>OU342604.1:0-10000000 GCA_910589645.1 Tinea semifulvella
AGCAAGCCGGCCAGACGCAATTTTCTCGGGAAAACAATAACTTTGCCGCTTCCTAAAGCTTGCTGTAGGGGCCAAGTAGGACAGAGGGATACCTGGAAAGGGAAAATAGGGAACATATATTTAGTACTTATTATTACTTACCTGGACCTGGATCCTGGACTCTGGACACTGGACCTTGCAGACTGGAACAAAGGAGCTGCAACTGAAATTTGAAAAACAAAGAAAAAGTGTAGACAAGTTATTAATATATTATTAATAATATTATTATTATTGCTGTTGATCTTAAAGACTCTAAGTTCCCTTTAGGGGGAAAGAAAATATACTTACCTGGAGCCTGGAAGAAGAACCGAGGAAAAGACACCATCTAAAAAAAAAAAAAAAAAAGAAAAAGAAAAATAAATAGTGAATAAAGACTCGTTGGTTAAAGAAAGGCTGACATAGCTTTAAGTTAGAACTAAAAATATATAATCTTAATTTAAATTTAAGCTAGAACTAAGCAAAACAAAAGTTCTTAATGGACGAACCTCCTCCTATCCTGTAATTGTAATAAAGTGGGATAAAAACTTTCACTTTCACTGTCACACCTCTGTTACAAGAGTTACAGTCTAAACAAATAATAATATATAATAAATAACAAATAAATAAATATACACGCCTCTCAGCCTTCTCATTTATCTCATTTATTCACATTTATACTTACATTTATTTACATTTATATTTATATCACATTTATATCTATCATAATTCACACATTATTTATATCACACCCACCCATCTTACATTTATATATTCATATTCATATCACACATCAGACTATTAATATCACATTCATCCATCTCATCTCACAATTATACTCACATTAATATATATCACATTCACACATTTATTTATCATATCCATCCATCCCACACTTACCTCTTTCACACACTCACAAATCATCACAACTTACAGGATAGTAGAAGCCCTTTTTT
The DNA here is from genome assembly GCA_910589645.1 of Tinea semifulvella. Lineage (NCBI taxonomy): Eukaryota > Metazoa > Arthropoda > Insecta > Lepidoptera > Tineidae > Tinea > Tinea semifulvella. Next base: position 972 of record OU342604.1, read on the forward strand.
AGCTATAGTTTTAAGATAGACTAAATAGTATTATTGTATTTAATTATTAATAATAATAATAATTGAATATAATATTAAAATAATACATATATTAATATAAAATATATAAAATTGACGCAGGTTTGTCTATTGACAACCTGTGTATTAGTAGTATTAGTGGCCAAACATTAAAACAATATCATAATTAAATTAATAAAAGCTTAAAGCTTAGATAATTAAATAAATTAAATTAAATAAGCTTAGGTCAGTTCTTCTGCTTTGTCCCAAGCTGGACTATTGTGAGGTTTTTACGACCTCACAAGTTTTTGACAAGTGCAGAACATTTTCCGCTAGATTGACTTATAATAATAAGACCACTATTTTTATTTACAATTGACAACTACTTAATTATTTAATTAATTATATCCTTATTATTATTGACATATATTATTACCTTAATAAAAAATTATTATTTTATTTTATTCTTTTACTTATTTACATACTGACATAGACAATATATTATATATTACTATATAAAAATTTTATCTTATTTTATTTTTACTTAACTTTTAACTTTTTACATTTTAGACGCGTCCTCTGACGATAAATAGACATGTTCGGCATCCGGACGCCGCCGGCTAAGACAAAGGGGGCCGACAAACCGGATCCCCCCATGACATTGACGACTGACGAGCCGAGGGCTGGACCCTCGACAAAACCTGAGGCCCTTAAGGTGAGGAGAAGTATTGGCGAGTGGGAGGCCGGGAAGCCGGGCAGCCAGCCCAAGCCTGCCACCCCCCCCAAGAAAGCTGTCCCAAACTCAACCTCTGGAACAAAGGCGAGGGTGGCTCCGGCGCAGGTGAGTCGTGCGTCGACTGAGGCTCCTGAGAGCCCGCCAGAGCCGAAGTTCGCGGATAGGTCGGCCGAAGCTAAGGCCTGCCTGATCAAGGCGAAGTCGGCCCTTGCGGGTTCCAGGAACCTCAAAGCCGACATCAAGGCTGACGTCACACAGGCGCTGGAGCGACTTTACGCCCTGGTGAAGGAGGCGGAGAAGCCGGATAGAAAACCTGGAAAGGAGAAACAGGAAATAAGGACAGCTGAAAAGGAGACTGGGGAAAAGGAGAAAATGGAAAAGGAGAAATTGGGAGAGGAGACCGCTGTAGAGGAGACTCCGACTGCGCTGATGCGCTCTCTGATGGAGAGCATGGCGGAGCACGGGCGGCAAATGGCAGAGTGCAAACAGCATACTGCAACATTGGCCGACCAGCTCCGAACGTGCTCTCTGCCAGGGGTCGCATCAGCGCAGAGGGCGTCCTATGCCACTGTGGCCGCTGGTCAAGGACGCAAAGACACGGCAATGTATTCCATTGCTGTGTCGAGCGAAGGTGACAGCAGCGGCCAAGTGGTGGAAAAAATAAGGACAGCGGTAGAAGCCAGGACCTCAGGTATTAAGGTAGAGAGAATGAGAAAGATCCGGGATCAGAGGGTGATCCTGGGCTGTTCCTCAAAAGAAGAGATGGATAAAATCAAAAACAAAATCAAAAGCTCAGGATCGACCCTAAACGTAGAGGAGATAAAGAATAAGGATCCACTAGTGATTCTCAGGGACGTCATGGCGTACAACACGGATGATGACGTCATGACGTCTTTGAGAACCCAGAACACAAATATATTGCGGGATATAGGTGAGGACGACTGGAGGGTACAAATGAGATATAGGAGAAAGACCCGAAACCCGCACACCTGCCACATGGTGCTCCAGGTCTCTCCGCGGATCTGGCAGAGACTGACCGACGCAGAACGCGTCCATGTTGACCTACAGCACGTGCGTGTGGAGGACCACTCACCATTGGTGCAGTGCTCGCTCTGCCTAGCGTATGGCCATGGACGTCGTTTCTGTAAAGAGACTGAAAAGACATGCAGTCACTGCGGAGGCCTGCATCTGTGGGCGGACTGCCCTGACCGCCTGGCTGGCGCTGAACCGACGTGCCGAAACTGTGCACGTGCCAATCTGGTGCCATCTACACACAACGCCTTCAGCCAGGAGTGCACAGTACGGCGCAGGTGGGACGCGCTAGCCCGGGCGAGCGTCGCTTATTGCTAAGGGCGCCCCGGGTGCAGGGAAGATCAATTACCGCGGAGTCCCTACCAACGAAGGCCACTACCTCGTGATCCAAGCGAACCTCCAGCGGAAAAATATCGCCACCGATGAACTAATAATCGAAGCAGGAAAAAGAAAGGCGTCCTTAGCGCTGATCCAGGAACCCTATGTGGGAAAGGCGAAAAGTATGAAGACCTATAAAGGAACGAGAATCTACCAGAACACTGGACTGGACGAGGGGCCTGTGAAGGCGGCAATCGCGGTCTTCGACCGTGATTTGGACGTCACACAGTTCCCTAGTCTCACCACAAATAACATCGTAGTGGTGAGGGTCCGGACCAGTGCTTGGGAGATTGTCGTAGTATCCTTCTACTTTGAACCGAACCAACCTCTGGGGCCATACCTGGATCATCTGAAGAAAGTTGAGGACGAACTGGGCTCCAGAAGATTTCTCATCGGTGGAGATACAAATGCAAAGAGTACCTGGTGGGGGAGCAGGATAGTGGATCACAGAGGGGAGGAACTAAGTGGGACACTAGACGAGATGGGCTTGCAGGTACTAAACCAAGGAAACACCCCAACCTTCGACACCATTAGGGGAGGTAAGGCTTACACTAGCCACGTCGACGTCACGGCTTGCTCTCCGGATATGTTGCCACTGACAGAGGCATGGATAGTGGATGACGGCGTCACGAGCTCGGACCACAATGCAATCACATTTAAGATCAGGTTGACCAAAGCCAATGGCATGAATATAGAGAGAACCACAAGAAAGTTTAACACCAAAAAGGCCAAATGGACCCAATTTAGTGAAGAACTCACTAAAATAAAGAACGAAATGGGCATAACTAAGGCGATGGTGGATGAGGTCAACCAGAGGGAATCGTTGGATCAAATTGTGGAAGGGTATACGAGCGCGATAGAACAAGCAGGCTCCGATACGATACCGAAAAAGAGATCCAACGAAAAACTTACCTCGCCATGGTGGTCCGAGGAACTTGCGAAACTGAAGAAGGACGCTGTCACGAAGAGGCGACGTATCCGATGCGCAGCACCTATCCGGAGAGCGAGGGTCGTCGACGAGTACCTGCAAGCAAAAGAAAAGTATGAAGAAGAAATTAAGAACGCTAAAATAGCGAGTTGGAAGGGATTTTGCGGTAAACAGGACAAGGAGGGAATGTGGCAGGGAATCTACAGGGTCATAGGAAGGACCTGCAAAAGGCAGGAGGACATTCCCTTGACCCTGGATGGTAAGGAACTGGATATGGAAAAATCGGCACAGGTCCTGGCGGAAACTTTCTACCAAGAAGACCAGGAGACAGGGGAGAGGGAAGACCACCGGAAGATGCGGGAAGAGGCCGACCTGGTGAACGGACCGGGTCATGATGGAAAACATGACCCCCCGTTCACTGTGGTCGAACTAAGGTCCTCTGTGGAGTCCTTCAACCCGAAGAAGGCGCCAGGAGCCGATGGATTCACCGCCGATATTTGCCGGCACGCTATTTATAACGACCCAGAATCTTTCCTTGCCCTGACAAATAAGTGCCTGGAGTTGGGGCACTTCCCAAAGATCTGGAAGGAGGCAACGGTGGTAGTCCTACGGAAGCCTGGAAAGGACGACTATAAGAACCCTAAGTCATATAGGCCCATAGGACTGCTACCGGTGCTTGGAAAGATTCTGGAGAAAATGATTGTAGGTAGACTGAAGTGGCGCCTACTCCGTAATTTCAGCCCGAGACAATATGGTTTTATGCCCCAGCGCAGCACCGAGGACTCCCTCTATGACCTAGTGAATCACATACAGAATAAAATTAAAGACAAAAATATAGTATTGATGATATCGCTGGACATAGAGGGAGCCTTCGATAATGCCTGGTGGCCCGCAATTAGGGTGAGGCTGGCGGAGGAGAGGTGCCCCATCAACATCAGGCGGTTGATGGACAGCTACCTGCAAGACCGGCAAATACATCTACGTTACGGCGGAATTGAGCACACGCGGAAAACAACCAAAGGGTGTGTTCAAGGATCCATCGGCGGTCCGGTTCTCTGGAACTTACTTTTGGACCCACTGCTGAGGGGGCTTGGACAGCGGGGAGACTACTGCCAAGCCTTTGCTGATGACGTAGTCCTAGTTTTTCACGGCAATACGGCGCGTACAGTACAGGAGCAGGCCAATGCTGCCCTCGCATATGTTCGGGAGTGGGGTGTCAGAAATAAATTGAACTTCGGGCCACACAAGACCAAGGCCATGGTATTAACCAATAAATTAAAGTATGACACACCACTTCTGAGCATGGGCGGGGTCGACATTGGCCTGTCCCAAGAGATTAAAATTCTGGGGCTCACTATTGACAGTAAGTTGACGTTCAACGCCCACGTCGCCGACGTGTGCAGGAGGGCGTTGAACGTGTATAAACAGCTGTCCAGAGCCGCCAGAATAAGCTGGGGCCTCCACCCGGAGATCATTCGCCAAATTTACACGGCGACGGTGGAACCAGTGGTACTGTACGCAGCCGCCGCCTGGGCAGGTGCTGCTGAAAAGCTGGGAGTGCAAAGGCAGCTCGCCGCTGTCCAAAGAGGATTTGCACAGAAGTTGACTAGGGCGTACCGAACCGTATCCCTCAATTCGGCGCTGTTGCTGGCTGGGATACTGCCCCTCGACCTCAGGATACGAGAGGCAGCGGCCCTGTACGAGGCCAGGAGGGGAGTACCACAGCCAATACTAGCGGGAAGGGAGGTGGAAAGGGTCGCTGCATATGCCGACACTCCTCATCCGGCGGAACATATGAGCCTGGAGTTCATGTGTCTGGTAGACAGAGAGCAAGTAGACCTGCAAAACCAGCAGCAGGCACGCATCTATACTGATGGCAGCAAGATTGGGGGCGGAGTCGGAGCGGCATTATCCGTATGGAATAATGTCGCCGAGATGAAATCCCTCAAGCTAAAGCTGCCATCGTATTGTACGGTCTACCAGGCGGAACTCCTGGCCATATGCGAAGCCACGAGGATGATCCTAGATGGTGTTTGGGAAAGCTGTGGCATATACAGCGACTCGCGGTCCGCCCTGCAGTCTGTTGTCAACAATGGCACATCCCACCCCTTGGCAGTGGAAGCGCGTTTAAACCTGCGTAATGCACGTATCCAGAACAAGGAAGTATCTTTGTTCTGGATCAAGGCCCATGCCGGTCTGGCAGAGAACGAGCGGGCTGACGAACTCGCAAAGGAAGCCGCGCTGAACAACAAGCGCAAACCCGACTACGACCTGTGTCCGGTCTCATTCGTCAAGCGACAAATCCGAGCGAAGTCGCTTGTCGAATGGAACCGGAGATATAAATCGGGCCATACCGCCGGCATAACTAAAATCTTTATGCCGGACGCGTGCGAGGCTTTCAAAATCGTCAGAACGCTCGAGCCGACTGGAGTGCTTACGCAGGTGCTTACAGGGCACGGTGGGTTCTCCGAATACTTGAATAGGTTCAAGTGTAAGGAGAGCCCATCGTGCATCTGCGAGCCCGGTGTTCCAGAGACCGTGACCCATATTTTGTTCGAGTGTCCAGCCCACTGCCACGACAGACTCTGTGCGGAGAATATTCTGGACTTAAAGATTGACAAAGACTCCGTATGTAAAATATTTGCTGACAAAAGCAAAAGAACTGACTTAATCGAGTTTTGCACAAAAATAGCAGTTAAGGTTATAAATAGAAATAAATAGCATATCAAAGTTATGTGCCTGTATATAATAGTATATAATAGTGTTATCATAACGTAAAAATAGAATAGAAAATAAGATAAGTTAAGTTAAGCTAATTTTAAAAGTAAGTTTCTAAATTTTTTGCATGCCTAATTTAAGTTTTTAATTTTCACCTGTATCTAATCTAAGTATTTCATTTTCATTTACTATCTATTGATTGTTTATATATCACGCTCATAATCAAATAGTAGCCCTTATCATGTACAGTAGATCACATCATGCTATTAAAATACACTTTACGAAAAAAAAAAAATAAAAAAAAAAAAAAAAAAAAATATATATATATATATAAATAAATATATATATATATATAATATGTAAAGTGTAAACCTTTTTAGCTTAACTATTACTAGATAAATAGGCAGGAATAATCAATAAATAAAGAACCACCTTCAGCACTTGTGCTGCACCCGCAATAAATAAAAGCAGATGATCAAAACCTTAAGATCGAAAAAAAATACTCTCTGAAATAAAAACATCAGAGGACAAGAGAAAAAAAAAAAAAAAAAAAAAAAAAAAAAAAAAAAAAAAAAAAACCTAACCTAACCTAACCTAACCTAACCTAACCTAACCCAAACCTAACCTAACCCAAACCTAACCTAACCCAAACCTAACCTAACCCAAACCTAACCTAACCCAAACCTAACCTAACCCAAACCTAACCTAACCCAAACCTAACCTAACCCAAACCTAACCTAACCCAAACCTAACCTAACCCAAACCTAACCTAACCCAAACCTAACCTAACCCAAACCTAACCTAACCTAACCCAAACCTAACCTAACCCAAACCTAACCTAACCCAAACCTAACCTAACCCAAACCTAACCTAACCCAAACCTAACCTAACCCAAACCTAACCTAACCCAAACCTAACCTAACCCAAACCTAACCTAACCCAAACCTAACCTAACCCAAACCTAACCTAACCCAAACCTAACCTAACCCAAACCTAACCTAACCCAAACCTAACCTAACCCAAACCTAACCTAACCCAAACCTAACCTAACCCAAACCTAACCTAACCCAAACCTAACCTAACCCAAACCTAACCTAACCCAAACCTAACCTAACCCAAACCTAACCTAACCCAAACCTAACCTAACCCAAACCTAACCTAACCCAAACCTAACCTAACCCAAACCTAACCTAACCCAAACCTAACCTAACCCAAACCTAACCTAACCCAAACCTAACCTAACCCAAACCTAACCTAACCCAAACCTAACCTAACCCAAACCTAACCTAACCTAACCCAAGCGACGAACTGAGCACAAAAATTAACAGTGAAGATAGTAATAGTAATGAGGATTTATATAATTGTAAAAAGACCTTTTAAAAGATTTTAAATTTACCTACGAATTATAATATTTGTTAAAATAAGACTGATAACGTAACCTATACTAAATGTTACCAAATTATAAAGAAGATGCAATAACGATGTGGTGAGATAGCTGAATTTTGTAGTTTATAAGAAATAACACAATTTTAAATAATACCTATTTAATTATATTTAATTGACATTTTATGTATTAATTTTTTATTTTACAATAAATAGGTAATTAAATTATTGTCCATTGACAGATTTGCTCTGTCCAATATTAGATACAATAACTGTATAATAACGCCACTTTTTTTCTGAAACCTTATTTAATGACAATGATTTAAAAATGCCTATTTTTTTAATTTATATATGATAGTGGAGATATTATACTGATAAAATATCATAGAACTTTAAACCCGGATTTATAAACTCAATATTGCTAGTCAGCGCCGCTTAAGTGTCCAATGATTGAAAGTTTACCGTACCTAACTAATGCTCGCCAGGCGGCCTAGGAGGGCCAAGGCCGTCGCTCTGTCGGCATCTTTCTCGACATCGAGTTCTCATCATCACAGCGCGGCGCCTAGAACCGAGTCCTAGAACTCCACGGTTGGAGATGGACCTTCCAGAAATTTCTGCAGAATGGCAAGGGATTTCAGATGTCAGTTAACAACAGTTAATACACTGGACCCCATGTGGGCGCGAGGAGACATGTCGAAACTGTTTCAAATATTTATATTATAGGTTGTACCTAACGCAAGCTCAGCGAGACATGCACGCAACGTACATCACAGGGGGAGAGCGAGCGACAATAAAACAACACGTGCGAATATAAATATAATTTGAGTAAGTGTCGCTTAAATATAAGAGTTCGTTGTACACAAGTATGGCCACCGCTCGTATCACTGGCCGGTCCGGTTCCCGCAGCGCGCGCGCCCGTCCTCCAGCCGCCGCCACAGCTCGAACTGCTCGTGCGGGCGCACCATGTGCAGCGAGAACACGGCGCGCAGGCGGCACGCGGCCGGCAGCCAGCGCCGGTTGTGGAAGCCGGGGTGCGCGCGCCTCGCCACGCCCGCCGCCGCCGCCGCCAGCCCCGTCACCTGCACGTCCTCCAGCCGCAGCCAGCGCAGGCCCAGCGCCGCCGCCAGCAGGCGCGGGACCGCGGCGCGCGACACCACGTACGCCGGGCCCGTCGCGAACGCGGGCAGGCGCCGGCCCGGGAACTGCGAGCGCGGCAGGAAGTACTTGGAGCCCGGCGCGCGCACCGGCGCCGCCCCGCGCAGCACGCGGCCCCACACGCCGGGCGCGCGCCACTCCGCCGCCGCCGCCAGCAGCGCGGGCACGTTCACGAACACGTCGTCGTCCGCCTTCAGCAGGCGCGCCGCGCGCGGGCAGTACGCCGCCGTCCACTCCAGCATCGACAGCGTCTTCAGCGTCAGGTTGTCGTACGAGTCCCGGAACGCGCCGCGCACCACGTCTCCGTACTGGCGGTCCTCGGCCTCCAGCGCGGACTCGGCGGGCCCCGGCTCGCCCGGCCGGCCCAAGAAGAAGGCCAGCGCGACCCCGCGGCGGTGCGCGTAGTGGCCCCACGTGCGGCGGATGGCGGCGCGCGCGGCCGAGTGCGCGGGGGCAGACGCCACCAGCACCAGCAGCTGCAGGTCCCGGCCCAGCGCGGGACACAGGCCGGGACGCGGCCACGGGTGTCCCGCCTCGTACCGCGCGCGCGTCAGCTCGGCCGGCGCGGGCGGGCTGGCGGCGGGCGCGGGCGCGAGTGTGGAGTTGTGCGGGACCGGGACCGCCGCCGGAAGCGGGACCGAGACCGCCGCCGCCGGGACCGGGACCGCCTCCAGGGGCGCCAGGTAGAGGCGCAGGGCGAGCAGGCCGGCGGCGGCGCCGAGCGCCAGGAACAGCCAGCGCCGCATCACATCTGGAACAGACGCGCGCTCGTGACGCTCTCGACCTCTCCGACACGCCGCGTCCTCGCTCGGAGGTCGGCGTGACGTCAACAATTAGACACTCCGATGACGCGCCGACACGATTATCTAGTATAATCGTACTCAATTTTGGTTATTTGTAATTGTCTTTTAATAGTGATAGGGGGAAATCCTACCTTATTGACAAACATATCAAATTTAATATGATATGATCATTAAGATCGAATTTATTGTAGATAAACCAAAATTAATTTATTCCTTTTTGTTAAAAATATTACAAAAATATTGTTTTATATTCCGGAATAAAACTAACACCAGATTAAGAGAATATGTATAATAAAAATATGGTCCCAATGATGTTGCACAAATGTTTTTATTTATTGTATAAGTACAAAACAATTGGCATATTGAGTTTTAGTTTGAGAAAGTTGGAATCCCAAACCGATGGTTCTGTCCGGAGAGTTACATTATTAACAGTATAGATATTATTAGTAATAGAAATGGCAAGCCTTATGACATTACAGAGTGTGGAGTGCCGAGATAAGGTCTCATCCTGTGTGTTATCTCTCCGCCCCACCGCCCGACACTCAACTACTCCAATAAATAATACAGCCAATGTAAAAATGAAAATACACACAGAGTTAATAATATATTCTACATAACTCCTCCAAGTAGCACACTGCTAGCATGTATTGAGGTGACCTACATGATAAGGTGAGGCGCCCCCATGGAGTAACTGACTGTGACTTACATTTCAGAGGATAGATGACCCCACAGTAAATCCTGTGTGTGTTAAGGAACTTGTATTCTCCTCTTTTGAAAACTATTTAGTTTCAGTGCCATAAAGTTTAAAACATTGAATACTACTACAGTTGATTAATATCCAAGTATTAAATTAATAAAAAAGTTGATTCGTTCAAGATTAAAATATGTGTCAGGGCGGGCTCCGAGGGAGGACAAGGTGAAGGGAGGTCGCACAACCTCTGCGACTACCGCGCTGGCTCTCTCAGAATGTCGACACCAGCCTCCAGTGTTGCGACACGATGCACGACGTCACCTCTCCCAGTTCCCGGAGCGCGCACTAACGAGTTCCGCGAACACTCACGCCGGGTGTGGTCCGCAGTGCAGGAGCGAGTCCGGACTCCGGCATGCTCGCAGTCGCGGAGACTGGACGATCTGGGACGATCACAACAAACAACCGCCGCCGCTGACAACACAAAGCCGACTGATTGCGACTGATGATGACAGCTCGCGTTCCGTTACCACCATGTTGTAATATCGTCAAGGACAGCGTTTTATATTATTTTATTCAACCTTTCATTATCTATAACTAATTAACTACCTATGTTTAAAGATATGTATACTTTTATATCTGTATTTAATAAGATATATATACATAGAGTAATGATTAGTTTTGCTACATACATACATTATATATTTTCCTATTAGTTCGGTTCATTGTTCATCTTTTTAGGTATTATATGTTTGTTTTTCTATCCTTTAATTATATAAGGTATAGTTATATTACAATATTATGCTTATTATAAAAATCACAGAGATAAAAATGCATTTAATTTAAAAAAAAATGTTGTCAAGTTTGATATTATTATTTTTGATTGATAACTCAAAATTTTAATTCAATAAAGTTTAGAAAATTACTTAAATTATAGTATACCCAGTAACTTACCAAAATTTTTTAGCAATCTGATCTGCCCCGTGTCGTTAGTTTCCGAAAAATAATAATGTCGCACAGACCCCTAGGTATTTATTGAATACATAATTATCGTAGCTAATAGATTATCAGCCAGTTTCTCGAACATATTAAATATATATATAGAAATAAGTATTCGATAGAATAGACTTAAATATGATTTTTACTTTCTTTTATGGTTTAATTGTATCTTGAAAATGTAATAAGTATAGTTCTCTTTTACAGTTTTGGTACTCCAGGTCTAATTATATGTATATTGTTTGTTATATAAATTGTAATTGTATTGTGACTGTTTGTTACCATAATAAAAAAAAAATGGTACTTAATTAACATCATTGCTTAATTATTACTTAAGTAAAAATTAAAAATTAACCAGGTTTATTTTTACTTAAGTAATAATTAGGTAGGTACCAAAAATACGTTCGAGAAACTGGCTGTAAGAGAAGTTCTATGCACGTTTACTTACACCTGAATATTTGCAAGCGGCAAAATTACATCGCCTAAAATTGAATTGGGTTAAACATCAAGCGTTTGAAAAAAAAAAACACCATTTGCAGTATTAATGTCCACTTCCTAGTCTACCCCACGACATGTTAACCATTAGAGTACTAGTTACCGTTAAACCGTGGCAGGTCCCGGGCCCGGCGCGTACGCCCTCCCGCCGACCGTGGGCCACCCCGGACACGACCCGTCCCGGCCGCGCGCGCCCATGTACAGTTTGGCGGGCAGTGCGCCTCCTGCGCCGCCGCGCCTGGGGCCCGGGCCCGCGCACCTCCCCGCCCGCCCGCCCGCCGGGCCCGCCTGGTCCCTGTCCGCGCGCCGGCCCGCGCCCGCACCCGCCCGCACCCCCGCGCCCGGGCCCGCCGCGCCCACTCAGCCCGGGCCCGCCTGGTCCCTGCCGGCCCGCCCGCGAGTGCCGCCGCCGTCCGCCACGCCCGCGCCCAACAACTACGACGTCCGCAAGGCGCCGCCGCCGGTCTCCGCGCCCGCCTACACCATGTGAGTTCCTTCCGTTATGTAACACGCGGCCATGACTGATGTCGGTGCGGTCTTAGGGGCGGGCGCGTAGCGGCGGCCGAGAAAAGCAAGTCCCCGGGCCCGGCGCGTTACTCCCCGCCGAGCCCGCACGTGTCCTGCGCGCGCGCCGCCTGCTACTCCCTGTCGGCGCGGCCGGCCGGTCCCCCGCCGAGCGGCGTGTCCCCGGGCCCGGCTGCCGCACCGCCCTCCCTGTACCGCACGGGCCGCTGGGCGCCGAGCTACTCGTTCGGGCAGCAGCACTCTCCGTGGGCGCCGCCGATGATAGTGTCGGCGGACACCATGGACTGCCTGTGACCCGGTGAGTTGCACGATTTACCTACTCTCTTAGAAGATCGGGACTAATATGTAGATGATGGCTAGTCTTTAGCTCTGATAAAATCAGAAACGTTCTTTTTAAGCCACAAGTGTGGATCAAGCTTTATGACCGGTGCTGAGTCTTCCATTCTTGGTTATGGAACATAGTGTTGTTTATTTACTCGTATTTATTTATACAATTTCATAGCATTATTAACTTTCTTATATAAACAGCTAAACTTACACAACAGAAGCCATTTACAAAATTAGATTTTGTTAACTAAACTTATAAAAACATTATTAAACAAAAGGTAGCTCAATCTAAAATTGTTAAAAGGCTTAACCTTCTCAATCTATAGCTTGGTGTACCAGCCGATGTTTTGATTATCAGTTAAGTAATGACCTTTTTAGTATTTATGGCCAGACTATGTATATAAAATGTATTAGACTAAAATTATGGTTATCGAGAGATAAAACACACATAAGTATGAGGATTAAACGACCCCGAGTATAAATGTAGCGCGAGTCATAGTGCGGAGGGGGAGGAGGAGGAGGAGGCGCCGCCTCGTCGCGACACTTGTTGATCAGATGACACGCAGCCTCTCGCCGGACACACAGAGTAGGGGTGTGTGTCGAGCAGAGCTGACGGAGATGTAGCGCGCCTCCACATGGCCGAGGTGAGTGCGAGTGCAGGTGGCGGGCGGGCCGAGCGCCGCGCTCACTGCGACTCTGTGTGACAGATGCGGCGCGGCGGGGACGCGGTGTACTACGTGTTTCTGGCGGGGGTGCTGATGCTGCTGCTGCTGCTGTGCTGCTACTTCCTCTATTTCTGTCTGCACAAGATCGCAGGTAGGCAGTGCGCGGCCGCGGCTCGACACCTGCTAATGGTCGTGTTTCTGTACAGAGTTCGGACGCGCGGAGGCTCGCTCGCGAGCGGCGGCGGCCGGCGTGTGACACATACGCATACACCATGGACCGACCGCACCGAATTAGACCACAACATATTTACCTCGCGTCGTTTTGACGTTATTTTATATCTTCTTGTACAAGCTTTACATGTAACTACCTATATAACATTGTATACTCTTATATCCACTGTGCCCTAAAATATATACAAATTTTAATATACATGTGAATTAATATAAACCGCTGTTTTTTTTAATGTAACCTAGAGAAAATTTAACGAACGAGCGAGGTCATAAATAAAACAATTCGTAATCGGTAACAATAACTATATTAAGAAAGATCGATAGAAACGGCAACACGACGCGAGACGGACGAGCGGAGCTAGATGGCGGTCTCGGCGGGCGCGCGGTGCTGCCACTCCACGGCGCTCTCTGCGAACACGACCACGGTCAGAGTCGGCGGAGACCCGAGCGGGCGCGCCCTCCTGGCACTCACCCGAGAAGGCGCCGGACTCCGGCCTCCCGCCCGCGCCCAGCACGTCTCCCTCGCTGGCGACCCGGCCGCGCGCCTCGCCCGCCTCGCACACGCGCCGCTCGGCGGGGGAGGGCGAGCGCGCGCACAGCGAGGCGATGCTGTCCCCCAGCAGGTGGCGCGCGCCGTCCCGACTCCAGCCGCGCTCGTCCTCGGCCGCCACCCGGAACCGGAAGGCGCGCTCCGGCGGCGGCGGGGACTGGTGCTCCCAGTGGCGGCGCTGCACCACCTCGGAGATGAGCTCGGGGCAGGCCGGCTCAAGAGCGCGCGGGGACGCCGGCCCGTCCCGCCGCCCGTCCCGCCGTCCGTCCCGTCGCCGGTCCGCGCGGCAGCAACACAACATCAGCCTCGCCATCGATAACGATTGCACGGATCGCGACGACCACGAAAGAACCTAGAATGTTCCATTAGTGCGAGTAGGAGAATGACTTTACCGGCGGTCCGGAACGTGGTGGATTATGATCCGATCCTTGCTGTAGCGAGGCTCGGCGGCGTATATCGACGACATGAAAAGACACAAAAATGTAATGAAAGGCCCTCGCACATAGTCGTACCTTGTCGCGGAGTCTCTTGTGGGCCTCATGGCACTAAACGTTATGTTTGCAGTTCGTCCTCCATCGCTTTTCCTGAACAATATGTGAGTATAGAGACTTGTTTAGCCGAAGTGAAGATGCTGCGACCGCGGAGAGACGCGGAGAGGCGCGGACAGGCGGGCGGGCGGCGGCGACGTGTTGGCGCCAACTCCATCGATCTCCGCCGCCGCTGTCGAGGTCGCGCAACAAGTCACCACCCAGCATGGAGACTATCAACCCTCGATGTCTCGAAGGATTCATAAAATAACGAACGTGTATATAACCAATTACCAATCACACGACGACGTAACTAACGACATAAATAAAATAGTTAAATGTTTGTTATTTTATGGTTTTATCATTAGATATTTAAGTGTTTCAGTTAAAAGGAAGTAGGAACGTAACAAAGTTAAGGGAAAAATTAAAATCTGTTCTAATATTGAGCAGTTTATTGACACAATTAACCGCATAGCACCGACTTGTTTCCGGAGAGACACTGCTGAAACATTCCACGTGTTTCCCAACACTCACTACAACAGTACGTAAAGATACGTCTCAGAGCTTGACTATAACAAATCATTATTTATACATTTTAACTGTCTTTGAGCAAGTGTTGTTGTATATAATTAACCTAAGTTTATAAATATATTACAGTTTTGGTTTAATTAGTATATTAACCTACGTGGGCGGTCGATCTGACTGCGACAGCACCCGCACCACACATTGAGCACCACCGGTTCCATTCCAGTATCGCTATCTAATACCTCGTATAAACAACAATTCAATCTAGTGCTAATAAATGCGATTCTATAAATAAATAATATGAATATTGTCTAAGGGCAAGCGAGCCTCAGAGCTCGTTGTTTCTCCTGACGTAGCGCGCGAAGTAGTCCGGTCGCCAGCACTTGCAGGAGCCGGGCACCAGGAACCAGTCGTAGTAGAGTCGCACCTGGAAGCAGCCGAGCGCGTCGTGTCCGTCGCAGTGCGCGGGCGCCGTCGTGGAGGCCGGCAGCTCTCCCGCCAGCTCCCCCGCCGGCTCGCGCTCCGAGTAGTGCAGCTCCGCCACCAGCAGCTCCAGCCAGCGCGGGGACGACAGGCAGCCGCCGTCCAGGTAGTGACAGCGCGCGCGCAGGCAGCGGGTCACCTCCACGGTCTGCGTGAAGTAGCCCTCGTACGGAATCTGCACCACGTACCGCCACACGCCCTGGTAGTTCCTGGCGAACACGGGCGTGGCGTACTCCACCCGCGCGGGACACGGCGTGGGCGGACCCTCGTACCGCGCGGGACTCGGCGCGGGGGACACGCCGGGGTCCTCTCTGCGCTCGGCGCCGGAGCTCTCGCCGTTAATCGCCTTGTACAGCATGCAGAAACTGGATGGACAAATATCATAATGTTCAAAGCAGTGCGACAATGTGAGGCAATCTTGGCTTAACGATCTCTCGAATGCCAAAAAAATTGTCAATTTCCACTCGAGACTATGTTCGACTTGAAAGCAAAGCACAGCGTTCAACGCTTCTTTTGTGAAAAAAAAATACACTTACAGCGTCAAGTCAAACATAGGGTTACATGAAATTACGTTTCGTTATCGCTTTATATATCACATCACTTTATGTTTGACTTGACGCTTTAAGCGCTTTTTTCACTTTATTCCGCTTTAAAAATCGTTCGACTTGGCGTTGCTCTATGGTTTTCATACATTTTAAGCAAAATTCAATAAAAAAAGCGTGGAGCAAGTCAAGTCGAACACAGAACGTTTACACTTTTGCCACGCAGTGAAGTTCAAGTGCCTTTACTCCGTAGTCACCTTGAGTATTGTGTTCTGTAGTAGCCATGACTTGGACCTAACTAAAGGCACACAGGGCCAATAGTGAAAGAAAGACAGTTTATAGGGTTTTAGTCCGTAGGCGCCTTGAGGTCTCCTTATGAGACCCCAAGGTAAGTCGGGCATGCAAACCATATCACGACGTGGTTCGTATCACTGATGATTTTGTAATCTCCGTCTTTAACAATAAATAAAAAATCACTTTTGCAGTATTTAAACGCGTTTGATGACAAACTACTGACGTCTGACTGACAGGCTATTTGATTTGAGGTTGGAATTTTTTAAATTGTGTCGTCGTCGATTTATTTGCGCGTTGAATTTTTATTGTAAAACAAATCTAGAAGAAACGTGAGATCAATGTCCGTGTAGATATGTCTTCTACCGTGCTGCGTCAAGCCCTGGAACTGGTCGCCAGCGAGGGTGAGCGATGTCGTAGTGATCTCTGTATGAGCGTAATAAATGTGCGATTATAATTGATATTTGTTGTAGATAGCGCGCGCGTAAAGAAACGACCGGCGAGAGGTCAAGGTGAGCGCTTCATTATACAATTAGTTGCGTCAGTTCCGCGTCCACCGTTCG
The DNA here is from genome assembly GCA_910589645.1 of Tinea semifulvella. Taxonomy (NCBI): domain Eukaryota; kingdom Metazoa; phylum Arthropoda; class Insecta; order Lepidoptera; family Tineidae; genus Tinea; species Tinea semifulvella. The sequence goes on from OU342604.1 coordinate 17,510, forward strand.
CCATATCTCACGGGACCGTGTTGCAGGCCCGCGAGCAACCCGGACCGGAGACCGAGACAGGGCGGTGCAGAGCCTGCTGGTGCTGAGCGGAGTGTCGGCGGACAGTGCTCTCTCCCAGAAGCTGGTGTCCCGCGCGGTGTCGGGCCGGCCCCCCTCCGCAGTGCGGGTCTCCCCGGAGCGGGAGGAGTCCATCCTGTTCCCGAGCGGGAGTACATGAGAGACCAGCTGGTGGGTCGCGCGGGACTGGCGGGGGCCGTCACTCTCCTGGCTGCCGGACTGCTCTGGATCAACCTCTACCCTTTCCTGCCTTCAGGTAACTCTCTCGGAAACCATATTTGAACAATTTGTCCTTAAAGGTATTGGTTTGTGTACAATTAATAGTGTAGTGTTTTGCAAACTGTTCCATTTATAAAGTTGGTCTTTGGAAGTGATGGTATAACAGTATACTATGAAAATACTTTTATTAAAAGCTTCGAAAACTACACGTCTGCCTGCCAGCACTATCGTCTGTCGACGCTGGAGGATCGGCGTAGGCAACACGACATGTTGTTACTACATGCAATACTGACAGGGCGTGTCGACTGCCCAGAACTGTTAACGTCCTTACACTTTTCGGTACCTAAACGTCGCTCTAGACACCCCCAACTGTTTAATGTGCCCTCAACTCATACTAGATTTGCAGAAAATTCTGTTCTTCATAGAATAGTCCGCACCTACAATAAGAACTACTCCGATATAGATATGTTTAATGTCTCAAGGGATGGTTTGAAGAGATATGTTGTGCTGACCCAGAATAATTTGATTAACGCCATAACGCCATAAGCTCCAACACAAATTAATATGAAAAAACACTCATTTAAAATTAACCTCACTAAATTGTTTGTCGGTAGGTATGCACAATAAATTGTGGAACGGGTTAGGAAGGAAAAAGTGATTTTGTTTCATGTTATTATCTCATTTTGTTATTATTATGTTTACTTTTATAATCTTATTAGTTATTACTTTTAGTTTTTATAGGTTTTACTTTTTTATATATTTTTTTACTATTAACTTTTATTTTATATTATTACCATTTTTTGTATTATTCAATGTTGTGTACATTTTTTTTAGGCTGGCAAACCCGACAAGATTATTTGTCTATGATTTCAATAATTGTTTTGTTTGTTAGCTGTTATTTGTACCTTACTTCGAATAAATAAATAAATAAATAAAATAATAGTAGTGCAAAAACTTAATCCCTATACACATTGATCACATATAGGTACACACCCACACGCATACACACATACACGCATACACGCATACACACTCACGCGCTCATACATACACACTTTATTTACAGTCCTTCAACCAACTTATTGTTTATGTTACAGTTTACGATAGATAGCTTTGGTGTCTGTAGCTGTTGGGTAGGAATGAATACATATTTTCTTCCGTCTTGTTGTATGTTATTGTTTTCTTTGCGTTTTTGTTGTATTTTGTAAATTTCCTTAATTTTATGCACTATTTGTTTTTGTTGATTTCTTAATCTGTCTTCACAGTGGATTTATATTTTTGTGTATAATTTGTGAACCCATTCATGGCCTTATTTATTGTGTAAAATTTTATAATATTGTATTTTTGGTTATGCTGTTGGAGTTCCAGATAAATAAATAAATAAATAAATTATTATTGATTAATAGGTGGCGCATTGCTGATTTCAAACACTGGTGTAAAGTTTATTAAATAGTTATCACAATAGTCTCGTCTATTGTCACTAGCCACTTGTCCAGTTTGTTTTTAAAAGTGTTTACAGTTGAGGACTTTAATATGTCTTCTGGTATTTTGTTCCACATATTTACAACTCTATTATTCTTCTTTTTTTTTAACTAAAATAAATAGTGTGAAAAAAGTGACGCGTAAACTTGTGCCCAACTTGTCCAGTACAATATCATTTTTTAAAATGAGATTTAGAATATTTCGAGTATTAGAACCAACATTATTTTTATTGTTTAGGCATATCAGCAATGCACTGCTTGCCTATTAATAATAATAATATCTTGTATTTGTTACTTTATTTATTAGCCTGTCACTCCACAAGAAATCACTGCAAACATACAAAGTATGAAAGATAAAAAAGCACCAGGATTTGATATGATTGACAAGAAAGTACTTAAACAGATACTGCAAAAGGCAATCATGTATCTTACCATGCTCTTCAATGGTATTCTGAGAGTTGGCCACTTTCCTGACCTCTGGAAGGTGTCTCAAATAATAATGATCCACAAACTAGGAAAACCAGAACAATCTATAACCTCATATAGACCGATTAGCTTGCTACCTGTAATATCCAAACTGAGAGGGTTCTACAACAAAGAATGCTCAAGGCCTTGGAGAATAATTCAATCATACCAAATCACCAGTTCGGATTTAGGCAATACCATGCAACCATTGAACAGGCTCATAGAGTGTGCAGGACAATTAGAGCAACACTGGAAATAAAAAGAATACTGTTCATCAGCTTTTCTGGATGTACAACAGGCATTTGATCGAGTTTGGCACAAAGGTATCTTATGCAAAATCAAACAACACTTACCACACCCTTTCTTTGCAGTGTTGAAATCTTACCTATCGGACAGGTTATTTCAAGTGAAGGAGGGTGATTGCACTTCAGTATTCCATGACATACAAGCGGGAGTACCCCAGTGCTCAGTACTTGGACCAGTGTTGGAAACATTATTTACATCAGACCTCCCACAATGCCAAGGTGTAACTGTGGCTACATTTGCTGATGATACAGCTATACTTGCTCCAAACAAGTGTCCAGTGGAGGCCTCAAGAATACTGCAAAACAGCCTAAATGACGTTCAGAAATGGCTTGAAAAATGGAAAATTTGCGCTAGTGCTACAAAAATTGTGCATGTGACCTTCGCTAAGAAAAGAAGACTGTCCCTCCGTGTATCTGGGTAACAACTCACTTCCACACAGCAACTTAGTCAAATACCATGCACTAATAATAATATGCACTTGGATCGCAGGCTGACTTGGAAAAAACATATAGATACAAAAAAAAAAGAAATCAACATTAGACACCTGGTTGCTCGATAGAAACTCCAAACTGTCTATTGACAACAAAATGTTGATATACACATCAGTAATCAAACCTATTTTCTTGACAGAATAGGCTTGGATTCCAAGGACGTCACATTTATTAAAAACTTGTACTGGCAGCAAACAGCAAATGTGCGTGTTGAAGATGAAGTGACAGAGGATGTCGTTATAAGTCGTGGAGTAAGACAGGGCTGCATACTATCTCCACTGCTGTTTAATATTTATGCTGAAGAGATATTCTCTGAAGCTCTTGAAGACACTAGCATAGGAATTGTTGTCAATGGGAGACCTCTTAATAACATCCGATATGCAGATGACACAATTCTTCTGGCAGATACCTTAAACAATTTACAGATTCTGCTAAATAGAGTGGATAATATATACATATTACATATATTACATATAATATATATATATTACATAAGAAACTCTAAACTGTTCCTTTATGCAGATGACAAGAAGATACTTAAAGTAGTTAGTGGTCTCAATGACTGCATATCTTTACAGCAAGATCTGGACAGTTTGTGTTCTTATTGTGATAAAAATCTTTTGTTTCTTAATATTGCTAAATGTAAAGTCATAACCTTTACAAGAAAACCGAATCCTATCTTAGCATCATACTCTTTATATGGCCAGGAACTAGCACGTGTCAGTCAAATTCGTGATCTGGGCGTCATTTTGGATAGTAAACTAACTTTTGAATCGCATATAACACATGCGAAAGATAAGGCTTACTGTATGTTGGGATTTATACTCCGCATTGGTAAGGTTTTTAAGAACGTGCATACGCTTAAAATTCTTTATAACGCCTTTGTCAGGAGTCACCTCGAATTCGCCTCAGTGGTTTGGAACCCTATGTATATGGTCTACGTTGGACATATTGAGACTATTCAAAACAGATTCATCAAACATCTTAAATATAGAGGACTGTGTTACAACAAACCCCCTTTCACCTCTCTCAAAAATAGACGTATTGTAAGAGACATCCATTTCTTGTATAAGATAATAAATTGTAAGATTAGCTCGCCGTATTTATTAAGTAAAATAAACTTGAATTGTAGTAGGAAGAGGAATAGATCCAAACTGTTATTTGCTATCAGATTTGCTGGAACAAAATACTTGAAAAACTCCTTTGTGCTAAGATCATGCCTAAATTACAATGAAAATTTCAGTGATATTGATTTGTTCAGTGTTAGTGTTGCTAGGTTAAAGAAAGAAATTAATAATGGATTATGCTTGTAGAACGTTTAATTGATTTCTTTTTGATTACTATTTTTTTTTTCTCATTTTCCATTATTTTACTATATACTTATATGTATATTATTTAGTTGTGTTTGTTTATAATATTTTTTTGCAAAATCTATGTTTGATATTTGGGTGGAAACTTTGCTGGATTGTGTAACTTTTAGAATTGTTGTAATTATGATTTAAGATCTGTATGTTTCCTGAATAAATAAAAATAAAATAAATAATGTAAGCGCCAACTATGGTTTAAACATGAACATAAAGAAAACTAAGTTCATGGTCGTCGGACGGACAAATGTCGACAATACTGCTGCGCTTTACATTAAAGACCAACCGCTCGATAGAGTTAAATCATACAAATATCTAGGCTCCATTGTGAATGAAGAAGCAGATCACAGTACCGAAATAAAATGCCGCATAGAACAAGCTAGAAACGCCTTTGTTAAAATGAGCCACCTTCTCTGCAATCGCAATCTTAAACTTCCTACAAGATGCCGACTCGTCCGATGCTACATATTTTCCATTCTCCTGTATGGTGTCGAATCATGGACCCTGACAAACACAATGTCGAAGAAGTTAGAAGCTTTTGAAATGTGGATATACAGGAGAATGTTGAAGATATCATGGAAGGACAGAGTAAGAAACGAAACTGTCTTGCAGAGAATGAACAAAGGCGTTGAACTATTGAAAATGGTAAAGCGAAGGAAGTTGGAGTGTTTGGGACACATCATGCGCAATAAAAAGTATAGCTTGCTGCAGCTCGTCATGCAAGGCAAGATACAAGGCTCCAGAAGACCGGGGAGAAGACGCACTTCCTGGCTCAAGAACCTCAGGGAGTGGTTCGGGATGAGCACCAGATCCTTGTTCCGGACAGCGGCCAACAAAATCAAAATCGCCTTAATGATAGCCGACCTCCGATAGGAGATGGCACCGTAAGAAGAAGAAGAATCAAACCTCTCTGGACCTATGGTATTCCTCTCTAGGGAACAGCCTGCGATTCCAATATCATGCTAATACAAAGAACACAAAATAAAATACTAAAAAGCATTGCAACACCATGGTACATCAAAATGTCTGAGCTGCATGAATGCCTGGCTATAAACACGATAAAGGATGGAACCAAATTATCTAACAACAGATACAGGACAAGGCTGGAGAATCATCCTAACTAGCTAGCAGTTGACCTCACTATCCCTCAAGAAGTCAGGTGTTTAAAAAGACGTAGAGTGCTAGAAACGGACAGCCAGCAAGATTATAGCTGCTGAGCAAATAAAGAGATATTCCCAATGGGGAATATGATCTACATGTCAAACTACTCAAATCATCTGCTTAAAGTTTATGACTGTTGCAAATTTAACAATTAAAAAAAAAAGTTAAGTAAAACTAAGTGCTAACTTATATGAAAAAACAATTATTACCAGCGAACAGGTATCGCCAGTTTCTCGAACATATTTTTGGCACTTAATTATTACTTAAGTAAAAATAAACCTGTTAATTTTTACTTTAGTATTAATAAAGTACCAAAAATATGTTTGTTCAAGAAACTGGCTGTATATTTATTATTGTTCTCTATATTTGGGTTGATTTAAGTCGGCTGTCAGGTAGTATTATAAGTTAGTCTATATTGTATGTTCCAGAGAGTGTGTGGTCTCCGCTTCCTGCACTGCTGGGACTGAGTGTGGGGGGGGCGGCGGGTCTGGGAGTCACGGCCACACATTGCTGGACCTCATGGAGAGCGGGTGGCTCGTCGTAGGTAAGGGAAACATCACACGTGACTGCTGCAAACAAGGCTGACGGGGCTTAGAGATTGCAGAATGAGGAGAGATATAATTGAACCGTTTAAAATCCTCACAGGCAGGTATGACTGCCTGAGCTTTAACACTATGCTATTTTGTCATCAAATCAGTGATCACTTACTACTTAATTGGGAATACCACTTGATGAATAACAGAGTTGTGAAACCAAATACCCAAAGGCTTATTCAAGTCCCCGGATGTAACACTTTTAAAAACAAACTGGACACAGTAGATATAGACAATGGTGATAATTGACAATCTTATAATAATAATAAAATCTTTACGCCATCCATCAAACTGCACACCATATCGCATCATCTCTCGCTTGCATGTCACTAGTAAGCAGATAACGAGAGTGCGGCTGTGTCAGGTCTGTCGGGGGTGACGTGTTCCGGGAAGACGTCCTTGTCCCGCCTGCTGTGTGCCCGCCTGCCCTGCCGGGTGGTGCACCAGGACCGGTACTTCCTGCCGGACTGGGACCCGCGCCTGCTCCCGTGCTCGCTGTCACTAGTAAGCAGATAACGAGAGTGCGGCTGTGTCAGGTCTGTCGGGGGTGACGTGTTCCGGGAAGACGTCCCTGTCCCGCCTGCTGTGTGCCCGCCTGCCCTGCCGGGTGGTGCACCAGGACCGGTACTTCCTGCCGGACTGGGACCCGCGCCTGCTCCCGTGCTCGCTGTCACTAGTAAGCAGATAACGAGACTGCGGCTGTGTCAGGTCTGTCGGGGGTGACGTGTTCCGGGAAGACGTCCCTGTCCCGCCTGCTGTGTGCCCGCCTGCCCTGCCGGGTGGTGCACCAGGACCGGTACTTCCTGCCGGACTGGGACCCGCGCCTGCTCCCGTGCTCGCTGTCACTAGTAAGCAGATAACGAGAGTGCGGCTGTGTCAGGTCTGTCGGGGGTGACGTGTTCCGGGAAGACGTCCCTGTCCCGCCTGCTGTGTGCCCGCCTGCCCTGCCGGGTGGTGCACCAGGACCGGTACTTCCTGCCGGACTGGGACCCGCGCCTGCTCCCGTGCTCGCTGTCACTAGTAAGCAGATAACGAGAGTGCGGCTGTGTCAGGTCTGTCGGGGGTGACGTGTTCCGGGAAGACGTCCCTGTCCCGCCTGCTGTGTGCCCGCCTGCCCTGCCGGGTGGTGCACCAGGACCGGTACTTCCTGCCGGACTGGGACCCGCGCCTGCTCCCGTGCTCGCTGTCACTAGTAAGCAGATAACGAGAGTGCGGCTGTGTCAGGTCTGTCGGGGGTGACGTGTTCCGGGAAGACGTCCCTGTCCCGCCTGCTGTGTGCCCGCCTGCCCTGCCGGGTGGTGCACCAGGACCGGTACTTCCTGCCGGACTGGGACCCGCGCCTGCTCCCGTGCTCGCTGTCACTAGTAAGCAGATAACGAGAGTGCGGCTGTGTCAGGTCTGTCGGGGGTGACGTGTTCCGGGAAGACGTCCCTGTCCCGCCTGCTGTGTGCCCGCCTGCCCTGCCGGGTGGTGCACCAGGACCGGTACTTCCTGCCGGACTGGGACCCGCGCCTGCTCCCGTGCTCGCTGTCACTAGTAAGCAGATAACGAGAGTGCGGCTGTGTCAGGTCTGTCGGGGGTGACGTGTTCCGGGAAGACGTCCCTGTCCCGCCTGCTGTGTGCCCGCCTGCCCTGCCGGGTGGTGCACCAGGACCGGTACTTCCTGCCGGACTGGGACCCGCGCCTGCTCCCGTGCTCGCTGTCACTAGTAAGCAGATAACGAGAGTGCGGCTGTGTCAGGTCTGTCGGGGGTGACGTGTTCCGGGAAGACGTCCCTGTCCCGCCTGCTGTGTGCCCGCCTGCCCTGCCGGGTGGTGCACCAGGACCGGTACTTCCTGCCGGACTGGGACCCGCGCCTGCTCCCGTGCTCGCTGTCACTAGTAAGCAGATAACGAGAGTGCGGCTGTGTCAGGTCTGTCGGGGGTGACGTGTTCCGGGAAGACGTCCCTGTCCCGCCTGCTGTGTGCCCGCCTGCCCTGCCGGGTGGTGCACCAGGACCGGTACTTCCTGCCGGACTGGGACCCGCGCCTGCTCCCGTGCTCGCTGTCACTAGTAAGCAGATAACGAGAGTGCGGCTGTGTCAGGTCTGTCGGGGGTGACGTGTTCCGGGAAGACGTCCCTGTCCCGCCTGCTGTGTGCCCGCCTGCCCTGCCGGGTGGTGCACCAGGACCGGTACTTCCTGCCGGACTGGGACCCGCGCCTGCTCCCGTGCTCGCTGCCCACTCCGCACCGAGACTACGACGTGCTGTCTGCCCTGCGGATGGAGGACTGTCTCGGAGACATACAGAAGGTGTTGCAGGAAGGTATTTCACTCTTTCTTCTATATAATCACCGAATTGACTATGAATCATTTGACACCGACCTGAACTACGGATTATCTAACTCCAAGTTTGACCATCCATATGATATTGAATCTCAGTGGTCTGAGTTTCGTAAAGCGGTAGATAATACTAATAAAATAAAAAAGGGAGGCCTTCTTTTCTTAAACCAGTCTATTGTCGGTTGCAAGCCCGAGACACCATTCTTCTCATCTCTTACCCGCACACGATGGACCCGGCACCCGCACGGTGAATCCATGGAATGCTTAGAAATTTGTCTTCAATAAACATGCACCCTTAAGAAAATCTCGAACAAAGAAAACCAATAAACCCTGGATAACAACTATGTAATTCAGCTAACAAAGGAAAAGAAAAAGTTATGGAATGCATACTTTAAAGAAAAATGTACCCACCGATACGAGGCGTTCAGAGAATGTAATAATAGGTGGGTAAGTAAAACAAGAAAATTAAGAGGACAGTATGAAACCAAAATTATTGAATCTGGAAACAAACCATTTCACGCACACATTCGTAGCTGAATCACATCAAAAGTTACTATTCCATCAGCAATTCGAGATGAGGGTGGTAACATAGTCACCGTCCTGACAAAAATTGCTGATTCATTTGAATTTAAGAAAGTATACTCCAATGAACCTGATCTGAACAAAAAATTTACTGCGACATCAGTAGCCAGGGTCCAAGAGTCGCTGACAGACATTGACTTCTCACCACCAAGCAGTGTTCAAAGTAATAAACAAAATTAAACCTGAGTCAGCCGCAGGTCCAGCGGAAACCTGAGTCAGCTGCAGGTCCAGCGGAAACCTGAGTCAGCGGCAGGTCCAGCGGAAACCTGAGTCAGCGGCAGGTCCAGCGGAAACCTGAGTCAGCGGCAGGTCCAGTTCGTTTACATGGGGTAGTTTAGAAGAACTGCTCTCAAACTTTGGCACCGTTCCTCTCCAATGTTATGCGTACATCATTTATGTTTAGGATTACTACCCCAGGATTGGAAACATGCTGAAGTGACTCCTGTATTTAAAAAGGGTAACAAACTTCAACCCAGTAACTACCGGCCAATCAGTCCAGTATTGTTTGGAGAGGATTATTTATGCAACAAACTGAAAATATTTCTATCTGCTGAAAATATTATTGCCGAACAACAGCATGGGTTTGTTGGAAAACGCTCAACGGTGACCAATCTTCTTACATGTATGCACCGATGGACACACAAACTGAATAATAAAGCCCCTGTGAATGTATTCTATCTCGACTTGGAACGTGATTTTGATAAGGTACCCCACAACCGACTTCTGGTTAAGCCAGAACACTTTGGACCATCAGTCCAGGCCCAAAAAGGTTTTGGTATCACAGTAACTGCCAATCTACAATGGGCTGAACATATATTGTAAAGCGAGCCAACTCAGTCCTTTATGCAATTAAGAGATCCTTCCAGCAAGTCAATCTGTTTTATTTATTTGATCGTGATATGTGAGTCTCGGTCTGCCAGGGCCTCTTTCACCCACAACTTTCGTCAACTGGTTCGTCAATCTTTCTCGCTCATCCTCTCACCATGCCCGAACCATCGTAGCATGCCTTTCCTTATTTTTGTCCCTATGCTTTTCTTTATACCAACCTTTTTCCGTATTTCGACGTTACCGCATAGGTCCGCCGCAACGACCGCATTTCTACTGCATTAACCCTACTCTCATGCGTATTCTGACGTATCCACGTCGCGCTTCCATACATCAGTGTCGGTACCAGCATGGCATTGTGTATGACGAGCCGAGCTTTATCACTGACATTTCGACTGCCGATCAGACTTCATAAAAGACATAGAAATTCTTGAAGGCGTACAAAGGCGACCAACTAAACTTCCACACTGCTCGAGGAAGAAGTCCTATGACCAGAGACTTATCTAAAGCTGACAAGTCTCAGAGATCGCACAATGAGGGGAGATATAATTGAGACATTTAAAATTCTAACAGGAAGGTATGACTGCTCCCACCGAGCCAAAATGTTTAAGTTTAACACATGATATTTCCCCGTCGTGATCACGGAATGAAATTGATGAGAAAATCCAGCAATACAAATGTGAAATATCACTTTATGAATAACAGAGTTGTAAATATGTGGAACAAAATACCAGAAGATATATTGAAGTCCCCAACTGTAAACACTTAAAAACAAACTGGACAAGTGGCGAGTGACAATAGACAAGACTACGGTGATAACTATTTAATAAACTTTACACCAGTGCTTGATGTAGGCAGATCAGCAATGCCTATTAATAATAAAAATGTCAAAAGTAGGTTAGATCAGTGTATCGCTAATGAGGACTGCCATTTGCCCGATGTCTTTTTTAAAACCACTTAGAACAAAAATTCAGAATGTCTACTATACGATAAAAAAGAATTAATGTGATATGTAAAGTACTTTTTCTTTTATTGACTTTTCAAATGAGCAAGTTTCTTTACTTTATGAATATTATTTTATTGTTATACCCCGTCAGTTCCAGAGTCCCGCCCGCGATGCCGGCCCGTCCTGCTGGTGGAGGGGTTCACCGTCCTCAACTACCCGCCCATAGAGAAGCTCTGCCATCTCAAGTTAGTGCCACTTTGTTTCCCATTCCAACTACCCGCCCATAGAGAAGCTCTGCCATCTCCAGTTAGTGCCACTTTGTTTCCCATTCCAACTACCCGCCCATAGAGAAGCTCTGCCATCTCCAGTTAGTGCCACTTTGTTTCCCATTCCAACTACCCGCCCATAGAGAAGCTCTGCCATCTCCAGTTAGTGCCACTTTGTTTCCCATTCCAACTACCCGCCCATAGAGAGGCTCTGCCATCTCCAGTTAGTGCCACTTTGTTTCCCATTCCAACTACCCGCCCATAGAGAAGCTCTGCCATCTCCAGTTAGTGCCACTTTGTTTCCCATTCCAACTACCCGCCCATAGAGAAGCTCTGCCATCTCCAGTTAGTGCCACTTTGTTTCCCATTCCAACTACCCGCCCATAGAGAGGCTCTGCCATCTCCAGTTAGTGCCACTTTGTTTCCCATTCCAACTACCCGCCCATAGAGAGGCTCTGCCATCTCCAGTTAGTGCCACTTTGTTTCCCATTCCAACTACCCGCCCATAGAGAGGCTCTGCCATCTCCAGTTAGTGCCACTTTGTTTCCCATTCCAACTACCCGCCCATAGAGAGGCTCTGCCATCTCCAGTTAGTGCCACTTTGTTTCCCATTCCAACTACCCGCCCATAGAGAGGCTCTGCCATCTCCAGTTAGTGCCACTTTGTTTCCCATTCCAACTACCCGCCCATAGAGAAGCTCTGCCATCTCCAGTTAGTGCCACTTTGTTTCCCATTCCAACTACCCGCCCATAGGAAGCTCTGCCATCTCCAGTTAGTGCCACTTTGTTTCCCATTCCAACTACCCGCCCATAGGAAGCTCTGCCATCTCCAGTTAGTGCCACTTTGTTTCCCATTCCAACTACCCGCCCATAGGAAGCTCTGCCATCTCCAGTTAGTGCCACTTTGTTTCCCATTCCAACTACCCGCCCATAGGAAGCTCTGCCATCTCCAGTTAGTGCCACTTTGTTTCCCATTCCAACTACCCGCCCATAGAGACATGACACCTCTCCAACCATCGGACTGTCCCAGGTACTACTTGGAGCTGGAGAAGGAGGAGTGCGCCCGGAGAAGGGCCCTGAGGACATACGACCCCCCGGACGTGCCGGGATACTTTGACGAGTAACTAGAACACTTTATTTTTTATAAAATTAAGTACAAATGTTATCTACAAGTTCTCTACTGACGAAATTCTGGTATTCATGACTAGTGTTCTTAATTTCTTTTCATAGTTTAGTTTCGCTCGCTGTCGTCAATTCTTTTTATATTTTCTCCTGTACGAGTCATATCTATAAGTTGTATAATTTCCTAAACATTATCCACTAGGACGTCACGTTTCGCCGCACATGGCTAGGTCCGACTTCTCTCTTAAATAGGATCATTTCCCGTTTTCGTTTTTGTTATGTTGGTAATAATTATGATCTGTCGAAAATATTGTCGACCTACCTACATGACATCTCAAAGTTACTATTGTCGACCTACCTACATGACATCTCATAGTTACTATTGTCGACCTACCTACATGACATCTCATAGTTACTATTGTCGACCTACCTACATGACATCTCATAGTTACTATTGTCGACCTACCTACATGACATCTCATAGTTACTATTGTCGACCTACCTACATGACGTCTCAAAGTTACTATTGTCGACCTACCTACATGACGTCTCAAAGTTACTATAGTCGACCTACCTACATGACATCTCAAAGTTACTATTGTCGACCTACCTACATGACGTCTCAAAGTTACTATTGTCGACCTACCTACATGACATCTCAAAGTTACTTGTCGACCTACCTACATGACGTCTCAAAGTTACTATTGTCGACCTACCTACATGACATCTCATAGTTACTATTGTCGACCTACCTACATGACGTCTCAAAGTTACTATTGTCGACCTACCTACATGACGTCTCAAAGTTACTATAGTCGACCTACCTACATGACATCTCAAAGTTACTATTGTCGACCTACCTACATGACGTCTCAAAGTTACTATTGTCGACCTACCTACATGACATCTCAAAGTTACTATTGTCGACCTACCTACATGACGTCTCAAAGTTACTATTGTCGACCTACCTACATGACATCTCAAAGTTACTTGTCGACCTACCTACATGACGTCCCAAAGTTACTATTGTCGACCTACCTACATGCCATCTCATAGTTACTATTGTCGACCTACCTACATGACGTCTCAAAGTTACTATTGTCGACCTACCTACATGACATCTCAAAGTTACTATTGTCGACCTACCTACATGACATCTCATAGTTACTATTGTCGACCTACCTACATGACATCTCATAGTTACTATTGTCGACCTACCTACATGACGTCTCAAAGTTACTATTGTCGACCTACCTACATGACATCTCATAGTTACTATTGTCGACCTACCTACATGACGTCTCAAAGTTACTATTGTCGACCTACCTACATGACATCTCATAGTTACTATTGTCGACCTACCTACATGACATCTCAAAGTTACTATTGTCGACCTACCTACACGACATCTCAAAGTTACTATTGATTGTGATCTGGACGATAAACATACAATTAGTTAAACTTGGTGTTTAATTAATCAGTATTAGGCCTGAAACAGAATATTTTCTTTTTTTGTTAAATTCTTTTTTCTTCGTTTTACCTCAACAACATCTTCCATCTGTCCGTCCCTGTTACTTTTTTATCTCTTTTGGTATTCAAAATGTATATTACTATTAACCTAATAAATATTACCAAGTTTTTGTTTGTGTAATAAAAGATATATGTTCAGGTACGTGTGGCCTCGTCACTTGGAGAACCGGAACTGCTCGGCCACCAAACTGGACGGCTCCCTCCCGCTCTCCCGTCTCGAGCTCGCTGTGCTCTCCGACCTCGCGGGCCTCACAGACCTCACCCACCTCGGCGACCTCACCCACCTCCCCGACCTCACCCACACAACGCTACAGTGACGACACCTGATCACCTCACCCACCGCCCCGACCTCACCCACCTCCCCGACCTCACCCACACAACGCTACAGTGACGACACCTGATCACCTCACCCACCTCGGCGACCTCACCCACCTCCCCGACCTCATCCACCTCCCCGACCTCACCCACACAACGCTACAGTGACGACACCTGATCACCTCACCCACCGCCCCGACCTCACCCACCTCCCCGACCTCACCCACCTCCCCGACCTCACCCACACAACGCTACAGTGACGACACCTGATGACCTCACCCACCTCCCCGACCTCACCCACCTCCCCGACCTCACCCACACAACGCTACAGTGACGACACCTGATCACCTCACCCACCGCCCCGACCTCACCCACCTCCCCGACCTCACCCACACAACGCTACAGTGACGACACCTGATCACCTCACCCACCGCCCCGACCTCACCCACCTCCCCGACCTCACCCACCTCCCCGACCTCGCCCACACAACGCTACAGTGACGACACCTGATCACCTCCCCGAACACTTTGAAGGTCATTACAATAGAACAGTTATTTGTACACAAACTCCATTACTAACAATCTGGTGGTTTTTAAAAAAACTAGTATTTTGTATTTGCGTTGATTATGTATGTCTTCTGAAAAATATGTGTTACAAGAACTAACACTATATAATGTAGAGTTAAGTTTAATAAATGAATTTTGTTACTTGATAATGAAGTGTCTGTCCGTCGCATTCCACCAACCGTGGAGATGCAGGCACGGACTTGGAGCACCACTTTTGTATTGAAATAAATTATTGTTACATCGAACTTGTTGTTTTCTTTGGCTAATCAGAAACCGACGACTAACTTGGTGTCAGAGTCGGTATGCACATGTGCGCGCCACCCGCCAATCCAAACGAATCGACATACCGTTCTGATAGCAACGTTGTCTGCTTTAGTTGTTCACATTATTAAAGGTAACAGCATGGGAAGTGTCGGCGAGTGTATGAGACCTGTGTGTGTAGTGTCGGCGAGTGTATGAGACCTGTGTGTGTAGTGTCGGCGAGTGTATGAGACCTGTGTGTGTAGTGTCGGCGAGTGTATGAGACCTGTGTGTGTAGTGTCGGCGAGTGTATGAGACATGTGTGTGTAGTGTCGGCGAGTGTATGAGACCTGTGTGTGTAGTGTCGGCGAGTGTATGAGACCTGTGTGTGTAGTGTCGGCGAGTGTATGAGACCTGTGTGTGTAGTGTCGGCGAGTGTATGAGACATGTGTGTGTAGTGTCGGCGAGTGTATGTGACCTGTGTGTGTAGTGTCGGCGAGTGTATGAGACCTGTGTGTGTAGTGTCGGCGAGTGTATGAGACCTGTGTGTGTAGTGTCGGCGAGTGTATGAGACCTGTGTGTGTAGTGTCGGCGAGTGTATGAGACCTGTATGTGTAGTGTCGGCGAGTGTATGAGACCTGTGTGTGTAGTGTCGGCGAGTGTATGAGACCTGTGTGTGTAGTGTCGGCGAGTGTATGAGACCTGTGTGTGTAGTGTCGGCGAGTGTATGAGACATGTGTGTGTAGTGTCGGCGAGTGTATGAGACCTGTGTGTGTAGTGTCGGCGAGTGTATGAGACCTGTGTGTGTAGTGTCGGCGAGTGTATGAGACCTGTGTGTGTAGTGTCGGCGAGTGTATGAGACCTGTGTGTGTAGTGTCGGCGAGTGTATGAGACCTGTATGTGTAGTGTCGGCGAGTGTATGAGACCTGTGTGTGTAGTGTCGGCGAGTGTATGAGACCTGTGTGTGTAGTGTCGGCGAGTGTATGAGACCTGTGTGTGTAGTGTCGGCGAGTGTATGAGACCTGTGTGTGTAGTGTCGGCGAGTGTATGAGACCTGTGTGTGTAGTGTCGGCGAGTGTATGAGACATGTGTGTGTAGTGTCGGCGAGTGTATGAGACCTGTGTGTGTAGTGTCGGCGAGTGTATGAGACCTGTGTGTGTAGTGTCGGCGAGTGTATGAGACCTGTGTGTGTAGTGTCGGAGAGTGTATGAGACCTGTGTGTGTAGTGTCGGCGAGTGTATGAGACCTGTGTGTGTAGTGTCGGCGAGTGTATGAGACCTGTGTGTGTAGTGTCGGCGAGTGTATGAGACCTGTGTGTGTAGTGTCGGCGAGTGTATGAGACCTGTGTGTGTAGTGTCGGCGAGTGTATGAGACCTGTGTGTGTAGTGTAAGCGAGTGTATGAGACTTGTGTGTGTAGCGTCGGCGAGTGTATGAGACCTGTGTGTATAGTGTCGGCGAGTGTATGAGACATGTGTGTGTAGTGTCGGCGAGTGTATGAGACCTGTGTGTGTAGTGTCGGCGAGTGTATGAGACCTGTATGTGTAGTGTCGGCGAGTGTATGTGACCTGTGTGTGTAGTGTCAGCGAGTGTATGAGACATGTGTGTGTAGTGTCGGCGAGTGTATGTGACCTGTGTGTGTAGTGTAAGCGAGTGTATGAGACTTGTGTGTGTAGTGTCGGCAAGTGTATGAGACCTGTGTGTGTAGTGTCGGCGAGTGTATGAGACCTGTATGTGTAGTGTCGGCGAGTGTATGTGACCTGTATGTGTAGTGTCGGCGAGTGTATGAGACCTGTATGTGTAGTGTCGGCAAGTGTATGAGACCTGTATGTGTAGTGTCGGCGAGTGTATGAGACCTGTATGTGTAGTGTCGGCGAGTGTATGTGACCTGTGTGTGTAGTGTCAGCGAGTGTATGAGACATGTGTGTGTAGTGTCGGCGAGTGTATGTGACCTGTGTGTGTAGTGTAAGCGAGTGTATGAGACTTGTGTGTGTAGTGTCGGCAAGTGTATGAGACCTGTGTGTGTAGTGTCGGCGAGTGTATGAGACCTGTATGTGTAGTGTCGGCGAGTGTATGTGACCTGTATGTGTAGTGTCGGCGAGTGTATGTGACCTGTGTGTGTAGTGTCGGCGAGTGTATGTGACCTGTATGTGTAGTGTCGGCGAGTGTATGTGACCTGTGTGTGTAGTGTCGGCGAGTGTATGTGACCTGTATGTGTAGTGTCGGCGAGTGTATGAGACCTGTATGTGTAGTGTCGGCGAGTGTATGTGACCTGTATGTGTAGTGTCGGCGAGTGTATGTGACCTGTGTGTGTAGTGTCGGCGAGTGTATGAGACCTGTATGTGTAGTGTCGGCGAGTGTATGTGACCTGTGTGTGTAGTGTCGGCGAGTGTATGTGACCTGTATGTGTAGTGTCGGCGAGTGTATACTTACACGCCCCCTCCGTCACAGAACTTGGTGTCCCGCGCCTCCCTGTCCCGGGTCACGGCGCGCCGGTCCCGACTCGGCGCCGGCTCCGAGATACTGGAACATAAGTACAACTGCAGGAAACATCGGAGGCGCTCTGGTTAGCGTTTCGGGTGGATAATACTTATATTGTATTAAAATCAGTATAATTGGTAGTTGTTGTGCGTAACAGTAATCAGAACAGTAATCTTTGGCACTAACTGGTTATCGGTGGGAGCGAGGTGTGCCACTCGGGGCAGGGTGTCGTCCGCGCGCAGCACCGGAAGGGTGCGCGACAGGAACTTCAGGGTTTGGTTCCGGATCAGCTCACTGCGGAAAGGAAACATTATCGTTACAGTCTGATACTCCTGGACACCAGAACTGGTCTCGGTATCTATATATCCTGTCATCCCCCGGTCGTATCACATAGGTATGGCTCATGTCCCGGGAACTGCCGAGCGGGTCGGCCGGCACCTCCCCCCGGTTGGGATACTGACAAGGGGTATGGCTCCTGTCCCGGGAAGTGTCCGAGCGGGTTGGCCGGCACCTCCCCCCGGTTGGGATACTGACAAGGGGTATGGCTCCTGTCCCGGGAAGTGTCCGAGCGGGTTGGCCGGCACCTCCCCCCGGTTGGGATACTGACAAGGGGTATGGCTCCTGTCCCGGGAAGTGTCCGAGCGGGTTGGCCGGCACCTCCCCCCGGTTGGTATACTGACAAGGGGTATGGCTCCTGTCCCGGGAAGTGTCCGAGCGGGTTGGCCGGCACCTCCCCCCGGTTGGGATACTGACAAGGGGTATGGCTCCTGTCCCGGGAAGTGTCCGAGCGGGTTGGCCGGCACCTCACCCCGGTTGGGATACTGACAAGGGGTATGGCTCCTGTCCCGGGAAGTGTCCGAGCGGGTTGGCCGGCACCTCCCCCCGGTTGGGATACTGACAAGGGGTATGGCTCCTGTCCCGGGAAGTGTCCGAGCGGGTTGGCCGCCACCTCCCCCCGGTTGGGATACTGACAAGGGGTATGGCTCCTGTCCCGGGAAGTGTCCGAGCGGGTTGGCCGACACCTCCCCCCGGTTGGGATACTGACAAGGGGTATGGCTCCTGTCCCGGGAAGTGTCCGAGCGGGTTGG
Source organism: Tinea semifulvella (assembly GCA_910589645.1). Lineage (NCBI taxonomy): Eukaryota > Metazoa > Arthropoda > Insecta > Lepidoptera > Tineidae > Tinea > Tinea semifulvella. Next base: position 35,925 of record OU342604.1, read on the forward strand.
CCGGCATCTCCCCCCGGTTGGGATACTGACAAGGGGTATGGCTCCTGTCCCGGGAAGTGTCCGAGCGGGTTGGCTGGCACCTCCCCCCGGTTGGGATACTGACAAGGGGTATGGCTCCTGTCCCGGGAAGTGTCCGAGCGGGTTGGCCGGCACCTCTCCCCGGTTGAGGTCCCCGCACAGGTTGTCGGCCGCCACTCGAGGCTGGCCGGAGCCCCCGCACGGGGCGCCCGACACCCGGTACGGCGGGGGACGAACTCTGGGGACAAAAACAACACATAAGACGTATAATAAAAGTAATGATGTCGGAACTGCTTCATGTTCTAAACCTGTAGATCTAAATAGGTTTGTTACCTTAGTCCGGGTCAAAAAAGTAAACAGTTTTCATAGTATATTGGAATAAGTTTGGTTGAGGTAGGTACCTGGGCGGCGTCGCGTTGGGAGACTGCACGAAGGCGTAGTATCCCTCGGGCGGCTCCTCCGTGGGGCTCTCCTCAGTCCGCGCCCCTCGCACCGCCAGGCACTAAAAATCACACAAGATCACTTAAACCTTTCCAGAAGCGAAACACAAACTATTTACGAGCTTATCTTACTATACCGCCTTGATGAATTGCTTTTTGCTTCTCGTATAGATATAGGATATATAATGGAAAACATACAATTATGTAGTCACCCCAGAGACCATCAGAATTCGCATGCTGGAGAGATATGCCTCCGTTCTATATGTGTGAGTCGGCATAACATTAGGGAGTACCGCTGCTGTGTATCAGGGCGCGACCTCTACGCTCGACCACCTACCCGTCTCCAGGAGACTTATGATGTCGTGGCAGGGAACCTGACATTCTTTTCACATTTATTTAGTTGACTTTGTTGTTGAGTTGACACACGATGTCTCCAATGGGCGCTATTAGTTCCGCAGATCTTTCGCACAACATAATTGAATGAAAGTGGACGATTTGGGTCCCCACTAACAGTCAAGTTTCACTTTTGAATATAATAAACAGTTTGAGTGACGACTAAAGTATTACAGTCAGTGTTTATAACACTAGAACTAGTGAATAACAAGTAGTTCCGTGTTATTATGATATTATATATTGCCGGCGCAGTTGACCTAACGCTGTTGTTGACCGATATGGTCGCGGCCAAGAATGTCGCTCGCGGAAGGACTTTCTCTCGCGCCGTTAGATGACGCAGACCTGTTCCCGACCGATCCTGTGTCGAATCAAGTGCTGCCAACTTGAAATGAGTCGACATGTTACTGCGCTGTCCGACCGCTGTGTCCGCCTCTCGCCGAGATAACTTTAACTTCTTGACAAACACAATATAATACGTATAATTAAGACCGTAGACTGAGACAGAAGATGAAGTAGGTACATACCCTACACCCTATTCATATTTTCTGTATTCGAAATTGTTCCTAAGTTTTTTTCTTTCTTCTCTTTTTGTCAATGGTATAGATAGTAAAGAACGTTACTGTTATATGAATTAGCATATTTAGTGGTGACTGGAGACATGAGCCGATACAACAGGTTGAGTGGCCGCTCCATAACAACATCGCATGCGGTACTCACCGTGACGACGAGCAGGTGGCACCAGAGAGACATGGTGACGTGCAGCTTGGCGCGAGGTCCGACGAGCACTGGTGGCCGACTGCGGCACACTAGCGGGACACAGAACGGGACCGCGCCACCAATAACGACACACTACATAACTGTTCTCCATTTTACATAATTACTACATTTACACACAATACGAAGAGAGACGTTCTTCTCGGAAGGGGCGCCAAGGTCACGGCCATCTTTCCGCTCGGTGTCCACTAGCTGGGATACATTCTTCCTGTCGTATTTAACGATTGCTTCGTGATTGTGCAATATAAAATTGGATTGCTTGACAAAGCACCTGCTAAGGAGGACGATTGAATCATAATTGGGCGGATTATAGGCTAATAGATAGTAGGCCAATACGAATAATCAATAAGTACCAAAATCAATATATATTTGATTTGATATGAAATTAAACAACAAACAGCTAGTTTCTCGAACGTAGTTTTGGTACTTAATTATTAATTAAGTAAAAATGACGTGCAGACCTTATATATCTTATCAACATCTTAAGTGGGCGGGTGGATTCTCCCGAACTCCTAGGTAAAATTGGTCTAAAAACTACAGGCCTACGAACTAGGAGCACTTCCGTTCTGCATGCCCCTAATGTGCTTTACCAATTACAGACAAAGCTCGTTCTTCTGGAGGTCATGCAACTATTTTAATTGTAACTGTTCGGAACTTGATTTGTTTAATACGAAGCCAACGTTTGCTCGCAGCTACTTGACCAGATTGTACTGTACAACCCATATGCCTTAGCTGTGTACCCACAGCTGCTTTTATTAATTGTTGTTGTTTCTTTTTTGTAAGTATTCTTTATTTTATTTTATGTTTGTAGTCCATTTGCGTTAACTTCTAATTGACCCTTTATGTTTCCATTTATTTTTTCCAAATTTGTTATTAGTCGTTAGTTATCCTTTAATAAATAAATAAATAAAAATTAACAGATTTTTACTTAAATAATAATTAAGTACCAAAAATACATTCGATAAACTGGCTGTAAGTGAAATGGGGGGGAGGGGGGTAATTAGAGAGAAAACTGATTTATTATTATGTATAGTAACTAATTGGGATACCAATAACAATGAAACCAGTCTCCAAGCCCTCTTCGGGTCGTGCACTTTATTCCATTTCAATTACCTATTTGATGTTCAACTTGGCGATGTAATCGATTTCATGTTCAACTTGGCGATGTAATCGATTTCATGTTCAACTTGGCGATGTAATCGATTTCATGTTCAACTTGGCGATGTAATCGATTTCATGTTCAACTTGGCGATGTAATCGATTTCATGTTCAACTTGGCGATGTAATCGATTTCATGTTCAACTTGGCGATGTAATCGATTTCATGTTCAACTTGGCGATGTAATCGATTTCATGTTCAACTTGGCGATGTTATCGATTTCATGTTCAACTTGGCGATGTAATCGATTTCATGTTCAACTTGGCGATGTAATCTATTTCATGTTCAACTTGGCGATGTAATCTATTTCATGTTCAACTTGGCGATGTAATCTATTTCATGTTCAACTTGGCGATGTAATCTATTTCATGTTCAACTTGGCGATGTAATCTATTTCATGTTCAACTTGGCGATGTAATCTATTTCATGTTCAACTTGGCGATGTAATCTATTTCATGTTCAACTTGGCGATGTAATCTATTTCATGTTCAACTTGGCGATGTAATCGATTTCATGTTCAACTTGGCGATGTAATCTATTTCATGTTCAACTTGGCGATGTAATCTATTTCATGTTCAACTTGGCGATGTAATCTATTTCATGTTCAACTTGGCGATGTAATCTATTTCATGTTCAACTTGGCGATGTAATCTATTTCATGTTCAACTTGGCGATGTAATCGATTTCATGTTCAACTTGGCGATGTAATCTATTTCATGTTCAACTTGGCGATGTAATCTATTTCATGTTCAACTTGGCGATGTAATCTATTTCATGTTCAACTTGGCGATGTAATCTATTTCATGTTCAACTTGGCGATGTAATCTATTTCATGTTCAACTTGGCGATGTAATCTATTTCATGTTCAACTTGGCGATGTAATCTATTTCATGTTCAACTTGGCGATGTAATCTATTTCATGTTCAACTTGGCGATGTAATCTATTTCATGTTCAACTTGGCGATGTAATCGATTTCATGTTCAACTTGGCGATGTAATCTATTTCATGTTCAACTTGGCGATGTAATCTATTTCATGTTCAACTTGGCGATGTAATCTATTTCATGTTCAACTTGGCGATGTAATCTATTTCATGTTCAACTTGGCGATGTAATCTATTTCATGTTCAACTTGGCGATGTAATCGATTTCATGTTCAACTTGGCGATGTAATCTATTTCATGTTCAACTTGGCGATGTAATCTATTTCATGTTCAACTTGGCGATGTAATCTATTTCATGTTCAACTTGGCGATGTAATCTATTTCATGTTCAACTTGGCGATGTAATCTATTTCATGTTCAACTTGGCGATGTAATCTATTTCATGTTCAACTTGGCGATGTAATCTATTTCATGTTCAACTTGGCGATGTAATCTATTTCATGTTCAACTTGGCGATGTAATCTATTTCATGTTCAACTTGGCGATGTAATCTATTTCATGTTCAACTTGGCGATGTAATCTATTTCATGTTCAACTTGGCGATGTAATCTATTTCATGTTCAACTTGGCGATGTAATCTATTTCATGTTCAACTTGGCGATGTAATCTATTTCATGTTCAACTTGGCGATGTAATCTATTTCATGTTCAACTTGGCGATGTAATCTATTTCATGTTCAACTTGGCGATGTAATCTATTTCATGTTCAACTTGGCGATGTAATCTATTTCATGTTCAACTTGGCGATGTAATCTATTTCATGTTCAACTTGGCGATGTAATCTATTTCATGTTCAACTTGGCGATGTAATCTATTTCATGTTCAACTTGGCGATGTAATCTATTTCATGTTCAACTTGGCGATGTAATCTATTTCATGTTCAACTTGGCGATGTAATCTATTTCATGTTCAACTTGGCGATGTAATCTATTTCATGTTCAACTTGGCGATGTAATCGATTTCATGTTCAACTTGGCGATGTAATCGATTTTATGTTCAACTTGGCGATGTAATCGATTTCATGTTCAACTTGGCGATGTAATCTATTTTATGTTCAACTTGGCGATGTAATCGATTTTTTACTGAATTTATTCGAGTAGCATTTTCATTCGCTTTATGAAAATTCATTTTAAAAAATCTGGTGCGTCACGGGACGGAGCGCAACACTGAGAACTAAACTCGAAGGTTATTGATTTTGTAGTTGGTAGGAATTCATTCATTTATTACAGTCCCTAGACCACAGCGTCCTAGACCTCCACCGCTGGAGATGGGGCTTCCAGAACTGGAGAATTTGGTCTACACTCGCCACGCTGGCCAGACGGCTTGGCGAGGATATGTCATTTTTATTAGTGAAACCGGGACCGACGGCTTAACGTGCTTTCCTCCTCACGTGACCGGTGGTGTTGTAAATCTATGACAAATGTACGTAAGAAAAGTGTATTTCTCATTGGGACATGTCGGGTTGGTTTGGACCGACCTTTGTAGACCGACGGAACCCTTGGGCTTGTTTTTTCTTTTCCCCGGGGGAACCCTTGGGCTCGTTTTTTCTTTTCCCCGGGGGAACCCTTGGGCTCGTTTTTTCTTTTCCCCGGGGGAACCCTTGGGCTCGTTTTTTCTTTTCCCCGGGGGAACCCTTGGGCTCGTTTTTTCTTTTCCCCGGGGGAACCCTTGGGCTTGTTTTTTCTTTTCCCCGGGGGAACCCTTGGGCTCGTTTTTTCTTTTCCCCGGGGGAACCCTTGGGCTCGTTTTTTCTTTTCCCCGGGGGAACCCTTGGGCTCGTTATTTCTTTTTTCCCACGGAACCCTTGGGCTTGTTTTTTTTTTTCCGACGGAACCCTTGGGCTTGTTTTTTTTTTCCGACGGAACCCTTGGGCTTGTTTTTTCCTTTTTGCCGACAAAGGCGACGGAGGGTTGTAGGTTGTTATGAGGGTTAAATTTGTAGGTATGTAAGTATTGGCGGGTAATGGTATCTACCTATACAAAATTTGTATGTAGGTATGTAAGTATTGGCGGGTATTGGTATCTACCTATACAAAATTTGTATGTAGGTATGTAGTATTGGCGGGTAATGGTATCTACCTATACAAAATTTGTATGTAAGTATGTAAGTATTGGCGGGTAATGGTATTTACCTATACAAAATTTGCATGTAGGTATGTAATTGTATGACAACGTGTTGTGTCGATATGACGACCGTAATTTGCTTAAGAAGTTGATTCGACTTACTCAACTTTATTTTACTAATATCACAATTATTTTGTTTTTAACCAGGAATCGAACCCGGAGCGCGTCTATATCTACCGTCCACCCGGTTTCCCAAACAAATATACAAATAATATGTTAATATTTTGTACTGGATATGGTAATGTAGGCATCGTTATAGCTCCCCTTCGTCTCCGAGCGCATGCGTCAAGTCCCGCGCAAGTCCGCGCAGCTACTAGTGATGCAAGCCTGTGTTGTCGATACACAAGCGCAGTCTGTTTAGTGTTTTATTTATTTATGTCAGTTTACATCAAAATTACAAAATATAGGAATTTCAACTTTAACAGCGCTTGGCACCTCAGTTCGATAAATGTTTTTTTTAAAGTAAATTATTATCTTGTTTTTAATTTAAAGAAGCGGATTCACATTTAGCCAACTTTACTATAAGCCCATCATGACAAGTGGCAAGTTCGTCAATTTCTCTAGCGTACCAAACTCGACAAATATCTATCATATAATATATAAATTAGATATTAATTATACTATAAGGTACCAGAAATTAAACCCAGCACCTCCGAATCTAAATCCACGGACTTAACTGCCAGACGGAGGCAGTCAATTCTTTAATTCGGCGTACCTAACGTCTTACTTAAAAAAAGAAGAAGAGTAAATTAGGAATGTTGATGTTACATTACGTGTTATTTACTACCTATACTCGACCTACAATATAGGTAGGTCCCTTATACACCATATATGTACATTATTACCATATTGGTGGACACCTCGACATAGACCTCGAGTTCTACTTTTAGTTGAAACTTTGTAAATATATCGAGTTAGGTAAAATAATGGTACCACCATAGCTGAACGATTATTTACCCGGCATATGGCGCATCGATAACAACAGAAATGCGGTTGTAATAAAATACAGATATAACCAAAATATAGGCTTTAATTAACTTAGAATTTTACATAATAGTATGACAAATATATTATGACATTGGCAGATTATTTTGACAATCATATTATGACATTCATCCCACATCATAGTCTTGGAGGAATACGAGCCCCAGAAGAGCCCCTCTTCTTGTTGTTCCATATATATCTTCGAGGTCTCGACTTGTATCATCTTCATCTTGTGTCTCAAATTGTAATAAAATACAGATATAACCAAAATATAGGCTTTAATCATATATGACTAAAAATAATGTATGACAAATATATTACGACATTGGCAGATTATTTTGACAATCATATTATGACAGCGGTCTTTCTCTATCTCTGACGTCGTATTGTGAGACAGAGAGAACGCCGTACCTCGTTCCCGAACGTGACATAGTACCAAATGTCGATAGTTCATGTTATGATATCGACTGCTCTTCGCTTCACTTCCCTGTAAAGCGGTGATCGCCTTGTATCTTGTATTTTATTCCTTGGGTGATCGCGCTCCGCGTTAGTGTTGGCGGTCAATGTACATTATTGTTGCAGATTCATACAATTTTGGTAAGTTTGATTTGGGGAGAACTAACGGCAGGTAGCTAGTAGGTACTAGGGGTACGGTTCATAATCTACAAACTGCAAACACTACACAGACTATAGCTTGGTTCATATTGATTATCTATCACCGTCAGCAAGCTATTGTCGCCATACAAATTTGACCGAGCTGTAGATAGGGATCTATGTAGTTCTATAGTCGTAGATCCATGCCAAGCTTTAAAATATTGGTTACTTTGTTGGACTTCTATAGGTATATTCGTCGTACCTATTTAGAAGACGTTGTATATTTTAGATAATTTATATAGGTACCTAATAAGGATTAAATTATCTGTCAGGTAATATCCTTTTTACGAAGGACCAAACTGGTTCAGAAAATAAAAATATAAATAGTTTTTAATATTTAATAATATTAGGTATTTTGACATTTATAACATGTCGCGTTCCGTATATAGAAATCACGTAGCGACGTAAAAAGGAATTTTATTAGTGTTCCATCAAAAAAAAACGGAGTCTTTCGACTAAATTACTTTACTGTGGATATTGTTAGACAAAAGTGGTGTTGTTTGTTTTTTGACATGTGGACATGTTTTTTTTTTTTTTTTTAATTGTCTTTAAAGGACATTGTACAGAATACATCAGTCCTAAACACGTAATTTATTTGCATAATATATGTTTATAACAGAGTTCATAACCGAGTTGGGGATCATCAAATTCCAGATGTTGCAGAATTTGATGCTTTACTTGGAGTCACTCGCGGCATTATAGCCCAAACACGTCGGGTAAAATATGGGAGTTGACAGCGCGGGAAAACCGCAAAAAAGAAACTGCAACTTGTGCCCCATATTTAAAGTCCAATTTATTGTTTTCCATAATTATTCACATTGCAGCACATTATTAAACAAAACAACACCACTTTTGGCCAATAATATCCACAGTAAATTAATTTACAAAACAAATACTTGCACTTGACATGTCCACGCAAAATGGCGCGAAGAACTCCGTGTGGACATGTCAAGTGCGATCTGTTGGTTTTGCCATCTGATGCTAGCGCGGCTTATAACTTCCATTCAAGCCCATGCCATGTTTGACTGTTTGACTTGGCACTGGCCCTGTGTTGTCGCTTTATTTCACTTTATTTCGCTTTGAAAATCTGCTCGTTGATTTTTATTCATTTTAAGCAAGATGCGGTAAAAAAGCGTTAAACGCTTTGCTTTCAAGTCGAACATAGCGCTGCTAGTGCGTTCTAACCAAAGATCAAGTAATTGGTCTTAGGTTCTAACTCCATGTTCGAGTAGCTGCTCAGAGCGTGCTTTTTTTGTTTACTCAATTTTGATGAAAACGCTACCTACTCAAACGACTTTCAAAGTGAAATAAAGTAAAAGTGCTTACCAAGTCGAACATGGGTCAGTACCTGAACACGATGTTGCTAGCTAAATAATTAAATTCCCAAATGGTATTACAGTGCTTAACTTCTGTAATCAGTCTGATATAGTTTAGTTTTATTATAATTTAGTTATAAGAAGTAATATACAAACAATATAAAAGAATTACAATATTAAATAAACTATATTAAACAAAATCTAAATTTAACCAAAAAAATATAATAATAATACAAACAAAATAAAAATTAAATACTTACAAAAATATGTATTATCTGATATTAGTTTTACCTGATCTGATATTACCAGGTTTATTTTTATTAAATTTTTTTGGTTAATTTTTAGACTGACTATCTTCATATAGGTACCAATTTTAGTATATTATGCTACTTGTAACTTATTGCTTTTGTTTTTAGTGTAATAATGAGCGATTCTGCCCGAAAGTTGTGGCTAAAGGTTTGTGAGGAGACATTGGCGCCATCTGGCGAGGAGACGTGGGCCGCGGTGAGGGAACACTCCCTTCCCGATACAATGTGGCATTCTCTGTCCAACTGCGTATCACACCAGGTAAACATCTTTCTGCTATTGATCTTCTTAATATTGGTACTCCTACAACATTTTTAATAACAATAGTATGTTTTAGGCAAGTTACTAAAACTAGCTTTAAAAAATGATTCCAGGCAGGAGTATGGTCCGACTTGTTATCGAAGGGCGTAGGAGATATTATGCATCCATTAGGATTCGAGCTCGCCATCTTGTTGAGGCACACTCCTGTCGATAGGGTCAAAGAAATCCTGAAAGAGGTTCTCGTGATGTCTCCGCAGAGAGTACGTATTTAATTGATATTTAAACAATCATTACTAGAGATGTAAAAGTGTGGCATGAGTAAAAGTTTTGTTTGTATAATAGGATGGAATAATCGGTTACGTGGTGAGACTGCTGACCGAGGACGAGGCCGGGCGTGAGTTGCCGCCACGAGATCGCCACCTGTTCGGCGACCTGGAGCTAGTGGTGCTGGCGAGCTCCATCGACCGCTACAAGCGCCACGCGCGGCTAGTGCGCACAGAGTATTCAAACCTCAGCAGCGAAAACTATCTCGAGCTTAGGCTTAAGGTGATGGGGCAGATTTCAAATTTATTATTTTATATTCGGACTGACATCAAATAATATAATATTATTTATTTTCAGGTTTTAAATCAGTTCTTACGGCTTCCGAAGCTCTTTAACTCACCTGAGTTTTCAGATTTAGAGTCATTAGCGCGATATAACATGCAAACTGAGATTCTGAAAATAAAAGAAGAACTGTCAGCGCTAAGATTTTAATGACGAAAAACATGATAAAGTTTTCAACTTTATTTATATTAGGTTTCATAAATACCTTGTACTTGTAGAATGTGTTTAAATGCTGTCCTTGATATTTATAAAAATAATAACTTTAATTACCTATCTATTTAAATCTTATTTAGCAGTTAGTACCACACTGCAGCGGTAGCTTAGGTACTGCTAGTATTATTCAGGTCTGTTATGGACATGAAGTTTCGAATTATCTGTAAAGTTCGGATAGGTTCAATTACGGCTATGTATTTTAATTCCTTCACGATACGGATACAGATACGGCCTAGGATCAAGAATCATCCGGTTTTTGTTGGTGTGCAGTTATAGAATATGTATTAGTGTGCGTGCTAGTGATATTATCGCAATAATGACAAGGGTTATCGACAGAATTCTTGAACTATCGACAAATAGGTTTTTTTACATGAACCACAGAGTCGTTGCATCAAATAAAAGTTAATAACTATAATATATAGTAGTTTTAGGCTTAAAATATAAATATTTATTTTATTGTAAAATGTATTTACGCTGTCTGGCCAGCGCGTGGCGAGTGTAGGACAAATTCTTCAGATATATGTTCTGGAAGGCCCATCTCCAACAGTGGAACGCTGTGTTCTAGGGGCTGTAATGAATATGGGTAATGCCTGAAATAAATGATATTGAATAATAATAATATGCGACATTTAATGTGAAAGTTGTAGGTAATAAAAAGGTCTATGACTTTAGTATAGATTTTTTTTTCTCGTAACCTAAGACCTGTTTTTTTTTTTGTTTTAAAAATTGTGATTTCGGAATCATCCTGGAAGGGTTGAAATTGTATAATTGGAGTTTTTTTTTTCTTGGACTAAGTATTAATTAACTATTATCTAATAAGTTTAATAAATGTGTTATTTTTATATTATTAATAACGTCTGACTCCTCCTTGCATGGTATATTGGAGTATCTGTAGTACCGTATAAAGTGTACGTAAATAAATAAAAAATATGGGAGCTAGTTAGAATTTGGTATTTGCTTATAAGCAAGCCTTCGGTGTTCTTATAACGTCCGTGTCCAGGGCTGATAGTAGGCTTTTGAAGAAATCATAGGAATGGCCAAGTGAGGTGAGATATCCAATATATAAGTTTATATATTAGCATGGATTGATAAAAAGCTCATTTGACAAAGACTCGGCATTTATAAATTCTTTAAATCATTTATGATGTATAATAACAATATTAAAAATAATTTGCGTTTGCTTTCTTTTAAAGTTTTGAACGCTCTAAGACGTCTCAATGCCACTATACGCGATTTTGTAACGGCTGTTAACATTTTCATTAAACGCCAGAAAGTAGGCATATCTTCTGCTTTGCACCACACTCTTCCATCTTCCTCCATCTCGTAGAAGTAATTTCTATTGCCTAAGGTTGATTCCGCTTCTTCACCACCTTTATATATGAGTGTCATTAAAAACCACGAGTTAAAAATATTACACATTGCTATAAGCCCACTACTTTATATGCGCGTTTTAAATTCCTGTATAAAATTTTACTGTGACTTTGTCCCTGTGTAAAGATATCAATACAATAAAATTAAATCAACTACAGTTAAACAATTTCTGCTAAAAAGTATGTTACTTTTTAGTAAGAACGCTCTGGCAACACTGGCTTTGACAAAATCATAGATTAAACCTGTATATATTTTTTAATGTTTGGTACATAGTCTGGAATATTTGGCTAGCTCCCAGTTTTCGCGTCTAACAGCTTTGATCCATTTTTACCTTCCTCTTTTTTACCTACCTAATCTTAATAAAATAAGGAGTTTTAAGGTTGAATTATCATTTAGAATTAAAATATATAACGTTTTAAATATATAATGTTATATTTTAATAATCATCGATAATCTTGTTACAAATATGAAATATAAGTATTTTTGTAGAAAAACATACAAAAAATACTTACGTGTGAAATGATAATTCCGGGTCCTTTACTTATCCTTTCGTTGATCTTGATGAACAAAGCACTGCAAAACACCACACATTATTATTTTATAATATGAAATGTACACAAGGCACTGTAGTTTTTTAATAATATGACAAAATATACCAAATCGCAATGTACACTATCTTTCGTATGATACACCGTTACCAGAGCGGCATCGCCTTGTCGCTCTGTCCATTGTGATACTTGGTCCTAGGATACGGCTAGTGTCGTCTCGGCCGGGCCAGAACTAAAACCTAATTTGAACATGTCTCATTTGAAACTTTTATCTCAGATCGGGTTACAGTTACGAAGCTCCATAACATTCATAATATTAATTATGGATTTTATAAATCATATATAAATATTAATTTTCAAATGTAAAGCTCTTTGTGTCGTATGCTATAGCGAGTGGGTGTTTTACTAAAGTATTTTATTGTCACAAATGTCATTTAATATTTTGTTGGCAATTTTTTCTTTATGATTATTAATATATTAGAGTTATTATTATATTAAAAAAAAACAGATAGACATTTTATAGCCTATGATTTATAAATCTTTGTAGTAATGCGACAGTATTTAGTTACTGGTTAGTTAATTGGCAAAAGCAAAATTAATTTTCGACCTGATAACCTGTACCCACTTTTACATAATATTCATAATTTTAAATAGGTAAGTAATATGTTAAATTGATAAATGTATTTAGTTTTAAATGAAGTTTTATTTAGTCCCCATTTATGACAACACCTGATAGTAATATAAACTAAATCTAAATTATGTATATGAAATTATATGAATAATATTATATCGGTTTCGGATACGGTTACAAATATGAAATTATTTCAGATTGTAAGTTAGTTTCGTTTCAATTATGGATATTGGTTTTTGAAGGTATTGTATAAGTTAAATACTATTAGTTGAGTGATAGAATGAATATTAAATTGAGTTTCTTTCTATAAAAAGTTTCCACCTATACCTATAACATGCACAGACTATAAAGAGTACCTTCTTAACATGCGTATTTATAATCACTGTGGATGTAACGAGAATAAAACTACAAATAATTTATAAAATATAATGAAACTCAACAAGATGATAAATAAATCGATCCGTGACCACGGCCAATGCAACTTGGCTGAAACGTCGGAACTTGTACACTTTATAGTCTGTGCGTCGGAATAAATATGTCTCTAAGGTAAATCGAGTAAAATTATAAAAACTAATAAATAAATAGTACCAAAGATGGAAAAACAAACTTTTTAGACTGGCAACATTAAACTGTCAGATTAGGAAAATGGTATTTTTCCTTTTAAGAAATGGCGATTTGTGAGATTTTCGATTGAAGTTTGTTTCTATGTTTAATAAATCTTAATTAAGTGGCATGATATATCAAAGTTTGTTGATAAGATTCGGAAAAGGAAAGCAAACAAGGCAAACGCGAGCAAGCTAAGCCTCTCGCGGCGCATTCCCACCGTTCGAAAGGACGCGACTCATCGTGGCATCGATCTCGTCGACGTGACGTTCGGAGCATGTCTTGGAGAGAGCGGGAGGAGCGTGAGGACAGAGGGGAGAGAGGAGAGAGAGAGGAGAGACGAGACCGCGAGGAGAGAGAGCGGCGGCGCGCAGAGGAGAGACGGCGTCGTCGCCGCTCGCCGTCGCCGCCGTCGCCGCCGCCTCCGCCCACCATCAGCGGGCCGCGGGACGAGGAGGAGGACTGGTACTGCTCGTGCGGCTCCTACAACTTCAAGCGCCGCCAGTATTGTTACCGCCGAAACTGCGGAGGGCGCCGCGCCGAGCCGCCCGACCTCGGCATCACCAAGCGCATCCTCCTGCGCCGACTCGACGCGCTCACCACCGAGGAGCGCATCCTGGAGGAGCTCAAGGACAGGTGCTCCCGCGAGCTGGTGGATGCAGTGGCCGGCATCTCTGTGGGCCGCGAGCCTCTCACCGGTGCCTCCAAGTGTCTCGCCTACATCAACTTCGAGAACGTGACGCAGTCGGCCGCCGCACTGGCCGAGCTGCAGGGACTCTCCCCGGCCCTTCGGCTGGATGGACGCGAGCCGCTCATCTCCTATTACAATGAGCCCCCCAAGTACCAGAAGAACGCGCCCGACAACCGCATGACCGACTACGCATCGTATTATGCACAGGCCTACGGGGCCACCAGCAAGACGGGCTCGGAGCAGGACCGGGTGAACGCGGCGGCGGCCGTGGCTGCCTCGGCCCTCGCGCGAGCCTCTACCTGGACCCCGGCCGCGCCCGCTTTCTCCCGAGCGGGCTCCGGACCGGACGGACACACTCCGCCTGCGGGGGACGGGGCTCAGAGGTACGCGGCACCTGACGTCCGCACCTTCCAGTACGACGAGACCTCCGGCTACTACTACGATCCCTCTACCGGCCTATATTATGACGGCGCCACTCAGTACTTCTACAACAACCGCCTTCACATCTACATGTACTGGGACGCCGCCAACTTCACCTACATCAAGGCTACGCAGGCGCAGCAGAACACCGATCAGCCGAAGCTGCCGGAGCTTCCCCTGGCCACCGTCGAGAACACCATCGCCAAGGAGCCCGAGGAGAAGAAGAAGCCCAAAGAGAAAGAGGACAAAGTGAAAGTGGCCAAAAAAATTGCCAAAGATATGGAGCGCTGGGCGCGGACGCTCAACCAGAAGAAGGAGAACGCCCGCAACAACTACGTGACGGAGCAGCCCTCCGAGCGCGCGCCCTCCAAGGGCTCGGCCGACATCGGGTTCTCCGTGCTGGGAGAGGCGGCCGCCCCTCCGCCCGGGAGGGAGCCCTCCCCGCCGCCCCCCGAGGAGCCCGGCCCGGAGCCCGAGGAGGGGATCATCGATTGGGCCAAGCTGTCGTGCCTGCTGTGCAAGAGGAAGTTCCCGTCGGCCGAGGTGCTGGCCAAGCACGAGTCCATGTCGGAGCTGCACCGCCAGAACCTGTCGGAGCTGCGCGGGCCGGCGGCGGGCGGCTACCGGGACCGCGCGGCCGAGCGCCGCCTGAAGTTCGGAGAGAGCTCCCCGCCGCCGCCGCCCGCCCGCGCCGCGCCCGCCGCGCCGCCCGCGCCGCTGGCCGACTCGCTGGGGGGCCGCATGCTGCGCCAGATGGGGTGGCGCGAGGGCCGCGGGCTGGGCCGCCAGGGGCAGGGCCGCACCGCTCCCGTGGAGGCCGCGGCCGGGCTGGGCGGCGCCGGGCTCGGACAGAAGAGGGGCATCTACACGCCCACGCCGGGGGAGACCTACCGGGACACCGTGAAGAAGCTCATGATCGCGCGCTACAAGGAGGTGGTGGGCCAGGAGGATGACAAGTAGGTGAGTCTCGGCCCAGGTTGGTATTCTGTGTTATTCTCGTGACCTTCGAAACGACAATGTTTTCGATGATAGAGGCGATCAATTTTAGGTTTTTTGTTTTGCGCATATTACTGACATCGAATCGTAGATGTGAATCAATATTTGCGCGTGTGATATTGTACTGTGATATTTATTACTATTTTGGAGAATTAATTACATAATGAAGAGCGGACTGTTAACGGAAAAGGGTCATATCTGATAATAAAGCTCATGTCTAATGGATTGATTCTGATTTCACGATAATAGATGGCTGCGGTACCCAGCGAGAGCTCCCGCCGCGCGCCCGACCCAGCTAGGTGAGTACATCTGATCGACTCTTTCTGTTACAGATATTCTAAAAAATGTGTCTGCTTAACAGTTGTGCCGATGGTAATGTATGACGGGAATTTAACTACGGTGAGGTCTTCAACAGTTAAATGCAGGACTGTAGATTGTTGTATTTCTATGTAAAATGCCATGTTTCATGAACCTAATTTATTCAGTCTGCACAGCGGATGACTTGTCCATTGGAATCCCTCGGGGTTCTTTTCTCGGTCCCATGTTTGGTTATTATTATTGTCTCATTTCATTAAAACAATCTTTATGTTATATCTAGGAGTATATTACATGCTCTCATATATCACTACTATTTAAGAACTATTGAATATTGTTTGTACGTTAAATGTTTTTACTGCTCCGGACACCTAATTAACCTTTTATTTTAAAAATATATATTTATTGCTACTACTTATATCACTACGAATAACAGAGTTGTAAATATGTGGAACAAAATAGCAGAAGACAAGGCCTTAACTGTAAACACTTTTTAAAAAAGATTGGACAAGTGGCGAGTGACAAAGAACTATGTAGACAACTGACAATTTCATGAACTTTACACCAGTGCTCGATATAGGCATGCCAGCAATGCGCTGCCAGACTGTTAATCAATAATATTACTTCTAAGAAAACTTGTCTTAATCTACTTGTATGTTGTGTATTTTTTCTCTTTGCGGTCCTCTCGTGAAAAACGTTGGTGTGTGATATTTATTTCAGCTTTAATTATTTATTTGGGATACCTGATGAGGGCTACAGTTACGTCTGGCGGCGGCGGTGTCGGTCTCCAGCACAGCTCTGCCTGTTCTGATAACATTGTGACGTTACATTCCAGAGCGCGAGAGAGCCGCCGGCCGCCCCCTCCGCCATTGTATATTCGTTAGCGCCGCGCGTACAGGCAGCGGCTCCATCTTACTGTGTACTTGTGTGATCGAACTCGAAGTGTATACGTATTACTGATAGGTTTAGTGATTGTACATAATAGTGCATTTATACGAGAGTGGACATTGGAAACGGAACCGTTTCAAATTGTAGATGGACTTTTACAAAAAAAATGTGTTAATAAACTGTAGTACATTATATTTGTATAATTTATAAATTATTGGTTTCAAAGTAAATAGAATCTGCATCGGACACGAGTTCAGTTTGTAAATCCAGTACCTACATGTTAGAGGTACTTAACATCTTGTAATACATTATTTTTTTATTGTAACTGTTGTTTTATTACACCCACTTGCCGAGTTACAATGGAACTGTTGCCAAACGTCTTGCTGACTCAGTATTGTATAATAATGACACACATTAAGGTGACTGAGCACATTCGGTACCCTTCTCTGATATCTGAAACGGTTTCTCAATAATTCTGTCCTTAATTTAGCTTTACTGTAAAATAGTTGGAACTCGACGGCGACGGTCAGGGATATCCGGTATGGGAATCAGAGCTACACCAATCGGTAAGGATAAAATTAGTGTATGAAGTGTCGGTTATGGTCCTGTACAAGATGTACATTGATAATGTGCACTTTTAAATTGATTATTTTGTTATTTTACGGACAATATACCGACCTGCCATCTACGGAAGTGTAAAACCCTATCTTACAAATAGTAAATACACGGAACGTTCAAAGTTGTCATTATGAAATAGTTCCGCTACTCGATCATAGATGGCGATATTTTAGTTGCACACAATTATAAGGTATAAATTCCTGTTCCATTCCATTTCCAGCTAGCCGCTCAGGTTGAAGGTCCGGATCTACATCATGTTCATCCGTTTCTGGCACCACCTTCTGGCCAAGACTAATAGGGACAAGATCCAAAGTCAGCAGAACATATCGCTCAGAGTGGTCTCCCGAGCGCCATGGTTCGTGCGTGATTCCGTCATAGCTCGAGATCTGGAGATGCCTACTATTGAGGAATTTGTCGTCGGCCTGACTAGACAACGGACACTTAAGCATCTTCATAATATCGCTCCGTCTTGCGCCTGGCCGCCAACGGGAGACTACTTCCTTTATGTATACTAGATAGATCTTGTGTATCCTATTGTGTAGGCGGCGTGTTTGTTAATTGTGACTTGTCCAAGCAAACAACTACCAGCTAATTCGAAGGAAACACCGAGTTCTGTACCAGATACCGAAATGGTAAACATATCGCACCCCGACATACTGTTTGATCTCAAAAATTGCGCGTATTGAGGATGCCCAACCTTATTACGGGATTCCTGATTGAAACACCGATACGGCAATAAAACTAGTAACTGTTTTCATTAACTTCACATAGATGTCGTGAGGTGTTACCTGAATAAATGCGATTTGGTAGACGCTACGTGATTGCCAAATGCCACCTTGATATTTTAGCCAATCCCATGCCTCATAACATTTACTAACTTTCGTAAACTGAGTGCATCGATATAACAAATTTTATATTGATTGTGGATCACAAATTGAATACCAAATATTGAAAAGGCACTAACCCCGCGTTCGTTTTATAGCACTTCCAACATCTTGTAGCAACTTCATAAACCAGTGCGAAATGTCGTTTTTGTTAAGAAATACCACTTTTTTAACAATGCTAACATTTCTTAATAAAACGAGCGATGGGGCTACTTTTTGACAAGTATTTTCGTTCATGTTTTATCATACCATGGCCATGATATTATTATGGTCTTTGAATTTATTACATAAAATCGTTTAAAATACCTTTTTAACAAATATAATAGAAAACTATAAAGTATATAAAAAATGGTAAACAAACCATTTTATATGTTAATGACATCTGTCAATAAGTAACATCAATAACCCTCCTTTCAACACGGTACTGACATACGAAATTAGCATCAAATGTTAGAATTTTCATTAAACGAACGACTTGTGCTAAAAAAAAGTGGTATTTTCATGCTAATATTTCTTAAAACGAACGCAGATACGAATGTAGATACCAAATTTGTTGTAAGTAGGTAACTATTGTACACCTCAATACTACATGACAAGCACAAGAGCGTAAAAATGTTAATAAGGCATTACATTACATTATTACTCCATTTTCATTGAGTACTACATTTTATTATAGTAGTATTCCAGAGTAGGTTACAATTAGCACTCTAGTAATTTTTGGTATTCAAGTTGTTTAGCTTCCCCGATAGGTGGAGTAGCCGTAGGGACAGCAGGAGCGGCACGTGGTAGTGTGTGCAGTTGTTTACATTCCCCGATAGGTGAAGTAGCCGTAGGGACAGCAGGAGCGGCACGTGGTAGTGTGTGCAGTTGTTTAGCTTTCCCGATAGGTGGAGTAGCCGTAGGGACAGCAGGAGCGGCACGTGGTAGTGTGTGCAGTTGTTTAGATTCCCCGATAGGTGAAGTAGCCGTAGGGACAGCAGGAGCGGCACGTGGTAGTGTGTGCAGTTGTTTAGCTTCCCCGATAGGTGGAGTAGCCGTAGGGACAGCAGGAGCGGCACGTGGTAGTGTGTGCAGTTGTTTAGATTCCCCGATAGGTGAAGTAGCCGTAGGGACAGCAGGAGCGGCACGTGGTAGTGTGTGCAGTTGTTTAGCTTCCCCGATAGGTGGAGTAGCCGTAGGGACAGCAGGAGCGGCACGTGGTAGTGTGTGCAGTTGTTTAGCTTTCCCGATAGGTGGAGTAGCCGTAGGGACAGCAGGAGCGGCACGTGGTAGTGTGTGCAGTTGTTTAGCTTCCCCGATAGGTGGAGTAGCCGTAGGGACAGCAGGAGCGGCACGTGGTAGTGTGTGCAGTTGTTTAGCTTCCCCGATAGGTGGAGTAGCCGTAGGGACAGCAGGAGCGGCACGTGGTAGTGTGTGCAGTTGTTTAGCTTCCTCGGTAGGTGGAGTAGCCGTAGGGACAGCAGGAGCGGCACGTGGTAGTGTGTGCAGTTGTTTAGCTTCCTCGGTAGGTGGAGTAGCCGTAGGGACAGCAGGAGCGGCACGTGGTAGTGTGTGCAGTTGTTTAGCTTCCTCGGTAGGTGGAGTAGCCGTAGGGACTGAGCAGGAGCGGCACGTGGTAATGTTGGTTCGCAGACACCTTAAACACGATCTGGAAGTAGAGAAAACCTAGGTAGTACTGACAACACAAACAAGTCACTGCTGAGACCGGGAATAACATTATCAACTGCGCTGGCCCAGGGGTTACAATTTTATCAAAGAGAAAACAATTGATAGTTTTTTTTTAAATGTAGAATGTAAAGTATTACCTGCGGGGTGAAGCGGAGTGGGTCTTAGACGATACGTTTTATTACGATTGTGCACTCTGCCTCTACCCGCTGTGGTAGTCAGAAACAGGTTACCTTTCTTTACTACAAGCCCATCACAAGTGGCTCATCGATCGGTATATTTAAAAAAATATATGTTCTCTACCAGAAATCGAATCCGGTATCTAGGTACATGTATCAACGACTAGACCACGCGGAGGCACCTAATTTATATTGTTTATACAAAGAAATAATCATGCAGTGCTATAACAATGACTAACCTCGATGTAAGGATAGAAGGTGTCTGTTCCAGTCGTCCTGAAGTAGTCTTCGACGCCGAACCTGAGTTTGTATTCCGCGGGCGGCAGAGAGTCCTCGGTGAAGGGGAAGTGAGCTCGGCCGTCGGCGGTGGTGGCGGCGCTGTGCCAGAGCACCCACTGCTCGCCGCCGGGAGCGCGTCTCCTGTGCAGCTCCACCAGCAGCGCCGCCGCCGGGACGCCGCGCGCCGTGTCCAACACGTGGGTCGACAGCTTGGGACGGGACATCGTGCACGTGCGCGCAGGGGACCAGCCGGCCGGACAATGATAGTCGCGGTCATTAGTTCAATACAGATAACAATTATGACGAGTCTCGATCGATAGTGGTTGGGGAACCGTGAATATACCTACTGGCCATTTGAAACGGTGCCTTTATCCTAATATCGGACGATCATATATTAAACACCGTTGACAGCTTCGACATCCTGAATGTATTCGCAGCAACGTAATGAATATAATGTGTTCGATAGTAGGAATGGCGATCTCGCGTGGACCTCAATAAAACTACCACACACCTTTGGAATATAATTTATTTCTCTTCTGCAGAATATTCGTTCGATTTGTAATTTTTCATGAAAACGTTCGGCCTCGACAGTTCTGTTTCGACGACATTGAATCTAGGTTTGACTAAGTTTTTCCCAAGTTGGTTGTTGGGTTGTGCGGGGACGCGGCGGGTCTCTCTCGAGCTCTCCACGGACAGGGAGAGGTCGTCGGTCTCCCGCAGTCTATGACTGGGGTAGTATTTGGTCAACTTTCTGCTGCCGATATTCTTCGTCTTCTTATTTCCCCTGTTAGAGTTGCTTCTCGCCTTCTTCACGATTCTGTTGTCGGTTCGTTCGAGGGTAGGGAACAGAGTGAGGTGTTCCCGGGCGTGCGGGGCTCGCAGGTTGTTGGAGATCTGTTGGATGGAGAGGTGGATGAGGTGCGCGAGACGGCGGTCCGCCCGCACGGCGCGGCACGGGACTGCCGGGAAGTGTCGGCACAGCACCTCCTGCATCAGTCGCAGCACACTGCCGCTGTCCGCCACGTCTCTCCCCTGAACCCCCCACAACGACATAATCGACATTATAGCTGATAATCTGATAGCTATCATCGTTACGGATTCTCCTGACAAGTACAATAATATTGATATACCGAATAACGTTATTTTAATTTATTACATTCTACAGAAATGTCTGTAAGTAATGAAAATAACTTTACGATGCCTGCTTCTTGGATTGCCAGGTTGCACTGTTGGGGTTGAGTTTACTAAATATGCGCCGAGTTTAGTTACCATTGTCCGATGCTTACAAACTAGCTCTGATATTTTATAAACTCGAGTTTCCTGTTTATGATCGCGAACTTTCTAATACAAATAATATTTTTCAAAACAAAGCGTGTTTACTTCGAAAGGAAATAAACAAATTTAGTTGTGTGCGCCATCTATTGGTTCTTTATTGAATGAATAAGACATAAAAACAACTTGATCTAACTCGCCCACTGTATTATAGATGTCGTTGCAAATAAATGCATTAGTTTCTATATTTTTACATAGATGGCGCTACCTGTTTGTAAATGAGGTTGCTGGTCTAACGGAATGCTTGCACTGTCGGACGAAGAAACTGGAAGGTTGTCGGAACTATTCTACATGAAAGTTTCTAATGGAAATGTATCTAATTGATTGAGATCTGTGGGACTATGTTATTAATCCCGCAATACATGCACGGACTACAGAAGATTATAAGGATAGTCATGGCATTAGAGCATTCAAGAGCAAAAATGACTACCGATTCCGTCACGTCAGCGCTTCTGAAGGAAGCCCAGCGGTACGAAGTGGCAATAAATATTTCTGACACGAGTGGCTCGTGATCTGCTTGCTATCTGAGAAACAAGAAGTAATTTTGAAAATATTTCAAAAAGTTAGGTTATGTTGTTTTAGATTGTTGGAAACACAAGTACACAACTTACACTTTTATTTTCGAGGTATTGTATGTACCAAATCTTCTACAAATTTGTTATATGTACATAGTTTAATTAAGAAAGGGTTTTCACAGCATGAACATTCTGAACCTGATGTTTAAACATCAGCTGATTCAATTGAATCATCAATCGAAAGTCGCTATCCACTAAGAAATAGATGCCTAAAAATTTGGTCAGGTGATTTGATAATATATCAACTTATAAAGAAGCTATTGATGTTATTAATAAAGATCAGGCAGGCGGCTGCAAACTAAATATTATTCTCTCATTTAGCATAAAACGTGGATTCTTGTTCATAAACCAATTAACAGAAAAGTTGTTAATAGCAAATGGTTATACTTAAAATTAAAAGAAATACTAGTGGAGAAGCTGTTAAATATATTAGGCGAGATCAGTAGCCAAGGGTTATACACAAGTATTTGGTATTGATTAGGAGGAAACTTTTTCTCCTGTCCACTATCCACAGTCACACTATTGTTTGCTTAAAATATGATCTAGTTTTTTTTTTTTAATTGCACGCCATGTGACCTTGGGCCCACCTGATGGTAAGTGGAGCGCAAGGTCCATGAATGTCAGAAACTTATAACTGCCATCAGTCCCTAACCAAAGATGTATATAAACCTCATTGTCCCTAACACTATGCCGGCTTGAGTAGATGCTTTTTCACACTTCGCTTGAAGGACGTTATAGGAAAGTGGAAACACAGAGGCTGGAAGAGCATTCATAATAGATATGTATAATTTAGACGTAGAGACAGCTTTTTGGGGAAAACGGGGTATGTCCACATCCCCAACCCAGGCCCATTAGGCATTCGGGCACGGACGTGATCCACTAATCTGTCTGTCTCACGGAAAGCTACTAACACAAACATCATTAGACAAACTCGGATTAATGGGAGAGTGAGACACTCGGCCGTCGATGTACTAAAAGTTTAGCTAAAACATAAAGCAGACAACTATATATTCAGTAATTAATAAACTCTGGTCCAGTTATCATTTTCCGGCCGCAAGATAATAATAAAAATATAAATTTGTAAGTGTTAGAGTGACCAACCATAAGTTACTAATACGTAGAGAGACACACTGGCTGGAAGAGCATTCTTTAGCTTGTGACAGATGTAAGAGTCTCCAAATTTATACGTACGAGTAGTAGGATAGTGGCTACGTTACGTGGATGCATACCTTGTCTTGTGCGTTGGTTAGATTGCGGAATAGAGAAGAAGGGATAAGGTAATGGGAACTCTTCACAAAACTCGCCTTAGTATAGCTTGTAGAACACGCTCAGGCAGGCCACATCTCGGTGAAGCTGAAGCGATTCGAGAGATAAATAGTTCCGGCCCACTGCCACTTCGTCTTGTTAATAAGTAATAGAATAATGTTAAACTGATGCAGGAGCCGCAGTAGATCGGTCGAAACTAACCCTTTCCCGATGAGATATGTCTCTGAATAATATGGTGATAAAGTCGGCTCCACACGTCCGCCCAACTTTCCGGACACTAACAAAAACAAAACCTATCAATAGAACATAAATCTAACTTCAGTAGCAGACGGACGGACCGGCATACGCGGGGACACTCGCTCGCCGGACGGACCAGGCACACGCGGGGACACTCGCTCGCCGGACGGACAAACATGATGTTGATCATGCATTAATGATCCTTTCTGAAACCGGCCATTAATATGTCGAGATCAAGATTTAATTCTGACAAGATAAATATTTAAGATTATTTTCTAAGAATAGGAGCAACTGACGTCACTGATGACCGACATCAGTCCCTACCACTATGCCGGCATAACAAGATGCTTCGCTTCAAGGAATGCCCAACACAGATGTATGTAGGGGAAGTACGGACAAAATGACAGGGTGTTTTGTTTTTCAATCATATTTATTTATTTAATAAAATTAAAAGTACATTAAATATAAATTAAAAACTACCTAAATAATAAAATTAAAAATAAACTAACCTATAAATAAAAAATGTCCTCTGGAGACGTCCCATCCGAGTTAGTCCCAAGGAGACTGGCAACATTTCCCCTCTGTATAGCTGTATTTATTTAATGGCATTATAATTAGTCTCAATCGTTTATAGTCATCTTAGGTTCATTGACTATCAGTAACACAGTCTTTTAATTAAGTAGGAACTATAATAAAATATATAATAAGAAAAAACATAACTAATCACAAAAACCATTTTGTCCATATAGTATAAACAAAACGACATATGAGGTAAGGACATAATGACATACAATTTTTTAAGAACAAAATTCACAAATAAATCTTTTGGTCTTCATTGGGACATCAGCACATGACGCATGAGCCCAAAGGGAACAAGTCATAAATCGTAATCAACCTTCGCCGGGCTTAGAACGGGAAAAGAGGTCTCTTGTTTTTTACCGGTGGATCTTTTGGTCTATTTTTAGAAATAATTTCTTGCATATTTTGAGAAGAAGTTAAAAGCCAATCATCTTTGACAGGTTTAATTTTTATTTTTCCTTGGCCTCGAACGAACTGCCCCTGTGGTACTGGCGAAATAGTAGCAACTGGACATGTCAGTATTGTTTCGATGGACCAGGTCTCACACCATCATCGTATGCTGCTCCAGCTACCTCATCAGTAACAACATCTCCAATATGAGCATTGGTGGTGACTTGCGTTGTGTTTTTTGAAGAATCTACTTTATCGTCATTTGTTGCTGATATATTTAAAATAGATGCAACATCGTTACTCGTATCTTCTTGGATTGAAGAGGTGTTGATACATTCAGTTGATATCACCTTAACGAAATTATAAATGTTAATTAACAGAAACACAAAGGACAAAATGACATACCATGTCGTTTTGTCCAGTTTGTATGTATGTCATTTTGTCCAAATTTACCCAAAAACGAATAAAAATCATAATTCCATCAAATAACTAATGATTGTTAATCGAATTCACTGGGTACTAACATAGCTCATCGATTTTAATACAAATAATTACAAATAACAACAAATAACTCACTAGAAAACAGGAGAAAACCATCTGTATAATAAACTTTTGAAGGCGAGATACACGTTTGAACTGGTTACTGCGGAGCAACTGGGAGAATGGCGCTCAACGTCTGACAGGATTGTAAATATGGCTGCCGTCACGGGATACAGTCACGGAGATGTAGCTAAAACCCGCCAATTTTGAAATAAGGGGACCATGTCATTTTGTCCATACATGTCATTTTGTACGTATTTCCCCTATAGGTATATGGATACGGATAGGGGTACGGACCAAGAGACTAGTCTATCAGTTTTGACAAACCTTTTAAATGAATATATTGCAAAGGCCGAGTAATAATAATGTAACAAAGATGACAAATAAATGTGAACACAAGGTTGGAACCAGTTCGTTGGTCAACTATACGCGTATGTACCTACCTACATCTAGTTGGAAAAGGCGCCATCAATTCCGGTGTCACAGATTATGGTTCACAGAGCGTCGGGTTTTGCACAAATTTATATTTTATTGAAATGATCGTTCTCGCCGCACCACTCTGCGCACACGAATAGGATACAACACGAAGACCAGGCTTCTTGTTCAGCTGTCTGAATGCCCATTCATCTTAGAGTAATGGACCAAATATAATGTTCTCGCTTTTCTATTTGATAGTTTTCTAGTTCTATTGTGTTTTCATAATCTGTAAATCATTATTCTATTACGACAATTATTTATTGAAGGACAACCAGTAGTCGGTTTACTTGCTTAAAAGCTAAGACATCCAATCGACGACAAATGTAAGTACCATTTTTAGGTGCCATAATCTGCACACAACTTTTTACGTTAATAATTAAATAATTTCGTTTCCGCCGATATAATTAGATATTTAAACCTAAAAATCACGTGTTTTATCTACAAGTATAATAATGTACTAATAGTGCTTTTATATTTAAAACATAAATCTTAATTGACTATTTAATTAAGTATTATATTTTTTAATGCTGAGATAAAAGAGATTTTAACATTAAATTAAAAATAGATATGTTTTCGGCTATCTCTTTTTCTGTTATCGCTCACTCTTGTCGTGTGTCAAACTTAGCGGTACCACTGAAGTTTGACACAAATATCTCGTAGACTCGATCCCGTACCTACCTAGGTACTCTTGGCCCGAACATACATTGGGACAACTTTAAACACTTTACTGAAAAGTAGCTGCAAAAATAAAAAATAATACTTATTTATTAACTAACTAACTAAATGTATAAAACAATATATAATATACTACGTACTAATACTCGTATATCTTACATACATACATACATACATACATAATAACATAGTAATAACTAACTAACTTTATTGGGATAGGAAATGCGATTTTTTCTAATAGTCGTATCGTTTCGATTGAAGTTCGAGTGTTTGGTTGAAGAGTGCCCTCCCCGTACGGTCAGCGAGAGAGTGCTGAGTGTGGGCCCATCCATAACCCGAGTTGTGCCGAGCTGGGCCCCGGCGATCGCATCTGTTCTGGAAACGCCGACATTTGTTTATTCAATATTTGTCCAACTTTTTGCCGATTCTGCACAATACAATAGAACCTACCTGCCTTGGAACTGGTTCTAGATGTACCCAATGGTATACTGTTGTAGGTATGTACTTAGCCGTAGTACCTATGTACTTAGCCGTAGTACCTATGTAGTTGTAGTTCTTACATTATTACTGTAATTCTTATCGTTGTATTAAATCCACCAAACTACTTTTCTATATGTTCTCAGTCACAAGTATCTAAATCTAAATATTTATTATAATTATTCCATTACAGCCCTCAGAGGTAGAACACAGCGTCCTAGATCTCCACTACTGGAGATGGGCCTTCCAGAATATATATCTGGAGAATTTTGGCCTACACTCGCCACGCTGGCCGTCCGGTTGGTGGGAGAGGCGATAAGTAATAATTATGATATAATTAGGCAATCATTTACGTATTTTGACTCAACACACCTCCTTCATTGGATCTAAGAGTCCAGGTTTTGGCAGCATACAGGAATATGGAGACTACGAAACTGCGGAGCGGACAAGTGTTGTTGTGGTCCTGATAGTGATCCCTCTTCGATTCCTCCATATTCATGACTCATAGGTACCTATATACTTACTATGGCTCATAGCCAACTGCGTACCTACTTCTATTTCACATAACAGCCGGTGTTGGAGATACTGGAGCCCAGATATGTGAAGTCGACGTGTACCAGATTAGGCTCCAGAGATAGGGAAATCTTTCTTACAGCTAACTCCATCAGGCAGCGCAGTGTCAAATGTCGTGTTCAGTACATAAATAATAAAAATAGTGTTGTATAATACTTATAAGTACTAATAGTATAAGATGTGATGCGGGCGCGAGCTCTCGTGTGGAACCAGACGGCAAGGCTAGGAACACGCACTGACTGTAAGTTGGCAACATTTAGGTATCTGTTTGGACCAATGGGAGAGCCGGCAACTGTTACAACCTGCTGCTATTGGTGGACACTGTAACACATCGAGGGCGGGGCCACGGGAACTCTTCTATACATCCCTCGCGTTATTATGATACAAACATTAAAGTATCATCACGACCGTATTCGTTCCTACATTTAGCCAACAGTAGGTACCTACTGCCGAGTGCCGGCCCGTCATCACTACCCGTTTTGACTAGAAATCGAACCAGATACCTCCGCGTCTAAATTCACAGACTTAACTACGAAAGTTAGGTATCTAATGATTAACTGATAGTGCTACTGTATCTAAACTAATCACGACATGTGACATCGCGTCACCTTGAATGTAAGTGATACGCGAGGTCCATAAGAATGGCAGCAACTGACACAAGCCAATGGCGACCGACATCAGTCTCCACCACTATGCCGGCCTAACAAGATGATTTTTTACACTTAGCTTGAAGAACTTTAGGTTATAGGAATGAGAGAGCATTCCACATGTTCAGCATGCGACAGATGTAAGAGTCTCCAAATGTATGTGGGTGCATATACCTGGTACCTACTGGTTCGGCTGCGAATCGAGAAGAAGGTGGAGTAGTATCTACGAATGTGTCCCTCACAGATGCTCAAATATTTTTTTTTTGTTTAATTCTGCACCTGCTTGTTTTAATTTATGATATAGGTACCTAGATGATGGGTTATCCACGCAGATTGCATTCTCAATTGACTGATATCACTTGAATCAGTCAATCTGATAAGTAGGTATTTTACTCTTTGGACCGCTTTGCTGAGTCTTCCACTAGCAGGAGTGGAATGATGACTAGGTATATAAATGATGATATATGGTCATCGTCAGAGCTCTCAGAACTCAGACCTAAACCTACAATGATGGAGATATAGGCCCAGAACATATATATAGCGATTCCACAAGTTTGGTGTTAGTGAAGCCGTCTGCTCCATAAAGGGATCGTTGCAGCTGGAAATCTATGATATCAGTATGTAAGAAAAGTGTATTTCCATTTGGTACATATCGGACTAAAACTAGTTCAGGATAGGACAGATACTGTAACGGGTACATGTAGGTTACAGAGTTTTATTTGCATTTTAAGAAAGACTAGTATTGTCAATATAGGACAATGACAGGGTTGATGGATTTTTGTTTTAAAACAAGAAAAAAAGGAAGATCGAGGAGCTCGGACCGAGAGGTCGGCAGAGCGAGTATTTTTATAAATATTAGGATTAAAGTAATAATTATTTAATATTAATCAGTTAAAGTGTACCGCGTAATGTGTCCCGCGTAATGTGTCCCGCGTAATGTGTCCCACGTAATGTGTCCCGCGTAATGTGTCCCACGTAATGTGTCCCACGTAATGTGTCCCACGTAGATAAGTGTTTAGTTTTTTTACATTTGTATTTAGTAATATCGAAAAGATGAAGTATAAAAAAGTTTTATGCATTTTCAATAAAAAAAAAAAGTTCTGTAGAATCCTCTCCGTAACAATTAAAGCAGGCGTTGGATAATTGTGTGACTGCAAAGGGCAGGTTACAGTACCACTGTGGAAGGGCAGGTTACAGTACCATTGTGAAAGGGCAGGTTACAGTACCACTGTGGAAGGGCAGGTTACAGTACCACTGTGAAAGGGCAGGTTACAGTACCACTGTGGAAGGGCAGGTTACAGTACCACTGTGAAAGTTGCTGAGATGTGTAAAGCGAGCTTGCACGTTGCTTAGCAAATGCTTACGTTAAATTAGTTATTTTGAAACTCGCAAACATTTTAACTATAACAAGTACCTACCTACCTATAGGTACCTATTAGGTGCCTACTCCATATTTTGTATCATTTTTGTAAGCTAAAGGATTCTCTGAACCATCCCTCACCAGAGACATTAATCTGGCGGGGGGTCGTCCACTCTGCGTCTTCCAGTACGTGGTCCTCGCTCCAGAACCCGTCTACTTCATGGTCCATCGGTTCTGCCACAGACGTGCCGGCCAATACACTTCAGTTTGTTTATGTTGAAGGCTAACCTCTGTCGGATGTTAACGTTTCGGATCCATCAAACAAATATCTTAGTCACATGCTCTTCCCATAACCCGCTGAGCGTTTAACTAACCTAACCACTAACTGCACCTAAATAACTAAATTTTCAAAAATGATATTTTAACTGTAGCTCTAAGGCGCAATGATAATGCGTACTAGAGCTACTGATTAAAACCTTAATAATTTTGTCCATAGTTTCTCGTAACTGTTTAGGTATATTGCGTTGCACCAACACACATTAACATCCAACACGTTTCCTCAACGCCTCCTCCGCTCAACGCCTCCTCCACTCATCGCCTCCTCCACTCAACGCCTCCTCCACTCAACGCCTGTCACGTTATGCGGGACATTCAAAATAAAACAAGTTATATTTAAACAATGGAAGATAATATAGGTATTACGAAAATGAAGTTAACAGAAAGAGAGCAATGAGAATCAACAATTAAATAAGGGAGGGTCGTAAGCCAAAACTTAGCCCTATCACTCTTTATGCATCCGTTAACCATACGTAGGGGTACCTTCCAAGCGGACAACGAGGCGTCACGGGGATCCTGGGCAGTGGGGTGATCTTTTCAAGCTGGGTCCCAGCTCTATAGTCCTACTGGAAAAACACTGGAACGCACGGGGAGCACACGTTACGTTCCATCTCTAGATCCACCACCACTCCAGTCTTTACCAAGACAAGATAGATGTAGTTGGTGAGAACGCAGCGGTGGTGCACAAATAAAAATGACTTTACTGCACGTGGTCATGAAGTGACCCGTACTATTTTTAATTCAATACTTACCCAAGCTAAGGGGACGACAATATCCAGTGGGTTTATTAAGGTATTTAATTATTAAGTTTTAAATGTATACTACAAGAAAAAAAACTATTAATTAATTAATTTTGCAGCGCATTACCCGCAGTCTGATTTTTAAAAAGTGGAGTGTGTCAAAATCTACACTGACAGGTGACGTCCTAAATAAATGCAAGGCAAAGAATGTCGATTGGAGCCAACAATATTTATTCCTTGGCCACATGTTATACGATCGTTACACGCCTCCTCCACTCAACGGCTTCTCCACTCGACCATTCCTTCCAGCTGTCAAACGAAAATGTAGTTTCATTAAAATAGAACCGAGCCGACAGTTTTGTTTTGAAGGTCAGCCGTCAGCCGGTAACATTAGACGTCATTCTTAATCTTAATCGTCTCAATTACAGAGACCTAATTTTCGTTTGACAGCTGGAAGTTGAGGAAATGTATTGGAATACGGGTGTAAACGCATATACTTAAGACATTCCCGATTCTAACGTTACATAGGGAAGTACCTTCCTAAGTTTGAAGCACCAATTGTAAATTGGCGCAGATGGCACCAGAACAACTTCTCAAAACCTACTTTAATAAACCAAATATACTTACATAATTGTATTCACATTTAGATTTGCTCATTTAAGCACATCATCTCGTATCCCGCGAACACACACACACACCCACACATACACACATCCACACACACACATCCACACACACACAAGTCGTGAGATAGTAAGATATCTCCAAGTAAATTACTTCAAACAACACAATATCCGGGGCACGAGTGGGACTGAGAACGTAACCAAACCAACAATAAACTTTACTGCTCAGTAGGTAGGTACTATGGATTATAGTGTATCCATAGTACTGCTCAGTAGGTAGGTACTATGGATTCCATTATCAATAGATTTAGAGATGAGAACCAATCGTTCGTGGTTTATGTTCGAAACAATCATAAATCTGTTTTATTATGGATTTATGTTTGGTCACCTATTTAGTAAAACTCGATTCGATAACGCAGTTTGGTCGTGGTTGGACTACTGTATCTACGTTATAAACTGGACGTAGTAATGCAAAAAGGATACAATCTTTGCCATGATGGTCTGCAATTGTTGACAATACAGATCTGCCGTCATCGTCTGGCCAGATCTTAAGAAGCTGTAGGGAATGACACCAGTACTGGTCCACCGAACACTCACCAGTACCTTTCTGAGTCAACTTTAGCTTGGGACAGGATTTAGCAGGTTCTCCTGGGTTCAACCACAGTGATGAGCGTTACCGATTATCGTACAGGATCCATTTTATCAATACGATTCAAAATTCTCTCGTTATTGTGACGGTTGAGTAATGTTACGAAGCACTCAATGCGTGTTTGTTGGTGTGCTTCACTCAATTCATATGCGGTACCCAATTCTCGAGATTATTCACTTTTCCAATTTGTTTCAAGTGAATCGATTTTTTTTTGTCACTTACACCGAATCCTGTCGCTAACTCTGACGTGGTTAGAGATGGATCTGATTTCACGATCACCTTTAATTATTTATTGTTTACTAGGGTCTCCGGTCACCACAGGGTCTCCGGTCACCACAGGGTCTCCGGTCACCACAGGGTCTCCGGTCACCACAGGGTTAGGTTAGGCCCATCTCTATCCAACAGTGGAGGTCTCTGTGTACTACATGCTGTGATGCATACCACTTTAGCAAAGTATATGTATCGCTGTGTCTACACCATCACACAAGTCTAAGCAACATGTACAATCTCAATTTAAGAATCACATCACATTATAACGTTAGTATTTTATTATTTAAATAATAATTTTAGTGTCTTATCTGTATTTTAGTAATTATAAAAAATATATTTAAAAGTTGTATCTAAGCTAACCGTGCGGGTTTACGTAGCGGACGGTGAGGGGGCAGCAAGTTCGCAGAAGTCGAGGGGGCGCCCCCTCCCCCTCTACGTGCCCCCCCACCCCCCGCCCGCCGCGAGAACGATATTCAAATAGCGAACATTTCATTTTAACGCTTGCGAAGATATTTGCTCGCTCCCACGATGATTGTAGGGATGTGCGCGGGTCGGTTGTCGACGTGTCGATGAGTGTTGCCACAGAACTAATATTCTTTATCCTATTTCATACTAAGTACCTACCTATCGATGTTATTGTTTTTTAGTTATTTGTATATAAACTATTTATTAAAACATTTGACTTCGTTGGCTTCCATTTTCGGAATGAAT
The DNA here is from genome assembly GCA_910589645.1 of Tinea semifulvella. Taxonomy (NCBI): domain Eukaryota; kingdom Metazoa; phylum Arthropoda; class Insecta; order Lepidoptera; family Tineidae; genus Tinea; species Tinea semifulvella. The sequence continues at coordinate 68,658 of OU342604.1, forward strand.
AATTTCCCGCGCTTTTCGTTTTAGGTCAAGGTCGTACTAATATGCTCAAACGAATACAGAGATTTGATTATGATTAGGGTACGCTCTAGAATAAGATCTGTACCGCACATGTACCTATGAGTATGAGTCATTAAAAATGAACACCTAGACTGTAGTGTGTTGAGGTATAGGTATAAATATATAATATTTCATATATTTGTGTCCACTTAGTGTCACAATCAATGAATGAAGCTAATGAGAAAATCCAGCAATACAAATACCTATAAGATATCACTTATAATAGTGAATGAAATTATAGTAAGGAATAACAGAGTTGTAAATATGTGGAATAAAATACCAGAAGATATATTGAAGTCCCCAACTGTAAACACTTTGTTCGAGTACGAATCGCTAGTGTCGATAGTTCCCTACTAGATGGCGCTAGCGTCGTATAAGAACGTGCCTTGGTTTGGCGCAATCTTTTAATGATGTGTGTAATTATTGTTTTAATAAATTGTATGCAATCCGGTGAAAAGTGTTTGATTTAATCAAGAACGAAATAGTCGAAGATTCCCGCGGGATGGGCTATGTTCATGGTCCTAATCGAGTCGGATAAAAGAAGAACCATCGCGGAATCTGATTTATCAGATATTTTTGTGCATTGCATGCCATTGGGTGGTGGATCGCCATCAAGGGTGCTTATATCGCTGGCCAACCAGCGTCGAGAGTGAAGTGAAGTGAGGAAGGCGCTGGACTACAGCATCGGGACGACGTGCTCTGTTCGAGGTGACAGTGGAAGAGTTTCCACTGTGAAGTACGTCGGCGCATCCGAGGAAGCATCCTAGGAAGTGACTCGTCGATATTGGCGAGTTGAAGTCGGACTGGTGACTCAAGTGACGTCATCGGCGAGTGAGGTGATTAATTGTGGACTGTCGAGGTGTGTGTACAGACAAGTGAAGTGGACTGAAGTAAAAACGTGAGTTGACTTTATTTCTTATTTTATATAGTTTTTCGTTTAATTTGTTATTTAAGTTAGTAGTAATTATGGATTTATTGTTAATTAAGGAACAAAATGACTTGTTTAGTCAGATTAAAAGATCTTTCATTAATTTTAAGAAGTCTTCGAAAGAGCGTTTGGCTCAACTAGCATACTTGGAAATTAAATTAGACTGTTTAAATGAGCAATGGGGTCGGGTTTTAGTTAACCACAAACAGTTGGTACAAAGTGCAAAATCCGATGAGTTGACCCATAGTTATTTTACTAATGATTTCTCAAGTATAGAAGATATGTACATGGATTGCAAAATAGAAATGAAAGATGCATTAAACAAGTTATTACCTACAAAACAAAACTTAAATACTGTACAGATTTCCGAAAACCAAGTAGATGTTGATAGAAGTATAAATAGAGTTAAATTGCCAAAAATAACAATACCTTTATTTTCGGGTAATTATAAGGATTGGACATCATTTCGTGATTTATTTGTTTCGCTGATACACAGTAATATGTCATTAGATGATGTCGAGAAATTGCATTATTTAAAGAGTCATCTCTCAGGAGAAGCTGAGCAACTCCTAAGACATGTGCCAATAACGGCCAGTAATTATAGTTTATGTTGGACTCAGCTAAAAGAAAGGTACGATAATAAAAGATTTTTGTGTAACTTTTATTTAAAGAAATTGTTGTGCCAATCCAGTATCAACAAGGAGTCTTCCGCAGCTCTTAAAAGGTTGCTAAATGAAACATTAGACAGTATAAACGGTCTAGAGAGTTTGGGTATTATGGTTAAGAATTGGGATGTTATAATAGTGTATATTGTTAGCATGAAGTTAGATAGTGAGTCGAGAAAACATTGGGAGCTCGAGGTAAGCGCAGGGTCAGAAGATTTGCCTACCTTTCAACAACTGAAGGTATTTTTAGAAAACAGATACAGAGCATTAGAATTCATAGAACCCGAAGCTAAACTTAGGCAATGTTATAATCCAAAGACACTTCATGTTACCAATCATGCAATTACAAGTAGCAATAGTGATAACAATGTAGTATGTCTATTCTGTTCCAAAAATCATAAATTAGTAAATTGTAAACAGTTCACCAAGGAGATGTATGATGCTCGCCTTGCCTTTGTACAGACGAATAAGTTGTGTTACAATTGTTTATGTAAAAACCATCCAGTTAGATACTGTAAAAGGAGAAATTCATGCAGCATTTGTAAGAGACGACACCATTCTTTGTTGCATTCCAACCCAACCTTTGTCGCAGTCGACGGAAACAGCGATTCGGATAGTAGTGGCGGAAATTCACGTACTCGGGGCGAATCGTCTTCGCCAGTTGCAACCCTACCCACAAATATAACGACATTCTTTTCAAAGCAAAATGTGCAGGTTTTGTTATCTACGGCGTTAATAAAGGTTAGTTCCACTGACTGTTATGGTCACTTGTTAAGAGCATTACTCGACCAAGGCTCTCAAGCGTCCTTTATTACAGAGACGGCAGTAAAGGTACTTGGACTAAAAAAAACGCCAGTAAGAAGTTCAATATCGGGATTAGGAGGTGAGGGCAGTCTAATGGTCTCTAAAAATATGGTTACTTTGCATTTTCAATCGCTTCATGATTCGAAATATAAGGTAACGGTAAATGCCTATGTTTTGGACACATTAACGTCACTTCTTCCTTCGGAAAGGTTGACACTTAATAATTGGGCCGAGCTTAAGAATCTCAACCTAGCAGATCCAGAATTTAATGTGCCCAATAGGATTGACGTTCTATTAGGTGCAGAAGTGTATAGCCAGGTTATCAGAGAGGGATTATTAAGGGGACCACCAGGTCTCCCTGTAGCACAAAACACAACCTTAGGTTGGATCCTGTCTGGTCCAGTAGATTCGCAAGCCGCTCAGTGTCAAAATGTAGTTAGCATGCATGCTAAATTCAGTAGTAATAAATTACTGGAAGGGAAAACAGATGTTAGTATGCATACAACTAAAGAAACATTAACAGAGGAAGAAGAGAAGTGCATAGAAGAAAGATGTGACGCAGGCATCCATGGTGATTTGAAGTGCTTGATGTCTATACAAAGTGTACCGATGTCGCGTCCTAAGGAAAAATGTATAGTATCAGACATGATCGAAGAACATCTGTATACGAAGGTAACGGAAGAACACAGGAACATTCATCAACTGGTGTGTCAAGAAGATTCTGAAAGGAAAGGAAAGAATCTGAAAATAAAAAAAGACAAATTAATGAAGGTATCGATAAGTACCGCATCAGCACATTACCTGACTATTAATGGACGACATCAGCGGGCACTCGACGAAAGTAAGCAGCATCCATCGGCATCTGAAAGAGAAAGTGAGGACAATATAGTGACAGAAATTTATAGTGTAAAGGAAAGGATAAAACTATCTGAGGATACGATAAGGGATTTGGTAAGCAAGAAAGAATTATGGTTACGGAAATATGCTAGCAATGGTGAAAACCTGTTGGAGAAAATAAATGAAACAAGGGATACTTTAAATAAGGAAATTAAGTTAAGTTCAGTAATAAATGTGTTGAGACTTACCTGGATACGAAGCACTGATCCGTTGAAATATTCAAAACGAACAGTAATTCCTTATGTTGTTAGTTTATTTAATTCAATTGAACGGGTCGCATCCCGTATTGTTACACTGAAGATATTTACGTAGCTAATCGTTAAACTTACCGTCGTATCTTAATAGTAAACCCCTAGAAATTAGTAAGAACTGTCAGAGTAAAAGGAAGCAAATGAGATATAATATAAGGAAATATCGAAGAGAAAATATGTGTATACATTATGATTTATCAAAGGTTAGGAGAAGGTAGCACGTATTAGGAATATTATGCTAGAATAAATTATAGACATTTGATAATTACCCAAAATTAAAGGAACCCATTTTTACCAATAAGGTAGTAGCTAAGCTAACATGTTGTTGTACCTCAGCTGGAGATTTATTGTACGGTATTGGTGAATGGTTCCAAAAAATAGTACGGTTTTATATGCGAAATTGTGTAAATGTCAGAGTCTCGCTGGTAAGTTTCAGCAAAGGTGACTGTGACTCTTCCATTTACACAGTGAAGTCGATTTCGCTAATCGTATTAATGTGCGAATGACAAGTAAGGGTAATTGAAGTTGTAAATGTTTATAATGGCTCTAGTAGTAGTGCCAGATATGAGTTGTCAGATATAGGTAGTTTGAGATGGTGGCAAATGTAGCAAATAATGGTACGTCAATTTAGCGTCATTGGTCGCAAGACGTTTAACTTAGGACTTTTTTGCAAAGGCTGCATTTAATTTCAGAATTAAATGTTGGTGTTAACATACATGTCGTTGGTTTCTGAGTTGAGCATATAGTAGTATAGTAGTAGTAGTCCAGGGCCAGTCAATGTATCTTGGGGTATGCTAATGAAAACTTTGTTAAATAATGTGTCCAACTTTAAATTGATTTATATACTTCGGTATAATTATTTGTTAGAAGTAGTTTGTAAGATTTGTCACCCACCTATATTTGTAAATTTAAGGTAGTAGGTCCGTTCATGGTGGGCGGAACTATGACCTTAGGAAGGACAGAGATCCTTGGTGGGCGGTATGTTCGAGTACGAATCGCTAGTGTCGATAGTTCCCTACTAGATGGCGCTAGCGTCGTATAAGAACGTGCCTTGGTTTGGCGCAATCTTTTAATGATGTGTGTAATTATTGTTTTAATAAATTGTATGCAATCCGGTGAAAAGTGTTTGATTTAATCAAGAACGAAGTAGTCGAAGACTCCCGCGATCAGGGCTCTGTTCACACTTAAAAACAAACTGGACAAGTGGCGAGTGACAATAGACAAGACTACGGTGATAACTATATTAATCAATGATAATAGTAATAAACAATAGATAAATTGATTATCCAAATCCTAACTTTAAGATTAAGAGTCTGTCAAAAAAGTGGTTAATAAAATTGTAATGATCCTGGTAAAGTGACAATTTGTTTCAGTTTTATACAATGTGTGGTAAACATTTCTTAGCTGGACTTGCTTGCTGGCGTCGCGGAGGTGGCTCGGTTGTAAAAACGCTTTCCTTAGAATCCTACAAAGGTCGGTTCAACCCCTCCCCCCCCCCTCGGCATGTACCAATGACAAATACACTTTTCTCACGTGTATTTGTCATAAACTTATAACACCACCGATCCCGTGAGGAAGAGAGCACGTTAAGCCATCGGTCCCGGTTCGACATATCAACTTGTGGAATTGTAAATAAATTTTCATTAAAAATTCTCATCAGATCCTCGCCGACACGTCTGGCCGGCGTGTCGAGTGTGGGCCAAATTCTTCAGACATATGTTCTGGAAGGCAGGTTCCAGCAGGGGAGGTCGCCGTTCCAGGGGGGCTGGTCTTTGTTTACATAGTTATATTAGAACAAAGATAATATTTCAGTCTCAGCACGCAAATTGATTGAGTCTACATCATTGTGATATATATATTTATTTTAAATTGATTGAGTCTACATCATTGTGATATATATTTATTTCAAATGTATTTATTTATTAGATGCTCATAACAAGATGCAGTCATACCAAAATATAAACAGATACAAACAACTAAGATCTGGACTTCATCTCAAAAATTTGAGCATACAGCTTGCTATTTTTACAACCATTTCAATGGTAAGGTTAGGAGGTGGGTTCTTAATCATATTGCAGTATGAGAAAAGGAGGTGATTTTGAAACCGATCTCCAATCACAATTTATCAGTGCAATGCATTGAATATACCTACACTTAAGCATACATTTGTTTCGTGATGAGAATTTATTATATAAAGAAAAAAAAAGTAATTGTATAGGTAGGTATTTAATTATTTATAAATAAATGTGTCAGATAAACGTTTGTATTAAATTAATATTTAAAATGGCTAAATCTTGATGAAATTCTACAAGTTTGTCTGCTCGGTTGGGATGAGGCTGTACCAGCTAAGCTACCAGTAAGTATGAACACATGATATCGAGACGAGTCGGCGGACATCACTACCAGTAAGTTGAGACGATAGCGAAATGTGAACATTTCTTGAATAGAGATCTGCAGGCGAGAGAATTCCGAGCGTCGACAGCCGGCATAGGGGGGTTACTTCGGCACAGATACTTGGGACTTCTGTATCGACACCAACCTACCTATATCTAACTACTATTAGATAGATAGGTTCGCCTAATAGTTTGATATCGTTATCCGAAAGTAGTTTATACAGAATCTCAAGAGGTTTTGTGTCTTTTTACATATCTACAGCATTGTTACAGAAAATAATAATATAGGTAAATGACGAACCCGACCTGCTCCAGGTTCAGTTAGGTTGGGCCGAGTGGGGACGATTGGAACAGCGCCTTTCCTGTAACCAATACGAGCTCTTCTGAAGTTTGTGTTCTCAAAATAAACTGGTCATCCGGCTTGGCTGCATGGATCTACTTCTTCAACTAAGTCAATAAAAGACAACAAAATATTTCATCAAATAAGTAAAATTTATAAGTACCTATCTAATATGGAAATAAGCAAAACAAAACTAAATATATCTAATTAAAAAAACAAAATTAGTATAAATAAAAACAATTGATGATAGAGTAGGTACCTACATATGTATGTATGTAGGTACCTACATATGTATGTATGTAACGGAAAATCAAAATCAACAAGGTCCAGCAGCGAGCAGTATTGTTCCTGTCGGCCCCAACCTCACCCTCTGAAGGTCCAGCAGCGAGCAGTATTGTTCCTGTCGGCCCCAACCTCACCCTCTGAAGTTCCAGCAGCGAGCAGTATTGTTCCTGTCGGCCCCAACCTCACCCTCTGAAGGTCCAGCAGCGAGCAGTATTGTTCCTGTCGGCCCCAACCTCACCCTCTGAAGTTCCAGCAGCGAGCAGTATTGTTCCTGTCGGCCCCAACCTCACCCTCTGAAGGTCCAGCAGCGAGCAGTATTGTTCCTGTCGGCCCCAACCTCACCCTCTGAAGGTCCAGCAGCGAGCAGTATTGTTCCTGTCGGCCCCAACCTCACCCTCTGAAGTTCCAGCAGCGAGCAGTATTGTTCCTGTCGGCCCCAACCTCACCCTCTGAAGGTCCAGCAGCGAGCAGTATTGTTCCTGTCGGCCCCAACCTCACCCTCTGAAGGTCCAGCAGCGAGCAGTATTGTTCCTGTCGGCCCCAACCTCACCCTCTGAAGGTCCAGCAGCGAGCAGTATTGTTCCTGTCGGCCCCAACCTCACCCTCTGAAGGTCCAGCAGCGAGCAGTATTGTTCCTGTCGGCCCCAACCTCACCCTCTGAAGGTCCAGCAGCGAGCAGTATTGTTCCTGTCGGCCCCAACCTCACCCTCTGAAGTTCCAGCAGCGAGCAGTATTGTTCCTGTCGGCCCCAACCTCACCCTCTGAAGTTCCAGCAGCGAGCAGTATTGTTCCTGTCGGCCCCAACCTCACCCTCTGAAGGTCCAGCAGCGAGCAGTATTGTTCCTGTCGGCCCCAACCTCACCCTCTGAAGGTCCAGCAGCGAGCAGTATTGTTCCTGTCGGCCCCAACCTCACCCTCTGAAGTTCCAGCAGCGAGCAGTATTGTTCCTGTCGGCCCCAACCTCACCCTCTGAAGGTCCAGCAGCGAGCAGTATTGTTCCTGTCGGCCCCAACCTCACCCTCTGAAGTTCCAGCAGCGAGCAGTATTGTTCCTGTCGGCCCCAACCTCACCCTCTGAAGTTCCAGCAGCGAGCAGTATTGTTCCTGTCGGCCCCAACCTCACCCTCTGAAGTTCCAGCAGCGAGCAGTATTGTTCCTGTCGGCCCCAACCTCACCCTCTGAAGGTCCAGCAGCGAGCAGTATTGTTCCTGTCGGCCCCAACCTCACCCTCTGAAGGTCCAGCAGCGAGCAGTATTGTTCCTGTCGGCCCCAACCTCACCCTCTGAAGGTCCAGCAGCGAGCAGTATTGTTCCTGTCGGCCCCAACCTCACCCTCTGAAGGTCCAGCAGCGAGCAGTATTGTTCCTGTCGGCCCCAACCTCACCCTCTGAAGGTCCAGCAGCGAGCAGTATTGTTCCTGTCGGCCCCAACCTCACCCTCTGAAGGTCCAGCAGCGAGCAGTATTGTTCCTGTCGGCCCCAACCTCACCCTCTGAAGGTCCAGCAGCGAGCAGTATTGTTCCTGTCGGCCCCAACCTCACCCTCTGAAGGTCCAGCAGCGAGCAGTATTGTTCCTGTCGGCCCCAACCTCACCCTCTGAAGGTCCAGCAGCGAGCAGTATTGTTCCTGTCGGCCCCAACCTCACCCTCTGAAGGTCCAGCAGCGAGCAGTATTGTTCCTGTCGGCCCCAACCTCACCCTCTGAAGGTCCAGCAGCGAGCAGTATTGTTCCTGTCGGCCCCAACCTCACCCTCTGAAGTTCCAGCAGCGAGCAGTATTGTTCCTGTCGGCCCCAACCTCACCCTCTGAAGTTCCAGCAGCGAGCAGTATTGTTCCTGTCGGCCCCAACCTCACCCTCTGAAGGTCCAGCAGCGAGCAGTATTGTTCCTGTCGGCCCCAACCTCACCCTCTGAAGGTCCAGCAGCGAGCAGTATTGTTCCTGTCGGCCCCAACCTCACCCTCTGAAGTTCCAGCAGCGAGCAGTATTGTTCCTGTCGGCCCCAACCTCACCCTCTGAAGGTCCAGCAGCGAGCAGTATTGTTCCTGTCGGCCCCAACCTCACCCTCTGAAGTTCCAGCAGCGAGCAGTATTGTTCCTGTCGGCCCCAACCTCACCCTCTGAAGTTCCAGCAGCGAGCAGTATTGTTCCTGTCGGCCCCAACCTCACCCTCTGAAGTTCCAGCAGCGAGCAGTATTGTTCCTGTCGGCCCCAACCTCACCCTCTGAAGGTCCAGCAGCGAGCAGTATTGTTCCTGTCGGCCCCAACCTCACCCTCTGAAGGTCCAGCAGCGAGCAGTATTGTTCCTGTCGGCCCCAACCTCACCCTCTGAAGGTCCAGCAGCGAGCAGTATTGTTCCTGTCGGCCCCAACCTCACCCTCTGAAGACGAAGTGCCGCCACTATTATCTAGTCTAATACATTTAATTAGCATAACCCATTTTTTTTTTTTAGTAAAATATCTATTTGAAACTTGACTTATCTATTGTTTAATTTAAATATATTTTCAAAGAAAAAAAAATGGTTTAAAATAAAACAGTACCTACACTAATATAGTACACCTTTATCTAAAGAGGAACAAAAAATGATCGAAACAAGCTGTACCTAGATGGGATCTTTCTCAACGGTTTATACATTAATAATTACTTGAACCTCCCCTCCCCTCCCCCTCGCCCCTCCTCGCCCTCCCCACTGTGCCTGCTCATTGTAATTTAAATCGAATTCCATTCTAGAATTAAATTGAAATATTTCAATTTGGGAACACCTTTGCCGTTCGTGCGAGGGGGGACGTGGGGAGGGGCGGGGGAGGGGCGAGGGGGGGAGGGGGAGGGGAGGCCACTGTTATTAGTTACAATATATACCTAAATTGCTACTATTTACTTCTATGTTTGTATCTGGGTGTGAAGCTGCCGGTCTTCTGCTAACAGCTTGCTCTTTGGACCACTTTATAGCTGTAGGTATACTCGTAGTCTTCCACTAAGAGGATCAGTTAAAATAATTTAAATACTGACGTGTCACAAATGTCTGTATAAGGGTTACGTGAATAAAGATATTTAGACTTTGATTTTATTTGTAACTCAAGTTGGACTTGAGAACAGCAATAACAAGGAAATTTAGAAATTCTTTATTTATCGCAACAATTGAAAAAGTTTGAAAAATAATTTATTCTAGAAGTAAACATATACGGATAGTCTTACTCTAGACTAACATGTTATTCTATTGATAGAAACAAACAACTGTTTTAGTTAACATTGTTTATTTTAATAACGATTGTATTGTTGTTTTGTGGAATTTATTTTATGACGAGAACACAACAAAAGATATAAATATTTCCCGTCTAAATGGACATGCCAGTACAATGAGTATAGAACGAGACAGTCTCATAGTATCTCGCCGATCGTACAAAGTATACGCGACAACAATACATAGCCGCAGCACATTAGTTCTGTATCTGAAACAAGTAGTCCAACAATGAGCCCACAGAGCGACGCCAATAACAAACTAAATTGTGTTTTTTGTACTTATTGTCGAAGCTCGGAGTCGACAATTGTATGTTTCGGCCAATGGGAGTCGGAGGCGGAGCGCGCCCCTCTCATTGGTGGGCGCCGCGCTCCGTCCCGCAGTCTGTCTCGGGCCGCCGTGGCGCGCGGTCGTGCCATGGAGATGTCTCTGCCGAGCGGAGTGGACGTGTCCCAGCTGGTGCAGCACCCGGTGCTGGCGGCGCTGCCCCCCTTCTTCCTGCGCGCCTCCGAGCGGTATCAGGTGGGTGCCCACAGATATGCACAAGTTAGTCCCAAACTTTACTTACTAACTCCGCCGATAGTCATAATTGAACTGCCCCTAGAACACAGCGTCCTAGACCTCCACTGCTGGAGATGGGAATTCCAGGACATATATCTGGAGAATTTGGTCTACACTGGCCACGCTGGCCAGACGGCTTGGCGAGGATTCGTTTATAGGTGTAACATAATTATTGTGAAGACAAAGTTACATTTTCATTAAATCATCGCATTGTGTTTTACTCGTAAATACGTTAAACAGTAGGTAGTCTGTTTGTAATTACAACTTTAAATTAAGTTTCATTATAACAATGTTAAGATACAGTCAACAGTACTTACCAAGTAACACATTTTCAGATACAATCAAAAGTGCGGTTCTCTAAACTCTAACAACATTGTGTGGTTCAGTTACGTTGTTGGCAGCAAAATTAATTATTTTATAATAATTATTATAAACTAAGTATATATTTTATATTGTATCAGTTAAATAGGACACAATGTTTTTTGTCTATAAAGTGCGATCGGACTCGGGGAAATAATACCTACTTACCTGGGGAAACAAATATTTAGTATAAATTAGAAGTCTGGAGACAGAAAATGGCAATTATTTCTGCCAACATATTAGCCTCGCTATACAGAGGGGAAATGTTGCCAGTCTCCTTGGGACTATCCCTGAAGGTCTCTAGAGGACATTTTTACTTATATTTAATTTTTAATTAGGTTTAGTTTATATTTACTATAATTTTTACTTTTAAGTAGTTGTAATCTAATTGTAGTATGTAATATAATGAACATAGAATATGTTTTAAGAAAAACATTGAGATTATCGTATTTAAAGGAACCTAATCTTTATTAGATTCTTAATCCATATAAATATTTTGTCCTCGTCAGAATAACAAACGAATTAGTTATTAAGATTTAATGCAAGTTGTTTTTTAAATACTTGCTATATTTTTTTTACTACTAGTCGCTCGACTCGGATGAGTCTCACTTTGCCGACGGAAACAATTTACACAACTAAATATTTCTTAAATGAAGTAATCTAATATTATTTCGATGTGAATCTCTATGTTTGTGTAATAGTCATTGGATCTGACATGTATCCAGTTTCCGAAAGGGTAATTAAATTAATCCATATTGTAACATTTTCATATAGGTACCTACTCGTACCGATACTACGCCACTTGTCACTTTGTAATTTCAACCTTTGTTTTTTCTTTGGTTTTTGCCTTATCGAGGCATACTCAGTGTCGAGTTACTTAAGGATATTAGGTAGGTTATTGGTAAGATAAGCGACCGTAATGGCGTTTCTATCTTCCGGTTGGTTTACGGAACCGAACTCTGTCTGATGGATTACCTTGAGCCCAGAATGAACTGAAAGCTTTCAAATATTTCTATGATACGAAAACATGACATTGATTTATTTTACACATTTAGGTATCTACGTACAAAAACACTGTTTTCTCCTAATCTGCATAGTAAACTAAAAGTATGATGTTTCGGGGTCATCAGAAACCTCCCTTCAAGCGGTTTCACATTTATGTGATAAGACAAGCCAAGTGGCAAGTTCGTCGATGTCTCTAACGTATCAAACACGAAAAATATTACAAATAAATTAAATAAATGTTTGTGTCCCGATCAGATATCCGACCCGGTATCGTAATCGAAGCTAACGAACCTGTAAAAAGTAACAGTTTAAACAAAACGTTTGGTGGCGTGGGTAATGATGTTATAGCGCGGCTTAAGTTTGGTGGCGTGGGTAATGATGTTAGCGCGGCTTAAGTTTGGTGGCGTGGGTAATGATGTTAGCGCGGCTTAGTTTGGTGGCGTGGGTAATGATGTTAGCGCGGCTTAAGTTTGGTGGCGTGGGTAATGATGTTAGCGCGGCTTAAATTTAACTAGAACGGGACTTAGTTAGGTTATTGGTTTGCTGATCAATCACAATGGTGTTTCTATCCACCGCCGCTGTTGGTTTGTTAGATGAACTCGAGCCTGATTGAACATTAGGATTTAGCGGCCCGTGCACAATAGATTTATCTAAGATACGAAACCGTGACAATAATAACAAATTAATGAATATAAAAATCAGATTTTTACTAATCTACCTACATAGGATGATGCGAATCGCTTGATGGTAAGTGTTCGAGTTGAATGGCTGCATGGCAGAACGGCGTAGCCTATGCCGCCTTAGATTTAAGAAATTAACTGTCAATTCATGTAACACGCGTTGAGAAAATAAATTAGCATTGAGCGAGAGGTTATTTGTTTAATTTTAAAGTAAAAGACTAATCAACTAGTACAAAGTGGTCCTGCGAGTCGAATCATAATTGTGAACAAAGCGTAAAATAGGAAAAAGCGATATGGCGTTGCTAGAGTTGACTGTAAGTCAATTGGAATTAAAATCAATTATTGAAAAAACTCATGTGAATTTAAAAAAATGCCCGAAGACACGGCTTACAAAAGGTTACCTAACAACTAGAATTGAATGCCTGGACGACTATTGGAAGGCATTTAAGGATAATAATTACAAAATCTTAAAATTAGCAACTATGGATGACAAAACAAAGTTAAGGTATTTTACCGAAGATATTTATGCAGAGGTTGAAGATTGCTACATTAACATCAAAGCAGACATATCAGATTTGTTATTACCATCAGCAGAAAAAACACAAGAATCTAAAACCAATAGTATTCAACAAGTTAAGCTACCAAAGATAAATATCCCACAGTTTTCTGGAAGTTACCATGAGTGGTCAACATTTCAAGATTTGTATGCATCAATGATTCACAGCAACTCTTCAATCTCTAAAGTACAAAAAATGCACTACTTAAAGAGCAGTGTGGTTGGAGAAGCGGAGCAGCTGTTGAAGCATATTCAGGTGACTGAAAATAACTATGATGTGGCATGGGAGTTGCTGGAGCAACGATTTAACAATAAAAAGGTTATTATTAACTCCATTCTTAATCGGTTATTTAATCAAAAGAAAATTGTTTCATGCACTGCAAAATCCATCCGTGAACTGCTTGATACAACTATGGAATGCTTAAACATGTTGGAAAATCAATCAATAAATGTTTCTTCTTGGGATATAATTTTAATCTACTTAACTGTAACTAAACTGGATTCTGAGACACATAGAAGCTGGGAAGAGGAAGTCGGCAAGTTAAATAATAATGAGTTACCTACCCTAAATATGATCAAACAGTTTTTGGAAAAACGCTACAGGGTTCTTGAGATGGTGCAACCCTTAAACAAAGAAAAGAATACTACTTTCAAGTCCAAGACATTTTATGTCACTGAAGAAGTCAAATGTGAGCTGTGTGAGAAAGAACACCCATTATTTAAATGTAAAGAATTTACTAACCTAAAAGTAGAAGAGCGGTGTGATTTTGTAACCAATCATCACTTGTGTTATAACTGCCTTGCCCCAAACCACGCAGTAAAATATTGTAAAAGCAGAAATACATGCCAACGCTGTCATCGCAAACATCATTCACTTTTACATGAAAATAGACAAAAACCGAGACAATCCACTGAAATATCAACCAACCAACCGGAGACAAGTGAACCTTCTACGAGTGAGCAACCTAGTATCCTGTCACATTATACAACCAAGGGACAATCAGCACTTCTGGCCACAGCTGTGGTCTATGTGCAGTCTTATAATAAAAGACATCTAATCCGAGCATTGATCGATCCATGTTCTCAAGAATGTTTCATAAGCGAGACCGCTGTAAAGAAATTACAATTGCAGAAAAAATCAATCAATGGCCATGTCTCAGGAGTTGGACAAATGAAGACACCAATTAAGCATGCGGCGGAGCTACGGATCGCCTCAAGGTTCAATACAGATTACAAGATAGATATCACTGCTTATGTTGTAAAGCAGATTACCAATGTCATGCCGGTATTGCAGATTAATGCAGAGAAGTGGACACATATACAACACTTATCACTTGCTGATCCAACCTACCACACCCCAGGCAATATAGATCTTTTGTTGGGCGTGAATGTGTATACCGACATAATGCTTACTGGTGTTATCAAGGCCAACCCAGGATATCCTATAGCTCAACAAACTCACCTGGGTTGGATCCTATCTGGAGGAAGCATAGAAGAGAACAAACCAGTAACAAATGTCATCAGTATGCACTTAAGTATAGATTTGAATAGTATGTTAAAGAAATTCTGGGAGATTGAGAATTTAGAAGAAGGAACTACATCACTCACTCCTAGAGAAATAAGAGCTGAAGAAATTTACGAGAACACAACCACCAGATGTCAAGATGGAAGATACACAGTAAGGTTACCATTTGTGACAGACACGCCTGTCTTGCCACAACACTCTAGACAAATAGCCATGAGACGGTTACTTGGACTGGAGAAGAGACTAGACCGTCAACCAGAACTAAAGCAAACTTATCACCATGTACTACAGGAGTACCTGGATCTGGGGCATATGGTCGAGCTCAAGAATAAAGATATACCTAAAAAGATATCCTACCTTCCCCATCATGGTGTTATTCGGAATGATAAAGAAACCACCAAAGTACGGGTGGTATTCGATGCTTCCTGTACGGGCAGCAATGGAGTGTCATTAAATCACCAACTATTAGTTGGACCCTCGCTGCAGGAAGAATTAAGACACATTATCATGAGATGGAGAGTTCACAAGATCGCATTTGTTGCAGATATAGTCAAAATGTATCGTCAAATAAGAGTACACACTGATGACACAGATTGTCAGAGAATATTATGGAGATTTAAAAAAGAGGATAACATTACAGACTATAAATTACTTACCGTCACCTTTGGAACAGCCTGTGCACCATACCTTGCTATAAAAACATTGAAGCAAGTTGCTAAAGATGAAGAAGAAAAATACCCTATAGCAGCTAAAGTAATAATGACTGATTTCTACATGGATGATGTTTTATCTGGAAGTGAGTGTGAAGAGAACGCAATATATATACAAAGGGAATTAACTAACTTATTAAAAGAAGGAGGTTTTGAGTTGCAAAAATGGTCGTCAAATAGTCAACAGTTTATGAAGTCTTTAGAGCCAGAGAAAAGAGAAAATAATCCTATATTTGATGTTCAGAGAAAAGAAACAATAAAAACTTTAGGTATAGTCTGGAATGTGAAAGAAGATATAGTACAACTAAAGATTAATTTGGAAAATTCATTAGATAAACCTATCACTAAAAGAAATGTATTATCAAACATTGCATCGTTATTTGACCCTATGGGATGGTACGCTCCAGTTATTGTATTAGCAAAAATATACATGCAAAAGTTATGGAAATTAAATCTATCATGGGATGAGAAACTACCTACGGACTTAAAGGAAGAATGGATAACTTATTGGTCAGAAATTACTAAACTTACCGAGATAAAGATAAACCGATGGACTGGTACTTACCCCGGGGCACAAGTTGAATTACACGGGTTCGCTGACGCATCCACTACAGCTTATGCTGCAGTTATATATAGCAGAGTTTTCAACCAGGATGGAAAAGTGATGGTGTCTCTTGTAACTTCAAAAACTAAAGTAGCACCTGTCAAAGAAATATCCTTACCTCGATTGGAATTATGTGCTGCGGCTTTGCTGACAAAATTGCTAAAACAAGTATCTGAGGTCCTGAACATTGAACATACTCACCTTTTTGCTTGGTCAGACTCACAGGTTGCTTTAGCCTGGATTAAGGGAGATCCCTTAAAATGGACAGTTTTTGTGAAAAACAGAGTTATAGATATAAAAAATACACTGGATCTGGATTGGCGTTATGTGAATACAAAGGATAATCCAGCTGATCCGGCATCCAGAGGACTCTTTCCTAGCAAACTTATAAAGAAGACAATATGGTGGAAAGGTCCATCATTCTTACATGAACGCAACCTACCCTTAAGCAGTAAAGAAATAGCTGATACACAATTGGAGACAAAATCTGAAAATAAAAAATGCATGATTATAAGGAATAATGAGAGAGAAGAATATATACTTAGCTTAATTGACCGCTACTCATCACTCAATAAACTATTGAGAGTTATAGCTTACTGCAGAAGATGGCTAAATCTGAAAAAGAAAAGAAACTTACCTACTTACATCACTAAAGAAGAAAGAGATGATGCACTTACCATATGTGTTAAACTAACACAAGAGCTAGAATTTTCTGAAGAAATAGAAGACCTGAAAAGAGATAAAATAATAAAGAAGAGAAGCCGCTTGTTACCGTTGAATCCATATTTAGATGACAAAGAAGTACTGCGTGTGGGAGGGCGCTTGAAGCATGCTGACATGGAAGCTGTGAGGAAACACCCAATCATTATGAGTAAGAAGAATGCTTTATTACCTTTACTGATTGCAGATGCACATATTCACACGTTGCATGGTGGACATCAACTAATGCAATGTTACCTAAGAAGAAGGTATTGGATAATTCAAGGTGGACAGACAATCAAAAGATTTGGAAGAAAATGCATGACATGTGCCAGACAAAATCCTACACCTACAACACAAATAATGGGAAACTTAC
Organism: Tinea semifulvella; assembly: GCA_910589645.1. NCBI lineage: Eukaryota > Metazoa > Arthropoda > Insecta > Lepidoptera > Tineidae > Tinea > Tinea semifulvella. The sequence continues at coordinate 85,585 of OU342604.1, forward strand.
CTGATGTTAGAGTAAAGCCAATCAGAGCTTTCTTGATCACCGGTGTAGATTATGCCGGACCCATATTTGCTCGCATGAGTAGAGGAAGAGGTGCCAAGTCTCTAAAATGCTATATTTGTCTTTTTGTCTGTATGGCAACTAAAGCCCTGCATTTGGAATTGGTTAGTGACATGACTATCAGTGCATTCATTGCAGCGTTTAGAAGATTTATCTCCAGGAGAGGATATTGCAAAGAATTATGGAGCGACCATGGTACAACATTCATTGGATCTGAGAAGGTATTGCTGAAAATGTGGAAACAAGGATGCTCCCAGATTCCAGAAGAAGTAGGGAAGCAGTTGGATGACCAAGGTACTCGTTGGAATTACATTCCACCAGGTTCACCAAACTTTGGAGGCTTATGGGAAGCTGGAGTCAAGTCAACAAAGTACCACCTTAAGAGAATTATTGGGGATTCAACTTTAACTTTTGAAGAAATGTATACCCTGCTCACACAGGTTGAGGCCTGTCTGAATTCCCGACCATTGTCTCCTCTCAGCGATGACCACACTGATTTGAACCCTTTGACCCCAGGTCATTTTTTAGTTGGAGAACCACTGATTGTCTTACCGGATAGTGATTACCTGAACATCCCAGACAGTCGTTTAGATAGATGGGAACATACCCAGAAGATGCTTCAAGATTTTTGGTCTAAATGGAGAGACGAATACTTAACCCGCTTGCAGCAAAGACCAAAATGGCACCGTGTCCAAGCAGAGTTTGAGATAGGAGATATGGTGGCAATTAAGGATCAACGGTTTCCTCCTGGTCGCTGGCCGATGGGACGCATCATGAGAAAGTATCCTGATAAGGAGGGAGTGACAAGAGTATATGATGTGCGAACCTCTTCAGGTGTTTGGCAACGTTCCATTGCAAAGTTGTGTAGATTGCCTAACTGTTAAATGTCATGTTATAAGGTTAAAGGACTAATAGTCCTTTGCGGCGGAGAATGTTCGAGTTGAATGGCTGCATGGCAGAACGGCGTAGCCTATGCCGCCTTAGATTTAAGAAATTAACTGTCAATTCATGTAACACGCGTTGAGAAAATAAATTAGCATTGAGCGAGAGGTTATTTGTTTAATTTTAAAGTAAAAGACTAATCAACTAGTACAGTAAGCGTTACGCGAATACCACTATTCAAAATTCAAATTGTTTAATAATCAATATAATATAGGGTTTCACAATATAACAATCCACAATGATGTGGGTAGGCACTTTATAAAAATCTCAAATTATATGAATAGATGTGTCACAGCTAACTAAACTAATAGCCTTTCAACTACTGCTAAACACAGCTACATACAATACAGCAGTGCTTGTAGGTACTACAGTAGGTACTACAGTAGGTACTACAGTAGGTACTACAGTAGGTACTACAGTAGGTACTACAGTAGGTACTACAGTAGGTACTACTAGTAGGTCGTTCGACTGCAAATGCTTTTGCTCTCTCTTTTATTTAATAATATTTTTACTTCATTATATTTCGCCAAACCATTAAGGTAACATTTTATGTTTAGTATTTCGGACTTTACTATTACAATTTTATTTAAGTTTTTTACTCGCAATAATTTCAAATTAATTCAAATAGATAAAATAACATTAAATATTCTAAAACTATACAAGACCTATTACGAGTAAATACTAGTATATATAAATTAAATTAAAAAACAAATTACAACTTTTCTACAACTAAACGAGCCGACAGCTGACGTCTGATATTTGTTGCAGAGAAGTAAAAATGTCCAGCTCCTCTGCAAGAGCATTTAATTCGTTATAAACTCTCAAAACATGTATTTTGGACAAACAAGACAGAAGAACTGCGGAGATCAAACCATGGGATTCGTAGACCAATCTAGCAAGCAACCCAGCACAATCGTACCGTTGGCTATATTTGAGAAGGGATTAGTGGAGCTATTCTCGCTAACCCGTGGCGAGTGTAGGCCAAATTCTCCCTCTATATGTTCTGGAAGTGGAGGTCTGGGACGCTGTGTCCTGGGGCTCTAATGAAGTGGAGCTATTAAGAAATTATGTTGTTTTATATTAAGTAACGTTGGGTTTTGTCCTCAGCGAACCCCGAAGTGTGCGCGGTGCAGGAACCACGGCGTGGTGTCCGCCCTCAAGGGACACAAGCGGTACTGTCGCTGGAGAGACTGCGCCTGCGCCAAGTGCACGCTCATCGCCGAGAGACAGAGGGTCATGGCGGCACAGGTAACCATCACACTGGCTCTCTCCACTACCAACCTTCTTCGATCCCGACTCATTCTATAACCCATCTACTCTACCGAAGGTCCTACGTTTACATTTATCTTGGCAGTTAAGAATTCTCTAGATACATTAGAAAATAAACTAGGATTGCTACCAACTACATGTCAGGGTCTCCAGCTATTGCTAAACGCATTGAGGAGTTTGGGAACGGCAGATCGGGATCCGCACCAAATCATGTCAGGGTCTCCAGCTATTGGAGGAGTTTGGGAACGGCAGATCGGGATCCGCACCAAATACATGTCAGGGTCTCCAGCTATTGGAGGAGTTTGGGAACGGCAGATCGGGATCCGCACCATATACATGTCAGGGTCTCCAGCTATTGGAGGAGTTTGGGAACGGCAGATCGGGATCCGCACCAAATACATGTCAGGGTCTCCAGCTATTGGAGGAGTTTGGGAACGGCAGATCGGGATCCGCACCAAATACATGTCAGGGTCTCCAGCTATTGGAGGAGTTTGGGAACGGCAGATCGGGATCCGCACCATATACATGTCAGGGTCTCCAGCTATTGGAGGAGTTTGGGAACGGCAGATCGGGATCCGCACCAAATACATGTCAGGGTCTCCAGCTATTGGAGGAGTTTGGGAACGGCAGATCGGGATCCGCACCAAATACATGTCAGGGTCTCCAGCTATTGGAGGAGTTTGGGAACGGCAGATCGGGATCCGCACCATATACATGTCAGGGTCTCCAGCTATTGGAGGAGTTTGGGAACGGCAGATCGGGATCCGCACCAAATACATGTCAGGGTCTCCAGCTATTGAGGAGTTTGGGAACGGCAGATCGGGATCCGCACCAAATACATGTCAGGGTCTCCAGCTATTGAGGAGTTTGGGAACGGCAGATCGGGATCCGCACCAAATACATGTCAGGGTCTCCAGCTATTGGTAAACGCATTGAGGAGTTTGGGAACGGCAGATCGGGATCCGCACCAAATACATGTCAGGGTCTCCAGCTATTGGTAAACGCATTGAGGAGTTTGGGAACGGCAGATCGGGATCCGCACCAAATACATGTCAGGGTCTCCAGCTATTGGTAAACGCATTGAGGAGTTTGGGAACGGCAGATCGGGATCCGCACCAAATACATGTCAGGGTCTCCAGCTATTGGTAAACGCATTGAGGAGTTTGGGAACGGCAGATCGGGATCCGCACCAAATACATGTCAGGGTCTCCAGCTATTGGTAAACGCATTGAGGAGTTTGGGAACGGCAGATCGGGATCCGCACCAAATACATGTCAGGGTCTCCAGCTATTGGTAAACGCATTGAGGAGTTTGGGAACGGCAGATCGGGATCCGCACCAAATACATGTCAGGGTCTCCAGCTATTGGTAAACGCATTGAGGAGTTTGGGAACGGCAGATCGGGATCCGCACCAAATCATGTCAGGGTCTCCAGCTATTGCTAAACGCATTGAGGAGTTTGGGAACGGCAGATCGGGATCCGCACCAAATACATGTCAGGGTCTCCAGCTATTGGTAAACGCATTGAGGAGTTTGGGAACGGCAGATCGGGATCCGCACCAAATACATGTCAGGGTCTCCAGCTATTGGTAAACGCATTGAGGAGTTTGGGAACGGCAGATCGGGATCCGCACCAAATCATGTCAGGGTCTCCAGCTATTGCTAAACGCATTGAGGAGTTTGGGAACGGCAGATCGGGATCCGCACCAAATACATGTCAGGGTCTCCAGCTATTGGTAAACGCATTGAGGAGTTTGGGAACGGCAGATCGGGATCCGCACCAAATCATGTCAGGGTCTCCAGCTATTGCTAAACGCATTGAGGAGTTTGGGAACGGCAGATCGGGATCCGCACCAAATCATGTCAGGGTCTCCAGCTATTGTTGAGGAGTTTGGGAACGGCAGATCGGGATCCGCACCAAATCATGTCAGGGTCTCCAGCTATTGCTAAACGCATTGAGGAGTTTGGGAACGGCAGATCGGGATCCGCACCAAATCAAATAAACCCGTTTGTGGTCAAGCCATTTATTGCTCAAACATTTACAATCGCTTCGCTTGCCGGAAAGACCACTTATTCAGCTCCAGCTGCAGGCTCACCCAACTTCAGGTGGACACCAAAAGACCTGCAGAAACCCCACAAGCACCAGGCCACAAAGACGGTGGGAGCTCCACCGCCACAATCGCCGAACTGGGCCTAGCTTCAGCTTCAGACGAATGCCCTGGCAGTGGACGCTCCTTACCATTCTTCCAAGGCATAAGTGAGAGCTCCACTACCACATTCTCCGAACTGGCCAATAACCCAGCACCAGCCGAATGCCCTGGCAGTGGACGCTCCTTACCATTCTTCCAAAACATAAGTGAGAGCTCCACTACCACATTCTCCGAACTGGCCAATAACCCAGCACCAGCCGAATGCCCTGGCAGTGGACGCTCCTTACCATTCTTCCAAGGCATAAGTGAGAGCTCCACTACCACATTCTCCGAACTGGCCAATAACCCAGCACCAGCCGAATGCCCTGGCAGTGGACGCTCCTTACCATTCTTCCAAGGCATAAGTGAGAGCTCCACTACCACATTCTCCGAACTGGCCAATAACCCAGCACCAGCCGAATGCCCTGGCAGTGGACGCTCCTTACCATTCTTCCAAGGCATAAGTAAGAGCTCCACTACCACATTCTCCGAACTGGCCAATAACCCAGCACCAGCCGAATGCCCTGGCAGTGGACGCTCCTTACCATTCTTCCAAGGCATAAGTGAGAGCTCCACTACCACATTCTCCGAACTGGCCAATAACCCAGCACCAGCCGAATGCCCTGGCAGTGGACGCTCCTTACCATTCTTCCAAGGCATAAGTGAAAGCTCCACTACCACATTCTCCGAACTGGCCAATAACCCAGCACCAGCCGAATGCCCTGGCAGTGGACGCTCCTTACCATTCTTCCAAGGCATAAGTGAGAGCTCCACTACCACATTCTCCGAACTGGTCAATAACCCAGCACCAGCCGAATGCCCTGGCAGTGGACGCTCCTTACCATTCTTCCAAGGCATAAGTGAGAGCTCCACTACCACATTCTCCGAACTGGCCAATAACCCAGCACGAGCCGAATGCCCTGGCAGTGGACGCTCCTTACCATTCTTCCAAGGCATAAGTGAGAGCTCCACTACCACATTCTCCGAACTGGCCAATAACCCAGCACCAGCCGACTGCCCTGGCAATGGACGCTCGTCAAACCATTCCTCCAATCTTTGGCCACAGTCAATGGTCTCCAATCCACCATAATTGGAAGCAATTAAAATAAACCACAGAATTTATCCGGCCGGCCACATGCTGCCAAACGTCAATGTCCCTTTTTTTCCAATCCAATATAATTCTAAACAAATATCTACATACGATAAAAAAATAGCGATGATGTGTTCAGTAAATTTGGGTAATATGTTATGCCTCCATAAATCTGGGTAATATCTAAGGCCGCAGTATTGGGTGGTGCAGGTGGCGCTGAGGCGGCAGCAGGCGCAGGAGGAGAACGAGGCGCGCGAACTCAACATGCTGTATGGCGCGCCGCAACCACAACACCACTATGCCGACCTCACAGACGACGCTCCAGGTCAGTACACATTTACATGTAATGATAAAATTAAAACATTGTCAACTGTTGGTATTCCAAAATGAAATAAATATAAGACGGTATACCTAGGGGCAGTGAGTGGGGCGCTTAGCGTTACATGTGTGCGAGTGTAATTACTAAGTCGTCAGTAATTGCTATTCCCGGAGTTTGTATAAATGTTTTAATTTGCGCCTTTTGGAATTAACTCGCTACTTCTCGCGTCTATAATACAGTCTACACCGCGCCGACCTAACAAAATCTGACACATTTCAATAAATACAAAATTTGATACAAAGTTTCAAATTTTAAAAGGTGTAATTTTTTTACTGTTCACGAACATTGTTACTTACATTTATTAAAAAATATTTGAATAAAATATAGATTGATTTCCAGCTTTTTTCACGAACAATAGACATGTCAAGTCCAAGTTTTTGTTTGTAAATTTATTTACTGTGGATATTGTTAGTCAAAAGTGGTGTGTGTTATTTTGTTTAATAATATGCCACTATGTTAATAATTGTGGGAAACGATAAATTTGACTTTACAAGGGGCAGATGTTGTAGTTTATTTTAGAGATTTTCCTGCGCTCGCGACTGTGAACTTCCGACGTGTTTCATATTATTGATTAATAGTCTGGCAGCGCCTTGCTGGAATGCCTATATCAAGCTCTGGTGTAAAGTTCATAAAATTGTCAGTTATCATCATAGTTTATTGTCACTCGCCACTTGTCCAGTTTGTTTTTAAAAATGGAAGTCGGGGACCTTATTATGTCTTCTGATATTTTGTTCCACATAGGTATTTACAACTCTGTTATTCATAAAGTGATATTTCACATTTGTATTGCTGGATTTTCTCATCAATTTCATTCCGTGATGACGGCGGGGAAATATCATGTGTTAAACCTAAACATTTTGGCTCGGTGGGGGGGGGGGGGGGGGCAGTCATACCTTCCTGTTAGTTAGTGTTAGTGTTTGTGTGTGATATTATTTTATGATACAGTTATTAACAATCACTCAGTGTTATCATGATCCAATCCGCATATCCGTCATATTATTAGTACCGATGGCCTTTTACAGCAGCATCTACTAGTGAAGGTAATGGAAAGCTGTTCTTTGGTGTTATTCATTAGCTATCATACCATGATTAGTTAAATAATTGATTTGTAAACTGACGACGCCGAGTCTACCAAATTTATGAAATGGTGAATAAATGAACGAAACAAATCCGAGAGCCAGATCTATTATTTTAATGATGTTACATTTGCTGAGATTTGTAACATTCTCGTATTTTGAAATAATACATAAATAATAATGACAATTTAAAAAACAAGCCACGAGCCGGGATATAATATATTTGTCAATATTAAGGCTTTTGTAGTAACGGCGTAACGAGAGAAGTGGAGAAATGCTAGGACTTGTGTTCTCCTGAAGCGGCTCGGGAACGAATCAAACAACAAAACGAATAGAGCTAATTCATTATTTATTTAGTAAAAAGTTTTGTCAGGAACCACGATTTCCCTTTTTTTTAAAGAAGAGGATTCACATTTAACTGTAATTCACTAGCTAAGTTTACTGCCGGCCCATCATGACCAGTGGCAAGCTCGTCGATGTCTCTAGCGTTCCAAACTCGAGGAATATCACAAATAAATTAAATAAATTATAGTGTCCCGACCAGGAATCGAACCCGGTACCTCCGCGTCTTACTTAACCGCTAGACCACGGAGGTAGTTATTTTTTATTTAGATATTTGGAAATTAAATAAATTCGTGCACGATTGAATTGGTCGAATACATGTTCAAGTCTTTAGTTACTTTATTAGGCTTAATATTAACCTAATTATATCTATTCGTGCTTCGAGTATTGTTTTATTTTCTTGCGTTTCTATATTTTCAACTTTACTTAGATTTAAAATGTAAGATTACTAAATTAATGTAGTAGCATTTATAGCGACATAACTTAAGCCCTTAATGTTTGTTATTTCTTTAAACATATTTAACAGAAAGATACGGCAAAATAATTAATAACTATATAGGTACATTACATAGCAAACATTAGAGGTACTTACTTACGTACCGGATTTTTGTTCTTGGGGCCCGATTCTCGCGCTTTTGACATGCAAGCCCGCCCGATTTGCTCGAATAAAACTGTCAGTTTTCTATGAATATCTGTCGCTTTTCATTAGAATATTTCGAACCACGCGCAAGTCGAAAGCTCCAGAATTAGGCCCCACGTCGGAACACAATATTTAATGTAATTGTGATATATGTATCTCTCCTTTATGCGTACTCTAGAGACAGAGCTTGCCAATTCAAAGTCAAAGTCAAAACATTTATTACAATTTGGCCTTCTCGGACTCTTTTGTATTGTCACATTACATTGTTATAATTATTTAAATAAATTATATTAAATTTATTACAATACAATTGAATTGACCTAAATATAAACATACACCAACAGTGAAAGGTGTCCAAAATATATTAATAATATACATTTGCACATCTACCAGGCATTTTTGTCACTAATAAAATCATTTATCTTATAATAGGCCTTGCCTATAAGTCGACGTTTGACATGAATTTTTAGTTTATCTAAACACAAGCTAGTTAGTTCCTTTGGGAGTGTGTTATAAAAACGAACACCAAGTCCCAAAAAAGACTTACTAGTTTTACTGAGGCGTAGGTGAGGCAAAGCTAATTTGTGATTATTGCGTGTGTTGCGAGAATGCACGTCACAATTCCTTTTAAATTGTTTTATGTTCTTGTGAACATACATAATATTCTCTAGAATTGTAACTATAGTAAGGTTGAGCCGTAAAGCGTAGTTTCTGACCACCCCGTCAGGGATACGGGTACCAGTGGGCATAGTGGCAACGACACTGGCAACATTTTATTTTATTTTTTTAAGTCTCAATAGCTTTTAAAAATGAACGAGGAAAATGGGTGTTAATATCGTTTTTCCCCACTTTAGTGTAAATGTCGCGCCACCACGGACCACGCCTTCCTCGCGCCCAAGTTAAGGCCCGATACTCTAATCATAAATAAGATATACTAAACGACAGTAGAAAAGTGCCAGTTTCCAGAAGATAATTTCAATCCTAATGTTATTGTGTCTTTGACATTTTGAATTCGACAAGTGGTCGAGCCCCGCCCGCTGCCTGTTTCTCAGATTAAATTATCTTAGTCCTCATCGACAACTTTTTCTGAAGGGAACCACAAACCAAAACATTATCTATGCTTATATTGGTTTGTTTTCTCAAAAAGAGCTGAGCAATTTAAACAATAAATTGTCACTACCTCTAAAGTGCGCGTTTCTGTTAGAGATCTATTAAACAAAATATGAATCATCAAATTCAATTCATAATTTGCGGAATGATTTTAACAAATTAAACTTTTTAAACTTTCGCGCATATTCATAATAGTTTTTTTTAAATAATTTTAACAAACATACAAAAAGGAACTTACCTACTGTATAATTGAGAACCTCCTCCTTTTTTAAAGTCAGTTAAAAACATAACTAATTAAAACATACATTTGATACTCTGAGAACGATAACAGAATACTTGTTAAAACAATTAATATAAATTACTCGTGTACCGGTTTAAAACTATTACGTAAAATGTTGGCTACAGACAGACAGACAGACAGACATACGAACTAACACAAATATTAAATTAATTTAAACATGATTACACTTTTACTACGTCAGCTTGACTTCATGCCGCTAGAGCTGACTGACTGACTTAAGGACAAACATTTTATACAAAACTAGGTGCAGTAATCGTCGTGATGATATCCCTCGGGGTGGCCAGAAACCACGCTTTTTGTAAAGAAGCGGATTCACATTTAACCAACTTTACTGCCGACCCATCATGACAAGTAACAAACTCGCGAAATAACACAAATAAATAATGATTACTACACTTATTTCTAATATAATAATAAATCTTGCTGCGAACAGAAATATAGCCAAGAAACTATCTTAACATGATGATGAGTGTTTTATTTTGTATATGTAAATTTGTTATAAATAACAGGAGCGATGGTAGTGGCTCTTAAATGGAAGGGTTGAGAAATTAATTGCTCCTCGCGGCTGCTACTCTTGTACCAAACTCTCTTTCTTGTTAAAGTCTATACCAAAAGGCTCGCAGCAAACCAATAAAACTGCGTCGTATAAATACATTTCATTTCAAAATGAGCAAACAGGCTACTATAGGTAGGTACTTACCGTCACTTGCGATGTGTTGATATTATTAAAAACAACACGATAAGGGTAATTTACAAAGGTATGCCTATACCTAGACACTGAGCTCGACAAAGTCATGTGACTAAATAGATATTTGTCTGCTAGAAATAGCGAAGCATGTGATATAATTACATTTAACTATTTACATCCCTGTATCAGACAAACAAATTATTTCATTTCATATTTATATTTTGACATCATAGTACACATATATGCGTGTACTTTTATATACACATATATTAGTATTAGTTAAGTTGGTGTAAGTTACAGTGACATTTAAGTGACAAAGCCGATTTACAGTCGCTTCCTATTTATTATATTTATAATGACATAATTATTAAATTTATACTTTGTAAATAATCTTTAAGAGAAAAACACATCACAAATAAATTATTGTGCCCCGAACAGGAACCGAACCCGATACCTTCGTGTCTAAATCTACGGTCTGACCGTTAGTCTTAGACCATTGAGTATCATACGTATAAACATTTTCTAAGCTATCACAATTTAGTTTTAAAGTGAAGAACAGGATAACTCTGCTAAGGGATAGATAAGCATTTAGTTCCCTTTTTCTTGAAATAAGATCCGCAAAAATAGGAAACTATATCATGAAAAATATCCACAGAAAGCGATTAAAGCAAGGAATGCTCGCACAGTGTCGGCCGCGACCCCGCATTCCCGACGCCCCCACGGGGGGACAATAACACATAGAATGCGATGTCGTAAAATGTATGACCTTTTATTATAAAGTCTAACGTATTGCGGTGTCGGGGAATTTATTATTTATCCCCTCTTTGTTGTCTCTTTCTTAAACTTACATACAAAGTCATACGAGTGTAACAAGTGATCAACTTAGTACTTGTCGTTTGACATTCATTACTGCCGAAGAAGGGACTTCTAGAACATATATTTAAAAAAAGGAAAGTAAAGGTAAAAATCTTTTATTGAAGCAAAAGTAAATTAAGTTAAAAAAATTTGGTTCAGTATAAAAGTGAAAACAAGTTAGCCAGCGAGAGATACACAACTCTGCTCCCAAACCATTACGTTGTACCTACCTCGGGGAGCAGTCTCCGCTACATACTCATACTAAAACATTCTGTGCGTTTAGTAGTAGGTATATAATATATCCAACATCACACTCGGTGAAGGAAAGAACCGTGCAGGCTCAAATTAGTCAAAATTAAATGTACTTTCGAAATCCTGAAAAACATCAATTTGCCTCCACAGATGCATCTAATTTTGGCATTAGTTCTCCTGCCCTTTACTTCTACAATACAACCTAACTTAATAACATAAATACTCACTCAGATTTGCCATAAAACAACACTGTCTGTCAGAAAAAACCTGACGGATGACTGAAAATTTCTGAAGGATTTGACACATGTCACGCTGGCCACACGTCACGCTGGCCACACCGGTTGGCGACGGTCTCATGTTCATTTTATTTTAAGCTATAAGACAAAGTTATCTCTAATCCTATTAAATGTATGGATCCTTCATGAAGACCAGCATCTGTTTAGTTCCCTTATCAGGCCTCACCTGGAGTACAGATATGGAACGCATATAAGTATATGAAGTAAATTAATGTGTCAACTAGTTTACTACAAGTTAAACGGACGGTTGCAGAAATCAAATCACGTGGCCTATATTAAAATATGTGTGATAGTGTTCTAGAAGCTACAGGTACCACGGGAAGTGTTCTGAGGGAGTCTTCTTATCTATTCTTAAATTGTAATCTTGTCGGAATAATTTATCTAAAAACTCATACGTACCTGAAAATACAATTTAGCCCAAATCCCCATTCAGATGTCCATTTTGTTTGGATCGAATGGCGAAATGCTTATAATTGTTGCTATGTTCGACTTGAAAGCAAATCAAAGCAAAGTTCGCTGATTTTTTTAACGAATTTTACTTAAAACAGAAACCATAGAGCCGGCCTGATCTATATATTTTTATTTTCAACCATAAATGCCTGAGTTATACCCGTCTATCTCTTACTCATTGTTTACTATATTGGTAATTAGAAAAATAAAGATAAAAACTAAATTACTAACATTATTTTACTTTACTATCGGTATATTTGTTACTTTTCTGTTTTTATTTGACTTTACTCACACATATACATATATTTATTATTTATCCATTATATATTTCAATTTATTTATTTTGGTTTCATGTTTCTTTATTATACTACTTTCTTTATTATAATACTGAGAGTTACACTTATTGAATTTTTATTTTATTTTTTATTTATTGGTTTTGTTAAAGGGTTCAGTGAAAATCAGCGCTGCAGCATCTACTGTTGCAGGCTATGCTGACCTGAACACCTATTTGTCATAGCAGCTCATTTTCTTTTCTCTTTTTACCGAGTTTATATTATTATTATTTTTTTACTATTACTTTTTTTTCTCTTTTGTAATTGTTATGACTAAGCTGTTTTTTATAAATAAATGTTTTCTTTCTTTCAACGCCAAGTCTAACGACTTTCACAGCGACAAAAAGCGCTCAAAGCGATAAGTCAAACACAGGATGTGACGCGGTTTGTCATGACGGGGCAAAGACCTACTCACAGTAATTCGTATTGTTACATTAGCATGCTGTAGTGTGATACTGTAATAGTAATACTAATGTAATTACAGTGTAAGTGTCGCCGCGACACACACAAAGGGCCCGGAAACGTTATCCGAAACTGATATTTTGTAAACATTTGTCCGCAAGGGGGCGCCATTGTTGCAATCATTTGATATTATTAATCTATTCAATGGGCCAGGAAATAATTCTATTAAGTTTGCAACTCTTTGTCAAAGGTTCCATTAATTTTTTAAAATAGACATCTCACCCAAATTAATTTATTTTAAAGAAGCGGGTTAACATTTATCCAACTTGACTGCCCAGCATGATCATCGAACATTTATCCAACTTGACTGCCCAGCATGATCATCGGTAAACTCGTTAATGCGTCGCGTAACAAACTTCGAGATTAACGATTACATATTTTTTTAAATACGGAACACGATATGTGACATCACGCCCACCTGATGGTTAGCGGTACGCGAGGTCCAAGAATGGGAGAAACTGACGCCAGCCACACACGACCGGCATCAGTCCCTACCACTATGCCGGCCTAACAAGATGCTTTTTCATACTTCGCTTGAACGACTCCAGGTTATAGGAATGGGGAAAAACCGACTGGAAGAGCATTGCCCATCTTTAGCATGCGACAGAAGTAAAAGTCTCCAAATTAATGACGGTATGTGGATGCATATTTTGGGCTGTACCTGTGGTTTGGTTGTGGAATAAAGAAGAAGCGATAAGGTTATGGAGCTTCTCAGAACGATAAGGTTGTGGAGCTCCTCAGAACGATAAGGTTGTGGAGCTCCTCAGAACGATAAGGTTACGGAGCTCCTCAGAACGATAAGGTTGTGGAGCTCCTCAGAACGATAAGGTTACGGAGCTCCTCAGAACGATAAGGTTACGGAGCTCTTTAGAACGATAAGGTTGTGGAGCTCCTCAGAACGATAAGGTTGTGGAGCTCATCAGAACGATAAGGTTACGGAGCTCCTCAGAACGATAAGGTTGTGGAGCTCCTCAGAACGATAAGGTTACGGAGCTCCTCAGAACGATAAGGTTACGGAGCTCCTCAGAACGATAAGGTTACGGAGCTCCTCAGAACGATAAGGTTACGGAGCTCCTCAGAACGATAAGGTTACGGAGCTCCTCAGAACGATAAGGTTACGGAGCTCCTCAGAACGATAAGGTTACGGAGCTCCTCAGAACGATAAGGTTACGGAGCTCCTCAGAACGATCACCGTGGTATATTAATTACTATAATTAAATTTTTGTGCCTCGACCAGTAATCGACCCCGGTCCAAATCTACGGACTTAACCGCTGTAAGTGTCCCATAGGATGGGAGGAACTATAAAGAATATTTTATGTTATTTAATAACTGTACTCAACTTAAGAATAAGTTGAGTACAGTTTCAGTAACACATCTACCATTCGGATCACACAACAGTTATGTGTTTACAAAAAATACTTCAACTTCGGAATCTGTCATAATTATATAAATCCATAGTTAGACCGAGAAGAGAACCCGGGACGACCGGACAAACAATTAGCTAACACGATAATAATGATTCGATTACTATTCGCCAGAAATGAAATCGAGCGGAAACATTGTATTCGATTACGAGAAAAAACAGTCCATTGATTTTTTTGCCAATAATAAGAGGAAAAATCCTACATTCTTTTGTACCCGACAAACATTTAGAGACATCACTTTTTATCTCATTTTAAACAGACACTTTTATCGTCAGTGGGATTTGCTTAACATTATGCTTAATTTAATATAAAAATAATTTATTGATTGTATAACTGACAAAACCAAGTGTACGTCATGTATCTTTTGTGAATTAATGAATTGAATTGAATTCGTTATATTTATCTCCTTTGGTGCCACTAGTAATGATGGGGCGGCAGTAAAGTTAGCTAAATGTGAATCTGCTTCTTTAAAGAGTGGATTCTGACCACCCCAGAAGGAATAAGGTCATGATGAAACATTTGTGTTTAAGTTTTCCTCTGACCTGGCACCCGTGCGCCGCATCACGTAACACATCATTTGGTGTGCACCGGCTTTGCTTAAATCTGATGTCAAAGATTAAGTATATTACTGACCCCCCATTTCAAGAAGGATGAATCTCAAATAAATTGATTACCAGCAGGTTATTTGTAGTTAAAAAAAGCTATGGTTACTTGGTTGAAAGACAATTTCGTTAAAATCCTAACAAATGTTGGTTCGAACATATACTAATGATGTACACTTTTCTTACGTACATTTGGCATAGATTTACAACAATGCCGTTTCTGTGATCTGGAAAGCTCGTTAATTCCATCGGTCCCGGTTCAACTAATACCGACTTAGAGTGTAGGACAAATTGTCCAGAAATTTATGGAAGGCCCATCTCCAGCAGTGCAGGTCTAGGATCCGCGTTGTCTGTGTTATCCTACAAGGAAAGCATCCATTGGAGTTGTGACGGAGCTGTGACCTGCCTAACCAGGCAGTTAAATAAGATTTGTAAGAGAGATGATTGTGCGACCCCTCTCGGAGTAATGCTATTAGCAAGTATTTGTATGTGGCACCGATATTGCACACCCTCCGACACTCTCAGGGTTGACAATAATCGCAAAATAATATAAAAACATCAAAGTAATTTCGGTTTAAATTTGAGTAAGTAGTACTCGAAGTTAACTAAGTTATTTAAATTTGAGTAAGTAGTACTCGAAGTTAACTAAGTTATTTAAAATAAAATACGAGTAAATAATAAAAAATATGATAAAACTGCACTCGGAGAGTCCGAGAGACAATCAGCATTACTAATGGGGTGTATCATTAACTTTTTATCACGATAGATGGCGCATGATAGATGGTACCTAATATCAGTTGCATAAAAAACTTGTATTTTTATTACAAAATTTATTATTTTCTGGATATTATGCCGAAGTGAGCAGCTTTTAAGTGTACAAATCGAGATTTCGAAGCGAAATCAAAGATATGGTGATCTTAAAATTGCCGTTCTATATATATTTTTTTCTTTTTAAAGACGGTGTGCGACATCTACAAAGAACTTTGCCTAATGCACCCCATTTATAGGGGACACATTAAAAA
Organism: Tinea semifulvella; assembly: GCA_910589645.1. Classification (NCBI taxonomy): domain Eukaryota; kingdom Metazoa; phylum Arthropoda; class Insecta; order Lepidoptera; family Tineidae; genus Tinea; species Tinea semifulvella. The sequence continues at coordinate 101,363 of OU342604.1, forward strand.
TCTATGGGGCTGAAGGACTTGTTGGATTCCTGAATAAACAACAAAAACTTCGGTTTGTAAGTCGAGTAGAAAAGGTTGTATGCTAGACAATCTAGGTCCGCTTAATAATATCATTAAGTTTTTGGAAAGAAAGAAGAAAATATTTTTAATGTTCACAAAATAAGACTTCACAGCAGGTGTTAATTAATTTAGTTCGCCGAGTTTATAGAGCTATGTCTACAAGTGTGGCGACCAATAGGGAATCAGCTGAATATAACCTGCAGCCTCAGCTCAGCTTCAGTTGCAGCACTAATTCTCAGCTAATGCCATTCTTAAAAAGTCACAGTCGCTGAGGCAATATTATGTTGAAAAATTATAGGAATAACAGCAAAACTAATAAACCAATACAATACTTGTTAAAATGAAATATAATATAATAAAAATAAATAGAGTAGGCCTCCGTGGTCTAGCGGTTAAGTCAGTGGATTTAGACTCGGAGGTACCGGGTTCGACTCCTGGTCGGGACACAAAAATATTGATTAATGTAAATAAATACATTTAATTATATTTAATTTATTTGTGATATTTCTCTCCTTTGGTACGCTGGAGACATCGACGAGCTTGCCACTTGTCATGATTGGCCGGCAGTAAAGTTGACTAAATGTGAATCCGCTTCTTTATAAGCGTGGTTTCTGACCACCCCGAAAGGGAAACGGCCGTCATAACACTTTTACTTTATATAAAATATAATAAATGTAAATCCTTTTATATAAAGGTATCTATATCATATTAAAATAATGTATATGTATATATAGAAATGATATTCAGAAAATCCTAATTAGGTTTGCGGCTGGGATGCTTTCTGAGTGAATAAATACTTCTTTTCGGTTTTTCATTCATTACAGCCCCTAGAACACAGTGTCCTAGACCTCCATCGCTGGAGATGGGCCTTCCAGAACTGGAGAAATTGGCCTACACTCGCCACGCTGGCCAGACGGCTTGGCGAGGATATGATGACAATTTATTAACGATTCTACAAGTTGTTATTAGTAGAACCGGGACCGACGGCTTAACGTACTCTCCTCACACGGGAACGGTGGTGTTGTAAATCTATAACTACAGTACGTAAGAAAAGTGTATTTCTCATTGATACATGCCGGGGGGGTTTGAACCGACCTTTGTAGGATTTAAGGTACGCGTTCTTACAACCGAGCCTCCACCGCGTCTTTTCGGTTAACATTATTAAAATGGTAACCGAGATGTAAGTTGCAACAATTGGAACAACTGATGAAGCTGAAAATCATAGGTAATATAGTAGAGTGTGCGTGTCCTGTTGATCGATTTTCGTAGCACGTCGTGTATGGGGGGAGTTCTTTCCTTGAGCATTAGCAGCAACAAATTAGATCGAATGCAACAAAATAAATGAATTAATAGATAAAATGTTTGTGTGAACCCTAGCGGGCGGCGGGGTACGGCGAGGCAGCAAATTGTTCCCCCGCGGCGTTATTGTTCCTCGTTTGACATTTAGATCCGCGCGGGACTTCAAAAGGACGCACACGATACTTTTATTAACTCCCACCGACCGAGGGGGGACCTTCAACACAACTTAAACACTACACTTTTCAATTAAATACGACTTTTCATACGGCTACCTATAATATCTAAGTAATTGTTTCTAATAGATTCACCAATATGATTACATCAAATCACAATCTGTCAATTCCCCATTTTAATAAATCGAACACTTTTATCTACGACTATATGTATTTATAACTGCGTCACCACATTCATTATGACAGCCCCTAGTACCCAGGGTCCTAGACCTCCACTGTTGGAGATGGGCCTTCCAGTAATTTCTGAACAATTTGGCCTACACTCGCAACGCTGGCCAGATTCGTTCACAAGTTGGTAGTGGAACCGGGACCGACGGCTTAACGTGCTCTCCTCCTCACGGGAACGGTGGTGTTGGTAATCTATGACAAATGTACGTAAGAAAAGTGTTTTTCTCATGTCAGGTTTCGGGCCCATCTCTTCAGGATGTTAAGGAAAGCGTTCTTACAACCGAGCCATCACCACACAGTGATTCACTAATTTACCTAGATATAACTAGCTAGATATATTAGATATTAAAACCATACATTTCATCTTGCTTTAAAATTAATTCTTAATCAGTAGCACGTCCATTCGGCAGAATTTTGATTCGTTATTCCCTTGACTTTCCGTCTGACTTAAGTGTTTAATTTCGGACGTACTGTTGTTTCTATTGTGTCTCTGATGATGTAGGACTGGGATTCCCAAACTGACACCCCAACCAAACTACTTTAAAAATATATCTCTAGCTTTTTTTTTATTTATTTCATTGAATAATTAATTTTGGTTTATGTCCATATCGACCAGTTTGGGTTTAGAAGTAATAAATAGTAAGTATTGCAGCAGCAGAGTATCTGTGGCCGGAGCGGGCAGGTGTGTCGGACGGGAGCCGCCCGCCATTGTGTCCGCGCAGAGTTATGGCGTCGGAGTTTAGAGTTGTGTTGCCGAACTTCTGCTAATTTATGGGCGCCTGGTAGTTTCCGGACCGCTGCGCTTCGAGATGGGGAACAATTTCATTCCAACTCGTTTTTCGCAAATAACTTAACAGTTTTTATCCAATTTTCGCGCTCGAAAACTTCGTTTACTCCTTTGAAAAGTTCGTTTTTCTTTCATCTTAATTACGAGATATAAATATCAATAATATAATAGTATCATCATGACCCTATCCCTTTCGGGGTGGTCAAAAACCAAGCTTTTAAAGAAGCAAATTCACATTTAGCCAACTTTACTGCCGGCCCATCATGACAAGTGGTAAACTTGTCGATGTCTCTAGCGTAGCAAACTCGAGAAATATCACAAATGATTTAAATAAAGATTGTGTCAAGACCACGAATCGAACCCTTCGCGTCTAAATCCACTGACTTAACCGCTAGACTACAGAGGTGTTGATTAGATAGTTAGGATAGATGCGATAATATTCATATTACCTATAAAAGAAAAAAAAAACTCCGAACATAAAACCTGTAAGGGCTGGGGCATATTAAATTCTTTACCATCTGTTTTATTTATTACTGTAGTAAGTTTAAAGTCGATTATTAATGTATGCTGGATATTAATGTATGATCACGTTCGCACGTTACCAGTTTGACAGATGAAACCAATAATCTGCTCGACAATATTTCAGCGAGTTTTTATTGATGCTGCGTCCTCGAGGAGCGGTGCACCCACATGACGATATCAAATGTCACCAACAAATGTTCACCAAATGAGACACAATGACAAATGTAACTCTATATCACTCTTAAGGGACATTTATGAGACAAAAAGTCCAGTTATTGCGAAATATCCACTATCGTGTATCTATTATGAAGAATCCCTCGCAAAATACAAAACTAATTGTAAAAAAATATGAAATTTTTGTTTAATAATCTTTATTAATAATTATATAGGCATTTGCGTGGGCTGCTACATAGTTATTTGCGTGGGCTGCTACATAGTTATTTGCGTGGGCTGCTACATAGTTATTTAATGAAATACACACCTTCATACAACTATCTTTTAATATTTTTGTCAAGTGACAAATCAATGACAGGAGACATTGACATGTCAGTTTTTACTTTTTACAGTCAATACTCAACATATAGGTATTTTATCAGAGTATCTAAAATCACGTTAATTTTCGTTTTAATTAACGTAAATACATTATTTTAGAGATATTGCAATATTACCTCAAAACATTAGTCAGCGTGAGTGACGTCACTTAATAGTAAATACTGCCTCAAAATTAATCGGCTTAATTAAGTTGTTTTTTCACAATTCATAATAACTTTAATATTATTTAACAATTGACGTACTAACAATACTATATTAAACAAAACCTTAAATTAAATCAACTATAATACAACAAAAACTAAATTGAACCTAAAAATAAAGCAAAACTTAGAATATTAACATTAAATCTCTTCCAAATCGCTGTCCCGTGGCGTGGTGACCAATACACTAGCAGCATTTCCCCTCTGAATAAGGATACTTAGTTTTTGAGAGAAAAGACTGCCAGCCCTATTGTCACCAGAGACGTCTATGAACCTTGAAACAATTTCTTTATAGAAAGCTTTCAGTTCTGATCCCCACGGGCCCATCGTCTCTACAACTACATAGGTATTGCAAATCGTTTCATATTTTCAGCATCTGATCTTGTTCTGTTCTTATTTATGTACTTATTCGGCGGTTATGTTATACTTAACCTATTGAGGTACATAAATAACTTTTGAGGTGTTTTCAAAGTAGTATTTGTTCACCTCGGGACTAAACAACTTTTCTAAGTATTTGGATTCATTTAAGTTATATAATCTTGGATTGTTGTATTTTTTTTGACAAAAACCAAAGTAAGTTGTTAATATTGTATATTAGTTGTTGATTTACTGTTACGTGACGTCATCCGGCAGCCATTTGCAACTGCAGCGGTTCCGAACGAAAATCAAACACAATATTTAAAAATAGGTTTTAGGGCGATTTATACCGCATAATAAAAACTAAGTATGTTAAGGAGTTTGGGAACGGCTTTCTTGTGCCAGAACAAAATAAAACAAACCCATCTGTGGTCAGGCCATTTATTACATAAACCATCTACTACTACTCTACTCTAGCTTAAATTAGGACATGCACAAACATAAACCTGTCTTTTCTGTCATCTGGGAGATCACGGGTGCAGCTCCTGCCGCAGGCATGCCCTACTCCAGGTGGGCTCAAACTGGCCTGCCGGAACCCCACCAACACCAGTCCACAAAACTTCACTGTCCACCACCGCAATTGCCGAACTGGGCCTAGCCACAGCTCCAGCCAAATGCCCTGGTAATGGACGCTCCTCACCAAGGCTCAACAACAATATACCGCTACGTTTCTCCACAAATTAACGTAGCGCGAGCATAATCAATCCAAATAAAAAAAATCAACAAAATCAGCCGGTCCGTCCCACGCTGCCAAACGTCAAAAGGTGCCTTTTTTTATTCGGCCGAGGCCAAAGCGACAAGTCGTACAGCCAAGCGGCAGAAACCAAAATAAAAACAAAATCTAAACATAAAACTAAATCTAATTCTTAACATACCCCCGCCCCGGGCAGACAACTCTTCTGACCGTATTTAAACAAATAAATTAACAATATCTAAAATTCACTAATCTACCGGAAGACGTGACAAAGAAGCTACTGCCCTCTTCAAAGTGGAGCCCCGGACAGTAACCTCAGCAAAACGTGGAACACCATCTTTTCCAGGAAACAAATTCAAAATACGTCCACGACGCCACTGTAAGGTGGGCAGATTAGGATCCTTGATCAAAACCAAGTCCCCAACTCTTGGAGGATCTGTTCGATCGGTCCACTTAATGCGCTGCTGCAAAAGATGCAAATATTCTAAAGACCAACGGCTCCAAAAATTTTGTGTCATTTGCTGCAAAAGTTCAAACCGCGACAGTCGATTAACTCGTTTATCCTGAAAAGAATATTCCGGGAGCGCAGTAAGCGGCTGACCAATCAGGAAATGACCAGGAGTCAGTACCTCCAGATCATTGGCATCTGATGACAAAGGGCACAATGGCCTGGAGTTCAAAACGGCCTCTATCTTACAAAAAACAGTCGCCAGTTCTTCAAATGTTAGATGCGTCTCTCCAATCACCCGCTTTAAATGTGTTTTGGCAGACTTGACAGCTGCCTCAAAAATGCCACCCCAATGTGGGCAGTTAGGTGGGTCAAATAACCAATTCACCCCTCTACGGGAAAGGTTATTGCCTATATCGTCCTCATGCGATACTAGGAAATCATGGAGTTCCTTCAAGTGACGATTAGCTCCCTGAAAGTTAGTGCCGCAATCCGACCTAACTAGAGTGGGTAATCCCCGACGGGACACAAATCTGCCCATTGCAGCCAAAAACGCTTCTGTAGACAGTGACGATACCAATTCCAAGTGTACGGCCTTTGTGCTCAAACAAACGAACACACAAAGCCAAGCCTTAACAATCTTTGCTTGTCTTAGAGTACTGGTTTTCACAAAAAACGGGCCAGCAAAATCCGTTCCACAACCAAGGAATGGTCTGGCCTGAGAAACGCGATCCGACGGCAGATCCCCCATTTGGGGTTGCAGGGTAATAGCCTTTGTCCGGTAGCATGGCATACAGCGAAATATTATACTACGCACTACACGACGTGCAGACAAAATCCAAAATTCGCGCTGGAGCACCGCCAAGAGTGCACTGCATCCAGCATGACAATTTTGAAGGTGTCTGTCACGAACCAAAATCGTAACAAAATGGCCGTGATTTGGCAACAATAAAGGATGACGGACACCAAATGGAAGATTTGAATTGCTAAGCCTGCCGCCAACTCTCAAGAGACCATCCCTGTCAACAAAAGGATTAAGTTTTCCCAAAACACCCTTGACCCTGGGTAGATTCGACCCTAAAGTAACAAATGTGGACCGAAACTCATCCTGCTGAACCACCTTAACCCAAAACATGAATGAATCATGTCGTTCTTGTGGCAACAAGACAGCTGATCGATTTCTACTACTAGAATTCTTGCAGTTACTAACAAACCGCCTAATCCAAGCAGTGACTGCAATCAACTTACTTAAAGAGCTATACCTATTTAACAAATCCTTATCAATAGTGGAGTCAGACTCGACAGCTAAACAACTCAAACCCGGCAAATTGTCCGATTTAGCAACATGAGTCTTAGTAGGCCAGTCGGAATCACGATTGGTAAGCCACTGCGGTCCCCACCACAAATTGTGGGAAGTAAGCTTAGAGGCTTCACAACCCCTAGAGGCACAGTCGGCAGGATTCATCTCTCCTGATACATGCCGCCAAATTATAGGAACTTCAGCGTTTTGTATTTGAGAGACCCTATTTGCCACAAATACTTCCAAATTGTGGGCAGAACTACGCAACCAAGCCAAAACTATTTCACTGTCTGACCAACCAAAAACCGTATCAATATCAATGGACCGCGCCAGTACAGACGAAACATTGACTAACAGACGAGCAAGAAGATTAGCACCACAAAGTTCCATCTTTGGAATGGTGAGCTTCGAGCGAAGTGGTGCAACCTTGCTCTTAGCCATTACTATACTAACGGTGGCTACACCACCACTATCAACAGCACGCAAGTATATAACTGCGGCGTAACCAAGCTCCGAAGCGTCGGAAAACCCATGCAAGGTTACACGCACCGGTCCCTTGGGCAAGAATCGCCGCGGCAAAGAGACTTCACTAATGTGAGGCAAGCCCTGACAAAAATGTAACCAATCGTGCAGCAAATCTCCGGTCAAAGGTTCGTCCCAAGTGACAGAAGCAATCCAAAGACGCTGAAGAAAGCACTTGGCTATAAAAACTATGGGGCTAATCCACCCATTAGGATCAAAGATGCGTGCCACCGTCGAAAGGACGGACCGCTTGGTCCAAACCTGACGGTGCTCTAGGTCTACCCTATAGGTAAACATGTCACGAACCGGACTGAACTGAACCCCCAATACAGATACAAGGTTAGGGTTGTCAGCATTCTCAAACAAATGTGGATCTTGCTGATGATCGTCAGCAAGGCCTGCCAATACGGTGGGAGAGTTGGACAACCATTTCCTTAACTCATAACCGCCAGCTTTCATCAAATCTACAAGCTCATCTCTTAGCTCCAAAGCTGCCTTTTCACTGGGAGCACCAGTCAGAATATCATCTACATAGACGTCGTTCTCCAGGATAGCTGCAGCTCGAGGGTACCTCAACTTTTCCCTGGAAGCCAATTCCAGCAGTGTCCGAATGGCGATGAACGGACTGGACTTCAAGCCATAGGTATTGGTGTTTAGCTCATACACCGACAACGGATCTGATGGTGACTCTCTCCACAATATGAGTTGAAACCTACGATCATCAGGATGAATCAAGGTCTGACGAAACATCATTCTGATATCACTAACCAGAACCACCTGATGACGCCTAAAATTTGTCAAGATCTCACCAATGTCACGATGCAACTTAGGACCAGAGTGTAGACAATGATTAAGCGAAACGCCTGACGAAGTAAAGCATGAACCATCGAATACCACTCGAATCTTATCCCCATTAGGCTTAAAGATGCCATGGTGAGGAATGAAATAGTGTTCATCAGTGCCGAAATCAAAATGAGAAGGTGACATGTGTCCCAAGTCAATATATTCCCGCATGAACTCAATATATTTACTTCGAAGAGCTGGGTCTCTATGCATTCTACGCTCCATAGCGAGAAAGCGCTTCTCTGCGATATCCCTTGAACGCCCCAATGGCGGGCGAGTGGGAAGAAAAGGCAAGCGTGTCACAAACCGACCAGACCGCAAACGAGAAGTATTCCGTTGATAGAAAGATTCGCAATCTTCATGTTCTGGATTGACACGTGGCGCAGATGGGGGCTCCTCAACTTCCCAAAACCGTTGAACAGCATCTACCAGGGATACCCCCACACAAAAAGGGTCATGGGCTGGGGGTGAGTTTACAACGGGTCCAAACACAATATGGCCAAGGACAGTCTCTAAAGCGACCAAGCCACTCTGCTGGAGAACACGTTTGTTCCCAACTAATAGTGATCCCAGGACATCCACTCCAATCAACATATCCACTGGTCCAGGAATATGAAACTTAGGATCGGCTAAGTTTAACCCCTGCACCAGATTACAAACAGCAGGTGACAACCTTATCTGAGGATGCCTACCTAAAACATTATTCATCACAATAGCCGTAGTAACTACCTTAGAAGATGAAGACGTATGAGGAGAAAATGTAAAGGTAGTTACACCCTCCAAGTTACTTATTTCTACACCCCCAACCCCCTTAATTGGGGTCGGATGGGCTTTCAAAGAAAGGCCCAACTTATCCACCACTAACAAAGACAAGATACAGCCTTGGGCCCCTGAATCCACAATAGCCCGCACAATCATATGACTTCCAGAGGGACCATATATTCGAACAAGTGCTGTAGGCAACACAACTGTCTCTGCGCAAGGTAGAAGGGTAGGTGGGTAAGTGGGCGCCTTATCCTATAACGAATTAAACTGGTTATTGTTACCAGACTGGTTAGTAGTGCCAGACTGGTTCCTGGTACCAGACTGGTAAGAAGTACTAGGTCCAGAAATTTCCCAAGAGTCATGGGGCCACTCTAAATCCAATCCCGAAGCCACTCCAGCATAGTGTTGGGCAGGAGAAGTACTAGGTATCTGGTTTCTAGAACTAACATTGGGAGGGACACCCCCGCCCGTGCCAGAGTTATTTCTCTCCCTTCCCAAAACCATACACAACATTGGATGGTGGTTCCCATTGCACTTATAGCATGGTTGAGATGATGGGCACCTTCTAAACAAATGGGGGCCCAAGCAACCATAACACATCTTTTCAACATTGGCCCATCGCCGGCGGTCCTCCACCCCATTTCTCAAAAAAGGCTGACAGTGACTGATGTCATGGCCTGCACCCTTGCAATAGGTGCATGCACTTAAGTCCGTCAGAAGAACATTCCGATGTGTGTGGTCTATCCGCTTAGTCTGACCCCTTGAAGGATTACCAAAACCGATGGATGATACGCTAGCCCCTGAATTATCTAATAAGCGACATTCATCCTCGAGAAACTTTACTAAATCACCGAAACGGGGTAAGTATGTCGATGAATTTCCTCCAAATCGGTGCTCAAAACGCACCCTCATCTCTGTTGGCAATTTCCCAAGTACAATATGCAACAGGATGAACGACCACTCCTTTACTGGCAAATTTAACTGATCTAATGCATTGACTGCCACAATCAATGGATTTAAAATCTGACCTCTGAGTGCAGACACCCTACTAATGGTGGGCAAGGACAAAATTTGTTCGACATGGGTATCTGCTAATCTACGCACATTTTGATACCTTCCATTAAATATCTCACGGGCCGAGTGATAGTTGTTGTCTTCGACATTTAGGTGCTGGCTGAGATCTTTTGCTTCACCGCTTAGCGAGCCCAACAGATAAGCCAACTTTTCGGCATTGGACAAGTCCCTGCGTCGATCCACCAAAGAGTCAAACAAATTAATAAACCCGACCCACTTACTTATGTTGCCATCAAAACCAGGCAAATTTAAGGTTGGCAATCGGGAAACAACCGCTTGGTTCACATGAGAAGATTCTACTTTATGTGATAAGGGCATCAACAATTCAGGCTGGGCCTGCTTAATAGCAATCCTAATTGTATCTGCTAAATCCATGCCGTGATCCAGGTCCCTACCCAACTCTGTGACTAACTCTGCATTATCTGGATCCTCACAATCAATAGCCCCTATGACCTGTAGGTAAGATGCCTCCAGCTTGTTAACATAATGGTCAACTTTGTCAGCCCTTATTAACATATGTTCAATTTTATCACCACGTTGACAGATGTCAACAGTCACTGCTAGCCAGCGCAACGCTGTGCTCATTACAGCCTTAGTGGCAGCAATAGACATTTTATTAAAATAAATTAGACTAAATTTACAATAAAAATAAACAAATCAAAGCTTATGCATAGAAACAAACTTAAACTTATTAATTTAAACAAAAAAAACAAAGATAGTAAATAAAAACTTAAAGTAACAACTATTTACTAAAAATAACTATAGAAAATTACAACTACAACTAAGGCAAACTAAATCTAATAAATACAACAAAATATAACTTATTTTACAACTTCAACTATGGTAAATATATATAATAAACTAAATATTATGCATGCAAAAATAAAACAATGCTACATACTAAAAACAAACTGCAGTAACTATGTACAATGCAAAAAATATGTAATAATAACAAAAATACAAACTTACAAACAAACTTAATATTACTTTATACAAAGCAATTTAATAAAATTGCATAATTATTTACAAAATATGCTACATTCCTTAATTAATTAAAATTAAAAAAACATGCAAATTAAGGCCAAAATGAAATATTAACAACTACTAAGTACTATTTATAATTACAATGCATTAACTACACTTACAAAACTAGCAAATCAAACTCAAATTAAACAAAATTAGCACAAATTGCTTTAGACAACAAAATGTTTATGCAATAAATGTCAAACCACGTTCTGCTACCAAATGTTAAGGAGTTTGGGAACGGCTTTCTTGTGCCAGAACAAAATAAAACAAACCCATCTGTGGTCAGGCCATTTATTACATAAACCATCTACTACTACTCTACTCTAGCTTAAATTAGGACATGCACAAACATAAACCTGTCTTTTCTGTCATCTGGGAGATCACGGGTGCAGCTCCTGCCGCAGGCATGCCCTACTCCAGGTGGGCTCAAACTGGCCTGCCGGAACCCCACCAACACCAGTCCACAAAACTTCACTGTCCACCACCGCAATTGCCGAACTGGGCCTAGCCACAGCTCCAGCCAAATGCCCTGGTAATGGACGCTCCTCACCAAGGCTCAACAACAATATACCGCTACGTTTCTCCACAAATTAACGTAGCGCGAGCATAATCAATCCAAATAAAAAAAATCAACAAAATCAGCCGGTCCGTCCCACGCTGCCAAACGTCAAAAGGTGCCTTTTTTTATTCGGCCGAGGCCAAAGCGACAAGTCGTACAGCCAAGCGGCAGAAACCAAAATAAAAACAAAATCTAAACATAAAACTAAATCTAATTCTTAACAAAGTATTTTTCCAGAAATCCGTAAGTATTTTTTAATTTTTTTAATTTAATTTTATTAACTAACTTTCTTTAATCCCAAATGGTTTGGTTTGAACCCTGGCATGTACCAATAAGAAATATATTTATTTAAAAACTTTATTGCACTATGTACCTACAAGAGGCGGGCTTAATGTCGCCAGGCATTCTCTAGCAGCCAACGTTTGGGACAATACAGAACATTACAGTCATGAGGATAGGTGCAAACGATTGTAACAAACGTTGCCAAATAAATTCATTTATTATTAGTATATCTTACGTACATTTAGTTTTACAACACCACTGTACCAGAGCACGTTAAGCCGTCGTCGGTCCCGGTTCTACTTGTGCAATCGTTAATGAATTGTCAATAAAAATTGACATCAGACCCTCGCCAACTCGCCTGGCTAGAGCGTAGACTAAATTCTACAGAAATTTATTCAGGCCCACACGGGCCGGGCGGACATTTTGTACTGCCGCCGACTCTAGTGGTAGATCGCGATCCATAGACGATTGAATTTTGAAATGAATGTCGATGAGATAAATTAGTGTAAGATTCTGTTATGTGTCTTACACATACATACTTCTTCACGCAAAATACCTTGCAGGGTAGGTATATAGGCAGAGACAATTGAGAGACATTTGTTATGATCAACACATACCTCTTTCGTTTCGTCGACCTACATCAAGCTTTTCATACATGCCCTTTTGTTTCGTAGACACTTACTTCACTATTAAATTAAAAAAAGAAAAGCATTAATGTGTTGGTTAAATCGGTTGGGGATGTTTGTAGAAGAGAATAGCAAGGATTACTTTCGATTCTATTCGTTTATTTTCTGTAATTAGGCATATTATATATATATATATATTTTTATATTATAGGACAAAACATATTTATTTTGTACTTTTATATGTCAAATTTACACTAAGAATATTATAAACCACCAAGTAGCAGGGAAACCATACAACTTTACTTGAATGTAGAGCAATTATTTACAAACATTTAAAAATATATATAATTATTTACCAAGCCTATTACTCTCCACAGCTACTCAATAACACTAGCTGTGGCACAAAGCTATAGAAACTTAATAACACTAGCTGTGGCACAAAGCTATAGAAACTTAATAACACTAGCTGTGGCACAAAGCTATAGAAAACTATAAAAAACGAAGCCTCGTGCTATAACATTATTAAATAGTAAAAACTTCTCGTAAAAATCTCAAAACATTTCTATCGCACAAAAGTGGAAAGATCACGAGTCTGTACTTATTCGCGTGCATTCACTAACCGCTACCATTTATATTGGAGTGTGTCGCTATCCCGCTCACTCCTATCGCGACCGTCATCTGTCTTCTCGTTCTGGTAATCAAATCCGATACCATTTATATGTGAAGTGGCGGTCGGAGGTTCGCCGTCTCGCTCTCGCGCGCGGGCCAGACTATATCCGTCTCCAGTCCGAGCCGATGCAACCTGCGTATTGTACAAAATATAATAAGGTTTTAGAGTGTATTCAATTTGAAGGTACTTGAAGAAGGGTTGAGTGAGGATCTTTTTTGATGATGTTCGAGAATATTCGCTTTATGGAGTATCAGATAACTGGGGCTTGTTAACATTCCGACAGGCTGTGGAATTCTATGGCTTTAGGTTCGTGATTATATCATATGTTATTGTTCGGATCTTATTGTTACTACACATTGACATCAGCTATTGGATCATAGTAATAAGACGTAGGTAGTCCTACATACTAAGCTGGCTCACTAAGCAATCAATTCTATCATTTATTGCCAGCAACATCTCCGCGACGCACAGAAGGGTTATGTGTATGTACGAGAATGTTTGTTCCTCCACACTGGAGACCAAACGCGTGCTCCGATTTTGATGAATCTTACGTCCAATCCATTCGTGTTAATCACGCGAGTGTCACTAAAGATATGATATTGATCAAATTTCAGTAGGACGCCATATTGTGGTAAATAAAAAAATGAAACTTGGCGAACTATATTGACTGGGATATTATCGAATAGGTACAATTTATTGTTCTTAAATTAGCAGAGGTTTTTGCGTTTTGCCGACTTTCGGGTTGTACATAGGCATGTAGTCTATCTTCATTTCGACTTGCCTGGACTATCGCTGTACCAGGTATTGTAATCTCGTATGTAACAACTAAATTTAAAAGATTATTAATTGATCGTTGTGGTGCAGTTCTGTATATGTTTTATTTTGTAAATCTGATATAGCTGAGTTTTCCTTGCAGATTCCTTTCTCAGTCAGATTACACATTAACAGGTCACTGGAATCTGCTAAGCTGCTGGTCTTCTGCTAACAGCTTACTTATTGGACCACTTTGCTGCTTAGTCTTCTACTAGCAGGAGTAGAATCATTCAAAATAATTAAATTAATGACGTGTCACAAATGCCTGTAATAGGTTTACGTGAGTAAAGATATTTTGACTTTGACTTATTTCAACCTCGAATTACCGAAGTATATAATGCCATATATATAGTGTATGTATTGTATGGTATGTGTATTGGGTACGTGTATGTATTTTTGAGTGCTATAAATACGTAATTATGTTTATGTTAGTAATTTAAGTTATTTTAAAATTTTTCTTCATCCTGCCCATCACCTTTCGTGATCCCTAAAGTTAGCTGGTGAAGAATGCCTTATGGCGTTATAGCTCGCCTATGTACTAGGGTTTTAAGTGCTATAAAGTATTTAAATAAATAAATAAATGTTGAGGTTTCTCACCATGTTTCATTTCGAGTCAGCATTTAGAATCTATAACTTTTAAGTTTTCTGCAGTTGATGACTTGCAATGCAATTTGACCGAAACGTCAATGTAAATCCCGAAACGTCAATGTAAATCTCGAAACGTCAATGTGAATATCGAAAATGTTTAAAACTCCTAAATAACCTAACCTAACATTAAGATTTCCAAAATGAAAGTTAAATTGAAGCTGAAATGAGAAGTGTGCTCCGTCCATAAATTTCCTTCCAACCTTAAGATTTGTGAAGTGGTTTTTAATAAGAAATAAAAAGTTGAAGTATCAGTGCGTACTGGTATCCCTTACTCAAACTCGTTCTTTATTTGTCGATGTTCTAAGTATCTATTGAAAGAGCAAAGGCCACTCGAGAATCTTGCCTAAATAATTCAAGTATCCATTTAGTACAGAAAAGGATATTTCTTCTCTCGATAAAGTGGATTTAAAATATAACCTTGAAAATTTTGTATCGAAAACGCACAATTAGTTTTATACTTTGAAAAACAAATCGAAGGCTACATAAAGTAAATATTTGACATTAATTTTAGGAATTAGTTTTTAATACGTGCTACACGTAAATATGTTGCCAAAAGCGAGGCCAAGACCAAGACCAAGACCAAGACCAAGACCAGTGGAAGTCTCGGTCTTGGTCTGGCTTCGGAATACCTGGTCTCGATCGTGGTTGGCAAACTATACGATACTAGCTACTGGTCTGGTTGACCAACATATATCCAAGAAAGGTTGTAACAAAGACTACGAGCTTCACGTATGTTTTATTCATCCACGGTGAGACACCAGAGACAACATGGTTCGATTATTATTCCTCTGAACCCCTAAAAGACAGACACGCGCGCCCGCCGCAGTTACAATAGAAAAAATATAGATAGAAGTATCATTACGACCGTATCACTTGCGGGGTGGTCAGAAACCACACTTATATAGAAGCGGATTCACATTTAGCTAACTTTACTACCGGCCAATCATGACAAGTGGCAAACTCGTCGATGATCCAGCGTACCAAACTTTACAAATATCACAAATAAATTAAATATTAATCAAATTTATTTATTTAAATTAATAATAATTATTATTATTTATAAGAATAGAACCCGCTACCTCCGAGTCTAAATGCACGGACTTGACCGCTAGACCATGGAGGCAGTTTAAAATATAAATTAATATATTATTAGCTAAATTAAGTAAAAAATATCGGAGGCTGGCAACACTGTTCCGCTAGACCAGTACCAAGTAGACTCCATCATTACGCTAAAAGTTATTGTTAGGGTAAAACCTAGAAGCAGTCCGGTGTGGACTATGAACTATTAATCTGAGAAATGTCAAATACGATAAGTCGCGCTCCTGGTACTAATATTGACTATATTTTTTATTTAAAAAAAATATATGTTTAATTTAGTAGCCGGGTGGGCGAACTCGATCGTTGTTGACAACCCTAAGTAAAACTGGATATTAATTAAATGGAAGCGAATAATGACCCCATTAATATAATTTGAACTTTGAACAATTCCTTTCCGATTTCCAAATGATATCGAGATCCGCCTGCACCTATTGTTACACCTTTTGTCCTCTAAATTTCACCCGAAATTGTGATTTAATCCTTTAACAATCCATACTAATATTATAAATCTGAAAGAGGCTCTGTCTGTATGTATGCGTGTTTCTCTCTGACGTTTATGAAGACTACTGACTGATTTTTATGAAAGGAAAACTTGTATGGAAATTTGGGATAAATTGTATTCACTGTTATATTTATATCAAATCAAATCATTTATTTCCTTTGGTTAGCACAACACTTGGATATTGTCAATACATTTTTTTACGCTGGAGATATCGACGAGCTTGCCACTTGTCATGATTGGCCTATAGTAAAGTTGGCTAAACGTGAATCCATTTATTTATAAGTGTGGTTTCTGACCACCCCGAAAGGGAAACGGTCGTGATGATACTTTACTTTTTTTTTTTTTTTTTTCATAATTACTATTATTTAGATTATAATATAACTATAAAATAACAAGCAGCTACCCTGGGAGGACCCATCATATCAACTATACCATATTTTTTAACTAAAACAGTGTTGCCATAAACAAGTTTTTGCTTAAAACTAGGTACTTAAAATTAATTCGTGGCTGTATAGAGGCCATGTCAGCTTATAAACAAAAATAAATTACGCATGTCAAGTTAATAATTGATTCGTGGCTCTAAGGAGGCTGAGTCAGCTTACAATCTAAAATTACATAAAAATAGTATTAAATAATAAATGTAAATTCGTGACTGTAAGCATTATAATGACTTCTATTTAAGAATTTTTATTTATTAAATATGTTTATTTTTATTAATAGTAATTTATGTTTTAAAATGTTAGTTTTTAGTTTAATTAATTCATCCAATTTCAATATGAAACGGGTCATGCAAGCTTTTTCAAGTTTTTATGGATAGAACAGTTTTATCCGACCAATTTATAGTTATGTGCGAAGCCGGGTGAAACTGCTAGTTAAGGTTATGAAAACTTGAAGGGTATAGTTTAGTGTTACAGAAGACTAAACGTTAAGTTGTTGGCAATTGGGTTTGAATTTGTTTAAGTAGTAGTGTCTGGGCGGGAGGTAACATTGTGTAAGGGTTGCTTTTGGCTGCTTGTCCACCAGAAGTTGACAAACGAGAAATAGGTGTATTTTTAGAGGCATATAACTTAAAATTGAAATAAAAGAGCTGTTTTAGTAATGTGGGTACGCGTATATCAATATTATTCTGTTGGATGCTTGCCAGGAGAACTCGCTCAAAGAGACCATGACTCGGATACATCGTCACAACTTTAGTTTTAGTAGAAATATTGTTGGTTCATTGTTTTTTTTATTTTTTATTACTAGGTTTAAGAAAAACAGTATGATTCCCTAAAAATAAATGCACTCATTTACACATGTATTCACATAGTATTAAATACAAACAACACAACCACACATATACACACACACTAAAGATCTTAAGATGTAAAATGTACTAGTGCCTACAATGATTATTTTGGATGTCACAGCTAAATGATATTATACTACGTACAATTTATTATATGTTTTTGCAATAAAGATTACTATAATTATCATTTCCCTGAAGATCTCCGGTGGACGATCTGGCTGGAGGTGGCGGCCGGTACAGGAGGGCGACGATCGACGAATTACTTGCTTATTGGAATTATACGCTTTCAATTGGTACCAATAGGGTTGGCGCTAAACCGAAAGCTAATTTTATTTAAAATCAATAAATCAACATTATAATTTATCAATATATAACAGCGACGGTTGGCTCGGTTGTAAGAACGCTTTCCTTTACAGCCTAAAGAGGTGGGTTCGAACACCGGCATGTACCAATGAGAAATTCACATTTGTCATAGATTTACCACACCACCGTTCCCGTCCCTCGGAGAGCACGTTAAGCCGTGGGTCCCGTTTACACTAATATCAACTTGTGGAATCGTTAATAAATTGACATTAAATTTATTAGACAACACATTTATGTAACGAGCTATCAAGACGGAATTAGCGGAATCATACAGTGTTGGTTCATCATCATCATCATCAGCCTGTGTCTCTCCACTGCTGGATATAGGCCTCCCCCAAGGCTCGCCACTGCACGCGGTCTTTTGCAATCCTCATCCAACCCCCACCAGCGACCCTCCTTAGGTCATCCGTCCATCTGGAGGGGGTTCGTCCCACTCTGCGTCGTCCCGTACGTGGTCCCCACTCCAGAACCCGTTTGCCCCATAGGTCGTCGGTTCTGCGGCAGATGTGTCCGGCCCATTGCCACTTCAGCTTGCTATAGAATGCTATGTCAGTAACTTTGGTTCTCCGACGAATTTCAACGTTTCGAATTCTATCCATCAGAGAAATACCAAGCATTGTTGAAATACCAAACAGTGTTAGTTATATGTCATATATTATACATATGTATGATGCCTCCTTTGTAAACTAGTCTATAGTCGTTCGCAAGCTCCGGGACACACACACACATTCTTGTCCTTTCTCTTTCCCACGCACGATGGACCCTGCTATTCGCACAGTTAATCCATGAATATTATTAGATTCCTCACCATTGCTCCCGTAAGAAAAAGAGAGCACGTTAAGCGAGTGGTATCGGTTCCACTGATACCACTATACCAAAAAATATGATATGATCCTTGTCGTGGCGAAAGAAAGCCAATATCTTCTCTTTATGTTTTGGAAAGCCCATCTCCAGAAGTGGAGGTCTAGGACTCTGTGTTGCTGGAATGGTGAGTTTAATAACAAAAAAATGTTCAGTTGTAAAATGTAATAAAAGAGTATTCGTGACATAAATAATAGATCGAGCGCGGCGGCGGCGCGGCGGCGGCGCGGCGGCTGCGGCACCCCTACACATGACACCCTCTCCCACTCAATTCAATTACACCAACCCAAAGATTATCTCTTTCTAATATACATTGCTGGTCCCGTACAACTTTAGCATCGTTATAGATACGTATTATGCATTCTTTTATTGACAGTTGCATTCATAAACTTTGCATTAAGTGGGTTTAGCGCATTGCCCTCTCACTCGCACAATCAGAACGTATCAGAACAACGAGATTTTTCAATATAAAATGTTTTTTTGTTTTCAATTATTACTCGTTACTACAAGTATAATGACTTCACTTCTGCTCGATTCGCATAATCCAACATTTTAAAAGAATTTTTATATATGAGTGTACTCGTAGGTACATTGAGAAATGTAGTCTATAATCTTTCTAGGAAATAAAATTACTGTCTAATTTTAGGCAAAGAAAAATAGCAAAGACAAATCACCATCTGGGTAAGAGACCAGAAGAATGGTGTCTCGGGCTTCAGTGAACGTAAACCTATTACAGGTATTTGTGACATGACATTATTTAAATTATTTTGAATGTTTGTGGAAGACTAAGCAGCGAAGTGGTCCAAAGAGTAATGTGTTAGGAGAAGACCAGCAGCTTAGCCGATTCCTGTGACTTAATGTTTAATTTGACTGAGAAGAGGAGCAAGGAAAACTCAATAAATTTACAAAAGACACAAATATAGAATTACACAATAACAATAAATAAATAAATATCTTTTAAATTCACCTGTGAGTACCTATGAGATTACAATATCTGGTACAGTGGTACCTTACCATGTATCTCAGAATTAAGATATGCTACTTGCCTGTGTGCAATCCGAAAGCCGACAAAATGCAAAACCACTGTTAATGTAAGAACGTGTTCGGCCTCGGTCCCCCCCCCCCCCCCCCACGTGCCAACCATCCCCCCGTTCGACCAGTTTTGAACTCACCTTTTTAGGATGTTAAAAAGCGTTCTTAGAACTGCGCCACTACCGCTCTTGATTGATTATGAGAATGTTTAAAAGATACGGTTGGAGATATCATTGTCATTATAGGATCGTCGTATTTAGCTGATTCACGTTCGACACAGGTTGTGACCAGAATAAATGTCTGGTGTGCGTAGTTACGTGGACACGTCACACGTTTTTATTTTGGTATTGTTGTACTCGTATGTAACTAAGATAGGAATTTATTTTGGTATTGTTGTACTCGTATGTAACTAAGATAGGAATTTATTTTGGTATTGTTGTACTCGTATGTAACTAAGATAGGAATTTATTTTGGTATTGTTGTACTCGTATGTAACTAAGATAGGAATTTATTTTGGTATTGTTGTACTCGTATGTAACTAAGATAGGAATTTATTTTGGTATTGTTGTACTCGTATGTAACTAAGATAGGAATTTATTTTGGTATTGTTGTACTCGTATGTAACTAAGATAGGAATTTATTTTGGTATTGTTGTACTCGTATGTAACTAAGATAGGAATTTATTTTGGTATTGTTGTACTCGTATGTAACTAAGATAGGAATTTATTTTGGTATTGTTGTACTCGTATGTAACTAAGATAGGAATTTATTTTGGTATTGTTGTACTCGTATGTAACTAAGATAGGAATTTATTTTGGTATTGTTGTACTCGTATGTAACTAAGATAGGAATTTATTTTGGTATTGTTGTACTCGTATGTAACTAAGATAGGAATTTATTTTGGTATTGTTGTACTCGTATGTAACTAAGATAGGAATTTATTTTGGTATTGTTGTACTCGTATGTAACTAAGATAGGAATTTATTTTGGTATTGTTGTACTCGTATGTAACTAAGATAGGAATTTATTTTGGTATTGTTGTACTCGTATGTAACTAAGATAGGAATTTATTTTGGTATTGTTGTACTCGTATGTAACTAAGATAGGAATTTATTTTGGTATTGTTGTACTCGTATGTAACTAAGATAGGAAATTGAGTAGTAATTCTATCCATCCTTAAGATATTAAGTGGATCGGTTCGAACCCCGGCGTGTTCCAATGAGAAATACAATTTATTTTGGTATTGTTGTACTCGTATGTAACTAAGATAGGAAGTTGAGTAGTAATTCTATCCATCCTTAAGATATTAAGTGGATCGGTTCGAACCCCGGCGTGTTCCAATGAGAAATACAATTTATTTTGGTATTGTTGTACTCGTATGTAACTAAGATAGGAAGTTGAGTAGTAATTCTATCCATCCTTAAGATATTAAGTGGATCGGTTCGAACCCCGGCGTGTTCCAATGAGAAATACAATTTATTTTGGTATTGTTGTACTCGTATGTAACTAAGATAGGAAGTTGAGTAGTAATTCTATCCATCCTTAAGATATTAAGTGGATCGGTTCGAACCCCGGCGTGTTCCAATGAGAAATACAATTTATTTTGGTATTGTTGTACTCGTATGTAACTAAGATAGGAAGTTGAGTAGTAATTCTATCCATCCTTAAGATATTAAGTGGATCGGTTCGAACCCCGGCGTGTTCCAATGAGAAATACAATTTATTTTGGTATTGTTGTACTCGTATGTAACTAAGATAGGAAGTTGAGTAGTAATTCTATCCATCCTTAAGATATTAAGTGGATCGGTTCGAACCCCGGCGTGTTCCAATGAGAAATACAATTTATTTTGGTATTGTTGTACTCGTATGTAACTAAGATAGGAAGTTGAGTAGTAATTCTATCCATCCTTAAGATATTAAGTGGATCGGTTCGAACCCCGGCGTGTTCCAATGAGAAATACAATTTATTTTGGTATTGTTGTACTCGTATGTAACTAAGATAGGAATTTATTTTGGTATTGTTGTACTCGTATGTAACTAAGATAGGAATTTATTTTGGTATTGTTGTACTCGTATGTAACTAAGATAGGAATTTATTTTGGTATTGTTGTACTCGTATGTAACTAAGATAGGAATTTATTTTGGTATTGTTGTACTCGTATGTAACTAAGATAGGAATTTATTTTGGTATTGTTGTACTCGTATGTAACTAAGATAGGAATTTATTTTGGTATTGTTGTACTCGTATGTAACTAAGATAGGAATTTATTTTGGTATTGTTGTACTCGTATGTAACTAAGATAGCAATTTATTTTGGTATTGTTGTACTCGTATGTAACTAAGATAGGAAGTTGAGTAGTAATTCTATCCATCCTTAAGATATTAAGTGGATCGGTTCGAACCCCGGCGTGTTCCAATGAGAAATACAATTTATTTTGGTATTGTTGTACTCGTATGTAACTAAGATAGGAAGTTGAGTAGTAATTCTATCCATCCTTAAGATATTAAGTGGATCGGTTCGAACCCCGGCGTGTTCCAATGAGAAATACAATTTATTTTGGTATTGTTGTACTCGTATGTAACTAAGATAGGAAGTTGAGTAGTAATTCTATCCATCCTTAAGATATTAAGTGGATCGGTTCGAACCCCGGCGTGTTCCAATGAGAAATACAATTTATTTTGGTATTGTTGTACTCGTATGTAACTAAGATAGGAAGTTGAGTAGTAATTCTATCCATCCTTAAGATATTAAGTGGATCGGTTCGAACCCCGGCGTGTTCCAATGAGAAATACAATTTATTTTGGTATTGTTGTACTCGTATGTAACTAAGATAGGAAGTTGAGTAGTAATTCTATCCATCCTTAAGATATTAAGTGGATCGGTTCGAACCCCGGCGTGTTCCAATGAGAAATACAATTTATTTTGGTATTGTTGTACTCGTATGTAACTAAGATAGGAAGTTGAGTAGTAATTCTATCCATCCTTAAGATATTAAGTGGATCGGTTCGAACCCCGGCGTGTTCCAATGAGAAATACAATTTATTTTGGTATTGTTGTACTCGTATGTAACTAAGATAGGAAGTTGAGTAGTAATTCTATCCATCCTTAAGATATTAAGTGGATCGGTTCGAACCCCGGCGTGTTCCAATGAGAAATACAATTTATTTTGGTATTGTTGTACTCGTATGTAACTAAGATAGGAAGTTGAGTAGTAATTCTATCCATCCTTAAGATATTAAGTGGATCGGTTCGAACCCCGGCGTGTTCCAATGAGAAATACAATTTATTTTGGTATTGTTGTACTCGTATGTAACTAAGATAGGAAGTTGAGTAGTAATTCTATCCATCCTTAAGATATTAAGTGGATCGGTTCGAACCCCGGCGTGTTCCAATGAGAAATACAATTTATTTTGGTATTGTTGTACTCGTATGTAACTAAGATAGGAATTTATTTTGGTATTGTTGTACTCGTATGTAACTAAG
The DNA here is from genome assembly GCA_910589645.1 of Tinea semifulvella. Lineage (NCBI taxonomy): Eukaryota > Metazoa > Arthropoda > Insecta > Lepidoptera > Tineidae > Tinea > Tinea semifulvella. The sequence goes on from OU342604.1 coordinate 124,499, forward strand.
ATAGGAATTTATTTTGGTATTGTTGTACTCGTATGTAACTAAGATAGGAATTTATTTTGGTATTGTTGTACTCGTATGTAACTAAGATAGGAATTTATTTTGGTATTGTTGTACTCGTATGTAACTAAGATAGGAATTTATTTTGGTATTGTTGTACTCGTATGTAACTAAGATAGGAAATTGAGTAGTAATTCTATCCATCCTTAAGATATTAAGTGGATCGGTTCGAACCCCGGCGTGTTCCAATGAGAAATACAATTTATTTTGGTATTGTTGTACTCGTATGTAACTAAGATAGGAAGTTGAGTAGTAATTCTATCCATCCTTAAGATATTAAGTGGATCGGTTCGAACCCCGGCGTGTTCCAATGAGAAATACAATTTATTTTGGTATTGTTGTACTCGTATGTAACTAAGATAGGAAGTTGAGTAGTAATTCTATCCATCCTTAAGATATTAAGTGGATCGGTTCGAACCCCGGCGTGTTCCAATGAGAAATACAATTTATTTTGGTATTGTTGTACTCGTATGTAACTAAGATAGGAAGTTGAGTAGTAATTCTATCCATCCTTAAGATATTAAGTGGATCGGTTCGAACCCCGGCGTGTTCCAATGAGAAATACAATTTATTTTGGTATTGTTGTACTCGTATGTAACTAAGATAGGAAGTTGAGTAGTAATTCTATCCATCCTTAAGATATTAAGTGGATCGGTTCGAACCCCGGCGTGTTCCAATGAGAAATACAATTTATTTTGGTATTGTTGTACTCGTATGTAACTAAGATAGGAAGTTGAGTAGTAATTCTATCCATCCTTAAGATATTAAGTGGATCGGTTCGAACCCCGGCGTGTTCCAATGAGAAATACAATTTATTTTGGTATTGTTGTACTCGTATGTAACTAAGATAGGAAGTTGAGTAGTAATTCTATCCATCCTTAAGATATTAAGTGGATCGGTTCGAACCCCGGCGTGTTCCAATGAGAAATACAATTTATTTTGGTATTGTTGTACTCGTATGTAACTAAGATAGGAAGTTGAGTAGTAATTCTATCCATCCTTAAGATATTAAGTGGATCGGTTCGAACCCCGGCGTGTTCCAATGAGAAATACAATTTATTTTGGTATTGTTGTACTCGTATGTAACTAAGATAGGAATTTATTTTGGTATTGTTGTACTCGTATGTAACTAAGATAGGAATTTATTTTGGTATTGTTGTACTCGTATGTAACTAAGATAGGAATTTATTTTGGTATTGTTGTACTCGTATGTAACTAAGATAGGAATTTATTTTGGTATTGTTGTACTCGTATGTAACTAAGATAGGAATTTATTTTGGTATTGTTGTACTCGTATGTAACTAAGATAGGAATTTATTTTGGTATTGTTGTACTCGTATGTAACTAAGATAGGAAATTGAGTAGTAATTCTATCCATCCTTAAGATATTAAGTGGATCGGTTCGAACCCCGGCGTGTTCCAATGAGAAATACAATTTATTTTGGTATTGTTGTACTCGTATGTAACTAAGATAGGAAGTTGAGTAGTAATTCTATCCATCCTTAAGATATTAAGTGGATCGGTTCGAACCCCGGCGTGTTCCAATGAGAAATACAATTTATTTTGGTATTGTTGTACTCGTATGTAACTAAGATAGGAAGTTGAGTAGTAATTCTATCCATCCTTAAGATATTAAGTGGATCGGTTCGAACCCCGGCGTGTTCCAATGAGAAATACAATTTATTTTGGTATTGTTGTACTCGTATGTAACTAAGATAGGAAGTTGAGTAGTAATTCTATCCATCCTTAAGATATTAAGTGGATCGGTTCGAACCCCGGCGTGTTCCAATGAGAAATACAATTTATTTTGGTATTGTTGTACTCGTATGTAACTAAGATAGGAAGTTGAGTAGTAATTCTATCCATCCTTAAGATATTAAGTGGATCGGTTCGAACCCCGGCGTGTTCCAATGAGAAATACAATTTATTTTGGTATTGTTGTACTCGTATGTAACTAAGATAGGAAGTTGAGTAGTAATTCTATCCATCCTTAAGATATTAAGTGGATCGGTTCGAACCCCGGCGTGTTCCAATGAGAAATACAATTTATTTTGGTATTGTTGTACTCGTATGTAACTAAGATAGGAAGTTGAGTAGTAATTCTATCCATCCTTAAGATATTAAGTGGATCGGTTCGAACCCCGGCGTGTTCCAATGAGAAATACAATTTATTTTGGTATTGTTGTACTCGTATGTAACTAAGATAGGAAGTTGAGTAGTAATTCTATCCATCCTTAAGATATTAAGTGGATCGGTTCGAACCCCGGCGTGTTCCAATGAGAAATACAATTTATTTTGGTATTGTTGTACTCGTATGTAACTAAGATAGGAATTTATTTTGGTATTGTTGTACTCGTATGTAACTAAGATAGGAATTTATTTTGGTATTGTTGTACTCGTATGTAACTAAGATAGGAATTTATTTTGGTATTGTTGTACTCGTATGTAACTAAGATAGGAATTTATTTTGGTATTGTTGTACTCGTATGTAACTAAGATAGGAATTTATTTTGGTATTGTTGTACTCGTATGTAACTAAGATAGGAATTTATTTTGGTATTGTTGTACTCGTATGTAACTAAGATAGGAATTTATTTTGGTATTGTTGTACTCGTATGTAACTAAGATAGGAATTTATTTTGGTATTGTTGTACTCGTATGTAACTAAGATAGGAATTTATTTTGGTATTGTTGTACTCGTATGTAACTAAGATAGGAATTTATTTTGGTATTGTTGTACTCGTATGTAACTAAGATAGGAATTTATTTTGGTATTGTTGTACTCGTATGTAACTAAGATAGGAATTTATTTTGGTATTGTTGTACTCGTATGTAACTAAGATAGGAAATTGAGTAGTAATTCTATCCATCCTTAAGATATTAAGTGGATCGGTTCGAACCCCGGCGTGTTCCAATGAGAAATACAATTTATTTTGGTATTGTTGTACTCGTATGTAACTAAGATAGGAAGTTGAGTAGTAATTCTATCCATCCTTAAGATATTAAGTGGATCGGTTCGAACCCCGGCGTGTTCCAATGAGAAATACAATTTATTTTGGTATTGTTGTACTCGTATGTAACTAAGATAGGAAGTTGAGTAGTAATTCTATCCATCCTTAAGATATTAAGTGGATCGGTTCGAACCCCGGCGTGTTCCAATGAGAAATACAATTTATTTTGGTATTGTTGTACTCGTATGTAACTAAGATAGGAAGTTGAGTAGTAATTCTATCCATCCTTAAGATATTAAGTGGATCGGTTCGAACCCCGGCGTGTTCCAATGAGAAATACAATTTATTTTGGTATTGTTGTACTCGTATGTAACTAAGATAGGAATTTATTTTGGTATTGTTGTACTCGTATGTAACTAAGATAGGAATTTATTTTGGTATTGTTGTACTCGTATGTAACTAAGATAGGAATTTATTTTGGTATTGTTGTACTCGTATGTAACTAAGATAGGAATTTATTTTGGTATTGTTGTACTCGTATGTAACTAAGATAGGAATTTATTTTGGTATTGTTGTACTCGTATGTAACTAAGATAGGAATTTATTTTGGTATTGTTGTACTCGTATGTAACTAAGATAGGAATTTATTTTGGTATTGTTGTACTCGTATGTAACTAAGATAGGAATTTATTTTGGTATTGTTGTACTCGTATGTAACTAAGATAGGAATTTATTTTGGTATTGTTGTACTCGTATGTAACTAAGATAGGAATTTATTTTGGTATTGTTGTACTCGTATGTAACTAAGATAGGAATTTATTTTGGTATTGTTGTACTCGTATGTAACTAAGATAGGAATTTATTTTGGTATTGTTGTACTCGTATGTAACTAAGATAGGAAGTTGAGTAGTAATTCTATCCATCCTTAAGATATTAAGTGGATCGGTTCGAACCCCGGCGTGTTCCAATGAGAAATACAATTTATTTTGGTATTGTTGTACTCGTATGTAACTAAGATAGGAAGTTGAGTAGTAATTCTATCCATCCTTAAGATATTAAGTGGATCGGTTCGAACCCCGGCGTGTTCCAATGAGAAATACAATTTATTTTGGTATTGTTGTACTCGTATGTAACTAAGATAGGAAGTTGAGTAGTAATTCTATCCATCCTTAAGATATTAAGTGGATCGGTTCGAACCCCGGCGTGTTCCAATGAGAAATACAATTTATTTTGGTATTGTTGTACTCGTATGTAACTAAGATAGGAAGTTGAGTAGTAATTCTATCCATCCTTAAGATATTAAGTGGATCGGTTCGAACCCCGGCGTGTTCCAATGAGAAATACAATTTATTTTGGTATTGTTGTACTCGTATGTAACTAAGATAGGAAGTTGAGTAGTAATTCTATCCATCCTTAAGATATTAAGTGGATCGGTTCGAACCCCGGCGTGTTCCAATGAGAAATACAATTTATTTTGGTATTGTTGTACTCGTATGTAACTAAGATAGGAAGTTGAGTAGTAATTCTATCCATCCTTAAGATATTAAGTGGATCGGTTCGAACCCCGGCGTGTTCCAATGAGAAATACAATTTATTTTGGTATTGTTGTACTCGTATGTAACTAAGATAGGAAGTTGAGTAGTAATTCTATCCATCCTTAAGATATTAAGTGGATCGGTTCGAACCCCGGCGTGTTCCAATGAGAAATACAATTTATTTTGGTATTGTTGTACTCGTATGTAACTAAGATAGGAAGTTGAGTAGTAATTCTATCCATCCTTAAGATATTAAGTGGATCGGTTCGAACCCCGGCGTGTTCCAATGAGAAATACAATTTATTTTGGTATTGTTGTACTCGTATGTAACTAAGATAGGAAGTTGAGTAGTAATTCTATCCATCCTTAAGATATTAAGTGGATCGGTTCGAACCCCGGCGTGTTCCAATGAGAAATACAATTTATTTTGGTATTGTTGTACTCGTATGTAACTAAGATAGGAAGTTGAGTAGTAATTCTATCCATCCTTAAGATATTAAGTGGATCGGTTCGAACCCCGGCGTGTTCCAATGAGAAATACAATTTATTTTGGTATTGTTGTACTCGTATGTAACTAAGATAGGAAGTTGAGTAGTAATTCTATCCATCCTTAAGATATTAAGTGGATCGGTTCGAACCCCGGCGTGTTCCAATGAGAAATACAATTTATTTTGGTATTGTTGTACTCGTATGTAACTAAGATAGGAAGTTGAGTAGTAATTCTATCCATCCTTAAGATATTAAGTGGATCGGTTCGAACCCCGGCGTGTTCCAATGAGAAATACAATTTATTTTGGTATTGTTGTACTCGTATGTAACTAAGATAGGAAGTTGAGTAGTAATTCTATCCATCCTTAAGATATTAAGTGGATCGGTTCGAACCCCGGCGTGTTCCAATGAGAAATACAATTTATTTTGGTATTGTTGTACTCGTATGTAACTAAGATAGGAAGTTGAGTAGTAATTCTATCCATCCTTAAGATATTAAGTGGATCGGTTCGAACCCCGGCGTGTTCCAATGAGAAATACAATTTATTTTGGTATTGTTGTACTCGTATGTAACTAAGATAGGAAGTTGAGTAGTAATTCTATCCATCCTTAAGATATTAAGTGGATCGGTTCGAACCCCGGCGTGTTCCAATGAGAAATACAATTTTCTTACGTACATTTGTCATAGATTTACAACGCCATTGTTCTTGTGATACCAACTTGTGAAATTGTTAACTAATTGTCATTGAAATTGACACCAATCTGTCGCCAATCCTTGCTTCCTTTTGTATTTTCTATATCTACCGTCTAGTACTCTGTGTTGACGGGCCTGTGGATGACGATCGATATAAGTTTCTTTAGAAAGGTACTGAGGATGTGGTTAATTACCTCTTGTTTTAAAACCATCCTTTGACCACTAAACAGCTTCACCACTAAATAACTGTATTAGTGAGCAAAACGGTGAGTGTAGTGCATGTTGACCGCACTCATGTCCCCACCCCTATGCCGGCCCCTCGGAGGGATGCAAAGTGAAATTAAATCGCACACAGGAACTCACTAATTAGCTTTTATGGAATAAAAAAGGCAATAAAGTTTGTTTTAGAGTTTCCCTTAATGGTCGCCTTCGCATTCATTTTGAGGAAATTTAACGTTTTCTGTATTTAATTTTCTTTTATATATTTTCTCTCTCATCTGAGTCCACAGTTAAAGTTCTTATTTTTTTAAATCGTTAGTTCCTTCAAAGAAAATTGAAAAATAACATTCAAAAATATATTGTGACCAATTTAGTCTTTAAGAAAAGACGCGGCCAGTCTTGGTCTGTCTTGCTTCAGGCCAGTCTTGGTCTGTCTTGCTTCAGGCCAGGTGGTCTTGGTCTTGCTTTGACTAAAGTATATATTTGTGTCTAATTGTAAGGAAACTTTGTAGGACTCTAGTGTCTTTGCAAACTCTTATCTTTCAACGACTAGTCTAATTTACTTGTAATTTGGAATGGTTATAGACCTTGTTGACGAACATATATCAAAAAATGTATACAGAAATTGTAACAAAAAAAAACCCTCTTACTAGAATGACGCTTTGTGTGATTATTCATCAATGCTGTTTGCTTTGTCAGAGCAAAATATATCACCTATGCCACATCAGTACAGTAGTTATGGAGATTTTTACATGAGGATATAGATAGACACCGCAGAGCCAACCATAAGGATTATACTTTTTTCCTCGGTACACTAAAAAAGTAAAACACGAAATAGTAGAAATAAAAAACAAAAAAAAAATGGAACTTAAGCAAAATTAGGAAAAAATGTCTAGGCCAATACCACGTTTTCCGTTTGATGCTGCATTTCCCCGCTGCATTGCAATAGTGATACTTTGGGCTAAAAAGAGCCAGCCCTCTTGTCGCCGGAGGATCGGTGTTTTTTTAAAAACACGTTGAGAGCAAACATCACAAAACCTTTAAGTTATTTTGTTTTGATCAAAGTCAAAATATCTTTATATCTATTACAGCACCTGCGAGTGGGACACATCTATTACAGCACCTGCGAGTGTGACACATCGTTATTTAATTTATTTTAAATAAGTCTACATCTGCTCAGAAGTTTATTATAATAATCCAAACTTGAAATAGTAAGAAGAATTACCAATCCGTTTTCTGGATCACGATTAAATGTCATTTAACAAAATTAATCGCCATTTATCATCTTTCCGCGTCGTTATAAGATTTTTTCTTTATAGGACATTATTTAGTCCATAACCGAGTTGGGGATCATCAAATTCCAAGTGTTGCAGAATGCAGATGTAGTCATCGCAGCCCCTAGATCTCGGAGTCCTAACATTAGGGGAGTATGTGGGACTCCATAGCGCCGGAATACAAAAAACAAACTGCAACTTATGCCCCATATTCAAATATAGTCAAAATAAATATAAATAAAATATCACCGCTTTTCACTAACAATATCCACAGTAAATTTACAAAATAAAAACTTGGACTTGACATGTCGGTGGAAAAGGCATTCCCTTACAAGAATTAATAATAATAATAAAGTTTATTTCAGAATACATTCCATATGTGTTAGTAACAATTTTTAAAGATATCTTATAATATCTAGTGTTAGTAAAAATACAAAATTATAATACAAAAATATTGTTATTTTTTTCCTTATCTGGGGCTCAGGTCACCTGCTGACATGCAGGTGTATCCAGTGCCTCAAGAACGGAGAGTCCCACCTATCAGCCCACACGGCCAGGAATTATTAAATGGTAGAGCTGCAATTAACACAATTGATGTACAGTAGGTACTTCATACACAATGTATTTGTGTATGGCAGCCCTCAATATAAAGCAAATACTAAAAATAATAAATTAGGAACAAAACATTATTTTAAGTGAATATAAAAGGGTTTATAACCGCCCGGCGCCGCTCTGCGGAGCCGGTTACTCAACTCTGCGCCCTATGGCAAGGACACAAGGTTCACTTCGGTCTTAGTGCCTATATTTACATACATTCATTCATATTACAATTTCTTTTAATACAATTTGAATACGAACACTGTATGGACGCCATTTTGTTAAGTACACACGTGAGCACGGATCAGCAACCAGATAATTTATTATTTTCATCTTTTGTTATCAATATATAATTATAAACACATAGTTTTAGTTATTAGTTTTTTGTTAACACCATACATTCCTACCGGAATCCGGTTAAGTCATACTCGTAATTTTCAATATATTTTTTAAATACATTTATCATTATAGATAGGTACATGACAAATAACAGAACTGGAGGTTTAATAATAAATAGAGGTTATTATTGTGGCTGTAAAGAGGCTTTGTCAATAACTTATAAGTACCTAATAAATAAATGATTAGATATAGTAGAATTATATTAATCAATAATCGTAAATATAGGGTGTCCTGCCGGATTTGATTTTAGAGGAAAAATTGGCTTGATTTCTTGAACGAATTGAACCTTGTACGCCTGCAAATGCAGATGTTTCACCAAAATTGGTTGCATAGTGCTTCTGGAATTATTTAATTCTTAACCACGATGCCGAATGGCAGTTCCTGAATTCTCGGCCACAGATTCCCTTACTGTGGCTATTTCGAGTGAGCGTCAAGGACGACGACGGACAATAATCTTCTGATCCATCTTTTGGTCTCAAATTTTGTAATTAAACATCTCGCTGTCGATTCAGTTAGCGCATTATTGCGACCGAGAAGTTAACGTAACTGGCAAAAAATTGGGTTTCGCAACATTCACCATTTTTGTAACGTGTCTTTACAATAATTAAACGTTGTTGGTTTGAACACTTCTCCAAGTTCTTAAATCGCGTGGTCTGTACTTGACAACTGTCAAAAAAAAATCACCGTACAACTCGTGTTAACAAAATGGAGGCCAATTTAAATCCTGCGCCGCTCGTGTTGGGACACCCGTTAATTAGAAGTATTTTTTTATTGAATAAGATAGTAAACGTCACAACAAGGAACTTGGCAGGACTTAAACAAAACCACATTAAAATTTGTTTACCTTCATCACAATCATCAGCCTGTGCCTCCCCCAAGGGGAGCCATTGCACGCGGTCTTTTGCAATCCTCATCCAACCCCACCAGCGACCTTCTTCTCAGGTCATTCGTCCATCTGTCGGGGAGTCGACCCACTGTCGCGTAGTCGTTGTCTCCACTCCAGAACCCGTTACCAAAGGAAATACCTGCAGAGTTAAACATTTTTAAAAGTGGAATCTAATTGACAGACAATTTACAACATGACAACATTGGCATATATCAAAGTATAGACATTGACATTATTTTCAACATTTACCTGGACCCCTGTAACATTGCCCACGAGTGCACAGCTCCATTAAAAACTCCTACACAAACAAGTTTAAATTTATTCAATCTTTACTTTTTATAATAAAGTCTCTATTACAAACAAACAAAAACAATATTAAAAAAGGTGCGTGTGGGAGCGAGACGGCGATACGAAACGCGGCATGAGAGAGCGAGACGGCAACATAAACTGTGGCGCGAGGGAGCGAGACGGCGATATAATTCAATAGAGACATCTGCCGGGCGAATACAATTGGTATTTGTGTAATATAATGGCCGCGGGATGTTATAAGGTTATATTAATTTATTGAGAGCACACAAAAAGACTCCGCCCCTCGGATTGTTGCCGTACAGCCACTCCAAATATATTAATATCCTCTAATATAATTATAACTATAACGGATTGTGACGAACACGACTCATCATACATTCTACTTTTAGGAGGGTATAACGCTTGTGGTTGCCTCTCGCCATGCACAATCCTATATTTTTATTTATTTATTTATTCATTTTGGAAAACCAGCAGTTAACAATTTCAAATAGATAAGTAATATTTATTTCTTCTTACACCCCCTCTCACACACGCTCATACACATTCAGATAACACACAGAGAGGTTACACGAAATTCCTAAAATACCCACCATTGGTTAAGCTTAACAAAGTTTAAATAAAGCTTGTTTTTGTGTCACCTGGAAGTGAACTGACTCCTGTCATCCAGATATCTACGACAGGGGTCAGGACATCCAATCTAAATTTAAAATGTAAAAAACATATTTGTTAAATAGTGTTAATAAACGATTTTTATTTTATTTAATATTAAATATTCTAAGAACTATTACATATAGTTTTTTTTACGTATGTATTAGTACGACTATTATATAGGCAGCTATAATAAATGTGAATTAAAAAGTTTGAATTCTGACCACCCCGAAAAGGACACACGATGAAAACGATCATGATCATACTAAATAGATACTTATTATCAAATATAACTTTAGTGTTTACGATAAAACGCATTTTATGCTAGCGCCGGTAATTTAGAAAAGGAATGCGGAGTGGGCGTGAAAGCAAAAGTCGATGAGTCGAGTGTTGTTAAGATGATTATATTATATTATATCTGTAATAGGCAGAAGATATAAAACTGTTGAAGAAGAGCTAAAAATTACAGACAAGTAGACGACAAAAAAACTGATGATGAAGTGCAATAGAAAAATTAGATATGTTCACATAATCCAGTCCACCAGAGACGACAGATATGTTCACATAATCCAGTCCACCAGAGACGACAGATATGTTCACATAATCCAGTCCACCAGAGACGACAGATATGTTCACATAATCCAGTCCACCAGAGACGACAGATATGTTCACATAATCCAGTCCACCAGAGACGACAGATATGTTCACATAATCCAGTCCACCAGAGACGACGATTAGATATGTTCACATAATCCAGTCCACCAGAGACGACAGATATGTTCACATAATCCAGTCCACCAGAGACGACGATTTGATGATTTCCAACTTAAAAGTTGATAATTAGATATGTTCACATAATCCAGTTCACCAGAGACGACGATTTGATGATCTCCAACTTAAAAGTTGATATGTTCACATAATCCAGTCCACCAGAGACGACAGATATGTTCACATAATCCAGTCCACCAGAGACGACAGATATGTTCACATAATCCAGTCCACCAGAGACGACAGATATGTTCACATAATCCAGTCCACCAGAGACGACGATTAGATATGTTCACATAATCCAGTCCACCAGAGACGACAGATATGTTCACATAATCCAGTCCACCAGAGACGACGATTTGATGATTTCCAACTTAAAAGTTGATAATTAGATATGTTCACATAATCCAGTTCACCAGAGACGACGATTTGATGATCTCCAACTTAAAAGTTGATATGTTCACATAATCCAGTCCACCAGAGACGACGATTTGATGATCTCCAACTTAAAAGTTGATAATTTTAAGATCGCTGGAATAAGATTGAATGACTATGACGAGCCTTGAAGCTTAACTGCGGCTGCAAAGCTTTCAGCTTATGAGTAAGAAATCATAAACATGAAGTGCTATCATCGTCAGGGTTTACAGGTTAAACAAAAATATTATTTTAACTTCAATTTGGTATTACCGGAAACAATATACTTAATATCTGGAACGCACGTGATAAATATTCACACAACTAAATGAATACGACACCAATAAGTTAATAAATTCAGGAAACAACAGAATTGGCTCACAATATCAAACAATAAATAAATGTAAAACAATTAATATTCGGCGCGCGTTCCTAATTTATATCGTCGTCTATAACACTGGCCATGGAACAATGGCTCGGAGCCTATTGAAATCATTGGCTGTGCGACACACTCGCTGGGATTTATTGGCCGCCCGTCGAGTGTCGCCATCGCTTATTATTTGGTTGTTGTTTAAATTCATTAGTATCTACTGGGCTTACATTAATGCTGGCAACCTCTTTTCAAATAAAATTACTTATTTAATTATTGACATCATCATCAAACGTGCTAATTATCTACGCCATTTACCTAAATATCTACTTAAATTCAACATTTCAACAAGTTATTATCTATAGATACTCTCGTAACAAAACTTGCGTAACTCTATCATTAACGGCTGTGGTTTGCTGAATATAGAACACTCCCAAAGCTCGTCATAGCACGCGAACTCTTCCCATCCATCTCTCCATCAGCCACTTTCTTTAACATTTCGTGCGCGAGACCCGCGCCCTTAAGAAGTCGTGTGCCCTCAAATTAATTTACCAGTTGCAAGCCTCCTATGATTTTTTGTTGTCCGTGTCCTAAATCATCGACTAATGGCTGCTAGTCTGAGTTGCTGGCGGCGATGATGACGGCCACGACCTTGAGTCCAGTCCTCAAAACTTTATAGCACGGGTTGCAATCATTATCAAGCTTAAAGGCCGAGAGCGTAGCTAAGGAGGTGTCATCATAGCGTGCCCAGCAGGGCTCTCATCAAGGACCAAGGCTTGTTCAGTGCGAGACTCAAACAATGCCACTAATTTAACGCGGAAAGGTCGACTTTGATCAAAGAAGGTTATCAAAATAAAAATCATAATATAATCAATAAATGAAAAAATGATGACCATGGCCCCAATGTCGCTTTTCATTAGAACACGCAAGTTAAAGCGTCAGAATTAGCCCCCAGACTACAATCATTTTTGAGTAAACTACTACTTATATACTGTTTTGTGCAAGACCCATCTTCAACTGTGTTCTAGGGGCTCGGATGATGACGATGGCTAAATCTGTTTTGTGCAAGACCCATCTCCAACTGTGTTCTAGGGGCTCGGATGATAACGATGGCTAAATCTGTTTTGTGCAAGACCCATCTCCAACTGTGTTCTAGGGGCTCGGATGATGACGATGGCTAAATCTGTTTTGTGCAAGACCCATCTCCAACTGTGTTCTAGGGGCTCGGATGATGACGATGGCTAAATCTGTTTTGTGCAAGACCCATCTCCAACTGTGTTCTAGGGGCTCGGATGATGACGATGGCTAAATCTGTTTTGTGCAAGACCCATCTCCAACTGTGTTCTAGGGGCTCGGATGATGACGATGGCTAAATCTGTTTTGTGCAAGACCCATCTCCAACTGTGTTCTAGGGGCTCGGATGATGACGATGGCTAAATCTGTTTTGTGCAAGACCCATCTCCAACTGTGTTCTAGGGGCTCGGATGATGACGATGGCTAAATCTGTTTTGTGCAAGACCCATCTCCAACTGTGTTCTAGGGGCTCGGATGATGACGATGGCTAAATCTGTTTTGTGCAAGACCCATCTCCAACTGTGTTCTAGGGGCTCGGATGATGACGATGGCTAAATCTGTTTTGTGCAAGAACCATCTCCAACTGTGTTCTAGGGGCTCGGATGATGACGATGGCTAAATCTGTTTTGTGCAAGACCCATCTCCAACTGTGTTCTAGGGGCTCGGATGATGACGATGGCTAAATCTGTTTTGTGCAAGACCCATCTCCAACTGTGTTCTAGGGGCTCGGATGATGACGATGGCTAAATCTGTTTTGTGCAAGAACCATCTCCAACTGTGTTCTAGGGGCTCGGATGATGACGATGGCTAAATCTGTTTTGTGCAAGACCCATCTCCAACTGTGTTCTAGGGGCTCGGATGATGACGATGGCTAAATCTGTTTTGTGCAAGAACCATCTCCAACTGTGTTCTAGGGGCTCGGATGATGACGATGGCTAAATCTGTTTTGTGCAAGACCCATCTCCAACTGTGTTCTAGGGGCTCGGATGATGACGATGGCTAAATCTGTTTTGTGCAAGACCCATCTCCAACTGTGTTCTAGGGGCTCGGATGATGACGATGGCTAAATCTGTTTTGTGCAAGACCCATCTCCAACTGTGTTCTAGGGGCTCGGATGATGACGATGGCTAAATGTGTTTTGTGCAAGACCCATCTCCAACTGTGTTCTAGGGGCTCGGATGATGACGATGGCTAAATCTGTTTTGTGCAAGACCCATCTCCAACTGTGTTCTAGGGGCTCGGATGATGACGATGGCTAAATCTGTTTTGTGCAAGACCCATCTCCAACTGTGTTCTAGGGGCTCGGATGATGACGATGGCTAAATCTGTTTCAATTCAAATAGAAATTGTTCCAAGCTATCGTTCTTAAAATTCATTTATACCAATAACGGTATATTCATTTTACATGGCGTCTAAAGTGTTTGTCCTCTTGGTCGTCGGTCGAGTTAAGTCCCAACAATACATGTGTAATTAGAGCAGAGTATCGCCGCCCAATTATATCGCCGACGTGTAGTACCGGATAGTGTAGTACCGATAGTGTGGGGCCGATAGTGTAGTGCCGGATAGTGTAGTACCGATAGTGTGGGGTCGATAGAATCAACCGTGTCAGATGCAACCACCCCATTATATCTATTGCCGGACATTGTTGATATTTGACAGCGGGTAGATATATTATTGGAGTCCTGATTGTACTAAATATCAAGATTAGAGTTGGTACCTATATGTACGATATATATGAAAAGACTGCCTTTATTTCTGTGGATTTAGACTCGAAGATACCGGGTTTGATTCCTGGTCGGGACACAAAAATATTTATTAATGTAAATAAATAGTAAAGTATCATCACGACCGTTTCCCTTCCGTGGTGGTCAGAAACCACGCTTCTAAAGAAGCGGGATTCACATTTAGCGAACTTTACTGCCGGCCAATCATGACAAGTGGCAAGCTCGTCAATCTATCTGGCGTACCAAACTTGAGAATATCAAAAATAAATTAAATATTAATAATTTTTTTAATTAAATTAATGAATATTGTTGTGTCCTGACCAGGTATCGAACCCGGTACCTCCGAGTCTAAATCCACGGGCTTCACCACTAGACCATGGAGGCTTAAATAAATAATACAAATAAAATAAATTATTATTTAATTTAATTGTATAGTTCTCTCCTTTGGTACGCTGGAGACATCGACGAGCTTGCCACTTGTCACGATGGGCCGGCAGTAAAGTTCGCTACATGTGAAATTTAAATTGTTTAAATTCAGCTGTCTAAAAGGAACTTTTGACTAAAAATGCAAAAAAAAATTATTTACAATAACTGCATCAGTTTTCTTCGTATAAAGATTAATTGTTTGGTTGAATGTTTGTAATTTAGGCACACACATCCCAGTTACATATACATATAGCATACTTGGTATAGAGCAAATGCAGAGATAGTCGTAAATATTGTCTTGTTACATTAAAAAACCAAAACATTCACATAAACAATAGATATTCAGATTAATACAAACAAAATGATAATGTTAGTTCAAGAATTGAAACCAAAAAATTACGATAATTAATGTTGAAGTTCTGTAAATACTCTTTCGGTTAAACAAGTGGTTGAACTGAAACGGCTAAAGTGAAGGAGCGCGGGATCGGAACCTATCGATGTGTTTCCGAAACAATAACCGACGCCATTAAACTGGTCCGCATCAACGGATCCGGATAATTACTGCACAACAATGACATATATATAACGACACGGCATTCATACAACATATTAGACCAAAATTATTTAAATTGGCCTAATTGAAAAACACCAGTGTCTAAACTCTCGAATGGCTGAAGCTTCGCCGAGATGTGGCCTCCCTCAGCGTGTTCTACAAGCTACACTTCGACTATACGGTAGTATACGGCGAGTGTTCTAAAGAGCTCCACAACCTTATCCCTTCTTCTCTATTCCGTAACCGAACCACGCGCACAGGATAAAAAATATGCACCCCACAACGTAGCTACTATCCCTACGCCTATATATAAATTTGGAGACTTACATCTGTCGGACGCTGAAGATATGGAATGCTCTCCTAGGCATTTATCAGATGATACAGTTTTTAGTAGAGAAAGGAGCAGAATAGTTGATACAAAACATGATATCAGTTAAGTTATTAAGTTTGTCTCCAACGCAAATTTCTGCGTTTTTCCGTACGCGGTTATCGATTTTTAGGACTTATCTGCTTCATCAAAATCGACTTGTATGATTTAAAAAAAAGTTGTATATCGTGTCTTTATTGCTTTTCGTATATTTAAAAGATTTGTAAGCCTCCTTCTTGAGTTGTTTTTTCTAATTACTGAGGGTCGTGACCTCACTATGATTTGACGTGTGTGTGGCGTAGTGGTGGCGAAGAAGAAGTAAGAACGTGTTCATTAAATACTACAAAGGTCGGTTCAACTCCCCCGGCATGTACCAATGAGAAATGCATTTTCTTACGTACATTTATCATAGACTTTACATTTACAACACCACCGTTCCCGTGAGGAGGAGAGCACGTTAAGCCGTCGGTCCCGGTCCCACTAATACCAACTTGTGGAATCGTTAAAATTGGCATAAAAAATTTACATCATATCCTCGCCAAGCCGTTTGGCCAGCGTGGTGAGTGTAGGCCAAATTCTCCAGATATATGTTCTGGAAGGCCCATCTCCAAAAGTGGAGGTCTAGGACGCTGTGTTGGTGGGGCTGTAACGATGATGATTGTTGATACTACGTTCCTCACCTTTGGCAGCATTCACAGCATCATGGACGCTAGTCCCAATCCTGCTATCTTGCTTGAATTGAAAGCATTACATTCAATTTTTTAGGCCAGTTTTTCAGAACCAAAAAAAGTAGCCTCAGGACCTCACATATAGGTGTATGCTGCTCGCAAATATACAGAAATAAGATTTAATTTTAAACTGTATAACTGAAGTAACGGCAACCATAGGTAGGTACCAAGTCTAACTCTACCAAGTCTAACTCTACCAAGTCTAACTCTACCAAGTCTAACTCTACCAAGTCCAACTTTACTCTTTCAATAAAATGTTTCGGATATTGATATTTGCTATTTATTAATAGTTTTAAATCTTATTAAATTTTGAAGTACATTATCATCACACCACAGCCCCTAAAAGATAGACTCTACTGTTAGAGATGGGCCTTCCAGAACTATCTGGAGAAATTGGCCGTTAATTGCTATCTGGGGCAATTTTCACTGACAATTTATTAACGATTAGTTGGTGTTAGTGGAACCGGGACCGACGGCTTAACGTGCTCTTCTCCTCACGGGAACGGTGGTGTTTTAATTCTATGACGTCAGTATGATGCCGCGGTTTGAACCGACATTCACCCATTTAGGATTTTAAATAAAAACTTTCTTACAACGGAGCACCACCCTACGAAGGACACTTTTTGTAAATTCGCAACTTATTAGTTTGCTACAATAGAGATTTATAACCTTGTTATAAGTTAATATGGGAATTCCAATTCTTAATGATAAGATTTTTTTATTAATTTTGGTTTGACATTTATTGTCGACTAATATTATCATCAGCATGTATTAGTATCTCTCCACTGATGGATGTAGCCACTTAGCGTGATCTTCTGCCGCCCACATCCTACCTCCACCAGCGACCTTTTTGAATGCATTATGCATAAGCATATGTCGAGGGATCGTCCCACTCTGCGTCTTCCTGTACGTGGTCTCCACCTGTTGGCACCATCATTAGTCGGATGTGTCGGCCCACTGCCACTACAACTTGCTAATAGCTCTCTCCATAGCTCGGAGAGCGACCTTAAATTTATGGATGAGATCTCTGCTCCGTACTGTCGTACACTTCGAAGAGATAAGTTTAAAGATATATTCTAACAGTAGCATCTCAGTATATACTAGATAAGTTTATGTACGTCCACAAGAATACGAGTTTTAAACAATCTAAAAGAAATTGGGACTTACATTCTCGTAACACACGATAAACCCACAGCATCCACACGTTTCGGAATCAGGCTCGAATTGCCGTCATGCCCAGTTAAGCCGGCATAGTGTCTGAAATTCCTGAATGCCGCCCATCTTAGCTGAATGCGTCTGTCGACTTCATAGCTGACTGGAAATCTAAATATCGAATGATTAAGTAAAAACTAATGAAACAATATATTTGGAACTATTATATTGTATAACGTGGCGTGTTGTTAGATCCAAGTGTATGTCGATGACGCAAACCGGGTACACATATGACTGTGTTTTTCCCTAATTGGATCGACCATTGTTGTGCTGCACTATTATTCCTAATGTGCTTTTAAGAATATTCTTTATTTTAATTGTTCTACTGTTTGCGTTAAACGAATTGTTTTTTAAAACAATGTTCACAACTCTCCCTTCTACAAATGTGATGTAGAATGTGTTCTGGTTTACGCGTGATGTTTTATTTTTACAAAAGGAAAACGTTATTTTAAATATGCACTGAACAAGGGAACGTGGGGGGGGGGGGGGGGACATCACTTTACAACTTTTATTTTAAGTTTGTCCCCTTAGCGGTTCGGGCATTGTCACTTTCTTTAAAGTCACAAGTCATAGGTCAAAAAATCCCTCCATATTCTTCCAGCAGATATTCTGATTATTAACATATTTTGGTTATCAGACGGGTGGCATCTCTTAATAGATTAATCGATTTCTTCTTCTTAGTCGGTACACTCTTGACAACAGCACGCTTAACAAGCCGTCGCCACTCCTCTCGGACCCCGGCTTTCCTAGTGCACTCATGTAGATGTAGATGATCCATTGCAACCTTCACCTGATCGGTCCATCTCATCGGAGACCCACCACGCATCCTCTTGCCATCGACTTTCTCCTGGACTACCAAGCGCTCGATTGATGTTTCTCCACGCCGTAATCGATTTATATAATAATAATAATAAACGTTATTTACTTTGTTACCAAGAATGACCATAATGTTACTTTAAGCTACAAAATTGGATTATTATTTTTCATATACGATGCTTTATCTAACAGTTTATTTTGGATTTAATTTCTTTAGATTCCCAGTATTTTTGTTATTTATTTAAATAATCGTTCTTTAAGGACAAGGTTATTTGCGATAAATTTGGAAATGACCCTTAACACAAGTAAACTAATAGAATAAGAAAACTTACAGCTAATAATAATAACTTAATTTAAATAATTTAAAGAAATATTACAATTAAACTAGAACTAATAGTTTAATTGAGATAGTTTGGGTTGGTTTTGTCCCTACTTTTTGGTGCATGTAACTGGGATTTTGGACTATTGTTAAAATTGTGTATAACTAACAGAATGTATCCGTCTGCAGGTCACAAGCGAGCTCGCATCACGGAGGTGTCGTCTCCGTCCCCTCCCTCGCTGTCTCCCTCCCCGCACGTCCCCTCCCCGCCCCCTCCCCTGGCGCCCCCTCCTCCACCCCTCGCTCCCTCGCGCTCCCCCTCCCCCTCCCCCTCGGAGCTGGACGTGGAGGAGGAGAGCTGCAGTCTGACTCCAGAGAACCTGTGCATGAAGGAGGACATCAAGAAGGAACAAGACGATGAGCTCAGGTATCTAACTGACGAATCTCTTATATTTGAACAATGTCAAAGTTAAAATATCTCTCCAAAACCTGATCCGTTCTTTTTTATTCCGCAACCGAACGACATGCAAGGACACAATATGCATCCACATACCATAACGACTATCCCTACGCGTACTCATAAATTTGGAGACTCTTACATCTGTCGCACGCTGAAGATGTGGAATGCTCTCCCAGCCAGTGTGTTTCCCCATTCCTATGACCTAGAGTCCTTCAAGCGAAGTGTGAAAAATCATCTTGTTAGGCCGGTAGAGTACGAGTAGTAGAGATAGATCGGTCGTTATAGTGGCTGTTGGCAGTTGCTCCTATTCTTGAATCTCGCGTACCGCTCACCATCAGGTGGGCGCCATGTCACATGGCGTAAACAGTATAAAATTTAATGGAGTTTTTTAGGCGAAGTGTAAAAAAGTATCTTGTTAGGCCGGCATAGCGGTAGGGACTTATCTCGCTCGCCAGTGGCTGGTGTCAGTTTCTCATCACCTTAATCATCCTATCTGGCGCCTTCTTACGGAGGCCGAATAACATATGGAGCGTGTTCAGGAAGAACATTGTAAGCACCAAATATAACAAAACTTGTTTTTCTAGTAACCGCCAGTAAGTTGATATTGCAACTTTTGGCACTAACTCTTCAGCATCATAACAATTTCTGAAGTAGTGCCATCAATATTTAAAGAATAATTAAGAAAAAACCTTCTTCTGTAAAAATGTCGGTTACGATGTTCTTTCAGAAAAGGCTCTATATAGTTCTGTATAAATGTCAAGTAGCTAATAAGTTCGATAAATGTATCTTAGGTACAGTTACCGACGAGAAGAAGGGGCGCGAGTAGACGAGACGGTACAGCGGTCTCCTGTGGAAGTGCTGGGGAAGGTGTTCCCTCGGCGCGCGCGGAGGGAGATAGAGGCAGTGCTCGCGCGGACCAAGGGAGACGTCGTGTCTGCTATGGAGGCACTACTGGCTCATGGTAAGACATTTTTTTTCATTACAGCCCCTAGAACACAGCGTCCTACACCTCCACTGCTGGAGATGGGCAGATCTGGAGAATTTGGCCTACGCTGGCCAGACGGCTTGGCGAGGATATGATGACAATGTCTTAACGATTCCACAAGTTGGTATTAGTGGAACCGGGACCGATGGCTTAACGTTCTCTCCGAGTCACGGGAACGGTGGTGTTGTAAATCTATTACAAATATACGTAAGTGTATTTCTCATTGGTACATGCCGGGGGGGGGGGGGGGGGGGGTCAAACCGACCTTTGTAGGATTTAAGGAACGCGTTCTTACAACCGAGCCACCACCAATACGATAGCTAAAATATATACGATAGTTGGCTGGACTGATAGGGGCACGAGTTATCGACGACCAAGAGAGACGTCGTAGATAAAAAGAGAGTAGACAAGATGTCGTCAGTTGTTGGCAAATGTTTAGGACATTGAAATTGTTGGCAAAGGCCATAGCTTTGGTGTAATGGAGCATGAGGTAATAAGAGACAGTATCAGACTAGTAAGTGGTTAAAATGATAATTATTAGAACGATGTGGTGTCGCTGTGGTCGCCCCTGAAGTGGCCGCGAAGGTACACCCAACAGTACAGTCCCACTGGGAAAATTAGACAATTGTTGTAATTGAAATTGTTTTAGTTTTACACCGTTAAGATCTGTCTTAAACTAACATGACATAACATTGCTATCATAATACTATAAAACTAAATTAAAAATAAAAATAAATAAATTTTAATTATACGAGTATGTCAAAAAAGAAATACGAATAATATTGATTCAAAAGCCTTGACGTTTTACGAATAGAAGATTTTAAGAATATATTTACAGATCTATCGATCATCAATATTTATCTTTCTCAGTGTACAAGTACAATGGAAAAAAGGGGCGTGAGTAAGTTGTTGTTAGAATGAGGCAGTAAAAGGTTTACCTTAAGTGTTATTGTTAGACAACCCAGTTTTGAATGTTAAAATAATAAATGATGTCTTCTCTGTGTGAGAGTGTGTGAGAGTGTGTGAGAGTGTGTTAGAGTGTGTGAGAGTGTGTGAGAGTGTGTGAGAGGCGGTGTAGGTAAAAATCATAACCATATTTGAATCTGTGCTCCTTTAGTAGCAGATGCCAAAGCGAAATATAATAAAATAATTAAAAAATATATATGAGAGCAAGTAACAAGTTGGATAAGTTTGCTGCCCTGTTTGCAAAGTATATTATAAATAGTAACATTTTCTGTTGTATACTCGTAATAATGAAGAAAACTGTATCTGTATTCGTTCTCCCGCAGAGCCCCTGCCCTGCGAGTCCCCCCCGGGATACCGGTCGCGGTCGGCGTTCTCCCCGCTGTCCCAGCAGAGCCTGAAGTTCTCTCCGTCGCGGCGGTTCCTGACGCCCCCCTACTCGGGCACGGGGTACCTGCCCACCGTGATGCGGCCCCCCCCGGAGTACTTCCTTTCCCCCTTCGGCCGTCCACCGTCCCCGGGGACCTCGCCCCGGTCGGACCGCACCACCGCGGAAGGATTCTCCGACTAGCACCTACGACTCGCCATGTCCATCTCCGTCTCCGAGCGACGGTAATCGGTAGCTAAATTCTGTTTCTCTAATCGCAAACGTTTAAAAATGAGTGGAGTTCAAGTTACACACACATGAAAAATTGACGATAAAATAAAATACAATGTAGATGACTCATATTTTTTTGTTACGAGTCAATGTCACTAAGTTACATCGAATTTTAAAACTAATTTCTCAAAAAAATATGAAATATATAATCAAAGTTCTTATTTTTCTGTTAAATGCCTACTTCATATCAAATGTTAACCACTTCTTTTCTTTTTTTAATACAAAAAATAAGGACAGGCAATGTAGAGTTTTGTGGAGATTTACACGTCTAATAATAATAACCGAATATTAGGTTTTAGTTAATTAAATTAATTAATTGCAGTTTATAGCAATTATTTTTCAGAAATCTAACATTGATGTCTATAATTTGGAATAGTAAACATTGACATCAATGTCAATGGTAACAATTGATAAATATAACTCAAAATTCCATATAATTGTGAATATATTTCAATAAATCTGAAAGAGAGAACTATAGAATTCAACAAAAAAACTATTTATGTATAGGTATTACCTAAGTAGGTATATTCCTTATTATTTATATTTTTTGTATAAAGGAATCCACTTTATTACAATATAACGGTTAGAGAAACAGGATACGGCCATAGGATTTAAAATTGTAATTAGTTCTCCAAAAATGTATTACTTACCGTGTTGATTATAATTTTAGTATTTTATTAAGAAATAAATTTAATAAATATTGTTTAGGTAAAGCTTATTTTATTTTATTCGATAAAATGATAAAAGCAATGTACTCGTCTAGATGTTAGGATTGTGTAAATATTTTCTGTAGATATTTATCTCGTTTTTAATTTTTTACACCAATTAAGAAGATATAACGCTTGTGATTCTGTCTCGTTCGCACAATACAAGATTTTCATTTTTTTTTTCAAATTCTGAGTACTTTTGAGAAATGTAGTCGATCTACTTTATGGGAAATAAAATTACGGACATTTTGGACATATGTCCAAAGTCAAAGTCAAAAGTCAAAATATCTTTATTCACGTAAACCTATTAAAAGCATTTATGAAACGTCAATAATTTAATTATTTTGAATGATTCTACTCCTGCTAGTAGAAGACTAAGGAGCAAAGTGGTCCAATAAGTAAGCTGTTAGCAGAAGACCAGCAGCTTAGCAAATTCCAGTGACCTGTTAATGTTTAATCTGACTGAGAAAGTCCATTGATATACCTAATTAGGGAGAGAGACAAATGCCAAAAACATATATAAAATGTTTGATGTACTAAATAAATTTATAAAGAGAAGACACTTTTCTAAGCATTCGACGAGAAGAATGGCGTCTCGGGCTTGCGTCCGACAATATGCTGCTTTACTGCTAAGTTCGACTTGAGAGCTAAGCAAAGCTTGCTTTATTACTTAAAATGTATCAAAGCATAGAGCAACGCCAAAGCGAAGCGACAAGTATAGGGCACAAAGCGAAGCAACAAGTATAGGGCACAAAGGAGTCCTTATTTTTTTATTTTATTTCGCAACTTGATATATCTCTAAGATGTCCGTAATTTTATTTCATTTACCTACCAATTATTAATTTTATTCAATACTTAATTGGAAAAAAAAAAACTTTAAGATTATGTGTCATACAATACATTATATGTATACGTATACTGCGTGGAATTGGTTAAAAAGCAAATATTTTTATATTATAATCTAGAATAAAAATAAAGAATTACGTTTTTTTTTTTAATTATTCAGTAATAAAATATTAAGTTACGGCGCAGAGAAGTTGTCCTAAAAATATCGCAACTCATACTGAGCCTAATCAAGTAGGTAGCGAGAGGTCAACGATCGCGCGAACGTTGACTTACGTAATTATTTCTCTCTCTATTCCGTCTTTCAGCTGTGAGTGAGATCAATTTAACTATTTTAAAAGGTGCTCTATCATTGACACCTGAAGCCGAAAAATAATAATTTGCTTTTTTGACAATTACACGTGATATATATATAGGTATAGTGTTTGTATGTGAACGATATGAAACTACCTGTAGGCTCAACCGAGGACGAAGTAGATATTATTAGAGTATGTAGAGATATACTTTATTATAATCATGTAAATACTACTCTTGTTACTTTAATTTAAGATCAAACTTGTATTTATATCCACAAACAGACTGTTTGTTTCACGTATGTTACAAGTATGTTGAAATCCTTTAAATAACGGACACTTTAATTTGTTTTTCGTATAATTTCTTGTAATTTTAACGAAATCTCAACTAAACTAACGCATTTTATAACGCCAAAACTGTCTATAAATAGAAGTTTTGGCTTAAAAAAATAGACTACCGCCGCATTTTAAAATTTATTTCATAATGATGAAATAATGATGATGCTGACCATAACGAAGCGGATTCACATTTACGATAAGCCAACTTTACGATAGGCCAAGCATGCCAAGTTCGCAAGCTCGCCGATGTCACTACAGAAATATGACAAATAAATTAAATATTAATAAAACTTGGTGATGTAAATTTATAAATACTATTTTGTCCTGATCAGGATCGAACCCGGTACCTCCGAATCTAAATCCACGGAATTAACCGCTAGACCTGGGGAGCGGTTCTAGCGACTACCGCCGCATATTATTTAAAACTCTACTTGTCAATATCTGTTTATCATAATCCTGGTTAGCAGATCAGAGTAAGATTAATGTAACGTCTCTAAATATCTGTTTATCATAATCCTGGTTAGCAGATCAGAGTAAGATTAATGTAACGTCTCTAAATATCTGTTTATCATAATCCTGGTTAGCAGATCAGAGTAAGATTAATGTAACGTCTCTAAATATCTAAAACAAAATATTTTATTATAAACTACATTTGGAATGTGTATAAAGTGTGGAAATTCAAAGACATTTATTTGTTTAAAATAATAAGTCCTGTAGTTAATGTACTATTGAATACTCTCGACTACAGAATTAATGTAAATACTTAGTATTTAGTTAACAATAATGTGCTCAAAATAAATAATGATTATATTACTTGTTCAGTTTCATTATAGTCAATCCAAACGTCAACAACCTAAACCAAACCGACGACGATCCAATATGTGTATTCTGATCATCGAAGTATATAGATAGGCCTAATCAATACAAATCGCATTCTATATACGTGTCGCTGTCGTGTATATACTAACTTTGGGGACCAATTCTGAAACAATACTGTTGGTGCAGCTACATGACATCGATTGGTTTTGCGGGAACGTTTTTATGTCAGTGAGAGCCTATCTATCTATCTATATACATCGATGATGTTGCTGTAGGAGTAACAAATCCGATCGTCAACGATGAGCTCCGAAATGCCCGAATTCATGAAATAGTCAAACTTTTTGTTCGGAACATTATCTCGTCATTATGCAAGTTTATAATTCGACTAACACCGAATTTAGATTACATTTATAATAAAGTATCATCACGACCGTTTCCCTTTCGGGGTGGTCAGAAAAAACGCTTTAAGCGGATTCACATTTAGCCAACTTTACTATAGGCCAATCTAGCGTACCAAAGGAGAGAAATATTACAAATAAATTAAATCTATTTAATTACATTAATACATTTTTTTGTGACCCGACTAGGAATCGAACCCGGTGCCGGAGTCTAAATCCACGGACTTAACCGCTAGACCCCGCAGTATCAACAACCTTTTTGTTGATTTGTTTACATTATATCTCAGGGCTTGATGGATGGCATATAGTTGCTATAGGTGATATCGTATGTCGTAAATAAAATAAATGTAATTACTCAAAAAGCAGTCCTTATACGAGTAGGCATGCAAATATATACAAATCGTAATTGACAATATGTACGAGTAATATATAAAATCATTTTCAAAAACTTTAAAACTTAAAGAAAAATTTGAACTCTAAATAGTGTAACTTATTTAAAATAAATGTACTTAAAATACCTAAGTAATATATATTTAAACGTTAATGTACTACGAAATTGTATATAATTGTCGTCATGTAAGAATTCTTTGATCACGTAGTAGCATTTATCCCAATATATCTTTTTAAATATATTTTAAACCTTGGAAAGTGTTAAGTAATATTTCGGTTATGCATCGACTATCAGCTTCTCAGCCTATTTGGGCCTAAAATACTCTTTAGTCTCATCATCACATCCCCTCTACTGTTGGAGATGGGCCTTCCAGAACATACGTGTATCTGGAAAATTTGACTTACACTAGTCACGCTCTTGGCAGACGGATTGCTGTGCTCTCCTCACGAAAACGGTGGTGTTGACGTATTTCTTATTGGTACGAGTACATGCGTTACGCAATTACAAAATTTAAAAGAATTTCGTAACCGTAATAAAGTTGGGGTGAGATCAAACGCCGATATCGAATCGGGTAAAACAAACTTTGCGAGCTGTTAACTTGTTATAGTTTCACAAATGCTTTATGTTCTTGATTCGATAACAAAATTTGATCGTGGCAGGATTCCGGGGCTTGGTCTTGAGTAGTGTTGAGTAGATGCGTTGTCTCGTTTGGCGCCCTCATCTCCTCTCAAAGAGACAAAGCCAAGATAACTCACCAACTAACTCACTGTAAACCATAGATTACATGTATTGTCTACGTTACAGAACTTGCAATACTCTAGAATTGACGTTACAGGTAAAAACATAACACACAATTTCCCTTTCACACCGCCATTCCCGATCGCCCATATTATTCCTTCAGCATACATGTCCGCTCGATTAGCTCGAATGAAACTTACAGTTTTTTATGGAGATTTCATTCGATTATTTCGAACCGACACGCAAATCGAAATCGCTAGAATTAGGCCCCAGGATAGACATTATTTTTAGGTCATCTGTGTTATCGACATATTATATATTCATTCATTTTTTTTCATTACAGCCCCTAGAACACAGTATCCTAGACCTCCACTGCTGGAGATGGGCCTTCCAGAACTGGAGAATTTGGCCTACACTCGCCACGCCATTTTTATGACATCATATTATATATTATTGTTCATTTATTTGGTATTTTTTTTACAAACTTAGAATGTCGTATCTATTTATATCTAATCAGAAGCCTAAAAAATAATTTCAAGCTTCGAGCTTAAATTTCCATACAAACTTTCATCCCCTATTTCGTCGGATTTAAAAGTCGCGTATGTCCTTTCTCAGGCTCTAGACTATCTTTGTATCCAATTTCATTTCAATTGGTTCAGTAGTTTAGGCGTGATTGTGTAACACACAGACAGACAGAGTTACTTTCGCATTTATAATATTAGTTATGCTTCTGCTCCGAAGTCCGAGTATATATATATAGTATATCGGTAGTAGGTACTTCCCTGCTATTCTATCTCCACAGCAGCTCCATCGCAGTACACCATAGACTCTTCTAACTGTATGCAGCGATCAATGGATGACTTCAAGTGTGACACGAGACGTATACCTGTAGAAATCGAGACCTGCACACATAATGCTTCGTATAGAATTTATTCTTCTCGGCTTTCTAACCGAAATGTAAAAAAAACGTGTGCCATTTAAAAAAAATAATGATATTGACATGTATTTTTTGATCCTTGGAATTGTGTTGCTTGATTGTGGTTGTATCATGTTCTTTTGTTTTTGTTTTTGCTTAGATTTACTTAGTTGTTGCTGTAATTGTATTGTGTTTTTGTTTTGGCTACTCAAAGGCCCAATTAATGGATACTGTAATAGCATGTGGTGGTTGCCTGTAATTGGTGCAGCATCTGTATTCTGTCTTAGTTGTAAGTAAAAATCGATGTATCTTTTAATGCTGTCACTGTTGGCGACCCTAATAAATAAATAAATAAATAAATATATGGAACACTCACTATAGCTTGAAGAACACGCTGAGGGAGGCCACATCTCGGCGAAGCTGCAGCGATTCGAGAGTTTTAAACACTGTAGTATCGTCCTGTATCAGAATCGCCCGCCTCTGCAGGACATTGAGGGCATCTGTAACGTACTTAGCGGAACTATCCCAGAAGTGCTTTATAAGGCATAAGTCTGATGAGGGCGGAAACCGTATCACATTGTTTAGTTAATAATCACAACTTTTTTTCATTTGTTACTATGGTTGAATAGTTCGCTTGTTGACTACAGTGGCCGACATCTTAAATGTTTTTTTGTTGTTTTTTTATATACCTACTAGCACGACATGCGATATTGCGGTAAGTGGCGCGCGAGGTCCATGGATGTTAGCAACTGGAATCAGACATTCATGACTGACATCAGTCCCTAACACTATGCCGGCTTCACTGGGAATGACGGCAATTCGAGCTTGATCCCGAATTTGGCCTACACTCGCCACGCTGGCGGACGGCTTTGCGAGGATATGATATCAATTTTTTATGGTAATTTATTAACGATTCCACAAGTTGGCATTAGTCGGGACCGACACGGCTTAACGTGCTCTCCGAGGCACGGAAACGGTGGTGTCGTAAATCTATGGCAAATGTACGTAAGAAAGGTGTATTTCTCATTGGTACATGCCGGGTGGGTTTGAACCGACCTTTGTAGGATTTAAGGTACGCGTTCTTACAACCGAGCCACCTCCGCGCACGTTTATAATTATATCGGTAAAACTCCGTTGGCCAAGCAAACGTCTGTTTTCGATGGACTTGGGGCCAAGAAGTAATACTTCCTATTGTTTGGCGCGGAGCTATACGTCTCGGCCCCGTCGTGATGACAAGCGTGCGGACGTCGTGAGCCCTCGACTGGTCCGAGCCATTCAAAGTAAGCCCCCATTGTGTGGCCCCCGCACAAAGTGCACAGTGTCCCAATCACGCTATCACTCGCATGTCAGCTGCAGCTCCTCGTCCCACTGTGCAGCGACACGTCTTGCACTCAGCCATCAGACTACACACAGGTCATAGAGATTGACACATTCATTCCTGAATTTCGATTTTATTCTGTATTCGATTCAATTGACGAGATTTTTCACTCGCTTCAAAAAGCGACAATCGAAAATTTCTAAAGCTAATAAGTGACAAATACAAAAAATATATTGTCGTCAGTCTTCGAATTCCCGAAGGCTGGCGGGAAGCCACGTGTTGCGTTGCAGTTATTCTTCTGGCAATAATTGATTTGAAAGTAGGATCTAGTAATATTCTGTCAGAGGTAATCTTTGAATATAATAAACATAATTAAAACGTTTATTACAACAAATAAATGGATGTATGATTGAACACCGATCCCGCCGGTAGTGTTTGTGTTACCAGGAACACCGATCCCGCCGGTAGTGTTTGTGTTACCAGGAACAAAAATTCGCTTTGGTTCTACTTCTCTCCCTACCCAACCAAGTAATGCTGTCTTGGAAGCTCGTTCCATAAATGTATCTCCTGCAGACCTGCTTAGGCCCAATTCTTTTAGTAAGTGGTGCAAAGATTTTGCTGGAATTTCTCTCGCACCACCTTCCACTTTCCTTATTTCTTTCGAGAGACCATAATATTTGTCCGACTTCATGTTGTGGTCTAAATATAACTCGGGTAATGCCGAAAAAGTTTTCTTACTATTATGACGATATTTTCTGTCATAACCGTACAATATTTAATAAGCAAACAATTTGCGCCCCCAAGCGATAACTGTTTAACAATGGCCGACCATTTAAATACTGATTTTCCTATCATAAACTAGTTACGGGATAAAGAACTCAAACGTCAAAACGAATTTATACAAAAACTAAAGCTTTGTTTGCGGAATAATTAGGTTTCAACCCAACTTCACCCGAACACATTTCTCCCGGATATCATAAAACGTAAACATACGTAACATAATTTAACTATTTTATCTAAATTAGTTAAATTATGTAAATACCTCCGTGGTCTAGCGGTTAAGTCCGTGGATTTAGATTCGGAGGTACCGGGTTCGATTCCTGGTCGGGACACAAAAATATTTATTAATGTAAATAAATACATTTAATTAATATTTAATTTACTTTCCCTGTTTCCCTTTCGGGGAGGTCAGAAACCACGCTTATAAATAAGCTGATTCAAATTTAGCCAACTTTACTATAGGCCAATTATGACAAGTGGCAAGCTCGTCGATGTCTCTAACGTACCAAACTCGAGAATATTACGAATAAATACTAATTAAATTAATATTATTGTAACCCGACCAGGAATCGAACCCGGTATCTCCGAGTTCGGTACAATTATTTATTTATTTATTTATTTATTCATTCATTTCCACAGCACATTACAGAACATCAAGGTTAGTATATAATTGAGTTTATACATTGGCCAAATTAGGAAACAACATTTATTACTGATACTTAGGTGTCAAAGAAAAGGAGAAAAAACAAGAAATACAACCAAAAGATATAGAAATTCAATTAAACAAAGAACAATAACACAAATAAAATTACAGATATGCAATATTAAATTAAATTAAATTAAAAAAGAAAAAAAAAAAAACAAGATTAAATTAATAATTAAATTAAAAAGATTTCTAAAATAAATAAATAAATAATTCTTGGCTGCCCTAACTACAGGAAAGTGTACCCTAACAGTAGCCCTGTAAAATTGACAGC
Source organism: Tinea semifulvella (assembly GCA_910589645.1). Classification (NCBI taxonomy): domain Eukaryota; kingdom Metazoa; phylum Arthropoda; class Insecta; order Lepidoptera; family Tineidae; genus Tinea; species Tinea semifulvella. The sequence goes on from OU342604.1 coordinate 154,913, forward strand.
AGCACCGCGGACAGCATTAACAACCGGGATCTGCATCCGAAGTACAGATTAATACTAATACTTTTTACCACCGACTTAACTGCTAGACCACGGGGGCAGGTTTAAAAATAATTTATTAGCATTGTAAATATAACAAATTAAATAGAGGATGTCTAAAAACTCACTTTGTCATTAGGGACAGTGAGTAAAAAAAACTTATACTAGTAGGTTCTTGTTAATTGTATATATAATATGTTCAAAAGTATGTTGGCGACACGTTTCATTTTATATCATTTAATACAATAGGTTCCTACCTACATATTTTAATTCATCTCACAACAATTACAATAAAAGTCTCTATTTTATAATTTATATAAGTATTTAACATTAATATATTCAAGTCTCTTAGCTTATTGTAAAAAAGTGATATTAAAAAGTTTTCGGGCGAAACATTCGTATGAAAAATAGACCGAGTGAATGGAGACAATGCTAGAGAAATGGGGACAGCAGAATGAAAGTTTAAAGTTTGAATTTGGAAGGAGATTATGTTTTGTTGCGCGTGGCGGGTCACGTGACCGCGGCACGGACGACGATTGGCTAATCATTTTGCGCGGGAATTAATCTTTGTTTGTTGGTTTGTAAAACTTTTATTGTTAAACGATTTGCGATGCATTTTCAATTGTAGATTTATTTGTCTCGTGTGAAAATTAATAATTAATTTTGTATTCAAATTAAATTCAATAAATACTTCTTATGTCTACAAGAAGATCATAGAGATATGAGAGCTTTAGATTGATTGATATTAAATTATTAATGAAAGTTATTGTTTTATGTATGTTAGTTGTAAGGTTTATCTTATGGCTATTAGTTGCCTGAAAATAAACTATTTATTAATTCAACGCAACGGAAAAGCAGACTAAACTAGACAATGTTCGTAGCGCAGCTAAAACTTTGCGACCACTTGGAAGCGAAATATTTAATATTATTTTATTAAATCAATAATTCTGGCTGAAGCTAGTGTCGGTCAAACTCGTTTATATGTTCTGGAAGTTATTGGATTCATGATCCTACATTCTAGGTCGACTAGAATATATATTTTTTTAAATCTATAATAATAATTAATAAAAATTATAATATAAATCGTAAAAAAAGTAAAGTATCATCACGACCGTTTTCCTTTCGGGGTGGTCAGAAACCACGCTTATAAAGATTCACATTTAGCCAAACTTTACTATAGGCCAATCATGACAAGTGGCTAGCTCGTCGATGTCTCTAGCGTACGAAACTCGAGAAATATCACAAATAAATTAAATATTAATTAAATGTATTTATTTACATTAATAAATATGATTGTGTTTATAGGTATCGTATAGGTAAAAAAATAAAAAAGTGACTTAGGTGTGTGGAAGCGTCAGCGTGAGCAAATGCCTTCTCTACCTAATACTGTCAGTAGCACCTTCCAAAGCACATCCCCCAGGATCTCGGACTTGGGTGCTGTATAAAATAGCAACATCAAGGGCCGAAATCCTACAGACAATGTAGTGTAGAAGAGAAGAGATCATAAAGATATCAGATAGATCAACCTAATCTAATTTTATTAAAATAAAATAGGTTTAGGAGTGATGGTATTAAAATATCTTTAGAGTTAGGTTAGGTTAGGTTAGGTTAGGTTAGGTAGTTAGGTAGTTAGGTTGCAGATAAATATTAAATTATCATATCTCCACTATTGGAGATATGATTTCCAGAGATTTCTAGAGAATTTGGTCTCCAGTCGCTACGCTCGCGCTGGCCAGACGGACGATCTGATGACAATTTATTAACGATTTAGTTGAGTTCGAGAATGTGTAGGTGATGATGGTTGACATCGCTTATATACTAAAAATCGTATATTCAAAAACAATAACAGAGAAAAATTTATGTGAAATGTCTAATGAAATATATATTTTTTTCAATTAAGGTATATTTTTATATAAAATAATAATAATAATTACAAACTACCCAAATATTTTTTTTTTTATTAAAAAAAATATATATACAAGGGCCGGATGGATTAAGGATAACATATCAAAAAGGAGAACGCCACAATGGAGTCGGCACTGACAGCTTAACGTGCTCTCCGAAGCACGGGAACAGCGCTGTTGCAAATGACGCAAGAAAAGTGTGTTTGTCATTGGTAGGTTGGAGTTGAGGAAAGCGTCCTGACACCTGAGCCACCACCGCTGCCGAGCCACCACCGCTGCCGAGCCACCACCGCTGCCGAGCCACCACCGCTGCCGAGCCACCACCGCTGCCGAGCCACCACCGCTGCCGAGCCACCACCGCTGCCCAGCCACCACCGCTGCCGAGCCACCACCGCTGCCGAGCCACCACCGCTGCCGAGCCACCACCGCTCACTGTGTAGTTAAGTATACTAATAAGATATACTAAACCCAAGTTGGAAACTCTCGCATATTTTATATTAGTTCACAATCGCTTGCGAGAGATAGTAAGGATAAGACATTTATTTTTATTATCATCTAATGCAAATTTCCGAACGCACCTGTCAAACATTTTTTTCTATCCTATCTTCCTAGTTCGTTGGTATCGCAACACAGTGATGCGAACGCGTCCATATTTCTTTTAATGATTTTTTTATATACCGCTTCGCTTTATTTGTGCTTAATATCACCTACTTATCATCTAAACTTTATAAATCAGCTGTAAATGTTTTTCGCCGCGCCGCTATTTGTGTCATCATTCATCATCGTGAGATCATAGCTGCGATACAACTTACCTGAAGTCCGAAAACAATGAGTTAATATATATTTTTATTTAGGTCGTATCCACAGTAGGCGAGCCGGGTTGTTGTCTGTTGGTGACAGTCGCTCGCGGGGTAATTATTTTTATTATTGCCACTCCCCACCCTGCGCCCCCCATCCCCTGCCGACACCCGCTAACACCGATCTATTCCGGACTGACTAGCTTAACGTTTTATAATCAATTAATTACTAAGTATTTTATATTATTGTAATAATGTTATTGGCCTAAAGGAAAGTTGGCTACATGTAAATCCGCTTCTTTATAAGCGTGGTTTCTGACAACCCAGAAGGAAAACGGTCGTGAAGATACTTTACTTAATTATATTATATTATAACAATAATTAAATTTTTATTATATTATATTATTATTAAAAAAATAAGAGGTGGCTAATTAAAATCCTTAAAAGGTCGGTTCGAATCAATGAGAAATACACTTTTGTTACGTACTTTGTCATAGATTTACAACACCACTATTACCAACAGAGGTCTAGATCTCCGTGTTCGTGGGGCTGTGATGGTGGTTATGATTTCAAAGGTTAGTAAAAAATAACTTTAGTCCGGTGTTTAATGGTGATCTAGACCTCTGTTCTAGAAGTCACCAACATTACTACAACAGTATAAATAAATAATAGATAATAAAAGATCATCAGAAACCACGCTTATGAATAAGCGTATTCACATTTAGCCAACTTTACTATAGGCCAATCATGACAAGTGGCAAGCTCGCCGATGTCTCCAGCGTACCAAACTCGAGAAATATAACAAATAAATTAAATATTAATTAAATGTATTTATATTCATTAATAAATATTTTTGTATCCCGACCAGGAATCGAACCCGGTACCTCCGAGTCTATATCCACGGACTTAGACACTAGACCACGGAGGCAGTTCATAATATAAAACGGTACAAATAATTATCTGTATTTCAAATTAGAAGGCGGGAAATAGTGTTAACGGTGCCCTGGGGTCATGACGACTCATCGGCAGTCGAAATCTCAATAAATAAAGGTCGGCTCGCCATACACAATGCCATGTTTCTAACAACACTAATCTATAGAAGCGAGGCGTGAATATTTCAGAATACGCATGGGAATAGAGTTAATGCAGTAGAAATGGAATTACTACGTCGGATATTCGTCGTCATTGTTATATATACAATAGGTTAGGTATGAATGAAAGTATAGGGACAAAAATAAGGAAAGGCATGCTTCGAGGGTTCGGGCATGTTCAAGCCTTGAGTGAAGAAAGATTGACAAACCAGATATATGATGCGAAAGTTGTAAGTAAAAGATGCCCTGGCATACCAAGACTTACCTATCACGAGTCACGACCAAATAATTAAAATATTAGCTGAAGGTGCAGTAATGACTCTACCAAACAAAACAGTATGTATGAAATGGTTGATAAATGACGAAGTGAAATTATGACCACGGCCAATGGTGATTGCTATTGTGTATGCCTCCCCAAAAGGTAGCTGGCGTGAAGACATGTTAAATTTTGTCTTAAGTAATTATAAGCTAGACGCGCTCCATCCGAAGTGCGGCGGATATTTTTATAATTTATTTGTTTTATTATCGCACTTCCGACATTTTTTATTTAATTTCGCGATTAATTGAGATACTCGAAGCGGGTCAGCAGTAATTGGACCCGCCTCTCCACTGTGCCGCCCCTCCTAATTATGTGTCTAACACTTTCACATACCTAATTATTATTGGGTATCAACCCATTTATATAAACATCGGAAAATATCGTATAATAGCGACTGATTCAATTTGTCTTAACAGCGTATGTGTAAGGTTATTGATTATTTTATTTTATATTATTAGGTAAACCATACAGCACTTAACATTATTATTAAATAGTGTACTTTTGAGAATACATTTCTAGTCAACTAACTTTGTAGGGAATAAAATTACAGACTTTTTAGAGGTCTACAATGATAGATTTGTTTTATTAAAATATAGTTAATTCGTTTTAATGTGGTGCTGGAGGCGTATGCTGCGCATCCCGTGGACAGCGCGCAGAACAAACTTATCAATACTCAAGGAGCTCAAAGTCACTATCAGGCTCTCTTCCATCTGCCTGCTACGAGTCCTTGAGTATTTTGGTCATATAGCCCGTAAAAGCTCTGGCAATCTGAAAAGGTAATAAAATCTGAAAAATTGAAGGCAAGAGACCCCGTGGCCGGAGCCCGACACGCTGGTCAGACCAGATCCGCACCACACTTCACACCCAAGTCCACGAGGCCCGCACGCCGCCGTGAGCAGACCCGGATGGCGCAGCCGGGACAAAGTGATCCGAGGAGGGGGTCACGACCCTCAGCATTGAGGAAAACGACACAAGGAGGAGGAATTCGTTAAAAATGTATTTGCTATTTTTCTTTGTCTAAACCTAGGTATATTAAAGTGGAAATGTGTCCAAAATGACCGTAATTTTATTTCCAAAAAGTTAATAGTTCCTCAAAAGTACACTGAGACTTGAATGATCTTCAAAAATGGTGTATTGTCGAGAGGGAAGCCAAGCGTTAATCGCTCTTTAGATTTTTTATGGTAATACGATCTTAATACGTCGATTGTCTTAACACGTCGATTGCCTTAACACGTCGATTACATTAACACGTCGATTGCCTTGTCTTTTTGAAAACACCTGTCGCCTTTTAAAGCCGCGTGTTTTTTATAGGGCAGAGGGTTTTTGAGGCCAGTGTATTGACTATAAGAATTGTTCTCATACATTTTGCTATGAAAATTGTTTTCTTGACCGAGTGGGTTCGGTGCAAAGATTTAGTAAGATGATCGGTGTAGGTGTAACTTTTAGTGCCATAAACATAGAAAATTACTTGTCAACCAAGGACGGCACTAACGAAGTGGTGAATTATCGGATCTAAGTTGTATTAAAAGGTTGGTCCTTTTCTTATAGATGAAGGTGAACTGAAGAAACTAATTAAGCAACAAGTATTCGTGCAAGATGTGTAAAGTCACAATGTAATCGCCGGCCCTTTGAGCTCTTATCTCGTGACTGCCAACCACAGACCGAAAGACTTGGAAAACTGTCGCGAGATATTCTTACCTTATAGACACTAGCTTATTTAATAAACGTGTATAATTAAAATTAAAATAAATAATATTAAGGTCCTATTAGCATTGTGCAACCCGGCTCCGGCATGCAAATACTTATTAATAAGTATTAGCATTGTGCAACCCGGCTCCGGCATGCAAATACTTATTAATAAGTATTAGCATTGTGCAACCCGGCTCCGGCATGCAAATACTTATTAATAAGTATTAGCATTGTGCAACCCGGCTCCGGCATGCAAATACTTATTAATAAGTATTAGCATTGTGCAAACCGGCTCCGGCATGCAAATACTTATTAATAAGTATTAGCATTGTGCAAACCGGCTCCGGCATGCAAATACTTATTAATAAGTATTAGCATTGTGCAAACCGGCTCCGGCATGCAAATACTTATTAATAAGTATTAGCATTGTGCAACCCGGCTCCGGCATGCAAATACTTATTAATAAGTATTAGCATTGTGCAAACCGGCTCCGGCATGCAAATACTTATTAATAAGTATTAGCATTGTGCAAACCGGCTCCGGCATGCAAATACTTATTAATAAGTATTAGCATTGTGCAACCCGGCTCCGGCATGCAAATACTTATTAATAAGTATTAGCATTGTGCAAACCGGCTCCGGCATGCAAATACTTATTAATAAGTATTAGCATTGTGCAAACCGGCTCCGGCATGCAAATACTTATTAATAAGTATTAGCATTGTGCAAACCGGCTCCGGCATGCAAATACTTATTAATAAGTATTAGCATTGTGCAAACCGGCTCCGGCATGCAAATACTTATTAATAAGTATTAGCATTGTGCAAACCGGCTCCGGCATGCAAATACTTATTAATAAGTATTAGCATTGTGCAAACCGGCTCCGGCATGCAAATACTTATTAATAAGTATTAGCATTGTGCAACCCGGCTCCGGCATGCAAATACTTATTAATAAGTATTAGCATTGTGCAAACCGGCTCCGGCATGCAAATACTTATTAATAAGTATTAGCATTGTGCAAACCGGCTCCGGCATGCAAATACTTATTAATAAGTATTAGCATTGTGCAACCCGGCTCCGGCATGCAAATACTTATTAATAAGTATTAGCATTGTGCAAACCGGCTCCGGCATGCAAATACTTATTAATAAGTATTAGCATTGTGCAACCCGGCTCCGGCATGCAAATACTTATTAATAAGTATTAGCATTGTGCAAACCGGCTCCGGCATGCAAATACTTATTAATAAGTATTAGCATTGTGCAACCCGGCTCCGGCATGCAAATACTTATTAATAAGTATTAGCATTGTGCAACCCGGCTCCGGCATGCAAATACTTATTAATCTAAGTCAATGAATGACAACAAAAATTACATTTCCTTGTGTAATATAGAAGAGAAAAAAAAATTTCAAATGACAGTACCATATTGTCCCCAGAAAATAATTATACTAATTAAGAAAGTGGCATTAACAATACTCTGACATCATAATATTAGACATATGAAATTGACGTTTTATATGGAGCGAAAAACAAATAAAAAAAAATGAAAAAAAGTAAAGTAAAGTATCATCACGACCGTTTCCCTTTCGGGGTGGTCAGAAACCACGCTTATAAATAAGCGAATTCACATTTAGCCAACTTTACTATAGGCCAATCATGACAAGGGGCAAGCTCGTCGATGTCTCCAGCCGTACCAAAGGAGAGAAATATCACAAATAAATTAAACATTAATTAAATGTCTTTATTTATATTAATAAATATTATTGTGTCCCGACGAAGAATCAAACCCGGTACCTCCGAGTCTAAATCCACGTTAGGAATAATAATATACCTAATGCCTCCGAGGTCTAGCGGTTAATCCCGTGGATTTATACTTGGAGGTACAAGGTTTGATTCCTGGTAGTGACACAATAAATTATTTAATTTATTTGTGATATTTCTCAAGTTTGGTACCCTAAATACGAGTACATTAAGACTGGCTAAGTCTTGGTCTGGGTCGTGCTTTGGGCAATAGTAGTAAAAACTAAAAGATCACATTTACCAGTAAGTCTAAAGTACACCAAACAGTTCGGTGCTAAGCAAACCGTAAGTAAATCTGAATTGGTTGTGTATCCTTGTACCTGTCGATTGCAAGTATTTGTTGAACCCCGAAGCGATGTACCTTTATTTTAGCCTGAGGGTGTTTCGGGAACCAAAATAACAAACAAGAGACAAATTAAACTAAACTATAAAACTTAAGGTAAATCGATTCCTTACGGTATCACTAATTCAATTCTACATAAAATATTACAATTTTCTCAGTAGGGAAATGTATTGAGAGCGGAACATATACATAATCTATACTCGTATAAATACGAAATAAGTTTTGTTTGTCTGTATGTCTGTTTGTCTCTCTCTTTCGTTGTTTATAACAACACCACTTGGAAAAAAATATTGGAAGCTAACAAATTTAACTTTTTTTAAACATAAGTACTTTGATTAAAGGAATAGAAAACCAATCTGGACCACACCAACCCGCCCGGGGGCAAAATGGTATATTTAAGTGAATCATGGGTCTTTGTGGCGTGATGAACCAAAAAAAAGTCTATAAACGGAATTTAAAAAGTACCTTTGTCTACTGCCTCCGTGGTCTAGTAGCGGTTTAGTCCGTGGATTTAGACCCGGAGGTACCGGTTTCGATTCCTGGTCGGGACACAAAAATATTTAATAATGTAAATAAATACATTTAATTAATATTTGTGATATTTCTCGAGTTAGGTACTCTGGAGACATCGACGAGCTTGCCACTTGTCATGATTAGCCGGCAGTAGAAACGGTCGTGATGATACCTTTGTTGAGAGTTATCCTGTAGGGGATATTAAATATAATTGGTTTTAACAGTTAACATATGTGTTCAGAATTAGAAGTATATCTTTGGAGTCGGTAATTCTGTATTATTTATTAGTCTCCACCATAGAAACTCGATCCTATTTTGTTATAGATATTGAAGAAATGTTTTTTTAATATCTAAGTTTACACCGACACCAGACATTGTGAATTAACTAAAAAACTACTATCTACAACTAAAATACTAATTTCTACCAATAACTACAAAAAATAGCAGGATGTTATAGAACAAGTGATTAACGATGATAAAATAAGAGGTCATTGCTTACCTATTCACGGCGTGATTAAAGAATCCAGAACGACTAGAGTGCGACCAGTCGTTGTTGCGTCAGCAAAAGATCGACAAGGTAATGCTGTTAATACTAGTTTAGAAAAAGGTCCAAATTTACTTACTTACTACCAAAATTACTAACTAGATTTAGAATGTATGCTAAAAAAAAGCATTTCTTGAAATATCTATAACAAAAACGGATAGAGATTACATAAAGTTTCTATGGCGGAGATTAATAATACAAAATTACCGACGTCAATTACGTTCAATGATGTTCCTGTTGGGGTTCCTAACGTTACTCAACCTAACCCTACAATGATGTTCCTGTTGAGGTTCCTAACGTTACTCAACCTAACCCTACGCGTTGCAAAGTCACCCACGAGATTGAATTTACAGGCATTCTTTTAATTTATTTTAACATATTTAATTATTTATTTTTCGTTCGGAGGATGTTCTGAATTAGAAGTATATTGTCGGTTTATTTTGATATGTGTCAGGAAAAAAAAAATATACTCAAAAAACTATGTTGTGTTATTTATAAGACAAAAGAAAACCAATAATTTCCCAATTCTCATTCTCGTAACCGTCTGTCTGGTATATAATATTATAACAAGAATTAACGAGAATTATCATTTATCTTTTATTTAATTAATTATCTATTATCAGTTACCTAGTCAAGGATTCCTATGGTAGGATAAAAATAATACCAGAGTACAAACAAAAAAATTTGCATTTATTTTACAAGTAATCAAGAAAAGTTATCTTATCTTAAAAAAAAACAATCAAGGCTTATTCTTAAAAGGTCAAATTCTCAAAACAGTTACATAACACCTGTGTACAACAGTTATTAGGATTATGAAATGATATTAAGCACAATTAAATACAATTTTATTTAGATATATCAAAAGGCAGTTCAATAGTAATGAATTAAAAAAAAACTAGGCAAGCAAACACAATTTGAATATAAAAAAAGGCAGTTGAATATTAAAGAATTAAAAAAAAATTGTTAATTACAATTAGTTATAAAAAAAAACAACAGTTATTAAGATTATTCTGCACTCTTAAGGAGTGCAGCTTTCAACAGCTTAGGAGTGGAGTGTGCTTCCAGAGAGTAGGTGAGAAGGTGTGGTGTGAGAATGTGGTGTGTATGTGTGGGTGTGTGTGTGTGTGAGTTGCACTGCCAGCGCTTCAGGTTTGACCATTGAAGGTCCCTTTCACGTTGGCAGGATCCTTTTTCTGGCTCTTACATAATCCCTGGATCAAGTACACGGGAATGGTGACAAGTGTATTCTAAAGCCGTCATCACACGGCGAGAAGCACAAACCAGACAGCAGGCTACTGCTGTGAGTAGGTAATCTGCAGAGGGCAGAGAGTACCGTTACCCAACCAGTAGTTTAAACAAGTTAAATTAAGCTATACAATATATATTTAAGAGAGATTAGTTAAGTAAGTGGGTAGGTAGTTTTGGAAATCAGTCTTTCCGATTATAGGTTTTCTTAAATTTTTACAGTCGTGTGAGCACAAGCAGAGAGGGTTCGGTCGTGGATTGGTGCTTCTAATCCTCCACACAGCAGTCTCTCACAGCATAGTTCCGAGAACTATCACACAGGTTAGATAGGTGGGCGCCATGCACTTTGTGGTTAAGATTTAGTAGCGCAGATCGTTAAAATGCAAAACGCGATCTGGCCTTTTTTTTTAAAAAAACTAGTAGTTGTGTTTTAGGTATAAAATAGGATACACCTGGGATGTAGCGGCTGTGTTGTACGCGGCGGAACCGTGAGGGCAGCAGACCCTCGGCAGGGCTCCTGACGCTTCCCTGGCTCAGGATGTGTGACGTGTGTCGTACCTCTAACGGAGCAGTCGATGAGGTCTAGTAGAAGTTCGCGGAGTACTTTTAGAAATTAGTAGCTTTGTGGAAGGTCACGCGCAACACGAGGTGTGGATGGTTCAGTCGCCGAGCAGCGCATCCGCGTGTCAGTTCTTCAGGTGAAGTTTTCGGAAAAGGATGTTAAATTTCGCGTGTCACCTTTTATAGGCAACTTTCTATGTCCCTACCCACGAGTTAAAAATTGAAAGAATACAAAAAAAATCACTACTTCCTTCCCGATGCAAAATCTTGTCTAATAACGTCAAATGTCAGACTGACGTTTTGTATTTAATTAGAAGCTGAGACGTTGGCGATGACGTCCCTAAGTCCTAAGTAGCGCCGCAGTTTTTGAGGCGTTACAATAGTATGTATACCGTCTGTCTGGTACATAATAGTATGTATACCGTCTGTCTGGTACATAATAGTATGTATACCGTCTGTCTGGTACATAATAACACATTATATACATTAATAAATATTAACACGTGCAGCAAGATAGTGCCATAAAAGTCAAAAATTAGACAATAAAGCCAGTCTAATTACACTGAGTATTCCACATGTTTCTACAATAGTTGCATAACTTGCCTATTGTAAGGGTATTTACCAAACCCTTAAAATAGTAAGATTGCAACCACAATGCTCGTGGGAGAGTAGTGTACAATAGTGTATGTCCCGAGGCACTCCCCACCTGTGCTATTGATGTCTTCAATCCTTTATTGTGTGTGGGAGAGATCAGCTGATAACCGGTTAGGAGTTCGCGGGCAACACAGATGAACCACTCGAGCGATCTCGTGACAATCAAACTACATTTCTTAATATTTTTCCTTATGTGGCATATTAATAAATATTTACAATGGAAAAATAAAACAAAGCACAACGATGGTAAAAGGTATAAAATATAAATGAAATAGGAAGGCTGCAAAATTTCACAACATTTTCGACCACGGACCATCTGCTTTAAATGTACCCGGAAAAAAAGCATTCGCAGTAAAATCGGTGACGTCATTCGCTGTGAAACCCGTGCCCTTGTCTTTGGTTATTCGACGTCATCAAAAACTCAAAGCGTTTGAAAAACCGACCCGAATGCCTGTGAGCGTAATAAAGTAAAAAACAACGCTTATTATACAGCGACAAATCAAACACAAGGTAATTGCCGCCTACTGTATGTATATAATTATTTGAACTAAATACGTTACTACGTATCGGCGTACCTACTATTAATAGAAACACGCCACTAGTCGCTAGCATAAAATGCTAACATGTTTAGCATGAATTGTTTGTTTGAAAATAAAAACTCACATTAACAGTAGGCGTTCCATCAAATTAATTTTTTTTAATATAACTGTCAGTTGCAGGGAAACCTGTATTTAAAAAAAAACTTTTTTTTTACCGTGTTTTTTCGTTGTGTCAAAAATCGAGATGATCATCGTTTTTCAAGCGAAACAATGGTGGTCTCAAACTTACTGTTCAATTAATTCAGCCTTTATTTCTTTTATAGATGCGTTTTTGCTATTATAATTTCTTATATATATATATATATATTTTTAAATAATCTTACTATCAAGCGCAAAAAATAAGAAAGGTGCAATCAAGGTAATTACCGCTAGCGACATCTACAAAATTGCTATAAAATTAATTAAAATGACCTGCAGAACCAAATTCCCGTGTCCGGAAAATTTTCCCCAATCCACAATCCGAACCCGCAGCCACTCCCACAGATCACAGATACTGTAACAAGTGAACTTAAACTATTGTTACTTACAATTGTTTACGATCTACCGACGTTGTTTATCTTGCGTATAATCGACTAGATTGCCACTTGTCATAAGCAGTAATGTTTTTTTATACTAAAAAGAATGGTTGTTAAGCGGGGGGATGGCTGGCACATGCGTTACGTCCGTGATCGGGTGCTGGGAAGCCTGGGACACTTGGTGTGGACCTTGCGGATTGGGCCCAAACTAGACGCCATGGCCACCATATTTTTTATCTTGTCTTATTGTGCCTTTAAAAATCCAGTGGTTTATTCTTTATGGATGCGTAGTTAAGTATTTATGTATTGCATTTCATTTGTTAAAAGTATTGTTGCATAATAGACAAAATTATTTTTTTATCTCTTAAAATAAAAGAAAGGGCAGTAGGCGAAAACAAATACTTTAGAAATAGGTAAGAAAGATAATAATTGGAGTACCTTGAAGGTAGGTGATCCAATGTGGAAGGTAAACGATGCAGGCTCACTTGTGGAGATTCACAAACATCGGTACTAATAGGTATTGCTCTCTCGACAGTATTAAAAAAAGTTTTTCTTTTACTTACAGGGTTGTCAAAAACTTTTAAAAATATTCAAACTAAATTCAATCATAATTATAATCAGCCTGTGCCTCTCCACTGCTGGATGTAGGCCTACCCCAAGGCCCACCCTCGTCCATCCCTCTCCAACGATCTGGGGGTCGTTCCACTCTGCGTCTCCACTGTAGAACCCGTCTACTCCATCGTTACTCGGTTCTTGGACAGACGTATCCAGTCCATGTCCGGTTCATATTAATTTAGAAAGCTACGTGGTTAACTAAATTTAATGCATGTTGGAGATTATAATGATTGTTTTAGACTTGTATGCAGCTCCTCACAATATTGTGGCTCCTTGCATTAACATTAGCAGGTCACTGGAATCTGCTAAGCTGCTGGTCTTCTGCTAACAGCTTACTTATTGGACCACTTTGCTGCTTAGTCTTCTACTAGCAGGAGTAGAATCATTCAAAATAATTAAATTAATGACTTTTCATAAATGCCTGTAATAGGTTTACGTGAATAAAGATATTTTGGCTTTGACTTTGACTTAACACCCGAGATGAAAATAAAATAACTTATTCGACTTTTCGTTGTAAGCGCTTTTTTTCACTTTACTTCGCTTCGAAAGGTTGTCGTCGTCTTGGCGTTAAATTTGGTAAAAAAAGCAAAAAAATATAAAAGATTAGGTAACTATCAGATCACATCAATATATTGGATAACGTTTAAATACCACCCGATACATCCATGTTGCTTACAACGTTCATAATGTTATATGTAGGTTTAAAATTCATATATAGTTTGATTATGAACGTTACAGTAGATACATTTTATTGTCTAAAAACAATGTGATAATTATTAAAAGCTAAGAATGATGGGAGCATATCGGTTTGGTTCCGAGTGCCAGCCCTGTTGGTCTGGTAATAAAGCGAAGTAACTGGATCCGCGCCGCTCTCACAGATTTGATTAAAAAAATGGCAACCATACAATATTGTGTACACTCTAAATTCTTTATTCTAACTTTACTCCAGGCTCGTGTTCCAGGGAGATACACCCATCGATTCAATCCTCAACATTGCCAACTCATCCATTTTCCTCTTTTCACAAATTTTATTGGATAACACTTTTACAAATATATTGTATGGAAAAGTTTGAGCAAATCATATAGTACAAGATCCGTAGGAGACCGACCTTCACCGTTTGGTTCATCATCATCATATCCCCTAGAAAATGCAGTCCTAGACTTCATTGTTGCAGATGGGCTTTCCTGAAGTTACTGAAGAGTTTGGCCTACATTAGCCACGCTTTTATTATTGGAGGTGGTAGGCGGATTGATGGTGGTAATTTTCCCAGTCTGCCGGGGCGGGGAAATATCCACCGTTCGTGCCGATAAACCCAGTAAAGTGTATCCACACGTTTTGGGATCAGGCTCGAATTGCCGTCATGCCCAGTCAAGCCGGCATAGTGTTAGGGACTGATGTCAGTCATGGGTGTCTAATTCCAGTTGCTAACATTCATGGACCTCGCGCGGCACTTACCATCAAGTGGGCGCAGGGTCACATGTAATGCTAGTATAAAAAAAAGGAGGAGCGAAGAGAACAACTGTGTGTGTCACACAAAAATTGGAAACGATCTTTTAGGTAAGGGGGCGTCATTGGATTGAAAAGGATATTGTAAAGAATGGTAAGTGGATGTGCGATTTCGGATATTGAGCAATTTTAACTCTTTACAAAATTGAGAAATATGATCACACTTACGCAAGCCAAATACCTACATATCGGATGAATATGATCACACTTACGCAAGCCAAATACCTACATATCGGATGAATATGATCACACTTACGCAAGCCAAATACCTACATATCGGATGAATATGATCACACTTACGCAAGCCAAATACCTACATATCGGATGAATATGATCACACTTACGCAAGCCAAATACCTACATATCGGATGAATATGATCACACTTACGCAAGCCAAATACCTACATATCGGATGAATATGATCACACTTACGCAAGCCAAATACCTACATATCGGATGAATATGATCACACTTACGCAAGCCAAATACCTACATATCGGATGAATAAGTCGATCGAGTTTACTTAGTAGCAACAATCATTCCACATTATACTCGCACTGTTCCGAAAATCAACCCGGATTGACATAATATAATTCCTGAAATCCTAGAAAACAATTGGGGTGGATAAACAAACAATTTCCTTCCCCCCCCCTGAGGTATTGCTTTCTAGGCGCTTCTCGGAGCAACCTTGAGTCCAACTACATTATTTTGTCTCCACCCACTAATTGGCAGCATAAAGCCTTCCACCTAAATAATCCTAAGATGTTGCTGATGGGGAAAAGGAATTTCGGTTATGATGATAAACATAACAACAAAAGAAGTCAGTTAATAGTTGAAATAAATACTTAAATAATTGAATAACTGGTAAAGTATGTAATAAAGTCCCGCCCAGCAATTAGCGGCGATTGTGCAATAAAGTGTCCGCCTTTCTGGCCTTTATTGTATTACTATTATATTCAAGCAATAGTGAGGGCCATTGTAAACAATAATAGCATTATATAGGCCCGCCGAGTGGCGTCGTGTGGCGATACATAATGCACTCACTCGAGTTTGGAACTGTGGAATTGGTTTTTGATTGATGACTTTCCCTGTGGTTTGTAACCACCCCAAAACATGTCAGCTGAACATGCTTTCTGTGTATCTTCAAATCAATCTTTCAACCCGAAGTTCATTTTGAATTTACAAGTTTTTTCTACAAATACAATCCTAAAAGTATCATCACGACCGTATCCCTTTTTATGAAGCGGATTCACATTTACATATATATATTAATCCGTTAATGCCGTCTTGGAAGCTCGTTCCATAAATGGGGCCCAATTCTTTTATTAAGTGGTGCAAAGATAACCAGTAATTTCTAAAAGGATGTTCACAAAAATTGTAGCAATCCAAGTAAAAGATGGTCAGTTTTTTTGTCACAAACTGTGCTACGTTTGTTTCTGAGCACAAGTAATTCTTATTAAATTTATCCAAAAGAATCGGAAATACTTAAATTATAATTGTGCGGGTGTACTTGAACTTTATCTTTCGAAAAAGGTTCTTTTTTAAGTGAAGTAAAAACATTTGGAATGAATTGAATGACGAATGAATAGGATCAGTGGTTAGTGCACAATGGCTCATTCATTTGGTATCGATTACCTTTTGTCCACGATTCTAACAATAACTCCACACAACCCTGTTTGGAAATTGTTCGTTCACCTTTTGACATTTAAATTATGGTAACAACTAATAAATATATTCAATTTAATAAATATAGAAAACTGTTATTTACCAATTTATGTCTCCGAGTTCTAGATCTTTCTGTCGTCGGGTATGTTAGAAACATCGACGAACTTGTCACTTGTCATCCTGGGCCGGCGATCATTTACTAAACACGCTTCTTCAAATAGTTTCTGACCACCCCAAAAGCAAGAGATTTGGATCGTAATAGTAAATTTGACTTGCGAATAGGAAATAACTTTGAACATTTTCAATTCTAATCAATTCATTTGTATTTTCATATGGTTGACATTGTAACTCTTGGATATTGTCAAATACATTTTTCAATTTACATACATATACTCGTAGATTACAAATTACCTTATTTATTTATTTTAATACTGTATATAATTTAAATATAAAATAATATTTACAAACTACATAAATAAAAATAATAAAATGAAGTAACTATAACATAACCTAATAAAAATATATAAATAAAAAACGTCCTCAGGAGACGGTCGTAGTAGATAGTCCCAAGCACACTAGCAACATTTCCCCTCTGTATAGCGAGGCTAATACGTAGACAGAAATAATTGCCAGCCTTTCTGTCTCCAGATTTCTCCGTCAGCCGTTTGGACAACTCCTTGGCCAGATGCTTGGCTGAGGGTCCCCATGGTTAGTCTCGACCCCAAACGTCGCAAACTCGTAACCTATATCGAGGTTGGCGTATTTGCGCAGCTTGAGGTTCTCAGCAGAAACCGCCGCACTCCCCGCGCTGGACGAGGTCGCCTGGATGTGACGGGGCTAATGTGTCTACACATGTCGCATCCCATGTCAGTCATGCCGTCGGATCTCTTGCCATCGCTCCGCGCAATTCCAGAGGGTTCAAGAATAGATTAGAGGGTACTCCAGCAGTGACAAGAGCCTTACGAATGATGTGTTGAGAGCCGCGTGACGAGGAATGCGGCACAATTATATTATAATATCCTAGATTCAATTCAATAGAAATTAATTTTATATTACACTAAAATAAACTGTGTAAACTATTGGCGTATCATAATATTATCCATGTTCTAAGGAAAGTATGAACAAAATTATATCAAAAAAAAATTAAACTTCAAAGCTTGTGAATATATTTATAATTTAGTCAATTTATTATCTGAGAGAACCCTAAATCTATAGACTGGTATACACATACGAGACGTTCGTAGATAAGACATATTTAAAGTAGGTACAATAGACATAGAGGTAATAAATGAATAGAGACGTCAATCATTTGCATTTACTATGAGAAAGGGTTGATCGGTTCACCTATAAACATAGCCACACTGTAAACACAACGGCTTCTCGACACAACAAAAGACTGCAGGGTTAGCACGGGCCACAAGGAAATAGAACCGAGCAATATGCTTACGTTAAATTTATTATTTTAGACAAGACAACGTCGCGGCGTCGTTCATTCTTATTTTATGCATTCACGAATGTGCATAGTTTTTGCATTAAATTCACATCGAGGACTACGAAGAATAGGTAATATTTATGTACATTTTACAATTTTCATAACATTCTTTTAATAATTAAAGATACGAAAAGATTTTTAAAAACTATAGACTTACACATCATCCAATATAGGTTATTTTTGTACTACTTGTGTCGTGTACTACATAGTACAAGTCTGTTATGTTTACTATACATTACTGTACAATTAAGAAATTATAAATTAAAATATGTCGTTTTCGTATCAATGAAGTCCTTATTAACTAGAGCTGTCATGATGGCATTTTAAATATTTTAAACACCTAAACTGTATAATAAAATAAAGGATAGGAGTGTGTCGTGTTCAAGTAGCTCGCTTGAAGCCTTAAAGCGTAGAACGCTGTTAATGTAGGCTTCGGCGTACTTATAATATATATTTATGACGTCATGTAAAACGTTCACAAAACGCTTTATTTTCGTGGGTGCACAAACGCACACTAACGCAGTTAAATGTCAGTCATAGTGAAGCTAAACATTCTCAGTTCCTACGTGATCACACTAATAGAAAATTGCCGTGGAATTTTATTTTATAAAATAAAGCCATCGTTGTCTGACTGTACCTTCCTAAAGAAACACACAATATCCTAATAATTGAATTACTTTGGAGGAAAAATCTAAATAATTGGATACCACGAGTCATTAAACAATTGCCTAAACACAACCACAGTTCTGTAACTTGATATTTTATTTACACTTTTGTAATAATATTAATTTCTTTTGTAAGATTTTTTCTTGTTATTTTAAGAAACAAGATAGGGTTTGTTCCTGTTCTCCCAAGAGTTACTTATCCATAATTAGTAAACGTAAAGAAAGGTATAAATATTCATCATATCGAACACAGATTCTTAGATCTCCACTACTGAGAAAGGCACTCTAGATTATATAGGCAAAGGAAGAATTTGGCCTAAACCTGCCACGCTGGTCAGACGTAGTCAATTTTAATGAAAATTTATTGACAATTCCACAAGTTGCTATCAGTGTAACCGGGACCGACGGCTTAACGTGCTCTCCTCCTCACGGGAACGGTGGTGTTGCACTTAAATCTATGACAAATGTACATAAGAAAAGTGTATTTCTCATTGGTTCAACCGGAACCTTTTAGGATTGTCTGATGTCAGTCAAATGTCTGATTTTAAGAAATGTGTTTTACAGCCGCTCTCTGACAGGATATTTTCCACTTTTTCCATTTGGACACAACGGATGAATTTATCGGATGAATAGTAAACATACGGGTACTGGAATATTTCTTGGTAAGTATTTATAAATATTTAGTATTGTGCAAATATAATTTAATTGTGCGTGAATACATTGTGCTGTTGTTATAATTGATCCGTCCAACCTATTGGGGCAGCAAACATTCGATATAGTAGCTGTACGCTTGCTGAACCCGAGGTATAACTTAACAAAGATCTAGACAACTATAACTAAATTTTATAATTTAACGGGTCTACTCGTATACGCCATTTACCTTAAAGACAAACTTCCCCTGACGTTTCGGCCATAGCATTGCCCGTGGTCACGGGTCGACGGAGCTGGCGGTGTAGTAAGGTAGTAGTTACTAAAAATGGCGACACACAACACTCACAATATCCTCGGCTACATCGGGCGATTGATCGCGGCGTCGAAACCGATTAATTACTAATCCAGTAATTTAATTTAAAATCAAATCATTTATTTGTTTAGACACGGGTTAATATTATAAAAGATGATGGTATAGCTGATATGATGGGTCCACCCAAGTAGCTCCTGGTTATTTTATAATCGAAATAATAGTAAACTATGGAGAAAAAATGTATTGACAATTTTCAAAAGGAAATAAATGATTTGATTTGAAACAACAGATATGGGTTATAAAGGTGCAGCAGTGCTCTGCCCATAGGGCGTACAAATATTACTATTGTGGATAGCATTAAATTTTTATACATATTCGTAAACAAAATTGAGATACAATAAAAAAATATAAATTACAATATTATTCATATTTAGAGTTTAACAAGATTTAATAATAATAAATTACAAGTGAAATAAGTAGTATGTCTTGTCAATTAGTATATAGCTCCTGTAGTCTCAACGGTACTTTCCTACTTCGTACCGCCTAACCGTCATTGAATATTTGTAAGCCTTAGTTAGCACGTAGAAATCCACAATGTCAAATACTTATATGCAATGCTAATCGCCGAATGGATCTTCTCAATAAACTCTACTTAGAAGACCTATGTGATGGCTGGCCAGCTCCACTCTTCCAGGATTAGCGTAACTTTTTGTATGGGAAAATGTTTTTTTTTTTTCTTTTTTTTCTTTAATTTTCCAATTTTATTTATTTTTTGCGTTATTCTTCTATTCGGGACGGAGACAAATCCAACAATTCAAAAACCGTGAAAATCTCCTGCCGTTCTCAACTTATAAGTGTTCTAACAAACCCGCCTTTGTTTTATATATTAAGATTTACTTATTATGCAATCTAATATGTCAGAAACCTTCCCCGATATTCACACAACATATTCCCAAAGTTTCATCCCGATCGGTCAAGTAGTTTTGCAATGCATAGGGAACACACACACAGACATTCACCTTTATATATATAGAATTTTGCTGTCATGATTAAAATGACATAAAGCTTCCTGTGTAATTGTATAACACTTTTTAATAAATTACCTGAAAAAATAAAATGTTATGAATATAATAACTTTAAGCAACATAAAAAAAAAATACTGATTGTTAAAGCTTATTATACTGTGGAAGAAGCTCTAAAGGACGACCATATTTTTCAATTGTAATGACATTATTAATTATCTTAGTTATTAGTTATGACAATATTATTTTTAGTTATTAGTTAGGACATTATTAAGAGGATTAATATTTATTCTGACAATGGCTCTATACAGCTGCAATAAATACTTTTTATAGTAGTCTAGTTATATTTAAGTAGGTATATAGATTTGATATTTATACATTTAATATTTAGCTTTATTTTAGTGTCGGTATATAAGACAATGCCCCTTTACAGCTGCTATCCACTAATAGAATTAAGTACCTATGTTATTCGCAGGCACTATGCCCTTATTAGCAGACTGTTCCTTGCTAACAACAGCCAGCTATTTCAGACATTTTTATGTATATTGACTTAATATTAATAGGTATTAAATAAGAAAAATGATATAAATAAACAAAAAACACTTTTATGTAAGAAAGCTTTCTTGCTAACTAATGTGTATATATTTATGATGACGTTTGCTTCTGAAACGGTTTTGGTACAGTTTAGGATTCCTTCTTACAAATAAAACTGATTCGTAGGTACAATCCACTCAATAGAGTTTTATATGTTTCTTTATTTCGATTGCTCCACGTACTAGTGACGATCGGTGGAGAGTATCTTGGAGTATATGTTTAGAAAGGCCCATTTCCATCAGTTTGGGACTCTGAGTTCTGAAGTTCTGAGAGGCTGAAATAATGATAAATAGAATGGATACATATTAAAGACTATTTTTTTATGAGAAGGTAATATAGATAGTGGAAGTGGCGACCGATGTAGTGCGGCACTCGATATTAAAATATCTGAAGATCGGAGAGCCGAGCGGCCAGGGACGGACTTCATGACAAATACTTGATGCTGTGTTCAATGAATTTTGCTCAGAGTGAATGAAAAAAATTAAAGTCGTTAGTGGCTCGGTTGTAAGAATGCCTTATGTCCCACAATAGTCGGTTGTATTCTTGTTTAACTATATAGGTAAATCTCGCTAAGGCCATGTTCACGTAGCTTAAGTAAGCCTTAACTAGTTCTAAGGGTTGTAAATGTTTTTTTTAAATACTATCACGACATGTGACCTTGCGCCCACCTGATGTTAAGTGGCGCGCGAGGTCCATGAATGTTAGCAACTGGAATCTGACACACTCATGACTGACATCAGTTCCCAACACCATGCCGGCTTGACTGGGCATGACAGCAATTCGAGCCTGATCCCGAAACGTATGGATACACTTTATTGGGTTTATCCGCACGAACGGTGGATACTTCCCCGCCCCGGCAGACTGGGCAAATTACCAGTCTGCCTACCACCTCTAGAATTCGTAGGATTCGTAGCGTGCTGAAAATATATTTATGACGTCAAGACAAACATTGACGTAGTGCACAAGCGCATTATAATATCAGTCAATTCTAATCGACAAATATTTTGAAAATGAATACTGTTTGTCTGTCAATAGTTAACCGCAAGGAGAGGGCGTTTTAATTGCATTTGAGTATAAAAATGAAACAAATGTATTATTAATGAAAAACACACAAAACGACCAAAACAAACGCACACTAACGTGTGTGATATCAGTTATAAAACATTTAGCCAACTTTACTGCTGGCCAATCATAACAAATGGCAAGCTCGTTGATGTCTCCAGCGTACCAAGCTCGAGAAATATCACAACTAAATTAAATATTAATTAAATGTATTTATTTACATTAATAAATATTTTTGTGTTCCAACCAGGAATTGAACCCGCTACATTAACAGGCATTTAAAGCAGTGTGAAGTGAAGCACTCGCAGTTCCTATCTGAAAGCACTTTTAGTCTGTTCATTTCTTTTAATGACTCATTGTTGCGTGGTCGTTTGTCTATTAATTTAATAGTTCCAAATATTTCAGTTCCAGGATAGTTTACCATCTTTGGGAGTCCGCCATATTGGATTTAGAGTAACGTCATTTTATTTTCAAACCATTTCATTTCTTACTTATATCATGAAAGTGCATCAAAAATAGCTATTCTGCCATATTGTATTTAAAATGACGTAACTTACAAGTAGCTAACGATGTTCTGCCATCCAAACTGTGTATGTAAAATTTGACGCAAACAAACATTGCTGGTTACATAAAAGTTTATAATAATAACAAAAACCCTCCCATTAATGGACCAGGAATGAAATATTGCACTTTTTATGGTAGCTTTAAGAAAATAAATGATAAAGTAACGTTCCCGTACTTATTCTTTATCGCCTTTTACTATTTGTTGTAGTTCCTACTCATCAAGTTAAGTATTTTAATTCAGAGGAGAAATGCTGTCATGACACAGGATAGCAATTTGTTGGAGAAATTTATTTTGTAAATATTTATTTTTTATTTTATTTATTTACGTAGGTATTTATTTATTTAGAAGAAATTATAGACATTATGCTTGATAGTACATAATATAAAGAAGATTAAAATTATAAACTTAACCTAATTCCATTTACATTTCCTACTAAGATATAATACACAATAAATTACATAAAGAAATAAAAAAGAATAATAAAAGAAACGTAATAATTATTATGATGTTCAATTTAATTTTCAAAGTAGTTTATTTAATTTAAGGTTTTAGTTATTGTTTTAATAAATGTATAATACATAAATGAAAAAAATATACTTGATATTACATTTAAAGTAATACTTAAGCCTACATCCGCTAAAAAGCCTCGAACTCCGTAAAAGAAGTTCCCCTGCACACTTGTGAGTCCGCCCCTGCATTGCCACCATGTCAGTGTTGTGACAGCGGCGACTTTGATGCCACACACTTACCACTGGCTGTATGTATCGATCCCGAGGCCTCTTTTTAAAAAGTAAAAAAGCGCGCGCTCTCCACGCGTCACGGGACGCTGGACGTGTCCATCTTCTGTCAATATTTACGCAGAAATATCACTTTAAATACACTATTTTAAAAGTGTTAATATTATTGAAAAAACTTGGCAGTCTGATTGACTCATTCATCATCTTTCATTCTCAGTCATCAATTGTCTCTGCCTACCCCGCAAGGGATTTATGTATGTATGTATGTTGCAGTTTGAACTTATGTATTTGTATTCCTGAAAGAGCTCAACATATTTATTATTGAATGCAAGAAAAACCAAGGTACGTGTTGGAAAGAAGAAGGATGACGACCATGACGATAATGATTGATGATGTAACTTGATTGATTGAGAGGAAGTATGATAGGGATGTTGAAAGAAGAGTGAACGCGGGAAATAGTCGATATGTCAGTACAAAGCTCGACTCGCTATACACAATGCCATGCTAGTACCAACACTTACGTATGGAAACGAGACGTGGATATGTCAGAATACGCTCGAGAGAAATAGAAATGAGGTCGTTGCGTCGGATATACTTTGATGCGGTCCATACGTAATGACGATGTACGCAAAAGGGTAAGTATTAAAGAAAACATAGGGACAAAAATAAGGAAAGGCATGCTCCGATGGTTCGGACATGTTGAAAGAATGAATGAAGAGAGATTGACGAACCAGATATATAATGCGAAAGTTGTGGGTAAAAGAGGCCCTGGCAGACCAAGACTCACATATCACGATCAAATAAATAAAACAATAGCTGAATGTGTATTAAAAAGCCATCTAAACAAAAGGGCATGTATGAAGAGGTTGATGAATGTCGAAGAAGCGATAGAGGTATGTCGTGATCGTGTCGCGTTCAATTGTCTCTGCCTACCCCGCAAGGCATCTGGCGTGAAGATATGTATGTATGTATATTAACATTATTGTTTAATTGTTATAGTTTTGTTATCTATTTGAAAATGTCAACAATTGGTTTTCAAAAAATAAATTTAAATAATACAAAAAATGCGTCTGTAATTTCTGTACTAACCACACGCACAGGCCTAAATATGCTTCCACATACCATACCCACTATCCCTGCACGTACATATAAATTTGGAGACTCGTACATCTGTCGCACGCTGAAGGAATGCTCTCCCAGCCAGTGTGTTCCCCATTCCTATAACCTGGAGTCGTTTAAGCGAAGAGTGAAAAAGCTGCTTGTTCTGCCGGCATAGTGGTAGAGACTGATGCCGAACGTTAGTGGCTGGCGTCAGTTGCTCCCATTCTTGTACCTCGCGACCGCTTACCATCAGGTGGGCGCGATGTAACATGTCGTGACCAGTATATAAAAAAAAAACATCTACAGAGACATCGACTACATTGTGACTTTTCATGATGATAAAGTTAAGTTAGCTAAACCACTTTTTTACCTATCCTAACTATAGGCTCATCATGACAAGTGGCAAGCTCCTCAATATCTCTAGCGTACCAAAGGAGAGAAATATCATAAATAAATTAAATAAATTATTGTGTCCAGGAATCGAACCCGGTACCGCTAACCGCTAGACCAAGGTAGTGTTGATATTATATAAGGTAGAAATGCGCCAGCTTACATCTAAGTAAAGTACAATATAACAACTAGTATGGCAGTTGACATCGATGTACCAAATGTTGTTACCTATAAAATAAAACATTTCAAGTAAATTCCTTTACAAAATCTAACTCTAAAGTGAGTAAACAATTCTGAGAATGGGTTGTGTAAGGCCATCTTGTATCCGAGGAGTCGGGGAATGTATCGCGAGGTGACCGCTATGGATCACGTTACGGTACCACCGAGCACACATGTGTTTACATCCGCACTACCCCTTCCCATCCTTACACCCGTATTCTTAGACTGAACGACTCCTTCACTCAACCATTCCTTCCAGCTGTCAAACGGAGGGACGCATCGACACGTCACTACGCAAGAGAACTGTCAAACTGAAATATTCTCACTCTCGCGATATTTATATTATCATGACAGCCCTCAGAGGTAGAACACAGTGTCCTAGACCTCCACTGTTGGAGATGGGCCTTCCAGAACATATATCTGTAGAATTTGGCCTACACTCGCCACGCTGGCCAGACGAGTTAGCGAGGATCTGATGTTAATTTTTAACGACAATTTATTAACGATTTCCACAAGTTGCCATGGTATTAGTGGAACCGGGACCGACGGCGTAACGTGTTCTCCAATTGTATTAAGGAATCCTGTAAGTCTGTCCGCAAACTACTATCTCGACGTAGTACTTGAAATAGTTATTTATTTAGTTATTACCTGTCTCTTTGTGGTCTAGCGGTTAAGTCCATTAGACTCTGACTGGACACAATAATTTATTTGTGATATTTCTCGAGTTTATTTTATTATATTATTTATTTATTATTTTTCCCTTCGCAATATTAAAAATGACGGAAGCGACGCAATTACAATTTATTAAAACCAAAACGTTAATGTAATTTTTGCTTAGATTTACTTAGTTATTATTGCTATTGTAATTATATTATGTTTTTATTTTGGCTACTCAAAGGCCCAATTAATGGATACTGTAATAGCATGTAATTGCCTGTAATTGGTGCAGCATCTGTTTTCTGTCTTAGTTGTAAGTAAAAATCCATGTGTGTTTTGTTGCTGTCATTGTTGGTGGTTGGCAAGAGTCTTGCGAGACTAGGAAATATCTGAGCAAGAGTCTTGCGAGACTAGGAAATATCTGAGCAAGAGTCTTGCGAGACTAGGAAATATCTGAGCGAGAGTCTTGCGAGACTAGGAAATATCTGAGCAAGAGTCTTGCGAGACTAGGAAATATCTGAGCAAGAGTCTTGCGAGACTAGGAAATATCTGAGCAAGAGTCTTGCGAGACTAGGAAATATCTGAGCAAGAGTCTTGCGAGACTAAGAAATATCTGAGCAAGAGTCTTGCGAGACTAGGAAATATCTGAGCAAGAGTCTTGCGTGACTAGGATATATCTGAGCAAGAGTCTTGCGAGACTAGGAAATATCTGAGCAAGATTCTTGCGAGACTCTTACGAAAGACAATACCAAAGTTTTGGTCTTGCAAAAAACTACTTTTTATTATAATTTGAAACAGTTTTCTATGAATTAAAAGTGTGTGCGCGTCAGTACCGTGGAGTACGCGCAGGTTAATTGTGAACAAATATAAAAAATTAAGTAAACGGAGGATTATCAGGTTGCGTCAGTGGTTAGAATAACACCCGAATCCACGACCGCTAATGTATTTACTGCGGGGTACCGACACCACACACACCCGAGATACAACTACTTCCAGACACTTTGTTAGACAACCGACTAACTTATTTGTTATTCGAGATAAAAATTTCAAGTTTTTTTTTGTTTCATTGGCCAAACCTTTTTCTGTCTTTAAGTACGAATCTTAATTCGAAAGAAACAGAATTCGGAATAAACAAAATAATTTTATTGTCGTCACAAAATAAAAAATACAAATTGAGCTTTATTTTACAAAAACAGAAGTGTGGCGATAAACAGGAAATCAGCTTAGTCTATGCTGCAGCTTTAGCTTAGCTCAGCTGCAGCACTCATCAGCTGATTGCTTTTCTGAGATTGTTACGGTCGCTGAGGCAATAATATGTTGGATGTGAGTAATTGAAGAAATATATAGGTAACTAAAGAATATAAAATAAAATGAAACCTCGTCCAGTGCGGGGAGTGCGGCGGTTTCTGCTGAGAACCTCAAGCTGCGCAAATACGCCAACCTCAGTACAGGTTACGAGTTTTCGCCGTTTGGGGACGAGACGATGGGACCATAGGGACCCTCTGCCAAGGGTCTGGCCAAGGAGTTTTCCAAACGGATGATGGAGACAGGAAGGCTGGCAATTATTTCTGCCAACGTATTAGCCTCGCCATTCAGAGGGGAAATGTTGCCAGTCTTCTTGGGACTATCTCTGATGGGACGTCTCTTGAGGACATTTTTTATTTATAGTTTTTTTTTAAATTATATTTAATAAATAAATATTATTAAACAGATTAGGTAAATATATAAAAGTATCATCACGACCGTTTCCCTTTCGGGGTGGTCAGAAACCACGCTTATAAAGAATCGGATTAAATTCAGCCAATTTTACTATAGGCCAATCATGACAAGTGGCAAGCTCGTAGATGTCTCTAGGGTACTAAAATCGAGAAATATCACAAATAAATTAATTTGAATTACTTAAATTAATAAATATGATTGTCTAAATCCACGGACTTAACCGCTGGACCACGGAGGCAGTTTAGTTTACCGAAGTTTATAAAATAGAAGAGTGGTATGTATGAGTATCTCCCCGCGCGGCTGCTGTCGGTACCTCGGATAGATCGTAACTGCGACCACTTTGCCCAATCCGCGCTTCACTAATTGAAATTTTGTTTGTAATCCGAGCCTCTATGTGCTCATATATAATGATATTTTTATTTACACTAAAAATCCACTGGGAAAATACTCCAACACGTTACCTCTACATTATTATATTTTAAACCTGTTATCGATGTGTTATGTTTTCAAGATTTTGCCAAAGAGAAACTAAAATACTTGAGTTCGATTCTAAATTATGTAATAATATATTGCTGTTTAATATTTGATAGTGTAGAGAGTCTGGCGTCAGGGCCAACTCAACTAAACTAAATATTTAAGTTTCTTATAGTCGATTCATTTATTATATATAGGTATTTAATGTGTAATGGATGTCTGGCCTTACGAGTGAGACTGACACAAACTGTGTCTGGTACAACAATGAATAGAGACAATATAATGAGTAAAAGAATTACGTGAGAAAGTTAATTTGTGCAACAATAATATCACTAACTCGAAACAGTTATAAGGTTATTACTAAGTACGTAGTTACAAAGAACTTATAAAAAACTGCGGACATATTCAAATACTGAAACATATTTGTCATGGACATATATATGTAAATATATATTTGTTACTTCATAGCGCAATATAAACAGAAGTTCAACTTGCATAAGCAAAGCCGACAGCGCTGCGTTTCAAAGATACGAGAACGGTATTTCGTCTTTCTTCTCTTTGTAAAATAAATGTCTGTGGTATCATTAACAGACCCTAAAATCCTATTAAATATAATATATATGTACAATTAAAAAATAAAACAAATCACGACGATGGTAATATGAACTAGAAATGAAAGGAAGGCTGAAAAATTTGACTATATTTTTGACCAAGAAAAAATTGCTTAGATTGCATTTCCCGAAAAAAAAAGGCATTCGCAGTAAAATCAGACCTCACTCGCTGTAAAACCCGCCTGTCTACGCCTGAGTCCTTGTGGTTAACACGAGATAAGTCAGAGTTCAAAAGAAATGGTATATTTTCATCAGTCAAGCGCTTGCTGACATTCGTTTTTTTTAAGACACTTTTTTAAATAATACAAAAACTACTTATTTTATTTTCCAAATAACTGAATGTCAAATTCAATATATATTTATAAAAATAACATTATTCTTATCAATAAAAAACATTATAAAAAAAAATACATTCTAATTACTGTTTATATAATATAACAGTTGCGGTGGTGGCTCGGTTGTAAAAATTGGCCCGGCACAACACTTTTCTTACATTTTGTCATAGATTTATAACACCACCCTTTCCGTGCCTCGGAGAGCACGTTAAGCCGTCGGTCCCGGTTCCACTAATGCCAACTTGTGGAATCGTTAATAAATTATCATTAAACATTGACAATAGTTCCTCGCCAACCCGTCTGGCCAGCGTGGCGAGTGTAGGCCACTGTTGTGCCCATGTCGGTCCTATAGCATGCTTGTCTATGTGCGTCGTATGTTTTTGTCTATGTAGCCGAATGTGTCCAGACAACAAGCACCTTGTTGAGTAATAGTTTCTGGGAACCATTTAATTTTGCCAGCTTAAAATTTGTGATAGTTAACCCTGAACGTGCGAAACAATAAACTTTCCGGAACTCATTTCAATCAAACTTCTTCAGGAACAATATAATTTTAATTTGTTTTATATCAATATGTTCTCATTTTGCATCTCTCTTTAAATAAATAAATGAACCGCTCATGAAGGAAGAGAACATTTATATGGAGGATATGACCAACTCTAGTATGTCTTAAGGTTAGCCAAAGGAAAACATTTTATTGACAATCGCACGTCTCGTAAGAACGACGGTCCAAACCGCTCTAAAATTACTTAAAATGGTACCAAAGCGGACTATTATGTTAGGACTTCCATTTAGCAGAAAGCATCTAGTCAAGCCGGCATAGTGTTAGGGACTTTTAGTCATGCGTGTCTAATTCCAATTGCTAACATTCATGGACCTCGCAAGCCACTTACCATCAGGTGGGAGCAAGGTCAAATGTCGTGCTATTTTAAAAAGTATAAGTATCCAAGAAAAAAGGCTATGTTTATGTATGTAGGTATGTAGGCAATTAAAAATTATGTAATTAAGTCGACTATTCAAATTGACAGCATCCGTGAAGAATATCTTAATAAAAACGTCATTGCTCAAACGTGACTTTGTAATTTGTATGGTACAAGTCGCTTCTGCTAAACTAGATGAAGTTCATTTTTGAATATACTCGTATTTTTGAATTTCAGAGTACACCCCCAGAATAAAACTGCGACATAAACATTAAAATGTTTTGACTAACTGAACCACACCAGTGTCTGCTATATTTCAATGTAACTCTTATTACAACTGAACAAGGTATACAGTTCGATGCTAGGTGGTTATATTATTAATACAATGTAACTAAATGTGTCACTGACTACATCTTAACACGAGGAAATAAACCTTGACTTTTTTCTATTTCAGGCACGGTTGAAGCCGGGTCCCGTTTCTGGTCATCATTACAGCTCCCAAAACATACAGTCCTATACCTTCAGTGTTGGAGATGGGCCTTGCAGAAGTGTTGGATATTTTGGACTTTAAACTGCGTTCTTCTGGTCAAAAACACAAAAATATTTAAGTAATTTGTGACGTTTGTTGAGTCTACCAGCCTAGAGCCATATAGAAGAGCTCGCCATTGAAGGGGAGACACAGGAAAGACGAGCTTCGGACAGATGGACGGAAGTAGGATGGGGGGGGTGGGGAAGGATCGCGAGCCTCTAGCAGTGGAGAGATTCAGGCTTATGGTGAAGATGTATTCAAAGCTCTATAATTAAAAAAACAATTAAAAAGTTCTTCTTCTTACGGTGCCATCTCCTATCGGAGGTCGGCTATCATTAAGGCGATTTGGATTCTGTTGGCCGCTGTCCGGAACAAGGATGTGGTGCTCATCCCGAACCACCCCCTGAGGTTCTTGAGCCAGGAAGTGCGTCTTCTCCCCGGTCTTCTGGAGCCTTGTATCTTGCCTTGCATGACGAGCTGCAGCAAGCTATACTTTTTATTGCGCATTAAAAAGCTAAAGCTTGTAAAATAGTAAAGAAAAACTGATTCGTAAAACATTAAAAACAATAACTGCCTCCGTGGTCGAAAACATAAACGTCTTTAAGTCAAAACATGAGCGTCTTTAAGTCAAAACTTGAGCGTCTTTAAGTCAAAACTTCATGGTTTTCTATCTAAAAAATACTATTACAGCGTAGCAGACTATCTTTCAGAAACTTGAGAGGAACAGTTAGCATGCCCTCACCCATCACCAACATTGTAAAATTATTTTTTATTGTATGTCCAATGGACGGGACATAGCGACCACCATAAATAATGTACTTA
The DNA here is from genome assembly GCA_910589645.1 of Tinea semifulvella. NCBI lineage: Eukaryota > Metazoa > Arthropoda > Insecta > Lepidoptera > Tineidae > Tinea > Tinea semifulvella. The sequence continues at coordinate 186,187 of OU342604.1, forward strand.
TTCAAAAACCTATGATCCACAATAAAATACTTTTGATTCGATTTGTGGTCTAGCGGCTAAGTCTGTGGGTTCGAATCCTGGTTGGGACACAAAAATATTTATTAATGTAAATAAATACATTTAATTAATATTTAATTTATTTGTGATATTTCCCGAGTTTGGTACGCTGGAGACATCGACGAGCTTGCCACTTGTCATGATTGGCCGGCAGTAAAGTTGGCTAAATGTGAATTTATAAGTGTGGTTTCTGACCACCCCGAAAGGGAAACGGTCGAGATGATACTTTACTTTAATAAAATATTAAAGGGTCGTAGAAGTGTTACCAATAAGTATAGCTCGGCTGCCGGCTGTCGGCGGTCGGCGGTCGGCTGTCGGCGGTCGGCTGTCGGCGGTCGGCTGTCGGCGGTCGGCTGTCGGCGGTCGGCGGTCGGCTGCATCTCAGTGGTCAATAAAAATGCTAATATTACACAAAAAGGAAGATTTTGTTATCTTCAAGTGACAGCAACCATCTTTCTTAAGACAAATAATACAGTTTATTTTTTTATGTCGTAGAGATGTAAAATACAACCGTGATTTTTACTAAACGTCTAGTCTGGACGATATTTTAAATCTAATTTTTGTTAAAATGTAAACGTTTACCTACTACTCGTAGAATAAACTAAATAATCCTAATTTTCATTAAATTTATCTTCGCATTGTACAGGGTTAGAATTAGTATATTAAATATTTATCGCGGTCGCGTTAGGTTCGTCAGTAGTGCGGATTGTTCAGTCACGATGTCGCGTGGACGAGTGAACACTATGCGTTCAAAGCCGACGACTCTGCTACTATTGATAGTCCACTATTTTAGGACTAAATGACAATATCGAGAAGTAAACGACATTCCACCGTCGCTCTGTGACATTTTACCATTGCGCAGAATGTAGCCGACAGACTCCACAAGTTTATAGTTTCTTAACATTGTAGTTGTTTTGTTTTATTACATGTTAAATCTGCCACCCTCATACGAAAAGGTCGTTTTTATAGATACCAGAAATAAGTTTGTGACAAAAGTACAATGTATAGTATTTATATGATAAGTCAAAAAAAAACATCAATTCTCATTCTCTGGTATGGATTAATTAAAACTGATATATTAGTAACTGAAGGTTATTAAATCCTTACCTTTCTCATAAACGTTTCCGAAAATGTCAAGAGTGTAATGTAATATTTATTGCAATTAAAATGAGAAATTATACTATTAAAAGTATGTCGTATGAATTTGAAACCACACTTTAAGCTTTCTGCTTCGCTCGCACAGATAGATACAGATTATTCAAGTAGGAGGGTAGTTTTAAGAAATGTAGTCTATTAACTTTCTACGAAATACAATTAGGTACGGACATTTTAGAGATATTTCTCTACACTTTCATTATATTTAATTTCCGACGGAGAAAAATTAAAAATACATATATAACGATTTCACTATATTTTACTAAAATCTCTAAAATGTCCCTAATTTTATTCCCTACATTTATCAAAAGTATACTCAGTCTTGAATATTTAAAAAAAATGCTGGATTGTGCGAGCGAAAGGAATGCAAAAGCGTTTAGCTAGACATATTGATAAACCACCAATAATGAACTTGAGCTACGACATTGTCGACCGTCTCTTAAAAACCGCGAAATAAAAACCAGAATGTTTTGGTTATGAACTGTGTGTTTGACGAACCCTTTGGATTTTATTGTAATTTTATTGTGAGGGCTTGCACTTTATTACTTTTTTATTTGTTGTTAAATGCAGTGGGGTTGAGGGGTGGCCAGATCAAAGGGTTTGCCAGATCGATAAACTATTGCCGCCGGAGTCGCGCACTTTCATTTTTAGCAAGTTTAGGGATCTTGATTTAAATGTAATTCGTTAATTATGAGTTGGGGCCGGGAACTGAATACTTCTTTAGTGGATTATGTTAACTGAAATACAGAAATGTATACCTATGGGAACGCGGTCATTTACGAGTAGGTGACCGAATGCCAGTAAGAAAGGATTCAGTTATTGGCTGTTAGTCCATAAATTGACTGGCGAAACCGATTGAAACTTGTTATTGTGGGTAAATAATATATTTACCGTATAATTAAAAGTGAATGCCTCCGAGGTCTAGCGGTTAAGTTCGTGGATTTAAACGCGGTCAGGACACAATTTCATTCATTCATTACAGCCCCTAGAACAGTGGTGTTGTAAATCTATGACTGCAGTACGTAAGACAAGTGTATTTGACATTGATACATGCCGGGGGGGATTGAACCGACCTGTTTTAGGATTTAAGGTCCGCGTTCGGTTTGAACCGACCTGTTTTAGGATTTAAGGTCCGCGTTCGGTTTGAACCGACCTGTTTTAGGATTTAAGGTCCGCGTTCGGTTTGAACCGACCTGTTTTAGGATTTAAGGTCCGCGTTCGGTTTGAACCGACCTGTTTTAGGATTTAAGGTCCGCGTTCGGTTTGAACCGACCTGTTTTAGGATTTAAGGTCCGCGTTCGGTTTGAACCGACCTGTTTTAGGATTTAAGGTCCGCGTTCGATTTAAGGTATACTTTATTTTATATGAAAAAATTCTCGAGTTTGGACGCATTGACGAGCTTGCCACTGATCATGATAGACCGGCAGTAAAGTTGGCTAAATGTGAATCTCCTATATAAAAAGCATAGTTTCTTACCACCCCACAAGGGATGCGGTCGTGATAATATATTTATTTATTTTTATTTATTATTTGGAAAATTTACAGCCATTGCAATTAGATACACAATATTTGTAGGATTCTATGAGCCAATTATAAATTGCCTCTGATAGAAATCACAAAGTAACTTAACCTAACTTAAATAAATATACAATGTTATGATGTACTATACTATATACTAATTAAAAGTGTACATAACAATTTAGGATTTATCTATATGACTTTTATTAATTATAGCTTAATGTTTTACTACGTTAAATAAATATATATATATATAGGAGTATTTAATTTAAATTTTATTATTTAAGATTACTTTAATTAATGTCATAAAGTTTATATATTTCATTTATTATTTGCAGCCCCTAGACGACAGCGTCATAGACCACAACTGTTGGAGATGGGCCTTCCATATATTTATTTTATATGCCATATGTAAAATACACTTCAAATCTGTTACAACTTTGCGTGGATGTGTATTTTGTTTATAGATTGCAGGCCTCATAAGTATAGACTATTTTTTAGTAATAAATCATATAAATGTATGTCAGTGTTAATAGTTAATAGTTTTAATTTTATATCAGGTTTATAGCTTTATATTTGTTTTAATCCGCTATCGCTTTAATACACTTTATTAGAGTCCTGAACAATGGTAACATGTAATGTGAATCAAACAGTTGGGGATAACTTTGTGAGTACTTGTCACACAAACTGTTATGAATATAAACAAAAGAGATTTGTAGTTTTAAATTGTAAATAATTTTAATTAGCACCTTAACTATAAACAATACATACCTTTACTTAAATTGACAATCAGCACACCTTAATAGGTACATAGGCTGTTTAACTTTGAAATCAACAGAGACGATCGAAAGACCATGTAGTAAGCTGAGTCTTACTGCTAAATGTTGAATGGTGCAACTAACCTTAATCCTCTATAGACTAACCTCCGTTAAGAAGTTTTTGACCAAAAACGGCATGACACCAATTGTTAACCCCCCGTACTCACCGGATCTAGCTCCCTGTGGTTATTTTTTGTTCCCCAGGCTCAAAAAGGACAAGAGAGGAAAGCGTTTTGCCACTGTGGAGGAGAAACAAAAATCGCTGGAAAGCCTAAAGAGTATTCCTATGAGTGCATTTATAAAATGTTTTGAGGATTTGAAGGGGATTAAAATTTTGGGCAAAAATATAAAAAAAAAATAAGTTATGGCTAAATTCCCGTTTTTTTAGGTAATTCGTATAAATTTTTGTAAGTTTTTATTTGTATTACTGATGTACTTCTCAAATAAACGTATTTATTATTATTACTTATTTTCCTATTAGTCTTGAAAACGTAGTGTAATAACGCGTTCTCGCCTTGTTTAATATACGCCTTTGCGATATGTCGTTAAAGTCATTAATATGTACCACGTTATCTCCTGCGACTGACACAATTATCTTTAGGTTTCGTGTAACTTTAAGTTGTATCATTAAAGATCATAGAAGAACGCAAGTTAACAAAGAAACACAAGAGAAAGAAAAACCGCGGAAATAAAGTCACGCCACACAGGAAATCTCAAATTGGATTTTAAAAGTGGAAAGACAGAGCGGGACGGAACAAGGGGCGCTATTCTTGCGATAATTAATTTGTTTTGAATAAATTTTACAATATTTGTATGCTAAATTGTACCATATGGCGTATATAGCACTTAGTTACCTTACATTCCCTTTTGATGTTTTGAAGAGGCGAGCTATACGAATTGTGGACGATACTGTTGTATCTATCTACCTTATGAACTGATGAACTGTCGTAATGTAGCTTGATGTGTCCGCTCTAAGCGTGCTCTATTGGCTGAGCTATGATAAGCGCACCTAGGTTTAACATCCGTCCGAACTTTGTCCGGCTCTATAATTTGTCCGCCAACTTTACTATAGGTCATTTTGTCCCCCATTGGGGGACAGGGGGAGGTTATGTCGGGCTCGCACCGACTAAAACCTGATGGTGTTTCTCTTATTATTAATAATATATTATTATATAAATTATTATTATTATTTGTATGTTTCTTTGACACCGAAGTAGCGGTGATAAAATATGTTCCTAATGTATAGACGCACTTACTCGCATATATTAATTAACCTTTATGTTTTGTAATGTGCTAAGGAAATAAATAAATAATAAGTATGCAGTTTAGAAAGAATTTCCGATCTATATTTAGTCCACATCAGCAGCAGAATAGCGCTCCCTGCGGGGTGTGTGCGAGAGAGACCGCAGTATTAGTTTTAACAAAGACTAACTCATTGCTCACAATGGAGACTGAAAAAGACATTTGCTTTAACAAGATTTCTAATGTTCAAGTGGGGGGGACAGGGCAGGTGGGGGGGACAGGGCAGGCCGGGGAGAGGGGGCAAGACGGAGCTCTGAGGTTGTGTCCTACACCTAATGTCAAGACAGGTACACTAATCGTATTTATTTGACAAACTAATCTTTAAAAATAAATGCTCAGCAGCCCTCATTCTGTTACATTATATAGGTAATGGAATCCCTTACATAACGGAACTGCCTCCGTGTATTAGCATGTTGTGTAATCGTTTTGTGGTGAGGGATATCATAATTTAATAAGAACATTTATTTTATATTTATTTATTTTATTTACTATTACAATATATGTATTATATGAGTATTATGTTTTATATATTTATATATGTATTTAGTTGGTAATTTACGCATTGTTTATAAACAAAACATTACCACATTAACATTTTGGTATGTTAGTAAGAATAGGGTAATCATGCTCAACTTCAGCACGGGGTCACCTCGCGAAGTGTGCGGACACATTACTTACTTCACTCTATCGTACAGAGCTATTTAGCATGTTATAAAAATATGTACTTATATCACAATAAATATATTTGATTTGATTTGATATCCGTGGATTTAGACTCGGAGGTACCGGATTCGATTCCTGTTCGGAACACAATGATATTTAATAATTTAAATAATAATTTATTAGTAATATTTCTCGAGCCTGCCAATTGTCATGATTGGCCTATAGTAAAGTTGGCTAAATGTGAATCCGATTCTTTATAAGCGTGGGTTCTGACCACCCCGAAAGGGAAACGGTTGTGATGATACTTTACTTCTAAACAACGGATACTGTCATCTAATAATATGTAATGATTTATCATAAAAATGCCTTATTAAGTAATGTAAAACTAGGTTTAATGTAAATATATAATCTTATTTTAATAAATGTTGTTAAAATGATGATAAACGCGTCGCGGACAGTATTTACTTTTCGTTTTCCCAATGATTTTGAAGTAGTCCACATCTTTAGCGTGCGACAGATGTAAGAGTCTCTAAATTTATATGTTTGCGTAGGGATAGTGTCTACAGTAGGAGGGTGCATATTTTGGTCTGTGCATGTGGTTTTTATAAATATCTAGTATACTGCCACCGTGGTTTAGCGGTTAAATGCGTGTATTTAAACCGGGTTCGATTCCTGGTCGACACACAATAATTTATTGAATTTTAATTTTTACCACTTGTCAGGATAAGCATATAGTAAAGTTGGCTAAATATGAATTATCTTCTTTAAAAGTTAGGTTTCCGACCACCCCGGAAGGGATACAGATCTTTTGAAGTGTAGGACCTTGAGAGCTGCGGTGTTGGTGATATAAGTAAGAAATGACCTTCCTTTTAGGGCCAGCGGTTTCCATAAGGAATGTATGTTGGCCCGGTCATCATATAGGTATATGAGTGATATCTTGTTTTGTACTTTGATTGTGATACTTAACGGTTTAAGAGAAGTATTGTTCAACTTCTGTGGCTTCGTAAGGCTTACCGCACGTAATTATAACGACAAACAATACTCTGGTACCACCGTTCGTAGACACAATGACAAGCTACTAAAATCTTTTGCGATCAGCTTTGTTAATATGTTTGTTACGAGTACAAATGTTAAAGAAAGGACATCATTCATCTTGTATGGGGATTTGTTCTAACTTGTATTCGCAGTTAGGTATATATGCATATTAAATTATTCTAACAAGAACACATATTAAGTAGAAAAAATCATTTATTTTGTATAGTTTAGGTGGACAATATATTAAAATATCATCACGGCAGCTCTAGTAGGTACTTTATTAGTATAAAACCAACATTATGTTATATTCCAAATAACTTAACTGCACAGTATCAACGGACTGCCTCCGTGGTCTAGCGGTTAAGTCGGTTGATTTGGACGCAGAGGTACCGGGTTCGATTCCTGGTCGGGACACGAGCTTGGCATTACCTTCTGGCCAAAACCAAAAGGGACAAGATCCAGAGTCAGCAAAACATATCGCTCAGGGTGGTATCCGGAGCGCCGTGGTTCGTGCAAAATTCTGTAATTGCGAGAGATCTGGAGATGCCTACTATCGAGGCATTTGTTGTCGGCCTAGCTAAACGTATGTTTTACCGGCCTGACAACGGATCCTACAAGCATCTTCAGGATATCGCTCCTACTTTCGCACGGCCCCCGGAGGGGAGGCCACTACCTAGGGAGGCGCTCTTGGAGAAGAACTAAAGTAGACAAATCTAGGAGACTAGATTCGTGAGCCACAAGGGCGGTGTTGTAGTAGGAGCAGCGCCCAGCACCAAAGGTGCGTTGAATCACCGGCGGGTAGTTAGCCGCCGAGATCCTGCCGGGGAAAGCGGGAGATTATCCCATCCCCAACCCAGGCCCATTGAACTTCCGGGCCTGGATGACTCCGCTGTCTGTCTGTCGGGACACAATAATATTTAATAATTTAAATAAATAAATGGACTAAAAAGTATAAATAAAATAACTTAAAAGTAAAAAAAATAAAATTAAACTAAACTTATTAAAAAATAAACTATAAGTAAAAATGTGTCCTCTAATAAATAAAATTAAACTAAACTTATTAAAAAATAAACTATAAGTAAAAATGTGTCCTCTAATAAATAAAATTAAACTAAACTTATTAAAAAATAAACTATAAGTAAAAATGTGTCCTCTAATAAATAAAATTAAACTAAACTTATTAAAAAATAAACTATAAGTAAAAATGTGTCCTCTAATAAATAAAATTAAACTAAACTTATTAAAAAATAAACTATAAGTAAAAATGTGTCCTCTAATAAATAAAATTAAACTAAACTTATTAAAAAATAAACTATAAGTAAAAATGTGTCCTCTAATAAATAAAATTAAACTAAACTTATTAAAAAATAAACTATAAGTAAAAATGTGTCCTCTAATAAATAAAATTAAACTAAACTTATTAAAAAATAAACTATAAGTAAAAATGTGTCCTCTAATAAATAAAATTAAACTAAACTTATTAAAAAATAAACTATAAGTAAAAATGTGTCCTCTAATAAATAAAATTAATATTTAATTTATTTGTAATATTTCTCTCCTTTGGTACGCTGGAGACATCGACGAGCTTGCCACTTGTCATGATTGGCCGGCAGTAAAGTTCGCTAAATGTGAATCCGCTTCTTTATAAGCGTGGTTTCTGACCACCTACGGTCGTGATGATACTTTACTTTACTTTTACTTTTATTGTACAAAAAATAGCTGTATTTAATTTAATGTTGGACTATCTGAGCACATGTGATCCCACTGCGTTTTTTAAATATATGAGCAAAGTCGGGTGAAACAGCTATTTGATCTCCTAGTTATCAATCTGCCGCAGAGAGGACTACCTACCATCCTACATTTATGTTATATGGCCCTAGAGTGGTTTTCTCAATATCTTCATGGTCGCCAGCAGCAGGTTCGAGTTGATCAGGTGTCGTCGGGGTGGTGTAGCCTGGTTACAGGCGTCCCGCAAGGTGGCATACTCTCTCCTCTGCTATTTTCCTTATTTATTAACGCCATCACCTCTTCTCTTCATTGTTCCTACCACCTGTATGCCGACGACTTGCAGCTCTATGTGCAGACGGATATCAGCACACTAAACAGTGCAATAGCTTGGCTGAACTCAGATCTTCATAATATCAAGTTATGGTCTACACGCTTCGGGGTCGTTGTCAACCCGAACAAGTGTCAATCGATCATAATTGGTAGCTCTCGACAGTTATGTAAAGTTGACATTGACAATATTGACCCGGTTCGGTTTGACAATGTCCCGATTGCATACTGCAGCGAAGTGAAGAATCTAGGTGTACATCTGGATTCCAAACTAAGCTGGACCGCTCAGGTTACTAACACAAGTCGTAAATTGTTTTCTTCCTTGCACTCTCTCAATAAACTTAAAAACTTTTTGCCGTTAAAAGCTAAAATAACCCTTGCCCAAAGCCTTCTCCTACCCCTACTCGACTATGGCGACGTGTGTAGCGTTGATCTCTCAGAGGTGTTGCTCAATAAAATGGATCGCTTGCTTAACTCGTGCATACGTTTTATCTACGGTTTGCGCAAATACGACCACATCTCTGAGTATCGAGCTAAGTTGAAGTGGCTACCAATTCGTTGTCGCAGAAACCTTCGAATTCTTTGTCTGCTTTTTTCTGTATTAAATGAACCTGCGACACCGAAATACCTCAAGAACAAATTCTCCTTCCTCTCTTCTCTCCACGACAGGTCGTTGCGGTCATCGCATAACGCTGTACTTGCTATACCATCTCACCACTCTAGTTTTATGTCCGACTCATTTGCAGTTGTTGCCGCAAATCTGTGGAACAACCTGCCCTTAAATATCCGACAAGCGCCCAACAGAATGCTGTTTAAAAGAATGGTCTTCACACACTTCCTGAATAGTTCCTAACAACTGTAAGTAATATTGTATGTATGTATGTATGTATTATTATTAATTTGAATTTACTTATTATCATTTATGGTAGAGCTTGCTCAGGGATGAATTATAGACGATAAAGTTCAATACCAAACTATTTTAATGAGTTTCACAACATCACAATTACAACAAATAAACAAAAATAATATTAAACGTTACGAATGGCGCGCGCGCGTGCTGTCGTCGGCGATGTAGCCGTGGTGTGTCTCAAAAAGGCTACTCTTGGCGTCTCACATTGCCTACGGCGGTGAGAGCGAGAGCGACAACACGCATGCGCAGTAAATCTACAAGTCGACGATGTACCGCGCCGGAAGTCGACCACGCGCAACTCTTGGCGGCAATATACGATTTACTACATACTCCCCCTCTAGTTCAGGAGAACGCCCTCGCTCCTGGACTAGATCCTGCCCCTTAGCTCCAACAGTGCGGGTAGGGCGGCCGCGATTTCTCTTGGGTATGACGGGTCTAGGTGGGGTATCATGGCTACCGATATAGGGTGTAAGATCTTGTACGTGATACTTACCGAGAAGATTGCCAGGCTGTTCGATGTCTGAAATCTCGTAAGTTGTGGGACTGACCTTTTTAGCCACACGATAAGGACCATCGCGTCGTGACACAAACTTAGAGGTTAGTTCCTTAGAACTTTTGCTAAGAACGTGGGATTTAAGGAGTACTAAATCATTTACCTGAAATGATACTGCCGGACGGCGCGAAATATCTGCGTACTCCTTGTTCTTATCCTGCTGGAGCTCCACGCGCTCGCGAACAGCTGACAAGGAATTTAAAAACTTCCCAAGGTAAGGAGTTATTTGTGGTACAAAATTTTCTTTTAATTGTATGGCACGAAGGTCATGTGTGACCTCTGTGGGAGATCTCATCTCTCTGGCGAAAGTTAAGTAAGCTGGTGACATACCTGTTGTGCGACATTTTGCACTATTTAATGCGCCGCATAACTGCCGACACAAACTGTACCCCATTGTCCGATACAATCCTGCGGGGTAAACCGTAACGCATAAAATATTCCTCAATGAGAATATGGGCACAAGCTTCTGCAGTCGCTTCTTTAAGCGCGTATAGCTCTATCCACCTGGTAGCAGTGTCTTCGACAAGGAAAATCCAACGCTCCCCCTGGTCTCCCTCTGGTAATGGACCGAAGAGGTCTATGGCTAGCACCTCATTTCGCTGATTCATCACCGGTGTTTGGAGAAGACCTGGTGGCTTAGCGTTTGTGGCCTTGTAGCGTTGGCAGTGGATGCAGGCTTTTACATAGTCAGCGACTATCCTCCGCATCCCCGTGAAATAATATAGCTGACTAACCTTTTGGTATGTTCTATCAACTCCTGGATGACCTGCTGTAGGAGAGTCATGGAGTTCCTTTAAAATTTCTGGTACTAGAGCAGCAGGTATAACTAGTTGAGGAGATTCACTTTCAGAATCTGGGTTATACCTGAATATGACTCCCTGGTCCATAACGTAACCGCGCTCTAACCATCTTTGAGCAGCGAGTTCATCAGGACATTCAAGTTCTTTTATGATTTTGGCCACTTCCGGGTCAGAGATTTGATCCTGACGTACCTGAGTAGGTGATTTTCTTGGCAGGTCGCAGATGACTGAGCAAACGCCGCAGGAGCCGCGGTCGTCACTCGAACATATAGGTCTGCTGAGCGTATCTGCTACAACATTTGCCTTCCCGGGTGTGTATTGGAACTGAATGTCAAACTCTTGAAGTTTGAGAGCCCAACGAACTAACCTGCCTGCTGGTGATTTTAATGATAGCAACCAGCGGAGGGGTTGATGGTCACTGCCGATAACAACTGACTGGCCGTCTAGGTAGGGTCGAAACCGCTCAACCGCCCACACCACAGCAAGAGCTTCCCTCTCTGTGGTGGAATAGTTCCGCTCTGCTGCGTTGAGGAGACGACTGGCATATTCGATTGGCCTTTCCTGATTGCCCTCCCCCTGTAATAAAACTGCGCCAAGGGCGTAGTTGCTTGCGTCTGTACGCAGAATAAAGGGTAGGCCAAAATCAGCCTGAACCAGTACTGGAGCCGTTGTTAATAAATGTTTTAGCTCCGTAAAAGCATTTCTTTGCTCTGATGTCCAAATCCAGATTTGGCTTTTCTTAGTCAAACGTGTCAATGGCTCGGCAATTTTGGAAAAGTTTGGTATAAACTTTCTGAACCATGAGCACGTTTGTAAGAAAGTTCTGAGATGTTTTAAATTACTCGGCTCTTTCATTTCTACCACAGCACTAACCTTTTCAGGGTCAGTGGAAATACCGTCTTGAGTTATGACGTGGCCAAGGTACCTTACATTGTCCCTGGCAAAAACACATTTCTCCCTATTTATGTGGAGATTGTACTCGTCCAGCCGCGAGAATACTGCTTCTAGGTCTTGCAGGTGCTGCTGAAATCCCTCAGATATAATCAGGAGATCATCTAGATAAGCAAGTATAGTTACATTTTGTAAAGCGGAGCATGAACGGAGACGGTCGATTAGGCGTTGAAAGGTCGCCGGCGCGTTCTTTAATCCGAACGGCATTCTTTTAAAGCGGTAGGTTCCCAAAGGACAAACGAAGGCGGTTTTATCCCTATCCTCATCTTTGACACCTACCTGCCAATAAGAAGAACGAAGGTCCAGAGAACTCATATAACAGTTCTTCTTGGTACCTTGGAGCAGATCATCGATGCGAGGCATCGGATACGAATCTGACTTCGTGATCGAGTTAAGACGCCTGTAGTCTACACAAAAACGAATACCACCCTTGGCCTTGGGCACCAGCAGAGCAGGAGAGCTCCAAGCAGATTCGCATTCTTCGATCACGCCATCTTGTAACATTTTATCAATTTCATTTTTCATCAGCTGTTTCTTCGAGGGGTTTAGACGATAAGGAGGTACCGATATAGGAGAGTGCTCACCTGTTTCAATCCCATGCTCAGCATAGGGTGTGGGGCCTCCCCCTGCTTTAAAACTGCGGTCATGCCTAACGAGGGTTGCAGCTAGTGCTTGGCGCTGAGCTGGACTTAAATGCGCGCCCTCGTCGTCTCGAAGAACGTCTGTAGTAGCGCAAACAGCAGAACACGAGGCACGTTCAAAACACAATTCGTATGTAATAGAATTATCATTACCAAAGAACCATGATTTCTTATTAAAATCAATAACAACACCAGCTTTAGTAATGAAATCGATGCCCAATAATGTTTCATTGTTTGTAGAATCAGGAAAAATTAAGAAAGGAATGGATATTACCTTGTGTATCAGCTTGACTTTTAAGTCAGTAGTAAAGACCGCCATCTCCCGGACGATGCCGTCGGCGAGTTTGATATCTCTTGTTGACGGAGTAAGGGGGTGGCCTTTACGTAGAAGGAGAGCATATAGAGTATGACCAGCAATGCAATGCCTAGCTGCCGTGTCAATAAGCGCGGTACCGTTAACACCTAAAATCTCAATTTTAAAAATTGGACGTAAGTCGATGTGTATGACGGGCTTAACATGATGACTAACGCGCGGTACATCGTCTCCACTACAAATACACAAGTTATTTAATACATTTTTATCATTTATATACTTATTCTCAATTTTCGGAAAATTGGAGCTACTACATTTTGAAAAAATTTCATTTTGCTGAATTTTCAGAAAATTGTGGTTACTATAATTTGCAAAGTTATCGTAAGAGTTTAAATTACGTAAATTATAATCGTTAAAATAAAAATTCTCGTAATACTTATTATTAGTACCTAAGCACCTATGTGATAAAGAAGAATAATGATTCATGCAACGTGCATTAACATTCTCTACACATTTTGTGTTAAAAGAAAGATCGATATTATCACGTAAACATGCGTCCTTATGAGGAAAGCACTGCCTTAAGCACACAGTTTTGTTAGGCATGTTGCATGTATCTGTACTACAAACTATCTTATTACTAACACAAGGTATATATTTACATTTATTACTATCGTTCAAATTGTAATTTGACGAAAAACTTTGATTTAAATTGTTAAGGTCAATGACCTTTTGAGCAGGAAAAACACTGTAAAAACTTTCTTTATAGTTATCACTATCACACACGTACGCAGGAGAGTTAGTAAAAACACGGGATTCACCTCGATTTGCTAACTTACGACACTGGTCTCTGAGATGTCCATAACTCTTGCAGTACGAGCACACGGGACGCTGCTTCTTGCTGAAGTCTCGCTGATGCGACGGCATCGCTGGCGGCCTAGCCGCGGTGTCGGAGTCCCGTAGCGTGGTGGTAATCGGGCGTGCGAGCGCAGAGGCCGGCGGCGGAGGCGCCGGTCGAGGCTGCGCGACGGTGGAAGCGCGACCTTGAGTTACCGTCAACTGGTCGCGACGCGCACGTTCCGGCAAAGTGACCTTGTCGCCTTCACCGATCGAGTCCTCGATGTTACGAGCTCGACGAAGTAATTCTGTGAACGTGATAAACTCTTCTCTGCGTAGTCGTTTCTTGATTCTTATATTGAGAAGGGCATAAGCCATGTCTAATTGCGCCCTGTCGGATACATCATCCCGGGGAATTTTTGCCATCATGGCACGAAAACGGGCCAAAAATACGTCCGTGTTTTCTGCACCCTGGGGTGAGGAGAAGATATCGAGGTAAACGCGATGAGGCGGCCGTCGATCACCAAAGGCACTTATTAGGTTATCCTTGACCTGGTGCCAGGAAGAGAAGGTGTGCTTTAGACCTTGCCACCACGTGGCTGCTTCATCTGTAACTAGCATTGCTAGACCGCGAATGATATTTGCGTCTGATACAACGACGCAGTCGCAGTAGCTCTCCACTGCGTCGATGAAAGCTTCGACCGATTCGGTCGAGCGGCCGCTGAATGTTGCTTTGCAGCGAGCCAGGGTACCTTGACCAGGATCTAAAAATGTCGAGGACCGGGGTGATGGCCTCTCCCGCTGGCTCATCAGCGTCTCCATCAACTCCTTGAGGGCGCTGGTCTGCGAATTCTGCAGGGAAGCCATGAGTGAGGCAACATGCTCCTGTGTGTATGTTCTATCACCCGGTGATGAGGCGACATCTGCGTAACGGTCTTGATGAACGGGGGGAAAGTTTGGAAGGTGGTCACCCCCGTCGTCGTCACGAATTGTGCTCCTAGTATTAGGCATTTTAATGTTAATCACTGAACAGTTAGGTACGAGTTTATTTTTGCACACGACGTTTTTCGGTTTTATGGCGCGAACTCCCGAGTAGACGCCATTATGCACGGAGTCGAAAAAAACCACAAAACCAAAAGTTAAAAAGCGCGAAAATGTTGTGAGCGTCCTTGAAACAAACACTCACACGTTGTACACCGATTTATTTATTGTAAACGTCCTTAAAATTACACTTAACACTTTGGGACGCCGTTTTATTGTAAGCGTCCTTGAAACCCCATTAACACGTTGGGACGCCAATTTATGGTAGAGCTTGCTCAGGGATGAATTATAGACGATAAAGTTCAATACCAAACTATTTTAATGAGTTTCACAACATCACAATTACAACAAATAAACAAAAATAATATTAAACGTTACGAATGGCGCGCGCGCGTGCTGTCGTCGGCGATGTAGCCGTGGTGTGTCTCAAAAAGGCTACTCTTGGCGTCTCACATTGCCTACGGCGGTGAGAGCGAGAGCGACAACACGCATGCGCAGTAAATCTACAAGTCGACGATGTACCGCGCCGGAAGTCGACCACGCGCAACTCTTGGCGGCAATATACGATTTACTACACATTATTATATTATATATATTATTTATAATTATAAAGTATTAGTATTAGATTTAGTAGAATTTTATTTACCTATTTTCCTGTTTAAATATTTGCACCTACCTCCCACATACCATGTTCGTAATGTCCCTAAGGTTGACCGAGTAAGAATGTCTAGCGGCATTAGGTCCGCCTTTGTACATAGTGCAAAAAGTTTTAAATAAATAAATAAATAAATACCATCGTTCTGTGTTCTACCTCTGAGGGTTGTAATGATGATGTTAATATAATAAAACAAGTAATCAGTATAAATAAAGCTCCCCTCATCATGACGCCTATAAAGTTGAAATGTAAAATTAATTTTTGACAAATTAGAGAGAAGGTACTTTAACCAATTCTAACACCCTCTGGTCTCTGGAGAGAATCCCGTCCAATTTAAATGTCAACAAATTAAAACGAAATGAATCGGAAAATGTTGGCACCCTTTCCAAATCAATTACATAAGTACTAGTGTAACGTAACCCGGCTTTGCCTGTGTTGCCATTCAAAGTCAAAGTCAAAATAGCTTTATTCACGTAAACACATTACATGACTTTGGAACACGTCATTCAAATCAAATCAAAATAGCTTATTCCCTTATGGTTAGTACGTAAGACTTAGATATTGTCAATAAGCTAAGAAAAAAAAAAAAAATATTACCATTGACCATGGCTGGACCGAACCCAACATCAATACAATAATTATAACTAAAACATTGTTGCCATAAACGAGGAATTTGTTTTTACTTACAGCTATTTATTTATTTATTTAAGGAGTAGAAAACAATATTAGGCCTGAAAACATATTATTACAGTGATCAATATTTATAAAATACAACCTTATACCTTAAGGATCACCTACTTAGATTAGAGATACTAGATACTTAATATTAAATTCGTGGCTGAAAAAACGCCGTGTCAGCTTACAATCTAATTTATGCATTAAGCAGCTAAGTGGTCCAAAGAGTAAGCTGTTAGCTTAAGACCAGCAGATTCCAGTGACATGTTAATGTTTAATCTGCCTGAGAAAGGAATCTGCAAGGAAAACTCAGCTATAGCAGATTTACAAAATAAAACATATACAGAACTACACAACAACGATCAATTAATAACCTTAAAATTTAGCTATGAGTACCCATGAGATTACACAATACCTGGTACAGCATTGCCTTTACTTTTACATAAATATTTCTAGATATATCCTAAACGGTCGTCCACTTAATTATTTCTTCCAGCTGTCAAACGGAGAGAAGACTCGACACGTCACTACGCTCGAACTGTAGATCCCTACTGTCGACATTTCGACAGTTGCGTTTATGAAGGCAGTGGCTGCATCATACTACCTCCCTTGAAGTCTCCTAGCTTTGAAGCTCCTGATAAGTAAGATAAAGCACCTGTTGATTGTGCTTGTTGCAGTCCAAATGTTTGCCAACCTGGAGATGCCATCAGTTCTAGGGCAGATGTTGATGATGCGTCCCGATGACTACTTGACAGGGGAAGCTGATCATTCTTCATGCGAATTTAGCCGCAAAGCTTTAGGGTCTACCTAACGTCTATTTCCAGCTTTTTTTGTTCGTTTTAGCTCTCGAAGTCTTACCTATATGTTCAATGTTTAGAGGCAGTGGCTGCAACAATATTCATAATATGAAAGAGACAGACATATGGATGTCAAAAGTGCTAGAGCGTGTAGTAATTCTGACAAAATAAATATTTAGAATACGTGAACGCAATTTTCATTGTTGTCTTATTTTACCGGAAATATTTAAAATGGTAATGTTACGTCTCGCCAAGGAGTTGTCCAAACGGCTAACGGAAAAGTCTGGAGATAGGAAGGCAGGCAATTATTTCTGCCAACGTATTAGCCTCGCTATACAGAGGGAAAATGTTGCCAGCCTCCTTGGGACTACCTATCCCTGAAGGGTCGTCTCCAGATAACATTTTTTACTTATGGTTTATTTTTAATTTTTACTCTTTAAGTAGTTTTAATTACCTATATTCCTTCGAATAAATAGGTAGGTATATGTCAAATAAAAAAAAAGAGAAATTTTCGAGATTAAAGTTTACAACTAAGAATACAAAAGGCGCCATAGCGGGTCGGCCTAACCACGGTGGGGATAATCAGTCAGGACTCTGTGTTTTATAGATATAGAGAAGTATTGTGTAATCCCCCGCGCGTGCCGGTGCGGTCACGGAGGGCTCACGGTTGTATATTAATGAAGTTCTCCTTGTTGTAGCCCTCACACGAGATTAATGTCTATTCCAGGCTTTAAAGAATCAACCATCGATATTAATCTATTTAGTTTATTAACCGTTTCCTCTATGTAGCAAATACAATACCTATTTATATCATCATCCCAGCCACTCAGGAACACAAGAGTCCTAGACCTCCATGGAACCGGGACCTACCTACCTACTTACATTTGTCATTTATTTATTTATTCGAAGAGAAAGGACAGAGACAGGCAACATAAGAACATAAAAGATAGCAACAGAGTAGAAGCAATTAAAATTATACCCGCCACCAGAATATTTCTCACTGTGAACAATAGTGCACTCTTTGTGCGATACAAAATTCGGAAAATATCACCTTGGCCAGGCATAAAGAAAACAACTGCATTGTATTTGAATGCATTAAAACTGTTAGGCGAACTCCGAAGCAAACTGTCCACACTTTGCGAGCTAAACCGAAAGTAGCAGCTTCTTGATTTTGGCTTTGAAGGCGGCGCGGGAGTTACTGAATATATCCACGTCCGATACACGCCTGTTGTACGTGTCGCACATCCGACGTACAGGTGCGCGCATGCCAGATATTGTACGTACGCGGCAGACATGGAAGAGATCGCAGGAGCGAGTCTGTCTCGAGGGGGCATTATAATAAATACCTTCTGTCAGGTTTGGACAACTGAGTAGGCCCCGACAAATATTATACAATAGTGTCATGTCAGTTGTAAGTCTACGGTCTGAGAGTGTCGTCAGTCTGTAATGTGTACATAGTTTGTCGTAGGACAGATATCCGGTTCCGTATCTGCGATTAAGTCCTCTTAAGATTTTCTTTTGCACCATCTCAATTTTTTTCTTTGTACACATTGAAGTATGGGCTCCACACAGAGGATGCATACTCCAGCTGCGACCTGACGAGTGCAGTCATAGTATTATAACCAACAGAAAAGTTATTTTTCATTGGTGCGAACCAATTTATTTAATAAAACATTTTGGTCTCACATCATTGGTGCTGGGTGCCGTTACTGGTATAAGAGCGCCTGTGTGGCTGACGAACCCAGGGGGTCTAGGTTCGACTACTTCAGCTCTCCTCCAAGAGCACTTCTCTAGGAAGTGGTCTCCCGTTGGACGGCCGAGCGCAAGATGGAGCGATATTCTGGAGATGCTTGAAGTGTCCGTTATCGGCCCGATAGAACATACGTCTAGTCAGGCCGATGACAAATTTTATTGTTTAGTAGCGTATTGTCTCGAGCTATGACGCAATTACGCACGAACCATGGTGCTCGGGAGACCACTCTGAGCGATATGTTCTGCTGACTTTGGATCTTGGCCCTATTAGTCTTGGCCAGAAGGTGGTGCCAGGCTGGCGCAGCATAGGTGAGTCGGGAATGGATGAACATCTTGTAGATCCGACGGAATGTTACAATATCTAAATTGTGTGCTGCCATCTATTAGCATTCCGTTCTGCTAAAATATCTAAAAATGTAAATAACGCCATCTAGTGAGTGCAACTTAAACTACACTTGGACGTGTTGTGACACTAGACTACTGTAGCATTTAGTGTCGCTGTAAAAACATAGATGTCACTTTCGAATTGGTTATCGTTGCCACCACAAGATGACGCTTATTTAGTTTTTTTTTTTTTTAAATTGTGTTAAAGCCTGCAGGACGTTAACAATGGGTGAAATGGCCTGCCACGCCGTCAATCAGGCGAAGGCGGCCCGAGCCATGTTACGCCCTGTTATGAATTCCAGCTTGCCGCTCAGGTTGAAGGTCCGGATCTACAAGATGTTCATCCGTTCCCGACTCACGTATGCTGCGCCAGCCTCGCACCACCTTCTGGCCAAGACTAATAGGGAAAAGATCCAAAGTCAGCAGAACATATCGCTCAGAGTGGTCTCCCGAGCACCATGGTTCGTGCGTAATTCCGTCATAGCTCGAGATCTGGAGATGCCTACTATTGAGGAATTTGTCGTCGGCCTGACTAGACGTATGTTCTATCGGGCCGACAACGGACACTTCAAGCATCTTCAGAATATCGCTCCGTCTTGCGCTCGGCCCACCAACGGCAGACCGCTTCCTAGAGAAGTGCTCTTGGAGGAAAGCTGAAGTAGTCGAGCCTAGACCCCCTGGGTTCGTGAGCCACACGGGCGCTTTTATACCAGTAACAGCGCCCAGCACCAAACGTGCATGAATTACCAGCGGGTGGTTACCCGCTGAGATCCTGCCGGGGAAAACGGGGGAATGTCCCCATCCCCAACCCAGGCCTATTAGCCATCCGGGCCTGGACGACCCCACTGTCTGTCTGTCTGTTAAAGCCTGCTAACAAAATGTAGGACCTCTTGGATCTCCTCCCTGCGTGGTTGGATAAGTGGCGTGTGTCCATTAATTGATTTCAAAGTTAAACACCAAGTGTACCTACTAAAGATCGGATCTTAGTTAGCGACCCAGACACTGCATCAATGATGATTGTAAACTTAGATTTACATCCGTATTCTTAGACGCTTCCCAACGCCTCGGCACGTCACTAAGCTCGAAGCGTGTTCATGTTATTTTCGGCTAATATTTATATTATTTAAACTTGTATTATTTCTTATTATATTATTAATTAGTTACTTAAATTAAATTTTCCATTATACATTTCTTCTTCTTACGGTGCCATCTCCTATCGAAGGTCGGCTATCATTAAGGCGATTTTGATTTTGTTGGCCGCTGTCCGGAACAAGGATCTGGTGCTCATCCCGAAGTGCGTCTTTTCCCCGGTCTTCTGGAGCCTTGTATCTTGCCGTGCATGAAATGACATGAGCTGAAATTAATTAATTGTACATTTACATAAAGAAAACAATTTGTCAAAATCATTTAAATCAGATTTCGTTGTAAAATTATATAATTTCCCTGACACCGAATATTCATTATATTATTATGAAAGGGACAGTCTTATTCTGGCAAAATTAAATTTTGGAATACGGGAACGCAATGTTTAATGTTGCCAGAAAAAAAACTTAAATTACTATTTAAATTTTTTAAATTTCTAAACAATCGAGGCTTGGAGAGTTTACAATTAAGAATTTTGATTTATATGATCCCTTGAGGGGTCCGTTTGGGATTGGGTGGGTGGTGAATGGTTTAGTGGAGGAGCTATTGAAGAAAGTCTTAGGTATTTAATTTATACTAGCACATGTGACCTTGTGTACACTTGTTGGTAAGAGGCGCGGAAGGTCCATAAATATTAGCAACTGGAATCAGACACTGACATCAGTAACACTAACCAAACACTTGACTAGATGCTTTTTCACACTTGGCATGAACAATTCCAGGCTATAGGAAAATAGAAAGACAGAGGCTGGAAGAGTATTCAATATCTTTGAGGCCCCAAATGTATAGGTACGCGTAGGGATGGTAACTACGGTATATGGGTGCACATTCCGACCTGTGCGTGTTGTTCGGTTGCGGAATGAAGAGGAAGGGATTAGGTTTATTTATTATATTAAACATAATTCTTCTAAATAGAATAAATATAATTTATAATATAGCTCTATAATATAGAGCTCTTCAGAGCACACCCCATAGTATAGAATACGGGTGTTAGTTATTATTGTAGTGTTTTGTACGCCTCTATAATGTAGTAGAACATTCTGTTGTAGTGAAGTCATCTAGATAAGGTATCACAATCCATCAAGCTTGTCAAACACTAGACCTGGCGAGGTATGTCGGGTCTTGTCGTAGAGGAATATTCCTTTGTTGATACATTACACAAATCCTAAAGCAGATTATCATTATCTGTAATATCTATATCTCTTTTATTTTGTTGTTTTTAACGTTTTTATATGTATATGTTTAATTTTTATTTAGTTACGGTGTTCGAGTAACAATATAACTATTCAGAGACCTCAACGTGTTAAATCGATTGTTTTGTCACTTGCTTTCATCTCTCTTTATACCTATAATAAAAAATAAAAAAGCTGGTAGATAGATATTCTCTTACAGTATTATGCTTGCCAATGTATATTATTTTATATTTTGTATGCAATAGAAAAAAAGTAAAGTATCCCTACGACCGTACAGTATACCCCTTTTTTATTAATTTAGTCAAATTTACTGCCGGCCCATCATGACAAGTGGCAAGCTCGTCTATCGACTCTAGCAGACCAATCTCTAGAAATACCGCAAATAAATTATTGTGAATCGAACCCGATACCTCAGCGTCTAAATCTTGCAATGACTAAAATAACCAAAGCTGGGTACGTTTGGATACAAAACGAAGTCTCTGTAATTGTAACGATTAAAGTAAAAAATGGCGTCAATTTTAAGCTGAACTTTAAAATAAAACTTATACCTTCTTATTATTTTTATTTCTTATTATACTTAATTAGGATGTAGAAGATACGAAATATTGTCTGTTTTTCGCGATAACAGGAACTGAAAATTAGCTGCAAGTGAATGACCGAGAAGGTTCCAGATCACATTACTTATCGATATCTTGACAATTGACAAACAAGATTACTTCTTCTGCTGCACTTAACTTAAACACAGTAATTACAATTTAAATACTATCTAAAATTTAGTCCAGTCGATTTCCAGAAAATAATATTTACATTGTTACCATTATCTACAGTTGGGGATCTATAAAAATATGATCTTCCATGCGCCCAATCGCGCCCAGAAGTGGTAGCAAATGTTTTGAACACGATCGCCCAATTGTAAACTAGCCCCCTCCTCGTTGGTTCACTGCCTGCGTAAGTGTAGCGATGGCAAATACTTTAACCCACCGAGATCAAAAATTATCCATTATCTGTGTTATCAGCCATTGTTTTCTTTAAAACATGTCAGCGAGGAGCTATCCTCAAACAACCTGCGCGCGGCGAAAGAAAATCTAAGAAAGAAATAGATAAATCATGAATAAAAATAAATCATTTAAAAGAAATAAAACAACACACATTACGTTTGGCGCCAAAAGTCATCTCTTTTTTTTTTCCAAATCAGGCAGGTTGATTCTCGCGGCATGCACCAACCTTAGGCACTAACTAGACTCCCTCTAATTCTTAAAAAAAAAAAATGTTCTAAATTCAAAACTAATTGCTTGCTGTAAAAGTCTAATACAAAAAGACTCAATCAAAAAACTCATTAAAATAAATTAGATAATAACTCCTGAAAATTATATACCACGCATAAATGGCAAAAGATACAGTGTTTAAGTTTACGACGACACATTGAGATAAATCTCGCGACTCCTGTCGTGACGCGTGTAGGTACATATTATTGAGTACTTTAAATTGTTTAAATGTATGACGAGAGGGGATTTATAACATATGATTTTGAAATAATCTAACCAGAGAACAGCACGAGGTATGAACGATATTTCTGACAGGCATAATAAACTTTAATAGAATTATTTTTTCTGTAGCAAACACGATTGGCTGGAAATTACAAAATGAAACTTTTTATAGATGGCAGGTGAAGTGATGCACTTGTCGTCCTAGTATGATAAGATGTTACAAATATAAATCATTACATTTTAAATAGGCCAACATGCGACGAGGGTAATTCTCAACACCAAGTTGTTTTGTATGCACTTTGACATATTTTTCGAATAATATCCCATACGACACCTATATTGCCCCTAATTTTAAATGGAACGGAAGTTTTAAAAATGAAACACCTTACATATTTTTTTTTACAAAAGCGAGCTTATTGACTGCTGTAAATACGAGTAACTAATGTAGATAAATCATAAACAAAACAAAGTAAATTTTACTAACACTTCCTCTTAACATCTCCGAATACGTACACTGATGCGGTTAATCTATATTACTTGTTGTTTGTCAGTTTTTTCGTCTATAAATATGCGAGGTTTATATCTACCAATGGTATCACTTAATTATCAAGTGATACTATTTTACTCGCACACAGCTCATTTTCTACGCCCATCCTTGTTGAAAAAGAAGTCTAAGGTCCGGATTAATAGTCGTTGCTCCGCCAGTTCTTAGCACGAGCCATTGCTCAGAACTATCAAAATGACAGACTCCACTCAAAAAAACTGTCACTTTGAGAGTCATGAGCAATGGCTCGTCCTAAGCACCGGACCTAAGGGCGACTTGAGTTGTTTTACAACAGTAGGTATCTGTCTAGGTAGGTAGGTAGTAGTGTTACTATCAGCGGAGACCTATAATTGACCTCCTAGATCTAATATATGTTATGTAATGTGTTGTTGGTCTTTCCAAAAGATTCTAAATAATATAAATAAATCTTGCCATTTACTCCAGGTTATTCGTTCCTAAATTTGTACTAACCCGGGGCAAATGGCAAGATTCTGTTGTCAAATAACATTAACGCTCTTATACGAGTAGTCTTATAGAGTACCACCTCGGCTAAATCGTGTCGTCCCCGTGTCATCCTCGTATCGGCCAAGTGTCGTATGGTGTAAACGTCTTTCTGAGCACAATATAGTCGAGGCTTCATTGTGCGGCCATGTCGGCTCATTACTGTGTCGTCCGCGGAACGGAGCCATTTACAACAGTGAGTTATCTATTATGTATTTATTGTCAATTTGGAAAAACAAAATTATTCAGTTTATTTAACCAGTCATATGCTAAATTCAGTGTTTAGTTGCCTTTATATTGTTAATAGTTATTATTTTTCTATTTTATTATGTATTTTTTATTTAGATATAGGTTTACAAGGTAGGTAGGCACAATTTACTATTTAATTACTACCTAAAACTTTCTCATAAATACCTATAAACTTTCCTGAAGCAATTTTAAACAACTTCTAAATTAGTATTTACAGAAAATTATTACATAGTTGTTGTTAAATTTATTTCAAACCGTCTAACCACATTCACACATAGTGGTTAACTATTCTTACCAATTTGTAGTTTAATTTCAATAATAATTTATAGATTTTAATATTAAGTAATAGTTTATTGAGAACGGTTTGCATCGCATTCAAAACATCATGTGATAAGAGTTTCATATCAACACCACTAGATGGCGCTGTTCATCTCACATCTACATTTTTGCCTCGGCAGGCATAGTGATAGAGACTCATATTAGTTGCTTTCGTTCTTGAAATTCATACATTAATTATTGCATGTATAAACTGAACCTATTCGTTAACTGGTACGTTAACGTACGTACCACAGATTTTAAATTTAATAAAAATATTTTAGGTGATCAAAACCTGGCGAGTTTAATCATCATCATCAGCCAGTTTCTCTCGACTGCTGGATATTGGCTTTCACCAAGGCTCGCCACTTCACACGATCTCCTGCCACCCTCATCCAGACCCCACCAGCATCCATCATCCGTCCATCTGGTAGGGGTCGTCCCACTTTGCGTCTTCCCGTACGTGGTCTCCACTCTAGAACCCGTCTACTCCATCGTTCATCGGTTCTACGACAGACATGTCCAGCCCATTGCTACTTCAGCTGAATAATGTTTGAAGGCTATATAAATTTGAACTTTGGTTCTCCGACGGATTTCCACGTTTCGGACTTTATCCATTAGAGAAATACTGAGCATAGCTCTCTCCATAGCCCTCTCACCGACCTTTACTTTGTTTGACCAGACTAACTGTCAGTGTCCACGTTTCTGCTCCGTACTAAAGTACTTGTTGAAAACTTTCGTCTTCAAACACTGGGGTATGTTTTATAAGAAGATGTGGTGTAGCTTTCCGAATGCCCTGCCTAGCTGAATGATTCTGTTAGCTTCTTGGCTGAAGCTGGCTGCGCCTAATTGCATTAATATTCCTTTGCCGAGTTCAATATCCCTTCTTAATTGACAATTTTAGAGTGTTTTTGACAGTTATCCAATTTTGGTTATTTAGCAAGTTCATTTAGGCCAACATAACTGTTTCAAACTCACTAACAAGAATATTATATTGTATCTTGTTAAATGTTGACTTTCTATATTATGTTTATAATAAATACCAACCGAAATATATTTTTAACAAATAGTTTCAGTGCAGTATTCTTTTGAATTTGTATATTTTTTTTGGCAAATTTTTATTTATTTTGGACAACGAATTTCTCGAAACCACTATTATTGGCTTATATATGACTTTATACATTTTATTTTGCCTGCCTCTACTGACTGTGATGTAGGATTAACCATTAACACGGCGATTATTTTAGCATTAGCTAATATATAACGGAGATTTCTCGCCATACTACTACGTAATGGTTTGGGCAGCTGGGATCCTGGATCTTCAATAACGAATTAACTTTATTTTACTTACATTGTTTTTGGGTTAATTTAAATGTTTGGATAACCAAAGCTTTTATCGTTGTAGTTTAAGGCAAGTCTAAGTACATTTTAATAATAGCATAATTTTGTGCGAATACCTGGAGAAATACAGAAAAATCATGTACCTACTTTCTTTTACCCTTAAACCTCATTAACAGTGTTATACGAACCAAAGTAATTAATTTATCATTAAGATTAAGATAACAATGATTGTGTTAATGTTTACTCATGTTATCTAGAGATAGCGGGTGTCCTATATTTTGAATTTTACTTGTATTTTGGTGGCGAGTTCTAAAGTTATATTGTAAAGTTTTAAATTTGCTTCTTTGTGACACTACAGAATTAAAAAGTAAAATCTTTGACATCTACTTTTACGTTAGGAATAATAAAACGAATGCAGATTACGTTAAAATATGTTTAAAATTTAGTGCCGATTGTCAAATCTTTTAATTATCTTAATTATGCCGGTTGTAATAATAAAGTTCACAATGTATCTGTAGATATAGTTTGTTTACAATGCCTCATTTAATAAGATTAGAAGAGGGATCACATGTGGAGAAGGAATATGCCAGAAGTCTCTCGAGTTCTGGAAAAAGTTCGTATTACTTTCATTGTCTTCTTGGTAGGTAACATTATTTATGAATTCTTTTCTTGGATGCTCAGTGTTACTTTTTAACTTTGTCTATCGATCGTTCTTCAGTTGTTTTTATTCAGCCTTGGAAGACCAATCAACAGATACTTACTTACTGCCGGGATCCCATCGGTTCTGGAACCATTCTGGGATTTCTTTTTCATGGTTAAATACAGATTAACCTTAGTGCCTGGCACGATGGGTCGAGAATTGATGTGGGGGGACGCTACTGGTGTCAACACTCTCGGGCTATCTGCAGGGCACATCTGTCAGGGTTGGGGCTGGAAAAGACAAACGTCGCAAATGCGAGGCTATTAGCAATGTGCTTGTTTATAATATTATTTATTCAAGATACAACAAACAGATTACAACCATTACATGATATATACACAATATTTGACAGCAGTTCTGGATTGCAATCCACAGCAGTGTACACTACAAGACAATATTTATTTATTTATTTAGAAGAAATTACAGACATTAAGGTTGATAGTAGATAGTATAAATATGATTAAATTAATAAGCTTAACCTAATTCCATTTACATTTCTTACTAAGACACAAAAATATAGAACAAATTACAAAAATAAATAATAAAATTATATTAAAAGAACGGAAGAATATAAAACTAACATGAAGTAATAGGAATATAATTATTGGAAAAAAATGCAAACGTTACGGTGTTATGAAATAGGTTTACCCGCTTAATTAGATACACACACATCGGATTACTCGCACTTGTAATAAAAAAATAATAATAATAATAACTATTGTTTTCTATTGCTCTCAGCGATTGCGTCAATCAGGCAAGATTTAAAAACTGCAATACAATAATAATATAATTTAAATGTTCTTAAATCATCATCATCATCATCATCATCAGCCTGTGTCTCTCCACTCCTGGATATAGGCCTCCCCCAAGGCTCGCCACTGCACGCGGTCTTTTGCAACCCTCATCCAACCCCCACCAGCGACCCTCCTTAGGTCATCCGTCCATCTGGCGGGGGGTCGTCCCACTCTGCGTCGTTCCGTACGTGGTCTCCACTCCAGAACCCGTTTGCCCCATCGGTCGTCGGTTCTGCGGCAGATGTGTCCGGTCCATTGCCACTTCAGCTTGCTAATTTTGAATGCTATGTCAGTAACTTTGGTTCTCTGACGAATTTCAACGTTTCGAATTCTATCCATCAGAGAAATACCAAGCATAGCTCTCTCCATAGCTCGCTGAGCGACCTTGGATTTGGGAACCAGACCCATTGTCAGTGTCCACGTCTCTGCTCCGTACGACATTATGGGGAGGACGCACTGGTTGAAGACTTTTGACTTCAAACACTGTGGTATGGACGATGAGAGGATATGTCGAAGTTTCCCGAATGCCGCCCATCCTAGCTGAATGCGTCTGTCGGATTCTTTGCTAAAGTTTGCAGCGCCTAGCTGAATAGTCTGTCCAAGGTAGACGTATTCCTGCACAACTTCGAGAGTGGCATTTCCCACACAGATTGGCCTCGGCTTGACATGGTCATTGAACATAACCTTCGTCTTATCCAGGTTCATTCCGAGGCCAACCTGCTGAGAAGCCACGTTTAAGCCGTTTAACATTCTGCTAAGATCCTTGAGCGAGCTGGCCATGATAACTATGTCATCCGCGAATCGGAGGTGTGAGATGTATTCTCCATTGACATTTATGCCGCAGTAATTCCAGTCCAGCAATTTAAAAACATCTTCCAACGCGTTCGTGAACAGCTTCGGGGATATGACATCCCCCTGTCGCACGCCTCTGCGCAGTTGGATTGCTTTAGTATGCTGACCCTATAACTGAACGGTCATAGTCGCAGAGCTGTAGAGACATCTCAGCACCTCAACGTATCGATAGTCTATTAGGCATCGCTGCAAGGATTCCAGAACAGCCCAGGTTTCGATGGAGTCAAAGGCTTTCTCGTAGTCCACAAAAGCTAGACACAGTGGCAGATTATACTCTTCGGTTTTCTGTATTATCTGCCGCAAAGTGTGAATGTGGTCTACGGTACTGAAGCCTTTTCGAAACCCAGCCTGCTCCGGGGGCTGGAAATCATCCATTCTCCGGGCGAGACGATTTGTGACCACCCTTGAAAACAACTTATAGACGTGGCTCAGGAGTGATATGGGCCTATAGTTCTTCAAAAGACAGGTGTTTCCCTTCTTAAAGAACAGGACCACAACACTCCTGGTCCAAGCCTCTGGCGTAGTTCCATGGTGAATAACAGAGTTAAATAGTTTTGCGATTTCTACGAGAACAGGTTTTCCACCTGCTCTCAGAAGCTCTGCTGTAACTCCGTCATCACCAGGCGCTTTGTTGTTTTTGAGTTGTCCAAGGGCTATATCTATCTCACCCAGATTGACATCCGGGATATCCTCAGTGAAGTGGCGAGTCAAAACAGCTCGGTGGTCGTCGTCCTCGCGGGTTATAGGGCGAGTTGCGTGTAAGGCATATAGGTTTTCATAAAAGCTTTCAACTTCGGCAAGGAGCTCTGGTCTCGAGGTAACGGTTCTGCCGTCTTCGGTTTTAAGCTTCGTCAGATGGCTACGTCCAAGAGACTGACAGAATACTTTAGATCCTTTATTTTTCTCAATAGCCTCTTCAATGAGTTTAGTATTGAAGAGGCGTAGGTCCCTTCGTATCAGTCTCTTGACTCGCTTGTTTAGTGCTCTGTCTGACGATGCCACCGAAGATCGCTCCCGTCTCTGTTTCATGAGTTCCAGAGTCTCAGTTGAAAGCTTGGATTCCCTGTCTCCTCGCTTTGGCTGGAAATATTTATAGCCCGCTTCTCGGACGACGCTCACGAAGCTGTTGGCCATCTCGTCAACACTTTCGGTGGTTTCCAAACCATCGAATCGATTCTGCAGCTGCAACTGGAACCGCTCTGACCCTAATATAGCTTGTGGCAGTGACGGTCTGAGACTTGCCTTCATCATGCGGTATCTTTCAAGCTTATAGTCTATATTCAGGGAGCCTCTTACAAGTCGGTGATCGCTGCCGGTGTTAAACCTATGGATCACAGAGACATCCCTGAATATACGCCTTTTGTCCGTCATGATAAAGTCAATCTCGTTTTTTGTTAATCCGTCAGGGCTTTGCCAGGTCCACTTCCTTTGGGGCTTCTTCTTGAAATATGAGTTCATCAAATGAAGCCCCTGCATTTCGAGGAAGTTCTTAAATAACATGATCAAATTTAAATTTCTAACTTATATATAAACTTATTATTAAAAAAAAAGTTAAATATTTATGCAAGCCATTAAAAACAGTATAATCTAAGTTAAAATAATTTACCTAACAAAATTAAAATAAATTACAATATCAACAATTAAATTTATCCTAGATTAAACCATTTATGTACGTATTGAATTTAAAATAATTGTAAATTTAATATTAATAAAATAAATATAAATAAAAATCAATACTGTAAATAATAATAAAATATAATAAAAATAAATATAGTTAAAATAATTAGCATCCGTGATAAAATTTGTGTCAAACTATATGTACGATTCTAGGTTTGTTATATTTAAAACTTGTTTCTTATATTTATGTCCTCTGTTATTAAATATATCAATGTCAGGATTACATACATACATATCTTCACGCCAGATCCCTTGCGGGGTAGGCAGAGACAATTGAGCGCCATTTGACACGATCACGACAAACTTCTTTCGCTTCGTCAACATTCATTAACCTCTTCATACATGCCCTTTGGTTACGAAGACTTTTTAATGCACCTTCAGTCAGTGTTTTATTTATTTGATCGTGATATGTGAGTCTCGGTCTGCCAGGGCCTCTTTTACCTACAACTTTCGCATTATATATCTGGTTCGTCAATCTTTCATCGCTCATCCTTTCAACATGCCCGAACCATCGTAGCATGCCTTTCCTTATTTTTGTCCCTATGCTTTCCTTCATACCAACCCTTTTCCGTATTTCGACGTTACGTATGCGGTCCGCCAAAGTGACGCCACATATCCGCCGCAACGACCGCATTTCTACTGCATTAACCCTACTCTCATGCGTATTCTGACGTATCCACGTCTCGCTTCCATACATCAGTGTTGGTACCAACATGGCATTGTGTATGGCGAGCCGAGCTTTGTCACTGACATTTCGACTGCCGATCAGTGACCCCAGGGCACCGTTAACACTATTTCCCGCGTTCACTCTTCTTTCAACGTCCCTATCGTACTTCCCATCCGCAGTGAAAACACTGCCCAGATATATAATTTCATTTACTTGTTCTAGAGTTTCATCATCAATCTTTATCGTCACGGTTGTCATCCTTCTTCTTTCAAACACTAGTACCTTGGTTTTTCTCGCATTCAAACGGAGTCCTTTTTCTGCACATCCCTCCTTCATTCTTGTGACTAGTAATGTCAGGATTGTTTTTGGAAAGGAGTTTTGGAGAGTATGATGTGTTATTTCGGTAAGTGTTCAATACAAAAGTGTCGGTATGATGTCTAAGATTTGTTCTGGTGGTCAACTTATTATGCCATTTGGTCTTGAGACTTGGGTCCGTCGGAGGTTCTTTAAAGAACTGTCTAAGCGGCTGTGACAAGAGAGCTGACAGTTTTTTCGCAGCAAATAAGCATCTCCGTGCAGCAGGGGAGCAAGTGTTTTTGGCACACAAATATTCACCAATAATTTGTTCGTTAGGCGTGAACATTATGGGTGAATATTTTTATTTATAGTGTAGTAAATTTTTGAGTAATAATTAAACACCATTCCTTTATTTACTATTAAAAATAAATTTAATTTAAAACTAAAATAGTCGTATCTAAATCCATACCTGGTTATAATAAGTCTATTCTTTGCAGTTCAAGAGTGCTACGCTACAATAGAGATCGAACTTCGTCCAATAAGAAAGAAGAAGGTTAAGAGTCTTCCCAAGATGTCTGAAGAAGCGCCCACCTTCAGCGTCCTGGAGCCTGGAAAGCAGATCAAACCGATCATCGACCACGATGGAGTCAAATCACTCTGCGAACGACTCTACGGCATCTCCGTCCTCGAGCTCACAGAACTCAACGGATACGATGATAAGAACTACAAGATCGTGGAAGACCCCAATGTCAAGAACCCCCTCATCATGAACCACTGCAAGGAAGGCTACGTGCTCAAGGTCATGAACTCGATGGATTCCCAAAATCTGAGCTTGGTGGAGGCGCAGAATGAAATTATGAACTTCTTAAGTAAGTTTACCTAAAGGTTATAATATAATATTATTTCTTCGTATGAAAAATAAAGCCAGTTATCAGTAATACATCAAGTTCCAAGCTGTTTCAGTATGATATCATCATACAGTTTTAAAAGCTATAAACTAGACACTTTATCGTCTTAATTTTAGAATGGTTATACACTGACATACTGTTATACCCATGCACTGACAGATCTATCATGTACGAGTATGACCTTCTAATTGACACTGGTGTGATCTTTATGTACTGGCTAAAGCAAGTGATTTTGTATGATGCTGAAAGTGGGTTTGTATCTCAGTGTCTTTTTGATCATATTTTACGAGTACGTCATCTTTTGTATAAAGTAATTGGTCTTACGATGAACGTACATTCAGTAAGAATTCATTGTTGTAAATTGGTGCTTAGGTTTTAATTTTCTTATCTTTATGATGTCTTAAATTGCAATAATTGTATCTTTCCAGACGCCCGATCCGTGACTTGCCCGAAGCCGGTCCGCAACGTGTTTGGCCACTTCTACTCGGTGGAGTCCATCGGGGAGAAGAGTCACGTGGTTCGCCTCCTCGAGTACATCCCGGGAGAACTGCTCAAGGACGTACCCAAGTCGGACTACCTCTACTACCAGGTCGGAGAGTTCGTCGCCAACCTTGATACCACGCTGCAGGTTAGTTTTTAGCTAAATTGTTAACTGAGGGTCAGACAACGCCTACTTACTGTGGAGAAAAAGTATGATAAAGACGTTTTAATAAATTGTTAATCTGATCATTTGTTATTTCCAGAACTTCAATCACTCTGGTGTGGTTCACCGCGAACACATCTGGATGTTGAGCAGCGTTCCAGAACTCGACAGGTTCAAGCATGTCATCAAGGATCAAGAACAGCTGGATCTTGCTGAAGAGGTAACAATACTCTTTTGTATAATATATATTAATACTTTGAATCGATAGGCCTGGCTGATGGTAAATGATATTAGTTAGAAACCAAACTGGCATTCATTTAGATTTTAGGTTATTTAGTATTATTATTATATGATTTTATTTTAAAATTACTCCAGAATACAATTATAGGACCAATTGTAATTGTGATCAAATACAAAAATACAAAATATTTTATTGTTCATAAAAGTACAGTCGTGTTAAATTGATAATTTTTAATTCAAAAAGAATAGGAAAACTTGAAGGCTTCTGATCAAGTAGGTACACAATTGAACATATAAGCGATATTTAAAACGTTATGTTTTGTAGGTGATCGAAGAATTCAAATACGCTATCATCCCTCGGTTCGGAGAGCTGGAGAAGGGAGTCATTCACGGAGACTTCAATGAAATGAACATCCTCGCCACACTCAAACCTGGCAGGTTAGTTAACTAAAGTTTACTTTACTGTAATAGTATTACTATTTACAAACTAAACTATGAGTTGGTTATAGGATTTCTTTAAGAAATTTTAACTGCCATTTTATTGGAATAGGACATTTTTATCTAAGGATATTTTAGATCTATTCAAGAAAATTTCTCTAAACTTTGATTATAACAATCCTATTAAATGCTCTTGTCACGTTTGTTTCATGCTAATGTCGAAGGAGAATACATTTCCACTCTCGATTCGCGGATGATATAGTCATCACGGCCTACAGCTCGCAATCTTAAATGTTAAACTGCTTAAATGTGGGTTCCCACGGGGTTAGTCTCGGAATGGACCTGGACAAGACGAAAGTCATGTTTAATAATAATGTCAAGCCGAGGCCTATCTGTGTGGGAAACACCACCCTCGAAGTTGTGCGACGTCTATATTCTAACTTCAGCAAAGAAGCCGACAGACGCATTCAGCTAGGATGGGCGGCATTCGGGAAACTTCGACACATCCTCTCATCGTCCATACCACGACGAGAGTCTTCAATCAGTGCGTCCTTCCCGTAATGTATGGAGCAGAGACGTAGATACTAACAGTGGGTCTATGAAACAGAGCTATGCTTGGTATTTCTCTGATGGATAAAATTTAAAACGTTGATATTTGTCAGAGAACCAATGTTACACACATAGCTTTCAAAATTAGCAAGCCGAGTGCAATGGGCCGGACACATCTGCCGCAGAACCGACGACCGATGGGTTAAATGGGTTCCCGAGTGGAGAGCACGTACGGGACGACCCTCCGCGCAGATGGACGGGTGACCTAAAGAAGGTCGCTGGTGAGGGTTGGATGAGGGTTGCAAAATACCGCGTGCAGTGGAGTGGAGGCCTACATCCAGCAGCGGAGAGACGCCGGCTGTTGATGAATGTCATAGGGACAGAAGAGACTTCTTATTAACCCATTAAGTTTTTTTGCAAATCAAATAATTAAACTTAAAACAAATATATGTAATATAAATGTTGTTTTGACAAAAACTTGTATGTTTTGTGTCATTTTGGGAGATATAGTATGTCAAGTTTGGAGATAAAAGTGTTACATGATTAGTCTACAGATATTTTGGTCTGAAATCTTATGAAAAGCATATCGCTGTTATCATTTTGATAAATTTAGGATAAAAAAAATACAAAAAATATATAAATAGTATAAGATTTAAACTAACCTGTATGCCTAGTGTGACAGTGAAGTTTCGTAAACGCAACTATAGTAGTAGAGTTTTTTTACTGAATTTTCGATGTTCATTGCCTGTTATTATAGCCAAACTTGCAATAACACGCAATGTAAAATAAAAAAACGTAACTACAGCAGTTACGTTTTCCGAAACTTGCATTTTACACTAAGCACACTGCTGTCGGAAAACTGAAGTTACTGGGCCGATTTTAATAAATTTCGCAGCGAGTTTCATTCAACATTTAAACATACGAGTAACATGTGACTATACGGCGAATTGAAGTATATTTTTGTCAACAACTTTATTACACTGACAAAGCGACTCAAACAGCTATAGATGGTTTTCTTTCTTTTTCAGTCAAAACGAATACCGCATTTCTGGTATTTTGGACTTTGGCGACATGCAATTCGGGTACTATGTGTGTGAACTGGCAGTTTGTATGACGTACATGATTCTGGTGAGCGGAGACCCGAGAGTCGCGGGTTTGGTGCTCGCCGGGTACACCGTCAACCGAAGGCTGCCCGACCACGAGTACACTTTGCTCAAGGTATACAAATACACATTACAAAACTACACAAACATAAAACTATACAGATATAAAACTACACAGCATAAAACTATACAGCATAAAACCATACAGCATAAAACTACACAGCATAAAACTATACAGCATGAAACTACACAGATATAAAACTACATAAATATAAAACTACACAAATATAAAACTACACAAATATAAAACTACACAAATATAAAACTACACAAATATAAAACTACACAGACATAAACAGAACAAACACATAATTTCACACTTAACTACACACGTGTACACAAATCTATACAGATACATAAGTACACAGACGTCATACGAACGTCTACAGTAAAAAAAACTAAAAAAATATAAAATATGATTTGACCGTTAAACGGTATCATATACTTGTAAGTTACATACAACACTTATTTACTGAAAATATTGGCTTCGAAAAAAAAAGAAAATGTTAAAGTGACTTATTTTACTATTTCCAGACCCTGATCTCAGCGCGTCTGGTCCAGAGTCTCATCCTGGGCAAGTACACTGCGGAACAGGATCCCGGAAACACGTACGTGACCTCCACGGAGAAGGCCAATGGCTGGGACCTGCTCAAGAAGATCCGGAAGACCAAGTACAACCCAGAAGACCAGGACCCCACCGACTGGAAGACCATCGCCAATGACTACTTGACCAAGAGCTAAATTTAAACGAAATTTTATAGCATGCTGTGACCGAACGCACTTTTTGTACAGTAAAATAAATTATTCAAAGTATTGTATGATTTAATCTAAAATTAATAATTATCTGTTTTTTGTTTAATGATATTTATTGTAATAGTTTTAGAGTTAGTAATTGTGTTAATTACAGCCTTGTAAATAGTTATTAGATAGAATATTAATTAATATTTGTCGCGTAGGCTAGTATCAAATATTAATTAATATTTGTCGCGTAGGCTAGTATCAAATATTAATTAATATTTGTCGCGTAGGCTAGTATCAAATATTAATTAATATTTGTCGCGTAGGCTAGTATCAAATATATTTTTATAGAATCTAATAAACACTGAAAAAATATTTGCTTTAGTGTTATTTAAAATGGAATCATACATTATTCGCTATTTTTGTACTTCGCTAAATGTGAATCCGCTTATATATAAGCATGGTTTCTGAGCACCTCGGAAGGGAAATAGACGTGATGATACTTTACTATTTACTTGTGCTGACAATAATAAATAAATTGTAAATAGTAGTTTCAATACTGTTATTGATAGGCTAATGTTATTTTAATGGGATATGTATGTATGGAATATAGAGGGATCGAAACGTTTTCTCCATATGGGGTGTATCAGGCAAAGCTTTTTGTAGATGTCGCTAGCGGCACTGGTTTACACCTATGACGGATCATTTTTCAAATGTTTTTGTAGTTTTTCATTTTTATAGCAGAAAAATGAATTTTAACTTAACGTTAACTACCTTAAAATACGAATTAGGAAAGCGAACACCGTATATAAATGAAAAAAGGTTTAATTAATAGAACGGCAATTTTGAGATCGCAATATTTTTGATTTCCCTTGGTAATTTCGATTTGTACACACAAAAGCTACTCACTTCGGCCATATATCCAGAAAATAATAAATTTCCCAATAAAAATACAAGTTTTCTATGCAACTGACAGTTATATAAGGTACCATCTATCATGCGCCATCTATCGTGGTAAAAAGTTAGTGATACACCCCATTCCTGTATGCTGTCGAAACCTGGACTTTTAGAGCCAATGACCGAAGCCGCGTCGATGACTTCGAAATGTGGTGCTGGAGGCGTATGCTGCGCATCCCGTGGACAGTGCACAAACTTATCAATATTCAAGACGCTCAAGGTTACTACCAGGTTCTCTTCCATCTGCCTGCAACGAGTCCTTGAGTATTTTGGCCATGGTCAGACCAGATCCGCACCACACTTCACACCCAAGTCCACGAGGCCTGCACGCCGCCGTGAGCAGGCCCGGATGGCGCAGCCGGGACAAAGTGGTCCGAGGAGGGGGTCACGACCCCCAGCATTGAGGACGGACACAAGGAGGAGGAGGAGGAGGAGGAGGAGGAGGAGGAGGAGGAGGAGGAGGAGGAGGAGGAGGAGGAGGAGGAGGAGGAGGAGGAGGAGTGGTGTTATTTTTACTATATACGAGTATATCTGTGCAATAAGTTATTTGGAAAATATGTAGTTTTAGTATGAATCAAGTCCATTAGTACTACTAGAGATGTCATGAAGGTATTTTAAAGTTGCACATCTAAACTATATAAAATAATAGAGCTTTTCTACTTAAATTGTAATCTTATATGTAACAATTTAGCGCAAATCCCCAAACAAAATGATGTCCTTTGACACAGATTAATAAATTAAGAAGCGGTGGTTAAACGCTTTCCTTAAAATCCAAAAAAGGTCACGTTTCAATCCCCGGCATGGACAACAAATGAGTAGGTAATACTTTTCTTACGTACATTTGTCATAGTTTTACAACAGATCCCTTCAGGAGGAGAGGACGTTAAGCTGTCGGTCTCGGTTCTACTAATACTAACTTGTTAAATTGTTATGAAAATTGCTGAAAAATATATTTTGGAAGACTTGGCTGGAGATGGCTCCAGCAGTAGAGGCGTAGTGTTCTAGGGGCTGAAATAAGACAATGCCCCTTTACAACAGCCAGCTATTTCAGACATTTTTATTTTATATTTAATTATTTAAATATATAGGCTCTGGTATAGCGGTTTAGCGGTTTTTGAAAATAGGATGCTGGTTCGCGGCCTTCGATTGCTCCAGCAGTGGGAAAACCTGGACGCGTCACAAGAAGACAAAGCCACTCCTAACTCAGAATTATTAGTAGAAAATTCACTTACTTGAGCTAGCGAAGATGTGGAACTCTAAATGCCGTTCATGTGCCTTCTGGTCAGCTGTGACGATTCAGGTGCGCGGTGATGATGATAAGCGGTTGTGGATGCGGTTGATGATGATGTGGATTTCTTCCATTAAGCGGTTGCGGGTGATTATGCGCGGCGCGGACACACGTGGTGGACACAGGCTAGGAAGAGCCAACGACGTTCGCGAGCGGTCGTCCGACACACAATGATAGCACTATGCCGGCCATCAACGCGGTGGGGTTCAAGATGGCCCCTTTGTCGACGATAGCGCCATCTAGCGACATGATGGCGTACTTTAGAGCCGACATGCGTACGTTAGCCTGTAAACGAATTCTCTCCAACAAAACTGAGTGGAGTAGCTTTGCGTAACCAGGCTCCTAAGGATAATAAATAAACAATATACAATGATAATGATATTAAAGTATGTCGGGTAAAATGTAATATATTGAACCGGTGAAGCAAGCGAGTTGTTATTCATCAGTTAGCTAAAGTTTATGAGACACGTGTCTGTACTATAAGAGTTCCAGTCTAAGGATCGTAAAACAATCTAAGTTCCAGTCAAAAACAAATCTAAACTGCATATTGCCATAGGATAATAACCCTTACTGCTATAGGTATACGGTACACAAGTGGGTCTATATTGTACGGAGAATTCAGATGCAATGAGTGACTGGACTTCTTATATGGTGTTGTGGTTCTCTTATCTGTGATCTTTATTGTGCTGATCATCACAGACACAATCATGCCTAGAACTGGCAAAGATAGTAATTGTTTTTCTTTTCCGTGACGGGAAAATAGTCCCAAACAACGGTGCTATTATTTTATTTGGCGTTACATTTCACTTCAGGCGCTATTTGATCACAAGTATTCTGCGTGAAAAACGCTACTCTGGAAGTTGCGCAACATTACGTGCCGACAAACGCATTCAGTTAGGGCGGCATTCGGGAAACTCCGGAACATCCTCTCGTCGTCAATACCACAATGTTTGAAGACGAAGGTCTTTAACCAGTGCTTTCTGTAATGTCCTACGGAGCAGAGATGTGGACACTGACAGTGAGCCTGATCCATAAATTGAAAGTCGCTCAGAGAAGAGAGCTATGCTTGTAATTTATCTAATGGATAGAATTCGAAACGTTCATATTCATTAAAGAACGAAAGTTACTGACATAGATTTTAAAATTAGCGAACTGAAGTGGCAGTGGGGCGGACACATTTCCAGAACTGACGAACGATGGGGCAAGCGGGTTCCAGAGTTGAGGCAACGTACGGGGCGACGCAGAGTGGGACGATCCCTGCCAGATGGACGTATGACCTGAAGAAGGTCACTGGTGGGGGTTGGATGGGGGTGGCAAGAGATCGCGTTAAGTGGCGAGCCTTGAGGCCTGCATCCAGAAGTGAAGAGATACAGGATTGATGATGATGATCACATTTATGGAACGGAAGACGGCATTATAAAAGTCATACAGTATATGGTAAAATAAGAGTCGTCGGAAATAAGAGATTTATTTGATAACACATTTTTATAGCATCATTATTAGCAGTACTGCCTGACGACTTTAGAAAAAGTAGTGATATTGTAGTTAAAGTCGTGGTAGTTAAATAAACATATATGTATATACATATACATATGTGTTGTTTTATTTATTTTGTCATGATAGATGAATCTTGGTCTTTTAACCACACTT
The DNA here is from genome assembly GCA_910589645.1 of Tinea semifulvella. NCBI lineage: Eukaryota > Metazoa > Arthropoda > Insecta > Lepidoptera > Tineidae > Tinea > Tinea semifulvella. Next base: position 225,430 of record OU342604.1, read on the forward strand.
TCGCATTATATATCTGTCTTGTCAATCTTTCTTCACTCACCCTTTCAACATGACCGAACCATCGGAGTATGCCGTTCCTTATTTTTGTCCCTATGTTTTCTCTTGCATATCCGACGTAACTCCCTTTATGCGTGATCTAACAACCACCTTTCGCTTCCATACATCAGTGTTGTATGGGATAGTTAAATATATTTTTTATCTATTCTACGCAAGTTGTAGATCTATTGTGTTTACTGGTCCAGATCGAATTCAAGATATTTCAGGTAAGAAGTGAGTTCTCTAGGGAACTTGCAAGGTATTTCTACAACTAATCGTAAAATGTTGCCGTTTTGGCATTTGGGGTCTCCACACTCGTGATAAATTCGTTATTCCCAACTCTTTTACGAATTCATTGATGACTTACTCGTACATCAATCCCTACAACTATGCCGGCTCAATAAGCATCGGTAATGTTCAATTTTGAATGAATTTACCTCACAAATTATAAACCTACTAAATACAGTATTTAACTGGAGTTTCAATCGACTGTAATTTAATTAGCCTTTAATTTGATGTTTTTGTAAGTACTATACTAAGAGACTAATTCTGATACTCCACGTGATCATAACATAACTTAAACGAAACGAAAACGTTAGATTATCTGTATTCTAATTATGTTAATGTTATTAAATGTATCATAAAATATATAAAACGAGGTTGTCTATTAACAAATTATTTATTGTACGAAATATTTATAACATATAAAAAATCTTTAAAATCTCTACCAACAACAAAAATAGGATTAAAAGTTCCAAGTACACTGGCTGCAATCGCATGTTGCACTGCTATAGTTTTTTTATGTTTTAAATATTTTTAGATTGACTATTTCCAGAAACTTCTACCAATTTTATTCTTAGTTTCTTAATAAAAAGTTTAGATTTTAAACACCTAGTGTTTCTATTGAGAAATCAAGGAAGGCCTGAAAAAATGTTCGTAGAGTCAATATGGCTAACGGACTTAACCACAAGACCAGGAAGTCAGTTTATCCCAAATCCCTTTACAAGATGAATGATGTCATTTTATGATGCTGTTTAAGTTTTTATCAAAATTACTCGTAGTTCATTTCATATTATTGTGAAGTAATGCAGTGGAAATAAAGAGAATCTTTATTGGACAAAAACAATGCATTCGTCCTATTTGTGACACTATGACTTCCTGTCGTCCTTTATTTATTAAAACTAAAATTACTGACTGTTCGTTCTATCTATGCACATACTTAAATGCTTTTTATTTGTAGAAAGCCATCCAGAACTTTTTAAAACTCTTGGGATTAATTGCAATTTTAAAACGCGTTATCCTAGTAGAATAATTATTCCACCGCAAAAAAGTACCCAATATAGCCAAAATTGTTAAGCAATGACAACAAAGATATTTAATAAGCTTCCAGTTACTGTAAGCTGTAACTTAGGGAGCTGCCACTAAAACTGTTTAAATTAAGAGTCAAACAAATGCTGGTTATTGAATGTTTTTATTTGACAAAAAGTATGTAGACACTAAGCTCGACAAGTTATGTGACTAAATAAATATTTGTTTTGCTATAGTATGTGCTAGAAATAGCGAAGCAGGTGATATAATTACATAGGTAATAATTTACATCCCTGTACCTACCATGTTTCTCATTAATAAATTATTTAGTTTCATTTCGTGTCATTTCGTTTTTTCGTTTCATTTCGTTTCATTTTATTGGTTGATATACTGGTAGTCGTATATCCAACAATGAGGTGACGGTGTCAAGAATAAAGCCCCCTTGTTTATTCTGATTGATCGTGAGAGATTGGGCGAAGTTTTTGTGTCCGCCGAGAACATACGAAGAACAACATTATTAACATTTTATCGACTTCATTATTGCATTGCGAATGGCAAATATCTTGCTTACGTTGTAGGTACTTACGTAGGAGCAACATTACACAACAACTGTCATTGTAATCAATTTCGCTGAATCATCATTTTATTTATTTAATAACTTGGGGATCGTCGGCCAAAGGCTGCTGATGGAAAAGTCTGGAGACAGGAAGATTGGCAATTATTAGTCTCGTAGAGTGGGTAAATATTGGCAGTATTCTTAAGAGTATCTACGAGAATGACGAGACATTGGGACAAGAGAAAAACATTAATTATTGTTAGAATGGACAATAAATATTTGCAAAGTTTTGTTATGAGTTTAATAGTTTTTGATTACCTTTGATTTAGACTGAGAGCTTTAGCTTTGCTCATACCCATTTAACGACAGGAAAAAGCTAATTTCTAAGCTTTCCATGGATTCACCGTGCGGATGCAGATTTATTCTATTGCGAAACAAGACGCTCACCATCCACCATTCTGCTCCAACCACAAATACTGTGTGAATAATTCCGTCTTGGAGACTCGTTCCATAAAAGTAACACCAATTCATTGAGTGGTGCATAGAATTTTCTGTAATTCCTTGTAGCACCAACTTCTACTGAGCCTTGAGCCCGTTCCTGATCATTTAAAATTAACTGCCTCCGTGGTCTAGCGGTTAAGTCCGTGGATTTAGACTGTAAATAAATACATTTGATTATTATTTAATTTATTTGTGAAATTTCTCTCCTTTGGTACGCTGGAGACATCGACGAGCTTGCCACTTGTAATGATTGGCGTATAGTAAAGTTGGCTAAATGTGAATCCGCTTATTTATAAGCGTGGTTTCTGATCACCCCGAAAGGGAAACGGTCGTGATGATACTAAGAGTTTCGTTAAAAGAGTCCTAATCGTTACCGTTGAGCCAATTCTTAATATCTTTTTTGTATCTTGCCTTGTTGGTAAAACATACGACTTTATCTGGTTTCAAATAATCAATTAGGTACGCTTCTTCAACGCTTCATAGATCTAGTATTTCTTCACCTAAATACGAATAATTGTAAGATTAAGAAGAAGGATTCAGTTGCCGGCCCTAAGCCTAAGTCTAGTCTAGTCTGATTTACAGTTTAATGGGTACCAGGGGTTACATCCTGGGAAAAAACCAAAAATCATTGTTATTTTTGATTACTAGTACTACTTATTTAAGTAGTTTTATTTCAGAACCATCTAAATCTATAAATAAATGGGTAAAAAAAAATATATACAATTAGATTGAGATCAAAATGTGTACAATTTCCTAATTAAAGAGTTGGAAGCAGGTTCGCATAGAGTTATGAATGTATGCGAATAGTTCCACATATAAGGTAAAGGAAAGATAAGCAAGAAATACATGGCCATTATTTTTACTCGCTCTGGCAACATTTCCGTTTGAATTAAATCAAATAAACTGTTCAATTTATAACAGAATTACATTAGACATTTTCTACCTCCTGGAACCCTATCTTTGAAATCTAAACAATCTTGAATAACGATTTTGTATCGATAAATATAACTTGTTATAAGATATGTCAACCGCACATATGCAAAGTTGATTAAAATGGATAAAGAAGTAATGTGAAGATATAAGTAAGGTATGAGGAAGAAATGCTGTGAGCAATGGAATCTGAATTATAAAAATATGAGTTTTAATGAGAGAGTATTTATTAAGTAGGGATAGTGAAATGCTATAACAGCCGAATCTAAAAAGCAAATAAAATATATAGCATTAGACAAAATTACAACTTTATGGCATTTGCAGTTGAAACAATGGGGATATTATATTACCAAGAATGTGGCGATCCCAAATATCATAACTACCTAAAACAAAGTATTTCTCTTATTATTCAATGCGGCGAACGTTTTAGGATCCCTCCCAGATGCTAAGCTCTTAGCTTATTTTGTAGAATAGTTTATATTTTGTAGGTATTTTTAGTTTAATTTATGATTAGTTTTCAGTTTTACTTGGTTATACTAATTATGAAGACGCAACGTAAATAATATATTTTCAATTCCTTTGCAACGGCAAATAGTTTCGTGTAATCAATTAATAAAATAAAACTTAACAGGATCCAAAAAAACAATTTTATTTTTTTCAAAATTAAAATCAATAATTTATTTATAAATTTTTGGTGGATTCAAATGTCGACCATCTACTAGGTATATAAATATTCATGAACAATTTGAGAAGTTATTGAAAGAAAAAAAGAAATATTTTTGTTGTATTTTTTTCTTCTTCAATAATACTAGCTAAAAATTGTTTGGTACTAGAGGTCTAGGCTAGGTACATGTGTATAAAGTTAAATCTGTATATCTCGAGAATTTCTCTCCATGAAGTAAAAACCGGTCCCCAGGTGGGAGCCCTGCGGGACGCTCGTGTCAGCGTATATAAACGCTATAAAACAAACACGTTTAGGAAAATAATGTTTTATTTATAAGCCGGCAGGAACACAGCAGGAGGCAAAGGATTCCTGAGCGAATTTGCAAATAATTTTACTACACTTTTTTTGCAAGAGCACTCTGTCAAATGCCTTTTATAGAACTAAAACGTTGGATCTTGATTAAGATAAGACAACTTTATTTATCCTTGTATTTTAATTTGTTGTGATGTTAAAAATTGTTTTAAAAATAAATTACACTATAGTAGTACAGTCTAACAACAGTTGACTATAAGAGATCTTTTAATACTGAAACAATTGTATCATATCTTTGTATTTAAAAGAATAGAGGAATAAGTAGAATGGATGGATCAGAACTGAAAGCTTTTCATAAATAAATTATTTCACGGCTCATTGACGTCTCTTGTGACAATAGGGCTGGCAGTTTAGTATTCAACGAGGAAAGACTGCCAGTCTATTGGGCACCATGGACATCGATTTCGGTGAAGCTATGCTTTTGTAAGTAGTGATATTTTATTTTATTTATTTACATAATAAGTTTTTTAGGTTCAATTTAGTTCTTATTGTTACACCACGGGCTTTCGTGTGCAAGAAGTGCTGGCCGCATTCCTCGTCACGCGGCTCTCAACGACATCATCCGAAGGGCTCTTGTCACTGCTGGGGTACCCGCTATATTAAAACCATCTGGGATTGTGCGGAGCGATGGCAAGAGACCCGACGAAATCACTGTTGGGCCGTGGAAACTTGGCAGGTCTCTGGTGTGGGATGCGACGTGTGTAGATACATTAGCTCCATCTCACATCCAGGCGACCTCGTCAGGCGCGGGAACTGCGGCTTTTTCTGCGGAGAACCTCAAATTGCGCAAATACGCTAACCTTGGTATCGGTTACGAATTTGCGCCGTTTGGGTTCGAGACGATGGGCCCATGGGGACCGTCAGCGAGGCGCTTGGCCAAGGAGTTGTCAAAGCGGCTGACAGAAAGGTCTGGAGACGGTAAGGCTGCCAATTATTTCTGCCAACGTATTAGTCTCGTATACAGAGGGGAAATGTTGCCAGTCTCCTTGGGACTATCTCGGATGGGACGTCTCTAGAGGACATTTTTTATTTATAGTTTAGTTTATTTTTAATTTTATTATTTAGGTAGCTTTTAACTTATATTTAATGTACTATAATTAACTTCGTTCTTATTGTAGTATAGTTTATTTAATTTTACTATTTCCATTTTTTTTTTTGTCATTTTAGGTAATGTTTTGTTCTTTGAAATAAAAAGTTCTTTAACTAAAAGAATAGAAGTAGAAACAGCGAGTGCCCCTTTTTATAATTTATTTTATTTATTTATTTATTTTTATACACTTTACATGTTATTACAGTATATACTCCAATACACCATGCAAGGAGGAGTTAGAAACACTTAATATTATTTACAAACATTCATAAAAATTTAAGTAAAAGCCACAAACTATATTAGGAATCAATACAAATTAAAGTATTTTTCCTATTTTGTTTACTCATGGGTGTTTATAATAATACATGATTTATTTATTTGATTTCATAACCTGTATAACACAAGCTTCGTTTATAAATATCAATTCAGTAAGCGGTTATCTACTATGGATATGTAAATACGCAACATACTGGTACAAGCTGCAACTATACAGACTACGGCACAAAGTATTCCGCCCACTGTTACAGTTAAATGTAAAGTACATAAACCGACCAGATACTTAAACGAAGCCAATAATTTACGACGAAGGCATATCACTAGATTTATCCTACAATAATTACTGCGATTCTGTTAAATCAATATGTGCAAGTGAACCAGCTACTAGTGTTGAGAGAAATACGATAAAATATTCTCATATCGGTTAATTTAATTATTAATCCATGTAACGTTAAGCGTTGTAACAAAACTACTGAATTTAAGCAATGAAAGTTAAGTACATACATTCAATGAAAATGAAGTTAACACAGCAAGAGATTCTACTAATAAACAAGGGAGGGGCGTAAGCCAAAACTTAGCCATATCACTTTTTATGCATCCGTTGACCGTACGTAGGGGTACCTTCCCTCGGAGAGCCTGAAGACGGGGACCCGGAAAGCGCTGCCGTTCCCAAGCGGACAACGTCACGGGTATCCTGGGCAGCGGGGTTGTCTTCTCAATCTTGGTCCCAGCTCTAAGGTCCTACTGGAAAAAACCTGGAACGCACGGGGAGCAAACGTTACATTCCATGTCTAGCTCCACCACCACTTCAGTCCACACCAAGACAAGATACCATGTAGTTGGTGATACCGCAGCGGTGGTGCAGAAATAAAAATGAATCAAGTGCACGTGGTCATGAAGTGACCCGTACTATTTTTAATTCTATATGCAAGGCAAATGATGTCGATTGCAGCCAACAATATTTATTCCTTGGCCGCATCTAATACAATCGTTACATCCATTATATGTTAGTTTCTTTACAATGAAATGGGTCAATTAGTCCACTACGGTTAAAGTAAAGACCATCACGACCGTATGTATCTCTTGCGGGGTAATAAAAAAACTTTTTTTTTTATATTTACTTTTTTCAACTTTACTGCCGGCCCACCATGACAAGTGACAAGCTCTTCGATATCTTACTACATTATTTAATTAAATCAATTATTGTACCTCGACCAGGAATCTCCCACCAAAATCTTAATGCCTCCGTGGTCTAGCGGTTAAGTACGTGGATTTAGAAGTATCGGGTCGATTTCCGGTCAGGACACAATAATGCATTTTAATTATTTGTGATATTTCTCGAGTTTGATACGGTAGAGACATCGACGAGCTTGCCACTTGTCATGATGGGCATGGGGCATTTGGCAAAATGTCAAAAAAGCGTGGTTTCTGACCACTCCGAAAGTAACGATCTTAATGGTAACTGCTAAGCTGCTGGTCTTCTGCTAACAGCTTACTTATTGGACTACTTTGCTGCTTAGTCTTCTACTAGCAGGAGTAGAATCATTTAAAATAATTAAATGAATGACGTTTCATAAATGCCTGTAATAGGTTTACGTGAATAAAGATCAAAAACTTTGACTTTGATACTTTACTTTAGTTTTTGATAGATTCCATTTCTCAAAATGTACACTGAAATGTAAGCAATCTTTAAATTGTTAAATTGTGCGAGCGAGATGGATGCAGGTTGCTATAATTTAACCCACTGAAGCCCATGCTCACTGCGATAGTCAAACTTAAAAGCTTGTTGTTTATCGATAGTTTTAAATAGCGAATATTCTGTCACTAGCGGTGCCCGGTGGTAATTGCCTCGGACAAGCAATCTACACAACATGCAGTTTAGGTAGGGATGTAGTCAAATAAGATTACTTGAGCGACCAGCTAAAGGCCCCTATACACTTTTCTTCTCATGCTGCAGTCCAAGATTCCCTATCTTGTGTGTGTCCATTGGTGTTACCCAATATCTTTAATCTCAGGTCTTTATGACTGTGTTTTTTTGCAATACCACCGTAATGTTAGCAAACCAGTTAGTTTAAACCAAGACTAACCCTAGAATCTTTCTCACACATTTTTTCCTAATTTGCTAAAAACATTTCACATTTTTTCATTTGTAAATGTGTCGTGTCTGTCTTTTTAGGATACAGAGGAAAAAATATCAATCTGTTAATGTAACTCTGGTGTCTGTAAGTCCCCGTGAAATATATTACCTGTTCTTTTTCGCTCTGACAAAGCGTTATACATAGAGTTTTTGTTACCATCTGTGTATATCTTACTACGTGTTGCCAACAAGATTTATAACCATTTCAAATTTCGAATAAATCAGCCCAGTAGTTCTTGAGATAGTAGTTTGCGGGCAGACGCTGGAGTCCCACAAGGTTTCCTCACTACTATTAGAAACAAATATACATATTTGGCACACTCCTTGATCGAAATGCACTGACCATGGCGGTGTGCCTTCGTCACGGAGCCCGGACTGTCCACCCACACCAGTGTCGGTGCGGAGAACCAGTCGATCATCTCGGACACCACGGGCTTTCTTGTGCTAGAAGTGCTGGCCGCATTCCTCGCCACGTGGCTCTCAACGACATCATCCGAAGGGCTCTTGTGACTGCTGGTGTACCCGCAATCTTAGAACCATCTGGGATTGTGCGGAGCGATGGCAAAAGACCCGACGGAATGACTGTTGGGCCGTGGAAATTTGGCAGGTCTCTGGTGTGGGATGCGACGTGTGTAGACACATTAGCTCCATCTCACATCCAGGCGACCTCGTCAGGCGCGGGAACTGCGGCATTTTCTGCAAATACGCCAACCTTGGTATCGGTTACGAATTTGCGTCGTTTGGGGTCGAGACGATGGGCCCATGGGGACCGTCAGTAAGGCGCTTGGCCAAGGAGTTGTCAAAGCGGCTGACAGAAAGGTATTAGCCTCGCTAGGGGAAATGTTGCCAGTCTCCTTGGGACTATCTCGGATGGGACGTCTCTAGAGGACATTTTTTATTTATAGGTTAGTTTATTTTTAATTTTATTGTTTAGTTAGTTTTTAATTTATATTTAATGTACTTGTAATGTTATTAACTTCGAATAAATATTTGGGTACAAAATAAATATACATATTTTCAGTGAGAGCGAGAGAGAACGAGACTCTTGTGCAAGTCCAATACCAAGACCAAGATTAAGTGTGCAAGGCCAAGACTGAGACCAGCTATTCTGATGCAGACTATATTATTACATAAAACATGTACATAGGATTTTATTGGAAATAAACGATTATTATTATTATTATATAATAAATGCATTGATAACATTAAGAATAACTCAATTGATGATTGCACCTAGCATCTACGAGTATAATACCTAAATGTCCAATGTTTGTACTATATAAATAAATAAATATTAAAATAAACCTTTTTTAATGATACGAGTATGAACTGATGTCAGTTGCTCCCATTACTAGCAAGTCACTAATTACATGAAATTGGTATAAAAGAGCTCACTTGCTCCACTGAGCACGATAATTGATTAGATGTAATTAATTTTGTGATTAACTTTCTAATTTTGTTGACAAGTACGAGTATGTTGTGTGTTCTCAATATCAGATTTCGTAAACGTCTGATGACTTGTTGGAGCGATTATATTTCTTTGGTATTCCGGGTTAAGTTTAGCTAAATTTTAGAGTTGAATAAACCTAATATATAGTAATTCAACTCTTTACTTTATTAAGTTTAGCAAATTTTAGACTACCCACACTGTGTAGACATCGGTCGTATCGATCATCGGTATAAAGCAATTTATACAGTTGGTATTTACTAACAATTTTGGATACGCTAGACATAATGAGCTTGCCATTTGTCATGGGCCAAAAAAAGCGTGATTTCCTACCACCTCGGAAGGAAAATGGTCGTACTTTAAGTTTCTTTAAAAACGAATCGTCTTAAGCTGGCTTTGTCATAAACTGGCTTTGTCATAAATCAAAAATACCTATTTTCTTTGAAAAATGATGACTGACAGTTATTATTATGCTATATTATGCTATATAATTCTTTATTTATATTTTAATATGTGTACACCTATTTTTCATTTAAGTGTTTAAAGTTGTCCCAATGGTTGGCTATGATAGAATGTCTCGCGGCATTAAAGCCCGCCTTTGTCTTTGTACATTAAAGTGTTAAATAAATAAATAAATAAATATTTGGTGATTGTTTTGCTACACAAATTATTTAAAATAGTACAAAATAATAATAACAATAATACATATTTCCAGACAGGTTACACAGCGCCATCTAGTTTCCGTGGTAAGCTACGAGGCTTGTGTTACGTAAACTAGATGGTTGATAAACTACATATTATACTTTTTTTTTGTAAATATATACATATTATACATATAAACACTCAGACCGAGACAAATTATACAATGTACAACTTGCCCCCGGTGGGAATCGAACCCACGACCTCCCAAATTCACGGTAACGTTTGTTACCACTAGACCACGGATGCGGTCAATATTTATAACAGATATTTTTTTATAAATCTTTAACAACGAAAATATTATAAAAAACCTGGAACACTGGCAACATTAACAACGTTGCAAAAAAAAAAAAAAAAAAAAATCTTTTTTCAGTTCTTAATGTTTCCTTTAATGTCGTAAGATGACGTTTTTAGCATTTAAATCGTGGCGGTTGTCTTGCTTTATGTAAAGGCTTCCTAACTTTGCGAATACATCCTGCAGGCAATTATTGTTGAGAAGGATATTAAGGTTTGATTCTAGAACGTTTAAACCGATCATGATCCATTTAACACTTCAGCAAGAAAATACAGTTAGATATGAATCCAAACTTATTATGATTTTGTAAAATTATTGTTGTATTTTATTAGTGTCGTCTATTATCTCAGATTTTTTTAAGAAATATAGTTAATAGCAGCAGGATCATCACATTGTTAATTTTATCACACTCTCCTCATCATGTAAGCAGTTTTATTTATGTTATATTAGTATATCTATAGTATGACTTATTTATGTATTAGTATGTAAATTGTATGTAGATATTAGTATGTATATATTTATATTATAATTATATTTCTGTTTTATTTAAATTTCACCTAATTTTTAATTGCACCTACCACCTATCCTGTATCTAGTCCTAAGATCTAATGTCCTAAAGGTTTGGCTGTCAGAGAATACCTAGCGGCATTAAGTCCGCCTTTGTACATATATGCAAAAAAGTTTTAAAAATAATAATTTTGCTGTAATTTGACCAGAACCAACATTGATCTTGAAGCTTTGACAATTCTTGCATTAGACAGTTGACTACATCGTCAATTTGAAGATCGACTTAAAGCTAAACCATGTTAAGAGGGTTTAGCATTCCTTTCGCAGGCACAATTAAATAAATTTAAATATTTGTCAAGTCTGAGTGTAGTTTTAAGAAATGCAGTCTATAAACTTTCGAGAAAATAAAATTACGGACATATTATCAGTTTTAAAAAAGTAAAGTATCGTCACGACCGTTTCGTAAATAAGCGAATTCACATTTAGCCAACTTTACTGCCGGCCAATCATGACAAGTGGCAAGCTCGTCGATGTCTCCAGCGTACCATTATTGATAAAAGATATTTAATATATTTAATTTGTATTGACATTGTTTAGTTTAGGTTATTTTAGAAGGTATATATATATACACATATATATTGTATTTGACATTTTCTTTTTACTATTATTATTTATATGTTTGTTTTAGTATATAGTATGACAACGCCAATTTACAGCTGCAATATAATATTATATTATTAAATAAAATTCTTTGGCATTGTTATTATTATTATTTTAATAATCTTTATTTTGTTTTAAATATTATTATAGCTATGCCATTAGAGTTTAGACAGTAGCGTTTTGATTTATATGTATTTTGTAAATACATTAGTATTGAGTTGTTCAGTTGTCAAATAATAGCTATACATACGTTAGCGACGCGCATGGCACTACATCTTGGCTTGATCACTGCCTGGCTAGCGAAGTAGTTTACAACAACATTAGGACAATAGATATTGACTATACGGTCGCATGGACCGACCATCGTCCTATAATAGTAGAGTTGTGTTTCGATGATTTATTTTCTTGTAGCGGAGACGCAGATCCCATAGGGAATACATGGAAATGGAGAGCAAAATCATCACTACAAATAAATGATTATGGCAAACTTATGGATAACTATTCTAAAGAATTACTCAAAATACAATATGAAGGTCCTGATTCTATTGATATGCTGTATGATAAGCTTGTATTTTGTATGCAAAAAGCTGCAACGGCAGCATTTAAAAACAAGCCTACGAACCAAAGACGACGAATAATACCAGGGTGGAACAATTATGTTGCTCAGCGTTACGCAGAGTCGAAAGCGGCATTAAGACTATGGCATTATGCTGGATGTCCTAAGAGTGGAGATTTAGCTGAAGATCGAATAAGATGTCGCAGAAACTTTAAATCAGCTCTGAAAGAGTGCCAAAAGAACAGAGATCAAATAATTATGGATTCTATTGCTAATAGCATTACAGCTAAAGACTTCGGCAAGTTCTGGAACAAAACAAATAAAATTATTAATCCTAAATCCCAAAATCCTACTCATATAGATGGTATAACAGATAATAAACAGATAGCCGACAGTTTCAGTCAACTATTTTCTCAATATACACCCACGCAACATCTACCTTCAGCTGGGGCTGCTATTAATAAAACTGTTGAATCTTCTCAAGAGATAGACATAAAAACTGATATGATCGATAAAATCCTGAAAAATATTACTAAAGGTAAATCGCCAGGAATAGATGGTTTATCTATAGAACATGTCCAATACGCTGGTCCCTCAATGCAAATACTTTTAGCGAATCTCTTCTCAGCTATCATCAGGACGTCACACTTGCCCATTGCTATGACAAAAACGGTAGTCGTTCCAATTTGTAAAAACAGGAAAAAAGACACATCTAGCTCCACCAACTACCGACCAATAGCTTTGGCGACTATTATCGCTCGTATCCTGGAGAAAGTAATCCATCAGCTGGCAGAACCGTACTTGGAAAGTCTGGACAATCAAATGGGATTCAAAAGCCGATCGTCAACAACAGATGCCATATATGTAGTCAAGCAGGTCGCAGCCTACTACAAAAGCAGAAAGACTTCCACCTATGCCTGCATGCTAGACCTGAGCAAGGCGTTCGATCGTGTGAATCATAAGCTGTTGTGGCAGAAACTACTAGAACGAAACGTCCCAGTGCATATTGTGAAACTTCTTGACGCATGGTACTCCCAACAGTTAAATATGGTAAAATGGAACGGAGAGCTGTCCGTACCCACCGGGCTGTCTTGTGGAGTACGTCAGGGCGGAAGCATGTCCCCAGTCCTCTTCAACGTTTACATGGATCTCCTGAGCAAAGAGTTGACTGAATCCGGTCTTGGTTGCTCTATGAACGGTGTTGTTGTGAACAATATAGCATACGCTGATGATATGGTTTTGATTGCGCCAAGTGTTTCAGCCATTCGCCATCTGCTGAATATTTGCGAACAATACGCAGCTAAACATAATATGTTGTACAACCCCGAGAAGTCGGTCTATTTGGTATTTAACTCGGCACATACACCAGACAATATCCCGGCAATACAGCTAAACGGTCGATGTTTACAGAGAGTGAACGAGGTGAAATATTTGGGGCATATAATCAATTCCGACCTCTCCGATAATAACGACATAGAACGACAAAGAAGGGCTACATCGGTGAGAGCAAATATGTTGGCGCGGCGTTTTTACAGATGTAGCAAGGCCGTAAAGAGGCAGTTGTTTCTGTCATACTGTACCAGCGTGTACACCGTGGAGCTGTGGTCTCAATACACAAAAGCAACCTTGTCAACAATGCGTGTCCAATACAATGATTGTTGGCGAGCTATGTTTCATCTACCTCGCTGGTGCAGTGCTAGCGAGATGTTCTGCACAGGACGCACTCCGGGCTGGGCCGCACTAATGCGACAGAGAACAGCGGGCGTCAGATCACACGTATTTAACTCGAGCAACAAAATAGTGTCAGCTGTACGTGACTGGCCGGGTAGTCCACTGCACCAACTATGGAGAGACTATCATACTCCCAGTATGGATGCTTGATTTTATTTATTTTAATTTTATTTTACAAATATATACTTAGTTTTTAGTTTTTACCTTTTTTCTATTAGTTGTATTGATTGGATTGTATTTAACTGTGTAAAATCAATCTGGGAAATAAACGTTATTATTATTATTATTATTATTATTATTATATCATGTTTAATTTTTATATAGCTTCATATAATTGTATAGACTTTTAAATGTATAAATATCTGACGTGTAAAAGTGCTTGTAATATTAATTTACTGAATGAATGAATTTGAATACCAAAGGAGAGAAATATCACAAATAAATTTAATATTTATTATCTATTTTACTAAAACAAATATAATAATATGAGTAATATTTCCAAAATGTCCGTAATTTATTTTCCCCAGTAAGTTGATAGATGACATATCTTAGAAGTACACTCAAATTCAATAATATTTTAAAATATTGGGAGCGAGAAGCAAAAGCGTTAAAGTAAGTTTATATAAAAATAACAACTATCACTGTACTCGTATACGAAGACGATTCTCATCAAAGTAACTGCGATTCGTCTCCTACATTAAAGCCACAAGTCTTTAGCAGATATTTCCAACAGCAAGAAGAATATTACAAAACGCAACTTCGCTATAATTTGCTTGTAAAAAGTGCTTCGGATCCGGTCCAGGTGTAATTAAAGAAAATATATGGAGAAGTGAGTACTCGATGTGTCTCTCCGCATATCTCGGACCCAATCAATGTGTTTAATTGACATGTTTAGATACTAATAAGGCTTTTTGTGTCGCACTTTGTCCTATCCTCTTTGCTGACAAATATTTGCTTTAAATTCTACTGCAGCTATTTCGGGATGTCAAATTAGTTCTCCTTAAAAGCTAATTCAAAATCATTAACATGCAAATGAATAAGCGTATACATCCCATGCACCTTGAACTATCGCGGATTGTTGGGTTCAAAAAGTACCTACTATTAAAAACATATAGGGAAAGTTAGGTCTGATGGTACTCGTTGGATGGGATGTCATTGATTCCATACGAACGAGGCCGTGCCCAGTGCACCATACCTCCTATATTGAAAGTTGGGTCTGATGGTACTCGTTGGATGGGATGTCATTGATTCCATACGAACGAGGCCGTGCCCAGTGCACCATACCTCCTATATTGAAAGTTGGGTCTGATGGTACTCGTTGGATGGGATGTCATTGATTCCATACGAACGAGGCCGTGCCCAGTGCACCATACCTCCTATATTGAAAGTTGGGTCTGATGGTACTCGTTGGATGGGATGTCATTGATTCCATACGAACGAGGCCGTGCCCAGTGCACCATACCTCCTATATTGAAAGTTGGGTCTGATGGTACTCGTTGGATGGGATGTCATTGATTCCATACGAACGAGGCCGTGCCCAGTGCACCATACCTCCTATATTGAAAGTTAGGTCTGATGGTACTCGTTGGATGGGATGTCATTGATTCCATACGAACGAGGCCGTGCCCAGTGCACCATACCTCCTATATTGAAAGTTAGGTCTGATGGTACTCGTTGGATGGGATGTCATTGATTCCATACGAACGAGGCCGTGCCCAGTGCACCATACCTCCTATATTGAAAGTTAGGTCTGATGGTACTCGTTGGATGGGATGTCATTGATTCCATACGAACGAGGCCGTGCCCAGTGCACCATACCTCCTATATTGAAAGTTAGGTCTGATGGTACTCGTTGGATGGGATGTCATTGATTCCATACGAACGAGGCCGTGCCCAGTGCACCATACCTCCTATATTGAAAGTTAGGTCTGATGGTACTCGTTGGATGGGATGTCATTGATTCCATACGAACGAGGCCGTGCCCAGTGCACCATACCTCCTATATTGAAAGTTGGGTCTGATGGTACTCGTTGGATGGGATGTCATTGATTCCATACGAACGAGGCCGTGCCCAGTGCACCATACCTCCTATATTGAAAGTTAGGTCTGATGGTACTCGTTGGATGGGATGTCATTGATTCCATACGAACGAGGCCGTGCCCAGTGTACCATACCTCCTATATTGAAAATAACGGTGGTGGCTCGGTCGTACAAACAAAGTCGAAGTAAAAGTCAAAGTCAAAGTCAAAATATCTTTATTCACGTAAACCTATTACAGGCATTTGTGACAGGTCATAATTTAAATTATTTAGAATGATTCTACTCCTGTTAGTGGAAGACTAAGCAGCGAAGTGGTCAAAGGAGTAAGCTGTTAGCAGAAGACTAGCAGCTTAGCAGAAGACTAGCAGCTTAGCAGATTCCAGTGACCTGTTAATGTTTAATCTGACTGAGAAAGAAATCTGTAAGGAAAACTCAGCTATAGCAGATTTACGAACACTTTCCTTAATATCTTTATACACTTTTCTAAAGTACATTTGTCGTAGATTTACAACACCATCGTTCCCGTGCCTAGGGGAACACGTTAAGCCATCTGTCCCATTTCCACTAATATCAACTTGTGGAATCGATAATAAATTGTCATAAAAAAAAATACTTTAGACCCTCGCCAACCCGTCTGGCCAGCGTGGCGAATAAAGGCCAAATTCTCCAGATATATGTTCTGGAAGGCCCATCTACAACAGTGAAGATCGAGAACGCTCTGTTCCAGCGGCTGTAATGAATGAATAATGAACAAAAGTTTTGACACAGTCTCCGTCCTTCCGTCAAATGTGACATCCATCCATAAGACATCTGAGGCTGCTGCAAAATCAGCTGCACGCTTAAACGCAACAAGTATGCATCATTAATCGCCACTTTATCCCATTTGCAGTAGAAGTGATGGGTCCGTGGTTTGAGGACGTTCTGGCGTTCTTTCGTGAGCTTGGGGAAACACTCTGTTTGGCGATGGGTGACCTTTTGATTAGAGAATATTATGTTCAAAGGGTCGGCCTCGCCATTCAACTGGGGAACGCAGCAAGTGTCCTTGGCACACTACACAACACGTCGAATATTAGTTAATAGAACAGACAAATGAGTGGAATGGTCTCTCAGCCAGTCTGTTTCCCTATTCCTATAACCTGAAATCCTTCAAGCGAAGTGTGAAAAAGCATCTTGATAGGCCGGCATAATGGTAGGGACTGATGTCATACGTCAAAAGTAAAAAATGCAACAAAAAAAACCTTTACCACCGGATGGGCACTTTATCACTAAGTATCGTGGCCAGTATAAAATTAAAATATATAGAATTATAATTACTTGATGTTTTGACCGAATGCTGGTTCAGAAACTCAACTTATGCTTAAAGACCAAGTTTTAGATATAACGCAGAATGGAATCACCCCCGCCATATGCACTGAGAGAAAAAATATGTTAAAATAACAAAAAAAATGTTGTTTTAACAAAACCTTACGTTTAATATAGCGCCTATCGAGAAATTGGTTAATTGAACAATTTTGAATTGTTTAAATACACAGTAAAATTTGGTAGATATAACAATTTTTTTGTTGTGTTTACTGTTTTTTCATTAATTTAAACGAAAAAAATTGCGCCAAAAACAAAAACGCATTTGTTAAACTAAACAATTCATTTTGTGTTAAATCATATAGTACATAATACTAAAGTGTTTGGTTGTACTTACTAATATAATTAGTTATATACCCGAAACACAGTGTTAGAAATCGTTTAGTTTAACTAAAAAAAATTGTTGGGTTAAAGTTGTGCTTTGTTAAAATTATTGAAACTTATTGTTGAAATAATCGATTTTTTATTAACACTAAAGGATTTTGTTGTCGAAATTTTAAATTTTATTTGCTAGAGTAACTGCAGTATTTGTTTGAAAAACTACTTCTCACGTTGGTTTAACTAAGAATATTCGTAGGGTTAACACTGTGCTTTGTTAAAATAATTGGAAGTTATTGTTGAAATAATCAATCTTATATTAAAACCAATCGATTTTGTTGTTGAAATTCTAAATCTTATTTGTTAGAGTAACTGCAGTATTTGTTAGAAGAACTACTACTAACGTTGGTTCAACTAAGAATACTCGTAGGGTTAACGTTGAACGTTGTTAAAATAATTGGAAGTTATTGTTAAAATAATCAACTTTTTATTAAGACCAATAGATTTTGTTGTTAAAATTCTAAATCTTATTTGTTAGAGTAACTGCAGTATTTGTTAGAAGAACTACTACTTACGTTGGTTCAACTAAGAATACTCGTAGGGTTAACGTTGAACGTTGTTAAAATAATTGGAACTTATTGTTGAAATAATCAATCTTGTATTAAAACCAACCGACTTCGTTGTTGAAATTCTAAATCTTATTTGTTAGAGTAAATGCAGTATTTGTTAGAAGAACTACTACTAACGTTGGTTCAACTAAGAATACTCGTAGGATTTAACAATTGTGCTTTGTTAAAATAATTGGAAGTTATTGTTGAAATAATCGACCTTTTTGATTGATAATTGATTTTGTTGTCGAAATTCTGTGTTTTTTTATATGGTGTATCATTAAGTTTCAGAATTGTTTTATTTTTTAATGTTTTAACTAATTCTTGAGGTACAAATAGGTAATCCAACTAATTATTGATCCACCACATTTAAAAACACAGTTGTTTAAGTAATAAACACAATACAGAATTTCAACTACAAAATCAATTGGTCTTAATAGAAGGTCAATTACTTTAAAAATAAGTTCCAATAATTTTAATAAAGCACAACGTTAACTCTACGAATATCTACTGAACCAACGTTACTAGTAGTTCTTCTAACAAATACTGCAGTTTAACAAATAAGATTTGGAATTTCAACAACAAAATCTTAATACAAGGTCGATTATTTTAATAATAAAGTATTAATAATAAGTTCCAATAATTGTAATAAAGCACAACTTAAATTGTCTAGCACGTCTGTTAAACACGACACAGAATCAAAATAACAAAATCTATTAGCCTTAAAAGTTAAGTTATTAAAATATTCCAATAGTCAAAGTCAAAGTTAAAATTTAAGTTATTAAAATATTCCAATAGTCAAAGTCAAAGTTAAAATTTAAGTTATTAAAATATTCTAATAATTTTTAATAAATTAAGGTTGTACACCTTAATTTTAGATACTATAATTAAAAATATAATACCCAGCATTAGAAGAACGAAGATAGATATACTGGGTTGTTATTTATTGCTGAGTTTATAAACTACATGTGAATAAGAAAAACAAAACATAATTAGGTATTTTTATTTATTTTCAAATTAAAATATTATATGTTATTTTAAAATAAACTAAAAAAGTCAAAGCACTTCGCAAATTAAAACAATAAGGGCTACATCTAAGTACTTATTCATATTGCATGTCATCTATTACAACGTAGAAGGACTCCAGATTACTATAGGTGCCAACGCACACAACGAGGGGTTGACAAGTAAGAAGTACGTCTATTCTTCAAAATTTCATCTGTGGCAGAATAATTCTGAAACAAATACATATACATGTACCTATGTAATTTAATATTTGTCCTGGTACTAAACTCACCTGTGCGATAACATACCTCCACAATAGTAACAAAACTCAATATGAGATATCTTTATGTGTTTTCCTTTAGAATCCAAGATTTTAGATGTAGGTTTGATTTTGTGCACCAGCAATGCCAAAACAGCATAAGTCTGGGTATCTGAAATTAATAGTAGTGTTAGTGATTTCGAATTAACTTGTAATAAGTCAAGATCGTGTTTCTATGTCTATGTAATGTATGTGTGTGATATAATGATAAATATGTGTATGAAAAAGTCTAAAAACTTACTTATACTGTATTTGTCATTTAAATACTTTATTAAGTTATTTCCTGGAAAATCCATTTTCATTATCGCAGTGCATTTTATAAAAAAGTTGTCCCATTGTTCTAACAAACTAAATTCTCGTTCAGTGAATTAAAAACGAAAATCTATTTCAATCTGTAAGAAAAGATAATATGTTTTATTATCTACGACGTTTGAAACTTTGTCCCAATGAAGGCCGCGCCGCCGCCGCCATGTATTCATATTCTTTATCTACACCCATGCATTCTTTATATAAATACTCTATAAAGGCTCAGGTTTAGCAACGACTATTAATCCAGCCCTTAATATAATGAAGTGACTTCGTAGAATAAATTTAATTATCAAATGAAAAATTGGCTCTTAATTTGCTTGGATTTGGTTTTTTTACACAGTTGCAAAAACATATGATTTAAACACAGTTTGTGGCAATGTTTGAATCGAAATATAAGACGATAGGGCTGATTAAGACAGCATTGATAAAGTGACAAGACAAAATAGATTTAATAAATAAACTTCTATCTACTCCTGAACAAAGGCCTCCTCCTATGATCTTCTGAACAACCTGTTGGTATAGGACTGCATCCAGCAACCTTTAAAGGCTATCTGTCCACCTTGTAGGTGTATGTCCTTATGCTGCGCTTGCACCAGGCATGGTCACCACAAATTGCAGACACACTGTGCTATGTTGGTGACATTCATTCTTCTGTGGATCTTGTTTCAGTCCCATAAGGAGCCTTAGTATACCAGAGCTGTGGGAGCAAGATATCTGATCTCTTTCCTCACATGAGGAAGGCACATGTTCAACACACAGCTCTGGTGGACAGGCAGCCAAATGACATACTAGTTAATTTTATTTAATTGAAGGAAAGAAGTACTTACTGAATGTAAAGTTTTTAACTCCTCCAAATAGTTCCTGCGGCCACTTATAAATTTAATACGGTCCCGTATTTGGTTGTCAGGTATAAGAATCCTTATTTCAGGGTCTTCTATCTGATCTAAGCACGAAACGTCGACACTGTTCTGAAAGTAGTTACAATTGACGTTAATAGTTCAACAAATATTTTTAGTTCATTTTACAAATTTTAATTGGTTAATCTTACCAATATTTATGTTATGTGTCTACTACACGATTCATTAGACTAACAAAATGAACTTTCAACAACAAATCACTATAGGTAACTAATAAGTAGGTACTTTAACCTTATTACGTAGATAAGTGGCCGCAGAATTCACCAATAAATATTTCTATCGTTTTGGGGCTTACTCCCCATGACGCTAGAAATCTTCCATATTTAAACTAAAATAATATTTTAAGGTAATAAATAATAATGTAATCACGAACTTTTCACAATCACATATACCACATTTGAATAGTTTTGAATACCAACGACAAACGCAACGTACACAAACAAGTTGAAACTTAAAGTCACACTTGAAGCAATAGCAAGGAACCACAGACGAGATACGTAACAAGGAACCACAGACTAATATTGCAAGACTAGCGCCAAAAAGAGTATAGCTTTTTTTTGTTTATTTTAAGGACATGGTACAGAGTACATAAGTCCTTGGTGTCAAATTTATCGTTTTCCTTAATTATTCACATTGTAGCACATTATTAAACAAAATAACACCACTTTTGACTAACAATAACCACAGTTAATTTTTGTCTTCTGTTAATTTTGCATATTTTAATCTCGGCGAAAGTTTAATTTTAATCACAAATGTGCAAATATACCTAGTGGTATCCATTTCAAAGTTATCTTATCACCACCGATCTGAAACCTACTGAATTTAAGAGATTATTTACTTATTTATTCAAATCGGACTGGTAGGTGGTACTTACCTAGGTTAGCGCGTTAAACCATACGAGTTCTTCAGCTTTATAATATTAGTGTATAGATATTGGTTAATCACAAAAAGATAATAGGCTTCAATTTGGAAAGAGCATGGTTAGAACAACAAAAATCAAAATCAAAAAATGATTATATGCCAAAGAAAATGAGTCCTAGTTACCTAGCTTTGCCATTGGCCCCCACACTAGGAAGACCTGTGGCTTAAGTCTGCTAATTTACATATATTTTCATTCAATTACTATTCCATTACGATTCTGACGACACACTATAGATATTGTGTCATAAATCGGTAGTCTGTTAAAACTTAACTGCACAATCGTAATAGTGTGTCGACTGCACGCCGTATAATGTTCAATAGTAGCAACAAGGGCCATACAAAAATCACAAAATAGCCCACTGTTAATACACTAAATACTAATACATAAAGTTACATATATACACTTACTAACATTGTTGAGAGCTATTGGTAGCCACTTCAACTTAGCACAATATTCAGAGATGTAAACGTATTTACGTAAACAGAAGATGAACCGGATACACGCGTTAAGTAAAAATATATAGGATTGAATATGCCAAAAGCATAGGTGGTACAACAGAAATAACATTGTTTCGTGAATTGAAAAGTTTTTATTAAATTAAAAACTAAATAGTGTATTTGACAGGTAAAAACAGTCAAAATAACCGAAAAATTGGTTTATTTTTCATGTTCCACCAGGTTACATCAATCCAATTATTTTAGTTAATTCAAAAAATATGTAGGATTGAATATGCCAAGAGCATGGTTCGTACAACAGAAATAACATTGTTCCGTGAATTGAAATTTTTTAATAAATTAAAAACTAAATAGTGTATTCGACAGGTAAAAACAGTCAAAATAACCGAAAAATTGATTTATTTTCCATGTTCCACCAGGTTACATCAATTCAATTATATCGGTTAATCCAAAAAATATGTAGGATTGAATATGCCAAGAGCATGGTTCGTACAACAGAAATAATATTGTTTCGTTAATTGAAATGTTTTTTATAAAATTAATAATAAAATAGTGTATTTAACAGATAAAAACAATCAAAATAACCGAAAAATTGGTTAATTTTCCATGTTCCACCAAGTTACATTAATCCAATCGTATTGGTTAATCTAAAAAATATATAGGGTTCAATATGCCAAGAGCACGGTTGGTATAACAGAAATAATATTGTTTCGTAAATTGAAAAGTTTTATAAAATTAATGAATAAATAGTGTATTTAACTGATAAATACAATCAAAATAACCGAAAAATTGGTTAATTTTCCATGTTCCACCAAGTTACATTAATCCAATCGTATTGGTTAATCTAAAAAATATATAGGGTTCAATATGCCAAGAGCACGGTTGGTATAACAGAAATAATATTGTTTCGTAAATTGAAAAGTTTTTATAAAATTAATGAATAAATAGTGTATTTAACTGATAAATACAATCAAAATAACCGAAAAATTGGTTAATTTTCCATGTTCCACCAAGTTACATTAATCCAATCGTATTGGTTAATCTAAAAAATATATAGGGTTGAATATGCCAAGAGCACGGTTGGTATAACAGAAATAATATTGTTCCGTAAATTGAAAAGTTTTTATAAAATTAATGAATAAATAGTGTATTTGACTGATAAATACAATCAAAATCACCGAAAAATTGGTTAATTTTCCATGTTTTAACAAGTTAAATTAATTAAATTATATTAGTTATTCCAAAAAATATATAGGATTAAATATGCCAAGAGAATGGTTGGTACAACAGAAATAATTTGTTCCGTGAATTGAAAAGTTTTTACAAAATTAATAGTGTATTCTTATTATATCAATTAAATTAACAAAAAAAAATCATGAGTATTAGTAGTATTTAATATTTTTTGTGTTAATTAGTACTAGTTAAAATAACAGTACTTAAATGGTTTATCAAACGAATAAGACGTTTAACTTTACCGAAGGCAATCCGTATTCCCAACAAATTCTACTTTGTTAAAAGAATTAAGTCGATTTTGTTATATTAACTGGCCCACAGTAAACTTAACAAATAATGTGCCAACCAAAACGCAATTTGTTAATTTAACAAATCCGTTTTTTCAGTGTGGACAGAAGAGCTAGGAAGCTGGTGGGAGCTGGATTTAATTATCAAATAATTGTGTGTCGAGCCTTGAGAGAGTCCTACATCCAGCAGTGTGACACAGGCTGATGGTGAAGATTATATTGTTTCAAATAATAAGTCTAAAACTTCAGATCAAAATCTACAAAAACATAATCATAAATATAAACCAACAATTAGATACGCAAATTGTCATAAAAATATATTTAAGAAGTAATATCAGTTTGTAATAATACATCTGGTGCAGTTACATCTCCATCCAAGTGGACAATTACAGGCATATTACATCTTTGTAAACTACATACGCACAATTTATGTGCACATACAAAGACTATATTACAAACCTCTATTAAATGGAGTGGTTAACTAAATAGTATGTATTTTATTGTATTTTTTATTCATCTTTAGTTTTGAGGGTTATTCACGATAAAATATACAACAGAAAGCTAAAGAATTCATTCAGCTAAAACAATAGAATAAAAATATATCAGATAAAAATATATCCAAGTAAAAAACCTCCGCGTCACTTACCATCAGGTGGGCGTTAGCATTATCTTTTTGTACGGCAACCACAAGAGCAAAAGTATTTAAATAAATCAGTTTTTAAGATTGTATTCACAGTTATACGAGTATATGCATTTTTAGATATTTTTTTTAAATAAGATTACAATTTAGGTAAAAAACATTTATTTTATATAGTTTAGGTGTGCAAAATGTTTAAAATATATCATGACTGCTCTAGTACTAATGGACTTGAATCATACTAAATCTAAATATTTAATTTTTCAAATAACTTCATTACACATAATATATAGTAAAAATAGACCAAAATATCATTGAAAATTAACCCTTTTCACTTTTAAAGATCTTTAACCAACTGTTGCCCACGTATTTAGCGAAGGTACAATAGGAGCAGAGAGCCCTAAGTATACGTTACGTTTGATGTCCGAATTGCTGGAGATAACAAGATGGTTACAATTACGTCACGTACTCGGAACTCATTTCGACGTATGATCTACAATTTGGCCGCATAAAAGGATCGAGGTATTTCGTTTTATTTGGCGAAAGTACATCGGATCGTCATTTAGAGACCAGTTTATTTTTGACGAGTTTGTTTTGATCAGATAGTCAATTTAAAAAAAAAAAAACAATAATTCATAAATTAGTTAATTATATGAATTTCCTATTAATTATATACAAAAAAATAACCGATTATAGGTTTATATGTCAAGTGGCAAGCTCGTCGATGTCGATGAATGGCATACCAAAACAATAATTAGGTATAGTGCCCGACCAGGAATCGAGCCCGGCACCTCCGCATCTAAATCCACAGACCTACCGCTAGACCACGGAGGCAGTTAATAATATGGTCATTGTTTTACCTATCTAGGTAGTAAAACCTACTTATATATATACAAACCACCTGATGGTAAGCGGTAGGCGAGGTCCAAGAATTGGAGCAACTGACGCCAGCCATTGACGACCAGCATCAGTTCCTACCACTATGCCGGCCTATCAAGATGCTTTTTCACACTTAGCTTGAAGGACTCCAGGTTATAGGAGTGGGGAAACACGCAGGCTGGGAGAGCATTCCAATATGTACTGCATCTTTTGTGCAATCGCTGTCTAATTGTGTGCTCTGGAGACAAGAGGGCTGGTTCTTTCCTGCCCCAGAGAATCAGCATAGCGATTCAGCGAGGAAATGCGGCCAGCGTTGTTGCCAGCATGCCACCACGCCGGCCGCGCGGATACGATTTATATTTAAATTAGGTTTTATTTTTGTTTTAGTTTATTTTTTATATCATAATTAGTACTTATTCTTATATATTTTTTTATTCCACATTTAAAGACATAAAATAATTCCACGGCGTCCTATATAATATATATAACCAAGATCAAGAACTAATGTTAGATGAATGCTGTGACACCTTATAGTACATATTATATTCGATAAGTATTATGTATAAATATATACACATACATATATATGTACAAACATAATAACAGTTAAAGAGATGTCTTATGAAAAATATTAGCACATAGTTCATTCAATAATTTTAGTAAAATCAATCTACCAGTTATTTACATTTGGTGACGTGTTCTATCATTGTTTTTCAAATTTACTTTTGTAATATT
Source organism: Tinea semifulvella (assembly GCA_910589645.1). NCBI lineage: Eukaryota > Metazoa > Arthropoda > Insecta > Lepidoptera > Tineidae > Tinea > Tinea semifulvella. The sequence goes on from OU342604.1 coordinate 251,218, forward strand.
TTGCAATTATTTTGTAATTTATTAATGTATGGATTTTGTAATTTATTATATTGTTTTTGTTGACGTTTTATATATTTTTAGCACTCTGCATCTAATTGGAAGCGAGACACGAGGTCCAACAATGGTAGCAACTTTATTCATCATTTTTTCTATAACTTTGCTTAACATGCACAAGTTCATGCGACTCTTCCATTGGGGCTGTCACTTAGCAACGAGATTTTATCTTAAAATATGAGAAGGTAGGTATCATTTTTCTCTTTATAACATTAAAAGCGCGACGATATTCATCTAAATTCTTGTACATATTTTTACCATTATCGAAATATCTATTTCAACATTTTTGTCATAGACATAGTAACCTTAATGAGGTCAGGATAAATATACCAAAACTATGAAACTTGTTATGTTCAATATCTGGACAGTTTTGGTCAAATTTTGTATTCAGTAAACTACTCGAATGTGGTGTAGTGGTGTAGTGGGGGACATACAATTAGGTTAGCTGACCTATTCCACGAGGAGGCAACTTCCGGTTGGCAGCAAGAATTTGGCTTGTTAAGCTGTGCAGAAGGTTTTGTAAGGGTCAATTCGATAATTAATATAACTCCTAAAGACAACAGTGGAAAGCCTTGGAGGATACCTATATCACAGGCTGATGATGAAACCTCAAAGCTGACTAGTGCATGGATGTCGTTAGCACGTCAAATGTTTAATGTGATATCATTGTCGTGTCATGTTCAATTTAATACCTACAATGAAGTCGACGTGCGAGCGATTCAAAATAGATTTACTAGTATTTCGGGTTTAGAGCATCCCCGTAAAGAGCCATGCTTAGTATTTCTCTGATGGTTAAAATGATACTCGTCATAGAAACATGTCATCCAAAATTAGCAAGCTGAAGTCGCAGTGAGCTGGACACATCTGCCACAGATTTGACGAATAGTAGGGTTGCAAAAGACCGAGTGCAGTGACGAACCTTGGACAAGGTTTATATCCAGCAGTGGAGCGACACAGTCTGATGATGATACTGATAATATAATTGCATTTTGTCCCAGTTCCCATACCTATGTCTGTGCCCTGACGTTATTATGACGAGTAGCAGCTACCGGTGTTTTATCTACGAAACATATCTTCTGTGGAATTCTAGAAGCTTTCTATCGATGTTAACAAACTTTTAAATAAAATTATTTTGGTTTTAATTTTAATATTTTTCTTTTAGGTCAGGGGTTCCCCAAGTATTTTTTATTACCTAAAATAATAATGCCCACGATCCCCATCGACGTATGCTATACCTAGCTAACGATTTTTTTGACAAATTCAATGTGAATCGAAATCTGTGCTAGGCCGATGCACTTCTCGACATGCAGCTGGGGTCAGTTGGGATATATAACCTGCCCTTTTGCTGGGAGACGTAAATCTCAGCTGTCCCCATTGTATGCAAACACTACTAACGTCATAGGGCTGCCTAGCAGTAGGAAATCTATTTTTTTATATACTGATCACGAGATATGACATAGCGCCCTCCTGATGGTAAGCAGTACGCAAGGTCAAAGAATTGGAGCAACTGACGCCAGCCACTGACGGCCGACATCAGTCCCTACCACTATGCCGGCCTATCAAGATGCTTTTCACACTTCACTTGAAGGATTCCAGGTAATACGAATGTGGAAACACGCTGGCTGGGAGAGCAATCCATTATCTACTGCATCTTTTAAACTCTAATAATGTTTGACATTACCAGTTTCTGTAAGTTAAAGTATAATAAATAATAATAATAATAAATATTTCCAGACAGGTCACACAGCGCCATCTAATTTCCGTGGTAAGCTACGAGGCTTGTGTTACGAAAACTAGATGGTTGATAAACTACATATTATACTTTTTTTTTATAAATGTAAATATATACATATAAACACCCAGACCAAAACAAATTATACAATGTACAAGTTGCCCCCGGTGGGAATCGAACCCACGACCTCCCGAGTTCATGGCAACGTTTGTTACCACTAGACAACGGAGGCGGTCAATATACCGTATTCCTTTATACTTAAATAAACTTAAGCCAACATTGAAATTTTTGTCAAAAATAACGTAAAAATGGTCAGGAAAATTGTTGAGTTGGCGTAAATTTACGACGACATTCGAACTCCAAGAACACATAGAACTCCACTGCTGGAGACGGGTCTTCCAGAACAACGATTTCGCCTACACTCGTCACACCACTCCTTACGGGAACCGTGATGATGTAATGTATTTCTCATTGGAACATGCCGGGGTTCGAAACGTGACGTCGGTTACTAGTCTAAAATAATTAACTTTCGTTAGGCATATGCTAAACATAGTCTTAGCATATGCTAAACATAGTCTTAGCATATGCTAAACATAGTCTTAGCATATGCTAAACATAGTCTTAGCATATGCTAAACATAGTCTTAGCACTGTTTATAGACCTCTTTAATGTGTTGTTTTCAATGAAGTTGACAACCCTGATGTTGGAGTATCGGCAGAGCTGATCTATTTAGGGCGATATCAATCGGACAAGTGGTAAGGGCTGTTATACATTCGTGCACATTATTATATGGCTATGCCACAGACCTTAGAGAATACTAGATATGTATAAGCCGTTATCAAAAAGCTTCCGTAGCATTGTGCTTAATTTTTTTTTTAAATTGGTGGGAAAAAACTCAATTTCTGGAATTTACCGTTCAGGTACTATGTTTACAGATAAAAAAATAACCTTTATTTTGTTTTACGAATAATAAATTATAATTATCTATTACGATATATTATGATAATAGTAATTTGTATGTTTTAAGAGTTTAGTTTTTAGTTTATATAATAATATAGTTATTCGTATAAAAATAACAATATAATCAGAACCATTAATTATGATTCAAATTAAATACCTAATTAAAAAAAAACACAAATCAGAATCCTGTCACTTTAAATCAAACCTCGATAGATAAAAAATAAAGTAAAGTATCATCACGACCGTTTACCTTTCGGGGTGGTCAGAAACCAAGCTTATAAATAAGCGGATTCACATTAATAATTAATATTATATTATTGTGTCCCGACCAGGAATCGAACCCGGAGCCTAAATCCACAGTCTTAACCGTTAGACCATAGAGGCAGTTGCATCGTGGTGCATGATAGATGGTACCTAATATAACAGTCGGTTACTTAGAAAACTGTTTACGAAATATTATTAATTAATAACATTATACCGGAGTATGCAGCCAATCCACAAAGTCCACAAATCGCGGTGTTTACCTATCGTTTTCCAAGCGATAATCTCAACCTTATTGTTCTATTAATTCAGCCTTTTTTTCGTTTTAATTCATAAATTAAATTTCTTATAAGAATATTCGTCTTTTAAGGCAGGTGCCGTTAACTTCCTATTTTTTTGTGTTTCCCCACTCCTATAACCTGGAGTCCTTCAAGCGAAGTGTGAAAAAGCATCTTGTTAGGCCGGCATAGTGGTAGGGACTGATGTCGGTCGTTAGTGGCTGGCGTCAGTTGCTCCCATTCTTGGGCATCGCGAGCCGCTTACCATCAGGTGGGCGTGATGTCACATGTCGTGTTCAGTATTAAAAAAAAAATTGAAAGTCAAAGTTGTAAACATTGCCGCTAGCGATATCTACAAAAAAAAAAGTGAGAAATAATTCGATATTAAAATTAGGCAACTGGTTTTAGTCACGTGGCACAATTACATCGATACAATGAAAAAAAAAAGTATCGAAATGAAAGCACTTGCTCGAGGTCGTCGGTCGCCTGTCAATAGAGTTATGTAATTTAATTGAAATCATCGAGTTAATCGGATTACCCGACAGTGTCACCTCACTAGATCCACTTCAAAAGATGCCGCATGTATCACTAGTGATGTTACAAACTATTTTATTAAATTTAGTTATCGATTTATGACTCGTTACCATCGATCATGGCGACATCTAGCAGGAAAAACTATAGAATAGAGTAGTGGCCCGATTGTATGAACGCCTTCCTTAAAACAAATAACAAGATTGGGATCGAACCCCGTCATGTATCGATGAAAAATACACTTTTCTATACGTACATTTTATTTGTTTATTTTGGAAAACCAACAGTTAACAATATTTTAATACATTATACAGTAAATTCCCAAATTTACTATAATGTACTAATAGTACATATAAAAGATTCAAACAAATGCAACTGCAAATATAAAGTAATACATAAATAAAACTATATAACATTTGAGGGTAGTTTAAAAAAAAAAAACAATCATTAATAGTGACCAAACGATGTCACAAAGTAACGACACTTCACATATTTTTGTAGCCACAAACCTGTGGAACTGCCAGTGAAAATACGCCAAGCATCCAACCGAAAAATATTTTTAAAAGTGGTGTCATCGCATTATTTAACTAGTTCATAAGTTATGTAATCATATTATATGTAGTAAGTATATCTATTATTAGTTTTTAATATACCATAATTATTATTATGTATTTAAATATAATTATATTTACGAGTATATAATTGATAATACCAACTTATGGTAAATATTATATTAATAAATAAGTTTTTATATCTACCTAAGATATAAAAACTTATTTATTAATATAATATTTACCATAAGTTGGTATTATCAATTTGCATTACCTACCTTACATTTATAATGGTCCACATTGTCCCTAACGTTGGCTTACAGATAATGCCTAGCAGCATTAAGTCTGCCCTTGTATAGTGCAATAAAGTTTTTAATAAATAGATATTTGTGTTAGTTTTTGAAACAACTTTATATCTTACAGAGTACAACATCTTGTTTTAATAAAAAAAATCATAATAACGATTGAATTAACATCGATAACATATTTTGTAGACTCACTAGCACATCCCTAGCGGTGTCAATAAAATGGACAGTTGCCGTCAGTAAGATGCGATCATGTAAATGTTAGCTGTTGGCAATTTGTCTCGCATCTTAACGAAATTATTAATTAGCTTATCTCAGGATCCAGTCCGGCCATGTTCCACATCTTATTGCTAAAACTCTAACTACTATTATTCAATTACATTCTATTAAATGTTTCTTAGTCTGAGATCTATGAAGCGTTTCGCTTTGATCAACACGGTTTCTGAAAGTTGGTTACTTTTTTTGTAAATTATATTTTTTCATTTACATAATGATGACAACAAATATGTGTAAAGGGGAATAAATACTAAAGAATTAATAATTCAATCAAGAAATATATTATAATCTATTTTATATGTATTTATTAAATACATTAACACATCTATTTATTCACTTGTATACAACATTATAAATAAAGTATTTGTCTATGTTAACGTTTTAGCCATCTCTTATTCTGGTGCATCTAACTGATCACCGTAGGTCAGTATCGAGACAACTCTTATCACTGACTGAGTCTGCAAGTTCACTGCTGGCTAATGTACGAATGGCTAACTATGGTAATACAATTTTATACTTGGTCCTGCCTCTCATTTATTTTATTTTAATGTAAAATATCATTAACCTATTGGTTTTCACTAGTTTATTATTGTTTTTTAATAATTTTTGCTAGTTATTGTCACTATTAGATTTCTGACCTTTTACTATTACATAAAATTGTCAATGGCCAGACTGGATGTATCGAACTCTTGCAACACATTTCCCTGACAGTACCCTATAATATTCCACGTCGTCCTATAACCAAGATCCTGTGCTGTCCTCCCTCAAGAACTAATGTAGGTTCACATTCGTGAACATCCCGAATGTGCAACACCTACAGTAGTCTCTGCAGTGCCAATAATGATATAGACATGTTTCATGACCGTTACAATGTATTCAGAAAAAATGTTCTCGAACATTTCAAACCATCAATATTTGAGTAGCTTATAATTTATAATATAAGTGTTTTGTTTTCGTTTTTTAAGGTACCAAATTTATGCAATCTTTATTTCGTTAATAGTTCTACTAAAAAAGGTAAAATGTATAATTTTATTGTAGGACTCATATTTTATGTTATATATTGTAAATTTGTTTGTTTTTTTTGTTTTTTTTTTTGTTTTAACAGTAATAAGTTTCTAATTTCTTCTTTTTATATTGGTGAATGCTGTGACACCTAATTGGTACATATATTAGATAAGTAGAATTATACTATGTTATGTGTGTGATAATATATATACTGCTGTGTGTACTATATAAATAAATATATCATTTTTTGAACCCCTAATAATATTGTACGCTATCCGTATGCTAACAGAAACGATTCGAATTTTATTATTAATATCGCACACAAGTTGGCTAGTACGAGTACGTCAGGACTATCTGATGGCAGACGGATAGCGTCCAATATTTTGAAATTTCTGAAATTACGCTATATTGATTGAACTGTCTTAGATTCATCAAAATTACAAAATACATATTTGACAGTAACATGGTGGTGTTTGAATTTTAATATTTTCGACAATATTATTATTATTAAATTCTTGCACAAAATAAGAAGACATTGATAGTTGTCGTTAGTTAAATGATTCCTTTTTATAACGTTTGCGGCTAAGAACGGGGATTCGGCTGTAAGTGCAGTGGAATGAAAAATTCAAATTCTCCAGTAATATGATCTGCGACTTGCAGTGGAGATCCAGGATACTGGTGACTGACTGTATAGAGAGGTGAGTCGAGAGTACTTTCTGTTCCCTTGCGTAAGTAAAGCTGAATACCAGAACATTAGCATAAAATTATAACATACCGCTTTTATTATCAAGAACGAGACCAATTGTTGCGTATCGCAGAGAAAGGGGACCTCGGCGACTTTAATATATTTTAAATAATAAATCAAAAACAAAATATTTAGGTAGGTCTATATACGAGTATATATAAGTTTTTTATTTTATTTTATACTAAACATAAATACTTTATAATAATGTTTATTAAAATAATTATTTTATTTCAAGTAATATACATACAGAATAAAATAAATACAATATTAAATAATAAAAAAGAAAACCTAACAAATAAACAAAAAAATACACTAAAACAAATAAAACGTAAAAATAAAAAACTAAATTTATAACCGTGCGATGGGCGAAGTGTGCCGAGGATACTCGCTGCGTTCTCCCGATAAATGAATAGTGCTGAACCTTTGAGCAAGATATATCTCTACTTAATTAAAGGGTCACCCGTCGCCAAGCGGAGTTTATTAATAATTTAGAGTGTGTGGACATTTTAGAGAATATTAATCATAGATTATAAATGTTTCTTTGTACTCATATGAAATTGAAAATATGTCCAAAATAACCGTAATTATATTACCTATAAAATTCATAGACTATATATTTCTTAAAGTACACAAATGACTTAATATTGGAAAATATTTAATTGTGCGGGTTTTTCCGTAAGTCTTGTTCCAACCGGTGTTGGAACAAAACCCATGACCCATGGCAGGTTACGTTAAGTGGTAGGCAAACTGATGGTCTGCCGGGATATCCACTGTTCGTGCCGATAGACCCAGTAAAGTGTATCGACACGTTTCGGGATCAGGCTTGAATTGCCGTCATGCCCAGTCAAGCCGGCATAGTGTTAGGAACTGATGTCAGTCATGAGTGTCTAATTCCAGTTGCTCACATTCATGGACGTCGCGCACCACTTACCATCAGGTGTGCGCAAGGGCACATGTCGTGCTAGAATAAAAAAAGGGAAGCACAAGCGTTAAATTCTCTCAAGAATATAGTACCATATGAACATCACATTCACACTTACAATTTACACCTTCACACACCTACACTGACAATACACATTCACACATAACACTTACATAATGATGCGTAGATGGATTTTTTTAATATTGTCTCTTATTTTTATTCTTATGTTTATTTTTTAATAGATTAAATTGTTAATAATCCGTTCATGCTATATGTTTAGTGAAAATAATGTTATTGCGTAATTGGCTAGGTGTTCGATAATCATTTGAATGTAAATATTTATTTTCAAAAGATAGCTGTGGAATAAGTAAATAAATAAATGAAAAATAAATATTTATTTTATTTCATAAAAATGTCTAATTGCAGAACGTACCATTTCTACGGAGAAACGTATACGTTTAACATTTTATTGGCTCCAGTTTCTCCGAGTTTGGTTCGATAAAGATTTTAGCCGCTTTTCAAATAACTATCAGATCAGCAGGTGTGCCACAATTGGCCACAATATGGCCAGTGTCACATAAATACCACAAAATGGGCATTTAGCCAAACACAACGGAAAACGGTAGCAACTGTTATTTTAACTTGTTATCATAAAAAAATACTAGAATTTAATTATAAATTGAATACGATGGCCAGACATTTTGGAAGTAACGACCGACGGAAAGACCAACGATACAACATTTGACCAGATATTTGCAATATCTCAAATGGGTCGTCTCTAAAGGACATTTTTTAGTTAGACCTTTACCTAGACCGCCTCCGTGGTCTAGTGGTAACAAACGTTGCCGTGAACTCGGGAGGTCGTGGGTTCGATTCCCACCGGGGGCAAGTTGTACATTGTATAATTTGTTTATATGTATAATATGTATATATTTACAAAAAACACAAGCCTCTTAGCTTACCACGGAAACTAGATGGCGCTGTGTGACTTGTCTGGAAATAAAAAAAAATATATATATTTATAGTTTATTTTTTGTTAGGTTTAGTTTATATCTATTTTCACTACTTATAACTTAAATACACAGATATTTAATAAATAAAAAAATAATTTAGTTTTTTTTTGTTTAAATTAATTTGTATTTATTATATAAAACATTGAATTGCATCTTAACTTAAATTATTACTATCTAAGGCTGAGTTGCACCAAAATGAAGTCAGTGTAATTCTAACGATTAAAGTGAGTCAGTTCAATTCATTTTATTTATTTATTCAACTCTTATTTTTTTATTTATTTATAAATAAGTGCCTTCACTTTTACCTAATAAGTCTGACAAAAGATTTGGATGTGCAATGTGTCTGAGTACATAATTGCTAATTGCAATATTTTGACAGGTAACAGCGGCACACTAGTGGGGCCACATGGTATCCTATTCACGATCGGATTCGCGAAGTATATATGGACTGATCCATTGCGTTTTCACTTCAGTTAGGCTTTCTTAGCTTAGTTGGTATAAGTGGAACCGGGACCAGCCGCGTGCTTTCCGAAGTTGGGAAACGGTGGTGTTATAAAGCTTCACACAAAAGCTGTTTTTTATTTTTTTATTCTGAGCACGACATGTGACACCGCGCCCACCTTATGGTAAGTGGTACGTGAGATCCAAGAATGGGAGCAACTGACGCTAGATTCAGATGACCGACATCAGTCCCTACTATTATGCCGGCCTATAAAGATGCTTTTTCAAACTTCGTTTGAAGGACTCCAGGTTATAGGAATGGGGAAACACACAACAGTAGTACTATGTCAGAAACCTTCGCCGATGTTCACACAACATATTCCCAAAGTTTCATCCCGATCGGTCAAGTAGTTTTGAAATACATAGGGAACATTTAATTTACTTCGAATAAACTACTAAAATAAATCGGTTTTTAGAATCGTGCGCCTCTGAGGCGCTGTTTTAATTTTCTGTAATATAACTTATTAAATTTTCTAGTAATTTTCTAAATACTATTGCAAGACGCAATGGATCCTTTGGAATTGTCAATATTAGTTGATTTATGAGTTACAAAATGATACCTATTCTGATAAGTCTGATACCTATTTTTGATTACAGCTTAAATTTAATGACCTTTTAATTTTAAAATGTGAATCCTTTATTTTATTTGGTGGCTCGGATGTAAGAACGCTTTCCTTAATATCCTCAAAACGTCGGTTCAAATCCCGGCATGTACCAATGAGATATACACTTTTCTTTCGTACATTTGTACGTATTGTAATACGCTGTTTGTATTTACAGCACCACCGTTCCCGTGCCTCGTGCCAAATTCTCCAACTCCTAGAAGACCAATCCCCAATAGTCGAGGTCTAGGACTGTGTTATAATCGGAATCTATAGCGCAATACTTATGGTCTGAATAAGGGAGTCAAGTAAAGTATCATCACGACCATATCTCTTTAGGAGTGGTCAGAAACGAAATCTTTAAAAGAAGCGGATTCACATTTAGCCAACTTTACTGCCGGCCCAACATGTCAAACCAACCCAAACCCGAGAAGTATCACAATTAATTAAATAAATTATTGTGTCCTGACCAGGAATCGAATCCTGTATCTTCGCGTCTAAATCCACTAACTTAACTGCTAGCCCACGGAGGCAGTCAATATTCTGAATAAATATTTATTTTATGTTTTTAATAGTTATTAACGTAAAATAGGGTCCCGTACACTAGACTTCTCCTCTCCTACACACTCGGGACCCGGCACCCGCACGGTGAATCCATGCATTTGTCTTCTCTCTATGACCAGTTTATACATAAGTGAAAGAGTTAGCCGTTCGCCGACTTGGACAAGTTTGTGTTAGTCCGTGCGCGAGGGAAGACGCTTGCGAGCGAATGTCAACCATCTATTGACAGCCAAGTGTACAAGTGTCGCGGGTTTGAGAAAAGCATAGCGTAAAGTGTGTCATTTGTGATAAATAAAGATAAAAAGTACAAAAATATTAATGAAAACGTTTAAATAAAAAATAATAATTAAGTAATAAACAGAGAGCGAAATGTTAGAAGTAAAAAATAAATTGAACTTGTGAGCAAAATTAGAGGGACACGGTTTTTAAGTGATTTTTGAGAAAGTACATTGGACCAAGAAAGTTGTCTATTTTTGATAACACTTTGAAATTATTATAATGCTAGGTTTGACGAAAAATCAACCTTATTGTTAGATGACGTGTATAATGGTCAGGTGGTAGACAACTTTTTTGTTAGACTATACATTTTTAATTAAGAAATATATTTAACAAACTTCCTAACCTTGGTAGTAAAATTTAGGTTAATAAAAATTTTTTTTTTAAATTTATAACGAGCACGACATGTGATATCGCCCCACTTACGACCGACATTAGTTAAAAATAATAATTAAATGAAGTAAAAGAAAACAATAATTTTCCGTGTCAAACACTTATCAGTTACATTGCATTACAAAAATATAAATTATGGACCTAATATTAGTAGCGGTACATAGATACGCGTTGGCCTTGTAAAATCAGGGACCAAAGAAATCATTCTTGACTGGGTCCTTCCTTCCTATTACGTCACTGAGTCTGATATACCTACAGGGTGGATCAAACGAAACGGAGATAAAGGAGGTAACTTTATTAGCATGGCCATAACTTTATCTCCATCTCCAACCTCCACTGTTTGTAGAACTAGTGGTTCTAGGGGCTGTGATTAGGCATTTAAGAAAAACGGGTGCGTCGCGGGACGTACCGCAAAAGTGAGAACTAAACTTGCAGGTTATTGATTTTGTAGTTGGTCCTAATATGAAGATGAATGAATGCGCGTGGCTGCGTGCGCCCGCATAGTTCCAGACGCGTAAAGAAAGAAAGAGAAAGAAGGAGCGGGAGAGAGCGAGAGAGGCATCGGCTGTACGCGCGCTCCTATCCGCCCCTCTTCCCCTTTACCTCCTCGCTGTTTTTCCCCTTGAGCGCTGTTCTGACGCACGTTCAACGAAATAGGTCCCCAACCAAGCGCGCGCAATTAAGTTCTCATTTTAAAAACGTATTATCACAAACCGTAATCAGAGCGGTGAGGCGAGAAACCACTCTGTTTTGACGTGCCAGTTCCCATTGAGCCTGCCTATAATAACAAGTGACAAGCTCGTCGATGTCTCTAGCGTATCAGAAAAGTAAAATATCACAAATAAATTATTGTGACTCAAAGGAATCGAATCCGGCACCTAGTGTCTAAACTAAAAGGTCTTAACCGATAGACTACGAAGCAGTTACTATTATTGTGACTCAAAGGAATCGAATCCGGCACCTAGTGTCTAAACTAAAAGGTCTTAACCGATAGACTACGAAGCAGTTACTATTATTTTGAATAATTCTACTCCTGCTAGTGGAAGACTGGTTCAAAGAGTAAGTTGTTAGCAGAAGACCAGCAACTTACAGCAGTTAGTGACTTGTATTTTTTAAATCCAACTGAGAAAGGATTTTAGCCTAAAATAATTGAGTTTAGTAAGCACACTCATACATTGGTAGCTTTATGTTAGGCAAACTTTATACGTTAAGCCTCGACCAAGGCATCAAATTTCTAATCCTCCTCTAGTCACGATAAAACTATTATATCTAATAGAATTGGCGAATAATGAACCGGTTACGGTGTTGTTTCCAAACATACTCGTAAATTGTGCTTGATTATCGTGTTACATAAAACACGTGTTACATAAAACACGTGTTAGATTTTGGACATCCCCACGTTTTTAAATAAAGTTTATATTTGACTTAGTCGTCATCTGGACCCATTGCTAAATGGTCCCAAGAGTCCACTTGACACTAATTTCGTTAGTTTCAACTGGACCCATACTAAGGGCCATTTTACAATAGGTACAAGGATGCGACATCGCATCGCAAAAACTATGTCGCACCTCATTGTCGTATATTTTTTTATTGTTATTATTTTTTCTGGGGATGGCGAGCAATACATTCATAATACCTATTCTTGAAGGAGAAAAATAAACTATCTTTTATATACCTACCTCCGTGGTCTAGCGGTTAAGTCCGTGGATTTAGACTCGGACGTACCGGGTTCGATTCCTGGTCGACACAGAATTCTTGGAATTCTATACAGTGTATGCTTTACGTATAATAGCGTAGTCTGAACTCAGGTTTAGAATAGCTAATAGCTTTTGCCGTAAGCGATGTGGCTAATGTAATATTTGATGTCGTTTTTTTCTTCAATTCTCGATGACAGCTCCAATAGCTTTCTCTTTCAATAACACGATATGTAAAAATTACGCACTCGTTGTAATCTTGTTTTGCTTTAGTAACCACATTTCTTATTATTTTTAGTGGTTCAATCAAATATTACGCAAAAAATATTTTAAAATCTACAAATAATCGTGAATATAACTAAATAACTGCCTCCGTGGTCTAGGTCCTTGGGTTTGGTACGCTAGTGTGGCCGAATAAAGTAAAACAAATATAATAAAATTATCAACATAAATTAGGACATTTTTCCGAAAGCTTTCACTTCTGTCTCTATGAGAACCTTCTGTCATAGAGACTTCACAAATCTACTTGTTCCGCAATGAGTCTATAGTAAAGTTGGCTAAATGTGAATCCGTTTCTTTAAAAAGCGTGGTTTCTGACTACCCCGAAAGGGAAACAGTTGTATTAATACTTTACTTCGTAACAGCCTGATAGAGGGAGCCCTGTGATAAGGCCAGAAACGACATACAAAAATTGCTCAGAAACAGCGGGTGAGATAGTTCTTACCATAACATGATGTGACATGATTGTGAGATGAACTTGAGATATCAACAAATCCACCGCTGGTCTTTTGAAAACCATTACCACAGCCCCTAGAATCCTAAACCTTCACTGTTGGAGATGGGCCTTCCAGAACATGACTTTGTATGGTCATACGCTAGACTATTTTTTCTTTAATTTGTCTTTTCCATATAAATTGGTTATTTTAAAGTTAACAGTTTGGAGAAGCCACAATTTTTTGTCATTTTCGACATTTGGTTACATCACATATTAGTTTTACTTAAGACCATATCACACAGTATATCTGGAGAATTTGGCCTACACTTGCCACACTGGCCAAACGGGTTGGCGAGGGTCTTATGCCAATTTTAGATGACAACTTATTAACGATTCCATAAGTTGTATCATGCCGCCGCCTCCTCACGTGACTTTGTTCGTAGTAAAGTGGCTACAAATAAATTCTAATAGCAATTTGATTGGGTTTATATAACAAATAATTACTGACGTTTAATTTTTTTAAACATTTTAGACCAGTGTTAAACTACAATAGCAAAACGATGATACGGTGAAACAAGAAATGTGAATAAAACAAAAATGGAAGACCAACTGCAAAACGGACACGCAAATAACACCGATGGACAAGGAGACGGGAACATCAAAATCAATGTACAAAATGTAGAAATAGAATTGAACGAAAAGGAAGAAATTGGCACAAAGATAGAAGCGAGTGACTTTGCGACCCGAAAGAATGAGTTAAGATTGGAATTTATCAAAGGGTCTAATAATGGTCACGTAGGCAATACATTGACCTTGCCAAGGTCAGGACCAAGAATGTCATTTATGGAAGAAGAAAGCGTCAAAGAAAGATTAAGACTATCACTTCTGAAGCAATGCTCTGCCATTTTGAAGCAAGGAGACGAAAAATATACTAAAGAAAGCATGCACAAGGCGTTTCAAGATGGGGTGAGTTGACATTATTTATATTTAATTGATAAGTAAAAACAACATATCGTGCATATTGTAGTTATTTTCTGGCTTTTTTTACCGGCATTTTTTAAAATTCACAGTATGTATTGTTTCAAGCTGTGTAATTTTTATTTAAATATCACCATGGTTAGCTTACATGAAAGTAAAAATCGACATTTGACTTCATTGCAAATGGTATATAGATACTTTCAACAAGAACAACATATAGGTGGTAGGTGGACTGATGGTGTTAATTTGCCTAGTCTGCCGGGGCGGGGAAGTATATCCACCGTTCGTGCTGAAAAACCCGGTAGTGTATCCACACGTTTTAGGATCAGGCTCGAATTGCATGCCCACTCAAGCCGGCATAGTGTTAGGGACTGATGCCAGTCACGAGTGTCTGATTCCAGTTGCTAAAATTCATGGACCTCGCGCGCCACTTACCATCAGGTGGGCGCAAGGTCCGACATTTGATATATATTATCAAACTTAATTATTAGCACATATGTTTGACAACTAAATTAAAAATATAACCGTCCGATGGGGGTAGTGTGACGTGGATACTCACTGCGTGGCTGACTCATTAAACAAAATACTCTCTATTCAAAGGGTCATCCGACGTCGAACGGAGTTTTTCCCAAGGTCAGGGGAGAACGCCAGAGCCTCTTCGGACCACGGACACGCCGTTTTTTTAATAGCCACCGTAGTTAGTGTAGGCCAAATTCTCCAGACAAAACATTGTTCTGGAAGGCAAAGTTCCAGTAGTGGAGCACTAGGACTCTGTGTTCTAGAGGTTGTGATGATAATAATGAAACATTTATTATTTAATTTTAATAAATTTACATATGAATAACCAAGGAATTAAATAATCTAAATTACTACTAACTTTAGTAAGTTATTCGACAGCACTAATACAAATTTGAAAAGGTGAAGGCCACATTGAACTTTATATAATAATGCTTATAACACTATGAATTATATTTAAATTCAAATTTCGATAAACCACAGACAACGTATTGACATAAACAATAATTAAAATTGCATTCGTGAACTACTCGAAGGTAAATAGTAATTAATAAACATCAATTTCTCTAGGCTTGGGCTCGTCATTCATCACGTTTTGACACACTGACTGATAACACCTTTAATTGTCAAGTATCAGTCACGACTGAATGATGGATTACCGGTGTTGTAACGGAAAGCGTGACACGTGCCTCCACCAGAGGACTGCATGATAATAATAATAAATATTTAAATAAAACTATACTGCATTTGACGTAAGTTTTATTATATTTAAAAACTCAATTGTAATTTCTATCGCTCGTAAGGCATTCTCTGATTGTCGACCGTTGGGACAAAAGAGATTTCTTAATTGGATCGAGGATAGTGAAACGATATTAAGAAATATCTACTTAATCCAATAAACCATAATTACTATTCAAGTGAGTAATATTTATATTAATAAATAAAATACACATAATTAAATACTATATATATAGCATCATTACAGCCCCTTAAACACAGAGTATGTTCCCTGTTGGAGATTCCAGTAAATTCTGGAGAATTAGATTTATGACAAATGTACGTAAAAAGTGTATTCTTCATTGGTACATGCTGTGGTTCGTTCTGCGACCTTTTTATATTTAAGGAAAGCGTTCTAACAAGCTAATTTACGATTATGAAATAGAATTAACAAAGTATTTTAATAATAACTTTAATAACACTCCCATATCTGGCTATTCGAAGACCCTGTAAAGTGAATTTATTTGCTTTTGCAAGGTTATCTTCGGCTGGTAACCACCTATAAACAAAAGTCCATTCGCGTTATGAAAATAGTGAGGCATCAGCGCAATTGCATGGTAATGAATTTAGTTTATATTTTAAGCTAAGTATATTAATTATATTCGGCGCGGTGGCGGCTCGGTTGTAAGAACTTTTTCCTTAAAATTGTAAAAAAGGTCGGTTCGAACCTAGGCATGTACCAATGAGAAATACACTTTTATTACGTACATTTGTCATAGATTTACAACTCCACCATTTTCGTGCCTCGAAGACCACTTTAAGCCGTGGTCGGATCCACTAATACTAACTTGTGTATTCGTGTCTCGGCCAGAGCGTGGCAAGTCTAGGCCAAATTCTCCAGAAATTTTTGAAAAGCTTCAACAGTCAGGTCTCAACAACTGGTCTAGGACTCTGTATTTCAGGACTGAATGTTCTCTTTATACCTGTATACATTATACTCGTATTTATTGAATGCAGCATTTTAGTTATTGTCAACAATATATTGACAACAATTTTTTTATAATATTAAATACCATTCACTCGACGTTCTATTTTTTGCGACAACATAATGCCTCACTATTTTCTTAACGCGAATGGACTATAATGAAATAAACATCACGACTCTGTCATAATATTTAAATTGATCTCTCGAATTATATTTAAAAAAACAATAAAAAAACTGGTGTCAGGTAGGTTTAACATAATGAATTATTCATAGTTAAATATTTAATTATTAAATTCGCTGTTCTTAAGCGAGAAATATGATAAGTAATTAGGACAATTACCATAATTAAACCTTTTTTTTGTATTAAAAAAAAACATGTGCCATTGTTTAAAATAAATACGGAAGAACATGAAAATATAATTTTAATTACTTATAATTTATCATTAATATATATATTTGTTACAAGGACAAAAGATACAGACAGACAAATATAATAGAAAAGTAAAGTTAAGTTTACCGTTTCTCTTTCGGGGTGGTCAGAAACCATGCTTATAAATAAGCGGATTCACATTTAGCCAACTTTACTATAGGCCAATCATATAATAGAATGAAATACAATTCTATTTACAGGCATATTTAAAGTATATGTTGCCAGTATCCTTGGCATTTTTCCCATTGGTAGTGATTTGGAGCAAG
Source organism: Tinea semifulvella (assembly GCA_910589645.1). Taxonomy (NCBI): domain Eukaryota; kingdom Metazoa; phylum Arthropoda; class Insecta; order Lepidoptera; family Tineidae; genus Tinea; species Tinea semifulvella. The sequence continues at coordinate 268,485 of OU342604.1, forward strand.
TTTTTATTCATATATAAGTTTTTTTCTGTAACTTAAAAAAAAAAAATTGTAATTTTTTTTTTTTGATAATTTGCCCTACACTCGCCACGCTAGCCAGAGGGGATGGCGAGGGTGTAATGATATATTTTATGACATTATCAACGACTTCGCAAGTTGGTATTAGTGGATCCGGGATCCGTCTTAACGTGCTCTCCGAGGCACTACAAGAGTGGTGTTGTAAATCTATGACAAATGTACGTAACAAAAGTGTATTTCTCATTGGTACATGTCGGGGGTCGAATAAATCTCTTTATTATTTATATTTTTCTTATTCAGAAAACAATTAAAAATAGTACCTATTCCAACAAAGTTTCCACACATGAAAATTATAAAAATTTTGCAAAACAATATAGGATGTATTATATATTTATTAAATATTTATACTTTTTACTCCAATAAAAAAATATGTTTTACATGGTTTAGTTAAGCGGTTATCAAACTTTCTGGTAACGAAACCCTTAAGCTTGTTTTTTTATTTTAGGATTATAAAGGAAGCGTTCTAACAACCGAGCCACCACGACTCTTCAATTTAGTTTTGGTATCCCGTTATTGTTGCACGCGAGTGTATTATTATAAGTTTGGACAGGCGTGAAAGCTTATTATGGTTATCAATCTACCATTTGATATTGTTATGATTTATTAGTTCATTTGTATGACAGCTTGCGTGGGTCCCAAATCAATTCCTGGTCAAACCAAAAATAAACATAATTATTTTAATACATTTAGATACATTAAATTGTTGTTATTTTAGTAACACTGAGTAAAATCTGTATGTTATATTTTAATTTTTCTATGTCTAATAATTAGGTATACCGCGTGATTTTGAATGGTCTTACTCTAGTCAATATTATATTCTATTGATAGAAACAAACAACCTTTGGTAAGAAACCAAATGTCGGAAGTGAGAAGCGAGAATTTTGGCTTCTTCTATTAAACTTAAAATAGCCAATAAAATAAGTACCTACACTCAGACTTTAACAATTTCCTAGAAGATAAATAGAATTGATTACTGTCAAATACACTATATTTTTTGGAGATAAAATGAGATGAAATAAGATGAAATGAGATGGAATGAGATGAAATGATATGAAATGATATGAAATAATATGAAATGATATGAAATGATATGAAATGTGATGAAATGATATGAAATGATATGAAATGAGATGGAATGAGATGAAATGTGATGGAATGATATGAAATGTGATGAAATGAGATGGAATGAGATGAAATGATATGAAATGATATGAAATAATATGAAATGATATGAAATGATATGAAATGATATGAAATGATATGAAATGATATGAAATGATATGAAATGAGATGGAATGAGATGAAATGATATGAAATGATATGAAATAATATGAAATGATATGAAATGATATGAAATGATATGAAATGATATGAAATGATAGGAAATGATATGAAATGATATGAAATGATATGAAATGATAGGAAATGATATAAAATGATATGAACTGATATGAAATGATATGAAATGATATGAAATGATATGAAATGTGATGAAATGAGATTTAATGAAATGAAATGAGATAAAATGAGATGAAATGAGATAAAATAAGATGAAATGGTATGAAATGTGATGAAATGAAAATTAATGAAATGAAATGAGATAAAATGAGATAAAGTGAGATGAAATGAGATAAAGTAAGATGAAGTGAGATGAAATATTTATTGCTATCTATTCTTATCGATTAGTACTACCAAACCTTACCTGTAAAGGTATACACCTACTCACATCCCGTTTTAACGGTTACATTCAAGGCCTTGGTCTATGAATGCAGGTGCGTAGTAGAACCCCGTGACCACCGAGGACTAACTATTCCATCCATCTGAGATTGACGTGCACCGCGCTTGATAGGTGTGTCTATGAAAAAACCAACCAAACGAAACCATGCAAACAATTTGTTCCAATTCGACATACGCGTTTGAAAAAAAAAAGAAAGGTGAATTAATCAAATATGGTACATATTTACACTATGTAAAATATAAGAATCATATTTAAAAGTCATCATCATCAAATTGTCTCCCGAGGCTCGCCATGAAACTCAATAATCATCACGCTACCAGCGACCTTCAATGTGGTTATCTATCCATGGCATATAACCCGTCTACTTTATCGTTCATCGATTCTGCGACAGACGTGTCCGACCCATTGCCACGTAAGCTTACAGTCAGTAACTTTAGTTCTGTAAATTAACAAAATAATTATACTAAATTTATTACGATTTTTGTAAACATAATTTTATTTCATCGAATGCGACTGATACGTTAGTTCGCTAGACACCTTGTTGGTTGGCCCAATTAATATAGTCTTATTTCGTCGGGAAAGGTTTCCCAAGCTGTGGGTCGTACAGGCACTAACCCCGATCGAGTGGGTCATAAATATCGCTGCATCTAGACTCGTATCACGTATCGAGCCACGCGCGATAACGAAGGTACATAGTCTGACACAGAGCACTGTTTTACAGAGGTAGTATATTAAACTGACTGATCTGTCACTTACCACGACTATCTTTAAGAGGGTTTAATGGTTTTGCATCTCTCTCGCTCGCCCAATGGAATATTTACCAAAAACAAATCTACTAGAGTGAATCTTTAAAAATGTAGTCTGCCAACTTTCTAGGAAAAAAACATTCGGACATTTTAAATCATATATTTGTTTTAGTAAAATATAGTAATCGTTGAAATGTATTTGCTATTTTTCTGTCTAAAATTAGGTAGTATACCGAGCATAGCTTTCTCCATAGCCCGCTGAGCGACCTTAAATTTGTGGACCAGACCCACTGTTAGTGTCCACGTTTCTGCTCCGTACGACAGCACTGGAAGAACGCACTGGCAGCAAAGACTGTGATACATTAATTCATTTTGTACCGCGTGGTCTAACTTTGATTCTCATACCGTTTGGTTTCTTGTGTGTCCTGTCTTGATAAATATTTAATGTCTCTCTAAGAATAGTTTTTGTAAGAAAAAGTGTAAAGCTGTCGTGTTCATTAGCTCCTTGTAAGATGGACTCCTTTCTTGATCTTGATCATTCACCGTCATGCCTTGTCATATTTACTTATGCTGTTTGAAGGCAGATAAGGTCAAACGTAGAATACTGTTTTAAGCTCTGGGATGGTTGCCTCTATACTTTAGCTATACCACGGCGAGTGTTCCGAGAAGCTACATAACCCTTCTTCTCTATTTCGCAACCGAACTACACTCAAAAGCCAAAATATGCATCAATATACCGTAGCCGTATTGGCTACGCGTACATATAAATTTGGATAATAGTCTACATCTGTCGCACGCTGAAGATGTGGAATGCTATCCCAGCCAGTGCAGTCCGTAATTGGTACGGTAGAGGATTTAATGGTCTATCGGTGTTGTGGATGACTAACATACAAACAGGTATACAAACAGCTCAACATTACCAGCATTAAATGACATTTGGCCCAAAAATTAAAATCTAACATATAGGCTGTATACCTTAGATTAACGACATTCATATGTTAGTGGCTAATTATTGGGCCCTTAAATGCGGAATAGAGAAAAAGGGATGAGGTTATAGAACCCTTCAGAACACTCACCGTGGTTGAACTTACTTATTGAGTCCTCATTTCCATAAAGCTGCAGCGATTCGAGAGTTTTAGACACCGTGGTGTCGTCCACTATCCGATTCAGAACATGAGAGCATCTGTAAGGTACGATCTTATACCAAGCATGCATTAAGTCAAATCAATACATCACCCCAGCTCCTAGACCGCCATTCTGGACAATTTTTAGGCAGCATCATTACCTAGTAAATCACTATGACCCTTTATCCACTGTAATATGACTTTGTCTCTCTTCACACTGCCTCCAGGGTTAGGTGGCATCAGGGCAGAGCTGATGTAATTGCTTTTGAGTGCCAGAAGGACGGCCATACTGTCTGACAGAATGCGAATATTAAAGTTGTTGGCATCTCTTGGCTAACGCTGCTTGTAGGATGCCTACAAATTTCGCTTGGAATATGCGGTTGTATGAGTCGAGAGGCGTTTATAGGTGAATGTTTAAGTCCATAGAAAAGTCGCCCGCCCCCCCGTTCGTAATCATATTTGAGCCGTCACTGTAGATCTTGAGTTCAACGTTATATCCCTTGTCAAAGACGAATCTCAAAGTCAAAGTCAAAATATACTTATTCACGTAAACCTATTACAGGCATTTGTGACACGTCATAATTTAAATTATTTAGAATGATTCCACTCCTGTTAGCAGAAGACTAACAGGTTAGCAAATTCCAGTGACCTGTTAATGTTTAATCTGACTGAGAAAGGAATCTGCAAGGAAAACTCAGCTATAGCAGATTTATAAATGAAACAAATACAGAATTACACAACAACAATAAATTAATAAATATCTTTCAATTTCACCTGAGTACCTATGAGATTACAATACCTGGTACAGTGGTACCCACCAGGTATGTTAGAATTAGTGTGTGCAACACGAAAGTCTTAAATCTGAAATGAAATCTTTTAGGATTCTGTTATTAATGGATGCCGTACGAGGTTGCTATGACTATGATTGTTTATGACATCATCTAGTATAGTAGTGTGTTTAATATAAGGATATATTAGTATGTATTTCCAAAGGGTGGTCAGCCTCGTCACCGTGAGTGCCGTTCACAAATGCCAAAGGATCATAACGTATGCCGATAAAGTAACACCGTGTGGGTAGTTATGTACTGAAATGTGCAGATCGGGACCAAGGTCGAAGCGAGCACGACGTGTGTGCACGTGTGCCGATATGATCGCACGGTACACTCTGGATTCACTAGTATCTTTCAACTATACTATTTTCATTCGTTTATTTTACTCTTGACATAACTATGTAACCAAATTCAGCATCAATGCATTTTTGTTCATAAATTATACTTAACAGTAAACTGAGTCCTAGACCTCCACTGCTGGAGACGGGCCTTCCAGAACATACGTCTATCTGTAGAATTTTGGCCTATACTCGCCACGCTGGCCAGACGGATTGGCGAGGGCCTGATTTAAATTTTTAATGACAATTTATTAACAATTCCACAAGTGGAACCGGGACCGACGGCTTAACGTGCTCTCCGAAGCATGGCAACGCGAGAGGTGGTGTTGTAAATAATTGATAAATGTACGCAAGAAAAGTGTATTTCTCATTGGTACTCGTACATCGACGAGTTCGAACCTACCTTTTTATGATTTTAAGGGAAGCGTTCTTACAACTAAGTATCACTGATTAAACACAAATTGTATTTTTCTGTAACATTAGTGATATTTTTTTATTTAATAGTATAATTAAGTATATTACCTATTTAAAATTCAAAACACTTTTATTTTCATAAATGGTTTCATATTTTCATTTGGTTAGAAAAGAGTTCTCACAATGTACCCCGGGAAAGGGCATACAATATTAATTGTACTATTTAACAATTTAGTACCTAGTTAATAACAATTTTAAATAATTTTAATTAAAAACTGAAGAGAAATAAATAATAAATAAAAAGAAAAAAACAAGCCTAAGGCCTAACTCCATTCAAATAATTATATATTTTATTACATAGCGACTTTAACAATAACAGGAAAATTAAAATTTGTCAAATCCAAGTGTTCCTATAGGCTCCTAAAGATTTATTATCCTTAGCAGCCTAAAAACAATATACAATGCAAGCCTTCCTGTCTCCAGACTTTTCGTCAACCGTTTGAACAACTCCTTGGCCAGACGCTTGGCTGAGGGGTTCTGTATATATCTGGCCTACATGTGCCATACTGGCTAGACAGGTTGGCGAGAGGCTGATGTATCCTTAACGATTCTATTGAATGAAGTTTTGTAGACATTTATGTTGTTAGGTAGGTAAACTATGCTAATGTAACCTTATGTATGATAAAATATATGTTCTAGAATTACATCTAGGTCACTATTGTGAAGCCTAGATAAAGATTTGACATTGAAAGCGTGTGATTGGTCGAGCTTAGAAAAAGCGCCGGCCAATCAACTTTACTCTTATATCGCGCAAACCAATCAAATATTAATACTAGATCTTTTAACTTGATCTGAACTTATCTAGGTCAACTTTGACAGTGAGATATGTCTATGAAAATATGCAGCTATTAAAAAAACTCTAAGTACAACCCACTCGAATCAAAGGACATCATTCATCTTGTATTGGCTAAATTGTATTCACAGTTTAGATATTTTTTTAGGTTAATAGAATAACAAGAAGATACATTAAATTGTTTACAGATATCGACCCCTTCTGTCTGTCTAAACAACAATTCAGAAGAAGGATTCTTAGCAAGATAAAAGTGTATGTAAATATCACATTAGATATGCACAATGCAATGAAATCTACACATTTTCACTCATTCACACTTCATATTACACCTTCACACACCTACACTGTCAATACACATTCGCATATACACTTAGATAATGATGAGTAGATAGATTTTTTTAATAAAACGGGAGCCGCGGCGGAAAATGCGAAGTCAGGCAAGCGGCGCAAGTATGTATGTATTTTAAAAGATTACATATTTGTGCCATTTGCTGTAGAAACTCTGGACCCATGGAGTCCAAGCGCAAAAAAGTTTTTAAAAGACATAACACCGCGTCTTGTCGTCTCCTCCGGTGACAAGAGGGCTGGCTCTTTCTTCGCCCAAAGAATCAGCAATATTGCGTGCAATTGAGCGTGGAAATGCAGCCAGCGTTCTTGCCACCGTTCCACGCGGACAGGACTTATTTCCCTATCCTTAGTATTAATATTAATTTTATTTTATATTTTTTAATTTTTTTTTTCGAATAAATGTTTTTTTTTTAATATTGTCTCTTTATTTTTATGTTTATTTTTTAAGTACCTACTTTAAATTGTTTATAACCCGTTCGTGCTATGAAAATATTGTTATTCCGTGATTGGCTAGGCGTTAAGTAATCATTTGAATGTAAATATGTATTTGTAAAAGACAGCTGTGGAATATGTAAATGAATAAATAAATAAATTATTCTAACAATTTAAGTAAAAAAAATACCTTTTTTTTATATAGTTTAGGTGTGCAAAATATTTAAATATCATCATGACTAGTACTAAAGGACTTGATTGATACAAAAACTACATACATTTTATTCCAGATAATTTAATTGCACATATTTAATACTAGCTGACCCGGCGAACTTCGTTCCGCCTGACAGACAATAAATAAATAATAATAATAATACGCAGACAGAACAATTAAAAAAAAAATCACAGGCAATTTCGCGTCGTTAAAGTAAAACCAATCGATTTGACAGTTGTTTTTTTTTATTTTAATTAATTCATTTGGTTATTTGTCATTTATTCTATATTTGGCTCCCGCTCGGTACCCTCGGTCGGTATCAAAATCAAATCAGCGGATTAATAGCCGTTGCTCCGCCAGTGCTTAACACGAGCCATGACTGGCGGAGCAACAACTATTAATTCGAACCAGAGACTTAAATAATCTTCAAAAATGTTGTATTGTCCGAGTTTTTAAGCCCTTTTAAATACATATATTTTTATTATAAACTCTGTACTCAATAATAATTTGATTAATAACTGATAGATGAGCGGATAGAGAGATCGTGTGTCTTAATTTATTATCTGATTGCAAATTTTGGTTCCATGACGATTATTAACGTTTCGAATTATTTTTATTAACAGATATTACGCCTAAGTAAGAAATTATTATAAAGCCATATAATCTTTTAATAACTTTATTAAAATTGAACCTGTACCTGTCTGCGATGGAATCTAAAGAAAAACCTCGTCATGTCGGCGTGTGGATCATAGATCCATGGATCATAGATCATAGATAGATCGTACATCATTACTGCCGCCGTTGATCGATGCGGCACGTGGCTGATGCATTATTCATCAACTCGAAGGAGCCGGTTCAACTTCCAGCCAAGACTTCAATTTAAAATTTGCTAAATGTGAATTTATTCGAAATCCTAGTAGGAATAAGTTGTGAAGCTTATGCCATAAAGGTGCATCACTTAATGAACATAATCATTATATTATTATTGATAAATCTAATGTAATAACATTGAATAACTGTTTAATTATATATATATATATATATATATGTGTGTGTATGTATATATATATACGGGGAGCTACGTCACATTTTCCTATCAACAAGAGTTTTTAATACAAAAGTTTTCAAGTTCTTCCAGTAATGTCATATGGTGCAAAGACGTGGACGCTGACATTGGGTTTGGTCCACAAATTTAAGGTCGCTCGGTAGAAAGCTATGCTCGGGATTTCTCTGATGGATAAAGTCAGAAACATTGACATTCGCCAGAGAACTAAAGTTACCGACATAGCTTTTGGCAATGGGCTGGACACGTCTGCCGCAGAACCGATAAACTTTGGAGTAGAGATCACGTACTGGAAGACGCAGAGTGCAATGGGATGACCTTCCGCCAGATGGACGGATGACCTGAGGAAGCTGGTGTGGGATGGATGAGGTGGCAGAAGATTGTGTGAAGTGGCGAGCCTTGGGGGAGACTTACTCGTATATCCAGCAGTGGAGAGACACAGGCTTATATTGATAAAATTAACGACTTGCCGGGGGCACTGCGGTGCCCCCCGATAATATGTGAACCCAGATTAGGTAAATTTTTTTTCGAGTCATTACTATTCTTAAAATAAAGAGTAGGTACCAGAAATCCACTGTCGAAAAAAAGGATAATTTGGCCAACTCTCGACACGCTCTGTCTGGTGGTGAGTATTTGGCCAACTCTCGACACGCTCTGTCTGGTGGTGAGTATTTGGCCAACTCTCGACACGCTCTGTCTGGTGGTGAGTATTTTGGCCAACTCTCGACACGCTCTGTCTGGTGGTGAGTATTTTGGCCAACTCTCGACACGCTCTGTCTGGTGGTGAGTATTTTGGCCAACTCTCGACACGCTCTGTCTGGTGGTGAGTATTTTGGCCAACTCTCGACACGCTCTGTCTGGTGGTGAGTATTTTGGCCAACTCTCGACACGCTCTGTCTGGTGGTGAGTATTTTGGCCAACTCTCGACACGCTCTGTCTGGTGGTGAGTATTTTGGCCAACTCTCGACACGCTCTGTCTGGTGGTGAGTATTTTGGCCAACTCTCGACACGCTCTGTCTGGTGGTGAGTATTTTGGCCAACTCTCGACACGCTCTGTCTGGTGGTGAGTATTTTGGCCAACTCTCGACACGCTCTGTCTGGTGGTGAGTATTTTGGCCAACTCTCGACACGCTCTGTCTGGTGGTGAGTATTTTGGCCAACTCTCGACACGCTCTGTCTGGTGGTGAGTATTTTGGCCAACTCTCGACACGCTCTGTCTGGTGGTGAGTATTTTGGCCAACTCTCGACACGCTCTGTCTGGTGGTGAGTATTTGGCCAACTCTCGACACGCTCTGTCTGGTGGTGAGTATTTTGGCCAACTCTCGACACGCTCTGTCTGGTGGTGAGTATTTTGGCCAACTCTCGACACGCTCTGTCTGGTGGTGAGTATTTGGCCAACTCTCGACACGCTCTGTCTGGTGGTGAGTATTTTGGCCAACTCTCGACACGCTCTGTCTGGTGGTGAGTATTTTGTAGTATTTTTTGCGTAATTTACATTAATTGTATCCGGTTTTGCAGTTCACCGTAATATGTGACCAATCGCATAGAACATATCTTCATCATCACCAAGACGGACGAGTCTTAGACATGTACTGCTGTAGATGAGCCTGCCAGAACATATTTCTGGAGAATTTGGCCTACACTCACCACGTATGTCCAGACGCGCGCCTGGACATCAATTTAATGATAATTTATTAACGTATTCACAAGCTGGTATTAGTGGAACCGGACTCGAAGCCTTAACGTGCTCTCCTCCTCATGGGACCGGTGGTGATGTAAATTTATGACAAATGTACGTAATAAAAGTGTATTTCTCGTCGACAATTTTAGAAAGTTCAAATTATGCAAAACAAGACCTAACATTTTAAAGTATCGACATCTCAAACAAACGTGCTACTACAAAATTACCAAAATAATAAATGAAAAGTTTTAAAGTATATAGTACAAGATCAGAGCGACCTTCACCGATTGGTTATGGGTTGCCTATTATTATAATTTATATTATATTACATTTTTTTTGTATAGACTTTACAGTTATTACGTAGCAATATATTTTAGTCATAATAAGTCAGAATACGCATGAGAGTAGTTAATGCAGCAGAAATGAGATCGTTGCGTCGGATATGCGGCGTCACTTTGGCGGACCGCATACGTAACGTCGAAATACGGAAAAGGGTAGGTATAAAATAAAGCATAGGAAGGGACTACAATAAGGAAAGGCATGCTACGATGGTTCCGGCATGGTGAGAGGATGAGCGAAGAAAGGTTGACGAACCAGGTATATAATGTTGTGGGTAAAAGAGGCCATGGCAGACCGAGACTCACATATCACGATCAAATAAATCAAACAATGGCTGAAGGTGCATTAAAAAGTCTTCGTAACAAAAGAGCATGTATGAAGAGGTTGATAAATGTCGACGTAACGAAAAAGGTATGTCGTGATCGTGTCAAGTGGCGCTCAATTGTTTCTGCCTAACCCGCATTTTTTTTAATAGTTTATCGGAATTGCAAGGCGACATGTTGGAAATAATCGTTATGTTGATGCTTGTGTGTGTCTCGGAGGTTGTTGTTAGTGGTCAGGTTCTCATGGTGTGGCGTGTCCTTTGGTCGTCCCTTCCTTCGTCGTGGTTTTCGAGTTTCGGAATGCACACCTATCTATGGGCAAGTAACCTATCTTAAATCTGACATAATTCATAGGTATATAGATAAAAGTAATTTCTTCTTGTTATTGTGTTAGCCCTGTATTTGTTTTATTTTGAAAATCTGATATTGATAAAATCAGCTAAGCTGCTGGTCTCCTGCAAACAGCTTACGTATGTCATGAATGTGCTTTTACAGGCATCTGGTGTGGCCAGGTCTTTAAAATGTATAAATAAATAGATAATTATGTAGTCATAGAGCTTTATCCTCACAAATCACGTGGCGGCCATATTTTAACTATTAACTTGTGGCTATTACTGAAATTGTCTTTAAACTGGTTGCAATATTGTGACCATGAGTTTTGAAGTTACTGAGATCTTAAAAAAGCATCTTGTTTATTATTTGTCCCCCATTTCATAGTAGTTTTTAAAAACATAACATGTAATAACCCTACGTTGCTTCGTTGGGTAAAAACCAAGTCGCGCAACTCAGTTCTGCTACAGTAAAAAGTTGTGAGATCCATGTCATATCAACTCGGTGAATTTATTTAGTCCCTTCTTAAGGGACCTTCTGTTTTAAATTATTACAATTAGCTAAGCTAACAACACCTTATAGCTATATCTTATATCTTATAGCGACTATATCAATATTAACAATCTTTTATATTTTAAATAGATTGTGAGATACATTGTGTTTTCATGCGATGGTATTTAATATAAAATATTTTTATTTGCAGCCATTGCTCAGTAGGCATTTTAAAAGTTGTTTTAAATAAAAATTAAAAGTTTGGCTATTGGAAATTAATGTAACAAACACTTTATATGAAAATAATAAACAATAAAATAACTTTATTCGAAGTCAAAAAGTTCAGGTTTACGTTATAAGTAAGTATACAACAAATATTTAACGCAGATCATAGAGTGACGTAAACTATCCTCCAGTACTAGTAAGACCCTGCAACCCGAATGAAGAGTACCTGTGTTCCCATGATAACCAATGTCCGCTCTATCTTATATTTGAACTCCTTGGTTTAAGATGATCCAGTCAAAGACACATTTTAATCAGGGTTATATAAAATTTCCAGGATCTAAATGTCCTGCCCGTGCCACATTTCATATCCTCCCTATGCCTTGAGGCGTATTCACATGGTAATAGGCTAAGACAAGCACTCGCCAACATAATTACAACATTAGAAAACTTCATAAATTGCTAATTATTAGTTTAAGTGGTTGTCTGATCGATAATAAAGGTTATCCCGATACAATAACGGCCTGGGCAGACCATACCCAGGATATAGTATGTACGTTAGGTGTTATCGTTAAACTAAACACAGGTTTGGTACAAAACAACTTGCAATGTTTTTTGCAGTTGTACATTGTATAATTTGTCTCGGTCTGGGTGTTTATATGTATAATATTTAGTTTATCAACCATCTAGTTTCCGTAACACAAGCCTGGTAGCTTACCACGGAAACTAGATGGCGCTGTGTGACCTGTCTGGAAATAAAAAAAAAATGTAATGAAATGGGACTCAGTGTGACACCTTTAAAGTAAAACTCAAAATATATTTATTCTCGTAAACATTAGTGACACCAAGTACTAGTGACCAAGTAACAGAATGGGGCTGCTGATTATGTAAATAATTTTGAATGATTCTACTTCTGCTGCTGGAAGCAGCAAAGCGGTCGAAAGAGTAAGCATAAGATGATTGCGTCACGCAAGCGATCTTTCAAATAGTATGTCCATTCCATTACATTACTCCCTCAATAAAACTTCTTCTTTTGTCATTTTAGGGACTTTTTTACAACACACTGTCAAATGTGTATATAAACATAAAAATCATGTTAAAGCCCATTATAAGATGAATCAGTTTCATCATCATCAGCCAGTGTCTCTCCACTGCTGGATGTAGGCCATGGCGAGTGGCACCAAGGGGAGCCACTTCACACGATCTTCTGCCACCCTCATCCATCCTCCACCAGCGACCTTCCTCAGGTCATATGTCCATCTGGCGGGGCGTCACTCTGCGTCTTCCAGTATGTGGTTTCCACTCTAGAACCCGTCTACTCCATCGTCCATCGGTTCTGCGGCATATGTGTCCAGCCCATTGTCACTTCAGCTTGTTAATTTTAAAGGCTATATTGGTACCTAACTTTGGTTCTATAACGGATGTCAACGTTTTACTAGTGACGAAAATGCCCGGTAGATTTGTAAATGTATTTTGCTACATTTTGTCACCTTTCATTGTTTAGTAGTTTTTTTATTTAATTAGGATCACCAACAGAGTAAACATTAAATCTAATTATATTTAAATCAGCATTTAGAGTTTAACAAAAAAAATATATGAGCGAATGGTACCCCAGTAATAGGTGATACTACTTTTACTGTGGTGCATTATAAGGTTAATTATTTAATAATATTTACAAATAATAATAAGAACAAAATAATTATAAAATAAATATCGTAACAATGTTATGTGACAATACAAAAGAGCCGGAGAAAGCCAAATTGTAACAAATTATTTGATTTTGTCACGTCAGTTGGACGCCTTACGTGCTGTCAACACCTTTATTTGTCGTACTTTTTAGGGTCCATTAAAGCCACGCGGCATGTCACCCTCAGACCCACCATTCTGCTCCCCTCAAACCAACCAAATACTGTATGATTCGGTTAATGTCGTCTTGGAAGCTCTTTCCATAAATGTTTCACCGTAGACCTGCTTAGTCCCATCTCTTGTGTGGTGCAAAGATTTTGCTAGAATTCTAAAAAAATTGTTTAAGCACGTGATTGGTTTAAAAAACAAAGTTACAAGTAACAATCACGTGTCGCTTAACAAAACGTTAAACATTAATTATTATAATTATACTTTCGGAAATCAGGTGTTAATCTTCATTAATGTATGCAATAAGTAATTAAGGTTAATTTCCTAATCAAATTAGTCTCGTTACTGGCTTCGATACACGAATTCTGTTTGATTGCAGAATGGATATTTCGTTGAAAGTTAAATTTTTAAATAATTTCAAACGTTAATGTTTCTATAACCGTTAAGCGGAGAAGGATATAATGTGTAGTAAATGATAATACAACGAAAATAAATAATAATATAGGATAGGTAAAATAAAAATAAAAAAACATTAATTTACATATTCAAAGCGAAGCTTACGACCAGTTGCAGAAAGAATGATTACAATAATCTCTGATCAGTATTTAGATATACGCCACGTGATTAATAGTTAGCTTGTCAATTTGGTTATTTCGGCCAATAACGTGCCATACTTAGCGATAAACATGTCAAAACATAATAGGCCTTTCTACAACTGGCCGTTAGTCATCGTGCGTGGAGTGTCCGTGTGTGGCGTGTCCGATCCTGGTGTGTCCGTGCGTGGCGTGTCCGTGCGTGGCGTGTCCGTGCGTGGCGTGTCCGTGCGTGGCGTGTCCGTGCGTAGCAATTGAATAGCTTGGTAGTTAGAATGTTGATAATGTTATATGACATTTTGATAAAGTAATAAATCTATATAATGAATACAATATGAAGCAGTTGCAGTGGTCTGGTTGAGCAACTTTGATGAATGATCCAGTCTGACGAATACAGGTGCCGCCCACCGTGAGGTGAGCATACGTTTATAGTTGGTTCACTGATCGGTTATCCGAATAAAAATCATGTTTTAAAAATGGGCTAGCGAAAGCCTATTTTTTTAACTATACTGTGACACTAAACCACAGAGTTTTCGATATTAACTCTTACGTTATGTGCATTCGTATCTATAACAAGTTACCAGAGGTTATTAAACCATTACCCAATAATCCGTTTAAATATACTTAGAATAGAAACGGTTTATTTGTTAAGCGAATACACGTACTAAAAAAAGCAAAAATAACTAAAATCTCGCTTATTATCTTGTCCCTATCCCACCGATTACTGCCGTCTTGGAAATTTTGCTGGAATTACTCTAGCACCAGCTGAGTCCTGGAATTCTTCATGTGAGATCATATTTGTTCGACTTGTAAAAAAATATGTGTTATAGTGGTGCGATCACACAATCTAATGACAGGTATGCAAATGTCATAGAAGTTCGGGTGTCGAGAACCGGAGCACTTGCACAACCGATCATTAATCTTACACTCACGGACGATCAGACACACATACAATTAAACACTGCTTTGTCCTAGACGTATATGTCGACGCCTCGCGAAGGGATACTCGAAGAGAAGAAAATGTAAAATCGACCGTTTCCCTTTCGGGGTGGTCAGAAACCACGCTTACGAGTATAAAGAAGCGGATTTACATTTTGCCAACTTTACTATAGGCCAATCATGCAAGTGGCAAGCTCGTCGATGTCTCCAGCGTACCAAACTCGAGAAATATTACAAATGAATTAAATATTAATTAAATGTATTTATTAACATTAAAAAATACTTTTGTGTCCCGACCAGGAATCGAACCCGGTACCTCCGAGTCTAAATCCACGGACTTAACCGCTAGACCATAGAGGCAGTTACCGAAGTATTAATGTAGCTGTACCGTTAGAGCTTGCTGAGGCGGGTATAAATTATAAATGCTATCGGACTGTTCCAAGTATACGTCTCTGACAAGTGTAGCCAAGTCTGCGGCTGATTATCATATAAATGCATTATAGTTTTGACAAATGACCAGTTGGAGTTGTTATCCGCCACGCCTTCTCAATCCGCTCCTGTCTTAGAAAGTTCAACACTAGCTTTGCGTTGTCCCACCCGGCTTTACTCATCGTTCCTCCCGAAAAGTATGCCATTCATTGATCATCATCACAGCGGCTTGAACACAGAGTGCTAGACTGGAGATGGGCCTTCCAGAAAAGCATATACTCATAAAAGGGGAATTTGGCCTACACTCGCCCCTTGGCCAGACGGGTTGGCGAGGGTCTGATGTCAATTTATTAACGCGGAACAGGTGACCGTCGCTTTAGTATAATTCACTCTACTACCTACCCATATTTTGTATTGAAACGTTTTGAAAGTGGCAAGATGCCTGCGCCGCGCCTTCACCTTACGGCGTTTCTGTATAATTTGCGCCTATTTTTTATTAGTTTACATACTGGTTACATTCTTAAAATTAACAAATAAAAATTATACATAAGCATGAAATGAATGCAACCTATTAATAGTAAACCTAACACTGATATTTAATTTAAATTCATAAAGACAATAAAATTAATGATTAAATTACACATTAAATAAACCAAAAAATATTTAAATAAATAAAAAAACAACACAAAATTATTAAAATGAAGACAATTAAATATTAAATTTTATACTATACTACTATCTAAAAATATATAAAAGCAAAACAAAATATAAACAAGAAATATGAGTGAACATCTGGAATCTATACACTATATTTATCCCTCAATACTCTCTTAATCGAGGCTACCGAACCAGCAAACATGTGTTAGAGTATTAAACAATAATTATCAATATATATCTGGAACTTGAACGTATGCCTAAAATTGATAAAATGAATGTATCTATTTCTGATCGTATAGATGATTGGCGGACAGGTTGTAAGCCAGCCAATCAAGAAATGGCGCGTAAACACGCAATTGTATTTTTAATGTTTTACGAAAATATCTAATAAGCTATTTACTAATTATTATCAAATAAGATTTGTGTAGTTATTTACAATTTTGTGTTATATGATGGAAAGTATTTATACTTTCCTAATTGGTATAAATGTATTTTAATGTCTGACGAATCGTGTACCGACCGCTTGGCGGGATATTTAAAATGGCCTCGGGCCCGTTCGGGACTACTCGGGTTGTTGCACGAGTCGTTTAGTCATTCGATTCCACGGAACGGTAGAGGAAGGAATAAACGTATTTATATAATAGCTAAGTATTGTTTTATTTATTAGACGAGTTCTAACACATGTATATGTCACTGCGAAACGAATTAGCGAATGCACATAAACGGTTAATTGGTGGTAATATCGTTGTCAAAGTCAAAATACGTGCATATACAGGCATTTGTGACACGTCATTACTTAAATTAATTTAAATAAATAACTCCTGACAGTGGAAGACGAGACAACAAAGCAGTCCAATGCGCTGCTATCCGATGTAACCAACGAACAATGTGAAACCGAATAATTTTCTGTAATTTTCTTGTAGTTATAATGAAACTGTTAAAATGTGTTTATTTCTACGGAACCCGTCGTAAATAAGTTAAGGCTACTGGTCTGTCCTTATCGGGCAACATTTCATTTACGCGGGAAATCAACACAGACGTTAGAGCACTATTCTTTATCATCTTCTTATCGAATAGAAAACGAAAATTAACTTTTGACATTCGTTTAACCAAACCTCTTAATATCGATATTGATATTTTTAATTCTACATCTACGTCTATAAGACGCGCGATGACCGACGAGCACTTCAGGCGAATCCAGGTTGTTTAGGTAGTATGGCAGTATTGATTTGTACTATTTTATATGTTTTTTTTGTATATAAATTTTTGTATTTTATTATTATTTTTTGTTTAACTAAACTATAAGTGGAAACTGTTAATTAGCTTTATTGTATCTAATCTTAAGTTTACCAGTGTGAAATAGCTGTAAGTTTTCCAAACATACTCGTAATAAACAAAATTCAATCTCTCTTAAGCAAAATCAAAGATTGGAAGTTGGTGTAGCGTGTTTTTATGCCGCTCAGGGCAGGAGCCAAATTATCCCCCTTTAGTTAATATAAAGTCAATGACATACTCGTAGAGGCCATATTTGTCAGACTATTGGAAATATATATTTTTTTATTCAAAGCTAAGTAATAAAGAAATACAATAAAACTAGACTTTGCCGCCCACTGCAACCCTATTGCTAAGTCAATGATGTTAATGACTCCACCTCACCAATAAAGTACAACCGTTCATTAAAAAAAAACTACCATGTCACAAAAATCATTTTACAGTCTACGAACATGCAGAAATATAACTTGTGTTTGAGTTTGGATGAAATAAATTAAGTAAAAATATTTTTATTAATAAGCCATAATAAATATTACCCTTTTGTATAGGAATGGTGCTGCGTATCGTTTAGCTAAAAAAACTAGGAACAGCTGAAAAAAAAAATCGTTATCAAGAATAGTCCCTGGAGATCTTGGCGAGTTGTCAATTATCTGTATATTACCTTAAGCAGGCATAGCGGTTACAATTGCGAGCTCGTAATTACACATTTCCTCCACTTTTTCTAATTTATAGATCTCGAAGCCGCAATCACTTCAAATAACATGACATTTCCTTTGCTACGGTTTTTGCAAGCAGAAAGGCCTACCTTCTCATTATCAGCCGTCTTTCGGTGCTACCTCCGTGTTCGTAATGTTGCTAATATTTGTTAAGCGAATTTTATTCCTACAAATTTAGAAATTGTACTCTCACAGAAGAAATGATCAGAAACAGGTTTAAGGCTCAGGTTTGCAGAGTGGAAGTTGGCGCGAGAGGAATACCAGCAAAATCTTTTCAACTGATTACTTACAACTGGGCCTTAGCCGATCTGCCGTCTATACATTTATATAATAATAATAAAAACGTTTATTGACTTAAAAACCTAGATACATCAATCAGTAAATACGGGGATCCCTGTACTATGTCCCAGAAGGTCTGTGATTACCATGCATTAACAATATTTTGAAAACAGTATAGAGACAACAAATTTTAAAAACTTAAAAAAATAACACATAATTTTGATTCTATCAAAAACAAATTTTATGGAACGAGCTTCAAAGGTGAAATTAACGAAATCATAAAGTATTTGGGAGAGCCGTAGAATGTTGGATGGTGAGTGCTTTGTTGCGCAATAAAATAAAAAAGGAGACCTCCTTTGTAAACCAGCCTATGGTCGGTCGCAAGTCCGAGACACCATTCTTCTCATCTGTCTTTCTGACAAACGATGGGAAGCACTGGCTGAAATTGAATTCGAGACGATGGGACCAAGGCCAAGCGCCATCATGTTGTACAAAAGGCGCGGCCGATAAATCTGAAGACATAAAAAGCAAAACAAAGTATAGTATCATCACTACCGTTTCAGTTTCGGGGTGGTTAGAAACCACGCTTTTAAAGAAGCGGATTTACTCTTAACCAACAGTACTAATGTTTATTATGACAAGTAGCAAGCTCGTCGATGTCTTCAGCATACCAAACTCGAAATATCACATGACAGCCCCTAGAACACATAGTCCTAGACCTACACTGTTGGAGATGGGCCTTCCCATAGAGTAATAAATGACGCATTCCTACTTCTATGGGCCTTCCAGAATAAATTTATTGAGAATTTGGCCTACACTCGGCACGGTCGCGGTGGCCGGACGAGTTCGCGAGGGTCTAATGTTAATGTTAATAACAATTTATTAACGATTCCACAAGTTGATATTTGTGGAACCGGAACCGACGGCTTAACGTGCTCTCCGAGGCACGGGAACAGTGGTATTGTAAATCTATGGCAAATGTACGTTAGAAAAGTATTTTTCAGTGGTACATACCTTTTATTGGATTTAAAAGAAAACGCGTTCATACAACCGAGCTACCACAGCCCAATTTTTCAACACCAATAAATTGTTGTGTTTCGACCAGGAATCGAACCTCCCAATCTTGAAGTCTAAAGTAGATACAGGAAGGCTGGAAATTATTTCTGTCAAATTTTAATTAACCTTGCTATACATACATATAGAGGGGAAATGTTATTAGTTTCTTTGGGATTATATATAATAGGACGTTTCTGAGGTAACTACTTTCATGCACATTTGACTTGTCAAAATTGCGTCACAATTATCAATTTGTCTGTAAGATTAGCACTAGTGTGACATTTAAATATTGGCTAAAATTATACAACATTAGAAAGTGGATTAATATATCCAGACCATTGTGTGGTCTGCTATTGTGTGGTCTTGCTAAATCTTAAGGTCTATTGTAGTTGCCGGTGTAACTTTATTGCTTTAGTAAAACTATTTACTGCCTTCGTAGTCTCACAATGAAGTTCGCGGAGGTACCGGGTTTTACTTGTGATATTTCTTGAGTCCTATGCGGCAGTAGTAATATTCTGGGGTGATCCCAGCGTTTTTTAGCGTGAGTTAATCTCAGCGGGAGACAAGGAAGGGACCACTAAAGGATGTGAGGCACCTGTGGGACAGTTTCTGTTAAGACTTCAATGATACAGTTTCGTCAGTCTGCGCTGGTTGGTTACGCCTCGGCCCCTAGGATATCACAGTGGCCGTGCGTGGAGAGGTGCGATGCCCTGATGGTCGAAGCGGCTATACAAGGAGATATTTTTCTGCGTACATACATGTATGCGTATGCTAGACGTGCTTGCCTCTTGTCATTCAATAGTAAACTGCCTCCGTGGTCTAGCAGTTAAATCCGTGGATTTAGTCTCGGAGGTACCGGGTTCAATTCCTGGTCGGGACACAAGAATATTTATTAATTTATATAAATACAATTAATTAATATTTAATTTATTTGTGTTAATTCTCGAGTTTGGTACGCTGGAGACATCGACGAGCTTGCCACTTGTCATGATTGGCCTATAGTAAAGTTGGCTAAATGTGAATCCGCTTATTTATAAGCATGGTTTCTGACCACCCCGAAAGGGAAACGGTCGTGATGATACTTTACTAGTAAACTATATTAATGTGAATCCTCTTTTATAAACTCGTGGTTACTGACAAAACCGTAAAGATCTTTTATTTTAGTTTACTATTAATGAAAATGATCAGTTTATATTAGTTTTTTTGCCTCCGGAAGGGATACGGTCGTGATGATATGTTACTAGAAAAACTAACAGCTAAACAATCTATAGTAATATTATAAATGTGAAAGAAGCTTGTGTGTCTTCATCGTCTCATTTTTTTCGCCTTCACTCTTATTAATTAAATTTGACGGCAATGTTCTTTGGAATATTGTATAACAATATATGATGTTATCATCTGGCCACGACATGTGACTCCGCGACAAACGACTATTTTGTGAATCTCATTTACGTAAAACATCTAACATAACCTGTAGCTGCCGTAGTTCCTATCTTCGCTGTTTCACAGATAACTTGGTGGCACTATACTATTAGTTACCCAACGTTTATACAGCGTTTTGTAAGGGATTTAAGTCATAAAGTAGGTCTTAGAATAATATAAGCCTAAAGCGAAAGCTCTGAGGGCCACATTCATAGTCGGAATTTAAACGTTCGTTATGTTGGCACTGATTAGAATGTCTGGCGGCATTAGGTCCGTGTTTGCAAATACTATCACTACATATTATAAAACAAGTCCTCCGCCGCGTCTGGCTATCTGTCTGTCTGTTCGAGATAAACTCAAAAACAATATAAAACCAATAAAAAAAACAATATAATTTGTTATAAATAAAGTAAAGTATCATCACGACCGTTTCCTTTTCGGGGTGGTCAGAAACCACGCTTATAAATAAGCGGATTCACATTTAGCCAACTTCACTATAGGCCAATCATGACAAGTGGCAAGCTCGTTTAATTTAATTTGTTTAATTTGTTATAATACGTATATAATTTGTTTAGTTTTTGTATACATTAACGATATTTGTTGAAGGTGCCGGAAAAATATAAGCCATCTGGGAGCTTTCAAATAAAACGCTACATAAATCCTTTGAGATATAACAAAATAATGTATGGTGGAATTGTGTAATTTATATAGGTCTACAAAAAAGTACACGATGGCATATGCCTACCTCTTAAGGATAACATACTATATCCATTTTAATTATAAAAAAAAATGGCAATTTTAAAGCGGTAATTGAAAGCTATTTACACAAAATCCTTATCAATTAATTGCGTTAGTTGGCTTGAACATTTCATGAAGATTGGTTTTTCCTATTACACTATTAATTTTGTGTCGCCGTTTACACGGGCCAAGCCGGATTAAACAGCTAGTTAATAAATTCAAAAAATTGATAGCCAAAATAATAAAAAATATCAATTCCCTAAGTACATGTTAACATTACAATGGCCGTTAAATTTAGCATGATAGTCCCCGAGTTTCCATTCCCCGCTCTTAATAATTAACACAGAGTCCTAGACCTTCACTGTTCAAAATAGGCCTATCAGAGATTTCTGGAAATTTGGCCTACACTCACCACGCTCACGCTGGCCAGACGGGTTGTCGAGGATCTGACGTATTTTATTAAATGATAATTTATGAATGTTTCCACATGTTGATATTAAGAGAACTGGGACCGGACAGCTTAACGTGCTCACTTTTCAAATTTGTACGTACATTTTAATGACAATTTATTAAAGTTTCAACAAGTTGGTATTAGTTGAACCAGGACCAACGGCTTAACGGAAAGTAGGCAGGTGGTGTTGTAAATTTATGACAAATGTACGTAAGAAAAACAATGTTTCATTTTGCTTAAAGACTTCGTTTCGAGTCTGCCCAACTGTTTGTCGCGGTCCTAATTTAAACAACACAACGCAGATATATAATTTAAGCATATTGTGTTGTAGGTAGATATAAAAAAATCTTTCATTTCAGCTACACCAAGTCCCCCTGAGCTGGGAGAGGGTAAGGTGTAAAGTTGGTAGCAATTGGAAGAGCCAGTAATTCACAACACAACCGTTCTTGTGAGCTAGGACGGTAAACTGTTAATCCTGGTTCCACTACCACCAACTTGTGAAATCGTTAAAAAATTGGCACTAAAATTGACATCAGACCCTTGCCAACCCGTCTGGCCAGTATGGTGAGTGTAGGCCAAATTCTCCAGAGACATGTTTTGGAATACCCATTTCCAGCAGTGAAGATCTAAGATTCTGTGTTCTATAGGGGATATGATATAAAGGGGATTTTTTTATTTTTTTAAAGTTTATTGTAAGAATACAAAAGGCGAACGTAATGCCGCAAGGCATTCTCTGCTCGTTAACCTTTGGGACATTGGGATCATTTAATATTGAGTACGCTGCAAATAAATAGAATAATCAATCGTAATAATATTTAAAAACATTGAAAAAATTGCAATACACATACATGCTAATATTACATAAATAAATAAATAAATTGTTATGTATATATACGAGTATATATATATATATAATATTTATTACATAATATGTAATAATAGTGATACCTTCAAAAACAACTGCCACGTTCGGGGGGCGGTGATATTTGACTTCAAGGGCAAAATGTTTTGATAAGTGTTGTGGTAGGTATGGTCTATAAATTTCAGTCTTAGAGATAATAATGTAATTTATTAGGCAACTTAACTGGTATAGATAGTCTCACTTAAAAAGGCCCGCTAGTACAACTTTGGCGAACTCGTCCATGTCTTAGCGATATTTAATTATTTTAGCTCTAACTTATTTCTATCGTGGTTTTAACATCTTGAACGAAAATCAGTAGTTTATTTTATTATATATATAGCACGACATGTGACCTTGTGCCCATCAGATGGTAAGTGGCGCGCAAAGTCCATGAATGTTAGCAACTGGAATCAGACACTCATGACTGACATCCTAATACTATGCCGGCTTGACTGGGCATGATGGTAATACGTGCTTGATCCCGAAACGTTTGGATACATTTCTCTTTATCAATCATACTCCAGTGTTTGAAGACGAAAGTTTTCAACCAGTGCGTTTATCCAGTACTGTCGTACGGAGCAGAAACGCAGACATTGAAAGAGGGTCTGGTCCACAAATTTAAGGTCGCTCAGCGGGCTATGGAGAGAGCTATGCTGGGTTAATACCTCTGCTCTGATTGATAAAGTCCAATTCGTAGAAATCCATCAGAGAACCAAAGTAACCGATATAACCTTTAAAATTAGTAAGCTGAAGCAAATGGGCTAGACTGGACTGTTGCAGAACCATTGAACGATGGAGTAGACAGGTTCTGGAGTGGAGACCATATACGGGAAGAGGCAAGTTAGTACGCGCCCCACCAAATCGACGGATGACCCGAAGAAGGTCGCTGGGATGGATGAGGGTAGCAGAAGATCGTATGAAGTGGCGAGCCTTGGGGAGGCGTATATCCAACAGTGGGGAGACACAGGCTGATGATGAGAAATACACATTTTCTAACGTACTTTTGTCATAGAATTATGACAACAACGTTCCCATAAGTCGTCGGTCCCGGTTCCACTAATACCAACTTTTAAAATCGTTAATATTTTATTATCAAAATCAGACCCAATATATCATATATATATATATATATATAGGCCTAGAATTAATGAGGTATATTATGACTTAATATTATTGCATTTCAAACGTCAAATATATGCTATCGACCAGAAATCAATTGCGGTACCTCTGCGCCAAAATTCACGGTCTAAGCCGCAATAATATAGATGAAGTTTGAATGGGCAAAATAAATCGTAGTAGCGCACATAATGTGGTGGTCGTTTAAGACGTGCGGCCTATACCTACATGTTAAATGTGGTCGCATTATGAGCCATACATCACCCTGGCCTACTTGGAACCCTGTGATTAACTACGCCACCGACCCAGCTTCGCTCGTTAATCTATGTCACGTTGCATATCATTTCTGATCCATTTATCTATTCATCGTCACTGTCTTAGTAGGATCAACTTCAACACCAATCGGTGTATTTCGGTACGCTAGAGACATCGACAAGCTAGCTACAAGTCATGATGGGCTTATAGTAAAGTTGGCGAAATGTTAAACACGCTTCGTTAACAAAAAAAAGTACGTGGCTTCTGACAACCTCACAAGGAATACTACTATGAAAAAAAATCAATGCTTGATATGAACAAAAAAATATCATAGTCCTTCACCTATTTTTATTAAACTAATTCGTTGAATTTACACGACGATCTTATAGTTTTTTTTTTAATGTTTTATAGACTTTATTTGCCTCAGTTTCCGAGTACGGGTTCGATTCCACTTGTCAAGATGGGCCTGTAGTGAAGTTGGCTAAATGTGAATCCGCTTCTTTATAACCACCCCGAAAAGTATACTGTCGTGATGGTACTACACTTTTTATTTTTTAATATTTTTCGATTAATATGCTATATTTTACTGCCTCCGTGGTCTAGCGGTTAAGCCCGTGGATTAAGACCCGGAGGTACCGGGTTCGATTACTGGTCGGGACACAAAAATATTAATTAATGTAAATAAATACATTTAAATAATATTGAATTTATTTGTGATATTTTTCTCCTTTGGTACGCTGGAGACATCGACGAGCTTGCCACTTGTCATGATTGGCATATAGTAAAGTTGGCTAAATGTAAATCCGTTTATCTATATGCGTGGTTTCTGACCATCCCGAATGGGAAACGGTCGTGATGATACTTTAGTACGGGGTGACTTTGTACGCTCTTACTTTAGACTAATATGATCTATTGATAGAAACAAACAACTTTTCCTAAGAAACCAAATGTAGATGATTTTCTTTAAATTGGCTTCCTCATACAAATTGGTTATTTTAGAATTAGCAGTTAGCTAGTGTCTTTAAGATTATAATTATGTGCATCTATAATAGCGACATCTATGATTGACTAGCGGAACTTTTTCTTAATGCCAACCTCCAGAATATTCCGCGAATTATAAATAAAAACTTTAAAAAATATATAGTTTAATCAACAACTTACAAAAACAAACTTACACGAGGTTCTCTTATCGAAGGAGAACGTGTTCTACACTTCCATAATTATTACATAAGCATATTGTCTGAGAAACAACTAAAAATTGTCTTCTTTATTCAGTTTTAAATGCGACACCAAAATAC
Source organism: Tinea semifulvella (assembly GCA_910589645.1). Lineage (NCBI taxonomy): Eukaryota > Metazoa > Arthropoda > Insecta > Lepidoptera > Tineidae > Tinea > Tinea semifulvella. The sequence goes on from OU342604.1 coordinate 294,023, forward strand.
AAGGACAAGTTTGCCTTTCTCTCATCTTTTTACGACAAATCTCTTCGTTCCTCCCACAACTCTCTTATTGCTGTCCCTTTCCATAATTCTAGTTTTGTTTCAAATTCATTCGTAGTTGTTGTCACAAATCTGTGGAATAATCTACCACAAAATATAAGACAAACTATGTAGATTAGCATTTAAAAAATGGTTTATTCTTATTTCTTATCTCAACGGTTATAAGTATATTATTAATATTATAATAATAAATATTTCCAGACAGGTCACACAGCGCCATCTAGTTTCCGTGGTAAGCTACGAGGCTTGTGTTGCGGAAACTAGATGGTTGATAAACTTATTATACTTTTTTTTTTTTTTTTTGTAAATATATACATATTATACATATAAACACCCAGACCGAGACAAATTATACAATGTATTATTTGGCCCCGGTGAGAATCGAACCCACGACCTCCCGAGTTCACGGCAACGTTTGTTACCAACTAGACCACGGAGGCGGTCTATGTATCAATTTATTGTAATTGTAATATATAATGTATTATTATTTATGTATATATTTTTATGTAGTTAGAAAATATAACTCATAAATTCAATTTTAATATGTGTACACCTACTTTTCAGTTAAGTGTTTAAAGTTGTCCCAATGGTTGGCTATGATAGAATGTCTCGCGGCATTAAAGCCCGCCTTTGTTCTTGTACATTGAAGTGTTAAATAAATAAATAAATAAAACAATTTGAAGGTGCACCACATCGATCACGACCATAATCCGCAATCTATTTATATACTAATTCATTCTGTATTGATTGGTCTAGCTTTTATTTGTATACTATACCAGGTTTCTGGGGCTAGATCACTTTGCCTTTTCTATTTTCCATCTAGAGAAGAGAACCACAAAAGATAGGTTAACTACAATTTAAAGTGTAGGATCAAATACATTGTCACCATACTTCATGAATATTAAAGTGACTAAAATAGTTACTACCTTCAATTAGAGCAGATTAAACTTACAATAGATGTCATAATGTGACCTGTCAGTCGTGCACGAGACAGCAATCAGAGCTGTCAAGTGACAAGTGATAGCACAAAGTTGAGAAAACGTAAATATAGGTAAGTACCGAGGAATCAGTATTGTCATTCAGCGGGGATGCGGACAGAGTTGTTGCCATCATTCCAGGCGGGCAAGAATTTATATCCGTAGTATTAATTGTATTTTATATTAAGTAGGATAATAGTTATTGATGTCCAATTCAAAACAAACTAGAGGCAATATAATATAAATACAACTAAATAATAATAATAAAAAACGTTTATTGACCTAAAAATCTAGATACATCAATCAATAAATACGGAGATCCCTGTACTATTTCCCAGAAGTGATACAAGGAGATTTATTTTAACTAAATCTAATTAAACTAATGATTTGTTCATGAGGCAGTGCGCTAAGAACACTTACAGCCTTCCCCCGCTGCACAGCGATTTCAGCTTACTTCTTAGCATATCACCACCATTTTTTTTAAAGAGGGAGATTGAAAAATTATCAATGATTCGACCCCAGCCTTAAGGGCCACCACGGGAGGTCGCATTCCCGACTCACCGTGAGGCCTCCTAAGGAGACCTCAAGTCGCCTACGGGCTAAAACCCTATAAACCGTCTCTCTTTCACTGTTTTTTTTTTTTTATTTTTTTTATTTTAAAGGCACTTATTAGCAGCGTTTTCGCCCATACATCTGTATGACGTCTTAAGTCATTGCTAAGAGCCTCGTATTTGCGACGTTTGGGTGCAGCTCCAGCATTGGCAGTTGTGCCCTGAACATGACCATGAGAGCAAGGATGTCGACACAAGTCCCACACCAATGCTGGGACCCATCGTTCAATGCACGAAGGTTAATCCATCGGGACTGCGAGAAATCCCAGATGGTTCCAGAACCGAAGGGATCCTGGAAGTAACCAAAGCGCGACAGATTACATTATAAACAGAATCGTGGTTAGTTAAATCTATACTAATTTTGTCTCTAATTAGAGACAAATAAAGACAACAGCAAACGTATTCGTTTGCTGTTGTAGCTGCAAATCTTTGGAATGACCTACCGTTAGGTATTAGGCAAGCTCCAAATCGAGTCATCTTTAAAAATATGGTTTACAAACACTTTCTTTCTAATTAGATTGTCCCAAATTTATGTTTCTTTTTCATTTCCTCACTATCCTCAATTGCAGTGTATGTATTCTATGTAAATATTACCCTTTCAGTAAGTATTATGTGTAGTGTATTGTATGTGTGTATAGTATGTATTGTTGTTTATGTAGTTTATTATACCAGTATTATAATAATATTTGTAAGTATTAGTATAAATTAATATTTCATAGTATCTCTCATTATCTATCATTTATATATTTTTTTTGGCACTCTGCCTGTAATTGGTTACTTTTTACAAAGGTTAGCTGGTAGAAGATGCCTTAAGGCATAAAGCTCGCCTATGCGCTTAGTTTTAAGTTATTTAGCTTTGTGCAATAAAGAATTTTTATTATTATTATTATTATTTATGTATTTGTATATGTATTAGTATGTAATATTGTTATGTATGTATTAAGATACAGAAGTATACTGTTAAGAATAACTTAATTAATGATTGCACCTACCATCTATACTGTCTAAATGTCCTAAAGGTTTGGCTGTCAGAGAATGCCTAGCGGCATTAAGTCCGCCTTTGTACATAGTGCAATAAAGTTTTTAAATAAATAAATAATATGATAAATTTGAAAGAAGCTTTGACAGCAACTATTATCATATTTTTTTTATTTTGTTAGTTTTTTTTTTAAATACCTGATTCCATATGTTTACAGATAGATCGTAAATTGTGGATGTGGTAGCGCGAGTCGTGCATGTGCCCAAATTTCGTGTAAATTAAAAAGTTCTTTCGCTAAATGTGTGTAAGTGAAGTTAGTATGTTAAGACGGCAGCCGTACGCCTCATTAGTATAATGAATTTAATGACACTCATTATATGTACTGACACCGAATTTATTGGCTCCAAGCATGGAACATACCGGTTAATGGAACATACCGGTCAATGGAATAATTATATTTTTTTATGTTTTTGTGCATTGTTTTATTTAGCTTTTATTTATATTCATTAACATATATTTATTATATTTTTTATTTAGCTGTAAAGTTCATGCAATTATAAATATGTGGTTAACGTGGTGGGTATTGCATGATCTAATGGATCTTATTATTGTTAAGTGATAAAAACCTGTGCAATGATGTTTGTTGACCTTAATAAAGAAAAATAGAATAATAAAAATATAACCTAATACAAAATTGCTCTTATGGTACTTACAATTTATAGTGTATTACAAACTGAAAGATTGTTAAGGATTAAAACGTAGTGTCATGAGTTTGTCACTTATCCTATTATGTTTCAATGAATAACAAGTAATTCTTTATAATTTGCTGACGGAGAAATCTGGAGACAGGGAGGCTAGCAATTATTTCTGCCAACGTATTAGCCTCGCTATATAGAGGGGAAAAGACCAATGTTCGTGGGACTATCTGTGATGGGTCGTCTCTTGAGGACATTTTTTATTTTTAGTTTTGTTTTTATTAGGTTTAATTTATAGTTATTTAATTTAATATTTTTTATTTAAGTAGTTTGTAATTATTATTATATATATATATATATATATATATTTTAAATATATATTTTTATACTGAGTACGACATGTGACATCGCGCCCACCTGATGGTAAGCGATACGCGAGGTCCAAGAATGGGAGCAACTGACGCCAGCCTCAGACGACCGATATCAGTCCCTACCACTATGCCAGCCTATTGAGATGCTTTTTCACTTCGTTTGAAGGACTCCAGGTTACAGGAATGGGGAAACACACTGGCTGGGAGAGCATTCCACATCTTCAGCGTGCGACAGATGTAAGAGTCTCCAAATTTGTATGTACACGTAGGGATAGTGGCTACGGTATGTGGTACGTGATACGTTGGTATTGGTACGGTATTATATTTTGTGAATAAAACACAAATAAACATGTAGACTTTGTAATTTGGTATAAATAAATAAATATATATATGTATATAATTTTCTCTTTGGTTTAGTTTTTTTTTCTTCCCATTTATAGCCTTACAAAGATACATCTGTGCTTAAACAAACGTGGTCTAAACCTGTTACAATTGTCGGCTTCATGCTACAGCCCCAGAGTTTGTCCCGTAAATAATTGTTAGCAAACCATCAATTATCAGCAAAAACATTTATTGCTCACTTCACTTTTCCCCGAATATTATTTATTACAGACATTATTTTAATACCTTCATTTATCTCATTTACTTTAAGAAAAATATTATTTAAATAACTAATAACAATTTACATACACGAGTTAAGTAGATAAAACAGCCGAAAGCGATACGATTTTTTACTTAAATTAGGTTTTGTAAGTAGGTTTTTTTTTGTTTTAGTTTATTTTTTACATCACCCACTGAAATAAATAACCTTAAATCCTTTTGATAAAATAAACTAATCATATTTATATCCATAATAATATCATAAAGATGAGAGATGGACCAAACGGCTTGAGAGGGCTTAACGTTTTGCATTCATCTCGCTCGCACAATGCAACATATTCAAAGATTTTTCAAGTCTGAGTGTACTTTGAGAAATGTATTCTATCAACTTACTAGGAAATAAAATTACGGACATTTTGGACATATTTTAACTTTCATATAGGTAGGTAGCAAAGTTTAGACAGAGAAAAATAACAAATCATATAAAACGATTTTCCTCTTTTTTAAGAAAATTATCATCAATACCGTTTCCCTTTCGGGGTGGTCAGAAACCACGCTTATAAAGAAGCGGATTCACATTAAGCCAACTTTACTATAGGCCAATCAAGTGGCAAGCTCGTCGATGTCTCCAGCTTACCAAAGCTTATTTAAATTAATACATATTATTGTGTCCTAACCAGGAATCGAACCCGGTACCTCCGAGTCTAAATCCATAGACTTAACCGCTAGACCACAGATTATATATATATCGACCGCCTCTGGTCTAGTGGTAACAAACGTTGCCGTGAACTCTGGAGGTCGTGGGTTCGATTCCCACCGGGGGCAAGTTGTACATTGTATAATTTGTCTCGGTCTGGGTGTTTATATGTATAATATGTATATATTTACAAAAAAAAAGTATAATATGTAGTTTATCAACCATCTAGTTTCCGTAACACAAGCCTCGCAGCTTACCACGTAAATTAGACCTGTCTGGAAATATATAAAAAAATATTTTAAAAAATCCAAAATGTCCGTAATTTTATTTTCTAAAAAGTTAATAGAGAACGAGAGGGATCAAGCAAACCACTCGCACCAGTCCAGGAGTGGGAACCCGTCGAACGTCTCGGACACCATGGGCTTTCTGTACTAGAAGTGCCAGCCGCATTCCTCGTCACGCGGCTCTCAACGAAATCATCCGATGGGCTCTTGTCATTGCTGGAGTACTCACAATCCTAGACCCTCTAAGATTGCGCACAGCGATGGCAAGAGGCCCGAGACGGCATGACTGTTGGGCCGTGAAAACTTGGAACGTCACCAATGTGGGATGCGATGTGTAGACACGTTAACCCAAATCCAGGCGACCTCGTCAACCGCGGGAAGTGAGAAGACGCCAACCTTGGTGCGAGTTACTGATTTCCGCAGTTTGAGGTCGAGACGATGGAACCATTTGACAAGCGCCTGTCCAAGGAGTTGTCCAAACGGCTGACGGAAAAGTCTGGAGACAGGAAACCTGGCAATTATTTCTACCAACGTATTAGCCTAGTAAAGAGGAAAAATGATGCCTGTCTGTCTCCTTGGGACTATCTCTGATGGGTACTTTCGAGAGAGAACATTTTTTATTTATATATTTTTTGATAGTTACTTTCACTTATTTCTTACTATTCATAATTTGAAGTTAACATAGATGTGTATCTTAATTAAACCTACATCACATAAATATTATTTATTGTCCGGATGTGACAAGTTTCCCACGAATCTATCCTTCACCGAATTTTATATTTCCGTTATAAAATACACATTAAGGAGTACCAGTTTGTTGTGAAGTAATTATATATGTTACTTGTTTATTATGCAAAGGTACTATCGAAGAAAGGCTTGAACAGTGGCAGTCAGTCACATGTTCAGAATTAACATTAATTGGTGGTGGCTCGGTTGTAATAACGCTTTATTTATGATACCACAAAAGGTCGGTTCGAACCCCGGCATGTCATTCATCATTTATTACAGCCCCTAGAACACAGCGTCCTAGACCTCCACTGCTGGAGATGGGCCTTCCAGAACATATATCTGGAGAATTTGGCCTACACTCGCCACGCTGGACAGACGGGTTGGCGAGGATCTGATGTAATTTTTTAATGACAATTTATTATCGATTCCACAAGTTGGTATTAGTGGCCTGGGGGGTTTGAACCGGCCTTTTGTAGGATGTTAAGGAGCTTTCCTTAATCTTTATCCAACAGAGGCATGTCCAATGAGAAATAAACTTTACATACTCGTACATTTTGTCATATACCATATACAAGTATTTACTATACCACTGTACCCATCGGAGAGTACGTTAAGCCGTCGCCGGTTCCACTAATACCAACTTGTGGAATTGTTAATTTGTCCTCCTTAAGCACTCTTTGTTTTAGAAGCTTTGATGACAGCAACTAAAGACTAACTTGGTTATGCAATGTACCACGAAGGTCCCAACTCAGTGTTTATTCTGAATGATTCTGAATATGCATCATGATTGAGCGCAATCTAATATCCCAGTCTGTGAGATTAACTAATGTTATTTCCTCATCTTTTTCAGGACTTGCTGGAGAGAATCTTCAGACTGTTTGACGTGGACAGGCAGGACTATCTCGTGCAAGAAGACTGGATTGAACTTCTTAAGCAGAGGTTAAGGTAGGTATTTACTAATACCGTTTCTAACATCAGTAGTAGGAGTTATATATCGAGATATCGACGAGCTTGCCACTTGTCATAATGCGCTGATAGTAAATACGAATTCGATTTATTTATTTCTTTAAAAAAACAATGGTTTCTGATACCTACTGTACTGTATGAATCCTACCACGTACCTTAGCGTGGAAAATTCCATCGAGCGCCTTGTAGCCCAAAAGACGCGGTTTAATCATTGTTGAGATGGACTAACCAGGACAAGGCTGCAATGGGAAATAACTACTATAGACCAAGAGTGTTTTTTTTTTATTTGCTTAGAATTATACATTTATTCGAAAAAAATATTTACAACATATAAAATAAAATTAATATTAATATTAAGGATAGGGATATAAGTCCCGTCCGCGTGGAATGGTGGCAAGAACGCTGGCTGCATTTCACCGCTGAATTGCAATACTGATTCTCTGGGCGAAGTCACCGGAGGAGACGACAAGACGCGGTGTTGTCTTTTAAAAACTTTTTTGCACTTGGGCTCCGTGTATTATAGCAACTAAAAATAAGAACTGGTATTTAAATAATTTGATTACCTGATTGCCTTCCTCCGTGATCTAGTGGGTGACCACCAGGTTCGATTCCCGGTCGGGTCACAATAAAACAATTAATTTATTGTATTAGGTCTGGTACGCTAGAGACATCGACGGGATTGCCATTTGTCATAATAGGCCTAAAGCAAACTTATCGAAATACGCTTCTTTAAAAAAATCGTGGTCTCTGATCACCTTACAAAGGATACAGTCACGATCACCTTACAAAGGATACAGTCGTGATCACCTTACAAAGGATACAGTCGTGATCACCTTACAAAGGATACAGTCGTGATCATACTTTTAATAGATTGCCAAAAAATTTATTGCATGCAAGCAATGACCTTACTATTTATTATTATGTCGATGAAACTACAGCGACTTTATTTATTTAAATTGGGTCTTAAGTTAATAATACTGTTTGATTTCGAATATATATTCGTAGCTAGATTGATCTGATAGTCTTATAACAATATATGACTTGATGCAGCATTGCTACCTTAACAGGATATTTAGTAACCGCACAAAACTCCTGTGACCTCACCACTTCCTTAGATAAAATCAAAGCAGATCATTTCGACATAAGAACAGCATTACGTGACATAACAATAAAAGCGTTTTATTTGTCAGAGATGAGAAGCAGATTGAATTCGTGGAGCAAATCGAGAGCATCGCATACGTGTTATGTGGCAACGGGGTCATCTCTCTAGACCATTTTCAGCTGATACTGCAGTCCAGAGGAGTAAGTACATTGAGCTTTCCGCTAATCAATTATCATTAGCATTGTAGTAACTCTTTACAGTCTACACGATTTCGTGCTGATACTGCAGGCCAGAGGAGTAAATACACAATTTTATTTTATTCATTTATTTAGGCAACTAACAGTCATCATACACAAACAAGGATATAACAAAATTGGCAATGTCGGCACTTGTAAGATACTAAATTGTATACTAATAAATAATATTAACCAATATGGGCGCCTTTCAAAGCTTTGCCGGCGCCTGGCAAGTTTTAACATACAGATGCTATGATATGATATTAAATTAATAACAATATAGAAATTAAATATATATATTCGAAGTACTTAGATACAAAAATATTAAAATTAAATTGATTAAAAAACTAATTATAAATAAATCTAAAAATACCTTTTAAAATTAAAACTATTCTACAAAATAAACTAAGGGCTTAATTAAATATTATAGGAAAAAACAACACCTTCAAGGAAATAAATGGATACAAAATCAAAGATACTGTAAGGAGCTAAATATAATATAAAAGATACTTAACAAATACTATATAATTTATAAATACACACTTACGAGGGGCGTTCAAAATATTCTCGGTATTGATACGTTACAACCTCTTTTATATATATATTTGTTACTGGCCGCTAAGATTCATCCATTGACATTAAAAAAAAGTAAAATTGGAACCGAGATGTTCTTTTGTTTTTCTGCAATTGCCGAACAAACATGAACACCATGAGCGAATTAACAATTTTAACGAAATTAGAGCACCGATCCGTCATAAAATTCTTGACAAAACAGGGTAAAAATCAAAAAACCATAAAAGAGGAAATGGATTGTGTTTACCGTGAGTCTGCTCCTTCTTTATCTACTATTCAAAAAATGTAATGTGGCTACCTCACAAGAAAATATCGATAAAGTGGAAAAACTTATATTGGAAGACGGCCGAGTGAAGGTAAAATCTATAGCTCAAGTAACCAATCTCTCTATTGGTACCGTACATGACATTATACATGACCATCTTAATATGTCAAAAGTAAGTGCAAGATGGGTTCCGCGAATGCTGACGCTTCTTCAAAAGGATATGCGTGTGGCTTGCTGTTCAGATTTTATCGACCTGTGTGGTGAAAATCCCGATGAGGTGCTGCAAAAAATAGTTACTGGAGATGAAACCTGGGTTCATCATTATGACCCAGAGAGCAAACAGGAGTCCATGCAGTGGCACATTAAGGGTTCAGCTCATCCCAAGAAGTTCAAGGTAATCCCGTCAGCTGGCAAGGTCATGGCCACAATATTTTGGGATTGTGAAGGAGTTTTGCTTATCGATTATAAAGAAAAAGGTGTAAATATCACAGGGCAGTACTACGCTAACGTTATACGTCAATTAAGAGATGCGATCAAAGAAAAGAGGCGAGGAAAGTTAACCAAAGGTGTTCTGCTTCTGCATGACAACGCCCCTGTCCATACTGCTCATATTGCCAAGGCAGCTATTGTTGAATGTGGGTTTGAAACTGTTACTCATCCACCCTATAGTCCGGACTTAGCCCCAAGCGACTTCTTTTTGTTTCCCAATCTTAAAAAGGATCTGCGTGGAAATAAATTTTCTGACGATGAAGCGTTGAAGACGGCCGTGGAGGAGCATTTTTACACCAAAGATAAAAAATATTTTTATGAGGGATTAAAAAAAATAATTGATCGATCTTATAAGTGTATGAACATAGGGGGGGAGTATATTGAAAAATAAAAATATCAAACTTTTCGTACTTGTTTGTTTTTATCCACATACCGAGAATATTTTGAACGCCCCTCGTATAATACCAATTACGGATACATTGTTACCCAAACTACCAACCATCAACAATATTTTTGTATAAACTTGAATTACAAATAAGCGATTTTATTATTTATCAACAAATCACAATACGATAGTAAAATCTAGCCAACTGAAATATGCAATGATTAGTGCATGAATGCTTGGGGCCCGGCAACGAAGAAAAAACACTCTTCTTCTGGAACTGGTACCAAACATGTCTATCTAAATAAAATCATTATTGCACATTTTTAAAAATCGAGTACTGAAATTGTTACGAGTATAATCAATCAACCTCAGCTCACAGATCCTAGAACAAGCGTTTTAGATCTATAGGTACTGCTGAAGACAAGCCAACCTGAATACAATGTTGAGATTTGCTATTTAGTTTTGCCGCGTTATCACGTCAGACGTTAAGTTAGCAAGGGTATGATTTCAATTTCCTAATTGTTCTACAAGTTGGTATTAGTGAAACCAGCAAACGTAAACGGCGGTTTTGTATATTTTGATAAATGTACGTAAAAAGGATCTGAATAGCTACGGGTTATTCAAATCAAATCAAAATATTTTATTTCCGCAAGGTTAGTACGTAACACTTGGATATTGTCAATACATACAAGCTAAGAAATAAAAAAACAAATAAAAAATATTACCATTGACCATGGCTGGACCGAACCCAACATCAATACAATAATTCTGTGGTGTCAAGGAAAAAGGGGATAAGTACAAAAGTTGAACTTTTCACTAGAGGCAAATTAAGAAAACAACTCATTTTTATAATTAGAAAATTGTAATTAGTAAATGTTCAATTTCATTAGTCGTATACTTTAGGTACAAGTCCACTCATGTCACTATGCATAACTTAATTATTGGCGGTAAAAGCGAGATACTGAAATAACTCGATTGAACTCTTTTTACTTATTTATACATTTTAATGTTACGACTAGCCCCTTTATGTACGTAGGGGTGTAAAATAAACTGTACAGTGTATAGACTCATCTCCTTATTGCATTGACGCATATAACCTTTGAACCAATAGGTGCAAAAATTTCATTTATAAATTTTTCAACTCATCTCCTTTTTCCTTAATACCACAGAATTATAACTAAAACATTGTTGCCTTAAACGAGGATTTTTTTTTACTTACAGCTAGATACTTAATATTAAATTCGTGGCTGTAAAAAGGCCGTGTCAGCTTTTCAAGGATTTGCCATTGATAGATGGGGCTCGAACTTGGAGGTTATCAATCTAACCACCCGGCCACCACTACTCATCCTTGCTGTTAAATATTTATCTTTAAATGTACTTGTATTCGTCACCACATTAATAGTTTTTGCAATCATAGTAAGTATAGAAAAATATCCAAAAACTGTCACCGCTCTAAATGCATTCTATACTGAAGAAAGAACCATCCCAAATAAAATTGCCCAACCTTAACTGCAGTTATGGAAGTTCGTGAATCAAGAAACATAACATCAATATGATTGTTTTGCAGATAACTGATAAATTATTTCGTCTATCGGACTCGGATGGTGATGGATTCGTGACAGCCGACGAAGTTATGGAGTTTTTAGCAGCAGTCACTAGTAGCAGGTAACTTTCACTATAAATATAGTAAATTATTTCACAAATATAATTTTCAAGTATTATTTAATTTATATTGTTTTTGTATCTTTATATATGTTGTATCTACATTATTATTTATTTTATTGGAAAACAAACAGTACATACTTAATAACTAATTACAAAATCAAGCATATATATACAGATCATTAATATGTTTTCACAAATAGGAAACTATGAAAGCAAACTAAAATTTAGATAATAAAGAAAGTAAGTAGTAAGGAAGCAAATTAAATAAGAATAACAGTTTAGGTAGTTTCGGAAACACTTAAAGAAACTCTGTCAAACCAATGTTTTGACAAAGTATTCTTAAAAGTAGCTGTAGTTGAATGAAATAGATCCAACTCGAAAAAGTCAACCAGTTTATTAAATTTATTAGCTGCACAGCAGCAAAACGAATTACCTCTATACCTAAATGCACTAGCTGGCTCTGATAAGCATGTTGGCTTTCTTAAGCTGGAGCACAGAAATTAATTCTAGATAGAAGCTGCTTACTTTCAATATATCACAAAGGTTATCTGGTTCTCCCATGTACACAACATTTGTAAATTATGTACAATAAATAATTTTAATATTATCATTATCACAGTCTTACAGCCAGTTTCTCGAACATATTTTTGGTACTTAATTATTACTTAAGTAAAAATAAACCTGTTAATTTTTACTTAAGTGATAATTAGGTACTAAAAAACGTTCCAGAAACTGGCTGTTAGTCTAATAACATCTTTATATACGGGTTATTAAATAACATTTATAATAGACTTATCTTCTGCAAAAATTTAAATTGTTGTCAATATTTTCAGATCTACGTCAGGCTTCGACAAGAATGCTGTTGAGTGGCTCGAGCAATTATTCCGGGAGACGGTAGGAGAACAAAAGGAGATTAAGAGAGAACAATTTCAAAAGATATTGCTCTCTAAGAACGTACGTATAAGTAATTTGAATTTCAAAATAATAGTTTGAGAGCCAGAGCAGCGTAGCGGCTTGATGAGCAAAATGCTATCAGAAGACTAACGACCAGTTGCAGGAAAGAAGAATAAAATAATCAATGATCAACATTTTGTTTTTTAAAAAACACTGACTCCTGAAAAACTAACAAATAGTTTTGGAATGTTAAATCAATATATGCTAAAATTGTATAGAAAGCTTAGACTAATTAACTGTTCCAAATGTATATAGAAATGTTTTTTTAAACAATAAAGTATAATTATTATAAATAAAAAACCATGGAGATTGGGTAAAATTGATATTTTTTGTACACAAGGCAAATAGTTTGTAGATATTTTTTCTGAAGCTTTTGGAATCATTTGTACAATACGTAAAAACCGATTTGCTTTTATGACGAGCCGTCTGCATCGAGTTAAATGGCGTAGCCAAATTAAAAAGCTATATAAGGTAAGTATGATCATGTCTCCCAATTTCGCTTTCAGTTAAAATGGCTCAATATCCGCTTTCGCCGGTCTGTCCATCTTCTCTCTTTACTTTATAACGTTCTCAATCACCCTAAAACACCTTCGTACCTTAAATTCCGCTTTGAATTTCTCTCTAATACGCACAACTGTGCTCTTCGCTCCTCTCACAACAATCAGCTAAAGATTCCTTCGCATTCCTCTAGCAGATATTCAGATTCCTTCACTGTTGCTGCCGCTCGTCAGTGGAACAAGCTACCCCTGGCTATAAGACGTGCACCGTCCGTCAACGTACCTATTTAAAAACCTTCTAACCACATTATTTATTGAGAAACAGAATGTATGTCTCTCGAATTAGTAGTTTGACATTTTATTTATATATATCTATTTATTTATAGTGTATGTATGTATTATATAGTATGTATTATATAGTATGTATGTGTATTGTTTTTTTATATTGTGTATGTATATGTATATTAAAGTGCTATAAATGCGTAATTATGTTTATTAGCTATTTTAATATTTTTCTTCATCCTGCCCATCACCTTACATGATCCCCAAGGTTAGCTGGTGAAGAATGCCTTATGGCGTTATAGCTCGCCTATGTACTAGGTTTTTATATGCAATAAAGTATTTAAATAAACAAGGCATAGTCCTAATTAAAGTTTCATCAAATTTTGTTCGATATTAATACGTTTAATAGTAAGTTCTCGTGAACAAAATTTGCGCAAACTGTTTTTTTTTTTTTTTTTTTTTTTTTTTTTTAATACGGAGCACGACATGTGACACCCACCTAATGGTAAGCGGTACGCGAGGTCCAAGAATGGGAGCAACTGACGCCAGCCTCAGACGACCGACATCAGTCCCTACCACTATGCCGGCCTATAAAGATGCTTTTCACACTTCGTTTGAAGGACTCCAGGTTATAGGAGTGGGGAAACACACTGGCTGGGAGAGCATTTCACATCTTCAGCGTGCGACAGATGTAAGAGTCTCCAAATTTGTATGTACGCGTAGGGATAGTGGCTACGGTATGTGGATGCATATTTTGGCCTGTGCGAGTGGTTCGGTTGCGGAATAGAGAAGAAGAGATAAGGTTGTGGAGCTCTTCAGAACATTCACCGTAGTATAGCTTGTAGAACACGCTCAGGGAGGCCACATCTCGGCGAAGCTGCAGCGATTCGAGAGTTTTGGACACTGTAGTATCGTCCACTATTCGAATAGCCCGCCTCTGCAGGACATTGAGAGCATCTGTAAGGTACTTAGCGGAACCATCCCAGAGGCGAGAACAGAATCAGTAGTCGTTAGTAAGCCATTGGTTACGTTCTTAAGTTTGCAGTTTTATCAAAGTGTAATCATATGTGTTTATGTTTTTTTTTATGTCAATTTCAGCCATTCTTCACGGAGCGAGTGTTTCAAATCTTCGACGAAGATGACAGCGGCACCATATCGCTGCATGAGTTCATTGCAGCAGTACAGAGGTTCGCAGGACAGGCTCCTGAGGACAAGATTCGATTCTTATTCAAAGTTTACGATTTGGATGGTAACAGTATTTCATTTAACGAATACACAGTAAACCTTTTAAAAAATGCCCAGTCAACATTTACAATAGTAATAATAATAATAAAAATGTAATATTTCTCTCCTTTGGTACGCTGGAGACATCGACGAGTTTGCCACTTGTCATGATTGGCCGGCAGTAAAGTTGGCTAAATGTGAATCCGCTTATTTATAAGCGTGGTTTCTGACCACCCCGAAAGGGAAACGGTCGTTATGATACTTTATATATATTTATGTAATTGTATGTAACGATTATTATGTATTGAATGTAATTATTATATTTATAATAATGCAGCCGCAATTCTCTCACGTTTTTATTTTTAAATTTTAGAATTTCACCCCCACTTTTATTTTTATTTTTTATTCTAGCACGGCATGTGACCTTGCGCCCACCCGATGGTAAGTGGCGCGCATGGTCTATGAATGTTAGCAACTGGAATCAGACACTTATGTCCGACATCAGTCCTTAACACTATGCCGGCTTGACTAGATGCCATATCACACTTCGCTTGAAGGACTCCAGGTTATAGGAAAGTGGTAACACAGAGGCTGGAAGAGCATTCCACATGTTTATTGTGCGACAGATGTATGAGTCCCCAAATTTATAGGTACGCAAAAGGATGGTGACTACGGTATGTGGGTGCATATTCTGACCTGTGCGAGTGGTTCGGTTGAACACTCTCAAAGGTTAGCTGTTATAAAACGACAAAAGTTATAGTTCGCCTTGTACATTACTTTTAAGTTTTATTGTGCGATAAAGAGTTTATAAATAATTACTTGTTGAACAAACAGTTTGTAGTAACGTTATCTATTTCAGGTGATGGTCTAATCCAGCAGCGGGAACTGCAGCACGTGCTTCGAGCCTGTATGGAGGAGAACGGGATGAGGTTTAGCGACTCACAACTTCTGGAGCTGACCGGCGCGATGCTGGAAGACGCCGACCCTGAGCAGAGAGGCGCCATCACCTACGAGGCGCTAAGGGAACAGCTCGCCAAACACGATGGGTTGCTGGAGAATTTATCCATTAGGTAGGTTACTATGTGCAACTTGATATGGTGTACATAATATTTTAACAAATTAACTACTTATAAGGATATTTGCTACGGTAACAGCGTAGCAAATATCCTTATAATAAATCACTAGAAAAATATATAAAAAAATATTGTCTCTTTATTTTTATTTTTTAACTAGTTTAAATTGTTTATAATCCGTTTGTACTATATGTTTAGTAAATATAATGTTACTCCGTAATTGGCTAGGTGTTAGGTAATCATTTGAATGTAAATATTTATTTGTAAAAGACAGCTGTGGAATAAGTTGTAGTATTCATATTAGCCAGCGAAGTGAAATTGCACAGTCAGTCCGTTAGATGCATCAGAATAGGAGATGGCTAAAACGTTATCTAAAAACTTATGATAAATATAATTGTTTTTTTACAGTATAGACCGGTGGTTGGTGCCGCCAAAACCAAAGGAAGAGCCCAACAACTGGCGTCAATGGATGCTATCCCGAATACCGTACCAGCTGAGCACGTCTTACTGCAGGAACAACTATGACCTGGTCATGTATTTAATGGTCTTCGCAGCCATCAACATTGGGCTGTTCGTGTCCAGAGCTATCGAGTATAAAGATAGCCATACTTATGTTATTGTTGCCAGAGCCTGTGGTGAGTATTGTTGCCAGAGACTGTGGTGAGTATTGTTGCCAGAGCCTGTGGTGAGTATTGTTGCCAGAGACTGTGGTGAGTATTGTTGCCAGAGACTGTGGTGAGTATTGTTGCCAGAGACTGTGGTGAGTATTGTTGCCAGAGACTGTGGTGAGTATTGTTGCCAGAGACTGTGGTGAGTATTGTTGCCAGAGCCTGTGGTGAGTATTGTTGACAGAGCCTGTGGTGAGTATTGTTGCCAGAGACTGTGGTGAGTATTGTTGCCAGAGACTGTGGTGAGTATTGTTGCCAGAGCCTGTGGTGAGTATTGTTGACAGAGCCTGTGGTGAGTATGAATAATAAAATTATAATATTCAGGCACACACACATTTGTAGACTTATTTCTAGCACGTTGAAGTCCATTTGGACGCAGTTACGCAAAAAGGATACAATCCACAATGTTCAGTTTTTTCAGGAATCTTTCTAATAATAACCTGAATAAAAAAATGCTTGCTTCCAGTTGCAGAAAGATTGATTATCTTTTATCTTGGTTAACCTATAAGACATTGGCTAAAATAACCCAAGCTAACTACCAATCACGTGGCGTATATCAAAATATTGATCATAGATTATTTTAAGCATATATGATATAAAAAAATGAATTAATCGACATATAGCCATTCGGCCAGAAGATATCATACAATTAACACTACACAAGATTCTTAAAATCATGAATATAAATACGTTAATGACACGTGTAATTGTTTAGTTAATGGTGCAATCAAAATTGCAAGAAATATAAATATTATTAATGATGACAAATGTAAAATTGGTACTATTTCGTACAGAGAAGTCAACAATCAAGTAGAAGACAATGTAATAAAATTCCGATTAGAACAGATAAAACATTAACAGGTCACTGGAGTCTACTAAATCCACTAGCGGGAGTAGAATCGTTTAAAGTAAAAACGTTTCACACATGTGATAGTCTTTCGTGAATAAAGATATTGTGTCTTTGAAGTATCATCATCACACTCCATAGAATACAGAGTCCTTGACCTACTGGAGATGAGCCTTCCAAAAAATTATGGTGAATTTGGCATACACTCGCTAGCCAGAAAGGTTGGTCAGGGTCTGTGTCAATTCACAATTCCACAAGTTAGTATTAGTTGAACCGGGCTTAGCGTGCTCTCCTCCTCACGGGAAGGGAAGGTGAGAAAGACAAATTTCTAAGTATTACATCGTGTGTGGGAAAGAGAGACAGTGTGTCGTCCAGGCCCGGATGACCAATGGGTCTAGGTTGGGGATGGGGACTTTCCCCCGTTCCTCAATCATTCATGCACTTTTGGTGCTGGGCGTCATTACTGGTTTAACAGCGCCCGTGTGGCCCACGAACCCAAGAAGTCTAGGTTCGACTGCTTCAGCTCTTCTCTTATTTATTTATTTATTTAAAAACTTAATTGCACTATGTACAAAGGCGGACTTAATGCCGCTAGGCATTCTCTGACAGCCAAACCTTTAGGACATTGGAGCACTTCTCTAGGATGTGGTCTCCGTTGGGAGGCCGAGCGATATTCTGAAGATGCATAAAGTATCTAGAACATACATCTAGTCAGGCCGACGACAAATTCATCAATAGTAGGCATCTCCGGAACTTGAGCTATGACGGAATTACGCACGAACCATGGTGCTCGGGAGACCACTCTGAGCGATATGTTCTGCTGACTTTGATATTGTCTCTATTAGACTTGGGTTGATGCCAGGCTGGCGTCATAGTTGAGTCGGGAACATCTTGTAGACCCGGACCTTCAACCTAAGCGGCAAGCTGGAACTTAGAAGAATCTGGTTTACAAAGGAGGTCTCTTTTTAATTGCACAACAAGATGCTCGAACCGACCTTTTTAGGATTTTAGGGAAAGCGTTCTTACAACCGAGTCACCTCTTAAAGTACGATATAATAGAGGTTAATTTATTCTGCATAGGACAGTGTCTCAACTTCAGCTGCGCATGGGTACTGGTACTGATGTGCCGAGCGTGCCTGACGTGGCTCCGGAACCGCGGACTCGGCGGAGTGTTGCCGCTCGACCACCACATATACCTGCATAAGATAACCGGAGTATTGGTCTTTGTGTACAGCATCGTACACACTGTCATGCACTTGGCTAATTTCAGTAAGTTCATTTCAGGTATTAAAAGTTTATTCATGATAATTTTTATACATATTTAATATTTGGTTGTTAGGCACATGATTCGTTCCACACACAGTATCAAGTCCATTTCTATTCCATGCCTGATAACAAAAAACTATTTTTTTATATTAACCCTGATTCTTAGTAATAAATACCTCACCATTTAAAGCAACCTTCTCATCTCTTATTTCAGGTTTAATAGTAGTAAATGATCCGACAGTAAACTCTGGTAACTTTACTCTTAGCGAGTGGTTGCTGACAAGTCGGCCTGGATTGTTTGGGCTGGTGTCTGGAGTGGCCAACCCAACTGGAGTGGGGCTGGTTATAGTGTTGGTGGTGATGGTGCTGTGCTCACAACCGTTCATTAGAAGAGGTGGAAGCTTTGAAGTAAGTAGAGCTAGGGATAAGAATAAGAAGAAGACCCAAACGATAGTCCAGGGACTAGTGACTGACCAACTAAACATCCCATTACACCGTACTATCCACTGCACCGAGGACTGCAACCGCTGGGAACTGCTGGTGGATAGACTGCGACGGATCACGATCCCTAACGTACCAACTAAGGAGGAGGTGTCCAAAGCTATACGTATGATATATGTAGCCAATTTATTTAAAGTATCAGGTCTGGTAAAATTTCAATTAAACTATCTAGAAATAACAGGGATAACACTCTAATACACGATAATAAAACCCATTATTAAACAAGTTAAGCTAAAATAGACTATTAGATTAAATGTGACAAATAATCCTAACAAAGACTATTAACCAATAGAATTTGTCCATAACCAAGCTTCGAATTCACAATATGTGGAAAAATATTACAATGATCCTGGTGATTGTTTATTTGTGTGTATTTTTAGATATTCTACTGGAGTCACCTTCTGTACATTCCCTTCTGGGTGCTGTTGGTGTTTCACGGCCCTAACTTCTGGAAGTGGTTCATCGTGCCCGGAGTCATTTATTTCATTGAAAGAATTCGAAGATTAACTTGGTTGAGGTATGTTTATCATCATTATTTTGATATGATGATATATCAAATAAGTTGATTGAAACCATCAAAAAATGAAGGCATATGTCGTGACAAAAACGCTCAAAATTTTTATTTGTTAGCAGATTCTTTTAAACCGTATTTTAACATTATACTCGTAATCATAGATATAGGATCTAAATCTATACTCGTAATCATAGATATAGGATCTAAATCTATACTCGTAATCATAGATATAGGATCTAAATCTATACTCGTAATCATAGATATAGGATCTAAATCTATACTCGTAATCATAGATATAGGATCTAAATCTATACTCGTAATCATAGATATAGGATCTAAATCTATACTCGTAATCATAGATATAGGATCTAAATCTATACTCGTAATCATAGATATAGGATCTAAATCTATACTCGTAATCATAGATATAGGATCTAAATCTATACTCGTAATCATAGATATAGGATCTAAATCTATACTCGTAATCATAGATATAGGATCTAAATCTATACTCGTAATCATAGATATAGGATCTAAATCTATACTCGTAATCATAGATATAGGATCTAAATCTATACTCGTAATCATAGATATAGGATCTAAATCTATACTCGTAATCATAGATATAGGATCTAAATCTATACTCGTAATCATAGATATAGGATCTAAATCTATACTCGTAATCATAGATATAGGATCTAAATCTATACTCGTAATCATAGATATAGGATCTAAATCTATACTCGTAATCATAGATATAGGATCTAAATCTATACTCGTAATCATAGATATAGGATCTAAATCTATACTCGTAATCATAGATATAGGATCTAAATCTATACTCGTAATCATAGATATAGGATCTAAATCTATACTCGTAATCATAGATATAGGATCTAAATCTATACTCGTAATCATAGATATAGGATCTAAATCTATACTCGTAATCATAGATATAGGATCTAAATCTATACTCGTAATCATAGATATAGGATCTAAATCTATACTCGTAATCATAGATATAGGATCTAAATCTATACTCGTAATCATAGATATAGGATCTAAATCTATACTCGTAATCATAGATATAGGATCTAAATCTATACTCGTAATCATAGATATAGGATCTAAATCTATACTCGTAATCATAGATATAGGATCTAAATCTATACTCGTAATCATAGATATAGGATCTAAATCTATACTCGTAATCATAGATATAGGATCTAAATCTATACTCGTAATCATAGATATAGGATCTAAATCTATACTCGTAATCATAGATATAGGATCTAAATCTATACTCGTAATCATAGATATAGGATCTAAATCTATACTCGTAATCATAGATATAGGATCTAAATCTATACTCGTAATCATAGATATAGGATCTAAATCTATACTCGTAATCATAGATATAGGATCTAAATCTATACTCGTAATCATAGATATAGGATCTAAATCTATACTCGTAATCATAGATATAGGATCTAAATCTATACTCGTAATCATAGATATAGGATCTAAATCTATACTCGTAATCATAGATATAGGATCTAAATCTATACTCGTAATCATAGATATAGGATCTAAATCTATACTCGTAATCATAGATATAGGATCTAAATCTATACTCGTAATCATAGATATAGGATCTAAATCTATACTCGTAATCATAGATATAGGATCTAAATCTATACTCGTAATCATAGATATAGGATCTAAATCTATACTCGTAATCATAGATATAGGATCTAAATCTATACTCGTAATCATAGATATAGGATCTAAATCTATACTCGTAATCATAGATATAGGATCTAAATCTATACTCGTAATCATAGATATAGGATCTAAATCTATACTCGTAATCATAGATATAGGATCTAAATCTATACTCGTAATCATAGATATAGGATCTAAATCTATACTCGTAATCATAGATATAGGATCTAAATCTATACTCGTAATCATAGATATAGGATCTAAATCTATACTCGTAATCATAGATATAGGATCTAAATCTATACTCGTAATCATAGATATAGGATCTAAATCTATACTCGTAATCATAGATATAGGATCTAAATCTATACTCGTAATCATAGATATAGGATCTAAATCTATACTCGTAATCATAGATATAGGATCTAAATCTATACTCGTAATCATAGATATAGGATCTAAATCTATACTCGTAATCATAGATATAGGATCTAAATCTATACTCGTAATCATAGATATAGGATCTAAATCTATACTCGTAATCATAGATATAGGATCTAAATCTATACTCGTAATCATAGATATAGGATCTAAATCTATACTCGTAATCATAGATATAGGATCTAAATCTATACTCGTAATCATAGATATAGGATCTAAATCTATACTCGTAATCATAGATATAGGATCTAAATCTATACTCGTAATCATAGATATAGGATCTAAATCTATACTCGTAATCATAGATATAGGATCTAAATCTATACTCGTAATCATAGATATAGGATCTAAATCTATACTCGTAATCATAGATATAGGATCTAAATCTATACTCGTAATCATAGATATAGGATCTAAATCTATACTCGTAATCATAGATATAGGATCTAAATCTATACTCGTAATCATAGATATAGGATCTAAATCTATACTCGTAATCATAGATATAGGATCTAAATCTATACTCGTAATCATAGATATAGGATCTAAATCTATACTCGTAATCATAGATATAGGATCTAAATCTATACTCGTAATCATAGATATAGGATCTAAATCTATACTCGTAATCATAGATATAGGATCTAAATCTATACTCGTAATCATAGATATAGGATCTAAATCTATACTCGTAATCATAGATATAGGATCTAAATCTATACTCGTAATCATAGATATAGGATCTAAATCTATACTCGTAATCATAGATATAGGATCTAAATCTATACTCGTAATCATAGATATAGGATCTAAATCTATACTCGTAATCATAGATATAGGATCTAAATCTATACTCGTAATCATAGATATAGGATCTAAATCTATACTCGTAATCATAGATATAGGATCTAAATCTATACTCGTAATCATAGATATAGGATCTAAATCTATACTCGTAATCATAGATATAGGATCTAAATCTATACTCGTAATCATAGATATAGGATCTAAATCTATACTCGTAATCATAGATATAGGATCTAAATCTATACTCGTAATCATAGATATAGGATCTAAATCTATACTCGTAATCATAGATATAGGATCTAAATCTATACTCGTAATCATAGATATAGGATCTAAATCTATACTCGTAATCATAGATATAGGATCTAAATCTATACTCGTAATCATAGATATAGGATCTAAATCTATACTCGTAATCATAGATATAGGATCTAAATCTTATACTCGTAATCATAGATATAGGATCTAAATCTATACTCGTAATCATAGATATAGGATCTAAATCTATACTCGTAATCATAGATATAGGATCTAAATCTATACTCGTAATCATAGATATAGGATCTAAATCTGATACTCGTAATCATAGATATAGGATCTAAATCTATACTCGTAATCATAGATATAGGATCTAAATCTATACTCGTAATCATAGATATAGGATCTAATCTATACTCGTAAAAAGGAAATCTATACTCGTAATCATAGATATAGGATCTAAATCTATACTCGTAATCATAGATATAGGATCTAAATCTATACTCGTAATCATAGATATAGGATCTAAATCTATACTCGTAATCATAGATATAGGATCTAAATCTATACTCGTAATCATAGATATAGGATCTAAATCTATACTCGTAATCATAGATATAGGATCTAAATCTATACTCGTAATCATAGATATAGGATCTAAATCTATACTCGTAATCAATAGATATAGGATCTAAATCTATACTCGTAATCATAGATATAGGATCTAAATCTATACTCGTAATCATAGATATAGGATCTAAATCTATACTCGTAATCATAGATATAGGATCTAAATCTATACTCGTAATCATAGATATAGGATCTAAATCTATACTCGTAATCATAGATATAGGATCTAAATCTATACTCGTAATCATAGATATAGGATCTAAATCTATACTCGTAATCATAGATATAGGATCTAAATCTATACTCGTAATCATAGATATAGGATCTAAATCTATACTCGTAATCATAGATATAGGATCTAAATCTATACCTCGTAATCATAGATTATAGGATCTAAATCTATACTCGTAATCATAGATATAGGATCTAAATCTATACTCGTAATCATAGATATAGGATCTAAATCTATACTCGTAATCATAGATATAGGATCTAAATCTATACTCGTAATCATAGATATAGGATCTAAATCTATACTCGTAATCATAGATATAGGATCTAAATCTATACTCGTAATCATAGATATAGGATCTAAATCTATACTCGTAATCATAGATATAGGATCTAAATCTATACTCGTAATCATAGATATAGGATCTAAATCTATACTCGTAATCATAGATATAGGATCTAAATCTATACTCGTAATCATAGATATAGGATCTAAATATACTCGTATCATAGATTAATCTACTCGTAATCATAGATATAGGATCTAAATCTATACTCGTAATCATAGATATAGGATCTAAATCTATACTCGTAATCATAGATATAGGATCTAAATCTATACTCGTAATCATAGATATAGGATCTAAATCTATACTCGTAATCATAGATATAGGATCTAAATCTATACTCGTAATCATAGATATAGGATCTAAATCTATACTCGTAATCATAGATATAGGATCTAAATCTATACTCGTAATCATAGATATAGGATCTAAATCTATACTCGTAATCATAGATATAGGATCTAAATCTATACTCGTAATCATAGATATAGGATCTAAATCTATACTCGTAATCATAGATATAGGATCTAAATCTATACTCGTAATCATAGATATAGGATCTAAATCTATACTCGTAATCATAGATATAGGATCTAAATCTATACTCGTAATCATAGATATAGGATCTAAATCTATACTCGTAATCATAGATATAGGATCTAAATCTATACTCGTAATCATAGATATAGGATCTAAATCTATACTCGTAATCATAGATATAGGATCTAAATCTATACTCGTAATCATAGATATAGGATCTAAATCTATACTCGTAATCATAGATATAGGATCTAAATCTATACTCGTAATCATAGATATAGGATCTAAATCTATACTCGTAATCATAGATATAGGATCTAAATCTATACTCGTAATCATAGATATAGGATCTAAATCTATACTCGTAATCATAGATATAGGATCTAAATCTATACTCGTAATCATAGATATAGGATCTAAATCTATACTCGTAATCATAGATATAGGATCTAAATCTATACTCGTAATCATAGATATAGGATCTAAATCTATACTCGTAATCATAGATATAGGATCTAAATCTATACTCGTAATCATAGATATAGGATCTAAATCTATACTCGTAATCATAGATATAGGATCTAAATCTATACTCGTAATCATAGATATAGGATCTAAATCTATACTCGTAATCATAGATATAGGATCTAAATCTATACTCGTAATCATAGATATAGGATCTAAATCTATACTCGTAATCATAGATATAGGATCTAAATCTATACTCGTAATCATAGATATAGGATCTAAATCTATACTCGTAATCATAGATATAGGATCTAAATCTATACTCGTAATCATAGATATAGGATCTAAATCTATACTCGTAATCATAGATATAGGATCTAAATCTATACTCGTAATCATAGATATAGGATCTAAATCTATACTCGTAATCATAGATATAGGATCTAAATCTATACTCGTAATCATAGATATAGGATCTAAATCTATACTCGTAATCATAGATATAGGATCTAAATCTATACTCGTAATCATAGATATAGGATCTAAATCTATACTCGTAATCATAGATATAGGATCTAAATCTATACTCGTAATCATAGATATAGGATCTAAATCTATACTCGTAATCATAGATATAGGATCTAAATCTATACTCGTAATCATAGATATAGGATCTAAATCTATACTCGTAATCATAGATATAGGATCTAAATCTATACTCGTAATCATAGATATAGGATCTAAATCTATACTCGTAATCATAGATATAGGATCTAAATCTATACTCGTAATCATAGATATAGGATCTAAATCTATACTCGTAATCATAGATATAGGATCTAAATCTATACTCGTAATCATAGATATAGGATCTAAATCTATACTCGTAATCATAGATATAGGATCTAAATCTATACTCGTAATCATAGATATAGGATCTAAATCTATACTCGTAATCATAGATATAGGATCTAAATCTATACTCGTAATCATAGATATAGGATCTAAATCTATACTCGTAATCATAGATATAGGATCTAAATCTATACTCGTCATCATAGATATAGGATCTAAATCTATACTCGTAATCATAGATATAGGATCTAAATCTATACTCGTAATCATAGATATAGGATCTAAATCTATACTCGTAATCATAGATATAGGATCTAAATCTATACTCGTAATCATAGATATAGGATCTAAATCTATGCTCGTAATCATAGATATAGGATCTAAATCTATACTCGTAATCATAGATATAGGATCTAAATCTATACTCGTAATCATAGATATAGGATCTAAATCTATACTCGTAATCATAGATATAGGATCTAAATCTATACTCGTAATCATAGATATAGGATCTAAATCTATGCTCGTAATCATAGATATAGGATCTAAATCTATACTCGTAATCATAGATATAGGATCTAAATCTATGCTCGTAATCATAGATATAGGATCTAAATCTATGCTCGTAATCATAGATATAGGATCTAAATCTATGCTCGTAATCATAGATATAGGATCTAAATCTATGCTCGTAATCATAGATATAGGATCTAAATCTATGCTCGTAATCATAGATATAGGATCTAAATCTATGCTCGTAATCATAGATATAGGATCTAAATCTATGCTCGTAATCATAGATATAGGATCTAAATCTATGCTCGTAATCATAGATATAGGATCTAAATCTATGCTCGTAATCATAGATATAGGATCTAAATCTATGCTCGTAATCATAGATATAGGATCTAAATCTATGCTCGTAATCATAGATATAGGATCTAAATCTATGCTCGTAATCATAGATATAGGATCTAAATCTATGCTCGAAATCATAGATATAGGATCTAAATCTATGCTCGTAATCATAGATATAGGATCTAAATCTATGCTCGTAATCATAGATATAGGATCTAAATCTATGCTCGTAATCATAGATATAGGATCTAAATCTATGCTCGTAATCATAGATATAGGATCTAAATCTATGCTCGTAATTATTTATTTATTTATTTATTCAAGGTACAACAAACAGATTACAACCATTGCACGATATATACACACTATTTGACAGCAGTTCTGGATTGCAATCCACAGCAGTGTACACTACAAGACAATACAATTGTTGGCGATGCGCAATTTACTACCCGCTTTCGATTAGAGGGTCCTGCGCTCGCCACGCCCGCAAGAAACACGGAAATAGAAAACTTAGTAATTACAACTATACTACTCACCTTGGCAGGGATATGACCGTATATCCAACCAGTTTATGCTCAACCAGCAGTGTAACCAGCAGTGTAATTGAGTGTGTGTAGGTGTATGTGATGAGTAAAACGAGTGTTATGACCTGGATGAGCACTTTTCCTCCGGGAATGGTTAATCCTAGGTCACAAGTCCAAAAGCGGCTACCACGCGGCACTAAATTGGTATTGACTTCCTCAAAACTCGTCTTCCACATGAATTTCTTTTTCCCCACAAAGCCAAAGTGTCAAAAAAAAAAATTTGCCAACCTAACATTTTTTAAAGCACCTAGGCCGAGGACCACAATTTTCATTCTGCCAAGGTGCATTCAAAAATAATATAAAATAATTAAAGCTGCGGTCAACAAATACATTTCGAACATCCCCCCCCCAGCCCCGGACCGGGGAAAGCGATCCGCAAACAGTAATTATAAAGAAGATATTTAGTTAAGAGGGAGACGGGAGAGAGTGGCCACAGCTCGTTTCAAGACAGAACCTCCAGTCAAAACTTCAGCAAAGCGATGGACGCCATCACTACCAGGGTGCAAAGCTAATATGCGTCCACGACGCCAAGACAACGGTGAAGCGTTTGCATCCTTCAACAAAACTAAGTCGCCTATCCGAGGCGGATCAGTGAGGTCAGTCCACTTAACCCGCTGCTGCAGTATATGTAGGTACTCCAAAGACCAACGTCGCCAGAAGTTCTGGGACAACTGCTGTAATAACTGAAAGCGGGAGAGCCGGTTGGAGCTTACATCCTGCCAAGGATATTCTGGCAGCGCATTAAGTGGCTGACCGACAAGAAAATGGCCTGGTGTCAACGCCTCCAGGTCGTTGGGGTCCGCAGAAACGGGACATAATGGTCTACTGTTCAGAACAGACTCAATTTTACAAAGAACTGTGGCCATTTCCTCAAATGTTAAAGTCGTTTCCCCATTAACTCGCATCAAATGTGATTTAGCCGATTTGACCGCAGCTTCAAATATTCCGCCCCAGTGTGGACAAGCTGGAGGACTAAAACGCCAAGTGATTCCAAATTGAGAGAGTTTGGCTCCGATGTCAGTCTCCCTTTCAGCCAGGAATTTATAGACTTCGGACAAGTGGTTATTGGCACCAATGAAGTTGGTTCCACAATCTGAGCGTATCAAGGTAGGTAAACCGCGACGTGCAACAAACCGAGTTAAAGTTGCAATAAAGGCTTCGGTAGACAAAGAACTGACTAATTCGAGATGGACAGCCTTTGTCGCCAAGCAAACAAATACGCAGCCCCAGGCCTTGACAACCTTCGCATTCCGAAGGTGATGAGTTTTTAGATGGAAGGGGCCACAAAAATCGGTGGCACATCCAGCGAATGGACGGGCCTCTGTAACTCGATCGCTGGGCAAGTCGCCCATTTTGGGCTGCATGGTACCCGCCCTTGTCCGATAACAAGGGATACATTTAAAAATTACCGAACGAATCGCCCGTCGGGCTCCAATGATCCAAAATTCTCGTTGCAAGATACCCAGCAAGGCATTGCAGCCTGCATGAGAATTTTTAGTGTGTCGATCCCGGATCAAAATCTCCAAGAAATGCCCATGCCTGGGCAATATTAGAGGATGTCGTGCCCCAAATGGCAAGGAGGAGTTCCGGAGACGGCCGCCGACCCTGAGAAGTCCCACTCCATCCAAGAAAGGGCTTAATCGGCGCAAGGCACCAACCACAGGCTTGTCAGACTGCAGAGCCTCAAGTACCGGACGAAACTCTTCTAGCTGAATGAATTTCACCCAGTAGAAGAGCGCCTGTTTTCGTTCGTCCGTAGAAACTACTGAAGTCATCAGTCGGGATGACTGGTGTCTACAATTGTAGATAAATCGCCTTATCCAACAAGTTACAGCAATCAACTTATCGAAGGAACTGTAACGGTTCAGGAGGAAGTTGTGATCAACGGAATCAACTTGAACAGCAAGACAGCGTAGTCCAGGCAATTCTGTTAGCCCAGGAAGACAAATATTATTATCAGGCCATACCGATGGCAGACGATTAAGCCAATCTGGTCCCCACCAAAGTGGATGACCAACTAGCGCTGGGGCATCACAGCCGCGCGATGCACAATCCGCAGGATTAATTGCTCCAGGAACATGTCTCCAAACAATGGAAACTTCCGAGTCTTGTATTTGTGAGACTCGGTTCGCAACGAATACTTCTAAATTATAGACAGATGCCTTTAGCCAGGCTAAAATAATCATACTGTCGGACCAGCCGAACACCTCATTCACACGAAAGTAAGGTTTTAATAAAGAAAATGTGTGATTTAAAAGCCGACAAAGCAAGTTGGCGCCACACAGCTCAAGCTTCGGAATGGTTATTCTTTTCCGAATAGGCGCGACTTTAGATTTGGCCATGACCAAGCTGGTATGGACATCATGATGGCTGTCAACAACTCGCAGATAAACAACTGCGGCATATCCACATTCTGACGCATCACAAAAGCCATGCAAAGAAACATGAACGGGTGCGCTGGGCGCCAGTCGTCGAGGCAATGTGACCTTGCCAAGGTCACCAATAGTTAGAACAAACGATTCCCACTCTTGGGCCAAGTCACCAGTCAGGGAATCATCCCATGACAGGTCTGCCAACCAAAGCCTTTGCAAAAAACATTTTGCCCAAAATACTACCGGACAAACCCAGCCATTGGGATCGAAAATGCGAGCTACGATAGATAATACCGATCGTTTGCTATACACTGGCAAAAGTAAAAGCTCTACGTTATAAGTAAAGACATCCTGAGTCGGTTGGTACTGAATACCGAGAACCGCAACCGTGTGGGGAGAATCAGCGTTCTCAAACGAATGAATTGCCTGACAATGATCCGTGGGAAGATCAGAAAGGAGAGTTGGGAAATTCGACACCCACTTCCGCAGCTCATAGCCTCCTGCTTGCAATAAGCTAATAAGTTCGCGTTTAGCTTGAAGGGCCAGTCAAAATATCATCAACATAAATGTCGGATTCTAAAATAGCGGAGGATATTTCGATCGCTCACGTTTAGCTAGCTCTAATAATGCTCGAATTGCTACAAATGGACTAGATCTAAGTCCATACGTATTAGTTTTAAGCTCATACGTTATCAGACGTTCAGTGGGAGCCTCTCTCCACAGAACGAGTTGGTACTTCCGGTCCTCTGGATGTATCAATGTCTGGCGGAACATCATACGGATGTCAGTGACAAAGACCACCTGATGTCGACGAAATTTGGTCAAAACGTCACAGATATTGGAATGCAACTTCGGGCCCGAATGCAAACATTGATTTAATGAAGTACCCGAAGTTGTTGCAGCCGATCCATCAAAAACCACCCTGATCTTCTCATCATCAGCCTTGAAGACAGCATGATGAGGAATAAAGTAATGCTCCCCGGAGCGCAAGTCAACTTGAGAAATAGCCATATGCCCCAAGTTGATGTACTCCCGCATGAAGTCAACGTACTTGCTGCGGAGATCAGCACATCGTGACATCCGTCGTTCCATTGCAATGAATCGCTTCTCAGCAATGGCTCGAGATAAGCCCAATTGAGGTCGAACGGTTAAGAATGGCAACCTTACCATGAAACGACCACACGGCAGACGTGTGGTGTTCTCCACAAAAAATACCTCGCAGTCGTGGTGCTGGGGATCAGACCTAGATGCAGCAGGTGGCTCCTCCATGTGCCAAAACTGCTGAACTGCATCATTCAATGACAGGCCCAGGTAATCAGAACGAGCAAATGGCCTATCAAGTTCCTGGAGTACTGGCCCCATAACTACAAATCCAAATATGGAACGGAAAGCAACCAAACCCCCAGGTTGCAAGACCTTGCGTTCACCAGCAAAACAATTTCCCAGCACGTCAGCACCCAGCAGCAGGTCAACTGGTGCAGAAATATAAAATCTGGGGTCCGCTAGAGTTAAGTGTCTTGTCAACCGCAAAGTTGACAAGGACAAGTCAACAACAGGTTGTCGGTCCAAAATGTTTGTCATAACAATAGCATTTAAGGAAACCCGGGGACCAACGTTATCACTACGGCCAAAGGTGAAGCCGATGTGACCTAAAACACCAGAACTTGTACAGCACCTACCTCTTCACAATGAGAATTATGATGTGGCTCTTCACATTTTGAAATCCCGATACCAAAATGTACGACGGCTAACGGATACACATATTGCACAGATTTTAAACTTGCCTTGCGTGACTCGGGCCATGGACTTAAGGGTGGTTATATTAAACCCCCTTCTGGTAGCCACCAACTCACTTCGGAGTAATAATATAATTCAAATGTTCTTACATAATATGATCAATTTCAAATTTCTAACTTATTATATTTTTTATAACTAATTATAAATTATGGCCTGTAACTTCGTCTAGTATGTTTTAAGAAGACCTTGAGTGTAACAATATTTGTAATTAAATTTTTTAATGTATTTTAGGTCTGAACGTGGTAAGACCTACATTAGTTCAGGCATACTACTACCTTCACGAGTAACACATCTGGTGGTGAAGAAACCGCCACATTTCGAGCACCGACCTGGAGACTATGTGTTTGTGAACATTCCCGCCATAGCGACATATGAATGGCATCCCTTTACCATATCCTCTGCTCCAGAACAAGAAGGTAGACTTAAATATACCCACAAAAACTTTTTTTAATATCATATACTGGTTCATTATTAATCTTTTTCCTTTAAAATTTTAAGTAGTCGTGTTCTCAATTAATCATATTTTATTATTTCTTGATAGTAATAGTCTGTAAATGTTGAAATGAAACCTGGAAGTTTACTAAACTGGAGGCTTTTCTAAGATGTTATTTAAAAGTGGATAATAATTATTATTAATCTGTTTCAGAATACATTTGGCTCCACATTCGTGGAGTGGGAGAATGGACAAACCGTTTGTACTCGTATTTTGAGCAGGAACAACAAAAGCTGCATGCTGGAGATATTCCAGCTGCTAGTAACACACACATGTAAGTAAATGATGACTCAGTCACAAAAAAAAAATATTTTTAATAGCAACAAAACATATGGGCCCTAGAAGTAAACCTTGAGAACACCTATTGTTACCTACAATTAAAGATATAACTTTGATATAAACACATTTACAATATTTGCTGTAAAATATACCTTACTAAAAAGTCTAAAAAGGTTAAAATATATTTTGTGGTACATATTATAATAAAAAAATGTTAAAAAACATTATCAAATACACTAGTATCATCTAGGTAATAACTTCAGTGTTTTTTGTAGCATAATGTTATTTGTTTTTGCAGGCCATTGGATCGCACTCTCTCCAACAAAAGTACTATGAGTGACAAAAGCAATAAAAGCAAAAAAAGATCAGTGGACTTCTCTCCTCTTACATTCACTAATGAAGCTTTTACTATTGAAGAGGAAACTGTTGCAGGTATAAACAAATATATACACCTATAATAATAACTTGAATAATATATTAAATCGCAACGAGTATCGTAAGATATAACGAAATGAAACGAATGAAACATTATAGGTTATATATATCAAAAACAACCATTGCATATAAAAAAAAACCAACAATCTCATCTACCCTTTATTATATAATAAAGGGTAGATGAGATTGTCAAATTGATCGTTTACCATTTTTATATACTTTATAGTTTTCTATTATATTTGTTAAAAAGGCATATTAAACGATTTTATGTAATAAATTCAAAGACCATAATAATATCACGTGTATTGGATGCCATGGTATGATAAAACATGAACGAAAACACTTGTCAAAAAGTAGCATTACCCCTCGTTTTATTTAAGAAATGTTAGCATTGTTAAAAAAAGTGGTATTTCCTAACTAAAACGACATTTCGCGCTGGTTTATGAAGTTGCTACGAAATGTTGGAAATGCTATAACACGAACGCGGCCAAATAGTAGAGTCTAGAACTCTTTTTCACACAATTTTTAAAACAAATAATCACCGGAGAAATTAAATATTTTCCTACAACGATGCTCTAGAGTGTTATTGAGAATTTATGGTCTATGTGAAACAAGTGTAAAGTAGTGAAAGATGCGCGTTAAAAAGGTTGTTTTTTTATCAATAAAATGTATTAACTGATATTGTATTTAGTACAAAAAAAAACAAATTATATTTTTTTTTAAATATCAAAATCTACAAACATTCTGAGACACTCTTTATATACATATATGTATATATATTTACTAATAAACGTTTGCTACTGCGTTATACTGAATAATGTATTGAGTCTCAAATAAAAACTACCTACTCGATTTTCAGCTTTACCGCCTTCTCCACCACAAGTCCAGCAACCAGGATTGCTAGCAGTTCAAAAGACGCCTTTTGAGAAATCTCTATCCATGCCCGATATGAGAAATCCTACCAATAAGGAAAAATTACGAACGTAAGTAAACTTATCTAGTACATGAGTGTATGTATGAACAAAACAATAATTACCTTCAACTTCGTACAGCATAACCAATAGTATTCTTTTGAAATTATGAGAACATGCAACAGCTACATACAATTATTCATCTTTAATAATCATATAGTTTATTTTAATAAAACCTAATACAATTTGGCTCTTATGATAAGTTACAATTTGTTATGTATTATAAAATTAAATATACTTCTGCGCTTATATTCCTTGTTTCTCTGCCTGAACAAAGTGATCTTGTTTGATGGTATAATATTAGTCGGTTGCTATTATTCTGTGTTTTTAATTTTATAAATCGGAAAGTAATTTTAATTCCCTATCTTGTTTGGTATTTAAATAGTGCTGTTGTTCTTCTAGATTATCAGAATCAATGCGTTCCGAATCAGCTGGTAGTTTCTCTCCATCGAGTCTCCACTTGGCCCTTGGCTTGGCATACCGTTCTCCTCAGAATGTGGCTTTGGCCAGGAGTTTCAGGTATATGAGAAGCAAACCCACCATCATCGCCTTCAAGACTCCAAGTTTGGATAAAGCTGAACAGGATTCTATTATTACACAAGGTACAATTTACTTAAAGGACATATCCATCAGTAACCAAAAAACAAATTCTCTCCAACAGTAGAGGTCTAGGACTCTTTTGTTTTAGGGGCTGCCATGAAAATGATGATATAATAACACAGCATAACATAGAAATAAGTGCTAAGTTTGTCTATATCTCTACCCTAACAAAGTATATTTACTTATTTAATTTGGTAAACTGAATAACAAAACTAAAAAATAAATTTAATTTTAACAGATTAAAAGTTCATAAAATCTCGATTGCACAAAAGGAGCACCACAAAATATATTCAAATTCTTTTTTTATTTGATGTTTCAAACTATTAGCAATATTTTAATAGATCTTTTTTAGCTCGCAGAAGATTATCCAAAACACTATCACCAGATAAAGACAAAGAAAAAGATGTGGAATGTCCCAAAACACCAACCCTTGAGAAAGACGAATCCATAGAAACTTTAGGAGACGACAAAACCTTCGCTAACTACCCTGTTGGAAAACCTTTAGAGGTAAGAGTGAATATAAAAATATTCCAGTACTGCTATTGAGTCTACAAAAAAAATATAATGATGAAGGACAATGGGAGAAAACGTCCACCACCCTCCAGCAGATTAGGAACGCGTTATTGTTCTACCTTTGTACAATTGCAGATTTACCTAGAAGGTCCATACGGAGCCCCATCATCGCACATCTTCAGGGCTCAGCACGCAGTATTGATTGCAGCCGGCATAGGGGTCACCCCCTTCGCTTCCATACTACAGTCTGTCATGTTAAGATACTGGAGGGCGAGACAAAACTGCCCCAAATGTGGACACGTTTGGGCGGCTGACACTCCTCAGGGAATGAGTCTTACTAAGGTAACTTTATTTAGATACCGTCTACATCAAATTGTTTAATTCTTCACTCTTATAGTCTATTTCGTGTTATTTAAGTTATTGTTCATGCATAATATTATTATTTGTCTCATGTACTTAAGGTATTGCCAACCAAAACGCTAAAGGTGCTTCATTGGGCCAGTCTCGGGCTTGTATCAGAAGGTGCTTCATTGGGCCAGTCTCGGGCTTGTATCAGAAGGTGCTTCATTGGGCCAGTCTCGGGCTTGTATCAGAAGGTGCTTCATTGGGCCAGTCTCGGGCTTGTATCAGAAGGTGCTTCATTGGGCCAGTCTCGGGCTTGTATCAGAAGGTGCTTCATTGGGCCAGTCACGGGCTTGTATCAGAAGGTGCTTCATTGGGCCAGTCTCGGGCTTGTACCAGAAGGTGCTTCATTGGGCCAGTCTCGGGCTTGTACCAGAAGGTGCTTCATTGGGCCAGTCTCGGGCTTGTACCAGAAGGTGCTTCATTGGGCCAGTCTCGGGCTTGTACCAGAAGGTGCTTCATTGGGCCAGTCTCGGGCTTGTATCAGAAGGTGCTTCATTGGGCCAGTCTCGGGGTTGTACCAGAAGGTGCTTCATTGGGCCAGTCTCGGGCTTGTACCAGAAGGTGCTTCATTGGGCCAGTCTCGGGCTTGTATCAGAAGGTGCTTCATTGGGCCAGTCTCGGGCTTGTATCAGAAGGTGCTTCATTGGGCCAGTCTCGGGCTTGTACCAGAAGGTGCTTCATTGGGCCAGTCTCGGGCTTGTATCAGAAGGTGCTTCATTGGGCCAGTCTCGTGCTTGTATCAGAAGGTGCTTCATTGGGCCAGTCTCGGGCTTGTATCAGAAGGTGCTTCATTGGGCCAGTCTCGGGCTTGTATCAGAAGGTGCTTCATTGGGCCAGTCTCGGGCTTGTATCAGAAGGTGCTTCATTGGGCCAGTCTCGGGCTTGTATCAGAAGGTGTTTCATTGGGCCAGTCTCGGGCTTGTATCAGAAGGTGCTTCATTGGGCCAGTCTCGGGCTTGTACCAGAAGGTGCTTCATTGGGCCAGTCTCGGGCTTGTATCAGAAGGTGCTTCATTGGGC
Source organism: Tinea semifulvella (assembly GCA_910589645.1). NCBI lineage: Eukaryota > Metazoa > Arthropoda > Insecta > Lepidoptera > Tineidae > Tinea > Tinea semifulvella. The sequence continues at coordinate 330,158 of OU342604.1, forward strand.
CAGTCTCGGGCTTGTATCAGAAGGTGCTTCATTGTGCCAGTCTCGGGCTTGTATCAGAAGGTGCTTCATTGTGCCAGTCTCGGGCTTGTATCAGAAGGTGCTTCATTGGGCCAGTCTCGGGCTTGTATCAGAAGGTGCTTCATTGGGCCAGTCTCGGGCTTGTATCAGAAGGTGCTTCATTGGGCCAGTCTCGGGCTTGTATCAGAAGGTGCTTCATTGGGCCAGTCTCGGGCTTGTATCAGAAGGTGCTTCATTGGGCCAGTCTCGGGCTTGTATCAGAAGGTGCTTCATTGGGCCAGTCTCGGGCTTGTATCAGAAGGTGCTTCATTGGGCCAGTCACGGGCTTGTATCAGAAGGTGCTTCATTGGGCCAGTCTCGGGCTTGTACCAGAAGGTGCTTCATTGGGCCAGTCTCGGGCTTGTACCAGAAGGTGCTTCATTGGGCCAGTCTCGGGCTTGTACCAGAAGGTGCTTCATTGGGCCAGTCTCGGGCTTGTACCAGAAGGTGCTTCATTGGGCCAGTCTCGGGCTTGTACCAGAAGGTGCTTCATTGGGCCAGTCTCGGGGTTGTACCAGAAGGTGCTTCATTGGGCCAGTCTCGGGCTTGTACCAGAAGGTGCTTCATTGGGCCAGTCTCGGGCTTGTACCAGAAGGTGCTTCATTGGGCCAGTCTCGGGCTTGTACCAGAAGCTGGTCTAGATGACTAATAATCTTGGTCTGGTATTGGTCTTTCGCAAGACTTTTGCTCTGACTTAAAATATGCATTTGTTATAATTTTAGTAAGAAAACCTTGTGAGACTAGTGTCCGTCCGCAAACTACTATCTCGAGAACTACTGGTCTGATTTACTTGTAATTTGGAATGGTTGTTAAATCGTCGTTCCCTAAAAACTGTCTTGTTCCCAGGTGGATTTCTTTTGGATAAACCGAGAGCAGCGTTCGTTCGAGTGGTTCGTGTCTCTCCTCTCCCAGCTGGAGATGGAACAAGCGGAGCTGGGCAGGGAAATGGAGAGGTTCCTTGACATGCACATGTACATCACGAGCGCGTTGCAGAGGACCGACATGAAGGCTGTAGGCTTACAGCTGGCACTCGACCTGCTGCATGAGAAGGTCTGAACAGTTTAGACAGGGCTTTTTTATTTATTACTAGCACGACATGTGACCTTGTGCCCACCTGATGGTAAGTAGCGCGCAGAGCCTATGAATGTTTGCAACTTGAATCAAACACTTATGACTGACATCAGTCTTCAACAGCCGGCTTCACTGGGCAATTCGAGCCCGATCCCGAAACGTGTGGATACACTTTACTGGGTTTATCGGCACGAACGGTGGATACTTCTACACCACGGCAGACTGGGCAAATTACCACCATCAGTCCGCCTACCAAATCTCAAGGTTTTCTTGTTGAGTTACCTAGGTAAACAGGTACCTAGTATCTTGTGTTGGGATATATTACTATAAGAGTTTGCGTCATAATTACAAAATATCAAACGATTATAATATCTTTACCTTGACAGTGTCCGTAAAACTATCAAATCTAATTTAAATTAAGCGTTATATATATTGTACGGTTTTACTGCATATTGCTGTGTTGACAAATTACGACTCCTCGACATCCTCCTCCCATCAGTTCACGTTCGGCTATAAAGCTCGCCGCGTGTTGTCACGATCAATTTATTATTATCATATCACATAGTTTTAAATATCAGTAAATAAATTTTAAAAATACCATTCTCGTATATATTCCGTTATATATATATATATACTCGTATACTCGAGGTAACGTTTCAAGTGTTTTTATTCTAAAGGGCAGTACAAGTGTCGCATCTTATTTTTTGACCTAAGCTATTTGTCTGATCTTAGATGCAAAAAAACCGTTAATAATAATAATTTTATGATTGATCCACACAATAAACAAATGATGAATGAAAATTATTATTGTTTGCGGTTTTTAATAGGTCCCGATTGTCAAAGCCACGGTTTTTGGCATTAGAATTTATTGTTTTTTGTGTGGATCAATCATAAAATTATTTAATTGGTGGAGACCAGCGGTTCTCAAACTCTTTTGGTGACAGAAACTTTGAGCTTCTTTTTCTTTTTAGTTTTTATTTAAACTCTTTCAATTTCAGAGCAAACGTGATCTTATAACAGGATTGAAGACTCGCACCACAGCTGGAAGACCTAACTGGGATAAAGTATTCCAGCAGTTGGCAGCTCAGAATCGTGGCAAGGTAATGCGAACTTAACATACTTCTTCTTTCATTAAATCTTTAAGCAACCTTTAACCACTTCTGCAACCAGCCGTGAGCTGCCAACAAAACTCACTTTTAGCAAAACCTATTACTCGTAACATGTCTGGAAGCGACGGTTCCTGTATAGCGTATTCAATTGTGGTTATGATATTTCAGGTGACAGTATTCTACTGTGGTCCCCCCCAGTTGGCTCGAGTGCTGAGGACCAAATGCCATCGGTTCGGGTTCCCTTTCCGGAAAGAAGTATTCTGACATCTGCCAGATACCATTATTTTGTCATCGAAACTCGCCATTTCAGTTTTTCATTCTGCTGTAAAGTTGATGTGCCATTTATTTGAATTTTCACTAAACTATTTTTATTGTAATTCTTCTAGTTATTAAGATTTAACGCTGTTTTTGAACAACTGTAAAAATATCATTAATAAAATATCCTAATATTGCAATTACTTCAATGAAATTTTTTGTCAGTAGCTTTTTACACATGTCAGTATTTCGGAATAATTTCATATTTTCCACAAAAATAGTTTTTTATTGAATTTATCTTACTACTTTTAGGCTTTACCTCCTTATACTTTTACCATGTTTCTAAGGTAAATCACATAAAGAATCATTAATTTATAACAGAGAATTATGTCTCTAACGGAAACCGCGTAAAGATCCTTCAAATTATAGGAGAGAAGTATGTCTCTTAGGTAATTCGCGTAAAGGTCCGTTAAATTATAGGGGAGAAGTATGTCTCTAAGGTAATTCCGTAAAGATCCGTTAAATTATAGGGGAGAAGTATGTCTCTAAGGTAATTCGCGTAAAGATCCGTTAAATTATAGGGGAGAAGTATGTCTCTAAGGTAAACTGCGCAAATATCCGTTAAATTTTAAGTGAGAAGCACCAAGGTAATTCACGTAAAGATCCGTTAAATTGTAAGGGAGAAGTATGTCTCTAAGGTAATTCGCGTAAAGATCCGTTAAATTATAAGGGAGAAGTATGTCTCTAAGGTATTTCGCGTAAAGATCCGTTAACTTATAGGGGAGAAGTATGTCTCTAAGGTAATTCCGTAAAGATCCGTTAAATTATAGGGGAGAAGTATGTCTCTAAGGTAATTCGCGTAAAGATCCGTTAAATTATAAGGGAGAAGTATGTCTCTAAGGTATTTCGCGTAAAGATCCGTTAACTTATAGGGGAGAAGTATGTCTCTAAGGTAATTCCGTAAAGATCCGTTAAATTATAGGGGAGAAGTATGTCTCTAAGGTAATTCGCGTAAAGATCCGTTAAATTATAGGGGAGAAGTATGTCTCTAAGGTAAACTGCGCAAATATCCGTTAAATTTTAAGTGAGAAGCACCAAGGTAATTCACGTAAAGATCCGTTAAATTGTAAGGGAGAAGTATGTCTCTAAGGTAATTCGCGTAAAGATCCGTTAAATTATAGGGGAGAAGTATGTCTCTAAGGTAAACTGCGCAAATATCCGTTAAATTTTAAGTGAGAAGCACCAAGGTAATTCACGTAAAGATCCGTTAAATTGTAAGGGAGAAGTATGTCTCTAAGGTAATTCGCGTAAAGATCCGTTAAATTATAGGGGAGAAGTATGTCTCTAAGGTAAACTGCGCAAATATCCGTTAAATTTTAAGTGAGAAGCACCAAGGTAATTCACGTAAAGATCCGTTAAATTGTAAGGGAGAAGTATGTCTCTAAGGTAATTCGCGTAAAGATCCGTTAAATTATAAGGGAGAAGTATGTCTCTAAGGTATTTCGCGTAAAGATCCGTTAACTTATAGGGGAGAAGTATGTCTCTAAGGTAATTCGCGTAAAGATCCGTTAAATTGTAAGGGAGAAGTATGTCTCTAAGGTAATTCGCGTAAAGATCCGTTAAATTATAAGGGAGAAGTATGTCTCTAAGGTAATTCGCATAAAGATCTTTAAATAATAAAAACTATTATGATTCGGAAAGTTTAGTGTAATTTATTATTTTCTCAACACTGTAACTTATTGTTCTAAGAATATTTAGTGATGTTGTGTTCCGGTTCCTGTTCCTGTGCCTAATTTATTCCTAATATTAATTTCTAATACTTATTTAATAGGCAACTAAAAATTTGCATTATACAGGTAAATGTACAAGGTAAATGTCAAATCCAATAGTCAAAGCGAAAATTGTACTAAAAAGACCCGGCGCCTATTTTGATAAAAACTAAAGAATGTAGCCGGGAATAGAACCAGTGGGTTATAAAAAAATATATCAATATCCCTATTATTGCACTAGCTGATAGTGTCGCGTATACAGATCAAATGGTGGAAAGTAACTTCGAACGGCAAACTAAAGGAAAGTGATAATTTTTAAGAAAATTAAACATTCTAAACCTTTCTAATCATTTTTTTTATATAAAGTTGCAGTTTTTTTTATCACAATGGCTCCAAATCTCTTTTGAGCTTTTTTCGCAATTCCTTGTAGTTTAGGATTTGGCCTTGGAAGCCTATTTAAAAAAAATCTCCGGGTTTAAGCTTAACTTGATATTTGATTGATTTTAAGATGACATTTGATTACACCATGACATTGTTTAAATACTTTAGTTATTTTATTGTCTGTTGCTTTCTCATTATTATTTCTAATTGTTATTTTTTTATTATTATTATTGATTGTTACCAGTGTTCATAGTTTAATTATTTAAGTTTTTATTTAGATAATTATTTAATTAAATCAGATTGTGGTTACGTTAAACGACGTGAATTATTAAGTTAATGTATGTCTTGTATTAAATTTAAATTGGAATAAATAAATTAAATATTACACAAGATCGGTGCTAGTTAATTGTTTTATGTATTTAATAAAATATTTTGATGCTTTTTTATTGTTTTATTTTCCTATTCTTTTTTAGTACTACACAATTTAGTACCTGACAAGTCAAGAATAACTAACAAAAAGGGAGTAACTAATGCCAGCCACTAACGACTGGCATTAGTCTCTACCACTATGCCAGCTCAACAAGATGTTTTTTACACTTTGCTTGAAGAACTCCAGGTTATAGAAATGAGGAAACCAATGACATTCCACATCTTCAGCGTGCGGCAGATGTAATTTTTAAGTACGCGTAGGGATAGTGGCGGCTATGGTATGCGGTAGCATATTTTAGTTGTGGAACTCTTCAGAACACTCACCGTGGTATAACTTGTAGAACACGCTAGCGAAAATGTAGATATGTAACTATCAAAATTTAATTCTTCACTCGAGTTTCATAATATCAATTCCCTAAACATAAAAACTAAAATAATTAAGTAATTTATCCTGTCAGACAAATTATCATTGTAACAAAAAGACAGAATTATGAATCGCAAGTATCAAATTGCGAATATTGGAACGCAATCTACCAAATCACAAATTATGAGCGAACACTACGTCACAACGCGGAAATAATTTCTGCTAGGTTAAGAAAGATAACGGTTGGCGCCAAGTTCAAGGAATTCGCTTCAATGTCAGACCTTGGTCGCGACCTTCTTCCAAGGTCGACCTTGGAGCTCACACTGTCAGGGATAACCTCAAGGTCCGACCTTGCTGTGTCCTCACTTCCAAGGCCAACCTTGAACAACAAGGTCCTTAACAATGACCGTCAAGAAGGTCGTTTCAGAATTTCGCAAGTTACGTCACATTTGCAAGCGGGAAATACTATTAGGTATCTATTTAATGACATGATTAGGTATTTACAACATTTTCTTAAACAAATTGGAATATTTTAGTAACAATAATAAAAACAAAAACATCAAAAAATATAGGTAATCACAATATAATTGATTATTAAAATTAATAATATCACGTTACACGATAGTAATTTAATTTAAAATTATTTAATAACGCCATCTGTGTATTCATTCCATCATTAAATTTGAAATAATAGTTCCTTGTGCTATAACTAGATGGCGCTGGCGGATTTAAAAAATTGTAAAATCAACTCTTTTATCCTGCGTGGTTGGACAAGTGGCGTATATCCATCCATCAATAACGGCAAAACTGCCGCATTAATGATAAACAAATGATCCCGACTGCCTACACCACTGTAGCTTCTGGGGCAGAACATCGAGTGGACTTCGACAATAAAATACCTGGGCTGTATTATTAATTCCAACTATAAATATATATACATACATTTAACAGTCACGAATATTAATTAACATTAATGCTATTAGAATATAAGATGACACGGCTTTTTTTATATTTTTTATTACAAATTTATTATACGATCTTATTTAATTAGTTTCTAAGTTAGTTAGTTGTACATGTAGTAATGTGTCTAACCTACATAAATATGTATTATTGCCTGTTTACGGTCCAACCATTATTACCAATTTGTTAAGTACATATGTTTTAATAATTGTGATGAGTATCCAAGTTGTTTCAAAGGAAATAAACTATTTGATTTGATTTATGGCCGCGTTCTTTTTATAGCATTTCCAACATTTCATAGCAACTTCATAAACCAGCGTGAAATGTCGTTTTTGTTAGAAAATACCACTTTTTTTAACAAAGCTAACATTTCTTAAAAAAAATTGAGCGGTAAGGCTACTTTTTGACAAGTAACAAATAATAACAAATCAATTGACAATGTATCTTCGAATTTATTCCATAAAATCGTTTAAAATACATTTTAAACAAATATAATATAAACGTGCTATTTTCATGCTAACATTTCTTAAAACGAACGCGGCCATACAATACATCTTACATCTGTTGGGAGCTCTTTAAGTAATACGAATATACCATTTTCTTAAAGAGTGATCTATTGGATGCGAATTTTTACAGGTAGGTAAGAAATGAAAATTCCAACTTGAGTGCAAATTATATTGGGTTTAGATAACAGCATACGTGACACAATACGATAAATACAATTCAAAGATTAGATAGTAAACATATCAGGCGTTCAATTTTAGAGAATTCTACAAACTATAGAATTACTAAAACTAGATTGATCCTACACAATGAAAGTCAAAATATATTTATAATACGGAGTTCTAGACTTTTTTTATACTAGTACGACATGTGACCTTGCGGCCACCTGTTGGTAAGTGGCGTGCAAGGTCCATGAATGTTAGCAACTGAAATCAGACACTTATGACTGACATCAGTCTCCAACACTATGCCGGCTTGACTAGATGCTTTTTCACACTTCGCTTGAAAGACTCCAGGTTATAGGAAAGTGGAAACACAGAGGCTGGAAGAGCATTCCACATCTTTATTGTGCGACAGATGGAACTCCATTGCTGGAACATGTATGAAGTAAACAAATACGACTCAGGCAGGAATCGGCATCGAAAAAACCTTCCTAATGAAATGGTATTTTTTTGCCATACAAAGTTTTTGTCAAAGATTTCAGGATGCTTCCAGTATGAGCCGGTCACTGAATTCTTTCTTAGTGGCAATTCTTCACTTCATCATTTCAAATCATCACAGCCAGACTTTTACTGTTGGCCTTCCAGAACATATATCTGGGGAATTTGGTTTACAGACGCCACGGATAGATAGAATTATTTAATGCACAATAAACAAAAACACATTTAAATATACATAGGCGAGGTTAATGTCTAGTAACATTTTCTAACAGCTAACATTTGGAATAGTGAGCAGGGATAGTGGGAGCATTAAGTCAAAGTAAAAAAGTAAGGTATCATCACGACCACATCCCTTCCGGGGTGGTCAAAAACCACGCTTTTAAATTTATTTAGTTAGTGGCCCATCTTGGCCCAAGTGGCAAGCTCGTCGATGTCTCCAGCGTACCAAACTCGAGAAATATTACAAATAAATTAAATGTATTTATTTACAATAATAATTATTTTTGTGTCCCGACCAGGAATCGAACCCGGTACCTCAGAGTCTAAATCCACGGACATAACCGCTAGACCACGGAGGCAGCATCAGAACAGCTCGCCCTATTCTTGCCTTACACGTCTAATTTTGGTCTTGCGAAAGAGTATCCCAAAAGTGCACAAATTGCCAGTAGATGCTTACCTGCTAAGATCGTGCCAGGGAAAAATAATATAATATCCCCACCCAAGCTGATTAGCCATTCGGGCCTGGACGACCCCATTCTGACTATGAGGCCCAAATAAATTTCTGTATTTAAGTGAACAAATGCCACTAAGGAAGCGGCCATATGAAGTAATAAATTGATTTTAATGTACTAGTTACGCTTTTGCATATCAGATGAGCTTCGAAGAGAACATGCAATGTTTTGCATATCAGATGAGCTTCGAAGAGAACATGCAATGTTTTGCATATCAGATGAGCTTCGAAGAGAACATGCAATGTTTTGCAACCAGCTTCATGTCAATAATCGCGTTGCAACAATTTAAACACATGCATACCGCTCGGTAGCGGAATTCTGTTTCTTTAAGCGCTATTGAGATTTCATTGTAGCCACTTCATTCCGTACAAAGTCACGTGAGTAGGTGGTGTCGGTACCGTCAGCATCGCGACCGAGACTACACGTTAATTTGATTTAATGAATGTTTGTTATTTTCCTTTCAACTCAAAAATAAAACATTCATTTAATTACTGTAACCTACATAATAATAATAATTTAAATAAAACAAAATCAAAATAAAACTAAGTGCATCTGTACCCGAGTGAATATGCGAGTAAATTGCGAAGTGACGGTCCAAATAGCATTTTAATTGGATTATAAACCGATTATCCTTAGCTAACCTCGCGTATTTTTTACAATAAAAAATAAATTAAGTAAATATTAATAATGGATACTATTCGAATCCACTGATCGGGTGCTGCTGTGTAAGCCTGGGACCGTGGCCAAACACGTCCAATTTATTGTTCTTAAATAGCAGTTAGCACAGGTTTTGCGTTTTGTCGGCTTTCGGGTTGCAAGTGCTTTATCTATCCTAATTCTTACATACCTGGTATTGTATTCTCATAGGTACTCATAGCTGAATTTTGACATGAAAGATATATAATACTCGTGTATACATGTTGTGTACATAATTCTGTATTTGTTTTGTATTGTAAATCTGATATAGCTGAGTTTTCCTTGCAAATTCCTTGATCAGTCAGATTAAATATGAACAGGTCATTGGAATCTGCTAAGGTCTTGTACATTGGACAACTTAGCTGCTCCACTAGCAGGAGTAGAATCATTAAAAATAATCTAAATATTGACGAGTCACAAGGGCCTGTAATAGGTTTACGTCAATGACGTGAATAAAGATATTTTTACTTCGAGTTATTGTGACAATTTAACGATTGCGGTTTAAAAAAATAGACTAGGGCTAAGACTGACGTCACCCTAGAGTTTGAACTTCAAATGACTCATGACAATGCAATCAACAGCTATCACATATACATGGAATTCTAGCACCTATATAAATCATTATAAGGTATAGAATTGCATACATATAATTAGTCAGAGAATAAAACAAATCATGCTAAACTTTTTAGTAACATTAGTGTGTTGAATTGTAACACAAAATAAGGTAGTTTTCAAAATAACATCACTCTATCTATTGTTGGTATCAAATTGTTATCAACAGATAAATATTTATAATCAGTTGTTAACATAAAGTCGATCGAGACGACGCGTCCGCCGATCCGTCGAGGAAATATGTAAAGAAGGAGACCTATGATAGTGTAAATTATGTTGAAGTTGTGGTTTAAACTTTGTGTTGTGTTGTTTATTTGTGCGGCTGCCATCGGTAAGTTATAACACTATTAAATTACGCGTTTTAATCGCATAGATATGACAATAACAAAGAGATAACAGCCGAAAACTAAACGAAGATAATACATTCTTACTGTAAAACGAAAGCTATTAAATTTTCCATTAAATGAAAACTAAATTTATTAGATTAATTTGCAATGAAATCTATTTAGTATCCCTTTCTGACGTGTGGATCGGTTAGTAAGTTAGAAAGACCAGTAGTATGTCTATTTTTAACAATGACCGCGTCACAAGCTGCGCGTGAGTGTTCGATTCCAAGGTCAACATACGGCAGAGGAACATCAGCTAAAATCCAACTCTAAAATCCCACATCAAATACACTATGGAATGTGGTTTTATATTAGTTGTATCTTTTTTAATATAAGCACTTACTACATCTACGCATATCTTATTTAATTTTTATTCATTTATTTATTTATTTATAAACTCTTTATTGCACAAAAAAACTTAAAAGTAATGTACAAGGGCGAACTTAATGCCTTTCGGCATTTTATAACAGCTAACCTTTATTCATTGCTTTATTTAAATCAATATCGACGTGTTGAGAAGTGCCAAAATTTTAGGTTTTTGCACAAAAATGTTCACAAACAAAAAAAGGAAGTAAAACTGCGCACAATCGTTTTTTTTTTAATAAAAGGCCAAAAGAGTATTAAAACTATTAATAATTCCACATAAGATACCAATACGATATGTTTTGTGTTTCAAATTGCGAAATTATGTACATTGTTTTGCTCAAATGCAACATTGAGGTATTTTACACAAATGTAAAGATGGTGAGACATGTGCTCACATCTTATTCTTTAATTTAGGATAAATTATTGCCTATTCTTAGTATAATCTATCATGTATGTATTGTTTATGCCATTATTGATTTTCAGTACTGTATGTATCTTAAGTTAAAATATTACTTGTTATTCTTAAATATTGTCACTATTAGTTAGAGCTTTTAAATGTCTATTCTTCTTCAGTTTCCACTCATTACTAACAGTAATTTTTAGCGTATTGTCAATAAGTTTCTATTAAATAAATAAATAAATGACATCATCCATATTTCGCTATTATTGTACTACTTGTGCCGTGTACAGTAATAAAAAAATATAAATAGTAGTTTTGATACATTTATTGATAAGACTAATGTTATAGTTACTATATATTACTGTGCAAATCAGTTATTTGAGAAATAAATTATAAGGTTTGTATCAATATTTTTTTTTACTTTAGTACTAGAGCTGTCATTATGATATTTTAAACATTTTGCACACATAAACTATATAAAATAAATGGTTGATTATTTTAATTGTTATATTCTATTGTAAATACAATTTATCCCAAATATTATCAATATATCAATATTATATTTATTAGACCAACTACTACTACACCCATTTCTACAAATCAAGTACTAATATACACATACATTGAACGTTTTATCAGAAATATTTTACTTTATGTATTCAAGATTCATTAAGTTTATAGTTTCTTTTGACAAGTTAAATAATAATTTGATTTTTATTAAAACAGTTGTATGCAATTTTGTTAAGAGTCCAGCCATACAATTAACGTTTATTAATAGTTGGTGCCTAAAAACACATAAATTGCATATAAAATGGTAGCTAATAAAATATATTATTCTTAAAATACAATCATTGTAACATTAAGATAAGATAAATATCATTATATGTCGTCTACCGACATATTTGTGATATGCAAATGACGCTAATCTCAATTCAAATATTTCATTTATTTCAATAACAATAATTAGAGAAAGAAAAACCCATTTGTCATAAAAAAGCTTTTTCGAATTTTACAGCACAGGATAACAAAAATGAAGAAGATTTCGACGACCCCTGGTACAAAGATTATGACCAATGGTACCAAGATGAGTTGGATAAAATGGAAACAGATGACTCTAAAGACGTGAAGGAGAGTGGAAAACCTCTGGATGATGATTTCAACTCTTCATCATTGCTCGATGATTATCAGATAGAAGACAATAGATCTGTTGAAAACGATGATAATGAAGAAGACATACCGGCCAGCGAGGTTAAACAACCCGAAAATATTGATAAGATTGTCAAAGATGCAAATGAATTGTCCAATAAAGTTGATAGTAAAATGGAAATTTCCATCGAGAAAAATAACTCTGATGATATTAAAAATAAGTTGGATCAAATCCTAGATGCGCCTAACTTAGATACCAGTGCCGATAGTGATCCCATCGACTTAGATTTACAAACTTTATTTGATAGTATCAAAAAAATACAAGCTGAAAACAAGAAGGAGGAAGATACTGTAAAAGAAGATATAGTAGACGACATGTTAGACAAATCCGATACAAATGAAGTATTAGATTATGAGGATAAATACGACAGACCATTCCATGAAGGTGTTGTTTTACAAATGAGAGAAAACGAAGTAGATGATATGGAACAAGATTCGAGTTTAGTAAATGATAATAATTCAACAGAAAAAGTGGAGAAGAAAATTGAGGAAATAATACCTTACGGTCTTGATGGACTTGAAGCAGAGGCTACTGAAACTGAAAATAAAGTAACAGAAGCTGTTAAACAAGAAGTAGACACTAAGACTGAATCAAATCAAATCAAACCTGAACACTTAAAGCAATATTCAAATGATGAATTACCAAAACTTATTAACCAATTGGTAAAGAATAACGGAGACGATTTAAATGTAACGAGTAGTAAATTTAATTTAAACGTCGATGTAAATTACATTACTATAAATTACAATGAGAACATTGCAGTCGTGTCTCCCAGATATCCTGATAACTATTTGCCTGAGAATAATATTTTTGATTACATGCTGCAAGGTGATGGAATGGGAATCGAACTCAATGTAACAGAAGTTAACATTAATGGTGGAGCTAATGATTTCTTACTTATTAAACCAGGTAAGATACTAATGCTATTTTTAAATATTAATTTAAAATTACTTTTTGAATGAAACTTTACAAATTGTCCCAACATAATAATTATTCCTGAAGTGGATTATTATGTACTAGGCTCAAAATCTTGATCTTTGACAAAAGGTGGCTTTTTTACGTCTGTTCTTAAGTTTTTATTCAGTTCCTCCCTTTTCAAAACCTAACCATACCCACTGCTGCACCTACTACCTACGCTTTGATAAAAAATAAAGACAACTGTCCAATGGTAAATGTATTAATGGTAATTATATTATAATTGCTTTCTCAGCCTGTGTTTGTGTTGTGTTTGCAAAAACGCAAACGTTGGATTATCAAAATAGTGGATTCCTTTATTTACTGTCAATTTTAGGGCAAATCGTATGTATCACGTATACAAATACTCTAATAGCGTGTGACATTGACAGTTCCCCTTACCTTAAAGATTTTGTATGTTTGGGTTAAAGAACGATAATTCGGCAGGTGAGGTCCTTGTGTGAATTCATACTCAAATTATAAATGTGAAATAAGCTTACTCAGTGTCGTATAGTTGTTTTACCTACACATATACAATTTTTAAACGATTTTGAAATTAAATAGAGATGGTTCTCGTAACCGAGGGATAAAGTCATAACGTCATGGCTCGTAATTGGAGCACGACACTTTGTTTGTTTTGCCATCACGCCTATACTACTTGACCGATTTTTGTAAAATTTGGTAAACCTAGAACCTAGGAATAAATATGGGGAATATGACGCTATAATCTGATCTACACAAATGTTGTTATGTCATATTTCAGGAGGTGTAGATTCCACTGGATCAGACGGTATTGTGTTTTCATACAATATCAACGAAGAACGCCGATTCCGGTTCCACGAGGTAGACCGTCTATTTGTGAGGTTCCAGACTCATTCCAGCCAACCTGTCTCAGGGTTCCTTGGATGGAGCTTCTCCATTAGATTATTGGGTAAGTAAATAATTAAAAAGAAGAACGAGTGAATTGTTCAAATGTACTTCTTAAAAAGCGTGGTTTTTGACTACCTAACAATGGATTACGGTCGTCATGATGATGATGATAACATGATTCTTGTTCTAGGACCACGACCAAATCCCCCAGAGCCAGCTCCGGAGCCAGAGCCGACAGTCCCGGTTCCTCGCTACTCTTATAGCAGGTTCTTTGGAGGAGTGACTCCACAAGACTTCCAGGACATCCGCGAAGACTTCAGAAACATCATTGCTGATATGGCTGACATGTATGTCGACGAACATGACATTGGCCGTGGAGAGATGCCAATGTAAGTTAATAAGCTCTATAACTTCACCCTTCTTATTTATTCTAAGAGAAAGGACAGAGACACTAATAAAGCAATCACGTAAAAACGAATATAATTTATGCCCACTACCTGAATATTTCTTATTGTTAACAATAATGAGATTGAATGCACCCTTTGTGCTAATCACAGTTTGGGAAAAGATCACCTCAACTATATATAAAAAACAACTGCAATGTACTCGCATGTGATTGAATGCTTTATCACCTAGTAGTAAGGTGAACTTCAACAAGTGGCAGCTTCTCGATTTTACCATCACTCATACCGTAGCCCCTAATCCAACGAGTACATAAATTTGAAAAATCTTATATTTTTCGCTTACTAAAGATGTGGAATGCTTTCCCAGCCTGTGAATTTTTCCATTACTATAATCTATCCTTCAAGAGAAGTGTGAAATAGCAGGTTGGGCAGGATAATGGTAGCTGGTGACATTTTCTCCTATCTTCTTAAGGTAGAACAGTCGTAATGATACTTTTTATTTCTAAGCAAAAAGCAAGCTAACGAAGATAGTTAGAGAGAATTCTGCAGAGTAATTGTGTTCAAAGGTCATGGAAACGTCCCACTTCCAGATTGTACTCGTATTTACGTCAGTTTGACCTAGATACGAATGCCGTAGCTGACAGAAAAGACGTATTCTTATTACCTTTCTCATTTCAAGAATTTTCTTTTGTTAGTTAAAGATATAAGGAACTTGAACTATAGTTTGATTTCAGAGAGAACAGATTCTTCTTTAATATAATACAATGCAAGAGAATCTCCAAAGGCTTTTTAACTTAGACTTTTAAAATAAAGATTCATATTTTTTAAAATTAAAATAATGAAAAGGTGATTTTATACTATACGAGTATGTGAACCTAATGTTAACATCAAAATCTATAAAATTTGGATCTCCCTTACATTCTTCATTCATTATCTGTCCACCCCTCATCAAAATACATCTTGAATTTAACTTTGTTATTGAAACCAAATTATTACCGCGCATGCGTAAATGCCGAGCATGCGCCTTGGATAAATCTATTTCGGTAGTACGATGCCACAGTTCTGAAGCACCGCATTGCTACAAAAACTAATCAACACAACAATATAAACAAAACTAAAAAACTACACTATTTCTTGCGTTTCCTTAGTCTAAATAATAATTTGTGTAGAAAAATTCATGTCCCAACAAAATTGATCTCTTTGTAAATGTTTAAGTGTTAAAATGGATAGCGACGTATTTCAGGGTCATGTGATAATTGCAATCGCACAATGTGTTAAAATTTTACTATAGTGTTAATCGAATTCAGATTAGAAAAACAAGAAGACGATGAACGAATTGATCAAAACCATGGAATAGACAAAGCAGTATTTACTAAGTTGCCAAAATTAAGTGTCAACAATGGTGCCATTACTAGATAGGAATAATTTCGCCATTAGCGGCATGGTTACGGTGGCAATGCAGATAGTATTCTTCCTAATCGCTTCTGTATTGCAAACCGACAAAGTGACCGACTTCACTGGGGGAGCCAACTTTATTACTATAGCTCTCCTCACCTTTTTCTTGGGTCAGGGAGGAAGCACTTTAAAAAGCTATGATAGCCGCCAACTCATGGTCACAGCTTTTGTCTGCGTTTGGGGGTTTCGTCTATCAGCGTACCTCATCTACAGAATTTACCATATCGGCAGAGATAAACAGTTTGAAGACAGGAAGAGCAACACACTGAGATATGCAATTTTCTACACATTCCAAGCCGTTTGGGTGTACACAGTTAGTCTCCCTGTTATCATCATCAATTCTCCTCATCATTCGTTTCCGAAGGCTCCAAAAACTATGACCACATTGGACTCGGCCGGGGCAGGAATCTTTGTCATCGGTTTACTGATCGAAACGTATGCAGATTTACAGAAGTTCGCTTTTAGACAAGAACCAAGGAACCACGGGAAATGGTGCAATGACGGATTGTGGGGTTTGTCACGTCATCCTAATTATTTCGGCGAAATAGTTCTTTGGTGTGGAATTTTTATTATATCACTAAATGTTATAAAAGGCGTGGAGTGGATCGCTGTATTGTCTCCGTTGTTTACGTCATTTATAATTCTATTCCTATCAGGAATTCCGTTGTTGGAGAGATCTGCAGATGAGAAGTATCGCGACAACCCAGACTATTTGGACTACAAAGCCTCGACGTCGCCATTAATCCCGATCCCTCCGGCTATTTACACGGAAGTGCCAAGATTTATGAAATTTGTGATCTGCTGCGAATATCCGATGTACGATTACACAATGGACGAGTTTCCGGTGCCGACTATTGTGACCGAGACGACGAGCATCTCGATGGTACAACACACATAGCTAGCGTCCGCGGCGCAAAACGCGGCCGCTAAACCCCCACCGTGGAAACCTGACAAACCTTTCTGATACATAACCGAGGACGCCCCCTTACACCCCAAATCGTTACTTTTAAATCAAAACAATACTATGGAAATCACTAGGTATCATAATTATATGGAAAATTTAAAGAAAAGTAAAGGTATAGTCACGTCCATGTTGGACGAAACAAAGGACTTATTCGATGGAATCTTCATTGACGACAGTCCATACAGTGAGCCTATTAGTCGAAACTTTACGAGAAGTAACAGTGACTCGGACGACAGTCGTAAAGGTATTAAAATGCACAAGGAAGTCGTTAATTATGGAACGATAACATTCGACACGACGGCAATATTACATCACTATCCACAAGACGAATCAAAAAAGCGAGTAGAAAATAGCAATACCAAAGTTCCTGTTAAGAAATTAGATTCTAATTTGGAGCTGGATGAAATAAAGGTAGAAAATAATAATGATTTTAAATCATTGAATAAGGAGATAAAAATAGTTTCGCACGAAGTAGAATATTTTAATAATAACACGAAAATTAAAGATCTCGATGCCAAAGAAACGAAAATAGTATTAAAAGAACCGGTAAAATTTACAGAAGAGAAGCTTGTATGAAAACATTAGTTAAGCGATAAGGGGGCCTACTGAAAATATAAACATATCTATAGAAATTGTTGTAAAATTATGTGTTTTTTTAATAAAAAGACTGGTGTCTATAAATGGCCAAAAAAATTAGTGGAATTTATTCAATGTTATAAAGTTATAAATATTTATATTAGTCATAACAGATATTACTATCTTAGCTAAATTGAATAGGGTAAAACTTGAATTAGTGAATAGTATACTAACATAAATTGAATCCGTATTTTATCATCGATCCTATTATTAAAAATAAGCAAAACATTAAAATAACTGATAGTGTGCAGTGTGCAGTAACAACAAGCTGGTGAGTCTAATAGTTACGTTGAACTAAAATTTAAGTAAATCATAATATGTTGACAATAAATTATATCTACTTGTTTAAAACATTTTGTTTCTTTATCACCACTGTTTAAGATATATTTTTATTTGGTTTATAAACATGAACAGATAGAATGTTTACTTATTTTTACGGCTATAAATTTTCCAATAAATATTTCAATAAACAATAGGTTGGCTACTTTTGCATTTAATATTAATTTTCATCTCGTTTGTTCAGTTTTTAAAATCAAATACTCGTATAATTATTATTATCTTTTTTCTTCAAACAACGCTTATCTAAACAACCATATCCTTTTCACCCTTAAAGTTAGAAACCTATTAAAGAAACAGATTCACATTTAGCCAACTTTACTAATAGGCCTATCATCAAGTGGCAAGATCGTCGATCTCTCTAGCAAACCAAACTCGATAACTAACGGAATCGAATCCGCGACTAAATCCACGGTCTTAGCCGCTACACTATGAAGGCAGTTCATGAAAATAAAATAAGTAGTTATTACTCTTGTGTTGACTTCTACAGATACTAGATGACGTTAGGAGTAATTTGTTTACTTAGAAACGCTACTGCTGATTTGGGACAGAGGATTTTATCATTTAGGATGAATAAACATGGCTATTGTTGTCTGTACTTTATAAAATATACTTTATGGAGTAATGATTAGAGCTCCTACATTGCATAAGTCTTCCACACACATGCGTTTTATCGGCTTTCGGGTTGCTCGCGGGAAAGTGATCTATCTAAATTCTCAGTAACCTGGTAGAGTAACTCTGTACCAATTATTCTATTCTACTAGGCGCTCAAAAGTGAATTTTAATTTAAAGATGTATATATATAAATGTTGCGCAATTCTGTATTTGTTTCATATTCAGTCTTTTAAGCGTAAGGTACTGGCGGCTCTTCAAGCCGCTAAGCATCCAGTTTGCTGACGAGTCACTGGCCACAGAATTGTTGCTTAGTCATTGTTAGTTGTGTTTGGATAGGTTTAGGGTGTTATTGTTAATTTAAGATTTTTATTTTTATTTTTTCCTTTTAGTTTTAGGTCTTGTTAGGTTAATTTAATTTAATTTTATATAATTTCTTTTTTTTCTATAGTTTTAATGTATACTAAAAGACGTTATGATTAATGCATGCTGTAATGGTCTGTAATGAAAAGGGCAATAACCATGTGTTAGTTCTAGTAATATTATAAATATGATTGTACCTTTTGTTGACTGTTCCTTAAATAAATAAATATTGTAAATCTTTGCTGTTTAGTCGTCCACTAGCAGGACTAGAATTCAAATTGTTTATTTATTCGAAGTTTTTCTTACAAGGACTTATAAATAACGTTGCTGTGCTAATGTCAGTATGACACTGTCATTTAAAATTATTTAAATAATGATGACCGTAATAGGTTTAAGTGAATAAAGTTTTTTTTTTTTCTTGAAACCGGATAATTATCAGCTGCTTAATATTTATTCGATGTAAAATAAATACGGATAATTTAATAAATACTCTTTGATTGATTACTTTATAGTTTGAGCTCGAAGAAACAGAATCTAGCTGCAGGTATCTCACCTTAAATTGTATTAATTGGTTATTATTTTTCCAATTCCAGCTCTGAAGTGGTAAACATCACTCACGTGTCTGTCTGCAATATCAACTGGCCAGAGTATGACAACTGCGCTGCCATCACATTCGCCGTCCCTCTCAAGTATGATGAGGAAGAGCAGGACAGATATGGTCACCGTCTCAACTCTGCAGATCTTAAGGACATGTGGGATTCTTACAGCACTCTGGAACAGTTTGCCAGAAGAATTAGTGATTTGGGATTGTCTGTAAGTGCAGTGGTTTAGACTCACATTTGCCGTCCCTTATAAGTATGAGGAGAAAGAGCAAGACAGATATGGTACCCGCCTTAACTATGCAGACCTTAAGGACATGCAAGATTCCTACAGCACTCTCGAACAGTTTGCAAATGAAAAATAAATGACAGTAATGAAGCGACAATTATTGGCCTACATTTGAAACGCATCACATTTATAGCTCCCATTATAGGTGCATGCAAGCACGCTCACCAAGGACACTCTATGGCGAGACGGCGTCACACATTTAAAGATTGAACACTTTTGTGTTTTGTGGCGCGATTTTCACATTTCATCAGAGACGCATCACATCAAAGACAATCTTTTATATTCAAACGTCGCTGATCCAAATCAAATAACAACTTAAATGAATTTTGAGACATTCTATCTATAAAGGAAACTTTGTTCATCGCATTTTAAATCTTGAGAATTTTTGATATTTCCATAGCCTGCACAATCCTCAATCAAATCTTAGTCACGTGATCTGCCGCCGTTGTAGTTTTATCCTTACCAGTGAAAAAACTTAATTATTAATGTTGACATCGTCATCATAACCCTTAGAACAGTCCTCCACTGCTGAAGATGGCCCATCTTCAGAATATTTGGAAAATTTGGCCTACATTCGCCACGGCTGGCGAATTTTTGATGTATTTTCATACAATTTCTTAGCGATTCCACAAGTGTCATACACACACAGTAAGTGTAACCGTGACCACCGGTTTAATGTCCTCCTAACCTCCAAATAATGTTCGAAAGAATGTGTATCTCATTGATGACGGGGTTCAAACCGCGTTCTTTTTAAAGCATTCTAACAAAAGGTCAACCTTTACTGCTCTCATATTGACAATAGTAAACAAATTTTAGGATTTCAATAAGCCGAACGACGGACGGGCTTTGATGCTGTGGCTCCTTGTGGGCACGGCTTGTCTCTGCATGGCTGTAGGGATCGCCTTCTCTCTGTGGAGGTGGAACTGCTTCCAGAATTACTCCAGGTAACCTTCCATTTATTTTATTGATTAATTTCCACTGCCAAGCGCGTACTGAATAATAATAATAAAGCTATTTATTCCATAATTAATTCATAATAATATACAGTTTTTACATAGTCAAGAACAATTTCAATTAATAAATTCAAATATAAGCTTAAAATAATAATAATACTAATTTAAAATGAATAATAGGATAAAACGCCTACTATGGGTTGATTGATAACGCTTCCGCTGCATTTCCTTTGAATGTTTCCCTTTACAAAATAGCAACCAATAACTCTAAAATATAAACCTTATATCAAAACCAAAGACACATACTTGTTGTCATTAATTTTTGGTTATGTGTATTTTGGAATTTTTGGTCATGATATTAAAACTCTGTAAAGATATATATTTAAAGTAAATTATATACACCATGGCAAGCTAGTAACAATATTAGTTATCCTTAAAAGTAAAAATTGGCATTTGACATCATTGGCACATACTTTCAAAGAGAACAACAAATAGGTTGTAGGCGGACTGATAGTGGAAATTTGCTCAGTCTACCGGGGCGAGGAAGTAATTGCCTTTATGCCCAGTCAAGCCGGCATAGTGTTAGGGACTGATGTCAGTCATGAGTGTCTGATTCCAGTTGCTAACATTCATGGACCTCGCGCGCGACTTACCATCAAGTGGGGGCAAGCAAGGCAAAGGCACATGTTTGGTTCTTGCCATTAATCTTTCGCCACTCTTATTCAAATCTTCACCAGCAAGCTCCACCTTTAGGGATTTCTACATTAGAACTTATGAACAAATAACAAGAATAGACCAAAACTCTTTTGTAGATTAACTGTTTTGTTAGATAACTGCGTCCGTGGCCTAGCGTCGTCCGTAAATTGAGACGCAGAGGTACTGGGTTCGATTTCTGTTCGGGACACAAGAATTTATTTGTGATATTTCGTGCGTCGTCCGGTCCAAGGAATCAATTGCTAATTGTATAACCTTTTGCTCATTTCAGGATGTCCCACTACAGCGACACGGAGAGCGTGGTGTCCCAGAAGGCAGCGGGTCTGTACCCGACTCCGTACCAGGACTTGCCCGCCCTGTACGCGCAGCCCTACAACCAGATCACCACGGCAGACGATCCCAGTGCAGGTAAACAAGGCTTAATAACTTATTTTTTTTTTAATACAAGCTGCTATAGCTGTTGTAGAATGGTGCACAACAAAACATGTATAACATACCCAGCGAACGGGGTATAGACAGAGGCACCGTGGTCTAGATAAGTTTAGATCGTAGATTTAGACCCTGAATTACGTGTTTGATTACTTGTCTTTTTTATTTGTCACATGTATTTTCTCCTCTTGAGTTCATCATCATCATCATCATCAGCCTGTGTCTCTCCACTGCTGGTTATAGGCCTCCCCCAAGGCTTGCCACTGCACGCGGTCTTTTGCGTTATTAGGGCATCCGTCCATCTGGAGGGGGGTCGTCCCACTCTGCGTCGTCCCGTACGTGGTCTCCACTCCAGAACCCGTTTGCCCCATCGGTCGTCGGTTCTGCGGCTGATGGGTCCGGTCCCATTGCCACTTCAGCTTGCTAATTTTGAATGCTTTGGTTCTCCTCTTGAGTTGGCTCCACAAAAATATCGTAGTTTCTGACCACCCTGCAAGGGATTTACGGACCCTTTTTTTTCTTTCTTTTTTACTGTTCCTTACTTTTGCAGTAGACATGGGCTTTGCCAACAAGAGTTTTGCTCGCTACGATCTGTTCGATGCGGACTTCGATGAAACTCCCCACAGGATGTCTGGACGATCAGACAAGTAAGTCACATAATCATTATAGATAATACTTATTTCCTTATTTACTGCTATATTAGCCGCCTCCGTGGTCTAGCGGTTAACTCCGTGGATTTAGACGCGGAAGTACCAGGTTCGACCCCTGGTCGGGACACAATAATTCATTTAATTTATTAGGTTTATTTTATATTTATTTTAATTTTTACTTTTAAGTAGTTTTAATTTATATTGTAATTCTTGATGATATTTTACTAAATATGTTTTAATGTATGTATTATTTAACAGGTACACAACAGACGTGTAACTTCGCTTGTATGTACAATACTTCAATACAAAGCTTTTTTTATGTATGTATGTTTGTTTGTCTGCTTTTTATGTCTAAAAAAACTCAGAACTGGATCAATAGAGTCTAGCCAACTAAAGTAGAGACTCAAAAAATAACAGCTTATTGAGGTATGGCAACATAAATCATATTGGGATAAAAAAAAACTTGATATTTACATATTTTTTTTATCTTTTGAGATATAGTACTTTTCTGCTATATATCTAGTAGTAGTAGGTAATTGTTTAAAAAAATATAATACCTATTGTATTGTAATACATTAACTAACATATATATATTATTTATTATTTTTAAAAAGTATGGACATTCTCTTCCTTTTAACCTTTGGAACATTTACAATTAAGTACCTACGGTGCAAATAGAGAAATAAAAAATATTTTATAAAACTATTTAAAAAATATAAAAAATAAAACCTATATGTAAAGTCAAAGTCAAAATATCTTTATTCACGTAAACCTATTACAGGCATTTATGAAACGTCATTAATTTAATTATTTTGAATGATTCTACTCCTGCTAGTAGAAGACTAAGCAGCAAAGTGGTCCAATAAGTAAGCTGTTAGCAGAAGACCAGCAGCTTAGCAGATTTCAGTGAACTGTTAATGTTTAATCTGAATGAGAAATCTGCAAGGAAAACTCAGCTATATCAGATTTACAAAATAAAACATATACAGAACTGCACCACAACGATCAATTACTTAACCTAAAAAGTTAAATATAATAATTGAATTACGTACTTACTTCAAAGCCTTCAGGCAATCAACTAAATTATTGATACAATGTATCTACATATTTAGTCTTCTATTAAGACAGTTATTTTTGCAATTTTTTTTGTAGTCGGTTAAAAAATAATGACCCGTGATAGTAATAAACACTTTATTTTAAATTAAATAAATAGTTAATTATTTATTAAGTTCCAACGTAAAACTCAAGATCTAACATCAAATGACAACATTTAATTTACAGAAAAAGTTTGTACAACGATTGGTTAAGTAAAAATTTGTTCATACTAGAATGTAATCCTGGTTTGAGATTACTGATGTTATAAGTGACAGTATATAACTTATTTTAATTTGTGTCTTTATCAACGCTAGTTCTAAATCACCTAGTTTTTCTACAACATTTTTGATTTTTATTAATCATTGCAGTATAAATCAATTTCTATCAAAGTATCAAAATGAACAGTACGTACTATAAACTCCAATATCGTTTGTGAAGATCATCTTGTCTATATGTTCCGTTCTGACACTGACAAATTGTTACTTATGTCATATACAAAAACAAAAAAGGTTATTCTCTTGTCGCATGAATCAACTTCTGCACATCACGTTTTAATGTTTTATTCATAATTTTTAATAGAATTTTGTGTAACTTTAATTCTCAGTCTCTACTTTCGTTTGTCAGACTTTACAAATAGAATTTCATATTTTAAAATGACAATAGATAGTTACAAATGAAGTTTGCTTAAATAGGTAAACCCGAGTGTGTCTGTGTTTGGTTTAGACGTTTTTTTGGCTATTAACATGAAGACACTAGAGGGTGTTCTGGCAAAACCAAATAAGTTCATTTAAAAAAATACTATATTTTTTGTTTGACTATAACAGAATGCCTGGCGGCATTAAGTCCACCTTTATACTTTCTGCAATGAAGATTTAAATAAATAAATTATTATTTATTGAACTCACTACAACAAAAATAATATAATAATCTTAAAAAATGTGTGTGCTGTATTGTGCGAGCGAGTCGGGTACAAAACCCTCTTAAATAAATAAACAATAACATTTGTGAACTGACCCGGTTCTGCCAGAATATCCTCGGTATTTAAATGTTTTCGATAGTGAGTGATAACTTTATTTTCCAGAAGTGGTGGTGCCATAACTCCTAGAAATATCTACGAGGAGGTCGACGGGATGAGTGATGTTTAGAATATTCTTATGATTTATTAACTGTAAACCGGCAAACCCCGAAACCTTAAAAAGTACGAAATCTAAGTACTGTGAAATTTTGAAATATTTACCGGCAGATAAAAAGAGCGCTGGTCGGAACCAAAAACCGGATTTTGGTTCCTGACGCTCCGCCTCCTTAAAAAGTACAATCGCGGACAAATGTTTTTTGGATTAATTATTGTTAATCGTCTTGGCTTAGCCGTGTTGATTTCTGTTTTGACAACTATTAGTTTTTGTATAAAAAATGATTTTATATAGAAATTTTTATAAAAAAATGGGCGGTGGTGGCTCGGTTGTAAGAACGCGTTCCTTATATCCTACAAAGGTCGGTTCAAACCCACCCGGCATGTACCAATGAGAAATGCACTTTTCTTACGTACATTTGTTATAGATTTACAACACCACCGTTCCCGTGCCTCGGAGAGCACGTTAAGCCGTCGGTCCCGGTTCCACTAATACCAACTTGTGGAATCGTTAATAAATTGTCAATAAAAATTGATATCATATCCTCGCCAAGCCGTCTGGCCAGCGTGGCGAGTGTAGGCCAAATTCTCCAGATATATGTTCTGGAAGGCCCATCTCCAGCAGTGGAGGTCTAGGACGCTGTGTTCTAGGGGCTGTAATGATGATGAAAAAATGATGATTATAAAAAAGTATTAATGAATGAATCGCTCTGTGCAATAAAATTTATAATAAATAACTAATTGTGAAAAAAAATCCTATAAAACTTTAGTCCATGACAACTTGTTATATACAGTTTTACCAACGATTATATACTGTAATATTGTAACTACTTTACGAACGGTTGTACAAATAGTTCCGAGGTGTTGCCAGGTTATAGTAATAATTATATTCCTTATAAGTATAAGTATAAAACAAATTATTATTATAAATACAATATATTTTATATTTCAATTTATTGTTTCGTTACATACGCACAACTTACAGTCACAAATTATTGTCATACGAACATATTTTTTACGTGTTTAGTTTTTTTATATAATTTTATTATTATCATTTATTATATTAATTACTAGCAATATGACAAGAAAGTTATGATTTCTTGCCAATTTTTTTTTTAATTTTATTATTTGTATAATAATAAATATTGGATTAATAAATTATATTTAGTTTTAAATTTTTTGTTATTTTATTTTTGGTTTCATCCTTTCCAGTTTTAACCGTATGGTTGTGTTAACCACTGATTTTATTTCTAAAGGTTGTGAAATTTGACTTTTACATATTCCTGTATTTTTTTACCTACCTACCTTCATCTTGTATTATTATAATTTGTGTGAGCAGGAATTAATTAATATTATTTAAAAATATATATTAAAGGTAAAGGTAATATATATTGTGAAGTTGCATTGACCGTCGTCACGGGTCGAACTTACTTAATGTCTATTATGGACGAAGGCTACACCGAAGACTTAAGTAAGTAAAAGTAACTAATTGGGGAAAGAGTGGCATCTCACGACAAGAACTCTCGTTCACTCATCCAGCCGCCAGGAGGATGGTAGGATAGTAAAGTGCCATACATACCTATTATAGGTGTAGCTTATATTGTCGTGTTTGACTTGGAATATCGTGACCTCAAAGCTTTAAGTCAATCCAAATATTCGTTCGATTTGCATAAAGCAAACCGAAAAATGGGTTTACAACGCTGCATCGCTACTCGAACTATATTTTGTCTTTGATTTTGTAATTAACTAGCTGACCCGGCGAACTTCGTCCGCCTAACCGTCATTCTATTCGTTCCATAAATGTATCTCCTGCAGACCTGCTTAGACTCAATTCTTTCAGTAAGTGAGCAATTAAGGTAGAGGTTATTATCAATATTTTTCTTGATTTATATATATTATTTTTCTAATTGTTTGGTGGAGACGATGTGTTACCAAAATTGTTAATTATTGGAACTTTAGGTCTAATTTTGGTTTAATTTGTTTCATGTATATTAACTTTATGTGACTGTTCATTTTCAAAATAAATAAGTATATTAATATATAAAAATATATTAAAAAATTGCTAGAATTCCTCTCGCACCAACTAATAGTATATAATATATTTAATGTAAAATGTTTAAATCTATTTAAGAGGTATTAACGCTTTTGCATTCCTCTCGCTGGCATAATACAAAATTTTTGATTTTTTTTTTTAATCTAAGTGAACTTTCAACTTACTATGGAATAAAATTACGGACATTTTGGACAATTTTCACTTTCATATTATAGGTACCTAGAACGTCTTTTAGAAAGAGAAAACTGCATTTATAAAAATTTTACTCTAATTTACTAAAAAAATCTATGCAGACAAATTTCCAAGCATTCCATGGATTTACAGTGCGGGTGCCGGTTCCATCATTAATAAATAATAAATAAATAAATATTTCCAGACAGGTCACACAGCGCCATCTAATTTCCGTGGTAAGCTACGAGGCTTGTGTTACGGAAACTAGATGGTTGATAAACTACATATTATACTTTTTTTTTGTAAATATATACATATAAACACCCAGACCGAGACAAATTATACAATGTACAACTTGCCAACGGTGGGAATCGAACCCACGACCTCCCGAGTTCACGGCAACATTTGTTACCACTAGACCACAGAGGCGGTATTAGTATGTACATTTCCGAAAATAACACTCAGACTTGATAAATCTTTTTAAAATGTTGGATTGTGCAAGCGAGAGGATTGCAGTAAAACATGATTATTACACACGTGCTCACACATTTTTTTTTTCATTCATTACAGCCCCTAGAACACAGCGTCCTAGACCTTCACTGCTGGAGATGGGCCTTCCAGAACTATACTATACAGGGCCTACACTCGCCACGCTGGCCAGACGGCTTGGCGAGGATATGATTACATTTTTTTATGACAATTTATTAACGATACCACAATTTGGCATAAGTGGAACCGGGACCGACGGCTTAACGTGCACCGAGGCACACACATAAAACATATTTATTACACACGTGCTCACACATAAAACATTTTATAATGTTAGGATACCCATATAATATCTTATATATATAAAAAGTTATATATTTAAGTAGGTATTTAGCTTTAGTGCATATAGTTGTGCCTACCTAACCTAACCTAACCTAAACGCGTATGAGTTAAGAGCGTTTAGCATTTTAGAAAATTATTCTAATCTGAGGGTACTTTTGAGAAATGTACTAATCTAATAATAATAATAATGGTAAGTCCATGGAATGCTTAGAAATTTGTCTTCATAGTTTTAGTATTAGTTGACTGCCTCCTTGATCTAGCGGTTAAGTCCGTGGATTTAGACTCGGAGGTACCGGATTCGATTCCTGGTCGGGACACAATAATATTTATTAATTTAAATAAATATTTTTTATTATTATTTAATTTATTTGTGATATTTCTCGAGTTTGGTACGCTGGAGTCATCGACGAGCTTGCCACTTGTCATGATTGGCCTATAGTAAAGTTGGCTAATGTGTATATGGTGCAGGGGATATGGTCGTGATGATACTTTACTATACTTTACATATAGTCTTACTAAAATAGAGTAAAATCTTTATAAATATCTTTGCAAGTTTTCTCTTTCTAAAATTAGCTATCTACGAGTATATGCAAGTGAAAATATGTCTAAAATGCCTTCCCTAGTAAGTTAATATACTATATTTCTCACTACAGTTAGACTTAAAAAATCAAAGTCAAAAGTCAAAGTCATCTTTACTTGATATTGACTTTTTTTCAAATTTGTATCTTAATACCCGTGAAATTGTCCAATATGTCCTTTTTCACTAAGCCTACTAAGAGAACCTAAACCAATCTATGCAGCGTTTAGTTTAGGCTAAATTCTGCAATTCAGTGTAAATGTGAAGGTAATCATCAGTTTATTTTTATTTTTGTACAAAACAATTTTAAAACGTGTATTTTAAAATTCCGCGATAATAATAGATAACCATTTTTATAATAATACTCGTAAATCCATTAAATATTAAGTCATAAATTACAATAATAAAAAATTGTGTAATTATTAATGTAGTATTTTTTTTCTATAATAAGTAATTTACACACATTTTGTAATTAACGTTTTAGAACTATTTAAACTAAATATTAAAAAAAAAATATTCCATGTTGCCACAAAACTCTATTGGTATAATAAATTTACATATCTTTAAAATATACATAAGGGTATCTGAGTTTTGCTAATAAATATATTTCAAAACTCATTTCAAGAAATGTTACAGTTATGTAAGTATAAAGAATTTAATAAAATGAGTTTTTTATGTTTATTATAAATTTGCTGTTAAAATGAATACATTTATGATTGTAAATAGATAAATAAACAAGCTATGATTATATATGGTGTTTTTTTTTTATTATTCCTAAAATTATCTGTTCGCTTGACAATAACACAGTCAATCAAAATCAGAATTAGTGTTGAAATTCAGCGGGGAAATGCAGCCAGCGTCCTTGCCGCCATGCCACACGGACGGGACCTTAAATCCGTGTCCGTAAGTAATATTAATTTTATTTTATATTTACCCCAACTACGGGGAAGTGTGACTAGGCAAGGTATAACCACTATATGTGGTATTTATTAATATTCTTAAGCATCGCCTAAAATTTAATTGCGTTATCGTAATCTTTTAGGAAAGAAAGAAAATATATCAAAATCAAAATCAATCATTTATTCATAAACTTTTGGTACATTTATAAAGGGTGGTAAAATATTGGTGTGCTACAAAAGTCAACCTTTATCAGGTATATAAATATTTCTAAATAATGAATTAAACTAATAATATAATATTTCACAAGTTACACAATGTTAACAATATTATGTCAATGGTAAAATAATACGACAATAAAAAATAATAAATTATAAAGTAGCCAATAGGTTAAATAAATTTATTTGAAATATTTTTGTTTCATTATCTTTAAGGTGATCCGGGAGCTTATTAAATAACGTAGCAGCCATATTATAAATACTGACTTCCATAAAATGACGTCTTTCCTAGTATTTGAGAACACACTCAAATCTATTTCGACATTTGCGTGGATGTGAATTTTCTTTAACTTTGAAATAAAATGGACATTCTTTGACCAGATTACAGGCCTCATAAATGTATAGACATGTCATTGTTAATAGTTTTAATTTTATAAAAAATTGATTTCCTTAAAATTATAAAAATTGCGGTTCCCCGGCATCACTGTTACCTTGCCTCGGAGAGCTTGACGTATGGAATCGTCAATATATTGTCATTAAAATTTGGCATCACACCCTCACTAACCGCCTGACCAGGTTAAATTCTCCAATAATTCGTGGAACATCTCCAACAGTGGAGGTCGAGAACTCTGTGGTCTAGGGGCTGTTGTGATGGCGATGATCGCAATCTATATAAAATTTCTAAAAAAGTACATAGAAATTAAATCTCATAACAATTAGTGGTACCACACTTAACTCTAATTCTTCTTAGTCGCTACACTTTTGGCAGAGTGGTTGTGGTCGTCACTTGAGTGTCAGTGGCACGCTTAACAAGTCGTCGCCACTCCTCTCGAACTGCACTCATGTAGGGGGTAATCCATTGCTGCTTTAACCTGGTCATTCCATCTCATTGGAGACCTACCACGCATCCTTTTGCCATCGACTTCTCCCTGAACTACAAGGCGCTTAATGCATATATCTGTATAATAAAGTATCATCACGACCGTTTCCCTTTCGGGTTGGTCAGAAACCACGCTTATAAATAAGCGGATTCACATTTAGCCAACTTTACATATGCCAATCATGACAAGTGGCAAGCTCGTCGATGTCTCCAGCGTACCAAACTCAAGAAATATCACAAATAAATTAAATATTAATGAAATGTATTTATTTACATTAATAAATATTTTTGTGTCTCGACCAGGAATCGAACCCGGTACCTCCGAGTCTCCATGGAGGCAGTTTTGTCTGTATAATACTCACCTATTATAACTCTAGCGTACCAAACTTGAGAAATATTACAAATAAATTAAACCTGGGAACTCCACGGACTTGTCGCAGAAAAGAACTACTAAGAAGTTGTTGAGCACCACCGTCACATTTGTTTACTACATATATGAGACGGCTACGTAATGACAGGTGGAATTAAGTACAAGTCTAATCAATGATTGAAATGTTTTCTCAAATTGATCTCCAGACGTCATTAGGATGTAAAAATAAACACTTACGTAGTTATAATATCTTGCATAGGTACGTACTCGTGTATCTGATCTCAATATCAAACAGAAGATGATTGAAAAGTGGCTGTTATTTTTATTTATTTAATAAATAAAGTACCATCACGACCGTATCCCTTGCAGGGTGGTCAGAAACCACGGTTATGTAAGGAGCGAGTTCACATTTTGCCAACTTTACTATAGGCCTATTATGAGAAGCTCGTCGATGTCTCTAGCGCTCCAGAATCAAGAAATGTCACAAATAAATTAAATATTCGTATATATTTTTATCCGTCTAAGCCGTCTTGGCCAGCGTGGCGAGTGTAGGCCAAATTCTCCAGATATATGTTCTGGAAGGCCCATCTCCAGCAGTGAAAGTCTAGGGGCTGTAATGATGATATATTTTTGTGTTCTTAGCTAGGAATCAAACCCAGCACATTCGCCTTTCAATCTACGGTCTTTACCGCTAGACCACGAAGGCAATCATTTATTATTCATTATTATAGTTATTATTAAACAAAACATTTCACTGCGCCTTAAGAATTTGACTGACAACTGACGTTAGCCACTGACGATCAACGTCACTCCCTATTAGCACCTCACCCAGCAGTTGAATATTTTATAATATTACACCCGGCTTTTTTTAAAGTTATTTACAAGTAGTAAAAATATTAATTTATAATATTAAATAAAATACGCTTAGAATAAAATATAAATATTTCCAGACATAAATATTTCCACTAGGTAACACAGCGCCATCTAATTTCCGTGGTAAGCTACAAGGCTTGTGTTACGGAAACTAGATGGTAGATAAACTACATATTATTATTATTTTTTTTGTAAATATAATATGTAATTAGATATAAACACCCAGACCGAGACAAATTATACAATGTACAACTTGCCTCCGGTGGGAATCGAACCCACGACCTCCCGAGTTCACGGCAACGTTTGTTACCACTAGACCACGGAGGCGGTCAGCAATATAAACAATGATGGGTTACCTAACAAATAATCTTCAAGGTTATATAGGGGAATTCTGATGGTTACTGACAAAACTACTAGCAATATACGAGTGTAATGAAAAAACGGGGAAACACTGGCTGGGAGCAATTACACACGATCTTCTGCTACCCTCATTCACCCCCACCAGTGACATTGTTCAGGTCATCCGTCCATCTGACAAGGAGACGTCCCACTCTGCGTAGTCTCTCCATTCCAGAACCCGTCTTATCCAACGGACATCGGTTGGCGACAGACGTGTTCGGCCTATTGCAACTTCAGGTTACTAATTTTGAATGCCATATTAGTATCTTTGGTTTTCTGATGAATGTTTCAGACTTAATCTATCAATGAAATAGCGAGCATAGCTCTTTCCATAGCTCGCTAAGCGACCTTTAACTTGTGGATCAGACTTGTTAGTGTTGACGTTTCCAGGCGTAAACCTCTTAAAAACGACTAGGCATCCGAAGCAATAATTCATCTGTATTTTTTTTTTAGTAATAATGTAGAGTTGTGATTTTATCTTACTTATTTATTATCAGGTAGGCGCAGTGTCACATGTGGTTCTCAGTATACAGGGTGATTTTGTGTGCTCTTACTTTAGACTAATATGTTATTCTATTAAAAGAAACAAACAACATTTTCTAAAAATCGAGAATTTTTGCCGGAAGTTACTTTTTTTTGGCTGCTCCGTACAAACTGTTAATTTTAAAGCCAGGAAGCCAGAATTTTTTGGCATTTCCGACACATGGTTTCTTAAAAAAAAATTATTGTTTTTATCAATAAAATCACATATTAGTATAACATAAGGGCATACAATCGCCAACCTGTCTGGCCAGCGTGGCGAGTGTAGGCCAAATTCTTAAGATATTATATGTTCTGGGAGGCCTATCTCCAACAGTGGATGTCTAGGACGCCGTTCTAGGGGCTGTAATGAAGCGCATACAAAGTCACCCAATATAAAAAAGAGAAAGGTAAGTAATAATATTAACTGTGTAAATTTTACAGTAGTGATAATTGATATGTAATCTGTATATAAACAAGTGAAGAATTATATACGTAGTCATAAATAATGCTTCAGTACACAGCATTGTTAAACTAGGTGAGGTATTCTCCGACGATAGGCAAAACTTTCCACTTGTCTTTATTGAATCGTTTCAATCCTAGAATATATATATATATATAAAATATGGTTGGTTGTAAGAAAATGCTTGGCTTAAGCTCACTTGTGTACAATTTTAGTGCAAAGTATTTAAAATAATAAATAAATATAAAATATTTATCGTCAGATAATGTCTGGCAACATTAAGTCCGCCCCTTGAACGTACAATAAAGTTTTAAATAAAAGTAAAGTATCATCACGACCATTTCCCTTGCGGGGTGGTCAGAAACCACGCTTATATATAAGCGGTTTTACATTTAGCCAACTTACTGCCGGCCAATCATGACAAGTGGCAAGCTCGTCGATGTCTCCAGCGTACCAAAGGAGAGAAATATCACAAATAAATTAAATAAGAATTAAATTTATTTATATACATTAATAAATATTTTTGTGTCTCGACCAGGAATCGAACCCGGTACCTCCGAGTCGAAATCCACGGACTTAACCGCTAGACCACGGAGGCAGTTGGTTTTAAATAAATATATAATATATCTCTTCAACCCGGTTTAGTTTGTGCTCAGATAATGACGTTATTAACACGAAGACTTGCAATTACTTCTGCCAACGTATTAGCCTCGGTATACATAGGGGAAATATTGCCAGTCTTTTTGGGACTATCACTGATTGGACATTGGATTGGATATATATATATATATAATAATAATAAATATATAAAGTTTGTCAGTCTGAGTATACTTTCAAGAAATGTAGACTTATTTATATTATTAAGTAGTTTAGTTTAATTATTATTAATATTCACTTTCTACGAAATAAAATTACGGACATTTAAATAATTATGTTATACACTTTATAGACATTGCTAAAATTCAAAGGTTCGAAAACATTGAATTATAAAACGTGAAGACAAAGTTACTGGTTTGCAGGACATAAGTAGTAATATTTATTGAGGAAAACAAAAAATATTTTTTTATATACTTGATCTGGAATATTACAGCGTCGAATTGATAATTACGGAAGCAGTCATTTATATAATTAACTGTTAACGTATAAATCGAACTCTCTTCTAAGAATAGTCCAGCATCCGAGAACTAGCAAGGCCAATTTTGATCCAAACAAGGGAGACCACTCCTTTACAAGATGTCATACAATTAACATTGATAAGAGAGATAAGATTCTGATAAGATCTCCGCAACGCGGTAGTCGGTCGGGAAATTTTATTGTGTTCCAATCATGGCTGAGAAATTAACTAATATACAAGAAAATGATAGCGAATATATGCGATTGGATCAGCTTTATGAAGAGTGCATAAATTACCTACAAACTGCTAAAAATAGATATCAAGAACTGACACAGCAGGACAATGAAGGAATTTACGACAATGTAACGGAAGAAAGAAAACCACTCGTACAAGAAACAATAGGTGAAAGTGATGATTTAGCAAAAAATATAGAAATTAAAAATCAATATAGTAGAACAGTAAGTGAACAAACAGTACCTAAAAAAGAAATAATAAGTGACGACGCTAATGTTATTACACAAATTAACGACAGCGTACAAGAGATCATACATTTAGATCAAACAATTAACAACATCAAGAAACAATCAAATAAAACAGAAAATGCAATCGCACTTCCTTACGAAGTAAATCTACCTGAAACTCCAAGGAAATATGAAACTGCTAACAACAGGAATAAAATCACCGATATCGAGCTAAAGCTTATTAATATCAAAGAAGCAATAGAACCAAAACTTGAAAATTTTAATCATATTAATCAGAATGACGTCAAGGCTGACGAAGTTCTAATTACAATTAGCGATGAGATTACCACCGATGATGTTGTTACCACCGATGATGTTGCTAACCCCAAAAGCTTAGACCCAATTTACGAGGCCATAAACTATGAAACTAAGCCGATATATAGTATCGAAAATGAAAAGCCAACACAAGAATTGAAATCAGAAAGACTTCGAAGACTGTCAGAACAATTGCCACGAATCATCATCACCCAAAGCAACACAAGTTTGGAGAAAAAAACCTCGAAAAAACTCAAAGATGATATAGTTCCTATTTACGATGTTAACAAAAATCATGTGTCATCTAAATATGATAAGTAAGTGTTTTGTTTTTATACTGATTCGACAAATGACAAACAAATATTTAAAAAAAAAAGCTATGATTGGAGTAGGAATTTCCTGACGATATTTCCCATTTGGTACTTTAATGATAATCTAAATATAAATTTTAAAATATCAGTAACAATATTTCCTAATTTGGCCAATCATTATAACAGCCCCTAGAATACAGAGTTCTAGACTGCCACTGTTGGAGATGGGCCTTCCAGAAATTTCTGGAGAATTTGGCCTACACTCGCCACGCTGGCCACACGGGTTGGCGAGGGTCTGATGTTAAAAAAAAATAATTTAAATACTAACTATTATTTTTAAATATTATACATTTTATTTTATAAAATATTTTTAAATACTAACACAAATTTATGTAAAAGAAAGTGCCAAGGACACATTAGTCTGGTCGACTTTGATATTTGAATTTTCGTTTAAGACGATAGGGGCGCACTATTTTAATAAGCTCTCTAAATTCATATTTTTGAGTCGAGTCAAATAAACTAAAATACAATAAAAGCCAGTTTATATTTTTGAGTAAACTAATTCGAGTCAAATAAACTAAAATACAAGAAAAGCCAGTTTATATTTTTGAGTAAACTAATTCGAGTCAAATAAACTAAAATACAATAAAAGCCAGTTTATATTTTTGAGTTAATTTATTTACACTTATATTATAAAGTGTGTATATGTACTACGTCATACACGAGTATCATTGATTTATTGTTGCATGCAATTTCAAAGTCAAAGTCAAAATATAATTAGTCACGTAAAGATATTAAATTAATAAAACGTCATTAATTAAATCATTTTAAATGATTCGACTCCTGCTAGTAGAAGACTAAGCAGCAAAGTGGTCCAAAGAGGTAAGCTGTTAGCAGAAGACCAGCAGCTTAGCATGTTCCAGTAACCTGTTAATGTTTAATCTGACTGAGAAAGGAATCTGCAAGGATCATCATCATCAGCCTGTATCTCTTCACTGTTGGATGTAGGCCTCCCCTAAAGCTCGCCACTTAACGCGATCTTTCGCTACCCTCATCCAACCCCCACCAGCGACCTTCTTTAGGTCTTCTGTCCATCTGGCGGGGGTTCGTCCCACTCTGCGTCTTCCCGTACGTGGTCTCCACTCTAGAACCCGTTTGCCCCATCGATCGTCGGTTCTGCGGCAGATGTGTCCGGCCCATTGCCACTTCAGCTTGCTAATTTTAAAAGCTATGTCAGTAACTTTCGTTCTCTGACGAATATCAACGTTTCGAATTCTATCCATTAGAGATTAAATAGCTCAGGCTGTTGAGTTTTCTTTTGTTGTGGTGTTGTTTCTTTCTGTCGAATCAAATTATTTTTTATATAATAAAATAAGCTATTAAAAGCAACGGTGATGGGTTGCCTATCAAAATTTGTTGATTTATAAACTCCATATATTTTTTTGTTGATTGAAAAATTTCAGCTCGAGTCGTTCATCATCTTGCCGCTACCGGTCTCCTTACATCGAATACCCGAAGCGTCTGGTCTCCAAACATGGCGTGGAGAACGTGGCCCTCATTTCGAACGTGCCTTACGGAAAGCTGAGACTTCTGAATGATACCTTCCATACTTTGGTAAGTCGAGGAAGGCAATAAACGACTGTCAGGGTTTCTACATTCACTCCGTTTAGGCTGTGAGCATCTAACAACAATTTGGCCACGCAAGTCTCTTAAACATTCCATAAGATTGGCAGTGATTATGTTGGTTATTTTAAACTTTTTGCACTATGTACAAAGGCGTACGTATGTACCTAATGCCGCTAGACATCCTTACTCAGTCAACCTTAGGGACATTACGAACATTGTATGTATGTGGGAGGTAGATGCAAATATTTGAACAGGAAAAGGAGATAATTAATATTCTACTAAAACTAAATCTAATACTATAATAATAAAACATAAATAACTATAAATATATATATTATTTATTTTTAATTTTATTATTTAGGTAGCTTATAATTTATATTTCGACTTTATTCGAAGTAAATGAATATATACATTAAATATAAATTAGAAAGCTACCTAAATAATAATATTTAAAATAAAATAAACTATAAATAAAAAATAAAATAAAACTGCCTTCGTGGTCTAGCGGTTAAGTCCGTGGATTTAGACTCGGAGGTACCGGGTTCGATTCCTGGTCGGGACACAAAAATATTTATTAATGTAAATAAATGTGATATTAATTTAATATTTAATTTATTTGTGATATTTCTCTCCTTTGGTACGCTGGAGACATGACGAGCTTACCACTTGTCATGATTGGCCGGCAGTAAAGTTGGCTAAATGTGAATCCGCTTATTTATAAGCTTGGTTTCTGACTACCCCGAAATGGAAACGGTCGTGTTGATGCTTTATTTTCTATAAATAAAAAATGTCCTCTAGAGACGTCCCATCCGAGATAGTCCAAAGGAGACTGGCAACATTTCCCCTCTGTATAGCGAGGCTAATACGTTGGCAGAAATAATTGCCAGCCTTCCTGTCTCCAGACCTTTCTGTCAGCCGCTGTGACAACTCCTACTACTAAATACAAATAAATAATACATACATACATACATATAAACACTTTTTTAAGAAATACCAAATCCGTGGTAATTTATGAAGAGACCTTGTATACTAACGCACACTAGTAAGGACTCAGTTATTTATTTACTTAAATATACATATTTCCAGATAAATCTCCGTTGGCGCTGGATAGTGACAGGCACAGTGGTTGTCCACTTCACTATCTGGCTGGTATTCGCCGTGTTCTGGTACATCGCGTCCCTCGCCCACTACGATTTCGACCCGGACCCCCCTCAGAAAGCCTGCATCACGGGGGGAAAGGACTTTGTCACCATATTCTTAGCATCAGTCGAGGCTCAAGTAAGTTAAAATTAAAATAATAGAAAAATGTTAATTTAAAATCTGATTTTACGACATGTGACCACCTACTATGCCACATAAAATAATAATGGAGTGCAACTCACATCATCTACTTACTAAAGATAACCAAATAGTTTGTCCTAGGCTGGATTGTACCAAAACGAAGTGTCTGTAAATGTAACGATTAAAGTTAAAATTGGCGTCGACAGACCTTATAAACTTAAAATTGGCGTCGACAGACCTTATAAACTTAAAATTGGCGTCGACAGACTTTATAAATTAAAATTGGCGTCGACAGACCTTATAAACTTAAAAATGGCGTCGACAGACCTTATAAACTTAAAATTGGCGTCGACAGACCTTATAAACTTAAAATTGGCGTCGACAGACCTTATAAGCTTAAAATTGGCGTCGACAGACCTTATAAACTTTTTTTAACGCCATTTTTTACTTTTATCGTTATATTTACAGTAAATTGCCTCCATGGTCTACCGCTTAAGTCCGTTGGAACACAATAATTTATTTAATTTATTTGTTATATTTGTCGAGTTTGGTACGTTGGAGACATCGACGAGCTTGCTGCTTGTCATGATATGGGCCTAATACTTTTATAATACAATAAAAGAAATACGGTCGTGATGATATTTACAGAGACTTAATTTGGGTGTAACTATGTTATGTAAAATATGTATTAGTTGGATGTAAATCTGTTATTCACGAACGCGTTGGAAGATGTTTTTAAAATGCTGGACTGGAATTACTGCGGCATAAATGTCAATGGAGAATACATCTCACACCTCCGATTCGCGGATGACATAGTCATCATGGCTAGCTCGCTCAAGGATCTTAGCAGAATGTTAAACGGCTTAAACGTGGCTTCTCAGCAGGTTGGCCTCGGAATGAACCTGGATAAGACTAAGGTTATGTTCAATGACCATGTCAAGCAGAGGCCAATCTGTGTGGGAAATGCTACTCTCGAAGTTGTGCAGGAATACGTCTACCTTGGACAGACTATTCAGATAGGAGCTGCTAACTTCAGCAAAGAAGCCGACAGACGCATTCAGCTAGGATGGGCGGCATTCGGGAAACTTCGACATATCTTCTCATCGTCCATACCACAGTGTTTGAAGACAAAAGTCTTTAACCAGTGCGTCCTCCCCGTAATGTCGTACGGAGCAGAGACGTGGACACTGACAGTGGGTCTGGTTCACAAATTCAAGGTCGCTCAGCGAGCTATGGAGAGAGCTATGCTTGGTATTTCTCTGATGGATAGAATTCGAAACGTTGAAATTCGTCAGAAAACCAAAGTTACTGACATAGCATTCAAAATTAGCAAGCTGAAGTGGCAATGGGCCGGACACATCTGCCGCAGAACCGACGACCGATGGGGCAAACGGGTTCTGGAGTGGAGACCACGTACGGGACGACGCAGAGTGGGACGACCCCCCGCCAGATGGACGGATGACCTAAGGAGGGTCGCTGGTGGGGGTTGGATGAGGATTGCAAAAGACCGCGTGCAGTGGCGAGCCTTGGGGGAGGCCTATATCCAGCAGTGGAGAGACACAGGCTGATGATGAAATCTGTTATGTACATAGGATTCTGTAAATAAATAAACAGAGGTAAATCACTTGAGCTTTCATTTATAGAAACTAAATTAAAAATAAAACTAAAATCTAAGCTATATATAAAAATATTCACCCATGACTTGATCATGTGGCAGTGTGCCAAGAACACTCGAAGCATTCCCCCGCTGCACAGCGATGCTGATTTGCTGCGCGAAAAAACTTCCAGCCCTCTTGTCACTTACAGCGTTAACCAGCCGCACAAGTACGTAGTCATTACAACCGACTCGTATGTACGACATTTGGACTT
The DNA here is from genome assembly GCA_910589645.1 of Tinea semifulvella. NCBI lineage: Eukaryota > Metazoa > Arthropoda > Insecta > Lepidoptera > Tineidae > Tinea > Tinea semifulvella. Next base: position 369,794 of record OU342604.1, read on the forward strand.
ATAGATAAATACGAGTATATGACACTTATATATATCTATATATATATATAATCCCTAAAACAAAATTGTAAGACCAGTTTTGTAAGACAATATTCATTTTTGCTTTCACATAGCAAGAATAAAATACTTTCGATGATGTTTTTTTTTTTTTATTACTAAATAACTATGTATTGGTACATCTAAATAATATTTTACTTAAACATAAATTCATATATAAAAAATAGTTTTCAGTTGAGCCCACTCACTTTTATCTGCGTTTATAGAAACAAAACGAAATCGTCAAAAAGTGGTTTTATTGTTTTCTAATAAAAGATAAGTTACCCAAATAAAATAAAATAATACGTGAACTATGTTTGAAATTGACTTTTTCTCTTGTCTTAAATGTAAATAACTTCTTTATCACAACTCCTAGAACACAGTGATCTAGACAGAGTTCCTCCAGTGTTGGATATGGGCCTTTCAGAACATACTCGTATATCTGGAGGCGGCCTAAACTCACCACACTGACGACAGATGGGTTGGCGAGGGTCTGATATTATCTTTATCTGACTTTAATAATGATTGCCTCCGTGGTCTAGTGGTAACAAACGTTGCCGTGAACTCGGGAGGTCGTGGGTTCGATTCCCACCGGGGGCAAGTTGTACATTGTATAATTTGTCTCGGTCTGGGTGTTTATATGTATAATATGTATAAATTTACAAAAAAATATTGTATAATATGTAGTTTATCAACCATCTAGTTTCCGTAACACAAGCCTCGTAGCTTACCACGGAAACTAGATGGCGCTGTGTGACCTGTCTGGAAATATTTATTATTATTATTCAACAAGTTGGTATTAGTGGAACTGCGACCGACGCGACGGTTTAACGTGCTCTTCGAGGCATGGGAACCGTGGTGTTGTAAATTTATGACAAATTTACAACACCACGTATTATTATTGTTATTTCTCATTGATACATGCCGGGGCTCGAATCCAACTTTTTAGGATATAAAGGAAAGCGTTCTAACAACCTGCACAAATAACTTTTTATTAAAGAAAATGACAGAATAAAGCTAACCTTTATTAATTCGTCAATTGGTTAATTTCTGCGACAAACCAACCGACTGTCTGCGGGAACGGAAAACGTCACTTCTAATAGTAACTTTAAATTCAGACAATTGAACGACGATTATCTAATTATCACATTTAAATTGTAATTTTATTGGCTAATTAAGTCCTGTTTAAATCCGGTCATATTTGGACCTTTTCTTTTGTCTTCCCATGTTCAATTACAGCCAAAGTTACCTCGTCTCAATAAGGTCAAATATATAACAGTAGTGTTGCCCAAAGCAAGACCAAAACCAAGACTTAGCCAATCTTGGTCTTGCGTAAGAGTCTCGCAAGACTTCTGCAAGACTCTTACTCTGACTTAATATATATTGAATTTTCCAATTGTACTAAGGAAATCTCTCTCCGCGATGTCTTTAGGGTACCAAACTTGAGAAATATCACAAATAAATTAAATAATTTATTGTGTCCCGACCAGGAATCAAACCCTGTACCTCCAAGTCCAAATCTACGGAATTAACCGCTAGAATTAACCTCGGAGGCATTAGGTATAGATAGCATTTAGGTATATTAAAATAAAATTATTTGCAAACGAGCTCTCCCAAGTTCCAAATACCTAAACGTTATTATTTTTCGTTAGGAACAAAAAAATATAAAAAAATACGAACATGACGCATTTAAAATTTATTGAAAACAAAAACCCAACTCCAAAAAAATAAACACTAGCAAAATTTGGAAAAAAAAAGCAAGACCAAGACCAAGATTGCAAGACCAAGACCAAGATTGGGCAACACTATATAACAGTAACAGTACAGGCTTCGAATACATTATCATACAAAATGTATGGTACTCATTTACGTCACCTCTTCAGTAACAAAACTTCACTTTTATAGATAACAATTTTAAATTAATTGTTCCTGTGCGCGTAAAGCCGTCGGTCCCGGTTCCATTAATACCAACTTGAGGAATCGTTAATAAATTGTCATAAAAAAACTACATCATATGGCGAGGGGTAAGCCGTCTGGCCAGCGTGGCGAGTGTAGGCTAAATTCTCCAGATCCAGATGATTCTGGAAGACCCATCTCCAACAGTGGAGTTCTAGGACTCTGTATTCTATGGGCTGTCATGTCATGACTATAGATAGGCTCATCATGACAAGTGGTAAACTCGAGAAATGTCACAAATAAACTAAATATTAATAGTTAAGATTTAAAAATAAAATAAATTATAAACTAAACTACACTTTAAAGAAAACTAAAAAAATAAAAACTAAAATTATAACCGTCTGATGGGCGTAGTGTGCTGAGAACATTAGCTGAGTTCCCCCTATGAATGGCGAGAGTTTAAACAATATATTAAATACTTAAAATTCGCCAAGTGGAGTTTTTCTCCAAGTTTACGAGAGAGCGCCAGAGCCTCCTCGGACCACGGACCCATCGTTTCCACTGAAAATGGAATAAAGTGTCTTAGTCTTAGTGTTAGGGCTGGATGTCACATGTGACGGACAAAGTGTGTTAACACATGTGGCATCCCAACCCAAACCAATGGTATTGTTTGTTCCATACAAACGTGATCCCATCCGGATGCCTACCATCAGACCTAACTATCCCCGATCGATGGTTCGAGAATGCAGGGGATATTAGCAGATGCAAGAGCCCTTGACAGGATGTCATTGATTGCATGGTGTCTCAAGATCCTGTCGGCACTTTATTATTAAAGTAAAGTAAAGTATCATCACGACCGTTTCCCTTTCGGGGTGGTCAGAAACCACGCTTATAAATAAGCGGATTCATATTTAGCCAACTTTACTATAGGCTAATCATGACAAGTGGCAAGCTCGTCGATGTCTCCAGCGTTCCAAACTCGAGAAATATAACAAATACATTAAATATTAATTAAATGTATTTATATACATTAATAAATATTTTTGTGTCCCGACCAGGAATCGAACCCGGTACCTGCGAGTCTAAATCCACGGATTTAACCGCTAGACCACGGAGGCAATCTTATTATTTATTATTAATTAAATGTATTCAAATAATAAATATTATTGTGTCTCGAATCCACGGACTTAACTGCTAGACCACGGAGGCAGTTTACCGTAAATCTTACCTGTTTTAAAGATAATTGTGTGCAAGTTTATTTCGTTTCTATTTTAAAATATTAACCAGTTTTGTTACCACTTGTTTTAGTTTGTATGTATGTTTTCAGACTACAATCGGCTTCGGAGATCGAACTATAGACGAAGAATGTCCAGAATCGATCTTCCTATTTATAATGCAGGTTAGTTTGTTAACTATAAAATAATAATGCCACTTTCAATATGGAACAATGTCCCACTAAAAAGTTCAATGTATAGCTAGATATAGTATGTATATTGTCGTGTAGACATATAGGCATAGAGTATATATGTTTTTAAATTTAAACCCTGAAGTAGTTGGTGGAAAAAAAAAACTTACATAAAAATATTGAACTCGCAGTTACGCAAATATCCACAATTTTCATATTTTTTGTAATAATTTTTTTTTTTGTAATTAATAATTAATTATTGTATAATCTAAATTCCAACTTTAATAGCCTTAGTTACCAATTGTAAACTTAAAATGAACTTAATGTGGATTGAACTCTTTTTGCGTAACTACGTCCATTGTGAAATTTGCATTTCCTAATGTAATATAATAGATTTTTAAGCTCGTAGAACCTAAGAGATGTGATGTTAGCGAAAAACGTTAGGCATATCATGGACAGTAGTGACGTCCGCGAGCACTCTACCAAGATTGAGCGACTAGTAGTGACTAAGAAGAAGCTTATTATTTGTTTAGGAGCATCAATGTAAATATATAGATAGGCCTATTCAATACAAAACGCATTCTAAAAACATGCCGTTCGCCCGTCGACCTACAAACTTTGGGAGTCAATTCTCAAGCAATGATAATGTCACATGCGTACATACATATTTCAATTTAATTAGGATCAGTAATTCATAACTCAATTAACTTCGAACGACCATTTAAAGGCGCGGTGGTGGCTCGGTTGTAAGAACGCGTACCTTAAATCCTACAAAGGTCGGTTCGAATCCCCCCGGGATGTACCTATGAGAAATAAACTTTTCTTACGTGCAGTTATAGATTTTCAACACCACCGTTCCCGTGCCTCGAAGAGCAGGTTAAGCCTTCGGTCCCGGTTCCACTAATACCAACTTGTGGAATCGTTAATAAATTGTCATAAAAAATTGACATCATATCCTCGCCAAGCCGTCTGGCCAGTGTGGCGAGTGTGGGCCAAATTCTCCAGTTCTGGAAGGCCCATGTCCAACAGTGGAGGTCTGGGACACTGTGTTCTAGAGGCTGCAATGATGACCATTTGTATGTGTAACAGAACAGGAGACTTATAAGTAAATGGAGGAATCAGTGATAAATCGCGTTTGACTTCAAAATTACTTTTCTTTAGTTACGATTCAGATAGAATCTATCATTCTAAAAGTTTAATTTATTAACTTAAATATTATTTAAATTGTTAATGTTACTTTCAATTTGTCGTCACCAACAAAATCAAATAAGATAGAGCAGGATTTGGTTGCCATTTACAAAGTCATTATTTGTGAACGGAACGGTAATCCGTGGGAATCAAATATTTCAATTTCAATTCGTTTGAAAGAAGAAAGAAAGAAAGAAAATACTTTATTTATCGCAACAATAACAATGGTTACAAAAAAATATAAATGCAAGGAATAAATCTAAATGTATAAATGTAAGCCTATTCTATATACCGAAACATACATACAGGTGTGGTGATAAATAGGTCGTCAGCTCAGCGTATGCTACAGCCGTTTATTTTCTGCAATTAGGCATAGGACAAAAAAATTAATTTTGCACTTTTACATGTCAAATTTACAATAAGTATAGTATAATATTAGGCAACATAATTTCACAGCATTCTACCAGGTAGAACGCCATGAAACTACACAACCTTACTTAAATGTAGAGCAGTGCGTTACAATACAAACATAAAATAACATTTTAAAAAACCTACGTGATTTATACACACAATAATAATTCCACATAAAACTACACTTATAATTATAGCTGCTGTAAATAGGCATTGTCATCTTATCAAATTATCAAATTATATACAACTATAAATGTCACTTAAGATTATAGCTGCTGTAAAGAGGCGTTGTCATTCTAGAAGCTAATGCAACACAAATATAAATAATAAAAATAAAATGTCACTTAAAATTATAGCTGCTGCAAAAGTCCACAACATGAAGTCTAACAAATATTATGATCTCACAGAAGAAATGAACAGGAACGGGTTTAAGACTCAGCGTTACACAGTGGAAGTTGGTGAGAGAGGAGTTCCAGCACAATCTTTGCACCACTTACTGAAATAAGTTGGGTCTAAGCAGGTCTGCCATCAATACATTTATGGAAAGAGCTTCCAAGACGGCTTTAACTAATCATTCAGTATTTAGTTGGGTAGTGACAGGAGTAGAATGGTGGATGGTTAGCGTTTGTTGCGCAATAAAAAAAAGAAGGCCTTCTTTGTGAACACACACACACAATAGACGCGGAACCCGCACACCCATAAACCCGTTAATCCATGGAATGCTTAAAAATGTGTCATCTCTCCCTCTTAATAAATTGACTCGATGTTTTCTTGTCGAACAAAAACTTGGTATTACACTTCCATAGTACGCAGGGCGGCATATTGTCCTTGAAAAATGCTCTGTTATAAACTATGTTACTACATATTTTTAACATCTTTGGTCGCCACAAATGTAGCACCATAAACATAGTCCTTTCGAACTGAATTAACTAACATCTCCTATAACTTACCTAGGTACATTGTAAAATTTCATTTTGTGATGACATTTTAAAATGTAAATAATTTTCCAGCTAATCCTTGGCACGGGCTTGTCTGGTGTACTGACGTGTGTGGTGTACGCCAAGCTGACCAGACCAGAGAAACTGTCGAGAGATGGAGTTGGATTCAGTAAGAAAGCTGTGGTATGTCAATATTTTTACATTGTAGATGAAATAGTCTAACACGAGAACCCTAGGAGCCAAACGGGCACTGTAATATAAGTAACGACTAGGATTCCCAAAAAAGTCATTTCCGGGATTACCCCGCTCAACATCTGGGGCTTGGGTACTAGACGCGGAATAGACACACATATTGTAAAAAAAACACAATGAAATATTTTTATACAAATTTAACAAAGAAAAATAATTAGGTATTGTTATGTTTTAATACAGTAATTATTAATTAAACAACATTAATTTATTAATTAGACCTACATAAACGACAATTATAGTATAGTCTCTATTAATCAAATTTTATTTTAGAAACCATATTTATTTTGGACTTTTTAATAAACCAAAGCCTAATATTAAACTCGCTGCATTTTGCTTAAAATTGACTGAAATTGTAATTACTGTCTCTGTTATCTAGCGGTTAAGTCCGTGGATTTAGGAACCGGGTTCGATTCCTGGCCGGGACACAAAAAAATACTTTAATTTATTTGTGATGCTGCTACTTGTCATTATTAACCTATAGTGAAATTGGCTAAATGTGAATCCGCTACTTTAAAAGCGTGATTTCTGATCACCCCGGTACTGACGTTGTAAAAAATGTACGAGATGCATGTGCACATAATATCATACAATCAGTCTAAGACAAAAGATGTCCCAAAGCTGCTCCAGAAGCGGGACGACCCGTAAAATCCGGGACGGTTGGCAAGCCTAGTATTGACTAAATTGCAGACAAGGCGGGTGTTGAAATTCTGCTGAGGAAAACAAAAACATATTATTTACCCAGGTCTATTTAACATCCGGGCATAGACGATGCTGCTGTCAAATTATCATATTATTAGGTTTCTTCTGTATTCTTGCGGTTGAAGTAGCTAAATTATCGATTCCTGTAGGATAAACTCGTACCTTCCATCACGCCTTCACTTTACTTCCTACCTTAAGCATATGTATGCATGTTGACAAAGATAATTTATCTTCCAGATTTGCATGAGAGATGGAAAGCTGTGCCTAATGCTGCGAGCCTGGGATCTCAACTACGACCATCTCATCAGCTCAGATTTTAGCGCACATTTCGTTAAAACTTACAGGTCAGCATAATTTGAAAACCAAATATATTCAACTTTATAGACGGTACCTCGTCTTTACATCTGACAGTTTTATTAGCTTCAACAGCATAGCTCTATGACCCTCACAGCTGGAGATGGGCTAAGGCCCAACAGAATAACATATTTCTGGAAAATTTGGCTGAATTACTACAAAACCGTTGATATCCAATCTTTGCCATACATCTCGCTCTTATTTCTAACGTGCCGTATATATAAAATAAGAGTAAAACATCAATAATTCTTAAAGGTTGAAGATAGCACCAGGGAAGGAAATCGAAAGCAATGTGCGAATCTTTGGCAGTGGAGGGAGACAGGCTGATAATGATGAAACCTTTTATATGATGTAAAAAAGTTGATGTTAATCTTCCAGGACCAAGGAAGGCGAGTACATCCGTTACTACGCGCGTAGTCTCGAGCTGCAGCAGCGTCAGTTCTTACTGTGGCCAGTCACCGTGGTACATGTCATTGACGACACCAGCCCGCTTTACAACATGTCTCCTGAGAACTTCATTAACCTGAGGTACCAGAGGGTCCGAAGTCACTAGCTCGTACAGTCACACTGCTACATTAATGATTACTATCAGTAGTCAATGTCAGTCAGTCAGAGTCGAAAGTATTGGATGCATATATATGGACGCATAGTCAAGATGGCTATGAACATAAGCGCAGTAAAGTACTTTAATATATTTTATGTTCTTAAAATCCTTTAAGGACCTTTTAATATAGCCTAGGGCCTTTTTGGCATATATATTTAATCACGGAACAATAATGCAGAGCAACCACATCAGCTATCGATGCAATGAGTTTGTAAATCTTCATGTCATCGGCAAAGCATAGTTGACATTTCTGAAAGCAACTGCCATTGTCAGATACATATATTATAAATAACAGAGGTCACAAAAGCGATCCTTGTGGAACTCCTCTTGGAACCTTACCACTGTTTGAGACTTTTTCTTATATTATATAGGATTCAAACTACCTAAGTTAGTCACTAATGCCCAGTTGGTTTAATTTAAAGATATCATGATCAACCGTATCAAATGCCTTGCTACGAGTATAGTCGGTATATTTCATAATATAGTTTAAACAACAGCTAGTAAATATATAAATCCTAAATTAACACTAATATTTCAGCTACGAGATCACCATTAGCCTGAAAGGTGCGTCTGCCTCAATGGGCACCTACACACAAAGCCAGACCTCGTACCTACCACGGGAAGTCCTTTGGGGTTATCGCTTTCCCAGCGTAGTCAAGTAAATATAAAATTATTTTTAATTAGCCCTAGTTTCCAAATGAAATATCTAAATATGTTTAACATTTGTTCATCAAACACGTGGTTGATATGCAACAAACTGCTAAACTGACCGTATATCGTGGCGAAAGTAGGCCAATTTCGCAAGAAATATAAATCAATACTGTGTATTAGGGGATGTGATGAATGAATACACATACCAAATCGTACTTACCGATTAATCCTGAACGATGAAATCCAACACGTATAAGTTTTAAACTATTAATAAATAAAGATTATCCTCCATTTGTTATTTAAGAATGTGGGGATAATGCTCCTTCCTCCTTCGTCCTTCTTAACATATACCAAAGAATCAACAAAATTTAAACGTTTTAAATTTAATAAATTATTATTAGATCTGTGAATTTTTTGAACGCCAAATAATTTAAGAAACTCGATTGTTGAATTGTAAAATCTCTAACCTTTTGCAAACGATACATTTTTATAAATAACAAACTCTTACTTATCTTTGTCTAGACAATATGATAACAATAAATCTTTTTATCTCCAGATACAATCACCGGAAGCAGATGTATGTCATCGACAGAAAGAAATTGGATAGGATTGAGCAAGTCGACACGCCACTGTGCAGTGCGAATCAACTTTACAGGTACCTACAGTTAATTTTTACGACATATGTCTTCGGTGGAGATAATCTCCCACTTTGTAACTGCACCCTTGCTAGGGACAGTTCCAAGTATAACAGCTTCCGTGAACCTAGAGAACTAGATTCGTCTATACCAGCTCAAGTCTTCCCTCAAGAACAAGCTTTCCCCATTTACAAAGAATAAGGAGATGATACAAATAGAAGTTACGCCACATCTTGTTGTCAAACATACCAAGGTCAAAGAAAACGAAAGTTTTCAACGAATGCGTTCTTCTAGTATTGTCGTACGGAGCAGAAACGTGGACAAAACTGACAAAGGGTCTGGTTTACAAGTTAAAGGCCGCTCAGCGAAGTAAGGAGAGAGTATCTCGGTATGCTCGATATTTCTTTAATGGATATTGACATCAGAAAACCAAGGTTACGTCATAGCAATTAGTAAGTTGAAGTGGTCCGGACACGTCAGTCAAGTTACATTTAAGTTCTGAAGAAGCTGGTGTAGAGCAGATATTCAGCCTTAAAATAATTAAACGCTTGATTTGATTACATGTGCAATTTGGATTTGCTAATATAGATTTTCAGGCATTATTCACTAATGAATAATTTTATATTTCGTTCCTATCTCAAGCGTTAAGCTTATAGTTTGTTTCAGAGTTATACCAAATATGTAGCGAAAGCCTTAATCCTATGCAATATAGCTATTAAATGTTGTTGATATTGTATTTAAACAAGTATATTATGTTAAATATTTATGATCTAGTTCTATCTCGCTTATCATAATTCTAAAGCATATCTTCATCTCTTTCTCCAGTTCTGTGACAGAAAAGGAGGAGTCAACCCCTTGGTGTCCCGGCACTCCTAGCAGCTTCAGCGAAAGGGTCTCAGAGTTTAAGCTGGAAAAGAGTTCGTCTTTTAGAAGAAAACATCACAAGGCTTGAAACAAGCTGCTAATTAGACTTTAAGGCTAGATCTATAAAAATCGTGCTTGGCTTAAAGACTGGCCACACCAGATGCGTATAGACGTGAACAATATAACTAATCTAGCAACTGACATTGTAAATAGTAAAATGCAATTTACTTTTGAATAGGTACTTGTATACTCGTATATGTATTTTTGGATCATAAATCCATTGTCCTACGTTTAAAACCGGTTTCACACATTGGCACATACGTTGGTCGTTTAATTTGGTGAAGGGTTGTGTTGTTATCTGATACCAAAATTGAAATTGCTAAAACACTTTTAGCTTATTTACCCATTGTCGATTATGTGGATAACATTTTCGCTAAACACACATTTAAACAAAACAGAGATAATCGCTTATGTGCAATGCCATGTAGAAAGATCTCGAAAGTTAGCGCAGATTCCTTTGATAAAACCGACACTCGGTAACCCATAATCAATGTACACGCGATAGAATCGATGCAATTATCTCGATCCACACGATGGACGCATAACATTGGGACCAACATGGTGCTACGACGCAACGTGTGAAGCCGGCCCAAGTATCCGACATGTCATGGCCTTTATACTTGTGCATGCAATATTATTGCTAAACTGATTAAGATTACTTATAAAGGAAAAAATAACTATAAAAAGCAATATAATAATAATAAAGAATATCTCTTAATTTTAAATAAATTTTATTGTAAGTTAATTTTGTTTTATTTCATAATCTCCCAGATCTATATCCAAATTATACAAATATTTATGTAAGTAGGTAACTGGATACTATCAATCGTCCATCTGAAAATGTTGACTTTTTGTTTGTTGACCAGCAAGTTTTTTAAAGAATTTTAAAACATGACTCGCCCTAAAAAAATACAGTGCTCTGATCTAGGTGCGATGTTGACGACATATTTTCTACTCTTTTTATATGTATTTTATTTAAAATATTTGTAGAACTATATTTTGTTTATCTTTTATCTGTTGCTTCAAGTTGCTGGTCTTTTGTTAACTGCTTACTCTTTGGACCACTTTGCTGTAAAGTCCAGTAACCTGTTAATGTTTAATCTGACAAATAATCTGCAAGTAAAACTCAGCTTTTATAAATTACAGAATTACCATACAACAATAAATAAATACCTTTCATATTTACCTGTTATAGTGGTTCCTTACAAGATATGGCAGAATGGGGTGTATCACTAACTTTTTATCATGATAGATGGTACCCAATATAACTGTCAGTTGCATAGAAAACTTGTATTTTTATTATGAAATTTATTATTTTCTTGATATTATGTCGAAGTGAGCAGCTTTTAAGTGTACAAATCGAGATTTCTAAGCAAAATCAAAGATATGGTGATATCAAAATTGCCGTTCTATTAATTCAATTTTTTTTCTTTTTAAAGACGGTGTGCGCTTTCCTAATTCGTCTTTTAAGGTAGTTAACGTTAATTTTAAATACATTTTTCTGTTATACAAATAAGAAAACTACAAAAACATTTTAAAAAGGATGCGATATAGGTGTAAAACAAGGTACCATTGCCGCTAGCGACATCTACAAAAAGCTTTGCCTGATACACCCCATTATGATAGGCTTCGCGTACTTGTCCGTGTGCGACCTGAAAGCCGATAAAACGCAAAACCTTTGCTAATATAAGAACAATACATTAAATGTGTTCGGTCTCGGTCACAGGGCCCCACAGTAGCACCCGTAACGCACCCCCCGCTCAAACAGGCCCTGCAGACAGGTTGCGAACCAGAAACCGACGGTAACATTGGTATTGACCTATAATAGGTTCCTTATGACCTTGATTCCTATTAATAGTAAAGGGATGCGATAACCACTTATTAGCAACTGACAAAATAAAAAAAAGCAATCATAGGTAGGGAAAACAAAGAGGCTGAGAGAAACATGATATATTCAGAGTGCAACAGATGTAAGTATAGATAATCTATTACCGACGATGTTGAAATATGTTATGACGTCACGACTTGTGCCTCACAAGATGAACTGGAATATAATTTAGGTGTAAAGGATCGTGCCAAACAATAGAACAAATATGTTAATCCTTATCAACATTGACTCGCGGATAACACACGCCTTATCAAATGATAAAAACATTTCTAGAAATACCTATTTAGAGTTTAGACGTGTGTTAGAAAATTGGTGTTAACATAGCCCATAGAAAGGTAATCTATCATATTATAGTTTCTTATATTTAAGTTCAACAGTAAGTTAAAGCTGTAACTGCCTGACCGATATGGTTTAAAAAGCTCTGTCCCCCTGAAGACACCTTACTGCCTTTAAATCTAAAGTCTGTTTTTTATAAATAATATTGAGTTTAAGAAGATTAAGAAAATAAGTTTAGGCGTTTAGGCTTTTCTGATAATCAATTTAAATTGTCTTGTTATAGAAATCAGATTTACCAACAATTTTTTCACTTTAATAAAATTGAAATAAATCCACATCATTAAGATCTCAGCTTACATAAGCATTTAAAAGTAGCATTATGTACTTTTAAACCTGCCTAAATAGAGACGAAATACACTTTTATTTCAATTTTACATCTTTTTTAGTTGATATCTCATGGGATCATTTACAGATAAAAACAAGTGGAAAATGCAAAAATGGATAACAAAGATAGGAGAGGCAGTAAACCACGACCTTTTGAAAGGTCATCCAGTTACTCTGCTGCGATAGGAAACTCTTTTGGCAACTGCTGCGTAAGATCTTCAATTGAAATCCCAAACTTAGTCAATACTGAAGTTTATACAAATGAAGAACTAAAGAATAGATATAGAATATCACAGAACTATGTTGAAGGTAAAGAAATACTCTTTCCTTATAACGACAATAATGAATTTGATGAAGTGTTTTCGTACCAAACGCAATATTCGAGCGAGTCTGATGAAGAAAACGCTACAGGATTAGTTATGAAAATTGACGTAGAAAGCAATATAAGTAATACAGCTAATTCGTCGCCAAGTACAATATACAAGCAACTATCTAGCAACTCTACTCAACCTTTAGTTAGTCATGCAAATGAAGATTTAGATACTATTGAAGTAGAAGAAGGAATTTATACCACAATTCCGGAGACGGGAAATATTTCCCAAGCACACGGATACTCCACACCTTACACAAGACGGAAAAAAGGACCAAGAACTCAGTAAGCGTATTATTTATTTACCCTACTTGTTTTAGATTGTGCTGTTTGCGAAACATACATTCAAATATTTTAAGAACAGGTCAGCTGATGGTTTTGCGTACTAGAACGCAACCAAGTGAATCTTCAATCGTCATCCCAAATATTGGAAAAATGTGAATTAAAATAGTATTTTTAAAATAAAGCCAAATTTTAATAAAAATAATTGGGGTTATTTTATAGATCATCATTAATCATGCATTATCTTCTAAAATATTATTATCTTGATGTACTCGTATATATTACGCCAACATTTGTCATTCTTGTCCATGTCTTTCGACCTGTTTATTCTTCTAGCTATGGCAATTCTTGATTTGGTATATGTAATTTTTTTAACTCTCTGTCTATATACCGGTTGATGGTTATAATGTAGGCTTTAACTCCTGTCCTATGACAGATGTAGCTAATTAAAAATATCAAAGACATGCCGAACATATCCAGTAACTACAACACCTTCAAAATTGTGATGGATTGTTACACATTACGGAAAAGATAACAACATATATTTATGATTGTTTGTGACACTATAGCAAACAAACTTTGTAATGACAGAGGTTCTACTGTAAGTTAAATATTAAATGACGTCGTGCGATAGTGAGAAGGTAATAGGAAATCTGACGAGAGAGAAAGAGACGCGATGCACGTTGAAATGTATTATAATATCATTTTTACAAATTTTCTCTTAACCTCCCGCCGTGTTTTAAGTATTTTGTATTTTTTATTTAATTTATTTGTTGTTTTTCTACTATTTTTTGTTTAAAATGGTGCCTCAACCGGGAATCGATTGGGACTTCTCTTACAGAAATCCGCTAAGGTTCAGCTTTCACAGGTAACTAAAGAAGTTTTAGTTTGTTTTCGTAAAGAAAGAGCTATGTAATCAAACTTAGGATTATTAAATAATCTTTTTATTATTACCCGTATTTACCTAAAATGTGTTTTATCTTTTGTCTATTATCTTTATGGTTTAAACCTATTTAATAAATTTGTCATGTTTTTCGTCTGTATATTATTTCGTATTTGAATACACGAATTATTTTGGATTACTACTTATCTTTAGAAAAATTGTAGGCAGGTGTATTGAGCGCTGTACTGATGATAATGACTTTGTTTATCACTATGATCAGTCAAGATGATCAATACGAGGCAAACAAATACTTTATTGATGTCAATAGTAACTTTGATTGATGTATTCGGTTTACAATGTCCTAGAGTAGGTATTTTATCTTTGAATTGATTGATTTTGTTAGAATAAAGTTAATTTATCTCGAATAACACCCCAGGATTTGTTGATTCTGGATCAGAAAAAAACTAACGATTGATATATTTGTACAGTGTTATATTAATTTGACATTACCTTGTGCTGTAGAAGATAAAGCCTACTTATCTGAGTGATAAGGTATAAATAAACTGGCAGGCTTCTTAATTGTTATGCTGTATTGTATTGTGTATAGTTACAGAAATGTGTATGTTTCTTACGTTCATGATAACGTCTAACGCCATGACAATCAATGAAGAACACATCATTTCAGAACCTGTTTTGTTGATTAATGTAAGATAAGTTAGCAATTAATTTGTATTGCATTCCAGAATTAAACTTTTGTGCTACATCATATGCAGCAGTGTGGTGTAGCACTTTTGATAGCCACTTATCAGATAGAATATTTATAAGTTTGGAAAAGTCTTTTTCTATAATTTTGTTTCATCGAGATTTTCTCATATTTAATTGTAGAAACTAATTCTACTCTAATTATTCACTACTTAAAAAGTTTATTTGTACATTTATCGAAATACACATTTCTCTTCTCTTATTCCCTAATCGTTATTTAATTACCTTGGCTTTGAAATCATTATAGTTATCAAGGTACGAGTAGGTACTTAGGGCATTCAACTCTTTAATTTTATATTTGTTAAACAAAGATTATTAGAAGTCATAATTTGAAAGTTTGTTAATAATGCCCATAATGTAGATCATTATTCTGTGGCAAGCGGTATAAGTAAAGAAACGTATGTATGAAATTAATTTTACAGAAGGAGAAATCAGATCGGTCGACCAATCAGATCGCGTCGTGTATTGCTAAAGAATGGAGAAGACAATGTACCAATTAGAAGTAATATTCCTTCCAAATCTATGAAATATATGAGAGACATCGTTAATACTATTGTAAGTTATATTAAATAAGTATTATGAAATAATATATAGAATTAGTATGATTGATTCCTCAGTCCAAGTATTATGACAATATTATTCTATCCGTCTGGCAGTATAGTATAATTAGAAAAAAAAAACTGGTGCGTCGCGGGACGTACCGCAAAAGTGAGAATTAAACTTGCAGGTTATTGATTTCGTAGTTGGTAGGAATTTGGAGATTAAATGAATGCGCGTGCGCATAGTTGAAAAGGCGTGAAGAAAGAAAGAGAAAGAAGGATCGGGAGAGAGCGAGAGAGGCAGCGGTTAATTAAATTAAAAGATCTGATGACTTGACTTGGTGACGTGGTCCATGGGTCGAGCATTGGCGTCGAACGCTACTTGTGTCGTGCTCGGTCTCATGTCCAGGGCACATCTGTCAGGGCTAGGGCGGCTGCGGACTCGGCTGAAAAGGCCAAATGTCGCAAATTCGAGTTGATGACTTTGTGCCTTTTGATCTTGAGAAAATGGGACCGTGGGGGCCAAACGCTAAGAAGATCTTTAAACAACTGTCTAAGCGCTGTATGTGACAAGAGGGCTGGCAGTATTTTCGCGCAGAAAATCAGCATCGCTGCGCAGCGGGGGAATGCTGCTTGGCACACTGCTACATGATCACGTCATGGGTGAATACTTTTACATATAGTTTGGATTTTAGTTTTATTTTTAATTTAGTTTATATATTTTTATTAGCTTAATTTATATTTTTATTTAAATCATGTTGGGTCTGGCCGTAAATAATTGATCATCATCAAAACTTACTTTTTTTAGATAAATAGTAAATGGCGTTTCATAATTCTGCTGATGATTGTTGCCCATTTCTTCTTCTGGTTCCTGTTTGCTGGCATCTGGTATGCCGTCACGTTATCGTACCAGGATGATATCGGTGACGGGAAGGAGCACTGTGTCACTGGAACGTCTTCCTTTGCTGGTCTTCTCATGATGGCTGTTGAAACTCAGGTAGAGTGATAATTTAGCAATTTTTTACTTAAATACATACTCGGTGAGGCGTTTGGACAAATCCGTGGCCAGGCGCTCGGCTCAGGGGGACCCCACATCCAGGCGAACTTATACAGCGCGGGAAGTGAGGTGGTTTCTGCCGAGAACCTCAGCATGCGCAAATATACAAACTCGGTACAGGTTACGAGTTTCCGTCGTTTGGGGTCGAGACAATGGGATCATGGGGGTTGAGAGAGAAATCAATTCCTTATAGGAAGCAAATATTTCTAGCCTTGCTATACAGAGGGGAAATGTTGCCATCCGCCTTGGGGCTATCTCTGATGAGACGTCTCTAGAAGATATTTTTTTATTTGGTATAGTTTATATTTAATATTATTTTTATTAAGTAGTTTTTAATTATTTTTTTATTTTGTTCCTTCGAATAAATTCGTTTCAAAATCACGTTTTATGGGATGAAGTTGATAAGAAACTTTTCCTTATCGATGGCGTAGTTGAAGTTTGTTTAAGGAAGAATGGTGAACGTTATTATTTTATTGGGTGTTTCAGATGACGATAGGATACGGCGTGAGGTATCCCAATGAGGAATGTCCAGAAGCAATAGTCATTATGGTATTAGAGGTAATTATTTCATTATGTTTGTTGCATTAGGTTTTGATATGTGTACATGAGTCATCCATGTGATTCCATGGATTAACATTTTGCTAAATTTATAACCTACGTCTTCGTAAAGAGGTCCAATGAGCAGCAATAATTGGAGCCAATGCCAACCTTATAAGTAAAGATTTAAGGCTATATTGGTGTGGATATCTGATCAAGTAGCAGAACTATTTCTAAAAGACATTTTTTTTAGCATTCCATGGATTCACTGTGCGGGTGCCGGGTCCATCGTATGTGGGTAAGAGATGAGAAGAATGGTGTCTCGAGCCAACAATAGTTATTTTTTTAGTTTTTACCGATCTCCTTTTTTATTTTATTACGCAACAGGACGCTCACCATCTCTCTAGGTTGGGTAGACCAACCAAATACTGTATGATTATATGGCCCAATTCTTTCAGTAAGTGGTCTAAAGATTTAGCTGGAACTCCTCTCGCACCAACTTCCACTGCTCAAAGCTGAGTCTTGAATCCGTTGCTGATCATTTCTTCTGTGAGATCGTAATATTTGTTTGATTTAATAACTTCTACAATGATCCGTGTATTTCAATTGAATATGTTCAATCAACATTTGCGAAAATAAACTGACACGAGGTTCTTTTCTTGAAGAAGACGTGTTATCCACTTCCGTAGCACGCACGTTGAGATATTCTCCGTGAAACAATAAAATAAGAATAACCCACGTACCCGAATAAAGCCAATCAACAATGATTTGCGAATTAATCTTACTTACTTTGTGTCTCGTAGTTTCTGTTAAATTATTTTTAATTTAATTTCAGTTAGTAGCCGGTACAGCGATTTCAGGTGCGCTGGCCAGTTTGATGTTCTTAAAGTTAATTCGACCAAACAGACATTTAAATAGTGTTGGATTTAGCAGAAAAGCTACTGTAAGTATAAAATCTTTTGCTACAGTTTCATGAAAGGGAAGCAAACATGATGTAAAAAATATATTTAAAAAAACTGCCTCCATGGTCTAGCGGTTAAATCCGTGGATTTAGACTCGGAGGTATCGGGTTCGATTCCTGGTTGGGACACAAAAATATTTATTAATGTAAATACATACATATAATTATTATTTAATTTATTTGTGATATTTTTCGAGTTTGGTACGCTGGAGACATCGACGAGCTTGCCACTTGTCATGATTGGCTTATAGTAAAGTTGGTTAAATGTGAATCCGCTTATTTATATGCGTGGTTTCTGACCACCCCGAAAGGGAAACGGTCGTGATGATACTTTACTTCAAAATTAAAAAAAATGTCTTTGTCATAATCTCTGCTACTTCTTGTAAAAGTACCTTTTTGGACATTATCTCGCTTATGTACTGTATTTTTTTTTTTCTGTTCAATCTGTGATTCATAGAGAATATGCATAGAACAATCATCATATTATTATACGAATATTCACTAATATTAAACAAAAAATAGTTTCCTCCCAAGCGCAGGCTAACTGTCAAAACTTTTGCAAATAATTAAGTTTGCAAATAAACAAAAAACGGTCACACAGAGGGAGATGCACAAAGCATACGCTCTTTCTCTTTTCTTCACATTACATTTGTTTTCCTCTTTGAATGAATGAGGAAGCGATCATTGTATCTATTACATTCTCTGTCTACGCTCTTACGTGAGATATCATTAATTGACAACTAATTGTTTGTAATTCTGAAACATTTTTCAAGCCTAACATCATATCTACCCCGGAAATATTTTGTCCTAAACCAACTCTGCACCTTATTTCTTTTAAATACAGTCTAAATTGTAATCAAAATGCTGCATCTGAAGTGGCTAAAACGTAAATAATGTTAAAATTCCACGACAATGCGGGATTCTTTGAATTGGAAATGCGGAAATAATGTTTTGATAATAAAAAGGAAGATATTAACTTTATCATCGAGTTATATTTAGAACCTGCTACAAAAACAATTTCAAAAAGGTACAATTTTATTACGTACCAACATTTTTGCCAACTACTTTACAACTGCCTCCGTGGTCTTAGCAGTTAAGTCCGTGGATTTAGAAGCAGAAGTACTGGTTTCGATTCTTGGTCGGAACATAATTTATTTCAATATTTCTCGAGTGCGGTACGTTAGAGACATCGACAAGCTTGCCACTTGTCATGATGGCCCTATTAAAGTTGGTTAAACGTGAACCCGCTTCTTTAAGTGGTTTCTGACCAAGGGATACGGTCGTGATACTTCTGATGATGATTGAAAGAGCATCATCAGTCAGCCCGTATGTTGAAAATCTCTGTCTTGTGCAAATGTTAATTTAATTATATGAAGTTCAGCAAACCCTTTCTGTTTCCGAGATGATATGGTTTATATTTTGAATGAATAAATATTTAAAATGTATGTTATTCCAGGTTTGCATGAGAGATGGCCATCTCTGTTTAATGTTTCGGGTTTGGGATTTATTAAACTACCACATTATTAACGGAGAAGTCACAGCTTACATGCTGAAACCAATCAGGTAAAACATTATCAGAATTTACGCTTTAAAGAAGCTATTTTACGTTTAGCCAACTTTAACAAGCTCGTCCAAAATCGTTGCTTTATGGTCGGTTATACGATACGTTTCGCCTTCGATATATGTTACATATTTTGCTCTCGAATTGCTGCAGCTTCGCCGAAATGTGACCTCCCTAAGCGTGTTCAATTCTATACTGCGGTGAGTGTTTTGAAGAGCATCAAAACCTTCTCTATTCGGCAACCGAACCACATTCACAGCCCAAAATATGCACACCCGTACCGTAGCCACTATCTATTCGTGTACATATAAATTTGGGGACTTACATCTGCCGCACGCTGAAGATGTGGAATGCTCTCCCAGCCAGTGTATTTCCCCATTCCTATAACTTGGAGTCCTTTAAGCGAAGTGTGAAAAAGCATCTTGATAGGCCGGCAAAGTGGTAGGGAATGATGTCGGTACTTGTATTTTTTTTTAAATGTGATTTAAATTGTTTATATTTACTTACGGATGCCTGGAAAAATACTTTAGATTTTTTTGAGGTATAAATCGCCTCACAATTAACTTTTAAATGTCGTGTTTTAATATTCGTTCGGAAACACTGCGGTTGCAAATGGCTGCCGGATGACGTTATGTACACCAAGTTCGATTTGGCACTGTAAGAGCTTTATTTTACGAGTATATCGCTTTGAAAATCGTTCGAGTAGGGTTTTCATTCACTTTAAGCAACATTTAGTAAAAAAGAACGTTTGCTTTGTTTGCGAGTCAAACATGATCTTAGTATTATTAAGGGACGTCACTCTGACTAATGTTTTTAAGGTAACGTTCTAAAATTTAATCTAATGTATTTATTTTATTAAAATATAAATAATTTAGTTAATTAACACGAAAATCAGTTTAATTAAATAAAGATTATAATGAAACAAAAAACACATTTTTTTTACAGTAGCCAACTATCCTATTGTGATATTTCTCGAGTTTGGTACGCTAAAGACATCGACGAGCTTGCCACTCGTCATAATGGACCTATTGTAAAGGCTAACTGTGAATCCTCTTCTTTAACACATAATAATAATAATAAATATGTTATTGTTTCCAGAACTCTGGAAGGCGAGTTGGTTCAAAACTACATCCACAAGTTAACGTTAAAGGAACCTAGCGCGTTCTTAATTTGGCCTGTAACTGTGGTTCACGTTATCGATGACGCCAGCCCTCTATATGACTTGTCGGCACAAGATATGATGGACTACAGGTATGTTATTAAATAACAAAAAAAAACGCACACACGTTTTTCCCAGCGGATTTTTTATTTGTTAACTGACTGCGCGACGCAAAGAAGGATTATGTATACCTATGTATGTCTATCTCTATAAAGGTAAGGCCATACTAAGTCACCCCGTATATTTATTTATTTCAAAACTTTATGCACTAGGTATACAGTACACGTACACAGGCAGGTGCTAAATATAATAGGAACATTTAGATCTGTGAAAAAAACAAAATAAATCAAACTTAAATACTAAATCTAATATACTATATACTAATTAGTAGGTATACACTAACTAAATAGACTACATACTATCATTATATATACATAGAATACATATAAATAATAACACATATGTACATATTTATATACATAATACAATATCATATACTTATATATTTATATAATACTTACAGTACTACTACTACTTATAATACTTCTATATAATTTTAAATAGTGTTAATATTAGACCGCCTCCGTAGTCTAGTGGTAACAAACGTTGCCGTGAACTCGGGAGGTCGTGGGTTCGAATCCCACCGGCGGCAAGTTGTACATTGTATAATTTGTCTCGGTCTGGGTGTTTATATGTATAATATGTATATATTTACAATAAAAAAAGTATAATATGTAGTTTATCAACCATCTAGTTTCCGTAACACAAGCCTCGTAGCTTAACACGGAAACTAGATGGCGCTGTGTGCCCTGTCTGGAAATATTTTTTTTGTATATAAGTATATTCGTTTTTTGTGATTAAAGGCACCAATTATCACATAAACTTGGTTTTATTAAACGGTTGATGTCTTTTCTCGTCATAAATGTATTTGAGAGAGGATTGTTTGTTTGTGCGCTGTGACGTCACAACAAGCGTTTTTGAACAGCGTTTAGTTATTGCAAATAAAATTATTTTTACTTTCCGGTGTTTATTCTCGAAAATTTTAACATAAAGAGTTATTTATTGTTGTTCAATTGTTATTGTTCTGGTTTTGTTTGTTGTTACAGATTCGAGATTGTTGTGTGTTTGACCGGTTCTTCGAAAAACATGGGCACAGTGGCCCAGAGCAGGACTTCGTACTTATCCAAGGAGATCATTTGGGGACATAGATTTAAGAATGTACTAAAGTGAGTTCAAAATTTTATATATTTTATGTCTAACGTTACAAAGATTTAAATAAATAAACTACTTAAATTTCAGTGATAAATTCCTTAAACTTTTTAAACTTTCGCGTAATTCATAATAGTTTTTATTATTTTAACGGGCCTTTACGCGATTTACCTTAGAGATATATTTCTTGCGAATATATTATCTATATAAAATGAAAAAACCTATATATATATTTATAGAGGAAAATCTGCTAATTGACGGAGACAGTTTAGGAAAAGAATTATTAGATATGTGAATTGTATTTTTACAGCATAGGTAATCTAATGTAATCTCTTTATTTATTTCAGTTATTTAAAACTGCAAGAATCATATGAAATAGATGTAGACAACTTGAATACCACTGAGCAAGTGGACACGCCTCTCTGCTCCGCCAGCCAGCTGCGGGAATTCGAACACATGTCCTACATGCCGGACAGCTCCACCCTGTCGGTCGGCGATTCGATTCCCAGTCATCTAACCACACCCAATGTATCGCGGTCTAATACACAAAGGAGCCAGAAAAGCTACGGCTGGAATTATAGGAAATTTCCTGACAGCGATACTACTGATTCTAAGCTTTGAAAGTTACCATTGAATTACTGGAATGGACAAACTGCTTATGCGGTTATTCTAGTTATGGTACTTATATAGGTGACTCGTATTACTATATATGTATATTTTGTACACAAATTTAATGATTTTAACTGTACTTAAATAAGTTTTGCTTTAAAATTAATTATAAGTTATTTTATTATTAAAATTGTTTTATTTTCACTCCAAGAAAAGCATCTGTATCATCTTGAATTTAATGACATCTTGATTTAGAATTACCATTATGAACAATACGAGATTTAGTTTTTTTTACAGAAGGCAATTAAAATGGCTTTTTTCTAGATTTTTTAATTTTTAAATTATTATTTCTTGAGGGTGAGTGTAGCTTGTTAACTTCTTGAGGGTGAGTGTAGCTTGTTAATTTCTAAAGCAAATGTGTATAAAATATACATGTTAATTTAGTTTTACCCGTATTTAATGTTGCTAATTACTAGGTCTTAAATTTTCGTAGCGTAATAAACGAGGTAACCCGTTAAAAACCAACCTACGAATGGCTGTATGAGCTAGATCCCTTTGCCTTTTCTATAATTTCATTCTATTCCATCGGGAGATAAATAAAAAGAAGGATTCCTTCGCGCCATTTTGCGCGGACATGTCAAGTGCTATTTTTTGTTTTGTAAATTAATTTACTGTGAATATTGTTGGTCAAAAGTGGTGTTGTTTTGTTTAATAATGTTATACAATGTAAATAGTTATGGAAAACGAGAAATTGGACTTTAAATATGGGGCACAAGTTGCAGATTATTTTTTGCGGTTTTACCGCGCTGCCAACTCCCATATTTTACCCGACGTGTTTGGACTATAATGCCGCGAGTGACTTCAAAAAAAGCATCAGATTCTGCAAGAGCAGCATAAAAAAGAAAGATATATTACGTCAGACTTGGCTGTATGGGCTAGACCATTTGCCTTTCCTATTTATCATCCATCGGGAGAAGAGAAATAAATAAAAAGAAATAGTTTTCCCAGCTAGGGTTCTTTACACACAACGTTTTCAAACTGCGATTGTTTACGGTGTCGTATGTAAATGCCTTTTATCCCATTTGACCTTGAGCTATTTGAAACTTAATTGTATACAAATGGTATTACCATTACAACACATTTGTCATGAACCTTGTAATCGTTTCAGTTGTGACATAGATTGTATAAACTAAACAGCTGTTTAGAGTTGTATTTTATTTGACACAAATATGAAAGTAGGTAAGTTATATCTTAGCTTTAGGATAAGCTCTAGAGGATGTCGCTGATGCGTGAGAAATGTCAAAACAAAATGCTGGATAGGACACGCATTATCTGCAGTGGTCTGTGTTTTATTTATTAAAACAAAAAAAAAAAAACACAGCATATTACTTATATTATAATAGGACTTATGTATTCTGTACAATGCCCTTAAATAAATAATAATATATATATATATATATATAAACAAAGTAGCAATAGTGGAACACAAGCCAAAGATATTTTATATTATTTAAAAAGTAAAGTATCATCACGACCGTTTCCCTTTCGGGGTGGTCAGAAACCACGCTTATAAATAAGCGGATTCACATTTAGCCAACTTTACTACAGGCCAATCATCAAGTGGCAAGCTCGTCGATGTCTCTAGCGTACCAAACTCGAGAAATATCACAAATAAATTAAATATCAATTAAATGTAGGTATTCATTTACATTAATAAATATTTTTGTGTCTCGACCAGGAATCGAACCCGGTACCTCCGAGTCTAAATCCACGGACTTAACCGCAAGACCACGGAGGCAGTTATTTAGATAATACAATTAAAACAGAAATAAGAGTAAAATATAGTAATTAGATTCAAATTAATAGTGCAAACGAAGTGGATTTGCAAAGTCAGTCCGGGATAAGAGTTGTCTTAATACTGCCTCCGATGATACTGACACCGCGATACCTCAAGGACGTTTTGCCTATCTCTCATCTTTCCACGATAAATTTCTTCGCTCCCCTCACAACTCACTTCTTTCAGTCCCCTCTCATCATTCCGGATTTGTTTCAAATTCTTTTGTCGTTGTCGCGACAAATTTATGGAATGATCATCCTGTAAATATAAGACAAGCAACTACCAGATCTTTGTTTAAAAAACTCGTATATCTAAACTACCTGAAAAGCTCCTCACAATATTAGTAAGTGTATATATGTATGTTTATGTATGTATTAGTATTTAGTATATTGATATTATAGTATATATAACAATATAATATGTAAGTGTATAATTAAGCTGTTAATTTTTCTTCCTAATTTTTTAATTTTTCTTTCATTGCACCTATAATAGTTCAAATTTGTCTGCCGGGGGATAGACCATATGCTGACAACTTTGTATCGTGTCGTTTGTAGCTCTCAGAAATGGTTGATATTCAATTGGCTATGAGTTTTTTTTTAATGTGTTTAAAATTGTTTATATTTGCTTACGGATTCCTGTAGAAATATTTAGGTTTTTTATAGGGTGTTCGTCTTAAAGCAAAGTGCTTTCAAGTCGAACACGCCATGAGAACCATGAGAACACGCTGACTAATATTTATAACGTTCTAAAATCAAAAATAAAATAATGTATTTATTTTAATAAAATATAAATGATTTCGTTAATTAAAACTAAAATAAATGAATTTAAGGTTCTCTAATAAAATAAAGATTATAAACAAAAAATATTTTTTTACAATAGTCAATAGTTCTCGTAAAGTCAACTACCTTTCCGCCGATGAAATATATTGTTTTACTGGTCTTGATGTTCTCAAATGGACTACGATAGCGTATGTCTGTCTATTTATAGATACCCTGTTTATTCACCTGTACTCGTACATACAATATTGAAAAAAAAACTGCCAAAAATAGTCGGTCAATACTCCCTCTGTAGCAGACTCAATACGAGTATAAGCAAATACAAAACAATAAACCGAATATTGAAATCAAAGACATACATACTCCTCAATCAGGACAGGACAGGGCAGGACAGGACAGGGCAGGACAGGACAGGGCAGGACAGGACAGGACAGGACAGGACAGGACAGGACAGGACAGGGCAGGACAGGACAGGGCAGGACAGGACAGGGCAGGACAGGACAGGGCAGGACAGGACAGGACAGGGCAGGACAGGACAGGGCAGGACAGACCACTTTAATTTATTTGCCTACGTATTAGCCCCGCTGAACAGAGGAGAAATATTGCCAGTCTTCTTGGAACTATTCCTGATTTTTTTATAGTTTATTTTGTATTAGGTTTAGTTTATATTTATTTTAATTTTTACTTTTAATTATATTCAATCCATCGTGGGTGGGGAAAGAGAGAGGAGAATAATGGTGCATTAGGTTTGCGACCGACTGTAGGTTGAATTACAAAAGAGTCCAACTCATTTTATTTCGCAACAAGACGCTCACCATCCACCATTCTGCTCCTCTCCCTACCCAACCAAATGAGTCCGTTAATCCCGGCTTGGAAGCTCTTTTCAGAGATATATTGACAGCATCCACCTTAGGCCCAATTTTTTATTCCTCACAAACTTTCATACTTATAATATAAATATATTAATTATTTCGAATTAATAATAGTAGGATAGTATTATGTACTACTGATGTGTATACTGATGTATGGAATACGCATGACAGTAGGGTTAATGCAGTAGAAATAAGGTCGTTGCGCCGGATATGCGGCGTCACATTCGCGGAAAAGGGTTGGTATAAAAAAGCATAGGGACAAAAATAAGGAAAGGCATGCTACGATGGTTCGGGCATGTTGAAAGAATGAGCAAAGAAAGATGGACGAACCAGATATATAAAGCGAAAGTTGTGGGTGAAAGAGGCCCTGGTGGACCGAGACTCACATATCACGATCAAATAAATAAAACACTGACTGAAGGTGCATTAAAAAGCCTTCGTAACAAAAGGGCATGTATGAAGAGGTTAATGAACGTCGACGAAGCGAAAGAGGTATGTGGTGGCGCTCAATTGTTTCTGGCTACCTCCCAAGGGATCTGGCGTGAACATGTGTATGTGTATGTATGTAGGATAGTATTATATAAATAAATAGGTACGAATAAATTTTGATTGCGACATTTCCTACCTGTTGTTATCAGATAGTTGAGTCGGTGATAAACTTCTTCAATTGGGGAAATTGGGTCAACAGTCACTTATCAACAGAATTAGTTTTAAGAAAGTGCAAGTAAAAATTCATAGATAACGATTATCGAAGGTAGGGCCCACGATAGTCCGTGTTAATTAAAGAATATTAAGAAGTAAATATGATCGGCCCCAGTCGGAAATAAATTAAAATCGCCAATATCTCAAATTGCTTAAAATTGCTGCTTTATGGGTGGAGCTCCGATATCCTTTGTAACTTTAATTTAAAAACACATTACCCTTCCTTACGTCGCACAGTAGGGTAATAATATGTTGTAGCGGCCGTCACATAACCGTGCTTATCTTATTTTTGATCAATTTGTTTCAATAATTATTTATTATAAACTTTATTGCACAAAGTACAAAGGCGGACCTAATGCCGCTAGACATTTTATACTGGTCAAACCTTTGGGACAACTAAAACAGTTACGACAAGATAAGGCAGGTGCTAACAAAACTAATAGAAAATATTAGACTTCAATATATACTAGTGAATAAATTATTTACATAGTAATACATACAAATAAAACTACATACATACGTTCTATGAATATACATAAATATAATATACCTACTATATGATAACTATAATGAGAGAAATAAATATAGGAAAGAGTGTATTAAGCTTATGGTGAATTTAAATAGTGCGCTTTTTTTTTATTTTTTATTTTATAGACGGTGAATCCTACGGACTAAAATCCTATAAACCGTCTCTATCTCACTGTTGGCCCTGTGTGCCTTTACAGCTAAGTCTGAGTCGTGGCTACGGAGTGAAGGCACTCGTTCGCCGCGTCATGCAAGCATGCGAAGCAAAAAGTCTACTCGACGGCAGCAGGCCCAACCTGAGGGGTAAGGGTCTGCGGGGAAACCATCGAGGGGGTAATGGAGGAGGAGGACGAAGACAGCGGCGGCTGGATCGGCGGCAACTGAAACGGAGGAGGTGGCAGTGGTAGGGTCGGGGGTCCTTAGGTTGGCGGCCAGAGGACTTGGCGGAGGCCTCAATCAGTCGATTGAGCCTCGTCGTGAGCGGGGAAATAGTGCGCATAGACCAGTTTCTTAAATAGTTCTATATTTGGAGCTTGACGGATGTTCACCGGTAACTGGTTCCAAAGATGTACAGCAACAACCGCAAACGACTTCGAAACGAATGCGGTGTGATGTGTGATAGTTTATAGAGTAAGAATTATTTTGGTATCAAACAAAGATTAAGTCAAAAATTTGATCACGCTCGTTTCGCAATTTGTACCAAATAAGGTTGAGTAGTATCAGTTTTATTGTAATAGGTTTATGACACCTTAGGTGAATCTTATTTTACATTCTAATAGATAAAACAGCGTTAAACATTGCCTGTTGCGTTTCCAAAGGATCCAATCCACATTAAGTAAATTTTATGTTACCTAGGCCATTAAAGTTGTAACATAGATTAGTCAAACTTTTAATACATTTAGAATATGTCAAAAACGGTTTTTTTATCTGGATTATTTTTGATATTAAAGATACAATCCCAAGGTACTGATTAAAAATCATAATTAAATTTCTGAAAAATTGTGGATTCAATCCTTTTTGCGTAACTGCGTCCAATAATGTCCAATAAATGTTGAAACACTGAAAATTTTGGTCCTTCGAGACGGGTTGGAATTAATGACGAATAAATTTTAAACATGTTTATTTTTTAACTAACCAATACATGTACATATACATGTTATAGAATTATAGTTTAAGTAAAATGCATGAAATTGGAGTAATATTATGTGAGTGTATTTCTTCTTATCTTAGGTAGTAATTTTGTGTTTACTTGTTATGTTTGTTCACATAAAACTGACTATAGGTACATATAATTAAATGTGTAATAGAACTGGTTCTACTTAAATAGATAATATTTATTTCCTATTCTTGTTATCAGTTTGTACACATGAGTGTATTTCAGGTGCTAATACTTGGGAATTTGTGACGTTGTCTATGTCATATTATTAAATGTGTACAAATAATAATAATAATAATTAGTTTGGGCGTGACGGCAATATACAATAGGCTACTTGACACTTCTTCAAAACTTACGTATTCCTGGAAAAATACTAGATTTTTTATGGTGTCGACTTTAAATCTATTGTGTTAAAATTTTAGCTCTGAAACACTGCCATGGTTGCCGGATGAAGTCACGTAATAGTAATAAACAACTAATTTACGACACTAACATAAATATTTGCTTTTATAAGAGTAGGTTACAATTTTTAAAAAATCTTCCATTTAATTTGTAGTAGTCTACGATATTTACTATTAAGTGACGTCACTCACGCTGAGTAATGTTTTGATGTAATGTTTCAATATCTATTAAATAATTTAATTTAAGATTTAGCAGGAACTCCTGTCGCACCAACTTCCACAGCGTAAAGCTGAGTCTTGAACTCGTTGCTTTCGTTTATTTTGTTAATTAAAACGAAAATCTGTTGGATTTTAGGTACTCTGATAAAATAATCTGTAATAAAATAAAAAACACATTTTTTTTTACAATAGTCTACTTTCCTATTATAGGTAGGTGCTCGGGTACTCGTGCAATCAGATTTCTATAATGAGATGATATTTTGTAATTTTGAAGGAAGCTCGGCTAAGCTAGCGATTTTCTATCTAAAAAACTGAAAGTTAAATTAAAAAAATATATATATTTTGACAACCTAACAGTTGTGGATAAAAAACATAATATGGCCACAGGGAAACTGGATTGTTTTTGAATAAATAATAAAGCTAATAATTTATTTAAACATTGGCATTTAATTTAATTTGACCTTAAATGGGTACTTAAACTGTGTTTATTTTAAATATCGACGTCAAATCTAATTAATATAAATAGTTTTTAATTGCTTACATAACTGTGGTTTAGTTGATCGCTGGGTCAGTTTTAATTGCTTTAAAAATAGGGTTATGTATTATTATTATTATTAGTTTATATAGGGGGTTGGACTATTGAAGGGATATTTCCCAGATTATTGAAGATGGTTTAGTGCTTTAACATCCGTCTTGCTCGCACAATCCTATATACACATATATCCTACACCAATGGGATGTATCAGGCAAAGCTTTTCTTAGATGTCGCTAGCGGCACTGGTACCTTGTTTACACATATGACGGATCATTTTTCAAATGTTTTTGTAGTTTTTTATTTTTATAATATAAAAATTAATTTTAACTTAACGTTACTACTTTAAAAGACTAATTGGGAAAGCGAACACCGTCTTTAAAAACAAAAAAGGTTTAATTAATAGATCGGCAATTTTGAGATCACCATATCGCTTGGAAATCTCGATTTGTACACTTAAAAATTGCTCACTTCCGCAATATATCCAGAAAATAATAAATTTCGTAACAAAAATACAAGTTTTCTATGCAACTGACAGTTCTATTAGGTACCAACTATCATGCGCCATCTGCCGTGATAATCAAAATCAAAATAATTTATTTCCGTATGGTTAGCACGTAACACTTGGATATTGTCAATACATACAAGCCAATAAATAAAAAATAATAATAAAAACAAATAAAAAATATTACCATTGACCATGGCTGGACCGAACCTAACATCAATACAGTAATTATAACTAAAACATTGTTGCCATAAACGAGGGATTTGTTTTTACTTACAGCTAGATACTTAATATTAAATTCGTGGCTGTAAAAAGGCCTTATCAGCTTACAATCTAATAATAATTAAGTCCATAAATATAAATATAAATTCGTGGCTGTAAAGAGGCCATGTCAGCTTACAATCTAAAAATATTTATGTCCATAAATATTAATTCGTGGCTGTAAAAGCCGTGTCAGCTAAAGTTAGTGATACACCCCATTGTCAAAAGTGCAAAATTTTTTTTTAGCCTTTTAGGTGGCATTGGTAGAACCCCTTTTTGAAATAAAAAAGTTATTTTTTTTAAGTAAAAATAATTGTCTAGAAAACAAAACATTAATAATTGATCTCGCCCACAGTCGAGAGGCGAAATAGAGAGAGAAACAATTACGTAAGTCAACGTTCGCGCGATCGTCGACCTCTCGCTACCTACTTGATTAGGGTCAGTATGAGTGGCGATATTTTTAGGACAACTTATCTGCGCCGTAACTTAAGATTTTATTACTGAGTAATTAAAATAAAATAAATATTAAAAAATTTTGCTCTTTAACTAATTCCGCACAGTTTTTAGATGTCGATTATAATGTAAAATTCATTCAATAAAATGTCCCTATCAAAATCCATAATATCGATAAAATATTTATTGAAAAGGTAAAGTATCATCACGACCGTATTCCTTCCTTTTAAAGAAGCGGATTTAATTTTAGCCAACTTTGTTTATATAATAATAAATACTATTTAAGTATAAAAATATGTTATAAGTTCAAATATCATACAAAATATGCTAAAAGTTCGAACATCATACAAAATATGCTAAAAGTTCGTATACCATTCAAAATATGCTAAAAGTTCGTATACCATACAAAATATGCTAAAAGTTCGAAGATCATACAAAATATGCTAAAAGTTCGAACATCATACAAAATATGCTAAAAGTTCGTATACCATTCAAAATATGCTAAAAGTTCGTATACCATACAAAATATGCTAAAAGTTCGAATATCATACAGAATAAGTTAATATAAAATTAAATAACTTGACTGCGTATAAATTGAACTTTAATTAAAAATTTAATACTAAAAATAACCAAACAACCCCAAGGGTTCCGTCGCCAAAAAGTTTGATAACCGCCTAACTATAGCATTGATATAATTTTAATAGTAGTAAACCCATTGTTGGGAAGATTTGAGCTGGTCTCTGGTTTTAATGGGACCCATCCCGACTGATAAAGCCAATATGTAATAAAATACACCCTCTGCCTATGTTTTGTATTTTATCGATATTATGCATATCGACAAGGATAATTTATCGATAAATCTATTTGAAGAATTTTGACATTTTTTTTTTAGATTTTTATCTTTATCTGGAAAGAGTGGTACCTACTTCCCCGTAGCCTTGTACCTACATGACATTATATTCTCAGAACAAAGTGTGGGGTCAGTTTTATTTTGATTGTTATTAAATTCGAGGAAGTTCCAACGAACGTGTGGAATAAAATAATTACTTATCAGTATGCTGAGAAAACAAATTTTCTCATGTATGGCACATTCTTGTGATAAACTGTAAATAATAAAAATCAATTAAAAAAGTATCATCACGACCGTTTCCCTTTCGGGGTGGTCAGAAACCACGCTTATAAATAAGCGGATTCACATTTAGCCAACTTTACTATAGGCAGATCATGACAAGTGGCAAGCTCGTCGATGTCTCCAGGCGTACCAAACTCGAGAAATATCGCAAATAAATTAAATATTAATTAAATGTATTTATTTTCATTAATAAATATTTTTGTGTCCCGACCAGGAATCGAACCCGGTACCTCCGAGTCTTAATCCAAGGACTTAACACCTAGACCACAGAGGCAGTTAAAAAAAACAATTACATCTAACTAAAAATAAGAAGTAGGTAGATAGAAGTTGGAGAGATGGTGGCTCGGTTGTAAGAACGCTCCCCTTTTAAATCCTAAAAAGGACGCAGTTCGAACCTCGGCACCTACCAATGAGAATTACATTTTTATGTAATAGATGTAGAAATCAACCGTTCCCGTGAGGATAAGAGCGCTGTCGGTCCCGGTTCTACTAATACCAACTTGTGGAATTGTTAATAAATTGACAATAAAATTGACATCAGGCCCTCGCCAACCCGTCTCGCCAGCGTGGAGAATGTAGGCAAATTCTCCAGAAATTCTGGAAGGCCCATCTCCAACAGTACATGAAGGTCTAGCATTATGTGTTCTACGGGCTGTGATGATGGTGATAATATGCCTAACTTTGTATAGTTGTTGTTAGACTGATATCGACGGCCCCTACGTAAAGTATTGAACTGAAAATTTGCATATTATTTTATCGGATTAAACAGCCTTTGAAACTATATATTTCATATGTATGATTTAAATGTTTCATATAATAAAACAAAAAATGAAAAAATTATTGCTTCTCCATACAAATTGGCTAATTTAAAAAATTAACAGTTTGTATGGAGAAGCCAATTTTTATGTCATTTAGACATATGGTTTCATATGGAATCACATAATAATCTAACGTAAGACCATAATAAATGAATACAGGTTACCACATCACGTCATAATGAGGTGATACTATTGGTGAATAGATTACTGGCGCGTCGCTTGTTTCCATATGACATCTCTCTAAGCAGCCACCAGGTCATTTGTCGTAAGCTGAAGCCAGTGTTTTCCCTCATTCCTCTATCCTACGACAGATATATGAGTCCCCAAATTTATACGTATGCGTAGGGATGGTGACTACGTTATGTGAGTGGATAGGTTATAGAGATCTTCAGATCACTCACCATAATATAGCTGGTAAACACGCTCAGAGAAGCCACATCTCAGCGAAGAGTTCCGGATATAGTGGCATCTTCCACAATTCGAACAGCTCGCCTCTGGAGGACATTGAGGACATCTGTAAGGTACTTAGCGGAACCACACGAAAGATGAGAACAGTATTCCACGATATACTTCTTCAGCAGTTGATGATGATGAATGCCCAGTTATGGTATAGGTCCAAGTTTTCGATGTATTTAACTGGAGTTGGCCCATTGAGAACAAACCATATGTAGCAATCGCGCGCGCCACACGTATTCACGCGCTATAACAGACGATAAACAAAAAAAAGGCGCGAAAACTTCGAATGCATAACCATTTGAATTTAGAAACGAAGTGAAGTTGGCTATCGATTAATTAAATTTAGTAATTGTTCATTTATATTGTTGTTTTGTTTTTGTTTGTGAAAATGAGGATTTATGTTTGTATATTTTTTATGATTTGTGTTGTGAGGTGTGATGATTCAAAGTGAGTTTTATTTATTTATTATTACATACATTTTTGTTTATAGGAATATTTTTTGTTTGTTGACTATTCATAGATATCAAGTGGCAATCTATGATAGATAAGTATCTACGATAGATAGTATAATTGACCTTTATAATAACTGGGCTAAGTAAACGATTTTTTTAAAACTAGTATTAAGTATTTGGTTGGGTAGGGAGAGGAACAGAATGGTGGATGGTGAGCGTCATGTTGCGCAATAAAGAGAAGAAACTTCCTTTGTCAACCAACCTATAGACGGTCGCAAATCCGAGACACCTATATTTTTTTCTTTCTTTCCTACGCTAGAATGACACGGCATCAGCACAGTGAACGAAAAGCTAAATAATTTTGTCTGCTAAGTTAAATTGGTGTAAAAGTTTGTCAGTAAAAATAAAGTATCATCACGACCGTATGTCTTCTGAGGTGGTCAATAACCACGCTTTTTTTAAAAGAAGCGGGTTCACATTAAGTCAATTTTACTATAGACCCATCAAGATAAGTGGGTATATTATCGATGTCTCTAGCGTTCCAAACTGTAGAAATATCGCAAATAAATTAAATAAATTATTGTGTCACGACCAGGAATCGAACACTATATCCACAGACTTAAGTTAGTTTAGCTAACTACGGAGGCAGTTATTAAATTAAATAATTATCACCAGAGTCATTTTCTACAATTCTAAGTTAATTATTAATTATGGAATTTTACGAAAAAAAAACCAAATATAAATAGAAATAAATCTTAATTTTAGAACGGAGGCCTATAGTTTACATCTTAATCCAAAAACACATATTTGGTTTATATTGTAGGCATATCGTAATTAAGTAATATCATGTAAACAAAGGAACAATTATGTCATTTTAGATTAAAGACAAAATAACTAGTAACCGATTTAATAATGGCCTTAATCCATAAAAAAATGACTAAGACTGGGTCGCACCAAAATGAAGTTTCTTTAAATTACTTTAATCTGTGTGTGTATGTATGTTGTTGCTATGTATATTGTACGTGTGGGTATTATTATATATCTTATAGTTTAGTTTTGAACATCACTGTTACCTAAAACAATAAAAAAGGATGATTTTTAACCACTCTGCAAGGGATTGCGGTCGTGATGATATTTCAAATAGAAAATAGTATCAAAATAAAAAGTATTTATATTTGTCGATTGAAGGACTAGTTTCCATTGCCATAAAAAATAAAAACAAACTGTAATATTTGTCAAATATTGATTTTGCTGTCATCTCTTGCTCTTTATTTATCTGACAAGGTCAAGAATCTGTCAATAATATCCATGGAATAGTTTAAATGGTAATTTTCAAATGCGTAGGCATTTACAACCGTTAATAGCGATTCATCTATCAAACTAAATACCCCTTTATTGCTATTATCTTAATGACTATTTTCTTGTGAAGTTAGGTGCTATATTGTACACATACATAATGAGTTCGAGCTAAGATTTGCTAAAAAGATATCGAGGATTGTTGAACGCACGCCGTTGCCTAGCAACCAACATTTACAATACAATGCAGGTACCACGAACGTAACAATTAAATATAATAAATTTATTCGAAGTTAATTAATATACCTACATTAAATATAAATACCTTACCTACCTAAATAATAAAATTAAAAATAAACTAAACCATAAATAAAAAATGTCCTCTAGAGACGTCCCATCCGAGATAGTCCCAAGGAGACTGGCAACATTTCCCCTCTGTATAGCGAGGCTAATATGTTGGCAAAAATAATTGCCAGCCTTCCTTTCTCCAGACCTTTCTGTCAGCCGAATTGACAACTCCTTGGCCAAGTGCCTCGCTGACGGTCCCCATGGGCCCATCGTCTCGACCCCAAACGACGCAAATTCGTAACCGGTACCAAGGTTGGCGTATTTGCGCAATTTGAGGTTCTCCGCAGAAAACGCCGCTCTCCCCGCGCCTGACGAGGTCGCCTGGATGTAAGATGAGCTATTAAAAAATAATAAAAAATGTACTTTGTTTTTGAAATGGTATAAAATAATTTATCTATTCTCAAAATATTTTTTCTATGCTTAGAAATTTGTTAAATGTAGAAATCTATTAAATAAGGTTTTTATTTTGTTTTATATTTATTTTATCGTTTGTTAGATACAAACAATTTGAACAAAAACAAGCCGCCATTAATCGCAAAACAAAGAACGTTTAGGAATATTTTTCTCAAACAACATCATAATAAATAAACATATTATTATTAGGTATTTGAGATTAGATATAAGTCGATAAATTGACCTACAACTGGATAACCGATTATAAATGTCGCGATTACCAAATACATAAGAAGACATAATATTAATAGTAGACACGTCTTATTCGTAAAAACTATGGTCAGATGTAGTGTATGGTTTTCCATCGTATTTTATCAGAAAAGTTCGTATTTATCATGTTCTCTCAAATTAGGTTTAGCTACAATTACAATTTTAATTTTAACACTAAAAAATAAAGTTCCACATTAATGAATATGAAAATGTCACAATAATTGATTGGCACTTCGTGTGCTTCGTCGTATTCCAATTAAGACCTTGGGTTTTCTGATGGAAATACATCATGCACTATATCTGTACTTGTATATTTTTAACTAGCTGTTGGACCCGGCTACGCCCGTGTAGTATAGCAGTCGACAAAAACATGTCGCTGTCAGATGATGACCTGTATCCATCCCTATATATCAAGGAACAACTCAGCCAAATTTTATTAACATCGTTCCGGTAATATAGACGTAAAGGCAAGACAAACAAACTAACAGATTAACGGCCGCGGAGTCGCATGTCGCTCGGCAAATTTGGTCAATAGCATTAGATTATTAGATTTAAAGACGGTTATATTATAATATGAGAATATAAAAAAACTCAGGCCACTCCATATTAACTCATTTTATGTGTCAATGTTGTATATTATTTTGTATATATTGTATCAATAATATTTATAATAATATAATATAATAATATTTATTCCTTGGCAACACTGAAAGCAAAAGCCAAAATGTCAGCCGGCTGCTAACAAACGGTAAAACTGTATCGTTAACTTAGCGTACTGTCAAATTTCGTCGCTAAATAGCATAGAACAAGCATAGTTGCAAAATCACTAATTTGACAGTTGAATTCGACTTTTCCGACAATTTTATGAATGAGAAATAATATGAAAAATGAAGAAAGGCACCGACCATTCAAACGGACGCCCCTTTTAATCGAACTATCCGAATGTCCAATTATTTAATACACTGATGATCGATTATCAAGCTGACGCGACGTCGTAACTGGCGGCGGCGCAACGTAATAATGGACGTAGAAATAATAACAGTAATAATGGAAGTAACGCCGTTTAAAAAAATATTTTATGAATTCGACAATAATGAACAAATTTAGGAATGTGGCCACGCTATTTGGATCGCTAAGATAGATTAATTAAATGTCGGTTAAGTTTTGTCTGACTAAGAAAGGAATATACAATGAAAATTCAGCTAATAGCAGATTTACAAATGGACTATGATCTTCAAGTAATATAGGAATTGTGTCTAACACAATTGTTTATTAACGGTTATGTGTATTTATTTCTGAAACCAGTGCTAAACCAATACAGCCTTCAACTTCACATTGGTTTGATTTGGCCTACCATTACATCATTCACATTCTTCTCGTGTCGTTGCCGTCGTTTTTGTGTCAATCAAGACGTTTGTCCACCGAGCGAGAATACTATTTCGATCACAATACAATCTACATAGTAATACCTAACTGTCTTGTCTCGCAGGGATCAAAACCAAGAGACTGCAATTGACATATACCAATCTTAATTAAAGTTATATAAAAGAGATAAATACAAAAAAAAAACGTATATGAAATTAAAATTAGTATAATATTAAATGTTAAAGTATTTACAAAAACGATTTATCTATGCATAAATAATAAAAAAAACTAATCCTACAAAGGTCGGTTCAAATCCACCCGGCATGTACCAATGAGCGTTAAGCCGTCGGTCCCGGTTCCACTAATACCAACTTGTGGAATCGTTAATAAATTATCATTACAAAATTGACATCAGATCCTCGCCAACCCAAGTGTGTAGGCCAAATTCTCCAGATATAAGTTCTGGAAGGCCCATCTCAAACAGTGGATGTAATGTAAATGTGCTTGCAGATTTGGAGTACATATAGTATATGGTACAAAAAAAATTATAATCAGATATACAAGTTTAGTCAGTGTAATTGTATTTCTTGTGTGTAGGATGTTATGTGTGTGTATGTGTAGCATGTAGTGTTGTGAGAATAGAGGCGACAAAAATCCCTTACTAATAAGGTTTGGTAGGTACTTCTTCAAAGTTTTGTCTTAGGCTACTATACGACTATATGTCGCTTTATTGTACCTTGTACCAACTGCCTCTGAGGCATCGATGTTCCGAGGTCTAGCGGTTAAGGCCGTGGATTTAGACTCGGAAATAACGGGTTCGATTCCTAGTGGGGACACAATAATATTTATTAATTTAAATAAATAAATTCAATTATTACTTAACTTATTTGTGTTATTTCTCAACTTCGACGAGCTTGCCAATTGTCATGATTGGCCTATAGTAGAGTTGGCCAAATGTGAATCCGCTACTTTATAAGCGTCGTGTCTGATCGTCCCGAAAGGGAAACGGTCGTGATGATACTGTTATTGTACCTTATTTTGGTTTAGACTTATTAATTACTAGCAATTTACCCGGTGTTGCCCGTGTAATAAAGTTGGCAGCGAAAATAAAGTTCATGTGGCCGTACGGTACAACATCGATAGCAAATTTCATCGAAACCGCTTTAGTAATATAGGCGTAAAGGCGAAATAAATAGACAGACAATGAAATGGCAGGGTCACATGTCGTGGTCTTATGATAACGTTATATAGCCTATACCCTGGATTCCAAAGAAAGTTTCTGCTAAAATTGGTCTAGTAATATAGTCATAAGACGTACATACATATACTCGTATAAAGGAAATATTAAATCTTCTCCGCGCGTTATGGCGGTAAGAACGCTGGTAGCTACGCTGATTCTCTGAGCAGGGAATGAACCAGCAAGGCGGTGTGCATAAGTCTAAAATCGATTACGTCTGTCAGAAATGTCAAAAGCTAGGTGTAATGCCCAAGATTCTGACAAACATAATCGATTTGAGACGATTCGTTTTCGAATGATTGTGCACTTCGCCTCACCCCGCAGCCCTTTTGTCACCGGAGCAGACAATAGTTCGAAGGGAGAGTCTTTTAAAAATAGTTTTGTGCCTAAACAATTATCCTATTTCCTTTATTCTAATGATCTCCTTAATCCCTTTCAGTCTGGCTTTCGTCCCGGTCATAGCACAACATCAGCTTTACTTAAAGTAACTGAAGATATCCGATGTGGCATGGAAGATTCCAAGGTTACAGTCCTTGTACTGATCGACTTCACAAATGCTTTTAACACAGTAGATCCTGATTTACTTGTCTCTATCTTGTCTCGTCTAAAGATCTCACCTGCGGCCCTCGAATGGTTCTCTAGTTATCTCCACGGTCGTCAGCAGAGGGTTCAAGCTGATCAGATGTCGTCGGGGTGGTGTGACCTGGCTACTGGTGTCCCGCAAGGTGGCATCCTCTCTCCATTACTGTTTTCTGTATTTATCAATGCTATCACCTTGTCCCTTCACTGTCACTACCACCTGTATGCTGATGATTTGCAGCTTTATGTGCAGACTGACATCACCACACTTAGTAGTGCAATAGCTTGGCTTAACTCAGATCTTTGTAACATACACTCCTGGTCATCACGTTTTGGGGTCGTTGTCAACCCGAACAAATGTCAAGCAATTATAATAGGGAGTGCTAGGCTCTTAAGAAAGG
Source organism: Tinea semifulvella (assembly GCA_910589645.1). Taxonomy (NCBI): domain Eukaryota; kingdom Metazoa; phylum Arthropoda; class Insecta; order Lepidoptera; family Tineidae; genus Tinea; species Tinea semifulvella. The sequence goes on from OU342604.1 coordinate 409,250, forward strand.
TTGACTTAATAAATATTGACCCTGTTCGATTTGACAACATCCCAATTCCATTTAGTCGCGATGTAAAGAATCTGGGTGTACACCTAGATTCTAATCTTAGCTGGACAACTCAAGTCTCCAACACGAGTCGTAAATTATTTGCTTCACTGCACTCTCTCAATAAATTCAAACATTTTCTGCCGTTAAAAGCTAAAATTACCCTAGCGCAAAGCCTTCTCCTTCCCCTTCTCGACTATGGTGACGTGTGTAGTGTCGATATATCAGAGGTGTTGCTCAATAAGATGGACAGGTTACTCAACTCCTGTATCAGGTTTATCTTCGGCCTTCGCAAATATGACCACATCTCTGAGTATCGAACAAAATTAAAGTGGCTACCAATTCGCTGTCGCAGGAATCTTCGAATTCTCTGTTTACTATTTTCTATACTTAACGAGCCTGTGACACCGAAATACCTCAAGAGTAAATTTGCCTATCTCTCTTCATTCCATGATAAGTCTCTTCGCTCTTCTCATAACTCTATTCTCTCCATTCCCTCTCACCATACTGGATTTATGGCCAACTCATTTGCTGTTGTCGCCGCAAATCTGTGGAATGAACTACCGGTAGAAATCCGACAAGCATCCAACCGAAAAATGTTTAAAAAAATGGTGTCATCGTATTATTTAAATGGTTCATAAGTTATTTAATGGTATCATATGTAGTATATGTATTATTAGTATTTAATATATCATAGTTATTAGTATGTATTTAGTAGTATCATTGTATTTCCATATATATAGATTTATTTATTATTATTATAAATATTTGCACCTACCTTACATTTGAAATGGTCCCCATTGTCCCTAAGGTTGGCTGTCAGATAATGTCTAGCGGCATTAAGTCCGCCCCTTGTATAACGTGCAATAAAGTTTTAAATAAATAAATAAATAAATAAACTATTATATTTATTTATTTAGTAGTTTTAATAAAAATATTCGTAGAATTTGACGCGTTAAAGTGCAATTCGCTGGTTTTTTTGTCTTGCATCTCTGGTCCTCTAGTGGACAAACGCGTCATCTAAAGCACAGTGAGTGAGTGAACTGAGTTCAACTGAGTGGGTGGAACACTTGTCAACGTAATTACAACTTATTCTCGGCAAACTATCTCAATAATTAAACTCTTTTTCTAAGCACGACACGTGACCTCACTCCCATCTGTAGGTACTTAAACAAGTGATGGTTTTATGAAGCAACTATTATTATTTATTTCCTAAATAATTTTGCCCTTGATATCGTTCAGGAAGTTCGAGATTTGGGAGTGCTAATTGATAGCAAGCTTAAATTTACTAACCATATTGACAATATTACTAAAAGAGCTGCCGAGATCTTAGGCTTCCTAAAGCGGAACTGTAAAGGTTTTAAAAAAGTGAAAACTAAACTATTATTATATATCAGCCTCGTTAGAAGTGGAATCCAGGTGCATCATCTCAAAGAGTGGAGGGTATTTAAAGGGCCTTTACCAGACATCTTGCATACTTTTCACAAGGCATCTCACTTTTCTTATGCTCAGCGTCTATCTTACTTTCAAATGAATACTCTCCGTAATAGACGCATGTTATCAGATTTAACATTTCTACACAAACTAATTCATGGAAAAATAAACTGCACACAGCTTCTTGAACAAATCAAACTCAGTGTACCAACAAGATACCCCAGACACAAAATTCAAAACATTTTTAACATACCCTATCACAGAACTAACCTAGGTATACATCATCCTCTTTCCAGAACACAATTAAAATACAATGCTCATGCTGCAAAATTTCCAGATATTGACATCTTTGGAGACTCCCAAAGAGTATTTAAACATAAACTGCTAAAACAACTCGCCCAAAATTTTAAAATCCATTTTATGTATGTTTTTTATTATTTATATTTTTTTATAAAAATAATTATAAATTTATTTTACTTTATTACTTGAATAGGTAATTTACATTTTTTATTTATTTTATTTATTTAGGTATTTTAGTTATTTTCGTCACTTTTTTTTATTATTTCTAAAAGGAATTGTATGTTTATTATATATATTTCTTTTAAAATTGTTTCAGCTTTATATTTTTCGAATAATATTTAGTTTTTGTATACTTATTGAAAATTTTATAATTTTGTTATTTCTCATAGGCAATAAAGGCTACTGTGGTAATGTGGTGGTCGCCTATAATAGGTGCAACATCTAACTTCCGATGTAGTGTTAAGTACAAATAAGTGTGTGATGTTAGCACTGTTGGCTACCCTATTATAAATAAATGAATAATTAAACACATCTAATAGTATTATATGATTAATGTCATATCTTCAGTGACACTTGCATGATTAAGACGAATCGATTAAAGTGAGAATCATCACAATCGGCCCACGCATTTGGACTGCAGTGTGCACAAAGGAACCAACACACTCGTACATAGGGTGATATAAACACAACCATTTATTGCGTCCCCGTAATGGTCCTTTTTCTATTTTCCAGCAGTTATTACGTGGTCCGAGCACCCATAGACAACACAGCGCAAAGACAAGCAAAACCATTTGACGTTTACTGGAACGTACCAACCAAACAATGCAAATCGAAGCGCATTCCATTTTTAAATCTCCATGACGACTTCGGAATAATTCAAAATTCGAACGACAGCTTCCGAGGGGAAAAGATCAGCATACTTTATGACCCAGGGATTTTCCCCGCGCTTTTGAGGAACGAGTCGAGCGGCGAGCTGATGCTGAGAAATGGAGGCGTGCCACAGGAAGGGGATTTGGGGCGACATGTCGATATGTTTAAGAAGGTCTTGGATGAAAGTGTACCTGATCCTCACTTTAATGGTAAGTCTAATAAGTACCTAATTGGTTAATAGTACAAGATACGTAGAAGAGCGACCTTCACCGGTCTGTTATCTGAATAAATTGTATTAAAGCGTATTTTATTATATAAAAACTATTTCATTCGAATCACGGATCGGTGAAGGTTCAGATGTCAAACGTGTTCAAGAGATCCTCGAAATGGGTATTCTTAGGTGTAAACTCTCTAAACCTCAAAAGGCATATTTCAATATTTCTGGTAATATTAAAGATTGCCTTCCCGTTTTCTAAATATTTTGCCATAAATACTTCACGCTCTAGCACTTTCGACATCCATAAGTCTGTCTCTTTCATTTCTTTTATTATTCTTTTATGTTCATCATTGCTCTTTTGTATTTTTGTTTACTTTCTTATATACAGTTATATAGTATAACTAAAAATACTTACAAGCAGCAAAAAGCGGCAAGCCAGTATGTCAGGAGCCAGTTCCTACATTGAACTACATTTTATATATATATATATATATATATTGTGCCTGGAGAGTGTAATATTCAAGCAAAGAACAGAACTAAAGAGAATTATAATTAACAAGAAATACAAGTTTAAATAATATAAATATTAGTTGCAAATAACATCAACACGCTTCAAGGTCACTTGAGTTTTACCAGGGCGATTCCTAGAGCGTAGTGAGTTCCGAGGCATCTCTTTGTTTGACAGCTGGAAGGAATAATTGAGTGGAGGGGCCGTGTTGAGGAAACGTATAAGAATATGGGCTAATAACAAAAATATGTTCATTAAAAAGCAAGGTGAAGTGATAACATACAATATTCCATGGAAGCAAACCATCTTGATTTGACCTTACAAATGAGATCTATAGTATATACCGACCAAAGAATAAAATAAATTAAAAGACCTAAATAATAAAATTAAAAATAAACTAAACTATAAATAAAAAATGTCTTCTAGAGACGTCCCATAGGAGATAGTCCCAAGAATACAGATAGAATAAAATTAAATTGTTTCCTTATTTTTTTTTAACATAGATATGAAAAAACATCTTAATAGGCCGGCATAATGGTAGGGACTGATGCCGACCTTGCTTACAGCTTACCATCAGGTCGGCGAATGCTCAGTATAAAAAAATCAAGTTAAAATAACTAATCACTCTGCTGTGGGGCAATTATATATTGATTTACTATATTATACACATATATATTACATATACCCATACATTTTAGGAAGTGTGAAAAGATCATTTTAAATAGAGGTCTGGTAATTGCCTTATGCTAAGAAGCAAATTGATTCACAGGTTTGTGGTAACAACTACAAACGAGTTCGAAACATACATAATACATTACGTACATAAGTCGTGGAAAATATTTAAATATGAGCAGGTCGTATTCTCCTTTAATTGAAATTAGATTTACCCTCTTCTATATATATGCATACATCTACTCTGAAATTGTAATATTAATAATTTTATTGAAGACTAATAAAAATAATAATTAATGTTTAATTATATATATAATGTTTAATGGCAATCAAATATTAAACATTTCTGCTCCTAACGATACGATGTTTTAAAACTATTTGTTTTTTTTATTGTTAAACGCTAGTATACCTCACGTTTAGGCAATACATATGAAACATACAATTATTTAAAAAAAAAACGCCACAATTTTGCGTTGCTCGTATATTTGAGAATGTACTCCACTATCTGACGTTACCTGTCAGTATAATTTGTAGTTTACGTAGTTTGTATTTTTTTATGGAACGAGCTTCCAAGACGGCATTAACGGAATCATATAGTATTTGGTTGGGTAGCGAGAGGAGTAGAATGGTGGATGGTGAGCGTATTATCGCGCAATAATAAATAAATAAAAAAGGGAGGCCTCCTTTTCTTAAACCAGCCTATTGTCGGTTGCAAGCCCGAGACACCATTCTTTTCATCTCGTACCCACACACGAAGGACCCGGCACCCGCACTGCGAATCCATGGAATGCTTAGAAATTTGTCTTCTCTCCTCTTCATACCTATATATATATATTTGAATTGTACTATTTGTATTTATTCGACTAAAAGGTATAAATAATTAAAACTACTTAAAAGTAAAAATTAAAATAAATATAAACTAAACCTAATAAAAAATAAACTATAAGTTAAAAATGTCCTCTAGAGACGACCCTTCAGTGATTGTCCCAAGAAGACTGGCAACATTTCCCCTCTGTATAGCTAAGCTAATACTTATTTATGAAGAAGTAAAAAATAAAATAACGCTATTGAAATAACTAAGAACACATGCGGGGCCCACATCCATCACGAATCTAGTAGTTATACATCAGTAAGTTTCGTCTATGGATGCAAGAGTTCCCGACACAGTTCTAATTGTCGTGATTTATGTGTTCAATTAAGATATCATCCAATTGCCAGACTATAGTTCCTAGTATTTATTCTACTTCTTTGTGCGGGTAATTCACCACTACCTTAAGAAATATAATTAAATCTCCCATTAACCCAAGTTGCCCCTTGGAGAAAACAGATACATCATATTTTTTATTCTTAGTGTATCACCGTACATTCCCACCGGAATTTGGTTAAGTCAATATAATTTCAACAAAATTAAACACAATATATATTTAACGTTAAAATATCTGTCTTGCCTGGAGAGTGCAATGTGAAGACATAGTGTCATAGGAACATCAACACAATAACAAAAAATAAACAAAAATATATTGAATATAAATATCCACCTACCTTAGGTAAATAAATTAAACTGTTGTTGCGGCTGTATATGGGCTTTGTCAGTAAAATTATATATTATTACATACCTACTTAACTAATTAAATTAAAATATATCATAAAGGAATATTAATATACGGAAACGCAAGATGACCGCTTTTGCTTAGTAAGTTCTGTTGCTATGGCGACGTGTTGCGCTCGAGAGAAGCATATTTATTGCAACAATTTTCTCTAAATATTGTTTTTTAAAGTATTTTTTCGCATTTGACTATAATTGTTATCAATTTAAAAAAAAAAAAACAAGTACAAAAGCCTTCTAATTTACGTAACTACGCAAAGGTCAATCCACATTAAGTCAATTTTAAGTTATAGGCCATTCAAGTTGGAAAATAGATTAGTCCATCGATACGTCGATAAATTAGTCCAACATTTAGAATATGTCAAATTTTTTTTTTTTATTAGGTTACAATAGGAGTTCTTCGCGCCATTTTGCGTGGACATGTCAAGTGTAAGTTTTTGTTTTGTAAATTAATTTACTGTGGATATTATTGGTCAAAAGTGGTGTTGTTTGATTTAATAATGAGCTACAATGTGAATAATTATGGAAAACGATAAATTGGACTTTAAATATGGGGCACAAGTTTCAGTTTATTTTTTGCGGTTTTCCCGCGCTGTCAACTCCCATATTTTACCCGACGTGTTTGAGCTATGGTGCCGCGAGTGACTCCAAGAAAAGCATCAAATGTTGCAGCATCTGGAATTTGATGATGACCTCATTAACTCATGAATAGGAAAGATATATTACGTCAGACTTGGCTGTATGGGCTAGACCCTTTGCCTTCCCTATCATCTCATTCATCATCCGTCGGGAGAAGAGAAACAAAAAAAAATAGGATACAATAATTTTTTATTTTTTTTTAAATATTGTGTGGATTGGATCCTTTTTGCATAACTGCGTCTATTTAAAAGTATTTAAAATTTTACACATTTTTTATAATAAAAAATAATATAACACATTTGTGTTTTATATACGTGACAATAATGTAACACTTAATTAAAGTTATAATAATAAATAATATTTATATAAATTTGCTAAAATAAATCGGTTTAAAAGGTTGTGCGCCTCTGAGGTGACTGTTTATCTTTTCAGCACTATAAAATAAGTTAATCTCTCTAGGGTTATACTGAAGTTTTTCACTAAAGTAGATGAAGGCGCTAAGAAAGTAAAGAATAAAATATATAGATATGTATTATATATAAAAGTACGATTGTCTGTTATTATATAATAATTTATCATCAGATAGCCACGAATATAAATTATTGTTAATGGTATTTAGAATATTAGATGACACGGCCCTTTTACAGTTTAATTGACATATTATTATTATTTACATTTATTAAGGTGACACGACCCGTTTACAGCCCCTAACTAGTATTAGGATTTTATAATAAAAGTATCATTACGACCGTTTCTCTTTCGGGTTGGTCAGAAACCACGCTTATGAATAAGCGGATTCACATTTAGCCAACTTTACTGCCGGCCAATCATGACAAGTGGCAATCTCGTATGTGTTCATTTTATATTATTTTAGTGCTGACAATATCCAAGTTGTTACAAGATAACCAAAAGAAATAAATAATTTGAATTTGATTTTATTGAAATCTTTAAATCATTCATTCGTCATCCACCTCTGTTGGAGATTGGCCTTCCAGAAATATGTAGAGAATTTGGCCTGCACTCGCCACGCTTCTTGGCCAGACGTTGACGAATTTATAAAAGATTCCACAAGTTGATCTTAGTGGAGGGTAAAGTATTTTCACGGCCGTTTACCTTCCGGGGCGGTCATAAACCACTTATAAAGAAGCGGATGCACATTTAGCCAACTTTACCATAAGCCAATTATGACAAGTGGCAAGCTCGTCTAGCGTACCACAAATAAATTAAATATGATATATATTTTTTATTTAAATTAATAAATGTTATTGTGTCCCGACCAGGAATCGAACCCGGTACCTCTGAGTCTTAATCCACGGACTTAACCGCTAGACCACGGAGGCAGAGGCTTAGTGGAACTGGCACGAAAAGGCTTAACGTGGTGTTGATCGGTGGTGTTGTATCTATAACAAATGTAAGAAAAGTGTATTTCTCATTGGTACATGCCGTGATTCGTACTGACCTTTTTAGAATTTCAAGGAAAACAACCCAGCTACCACCGCAAAAATAAAATATTTTTATTATTTCCGATGTTTTTATATTCTGTGTATCGATCGGTTTGACAGCTCTTTGAAAATTCTCAAATATTCTCTCGGCTAACACTACTAACTACTTCTTACTTACGAAAATGTATCATCGTGCCTTTATGTATCATCAACTGGCGTGGTTTTATTAAATACTAGATTTATTATTTTTAATTTATCCTGTTAATATCTATCCTTTATAATAATATAAGCTTGTACAATAATACTCGTTCGGACGTCAGAGACATCATTTTGTACGTAGGTCAGTACTTTTTCTTTATTGTTTTGAAATAAATCAATTTATAGGTATATGAAACATGACTAATATATGATTTTCCTTGCCACATCTACATACATCAAGGACATGCTAAATCCAGGGACGTGCGAAGCCTGCTTAAACGGCTAGTATTATTGACCGCCTCCGTGGTCTAGTGGTAACAAACGTTACTGTGAACTCGGGAGGTCGTGGGTTCGATTCCCACCGGGGGCAAGTTGTACATTGTATAATTTGTCTCGGTCTGGGTGTTTATATGTATAATATGTATATATTTACAAAAAAAAAGTATAATATGTAGTTTATCAACCATCTAGTTTCCGTAACATAAGCCTCGTACCTTACCACGGAAATTAGATGGCGCTGTGTGACCTGTATGGAAATATTTATTATATTTATTATTATTTATAACATAAACCATAAGAAATAATGCTTTATACGACTAGAACAGCGTGGTCACCATAGAGATGAAATATAGAGTGGGCATTGCTTGTTATTTTAATATAATACGCTATCTACTTTGTTCTTCTCTTGTTAGTGAAACAATAAAATAAATTTGAAAGAGTACGTCGAACACATCCATATCTGGCAATGTACTGTCATAGACTTTAATCTCAGAATATTGTCCAGCTTTAATTCTCAAACCGTTTGGCATTTTGCCCCGTCTTGTTTTATATTTAATGTGTCTGGTTGTTAAAAAGTCAGTAATTCATTATTATGAATTTTGATTCTTGGTTATTTTATTTTTTTGTCGTGTCATTTTATGTCATGTTATTTATTAATATTGATGAGTCTTGTTTACTAACATAATATTAATCATAACATGATTATTGGACCTCTTTTACGCTGAAATTGCAAAGATTCGAACTTTGGTCGCATCCAATACCAATGAATGAAGTTTTATTTTAGAGTAACGTTTAAACAATAGTTAAGGTAATAATTATAGTTTAACAAGTACGTACATACTACATAGTTATAATTCCAGCATTCCAATACAATTCCGTGACTATTGGGCCGTTAGAAACCATTTATTACAATTTGGCCTTCTTGCTCGGACTCTTCTGCAGTCACATTACATTGTTATAATTATAATGTGTTACAACGAACTCAAACTGCGGAGGTCTCTTTGTGAATATAATGATTAGTTACAACTGAAAGTTCAGAATTCTGGAATAAAATTTCCCAATAGTCATAATGGAATTCCACATTTCTAACCAATTTATTGCTGTTTTTATATTTGGAATTTTGTTTTATAACTTTAAATAATATGAAATAAACTTCTTTTTCAGGTATTGGAATAATAGATTTCGAGTCGTGGCGTCCTATTTTTCGACAAAACTTTGGCGTCCTCGTCCCGTATAAGGATGTTTCTTATGAAATTGAAAAGAAACGACACTGGTTTTGGACTAAAGCTATGCTTGTTGCTGAGGTTAGTACCATCATATTAGGCTTTTAAATTGGTTTGTTATAAATTATGAGAAAAATACCGAACTAATAATTCGGAGCCTGCTGGAATAATCCGAGACAAGGACAATATACCTGATAGCGCATAAAGCGGGGGTTTCGGCGGAAAATGCAGAAGTCAAAATGCATACCGACCAGGGTACCGAGCGGGAGCCTAAAACTCTAACCTAGCTCTAGCGCTCTTATCTATATATATATATCTATATATATATCTTTATTATTAATAATGACATTGATTGATGTCATGCGGTACGAAGTTCGCCGGGTCAGCTAGTACTTAATAAAAAGAAGCAAATTAAATCTTATTTAGTAAATTCCTATTCTATTTTTTGAGTTATTTTTAGCTTTAGGTGACTCATACATACTTCACACTACATCTGTATCTTGGTATCTACATAGTTTTTTTCGTTATTTTTTTTAGTCTCAAGGTAACAATTTGGTCCTGATTAACTTAACGCTGCGCGTACATTGATTGATTGTATATCATGGACTTACAATTTAAAGGAGGTTTCAAGGTAACGACTAAGAATATAGGTGCTAGCCTTGGGATTGATAGACCCAATGTAGCAGCAACCCAGGACATACATATACCGCGCGTAATCGTTTCAGGTGTCATTGGTTTCCACCAGAACCACTTTTGAAATAAAATAACATTATCCGAAAAACAAAACACTACTGTATGGTAAATAAGGCCGCGACTGAAAAGCACGATACCTATGATAAATACCAAAAGACTGGCGAGTTATATGGCCGGTTGCAGAAACGATGATTATCTTTTGACATGTTCGTATGCATAGAAGCACGCCATTACCTTAATTTTTTAATTAAAAAAAAAAAGTAAAGTAAAGTATTATCACGACCGTTTCCCTTTCGGGGTGGTCAGAAACCACGCTTATAAATAAGCGGATTCACATTTAGCCAACTTTACTATAGGCCAATCATGACAAGTGGCAAGCTTTTAATTTAAGTGGCAAATTAATCACCAATCACGGTGAAATATATCAAAATGTTGATCATATATTATTTTAATTATGCTTTCTGCAACCGGCCGTATGTTTTATTAATAATTGATTTCGCTCACAGCCGAGAGACGTAATAGAGCGAAATAATTACGTAAGTCAACGTTCGCGCGATCATCGACCTCTCGCTATTTACTTGATTAGGGTCAGTATGAGTGGCGATATTTGATGGAAAACTTCTCTGCACCGTAACTTAAATTTTATTACTCAATTATTAAAAAGAAAAATACCATTATTGTTATTCTAGATTATAATATAAAAATATTTGCTCTTTTATAAATTCCACGCTGTACTTATAATATACTACCAAGTAAAAAAATCTATATTTCTAGGTTGAGGTCTACCATTAACCTTAGTAATCTGTATAATACATGTGTATCATCATAAAGCATACGGGTTTGCATTCTTGTGCCCCGCACTTTAATTGCCAGAGTTAATTACGACATCGCGCTAGATTGGTCGCCATCAGATATAACGTGCCAATTAGGACTTCTACCTACCATAGATACATATTACCATTTGCCAAAGTGATCACATACCAGATAGAGCGGGCATTGGTTTCTATTTTCACACAAAATGGTACATTATTTTTTACGCCACTCGCAAATATTTTCAACATTTATATTATGTGATAACACATTTTTAAAGCATTACTGTCTACTGAGCATGAGGGATGGAGTCAAAGTTAATATTTTAAACCTTATGATTAGTATTTTAAAGACAGTGTGGACGTGGTCCGAATGACTAATAGACCTGGGTTGGGGATGGGGACATTTCCCCGTTTTCCCCGGCAGGATATCAGCTGGTAATTCATGCACTTTATTATTTATATTGTCTGTGAAACTTACAAAATAATTAATTTTAAAAACGAACACGACCATAACCGGCATTGCCATAGTACTGATTCACGATTGGCCTAGCTTTGATTCTCATACCATTTGGATTCTTGCCTCGTCTTGCGATATACGAGTATGTAATGTGTTCGACCATTAGCATAACACCTACGTCACAGCCCCTTGAACCTAACCCTAGAGCTAATATACTGCCAATATTTTTAAAATCTTGTGAATTTGGGCTTTAATCGTATGCAGTTCAGACGAATTCGACGTCTCATTTGTTGCATTTTTTTTTTTTTGAGGAATCCCATAAGTTAGAGGTAAACAAGTAAATAACCATGATTAAATAACTGGAGCATAACGATCTGAATAACAAGATTAAGACACCCACTTAGATTAAGTGGGCGGTGTGCCGCAAGGACGGGTGCTGGGTCCACTTTATCATTCCATATCTATCGGCAATCACACTGTAAGTATAAGTTGGTATTAGTGGAACCGGGACCGACAGCTAAACGTGCTCTCCTCCTCACGGGGACGGTGGTGTTGCAAATCAATTATATGTAGGTATGTACTATAAAGGTATGTACATTTCTTATTGGTACATGCCGGGATTCGAATAGTAACTGACACACCACCAGTTTCTATTTTAATTACGAAAAATATTTGCAACATCGGGTTCGATTGGTCGTCATCCAGATAAATCTTACAACGTGCCAATTAGTACAACTATACAAGTTTCGTATCAACGCGTACCAATTGAACATGAAAGTAATATACAATCGGCACAGCGTTGTTACATATTTGCTGAAACCTCTCAATACAACGGTAAACTAGACAGTAATGTTATTAGTCTAATCTCGCAAATATTTAGTAACTTTATAATATACATTCCTCGTCACGCGGCTCTCGACGACGTCATGTGAAGGGCAGAGACCCGACGGAATGACTGCCGGGCAGTGGAAACTTGGCAGGTCTCTGGTGTGGGACGCGACGTGTGTAGCGTAACATTAGCTCTATCTCACATCCAGGCGATCTCGGCAGGAGCGGGAAGTGCCGGTTTCTGCCGAGAACCTTAATTTGCGCAAATACGCCAACCTTGGTGCAAGTAACAAACTTGCGATGTTTGGGGTCGAGGCGATAAGGTCAACCAAGCGCCTGGCTAAGGAGTTGTCAAAGCGGATGACGAAAAGGTCTGGGTCTCCAGACCTTTCTGTCTAGAAAGGCTGGCAATTATTTCTGCCAACGTATTAGCCTCGCTATACAGAGGGGAAATGTTGCCAGTCTTCTTAGGGATAGTCCCTAGCCAATTTTTTTAACGAGAAACTGGCTGTATAAGCGATGGGACATCACTTACCCTATAGTTAGTTTTTTTAATTAGGTTTAGTTTAAAAATGATTTAATTTTTACTTTTTATGAAATTATTATTAAAAATTTCCTCGTAGAAATAAAATAAATATGTTTATAGTATTATTTTTTATTTATAGTTTTTTATTATTTAATATTGTAATTCTTTTATACTGTTTGTATTTTACTACAAATAAAATATATATTTTTTTTATATTTATATATTTACAAACCGTAATTGTTTTTAGTCTGAGGGGTGCAATCTGGTGACCTGAGATACAGATATCCACTTCAGACACCAGCTCTGCTGCTCAGATTTTAAACTAATTATGTATTTAAAGATAAATATTAAATTTTTATTACCTACTATAGTAACTATAATTATAGTTTAAATATGAACTTAATTGAATGGTTTAAGGCTACCAGAAGATTTGAAGAGTCTGCCATTTTATTCATGGAAGCGACCTTGAAGATCGCCAAGCAAATGAGACCTCACGCCAAGTGGGGGTACTATGCCTACCCTTACTGCTTCAATATGGCAGGGAAACCAATGGCCGAGGGATGCGGGAAAGTTGTTAAGGATGAAAATGACAGGTAAATAAAAAATATATTATTTGACAATATATATATATATAAATATAACCGGCCGGTTTCCGAAAAGATCATCAGGACCGTATTACTTGCGGGGTGATCAGAAACCACGCTTTTTAAAGAGTCAGATACACATTGTCCAACTTTACTGCCGGCCCATCATGACAAGACGCAAGCTCGTCGATGTTAACGTACCAAACTCAAGAAAAATCATATTGATATACGCTACTCGCCCAATCACGTGCGTCATAAACAAATGTTAAATGTTCGTTAACTTAGGGAGTTGCAGTAAGCACCAAAAATGTAAGTTGATTATAGAGGAAGACAATTTTCTTAGCATTCGATGGATTCACCGTGCGGATATCGGGTCCATCTTATGTGGGAGAAATAGGAGAATAATGGTGACTCGGGCTTGCGAACGCGTAAAGGCTGGTTTACTCCTCTTTCTATTGCGGACGCCCACCATCCACCATTCGGCTCCTCTTCCTAGACAACCAAATATCATACAGCATTCTATGTTATTACCTGGGTTATGTTACTGTGTCATGGTAACCCATAACATGAGAGTGACAAATAAAACGAAAGTCGTCGAGTTTTCCAAGAAAAGGCAGGATTTTCCAAGCCAATGTTCCGTCGTAAAAAGTATTTATGGTGGAATTGTGAAGTGAACAAAGCTCGCGGTTATTGGAACAATAACTATAACAGATTATTGTCTACATGCTTCATATAAGTAATGCATCTAGTTTGATTACATAACTATATGTGTCTCAATTTAAAAATGTTTTCTTAATATTATTCACCTCTCTAATTCTAGGATCTCCTGGCTGTGGTCAGAAAGTACAGCCTTATTTCCCTCCCTGTACCCTTCCGTGCATCACTCCACTTCCCAGATCTCCTCCATGATGAGAGGGAGGGTGAGGGAGGCGGCAAGGTTGGTTAGGAACCAGGCACCCATACTGCCTTACTTCTGGTACCGATATCGCGAAGGAGGATTCTTGACTGAGGTTAGTATTTAATCATAGCCTTAGTCACCAAGGCTCATTTATATCTCACCAGAGCGTCCTACTTTACTTTATTTGACGAGAAGTCGTTCCACACCGCAAAGTCCATTCCAGCTTCATAACTTTTTAGGCATTATCACGACAATTGGCAAGTTCATCAATATTTCCAGCTTACTCTTAAAAATATCACAAATAATCGCATTACTGTAATCTCGACCAGGAATAGAGTGCGGTGCCTGAGTTTCTTCTTCACAGAACGATTGTTAACGTAATCACCAAAATATCTGACAATAGTTTATTTTCTAATTTCAGAAAGACTTGATGGCATCTCTTGACACTTTGTACAGGTCAAATGCATCTGGTTTTATAATTTGGGGGAGTTCTAGTGACGTAAACACTAAAGCTAAATGCCTAGACTTGCTAGATTACGTCAACACAGTCTTAGGTCCAGCTATAGCTAAATATACTAAAAGGCTTAATAAAGACAGTGATTATTTAGATAATGATGATTTTATTGTTACTCAACACGAAAATGAAACAGAAAGTATGCAACTAAATGGTAGTGATGCAAATGAATCAGAAACGAATGTTAATACTACTAATGTTAATAATACAGAAGTTGATAAAAATAAGGAAAAATCGATAATAAGTTTACTACTTAACTTTTTATATAATAATAATGATGATCTCGTATATTCTAGTGAAAATGTATCCAATAATACAACAAATGAGATGAATGACCAAGACCAAAACCAAACAAAAGCAAACTCGGATGAATTTGTATCTGTCTCTCAATATTCAAGTCATAATGTAAATGACTCAAAAACTGATAAAATTGTTAATACACTACAAAATAAAAATGCTATGAAAGGATATCCTAAAAGCATTCAGGACAGTGGCATACCTAAAAATGAACTATTGGTTCAACAAAATAATATAACTAAATTAAATATTACTAGCGACAAAAAATATGATTTTAATGCCACAGTACGTCGCGAAAGCATTAAAAAAAGCGAACCTGGTATTGTACTAAATACTATGGAAACTTCACAAACTAAAAATCAGAAAAAGGGATTACCTAAGGAGTACACTGAATCTCTATACCAACCTAACAAAGACAATAATATAGAAATTAATAAAACTACAGAGAAATCTCAAATACGTGACATAAATGAATATATTGCAACTAAAAGTACGAATGTAAATAACAAAAATTTTAGAAAGGGCATTCCTAAAGATATCAAACCTCGAACAAAAACAGATGACGACTTAGAACAGTTACTTACTCCTGACCATATACTAAACATAAATAATAAATTTATTGATAATCAAGCTTTAGGATCTAATGAATATAATGTAGAAACTGTAACTACAGAATATATTAATGAAAACTTGAACAAAGAAGTTTTACTAGACGAACAAATTTTGGAAAACTCCAGCACAAATACAAGTCCCGTTATTTCTACAGTTGTAAACGAAACTGAAGATAATTATTTTGACAATAATTTTACAACTGAAACAATATTTTACAGTAAAAATAGAAGTAAAGGATTGCCTAAGAATAAAACAGACTCAAATAGAAAAGAACCAGAAAAAAAAAAAAATTGTTTAGAGAATACATTTATTAATTTGGAAAATGACAGTATTACCACCGAGTATTATAATGATAGTACAATAAATTTACGTAATTTTGATAATGATGCTATTGAAGACGCATCTAACATTGGCAAAAATATTAAGAATGGTCTTCCAAAAACATCCAACAATATCAATGCAAACATTAATAAGGAAACAAATGAAGATTTATCACTAACAACTGAAGAAACCATTATAACAGCGAATACAAAATTAGACGAAATAAAAATGAGTCACTCTAAAAATCACCATAAAGGAATACCAAGTATTAGTCAACTATTAAATTCTAAATCTATAGAAAATAGTACATTAGAAAACAATACAAAACAAACAGAATATATTATTAATAATACTAAAGACAAAATTGATAAACAAATCTCAGATTCAAATGCAGACATGAAAGTAATTCATGCTCATGGTTTAATAGCACCAGAGAGTGATGAAGAAATAAATAATTTTAATAAGGAACTTAGTGAAAAAAAAGAAAGACTCGCTCGAAGTGGAATAGAACATCCGTTCGACAACAACTTCGTAAAATCTTTAGGATTGACTAATGAACAGGTAAATGTTAAAAACTTTTATTAATAGCTTAGAATGCGTGGCGTATGCAGTGTACATGCACGTAACGGTGGTGTCTAACATAGTGTTACACAACAAGTAAAAACTAAATTTCTGTCTTAGTTTTATATAATACTAGCTGTTTCATCCGGCGTTACTCGTGTAACATAGTGGTCAGTCAGCAATTGTTAAAGTAGTTGGTTCCCCTAAGTACCTTACAGGTTCTCTCAATCTCGCAGAGGCGGGCGATTCGGATAGAGGACGACACTACCTCTCGAATTGCTGCAGCTTTGCAGAGATGTGGCCTCCCTCTGTGTTCTACAAGCTATTCACAGTGAGTGTTCTGAAGAGCTCCACAACATTATCCCTTCTTTACTACTCCGCAACCGACCCACTCGCACAGGCCAACATATGAATCCCCAAACCGCGTACATATGAATACTCGTATATATTTTTTTACATGTGTTGCAAGCTGAACATATGGAATGCTCTTCCAGCCAGTGTGTTCCCCATTTCTATAACCTTTTTTTTTTATTCGTTTATTTTGCAAGTAGGCATAGGACAATAAGAGATGTATTCTGCACTACACGACAATTTTTACAATTTTGATATAAAACAATATCATTTTATAGTACATATTGATGAATCTGGAGCAGTACATGATAACCATCATTTGGAAAGAGAAACAATTGATAGGCATTGTCACACTATAAGCTAAGACAGACACAATTATAAAAATATAATTGTCAATGTCAGTTAAGATAATAGCTGCTGTATATACGCATTGTCATACTATAAGAAGAACTGAAGTCCTTCAAGCGAAGTGTGAGAAAGCTTCATCATAGGCCAGTGTGGTGGTAGGGACTGATGTCGGTCCTTTGTGGCTGGCGTCAGTTGCTTCCATTTTTGGGCCTCGCGTACCGCTTGCCTTCAGATGGGCGCGATGTCACATGTCTTGATCAGTATTTAAAAAGTTGGTTTTCCGATTTTTACCTTCAAAATATACCTTAATTTTATTAATTTGATTGTATTGTTAAATTGTTGCTTAATTTAGTAACAAACTATTCATATGGGTGTACTTCATTTTTATTCATTACAGCCAGAACACAGTCTTAGGCCTTTAGGAACATAGCTGGACATGGACCTTCCAAAACATATAGAGGGATAATTTGCCAACACTAGCCATGCTGGCCAGACGGGTTGGCAAGGGTTTGATGTCGATTCTAATGACAATTTATTAACGTTTTCACAAGTTGGTTTACGACGGCTTAACGTGCTCTCCGAGGCACGAAAACGCTGGTATTGTAAATCTATGACAAATGTACATGAAAAGTGTATTTCTCATTGGTACATGCCGGGTTCGAACAGAGTCATCACCGCATCTACTTACCGGGTGTACTTCATAGTAAATATTGCATAAATATTTCGATTAACAGCTATATTACAATTCTTCTGTTCTCCTTTTTCTAGATTCCCGATTCGTCCGCAAATAGCATCGTTTCCAAGAACCACAAGTTTTTCATGTGCGCCATGTATTTCTATTCTATTGGCAAATGTCTTTGCTATGTCTACAATTTATGCGATTGAAACTACTTTTTCTTTATGAGAAAAACTTCATGCCACGCCACGCGTGTGTACTTTTGTAGTTCATCAACTTACTAGGAAATAAAATTGCGGACATTTCAGACCGAGAGTTCCTACGAGTACCTACCTATGAGCAAATCTATGAAGTCAAGAGGACAAATTTCTAAGCATTTGCACTTTTGACTTCGAAGTATCTCGGGCTTGCGACCGACTAAAGACTGGTTTACACAGGAGGCCTTCTCTTCTTATTGCGCAAGAAGACGCTCACCATCTACCATTCTGATTATCATTAATGCCGTCTTGGAGACTCGTCTAATAAATAGATTTAGATATATAATGGATTTTTCCTCTGCACACTCTAGTAAGTTGATAGACTACATTTCTCAACTACACCCAGACTTGAAAAATATTAAAAAAAAATATTGTGGGACCGAGAAGGATACAAAGAAGTTAACCCTTTAGTGGGAAACCGGAGCTTCACAGGCACTCACAAGAACAGTTGTGTTCTTCTATGACAAATGACTATAAGAAAAGTGTATTTTTCATTGGTTTATGCCGGGGTCCGAGCCGCGGCCTTTAAATTGAAGAACAGCGATAGATTAGAACAAGTGGACCACCACCGCTATTAATATAGTATTATTATAAGCTAACTCTGTGATATTAAGTCAATTATTTACTTACAAAGATTAATTATTAGATTGTAATAAATAAAACAATATTTAATTAAAAACTTTGGTTTTATTTTATAAAAACTTCACAAACTTCACAAACTAAAAATCAGAAAAAGGGATTACCTAAGGAGTACACTGAATCTCTATACCAACCTAACAAAGACAATAATATAGAAATTAATAAAACTACAGAGAAATCTCAAATACGTGACATAAATGAATATATTGCAACTAAAAGTACGAATGTAAATAACAAAAATTTTAGAAAGGGCATTCCTAAAGATATCAAACCTCGAACAAAAACAGATGACGACTTAGAACAGTTACTTACTCCTGACCATATACTAAACATAAATAATAAATTTATTGATAATCAAGCTTTAGGATCTAATGAATATAATGTAGAAACTGTAACTACAGAATATATTAATGAAAACTTGAACAAAGAAGTTTTACTAGACGAACAAATTTTGGAAAACTCCAGCACAAATACAAGTCCCGTTATTTCTACAGTTGTAAACGAAACTGAAGATAATTATTTTGACAATAATTTTACAACTGAAACAATATTTTACAGTAAAAATAGAAGTAAAGGATTGCCTAAGAATAAAACAGACTCAAATAGAAAAGAACCAGAAAAAAAAAAAAATTGTTTAGAGAATACATTTATTAATTTGGAAAATGACAGTATTACCACCGAGTATTATAATGATAGTACAATAAATTTAAGTAATTTTGATAATGATGCTATTGAAGACGCATCTAACATTGGCAAAAATATTAAGAATGGTCTTCCAAAAACATCCAACAATATCAATGCAAACATTAATAAGGAAACAAATGAAGATTTATCACTAACAACTGAAGAAACCATTATAACAGCGAATACAAAATTAGACGAAATAAAAATGAGTCACTCTAAAAATCACCATAAAGGAATACCAAGTATTAGTCAACTATTAAATTCTAAATCTATAGAAAATAGTACATTAGAAAACAATACAAAACAAACAGAATATATTATTAATAATACTAAAGACAAAATTGATAAACAAATCTCAGATTCAAATGCAGACATGAAAGTAATTCATGCTCATGGTTTAATAGCACCAGAGAGTGATGAAGAAATAAATAATTTTAATAAGGAACTTAGTGAAAAAAAAGAAAGACTCGCTCGAAGTGGAATAGAACATCCGTTCGACAACAACTTCGTAAAATCTTTAGGATTGACTAATGAACAGGTAAATGTTAAAAACTTTTATTAATAGCTTAGAATGCGTGGCGTATGCAGTGTACATGCACGTAACGGTGGTGTCTAACATAGTGTTACACAACAAGTAAAAACTAAATTTCTGTCTTAGTTTTATATAATACTAGCTGTTTCATCCGGCGTTACTCGTGTAACATAGTGGTCAGTCAGCAATTGTTAAAGTAGTTGGTTCCCCTAAGTACCTTACAGGTTCTCTCAATCTCGCAGAGGCGGGCGATTCGGATAGAGGACGACACTACCTCTCGAATTGCTGCAGCTTTGCAGAGATGTGGCCTCCCTCTGTGTTCTACAAGCTATTCACAGTGAGTGTTCTGAAGAGCTCCAGAACATTATCCCTTCTTTACTACTCCGCAACCGACCCACTCGCACAGGCCAACATATGAATCCCCAAACCGCGTACATATGAATACTCGTATATATTTTTTTACATGTGTTGCAAGCTGAACATATGGAATGCTCTTCCAGCCAGTGTGTTCCCCATTTCTATAACCTTTTTTTTTTATTCGTTTATTTTGCAAGTAGGCATAGGACAATAAGAGATGTATTCTGCACTACACGACAATTTTTACAATTTTGATATAAAACAATATCATTTTATAGTACATATTGATGAATCTGGAGCAGTACATGATAACCATCATTTGGAAAGAGAAACAATTGATAGGCATTGTCACACTATAAGCTAAGACAGACACAATTATAAAAATATAATTGTCAATGTCAGTTAAGATAATAGCTGCTGTATATACGCATTGTCATACTATAAGAAGAACTGAAGTCCTTCAAGCGAAGTGTGAGAAAGCTTCATCATAGGCCAGTGTGGTGGTAGGGACTGATGTCGGTCCTTTGTGGCTGGCGTCAGTTGCTTCCATTTTTGGGCCTCGCGTACCGCTTGCCTTCAGATGGGCGCGATGTCACATGTCTTGATCAGTATTTAAAAAGTTGGTTTTCCGATTTTTACCTTCAAAATATACCTTAATTTTATTAATTTGATTGTATTGTTAAATTGTTGCTTAATTTAGTAACAAACTATTCATATGGGTGTACTTCATTTTTATTCATTACAGCCAGAACACAGTCTTAGGCCTTTAGGAACATAGCTGGACATGGACCTTCCAAAACATATAGAGGGATAATTTGCCAACACTAGCCATGCTGGCCAGACGGGTTGGCAAGGGTTTGATGTCGATTCTAATGACAATTTATTAACGTTTTCACAAGTTGGTTTACGACGGCTTAACGTGCTCTCCGAGGCACGAAAACGCTGGTATTGTAAATCTATGACAAATGTACATGAAAAGTGTATTTCTCATTGGTACATGCCGGGTTCGAACAGAGTCATCACCGCATCTACTTACCGGGTGTACTTCATAGTAAATATTGCATAAATATTTCGATTAACAGCTATATTACAATTCTTCTGTTCTCCTTTTTCTAGATTCCCGATTCGTCCGCAAATAGCATCGTTTCCAAGAACCACAAGTTTTTCATCTGCGCCATGTATTTCTATTCTATTGGCAAATGTCTTTGCTATGTCTACAATTTATGCGATTGAAACTACTTTTTCTTTATGAGAAAAACTTCATGCCACGCCACGCGTGTGTACTTTTGTAGTTCATCAACTTACTAGGAAATAAAATTGCGGACATTTCAGACCGAGAGTTCCTACGAGTACCTACCTATGAGCAAATCTATGAAGTCAAGAGGACAAATTTCTAAGCATTTGCACTTTTGACTTCGAAGTATCTCGGGCTTGCGACCGACTAAAGACTGGTTTACACAGGAGGCCTTCTCTTCTTATTGCGCAAGAAGACGCTCACCATCTACCATTCTGATTATCATTAATGCCGTCTTGGAGACTCGTCTAATAAATAGATTTAGATATATAATGGATTTTTCCTCTGCACACTCTAGTAAGTTGATAGACTACATTTCTCAACTACACCCAGACTTGAAAAATATTTAAAAAAAATATTGTGGGACCGAGAAGGATACAAAGAAGTTAACCCTTTAGTGGGAAACCGGAGCTTCACAGGCACTCACAAGAACAGTTGTGTTCTTCTATGACAAATGACTATAAGAAAAGTGTATTTTTCATTGGTTTATGCCGGGGTCCGAGCCGCGGCCTTTAAATTGAAGAACAGCGATAGATTAGAACAAGTGGACCACCACCGCTATTAATATAGTATTATTATAAGCTAACTCTGTGATATTAAGTCAATTATTTACTTACAAAGATTAATTATTAGATTGTAATAAATAAAACAATATTTAATTAAAAACTTTGGTTTTATTTTATAAAAACACAATTAACACATTCAATAAATAAACACAATAAGTTTAACGCTGAGTTTGAATAAATGTTTTTCTGACACAGAAGCCAGGGAGGATCAAAAAATATTTGGTAAGAGGCCATTAATTAGGAAAAATAAGACATGGTCGACTCCCTTCGCTCTCTAAATTCTCTTATGTAATAATTGAATTATTTTAATTTGAATATTGAACAAGCTGAAGTGGCAATGAGTCGGACACATCTGCCGCAGAACCGACGAACGATGGGGCAAACGGGTTCTACAGTGGAGACCACGTACGGCAAGACGCAGAGTGGGACGACCCCTCCGCCAGATGGACAGATGACCTAAAGAACGTCGCTGGTGGGGGTTGGATAAGGGTAGCGAAAGATCGCGTTAAGTGGCGAACCTTGGGGGAAGCCTACATCCAGCAGCGAAGAGATACAGGCTGATGATGATGATGAATAATTGAATATACCCCCTAATCATTTATAAGCGTCAACAAACTTTCGGAGATATGAAACATAAACTAATAAATAACACACAAAAAAGAATATTGCTATTTGAAAATCACTAAGACAAACGTCCCTAATTCTTTCCCCTTCACACTACTTACAGAACGAAACAAAAACTATACTTTTATGGACTTTAATAAAACATTGAGGCTGAAAGAAAAATATTTTTATACAATAAAATACGATAACAGAAGCAACGGTGATTGGTGAGGAAATATTCGTGGGCGTCCACGCGGCGAACGAGTGCCTTCACTCTGTAGCCACGACTCAGACTTAGCTGTTACGGCACGCAGGGCCAACAGTGGGAGAGAGACGGCTTATAGGGTTTTAGTCCGTAGTCAAGGTGAGTCCGGCATGCGACCTCCCGCGGTGGCCCTTCAGGCTGGCAATCGGCTAACAACGGGCACTTCAAGCATCTCCAGAATATAGCTCCGTCTTGCGCACGACCTCCTAACGGGAGACCACTTGCTAGAGAAGTGCTCCTGGAGGAGGGCTAAAGTAGTCGAACCCCTGGGTTCGTGAGGCTGCAGGTGAAACTGCAGGAATCGAACCTTTTTGCCAAAATCTTCAGTTTCGATTACTGGCTAGCATTTTAGTTTTTTTTTTATTTCCTGAAGCAGTTTTATTTTTTATCAAAATCGGCCGAAACCATTTTTCGATATTCCTCGTAGTTCAGACAGTAGTCACGAACACTTCAAAAATTCACCTGTATCGCTTTGATCATAATTCGTTAGGCAACCCATCACCGTTGCTTTTGTTAGTCTATATTGTGATATAATAAGTGGATTTCTTTTCATTCGGATTCACCAATCTTGTACTATAGGTAAATAAAATAATATATTTACTTCCAATCTGTCAAACTGTAAATTTGTAGTTCCTTTACGCTGCACCTGATGGCGCTGTCTCAAATCCCATAGGTACTTCATGATCTCGATTTCATAACTGAATTTAATTGTACCATAACTAAGTATTTTAAGATACTTTACTAAACTGGCAGTAAAACTAGAATTAA
This sequence comes from Tinea semifulvella, assembly GCA_910589645.1. Classification (NCBI taxonomy): domain Eukaryota; kingdom Metazoa; phylum Arthropoda; class Insecta; order Lepidoptera; family Tineidae; genus Tinea; species Tinea semifulvella. Next base: position 433,117 of record OU342604.1, read on the forward strand.
AGAATATATCAAATAATAGAGTTAAAACTGACCACAAACAATCATATAAGAATGATTCTTGAACAGTAGTGGCATTTCATCATCCGATATGAAATTCCTATCCGGTCGAATACTGGAATACGGATTGTTGCACGGCTCGGTCACTATTTTGACGTCCATTGCTGCGCATTGTCTGATCCTATCTAAGTCTTTGGGAAGTTCAGCAGGAGTGTAAGATGTAATGCACAGCGGAGTCCGTTGTTTCAGAATAGAGTTCACTGTGGTTGGCCAGAAATCCTTTCCGTTGATTCCCACTGAACGATTCAGGCTCGGATTGAAGGCACATACTGAAACAGAAATATATATTACATTTCTGAAAAATGTTATGGTGACTTGGACAAGCGCGGGGAGGGCGGCGGTTTCTGCTGAAGCAAGCAAATACCCAACCTAGGTGCAGGTTATGAGGTTACAGGTCGAGACGATGGGCCCATATTGACACTCAGCCAACCGTCTGGCCAAGGAGTTGTCCAAACGGCTAACGGAAAAGTCCGGAGATAGGAAAATTGGCAATTATTTTTACCAACGTATTATTCTTTCCTTTACAGGAGAAATGATGCAAGTCTCCCTGAAACTATCTCTAAAGGATCGTCTTTAGAAGACATTTTTTATTTATATTTTATGTTTGATTGGGTTTAGTTTATATTTAATTTAATATTCACTTTTTAAGAACTATTTATTAATAAAAAAAGTACGAGATAATGGTTACGTTTTGTTATTTCTAAAACCCATAACGACACAACTTTAGCTAGAAGAAGAAGTAATTGCCAGCCTTTTTACTTTATAATATTTATTTACTTATGAACAAATAATTAACTAAAAAAGCTATTTAAATATTTAATTGCTGTATGTAATAATTTGTAAGTTACAAACCCATGTCAGGAGTAGAAAAATCGTCACTCTTAGCAAATTCGTGGTAATATAACTTGTCGTGGAAATTAAATATTACTTTTCTGTTCTTTTGGCGGCAATCCTCACACAATCTGAAAATATACCAATAGTATTTAGTTGTCAAATTTAGGATAATATATTGAAAGAGAGCATAAGCGAATTGTCAACGTAGCGAAGCCTGAGGATAGGATCAGACATTCGACATTTTGGATATTTAGTTATAGTCGTCGAAAAAACAGAATTTATATTATATTTTATATACTAGCACGACCTTGCGTCCACCTGATGGTAAGTGGCACGCGAAGTCCATGAATGTTAGCAACTGGAATCAGAAACTCATGACTGACACCAGTCCCTAACACTATGCCGGCTTGAATGGGCATGCTGTGCAGTCGCGTAACTACTGCCGCGAGAGGCGAGAGTATAGTAAATTGCAAGATCGAGACCAGCTGTTTTGATACGCGACCAAGACTGGCTAAGTCTTTCGGCAACACTAGCACTGGGGATCTACTCAATTTTCAAAGTGCAATAATAAATATACCTGATCTTGGCTAATAACTCCAACGGCAAATTGGAAGGGTTTAATTCGGGTCCTACCAGAACCACGTTTAGCACCTTGATGTCAGGCCTCAGGTGCAAGAAGAACACCTCCCACTTGTTCAGGGCATCTGCTTCAAACTGCAGCTCTGCTCCCACCACGTGCAGAGTGAACGTCGGTTTCTTAAGGAAAATGAATTAGTGATTACACAAGCATTGTCAATTTCGGGTATTAAACAATTACAATTGGGAATTCTGAGGCGGAGTTGTACCAAAACAACGTCTCTGTAATTGTCACGATTAAGGGGCTCTTATAATGATCAGGAACGGGATCAAGACTCAAGATAAGCTTTAGGCAGTGGAGGTTGGTGCGAGAGAAGTTCCAGCTAAATCTTTGCACCACTTACTGAAAGAATTGGGCCAAAAAAGCAGGTCTGCAGGAGATACATTTATATATGCTGGACGGCATTAACGGAATTATACAGTATTTGGTTGGGTAGAGAGAGGAGTAGAACGGTGGATAGTGAGCGTCTTTTTACGCAATAAAAACAGGAGGCCTCCTTTGTTAACCACTATATAGTCGGTCGCAAGCCCTAGACCACCATTCTTCTTCTCTCTCTTCCCACACATGATTGATTTGGCACCCGTATGGTGAATCCATGAAATTATATAAATTTGTCTTTACATAGATTTGCTCGTAAATAGAGAAAAAACAATTCTATTATTTTGAATTTTTCTCTGTCTAAAATTAGTTAAATAAAAGTAAAAACATGTGTTAAATGAGAATTCGCTTCTTTAAAAGATTTCTGACCACCCTGTACCGTGTATCCCGGTCGGATTCGGTCGTTATGGTACTCAACGTTACTTTTTCCGTCTAAATCTAAATCATAGTGACCACGTAGTAACAAGGTTTCGAATCCATAGTATGTCAACAAAATGAATCTGTCAGCCAATTCATTAGCCAAGATTTACTTGGCTTCGTTGTTACCTTTTATTACTTTATTGATGTCTCAAGGTGATACAATTAATATTCATCAATACAAATGGATTCTATTGCTATACAATAAACATTATATTAATTATTATTTAAATAAAATAGCATTAACACCTATAAATCTAATTGAAGTTATATATTTAGCGTCCCGTCTGCAAGGCTATTTTTTTACTGTTGTAAGTATATAAAAAAATATTAAAATAAGATAGATTAAAAAACTAATTATAAATAAAACTAAACTAAAAATACATATAAAATTAAAACTATTCTACAAAATAAACTAAGGGCTTACCACCAGGGAGGATACCTAAAACGCTCGTCGCATTTCCTCGTTGAATTATAATCGAAATATTCTGTTTTATGTAGTTATGGCATTTGAGATCGCCACACTCTTGAAAAATCCGTTTACTCTTTTATAAATTTGTGGGTATCAAGAGAATATACATTGTTTCAACCCCAAATGCCATAAAGTTATAATTTTGTTTAATGCGATTATATTTGATGTGCTTTTTAAGTTCGGCTGTATGAGCAACCGAATGATTTATTTTTTGATGCAGACGAAATGTGGCAAGCGGCAAAGGTATCCACACAGGTGGCATCCCAAACAAACATCTTCCCTCACTCCATGGTACAAGACGTACCATCCGGCCTTTTACCACCACTACGTGAAAGACCTGATGGTTCAAGGACGGACGGGATTTTAGCAGACCATAAACTTCTCTTTATAAACTCATTTAATGCTTGGTGTCTTAAGTTTTATATTTTATATTTTTTATTGTTGAGTTTATGATTTAAAATAACTTATATAAAGCTGGATTTTAGTCAAAAGTGATTGTGGTCTGAGTCACGTACCTTATGTATGCCATTAGCACAAGCTCCATTTAGTTTATTGACATAAGTTTGGTAACAAAAAGCAGCTGTCAAAGGCGCTGTAGCGAGTTGAGTTAGCGTCGCATACTGGAGGTCATCCATGTCTGAAAGGTAATTATCTAGTTTACTTAAAATATATTTTTTAATATCATCATCAATAACACCTGACTGCTGAGCAATTAATTTCATAAGTATTTTATTAATTAAACTTTTGAAACTTTCGCACACTTTCATAATGATTTTTTTTATAATTTAATGGGTCGTTACGCAAATACCATTGAAATGAGCTTATGCAAGATACTCTCCACGGATCGTCACTATTACCATAGAATAGTACGTAAGACGATCAATATAATAAAATAATCAATCGAGGGGTTATAAACTATTTACTACGTGGATTCCAGTAAATAATCGGTTTCAACGCCATATTGTGAGTGTTGTGTATCGTGATTTCATAAACTTTTAAAGTGACGTGTTACATTTACCGCCCAATATGGACGAAGGATACACCGCGCAGCTCCAATCGACGCGTGACCATGGTCAATGTTACTTGACCAAAACGGAGAAATATGTCTCGTAGAGATTTGTCTTTTTAATGACAGAAATCTATTGCATGTTTTATATTTTCAATGTGTAAATTTAGATTATATTTCGGTTGTTTTAGGATTTTTTAAAAAAAGTTTCATTTTCTTATTTTATGTGTAGTTTTAAGTACGTCGCTCGCATAAACAATATTTTTTAATGGTATGTGCATAGGTTTTAAAATTTTGTACTATAAAGTCTGGTACTATAAAGTCTGGTACTATAACTGTGTTAATGTTATTTTAAATAGTCATCGATTGTAATTTATTTGTTGCACCATATTAAATAATAGGTAAAAGTTATAATCCACATCGCTCTCGTAAGGGTTTGGACAAACAATACTAAAAAAAATGTAAGAAAAAGAACAAACCAATCAATATAATCCAGTAACACTTGATTTAGATTTGTAGATGTAGAGAAAACTAATTTTAGCATTACATTGTCAAAAAAAAAGCATTTTATTAATATGTGTTTATACCTTACGACAAAGCTTCTTTACAGCTGCATATTTCTTAATCATTATTACTATAATACATGACATACTCGTATAATTAGACATTTCATATTTAGCTTTATTTTAGTGTAGGTATATAAGACAATACCCCTTTACAGCTGCTATCCACTAATAGAATTAAGTTTGTTATTCTCAGACACTATACCCTTATGAGCAGTATTAAATAAGAAAAAATAACATCCAAGTGTTCCTTATATATATATAGGCATCTAAGGATAATAAATAAACAATATACATGTGTACCATCAATTTATTTATTTATTTATAAATTCTTTATTGCACTTAAAAACTTAACAGTTGAGTACAAGGGCGAACTTAATGCATTTTAAACTAGCCAACCTTTGGGAGTGTGGTAGACGAATCTTGATCGTAGATGTGTACAAAATATCAGCCATGTTTTATAAACAATTTATTAAACAATCGAACAAAGTGAAACTATTTCGTTTTCAAGTATATAAGTGGTAACAAAAATAAATAAAAGATAACAAATACTTTTTTTATTACAATGAAATTAGACCACAAGTTAAATGAATTAAGATATAAAGTAATTTACATGTTACATGATGCATAAGTTTTTTTAGGGACGATTATCCAAAACATATACTCGTATACTTCAGCTGCGAAATATTGACGAAGCAATATCATAATCAACTAAAAGGTGAGTATGTACCAATGAGAAATACACTTTTCTTACATACTGCAGTCATAGATTTACAACACTACCGTTCCCGTAAGGAGGAGAGCACGTTAAGTCGGTCCTGGTTTCATAAATACCAACTTGTGGAATTGTTGATAAAATGTCATTAAAAAAACAACATCAGACACTCGCCAACCCGTTTGGCCAGAGCGAGTGTAGGCCACATTCTCCAGAAATTCAAGGAAGGCCCAAGTTCAACAGTGGTGTTCTAGGGGCTGTAATGATGTAACATCTTTTTGTTTATGATGTACTAAATGTACTGATTATTTCTTTCCAAATAACCCTCTTAAGTAACAACTTTTATCTAAAGAAGTAAAAATTTTATAGTTTTAACTTACCAATTTTCTCTTCATACATAGTGGCTAACAATTTATTAATCTTTTCAGGTATTTCATAGTCCATATTGGTTAGCACTTTAGTAGGCATTCGTGGTTCCAGCCTACCCTTTGTCTGTTGGTACAAAACCAGTTTCTGATACAAGCTGTAAGATTTACACCAGCGGTTGTGTGATTTTGGATAATGGTTTGTATCGTCTTTACAGTATGATATCTAAAATATTAGGTAAAACGGTTATACTCGTAGACAAGCTGAACTATAAAGAGTACAGTGATCCATGCAAAACAACATTTTAACCACTCCAGTAATAATTGTAACCGCTTAAAGTAAAATGCCCAAATCAATTGAAGACCAAGAAGTACCAGTTTTATTTTTTAAATATTTTTACTTCCAGGTTGGAGCAAGGTTGAAACACTTATGCTGCGAATGCAATCAACATCTCCAGCGTATGATAGATGAATTGAAGTGTACATTTGAATTTAGAACCTGTCATTCTATGAATATTCATTGTGTTATCTCATTATCGCGTTAATCTTTGTTAAATATTATTGTGATTTTAAAATGGAGTGAAAAAGAGAACCAAATTGATGTGATAGCATTACGCAAAGTAGGTATGAAGACAAATGCAATTTTTAAAACTCTCTAAACGAGTCGGATGTTTGTGTACCGGGCTAATGATAGGTATAATGAAACGTCCTCTGTTTATGACTGACAAAGATCGTTGGTACTAAAAGGCGATCATAAGAGCGAAGGAAAGAATTCAAAGCAAAGGATCTTATGTAAGGAAATCAACATAGCATCCAGAACCAAGTGGCATATTTAAAGAGATACTTAGAACTTGCTTATATAACTTAACTGATAATTAAAAAATTAATAGTATGTTATACTCAAAACAACAGAAAAAAATCTGAGTAACCTTACCTGTTTACAACCTTCACAATCCTTCAAGCTCGCCTGCCTCCACTCTCTGCAGGAGGGCTCTGCGCATATCCTGGGATACAGCAAGGCCTCCTGCTCCCACGGCACCAGGCGTCTTTTGAGGACCTTTTCACAAGATATTATCATTTGCATTCTGAGCAACCTGTAGTTCAGACCTGTTACGTCTTTTGCGTCGGCGTAAATGTGCTTTTGTCCTAGAATTATATTTGTTAACAATAACAAAATTTTATATGGAAGTTTTGATATAACTTATGTTTTAATAGTCAATTTTTTAAGCGCAAAAGTTTGCGTTAGTTTTATACGAATATATTTAAATTAGCGGTTGATATTGACAGTGTACAGTTAGTTAAAGGATTCCTTTGTATAATGTTTACGCTTAAATAATTAGAATCTTGCTGCTGTTTTTTAATATATATATATTATAGAATGAACATACCTTTTAAATGAGCAATAGTACAGATAGCAAAACATAGAGCTTGATGATGAGTCCAATCTTCATCTTTGTGTTTCTGGCTACAGTAAAATAACATACTACAATAATTACAAGCAACCCTTACATCTCTTAGCTCTTTCTTACAAACATGACAACCGTGAGACAAATATACTTTTCTAAAACTATACTTGTAAATATAATCGTCATTTTCACAAAAATCCTTTTTTGGTTTAGTTATTACAACTCGAGGTAAATCCGTTTGTGATTCTTTACTTTGTTTCAGAGATTCACTATCTACTTCAAACGAATCTTTTATTCTAACTTTTGCCTGTTTTGTATTAGGTGTCCTGTTTTTTTCCTTTTTGTAATCCATTTTATTCGATGGTACAGGAATATCGGGATGGCCTAACAAGTTTTTTGGCTGCGACACTAAAGGGTTTTCATGCTTTTCATCTATTTTTTTATCGTCATCGTCTTGTGGTGTATCTGGTTGTTTAGATGTTACTCCGCCTACGATAAGTTCAAAAGTTTTGTTAACGTCATCTGCACTTGATGTCATGGCGTCTTCAAATTTTTCTATAGGATCAAATTCTTTATTTTGGTCATCACATTTTTGTCCATCTTGTTTATTTTCTCCTACTTCATCAGTTTGTTTTTCATTATTTTTTTTCTGTTGATCCTGTGATTCCTCTGTGCTCTCTTGTTTTTGTTCGCTTTTGTTTACTGTATCTGTAGTACTAACAACATCGGTTGTAATAGTTACAGTTTGAACAGTACTTGCACTACTTGTAGCTGTTGGCTTTTGATCATCATTTTTGTACTTTTTCTTAGATTTTCCTTTACCTTTGTCTTTTCTTGTAGGACAACTTGGCGCATCTGTATCTACAATTTCATCACTTTGCATCGATGTTTTAATTTCAGACAGCTCTATGACCTGGCTAAGGTCTGGTATAAACTGTGGCATCAAATTCGCTTCTGGTTTGGCTTGCTCAGTCGGGCCAATTTTTTCTTTTCCCTTATCTATTTTTGCAGGACAAATTGACTGCTTCACAGTATTAATTTTGTTTGCATCTAATGATGTTGGGGCAAATGGTTGTTCCGCGTGTGATATACTAAATGAAATTTTAGAATGATCACTAGTTTGAGTTTTAGATTCTGGCTTTCCTAATCCAAGCAACGTTTTTAAGGAAACAGCTACATCTATGGTAGGTTTTAGCTCAATCTCATCTATTTTAGGTAACTCGGTCTTTGTCACTGGTGAAAGTGCAGCAGCAATGGGTTGTTTAATTAAAGGTTCACAAAGAGGAATAGAAACTAACTCAGGCATTTCTTCACATTTTTCAAGAGTAGTAAGTTCTGCTAATGATTTTTCAATAGACAGACGTAGTTCCTCCATATCTTGATTGACCTCCATTACTTTGGATTTTAAATCTGTTTTCTGGCTAACTCCTGTAGCGATTGGTGTATTTTTATAAAGATTAATTTCGGATTTTTCAGGTAATAGACAGCTAGTGAAAGAGGGGGGTTTGTCCATAGAAGGTTTGTCTAATGCGGGTAAATAATTTATGGATTCCGCGCCACTAGCTTTTGTATCAGTAGTAGGCATTTCTTTTTTCTTTAGCATAAATTCGGGTGCTTTATTAATTGATACAGTATCAGTAATCTTCATTGCAATACCTTCATCTGGAAAATCTCCTTTTATAAAAGGTGTATCAGGTAAAACAATAGGGACGTTTAGATTTTTTGTCTCAGTACCTATTTCTTCGATTACCATATTATTGTTAGGATCCGTAAAACTTTGCTGGCTTGCTGATCTTGGATGTTCAATTGAATCAGGTGTGAGATCACTTACATCTGAATCTTCAATCTTAAGGCTTTGTAATTCGAGTGCAGATGGCAATTTTAATTCAAGTGGTGGTAAATCAAATTTTATTTTCTCGTTTTTGTGTGATATTTCTTGAACTGTTATGATCTCTTGAGGTTCCATAGTAACGTCAAACTTTTCAGATTCCTCTGTTATGGGTAAAATACTTTCTGATACATGAGGGTGCTTCTTGTCTTTCTTATTTTTCTTCTTAGACTTTAAACTATCTTCTTTTATAGTTTCTATAGCAGGGTCTTGTATGATATCTGATTTATCGACATCTGTTTTCTTTAGTTTTTTGGTTTCTTGATCTTTAATTATAGTATCTGTTGATTTCATTGGTAACTTAATACTTTCAATTATTTTGTCTAGCAAAACATCTTGTTTTATTAGACCTACATTTTGTACCAAGTCTTTAAGACCTATATTTGGTTCTACGGCTTGAAGGAGTTTTTGACTTGTTTGATCGGGTATTATATCAAACTTTTTAACAACAATTTCTTTCTGTTCTTCAATAACTTCGGATTTGGTCTGCTGTGTAGATTTAGGTTTTCCTTTACCCTTATCCTTTCTAGTTGGACAGCTTGGTGTTTCTTTAGGTGATTCTTTAATGTCAATTACTTTAGATAATGATTCTTCAGGTAGTTTTGGTTCAACGTCTAATACATCTACCATTCTTTCTGTCAAGTCTGCTACACTCTCTAACATCAAAGTATTATCAACATTTTCTGTTAAATCGGTTTTAATATGTTCTTTTTCATTTTTTTGCTTATTATCATTACTTTTAGTGGGAGCTTCTTGTGATGCAGGTAGCTCTGGAATTTTAGGTAAATCACCCATTATTGTTAAAGTATTTGGTTCTTTCACTTTTTGTTTAGGTGGCAGAGATGTATCAGTGGGATATTCCTGCTTTGATTTAGTTTCGCATGCGCCCTCTGAATGTTCTGAATCTGTTCGCTTCTTTTTATTTTTCTTCTTATTTTTAGATGTCTCATTTTTAGTTTCCTCTTTTATTGTGGTAGAAACGGTTTCAGCCTGTTTTTGATCTTGTTCGCTGACTTGTATGGTATCACTCTCAACTTTGAATTTATCATCTTGTAATTTGAAATCCAACTCTGGTTGTTTTTTATATTTCTTATCTTTTTCTTTTGAAGATTCTGAAGCCATTGGTTTAATCGGAAGAGGTTTACTTGCTGCTTCTAAAGTAATATCTGTAACGTCTATCTTAGTTTCTGAAATAATATCAGTACGTGTGTCTATATTTTCTGGTTCTATTTTACCTTTTTTATTTTTTTTGGTCTTATTTTTCTTTTTACCTTGGGAATTGTCTTGTTCAGCCACATCGCCGATTCTGATATTTTTATCTGTCACTGCAATATCACCAATAAACTCACATGCTGTTTCTTCCTTAAAAATATCTGTAGGTTTTATATCAGGCTTGTTAATGTCAACTGCTTCTACTACAACTTTTTCAGGATTCTTCTTATTCTTGTTTTTCTTTCGAGAACTTGGAACTGTCAATTCACCTGTTTCATCTTTAAGAGGCGCGATCTCAGCAGGTAAAACTTCCACGGTTGGTTCTTCTTTAAGGGGTAAAGTTTCTTCTTTAACTTCTTCTTGCTTTTCATCGTCTTTGTCTTGTGCTATCTTTTTTCCTCTATTTCTTTTAGGTTTCCTAGGCATTTCAAACTCTGCTTCATTTTTTACTTCGGCTGGAGGTGCTACTGTTATAATTTCCGGAACTCTTTCCTCACTTTTTTCTATTATTTTACTTTTTTCTACATTTTCTTCGGTTTGAGGAGGCACAGGGTTGGGAGGTTTATTTTGTTTGTTTTTATTTTTATTTTTTTTATTCATTTCCACGTCTGAGACATACGTCTTGTGTGCTCTATAAGCAGACACAGTCTGTCTCCGTTTCCTCAGCTTTATTCCTGTACGGCCCAAATAACATATAGCTTCTTCTTTACACACAATTCTACTCTTTATTTCAAAGATAATAACACTTAGTATTCTATGCCTGTTATACAGAAAGCAAGATCATGGCGACGTGGTGCTAATAACTATTGACTTAAAAGCGATTATGGCGTGCGTTGGTTTTGCGACCAGGAAATTAGGCTTGCCAAAAGTGCAGCAGTAATGCGATGACACTTGCTTACGTATTAATAGACGCATAATCTTCGCTATAATTAAGACCGTAATACTTTTTAGAGTTTCCATAAACTGCATTTGTAAATTTTAATTTCTAAGTAGACACCGCGACTTATTTTGGTTGTTTTTTTATTTATGTTTTGTTGTATGTAACTGCCTCCGTGGTCTAGCGGTTAAGTCCGTGGATTTAGACTCGGAGATACCGGGTTCGATTCCTGGTCGGGACACAAAAATATTTATTAATGTAAATAAATATATTTAATTAATATTTAATTTATTTGTGATATTTCTCGAGTTTGGTACGCTGGAGACATCGACGAGCTTGCCACTTGTCATGATTGGCCTATAGTAAATGTGAATCCGTTTATATATAAGCGTGGTTTCTGACCACCCCGGTCGTGATGATACTTTTGTATTTAATGTATTGTACATTATAGGCATTAAATACATTTAACTATTTTTAGTGGTAGTCCGGTTGTAAGTAAGAACGCTTTCCTTGAAATCAAAAAAGGTTTGAACCCCGGCATGTACTTTTCGGTACCAATGAGAAATATATTTTGTTACGTACTTTTGTCATAGATTTACAACAATGTCATAGACTAATTAGTTCTAGTTTTAATTCTCGTACAGTTTGGCTTCGTGTCCCATTTTGTTATAATATGTAAATATGTTGATGCCTTTGTTAACTCCCAACTAAGGATCGAACCTGGTATGTTAAAGCCATAGCGGCAGTTTGTTACAAAACACGATTAATTCCACGTCAAATACATTTTTTGATTTACCCCTTAAAAAGCTAAAAGTGCCTTGAAGCTATAAAGCGAGCGGTCACTTCAAAGAGCCGTCAATCACAGACCGTCTGATGAAACCCCTGTATGTATGATATCAAACAGAGCACCCCTATTCAAATTTCATGGACACACGGCAAGGGTAGCATCCCTTATTTCATTATAGTCTACAAAGTTTATTTTGGTAAAGTTTGGCGTACATTAACAGCTATTGGATAACTGGTAAAGTTATACCGAATGAATTCATGTCTAACCTTCCAATCCGCGTGCGTTTTCGTAACACTGGGTAGTATTTTACTAGACACCGACATTTACGGAAATGTCACTGTCGAAATTGTTTCTTGAATATCTCCTTTACCAAATAAAAAAAAACTGATTTATTCCAAAGAGTGCGATAAAAAATTCGTAAAATTCGCATTTTAAGATTTAAATACGATACTAACAGATAACAATACAATAGACAAAAAAATAATTGCAAAACTTTGATTAGCTTTAATATAAAAAAGTGTTGTTCTGGTTTGTGACCTTTTTGTATTGAAGCAGAATTGAAAATATAATTCATTTTGTTTGAAGAGTTCATATTAAATATTTCACTTTTAATTAAAACTAACTGTGTTTAAAAAGAAAAATTTAGGTTCTTGTCAGTGTGAAATTGACAACAAACCTGTGTTATTTTATTTTAAATTTATTTATTAGAGTCGCGAACAGTGCCTGCAACAATACACGCATGGATTTTCACTTAAAACTAGGGTAGAAACTAGATGCTGAGGCAAACACCACAAGGTATTATGACAACAACCCTGTGTTATTTTATTTTAAATTTATTTATTAGGGTCGCGAACAGTGCCTGCAACAATACACGCATGGATTTTCACTTAAAACTAGGGCAGAAACTAGATGCTGAGGCAACCACCGCAAGGTATTACATGGATACTGTAATAATAATTGGGCCTTTGAATAATCAAAATAAAAACAATTGAGTAAATCTAAGTTAAACTATAACACATAATGCAACCACGATGAAGGAACACAACACCAAGGATCATACTTGGTCAAACAGCAGTTCAGCTTACATACTGTAAGCCTGGATCCGCTGCAACGACAATACATTGCGCTTAAAAACATGAAAAGAGTTAGCAAATATGTCTTCACTGTTATTTGAAATCTGTCCTATTGATGACACCAATAACCCGGTGTTAGTTTATAAACGCAACTCAAGGCTTACTATAGATATGCCGTGGGCCAGGACACAATACGGAAAATTAATTTTAAAAAAAGTAAAGTATCATCACGACCGTTTCGGGGTGGTCAGAAATCACGCTTGTAAATAAGCGGATTCACATTTAGCCAACTATAAGTGCCAAGTATAAGCCAATCATGACAAGTGACAAGCTCGCCGATGTCTCCAGCGTACCAAAGGAGAGAAATATCACAATTAACTTTAATATTAATTAAATTTCTTTATTTAAATTAATAAATATTATTGTGAATCGCAACCGGTATCTTCGAGTCTAAATCCACGAACTTAACCGCTAGACCACGGAGGCAGTTTCCGAAAGCTATAAAATATTTTATATTCGGTAGTGTACCCAATTTTTATTGCAAAATTTTCACATCCACGCGAATTAAGCTTGGATTAATAATATGTTTTTTATTACAGAATACCGACCAAAATATATATCTCTTTCTCTCTCTCTCTTTCCCTCTAGTGGATGGTCATTAATCTATGTAAAGACTAGTCAATTCGAAAGGTTATTTATTTATACTGACATGACTTATGACAGAAAATATATATTAGACATATAGGCTGGGGCCGTTACGGATTTTTATAGCTAAAAAAAAAAATTAGTAACAGGCAACGGCCGGCTGGAATATGTAGTTGAGGTCATAAACAATGAAAAAAAAAACTTTCGAACTTGAGATTAAGGGAAGTAGTGAAATGGGGTGCTATTTAAGGGATGAAAACCGTTTTTCGTTATTCGTGGCGGAACGAGACCTCCTAGAGAAAAGTATTTCATACAAAAGTTGTAGATAATAAAAAATCTAAAACTTTTATTATATATATTTTTCGACATAACCTCAAAGTTTACGAGAAAATGACGAAAAACCAATTTTTCTGTTTTTTATTTTTTTCTCGCGTGAAAATTATTTAATTTAAATGAAACTTTGTGAAAACACGTAATTATTTGCACACAATAAGCATGAATTTTTTTAATTAAGGAAAATTAATATTTTTCGTGATTTCACTATTTTTCCGAAAAAAACACCCTTATCTTTGGTGAACAACTTTATTGATATTTTTTTGGTTTCTGGTGTTGTACAAGGTCTTTTTTTTTTCGTCATGATGTCTACTTTCAAATGGTATATCGATTTTAATTATTCATTGTTATTTAGTAGCTTAAAATTAAGAAAAACCGAAAAAAAAATCGAATCTCGAATTGTAATTATCATGTATGAATTTACAATAATATTAAAATTATAAAAGCTACTGACAATGTTAAAGGCTATAAAATTAATACTCAACTTACTTTGTTACTATCCAACGGCAGTAAACTACTGTCAAATAATAATTTGTTTAATTTTAATTGAAATCTTAATCACCACGTGTGTTAACAAAGGACGCATCAACAACTGAAAAAATATTTTCACACAACTAGTCGAATAGAAATTTACTACTACAACAGAACGAGCTCTGCTGCTCTTGTACAGGCTCACTTTATCCTACCCCTCTCTCTCCCCAACCTTCAGTCGTTTTTGGCGGGCATTTCAAATACCTGTATGCTGTGAAATTTTAAATTTTGTAAATTTTTTTTTTTTAATACACACATCAAAAGTGTCTAGGGATCAACATATATTTTTGCAATAACTTTTCTCCTGATTGATATTCATTAAAATTTTCTTTAAGGATTGATCAAATAAAATGTTTTCGTTTGTCTACAGTAACGATAAACCAAGTCACCTTTGCATTAGTAAAAAAAATTGCCATTTTCCTAATAAAGGGATTTTTGACATTAAAACCACTAACATTAAAGTTCGAAAAAAAGACTGAAATAACAGTTTTTTTTTTTAATTTTATTGGGTAACTTAAACAATTAATAATCCGTGTTTCTACCGCGAACACTAACAACACAAGAACATCGGTTTGGCATACTCAAAATGAGTTCATCCAAATCACGCTGTGGAATGGCCGCCCATGTTCGTTGCAACAACAAAAAAAGGTCTTCTTGCGACTGGATACCCTCCATATTCGGCAGAGCTCTTCTCTGAAGAATATCCCATGCATGCTCAATCGGGTTCAAGTCTGGCGACTGAGCAGGCCAGGGCAGGACATTGATGTTAGCTGCGGCGAGAGTCTGTCTTACAACTCTTGCGGTGTGCGGTCGTGCATTATCATGCATTAACTGAAATAAGGGACCGATATGCACTTGTAGAGGAACGATGACGTCTGATACAACCGTCTCAGCATAAATTTGAGCGTTGAGGTTGCCTCTGATCCAAATCAACTCAGTTCTTCCGCCGATCGAAATACCCACCCATACCATGATGGTTCCACCACTATAAGGATGGACTTCCTGGCAGGATTTTAATCGCTGTTGGCGTCCAGGGGTTCTCCAGTGTCGTATACGTCTTGTATCCGGCCTCATACCAAAACGAGACTCATCAGAAAAGCACACGAAACGCCATTGTTCTTCTGTCCAATTTCTGTGTTCAAGAGCCCATTGATATCGAGTCCTACGATTGTGCATTGCTATAGGTGGTACCCGTAGCGGTCTTCGGGAATGAAGGTTCACTTCATGCAAGCGGTTTCTGACTGTTTGGTCGCTAACCTAAGCTAAGTTCCCTGAAGAGCGATGAAGGCTCACGGCTAACATCATGGCGGTTATTGTTGGAGTTCTTCGAGCTGTGATTTGAATGTATCGGTCTTGTCTCCGTGTGGTGCAGCGATACCGTCCTCCATGGCGCTCAGCCACGGTACCAGTGGTTCGGTAACGTGTCCAAAGTCGACTGATAACACTCTGACTTGTATTCAGAGCTAAAGCCACAGTACGTTGCCGGGAACCAGCTTCTATCATTCCCACGGCTCTGATCATTTCTTCCCTGCTTAAATTACGTCGCCGCTCCATAATAACGTTGGTTTTAATCAGTAGTAGGGAAACAGTAGCACTAATAATGTCTTCAATGCGTCTTATGTTTTTATAGGGAAAATATTGACAGCTGATTTTCATCTTTTACTCGAATTTGATTGACAGTTCCTGTTTTAAATTATGAAATGCACCAAAAAGGATCCATATAAATTTATAAAATCATAAATTTATTACAAAGCCACATCTCAATCACAAGAAATCCGCATAAACATGCTTGATCCCTAGACTTTTTTGATGTGTGTACTTAACATTTTTTGTTATTTTTTATTCTATTAAATTATAGCGTTGTTTCCAATAAATAAATTCATTTAAATTTATTCATTTTATATCAAAGTAAGTTATTTCATCAAAATATTATAAATTATTAACATAAATATGCTAAAAAATTGAAAATAATGAAAAAAATCGGTAAGTTCGAGATTCGAAATATTTTTTTTTCGGTTTTTCTTAATTTTAAGCTACTAAATAACAATGAATAATTAAAATCGATATACCATTTGAAAGTAGACATCACGACGAAAAAAATAAGACATTGTACAACATCAGAAACCAAAAAAAAATCAATAAAGTTGTTCACCAAAGATAAGGGTGTTTTTTCGGAAAAATGGTGAAATCTCGAAAAATATTAATTTTCCATGATTGAAAAAATTCATGCTTATTGTGTGCAAATAATTACGTATTTACACTAAGTTTCATTTAAATTAAATAATTTCCACGCGAGAAAAAAATAAAAAACAGAAAAATCGGTTTTTCGTCATTTTCTCGAAAACTTTGAGGTTATGTCGAAAAATATATATAATAAATGTTTTAGATTTTTTTATTATCTACAACTTTTGTATGAAACACTTTTCTCTAGGAGGTCTCGTTCCGCCACAAATAACGAAAAACGGTTTTCATCCCTTAAATAGCACCCCATTTCACTACTTCCCTTAATCTCAAGTTCGAAAGTTTTTTTTTTCATTGTTTATGACCTCAACTATATATTTCAGCCAGCTGTTGCCTGCTACTAATTTTTTCATCTCAAATAGGTAATGGCCCCAGCCTAATAGTTACGTAATATATATTGGTAGAATTTTAATTTAATGTAATTAATAAAAAATATATATCACTAATTTAACTGGCCAACCCGTCTGGCCAGCGTGGCGAGTGTAGGCCAAATTCTTTAGAAATTTTCTGCAAGGCCCATCTACAACAGTGCAGGTCTAGGACGCTGTGTTCTAGGGGCTGTCATGATGATGATGACTAAGTAATACAATGTCTCAATGATAGGGACTGATGTCATAATTAATATTTGTGTTATGTTAATGATTATGTGCCGAAGTCGACAGTAAATTTTAAATCATTTCCAAAACACAATGTTCCCCTAAATTGTACAGACCTTAATTCCGAAATATAACCCTTGACCAGTTTAAAAAGTGGGCTAAATAATAACAAGGGCATATCGACCCTGTTTAACGTAAAGTTTAATGTACAGTCCGCAAAAAAAAATAAAAAAATGTAACTTCAAATGTACTAGGTAACCCAACGAATTCAAATATAGTCATGATGATATTTTAAACGTAATATTTTGCACGCCTAAACTATTTAAAATAAAGGGGTTTTTTTCTATTTAAATTACCATTACCCACGAATTAATTATTAATTTGACATTGGTATTTTAGTCTATAAGCTGACACTGCTTCTTTACAGCCACAAATTAATTTTAAATACCAGGTTTAAGCATAAATTTGTTTATGGCAACAGTGTTTTAGTTTAAAATTGTGGTATAGCTAATATGCTACCCATTATTTTACGAGTATAGTTATCATTACAGAAAGGAACTTTATTCCTGAATTAATTATTTTATCTCTTTGTTTTAAATAAAAATAATAAATTTTGTCTTTAATTTTCATTTATTGCGTCTTCATTTCGTTGCCATCGTCTGTGTTCTAAATTCAAAGTTATTCTGTCTTAAAATAATGTCGTCTAAAGTTGTCAGTCAGAAAGGAGGTCAAGGTCCGTCAAAAGAGGTTTCAAAAAGTTATCTTGTCTAAATAATTATAAATTATGAAAAAAAATGTATCGACAATATCCAAGTGTTGTGCTAACCAAAGGAATTTCAAATCATTTAGATTTGAATTTTTTAAAAAAAGCCGAAAATGATGATTGATGTATTTTGTGTCACCATACTTATCTTGCTAAAAAAATAATATTTTGGATAAGTTTGTAAATATTTGTTAATTGGTTTTATTGCATCTAATCTTTTAAGTTTACAAGTGTAAATAGCTGTAAATTTTCCAAACAAAATAAATAATAAATATTTATTAGGTATATTTTATTTTAAATAATAATTAGTAACAAAATATGCAATTGCTATCTGTACTTATACACGTATCTGTGATTATGATAAGTAGTCTGACAAAAGGGGTAGCAATATGACACGTGGTGTGACAAGGGGGGGTATATTGGACAAAAGGGGGTGAGAGCGGGAGGGAAGATCAAATAATGCTGATCTAATTATAGCATGCGTACACGCAACTTATGTAACAAAAGTAGGGCTGGGTTTGTATGGAGAGAGCTTTTGTTCTTGTAGTGGTTGTTTATTGGAAAGGATAAATACAGGGTCCCGGTCCGCACCCTTAGGTGAGAGTGATTATTTTTTTAATTGTTTAGTAGGTATTTATTTATTTATAAGTTCTCCAACAAAATCAACAATATTTCAATTTTTTAGTACATGCATACATAATTAACAAAGTAAATGTGATTTTAATTAAAGGAGAAGACGGCCTGCTCATAATTACCATTGACTATAAATTTAAAACTAGGCATGCAATAGATACTATACATTACATAAACAAATTACCTATTTACCTACCTAACAGTTAAATCTATTAAATTAAATTATAATTAATAAAACTAATACCTACCTAATTACCTAAATAAATGTTACAAATATTATAATACTGGAAAAAAAATCAGTTTTAAGAAAAAATTACAAACAAAATTGCAATCTAAAAGCTAAAATTAACAAAAACAACCGATTTTCTTAAATATGCATTTCCGAGTATTCTTAAATATGCATTTGGTATTATTTTTTTTGTATTAATTTTTATGAGTAAAAAAGTCCATTCCACATGAGCTAGACTCATAAAATAGTACACCATGTCAATTTAGCACACGCCACCCTATTTTAGCGAACACAGAGTGCTTACAAAAAACGGAAACTAATAAATTTATCGAACGTTCCAATGAAACTCTCCAAGCAATTTTGCATTGCGAATAAATAACGTACGAAATGTCACTCACGAAGTTGTGCAGAAATACCTTGTCTCTCTCTCTCTCATACAATGTCTACCTTGGACAGAATATTTAGTCAGCTTCAGCAAAGAAACCGACAGACGCATTCAGCTAGGATGGGCGGCATTCAGGAAACTTCGGAAAATCATCTCATCGTCCATACCACAGTGTTTGAAGACAAAAGTCTTCAACCAGTGCGTTCTCCCCGTAATGTCGTACGGAGCAAAGACGTGGACACTGACAATGGGTTTGATCCACAAATTCAAGGTCTCTTAGCGGGCTATGGATAGAACTATGCCTGGTATTCAGGAAGGCCCATCTCCAACAGGGAGACTATAGGACGCTGTGTTCTAGGGGCTGTAATGAATAATATTGCTCTAATGCATAGAATGTAATTGTTGCGATAAATAAAGTATTTTCTTTCTTTCTTTCTTTCTTTGATTTGAAACGTTTATATTCGTCGGAGAACCAGAGTTACTGTATGTCAGAGTAGCATTCAAAAGTAAGCAAGCTGCAGTTACAGTTCGGCCACAGCAGAACTGACGACTGATGGGGCAAACAGGTTCTGAATAAATCTAGGGGCTGCGTGATGATAATGATGTTGCAAACGTGGATTTTATTAATTGATTGATATATAGACCTTGATATATAGAATATCTGGAGAATTAGGCCTACACTCGCAACGCTGGCTAGACGTGTTGGCGAGGATCTGATGACAATTTATAATGTTAATTTAAAAACGATTCCACAAGTAGTTGGTATCAGAGGAACCGAGAGCGACGGAACTCAATTTTAATTTAAACTTCTTGTAAAAATGAAAAAAAGCTGGCACCTTTTGATACAATATTAATATTTAAGTTTTATTTAAAGTCTCTTTTAAGACGCATGAAGAGAGTAATATCTCGCCTTTGTTCTTTGTGGCAAAAACGATAAAAAAAAAAAAAAAAATGTTCTGTAAATCTTTTGTATAAAAGTTAATGGATGATTCTTTCAGTCCTAATATTGCCTGAAAACCTACAGAGAAGTGCAATAAATCTGCTCCCAGTCGGGTGAAAATGGCTGACGAAATCGATTTTAGGGAGAAAGAGGAGGCGGGAGACGTAATGAAGTATCAATCTACCCGTCCGCTCTGTATGTTTTATTTTGTTTTGGTAAATGATTGGTTTGCGAGATGAAAGCTGGCCGTTAAATGTTGAAAATAAATAATGGCAGGAAGAATGAAGACAAAAGATCCTGCCTAAAACCAGACCCAACTTGATTGCAGCGTGCCTCAACTAGATATAATTTAATGTTTGGTTAAGAAACATGTATAAAATGAAAAAAAAAAGTCTGTAACACGGCAAGTTATTTTAAAAGACCAAAATAAGTTAATAATATTAAACTTTACACATATAAAGTTGAATAAACCGAGATTTGTTAGTATTCCTACTCAAAGATGTGGAATCCGCAATATATCTTCCACACATTAAAAAAAAAAAAACTAACATTTTATGAATGAAAATGTAATTTAGACCGTTCCGAATTGATATCACGCTCTGAGCATCCAAATCGCGATATTTGATTCGGAACGACGACGCGAGACGTTCAGTGTCATATTCGTTCTAAGCGCTCTGAGCGCGATTCGGAATGAGGGGCTTATCTCACAGCTCGTGACAGTTTTTAGGTATATCAAAAAATCTAAATATCATAACTAAAATCACACTCAAAATATAATTAAGCGTCTGTCAATACCATGTAAAATCCTTTTACAAATACAAAGGAAACTAAATTAACATACCTTATTGCTTTCATCATACGTACTAAAATTGCATAGCAAAATAGATACTTAATTATAAAATATTCATTATGGAATTTTGACCCTTATTTCTATTCATAAATAGGAAGTATTTCCGCATAGCTATCTCTGACAGTATTAATGCAAAGATTTGTAAAGGAAAATATCCCTTAATGTAGTAGTGTGTAAGGGTTATAATTGCGTGGTAAATTTAATAAAGGGGATAGTGTTGCTATTTTGCAGCCAATGTTTGTTGACACGGGGTCTGTTTTCATTCTACAAATATGATTTAGGTAAAGCTCAAATTATCGTCACGAAATAGTAAACATTACCTAACTTAGAATAAGAGGTTTTATTTAACACTTTTGCACCCTTTTTTTTAATACGGAGATTGAAAAATCGCCTGACGATACGACCACAGTCTGAAGGGCCACCGCGGGAGGTCGCATGCCCGAATCAGCGTGAATCCTCATATGGAGACCCCAAGGCCTATAAACCTATTACGTATAAAACATTTTTTTTTTATAGACGGTGAATCGATAAATCATCAATGATACGCCCCCTGCCTGAAGCGGGTGGAGGTCGCATGCCCGACTCATCCGTGAAGCTTCCTAAGGAAGCCCCAGGGCGCCTACGGACTAAAACCCTATAAACCGTCTCTCTCTCACTGTTGGCCCTGCGTGCCTTAACAGCTAAGTCTGAGTCGTGGCTACGGAGTGAAGGCACTCGTTCGCCGCGTCATGCAAGCATGCGAAGCAAGAGTCTACTCGACGGCAGCAGACCCAACCTGAGGGGTAGGGGTCTGCGGGGGAGCCATCGAGGGGGAAATGGAGGAGGACGAAGACAGCGGCGGCTGGATCGGCGGCAACTGGAACGGAGGAGGTGGTGGTGGTAGGGTCGGGGGTCCTTAGGTTGGCGGCCAGAGGACTTGGCGGAGGCCTGAATCAGTCGATTGAGCCTCGTCGTGAGCGGGTCATCGGTGTCGTGCAGGACACTTCTGGGACGACGCCTCTTCCAGAAGGATTTGAGGTCGTAGGAGCGAAGAAACAAAGACTATACACAGACAAATGACGCTTAAAAAATTAACGAATATTAAAATCCTTTATGGAAGAATTCAAGCTAAAAATGTTAACATTTTAACCGCTGGTGATTTCTATAAACGGAACACGACGCAATTGTCAGATGGCTAAATTGAACTGGTTTAAGGCTGACCGCATACGAGCGAATATTGCGAAAAAAAAATCGCTCTTGTATCGGCAAATTTTCAGACCAGAGGACCAAGCTTCATTTAAAAATAATAAATAAATAATGTGCTCTAAATGCCCCATCAGAGACAAACTGGCAACATTTCGCCGTTGGTAGAAATAATTAATAATTGCCATCCTTCTTATATCAGTTTTATATTATAATATTAATAATAACGTTTATTGACCTTTCTTATCGGTACCTATATACAAAGTTGAGAAAACAATATATAAAATATTCCTTGAATTTTACATTTTAACCAAACAAACATTTTTGATTTAATGCAAACCACAAGGATAGGCAATTTTAAGATGATCCCTTACCCCAACCAAGATAACTTGTGTCCTAGGATGTCAGTCCGTTCCATATACTCATACGAGGGGCGTTCAAAATATTCTCGGTATGTGGATAAAAACAAACAAGTACGAAAAGTTTGATATTTTTATTTTTCAATATACTCCCCCCCTATGTTCATACACTTATAAGATCGATCAATTATTTTTTTTAATCCCTCATAAAAATATTTTTTATCTTTGGTGTAAAAATGCTCCTCCACGGCCGTCTTCAACGCTTCATCGTCAGAAAATTTATTTCCACGCAGATCCTTTTTAAGATTGGGAAACAAAAAGAAGTCGCTTGGGGCTAAGTCCGGACTATAGGGTGGATGAGTAACAGTTTCAAACCCACATTCAACAATAGCTGCCTTGGCAATATGAGCAGTATGGACAGGGGCGTTGTCATGCAGAAGCAGAACACCTTTGGTTAACTTTCCTCGCCTGTTTTCTTTGATCGCATCTCTTAATTGACGTATAACGTTAGCGTAGTACTGCCCTGTGATATTTACACCTTTTTCTTTATAATCGATAAGCAAAACTCCTTCACAATCCCAAAATATTGTGGCCATGACCTTGCCAGCTGACGGGATTACCTTGAACTTCTTGGGATGAGCTGAACCCTTAATGTGCCACTGCATGGACTCCTGTTTGCTCTCTGGGTCATAATGATGAACCCAGGTTTCATCTCCAGTAACTATTTTTTGCAGCACCTCATCGGGATTTTCACCACACAGGTCGATAAAATCTGAACAGCAAGCCACACGCATATCCTTTTGAAGAAGCGTCAGCATTCGCGGAACCCATCTTGCACTTACTTTTGACATATTAAGATGGTCATGTATAATGTCATGTACGGTACCAATAGAGAGATTGGTTACTTGAGCTATAGATTTTACCTTCACTCGGCCGTCTTCCAATATAAGTTTTTCCACTTTATCAATATTTTCTTGTGAGGTAGCCACTACAGGCCGGCCAGGTCTAGGGTCATCTTCAATACTCTCCCTTCCACGCTTAAATTCGCTTGACCATTTTTGAATAGTAGATAAAGAAGGAGCAGACTCACGGTAAACACAATCCATTTCCTCTTTTATGGTTTTTTGATTTTTACCCTGTTTTGTCAAGAATTTTATGACGGATCGGTGCTCTAATTTCGTTAAAATTGTTAATTCGCTCATGGTGTTCATGTTTGTTCGGCAATTGCAGAAAAACAAAAGAACATCTCGGTTCCAATTTTACTTTTTTTTAATGTCAATGGATGAATCTTAGCGGCCAGTAACAAATATATATATAAAAGAGGTTGTAACGTATCAATACCGAGAATATTTTGAACGCCCCTCGTAGCCTCAGATAGCCAGCTCAAAAGATATGATAATAAAATAAAAAAAAGAACGTAAATCAAAGTATAAAAGAGGTTCCAACACAACAGACCTAGATATTGTAACATATTTACTCATATATTATTATTTATTTATATTTTTATTTACTAATATTCTTTGTTTCTCTGTCCTTTCCCTTCGAATATTTTTTTAGTAATACTTTGAAATGTTTATTAAATATAATTCGATTATGCATTAATTTGGATCTTCATTACTCTTCTTAGTCAGTACGTAATATACAAAATCTATGGACGCTATGCTATTGGATGAGTGGTCATATGATTAATAGTGTCTAACAAAATCTATGGACGCTATGCTATTGGATGAGTGGTCATATGATTAATAGTGTCTAACAAAATTACAAAAGCCTCTTTTAATAATAAAAACAAATAATAGTTATCTAGTTAAAAATAGCACTAGGAAGGATAAACATTGACAATGAAAACGCGCCGCCCACACGATGTTGCTTACCCCTCTCTTCACCCCCCGTATACCCCATGTTCACCCCCTTCACCTCTCGTGTACTCCCAAACCACCCCCTCGGTCCCGGAACCTCAGGTCAACGACATCAGCTGCCACAAATTTGTTCAATACTGAACAGGTGATTTTAAAATCAGCAGGGTTTAACAATAATAAATAAATATTTCCAGACAGGTCACACAGCGCCATCTAGTTTCCGTGGTAAGCTACGAGGCTTGTGTTACGGAAACTAGATGGTTGATAAACTACATATTATACTTTTTTTTTGTAAATATATACATATTATACATATAAACACCCAGACCGAGACAAACTATACAATGTACAACTTGCCCCCGGTGGGAATCGAACCCACGACCTCCCGAGTTCACGGCAACGTTTGTTACCACTAGACCACGGAGGCGTGATGATGAATTTATGATATTTATAAAAAAATATATTAAAAGACATATCATTTAATGTTATTAATAACTAGATAGGTAAATAATATTACCTATAGGTCTTAATCAAATTTTAGCCACCAGAAATAATAGGAATAATGACACTAACCTAACGGCATCATTATTATTAAAAGTAAAGTTTGTGTTTACAGCTGGTCATATTTCTATTTTGACCTATTTAAAAAAACTCTAACTCTTCCCGGTAACCCAATTTTCGTAATCACTTTTAATCTTTTAAATTATTTGTCTTAAGTAGTAAACTTTTATTACTTTTATCGAAAAGGGAAATGGACTAATGAAATCTACTATTACAACCCTATTATGACAACCATTGAAGTAGGTCATCCATTACAATGGCCCCGACTCTGTTCCTTTTGAACAGGTGAAGGAGTTAGCGTAGTGTATACATTAATAATGTCCAGCAGTAGTAACCTTCATCGTAACGTCAGTATAAACAAAGTTTTGATTCCGTGCGGCACAAAGGAAGCGAGGTGATATAATCCCGGGCAGAGATCGATGCAGCTAGGGGTGGTTGTTTCGGGAGGGGTGAACGGCCGGCGTTATATAACCCCTGGTCGATAGGGCCGCGCGTGCGTGAGCTACTGGTCCGCCCGCCACTCGCAGTCGCGCGCGCTTCGCCGGCGGACGTGTGCCCCTTTTATTTTACCGCGTTTTTCGTTTCCCTTTCGTTCTTTCCGTTTATGATTTGAGCCTCCACCATGTCTAAAGGCGATACCGAACAGCAGAACGGGTCCGGGGAGGAGTCCAAGACCAACCTGATCATCAACTACCTCCCGCAGAGCATGACCCAGGAGGAGATCCGCTCGTTGTTCTCCTCTATCGGGGAGGTGGAATCCTGCAAGTTGATCCGGAACAAGGGCGCCGCCTTCCCTGATGCCATCAACCATGCGTTGCACGGCGGCGGACAGAGTCTCGGCTACGCATTCGTCAACTACCACCGACCCGAGGACGCGGACAAAGCTATCGCCACACTTAACGGGCTGCGTCTCCAGAACAAGACCATCAAGGTGTCGCACGCGCGGCCCTCTTCCGAAGCCATCAAGGGCGCCAACCTGTACGTGTCCGGTCTACCCAAGTCCATGACGCAGAACGAGCTGGAGCGCCTTTTCTCCCCGTACGGCCGCATCATCACATCCCGTATTCTGTGCGACAACTCCGGTCGTCAGTTCGGCGCTGAGCAAGGCACCTCCAAGGGCGTCGGTTTTATTCGGTTTGACCAGCGCGTGGAGGCCGAGCGCGCCATCGCCGAGCTCAACGGGAACGTGCCCAAGGGTGCGGCCGAGCCCATCACCGTGAAGTTTGCCAACAACCCGAGCAGCTCTGGCAAGGCACTGGCGCCGCTGGCAGCCTACCTGCCGCTGCGATTTCCTGCGCCGCTCGGACGGTTCGGGTCCGGGAAGTCGCTCCTGGCCATAAACAAGGGACTGCAGCGGTACTCCCCGCTAGCAGGCGAGCTTCTGGGCGGCGTGCTGCCTCCCGCCTCCGAGTGGTGTATCTTCGTGTACAACCTGGCGCCGGAGACCGAGGAAAACGTGCTGTGGCAGCTGTTCGGGCCGTTCGGAGCCGTGCAGAGCGTCAAAGTCATCCGCGACCTGCAGACCAACAAGTGCAAGGGCTACGGGTTTATCACAATGACCAACTACGACGAAGCGGTCGTCGCCATCCAGTCTCTGAACGGGTACACGCTCGGCAACCGCGTTCTGCAAGTCAGCTTCAAGACCAACAAGATCAAGACCCTGTAAAGTAGTCGGCTCGGCGCGGGACGGCACTGAACGGACGCGGTCCTCCCATCTGTGGCGGCTCTTTGTTCGTGGTACATGTAAGTAGGTTAAGTGTCGGTAAGATGTCCGCCGGAGAGTCCCCGACGCATGCGCGGCCAACATGGCGCTCAATGGAGAACCATTGTTCGCAATAATTATCACTACGTAGGGTCGCGCACCTCATTACTACTCAAGATGACCGGGTAACACGTGCCCAAAATATTTATTATGAAGAAAAATATTACCCGAATTAAAATATTAACATTAAAAAAATTATAAAATAATATTTTAAAGAGATAATACTAAATATTACGGGCTGCGCGCGCACTCTCAACGGGTTGTTATCATTTATTAAACGATAAAAAATAATTTCAAAGTTGAGTGGACGCGCAGCCTAATAGGTCACTACTCTATCAGTCAGTCAATTATTTTTGACAAAGTTTATTGCAAAAATATGAATCAGTTTACAAAAAGTGTAAGAATCTTTACGAGAAGTGTAAGAATATTTAACAGACACAGATTTAACTATATGCCAAAAGTTAAAAATCAAGCCTTATTGTAATAATTATAAGGGTGTGTATAGTTTATTGTGCGACTGACGTTACCATGGTCATCTTTTGTAGTAGGGAGAAGAACTCCATAACAATAAAAAAATATGAATAACTTCGCTTATGAACGGTTGTGGTAATCGAGAAATAGTTTATCGAGTAATAATAAATATTAGCAATAATAGCCTAAAGTTTTGTAATGAGCTCCAATTTTATACGGAACCATATCGTATTGTACGTAAGCTGCCAGTGTAGCTAAAGTGGGCACATGGACTACTCGGTCCATGGAAAAATGGGCACAAAATGCCAAAACGGGACAACATCCCGCCACGCGTGTCTCCTGTCATTGATAAAGACGGACCAAAACAATCATAAAAAGCCACGAAAGATGTTAAAATTATGTATTTATACAAAATATAAATACAATAAATGTGGCTGATCCATATATAATTATGTTGTTTATTAATAATCAGTACACTTTAAAAGAACTATCAGGTTTTTCCCCTTGGTTCTCAAGAATTTTGGTCTAATTATTATGTATGTGTGGTCCGTTTATAATAGTGAGCAGGTGACGTAGATAGTAACAGGACCGGCCAAAATATTAGAGCTATATTTAGCTCCGAAGGGCTATTGAAATAGTTATATTGTTAAAGATTGGAAAAAAATATATAAAATATATATTTTAAATATTAATCGTTAAGGATAAACACTAAATCAAAAATGTGATAGGTTTTGATAGATTTTTTAAATGTCACTCGGCGTTGACCAATCCACGGGCTCTAATCATACGCATCAAGGCAATCGACTAATAAGACTATAAGTTGATATATGATATGATTAAGCGTAATATAGTACCTAGTGAATGTAGGTAATCATAACTCTAGTGAATGTCCTGTTTGGAACAGTGTGTAGACGCCCTACGACCGACTTATGCCACTGAGCTCTGCTTTATGGTGCTTCCACAATACTCATTGATGGCCAAAAAGGAGCTCAAATTTGTTGGTAAATATACCACAATCCTAATAATATTAGGCAAGAATACACACTGAACTTTGTGACATTTATTTACATTATTTTTGATTAATGATTCTTGTATAGAGTTAGCAATCATCAGTCACGTGTTAATGGCCTTATGAAATTTGCCTCTTTTGGATACATCAGTGAGTGTTGGTTTCTTTCGAAGTGAACAGTGAACACTTCATTCTCTACGATCACAACGGAGTTAACTAAAAGTCGGTTTTTTGGAGAACCAGATGCTGAAAAAAAAAATGTTTTCTATAGAAAATACATTCATTTTATGACAGAATGTGATCCAAAAACTGGCCGTATGTGGTAAAAAAAAGCTTTCCACACCAAGTTAGGGTAGCTTTTTGAAACTTTTTTATAAAGACTGGTGACACTTCCTCCCGCCTCATGGGAGACGATTAAAGACTCGAGACCATCCGGGGCAGGCATTCATCATGATCTATGCCTGGCTTCATAAAGTATGCAGGCCCTGTGTCTATCTGTACGCGTTAACTAAGGCTTATAGGAAAGCCGAAACCTACAGGCCACGCCAAACTACATTATCCGGCAAGACCTATACAAACATCGAACTTAGATATCTTATATATATATATATTATATATATATATGTATCGTGCCGTCCTAACGACCCTACGATTTTTGTAAAAAAAATATATAATTAAACTATTATTATGTAAAAAAGTTTTGTAACATTTCAAAATAATATAATATTAATAATAGTGCATTACCAAAGATGGAGATTAAAATTTACAATTATTTATATATTTATTAATATAATGTAAACGTGCAATAAATAACTAATAGCCAGTAATTTAATGAAAATTTATTAATAAAAAATTTGATCGACCTGTGGGTGCGTTCGTTGGTTAATATAAAATAAGATTTTGTGCAAATTGTTTATTTACGATTTATTGTAATCTGTAGAAGTTGCGCTGTCGGCGGATAGCGGTAGGTATCCAGTTTTAACTTTTGCTTATATATTTTTTAAAATCTTCAGCATTCCTTCCGTGTATGGTTTAGAGTTATTTAATCGTGAATTATATTATAAATAAATACTTAATTTATTTTATTTAGGGCTAAAACCTCTTTATTATGCTTAGAATTTTATTTAACGTATTTAGTATCTAAATTTATAAGTAGTTGTTGTGTTTCGTGTTGTTCAAATAATATGAACAATTCTTTTCTAGTCATTTTTATATATTTGTAATATTAATTTGTTTTATTACTTTTGTTTTGTCATATCTTTTGCTTTTCATGTTATTATTGCCAAAAAAGTATTTACAATAAAATAAATCAAAATCAATTCGTATTAAACGGACTTATCAATTATAATAAATGTCACCGATGCGACAATTTAAAAAATAAAACAAGAAAATGACAAAATAAACGGAATAAAATTCTGTAACAATTGTATTAAAAATTGCAATTTTGATATTAATATTTAAAAAAATATTAGTTAGGATTTTTTTATTGTAATGTTGATAGTATTAATTAATGTCTATTATAAAATAATTTAAAATTTGTGTATTCGGTTCTTAGTGTAAACACTTTATATAATTTAGTATTGTATTTATGCGTATCTATACATATATTTAGGTGTGCTTCTTATTTAATAATAATTTAATATTCTCGTTCGTAAATTATTTAATTATTAGTGAAATTTTAATCGAGCGTCAAGCTCTGTTATGGATTTTATTATTTAACTCTTTTTTTTATTGATTGTAATCTTTTCTTCGTTCGATTCATTTCGATTGGTTATTTTTAGGTTAAAAAATCGTTGAATCGAAACGAAAACACCAAATAAATCACTGAAAGATAACTCATCGACTAATTTAGGTAAGGTTTGAAAGAAAGATGAAATATTTTGAATGGAAAATGTTAGGATATCGGTTATAGGTAAGTGCGTGTCGCCAAGTGTATGTTAGTAGAACGTTTTGTGAGTTTCTCCCTTCCTCAAGATGTTACTAAAAGTGTTTCTACCGAGATCATGAACATGTCATACGTTTTACCTTGTATACGTGTATGGTACTCTTTTTGTAACAACTTGAATAAAATAAATGCTCAATACTTCGTCTAGTGTATTATGACCACTATTATTACGAAAAAAAGCAATAATATTATATAACGTGAGGTTTTAAACGACAGATATCTTGATATTTTTATATGTATTTTAATGTATATCATATCTGTGTAGTCGTAAGTGAATAGCATACAAAATGTTCTACTAAATTGGTGTTAGATAAGTGGGACATTTTATTGTACAAAAATCGATTTATTAGTATCAGTATATTTTTTTTTGAAGTATTTACAGAAAATTAGGATAAGAGATACAATAACACTATTGATAAAAAGATCAAACGATTGCCAGCAATGGTTTTGACCCCAGTGATTTAAATCTCATGTTATATTATGTACCTACAAAGATAAACATGTCCCACTAACCCCAAGCGACGGTAATAGTAAATAACCTATTATCAAATAAACATTAAAGGATACTTTTTAAGTGGTATTTTGATGCATTTTATTTAAAAATATTAAGAATTAAATTAATAATATATAATAAAATAATTGGCAAAACAGTTACAGTACTCTAATAAGTTGTAGGCTAAATACAAGGCTGTGAAGTTAGCAAAAAGTGACGATTGATCTTTATATTAAATATATTGCATTTTATAAAATTAAGGAAAAAACAATCAAATACACGCGTAAAGATATGAAACCCATTAATGTAAGACAATTTTTATATTATCTATGCATTGCGGAAGATATTCGAGAGCTTCCTGATTAAAGAGGACTATTTTATTGATAATTAAAACTATACTATTCACTAAACTGAAACTGATAGATGTTAGATAAGTCCGAGTAAAATTTAATCAATCAAGATGTTTAGTGTATAAACAGCCTTATATTATAAAGTGTCAACACTATGGTCCTCTGGTAAAACAGCTACTTTTGAGCTGTAATATCGATTAGCGGATAACAATCCGTATTTATATCTGCAATATTGTAATTAATTCGGTATAGAAACGTTCTTGTCTTATATTTGTTATTTGTCAATTTTAGGATGACTTGCACCGGTGGCTAAACACAATCCAGGAAATTGTTGTTAGTTATTGGTGTAAGACTACCCTTAGGCCCGTATTTATAAATAAATTTTATATTCAAGTCATCTTTGGCTGGCATGATATTACTCGCATTACTATTATGCATAATTGTATCAGATAAAAAACTAAAGCAAAAGTAAATAATAAAAAGGATTTTGTCATTTTTCAATATACTTAAATGAGAAAATATCTAAATTCTATTGACTTTGTAGTGTGCTTATGAATGAATAAAGATAAATTTATAAATAACGGGTTTCTTAATATTTTTTTGTGACAATTATTGTAAACTTGAGTTTACAATGAAACGTCTCTGACTGCCCCTTTTGGGATAACAAAACTTAAAGATAATATTATTATTGTTTATAGCATTAATAATATATATCACCACTGTACCTGTGTAGATTAGCAATATTTGATTGGTTAAACGTTATAAAAACTATACCAATTGGAAAGTTTTTCAATAACTAACTAAAATACTACTAAGAGTTATTGCGAAACTATTTTTGATTGGTGTAGGAAATTAGCAATAATGTAACCCTACTGAAAAAATGTTACACACCTAGTATGAATTTTAATGCATACTGGAAGTGACACGTTTTTCTGGTGGTGAAATGTGATTGATGAAAAGACCGCATGCACGCGATGCCTATCAGTGATTAATTCACGACATGATAACTATCAAATAGTTTGTCATTCGTGTAATAAACACGAATTGGTCAGTCGTTCACTTGCGAATGATGAATGACAAATGTGAGAATTGTAAGTATAAATACCGTAAAGTTTAAGGTTGCAATACAGCTCGAATTGGTGATATTTTAATATATCGGGACTCGTAATTTGTCCGTCGTATTAGCATCTACATGTGGGTTTGGGTTGTGTTTCCATTTGAGTCATATCTCTATATGTTTTCTACAATTCAACAATGTTGGATAAATTGTTTTCTATATTTATATTACAGATCAGGATTAACTCAGGATCGACCAATATCTAACATACGAGATTTAATTTAATTTTAGTTATTTAGTCAGTGAGCCAATAAAGAGTTGATCAAGTGGAAACACATCGTTTTTAAAAGTCTTCCGACTTAGTCATACAAAGCACAAATGCACAAAAATGTGACTGAGGCGGGACATTGATAGTTAAGTCAAGAGAATAATTCTTCCATAGAATAAAAATAACGTAAGATTAAGCTACGCGTAAAAGTATTTCAATCGCGTTCCGTTTGGATATCTTCTCCCGGTTCTCTAGTCTTCTTAATGCTCAATTCTTTACTTGGGGAGACTTGTCGAAATGGAACGAACAAATAAATTTTTTTATAAATAGAAGTTTTATAAGAATAGGAATGGAATTACACTATATTTTGCTCATTGTTGTATTGTGTTCAGTCTGCTAAATGTAGATAGCAAAATGAAGTGTAAAACATGTTTAAAGGTAATATAAAACGAACAGTCGTCCACAAACCCGCCTATTGTGCTAAGTTGAAATATTTTTACGAAGTAGAACTTCGAGACATCGAGTAAATGTGTTACTAAATATTTTTAAATAAAGGTAAAAAAAATCTCTGTTGCACAAATCGCTGCCACAGCTATAACTAATCATAAGATAATATTTTTGCTCATAATATCTTCCTTCTTATTTCCTTAAAAGCTTTTAGAAATGTTTTCCCAGGAAAAACGAAAGGTGGCAGCGGTAATAATATTTCCGCCGATCATTCGTCACATTAGTTTCCATAGACAGTGAAAAGTTCAGAACGGTTAAAAACATTCGATTGCAATAAAATGTAGATAAATAGTCAAAAATCGTGAATATCTATTGTCGAATTTAATAACTATCAAGATTTCACTGTCTATAATATATAGATTCGTTTTTCGGTGTCGATTCCTTATTCGAGTTCAGGGGCCTAATTCTCGCGTTTTTGGAGATGAGATGTTACTAATATAAATATAGTTGTTTCTTGTCTAAGGTGAGAGGAATGGCCCCCCAGTCTCCGACTTGGCTCGGTAGCATTGTGATTATAGTGTAGACTAACGTTAGGCAAATAATCTTTATTGTCTCTATCATTCCATTTAATTATAGTCCAGTCCGAACTTCCAACTGACTACCCTGGTAAGGTCTAGGTGTAATTAGTTAATGCATCATGTAAGATAGTTCCCCCAAGTATTCCTTAAGTATTTTACACCAACCTCGATGTGAGATAAAAGCTAAACAATGAATATTTATAATTATTCAATTATGTAAAATTTATAGCAAAAGTCAGCAGTTTTCCTCGTTCATTGCTGACTCCACTTTGATACAATACGTATTTTATAAATAATGAAAAAAAAAGAAAGTTTTTCTATAAAAAAAAATAAAAAAAGATCTTCCCAATATGAAATCAATGTTAGGAATTATTTTGGTCTGTTTATTATTAAGATTGTAGTTGTCTGTGTTGATCTATTTAACCGTTTAATTTAGTTTGTACCTACATTAAGTAAGGTTTGATATTGTGTCAGTTTAATATTTACCTCTTTTTCATTACGCTTTTGTAAAATATTTTGTTGCACAAGAAAATAGTAGGCAAAATAAGGTTACAACACTAGGGGTGGAGTTTTGCTGTCTCTTTCGCACCCACGGCTGTAGCCTGCCCGAGCGAGGGAGACCGCGGCTCTAGTCTTAATGTGGTCTTAGATTTAATGTTGTTTCCAATATTTTATAAGCTCTTTTTAAGATTTTTTGTAGGTTTTTTTCAAAATCTCGCGGTCTAGATCCCATTTGCCATTATTATTATTATAAAAAGCAATGATTTTGGAAAATCTCTACGATTTAAATTGATTTTCCTTGAAAATCGGAAATAAAAATTGAAAAAAAAAATTAATACTCATTCCTAAACTAAGAATTATTATTAACCATATATTTACATTGGTAGTAGGTATTCGCTGTTTTATGTATTATTCAATATTTTCTCGTAATTTATGTGTCTAATATTATTAATTTATTGGAATTAATTATAATTATAAAAAAAGAAATGTCACATTCTCATCACTTTATACAATAGTTTTTACAATACGATATTTAATATCCTCAATGGTTGTAAGTATACATTTCTTGTTCTAAATATAAAAAAAAGAATACTAAGCTGTTTTATTTATTTATTTCTATATTTTACACAACCCTATATTACAAAACTTATTTTATTATATGTATAAAAAATATATATATCAGTCACTTGCTATAGTGTATAACCAGCCTTACAGGGTCAAAAAGAAATGACAATTCCGGATATGGTTTCTTAGGAAAAGTTGGTTGTTTCTTTCTATCAATAGAATCACATATTAGTCTAAGTCTAACGTATGACCATACAATGTCACCCTGTATAATCACTTTAACTAAAATTAATGAAAATTAATCTTCAAAAATTATACACTAGAAAAAAAATCACACAGGCTTAGCATGCATTTTATTAAAGTTCAACCAAATACCTATACTTTTCTTAATGTGAAAAACGGACAAAGAAGCGCATGCTAAGCCTGCGAATGATTTAGTATCGAGTAGGTACTTAAAAGCGTTTGCTGATTTGTATACGTTTCTCCATATCTACAACAATATAAGTAATTATTGTATGTAATATATGTAAGTATTCAGTATGTAGTCCATTAAGTATGTATGTACATCTAAAACCTAATTATTTCAATATTCAACAACTATTATGTGATGCAGCTACCTTACACTCTTACATTTCTACATTGTCCCAAAGGTTGGCTGTCAGAAAATGTCAAGCGGCATTAAGCATGGCCCTTGTACATAGTTTTTTTTTTACTGGCTCGTCATGTGACCTTGCACCCATGTGATGATGGTAAGTGGCGCGCAAGGGCCATCAATGTTAGCAACTGGAATCAGAATCAGACACTCATGACTGACATCAGTCCCTAACACTATGCCGGCTTGACTGGGCATGACGGCAATTCGAGCCTGATCCCGAAACGTGTGGATACACTTTACTGGGTTTATCGGCACTCCGCCCTGACCGACTTTCTAGAAAATAAAATTACGGTCATCCTAAAATAGCTGGTTTATTAGAGCTGAATTTTAGATATTTGGTATTATAAAGAAATGTCTTCGTACATAGATTAAAATATTTTATTTATTTCAAACAAAACTTTAAATTAAATAAACTATATTACAACATAAAGTAAATTTAACCTAAAAAAACTTCATAGAAAATATAAAATAAATACCTCCAAATCGCTGTCCCGTGGCATGGGGCCCAATATACTAGCAGCATTTCCCCTTTGAATGATGATACTTAATTTTTGGGAGAAAAAACTGCCAGCCCTATTGTCACCAGAGACGTCAATGAACCGTGGAACAATTTCTTTATAGAAAGCTTTCAGTTCTGATCCCCACGGGCCCATCGTTTCTAGAGCAAACGTCGAAAAATAAGTAACTATTGCAAATCGTTACATATTTTCGATAAGAATTCCCGATCCCCTAAAATTTCGGGACGCCACTGGCTATAGGTCATTGACCTGATGTTTGGGGGATGAGTGACCGAAGGATGATAGGGTGTCACCCGATGGGAGCGATCTTTTTGCCCAATTTTCGCAAGGGTAGTTTTGGCCTAGATTTTTTGCTCCAACATTACTTACACGTGGCACACATGTCGTAGCGGGGACCTACTCTGTTTCTTCAACCGCAAAAGTATTTTTGTTTAATATTGGACCAGTTTTATCGTTGAAAATACCTTACATCCAAATTGCAAAATATTTAAATAGTTACTTTAAAAGTAGGATTCAGTCATCGGCTCCTCCACTCAAACATTCTTTCCAGCTGTCAAACAGCTTCCTTTTCTTAAACCAGCCTATTGTCGGTCGCAAGCCCGAGACACCATTCTTCTCATCTCCTACCCACACACGATGGACCCGGCACCCGCACGGTAAATCCATGGAATGCTTAGAAATTTGTCTTCTCTCTCTTCTTCAAACCTCGAAGGCAGAAATGAGGTAAGAGTTTTTTTTTTGGTCGTTCGCGTATTCTTAATATTAATTCTGTCTGTTTTAATTAGTACACACTCTTGCGTTTTTGACATCCATAAGTCTGTCTGTTTCATATTATGAATATTCGTGATACATTTTTTTTAAATTCTAATTTTGGAACACTGACCATGGCGGTGTGCCTTCGTCTCGGGGCCCGGACTGTCCACCCACACCAGTGTCGGTGTAGAGAGCCCGTGGAACATCTCGGACACTATGGGATTTCTTGCGCTAAAAGTGATGGCCGCATTCTGGCTGCTTTGAACGACATTATTCGAAGGGATTTTGTCACTGCTGGAGTTCCCGCGATTCTAGAACCCTCTGGGATTGCGCGGAGCGATGGCAAGAGACCCGACGGCATGACCGTTGGGCCGTGGAAACTTGGCAGGTCCCTGGTGTGGGATGCGATATGTGTAGACACATTAGCCCCATCACATATCCAGGCGACCTCGTCAAGCGCGGGAAGTGCGGTAGTTTCTCAGTACCTACAGGTTACAAATTTGCGCCGTTTGGGGATGGGCCCATGGGGACACTCAGCCAAGCAAGTCTTGTCCAAACGGCTAACGGAAAAGTCTGGAGACAGGAAAGCTGGCAATTATTTTTGCCAACGTATTAGCTTAGCTATACAGAGGGGAAATATTGCCAGTCTTCTTGGGACTATCGCTGAAAGGTCGTCTCTAGAGGACATTTTTTACTTATAGTTTATTTTTTATTAGGTTTAGTTTATATTTATTTTAATTTTTACTTTTAAGTAGTTTAATTTTAGTCTGTTATAAAAATATACATTCGAATAAAATGTGGAACTAAATCTGATTATATATATGAATTTCATATGATTATTTAATAATTTGTTTAGTTTAATAATGTTCATACATATGTGTTTTTTTACTTAAATAAGTAATTTAACAAATTATTAATAAGAAATACTTATATAATATAAATATGATCCAAAAATTACATAAACATTCTTTCGACGAGCTTGCCACTTGTCATGGTTGGCCGGCAGTAAAGTTGGCTAAATGTGAATCCGCTTCTATATAAGCGTGGTTTCTGACCACCCCGAAAGGGAAACGGTCGTGATGATACTTTACTTTTTTTTTTTACTCTAAATTGGTTTCAAGGTATCGACTCTACCACCACTCAAGTCTACGGCTAAAAAAAAAAAAGGTTACAAAGATATTGATTTTTGCCTAAATTTATAGATAAGACCATCTTTAGTGTGCGACAGATGTAAGAGTCTCCAAATTTATATGTACGCGTAAGGATAGTGGCTACGGTATGTGGATGCATATTTTGGCCCGTGCGAGTGGTTCGGTTGCGGAATAGCGAAGAAGGTATAAGGTTGTGAAGCTCTCGAACATTCACCGTAGAACACGCTGAGGGAGGCCACATCATTATTATTGTAATAACTGTTTAATTGTTTATTATATGTTTTTGTTACTGGTTTTAGTAGAGGTGACGTTTGACAAGTGACTAGTTGGTTGATATTCGTATTTACCACAAACAACTAAGACTGAATTGTACCAAAATAAGTTATCTGTAAATGTATCGGTTAAAGTTTAAAATGGTGTTGTATATATAAATTTAAGAAGTAGAAGATTATTATTTTGGTTGAATGTGGGGAAAAAATACATTCCATTGGTATTATTTTAAAATGCTACACAAGTGCCACGGCTATCGGACTTCAGTGTGTGTGACTTGGTTACGATATATGTATATACGAGTATAGTGGTATATAAATACAGGAGTGTATACAATACCAATAGAGTATACTTCTATTTCTCGATGTAACGTAAGCTTCAATCATGGCCCTCTTTTAATAATTCATAATAATGCATTTCAGAAAGGGAACAAGCCCTTCCTCCCTGCAACGGGGTGGTGCCAATTTGACCTTTATAATTTGACCTGAAACATTTGTAGCTCTCGGAATTTCTAAATTAATTGTTATTACTAATCGTAAAGTTAAAGGAAATTAAAAAAACAAACATAATCGTTGTATTGTTGTATTTTAAAACCCAAATGTAATAATCGTCGGACGAGGTCTAAAAATGGGAGCAACTGGAACCTTAAGAATATCCCACTGCTATCCTTTAAAAAT
Organism: Tinea semifulvella; assembly: GCA_910589645.1. Classification (NCBI taxonomy): domain Eukaryota; kingdom Metazoa; phylum Arthropoda; class Insecta; order Lepidoptera; family Tineidae; genus Tinea; species Tinea semifulvella. The sequence continues at coordinate 471,380 of OU342604.1, forward strand.
GAAGAAGGATCGTTCACCAATCATAATATTTACATTACTTTAATTTATATAATAGTTTTTTGTATAGATTTATGATTAGTTAATATTAATTATTATTAATTAATTTAGGTCTACTGGTAAACCCTTCGAAGACGCAGGTGATGATCGCTGGCTCGAGGCAAATGCTGTGCAAACTGGACCATATACCTTTTACCCCATTAATGTTTGACAATGTGTCACTTCCTTTTTGTCAGCATGTGAAAAACCTAGGACTTCACATAAGCAGTGATCTCTCCTGGAATCACCACGTCTCCGAAATTTGTAAGAAAGTTCATGGCAGCATGCATTCGTTGAAACGCTTACAATATTTTATTCCTTTTAAGGCAAAGTTAATGCTAGTCAGTTCGCTGCTTCTTCCCATAATAGACTATGCAGATATCTGCTATCCCGACGTCACTGAAGAGCTACTGAACAAACTCGATCGTCTGCTCAATTTATGCATCCGCTATGTATACGGCTTGCGTAAATATGATCATATCTCTCATTTTCGTAATCAGTTGAAATGGCTCAATATCCGCTTTCGAAGATCTACCCATCTCCTCGTGTCTCTGTATGGTATCCTGAACAACCCTCATGCGCCTGCATATCTTAAATCCCGTTTTGAATACATGTGTGATACTCACAACCTTCCACTTCGCTCTTTACATAACAACCAACTTAAAATCCCATCCCACTCCTCTAGCAGATATTCAGATTCGTATACTGTGTCTGCAGCCCGCCAGTGGAACGGGCTACCTCTCGCTATTAGACACGCACCGTCTGTCCACGTTTTTAAGCGCTTGGTCACTGCTTTATTTCTAGACAAACAGGAGTCGTCATCAGGCTAAAAATATATATTTGGCATAATATATATGTGTATATACGTTTATTTATAGGTATATGTGTAATTTATGTAACAGTGTAAGTATCTATTAGTATGTAATGTGTGTAGTATATTCTATATTGTTAAACTTGATATCAGCACTACCCTTAATCTCACACTCTCCCAAAGGTTAGATGTTAGAAAATGCCTTGTAGGCATTAATCTTCGCCTTTGTACACTTATTTTGTGCAATAAAGAATTTAATAATAATAATAATTAGTTTGCAACGCCTCACTCACTCAAAAGTAATTGTAAAAACTGCAGCCATCATTTGGAAGTAAATGTTATCATAAAGAAAAAAATTGAGTTATGAGTATATGATAAAAAAAAATACGTATATGTTTTGTGTAAAAATTTAACAATATTATCACATGGTATATGATTCCGAAGTTTTTTTTGTAATGCATAAATACATATCGTAACAAACAAGAGGAGCAAATTACTTTATTAAAGTACCTGAAATACTTTTTTTAGCCATAAATTTGACAGACTCCCGTATGGGTTCCGTGTAAAATAGGCCGGCATAGTGGTAGGGACTGATCCGAGATCTAAATCCTCGAAAAGTTTAAATGTTTGTGATGTGCAGAATTCATGCACTTGAATTGCTTGCGTGACATCAAAGAGTTGCCTGAGCACGTCTACATGTACGCATTCAGTTCTAAACTCCCGTTTTATAGATTCCACTTCTAATTGTATCTAAGCAAAAAAGAAAACAAATAAAAGAGCTAAACGGGTCAAAATTTCAAGGTACGAAATGAACTTGCTATTGCATCCACGATGGACGTCCGCCAATTAGTGCGTTTACTAATTTTGTATAGAGTGCCTATTGATTTTGGTTGCCATGGCAACGCCGCGCTGCCCAAAGCCCTCGTCCACCTACATCACAGTACAGAAAAAAACTAGAAGAAATAGAATAAAACTCATTGTGGTCGTGTTGGATTCTTACGGCGGCGGCGGCGCGCGGTATCAGTAAAAGGCGCAAACTATATTGTCAAACCGTGTTTGAATTGTCGCTTTTTAGGAGTTTTGAAATTTGTTCAACTGGTGTTTGTCTATGGTTTTCATACAAAATTCAGTAAAAAAGGAAGCTTTGCTTTCAAGTCAAACACAGCATACTCGTACATAGTGGATTCTGTTATTTACTGGCAGCTTTAGCGCGAGCTAACATCAACATTAAAAAATATTAACTAATAGTATTTAACACTATCAGTGTCCGTGCGAATATGAACTCTAATAGCGATCGACATTGACAGTTTCCATTAGTGAAAGTTTTACTTTATATCCCTAACGTTTCTCGCCACTGGTACGTCTTGTCACTTGCCAATTGAGCCTATAGTGATGTTACACATCTTATATTTATATTTGATACCTTATGGTTACAAAATTTTATTTACATTACATAAATATAAACACTTAAACCACTAAAAAGTTTCCACAGATAGATCTATAGTATAGAAACATATTTTCAAAAGTATTATAAAACAATAGTAAATTATCATCACGACCGTTTCCCTTTCGGGGTGGTCAGAAACCACGCTTATAAATAAGCAGATTCTCATTTAGCCAACTTTACTATAGGCCAATCATGACAAGTGGCAAGCTCGTCGATGTCTCCAGCGTACCAAACTCGAGAAATATCACAAATAAATTAAATATTAATTAAATATATTTATTTATATTTGTGTCCCGACCAGGAATCGAACCCGGTACCTCCGAGTCTAAATCTACGGACTTACCGCTAGACCACGGAGGCAGTTCGCCTTATTTAGTTAGCCAGTTATTATAAAACAATCATTCACAGTCGTGTAGTTACAGCAAAATAATAATAATAGAAAGTCAAGGTAGCGACATATTGAAGTCCTTTAAACTGAGTTCTCGCCTAGCCGCCTTATAGCTTGTATAAATATTAATAATAATATTTACAAAATAGGTCAAAATCAAAATCACGCAAAAGCTCATCAAATCGACTGCAGGTCCTCCAGATGGATGAGTCCCGACGATAGCTTGTATCTGCCGATCTGCGAGTGGTAGTAAGCCAAAGACGCAACGTTCTTTTTACTTCAAAAATGCGAGTACCTTTTAATTATGCAATGGTGGCTCGGTTGTAAGAACACTTTCATGTACCGATGAGAAATACGCTTTTTACGTGCATTTGTCATAGATTTACAACACCATTGTTCCCGCGAGGAGTAAAGCACGTTAAGCCATCCACGAATACTAACTTGTGGAATCGTTAATCAATTGTCATCAGATCCTCGCCAACCCTCCTAGCCAACGTGGCATGTAAAGGCCAAATTTTACAAATATATATATTTTGGAAGGTCAATCTCTAGCAGTGAAGGCCTAGGGCTTGGTGTTTTAGGGGCTGTAATGATCAATCATCATCATCAGCCTGTGTCTCTCCACTGCTGGATATAGGCCTCCCCCAAGGCTCGCCACTGCACGCGATCTCCTGCAACCCTCATCCAACCCCCACCGGCGACCTTCCTCAGGTCATCCGTCCATCTGGCGGGGGGTCGTCCCACTCTGCGTCGTCCCGTACGTGGTCTCCACTCCAGAACCCGTTTGCCCCATCGGTCGTCGGTTCTGCGGCAGATGTGTCCGGCCCATTGCCACTTCAGCTTGCTAATTTTGAATGCTATGTCAGTAACTTTGGTTCTCTGACGAATTTTAACGTTTCGAATTCTATCCATCAGAGAAATACCAAGCATAGCTCTCTCCATAGCTCGCTGAGCGACCTGGAACTTGTGAACCAGATCCACTGTCAGTGTCGACGTCTCTGCTCCGTACGACATTACGAGGAGGACGCACTGGTTGAAGACTTTTGTCTTCAAACACTGTGGTATGGACGATGAGAAGATATGTCGAAGTTTCCCGAATGCCGCCCATCCTAGCTGAATGCGTCATGCTCAATATGATATACTAAAACATAATTATTTCGTTATTTGAGTATGACCTTGTACCCACTTAATGGTAAGCAAAGGGCAAAGTCCAAGAATAAGGGAAACTGTCACCAGACAGCCACTTAAAATTGCCGCCGATGACTTATTCTTTTTTACAACTCGTAAATCCTCGCTAAGCCGTCTGGCCAGCGTGGCGAGTGTAGGCCAAATTCTCCAGATATATGTTCTGGAAGGCCCATCTCCAGCAGTGGAGGTCTAGGACGCTGTGTTGTGTTCAAGGGTCTGTAATGAAATACCTAATAAAGTTTACAGCAATATAATTCCTCAACACTTTAATTTCTGTGGTCTAGCGATTAATTTAGATGTGAAGGTATCGGGTTCGATTCCTGGCCGCGTCACAATAATTTATTTGTGATATTTCTCGAGTCTGGAATGCTAGAGACATCGACGAGTTGCCACTTGTCATGATGGGTCCATGGTAAAGTTGGCTTATGGCTATGGTAAATTAATCCGCTTCTTTAAAAGGGATACGGTCCTGATGTTTTAGTTTTTTTCTATTCTGTGGTCCTTGGGGTGGTAGTGATCCTATTGGGGTGGTAGTGATTTGAATTGAATTTTGCATCAAAGGCTTTAAAATACATACATTAGTATATACATATATTGTAGGCAAGAGAGACACAAAGAAGTCTCAGAAGAGAATTTTATCTGTGCTGTACGAGGGGCGTTCAAAATATTCTCGGTATGTGGATAAAAACAAACAAGTACGAAAAGTTTGATATTTTTATTTTTCAATATACTCCCCCCCTATGTTCATACACTTATAAGATCGATCAATTATTTTTTTTAATCCCTCATAAAAATATTTTTTATCTTTGGTGTAAAAATGCTCCTCCACGGCCGTCTTCAACGCTTCATCGTCAGAAAATTTATTTCCACGCAGATCCTTTTTAAGATTGGGAAACAAAAAGAAGTCGCTTGGGGCTAAGTCCGGACTATAGGGTGGATGAGTAACAGTTTCAAACCCACATTCAACAATAGCTGCCTTGGCAATATGAGCAGTATGGACAGGGGCGTTGTCATGCAGAAGCAGAACACCTTTGGTTAACTTTCCTCGCCTCTTTTCTTTGATCGCATCTCTTAATTGACGTATAACGTTAGCGTAGTACTGCCCTGTGATATTTACACCTTTTTCTTTATAATCGATAAGCAAAACTCCTTCACAATCCCAAAATATTGTGGCCATGACCTTGCCAGCTGACGGGATTACCTTGAACTTCTTGGGATGAGCTGAACCCTTAATGTGCCACTGCATGGACTCCTGTTTGCTCTCTGGGTCATAATGATGAACCCAGGTTTCATCTCCAGTAACTATTTTTTGCAGCACCTCATCGGGATTTTCACCACACAGGTCGATAAAATCTGAACAGCAAGCCACACGCATATCCTTTTGAAGAAGCGTCAGCATTCGCGGAACCCATCTTGCACTTACTTTTGACATATTAAGATGGTCATGTATAATGTCATGTACGGTACCAATAGAGAGATTGGTTACTTGAGCTATAGATTTTACCTTCACTCGGCCGTCTTCCAATATAAGTTTTTCCACTTTATCAATATTTTCTTGTGAGGTAGCCACTACAGGCCGGCCAGGTCTAGGGTCATCTTCAATACTCTCCCTTCCACGCTTAAATTCGCTTGACCATTTTTGAATAGTAGATAAAGAAGGAGCAGACTCACGGTAAACACAATCCATTTCCTCTTTTATGGTTTTTTGATTTTTACCCTGTTTTGTCAAGAATTTTATGACGGATCGGTGCTCTAATTTCGTTAAAATTGTTAATTCGCTCATGGTGTTCATGTTTGTTCGGCAATTGCAGAAAAACAAAAGAACATCTCGGTTACAATTTTACTTTTTTTTAATGTCAATGGATGAATCTTAGCGGCCAGTAACAAATATATATATAAAAGAGGTTGTAACGTATCAATACCGAGAATATTTTGAACGCCCCTCGTACATCAATGTACTTAATTGTATTTAGATCACTGAGGAAACACTCCCACAAAACCAATAATAATAACATTCTTTATTGCACACTAGATATACAATGTGTTGTAAAGTTTTTAAAAGACATAACACTGCGTGTTGTCGTCTCCTCTGGTGACAAGAGGGGTGGCTCTTTCTTCGCCAAAGGAATTTTTCATATTTTTTATACTAGTACGACATGTGACCTTGCGTGTTAAATCAATACTCCTGAACCCGTCTACTCCATCGCTCATAGTTTCTGCGACAGACATGTCCAGCCCATTGCCACTTCAATTGCTAATTTTGAAATCTATGTCGGTAACTTTGGTTCTCTGACGTTCACTAAAGTTTGTATGGATTATAAATAAAACAATTACTTAATAATTACTATATTTTTTATTTAAATAATAATAAACAATAAAATAAAATAAATAGTTGAAACAGTCTCAAAAGAAGTAGGTATTTCTCTGTAGGTAAAATGTGGTTCAAATAAGAATATGATCGGATATTCGCCATTTTGGATTTAAAAAAAAACAATATGGTAGTTCATGACAGCTTCTAGAACACAGAGTCCTGGACCTCCCCTGTTGGAAATGGGCCTATGGAATGCTTATAATAATATATATTATATAATTTAAAAGAAAACCTAATATTAAATTAACTTGAAAATGGCGCGGGATTATGACAAACAACTGACAGCGATCAGAGTGATCTACCTCGATCGTGAGCAGTCTGAGCACGAGGAATGATGTCATTTGTGACGTCACAAAGCTCTGATAATACAGGTTATGCACGTCTCGGAACGTGTATGTATCCGAACCTATTCTTATTCCAAACGCACATTTCACAAAATATTTGTCAATGATATTGTCAATTTATTTGGTCACGTGATTTCCCACTTCGCATTTGAACAGGGTTTTACCTAAAACAAATATAAACAGTTAAGTTTACTAACCAAACCAAGACCATGAGAAAGACTTGGCCACACTTGTTTTTACTTTGCTAAAAATGTGCCTATTTTTTTTTGGGATTACATTTTTTTTTTCAGTTGCAATGGGGTGTATCAGGCAAAGCTTTTTGTATATGACTGATTATTTTTTAAATTTATTTGTAGTTTTAATAGGATTTGAGGTGGTGGATCATCTCCTACATAGTTTTATTTATTTATATATTTTCAGAAAAATCACAGCTTATAACTAGGACATAAACATTACAATATTATAAATTATTAGATCTTAAACCAGAAAGATTTTATATTATTTGTACATTTAAAAAAAAATACATATTAAAAATTAAAAATATTAGACATTAGTAAAATAAAAATTATAATAAAATTAAAATATTTACAAATAGCTACAAAGGTCGGTTCAAACCCCCCCGGCATGTACCAATGAGAAATACACTTTTCTTACGTACTGCAGTCATAGATTTACAACACCACCGTTCCCGTGAGGAGGAGAGCACGTTAAGGTCCACAAATACCAACTTGTGGAATCGCTAATAAATTGTCTTTAAAAACTGACATCATACCTCGCCAAGCCGTCTGGCCAGCGTGGCGAGTGTAGGCCAAATTCTCCAGATATATGTTCTGGAAGGCACATCACCAACAGTGGAGATCTAGGAGACTGTGTTCTAGGGGCTGTAATGAATGAAAAGTTTAAGTTATGTAGTTATCCCCTTTTTCCTCGACCCCACAGATATATTTTTAGTCAGAGCTTTGTCTTGCAAGACTCTTGGGCAAGACCCAGACCAGCTGTTCTGAAGCCAGACCCAGACCAGCTGTTCTGAAGCCAGACCCAGACCAGCTGTTCTGAAGCCAGACCCAGACCAGCTGTTCTGAAGCCAGACCCAGACCAGCTGTTCTGAAGCCAGACCCAGACCAGCTGTTCTGAAGCCAGACCCAGACCAGCTGTTCTGAAGCCAGACCCAGACCAGCTGTTCTGAAGCCAGACCCAGACCAGCTGTTCTGAAGCCCGACCCAGCTGTTCTGAAGCCAGACCCAGACCGATAGCTAGAAGATAATACATATTACAGTTGGACTTTTCTACACTAAATAGTACTGACCTGCGTGTGTAGCGATGTGGTGGCGGAGTTCTGTGGAAGTGTTGAACCGATTGTGACAGATCTTACAAAGGTAGTGTTTGCCTATTAACTGGAACACACCAAAACTAAATTAGGAATCATTATGACGTAATACTTAAGAGCACGTTCACACTGGTGATGGATGGATGTCCCTCTATTGTGAACAGGGACGCCGGCATCCGATAACTTTACGGATATTTCGTGTCATAACGATTTCTTTTATATTTGATAGTTAATATATTGCGATTTCATAATCTGTAATTAATTTTATTTATTTTACCCTAATTTATTTTTTATTTGATAGTTAATATATTGCGAATTCATAATCTGTAATTAATTTTATTTATTTTACCCTAATTTATTTTTTATTTGATAGTTAATATATTGCGATTTCATAATCTGTAATTAATTTTATTTATTCTAATTTCTTTTTTATTTCATAGTTAATATATTGTGATTTTATAATCTGTAATTAATTTTATTTATTTTACCCTAATTTATTTTTTATTTGATAGTTAATATATTGCGAATTCATAATCTGTAATTAATTTTATTTATTTTACCCTAATTTATTTTTTATTTGATAGTTAATATATTGCGAATTCATAATCTGTAATTAATTTTATTTATTTTACCCTAATTTATTTTTTATTTGATAGTTAATATATTGCGATTTTATAATCTGTAATTAATTTTATTTATTTTACCCTAATTTATTTTTTATTTGATAGTTAATATATTGCGAATTCATAATCTGTAATTAATTTTATTTATTTTACCCTAATTTATTTTTTATTTGATAGTTAATATATTGCGATTTTATAATCTGTAATTAATTTTATTTATTTTAGACTAGCATAACGACAATTGACAAAAAAAAAAATTTTACGTTAATAATTACATAGTTTTGATCCCGCCGATTTAAAATCCAGTGTTTTATCTATAATAAAGAAAGATTTCCCACATAAATCTTAATCAATTGACTATTTGATTAATTATATTTTAATGCTGGGATAAATAAGATGTTGAAATTAAATTTAAAAAAAAAAACAATAAAAAGATATGATTATTGAATAATATTTAGTTGGGACACGCTCCATTTAAGTTGGGGCCTGGTTTTGGGCAATCTCTTTTCTGTTTTCTTGCCGAATGTACATTTTTTCCAAAACCTGTGAATGCAGTTCCGGGTTCCACTAATACCAACTTGTGAAATCGTAAATAAATTGACATAAATTCTCCAGATATATATTTTGGAATGCCCATCTCCAGCAGTGGAGGTCTAGGATACTGTGTTCAAAGGACTGTACGAAAAAAAAAACACTGGTTTATATATGTATTTTTAGTCTAAGAGCCAGATAGTTGCCGATATGTCGAAACCTGTACAAAATCGAATCAAAATTATAATATGACTAACCTTGGTAAGTGTGGACGTGATTAATGTTTTATTCGTCTGTAATTTGGACTTGTCGTGTTTTTTCAAGTGAACCAGCATGTTGTAGGTGGTGTTGAAGAATAATCCACAAAGTACACATTCTATGTTCTCTGGAAAATATAATTATACTTAGCTATAGTTATTATTATTACTAAAAGAAAGAAAGAAAATACTTTATTTATCGTAACAATAACAATTGTTACAAAAAAAATATATATGCAAGGAATAAATCTAAACGTATTTGTATATATTACCTTTTCTATGTACCGAAACATACATACAGGTAAAGTAAAGTATCATCACGACCGATTCCCTTTCGGGGTGGTCAGAAACCACGCTTATAAATAAGCGGATTCACATTTAGCCAACTTTACTGCCGGCCAATCATGACAAGTGGCAAGCTCGTCGATGTCTCCAGCGTACCAAAGGAGAGAAATATCACAAATAAATTAAATAATAATTTAATGTATTTATTTACATTAATAAATATATTTGTGTCCCGATCAGAAATCGAACCCGGTACCTCCGAGTCTAAATTCACGGACTTACCGCTAGACCACGGAGGCAGTTTACATACAGGTGTGGCGATAAATAGGTATATGCTACAGCCGAGGCTGTATGATGCCTTATGTTGGGTAAGTCACGGGTCGCATAGATGTACATTTGCTAAATCGGAAAGAACACTGGTCGTCTGGTCAAGGAATTGTCAAGGAAATATTGCCAGTCTTCTTGGGACTATCCCTGAAGCGTCGTCTCTAGAGGACATTTTATACTTGTAGTTTATTTTGAATAAATATTTCAGTGAGCGAAAAACCTTCAGATGGCTGTAGGCTTACATGTCGTGTTTAGATGGTGACGTCACGCCCGACCCTGGCTTGAAGAAACACCTCTACCTAATTTTATTAAAATCGATCCTGTAGTTTAGGCATGAAGGCGAATTAAACTGACAGACAGATACACGCCGCCTCCGTGGCCGGATAAATCCGTGGATCCGATATGTCTCGAGTTTGGTAGGCTACAGGTACACGAGCTTGCCACTTGTCATTATAGAGCCTAAGTTAAGTTGGCTAAATGTGTCCCAGAAGGGAAACGGTCGTGATGATACTATACTATATGATAGACAGATACATGGCTTATCTGAAATGAAATGAAATGAAATATTTATTTGCAGGAAACATGGTAACAAACAATATGGGTCACATATTTCGCCATAAGCATGCAAAAATTTACAACAACTGTTATAGAAGTAAAGTTACTAAAAAACTCAGCGTTGCTTCTTTAGTAACTTTACTTCACAAAAACCTTTGTGTTGCTTAAAATACACATAGTATTCCTCCAAAGTATAGAAACATTCCTGAACTAGCCACGCATGCAGTACTGTACAGAATCTTTTATAAGGCATCTCTGTCCATACCTTTGGCAAACAATTATATATTTTAGCGCTCATATAGGAGGCGTTGAATTAACAAAATATATTTTGACCGGAACGGATTTAGTGGTAACTAACGTTGCCGTGAACTCGGGAGGTCGTGGGTTCGATTCCCACCGGGGGCAAGTTGTACATTGTATAATTTGTCTCGGTCTGGGTGTTTATATGTATAATATGTATATATATACAAAAAAAAAGTATAATATGTAGTTTATCAACCATCTAGTTTCCGTAACACAAGCCTCGTAGCTTACCACGGAAACTAGATGGCGCTGTGTGACCTGTCTGGAAATATTTATTATTATTATTATATACATTTGAACATCATTATAGGATCTCATATGAACTAGCTGTATCAGGCTATAGGCCAGACATCTTAGGTCCGGATTAATAGTCGTTGCTCCGTCAGTACATAGCACGAGCCATTGCTCAGGACTATCAAAGTGACAGTGACAGATTACTCTAAAAAACTGGCACGTTGACAGTCCTGAGCAATGGCTCGTGCTAAGCACTGGCGGAGCAACGACTATTAATCCGGACCTTAGTGTTTTCTCGGAAGTAGAAAAAAGATATTCTTATTGAACTCTGTTCCTTGGGAATCAATATTCCAAAAGATCACAACAAGTCGAACAAATATTATGAACACACAGAAGATTTCTTCATGATCATTTGATCAGGAATGAATTCAAGACTCAGCTTTACGCAGTCGAATGCGAGAGGAATTCCACCAAAATCTTTACACCACTTACTGAATGAATTGGGCCTCAGCAGGTCTGACGGAGATACATTTATGGAAAGAGCTACCAACACAGAATTAACAGAATCATGTAAACAATATTTATGGAATGAGCTTCCAAGACGACATTAACGGAATCATACAGTATTTGGTTGGGTAGGGAGAGAAGTAGAATGGTGGATGGTGAGCGCATTATCGCGGAATAAAAAAAATTTTCTTAAACCAGCCTATTGTCGGTCGCAAGCCCGAGACACCATTCTTCTCATCTCCTACCCACACACGATGGACCCGGCACCCGCACGGTGAATCCATGGAATGCTTAGAAATTTGTCTTCATTGATGGTGAGCGACTTATTGCGCAATAAAGTTATAGTCGGTCGCAAACTCGATATACCATCACCCGCACGGTGAATCTATGGGATGCTAAGAAATTTGACTTCTGATAAATAAAAATTAGTATTTGACTGACTTTTCTGTGGACAATATCCGTTGTCCTTAAATCCATATTGATAACATGGGGCGCACACCAGTCTGTTGGATCGTTCCTCCAGCTCTCTGTCAGTTATGGAGCTATCACCATCTTTCCTATAACAAAATACATTCGTAAGAACGCTTAAAATCCAAATAAGCTCATTGTTCTTTCCGGCATGTACCAACTTGTGGAATGGCTAATAATTTAATTTTAATTGATATATTGCACCTACCCCATATAAATGTTCTTGTTGTCCCGAAGGTCTGACAGGCAAAAAGAAAGGCCTGACATAATGTCAAGCGACATTATGTCAGGCCTTTGTATGTTTATGTGCAATAAAGTTTTAAAAATAAAAAAAATAAAAAAAATATAATTTTATTTTAGAAGTAAATTTGTAATTTTCTGTTATTTTTTTTTTTGTTTTAACAGTAATAAGTTTCTAATTTCTTCTTTTTATATTGATGAATGCTGTGACACCTAATTGGTACATATATTAAATAAGTTATAGTTATACTATGTTATGTGTGTTATAATATATGTACTGCTGTGTGTACTATATAAATAAATAAATTGTCATCAGCAATTCGTGAACTCTCTATTGTTCTGGAAGTCTCATCTCCAGCAGTAGGTGCTGATATGTACAACAATACTAAATCATTGCCATGTTCAACTTGGCGCTGTAAGCCCTTCTTTTGCTTTATTTCACTTTGAAAGTCGTTTGGGTAGCATTATTATTAGATTTAACCAAAATTCAGAAATAAAATTAATTTCAATTATAAAAATCCCGTCTACGATGAAAATGAACTGTAAAGATATAAATTTCGGATTGATTTTTAATTACATAGCGACTTTAAAAGTCGGGAAGATTTGAGCCTATTTTGTTTTTTTACGAGTCCTGATTATTAAAACCACTATTATTTTATTGTAGTATGACAATGCCTCATTACAGCAGCTATAATCCTTGGTGTATTTATTTTATAATTGTGTATGTCTTAGTTTTTAATATGACAATGCCTATTTACAGCAGCTATAATTTTAAGATTATAATTATGTATATTATAGGTAAATAAGCTTTTCGTTATATTGATTAATATTTTGACATGTAAAAGCGCAGAATACATTATATTTATTGTCCTATGCCTACTTACAAAATAATTAAAAATAAAAAAAAATAAAAAAAAAATGGTGTAGTTAAGCGGTGATCAAACTTTTAGATGAACAAATGAAACTTAATATAAATTTACATAATAAAAATTTAAAAAAACATTATTATTATTTTGCTTACAGCCCCTAAGACCTCCACTGCTGGAGATGGGCCTTCCAGAACTGGAGAATTTGGCCTACACTCGCTGCGCAGGCCAGACGGGCTGGCGAGAATCTGATGTCAATTATGAATGACTTTAGTGGAACCAGAAACGGGCGACGGCTTAACGTGCTCTCCGAACACGTGAATGGTGGTGTTGTAAATCTATGACTGCAGTACGTAAGAAAAGTGTATTTCTCATTGGTACATGTCGGGTGGGTTTGAACCGACCTTTGTAGGATTTAAGGAACGCGTTCTTACAACCGAGCCACCACCGCGCCTCTGAGTTATTATAGCCTATTGAGTTTATACATCGGCCAAATTAGGAAACAAGTGAAGATATAATCAGTTCATCACAGCTCCCTAGAACACAGCGTCCTAGACCTCCACTGCTGGAGATGGGCCTTCCAGAACATATATCTGGACAATTTGGCCTACACTCGCCACGCCTGGCCAGACGGCTTGGCGAGGATATGATGTCATTTTTTTTATGAGATTTTATTAACGATTTCACAAGTTGGCATTAGTGGAACCGGGACCGACGGCTTAACGTGCTCTCCTCACACAGGAACGGTGGAGTTGTAAATCTATGACTGCAGTACGTAAGAAAAGTGTATTTCTCATTGGTACATGTCGGGGGTTTCGAACCGACCTTTGTAGGATTTAAGGAAAAGATATAATTAAAGAAGAATATATATAACAGCATAATAATTTTACAAAAAAATAAATAAAAATAAAAATGTATATGCACTTAAAGAAGTAGAATTTCTTCAGTGGTTGGTTACCTTTTATCCTTAAGAGTGTAGATGAGAGAGGTCCGCTGTTCTGGTGTGTATGTGACCAGTCGCGGGTAGGTCTTGTGGTCCTCCACACTCAGCAGTACCGTGTTGTGGGAGAGCACCATCCGCCCAGTATGACGAGGTGGAGGATATAAGTGGTATTTTAAAGGATATTTTCTGCAACAACCAACTATACTGTAAGACGAGCTGCCAGAAGGTGAATTCCTTTTAACGTACATGTCAGCCAAGTTTTTTGTTTAGTAAATTTATTTACTGAGGATATTGTTACTGTGGATAGAGTTAGCAAAAGTGGTGCTATAATGTAAATAATTGTGGATAACCATAAAAGTAGGGTCATTTATTACTGTATGTGGATAACGATAAATGAGAATACCCATTTTTCTTAGAGAAAGGGGCCCAATAAAATGTTCTTGTGCCATAATGATTTCTTTTTTATTTGATAGTTAATATATTGTACATACATACATACATATCTTCACGCCAGATCCCTTGCGGGGTAGGCAGAGACAATTGAGCGCCATTTGACACGATCACGACATACTTCTTTCGCTTCGTCGACATTCATTAACCTCTTCATACATGCCCTTTGGTTACGAAGACTTTTTAATGCACCTTCAGTCAGTGTTTTATTTATTTGATCGTGATATGTGAGTCTCGGTCTGCCAGGGCCTCTTTTACCCACAACTTTCGCGTTATATATCTGGTTCGTCAATCTTTCATCGCTCATCCTTTCAACATGCCCGAACCATCGTAGCATGCCTTTCCTTATTTTTGTCCCTATGCTTTCCTTCATACCAACCCTTTTCCGTATTTCGACGTTACGTATGCGGTCCGCCAAAGTGACGCCACATATCCGCCGCAACGACCGCATTTCTACTGCATTAACCCTACTCTCATGTGTATTCTGACGTATCCACGTCTCGCTTCCATACATCAGTGTTGGTACCAACATGGCATTGTGTATGGCGAGCCGAGCTTTGTCACTGACATTTCGACTGCCGATCAGTGACCCCAGGGCACCGTTAACACTATTTCCCGCGTTCACTCTTCTTTCAACGTCCCTATCGTACTTCCCATCCGCAGTGAAAACACTGCTCAGATATATAATTTCATTTACTTGTTCTAGAGTTTCATCATCAATCTTTATCGTCACGGTTGTCATCCTTCTTCTTTCAAACACTAGTACCTTGGTTTTTCTCGCATTCAAACGGAGTCCTTTTTCTGCACATCCCTCCTTCATTCTTGTGACTAGTGATTGCAGTTGTTGTTCGGACGATGCCATAAGAACAGCATCATCTGCATAAAGCAGGCAGTTCACCACTAGATCACTCATCTTTATCCCACAGTCACTCTCTCTCACTCTTTTTAGGCATTTGTCGAGATATAGAGTGAATAATCTAGGAGAAAGCACACAACCCTGTTTGACGCCCATTTGGGATTCAAAGCAAGGCGACATACCTCCCTCCACCCGCACACAAGCTTTGCAGCCCTTGTACAGGGACTGTATAGCTTGTAGCAGTTTGTCATTCACTCCATACTCCGGCAATATGTCCCAAAGCTTCTTTCTTACAACTCTATCAAAAGCCTTTTCCAAATCCACAAAAGCACAGAAAACCTTCTGGTTTAAGGCCATAAACTTCTCCGTGATATTGCGGATATATTGTTATTATATTGTGATTTCATAATCTGCAATTAATTTTATTTATTTTAACCTAGCATAATGACAATTGACTAAAACATGCTCTTAAGTTAATAATTACATAGTTTCGATCCCACCGATTTGAAATCCAGTGTTTTATCTATAATAAAGTACCTGATCATAATAAAGAACCTAATCGTATAAATAGTGCTTTGTAACTATTTCATACATAAATTTTAACCAATTCAGGCACAAGTCGCAGTTAATTTTATGCGGTTTCCCGCGAGTGACTCTAAGAAAAGCATTTGCTAATAACCTCATACAGCCGCGGGTATCAACTAAGACTCGCATCACTCAAGATCGGCAGAGACTGAGGAAGGAACCAATGGGTATTCCCTCCAATACAGATAGAAATATCAAACAGAGGAGTGGCCTACACCCGTACAGATTGCCACAAATGCAGTACTCAAATGAGAAAATTAATAAATAGTTCTGCACCTTATGTACTTACTGCTCTCGTTGTCCCGAAGGTTTGACCATTATAAAATGTCTTGTGAAATGAAAGTATTATATATTTGTGTGACTACCTACATGTTTTCATGTAATAAATTAGTTTGGATTCTGACATGTGTTTTGTTGTATCTTTTATTGGCGACTACGAAAAATTAATGTAATTCAGTGAAATATGGCGTCAGGAGTTACTAATATTGTATTTCCTGGACAGTTTAACCCTCAGACTGATAAGTGGTGTGAATACAAGGAACGATTACTTTTTGCACTGGATGTTGCGGGCATTGGCAATGACAACCTTGACAAAGCCCGTGCTTTGTTTTTATCTCAGTGTGGAAAGGAGACTTATTCTCTGATTGTGTCACTATTAGTACCAAACAGGCCTACTTGTGTCGGTTTTCGGGAAATACTTTCTTTGTTGGACTCTTTTTATGAACCTGAAGTCAATGAAATCTTACAAGCGGGAAAGTTTCATAAACGCCATCAATTACAAAAAGAAAGCGTGCAGGAATATATTGCGGCTCTCGGCGTGCTGGGCGCTAAGTGCAACTACTCAGACTTAAAGCGCCAGCTGCGAGACCGACTGGTGTTGGGTGTACGTGATGATCGCTTGCGGCGTGATCTGTTAAAGTCTAAGGACGTCACATATGAAACTGCTGTACAGACATGCCTCAATTACCAAGCCAGCTTCTCTGATCTGTACCCTAACGACATGAAGTTGAACCAAACTCCTCTTCATAATGATGAACCTATGGAGATCGATAGAATCAAGGTGATGGGTTGTCGACACTGTGCAAGACAACACAAAGAAGGCGAGCGGTGTTTGTTTGCTAAATCCAAATGTTTTTATTGTAAACGTTTTGGACACATCACTGCTGCATGTCAGAAACGAGGATCCAAAGTGCATCAAGTAGAAGATGCTGCTGACGATATCTCACGAAGTTCTCCAAGCCCTGAGAAGATGTTGGGAATCTATAACTCTTTAGAAAGTCTTCAACCACCTATACTCACGACTGTTATAATTAATGATGTGAAACTATCTATGGAAATTGATTCTGGTGCATCAAGAACTATTATTTCTGAAGAAACCTACCGCAAGCTGTGGCCTAGACCCCTTCCACTGCAACTTACTAACATTAGACTTGTCACGTGGACTAACCATGTGTTAAAAGTTTTGGGACTGGCTTGTGTATGTGTTGTAATGGGCAAAATGGAAGCACAGTGTGAACTAATTGTAGTAGCTGGTAAAGGTCCAAGTCTTCTTGGGAGGAACTGGTTTAAGGCTCTAGGACTTGATGTGTCAGGAAAGTGTTGGACGGGACATCATGTAGAAGGTCCAGATGTGTCATTAAACTTGCAACCTGAGGGTCGGCAGAAGCAACTGGTTAAGGAATCATTGGGTCATATGACTGAAGCTGAGAAAGTACCCAGAGAGATCCAGGAAGAGGCGGCTCCTACTAACAAAAATACATTACGCGCCTTTTTAGGCTTGTATAACTTTTACGAAAAGATTATATCGGACAAAGTAAATCTTAAACCATTATATAGATTATTGGAGTCTAAGAGATCTTGGATGTGGGGACAGCGGGAACAAGATGCCTTTGAGAAAGCTAAGGGTTGTTTGTCATCTGATATGACATTAGTAGAATATGAAGTTGACAGGGAGATATTATGTATTTGCAGCTCAACAGACTACGGACTTGAAGCAATATTGGTACATGTCATGGATGATCGGTCTGAAAGACCCGTGATGATGTCTTCAAGAACTTTACATCCCCATGAGAGGAAGTATGGGCAGATTGACAAAGCAGCTTTAGCGATTGTATTCGGATTGACCAAGTTCCATCAATTCCTGGCGGGTCGGGAATTTTGTATTATCACAGACTATAATCCATTGGTAGATCTGTTCCACCCTACTAATCAAATCCCTGACCAGATTTCCCCTCGCATGTTACGTTGGTCTCTGAAACTTGGATACTATAAGTACAGTATTAAATATAGACCTGGGAAATCAACAGGCAATGCTAATGTTTCAAATCAGTGGACAGCTCCCAATACCTCTGAGAGTGAGGATGAAGGCTTAAGAGAAGTTCTTTTGTTGGGAAAACAACCGGATGGATGGGACGTTGATGCTAAGAGTATTGCTACTGAGACCAAGAAAGATGTTTTATTACAGAAGGTGTTATTTTACATTCTCAATGAATGGCCACGTACAAATACAGACCAGGCACTCAAGCCATTTTGGAC
The DNA here is from genome assembly GCA_910589645.1 of Tinea semifulvella. Lineage (NCBI taxonomy): Eukaryota > Metazoa > Arthropoda > Insecta > Lepidoptera > Tineidae > Tinea > Tinea semifulvella. The sequence continues at coordinate 489,857 of OU342604.1, forward strand.
ACGCAGAAAGGCTCTTTCACATGATAAAAACTGCTTATTATGGTGCAACAGAGTCATTATACCAACATCTCTTCAACATATGGTACTGAAATTATTACATGCTTCACATGATGGAATTGTCCAAACAGAAACATATGTGTGGTGGCCTGGGATTCATCAACAGATAGAAATCACTGTGGCTGAATGCGAGCAATGTCAATCCATTGAAAATAACCCACCAAAGGAACTGCAGACCCGGATCATGTCTGAGACACCTTGGAGTAGAGTTTACATGGAATTCGCTGGTCCGTTTCAAGGAAAGACCTTCTTGGTACTTGTTGACAGTTATAGCAAATGGGTAGAAGCTGAGATTGTTTCTTCTATGTGTAGTGGAAATGTCATAACAATTCTCAGAAGGATTTTTGCATCTCAAGGCTTACCAGACACTCTAGTCTCTGACAATAGTAGGTCTTTCAGTTCAGATGAGTTCAATCATTTTCTAAAGAATTATAAAATCAAGCATCTGTATTCTTCACAATACCATCCAGCTTCTAATGAACAAATAGATGTGATTGAGGCCTTTAGGAACAAGTTGAGGAAAATGATAGATGATGATGAGCCCTGGAGTGAGAAACTATGGAAAGTGCTGTATTTTTTACGTGTGGCACCTAACAGATATACAGGGAAGACACCAGCAGAGATGCTGAATGGACGAAAATTTAGAATGTCAGGGTCGTCAGTGTACCCAGAGTGTGTACCTAGTCGGGCACATCGGCAGCTGGAGCAGGCGACGTATAGGGGACCTGCCAGACAGTTTGTAGTAGATCAGCCGGTTCTGGTGAGGATGTGGGGCCCCAGAGAGAAGTGGCAGAGGGGCATAATACATTCAGTGGAGGGCCCAAGCTCTTACTGGGTGAGAACGGGAGATAGAGCATTCCATCGGCGACATGTCGATCAGCTTCTGGCGCAGACTACACAGGAACCTCTTGATCAACCAATAATTACTCCACCGAAGCTTGAGAATGAGCATCCACCTATTCTGGAAGAACTGATAGTAATACCACATGCTGGACATAATCAGTGTATCTAATTTGTGTTAATTATGTAACTTTTATTGTAGTTATATTTTGACCTGTTAATATGAGGGAAAGGTATATTATGTATTTGTGTGACTACCTACATGTTTTCATGTAATAAATTAGTTTGGATTCTGACATGTGTTTTGTTGTATCTTTTAGAAAGTAATCTATAAGAACTTAGTCACCTGTTATCTGAGTATTTAGGTAAGTCACTCAAGTATGTGCTTGTCTTTTTGAGTCCGCTGGCAAACTTTACATAGACAGTGTTGGATATCTTGGGCTCGGGTTGACCTTAAATTATTATTTTTTATTTAAGATTAATTTAGGTAAGCAACTTAAAATCAAATTATTCATTAAGTTACAATATCTCCTAATTATTTCAATGTTGTGAGTGGTTTTGGTCCGGCAAGCTGTTGGCAAAAACACTTTCCTTAAAGTCCAAAAAGGTTGTGGTTCGAACACCAGCATCTACGAGCACCAGATTTACATAAACACTATCGTTCCCGTCCCTTGGAGAGCATGTTAAGCCGTCGGACCCAGTTCTACTAATACTAACATGTGGAATTGGTAATAAATTGTCATGGGGAAAGGGGGAGGGAGGGGCTACACCCTGGTACTACCCCTTCTTCTAGGAAATAAATAGATTTCTATACTAGTGTTTGAAGTTAGTTCTCAATAATAAACAATGTTAAAGTAATAAGGTGCAGTGGTGGCTCGGTTGTAAGAACGCGGTCCTTAAATCCTACAAAGGTCGGTTCAAACCCCCCCGGCATGTACCAATGAGAAATACACTTTTCTTACGTACATTTACAACCCTACCATTCCTGTGCCTTGAAGAGCACTAATACCAACTTGTGGAATTGTTAATAAATTGTCATTACAAGTTGACATCTGATCCTCACCACACCGTCTGGCCAGCTTGGCGAGTGTAGGCCAAATTTTCCAGATATATTAAACTGCTGGATATAACAAGAGACAATGTTTAAAATATTTAATTTATTTCTGTCAATTTTTGAGTCTGGCTAGAGATCCCAATAAGCTTTCTATAAATTTGCCTAATTGGGAACCTACTTCAGTCATAAGTATCTGATTCTAGTTGCTAACATTCATGGGCCTTGCGCGCCACTTACCATCAGGTGGGTGCAAGGTCACATGATGTGCTAATAAAAAAATCTTTCTATAGGTTATGGTTTGATAATACTTTCCTCTTACCAACAATAATATTTTTAACATTTTGAATAATAGTAGTTCTCCTCGAACTGACTACTATATCAGCATTTTCTACATTATCAGCCAAGAACTCATCTGCTTTCTTATACCAGTCCACACACTTCAGGTTCCACCGCTTTATCCTAACCAGGTTATTGGCACCAGGAACCACTTTCACTGGCAAACATATAGGATCTGAATAATCAGGAATTACCACGCGCTGTTCAATTCTCAGCTTTTTCTTAGTATACGGCTTTCTTTGGACTGGTAAAGGCGTATAATCCTCATCCTCCTCATGTTTACGCTTTTGAAGTCTTTTTTCTTGGTCCCACCGTACAGTTCCAGCTTTTGGTATGCTTGTATGAGCCGCTTTAAGTAAAGATTCGGATGAAGGTTTGAGGTTAGGTGTCACGTACTGCTGGACTATGCTTATCATGTCCTCGTCCTCTTCAAGGTATTCTACCTCAAAATCAGACTCGGCCATTATAATTTATTAAAACGTTTCAAAGTGCAATTCTTTGAATTGTTTACAAACTTAAATCTTTGCGTTAAAGAAAAGAAAAAAATCGTAAATATTAAATCTTACAGATTTACTTCTCACTCTAGGAATGTTGATAGCTATAAGTCTGTTTCTTTCGCAGGATAAATATTTTTCTGACAAAAGAAAATTTTTTTTTTTTGGTTCTCTTCTCCCTATGGATGATGAATGAGATGATAGGGAAGGCAAAGGGTCTAGCCCATACAGCCAAGTCTGACGTAATATATCTTTCTTTTTAATGAGTTAATGAGGTCATCATCAAATTCCAGATGCTGCAGAATTTGATGCTTTTCTTGGAGTCACTCGCAACACCATAGCTCAAACACGTCGGGTAAAATATGGGAGTTGACAGCGCGGGTAACGGCAAAAAATAAACTGCAACTTCGGCCCCATATTTAAATTCCAATTTATCGTTTTCCATAATTATTCACATTGTAGCACATTATTAAACAAAACAACACCACTTTTGACCAATAATATCCACAGTAAATTAATTTAAAAAACAAAAACTTGCACTTGACATGTTCACGCAAAATGGCGCGAAGAACTCCCGTGTTTTTTATTTTCTCCTAGGCCTAGCTAGCCTTAGGGCTAGGTCTATCTTGATTTTTCAAATACATAAATTGATTTTTATTTTATTTTATATACATAGGTACTAGTTTGCGACATATTTATTAAATTATTTATAATAAAAAAGTTTTATTTAAATTGAAGGACTTTTTATGTTGTGCCTCATTTAATTATGAAAATAAAACAGATATTTGTAAAGTCAACATGTCGGACAAGTTAGTTGTTTTGTTTTTTTGATTTATTTTCGAACTAATAGCTAAATTTAGTCAATATATTACATTGAGAAATGTACTTTGATATATGTTAAAGCTTTTCTAGTAGTAAAATATAAAGGAAAATAATTATTACAAGTGTTTTTTTTCCGTTTGAAAATAAGGACGCGTGTTCATAAAAAGTTTTGTTGAATTTTCAGTGAGGATATATTAGGAGATATTGGTGATCACAGTTTAGCTGATTACAACCTTGGGAACGAAGAAGAGGAGCAGTTGTTGGCTGATGATTTAGATTCTTCTCAGAACGTTCCTTCGTCGGGTGTCCACGCATTTAGCCGTGACATCGGCAACGACTACCCTGTTCCCAATCTTAATTATGGAAGCCAGGTACAAATTTTCTAAATTTAATTTCATTCTTTCACCATCTAGGTTTACTTAACCTTTAATTTTTAAAAGCACTTTAAGTACTAAAGAGTTCAGGTTGTAAATTTTAACTGATGAGACCAGGGGGCAATTCTTGAGCTATAAAGATAATAATGTATAGGGTGCAAGTAGATGTAGCACTGGTGCAGGTTATATGCAGTATGTAATATACTGTTTAAAGAAGTGTGAGAATACTAAAACACACAAGACCCATATACCTACACAGTACAGTACATGCACAAGCAAGTAACTTGTACTATACTGCTCTAGTGTGTGTTCCACAATGAAATTTAGTAATAAATCTGTTCTGTGTATAATTGTGAGTTTAATATTTAATTACCATATCAAAATATAGCAATTTGTTTAAAAACAAAGTGGCTAGTGATATTAGAAATAGACTATGGTGATAACTGTCAATTTTATGAACTTACACCAGTATGTATATTTATTTATTTATTTATAGGCATATCAATTATAATTATAAAATGGCACTCTCGCCAATAAGTGTATTGAGTTTGAGTACTGCATTTGTGACAATCTGTACGGGTACAATAGGCCATCCCTCTGTTTGATATTGCTATCTGTATTGATGGGAAAGCCATTGGCTCCTTCCTCAGTCTCTGTCGAACCTGACTCCAAGGCCAGGGCCACTCCTTTGTTTGAGCGTGCGGTGTGTGACTCTGCCAGATCCTCTCAGGTTTGAAACAAGCATGTTTGGGTGTGATGCAAGTCTTAGTTGATACCTGCGGCTGTATGAGGTTATTTCCTCTCCTATTGTTTTCATGTGTAGGTCCTCAGGATATTGTATTGTATCCTTGTTCTTAATATAGAAGGAAATGTCAAGGATAAGCCTGAGGGCTTTTCTCTGAAATCTCTCCAGGATGTCGATGTTACTATTGCTAGCTGTTCCCCACAGCTAAGTACCATATGTTCCAAATTAGTTTGAGAGTTTTTAGTTCACTGAATAAATCAATCTCAGCCATAAAAAAAAAGTTATGACACTTGCAACTCTTAATTAATTTGTTGGCACACAACTGAGGCTACTACGAGCATGGGTCAAGCCACAGTTTTAGAATTGTCTCTATGAGGTATTCTATGTTTTTGGATGGAGCACACCAAAGGTTCAAATACCTTTTGGTGGTTTGTTTACATTTTGTCAGGTCACAATGAATGCCATATAGTAACTGTTATCTAATTAATAATATGCTTTTTTCCAGTCAGCAAAATATGGTGCAGAAGAGAGTGTGGTCCCCAATGTGGAGCCTACCTATGGGTTTTCTGCACACCAGACTCCTCGCCTACCACCACCTATTGTAAGTCAATTGAATAATAAAAGACTAATAAAGCACTAATACTAATACTAAATAAAAGTGTGGAAAACAGAAAAAAAATATCATTTATATAGTTTTGGTTTGAGTAGATGTCTATGGGTCTTGATGATGATCAAAATAAATTAAACATTACTTTAATTTAAAGTTATATAAAGACAGTTGGTAAGATTTATCATAATATTTGTCCCCAGTCGGCCCCACCAGTGGAGCAGCAGGTCCCGGTCCCAGAGTTGTGTCCCCCACAGAGAACACCAAGGGTCAGAAATATACCTGACTCACTGGGTAAGTATAAATGACTAAAAATCATACCACATAAATATAAGTTTGGAGATGGATACATCTGTTGCACGATAAAGATTTGGAATCCCTTCCAGCCAAGTGGAAACACTTTCCTATAACCTGGAGTCCTTCAAGTGAGATGTGAAAAAGCAGCTTGTTAGGCTAGCCTAGTATTAGGGACTGATGTTAGTCATGTCTGATTCCAGTAGCTAACATTCATAGACCTGGCGCGCCGCTTATCTAGTGGGACCAAAGTCACATGTTCTGCTAGTACATGATTGTGATGACCGTAACTTCTCCACACTTAGTCTCCATGACACTATTGTGCATAACCTTTTCTCTGCCAGCATAGCCATCCGATCTCCTCCAGGAGACCTGCCACGCTCATGCAGATCTCAAGAAGAGTACACGCAGTCTGGAGGAACTTCAATGTAAGGGCAGCCACTCTGTGCGAAACTTAACTCTGTTTAAGCTCGTGCGTAGCATTTGTCACGGTTGGGAAGGGACTCTCTAGACTGTTTGCAGTCAGTGGCCGATATCTCAGCTCTTTGGTAGTTTCAGCTTCGCAAAAATTGGAATGGTAGAAGGATTATTGGTCCTAGGCCTGTTGGTGACTATCATCTGGACAGTTCATCAGTCGTATCATTGCCCAATGCCCAGTGAACCACTATGACCCTTTATCCAGTGTAGCGTGACTATTGACTCCGCACACAGCTTCCAGGGTCTGATGTCATTGCTAGTATAAAAGAAATGCTTGACCTCAAAAAATCTGTATGAATATATAATTATTAAACTTATGTTTTGTTATAGACAAGGTGATAGTTCCCCGTTCCCACTATGGTCTGCGTCAGTCTCGTACAGTGTGGAGGAACCCAAACTATTCCCCCTACAGGAGGGTCAACAATGTGCAAAGGGTCAGTATATAATGATATATTATTTCTTTCACAATGTGTTTTAATTTGTTTATTTTTTTTTTTGGGTTCCAAATCGCCTTAAAATCTACTTTTAAATATCTTGTTTGAACTTTTGCTTGGAAATGCTGCAGTTGAAAATAGGTGCTATATAACTTTCAATATTTATGTAAAATAACACATGCAGCGTAGTCTATGAATACCGATTTTGATATACAAATAAATGGGGTCACATGTAGTAGTCAGATGATGACTATAGCCTATGTTACTGAAAAGTTTCATCAAAATACGTTCAGTAGTTTTTTGTGTGTAACATATATCTGGACATTCAGAATCCTCACAAACTTTATAACAATAGAAGGATATGTATTTCAACATGTATATTTTTTACGATATTTTTTTCCATAAGAAATCATAGTCTACCTCTCTGAGGAGGCTCCTTGGGGTGTCCAACTGTCCACCCCAAAAAAGGAAGAAACGTTGTTGATTATAATGTTTGTTTCAGTCTGCTACATCGTACCAGCGGCCATCATTTCCACCTCCACATCAAGTTCGTCCCAAGGCGCCAGCAATTCGGCCCGAAATCCGAAAAACTCGGCCCGAAATTCACATAATGCGTCCAGACGTTCCTCAGACTCGTCCTAAAATGCACATTATGCAACCTGAAGTTGCAGAAGTTCGTCCCAAAATGCACATAATGCAACCCGACTTACCTAAAATTGAACCGGAAGTTCATTTAATACGGCCGGAAGTGACTAAAAATCAACCTGAAATTCATATAATTCGTCCTGATGCTCCCAGAATTCCTCCAGATGGTCCCCCCATTCGACCGGTTGGTCCCCACATTCGTCCGGTTGGTCAGTTCATTCGACCGGATGTTCCTCATATTCGTCCGGATGTTCCCCACATACGTCCTGAAGTACCCCACTTACGTCCGGATGTATCGCACATTCGTCCGGATTTTCCCTTTGTTCGTCCGGATGTTCCATACATTCGTCCGGTTGGTCCCCTAATTCGTCCGGCAATCCATCAAATTCGTCCGGCAATCCATCAAATTCGTCCGGAAAACCCTCAAATGGCTCCTGATTTTCCGCCTATAAACGATTTGGAACGTACAGTGGTATTACAAAAACCTCCCCCAGTCTTTGAGCCTAGATTGAGGCCAGAATTTCCGCCTAGATTTTATCCGTACAACCAGCCTTATATTCCTGAAGTTCCTTTGGTCCCACAAGTGACAATTCGTCAGCCAATTTTTAGGCCAAATGCCCCGAAAGTAGGGGATTTCCCCGCCAAATACCCGGCGGCACAACAAGTGAGGATGTTACCAATACAACTTCCCCCAAATATGCCTCCGTCTATTCCGGGGAAAAAGGTGCTCATCAATCCGCACTTTAAAGGAAATTTTCAACCTCCAGAAGGTAAGAACATTTGATTAGATAATTTCGATTAGTTTTAAAATTTAATTGGATATATTTAGTACACTGTTTTGTCAGATTACAAATTAATTATTTATGGTATGGTATCAAATGAGTGACCATTATTTGTTCTTTGTCATGATTTCGTTTACTAGGAAAATAGATCATTATAGGATTCCAAATGAACTAGCTGTATCAGCCTATAGGCCAGAGATCTTAGAGTTTACTTGTAACATGAAAAAAGTTATTCTGATTGAACTTATTGTTCCGTGGGAATGTTGGTCGAGAGGAGTTACAGCAAAACCTTTGCACCACTTACAGAAAGAATTGGACCTAAGCAGGTCTGTGGAGATATATTTATGGAAAGAGCTTTCACAGTATTTGGTTGGGTGGCAAGAGGAGTGGAATGGTGGATATAAACCAACCAACTTGTAAACCACCCTATTGTCGGTCGCAAGCCCAAGACGCCATTCTTCTCTTACCCACACACAAATGAACCTAGCACGGTGAATTCATGGAATGCTAAGAAATTTATATTCTCTCTCTTCATAGATATATAAGGTATATATACTTATATATGTTATATAATATTTTTAAATTATCCTATAATTATATTATTGTTACTTTCACTTTCATTGCACCTATATTTGTTCAAATTTGTCCTTAAGGTTTGGCTGTCAGAGAATGTCTGTGGGCATTAAGTCCGCCTTTGTACTTTGTGCAATAAAGTTTTTAAATAAATAAAAATAAATAAATAAATTATTGTTATTTCAGATTTTCCAAGCAAATACATCCCAACAAGAATTCACAGGTCGCCGCCGCCATTATCCAAAGAAACCATTGAAAAGAAATTTGGTAAGAGCTCTGTTCAAATTGTAATAATCCAAAAACAAATTGTCTAATATAATTGAATTGGTCACTTAAAAAAAACATTACCTTTAAGAAATAGCATATATATATATATATATATATATATATATATATCATAGCTATCAGAGCATGCAACACATTCAATGAGCTTATAATTAAGTATGACACCGATATTTTCTTTTCAAGTATTAAGATGGTGAGGCATGTGCTAAGCAATCGTTTTTTTACTGAAAATGATTTTGATTAATTCTCAATTACTTATTATTGTTTAATTGTATTTGTTTGTGGATGCAACTATTCATTAGTAGTACGTTGTGTAGTGTTTATGTGTTACTTTGTATGTTTCAGTATGTTTTTTTTTAATCTTTGTCATCTCATAGGCTTTTTTGTTTTTTGTGTTTTTTACATTATTAATATGTTTCTATTTGTGAAAACTTATAAATGACACTCTGTTGCTAACGTTTAGTTCTATTTGTTGTTGGATATTGTCAATAGTTTTCCTTAAATAAATAAATATATATATATATGTGGGAAATCGGGGCTTAATAAAACAATAATTTCGCTTGAAAACACTTTAACTATATTTTAATCAACTTTTCTCCGTTTTACATCTTAACTTCCCACACCTTCCTCTTCCCCTCTCCCCTCTCCTGCGTTCCGTTTCTTGAAGTTTATTTTTCTCCAAATTACGTTCCTACATATATATATATATATTCCAAATTTTATCTTTTCTCCCATGTATTATTTTTTTTGTAAATCTAGCACATAAATGCATTTAATTTATTTGTTATATTTTTCAAATTTGGTACGCTGGAGACATCGGACGATCTTGCCACTTGTCATGATTGGCCTATAGTAAAGTTGGCTAAATGTGAATCCGCTTATTTATATGCTCTGACCACCCCGAAAGGGAAAGGGTCGTGATGATACTTACTTTATTTTATAATGTCTTATTGTGAGGGATCGCCTGAAAATCAGCGCTTTGACCGAGTGTTGCAGCTTATTGCTAAGCTGATTCCCTATTTGTCACCACACTATCTTGATTGTATTTAGGTATATATTTGTGTGGGTCGAATTTATGTAATATGTATTAAATAAAGTATTTTTATTTTTATGTACTTAATTATTTAATTTTAATATATTTCCATTTACTTAAAAAATCTCATACACCCATCATATAAATCTGTCACTCTCCCAAAGGTTAGCTGGTAGAGAATACCTTCATGGTATTATGGTCGCCTATGTACTATACATCTTTTTATTTTGTATATTTTGTGTGTAATAAAGAATTTTATTATTATTATTATTTTGTTTGTTGGATTATTATTACTTTCCTGCTTGTGTTTTTTTTTTGTGACAAATAAATTTTTTCTTTCTTAATAATAATATATTTATTTCCATTTAGGTATGGATATTGATGATGCTGCAGAAAGGTTTATAGCGGAACAAAGATCAGCTCTGGCAAGTCGGGCCAACAACAAAATGTACCAGAACAGAGAACCACAGAGGTAAATGTTTTTTGTATTCGGATTCAGGCATTTGAAATAAAGTTCTTGGATGAAAGCACGGTATAGTTAAAGCGGTGCGGTGGTGGCTCGGTTGGAAGAACGCGTTCCTAAATCATACAAAGTCGGTTTGAACCCCCCCGGCATGTGCCAATGAGAAATACACTTTTCTTACGTACTGCAGTCATAGATTTACAACACCATCGTTCTGTGTCTCGCCGTCGGTCCCGGTTCCACTAATATAACCTTGTGGAATCGTTAATAAATTGTCATTTAAAAATTGACCAGATTCTCGCCAACCCGTCGTCGTCTGGCCAGCGTGGCGAGTGTAGGCCAAATGCAAAAAAATAGAATATATTTAATTCAAATATATTCTGGAAGGCCCATCTCCAGCAGTGGAGGTCTAGGACGCTGTGTTCTAGGGGCTGTAATGATGAAAACTATTTACTTTTTTTAATAACCTTGTTTTTTATATATTAAGATCAAAACCAACCTTCACTCTTAAACACCATAAAAATAACTTTTTAGATATAGGTCACATGTTATTTAAAAATTTGTATATAAAAAGAAGTTTTTGATAATTAAACTGAAGAATTTGGCCTACACTCGCCACGCTGGCCAGACGGCTTGGCGAGGATCTGATGTCAATTTTTATTGAGAATTTATTAACGATTCCACAAGTTGGTATTAGTGGAACCTGGACCGACGGGTTAACGTGCTCTCCGAGGCACGGGAATAATGGTGTTGTAAATGTCTATGTAAGAAAAGTGCATTTGTCATTGGTACATGCCGGGGGAGTTCGAACCGACCTTTGTAGGATTCACATATTGTCTTTTTGATTGATTATGAAATAACAGGGATTTTTAATGGATAATACCACTAACCAAAACAGTATTTTTTTATATCCATATAACCAGCACTTCCTTAACTGTGGTAACACTTATGCATAATGCCTGCGATGTGTGCTGGATGTAGGGCAGCCACTTCATCCGTCCATCTGTCAGGGGATCGTTCCACTCTGTGTCTTCCCGTACGTGGTCTCCACTCTAAAATCGTTCAACGGTTCCAGAACTAATGTGTACATCCTATTGCCACTTTAGCTTATTGATTTTTAAGGCTATTTGGTTCTCTGAAGGATTTCATTGTTTTGGACTGTATATATCAGAGAAATACCTAATACCTAGCATAGCTCTCTTTATTTCATCTTCAGTGATCTTAAATTTGTGGACCACTTTGTATACACACCGTCAGTGTCCACGTTTCTTCTCCGTACGACAGCACTGGACAGAACGCACTGGTTGAAAACCCTGGTCTTCAAAAACTGGGGTATGTTTGAAAGGATGTGACTAAACCGTAATACTTTACTCTAGTATCTTCACGACCGTATCCCTTCTGAGGTGGTCAGAAACCTCACTTTTAATGAAGCTGATTCACATTTAGTCAACTTGACTGCCAATCTGTAATGAAAAATAGCAAGCTCGTTGGTGTCTCTAGCGTACCAGAAGAGCAATATCACTAATATTGTATTTTTTATTTGTGTCCCGACCAGGAATCAAAGCCGGTATCTCCACAGATTTGACTGCTAGATCACAGAGACGGACACTTTACTTTAATTAATATTTTTATTGCTGCATTGGAAAAAAAATAATAATAAATGTATAATTTGTTTAGATATATTGAAAACACGACCATAGAGATAGCAAACGACTTACACCGAGATCCGCGGGACGATGATGATCTTCTGCGGAGACAGGAGGCCTTCATACAGTCCAACAGGGCCGGGCTCCGGAGACGGTCAGTACACTATACACTACTGTACTGCGCATTACCCTCATCACTAGTTATTTTATTCATATTATTCACGTCACTATTTACTAAACTCATCATTTATTACTTCACCATTGTTCATTCGCTTAACATTTTGTATTTATTTTTGCCATTCGGATGAAAAACATTACAAAAATAACAGCAAATGATTGTAATATTTCAGTATGCGTTCTCCCTCACCCCCGCGTCGAGCTCGCTCTCCTCCTCCTCCCGCACGGGAAAAAGATGAGGTTAGTATTCACTTTCAAATTTATTTTATTCATCATGCGAACGCGTACTCGATCTCCACGACTGTAGATGGGCAATTTTCATTCCAGAACATCATTTACCTTCATCACAGCCTCTAGAACACATAATCCTCGGTGTCCACTGCTGGAGAGAGTCCTTCCAGCTGGAGATTATAGAGAATTGGCCTTACACTCGGCGAGACGGGTTTGCGCGGGGATAAATTTCATTACCGAGCATATTTCCTTTCAGAACATATTTATTTTCAGAGCTATATCCTTCCAGAGCATGTTTCCTTTCAGAGTATATATCCTTCCAGAGCATGTTTCCTTTCAGAGCATATATCCTTCCAGAGTATATTTCCTTTCGAGCATTTATCCTTTCAGAGTGTATTTCCTTTTAGAGTGTATGTCCTTTCAGAGTATATTTCCTTCCAGAGCATGTTTCCTTTCAGAGCAGTATCCTTCCAGAGCATGTTTTCTTTCAGAGCATATATCCTTCCAGAGTATATTTCCTTTCAGAGCATTTATCCTTCCAGAGTGTATTTCCTTTTAGAGCGTATGTCCTTTCAGAGTATATTTCCTTCTAGAGCATGTTTCCTTTCAGAGCAGTATCCTTCCAGAGCATGTTTCCTTTTTCAGAGCTTATATCCTTTCAGAGTTAATTTTCTTTCAGAGCATATGTCCTTTCAGAGCATATATCCTTTTAAAGCAAATCTCCTTCCAGAACATTTGTCGTAGATATACAACGCCTCCGTTTCCGTGCCTCGGAGAGCGCGTTAACCCGTCGGTCCCGGTTCAACTAATGCCAACTTGTAGAATCATTAATAAAATGTTATTAAAATTGACATCAGACAAATACAACCTGCCTGGCCAGGCGCGGCGAGTGTAGGGCTCTACATGTTCTGGAAGGCTATGACTCCGCCTTCTAGGTGTTGCGATGATGGTTAACGTCTTTATTATTATCTAGGATAGTGAATATCGTCGTCGAGTCCGCGAACAAGAAAACTTAAGAGAAAGATTAACTCGGGCCAAAGAATTGAGGAGAAGGAAAAACGCTGCTGTTATCCAGGACCGGTACGTTATTACTATTATTAGCTTTGTATGTATGTATGTAATAGGCTCACCCTTAATGATGCTCTTCCGTGCTTCTTTCTTCTTCGGTACCGCTTCGTCACAGGTAGGGAATTAGGTGTTGGTCGTCAGGTGTCAAAACAGTTAATGTAACTACGCAAAAGTAAAGATTTAAGTGTGTAACTATAAACTTAACTATAAAATAATGAAAAAACAGTTGAAATTCATCAAAATAGTGAAAAAATAAAGTGAAATATAAAGTGACATAACCTAAAAAAAACAAAACCGACTTTTTGGCTTTTAAACAGGAATAAGATGAGAAATAAGTACTTAAATAACACATAAAACCAATAACAAGGTTGATTTACGGCATATTATAGTTAAAAGTAAAAAAACTAACTAAATAGTTTTTCTTCTTAATTTGTAGTAATCACTAATTATTGATATAAAACCGTTATAAAACGATATTTAACGGCTGACAATTGTTTTAATTATGCGAAATTCAATTAGGCACAGCGTATATAATGTGTTTAGCAAAATAAATCCCTGATTAAAGCGTAGTAAGTTAAATAAAAAAAAACAACAATCTCAGTTTTAGCCACGGAGCCATAAATAAACTGAAATCAGGTGTGTGCACACTTAAATCAAGGAGGAACAAATCAATTGATGCGGCACAGAATCTTAACAGAAGCATACTATAACTTATATCATAAGTCAAGATAATATGACAAGGCAATCGCACGGCGGTTATGGACAATGAATTATAATTAAAATGGAACAATTATAAAATTAAAACAATATTAATATTCTAGTTTTGCATGGACACAATTTAGAAGAAACTTCGAAGAATAATAAAGTAAATATAAACATTGTTGGAGACGGATTATCGAAGGGACTGGGTATAAATTTAAAAAAAAAACTGAACAGTAATTATAACGTCTATTGCCAGACATATAACAATGCCCCAATTAAACGCATCATGGAGGCAGCAGATAATATGATAAAATCGGAGAATTTAAATACATTAATAATACTTATAAAAAAAATTAATGAGAAAGAAATAGTTAGCTATGTAAGTGACATAAATAAATTGATAAACAGTGCAATAGCTAAGAATATAAGAGTTATATTCTCAAATGTCCCATATATCAACAACCACGTAAAATTTAACAAGATAATAGACAATGTTAATATTAAATTAAACACAATCTCCTTTTATACACCTGAAGCAAACTTAATCAACATTAGCAATAATAATATTAAACAAATTACAACTAAGGAACAAGCGAACATTATGTGTTGCTATATATCAAATTATTTTTTAAATAAGGAGAAAATATGTTCAAATTTTCTATCAATTACAAGTACAACAGATACAAGATAGAACCACAAAGATTTTCAGATAATAAGGATAGAGGAAAGAAGAATGAAAGATTTACAGAAAATAACCTTGATAGTAAGAAAAATATAACAATCGCACACCAGAATGTGCAAGGACTAGCAAATAAACATCTTGAATTGGAACTTTTATTGTGCAATAACAATTTCGATGTTTTATGTTTGACAGAGACATGGTTGGACCCAGAATCAGTATTAACTTATGTTATCAATGATTACAATATCGTAAGTAATAGTAATAGAGTTAATTTTAAAAGAGGTAATACTATGATTTATGTTAAAAACAATTTAAAAGCAAAAAATAGAAGTGACATTGTTGCCATGACTAAGGACAAAGTGTTTGAGGTTAGTTGTGTAGAGCTGAATGACTTTATTATATGTGTTGTTTATAGGTCACCATCAGCGGACTTAAAGGAATTTATTAAGCTTCTAGAAGACTGCTTAGGAAAAGTGAGCAAACGAAACAGTAAAACATTAATTATATGTGGTGACTTTAACGTAAATTTTCCATTAGATAATCAAACATCACATGATTTATCCGATATAATGAGCTGTTATTTACTAAAACAATCAATATTTCAACATACTCGTATAACGCCTAGCAGTAAAACATGTATTGACAATATTTTTACAGACGGGATAGTCTTAAATTCAGCAGTAGAGTTGGGTATTAAATCAGACCATAGGCTGCAACAAATTGTACTAGAAAATCGTAATAGCATAAACACAAATAAAAAGAAGAGTACTATAACTCGTAAACTAAATTTAAATAACATTATAGCACTAAAAAACTTAATTAATCAAAATGAAATTATAAAATATACAGACCAGTTCTCGATATTTTTCAAAGAATTTATTAATTTAGTGAATTTGAAATTACCAGTAAAGAATGTAAAAATTTTAACAAACACCAATAAAAACTGGATGACACCAGGCATTATGATATCAAGGTCAAAACTGTTTTTCCTATACGATTTTGCGCAACATTTTAATAATAATCAACTGAGAGATTACATTAAAATATATAGTAAAATTTTCAAAAGAGTTTCCACTCAGGCTAAACAAATAAATTTAAGAAACCGTATACAGAACTCGCAAAATAAAATTAAAACTGCATGGCAAATAATAAAGGAACAGACAGGTAAAAAATGCTCAAAAAATGAATCAAAAATTGAAATTATAACAGAAAGCAAGGTTAGGCTAACAGATAACAAAATTATTGCAAACCAATTTAATACTTTCTTCTCAAATATTGCCCAAAAAGTAACTGAAAAACTTAATATTAATGTTGAAAAAGCAATAGAGTACACAAGTATGTATACCTCTAAAGTGACTAAAGCCGCAAGTTTCGAGGAAACTACTGAAAGTGAAATTGTTACAGTAATTAAAACACTTAAGCCGAAGAAGTCTCAGGACTTATGGCACTTATCACCAGCATTATTAAAATATATATCCGAATCAGTAGCAGGTCCACTAGCAAATTTAATTAATGAGTGCTTCAAAGATGGAATTTTTCCGGATAAGTTAAAAATAGCACGAGTCATTCCGCTCTACAAAAAGGGAGATCGCCATGATGCGCAAAATTATCGGCCCGTATCTATACTGCCTATATTCAGTAAAATTTATGAAAAAATTATCTACATAAGACTTCTAAAGCATATAAATGTTAATAATATACTATACAATAATCAATATGGGTTTAGAAAGGAAAGGTCGACGGTGGACGCACTAAGTAACATGCTAAACAGAATACTAGAATCTCTTGAAAAGAAAAACTACACGCTTGGAATATTTTGCGATTTATCCAAAGCATTTGATTGTGTGCATCATGACATCCTTATTGCTAAACTTGAACACTACGGTATCAGGGGCAGGGAATTAGATATATTTAGGTCATATTTATCAGGGAGACAACAGATTGTAGATGTCAACAAAGCGAGGTCGAACCAGCACAACATAAAATACGGTGTCCCGCAGGGATCTATTTTAGGACCGCTACTTTTCCTTATATATGTCAATGATATCAACTCATGCATAGATAAAAATATTAATAACATAATGTTTGCTGACGACATCTCGTTATTGTTGAGTTATAAGGACCGTAACGAAGTCCCTGAAAAAATAAAATGTACAATTAAACAGTTATCCCATTGGTTTGAATGTAATAACCTACTTCTAAATGTATCTAAAACCAATTTTATTAACTTTGCCCTTGCTACAAAAGACAAGAGCTGCCTCAATGATCTTATAGCCAGGGACTGCAAAATAGACTTTGTGCCAGAACACACATTTTTAGGAGTTATAGTCGATAAAAAATTAACGTGGAAATCCCATATAGATACTTTGGCTAAAAAATTGAGTGCAGCTTGCTATGCTATTAAAAAGGTTAGAGAGTTTTGTGGTACAGATGCGGCTGTAGCTGTATACTATGCTTATTTTGAAAGCCTAGCTCGTTATGGCTTGTTAGTATGGGGTACAGCTGCAGACGCCAAACGGATTTTTATACTACAAAAACGCGCAGTTAGAAACATACTTAGGATGAAGCCTAGAGATACATGTAGGAATTCTTTTCGCCATTTAGGTATTCTAACCATAAATAGTATTTATGTGTTGGAGTGCTTGCTCTATATAAAAAAAAACGAAAAGAACTTAATTAAATTTTCTGACCTACATGCTCATAATACTAGGTTCAAAGATGACATCAAATGTCCCAAAACTCGTCTGACAAAGTCATTGAAAAGCTTTCTGTGCAATGGTATCAAACTATACAACAAACTATCTAAAGATATAAAATGTTTAGAATATTTAAAGTTCAAAAGTAAGGTTAAATCTATTTTAATAAAAAAAAGTTATTACGAACTTAGGGATGCACTAATTGATACCATTGCATAGAATTTATTCTCATATATTTACTAATAGCTATTAAGCTGGACACGGCCATTTTACAGCCACGAATTTAGTTTAATTTAAGATTCTTAATTTTATTATTTTAGATTGTAAGCTGACACGGCCACTTTACAGCCACGAATATGTATTAAGTTGACATACCAATTATAATAATTATTATTATTTCGATCGTAAGCTGACACGGCCCCCTTACAGCCACGAATTTTCATTTATTGACATAAATATTGTAGTTTAATACAATTTTTATGTATTTTTAGATTGTAAGCTGACACAGCCTCTTTAGAGCTACGAATTAATTTATTAAGCTGACATGTGTAATTTATTTTAGTCTATAAGCTGACACGGCCTTTTTACAGCCACGAATTAATATTAACTACCTAGTTTTAAGCAAAAACTTATTTATGGCAACAGTGTTTTAGTCAAAGATGATGGTATAGCTGATATGATGGGTCCACCCATAGTAGCTGCTGGTTATTTTATTTTATATTCTACATGATAATAAACTAAGGTGAAAAAATGTATTGACAATATCCAAGTGTTGTTTGGGACAACCAAAGGAAATAAATGATTTGATTTGATTTGATTTGATTTAAGTGACTGGGTTTTAGAGGTAGGGGAGTTCAAAGTCAAAGTCAAAATATCTTTATTTACGTAAACCTATTACAGGCATTTATGAAACGTCATTAATTATTTTGAATGATTCTACTCCTGCTAGTAGAAGACTAAGCAGCAAAGTGGTCCAATAAGTAAGCTGTTAGCAGAAGACCAGCAGCTTAGCAGATTCCAGTGAACTGTTAATGTTTAATCTGACTGAGAAAGGAATCTGCAAGAAAAACTCAGCTATATCAGATTTACAAAATAAAACATATACAGAACTGCGCCACAACGATCAATTAATAACCTTTTAAATTTAGTTATCAGTACCTATGAGATTACAATACCTGGTACAGCAGTGTTCGATCCTTAGTCGAGTCCAAAATGTGGGTAGTTTTGACTCGGTGAAAAAAAAACCACAACGGCTCCGACCAAGGCACGACAGTCATGCGTGAGAACTAAAAGTGACACGACGTTCGTGTACTCTTCCGTGGCTAAATTCGTATTTAAAATAAAATCGTAAAATAGTTAAATTGTGATGTGTATGACGCTAAAACCATAAAAGTGATATAATACTACTTATTATTATACTATTAGACTTTGCCTAGCAAACCTTAAAATAAAAGTTATTGGTACTTACCTGAAGAAAGCAGAAACACGGGCTAGCCCAGGACTTCTATCTGCATCTGCAGCAGTCGTTGGAGAACACCAGGTCAGTGGGTCAGATTACTTGCCTTGAGGTTTGACTGGGATCGTCATATCAGCTATCGAAGTTGAGTGAAATTACCACTCATAAATTTGGCCTTCGAGCCGGAATAAGGGTCCTTCAGACGTATTAATTCCAAAAAGGTAACACATTATTTCAATTTAAATAGTTAATTAAAATCATAAATAAAGTTACTGCATAAATATTTTCACTAAAAAAATAAAATGGCGTCAAAAGATGACGAGCCAAAATTATCAAAAACTGAAGTTGCTGTTCAAAGGGAAATTCGAAAACTAACAATGTTAAAACAAAGAGCATTTTCTCAAATACAAAAAGTGTACGACATAGGTAGTAAGGTTAGCACACAACCTGAGCAGATGGATTTATTCTTAGTTCGAGCTGAGGATATTAACTTATTTAAAGAAAATTTTGATAAATATACCGCGCAGATCTTTGAACAAGAAAGTATTCTAGATCCCAATGCAAGTGTCAACTGCCGTGAGGTTGACAGTTTTGACGAACTATACTATAGGATAAAGGTCCAATTATCAAAATTTAATAAAATTGATAAAAACAACGAAAGCAATGATAATAATAGTAGTCAAAGTCGTCCGCGCCTACCTAAAATCGAGTTGTTTACATTTGATGGAAACATAGAAAATTTTACAACATTTTTTGAAACATTTAGCTCTTTAGTACACAGCCAGTCCAATATTACAAAAATAGACAAATTTCATTATTTACTGTCTTGTACCTCGGGCTCTGCGCTCAACATTGTCAAAAGTGTTCCGATTACAGGGGATAATTATGACGTGGTGTGGCAGGCATTGTTAGATAAGTACCAGGACAATCGAATGCTAATTGGCTGGTATCTAGACAAAATGTTAAGTTTTTCTCCATTGAGTAAGGAGTCTTCAACCAGCTTAAATATTTTTCTTGAAGTTTTTCACTATTCTTACAAAGCTATAAATGCGCTAAATATAAAAAACTTATCCAGTTACATATTGTGTCATATTGCCCTCAGAGTTCTTGATGCCAACACTAGAAAATTGTTCGAGCAAAATATAGATCAGAAATCAATACCAACATATGAACAATTAATGTCATTCGTTTACAATCACGTGAAAGTGTTGGAGCATAGCATATCATACTCAATAATACCGTCATGCAGTAATCAACAAATAAATGTAAAGTCTCAATGTGGTTTCGAAAAACAATCAAAAAATAAACCAGAAAATTATAATAGAAAAACGTACACACAGACTATCGAAGCCGAGGCTTGTGCTCATTGCAAAAAAAATCATATGATATACCGTTGCGAGCATTTTCGCAATTTAACTGCTTTGGAACGAATCAGCCGTGCTGACGTTCTTAATCTTTGCCATAATTGCCTAAAAAATAACCATCAGACATCCGAATGTAGAAGCAAATTTACATGCTTTATATGTAGGGGATTACATCACGCCTTACTGCATACTGATAACTGTAACGTGACAGCTGTTCTCGCCCCGCACTGCGCCCGAGTCACGTGATGTCGACGTCTCGAGATGTCTCACCTCTCTCTCGCACCAATACAATGTGCTTCTCGGTACTGCAGTGGTGTGCGTAGCCGATGCTTTCGGTCAACAACAACATTGTCGCGTACTTATCGACTCCGGGGCACAATCAAACTTTATCTCGCGAAACTGTCTAGATCGATTAGGACTTTCCCTAAAGAAATGTCCATTTAACATATTTGGTTTAGGAGGTGAAAGTGTTAGGAATAATGGCATGGTTTCCTGTACGATACAATCACGTCTAAACAAATCATCTTTTAAAATCGATGCCATTGTTCTTCCACAAATAACGTCAGATTTGGCAAATATTACTTTACCGGAAAATGTTGTCAATAAATATAAAAACTTAAACTTGGCCGACCCATATTTCTACAAACGTGCGCCCATCGACGTAATACTTGCGAGCGATGTATTTCCATACATATACGACGGCAAGAAAATATTGATTGACTCATCTCTTCCTACGGCCTTGCATAGTATATTTGGCTATGTTATTACAGGAAAAGTGAACTTTCAGTCCGCTGAAGCGAATAGCCATCTCATTGCTTAAATAATCTATTAGTGCGGAGGGCATTGCAATGTTTAATTACAAGAGCTAAATTAATGTGTCAATAAAAACATATCTCGTTTCTGTAGTAACGTCAAAACAATATGTGTTTGCTTACTGTGTATATGTATTTTAGCTTAAGTATTTTAGAAAATAAACGTTTTTATTATTTATTATTATTATTATACACTTATTGCTACGAGTAGCCTAGTGTCGTACACTATTGACGGTGACAATGTACCTACACACCCGTTGGACAAAATGGCCGAAAATATTCACATTAAAAAACATTATCGAGAACCCTCTGGTAGATATGTTTTCCCACTCCTACGTAACCTTTCATGCGTTTATGCCTATAGTATTGATAAATACGGTCAAACTAAAAGTCGACTGGTCGTAAGTAAAACTAAAGTAGCACCTTTAAAAATATTATCTATTCCGAGGTTAGTGTTAGTGGCAGCCGCGCTGCTATCGAAACTAATTCAATTCATAAAGCTAAATATTAAAAAAAATTACTACGACCTTATCGCACTCACTGACTCCAGCGTAGTTCTTGCGTGCCTGTTGACGCCTTCATACAAACTTAAAACTTTTATATCTAGTCGTGTAGTGCAAATCATAGATGTCGTACCACCGAATTGTTGGTACCACGTCAACAGTAGTAATAATGCCACAGATCTATGTTCGCGTGGGTCATTACCATCTCAGATGTTAGCCAATGTAACGTCATGGTTCCATGGACCGGCATGGCTTCGCCAGACTGATGAAAAGAAATGGCCCATCAGCTCCTTTAACATAAAAAACGAGACAGATGTCTTGGAGTTAAAATCGAACGTCGATTCATTTGCCTTTACATCACTACGCGAAAAGGTTAATGACTTTAAAGAAAATTTCATTAGGTTTTCTTCATTCAATAAAGTTAGAGTATTGGCTTGGTGTCATAGATTTATAAGCAATGTGCATAGTAAACGAGAAAACCGGAAGTTAGCCCCGTTGTCGACAAACGAATTAACAGAATCGCATAACTCAATTATTAAAAAAATTCAAGCCAATCATTTTCATAATGAAATAGGAATACTTAATAGTAAAAATAAATATGTACCATCATTGCGGAGACCAGCACCATTTATTGACACCTGTGGGTATCTCAGGGTGGGGGGTCGTCTTTCTCACTCAAATCTTAAATTTAATCAAAGACATCCATTGCTTCTTTCAAAGAAATGTCATATTACAACTTTAATTATAGCATATTTTCATAAGAAATATTTGCACGTTGAGCCCCGTACGTTACAGGGTATTTTATTACAAACTTATTGGATATTATGTGCTCGTAGCACTATCCAATCCGTATTGTCACAATGTGTTACATATTTTAAGTGTAACCCAGTCCCCTTGCAACCTTACATGGGCGACTTACCACCTTCTCGCGGTCAACCTGAAAAGGTGTTTAACCATGTCGGCTGCGATTTGGGCGGACCATCTTGCATTAAGGAAAGCCTGCGTAGAAATGCCAAGGTATTAAAGGCATATTTATGCTTGTTCGTATGTTTCTCAACTAAGGCTGTTCATTTCGAAGTCTTAAGTGATTTGACTTCTGAATGTTTCCTAGCTGCCTTAGACAGAATGGTGGCTCGCCGCGGTAAATGTTCGTGCCTGTATAGCGATTGCGGTACCAACTTTATTGCTGCGTCTAAGCACTTAACCGAAGTGGCAAGTTTTTTACTTTCTCGGAAAAGCATTGACGCAATATTAGAAGGTTGTATAGCTCGTAGCATTGAATGGAAATTCAACCCTCCACATGCCCCGCACATGGGCGGGCTGTGGGAGGCCGGTATAAAATCAGTTAAGTACCACTTACATCGTGCAGTCGGCGAGAAGGCGCTCACCTTTGAGAAACTTACTACAATATTTTGCAAGGCCGAAGCCATACTTAACTCGAGACCGTTATGTGCAGTTTTTGACAACCCTAACGTGTTGACAGCCGGTCATTTTCTTATTGGGCACTCGTTGCTTGCTGTACCCGAGTACAACCTAGAAGACATTCAGCTAAACCGACTGTCACGTTGGCAGTGCACTCAAAAAGCGTCCCAGTCTCTTTGGAAGCTCTGGTCTAACGATTATCTACACACTTTGCAACAGAGAAATAAATGGCAAAAGGCTTCAAATCAGATTAATGTTGGTGATTTAGTTGTCATAAAATCTGAGTTCAGTCGTCCACTGCATTGGCCGTTGGCGAGAGTTCATGAGGTTCACCCTGGCCGAGATAATCAGATTTGTGTAGTTACTTTAAAAACTGGTAATGGTTTCTTAAGAAGGCCGGTAGCCAAGCTATGCCCGTTACCTTCGGTTAGTGAACAGCAACCTTAGTTTCTTCTCCTCTTAAAAGAAAAAATATTTATTAAAACCTATTCTTACTTTTTGTGTTACCTATTAATAAAAAAATAAAATAAATATATATATAAAAAAAAAACATTTAAAAAAAAAAAAAAAAAAACATTTAAAAAAATCATCACAAAGCTTTTGGTGGGGGGTATGTTCGATCCTTAGTCGAGTCCAAAATGTGGGTAGTTTTGACTCGGTGAAAAAAAAACCACAACGGCTCCGACCAAGGCACGACAGTCATGCGTGAGAACTAAAAGTGACACGACGTTCGTGTACTCTTCCGTGGCTAAATTCGTATTTAAAATAAAATCGTAAAATAGTTAAATTGTGATGTGTATGACGCTAAAACCATAAAAGTGATATAATACTACTTATTATTATACTATTAGACTTTGCCTAGCAAACCTTAAAATAAAAGTTATTGGTACTTACCTGAAGAAAGCAGAAACACGGGCTAGCCCAGGACTTCTATCTGCATCTGCAGCAGTCGTTGGAGAACACCAGGTCAGTGGGTCAGATTACTTGCCTTGAGGTTCGACTGGGATCGTCATATCAGCTATCGAAGTTGAGTGAAATTACCACTCAAGCAGTAACCCACCAGAGTTGCCAGTGAAAAGTATACAGTTTACCAAATAATTGGCAGCACAGTGTGAGTCTGTATCTATCAAACACCTATATTACTGAACCTATTTTGATGAAATTGTGCAGAAATGTTCCTCGAAAGACTTTGAGACAGACTTGGGCTACATGACCTGATATTCTGACTACAACATGTGACCCCACAGGCCCAATAAATCTGTATGTGTCTTTAATTCGTCTTTACGCCTATATACTAAACCGATTTTGATAAAATTGGGCAAAATTGATAAAAGAAAAACAAAAATGACAGGTGACCCTGAAAGGTATTCTTGCTGACCACTAAATTAATAAGAGCTAGGAATTTCTTCGTATACTCTCAGACTACTATATGACTCTATTATTAAAACCAACTTATTTATTTAACAAAAAATAAAGTTATATTTTCCCGTTTGCTTTTGAAAATATCACTCGATTATGCGATTGCCCTAAGGAAATAATTCAATTTGACAGAGAAAGAGAGCGCCAACTGCAGGAAAAAGATAAGGAAAGAGAGAAGGAGAGAGAGAAGACTCCCCCTCCTGTGAGGTCTCCAGAAGTGAAGACTCCAGAACTGACCACTCTCACCCCTCCCAGAATGGTCGAACCAAAGGTTAGTTTAATAGTAAATACTGACGCAACAAATATTAGTATTCGCCAAGTATTAGAAATTTACCAAATATTAGTATTCGCCAAGTATTACGTATTTACCAAATATTAGTATTCGCCAAGTATTACATATTTACCAAATATTAGTATTCACCAAGTATTACATATTTACCAAATATGAGTATTCGCCAAGTATTACATATTTACCAAATATTAGTATTCACCATGTATTACATATTTACCAAATATTAGTATTCACCAAGTATTACATATTTACCAAATATAAGTATTCGCCAAGTATTAGAAATTTACCAAATATTAGTATTCGCCAAGTATAACGTATTTACCAAATAATCGTATTCGTTAAATATTAGATATATCGTAGCAATGACATGATATTATTGATAAGTTTTCAAAAATGGCATTTTAAATCTTGATATATAAAACAAAGTCACTTATAACTCGAGGACGGCTGGACCGTTTTTATGGTTTTTGATTTGTTGTATTTGATGTCGTTCCGAATAGCAGAATAACTATTAAAAACATTGTAAAATTTACGAAAAAAAATAATATGAGAATAAATATTTTCCCATACAAAATGTTTGTGGGTTTTCTACTTGTCAAACAATATTGGTTGTCAAATATTTATGCGTGCGTTCAGAAATTTATATCAAGCTTGTTAAATATTGAACAAATGACAAATAAACAAATTACCTAATTTAAAAAAAACACATTAACTGTCATATCGATTGGTCTCACTTTTACGTCGCAAAATTATCTGTGATTTGTTTTGTGTGAATCAAATCAAATCATTTATTTGTTTCAACACAGGTAATCTAGTTAATATATTAACTTAGTTTATAAAAGTCCAGCTGTGTTCTGCCACGAGGCGTACAAATATTGTATATATATGTATATTGTCAAGATACATATAATTGTATACAACATAAAAAAATTAAATAAAGTAAAATGTTAATTCATAGTAAAAAAATGTATCTAATTCTGGTTGTGGTCAAATTAAAATTAATATTTAGATGTCAATTTGGATCATTTAAAAATTCTTGCTCAGAATAATGTGATTTTTCAATTAGAACTTTAGTCAACGTCTTTTTAAACAGACTGGTGGCGCAGGTTTAGTGGACTGTATCTAGGTGCGGGGTTTGCGATAATCTTAGAATTAGATACATAGACGATACTATGATGATCGGTGCAATAAACAAACAGGAAAGGAAACCTGTAAAGGAACTCACCTGATGTCCTCGGCACCAGCACTTTTGTTCGTACACTAATTTTACGGGTTTTGCGAATGCGGGTGATAACAATGATCGCGGCAATTTCTTCAGCGTCTTCTATGACGACTGTAGGACTACGACTATTTTTCGATTCGACGATTACGACCACCATGCTGCGCGGCCAGTTATATAGGCACTGCCTCAACTTCAGTGCGCCAGCCTTTGGACTAGTGAGCGGGATGGGTAATATACAAAGGAAGCGGCGAGAAAGAGACAGGACAAGGGTATAGGGGTAACAAATTAGGACGACTGTTTATGCACCGACGAATCACAATAACGCCTAACCATCCAAAATTGGTCGAATTACCGCGATGGGCGCGAACACAGACTATGCGGTAAAAGGTGAGGGGAGTATTATTATTGATTTTTGTATCTTTATATATATTGTGTTACTATCTTAATAAAGTACTAAACTTAATATATATTGTTAGGCAGTACGAAATTCGCCGGGTCAGCTAGTTCTCTATAAATTGTTTAAGTTTTTTTTATATATTTAAGTCCGAATACGAATAATATTATATATTTATTTTTGTATCTAATTAACTCAATTAAATTCGCAGTGGCAACACTCGTTATTCCGATGTCATTCATTCGTCATCATTACAACCGCTAGAACACAGAGTCCTAGACCTCCACTGTTGGAAATGGGCCTTCCTTCTGGATAATTTGGCCTACAGTCGCCACGCTGGTATAAGAGGATGTGCAAACGGAAAAGAAATCCTTAGAAATATTGTGCTTCTTAGTAAAGTTTGGTTACAAGTTCCCTCTCCCTTCCAGGTGGTCACTCCCCTCTCCCCGCGATGCCTGACGCCGCCACTCCCCCCCCAGAAGAAGGTGGACTATGACTTCGACGACCTGGAACTGATCCTGGACGACTTCGAGGGAATCCTATCCGACGACGAGGATTCCGGAAGGTTTAAGGATACCACCAAGTTAGTATTGTGTACACACCGGTTTCTGCAACATTCTGTTTGTAAACGTGCTCGGTGCCAGACACATTGATGGTCTACCTAAACCTACTTCATGTGACTGTATATTGTTTGCTGAATAGAATAACTGACGATAAAATAAATAACTATAATAAATAAAAATTAAAAAAATATATTGATAAAACGACATTCATTTAATTTTAAAACAGACACAATGTTAATTTCTTATTACAGAAAACATATTTTTTTTAAGGATAACCATTGATATATGTTGCTCTTGGACATCATATAAGTAATATAACAACTAAAATAAAAAGAATTGTCTACGCTTTGTGGCCTAAAACCAATAAGAAGTTTGAATTTCTTATGCTGTTTTCCTTTTGGGTACACCCAAGACAACGACTGGACTGTAACAATTCTTTGCCTATTCAATAAAAAAGACAATAACTGGCTCTATGGGCTCGGCCCTTTGCCTATTCAATAAAAAAGACAATAACTGGCTCTATGGGCTCGGCCCTTTGCCTATTCAATAAAAAAGACAATAACTGGCTCTATGGGCTCGGCCCTTTGCCTATTCATTTAAAAAAAGACATAACTGGCTGTAATTTTGACCTGACACTACGGTCAAAAATGTACCTGTGAACACTGTCGTTATCCTTATAATCTGAGCGTTTGGCAGCTGGAAGGAATAGTTGAGCGGAGAAGCTGTTGGGAAAACGTCTGGCTGTTAGATATGGTATTGTTATTTGGAGAAATGCTATTGACCTTGACATAGCATTTAAAGCTCAAAAAAATGAATTGGGGACTATATGTAACTAAATAACAATATACGCAATTAAAGAAAGCATAGGAACAAAAATAGGGAAAGGCATGCTCCGATGGTTCGGGCATATTGAAAGGATGAGTGAAGAGAGATTGACGAACCAGATATATAATGCGAAAGTTGCGGGTAAAAGAGGCCCTGGCAGACCAGTTGCAAATTTAGTTCAGGTTAATTCATCATCTCATTGTTCTTACAATATTCCAATAATTAATAACTGAACTGTTTTTTGTTCCAGACAACCGGATCCTCCGAAATCCTCCACCCAAACGAAGCCTCCAGCAGATTTGCGCGCCAAAATAAGCACCAAAACTACTTCCAAACCGAAACAGAAAATTGTTTTCAACGAGATCAAGGAAAATAATAAAAAGAAAGGTTAAATACCAATGTTATTAACTAGGTTTATTATTTTGCGTACCTCTCGCTCGCACAATCCAATATTGTCAATCTTCATGTAACCCTATTACAGGCATTTATGAAACGTCATTAATTTAATTATTTTGAATGATTCTACTCCTGCTAGTAGAAGACTAAGCAGTATAGTGGTCCAATAAGTAAGCTGTTAGCAGAAGACCAGCAGCTTAGGGTTTTCAAGTCTCAGTGTACTTTCGTCTATCAACTTTCTAGGGAATAAAATTACTGACATTTTAGTGAGCGTACGATGAATCCATGGAATGCTTAGATATTTTTCTTTTCATAGATTTATAGTATCATCACGACCGTTTTCCTTCCAGGATGATTAGAAACCACGCTATAAATAAGCGAATTCACATTTAACCAACTTTACTGCCGGCCAATCATGACAAGTGGCAAGCTCGTCGATGTCTCCAGCGTACCAAAGGAGAGAAATATCACAAATCAATTAAATGTATTTATTTACATTAATAAATATTTTTTTGTCCCGACCAGGAATCGAACCCGGTAGCTCCGAGTCTAAATCCACGGACTTAACCGCTAGACCACGGAGGCATAATTGTTTTTAGTAAAGTCGAGGAAAGTCGTTATAAATATATTTAATATCTTTCTCTCTCTATAATTATGTATATTAAAGTCCATATATTTTCAAAATGTCCGTGATTTTATTTCCTAGTAAGTTAGATAGACTACATTTCTCTACAGTACACTCAAATTTGAAAATATTGGATTGTGCGAGCGAGAGGGTTGCACAAGTGTTAAGTCGAATGAAACAGGCAGACAAATATATGGCTGTGGGGTCACATGTGGTGGTCAAACATCACGGATACAAAATAATAAGTCTTGATATTTGACAGAGAAATCT
This sequence comes from Tinea semifulvella, assembly GCA_910589645.1. Taxonomy (NCBI): domain Eukaryota; kingdom Metazoa; phylum Arthropoda; class Insecta; order Lepidoptera; family Tineidae; genus Tinea; species Tinea semifulvella. The sequence continues at coordinate 518,937 of OU342604.1, forward strand.
GAGAACAAAGCAGCAAAAAGAGAGGCCAAATTGGCTGCTAAAATTGAAGCCGAGAATAACACACGAAAAGATGATAAGGTAAATATAATTTCATAACATTAAATTTCGCCACTAAAACTCAGAGTCCCAGACCTCCAATGTTAGCCACCTTCCAGAACTTTCTGTAAAAAAAAATGGCCTACATTCGCCACCGTGCTGAACAGATTGATTGGGGAGGTTCTGATATCAATTTTTATGTGAATTTAATAACGAATCTACAAGCTGGTATATATACATAGTAACCGGAACCGACATGCTCTTCTCCTTAGCGACCAGTGCGTTGTAAATCTATAACAAATATGACCTAGGTATGAAAAGTGAATTTCTCATTGAAACCGCGACCTTTTAGTATTTTAGGAATATTGTTTCGTTCAGCTAACTAACTTAGCTTAGTTTCGTTATGTTACGTTTCGTTTAGCATAGCTTAGTTTCGTTATACTACGTTTCGCTTAGGTTAGCTTAGTTTCGTTATGTTACGTTTCGTTTAGCATAGCTTAGTTTCGTTATGTTACGTTTCGTTTAGCATAGCTTAGTTTCGTTATGTTACGTTTCGTTTAGCATAGCTTAGTTTCGTTATGTTACGTTTCGTTTAGCATAGCTTAGTTTCGTTATACTACGTTTCGCTTAGGTTAGCTTAGTTTCGTTATGTTACGTTTCGTTTAGCATAGCTTAGTTTCGTTATGTTACGTTTCGTTTAGCATAGCTTAGTTTCGTTATGTTACGTTTCGTTTAGCATAGCTTAGTTTCGTTATGTTAAATTTAATTGAATTCGTTTAGTTTCGTCGCTGCCAGCTACGCAGCCATTACAAGGGGCAGTAATTTATATTATTATTAAATAATTGGTAAGTTTTAAACCATATGTATTAATTTTATTATTTCAGAACGAGGAAAGTGTAGCAAAGCGACAAAGAATCATATTTGATAGTTCTAGACTACAGGTGAGTAATATTATTGTTTAAAGTTCAATAAATCTCTGATGTCCCAATAGTCATAATAAATGATTTTTTACCCATTTATAGCCAATAGAGGAAGACAAACCTCGTCCGGCGTCTCAATTCGTCCGTCGAGTAGTTCTAACACGCAAAGAGGCCGTCAAACTGACCCCAAAGTCCGTCCCTTCGAAGCCCGCTCCCACCCTATTCTCTCGAGCGATACAAAACATCCCGAAACAAGAAACGGAAATATTCTATGACGATTCGTCTTCTGAGGAAAGCTCAGAGGAGTGCACCTTCAATGTTGCCATGGTTACCAATTTACCCCACGGAATGACGGATACCCGACTCAAGACTCTCGCCGGGAACGACGTGCAGGTAAACTATATGTCATACAACTTTCCCATACATACTTCCATACAGGGTGGAATGGATGGTAAGGAACGAATTCGGGGATGAACTTTACTACTGTTATAAATTAAACTATAAAAAACTAACTAATTATTTGATTTATTAGTTACTGTAGTTTGTAAAATATTCCATGAGCTCTGTAACACATGGCCGGCTTGCGATAATAGTGACGGAACTAAAAAATATAGATTTTTGAGAATGGTGGTTTGAAATCTCTTTATTAACATTATAGTGTATACAGCAAAATGATAATGAGGTAATTATGTGTTTGACCTAACTTGGAACAATTATCATAGTATCAAAACACATTCGCTAAGCCAGTTCGTTACTCAACTACAGTTGAGTAAGTTCTGTCTGTCCGACAAATGTCCATTGCTAAGGCTGCACACAAATATATTATATGCAATGACATAATAATAAACAATAAGAGACCATCCAAACAAGCGTTACATATTGTCATTGGCCCTAGAGCCTTAAATAAGAAAACATCCAAACAAGCGTTACATATTGTCATTGGCCCCAGAGCCTTAAATAAGAAAACATCCAAACAAGCGTTACATATTGTCATTGGCCCCAGAGCCTTAAATAAGAAAACATCCAAACAAGCGTTACATATTGTCATTGGCCCCAGAGCCTTAAATAAGAAAACATCCAAACAAGCGTTACATATTGTCATTGGCCCCAGAGCATTAAATAAGAAAACATCCAAACAAGCGTTACATATTGTCATTGGCCCCAGAGCCTTAAATAAGAAAACATCCAAACAAGCGTTACATATTGTCATTGGCCCCAGAGCCTTAAATAAGAAAACATCCAAACAAGCGTTACATATTGTCATTGGCCCCAGAGCCTTAAATAAGAAAACATCCAAACAAGCGTTACATATTGTCATTGGCCCCAGAGCATTAAATAAGAAAACATCCAAACAAGCGTTACATATTGTCATTGGCCCCAGAGCCTTAAATAAGAAAACATCCAAACAAGCGTTACATATTGTCATTGGCCCCAGAGCATTAAATAAGAAAACATCCAAACAAGCGTTACATATTGTCATTGGCCCCAGAGCATTAAATAAGAAAACATCCAAACAAGCGTTACATATTGTCATTGGCCCCAGAGCATTAAATAAGAAAACATCCAAACAAGCGTTACATATTGTCATTGGCCCCAGAGCCTTAAATAAGAAAACATCCAAACAAGCGTTACATATTGTCATTGGCCCCAGAGCCTTAAATAAGGAAACATCCAAACAAGCGTTACATATTGTCATTGGCCCCAGAGCCTTAAATAAGAAAACATCCAAACAAGCGTTACATATTGTCATTGGCCCCAGAGCCTTAAATAAGAAAACATCCAAACAAGCGTTACATATTGTCATTGGCCCCAGAGCCTTAAATAAGAAAACATCCAAACAAGCGTTACATATTGTCATTGGCCCCAGAGCCTTAAATAAGAAAACATCCAAACAAGCGTTACATATTGTCATTGGCCCCAGAGCCTTAAATAAGAAAACATCCAAACAAGCGTTACATATTGTCATTGGCCCCAGAGCATTAAATAAGAAAACATCCAAACAAGCGTTACATATTGTCATTGGCCCCAGAGCCTTAAATAAGAAAACATCCAAACAAGCGTTACATATTGTCATTGGCCCCAGAGCCTTAAATAAGAAAACATCCAAACAAGCGTTACATATTGTCATTGGCCCCAGAGCCTTAAATAAGAAAACATCCAAACAAGCGTTACATATTGTCATTGGCCCCAGAGCCTTAAATAAGAAAACATCCAAACAAGCGTTACATATTGTCATTGGCCCCAGAGCATTAAATAAGAAAACATCCAAACAAGCGTTACATATTGTCATTGGCCCCAGAGCATTAAATAAGAAATCATCCATAAAATCGTTACATAATGTCATCTGGTATCTTCGCGGAACAACAATGATATAAACTATTCTCGCAAACCAGCGACATGTTATCGAACATATGTCTTGCAAATACTTCATACTTACTGCAAATAGCCTATATACTTATTCAGAGAAAAAAAAACAAAAATAATATATATCAATAGGTAAAAATCAGAAAAACAAACAGCCATAAGTTACATTCCAATTACTTCCTTTGATATTTATCTCTGAGAACATACTGCATGGAATTTATTAAAGAGCAAATATTTGTATATAATAATCTAGAATAAAAATAAAGAATTACGTATTTTTTTTTTTATTTATTCAGTAATCAAATATTAAGTTACGGTGCAGAGAAGTTGTCCCAAAAATATCGCCACTCGTACTGAGCCTAATCAAGTAGGTAGCGAGAGGTCGACGATCGGGCGAACGTTGACTTACGTAATTATTTCTCTCTGTTTAAAATATATTTATAAGATCTCCAAACTTTTAGTTCGATAATTATATTGTCTAACCCCCTAGGTATGTTACTTTGACATCTGTCACAGACCTCATGCTCTATTTTGCGAATCATAGTAATTTATAGAAATAATGAAAAATACCGAATCGACAATAAAGGCTGTTCTACAAAAAAGTTTGTGATTTTAATTTTGACTGCAGAAAAGTGTGAATCAACTCAGTTACCGTAACTTGGTCACACTTGGCTCCAACAGCGGTAACAACGCTCCACATCCGAAATAAACAATAACCTCATTTGACGTTCTAAAATTTTAACTATGTTTTTCTGTTAATACTAGTTAAAATCAAATGTTAAACTTATTGCAAGACGCACCTTGTGTCATTAAAATTAATAAAATTAAATGGCGATGGAGCAATATTTATTTTTATTATTACACTGACAGAAATATTAATGGCGCGATTTTGACACAAGTTTAACCTCATGTTGCTAGACGAAATTACCAGATAAAACATTAAAAAATCTTATAAGTTAAAGTTTTAAAACGTACAAATAGTTTTTTTTTTCTGATTTGGAGATTTGTTACTGCTTTGGGAGAAATGTAGGACCAAATTATAGTACCCAAATTTATTATTTTGTAACCTAAAAAAGTTTTTTTTTAAATCTTTTAATTATTAGGCATGTGTTTATATATATATATATATTTATACTTTTTAGTATGTAGGTAGGTTTATTAAACAATTCGGGACCGAGTTTCTTAGCAATTTTAAATTGTCAAATATTCATTCTTGGTAACAGAATTGTTTTCCATATAAGCCGATGATTCTCTTTCTGAGTTGAAATTAAAATTATTTCAGTGTTAATATGAATAATAATATATACTTTTTTAACTTTATTTTACATATGTATCACCTCAAAATTAATTCCTGAAATCTTATTACACCGTGTATATGAATTTTAATTTAACACTTTTATCGTCATTATAAATTGTAAAAATAAAAATATAAAAACTTTAATAGACAAAAAAAAAACAAATTATTTCAAAATATATATTAAAACGTATCATCACGAATGTAATCCCCAGCGGGATGGTCGGAAAAAACGCTTTTTTTAGGATCTAATTTACATTTAGCCAACTTTACTGCCAGTCACAAATAAATGAAATATGTTTGTGTTCTCGACCAGGAATCGAACCCAGCACCCTATACCACGGAGACAGTCTTACATTTCATACACATATACAGATTTATTAACAGTTACTTTAATTAATACTTTAAAACATATAAAACGATTTTATAGCATTTAATTTATGACAAAGTTGTGTTTTGGTAGACCAACACTTACCTATCATGACCAAATAAACAAAAAAAGTAATGAATGTCGACGAAGCGAAAGAGGTCAATGTCAATTCACGTAAACCATTTATTTGGAGTGATTCTACTTCTGCTAGTGATAGACTAAGCTATATCTATAAACTCAAAAACTAAGCTATATCATTTACAAAATAAAACAAACACAGATTCACCCAACAACAATATATCATAAATAACCTTTTAAATGCGTTCAAATGTATCGGCCTACCCCGCGAGGGAGCTGCTGTCACGATATGTAGGCATTCTGCTTATTAAGTTAAAAAAATAATAATAATGATTAAATATGGCGATGAAAGTGTTAAAGATACTATGTTACACAATGCGATATAATAATAAAAACAAAAAAGCAATATAAAGAACAATTACTTTGTTTTATACAATAATAATAATACATAAAAAGGGTTGGTATGAAGGAAAGCATAGGGACAAAAATAAGGAAAGGCATGCTACGATGGTTCGGGCATGTCGAAAGGATGAGCGAGAAAGATTGACGAACCAGATATATAATGCGAAAGTTGTGGATGAAAGAGGCCCTGGCAGACCGAGACTCACATATTGATTTATTTATTTATTTAGTACACACAGCAGTACATATATTATCACACACATAACATGGTTTAATTATAGCTTATCTAATATATGTACCAATTAGGTGTCACAGCATTCACCAATATAAAAAGAAGAAGAAATTAAAAACTTATTACTGTTAAAACAATTAAAAACTTATTACTGTTAAAACAATTAAAAACTTATTACTGTTAAAACAATTAAAAACTTACTACTGGTAAACAAAAAAAAAAAATTAACAAAAACTATCAAATTTACAAAATAAAAATATGACTTCTAAAATAAAATTATACATTACATATCACGATCAAATAAATAAAACACTGAATGAAGGTGAATTAAAAAGCCTTCGTAACCAAAGGGCATGTATGAAGAGAGGCCTGGACGACCCAACTGTCTATCTGACAAATATATGTCGGAGTTTGTATTTCATGGTGTGAGAATTTGCGAGCACGCCCTGTGCGGTGACGTCTCGGGAATGCCAGTTATCAGAAATGATTAATACCTGACCGTCTCTTGATTGGTCATTTAATCGCTTAAATACTTTATTGTTATTGGCCCTACAGAATTGCGTATTGTAGACCAAAAATACTAAGTTGGTCGTTAAGAGATTTAAATATCATTTTTGTATGAAGTATGGCTTGCTGTTGTGAGACTTGACGTTCAAAATAGATGATCAATGTTTTGATATAGGACACGTGGTTGGTAGTTAGGTTATCACCTTGATGATTTCAGCCAATGACGAATCTTTTAGGCATATGTTAAACATGTCAAAAGATAATCAGGTTTTCTACCGTTAATAAAATAATTTGACAAAATATGGATTCAAAAACTTGAATGTTCATATTTTACTGGGAATGAAAATTTTCTGTTGATTAATATTGAAAAATAAAATCTATGTGAACGCACCACTTTGACACTTATATTTTATTTATAGTAACGTTTTTAAAAATAATGTATTGAGAATTATCATTCTATTAGTCAATGACTACAACACTACTTAATGGGACGTCACTATCTGTCAAGTTGTTATTAATTAAATACTTTTTTTTTTATTATAAAAAAAATTGAATTTAACCCTTTATTAAGACAAAGGTACGTTGATGATAATAAACCAAAATTTTAATTTTATAAAAAAATAAAACTACTTGAAAGTAAAAATTAAAATAAATATAAACTAAACCTAATAAAAAATATATTATATATAGAGACGACCCTTCAGTGATAGTCCCAAGAAGACTGGCAACATTTCCCCTCTGTATAGCTAAGCTAATATTGGCAGAAATAATTGCCATATAATTAAATACTTGAATTTAACCAGGTTAATTTTAACACTATAAGTCTATTTCTTTCTTCCAATAAATATTTATCTGATTTGATGATTGTTTTTAATATTGGTACCGAAATAAAGATCCAAAAAAGTAATTGTTCTTTGTAAACTCGATATCGCTTCCAAAATTTTTACGAGCTTGATTTTGTTATTATTTTCCATATATACTATACGCTATTCGGCGAGCCCTGAGTCGAAATGTAAACAAACTATTTTAAAGCGATAAAAGAAAATTGCAAAAAAAAATGCAAAAAGTATTTTGTAGAAAAAACACGTATTGACGTACCGTAAAATCAAGCTTACATTAAATTTTATTTATAATGATTATTTTAATTATATATCAGTTTAATTAATGTTAAACTAAAAAGACCTAAAATGACATTGGTTCTAAACTTTTGAATGCATTTTAATACTGACAATCAAAGATGTACCGCTGTGTAACCATTTTACTTAGCAACATACTGTTTTATATTTAGCAGGGTTATCTTTACCTACTCTCAGACTCGATCTTGTTAACGCGAGCACGATTCCCTTGAAACAAACAAGTCTTTGTTATGTTTAATTTTTAAATTAATCTAAAATTAGCTGACTTGCACCAAGCAGTGCCACCAAGCAGTACACTTTCTATGTTTGTTAAAGTTTGGGAACCACTGGTTCTTTGTTTACATTTTGTCTCAGGACTCGATGAATGCCATATACGAGTAGGTACTCACCAAACTTTAATCAATGCTTACTTTAGTTTATAGCCAACTATAACTTGAGTAAGCATTTCTCCTTTTTCTTTCCATTAAAAGATAGATGCTCCAATTTATTAGCCAGTAAATTAAATATTCGTGGGTTAAAATTATAAAATAATTAAAGAAAGAAATAATAAAGCCATAAACTAAGAAATATAAAAGATAAATAATTGAAGCATCTCCACTTTATTGTTATATGGAATGTTTAAATTCATTTTTTGAATATAATGATATAAATTGTTTAATTTTATTATTCATATATTTTAATGTATTTAATGCGTATTTTGATATGGATTTGGGCATTCTGTATAATAACGATATATGCAACGTACGAGATATAATATTTGTGATATAAATTTTATAGTTGTACACATTTTTATAGTGATATAAAAATGTTACAACTTAAAAAGTGATTCCTAAGACTGATTATTAAAAATCTTAAATATATATATATTGTTGTGCTAATATTAATGTTATATAATTATATATCTAGTCACGAGAAATGTGATATACATATTTTATTTATTTGTGTATTTATAAAATGACTGTTTGTCAAAAACATACAATAAAATAGGAAAAGTGTTAAGGTGAATAATGTGTTTTATACATTTAAGGTGTATTTTTAATTGTGAGATTATTTATACTGTTGTCATCTATTTCATACAAGTTTTCATATCACGATTAAAAAAGTAACTTAAAATGCCAAGATATTTTCTTGATATAACTTATCAACTGTAATAGGGTTTATATGTTAAATAATGATAAAAATAATAATGCAAATGTACGAAGATGTTAAAAAGTATTTTAGTTTTAAGAATTTAGTTTATAACGGTTGTCTCACTGTGTCGGCCATTTTGTTTTTGTGTTCAAAATATATCTAATCTAAGACTATTGAACTGGCAATTCGTTAAACTGTTATTGCTAACTTGTCAACAATTTATAGAGATTTAATTTAAAAAAAAACCACGCACTTTTTTTCTATTTTCTATCTATTTTGGGCTACCTTTGTACTAACTGTACTATTTACAATGAAAATTGCATAGTAGTAATTACTAATATTAAGCCTTGTGCGAGAAAATAAATACCTTTTTTTTATTATTATTATTTTTTATATTTTTTTATTATTGTAATAGTAGTCACTTTTATTGATAAGACAAATGTTATTTTTACTATATTCAACGTGTTACAAAATACCCCGTAAAGCCGAAAGGAGGTTAAATGGGGCCTTATAACGAGTCCATTCACAATATTTAAGAACAGTAGTAACGCTGTATAACATACGCCAAAAAAAATAAAAATAAAATATTTTCATTTTTGTGCAAACCCTATATAAAAAAAATTAAAAAATGCTTGAAAATAAAACTCGAAACAGGTGTAGGATATCGATTAGAAGATTTGAAATTGACAACATATTTTTTCCAACTTGTCATTTTTTTTTTCTTTTTTTTTTTCTTTATTAGGGTCAACAAACAGCATTGCACAGGTTTTAACATTTAACAATAATAAGATACATTAGACCATGCAATACCCACCACGTTAACGACATATTTATAATTGCATAAACTTACAGCTAATAAAAATAAACAAATGTTGATAAATGAAAGGAAAAAAAAACCAACAAAAAACTACTTCTTGACTATAATGACATCTTTGTATTGAGCTAGAAAAAAATTATGAATAAAAAATAGAAAAACTATTAAAGTAGACAGTTATAAGGTAAAATAGGTACGTAGGCCTTTCTGTTAAATAATCTTGGTTCCCTGACATGACAGCTTACTAGGGTTGACAATATTTTTGGTTTAGATAATTACATATTTTACGGACTATTTTGTAACACATTGTATGGACTGTGCAATTAATTTATTTGGAAAATAAAATATGTAGTTTTAGTTCTAGAGCTGTCATGATGATATATTTTAAACATTAGGTGTACAATACAATATAAAATAAAGGATTTTTCCTACTTAAATTGTAATCTTGTAGGAATAATTTATTAAAAAAATGCATATATATATAACTGTACATATAATTTGGCCCAAATCCCCAAATATAAGGTGAATGTTGACCTTTATTGGCTTTTTTAGTATCCATTTTTTTTTCTTTTATCACGCCACTAATAACAATTTGCGCCTATAATATTTTTTATAGATATAGATCGCAAATTCACAAACGTTATTAGGATTTCATATGTTTTTAACACAATTGAACAATTTACGTATGCAATAATACCAAACTTAGCATTTTTCTTATTTTATTAACAAATTGTATGAAATTGATTAATAATAATAATGTTACTAACTGTCGGTTTATATGTTTAATGACAGCTTATGTGACCTAACTGTCATATCCATATATATCAATTGTCTATTAAAGCTATACTCGTATAATGTATATATCTTTCGTTAACATGATAAACCAGCGCCACCTACCGTTACCTTTTTAGCTTTAATAAATTAATCGGATTTGTTTTTTTTTGACAATGTCAAGTTAAAATGCAAAACAATAAAATTGTGCAACTTAGCTTTGACATTTGTCGTTCTGTCAACAAGCAAACCACCACGTAGTTTATGTTACCGTTTGGAATAGAACGCTTAATTTTAACATTAAATTTACAGTTAAAAAAGCTAAAAATTGTATGTTAGTGCGGCTGGTCATTTGTATAATATACTATCTCCAGGCAGAAAACTAAAGATATATAGAATACTAAATACTAAGTCTCCTAATACCTTTTGCTTCACTCTCTCTCGTACAATCCATGTTTTTTTCAAGATTTTAAGATATGTCTTTGAAGAAGAATTGTTATAAATGTTTTTACTATTTTTCTTTGTGCAAAATTAGGTAAAGGGAAGTAAAAATATGTCTTAAATGTCCGTAATTTTATTTCCTAAAAATTCACTCAGATTTTTTTTTTTTTTAATTAAACTACTGTTCGAGTGAGAGGCATGCACAAGTGTTAAACCTACTTAAGAGATAATTGACGTATTTGGATGCGGCAGTTAAAAAACAACCTATTGTTAATGTTAATAAAAATAGGTTCACTACTCATTGTTTAATAGTACAAGATCCGTACTAGAAACGACCTTCACCGACAGGTTATCCGAATGAAATCCACTTTTTATATAATAACATACGCTAGCAAAAGGCAACGGTGATGGGTTGCCTCTGAGTCTGGATGGTTACTTTTTCAAGAAATAATAATAATAAATTATATATTGTGTTCGGAAATCAGAAAATTAAATACATATCTAATATGATTATGAAATATTTATTAATGTAAATAAATACATTTGATTAATATTTAATTTATTTGTGATATTTCTCACCTTTGGTACGCTGGAGACATCGACGAGCTTGCCACTTGTCATAATGGGCCGGCAGTAAAGTTGGCTAAATGTGAATACGCTTATTTGTAAGCGTTGTTTCTGACCACTCGAAATAAAATAATATTCTTTATTTTTATTAGACACAGCGTCCCAGACCTCCACTGTTGGAGAATTTGGCCTATACTCGCCACGCGCTGGCCAGACGTGTTGGTGAGGAAAGGAATAATATTCTTGTTTTTTGTAAAATAATAAAAAAGTAAAATAATTTAATGCATATTTAGTTGCACGAGTCTGAGATCTCCAATGTTAAGAGATGGGCCTTTCGGAACTTTCTGGAGTATTGTTCTACACTATGCTGGCCAGCAGCCCCTTCTGTTTCTTAGTCTTCTTTTTTAAAACTAGTACTGGCAATCGCCACTAAGGCATTTGTGCCAACATCACGTTTGTATTGATTAATAAATTGCGTATGGGTACTGGTTAAGGGTTTGATTGGACACGATGAATCACAAACACTCAAACAGAAAATGGAGTGGTTAGTATGATACGTCACAACACAATACATTGATTTGTTAGTACTTGGGACAACATATAGACAACACATACATTTAGGGTGTAATTTATTTATTCAAAAAAAATCGCAGTTTATTATATTAAACATATAAACAAAGTAGCAATAGTGGAACACAAGCCAAAGAGATTTTATATTATTTAGACAATACAATTAAAACAGAAATAAGAGTAAAATATAGTAATTAGATTTAAATTAATAGTAATAATAATAAATAATAATAATAAATATTTCCAGACAGGTCACACAGCGCCATCTAGTTTCCGTGGTAAGCAACGAGGCTTGTGTTACGGAAACTAGATGGTTGATAAACTACATATTATATATATATATTTTGTAAATATTTATATACATATTATACATATAAACACCATATTGTAATAGTGCAATTGAACTGTGACCAGCAAAAGTAAAAGAAAAATAATAATATAAGTGAAAATAAAGTTAATGATTATTTACCTAAAACAAAATGAATGAATAAGAGGCAGGAGCAAAATTATACTATATACACGAGTATGGCAGTGTTCGTATATTAGCAAGCGAAGTGGATTTGAAAAGTCGGTCTGATGTTGTCCCAAGTACTAACAAATCAATGTATTGTGTTGTGACGTATCATACTAACCACTCCCACATCGTTCCGATACGCGATAATAGTAACCTAAGCACGCTTAAAGGTGTTCCGAGACGCGCTTAAACTGTTTTGCCAAAGCTATGTGACGTCACAAATGACATCATTTCTCGCCTTAGACTGCTCACGATATCGAGGTAGATCGCTCTGAGCGCTGTCAGTTTTTTGTCATTATGTTGCGCGCCATTTTCAAGTTTATTTAATATTAGGTTTTCTTTTAAATTATTTAATATTGTAATTCGTTTATACTGTTTGTATATTACTTTTAAAACAAATCTATAATTAATATTTAAGTAGGAAGTGAAAAAAAAAATCTGTAACACGGCAAGTAATTTTAAAAGACCAAAATAAGTTAATAATAATAAACTTTTCACATATAAAGATGAATAAACCGAGAGATGTATATTTGTTAGTATTCATACTCAAAGATGTGGAATCCGCAATTTATCTTCCATACATTAAAAAAAAACTAACATTTTATGAATGAAAATGTGATTTAGACCGTTCCGAATTGATATCACGCTCTGAGCATCCAAATCGCGATGTTTGATTCGGAACGACGACGGTCAGTGTCATATTCGTTCTAAGCGCTCTGAGCGCGATTCGGAATGAGGGGTTAGTTGCAAACGTTATTAGTGGATACGATTACGTCAGAGATTGCGTCATAATTACAAAATATTACTCAATTCTCAACTCTATAAGCGCTCGACCTTGACAGAGTCCGTGCAACCTTTAATATCGTGATATATATATATATATAGTTAAGGGATTCCATTATATAACGTTTGCGCTTAAGTAACAGACCAGGGCTACAGACGAGTTAGCGAGGCAATCCATCACCATTATTTTATTATAAATATATATATTTTTAAATAGATATCATTGAATAGTCCATCGGTTGAAGGTCGCTTTTAAACGTATCTGAGACTATAACCAATTGGACTTGACCTTTATAATTGATGCATTATTGAGTTTAAATAAGTTTAGTAACTATATCTAATTGTAAATATTATATATGTTAAGTTAAGTTTAATTTATTACAAAGTGTGCTTGAATAAGTAGTGTTTTGGGTCGTTTGCAGAGTTTGTTATTGGACAAGGAAGATCGCAGCGCTAAGATAACGTTTCGGACGTCTTCCGCTGCAGACACTTTCAAGAAGAAATTCAACAACAAAATGGTGGCCGCCAGCAAATTGGCTGTCGAATTGCGGTGAACGTGACAACTTTAAGCAACAAATACTCGCTTGTTAAGTCAATCCAGCGACGGTTTATTTTGTTAGTCTTAAACAAAAACTAGACAACTTCTAACTGTACCATTTCCATTCTACTTTCCATACTTTTGACAGCTCGAATAATCAATTACTGATTTTTAATTTTCGGAATAAGATACTATCAAATATTTTATTTCATATATTCACGAATCGTTTGTAACAACTTGGATACAGCCAGCACTAATAAAATCAATCTGTGGTCAGGCCATTTATTGCTCAAACATCTACCATTTATTGCACAATACATAAACCTGACTGTGTCGCTTGCCGGAAGACCACTGTGTGCAGTGTGACCTAACTTCTGATGGGCTCCGATCTGGGCAATATCCCAGCTCCAGCCGAATGACCTGGCAATGGCCGCTTCTTACAATAATTCTTCGGTAAAAGTAAAGTGTCATCACGACCGATTCACTTTCGGGGTGGTCTGAAACCACGCTTATAAAGAAGCGGATTCACATTTAGCCAACTTTACTATAGGCCAATCATAACAAGTGGCAAGCTCGTCGATGTCTCCAGCGTACCAAAATCAAGATATGTCACAAATAAATAAAATGAAATTTATTTCAATTAATAAATATTATTGTGTCCCGACCAGTAATCGAACCCGGTACCTCCGAGTCTAAATCCACAGACTTAACCGCTAGACCACGGAGGGAGTTTCCTATCTTCGGTCACGACAAAATAGTATCCAATACCACATTATTCAAAGATATCACAAATTTAGCCGGTCGGCCTTGCTTGTTTGTTGTGTTCTCTGCTCCCGATAGATGATGAATGAGGTGATAGGGAAGGAAAAATGTCTAGCCCATATATATTTCTTTTTATAAGTTATTAAGGTTATTATTAAATTTCAGATGTTGCAGAATTTGATGCTTTGAGTCACTCGCGGTATTATAGCCCAAATACGTCGGGTATATTATGGGAGTTCACAGCGCGGGAAAACCGCAAAAATATAAACTGTAACTTGTGCCCTATATTTAAAGTACAATTTATCCTTTTCCATAATTATTCACATTGCAGCATATTATCAAACAAAACAACACCACTTTCGACTAACAATATTTACAACAAATCAATTTACAAAACAAAAACGCGCATAATGGCGCTCTGGACTCCCGGCCCCCATGCTTTTTTTTTTGGTTCTCCTCTCCCGATGGGTGACGAATGAGATGATAGGGAAGGCAAAGGGTCTAGCCCATACAGCCAAGTCTGACGTAATATATCTTTCTTATTCATGAGTTAATGAGGTCATCACAAATTCCAGATGCTGCAGAATTTGATGCTTTTCTTGGATTCACTCGCGGCACTATAGCTCAAACACGTTGGGTAAAATATGGGAGTTGGCAGCGCGGGAAAACCGCAAAAAATAAACTGCAACTTGTGCCCCATATTTAAAGTCCAATTTATCGTTTTCCATAATTATTCACATTGTAGCTCATTATTAAACCAAACAACACCACTTTTGACCAATAATATCCACAGTAAATTAATTTACAAAACAAAAACTTGCACTTGACATGTCCACGCAAAATGGCGCGAAGGACGCCCGGCCCCCATGCTGCCAAACGTCAAAAGTTACTTTTTATCAAAATATAATTCTAAACAATCAATAAAAAGTACAGACAAAACAAATTTATAATAATGTTTGGACCGTAACAGGTATTAATCCATGTCAGTTTACATTCTAAACACTTAATAATTATTACTGTCTAGCGGTTAAGTCTATGGATTTAGACTCGTTGGTCGGATTCGATTCCTGGTCGGGACACAATAACATTTATTTGTAATATATCTCGAGTTTGGTACGCTAAAGACATCGACGAGCTTCATGATTGGCCTATAGAACATTTGTGTAAATGTGAATCCGCCTTCTTTATAAGCGTGGTTTCTGACCACCCCGAAAGGGATATGGTCGTGATAATGAATTAGTAATAATGATATGTCAATTGGACATAAATTCATAGCTGTAAAGGATCCTGTCATCTTATAATCTAATAGCATTAATGTTAATTAATATTCGTGGCTGTAAAATGGTCGTATTGATATGTCAAATTAACGAATGGAAATAGTATAATTATATAATTAATAGTTAAGACACGGTTTTTTTTATTGTATTGTACAAACTTACAGCAGTATTCATAAAAACTTATTGACCATTTTAGTTACATATAGTACGTTTTGTCTCTTTTTATTTAGTAACAATAAATAATGTGCGTAAGAGACAAAAACTATTTTAATTAAAGTGCTATTCGGGACTATAAGTTATTATGAATAAGGCCATTAGTCTGTAATATGTTTAAAAATTATACGTAAGATCTTGTCGACATATTATATATTATTTTGTACAACTCTAATAACATTTGTAATACAATAGGTGGTAGTTGGCATAGTGTTAGGGACTGAAGTCAGTCATAAGTGTCTCATTCCAGTTGCTAACATTCATGGACCATACACGCCACTTACCGATGGATGGGCGCAAGGTCACATGTCGTGCTAGGATATAAAAATAAAAATACAACGGTTTATAAAAAAATGTATATATTTTTTTATCGCATCGAGCCTCTTCAGGAAGAACAGCGAAACCGCCATTTTGTTTTTTTTACAGGAGAAGGTTTTTTCTTAATTACCCTTAAAATAATTATGTAATTTTCATGCTGTTGTGAACTATAATTATATATAGAATTTAAACTGTTCAATATCAACTTATTTTTTGTTGTTTTTGGCTCTTACGGTGTTGTTTCTGAAAAGGATCGATATTTGTAAATACAACACACTTAAAAAGTAAATCTTTTTATCTTTAATTAATCTAATTCTTGCTGTTAAAAATAAGATTTTTATGTAATATTGCAAGTATATGTGTATATACCGCGTGTTATTGTCAAAAGAGCAAATATTTTTTTTGGCTTCAGGTGTCATTTGTAGAACCCCTTTATGAAAGTGGTAACTTTTTTTAAAGTAAAATCATTATACGAAAATAAACGGTATTAATTGTCTCACTCAAAGACGAAAAAGAGCGAGAAACAATTACGTAAGTCAACGTTCGCCCGATCGTTGACCTCTCGCTACCTACTTGATTAGGCTCAGCATGATTTGCGATATTTTTAGGACAACTTCTCTGCGCCGTAACTTAATATTTGTTTACTGCGTAATTAAATTTAAAAGTACGTTGTTCTTTAGTTGCATTCTAGATTAGAGTATAAACATATTTGCTCTTTAACAAATTCCACGCAGTATAAGTGTGTTATTATATGTATGATATTTGCATATTAAAGTATGATTTTTACGTTTGTCAAATCGCACACCTAGATCAAAACTGTATTGAAAATCGTGTTTTTTTTATTTCATTGACAAGAAAACTAGAGTTTTCACTAACTTCCACCGTGGTCTACCGGGTTCGAATACTAGTAGGTACCAATTTTTTTTTCTTTTGGTAATAGAGACATCGCCGAGCTTCGACATGATGGTCCAGCAGTAGTCTGCTAAATGTGAATCCAAATCTAAACAAACCATTTTATATGTTAATGACATCTGTCAAAGAGTAACATCAATAACCATCCTTTTCAACACGGTACTGACATACGAAATTATCATCTAATGTTAGAATTTTCAATAAACGAACGACTTGTGTTAAAAAAAGTGGTATTTTCATGCTAATGTTTCTTAAAACGAACGCGGCCTTAGTGTGGATTGAATCTTTTTAGCATAACTAGTCGCTTGAATTTCTCCAGGACAAATAAGGTGTTGAAAGTAATTTATCGTTTTTGTTGGATTTAGGTCTAATTTGGACATAATATTTTTTTAAATAATGGCTTTTCTTGTTTAGTATAAGTAGATTTAAAAATACTATAACCATATTTTAGTATAATTCAAATTAGCATTTAATTATACTATTAAGGTCTAGTAATTCACTATGTCCTTAGTAGCTTCCTCTATGTTCGTATTTAAGGCAGGTGTTTAAATGCTACTAACTTGGCTGAATCTTGTGCTTTGAATTTATTCAACAAACAGATAAATATTATTCGGATTTATTTTTGAATTGAACCCAAGTTTGTTAAAATCAAGGACTTTTTGTGTATACAATTGGCCTTAAACAACATAAACTATCCTAATTTGGAGTATTGATATGTTTTATCGTTGTTGTGTTTTTAATAATAAACGTGGTTTAAGTAATTATTTTTTTTTGACCATCTATTTTTTCGCCGTGCGGGTGTCCAAGATGAATGTATAAGAAATGCTTTGGTTGGCAGAAGACTTCTTCACCATGCTATAGTTCTTTCAGATTGTTTGCTTTCTTTTATGAAGACGATTCCGCAACAGAAAATATATTGCAGGGGACACCCAATAGTCAATATTGTCAAAGTCAAAATATTCACGTAAACCTATTACAGGCATTTGTGACACAATTCAATCATTAATTAAATAATTTTCAATGATTCTACTCCTGCTAGTAAAAGAATATCCGTGCGAATATCAAATGTAATAGCGTGATATTGTTAACGGATTCCATTATATAACGTTTGCGCTTAAGTAACTACTGACTAGCATATGCTCATTTAATGATTACGGTAAAGCAAATAAAATTGTAGTTTGAAATATTTCTTTCTTTTAAGCTGTGAATACACGTTTATTATTAAAAACAGATTTGTTATATTAGAATCGCGTTTCAAAATGGTGTATCTTGTTATAATTATCTGCTCTAGCACTTTTGTTAGCCATAAGCCCGTCTCTTACTAAGAATATTTATAATTTTTAAACACAGTGTAGGTAGGTAGTGTATAAAATAGCATAGATTGTTTTATTTAATATGGATGAGCGGACATTGTGGGTTTTTTTAGAATAAGCATTCGTATTTAAATTAAATAAACAACTGTTTTTCCTCCAGATAGTTGCGATTTGGTGTACACCAATAGTACAATTTTATGATAGTTTTTTTATATACGCGATTGACCTTAGATATATACTTCTCCTGACGTTTGGGTCAAGTTGCATTGACCGTAATGACGGGTCAACTGAATCTGTGCAGGTGTAGTCCTTGTCTAAAATGGGCGGTAGATGTAAACCTACCGAACCGTTACTAAACTTTTTAGATATCGCGACACACAACACTCACCATATCCCCGGCTATATCGGGGCGATTTATTATTTCATAGGTGTGATATTGGTTGATATTTTCCTTCCAAACAGCTGGTGGTAAAACTGTACCAGAAATGAAGAACAGAGTTGCACTAAAATTCTGTATTTGTAACGATTAAAGTTTAAAATGGTTTCGATTGTACCAGTTGACGTCTCAGTTCGAAATAAAACTTGTACATTTGACGCCATTTTTAATTTTAATCGTGTACAAGTTTTATTTTATAACTTGCACCTTTAGAACTGTATCTCCCAAGTTTATCTACTTAATTCTCTTTTCTTAGTACTGTATTTATTTACTAAGAAATAGTGTATAAAATATACTAAAAACACTATACCCCGTTCGGTGACATATTTTTGAAAATAATAATTACTAATTGACTTCCGTTAAGTCCGTTGATTCTGTTGAGTACGGACTGGGTCGACTTCTGGTCGAGATAGCAAATAATTGTAATTAATTTATTAGACATACGTCGACGAGCTTGCCACTTGTCATGATGTCAGTAAGTGAGCCCCACAAAGCATACGGTCGTACTGATAATTATAAAGCGATATTTCGCTATGAGAAACGTACGTACTTAAATCAATTTTATCGAAATAAAATTGATTTCATTTGAAAATAAAAAAAAAAATTAGTCACGCCATGCTACACCAAACTGGGTATAATTAGCAAAATATAATTCTATATTTAATTAAACTTTCGCGCACATTCATCATTCACGGGTCGACTGTCAAACTGACTGACCATTCGACCCGTGACCACGGTCAATGCAACTTGGCTGAAACGTCGGGAGAAATATGTCTCTTTAGGGTAAATCGCGTAAAGACCCGTTAAAATTATAAAAAATATAATTATTCAGTGGTTTCAAGTAATTATTTAGTTTTGTTCGGGAATTGTGTTATAGAAAATGTGTTTATTTCTTTTTACATAGTAATAAGTACTTGTTTTGTCATCGGCTAAAAACTGCGTCGTTTTGTCATACTCACGTATAAATTTGCATAATTGTCCAAATCTTGAAAAATATTATTAAAAAACAACTAAAAGTTTTTTTAAATTTATTTATACTTTGGCTAATTATGTTTTATTCCTTTGTGAATTCCTCATTTCCATCAAACGGGATAACATATTAATTGAATAGAATTTTATATTTTCAGTTGTCTTTTTAACTAGTTATGGCCAGTAGCAGTTGGTTAAACTTAGGTGTATCCTATTTGTTACGGCTTATACTAGGTGTAACCAGTTACATTCGACTAAAACTAGATCTTCAACATTTTAGAACCCCTCTTCGCGGGTAGACGGGAGTCTGTAGCATTTTCCGTTTTGTCGGCTTTCGGGTTGCACATGAGCAAGTGTACTTATCTCATAGGTACTCATAACTAAATTTAAAAGGTTATTAATTGATCGTTGTGTTATTCTGTATATGTTCGATTTTGTTAATTTGATATAGCCCGAGTTTTCCTTGCAGATTCCTTTCTCAGTCAGATCAAACATTAACAGGTCACTGGAATCTGCTAAGCTGCTGGTCTAGCAGGAGTAGAATCATTTAAAATAATACGTGAATAAAGATATTTTGACTACACACTACACGGTCAGGTCGTGTGGAACCTTTATTATAGGTTAATGTCAACGTGATTAGGCTATCAAATTTGCGTGCCATGTGTCGTGGAGCGTCGGGAGGTCTGGCGTGCAGAGATGTCACATCTCTTACAAGTGGGAAATTTGTCCTCTCTACCCGTGCGAATATTCCCTCGCCCAAACAACGCGACGCACGAAATCGTCCAGTGTGTCCATCCGCTTATCGCGGAGAATGACATCGTTTACACTGGCTACAACTTCTCGTACATGTTACGTATGTGTTATTCTATGTGGCCAGTATTAGCCGTGGACGAATAGGATTCACCTTAGTTTAACCAACTGCTACCGGCTAGAACTAGGTTTAATTTGGTTTTTAATTTAACTTTAGCTGTATTTATTACTGTGTGACTTTATATACTCCTACTATGAGTTTTATAAGTGCAATTCTATTGATATAAACAATTATTTTCATATGAGACCATATTAACATCTTTCCTTTTACACATGTCTCTAACTCAAATACCTCAACACAAACTTTAATTCGGGTCCAAATGACTAACAATAGCGTTAAGTGTAATATTTGCATTTTTTACTATTTTGAAGTTTAAATGCAAATTTGCATGTTTTTATAATGATAGGAGTATATCTATAATCTATCAATTTTCTTTTATACAAACAATATAAAAGAATTACAATATTAAATAAACTATATTAAAACAATATCTTTTAACCGAAAATAATAATAATAATACATATAAAATAAAAATCTATACTTACAAAAAAAATAGCTCCTCCTAATCGCTGTCTTGTGGCATGGTGCCCAATACACTAGCAGCATTTCCCCTTTGAATTAGGATACTTAATTTTTGGGAGAAATAACGTCAATGAGCCTTGGAACAATTTCTTTATAAAAGGGTTCCGATCCCCACGGGCCCATATAGCACTAAACGGTGAACTTATTAAAACAATGGGCACTGACCGTGTGTGACATCACTCACATCTAAATTTACATAATTTGTTAAAAACAAGGATTGTAATTTCAGTTTTTTTATTTACTATTCTTTGGAGTTTATATTAAAAACGGAATTGTGTGTGCTAGCTAGTATTTACGCGTACAACACAAAAAAATTACTTTAATAATAATGTCATTTGTTGAAGTTACAGTCACAATTTTGTTTTGTCACACTATTTTGATTTTGATTATAAGCAGCCTTAACGTTGGACCACTATCTACGCCACACCCTGTATAAAATAAAATAAAACAAAAATTTAATATCTATACCAGTCTGCATATCCGATATTATTTTGTTGCTCGAATAAAAAAACTATTTAAAAATTAACAGTTTGTATAGAGAATTCATATGTCGGTAGTGACAAAAATTTGAGTGGCAAACCATAACGTTCAAGTGCCATACAATCGAATATATTATGGTAAAGCATTGTACAATTTCGGCATATACAACGATTTGTTGCAAGAAAATATATTCGAGATCTTATGGCACTGACCGCCTCCGTGGTCTAGTGGTAACAAAACGTTGCCGTGAACTCGGGGGGTCGTGGGTTCGATTCCCACCGTTGGCAAGTTGTACATTGTATAATTTGTCTCGGTCTGGGTGTTTATATGTATATATTTACAAAAAAAAAAAGTATAATATGTAGTTTATCAACCATCTAGTTTCCGTAACACAAGCCTCGTAGCTTACCACGGAAACTAGATGGCGCTGTGTGACCTGTCTGGAAATATTTATTTATTATTATTATTACTTATAACATTATGGTTTGGCACCCCTTAAATTTTTGTCACTTTCGACAGGAAATTCTCAGGAAAAGTTGTTTGTTCCTATCAATAGAATAACAATAGAAAAAGTCGAGAGTAAGACCATATAAAGTCAACCCGTACAAAAGTTGAAATATGTAATAATTTTGTTTGCTCTGTATAGTCCGACTTAAAACATGTTTAATGAAACGGGCGAGAGCGATGTAAAGCAAAAAAACCCTCTTTTTTTGTTTGTTGTTTGTGTTCTCTTCTTTCGATGGATGATAGATAGATAGATAAATTCTTTATTTCACAATAAACAAAAATACATTTAAATGTACATAGGCGAACTTAATGTCTAGTGACATTTTCTACCAGCTAACCATGAGGTGATAGGGAAGGCCAAGTCTGACATAATGTATCTTTCTTTCTTATAAGTTAATTATTATGGTGTTATCATCAAATCAAATTTCAGATGTTGCAGAATTTGATTCTATTATTGGAGTCAGTTATAATATGGGAGTTCACAGCGCGGGAAAATAGCAAAAAATTAACTGAAATTTGTGCCCCATATATAAAGTCGTTTTATCGTTTTCCATAACTATTCACATTGTAGTACATTAATAAACAAAACAACACTTTTGACTAACAATATCCGCAGAATAGTAATTTACAAAAACTTGCACTTGTCCGTGAAAAATGACGCGAAGAATTCCTTTTTAAAAAAAAACATTAGTAAGGACATAAACGAAGTGCATAAAATGTTTATCCACCCATTTCTCAGTGGAAAACTATTTTATTAGAATATAAATTTAATTTGAATTATGTTAATACTTAGCAGACAGTATGTCTGTAACTAATCGTATTGGGAGATAAATCACATTGGGCTATCAAGTTAAAATTAAGAATTCGTTTTTAGAATAATGATTGTTTATAGAATTGATTCTCCGCTTCTATGTAGAATTAATTTGTGTTCTCCAGTTAAACCCTTAAGAAAGCCAACATGCTTATCAGAGCCATCTAGTGCAGCTAATGAATTTAATGAACTGGTTGACTTTTCCGAGTTGAATCTATTTAACTCAACTACAGTTAGTTTTAAGTATTAAGCAAACATTGGTTTGACAGTTTGAGTGTTTCCGAAACGATCAAAACTGTTATTCCATACCTAATTTATTTGCTTTATTATTTAATTTTTAGCTTGCTTTCATAATTTCCTATATGTAGAACATTAGTGGTCTGTGTAGATATACCTAGTATGTTTGATTTTGTTATTAAGTACTCTTTGATTTCCAATAAAATAAATAAATAAGGGAGTTTATCGCTTTTGAATCCCTCTCGCTCGCACTTTGATAAATGTAGTTAATCCAATTTAATAGGGAGTAAAAATAGGGACACTGTAGCGTTCGTAAAATCGGTATAAATATTTTTGTCATTC
Organism: Tinea semifulvella; assembly: GCA_910589645.1. Classification (NCBI taxonomy): domain Eukaryota; kingdom Metazoa; phylum Arthropoda; class Insecta; order Lepidoptera; family Tineidae; genus Tinea; species Tinea semifulvella. The sequence continues at coordinate 542,375 of OU342604.1, forward strand.
TCCTTCAAAAGTATTTACTTAAGCCAATGTTTATTTTACAACAGTTGTTTTCTTTAAAGCTGTTTATTTACCATATATGCGCTAGAAATATGAGATTCGCGAATTTAATATCCACCAATAGATATCCACTTTTTTATGACTTGATGATTTGATTTGTTTAAAAATTTATACTGCGTGAAATTTATTAAAGAGCAAATATTATAATATTATGATCTAGAGTAAAAATAAAGAACTACGTAGTTTTTATTTCAATTAATGAGTAATCAAATATTAAGTTACGGTGCAGAGAAGTTGTCCTAAAAATATCGCCACTCATGCAGAGCCTAATCAAGTAGGTAGCGAGAGGTCAACGATCGTGGGAACGTTGACTTACCGTAGATCTTTCTATTTTGTCTCTCGGCTGGATCAATTAATAACACTCCCCAGGCTTTAGGGATTTACCACAATGGATATAACGATTTTCAAACGCGTCCTTATTTATTTAATTAAGCAAGTCGACAACATGTTTACAAAATCTTATACAACATGTTACTAACAGACCAGCATTGCATTCAACAGGTAGGTAACATCGTTTACTAAAACACAAAACTAAATAGTACAATTTTAAAAAAATATTGGCATGACAAAAACAATAAACTACAAAAAACAACAAAAATCAATATCGCCTTATTTGCCATGTAGTAGTGTTTTGTTTATCGGATAATGATTTATATCTTTTGAAAAAAGTGACCTTTTTATTTCAAATCAAGGTTCTACTAATGACACTTGATGCCTAAAAAATATATTTGCTCTTTTGACACGCGGTATATTCGAGTATACTCGTATAGTGGATTTTTAAGACTGGATAATACAGGAAAATGTTCTAGAAGACCAACCATAATCATTAGACATATGCGTTCCATATTTTGAAAAAAGAAAAAAATACACAGCAAGATTACGGTAATTTTATACAAAACTTTTTGATTTCTGACATTTCTGGTACTCCAGTAGTACTCTGTTTAACCATTTATGCTGTGTATACGTAATAAATATTTAACTAGATGTTATGATCAAGTAGATAATATTTGCTGGATATTTTCCTCGCGCATCGATCGCTTTCCTCGCACATGTCTGCTGGATAATCAGCTCTAGGGCCAGAAATGTGATCTCCCAAAAAAATATAAAGTTTTTGCAACCAAATAACCAAGTTTTTGATTTACCCTGTTGTATATTTAGTAAGGTATATTATTGTACAATGTTTATTAAATTTTGAATACCTACATTTTTTTATGTATTAGTATTCAAAATTTGATCTGTTTCCAAAAGACTGATAAATAAAATAAAGTTTATTCTTTTTCAATAATTCTTTTATTTTTTCCAAAATTAGTACCTCCTAGAATTAGTAACGTATAGAATTGAGTTCAGAACCGGGAACTTCAGTAATGTAACAGGGAAACTAAATTTGATTCCCGGTTCTTTCGGGAATTTTATTTTAAATACGCAAAACATACTAAGTACTGCTTACTCTTCACTTTTTTTAGTCATAGAAGTAAAGTATCATCACGACCGTTTCCCTTTCGGGGTGGTCAGAAACCACGCATATACATAAGCGGGTCCACATTTAGCCAACTTTACTACAATCATGACAAGTGACAAGCTCGTCGATGGCTCTAGCGCACCAAACTCGAGAAATATTACAAATAAATTAAATGCATTCATTTACATTGATAAATATTTTTATGTCACGACCAGGAATCGAACCCGGTACCTTCGAGTCTAAATCCACGGACTTAACCGCTAGACCACGGAGGCAGTTTTTAGTCATATTTCTTGATTATTCAAAAGGAATATTATGTTTATTATTTTTTTGTTAAAAAAGTTTTTTAAATGTAAGATAATTTTAATTTAGGTAAGGTTTCCGTTCAAGGAAGACAACTGCTAAATTTTTGTCATTATACTTTCATCCATTACAGCCCCTAGTCTTAAACGTCTTAAATTTTAAACGTTCTCGAATCGTTGAAATTGTTTATCGTTTTTTGATATTACGCTAGATAGATAGACATCGAGCTCGCCACTTGTCATAGTAAAGTTGGCTAAATGTGAATCCGGTTATTTATAAGCGTGGTTTCTGAGCGATCGTGACGTGATAAACTTTACTTTCATTACTTTTGTTTTATTTAGTATCAAATAAACCAAAATATACTTTATACTGAAGTCTTGAAAATTGAGGTCTCCTTTATTAGAATATTTCTGGTTTTTCGATGCCTTGATTGACAGTATTGACACCCATTAACTGCACAAACGGTCGTAATGAAATGAAAATCTGTTTTTTATCTAATATTTATTATTAAAATACCTACATAACTTACATTTAATACATTCTTACATAAATAAATACGGTAACCCTTACGTACTAATAGTCTAAAAATACGTAGAACGATCTTCACCGATCTGTTATCCGAATAAAATCCGCTTATTATATAAAAAAAATACGCTATTAAAAGCTATGGTGATGAGTTGGCTAACGAAATATGATAAAGGCACTTTTTATTGATCAGATAAAATCTTATTGTATTATTACATTAGCTTATAGCGTTGCTTTATTACAGCCCCTAGAACACAACTAGATCTCCATTGTTGGAGATAAGTCTTCCAGAACATATATCTGGAAAAAAATGGCCTACACCCGCCACGCTAGCCAGACTTGTTGGCGAAGATTGTCGCTCATAACGGTCGTATTATGATAAATAATGTCAAACGTCAACTTAAGGAAACTGCAGGAAAAGATTGTCGATTCCCGGATTTTTAGATATTTTTTTTTAATATAATGCAGTTATTCTTTAACAAAATCGGCCCGGATACTCCTTTCGACCTTTTTAGATATTCCTTGTAGTTTAGACAGTAGCCAATAACGCCCATTTAAAAAATAAATAGGTAAAAAATAAAAAAACCTACGCTATTTACGTACCCAAATTTGTTATGAAATGGAAACAAAGACATTTACTAAGTTTCCAGTTACTATATAAGGGAGCTGCCATTCAACTGTTTAAATGCTGGTCAATAAATGTTTTTATTCGACAAAAGAATACCTAGACACTAAGGTCGACAAAGTCATGTGACTGAATAAATATTTGTATGCTAGAAATAGCGAAACATGTGATATAATTACATATAAAATAATACATTCTGTACCTATGTTTCTGATGTTTTACATGTTAGCGTACCTATTTTATTACTTATATAAAAAGTGAAATTTATTTGGATAGCAGATCGGTGAAGGTCGCTCTTCTATGTATCTTGTACTGTAAGGTTTATTTTTAAACTGGACACATGTGCGCCCTCTTGTAATCCAGGAACGAAACTCTACCACTATGACGGCTTATGAAGATGCATTTTCACACTTACGAGTAGCTTGAAGCACTCGTAGCCCCATTCTGATACTTAGTCGCAAACGTTTAGTGGATTTCATTATTTACGCCAGAACTTGCGTCATAATTACAAAATATTAGTCTATTCTCAACTCTATAAGCGCTCGACCATAACAGCGGCCGCGCAAATATCAACTTTAATGGCGTGATAATAGATACTTAACGGATTCTACTATATAATGTTTGCGCTTGAGTAACAGATTAGGGCTATTGAATGAGAATTGAATAAAATTTTCTAATTATGACGCAAGCTCTGACGTAACTAACGAAATCCACTAATAACGTTTGCGACTAAGTAAGAGAATAGGACTCTATGTTATAGGAATGGGGAAACACACACCTTTAGCGTGCGACAAATGATGTATTACAGGCTCAATCATACGGGAACAATTAAAAAATATAATTACTTCTTACAGTCATAAACGAAGCGATATTAAAGTACCTAGGCATAGCGTTTACTAGATTTCTGTAGGCCGGCGTATATTCGGTCGGGTGGTCGATTTTATGAGCATGCTGGGACACGTCAAGCAATGGCTGATCGTGCAAGTGTGGTGGGGCCTGAAACAAACAATAAAAGGTAAGTATCTTCACGACCATATCTCGAAAACCATGCTTTTTAAGAATCCCTTAATGACAAGTAAGCTTGTCGATATCTAGCATACCAGAAATATGACATAAATTGGACGTAGTAACGCAAAAATATCCTTGATTGGATATTTTTTGTTATACTCGTAGGTCATTAAAGTTGAAATTTAGAGTAGTCCTAACATTTAGAATATATCGAAAACGGTGTTTTTATCTGGATCGTTTTAAGGACCTGACCGGCATTCAATATTCAAATCCTCGAAAATTGTGGATTGGATCCTTTTTGCGTAATTGCGTCCAATTGTTTTTTGTGTTCTTGACCAGAAGTCGATCATCACTGCGTTAACTATAACTGCTAGTAATGCAACGAATACTACTTTTACGAATAGGAATATCAAACCTAGTATTCAGCAAATACGAATAATTCATATCAGCCCTTAGAACACACCTAGACCTTCCCTGTTGACCTACGCTGCGCTAGCTAGGTTGGCGAGAGTCCAATGTTATTTTATAAAGATAATTTATTAACGATTCCACAAGTTGCTATTGGTGGAACCGACGGCTTGAGGTGCACTCCAAAGTGTTCTAGGGGCTGTGGAATAATAGAATAAACTTACAGAAATAGTAACTGTGAACTCCAAGGGCGGGAAGACGTCCGAGTAGGTGGCGTGGCTGTGCACGATGACGTAGACAGGGCGATCTAGTTGGGTGAAGGGGGCCTTCAGGGGAGACTGGAGGGACCACGACACTATGTCCGTCTCGGGGCGGGGCCATAACGTGATCATGTTGTGGGGAGGACCTTAAAACATAACAAATTAAACATTATTATTGTAAAATGCGACATTATTAAGCTTAAGTGACCATATGCTGTTGTAGACGGGTTATGGAGTGGAGACCACATACACCTAAAGAAATGAGGGTGGCAGAAGATTTTGTAAAATTGCAAGCCTATATCCAAAAAGACGGGCTGTCAGGTTGATGACGATGATTGCTGGATATTTGACCAGTTTTTCCCAGTAGCATACTTCGATCAAAATAAAATTGTGATGAATCCTATTTTTGTTATTCTGTCTCTTACACACTACGATGGACCTCAGAGGCACGTAAAGGTATCTTAGATGATATCATGTGGAATCTTTAAGAAATTATCAAAAATATATATAGGACCCTTCTCCAAAGTCCCATCTGGAGTGAAGGTCTAGGACTCTGTGTTCTAGGGGCTGTGATGAAATAATTGGAAAGTTTGAGCAAAGTATTAATGGATATGAAAACTTACCGTGCATGATAAAGGACAAAGAACACGTTTCTCCCTCACAGATCCTCGGTCTGGCTTGTCTGAAGGAGGACTGGACAGAAGTGGGTGGACCCATGTACAGGAAGATACTTTGATGTCTGAAATCAAACAAATAGATTATATACCGCTGTAGGTATATAAATGGCTTTACCTTACTTATGCGACGCCTCAAAACAATTTTATTTTAAGGCTAGTAAAGTTAGAAACTTGCTGACCATCTCTTAACGGTATAAGATTTTACGCTATTGAGATAAGGAAAAATAATAATAGACACAACAATTTTATTGATCCTGATCTAGATTAAGACAAAGAAGACATTTTTGCAGTCACTCTTCATTATAATGAGAATAAGATTAATATTGCGGTATCATATGATTTTACAGATTTATAGGTTGTAGTAGACTTCTTTGTTGCTATTTTGTTGAATGTTCAGGTAACTTTACGTCGACAACAAAAGCTAGTGAAATATTAGAATGACCCATACTCACAAGGTATCATTGAACCTGGTCCTATAGAGTGGAAGGTTACAGTAGACATTAATCTCGCAGTCTTCTCGGAAGTCGGTCTTCATGTTTAGGTTGATGTTATGTTCGCTGAGGACCGGGAGAATAGATTCTGGAGTGTGCGTGTCGTGTTTAGTCACCAACACTCCAGAGTCACGATGAGTTACTTCGCCGGTGAACGAGTGAGTCACTATTTCTGTGTGCTAAGAAATAAACACAGTCTTTTAGATCATTTGGTTTTAATTTAATCTTTAATGTGGACTACTATAGGTACAAATTGTTTCATTTAAGTATGAACTGAATCTCTTTATGACACATTGAATTACTTGATTACCCCTGATTTGCTACTTAAGAAGCATTAAGGTATAAGATTTAAAAAAAATGATCTATGGTTTGACCTTTTTCTAAACTTGACAGTTACAGAGATTCTGGTAGGTACTAAAATCTGCGGCAAAAGTAGAGGGTATTATAAGATTTAGGTAATAATATTTATTATCAAGATGTGTTACAATACTGATACAAGAACTAATAAATAAACTATTGTACAGTATAGAAGCATATTAAAATACTTACAAACCAGTAATGTCTTTGCGTAGCAGGACCATCATCGTTGTATGGGCTCATCGGTATAAACATAATGATGATGGAGGCAGCCATCAAGGTTGAGAGGACGATCCATAATCGCTTGCGAGAGAACAAAAGTTCTATTCCAGACTGAAACGGTTTAATAATATTAGTCTAGTTATTACTTAGTGTATACCAGAAATAGGTTTGGAATTTATTTGAATTTTGGTATTCTTTAACCGTGGAAATCTAGGACGGTGATATTTTACTCGTATTGGTTACTTGCGAATTGATTTAATTTTGTTTTCCATCTAAATGATCAAATAATTTGTGACGCTTAAAATAAATTAGGAAGGTAGATCTACCCACGAGTATATTCGTAAAAATCGCATATGTATGAAAATTAACATATTAAAAACGCTTACCAAAGTCATAGGTACGAAGGTCAGGAACAATAAATTCAAGAATGCAATGGTCCAATCTGGATAATCAGAGTGGTCTCTGGCTACAATTGGTATTAGTATAGCGTTTAGTCTTAAAACTATAGAGAACAGGAACATGGTAGCAGGTAAGCTTAACACAAAGTCTAGAATCAAATGGCCCCAGGCTGAAAAGAGAAACAGATTGTTATTTCGATATATTTAAATCGATGCTATTTTTAGTTTATTTTTAGTTCTTTATAATAACCAAACACTGAGCATAATATATGGATATTTCCTATAATATTGTATTGGATTTAACAAAAGCATTTGACATGATCTACCTAAAAATTACTACCCATTCATTATCTACGTTTTTTTTATCAAAAAATAAGTATAGTTTTTCATATTTATTATGCAATTAATTTAAACTATATCTACGGTGCTTAGGTGTTCCTCAAGGTAGTCAATTGGGACCACTACGTTTCTTCTTATATTTGATACAAATACAAAAATGACACCTTGACACGAAAAGTAATTACAATACACACTAGGATTCTCAATGAAAAACGAGAGAAACCTTAATAAATAGGATTTCACATTAGTATGGAAATTTCATGTCATACTGCATTTTATCAATATTTGAGTATTATATTGTTTTCTTTTTGTTGTGAATTGCAAATTAATTAATTGTAAATTATGACTTAAACAAGTGACCTATCTGATCCCTATGGTAATTTATAAAATACGAATTGGAAAATGTTTAAGTTAAAATCCTTACCAGGTATATTCCAGACTCTTAGGACAGTGAGTGTGACGAAGGATGCAAATGACGTCAGGAAGAGAGGCACCGTGATGACGTAACGCAGTGTGACCAGGCTCGGCATGCATAGCATTATAAACAATACCAGGCAAAAAATAGCACGAGTGGCAGCCATTGCTTGGCAAGCACGAAGGCTACGATTTAAACCACTCTGTAAAGATTTTTTTTTATTTAAATATAACTTCGGCAGATTTTTGCAAAGTTTGCCCAGAATAAATGTAATTTCAGGAAATCGAAAAATTTGCTAGCTTTTTTTGGATAATAAAAATAATTATATGTAAGCATAGGCTGAGCACGTTCTAGCCTCAGGGTGAGCACATTCTAGCCTCAGGGTGAGATTGATATAGCGTATGAACGTTTGCTTAAACTGTTTTTTATAAACAGTGGATGACTATCAGTAGATACCGGATTACATGCACCAAATATATATATATGTATATACATACTATTTTTTGTAATATATATATAATTAAATGTAAGATATTTACAGTAGTTTTCTGAAAGGATGATTAAAATAATCCAAGATCAACATTTTAATACACACCACATGATCGGTAAGTAATTAGGATGTCACTATTTCTGCAAAAATAATAAATAGTCAAACATATTACTTTATTATTAAGCATATTATAAGTGAATACAAAACAATTAAAAAATACCAACCCTTTTAGCTCTCCAGGCATCCATAAGGTGTGATACTGATACAGCTCCCACCAGGTACGGAACCCAGAACAATGCGACCACTATCCAAGCTTGGGATAGATATCTGAAATCATGAAACTAATCAGGAAAACAATACAACAAAATATAAATGTATACCCCCCGTGATTGGTAGTGGTAGCTTTTCACTTTGGTTATTTCAGCCAATAAATCAAATATTGTATTTTCTTTGGTTCACACAGATTAGTATTCAGTTTGGCAAAAAAAATATCACTAAAATTGAAAAATGCTGTTTGTTACGGAATTTTGTATAAGGTGTCGACCACAACATGAAGTCGAATAAATATTATGGTCTCACAGAAGAAATGATCAGGAACGGTTTCAAGACTCAGCTTTACGCAGTGGAAGTTGGTGCGAGAGGAGTTCCAGCAAAATCTTTGCATCACTTACCGAAAGAATTGGGCCTAAGCAGGACGGCATTAACGGAATCATATAGTATTTGGTTGGGTAGGGAGAGAAGTAGAATGGTGGATGGTGAGCGTATTATCGCGCAATAAAATAAAAAGGGAGGCCTACTTTTCTTAAACCAGCCTATTGTCGGTGGCAAGCCCGAGACACCATTCTTCTCATCTCTTACTCACACACGATGGACACGGCACCCGCACGGTGAATCCATGGAATACTTAGAATTTTGTCTTCTTCTTCTTAGCTACTGTAATAAGAAATTACCACGAGTTCAAGATAATATATTACCTCAACTGTATGGTGGTGGCTATAAATATAGGTGCGAAGATGAAGACGACGAGAAGACCAGCTCCGGTGGCGAGTAGGCGGCCGAGCACGCTGAACCCAAACTCCGTCATTGTTGGTTTTTCTAAAAGTAGTTGTTGTGAGGTCAAAATAATACGGATCACGTGCACCTTAGATAGACATAGATTATTAGATCTCAAGCCAAAAAGATTTTATATTATGTAAGTACCTATTAATAATTATGTGGTGGTTCCTTAAATCCTACAAAAGTCGGTTCAAACTCCCCCGGCATGTACCAATGAGAAATACACTTTTCTTACGTACTACAGTCATAGATTCACAACACCACCGTTCTCGTGCCTCGGAGAACACGTTAAGTCGTCGGTCCCGGTTCCACTAAAACCAACTTGTGGAATCGTTAATGAATTGTCATAAAAAAATTACATCATATCCTCGCCAAGATGTCTGGCCAGCGTGGCGATTGTAGGCTAAATTCTCCAGATATCTGCTCTGGAAGGCCCATCTCCAGCAGTAGAGGTCTAAGACGCTGTGTTCTAGGGGCTGTAATGATGATGAATTTGTCCTAAACAGTGTGATAATACATCATTTATTGGATAGTTAGGATATGTACTATATCCATGGGACAATTGTCATACATAATTATATTTTTAAATTAAAATTATTATTATCTGATGACAACTCAATTGCTAATACCGCTTCAGATTATTTATTCGATTCAACACTTAATTCAATTCATTTAGAAACACCAATTTTCCGAGATCCCAATTAATATGATCTGATTAGAACAATTGCTACAAGCTTATGCTTTATTAATAAGCGCGCCGTCAGTGCCGTCCATTTTGGTAGTGTAAGTTATTTGATCATATCAAAGGTGTGTTTCTTTCGAAAAATTATTACTCTCATATTAAAATTCGATTTGACTAAAGGTAACATATTTCCCAGTAGGTACTTACTAGCTCCAACAACCCAGATATAGTATCCAATGCTTCCTAGAGCGAAAAGAAGAACAAATGTGTCCAGAACATGGGCGCCAGTGAATGAGTAGTTAGCAAGGAACGCGTACAAGAAGTCCCAGTAAACTGCTGCGGTGGCTTCTGGCTAAGAAAATAAAGAGACATTAGCAAACCGATGTGTGAAATTGAGAAGGAAGCACCCGGAATGGTAAATGAAGGACTTGAACTGTTAAGGACATCAAACTTATCCAATATATATATATATATACTTACTATCGTTAAAATATCTGTAGCAGTGTTAGACATTATCATTGTTAGCATAAGTCTCTCCAGATCCAGATACTCCACTGCTGGATAAAGGCCTCCAGCATGTTGACGCAATTTTATTAATTCTAAGCCAAAGAAAACTCTTTCCAATATATATATATTTATTTAAAACTTTATTGCACTATGTACAAGAGGCGGATTAGTAGAGTATCTAATCCTAATAGATTATATAATATAGGGACTCTATTTAAAGACATAGTAATGAGTTTGGGTTGTGATGGCACACTTGTAAGAACGCTTTTCTTAAATTTATATCATCGTCACCACCACAGCCCCTGTTCTTGAATGCTAAACCTCCACTATTGGAGATGGGCTTGCCAGAAGTTTCTGGAGAACTTGGTCAGTTATCGAATCGAGAATATGAAGTATAGAATTCCAGACAGCGCCAATTTTTGGCAATTCGGATGTATGAACATTTACAGTTTAACAGCTGGGAAGTAAAACTTTACAACTTATTGATTTTAATGGTCTAAGATGTATTTTCGTTGTTTAGACTATGTCTCCCCCTGAACAATAACACTACAATACCTTTCTCTCGGCCAGCTCGTCCATGTCAGCCAGCTCTCTGACGAGTGAAAAGAGCATATCTCCCGAATGTTGCACCAGTCCCGGGAATACGAAATCGGGGTGGTCGTGTCTGGTGTGGTACACCTGACCCCACTTCACATACGCTATGTCTACTCCTGAAGATTAAAATCAGTATAGATTAATAAGATACAAAAAATATAAAAAGGTATATTTGATTATTTGACATTATGGCAGAACTAGAGAAGTAACGTAATCATTAGTGAGATCGTAAAGAAATATAAGTTAAGGTCGTTAAAAATTAAATTAAAAGATATAATAAATAAAATAAAAAGGTAACTATAGTTACTGAAATTTCCCAAAATAAAATATGGGAAATAAAATTAAACATTATACAAAATACAACACCAAAAATACTTATATTAACCCCCACACTAATTTGTACGCAAGTTACAAAAAGATCGTAGAAGCAATGGCGAGTAATCTGGATTTTGAACTACCCACATATAATATAATAAAACTACATCTCACCATGAATATCTCCATAAAACCTCCAAATCCTAAAGTCGGTGTCTGACGGGATGAGACCAGCCGCGAACAGATATTCCCCAAAAGCCTGAGCACTGGGCCTTACAGATGTCCTGCTGTATGCGCGAAGTAGACGAGGATCAGTTACCTACACAAATTAAAATAAATTTTAAGTTTGATATAAATAATGTAAATATATGTATTTGTCCTGATGTTTCGGTCAAGTTGCATCGTTGATAATAAATCGTTTGCTAATCGAATGTAGAGATCATCTCATTACGAGAGAGAATATAAGTAGAGATAAGACTGCAGATCTCAATTCTAGGTTAGCGGTTACTCCACCGACAAGACTGCAGATGTCAATTCTAGGTTAGCGGTTACTCCACCAACAAGACTGCAGATCTCAATTCTAGGTTAGCGGTTACTCCACCGACAAGACTGCAGATCTCAATTCTAGGTTAGCGGTTACTCCACCGACAAGACTGCAGATCTCAACTCTAGGTTAGCGGTTACTCCACCGACAAGACTGCAGATCTCAATTCTAGGTTAGCGGTTACTCCACCGACAAGACTGCAGATCTCAATTCTAGGTTAGCGGTTACTCCACCGACAAGACTGCAGATCTCAACTCTAGGTGGTCCTATATTGACTTACTTGAAACAAGTTACATTTTCCGTTCATCCCAGCCGCTTCTAAATTTACAACTGACGTCACTCCTTCGAACCACGGATGAGAAAGGAAAGCGTGGGCACCCTGCAAATATAAGATCGTTTTGTAAATAAAAATAAAAAACTATCATTTTTAATTACGCCACCTGATTGGTCAGTTAGCTTGTCACCTTGGTTATTTCAGCCAATAAGCTTTCGCCAAACTAAATTCTCTACTATATGTTTATCCTTTGCCAACACGTCAGTCGTCAATCTCGGTTCCACTAAAACCAACTTGTGGAATCCTTAATGAATTGTCATAAAAAATTGACATCATATCCTCGCCAAGACTTCTGGCCAGCGTGGCGAGTGTAGGCCAAATTCTCCGCATATATGCATGTTCTGGGAGGCCCATCTCCACAGTGGAGGTCTAGAACGCTGTGTTCTAGGTGATATTTGATGATATTATAGTCCATTCGCGTTAAGCAAATAGTGAGTCATCAGCGCAACTGCAAGATCATATTCAAAGTACTGAGAAAATGGGTTTCCGACATAATGAATATACTGACTTGTAAAGTATTTTCTTCGGCGCCATTGAAGAGGAATATGACATTATGTTTTAGTCTGTTGGGTTGTCGGGACAGCAAGTTAAGGGCTTCCACCATTACACCGCAAAATATAACATCATCTGCCATTCCTGAAACATTAAGTATAGGTACATGCAGAACTGACAATATGTACATAAAAAATTCCAAGTACAGTAATTTTTGAATGTAGTGAAGTGAAGCTGAGATGAATTCAATTTTGCAAAAGATATAACACCACGTTTTGTTGTCTCTTCTGATGACAAGCGGGATGGCTCTTTCTTCGCCCAAAGAATATACTTACTTTACAGTCTAGACATACTCGTATTTGCTAACTCTTTGCATGTTAGGCGCAATGTATTGTCGTTGCAGCGGATCTTGGCTGAGACTGTAAACTAAACTGCTGCAAGTATGATCCTTGATATTTTTTCTTGATCGTGGTTAAATCATATTGTATTCTTTTATAGTTTTAACTTAGATTTACTTAATTATTATTTTTATTATGATTATTCAAATGCCCAATTAATGGATACTGTAATAGCAAGTGGTGGTTGCATGTATTTGGTGCAGCATCTAGTATTGCTGGCTTCAAACCGACTTTAAAACTATACCTATATGTAAGTACTTAAACTTAAAAGTAAAAAATTAAATTTTATCTACTTCAAAGCAAGGGCCTTAAAGGGTAATCAGCAAAATTATTGATACTTATGTATCTATTTAGTATTTATAAACATTTATACAGTCAGTACGAGGTGGTCCTAGCAAACAAAAAATTCAAATCAAATTTAATTCATTATTTGCGGAGAAATCGCTTAACAAAAACACAACAAACATAGAGTCGAATTGAGCACCTCCTAATTTTTTGAAGTCAGTTAAAAATACATAACAATATTACATACCTATACAAATTTCATCAACACGCAATATATTACATAATAAATAAAATGTACATAATAAATAAACAATAATATAAAACTTATTACATGAAGAGGGAAGCGAAATAGGATGTTGGTGATAATGAGGATACTAAGGAAATGGAAAAGAAACATGAATCCAGGACAGTTAGAAAGGAAGTGTTTGTTGACGAGTATTAGAAAGATGGCTCTATTTAGTGCTAAACCTAAAGGAAAGGTGTGTGATGTGAAGGGATGGAAAGGGCGGAGTTAAAAGAAGAGCGAGGGGTTCGATCAACTTACCCAGAGAATAAGGTACGGAATCATAATGACAGTTGACGAGAATAGAAGAGCGAGTAGTGCCATCACTATTGAATCCGCTCTCTCCCTCTAACAAGGCAATGACATTCGACACGTTCTGATAGTAGGACACGTGACCTGCAGCATAGTTTAACCAGTAGTCACCTGAGAAATAGATTAAAACATGATATAGCATGACCTCGAAAATCTCTTTATCACTCGCAAAGTAAAAGCTAAACAAGGTAAAGCTAAGAGCGGAGGAAGAATGCTTTCCTTAAAAAGGTTCGAACCCCGGCATGTACCAATAAGAAAATCACTTTTCTTACTTAAATTTGTCATATATTTTACAACACTACTGTGCTCTCCGACGTTAAGCCGTCGTTATCGGTTCCACTAATACCGACTTGTGGAATCGTTAAAAATGACAAATAAATGTGTCATCGCCAACTCGTCTGGCCAGCGTGGCCAGTGTAGGCTAAAATACTCCAGAACATACTGGTAAGCCCATCTCCAACATCTTGTGTTCTAGGGGTTGTGATGACTCGCAACGTGGTGCATTCAGTGATAAGAATATACTAACCAGTCAACATTTGCCAATCAGTTCTCACGTTCCATGAGGCGTTTCTGGAGACATCGTCCACCAGTCTCTTCATGTCAATAGTCTTCTGGAGATGGTAGGGGGTGCCGCAGGTCCGGGATTCGTTTCCCATTATCTCGTTAAGGTATCGCCAAGCTCGCTCTTCGCAAAATCTGTCCACGTTCTGGAATAAGGTAAAATCTTCATCCGTCACGTAAATGACGGTGGTGTGATGTGGCCGTGGTCGCTCAGTTAATAGACCACGAATTTAACATCCTTAAAAGTAGGGCTCGAAGCCCGGCATGTACCAATAAGAAATACGCTTTTCTTACTTATATTTGTCATAGATCTACAATACAACGATTCCCGTGCCTCGGAAAGCACGTTAAGCCGTCGTATTAAAAAACTTAACAGATTTAAGTGTACAAGGGCGAACTCAATACGTCTGTAGTCTGTTATGTGACTTAGTCGCAAACGTTATTTACGTCAGAGACTGCGTCATAGTTACAAAATATTATTCAATTCTCAACTCTATAAGCGCTCGACCTGGAGAGCGGCCGTGCAAATATCAACTTTAATAGCGTCATATATACGTAAATAGTTAACGGATTCCATTAACCTTGGAATGTACTAGAAATAAAAACAAATACTTTAACATGCATAACATTAATTTATGTACTTAACCGCTAACAGGCTGCAGATAATAGGAATAGGGAAACACTGGCTGGGAGAGTATTCCACATCTTCAGCGTTCGACAGATGTAGGAGTATTCAAATTTATGATAAATTAGGAAGAATGTACTCACTAATCGCCCCAGCTCCTCTTCAGTCATGGGTCGTGGCAGTTCATCTTCCACCAGCTGCGTGAGGAATGCCAGCAGAAATAACACGCCCAAGAACACGATTAACAAAGGAGATGGTATCTACAAGTAAATAATTTTAATAAGTACCTAACTGTATCCATCGAGCCCTGATTCAATATGTAAACAAACCACCAAAAAGGGTTTCAATAGGGTGGTTGACTATTGTTATAAATGTTTTGTTTTTATTTTATTAGAGTACCTAAAATCATTCGGATTTTCGTTTTAATTATTTACGAAATCATTTATATTTTAATGAAATAAGTACTTTATTTTAAGAATTGGAACGATACCATAAATCATTTGTCAGCGTAAGTAATATTGCAAACTGCCACACAACTAAATGAATTTGTAAGACTAATTATTTAAGTTGTTCTTTCTGAGTATTTTAGCACAATTTAAAAAATATTTATTTAAATTTTAATTAGAATCTACTTTTATAAAAGCAAATAGTTATGTTTACTGTTACGTGACGTCATCCGGCTGCCATTTGCAACTGCAGAATTTCCGAGCAAAAATTCAAACACGAACAAAAGTAGTTTTTAGGCGATTTACACACCATACAAAACTAAAGTATTTTTACAGGAATCCCTAAATAGTTTAAAACACATTTGGAAAAATGACAAGTATCAGTAAATTACAAGTATTATTTTTGCGGTTTGTTTTTGACTTTTTAATTGATGTGTATGTATACCTACTAACATAGTTCTAAGTTGGAATGTTACTAATAATTATGGAATTAATTCTGAAATAAATAACTTATTATTATTATTATTATTAGTTATTTACTTTAGCTTTAATTTTTTTTTTAAATTAAATTATCTATCAATTAATTTTGGCAACCAAAAATACCTAAGATGACAATAGATCTAAAGTGAAGATGCTTGTAGGATCCGTTGGTATGTTTTTGTCCGTATGTTTTACCGGGCTGACAACGGATCCCCCTGAGGGGAGCCACTACCTGGGGAGGCGCTCTTGGAGAAGAACTAAAGTAGACAAATCTAGGATGTAATGTAGTAGAAACAGCGCCCAGCACCAAAGGTGCGTTGAATCACCGGCGGGTAGTTAGCTGCCGAGATCCTGCCGGGGAAAGCGGGAGATTATCCTATCCCCAACCCAGGCCTATTGAACATCCGGGCCTGGATGACTCCGCTGTCTGTCTGTCTGTTTAAGTCCATTTTATTGTTATTTATAGTGTCACTCTGTACCTAACCATTTCACCTAGTATGCATTTAGCAAGGTTATATCCGCCTATTTACCTACTTACTCTCGATCGTCACAAAACAAATTTTGCTTGGAAATCTTGTTATTTTCTTCAGCAAAATAGGACCAAGCAGTGCCTATACATTTTGTTTGTTTGTTAAAGTTTTGGAACCACTGGTTTCTTTGTTTACACTTTGTATTAATATCCGACGAATGCCGTCACGTACTTAGCTTAGCATTCGCAAGATTTAGTTTTACTTACAGATTTTACTGGATGATAGAGATGTGTTCCTTTCCTTTGTATTTCTGTTACCACCTGAAATTATATATTCTTTTATAATCATGAATTCCTTTAAGAATTCCTAAGAATTACCGATAACATCAATTGCTGATATGAATGTTGAAGTATCTATGACGATGCTGTGCTGATGATAAATTATATTCTAAGATTTGCAAATGATTCATTATGTCTTAAATATAGTAACTAATTTAATAAAAACTCGCCACGCCTAGACGGGATGACAATTTATGAACCCCGGCGAATGAGAAATAACCTTTTCTTACGTACATTTGTCATACATTTACACTGCCTCGGAAACGCATTAAGACGTCCGGTTCCAGTTCCACCATTACCGACGTTAATAAATTGTCATTAAAATAAGAATTGATCTGACCCTCGCCAAACCGTATAGCCAGAGCGTGGCGAGATGAGGTGAAATTCTCCAGGAGTTTCTGGAAGAGTCATCTTCAACACTATAGGACTAACTCGCGTGTAATAGGTTCTGTGATGATGATGATGAAGAAAGCCTTTGATGCATAAAAATGAACTTTTGTTTTTATTATAAGTGGTTACTAACCCGATCCCAGGGACTTTTCTTAGTTTCTGTGGGTCTTCTAACATCATACTCATCTTGTCCTGGCACTGCGTTGTATGTGTGCTGGAATGACTGCAAAAATAAACATAAAATTAGCTTTTATCTTAGTTACACTCTTGGCAAAGTAGTCGTGGTCGCCATTTGAGTGATAGTGGCACGCTTAACATACTCGTATCGTAGCCACTCCTCTCGGACCGCAGCTTTCCTGGTGCTCTCGTGTAGGGAATGATCTTACAACCGAGCCACACCGCTTTTTCATTTCACTACAGCCCCTAGAACACAGCGTCCCAGACATCCACTGCTGGAGATGGGCCTTCCAGAACATATATCTGGAGAATTTGGCCTACACTCGACACGCCGGCCAGACGGCTTGGCGAGGATATGATGTCAATTTTTAATGTCAATTAATTAATGATTCCACAAGTTAGTATTAGTGGAACCGGGACCGACGGCTTAACGTGCTCTCTGAGGCACGGGAACGGTGGTTTTGTAAATCTATGACAAATGTACGTAAGAAAAGTGTATTTCTCATTGGTACATGCCGGGGGAGTTTGAACCGACCTTTGTAGGATTTAAGGAACGTGTTCTTACAACCGAGCCACCACATTTAATTACTTTTAATATTTATTTATTATTCTTAATATTTACCTATTTAAGTAAATATAAATTTATTATATTATTTGTTTGATTTATATTATGATTTCCAACAACTTTTCGGTATCTAAATAGTTCAGTTTAGGAGCCAAATTGTAATTTTAGTTTTACATTCAAACTTATTATTAGAGTATATATTTAGGGATTTATTTGCTTGATTATACAGTTTTTCTCCTGAAGAAGAATCCTCCAGAGGACGAATCGTTGTGCAAAGGAAGATTTTACAGGTATATAGAATTTTACATACTTCATAGCACCTCCTTTTTTTGTATTATTAACCTGTCCATTGAATGCAAGAGTCGAGTGTATCCTTAATATAGTAAATAATATGTAATATTGTCGCACTGTGAGAACTTCTGCATCACAGTACAGGGTTTCTGTTCCTACAGAGGATACAAACGCGGCTTTTTTAGACACACCTTAAGTATTAGTCTCTGTGCTCTACTAATACTACAAATCTATAATTAATATTTAAGTAGGAAGTGAAATAAAATGTCTGTAACACGTCAAGCTATTTTAAAAGACCAAAATAAGTAATTTAATAATATTAAACTTTACACGTATAAATATGAATAAACTGAGAGATGTATGTTTGTTAGTATTCATACACAAAGATGTGGAATCCGCAATTTATTTTCCATACATTTAAAAAAAACTATCATGTTATGAATGGAAATGTAATTTAGACCGTTCCGAATTAATATCACGCTCTGAGCATCCAAATCGCGATATTTGATTCGGAACGACTGTGAGTATCATATTCATTCTAAGAGCTCTGAGCGACGAGTCCTTCGCGCCATTTTGCGTGGACATGTCAAGTGCAAGTTTTTGTTTTGTAAATTAATTTACTGTGGATGTTTTTAGTCAAAAGTGTTGTTGCTTGGTTTAGTAATGTGCTACAATGTGAATAATTATGGAAAACGATAAATTGGACTTTAAATATGGGGCACAAGTTGCAGTTTATTTTTTGCGGTTTTCCCGCGCTAGAACTCCCATATTTTACCCGACGTGTTTGAGCTATGGTGCCGCGAGTGACTCCAAGAAAAGCATCAAATTCTGCAGAATCTGGAATTTGATGATGACCTCATTAACTCATGAATAAGAAAGATATATTACGTCAGACTTGGCTGTATGGGCTAGACCCTTTGCCTTCCCTATCATCTCATTCATCATCCATCGGGAGTAGAGAACCAAAAAAAAAAAAAAGCGCTCTGAGCTTGATTCGGAACGAGTGATCCGTTTTGTCAGTTATACATAATATTGAAATTAACACTACAAACAATCAATACCTACATAGATGCTGCTTTACAAGGGCGTTGTTACTTAAAATCTAGAATGCCAACGGACAATTCCGTTCGTTAAAGGATTCATAACGATTGCGCTTATCGGAACAAAATTTGGCTGCTGATGTCAATTGTGGAGCTAATACACCTGTTTAATAATATTAAAACATCGTATCAGTTAAACATGACAACCCGATATAGTTTTGTGTTATCAGTTACAAGGCCGACTCAGATATCAAGAAAGGATTGGTAATGGGGTTTCGTGGAACACTATGCATCATTTTTTAAGATTGCAGCACAAGTTAATCTGCTATAGTAGCTGTGTTTTCTTAACAGATTGCTTTCTTCCCTACCTAAGAATTGTTGTGCGTTTTGATTTTAGCACGCTACTGTCCGCAGCAGCAAGTACAGAATCATGGACGCTAGTGTTGGTGGTGGAACGAATTTAGTCGGGCCAGCGTACCTAGTGTTACATCTTACTATATAAGGTATTGGCCAAAGCAAGTCCAAAAGTTGGCCAGTCATGGTCTTGGTCTCGCAAGACTCTTGCTCTAACTCAAAATATATATTTATTTGACAAATCAAACTGTACGAAAAATAAGTATAAATAGTATTTGTAAATGTGGGTTACCTAATTGTGATACCTTATCATGACTAATCGTTGCACCTACAGTATTGACCACTCTGGGTATTTATTTTTCAAGTTACGCTCATATTGTTACTTG
Organism: Tinea semifulvella; assembly: GCA_910589645.1. Taxonomy (NCBI): domain Eukaryota; kingdom Metazoa; phylum Arthropoda; class Insecta; order Lepidoptera; family Tineidae; genus Tinea; species Tinea semifulvella. The sequence continues at coordinate 562,334 of OU342604.1, forward strand.
GATAAACAAGTTTTGGCGTTTATTGTAATGAAATGAAATGAAATATCGTTTATTTGGAATAAACACAGTACAGTGGTCACAAAACTTTGGTCAGGTCTACTCACATGTATTCTACCTGCAAGCAGTCGTGCAAATCTTTACTTACATACTAATATCATAACCACAACTACATCAAAACAAAAACAATGTATAGTAGCAATGTTAAACTACGATTATGTGCTTTAGCAAACAAAACCAAAGACAGCTAGATAGAATTACTTTTACTGTTAAAAAAAGTTTTGGCTTTAGCCATTTGAATTTTATCCATTTCGTGACCACGATGCTTATTCAATAAATGTTTTGGAAGATCCATCTTAAAAAGTGGAGGTCTAGGACGATCTAAAGGCTGTAATGAAGTAATAATAATAATATATTCAATTCATAAGATAATTACAATCCATTTTTGTTAGTATACCTATCACTATGTTAGTAACAATGGCTTACATTAAAGTTAGTAAACAAAAATGTTAGTGCCTTATTTATACCTATTTGTGGACGTGTCAATTTGTCGGTTATAGTGACGCTTAATAAAGTGACACCGTATTGGACAGTCCACTTTATCCGATATGACCTTAAGCATAATGTTGATGCTGCCTCTAATTCTATTGACTAGAGATGCAGTGCGTTTACGAATGATAGCAGAAAAACTATCAACACGATTCTCTGCAAACATTCCGGACGCACTGCAATAAGGTGGCAGCCCCAACCATACCCTGAAACCATTATTATACTGGACTCGTAGGGCGCTGTATGCTCGCTGCGTATAGTTGAAGTAGGTAATGTCTTGTTATAATACAAATTGACTATTAAGGCCTTAACTGACAGCAACTAACGCCCGATTAAAATGCTTAAACGTCCAATAAATACGAAATTGAACTGTGTTTTTAATTGGTCAGAAGCGCCAAGGTAGTATGAAAATTCTAGTGCACATTTTTTTAAAGTTTACATATTTGTGAATTCTTATTTTACAAAACAGAAGTAAAGTATAAATCCCGCTAAATCAACACCGTCTCTAGACATAACACCGGCATAGTTGTAAGGACTGAATCTGGGCCTCGATTCTCGCGCCTTCAACATGCATGTCCGCTCGATTTGCTCGAATGAATCTGACAGTTTTCTATGGAGACACGCCTTCATTCGAATATTTAGAACCAACACCCACAGTCGAAAGCGCCAGAATTAGGCCCGGTGGTGGCTGTCGTCGATTTATTCCATTCTTAAATCTCGCATAGCGCTGACACATAGCGTGTCCAGTGTAAAAAACATTGGCCTGAGTTCTTATGTCATTCAGAAGGGATAGTGATGATGAGTTTATTCCTATATTAATAATTAAAATTACCTCTCTTCTGCTATTTCGAGTATTTTCCACCTCCGTCTGGTTACCGCCGCCACTCATTTTAAATCCTTTACTACTACTATTAAAAAATAAACTGTCAAACTAACATTATATTAAACACACCGCTCGCCAAACTAATATATTAGGAACTGCAAAATTTGGAGATATGTGGCGATACTGAGTGATAAATGTTTTAGCTGATAGCTTTATCCGTCTGATAACGGTTGTTGTAACAGGATATGTAGTATTAAACATTAGATTGATTTAACTTTCGCTAAAATATGACTGCATTCCTCTTACGCAACTAAACTGGCTTTAAAGAATCAACTGAATACTCTTTGACTGAAGATCTATGAGGCTTGTCTTACATGTTGAGTATTTATTTCTTCTTTAATTCATCATTACAGCCCCTAGAACACAGCGTCCTAGACCTCCACTGCTGGAGATGGCCCTTCCAGAACATATATCTGGAGAATTTGGTTTACACTCGACACGCTGGCCAGACGGCTTGGCGAGGAAATCATGTCAATTTTTAATGACAATTTATTAACGTTTCCACAAGTTGGTATTAGTAGAACCGGGACCGACGGCTTAACGTGATCTCCGAGGCACGGGAACGGTGGTTTTGTAAATTTATGACAAATGTATGTAAGAAAAGTGTATTTATCATTGGTACATGTCGGGTAGGTTTAAACCGACCTTTGTAGGATTTAAGGAGCGCGTTCTTACAACCAAGCTACCACCGAATTATTATTACTTAATTAATTGTCACTATTTATTTATTTTATTTATTTATTTATTTATTAGGGTCGCCAACAGTGACAGCAACAAAAGATGGCCGTAGCTAGGTACAGGCAGTAAGGGCAGCTTCTTGTTTAGAGCCTCATAGATTGATTGTCAACTAATAAGGCAATTTCTGTTTTTTATATATTTGTTTAATTATAACCTCCACTGCTCATGTGAAAGTTATATGTTAAAAACAATGATCAAAACAATATAATCTAGGATTTTCTGATTGTCTGCCCCTCCCCCCCACATATACAATCCTGGCTACACCATTGGATCTGGGATAGGGACAATGGACATTTCCCCGTTTTAATCGTTAACCGTGATAATAGTTATTTCTATAATACTAGTGAAAAACATAAACAACTGTAGTACCTATAGATTTTACTAGATGGCGTTGTTCTTTTTTTTTGGCCTGGTTGAAAACAGGCCGCTCATTTGTGGAACAATTTGTCAGTAGAAATTCGCCAAGCACCCAATAGATCACTCTATAAGAAAATGGTATATTCACATCACTTAATCAGCTCCTAAGAGCGTATGTAAGATATATTGCATGTAATATATTTATATGTATAGTGTGTAGTATATATATTATTGTGCACATATTTGTATGTATATTAATATGTATTATGGTATCATAGAATATTTTTATTTATTAAAATTTAAAATTAAGTTTCATATTTGAGCCTTCTAATAACCTACCTCATAATCAAAATCCTGTACTGTCCCAAAGGTTGGCTTCTAGAGAATGCCTAGCGGCATAAAACAGGCCGCCGGAAAATTCCAGGAAATTAAAGGAGTTTGTCGATAACCTGAATTGACGTGTGTTCTATCACGCCAGAGAAAAAATACATTCAACAACGCCATCTATTAAAAGCTATAGGTACTACAGTTGTTTACGCTTTTGTACTAGTTTTTATAGAAATCTCAACTAAGTTAATAGATAAGAACGGGATGATCTATGATGTCATGTATTAGGTACATTAAAGTTATTCGAAGTTGGTAAGTGTGGATGATGATTAAGCTATGCCGGGTGACAGGAAATAAAAAACAAGTATTAATTTTATATTCATATTATTCTTATAGATATATCTACAAGTTTTATCTATATTTAATAAAAACTGGTAATCAATACTTATAGGTACCTTATACGTTGTAAAAGTACAATTAAATCACTGTTTATTAATTCATTTATAAGAAAAAGACACTAGTATTCAAAATAAACCAACATTTTTCAATTATCAATATTGCTGTTTAAAAAATATAGGCCCATCATGACAAGTGGCAAACTCGTCGATGTCTCAGGTGTACCAAACTCGAGAAATATCACAAATAAGTTAAGTAATTTATTGTGTCCCAACCAGGGATGGAACCCAGTACCTCCGTGTCTAAATCCACGGAGGTTGTTTAAATATTATTATTTTTTTATCAAGATGATTTATGCCTTCAATATTTATCTATCAGTGTGTATAATAAAATAATTTATTTATTTATTCGAAGTTGGTATACAATAAAGTCCATTGTCCTTTTAGCAAAATTAGTTAAAGTTGATTTCTAATTAATTTATTCATTTATATTTACGAGTACATTATAAAATCAATACAAATACATTTATTGACTAAATATTTTTTTTACATACAAATTGGTAGGTTTTATTTACAATATCCTATTTTTATTATTAATTTATTATTTACAAAAAAATCTATTTTACAATCACAATCTTAAAATATAAGTAGATACCTAAATCTATACTTTACAAACGTTTTTTTTACAAATTGTATTATTTAGTTAACTGAAACTTTGATTTATAACTACAGATCTTTTATACAACCAAACGTCAAAATTCATACTTAAATAATCAAAACTAAAGATAAATAGTTTGACTATCAGTAGGTACTAGTCACATTAAATATCTAACAAGACAGGGCAAGATACCAAACGTTATGATCAAATCAAAGCTAGACCAATCAGTACAGAATGAATTAGTAGTATTGCAGTCATTGCCGTTTATGGTCGTTTTCGACGTGGAATTTCAAATCGATTACTTTGATGTTTCACGGACAATATGCCGACCTGCTTGCTACAGAAGTGTAAAACACGTTCTTCTTTGACAAGAGAACCTCGTGTCAGCTCTTCGTAAGTAATTGTTGATTAAACTAATATTTTTATATGTTTTCAATTAATATACACGGAACATTGTAGAAGTTCTCATTAGGAATAGTTTCGCTAATAGATGGCGCTAATATATATGAACTCAATGATAGTCTTAGGGCTGGTAAATTAATCCTTCCTTAGTAGCATTTGCTTACTTAAATAGCCGCGTTTTCATATTTAATTCCAATTTCCGTATTTAAGTGACCAAATGCCACTAAGGAAGGATTCAGTTACCGGCCCTTAAAATCGCTAAACAAAAAGTTGACATTAGCGCCAATTATTTCTCAGTTGACCATTAGATAATAAAGTTCGTCTAGTCGATCATAGATGGTGCTATTATAGATACAATTATGATCTTTAAAACACTAGGTTGAGGTTAGTTGCCTTGCTTTTTTTAAAGCTGGTATCTATAAAAAATAGAAGTTGGTGCTTGATCTCCATCGGGATAATCTGGATCTCAATCGGAATTTACACCTGAAGTGGCAATCAATTATTGTATTAAATGAGTGACATTTTTATACCCAGTAATGTGGAACTTTATTTTTTAGGCCCGGATTAATAGTCGTTGCTGTTAAAGTGACAGTTTTTACTCTAAAAATCCGTCACTTTGAGAGTTTCTGTGCAATGGCTCGTGCCAAGCACTGGCGGAGCACCGACTATTAATCCGGACCTTAGTATCAACGCGATTTTTTCTTATAAAATACGATGGAAAACCATTATGCACTACATCTGTATGTTATATTTGTCCTCATTGGTATGAATTGGTGAATTTAGACTAAGTTTTTTACGGTAAAGGACTATGGTGAGCGCCCATACATTAATTTACCTGTACTAAATTTGCAACTTTACATCAATATATATTAAAAGGGCTCAGGAACAACAATGGAACGTGATCCTTTTAAAATTATTTCCATAGAAAGCCGAGAAATAAAGATATATTCAAATTACTTCTTAAACTTTGATGCTTATCAGCGATACTATCAGTCAGTTATATACAGAATGGTTTTATTTGATCAAAGTTTTAAAAATCTTCTTCTACGTATCTTAGTAACTTGGGTAAATTCTTGCAATTCGTCGACTCTTAACCCAGCCTAAACAATATTACACTATTTTGCTTATAACATGTAATTTTAACAATCATTTAGTTTAATTAGTCCTTTCTTATTATTTATATTGCACTGTAATAGCTGTCCTACGTACCAGTTATATTAATTCGTCTGCGACTTTCTTGCGACACAATTATTTACATTAATAACTACGTCTAACAAAGTTACTGGAATCTGCTAGTCTTCTGCTAACAGCTTACTCTTTAAACCACTTTGTTGCTTAGTCTTCCACCAGCAGGCGTACAATCATTAAAAACAATTTAAATAATGATGCGTCTCAAATTCCTGAATAGGTTTACGTAAATAAAGATAATTTGACTTTGTATTGTACGAGTTTCATTTTCAAATTATAGGAAATAACTTTTTTGGCCTCTTCAGAAAGGTTTTTCTAGTTAGCTACCTTGGTTAGATGGATCAAAATTGGTTTTGTCACTGTCATAGTAAAAGTTAAACAATAGAGATTTACCTATTGTTTTGTAAAACGTTTCTAAATGTCCTACCTAGTAATATACGTGGCATAACCTTGTAACAATAATCTTAAAAATAATAAAATAATATAAATACAGAAAACCATTTTACAACGCAGACAAAATTATTATTGAAATAAAAGAGATTCAACATTTCAGAAGTAAATGTATATATATATATATAACACAAAAAACAATAGGTAGGTATATATAATAACATAATTTGTATATTATTGGCATTTGTTTTCTTTCAAATAATATAATTTTTTGGTAATTAAAAAATACAAATATATCGTAACACTTTGTTACACGCCACGCGATTGGTATTTAGCTTATTCAGTTTTTCGGAAAGAAAGAACAGATATATAGTCACTATAATAACAAGAATAAAGCAATACACTGTCACAAAAGTGCACATTTTGTGCGATACAAAATTAGGTAAATCAACTTGAACGGGTCTATACATACGAGTAGATACATTAAAGCTACCTACTGGCTTCCGTCTAGTAAACTGCAAGTCAATAAATAAGCTATGTCATTTTAAATAATCATGTGGGGTATAACATAATGTTAAACGTGGGTTAATTTATAGTTCTTTCGGCGGTAAGTCTCTTAGCAGCTGACGGTCGCAGTGTCGTGTCGCATGGCAGTGTCTTGTCGCAGTGTATCGCTGTGGTAGGTCCTAGGTCAGCTAGGAGAGCGTGCACTAGGGTGACGGAGGTAGACTGTCGTCACTTTCCAGGTACGTGACGTAATTGTCTTCACCGTGAGCTCGCGGCGCGGGTAAAGAAGGAACGTCATAGCCATGCATCTATACAAAAGAAAAAAGTTGGTTATAATATTTTTTTTTTTTTTAAGTGTTAGCTTTGAACACATACAGGCTGCGTCCGGACACGTTGACTTAGCTCTGCTTCATATGTACTACAAGTGCCCTGCACACGAATCACACGAATTTGTTTGTTCGAAGCTAGCAAACGTTCGTAGCGTGTCCGTACGTAGCAATTAAATAACGTATTAACTCTCAACATTAACTTGCAACTTATAGTTGGCATGTAATCAATATTAAATATATTTTGTCAGTTTTTGTTGTTTTGTTAGGTGTTCAAAATGTTAAAAATATCGTCATGACAGCTCTAGTACTAAAGGACTTGATTGATACGAAAACTATATATTTTAAATTCCAAATAACTTAATTGCACAGCAATGTATAGTACTCGTAAAAATAAATCATCATCACGACCGATTCACATTTAGCCGACTTTACTATAGGCCAATCATGACAAGGGGCAAGCTCGTCGATGTCTCCAGCGTACCAAACTCGGGAAATATCACAATTTTATTAAATATACATGTGATTAATAAATATTATCGTGTCCTGACCAGGAATCGCACCCGGTACTTTCGAGGCTAATTCCACGGACTTAACCGCTAGACCACGGAGGCAGTAAAAATAAACATTAGTCTTATTAATAAAATCGACTACTACTATTTAAATTTTTTATTATTGTAAACAGCACAAGTAGTACACAAAATTAATGATGTCATTTATCTAAGAATAAATCAAAAAATACCCAGGAATCGGGGTTTCATAGCAAACTAAGTCACTGATGTTTGATTAATCTTAGTTTTAAGTGAATATCCATTTGTGTATTGTTGCCAGCACTGTTGGCGATCCTATAAATAAATTATCATGACAAGACTAGGTACTCTCTTTTTATTTACCTGATTTACAAGTTGTTGGAAAGCTGCCGTGTGATGTGGCGCGCGTTCCAAATCGGCGTGAAGGGCAAAGTCGGATAGCGCCTTCCATGGTGGCTACAAAGAAGAACAAAAACAATATTAAAACGCTATTCGTCTTCTTCCCAGTGCCTACACTCTTGGCAGAGGGATCGTGACTTAGACTTTGAGTAGACTAATACAGCACCAGCGCGGAGACATGGACTACAAAAGCCGCAGATAGAGCAATAATGGATGCGTTTGAGATGTGGGATTGGCGTCGTTTAGTCAGCTTTGCTCGAATTTTGCTTGTGGCAGCCATCCCCTCGCTCAACCAAGCCTTTAGGAAGAACCCCCAAACGATGGTCTAGTGACTGACCACCTAAATATTCCAGCACTGGTGCAATCCACAGAGGTGAGGACTTCAACCAATGGAAACAGCTGGTTGCGATGGAGTCACGATCCCCAACATCTCTGTGGTACAGACAAGGAGGAGGCACCAGTGCCGGCCCGAGCCCTTGGGTAAACTTTACATATGACCATCTGGCTCCGCGTCGTCTGTCTGTCCAATCCAGAACCCGTTTTCCAATCCAGAATTCCATCGTTCATAGGTTCTGAGACAGACGTCTCCGACCCATTCCCACTCCAGCTTACTGATTATGAAGGCTATGTCGGTAAATAATTTAATTCGACTCCTGGTCGCACAATTATTTATTTGTAATATCTCTCGGTTTGATACGCTAGAGACATCGACGAGCTAGCTATTTGTCATGCTGGGCCTATAGTTAGCCCGGTACCTGAGAGTAATAAATCCACGGACTTAACCGCTAGACTACGGTGGCAGTTTCATTTATGTATGTTTGTATTTAATGGTTTACCTGATAAGCAGACACTTCAAGTACTCCTCCACCAGCCAGTCCAGCATCATGTCGGACTGGAGATCCTGCCACTAGGGGCACGCCCAGCGACATGTACCCTAAGCGACGACCCTCCTTCAAACAAAACATGAGGTTAGGTTTTATACACTAGCTGTTTCATCCAGCGTTGCTAGTGGTTAGCGAAATCACTTTCAAGTGGCTGTAGGGTCATATGTTATGTTTAAATGTGGGCTATTTTTAGTAAATATCACGGTGTCTAATACTCTCGAAACGCTGCAGCTTTGCCTCACGTTGCCTCTAACACTACGGTTAGACGTATTCTGAAGACTTCCATAACTTTATTCGTTCTTGGTACTGACCAAAATATGGATCTCCATTCCGTAGCCACTATCCCTACGTGTACACATAAATTTGGAGATTCTTACATCTGTCAAACGCTGAAGATGTGGAATGCTCTCCCAGCCAGTGTGTTTCCCCATTCCTATAATCTGAAGTCCTTCAAGCGAATTGTGTAAAAGCATCTTGTTAGGTCGGCATAGTGGTAGAGACTGATGTCGGTCTTCGATAGCTATTAGTTGCTCTCATCCTTAAACCTCACGCACCGATTACCATTAGTTCAGAATCATTCGATCATCAAAAAAATATTATTTATTAGATGGCGTCGATAAAAGTTGTTTATTTTAAAATTCACACTATACCATTCCCAATACCTTCTCCTGCTGCATCTGCATCTTGAGCTGGATGGTCTTTTTCTTGTCCTTGCAGCGTTTGTTCTGGAACCAGACGCGGATGACTCGAGGACTTAGACCTGTCATCTCCACTAGCTGCTCCTTCATTAGTGCGTCGGGTCGGGGGTTTGCGTTGTAACATGTTCTGAAAGAAAAAAAATACAATTTATTCTTTTAAATCTTTTTCTTTAAACTTAACTTAATGTTTTGTATATTTATGCAAAAATCATGAAGGTTTAGCAAAATGGTGTATTAAAGTATTGTCAATTAATGTTTCTCGTATCATATTTCATAGTCCTAATGATTTTGTGTAATAACAGTTCCGCCGAACGAGTGTTTTTTTTACCACATTTATTAAGTCTGTTGTTGAATTTTACGGGCTGTGCTATAGTATTCTTCATTTCGACGTTTATATCTGAGTAATTTTTGACTTTAAAATGTTTATTTCTGTGATCATAGTATGAGTCATAGTAATTTGACTCCAGAAATGAATTCCTCGTCTTCGAGTCAATGAAATCGATATCCAACACGACCTGGAAGGTACATGTTCAGATATGGATCGGACTGGGCCGCGAAAAATGGTACTCATGGGGGTGGGTACTAAAGTATCATCACGACCGTTTCCATTTCGGGGTGGTCAGAAACCACGCTTATAAGTTACTATAGGCCAATCATGACAACTGGCAAGTTCGTCGATGTCTCCAGCGTACCAAACTCGACAGATATCACAAATAAATTAAATATTAAATAAATGTATTATATTTTTGTGACCCGAACAGGAATCGAACCCTGTACCTCCGAGTCTAAATCCACGGACTTAACCGCTAGACCACGGAGGAAATGAATTCGGTGTTAATATGTATTTTCGTAACACACGCAATAAGCACCTTTCGTCGTAGTAATTTAAGGGTAATGATTTTATTAGTGATAAAACGCTTGGTACAGATGTGCAAATGTATTTTCTTATATTTTGGACACCTTTTATTGTTGGTGTATGTTTAAATTGTTTTAATAAATTGAATTGACCTACCTTAAAGTATGTAATTGTTTTTCGTTTAATACAGTTCTGACCCGCGTAGGTTTGCCGTCTGCGTTGGATGCTGTTCTCGCCCGACCTCCTTTATGGGACCCAGACTCGCTGCCAGAATCTAAAACAAGATAAAGTACTTATTACATAAATTTAGTGCTTAAAATGCTGTCCTTTAATTTAAGGGTTTTCCCTGAAGCGTTCGAGCGCCGGCATGTACCATTAAGAACTACTCAGAATCATCCTTGATTCTTTGAATTATTTTAAGCCCTAGAACACAAGGTCTTGGACCACTTAGAGGGAGAATTTGACCTACACTCGCCACACTGGCCAGTCATAACATTTGCCATGGTGATTAATGAGTTTAATGCTACTTAGTACCTATGCCAGTATGTATTCTCATAATCATCATTACAGCCCCTAGAACACAGCGTCCTAGACCTCCACTGCTGGAGATGGGCCTTCCAGAACATATATCTGGAGAATTTGGCCTACACTCGCCACGCTGGCCAAACGGGTTGGCGAGGATTCTCATAATATGTAGTATTAATATGATTTATTGTTGTTGTGTAATTCTATATTTGTTTCATTTATAAATCTGATATAGCTGAGTTTTCCTTGCAGATTCCTTGACTCAAATTATACATTAACAGGTCACTGCATTCTGCTAAGCTGCTGGTCTTCTGCTAACAGCTTACTCATTGGAACACTTTGCTGCTTAGTCTTCCACTAGCAGGAGTAGAATCATTCAAAATAATTTAAATAATGGCGTGTAACGAATGCCTGTAATAGGTTTACGTGACTAAAGATATTTTGACTTGGTCTATTGTGCCTTATGAATGAAATGCCAAACTGATACTGCGCATAACCCAAAGCAACAGTTAAAACTAACAAGGCTAGTATTTCTAACCGTAAAATAATTATAATCACACGAATTACATCCGGCAAATTGTTAATTAATTTAGTAATAATAGCGAAGCACTGACATTGATTGATAAGGTATGGAAAAATAGCGGCAAAACAACAAATAGAGTTTCACGGACGGCGACATGAAAGGGCGCGGCACCTTTGTCGGCGACACATTAAAGGGCGATATCGAATCAGTGCATGCCGATAATATCCACTTGTCCAGTGATAGTTTATTCATTACCAGTGTTAAAAGATAAATTCGTTTTTTTCATCGGAAATTGCTATATACTGGGATTTATTATATAAATGTATATCACTATAATTTTACTTGAAGTAAATTAATATACGAGTACATTAAACATAAATTAAAAGTTACCTAAGAAATAAAATTAAAACAAACTAAACTATAAAAAAAATGTCCTCTAGAGACGTCCCATCCGAGATAGTCCCAAGGAGACTGGCAACATTTTCACTCTGTATAGCGAGGCTAATACGTGGCAAAAATAATTGCCAGCCTCTCCAGACTTTTCCGTTAGCCGCTTTCGCAACTCCTTGGCCAGGCGTCTTGCTCAATATTAGTGTTGTTTTTGAGATCTTGTTTTTTTAATGACATGTGCTGTGTACAATAATTAAAAAAAATATAGTCTTTTCGTCACTTTTATTAATAAGACTATAGTTATTTTAACTATATATTACTGTGCAATTAAGTTATAAAATATGTAGTTTTTGTAATGAAGTCCTTAAGTACTAGAGCTGTCATGATAATATTTCAAACATAGGAGCCGTAGCCGAAAGTGCAGAGTCTGGCAAGCGGCGCAAATAAGTATCTATAATCAAAGACTACGTGTGTGTGCCGTTTGCAGTAGAGACTTTGGGCCCGTGGAGTCCAAGCGCTAAAACATTTTTAAAAAACATCACCCCTCGTCTGCTCTGGTGACAAGAGGGCTGGTTCTTTCCTCGCCCAGAGAATCGACATAGCGATTCCGCGAGGAAATGCGGCCAGCGTATTTGTCTCCCCAATTACCTAATTATTAAACTTTATCTAACAATTTCATTCTAAATACAATTTTAAACATTTTGCACACCTAAACTAGCGAAAATAAAGGTTTTTTCTGCTTAAATTGTAATGTTGTGAGAATAATTTATCTAATAATGCATACGAGTATAAATGTAACTGTGGATAAAATTTAGCCTAATCCAAGGATTTATGCTTTAGAAATGTGGTGTTGGCGGAGAATGTTGGGCATATCGTGGACGGAGTTCCGAACCAACAAATCCATCCTGGAGGAACTAGAGATAGGACAACGCCTTTCCTCAATCATGCAATCACGCATTCTCACTTTCTTTGGACACGTGTCGCGGAGATACATCCATTGAGCGCCTTGTAGTTCAGGGAAAAGTCGATGGCAAGAGAATGCGATGAGATGGACTGACCAGGTTAAAGCAGCAATGGATCACATGAATGCTCCAGGAAGGCTGCAGTTCGAGACGAGTGGCGACGGCTTGTTAAGCGTGCCACTGACACTCAAGTTACGACCACGACCACTCTGCCAAGAGTGTAGCGACTAAGAAGAATCCAAGTTGAATTTGGATTTTGTTTCTTTTCTGACTTATTTATACTAGCACGACATGTGATCTAGCGCCCACCTGATGGTAAGTGGCGCGCGAGGTGTATGAATGTTAGCAAATGGAATCAGACAATCAAGAGTGACACCATTCTCTAACACTATGCCTGATTGACTGGACATGAAGGCAATTCGAGCCAGATCCCGAAACGTGTGGTTATACTTTAATGAGTTTATCGGCACGATCGGTGGATACTTTCAGACACCATCAGTCCGCCTACCACCTATTTGTGGTTCTCGTTGAAAGTATGTGCCATTTGCAATGAAGTCAAATGGCAATTTTTACTTTGAAGGAGAACTAATATTGTAAGGTTGCCATGGTGATATGTATATAAAAATAACACCGGTTGAAACAAATCTTACGAAGAAGACTGCATAACAATATATCGCTTTGACCCTGCGCACTGTGAGAAACACTGCATGAAAAATGTGCAGTACATGAGTAAGTACTTTTTGTACCGGGTTCGATTCCTGGTCGGGACACAAAAATATTTATTTATAAGTATAAATACATTTAATTAATATTTAATATATTTGTTATATTTCTCGAGTTTGGTACGCTGGAGACATCGACGAGCTTGCCACTTGTCATGATTGGCCTATAGTAAAGTTGGCTAAATGTGAATCCGCTTATTTATAAGCGTGGTTTCTGACCACCCCGAAAGGGAAACGGTCGTGATGATACTTTACTTTACTTTTTGTACCTAAATCTTGAATTCACGATTCGTGATCATATGTAGATTTTTTATTTAGTAAGCTATCATTTGAAAACAAAGACATATAATAAAAAGTAAAGTATCAACACGACCGTATCTCTTGCGGGGTGGTCAGAAGCCAATTTTGCATACAATCTCGCGATAACCAAACATAAATATATGCTCATTCAACAACAACACTGTTTCATATTTTAGTCATTTTTAGTTTAAGCTTTTGATCTTCGGAAGCTGTTTGTTCTGGAAGCGCTTTAGGGTCGTGATGATGATCCTAAAGTATTAGCTTATGACCACTCGGCTAATTACACAACAAAGGGTGTCAACTAAGCCTCAATTCACACCTCGGGATTACCCGGATTGGGGTGACCATGCAACATTTTTTCCCCATTTTTCAAGTCCCAGTGTAATTTAAAGAAATGTAATTTCCTTATAGTAATTTGCCCAGTCTGCCGGGGCGGAGAAGTATCCACCGTTCGTGCCGATATACCCAGTAAAGTGTATCCACACGTTTCAGGATCAGGCTCGAATTGCCGTCATGCCCAGTCAATCCGGCATAGTGTTAAAGACTGATGTCAGTCATGAGTCTCTGATTCCAGTTGCTAACATTCATTGACCTCGCACGCCACTTACCATCAGGTGGGCAAAAGGTCACATGTCGTGATAGTATGTTACAAATAAAAAAAATCTAAAAAAATTTAGACTATAAACTTTTTAGGAATTAAAATTACATACAGACACTATTTTTATGCTATTTTTCTCTGACACAATCATCACTACCATAGTATTTCGTATTATTAGTTGCTAAATTTTAAAGCTATTTTAAGCCAGTTGGTTCAAACAAACTTTGGTTCTCTGATGAACATCACTGTTTCGCATTATATCCATCAGAGAATTACCAAGCATATTTTTTTGATAAACCAGACTTACTGTCAGTGTCCACGTCTCTGCTCTATACAACATTACAGGGAGGATGGACGTACTGGTAAGACTTTTGTCGATGAGAGGATGTGCCGTAGTTTCCTGAATGCCGGTCATCCTAGATGAATGCGTATTTGCTGAAGTTGGCAGTGCCTAGCTGAATATTCTGTCCAAGGTATTCTTGCACAACTTTGAGAGTGACATTTACCACACAGAATGACCTTGGCTTTACGCTTTTAAAATCCTCTGAATACAAATGGAAAATCTTCTATTCTAATTAAGCTAAACTACTCTTAACATAAACTTAAACGCGGAGATGCTGGGTTCGATTCCTGTTCGAGAACACAAATAATATATTTTAATTTATATGTGACAAGTTATATTTATAAGTGTACGCGAGAGACATCAACGAGCTTGCCACTTGTCACGATGGGCCTATAGTAAAGTTGGCTAAATGTAAACTCGCTCCTTACAAAAGCGTGGTTTCTGACAACCCTGTAAGGGATACGGTCGTGATGATACTCTTAACATATGTAGAAATATTTAGCAATAAAGCCAAGATATAAAAAGTTATAGAATTGTCCCAATTGTTAAAATGAATGTTACCCTATCCCTGGACATTGGTCAGTCGCATGCCTTTGTGAATACGTTATTTAAACACGCGCTGGATTTATAATCACTCTTATAATCTCCCACTTTCATGACGATAAAGTAATTACAAATATTATTTCATTATCAAATTATGCCGTTTGGTTTTGAGACTGAGACCGTGGAGGACAAATTTTATTATTTATTTATTTATTTATTTACAGATTCAACAGCGCTTAAAATTAAACGTAGTCTACAAAATTCTTAACTAAAGCCAATTAATGAATCAATAATAATAATAATATATAGTGAGCTATACAAAAAATAATAATTAAAAATAAAAATGTGGAACAAAAAAAAACCGTAACCTGTTCTCCTGTGTGCTAAGGCATTAGTATTGGTGTGTGTAAAATGTGTGTGTAGTTGTGACAGTGTCGATGTGAGTGTAAATGTAATTTTAAATTTGAGTGCGACTACACACATCAAAAAAGTCTAGGGATCAAGCATGTTTATGCGGATTTCTTGTGATTGAGATGTGGCTTTGTAATAAATTTATGATTTTATAAATTTATATGGATCCTTTTTGGTGCATTTCATAATTTAAAACAGGAACTGTCAATCAAATTCGAGTAAAAGATGAAAATCAGCTGTCAATATTTTCCCTATAAAAACATAAGACGCATTGAAGACATTATTAGTGCTACTGTTTCCCTACTACTGATTAAAACCAACGTTATTATGGAGCGGCGACGTCATTTAAGCAGGGAAGAAATGATCAGAGCCGTGGGAATGATAGAAGCTGGTTCCCGGCAACGTACTGTGGCTTTAGCTCTGAATACAAGTCAGAGTGTTATCAGTCGACTTTGGACACGTTACCGAACCACTGGTACCGTGGCTGAGCGCCATGGAGGACGGTATCGCTGCACCACACGGAGACAAGACCGATACATTCAAATCACAGCTCGAAGAACTCCAACAATAACCGCCATGATGTTAGCCGTGAGCCTTCATCGCTCTTCAGGGAACTTAATTAGCGACCAAACAGTCAGAAACCGCTTGCATGAAGTGAACCTTCATTCCCGAAGACCGCTACGGGTACCACCTATAGCAATGCACAATCGTAGGACTCGATATCAATGGGCTCTTGAACACAGAAATTGGACAGAAGAACAATGGCGTTTCGTGTGCTTTTCTGATGAGTCTCGTTTTGGTATGAGGCCGGATACAAGACGTATACGACACTGGAGAACCCCTGGACGCCAACAGCGATTAAAATCCTGCCAGGAAGTCCATCCTTATAGTGGTGGAACCATCATGGTATGGGCGGGTATTTCGATCGGCGGAAGAACTGAGTTGATTTGGATCAGAGGCAACCTCAACGCTCAAATTTATGCTGAGACGGTTGTATCAGACGTCATCGTTCCTCTACAAGTGCATATCGGTCCCTTATTTCAGTTAATGCATGATAATGCACGACCGCACACCGCAAGAGTTGTAAGACAGACTCTCGCCGCAGCTAACATCAATGTCCTGCCCTGGCCTGCTCAGTCGCCAGACTTGAACCCGATTGAGCATGCATGGGATATTCTTCAGAGAAGAGCTCTGCCGAATATGGAGGGTATCCAGTCGCAAGAAGACCTTTTTTTGTTGTTGCAACGAACATGGGCGGCCATTCCACAGCGTGATTTGGATGAACTCATTTTGAGTATGCCAAACCGATGTTCTTGTGTTGTTAGTGTTCGCGGTAGAAACACGGATTACTAATTGTTTAAGTTACCCAATAAAATTAAAAAAAAAACTGTTATTTCAGTCTTTTTTTCGAACTTTAATGTTAGTGGTTCAAATGTCAAAAATCCCTTTATTAGGAAAATGGCAATTTTTTTTACTAATGCAAAGGTGACTTGGTTTATCGTTACTGTAGACAAACGAAAACATTTTATTTCATCAATCCTTAAAGAAAATTTTAATGAATATCAATCAGGAGAAAAGTTATTGCAAAAATATATGTTGATCCCTAGACACTTTTGATGTGTGTATTTGAGTGCTAATTATTTAAAGAACTGTGATAACACCACACGTGACAAGGGAGCTGGCTGGCTTTCGCAGCAAATCAGCATTGCTGTAAAGCTGGGGAATCAAGGTTGAACGTTTTAAGTTGGTGCCAGAAAAATTGCGGCATAAGCTGGTCTGATGACTATAGTACCTACATCTTTGGAACACTATTCTTCGCCTTTCTTTCCACAAAGTACTCTCTGTACTTACTGGACATAGAACCTAGTTCGTGCGGATAGTTGAAGTTATTATTGCTAATGGTTGTGTTGTTGTTGCTCTCAGTTCCTGGTGTTGCAGTGTCACTAATATGATAATTGTTTTTTGTTAAATATTATGAGCCTTGGCGGAGGCCTATATCCAGCAGTGGAGAGACACAGGCTGATGATGAAATATTATTGTATAATTGTTGTTTTATTTCTTAAAATGTGTTTCATGTTCATTATAAGGTGTCTATAAAGTTTATATAAAATTTATTTTAATTAAATATATAATCATGAAATTAAATTTAATAACTAAGTATAAACTAAGCCATAGGATTACATCATATGTCACGTATCGCGTCGCGCCATCAGTGGCTCCTGATGTGATGCGGAGAGACTGATGTTTTATGACTTACCGGACATAGAACCTAGTTCGTGTGGATGGTTGGAGTTATTATTGCTAATGGTTGTGTTGTTGTTGCTCTCAGTTGCCGATGTTGCGGTGCCAGTTGTTGTTGTTGTACTCTGTCAACAAACAACACGCTGAAATACAATTATGTTTCTTTCGGGCAACACCCTTGAAGGATAAAGGAAGGGAAAACATGCATGACGTAAAAAATATGGAATAAAATATACTATATATTAAAAAATATATAACTTAAATAAAAAATCATTTTACAAGATCAGTCAGGAATAACCGAACATGTTGCGAGGGGTTATTACTATAACTATGCTTTGTATTAATAATGCCAAGCACTATTAAATATATTATAGTTACATGAGATAAATCTAATTTGCATTAAAATATATCTTGCTATCCTGAATAAATCATTTATACGATATTTGTTGTTTTGATATAAATAAATTTTGTGTAAGAAATTTGTACCTTTTCTAAAACATCGTGGTCTTCTCTACAATATAAAGCACCACCTTCTCTTAACGCGAATTCATCACCTGAAAACATACGATAATTGTTTAGTAATAACCATTGCACAGTTGGTAACACTGAGGTAGGTTGCCTCCTAGCCAATCACTCACTAATTTGCGCAACCAATCACGAGTAAACTATGACAGAAATACCAACATTATCATGTAACTAAATGAAATGAATGACAAATCAACATTTCTGCTAATGTAAGATGTTATCTGAAAGCCAGCTCATATAATCCACTAGTGTCTGTTTTAGTGTGGTAGTGTTAATTCAAACTTTATCCTGAAAACCCTGGAAAAAAATGTGTAAAATGTTTATAATTATATACGCCCCTTTGTGCATAACCTCATCCGTTATGATTGTGTAGTCATTTGGGCTGTTGAGACGAACTTACGACGCTGTCAGTCAGGATTGACTTCATTCACGCTTTAGACATTTACCTGGTTAAAACGAAAATTTGTTTACAATTTAACGTAACTTACCAGGTATTAGTTGTCTTGCGCACGCGCAGCACCTAAAGCAGTCGATGTGGTATATTTTCGTTTTAGCTCTCATTACAAAATCGTTTTTACTAAACGAAGATCCGCACTTGTCGCATTTCGTTCCAAATAACCTGGGGACAAAGAAACGAACTAATTAGTAATCATACATTACAGACCCTATCTCTATGCCGGCTTGACAATATGCTGTTTCACATTTCGCTGGAAGGACTCCATGTTAGCTAGCATAACATCTGGAAGTAATCTTAATTTTGTTTTGTTTCATTCCACATAGTGTTGCCCAATCTTAATATATAAATAATTTAAAACTAAGAGCACAGGCGAGCTTTATGCCTTAGGATTTAAGGCTTTTACATTCCTCTCACTCGCACAAACCAAAATTATCAAAGATATTTAAAGTGTACTTTCAAAAATGTAGTCTTTCTAGGAAATAAAATTACGGATTCAGTAAAATAGAGTAAAATCGTTATAATAATAATAATAATATATTAAATTTAACAGATAATTACAATCCATTTTTGTTAGTATACCTATCACTATGTTAGTAACAATGGCTTACATTAAAGTTAGTAAACTAAAATTATATGTTAGTGCCTTATTAATACTTATTTGTACACGTGTCAATTTGTGTGAATCTTAATAAAGTGATACTGTATTGGGCAGTCCACTTTATCCGATATGACCTTAAGCATATTGTTGGTGCTGCCTCTAATTCTATTGACTAGAGATGCAGTGCGTTTACGCATGATAGCAGAAAAACTATCAACACGATTCTCTGCAAACATTCCGGACGCACTGCAATAAGGTGGCAGCCCCAACCATACCCTGAAACCATTATTATACTGGACTCGTAGGGCGCTGTATGCTCGTTGCGTATAGTTGACTATACGCTGCGTATAAATGTTTTGCTTTTTTCTGTCTAAAATTAGGTAACTACTCTAACCCAAGTCTTGGTATTGCTGTTGCGGAAAAAAATCGTAAGACTCTTACTCAGACATTATTTTTCTAATCTTAAAAAAAATGACTGCCTCCAAGGTCTAGCGGTTAAGTCCGTGGATTAAGACTTGGAGGTACCGGGTTCGATCCCTGGTCAGGACACAAAAATATTTATTAATGTAAATAAATACATTTAATTAACAATTGCCCGCCTCCGTGGTCTAGTGGTAACAAACGTTGCCGTGAACTCGGGAGGTCGTGGGTTCGATTCCCACCGGGGGCAAGTTGTACATTGTATAATTTGTCTCGGTCTGGGTGTTTATATGTATAATATGTATATATTTACAAAAAAAAAGTATAATATGTAGTTTATCAACCATCTAGTTTCCGTAACACAAGCCTCGTAGCTTACCACGGAAACTAGATGGCGCTGTGTGAACTGTCGGGAAATATTTATTATTATTATTATTATTATTAATTTATTTGTGATATTTCTCTCCTTTGGTACGCTGGAGACATCGACGAGCTTGCCACTTGTCATGATTGGCCTACAGTAAAATTGGCTAAATGTGAATCCGCTTCTCTATAAGCGTGGTTTCTGACCACCCCGAAAGGGAAACGGGTCGTGATGATACTTTTATCATAAATAAATAGGAGAATTCTTTTTAATCGATAAAAGTGGGGCTAACTAAACATAAATAAAACTTGAACAAACCAAAGCTAACTAAACAGAAGCGATTCCCGACCACATCCCTCGATAATAAATCTAATAATTTGACTACTGTACCCTAACTGATAGTCTAATACGCACACACACACACACACAGTAACACATACAGTGTTGTCTTTGTTACACGCAAAGAAACCGAAGTGCGTTCAAAAGTAGGGTGTAATTCCTGAAAGAACCATTTAAATTAAGTCCAAATTAGAAGAAAAAAAAACTGTGAAGTGTGTTGCGCAATAAAAAGAGATGGCTTTCTTTTTAAACCAGCCCATAGTCGGTGGGAAACCTCTCTCTCCTGCACACGACGGATCCACCCGTGCGGTGAGTCCATGGAAAGGTATAAAATTTGTCTTCTCTTCTTTTAATCGAAATTTAAATGTAGCTACGCTAGCTTATACAGTTAAATAAATGAATCCTAAATTCCCACTGTTGGAGATGGGCATTTCTACAGTTTCTGCAGAACTTGGCCTACACTCGCCATGCGAGCGCGCTGGCCAGACGGGTTGGCGACGGGGTAGGTATATTTCCTTTATTTAATTTAAAAAAAAAAACTATAAATAGGTATTACATTTTGGTAATTAAATTTATTTATTCGAAAGAATATTTACAAAATATAAAAAGGTGATTGCTTTTTTCTCATAAATCATTAATTTATTTGTTTTAATTTGTTTCAATAAACGCTTTTATTATTATTGGACGCGAGATAGTCAGGTGCTCGGGTAAATTGTCGGTAGATGGTTTAGCCTACATTTTAATTACTTTATTATTAAATTTGATTAAAAAATAATATATTTATAATGAATTGAAATAACAATGAACGAGAGTAGGTAAAAATTGGCGGATATAACCCTGTTAATATATAACAATATTATCTTTTACATAAAATATTTATATAACGGTACCTAATTTATGTTTGTCAGTATTTAAATGCACTCGAAAGTTTAGAACCATTGTCATATTAGGTAAATTTTAGTTGCAAACATTAATTGAAAGCTTTATCTTGTATTATTTCTATATTTGAGACCCTTTAAAATATTTTTTGGTTGTATTGTTATTTTTTTGTATCAGGGCTTAATAAATGACGTATAGTCCTTTCAACCTGAGTGTTGATATTCGATTCAATTTATTCAATTAAAACCCAGTCTATCAGTTTAATTTATCGTACATAGAACAATAAAATATAAAAATCAACTTTTTTTTACATAATATTTTAGTTTTTCGCATTTTCTACTCAATTATTTTCAAAGACTTGTGTGATTTTGGAACGCACCTCACACACACAGGCAATCCACCCTTCCCAAACATAGGTGGAGGTATCTATAGAGGATGCTTTTAGCGAGATTGGTCGGGGGTGGGTAAAGGGTAGGTTCATTCGCTAAGTAACGGTCAATACCCGACACCCTGTATAGGGGTGGTTTCGACAAATTTTACACGGCATTTTTTGGTTTTTCAGTGGCCCTCGCTGTTTCTTTAATCTCAAATTGGACATTATGATGTTTTTTTTTTTTTTTCATTTAGACGTAAGCTTGGTTATGGTCAACAGTAGACAAACCTCCTGTTGGTAACCGGTACGCGATGTCCAAGATTGGGAGCAATTAATTCCAGCCAGTAACTGTAAAAATGGGGAAACACAAGCTGGGAGATCATTCCACATCCTTAGCGTCAAAATGACATTATTTATATTCAATTCTAATTCTACTGGTGAAAGACTAAGCAGCAAAGTGGTCCAAGGATTAAGTTGCTGGCAGAAGACCAACAGCTTAGCCAGCAACAGATTCAAATGTATGTGTATCCACACATTCTATTGCGGAATAGAGAAAATGATTATATCTAAAGCTTTAGAGGTCAATAATGGAAACCATTATTTTGTTAATTTAACGATTTTAACGAACGATTAACACCCCCTACATGAGTGCTCCAGGAAGGCTGCAGTTCGAGACGAGTGGCGACGACTTGTTAAGCGTGCCACTGACACTCAAGTGACGACCACGACCACTCTGCCAAGAGTGTAGCGACTAAGAAGAAGAACGATTTTGGTTAAAAAAACAGTATAGGGCTATAGTTTATATATAGGAGTAAGGTAACAGGCTATACTTGCACAATATATAGATGGTATTTTATTTTAGATAATTATATACCTACTTGAAGATTGCTAATAAAAGACTTTTACAATAATTTTTCCATTATATCATTCATCATATTATATCATATCTTACCATAGGTTGGTCTAATATATGTACTCATATTGTTGCTAAGGTAATTACTACAGTGGATGACACCCGGCGACTACATTAAATTCCATGCAACTTTCTCTTGCCATAATATTGACTGATCCCTGTAGTTAGGTTCACCTAGGTTAAGGGTCGTAGTACTTTATATCTAGTTATACACACAAAGTTGTTGCTGTACTGTTATTTGATAAATGAATATGTTTCATTCCAGTATATCGTATTATATTGTTTTTTATTTTCATTTAATTATATCATATTTTACGACAAAATAATTAGCCACAGAACCGATGAAAGAGGAGGCAAACGGATTTTAAAGTGGTGAAGACGACGCGACGTACGGGAAGACGCAAAGTGGAGCTATCACATCAGATGGACAAATGATCTAAAGAAGGTCGCTGATGAGTATGGCAAAAGATCACCTGCATTCGGGGGGGCCTATACCCAGCACTGGAGATACGTTGCTGATGATAATATCATATAAGACGTTCGGTCAAACAAATACCTAGTCTGACTATGGCTAAATGTACATCTGTTCGCGAAAGACTTAAAATCGGATGTAGGCACATTTGCAGGACTTAAGTCGGATTGTAAGATTCCCGCTTTAGTGATGTGGGGAGCTTTTACCAATCGATACTTTAAATTACTAAAGTAAACAAAAAGGGGTATTTTTATAGATGGCACATGATGGATAGGTATCTATATAACTGTAAAATGTATATATATATATATATATGCCGCAGTTTTAAGGGTACAAATCGAGGTATTCATGGTTTTCCAAGTGATACCAAAGATATGCTGATCTCAACTTACCATTTTATTAATTCAGACTTTTTTCTTTTTAACCTTTGATGGTTATATTTAACAGTAGTTGAAAGGATAATAGTTAATTAATACCCATTTTTTTTATAATTATTAGATTTTTTTGTAAAAGTGCCTGCCTACATCTCTTGTAGGATTATTTTATTGTGAAACACTAGTAACTTGATACTATATATATATTTGATTATTAAACAATTAGATTTCTTAATTCGTCTTTTAAGCTGCTAAGTCTTCCACTAGGACGAGTAAAATCATTCAAGTTAATTTAAATAATGACGTGCTACAAATGCCTTTTACGTGAATAAAGATATTGACTGAGGTGAAGATAACTTAAATCATTTTTAAAAATATAAACGTCAGAGTTAAAAGTAAACAATGTATTATTGCTAGCGACATATACAAAATGTTTTGTATATGTCGCTATATAATACACCCCATTTAGTCAATGTCATAGTGGAAGACACGGTAAATATAATTTATAATTCCCTAGTATCATCACGACATTCTCCCTTTCGGGGTGGTCAGAAACCACGCTTATAAAGAAGCGGATTCACATTTAGCCAATTTTACTATATGCAAGCTCGTCGATGTGAAATATAGATATATTTTTATTCATAGATAGCAAGTTTTTTAAATTAGGTTTAGTTTATATTTAATTTAAATTTATCATTGAGGAAGTTATATATTAAAAAAAACTATATATATATCTATAACTTTCTCAATCATAAAAATTAAATTAAATATAAAATAAACCTAATTAACAAAAACTATAATATATATATATATATATATATATATATTTATATATATATATATATATATATATATATATATATATATATATATATATAACTTCCTTAATCATAAAAAAATATATAATTAAAAAAACTACCTATGAATAAAAAACACTCAGTCCCAAGAAGACTGACAACATTTCTCCTCTATAGAAGCTATCATGTATTTTAATTTTACCCAACTTATTTGCATTATCATAAAAACAATTATATAATCAGAATAAAACCAAAATAAATAATATATTTATTCACAAACTATTTATTAGTTTTACAATTAATTTCGTTGTGTGTCACTAGTTAAAAACACAATATAAAACCATAAAAAGTATCGATTCCCACCTTTAGCACAGCACTTGGCGCGCAAATGATTGGCGTTTCGCGACGTCCTGCGCAAACAGAGCGACCACACGCATTCGACGAGATTTTAGAAGGATTTAATAGTTTTGATTCTTAATGATTTATCTTCAGCCTTTCAAAATGAATGCGTGTTGCTTCATTCTTGTACCCAGTGTCCCTAGCCTGTTTTTTGTAACGTAATATAAAGAACCCTTTAACGAACGGACACAGTGATCGCTGTCAGTATCAACAGCTATTAAAATTGATTTGAATTGATATTTTCTAATTTTAATATGAGCTGGTGAATAATAATTATAATCCATAATTTAATTGTTAGTAGCAATTTGACTTCCCCTATGTTACCATATTTATTCAGAACTAATCTGATCAAACCGCATAAGTACTTGTAGTTTATCCTGCCTTAGAAACAAAACACAAATGTGTATTGACTTTTAATCATTCAAGACTAACGGCCAGTTACAGTAAGGATTAAAATAATCTTTGATCAATATTATGATATACGCCACGTGATTGGTATTTCGCTTGTCACTTTGATTATTTCGGCCAATGACGTGCCTTATAAGCATACCTACTTTAAACATGTCAAAAGATAATCAGCCTTTCTACAACTGGCCACAAGTTAAATAATTTATTCAATCAAGATCAAGAATCGAAACCGGTACCCCCGGGTCTAAATTCACGAACTTAACCGCTAGGCCATAGAGAGGTTTCTATATATATATATATAAAAAGGAAATAATATTTCAATGTTGATAAACTATTGAATAATCGGAATATCCGCTACTGGAGGCTGTCTCCACTGTATGCAACTGTATCCAGTGCTCCAGCAGCACAGAGTCCCACTGAGCAAATTATTAACAATTATGATTTAGTGATTTAAAAAAAAATATATTTGAAGATAGATTAGATAAATTCTTTATTGCACAAAAAATAAAACATTTTACAGTACATACTTAATGTCTAAAAACATTATCTAACAGCTAACCTTTAGGAGAAGTGAGCAGGGATTGTGGGTGCATGACCACTAATGTTTGACAATGATTTATATTGAGAAAGCTATTTATAACTAATAAAAAAAATAAAGCTATGGTACGTATCTACCGATATATACATAAATAACACATAATTATACTTATTACATACTATATAATAAATACATAATTTATACACATATATATACAATCTATAATACATACAAAATTAAACGGACTCTGTCAAGTTATATAGATTCGTCTTGATTTTTGTAAAAGTGTTTGGTAAGCAAATTTTTAAAACTAATGATTAATGGTGCTTTACGAATGTAAAGAGGTAGTCGGTTTCACTGGCGAGCTGCTGGTACTGTATAAGAAAAATTGTATTAAGATGATTAAATCCACCTAGACGGCTTCTGTTAAGCTCGCAGCTAATGCGCGGGCCCATCATATTACAACAATCCTGTGCGCCGGGATTATAAAGGTGGACATACATGTTCATGTCAATATGTACATGTGTTCCTGATTTTAATTTAAATATCTGTATAACAGCCGTGGCTAAACGGCGCCTGCGCACGTAGAAGACTATCTTCAACTAATACATAACCGTCGTGCTTTTTATACGTAAACATTTTAAGAGCGGTGGTGGCTCGGCTTTCCTTTAATCCAAAAGATCGCGGTTCTCTCCGCGGAAAGTACCAATGCGAAATACCTACACTTTGTTATAGATTCCCGTGCTTTAAGACATCGGTCCCGGTTCCACTAATACCATCTTGTGGATTGGTTAAAAAAATGTCAACAGATCCACTCTAACCCATCTGGCCAGCGTAGCGATTGTATGTCAAATTCTTCAGATCGTATATCTGGTACAGATATAGTGTATCTCTCGTCAACAGCTCGGGAGACAAGAGGGCTGGACAATATTTGCCATACAACGTGGCAATGCTGCCATTATCCTTGGCACTTTGCCCATTGGTAGCGATTTGAAGCAAGTTTTTTATTTCATTACGTTTTTACTTTTATTTTGCTTTATTTTTCAGTTCTATTTTTAATTATTAAGTAGTTTATAGTATAATATAATTAGCTAAAATATAAATGTGAAATACTATAAAAACTAATCCTTTTTCTACAAAACCAAAATATATCAAATAGCTTCAATTCAATTCAATTCGTTTATTTTACAAGTAGGCATAGGACAAAAAGATATGTATTCTGCACTTTTACACGTCAATTTTTACAATATTGATATAAAACGATATAATTTTATATACGTACATATTGGTGAATCTGGAGCAGTACATGATAACCATCATTTGAAAAGAGAAACAATAAAATAACAAAATTATAAATACAGAATAAAGCTTAACATTATAGCTGCTGTAGATAGGCATCGTCACACTATAAGCTAAGACAGACACAATTATAATATTACAAATACTAGAAATCTGCTATGAAATGGGCATCGTTGAGAAAAACTAAGTACAGGTTAAATATAATTTGTTGGACTGAACGATCTAAGCGTTTTCGTCTATTGCATGCCTTTTTATACAGCTGAAACTAATAGATAGAGCACGTTAAATACGACCTTTTGCCATAAAATACAATGGAAAACCATTATGCAATACATCTCTACGTTTATGTTTACAAAATTATACAGTGCACTTTCTTATTTACTAAATAAACAAACACTAATTAATATTAGCATAACCATTCTAAAAACGGACTTTGAAATCATAAACAACTGTCGCTCAAATCAAATAAAGGAAATGCCAACCTTCGAATATTAAAGTTTGTCTTCAGTCTATATACATTCATAGGCTATATTCAGCAGTGGAGAGACACGGGTTGATCTGCGCCAGCCTGTCACCACCTTCTGGCCAAGACGAACAGAGACAAGATCTAAAGTCAACAGAACATATCGCTCAAAGTGGTTTCCTGAGCACTATGGTTCGTACGTAATTCCGTCAAAGCTCGAGATCTGGAGAAGCCTACGTCTTGTTTCAAGTAAGTCCTGTTTTAAGCGGTGTTATTTTTATATTTATTCAACTTTAATAAATTAAGTACTTACACATTAACAATTTTAGGCCACTAACAGGATTCCACATATAATATTAAAATGAATATTTCAAGCTTATCCAGAATGTCGCCCTGTCTTTCGCTGGGCCCCTCCAACGGGAGACCACTTTCTAGAGAAGTGCTCTGGGGGGGACCTAAAGTAGTCGAACCCAGACCCCCTGGGTTCGTGAGCTACACGGGCGCTGTTATACCATTATCGTTACCCAGCACTAAAAGTACATGAATTACTAGCGGGTGATCCTGCCGGGGAGAACAGGGAAATATCCCCATATCCAACCTTGGTCCATTAGCCATCAGGGTCTGGAGTACCCCATTGTCTGTCTGTCTGGATGATAATGAACTGAAACTGTATTGTAAATATTGTCGAATAATATGCGATATATATGAATATAAGTATATTCGTAGCCGTTACAAAAATAAACATTGTTTACATTTTCACCCTTCTAAGCCGAAATATAGAATTACCTCGGCCGCAAACCAAAACAAACTCTACAAACACATTATGTGTTTTGGCGCCAAAACAAACGTCACTTTGACAGCAGCGCGGCGGGCGGCTGGAATCCGATATCTGTTTGCTTATTGTCATATCCGCTCATATCTTATTTCTTATAAATATTGCTTGATTATTTTAAGACTTCTTAGCTGATCACTACCATTAGAACAGAAGATGAGCTTATATACTTTCAAGGTGGCATTGAGACCTTGCTCAATTGCGCAAATATGCCAACCTTGGTGCCGGTTACGAATTTGCGCCGTTTGGGGTCGAGACGATGGGCCCATGGGGATCGTCAGCGAGGCGCTTGGCCAAGGAGTTGTCAAAGCGGCTGACAGAAAGGTGGAGACAGGAAGGCTGGCAATTATTTCTGCCAACGTATAAGCCTCGCTATACAGAGGGGAAATGTTGCCAGTCTCCTTGGGACTATCTCGGATGGGACATCTCTAGAGGACATTTTTTATATATAGTTTAGTTTATTTTTAATTTTATTATTTAGATAGTTTTTAATTTATATTTAATTTATATTAATTGACCTTGAGTTGGCTGGTGGGTGACGAAAATGTTATATATTATAACTAATTATTTCTTAAGTAATTAAGAAAACTCAAAAATATTTGTTTTAATCTGTATATAAAAATCTGTGCCGCAAAGAGTCTTTTTTACTTTATTTCGATTTGAAAGCGTTCAGCTTGGCGTTGCTCTAAGGTTTTTATACAAAATTCGGTAAAAAAAGCAAGTTTTGCTTTATTTGCTATCAAGTCGAACATAGCAATAATTCTAAGCTTTAACTTTGGAATGACTCAAACAAAATATTTACAGTAACGTAAGATGCACCCGGCGCGGCGGCGGTTCGAGTTACACTAATTACCGGGGTTTAGTTCTCGATGGGGCTACTTTTTGGGGTTGAACTTAGCTTTTATCTATACGACTTAATTTATCTCTGATTTTACTACTTGAGTATATCATTATATTGTTTTTATGAGTGAGTTATTTATTTAAATATTTTATTGCACTTAAAAATCTAGTAGGTACGTCGATTTGTAACGCCATACCAGCTGGCCTTGAGGATCATGAAAGATGAAGAAAATTATGAAAATATCTAAAATAACCATAATTATTATTATAATATGTGTCGATTATAAAAAGCTAAGAACTGTCGATCCATATAATCCAATAATTACGAGTAAAAATAAGTAAAACGTGTGAAATTAATCTTCCAGTTCTCTGTGACCCACAAAATAAGCTACACACTCTTATTTTTATATGTGAAGAGCTAATTTGCTCAGACAGTGTGTAGCTGGGAATGTGGCTGATTGTGCTAAAAATTCACAAGTTACCATCGATTTTGTAATGTATACTACTAGACAAGACAATGACAATTTACAACACCACCGTTCCCGTGCCTCGGAGAGCACGTTAAGTCGTCGGTCCCAGTACCACTAATACCAACTTATGGAATCGTTAATAAATTGTCATTAGAAAAAGTGACATTAGATCCTCGCGAACCCGTCTGGCCAGCGTGGCGAGTGTAGGCCAAATTTTCCAGAGGCCCATCTCCAACGGTGGAGTCTAGGACGCTGTGATCTAGGCATAAAAAGCTATTTATTCTTTATTCTTAGTGTATCACCGTACATTCCCACCGGAATTTGGTTAAGTCAATATAATTTAAACAAAAAAGTACACAATATATATTTAACGTTAAAATATCTGTCTTGCCTGTAGTTTGCAATGTGAAGACAAGGAGCAGAACTGTTAGTGTCATAGGAACATCAACACAATAACAAAAAATAAACAAAATTATAGGTACCTATATTAAATATAAATATCTGCCTACCTTAGGTAAATAAATTAAGCTGTTGTTGCGGCTACATATGGGCTTTGTCAGTAAATTATATATTAACCGAGCAATTAAGTTTTTTACTAACGGCTTGTCTAGTAGTAATATGTCTATGAAATTCGCTATCTATTTGCGTGATGATTCATTCTAATTAGCTTTTTGTTCAAATATTCTAACATAAATTGATATTCTTTACTCTTGTGAATAATTTTAATTAATTTATGACTCCATTCTAGATACATAAATATACTGAGGCCGTATCAGTCTATACTCAATGCTTAGTTTCTACTTTGTTAGTTTTAGCGAATAGCGATAGAATTGCGTGAGTTTAGCCGAGCATACCTCAAAATTATAAAATATTATAGGATTTGTGTCCTTTTGTTTATTTATTTAAGAAAATAATTTTGCTTGCTTACATTTGTCATAGATTTACAACACTACCATTCCCGTGAGGAGGAGAGCATGTTGAGCCTTTAGCAGTCCCGGTTCCACTATTACCAACTTGTGGAACTCTCAATAATAGAAAAAAAGTAAATTATCATCACGACCGTTTCCCTTTCGGGGTGGTCAGAAACCACGCTTATAACTACGGATTACTACGGATCTTTACTATAGGCCAATCATGACAAGTGGCAAGCTCGTCGATGTCTTTAGCGTACCAAACTCGAGAAATATCACAAATAAATTAAATGTTAATTAAATGTATTTATTTACATATTATTGTGTCCCGGTCAGGAACCGAACCTGGTACCTCCGAGTCTAAATCCACGAACTTAACCGCTAGACCACGGAGGCAATCACTCTCAATAAATTATCATTAAAAATAATAAAAATAAAACATATCCTCGCCAACCCGTCTGGTCAGCGTGTGTAGGCCAAATTCTCCAGATATATGTTCTGGAATGCTCATTTCCAACAGTGGGAGTCTAGGACGCTGTTTTCTGGGCTATAATATATATATTTTATTCTTATAATATATTTTAAAAAATAGGCGAAATTGAAATTAAGTATGTTTTCATAGTCAAAATATCTTTATTCACGTAAACCTATTACAGGCATTTGTGAAACGTCATTATTTAAATTGATTCTACTCCTGTTAGTAGAAGACTAAGCAGCGAAGTGGTCCAAGGAGTAAGCTGTTAGCAGAAGACTAACAGCTTAGCAAATTCCAGTGACCTGTTAATGTTTAATCCGACTGAGAAAGGAATCTGCAAGGAAAACTCAGTTATATCAGCAAATGAAACATAAACAGAATTACACAACAACAATAAATAAATATCTTTCAAATTCACCCATGAGATTATAATACCTGGTACAGTGGTACCCCACCAGGTAAGTTAGAATTAGGACTTGCCTGTGTGCAACCCGAAAGATGACAAAATGTCATTATGTAAACTGTACCTAATGGCAGTTTACATTCGGTGACCGTTAAAAAGTAAAAAAAAAACATATACATACCTATCGTTTGCGCTTAAACAAACAAAATTTAGCCGCCTGGTTTATGTAGTCTGAGGATAATGAAAATCCCTATCTAAGCTAAATTTTGTTTAAATTTAAATAAATGCATATCCCCAGATTACGGTCTGAATTTAAATTTATCTTAATTTAGCTGAATCTGGTTATTTTCGTTTTGCATGCATTTAGATTTGCCATAATTATGCTAAAATGCAAAGTCAAAATGACCGTTGTCCCTAAAAAAACTGAATTACTCAGGTATTTTATTTAAAATAAAATTAATACTTTTTGTTGAGAAACTGGGCGAAAAATATTAAAAGTTCTGAGGATAGTCATTTAAAAAAAATCCATTGTTCTTGAACACATTTAATCAATAAATGTTCATTGATAAAGTTTTAAAAGTAAATAAATAAATAAAGTATCATCACGACCGTATCCCTTGCGGGATAGTCAGAAACCACGCTTTTTAAAGAAACAGATTCACGTTTAGCCAACTTTACTACAGGCCCATGCGTCATGCCCAGTCAAGCCGACATAGTGTTAGGGACTGATGTCAGTCATAAGTCTCTGATTCTAGTTGCTAACATGCATGGACCTCGCACGCCATTTACCATCAGGTGGGCGCAAGGTCACATGTCGTGCTAGTATATAAAAAAATCCTCGTCGATGTGTCTAGCGTACCAAACTCAAGAAATACCAAAAATAAGTTGAATAAGTTATTGTTCCGGCCAGGAATCTAACCCGGCACCTCCGCATCTAAATCCACAGACTTAAGCGCACAGAAAAACACTTCAACGTCTTTAAATAACTCTTCATTTATTATAATATCTATTACATTCTATTTTTTATTAATAAATGTTTATCTTTAATAAAATAAATACAATAAAATTTTAATAAATAAAATACTTAAGCGAACTGATGTTACTAGAACCGACCACACGAAGCAGAAGTTTGCGCCATGCTTTGATGCTGCGGCATCAACGTCATCTCTCCTACTCCCACTGCGACAGCGCGCCGAAATAATGACTAAACAGCACTTTAGAAATGTCAATCTTTCATATTGGGGATAGGACAAGAAACCAAGCGGTATGTGATAAAAAGCTAGGACAATCGTCTCAGAATTAATTAGTATATGCAGTGCATTGACGTTTATAGTTGTGTTGTTGTTTTACTGACTAAAGAGTAAGCTGTAACCAGAAGACCAGCAGCTAATCCGTACATACCTAGTATAATCTCGTTTGCAGTACGTCTTCCCGTCTCTGACGAAGCAGGTGCAGGACTCGTCGAGGAATTGCCGACATTCCTGACATTTAAGACAGGCGGCGTGCCACTCCAGGTCTGGTGCAACTCTCAGGATGTATTGGTCGTGGATCTGACCGCCGCAGCCCACGCAGAGGGATAGTCTCAGCTTTTCTGTCAACAAAAAACTCATTTAGGGCTAATAAATCATCACTTCCCTTACACTAATAGGAAAATAATTTTAGTTGTTCACGTTCAATTTATTGTTCTTAAATTAGGAGAGGTTTTTGCGTTTTGTCGACTTTCGGGCATGTAGTCTATCTTCATTTCGACCTGCCTGGACTACCGCTGTACAGGATATTGTAATCTCATAGGTACTCATAACTAAATTTAAAAGGTTATTAATTGATCGTTGTGGTGCAGTTATTTTGTAAATCTGATAAAGCTGAGTTTTCCCTGCAGATTGCTTTCTCAGTCATATTAAACAATTTAGTTATTTCAGCCAATAACGTGCCTCATACGCAAACATGTCCAAGTATAACCAGCCTTTCTGCAACCGGCCTTTCAAAACAGTTTAAAAAACCTTGTGGTCCTAAATGGGTAAATAGTTTTTTTTAACACATTCGGTAACACCTAGGTAGACAAATTTCCTTTAAACCATGGTATTTAAAACATCAACAAAAAAAAATTCGCCACCCAAAATGAATAATTTATAGGTACGGTCGGGTGTTGCGAAAATCAATATTTTGGCCTTTGCATAGGCGTGTCGGGAGTACGCCCGGTCTATTTCCAGCCGAGTGAAGTATGGACATCTCTTTCCCGCCTATAGGGGGTTCTCAGCCGCACAATAGAAGCTTTGCACCACCCGAAAAAAGTACTAAACAACAGTTTACATTATAGAAAACCGTCAATGTCTGAAAAACAAGATTTTTAATTAGTATTTTACATGACTGATGATAATAGTATGCCAGTACCTAAGTATAAGACGTCGCCGTCTCTTTTAATTTAAATTTAACGCGAATACGTTTATCTACATTATAGGTTCATGCGAACTTCATTCACGCGAGCTGATAACATAAAAAAATATAAAAGAAAACTGATTCCCATTAAAAAAACAATTGATATTCATGATTTTATCCTGAAACGGTGCATCACTATATATCTGTGACGTCACAACACATTACACAAACCAGTTTGTGTATTGTTTAAAAAATAATTTGTGACGGTCAAACGAATTTCTCTCCTCCCTATTCTAACGTCCTATTAATAATTAATTAGAAAATATACACACTAAAACAGCACATAAATATATGAGTGATTTGTTTGTTTTGTGCGCTATGACGTCACAATATTTTGAACCAAGAGTAAAAGAGTTTTGAAACAGCGTTTAGTTTCATTATTAAATCAATGTAAATAATAAAACCGTTGTAGATATTTTTTAAATAAAAATATATAACAAAACTAGTTATTTTAACGTTTAATGCCCATTGCCGTTCGTGCGAAAGAATCGCGCGACTCAAATGTTTGAAAACCATTCGCGCGGTTACGATGTTCGTTCAAATTTATTGATGTCGGAGTCCTAATAGTACTTGCGTACATTACTACTATGTGTGGGAACAACACGAGATCGCGCGACTGCCTTCTAAGACATCCACTCTTTGTTAAGGTAGTATGTTTGTCTCCGGCCTTAGGTTGCGGTCTCAATCTTGACCCACAACATTCAGAAGAAACCGTAAAACTTATCTTGGTCTCAGGTCTCGGTCATCTGCCGCGGTCGCGGCGTATTTTTTGCCACTTTTATGATCGTATTGCTGCCTCTGTAGTCTATCGGTTAAGTCCGTGGAATTACACTCAGAGCTACCCGGTTCGATTCCTGGTCAAGAAACAATAAATTATTTAATTTATTGTAATATTTCTCGAGTTTGATACGACAGAGACATCGCCGAGCTCGCCACTTGTCATGGTGGGCCGGCAGTAAAATGTGAATACGCATCATTAAAAAAAAGCGTGGTATTATTCGCATTTATACAGCAATGCAATTCACGACTGAAACTTATTTAGTTTTGTCTATAAGTAGGAAGGTACATGTGACCTTGCATTCAAGCGATATTTGTAAATAGATAAATAAAAAACCAGCCTTATTAAATTTAAGTATCACTATATGTCCCGCTATATCTAGGTAGAGTAACCCAATCCTGGGAAGCGATTATCCTTGATTCACAAAATCGCGCAATTTAAAACCGCGTTGATTTATTTGGCAGTGCGACCTAGCAGGTTAAATAAATAAGCGGTTGTAGATATATTATATTTTTTAATTTAATTTTCAGGTCAGTTTCGTTCAATGACTTGAGTTGAACCTAAAGTCAAATTAAAGCGAGTTTTAGTGAAGGATGCATAATGCAGTTCATACAGCGTGACAGGGACGGTTTTATGCCACATTTTTATTTAAATAATATTATATATGTATATCGTATGTAAAAGTAAAAAAAGTAAAGTTTCATCACGACCGTTACCCTTCCGGGGTGGTCATTCACATTTAGCCAACTTTTCTATGGCTAATCTTGACAAGTGGCATTTAAATAAATTAATTAAATATTAATTAAATTTAATTATTTAAATTATTAAATATTAATATATTACAATGCCCGGACTTAACCGGTAGATCACGAAGACAGATCATAGCGCATATCGTATGTGAACTGGCAATTCGTTAATTATTAATAACTAACTTTTTCAGACAAAGAAAAAACTAGTTTATACTTTTATAGAGATTATTTTAGGTAAAAGTATAAAAACACGCACTTTAATTTTTACTTTTATAATTAAATTAGGCTTTGTAAATAATTATTTTTCCTATTTTTTAGGATTAGAGAAGAGTCGCGCGCTAGGTCTCAATGCGAACGCACGCGTCATTTTACCTATGTGTTTTGTAGTACCCACTTATAGTGTGTTTTTTTTTTTTAATGAGTAACTCTGCTAATCCGGAGTTGGTACCTTTGCCACACACGAGTAGTGAAGAAAATGTTATGGAGTGTCAACCAGTAGAAGTGGTGGTGAACGAGGACTATACTTGGGATAATTTGGGTATAGGAGGCTTCGAAATGTTGAATGCATTACCACGATGCAGCGCTGCAGCGGATAATGACGGGTTCACAACAATTAAAAGAGGTACTAAACGTAACAGAAAATCAGCACTATCCACCAGCAATTCCGTTTCTTCAGACTTAGAAGGGGATACTCAGGAGAATAAAGATGGATTTGTTGAAGTTTCTGTCACTTCTTTAAAAGAAAAACTGCCGAAACAAGTCGCGCTGGCAAAGCTTTTAAGAGCCGAAGAAATAAATAATATTTTGAAAATAGCTTATAAAAGCCCATTTAAGGTGGTCATTCAATTAGAATATCAGAGGGACGCTAAAAGGCTGGTGGAATCTCAGAAGTTTCTGTCCATGGGTTATCGCTGTCAATTGGCGGGAGAAATTTCAGTGACCTACGGCCTAGTTAAAAAAATTGACTTAGATGTGGAAGATAAAGAACTGATAGAGACATTCTCCTGCGAGTTTGAGATTCTTAATATGAAAAGACTTAAAAGGCGCGGAGAGGATGGAGAGTGGGTAGACAGCGAGACCATTCGTGTATGCTTCAAAAGCGCAGTGTTGCCAGAATACATTGTTGGATATGGATGCAGATTTGCGGTAGAACGTTTTATGTTTCCGGTAACGCAGTGTTCGGGTTGCTGGAAATTCGGTCACACCAGGCGAACCTGCCCATCAAAAAAGATTATGTGCCCGAAGTGTGGACAAGGCCATCCAAACTGTGAAATAGTCAATTTTAAGTGCATTAACTGCGGAGGACAACATATGGCATTAAGTAAGGTCTGCCCTATATTTTTAAAGGAGAAAAAAATTCGGTCTATAATGTGCTCGGAAAGCTGTACATATAAAAGGGCTTTAGTAATACTTGATGAGAGCAAAACAATATTGGACAACCCTATTTTAGTAGACGAAGGTAAGAGGGACGAAAATACTTTACCGAGTTTTTCTCGAGCTCACGTGTCCTATAGAGATGTACTGATTAACAAAGTGAATACTACTAATGAGGCAACTGTTGATAGCACTGATAGCAGCTCGGAAGAAGTTTCGTCTAATGATATGCAGAAAATCAAGAAAAAGAAAAAGAAGAAACAGCGAAAAATATCCAGGTCACGTGAAAGAGAGATTAATACCGAACAAACTACAAAGCAAGTAGAAGAAAGCAACGTAAGTAAAGTACAGAGTTTCAACTTTTCGAAAGTATTTAAAAGGTTGAAAAAAATAGTTGTATCTGAGAAGAAAATAGAAGAGAAAATTACGGCAGTGTTAAGTGTAGTAGTGAGCGAAATTACCCAGTATTGTATCGAACTATGGAAAGGGGGAAACGGTTTTCTTAACATTTTAAATTTATTAAATATGTCCAATGGCGAGTAAATGCAAAGATTTAAGAGTCAACCTATTTCAGTGGAACGCCCAAAGTTTAAGGCCCAAGATAAATCAATTCGAAGCTCTTCTTAGTCAAGAAAGTATTCATATTGCAATAGTGAGTGAAACGTGGTTAGAATTAGACTCATTAATTAAGATTAGTGCATACAATATTTTTAGAAAAGATAGATTAGATTCTTATGGTGGAGTTGCAATTATTGTACATAAATCAATTAAAGCTAGTGTTTATCCTACTGTTTTAAATAACTCTGGTATCGAAATTTTACATGTTAGACTAATTAACTGTGGAGATCTGGAAAATATTTTTGGTATATATTGCCCATCTTCGGTATATACTACACAATCAGACTGGGATGAATTATTCTCGTTCACTTCCAAAAAGTCAATGGTAGCAGGAGACTTTAACGGTCATCATTCTAATTGGTCCTATAAGAACGATACCAGAGGTATTCATCTGATGGATTCAGCTCTAGAAAATGGTTATGTTTCTCTGAATAATGGTCATCCCACCAGAATTAAATTAGTTAATAACATTATTCGTGAAACTTCTCCTGACATCACTTTTATATCAACAGATATTATGATAAAGTTTGATTGGAAAGTTTGTAATGAAAGTTTAGGTAGTGATCATCTTGTCATTAAAATAAGCATGAACCTTCAAAATGACAATAAATACGTTCAAAAAAGAATGTTTAAGAAAGCTAATTGGCAAATATACAAAAAATCAGTTGAAGAGTACTTAAATTTATGTGAATATCATAGCAATGACATACAAGAGAAATATAACCATTTTTTGGGCTGTATTAATCATGCTGCTAATTTAAGTATTCCTTTGTCTAAAACTAATATAAACCCAGATAGTAGGTTTAAGCCGAAAGAATATTGGTGCTTAGAACTATCTCAGGTCGTTGCTCAGCGTAGGCTTGCCTTGAAGTTATTTAGGCGTAACCCTACTCCTCAAAATCTTAAAGTGTTGGAAGAAAGAATAATCGAGGCACAAAGAATGATTAGACAGAAGAAAAGGGAAAGTTGGAATCAATTTTGTAATTCAATTAACGAAACTACTTCAGTATCACAAATGTGGAATAAAATGCGATGGATGAAAGGACTAAAACGTTCCATAGTTTATCCTTCTCCAGAGGTCAAGGATGATTTGTTAAAAACTATGGCTCCTGACTCAGTACTGTCTGCGATGCCAACAATTACTTCCACTAATAACATCTTAGAAATATCTATTACTATTCACGAACTGGACGGTTGTATTAAAAGAAAAGATTCGGCTCCGGGTCAAGATGACATCTCATTTTCCATGATCTACAATCTTCCAAAGGTAGGAAAGCTCTATCTGCTTAAACTATTTAATTTAATTTTTACCTCAGGTTATGTTCCATATCAGTGGCGAGACATTCAAATTTTACCAATTCCTAAACAAGGTGGCAATAAATTTAGACCAATTTCATTAATATCTTGTGTGTGCAAAATTTTTCACACTATTATAGCCAGACGGTTAGAATGGTTTGTGGAAAAAAATAACATTCTTTCTCCCAATACAATAGGTTTTAGAAGGGGACAGTCTAGTATAGACTGCGTAGCTCGGTTAGTAACTCAAGTGCAGATAGGTCTATCTGAAAATAACTCAACACTGGCTTGTTTCTTGGATATTGAAAGTGCATATAACAATGTTTTAGTTGGTAAAGTTGTTGAGTGTTTGGACAAGCTAGATGTGGGTAGCAAAATTTGTAAATATTTGTGGAGTTTTCTTAGTCAACGACACTTAAGGATAAAAAACGAGCATGATAATACTCTTGGGCTAGCAAGATGGACTAACAAAGGACTGGCTCAGGGAGATCCAATTTCTCCTTTACTTTTTAACATTGTGTCCTCATCCATATGTAATCAAATTCAAAATGTTCATATTTTACAATATGCTGATGACTTCGTGTTATATGTAAGTGGAAGTAATCTGCAAGTAAATATAGCAAAAATTAAATCTGCATTAATTAAGGTTTACAAGTTTCTAGAACAATTGGGACTGGAATTATCTGCTAATAAGTGTAAATTATGTAATTTTACCAGAGGTCATAGAAAAGCTGAAGTTGTTCTCAAAGTTAATGGTTTAAATTTTTCATCAGTTCAAACAATTAAATACTTAGGTATTTGGTTGGACAGGTCGTTACGTTGGGGTTGTCATGTTAACAAAGTATGCGAAAAAACCCAAAAATTTCTTACTCTACTGAAAGTTCTTGCTGGCTCGGCCTGGGGTATTCATCCTAAACACCTTCGTAGACTGTACATAGCTCTTATTAGAAGTCGTATAGATTATGGATCTATTTTGTACGACAATAGTGCCAATACTCATGTATCTAAATTAAATAAACTCCAAAATCAAGCTTTAAGAATTGTTGGGGGTTTCATTAGAAGTACCCCAATCCACTCTATGGAAAGTGAGATTAGCATTCCTCCATTGATTTTACGAAGAAGATATCTTGCTGGGAAATATTTTCTTAAAAGCATGTCATTGTGTAATAGTCCGACTGTTAATTTGTGTCGCACTCTAAGCGTTTTATGTCTTGCAAATAGGTATTGGGAGAACAAAAAGAAACCTTTGCTGATAACTATGTACAATGATATGAAAGAAGAGAATATATTTGCTTCGCAAAAATTGGAGATGTTTAGTTTGGATACATGGGTATCAAGTATTAGTCTGGATAGCATTATTAGCGCTAATCTGAAAAGTGTAGAAGTTGCAAAAAATAATTATAATATATTGTCTCTCAAGTATAATGTGTTAAAGGAGCTTCTCGAGGAATATGATGGATGGTACAAAATATATACCGACGGTTCAATAAGTTCTTCGGGCTCAGGAGCAGCATTTTACGACTCTAGACGTGGTTTTGGTAAATGTTTTAAAATTAACAACACTCTTTCTATTATGTCAGTCGAGCTTTTTGCCATTCTTAACGCATTAAAATATTTAAATAACATTCATTTCCATAAAGCAGTTATATTTACTGACAGTAAAAGTGCACTCCAACATATTCTTCGTTGTGGTTCGGGTCGAGGTGGTGTATCAATAGCGTACGATATATTAAGAAAATTATTGGAATTTACTTCCAATCATTGTGAAGTGAAATTTCAATGGATTCCTTCCCACATTGGCCTGCATGGCAACGAGAAGGCCGATATTTTGGCGAAATTAGGTGCATTAGAGGGGGAAAATGTAAATGTTTTACCTAACTTTTCTGAGGTCCTATTGAAATATAAAAATAGTTGTTTCGACGAATGGAAACAATATTTTGATGTGAGATCGAAAAACAAAGGAATTTGGTACAAAACTATTCAAGGTGAGCCCCCTCGAGTGCCGTGGTTTGCCCAAACTAAGCTTGATAGAGTGAATTTAGTAAATGCTTTCAGGCTACGGACCGGCCACTTTCCTTTCAACAAATTTGCATTCATGATGAAGAAAGTAGACTCCCCTAATTGTGACACGTGTGATCAGGTCGAGGATGTAATGCATTTGTTGTGGGAATGTGGCCGATGCGAGGCTCAGAGAAAAATTTTGTTGTTGAAACTTGGTTTAAGAGTGGAAGAGGTCGGTGCATTTAATAGCATTCTATCTGAACCAACGTCTGCTTCAGCTAGAATGCTATTTAATTTTGTAAATATTTATTTAGCTTGTAGAGATAATTAATTTTATATAAGTCGTATTAGCATTTAAGTAGCTTTAGGTTTCGAAGCTTGTGACTGTGTTTGGATTCGCGCGGCCCTTCCGTCTCTACAGGTTTGTCTGTGTGGACGGAGGAGGCGCGCGGTGCCGTGAGTTGTAAGCTGTCGGAATCTTACAATAGGGCTGGCATGGACATTATTATGTCCAAAGCCCTGATAAAAATAAGAGAAAAAAAAAAAAAAAAAAAAAAAAAAAAAAAAAAAAAAAAAAAAGGATTAGAGAATATTTAATTTTACTTTTATTATTTAAGTAGTTTGTAAATCTATTATTAAATTAATCGTAATAATCATTCCTTCGTTAAATTTTCAAATTCTTTTTATATTGAGTATTATCATCATCAAAACTCCTAGAATACCCAGGCCTTTACTGTTGGAGATGGGCGTTCCAGAATACATAATTTTCTGGAGAATTTGGCCTACATTCAGCACGCTGGCCAGACGGGTTGACGAGAGTCTGATGTCAATTTTAATGTCAATTTAATAACCTTGTAATTCCTCAAGTTGTTATTAGTGGAACCGGGACCGAAGTGCTCTCCGAGGCATGGTAACTGTGGTATTGTAATAATAATAATACTTATAAAAACTTTATTCAGTTTAGTTTACAAGATATGAAAACAATAACATACATATATCATCATGCATTATGGTACAGGAAAACAAGCATTTGCAGCCGAACTAAGCCTTAGATGTATAGGTCTGTCCGTCGGCAGTCAACGCCCAGACACCCTTTAGTATCTATTATTCCTTTACATTTCAAAACAAAAAAAAAACAAATCAAAAAATTAAAAAAGATTGAAAAAGTGTGGTTGAAATCCTCTTTTAGTGTATAATGTGTGTAAACTTTAAATACTTTGTTATTACCGCATTGTAAATCTAAGACAAATTTACGTAAGAAAGTATTTCATTCTATGGAAAGCGTTCTTATACAATCGAGCTACCATTGCACTTGAGTATAGTTTTGCATAAAACCGTCCATAGTCCGTGAGCCATAACCTTGCATTTCGCAAATAATAAACTTTGTTTATACAAAAAATCTGCATTTTTAACTTAATTATTCAGCGATACGTTTTATTTGAAAAATGTGTAAATTAAAAAATAAAACAATAATTTTAAATCATGGACTTATAAACGTAATTTCAAAAAAAAAAACAGCAACACAAATGTGAGATATTACTTCATGAATAACAGAGTTGTAAATATGTGGAACAAAATACCAGAAGAGCATAATAAGTAGAAGTAACACCCGGGTTCGATTCCTGGTCGGATCACATTAATATTTAATAATTTAAATAAATAAATTTAATTAATATTTAATTTATTTGTGATATTCTCGAGTTTGGTACGCTGGAGACATCGAAGAGCTTGCCACTTGTCATGATTAGCCTATAGTAAAGTTGGCTAAATGTGAATCCGCTTCTTTATAAGCGTGGTTTCTGACCACCCCGAAAGGGAAACGGTCGTGATACTTTTTACATAATAAGTTCTCAACTGTAAACTGGACAAGTGTTTAGTGACAATAGAAATAGACTATGGTGTTAACTGTCAATTTAATAAACTTTACACCAGTTACGTACGTAGATCCCGGTTCCACAAAAAAAATATGTTAGTCCCGCCTAAAATAGCAAGGTAGATATATATATGTTTTTTTCTAAATATGGAAGGCCTGGGACTCTGTGTTATAAGGGCTGTAATAATAATTAAGAAATATATTGCGATATCCATGACCAATTAAATTGGACTTATTTGATTGGTTGAGTAATTGTGAAAAAAAAAACTTTGTCAAAGAAGCCGATACGGTAGGGTCATTTTATTGGTTCGCTGGAATGCTGAGTTATAATTAAATTAACTTTTAATGATTAATTAACGTGGCTGATCGGTTTCAGCTCACCGAATTTCTTGGATGGATGTACATAATAGATACGGTAATTTCATTGTAACAGTGTTTTATGGATGTGTGGCGGCAATCTCCTTAGCCACTATATATAAAATAGTAAATAAAATAAACTGTCAAACAAATGATCTGTTGTGAATTAAGAGATGAATAAAAGTTGATTTAACTGTAGGGGGGGAAGTTTGTCACGTCGTTGTCCTCATTGGCACCGTAATAAGATCCTAAACAAACTTTAAATTTAGAACGTGTCTGTAAAGTCGTCAGTCCCTATTCTGTGCTGCTAACCATGTAGGGATACTGCTGCGGGTCTTCGATGGCTCAATTAAAGAGTGTTTAGCCGACTGTATAGGTTTATTGCAGAAGTAGAATTTCAATTAATTACTTGAATAAAAAAGCTATAAAAAATGTTAAGTATATATAAATATATAGGTGATGCGGCCTTTCCAACCTCTTTGGACAGACTTTAACCTCCTTTCTGATTAACAACTTTAGACGACATTACTTTATGACGACTTTATTTTAGAATACAGACGATGACGACGAAAAAGAAGATGCAATAAATGAAAATTAAAGACAAAGTTTATGATTTTTATTAAAAATCAAGAATAAAGTGGTCCTTTGAGTCACAATAGGAATTTGACTATTTAAAATATTTTTTGATAATTAGGCGTTTAATAAAACATTACATACTTATTATTTATTCCTTCACAATAATATGACTATTTTCTATAATAAATTACATGTTTGGTCAGATTTCTATACCATAGGCATACAAATTACCGTATCCAAGATCTTGGTTGAGCACAGTAGTTTTCTGTCATCTGCTTCGGTTCTGATTGCGGTTTGCCGAGGAGGCTGTAATTGGCCCAATTTGAATAGCAGTCGGCGCCGCGTTCCGATTCCATTCGCGTTGTATCTTCACTTTATCTGTGTTTTATTTATTGGCGGGGACATTTTATGATACCACCGAGTCGACATTTTACTTATTTATTTGTACTTTGTCCTTTAGTTCTGGGTTTACCGGATTCATACACAAAGACGTACGGCCAATTTCTTTATTTGAATGCATTACAATATTCTAAAGATCCGTAGTCGCGATCAGTGGGTGGAAACTTGAAACAAGCAATTTGATTTATAAAACTTTGATTTTATAGAAAACGGAAGAAAGAAGAAAGAAAGAAAGAAAATACTTTATTTATCGCAACAATTACAATGGTTACAAAAAAATAAATATGCAAGGAATAAATCAAAATGTATACATGTAAGCCTATTCTATATACCGAAACATACATACAGGTGTGGCGATAAATAGGTGCTCAGCTCAGCATATGCCAAGGCTGTAGCGCTGATTTTCAGCTGATGCCTTATGTTGGGTGAGTCACGGGTCGCAGAGATGTACAGTACATTACAGTACAGTAAATCGGAAGGAACACTAAATGTACAGTTTGCACATATGTTTGAAAAATGAGAATAGAATAAATAAACAATATTATGGTGAAGATCACTTCTTTCCTAGAAGGGCTAAGGAAGTCGAACCTAGACATGGTTTCGTGAGCCATACATATACATACATACCAGTAACGGCGCCCGCTGCAATTCTACCGGAGAGATCAGGTAAAGTTCCTATCCCCAACCCTGGCCCATTAGCCATTCAGGTCTGGACGACCCCACTGTCTATCTGTACAGTTTGCTTTCTCCGCGCCATACTTTTCAAGGATTAAACACGTTATTTTTTTTAGACAAGATTAACTTAATAGTCGCACATATCTTTGGTGTGCTGCCTATAGAGGTATATTGTGTATTTTTTTTATTGCAACGATAGTTTTTTATTAATACAAATAGAGTTGTGTCATTATGGGTTTTTTAAATAACAAAACCG
Organism: Tinea semifulvella; assembly: GCA_910589645.1. Lineage (NCBI taxonomy): Eukaryota > Metazoa > Arthropoda > Insecta > Lepidoptera > Tineidae > Tinea > Tinea semifulvella. The sequence goes on from OU342604.1 coordinate 606,913, forward strand.
TTTTCAATCAACGTTATGTAACTATCTACTTCAAGTATCTTAAAACTATTTTATGTACCTCCAACTTATGCATACTAAACAAAGGGATAATTGTTCTTAGAAACGGATTTACGTTAAGGTAATTTCCGTGCAACTTTCTCACTCGCACTCGGACAAATGTGTAATGCGCTAATCTATTCATTTCATTCGTACGCAATCAATCACCAATCGCTACGAAGTTATTTCAAGTAGAGTGTTGTGAAGCTCCGTAGATAGTTTACAGCTAGTTTTTTGAACATATTTTGGGTACTTAGCCTTGGCCAGACATCTTAGTGTTTTCTCGGAACTTGAAAAAAGTTATCCTTATCTATAGAACTTACCGTTCAGTGGGAATCAAATATTAAGAATAAATATTATGATCTCACAGAAGAAATGATCAGGAACGGGTTCAAGACTCAGCTTTACGGTGGAAGTTGGTGCGAGAGGAGTTCCAGCAAAATCTTTGCATCACTTACTGAAAGAATTGGGCCTAAGCAGGTCTGCCGTCAATACATTTATGGAACGAGCTTTCAAGACGGCATCAACGGAATCATACAGTATTTGGTTGGGTAGGGAGAGGAGTAGAATGGTGGTATTATCACGCAATAAAAAAAAAAGGGAGGCCTCCTTTTCTTAAACCAGCCTATTGTCGGTCGCAAGCCCGAGACACCATTCTTCTCATCTCTTACCCACACACGATGGACCCGGCACCCGCACGGTGAATCCATGGAGTCGTCTTCTTCATTACTTAATAAACATGTTAATTTTTACTTAAGTAATAATTAAGTACCAAACATAAGTTAGCCTGGCTAAACTGGTTGTTAGTAGAAAGTAGATAGACCGCCTCCGTGGTCTAGTGGTAACAAACTTTGCCATGAACTCGGGAGGTCGTGGGTTCGATTCCCACCGGGGGCAAGTTGTACATTGTATAATTTGTCTCGGTCTGGATGTTTATATGTATAATAAGTATATATTTACAAAAAAAAAAAGTATAATATGTAGTTTATCAACCATCTAGTATCCTTAACACAAGCCTCGTAGCTTACCACGGAAATTAGATGGCGCTGTGTGACCTGTCTGGAAATATTTATTATTATTATTAGATAGTTTAATTTTGCTAGAAAATGAGCAATTGTTTTGAACCTCAATAGATAGTTTAGTCTCTACTTTTGACTACTTTTACTACGCTTGACAAATAGTATAATAACGACCATATTTATCCCTTTTCGAAAATAACACGTATTTTTTAACAGAGCAGGTTTAAAAAAAGGAACAACAATTCTGTAGGAAAACGACCAATTATCACCGAGCAGAAGGACACCCCTGTGCCCTATTTACGTTTCAATATTAAAATGGCCTAACAATGAATTCTTGGTGCGGAGTTTATTTAAACTATTATTAAGCCAGGACTAAGGTTACCGCGGTAGGACGTGCTAATTCTGCCTTCAGTCCTTAACAAACACGGGGAAAATCAACAAAGCAGACTCGAACCGTTTTTTACAAAAGTCCTATATAATAAGGGCTGCTATTCATACTTGGGAATGCTCGGAGCGGTTCGCTTGTTAACAACACTAAAGTTTAGACGTCCATTTATTGTTTGAACAACATTTTTACAGTATTGTTCGTACTTATTTAAATAAAAAACCTCTGTCCCCTATACTAAGGTAGTCCCGGTCATATAGTATTAGACACAGAGTAATGAAAGCGGTCTTGCTGCAGAGTCGCTCTGTACAGTCGCTAACGAGTCCAGTGGTGTGTATCAGGCAAAGCTTTTTTATAGATGTCCCTAGCAGCACTGGTACATTGTTTACACCTATGTCGAATCATTTTTGAAATGTTTTTGTAGTTTTTTATTTTTATAATAGAAATACGAATTTCAACTTAACGTTACCTTAAAAGACGAATTAGGAAAGCGAACACCGTCTTTGAAAAGAAAAAAGGTTTAATTAATAGAACGGCAATTTTGAGATCACCATATCTTTGATTTCGCTTGGAAATCTGTATTTGTACACTTAAAAGCTGCTGACGTCGGTAATATATCCAGAAAATAATAAATTACGTAATAAAAATTAAAAAAATTCTATGCAACCGACAGTTATATTAGGTACCATCTATCATGCGTCCATGCGCCATCTATCGTGATAAAAAGTTCGTGATTGCACGCGCCTTATGCTATTTTTTTTTTAATAAGTAAGATAGAGAGGACAGATTATGCGGCTAACACAACTAACTTTTTATTTTATTAGGAACTTATTATTTCAAGGCGACACATGTTATTTTGTTTTAACGATAATAATTTAAATTATGGATTAGAAATAATATTATTGTTGTTGACAGCTCACTCTGCTACTGGTAACAATTAAATAAAATTAAAAACCAAAACATAATAGTAATAGTATGTTAGTAAGTTACTAACACTACTTTTGGATGATCTAGAACTTGAGAAATATGTATATATATATATTTTTAATTGCATGGAATACAATCCGTTAGTATTACAAAAAATAAATTAATAAATTAACACAACACAGCACAGCAGAGACCATTTTCTGACTCATCTACCATCAGAATTTCAAGAATGGGAGCAACTGGCGTCAATAATTGACTGAAAGACGAGAAGAGAGTGAAACTGATGGCATGTTATAAAAGTAAGAGTGTGATGTTTAAGAATAAATTTCTTCCGATTTAAAAATAACTTACTGACATGCTATTATGCATACTATTCAGTGCTACTATACTTTTTATCTCATGGAAAGAGCTATGCTTGGTTTATCTCTGATGAATAGAATTCGAAACGTTGATATTCGTCAGAGAACGAAAGTTACTGACATAGCTTTTAAAATTAGCAAGCTGAAGTGGCAATGGGCCGGACACATCTGCCGCAGAACCGACGATCGATGCGGCAAACGGGTTCTAGAGTGGAGAACACGTACGGGAAGACGCAGAGTGGGACGACCCCCTGCCAGATGGACAGATGACCTAAAGAAGGTCGCTGGTGGGGGTTGGATGAGGTTAGCGAAAGATCGCGTTAAGTGGCGAGCCTTAGGGGAGGCCTACATCCAGCAGTGGAGAGATACAGGCTGATGATGAAATACTTTTTAGAAGATAAATCGATCGCTATAATAGGTTCGTAAATTTAGTATAATTTCCTACCTTGACAATAATATTATATTATTGTATATTATTTTATTATACCGTATTCATCGACGCTTGCATTTGTTACCTAATACTTATATGCCCTCAGCAAAACATAGAGTACCACAATTACACTGTGATAGACAAGACAACCAAAGATCGACGGTAGGTGAAAACGCGTTAATGAACGACAGCCCTAATGTTCAATAACTTATTCAATATTATGACAAAGATAGCAAAGAAACTTAGTTTTTACATTTAGGCACATAAGGACCATTTTCCTGTCAAAATAGATTGATTTTAAAAAGGAAGTCGGTAATGTTTTTATTAGAATTGTTAAGCAAATACAGTCTCTATTGACGGTTAGGCGCCTCTCTTTGATTTATTTTATTTGGTTTTTGGAAAACGTGTTCAGTTATGATATTAGGTAATTTGTGGCAGAGATTCTGCAGTGACAGTGTTATGCCACTTAGGTTGAGTTATTTAAATTTTAGACACATGAGTACGTCGTATTTGCGTATGGATGGCGGCTCTGAAGATACAAATGTTGGGTGTAGCGCTTTTTATGATTGCGAATTAAATAATAAAAAAAAAATTTAAACATACCAACTCTGAGACGGTTCCGCTAAGTACCTTACAGATGTTCTCAATGTACTGCAGAGTCAGACAATTCGGATAGAAGACGGTGCCTAAAACGTCGCTGCAGCTTCTATCAGTATCAAGTTATACCACGATGAGTGTTCAGAACAATAACCTTATCCCTTCTTCTCTATCCCGAAAACCACACGCACAATGTACGTTTGAAGACTACCAAATTTGTCACTGAAGATGTGGAATGCTCTCCCAGCCAATGGGTTTCCATTCCTATAACCTGAAGTCCTTCAAGCGAAGTGTGAAAAAGCATCTTGTTATAACGGCATAGTGGTAGAGACTGATTTTGGTCTTTAGTGTTTACTGTTTATTCATCATCATCTTCATCTGTGTTTCTCTATACAGCTGGTCTTTTGCAACCCTCATCCAACCGCCACCAGCGACCTTCTTTCTGGCGGGGGTTCTGCCACTTTGCGTCGCCCCGTACCTACGTGGTCACAACTCTAGAACCCGTTTGCCCCATTCGGTCGGTTCTGTGGCAGTCACTGTCACTTCAGCTTGCTAATTTTGAATGCTATGTCAGTAACTTTGGTTTTCTGACGAATATCAACGTTTTGAATTCTATCCATCAGAGAAATACCAAGCATAGCTCTCTCCATAGCTCGCTGAGCGAATTTGAATTTGTGGACTAGACCCACTGTCAGTGTCTACATCTCTGCTCCGTACGACATTACGGGTAGGATGCACTGGATGAAAGCTTTTGTCTTCAAACATTGTGGTATGGACGATGAGAAAATGTGTCGAAGTTTCCCGAATGCCGCCCATCCTAGCTGAATGCATCTGTCTTCTTTGCTGAAGTTGGCAGCCCCTAGCTAAATAGTCTGTCCAAGGTAGACTTCGAGGGTCGGATTTCGTCTTGACATGATCATGACCTTAATCTTGTCCAGGTTCATTCCGAGACCAACATGCTGGGGAGCCACGTTTAAGCCGTTCAACATTTTGCTAAGATCCATGAGCGAGCTGGCCATTATGACTATGTCACCCGCGAGGTGTGAGATGTATTAGTGTTGTGTAAACAAATAAAAATATATAATAAGTAAAGCACAATAATGTTTTATCGATCTGGGTTTAAATCTTTGACCGGCGGGTTCAAAGTGTGTTGAATGTATGGTCGGCAAAAAAAGTCAAGATCTTTGTAAAAACAAAAAGAAGCGACAAGATTTTTTACCGCGCACATCTTAAGGTGCTCGGTAAACATGCAGGGCCGCGTTCGATCCAGCGGGCCCTTTGGCGGCACAAAAAGTACCTTTTTAGCTTATTTTAAGAGGCAAAGTAAGTGAAAAAGTCTTCAAATTGGTTAAAGAGGTGTTTTTTGGTATGTGAAAATTTTTAGGTTATCGATTCGTGTGCGTGTGTGTTTTTAGTTATCTAAGTTTGTTTTTTTTTTTAAATAATTTTGTTATGCATCGGTTTAAATTACATTTTCTAAATGCCGTAAATGTTAGATCGTCATAATTTGATTATTTACATAAATTACATTTTGGAATATAAAATGCAAATTTGTTAGAATAATTTATCTTAAAATGCATGTGAATACAATTTAGCCCAATTCTCTTCTGCCGAACACGCTTTTAAAAAAGCTGATTCACATTTAGCAAGTATTTGGCCTCATCAGGACATATGGTAAGCTTGTCGATGTCTCCAGCGCACTCAAGAACTATCACTCTTTTATGTCCTTACCCGGAATCGAAGCTGGTACCTAAGAAGGCAGTACGAATTATGTATTGATAGATACTCGCATGTGTTTTCTATGCAAGCTTAACACCGTTCGTTAAAAGTACCGATATTTTCTTTAAGATTGCTTGACACCCGATCTTTGACAAACGCATTAGCTGTCAAAAAAGCAATCAGAATTATTGACACGAATTCCTTCACGCCTCCGCACACGTGACAGACAGACAGACAGACATTCCCACGATAAGTAAATATATAGCTTATTGATTTTAATTATTGAGATTGGACCAACATTGTTTTATACGTACATATTTCAAATATTTATTTAAAAAAATGTCTGGTATTATTTAAATATTTTATTTTAGAAACCGGGGCCGCTGCAGGGTCAGTCAAGTACGCGGAGACCATCATTAATCACCACTTCATCCCACAGTCTATTAAGTGTCCCCAATAGACCAGTTCGAATCTCTCGCCCTTTCTGTGTGTCAGAAACAATGTCGCCCTTAACTCTCCATACATATCTTCACGCCAAATCCCTTGCGGGGTAGGCAGAGACAATTGAACGCTACTTGTCACGATCACGACATACCTCTTTCGCTTCTTCGACATTCATCAACCTCTTCATACATGCCCTTTTGTTTCGATGGTTTTTTAATGCACCTTCAGCTATTGTTTTATTTATTTGGTCGTAATATGTGAGTCTTGGTCTGCCAGTGTCTCTTTTCCCCACAACTTTCGCATTACGAGTCTATATCTGGTTCGTCAATCTCTCTTCATTCATACTTTCATCATGCCCGAAGCATCCCTTTCCTTATTTTTGTCCCTATGCTTTCTTTCATACCTACCCTTTTGCGTATTTGTCGGTAGTTATGCATAATAAATTATGGAATGGGTTAGGAAGGAAAAAGTTATTTTGTTTTATGTTTTCTCCCATTTTGTTATTAATATGTTTTCCTTTTATATTCTTTTTTTTTTTTTTTCTTCAAATTGAAATCATTGACGACCGACATCAGTCCCTATCACTATGCCAGCTTAACTAAATTTTGTAGTATGATTAAAACCTCATGACTCAAGGCGTGAGAATATCAAAACTCAAAGTCACGCAATGACCTTATCGGAGATTAGTATTAAATTCATCAAACCAGAGATTTTATAATGCTACTGTACGGGGGTGTACTCGTCATGACCGTCCGTTATCACTAAATAATTAATAAATTTTAAGCCATTTTATGTCGCACTTTTATTACATGCTCTAACTGAGCAAAGTTATATTTACTTTTAGCACTGTGAGTATAGAACATCAGAGTCGACGTAAAAATATTATCATAGGAGTGGCTGACGACACAAAGATGACGAGGACCGAATAATGAATTGCCAAGAGTGTAGCGACTAAGAAAAAGAAGAAGGAGTCTATTGATTCCACAAGTTGGTATCAGTGGAACCGGGACGAGTTTAACGAGCACGGCGGGGCACGGTAATTGTGGAGCTTTTGTTTATCAATGAATTGCAATGAATCCAAGGTGTTATACTTTTTTTTTATACCATAAACAGAATAATAAAATATTACCATAACTTTCTACTATGTACTTAGTATGTATTTATTATTTATGTATATATTTATTTAATATGTAGGATATGTATATTTAATTAGTATGTATTTATATTTCATTATTGTTGATCACAATAGTATTTCGGCACCCGCTTCTAATGGCTCCCCATTCACAAAGGTTAGTTGGTAGAAAATGCATTTATAGCATTAAGCTCGCCTTTGTACCCACACTATTTTTGGTTCTGTACAACAAATAATTTATTATTATTATTAAAGATATCGTGGGGCTTCATATTTCGAATTTACTATAGTAGAAGACTAAGCAGCTAAGCGGTATGATGAGTATAATCCTAGCAGAAATATGTAATGATAAATATAAAATATTGTACATTACAGATACAGCCCCAATTCGATCGGCGATCGATAATCATCGAAACCTGACAGACTTTAGACATCTTATTTCCCGCGCCATTTGAAAAAAAAACAAAAGTCATTCAGAGAAGTGTCAAATGATCACAGATTACAGAGTTATTAAGAAAAGAGCGTGGTAATTAAAAATTCTTTATCATGATATTGAAATTAAATTTAATAACATATTATGACAACAATATATAAACCACTGTATGCGGTAATGACTAATACCCGTATTCCTAGACGATTCCTCAAGGAATACAACTATCAAACTCAATGTACCTTGAAACCTCCTTGAAGCGTGTTTATATTATTTTAGGCTAATAATAAATTAACTTATTAATTTAGTTTAAACCATACAATCTGCCTCCGCGGTCTAGCGGTTAAATCCGTACCGTGAAGGTACCGGGTTCGATTCCTGGTCGGGACACAAAAATATTTATTAATGTAAATAAAAATACATTTAATTAATATTAAATTTATTTGTGATATATCTCGAGTTTGGTACGCTGGAGACATCGACGAGCTTGCCACTTGTCATGATTGGCCTATAGTAAAGTTGGCTAAATGTGAATCCGCTTATTTATAAGCGTGGTTTCTGACCACCCCGAAAGGCAAACAGTCGTAATGATATTTTACTTTCAAACCATACAAATTGTCAAAATTATTCAAATTAGATTTTGATCTTAAATTAGGAAAAAAGTTCGTGACATACCTATGAAAGAACATACTTATGGGTGTCAAAAGTGCTAGAGCATCGATAATTACTACACAGTAATTCTGACAAAATTAATATTTAAAATACGGAAACGCAATGTTCAATGTTGCCAGAAAAAAACTTGTCTTACCGGAAATAATTAAAATGGTAACATTTATGTCATTCGAGGTTTGGAGAGTTTACAACTTACACCCTTATTTTAAGACATTCCTCCACTCAACGGTTCCTCCACTCTACGTTTCCTTCCGATTAAAAATTAAAATGGCTTATAATGTACCAGCTTACGGCTGACCTTCAAAATAAAACTGGTACAATGAGGTCTATGTACTCTCCGAGTACTTTACTATAGGAGAATCATGACAAGTGGCAAGCTCGTCGATGTCTCTAGCATACCAAACTCGAGAAATAACACAAATAAATTAAATATTAATTAATATTTATTTACAATAATAAAACCAGGAATCGAACCCGGTACCTCCGAGTCTTAATTCACGGACTTAACCGCTAGACCACGGAGGCAGTTATTAAATACCTCAATGACATCCGTACGGTAGCGCGCATATCTGTCAAATATTTTTTAATCCGTTGGTAGCTCTGATTAAGCTCCTTACACGCACTAAGCTGACGTTAAAGGTTATTATGTTTTAAAGGTTGGTATTTCGTATCATAAGGTAGTTGTTTTTTTGTATATTTTGATTAGGTTTCTCATTATTATAATTCAGATTCTGTCTGTCGGTACAAACTGGAAATATCAGAACAAACAAAATGGTCACTGTAATATGTGATTTCACATGATGTTGCAATAATTTTACAACCAATAAAAACAAAAGTAGCTCTGTGTCATTCTAAGATATTTTTATCTATTATACATTTATATAAAAACTGTTTGACGTCAGTTACTCCTATTCTACTTACTTACAACGTGTGTGTGTGTGTGTCACATGTCGTACATAGACCGAATCTTAATTTTACCAACCGCGATTCAAACCCACTCCTATTTAAAAGTATTTTACTCCAAGTCATCATCATCATCACAGCCCCTAGAACACAGCGTCCCAGAACTCCACTGCTGGAGATGGGCCTTCTAGAACATATATCTGGAAAATTTGGCCTACACTCGCCACGCTGGCCAGACGGCGAGGATATAATGTCAATTTTTAATGACAATTTATTAACGATTCCACAAGTTAGTATTAGTGGAACCGGGAACGACGGCTTAACGTATTCTCTGAGGCACGGGAACGGTGTTTTTGTAAATCTATGACTGCAGTACGTAAGACAAGTGCATTTATCATTGGTACATGCCGGTGGGGGTTTGAACCGACCTTTGTAGGATTTAAGGAACGCGTTCTTACAACCGAGTCACCACCCGACTACTCTTACCTTACTTACTACCTTACTAAGTATCATCACGACCGTTTCCGTTCCGGAGTGGTCAGAAACCAAGCTTATAAAGAAGCGGATTCACATTTAGCCAACTTTACTATAGGCTAATCATGACAAGTGGCAAGCTGGTCGATGTCTCTAGCGTACCAAATTTGAGGATAACACAAATTAAATATTAATTAAATTTATTTATTTAAAATAATAAATATTATTGTGACCCGACCAGGAATCGAACCCGGTACCTCCGAGTCTAAATCCGCGGACTTAACCGCTAGACCACGGAGGCAGTTAATAAGCAAATTTTTCTCTTAGCAGCACAACATAGATGATTTTTGTTAAATTTACGATATAAATATATAGTGTTAATAATTAGGTTTTTTTTGTTGTCAAAAAGGTCAACAATATATCGTACCTATGGATAACGAACAGCCTTAAGCACGATTGTCTCCGTCATTCTGTCGCCAACGATTTCCGGAGTTTGACATTTTTTTTCCTTTTTTTTTTGTTGTTTTATTTTTGGTCAGTTGCTCATGGTCCATAGTGGATCTACGCGACCCATTCGACTGGACAATTTGAGCCGTTATTTTTCTATGTTTATTCGTCCTCTAATTAGACAGATAATTTTTAGATTATGCCAAAAAATATTATAATGTACCTAAGCTTTTGGGAGGTGGGGTGACACTTTTCAAAAATATATTTAACATTTATTGTTGTTTTTTTTTTATACTACCACGAAATTAGACCTTGCACCCACCTGATGGTAAGTGGCGCGCGAGGTCTATGAATGTTAGCAAGTGGGATCAGACACTCATAACTGACATCAGTTCTTAACACTATGCCGGCTTGACTAGGCTTAATTCGAGCCTGATCCCAAGATGTACTTACAGATACACTTTACTGGGTTTATTGGCACGAACGGTGGATACTTTCCCGCCCCAGGAGACTGCGCAAATTATATTAAGTATTATATGTTAGTCCGAGTTGATAGGAGTTTTTTAGAATAAAAAGTAAAGTATCATCACGACCGTATCTCTTACTTTTTGTAGTTCATAGTTAGTCAACTTTACTATAGGCCAATCATGACAAGTGGCAAGGTCGTTGATGACTCTAGCATACCAAATTCGAGAATTATTACAAATAAATTATTGTGTCCCGACCAGGAATCAAACCCGGTACCTCAGACTCTAAATCCACGGACTTAACCGCTAGTCAACAGAGGTAGTTTTTCAATTGTTATTTACTTACGAATTTCTGATTAGATTAGGATTTATTTTTAATATAATTAATAGGTTTATTTATTTATATATACAAATTAATTAATTAATTAATTAAGATACAGCTTTGGAATAACTATTAAATTGACTAGGTATATGTGTATCTATATAATAATAACTAAATTTAAAAGGTTATTAATTGATCGTTGTGGTGCAGTTCTGTATATGTTTTATTTTGTAAATCTGATATAGCTGAGTTTTCCTTGCAGATTCCTTTCTCAGTCAGATTAAACATTAACAGTTCACTGGAATCTGCTAAGCTGCTGGTCTTCTGCTAACAGCTTACTTATTGGACCACTTTGCTGCTTAGTCTTCTACTAGCAGGAGTAGAATCATTCAAAATAATTAAATTAATGACGTTTCATACATGTCTGTAATAGGTTTACGTGATATATTGACTTTGACTTTGAATAAATGCTTACATAGTACGATATTACGTGATAAATTAAAAAAATAAACGTAATATCTTGTTTGATAAACTGAGGATAAGTTACGCAATAACACAAATCCTGTTAGATGTCGCCTGTCTAAGTGTACGCATCTGATTTATTGGACAACCGCTGACGTTGGGTTTTTATTTTTAAAACCCTACCGGTAATATCCGGGAGTAACACTTATAATGGCGCCTTTTTAAATACAGAACACGACATGTGACATCGACTCCAGCTGATGGTAAGAAGTATGCGAGGTCCAGGAATAGGAGCAACTGATGCAAGGCACTAACGACCGACTTTCTATCTATACCACTCTGCCGGCCTAACAAGTTCTTTTTTACACTTCGCTTGTGGACTCCAGGTAGGAATAGCGAAACACAGAATAATAAATAAATAAAATAAAATAAATTAATCAACGGTAAAATCAACGCACTCCACCTACTGTCCCGTGTTCGTGTCTCTGTACCGACCAGGCTGCCAAGGTTTGGCAAATATGATCTATTCATTCTACGACAATCTAGGCGGACTGATGGTGGTAATTTGCTCAGCCGGGCCGGGGAAGTATCCACCGTTCGTGCCGATAAACCCAGTAAAGTGTATCCACACATTTCGGGATCAGGTTTGAATTGCCGTCATGCCCAGTCAAGCCGGCATAGTGTTATGGACTGATGTCAGTGTCTGATTACAGTTGGTAACATTCATGGACCTTGCGCCTCATTTACATTAGGTGGGCGCAAGGGCACATGTCGTGCTAGAAAGAAAAAATGTTCACATAAATATGTTTAAGAAATGCAAAAAAAATAGTTGATCAATTTCTTACTTACACTCCACATATTATTTGGCTTCGTGGTCTAGTAAAGTTGGCTAAATGTGAAACCGATTCTTTAAAAAGCGTGGTTTCTGACCACCGAAAGAGATACGGTCGTGATATATTTATTTATTTTATTTATTTATTTATTCAAGGTACAACAAACAGATTACAACCATTGCACGATATATAGGTACACACTATTTGACAGCAGTTCTGGATTGCAATCCACAGCAGTGTACACTACAAGACAATACAATAATAATATAATTCAAGATCAAATTCAAATTTCTAACTTATATATATAAACTTATTATAAAAGACAACTTAAATATAAAAGTCATAAAAACAGTACAATCTAACTAATAATAACCTACCTAACTAAATTAAAATTTAATTACAACATCAAAAATTAAAATTATCCTAGATTAAACCATTTATGTACATACCTATATAAATAAAGTATAAAATAAATAAATGTAAATCATTAAAAAATATTTAAGAGAAGCTATATATAAAATACACAGCGTGGTGATGGCTCGGTTGTAAGAACGCGTGTCTTAAATCCTACAAAGGTCGGTTCAAACCCCCCCGGCATGTAGGGGAAATACGTACAAAATGACATGTATGGACAAAATGACATGGTCCCCTTATTTCAAAATTGGCGGGTTTTAGCTACATCTCCGTGACTGTATCACGTGACGGCAGCCATATTTACAATCCTGCCAGACGTTGAGCGCCATTCTCACAGTTGCTCCGCAGTAACCAGTTCAAACGTGTATCTCGCCTTCAAAAGTTTATTCTGTCTTCCAGTGAGTTATTTGTTGTTATTTGTAATTATTTGTATTAAAATCGATGAACTATGCTAGTAACCAGTGATTTCGATTAACTTCATAGCAATCATTGGTCATTTAATTGAATTATGATTTTTATTCGTTTTTGGGTAAATTTGGACAAAATGACATACATACAAACTGGACAAAACGACATGGTATGTCATTTTGTCCATACTGTTTCTGTTAATTAACATTTATAATTTCGTTAAGGTGATATCAACTGAATGAATTAACACCTCTTCAATCCAAGAAGATCCGAGTAACGATGTTGCATCTATTTTAAATATATCAACAGCAAATGACGATAAAGTAGATTGTTCAAAAAACACAACGCAAGTCACCACCAATGCTGATATTGGAGATGTTGTTACTGATGTGACAAACCTGAGTTTGGAAATATGTGTAAAGGAGCCTTATACAGTTGAGGTAGCTGGAGCAGCATACGATGATGGTGTGAGACCTGGTCCATCGAAGTAATTACTGACATATCCAGTTGCTACTATTTCGCCAGTACCACAGGGGCAGTTCATTCGAGGCCAAGAAAAAAGAAAAATTAAACCTGTCAAAGATGATTGGCTTTTAACTTCTTATTTTTATTTTTTTTATTTTATTATATACAGGATTACAAACAATTGTACAGAGAGAGAATACACAATAAATTGGTTTTACAAACAGTGTTAATATCTGCACAACCAGCTTCAGTAATCCAAATGTTAAAAGAAGTAAATGTAACCCATGAGTTGTTTTAAAACCATAATAATATTTAAAAAAACAACCTTTTTGTACAGTAATATAACTGCTAGATATATACCATTTTAATTATTTCTTCTAAAGTTAACATTTGCAAGACCTGGTTTCTGTAAGAGACAGGCGACAATGCAAAGAGATCGACACAATGAAAGAGATCATTATAGGATTGTAGAATTCGCCTTAGTGGCATACGTTTACCTGCATTAGTTCGGCAATATTTAACTGCAAATAGACGGTGGGGGTATAGTTCACGAATACGTACGGAGCTACTGGGAATGAGGTAACTGATTAGATTTACTATCTGTCGGCAATCAAACTTATTATGTCATATTTTATACAAAGTCGTGGCATCAATCAAAATTCTACGCGATTTTAAGGTGATCAGTGAATATTTTACTAAGGATCGCTTGTAAGAGGATCGCGACCGACAGCATCTATAGCTCACAGTTCTGAGAAATTTTCTTTGAACGGACTCGATCTGGTTGCTATACTTATCATAGTATGGATTCCATATAGTTGAAGCATACTCCAGATGGGGTCTGACCAACATTTTAAATAAATGTATGTATGTCGCTGCATGCTTAAAACCAATACATGACCGCAGTACAAATCCATGCATTTGGAAGGCTTTTTTAGTAATATTATCAATGTGAGCATCCAGCGTGAGTCTGTTATCAAATATGACACCAAGATCACGGATCCACTCCACCTTATCCAATGCTGAGCCACACAAGCAATAAATGGCAACAACAACGTTAGTCTTTTTTGTAAAAGTAATGGATTTACATTTGGCAATGTTGAGCTGGAGTTTATTATTACGACAGTAAATCGAGAGCCGGTCAAGGTCCTCCTGAAGTCCATCACAGTCATTCCTATTACGTATTTCCCGATAAACCTTAAGGTCGTCGGCATACATCAAAAAGTTAGAATTTTTAAAACAGGAACCTATGTCGTTAATAAACAGGATGAACAGTAATGGACCAAGAATCGAACCCTGTGGAACGCCAGATGTTACACCGATTAAATCTGAAGCAAAACCATTTATCACAACCTTTTGTGTTCTATTTGTCACATAGGAGGTAAACCACCGAAGCAAGCTTCCCCGAATTCCATTAAAAGCTATTTTTTCCAGTAGGATCACATGATCTACCTTATCGAATGCCTTTTTATAATCTGTGTAGATAGCATCCACTTGAATGCGGTCGTCCATATTTGAAAACAGATAATTTGTATAAATAATAAGATTAGACACAGTGGAGCGCTTTTTTACAAACCCATGCTGTTCAGGTATTATTATATTATGCAAACTGGGGTATACAGCATTATGAACCAGTCTTTCGAATATTTTAGCAAGAGTGGATAGCAGAGAGATTGGTCGGTAATTCTGTACATCATTTCTACATCCACCCTTGTGTACAGGAGTAATATTGGCCGTTTTCCAGATTGATGGGAAAACTCCTTCACGAACGCAGACGTTATACAGAATCGTCAACGGCTATCGTATCTCGAATCTCTGGTGTGTTTTAAAAAGAAAGGAGGTATCCCATCAGGACCTTCACCCTTTGTTATGTCTAGCGAATTTAATTCGTACTTCACCATAGCATTAGAGAAAACGATATTTGAGATAGTAGTATCGTTGCAAGAACTTATTTGAACAAGGTTGGGATTTACGGCATTATTAGTTGGCATCTCATAAACTGATTTAAAGAAGGTGAAAAAAAGGTTACAAATTTCTTGCGGATCACTAGACTCAGCCTGATTCAACCTTGCAGTGGCTGGGATTCCATTCTTTCTTTTACGGCTATATATACACACATCAAAAAAGTCTAGGGATCAAGCATGTTTATGCGGATTTCTTGTGATTGAGATGTGGCTTTGTAATAAATTTATGATTTTATAAATTTATATGGATCCTTTTTGGTGCATTTCATAATTTAAAACAGGAACTGTCAATCAAATTCGAGTAAAAGATGAAAATCAGCTGTCAATATTTTCCCTATAAAAACATAAGACGCATTGAAGACATTATTAGTGCTACTGTTTCCCTACTACTGATTAAAACCAACGTTATTATGGAGCGGCGACGTCATTTAAGCAGGGAAGAAATGATCAGAGCCGTGGGAATGATAGAAGCTGGTTCCCGGCAACGTACTGTGGCTTTAGCTCTGAATACAAGTCAGAGTGTTATCAGTCGACTTTGGACACGTTACCGAACCACTGGTACCGTGGCTGAGCGCCATGGAGGACGGTATCGCTGCACCACACGGAGACAAGACCGATACATTCAAATCACAGCTCGAAGAACTCCAACAATAACCGCCATGATGTTAGCCGTGAGCCTTCATCGCTCTTCAGGGAACTTAATTAGCGACCAAACAGTCAGAAACCGCTTGCATGAAGTGAACCTTCATTCCCGAAGACCGCTACGGGTACCACCTATAGCAATGCACAATCGTAGGACTCGATATCAATGGGCTCTTGAACACAGAAATTGGACAGAAGAACAATGGCGTTTCGTGTGCTTTTCTGATGAGTCTCGTTTTGGTATGAGGCCGGATACAAGACGTATACGACACTGGAGAACCCCTGGACGCCAACAGCGATTAAAATCCTGCCAGGAAGTCCATCCTTATAGTGGTGGAACCATCATGGTATGGGCGGGTATTTCGATCGGCGGAAGAACTGAGTTGATTTGGATCAGAGGCAACCTCAACGCTCAAATTTATGCTGAGACGGTTGTATCAGACGTCATCGTTCCTCTACAAGTGCATATCGGTCCCTTATTTCAGTTAATGCATGATAATGCACGACCGCACACCGCAAGAGTTGTAAGACAGACTCTCGCCGCAGCTAACATCAATGTCCTGCCCTGGCCTGCTCAGTCGCCAGACTTGAACCCGATTGAGCATGCATGGCATATTCTTCAGAGAAGAGCTCTGCCGAATATGGAGGGTATCCAGTCGCAAGAAGACCTTTTTTTGTTGTTGCAACGAACATGGGCGGCCATTCCACAGCGTGATTTGGATGAACTCATTTTGAGTATGCCAAACCGATGTTCTTGTGTTGTTAGTGTTCGCGGTAGAAACACGGATTATTAATTGTTTAAGTTACCCAATAAAATTAAAAAAAAAACTGTTATTTCAGTCTTTTTTTCGAACTTTAATGTTAGTGGTTCAAATGTCAAAAATCCCTTTATTAGGAAAATGGCAATTTTTTTTACTAATGCAAAGGTGACTTGGTTTATCGTTACTGTAGACAAACGAAAACATTTTATTTGATCAATCCTTAAAGAAAATTTTAATGAATATCAATCAGGAGAAAAGTTATTGCAAAAATATATGTTGATCCCTAGACACTTTTGATGTGTGTATATGACCAAAAAACCTTAATATCATTACGCAGACCTTCCTCAACAGTGGAAATGTAGCTGTTAAAACATTTGTGACTAAGTTTCTTAAACCTGTGACGAAATAATGAAAAAGTCTCGTAGTCGGATATGTTACCATATTTCTTCCATTTAACCCAGGCTTTCGTTTTGTCTTTAAATACATGTATAAGTGGACGTGTAAACCACACTGGATAATCTCGACGTGGACATGGACGAAGTGGAATCCTATTTTTCACAATCTCGTAAATTTTCTCATAAAAAGTTGTCACAGCCTGTTCAGCCTTCATGTCATGCAGCACATTTTCCCAATCAATAAAACAAATATCACTATTAATTAAATTATAGTCACCTTCATGGAAACGGTGTCTGTGGGTAGTGTTACTGGCCATGGGTTTACAGTATGAATTGAGTGTAATTAATGTGTAAAAAGGAGGATGATTATTGTCAGGAGGAACCAATTCATTAAGAGGGACCATGCATGTACAGTCTTCACTATTTGAAATAATCAGGTCCAAAATGCGGCCTTTTACATTTTTAACAGTGTTAAACTAGTAGCCCTGATTCATGGATAGATAGTTAATTAAAAATCTATCAACCGGTCCACTTCTATCAGTTAGCATTGGTGACGTGCGCCGATCGCTCTGCTGCCAATCCAGCGTTGCTATATTAAAATCACCCACTACATAGTAACTGTCTACTGCATTATCAGTTATCGTTTCTTGAAGGGAGTTCATAAAGGTTTTGTAAGCGTCATATGGTTGCTCCGGAGGTATGTATAACTCACATATAATGTGGTGCTTATTAGATTCATGTGATGACAATTGAATTATGACATGATCAATATTTGGAGGTACCATGGCGGCTGACTCAGTGGAGAGATACACCTGCACAGCATTGAGCCCGCGCCGAATAGCCACCAGGACGCCACCGCCATCCTTCTTATTAGTGGCCACCCGGTCTCTGTCGGAACGGTAGACGTTGTATCGTGGATCAATAAGTTCACTGTCAGCTATGCTGTCGGTAAGCCATGTTTCAGTGAAAACGATTATGTCGTAGTTATCAGATAGAATATTCATGTATACACTGTTTAATTTTGTTCTCAGACCACGACAATTCTGATAATAAACAGTTAAGCTTAGCTCTCTAAAAAGAAAAAATATATATCAGTATTACCACTTTGAATTGCCGACGTGAAAAAAGAATTTACACATTTTTTTAAAACTACCACCAATATTATATACACGTAAAATAGGTTAGTAGGAGTAAAATAAAACATACACAATGTTAGTTTGGTATTTAATAAAGAATGGATACATTTTCCCAATATATAACACAATAACAACATAAAACATATGGAATGATTTAGTATAATAAACTTTGGTAGGTTAGAGGGAAAACAAGGAATCTGACATATAGGTGAAATTGCACTTACTAACGCAGTTAAATTACATTTCTTTAAAAAATATGAAAGAGTATTGTGAACAAACTTATAAACATTACATCGCCCGTCTTTAACTACAATAGTGGTAAAATTGTATGATAACAATAGTTGCCTTAAAATATAAAAATCCAAATGATACATAAGAAAGATAAAATTTTGAGTATAGTTTGAGGGTAAAAGGTTAGTACAAGTAATAATAATTAAAGTAATAAGTATAAAACATAGTTCACATTCGCGACTGAAAGTCAAAGAGTATGACGGTGACCTACTTAATTTTGGCAATATCAGCTGCTGCGCGAATAGTGATGACTTTAGATGTCTCGTTTTTGCGAGCCAAAATGTTTCCATGTCTGATCCACACAAACTGAAATCCGTTCGCTTTTGCAGCCTCTCATGCGCCTCTAAGTATAGATTTATTTTTTAATGTAAGATGCTCATTTAAGTAGATTTTATGTTCAGGCCCAGCAATTTGCAGTTGCGTGGACGTTACTCCCTTGACCAAACGGTTAGCGGAAAGAAAGTTGTCACGGAGAATTTTGGTGGTAAATTTAATGATGACATTTTTTGGGTGAGGATTGTTGGGGTTGGCGTGAGGAACTCGGTGAATAGAAATAATGTCTTTCTGGGAAATTGGTAGCTTAACCACGGTTCCAATCTGTTCCAGAACAGATATTAGATTTTCCCCGCGCTTTTCCGGCAAGTTACCCAGTTCCACATTACAATCACGGGCTTGTTGTTCCATCGTATGAATTTTAGTTTCCAATTTTGACACAACCTGTTCAGTATGGTCCGTAGTGCCCGCTTTAGACTCAAGCACTGCTAGTCTCTTTGTGACCTCATCATTCTTTTTCGTCAATTCATCAAACTTATCGCTCATGAACCTCACTGAACTCTTCATATCTTCAACCTCATGCAGCAGCTGCGACATTCTAACATCTTGCTTAGTAAACCAAGTCTCAAGAAGGTGAAGCATACTGTCCTGAAAAGCCTTGAAGTCAGTAAAATGTTGCTCAGCGCTCTCATCTAGTCGTTGTTGGCGAAAAGTTATATAGTCATGAGGAGGTGACTGTTTTTCCAGCGCCGAAGAGTCCAATGCAACGCTAGTGTCACTCATCGTCGATTGTTCAGCGTGCTTAAAAGTGCTGTTCATCTTAGGACCAGAGTCAGACATAGTCGCAAAAGTATTTATTTTATTTATTTTTGGTAATTAATATTATTCACCGCTTCGTGGACTATTTTAATGTCTTGGCCCAACGAGAAAAGAAAATATTAATATCTATCCTGGTAACACCGGTGTATCTGTCAACTGAAGTTCAATATTTATTTAACCTGGCAACACTCTTGCCTCCTTTCTTCAGTTAACTGTTGTTTACATGTAGCTAGGTATATTTATCTATACGCTTATGATTTTCGGTTAACTCACAAGTTTTACAGCCAGCTGGTCACTTGGCCGCGCAAAAAGCAAAAAATCCTTTGCAGAAATGTATTATTTACACTTAAACTAGAGTTTATTGGTAAGTTTTCATTAAATGTAATTAATTACACTGATTTAATTATGCACTTGCAATTACGCGTGTTCACCCGGTGACAGCTGTCAACGTACGAACGTCTTCTCAAAATATGCAAGAAATTATTTCTAAAAATAGACCAAAGGATCCACCGGTAAAACAGAAGAGACCTCTTTTCCCGTTCTAAGCCCGGTGAAGGTTGATTACGATGTATGACTTGTTCCCTATGGGCTCATGCGTCATGTGCTGATGTCCCAAAGAAGACCAAAGGATTTATTTGTGAATTTTGTTCTTAAAAAATTGTATGTCATTATGTCCTTACCTTATATGGTTTTTGTGATTAGTTACATTTTTTCTCATTATATATTTTATTATAGTTCCTACTTAATTAAAAGACTGTGTTACTGATAGTCAATGAACCTAAGATGACGATAAACGATTGAGACTAATTATAATGCCATTAAATAAATAAATATGGTTGAAAAACAAAACACCCTGTCATTTTGTCCGTACTTCCCCTACCAATGAGAAATACACATTTCTCACGTACATTTGTCATAGATTTACAACACCACCGATTCCGTGCTTCGAAAAGCACGTCAAGCCGCGGTCCCGGTTCCACTAATACCAACTTGTGGAATCGTTAATAAATTGTCATTAAAAAAAATATTTTTGTATCTACTTCGAATAAATATTTCTAACCTAAAAAAAAAAAAAAATAGGTACATAAAAAAAAAGTGCCGGTCAAATTCTCTAGATATATGTATGTATGTTCTGCCCATCTTCAACAGTGAAGGTCTAGAACGCTGTGTTCTTAGGGCTGTTATCAAATATAAAATCAGCTTAATAATGAGAAAATCATAAAATATGTAATATATAATAATAAAACAAATGGTAAAGTACACAGTAGGAAAAATATAACAACAATATGGAATAAAAATGAAATATAGGGGAAAAAAAAACAAATTTAATGAAACACATTGCGTTTATACTAAGCTTGTATTTAGTTTAGCGATAACATGCAATCTATCAAAATCAAAATAATTTATTTCCATTGATTCTCTCAAAACAACTTGAATACAGTCAGAACTAATAAAATCAATACAATTATCAAAATATATGTACTAATCAAAGTGGTAATAATGGTTGGACCGTAAACAGGCAATAATCCATATTCATGTATGTTAGGCACAACATTATTGCTACAAGCAAGTAAAACTAACTAACTTAGAAACTACTTCAATAAGATCGTGGCTGTAAAGAGGCCGTGTCAGTTTACATTCTAAATACTTAATAATTATGATGTACATAAATTATATACATATGTCAGATAATTTATAAAATAAAACAGAACAAAAAATAATAATAATAATAAAAAAAACGACGTGTCATCTTATAATCTAAATAATAATAATGATATGTCAATTAAACATAAATTCATAGCTGTAAATGGGCCGTGTCATTACAACAAGAATACAAAACCCTGCGTACCATAATAATTCTTTATTTATTGCTTTTAAGAGTCAAAGTAAACAAATAAAATTATTTAACAAAAAATGAGACGTTTTTGTCCGATACTATCTCACTGTTATCAGTGTGTTTATCTTTCTGCACAGGTGGTCAGGAATAAATATTTAGCATAGCAGTATGACCAACCCTTAAAATGCATAACCATGAGTCATATTTTTTATCATTAGACAGTGGTAAAATATTTTATTTAAGTGGGCTCTACACGTACAGTTTCAACTGTATAGTTAAACTGCCAGTTATAACTTACATTCATTCTTCAGACGTTCAGTTTCATAATCAGTTCTTCAGTTTGATTGTAGGCTCGATCTCTTTAAGTTACTTTAAGTTACAAACAACTTTTCATATGCCGAATCTTTTTTTAACAGCTTTTAATATTTTATTTTCCAGAAGCATGGCTCTGAACGATATATTTCTATGAATTCACGTTGATTAGACATTTTTAATAACGAGCAACAGAGTAACTCAAAGCAAAAAAACGTGTTCACTTTTCAAAAGTTAGTACTGAACTGACAATTGCACAGATCTTTGCTACAGTCGTTCAGTTTTAACTGAATAATCCGAACTGTTTAGTTTTATCAAATGAAAATTCGATTAGTTTGTCATTTTAACTGCATAGTTGTCAGTTTTCGATACACACAACGATTGAACTGCGCAGTTCAAATGTACAGTTAAAACTGTACGTGTAGAGCTCGCTTTACTCTCATTTCGTAAAATTTTAATTACATTAAAAACTATTTTATATTGTCATACTTTAGCAAAAATAATTTAATACATATAACAAATATACTGTCGTGATGATACTTTTTTTTACTAAATAAATAAATGTATGTTTTATATTTTATGCAATAAAATATACATGGCCATAAATACTGTTACATTAATAAAAAACAATAATATTACATTGTAATTCAAAACCTTTTTTAAAAAAAATAACCCATGGTACCGATCTTCAATAAGGGTGGTGACACACCAGTGACGCATAACTTAAATATTTGATGCAGATAAGTTTTTTTTAAATAGCAGGTAGATCGATCCTTGTTACATTTATTATTATTATATTAGGACCAACATGTTTAAATAAGTTATTTTTTTTATATACATACTAGCACGACATGTGAAATGGACCCACTTTTTTTTTATACTAGCACGACATGCGACCTTGTTCCCACTTGATGGTAAGTGGGCAACTACTAACATTAGTCTCTAACAATTTGCCGACTTGACTAGATGCTTTCTCACATTTCATTTGAAGCAAAAATGTTAGCAACTGTAATCAGAAACTTATGACTGACAGCAGTTCTCAACACTATGCCGGATTGCCTGGGCATGACGGCAATTCAAGCCTGATCTCGAAATGTGTGGATACACTTTACTGGGTTTATCGGCACGAACGGTGGATACTTTCCCGCCCCAGGAGATTGCGCAAATCAGTCCGCCTACCACCTATTTGTTGTTCTCGTTGAATGTATGTGCCATTTGCAATGATGTCAAATGCCATATTTTTTTCTTTTAAGGAGAACTAATATTCAAAACTTGCTATGGTGATATTTCTAAAAATAACACTCCTTGAAAACAAAACTTATTCTTGAAAAATTTAAATGTCGTCCTCAATACTCATATGTAAAATAAAGTTATTCTTTTTCTGTTTGTCTACGTCATAAATTACTTTTACTTTTAAAAGGTATCGAAAGGGTTTTAGAAAATTCGAACCGATTTGTATTGGGATGAATAAAAAAAAAACATTATTATCACACCCCGGCGCCAGAGTGGTAGCCAGTCGGGTTTGTACATATTTTTTTTACTTCTTGTCAAAGACATACATTTTTTGGACATAACAAACAAAATAATTCATTTTTACTCAAAAATAATTTAGAAATGTTTTTATAATTCATTCATTACAGTGTTCTAGACCTCAACTGTTGGAGATGGGCCTAGCAGAACATATATCTGGAGAATTTGACCTACATTCGCCATAGCCAGACGGGTTGGCGAGGTATATGATGTCTTTTTCTTAATGACAATTTATTAACGATTCCACAAGTTGGTATTAGTGAAACCGGTAGCGACGGTTTAACGTACTCGCCGAGGCACGGGAACGGTGGTGTTGTAAATCTAAGACAAATGTATGTATACAAGTATATATCTCATTGGTACCTATATTCCGCAAAAACATTCCTGACTCATTGCAAAATCGTGGCAACCCTTTGGCGCTGGGGCTATATACTATGACCTGAAATCATTGTTATATTTATTTATTTAAAAAACTTTATTGCACAAAGTACAAAGGCGGACTTAATGCCCGAAGACATTCTCTGACAGCCAAACCTTAGGGACAAATTTGAACAATTTTAGGTGCAATCATAGAAATAATAATAATACTATAATTATAAAGGTTAATTTAATAATATTGATATATACTTACATCATATATCATAATATCAATATACTACATACTAATAATACACATTATTATACATAAACATACATATATACTACTTACTAACGCTGTCAGGAGCTATTTAAGAAGTGTGAATACACCAGTTTTTTAAAAGATGACCTGGTAGTTGCTTGCCGTATGATGACAGGAAGATCGTTCCATAAATTAGTAGCAACTCTACGAAAGAGTTGGAGACAAATGCAGTGTGATGTGAGGGAACAGATAGTTATAGATAAGGCAAGAATGTCCTGAGTGCTGTTAGCACGTCAGTAACCGATCCGTTATAGCTCAGTTTTAGCTTACCGTTTGCGTACTAGGTTTCTAGTCTTTATTATTCTAAGTCAATATATATATGTCAATGTTTTTTTAAAGCTTTAGGCAAAGCTTAACCGCATTCAGCCTCATAATTGACAGAATTTACGCGCTTGATAAGGAAATACCCTTTTTTAACTTTACTGGTTACATCTCAGATTTAGGTTAAATAGCAAATTCACTCTTAAAAGTATTAACAGTAAGAACCAATATTGTAAGTGACAAAAAGTACCGGGTTCGAAAAGTGACATCGAATGCAAAGACAGATTTTTTAACTAAAAAAAAGAACTACATTATAACATTACTCATGAATTTTGAGCCTAAAGATTTTTCAACCTGTAGGTATTAAAAAAGTATCATCAGGACCGTATCTCTTTCGGGGTCGTCAAAACCACTCTTTTAAAGACGCGGATACATAATTAGCCAACCATAGGCCTCTCTCTACTTCTGCCTCCATAGTCTAGCGGTTAAGTCCGTGGATTTATACTCCGAGGTACCTGGTCAGGACAGAATAATTTATTTAATTTATTTGTGATATTTCTCTATTTTAGTACGCCAGAGACATTGACGATATTGCCATTTGTCATGATGGGACTATGGTTGGCTAAATGTGGACCCGCTCCTTATAAAAAAGCGTGGTTTCTGACCACCCCGTAAGGGATACGGTCATGATGCTGCCGGCCACAACTTAACACTAAGTAGGTATTATACCCACAGTTTTAGTATAATGCGGTGGTGGCTCGGTTGTAAGAAGGCTTTCCTTAATATTCTACAACAGTCGGTTCAAAACCCGGCATGTACCAATGAGAAATACACTTTTCTTACGTAGGTACCACCGTTCCCGTGCCTCGGATATCTCGTTAAGCCGTCGGTCCCAGTTCCACTATAGTGTAATAAATTGTCATCAAAAAAATTCTTTATTTTATTTTATTATGGTAACAAACAGTCATAATACAATTTATACAACAAACAATATACATATAATTAGACCTGGAGTACCAAAACTGTAAATCGGATCTTTGCCAACCCGTCTGGCCAGCGTGGGGAGTGTAGGCCAAATTCTCCAGATATATGTTCTGGAAGACCCATCTCCAGCAGTGGAGGTCTAGGACGCTGTTCTAGGGGCTGTAATGATGATGAATATGACATCATAGTATGAGATGAATTGACCAGGTTAAAGCAGCAATAATAAATAAATAAATAAATAAATATTTTTAGACAGGTCACACAGCGCCATCTAGTTTCCGTGGTAAGCTACGAGGCTTGTGTTACGGAAACTAGATGGTTGATAAACTACATATTATACTTTTTTTTTTTTGTAAATATATACATATTATACATATAAACACCCAGACCGAGACAAATTATACAATGTACAACTTGCCCCCGGTGGGAATCGAACCCACGACCTCCCGAGTTCACGGCAACGTTTGCTACCACTAGACCACGGAGGCGGTAATGGATCACCCCCTACATGAGTGCGCCAGGCTACAGTTCGAGAGGAGTGGCGACGGCCTGTTAAACATGCCACTGACACTCAAGTGACGACCACGACCACTCTGCCAAGAGTGTAGCGACTTAGAAGAAGTATGCCATTGCCTATTTATTAACACAGGCGTATCTCACTCAATGAAATGACAATATTGTAAAATTTACCATCTTATTTAAAAATTATTAAATACCTACTGCGAAAATAAAATTCTTAGACAATAAAAGTTTGACAACCGCTTAACTACACAATTTAAAAAAATATATATTTTTTATTACATTGTGACTTTTAGTTAATTATTTGTAGTTAAGCGGTTGTCAATCATTTTGGCGAAGAACCATGGTAGTTTTTTTTTTTTTTTAGTTTTTTTTTTTTTTTTTTAATTATTATATTAATTAACTTCGTTTTGGTGCAAGCCAGGCTTAGTATATGGGTGTAGGCTAAGATTATAATTTAAAGATATTAAATTTAATAAAATAAGTTCGATTTGTAAAAAAGCTTTAAAAAAGTTGGATGAGACGTGAGTACCCGTGCCCACGCGGCCCGTTTGATGTTACCGCCTCACAAGCTCACTGCTATCTCTTGATCAGAACTTCCGTGTGTCCGAGAGGCGCTAACTCAACCTTTCCTAAACCTGTTTATAGCCCATAATTCCTATTTAACGTTTGATAATAGAATTAACGCTGCGATCATCGGACTTTGGAAGTCTTCGAACGACTTTGCTTGCACATATACGATCTACTGATCAGGCAAGTATCGTCTATTAAAAAAATTGGTTCATATTTACTTTATTCAAATGTCTAAGAAATGAAGACAATTTTCTAAGCATTCCATGGATTCACCGTGCGGGTGCCGGGTCCATCGGGTGTGGGTAAAAGATGAAAAATGGTGTCTCGGGCTTGCGACCGACAATAGGCTGGTTTAAGAAAAGGAGGCATCCCTTTATTATTTTATTGCGAGATAATATATTATATAAAAATAATAATTTATTAACTACATAAATATATATATATTTGGTCGTTAAATAAATAGACCTTAGGTATCAGTGGTTGTAATTTGATTGGCAAAATCAAAAAAATTTTTTTTGAACAACATAAACACAATACACTGAATGAAATATATTAATTTAGCAAATAACAGTACCTACAGCAACAATTATATATGTAAAACGAAATATAAAGTACTAAGACCCCTAAACTAGTTGAACCTGACATACAGGGGTCAGTCAGTAATATAGTGAGAGAAAGTTGCATGAAATTTAATGTAGTCGCTGGATGTCATCCACTGCAGTATCCATCTTGCCAACAATCTTTATATTATACAAACCTATGGTAAGATAAGAAATGATATGTTAATATATGATATGATAAGACATGATATGTCTCCTCCGGTGACAAGAGGGCTGGCTCTTTCTTCGCCCAGAGAATCAGTATTGCAATTCAGCGGGGAAATGCAGCCAGCGTTCTGGCCACCATTCCACGCGGACGGCACTTATATCCCTATCCTTAATATGAATTTTATTTTATATGTTGTAAATATTTTTTTGAATAAATGTATATTTAATTTGATAAATAAAATTATTCCAAAATATTTTTTTTTTAAAGTTGGTAAATAAAAAAATAGACAATACAGTAAGGTTATGATTTTTAATAGGTCTTCAACATATTGATAACTTAGAGTAAATATCTATCGCATGGATTTAAAAGCTATCGCTAACTTCACACGTCATACAGAAAACTTATTGTGGTGTAAACTGGTTGTAAACCTTCACAATATCTCCAAACATAGACTTATATCAGTGCTGGTCCATTAGTAGAACTTATTATTCGATTTTTAATTGTACCTATTTAAATGTCACTTTTAAGTCCGAGTGTAAATTTGAGAAAATAAAAATAGTCTATCAACTTTTTGAGAAATAAAATTTACGGACATTTTGGGCATATTTTTATTTACATATACCTAATCTTAGTCACAGAATAGTTAAAACCTTTATAATGATTTTCCTTCATTTTACTAGAACAAATACATGGTTAATATAACTCAAAAATCTGTATTTTATTCCCTAGTAAGTAAAAAATAACTAAAGTAGCATACATAAGTGAAAACGTGTCATTAGCTTAATTTGTTTAATCTTTAATTTTATATATGTATAGTAGCTGTAAGTTTTCTGTACATAAATAAATAAATCACGGAAAGCAGTCCTATCATAACAAGTGGCAAGATTATCGATGTCTCTAGCGTAGCAAACTCGCGAATCCCGACCAAGAATTGAACCCTAGTAAGTAACAATAAAAAATACTATTAATATAAACTACTTAATAATTAGAAATACAACTAAAAACTAAAACAAAAAAAAAAGGAAAAACAATATAAACCACGTTCTCTTAATCGCTATCAATGAGCAAAGTGCCAAAGATACTGGCAGCATGAATGGCAATGCAGGTCCTTTGCCCCAAATATTGCCCAACTCTCTTGTCTCCCGAGGTTTTGACAACGACTTAAAAAATGCCTGTGCACGGCAAAAACATATCTTTCAATAAGCTGGGTATGTTTAGTGAATTGATAAATTAAGAAAGTACACACAGACTTAAAAAAATATGAAAATATTGGATTGTGCGAGCGAGAGAGTTGCAAAAACACTCGTAAATACATCATCATCTCTCAATTACAGTCTCGCTAGACTAGTACTAGTCGTCTATTTTTTTATACTAGCACGACAGGTGACCTTGCGCTCACCTGATGGTTAGTGGCGCGCATGGTCCATGAATGTTAGCAACTGGAATCAGACACTCATGTCCGACATCAGTCCCTAACACTATGCCGGCTTGACTAGATACCTTTTCACACTTTGCTTGAAGGACTCCAGGTTATAGGAAAGTGGAAACACAGAGGCTGGAAGAGCATTCCATATCTTTATTGTGCGACAGATGTATGAGTCCAAAAAATATATAGGTACGCGAAGGGATGGTGACTACGGTATGTGGGTGCATATTCTGACCTGTGCGTGTGGTTCGGTTGCAGAGTGGAGAGGAAGGAATTAGGTTATAGAGCTCCTCAGAGCACTCACTATAGTATAGCCGGTAGTACACGCTCAAGAGATGCTACATCCATTATAGCTATTTAATTGTGTTGTGAGATCGGTCAAAATATATTCGTCTATGGCATTCAGGCTATTTTTAGTTAGCTCCTAAGTAAACACTAAAGCCTAGGTATTAACTGATTAACACATGCAAGCCATATGAATTGGCAAAAGGGAATTGTTCAAGCACTAAAATAAATAGACTTACTTAACCGCGACTTTTCTCGAGTTGGGCTGTTTATTTATTATCCAAATGTGAAACAAAATATCTAAATGTGAGTTCTCTCACTGTCTGTTTGAATGTTTGTATGTATCAGGATCGGACCTAGGCTTATATGATATCATTTTATTAAAAATGGGTAAGTAGTAACTAACTGTACACTGCTTTCGCTAGCGGTTAAGTCAGTGGGTTTAGACTGAAGAGTACCGGGTTGGATTCCTTTCGGGACATAATTTAATATTAATTTATTTAATAAACGTATAACCGCGAAGGCGAATCAAATCCTGGGTTCTATAAGGAACATTTCTGTAATATTTTATTTAAATCAGACCAATAATACTCCTAAAAGATAGACAACAATTATTATTTATTTAAATCTTATTTGCACAAAGAGAATTTGGCCTACACTCGCCACGATGGCCAGACGGCTTGGCTAGGATATGATATCAATTTTTAATGACAATTTATTAACGATTCCACAAGTTGGTATTAGTGGAACCGGGTCCGAACTTAACGTGCTCTCTGAGGACGGGAACGGTAGTGTTGTAAATCTATGACTGCAGTACGTAAGAAAAGTGTATTTCTCATTGGTACATGCCGGGCAGGTTCAAACCGACCTTTGAAGGATTTAAAAACGCGTTCTTACAACCGAGCCACTACCGCGCCTATTTATATGTATATTTCCTTTTACTTGGAATAAATTTATATGAATTTGATATTATCCATACATATTATTACATACACTACATACATTTCTAATAGTCGTATGGATATTTATTATACAGTGGGTTTCTTTATGTCGGGGAATTGTAAAATATACTTCGAACATTATTTTTAATATATTCATCATCCACTGTTTATTTTTATTTATGTCGGACCACACCGTGGAGTTTATGTAGGTGCGAACTATCTGGTAGCGAAGGGCAATATAACACCTAACTCTCAAACCCGACACGGGGCCACTACTGCCGACATATTTTAACAAATTTTAACAAATAACAATAATAGTATAATAGTGCACGGCGCGTTGGTGGCTCGGTTGTAAGAACGCTTTTATTAAAATCCTACAAAGATCGGTTCAATCCCCGGCATGTACCAATGACAAATACACTTTAGCTACGTTGTCATTGATTTACAACACCACCGTTCCCGTGCCTCGGAGAGCACGTTAAGCCGTCGATCCACTAATATTAACTTATGGAATCGTTAACAAATTGTCATTAAACATTGGTCTGATACCCTCGCCAACCCAGAGATTTCAGAAGTATTATCTCCAACAGTGGGTGTGTAGGAGCTGTGATGTGATAAATGTTAAATTCAACAATATTCTAGACTACAAGGACAATTAATATTTATTTATTTTAAAAAATATTGCATAAACACAAAGGCGGGTTAAAATTCCGCTATAACATTCTATACTAGCCAACCTTTGGGACAACTTTGAGCACTTATTTACTTAACTTTGAAAATAAGCGCGAAGGTGAATCGAACATACAGACAGATAAATAGCTGTTGGGTCACATGTCGTAGTCAGATTATGACGTCATATAATCTATATTTTTTCCTAGTTTCCTAAGAATATTTTTGCCAAATTTCATTAAATTTGTTCCAGTAAAATAGGTGTGAAAGACAAATACAGACAAAGCTTGTTTTTGTCTGTATTTGTCTTATTTAAATTTAAAATTTATAATATCGGGATAAATTTGATTGTGTCATAGTTGCAAATAAAACGATTCATAAATACATCTATGGTTTATCTTTCCTCTGAAATTACGTGATATCACTTAAGTAATATTGGTTTGTAAATTGTTGGCAAGCTTTTGGTCTTTTATGAAAATGTTGGTTTCTACTGATTATCATGCCAAATATGTTGAACCTAGTTGCACATTTCAAATATAGTAAGTACCTATTAGAATATAATATAAAATCACTAAATTATATATTTGTATATTTCATAAGCATACCTACAAGTAGGTATTATAATATAACAAAACATCCTTTAGGAAATATAACTTAGCGACTGTATTGCAAACAAACCAAACTGTCAATTTGTCGAATTATTATTTTAAAATAAATAATAAATATTTAGTTTTCGTATTTGGCTTGAGTAATTATCGAATTTAATACTTCATGCTTTGTTGTCTATATAAGTACAATTTACATTAACGGTAGGGGGTTTTAATAATAAGTTTTTTACTTTTATGTAAGTTGGCGACATACTTTATTGATATGTCTGAAATTTTAGCTATTTTGGTGCTAATACAACAATTATGTGTGTATTTGCGAAAAACATTAAACTTGGTTGTTATGGTAACCAGAATTACGAAAAACTTTTCCATAATTTCCATTTGTGATATCGCTAATGTTATTTTATTATGTTTTCCTATTCACACAACTAAAATGTCATAAGTGATATTTATTTAAATCATTTTATTGTAATTTGTAGCTTGACATCCTTTGTAACATTCGGTTAGGTATATTATGATTTTTATTATAATTACAGCACCAGAAAGTAAGAGTTTTCCAATGCTGAAGATGGAACAAAATATTTATAGAGAATTAATACTGGCAAGGGTCTGATGTCAATTTACGACACTTGAGCCTTCAGTAAAGTCGGCTAAATGTGACGGCGTAGTTTCTGACTACCGGAAGGAATACGTTTGCGATGATAGTTTACTTTTTAACGGTTTTACAAGTTGATATTATTGGAACCGGGACCGGTGACAGTTTAACGGGCTCTAGGTACTTACATTTGAAGTTGAACCTGTCTTAGGTGTCCTCAATCTCGTATTTATTTTCCCTTCCTCCTATTTGAAGAATCTGTACTTCTCTCTCGCTCGCACAATCCAATATTTTGAAAGAATTTTCAGGTCATTACCTAATTTTAGACATAGAAAATAGCAAAATCATCATCTCACTTAAACAAATTTATGAAGAGAAGACAAATTACAAGGCATTCACTGGATTCACACATCCATCGTGTGTAGGTAAGAGATAAGAAGAAGTCTCGGGCTTGCGACCGACAATAGGCTGGTTTAAGAAAAGGAGGCCTCCCTTTTTTATTTTATTGCGCGATAATACGCTCATCATCCACCATACTATTCCTCTCCCTACCCAACCAAATACTGTATGATTCCGTTAATACCGTCTTGGAAGCCCGTTCCATAAATGTATTGACGGCAGACCTGCTTAGGCCCAATTCCTTCAGTAAGTGATGCAAAGATTTTGCTGGAACCCCTCTCGCACCAACTGCCACAGCGTAAAGCTGAATCTTGAACCCGTTCCTGATCATTAATTAAATGTCCGTTATTTTATTCACTAGAAAGTTAATAGACTACAATTCTCAAAAGTGAACTAAAATATAAAAAAATCTGATAATATTAGTCGTGCAAGCGAGACGGATGCAAAAGCTTTAAGCGTTCTTAGAGTTCGAAGAAGCGAAACGTAATGAATAAGTTACGAGTAGGTATGACCATGTCGGAACAAGTGGAAAAGGGCACGCACGTGTCGGTCCCTATGATCTCAGTATTATGACGTTTTATAACAACAATAAATTATTTATTATTTCTTATGTGTGTCCGACACGATGTAGCACTTTAGTAAAAATATTTTTTTCTATTTAAGACTTTTTTTTCTATTTGTATCGTGTCGTTATGCCTCGAAAAATGGAAACTGTTTTTCTATATTTAGCGGTTTTGTCAGAGATTTAAAGGCTCTACACACTGTTTAGGAATACTTAAATGAAGAATTTATTAATTAATGAAAAAAATATGCCTCTATAATTTTGGGATTTGTGAAGACGCAAAGTAGGTAACTATTAACTATATCTAGTACTAACTATATTGCCATAAATTCCGATGCCCAAAACTCATAACACATTCAACGCCGACGATGTGGACATAGTGAGAGACAAAATACGTGACATGTCATGTTGACAGTCCCGTATATACGTGACATGTCATGTTGACAGTCCCGTATATACGTGACATGTCATGTTGACAGTCCCGTATATACGTGACATGTCATGTTGACAGTCCCGTATATACGGGACGTATGGCAACCCTAGCTAGGGTTATATGATAATAAAATTATAATTTATGTGTTTTTTTTAAACACGACGTGTGACATCGCGCCCACCTGATGGTAAGCTGTACGTGAGGTCAAGCCACTGACGGCCGGCATTAGTCCCTACCACTTTACCGGCCTATCAAGATGCGTTTTTACACTTAGCTTGAAGGACTCCATATAAGAATGGGAAAACCCACTGGCTGAGAGAGCATTCCACATGCTCAGCGTGCGACAGATGTAAGAGTCTCCCAATTTATATGTACGTGTAATAAACTATTTTAGAAACTGCCTCCGTGGTCTAGCGGTTAAGTCTGTAGATTTAGACTCCGAGGTACCGGGTTCGATTCCTGGTCGGGACACAAAAATATTTATTAATGTAAATAAATATTATTTGTGATATTTCTCGAGTTTGGTACGCTGGAGACATCGACAAGCTTGCCACTTGTCATGATTGGCCTATAGTAAAGTTGGCTAAATGTGAATCCACTTATAAGCGTGGTTTCTGATCACCCCGAAAGGGATACGGTCGTGATGATGATACTTTTAAAATTTATTATTAATAAAATATCTACCTTAAAAAAGTGTTAACCCTTGAATTGAAGTCGAGGTCAAAAATGTACCTAAGTTAAAAGTTTGTAATTTTTGACATTTGACAGTGTTAGCAAAGTGTCGGCAGTGTATACACGCACGGTTAATCTAAAACTAAATCAGTTAGATACAATAAATCGGCTAAAAAAAACTATTCGATGACAGTTCATCGGTAGAATACAAGACGGGACAAAAAGCCAAACGGTATGAAAATTATACATCAATCAGTACTAAATTAATTGGAATAATGGTGTATTGCCGATTATGATCGTGTTCGACGTGCAAACGCAATTTTGTCAAAGTCAAAGTCAAAATATCCTTATTCACGTAAACCTATTACAGGCCATTTATGAAACGTCATTAATTTAATTATTTAGAATGATTATACTGCTGCTAGTAGAAGACTAAGCAGCAACGTGGTCCAATAAGTAAGCTGTTAGCAGAAGACCAGCAGCTTAGCAGATTCCAGTGACCTGTTAATGTATAATCTGACTGAGAAATCTGTTGTATTACTAACGCCCACGAAAGTGCAAAACTCGAGAAAAAATGTTACAAGCATTTTGTATGAAAATAACAACCAATGGCCGATCTATCGTTATATTTGATCTCATTGACCAATACACCTACAGTAGTCTCTGCAGTGCCAATAATGAATTAGACATATTTCATGACCGTTACAATGTATTCAGAAAAAATGTTCTCGAACATTTCAAACCATCAATATTTGAGTAGTTTATAATTTAATTAACAAGTGTTTTGTTTTCGTTTTGACGTGACAACGTCTTATAAATTGGTTTGCCGGGTGACACTTCAAGAAACTGCGTTACGCTCCGCTCACGTTATGCGCTCACAATGAGAGCGAGTGAGAGGCACGCGTCCCTTCCACTCGGGCAGGTTAGCCCGCCTAAGAGCGAGAGAGACAGACATAAAAAGTGAAAGACATTGACTTGACATTTTCTAGGCACATTACAGCAGAAACACTTCCTTTCATTTCATATTTCTCCTATCATCGCCCTATCCTCAACAAAATCACTCAGATAGGAACAAGTTAAGTTGTAGTAAACGCTGTTTCATTGTACGCAAATGTATTGCAAGTTATTGTATGTATATTTGTATATAAATACGTATGTATGTGTAAAGGTAAAAATAAAATTTTGTTAATATGAAATTCAGTGCGAGATTCTTTGTATAAATTAATGTTTTAAATATAATTCTTTGTATAAATAAATGTTTTAAATTGTTACTATTATTTCATCCTTCTTCCTACTATACGAATGAATATTCACATTAAAATTATTTTACCACTCAAAGTCGTTGTCACGTAAAACTTTCGCCCGTATACCGACTTTACAGGCAACCAATTTTTTTAGTATTATTTTTTTTAAGGTACCAAATTTGTGCATTTTTTACGTTTCCTTATTAGTTCTATTAAAAAAGAGAAAAATGTATAATATTATTTTAGAAGTAATTTTTTTATTTTGTAAACTTGATAGTTTTGTTAATTATTATTTTTTTGTTTTAATAGTAATAAGTTCTTAATATCTTCTTTTTTTATATTGGTGAATGTTGTGACACCTAATTGGTACATATATTAGATAAGTTATAATTATATTATGTTATGTGTGTGATAATATATGTACTGCTGTGTGCACTAAATTAATAAATAATCAAGTTTTTATTAATTCAAAGCATATGCGTTCAAGTAGTTCTTTATTTGTAAACTATTAGGTAGCAAATGTTTCGATAAATACTGTTTACCTACTATTCACCACAATATGTCCACTGCTATACATAAGTCAACAATTTGAACCCTACAATACCTTATCGTACTCACTAGCACTTAACCTGTTCGCTATTTGATACCATTATTTTTATCTTTACGTAGAATTTACTAGCCAAATTTACACATAATTCTGAATTAGATATTCAATGATTATAACAATTGGTTAAATGTCCATATGTTAAAAAAATACGGGCATTATTGACAATGTATTCTCAATTTGTCTTTATACTTACGTTTCAAATTGGCGACGTAATCTCTTTTTATAATTATTTTATTAGTTGTTTAGTTATTTAGCTAGACATCATAGTCATCATCATCATCAGCCTGTGTCTCTCCACTGCTGGATATAGGCCTCCCCCAAGGCTCGCCACTGCACGCGGTCTTTTGCAACCCTCTTCCAACCCCCACCAGCGACCCTCCTTAGGTCATCCGTCCATCTGGCGGGGTGTCGTCCCACTCTGCGTCGTCCCGTACGTGGTCTCCACTTCAGAACCCGTTTGCCCCATCGGTCGTCGGTTCTGCGGCAGATGTGTCCGGCCCATTGCCACTTCAGCTTACTAATTTTGAATGCTATGTCAGTAACTTTGGTTCTCCGACGAATTTCAACGTTTCGAATTCTATGCATCAGTATATATATCCATTGGTATATAGTAAGGTTGGCTAAATTTGTAAGTCCACTTCTATAAAATCGTAGCTTCTGATTCCGGACGGTCGTGATAATACTTTTTTTATATAAATATCAAAATTTAGACACTTAATTTAAACACTATTTAAGACTATTCGAATATAAAATATCAAATTCAACTTCCAAGTGACTGGCGTAACTCGGAAAATCCTGGTCAATCATATAAAGAGCTACTTTATGAATCAATCAGGGAGCCGGCCGTGCGTGTCCCCCACTTCCTTCCTGAAGGGCGCAAGATTTACGGGCCCATTTAGACCCCAGCCACTATTAGTGGTCGTAAGGACCCCAAGCTTCACTGCGCTCTTGTTTTTAGGGTTTAGTCGGGTTGAGATTTTAGTTTGTTGAGAAAGGAAAATAAAAGTAATTTCATTGTAATAATTGGTGTAGAGAATACAGAGATAACGTTTCTTCCGTCGCACTATACGCAGCTCGGTCAGATAGTTTAGATTGGGCAATCTTGTTCTTGATCTTGCAGTCTTGTTTTTACTTTTTTGCAAGACCAAGAACAAGACCACTATATGTTAGAAAGAACCATGATTAACCCTTATTATAGGTATTTTTTAGGGTTCAGGAGATCGAACTCTTACAGAAGATGGTATCATCACGACCGTTTCCCTTTCGGGGTGGCCAGAAACCACGCTTATAAACAAGCGGATTCACATTTAGCCAACTTTACTATAGGCCAATCATGACAAGTGGCAAGCTCGTGGATGTCTCCAGTACCAAACTCAAAAAAAAAACACAATTAAATTAAATAATAATTAAATGTATTTATTTACATTATGACCGCCTCCGTGGTCTAGTGGTAACAAACGTTGCCGTGAACTCGGGAGGTCGTGGGTTCGATTCCCACGGGGGCAAGTTGTACATTGTATAATTTGTCTCGGTCCGGGTGTTTATATGTATAATATGTATATATTTACAAAAAAAATAATGTATAATATGTAGTTTATCAACCATCTAGTTTCCGTAACACAAGCCTCGTAGCTTACCACGGAAATTAGATGGCGCTGTGTGACCTGTCTGGAAATATTATTATTATATTATTATTATTAAATATTTTTGTGTCCCGATCAGGAATCGAACCCGGTACCTCCGAGTCTAAATCCACGGACTTAACCGCTAGATCACGGAGGCAGTAGATGTTACGAAATAACTCCAAAACATCCGATATGGCACTGACGATTTTTTATTGCTACCTGCACAGTTT
Organism: Tinea semifulvella; assembly: GCA_910589645.1. Classification (NCBI taxonomy): domain Eukaryota; kingdom Metazoa; phylum Arthropoda; class Insecta; order Lepidoptera; family Tineidae; genus Tinea; species Tinea semifulvella. Next base: position 644,295 of record OU342604.1, read on the forward strand.
TGATTAAAATCTATACAGTTTTGTCAACAAGATCTATAACCATTTCAAATTTCAAGTTAATCAGACCAGTAGTTTTCGAGATACTAGTTTGCGGGCAGACACTAAAGTCTTACAAGGTTTCGTTACTACAAATAGAAACAAATATATATTTTCAGTCAAAGTAAGAATCTTGCGAGACTCTTGCGCAAGACCAATACCAAGACCAAGATTATGAGAGCAAGAAAAAGACCAAGACCAGCTGTTCTCATGCAAGGCCAAGACTTGGCAATCTTGACCTTGCTTTGGGCAACACAGAACAGCTAAAACAGTTAGCAAACATTAGTTACCGTACTGCACCTTAGTTTTATATACCGGACAACTTTACACCTTTAGCCTAGGATAATAACTAAAATTTGATATATATATATATATTTTAATACTGAACACGACATGTGACATCGCGCCCACCTGATGGTAAGCGGTACGCGAGGTCAAAAATGGGAGCAACTGACGCCAGTCACTAACGACCAGCATCAATCTCTACCACTATGCCGGCCTAACAAGATGCTTTTTCACAATTCGCTTGAAGGACTCCAGGTTAGATATAGGAGTGGGGAAACACACTGGCTGGGAAGAAGAGTCTCCAAATTAGTACTCATACGTGTAGGGATGGTTCGGTTGCAGAATTGAGAAGATGATATATATAGAGATAGATATAACAATTGATACGTTCATCATTTTGATATGCTTATTTCACACCATATAAATAATGGTTAGAAATCACATTTTTTGTAAGTATATTTTTGTGATAAACATAGAGCGAAACATTTTTTTATAGATAATACAACAATACCAAATAATAGTAATAACCTTTAAAAAATGTTAGTTTCGTCCTTTTTATCATGTGTTTTTCTGTTACAATTATTGAATTATTAATAATAATAATAAATTATTTATTGTACAAAACCAAAACAAGTGCAGGTACATAGGCGAGCTTAATAAGAAAATCAATTAATGCCGTAAATGCATTTTCTACCAACTAACCTTTGTGACTGAGATCTGTATATTTATTGTTGTGGTTGCAGAATTGTATTTAATTATTCAGATTTTTAAAATGCTAATTGTTACACCGACTAATCAAGCCCGACTCTATGTTGTATTTATTTTTTTCAATATGCATGTAACTTTTTTAAAAAGTGTCCAATTGTGACAAAATGAATATTAAGAATACAAGAACGCAATCTTTAATGTAGCCAGGGAAAAAAGCTTACCGGAAATACATAAAATGGTAACATTTATGCCTTTCGAGGTATGGAGAGTTTACAACTAAGAATTTATTTAAATAAATTTTACAAAAGCAATCCTTGTCGCACAAATTTTAAAATACACCCTGTATTTTAAAATTTAGATTTAAAGACTTTGTATGGTCTTACGTCAGAATAATTGTTATTCTATTGATAGAAATAGTAAACATCTTTTAGCCAATTTATAAAATAGCCAAAAAAATGTTTACCTCCGACATATTCAATTCTATATACCTATTCACAATTGTCTCTCCCTACCCCGCAAGGGATTTGGCGTGAAGATATGTATGTGTATGTATGTATGTATGTACCTACAACATGGTGGAAAAGGGATAGGTATACTGAATACATTGGGATGAACAAAAGCTAAGAACCTGTTGTTTATCACACCTGTATTTTTGTCTTAGACAAAATAAAAAAGAACACGATTCTAATAGGAATCAGGTTTTTCTAGTCTGATACCTACTTAAAAACAACAGACATCGGTGGTACCTATATTTATATATATTTTATTTAAAAACTTTATTGCACATAGTAGTGTTGCCCAATCTTGCAAGACGCTTGCACAGAAAAAAAATCCTAATTCTGCTATATTTTTTTGACTTTTTTTGGGGTTAGGTTTTTGTTTTCAATAAAATTTAATTGCGTCGTGTCCGTAAATTTAAATTTCTTTTTTTTTCCTAATGAAAAAAATTTACGTTTAGGTATTGGGAGAGCTCGTTTGCAAATAATTTTAGTTCTTTTAGTAGTAATTAAATAAATATCCATTTTAAATTTCAAGTAAATCAGACCAGTAGTTGTCGAGATACTCGTAGTAGTTTGCGGAGAGAGATTTCCTTAGTACAATTGGAAAATGAAATACATATTGAGTCAGAGTAAGAGTCTTGCAGAAGTCTTGCGAGACTCTTGCGCAAGACCAAGACCGAGACCAAGACCGAGACCAAGACCGAGACCAAGACCGAGACCGAGACCGAGACCAAGACCGAGACCAAGACCGAGACCAAGACCGAGACCAAGACCGCCTATTCTATGCCTTTGCTTTGGGCAACACTACACATAAGTACAAAGGGCTATCATACTGTCGTTAGACATTCTCTGCCTGTTAACCTTAAGGACAATAAGAAAGTTTTAAGTGACAGGAGTAGGTGCTCAAAATATAAGAAAATAAAATTATTGAAAATGTTAGATAGATAGATAGATAAATTCTTTATTGCACAGAAAATAATACATTTTACAGTACATAGGCGAGCTTAATGTCTAAAAACATTTTCTAACAGCTAACCTTTGGGAGATGTGAGCAGGGATTGTAAGGTGCATGACCGCTAATAAGTATTTGAGATAAAGAGATTTATTGAGTTAAAAACTTATTACTAAAAAAAAGAACGATATTAATTCTATAATATAAATACATACAATACATAGATAACACATACATATACCTACTGGTTACATACTATATTTATACATATATATATATATATATATATATAATACATATAATATACCGATTTAGTCAAGTTATGTGTGTCTTGCTTTTTGTGAAAATGTTACATTATTTACTATTTTAATTCTAAGAAATAATATAGACCTACGTAATAAACCTATATAAGTATAATAAACATACAAATACTATATAATAAATACATACTAATAAAACTACACAATGTAATAAATGCGATACAATAAATAAAAACAACTACATAATACTGACAAAAAGTAACTTTTAACATTTTATATAAAAAATAAAATTGAAACAACATGTTTAATTTTATGTGGAGATCTTATTTTAGCTCCATAAAATACTTATAAACTTGTCTCTTAAAGGTTAGTCTTGTTGTGGCTGTCGGATGGAGACCGGAAGATCGTTCCAGAGAGAAGACGCTACGACGACAAAAGACTTTGATACAAAGTTTGTGAGATGAGAGGGGATTGCAAGGACTGAGTTATGCGATGACCGAAGACTTCGTTCATTTTACAACTAAGTTTGAATGAAACATTGACATATTTTTACTAAGTAATCTTTTATGACATTATTTATTATTATATATTCTGGACCCTATAAGAAAGCCCCTTTACAGCTGCTTTAATTATTGTATTATTATTTAAAGAAATGAAGTTTCATTAAAATCTGTAATTTTTATTTTTATTTATTATTTACTGTTTATTAGTATGTAGACTGTATTTATGTATTTATTTATTCTTATATGTATTATTAGTATGTATATCATAATAAATTTGTACCCACACTCCCAAAGGTTGGTTGTTAGAAAATGTCTGGCCATTAAGCCCGCCTATATACAATTTTAGTGCAATAAAGTATTTAAAATTAAATTAAATAAAACTGCAGTCTGTATATTGTATTGTTTATTGTTGATTATTCTTTCTTGGAAGCTATAAGAACACTTGGATTTCTCTCGGTTACACTTTTTTACTTAAATATAATGTGTAACTCTAAATGCAATCTAGGTTGACGGTAAATTATTAATATTTTTTATGACAAATGATTTGTCATGGGCCTACCAGGTGTCCGAGATCAGTAGGAAAATCTTTGCCAGTATGCATTTGCTAAGACGATTACAGAATTTCATTCCGTTCAAGGCGAAGCTTACGTTAGTCACTTCCTTGTTACTCCCTATAATAGACTATGCTGATATTTGCTACCCTGATCTCACTGAAGAGCTACTAAATAAACTGGATCGCCTTCTCAACTTATGCATTCGCTATGTATTTGGCTTGCGTAAGTATGATCATGTTTCTCATCTTCGAAAACAGTTAAAATGGCTCAATATCCGATTTCGCAGGTCTACTCATCTTCTTGTCTTACTATACTCCGTCCTTTATAACTCAAAAACACCTTCGTATTTAAAAACACAATTTTATTTTTTATGCGACTCGCACGACCGCCCTCTCCGTTCCTCTCATAACAATCAACTTAAAATCCCACCCCACACTTCTAGCAGGTATTCGGATTCTTTCACCGTATCTGCTGCTCCCATTGGAACAAGCTCCCGCTGACCATCAGACAAGCTCCCTCTGTTCACATCTTTAAACAATTACTGACCACCTTTTTTCTAAATGAGCAGAATAGTGTCTCCTAGTTCAATATATTAATCACTTATTTTATGTATTTTATGCTTATCATTATTATTCTAAATCAACTGTTACTTTAACCATGTGTGTGCTTATTTAACTTAATTATAATATATATAGATATGTAGGTATTTATGTATATATTTATTCAGTATATGTAATATTAGTAAGTAAATCTATTATAATAAATTGCACCCTTCGTTGTAACCTCTCCACACTCCCAAAGGTTGGTTGTTAGAAAATGCTTAGTCATTGTAAAATATTTTTTAGTGCAATAAAGAATTTTTGAACTTGAATTGAATAATGGCTGGATTGAGAGATTTTATATAATAACAAATTTAAAAATAAAATTAATATATTGATAGCATTTGTAAAGAGGCATTGTCACTTATAAACTAAAATTAAAGCTAAAATATTAAATATCCAGCATTGGGCTTAACTGACTGGTTCTTGCTTGCAACTGCTCGATCTAGCCATAATTCTTTATTTAACCTATATTTCATTTAGAGTTACTCATAATATTTAAATAAATGTAACCGAGACAAATCCAAGTGTTCCTATACATTCCTATGATCAGTTCATTGATTTTAATGCATTTTAATTCTTTAAGTATCTAACATTTCGAAATATTTAGACTGAGTGATATTGAGAATGTCTACGGACATTAAGTCCGCCTTTGTACTTTGTGCAATAAAGTTTTTAAATAAAAAAATAAATCAATATTATAAGTACAAAATAGTTCAATTTATTTCAACATGCCTAACTATCACATGACAAACTTCAGGTGGGGCTTTTTATAGTGCTAATTTGTTCTGTTAAATTTGACACCACGCAAGTGTTGAAACTAAATGACAATAATTGAAACATATAAAAGTATGAGATCACCTAGGAGTGTCTACTTTGGAAGCTTGTTCCACTAGCGATCAGCCGATACTGTAAATGGACCTGGATATCGGCTGGAAGTGTGGGGTGGGATTTTGAGTTGGTTGTTAAGAGAACAATGAGGTAGAAGAAGAACTATTATTAAATATTGTTCAAGTTTATCAATTCAAATTTATATTCAATTCATATATTTCTTTATAACAATAGGTATTTTGTAGGATGGTACAGTGGTTATAAATTGGGTACACTATGTTTAGCCCATGGAAATTACATTCTTAGGAGTTGTTTTTGACCAAGATCTGAATTGGAAGGCACATGTAGATAAGATTTCTTCTAGGATAAATAGTTTTGTTTATGCTCTAAAGCAGGTTAGGAGAGTGACAAATGTTAAAACTGCAGTTATGGCTTATCATGCGTACATTGGTTCTGTGTTACGCTATGGACTCATTGTATGGGGTAATGGTACTGACATGAATAGAGCGTTTATTGGGCAAAAAAAGTGTATTAGAGCAATTTGTGGAATCCCATCGTTCGAATCATGCAAACCACTTTTTGGATTGCTCGGTTTATTGCCACTTCCATCTCTTTATATTTTGGATGTTTGCTTATTTGTTAGAAAACACAGCGACATGTTTAGAAAGATTGGTGATTTCAGCGTTAGAAGTAGGAGAAACCCCTATGATCTTATTGTAGATATTAATCCTAAAAAAACAAAATGTAATAAAAATTGCCTTATTATGTGTATACGAACTTATAATAAATTACCCAACACATTAAAATCGTTGGGAAAAAATGTATTTAAAAATCAATTAACAATTTGGTTAAAACAAAATATGTTTTATAATTTAAAAGAATACGAGTATTTTGACAATTGTAATACCTACCTAAGTTTAAGCTGACAATATTGTATGAATACCTAGATGTAAGTTTTTGAACATATTTTATTTAAAAGTTTAATTTTTTTTTTATTAATGTTTGATATATTTGCTCGCCAATTTACTTGGCAAATGTTGTTACGTTAAGTTAGTTTACTATAAGATCTGTAAATTAGACTAACATTTATGCAAATAAAGAATTTTTATCTTATTATCTTTTTTTATGGGCGTATAAAGATTAAATAATAAAGTATAGTAGACATACATATATAGTAAACTAAAGAAAGATATAATAATTTAATTAAAATGACAAATAGGATTAATTAATTAATGTTAAGGTAAGAAATTAATGTTGTTCATTCAATCTTCTAGAAAATCTTGCACAGATTCATTAATTGACAAGTATCAATTAGCATTTTCGTTAGTGATTTTTTAAATTGTTGTATAGGTATAGTAACTTAATGTCATCATTTATTTTATTGTAGATTTTTGGAGCCATACAGAATACACTTTTTTGCATGAGTGTTGTTTTTGATATAAGAATTATGAGCTTGTTTTTATACCGTACACGGTTGGTTATCCTAACAACTTTTAAGGTTTAGGCGTATGTGTATGACTTTTTGAACTCTATTTAGGTATTCGAAATTCTTATATTTCATTGTATGAAGTTAATGGTTAAATGAGTACTCACTGGGCATCATTTCTACATGTGATGATGTATCCATGATTGGATGATGATGCAGCATTTCGGGTGGGGACTGCACCAGCCCGCCACCACCTCCTCCAGCCATCACCATGTCTGTTTATAACTCCACTCAAAAGACCCACCCAAGCTACTAAAGTCACCCCAAAACAACGTAGCTGTTACAGGGTTAAAAATATCACAAGTTAACCTTACTATTCTAGTAAATAATCACAATTTACCCACTGAATTTAACTAATTACACTATTTGCTTATAGGCACTTCTTCGACATTATTTTTCTTTTTGTGCGTGTTTTTAGGTTATGTCCGCCACAGACGTCCTATCGCGTTTGCGGAGCAACCCATACTGCCGTATAAGATCCATAATTCTATGGATCGCTGCCAGAGCGCATGAGCAGGTTTTTCTGCCACTCCATTGGTTGATAAAAGAACGCCTATTCAAAATAAGAATTTCTATTGGCCGGTAGCGTTTATTTGTCCTACCCACACGACCGGCGCCCTATCAATATGGCGGATACCAATAGTCTTTTGATGTTTTTTTGAGTATTTTCTTTGGTAAAAAATAATCCGGTTCGGATATAATGAGCATGATTTATGGCCGTGATCCGTTGTTTTTGCTCGGTCTCGCCGCGTTGCTTGGAGTTTTTTACTCTTTTATTTTTTAATCTGGCAATGTTAATCTTTAACTTTGAGGTGGTTTGTATAAGATTAATCGGTATTTGTTGCCAGCATTCACTGTGTAGGCAGATTGCTTGTTCGGTGTCACTAATTTGCGTGCCATTTGGATCGGATTTTATGTTTTTATCTTTTGATAATTTATGCGGCTGTCGGTGTACTCGAGTGAACTGTGTCTCGGATTCCTGACATTATATAAAGTCTCCAGTTTACTTGCGAATGTTAATTACCGTCGTCGTCGAACAATTATTTACCTTTCCTTCGAGTTTAAATGACATTGAAATTTATTGAACGCTATTCAAGACATTTTTTTCTAGTTTTTTTTTTTTCATTATTACGATTAAAATAAACTGTAGGTATTTTAGACTCCGACCACAGTTTAAGGGTTAACTTTTGCTAAAAAGAAGTAATATCACGACCATATCCCTTCCGGGGTGGTCAGAAACCGCGTTTTTTTTTTATAAAGCGGATTTATGTTTAGCTAAACTTTACTATAGGTTTATCATCTGCGGACTCCCAAGAGCTTCAGTCTGATCTCTTGCGCCTAGATAGGTACTGTGATGCAAATAAGTTGGATCTTAATGTTGGCAAGTGCAAGGTAATATCTTTCACTCGTAAACCAATACCTCTAATGTTTACTTAAGGGCTTACAACTGTCTAGAACGAACGAGATTAGGGACCTCGGCATAATTCTCGATAGTAAGCTACTCTTCCAGTCTCATATCGATCACATAGTTGCTAAGGCATCTAAGGCGCTGGGATTTCTAATTAGACAGGGACGTACGTTTGAAAATGTCAAGACTCTAAAGATACTTTATTGCACACTTGTACGTAGCCACCTTGAATACGCATCTCAGGTGTGGAACCCAAAGTATAAAATTTACTCATCTCGTATTGAATCTATTCAAAGGCGATTCCTTCGATACATTTGTCGTAAGACTCGTCAGAACTACCTAAGTTACGAAGACAAATGTAAACGGCATCACCTTTTGCCTCTCTCCGAACGTCGCACTATCACAGACGTGTCATACCTGTTCTCGATAGTTACCTCCAGGATTGACTGCCCCAGTCTTCTTAATCTCTGTAAGCTGCAGGTTACGAAGTCGTCCAGAGAACGGAGATTATTTCTTGTCCCATTCTCCAAAACTAACTACCAACAGAATTCGTTCATAAGCAGGACATGCAGTTATGTTAATGATTATTGCAACGACTTGGATCCATTTATATTATCTCCGACAGCTACACGACGCATTCTTACAAAACGTTTCGCCAGTGGTTCTCATCAATAGTATTATATTTACATGTATTGTAAATTTAGTGTTTAGTTTATTTAATTTTCTATTTTATTGTTTTTATTAGGTATCTATGTATAATTGTTTTTAATTTTATTTTTTTTTAGTTTTTTTTTTGTTCTATGTTATGTAGTTTATTGTTCTTAGTTTTAAGTTTAGGTTAATTTTACTTGTGTTGTTATTGCAGCGAGCACCACCTAATTATGTAATTTTACCTATCGGTGGCAACTTGTCAATAGCCATACCCTACCCATATGTACTCTATATATATTTTATGTATCTAGCTGTAAGTTGTCCTTAAACAATAAATAAAAAAAAAAAAAAAAAAATCATGACAAGTGGCAAGCTCGAGAAATATCATAAATAAATTAAATTACTGTGTCCCGACCAGGAATCGAACCCGATCTAAACGATGGATACGTTTATATGATATAGTTAATTTAGAAGAGTTTTGGATAAAATACTTACCTTATTGGCATTCTGTGACAACGTGTGAGGTTCAATTAGCAAAAAAATGGCGCCATGTGTTCCCGCCAAAAAGTTATTAGGTGCTTTTTAGTAGATAAAATCGTCGCCTCATCTATTGATAAGTTTATCTTAGGAAATAGCAGATGGTGAGGGACGACACTTAAAAATACCTTAAAAAGTACGATGGGGCTGATAGAGTATTGATAAGGTCTACTGCTTAAAGATTAAAAATGTCGCTAATTTGGTTCTAGATAAAAAAGTGTCCTTTGAAAATTGCAATATTTAGACCAGAATTTACCCGTGTAGTAACCTATTAATCATAAGACCTTAATTTAAGTATAATAATAATAATGTTTATTGAGCTTTCTTATTGGACAAAGTTGAGTAAACAATATATAAAATATTCCTTGAATTTTACATTTTAAGCAAACAAACAATTTTGATTGAATGCAAACCACAAGGATAGGCAATTTTATGATGGTCCCTGACTCCTAACCAAGATAACTTGTGTCCTAGGATGTCAGTCCGTTCCATATTGACTAATACTTTTAGCCTCAGAGCTGGCAAAAGGTATGATAATAAAAATAAATAAAAACTTCGTAAATCAAAGTATCAAAGAGGTTCCACACAACAGACCTGTAAAACGACACCAGCATAGATATTTTGTTATTATATATTATAACTATTGTCATCTTATTATTATTTAATTGACGTAATCATCACGACGTAAACTCCCGGGGTTGTCAAAAACCACGCTTATAAAGTGACATTTAGTCAACTTTATATACTTTGGCGAACCATGATAAGTGGCAAGCTCTTCGATGTCTCTAGCATACCAAAAGTAAATTAATAAATATTATTTGGTCTCAACCAGGAATTGAACCCGGTACCTCCGAGTCTAAATTCTAGGAATTAACTGCTAAACAATAAAAAAATAAATTACTTAACAACCTTTCTAACCCTTCCTTAAGATTTGTGCAAAATAATGTATGGGTAAACCGACCTTAAAGTTAAGCAACCCACTAGGGATGCTTAGCAACCCTCTTAAATTACGCTTAGGCCAAGGTAAAAAAGTTAGATCTGATAAAATCTGTACAGCAATAAAAAGTCTAACAAAAAATGTCACAGCATTCCTATTTCTTAGTCACACGTGCTGGCGCCATAGGACACTAAAGTTTTTTTTAGGATTGGCTAAAAAAAACTAAGACGACAGATCCGGTAGTCCCTAGCATGGATGCTACCGGTTCATAAAAATATATACTTACTTAAAATTAAGAGCTAGTGGTATCGGTCGTGGTTAAATATGTATTTAAATTTTGAAGTTTTCCGATATATTTACAAAATATAAAATAAAATAAACATTAATTCTACCAATAGGGATATAAGTCCCGTCCGCGTGGAATGGTGAAAAGAACGCTGGCTGCATTTCCCCACTGAATTTCAATACTGATTATTTTAGCCAGCCCTCTAGTCAATGGTGGAGACTACAAGACGCAGTGTTATTTGTCTTTTAAAAACTTGTTGGCGCTTGGATTCCATGGATGTTGGATCTACTAGTGTGATGGTAAGTAGGTATGTATATATATATATATACTACGGTGAGTGTTCAGAAGAGCTCCACAACCTCTTCTACCCACACCTACAGGCCAAAATATGCACCTTAAAACCGTAGCCACTATCTCTACGCGTTTCCCCATTCCTATAACCTAAATCCTTCAAGGAAAGTGTAATTTTTTTTTGACAGGTCAGCATAATAATCTCCACTGATGGCCGTCGCCAGAGACTGGCTTCAGTTGCTCCCATTGTTTGTCCTCGCGTACCGCTTACCATCATGTGGACGCCATGTCATATGTCGTGCTCAGTAAATAAAACTAACGTTTACGATTTAAATAAGATTCAGATATGTCTTTCGGAACACTAGGATGGTTATAATATATATGTGATGCACGACATGTGACTCGACAACCAACACGCTTTTTTCCGACCACTTTATTAAAAACAAATAAAATAAAATTTATGGATTAACCAATACTCACCAATAATAATTACGACTTATACATTAAGGGAAATCGACCCGGAAATCCTACTCCGGAATGCTGACCGGAAAGACGGACCGGGAACAATGCTGACGTCCGATATTAATTGTTATTCTCTCGACAATATATTGAATTTCCGTTCTGATATTAAATTATTAATTGCAATTTCTCTTAATTTATTATTAAATTATTTATTGTCAACCCATATGTAAATCATAGGTGGTAGGCGGACTGATGGTGGTAATTTGCTCAGCCTGCCGGGGCGGGGAAGTATCCACCGTTCGTTTCGATAAACCCAGTATTGTATCAACACTTGAATTGCCGTCATGCCCAGTCAAGCCGGCATAGTGTTAGGGACTGATGTCAGTCATGAGTGGCTGATTCCAGTTGCTAACATTCATAGACTTCGTGCGCCATTAACTATCATTTGAGCGCAAGGTCACATGTCGTGCTAGTATAAATAAAAAGATTATTAATAAGTTATATTTAAGAGATATTTGACTGCCTCCGTAGTCTAGCAGTTAAGTCAGTGGACGCAGAGGTACCGGGTTTGATTTCTGGTCAGGACACAATAATTTATTTAATTTATTTATGATATTTCTTAAGTTTGTTACGCTAGATACATCGACGAGCTTGCCACTTGAAATAATGGGCCGGCAGTAAAGTTAGCTAAATGAATATCTGCTTCTTTAAGTGAAGGTCAGGCATGCTGAACGTATGTGATAAGGTAAGTAAATCTATTCCAAAAAAATAATTACAAAATATAAAATAATGTTAATATTATCTACGGGTAGGGATATAAGTCCCGTCCGCGTGGAATGGTGGCAAGAACTCTGGCTGCATTTCCATGCTAAATTGCAATACTGATTCTTCGGGCGAAGAAAGAGCCAGCCCTCTTAATATTCATATCACCAAAGGTAAAAGATATAATTTGAGATAAGTTGTTGTAAAGATATTATAGTTTAGTTTAGAGTCTCTCTTACGCAATACCAATACCAACGACGACGTTAAAATATTTTTCTGGTTAAAGTTTTCGCTTAAATAAACAGAATTTGTCTACCTACGTACACACAATTGTTTACAACAAAATAAGAAACTCCAAAAAGAAATCATCGATCTGTAAATTGTTGTCACAATTTTGCACAAAATAATTACACAAAAAGGACATCATTACACTAAAAGGACAGCAGGAACCCGTAAACGCGTAAATAACAACATAACAAAAACACATTTACACAAAAAACAACAAAGGAGCAAATCTTTTGGGGCGCCAGCACGCATGCACGGTTTTTTTTCCTTAGAGTCCAAGAACGATGGACTTTAAAATAAATTTAAATTTTCATTTTTTTTAAATATACTATCACGACATGTGATGTAGCGCCCACCTGATGGTAAGTGTGGAGCGAGATCCATGAATGTTAGCAACTGGAATCAGACACTCATGACTGACATCAGTACCTAACACTATGCCGGCTTGACTGGACATGATGGAAATTCGAGTCTGATCCCGAAATGTGTGGATACACTTTACTGGGTTTATCGGCACGAACGGTGGATACTGCCTACCACCTATAAATAAATAAGTATATTAATCAATAAGAAAGAATGAATAAAATAATTCATTATCTTGGGAGTTCTTGATCGCTTATTCGGTAGTTGATAAATACTTATTTAATGTCAAACACATAATTATAGCCAGAAACTAGGATTGGGAAGTAGTAGGTCAGATCAGTGTGGTATCCCCACTACTTCCCAGGTCGTTGAACTTAGCCCACACAATAGTGGGTCGGTCCCGTATGGTACCCCCACCACATCGTCATCGAACCCGTGACCCTTGTGGTGAAGATACCGTTCTATGTGCCGCCACATATGTTGATAGATACGTCACGTGTTCGGTAGTTAGCTTGTAACTTTGGTTACATTACATGACCTTCCGCCCACCTGATTGTAAGTGACGTGCGAGGTTCATAAATGTTAGCATCTTCAGACACTCATGACTGATATCAGTCCCTAACTACGCTGGCTTGACTGGACATGACGGTAGTTCGAGTCTGGCACACTGGTTTATCGGCACGAACGGTGGATACTTCCCCGCCCCGGCAGACTGGGCAAATTACTACCATCAGCCCGCCTACCATCTAGGTATTTGTTGTTCTTGTTTAAAGTATGTGCCATTTTTTTTTTTTTTTTACTTTCAAGGAGAACTAATATTGTAAGCTTACCATGGTGATATTTATATAATAAATAAAAAAAATAAAAAACCTGCTACGTAAAAGAAAAGTTCTTGAATTAAAAACTTAAAAGAAATAAATAAAATACAAAATAAAAATTAACGAGGGTTCTGTCGCCAAAAAGTTTAACCACTTAACTATACTATTACCAGTAAAACCGCTTTTAACTATACCATTGATATAATTTTATTACATAACGACTATAAGTCAGAACCTATTAAAAACAGAGACAGGTTCAAATCTTCCCAACAATACAGTAAAAAAATATTTAAATAAAAAGTTGATTTTATTCGGATAACCGATCGGTGAAGGTCGCTCTTAGATGTATCGAAGACTATAAGAACAACCTTAACACATACAGAAACGTAAGCATAAGAATAGTTTTAGCCTCAGGCTTTGTGTAGCTGTAAAGAATGAAGAGAGGAGTTCGTAATCCTGTCACACGCAAGCGGATTACCCGCTCTGCCGCTTCCTGCTGACAGATCGCTGTGACAGCTTCTTAACGCACGCCATTTTAGTTTTTGTCGCATTTTTTGTTTAGTTTATCCTGTTTTATGGTGAGATTTGAATGCTTAAGCAAAATATATTATATTAGCATATAATTACAACAATTGCAGCAACATCATATTTCATTTCCCTCATCATGTAAGTAGTTTTATTATATATACATTATTAATTAAACTTCAAGTTTAAAACATAAATTACAATTACCTTCCTAATAAAATAAATACATCTAAAAAAACCTGGACACCCTGGCGCCTTCCCACTTGTCCTTGACCCCTAAAGACCCAGGCGCTGCTGCATTACAAGTAGAGAACCTCAAAGGACGGAAATACACTCAGCTTATATATATATATATATATATTGCTACGTTGAATGGCAATGCTGATCCTTTGGCTCAAATATTGCCCAGCCCATTTGTCTTCCGAGGTGTTGATGAGCTGTTTTGTCAACCCCTTGAAAATTCCATGTGCACTTGGTCCCCACGGGCCGAGAGTTTCAACTCCAAACGGCGCAAAAAATCTCCCAATAAATACATATATATATATATCAAATCAAATCAAAATAATTTATTTCCGTATGGGATATTGTATGTATATATATGTATACATATGTATATTGCGTATCAAAGATGTGTTTGTGCCGTTTGCTGTAGAGGCTTTAGGCCCGTGGGGTCCAAGCGCTAAAACATTTTTAAAAAACATCACCTCGTCTAATTGTTTACTCTGGTGACAAGAGGGCTGGTTCTTTCCTCTCCCAGAGAATCAGCATAGCGATTCAGCAAGGAAATGCGGCCAGCGTTCTTGCCACCATGCCGCGCGGATACGATACCTTATTGTAAAAATCCTGCGTATTGCGTATTTATGTATTTCTGTGTAATATTGTTATGTATGTATTAATACTGTTAAGAATAACTTAATTGATGATTGCATCTACCATCTATACTGTCTAAATGTCCTAAAGGTGTGGCTGTCAGAGAATGCCTATAGCGGCATAAGTCCGCCTTTATACATACTGCAATTAAGTTTTAAAATAAATTATCAACTGTACAAAATTGTATTCTATAACCGCCTTCGTGGTTAAATCCATTGATTTAGACCCGGTACGGTTCGATATTTTTTTTTTAAATAAGGCAGCCTATGGTCGTTGTCGGTATAACAATGCTTGCACTATCTAAGCCGCTGACAGATTAATGGTAATCACATCAGATGAAGAGTCACGAATGCAGTAAATCTCCGATAATATTACCTCAAAGGAATGTGGGTGCACGCCTTTATAGGCTAGCTAATTGCTACGACTCTACTTGCCCTAAAGCTTAATTTATAAAACGTGTAGATTTATTTACTTATATAGTACATACAGATGTACATATATTATCACACACATAAAGTAGTAGTATCATCACGACCATTTCCCTTTCGGGGTGGTCAGAAACCACGCTTATGAGTAAGCGGATTCACATTTAGCCAACTTTACTATAGGCCAATCATGACAAGTGGCAAGCTCGTCGATGTCTCCAGCGTACCAAACTCCAGAAATATCACAAATAAATTAAATATTAATTAAATGTAGTTTTATTTACATTAATAAATATTTTTGTGTCCCGACCAGGAATCGAACCCGGTACCTCCAAGTCTATATCCACGGACTTATCCGCTAGACCACGGTGGCATTATCACACACATAACATCTTATAATTATAAATTATATAATATATGTACCAACTACGTGTCACAGCATTCACCAATAAAAAATAAATTTAAGACTATACTATACCTATTGTTATCTAATACTATAAGGTTTCCAAAGATTTATCGATAAAAGATCGACATGTAATGGCGCCAATCGATGTGTTAAATCCTTTTCTATTTAAAAAAAAAACGTTTTTAAGCTCCCTACAAAATTTAACCAAACGTCGTAACTACTGCTGTTTTAACTAAGGAAATAAAACCATATATTTAACATCTTAAGGGCGAAAATACTGTGTAAAATTTTGGTGTAAAAATAAGATTAGTCATTTCGGCAGTTCTTTGTGCGCTTATCGGATTTTTGAATTTGGAATCTTTTGCTAAACTTCAGTGTTGCCAGCTTTGTGTTAATTACGCACCTACGTTCATTGTGATGAGGCCCCTTTACAGCCAAAAACAAGACAGAAATTATTATAATAAATATTAGGGAAGAGTCCACACTATAATGGAAATTGGGGCTGCTCCTTGAAATACTGTATCACCAAATCTGGTCAGGTATTTTATTTACACATTATTATTAAATCTAATGGCGATAAATACATAAATAAAATAAAATTGTGCCTTATTATGCCCTGCATACAGAAAGACAGATTTTTCAGTGTAAACAAGCTTGTTTGATTTCTCGACAACAAAAAACTAATTATGTGATTATGCGTTTCCGATTTAGCGCTTATAAGGCAACATTTGTTATGAACTAGCTGACCCGGCGAACTTTGTACCGCCTGACAGTCAATGAGTGTACCCTCGGTCGGTATGCCCCACAAATCAGCGCTGATGCGCGCCACCTATCGGACACTGTTGTGTTGTGTGTTCTACTATGTCAGAAACCTTCGCCGATGTTCACACAACATATTCCCAAAGTTTCATCCCGATCGTTCAAGTAGTTTAGAAATGCATAGGGAACATACATACCTACACACAGACATACATTTATATATATATATAGATTGTTTTAGTTATTGACAAATCAAACAAGCTGCAATGTGCATTTATTGACATGAAATTACTAAATTCACGTTGGCCAGTGCCAACAACCACCCCACAGTAATGTTTTTATATGGACGAGACGATGGGCCCATGGGGACCGTCAGCGAGGCGCTTGGCCAAGGAGTTGTCAAAGCGGCTGACAGAAAGGTCTGGAGACAGGAAGGCTGGCAATTATTTTTGCCAACGCATTAGCCTCGCTATACAGAGGGGAAATGTTGCCAGTCTCCTTGGGACTATCTCGGATGGGACGTCTCTAGAGGACATTTTTTATTTATACATACATATCTTCACGCCAAATCCCTTGCGGGGTAGGCAGAGACAATTGAGCGCCACTTGTCACGGTCACGACATACCTCTTTCGCTTCTTCGACATTCATCAACCTCTTCATACATGCCCTTTTGTTTCGATGGCTTTTCAACGCACCTTCAGCTATTGTTTTATTAATTTGGTCGTAATATGTGAGTCTAGGTCTGCCAGGGCCTCTTTTACCCACGACTTTCGCATTATATATCTGGTTCGTCAATCTCTCTGCATTCATCCTTTCAACATGCCCGAACCATCGTAGCATGCCTTTCCTTATTTTTGTCCCTATGCTTTCTTTCATACCTACCCTTTTTCGTATTTCGTCATTACGTATGCGGTCCGTCAAAGTGACGCCGCATATCCGACGCAACGATCTCATTTCTACTGCATTAACTCTACTCTCATGCGTATTCTGACATATCCACGTCTCGCTTCCATACATAAGTGTTGGTACCAGCATGGCATTGTGTATGGCGAGTCGAGCTTTGTCACTGACATTCCGACTGGCTATCAGTGACCCCAGGGCACCGTTGACACTATTTCCCGCGTTCACTCTTCTTTCAACATCCCTATCATACTTCCCATCCGCAGTGAAAACACTGCCCAGATATATAATTTCATTTACTTGTTCTAGAGTTTCATCATCAATCTTTATCGTCACGGTTGTCATCCTTCTTCTTTCAAACACTAGTACCTTGGTTTTTCTCGCATTCAAACGGAGTCCTTTTTCTGCACATCCCTCTTTCATTTCTGTGACTAGTGATTGCAGTTGTTGTTCGGACGATGCCATGAGAACAGCATCATCTGCATAAAGCAGGCAGTTCACCACTAAATCACTCATCTTTATCCCACAGTTACTCTCTCTCACTCTTTTTAGACATTTGTCGAGATATAGGGTAAATAATCTGGCGGAAAGCACACAGCCCTGTTTGACGCCCATTTGGGATTCAAAGCAAGGAGACATACCTCCCTCCACCCGCACACAAGCTTTACAGTCCTTGTACAGGGACTGTATAGCTTGTAGCAGTTTGTCATCAACTCCATACTCCGGCAAAATGTCCCAAAGCTTCTTTCTTACAACTCTATCAAAAGCCTTCTCCAAATCCACAAAAGCACAGAAAACCCTCTGGTTTAAGGCCAAAAACTTCTCTGTGATATTGCGGAGCGAAAAGACTTGGTCAGTGCATCCTCTTCCAGGTCTAAAGCCTCCTTGTGCCTCCCATAAAAGACCTTCAGTCTTCTCTTGCAGGCGTTTCGTGAGAATCTTGCCATACATCTTGCTCGCCAAACTGATCAAACTAATTGCTCGGTAGTTGGCACAGTCCAATCTAATCTATTTTTATTTATAGTTTAGTTTATTTTTAATTTTATTATTTAGGTAGTTTTTAATTTATATTTAATGTACTTGTAATGTTATTAACAAAGAAAAGAGTAAAATATTTTATAAATAATACGTATTTTAATATTGTAAAAATCAAATCAAATATATTTATTGTGATATAAGTACATATTTTTATAACATGCTAAATAACTCTGTACGATAGAGTGAAGTAGATGTGTCTGCACACTTCGCGAGGTGACTCCGTGCTGAAGTTGAGCATGATTACCCTATTCTTACTGACTTACCAAAACTTTAATGTGGTAATGTTTTGTTTATAAACAAAGCGTAAATTACCAACTAAATACATATATAAATATATAAAACATAATACTCATATAATACATATATTGTAATAGTAAATAAAATAAATAAATATAAAATAAATGTTCTAATTAAATTATGATATCCACATCCCTCACCACAACACGATTACACAACATGCTACCCATTAAATTTAGTTTAACTTTTAAATTATTTTGGAACGTATTTTAGTAATATTTCTGATTTCGCCAGACCCAGGCCATGTTAGCATGATACCAAAACTAACGCTAGTCTTTCAAGACTCTTGCTCAATTTATGCCAATTTTGCTAAAAAAGGTTAGGTATATTTTTTATTTTATCAAAATATCGAATCACTATAGTAGATGACTTAAAGTATCTCCAAAACTACCTCTGATTACATTTTTTAATATATATATTTTTATATACTGAGCACGACATGTGACACCGCGCCCACCTGTCTTAGACGACCGACATCAGTCCTAGGGACATATCCCGACCTATAAAGATGCTTTTTCACGCTTTGTTTGAAGGACTCCAGGTTATGCGAATGGGGAAACAAATTGTCAAATATGGTTTTTACGAGTATGTCACAAATATGACACAGTTACGGAATGAATCCATATTTGTCATGTCCTTTTCCTCACAGCCGGCGCTACAAAAGCAGTTAACTAAAGTATAACATGTTTATTTCCAAATGTGTGTTTTAACACGTTAATTAGTCCCTATTACCTACGTACCTCGAAATTTGGGACTTTCACTCAATTTTTTAAACCATTGCTTCTAATTAAATTAGTGCCTTGTTTAAGAAACGAACTCATCAAACTAGAACCAACCATTGAATATTATTTGAGAGTCTGGTCAAAAATAGTTGAATATATTACTGGAGAATTTGGCCTACACTAGCCACGCTCGCTGGCGTATTTCACTGGTGTATTCCTATTTATCATTGGTACATGCCAGGGAGAATCGCAACCTTACCGGGCAACTGTTTTCCTTACACGCAAAACCCTCGCCAACCCGTCTGGCCAGCACTCTCAAGAAATATGTTCTTCACCAGAAGCGGTCTAGAACTCAGCTTCAATAACAAGTAGGTCACTTCTTTAAAACATTACGGTCGTGAAGATACTTATACATTCTTTCAACCACTTGAGAACTTCAAGCATTACACTCTAAAGTGGTTCATATCGGGAATCGAACCCGTTCACGTCACACTGGCTACTGTATGCCCCCCTGAAGATTTACAGGCCATATGGTATTCAAGTACTTAGTCTACTTTGGTATTATTATACCATTGACGTAGTTGATATAGACAAACAAAGATAATATAAAATAATAAATAAGTGTTTCTTTTTTATTAGGAAATTTAAATTAAAAATTAATAAATAATAAATAGACATAAAGGCTGTTAGCGGGCAACAAATAAGAGCTGTTGAAAATATTCAACAATGCCAGTTTGGCGAGTGCAGGCCAAATTTTCCAGAATTTTTTGGAATGCCCATCTTCAACTGTGAAAGTTTAGGATGATGATGATTATTTTTGTAAATTCACAAAGGATTTTTTGAATAAAAATAAGTACGAAGCTGAGTACGAGGTTAAAGGCTGTACGTAATTGATTGGAAATACAATAGGCACTGGTGAAAACATTCCGACAATGGGAGATAAAAATTAAATTAGCAACAACTACCCTTTGTTCCGGGTATCGAAATGACGACCGAATTTCTTGGTGGTTTAATAGCTGGCGGGTCGCGATGTCGTTGATCATTAGGATCATGGCTGTAATTGCTGTTTGTTCACCGCCGCGCCGTCGTCATCTCCCCATGCTCAACAATATGACGGCACTGAAGTAGCGATGCATACATTAACTATGGCATTTACGACGAACAAAACACGGGCGGAAATACTAGATTCTTAAAGGTAACGACGCGACGTCCCGGTGACAACAGTACAAATAAGTAAAATATTTTACATTCGGGGCGGTACGCGTACGCTCAGAACTAACCACCGGTACTACATACATTGAGAGCATCACCAAAACAGCGTGAACCGGTTTCAATCAGACTGCTACTGTACAAAGCACAGATCAGATCAAGCGTGGTGCGAGGCCACATGTCAAGCTTGTATAAAAACCTGAGCGATATACAAATTGTTATGAAACGAATAGATGTATTACATATTTAAATTTTAGAAGTCTCTATGACACAAGGTTGTAATTGAGATTTGGCAAAATTAAATTCTGTTGTGTAGTTTTATTATATTTTTTAAAGCAGTGTTCGCACAAATCGAATGAATTACGAGTATCTGTTTGTCTGCACTTCTTTTGTCCACATAATTTTAACTCAATGGTATGGCCATAGGTCAGTATCAGAGTACAGTACAATGTTTCTTATGCTACTGAAATTAATCTCAAATTCGTGTGATTAGTATTATTTGGCCCAGTTGTAGGTATAGAAAGACACCGCATCGCGATACGACTGTAGATGGAAAAATTATAAGCAAAACATTTGACTGCACAACTTGAGATGGCTGTTATTTTACTTTCTACACTTCTCAAGTTATTTTGGTTTAAAATGACTATATATAAGTCGACATAGATGTCCGTGTGGAAAGGAGGTCGACTGTCTTGAAGTTCATGAGCTCTCCTGTTCCAAAGTGCAGGCAGATTTTCCCGCCACGGCTCCCTTAACGATACTATTAAAAGGGCTCTAGCCACCATCGAGGTTCCAGCTCTTCTAGAGCCTGTTGGAGTTATCCGACATGATGGCAAGGGACCCGATGGTATGACTTTGGTCCCCTGGGAACGAGGACGTGCTCTGGTGTGGGACGCCACGTGTGTCGACACCCTCGCCGCGTCGTATCTCAGGGTATCATCACGACCGTTTCCCTTTCGGGGTGGTCAGAAACCACGCTTATAAATAAGCACATTTAGCCAACTTTACTATAGGCCAATCATGACAAGTGACAAGCTCGTCGATGTCTCCAGCGCGGCAGCGTACCAAACTCGAGAAATATCACAAATAAATTAAATATTAATTAAATGTATTTATTTACATTAATAAATATATTTGTGTCCCGACCAGGAATCGAACCCGGTACCTCCGAGTCTAAATCCACGGACTTAACCGCTAGACCACGGAGGCAGTCAACTAATATTTTACAAAATCGTCATCACAACTTGTATGTAACTATAACGACATCAAAAATAGACACAAAGTAACGCACGCTGGTACATGAAAAATAAAGGCACTCGATATGATAAGGGCGTGTTTACAAACCGCTCCAGCCGCATTATCAGTTAATGTGTACACGGCTTTATGTTTTATCATAGAGTGTTCGATATCGCAACAAGTACCTTGGCATGTGGTTATTTGGATAAATATAGCTTACCTATTCAACAGATGGTTGATGGAAAGGAGAGGAAAATAACATCAATAACGACCATCTTCATCATCAACCTATGTCTCCCCACTGCTGGATGTAGGCCTCCACAAAGATGGTGCTACACGCGGTCTTTTGCAATCCTTATCCAAGCGACCTTCTTCACAATAGGTTAATTGTTAATTGTTGAATTGGTGAATGTTCTGAAGAGCTCCACAACCTTATCCCTTCTTCTCTATTCCGCAACCGAACCACTCGCACAGGCCAAAATATGCATCTACATACCGTAGCCACTATCCCTACGCGTACAAATAAATTTGAAGAATCTTACATCTGTCGCACCAAAATAGAGAAATAAATAAAATAAAATATTGTGTACCAATCAGGAATCGAGCCCGGTACATCCGAGTATAAATCCACGGACCTTACCGCTAGACCACGAAGGCAGTTTTTAAATTGTTAAATAACTTAAGGATTCTTGGAAAAATTGTTTAGAATTTTTATGGGGTCTAATTCATAAACAACTAATTTAAAAGTCATAACACCGCGTCTTGTCGTCTCCTCCGGTGACAAGAGGGCTGGCTCTTTCTTCGACCAAAGAATCAGTATTGCAATTCAGCGGGGAAATGCAGCCAGCGTTCTTACCACCATTCCACGCGGACGGGACTTAGGTATATATTATACCTATCCTTAGTATTAATATTAATTTTATTTTATATTTTGTAAATATTTTTTTCGAATAAATATTAATTAAAAAATATATACGAGTATATATGACACTAACATAACTATTGCTTTAACTTTAAGTACTCGGAAAAACAACTTAATTAGGCAGATTTACTTGTGGCAGTTTACAATATTTATTATTAAGTGACGTCACTTACGCTGACTAATGTTTTGAGGTAATATTCCAATATCTCTAATATAATGTATTTATTTTGTTAACATATAAATGATTTCGTTAATTAAAACGATTTTAGGTATTCTGATAAAATATATATATATATTATCACCATATCTGGCCAGGTATTTTGTTTATATATTTATCGCCATAGGATCCTATCGGAACACTCGGTTAGGTAATTTTTTTTAAATAAGAATGCTAAACAAAATACCTGGCCAGATATGGTGATACAGTATGGCAAGGAACAGCCCCAATTTCCATTATTGTTATTTTATTATTATTATTACAATAAAACAAAAAACACGTATTTTTAACAATAGTCAACCTAATAGTAAATATTTTTTTACTATACCACACAGCGATGGTGGGTCGGTTATTTTCTTAAAAACCCATAAAGTCGGTTCAAACCTCGGTATGTACCAATAAGATATACACTTTTTAATACATTTATGTTTAGGAGAGCACGATAAGCAGTCGGTCCCGGGTCCACTACTACTAACTTGTGCAATCGTTAATAAATTGTCATTAAAACTGACAGCTGACCTTCACCAATCCCTCTGACCAGCGTGGCAAGTGTAGGCTAAATTATCTAGAATGTACTGGCCTATTTCTAACGTTCAGCAAGTTTTCGCACCGTACACGTAATAAAATAATTTGACAGCAATTAGGAATACCAGTACAAAAAATGGTCCAAGACCCTCAGCCATGACCAAAGCCACAGTAAACTTTCAACCCAAAATATCCTTTTTTCAACCTTTTTTTTTATTTAATAATTACCCGGTAGCCATATCCCAAGGCGCCCGTCCACAAATGAGCTGTCACTTTTTTTTTAATCCGTCTGGAGCCTGGAGTCATAAATCCTGACGACACGCGACAAGTTTTTGTTTTTTTTTTCGTCACAATATGGTCTATTATAGTCAAAAGTATCTATTACTGTTTTTTTATTATTTATTATTTTTATATTATGTCAAGGAGGTATTTTAATAACAGATTACTTAGCGCAGAGATATCGAATTAAATCCTTTCTAAAATATGTGAAATTAATGAATGAAATGAAAAATGTAAATGAAATGAAAAACCTTTATTGAACACCAAAAACACTGGGATGAAACATATTAATTTTGCAAATAACAGTACAGCAACAATTATATGTCTAAAGTACTAAGACCCCTGAACTAGGTGAACCTGAACTCCAGGGGTCAGTCAATAGTATGGTGAGAGAAATTTGCATGGAATTCAATGTAGTCGCTGGGTGTCATCCACTGCAGTATTTACCTTGCCAACAGTACAGAGATGGACATATGCGATATGTGACCTCGTGGCCACTCTGTGTTTAATACACCTGCTTATATTTCTGAACTAATTTGGGTGTTTAATAGAAATTATCATTGGAACCCAGGGCTGGATCTACCTGTCTGAGCATGACATGTAGGTAACCCTATACGTCCAACTAAAGTTTTTCTGTCAGCATCGCTAAGAATAGTGACTCTTAAAGCACGACCAAGACCAAGTATTGGCCAGTCTTGGTCTTGCATCTGAACAGACGGTCTCGTTCTTTGTCTTGGTCTTGGTCTTGCGCTAGAGTAGGTCTTTTTGACCAGCATGTATCTAACGACGTCTAGAGACGACCCTCCAGATATAGTCCCAAGAAGGCTAACAACATTTCTCCTCTGTATATATCTGTACGGTTCGGAGACATGGACTATAAAAGCCGCGGATAGAGCGAGGATTGATGCGTTTGAGATGTGGTGCTGGCGTCGTTTGCTCAGAATCCCTTGGACCGCACGACGTACTAACATTTCTGTGCTCGAAGAGCTTAAGCTGACCAGGGAGCAAAGACTCTCTACCGTCTGCTTTGCCCGAATTCTGCAATACTTTGGCCACATTGCAAGAAGAGAAGACGATAATCTAGAAAAACTTCTAATCACGGGCAAGGTAGACGGTAAAAGAACAAGAGGAAGAAGGCCCCAGGCGATGGTCCAGTCAGGTGACTGACCACCTGAACATCCCTGTACACCAGGCCATCCACTACGCCGAGGACCGAAACCGTTGGAGACGGCTGGTGGATGAGCTGCGACTGCGACGGAGTCACGATCCCCATCAGTGGCGTACCGACTAAGGAGGAGGAGGAGGAGGATAGCGAGGCAAATACGTTGACATAACTAATTGTCAGCTTTCCTGTCTCCAGACTTTTCCGTTAGCCGTTTGTACAACCGTTTGTAGCCTTGGCCAGACGCTTGGCTGAGTGTCCCCATGGGCCCATCGTCTCGACCCCAAACGGCGCAATTTCGTAACCTGTACCGAGGTTGGCGTAATATTATAATTTTGTAAATAATTCATAAAGGTTGTTTGGTAGAAAATTAATTAATAGCATTAAGCTCGCCTTTGTACCACACTTATTTTAGTTCTGTCCAATACTTTTGGGGTAGTCAGATCTCGTGTTTTTTTTAAACAGTGGATTCACATTTAGCCAAAATTACTATAGTCCCATCGTGGCAAGTTCATCAAACCAAACTCGAGAACTAAGTATCATAAATAAATAAAATAAATAAATATGTCCCGACCAGGAATCGAACCCGGTGCCTTTGCGTCTAAATCCACGAACTTAACCGCTAGACCACGGGTGTAGTAATTAAATTTAAAGTAAATAATTTATTAGTTTTATTATGATCTTTATTATACGGGCAAAGATTGGTAAAACAGCTAGTAAATAATACAATTTTACAACAAGTAGTTTTTTTTATACTACCCTTGGTTTTATCGCAGAGGCCAATCTGAAGCAGATGTGAACTATATTTCTCTCCAAAGTGCTGAAGTGGCCATTTCCGTTGACATAAAATTGTACAAAAAAAAATATGGCATAAAACAAGAATTATATTTTCCATATTGGCAGCTTCTTCACAAACCGTCAATTAGTCTTCGAGCGACCTTCACCGATCGAGTAAGCAAATTAAATTATATTTAATAACATGCTGGAGTCCCGCGATTCTAGAACCCTCTGGGATAGCGCGGAGCGATGGCAAGAGACCCGACGGCATGACCGTTGGGCTGTGGAAACTTGGCAGGTCCCTGGTGTGGGATGCGACATGTGTAGTTAGCATGTATAGTAGACACATTAGCCCCACCACACATCCAGGCGACCTCGTCAACCGGGGAAGTGCGGCAGTTTCTGCTGAGAACCTCAAGCTGCGCAAATACGCCAACCTCAGTACGTCTATATGAGGTATTGAGTTACCGGCCCTAATAACGTGCATCGCCTAAACATCGTTAATTTCCTAAATAAGCTGAGAGACATTTAAAACTTGACAAAGAGGTCGAAATATGTTGAAAATCGTGACCAAACGTTGGTACCTACACGTAAATCAGAGTGACAATTTTTATCAAAGCGTCGAGACTGGCCATTCAAAAATGACCTTAAATACCACAGCATTTTAACCCCTAAAGCTTCAGAATAAAGAGTGATAATCCCGTGAGGTGTTTTAAGGTTGTGGTCAGACAGCATTCCGGAGCGGCGCCGATGTTTGTTATCAGGCATATAAATTTAGTTTGTTTTTAATCCCTTGCTGTAGTCCGGGAGGTCATTCGAGACACTATCACGGTTTTTTGGAGGTTTTGGGGTAAACAGTTAGCAACAAACTCTTGGGAAAAATATAGATATGTAGATTAATCGTTGTGGTATAGTTCTGTAAGTATATATTTTATTTTGTAAATCTGATACAGCCGAGTTTTCCCTTTTCTTTCTCAGTCACTTCGCTGCTTAGTGTTCCATTAGCAGGAGTAGAATCAGAAATAGATAAACATAGTTTGAGGTATTAAACCCGAAGTAATAGAAAAATAATGTCTAATTTATTATTTTAATTAAATAATATGTTTATAATTTAAATAAATAAAATTAATTTATTTGTGATTATTCTCGAGACAAATAAATTAAATAATAATGAAATGCATTTATTTACATTAATAAATATTTTTGTGTCCCGACCAGAAATCGAATCCGGTACCTCCGAGTCTAAATCCACGGACTTAACCGCTAGACCACGGAGGCAGTTTCCATATTCAAATTAAAACTTTCTTAAACTGCATTAGAACTTGAAAAATCTTTGAAAATCTTGGATTGTGCGAGTGAGAGAGTTAAACCTTGCTAGGCGAAAGTGTACCGCGTACATATGAAAGTACTAACAATTTTAGCTGGATCGGTTGTAAGAACGCGTCCTTTAATTAAAATCCCGGCAATCGGCAAGTGTACAACAAGTACCATTTGACAGCCACGAATATTAATTAACATTAATGCTATTAGAATATAACATGACAAGGCCCTTTTACAACTATGAATCTATGTTTATTTGACATATCATTATTATTATTTAGATTATAAGATGACACGTCTTTTTTTTTTATTATTATTTTTTGTATTATAAATTTATTTATTATCTGACATATGTATATAATTTCTGTACATCATAATTATTAAGTATTTAGAATGCAAACTGACACTGGCTCTTTACAGCCACGATCTTATTTAAGTAGTTTCTAAGTTAGTTAGTTTTACTTGCTTGTAGCAATAATGTTGTGCCTAACATACATAAATATGTATTACTGCCTGTTTACGCTCCAACCATTATTACCAATTTGTTTAGTACATATGTTTTAATAATTGTATTGATTTTATTAGTTCTGACGAGCTTGCCACTTGTCATGATTGGCCTATAGTAAAGTTGGCTAAATGTGAATCCGTTTCTTTATAAGCGTGGTTTCTGATCACCCCGTAAGGGATACGGTCGTGATGATACTTTACTTTACTTTAGTTCTGACTGTATCCAAGTTGTTTTAAGCGAACCAATGGAAATAAACTACACACATCAAAAGTGTCTAGGGATCAACATATATTTTTGCAATAACTTTTCTCCTGATTGATATTCATTAAAATTTTCTTTAAGGATTGATCAAATAAAATGTTTTCGTTTGTCTACAGTAACGATAAACCAAGTCACCTTTGCATTAGTAAAAAAAATTGCCATTTTCCTAATAAAGGGATTTTTGACATTTGAACCACTAACATTAAAGTTCGAAAAAAAGACTGAAATAACAGTTTTTTTTTTAATTTTATTGGGTAACTTAAACAATTAATAATCCGTGTTTCTACCGCGAACACTAACAACACAAGAACATCGGTTTGGCATACTCAAAATGAGTTCATCCAAATCACGCTGTGGAATGGCCGCCCATGTTCGTTGCAACAACAAAAAAAGGTCTTCTTGCGACTGGATACCCTCCATATTCGGCAGAGCTCTTCTCTGAAGAATATCCCATGCATGCTCAATCGGGTTCAAGTCTGGCGACTGAGCAGGCCAGGGCAGGACATTGATGTTAGCTGCGGCGAGAGTCTTACAACTCTTGCGGTGTGCGGTCGTGCATTATCATGCATTAACTGACCGATATGCACTTGTAGAGGAACGATGACGTCTGATACAACCGTCTCAGCATAAATTTGAGCGTTGAGGTTGCCTCTGATCCAAATCAACTCAGTTCTTCCGCCGATCGAAATACCCGCCCATACCATGATGGTTCCACCACTATAAGGATGGACTTCCTGGCAGGATTTTAATCGCTGTTGGCGTCCAGGGGTTCTCCAGTGTCGTATACGTCTTGTATCCGGCCTCATACCAAAACGAGACTCATCAGAAAAGCACACGAAACGCCATTGTTCTTCTGTCCAATTTCTGTGTTCAAGAGCCCATTGATATCGAGTCCTACGATTGTGCATTGCTATAGGTGGTACCCGTAGCGGTCTTCGGGAATGAAGGTTCACTTCATGCAAGCGGTTTCTGACTGTTTGGTCGCTAATTAAGTTCCCTGAAGAGCGATGAAGGCTCACGGCTAACATCATGGCGGTTATTGTTGGAGTTCTTCGAGCTGTGATTTGAATGTATCGGTCTTGTCTCCGTGTGGTGCAGCGATACCGTCCTCCATGGCGCTCAGCCACGGTACCAGTGGTTCGGTAACGTGTCCAAAGTCGACTGATAACACTCTGACTTGTATTCAGAGCTAAAGCCACAGTACGTTGCCGGGAACCAGCTTCTATCATTCCCACGGCTCTGATCATTTCTTCCCTGCTTAAATGACGTCGCCGCTCCATAATAACGTTGGTTTTAATCAGTAGTAGGGAAACAGTAGCACTAATAATGTCTTCAATGCGTCTTATGTTTTTATAGGGAAAATATTGACAGCTGATTTTCATCTTTTACTCGAATTTGATTGACAGTTCCTGTTTTAAATTATGAAATGCACCAACAAGGATCCATATAAATTTATAAAATCATAAATTTATTACAAAGCCACATCTCAATCACAAGAAATCCGCATAAACATGCTTGATCCCTAGACTTTTTTGATGTGTGTATTTTAATTTGATTTGATTTTTGAACAATTCATAGATTTACAACACCACCGTTCCAGTGACTCGGAGAGCACGTTAAGCCGTGCTCCGGTTCCAGTAATACCAACTTATGTAGACGTTAATAATTGTCATCAGACCCTCGCCTGGCCAGAGCGTGGCGATAGTAAGCCAAATTCTCCAAATGTTCTGGAAGCCCATTTCCAACAGTGTGTTCTGTTAATGATGAATGATGATCCCAGGACCAGAGACGAGAATAAGAACGTTAAATTGTGATTAAATATAAAAAATGACGATATAATATCAGAATGAAGATAGATGATCACAATCAGCTGAATCATTGCATGTGGTTGCAAATTGGTAAAAAACTCTACTAATGGCAAGATGTTCTATTGATATTAATAGTTTATCCCTCATCTAGTTAGTGTTATAATTTATTAATAAAAAATAGTACAAAGTATTTATAAAAGATAAAAAAAATCTCTATCAACGAAAATTTCTTGATTTAAAGTAGCAAGAACACATGCAGCCATTTCCACGTTGCACGTTATTATTATTCTTTATTTGGTCACCGTACGTTCCCACTGGAATTTGGTTAAGTCTAAGTACATAATTTTATTCGGTACGCGTATTATTATGATCTTACATTTATTTATTTATATTTAACACTTTAATGTACAAAGACAAAGGCGGGCTTTAATGCCGCGAGACATTCTATCATAGCCAACCATTGGGACAACTTTAAACACTTAAATGAAAAATAGGTGTACACATATTAAAATAGAAATTATATTTTATAACTACATATAAATTCATACATAAATAATAATTATATATACGTAGATAATATACTAATAATATACTTACAACCGTTGAGATAAGAAATAAGAATAAGCCATTATCTTGAATGCAAATCTAGTAGATGCTTGTCTTATATTTTGTGGTAGATTATTCCACAGATTTGTGGCAACAACTACGAATGAATTTAAAACAAAACTAGAATTATGGGAAGGGACGGCAAGATGAGAGTTGAGGGAGGAACGAAGAGATTTGTCGTGAAAAGATGAGAGTAAGGCAAACTTGTCCTTGAGGTATTCCGGTGTTGCAGGCTCGTTTAAAACTGAATAAAGAAGACAAAGGACCCTAAGTTTCCTGCGACAACGAATTGGCAGCCACTTTAACTTAGTGCGATACTCAGAGATGTGATCATATTTGCGTAAACAATATATGAACCGGATACAAGCATTAAGTAACCGGTCCATCTTGTTGAGCAACACCTCTGAGAGATGTGATTTATCTGGGAGCACTAATATTTAATAACGGTGGATGTAAAGATGAAATCAAGCGTCGAATGATTACAGCAGTTACAAGATCTACTATGGACAACCTAAAGAATATATGGAGGAACCGAAACGTTACCAAAGCCATTAAAATCTGGCTGGTTACAGCTTTTGTGTTCCCTATTTTTATGTATGCTGCGGAGACGTGGACCCTACGCGAAACAGAAACAAAACGAATTAATGCTCTAGAGATGTGGTGTTGGCGGAGAATGCTGGACGAATCATGGACGGAGTCCCGAACTAACAAATCCATACTGGAGAAACTGGGGATCAGACAACGCCTTTCCTCGACTGTACAATTACGCATTCTCACTTTCTTCGGACACGTGTCACGGCGTGGAGAAACATCCATCGAGCCCTTGGTAGTCCAGGGGAAAGTCGATGGCACGAGGATGCGTGGTAGGTCTCTGATGAGATGGACCGATAAGGTAAAGGTTGCAATGGATCACGGGATGAGTGCACTAGGAAAGCCGGGGTCCGAGAGGAGTGGCGACGGCTTGTTAAGCGTGCCACTAGCACTCAAATGGCGACCACGACCACTCTGCCAAGAGTGTAGCGACACTAGCTAGTGATTTATAAAACATTTTGTTAAATATTAAATGCTCATTTGTTTATTCTAAAAAAATATGATTAATATTTTAGGAATATATTTAACAGCAAACACGTCAATCACTCAAACAATAACCCCCTTGAAAATTAAACTTCATTATTAAATAATTAAATAACTGAATATGCAAAAAGGCGAACTATACAAATAAATATACTAACCATTTCGACGGCAATATTCGCCCGATTAATACTAATTCGTCACTATTATCTTATATTCTAGCACGACATGTGACTTCCCACCTACTTAATAGTAAGTGTAAGATTTTGAAACAAGTGTAAAATTACTATTGTAATATAATATCTTAGGTAATGTGGAAAGTTAGTCAAGTGGTCATACCAAATATATATATATATAAATATATATGAGTGTATATGTGTTACATTTTCTCACCACATACTTTTTAGTAGCAAAACAGTAAGAACCAAGTCTATACTACATTTTAATTCTACTTATTTCTTATATAACCTTTAATATTTTATGTCTCGTGTGTTCTTATTATTATTTTATTAATTATTAATATGTATATATTTATAAAGCTTTTTAGTCATTAAGGCCGCTTATGTACATTTTTTGTGCAATAAAGTATTTTAAATAAATATTATATATGATTTCGTAGTATCTAGTGCGAGTAGTATATTATTTATTATATTATTTTATATCTGCACTATCCAAATATTAAATGTTAGAAAATACTTTGTAGGCATTAATCGTCGTCTTTGCATATTTTTTTCGTACAATAAAGTATTTAATAATAATAATACCTATTAATAAAACATGAATAACGGTAGCAATTATATATTTTATCGGAAATTTGACCATCAATATTTGTGGCAGATGCAAAGTTTTATAATGTGATAGGTGACAGGAATAGACTTTAAATCAACAATTTTACAATATTTTTTTATCTTATAAAAGACGCATCTATTGAGTAGAACAAAGTTAGGGATATCAAATTGATCCGGACGAGTTTGTCATTGCGAATCAGAACCGAAAGTACACTCTCGCGCCATATTTTGTGCATTATTTAAAATAAAAATGTAGAATTATATTCATTCATGGAAGTGAAAAATATAATTCATTGTTGTGTCAGTCATGAGAGCACCCCCTCTCTATTCAACCGATTCAAAGCATCACCGTGTTGTGTAGTCCGATTTTTCATCTTGATACACTACTTTTATAATATATTTTTACAGCCCCTAGAACACAGCGTCTTAGACCTCCACTGTTGGAGATGGACCTTCCAGAACATATGTATATCTGGAGAATTTAGCCTACACTCGCCACGCTGGCCAGACGGGTTGGCGAGGATCTGATGTAATTTTAATGAGAATTTATTAACGATTCCAAAAGTTGGTATTAGTGGATCCGGTACCGACGGCTTAACGTGCTCTCCGAGGCACGGGAACGGTAGTGTTGTAAATCTATAACAAATATACGAAAAAAAAAATATTTCTCATTGGTACATGCTGTGGGGGTTTGAACCGACACCTTTGTAGGATTTTAACGGAAGCGTTCATACAACCGAGCCACCACCACCGCACCTACAACCGAGCTACCACCATATTCTTAGAATTTAATTTTAATTAAATAAATAAATATTTCCAGACAGGTCACACAGCGCCATCTAATTTCCGTGGTAAGCTACGAGGCTTGGGAAACTAGATGGTTGATAAACTACATATTATACATATAAACACCCAGACCGAGACAAATTATACAATCTACAACTTGCCCCCGGTGGGAATCGAACCCACGACCTCCCGAGTTTACGGCAACGTTTGTTACCACTAGACTACGGAGGCGGTATTATTATAATTAATAATCCATTAAGTACCTACAACTTGTATTTTATGCATGTTGTGGCACCTAAAGGTGTACTTTTATCGACCGATGATTCAATGTCTTAGTTTTTAAGTAACCAAGTGTTGTCCTTAAATGAATAAAGTTCAATTTGATACTTCGAAGTAAAAGTATCTTTATTCACGTAAACCTATTACAGGTGTGACACGTATTTAGGTATTTCGAATGATTTTACTCCTGCTCGTGGAAGACTAAGCAGCAAAATAGAGTCCAAAGAGTAATCTGTTAGCAGAAGACCAGCTAAGCTTGATCGACGAGGGTCGTCCTTAGTTTTAATCTTGTAGGTACTAAAAGCAAGATATTTTGCAATATTTTTGTAATTTAAAGAATCAAGACTGTTTCTTCGCAGTAGCAATCCGATATCCCGGCCATATGGAGTCGCGGGTCGAATACTGCACCTAATATTGTAAAGTAGGTGGCTTATGATCGCATCGCTCACCCTAATATAGGAACATTGTTTCCAACCGACTTATTTCATTAAATCTCATTAATCGGTTACTACATAGCTGCAGAAGTTATGAGCTATGAACCAGGTAAGGTAGAATAATGCAAAAATCTAAAAAAATATGAAAAGAACATGCAATAACATCTAACGTTTCTGTCTCCGTGGTCAAGCGGTTAAGTCAGTGGATTTAGTTGCGGATGTACCGGATTTGAATCCTGGTCAGGCCGCTTTTTTTTTAAAGTTAATTTATCTTTTTGCCTTTTACATTCGCTTTCTCGCCTAAACATTGCAGCTTGACCGGTTTTAACATCATTGTTTCAGTCTTCTCAATGCACAAAGCACTAACAAAAATCGGGTTACAGATACAATATTCCTAATAATTCACGGTTGAACAACTTAGCTGACAGATTGTCCCCCCTATGGGCTCGGTCACGTGGCGGCATGCGTTGTAGGTGCCACAGCGGCCGACATTTCTATACCATGAATTAGAAGGAATCATTTAAATAATTTGTCACGGATACACCATTGCTTATGGTCTCAAAATTAGTTAAACTTTTAATTTAAAATTTTGTAATATTTATGTGTGGATGACCTGAAGAAGGTCGCTGGTTGAGATTGGATAAGGGTGGCGAAAGATCGAGATAAGAGGCGAGCCTTGGAGGAGGCCTACATCCAGATACAGGCTGATGATGATGAATACTTATGTATATTGTATACCCAGCGTAAGACAGTAGAAGTTTGTGCAAAAAAAAAACCTTAACTAAATTCTTGCCTGTATTAAATTACAATAATATAAAACATTACAAACTGTAAAATGTAGATTATTTATCATGTGTTTGTGCCTTTAGATAATGGGTCCGTAAGAGCAAGTGCTAAGAAGTTCTTTATAGAACTGTCAAAGCAGCTGGTTAATGCTGTATGTGACAAGAGGGCTGGCAGTTTTTTCGCCCAGCAAATCAGCAATGCTGTACAGCGGGGGAATGCTCCAAGTGTTCTTGGCACACTGCCATATGATCAGGTCATGGGTGAATATTTTTATTTGTAGTTTTATTTTTAATTTTAATATATATATAGTTGAAGTTTATCATTTTATTTGCTTATTTTGTAATCATTGTTTTTTAACTGTATCTACTAGTTTTCATAACTATTTATTTATTAGTAACTAACTTAATTTATAGTTACTTTCAATAACTAAGTTTATCTACTATATATTCATATGTGATTTTTTTTAATGACTTCAATTTTAGCTTCTTTATTACGAGTATTATGTATTTTTTTACCTGTAAAATCCTACTGATAAGATCTCTACTGAATTACAGTTCAAGCTGAATTAATCATCATGATGAAAAAGTTTTACTTGATTTGTTGTGATCTGTCTTCTGATTTCAGAAAAATACTAATACCAAATGTTCTTGAATATTTAAAACCATCAATATTTGAGTAGCTCATAATTTATTTAACAACTGTTTTGTTTTCGTTTTCAACGTACCAAATTTATGTAATTTTATGTTCTATTTTATTTTAGAAGCCATATATTTATATTATATTTTGTATTTTAGCCCATCACCCATTATCATCGGTGGTATCAGCAAGACACTAACTAGTATTGATTTAGTAATGAAATATGCAACGATATTATAAGTGATAAAAAAGGAAGGGCCAAGGAACGCTCCGTGCGGCACCCCTGTAATCATTTCTAATCACCGCGACGACGGTGCGAGGGTGTGAAAACTATAAGGGTAAATACAAGGGTGAAAGCGCAAATAGAAATTTTCCCATATCGATAATCAAAAAACACAACAAAAAATATTAATCAGATGTACAATCGGGGGAAACGCCGTGTTCAAGTCTGTAATTATAGCGATGTCCAGATTTTGACATTTGATTTCGTAATTTTGTGGGTAAATATCTGATTTTTTTATCGTTTAATCTGATATTTTTT
The DNA here is from genome assembly GCA_910589645.1 of Tinea semifulvella. Classification (NCBI taxonomy): domain Eukaryota; kingdom Metazoa; phylum Arthropoda; class Insecta; order Lepidoptera; family Tineidae; genus Tinea; species Tinea semifulvella. The sequence continues at coordinate 679,903 of OU342604.1, forward strand.
GTGGTAATGAAAATATTTGTGCTTTTGTTCCGGCAGATGTGGTGTGGGAGCTTTTTTGTTATAGATAATAATTAAATAAAGCTGTGTAGGTGTATTTACAGTAAAAATACTCACAAATAGTTACTCACCTCTACCATATTTAGTAGGTATAACGAAATAGTGGTAAATACAATTTACACAGTGTCCAGCAAGCGGCGCAAGTATATTAAAAGATGACATATTTATGCCGTTTGCTGTAGAAACTCTGGGCCCATGGAGTCCAAGCGTAAAAAAGTTTTTAAAAGACATAACACCGCGTCTTGTTGTCTCCTCCGGTGACAAGAGGGCTGGCTCTTTCTTCGCCCAAAGAATCAGTATTGCAATTCAGCAGGGAAATGCAGCCAGCGTTCTTGCCACCATTCCACGCGGACGGGACTTATATCCCTATCCTTAGTATTAATAATAATTTTAATTTAGATTTTGTAAATTTCTTTTTCGAATAAATTTTAATTGATTTACACAGACTCTATTCGCAGAAAAATCTTCCTATTTGTGTATTTTCCACCGATAGTCATTTTTAATTTACCAATGAAAACTCTAGGTGTGCTTATCTTAAAACAATCCTTTTAATGCAGATGCTAAGCGATGGTAATTTGCCTCTTGACCAATAAAAAAACTTTAATAATTAATTTTACTTCTTCCTCCTTGCGTCGTTTTCCTCAATGATAAGGCTCGTGACTCCCCCCTCATATCACTTTTCTTTCGGACGATGCTGCTCCCTGGGATTGTACACTACGGCATGTAGAGCATTGTAAACTGGGGTGTTGAGTGTAGTGTAACCGAGTTCTGGTCAGACCACAGGGTCTCTTGACTTCAATTTTGCCCGTGATGACCAGTCTTTCCAGATAGGCAATCTTTTCTGTGCTATATGACCAAAATACTCAAGGAGTCGTCGCAGGCAAATGGAAAAGAGCCGTATTGTCTTTAAGCTCTTTGAGTATTCATATGTTGGTTTTCCGCGCTGTCCACCCAATATACGCCTCAGGCAACGTTCAGTGGCTCTGAGGGTCCAAATCTCGGCAGTATTTGGAAATATGGTAAATGCCAGACTGCTTACAAGTCTTGTTTTAGTCATGATTACGATTTCTCTTTATTCTCTATATCTCCTCTCAAATGCAGAATATAGTTATAGAAGTTAAGGAAGATTTCAGAAATGCATTACATCACCACCCTTAAGTATGCACAATATTTTCCGTATGCATGTGGTTTAATCGCTTCAGTGGTAGATTGGGGATTGTAAAAATCCGTAAACTCACCGGAAACATTATAAATCATATACATGGACGCCCATTCGCTTCCGGGCAGATCTTTTTGTGAAAATTGTGGAATTAAAAAAGCCACATTAATCTAATGATGACAAAACAGAGTAATGCAAGGCAATCGGCGACCGACGTGCGACACGTGGCGGTCGCAAGTCGGTCACGTGTCGCACTAATGCGCCTATTGTAGCATTTTCCTAAGGAAAGTAATGGTTTAAAATCTATCCCATATTTAAATTCTTGGTAAAGAAATCCAAGCTTATGAATATCTACATGATAAACACTCGAAACTAGATAAGTAAGACGATGAGTAACGTCAACTGACCTCATGAGAAGAAGACGACATCATTCTGGAGAATTTGGCCTATACTCGCCACGCCAGGCGAGTTGGCGAGGGTCTGGTATTATTTTTTTATGACATTTCACGAATTGGTATTAGTAGAGGACTGGGATATTACTTAATTGTATTAAATCAAATTTAAGAAATAATAATAATTATACAGAACTTCTTTGAAACGGTTAATCGGTACCTTGCTATCTTCTGGTAAGTTATTAAAAAGTTCAGTTAACATAGCATTACTGTTTCTAGAAAACATTGTTGTTTTGCAAAAAGGTTATATGATTTGGATATCTTGTATTAAAAGTACAAACCTGATGATTGTTTGTAAACAAGTTGTAATTAAGCTCTACAAATTTTAAACATTCGGGGTGACTTTGTATGGTCTTACCTTAGACTAACTACTCGAGAAATATCACAAATAATTTATTGTTTCCAGACCAGGAATAAATACATAGAATAAATCATGTTTATTAAATATATTGAGATAGACAAGTAAAGTTTACTAAACTCTACATTTTGATAATATATATCCTATTGATAGAAGCAAACAACTTTTCCTTTGTCGGAAATCACAATTTTATATGGAACTTCCATACATTTTAAAATTAACAGTTTGTATAAAGAAGCCATATTTTTTTTATTAATAGATTATATTATATAGATTTATTATATTATTTGTATTAATAGAATCACATATTAATCTAACGTAAGACTATACAAAGTCACACGGTATATTACTACTAGTGTCAAAATGTTGAGTTTCGTAAACGTTATATTACTATATATTAAATCAAAATGGCTTTTCCTACAATGTGTGTATTCCTGGTCGGGACACAATCAATTATTTGTGATATTTCTCGAGTTTGGTACGCTAGAGACTTTGACGAGCTTACCACTTGGCCCAACTTGGCCTATAGTAAAGTACTAATAAAAAAAGGCTAAATGCGAATCCGCTTAACTGCCTCTGTGGTCTAGCGGTTAAGTCCGTGGATTTAGACTCAGAGGTATCCTGGTTCGATTCCTGGTCAGGGCACAAAATTTAATTTATTTGTGATATTTCTCTAGTTTGGTACGCTGGAGACATCGACGAGCTTGCCACTTGTCATGATTGGCCTATAGTAAAGTTGGCTAAATGTGAATCCGCTTATTAATAAACGTGGTTTCTGACCACCCCGAAAGGGAAACGGTCGTTATGATACTTTGTATTCGATCTAAATAATCACTTTTCTAAGAATATAAAAGAAAAGATTACCTTTTATCATATTTAATTCCTGGCTTTTATAAATATTGTTCAAGATTATCGACGGAAATTGATTGGATTATACCTCATTTGATGAAACAACTTTGTTTATTTTTTCCCATGGGGGAAAAGAGCAACCGTAAAAATGGAAAGCGGACCAAAAATCTTGGGGTCGCTTGGTTTGAGCCTGAATTCTGTCTGGAGGATTCAAAAGTTGGTTGGTTTTCATGTTAAATGTTTTATTTTAATTTTATAGACACATATGTAATGGAAAACATATTTCTTGATCCAGTCATCAGCCCGATGCAAGAACAAGTTCCAACACAGCACGATACACGATAAGTGACATAGACAGTTTTTTTTACAAATAGTATCATCACGGCCGTATCCCTTGCGGAGTGGTCAGAAACCACGCTTATTAATAAGCGGATTCACACTTAGCCAACTTTACTATAGGCCAATCATGACAAGTGACAAGCTCGTCGATGTCTCCAGCGTACCAAACTCGAGAATATCACAATTAAATTAAATATTGATTAAATGTATTTATTTACATTAATAAATATTTTTGTGACCTGACCAGGAATCGAACCCGATACCTCTGAGTCTAAATCCACGGACTTAACCGCTAGACCACGGAGGCAGTTAAGCGGATTCGCATTTAGCCTCTTTTTATTAGAACTTTACTATAGGCCATGTTGGGCCAAGTGGTAAGCATTAATATATATTATTGTGTCCCAACCAACAACCAGTCAATGAATTGTGTGTCACTTATTAGCTGAACTAAATTTATGATTTTATGGAAGGCAAATGATGTCGGCCCACGAACATTTAACAACAACAACCGCAAATATAAATATTAATTATTCTTTGGATGACCTGTGTAAATACATTGTCATCAATGAATATATAAGTTAATTGTTTTCGTAAATTTTCCAATACGGAGAAAAATCCAACAAATCAAAAACCATGGAAATTGGTCCAGCTGTTCTCGAGGTATAAGTTCTAACAAATCCGACTTTGTTTTATATATTAAGATTAATGTCAATAAATTTTCCATACATTTGCGTTATGTTGAAGCAATGGAACAAACATCATATAATAATTACAAAGGTAGGAAGTTCGATGGAGCGGCGAGGGACACCCTCTAATGGGTGCTTTTAAGGAAATTGACCGACTACAGGTCGGACTGTTAGGTACACAAGTCGTAACGATATGTGCTTTCCTTAAAAAACCAGAAAAGTCGGGACGAACCCATGTACCAATGAGAAATACAGTTTTCTTACATACATTTAGATTTACAACACCATAAATAAATAAATAAAAAATGCTTTATTGCACAAAAACTAAAATAACTTAAAATTAATGTGCACAGGCGAGCTTTATGCCTTGAGGCATTATCCACCAGCTAACCTTTGAGAGTGCCAAGTAAATATTAAATATACAATACATATAATTAAATATATACAGGAATCATGAAATAAATAAATAAAATAAAACACATACTAAAGATATTAGAGTGAAAGTTTCAACGAGAGTACAAAAAAGGATCAATTTTAATACATAAATAATCGTCAGTTATTTTGAATTGATAACAAATAAGAATAGAGATGATTTTTAAAAGAAGCAGGAGTCGTTATAGTTCGAAGAGGCAGTGGAAGAGTGTTCCAGAGAGACGCTGCAGAAACAGTAAAAGAATTTGAATATATTATCACCATCGTTTCTGTATCTATAAATTTGTCATTAAAATTTACATGAGATCCTTGCTAAACCGTTTGGCATGCGTGGCATGTGTAGGCTAAATTCTCCAAAAATAGTGGACGTCTGGTTTTTAGTTATTCTCATTAAAATGTTTCGCTTTACGTAAAGAATTACGTCGCCAAAAAAAGCTGCGATAAAAGTTTCTGAAGGTTTTTTGATGGATGCCGAGTCGAACGAAAGTTAACTACATTCCTATGATTCACGGCTTAGTTTTCTTAAGTGTTCATAGTACAAATATCTGTATTTAAGGCCATAAGGACGAAATTTAGCTCCAGGAGTATATTGTGCGTCTAGTGTAGTCAACATGACATGAAGTAGCTTTACTAACTCCCAGTTTCTCTATCTAATTTAGTTAACAATTAGTTCATTTTGACCGTGACGAAGTACAAAGGTAAGTGAATTCCTCTATAAGAAGCCTCGATTATAAAAATAAATGAGAGATAAAATATTGCAGTCTTGGGCCTTAAGAGAGACTTAAATATTAAAGAAGTGGTGATCATAGAGTATTGGTTGTAAGAACGTGTTCCATGAATTCCTAAAAAGGTCAGTTTGAACCCCGACATACATGAGAAATATATTTATTTTACGTACATTTGTCCATTTGACCATTCTCGTGCCTCAAAAAGCACGCTAAGCCATCGCTCCGGTTCCACCAATACCAACTTGTTTGTCAATAAATTGTCATAAAACAATAAGATAGACCCTCGCTAACCTGTCTGATGAATGTAGGCGTAATACTCTAGAAACTTCGGGAAGGCCCATCTCCAACATTGGAGGTCCAGTACTGTGTTCTAGGGGCTGTGATAATAATGAATTATAGACTCTCTCTTAAACCGTTCCATACCTATATTAGCAAATATCATTTGCTATATCATAATATTTATATTTTTACACACTTTAGTACGCGAGTGTACCGTGATAGTGTCGAGGGTGTATTTTAACAAAATTATGGAATTAATGCACCTCCCTTCTCACTTATAATTTGAATTAATATCTACTTCGGCTTTGTCCTACTTACGGTTTGACTTTAGATGTCACCGCCTTAAGTAGACAAGACAAAATAAGAATACATGGATTTACTGTTTATTCACCCGATTCATCGTGTATGTGAGGAAGTAATGCTAAAATCTGAGCGTAGCTTCAATGAACCTACTTCTATTTTACAACTTGACTTCTAGTTAATTAAATTATATTTTAATTCTGGGGTAAAAGAGATGCTGTAATTAAATTTAAAAGAAACACAATTAATTGTTATGATTATTGAATTGTATTTAGTTGAGGCACGCTGCAAAAAAGTTGGGGCCTGGTTTTGGGTAATCTCTTTTGACATTAGATCCTCGCCAACCCTTCTGGCCAGCGTGGCGAGTGTCCAAAAAGATATACAAATGCTGTGGAAGGCCCATTTCCAACAGTGGAGGTCTAGGACGCTGTGTTCTAGGGAATGTACATACATACATATCTTCACGCCAAATCCCTTGCGGGGTAGGCAGAGACAATTGAGCGCCACTTGTCACGATCACAACATACCTCTTTTGCTTCTTCGACATTCATCAACCTCTTCATACATGCCCTTTTGTTTCGATGGCTTTTTAATTCACCTTCAGATAATGTTTTATTTATTTGATCATGATAGGCAAGTCTCGGCCAGGGCCTCTTTTACCCACAACTTTCATCTGGTTCATCAATCTCTCTTCACTCATTCCTTCAACATGCCCGAACCATCGGAGCATGCCTTTCTTTATTTTTGTACCTATGCTTTCTTTTATACCTATCCTTTTGCGTATTTCGTTATTACGTATACGGTCCATCAAAGTTACGCCGCATATCCGACGTATAGACTAAAGGGACTGTAATGATAATGTAATATACGAGTATACTTACATCATATGTAATAAATATATATTTATATTATATATATAGAGTATAAATATTGTAATATTAATAAACTAAAACATACAAGTACACGTACTATACATAAACATGACTGTGTGGAGCACAGAACAAATTAATACTAGTGTGGAGCCATTTAGAAAGTGTGAATACACCAGTTTTTCTAAAAATGTCCTGGTAGTTGCTTGCGGTATGTTGACAGGTAGATTATTCCACAAATTACTAGCAACAACTACAAAAGAGTTCGACACAAATGAAGAGTGATGAGAGGGGACAGATAGAAGGGAGCTGTTGTTGGAAAAATAATGGACATAGTTAGACTTTTTTATTATTATTTTTTTTTATTTATTTAGGTTTACAAACAGTAACACACATGTATATAATAACATTTAAATAAACAAATTGTTAAGTATGTTACCAACGACGTAAACCACAGATTATATAAATAGGTAACGTCAGATAGTGAAGTTAAACAACAATTAGCAACAAAAGAAAGATATGAGTAAAGAAGATGAAAAAAATAAGCACACTACAACAATGATACTACAATAATGATAAACATAAATAACACGTTATGGTTTTAGTATATCGAAAATAGACTTTGCTGAAACACAAAGATTTTTTTCTCAAGATACAAGTCTAAACATAAGTGGTAACAAAAATAAATAAAAGAGAAGTTAACAATACAACAGGTGTTACATGATATCCTTCAAACTCGACTTGAGTGTCGAAAATGCAAAAATGCGAATTACAAGCCATATTTCAAATCATTAAAATTATTAACGTTCCCTAGTCTGTACATCTATGAATCAGTTTTATTCGTAAAAACGAACCCTGGACTATACCAAAACCATCTGTGAAGTAAACGTCATCAAAATATAATATACTCATTAGTTAGCAAGAAAGTTTTGTTACATAAAAGTGCTTTAATCATGACGGCAAAAATATATAATAAGTTGAGACTACAGGAGCTAGAGTTAAGAGAAATGAAAAGAAGACTTAAATATATACTAATTGACAAGACATACTACACAATCAATGACTTTTTTACAGACAAAAATATAATTACATGACATCTATACGAATAATATTGTCATTTGTATTTTTTATTGTATCTTAATTTCGTTTACGTGTAGGTATATATTAAAATTAAATGCTATCCCTAATTACTAATATTTTTACGCCCTATAGGCAGAGCACTGGTGCACCTTTATAACCTATACCTATCTGTTGTTTATAATATTAATCTGTGTCTAAACAAATGATACGAATTTAAATTGGAAAAAAAAAAAATGACGAAAATGTCGATGTTGTATTTGCTTTATTTAAATGTTTTAACCCCTCTTCTTTGCCTTTGCATAACGTTCTCCAAAAAGGTCAATTAATGTTATGTACATATCATTCCAGTAGGAATGTATGGTGTTAAATAAGAAATATTTTGTGTCTGCTAGACCACGGGGTAAGTATCGTTTTACTTTTTGAGTTCTCGAAACCCGTTACCTCCGATTTTAAATCTTTGTGAATGTTGTCTAGTGTTGTGTCCAAAGGCCATGTAAAGTCATCTGACCGTGAAGACAATGGTCATTCTTTCCACACTCGATGACAACTTTGCACATCCTCTGACATACCAACTCCATTAAGTTGTTATACGAGTATAACTGTGAATACAATTTAGTCAAAACTTACAAATATTATACTTTCATCTTTTTTTATGTCTGCCTCTTGATGTGTGCTGCTGGATCCACTTCTTTACCACCGCGGAAGGGATACGTTCGTAATGAATCTTTTTTTTTTATTAAAGCAGCGGATACGTACCAATTGTATTGCTCCCACCCAGCAATACGTACGTATTGTATTGCTGCCACCCAGCAATATGTATGTATTGTATTGCTGCCACCCAGCAATATGTATATGTATTGTATTGCTACCACCCAGCAATATGTACGTATTGTATTGCTGCCACCCAGCAATATGTATGTATTGTATTGCTGCAAAACAAACAGCAATATTTTTAAATTTTTAACTTTTTTATTTTTATTTATTTAGGTTTACAAACAATAACACACATATATATAATAACATTTAAATAAACAAATTGTTAAGTTATATAAATAGGTAACGTCAGATAGTGAAGTTAAACAACAATTAGTAACAAAAGAAAGATATGAGTAAAGTAGATAAAAAAAAAGTATACTACAATAATGATAAGTATCAATAACACATTATGGTTTTAGTATATCCAAAATAGACTTCCTAAAAGCACCGGCAGTCGAGGCAATCATGTCTATAAAGTGAAAATTGTTATTGAATGTGTCAACCAGTCGTACGTATTGTATTGCTGCCACCCAGAAATATGTATGTATTGTATTGCTCTTACACAGCAATAAAATTATCATTATTATATATATTATTTCGTATAACAATAATAGTATACCAAGTTTAATCAAACCATAAAAATGAATTACCATTAATTTACGACTGAAAATCGAACCAAAACAAGTTTGATTATTAGAAAACTTATCAGGCCATATTATGCCTTGTTTTTAAAGGAATGTAAGTCTTGTTAATATGTATTTATCACGATGGCAAGCTTACAATATTAGTTCTCCTTGAAAGCTAAAAATTGGCATTAGACATCATTGCAAATGGCACATCCTTTCAACGAGAATAACAAATAGGTGGTAGGCGGACTGATGGTGGTAATTTGCCTAGTCTGACGAGGATCCACACGTCTCGGGATCAGGCTCAAATTGCATTCATGCCCAGTCAAGCCGGCATAGTGTTAGGGACCGATGTCAGTCATTAGTGTTTGATTCTATTTGCTAACATTGATGGACTTCGTGCGCCACTTACCATCAGATGGTTGCAAGGTCACATGTCGTTATAGTATATAAAATAAAATAAACTAATGTTATATTACCATAAAAATTGCTAAAGTGCATGTATTAAACATGAACTGCAATTTTCGATTTAGTATAGGTTTATACGTAAGAGAACCATTTTTTTTTTTAAATCAGTTTAATTTTGTTCAACGTGCTTTAAGTGTAACTCGTATAAAAGGGGCCTAATTATATCCATAGATTGTTAGAAAATGTATTTTTCTTTATCACGACCGTAATAGCGTAAGAGTAGAAACAATGTATATTTATTTGTAGGTATATATATATTTTTTCATGATTAACCCCTAGAACACAGCGTCCTACCTCCACTGTTGGAATGGACGTCCCAGAACAATCTCTGGAGAATTGCCGAGGATAATATAAGGATATTTTCTATTAGGGGTTTTTATTAAAACAATCTTTTAAGGTATGTATCCAGAGGCGGGATTGGACTAATACCACTTTAGCGCCAAACCCTGTAATGATGTAATGGAGGCAGTATACTTAATATAGTTTAATGATTACAGTATAAGTGACTTGACATAATAGTTTTAACAAATCACTCCCCGAATAGGAAGCCTAGATACGTGCTTGATTATAGACAACAAGCTAGTCAATGCTCTGGCATACTATAAAATCTTTCAAAAACAAATGCCCATACTTCCATATACTAATGTTATAATTTTATTTTTTGCTTAATTGTTAATCTGCTATGCTTGTTTGTGTTTTCGTTTATTGTATTTTGTGTAAATTCTCGACACTCAAGGTCTTGTTAACGTTAATTATGTTTGTAATATGATGTAAATGACTGTTTGCTATTAAAATAAAATAAAATAATACTTTTAGTTTATATTTTAGTTCATAAGTGACAACGCCCCTTTACAGAAGCTATAATTATAATATTTGACATTAAAATTATTAAATAATTATTATACATTGATAAAAACAACGCCCCTTTATATAAGTCGAAAGCGCCAGAATTAATCTAGACGGAGTGATAATAAAAATTAAAATTAAAACATATTGCATAACACCATTCACTGAATATTTATTTTTCTTTGACATATGTGATTGAAAATTTGTTTCTCTAATCCTGCGGTCCCGGGTTTGATTCCTATCGGCTTCCCTCATTACCACATCACTTAGGGGAAAACCAATAAGTAAGTTTTTTTTGTTAGTTTATAGGATAAATTTTTGTGGTAAATTCGCTACACATCTGTGTGGTATTTAGGAACCAGTTTTATGATAGTTTTTCTGCTATCATTTGTAAACGCACTGCATTTATAGTCAATAAAATTAGAGGCAGCTCTAACAAACTGCCTCCGTGGTCTAGCGGTTAAGTCCGTGGATTTGGACTCGGAATTACCGGGTTCGATACCTTGTGTTTCGCAATAATATCTATTAAATTTAATTTATTTGTAATATTTCTTGAGTTTGGTTCGCTAGAGAGGTGGACGAGCTTGCCACTTGTCATGATTGGCCTATAGTAAAGTTGGCTAAATGTGAATCCGCTTCTTTATAAGCGTGGTTTCTGACCACCCCAGAAGGGAAAGTTCGTGATGATATGTATATCTATATTTACTAACAAAAATGGATTGTAATTACCTTTTAAATTAAATATATTATTATTATTAATATGAGTAATCCAGGAGTGTTTAACATCCCTCTCACTCGCACAAACGAACATTTCAAAGATTTCTCAAGTCCGAGTGTACTTTAGAGGAAAAGACAAATGTCTAAGCATTCCATGGATTCACCTACATATAATTTTAAATGTGAAAAGTTTATTAAACTTGAAGCTGGAGTGTTTGTTAGTAGAAGTGGTCCTCACCCGCTATCGAGCCGACCAATCACAGCTCGCTATTTGAAAGCAATAACATTCAAATTTGGAACTCGACCGGAGCTCATATCCGCAACATTCAAATGGATGTCAACACTTGAGATTGACTTTAAAATGAACAAACTTCATACTTTGTAGGTAAATAAGGTTTATACGTTGTAGGTAGACTAATTCTGTTTCTTTCCTAATCTTTCAACGTACAGACGACATTACTCGTATCAATTTTAAACATGGACTATTGAAGTTGATATTTGTATAACATTTTGTAATTAAATAGGTATCATCATTACAGCCCCTAGAACACAGCGTCCTAGACCTCCACTGCTGGAGATGGGCCTTCCAGAACATATATCTGGAGAATTGGGCCTACACTCGCCACGCTGGCCAGACGGCTTGGCGAGGATATGATGTAATTTTTTTCATGACAATTTATTACCAATTCCACAAGTTGGTATTAGTGGAACCGGGACCGACGGCTTATCTTGCTCTCCGAGGCACTCCCGGCGGTGTTGTAAATCTATGATAAATGTACGTAAGAAAAGTAAATTTTCTCATTAGTACATGCCGGGGGGGTTTGAACCGACCTTTGTAGGATTTAAGAAACGCGTTCTTACAACCGAGCCACCACCGCGCATATAGTAAATATTATTGTGTACATATTTGTATGTATGTGTATTTATTTTAATATCTAGTGTATGTAAGATTAAATGGAATTATTTGGCAACGTTTCTTACAATTGTTTGCACCTAGCCTCATGACTGTAATGTCCCAATGGTTGGCTCACTCGCCCTACATAGCGCAATAAAGTTTTATATAAAAAAAATATATTCAGAACAAGTTTCCAAGAAGACAATCGACACAACCACTCAGAAAGCAAAAGCGGCTAATTCCAAAACTTTCAAAAATAATAACCCCAAATTATTACCCTATAATTTGACAGAAAGCTTTTTGTCAAAAAAAAACCTACAATATTTTGACGTAGGTTTGTAAAAGGTAGAATGACTGTCAGAATAAGTAATCGAATGCGGGTAATTTTATCCAAGTGGCGATCTCGGCTAAATTACCTTTTATTTACTATTAAGGTCTTTCTATACCAAAGCGATAAAGGTACCTTCGATACTATTTTTTTTATTTCCAGCGTATATTTTATAATAGCGTGCTAGAAAATCTACTGTTTTCTGTGAACTTAAATACTGAAACTAAAATTTAACTAGCTGATTTACCCGGCTTTGCCCGTGTGAACGGCGACACGAAATTAATTCCTTTGCACATTATTTTGATTTCGCTATATCTCCTAAGGTATTCAATTAATTTGCTTGGTGTAAAAGGAAAAAAATATCTTCTTGAAATGCTCAAACCAACTAACGTATTTAGAATTATAAGGATTAATACCGTTTTGTGTAAATAGCTTTCCAATTATTTCAAGTTTTAAAATGAATATACGGCTAGTATGTTATCCTTAAGAGATAGACAGATGCCATCGCTGACTTTTTTGTAGACCTATATAAGATACATAATTCCACCATACATTATATTGTTATATCTCAAAGGGTTTAGACAGCGTTTTCGTTGAAAGCTCCCAGACGCCTTATTTTTTTAGACACCTCCAGCAATTATTTTTATAGTGTTACCACTATTAGGTAAAAATTTTAAAGACGCGTAGGTATCTATTTTTAAAAACCCGTTTATTCACTAATATTTTTATTGAGTAATTTAATTTTTGCAAGTTCGACCAATGTAAATAATCTAAGTATATTGTATTTTAGAAATTACATTAGTTTTTCGTTACAATTTTATTGTATTGTACCTTGGTCACTGAAATAGTAAGATAAAATAAGTTGTCAAACTTTTAAAATTAAGGGATATAAATTAAAAATAACATTAGTCTTTATTTTTATCCCTGTACGGATCAAAAGTAGTACCTACATAAATAGCCCAAAACACACATTTAATAATGATAAAAAAACCGGAATTAATACAGAATAATCTAAAGTCTAATGGAGAAAAAAATAGTCAAAGTATAATTATTCTTTGTTTTAGCTTTAGCTTAGTTTCTCGAGTGGATCCGCCCACAACCATACGGAAGGCGGTGCGACCTCCCATTGGTTCCTGCAACCTGCGCACGAGTCGATCTGATTGTAGGCTAGTGATGTACAGTACATCATTTTAAATCCATTTTATTATCGAAAAAATGAATTTTTGTTATACTGTGATTATTATATCGATAAGACATAATATAATTCTTTGCAAAGTCGCCCTTTTTTTAAACGATTCCATGTTTCTGTACAAAATAGTGAATAATCACATAGACTCTCCTACTCTTTTAGACAATGTCACGTTTAGAGTGCCTCGACTTACCTTGGTTGAGGTGGACATATTTGCTTGCTCTAAGTCAGTGTATAGGAGCAGAGTCCGTGAGATAATTAGAGTTAAGTATTCGATAGAATAGAGTTAAATGTGATATTTACTTTCTTTTATGGTTTAATTGTATTTTGAAAATGTAAGTAATAAGTATAGTTCTCTTTTACAGTTTAGGTACTCCAGGTCTAATTATATGTATATTGTTTGTATATAAATTGTATTATGACTGTTTGTTACCATAATAAAATAAAATAAAAAATAAATAATAATCTCATATAACATTTTGCAATTTATAAGCATATTACAAACTGCGCAATTTATAAGTTCTTGTAAGAAAAACTTCGATTAAATAAACAATTTAATTTGATTTGATTATACAGCAAAGAAAAAAATAAATTAATTTCAATTATTTATCGATATTTTGAATTAATTTCTAAGAAAGCACTACATCACTAGTTAACCTCTGTTTAAAAATAAACCTCGGCCCACCTATTTTTGTTTATGAATATTTTTATGGCGAAGATAAATAAATATTTCGGCGCCTCGTTTTGTTTAGTTAAGAAATTCTATTCTTATAGTTTTTAATGGATTTATTAATTATAAATAACTTGATCATTGCCGACTATCGGGCAAACCTAGCTAATATCTATCTTTGATTTTTTTTATTTAAGTAAAGTTTACATAGTCATGGCCAGCGCGCTCAAGGATCTTAGCGGAATATTAAACGGATTTAATGTGGCTTACAAGCAAGTTGGTCTCGAAATGAACTTGGACAACACGAAACTCATGTTCAATGACCATGTCAAGCCGAGGCCAATCTATGTGGGAGACGCTACTCTCGTTGTGCAAAATTACGTTTACCACAAACAGACTATTCAATTAGGCGCAGCTAACTTCAGCAAAGAAGACAGACGGTTTAAGCTAGGATAGACGGCATTTGGGAAACATCCTCTCATCGTCCATACCACAATGTTTGAAGACAAGGATCTTTAACCAGTGCGTTCTTCTGGTAATGTCGTACAGAGCAGAGACATAGACACAGACTGTGGGTCCATAAATTCAAGGTCACTCAGCGAGCTATGGAGTGAGCTATGCTTGGTTTTAAATTAGGAAACTAAAGTGGCATCTGTCGCAGAATCGACGATTGATGAGACAAATGGGTAGGAGACCACGTAGGGAACGACGCAGAGTAGGCCGCCTAAGGAAGTTCGCTGGTGGGATGAGGGTTGTAAAAGACCGCTTGTAGTGGCTAGCCTTACATCCAGACATAATCCGTGGAATACGCATGAACTAGTGAGAAGACAATCTCCTTCTATCTCCATCTTAAAAATTAAAAAAAAAACCTTAAATTGCTAAATGACCCTATTCACGTGTTGACATAGTAAATAGGTATTATATATGTGTACGTTTATTTAATTGTTTATTTATGTACATACATACAAATATACATACAGATACTAAAATAAAATATTAATAATAATACTAATGTTTTATTGTTTTGTATTAATTATATTTATTTAATTGATTTTATTATTGTTGGATTTTTATTTCATTTTATTATTACTGTATTTTCTTTCTTTTTTTATATTCATTGTTTACTATATATAACTATTGTTAACTTAAAAGCTTTATAAATATTATTAATTATATAGAAAATAAAAAATATATTGACAATCCATTTTTAATGAAAATGTATGCATTAATTATAAGATTGACTGATAAATAAAAATGTGTGTGTAAAGTAAATGTATGTGATATTTCCAATCTTAATCACCATATTACCTCACGTTTTACAATCACAAAGGTTAACTGGTAGAGAACCCCTTGGGCATTAAGTTCGCCCATGTACACTACGTTTATAAATATATACATATTATTATTAATATTGAATTATATTTAGTTTGTATTCTTTGCGACTTGCTTAGTTTAGTTGGACTTCTAGTTGGTATAGTTTAGTTTAATTTCTACGAATATGCATTATTTATATAAAGTAAAGCGATGTATGGCCAATGTGTTACTTATATATGTATTTATTTTTGTAATGAGCTGTGGTTATTGTAATAAATAAACAATTATTATCTAGCAGTTAAGAGACACAGGCTGATGATGAAGTAACAGGTATAATAACAGTTTAGAATTAAGCTAAGAAAAAAATGTGAATAAGCTTAACTTACCTAAATAAAATAATAAATAACTCCGTAATCCATGACCGCCAATATGGATTCCGTCCAAAGCGCTCAACGGGTGATCTTCTGGCATTCGTATACCATGTCTGGGGTGAGGCAATGGATAAATTTGGTGAATCATTGGCGGTCAGTCTGGACATCTCCAAGGCCTTCGATAGGGTTTGGCACAAGGCTTTGCTTTCCAAGTTGCCGGCATATGGTCTGCCCCCACGGCTGGTGGACTGGATAGCTGGCTTCCTGCATGAGCGCAGCATTCGTGTCCTTGTGGACGGGAATGCGTCTGATCTCATGTCAGTGAACGCTGGCGTACCGCAGGGCTCTGTGTTATCACCAACACTCTTTCTTCTGCATATCAATGATATGTTGTCTCTGGGCAACATTCATTGTTATGCAGACGACAGCACGGCCCACGGGAGGTATCTAAGTCCCCGAGCTTTGGGAGGTAGCCAACTAGAAGAATCACGGCGTATTATGACGGCAGAACTGGACGACACCCTTCACAAAATATATTTGTGGGGTGTCCAAAATCTTGTCCAGTTCAATGCCAACAAGACCCAGGCATGCGCGCTGACGGCCAAGAAGTCCCCCTTCTCTCCTCCCCCCACTCTTCAGGGCACCACGCTGGATCTACAGCCCAGCTTCAGCATCCTCGGGGTGGAAATACGCTCAGACCTTAACCACCGGAACTACATTGAGAGCATCACCAAAACAGCGTCAAAAAAGCTCGGAATACTGAACAAGGTGAAGCGGTTTTTCTCGCCATCAATCAGACTGTTGCTGTACAAAGCACAGATCAGATCATGCGTGGAATACTGTTCACACCTTTGGGATGGTTCAGCCAAGTACCTCACAGATGCTCTCAATGTCCTACAAAGGCGAGCTGTTCGAATTGTGGACGATGCCACTATATCTGGAACTCTCGAATCCCTGCAGCTTCGCCGAGATGTAGCTTCTCTGAGCGTGTTCTACCGGCTATACTATGGTGAGTGCTCTGAAGAGCTCTATAACCTAATTCCTTCCTCCCCATTCCGCAACCGAACCACACGCACAGGTCAGAATATGCACCCACATACCGTAGTCACTATCCCTTCGCGTACCTATAAATTTGGTGACTCATACATCTGTCGCACAATAAAGATGTGGAATGCTCTTCCAGCCTCTGTGTTTCCACTTTCCTATAACCTATAACCCTTTCAAGCGAAGTGTGAAAAGGCATCTAGTCAGGCCGGCATAGTGTTAGGGACTGATGTCGGATATAAGGGTCTGATTCCAGTTGCTAACATTCATGGACCCTGCGCGCCACTTACCATCAGGTGGGCGCAGGGTCACATGTCGTGCTAGTATAAAAAAAAAAAAAAAAAAAAAAAAATGAAGCTTAAAACGGAAGTGTAAAAAAACGTTTTAAAATAGAACGCATTAAAAAATACACTCGCAAACCCAACAATTTTCCATTTTTATCGGAAGGAAAGTACGTCACGGGCTAAAAGCATTTTTCTGCAACTCACCCCGCGGGCCAAGTGTGGGTAATTTAAAAAAAACTCCCATCACCAACCCCCGCTTTGTAGACGCCGACAATATTTTGACAGTTCACGTTTTGTTAATGCACTTTTTTAGAAAAGAAGTTTCTGCTTCCTATATTAAGTACCTAAGTGATGTAGGTAAAGAGGGTGGGTTATAAGTTTTATTTGAATATTATTTAAACT
This sequence comes from Tinea semifulvella, assembly GCA_910589645.1. Lineage (NCBI taxonomy): Eukaryota > Metazoa > Arthropoda > Insecta > Lepidoptera > Tineidae > Tinea > Tinea semifulvella. The sequence goes on from OU342604.1 coordinate 697,401, forward strand.
TAATTGCACAAAGTACAAAGGCGGACCTTATGCCGCTAGGCATTCTATGACGGTCAAACCTTCGGGACAACGAGAGCAGTAAGTACATAAGGTAGGAGCAATACTAAATAAACTTGAAGAGTAACATATACCTACATACTTAATAATAATTACATACTAATACATACATAAATAAAATATCGACAATACAATATAATTTATACACAATACCTACTTAATACAAAGGTAGTGGTGAGTGGGTATAGAGAGCGTATCATCAGAAGTAGAGCGAAGAGTCTTCTCATGTGTGGCAACAAGATACGTAAAATGATCCTTTAAATCAAGTAATACTTATAAAAATTTCATTTTATATACACACTGAAGGGTCGTCTCTAGAGGACATTTTTTACTTATAGTTTATTTTTTATTAGGTTTAGTTTATATTTATTTTAATTGTTACTTTTAAGTAGTTGTAATTTATATTGTAATTTTTTTATACTGTTTGTATATTACTTCAATAAATACATTTACTTTTTTTTATATACACATTATGCAAAACCACCGTTCCCGTGTCTAGGAGAGAACCTTAAGCCGTCGGTCCCGGTTCCACTAATATCAACTTGTGGATTCGTTCATTAATATTGATATCAGAGCCTCGCTCAGAGTCTTGTTTTGGGCAACACTAATCAGGGCGTGGATTGAGCGCCTTGTAGTTCAGGGAAACGTCGATGGCAAGAGGGTGGTTAATGCAGCAATAGATCACCCCCTACATAAGTGCTCCAGGAAGGCTGCAGTTCGAGACGTGCCACTGACACTCAAGTGATGACCACGACCACTCTGCCAAGAGTATAGCAACTAAGAAGAAGAAGAATCAAAAAGGTACACGCTTACGCGAAATATTGCTTGTACCTATAGGTAACTGAGAAACCTTATTTTCTTATATATACTTATTTTACGACACGACATATTTATCCGCGTTCAGTTGATGGTAAGTAGCCACTATCCCTATACGTCTCATAAATTTGGAGACTCTTTTATCTGTCGCAGATCTGGAATGCTCTCCCAGCCAGTATGTGGGAAGCACACTCCTATAACCTGGGGTCCTTCAAGCGAAGTGTGAAAAAATCATCTTGTTAGACAGGCATAGTGGTAGAGACTGCTCTCGGTCGTAAGTGGCTGGAGTCAGTTGCTCCCATTCTTGGACCTCGCGTACCGCTTACCATCAGGTATTAAGGTTAATTGCTCAGAGTGCACGTAAGAATTGTAGCTTAGAACCCTTCAATTTCTACTACAACTAGTTTATCTTTTTGTATGAAAAGATAAAATATAGTTTCATTTTTTAATATAATTAATTACTAATTGAGTCTTTAAAAATATTGTTTTTTTAAATAATAATAACTGCCTCCGTGGTCCAGCGATTAACTCGAAGGTACCGGGTTCAATTCCTGGTCGGGACACATACATTTAATTTATTTGTGATATTTCTCGAGTTTAGTACGCTGGAGACATCAACTAGTTTGCCACCACCAATTGGCCTATAGTAAAGTTGGATAAATGTAAATCTGCTTATTTATAAGTGTGGTTTCTGACCATCCCAAAAGGGAAACGGTCGTGATGATACTTTACTATACTATACTGATACTGTTTTTTTAATACCATATTTCGGGCCTTGATTCTTAAAGAAACAAAATCAGCTTCAATAGACTGCATAATAACTAAAAATGATTGCGTGGGAGTGTGACAAGTAAATAATTTGATAAGATCGACTTTTTTCAATAAAATGATGTAGAAGGCTAAGGCAGCAGCATAAAACAATAGCTATGAACAATTAAAAAATAAAAGTGTTCGAATTTTAAAAGCGCCGATGCTATTGGCTCCCACCGCCTCACAATGGCCGCCTTCAGAAACGTCAGATTTGAAGTTTGATAGCTCCGCGTTTAAAAAGATTGGGATCTTTCGGAAAAAAAACTGTTTCGACAACGAAATGATGTCTTGATTAAAGATAATCGTATAATTATTCCAACGCTTATTAAGCTTTTTATGAAAATCATGCTAAATGAGTTTACCGGATGAGTCATACGCGAAAGTAAGGAAGAATATCATCGGGAGATGCTTGAGGTTGCTGCTGGTCTTCTGCTAATAGCTTACTCTTTGGACTACTTGCTGCTTGTCTTCCTCCTCCTTGCGTCGTTATCCTCAATGCTGAGGGTCGTGACCCCCTCCACGGATCACTTTGTCTCGGACGATGCTGCGCCATCTGGGTCTGCACACGGCGGCATGCAGCGCATTGTGGACTGGGGTGTTAAGTATGGTTCGGATCTGGTCAGACCAACGTATCGGGCTTCGGCCACGGGGCCTCTTGCCTTCGATTTTACCCGTGATCACCAGCTTTTCCAGATTGGCCGAACTTTTTCGTGCTATATGACCAAAATACTCAAGGACTCGCTGCAGGCAGATAGAAGAGAGCCTGGTAGTGACTTTGAGCTCCTTGAGTATTGATACATTGGTTCTCCGCGCTGTCCACGGAATGCGCAACATACGCCTCCAGCACCACATCTCAAAGGCGTCGACGCGGCTACGATCAGATGCTTTGAGGGTCCAGGTTTCGGCAGCATATAGGAATATGGAAAATACGAGGCTGCGGACGAGTCTTGTTTTGGTCCCAATAGTGATATTACGAGCTTGTCTTAGACGAGCATAAATAGAACTACTCTATATAATAGGACACCTGTTCTGAAACTAAATCCCAGCTTTAACATACTTGGGGTTGAAATACACTTACACCTCAACCACCGAAACTACATTGAGTGCATCACCAAATGCGGATACTGAATGGGTGAAACGGTGTATTTGTGGCGTACCTATATCAAAATGTTACACATAGATTGTGATTGTGATTACGGTGGCTTTTCCGCACTTAGTCTCCATTGGACCATTGTGCGTGACCTTTACTCCTTCAGCGGAGCCATCCGATCTCCTCCAGGAAGGCCAGGAGACCCGTTACGTTCCTGCAGACCTCCGGAAGAGTCCTCGCAGTCTGGAGGAACCTTAATATAGTCTAGGCGCAGCCACACTGTCGCACTACATGAGCACATGCGCGGCCGTCTCCTTCTCCGCCATGCATCCTCTACACAGTGGGCTATCTGTAATGTTACACATAGATTATTTTAATCTCAAACAAGATCGCTTTCCGTGGGAGTTTTAGGTATGCTACTACAAAGATTTGGAATAACTTGGCTCCACCCCTGCACGACTCAATATAATATGATTTTTGAGACTGGTCAGTAAGGACTGGTTCCGTAACCGTTATAGTTACTGTTACCCTGTATATGTTTGATAAAATATTATTATTTATCCCTACCAAAGCAATATTTTTGTTTATGCGACAAATAAAATATTGTTCTATATTTTATTATATTAATAATCTAGGCTTATTAAGATATACCTACATCACACAGTACAATCAGAAGATAAAGAATGAAAATTAATGATTGATCAATTTGACATGAGTACAGTCGCGGTCAGAATTTCCCACATCGATTTAGTCACGGACTCACTCGCACACGCCTCTCGAATACACATTAGACACGGGATTGTACAGAAAAAAATATACAGAACGAAAGTATGCTCTACCTTTGTTATCTTCATATCTCACTGCTAAACGCGTTTTCATCTATTAACAAGAGGTGTGTTTTTTTTACTTTAAAAGCGATGATCAGAGTATAGTTATTTCTTATATCAAAGATGATGGCTTTCTATCACATTATAATATTTTATATAATGGTAGATTATTTAACCCTTTCAGCACGACTAAAATATCTCATAAAAATAGTGTAAAATTCCTCTCCTAACGAATTCCACAAACCCCCCCGGTAATATAAATGAAATAAAATCCATTCATGCATGTTTTTTCTTAACTACGACAATGTAATAAAATATAAAAAAGTAAAGTATTATCATAACCGTTTCCCTTTCGGGGTGATCAGAAACCACGCTTATAAACATTTAGCCAACTTTACTAGGCCAATCATGACAATTGGCTAGCTCGTTTATGTTCGAACGTACCAAACTCGAGAAGAGAATATTTTTATGTATGACCACCAGTATATTATAAAATATAATTACTAAATAGCTAGATGAGTACACAAACTACAGTGGCCATTTCGAAGTGGTAGAAGAGACTTTGGCGACTCTAGTTTTTTTGTAATAACGCACGCTTGGTATTGTCCGTGCTGAAAGAGATAATTTGCAAAAAATCCGCTATTAGTTAATATTTATTTTGTTTTTTTTTTTTCAAATTGGGTGTCTAGACAGACAGAAAGGTTGGATTAGAGAAAAGTTAAGTTGTTTATATCTGAAAAATTACAATGATGTGTTAATAAATAAATACGAGGCAGATCGGACAAAAAATAAGCTTCAAACATGAAATAATAAATTATAACAATAATAACTTTATTATTAATATTTTAAAATCATTGTTTTTATAGATGATAATTTTGACTTGCCTCTGTCGCAAGGTCCTTAATTTTAAGTGATAATATGTTTTATTGTAAGTAGAGTACGTACACCGATCCAATTGACTGGATGCGGAAGTGCGGTACAGTCGCAGAACAATATGCTTACAATGTTACAATAATGAAGTTCACACCATTTTTGATGATGTAACGATTTTAAAATGGAAAATAATAAATTATATAAAGTAGCATCACTACCATAAACATTTCCAGTAAATCCACAAAAATGTGTTTTAAAATTATTTTTGTAATAATTTTATAATTCTAACCACCCCGAATCCCCTAGAACACACCTAACCTCTACTATTGGAGATGGGTCTTCTATATGAAATATGGCCTACTCTCGCCATGCTGCCCAGACCGGTTGGCAAGGGTCTGATGTAAATTTTGATGACAATTTATTGACTCTAGTGACATAATATTGTTATACTATGTACCTAACTAGATTTCTCGGAGGTACCGAGTAAGATTCCTGATCGAGTCACAGTAATATTTATTATTTTAAATAAATTAATTTAATTTATATTAAATTTATTTGTGATATTCTCGAGTTTGGTACGCTGGAGGCATCGAGCTTATTGGCACACTTGTCATGATTGGCCTTTAGTAAAGTTGGTTAAATATGAATCCTTTTCTTTATAAACGTGGTTTCTGACCAACCCGAAAGGGAAACGGTCGTGATGATACTTTACTTATTAACTTTCATAACAGATAAAAAATCTTTAAAATCTCTTCCAACTAAAATTTCTTGATTAAACGTAGCAAGAACTTTATCTGCACACTTATGTTTTATTATTATTATTTTTGTGTCTTTTATCCCGATGGATGATGAATGAGGTGATAGGGAAGGAAAAGGGTTTAGCCCATACAGCCAAGTCTGACGTAATATATCTTTATTTTTTATGAGTTAATGAGGTCATCATCAAATTCCAGATGCTAAAGAATTTGATGCTTTTCTTGGAGTCATTCGCGGCATTATAGCTCAAACGCTTCGGGTAAAATATGGGAGTTCACAGCGCGGGAAAACCGCATAAAATAAATCGTTTTCCATAACTATTCACATTGTAGAACATTATTAAACAAAACAACACCACTTTTGACCAACAATATTCACAGTAAATTAATTTACAAAACAAAAACTTACACTTGACATGTCCACGCAAAATGGCGCGAAAACCTCCTTATGTTTTATTAAATTGTAATATACTTACTAGATCCACTGTAAAGAAATAAAGTGTATAAATAATAGAATATATTTATTAATTTTTTAGTTCAAGATTTAATAAGTTTTATTAATAAGCGCGATTTTCTGAAAATTTATAAGTAAATAAATTACCGATTCCACAAGTATTAGTGGAACCAGCAGCTCTATTCTGTTACTTAAGCGCAAACGTTATATAATGGAATCCGTTAACTATATATATATCACGCTATTAAAGTTCATATTTGCACAGACGCCGTCGAGGTCGAGCGCTTATAGAGTTGAGAATTGAATAATATTTTGTAATTATGACGCAACCTCTGACGTAAATAACGAAATTCACTAATAAGGTTTGCGACTAAGTAAGAGAATAGTGTGCAAGACCTAAAGCTTAACGTGCTCTCCAAAGCAAAACAAAAAGGTGGTGTTATAAATCTATGTCAAATGTAAGAAAAGGGTTTCTCATGTCGGCATTCGAACCACGATCAGTTTAGGATTTTAAGAAAAGCGTTTATACAACCGAGCCACCGATACTGCCATTAGATCGTGTAAATCAGCCACAATATGATGACAGTTGCACAAAATCGCTTGTTCAATGATCCGTATTGATGTTGTATAATGTATGTTGGTACCTTGACGACATATGGTGAGGGGTGGACACCACTCTCCTAATGACAAGCCAGTGCCATCACAGAACATAAAAAAATAATTAGAAATTCAATACATTGCAACATCATAGGTAATCATTATCAATGATCAGCAGTTACTCAAAGTTGACAAGTTTGGCAATATTCTGACCTCGTGTAGAAAGGATAATTTGGACATTAAATCTGCTTTTCAGATTGACTTAAGAAGCATTGTCCGTTGTGGGCAACATGTTATCCAGAAGATTCTTTAGGTGTGCGTGGAAGGTTAAGCTGATACTTTTTAACACCTTTTGTCCATCATTTAACACATGTCAGCTATGGACAAAATATACCATACAGCTCTTCGGTCTAAAACGATCATGCAGCGCTTTTGGCATGCTCTTTGAAGCCAAAGTAAATACATTTGATGCTATTACGAGACAAGGAGTTGCGTCATTAGTTGGTCGTCTTTGCACATCTGAGAATAAGATCATATAAAATATGTATGACACGTTGCTCCCGAAAGCAATGCACAGGTATTGGATAGAACTGGCCGCATAGTGTACTGCTATGTGGGTGGTGCGGCTGCATATCTATATAGCAGCTGTGCTGTGTATTGATATGTATGTATATTGTAGTAAAATTTAAGCACCTTTATCTGTAAGTTCTAATATTTTTAATATGAATCCCAGTGTGTTGAAATAGAGGGATTAATTATTATTATAGCCACTAGAACACTGAATCCCTAACCTGCCTTCCAGAACATATTTTTGGTCAATTTGGCATAAAACTGCCATGCTGCGCACTGGCCAGATGGGTTTGCGAGCGCCTGATATCAATTTGAATGTCAATTTATTCGCTATTCCACAAAATATATGCATATTAGTATTAGTATATCTATAACAAATACTATCTATAGTACTAAACATAACTTTTGCCTCCTATACCCAACAAGAATTTCCCTACCTATAATTGACGGTATCGTTGAAGAAAGAAACACGGATGAAACATATTAACCTAATTCCTGTGCACAAACGCGCCAGTTTCCAAGAGAAAACTTGCAATACGTAATCCATTTTTTTAATAACTCTTTTGTCATAAACCAAGGTAAGACAGTGAAGTATAACGTGATGATTTATAATCGTTAATTTAATGTTAATCTACTACTTACTTGTAGTACTTGTGTATCTTTCATAAAAAACAAAAAATGACAGCTTTTTATACAGAAAATTTACTGGTTGAAAAGATTTCTAAAGTCTTTCTAATCTTTTAGAACATTCTTGCTGCATTATAAAATGTTTTTCGTATAATGCCCAGCCCACTTATCTACGATTTATACTAGTTTTTTTCTGTTCTGTAATTGATGTTATGTCAACACGTGTTTTTTTAATTCAAAATGAACCATGTACAAGAATTTTATTTGTGACTTATGTTTTATTCATATACCTACTACGACTTATTTTACTTAGTAAAATTGGCTAAATGTGAATCCGCTTCTTTGAAAGCGTGGTTTCTGTTACGGTCGTGAACTAAATATTTTTCAAAAAATTTATTATTAAATGCTGGCTAGAATATAAATTGTCCATCAAAATAAGTGGCAAAATATTTTTTTTTTTAACTTTTGTCATTCATTAAGCATTTTCACTTCCTCAGGAAAAAAAAAATCTATAATGTATAGAAAATTCCTTGACAATGAACCCGCGAACCCTGGCACTGCGACGATCTCCTGATGCACTAATATTAAACACACTACTAGAGTTTTATATTTCTATATATTAGTAAAAGGTCTGTCGACGTAAAAAAATATTCAGTGTGGCGACTTGTTGAATTCTCCCGCTCACGTGTTTACCAATTTCCGTGTGGTGACATCGACAAGACAACTTATCAAATATTTGCACTCTGTATACAGTGAAAAGATAACATCACCATTCCCGTGAGGAGAGCACGTTCAGCAATTTGTGGAATCGTGAAGAAAATACATCAATAACATACGTCTTGACCCAAATTTCATATTTTCTGCAAGGCCCATTTACAGCAGTGGATGTCTAGTGTTCTACTGGCTGTGGTGACAAAGACAAAGATTCAGTGAGCCTTAGGTTCGGATTAGCAATAGTCAAGCTCACGAACGATGTTTAGCCGAGAAATCAATTCGCACTATAATAGACAGCAAAGCTTTGCTAATACATATATATATATATATATATATATATATATATAAAATTAATCCGGCCCTTAGTGTGTTTAATAATACATGAGCCATTGTGTAGAACGCCGGCAGTAATCGCAACCAATCAATGTAGTGCAGAACAATGGGTCGCCAATTCCTCTCCGCGCTGATTGAAAAATGTCGACAATACTGTCATTTCACAATAGATAATAGCACTCCACTATTGTTATTTTATTCCTTTTTGACAAACTTTTGTCTTCTATGATTGCGGACGTCCTTGAGGAGTGGTCAAAACCATGCTTCACAATCAGCCAACTTTACTAAAGGACTATCATGACAAGTGGCAAGTTCGTTGTTTTATCTAACTACACCAGACCCGAGTAATGTCAAAAATATTCTAAATATTTTTTTTTACTACCGATCAGTAAAAAAAAAAAAAAAAATCAAAACATTTATTTTCTAGAATACGGTACATAATGTGGCTAGTAGTAGTAGTTTTCCGGCGTATCCTGCCGTCATGCAGCGTCAAAATATTTACTGTTATATAGTATTTTACAGTCAATAGTTTTAACACACCTATACATAAAAATAAAAATAAATTAAATTAAATGGAACAATAAATTACATGTCAATTAAGTACCTACTTATATTATGTCAAAGATTTATTATGATATTATTTATGATAATAAACAAACCCATATCTTAAATCCCGTTTTGAATACATGTGTGATACTCACAACCTTCCACTTCGTACTTCACATAACAACCAACTTAAAATCCCATCCCACTCCTCTAGCAGATATTCAGATTCGTATACTGTGTCTGCAGCCCGCCAGTGGAGCAAGCTACCACTCGCTATTAGACACGCGCCGTCTGTCCACGTTTTTAAGCGCTTGGTCACTGCTTTATTTCTAGACAAACAGGAGTCGTCATTAGGCTAAAAATATATATTTGGCATAATATATATGTGTATATACTCGTACGTTTATTTATAGGTATATGTGTAATTTATGTAACAGTGTAAGTATCTATTAGTATGTAGTGTGTGTAGTATATTCTATATTGTTAAATTTGATATCGGCACTACCCTCAATCTCATACTCTCCCAAAGGTTAGATGTTAGAAAATGCCTTGTAGGCATTAATCTTCGCCTTTGTACACTTATTTTGTGCAATAAAGAATTTAATAATAAACCCAGTACCTCCGCGTCAAAATCTATGATTGATTTATTTATTATTTATTTAGCAATTTTAATTATCAAAATTAACTAATATAAAATCCTAAAGTTGTCGACCAAAACAATCAATGACATTTCAATACATCACCAGCACACCCCTTTTAACACAAGCGTGATGATACCAGGTAGGGGCAGATTGCTTCCAAATGCATCACACCCCACTGCCTACCCCTCAAGTTAAATGCGCCGTGAACTTACCAAAAATGAACTAAATTCTAATCACTTAAGTGTTTATTCAATATTTGATTAGTTCGACAATCGACCGAGCTAGTTTTAAGTACAATAGCTCTAGTATGCACAAACTCCTTTATCAAGTAGACTTTGGTATTTTAGACAGCGCCGCTCCAATGTGCATTGGTTTCTTATAAGTGAATTTAAAGCATCATCACGACCGCATCGGAGTCAAAAACCATACTTTTTCAAGAAGCGGATTCTCATTTAGCCAACTTTAGTATAAGTCCATCATTACAGGTGGCAAGGCCGTCGCTGGCTCTAGCATACCACACTCGAGAAATATCGTAACTAAATTATTGTGTCCCGACCAGGAATCGAATCCGGTATCTCTGGATCTAAATCCACGGACTTAACTGCTAGATTTATTTATTGTTCTGTTATTTATTTATTTAAAAACTTTATTGTAAATCTATACAAAAGGTGAACGTAATGCCGCAAGACATTCTCTTCCCGTTAAATTTTGGGATATTGGGACATTTAAAATTGAGTACGGTCCAAATAGAGATATAAAATAAAAATTAATCATAAATAATATTTTTAAACTAATAAAAAAAACATACATAGACAACTACATATATTTAAATATATATATATTTTAATTACATATATACTAATACTACATAAATAAAATATATCATAATACATACCTTAATATTAATAATAACTACCTACAGTAGATTAAAGTCAATAAAGTCAAGTTAGGGACTTATAAATTTGAAACTCTTTTTTTGAAAATTGGTCTGCTGGGTGCTTGTCTGACTTCAACAGGTAGGTGGTACACCACAAGGATGAAGATGAGACGTTATTCTGTGTTTATTATGTTAATCTGATAGCTGAGTTTTAAAAAATTCGTCATTAAACTGGAATCTGCCAAGCTGCTGGTCTTCTGCTAACAGCCTACATAGACCACTTTGTTGTTTAGTCTTCCACTAACAGGGTAGAATCATTCTAAAATATGACGTGTCACAAATGCCTGACGTAAATAAATATATTTTTAATTTAGACGCGGAAGTACCGGGTTTAATTCCTGGTTGGGACAAATCATTTATTTGTTATATTTTCGAGTTTGGTACGCTTGAGATATCTTGAACTTGCCACTTGTCATGATGGGTCTATAGTAAAGTTGGCTAAATTTGAATTTAAAAACTTCTTAAAAAAGCGTGGTTTCTGACTACCCCCGAAGCGATGCGGTCGTAATGGTGAATCTATGAGTAGCTATGAAAATACAAATTCATACATCCGAACGGCGCTGACTATAATACCGGGGTTTTCGACTTGATAAAGGAGTTACATACTAGAGCTACTGTACTCGTATAGCAATAAATAGCTTAAAACTAGCTCGGTCGATTGTCGAACTAAGTTGGCTATAATTCATATAGAATCAGCCCCCCCGGGATGTATACGGTCGTGATCATAATTTACTTTATACTTTTCTAAATTGTAATTCAGACAGTGGGGTTGTCCAGGCCCGGGTGGCTAATGGGCCTGGATTGGGGATGGGGACATTCCCCCGTTTTCCCCGGCAGGATAAAGTGTAATTACGCCATTGTTGCACTAAATGAGCGACATGTTTTATTCTAAAACAACCTAGGTAGATAAACTAGAGACATTGCTGGTTTCCATCACGCCATCATTTATTACATTAGATGTAGTCAGTCCCCTGTCATAATGACAGCAATATTGATTGCTTATTGTAATTTGGTCTAATGGATGATTAACCTGGGTGTCATTTGATCGATGCTTTACGTGTGTTTTTATTTATTTTTATTATTTTACTCTCTCTGCAATAGACAATGAACGCTGCATCAGCACGATGAATCCAAGGAAAGAAATTTGTCTTCTGTCACTTGTATGGAAAATAAGAAAAATATCTTGATGTAATATAGCCTATGTCTGTCTTTGGGTTATAATGAATAATTCTGTCAAATTTCATTAAAATCGATTTATTTTATTAAGCGTAAAGGGCGGACCAACATACTCGTAGTGTAATCTGCCTTTGCGGTTACAGGATTATCCAACGCCTGCGGTTGGATGTAGTTGCTTTTATTTGATACCCTCTCCGTATTCTACAGAACTCCTTTTATTAAAAATGCATAAAACTTTTTACACTTTATATTTTCGATATAATTACAAATGTACAAAAACTAAACACTTTCCTACGCGGAACACTATTACGCGATTGACTTAACCGGAATTATTATTTTAATCCTAATATAAAAATACTCGCTCTGTCGACCTCTCGGTCCGAGCTCCCGATTTTCTCTTTATTTTACAAAACTAAAACCCATCGACTATGTCATTGTCGTACCTATTAATGACAATACTATTCTTTATTCAAATTCAAATAAAACTCCATAACCTACATACTATTAAGGCTGGGTTGTACCAAAACGATGTCTGTATATAATAAATAAATAATAATAATAAATAAATAAATATTTCCAGACAGGTCACACAGCGCCATCTAATTTCCGTGGTAAGCTACGAGGCTTGTGTTACGGAAACTAGATGGTTGATAAACTACATATTATACTATTTTTTTTTTGTAAATATATACATATTATACATATAAACACCCAGACCGAGACAAATTATACAATGTACAAATTGCCCCCGGTGGGAATTGAACCCACGACCTCCCGAGTTCACGGCAACGTTTGTTACCACTAGACCACGGAGGCGGTCCGTTACATATACCTATACGTTATGTAACGAATAAAGATAAAAATGAAGACGATAGGTTTTTTTAATATACATGCACAACATTTGACCTTGCGTCCACCTGATGGTAAGTGGCGCGCAAGGTCCACGATGAACTGGAATGAAATGACACTAATGGCTTGACTGGTCATGACGGCAATTCCTGATACCGAAACGTGTGGATGCACTTTACTGGGTTTATCAGCACGAACCGAGGATACTTTCCCGCCCCGGCATTAACAACATCAGTCCACCTACCATTTGTTGTTCTCGTTGAAAGTATTTGACATTTGCAATAATGTCAAATGCCAATTTTTACTTTCAAGAAGAACTAATATTGTAAGTTTGCCATAGTGATATTTAACACCGCTTGAAACAAGACTTTCCTAAAAATATCCCCATCTCTAACAGTGAAAGTCTAGAACTGTTGTATTCTAGGGGCTGTGAAATAATGATACTAATGGAAATATTATATTTAAGTTAAACTCAATTAGGATAAGAACACCATGAAAGAACTCTTCCAATGGAAAGATCTCATAGATCGATTAAATTTATTTAATTAGAAACTGGCATTAGTAATTTCTATCTGGGTTATTGTTTTGTTTATGTTTTTGGAATTATTGTCTTGGTTTTGTAAGTTCCCTTAGTTTTATTAACTTTTTTATTTTTATTTTTTTTTATTGGTATTTTTAATCTGTCTTCACAGTGGATTTATATTTTTGTGTATAATTTGTGAAACCATTCAATGCCTTATGTATTGTGAAAAATTTGATAATATTGTATTTTCGGTTATGCTGTTGGAGTTCCAGATAAATAAATAAATAACGGCGTTAATTGTATAATTACCTGTACTATGTAATCTATATTTGTATTGTATCCTTATTGTACAATTGTTTGTTATTCCAAATAAATAAAATAAAATATTCTTGGAACTAGCGTCCTATTTACCATTAAGCGTACGCACGGTCCAATGTCGTGTAGTATCTACGACAAAACAATAACAAAGATATACGCAATTGGAAGTCGGATGATTAAATGAAAGGGGTAATATAATCCAAATATAGCCTGCAGGAGGAGGTAGGCTTCCGAACTCGGAGACAGACGACGCGCGACAGACTAATCTTGCACAAATCACCTGAACCTTATTTTACACAACTCGTACTTTTAACAAAACTTGTTTCATAAATGTTGCTAAAGTAGTAAAAAAAATCTTGACTACTATTATATTTTTTGTAACAAATATATTTAGATTGGACATCCTGACTAGGAGTCGTAGATAATTCTGGATGATAGGAGTCAGTTGACTCCCAGGTGACACTAAAACAAGCTTACAATTTATTTAAAAACAAGTTTATTATAAATCAGTATTATATTTTACTTTATTGCACTTAAAACCCTAGGCGAGCTATAACGCCATGAGGCATTCTTCTACAGCTAACCTTGGGGATCACGAAAGGTGATGAGCGTGATGATGAAAAAAATATTCAAATAACTTAAATGTCTAAAATATAATACACACACACACACACAAAAAAAACAATTTTAAGACTACACGGCTTACAAGTATTTATGTTTATTCGAAGTAGATACAAAAATATTAAAATAAAATAGATTAAAAAACTAATTATAAATAATACTAAACTAAAAATACCTATGAAATTAAAACTATTCTACAAAATAAACTAAGGGCTTACCACCAGGGAGGGTACCTAAAACGCTCGCCGCATTTCCTCGTTGAATTATAATTGAAATATTCTGTTTTAGGTAGTTATGGCATTTGGGATCGCCACACTCTTGGAAAATTCGTTTACCCAGCTCTTTTATGAATTTGTGGGTATCAAGAGAATATACCCCCATTGTTTCAACCCCAAATGCCACAAAGTTATAATTTTGTTTAATGCTATTGTATTTGATGTGCTTTCTAAATTCGGCTGTATGAGCAGCCGAACCGGCCTTTTTTGATGTAGAGGAAATGTGGCAAGCGGCAAAGGTATCCACACTGGAATTATAATTATAATTATTATAATTTACATTTAATTTTATATCTTACTTTATCTTTATATATGTAATGATATTAGTATTTACTTGCACTTATTTTCAATATTTATCATTTACACTTATTTAAACATATCCTACACCTGTATTTATTGTATAGTTTTAATTATCTTTACTTTGTCTAGTGGTAGAAACTATCTGGAATTACCTTCAGGGCCCCTGTAGGACAAAACACTGGTGTGGGGGCCAACAAACAAATGTCATATATGTTACGTTTTTATCTACTAAATAAATATTTCATTTCACATAATTACGTACTTAAAGCACTGAAAAATACATATACGTACACAACATAAAACAATACACATACATACCATATAATACATACATACACTATAAATAAATAGATATCTAGATAATAAAATGCCAAACAACTTTGTTAATTCGGGAGACATACTTACATTCTGTTTCTCAAGAAATAATGTGGTTAGAAGGTTTCTAAGTACATTGACGGACGCTGCGCGCCTTATAGCCAGGGGTAGCTTGTAGCTTGTTCCACAGACGAGCGGCAGCAACAGTAAAGGAATCTGAATATCTGCTAGAGGAATGGGAAGGAATCTTTAGCTGATTGTTGTGAGAGGAGCGATGGGCACAGTTGTGCGTTTCAGAGAGAAATTCAAACGTGATTTAAGGTTCGAAGGTGTTTTAGGGTGATTAAAAACATTATAAAGTAAAGAGAGAAGATGGACAGACAGGCGAAAGCGGATATTGAGCCATTTTAACTAAATGCGAAATTGGGAGACATGACCATACTTACGGAAGCTGAAAACGTAGCGAATGCATAAGGTAACCATACGGTCGAGTTTAGTTTGTTAGTTTGTGCAACTTTATTTAGGTCTGCTTTTTCTCAGAAAAAACTAACACATTTTACTTACGGAAAAAGTTATATATTTTCATGTACCTATTAACAAAAAACACGCCACCTCTTTTTCTGTCTCTATAGTCGGAATTTCATCTCACTCATTATTAGGTCTCGTATCAGCTAGCAATTAGTCAGAGTAGCTGAGTTCAGAAATTAAGGGATATCGCCTGTAGGTATCAAATCAAATACATTGAGGCCATTACACTTATTGCAGTTTTTTATATAATTTAATTCCGCTCGTATCTGAATGCCAGTTGCAGTAGTCTTAAACTCTAGATCGCAGCAGCTTCTCTGAGTTGTGGCCTCCCTGATTGATAACTATTCCAAATTAAAAGTAAATCAGATCAGTAGCTCTCGAGAGTAGTTTGCGGACAGACACAAATCTCACAAGGTTTCCTTACTACAATTAGAAACAAATTTATATATTTTTTCAGTCGGAGCAAGAGTCTTGCGCCACTCTCAGGATATGTAGGTTTATTTTATGGTTAGGTTTGAACTAGATTTTAAATCATGAAATGAACGATTCTTGTAAAAAATATATAGTATTTTCAACAACACATTATCATCTTATGCGTATAGCACTTCTTCAAGATTAAAAATACACGTAAAAATTTTGTCAGTTGGTAATGTCCTCTTGCACTTAGCGCCACCCTCGCAGTTAACCCTCCCTGTAGAGAACACTGAAAGCATATTTATGTTGGAATCAGATTGACGATGACGCTCTGGGCACCCCTAAGCGAATCACTACGGGTTGTATATGACGAATTTTAGGCATGATCATTTTGGTTGGGTGGAGAAAGGAACACACCACAGTGTCTAAAACTCTTGAATAACTGCAGCCGAATCGCCGAGACGTTGCCTCTCTAAGTGTGTTCTACAAGCTATACCACGGTGAGTGTTCTGAAGAGCTCCATAACCCTTCTTCTCTATTCTGCAACCGAACTACACGCACAGCCCAAAATATGCATTCACATACCATAGCCACTATCCCCACCTGTACTTATAAATTTAATTTAATACTTTATTGCATAAAGACAAATGCGGGCTTTAATGTCACAAGACATTTTATCATAGCCAATTTATCAATTTACTGAAAGTAAAATTAAAAAAAAAAAAAAAATTAATAACTAACCACATACATATAACTACATATACATACATACACATATATAAATATTACATATATTGTTAATCTTTAGAAGGTAAAGTATCATCACAACCGTATTCCTTGCGGGGTTGTCAGAAACGCTTAAGTTGCAAGCTTGCCGATGTCACTAGCGTACCAGACTCGACATAAAATTACACAAAATCAATTATTGGGTTCCGCCCTCGCCAACTCGTCTGACCAACGAACGTGGCGAGTGTAGGCCATATTCTCCAGAGATTTCTAAAAGGCCCATTTCCAACAGTGGAGTTCTAGGACTATATGTTCTAGGGGCTGTGATGATTGTGTTTCAACCAAGAATTGAACCCGGTACCTCCGCGTTTAAATCTTACCGCTAGACCACAGAAGCAATCCTTAATCTTTAAGATCTTTATAACGAAAATATGTAACAAATGCTTCCAGTCAATGTTTGAAACAAGAGTAACTAGAAACGATAAAGTCGTGTGATCAAAAATTTGTATTCTATAAATAACAAAGCATGTGACAATTAATTGTTGTGAAAAACGTCAATAATAGTTGTCAAAATCGAAAAGAAAAAGAACATCCTAGCTAACTCGTCTGGCTACAAAGCTATAAAGAATAAAATTTGATAGCTTGACACAGAAAACCAGTGCTACTGGGACAGCTTTTATTGTTTTCTTAAAAGATGAATAGGAAATATTCGTCGTAGTAACGCCGCACCTTTTAACAAGAGAGGTTTGCTGCCTTCTTCTGCGTCACAAAGGAATCCGACATTAAGTGCGTAATAAAATAATATGAGCACATACTCGTATAAAATGTTTATATTATAAACATCATTATAGATTCGTAATTCATACATTAATAGAACTATTATAATATCAAAGTTTGATTGAAACGAAATAGGTTTATTTCATCATCATCATCATCACAGCCCCAACTTTTGGAGTTGGGTCTTCCAGAACATATATCTGGAGAATTTGGCCTACACTCGCCACACTTGCCAGACGGGTCGTCGATGTCTATAGCGTACCAAAATCAAGAAATATCACAAATATCGTAGCGACTGTAGGTAAAATTCTACAGAATTATGTTCTGGAAGGCTCATTCCCATCAGTAAAGGTTCTAGCAACTGTAATGATAAATAATAAGGTAGTTCAATGTAAGATATTAAAAAAAAAAACATTAAATCATAATCAAAACCGCAGCACAACAATAAAAAGCGAAGTTAAATCACCTTTATGTATAATAGACCCAGTGATGAGCCTTGGGGAACACCGCTATTAAAAAGTTAATCTTCATATAATTATCATAGTCCACGCGTATTGTGTTTGGGGTAGACAGAGAGATGTGACGTCATTATCACGCCAGGTGTTGTCCGAAAAGTCATTGCGAGGGTGGGTTTTAATATTAGGGTGTAGCTTATCGAATGCTTTGGTCAGATCACGATACATCGCTACAGGGTGCGCGGTTATCCGATACGGTTTGTTTTAGGCCCGATGTTTGTGCTGATTCTCAAATTACAGTTTGCACACGTGTTCAAATTTAGAGGGAATATTTTTGAAGTTGATTTTTGTTTTAAGTAATTTAATTATTACATAAGTATACGAATAACAGAATATATTGCGGGAAGGAAATATATTGTATACTGGCTTATTGACCCGGCTGCGCCCGTGTAGTAAGCTGTAATTGTCAAGCAATGAAAATACATACCAAAACAACGAACAAAAATCTTGTTTTGTTACAAATTAATCTACAATGTTGTTTTTTATTTTAATTGGTACATTTTTTTGTATAATTGAAAAGAAAATCGCTCTGATCAAAAACGCTTTTTTATTTTGGTTTAAAATATTGTGACGTCACATCGCACAAAACAAACAAATCTCTCATACATTAAATGTAAATTAAAAGCTTAAATTGGGACGTTGCATCCGAGATAGTCCCAGAGAGACTGGCAACATTTCCCCTCTCTATAGCGAGCCTAATACGTTGGCAGAAATGATTGCCAGCCTTGCTGTCTCCAGACCTTTCCGTCAGCCGCTTTGACAACTCGGCCAAACAGGATGAAAATATTATAAAACACTTGCTTCAAATCGCTACCAATGGGTAAAATGCCAAGCATACTGGCAACGAGGGCTGGTTTTGTCTCCTGATGTGTTGACGAGCAGTTTTGACAACGCGTTGAATTGGTCCTAGAATTTTAACTTTAAACACATCTTCCAATAAGCTGTGTGTATTTCGGCCTTTAGTGGTACTCTGCTTGTAATGCAAACCTATCCTAATGTGTATAATCTATTTTTAAAAGCATTAAAAATTCGTGCATATTCCCTTTTGGCCGTAGGGTTATAGAATATCATAGACAAATGATGACGTCATTTGTTTCTATGATGTTTAAGCTAAATTCCTGTAGCGTTTTATCAAAACCCAAAAGTAATATCCACCTATCAATTCTCACAAAATTTCGAGTTTGACTTTTAAGGGAGTTAATTTAAGTTAAATCAACAAGCAACAAGATTTTAGCTTTGAAACCACTCTGTAGATATACGGCACGCTTTATCATTGTCCGGTTAATTTCCACAGGGTGTCCTACCTCGTTACTGACCCACCCTATATTAACTTTAAAATTAAAAATCCATTCCACTTTCACCATTATTGCAATGAGTCATAGAGTCAAAAATTTATGTCAATTCTTGACAGTATAGATGATCATTATTTTGTAATTTCATGCATTTTTCTTTATTGAACACGCACACGTAATTATGCGGAATCTTCGTTATTGAATTGTTATAAGTAAAAAGCTTTGGACAAATTAACAATTAAGTTGAAAATAATTATATAGTAATTTTGTTATTTATTTTTTTCCTCGCCAACCCGTCTGGCCAGCGTGGCGAGCGTAGGCCAAATTCTCCATATTTATGTTCTGGAAGGCCCATCTCCAGCAGTGTAGATCTAGAACGCTGTGTTCTAGGGGCTGTAATGATGAAAATGATGATGATTATATTTTTGTATAATAACGAAGGAGTAAAATAAAATTATTATAATAAACCGGGTTCGATTCCTGATCGGGACACAATAATTTATTTGTAATATTTCTCGAGTTTGGTACGCTAGATTCATCGACTAGCTTGCCACTTGTCATGATGGGCCTATAGTAAAGTTCTTCTGCTTCTTTAAAAGCGTGGTTTCTGACCAACCAACATAAACTAGAATCGTTAATAAATTGTCATTAAAAATTGACATCGGACCGGTTGGATCTGGCCAGCGTGCGAGTGTAGCCCAAATTCTCCAGAATTTCTGGAAGACCCATCTCCAACAGTGGCAGTCTAGAACCCTGTGTTCTTGGGGCTGTGATCATGTGATGACAACATAAGAAACAATAATAATAAAATACAAAACTAAAAATTTGTAAAAGAGATACTTTAAAATTTAAAAATCTTATTATAATTCGCTACCAATTGGCAGTGCTAAGGATACTTGCAATTTGACTAAAATAAAACCCAATTTTAAATTATGATAATATAAATGTAACAACATTGAACCAAAATTAACCAAAAATCTATATTCATAAGCTAGTTTCGTTAATAATTTTATTAGCCATCATCTAATTAGTTAGGCTCCCCTCCGGCAGATGGCACCAGATCTTAGGGGAGATACCCTCCCCTCTCGGCATCATCACATCACGGCTGGCGTGTCCAACATACTTCCAATAAATAGTGCAGATTGTTGTACTAAACACATGTGACTCAGCCCCCACATGTTGGTAAATGTGACGAAAACAACAATGCAATGGTTCTCCCATTGCATGTCAGATCTAAACGGCTAATAAAGGTATAATAACTGCCTCCGTGGTCTAGCGGTTAAGTCCGTGGATTTACACGCGGAGGTACCTGGTTCGATTCCTGTACAATAATTTATTTGTGATATTTTTCAAGTTTGCTACGCTAGAGACACGAGCTTGCCATTTGTCATGATGGGTCTTAGTAAAGTTGGCTAAATGTGAACTCGCTCCTTAAAAAAACCGTGGTTTCTGGGCACCCCGTAAGGGATCGGTCGTGATGATACTATTCTTATATCGTAATTCATTAGTTAGTAAGACAAAATATTATTTTAATTTTATTTATTAATACTTTAGACTTCAAAATTTTGTAACTTTTTTGTTACGGATTTATAAAATCCTACACGTTTTTATATTATAAAAAAATTACATAAAAAATTGTGTTTTATTTACTTATTAATAATGCAAAAATTTGGGCAACTTTACTATAGCTATACGTATATATAGCTCTAGCGCGACATACTCGAAAAATATCCGGAATAAATAATTTTGTTCCTGACCATAAATCGAACCCGGTACATTTTAGTTTAAATCCGCTTAACCACAGAGCACGCACTAGCAGACACAAACTCTGTAACATTGTAGTTCCATTACAAGGAACATATATTCCATTACGCCGCACCTCAAAGAGCTTTCGAAAATCCCATACATACTTCATCTTCTTAATTCGATCCTGATTTGATAACGGAGTTTGTGCGTGCTAGAGCTACAGAGCACTGGACATTCGTTTTACCGACAAGCTCGCACGAGCCATCCATCGTGGCGCATGTAAAATATAGCTAATCTTATCTACCACTTTGTATTGGTAAGTGAAACAAGGCCTTATCTATCGGTACGTGTGTGGGGGCCTTACATTCCTCCACCATGGTCACGGAGCCATGACGGGATGGAGTAAGCAGAGGTTTGTTTATGACAAAATCAAAATCTTTGACAAATAAACTGGCACTTTTTATTATTTGTCAAACGATTGTACAGATTGAAAACTTTACACAACGGTACATAAAATATTTATGTAGTAGAGGTAATTGAGCAATATAATTAATTTTACATAAACCTAGATAATAATATGCTAAGCACATGTACGCTTAGATCGCAGCCTGAGTGACAAAAAAACATCATTATCATAGTGGCCCATTGAGTTCTGGTAGTCCAGGGGAATGAAAGCAAAAGAGCAAGAGGTTGCGTGGTAGGTCTCCGATTAGATGGACTGACCAGGTGAAGGCTGCAATGGATAATCCCCTACATGAGTCTGTCTTAGTTGTAAGTTAAATATATGTATGTAATGTTGCTGACACTGTTGGCAACCTTAACAAATAAATAAAATAGAAAGAAGATCATGTGACTTAAGGCTATTAACACTTTTGCACCCCAAAACAATACATTTTTTAAAAGATTTATTCAAGTTTACGTGTACTTTAGAGAAATGTACTGTCTATAAACTTACTAGGAAATATAATTATATAATAATAATAAATAACAATACCTAACTTTAGTCAGAGAAAAATAGCAGAAACATTAATAAGGATTTTACTTTATTTTAATAAAACTAATCTATGATACCCTAGCCAACCCGTCTGGCCAGGCAGCGTGGCGAGTAAAGGCCAAATTCTCCTGAAATTCCCGGATCTTATATTATATTTACTAGCCAATTTACTTGGCAAACGTTGTTACTTTAAGTTAGTTTACTATAAAAACTGTAAATTAGACTAACATTTATGGAAGTAAAGAATTTTTATATTCATCTTTTATTTACCTCCAACAGTGGAGTTCTAGGACTCTGTGTTCTAGGGGTTGTGACGATGAATCTATGATTAATATATCTACAAAATGTCTGTAATTTTATTTCCTAGCAAGTAAGTAAGACTACATTTCTCTAACATTAAGTATTGTGCGAGCGAGAAAGTTGCAGTAGCCTCTAAACTTAAGTTACCAACTCTAAGGCTGGGTTGTACCAAAACAAAGTCTCTATAATTGTAACGATTAACGTTAAAAATGGCGTCGAATATACCAGCTGACGGCTGACTTTCAAAATAAAACTAATACATTTGACGCCATTTTGAACTTTAATCGTTACAATTACAGACTTATTTTGTTGCAACTCACCCTAAATCTTTAACGGTCTTAGCCCACAACGAGGTCAAATGTAACCGCTATCAGAAACAAAATCTGGTATTCTATAGTTTTTGAGTCTGTGTGACGATGCTCCCAGTGGCAGAACGCATCAATGCGGTGGGTGAACTCGCATAGCACGTCAATCTCTCTAAAAATAAACCCTCCAATAAAATATATCACAATGTATATACGCCCAAAGCTTTTAGCCGCGCACCTACTGGACGACACGCGCCGGAGAGAACCATGCGGAAAGGTATTTTATTTTAAAATAAAGAACTACGATTTTTTTTTTTAATTGGTCAGTAATAAAATCTTAAGTTAAGGTGCAGAGAAGTTTAGCTAAAAATATCGCCATTCATACTGAGCCTAATCAATTAGATAGCAAAAGGTCGACGATCGCGCGAACTTTGACTTACGTAATTCTTTCTCTCTCTATTTCGTAATAATAATAACACTTACGGCCAGTTGCAGAAAGCTTGATTAAAATAATCTATGATCAACATTTTAATATATTCCGTGATTGGAGGTTAGATTGTCACTTTTGGTATTTCGGTGTCATGTTAAAGATATCAAAAGATAATCATGCTTTCTGCAACCGGCCGTATAAGACCAGCCTTTAGGTATTTATAACAAAACACATCATAATATCCGTATATACGATTTATATTTAAATTAGGTTTTGTGAGTAGGTAATAAACCTACCACCTAAAAGGTTTTTAGTAATTTTTTATAAAAAAAACTTATTATAATTGTGTCCCGAGGAATTTATCGGTACCTCCGCGTCTACATCCACGGACTTAATCGCTAGACCAAGGAGGCAGTTTGTACAAAACATCTAGAATTAAGTGAATAAAAAAACATAACGAAATAAAATTATATGTAGATGTTGCATAAATCAGTCCATGTTTTACAAGGACGCTCATGACACGAGGCGCCTCTCATGGAATATAGACGGCCGTAGAGTCGCCTCATATTTGTAATTTAAACCGATACCTTAGGTTGGCATACCACCAGCCAACTTTACTTTTAAAAACGCTGTAAATTTTATAATGAAAAAACGGTATCTGTTCAAAATATTGATTACGCTCACACCGTCAAATAAGGGAAATGGATTAAAGAAATGAGACAGTGCGGAAGACAGTATGGTAGAACTGCTGTCTATAAGGAAAGAAGGCATGCAACTTACTTGGTAAGATTCGGTTATCAGCTCAGCAGGTCGTACGCCAAAGTTCATTCCACGAAACCGAGTTCACAGCACTATTTTGAAGATACACGCGCGGCTAAAAACACTCACAGCTGATTAATAAAGTCTAGAAGATAAGTAGGTGATATTTAGCACAAATAAAGCGGAGCGGTGCGGTTAAATATAATAAAATTTATAAAAAATATATGAATGCGTGCTCATCACCGTGTTGCGATACCTACAACTGGGAAGGAAGGATAGGAAAAAATGTTTAACAGCTGATTTCGGAAATTTGCATAATGATAAAAATAAATCGCGTCAACAGCTTCTCCGCACTAAGTCTTCATGAGACTTTTACTCCGTCATCGGAGCTATCTAATTTCCCCCAGGACGGCCAGGAAACACGTCAAGTTCCTGCAGACCTCTGGAAGAGTTTCGTCAGTCTGGAGTAATTTCAGTCTAGGCATATATAGATATTAGAATCCAAAAGACTGACGTAGGCTTTATGATGTAATCGTCTGACCACGTAAAGTGACGTCAATATTATGTTTTAGCACACCATTATATTATACGGGTAAACCGTGAAAAAATATATCCACAAGTCTACATCTACTCCACGGTTTTCTATAGCTTCCATTAGCGGTCGATTGACGGCGCCTTTTTCCTACTCCCATTTGGTAAGAAATATCGCGCGCCGACACTTATGGCGGCCACACACTGTGCTAAACATCGTGGAATCCTAAAGCTTGTTGTAGACGATAACATACCCCGTTTTAGTTTTTATGTTTTTAAAGTTGGTATTTTCTTTGAATGGAAACAACTGACGACTGATATGCGATAGCAGTCCCTACAGCTATGTATATATATGATATATATATATATATACGATTTAGACTAAAACGTGATATATAGAAGTAAATATTCGCTGCAACATTGGCGATAAAACAAGTATAAGTCATATTATGAACATATGAACACAGAAGTCGTTTTCCCAGCATGGTCGCAACAACTATACCAGGATGATAGGCATATAGTAATGTTGGCTAAATGTAAATATGCTTTTGACCGCCATGCAATAGAAACTGGGCCTTCGACATGCATGTCCGCTCGATTTGCTCGAATGAAACTGACAATTTTCTATGGAGATCTGTCGCTTGTCATTCGAATATTTCGAACCTACACGCAAGTCGAATAAGCCAGAATTTGGCCCCTGATACTTAACTTTTTTACAAGAATGAAAAGAAATAATGCTTCTGAAAAATGCTTTTCGTCGATTGATTCGGCAATTTTATAGGAAATACAATTCAACATACATGACTGGGCATAAATTATTCACGCTATTACATTTTAAAAAGAAAATAATACCATGATCGACAGCGGACAGCGATCAAGTGGAAAAACGCTTCCGATTGCCAAAAGAGGGCTTAAAAATGCTTTCAAATTCTAACGTTTTTTTATTATCTAACGATTTTAAAATTGCATCGATTGAAATACACAGAAATTGGAATAATAATTGTTTTAACAACCACAAACGGCCAGTTGCAGAATATCTGATTATCTTTTGACATATGTAACGTTTGCTTACGAGGCACGTCATTGGCCGAAATAACCAAAGCAAGAAGCCACGTGGCAAATATTAAAATATTGATCAGAGATTATTTTATTCATCCAATCTGCATGCATAATGAAATATGTTATTGTTTTCATATCTTGTAACTTTTTTACTGAATAAAGATATTATTATTATTATAATCGATTTTGATATACCTACGCGGCACATGATTGGCTCGTCACTTTGGTTATTCCAGACAATGACGTAACTCACAGTACGTTAAACATGTTAAATGAGCGTTTGAAAATCATAATTCGTAATGTAATTTAAGGTACTAATTGACTTATAAATACCTACATAGTATTATTATTATTTTTCAATAATTTTACCGCAAAATATTTGCAAAATATAAATTAAAATTAATATGAATATTAACGGATATAATATAATGTATAACAAATAGGGGGTCGAAGCTGCTCGCGTCCGTAGGTAATTATGAACTTAGAAACCCTACACGTGATCCCTGGGTTGTGCTAAACGAGCAGCAAGCAACGCCGAGCCACAGGCGGCGGTAGAATAACCTGTACCTCATTAATGAGGCGGCTACGTGGGCCGTGAGGACCAAATACCCTCAGAACAATTCGACATAGAAGGATATGGGAACCCACTATGATTATTCTCCCAAGAGAACTCCCGACCTAAACATGCAAGTACAAACCAAGGATGTGAACAGGTCAGATGATCCGGCTTACACCCGGCGCTCATTGATACCCGGGTTGGTGAGTGTGAAATTGGCTACCGAAGACTCCCCGAGGGTAGGTCATCAGGCCTTTGGGAGAGGAAATGCTACTGAAGACACTAAATCCAAAGTTGCGATGAGAATCAAGAAACGGATTGGAACCTGGAATGTTTGTGGCCTCCTACAACCTGGTAAGCTCTCAATTGTCGAGAAGGAAATGGAGTCCTGCGGTGTTTCGATTTTGGGTCTGTGTGAAACTCACATTAAAGGAGCGGGTCATTTCAGAACAGCAACTGGCAATACAATGTATTTCTCGGGAAATGAAACTAATAGTAGAAATGGTGTAGGTTTTGTTATCCCGGCAAAATTAACAAAGTGTGTGACTGGATATCCTCCTGTTAATGATCGCATTATCACTATCCGATTGAACTGCAGTCCCTGTCCACTTAACATCATACAGGTATATGCTCCCACTGCACAGTCCACGGAGGATGTTATTGAAGAGTTTTACGGGACTCTGGAAACAACAATCAGAAATATCTCTAACCGTGAAGTTATGATCTTGCAGGGTGATTTCAATGCAAAAGTCGGTGAAACATTGAATGACGATCACATACGAAGCATAGTAGGGAAATATGGTCTCGGACCCAGAAATGTTAGAGGTGAGAGATTAATCGATTTATGTAATAGTAATAAATTGACTGTAACAAACACATGCTTTCAACACCACAAGCGCCGGTTATATACATGGAAGTCTCCTGGTGATAGGTATAGAAATCAGATAGACTACATTACCATCAACCAACATCAAATTTCTCACTATTACATTTATTGTAGTCCCGTTTTTTTTCAAACCAGTATTCTGGTATTTTATTATTAGTCTTTAGGTTAATTTTAGCTGTTATGGATTGACCCGTCTCATGGTCAGAAAGACCTAATAAATGAATACGATCAGTAACACATGGAATGTTACTTGCTATTATGTCAATGCATGATTTTTGTCTAGTCGGTTTGTTGATGTGGCTTATTATGTTATTGTTAGTTAGGATACTCAAGAGAATTTTGGAATTTTTATTAGATTTTAAAATGTCGATATTCCAGTCTCCACATAGTATATTTTTTTATTTCTTTTACGTATTAAAGTATCAAGTAGCAACCCTAGTTCATAAAAAAAAATGTCAATATTGGATGTCGGTGTTCTATAGATACATACTATTATGATACCATAGTCCAAAATATCAATAGCGCAATACTCAAATTCATATACTAATGGGGGTCGAATATTTAATGTTTTAAAGGATATATCACGCTTTAGCAGAATGCAAGAACCACCCCTTCGTTGATTTACTTTACTCCGTGTTTATACGAGTATATCTATGAAATAGCAGTATTCGTCCGAAAGTACCCAAGCCTTTTTAAAACGAACGGAGAAATGGGTTACCGAGGTCAAAGATACAAAGACAAACTATGTACCCCATCTCAACGCTTGGAGATTTACTCGAAAAATTGTTACTGTATGGCAATTAAAATATTTAATCATTTGCCATCTGATCTAAAAGCATTAAATGTAAGGGATTTTCAAAAAAAGTTATTTAAGCTATTGGTACTAAAGGTATACTATTAAAATAAGGATTTTCTCAGTGATGTACTTGAGTAGGATAATAATATCATAATAAATCTTTGACATAATATAAGTAGGTACTTAATTGACATGTAATTTATTGTTCCATTTAATTTAATTTGTTTTTACTTTTATGTATAGGTGTGTTAAATACTATATAAATGTAAATATTTTCACGCTGCATGACGGCAGGATACGCCGGACAACTACTACTACTAGCCACATTATGTACCGTATTCTAGAAAATAAATGTTTTGATTTTGATTTTGATTTTTGAACCAACGATGGAGGTCATCAATTACGAACGCAAAAACGTACCCCGGTGCGGAGTGTGGCAGTGACCACATACTATTAGTTTCAGACCTAAAGTTACGACTTAAATGTGTCACAAAACCTCAGAAACGAATACCGAGACTAGCTAGAGCTGAAACAGAGTTTTTTCAAAACAAAGTGGAAAAACGCCTAGCTAGAAACACCAATAGCACTCACAATGGCAACCCAAATGATCTATGGCAAGATTTACAAGAACATATTGCAGAAGTCCTTAAATCCATGGTTAGGGCACCAAGTACACGAAAGACCTGGATAAGCGATGAAACTTGGGAATTAATAAACAAGAGGAAAACAATATAAATATACAAATATAATAAAAAAGGGTAACAATAATCGCTCAAAACACAAAGAGTATTTGCACCTCTGTAAAAACATTAAATACTTATGCAGGAGGGATAAAAACGACTACCTCGAAAGTATATGTGTGGAGGTCGAATCACATGCTAATAAAAACCAAGCTGCAGACCTTTTTAAAAAGATTCGTCTAATAACAAGGAATTTCAAAGCCGCCTCCTTTGTTATAAACGATGAGCAGGGTAAACCGATTCATGACCTTGAGAAAGTAGCTAATCGGTGGAAGGAATATTGTACAAAACTGTACCTAGATCCAAGTAAACCTCCATCGATAGCCACAGTAATTGGCGACCGAGAGCCAGATATACTACATTCTGAAGTGGTCAATGCCATTAAAAGACTAAAAACCAACAAAGCTCCGGGTCCTGACACTATAACGGCAGAAGCTTTGAAGGCGCTTGGCGACCGAGGTGTCACTAGATTGCACGAAATCTGCAACGCCATCTGGCAAACTGGAGTGTGGCCGGAGGATTGGGCCCATTCGTCAATTGTCCCACTGCACAAAAAGGGTTCGGTGCGAAGCTGCGGCAACTATAGAACTATTGCCCTAATATCGCATGCCAGTAAAATCCTTTTACACATAATTAATGACCGACTCAGACACTATCTAGACTGGCAAATCCCTCAAGAACAAGCTGGATTTGTCAAAGGGAAAGGAACTAGAGAACAGATCTTGAACCTCAGACAGATAGTCGAAAAATGTCACGAGTTTAACATCCCGGTAATCATTTGTTATGTGGACTATCAAAAAGCATTTGATTGCGTAGGATGGCATGCACTGTGGGAAGTTTTAGAGGAGGCCGGTGTGCCTTTACACATAGTTCAGCTCATCCGACGTTTATACGACACAGGATACGGAACTGTCAAAGTCGGAAATGCCATATCAGACCGGTTTAAGTTTGAAAGAGGAGTTAGGCAAGGATGTGTGATATCGCCAATACTATTTAATATATATGGTGAACACATCATGCGGAAAACCCTTGAGAGGGCGGTGTAACGTTTGGTGGTAAAAAGATCTCAAACCTACGTTATGCCGATGATACAACCCTGTTTGCCGCGCAGAACAGGAAATGGTAGAACTCTTAAACCGTTTGGAAAACGTCAGCACAAAATTTGGTCTTTCCATCAATAGAGCCAAAACAAAGCTGATGGTAGTCGACAGATCTCACAGGATAACGCGCACACTGACCTTGATGACTATGAAACCGTGGAAGATTTCCTTTACCTCGGCTCTACTGTCAGCAATAAGGGAGGTTGCGAAAGTGAGATTCGTCGACGAATTGGAATGTCTAAAACAGCAATGACCCAGCTCGACAAAATATGGAGAGATACCAACATATCCAGGAAGACAAAAATCCACATTGTCAGAACGCTCGTATTCTCCATATTCTTGTCGGTTCAGAGATGTGGACTATAAAAGCCGCAGATAGGGCAAGAATTGATGCATTTGAGATGTGGTGCTGGCGTCGTTTGCTTAATATTCATTGGACCGCACGACGCACTAACGTTTCCGTGCTCGAAGAGCTCAAACATGCTAAGGTACAGAGACTTTCTGCCGTCTGCTTTACCCGAATTCTGCAATATTTTGGCCACATTGCTAGAAGAGGCGCCGACAATCTGGAAAAACTCTTAGTAACGGGAAAGGTAGACGGTAAAAGAACAAGAGGAAGAAGCCCCAAACGATGGTCCAGTCAGGTGACAGACCACCTAAACATCCCAGTACACCAAGCTATCCATTGCGCCGAGGACCGTAGCCACTGGAAACGGCTAGTGGATGGACTGCGACGGAGTCACGATCCCCAACAGTGGGGTACCGACTAAGGAGGATAAGAAATAGATTTTCTAAACAGTAAAGTAGTTTAGTTTTTTTTTAGTTTAGTAGTAACGAATTTGAAGCTATCGAATGCTGTAAAAAACGTTTTGACAAAAATGCACATACTCGTAGATTATAGATCTTATACCAAACATTTAAAAAATATATATATATATATATATACTAGTACATGTGTCCTGATGCTAAGTGGCCGGCGAGGTCCATAAATGTTAGTAACTGAAATCAGACACTCATGACTGACATCAGCCACTAACACTGCGCCATGACGGATTGACTGGACATGACGGCAATTCGAGCCTTATCCCGAAACGTGTGGATACACTTTATTAGGGTTATCAGCACGAACAGTGGATACCTACTTCCCCGCCCCGGCATACTGAATTATTATTTGAAATTGCGCCATAAGAATAAAAATTCAACTACTTACTGGCATAGCAAAATGTACCTAAGTCTATAATCATTGGTGTATTCATTTTATAATTGTGTATGTCTTAGTTTATAATATGACAATGCCTATTTACAGCAGCTATAATTTTACGATTATAATTATGTATATTTATTTGGGTGTAATGTGCTGCTCCAAATACAAGCTATTTCCCAGAAAATAAGCTTTTTGTTATATTAATTAATTTTTTGACATGCAAAAGCGCAGAATACATTATATTTATTGTCCTATGCCTACTTACAAAATAATTAAACTAAACTAAAGTACACGTTAAGGTACTTAAAAATGTACGTTATTCTTAAAACCGCCAAATCAAAACATCAAAGTTTCAACGCTAACTTAATACAAAACGTATGTAATGTATGATAATAATAAATACAACATTTGAGTGGCTGTAAATTGCGCGTGCGCATTTATTTCGATACAGGGTGTATCGATTGATATAGTTGATTTTTGTACTTACAAATTTCTGCAGCGTGTGACAGAAGTAAGTCTCCAAAATATATACGCAAAGGGATAGCCTACGGTATCGGGGTAAAAAAATTGTTCTGTGCATGTGGGTAGGTTGTAGAATACCCAGAGAAGAAGGCATGAGGTTATAGAGCTCGTCATAACATTTATCGTGGTATAGTTGGAAGCTTGGGGAGGCTACGTTAGGCGAAGCTGCAGCAATTCAAGAGTTTAGGATCTTTAAAAACAGTGCCCGTGAGTGCTGTACATCTAAACTTCATTAAAAACATCATCTACTGTAATTTCTTTGCCGAAAGTACAATGGGCCTGGGGATGGGATAATCTCCCGTTTTCCCCGGCAGGATCTCGGCGGTTAACTGTCTGCCGGTGATTCAACGCACGTTAGGTGCTGGGCGCTGTTTCTACTACGACACCGTCCCTTCTCGCCTAGATTTGTCCACTTTAGTTCCTCTCCAAGAGCGCCTTCCTAGGTAGTGGCCTCCCCTCCGGGGGCCGTGCGAAAGTAGGAGCGATATCCTGAAGATGTTTGTAGGATCCGTTGTCAGGCCGGTAAAACATACGTTTAGCTAGGCCGACAACAAATGCCTCGATAGTAGGCATCTTCAGATCTCTCGCAATTGTAGGAATGCTTTCTATACGTACATTTGTCATAGATTTACAACATCACCGTTCCCGTGAGGAGGAGAGCACGTTAAGCCGTCGCTAATACCAACTTGTAAGATCATTAATAAATTGTAATTAAAAAATGACATCAGACCCTACTTAACCCGTCTGGCCAGCGTGGCGAGTATAGGCCAAATTCTCCTTACATGCATATTCTCTATTAGTTAAGAACTCCATTTTTTTATCACCTCTCCGCGAACAGATTACAGCTATAGGCATATATAATATCGAGCACCCTGTATATTTATATCGGATAATAAATCTCCAAGCACTTAGAGCGGGAAAGTAAATTTGTCTGATCAAAGCATCGCTCCTGTTCACCTAACGGTTGCCACTTCAGTTCCCGGTCCGGCTATTCTCGTCACGTTTATGAATGAACTTTATTTTCATAACTATTTCGTCATTGGCGTAAAATAGACTGTTGTTAGTAATAAAATTTATTTTTTATTGTACTATTTTTTTTATGATAAGAGGTTTATCCACACAGCAATAGATAGGAAATGCTCAGTATAATCACGACCGTAGAACACTTACTGCCGGTTACAGAATGGCTGATTACATCTTTTGTCATCTTTAGCGTATGCCTATAAGACACGTACGTGACCGCCTCCGTGGTCTAGTGGTAACAAACGTTGCCGTGAACTCGTTCGATTCCCACCGGGGGCAAGTTGTACATTGTATAATTTGTCTCGGTCTGGGTGTTTATATGTATAATATGTATATATTTACAAAGAAAAAAGTATAATGTAGTTTATCAACCATCTAGTTTCTGTAACACAAGCCTCGTAGCTTACCACGGAAACTAGATGGCGCTGTGTGACCTGTCTGGAAATATTTATATTTATACGTCATTGGCTGAAATAACCAACGTAACAAGCCTACCAATCACGTCGCGTACCTATATCATGGATCATTTTAATCATCCTTTCTAGGCAGAATTTCTAGAACTATTATGGCGGGGGAGTTGTTTTTGTCACTTTAAGTACAGTCTTAAATTAATTTAATCTTAGAAATTCGTTATTGACTTTCGTTCAGCAGGATGTTTTAGGTGAATTACTGTGCGACGCAGAGTGGAACGACTCCCTCCCTATACACTCGTATTTTATGACGTTTCGGCTGTCAAACGAAAATAAAGTCTTTGTAATTGAGACGATTAAAATTAAAATAAAGTAAAGTATCATCACGACCGTTTCCCTTTCGGGGTGGTCAGTCAACCACGCTTTATAAATAAGCGGATTCACATTTAGCAAACTTTACTATAGGCCAATCATGACAAGTGGCAAGCTCGTCGATGTCTCCAGCCGTACCAAAGAAGAGAAATATCACAAATAAATATAATATTAATTACATGTATGGAATCGAACCCGGTACCTCTGAGTCTAAATCCACGGACTTAACCGCTAGAACACGGAGGCAGTAACATATTCTAAATGTAGTAATACATTTAGAATATTTCAATAAATATATTTTAAAAACTTTATTCGAAGGAAATAAAAAAAAAAAACTTACATTTTAACACATAAATTACTATTAATAAAAATAAACCTAATTAATAAATAAAAACTAAAATGAAGAAAAAACAAGATAAAATGGGCAAATACTGAAGAATACTGGCAGCATTGCCAGGTTGAATAGCAATACTGATCCTTTGGCCCAAATATTGCCGAGCCCTTTTGTCTCCCGAGGTGTTGACGAGCTGTTTTGACAACGCCTTGAAAATTTCGTGTGCACGTAATGTATTTTTATATTTATTTTATATATACATTTTGAAAAACCAACAGTTGACAATTGTAATTAGATATTAAACAGTTGTGGTGGCTCGGTTGTAAGAGTTTTAAAATTTAAAATGGCGCTAATGTACCAGCTTACGGCTGACCTTCAAAATAAAACTCGGCTCTATTTTTAACTTAAATCTAAACTATTTTACAGATACATTATTTTCATTTGACAGCTGGAAGGAAATGTTGAGTGGAGATACGGCTAGGCGGCTGTTAGTCTTGCTTCTAACACTAACACTACTAAAAATACGGATGACAGGCTGAGGATGATAATACGGATGACAGGCTGAGAATGATAATACGGATGACAGGCTGAGGATGGTAATACGGATGACAGGCTGAGAATGATAATACGGATGACAGGCTGAGGATGGTAATACGGATGACAGGCTGAGGATGATAATACGGATGACAGGCTGAGGATAATAATACTAAAATGAAACGCAAATCACTTAATTACACAAACATTTATTGAAAGTATTACGAGTTTTATTATAAACGTACTAATTCTACGGGACAAAAGTCGCATATCTAGTGGAAACAATCACAGACCGTAGTCACGGAGGTTACACATAAGTTATTAAATTAACACACGGAAAGATGCAACCTTGTCACCCTTAGGGACAATTTTACCGTTCCTTATAAAAAAAAAAAACTTTTTTTTTATACTGAACACGACATGAGACATGGCGCCCACCCGACGGTAAGCGGTACGCGAGGTCCAAGAATGGAAGCAACTGACGCCAGTCACTAACAAACGGCATCAGTCTCTACCACTATGCCGGCCTAACAAGATGCTTTTCAGACTTCGCTTGAAGGACTCCAGGTTATAGGAGTGGGGAAACACACTGGCTGGGAGAGCAGAACTGGCTGTATGAGCCAATCCCTTTGCCTTCCCTATCATCTCATTCTACATCAAACAGAACCAGAACTTATTTCATAAGTAAAACAAAACTATTAGAGTTATTTTACGAGGACAGGTCAAGTGCAAGTTTTTGTTTTGGATATTGTTAGTCAAAAGTGGTGTAGATAGATAGATAAATTCTTTATTGCACAGAAAATAAAACATTTTACAGTACATAGGGGAGCTTAATGTCTAAAAACATTATCTAACAGCTAACCTTTAGGAGAAGTGAGCAGGGATTGTGGGTGCATAACCACTAATGTTTGACAATGAGTTTTATTAAGAATGGTAAAATTGGCCCTTGAATTAAGTAGATCTCATAGATCTTATAGTAAATCTTATAAAATCAGGTTCTAGGTAATCTTATTTGGAATTCAGAAGAATAAATTTAATAACCGAACCTGACTACAGCAGTTACAACAAATATAAATGTGACAAGGTGCCCAATATATAGCAGCAGTATTCCATTACTATATAGCCATTTACATCGGATAAATATTTATACATTGTAAATAAATATATACTATAATTATAATAAATATTGTATGCCCATAATATATGCATACAACACGTAATAATAAATCCAAGCAATCTATTCAATACAGAATTTTGAATCTTGATTTGATAGTGTCTGTGCAAAATCAATTCCAAATGCGTTATATATTTATAGTTAACGAATTCCATTATGTAACGTTTGCGCATGGTAATGGAATACGTCTGCAATATTAGTTTTTTTTTTTAATTTAGAGATTCATTAATTGTAAATTAAAATGCAATACGAATATATATTATATTGGACTTTTTTTTAAATGTACCCTCCTAAAATATAAAAATTGAAACTAAACATTATAGGAGTATTTAGTTTGTTTAGTTAAGTATTGCAAATAAATTAAACAAATAGCTTCCTACAAATTAAAATTAGCATTTTAAACTAATAAAAATAAACATGTTTTAAATTAACAAAATCACAGTTTAGTATATTTATTTTAAATATAAATATCACAAAAAATAACAAAAATAAAACACTAAAAAATTTTAGATTCAACGCTTCTCGAGAAGAGAGCGTTTGTTGCTTTGTTTTTGTTTATGACAATCATTTTAAAAACTTCAAGACTTTTTTTTATAAATGGCATTCCGAAGGCACTCTTCAAATGTTTCTCAATTGTTTACAACCAATCCCTAAATACATTTTGTGACATGTTACAAAATTCGTCCCATTTAATTCCTTCCATCACGCCACTCAGCACCATCTCAAGTCTAATCGAATGTTATCGAAACATATTCTTATATCATAATGTCACAAAGTATTAAAAACATTGTCTACTACACTAGAACCATTTCAAATTGGCCAAATTTTATAGCTCTTAATGTGAAGGTCAAATAGGAAATATTTAATAAACAACGACTGTAAATTGTTTCTGTTTACTACGTAATATTGGCCGTGGTCACGAATCGACTGGAGCTGCGCGATGTAGCCTCGTACATAATGCCAGTAGATGTAAACCTACCCACTTGTCACTTTAAACTTTTTATAAATCGCGACACACATCACTCACAACATCCTTGGCAATTTGTCGCGGCGTCGAAACAGATTAATTACTGGATTTCATGATGAAGGTCTTGTACAATAAACAGATGCACATTTAAGTGTACATAGACGAGCTTAATGTCTAGTGACGTTTCCTAACAGCTAACCTTTGGGATAGTGAGCAGGGATTGTGGGTGCATTAAAGAGTGATTCCCTTCTCACAGTGACATCTTCCAACCTACCTCGGGTTGGATAGTGGGAATATAATTAATTATTATTTTTTCTTTCCATCTACCACTCTGAACTTAAGTACAATCACTAACAAAAAAAAACAAAATCCAGTAATTAATCTGTTTCGACGCCGCATCAAATTGTCCGATATAGCCGAGGATATTGTATGTGTTGTGTGTTGCGATTTCTAAAAAGTTTAAAGTGACAAGTGGGTAGGTTTACATTTACCGCCATTATGAACGAAGACCTACACCGCGCCAATCCATTCGATCCGTGACCACGGCCAATACAACCTGACCGAAACATCGAGAGAAATGACATATTGGCGTATAATAGTAGCGCCAGTTTTGCGATTGTTTAATAAGGAATGAATTGTAAATGCAAATGTGAAAACATTATTTTATTTTTAAAAAGTAATAAAAAACATTTGGCCTTTTAAAATGATTCTAGTATAATTAAGGATATTACTAAATCCCATGTTTCATTAATTTTCCATCGAATTAATTCCTCGCTTCTTAAATTTGCCTTCCAATTTAAGTGTTGCCACACTTCAAACAAATTTAATTATTGCCCCAAAATATTCCATATTTTATGCGTAATTTGTCCATGTAAACCAGAGATTCTCAAACTTATTTTGTCTGCCGTCCACTTTGACCGAATATAGCTAAGTAATCGATTTTGTGTAATAGCCAGGTTTTGATTTCAGTAAATTTTAAAATATAAAGTCCCCCTAAACCATACCAAACAACGCCTCCCATTTCTTTCTGAGCCCATTACCGCCCCCCTCTAGGCGTCCAGCGCCCACAAGGCAAGGGCGTTATCGTTTGAGAAAGACTGATTTAAACCAGTTAATGTCAAATATACGACATTTTATTAAAAGTTTAAATAACGTATTTTTGATAAAATAGTTAATAATTATAAATTGTAATATAGTAGAGCAATAATTAAATAAGTTTACATTCAAATTAAATGAAACCATGTACAGTTCTAAAAAGCTCTACCTACTATATAAGTTTGTAGAAAAATACGGTACAGGACACATCAAAAAGTTCTCCGACAACTACTTTTGTAGTACAACTACTACAAAAATACTACTATACATAAAAATACTGTCAATATTGATTAATAATATGTAAATATTCCCAAAGGAGAAATATCCAGCCACCGTAGCACGGGCTGTGAGATTTTTGAAGTTCAAAAACTGACACAATTTGCGCGTGGTTAACAAAATTTCGAGCACAGGATTGAATGGGATAGATTCTCACCATGACAAGGCTCTATATTTGTCACAAAAATTTAGCGGGTGTGACAAGATTAATAAAAAAAAAACTATATTTCGTCTGTGAATTTGGAATTCGTTGATTCGTTTGGTTAAGACACAAATAAAAATTTGCCGCAAAGTTTTTTTTTCCCAAAAGTTGAGATAGGACTTAAATAGTCCCTGGAGGACATTTTTTATTTATAGATAGTTATTTTTTATTAGGTTTAGTTTATAGATGTTTATTTTTTTATTTAAGTAGTTTGTAATTATTAATTTATTCACTCACAGACGATTTGACAACTTGTCAAGAATCTGGTAAAACTGGTCTGGATGAATAAATTTAATTATTTAACGAGTACACAAGTATTTTAATACTGACGGTTAAATAATTAGTTTCAGTGGCGTTAATAAATAAATAAAAGTATAAATCGTTTAATTACTGCATTATACAGTATATATATTTTTTTTATTTAAATTTTAAAAATACGTGACAGTATTTTTAAAATTACACATATAATACAGTATACATCTATATATGTTTATAATCTATAAATGTAAAAATCTACGTAGGTATATACTAGGGAATATAAAATATATGACTAAATTTGTCAATATTAGGTTTGTATAGGAAAAGAAAGGAATCGAAAAGACAAAAAAAATCTTTGACTGAAAATTTGATTTTCGTGTTAAAACATCTATTATATTTAAAATAAGATCTGTAAACAAACAATTTTTTTTAATAATCATAAGAGTGACGTAGAAAAATAATTTATTTATTTAAAATATTATATGTGAAAATAATAACATAATATAAAAATAAATACCTTTCAAAGGTCGTCAAATAGGTCAAATAATTAAAAAAAAAAAAAAAACCAGGAAAAAAAAGTGTTAATTTTAATAGGTGGTACAGTGGCGCACTGATGGTGGTAATTTGCCCAGTCGGCCGGGACGGGGAAGTATATTTGTATATTTGTATATTTCACCTATATAACAATCGTTATATTTTGGTATGTCAGTTAACAAATATTAAAATGATAACAGTAATGCTATTAACACCATGCATCGTAGACAAAGGAGCATAGGAACACAATACAGTAGAAGGCATAAGACCACAAAATTATACAACTATTTAAAAGAATTTTCCGTCAAAGGCATGTCAATAAATTCTGACAGGTTATAAAAAGCATTATTTTGGAAAAAGATTTTCAATTTTGTTTTAAATTCACTTGGTTGTAGTCTAGTTATAATCTCAGGTAGTTTGTTGTATAATGTAATTTTCAACTGCAAACCTTGTTTAAACGTTTTTCTTAACCTGGTTTGCCTTATATAGATTTCATTCTTGTTTCTTAGGTTATACTTAGTCAAAGTAAGTATCCACCGTTAGTGCTATTGAACCCAGTAAACTTTATCCACACGTTTCGGAATCAGGCTCGAATTGCCGTCATGCCCAGTCAAGCC
Organism: Tinea semifulvella; assembly: GCA_910589645.1. NCBI lineage: Eukaryota > Metazoa > Arthropoda > Insecta > Lepidoptera > Tineidae > Tinea > Tinea semifulvella. The sequence continues at coordinate 736,401 of OU342604.1, forward strand.
GGCATAGTGTTAGAGACTGGTGTCAGTCATAAGATTGTTATTTTTGTATTAATTTTATCATGATGTCGAATTAATTAATTTATATACTTACTCACTTTTTATTCTAATATTTATTGTTTTGTAACTCTATTATTAAATTGATTTTATTATTGTTGAATTTTTATTTTATGATTATTATTACTGTCTTTTCCTTCTTTTCTTTTTTAGATTGGGGAGCTGGTGTCACAGTTGGTGCGATTGTACGCACCTGACAAATATCTCCGCGCGCGTGCTCACAGATAGCTAGCCCCAGCTACCTACCGCACGGTGGCGCATCGCTACTCTCCGTTGCCTCGTGCACTTCATGCACTTAGAAATTTGCTCGAGTCAACACCACATCTCGACATCTTTGCTGACGATCTGTCCAAACTCAGTAAAGCATGTTGGAAATTTTGTGAGTAAATGAAATTGATTAAGATTTTAAGTATTATCTTTTGTTATTATTATTATTATTATTTTTCTTAGACTTAGTATTAATTAACTATTATCTAATAAGTTTAAAAAATGTGTTTTTTTTTATATTATTAATAACGTCTGACTCCTCCTTGTATGATGTATTGGAGTATCTGTAATACCATGTAAAGTGTATGTATGTAAATAAATAAATAAATATTATTATTTGTATAGAAAATAAAAATATACATATATATATTGACAATCCATTTTTAATGAAAATGTACGTATTAATTATAAGATTGACTGCATGATAAATTGGGATTTAAGAGATGTAATGTTTTATTAATAAATAAATAAAATGTCTGATTCCAGTTGCCAACATTGATGTACAATGCGCGCCACCTAACTTAAGATCTACTTTTAATATTTAAAAGTGTATCATCACGACCGTATCCCTTTCGGGGTGGTCAGAAACCTCGCTTACAAAGAAGCGGATTGACATTTAGCCAACTGTACTAAAGGCCAAATTTGGTTGCAAATGGCTGCCGGAATAACATCACGTATCTGTATTCGACTTACATACATACTAATTTATTTGTGATATTTCTCGAGTTTGGTAAGACATCGACGAGCTTGCCAATTGTCATGATGCACCTATAGTAAGTTATTAATTAAAATTAAATGATAATTAAATATAAAGCAGCGAAGTCTTAAAAAAGCGTGGTTTCTGACCACCGCGCAAGGGATACAGTCGTGATGGTACTTTACTTCTAAACTAATACAAGAAATCACATCATCATCATCATCACGACTGGGGTGGTCAGGAACTACGGTTTGAAAAAGCGGATTCCCAGGCGTATCATAACAAGTGGCAATCTCGTCGAAGTCTCTAGCGTACTAAACTCACAATTTTTTTTTTTTAATTATTGTGTGTTATCAGGAATCGAACCCGGTACTTCGGTAAAAATTATATTCATCAATGAAAAGGTAGTTGAGATGAAAAAAATATCGAAATTATATTAATGCATAAAACAGCCCACAGGCGGTGATATATATACATATATATCTAATTTAAATACATATATAGATTATTTTATTTTTTATTTGCATGTTCTATTATAATTACTATAAACTTTTGTTCATGACTGTAACGATGTGCAAATTTGCTACGTCCACAATTATCCAACGCTCTTTTTATCTGCCGGTACATAGCCGTACATCATAAAAAACTCTTGAATTATTATTATTTTTTTGACACGAGTCGCGAAGTGTAATATGTATAGAATACAACACCAAATATATTTACCACAACATTTATAATGCACAACTACCTATCATTTAAAATCTAATGTCAACACTCATCGCTTAACGTGAGACAAGAACGGCCGGTTGCAGATATTAAATATCAAAATGTTAATCGTGGATTATTTAAATTATCCTTTTTGCAACCGGCCGTATACTGGGTGACTTTGTATGGTCTTACGGTAGATTAATGTGTGATTCTATTGATAGAAACGAACAACTTTTCTTAAGAAACCGTATGTAGGGAATGAATTTTTCAAAGTAACAGTTTGTATGACGAAGCCATTTTTTTTGGCATTTCACACATACTTATTTCTTAGGAAGTTTGTTTCTATCAATAGAATAACATATTAGAGGTATGATCACGACCGTTTCCCTTTCGGGGTGGTCAGAAATATAAGCGAATATAAGAAGCGGATTCACATTTAGCCAACTTTACTATAGGCCAATCATGACAAGTGGCAAGCTCGTCGATGTCTCCAGCGTACCAAACTCGGTAAATATCACAAATAAATTAAATGTATTTATTTACATTAATAAATATTTTTGTGACACGACCAGGAATCGAACCCGGTACCTCCGAGTCTAAGTCCACGGACTTAACCGCTAGACCACGAAGCAGGCAATAACATATTAGGTTAACGTAAAACCATTGGAAGTCACCCCGTATATAAAATCAATCAGTCATTTATTTTGCAATTAAATATTAAAATTAATTAAATTATGTTTGCACGATTCGCGGTATATCGAATAATTTTAGATGGTCGGCGATATTGTGAATTGTCAGTGCATAAACAGACACTCTTAAAATGTCAATCGGCTTACTACGAAATAAAATTACTGTAATTTTCGACATATTTTTACTTTATACCAAAGAGAGCGGTGGTGGTTCGGTTGTAAGAACGCGTTCCTTAAATCCTACAAAGGTCGGTTCAAACCCCCCCGGCATGTACCAATGAGAAATACACTTTTCTTACGTACTGCAGTCATAGATTTACAACACCACCGTTCCCGTGCCTCGGAGAGCAAGTTAAGTTCCACAAATACCAACTTGTGGAATCGCTAATAAATTGTCTTTAAAAACTGACATCAGATGTAGGCCATATTCTCCAGATATATGTTCTGGAAGGCTTATCTCAAACTATGGAGGTCTAGAACGCTGTGTTCTAGGGGCTGTATTAATGAAAAAAAAATGATGATACCAAAGAACAATGGCGAGCGCCCATACATGAATTTACCCAAAGTAAATTTGAAACGTATTTTCATTAAAAATATATTTAATAATTTAATTTAAGGTCTCGGGAACATGTTCCTTTTAAAATTATTTTAATAAAAAGCCTAAAACTAAAGATACGATACCGATTCACAATCTGTCCATTCCCACCAAGAGCTATTCACTTGCATACTGGTAGTGGGAAAAATCGAGGGTTGCCAATATATTTTTTTTAAGGTTACGAATAATATTTCTGCGTATTTAATCAGCTTTTATTATTTCATCATTAATATATATTATCTCTATTTAAATTATTAAGATTGTAGTTTTAACTCTACGCTTTAATAATTTGGTATAATAATATATTTTAGTAAAGTTTTTTAAAAATATACTGGTAACCCTAAATTGTTAAAACCAAATCGAAACAGAAGAGTCTTGGCTGTTGCGAAGCCGATTTGTTATTAATTTTATTATCTGTTTACAGGAATATAAAGATATTTTTTTATTTTTAAATTGTGCAACATAAATCGAGAAACGTGTTGTGATATGTGTGATCAAAGAATATAATACAAAAAGTGCTACAAATGTGTATTTAAATGTTGTTTGTTTTTGATGGAGTTTAAGTGTAAAAGGTGTTTAAATTTTAATAAAATTACATTTTTAAATAAATAAAGAATTTAAAAATGCTGCCAATGCTAGTTCGGTGGGAACCCGTAGTAGCGTTGCTAAAACTGGCACAATTTTCTTGTATGGAGTTACGCTTCATCTTGTATTATGTTCCTTGATTCACACTCACCATACTTCTTTTGTCTCAAAATCCTTTACAGTTGTAGCCAGTGCCAAATTAGGACTGCGCGGGGCACGTTCTAACCAAATTCTAACCAAAGACCCCGTTCTTTGCTATACCTAGGTTTGAAGGTTAGTAAAAAAGAAAGTAATAAATTCACTTTACATACATACATATCTTTACGCCAGATCCCTTGCGGGGTAGGCAGAGACAATCGAGCGCCACTTGACACGATCACGACATACCTCTTTCGCTTCGTCGACATTCATCAACCTCTTCATACATGCCCTTTTGTTGCGAAGGCTTTTTAATGCACCTTCAGCCAGTGTTTTATTTATGTGATATGTAAGTCTTGATCGCCGTCAAAGTTTCCTCGCCAACCCGTCAGACCAGCGTGGCGAGTGTAGGCCAAATTCCCCAGATATATGTTCTGGAAGGCCCATCTCCAACAGTGGTGCAAAACTCAAGAATTTTCTTTCGACAAATCTGGCCTTTTTCGTCGAATTTGCTCTCCTAAACGCCACATAACGCTCAAGAGTTCCGTGATAACCAAAGAAAACAGTCAACATGACTTTGACTTTTGATTGTCTTTGGCGTGTATATTTCGGTTTCGATTCAGTTGGAAGGCGCCACACAGAAGCTTGTGGACTAGTTTGCTTGTAGAAATAGTAAAACCACGTCTCGTTACCAGTAACAATGCGATTCATGAATGTTGGGAATTGACTCGGCATGTCCTCAGCGACCCTTATGCGATTCAGTTTTTAATAATAACGGTATAAGAACGGTAACATGTTTCATACCCAAGTGATTCAAACCATCAATGAGTATGAGTAGCTTATAATTTAATTAACAAGTGTTTTGTTTTCGTTTTTTTTTTTTTAAGGTACCAAATTAATGCAATTTTTATGTTTACTTATTAGTTTTATTAAAAAAGATAAATGTATAATTTTATTTTAGAAGTCATATTTTTATGTTAGTTTTTGTAATTTTTTTTTTTTTTACCAGTAATAAGGTTCTAATTTCTTCTGTTTATATTGGTGGATGTTGTGACACCTAATTGGTACACATATTAGATAAGTTATAATTATATTATGTTACGTGTGTGATAGTATATGTACTGCTGTGTGTACTATATAAATAAGTAAATAAATTATTAATTATTTAAAATGGTACGGATCGACTCGTGAGATATAGAAAGTTCGGCGGCTCTCTCAAACTTGAATAAGGATTGTCAGTCACCTTTTTCTTCACTTTTGCAACGTTAACTTCAGTTGCAAACGTTGATGGCCTACCAGAGCGAGGCAAATCTTTCATCACATCTCGACCGCTGTTGAACGTTTTGTACTCATAAGCACGTGTTTTTGATAAAGTCGATTCACCATATTCTTTAACATTTACAGTTCAAAATTTAAGACAAACTCTTTGTTCGACGTTTTTGCCCATTATGAAATTCGCAAGACACGCTAGATATGATATAACTAAAAACGGCACTGTATTTAATCTAAATAACAGATGCAACTCAAACTCACCGACAAAAGAAAGAGAAAATCTTTTGAATTTAGTTTGAAAAATAATTTGTTTGACATATTTTTATTTTGTTTTTTGTCTGTTATTAATAAAATGTATTGACCTAAATTTATTTATAAGACTAGACTTACTAGATAAGAATATATTTAAATAAAAACAAATTTTGCATGCCACAACAATGTGCAGAAAAAAAAATATTGAAAACGGTTGTGCCAATCTAACAACAACAAAAAATATATACATACATAGATATTAATTTGGAACAATAAACAAATCATCTATTCCCAAAACTTTTTTGACTGAATGTATAATGTATATATGTCATATACATTATACAATTTTAGTGACAACAATAATGCTGAGCGATTTCGGCAACGGCGAAGTCTCGGGTGCTTCTGTGCGCGTCACCGGCTCCGAATTCTAAATAAAAAATTAAATAACGGCTGCATAGTACTCATGTAGTGAAACCTATCGGAACTTGGAATCAAATATTAATTAAATATATTGATTTCCATTAATAAATATTATTGTGTCCCGACCAGGAATCGAAACCAACCCACGCACTTAACTGCTAGACCACGGAGGCTGTTAAATATACATTTATTTTAAAGATTTAAATAAATTAAATAATACTAAATAAGTTTTTGTTAAAGCCAACTTTTGGGACGCTTGAAATTTTATCAGGTAAAATCTCGCCATTGTTCTTTTAGAAACATAAAAAATAATAATCATAATGATCAATGATGACATTATATGTTATATAATGTCATATTACAGCACAGGAGCTCATTTACCATCGGTTTTTATGTTATTTAATGTTTTATTTTGTTCAACATCATTGACAATTACTGGGTTAGGTTTATTTTTGAAATAATTCTTCTTTTTCATTCGATAGTACGAAAGCAATTGGACGAGCCGATATCGCGAGCTGCTTCGTTGCTTCTGTAAGTATTCTTCTAGCATCTGTAAAAAAGAACGCATTCTTTGGAACCTCAATTCATTTAATATATATGCATATAAAGGATGTCTCAGAATGTCTTTCATTTTTAATATTTAAATAAAATACTATCTAGAAATATAGACTATTTTACTGACAAGGCCCATATACAGCCACAACAACAGCTTAATTTATTTTTGGTTATTTTTTGTTATTGTGTTGATGTTCCTATGACACTCTATATTGTGTACAATTTTGTTTAAATTATATTGACTTAACCAAATTCCGGTGGGAATGTACGGTGATACACTAAGAATAAAGAATAAAACAGAATTTGGGTAATTGTGACTGTCATTATGATCTTACCTCGCAGTTAAGTTCCTTCTGTATGAAGTCCCTGGCCTCTGTGAAGTCGTACAGAGCTATAAGGGTGGGCAGCAGTGTGTGGTTGTGAGGAGGAGACATGATCCATGAGGCTGGGAGAGAACACAGCGACCGTACTGCGCTCCAGCTGCCAAAATCATAATCCTACGACGAAAGATTTGTATTTAAATATAAATTCTAATTCAGTAATAAATTCTATTATATATTAGCTGCCTCCGTGGCCTAGCGATTAAGTCCGTAGATTTAGACTCGGAGGTAACGGGTTCGATTTCTGGTCGGGACACAAAAAAAATATTTGTTAATGTAAATAAATACATTTAATTAATATTTAATTTATTTATGATATTTCTCGAGTTTGGTACGCTGGAGACATCGATGAGCTTGCCACTTGTCATGATTGGCCTATAGTAAAGTTGGCTAAATGTGAATCCGCTTATTTATAAGCGTGGTTTCTGACCACCCCGAAAGGAAAACGGTCGTGATGATACTTTACTTTTTCTAATTACGGACAGAAATAGGTGTAGTTTTTTTTTTAATTTAAAGATATTTTGATTATGTATGCACTAGCGTCGTAGTTATAATTTTAAATTATAAGTTGACACGGCCTCTTTACAGTCACGAATTAAAATTGAATATTATTAATATTTTTTAAATATTAATATTAGTTAGTAAGTTGACATGGCATGGAATGTCGTCGAAGCGAAAGATCGAGACAAGTCGCCCTCAATTGCCTCTGCCTAACCCGCAAGGGATCTGGCGTAAAGACAGACTGTTCACACTTTTGGGATGGTTTAGCCAAGTACCTCACAGATGCTCTTAATGTCCTACAGAGGCGAGCTGTTCGAATTGTGGACGATGCCACTATATCTGGAACTCTCGAATCCCTGCAGCTTCGCCGAGATGTAGCTTCTCTGAGCGTGTTCTACCGGCTACACTATGGTGAGTGCTCTGAAGAGCTCTATAACCTAATTCCTTCCTCTCCATTCCGCAACCGAACCACACGCACAGGTTAGAATATGCACCCACATACCGTAGTCACTATCCCTTCGTGTACCTATAAATTTGGTGACTCATACATTTGTCGCACAATAAAGATGTGGAATGCTCTTCCAGCCTCTGTGTTTCCACTTTCCTATAACCTGGAGTCCTTCAAGCGAAGTGTGAAAAGGCATCTAGTCAAGCCGGCATAGTGTTAGGGACTGATGTCGGACATAAGGGTCTGATTCCAGTTGCTAACATTCATGGACCATGCGCGCCACTTACGATCAGGGCAAGGTCACATGTCAGATTGTAGTGATTTGTTTATTTTGATTATTTAAAAAGCAACCGATATTTTATTCTCCGGCGAAATTTTTAAACGTTTGTTGCGACTTTTACTCTCTAACAATTTAGTATTACGTAAATAATTGAGTGAAGTGCCGACAAGTATTTATGGTAATGGTCAGAGTGTTCCCTCGCCGTAATGACTTTGTCTAAGACACCTGAGGACGCACCTGAGGACGCACCTGTGTCCGCGTGAGAACTTACACTTAACACTACTATATAAACCGGTCAAATAAAGGAATATAGTTTATTATTTTATTCATTTATTATAATATACGTAAAAGGCCAAAACAGTTTTTAGATATAAACAAAGTTAACACAATTATAAAATAAATTAAATTTTTAATAATTAATTACTGGTGTAAAGTTCATAAAATTGACAGTTATCACACCATAGTCTATTGTCACTAGCCACTTGTCCAGTTAGTTTTTAAAAGTGTTTACAATTGGGGACTTTAATATGTCTTCTGGTATTTTGTTCAACATATTTACAATTCTTATTCATGAAGTGATATTTCACATTTGCTGGATTTTCTCATCAATTTCATTCTGTGATCACAACGAGGAAATATCATTTTTGTGTTAAATCTAAACATTTTAGCTAGGTGGCAGTTATGGCCTGTTAAAATTTTAAATGTCCTGCGATCTCTGAGATTTGTCAGTTTTAGATATTTAAGTCTCCGCCTAGCTTTTAACATTTCGGACAGACGTAATCGATCTTGGACGATTCGTTTTCGAACGATTGTGCACTCCGCCTCACCCCACTGCGCTGCTCTGGTCATATTACTTCTTCCTCAAGCAGTGTGGAAGATATCAAACTTTTTGGCGGCAGAACCTTGAGCTAGTTTTTTTTCTTTTTATTTATTTCTTTTCAGTTTAAAAAAAAAAGATCTTATTTTTGACAAAGTCGAATTTATTATTTTAAAAATAAACTGATTATGTTCTGTTTTTTTGGTAATAAAGTATGTTTCCTAATTTGGCTAACGTATGACTGATATAAGTCCCTAACACTATGCCGGCTTGACTAGCATTTTCACACTTCGACTCCAGGAATCCAGGTTATAGGAAATTGTAAACACAGTCTGGAAGAGCATGTCACATCTTTATCAAGCGACATATATGTATATCAGTCCCCAAATACGTAGGCGTAGGGATAGTCACTACGTTTTTTTTTAAAGTGACCTAAATTGACACACAATAAAATTTAATTAAATGTTTGGATAGCGTGTAAACATTGTAATTTAAAATGAATGTTGCCAGCTAATAAGTAATTAAAGACATTAATTCGTCTATTGACCGTAGATATAAGAGGACTAACACACGTGTGAAATATATAAAAAAAAACTAAGTAATTTATTCTTGCAAGACACCTGGGCGCATCAGGTGGAAGGAAAGGTCAGCCCGCATGGGAATTTTGTATCTAATGACGTTTGATCACATTTTATTTTTTATATTTAGCGCAAGAAACACCGCGTCCACCTTATGGTAAACAATACGCAAGTCCCTACCACTATGCCGGTCTAACAAGATGCTCTTTCTCACTTCGCTTGAAGTGATATACAGAATAAATTTTCGGTATGAGACAGATGTAAGAATCTCCAAATTAACATGGCTTTATAATAGACTAGCTGTTTTACCCGGCTTTGCCCGTGTAAACGGCGCGCCACGAAGTTAATTCCTTTGCGCAATATTTTGATTTCGCTATATCTCCTAAGGTATTAATTTAATTTGCATGCTGTAAAGGAAAAAAAATAACTTCATGAAATGCTAAAGCCAACTAACGTATATAAAATGATAAGGATTAATACCATATTTGTGTAAATAGCTTTCCAATTACCGCTTTATAATCGCCCATTTTTTAAGTATCAACATGGATATAGTATGTTATCCTTAAGAGATGAAAGAGACAGGCACCCAAGTACTCCAGGATATAGCCGTGCATAGGATATGGGGTTGCACGGACCATGGATTGATATTAAAATATGGAATTGGCCGCCCCCACACCCACTGCCACATCCCGAGCACCACCAGGCAGCCATCGAGGAGCGCTGCACTACAATTCACACCGTAATTCCTGCAGCGATGAACGAGCCCTAAGCTCAGCATGTGTCGCGAATTACATAGTTGGGTCCGCGACGCTGTTCTTCCGCTAGTACCCAATAAAATAAAATATATATTTTTAAATAAATAATAAATAACAAGTATATACTTACATACAACAATAGGAATACTTATCTACATAAAACATAAATACAAATTGAAATCGTTTATATACAATACACACAGTAAAACTTGTACATTTCACCCAAAAATGCATTTCAATTATTTACATAAGTAAATATAAAATAAGGAAGATAAATAAATAAGATGAAATACTCAAAAAAATACTCAATTTGTTGAATTGGAGAAGAAAGTAGACACACCTATGTTTCTTCGCCTTATGCCATCGGGGACTTTTCTGTAGACCTATATAATATAATGTTTAATGATGAATATGCAGAAATAGATTTATTTCGTGGCAATAAAGCCTCCATCAAAAATGCCGTGCTTCAATATTCTATTGGTAAATTTAGTAACCAAAATACCTAAAATTCTATTATTTTTATTTCACTAAATTTATTGTTTGCCCATTCACTCTTCATAAACATCATACGCACCCACCCACACACACAAATCTCACATATATAACTTTTCACACTTTTCATTTATTTCCACTAGTTTCAGTTTTGATTTATACTTATATATATATATATACTATGGCCAGAATTTTATTTTTTTAACTCTATTTAACTTGTGTATCTTTTAGTTTATAAGTATCTTACTTTTGTATCCGAGCTGTTTTCTTTTTATAATTGTGTTAATTTATGTACTTTGTTTACATCTGAAAATCTGTTTTGGCCTTTTACCTGTTTTACTTAATTTGCTTAATTTTGATGTATTAGCTGTAAGATTTTCTTTCAAAATAAATAAATAAATAAAAATAAATAAGATACACAATTCCACAATACATTATTATTTAAAGTTAAGTTATACTTACTTCATAAACAGAATAATTCTTATTATATATATATGTATTTTATATTTAGGTATATATTTATTTGTTTACATATGACATTTATTTATGTAACTATACTAGTTCTTATATGTATGTAATTAATTTGTGTTTTATATAGTAATAAATAATTTCAACTATCTATTTTCTTCGTAACATTCTATATCATAAACTATACTATACGATAACATTACATATCTCAGTCACAAAGGTTAGTTGGTAAGAAAATGCATTTACGGCATTAAGCTCGCCTATGTACCTGTACTTGTTTTGGTTTTGTGCAATAAAGAATTTATTATTATTATTATTTTGTTATATCTTTAAAGATCGGTGCAGTAGTTTTTGAGTTTATCGCGAACATACAGACAGACAGACGCGGCGGAGAACTTTGTATTATAATATGCAGTGAAGTGATAGTGATAATTGCCTAGGATAATGTATTACGAGTATAATAAAAAACTTACCTTGAACTGGGGATTGTTGACGACAAGGAACCCAATGATGGCGATGAGATCCAGAACCATGGTCTCTGACAGTCTTCGGTCCAGCCGTTCTGTAGCATCATCTATGACCAAACCAAAATGAACTTCAAGAAAAAGCCAAATCTAGAACTTATAGAGCGGTTGCCATACGCGCCCGCTGCGATCCCAGAAATAGTTTTTTTATTTATTACACCGCGCCCACCTGATGGTAAGCGATACGCGAGGTCCAAGAATGGGAGCAACTGAAGCCAGTCAATAACGACCGGCATCAGTCTCTATCACTATGCCGCCGGTCTAACAAGATGCTTTTTCACACTTCGCTTGAAGGTCTCCAGGTTATAGAAGTTGGGAAACACACCAGCCAGGGAGAGCATTCCACATCTTCAGCGTGCGACAGATGTAAGAGCCTCCAAATTTATGTTGGTAATATTATAGTATCATCACGGCCGTTTCCCTTTCGGGGTGGTCAGAAACCACGCTTATAAATAAGCGGATTCACATTTAGCCAACCAATTAAAATTGTAAGAACACGATAATACACACTGCCTTTGGCGACAAATTAACGTAGAATTTAACGAAAAAAAAAACAGAACACAAATAATTCCTAATAATATTAACAACAAAATAATAATCGATTCCTGGTCGGTACACAAAAATATTTATTAATGTATATAAATACATTTAATTAATATTTAATTTATTTGTGATATTTCTCGAGCTTGGTACGCTGGAGACATCGACGAGCTTGCCACTTGTCATGATTGGCCTATAGTAAAGTTGGCTAAATGTGAATCCGCTTATTTATAAGCGTGGTTTCTGGCCACCCTGAAAGGGAAACGGTCGTGTTGATACTAAAAAATCAATTTAAAAAAATATTGAGTAAACAGTTGTCAATAAGGATTTTCCTAAATTCAATAGTGTGGACTTTCAGATCACTTAAGAATATATAAAAATATACCCACTATTGCATTAGCGTTACAATTAATTAATCTTCTAATTACCGGCGCCGAGCCGCGTCCTAGCCACACTCTTACCACAGACTAACTGGTGCAACGTACGTAAGCAACCACAAATTACTAATATAATCATATCGAGATGTTAGGACAATCGAATACATGAACACCACAAATAGTAAAACGTTTTATGGGCAATTTAGGATCTAGGAATTTTATTATATACTCTAATACACATTATGTGACAGTTTCTGCTGTAATAGTCACTTACACATCTTGGGTAGATTAGCTGGGTATAATCCCTAGTAAACCAATAATAAGTAAACCAGTGCCATTACACACACACAACAGGGGTAAGAACATGCAGTGGAAGTTGGTGCGATAGGAGTTCCAGCAAAATCTTTGCACCACGTACTCAAAGAATTGAGCCTGATCAGGTCTGCCGTCAATACATTTAAGGAAAGAGCTGCCAAGACGGCATTAACGGAATCATACAGTATTTGGTTGGGTAGAGAGAAGCAGCAATGGATCACCCCCTACATGAATGATCCAGGAAGGCTGCAGTTAGAGACGAGTGGCGACGGCTTGTTAAGCGTGCCACTGACACTCAAGTGACGACCACGACCACTCTGCCAAGAGTGTAGCGACTAAGAAGAAGAGAGAGAAAAGAGTAGAATGGTAGATGGTGAGCGTCTTGTTGCGCAATAAAATCCTCTGTAAACCAGCCAATTGTTGGTCGCAAGCCCGAGACGCCATTCTTCTCAACTCTTACCCATACACGATGGACCCGGCACCCACACGGTGAATTCATAGAAGACTTAGAAATTTGGTCTCTTCTTCATCTTAATACTTACTGGTAGACTTCTTGTGAGGATCTTCCCTATCAGTCGGCGCGTGCTGTGACAGCAGACGAGATACCGAGGCTCGGAATTCTAGCGGCCATCTTCCTTGAGAAAACGCTTTCTAAAACAAAAAGCCATGATTATTCCTGTAGCCAGATTCTGTTTTTCTGGAGATACTGAAAAAAGTGAAACGGTTTTTTTTCGATCTCGCTCAGGCTTATCCTTTATAAAGCACAAATAATGTCATACTGTGCTCACCTCTGGGATCGTTCCGCTTACAGATGCTCTCAATGCAGGCGATTCGGATAGTGGGCGACACTACCTTCTTCTCTGTTCCGCAACCGAATTACACGCACAGGCCAAAATATGCACCCCCATACCGTCACCACAATCCCAAGCGTACATATAAATTTGGGGACTATTACATCTGTCACACGCTGAAGATGTCGAATGCTCTAAGAGCCAGAATATTAATAAAAATAATAAAAATATTTTTTGCACACCAAATATACAATATAAAGTGTTGTACATAGGCGAGCATAATACTATCAAGTTATTCTCTACCAGCCAACCTTTGGGAGAGATGAGAGTTTCATATCATGGGCGTCTGTTCGGTTGCGGAATAGAGAAGAAGGGATAAGGTTGTGGAGTTTTTCAGAACACTGACCGTAGCATAGCTTGTAGAACATACTCAAGGAGGCCACATCTCGGCGAAGCTGCAGCTATTCCAGAGTTTTAGACATACGAGTATGTATGGGCGTGCATATTTTGTCCTGTGCGTGTGGTTCGGTTGAGGAAGGGATAAGGTTATGGAGCTCATCAGAACACTTATCGTAGTATAGCTTGTGGAATGCGGAATGCTCTCCCAGCCAGTGAATTCCTTCAAGCGAATTGTGGAGAAGCATCTTGTTAGGCCGGCATAGTAGTAAAGACTAAACTGACCACAATCTGGTTTAGCGTTGAATTTAAATAATATCATTTTTTTCTCTAGTTGAGCTATGTAAGCTTTGGTAATACGAGGGGCGTTCAAAATATTCTCGGTATGTGGATAAAAACAAACAAGTACGAAAAGTTTGATATTTTTATTTTTCAATATACTCCCCCCCTATGTTCATACACTTATAAGATCGATCAATTTTTTTTTTTAATCCCTCATAAAAATATTTTTTATCTTTGGTGTAAAAATGCTCCTCCACGGCCGTCTTCAACGCTTCATCGTCAGAAAATTTATTTCCACGCAGATCCTTTTTAAGATTGGGAAACAAAAAGAAGTCGCTTGGGGCTAAGTCCGGACTATAGGGTGGATGAGTAACAGTTTCAAACCCACATTCAACAATAGCTGCCTTGGCAATATGAGCAGTATGGACAGGGGCGTTGTCATGCAGAAGCAGAACACCTTTGGTTAACTTTCCTCGCCTCTTTTCTTTGATCGCATCTCTTAATTGACGTATAACGTTAGCGTAGTACTGCCCTGTGATATTTACACCTTTTTCTTTATAATCGATAAGCAAAACTCCTTCACAATCCCAAAATATTGTGGCCATGACCTTGCCAGCTGACGGGATTACCTTGAACTTCTTGGGATGAGCTGAACCCTTAATGTGCCACTGCATGGACTCCTGTTTACTCTCTGGGTCATAATGATGAACCCAGGTTTCATCTCCAGTAACTATTTTTTGCAGCACCTCATCGGGATTTTCACCACACAGGTCGATAAAATCTGAACAGCAAGCCACACGCATATCCTTTTGAAGAAGCGTCAGCATTCGCGGAACCCATCTTGCACTTACTTTTGACATATTAAGATGGTCATGTATAATGTCATGTACGGTACCAATAGAGAGATTGGTTACTTGAGCTATAGATTTTACCTTCACTCGGCCGTCTTCCAATATAAGTTTTTCCACTTTATCAATATTTTCTTGTGAGGTAGCCACTACAGGCCGGCCAGGTCTAGGGTCATCTTCAATACTCTCCCTTCCACGCTTAAATTCGCTTGACCATTTTTGAATAGTAGATAAAGAAGGAGCAGACTCACGGTAAACACAATCCATTTCCTCTTTTATGGTTTTTTGATTTTTACCCTGTTTTGTCAAGAATTTTATGACGGATCGGTGCTCTAATTTCGTTAAAATTGTTAATTCGCTCATGGTGTTCATGTTTGTTCGGCAATTGCAGAAAAACAAAAGAACATCTCGGTTCCAATTTTACTTTTTTTTAATGTCAATGGATGAATCTTAGCGGCCAGTAACAAATATATATATAAAAGAGGTTGTAACGTATCAATACCGAGAATATTTTGAACGCCCCTCGTAGATATGTGGAATTATTTTGTAGACACATGAGAGCCGGTGTCCGTATGTCTTCCCCTAAATCTCGGTATCCTCCAACCTCGGTCTTAAGTGAGTCCGGTCACGCAACCACCGACTTAACCTCAACTTACTCGTATATCGAGCTACGTGACTAGGTAAATGGAAGCAGATTAACCACACTCTTTACTCTTAAGGCAATCATGTGTTATCTGAATATCAAACATTAAAAAAAATCAGATTTAAACATAAGTTTTATTCGATGTAAATTAATATACATTATATATAAATGAAAAGCTACCTAAATAATAAAATTAAAAATAAACTAAACTATAAATTTAAAATGTTCTTTAGTGACGTCCCATTTGAGAGTCCCAAGGAGACTGGCAACATTTCCCCTCTGTATCATCATCATCATTACAGCCCCTAGAACACAGCGTCCTAGACCTCCACAGTTGGAGATAGGCCTTCCAAAACATATATCTAGAGAATTTGGCCTACACTCGCCACGCCTGGCCAGACGGGTTGGCTAGGGTCTCATGTCATTTTTTTTTTATTAAAGATTCCACAAGTTGGTATTAGTGGAATCGGAACCGTCGACTAAACGTGCTCTCCGAGGCACGGAAACGGTTGTGTTGTAAATCTATGACAAATGTACTTAAGAAAAGTGTATTTCTCATTGGGTTATGCCGGGATTCGAACCCACCTTTTTTAGGATGTACCACAGCTCATAGTTCGTCGACTTTGTTTTTTTTATTTTCCACAATATGGAGCCTGGTAGTCGCCTTAATGATATTTGATTAATGTCATATCTTCAGTGACTCTCGCGCGATGAAGACGAATCGATTGACGAGAGTATCATCAAAATCAGCCAACGCATTTGGTCTCCAGTGTGCCACAAAGGAACATACATATATGACCGCCTCCGTGGTCTAGTGGTAACAAACGTTGCCGTGAACTCGGGAGGTCGTGGGTTCGATTCCCACCGGGGGCAAGTTGTACATTGTATAATTTGTCTCGGTCTGGGTGTTTATATGTATAATATGTATATATTTACAAAAAAAAAAAAAGTATAATATGTAGTTTATCAACCATCTAGTTTCCGTAACACAAGCCTCGTAGCTTACCTCGGAAACTAGATGGCGCTATGTGACCTGTCTGGAAACATTTATTATTATTATACATAGGCTGATAAACACACAACCCTTCTTTGCGTCGCGCAGTCGTGAAAAAAGGAATCAATTAAAACAAACGCACACTAACGTGTGAGATCTCAGTTTTAAAATGTCACACTGGTTCTTCATGTAGCTATTTTATGCTTAGTACGGTTTAAGCGCTGAATGCTACATTATAAGGCACTTAAAGTATTGTAAATTGAAGCGCAGTTGCTACGTAAACCCACTGTATAATATATAGTCACATCATCACAGAAAATTAAGTACCTAAATATATAATACCAAATATAAAACAAAATACAACACTACTTTTAAATAAAAATGAAGTAATGTAGGGGGCAGGCTGGTGCCTTATCTAATAATGTGCCCTGGGCTTCAAAACATGGGATCTGTGCTTTGGAGACCCAGTGCTTTCCCATCTTTAATGGTGTTATCTATTTATTTATTTTTCATCGACGAGCTTGCCACTTGTCATGATTGGCCTATAGTAAAATTGGCTAAATGTGAATCCGCTTCTTTATAAGCGTGGTTTCTGACCATCCCGAAAGGAAAATGGTCGTGATGATACTTAACTTAACTTAACTCATCTATTTTAATTTTATATGCATACAAGCTTGTGCAAGAGGGAGAGGAGAAGGTATGGGAAGAAGGAAAAGGCTTTAGATAATAATACTATAATACATACATAATATATATAGAGTATATATAATAGAAAGCTCATCAAATACTTATAATAGCATTAAACAAAATTATAACTTTGTGGCATTTGGGGTTAAAACAATGGGGGTATATTCTCTTGATACCCACAAATTCATAAAAGAGCTGGGTAAACGATTTTTTCAAGAGTGTGGCGATACCAAATGCCATAACTACCTAAAACAGAATATTTCGATTATAATTCAACGAGGAAATGCGGCGAGTATTTTAGGTACCCTCCCTGGTGGTAAGCCCTTAGTTTATTTTGTAGAATAGTTTTAATTACGAAACGTGGATATGTCAGAATACGCATGAGAGTAGAGTTAATGCAGTAGAAATGAGGTCTTTGCGTCGGATATGCGGCGTCACTTTGACGGACCGCATACGTAATGACGAAATACGCAAAAGGGTAGGTATTAAAGAAAGCATAGGGACAAAAATAAGGAAAGGTATGCTCCGATGGTTCGGACATGTTGAAAGAATGAGTGAAGAGAGATTGACGAACCAGATATATAATGCGAAAGTTGTGGGTAAAAGAGGCCCTGGCAGACCAAGACTTACCTATCACGATCAAATAAATAAAACAATAGCTGAAGGTGCATTAAAAAGCCATCAAAATAAAAGGGCATGTATGAAGAGGCTGATGAATGTCGAAGAAGCGAAAGAGGTATGTCGTGATCGTGTCAAGTGGCGCTCAATTGTCTTTTGGCGTGAAGATATGTATGTACCTATATAGGTATTCTTAGTTTAGTTTTATTTATAATTAGTTTTTTAATCTATTTTATTTTAATATTTTTGTATCTACTTTGAATAAATATATTATATATTTTTTAAATACCTAAGTACATATAAAAAAATAATGAATTGACTGTCTTTCCAAAGCAAATATTGATAATAATCAAAGTCTTGATAACAGCAAAACAAGCGTATCAAATTCAACATTAGTTGGTACCCGAGGGAAACAGTTCGATTCCCAGACGTCCCTACATTCATATACAATTCATATAAACAATTCTGACCCCTATTGTAGTTTATTTTAGGGATTAAATTACTTTAAAAGAAGAATTCACACAGAAAGTTATCCTAAAAATTTGCATGGAATTATAAGATTTAGTGGCAATAAATATAGGGGTTAAATTCGTGTGTTGGATAATTTAGATGTCGGAGATTTCTTGTTTGAACGCTGACTTAAAGTAACAAATATAATTATGATTTTATTAGCTTTTGTCTTCATTGTTTGGTTAGTTGAATTTAATATTTAGCCGACATGAGTACACATTTTCGCCATTATACAGAGTAAATCCTGAACGACATCTTTTTTTTCATTTATTTTTTATACTAGCACGACATGTGACCTTGCGCCCACCTGATGATAAGTGGCGCGCGAGGTCCATGAATGTTAGCAACTGCAATCAGATATGACAGACATCAGTCCCTAACACTATGCCGGCTTGACTGGACACGGCAATTCGAGCCTGATCCCGAAACGTGTAAATACACTTTACTGGGTTTATCGGCACGAACGGTGGATACTTCCCCGCCCCGGCAGACCTGGCAAATTACCTCCATCAGTCCGCCTACCACCTATTCAACTTCTTGCTCCAACTGTTAAATGTTTAATATCTTTGGGATGGTTAGGGAGATTAGCAGAACGGTGGAAGTATCAAACAGCAGTAGTGAATCATGGATTGCTAAGAGATCGCTAAAATAATGATAATTGTGAATTTAAAAAAAATCAATTATTGCAATAACAAATAATATTGGTCACGTGTCCGTAGTGAAGCGGATTATGCAACAAATCCTTAGTGAAATTGTTAATTTAAACCAGTTAAATATTGCATAAGCACGTCCCACACACCCCCTAGCCTATTTTGAGTATTTTATTTCACTATTGCGTGTATATAGGATTTATTTATTTTATTTATTCTTGTTCTTAGTCGCTAAACTCTTGGCAGAGTGGTCGTGGTATCCATTTCGGACGGCAGCTTTCGTCCTGGTGCACCACGCATCCCTCTTGCCATCGACTTTTTCTTGGACTACCAGGAGATCAATGGATATTTCTCCGGGCCGCGCCATGACACGTGTCCGAAGGAAATGAGTATGCGTGATTGTGTACAGTCGAGAAAAGGCGGTGTCTGATCTCCACTTTCTCCAATATGCATTTGTTGGTTCGGAACTCGGTCCATGATATGCCCAACATTCTCCGCATAGGGTCCACCTGTCTGCAGCATACACAAAAATAGGGACATTTGATGTCTTGGAAGCTGGTTTTTTACTCATTATGTATAATTTATTTATTTTTCAGCACTCTGTCTGTAATTGGTTATATCGTACAAAGGTAGCTGGTAGAAGATGAAATTAAATAATTTATTTGTCAGAAACATGTATATAGTATGTAGGGATGTAAATTATTATATATAATTATATCACATGCTTCACTATTTCTCTAGCATACACAAGACTTTGTCGATCTTAGTATTCTTTTGTCGAATAGAAACATTTATTAACCAGCATTTGTTTGACTCTTAATTTGAACAGTTTTAGTGGCAGCTCCCTTATAGTAACTGGAAGCTTATTAAATATATTTGTTGCCATTGCATAACAATTTCGGCTATACCTATTGGGTAATTCTATGCGCTGGAATAAGCCTAATAATGCCTAGTCCAGGAGTGTTTCTATACTTTAGACGAATACTATATGTAGTTTAAGCAACACAAAGAAGCAACGCTGAGTTCTTTAGTCACTTTACTTCTATAATAGTTGTTGTAAATTTTTGCATGCTATGGCGAAATATGTAACCCATTTAATGTTAATAAGACCTAATATTGTTTGTTAACATGTTTTCTGCAAATAAATATTTCATTTCTTAAAGGCTTTTAGTTATTTAATAAATATTTACTATTATTATCATTATTATTTATAATAAATGTATTGACGCAACCGACGAGTGGCCCAATTCTATCAGTCTTAAAATTTTCTTATAAGACAAGTGATTGGATAAAATATAACAAAGAGCCCAGCGAACTACCAATCATGTGACGTATAACAAAATATTTAGCTAGATTAATTTACTTATAGTTTGAAAATTGGGGGGTTAGTGTTTTAAAAAATAATAATAGTATTCTTGAGAGCAAATCAAATATTCGTTGTTAATTTATTCCCCGGGCATATCTGTAGTATTTGTGCGGGCGTAGCTTAATTAACTGGAGTATCATTACGGCGTGTGTGCGCGAGGCAAACAGGGGACCGGGCGTTGTATGCGCTTTTCTTTCATCTACGAAAAACATTCGAGGCGCTCGGTATGGATGCGGCACGTTTTAATTGTAATATGCCCACTCTGCGTCGTCATGTACGTGATCTCCACTCTAGAACCCGTTTGCCTTAGCGTTCTGCAGCAGATGTGTCAGGCCTATTGCCACTTCAACTTAATAATTTTAAACGCTTTTAATTTTTGCTCACAATCCTAATAGTTTTTATAATTTTAAGTACGCGATTTACCTTACAGACATAATTTCTTTTTTAATCTTTATTTTCTCTTATATCTATTTCCTTATTTTGCAGCAGCATAATGACATTGTTCATTTTATCACACACGTCTCATAATGAAAGTAGTTTTATTTATGTTATAATATATCTAAAGTGTGGCTTTGAGTAAAACAAAATTTAAAAAAAAAAACATTTTTTTTTATAACCTGTCAGAATTTATTAACATGCCTTTGACGGTTAATTCATTAAATTAGTTGAATAGTCTTGCGGTCTTAATCTTTCTGCTGTATTGTGTTCCTAATGCTCCTTTATTATTGTTATTATTTTAAAATTGGTTAACTAACAAAACAAATTTGTTAAAAAAAAAAACGATTGTTATATACGTGAAATATACAAATATTTATGTATTAATTTGTAAATTGTATGTACATACCTATTGGTATGTAATATTTATATTATATATTATTGTTTTATTTCAATTTCACCTAATTACTAATTGCACCTACCACCTAAAGGTTTGGCTGTCAAACGGGATTAAGTCCGCCTTTGCACATGGTGCAATAAAGTTTTAAAATAAATACTTTTTCCGGTGTTTCGGCCAAGTTGCATAGGCCGTGATCACGGGTCGACTAAAGAAGAACTGTCTCTAAGGTAAATCGCGTGAACACGCGTTTAAAATTATAAATCTATGGCCCAAACTTTAGTTCTTTGATGATATTTCAGCGTTCCGAATTCTATCCATCGGAGAAATACAAAATATAGCTCTTTCCACTGTTCGCTGAGTGTGTGCTTTGTGTTTACGTCTCCACGTTTACGGCTCCGGATGACGATTGAATTAAAAAAGTGTCGTTGATGGGGGTTGAATGAGGGTGGAAATAGATCGCGATGTTGTCGATGTCTTGACGCTTACAAGAGAAGAAAAAGGTTACAAATAAATGAAATGCTTTTAGTTCTCGACCAGGTATGATACTTAGCACCCCCGCGTGAGACAGTGCTAGTAATAAGTTTCTGAATAATAAACAATTTTAAAAGGTTGTCATGAAATGAAATGTAGGTCTCAGTATAAAAAGTAGCGTTTGTATGACATGCCGCATCCAGAAAACAGATTACATCACACATCGTGTTTATTTCCAATGTTTGCAAGTTTTCCTTGAGTCTCGCGAGACTAGCGAGTAACATTCTACGTCAGTCCCTCTCCAAGTGGTCGTGTTAGAGCGAGAGGGGTGTATGAAAAGAGATAATTGTTTGTTTAGCTACCGTATTTGTAGGCTGTGGTTTGTGTGGACGGACTGTACGTGGCATTTGAGTGGGCTGTCTACATTTCTGTAGACGATAGTTGGCGAACGGTGAATTGTGCAAATTGTAGAAACTAAAGCTGTACCTTCTGTAAACAATTTATTTGAAACATTCTCATCAAATGTTTTTGTTTTCTGCAGCTTTATTATGTTACTTAAGCGTAAAAGTTATACAACGTGTTACAAAATACCCCGTAAAGCCGAAAGGAGGTTAAATGGCGCCTTATAACGAGTCCATTCACAATATTTAAGAACCGTAGTATCGCCATCGATAAATCGTTGCCGATACAGTTCGCGAGCCACGACTCGCGGCGAACCAGTGCCTTCAATCTGTAGCCACGACTTGCGGCGAACGAGTGCATTCACTTTGTAGCCACGACTGGCGGCGAACGAGTGCATTCACTTTGTAGCCACGACTGGCGGCGAACGAGTGCCTTCACTCTGTAGCCACAACTCGCGGCGAACGAGTGCATTCACTTTGTAGCCACGACTGGCGGCGAACGAGTGCCTTCACTCTGTAGCCACAACTCGCGGCGAACGAGTGCATTCACTTTGTAGCCACGACTCGTGGCGAACGAGTGCCTTCCTTTGTAGCCACGACTCGCGGCGAACGAGTGCATTCACTTTGTAGCCACGACTGGCGGCGAACGAGTGCCTTCACTCTGTAGCCACAACTCGCGGCGAACGAGTGCATTCACTTTGTAGCCACGACTCGTGGCGAACGAGTGCCTTCCTTTGTAGCCACGACTCGCGGCGAACGAGTGCATTTACTTTGTAGCCATGACTCGCCGCGAACGAGTGCCTTCACTCTGTAGCCACGACTATTTAATTAAATTATACTTTAATGCTGGGATAAAACAGATGATAATATAAAATTGAAAAAAAAACAGTAAATAATTATTATTATGCAATTATATTTAGATGAGACACGCTGCAACAAAGTTGGGGCCTGGTTTTGGGTAATTTATTTTATGAGTAAGCTTGTAGTGGCTATGGTATGGCGGTGCTATTCGTCCTGAAATCGTACAGTACAAAAACGCTATGAATGCTTTTCAATATATACATACTGACCTGTATAATTCTGTGGTCTAGTTCTGCCAGGGCTCGGATGAGTCTTGTAGTTCTAGCCGCTTTGACGAAACAGCCCGCCGCCGTCAGTTCCGCCCCGGAGGAGAACAAAGCGCAGAACTCTGCCCGAGCGCCTCCTAAGTGCATGCCTAAGCACGAACTTAGCGCAATCGTTGCTGAATGTATTACTGGGGTCTACGAAAAAAAGAAAGAAAAAAAAATAGTCAAGAACAAAAATGTATGTTTGCTAACAGCTAAAATTTTTGAAGTTACGTTTCGTATCTTGAGCTAAAAAATAATAGTATATGTATAATATTAATATGAAATTAAAATTGTATTTTATCAGAAATCATTTTAAAAAAAATCTTAATGCCGTCCTTGTTTGAATTCATCTGTTTCTCTGTCCCTACCACTAAGAAGTTCCGGCCTAACAAGATGCTTTTTTACACTTCACTTGAAGGAAACCAAAGCCGGCAGTCTCGACGGATAGCTTAGCGATTTCGGTCGGCAAGTAATAAAATATTGCCACTTACAAAATAAAAAAGCTGATTTGGTCAATATAATTAGTTCCAAAGTTAAATATCATTAAAAACTCAGGCAGCTCCATATTAACTCATTAACTTAACTCCATATTAAATATGGAAAGGCATGCTACGGTGTTTCAGGCATGTTGAAAGAATACGCAAAGAAAGATTGAAGAACGAGGTATGTAATAATAATAATAATAAATAATAATAAATATTTCCAGACAGGTCACACAGCGCCATCTAGTTTCCGTGGTAAGCTACGAGGCTTGTGTTACGGAAACTAGATGGTTGATAAACTACATATTATACTTTTTTTTTGTAAATATATACATATTATACATATAAACACCCAGACCGAGACAAATTATACAATGTACAACTTGCCCCCGGTGGGAATCGAACCCACGACCTCCCGAGTTCACGGCAACGTTTGTTACCACTAGACCACGGAGGCGGTCAATATAATGCGAAAGTTGTGGGTAAAAGAAGCCCTGGTAGACCGAGACTCACATATTACGATCAAATAAATAAAAGACTGACTGAAGGTGCATTAAAAAGCTATCTTAATAAAAGAGCATGTATGAATTTCGACGAAGCGAAATATGTATGTGGTGATCGTGGCAATTGTCTCTCCTACCCCGCAAGGAGGTCTGGCGTGATGATATGTATGTATGTACTTACATCAAACTTGGAAGGTTTGCAGAGATTCGCACACAGAGTGAGGAGGGTGTATATCCCTTCCTTGGCGAAGCCAGCCCTCTCCATGCGGTTGACGGTCCGAACATTGCACATGAAGCTAAAACAAAAACCATTTTAAAACTATTGTCGGTCGCAAGCCCGAAACACCATTCTTCTCATCTCTCCCACACACGATGGATCCGTGGACAGCTTAGAAATTTGTCTTCTTCACCACCGTTCTCGTGCCTCGGGGATTGGTCCGTTTGATTCAATGGTTTATCTTTAAAACAGTCAGACAATTTATTAAATAATTGTAACTGTCCTTATTAGCTAGTGTACCGAAGCACAGGGTTGCGATGACGCGAGTAATGACACCTGACATGTCTCACGGCACTTAACGCCGGCTTAAATCACACCCCCAATTTAGGGGCTGGGGGCTAAGTCTTCGGAGCGTGATGGCGAAAACTAACACCCTAACATTCCTTGAGTTTAACATGCACTTATTGTTTCTGTTTTTTTGGTATTACAGATTTATGAGAAGAAGGTTAAGCCTCTCTTAACAACACTATGTTCCGTAGCCAAGAATTGTCCGTTTAGCAAGACTCGGCACCGGGTCATAAATCTCGATCCACACAACCGTGGTGGCTTGAAAGGAACGCTTCCGACTTCATCAGAGCTAAAAACTGGATATCACCTTGTACCGATTTTAATCCGCTTGATTTTGAATTATGGTCTCTTTTAGAGAGTATGTCATAATATACAAACGTTCCATAATATACATAAACTCTCTTCTGACACGTGTCACGGCGGTAGTCCAGGGGAAAGTCGATGGCAAGAGGACGCGTGGTAGATCTCAAATGAGATGGACTGATTAGGTAAAGACTGCAATGGATCACCTCCTACATGAGTGCACCAGGAAAGCTGGGGTCCGAGAGGAATGGCGACGGCTTGTTAAGCTTAAATAAGTACTTAAATAGCGACAACGACTACTCTGCCAAGAGTGTAGCGACTAAGAAGGAATCATTCCATAAAATTGACGAATTCTTCCATAGAGAAAGTGCGTGTTCCAATCGATAACCGGCCACAACGTTTAAAGGAGTGTATTAAGGCCAATGGAGATTATTTTAAATGAGCTTTAAATTATTAAAATATCATTAATATTAATGTATATACTATCGCACACTGCAGTAATAAATGTTTTATGTAATAGAACAAAACGATGATATATCTATATATCATCTATATAACATCAATAGCCATGTGTCTGGCTTAAACTCGAATACAAAATCAAAATAAAATAATTAGTACGTATTGAAATTAAAATTCCGTCTCGATTTTCCAATACATTCCGTCGCATTAGGTTGTCGGACCATTACGTATGGACTGACATATTTCACCTCTTCAGGGCACACTTTCAAACTCAGCGACAAAGCTCGACACAGCAATTGCCGCAATTATCTGACGAGTCGTTAAAGGCGAGAACAGGGCTAGTGTGTTAGTTATCGAACACTTAGTTTTAACGGATCCATTGCGACTTGCTTATCTAGTTTGTTACGGGAATCATAATAAAACAAATTAATAAATATACTATAACAATACAATACTAAAACATAAATATATATACCTATATGACAGGCGACAAAGTAAAAGAAGATAACACAAAATGTAAGAAGGAGGCATCTATTATAAAGGCTTACTTGTAACATATGGTTGCTAATCTTCTGCTCAAATCAATTCAACGACTTAACGACAATGCGTTAATAATATACTTTATTTTTAATTATTATAATATTTGACTGCCTCCGTGGTCTAGCGATTAAGTCCGTGGATTTAGACTCGGAGGTATTGGGTTCGATTCCTGGTCGGGACACAAAAATATTTATTAATGTAAATAAATACATTTAATTGATATTTAATTTATTTGTGATATTTATCGACTTTAGTACGCTGGATACATCGACGAGCTTGCCACTTGTCATAATTGGCCTATAGTAAAGTTGGCTAAATGTGAATCCGCTTATTTATAATCGTGGTTTCTGACCACTCCGAAAGGGAAACAGTCGATAAATAAAACTTTGATGTATCGCCGTTAAGCCGACTTACGATATAAAAAGCATGTACAAGTAACATATTCGACGTCGATATCATTGTAAAATATCTGAGCGACAAACGTTTCTAAGTTGGGAAGTGCACCGTGGCAGGAAGAAATATCTCAAGTTGTTAAAGGGCGCCCAAATGCCCGGCTCTTTTATCTCGGGGAAATTAAGAAGCAAAACATTTTAAACGCACTATAAATTCCTGAGGAAAGATGTGCGATGCGGTTGACGCACAGTGGGAAGGAAATTAGTTTTATGGACAACAGTTTTTGATTTATTTTATTTAATGTTTTTGTAGGTCCCTTGAAAATGACTTTGTTTTACTAAATGATGTTTTATGAAATCATTTTACTTAACAGACTCCCTCTGTGGGCTATCGGAGAGGCATCGACGAGCTTACCACTTGTCATGATAGGCCGAGAGTAAAGTTGACTAAACGTGAATAAGCTTCTTTAAAAAAGAGTAGTTTCTGACCTGCAAGGAAGTGTTGAAACTTTTATTATTTTACTTCCTTTTATCTATTTTTACCCGACTGCACAACGCAGGGAATGGTTATGTGTTTATTATTATTAGCCATGTATGTATGTTTGTTTCTTTGTGACTTTGAGCTCCTTGAGTATTGATACATTGGTTCTCCGCGCTATCCACGGAATGCGCAACATACGTACGCGCAAAATAAATAAATAAATGACGTTTATGAATTTTCAGTAAGACAACCAGACGCCATATTAAAATAAAAATGAATGTCGACGAACTATATTGAGTAGGTTTTACATTTTATATTTATTATCGTTTTACGAGTATTTAAGTTTAAAATATTAAGTACTTATTATATTTTTTAATTGACTGTCATCATGAAGTAAGGTGGAAGCAGAAAACTAGATAACCTCACTACACCATTGTTTATTTATTTCCATATTAAACAAATTAGGTTTTATTTTTTAGATATAGTCAATTCACTGGTAACTTTTATGCAAAACGAAAATGTAGTCAGTTCTTGATACAAGTTGAGATTAGACAATGATGATTCAACAATGAAACCTAATAAATTTACGTATTTTGGTTAGTTTTACTATTCGTAGATTACTTTACAAATAAAATTAACCTTTTTATTTATTTTATTTTTTATTAATTTGTTTTCCTTTTTTATTGTTTTGCATTTTTAGTTGTATTTTAAATTATTACGTAGTTTTTATTAATAGTAATTTATATTTACCTTTGAATAAATGTATTAGAACATACCTTTCATAAAATAAAATTAATAATATGTCCAGAAATACCAATGCAATAGAGCACTGTGCACTGAATCGTCTTCCATTAGCGTGTTCGAATTTAGAACGCGCTCCGATTGGACGGGATCTGTCAAAGTTGTGAATAATCGGCGTATGTTTAGTTTGAGCGTGCCTGCGTAATTGATTGTTGTTTGTTTATGGCGATTTATTGAATCATGTCTCGAATAATAGATTTTTTCCCTCTGTGCATTTAGTTTAATAAATATTGATTTGAAGTCCAACTTTTAACAGTTATTAATACATATTATTTAGCAAGTATCTACTGTGAAGCAACTGAGAGCTGATTTCATTACTTAATAGCGTTGATTATTTCATGGTAAGATAAAGTTCATCTAATGCCTACACTCGCCAAGCCGTCTGGCCAGCGTGGCGAGTGTAGGCTAAATTCTCCAGTTCTGGAAGGCCCATCTCCAGCAGTGGAGGTCTAGAACGCTGTGTTCTAGGGGCTGTAATGAATGTCAAAATGTTGCATAGAAAATAAGATTTACCCTACTAAACACAATTTTAATGAGTACATGTTTAGTTTTTTAAATAAGTCGTGGTATTTTATATGTACCTTATTATTTAATTCTAATATATTTACATTTACTTGAAAATTTCAGACTCTGCACCCATCATATAAATCTCTCACTCTCCCAAAGGTTAGCTGGTAGAGAATAACTTCAAGGTATTATGCTAGCCAATGTACGAGTAGCTACATCTTTTTATTTTGTATATTTTGTGTGCAATAACGAATTTTATTATTATTTATTACAAACTTCCACTGACCATCAGACAAGCTCCTTCCATTCACATATTTAAAAACTACTTAATACTTTCTTTTTAAACAAGCAGAACAATATATTTTAACTCCACAAATATCTACTTCCTAATAATATATTATCTTCATATATATATATCTTCTATAATACTTATATATTGATGAGTATTTATGTAGACTATGTATACATACTATTTATGTAGTTTATTGGTTATTGCATCCCACACATTTATACTGTCTCACTCTCCCAAAGGTTAGCTGGTAGAAAAATCCGAAATGGCTTTAAGTTCGCCTTTGTACATACTTTTAAGTAAAGTGCAATAAAGTATTTATTATTAAAATATGTAAATTATGACTTATGTAAATACAATTTTAATTATTTTGTTTTAGCATTTTGAAATTCTGAAACCACGCTACTCGTATTATATTATCATCACAGTTCGTAGAACACAGAGTTCCAGACACTGGACAATTTCGCCTTCACTCGCAACACTGGGCGGGTTGGCGAGGGTCTGATGTCAATTTTTTATGACAATTTATTAACGATTTTACAATTTGGTATTAATGGAACTAGGACTGACGGCTTAACGTGCTCTCCGAGTCGCGAAAACGGTGGTGGTATAAATTTATAGATTAGTCATATACGTAAGAAAAGTGTATTTCTGTATTGGTACATTCTTCTTGTCTTCTTGAACACACTCTGTTTCATCAGACTAGTCCAGGAGACAGAGCACATTTATATATTAGGTAAAAGAAAAAAATGTGTCAATAAAGATTTTTATTATTATTATTATTATTCCGGGGGTTTGAACCGACCTTTGTAGGATTTTAAAGAAATAGTTTTTACAACTGAGCCACTACCACGCCATTTTATTTCATTAATGGCGTTGATTTGTTATTCGTTAAATAAAGTTTATTTACTGACTGCCTGGAAAATAATTATTTCACTTACAACTAAGACAGAAACTAGATGGTGCACCTATTACAGACGACCACCGCATGTTATTACAGAATCAAATAATGTGGCCTTTCAATAACTAAAATTAAAATAAATTAATTAATAAATCCTTGAGAATAAAACTTAATTGAATGAAGAATATTTGTCGATCATAATATTCTTATGATTGTAAATAAAACAGCAAAAGTTCCATTTGCCCATGGCTTAGCCAACCCTACACAACCCTAATCTACATACACACCGTTTGTTATGAAAGGTAAACAAGGTGACCACGTGTATTTGTGGACACGTCGGGATAAGCTTTATGACTTCATATGGAACAATAACACACGGATTTATGAGGATTTTCATCGCTAACAATTTACTGTGAAAATAATTGAGTACCTACGACTAAAGCCACCCACTGACGAACGACATCGGTCCTTACCATTATGCCGGCCTAACAATATGCGTAAAATCGTATGCCAAAGGGAGTGAAGAGAGTAGGAAGTGAAAGGGTTATACGTTTTGTTTTTTTAGAATCCGTATTATAATTAGTATAAAAAGAGATGTAGGTATTTGCGCTTTACTCGTCAATTTTTTTTACAACTAATAATAATAACATTTTATAGTACATATTGGTGTATCCGGGGAGTACATGGTAACCGCCTCCGTGGTCTAGTAGTTAAGTCCGTGGATTTAGACGCAAAGGTATTGGATTCCTGATTGCGACACAACAAACCTATTTATTAATTTAAATAAATAGATTTAATTAATATTTAATTTATTTGTGATATTTTTCGAGTTTGGTACGCTGCCTGGAGACATCGACGAGCTTGCCACTTGTCATCATTGGCCTATAGTAAAGTTGGCTAAATGTGAATAAGCGTGGTTTCTGAAGGAAAACGGTAAGTAAAGTATCATCACGACCGTTTCCCTTTCGGGGTGGATTATGTTTTTGTAATGCATGTTATGATTATATTACTTTAAAATAGTAACTTTGAAAACAGAATAAAAGCTTTAATAATGATTATCTGGTTCTGTTTGTAGGAATTTCCTGACGATTCTGCATGTGTTTAGCATTGTGGCTTTTTGTAATGAGATGTATGTGTGTGGGGATAAATCTAGTAATTGAAGTGATTGCTGTAGGTTATTAGGGATGACACCTGTAGATGATAGGACTATTGGTACTATTGTGACGTGGCGCATGCGGGATATTTCATCTTTAAGATCAGTATATTTTCTAATTCATTTTTTTCTGCTATTGTACTTTGCAATTATTATTACTTGTATAAACAAAAAAGGACAAAATTATTTTTTTGCGTGTATTTTTCTGAATGCGTCTAATAAATATATTATCAAACTTTTTGGCGACGGG
This sequence comes from Tinea semifulvella, assembly GCA_910589645.1. NCBI lineage: Eukaryota > Metazoa > Arthropoda > Insecta > Lepidoptera > Tineidae > Tinea > Tinea semifulvella. The sequence continues at coordinate 767,335 of OU342604.1, forward strand.
TTTTTTTTTCAGTTTTTATTTATTTGCTTCCAGTTTTTAATTCAATTTTAGGGTTAAATACGCGTATGTGCGACGTGACATCACACTGTAACACTACCAACTTAAGAAAAAGCTTTTAAAGCAACTGTCAACTTTTGGACTACAAATTAAAAGACTCTTGAGGGAGAGAACAAAGCTCCGTAGACGGCAGCCCTGTAATTATTTTATTTTACCAATAAACCGATTTGTGTTGGCCAAAGTGGATTGGCGAGTCCCCATTGGCTGCTCCCTTACCTTTGAAGTCGCCGACAAACCCCACCTTCTCATTTTCTTCATTAATCCACACAGAAAGGTATAGCCCCCCAATTAATGGTAATAATAAGTTTAAAATACTGATGATGAAAAAAAACCCTTAGGAGTGCTGCAGCGGGATTCGATTTATTTTATCGCAAACGTTTGATTGATAAAATTGTAAATTTATTTATTTACAGTTTTAGTGCATCTTTAACTGAATTAGCGCCCAAGTTGAAAAAAATATTTCAACAACGGTTTAGGTTTGTTTGCGTTCCTCTAGCTTTTACAAAATGCAGTCTATATGTATTGTTTATTCCACATCAGTTTTAAAAATATAAAAATAAATAAAGTACGCAGTTACTTTTGCAAATGAAATAATAAATATTTTTGGCAAAATTATTTATTTATTATATGATAAACCTTACAGCTATATTCCCAGATCATTAAAAAAACAGATTAAAATTGCCTCAGCCAACATACGTTCCACTATTTAGTTGAAAGTTATGTATAATGAATTTAAATGAAATTTAAACAGATATTAAGAAAATAAAATAGTAATAATAATAAACTAACTTAAACATAAAACATAAAAATTGCAATAAAAATCAAAATACTAAACTAGATATTGGGTAATAACATTGATCCAGTGACAAGTATGGAATCTAATTATTGTGCTCGTGTGCGTGACTGAATATAAGTGTTGGTGTGAAAGTGTAGGTGCGTGTGTGGGGCGTGCTTAGAAGTTGAAGTGAACGAATGCTGCAGCTAACCGTCTAATCAGCTGCCGCATCCATGCACAGACAGTCTTTAATGTTTTTTTTTTAATATGTTTTTTGGGTAAAAATATGTCCACATCCCTTATTAATTATGGAAAAAAAATCTGATCAAAATTCTGAACTAGAGTTAGTCATGGTATTGGTCTTGCTAACATAATGGTGGTCTTGTCTTGTGAAAGTTTTTTGCCAGAGGTGGTAAAACGTAGCTTACTCCGACTGTACCACTTACTAATTTAGCAACAAAACAAATACAGTTAAATTAAGTGAAAGCTTTAATGTTATTCGTGAGTACAGTCACGAAATTAACCTTTACGCGCATAAAAAAAAATAAAAAAAGAGATAAGTAGGTACTTAGTTCCGCGAACAATTCGATACGTGACGTCATAATTAATTATTATATTAATGCATTTCATTTCATTATTGTACCTACACGGAGTCCTAGACCATATTTTTGGAGATGGGCCTTCCAGGACATATATCTGGAGAATTTGGCCTGCCCTTGCTATAGAACTGTATAGAATATCCTATTCTTTTTAGTCGCTACACTGGCAGAGTAGTTGTGATCGTCACTTGAGTGTCAGTGGCACGCTTAACAAGCCGTCGCATCGCGTCGCGACGTCGCACTCATGTAGGGGTTGATCCATTATTGCATCCAATACTGAACACCCTATAGCTAGCCATAAATCTATAACGAATTTCTAAGAAATGTTTACCAAAAATTACAAACAACTCCTCGGCCATAATAATTTCAGAAATTGTTAAGCAAAGAAATAGATATATAATTAAGAAGAAAAAAAAAAAAATATTTTGAACTGCCTCCGTGGTCTAGCGGTTAAGTCCGTGGATTTAGACTCGATTCCAAGTCGGGATACAAAAATATTTATTAATGTAAATAAATACATTTAATTAATATTTAATTTATTTGTGATATTTTCCGAGTTTGAGTACGCGGAGACATCGGCGAGCTTGCCACTTGTTATGATTGACCTATAGTAAAGTTGGCTAAATGTGAATCCGCTTTATAAGCGTGGTTTCTGACCACCCCAAAAGAGAAACGGTCGTGAAAATAAATAAAAATGAAATTATTTATATTTTACTAATATTATTTTTATTAGTTTTAAAGGTTTTTGTAATAGGTTTTGAAATTAAATTGCTCGGTACATTCGAAAGATTGTCATTGTAGGCATTAGTACTTACAACATTTTAGAGTACTCGTGATATTATTTATTCATATTTGGGGAAGGAAAAACTTAAATAATTGACATCAGACCTGTTGCAACCTTAAGCATATTTTTCTTCTGCATTTTATGACGATTTTCTGTCATTTTTAATTTTTCAAAACGTCAGTGTTAAATAAACAATTGTAAAAAGCAGACGAGTTTTTGAAAAAAACCTTTAATATAGCCCAAACCGCTATAAGACCCTCGTCAACCCGTCTGGCCAACGCGGTGGCAAGTGCCAAATTCTCCAGGCCTATCTGTGTGTGTTGTAAAGGCTGTGATATGATATACAAAATAAGGAAAAACACTAAATTCAAGCAAATAGAAAAGTCACCCCTAGCATCGTGGGATCTGTCGCGTGACATCACACGGTTCGCGGGTTTGTACCCGGCCGAGTCATATTGCCGGTGACAGTTGAACGCTTCTGTGAACCCTTTCAAATTAAGACCTATATCGGTGATTATTGATGAATAGCGAAATATTTAAGTTTGGAAAATCAGTGGGGTTTTGTAACGATATGACTACTTTTGACGTTTCCAACTTAAGTTTCGAAATTGCGATAAAAATCCCTCTCCAGCAGATATTCAGATTCTTTCACAGTTTCCGCTGCTCGAGAGTAACACAAACTTCTGCTGGTTATCAGACGGCCGCCGTCAATTAGTATACGAGATGTAGCTTCTCTGAGCGTGTTCTACCGGCTATTTATGTATGTATAATATGTATATATTTACAAAAAAAAAAAAGTATAATATGTAGTTTATCAACCATCTAGTTTCCGTAACACAAGCCTAGTAGCTTACCACTGAAACTAGATGGCGCTGTTTGAGCTGTCTGGAAATATTTATTCATATATTCATTATTCATTATACTATGGTGAGTGCTCTAAAGAGCTCTATAACCTAATTCCTTCCTCTCCATTCCGCAACCGAATCACACGCACAGGTCAGAATATGCACCCACATACCGTAGTCACTATCCATTCGCGTACCTATAAATTTGATGACTCATACATCTGTCGCACAATAAATATGTGGAATGCTCTTCCAGCCTCTGTGTTTCCACTTTCCTATAACCTGGAGTCCTTCAAGCGAAGTGTGAAAAGGCATCTAGTCAAGCCGGCATAGTGTTAGGGACTGATGTCGGACATAAGGGTCTGATTCCAGTTGCTAACATTCATCGACCCTGCGCGCCACTTACCATCAGGTGGGCGCAGGGTCACATGTCGTGCTAGTATATATATATAAAAAAAAAAAACCTTATATCTCAATTTCAAAACAAATTTCTTGTCTTGTCAAGTCTTGTTTCAAGCTGTATTATTTTTATATAAATATCATCATGGCAAACTTTAAATATTAGTTCTCCTTGAAAGTAAAAATTGGCATTTGACATCATTGCAAATGGCACACACTTTCTACGAGAACAACAAATAGGTGGCAGGCGGACTGATGGTGGTAATTTGCCCAGTCTACCGGGGCGGGGAAATATCCATCGTTCGTGCCGATAAACCCAGTTAAGTGTATCTACACGTTTCGGGATCAGGCTCAAATTACCGTCAAGCCGGCATAGTGTTGATTCCAGAGTAGTCACGAGTGTCTGATTCCAGATGCTAACATTCATGGACATTGCGCGTCACTTACAATAAAAAAAACCGTACCAAGACGTATGAGTGTGGTGCCGTACCAAACAGGCGTCGAAACTATGCGTTTATGAATCGCGACTCGCGGAGGTATGGTATGGACAAAATAACATATCCGGACGCACCTTTAGGTAAATTGACAAAACATATAAAACAAAGATAAATAACATTAAGTGATCTATTGCGACTTGCGAATGTATTCTGATAATATTACCTACTAATGCCAAGAAACGCAATGGACTAGAGGAAAACTAGAGGGTTGATATTTCAATATAACACTAACAGCTAAATAATTACTGTTTACATTTAATCTCGACTAATTTATTCAAGATAATACTCGATATCCATTTTGATGTACATTGCGTTCAATTAATTTATATTTCTATGTTTTGTTTGAATCCCATGTACGACAGTAAAAAAGTTTTTTTCTTATCAACCTATAGATTTACGGGTGCCAGGTTCGTTTTGTGTGGGAAAGACAGTAGAAGAATATTGTTTGTATAATAACCTTTATAACCACATTTCACTTCGCACCTATTTAATGGTAATCGAAAGTTGAAAGGGCTCTTTCCAGGACTCGATCTTTATCATCATACTTAATACAATTTTACTAAGAAATAAATCCAAAGAAAACCTTCAATGTAAAACGAATTATAAAACGTTATGTCAAAATTAGGGGTGTGTGGGCCAGAAGGGACAAGGCGCTGCATTGTTGATGCGAAAAAGAGATAGCATTACCCACTCGAGTTAAGAGTTCCAGTAGCGACAGATTGCCTCGCACATGTCGCGATGCGCTTTTCACTAAACCATAATGTTGTATTTTGTTATCGATTTTTTTTTAATGTTTATAATATTACTTATTAAAATATAATACAACGTTTATTTTGAGTCTAAGTCAAAAAAGAAAATACGGCATTCAATACAATACATTCATTTTAATATCTACCTGCATTAAGTATTTATTAATTTATTGCACAAGATTATACAGAGGCGTGACATAATGTCGCTGAATATTCTCTGCCTGTGTTACCTTTAGAATTTAAATGACATTACATATTTTTACGAATATATGTACGTTCATTAGGTACGTGCCTACCTAATGAACGTACATATATAGTAGTATTTAAATTTGTCACCTGGCAACACTGCTTGTTTTATGGCAACACTTAAAGTAAATTTTTGATCTCAATATGTCAGTAGTCGAATTTTGAGTGACAGAAACAGTGGTTTTTAGATAAGACGGAGAAAAAGCAAGTTTTTGTTTGAGAAAAAGTAGAATTTAGCTTCATCGCGTGATTGTTGATTTATTTTGCGTCTGTTTTATCTTTGTTTCCATTGCTTGTAATATTTAAATTCTACGATAGTCATTTACCCTAAAACCATTTCAACTTCTGCATTTAAAACCCTATTAACTCGTGCATTATTAAGGGCATAAATGTAATTCTAAAATGTCGATATAAAAGGAAGCACATCACTAATATATTGTGTAAAGGGAGCCGCCGGCCAAAAAGGAGCACTTGTTTGTGCGATTTAATTTCATTTATCAACGCATTACTTACACAGAGAGAATTACTTATCGGGATTACCGTGCCCTCCCTTTTTAGGTAAAGATCCCCTTTATGCATAAATATGTTGTACATTGATGTTTTCTTTAGATAAAATAACCTCCGGGACCTGATAACTTAACCTCCGTAAGAATATAGGCGGTGATTTCTTAAAGGCACACTGCCACCACTAAAGGTTTAGGACACTGTGTTCTAGGGACTGTTTAAAACGGTAAAAGGATAGGCTAAAGATACCTATATTGCATAATCTATTTCCGTCGGTACAACTCGGGTCTCAATCGGAATACGACGGCACCCGAAGTGTCAATCAATTTGAATTGTATTAAATAAGTTCTATTTTCATATCCATTAATATGAAACTTGATTATTTAGTGTCAAATGTTACTGAAGCTAATTGAGAGAGTACGATAAACAATAAAATACGATGGAAAACCATTATGCACTACACGTGTACCATTGTTTATCAGGCATCATCTTAAAATATGTATATTCAAAAGACATCTCTCTTACATAAATAAGCAAAACAGTACCTAATCTCCTCACCCAGGCATATTATTAGTATGTATAGTATTTATAATGTATCATCACGACCGTATCCCTTTCGGGGTGGTCAGAAACCACGCATATAAACAAGCGGATTCACATTTCACAGCTTTACTATAGGCCAATCATGACAAGTGGTAAGCTTGTCGATGTCTCCAGCCAAACTCGAGAAATAACAAAAATAAATTAAATATTATATTACACAGACTAACCGCTAGACCACAGAGGCAATTATTATTAAGTAACAAAAATCTAAATAATTTAATAACTTTGCAGCATGTAATAGAAATAGGGTCTTATTTAAATGCAAGCAGTGTATATCAAAATAAACTTGTCAGTATGGTTAGTGGATTAATGTAGCTTAAAGTTTCGTAGGCACGTTGTGTTACATTGATTTTAGAGGGAAATTAACATTGACATTCATGCAACGATCGGGTATTAAACACTACTTTTTAATCACGGTCCGACGCGTTTCTTTACTCCAAAAACCTGGAACGTGTAATATAATGATTAGCACGCGCAAAAAACAATATAAAAAATGTGGACCGTGCAAACGGAAAACGTCTCCAGACTGTTTTTTTTTTAATACTGAACACGTGTCACCACGCCGACCTGGTGGTAAGCGGTACACGAGGTCAAACAATGTGAGCATCTGACGCCAGCAACTAATGACCAACATCATTCTCTACCAGTATGTCGGATGATTAACAAGATGCTTTTTCACACTGCTTGAAGGAAGTCAAAGTCGAAAAATCTTTATTCACGTAAACCTATTACAGACATTTATGAAACGTCAATAATTAAATAATTTTAAATGATTCTACTCCTGCTAGTAGAAGACTAAGCAGCAACGTGGTCCAAAAAGAAAGCTGTTAGCAGAAAACCAGCAGCTTAGCAGATTCCAGTTTAAACCAATGTTTAATCTGACTGAGAAAGGAATCTGCAAGGAAAAATCAGCTATATCAGATTTACAAAATTAAACATATACAGAACTACACCACAACGATCAATGAATACTTAAGGACAATACTTAAAGACAATACTGACTGGGAAAGCATTCCACAACTTCAGCCGCACGCTGAAGATGTAAGAGTATCCAAATTAATGAGTAGGTACGCGTAGGGACAGTGGCCATGGTATGTAAGTGCATATTTTGGCCTGTACGTGTGAAAAGTTGAGGAATAGAGAAGAAGGGATAAGGTTATGGAGAGAATCATCTGCCTCTCAATTCAAACCCCCCCGGCATGTACCAATGAGAAATACACTTTTAGTACGTATATTTTACATAGATTTAGAACACCACAGTTCCCGTGCCTCGAAGAGAACGTAAAGCCGTCGGTCCCGGTTCCACTAATACCAACTTCTGCAGCCCTATTCTGTTACTTAAGCGCAAACGTTGTTAGTGGATTTCGTTATTTACTTCAGAGGTTGAGTCATAATTACAAAATATTATTCCATTCTCAACTCGAGCGCTCGACAGCTTCCGCGCAAATATCAACTTTAATAGCGTAATATATATATTAACTATCCATTATAGGATACTTAAGGAACAGAATAGGGCTGCTGAAATCGTTAATAAATTGTCATCAATTGACATGAGAACCTCGAAACTTTAGAGAACTATAATAAAAGGCTTGGTCTTTTCAAGCAAGTCGATGTAAATTTACATATTTATTTGCGTGTATTAAAACGAAATAAAAATGATGACTCTATTCCGTTGCAGTCACGCCCTCTGGTGATTTTATACGAGTCACTTACTGTGATCATATACAATGGTTTATATTTAAAACACCTGTTGCTTAAATCGTGCATGATGCATTTAGTGTTTATTTAAATAGCGTAGTAGTTTTCGCATATGCGAGCGATATTTTATTTATTTCGAATTAGAATTATTTATTTATAATTTGCGGTGGTGGCTCGGTTGTAAGAACGCGTTTCTTAAATCCTACAAAGGTCGGTTCAAACCCACCCGGCATGTACCAAAGATAAATTTACTTTTCTTACGTACACTTATCATAGATTTACAACACCACCGTTCCCGTGCCTCGGAGAGCAAGTTAAGCAAGTTGTGGAATCGGTAATAAATTGAAATTAAAAATTTACATCATATCCTCGCCAAGCCGTCTGGCCAGCGTGGCGAGTGTAGGCCAGATATAGGCCCATCTCCAGCAGTGGGGGTCTAGAACGCTGTGTTCTAGGGGCTGTAATAATAATAATTTATAATGTTGTATAAGTTTTATTTATTTTTTATTACCTATTGTTTCATTTATATTTGTTGTTGGTTGGGTAGGGAGAGGAGCAGAATGGTGGATGGTGAGCGTCTTGTTACGCAATGAAAAAAGGAGACCTGCAGCTCTATTCCGTTACTTGAGCGCAAACATATAAATTAGAATCTGTTAACTATACACAACGCTATTAAAGTTGATATTTGTATAGACGCTTCAAGGTCGAGTACTTATAGAGTTGATTGAATAATATTTTGTAATTATGACGCAGTCTCTGACATAAATAACGAAATCCACTAATAACGTTTGCGAGTAAGTAACAGAATAGGGCTGCTGTTTTGTAAACCAGCCTGTTGTCGGTCGCTAACCCGAGACATCACTATTCTCATCTCCCTTTCCCACACGGTAAATCCATGGAATGCTTAGAAATTTGTCTTCTCTCTTTTCAATTGCGACGAAGTTAAAAAGGTATAGGTGTAAAGGTGACCGATGGCAAATGCGCTCATTTTTCCAGCCTTACCTACTTGCGAAGAAGCTGTAGTGAAGATAATGATAACGTTGTAAAGCAACTTATAATTGAGCTACAGCTGATTAGTTTAGCAGCCAACGTCATTTAGAATTAGGTCCATAGTAGTAAGAAGTAAAACATCAATTATTCCGCCACAGCATGTGCACTGCCCCCGCTAATAATGACATAAATAAAGCACTACAAAGGGGACCCATAGGGTAACCACCACCGTTGTGGACACTTAAAATGATATTTTATACACATTGAAATCAGGAAGGCCAGCCATTTATCTACACAATAGAACTACTGCGCGATGCTAAACTCTGAAAAGCTGTAGCGCAGAAAAAAAAATACTGTATGTAAATCATAACTTAAGCCAACCATTTCGATCGTAAAAAAATAAAATCTATGTATCCCTTCCGGGGTAGTCAGAAACCACGATTATTTTTTTAATGAAGATGAATTTCATTTAGCCAATATTACTATATGCCCATCATGACAAGTGACAAGCTCGTCGATGTCTCTAGCGTATCAAACTCAAGAAATATCACAAATACATTATTTCATTTCATTTCATTTATTTATTCACCGTTTCATACATTTGGTACACTCGGTTTCGCAGATAACAAATTAATTATTTTACTAATCATGATAGCGAATAAATATCAGCAAAGAACAGCCTTCGTCGTTACCAGATAAGTACTACCTACACCAATAGATGCTGCTGTAAAAGGGCGTTGTCATGGTAATCATAATATGGTGTAATTATGTCAAAACAAAATAATAATTTCTACTACTAAACTAAAATTAAAATATAAATAAGTATATAACGAAATTAGCGGTAACTTTAATACCCAAACTTAACAAATATCTACTCGTGCATAAACATAATCATAAACATAATTGTATCCCGACCACGGAATTAACCGCAAAGACCACGAAGGCAGTTAAAATAGTATTAAAAAATGCTTGAATCTGCCAGTCTGACTTCACTTGTCAATGACATTGAAAAACGCGATTTAAAGTAAAGTATCATCACGACCGTATGTAGTATCCCTAACCAATATTTTGTAAGGAGCAAGTTGACATTTAGCCAACTTTACAATAGGTTAAATTAATTAGTCCCGACCAATAATCGAACTCGGTACCTCCGGTCTAAATCCTCGGACTTAATCACGAAGGCAACTCGTTTTAATGGTATAATATTCACGCTTAGCTATATTAGTACCAACTGTATCTTGAATAAAAAATATTAAACAATGACAAGTGACAAGTTGTTCATTATCGTTTATTATCACAGCCCCTTGAACACAGAGTACTAGACTTCCACTGTTGGAGATAAAACCTTCCATAACATATATCTGGAGAATTTGACCTACACTCGCTACGGTCACCGGACGGGTCGGCAAGAATCTGATGACAATTTATTAACGATTCCGCAAGTTGTTATTAGAACCGGGACCGACACGGCTTAACGTCCGAGGCATAGGAACAGCGGTGTTGTAAATCCATGACAAATGTACGTAAGAAAAGTCTATTTCTCATTATTATATTATTATTACACACCGCTGCAACCGTCGATATCTTAGTAAAATTAAATGAGGGAAAAGACACGGTTGCACCATAAAAACAGTGTCCACGATTGGATCTACTACCCCAAACCATGTTAGTATAGCGAAAATAAATTAATATATTTTGCTCCTTATTACGTTGGAAATAGGGAAGGTCGGAGAATAATAGCGCAGCGGGGTAAAGAGAAACAGGGGCACAACAGATCAGCGGGACACCTGGCGGGGAGTCCCGCGATTAAGATGTATTGAGAAGGCGTTATGGCTATTTTTCATAATAATGCGGTTTTTTTATCAACTGTGCTAAGTGGTCTATTGTGGTCAGTCCCGCTGATTGTAGTGCTTTATAGATTAAAAATGGGACATTTGTTTTCTAAAGGGAATATTTTTATTATAATAGTATAAAAGTAACGATTGTATTAGATGCCGCCATGGAATAAATATTGTTGGCTGCAATCGACATCCTTTGCCTTGCACTTATCTAAGACGTCATCTGTAAAATATATTTTGACATTCGACCATTTTTTAACACGCACTTCAAGCAACTCGCTGCTATTTTATTTAGTATGGCTTAATTTCAACTTAAAATCTTTTTTATAAATCTGTAACCTTGAATATATTCGTCCTACTGAATATTGCCATCTTGAGCTTGGGTAAGTATTGAGTTAAAAATAGTACGGGCACTTCATGACCACATGCAGTAGATTTATATTTATTTGTGCACCACCGCTGCGGTCTCACCAACTACATGGTATCTTGTCTTGGTGTGGACTGGAGTACTGGTGGATCTAGACATGGAACGTAACGTGTGCTCCCCGTGCATTTCAGGGTTTTGCCAGCAGGACTTTAGAGCTGGGACCCAACTTGAGAAGACAACCCCGCTGCCCAGGATCCCCAGGAGTATTAAAACATATTTCTTTAATTGAGTTAAATTTTGTATGCGTAAAAGAATCTATGATCTGTACTTAGGGCGATATATGCACACGAAAAAAATGTGACAATGAATGCAGAAAGTAAACATTTGCGTCGCAAATATAAACATGAGACCTCATGACATTGACAGTCACAGGGGAGATGTCACAGCCGGTAATCGAACCGCGGTCCCTTGAGTGAACATGGAAACCGCATTTGTATGCCGCCACGTGCCATCGAAATTATGTAACGGTTTGTCTAATATTATTCTATCATCATAGAGCTGGAAAATTGGGTATTATAATTTAATTTGTATTTTTTTAATTATTATATCCATAATCCTAATTTCACACATCACATAGTAGAGTATGGCGGATGCTACAAAAATTAAATGCGTAAAATAATAGCAGCTGAAAACAGTTATTCAATAGTGAAGAAGCATCATCATGACATCCTTTACAACACAAGAGTCCTAGGCCTTCACTGTTAGAGATGGGATTTCCAGAATACATTTCTGAAAAATTTGATTAAAATGGCCAGATGGGTTGGCGAGGACCTGATGTCAATTTTAATGACAATTTATTAACGATTTCACAAGTTGGTATTAGTGGACTGACGGCTTAACGTGCTTTCCGAGGCACGGGAATGGTGGTATTGTAAATCTATGACAAAGGTACTTAAGAAAAGCATTTTTCATTGGTTCACGCCAGTGCTCGGACCGTGTATATTTTGGACTTTAACTTTGAAGGAAAGCTTTCTTACAACCGAGCTACCACCGCCTTAAGAAGTAATATGTAGAAATAAATATATAGGTTTAATAATAACATACAAATGATAAGTCCACTTCAACATTAATATGATATAATGACAAAATGATATATTAGGTCCATACATATGAAATGGACGTTTTGACACTTTGATCTCAAATATCTGGCGTTTGGCTAGGAATTCAAAATTCAGATTTATTTCAAATTAAGTCTGGTGTATTTGTGCTTTGAATTTAGTGATTTATTTGTTTTCACGCCATTAGATTTTTCTTTGACATCGGTCTGTTCACAATGTAGAAAATTTAAAATATCGCGTTATTCATAAATTTGAGAAACAGGTCGAAGTATTAATGATCTGTATGTAGCTACTGTAAATGAAAACACGGTACGGTATATTTTTCGTTCTGGTAATTTTGACCTATAGAACAAACCTCGTGAACGACTGGAGACCCTAGTTGACAATGAAGAATTAAAGATAATCGTGGAAGCACATGCATCCCAAACCTCGTGAGAGTTAGCGGCAGGATTCGGTGTAAGTGCAGACAAAACAATTTTGATTCACTTGAAACAAATTGGAAAAGTAAAAAAATCCCGAGAAATTGGTATCGCGTGAATTGAGTGAAGAATACCAACAAACATGCATTGAGTGCTGCGATACATTACTCAACTGAAGAAATTTGAATCGTATTGTTACTTGTGATGAAAAATGGATCCTATACTATAATTGGAAACGCTCATCACAGCGGTTGCATCCAGGAGAACCGGCTAAATCCTGTCCCAAGCAAAAGTTGACTCAGAAAAAGTTACTGGTGAGCGTTGGGTGGACCAGTGCTTGTGTCATGCACTACAGCTTCTTAAGATCTGGCCAGACGATTACGGCAGATCTGTATTGTCAACCATGATGAAAAACTCGCTATTCAACAACCGAGTGTGGTCAATTCCTTTAGCCCACAGCCTTAGGACAACGCTAAACCTCAGACGGTCGCTAAATTAGAAGAGCTGAGATTCGAATGTCTCCGACACCCACCTTACTCCCCAGACCCTGCTCCAACAGATTATCACATTTCTTCGCAATTTTGACAATTCCTTGCAAGGAAATAAAATCAATACCGATTCTCGCTCCCACAATTTATTCAGAAATGGAATAAATAATCTACATATAAAATGGTACATACTTCGATTGATTAAATATAATATGTATGCATCTCGCTAAAATATTCACTCAATCGCTCCAACATCTCATTTGTGTTTGCAAGAATGTTACCGCTCTTTATTGTTATAAATTTAAATAAAAATGTTTGCAGTATTTTAATATAATTATATTATTATTTAATACAATATTTCATAAGAATTGATAAGCAAAGATAGTCAAATTGTTACGGCCGGCATGCTAAAACCGTTAATTTTGGGTATAGATATTGTGGCAGATATCACTCAATCAGCAGAAGAGTTGGCACGTGTGTGACACGCCCGGCCCGATCCCTAGAGATCACAAGGTTCCGGAGCAAACGACACGAAAACCACATTCGCGCACGTGACAATAATTATGATGTATGTCTTGGGTATTGTTGGTTTAACGTAATTATACGGTTTATCGTTAGTAGTTATTATTGGGGCGTGTATCTTTATTATTTTATCGTAACTTTTAGTTTTGCAATTGATACTCTAACGCATAAGTAAATAATTACCGTGAGTTTTTTTTTTTATTTTATTAAATTTTATAACTATTTATACCCTCATCATCACAGCCCCTAGAGCCCAGAGTTGGAGTTGGCCTTCCAGATGAGTTTGGACCTATACTTGCCACGCTCTGGTCAGACGGGTTGACGAGGAATAATAGAGTTTACATACAAACGTGCAAATGACTATAAAATACCACTCACTGCATCAGCTCTTGGTAAAGTCCGAAGTCTGATACTGACGTTATGATTATAAAGTGTTCTTATATTTATGTGCCTGTTTTAATGATCATGGTAAATGACTTGCCTTAAATTATAGAAATAACTAATAATAATAAGTAAGAAAATCACACCGGGTTCGATTCCTGGTCGGGACAAAATAATTTATTTGTGATATTTCTCGATTTTGGTATGCTAGAGACATCGACGAGCTTGCTACCTGTCATGATGGGCCTATAGTAAAGTTGGCTATATTTGAATTCTATAAATAAAAAAAACCGTGGGTTCTGACCACCCCGGAAGGGATACACGGTCGTGATGATACTTTACTTTATCTGTATATTGAGCTATTCGTACACTGATTCTACAACTCACTATTTCATAGCACTGTTTTAGAGCAGATTCTAATCTAGCCCACACGTAAACAACATCTACTATTTAACAACCGTTCGACAATATTGAGTGTGAAAATTAACAACATCAACACATGTATGTGGAAAACACAGCAGATTTTTCGTTTTTACGACAAGTGCCCTACAATAACGATAAAAAAACACACTTCATTACCCAACCGATTGAATTCACACAATTATTATATTTATTCCACGTCGCTGCTTATCATGCTTTCAACCCCAATTCATGTTATTCACATTATACTTTAATGCATTGTAATAATACTTAATTTATTACAAAAGTGTGTAGCTAGATGTGTGTGCTAAAAGTTCCATACGCCATATGCGCGCGCACTTGCTCGTGTCGATGGAAAATTAAATCAAAACATACTCGAAATAAAAAAGCGCCTCTGTGTATTAATTGACGCTCTTATCGCACCACTTTCCCCTAAATGTGTGCAAAGTGCAAAACTTACGCGACATTTATTTTCTATTATTGCTTTGTAGGGGTACAGATAGGCATGCTACTAAAAATGCATGCTTATAACTAGCTTGAACTACAATTTTTGAGAACGTTCGAAGAGCATAGCTATTACTTTACACAACAAAAAAGCGTGGTATCTGACCACCCCGGAAGGGATACGGTTGTGATAATACTCATGATATTTAACTGAGTAAAGTACTGATGACTGCATAACAATGGACTTGCAAAATACGTAATTAAATTTCCAGTAAAGTCAAGTACAACATATTTATTTGAAATCGTACCAGAGACAATAGTATGATGTAGAGGGGGCGACAAACGTCACCTGCTATTAAACCGAGCGAGCATCATTGTGCACAAATTGAATACGACCCTTAAACTATGGCCGATAGGGCTGCCAACGATCAAAGTAAGCATAAATAAATAATCCATACAAATATAATAATATAGTCGCTAATAGTAAAGTAAAGTATCATCACGACCGTTTCCCTTTCGGGGTGGTCAGAAACCACGCTTATAAATAAGCGGATTCACATTTAGCCAACTTTACTATAGGCCAATAGTCGCTAATATAGGCGCATTACAAAAAAAGGTTAAAGTTTTGCGAAATTTTGCCAATTACGCAAATTTTTGGCCGAATTAACGCGCCAAATGAATCGACCAAGGAATCTGTGGCCGAGAATCCAGGAACGTCCATTCGGGATCGTGATCAAGAATTAAATATTTCCCGAAGCACTCCTTCTCCTCCTTAGTCGGTACCCCACTGTTGGGGATCGTGACTCCGTTGCAGTCCATCCACTAGCCGTTTCCAGTGGCTACGGTCCTCGGCGCAATGGATTGCTTGGTGTACTGGGATGTTTAGGTGGTCAGTCACCTGACTGGACCATCGTTTGGGGCTTCCTCCTCTTGTTCTTTTACCGTCTACTTTTCCCGTTACTAAGAGTTTTTCCAGATTGTCGGCGCCTCTTCTAGCAATGTGGCTAAAATATTGCAGAATTCGAGTAAAGCAGACGGCAGAAAGTCTCTGTACCTTAGCAAGTTTGAGCTCTTCGAGCACGGAAACGTTAGTGCGTCGTGCGGTCCAATGAATATTAAGCAAACGACGCCAGCACCACATCTCAAATGCATCAATTCTTGCCCTATCTGCGGCTTTTATAGTCCACGTCTCTGAACCGACAAGAATATGGAGAATACGAGCGTTCTGACAATGTGGATTTTTGAAGCACTATGCAACTAATTTTAATAGTAGATCTGCATTTGCACATGTACAAGGTTCAATTGGTGAAAGAAATAAAGCCAATTTATTTTTTAAGCTAATAGTACCTATATATAAATCAGTGTTAAAAGTGACAAGAATCAAACTGAATGTATGGCAGCCCTGAGTTCATACACTATAGGGTAAACTCCCTAACAAATGGACCGGAGGCCTATGACTGTCGCGTGCAATTGTCATTTATCGTGACTCCCAGAAAAAAACTGTCAAATATGACATCATCTGTGACAGGTCTTTTGACCAATACATGCTGTCGGCGTTTTGCGATTGGGGTAAAGTAAAGTAAAGTAAAAAAATATTTATTGCACAATAAATATCTAAAATAAAATATGGTACATAGGCGAGCTTAATACCTTCAAGGTATTCTCTAACAGCTAACCTTTGGGAGAACGACAAAAGATATTGTGGGATGCAGAGTTAAAAGGAAAAATGTATAATAACTAATAATAGCAATAAATATATACTTAAATATACACATTATAAATACATACACATAATACATAAATATAAATATACTTATATACAATACTTACATAAATAACAATCCATGTTAAGTTTAGAAATTATATCTCATTTTGCTTTTTAAGAAAATAAGAAGTTAGTAGATGCCTAAATATGTTCAACGACGGTGCCAGTCTGATTGACAATGGAAGTTTGTTCCATTCACGAGCTGCAGAAACAGTGAGAGATTCTGAATATCTGCTTGAAGAGTGCAGAGGAATCGCAAGTTGATTGTTGTGCGAGGAACGAAGAGAACGTGTGTGGGAGTCGCGAAGAAATTGGAAACGATCACGCAGGTAATGGGGTGTTTTCGGATTGTTTAGAATACCATAAAGAAAGGTGTACAGATCTACGAAAACGGATATTCAGCCACTTTAGTTGAATACGAAAATGTGAGACATGATCATACTTACGTAGGCCAAATACATAGCGAATACATAAGTTGAGAAGACGATCAAGTTTATTCAGTAGCTCTTCGGTAAGATCAGGATAGCAGATATCTGCGTAGTCTATAATAGGAAGCAATAGTGAGGTAACCAGCGTTAGCTTAGCAGAGAACGGAATGAAGTGCTGGTAACGCTTTAGGGAGTGCATAGCTCCAAAGACTTTCCTACTGATTTCAGAGACGTGGTGGTTCCAAGAGTGATCTGCTTATGTGGAGGCCAAGATTTTTAACATTATGACACAGAGGCAGTATCACATTATTAAAATAAAGTGACGGGAGAATCTCAGCATCCAGTCTACCCACTGCGTTTTTAGTACCAATAATAATAGCTTGTGTTTTAGTCGGATTAACTAGAAGTCCAAGATAATGAGATCGAACACGAATCGCTTCCAAATCAGCATTCATTTTGTTAAACGCATCCAGTGTACTATTTCCATCAAAATCATCTTTTCATTTATATCGAAAACAATTCTAAAATTAAAGTAATAGTTTACGACGGTATTTCCTTCGGGGTGGTTTCCTACCACGCTTTTAAAGACGCTGGTTAAAATTTTGCCAACTTTACTATAGGCCAATCATGACAAGTGGCAAGCTCGTCGATGTCTCCATCCAGCATACCAAACTCGAGAAATATCGCAAATAAATTAAATGTATTTATTTACATTAATAAATATTTTTGTGTCCCGACCAGGAATCGAACTCGGTACCTCCGAGTCTAAACCCACTGACTTAACCGCTAGACCACGTGAGGCAGGCAGCTTTTTTTTATTTGCTAATAATTTACAAAAAATATTTTGGCGATTTCTTCAATTTGTAACTGTTACGTGTGTCTCTTTTAGGGTTCAGAAATAAAACTATCAAATTATTATAGTACTTAGATAACTTGAAATAATTAACTACTGTTTAATAAGTAACTAACTACTGTTCCGATGTGGCCCTGACGATTTTTTTTTGGTGAAAGTTGTACTTACGTATTGGTGAATAAAACATTATATTAGGCTTTATAGTATACACAGTTTTCGTTACAACCTGTGTATACATTTGTATGATATGATACATGCTGATCAACAAGATCTACAACCATTTTCTTACATACATTTGTCATAGATTTCCTATGTCATAGAGCTTCCAAGACGTCATTAACGGAACCATACAGTATTTGGTTGGGTAGGGAGAGAAGTACAATGGTAGATGGTGAGCGTATTATCGCGCAATAAAAAAGGGAGGCCTCCTTTTTTAGACCAGCCTATTGTCGGTCGCAAGCCCGAGACACCATTCTTCTCATCTCTTACCCCACGTTGGACCCGGCACCCGCACGGTGAATCCATTCTCTTTTTTTCTTCACCGTGAAATAAAATGAAATGAAAATATTTATTGGTATGAAATATTGTATCAAAATATAGGTGGTAGGTAAGTTTTGGCTCTAAAAAACAACACCATAGGTGCGGTGGTGCCTCAGAGAATCGTTAATAAATTGTCATAAAAAATTGACATTAGACGCTCGTCAACCCGTCTGGCCAGCATGGCTAGTATAGGCCAAATTCTCCAGATATTTATGGAAGGCCCATCTCAAACAGTGGAGGTCTAGGCCCCTAGGGCTATGATAAAATGGTAACGGTAAACGTGAATGACAGAATTATTCTTATTTTTGGCATAAATTACGGTCTATTAAACTCATGCTCATTGTAATGAAGAGTGCAAGTGCAGCATTGAGAAATCATAATATTGTGATTAGAGAGGAGACGCGACGGGTGGTGCTCACGCCGCATGCTAACCCCGCCCACCAATTGGTATATTAAAAAACACAAGCAATACGCAAACACGGTTTTATGGTTCAGTAGAATTATAAGTTTAATTTTTCCAAGAACAGCTTCCTATGACAGCTGTCAATATTTATATATATCATCATTAAAAAAACTGGTCTACTCAAATTTTCTAAATAGCTCCAAACAAAAATTGTAAGTTGTATATACATATGTATATTTATTATTGTGTATGTATTAGTATTTAGTATATTTATATGTAGATTATACATAAGTTAGTTTATTATCTAAGTATTTATATACAATTGTTGTGTCACTTATACTTTCATTGCACCTACAGTAGTTCTAATAAAAGGTTTGGATGTCAGAAAATGTCTCGGGCATTAAGTCCGCCTTTGTGCATTGAAGTTTTAAAATAAATAAATATATCTGCCAAATAAACTAACTAGCTTCTTTGTAGATAAACTAAAACTAATGTTGGGCCTATTATAAGACAAATGATTTTATTGACCGCCTCCGTGGTCTAGTGGTATCAAACGTTGCCGTGAACTCGGGAGGTCGTGGGTTCGATTCCCACCGGGGGCAAGTTGTACAATGTATAATTTGTCTCGGTCTGGGTGTTTATATGTATAATATTTACAAAAAAAAAAGTATAATATGTAGTTTATCAACCATCTAGTTTCCGTAACACAAGCTTCGTAGCTTACCACGGAAATTAGATGGCGCTGTGTGACCTGTCTGGATATATTATATTTATTAGTGAAAAAAATGCCGGATAGATAGAAACGTATTTTATTATATTATGGACACCTTTTATTGTTTTTGTATCTTTATATTCAGGTCAATTCATATTGCATTGTAAAAATATTATTAAATTAAATAAATAACTATAATATTGCCAGTTAAAATTTGTTTTTTTTTTTAAATAATAAAATCAGGAAAGTACCTAGAAAAATCATACTTTAACACAGCAACCCGCACAAAAAGGTTGGCGTTGGGTGTTCAGATGGTAACGTGATGGTGAACATATGTGCCTTTTATTAAAATCGGTCTAGCAGTTTTGGCGTCAATACGAATTAATATGATGATGTCTAGTAACAGCATTATCCGTCTTAGGGTTCCAAGGGACATCATTATCATCAGCGTGTGTCTCTCCATTGCAGTCTTTTGCAACCCTCATCCACCCCCAGCCATAACCAGGGACCTTCTTTAGGCCATTCGATCATTTGACTGGGATCGTTTTGTCGTCCCGTACGGATCTTCTTGTGGATTCACATTTAGCCAACTTTACTATAGACCAATGATGACAGGTGGCAAGCTCGTCGATGCCTCTAGCATACTAAACTCGAGAAATGTCACAAAAAATTTAAATCTATCTTATTTCTGTCTTATATAGGAATAAAAATACTACAACAATTTGTAATTGCATTTTTTATTAATTTGTACTACGGTACCCTAACTAGAGCACTTAATTTGGAAATTAAAAATGTCCCCATTTGATTGAACCACTCCTCCATTGAAGACTGCAATTTTGGAAAAAACAAACCAGCATGTTTACTCGCGGACTTCGCTATTATTATTTTTTTAAATTGAAAATATAAGTGTTTTTTTTTTTTCAAATAAATATATTCAAATCTTTTATGATGCATTTTGGGAAACTGTGTTGTTTGATGAACTGAATAATTGGAAGTAAAATCTAAAGTATCATTACAACCATATCCTTTCCGGGGTGGTCAGAAACTAAGATTTTGATAAAGAAGCGGATTCTGATTTAGCCAACTTTACTATACCTAGGCTCATCATCACTACCAAACTCCAGAAAAAAGACAAATAAATTATCCTTACTTATCTTGATCTTACCCGCTAATACCCGTGGTCAGAAACCACGCCTTTTTTTAAAAAGAAGCTGATTCACATTTAGCTAACTTTTCTATAAGCCCATCATGACACGTGGCAAGCTTATCCGGAAATCGACCAGAAATCGAACCTGGTACCTTCGCGTTGCAAAAATATATGTATTGAATTGAGTTATATTTATTGTAGGTTGTATTGTGTGTAATTGTAATATTAATGGTGTTGTAAGATTTTTAATTGATTTTTTACTTTTTTTCATTTTTTTTTTTTTGTTCTCTTCTCCCGATGGGTGATGAATGAGATGATAGGGAAGGCAAAGGGTCTAGCCCATACAGCCAAGTCTGACGTAATTTTTTTTTTCTTTTTATTTAATTATTACCGTAAGGACCGTCTGGAACACTTGGTTATGTCAATTTATAATACTGTTATCTTTATTAGTTACCTACAGTACGATTAAGAACCAGAAACAGCCCAAACTATCAATACAATTATGGAAGAGCCATATTGAATGCTAAATAATCAAATACAGAAAATAAATTTTAAATACTACTAATGTCAAAATAAAAATGTCAAGTACTACAAAGGTACTATAATCTAATATAATATATATATTGTTTACAACACTAACATATATCAAATAACTAATATTATTAAACATAGATATCTGCCACATGGGCATCGTCATTAAAACTAAATAAGAAAAAAAATATAAATAAATTTATTAATAAGCATGTCATAATAAAAACTAATAATAATACGTAATTATAATTTAGTTAATTTTATTAATTTGGCTGTATAGAGGCGTCGTCAATCTATAACTAAAATAAACATATGTATTCTCATATATAAAAAATATATTATCATCGTCCAGTGCTTCATTTATAGCATGGATGCACAGACCGCGGCCCGCGGGCCGCATGCGGCCCGTGGGTCGAATACTGGTGGCCCGCCGACAGCAAAAATAATACTCTCGTGCATTCGAAAAATATTGAATTCTATTCCAGAATAAAACAAAAAAAAAATATGTTCGAAAAGTAATGTGAAACTCGCGCGCGCGCAATTTAAATCTAGCGCCCAAAATTGCTAAGTCAAGTAACATCGCTCGCTATAGAAATCAAGAATTTTCTAGCGCGGTGAGCAAGCGAGATAGATATAGTCCCGTATTCCCGATTGCTCGCGTATCTACACGAAGCTTCCAGAGTCGTTTGCGCGGTATAAAAATCACGTTAACCGCAGCGGCCGAACAGTTCGCTTTTCATTTGAGTGAAGTGTCAACAACAGAAAGAAATAAGCGCGAAAATACAAAGCGAAGTAATAAGTGATTGAGAATAAGTGCAGTTTATTAGTGTTTTTGGGAGGCAATAGTTCTAGTGTAGATTTTAACTCGACTAGCCGGTGTCATATATTTTGATCCACATTCAACGTAGATTTCCTGTTGCAGTGTTAACCCGTCAAGTGCCGTGTATAATTGTGTTGTGAAAACGTAAGTAAAACTCTGTTATTAATAAGTGTTTCCCTACCTATTTAATCAATTTTAATCAAATTTAGCTTTAATGTTGGCTAAATATTAAAATAAACAAAGAAATTACTATTTTTATAAGAATTTCTCTAACTGTAATAATTACGTCATTATTTCAGATAAAATCTGTATAAAAATCTTAAAATTTCTGAGAAATAATATTTAATCAATTATTTTTGATAATTTAAAAAAGGATAGGTAATTTAAGTGGGTACTGTAATTGTTTTTAGGTGCTGTGTTAATCCTAGCCAGGATTAGAACGCAACATGGAGAAGCCAGGACCTAGTAAAAAACGTAAGGTTAAAGATGAAAATCGGCAGTTTCAAGAAATTTGGACTGAGAAATACTTTTTTGTATGGTCGCATAACAAAGTCGTTTGTTTAATTTGCAAGAATTCTGTTGCGATTGCAAAGGATTATAATGTAAAAAGGCACTATGAAACGCAGCATCCTTCTTTTACCAAGTTTACAGGCGAATTAAGAAAGCAAAAAATGTTGTCTTTAAAACGGGAGCTTATTGGTCAGCAAGCTATGTTTACAAAACACATTCAAGATTCAGAAACGGCTACAGAAGTTAGTTATGAAATTTCTCGAATGATAGCAAAGCGAAGTCGCCCCTTCAATGATGGCGATTTTGTAAAAGAATGCATGGAAATTGCCGCTAAGAAAATGTGTCCAGAAGCAGCAAAAAAGTTTGAGAAAATTCAACTGAATCGTATGACTATCCAAAGACGAATTATGTCCTTGTCAGGTAATATTGCGGAACAATTAATTGAAAAAACTAAGATCATGGAATTTTTTTCATTAGCACTCGACGAATCGACTGATATTAGTTCCACAGCTCAACTTCTCATATTCATACGAGGTGTTACTCAAGATTTTGAAGTCTTCGAAGAGTTATTAGGAATGTGTTCATTGAAAGGTCAAACCAAAGGAGTTGATATACTCAATGGACTTTTGGACGAGTGTTCAAAAACTGATTTGGACTTATCTAAGTTATCGGGAGTTGCGACTGACGGTGCTCCTTCCATGATTGGTATCAATTCCGGGCTAGTTACTTTGCTGAAAAAGCACCTGCAAGAAAAAAACATAAACACTGAAGATCTCATGCAGTTTCACTGCATTATACACCAGGAAGCCCTCTGTTCTAAAAAAAAATAATTTCAAAATGTAATGAAAGTAGTAGTTTCGACTGTAAATTTCATAAAATCACGAGGACTCAATCACAGACAATTCAAACAATTCCTTGATGACATCGAAAGCGAATACGGAGATTTACTGTATTATACAGAAGTAAGGTGGCTAAGTCGTGGATTGACACTGGAACGATTTCTAAATTTAATAGAAGAAATTGGAATATTTCTGGCGGAAAAGCAAAGGGATGTCCCGGAACTTAAAAATCCTGATTGGTTGTGTGATTTAGCTTATTTAGTTGACATTACAAATCATTTGAATGTCTTGAACACACGGCTTCAAGGCAAAAATCAACTGATATCCCAGCTCTATGCTCATGTAACATCCTTTCAATGCAAGCTGACACTTTTCAGATCACAATTGAATTCTGGAAATTATAATCATTTTCCGAATTATAAGAAAATGGCTGAAAAATTCAACAAAACTGCGATTAATTTCAGTTATGTAGAAAAGCTAGATATTTTGATTCAATCTTTTGAAGACAGATTTTCGGAGTTTAAAAAAGTGAAACCTCTGTTGGACATATTCAGCAATCCTTTCACTATTTCAGTTGAAAATGCGCCAGAGTCAATGCAGTTAGAAATTATCGACATTCAAAATGACCAAGATTTACGCAACAAATTCAACGAAGGAGACTTGCTGAACTTTTACCGCTGCATTGATAAAAATATGTACGAAGAGTTGCGCATAAACGCTCTGAAATGTGCCAGCTTATTTGGTTCTACCTATATATGTGAACAAACTTTTTCAATACTAAATAATAATAAAACAAAAAATCGAAACCGCCTTGCAAATGAAAGTTTGGAAGCAGTTTTACGTGTTGCTACAAGTAAATTTGAGCCAAATATAAAAAAGATTGTAAGCACTATGCAGTGCCACGCTTCAAATTAATAATTTCTTTTTTAATTTTAATAAATTTTTATCAATTCTTTATTGTCTTTAACTACCTATACCTACTTCTGGCGGCCGGCCCGCTATCAGTTCATGATTTGGCCGAGTGGCCCCTAGTATTAATAAGTCTGTGCAACCCTGATTTATAGTATAATATACTTTATCTACTCTCATATCGTAAAATGCTAATTACAAACTTCAAAACGAATTTATATTGACAACTTTATAAACATACTGCTGAAATTTAAAAATAGAATTACATTATAACACTTTTTCTCTAAGAAAATAATGTTATAATTCATTTTAAAAATAGAATCATACATATTATATAACACTTATTTTTTTTAAGGCAAAGGTTCCATTACAAAAAAGTTTTGATTCCAATTTTTACTTGTCTATGGCAGCGCCCGCCATAGCGCGTGCGCGGTCATAAGCTAGGTTTAGGCGCCATTTCATTGTTTAGGACTTATGTAATCTGTACCATTGTATTTAAAAAAAAAAAAATTGGCGCCATTCAATACATTTTGTAGTATAGCATTTCGTGTGATTTTTCTTACTCTTTTAACTTTTATCTTTTATTTAGTAGGTTCAATCCCAATGTATGAGAGTAGATAAATTAGTGTATGAAACTGCACATAACTAGGTATTAAAACACTCGTGTGATACTATTAAGCACACACTCGTGTATAATACCCCTTATTATGCAACAGTTTCATAAACTACTATTACCTATTTATTATTACTATTTGTAAATATTATTAAATATTTAACCTTATAATGTATCATAAGTAAATGTAGTTATGTTGACCACTATATTACACAAAGCCAGGTCAAACAGCTTGTCTTCTGATATATTTCAGAATGTGAAGTTAAGCAAGTATGTTGAATGTTGAGCAGAAAGTGTCATTACACTGTTAAGTGGTTTCTCCCTTTAGCATGCTGGGGACACGCGATACAAGGACAAATATTGGCTCAGTTGCGGCTGACGAGCGACGACATCTGGCTTATACAGCGTGTTATACGGGGTAAAATATAATTCTAATTTTAATTATTTCAACTTACATATTTTTTTATTAACGATTTCACAAAATGGTATTAGTGGAACCGGGACCGACGGCTTAACGTGCTCTCCGAGGCACAGGAACGGTGGTTATGTAAATCTATGACAAATGTACGTAAGAAAAATGAATTTCTCATTGGTACATGCCGGGTGGGTTTGAACCCATTGTTATTATTGTCATAATAAATTGACATCTAATCCTCGCCAAGCCGTCTGGCCAGCGTGGCGGGTGTAGGCCAAATTCTCCAGATATATGTTCTGGAAGGCCCATCTCCAGCAGTAGAGGTCTAGGACACTGTGTTCTAGGGGCTGTAATGAATGAATAATGAAACATATTTTTTGGCTTGGTTGTAAGAACTCTTTCCTTAAAATCCTACAGAAGAAAGAAAGTAAAGTATCATCACGACCGTTTCCCTTTCGGGGTGGTCGGAAACCACGCTTATAAAGTAGCAGATTCACATTTAGCCAACTTTACTATAGGCCAATCATGACAAGTGGCAAGCTCCTCGATGTCTCCAGCGTACCAAACTCGAGAAATATCACAAATAAATTAAATATTAATAAAATGTATTTATTTATATTAATAAATATGTTTCTGTCCCGACCAGGAATCGAACCCGTTACCTCCGAGTCTAAATCCACGGACTTAACCGCTAGACCACGAAGGCAGTTAAAAATCCTACAAAGGTCGCTTTAAACCCCCGTCGTATACCAATGATAAATACGCGTACAATAATGAATAAAAATATAAGTATATGAAAAGTAGGTATTTCTTTATTTATTTATGTACTAACCTACCTACTACAAACACGCGTTTTTTTACCAAGAAATAACATAACACACACTGTATACTGGTACACATGATGAGGATATTGAGTTACCAAAATTTTGCAAAACGATTTATTTTAAGATTGAAAGAGCTTTCCATTAAACCGGGATCGAAAATTTCAGGATCTAAATTAAGCGAACAGCCAGATGATTACCTAAATCTTTTATTATAAGCGATTATATAGAAATGGGCCCAAAAAATGTTGTGTCATAATGATTTATTTTTTATTTCATAGTTAATATACTCGTATTGTAATTTTATAATCTGTAATTAATTTTATTTATTTTACCCTAGCATAACGACAATTGACAAAAACTTTTTTTTTCCTTAATAATTACATAGTTTTGATCCCGCCAATTTTTAATCCAGTGTTTTATCTGTAATAAAGTAACTATTTTTGTAACTATTTCATACATAAATTTTAACCAATTGACTATTTAATTAAATAATATTTACTAATACTGGGGTAAAACAGATGTTGTAATTAAATAAAAATAAAAACACTTCCAAATTGTTATGATTATTGAATTATATTTAGTTGAGGCACGCTGCAAAATAGTTGGGGCCTGGTTTTGGGCAATCTCTTTTAACGTGTGTCTTTCATTGATATTAAAAACATAAAGAATACTAACAAAACAAAATAAAAAAGTTAGTTTCTGATGAAAACAAACACTTGGCGCTGTTTTTATTTAGTTAGAGCCCACCATAATCTAATTTGTGTAATGCATTTCTGTGCCCGACCCACCCCTAAACTAAGGGTGGCTCAATAAACAGAAGCGGAATACTTTTTTAAACAATTTTCTTTCATATACATTATTTCCTTTATAAGTAGACATAACTGCAGAAGACACATTAGCTCCATCTCACATCCAGGCGACCTCGTCTGGCGTGGGAAGTGCGGCGGTTTCTGCTGAGAACCTCAAGTTCCGCAAATACGCTAATCTTGGTACAGGTTACGAATTTGCGCCGTTTGGAGCGGAGACGATGGGACCATGGGTACCCTCAGTCTGGCCAAGGAGTTGCCAAAGCGGCTGACGGAAAGGTCTGGAGACAGGAAGGCTGCCAACGTATTAGGCTCGCTATACAGAGGACAAGCGGAGGTGTCTCGGTTGTAAGATCGCTTGCCAATAGAAAAAAAAAAAAATTTCTTACGTAGGTACATTTGTCATAGCTTTACAACACCACCGTTTGCGTGCCTCGGAGAGAGAGAAGCGGTTTCACTAATACCAACTTGTGGAATCGTTAATGAATTGTCATTAAAAATTAACATCAGACCCTCGTCAACCCGTCTGGCCAGCGTGGCGAGTGAAAGCCAAATTCTCTAGAATTTTTGGAAAGCCCATCTCCAACAACTGAGGTCTATCACCCGTATTTTAAGACATTTCCTCAAGCTCCTCCACTCAACATTTTCTTCCAGCTGTCAAACGAAAACTAAAATGTCCGTAATTATATTTTCTAGAAAGTTGATACTCGAATAACTACATTACTCAAAAAGTACACTAAAACTTAAATAACATTTAAATTGTTAAATTGTGCGAACGAGAAAGATGCAAAACCAAAAGGCACTCGATATAAAGAGGAAGCGAAGTGCCGATCACGTTAAGGGTATAATTTTCTCATTAGAAATAGAATAACAAATAAAAAGAATGATCGGTGTAAGAAAGCTTTCTTTAAAATACAAAAAGAACCTGCTTGAACCTGGATGTACCAATGAAAAATACACTTTCTTACCTACACTTGTTATAGATTTATAGTAGGTACGTTAAGCCGTCGGTACCGGTTCTAATAATACCTGTGGAATCATTATTAAATTGTAATTAAAATTGACATCAGCCCCACGCCAACTCGTCTGATGGTGATGATGAAAACGAATAAAAATAGATATTTCACATACAAAGTCTGAGTAAACGTCTTCAGCACCAATAATACTGTATCGCTAAAGCATTATCCTTCGCTTTTACATCTTGGTATAAAGTCATGCCCAGTCAAGCCCACATACTGTTAGGGACAGATGTCAGTCATGAGTATTTGATTCTAACATTTATGGACCTCGCGCGCTTTTCGGTGGGCGCAAGGTCACATTTAGTAATAGTATTAAAAAAAAAAGAGCATTAAAAAACTATATAATCAAGCAATCATATAAACCAGTGCTCAATCTGGTAGCCATCAAAAGGGCACTCGATATTAAGAGGAAGCGAAGTGCCGATCACGTTAAGGGTATAATTCACTCATTCACTACATTTACTCCAACACGAGTGGCTCCTTAACATGTATCGATAATTGTTCGCCTTTGTTTCTAGTTTTTTTTTTTTTTTTTAAACGTATACATTAAAAACAAATACAGTACAGTACACCATATTTGACGACAACAACAATGTTAACGTACACACTTAGTTGCACCAAAATGAAGTCTGTGTCATTGTTACGATTAAAGTTAAAAATAGCGTCGATTGTACCAGTTTTCTACTTAAAGATCGCGTCGATTTTAAATTATAATCGTTACAATTATGGATACTTCGTTTTGGTGCAACCCAGCCTTAAGTAAGATTTGTGATCAATATCGGTTAGAAATCTTTTTTATATTTTATGATTTGTTTATTATTTTCTCTTCTATTTACAGTACAGTAAGTATAATAATAAAAAAATAAAACTAAGGCTGATTGTACCTAAACAAAGTTCGAACCAGCTGACCTTCAATATAAAACTCATACAGATGTAGTGCATAATGGTTTACCATCGTATTTTAGCGGAAAATTTCGTATTTATCGTGCTCTCTTAATTGGATTCAAGGCCCCGATTTTCGCGTCTTCGACATGCATGTCTGCTCGATTGGCTCTAATGAAATTGACAGTTTTTTTATGGAGATCTGTCGCTTTTTATTGGAATATTTCGAACCTACACACAAGTCGAAAGCGCCAGAAGTAGGCCCCAGTACTTACGTATAGCTATGAATATATTATATAATAACATTTTTCATCTATCTCCGTGATTTAGTTTAATTTATTTAATGTATTTGTTATATATCGTAACGTCGGATATGCGGCGTCACTTTGACGGACCGCATACGTAATGACGAAATACGAAAAAGGGTAGGTATGAAAGAAAGCATTGGGACAAAAATAAGGAAAGGCATGCTCCGATGGTTCGGGCATGTTGAAGGATGAAATAAAAAGGGATTGATAAATCAGAATATAATGCGAAAGTTGTGGGTAAAAGAGGCCCTGGCAGACCAAGACTCACATATTACGACCAAATTAATAAAACAATAGCTGAAGGTGCGTTGAGAAGCCATTGAAACAAAAGGGCATGTATGAAGAGGTTGATGAATGTCGAAGAAGCAAAAGAGGTATATTGTGACCGTGACAAGTGGCGCTCAATTGTCTCTGCCTACCCCGCAAGGGATTTCGCGTGAAGATATGTATGTATGGCATCAGTCTTTTCCGCTATGTCAGCATGTCGGCGTTCTACGTTAGTGTTTTTCGAGACTGCTAAAGTGTAGTAACAGTTGCAATACTAATAATCCAAGACAAACAAAGTATCGACACCCTATTTATCGTAATAATCGATAATCTGTGTAATCCGATGATGTATGACAACCCTAGCACGACCACAGCTTACAATAATATCGTACCAAATTACATTAAACTAAATTACCCTTGCAATTATAATCCTTTACACATTTTAAAAGTTTTAGTCCTTCACGAGACATTCGAAAAAAAATATAGAAAAATGCACAAATAATCGTAATAATACATAGACATAGATGTTGAATCTTATAGTATTCTTTTTTTTTTTATTCTTTTTTTTGTCACCGTACATTCCCACCGGAATTTGGTTAGGTCTATGATAAAGTACATAATTGTATTAGGTACGAGTGTTATGTTATATAATTTACTTACTACATACTCGTATATCTATCGTGCCTGGAAAGTGTTATATTTGAGCAAAGAACAGAACTAGCAGTAGGAACCTTAAGATGAAGACACTTAAAATAACTTAAATGCGGCTGTAAAGGGGCCTTGTCAAACTTTATTAGTATACTAAAATTAACTTAAATAAGACTAGTTAAAAATAGCTGCGGCTGTAAAAAGGCTTTGTCATAAATTGTAAACATTAAATTAAATAATTATATTATTCTAAAGATAATGTCAAATTGTTGAGGCTGTAAAAGGGCCTTGTCAGTGTTACCTTATACTTAAAACTAATTATATAATTATGTCAGATGCATAGTGCAATATAAATAAATATAAAAAAAAATGTCAATAGTCTTATGCTATATTATTATCTTGTAGTGCTTAATCAACGGTATAGTAAGCTTTTTCTTAAAGTCCTTATTCTCAAGAGTTTTTATTTCATTCGATAGATTGTTGTACAGTTTGACGCAGTTACATACAAAGCTTTTTGTAAACTTAGTCAATCTATGTTTAGGTACAGCAATAGACTCCTTTTGGCGTGAGTTACTTCTCAAGGGTTTAATATGATATAAATAAATAAAATAAATAAATATTTCCAGACAGGTCACACAGCGCCATCTAGTTTCCGTGGTAAGCTACGAGGCTTGTGTTACGGAAACTAGATGGTTGATAAACTTATACTTTTTTTTTTTGTAAATATATACATATTATACATATAAACACCCA
Source organism: Tinea semifulvella (assembly GCA_910589645.1). Classification (NCBI taxonomy): domain Eukaryota; kingdom Metazoa; phylum Arthropoda; class Insecta; order Lepidoptera; family Tineidae; genus Tinea; species Tinea semifulvella. Next base: position 798,070 of record OU342604.1, read on the forward strand.
GACCGAGACAATTTATACAATGTACAACTTGCCCCCGGTGGGAATCGAACCCACGACCTCCCGAGTTCATGGCAACGTTTGCAAGCCTCGTAGCTTACCACGGAAACTAGATGGCGCTGTGTGACCTGTCTGGAAATATTTATTATTTATTTATATGTTATAATGAAGTTAAATTCGTACACACATGGTTAAAGTAACAGTTGATTTAGAAAAATAATAATAAGCATAAAATACATAAAATAAGTGATTAATATATTGAACCAGGAGACACTATTCTGCTTATTTAGAAAAAAAGATGGTGAGTAATTGTTTAAAAATGTGAACGGAGGGAGCTTGTCTGATGGTCAGTGGGAACTTGTTCCACTGGCGAGCAGAAAATCTGAGGGACAAAGTATCGAAGAGGATACCTGTCATAAATTCCTCGGCATTAACCTTGATAAGTTTTGCAATTGGAAGGCCCACGTGGAAGATGTTACCAATAGAGTCAATAGATTTGTTTACGCTTTAAATAAAGTTAGACAATTCGTCAATAAATCAGCAGCTATTGCTTCATACTAAGGCTATGTTAACTCTGTGCTGAGATATGACATTGTAATTTATGGGAACTCTGTAGATATATATATATATATATGTAGACCCTGTAGTATCATCACGACCGTAGCCCTTGCGGGGTGGTCAGAAACCACGCTTATAAAGAAGCGGATTCACATTTAGACAACTTTACTATAGGACAATCATGACAAGTGGCAAGCTCGTCGATGTCTCCAGCGTACCAAACTCGAGAAATATATATTATTTTAATTTTATTATTATTATTATTACTCTCCAAGTTTAATAGGTACATAAATAATTGTAAATATTTTATTACATAGCAACTTTAACAGTCAAGACCCAATGTTGGAAAGATTTGAATCTCGGGGGGAAAAACGTCGGGTCAAAACATCTAGTAATATATAAATGAAAAAACTCACCATATCAAGCTATGAGACCGAGCCCTCATTTCGCAAAGTATATCTCGATCTTCCACAGAGACAGCCTTTCCTTCTAACTGGTTCTTTTCTTCCATTCGAGTCATCACAAGGACCGTGTCGAAGGTCACAGAGAGACAGTCCGCTAAATTCATTATCAACCGCTTCGCGTTGTCGGTTAATATCTCGGTTTCCTATAGACAAAAAAAATACATTTATATATTTTAATTATCTTTATATATTATTTGTAGTGAAGTTTATTATATTTATAATTTAGTTTTTAATTTGATATTATGTAAATATTTTTGGGATAAATCACTAATATTAATAATAGTTGTTTATGAAACTGTTAATAAAGGGTATTATACACGAGTGTGTGCTTAATAGTATCACACGAGTGTTTTAATACATAGTTATGTGCAGTTTTATACACTAATTTATCTCATACATTGTGATTAAACCTACTAAATAAAAGATAAAAGTTAAAAGAGTAAGATTTTTAAGCGAGAATAAAAAAAATCACACGAAATGCTAACAACAAAACGTATTGAATGGCGCCAATTTTTATTTTTATTTTTTTTAAATAACCATGGTACAGAATAGATAAGTCCTAAGCTAAAATATAAAATGGCGCCAAAACCTAGCTTATGACCGCGCACGTGCTATGGCGGGCGCTGCCATAGACAAGTAAAAATTGGAATCAAAACTTTTTTGTAATGGAACCTTTGCCTTAAAAAAATAAGGTGTTATATAATATGTATGATTCTATTTAAAAAATGAAATATAACATTATTTTGTTAGAGAAAAAGTGTTATAATGTGATTCTATTTTAAATTTCAGCAGTATGTTTAAAAAGTATGTCAATATAAATTCGGTTTGAAGTTTGTAATTCGCATTTTACGATATGAGAGTAGATAAAATATATTTTTTTATTTTTTTTTATTTTAAATTCTTTATTGCACCAAAACTTAAAATTAGGTACATAGGCCAGTTTAATGTCTGTTAGGCATGCCCCTTTATACTCAAAATATTATAAAAAATCCCTAAAGACTAAGCAATAGAAGTAAAGTAAAGTATCATCACGACCGTATCCCTTTCGGGGTGGTCAGAAGCCACGCTTATAAAGAAGCGGATTCACATTTAGCCAACTTTACTATAGGCCAATCATGACAAGTGGCCAGCTCGTCGATGTCTCCAGCGTACCAAACTCGAGAAACATCACAAATAAATTAAATGTATTTATTTACATTAATAAATATTTTTGTGTACCGACCAGAAATCGAACTCGGTACCTCCGAGTCTAAATCCACGGACTTAACCGCTAGACCACGGAGGCAGTAAATAAAATAAAGCAATAAATGTTATATAAGTATTATATAAACATTTCTTAAGAGAAAACAAATCTTATATATAGTTTAGGTTTAAACATTTTGTTTAAAATATTATCATTTAAAATCACGTTAACTTGGAAAATAATGTCAATATTTTTGAGCGTAAATTACTTAAAAATGAAAAACATAGCTAAATGTATACAACTACCGTAGCTACCCTTCTAGGACGAAACAGTTATGAATATGCAACAATATAATGAAGCTTCGGTAAAACAACGTTCTATATAACTTTAAATATATTAATGTTCATGAAAAAGGGGAGACACTGTGTGAAGGCGCACTTACATTATTTCGTAGGCAAGTCCACTTGAAACAATTTTATTTAACTTTTAAAAATGATAAAAGTTAACTATACTAAAGTGTTCTATATATACGACATAATTAAAGCAATATTTGACATAAGGTCGTTTGACCTTGTAAAATATAAATTCATTTAGATTATAGTTTAGAGTAAAATTTGAAATATTGTAATAAATTAATTATGCCTGAAATAAAAAATATTTAATTTAATTTATATATATTAATTAATAAAACACAGAGTTCTAATTTCCATTGTTGAAGATGGGCCTTCAAAAATTTTCTGGAGAATTTGGCCTACACTCGCCACACTGGCCAGACGGGTTGGCGAGGGTCTAATGTCATTATTTTATGGCAATTTATTAACGATTGGTTTTAGCGGAACCGACAAATGTACGTAAAAAAGGTGTATTTCTCATTGGGCAAGGCATTTTAAGAAAAGCGTTCTTACAACCGCTCTTGCTATACATATGTATATGTGTCAATAACTATATATTGATAAGTATTTGAACACAATTTGAATGGAGGTTAAGTCTATTATATCAAATCCAGGTAATTTTAGTGAAAAAAACGAGAAAAGTACGAGTATAACTTTTACGTAGTAAGTAATATTAACGACTAAAGTTAAAAATGGCGTCGATCGAACCAGCTTACAACTGACCTTTAATCATTGATATATATAGATAGGCCTATTCAATACAAAACGCACTCTAAAAACGTGCCGCTTGCCACGTGTCCCTACCAACTTTGGGGGCCAATTTTCAAGCAATGAATGTCACATGCGATATTTGTCGGAAATTCTGTCACAATGCATGCTATAAAGACTAGTTTCACTCGATATAAATATTAATATATAAGCGCTCTCGAAGCTTGCTAGCTCGCGACTGTTGGTGCAGCTACATGACTTCGATTAGTTTTGCGGGAACGTTTTTATATCAGTGAGGGCCTATCTATATACATCGATGCCTTTAATGTACACACGACGACATTTTTAACTTTAATCGTTACAATTACAGATACTACACTATGGTACAACCCAGGCAAACATATACTGGTAAAATCAACTCAAACAGCGTAACAGAATTAGTCTACAAATTTTCGGATGTACTGCAAGGGTATTACCAAGACTAATAGCTTATTGAGGCATACCAATGACTATGATAAACAAATAAATTTGTTCATTCATGAGAAGATAAACATAATATAGCTATATTTGTCAAATAAATTCCTGGTAAGTATGTCATGTAAAAACTATAATTGCAAAAGGTCACGCTGATTAAAAATGGTCGTATCTAAAAAAAGCTTCATGAATAAAAATTGTATTATGCGGTTTTTACGTAATAAAAATGAGAATAAAACAATAATAAGGATGCGGACACGAGCGAGGCGGCACAAACCTCAGAGATTCCTATCTTAACAATGTTGCACGCCTGAACCTTAATAAAGAACCGAATTTACAATTGGACGAATAATGCAGGACACAACCAACCGAAAATAAACATTGCATTTTTTTACTTAAGCTGAAGTGAAGCTTGAAGTACTACGGATTATAGAAAGAAAAATACAAACGCTGGGAGATCATTTCACATCTTAATAATAATAATAAATTAGATAATCAAATTGTTCCATACTACAAATACAAGCCAAGCACCGTTCTGCAAAATGACAATACTCGACTCTACTGGTACAGAACGATTTTAACTGACAAAACAGTACACTACAACCGACCTGACATTACTTTGATAAACAATGAAAATAAAACAGCATATTTAATAGACATAGCCGTACCTAACACTCGTAACTTAATAACTACACATACAGAAAAAAATACTAAATACAGAGACCTTGCAATAGAGCTTAAATCCCAACTCAAATTAGAAAAAGTAACAACTATTAGTATCTACGACCGGAGTAATACCCAAAGCATTACATGACAGCCTCAAAACTATTAACGTAGACCAGCACACATACAGACAAATGCAAAAAGCTACAATCCTTAATACTTGCCGTATAGTCAGAAAGTTTGGAGTTAAATTCTTTAAGAATACATATTACATAATAATAATATATATATATTTCTAATTCCATACGACCACAAAAACATTGGGCAACGCAAATGCTGTACAGATTTACACATTCCCAGTTACTTAAGCGTGCAATGTTGTATATCTTAAGTATACTATTATTTTAACTTAAGATAGGACTTCAACCCCTACTAATGGTAATTGAGTTCTTAGTTTTATAAGGTTTGTAATTTTTGTAAGATTTTGGAAAACAATTATGATAATTAAGCGTATTATTAAACAAACCAACATAATTTTTAATAAAGGTCAAAATACATATGGAATTTCTTAAGCTTGTTTCTAGTTTTAATATCACAAAATGTCAATCATAGAGAATAAAATGGAGAGTTTCTTTAGTGCACAAAAACAAAACATAAAAATATTTACTTTACATGTTTACAATTCAAACTAAGATAAAAAGCATTTTTAAAATTATAGTTCCACGTCTATACATCTAAGCTTGCAACATCAGAATTATACTTGTAAAATGAAAAGAAAAAACCGTCCAAGATGGCGTCAGAGATAAGGGACAATTAATAAAAACAAACATGGTCGGAGCGGTCGGATGGGTTAATGAGATAATTATGCATAATTATTATAAAACCAAGAAAACAGGTCTATCCTTGTTCCTTATAAGAAGTTATACGTACAACGCCGCACCTTGTATCAATTATTTAGCAGTAATACTCGATTATGTTCTACTTTAGCTATTTATAAAGTGGCAACGGACATTCTCGAAGCTTCGTCAACTATTTTAATTACTAACTACTTACTTATCTTATATAGTGACAAAGCTCGACATACACAATGCCATGCTGGTACCAACACTTATGTATGGAAGCGAGACATGGATATGTCAGAATACGCATGAGAGTTAAATGCGGTCGTTGCGTCGGATATGCTGTGTTACTTTGACGGACCGCATATGTAATGACAAAGTACGCAAAAAGGTAGGTATGAAAAAAAGCATAGGGACAAAAATATGGAAAGGGATGCTCCGATGGTTCGGGCATGTTGAAAGAATGACTGAAGAGAGATTGACGAACCAGATATATGTATATATAATGCGAAACTTGTGGTTATAAGAGGACCTGGCAGACCAAGACTCACATATCACGATCAAATAAATAAAACAATAGGTGCAATAAAAAGCCATCGAAACGAAAGGGTATGAATGAAGAGGTAGATGAATGTCGACGAAGCGAAAGAGGTATGTCGAGATCGTGATAAGTAATTTACACTATTTTTGAAATAAGTAGTTATTGTAATGTAAGCCTTGCGAAATCAATGTCACAGTAATAATTGTTATTACCAATTGACAGAACGGTACAGCTTTCTAATTGAAATTATTTTTAATTGAAAATTGTAGATCCAATTAGCCTAATGATGACAATAAAATGTAAAAAACCAACCTAATTAATGATACTGAAATCAATAAAGATCGAAAACTTATTAGCAAAAACTATAGTAGTGTCCTAAGTAAGCGTATTGATAAGTCACGTTTTGTCGGTGTGAATGATGGATAATCTGTATTGTTTTTATTATTTTTTTTAAAGGCTGAAAATATTCCAAAGATGATAATTTGCTAGTTGACAATCAAAAGATAGATTTAATCGTTTCATCATTGTCACAGAGATAATTTAAAGAAAATAAATGCACGGTATTTTTATAAAATATTAATAATAATAATTGTTTTTATTCAGAGTAACAAGATCAAATGTGTTAGTAACAGACAAACTTATAAAACTATGTTACTACTAACACAATCCTTAGCATGGTTGCTGAGAGACTATACTCTCTGTACAAGTCACGTTGCTGTGACGTGCATACAGTATTAGGAGGGTTTGACGCTTTTGCGTCCCTCTCGCTTCCACGGTCCAATATTTTAGGGGATTTATCTGGTCTGAGTGTACTTTTAAGAGATGAAGTCTGTCAGCTTTTTGAGATGTAGTATTTCGGACATTTTGAAGTCATATATTTATTTTAGTGAAATAGGAGAAAGTTAAGTAAAATGTCGTGTCGCACAGAAACGCTCACCTGAGACAAGGCGGTCCAGATCTGAATATGGTCGTAACCGCGGCAACAGTAGGTAGGTATTAATTTTATATAGTTTTTTTTACGACGTTAAAAATGTATTTGTATTAACGACTTCGGGTCCAATTAGCGCGTAATACGGACTTTTAGAGCTATCTTTATGTATCGCCGAAAATTAAGTAATGCAAATATTAAGAGTATCATACGTAAAAATATTTAACTTTGATCAAGTGAAATCTATAAAAAATTAAATACACTTGAATCATTTTGGAACATATTAATTACTAGCTAAATTAATAGCTTGTTAATAGAAAAATAAACATAATTATAAAAAGTCCAAAATAATTCTGATAAGCTCCTTAGCAAACGCATTGGCAAGCTTAAATAAAATATATTAATTAAATACCTACATTGTAATATTGAATGTTTTTATTTACTAGTATCATCACTATAGGAACATAACAGAACAGTGCTAGATAAAAAGAAATAAATTTTAAAAAGAAATAAATAAAAAAAAAAACAATTTGGAACAAAAACAAAATAAAAAAAAAGAATTCTAGAACAATATAATACTCGAATACCTGGCTAGATAGTGATGGCATACATACCGTATGGCAAGGAACCATCCTAATGTAGAAGAGTTTTACGACCACTAGTAAAACCATTTATAGAACATAAATAAATATATGAATAAAGTTAAATTAAGGTATTATATACATATATTATGGCGCGGTGGTGGCTCGGTTGTAAGAACGCGTTCCTTTAATCCTACAAAGGTCGGTTCAAATCCCCCCGGCATGTATTAATAAGCAATACACTTTTCTTACGTACATTTGTCATAGATTTACAACATCACCGGTCCCGTGCTTTGGAGAGCACGTTAAGCCGTCGACGGTCCCGGTACCACTAAAACCAACTTGTGGAATCGTTAATAAATTGTCATACAAAATTGACATCAATCCTTGCCAAGCCGTGTGGCGAGTGTAGGCCAAATTCTCCAGATTCAGTTCTGGACGGCCCATATCCAACAGTGGAGGTCTAGGTCGCTGCGTTCTAGGGGCTGTAATGAATGATTCATATATTAAATTAAGGAGTTTCAATAAATGCAATTTTAGATTAAACAAAATATCAAAAAGCTTCTCGTGTCAATGTGCCAAATTGTATAACAAACTCTCTGTAGACACAAAAAACATAGATTAAAATATGTACAAGGATAGAATGAAGACTATTCTAATTAATCATATTATATTATACTATATTATTATTATTAAATTATTTATTGCACGAAAAAAATGTACAAAGGCGAAGATTAATGCCTACAAGGCATTTTCTAACATCTAACCTTTGGGAGAGCATGAGATAATAATAAGATAACAAACAATATACTTCATACTAAGAAATATGTACATACACTACATACTAATAAATACATATGTTACAATCATATTCTTCCAAGTTCAGTGTTTTTAAGTTTAATGCTAATACCAGTGTTTTCAAATGTCTCCATAAAATAACCATAAAAGTTAAGTCAAAAGTCAGGCATTTTAATAAAAAAATATAAAAGATATTAATTTCGTATAATTTTATGTTTTGTTACTATCAGCCAAATTACTTTTTACGACAGCAAGTGTGAGAGATAATAACGTGTTAAAATGGGACCATTTAAAATAACATTTTAATACTAAGATGTTAATAGTATAATGTCATTGTTGTGGAACACGTAGATGTGTATGACATATGGTTGTCACAAATCCTTGGCATTGAGGCTCTCTAGTCAACGTTTAAAAAAAAATCTTAAAATCAATTTTGTGTTTTTCCAACCTTTATTATTTTTATTTATAGTATTTGTAATTAAACAGCTTTTTTTGTTGTTTTTTTATTATTTTACCGTCTATTCTATAAAAATAAGATTTAAGTGTTTAAAATACACGCCCCTTGTTACGATTGGCACAAGAATCAAAATAAAATACATTTAAAATTATTATTACAGGTATTTTTGACAAGTCATGAACGAAAAGTTAGTTTAGGTCATACACACGCCAAATCCCTTGCGGGGTAGGCGAAGAGAATTGAGCTATTATTTTATTTATTTGATCGTAATATGTGAGACTCGGTCTGTCAGGGCCTCTTTTACCCACAACTTTCGCATCATATACCTAGTTCGTCAATCTCGCTTCACTCATCCTTTCAACAAGCCCGAACCATCGGAGCATGTCTTTCCTTATTTTTGTCCCAATGCTTTCTTTCATACCTACCATTTTGCGTATTTCGTCATCCAACGCAGAGACCACATTTTTACATCACAGTTTTAGTCAAGCGTAGATTTTTAACAATCCTTAATACAATAGGGTATGGATGAGATTTACATTTTACATTAAACAAATAACTTTAACACTTCAAACTTGCAAGCCAAATAATATCCTTTCAAGTCCACTTGCCCGTGTATTCGCGGCACAAGACGCATTAGCAATGCTTTTAGGGCAGGCCCATTTTCCGCGCTCCCAAATGTAGGTAAATATAGAACTGGGGATAGAGGTGGGGGATACACATAACTATAAACATATCTTGTTCTTCAACACAAATAGTCATTAATCTTGATCATTTAAATACTAGACCGCCTATAGCGGCATACCTATCATTACGACCGTTTCCCTTTCGTGGTGGTCAGAAACTCTTATAAAGAAACGGATTCACATTTAGCCAACTTTACTATAGGCCAATCATGACAAGTGGCAAGCTCGTCGATTTCTCCAGCGTACCAAACTCGAGAAATATCACAAATAAAATAAATATTAATTAAATGTATTTGTTTACATTAATAAATATTTTTGTGTCCCGACCAGGAATTGAACCCGGTACCTCCGAGTCTAAATCCACGGACTTAACCGCTAGACCACGAAGGCGTTTGGGCTATATTGACGAGAACTGCTAAGCTACTGGTCTTCTGCTAACAGCTTACTTATTGGACCACTTTGCTGTTTAGTCTTCTACTAGCAGGAGTAGAATCATTCAAAAGAATTAAATTAATGACGTTTCAAAAAAATGCCTGTAATAGGTTAACGTGAATAAAGAATATTTAGACTTTGACTTTGAATTACTTCATAAAAAGCATCAAATTCTGCAACTCTTGGAATTTGACGATCCCCAACCCGGTTATGAACAATTATTATGAATAAATTACGTGTTTAGAACTAATGTTATTTTGTACAATGTACAGACTCCGTTTTGGTACAACTCGGCCTAGCAATGTCATGTCGAACGTATACATGCCATTGCATGCCATTCAGCTACGGCTTCACTTAATTTACTTGGCAAACTTTAAATGAAGTAGAAAAAAGACGGAAACAGTATTTTTTTTTAAACTATCCGCTGTCGTCGTCTGATTGAGGGACATCAAAGCGAATGACCCGAAAAATATATCCAATCACACAGCCTACCCCTTTTTAGGTAAATGACATGTTACGTACAAGAATAAATAGGAATAAGTTATTATGGTTCCGTAGAACCATGACTGCCTTCGTAGTCTGGCGGTTAAGAAGATGGTAGATTTAAACGCGGAGGTATCGGGTACGTTTCCTGATTGGAACAAAAAAAAAGTGATATTTCTCAAGTTTCACTTGTCATGAAGGGTCTAAAGTAAAAGAGATTTCCCAAAACCAGGCCCCAACTTTTTTACAGCGTGCCTCAACTAAATACAATTCAATAATCATAACAATTAATTGTGTTTTTTTTTAAATTTAATTAATACATTTTTTTACCCCAGCATTAAAATATAATTTTAATTAAATAGTCAAATGGTTAAAATGTATGTATGAAATAGTTACAAAGCACAATTTATACCGATTAGGTTCTTTATTATAATTAGGTACTTTATTATAGATAAAACATTGGATTTCAAAGTGTACATAATTCTCCAATTATATCGGCGGGATAGTATATAATTATGAATCATGGTCATGACCTCCTGAAGAGTTGGTGTGCGTCCTAATGATAGCACGCCACCCGTTCCTGTCTTCGACGGCATGCACAGCATCATGCACGCTATTGTTGGTGGTGTAACGGATTTTGTCGGACCAGCGTACCGGATTTCGGCCTCTTGGTCTTTTCTTCCACCTTGCCAGTAACAAAAAGTGATTTCCTTCTTGGCACTCTTTATGGTCCATTTAATAAGCCAGAGCTAGTTTACAGTTTTAACTGTAACTATAACAGTAAGATGAAACAAAAGTGACGAAACACATTTGTCTTCCGGTTTAGGCAGAGGTATGTTTGAATTTGGTTTTGGAGCTAGATGTAGGTTTACAGGAAATGAATAGAAGAAAATAAATGGTTTTAATATAGGTTGCCTCGGTACCCTAAAACAAAAGTTAAGTTAACCAACATTACGTAACGACCGTAAAGGAAATCTAATCACAACATTTTTACGATCATACAAAAAAATCAGGGAAAAGGATTGTAAATAGACTATACTGTTAACCCGTTCGTTATTATAATTTTAAATTAAATTGATTTTAAAGGAGATCGGACAAATTGACAGGTCAATATGGCAGATACGAAATTTGATCACATATGGTTTATTGGAAAGTAAAGTATAGTATTATCACGACCCTTTCCCTTTCGGGGTGGTCAGAAACCACGCTTATAAATAAGTGGATTCACATTTAGCCAACTTTACTATAGGTCAATATGGCAGATACGAAATTTGATCACATATGGTTTATTGGAAAGTAAAGTATAGTATTATCACGACCCTTTCCCTTTCGGGGTGGTCAGAAACCACGCTTATAAATAAGTGGATTCACATTTAGCCAACTTTACTATAGGCCAATCATGACAAGTGGGAAGCTCGTCGATGTCTTCAGCGTACCGAACTCGAGAAATATTACAAATCAATTAAATATTAAATAAATGTATTTATTTACATTAATAAATATTTTTGTGTCCCGACTAGGAATCGAACCCGGTACCTCCGAGTCTAAATCCACGGACTTAACCGCTAGACCACTGAGGCAGTTGGAAAGCCTAATAAATACGCATATTTTTGTTTTATTTAAAGGTTTTAACGGTTTTGTATCCATCTCGCTCGCACATACCAACATTTTCAAAGATTTCTCAAGTAGGTCAGTTAGGTGGTAGGCGGTCTGCCGGGGCGGGGAAGCATACACAATTCGTGCCGATAAACCCAGTAAAGTGTATCCACAAGTTTCGGGATCAGGCTCGAATTGCTTTCATGCCCAGTGTTAGGAACTGATGTCAGTCATGAATGTCTGATTCCAGTTGCTAACATTCAAAAGCAAGGTCACATGCCGTGCTATATGCATGTATAAAAATAAAAAAATAATATATATATTTTGAGAAATGTAATCTCAATGGGAAATAAAATTTAACATTTTAGATATATTTTTACTTCCATATACCTAATTTTAAACAGAGAAAAATAGCCAGAACATTTATAACCCTTTCGGCACGGACAATACCAAGCGTGCGTTACTACAAAAAAAAAAACTAGAGTCGCCAAAATCTCTTCTACCACTTCGAAATGATATATAATGATACTAAATAGCTATATTTAGTAATTATATTATATAATATACTGGTGGTCAGGAAACAAAAAAATATTCTATTCCTAGTAAAGTCGGCTAAATGTTTATAAGCGTGGTTTCTGATCACCCCGGAAGGGAAACGGTTGTGATGATACTTTATTATTTTATTACATTGTTGTAGTTAAGAAAAAACATGCATCCTAAATGGATTTTATTCTAATTATATTACCGGGGGCTTTGTGGAATTCGTTAGGAGAGGAATTTTACACCATTTTTATGAGATATTTTAGACCGTCGCTGAAAGGGTTGACGATTTTCCTCTATTTTACTTAAACAAATCTGGTAATTAAATGCACTTTGCTGGGGGCCATCATACTAGTGTAACAGTGCCTGTTGATTGAATTGAGCAACTCTTAATACGGATCGACAAACTTTATTTTAAGACAGACAGTGGGGTCTTCCAGGCCCAGATGGCAAATGGGCCTGGGTTGGGGATAGGGGCATTCCCCCGTTTTCCCCGGAAGGATATCAGCGAGTAAACACCCGCCGGTAATTCAGGCATAACAGCGCCGTGTGGCTCACGAACCCAGGGGGTCTTGGTTCCACAGCTTCAGCTCTCACAATATGTACAAAGATAGAATTAAAACTATTCTAATCAACAAATCATATTACACCATAGATGATGCTTTAAAAGAGAAATATATTAGGTGACATTCTTTCATATTTTTTATTTATTATTATTATTATTTTAATTATGACATTTAGGTTACTTTGATAACATACATAAGTTTTTAAGTGACAACGCCCTTTTACAGCTGCTTATCTTACATAATGTAATATTTATTAATATATTTTGTGACACTTACTGACATCTAATTAACCTGTAACTGACAACGCTCTTTCACAGCAGCATCTACATTTAGGGAGTGTTTAATTTACATAGTTTTAATTTGGTAATGACGATGGCTGTTCTTTGCACTATCGACCATTAGTTCTTTTGTTATCCTTCCATGATATGTAAACTGTGAATTGTATAACTGACAAAACCTAGTGTACGTTATGTATCTTATGAAAGAAAGAAAGAAAAGAAAGAAAATACTTTATTTATCACAACAATTAGAATGGTTACAAAAAAATTAAAATATGCAAGGAATAAATTTAAATGTAAGCCTATTCTATATACCGAAACATACAAACAGGTGTGGCGATAAATAGGTGGTCAGCTCAGCATATGCTACAGCCGAGGCTGCAGCGCTGATTATGGTGAATAAATGAATTGAATTGAACTTCTCTAGGAAGTGGTCTCCCGTTGGGGGGCCGAGCGAGAGACGGAGCGATATTTTGGAGATGCTTGAAGTGTCCGTTGTCGGCCCGATAGGACATACGTATAGTCAGGCCAACGACAAACTCCTCAATAGTAGGCATCTCCAGATCTCGAGCTATGACGGAATTACGCACGAACATGGCGTTAGGGAGACCACTCTGAGCGATATGTTCTGCGTACTTTGGATCTTGGCTAGAAGATGGTGCCAGGGCTGGCGCAGCATAGGTGAGACAAGAACGGATAAACTAGTAGATCAAGACCTTCAACCTGAGCGGCAAGCTGGAATTCATAACAGGACGTAACATGGCTCGGGCTGCCTTGATTGACGGCGTGGTGCCATTTCACCCTTTTGTCAACGTCCTGTAAATGATGCAGCCCAGGTATTTGACGGTCGGAGTCCACTCGAGGGCATTTTTACCGAAATTTGAGGGACATACGCCATTTGTCCAACCATGCTCCAATCCAGCAGGGATAATTTTATTTCAGGCATAATAATAATAAAATTCTTTAACACTATATATATATATATATATAACTTGTTTCTTGATAAGCAGGAGCACACTGCATCTAGTACACATTGAATATTTGGCACGCTATATGATATGTATGTTTATTTGTATATATATGTTCATAATACTTGCATGTAGTTTATGTAATTGCTTGGTATGTTATTTATAAATTAGACTAATATTATTAGATTGTTGCACCCTGCCCATAATCTCTCACCATCCCAAAGGTTAGTTGTCAGAAAATGCCTAACAGGCATTAAACTCGCCTATGTACCTAATTTTAAGTTTAGGTGCAATAAAGAATTTAAAAAAAAAAAAAAACATTAAAATATACAAAATAAAATGAAGTACATAGGCGAGCTTAATACCTTGTAGATATTGTCTAACAGCTAACCTTTGGGAGAACGACATAAGGAATTGTGAGGTGCAGAGTTAGAAGAAGAGAACAAATATTAAACCAAATGCAAAGGTTGCTATACCTTCCACTGGGCATAACATATGTCATATTAAAAAGTAATGAAAATAAATAAATATATAAATTAACATGTCAGTTACAATCATAAAATATACATTTATAAACATACATAAATAATAATCTAAATATAAATACATACACTAATAATAATAATCCAAGTCATTTATATAAATTAAATATCATTTTGCTTTTTAAGAAAGTAAGAAAGATGTTTAAATATGTTTAAAGTAGGTGCCTGTCTGATAAACAATGGCAGTCTGTTCCATTGGCGAGCTTCCTCGAGCATTTAAAAACGTCTAGCGCCATCTATCGAGAGCAAGGATTATTACTTCGCTAGCTGTCGTACCATGAAAACCTCAGAGATGGCGCTGTTATTTAAAATATTTATTTTTCTTGCGCTCGGGCTTCTAACTGGGGGAGACCACTCCCTAGAGAAGTTAAAGTAGTCGAACCTAGACTCACGTGAACCACACGCGCACTAGTAACAGCGCCCAGCAGTAAAAGTAAAATTATCCTGTCGGGGAAAACTGGGTAATGAATATTAAAAAAAAAAGTTTTTAGTTTTATTATAATCATAATTGAATCGGAGAACCTAAAATCAACTGCAATCACTAGTCACAGAAATGAAAGAGGGATGTCCAGAAAAAGGACTCCGTTTGAATGCGATAAAAACCAAGGTACTAGTGTTTGAAAGAAGAGGATGACAACCGTGACGATAAAGATTGATGATGAAACTCTAGAACAAGTAAACGAAATTATGTATCTGGGCAGTGTTTTCACTGCGGATGGGAAGTATAATAGGGATGTTGAAAGAAGAGTGAACGCGGGAAATAGTGTTAACGGTGCCCTGGGGTCACTGATCGCCAGTCGAAATGTCAGTGACAAAGCTCGGCTCGCCATACACAATGCCATGTTGGTACCAACACTTATGTATGGAAGCGAAACGTGGATATGTCAGAATATGCATGAGAGTAGAGTTAATGCAGTTGAAATGAGGTCGTTGCGTCGGATATGCGGCGTTACTTTAACGGACCGCATACGTAATGATGAAATACGCAAAAAGGTAGGTATGAAAGAAAGCATAGGGACAAAAATAAGGAAAGGCATGCTCCGCTGGTTCGGGCATGTTGAAAGGATGAGCGAAGAGAGATTGACGAACCAGATATATAATGCAAAAGTTGTGGGTAAAAGAGGCCCTGGCAGACCTAGACTCACATCAGATACGATCAGATAAATAAAACAATAGCTGAAGGTGCATTAAAAAGCCAACGAAACAAAAGGGCATGTATGAAGAGGCTGATGAATGTCGAAGAAGCGAAAGAGGTATGTCGTGATCGTGATAAGTGGCGCTCAATTGTCTCTGCCTAGGGATTTGGCGTGAAGATATGTATGTAACCTAAAATCCCACTGATATGTGGACGATGCCACTATATCTGGAACTCTCGAATCCCTGCAGCCTCGCCGAGATGTGGCATCTCTGAGCGTGTTCTACCGGGTATACTATGGTGAGTGCTCCGAAGAACTCTATAACCTAATCCCTCCCTCTCCATTCCGCAACCGAACCACACGCACAGGTCAGAATATGCACCCACATACCGTAGTCACCATCCCTTCGCGTACCTATAAATTTGGTGACTCATACATCTGTCGCACAATAAAGAAGAAGTGTTTCCACTTTCCTATAACTTGCGAGTCCTTCAAGCGAAGTGTGAAAAAGCAGTTATGAGTGTATCACTGATCGTATTAATTAACGAAATCATTTAAATTTTGTACTTTCTGTACTTACCAATAGTTTTAGCATGAGTAGGGTGACGTTGAGAGAGCCATTTGTTCCCAGGAAGTAAGTGGCAGTCATTTGGCAGCCCGCCACCACGCGACATACATTCGAAACCACTGTGGCGAAGGATCTAGGGGAAAATTCACAAAATAAAATTAGTTTATTTCCCTTAAGTAGTCATAATCATATTTCTTATATGATTTATTCTAATTCATATTTGACCGCCTCCGTGGTCTAGTGGTAACAAACGTTGCCGTGAACTCGGGAGGTCGTGGGTTCGATTCCCACCGGGGGCAAGTTGTACATTGTATAATTTGTCTCGGTCTGGGTGTTTATATGTATAATATGTATATATTTACAAAAAAAAAGTATAATATGTAGTTTATCAACCATCTAGTTTCTGTAACACAAGCCTCGTAGCTTACCACGGAAACTAGATGGCGCTGTGTGACCTGTTTGGAAATATTTATTTATTATTATTAATTTATTAATAGGTTGCATTCATTTCATGCTTATGTAATGTTATTTGTTAATTTTTAAGTTATAAAAATAATTTTAAGAAAATCATCATCACAGTATGTAATTTAATTTAAAAAATAGCAATGTCGGATTACACACTAGAGGCGGGATCACCATTTAAGTCAGATATTCATAATGAGGATTGGAGAATTATTAAAAAACAAAAGTGAAGTATCATCATGACCTTTCGGGGTGGTCAGAAACCACGCTTTTAAAGAAGCAGATTCACATTTAGCCAACTTTACTATAGGCCAATCATGACAAGTGGCAAGCTCGTCGATGTCTCCAGCGTAGCAAACTCGAAAATTATCACAAATAAATTCAATATTAATTCAGTTTATTTATTTAAATTAATAAACATTATTTTGTCCCAGGAATCGAACCCGGTACCTCCGAGTCTAAATTCACGTACTTAACCGCTAGACCACGGACGCAGTTATTCTTATTGTATAACTCATTTATACAATCGCGTTTGGAGTATGCATCTACAGTATGGAATACCCGGTATAAAATTTACGTTGACAATCCAAAAAAAAGTTCATGATATATAAGTTTAAACTTAAGTGTTCCCGCGTTCACTCTTCTTTCAACACCCCTATCATACTTCCCATCCGCAGTGAAAACACTGTCCAGATATATAATTTTATTTATCTACTCTCATATCGTCAAATGCGAATTACAAACTTCAAAACGAATTTATATTGACATACTTTATAAACATACTGCTGAAATTTATAAACAGAATCACATTATAACACTTTTTCTCTAACAAAATAATGTTATATTTCATTTTTAAAATAGAATCATACATATTATATAACACTTATTTTTTTCAAGGCAAAGGTTCCATTACAAAAAAGTTTTGATTCCAATTTTTACTTGTCTATGGCAGCGCCCGCCATAGCGCGTACGCGGTCATAAGCTAGGTTTTGGCGCCATTTCATTGTTTAGGACTTATGTATTCTGTACCGTGGTCGTTACAAAAAAAAAAAATGCGCCATTTAATACGTTTTGTTGTATAGCATTTCGTGTGATTTTTCTTACTCTTTTAACTTTTATCTTTTATTTAGTAGGTTCAATCCCAATGTATGAGAGTAGATACATTAGTGTATGAAACTGCACATAACTAGGTATTAAAACACTCGTGTGATACTATTAAAAACACACACTCGTGTATAATACCCCTTATTATGCAACAGTTTCATAAACTACTATTACATTTAAAATTTTAGTTTATTCTTTTTTCATTTTTGTACAGAAAAAATAGTAATTACATTTAGTAAATTTTAGTTTATCCACTACTCTATTTAGCAGAATTTGTAAATTGTCTATGGTATTTGCCAGAAGAATTGTGTCATCTACATATCAGATGTTATTTCGAGGTATCCCATTGATAACAATTCCACTGCTAGTACCTTCAAGAGCTTCGGAGAATATCTCGTCAGCATAAATATTAAACAATAATAGGGACAGTATCCAGCCTTGCCTCATTCCACTACTTTTAATGACATTATCTGTCACTTTATTTTCAACACACATATTTGCTGTTTGCTGCCAGTACAGGTCTTTGATAAATGTGACGTCCTTGGAATCCAATTTAATTGCGGAGAATACTACTACCTAATTCCACCTAATGAATATTTGATTAATTTTGAGATTTGGTATGATCTTAGTATAACTTACTTGGGAGAAAGGTCAGCAAACACGTGTTCTGGATCCAGAGCTGAAGCGAGAAGGAAACACATCGAGCGAACTGTTTGGACTCGCTGGAACACGTGGATTGTATCGTCCTTACAAATCAACTTCTGTAAAATCAAAGGAAATCTTATCACCACATCCTATACCTGGTTCTATATCGCCTCCTCTACTGGGAACTTTAATTTGTTTTTTTATTCTTTCAAAATAAGAAACATATATAACATGACAATATCTATAATGTATCTTAAAACTGCCTCCGTGGTCTAGCGGTTAAGTCCGTGGATTTAGACTTGGAGGTACCGGGTTCGATTCCTGGTCGGGACACAAAAATATTTATTAATGTAAATAAAAATACATTTAATTAATATTTAATTTATTTGTTATATTTTTCGAGTTTGGTACGGCTGGAGACAACGAATCGAACCCGGTACCTCCGAGTCTAAATCCACGGACTTAACCGCTAGACCACGGAGGCAATTTACCTTAGGAGCAAAGCAAATAATAACTCATCATCATCATTACAGCCCCTAGACCACAGCGTCCTAGACCTGTACTGCTGGAGATCGGCCTTGCAGAACATATATCTTGAAAATTTAGCCTACACTCGCCACGCTGGCCAGACGACTTGGCGAGGTTCTGATGTCCATTTAAATGACAATTTATTAACGATTTCACAAGTTGGTATTAGTAGAACTGGGACCGACGTAAGAAAAGTATTTGTCATTAGTACATGCCGGGGCTCTAACCGACAACCTTTTTACTTTGTATGATTGTAAAGCCATCTTACAACCAAGGTTCACCCAATAATCACTCGATCACTTATGAAATGGGTAAAAATGATAAACAAACAAGTACTTACATTAAGATTCACTTTTTTCCCATCGCTTAGTCGCTGTAATTCCGCTAAAGTACGTTCTACATACGATATATCGACAGTATTATTATTACTTGTCTTCTTATTGTCACTTTCAAAGTTAAAGTCAACAATGTCTGACCCTTTCCGACCTTTTTTCCCATTTTTATTCTTTTTATATCCATGCTTACTATGTTCACTACTTTTTTCCGTATTATTTCTGTTTTTGTTCCTATTTCTTATCTCTTCATTGTCGATCGCTTCGAGAATCTTATCTATATCATCGCCTTCTTTGTTTTTCTTCTTATTTTTTCCTTTTTTAGCTTCCATTATGTCTGTGTCTAATTTGAATTCATTAATTCTGTTTTTATTTTCTGTAGTGTTAGCTTTTTTGTTTTTCTTTTTAAGCTTAACCTTACTAACTTCTTCAATTTTACTTTCAGTAGCTTCTGTTATTGAGTCTTCAACAAGCGGTACTTCTTTATTAGAATCATTATTAACTAATTCTTTATCGTTATTACTAGCTTCTTCATTTACTCCATTTTGTTTAATTACATCATTTTCTGTCATTTCAGAGACGTTGATTTTCAAAGGGACTTTCCGTAATAATGGGAAAACAGCGTTGTGTAATGTGTTTAACATTTTGCATACTTTGTCGCAATCTTGTCTCATAATTTTAAGAGCTTCTTGAGGCGTATTGTGGTCTTCAAATACTTCACCTCTGCATTCAAATAGATAATTATTAAATTATACATTATTATTTAAGACTGTTGCTGAGATTATACATTTATCACAATCCAATAAAATATTATGCATTTGAGGTTATAGGTTTAGTTTAGTGTTTATTGTGCCTTTCTTATAGAGTTTTGGCATCCCTCTCGTTGGCAGAGCCCAATATCTTCAAAGATTTTTCAAATATAAGTGAACTTTTAAGAAATGTACTCTTTGATAGAGTTAGAGACTTTGATTTCAATAAAAAAAAAAATACGGATATTTTGTTGTGCGAGCGAGAGGGATTAATATATAAAACTAATTCACAATATATTGTAAGAATGTCAATGTTATTGTTTAAATTTGAAACTTAGCTATCAATTATTAACATATTTAAGGATATTGTTTTATTAATTTTAATACTATTTGTATGAGTTAACTTACCCTAGTTGTAATTTCTGTTCATGTTTTTTTGCTCTTCTTCTCTCGGCTCTTTCTTTGGCTTCCTTTTCTTTCTCACTTCCTTTTACTAAAACAATAATAGTACATTTTAGACACATTATATAAAATAAGTAGGTAGGCATCGTCCGAACAACAACTGCAATCACTAGTCACGGAAATGAAAGAGGGATGTGCAGAAAAAGGACTCCGTTTGAATGCGAGAAAAACCAAGGTACTAGTGTTTGAAAGAAGAAGGACGACAACCGTGACGATAAAGATTGATGATGAAACTCTAGAACAAGTAAATGAAATTATATATCTGGGCAGTGTTTTCACTGCGGATGGGAAGTATGATAGGGATGTTGAAAGAAGAGTGAACGCGGGAAATACTGTTAACGGTGCCCTGGGGTCACTGATCGCCAGTCGAAATGTCAGTGACAAAGCCCGACTCGCCATACACAATGCCATGCTGGTACCAACACTTATGTATGGAAGTGAGACGTGGATATGTCAGAGCACGCATGAGAGTAGAGTTAATGCAGTGGAAATGAGGTCGTTGCGTCGGATATGCGGTGTTACTTTAACGGACCGCATACGTAATGACGAAATACGCAAAAAGGTGGGTATGAAAGAAAGCATAGGGACAAAAATAAGGAAAGGCATGCTCCGATGGTTCGGGCATGTTGAAAGGATGACTGAAGAGAGATTGACGAACCAGATATAAAGTTGTGGGTGAAAGAGGCCCTGGCAGACCAAGACTCACTTATCACGATCAAATAAATAAAACAATAGCTGCCGGTGCAATAAAAAGCCATCGAAACAAAAGGGCATGTATGAAGAGGTTGATGAATGTCGAAGAAGCGAAAGAGGTATGTCGAGAACGTGACAAATGGCGCTCAATTGTCTCTGCCTACCCCGCAAGGGACCTGGCGTGAAGATATGTATGTATGTAAGTAGGTACATACATACATATCTTTACGCCAAATCCCTTGCAGGATAGGAAGACACAGTTGAGAGCCACTTGTCACGGTCACGACATACCTCTTTCCCTTCTTCGACATTTATCAATCTCTTCATACATGCCCTTTTGTTTCGATGGCTTTTCAACGCACCTTCAGCTAATGTTTTATTTATTTGGTCGTAATATGTGAGTATTGGTCTGCCAGGGCCTCTTTTACCCACAACTTTCGCATTATATATCTGGTTGGTCTATCTCTCTTCATTCATCCTTTCGACATGCCCGAACCATCGGAGCATGTTTTTCTTTATTTTTGTCTCTATGCTTTCTTTCATACCTACCCTTTTGCGTATTTCGTCTTAAAATAAGTAACTGTTCATTATATAAAATGTTCACAATTAAACACTGCCTCCGTAGTCTATCGGTTAAGTCCGTTGATTTATACTCGGAGGTTCGATTTCTGGTCGGGACACAATAATTTATTTGGGGTATTTCTCGAGTTGAGACATCGACAATCTTGTTATGTCATGATGGGCCTATAGTAAAGTTGGTTAAATGTAAATGCACTTCTATATATTGGACTTTATTTATGGGAAACAAGTTCGAGTAAATTTTTTGCAGTTTTCCCGCGCTGTGAACTCCCATATTATTCCCGACGTGTTTGGGCTATAATGCCGCGAGTGACTCCAATAAAACCATCAAATCCTGCAACATTTGGAATTTGATGATAACCTCATTAACTCATAAAAGGAAACGTCAGACTTGGCTGTATGGGTTAGACTCTATGGCTTCCCTATCATCTCAGACATCATCCATCGCCAGAAACAAAAAGCAAAATAAAAGTAATTGATACTTTTATAAACATAATTGATACTTTAATAAAAGTAATTGATACTTTAATAATAAAATACAAACCTCCTTGATCAGTTGTCGTTTCTTTTGAAGTTTGACAATCTTGGCCTTCTGAAATGTTCTACAACAAAGAAACAAATATATTATGACCTGGAAAATATGATTTATTATTTATAGTATATTTAATTTGAAAAATTAGAACTATTATAGCTGCAATTTATATACTGACCTGAGCCCTGCCGGTGTTAGCTTTACTACGAATAGCTTGTAAATGTTTGTCCAATCGCTCACGAGTTGCATCCTAAAACATAACATTCATTAAAAAAACCATCCCACTTCTGATAAAGAAACAAATGAGTGAGTTAATTTTTATAAATTATGTATTGTGAAGACATAAAAGATATACGGATATAATATTATATTGGTGAATGGAATTTATTGCACCGATGTTAAATTCAATATGCATCCAGTTGTAACGTTATTTAAAGAAATGGTGACTCGGTTGTAAGAGTACTTAAAATCCTACAAAGGTCGGTTTAAATCCCCCCGGCATGTACCAATGAAAAATACACTTTTTATACAGTCAAAGATTTACAACACCACTATTCCCACGTTAAGCCGTCGGTCCCGGTTCTACGAACACCAACTTGTAGTATCGTTAATAATAATGGTTAAAAAAAAATGCCGATAGATCAATAATTCATTCAAAATATATCTATTGAGATGTAGAATCGTAGATTGTCGAGATTTTACCTGTTTGTGTTGTATTCTGGATCGTAAAGCATCTGCCTCCAATTCTGCAGCAGCAGCAAGAGCTTCGAGTCGACTTTTGACACCTTCGGCCTACAAATACAAATAAATAATCACATAAAAAGTAGTCTGTTTAAAATTTAATACGAAACTTGTGTTTTTTTTTTTTCAAAAACTATTTATAAATGTTTATTTTGTCCCCTTCAAAGTAACTCTAAAGTAATTTTAGGTAGTACGAAGTTCGCCGTCTAGTTATTAATAAAAATAAAAATTACCTTTTCCCTAGCAGCGTCGTCTCTCTCTTGCTTGAGTTGTTCCTTTCTCTCTTCACATCTTGCGTCTCTTTCCTTTCTTTTCTCCAAGAGAGTGACAACATGAGCCTTTCGAGCTGCTTCTAGAGCAAGACGACGCGCACCTACTGCGGCATCTCTCTCAGCTTTTTGGTGCTACAAAAGAAAATATCAATATCAGAAAATAAGAAAACTAAATAAAATTAATGTTTTAATTGAAAGTCATATGCGAAAGTGAGAAAATTGACTTTCAAGTCAATTGCGAAAGTCAGTAAACGAAAGTAGGTCGCGTATGTCAAAAATAAAGAGTTATTTTTTATACCAGTTTGTCGAGCCTGTCTCTCCTGAGTTCCCTGAGCCTGGCGGTGTGCGTGCTGCACTGTAACAGGAAGTCGTGTCTCCTGTGTTCTCCTGACAGCTGCATTATAAATGCTATTTCTTTCAACTTCTCTTCTTCCTCGTGAGCTTTGCGGACTATATCCTGTAGAAAACGATAAAAAAAATAACTACAACTTTGGCCATAATGAGTGAGCAAGTGGTGTCAGTCTTAAGTTCGGCCTCAAAATCCACCGCAACAAGACAAAGGTGATGATCGTAGCCAACAATAACTTACATTTAGCTGGTAGAACTAATATCAAATAACGATGAATGCAAGGATGAAATCAAAAATCGAATAGGAGTGACAAGATCTGCTATGGACAAGCTAAAGAAGATATGGAGGAACCGAAACGTTACCAAAGCCACTAAAATCCGGCTGGTTAGAGCTCTTGTATTCCCTATGTTTATGTATGCTGCAGAGACGTAGACCCTACGCGAAACAGAAAGAAAAACGAATTAATGTGCAGTAAAGGGTCTACGAAACAAGATTATGTGGTTGACTATCACAAATGGCGATTAATTGTCTCTGCCTATTCCGCAAGAATGTAAAAAATATACCTTTATATGTTGATCTCTATTTTGTGCAGCCTTTTCTAATCTCTTGTCCATTCTTACTCTCTTCTCTTCTATAAGCTGATTTTTAGCTACCTGTAAAGGAATAAAATTAAAATTTACATATTTACAGTACAGTGAATTCATGTGTTGTTATAATAAAGACGAGTATATTGCCGTTTCTACTTACCATAACTTCTTCAACCCTGGCCAGCAAATGTTGTATTTTCTTACTTCGCTCAGCTTGCAATACCAAGCGCTGTTTCTCAGCGCGTTCGTGTTTGGCTTGGTATCTTAAAGTTAGAAAATGTTCATCTTTAATGTATCAAAATAATAAAGAGATTAACGTCTGACGATAACATCTTTATTTATTATTATAATATACAGTTTATACAGGTGGTGGCTCGGTTGTAAGAACGCATTCCTTAAATCCTACAAAGGTCGGTTCGAACCTACCCGGAATGTACTAATGATACTTTTCTTACGTACATTTGTCATTGATTTACAACATCACTGTTCCCGTGCCTCAGAGTGCACGTTAAGCCGTCCCGGTTCCACTAATACCAACTTGTTGAATCGTTAATGAATTGTAATAAAAAATCAAATCACGACAAACTCTAATCAAGGGACTGTGCATTTTATGGCGTTATAGAGAGTTGTTGTTAAATGGAGAGAAAGAAAACCAGAATTGGAAGACAAGCTTAACCAACCAAAGCTAATTGATTTCGACGCTTTAGGGAGTTTGTCGTTAAATCAAGTGATGTTACATGGAGGACGTTACACCGTATACAAGGTGACACTTTATATCATCTTTCCTGGAGATCAATTTGTGAACTGGAGTCGATGACAATTCAGATAATATTTTTTTTTGCTTCAATTGAATTCTGTAAGGGTCAGTTTAAGGCATATATATATGATACTTAGATTGGCAATACAAAAGAGAAAGAACACAGTATTGCGTATGTTAGAGCGAGATAGATAGACAGGACCATTCACAGACACGTTAGCGGCCTGTAGCGGACTAGCGTAATTGTAAACAAAACAAATTCCGCTTATTTTTGTAATAATCTACGGTTTTATAGTGTAAATTTGAGGTTAATAGACGTAATAAATCATGGTTACTTGTGTAGTACCTGGATGTAACTCATTTAAGAAAGAAAACCCACATAATTATTCATTTCACACGTAAGTACGATTGAAATATTTAGGTGCCTAAATACAATGTTTTAGATCTGCTACTAAGGTTTTATACACTTACAGATAAAAATAAACGCCTTTTATTACATTAATACTCTGAATGCATAGGAATTCAATTTAAGATAATATCAAATACGTGAATTTCTACTATTTCTAACCTCACTTATGTAGAGATTGACACATATCGATAACATGTTATCGATAACATCTTATCGATATGTCGCTAAATGGCAAAGGTATTTGCCTTGCATGCAGCATAATTTTCGTTAAATTCCTAAAAATGTTTTTTTATATTTTTACTTTTTAATTTTTGTAGTTTCGTAGCTAAATGGCGCAACTCCTATTAATTGAACTAAATTGTAAATATTTTTATAAAATAATTTAAACTTTATAATGTTTCAGATTTCCCCAAAATATTTTAGTTACAAAATACTTCGAAAGAAAGCCTACGACATTTTTACAATAAATTAGTTCTCTTAGAAGGAAAATAGAAAATCATTTAAATTCATATAAAAAACTAAGAAAAATATCATAAGCAGTCTAAATACAAAATTTTACATAATATGGTATCTCGATCATGGCACGATTAGAGGAAATGCGGATACAGTTTTCGGCGACCTTCAAAAACTTACAAACGATTTTGGCACCGTCGCTCGGTTTAATTTTTTTTTTTTCAATATGTGAACTTTATTTATCAGACAACACGAAAACGTTGCAATCTTTATCGATAATCTAAGTCAAGTCAGTCGCGCCCATCACTACCCGTCTCGTACACATGCGCATTTCACGCACACCGGTGTTTTTCATTTTTGGTCTCGCCCTAATCATTCCATTGCCAATCTATATATACAAATCTATGGTTTAAGGTCCTTCTGGATAATTTAGTGCATTGATTATCTCTATGCACATTTAGAGAACTTGCGAGAAATAAAAACCCTCTAAAAAATGTGTTTGCTTGCTTTTAAACACTCTTTTTTTAGACACTGTAACAGTTAAATATTATTTAAATACCTTTTTAATGTTTCTTGTAAACTGCCTCGTCTTCTCATTCCTTGAGACAGTTTAGCATGAAGTTGTTGAGCTCGACCTGAGAACAAGCAACAGACAAACACATAAAATCATCTAAATAGGTTTCAAATACATAAATGACTGTGTAATTGAGCAGGAATTGAAACCAGAACACTCGTGTAATACCGTAGCAGTTTCCATTAGCCCAAGAGGGACTCGTAAAATTAATTATTACATTTATTCCAGCACCATATTTTGGGCTGTTTAACATTATGGCGCCAGGATTGATACCTTCTTAGTAACAATAGTAAAGGAGAGATAGCGCTGTGTAGATAGATGGTCAGTCAGTCAGACATAGTACCTTGCTTGAACCGACCCGGTCTGGCGGTCGTAAAGAACGAAGACCGTTTCTCTGTCGGCGCCTTTCTCGATATCGAGAAGGCGTTTGACAGAGTCTGGCATAATCGTCCCTTGTACAAACTTCTTGGCACGTCAGTCCTAACAATTAAGGCTTTGTTCCTGGAGGTACGACTATTGCTTTGCACATCGCTGTGGATGATCTCATCTCTGTGGAAAAGCCCATACTGGCTGGGGTTCCACAGGGCAGCTGCTTATCCCCATGTACTTTAAAAGCTGTACACCAATAACATCCCAACCCTCTCTGAAGTCCTTGAGCAGGACAGGGAGCACTGTTTGCGGACGACAGTGCCTTATTTAGCTCTTCTCCGAACCAATATGAGGCTCCTGACAAAATGCGGGACCCCCTGGATCTACTTCCTGCGTAGTTGGACAAGTGGCGAATGGCAAATAGCAGGTTGTTACCGGCTGAGATCCTTCCTGGGGAAATCTCCCATTCATTATGCCTGGACAAACCCTGTTGGTGAAATAGCCGGTTTTATCCAATAGTATATTATAATTCGTGTATTAATTACAAATAATTTAGAACAACAACTAACAGGAAACATTCAACTAATCTCTAAAACATCGACTAATAGCAACACAATAAACATGCAAAACTAATAACATACAGTACCATACATAGCTAAAACCATATTTTTACTATGTCTAGCAACACAATAGACAACAAAACGTAGATAGTTACGTCGTGTTCTTTATTTAGTTTTTTAAATAGGTAGAGGGTTCTATTAATTGTGACGTAAATCCTTACCAATATGTTGACATGTAACTTTTTTTTTACAACTTTCGTTTCAATTATTTTTTGTTACCTGGATGTCTAGCCACCAAGGCCTCCAGAGTGGCTAAGGCGTCTATCCTGTCTGCCCAGGACAGTCCGGCGAGCGCCACCTCGTACTGGTCCTCCAGGCTGGTGGCCAGCGGGCCCAGGACTTCCAGGACCGGGCTTACTGATAGGCCTAGGTTGGGTTCTTCGCAAATAATCTCAGCATCAGTCTACAAAAGAATGCATTAAAGTTAATAATCCTTGAAAATTCAACTTAAGAAAATCGTTATTCCATTTATATCTATTAGTAGTGCACGCTTATATCATAATTGATAATTAATTCGTGTTACTGTGGTTTAAGATTAACAACTACAACCTTTTTTAATAACAGTTACATATTTATATTCGCAAAAACCTATTCGAAACTATCATAAAAATCTAATTGCATTTGCATTCTTTACTGTTATTTTGATTTCGCGAAAATGACAATTAATATAAATAAAATGAATACAAAATATAGTTTAAAATATATAAAGTAGTCCTTTAATTTAATTAAACTATAAGGAGTTTTAAATAAGAAAATTAATTTGAAAGTAAAAAGTGTTACCTCTGTGTCATCAGTTTCTGTTTCAAAATCCAAATCGGAACCTTGTTGCAACTCGAAAATTTGTCTATTCAACAAATCTTCTTCTTCACACAACTTCTGCTGATCGGCGTCATTTTGAAAATCCAGAGCCAAACTTATTTTTCGTTCGTTTTCCTCAATCTGTGACGTCATTTCCTGAATTTCCGACTTTTCGTTAGGATCTGCACTCTCCAAAATCTCACTATGATTAGGTATTTGTTCCTCTTCTTGTAGATATGTAATTGTACCTTTATATTCTTTTTTCCACTTGTCAAAATCAAATGCATCTTCAGTTTTTTCTTGAGACCGCGATAGAGCAGTGGAAAGACTTTCTAAAGACGAATGAAGTCTATTCTTCTTTAATTCTGGACTGTCTTCTTCTTGTACTTTATCAGCTTTTTTAGAAAGCATTTTATTTCTAGCTGGACGCGTCCTCATTCCTGTTACATCAGATTTTTGACGTAAAATAGCTGTTGCAACCTTTTTTTCAACTTCCTTTTGAGGCTGTTCAGACTTAGCCCTTTCTAAATCTTTATTTATTTCAGTTTTTAATGTTTTGTTTTCTTCCTTTGGAGATTCCAGCATATTTAAAGTAGGCAAACTTGTTGTAGCTGATGGCTGATTAAAACGGTTAGCCCAATGAGATTTTTGCTTCTTGGTTTCGCGACCGAAACGCTTTGACTTAACAGTAAGCCAACCTTCATTGTCATTCTTATCCAAGTTCAGTACTTCTACGGAATTATAGTTGTCGTCAGCGACAAGTGTTTTTAAACTGTCACTTGACACTATTCTCGACATGTCAATGACAGTGTCAGAAGAACCGTAATCATCGCAAAATCTATTATTTTCCAATTGAGATTTCGACTCCTCTTTTTCATCGATTTTCAGTGACATTGGTCGTTTTGAAACATTTCTTTTTGTGTTTAAATCTCCTGAAGCCATTTGAGTGTTACGCGGCGCTGGTTTTTTTTGGTTACTCGACTTGACATTATTGTCAAACAGTGTTCTACCAGTTGTTAAATTAAAGGGATAGCTGCATTTATTAGTCTGATTCTTTCGTGTAAACTGTTTAGAATTGGCATTAGGTCTAATCTCTCCAACAGTTTTGCTACGCGCAATAGGCGCAGTTGCTTTCGGGGGCTCTTTTTTTAGATCTTTAGTAATGACTTTGGGTTTTGCTGCAGCTTGGGAATAAGCTGTTTTAATAGTGTTGATGACTTTGATGTCTTTCTTTGTCTCACATTTTTCTGTAGTTATTTCTGAATCTTGGATAAGTGAAACTTTTATGTTTGATTTTTTTGATTCATCACATTCTACTTTAATTTCGGAGCTTTTATCAGATGTCTTCTGTTTAAAATCTTCATGTATACCATTGAGTAATGGTTTCGTTTGTTTGTCAGGTTCTTTATGTATTTCTGCAACAGCGACTATTATAACTCCGGTAGTTGTACTAGATTCTACTTTCAACTCATGGTTTAATACTTCTTTCGCTTTATCGTGATTTATCATGTTATCATTCTTTACTTGAGTCTCAATGGATTGTTTCTTCAAAAAATCATTTTCCATTTCAACTAATTTAGTAATGGTTTGCATTGCAGAATGTTTTATTCCATCTGAGTCGACCAGACGTTTCTTTTTGACTATATTTTTGACTTTGGAGATTTCCTTAGTTTGCTTCGTCTGTGCCTCTTGACGAAATTGTTCTTCGATCTTAGAAACTTCTAGCATTTTAACTGGTTTATCAGATTGTACTATAACAGGTTTCGGTAAGTCATTGGGAATTTCCTTTGCTGTTCCAATTTCAACAGTCAATCGACTCTCCTTAGTTTCCTCTTTGTCTTTTTGCATATCGTCTTTTATTGGACCAAAAATTTCACTGGATTCATCAACAGAATTCCTCTCTTTTATATCTGAGAGTCTACTAAGCTCCTTTAAAAGTTTCGGTTCAGGAATAGCAGTGACTTTGCCACAAATTTTATTGCTAAAGAACTCAACATTTCCTTTAGGACTTGTGCTCGAATGACCTATTCTAGGACTCAGTTTGCCACTTCCGGGGCTAATTTTTCCTGAGATTAAATTGGGACTATTTTTGCCACTTGGACTGTTATGTTCAGAGAGACAAGGGCTGTTTTTTCCTGAGATTGAGGGGGAAATTGATTGAGCTATTCTGGATTCAGGACGGACAAAGTCTGTTTTTCTGATTTCCCAAGCTAAGCTCTGTGGTCTCTGAGGTGGGGGAGTATTGTCATATTCCCATTTAAGTCGGAACCATTCGCCGAGAGCTTTGAAGTCACGAGTATAATTCTCAAGGACTAGAATGACTTCTTGGCACTCTGATATGTTTTCGTGCGTCTCAACTGTGTTGTAGATTTCTCCAATCTGTAATGTGTTTCGGTTATTATTAAAATTTAACTGCTTTATCTAATATAATCATAATTAATATACTAAGCTTTTAATTTAAACACTATTAGAATATAGTATAATTACCAATATAATAATGATAGTGTGTAATTACATGCACAATAATAATGCATAGTTTAATTTAGTTGTTGTTAGATAGGTATTTTATGTTATGTGTAGGATAGGATAGAAATAGTCTAGCATTTAGCCGTAAACAGAAATTTTGAATGAGTATGTTTTTACACAACAAATATTTTTATTTAAGAATTGTTCATACAACAGTAAAGTAATTATGTGTACATAATTCTATGAAATAAATGTATACTAACAGATCGTTGCAGGTCCCCAAACAGTAACGCCCAGTATCTTGCTCTGAGTTCTGATCTTTTGTCTCGACCAGCAGAAGCTGAGCGATGTCGAGCGACTGGAGCGCGCGGCAAGGTGCGTCTCACAGTGGAACCCACTCGTGGAGGTTTGCGCACTATGCGACCTGCAATTAGCACTTACTATTCTAAAGTTATTGAAGCAAAAATGATGTAGTATTTTATTTCGCAAAAAATCTGTGTGCCTGATGCTCAAACTGAGTGCCTGATGCTCAAACTGATGAGAAAATCCAGCAATGCAAATATGGGATGAATAACAGATCAGATAAAAATAAGGTAAAAGTTCACACGCAAAACACACCACAAGCACACATTTTTAATACAGCTTGGTCCAATTTGCAGTGGCTATTGCCTAACAGTAATTTTGCAGCAACACCATCAATTTAAACCAAATTAGTAGTTGTGTGCATAATTTTTGCAGTGTTGTTACAATTTGGACTGCACTATAATAAAACTAACCTCCAGTTTCTAAAGGGGAGCAATCAGATATTCAATGGTTATATTTGGCTAGTTAGAAACAGAAGTGATTCAACGAAGTCTATGTTTAACTGCCTCTGTCCGGAGGTACCGGGTTCGATTTATGTAAATAAATACATTTAATTAATATTAAATTTATTTGTGATATTTCTCGAGTTTGGTACGCTGGAGTGAACAACGAGCTTGCCACTTGTCATGATTGGCCTATAGTAAAGTTGGCTAAATGTGAATCCTCTTATTTATAAGAGTGGTTTCCGAAAGGGAAACGGTTGTGATGATACTAAATTTAACTAGGTGTTTTACCCGGCTTTGACAGTGTAAACGGCGACACGAAATTAAATTCGTTGCGCATTATTTTGATTTTACTGTATCTCCTAAGGTATTCATTTAATTTGCATGGTGTAAATTGAAAAAAAAACTTCATGAAATGCTCAAACCAACAAACGTATTTAAAATGATAAGGATTAATACTGTATATGTGTAAATAGCTTTCCAGTAACCGCTTATAATTGCCCACTTTTTAAAGTATTAAAATACAGTATGTTATCTTTAAGAGATATACATATGCCATAGCTGACTTCTCTGTAGAACTATATAAGATACACAATTCCACCATACATTATTTTGTTAAATCTCAAAGTGTTTATTATACATCACACTGCTTCACAAGGGGCCACACCCCCTTCCGTAGCCCCTTCCCTGGTCACCCTCAGGCCAGGGTATGCGATGAAACTTCATCATCATCATTTTCGTTGAAAGTGCCCAGACAGCTTATTTTTTCAGTTAATGTATTTGAAAAACTTTACAATTTAGATACTAAAAACTTCCTTGAGAACCACTCTATCCAATGGTGAAAACAGCATGAAAATCGGTGCAGTGGTCTTTGACTTTATCACAAACAGACAGACAGACAGACAGACGTAGTGGGGGACTTTATTTTATAATATGTAGTGATAGTGATGAAATAATGAGCAAAACTCATTTTTATAAATTATAGTAATATAATAATGGACATGGATTATTTTTTTGAAATCAACAGGGTAATAATCAATGTAATATTTTAGTATGTGTAAAATTTAACAAACAAGATCTATTAGGAGAATAATGAAGTACCTAAGACAGCATTAATGGATATACAGTATTTGATTAGGTATGGAGATGACCAGAGTGGAGGGTGGCGAGCGTGTTGTTGCGTAAGTTATTGTAATGCCCGAAGTAGGTTGTTTGTTGAACATATTATACTATTAGTATTGTACAACATATGCAATAAATCATTTTGTTTTGTTTTATATAAAAACATCTCCACTAATAATTTTTGTTTTTAAAATCAATACTGGATTGACATCATCCATTTTGGAATATTATTGTGTACAATATAATAAATATATAAATTATAGTTTCAATACTGGTAGAAAAAGCCGAAATGGCTTTAAGTTCGCCTTTGTACATTTAAGTAAAGTGCAATAAAGTATTTAATAATAATAATACTATTAAATAAAACGCATGGTTGCTTGTCAATGAGTGTATATTGTGCTACCCACAACATCCATACTTTTAATAATAAATAAAAGGAGTGACATGTGGGTAATCTAATAACAACAAATCTACTTATACATAACATTCCTCCCCCATAGGATAAGCTAATAATAAAACAATGTAACAAAAGTGATATAAAAAAAGAGTTATTATAAAGTGTTTCCTTCCTTCTCAGCTTGCCTAAATTAGCTTATTTCGGAATGCCTAAAATCTGTTCCCATTCTTCACTGCTAGGTATTTGAATAATTTCTTCTTGTTGAATGTCTCCTTTCCTTTCTCCTTCCAGATTCTTCTCTTCTATATCTGTAACTTCCTCAGTTCCATTTTCTTTTATTATAACTAATTGGTCAATGTGTCTATGTATTATTTCTCCATCTTCTGTTTCTACTCTATAACTTGATGGTCCTTCTTTTTCTTTTATTCTTCCTCTTAACCATCTTGGACCAGTTCTGTAATTTCTATACATGACCCGTTTTCCTATACCTGTTTCTCGGCTTCTCCTTTGCGCGTTATTGATAACCTGCTGCTCAATTTTTCTATTTTTTGTGTTATTTGGATGAAGTGTATCAAATAGTGTTCGCAACTGCCTGTTCATGAGTAATTCCGCTGGACTCTTCTGTGTAGCAGAGCTTGGTGTCGAACGTAACATTAACAATATATTTGGTAATTTGACATCCCATGGTACATCTTCCATCTTTTTAAGTTTAGTTTTTATCGTTTGTACCATTCTCTCGGCTTGGCCATTCGTCGCTGGATGATATGGTGCTGATGTGATGTGTTTAATTTTGTTTGAAATAAGAAAATCTTCAAACTCTTTTGACACAAAGGGTGTTCCATTGTCAGATACTAATGTTTCGCACAGACCATGCTGAGCAAAAATGTATCTTAGATGTTGTATTGTCGTAGCTGATGTCATGGAACTAACGACGCGTACTTCTGGCCATTTCGAATATGAGTCTACGACAATCAGAAATGTTTTGTTTTGGAACGGTCCAGCAAAATCAACATGAATTCGTGACCATGGCCTACATGGGGAAATCCATTCATGGGTTGTCTTTGTAGGCATGTTTCGGTTTTCGAGGCAGTTTGAGCAATTTTGTATAGTTGTCTCGATGTCTCGGTCTAAGTGTGGCCACCATATGTAGCTGCGGGCAAGTGCTTTGGTAAGAACGATACCGCTGTGCGCACGGTGAAGTAAGCGCAGCGCCGCAGAGCGCATGCTGGGCGGCAGGACCACGCGCGTTCCCAGCAAGATGCATCCATCTTGAATGCTCATTTCCATCCGATGTAACCAAAATGTGTGTAAATCTTTATCTTGTACCCGTGCTGGCCAGCCTTTCAGTATAAAATTTGCTATTTGGCTCAGTATACGATCTCCAGATGTTTCTTTGGCAATCTCTTTACTTCCAAATGGCAGATCTTGTGGGGTTTCTGCCATTAATAGTATTTCCTCAGGTAGGTCTGCTTCTGTAGCTGCTACTGGTAATGGCCAGCGACTTAAACCATCAGCATTTGCAATTTTGTCTCCTGGTCTATATTGTATATCATAATTGTGTGCGGATAATGCCAAGCATATTCTGACTAGTCTAGGTGATAGTAAATCTGGCATTTTTCTGTTGGGGCTGAATATGCCCAACAACGGTTTATGATCAGTTATTATTGTAAAACTACGACCCACCAAATAATTGTGAAACTTTTGTATGCCAAAAAGAATAGCTGTCGCCTCTTTGTCTAGTTGGGAGTACCGCCTTTCATGTGTATGAAGTGTTCTAGATCCCATAGCTACCGGTTTTTCCTCCCCATTGTCCATTATGTGTGCCAGGACCACACCAACACCATATTCAGAGGCATCACATGTCAATATCAGCTTTCTATTAGTATCATAATGAGTTAAAGTAATGTCTGAAGTCAGTAAATTTTTTGCTAAGTCAAATGATGATTGTTCTTTATTTGTCCAATTCCAATGTTCTTTTTTGTCTAATAGCCTATGTAGAGGTTCCATAATTGTTGCTTTATGATGTACAAATCTTTCATAAAAATTATACAGCCCAAGAAAAGCCTGCAGTTCATGAACATTTTTTGGTGGTGGTGTGTTCATAATAGTTTCTATTTTGCTTGGTGCTGGGTGTATTCCCTCAGCGTCCACTATGAATCCTAAAAATTCTACTCTGTTTTGTGCGAATTTACATTTGTGTTTATTCAGGCGTAAACCAGCTTTTGCTATTTGGTGCAATGTCTTGTCCAATCGGTCCTGCATTTGCTCATAGGTATGGCCAGTTATTATAATGTCATCAAGTAGGACTGCCACTCCGGGAATATTGGCAAGAAGTGAAGCCATGATTCTTTGAAAGATTCCCGGACTAGCTTTTACCCCAAAAGCTAAACGGTGAACTGAAAATAGGCCCTTGCATGTGTTTAGAGTTAATAATTTTGATGTATTATCTGTGACTGGTACTTGTGTATATGCTCGATCAAGGTCTAAAGTTGTAAAATACTGTCCACCGGCAAGTAAAGCAAATATTTCATTGGCTGTAGGCATGGGGTATGTGTCAGATTCAGTAGCTTGGTTTACAGTACTGCGGTAGTCACCACACAATCTTATGTCACCATTCTTTTTAACAATTGGAACTACAGGTGTAGCCCAGTCTGAATATGCCACAGGTTTGAGTACTCCTTCAGTTACTAATCGATCAATTTCATTTCCTACCCGTTCCTTAAGTGCATATGGCACTGGTCGGGCTCTGACAAATTTAGGCAATGCATTTGGTGAAAGTGTAATTGATACCGGGTCACCTCGGTAGGTACCCAGGCCCGGTTCAAATATTCTTGAATATTTCCTGATGAGGTCCTCACATTGTTGTAACTCTCGGACCAAGTTTACGTTGGAGACGGTAATGTTTAAAGGTTTAAACCAGTTACGACCTAGCAAGTTAGGCCCTCTTCCCTTAGCAATGATTGCAGATAAATTATAGGTTTTATTATTAACTATTATGTCAAGTTGTAATTGTCCAAGTAAATTCACTGGTGTGTTTGTCCAAGTAGATAAATGTATAGATAGAGGTTGCAATTTATTTTTTTGCCAGTTAGGTAACATATGATAGGTATCCATATTAAGTATAGAGTAAGCCGCTCCGGAATCCACTTGCATGCGGACTGTCAGTCCACAAATTTTGACGTCAACATTAATAGAAGGTATTCTAAATAATTGTTCCCTGCCACCAAGACAATATATGCCATTCAGAAAATCATCTTGTGCGGGTGGACTTTCTGATGTATAATTAATTCTATGATTAGCATTTTTTCGTTTAGCTATACAAATCTTCTCCAGATGTCCTTTTCTGTGACAATAACTGCATTCTGTATTTACATGCCTGCATGTGCCACTGTGTTTCTCCGCGCAGCGATAACAGAAACGGTATTTAGACCCTGGTGTAGCGGTGTCTCTAACTGCCCCAATGTCCATTGGCTCAACCAACCGCGAGGTGGAGGGTTGAACGAGGTCGGCGCGCATGGCACTGACGTCGCGGTAAGCGCTCTCGGCGGCCAGCATGGCATCCACTACTTGCTGGTAGCTCAGTGCGTCTCTTCTTAATAATTCCAGCTGCAGTTTCTCATCAGACATGCCGCAGACTAAACGATCTCTGAGGTTTCTTTCCAGGTCACCAAAATTACAGTGCACACTGATTTTTCTTAGCTCAGCAATATATTCGCAAACCTTTTCATTATTCTTTTGATTGCGATTATAGAACTTATAGGACATTGTTATTTCATTAGCCCGCGGAGTGTAATGTCTCAACAATGACTGTATTATGAAATTATAGGTCACTTCTGCAGTACTGTGTGGTGTGACTAAAGCTAACACTGTTTCATACACTTGTGCACCACAAACGGTAAAAAAGTTGGCTTTTTTCACTTCTTCATCCGTAACTCCATTTGCTATGAAACAGTAGGTCAGTCTCTCAAAATAATGTTGGAAATCTTCAATTCCCGGTTGGTACTCGTGGAATTTAACTGATTTTGCATTTTCCATGTTTGTACAGGAAATATATCTAATTATTTTTAATTCTCGTCGCCACTATTAAATAAAACGCATGGTTGCTTGTCAATGAGTGTATATTGTGCTACCCACAACATCCATACTTTTAATAATAAATAAAAGGAGTGACATGTGGGTAATCTAATAACAACAAATCTACTTATACATAACAAATACTTTTATTGATAAGACTAATGTTATTTTTACTATATATTACTGTGCTATTAAGTTATTTGGAAAATAAAATAGTAGTTTTCATATCAATCTCGTCTTAGTACTAGAGCTGTCATGATATTTAAAACATTTTGCACACTATATAAAATAAAGGGTATTTTATACTTCAATTGTAATCTTCTTGGAATAATTTATCTAAAACTGCATATATAACTGAATACAATTAAGCCCAAATTCCCATACAAGATGTCCTTACAAAGTAAGGAATTTGTTAAAATAAATAAGTCTTTAAATCCACTTAGGTTATTTTTGTATGTTCTTACTAATTTGGTAACAAGAAAGCCAAAAAGTGATTAGTTTTAATAAAATTGTTAAGTACTTGGAAATCTTATTTCCTAACTAGCCAGTTATTGCTTAATATCAGCTGAGCCAATCAAATACCTTATAATTAAAAATGTTTGATATCAGTTTGATCCCTTCAGAAACCCAGTATTATAGCATGAAATATTTCTATTTCTAGCTAAAATAAATAAAAAGCACATTATAAGTCAACTAAGCAGACCATTAATGGCTGGTTGCAGAAAGGGTGATTATCTATTGACATGTTTAACAAATGTGGCACTGGCTAAAATAATCAAGCTAATTACCAAGTGCATGAAGTACATCAAAATCATCATCATTATCTTGGAATAATTTAATTTTATTCATTCCTTCTGCAACCAGCTGTGAGAATTCATAAAACCATTAATATGATATTAATAATTATTTATTAGGTTGTTTTATACAAAACAAAAATAGGTTTAAACTAAAAACATTGTTTTAAAAGCAGAAATAATAGTAATTTTGTATGAGGGACTAAACTACATGAAAGTTTTACACACAAAGCTGTAATACTTACTTAATCCTTAAATAATTAAGTGTTATATACGTTATTTACATTGACAATGTTAACATGAAGCGCAAAAAACATCCCAAATGCTCCTAATTGTTACTCCCACATAAAAGTAAACAAAAGACAACTTTTAAATTGTTGTAATGCTGTATTACCTGGTGTATCCACGGCGACATGGAAGGCTATGAGGTTCCTTGCCTCACGACCTTCTTCCTGCACCAGCTGCCGTACCTCCTCCATCGTCAAAAATATTTACACAAAAAAAACTAAAACTAAAATTAAAATACACTTCTCAAGGCTTTAAGTTTTGTCTCTCACGCGCAAATATCAACGTCATTTTAAACAAATTTAAGCAGTAATTCGTTACAATATTCGCGAGATATTAAGGTAAATTTAAAACAGATTTTATATAGGCACTTTTGATATCATCCATAACAAAATTCTCATTTGACACTAGATTTGACAGATGAGTAATCATTGATTTTTGTGATTTCTGCACTGAAACAATTAATTTATTATTGAATATAATTAAATATACTTGTACTCAATATATAACTAATTACTTTATGTAAACACACTGTACTTTTAAAGTATTTGTTTCATTGAATTATTAGTTATAAAAACAGATTATAGGAAAGAATATTTCCACACGAAATTTTGATGTTGCCATATTAAATTACAATGAAAGCAACGACAATCAAATTCAAACTACCTACCCATTAAATAGGTACCTTAAATTAAATATTTTTTTTTTTTTGGTTTTCTTCTCCCGATGGATAATGAATGAGATGATAGGGAAGGCAAAGGGTCATACAGCCAAGACTGACTATCTTTCTTTTTAATGAGTTAATGAGGTCATCATCAAATTCCAGATGCTGCTGAATTTGATGCTTTTCTTGGAGTCACTCGCGGCACCATAGCTCAAACACGTCGGGTAAAATATGGGAGTTCACAGCGCGCGAAAACCGCATTAAAATAAACTGCATTTTGTGCCCCATATTTAAAGTCCAATTAAATAAAATAAACTATAATACAACAAAAACTAAATTTAACCTAAAAAAATATATACTGTGTAAAATGAAATACTTTTGCTTTTTATAGAGGAAAATATAATTGATAATAAAATAACAAAATTTAGACAAATCAACAAGTCAAATTGTAAACATTCTAAATATAAAAAATTGTAATAAGAAAATAAATTATTATTTTTCAAGGCAAAGACCTTCAATTCGTAACATCGTCCCCCTTATTGCGAATGTGCAACACAATTGCAATAGTTGCCTAAATAATAATTTAAAAAGATATATACATACATATATAACACTAAGTACCCAAAACAATAACTAAATTAAATGACTGTTTGGTATTTTTATTATTCGTCCAGATCTAATATTATTAGTAGTGTTTAAAATGTCAGGTCTATGAGAGTCATCGTCACTGGTTTGTACGTCAGTTATATTGTAAAATAGTTCTTCGTAAATACAAAATAATTTAAACTAAACCTAAAGGAGTATAGAAATTAAACTTTCTTTTCTTTACTGTATTAATTCTTTGTTGATAAAATATGATATTAAACTACTATT
Organism: Tinea semifulvella; assembly: GCA_910589645.1. NCBI lineage: Eukaryota > Metazoa > Arthropoda > Insecta > Lepidoptera > Tineidae > Tinea > Tinea semifulvella. Next base: position 837,941 of record OU342604.1, read on the forward strand.
TATAGTTGCCTTACAATTGCATTTTTTTTTCATTTCAGAAATAGATACATTTCTGAGAATTCTTCTTAACATTTCTCTAATTATTCTTACTAAACGCTCCCAAAACTCTCCCCACCAAGACGCACTCGGAAGAGTAAAACACCATTTAACTATTGCAATAGCAGAGAAGCATAAAACATGATTCCAATTAATTTTATCAGAAAAATGTACTAATTCATTAATTCTGTTGGATCTAAAAACATTCCTTTCACCATTTCCTTTAAACCAAGCAGGGTGTGGTAAATAATGTCTAACATGATTAAATGAACTGTCAGTTTCTTGTATTAAATCTAATTTAAGCCGCTCATTGACAGTATGTAAAATACGTTTTATAATAAAATCTAATTGCTTCTTAGCTAGTTTAAAATTTATTGTTGGACGTGGTATGTCACTTTCGTTATCTATTATGTTATTATTGATAGATTGTTTAATTTTTTCATTTTGAATACCTGGACCTTTTATACCACATGTTTCCAAGCTCCGCAATTCAGAAATATCAAGTAAAGAAAAACAAGATAAAGATGTTACCAAATTTACAACCGATGCACTATATACACCAGAAGTAACCCCTTGAATTGTCCAACCTAGCTTATAATTAACAGCAGTCAAGTTGTCAAATTGAACTACGTCACCAGTCAGAAGTAAACCTGAAAAATCAGTACCAATTAATAAACTAATCTCATTCTCATCGTCGTAAATTGAGTCAGTTAATACAATACCTCTTTGTTTAAGTTTATTTATAATGTTTTTATCTCTAATTCTCGGTAAATATCCACATATTTTGGGTACTTCAACAGCTGTAATTTTTGACCTAAAATTATTATTTAAATTACCTATATTTAAAGAAAATACTTGATGTTCTTCACTTTTTGTCTGTACATCACCAAATAAACTATGACTTATTTTCTCTTTGTCAAAAGCTTTTAGGTTTAATTCTTCTGCAATACCCTCCTTGACAAATGATCTTTGTGCTCCACTATCAATAAGAGCTCTCACTACCCTTTGCTTCCCATCGTGACAAATCTTAACATGCAAGGTTTGTAAAAGAGTAGTAGATTCCTTTTTGTAAAGTAAAACTTCATTATTTACCTGACTAGTAGAGTCATCAATAGTTTTAGTTTGTTTAGGTATATCAGAGCACATCAATGTTACGTGCCGTTTACTACAGAATAAACACCTTGGAAAAATCCTGCACGACTTAGCTGTATGCCCAAGTTTTAAACATATTTGACATCCATTGTTTTTATTCAAAAATCTTTTACGTTCTTCAAAGGTCATCTTCAAAGCTTTGCAACATTCCGAACTAGCGTGATTGAGTTTATTACACCAGATGCAGTTATTCGAAACTGTCTGTCCTTTTAGTGGTTTATTCCTATTTTGGGATATTAAAGATGTCACTGTTGGCTCTGGTTCCGCTATTTCCATAAATCCTGTCATGGCCATATTTATTCGTTCTTCAGATTCAACTTCATTTCTCAAAAACATTATTAAACGGTTCAATTCTAAATTTTCTTCTGTATTATCTCTTTTGAAACTGACGCGCATCCTATTCCATGTTCTTAGCAATTCTTCAGATAAAGCAGATTCAACCATTGGAAGTAACATAGCTGCATATTTATCCTTAGAAACGCCAAGGGTATCAAGAGCTTGTAGTTGTGTCTGAAGTTGATCATATAATGTACGTAAGTCATGGTGCAAACCTTTAGCTTGATGTAATACCAAGTTTAATAAACCTCTTACATAAGTTTCTATCAATAATTCGTCTCTTGCAAATCTGGATTTTAGTGCATCCACAGCCTTATGGTAGTTAATAGCACATGGAGGATAGCTTTCGACCAACTGTCTTGCGCTAGAATTGGGAGTCATAGATTGAAGCAAGTATTGGAATTTGTCATTGTCATCAATCGTTTCATCCTCATGTATCTTGCGGAATTGGCCCCAAAAAGTTATCCAATGTTTTATGTTACCGTCAAATTTAACTAGTTCCAATTTTGGTAGTTTAAAACGCCGAGTGGACATATTGTTACACCCAGGGTAAGTTGTCTTTATAGTAGAATTATTTTCATACTTCTTAAACATCGATGCGAGAGTGAGCCACCTCCTGCGGTAGTTCAGGCTTTTATCCTGATCCGACTGGAAAGCCAGCTCATCAAACTCGTCAGATGATGCCCAGAGGTTTCTTAATTCGTCGTCTATAGAAAATAACTTTTCGGCAGATAATGATAATAGAGTAAAACATACCTCCAGATTACTCGTATTTTGTGGTATATTGAAGGTATTCTCCAAATCGTCTGCGTAGAAGGTAAACTCTCTAATAAATTGGTTTCTTTTCCTCTTTAAAGCTTCCATGTTTTAAATTCAGGTTCTATTATTTATTTACGCACGGTCGCCACTATAAAATGAAATACTTTTGCTTTTTATAGAGGAAAATATAATTGATAATAAAATAACAAAATTTAGACAAATCAACAAGTCAAATTGTAAACATTCTAAATATAAAAAATTGTAATAAGAAAATAAATTATTATTTTTCAAGGCAAAGACCTTCAATTCGTAACACTGTGCATAGAAAAAAATATTAAATACTTACAAAAAAAATAGCTCCTCCAAATCGCTGTCTACTGTCTTGTGACATGGTGCCTAATACACTAGCAGCATTTCTCCTCTGAATTAAAATACCTAATTTTGATGAAATAAAATTGCCAGCCCCATTTTCACCACAATTTCTTTATAGCAAGGTTTCAGTTCTGATCCCAACGGCTCCATCGTTTCCACAGCAAACGTCAAAAATAAGTAACTATTGCAAATCGTTTCATATTTCCGTCGCTTGCTGATCTGCGCTTGTTCCGTTGCAACACCAGCTCTAACAAAAGTGCCTTGAAGGTGGGAAGGGGTTAAGGAATCCCAACAGGTAAAATACCACACCAGGAATTGTTCCAATCTCCATGGAACTAATGTCATTCCGTCTGGACGATTTCCGCCGTCTCGAATCAGACCGGTTGTTCTAAAATAGATAGGATCGAGACTACTACAGGTGTCCTACTAATGAGATCGTTAATGGCGCTATGACGGAAAAAGCGACCCTCACTTTTGGAACATGACAGCCTGAAGTGGTTCACACATTTTTATGCCCAGTCGTAGGCAGACAGTTATGCGTAAGGAGCTATTTTCTAAAAGAGTACCCATTTTTTTTAAGGGAAGTGCGTTAATCCAATGACCTTCACAATGATCCGACACCGCTAAGAGACGTGCGTGATCCCTTACCGATACAGATGAGTTCAGTAGCGATTGATTATCATGTTTAACCATGGGCAAATCCCACAACCTTTGTACTTTTAAGTTATCAGGAAGATATTCGCCCGGACAAGCCAATTTCCAAGCTTCCTTGGCCTTTGTCTGGCCTACAGGACGGGCTTAATATTTTACCAATGAGGTCGAGTCCGGTCGTGAGTACTATAAAAAGAAGCCTAGTAAGCCGGTAAAGCAATATTGGATAATCTTCTAATTCCAATGTCGCTAAATTTAACTGGTAGCCTGAATGCTCGATCATCTAATTTTGAAATATACTATTATTTCGATTTTCTGTTTCAAATCTTGGTGAATATTTTGAAGTAATAATGTGAATTTCCAAATGGGACAGGCTCTCAATGTGTATGTAAATTTCAATATCTCCGAAAGTAACATCTGAATACAAAATATATATTTTTTTAAAACTTTTATTTGGAATTAATACCTAAACTGAAAGCTGGCCCAAGAGGATCTCCTTGCTGACAACCAACTGCTGAAGAAATTTTCCTATATAATCCCATATTTAACACATAGGTTTGGTTAAGAGCACAACGTAATATTACGTAAAGTGAGAAGGCTTGTATTACTTATATGCTTATAACTTAAAATTTGTAAATACATCTGAAAATAACAATGAATTAAATTTCATTTTATTTTGTGGCAACATTGGTAATTTCTTTTGCTTGTCAAGCAATATGGCGGATCAGGTGAGTTTTGCGTTTATTCAGTAAAATTAATCTATTTTTCACGTTTCTATTTAATAATTAGTGTTAAAAAGTGTATAATAATTTTACAGTGATATTATTTCATTTGGCATACTATGCAATTACGCTATAGTTTAGCAATGAGGTCCGATATTCTGCCGGATTCCACGTGGGGCCTATCACACGTTTATTTTAAGTAAATATAGTTGTTACTGTATTATATTATTCATATTTCTTAATTGGACATACCAATTTAATCATATTGTTCATGAACTATGTTAATTTGTGTTCTAAAGTTGATAAATAATTTCTTCTATTTTGGAAAGTGAGGTTATTTTGTATATTGTTTTGTATTTTTATTGATTAGATATACATTTTCCAAATACCCATATGTATAAGTGCCCTTATAAATTTAGTATAAAGTAAAAAATAATGGTTTATAAATAATAGGCAATATTTATATTTGATTTTTCAAACATAACCTAGTTAAGTATAATACTGAACACAGAAATAAACTTGCAGACCGAGAAATCGTTCCAAAAGCAGCCAACTATATTCCTGAACCGTAAGAAAGGTGCTGGTGGCAAAAAGAAGCCTTTGCGCTACCACAAGGATTTAGGGCTCGGGTTCAAAACCCCGCGCGAGGTACACAAGTAGCAAAATTAGAAAACTGTAGTAATTGTTTTATTTCTCCATAGACTGAGAAGGCGTTCCAAAAACAGTTAACGGTCTTCTTGAACCGTAAAGGGGGTGTGAAGAAGTCGAAGCAGCGTCATTCCAAAAGCATTGGTCTTGGGTTTAAGACCCCTCGTGAGGTTTGGTCCATTCTTACAGCGGTGACGGCTTTGCCAGGACAGAGATGGATTGTGATGTCGGCTTGCTTTTATGTTTTTCAACATTCATTTTTTACTGGGTATATAATTTGTAGAGCAATTTAATATTAAAACAGTTTGTCTAAATTATATTATAATGCTTACAAATTTTATACACATTTTGCATTGGTGGAGGTTCAAGTTTGGTTTCAAACTGGTGGTGATAGGTCATTATCATTTGGCATCTCATTGATGATGGTTACATTGTTTTTTTACAGGACATATTTAATAATTTAATTTAAGAATGCAATGTTTTTATAAGTTGCCTATAAATTACTGAAAATTTATAATTGGCTCAATAAATTAAAAGGATTTTACTAGTTATGAAAAAGATTTTAAGTTGTACTGTGTGGAATTTATTAAAGAGATCTGATCCTCAGCTTTACCCAGAGAATTCTAGTCTGGGGATCAGAGTTCCTCCAAAAAATTATGTAAACAATTTTTGGGAACAAATAAACGTCTTTGTATTTTTTGTTTGTTTTTGAGAAAATATTTTAATATATTAAGAGCTACATATTTTTTTATTTAATTATTCAGTAATAAAATCTTAAGATATGAGAAGTTTACCTAAAAATATTGCAATTTATACCAAGCCAAATCATTTTGTCTCTCGGCTGTGGGTGAAATCAATTAATAATAACACTCCCCCGCCTTTAGGTATTTATCACGATAGATAATGCGATTTTCAGAAGCAAGCCGCATCTTTCTTCAAGTAACCTTTTTTTTATTTCAAATAGAGCTTCTACTAATAGCATCTGAAGCCAAAAAAGAATATTTGCTCCTTTGACAATTACATGCGGTATACTAACAGTTAGATATTTCTGTGAGGTTTTACAACTTGGACTTGTTAAATTATGTCCTTAGATATATACATTCCTTTCAATTTTCTAATATCCTATTTTATTGTTACTATTAAAAATGTGACTTATAGGTTAACATACTTACAAATACTTAATATTTTCTGCTTTTTTTATCTAGCATTGTATCATGTATTTTCACTCACCTGATGGTAAGTGGCGTGCGTGGTCTGTGAATGTTAGCTACTTGAATCAGACACTTATGACTGACATCAGTCCCGGCTTGACTGTGCATGACATCATTTTGAGCCTGATACTGAAACATTACTGGGTTTATGAGCACGAACGGTGGATACTTCCCCAACCTGGCAGACCGAGCAAATTTCTGCCATCAGTCCGCCAATAGTATATTACTATTATAACTGATATTGTAAGCTTGCCATGGTACCTATATAACCTCTCTACTCATTATAACATATCACTTATTTGGTTCTGCCAGAGTACCATTGGTATTATTTTATGATTGTAAAGCATGTGCTAAATCTACTTGGTTCAACGGTCTATTGTCTCTTACTAACATTTGCTGCTTCATACTGTTACTAACAAATTTAGGCACCGAACACACTGCCCAAGCATTCTGGTTTTGTGGTCTGATATTATGGTGGTTCATCACAGTGCCAATCAATAGTTGTTGCTTAGCCAGTGCTTAACAGTTAGAACTGTTAAAGTGACAGTTATGACTAATAGAGTGGTCCAACTGTAAAGCTTAAGCTGTTGCTTGGATTAGCTCTAGCCTTTAAAGCGCCCTAAGTTAATTGTACATGATAGAAAGAGGCTGTTAAGGATGAATTTTCTGTTGTCGGACATCTCGACCTTCCAGCGTATAAAACAATAGAACTCCGACAGAACGCGCGTTTACAATGAACGCCGCAGTCGGGTGTGTAGGTTACTATGTCACCGCATAAATTACCGCAGACTGGGGCAGTGTGTACGGCGCCTTATCTATAAATCAAAAACCTTATTTTTTAAGAAATTGTTTTATTAAGTTTGTTACTTGAGATGCTTTAATATATATTAAGTTTTTTACTTGAAATATATTTACAATGTAAAAAAATATATCAATATTGCTAATACAAACAGCTATAAATATTTTGCATAAAAATAACTAGTTTTAAGTTTTTTTTTACATGATGATATCACACGACGGTCTTCTGAACACTATCTGATGAAGTTGTGTTTGCTAAACCCAAATTATCTGATTTAACAAGAAACTTATACATATCTAAATAATTTAAATTAAATATTAATAGCACTAACTGGTATAGGCCAAGTTTATTCCTGTCTAATTTGGAGGATTTTTTGTTGCAAATGTATGATTATTGTTTAATACATCCTGTTATGACTTGTTGCCCATAAAATAAGTAAACTCAAAAATATGCATATACTAGATAATTTTATTAAAAACTATTTTTTATTACAAAGGGCCGTTTGGCATTCTCTTACCATCAACCTTCAGGACAAAAAAATCTAAGTTTAGCCATGGCAATATAAAATACACAAATAAATTAAAACATTTATTAGAAGTAATTATAATTAGTTAAATTAAATATATGATAAACATAAAAATAATACCTAAACTAAATATATATTTTAATATTGACTAAACAATTAATTGATTAAAACAAGCTTCCTGGAGTCAGAGAATACAATGCCGAGCATGATTTACAATCCTGGAATTACGGGATTTTTTATGTGTAATCCTGGGGCTATCCCGGGATTAGACTGTGTTTTCTAATAGGTTTCAAATGAAAAAAATAACATAATTTAAAAAAAAAATGTTTTATGTCGTTGCACAACTCAAATCACAATATAGTAAGAAAATGAAAAAGGCAAATCAAACTATACTTTTGCAAGAAATCAAAAAGACAACTCAAATAAACTATTTAGAATTTAGTAATATAAAGTCCCTGCAATTCCAAGCCTGCTTCGTAGTTACTTTTTTTCGCTCAGGTTATACTCTGGTCATTACTCTACATTAGCCAATCCATAATCCGAGATTAGCCAAGTAAAGTTCTGGGATTTTCGGAGCTAGAAAACGGCCGGGATCCAGGGATTGTATTCTCTACCTAGAGTGCATAATTTGTACGTAAAATTGTTTTATTTTAAATCTATAATTGCAAAACCGTATAACTGATAAAGCTTTTATACATGTATAATTTTAAAAATCAAAACTTATATGATATTTTTCTCTCATTATAAGATTTTGCACTTATTCATTTCTCTCAGAATTCTCTCGATATAGGTATTTTAACAAAATAACTGATAAATTAATAGGATGTTTAAAAGAGTAAACAAATTTATTTAATTTAATACCACTGTATAAGTTTCTTTGGTCTAAAGTTAGACACTACAAGACCCAAAGCACAGCTACAGTAGTTCCCATAGTAACAAGATGATATAATATTTCAGGCTATCGATGGCACCTACATTGACAAGAAATGCCCCTTCACCGGCAATGTCTCCATTCGTGGAAGAATTCTCACTGGAGTCGTGCAGAAAATGAAGATGCAAAGGTATGTAAAATTATTTATTAAGTTACCTAACAGTTACATTATTTGTTTTATACTGAACACGACATGTGACATCGCGCCCACCTCCACCACCAGTCTTTGAGGTCCAAGAATGGGAGCAATTGACGGCAGCCACTAACAACCGACATCAGTCAACCACTATACCAGTATAACAAGATGTTTTTATAAAATTTTTTTTGAAGGATGCCAGGTTATAGGAGTGGGGAAATAAACTGGCTGGGAGAGCACTCCACATCTTCAGCATCTGACAGATTGAAGTCTCCTAATTTTAATGTACGCCTGGCGATAGTGGTTCGGTATGGTATTTTGGCCTGTGTGTATGCTTTGGTTGCAAACAGTCACAATGGCATGCCAAAGCTACTTTTGTAATTCTACTTAAACCTCTATAACAAAACTCGTACATGCTTTCGTTTTTATAAAAGTAAACTTCCAATCATATTTCATCAGAGATATCACAACATTGTCAATATTTCCCTCTGTATTTATATTGAAACTAATAATTCCAGGACAATTGTGATTCGCCGTGATTACCTTCATTTTGTAAAGAAGTACAACAGATTCGAGAAACGCCATCGCAACATGTCTGTGCATCTATCTCCTTGCTTCAGGTAAATAAATATAACCCATACTAATATTATAAATGTTAAAGTTGTATGTATGTTTGTCCGTCTTTCACGCCTATATTAATGGACTGATTTTGATGAAATTTGGCAGAAATGGTTCTTGGAATCGGGATAGACTTGTAGATAAAGCTTTTTAACACCTGTATTCTAAGACTCATCGGCTTCTCAGCTCCTGCACTCAACCATTTCTGCTCCAGCTGTCAAATATGTTCCATCAAGGGATCCTCGAAATCAGTATTCTTAGTTGTAAACACTTCAAACCTAAAAGGCACAAATGTTACCATTTTAAATATTTATATTATCTATTTTTCTTTTTCTGGTGACAAAGTTAGCATTCTCGAATTCTAAATATTAATTTTGCCGGAATTACTTCACACTCTAGCACTTGACATCCATAATTCTGTCTTTTTCATATTATGAATATTTATGTGTCCCGAATATTAATAGTTTTGGAACGTCTGTGATGTCTTATCGTAGTTTTAGGATATATTTTTTTGTAGTTTCTTTAAATATTATAATTTTTATTTTATACAATTTTACATGATGATACTCCCACGACGGTCTTCCGACTTACCATATGACGAAAATCGTGTTTTCCTAACCCAAATTCTGATCTCGCTAACTAGAAGGATACAATACATAATTACTTTTGAACTTTGTTTAATTGGTTTTCTTGTTATTTCAGGGATGTAGAACTTGGAGACATCGTGACCATCGGAGAATGCAGGCCACTGTCAAAAACTGTACGATTTAACGTACTCAAAGTGACAAAAGGGAAAGGCGCTAAGAAAGGATTTAGAAGATTCTAAATAAAATTATGTTATAAGTAAATCTTTATGAGTTTTATTTTTTGACTGAGATAAATGAGACTTGGGGCCGGCAACTGAATCCTTCCTTAGAGGCATAAATTTACTTCAATACATGTTTTTTTTGTATTTAAATGAATAAATGCCACTTAGGACTTCAGTGACCATTATGGAAAACTATGAATTATATATATAATATATAAATAAATAAAAATATATAAATAAAAATCATCGCAAGAAAGGATATTACAGTCGGCAACGAGTGAATACAGATGTAATTCATAATGGTTTTCTATCGTATTTATTCAATTTCATTAAGCTTTAGTACCATTTGACACTAAGTAATTAAGATCCGTATTAATGGATATGAAAATGGAACTCATTTAATCCGATTAAGACCTGGAGTATTCCCAATGGAAATATGTACATTATGCACTATATTTGTGCCACGTATATAGTATTTTTTCAAAATTTGAATATTTTGTAAGCGATAATAGCATAATTTAAACACACCCAAATTCAGTACCTATTTAGAAAATTGACTAATTGAAAATAAAACGTGAATTCAAAGACACAGCTGGTATTTTTATTTACTTTATTGCATTCTTAACTAAAGGACTTGTTTGTCTAGAATCTAGAATAACCGATTCTGATAAGTTTTTCTAACTAAACGGGATCTCACATTCACTAAAGGTTAGTTGGTAGAAAATGCATTTATATCATTAAGCTCGCCTTTGTACCCACACTATTTTTGGTTCTGTACAATAAAGAATTTATTATTATTATTATTATCTCGGTAGACTAACAGACAGACAGACAGCGGGGTCGTCCAGGCCCGGATGGCTAATGGGCCTGGGTTGGGGATGGGGACATTCTTCCGTTTTCCCCGGCAGGATCTCAGCGGGAAATTCATGCACGTTTGGTGCTGGGCGCTGTTACTGGTATAAAAGCGCCCGTGTGGCTCACGAACCCAGAGGGTCTAGGTTCGACTACTTCAGCTCTCCAAGAGCGCTTCTCTAGGAAGCGGTCTGCCGTTGGTGGGCTCAGACAGACAGACAGTGGGGTCGTCCAGGCCCGGATGCGTAATGAGCGTGGGTTGGGGATGGGGACAGTCCCCCGTTTTCCCCGGCAGGATCTCAGCGGGTAACCACCAGCCGGTAATTCATGCACGTTTAGTGCTGGGCGCCGTTACTAGTATAACAGCGCCCGTGTGGCTCACGAACCCAGGGGGCTAAGTTCGACTGCTTCAGCTCTCCTCCAGGAGTACTTCTCTAGGAAGTGGTCTCCCGTTGGGGGGCCGTGCACAAGACGGAGCGATGTTCTGGAGATGCTTAAAGTGTCCGTTGTCGGCCCGAGAGAACATACGTCTAGTCAGGCCAACGACAAACTCCTCAATAGTAGGCATCTCCAAATCTCGAGCTAAGACGGAATTACGCACGAACCATGGCGCTCGGGAAACCACTCTGAGCGATATGTTCTGGTGGGCTCAGTAGTCTTTTATACATTGCAGCGCCATCTAGTGATCTAAATAAGTACTATTATAGTGGTTTTTAAGAACGTGTGGCGCCATCTGTGTTTCATTAAAAAAAACTACAAGTAGCAATTAATATCAGTAAATAGTTTCATATCTAATTAACAGATGGCGCCACATGTTTTTTTTTTTAAACCTGGTATTAATATAGGTATTGAGTTGATAGCAGGTTGGTGCCCCGCTGAGATCTTGCCGGACGAATGTCCCAAACCAGGCCCATCGATTATCTGGGCCTGGATGCTGTTTGATTGGTAATTATTTCGTTTTTGATAACCGTGTCGCCATCTGCCTTTGATACACAAAACTACTAGAAATTATAGCACAAAAAAACCATGAACAAATAACAGATGACGCCACACGTTTTCTAAAAACCCAAAATTATAATACGTCCGCGCCTGGAGTGAAATATTACCCCTCGATCGTTTCAGACAGGCATAAATTACGAACAACATTACACAAAGGGCTTCAATGCACCTGACTACAGCCGGCGAAGTGTATATAATGTGTCATACCTGTGCACTCGGCGAATTAATGCTTTCGAATGCAATTGCGTCCAAACAAAGGAATGTTATGCCTTGATTATTCACAGATTTACTTGGACTGCCTACACGAATCGTACCACTCTGGCAGAATAAACGCTTTGATAGCTTTAATGTACCTACATTTAGTTAAAGTTTTCCACTTTTCTTCATAAATAATTACTTACATAAATTAAATATTTTGAAGTAGCAAGTTCTTGCTAAATTTCTATTTTCTAAGCTATGATTTACTTTGGCTGGGTTGTACCAAAACGAAGTGTTTGTAATAAATGGAGCCGATTGTAACGGCTGACATTAAAAATAAAACGGTTACCTACATTCGAAGCTATTTAAATTCAGACATTTATTGAACGAATGCCACTAAGAAACGATTCAGTTACTGGTTCTAACTCCTTAGCTAAAAAATTGATAGAATAGATGACCATCATTGTGTCATAGCATAGCATAATGGTAAGCACGCTTCATAGGACAACATTCGTAGAAAAGCGACCTACACTGATCGATTATCCTTGAAATCTATTTTTCATATAATAAAAAAATACGCTAACAAATACTAAACGTAATTGGTTGCCTAACGAAATATGTTCAAGGCTATATTTTTTTAAGTGTGTGTAAATATCGAAAATGGTAAAAATGAAAAACATGTGAAATTTTTTTTTAAACTAAAATAGCCGGAAATCATTCTTCCCAAAATTTGATCCTTATAAGCGACTTTATAACCTAGTCTAATAATACAGGATGTAGGTATATAGGTATATGAACAAAATAAAAAATGAATAAATGTAAAACTTGAACATATTTCGTTAGGCATCCTATCACCGTTGCTTTTTTAGCGTATTTTATTATATTAATAATAATAATAAATTCGTTTATTTTAAACCACTAGGATTCATATTTAAAAAAATATTATAACTTACAGATAAATGCGCTTAAATATTAAAAGTAGATTTAATGCAGATAACAGATCGGTGAAGGTCGCTATTAGACGTATTTTATTTTTTATTTTTAATTCTTTATTGCACCAAAACTTAAAATTAGGTACATATGCGAGTTTAATGCCTGTTAGGCATTCTCTGACAACTAACCTTTGGACTATGTCCATCTTATAGGAGACCTACCTAGGTGTCCTCTTGCCATCGACTTTCCCTCAGCAATCTCGACATTTGATAGCGATCGCAAACTAAACGATTTAAGGTGGCCATTGACGAGCCTTACAACAGGCCAAATCGTGTGGTCACTGTCCAAAATATGTTCATGATTGTCGAAAACGTGTACTCGTATTGTTTTTTTGTTTAAAAAGACCTCACGGATTTGGATTACGTCATCGGCCATTTTGTTTATTTTGTGTTGCTCCGCCGCCAGTGACGTCAGCTTGATAATTTTGTTGAAAATTGCATCGCGAACGCTGAATGCCATAATTGATAATCAGTCTGCCGGTGGTGTTGTAAATCTATGACTAAACTAAATTCGTGGCTGCATAAAATTTTGAACCCCACGGGGATCGTGACTCCGTCGCAACCCAGCTCATCCACCAGCCGTCTCCAACAGTTTCGGTCCTCGGCATAGTGGATGGCCTGGTGTACAGGGATGTTCGGGTGGTCAGTCACCTGACTGGACCATCGCTTAGGGCTTCTTCCTCTGGTTCTTTTACCGTCTACCTTGCCCGTCATTAAAAGTTTTTCTAGATTATCGTCTTGCGGTCGAAGGGATTCTGATCAAACAACGCCAGCACCACATCTCAAACGCATCTATCCGCGGCTTTTATGGTCCATGATGTCTCCGGACCGTTTTTGCTTAGAGTAAGGCTAAAACAAACTGGAAAATATAGGGAAATCTGCAAAAGCCCAAAATACTACAAAATAAATAGATATAGCTGCTACGCTACAAACCGGCTTATATTATTATCTGGTGTAATGGTATCTAAGTGTACAGATTGAATAATGTTTCCCAGCGGGGCGGACTGCGGGTGACAGTGGCTCGGTGGCGGCTGACGGCTTCTAGTTCTCGACTCACTGAACCTGCGACCAGTATTTCACATAACAATCGTTTAAACCTACTTCTATTAAGCATTTAGGATCCCCGGATGATGTTCAAGCCTGAGGATCACTTCAATGTATGTATGTATGTATGTGATCTACAGAGGTACTTAGGTGTTTTATTTATTTTACTTTTTAATCAAAATTTTATCTTTATCTTTTTTTAATTTTGTATATTGTACTTACCAATGTAGTGAATTTATTTTTGTAGTTCCTAGGAAGAGCACTGACTTCTAGGACACAGCCCAACTAGTCTTGGAGTCAGGGTTTTAACTATTTGTTACAAAACTGTTCCCTAAGTTAAGTCCATATTTATAAGGAAGAAAAAAAATGTAATTGTTTCAATAAACTATATTATTATTATTATGTGTGGATGTATTTATTATTATTATTACTGCCTCCGTGGTCTAGAGCTTGAGTCAGTAGATTTAGACCAGGTTCGATTCCTGTTCGGAACAAAATAATTTATTTAATTTATTTGTGGAGTTTGGTACGCTCGCGCACGATGCAGTACGATGAGCTCCCCACTTGTCATCATATATAATAAAGTTGGCAGCTTTTTAAAGGCGTGGTTTCTTACTTTATTTTATTTATTTGTATAAATCACACTCAAATAAATAAAACACTAGCTGAATGAGAATTAAAAAACCTTCTTAACAAAAGGGCATGTATGAAGAGTTTGATGAATGTCGATGAAGCGAAAGAGGTATGTCGTGACCGTGTCAAGTGGTCAATTGTCTCTGCCTACCCCGTAAGGGATCTGGCGTGAAGATATGTATGTATGTGTATTTGTATAAATGTTGCTGTACAAAATAGTGAATAATCACATAGACTCTCCTACTCTTTTAGACAATGTCACGTTTACAGTGCCGCCACTTACCTCACGTTCTAAACACTTGTTTATCCTTTAGCAGAACAAATTATGCAAAAAATACCTTTTGAAGACGAGCAGTAAAACTATATAATGATTGCTTGGTTGACGTGGTGGACATATTCGCTTGCTCTAAGTCAGTGTATAGGAGCAGAGTCTTTGAGCTAATTAGTGTTAAGTATTCCATAGAATACTCGTAGACTTAATTGTGATTTTTACTTTCTTTTAAATTCTTTATTGCACAATAAAACATTTGAATGTACATAGGCGAGATTAATGTCTAGTGTCATTTTCTAACAGCTAACCTTCGGATATTATTTTATTGTAGCATTGTGCATTATATTTTATTATAGGTATATATTATTTTATGGTTTAATTGTATTTTGAAAATGTAATAAGTATAGTTTTCTTTTACAGTTTTGGTACTCCAGCTCTAATTATATATATATTGTTTGTTATATAAATTGTATTATGACTGTTTGTTACCATAATAAAATAAAATAAATATTATAGGTGTATATATAGTTAATCTGCATTAAATCGCTACCTAATTAAAATTGGATTTTTTATTTATTTTTATCTATTACAAACAACTACTTAGATTGTTAGAGATGGGGGCCTTAGACGGTGTGCTCGCCGTGGTTTTATAAATCTATGACAAATGTAATTAAGAAAAGTGTATTTTTCTCTCTAATAATTATCTCCGCAGGAGGATATCTGATTGCTATATATCTTTAATTAAACTACGACTCTATCTAAACCAATCTATCTTTAATTAACTTACAGTTGGTGCAACCAACCTTAATATTTTTTATTATATTCACTCTTAATAATATGACAGAAATGTAGGTATTTGTTTTTTAATACGCTGGATTGGTTTTATAAAATGTTGCTAAAAATTATACAATAACATAACAAGTGACATAATAAAGTCCATTTAAATACACAATAAAAAGAAGTATTATAGGACTTCGACTTAACTGCCTCCGTGGTCCGTGAAAAGAAGTATTATAGGACTTCGACTTAACTGCCTCCGTGGTCCGTGAAAAGAAGTATTATAGGACTTCGACTTAACTGCCTCCGTGGTCCGTGAAAAGAAGTATTATAGGACTTCGACTTAACTGCCTCCGTGGTCCGTGAAAAGAAGTATTATAGGACTTCGACTTAACTGCCTCCGTGGTCCGTGAAAAGAAGTATTATAGGACTTCGACTTAACTGCCTCCGTGGTCCGTGAAAAGAAGTA
This sequence comes from Tinea semifulvella, assembly GCA_910589645.1. Classification (NCBI taxonomy): domain Eukaryota; kingdom Metazoa; phylum Arthropoda; class Insecta; order Lepidoptera; family Tineidae; genus Tinea; species Tinea semifulvella. Next base: position 853,881 of record OU342604.1, read on the forward strand.
TTATAGGACTTCGACTTAACTGCCTCCGTGGTCCGTGAAAAGAAGTATTATAGGACTTCGACTTAACTGCCTCCGTGGTCCGTGAAAAGAAGTATTATAGGACTTCGACTTAACTGCCCCCGTGGTCCGTGAAAAGTCCGTCAATAAAATAAGAAACAATTAATATCACTACTAATTAATCACTACTTCATCCCATTTGCAGTCGAAACAAGGCTCTGGCGTTCTCTCGTGAGCTTGAGGAAAAACTCCGCTTGGCAACGGGTTTAATTAGAGAATATTTTGCTCAAAGGGTCAGCCGTTCAACGGGGGAACGCAGCGAGTGTCCTCGGCACAGTATGCCCATCGGGCGGTTATAATTTTAGTTTTTTTGTTTTATGTTTTGTAGTTTTTTTTTGTGTATTTATTGTTAGGTTTTCTTTTTAATAATTTTATATTGTAAATATTTTATACTGTTTGTATATATATTACTTTGAATAAAATAATAACAATTAATTATAAAATAATAATATTACTGCTTTCCATGATAAATCTCTTCGATCCTCTCACAACTCTCTTCTTTCGATCCCTTCGCATAACTCTAGTTTCATTTCAAACTCATTTGTCGTTGTAGCGACAAATTTGTGGAACAATTTGCCTCCTAACATCAGGCAAGTAACCATCAGATCGCTATTTAAAAAAATGGTCTATTCGCATTTCATTTCCCAAGAAAATTTGTAAGTATATTATTATGTATGTTTAGGTTTGTGTATTAGTATTTAGTTTATTATATGTATATGTGTATGTATGTATATGTAGTTGTATGTATGTGCCTAGTTATTAAATAATACTTTTGATATTTATATTTAATATTTCAGCACCTACTTTCCATTAATTGGTTTAAAGTTTTCCCAATGGTTGGCTATAATAAAATGTCTTGCGGCATTAAAGCCCGCCTTTGTCTTTGTACAATAAAGTATTAAATAAATAAATAAATATTAAATAAAAATAAAAATGTTACGAGTGTATACGGGTGACTTTGTATGCAGTGAGGGAATGGGAAAGATTCAGTATTCACGTCCAGATGCTACGATAATGCTACGTCGTAATCGTAGTCCAAGTGTTATGGTAGTCCGGTTGTAAAAACGGACGTCATCACGACCGGGGTGGTCTGAAACCACTCTTATAAATAAGCGGATTCACATTTAGCCAACTTTACTATTGGCCAAAAGATGACAAGTGGCAAGCTCGTCGATGTCTCCAGCGAGAAATATCACAAATTAAATATTAATTAAATGTATTTATTTACATTAATAAATATTTTTGTGTCCCGACCAGGAATCGAACCCGGTACCTCCGAGTCTAAATGCACGGACTTAACCGCTAGACCACGGAAGCAGTATTTATTTGTACTAAATGGAAATTTCCCTATGTTTCGTGTACCGTTGTATTTCATTATGATCGTTAAAATAAACTTTCCAAAACATGTTTTCAAAGGACGGTCTCCGAACCACAATATAATACACCAAATCAAACCTCCACGAGTGCAAAAGAGATAGCAACATGCAATACCATACGCGAGCGAGCGAGACAACTGCGGAGTTAATCCCATTGGCTTAAACCCGCGACATTTGCCAGGATTGGCCGTTTGCTACGTATTGAACTGTCATTCAATTTGTGGGGGGGGAGACGAGGGTGGAAAAGGGGGGTTATAGGGGTTAGTTGGGGGGTGAACATTGGTTGAGTATTCGGATGGGCTTTGGTGATTGACTTTGTTAGAGAAATGGCTCGGTTTTAAATGGGAAAGTAAGCTTTTATGTGAGGTTTTTTGTTTTCACTTTTTTATTAAATTTATAAGGATTATTTAATAAAAGTCGAAACCGAATACCTAAGTTTATTTTAAATAAACTAAACTTGCATTGAAACTCCATCCGCCGGTTGCAGAAAGGATACTTAAAATAATACACGATTATCATTTTGACGTATATCAAAATTACACGAGATTGGTTGGCACGTCATACGTTAAAAATGATAAAAAAATAAATCAATCTTTCTGCAACCAGCCGTATGATCTAACCTAACGGTAGATCAAATAAGTATATTAATTTATTACAATTCAATACAACCTATAGCTAATGCCAAATATGTAGGTAGGTATGAGCCGACAAACTATTAGACTAAAAAAAATGTGTTAGGGTGCGTCCAGACAGGTATGTTCTTTTGTCCGTACCGAACCTCTGTTCCATATTAGTGTGGCGATATAAACGGTCTTGATACGGATACAGGTTCGCTTTACAGTTTGTCGTCGGCCTGACTGGACGTAGTACCGGGCTAGTACTGTATCGGGCCGACAACCGACATAGCATCTCCATAATATCGCTCCGTAATGCGCATGGCCACCAGTAAGTCCCATTTTTCCAGTAAGTCTTGTTTCAAGCGGTGTTCTTATATAAATATCACCAAGGCAAGCATATAATATTAGTTCTCATTGAAAGTAAAAATTGGCGTTTGACTTCATTGCAAATGGTACATACCTACTCATATGGTGAGTGCTCCGAAGAACTCTATAACCTAATCCCTCCCTCTCCATTCCGCAACCGAATCACACGCACAGGTCTGAACATGCACCCACATACCGTAGTCACCATCCCTTCGCGTATCTACGTATAAATTTGGGGACTCATACATCTGTCGTACGATAAAGATGTGGAATGCTCTTCCAGCCTATGTGTTTCCACTTTCCTATAACTTGGAGTCCTTCAAGCGAAGTGTGAAAAAGCATCTAGTCAAGCCGGCATAGTGTTAGGGACTGATGGCAGTTACGAGTATCTGACTTCAGTTGCTAACATTCATGGACCTTGCGCGCCACTTACCATCAGGTGGGCCCAAGGTCACATGTCGTGCTAGTATAAATAAAAAATAAAATAAAAATACTTTCAACGGGAACAACAAATAGGTGGTAGGCGAACTGATGGTGGTAATTTCCCCAGTCTGCCGGGGCGGGGAAGTATTCACCGTTCGTGCCGATAAACCCAGTAAAGTGTATCCACACGTTTCGAATCAGGCTCGAATTGCCGTCATGCCCAGTCAAGCCGGCACAGTGATAGGGACTGATGTCAGTCATGAGTGTCTGATTCCAGTTGCTAACATTCATGGACCTCGCGTGCCACTTACCATAAGGTGGTTGCAAGGTCAGATGTAAATAAATAAATATAAATAAATATTTCCAGACAGGTCATACAGCGTCATCTAGTTTCCGTGGTAAGCTACAAGGCTTGTGTTACGGAAACTAGATGGTTGATAAACTACATATTATACTTTTTTTTTTTGTAAATATATACATATTATACATGTAAAGACCCAGACCGAGACAAATTATACAATGTACAACTTGCCTCCGGTGGGAATCGAACCCACGACCTCCCGAGTTCACAGCAACGTTTGTTACCACTAGACCACGGAGGCGGAGATAACATGCTAGTATTAAAAAAGAAAACACAACGAAGTACACTTTCTAGAGAAGCGCTCCTGGAGGAGAGCTGATGTATTAGTTGACCCGAGACCCCTTGAGTTTGTCAGCCACACGGGCGCTGTAATGGCGCCCAGTACCATGAGTGCATAATTTACCGATTCGATGATATCTTGGAAAATGGGGGCATGTCCTCCCATCCAGGCCCATTAGCTGTTTGTCCGATCCAGCGCTATAGCGAGATTCTTCTTAGCTGCTACACTCTTAGCAGATTGGTCGTGGTCGTCACTTGAGTGTCAGTGGCACGCTTAATAAGCCGTCGCCACTCGTCCTAGTCAGCCTATCTCATCGGAGACCTACCACGCATCCTCTTGCCATCGACTTTTCCCTGAACTACAAGGCGCTCAATAGATGTATCTCCACGCGGCGCGCCGCGACACGTGTCCAAAGAAAGTGAGAATGCGAAATAGCGCACTAATAAACACACAATGTATGCGGCAAGCGACGTTACAAAGATATACTCGTATACGGGAGTCCAAAGAAGTTTGAGATATGGAACGGAACGGAGGTATACGGCAAAAGAACATGTGTGGACCTGCCTTAGTATTTCATCACGGATTCGTACCTACATTTATAAATTTAATTTTTTAACTCACTGCATTGCACTGTTTAAGAAATGAATATAATTTATAGCTTTCTTTCTAATTAGTTATCGCACCATGGTTATAAAATGCGATTTTTCTTAAAACAAAATAATACAATATAAAATATGTAAGTATATGAAATGGTGCAAAAACTTGTAATACACGTATTTTTAGGTCTATATGTAGTGTAACTGCCTTCGTAGTCTGGCGGTAGTAGTTTTGGCGTAGACGCAGAGGACCGTGTTGCATTCCTGGTCGGGACACGGAATACGCTTCTGTATAAGAATGGTTTCAATTTAAAAACATCTTTAAATTCCTAAACAACGAAAATTTCATGTGATTAAAGTACCAAGTACACTGGCTGCACTTCCACTTGCACAGGTACTTATAGATTTGTTTTGTCTTAAATATTTTTTATCTGCAGAAACTTCTACCAATTTTTTTTCCTAGTATCTTAATAATAATAGTAATAATAATAATATAATAATAGCTCTTGTGTTCCCCATTTTCCTGTATGCTGCAGAGACGTGGACCTTGCGCGAAACTGAAATAAAACGGATTAATGCTCTAGAAATGTGGTGTTGGCGGAGATTGTTGGGCATATCGTGGACGGAGTTTCGAACCAACAAATTCATCCTGGAGGAACTAGAGATAGGACAACGCCTTTCTTCAATCGTGCAATCACGCATTCTCACTTTATTTGGACACGTATCGCGGCGTGGAGATACATCCATTGAGCGCCTTGTAGTTCAGGGAAAAGTCGATGGCAAGAGAATGCGTGGTAGGTCTCCGATGAGATGGACTGACCAGGTTAAAGCAGCAATGGATCACCTACATGAGTGCTCCAGGAAGGCTGCAGTTCGAGACGAGTGGCGACGGCTTGTTAAGCGTGCCACTGACACTCAAGTGACGACCACGACCACTCTGCCAAGAGTGTAGCGACTAAGAAGAAGATCTTAATAAAAAGTTTTGGTTCTAAACACTTAAAACAACTTTTTTTAAGAAAAAAATCTTTGTCTAAATAAGTAGTGCTAAGCACCGGCATAGTGGTAGGGATGCTTACTGTCAGGTGGCGTGATGTTACATGCGTTCGGTATAAAAAAATCTTATATACTACCGTTGTGTCAAGTCAAAGAATAAATTAAGTATTTCCCTAGTTTTTAAGCATATTTTTACGTTCGCTCATTACTTATGCCAGTGTCTGTAGGTAAGGAAGGTAGGTTTAAAAAATATGTGCGTACGAATGACATTTGATATCACGAGCCAATGGAAAGCAAGACAAGTCGAGGGGCGGAAAATCGAGCGTCAAGAGGGAAAAGTCAACATCTCATTGGGCGGAAACGGTTAAAATAAGGAAATGGTTAAAAATACTTAGGTACTTATATTACGTTAATAAACAAAAAAAACTTGATAGAAAATATTCCAAGAACGACTATCGGCCGGTTGCAGAAAACAGGTTTAACGTACGCCTATGAGGACTCGTTGGCTGACATAACCAAAGTGACAAGCTAACTACAAACCAAATGGTTTAAATAAAAAAATAGGTTTTTTAAAATGTTTTTTTTTAATTTATTCATCCTTTCTGCAATCGGCCGGGTGCAGAAGTCGCGGCACACGTTAATTGCTTGATCTAATGGCATGTCATTGGTCTGGAATGCGACTTGTGTCGATACTTTAGCTGCAACACATATTGACTATACGAACATTTGTCCAGGCTCTAAAACACAATAAATATTCAAGTCTTTCAAATGGAAATATATTCCTTCCTTTCGCAATAGAAACATTAGGTCGTTGGTGTTTAGAATCAAAACTTTACTGAGAAATTTGGAAAAAAATGGTAGAATTTTCTGGAGATGGTCTTAAAATGATTTAAAACATATCTAACTCGTAAGTATATCAGTGCAATATGGGAATGCAGGCGGACTTAATACGTTTGGTTTGTTAAAATTGTTTAAAATAATGTATCTACTATTTTTTATTAATAAATAATTAAAACTAAAAAATAGTTTATAAAATATTGTGTTTAGGACTTAAGAATTTAATACCATGGTCTTAAACCTTTTTTTTGTTTGTTGTTTGTGTTCTCATCCCTCGATGGATGATGGGAAGGCAAAGGGTCTAGCCCATACAGCCAAGTCTAGGTATGTATAGGTATTAATCAACTTCGAATAAAATAAATGTTACGCCATTGAATAAATTATCACCAAAAAAAACACTTTTGACTAATAATATCCACAGTAAAGTATTTTACAAAAATTAAGTATCATCATTCAAAGGGGAAATGCTGCTAGTGTATTGGGCACCATGCCACAAGACAGCGATTTGGAGGAGCTATTTTTTATTGTAAGTATGTATTTTTATTTTCTATGTATTATTATTATTTTTAGGTTAAATTTTTTACAAAACAAAAACTCGCACTTGACATGTCCGCGCTAAATGGCGCAAAGGACTCCCACGTCCCAAATATGGCGGCTGTCGTGGTAGAATCTATACCACTTGACCGGGTGTTCGAAATTTTGTTACCCACAAATAAAAAAGATAATTCCTGGTCGAAACACAATCATTTATTGTCATAGAGACTTTAAGGAGCTTGCTACATGTCATGTTGGGCCTATGTAAGGTTAGCTAAATGGGAATGGGTTTTTGACAATCCCGCAAAGTGGTTGTGGTAGTGGTGATACATTACTAGATAACATAATCTACACATACATACACATTTTGATATCAAACTTAGGTTTACTTGATAAATTTAAAAAAAACTTATGAATTAGGTACTCAGGCAATAAACATTAAAAATACATACGAAGTAGGTACTCTTAAGTAGTTATGCAACGTGATTTAGATCGCGGTTTTCTGTCTATAATACAAACGATGGTCCTCTGATCTAATTGCAACCGAAAACAATTTACCCCTTCTACGAAAAAAGGATAAATTTAATACGAATATAAAAATATCCGAACGAGAAAATCTCAAAATAATTAAACCCTTCCCAAAAATAATCAAACCGAGAACAATTTAAGAAAGCACAAATTAAAGCTTAAAGCGGGCGCTTAACGCCTGACCCAGAATCGAACCCCCTTCCTCCCGGGATGTTCTGGGAGGGAAGTCAACAGGGACCAACCTTGACTTAATATATTGTCCTGGTAAAACATTTCCACCAAACCTTAAAACTTATTTTACACTGTATTTTTAATTTAATCCATAGTTTTAATTTACGGGTCAACTAAACTCTTTATTATCATAAAATCTAGCTGCATCCGAGGTCTAGTGGTTGTATGCTTGAGACATCGACGAACTCGCCACTTGTCATGTTTGGCAGGCAGTAAATAAGGCTAAATGTGAATGCGTTTCTTCATTAACAGGCGTGTTTTCTGACCTTCAAAACCGAACCACAGGCACAGGTCAGAATATGCACCCACATACCGTAGTCACCATCCCTTCGCGTACGTATAAATTTGGGGACTCATACATCTGACGTACGATAAAGATGTGGAATGCTCTTCCAGCCTCTGTGTGTCCACTTTCCTATAACTTGGAATCCTTCAAGCGAAGTGTGAAAAACTTCAGTTGCTAACATTCATGGACCTTGCGCGCCACTTACCATCAGGTGGGCCCAAGGTCACATGTCGTGCTATTATAAAAAATAAAACAAAAGTAGTGCAAAGTTTTTGCTGGAATTCCTCTCACACCAACATTCACTGCGTAAAGCTTAGTCTTGAACCCGTTCCAGATAATTTCTTCTGTGAGATCATAATATTTGTTCGACTTAATGTTGTGGTCTTTTGGAATTTATAATTCTCACGGAACGGTAAGTCTAAAATAAATAACTTGCTTTCGATGCTTTTTCTGATGCATAGAGATCCAAAGTTACTGACATAGCTTTCTAAATGAAGTGGCAATGGGTCGGACTCATCTCCTGTAGAGCCTACGACCGATAGAGCAAACGGGTTGACGGATTCGCTAAATAAGGTCACTGGCGGCGATTAGATGAGGTTTTTAAAAATGTCTACAGAACTCCTTTTATTAAAAATGCATAAAACTTTTTAGACTTTATATTTTCGATATAATTACAAATGTACAAAAATTAAACACATTCCTACGCGGGACATTATTACGCGATTATTTCAATCCTAATATTTATAAAAATACTCGCTCTATCCGAGCTCCCGATTCTGTTTCTTTTTTTTTTACAAAACAAAAATGCCAATACTATTATTTATTAATATTCAAATAAAACTCCGTAACCTACAAGTACCCGTTACAATACCTACTCGTATAACGCTTTACATTATGTTTTATTTACTCACGACGCAGTTACAATTGTAAACAAAACAATAATAAATTAAAAAAGGAAAAAAAAAATCAAAATTATGAAAAAAAAGTTTTGTGTAACAGCAATATCGAGACAAAGACTGCAAGACCAAGACCAAAATTGGGCTACACTAGTCTTGGTCTTGCTTTGGGCAACACTATAATATAGTAGCCCAGACCCTTGTATAAGTGATGGCAGTGACTTGGGCGTGGTTCTAGTCCCCGCCTTCCCGCCACAATGGAAAATCAACGTTGGTGTGTCAAAAGTGCTACGGCCGCGCTTACCACCGCCCGGCTGCTAAATTATAACTCAATACGATTTTAAAAAAATATAATATTAGTCAAAATCGGTTTTTGTGTTTAAAAAGTGAGTTTTGTGATTTAGTTTTTGTGTTTATTGTTTTTTTATATATTATTCTAAGTGATTTTTGTTTTTGTAAATCCGTGGTCTCTGCTGGTTGTAGTTAAAGTAACAATGCTAAAAAGCTAGTTTTACAAAATATAATATAGTAATGCAAATTAATGTTTTATTTATTATTAAAATTATAAACTACTTTAATAGTAAAAATTAAGGAGTATTTTTAGATAAATTATTCTAACAAGATTACAATTTAAGTAGAAAAAACCCTTAAATAATTTAGGTGTGCATAATGTTTTTAAATATCATTATGACAGCTCCAGTATTAAAGGACACAGTAATATAAGTATAATAAAACAATCGTTTTTTACGGGTGCATTTTTTTTTAAAATATTCTCTCTAGCGTAGGTCTAGCGGTTAAGTCCATAGAAATAAAAAATAAAAAAATGATTATTTCTCTAGTTTGGTTTGGTGCGCTAGAGACATCGACGAGCTTGTCACTTAGCCTACTATATATGTAAGTTGGCTAAATGTGAATCCACTTCTATATAAGCTTTGTTTCTGACTTTTCCGGGATGGAAACAGTTGTTATGATACTTTTCTTATTGTAAAAATAACATTAGTCTTATTAATAATAGTGTCAAAACTACTTTTTACATTTTTTTTTATCATTAAATAACATTAATTTATGTGTCTTCAAAACAAACTGCCAGTTATGTTCGCTTCTAACATAAGCACGATATAGTTAGGTACTTAAATTGAAATATGTAAAAATTAATGTAATCATGGACTTATCCAAATTCCAGTGGGAACGTTCGGTGACAAATAATGAATATGAATAAAAATTGTTATACACAGCAAAAGTAGCACAAAAATAGCCTATAATACATATTTATATATAGAAAAACATTATTATTATTATAAACCAAATAATACAATAGTATTTCTATATTATAATAATATTTATAAGTAGGTACAAAGTGGTTTACAAACAGATTTAAAATATATATATATGAACTAAATAAAAATATAAAAACTTATGATATATAAAAAATATCATTTGAATACATACATACATATGTACATATATATCTTCACGCCAAATGCAGGGTATAGAGACAATTAGGCGCCACTTGTCACGATCACGACATGCCTCTTTCGCTTCTTCAACATTCATTATCCGCTTCATACATGCCCTTTTGTTTCGATGGAATTTTAATGCACCTTCAGTGGGTCTTGGTCCTGGTGTCTTTTAACCACAACTTTCGCATTATATATCTGGGTCGTCAATCTCTCACATTTGATTAAAACTTGTGTATTTCTAATACATTTCAAAGCTTGATTTCTATTCTAACAACACTTTAAAGAGATGGTCGTAATGACGACAATATACGACAAGTCCATTGTGACATCAGTTCCTACCACTTTTATAAAAATACAAATACAAAACATTTATTTGTTCAAAATATAATTCTCTGGGTAAAGCTGAAGATCAGTTTCTTTCTGTTTTCTTATTTAATTATTTAATAAATAATAAATATTTCCAGACAGGTCACACAGCGCCATCTAATTTCCGGGGTAGGCTATGAGGCTTGTGTTACGGAAACTAGATGGTTGATAAACTACATATTATACTTTTTTTTTTGTAAATATATACATATTACTGGACCACGGAGGCGGTCAAATTTTTTAAAATGTTATTATATTAGTTTACATATGAAGTAAAATTGAATCCCGTCCTGTTCGCGTGGAATAGTGGCAAGAACGCTGGCTGCATTTCCCCGCTGAATTGCAACTGGTTCTTTTGGCGAAGAAAGAGCCAGCCCTCTTGTCACCCGATGAGACGACAAGACGCATTGTTCCCTTTTAAAATATTTTAATTAAACTTATATACAAATATTCATAACAACAATATCTGTCATCGGGCAGTTAAAACTAGTTCACCGATCAAAGAGGAAGCGTCATATTTATAAAAATAAATAATCTACACTTGAATAAATAAATGGAAATATTTTATTATTTTCCTTGATGAGTCTTGATCTAGATATTATATTAAGTACATACATACAACCTAAGTACGTGAGAAAATGTTTATATATTATTTTATGTTTATTGATTATAATGAAGACATATATTTAAATGAATATAAATAAAAATTTAAAACTACTTAAATAATTTAAAAAATAGCTATTTCTAGTATAACATTAAACTTAAAAAAAAGTCCTCTAGAATGTTTATTTAGAATTTATACAAGGTGAATTATTTAAAATCTAAATCCTTAACTACAAGTAGTAATAAGATTTTTGGAAAAAAAACTAGCCGGGAATCACCCGGATGATTTTGAAAAAAAAAAATAGCCGGGAATCACCTGTATTATTTTGAAAAAAAAAACTAGCCGGGAATCACCCGGATGATTTTGAAAAAAAAAAAAACTAGCCGGAAATAACCCGGATGATTTTGAAAAAAAAAACTAGCCGGGAATCACCCGGATGATTTTGAAAAAAAAAAGTCACCAGTATTTTTGGACCAGCTGATATCGCTCATAAGCATAAAATAGTGGAAGTAACTTCAAACGATAAATTACAGAAAAGTGCTCATTATTAATTGAAAAATATTAAATTTGCTAGTTATGGCGTAAACATTAAACATGTTTTCTTAAGAATTGCTACAGACCACAGATTTTACAATTTAATAATCATAATTTTAACTTAGAATGATGTTTTCTAAAGACTAAAAGTTTGATCGTTATTAAATAAAAGACATAAGTGTCATACAAGAAAGAAGAAAGATGGAAGTCGCTCAAAATCCTCTTCAACTCGGCCAAGATCATCAGGATTCCAGAATAAATGGTTAGTATTTTTATATTTAAAAATCTCCTCATTGCCCATTTCTTAAATAAACAAAATAAACCGACTTCCTGATATCTATGTATCTCTTTTTTTTGTGTAAATTATACGCATTTTTTCTTCATTTTGTTATGTATTCTTACATAAATATAGTTAAATGTATATATTATTATTCGTCACGGTGGTGGCTTGGTTGTAAGAACGCTTACCTTAATATCCTACAAAGGTCGGTTCAAACCCCCCCGGCATGTAGGGCCATCATGACAAGTTGCAAGCTTGTCGATGTCTCTAGAAATATCACAAATACATACCTATTACTGCCTCCGTGGTCTAGCGGTTAAGTCCGTGGATTTAGACTCGGAGGTACACAAAAATATTTATTAATGTAAATACATACATTTAATAAATATTTAATTTATTTGTGATTCTTCTCGAGTTTGGTACGCTGCCGCGCTGGAGACATCGACGAGCTTGCCACTTGTCATGATTGAGCTATAGTAAAGTTGATTAAATGTGAATCCGAAACAGTCGTGATGATACTTTACTTTCTTTTTTTATATATTTTATTTTTGTTTCTCAACCAGTAATCGAACCCGGTACGTCTAGGTCCACGGACTTAACCGCTCACCGTTTTACTTGGCTGCTTCTTCCTCACATACATTTAGCGTCTAGTATTTCTATAACCCAATAGTATTTCTGTCCTCATTTACCCTAACAGATATTAGTATTCAAATCTCGAAGTGCGAGTGAATTTGAGTGATTTTCGCGAAGTCCATGATTTGCCACTTCACCCCGTCAGGCCGCGTTCCGAATACAAATCGACCAATGGGCGATGTCGATTTAAAATTCAAATGGTGTTCTGGAACTTTTTGAATATTACCTGCCTTCATAGCAATTTTAGATGTTCTATACTAGCTATACATAAAAATGTCCCGCTAAAAAAAATCACTATCGTATTGACATGGAACAAAAGTGACAAAGATATTTAGATCCTGGTGAAGATATACTCGTGTATTTTATTATTCAAATTATAATTAAGTACAACTACTTAAATAAAAGAAATAAAATTAAAAACCTAATAAAATAATTAATAGAACGGCAATTTTGAGATCACCATATCTTTGATTTCGCTTGGAAATCTCGATTTGTACACTTAAAAGCTGCTCACTTCGGCATAATATCCAGAAAATAAAAAAAATCGTAATAAAAATATATTTGAATATTTGAATTTGAATTTATTTGAATTTGAATCTATCGTGATAAAAAGTTAGTGATACACTAACTTAAGTTACTATTTGGTCGCACCCTACACCAGAGACTGTAACATAGCAAAGCTTATTTATTTTTATAATCATTAATACAAATAATATAAATACAAACCATAATTGCTGCTAAGTTTTTCTCAGGCGCTGCGAGTTTGCATTGTATTAAAGAATACATACGTCACACTACCTACCTCAAAACTTTTGAGAGAGTGAAATAAAATAAAATATATTTTAATTAATAGAAAGTAACAAATAGTGTGCGATTAACCCCAACTTATGGGTAAGTTATCTAATTAAGTCATTTACTGTTGAATTTAGCGTTAAAATGGATATTTGGAAGCTGTTGTATCTTACGAGTTAGTTTTATAAATTTTTCATTTTCAGTTTATTTTGTTGGTTCATTTGTAGTATAATATAATTAGGTAGTTTATTTATATTTTTTATTATTTAACAGTCTAAAATAAAAATAGCAATGTTTAGTTTTTTTTTAATTTTGTTTAATTAGTCGTTTAGCTTATTTATTAATAATTGGCTGCAACATTTTAGTATCTAATAGGTTATTCTTTCCAGCTTATATTAGATTTTCATGCCATGCTGCAGTTCAATTGCGAGAATGGTTAAAATTAAAAATGTGTCAACTGTTACATTACGTGTTCAGGTTTCTACGCCTCACCAACACTTAGCGCTACGTGACGTCACGGCTACTCGCACTAGCTTATCCCCTGAACGGGAATCCAGTATTTAAATTACTGACTGGTTTCGTATACCTAACTTAAAAAATAACTGATCTGATGATTCCATGACAAATCCCTTCGCTCTGCTAACAACTCTCTTCTATCTGTCCCTTCTCATCATTCTTCATTTGTGTCTAACTCTTTTGTAGTTGTTGCTACTAATTTGTGGAATAATCTACCTGTTAACTTACGGCAAGCAACTACCAGAACATTATTAAAAAAACTGGTGTTTTCACAATTTCTAATTACACAGTGTTAGTAAGTAGTATATATGTATGTTTATGTATAATAATATGTATGTATTAGTATTTAGTGTATCGATATTATAATATTTATTCCATATATATTGTAAGTAAGAATATATTAAATTGCTGTTAATTTAAATAGTTATTTATTTCTCTTATTATCTTTATGATTGCATCTACAATTGATCAAATTTGTCCCCAAGGTTTGGCTGTCAGAGAATGTCTTTGGGCATTAAGTCCGCCTTTGTACTTTGTGCAATAAAGTTTATAAATAAATAAATATTACCCACACCAGAACCTGTCTTTTGCTTAACTATAGACTACATACTGTTTTTGTTAATTTAGGATATATCTTAGTTTAGTTTCTTTTATTTTTTTATATATAGTTTTATCAGCGTTTTTTTATTCCCTTTTTTGGTTAGTCTATTTATTGTAGTTTACTTTTATTAATTTTATATTTATTTTGTTCGTCTTTTATTTATCCTTTAGATAATTAAAAACGCGACAAGACCTGCCAAGACGGCGCAACAGTAATGCCGTCGGGTTTCTTACCATCGCTCCGTCCCATCCCGGAGTGTTCTAAGATCGCGGGCACTTCAGCAGTGACAAGAGCCCTTAGGCTGAGGATTTCAGCCAGCATTTCTAGCACAAGAAAGCCCGTGGTGTCCAAGATGTTTCATTTTTGTCTTTGAATAGTTTTATAAAAGGGACTGATGTTAGTTGCTCCCAGTTTTTGTGTCGCATACGACTAACCATCAAGAGGGTGCGGCGAGGTCACATGTTAAACTAAGTCTTCAAAAACCTAAAAAACAAGTCATAAATCAATAGTTTTAAGCAGAAGAGAAACCACGCAAACGTCAGTAGTGGGGATCTAGGACTATGTTGTAGGGGTTGTAATGATGAGGATGTCAGGAAAAACAAAATTAAAAACTTATATCTGACTAAGTATTTATTTGTAATAAAATAATTTGAATTACTTTTTGTCTCCTCTACTATTTTAACATTTGTTACTTAACCTCTTCGCTCCCAAGAGGCAGGATTTATTCTTAGTTATGTTGGAACCTTTACCAAACGTTGGGAATGGGATTTGAGCCACCCCTCAAAGAAAGGGGGGTAGTTGGAAATTAATCAGGGGGGCTCAAGAGCTCGTCGCGTCAAAAGAAAGGCCAAATAAAACGGCAAGCGACAAAGTTTCAGACTGAACGCGACGATAGAGTGGGGTGGAGACGATCGAGAATTAAATAATATTGCCGGCGGCAGCAGAGCTCTATTTTACTACCCTAGCTTACTCAAAATAGTGATTTTATTTTTATTATGTTAATATTATTTATTATAAGAATTTTAAAAAGAGTTTATTAACAATGAAATACTTATTTGTTCTTTGATCCATGCTTACTTACAATGAGTAAATAATAATTTTATTTTTTTGTATAGATTAAAAGGTCTCCATTTTGAATTAGTGATGGGTTTATTTTAAAATACCTAAAATATTTTTTAATTCATATTTTTTTTTTAATGTACGCACGCTTAAATATATCTATACCAATAAACTGTCAAAATAGGTAGTTAGGTGTTTTAATTTCTATGAGAGCGGACTTTATTTTAAAAATGTGTAAACATTGCAACTGTATTAAGGCAGCAATATTATGTTACAATAGATTATGTTTTTTTTATTCCAGAACGTTTTCATCAGCTGTCAAACTTCATACAAGGTTAGAATTATTATTATTTTATTTATATACTAATATTAGCAAAAACAACGGCTATGAATGTATCACTGTTTTATTTTTAAAATCTGCAATATTCAACAGTTATCGCTCATAAATTACTGTTGAATTTTTAATTTATTAGGTAACCTCTACTTAGTACTCTGCCTAAGATCTATAAAGCGTGCTTGCACTTTACCTAGCCTATCATCATCACCCCACCCTCTTAAAACACAAAATCCTAGACATTCACTGCTGGAGATAGACATTTCAAAATATATAGAGGAAGAATTCGGCCTTTACTCGATGATACGAGGGTCTTATGTAAATTTTCATGATAATTTATAAACTATTTTACAAGTTAGTATTAGTAAAACCGGGGCAGATGGCTGATAAAATACCTTTCGAACCGCGCCTTTGTTGGGAATACAAGGAAAGCTTTCTTACAACCGGATCACCACCGTAAGCACTTATATAGAAAACGTGTTTATTGCGTATTTGTGATTTTCCTGACATACAATTTGCCGACCTTATTTTTAGCTGAAGCTAACACGAATAATAACTTTTAATGTAAGTGAGATATAAGACAAAGCAAGATAAAATAAAAAAAGAGAGACTGCCTCTGTGGTCTACCTGCTAAGGCACTTTAAACGCAGGGTTACATTCCTGGTCGATAACACAAAGAAAATGTGTGGTTCCTCGAGTGTTTGTGTGTCATCGACGAGCTTGCCACTTGTCATGACGGGCCTATAGTTAAGTTGGCTAAATGTGTACTCGCTCTTTACAGAAGCGTGGATTCTGATTACCCACCAGGGGACACAGTGGTGATGACTTTTTTGTACTTATATAAGCAAAGCTTTGGTCATAAAAAATAAATGTAATACAGCTCATTTCGTTTCTGTAGTCCCATTTAAGTGGCGTAGTCGGGGACAGACAAACATTGATTTATTTTGATAGCTAGGCTTTAAGAGGCCGGGTATTTTTCTGACTTCGCTCGTTCCTGAAACTTTTCTTAAGGGGGAGAAAGAGGGGGTTTTATGTGTATATTTTATTACTACAGTGTTTTCTTGACGCGAATGGTGTTTGTCTGAAGCTCTTACGAAAGGAACAATAACTGAAAACGTTTCAAGTACTGACACAAGTTATACTATTTTGGAGGGAAAACTTTAATAACTCTTCGTAAAGACGGAGTTTTGCTAAACTCTACGATATGAGTTGACATGAATTATCGTTTATTTGCAATAAATACTCACAAAATTTTTAAGGTGTTGTCAAAACAGCTCGTCAACACCTCGGGAGACAAGAGGGCTGGGCAATATTTTGGCCAAAGGATAAGCATTGCCATTCAACGTGTCAATGCTGCCAGTATCCTTGGCAGCGATTTGGAACATTTTTTTTATTTATAATAATTTTATTTTGTTTTTCTTTGTTTTAGTTTTGTTTTTATTTATTTTAGTTTTTATTTATTAAGTAGGTTTATTTTTATGAATAGTAATTTATGTTTGTTTTTAAATGTTAGTTTTTAGTTTAATTATTAATTATTTAATAATTTTAATGTCAAATATTATGATTATAGCAGCTGTAAAGGGGCGTTGTCACTTATGAAATAAATGATTATGATTAATATAACTCACTAAACTTTAGTTACGTATCTAGTCACTAATATCATAATCACAATTACATTAACAACAAAATTAATTAACCTGTGTTGTACTCATGATACTCTTTTACACAATAAAATCAATGTATGCCAAATGCCATTTCATCAGTTGTAATTTTAATTTAGGACCCTGTAATACTTTTATTTCGTCAGGTAGCTTATTATATATTGTTAAAGACATATTAAATATATTTGTCTTTATAGCAGAGGGGCTGGCATAATATTTTTAAAAACTAAGTTCTTTTTTGTCTGGGCATGACTTCATAAACGGTTCTGGGTGAAAGTATACAAAAACACATGCATAGCGGTAATATTTTTAGTGTTTTAATCATCAACACTATTCCAAACATTACAGATTGCTGATATGCATTTTTTGGTATTATGAAAGCTCGGTCTATGTCTAAGTTTCCTCAGAGTATTAGACCATAGCTAAGAACATAGCACACATACTTATGATATGCCGCCTTAGCAGCTTCTATTGAAATGTTTTTTTAGGGCATGGACAAGTACATTTGTCATGGATTATAACACCACCGTTCTCGTGCCTCAGAGAGCACGTTAAGCCGCGCCGGTCCCAGTTCCACTAATACCAAATTGTCAATAAAAAAATATATTAGATCCTCGCCAATCCGTCTAGCCAGCGTGGTGAGTATTGGCCAAATTCTCCAGATACATGTTCTGGAAGACCCATTTCCAATAGTGGAGGTCTGGGTCGCTCTGTTCTAGGGGCTGTAATAATAATAGTAAATATTGTAAGAACTAATAAAAATTACATGCAAATAATAGGATGAGGCGGCGGCAAAAGGAGAGGTGGTAATTGTTTAATGACAGTAACAATAGGGCTTGTGTTGTACATTTACTTTTACCTACATTAACTGTCGCCGACAGTCACAGCACGTAGCTTCGGGCATAGACCTTACAACCACTTTTTATAGACAGGACAGATATATTCTACTGCTGTTTGACTCGGAATATTGTCCGTGTAAAAGCAAAAAATAAAATTGTCATCAAATTCAAATTCATTTATTTTGCATGTCTTTTCTACAATAGGTCTAGTTACAAAATGTAGTTACACAAAAAGAAAAACCGGCCCTAATAGGCATGCAAATATGTACAAATTAGATATTAAAAAACTCAAGCAATGCATGAAAACAATTTTAAAAGAGAAAAGTTTAAAAACATCACAACCGTATCCCTTACAGGGTGGTCAGAAACCACGCTTTTATAAGGAGCTAGTTCACATTTAGTCATCTTTACTATAGACCCATTATAACAAATGGCAAGCGAAGCGCGAAAAAAAACTCCAGGTGGCGGAATATTGACTTCATGTCCAACCCTGGGTTCTAAGTGAGATATAAAAAAAAAATTGTAATAAAGTTAAAATTAAACAGTTTTCAAAGATTTTGTCTCAAGATTTCAAGAATCACATATACCAAATCTAATAAAATCGGTATAATAGTATAGACGTAAAGGCAAGACGAGGCGATTTACCTTAGAGACATATTTTTGCCGACGTTTCAGCCGGGTCGATCCGTGACCACGGCCAATGCAACTTGGCTGCAAACGTCGTCGGGAGAAATATGTCTCGAAGGTAAATCGTGTAAAAACCCGTTAAAATCTATTATGAATGTGCGCGAAAGTTTAAAAAGTCAAATTCTCTATCTCCAACAGTGAGGGTCTAGGACTCTTATGAGGGCTGTGAACTGTGATGATGATGAATTATAATTTCGTTTTGTTTCATGTTTCAACCCAGAAGTATAAAAATGACAATATAATTTAAAGTCTAGTTTCCTTTTTCCACTAAAATTTGATTTGCCACCTCTAGCTTAATTCTCGGTCTATGTTAAATTAGATAATTCAATGAGGGAGGTAACATTGTCACGGGCAGGCACGGTGAGGGAGCCCCAATATAACTACAATACACGATTTGGTCAACTCTAATACGATTTCCCTACTTTATCGTGATTGCTTTTGGTATTTTTATTTGTTTATTAACAAAATTTATTTATTTTTATTTATTTAATTATTAAAGGATAACTAACGACTAATAACAAATTTGGAAAAAATAAATGGAAACATAAAGGGTCATTTAGAAGTTACCGCAAATGGACTACAAACATAAAATAAAATAAAGAAAACTTACAAAAAATAAACAACAACAATTAATAAAAGCAGTTGTGGGTACACAGCTAAGGCATATGGGTTGTACAGTACAATCTGGTCAAGTAGCTGCGAGCAAACGTTGGCTTCGTATTAAACAAATCAAGTTCCGAACAGTTACAATTAAAATAGTTGCATGACCTCCAGAAGAACGAGCTTTGTCTGTAATTGGTAAAGCACATAGGGGCATGCAGAACGGAAGTGCTCCTAGTTCGTAGGCCGGTAAATCTTTATGATGTCCTTTATAACACAAATAATGATAATAATAATAAATTATTTATTTCAGAGTTAAATTCCATAATCGTTAATACACATTAATTAAAAAGTTAAAAACAAACAGCAATAATAATAATACTTACGTACTAAATTTAATTTATATAAATTTATAGAAAAAGGCGAAATCAGAAGGGAAAAAAAAATTGCAAATAAAAATACTCGTAGCAATCCAAAACGCAACATATAAAGAAGAAGAAGACAAATTTCTAAGCATTCCATGGATTCACCGTGCGGGTGCCGGGTCCATCGTGTGTGGGTAAGAGATGAGAAGAATGGTGTCTCGGGCTTGCGACCGACAATTGGCTGGTTTAAGAAAAGGAGGCCTCCTTTTTTTCTATTGCGCGATAATACGCTCACCATCCACCATTCTACTTCTCTCCCTACCCAACCAAATACTGTATGATTCCGTTAATGCCGTCTTGGAAGCTCGTTCCATAAATGTATTGACAGCAGACCTGCTTAGGCCCAATTCTTTCAGTAAGTGATGCAAAGATTTTGCTGGAACTCCTCTTGCACCAACTTCCACTGCGTAAAGCTGAGTCTTGAACCCGTTCCTGATCATTTCTTCTGTGAGATCATAATATTTATTCGACTTCATGTTGTGGTCTTTTGGAATATTTGATTCCCACGGAACGGTAAGTTCAATAAGGATAACTTTTTTCAAGTTCCGAGAAAACACTAAGATGTCTGGCCTATAGGCTGATACAGCTAGTTCATCTGGGATCCTATAATGGTGTTCAAATGTATCCATGAGAATTTTCCAGTCTGATGCGGCGCCAAGGATCGAGGTGGGCTTGCATTTAGTTTTCGTGCTTTGCCCTTCCTTTACAAATGTGGTCAAAGTTTTATTTGTAGTCAGTCCCTTTCTGGCTCTTGCAATAGAAAGACTTACTGCTTCACGGATAACACCTAGGACTTTGTCATGTCGGCGTGAGTAATAGCCCTTTTCTAGGAGAGTAACGCACCCTACAAGTGTGTGTCTAGCAGTTCCTATGGCAGCACCACACAATAAATAAGTAGTTTTATATGTCCGTAGATGCCGTATCCGCATCGAGTGACGTCCCCGACCATTTTAGCGACACATTGTACGTAAAATGTGAGCAATGTTCTCAGCCCCGTTTTTTTCGAGGAAACAGAGGTTTAAAAATACATATTGGCAAAACACATAAAGAAAATTCTATTCAAGCTTCCTCGAATACCTGCCCGGACCAATCAGATTTTAGCAATATTTTAGGCCATTATAAAAATTCTTTACCTTTAATAAAAAGAATTCCGCGTGGCGCACGCATTACTGTTGCAAAGGCGCTAACAAAATTAATAAATAAAGTAGTAGCTGAAAATTCAAAAATAAGCTGGGAATTTCTGCTTACTTTTGCGTACCGGACTCTATATGTCAAGAGAGGAGAGGGTCACAGCGTTTCCTTAACCCAAAAAATCAAAGACAATTGTGACCAAATTTCAGACGGACTAAATATCATCACCCCACCCCCTTTCAAAAACCACTCCAAAAACTACAGCATTAAAAAAATTGAGGACAAAATTAATGACGGTGAACTGAAGGGAGCTGCTGACCTTCTCTTCTCTCATGATGTTGTCGCTCCTGACTCTCCAGAAACTTTGGCTGCCCTCCAAAACAAACACCCTCCACCAGCAACAACACTTCTGCTCCCCGATCCTCCAGGACAAAATGAGCCTTGCCTCCAAATAACATCCTCGGAAGTGCAAAATGTCATTTTGCCCTTTAAAAATGGATCGGCAGGTGGCCTTGATGGTCTTACTCCACAGCACTACAAGGATCTGATCGGCGGTACAGCAGGCGACGCTGCTGAACCCCTCCTTGTCGCCTTAACCTCACTTGTGAATATTATGTTGTCCGGCCAAGTACCTATTAGCATCACTGACATACTATACGGCGCAAACATATGCGCACTTAAAAAAAAAGACGGTGGTATCAGACCGATTGCCGTCGGCTGCACTTTGCGCCGTATAGTATCCAAAATTTGTAGTAAAATCATATTACCTACTCTAACCTCGAAATTTCAACCTTTACAAGTGGGGTTTGGCTCCAAGGGTGGCTGCGAAGCTGCTGTACATGCTGCTCGGAGCTTTGTAGTGCATCATGGGGGAGATGTGATGTTAAAGGTGGACGTCAAAAACGCGTTTAATTCGGTTGATAGAGGTGTCATGTTGGACCAAGTTAAACAACAGACCCCGGAAATTTTTAGTTACCTTTGGCAGTGCTATAGCACCTCTTCAAAATTAATTTATAAAAACAACACTATACTCTCGGCAGTTGGTTGTCAACAGGGCGATCCGCTCGGTCCTGCCATCTTTAGTTTGGCAATACATAATATCATAAGCAGCCTAAATTCAAAATTTAATATATGGTATCTCGATGATGGCACGATCGGAGGAAATGCAGATACAGTTCTCGATGACCTTCAAAAACTTATATATGATTTTGGCACCATAGGTTTAGAATTAAATTTTTCAAAATGTGAACTTTATTTATCAAATTTATTAACTCATGACAAACAAATTGAAATTATTTCCAAATTTAATAGTCTAGCGCCCAATATCAAAATTTTAAATAATGAAACCCTTCGGCTCCTAGGATCACCAATCCTAGATGAATCCATCCAAATTTATGTTCAGGAACAATTAACTAAATTTAACTTAACTTCAGAACGCTTATTCAAAATTCAACCCCACATGGCACTTTTTATCATACGATATTGTTTGTTCGCTCCCAAATTTATGTATGTACTCCGTTGCTCTCAACTTTGGAAATTTTCAGAAGAACTAGTTTTATTAGACAAACAATTGCAAAATTCACTAACCGAAATTCTAAATTGCCCCATGAATGACCGTACTTGGGCCCAGGCTTCACTACCAATTCGGTTCGGAGGCCTGGGAACCCGCAAAATTTCTAGTGTAGCACTGCCAGCTTTTCTGTCGTCTGTACATAGTACTGTCGAGCTCTACGGGAGAATCACTAACCCATCTCTGGGTTCCGTTGAGCCGTCGTACTTGTCAGATGCCAGAGATGCCTGGTCAGTAGCATGTCCAAATGTTTCGGTTCCAATTTCACCAAAAATCCAACGACTATGGGACGAGCCGCTCTGCAAACTGGTACAGGAAGATATTTTATCTGCTAGTAATATAAAAGAGCGGGCTCGCCTCATGGCCGTTTCCACTAGGGAGTCAGGTCTTTGGTTGCAGGCTTTTCCCTCAGCATCGGTTGGCACACTCCTTGACCGACATACACTGACCATGGCGGTGTGCCTTCGTCTCGGAGCCCGGACTGTCCACCCGCACCAGTGTCGATGCGGAGAACCAGTCGATCATCTCGGACACCACGGGCTTTCTTGTGCTAGAAGTGCTGGCCGCATTCCTCGTCACGCGGCTCTCAACGACATCATCCGAAGGGCTCTTGTCACTGCTGGTGTACCCGCAATTTTAGAACCATCTGGGATTGTGCGGAGCGATGGCAAGAGACCCGACGGTATGACTGTTGGGCCGTGGAAACTTGGCAGATCTCTGGTGTGGGATGCGACGTGTGTAGACACATTAGCTCCATCTCACATCCAGGCGACCTCGTCAGGTGCGGGGAGAGCGGCTTTTTCTGCGGAGAACCTCAAATTGCGCAAATATGCCAACCTTAGTTCCGGTTACGAGTTTGCGCCGTTTGGAGTCGAGACGATGGGCCCATGGGGACCGTCAGCGAGGCGCTTGGCCAAGGAGTTGTCAAAGCGGCTGACAGAAAGGTCTGGAGACAGGAAGGCTGGCAATTATTTCTGCCAACGTATTTGCCTCGCTATACAGAGGGGAAATGTTGCCAGTCTCCTTGGGACTATCTCGGATGGGACGTCTCTAGAGGACATTTTTTATTTATAGTTTAGTTTATTTTTAATTTTATTATTTAGGTAGCTTTTATATTGTAATTCTATTACTTATTTTTATTTTCTATATAATAATAAAGCCATTTATTCCTTAATTCATTTATATAAATTAAATTATTTTCACCACACATCCATGGCCCCATACGACCTCAAAATTCATGGCCGCTGGCGCACCATAAATATGTGTAGCGATTAATACTACTACGAGTACTACTACACTAAATGCACCCCCTTACCTGAAAGATCGTTTACAATTTCTATGCGACACACAGTTGTGCGCTTCGTTCCTCTCCAACAAACAATTAAAAATTCCGACACATTCTTCCAGCAGATGTTCAGATTCTTTCACAGTTTCAGCAGCTCGCCAGTCGAACCGGATTCCACTTAACGTTCCAAAAGCACCCTCACTTAAGTGTTTTAAAAATTAACCAAAAAGCAAGACGAGTCGACATAACCTCTCTGGTATAATATTGTCTATACATATTTTATATATATTTATTATGTATTATATGTACTTGTGTTATTATATATTAGTGTACCTATAAGTATTTTAGCTTTAGTTGAAAGTATTTTTTTTAATAATCCCGATTTTAAATTAGTTATTTAATGCACCTTATCATTGCCCACTATCCCAAAGGTTAGCTGGTAGAAAATGTCACTAGACATTAAGTTTCAATAAAGAATTTATCTATCTATCTATCTGTCTAAAATCGAAAAATCATCAATGATCTGGACCGCTTATATTGGACTTATATTAAGCAATATTAAATTTATTTGTGATAATTCTCGAGTTTGGTACGCTAGAGACATCGACGAGCTTGCCACTGTCATGATGGGTGGGCAGTAAAGTTGGCTAAATGTCAATCCGCTTCTTTAGCGTGATTTCTGACCATCCTGCCACGGATACGGTCCTGATGATACTTTACTTTTCTCTTTTTTACTATTCTTCACAAATCAAACAAGAGGCTAATTAAAAAACAAGTTTTTTTTTTTCATTAAAGTTCATTACTAGTAGCCCAGCCCTTTTATACAATTTCCATCAACCCATAACATCTCCCGAGCTCTTGTCTAGAATGTTATTCTATCTTTGGATATCTATAACTAGTTCCAGCAGAGAAATTATGTTGAATCGCACCATAACACCACTTCTTTCTGTAATGTGGAACACTCTGCACCCCTTAGCAATCACTTAATTGATTTAGCACTTTATCTCCGATTTAGGGGTTAACATACTTGTGAACAAAATTAAGGGAATGCAATAAAAAATCGTTTTACGAAATTATGAATAGATACATTTTAATGTATATAAAAATAAAAATATTTTTGTAATTTTCTTTGATGTCAGTTACGCTCTGTTTGTTATTTATAATAACAAGAGTGATAAATTGCATCACCACGACTGTAATCCCTTTCGACAATAACCAGGTTTTAATAATAGTATCTTCAACATTATAGCATTTTTTAAAGATTTTTACCAAACATTTTAAATCAAATATGCCGTAACTGTACATAGGAGTAAATGCTTTTTTTTTATAATTTCGGACATAATCGACATATTACTTACATACTACCTATTATTAAGACAGAAAATTTGCAAAAAATATATAATTTTACTCTATTCTAATAAAACAAAAGTCAATGTCAAAAGCCACAGTCAAAATATCTTTATTCACCTAAACCTAGTACAGGCATTTATGAAACGTCTTTAATTAAAGTATTTTAAATTATTCTACTCCTGCTAGTAGAAGACTAAGCAGCCAAGTGGTCCAAAGAGTAAGCTGTTAGCAGAAGTCCAGCAGATTCCAGTAACAAGCGGTGGTGGCTCGGTTGTAAGAACGCGTTCTTAAATCCTACAAAGGCCGGTTCAAACCCCCCCGGCATGTACCAATTAAAAATACACTTTTCTTACGTACATTTGTCATAGATTTACAACACCATTCTCCAGATATATGTTCTGGAAGGCACATCTCCAGCAGTGGAGGTCAGGACATTCATCATCATTACAGCCCCTAGAACACAGCGTCACATATATATCTGGAGAATTTGACCTACACTCGCCACGCTGGCCAGACGGCTTGGCGAGGATATGATGTAAATTTTAATGACAATTTATTAACGATTCCACAAGTTAGTATTAGTGGAACCGGGACCGACGGCTTAAGGTGCTCTCCAAAGCACGGGAACGGTGGTGTTGTAAACCTATGACAAATGTACGTAAGAAATGTGTTGTTCTCATTGGTACATGTCGGGTGGGTTTGAACCGACCTTTTGTAGGATTTAAGAAACGCGTTCTTACAACCGAGCCACCATCGCGCAATTTTGTCTACGAGTGTATTATAGGGTGAAGTAGTCACATTAAACTGGCCCCGAAGCCAACGGGGTGTGAATTTCAATAGTTATTCTATTACGGTTAAGAGATTTGATTTGGACAAATTTGGCCGACGCTTTTGTCAAAATATTGCATTAATGCGTCGTGTACAACAGGCGTGGCGGATTTACTTTTAGCTTCCTAAATAGCGAAGCGAAAGCTAGCGAAAATTTGCGTTAAGCGATAATAGAGTTATAATTTTAAATAGGATAGTAAATTCACACTATGCTTTGAACAACCGAATCACACGCACAGGCCAAAATATGCATCTACATACCATACCCACTATCCCTACGCGTACTCATAAATTTGAAGACTCTTTCATCTGTCGCACTCTGAAGATGTGGAATGCTTTCCTAGCTAGTGTGTTTCCCCACTCCTATAACCTGAAGTCCTTTAAGCAAAGTGTGAAAAAGCATCTTGTTAGGCCGGGATAGTGGTAGAGACTGATGCCGGTCGTTGGTGACTGGTGTCAGTTGCTCCTATTCTTGGACCTCGCGTACCGCTTACCATCAGGTGGGCGCGATGTCACAAGTCGTGATCAGTAAAAAAAAAAACATACACATCTTTTCTTCAACACTACCAAGGCAGCGATATTTGAGCGATTTGTCATAAAATACCTCTTTACTAACTACTAACCTACTAACCTAAAATTAAAAACTAAATTGATCTTATAGCGCAATATAATAAAAAAGAAGGCCTCACCAAACCAGCCTATTGTGGACCGCAAGCCTACAGCATTCTTCTCAACTCTCTTTCCCACAGATGATGTACCCGGCACCCGCACGGTAAATCCATGGAATGATTAGAAACGTGTCTTCTGCACTTATAAAAAATTGCTCCTGCAAATTCCCCTTTGACTTTTTAATGCAGCATCAGCTATTGTTTTAATTATTTGATCGTGACAGGTAAGTCTTGGTCTGCCAGGACCTCTTATTCCACAACTTTCACATTATATATCTGGTTCGTCGATGTTTCGTCACTCATCCTTTCAACAATCCCGAACTATTGTTTTACCTTATTTTTATTCCTATGCTTTCTTTCATACCTACCTTTTTACGTATTTATTTATTATCTGTAACTGTTAATATTTTTTCCCTCATATACACAGTATTAGAAGCAGTTGTAAAGAGCACTAGTAACTAAATTGAATACCAAATTATATTTGTAAATAATAATAATATTACGGTAGCAGCTGTAGTGGGGAGTTCGCATTATCCTATTGCTGCCCACGGACACTAAGCCCGTTGAGTTAGCACGTTTTGTATGTAAATATATGAGCAGACTGCAAGCGACACACAATGTGTCCGTGTTCAGCAATGGAATAGCGTCGTAAGATATTATTTTTTCCAGGTGAAGGCAACAGTTCACCACTTCGGTGGTCCCCGCCGTCGTCTGCCGCCCTGGTGGCCGCTGCTCTTGCCCCGCCCGCCCTGCGCCCCTGGCTCACAGACCCGCCGCCCAAAAAGACAAGCCACTTGGGTGAGTTTACGATTTATTGCCAAAAACAAATATGTATATGCGATATATGGTGTTAGAGAAAAATGCTGAGGATCCCGTGGACTGAGTATCGGTCTAACGTGTCGATTTTAAAACATCTAGACATATCGACTAGGCTATCCACCATATGTCTTTGTCGGATACTCCAGTACTTCAGGTATATTGCCGGAAAAGGAAAAGTGGAAAAACTTTTTGTTACTGGCAAAGTGGTATAAAAAAGAGACGAAGCCCGGTACGCTGGTCCGACCAAATACGCTCCACCCCAACACTAGCGTCCATGATGCCGAAGACAGTAACGGGTGACATGCTATTATTAAGCACACCAATTCTTCGGGGGGTCACGACCCACAGCAATAAGGAAACACAGGAGATAAGCCAGACATTGGAATGCTTATATTAACAATTTGTTCGTTTGCACTTCGCAAAAAAATATGTTTTTATAAAATAAAATAAATACAGTTGGATGGGTAGGGAGAGAAGCAGAATGGTGGATGGTGAGCGTCTTGTTCCGCAACCAAAGCAGGCCTTCTGTTTTAACTAGCCCATAGTCGGTCGCAAGCCCTCTCTCTCTCTTCAAACACAATGGACTCAGCAATCCATGGAATGCTAAAAAAATTTCTTTCTTTTTCTATCTTCTTCAAATGTACGAACTATTTTTTTCATACTAATTATATTTCATATTGATTCTAACAGAATACGGGTATTCTTAGATTTCTCCACGCCTCACTCCTCAACATTCTTTAGAGGACGGAGAAACTTCGGAATGGATCTGAAAAGACCATCTGAATTATACAAACATCTACGTATAAGCAAATATCAAATTCTAACCAGCTCCCAGGATAATACAATTTCATCCCTTCCAAGAGACCCTCTGGTCTCAGATATGGAACCGAGACTACTATTCTTCAAGAAATTCATGACAGGTGCCCAGACTGACAAAAGAGGCATTGGCTGGAAGAAAAAAGAAAGTGACAAAGAGGTTATAAAATCCTTCCTCAGGAAAGATGAAGAGCATGAATACAGAGTGCACGCGATGACTCTAGAAGTTCAAAATGACTGGCTAACTTTGGGCGATTTTTGCATCCCTCCAGCCCTAAAGTGGCGCACACTAATGTACGATTGGTCTCCGGCGTTGCTAAAGTTCTACCTAAACGCTTTTCAAATGTCCCTCCCGGACCAGAGTAATCTGGTAAGGTGGGGAAAAGCTACGGAAAAGAACTGTACATTGTGTGGTGCTGCCATAGGAACTGCTAGACACACACTTGTAGGGTGCGTTACTCTCCTAGAAAAGGGCTATTACTCACGCCGACATGACAAAGTCCTAGGTGTTATCCGTGAAGCAGTAAGTCTTTCTATTGCAAGAGCCAGAAAGGGACTGACTACAAATAAAACTTTGACCACATTTGTAAAGGAAGGGCAAAGCACGAAAACTAAATGCAAGCCCACCTCGATCCTTGGCGCCGCATCAGACTGGAAAATTCTCATGGATACATTTGAACACCATTATAGGATCCCAGATGAACTAGCTGTATCAGCCTATAGGCCAGACATCTTAGTGTTTTCTCGGAACTTGAAAAAAGTTATCCTTATTGAACTTACCGTTCCGTGGGAATCAAATATTCCAAAAGACCACAACATGAAGTCGAATAAATATTATGATCTCACAGAAGAAATGATCAGGAACGGGTTCAAGACTCAGCTTTACGCAGTGGAAGTTGGTGCAAGAGGAGTTCCAGCAAAATCTTTGCATCACTTACTGAAAGAATTGGGCCTAAGCAGGTCTGCCGTCAATACATTTATGGAACGAGCTTCCAAGACGGCATTAACGGAATCATACAGTATTTGGTTGGGTAGGGAGAGAAGTAGAATGGTGGATGGTGAGCGTATTATCGCGCAATAGAAAAAAAAAGGAGGCCTCCTTTTCTTAAACCAGCCAATTGTCGGTCGCAAGCCCGAGACACCATTCTTCTCATCTCTTACCCACACACGATGGACCCGGCACCCGCACGGTGAATCCATGGAATGCTTAGAAATTTGTCTTCTAAGTATTCCTTCCAGCTGTCAAACGGGTCTCCTTAAAGGATCCTTTAAAATTTAGAGCGTTTGAGCGTGAAAAAGTAACAAACATACACACATAGGTACTCATAAATTTTCGCATTTATAATATTAGCGTGTTTGCGGTTGTAGGTTTGAGGTCTTTTTTGAAGTGGTACGCAGCAAAAACTAATTGGGAACCACTGCTCTAAATCATATGTTTAGTAATAAACAATTCATACCCGAAAGGAAGGTTATTTATTCATCCCGAGGAAGTAAAGTGGTAGGTGGACTGATGGTGGTAATTTGCCCAGTCTATCGGGACGTTGAAGCATTAACCATTCTTGCCGATAAACACGTTTCGGGATTAGGCTTGAATTTCCGTCATGCCCAGTAAAGCCGGCATAGTGTTAGGGACTGATGTCAGTCATGAATGTCTTATTCCAGTTGCTAACATTCAAAGACCTCGCCCGCCACTTACCATCAGGTGGACGCAACGTCACGTCGTGCCAACATAAAATAATATACAAAAACTACTTAGTTCTAAACTAGTTACCACTTTAAATATTTCCAGTAAGATTCTAGTATTGCTACACGCTCTAGCACTTTTGACATAAGTCTGTCTCTTTCATGTTAAATTTAATTATTTATAATTTAGGGACGAAATCTGATTAAATTGTCTAACAAATTCTTAATACAAAAAAGAAGGTTTCAAGGTAAGTTGCGATGTACCTTGAGTTTGACAGTTCTATTCCTTGAGCGTAGTAAAGTCCCTCCGTTTGACAGCTGGAAGGAACAATTCAGTCGAGAAGCCGTAAGAAAAAAAAAAATACTTGTGTAAGACTTATTTTTCACTCAGGTCTGGTGTGCGTGGTGTGCGGCGACACTAGCTCCGGCAAGCACTACGGCATCCTGGCATGTAATGGATGCAGCGGATTCTTCAAGAGATCAGTGCGAAGGAAACTTATTTACAGGTAGGTACCCCACTAAACTTCCACACTGCTCGAGGAATCGAAGAATGGTTGGAATGTACCTTAATAAAATTATGAAATAAATTTCTAACGGTTACCTAAACTAACCAACACTTATGTATGGAAGCGAAACGTGGATATGTCAGAATATGCATGAGAGTAGAGTTAATGCAGTTGAAATGAGGTTGTTGCGTCGGATATACAACTTTAACGGACCGCATACGTAATGATGAAATACGGAAAAAGGTAGGTATGAAAGAAAGCATAGGGACAAAAATAAGGAAAGGCATGCTCCGATGGTTCGGGCATGTTGAAAGGATGAGCGAAGAGAGATTGACGAACCAGATATATAATGCGAAAGTTGTGGGTAAAAGAGGCACTGGCAGACCAAGATTCACATATCACGATCAGATAAATAAACAACAGCTGAAGGTGCATTAAAAAGCCAACGAAACAAAAGGGCATGTATGAAGAGGTTGATGAATGTTGAAGAAGCGAAAGAGGTATGTCGTGATCGTGACAAATGGCGCTCAATTGTCTCTGCGTACCCCACAAGGGATTTAGCGTGAAGATATGTATGTATGTATGTACCTAAACTAACGGGCAAATATTAGTTTGCGTCTTTACGTTTGCCTTTATTACTGAACTGATTTTAATTAAATTTAACAGAGATGTTCTTTGAAACCCAGGGAGACATGATGTCAACATCAAGCGACCTGACACTTTTCGCTGACTCGACAACTTCTAAAACACACACGTAGGCTAACCAAAATTTATTATTGTTTTGTACCAATAAACTATTAGGGACACAGTTGCAGTAGTATGTGATATTGCTAAACGATTTTTTAACGAAAAGACCACAGATGTTGTGTTGCTATCAAAAATGACAACGCCGGTCCTACTTGAGCCCACTTAATCCAGCCAGCCAGCAATCCCTCATACATCTGTGGCCCGGCAGAGGGTTGGACCGAATTAATTATTTCTATAGTCGTATTAAATGGAAATTATGTTAAGTGGGGTTCAAGGCCTTTTAATTTTTGATTATATTTCTTTTTGTATTTGCTTTCATTCTTTATAACAGTATACACGTAAGTCCCATTTTTTTTACTTATCCCCAAAATTAAAGAAAAAAAATTTCATGTAACTTCTCTGACGGTTTCCGTGGTTCGATTCCTAGTCGGGACACAATATTATTTAATAATTTAAATATATACCCAGTGAAAGGTATAGCAACTATTGCATTTAGTTTAATATTGAGGATAATAGAGTGGAGACCACGTACAGGAAGACGCAGTGTGTCGACCCACCGCTAGATGGACGGATGACCTAAGGAAGGTCGCTGGTGGGGGTTGGATGAGGGTGGCAGGAGATCGTGTGAAGTGGCGAGCCTTGGGGGAGGCCTATATCCAGCAGTGGAGAGACAAGACAAGGCTGGCAATTATTTCTGCAAACATATAAGCCTCGCTATCGGATGGCACGTTTCTAGAGAAGATTTTAAATTTTAGGGTTTGAGTTTTATTCGATGTAAATTAAAGCTACCTAAATAATATTTTATTTTATTATTTAGGTGGTTTTTAATTTATATTAATCTACATCGAATAAAAAAATATTTATTCTCTCCTTCTAACTCTGCACCACACAATTTCTTATGTAGTTCTCCCAAAGCTTAGTTGTTAGAGAATACCTACAAGGTATTAAGCTCGCCTATGTACTAAATTTTATTTTGTATATTTTAATGTTCAAAAAAATATTTTATCATTATTATATTTCCCGAGTTTGGTACGCTGGAGACATCGACGAGCTTGCCACTTGTCATGATCGGTCTATAGTAAAGTTGACTAAATTTGAATCCGCTTATTAATAACTATGGTTTCTGACCACCCCGAAAGGGATACCGTTGTTAATATAATTTATTATAGTTTATTATTCTTTGACCTTTAGGTACTAAATGAAAATTATTTAAATTTCTTTGTTAAACAAATTAAACTGAAGAAACCGAAGAATTGTTACAAATAGGTCCTTACAAATAAACGTTTTAAATAAAATACAAAAATAAAAAAATGATGAAAATATATATTTAATCAATCGAAATACGTATGTAGCATTATTATCTATAAACTTTCGCCATTTTATAGCTAGTTCATTAATCCTATTGCTAAAATTTATAGACTGACAGACACACAGACAAAGCTTCTTTCAAATTCCTTTACGTTGTAGTCAAACACCATTTAGCAACTTTACTGTCGGTCCATCATTAGGTACAAGTGACAACCTTAATAAATAATACAAATTATTGTGTCCCAATCAGGAATCCAATACCTTCGCGTCTAAAATCACGGACTTAACCGCTAGACCATGGAGGCAGTATGGATAGATAAAAATATAGTGTCATCACGACCGTATTCTTTACAGGGTTGTTAAAAACTAAATATCGAGTTCACATTTAGCCAACTTTACTGCCGGCCCATCATAACAAGTGCAAGCTCGTCGATGTCTCTAGCGTACCAAACTCGAGAAATATTACAAATAAATTATTGTGCCCCGACCAGGATTCAAACCCAGTACCTCCGAGTCTAAATCCACGGTCTTAACAGCCTTTATAGGCATTTACGTCGATTTCTATAGCGTACCAGACTCGAAAAATATCACAAATCAATTAATGTGACATTGTGTTCAATCAAGATTGCGGACCAAAGTTTAAATACATTTTTTTATTTCATCACAGCCCCTTTCTAGTTCC
Source organism: Tinea semifulvella (assembly GCA_910589645.1). NCBI lineage: Eukaryota > Metazoa > Arthropoda > Insecta > Lepidoptera > Tineidae > Tinea > Tinea semifulvella. The sequence goes on from OU342604.1 coordinate 887,046, forward strand.
AGACCTCTACTGCTGGAGATGGGCCTTCCAGAACATTAGGGGTTAGCGAGAGAATATTTTTATTTATAGACAGACGTTTTTAACTAGATTGAGTTTATATTTAAAAGTATCAACACGACTGCAAGTATCCCTTGCGGGGTGGTCAGAAAACACCTTTTTTTATAAACAAGTAGATTCACATATAGCCGAATTTATTAAAAGCTATACTATAGGTAGGCATGTTCGTCGATTAATTAATGTAACACAGCACCGCGTCTTGTCGTCTCCTCCGGTGACAAGAGGGCTGGCTCTTTCTTCGCCCAGAGAATCAGTATTGCAATTCAGCGGGGAAATGCAGCCAGCGTTCTTGCCACCACCACGCGGACGGGACTTATATTATAGTATTAATATAAATTTTATTTTATATACATATATATTATTGTTTACCGACCAAGAATCTAATAATAAATACACGGATTTAACCGCTAGATCACGTAAACTACATACGAGTAAATACTTCCATCTGTGACACAGTTTCAAAAAACGGAAGCCGCACACCTAAATAAATATTGTCTTGTTCTTATAACACGAATCTTTGTGATTCATACACTTTTGGGAAATATTGATCGCTATTGTGAAAAAGCAGAAATTCAGGTCAAATATAGACATTAAGAATTGCATTATTACAATCTAGGCGGCAAGAGTAATGCGCTATGTAGCCACATTCTGTTTCTTTATTACTATTAACTTACTCCGTGGTCAAGTGGTTACGACTGCAGATATAGACGCGGAGATAACGGTTTCGATTCTTAGTTTGTACAAAATAATAATATATATATAATAGGTTTTATAAAATATTTATTCATCGTGATAAATACCTAAAGGTTGGGGAGTGTTATTCTTAATTGATCTCGCCCACAGCCGAGAGACGAAATAGAGAGAGAAAGAATCACGTAAGTCAACGTTCGCGCGATCGTTGACCTCTCGCTACCTACTTGATTAGGGTCAGTATGAGAGGCGATATTTTTGGGAAAACTTCTGTGCACCGTAACTTAGGTTTATATTAGTGAAAAAAAAAAAAATACGTATTTAGTTCTTTATTTTCATTTTTAATATAAAAAAAATATCTTTAAAAAAACCTTAAATTAAATAAACTATATTACAACAAAATCTAAATTTAACCTAAAAATAATAATAATAATAATACATAGAAAATAAAAATTAAATACTTACTCATTTCATGCTTATGTATAATTTTTAATAAAACCTAATTACTAAAAATATCTGAGATACAACTTTTAGCCCACGTTGTAAGGCCAAAAATTTATTACGAAATATTTATTGTAGATGTATGGCTGCCTAAAAATTTATATTATTATTATTAAATACTTTATTGCACTTTTCTTAAAAGTATGTACAAAGGCGAACTTAAAGCCATTTAAGCTTTTTCTACCAGCTAACCTTTGGGAGAGTGAGACAGTATAAATATGTGGGGTGCAATTCTAACCAATAAACTACATAAATAGTCATCAAAAAAAAAATCATCAAAATCAAATCATTTATTTCCTTTGGTTGTCACAACAACATTTGGATATTGTTAATACATTTTTTCTTCATAGTTTATTATTATTTAGATTATAAAATAACCAGCAGCTACTATGGTCGGACCCATCATATCAGCTATACCATCATCTTCGACTAAAACACTGTTGCCATAAACAAGTTTTTGCTTAAAACTAGGTAGTTAAAATTAATTCGTGGCTGTAAAAAGGCCGTGTCAGCTTATAGACTAAAATATAGTATAGTATACATAGTATAGTATACATAGACTAGATAAATACTCATAAATATATACTTAAATACTAAAAATATATTACTAAAATTTCGTGAAATGTTTTTACTGTCTGTCGGCATCGTCCACACATGTTACGATTTTAGAAAGTTCTGTAAAGGGCGCGAATACAATTACAACTTTACCTAAGTACGGGGATTAATTTGTACAATGGGCCGGACCAAATGTTCTACCATTCAAAGCTCTATTATACTCTTGTATTAAAATTCGGTAATTTTACGAGTACTCTGAGAAAAATGTACCTCCAGTCGAGTAATTTAGCTGTAAAAACATTGCTAACTTCAGATTTCAGTGATATACGGAATGATTTTGTATGCTCTTACTTTAGACTAATATGTAAAAAGTAAAGTATCATCACGACCGATTCCCTTTCGGGGTGAGAAACCACGCTTATAAATAAGCGGATTCACATTTAGCCAACTTTATTACAGGCCAATCGTGACAAGTGGCAAGCTCGTCGATGTCTCCAGCCTACCAAACTCGAGAAATATCACAAATAAATTTAATGTTTCATTCAAATTTACAATATTTGAACGTTTGTCAATTTAATTTGCAACGAGAAGTACTCACATGTGGACTCGCAGAAAATAGTTTTCTTCACACAGCTGTGCTAACGAAAGGATTAAAAATCGTGAAATGATTGAGTTTGGCAAATTTTCTGACTAGGATAGGTGAAAAGGTACGTGGCATACTTTCCTTATAAGCGACTCATCCTATTCTGTTTCCGATATCATACCTCTGTTTCCGGATTGCTCGTTACCAGCTGTTTTGCTATTATAAATAAATTAAATACAGTCCACAGACGGTGTTTGTTCGTGTTTGGTCCGGGCCTTTGGCATAAGCATAGTTCGCTGGAAGGTTCTGGATCAGGCGCGAACAACTATAATACAGTAACTTTCTAATATTGATAGTGTAATAGGTCGTGTTAGCTAAAGTGCCAGATACTTGGATGTTTGATCAAGTGATTTCAATGGGGACGGCTAAAAACCGGGTTTTAGAATTTTGACACATTGTTTCAAAATAAACATTATTTATTGTAACCACAGTGTTTAAAGATAAAAGTTTTCAATCCGGTAATGTTGTATGGAGCAGAAGTGTGGACACTGACTGATCCACAAATTCAAGGTCACTTAACGATCTATGGAGAGATCTACGCTCGGGATTTCTCTCTAGGATAAAGAATTAGCGTTACATAGCTTTTAAAATTAGCAAGCTAAAATAGCAATGAACACGTCTGTCGCAAAAGCCATGAACGATGGGGTAGCCCGTCTGGTGTGGAGAAACTGAAAGGCGCAGATCCAGATGAATAAATGTCATGAGGAAGGTCGCTGGTGATGATGTGAATGAGGGTGGCAGGAGATCGTGTGAAATGAGCGAGCCTTGGGGTGGTCAACATACATCCAGCAGTAGAGAGACTGGTTATATTACTGGTCGGGACACAAATAGATGTATTAATGTTAATGTATTTATTTACATAATATTTAATTTATTTGTGATATTTCTCGAGTTTGGTACGCTGGAGACATCGACGAGCTTGCCACTTATCATGATTGGCTTATAGTAAAGTTGGCTAAATGTGAATCCGCTTATTTATTAGCGTGGTTTCTGACCACCCCGAAAAGGAAACGGTCGTGATGATACTTTACTTTACTAGAGACACAAATGATGTTTTGGGATTTACTTTACTGTCTAGATATATGTAATAAATAGATAAGTACTTCAGAAATAATGTAGTCTAAAAGCGATCGTCACCGATCGGTTATCCGAGTGAAATAAAATAAAATACACTAACAAAATCAACGGCGAAAGAAAAGAGAAAAGAAACTCACTTTTAAATTCAGTTTTTATTTTTTATTGAGAACTTTTTTATTTTTGTTTTTGGTTTGGTTGGTTAAATAACAATTTAAGCCTATTTTTTTTTAAGTTGAGATTGTACGTTTAATTTCCGCCTTTTGCACGGACCAAGGCCATATTTTTTGTTTTGTAAATTAATTTACTGTGGATATTGTTAGTCAAAATGGTGTTATTTTGTTTAATTATGTGTATGTGAATAATTGTAAAAAACGTAAAAATTTACTATTTATGGCAGTAATTGCAGTTTATTTTTTGACGTGTTTGGGCGATATTGACGCGAATTACTCCATGAAAAGCATCAAATTCTGCAACACTTGGAATTTAATAATCCCTAACGTCGTATTGGTTGCTATTATGAAGAAAAACAAAACATATTTAGGACAGAGGTATTCTGTACAATGTTCTTTAAAGAAACTATTTCCTAGTTCACAGACGTTATATACCTGTTAAAATAAATTAACAATTAGCTGTAAATGATAATCATATCTAAATAATAATACATGATCTAATTACATTCTCGTAACAATTATCGCAAACCAAACTAAACCCACAAATAAGTTTGTTGACTAGCGAAGCGCAAAAAACCAATCAGATACGATGACCATAACGGCCTGGCCACACCGGATCCCGAATGTGCAATAAAGTCAAAAGTCAAAGTCTTTATTCATCTTTATCTTTATTCACGAAAACCTACTGCTCTACATTTAAGTAAGGTTGTGTAGTATGTAGGCGTTCTACCTGGTAGACTACTGTGAAATTATGTAGCCTAATATTATAGTATACTTATTGTAAATTTGACATGTAAAAGTGCAAAATACATTTTTTTTGTCCTATGCCTAATTACAGAAAATAAACGAATATGAATTCATGTAACGCGCGCCGACAATGGTACTCAGCGACAGATTTTGTTGTGCTTGTAAACGTTACTCAGTGTAGCTGAGCAGATATATTAGGGTTTTATATAGGTACTCAACTTCGTGCAAACTTATTTTTAACTTGGTGCTCTAAGTGCGCTTAATTTTAGTTTATTTCGTTCAAGAGCGTTCGCTTTTAAGCAAAATTCAGTTAAAAAAAGGGCGCTTTGCCTCGTACTTGAATACGGGATAGATAGGAACACTGGCTGAAGCGCCGCGCCTCGGTAACAGTCGCGTCCGATGAAAAAATGTCTGTTGCGGAGTGGTACGGCCCGTCAGTTAACAGGCTTACAAGTACGCATCAGGTGTGCCCAAGCCTTTTCTTCCGGAAAACTTGGACCATTGGTCAGCAAAATCGGAAAAATTTCCTCAACTAAGAACGTAATAAAGATTAAAGATTTCATTATGGGTAATCCGAAGCGGGGAATGGATTTGGAGCTATTGAGTTTGGACCAACTTAACTGTAGGTGTACATAGTGGCGCGATTTTATTTTTTGGTGATTACGCGGGATACAGTTCAAAAACGAATTATTTATAATAAAGCATTTATTGACTCTTAAATTTAATCTGATTGGTATTTAAAACAATATTTTAAATCTTGCTTAAAACGGCAGAATTTCCGAGCGAAATTAGCGCTAAGAAATAAGGTGTAAATTTTGAGCAATTATAACAGAATAGAAAACCACAGATTTTTTGTAAAATATATTGTTGACTACGATTTTATAAAATTAAAATAATGTTTGCACTCTTTTGGGATATTTTTCGATCGATTAATAATAATTATTATTATTACTATTAATTGAAATTAAATTTGACAAAAGGGGCTTATTAAGAAACGTTATTATAGTAAATATAAGCGACTATTTAAATAGCAAGAATAATATAAAATAGTCATAGTTTTGCACACCTGCAGGTTGGATACAATTTACCTTTATGTACCACATCTAATATCTTGTACTTGTTTTTTATGTATCCTGGCAAATAATCATTTTTTGATTTGATTTTGATTTATATTGAGATCCTAGAATAATGTCAAATTAAGATCCACACATATTCTAATAAAATGGTCTTCTAATATATGCATATATTTTTTCACTTCCTATTTTCAAAAGGAATCATTTTCAGAGTTTATAGTTTGTAATACTGGATTACCTCCGCAGTTACTACGCGACTAACCCCTTCTCCCAAAAGCTTCTCAACTCAAATAATGAATAAAAAATCCAACTTTTTGAGTATAAGGCTTGCGATTGGCCTAACTAACAAATTAGACAAGCCAATCACATGACGTATATATATATACTTTACGCGATGTTGTTAGCTAAAAGTGATATATTGTTTTGTTTAATAATGTGATGCAATTATTGTGCTAAAAAAAATAGAATAATACATTACAGATATGGCTGTATGGGCTAGATCCCTTTGCCTTCCCTATCATATCATTTATCATTCTAACTCCTTTAACTAACGATATCGCGTAAAGTAAAGCGATTTACAAAACATTAAACTTGCACTTGACATGTCCGTGCCAAATGGCGGAAAGGACTTAATTAGCTTTTTTATTAATTATTTCAGAAACTGGCGGCACCTTAGCATTATGTGGTAAAACAAATGGGTGTTAATGATTTTTTTTGTTAACAGATGTCAGGCCGGCACAGGGAGATGTGTGGTGGACAAGGCGCATAGAAACCAGTGTCAAGCTTGCAGGCTCAAGAAGTGTCTCGCCATGGGAATGAACAAGGATGGTAAGTAAGTAGGGTAAACCATAGTATTGTTGGTAACCCCCCTAATGATTGGCACTATACCATTTTATTGAATATATTCGAAGTTCTTTAGTTTTATTTAACAACACCAATTTATTATGATAATTGAAATTATTTTTTAATGTTCACAAGTTTTAATTATATTTTTAACTTTAATAGCACTACGAATACCCAACTCATGGTGCCATTTACTATGCTTAAGGTTCCAATTATTGTATGGTTTACCCTAACTGTTATGTTATATAGTTTCTGAACATTTCTACGTGAGTTCTTCGCGCCATTTTGAGTGGACATGTCAAGTGCAAGTTTTTGTTTTGTAAATTAATTTGCTGTGGATATCCTGGTGATGTGGATATGTGGATTGGTCAAAAGTGGTGTTGTTTTGTTTAATAATGTGCTACAATGTGAATAATTATGGAAAACGATAAATTGGACTTTAAATATGGGGCACAAGTTGCAGTTTATTTTTTGCGGTTTTCCCGCGCTGTGGATTCCCATATTTTACGCGACGTGTTTGGGCTATAATGCCGCGAGTGACTCCAAGTAAAGCATCAAATTCTGCAGCATCTGGAATTTGATGATCCCCAACTCGGTTATGAACTCTGTTATGAACATATATTATGCAAATAAATTACGTGTTTAGGACTGATGTACGATGTCCTTTAAAGACAATTAAAAAAAAAAAAAAACATTTTTACGTTGGTAATTGAGTTTTTAATAAATGTGCATTGCCAGTTATAATCGTGTTCGGCGTGCGCTTTCAAATTGTTTTTGTTGTTTCACGGACAATATGCCGACCTGCATGCTACGAATGTGCATGTTCTTCTTCGACAAGAGGAAGGGCTAAAAATAATATAGAAAAAATCACGAAACAATGAAAAAAAAACTGGTACCTAAGTATGCAAAATTTTAAGTGCATGTTTGTCCTTGTGAACGTAATATCTATTGTTAAAATCTCAATTTGTGGTCCTTACGATAACTTAACCCTTAGCAGCCGTCGCTAGGCTCACATGGACCGTTTGATCCTAAAACACCAATTTGCAAAAAAAACCCTTTAAATTTTTACACCAAAATCCATTCATGTGTACTTAAACTAACAAACGTATGCACGGAAGACTTTAACTTATATTGCTATCGTTGTTTTAGACTCAGTACACATTCGTCCTAATTATTCGACCCATTCTGATAAAATTTATTTTATATACAGATTTAACTTTAAGAAAATAATTGTAGGTACTATTTTGCAACATCATATTTTAGCTTTATTTTTGTTTAAATATTTATTAGCCTACATACATCATTTTGTAATTTCAATGATGTATGCTATATATGAATAAATATTTTATATCATTGCTTAGCAAACAAGTCAATTTGACTCTCTTTACAGAGCAGTGAAAAGCTGTTTTATAATTGAATTTAAGAATCCTCATGTTCTAATTATTAAGAGGTGTTGTATATAATAACAATTCTTATATATAATACATTGTTTATTTATACACACAGAAGTACATATATTATCACATACATAACATGACATAATACTATTACTTATGTAATATATGTACCAAATAGGTGTTACAGCATTTACCAATAAAAAAAAGTAATTAAACACTAAAATTTACAAAAAATAACAAAACTTACATAATATAACTAAAATAAAATAAATATTTTTTTTTAACTAGAACTAAAACTTAAAAAAATATCTATATTAGATACCTTAGAAACTAAAACAAAACAATGTCGATTGTTACTTACATAAAATACACCTTAAAAAAATTGTGTTCTACTACATGTTAAATGAATAATATTTTTATTTTGTAAATTTGTTAGTTGTTGTTTTTTTTTTGTTTTAACAGTAATATGTTTCTAATTTCTTCTTCTTTTTAAATTGGTGAATGCTGTGACACCTAATTGGTACATATATAAGTTATAATTATACTATGTTATGTGTGTGATAATATATGCACTGCTGTGTGTACTATATAAATAAATAAAATTCAACTTAGCGATATTTTTGCTAAAAAGAAGTGAATAAATATGTTGACTTGAGTTAGCTATATATTTTTATAAAGTTATTTAAAAGATGAAACGAACGAAGAAATTAAATAACTAAAAAGTAAATGAAGTTGTTAGCCGAATACTTTCATTGGTCCCATGGGTCGAATTTATTTAGCCAACGTGATCTATCCTAAATATTGTAGGGGCACAGATTGTTCTTAAGCCATCATTTGGTTATTTTTTCGCGAGACGGCCACGTGTCGGGTTTAGGACGCGTGTCATAACTGTTGGGGGTCTATTTCACCCCCTCGGGTTTTGCATGGTTGTCTACCTTAATATGTTTTCGCCTAATTGACTTGTTTGCGATGTTGTGTGTGACGGGTTAACTGTTTTAGAGATTTGATGTTTATATTATCATTTTATGTGTATTTTATTCACTTACCTATAAATATCGTGAGAATAGTTTTTTGTTTATTTAAAATCTGGAATTGAAATGCGTAAGCAATGTTTGTTTTATTAATAAGGGGGCTTACGGTTATAGTTCCGTGTTATGATTGATTGATTTAAATAGACATAACGTTACTATTTTACAAGTCATCGTAAGGGTTCTTGTCACTTCTGGAGTACCCGCAATCTTTGGAACTTCTAGGATTGCTCGAAGCGATGGCAAGACGACGGAATGACTGTTGGGCCGTGGAAACTTACTAGGTTTTTGGTGTGGATGGTCCCATAGGGTCCCTCAGCAAAGCGCCTGGCCAAGGAGTTGTCAAAGCGGCTAACGGAAGGTCTGGAGACTGGAAGGCTGGTAATTATTTCTGCCAACTTATTAGCCTCGCTATACAAAGGCGAAATATTGCCAGTCTCCTGGAGACAGACATTTTTTATTTAGTTAAGTTTACTGCTGCTGGAGATGGGCCTTCCAGAACATATATCTGGAGAATTTGGCCTGCACTCGCCACACTGGCCTATATATATTTATATATATATATATATATATATATATATATATATATATATATTCAGTTATTTAAAGGGGTATTTTTATAAGTCGCTAAACGGGTAACTCCGCTTGATGGAAATCCAGCTATAGAAGCAATATATGGGAAAATAAAGTTAGTCCCAACAACTATGACGGCTTGATTAACGAAAAGCTTTTTTGTACAATTAGCTTTAGGTGAACAGCGAGATGAAATATAAGATATATATAAGAAATGTGAGATATATAAATGAAATATAAGATTATTTTTTATGCCATCTACTTTGTTCTTGTCTTATCGAAGCAGAACGTGTTTTACACTTCCATAGCATCCAGGTCAGCATCGCCATCACACCCTTTAGGACACACAGTCCTAGACCTCCACTGTTGGAAATGTGCCTTCCAGAAAATTGCTACAAATTGGCCTACACTTGCCCTGCTGGCCAGACGGGTTGGCCAGGTTATGATATCATTTTTTAATGATAAAAGTTGGTAAAAGTGTAACCGGGACCGACGGCCTAACGTGCTCTCCGAGGCACTCTGTTGTAGGAGCTGTGATGATTATATATCTTTTAAATATAACGAAAGTATGTATGTGGTTATCAACAGCGCTCTCTAGCGGTAACAAAAGAAAACAAGATTACATTTAAAAATGTATTTTTCGAGTAAAACAACTACCACGCCCCGGTCGGCCTCATTAGATCCCCACTGTGGTTACAAATCAGAATAATTTAAATTTTGTCACCGCATGTCCACCACACCCCCAATTTAATGACGGACATATTCCCAACAAATTATTGTGTCCGTCGTTATGCTTGGACCACCACCATAATAAATTAAAATTTAAAATTGGCCGACAATATATTACCTGAAAAGGATATAAAATACGTCTTAAATTACTGAAGGAATTGGGTCCAAGCAGGTCTGCTGTCAATTTATAGAACGAACTGCCAATTTTAACGGAATTAACGGAATCATACTGTGCAGTAGGTATTTGGATGGGTAGGAAGAGATGGAAAATGGTGTATAGTGTTTTGTCATCGAATGCTTAGAAATTAGTCTTTAAATAAATTTACAATTTCAATGTCATACAATTCGTTATTATTCGTTGAGAATATAATATAGAAAATTTTATTCGAAGTTAATTATAGTACATTAAATATCAATTAAAAGCTACCTAAATAATAAAATTAAAAATAAACTAAACTATAAATAAAAAATGTCCTCTAGAGACGTCCCATCCGAGAACATTTCCCCTCTGTATAGCGAGGCTAATACGTTGGCAGAAATAATTGCCAGCCTTCCTGTCTCCAGACCTTTCTGTCTCGACCCCAAACGGCGCAAATTCGTAACCGATACCAAGGTTAGCGTATTTGCGCAATTTGAGGTTCTCCGCAGAAAAAGCCGCACTTCCCGCTCCTGACGAGGTCGCCTGGATGTGAGATGGAGCTAATATATCTACACACGTCGCATCCCACACCAGAGACCTGCCAAGTTTCCACGGCCCAACAGTCATTCCGTCGGGTCTCTTGCCATCGCTCCGCACAATCCCAGATGGTTCTAATATAGCGGGTAACCCTGCAGTGACAAGAGCCCTTTGGATGATGTCGTTGAGAGCCGCGTGACGAGGAATGCGGCCAGCACTTCTAGCACAAGAAAGCAAATATTTTCTAATATATAAAATAAAGTATATTATATATAATATATTTATATTAGATACATAAAAATATTTTAAAAGTTTTTTTTTTTTTTTTAAATAGTTGTTTTAATTTAACTGTCTTCATTATGACGTTTGTAACCTATACCTAAATATAAAATGGAAGTAATTTATCTATTATAAACGTATAATATTGTTTATAAATTATTTGCTGGAAATGTCATAAAATACTGGTAGGTAAGTTTTATTTAAATAAATTTACAAAGTCAAACTACAAGATTTTATGCGTTACGTTTACATTTGAACGAATGCTAAAATGCACAAATGAATAAATAATAAAGGACTAAGTACATCAACTATTTTTAAATTAGAACATGTAATTTTAAAGTAAAAGAAAATATTTTTTTAGGTTAATTGTCTTCATTGTAACATTTGTAACCCATACCTAAATATAAAATGGAAATATGTAATTTGTCTATCATAAACGTACAATCTCCACTGGTCCCACTAACTATTTGTTTGCATAGAGCAAAAACTATAAAGAGACGTTGCTCCGAGCTATTTTGTATTTAAATACATTATAATATTTCGCCCTTGTATTCAGATTAAGCACACATACATCACGATCTATTTAATGGTATATTTAGGAGTTATTTATTATCCTTATTAAAACTATTATCCTTTAATGATTTACTAATAATCGTTTTATTTAAATGTATATTCATCATTAAAGGCCCTAGAACTCCACTGTTAGATATGGGCCTTCCAGAACAAATATCTGGAGACTTTGACCTACACTCGCCACGCTGGCCAGACGGGTTGGCGAGAGTCTGATGACATTTTTTTTATGACATTTGATTAACGATTCCACAAGTTCATATTAGTGGAACCGAGACCGACGGCTTAACGTGTTCTCCGAGGCTCGGGAACGATGGTGTTGTAAATCTATGACAAATGTACTTAAGAAAAATGTATTTCTCATTGGTACATGCCGGGGTTCGAACCCACCTCTTTAGGATGTTAAGGAAAGCATTCGTACAACCGAGCCACCATCGCTATATGTGTATTATTTAAAAATATTATAAGTAAACAGGTAAGTACATTTACCTAAATTGTAGGTAACAAGCACAATTGTATCGAAAAGAAAACTTCTTCCAATAAAAGTCGCGTATTAAAAACAAATCCCACAATCAAACTTCGGAATTTTCATGTAAATTTCAAACAAAAATTACCATAACGTCTCGTGGCCCAACAATGAAACGTTGATCCAATTTAACACAAAAAGAAGCGAGCAACGCGTCAAAAAGAAATACTCTTGTATAGATGAAGTAAAGTCGAGGGCGCAGGAGCGAGCCCTGCGGCACCCCTTGTGAGGATTCTCTCTCTTATTACTTTAGCTTTGTATTATTTAGCTTTCCGGGCGCTGTCTGTGAAAAGGAAAGCTTAATTTTGTTACACTTTGAGATGTCGCGACAATCTAATTATTCTCGTCGCTACCTACCGGCCGTACCTTGTCAAAAGCCTTATTCATTACCAAGTATTCTAATCATGTTAGTTTTATTGTGTTGGCTTAACAACGCATACTTTTAATATGTAATAATTTGTGTATTACATACTCTTTAGTAATTAATTTAATTTAAATACATAATCGTAATTTTGTCTAAATAAGTAGTTAAATACATAGTATAAGATTCTGAAGTTAATTATAAATAGTACATTAAATATAAATTAAAAGCTACCTAAATAATAAAATAAAAAACTTAACTATAAATAAAAAATGTCCTCTAGAGACGTCCCATCCAAGATAGTCCCAAGGAGACTGGCAACATTTCCCCTCTGTATAGCGAGGCTAATACGTTGGCAGAAATAATTGCCAGCCTTCCTGTCTCCAGACCTTCCTGTCAGTCGCTTTGACAACTCCTTGGCCAAGCGCCTCGCTGACGGTCCCCATGGGCCCATCGTCTCGACCCCAAACGGCGCAAATTCGTAACCGATACCAAGGTTAGCGTATTTGCGCAATTTGAGGTTCTCCGCAGAAAAAGCCGCACTTCCCGCGCCTGACGAGGTCGCCTGGATGTGAGATGGAGCTAATGTATCTAGACACGTCGCATCCCACACCAGATACCTGCCAAGTTTCCACGTCCAAACAGTCATTCCGTCGGGTCTCTTGCCATCGCTCCGCACAATCCCAGATGGTTCTAAGATTGCGGGTACCCCAGCAGTGACAAGAGCCCTTCGGATGATGTCGTTGAGAGCCGCGTGACGAGGAATGCGGCCAGCACTTCTAGCACAATTAATGTCTGTACGTAATTTAATAGAAGAAGACTAATTTCTAGGCATTCCATAGATTCACCGTACGGGTGCCGGGTCCATCGTATGTGGGTAAGAGATGAGAAGAATTGTATCTCGGGCTTGCGACCGACAATAGGCTGGTTTAAGAAAAGGAGACCTCCCTTTTTAATTTTTTTTCGATAATACGAGTATACCCTCACCATCCACCATTCTACTCTTTTCCCTACCCAACCAAATACTGTATGATTTCGTTAGTGTTAATATAACACTTTCGATTTTACGAATATTTAATAATAGTTTTTCATTTAATATAATAAATATCATTAGTTAAAATGACACCAAGCTTGAACTAAAAAACACATCTCATATATAAAAATATATGTATATATACTTACTCATTAAAACGTTTGCTTCGGGCATTTTCACACAATGTACCCTGAGGCCTGAGGCGACAATTAGTATGTTTGTGCGAGCTTTATGCGGTTATTACACAATTTAAGAATAATGAGCGCGGTTTCCATTTTGGTTGACTAAGGGTGTAAAAACGTGATAAATTAGATAACGGACGATTACATTGGAAATACCTAAACGAACGCTCGCGGTGGTGGCTTGGTAAAAAGGTGGGTGGGTACAAAGCATGCAACAATGAGAAATACATTTTTCTTACGTACATTTGTCATAGATTTACAACACCGCCGTTCCCGTGAGGAGGAGAGCATATTAAACTAAATAAAACAAACTGGACAAGTGGCTAGTGACAATAGACATAGACTATATATGGTGATAGCTGACTATTTTATGAACTTTACACCAGTGCTTGATATAGGCATATCAGCAATGCGCCGCGAGCCTATTAATCGTATATAGTATTAATATATTGATAATGATGAAATGGATGAAACCTAAAATTTTAAAACTGAAAAACACAGTTGACTAATCATCTAAGTAGCTATGTGTAGCATGCCGGGTACACTGCCTTTGGGTTGCAATTCCGGCCTTATAAATTATTGTAAATTTGTATGTAAAATATGTATTAATTGTAACCTGTTAGTGTACCTTAAATAATAAATAAATCAATAATAATAATATTTATATTATTATCACTACCGTGATTCCGGGCGGGGTTCTCATAAACCTTTCTCACTCAGATGTTACAAATAAGCTTAATAAGGAAATGAAAGAGAATATTTTTTTATATATATTTAAAGACGATGCCTGTCTTATAAACAATAGTAACCTGTTCCGTTGACGAGCTACAGACACGGGGAAAGAATTATAATCTCTGCTAGAAGAGTGAAAAGGGATAGAAAGTTTAACATTTCAAAGATACTGTTGCGAATTTCATCTTAAATCTAAAGGTAAACGAGTAGTTGAAGGTAAATACTTTGAAAGTGACATTCAAGTGAACCCTCTTGTTTCCACTGTTACCGATCTACCTTTACCCAAAATCGTACGCAAATCCAACGTCGTGTATTCCAACACTTAACTGTTTATACCGGGGACTAGCAGACACTGATTAATGCGAATTTAATCCCTAACTAAACCCCCTAAATCCGACCCTGTATTAATGGGTTAGCCCACTCGAAAAACGTCATAACTACCACACAATACTAATTCACTTCAAACTTTATATCTTTGCCAGTAAATCTCAAAATGCAATCACGTAAAATGTTAAGCGGACTTCAAAGTTAAATTGTCAAAGAGATATATATTTTGAATTCGTAATCCTTAAAGTGCGATATTGGAAAGGCTTTTGGCTTGTGCGGCTAAATGAAGTTCTACTCAAAATTGCGAGGACGAAAGTCTAAAATTGTGTGCGACTGGTGACGGAATCAATAACCATTTCGCCGAATCAGTTTGACAGAAGTCGTTTAGAAAGAGATAGGAAAAGCGCGGTTTGTGTGCTTGTGAGAGAGAGAAGAATAGGTTTATCGGCTCAGTCTTGTGCAATTGGGTTTTGTGAAGATCGCGCAGATGAGCCACGCACCTGATCGCTTGATTTTATTTTTCAATTATGGCGGAACCCTCAGCCATTTTTTGTTATTGCCGCGTTTTCTTTATTTTATTGTCGTTTCGCGAAATGATCTATTCGATTTTAGGGTCACCCTTCGTTTTTTATTACAAAATATTTCTCGTGTATTATTATTGTTGGTATTTTCTATAGATGTTTTATTAGACCTACAAACAATAAATTCTTATGTTTATAAATTTTATTCTCGGTACAAATATGTTCCTATACCTAGTTATGGATGTGTTGTGTTCTCTTCTCCCGATGGATGATGAATGAGGCGATAGGGAAGTCAAAGGGTCTAACCCATACAGCCAAGTCTGACGTATAAAACAGTGAAGGTCTAGGGACTCTGCATTCTAGGGACTGAAATGAATGAATGAAACTATTTTATAGTTTTGCAGAATAATATTTATATTTAAATTAAAAAAAGTATCATCACGACCGTTTCCCTTTCAGGGCGATCAGAAACCACGCTTATAAATAAGCTGAATTCACATTTAGCCAGTTAGTGTTGTTGTTTGCATCAGAATAGGTGGTCTTGGTCTTGCACTCCTAATCTTGGTCTTGGTCTTGAGCAAGAGTCTCGCAAGACTCTTACTCTGACTCAATATAAATTTTATTTTCCAATTGTACTAAGGAAATCTCTCTCCGCGATGTCTTTAGGTTACCAAACTTGAGACATATCACAAATAAATTAAATAATTTATTGTGTCCCGACCAGGAATCAAAACTTGTACATCCAAGTCCGAATCCACGGAATTAACCGCTAGACCTCGGAGGCATTAGGTATAGGTAGGATTTGTGTATACTAAAATAAAATTATTTGCAAACGAGCTCTCCCAAGTTCCAAATACCTGAACCTTTTTTTTTCATTAGGAACAAAAAAATATTAATTACGGACACGACGCAATAAAAAATTATTGAAAATAAAAACCCAACCCCAAAAAAAGTAAACACTTTAGCAAAATTTGAAAAAAATCTGTGCTTGAGTCTTGCGAGACTCTTACGCAAGACCAAGACTAGGGTAGTCTTGGTCTTGGTCTTGCAACCATATCAGTAGTCTTGTCCTTGGTCTGCTTTTTTGCAAGACCAAGGCGGAGATTGGGCAACACTACATTTAGCCAACTTTACTATAGGCCAATCATGACAAGTGGCAAGCTCGTACCAAAGTCGAGAAATTAAAATTAAATATTATTTAAATGTATTTATTTACATTAATAAATATTATTGTATCCCGACCAGGAATCGAACCTGGTACCTCCGAGTCTAAATCCACGGATTTAACCGCTAGACCACGGAGGCAGTTGTATTTAAATGATATGATATTAGGATAAATAATAATTTTAAAAAAATATAGAAAACATCAGTTATACTATAACTTAAATAAAATGCTGTACCTATCAGTAGGTAAGGGTAGAGAACAAATTTATATTCATGACTGACCCCCACCCCTTGAGTCGAGTTTTAAAGACAAAGCAACGTTCAAAGGAAAATATACTCTTCACTGTACATTGTACAGTCGAGGACTTAAATCGATTTATTATAATTTAGTCTTCATTTGCCTCCGTGGATTTAGACTCGGAGGTACCGGGTTCGATTCCTGGTCGGGTCACAAAAATATTTATTAATGTAAATAAATACATTTAATTAATATTTATTTGTGATATTTCTCGAGTTTGGTACGCCAGAGACATCGACGAGCTTGCCACTTGTCGTGATTGGCCTATAGTAAAGTAGGCTAAATGTAAATCCATTTATTTATAAGCGTGGTTTCTGACCACCCCGAAAGGGTTACGGTCGTGATGATACTTCACTTTAGTCTTCATAATATAAAATAATAATTACAAACTACTTTAATAAAATTTAATAACTATAAACTAAGCCTAATAAAAAATAAACAATAAAACTATAAATAAAAAATGTCCTCAAGAGACGTCCCATCAGAGATAGTCCCAAGAAGACTGGCAACATTTTCCTTCTGTATAGCGAGGCTAATAAGTTGGCAGCAATAATTGCCAACATTCCTGTATCCAGATTTTTTCATCAGCCGTTTCACGAGCCGGGACAGACGGCATTTAACGCGTGCTCTACAAGGACGGGAAAGATGGTGTTATTGGTAAATCAATCAAAAATGCAAGTTTTTGTTTTGTAAATTACTTTTCTGTGTTGTTAATCAAAAGTGCCGTTGTTTTGTTTAATAATGTGCTACCTACAATGTAAATAAAATAATCATGGAAAACGATTTTAACTTTAAACTTTACGAGTATAAGGGGCAAGTTGCGGTTTATTTATTGCGATTTTCCCGCGCTGTGAACTCCCATATTATACCCGACCTGTTTAGGCGATAATGCTGCGAATAACTCCACGAAAAGCATCAAATTCTGCAACATCTGGAATCTGATGATCCCTTTGCCTTTCCTTTCACCTTATTCATCATCTTTTGGTAGAAGATAAAACAAACAACAAAAAAACTTTATTTTTTTCCATGACTATACTTGCAATGAGCACGGAGGAATATAAATTGTATTTAAATGAACGGAGCTTAATTCCTACGAATATTAACAATGTAACCACGCGATTTCAACTCTTATTTTTGGTTGGTATAAAGGTCTTAATCGAATATACTTTGGAAGTATGCTAGCATTGTCACTTGTATTTTACTTGAAATATATTTAAGATTTTCTTAGCTTGAAGTAAAATAATAAAACAATGTTAATGATTTGACTTATTGTATAGGAAGTAATAAGGTTAGGCATATACTTATAATGGGACTTACTTACTATCGTTCGTAGACTGTCATTTGCCTTAGGCTTGGTTTAGTGTTGCCCAATCTTGATCATGTTATCTTGATTTACGACCAATATCAAGACTAGCCCTAGTCTAATTTCTATGTTTGCTAAAAAAAAAAACGGGATTCTTTCGCGCCATTTTGCACGAACATGTCAACTGCGAGTTTTTATTTTGTAAATAACTTTACTGTGGATATTGTTAGTCAAAAGTGGAGTTGTTTTGTTTAATAATGTGCTACAATGTAAATAATAAATAACGATAAATAGGACTTTAAATATGAAGCAAGTTGCAGTTTATTTGCAGGTTTTCTCGCGTTGTGAACTCTCATATTATACCCGACGTATTTGGGCTATAATGCCGCGAGTGACTCCAATAAAAGCATCAATTTCTGCAACATCTGGAATTTGATGATAACCTCTTTAACTAAAAAGAAAGATATATTACGTCAGACTTGGCTGTGCTCATTCATCATCCATTGGGAGAAAAGAATACGTCCCACAATATTATTAAAATAAAACACCAGTTACTTTAGCAATCATTTTACATAATTCAAAATAGTTATAACACAATTTTCTAAACATAAAACAAAACACTTTTGTTGGCACCTGTACGTGACAACTAAATCCCAACTATCGCGCTCGGGATTGGGAGAAATCATGCCATTTCTTTCTTTCTTTTAGGAATATTGTATGTCTGTCTCACGACACCGGAAGTGAGGATTCAAATATGGCTGCGGCAGGAAGTGGGCGTGCCGAGTGATTTATAGTGGGTAGTTTGGGGGTACGGGGAGGTGACCTAATTTTCAACTCAAATTGGGACTCAGATTTACTTGTCAATGTATAAAAAAACACCAAAACCGTTCTATTAATCGAGGCTAACGGAGCTTAAAATTAAAGAAAATTCTTATTGACAACTGTTTTTACTCAATAAAAGAATTTTTAGCACGCAAATTTTGACATTAACATTGTATTCCATTACATTGACAAGAACACTATTAAATGTAAACTATAATACAAATAAATATTGTAAATAAATATCTATTGACATAAGCATATTGTATGCCCACAATGTACATACAACTGTAATTAGAATAAGCAATCTATACAATAAAGAATTTTGAATTTGAATTTTGAATTTAAAAACGTAACACAGAAAAAAATATCTTAGTTATTATATATTTAAGCTTAAATACTTTATTAGTTACCCCGAAACATAAATAATAATAAATATCTCGGCTTAACTAGCTCTAAAACTGACAGTAGATAACGGAATCCACTATTTTAAAAATCAAATTTTTAGCACAACTCATGGTAACCCTAGTTTGGGGGTAAATTGTAGAATGAACTGTAGGTACCCATAATGTAGTGTACTTACCTCTGCCGTGTCATTGATTGTGCTGGAAATTGTGTGACTTGGCGGGGAAGACTGAGTAAAGGTGCCCGTAGCACACCAGCAACCGTGTCTTAAAACCACACAGAAATAAACCCATCCCGTAGCGAGAAAAACGGCCTCTGAGACAAATGTGTCTGCCACATATTAAATATGACTATGGAAACGATAAATGTGGCGTGACACAAACGTTAGAGTGCTTTTCCATTGCTGCGCACGGACGCACTTCAATGTGCTAACAATAAATTGAGAAAAGCTTTTTTTTCTCTAAAACATTCGATGCTCCACATTTTATTCCATAGTAATAAAATATATTTAGACGAAAAGGGAAAAGATTCGTGTGTGGCTGGCTGTAGTGGCACGTAGATCAGCGGTTCCCAAACTTAGAAGTATTTTTAAAATTTTATATTTTAGCTTAAGCCTAAAAATTTAATAACAAAAAAGAAGAAAGACTGCGCCACACATCTCGAATACTATGATCTATCTTAGAAAAATAAAGTATCATCATGTTCGTATCTCTTGGGGTGGTCAGAAACCACGTTCTTTTTAAAGAAGCGGATTTACATTTAGCTAACATTACATGACAAGTGGCAAGCTCGTCGATGTCTCTAGCATTTCATCACATATAAATTAAATAAATCTGCGATCTTAGTCTGGTATCTATCTTAGCGGGGAAGAATGTCATAACATTTAATACTAAATGTATCAAAGTATCTCGTCATTGCTTGTTCAATTTTAAGTTAAATAAATTGAAATGAGAGAGAACCATAATTGGTTCAGGTTTTCTCTTATTTCAATATTATTTCTGCAAAATGGTGTTCACAAATATATATTTTGTATTCGAAGTAATGTACAAAGAATAAAATTAAAATTATATACATATATATAAACTAAATTAAAAATAAAATTAAAAACTAAACTATATATTAAAAGTATTGACCATGGCTTGATCATGTGGCAGTGTTGGGCCAAGAAGCACTCCCCCGGTGCACATGCTGATTTGCTGCGCAAAAAAACTTGCCACATACTTCTTTAATTAAATAACTCCTTAGCACTTAGCCTCCATGGTCCCATTGTTTAAAATGGAACCTTTATTAATATATAAACTTTAATTTGTTACGAAAGGTTAATATTCGAGTATCTACTGCCGCCTCCGTGGTCCAGTGGTAACAAACGTTGTCGTGAACTCGGGAGGTCGTGGGTTCGATTCCCACCGGGGGCAAGTTGTACATTGTATAATTTGTCTCGGTCTGGGTGTTTATATGTATAATATGTATATATTTACAAAAAAAAAGTATAATATGTAATTTATCAACCATCTAGTTTCCGTAACACAAGCCTCGCAGCTTAGCACGGAAATTAGATGGCGCTGTGTGACCTGTCTGGAAATATTTATTATTATTATTATTACTATATTTGAAACCAAACCTCTGAAACAATTGCGGAAAAACAATTGAGAACCGTTGCTCTCGTAGTATAAAACTCTATATCCGCCGTTACGACCCATGTCGCATCCGCCAGCGAGCAATAAAATCAAATAGACATCTCCCTTCCTGGCCCCACTGTGGGGTCAAACGGGGGCCCAAAGGGGGGTCAACTTTGTAGTCTGCTGCGGGGATGAAACAGTGATTCTATTTGGTACAGTCAGGTTCATGAATAACTGTAACTCTGGATGAATTCTAAGTTGAATCTCGTGAAGTTTGCATTTTGTTGGTGGATTTTCATTGATATATCTACTATTCTCGTAGTCCACTTTTTTTTAAATCAAGCCAAAATAGTTCTTTATTCACGTAAACAGGCATTTGTGCCACGTACTATTTAAATTATTTTATTTTATTCTACTCATGCTAGTAGTTAACTTTAAAAGTAGTTTTAATAAATAAATAAAATGTTTGTTATATTAATTTTTAAGCCATCTTAGTTCTTCTTCTTTTGTCTAAGAAGAACGTGTTTAACACCTCTGTAGGATGCGGTCGACATATTGTCCGTAAAGCAATAAAATCAAATAATGCGCGTGGAACACGATCATGACCATAATTATTTATTTAAATTTTTATTAAGAAAATCCAAAACAGCAATACATTTTGCAAAGCAATACAATTAAAAATTTACATGCCAAACCAAAGGATTTCACCTTTTAAAATACATTTATAATCTGATCTACAAGTAAATTACATGTAATTTTGAATCGAATTTAACATTAAATTAAATACAAACATAAATAACAAATTATTAAACACAAACTGAAATGAAAATTACGTCAAAAAAATATATAATAATAATAATGAAACAAAACAAATAAATAATCAAAATGTCACAAATTAATTTTGAGATGATTGTTTTATTTCTTATACTGTTTTGGCTTCTTGCCCCATCTTGTTATTACCTGACTGCGCGACGTAAAGAAAGGTTATGTGTTTATCAGCCTATGTATGTATGTATGTTTCTTTGTGGCACACTGGAGACCAAACGCATCACATTGCAGTCGGGATCCATTGTTGGAAAGATTTGAATTAAAGTCGCTATGTAATAAAATACATATATAAATTTATTTTAAATGTGGTTATCTTAAGAAACTTTTTGGCAACGGAACCCTCGGCCTTGTTTTCTTTCTTTTTATTTTTTTATTTTCAGTTTTAAATAAAAGTTCTAAATAAAACTGCCTCCGTGGTCTAGCGCTTAATTCCGTGGATTTAGACTCGGAGGTACCGGGTTCGATTCCTGGTCGGGACACAAAAATATTTATTAATGTGAATAAATACATTTAATTAATATTTAATTTATTTGTGATATTTCTAGAGTTTGGTACGCTGGAGACATCGACGAGCTTGCCACTTGTCATGATTGGCCTATAGTAAAGTTGGCTAAATGTGAATCCGCTTATTTATAAGCATGGTTTCTGACTACCCCGAAAGGGAAACGGTCGTGATGATACTTTACTTCTAATTAAAAGTTAATCTTTTACGCAGTCGGCTTCTTTTATTTTTAAATTAACTTTTTTATATTTGATAGTTTCTTTTTTTGTTTTAGCGGTCCAGAATGAAAGGCAGCCTCGAAACACTGCCACCATCAGACCGGAGGCGCTTCGAGAAATGGATCAAGAAAGAGCTTTGCGGGAGGCGGCTGTCGCTGTGGGCGTTTTTGGGTATGTCAATATTAACTATAGAAAAGTTTTCCTAAAAATATCGCCACTCATACCGACCCTAATCGAGTAGGTAGCAAGAGGTCGACGATCGCGCGAACGTTGACTTACGTAATTCTTTCTCTTTCTAATTTCGTCTCTCGGCTGTGGGCGAGATCAAATTAATAATAACACTCCCTAGTCTTTAGGTATTTATCACGATGGATAGTAGTGTTTTGTTTTGCGGATAATGATTTTTATCTCGAAATAAGTGACCATTTTTATTTTAAATTCTACTAATGACACCTGAAGCCAAAAAACAATATTAGTTCTTTTGACAATTACGCGCGGTATATAGGAGAGCATAGTTTTAGCTGAGCCGTTTGAAGTTTTTTCTTCTTTTAAGAGCGAGATTTTCGAACCGACTGAATCAAGAGAACGCGCTCAAATGAATATCTTTTTCAAAAGGATTTTTCCGGAAGACATGTCAAAGGCTGGCAGAGTCTGCTGTCTTTCTATCTATGAAAAGTAAAAAAGTAAAGTATTATCATGACCGTATCCCTTACGGGGTGGTCAGAAACTGCGCTGTTGTAAGGCGCGAGTTCACATTTAGTCAACTTTATTATAGACCCATCATGACAAGTAGCAAGCTCGTCGATGTCTCTATCGTACTGCAAACTTGATAAATATTTATTTATTTATTTAAATCTTTATTGCACAAAGTACAAAGGCGGACTTAATGCCGCTAGGCATTCTATGACAGTCAAACGTTTGGGACAACAAAAGCAATTAAACAATGAAAGGTGATACATATCACAAATAAATGAAATGAAAATGAAAAAATGAAAATATATTTATTTATGTTAATACAAGCAGCCGAGGTTGACAATTTCACATTATACAATGTGTTGTTTAAAAATAATGATAAGGCTGTAGACGGTGACGTCCCGACCTCCGCTGAGGCGAGCCAGTGTCACGGAGGCCGGGTTGTGGCGTTGTAGACGGTGACGTCCCGACCTCCGCTGAGGCGAGCCAGTGTCACGGAGGCCGGGTTGTGGCGTTGTAGACGGTGACGTCCCGACCTCCGCCGAGGCGATCCAGTGTCACGGAGGCCGGGTTGTGGCGTTGTAGACGGTGACGTCCCGACCTCCGCTGAGGCGAGCCAGTGTCACGGAGGCCGGGTTGTGGCGTTGTAGACGGTGACGTCCCGAACTCCGCTGAGGCGAGCCAGTGTCACGGAGGCCGGGTTGTGGCGTTGTAGACGGTGACGTCCCGACCTCCGCTGAGGCGAGCCAGTGTCACGGAGGCCGGGTTGTGGCGTTGTAGATGCTCCTAGTATAATAAATAAAATAAATTATTGTGTTCCGATCGTGAAGCAAACCCGGTACCTCCGAGTCTAAATCCACGGACTTAAGGCTACTGAAATTTGTTAAATGTCATATCTTCAGTGACACTCTCATGTTTAGGTAAAATCGATTGACGTTTAATCTTTAAAATCAGCCTACTCATTTAATCTCCAATTTGCCACAAAAGAATAAACATACATACTAACATACATAGCCTAATAAAGACATAACCCTTCTTTGCGCAGTCGGGTACAAAAGAATAGTGAGATAGTAAAAAGGCAGAATAATACAAATCAACAAAAATAAATTTGTTACACCCGCGTTGCCTCCAAATCACCTTCGTCGGAAAAGTGCACTCCCGGGTCACCTTCGAAAGAAGCTCCAAGAGAAGCGGTATCTACAAAAGCGCTGGGCACATTCCCGCTGTCCCAGCACTAAACGAGAGCTCAACCGATTGGCGGAAGAGCTCTCTATAGAGATCGCCGCTTTTCGAGGTCGGACCTGGGAGTCACTTATGGACACCATCGGGGAGGAAAAGGGAAACCTGGTATCCCTCTACCGCCTCACAAAGAGCCTTACCAATGCTCCTCAACATGTACAGCCATTGCTCGACGACCGCGGAGATCGATGTTATTCCGCTCGGGATAGAGCCGAAATCCTGGCCAATCATCTTGAGCGGCAATTTCAGCCCTTCCCGGTCGTCGACCATATCCATAATGAAATTGTGGAGTGCAAAGTACGGGAGATGATCAATTCTGAAATGCCGCCGGCCCTACCCGGGCACTTCTTCGTGTCGCCGACGGAGGTCTGCAAAGCAGCCCTTCGTTTAAAACCGAAGAAGGCCCCGGGACCCGACGGCATTTCTAATATTGCGTTATCGCAGCTGCCGCGCAGAGCTATGGTAGCGTACACCAGAGTCTGTAATGGGATCCTTCGCACCGGCCACTTCCCTGAGTGCTGGAAATCAGGGAAGGTTATTGTCATCCCCAAACCGGGAAAAGACCGGCGCCACGCCTCCAGCTATAGGCCAATAACCTTACTGCCACACCCGGCAAAGTTGTTCGAGCGCTTGTTCCTCCGGAGGCTGAAACGTTACGTCGAACTTCGCGATGAACAATTCGGCTTTCGAGAGGGACATAGCACCACACTCCAACTGACCCGGGTGCTGCACCACCTGGCAGTCGAGAAGAACGAAGGCCGTCGCTCTGTCGGCGTCTTCCTAGATATCGAGAAGGCGTTCGACAGAGTCTGGCACGACGGTCTCTTGTACAAACTTCTTGACTCGTCACTCCCAGCAATGGCAGTAAGGATCCTAGCGTCGTTCTTGGAGGGACGACGATTCCACGTCGCTGTGGAGGATCTCATCTCTGAGGAAAAGCCCATTCTGGCTGGGGTTCCACAGGGCAGCTGCTTATCTCCCGTACTTTACGCGCTGTACACCAATGACATCCCAACACTCTCTGAAGTCCTGGAGGAGGACGGGGAGGACAGGGAGGAGGATGTCATGCTTGCACTGTTTGCGGACGACAGTGCCTACTTCAGCTCTTCTCCAAGCCAATATGAGGCTGCTGATAAAATGCAGGACCTCCTGGACCTACTCCCTGCGTGGTTGGACAAGTGGCGTATGTCTATCAATGTCGGCAAAACTGCCGCATTGATGACATCCAGATGCCGACTGCCTCCACCACTGCAGCTTCGAGGACAGAACATCGAGTGGACACCGACCGTCAAATACCTGGGCTGCATCATTAACAGGACGTTAACAATGGGTGAAATGGCCTGCCACGCCGTCAATCAGGCGAAGGCGGCCCGAGCCATGTTACGCCCTGTTATGAATTCCAGCTTGCCGCTCAGGTTGAAGGTTCGGATCTACAAGATGTTCATCCGTTCCCGACTCACCTATGCTGCGCCAGCCTGGCACCACCTTCTGGCCAAGACCAATAGGGACAAGATCCAAAGTCAGCAGAACATATCGCTCAGAGTGGTCTCCCGAGCACCATGGTTCGTGCGTAATTCCGTCATAGCTCGAGATCTGGAGATGCCTACTATTGAGGAATTTGTCGTCGGCCTGACTAGACGTATGTTCTATCGGGCCGACAACGGACACTTGAAGCATCTTCAGAATATCGCTCCGTCTTGCGCTCGGCCCCCCAACGGGAGACCGCTTCCTAGAGAAGTGCTGTTGCAGGAGAGTTGAAGTAGTCGAACCTATACCCCCCTGGGTTCGTGAGCCACACGGGCGCTGTTATACAGTTACGGCGCCCAGCACCAAAAGTGCATGAATTACCGGTGGGTGGTTGCCCGCTGAGATCCTGCCGGGGAAAACGGGGGAATGTCCCCATCCCCAACCCGGGCCCATTAGCCATCCGGGCCTGGACGACCCCACTGTCTGTCTGTTACACCCGCCACGATGCTGTGTGTCACTATTACATGTTTTAAAGAAAAAGCATGACAACACACATTTGTTTTAAGAGGATTAGCGAAACGTTAAAGAATAATTATTTTTATTTAAAAACTTTATTGCACAATGTACAAAAGGCGAAACTTAAAGGTTAGGCCTTCTCTGACCTTGGGGACAAAAGAGATATCAAATAGAAATATGATACGGTGCAAAAATAAGAGTTAAAAGAGACAGTTTTTGCTATAACTAACACTTAACCTAATATCAAATACATATACTACTTAATATACATCATATATAAACCTACATGCCTCCGTGGTCTAGCGGTTAAGTCCGTGGATTTAAACTCGAAGGTACCGGGTTCGATTCCTGGTCGGGACACAAAAAATATTTATTAATGTAAATAAATATTAATTTATATTTGTGATATTTCTCGAGTTTGGTACGCTGGAGACATCGACGAGCTTGCCACTTGTCATGATTGGCCTATAGTAAAGTTGGCTAAATGTGAATCCGCTTATTTATAACTTTGACCACCCCGAAAGGGAAACGGTCGTGATGATACCACCATAAACCTACATATACTCATATGTACATAATACATACATACATATATAACTACATAATAATTAAAATAAACTAAAAACACACATTAAAATAGATATATTTATTGGGACTTACGAGGGGCGTTCAAAATATTCTCGGTATGTGGATAAAAACAAACAAGTACGAAAAGTTTGATATTTTTATTTTTCAATATACTCCCCCCCTATGTTCATACACTTATAAGATCGATTAATTATTTTTTTTAATCCCTCATAAAAATATTTTTTATCTTTGGTGTAAAAATGCTCCTCCACGGCCGTCTTCAACGCTTCATCGTCAGAAAATTTATTTCCACGCAGATCCTTTTTAAGATTGGGAAACAAAAAGAAGTCGCTTGGGGCTAAGTCCGGACTATAGGGTGGATGAGTAACAGTTTCAAACCCACATTCAACAATAGCTGCCTTGGCAATATGAGCAGTATGGACAGGGGCGTTGTCATGCAGAAGCAGAACACCTTTGGTTAACTTTCCTCGCCTCTTTTCTTTGATCGCATCTCTTAATTGACGTATAACGTTAGCGTAGTACTGCCCTGTGATATTTACACCTTTTTCTTTATAATCGATAAGCAAAACTCCTTCACAATCCCAAAATATTGTGGCCATGACCTTGCCAGCTGACGGGATTACCTTGAACTTCTTGGGATGAGCTGAACCCTTAATGTGCCACTGCATGGACTCCTGTTTGCTCTCTGGGTCATAATGATGAACCCAGGTTTCATCTCCAGTAACTATTTTTCGCAGCACCTCATCGGGATTTTCACCACACAGGTCGATAAAATCTGAACAGCAAGCCACACGCATATCCTTTTGAAGAAGCGTCAGCATTCGCGGAACCCATCTTGCACTTACTTTTGACATATTAAGATGGTCATGTATAATGTCATGTACGGTACCAATAGAGAGATTGGTTACTTGAGCTATAGATTTTACCTTCACTCGGCCGTCTTCCAATATAAGTTTTTCCACTTTATCAATATTTTCTTGTGAGGTAGCCACTACAGGCCGGCCAGGTCTAGGGTCATCTTCAATACTCTCCCTTCCACGCTTAAATTCGCTTGACCATTTTTGAATAGTAGATAAAGAAGGAGCAGACTCACGGTAAACACAATCCATTTCCTCTTTTATGGTTTTTTGATTTTTACCCTGTTTTGTCAAGAATTTTATGACGGATCGGTGCTCTAATTTCGTTAAAATTGTTAATTCGCTCATGGTGTTCATGTTTGTTCGGCAATTGCAGAAAAACAAAAGAACATCTCGGTTCCAATTTTACTTTTTTTTAATGTCAATGGATGAATCTTAGCGGCCAGTAACAAATATATATATAAAAGAGGTTGTAACGTATCAATACCGAGAATATTTTGAACGCCCCTCGTAATTCAATGTGTGAACACAAAACTCGTAAAGGTGGCTCTCTTCGGTGCTTGACGAATACTGACTGGAAGGTTGTTCCAAAGGGAAGACGCTGCGACTACGAAAGGCTTTGAAACAAAGTTAGAGTGATGGGAAGGGATAGAATAGGTCTATAGGTATAGGTATAATTTAAAGTTGAAGGTTTATTCAAAGGTTTTAGTACCTCTAACGCTACCTTTGATCAGTTGTTGTCTTCCTGCATGACTGGGCTGACTGACGGCAGGTCAGTCGACAGTACATAATGAGCTAGACCTACATGTGGATGGGGCATTCAATTCAGATTATTTGTCACCAAACAATACAAATAAAGATTAGTGCTTGGTAATCTTTATCTTGGTCTTGGGGCCTAATTCTGGCGCCTTCGACTTGCGTGTCGGTTGGAAATATTCGAATGAAAAGCGACAGATCTCTATTAAAAACTGTAAGGTGATTGCTAACCTGTCTGGCAAGCGAGGTGGAATCGGTCAAATTCTTGAGAAAGGAATATGTTTTACAAAGCACATTTCTGATATACTTGAATTTTTCAGAATTTTATTTATTTTTAATTATTTATTTAATTAAGGATAACTAACGTTTAATAACAAAATAGGAAAACGGTATATGGAAACATAATTTAAATAAGTGGTAGGTGGACTGATGGTGGCAATTTGCCCAGTCTGCCGGAGCGGGAAAGTATAAATAAATAAATAAATATTTCCAGACAGGTCACACAGCGCCATCTAATTTCCGTGGTAAGCTACAAGGCTTGTGTTACGGAAACTAGATGGTTGATAAACTACAAATTATACTTTTTTTTTTGTAAATATATACATATTATACATATAAACACCCAGACCGAGACAAATTATACAATGTACAACTTGCCCCCGGTGGGAATCGAACCCACGACCTCCCGAGTCCACGGCAACGTTTGTTACCACTAGACCACGGAGGCGGTATCCACCGTTCGTACCGATAAACCCAGCTAAGTGGATCCCCATGTGATGTCAGTTATGAGTGTTGTCCAGACCTCGCGTGCCACTTTCTATCAGTTGGGGGCAAGGTCACAGGATCAATTAGAAGTTACTGTAAATGGACAGACTTGAAACAAAGGTTAAAATATTTTTTATTAGCATTTTTAAAGCCCCCCCCGCTCGCCCTTGGTGATACGTGGTGAGGTTTAAGACTACCACTGCCACTCCATCTAAAATCACGTGTTTTAATAACTACAAAAAAATCTTAAAATTTATGGTATACTATCTTTTAATACAGATATAAAGTATATTAACAAAAATTAAGAACCATGATAAAAATGTCAAGACAGAAAGGTTGCAGGTTGTTTGACGAAAAACTAAACATACCTGATACCTTACTACACCCCCTCCCCCTTTATATTTCGTGTTTTTTGCCGAACCCCCTCACCCCGACACTCACGTGATTAATTAATTAAAAAGTGGACTTAAGAGATGATTATGAGATATCCACTTGGTACATATTAGAATTGACTCACATTTGTAAAACAAGAATAAAAGTTATAAGAGATTTCCATTTTTTTTAAATAAAAGGTTAGTTTATTATATGCATTGTCGTCACCCCTTGACAAAATGTAAATCATACAATCACTTAAGTGGAGTCCCATGTCCCACGCCTCGTGTCGCCATTTCTAATGATAATGTAATACCACTATTGATATTTTATGTTCTATTTCACCCTGGATATTTATGATTATGATAATCATGTTTTTTTATAGTTACGCTTTATTGGATTAGTTTTATAAGTGGTGGAATAAACTCTTAGGTAAATGGTGGTAAAAGTTTTAATTATTCATCTACTGGTGGTAAAAAAAAATATATATATAAAAAAAAAGTATTATCACGACCGTTTCCCTTTCGGGGTGGTCAGAAACCACATTTATAAATAAGCGGATTCACATTTAGCCAACTTTATTCTATAGGCCAATCATGACAAGTGGCAAGCTCGCCGATGTCTCTAGGCGTACCAAAGGAGAGATATATCACAAATAAATTAAATATTAATTAAATCTATTTATTTACATTAAACTGCTTCCGTGGTCTAGCGGTTAAGTCCGTGGGTATAGACTCGGAGGTACCGGGTTCGATTCCTGGTCAGGACACTAAAATATTTATTAATCTAAATAAATACATTTAATTAATATTTAATTTAGACATCGACGAGCTTGCCACTTGTCATGATTGGCTTATAGTCAAGTTGACTAAATGTTAATCCGCTTATTTATAAGCGTGGTTTCAGACCACGGAGGCAGTTTAGTAGCTAGTTTGTAATTATTATTTTATATTTTGTAAATATTATTTTTCAATAAAAAAAGTAAAAAAAAGTACATACTCGTCTAGAGTGAGTCACCCAAAATCACCTTCTCATCAAACTAATCAGGTCATAAGTCTATCTGGGGGTCAACTCATTCTATGCTTAAGAATCCGTCTACTCCATCGTTCATCGATTTTTCGACACATAATATCCGGCCCATTGCCACTTAAGCGTACTAATTTTAAATTCTATCGTTGCAGTCCCCCAGTATCGCTTGCTATGGCGTTATCACCAGCTCGCTACCCGCTGCTCTCTCCACACTACCCACCCCTTCCACCAGCGCAGCCACAACCTGATTCCTCGAGAGACAATGACGATCGACACGACAATAGAAGCGATAGCGATGGTATGCTAAATTTCCATGTTTTAATTAGTACCTATGTTTAAATTTATTTATTGTTGTTGTGTTTAATATTGTATTTGTTTTATTGTGTAAATCGATATAGCTGAGTTTTCCTTGCAGATTCTTTTCTCAGTCAGATTAATCATTAACAGATTACTGGAATCTGCTAAGCTGCTTATCTTCTGCTTACAGCTGACTCTTTGGACCACTTTGCTGCTTAGTCTTGTACTATCAGTTCATAATATATAAATCATTCAAAATAATTAAATTAATAACGTGCCACAAATACCTGTAATAGGTTTACGTGAATAAAGATAAGATATACTTTGACTTCTTTATATTTATTTAGTTAGAGGCTTTAGTAACATATTTGAACTAAGTTCGTAGAATGTATAGCAAAAGTGTTGCTTCCAAGCATTAGTTTTTACCTTAATGCCTTAAAAACGATATCTATAAAATATATAAAAATATAAACACTTGCAGTCCCAAAAACCACCTTGTGGTACACCTTTGTAATTTAAAGATCTTATATTAAAAATCACAGAATTACGTATATTGAGGAATTACATTTTATATAAATATATATTTAAATAGTTATATGTTATATATGGCGCAGGGAAATGAATAAATCCTTAGAGATATCATGAAATCACCAAAAAACATGTCAAAAACTCTCATTTGTTACCTGTTACTAAAAACATCTAGTGACATATCACAGTATCATAATACTGTAGTATAATATAATATAATTACATATTTGACATGTTTTCAGTAAGAGGAGGTAACAAATAGTAGTAATCGGCATCGTCCGTGATTTTATTTCACAAAATTCCTGGTTTCTATATATCCTTGCGAAATATATTTAATGTATCCATAAGTTTTAAAGAATTCCATGTCGATAACTATATTTAATTATTTACGAAATATTTTCAGATGACAGTATCGATGTGACCAATGAAGAAGACTCCACATCTTACTCCCCACCTTCCGCCCAAGGGTATCTTCAATCCTGTGCACCTTGCAGGTGCTTATAATTTTTTTTCTTAGTTTAGAAACAATTGAGACAAAGAATTGAAGGATTTTTTAAAACCAAAATAAGATATAGAAATGCATCCAGGAAATTGTAGTTGAGTTGTTAAAAAAACTTATTTTTAAAAACAATTATGACTGCCAATGTGGTTTAGCAGTTAAGACTGTAGATTGAGACGCGGAGGTACCGGGTTAGATGACTGATTTCATAATCATTTATTAGTCATTTTTTTTTTGAGTTTCGACCAGCTTGCCACTTATCATGATAGGTCTATAGTAAAGTTGGCTAAAAGTAAATCCGCTTTTTTAAAAGTGTTGCTTCTAACCCTTACTTCCGAGTAACTTTATATCGTTCAATATTGATGGCTTTATTTACATAGCTATTTTCGATAAATTATTGTTATTTAACGGATTTTCTATTTTTTATTACTGATTGAATTAAAGCTTAGCTAATACTGCTTGTCAAATAATTGCTATTACGTGAAGAATTTGTCTTGGTAAATTTGCAATATCTATTCTAATTTGTAGACCACTCGGCATAGAATCATCAGCCGAGACCGCAGCTCGTCTTCTATTCATGGCTGTGAAGTGGGCTAAGAACCTGCCATCGTTCGCGAGCCTGGCCTTCAGAGACCAGGTCATACTCCTGGAGGAGGCTTGGTCAGAACTGTTTCTGCTGAACGCCATACAGTGGTGTCTGCCGCTTGATGCAGCCTGTACTGCTTTGTTTGGCAGTGATCAGACTGATCACGGTAAGTCATTAAAATTATTTAAATGTTGCGGCTTTTTGCAACCCTTTTGGACGGACTTCGACCTCCTTTCTGACTGACAACTTTAGACGACATAATTTTATGACAGAATGACTTTGAATTTAGAACACAGACGATGACAACGAAATGAAGACGCAATAAATGAAAATAAAAGACAAAATTTATGATTTTTATTTAAAATCAAGACATAAAGTTATTATTTCGAGATTAAAGTGTTCCTTTCTGTAATAAAGTGGTCCTTCGAGCAGGATAATAGGTACAATAACTTACCTTATGCAACTGAAATAACCAAAGTGACAAGCCAATCGCGTGGCATAGAAAATATTAATCATAGATTATTTTAATTATCCTTTCTACATCTGACCGTCTGTATTGAATTATATAAACAAAATAAATATACACTACGAGTATATGGAAAAAATTTGGACACTACACATAACATAAAGGTGCTGTTTTTTAAACTAGTCCAAAGAGTAGGTACATACTAATATTATAAAGGAAATGGTTTAAATAATCAGAGAGTATTCCAAAAGACAGTGCTCATCATTAAAGGTACATTTGTAATAGAATCTTTGGCATAGATACTCGTCGAATTACAACACCACTGTACCCGTGAGGAGAAGAGCGCATTTAGCCGTCAGCCCTGGTTCCACTAATACCAACTTATGACATCGTTAATAAATTGTTATTCAAAATTGACATCAAAACCTCGTCAACCTTGTATTATAGAGTGGAGGTCTAACTCTGTGTTCCAAGGGCTATGATGTGAAGCATAATTACTTGTACAACAATAAAGAGAAAAATTGCAAATAGATTTATAATCGCCAGTATTCAGTTAAAGAAAAGACCTCTGAGAGGTTCAGTCAGTTTGTGATGACTATGTTAATTTAGATTGTAGATTTCATAAAAAAAACCCATGAAAGACTTTTGTACTTTTCTTAAGTATTTGATCTCAAATTATATAAGCTTTCTAAATCAATGTGGTTTAAAACACTGTTAACTTTTCCAGAAGACCTTAGTTCTGGCGTGCTCCGTCGCTTGCGCGTGGTGTTGTCTCGATACCGAGCCGTGTTGGTGGATCCTGCTGAGTTCGCCTGTATGAAGGCTATCGTGCTCTTTAAAAGTGGTTTGTACTTACAAAATTATATATAATAATAATGAATATTTATTTGCAGGCATTAAAAAAAAGACCAATGGATTTATACCTTAAAAACAAAATACATTTAAATATACGCTTAACTACACTACCGCACCAACCCACATTAGGTGGTGCATTCCACAAAAGTGGTGGATTATGGGCATACGCAGAACATATCACTCAGAGCGCCGTGATCCGTGCGTAATTCTGTTATAGCTTGAGATGTGAATCTGATGCTACTATTGAGGAGTTTGTCGTCGCCCTGACTAGACGTATGTTCTATCGGGCCGACAAGGAATACTTCAAGCATCTCCAGAACAGCTCGGTCTTGCTCACGGGCCCCTGACGGGAGACCACGGAGAAGTGATTCTCGGTCTAGCCCTCTGGGTTCGTGAGTCACATGGGCGCTGCTGTCTATGTGTATGGCCTGACCTCATGTTATTGAGGATGTTATAAGTTAATGATAATGTTATTTTTATATTGATCACGAGTCCCCAAGTAAAAACAGTAAATATACCTCTAAAGTTTGATTAAAACCCAAAAAATAACACTACATTTTGCGAGTTAGCAGAGATTGAGTAGCAAAAGGGACCTGCCTTGTTTTCATCTAAATTGATGATTTTTTAATACCGTTAGTAAAGAATAAAATATGGATAAGGAAAAAACTAGAAGCAGGATGAACGTGAAATAAATTTGAGAGTGCCTAGGCGTCCACTGTCCGTTTGAACTGCCCTTAAACTCTCTAGTAGCGTTCGTGGAACCATGGACCTTGTGCAAGTGGGGAAAGAAAGTTCAGTGAACAGGAAAATCAAAAAGTTTTGAAATAGTTGACCAATAATATCTAAACTTGGATTAAAGTCGCAATAAGCTGGATAACCGAAGAACGATGGGTTAGACGGGTTCTGGAGTGGAGACCACGTCTGGAAGACGCAGAGTGGGACGACGCCCCGTCAGATGAATGAGAAAGTCCGCTGGTGAAGAACGGATGAGGGCGACATGAGATCGTGTGAAATGGCGAGCCTTGTGGAAGATATAGGCTGATGATAAGAGTAACTAACCGGTTGGAGATGGCTCAACTTTGTTTTCACGGATCCAGTAGACAGTCGGACAATAACTGGACTTGTTAGACAGCTATTGGGTCATTATTTTGCAGTGACAGTGACCCGAATCTAATTTTAGCACTTTTCAGAGACCCGTGGACTGAAGGACCCCTTGCAGATAGAAAACCTTCAAGACCAAGCTCAAGTAATGCTCATGTCCCACTCCCGAGCAGCCCACGCCGCTGCACCAGCCAGGTATTTTTTTTATTTATTACGATGTTCTCCCCTCTTGCTCGTGCCATACGCCGGTACTAGGTATAGGCAGAACAGTTATTTATTGAGTCTTTAATGATTTCAATGTCCTTGCAGAAGAGCTGGACATTGATTTGTTTAATTTCAAGGCTGCAGACATTAGACGTCAGTTAACGCTTCGGTATGTTGAATCGGTCAGTAGCAGGCATTAATTAAAATTGTTTTTTTGTATAATGTTTATTAGTTTAAGTAACTTGTGTTTCACCTATATTGATAATATTCTTCTGTAGCGATGTTTTCTTCCTTTGTTTGTTAATTAAATTAGTTTAATTTTAGGCTTATATTATATTTATGGTTTTCCAAAATGAATAAAAAAATAAATTGTGTGTACCAACGTGTCGTTAAAAATAGTAATGTTCAAATTCCACGTTATCGACCAACCCGCACTGATCCTTCTTCTATTCAGAAGAGATCCGAGTTCATCTGGGCACAATAAATTATTCTCTCTCACGCTCACAGCACATTGCTAATATGTCTATGTCTAATACAGGGACAGCAGTCCCGAAATTTCATAACCATTCGTTAACTTAGCGATTTAAGGTGGCAATGACTTCCAACAGACAAAATCGCGGGGTCACTTTCCTAAATTTGTTTACGTCTACACAGTTTATTGTGCGTTGCGCCGCCAGTGACGACGCGTTATAATCTTGTTAAAAATGGTATCGCAAACGCTGAATGCGATAATAGATCAACAGTCTGCTAAATAATTGGACGCATGTCCTTTCGAATAGTTTGATTAAAACGGCATCAGTTTGGATGTATACTGAGTTTTTATGACTACCTTTAGTCATAAAAACTTCGCAACTATTTACCGACGAAATGAGAATGCCCATTTTTATTAGAGAAATGGGCGATAAAATGTTCTCGTGCGATAATGATTTCATTTTAATTTGATAGTTAATATATTATGTTTTCATGATCTGTTGTTAATTTTATTTATTTGACCCTAGCATAACGACAATTGACAAAAACTTTTTTTTACCTTAATAATTACATAGTTTTGATCCCGCCAAATTGAAATCCAGTGTTTTATCTATGATAACGTATCTGGTAATAATAAACAACCTAATCCTATAAATAGTGGTTTGCAAAGACTTCATACATAAATTTTAACCAATTAAATTATATTTTAATTCTGGGGTAAAAGAGATGTTGTAATTAAATTTAAAAAAAAACACAATTAATTGTTATGATTATTGAATTATATTTAGTTGAGGCACGCTGCAAAAAAGTTGGGGCCTGGTTTTGAGAAATCTCTTTTGAATTTGTGGTAATCTGAAACCATGCAAGCTCGT
Organism: Tinea semifulvella; assembly: GCA_910589645.1. Lineage (NCBI taxonomy): Eukaryota > Metazoa > Arthropoda > Insecta > Lepidoptera > Tineidae > Tinea > Tinea semifulvella. Next base: position 923,653 of record OU342604.1, read on the forward strand.
CGATGTCTCCAGCGTACCAAACTCGAGAAATATCACACATAAATTTAAATATTAATTGATTGTATTTATTTACATTAATCAATATTATTGTGTCCCGACCGGGAATCGAACCCGGTACCTCCGACTCTAAATCCACGGACTTAACCGCTAGACCACGGAGGCAGACACGCCGAGGATTTCAATATGTTGTTTTTTTTTTTACAGATTTGGCAGACTACTTTTACTCTTGCCGCTCCTTCGCCTGGTCACCCCACAACAGCTGGAGAGAGAATTCTTCGCCAAAACCATCGGACAAACTCCAATGGAGAAAGTTTTAGCTGATATGTACAAGAACTAACTTTTTATAATTGCACTTTTTGGAGATGTTCAGTCTGAGATCTATAGAGCATACTTATGCTTAAGTAAAAAGTTTTTTTTCAATGTTTCAATTACATTTATATATTAATTTCGAACACTAATCAACAACTTCTTTTTTAAGGGTTTAGTTTTTATTATTTTCGAACGATTTACACCTTTATTCTAACCCTTTCAGCATGGACAATACAAAGCGTGCGTTATTACAAAAAAAACTAGCGGTCGCCAAATTCTGTTTTGCCGCTTCGAAACGATGTCCAGTTAAGCCGGCATAGTGTTAGGGACCGATGTCAGTCATGAGTGTCTCAATCAAGTTGCTAACATTCATGTACCTTGCTCGGCATTTACCATCAGGAAGGCGCAAGGTCGATACATAGGCAGATGCCAGATACTAAAAGTTACAAAATAAATTTATAATTCATATTTTACTAAGGTTGTATAGTTCGTTTGTTGACAACAATGGCCGTCATGTTGAATGAATTGATTAAATTAATAAATGAACATTAATTTAGTACCTCCTACCGTCTACTAGGTGGCGCCACTTTCTATGTGAACCGAAATTTGTCATTTGCTTGTTCTAAGTTTTCACCCAAAGCAAAGCTTTATCGATCTCAGCCAATTTAATTAATAATAATTACCAAAAAAATATGTATTATTCATATTTACAGTACCTAATTAAAGTGTAAGGCTGGGTAGTACCAAAACGAAGTCTGTAATTGTAACGATTAAAGTTAAAAATGGCGTGCCAAAGCTGTCAGCTGATCTGCCCTTCATAATTAATCTGGTAAAATGTTACTCGTACAATCACAGACTTCATTTTGGGACATGCCAGAATTGCCAGACTAATAAATTGTAAGTTTGTAAATATCACGTGTAGAATTGTCTAGCTTTCGTAAAAAACATGGCCTCGTCATTTAATAAGTTGTAAAGTATTTTTTAATATAATATAACTTATGATATAAGTTATTTAGTAAATAATAAATTATAAGTAATTGTTCGTAATATTAAGCATACTCGTACATGTAATAGCGGTTTCCAATTATTTTTATCACAAAAGTTAGTTATAGTCAAAATATATTTAATCATGTAACGGGCCGTCCATTAATCACGTGAGGCTCGAAAGGGGAGGGAGGGGGTTCGGTAAAAACCACGAAATGTCACAAGGTGTCAAAGTCAAAGTCAAAATATCTTTATTCACGTAAACCTATTACAGGCATTTATGAAACGTCATTAATTTAATTATTTTGAATGATTCTACTCCTGCTAGTAGAAGACTAAGCAGCAAAGTGGTCCAATAAGTAAGCTGTTAGCAGAAGACCAGCAGCTTAGCAAATTCCAGTGACCTGTTAATGTTTAATCTGACTGAGAAAGGAATCTGCGAGGAAAACTCAGCTATATCAGATTTACAAAATAAAACATATACAGAACTGCACCACAACGATCAATTAATAACCTTTTAAATTTAGTTATCAGTAGCTATGAGATTACAATACCTGGTACAGCAGTAACCCACCAGGCAAGTCAGAATTAAGGTAGACTACATGCCTATGTGCAACCCGAAAGTCGACAAAGTGGGAGTGGGAGGTGGGAGGGGATGTAGTAAAATATTACGTGTATTAATTTTTTTGTCAAACAATCTGCAACCTTTCTGTCTAGACATTTTCATGGTCCTTAATTTTCATGATTACTTATACTTTTTTTTTCATTACAGCCCCTGGAACAGAGCGTCCTAGACCAATTCTGTTGGAGATGGGCCTTCCAGAACATATATCTGGAGAATTTTGGCGATGATCTAATGACAATTTATTAACGATTCCACAATTTGGTATTAGTGGAACAGGGACCGACGGCTTAACTTGCTCACCGAGCCACTGGAACGGTGGTGTTTTACTTCTTGTTCTGCGAAAAACAGTTTGGGAACCACTAAACTAATTATATTTATCTTTATTTCTGAAAGGACCAATAAAATGAACTTTTTGGGTACCGTAACTTCGTCCTAATTTGCTCCTCGGATGGTAACAATAATTGCTCCACATCCGAAAAAAAAAACCAATAATAATTACCTACTTTACCGTTTGTTTTTTTTTTTAATTTATATCTGTTTTAATTATCTAGCAACATCAGAGTAAACTCATGTCAAATTCGCGCCATTTATGAGTTTTTCGCGCCATTTTGCACATAAGTACTCGTACATCTCATGTGCAAGTTTTTGTTTTGTAAATAACTTACTTAAAAACCACGAAACTAATAGGTATGTATATCTAATGTAGATACTTAGCATTCTTTATTATATCGCTAATTACTTACTTATTTTGATTTATTGTTATATTATTATTTACAACTGCCAAATAATAACCAAATTAAAGTAACTGTGTTTTGTAATAGTTGCAATTAAATAAATATGAATGTGATATTGTTTGTTGATTGTTTCATTTTCGAAAACCTTAAACCCAGTAATGCTCCACTTTCCTGGTGGAGGTTAACGCGTCCCCTAAGAAAGTAGTAAATTACTGGCCATAAAACTGTAGCTCTACTACGTAAATACTCCCTTAATGCTAATGTTATTTAAAAAAATCAACAATCCAGGCTCGCACAATTTACATTCTTTATTTTTACTACGTTTGTTCCATAGATATAGGATCGTCGCGTCGTCGCTTATTCTAATATCTATGGTTTGTTCCAGCATTTTAAGCAAGCCTTTGCCTCAGATTTTACAATTTTTGAACTATGTGCGCCATCTATTGGTAATTGGGCTAACTATTTGTTCTTTTAGCAATTCAAGTGTTACACTAATTTTCCAATAGATGGCGCTGGAACGATATTTTTAAATTGGTAATATTTGACATTACCCAATCAAATTGAACATAGTTTTAGCAAGTTTTTATCTCACTTGCATTTATTGCCTTGACGTAAGCAAGAGCAAGAAGTACCTAGTCTATACTTAAATCTATCGTATTACGAACGAGTTATTTGTGATAAAAGTTCGTAACGTAAATGACAGTTAAGTGTTTTGTTATGATTTTTAAAATCTTGTAAATAATGTTTTTCAATAAGTTAACTAGTTTTAGACTAAATGTTTTACGAAACCTGTTGTTTTATCAAGTGAATAGGTCATTTAATTACCGACAGTTGACCGCAGTATATAAATATTCAGGTATTTAATAAACTAACCTACGTACCGACTTATTCCAAATAATTTATGATTTATTTGTAAAAGAACTGAAATTAATATAAGTAATATCATACTATGACTATATTTTGAACATTCATATAAGTTTCAATAATAAAACCCCAAAGAACCTATTTTTTCTTTACCCTTTGAGGTTATACTTTTCTTATGAGAATCAATTTACCAAGTTTAACTATTATTTTCTTAAAAAAATATAAGATCTCGAACATTTATCTTTCTTGTTTCATGACAGTTAAGTAGGTGAGCTAATAACATTCCTTATAATCATAAAGTTTGCTGTTTTATATTATTAATGGGGGTCGAAGAAGGAATGGTTAAATTTGTCTATGATCAACATGTTGATATACTACATGTGATTGGTAGCTAGTTTGTCGCTTTGGTTATGATCAGCCTTTCTGCAACCGGCCGAAAATTTTACATCATTCAAAACTAAAGTAGAATTAATGTTTAATTTCAGATGGATCAAGCTATAACTTCTTGAAACTATTACACAATGATAAAAGGATATTGCGCCATTCCAAAATAGTGTTAAACCAAAGAAGATGTTCAAATAAAATAATAGATTTAAATAATATATTTAATGATAAAGGTAAATCTAATAAAACTATTAATCTTATTAATAGAAGTATGTGACTTTTATTTGTGACCTGCGGAGTGAGGCGAAGTGTACAGTCGTCCGTAAATTAATCATCTAAGATCAATTGCATCTGTCAGAAATGTCAAAATCTTGGGCATTACGCCTAGCTTTTGACGTTTCTGACAGTCGTAATCTATCTTAGACAATTAATTTTCGGACGAAAATGCACTCTGCCTCAACCCCATGTAGATTTTTTTACTAGAGTGATATTTATATTGATCAGTTTTATGCATTTATGATATTGTCTATGCTAAAAACATGAACTTGCATGTTTTAGTTATTGATTCAAGCACAATCACCCATTATAAAAATAGCAATTCCATCAAAGATGTGATGTCGGTCACATCCATGGTTCAAACGTAGACTATCTTGGAGCGTCCCTTTGCACCATGACATGGCCACTAGCCTTATCCCTTAGATTAGCCGGAATTGACACATGTACTTGGGTTGTCCTGATGTCCAAGTTGCAGGGATGTAGCTACCTGCTATAAACTAACAACTTTTTTTTTCAGATTCAATAACAAGGCCTATATTTCCTCAGCCAAGAGTTACTCTTAATATATTTGGTTCTCGGAGACCTGATAAGACATTTGATGTTCACTACAAACAGCCATCGGTGGCTATCAAAGGCAAACATAAACACAGAGGCAATGCAGAATGGATATGCACTTATAGCTTTGTTTGGCCCGAAAAAATTAAGTTTGAATGGTAATTATAATTGATTAAAAAATTTAGAAATAGGAACCTCTTTATTTAACCAAAACTTGTAACAATACTTTTTTTTAATTCGTAATTTTACTTTAGCGCCTCACTATCTAAGAAGCAAGCTGCAGAAAAAGCGGCTACACTGGCCATAGAATATTTATATAAAAACAATCATATAGATATAAATGGCAGCCCTGTGTATGATAGACATATAATCAGTGATTTAAAGGGTACCCTAAATGTGCCCCTAAGAGCTAGGATAGATGAAAATTCAGTGGAAAGAATAAATAACATTTGGGAACAATATCATGATCATATAAGTAAGTACCTACAGTCCCACCAACCTATATTTTATAACTAATCATGCCAACATAGGTACAAGGAAAACATAGTTTTTTTTCTATTACATAAAACATTAATTACAGCAGTGTGCGTTAGTTTTATTTTAATTTTTTTAGCAATTGGAATCTGACACTCGTGACTGACATCAGTCTCTAACACTATGCAGGCTTGACTGGTATGACAACTATTCGAGCCTGATATCGAAACATGCAGATACAGTTTACCGGCACGAACGGTAGATACTTCCCCGCCCCTTGTTCTCGTTGAAAGTATGTGCCATTTGCAATAAAGTCAAATGCCAATTTTAACTTTCAAGGAGAACTAATATTGTTAGCTTGCCATGGTGATATTTATATAAAAATAACATCGCTTGAAATAAGACTTACTTGAATATTCTAAAAAGGATTGATTATGTTTTGTTTTGTTTTAGAACCAATATACAGGGAAACCCACACCCGAGCATTGCAGCGAGTTGATAAAGTTGTACCCATTTTACAAGATTCTACTTTAGATCAAGAAGGTTAGCATCAAATAATTACAAATAACAAAACAATGCGAATATTAAATTACAAATTATTTCTCATTCTGTAATGTAATAAATTCAGTTTAAAAAAAATAATAATTAAATGCATCCCACTCGCTCACACACTTTAATATTTTCAATAAAATTATTGTTATTTTAAATATATTTTCGCTTTTATAAATCTAATTGTTACGGCTTGGTATCCTATCCAGTCCTCAAGTTGCTTATTCTTTCCCTACACCAAAAACTGACATCCACTAACGTCACTGTTGTATCTGCGCGACCGCGATGCGAGCTACGACTAGTTTTTGATAAACTGACGTTTCGCATGACCGAGCTTGCATGGCGAAAATACGTGAATCCAACCAAAAGACTATATAATAATAATAATTGAAGTGTTGTGTAAAGTGCAGTGCTTGGCCAAGCTAAAAATAGTGTGCTTCGAGATCTGTGAGTACCTATATTTTTACCCCCAAGTCGTATGCCTTTGTCTACTTATTTCAGCACGTTCATCATAGCTTAGATGTGAATCAGGGATAGCCCTAAACGTAAGCAACACAGAATTAGATGCAGCAAAACTACCGAGCTATTATAATTCTTATTAATTAAAAAATATACAGTCCACTCCTAGAAGCTCAACCACTAATTAAACAGATAAATAGCAAACATAATGATTTTACTAAAAAAGCAAAGTATGGTAAAGAGAAATGAGTAGAATGGTGCCTCGGGCTTGCAACCGACTATAGGTTTTCATTTTAATTTATAGCCTTTGTGTATCTTTAAAATGTCTGTAATTTTATTTTGTAGAAAGTACAATCAGACTTGATAAATCTTTGATAATGGATTGTGCGAGCGAGAGGGACGCAAAGTTTAACAAACATCTTTCCATTGATTTTTTTTTCATGTTTTTTGTTGTGTTCTCTTCACCCGATGGATGATATATCAGGTGATAGGGAAGGCAAAGTGTCTAGCCCATACAGCCAAGTCAATGAGGTTATCATCAAATTACAGATGTTGCAGAATTTGATGTTTTTCTTGGATTTACTCTCGTCATTATAGCCCAAACACGTCAGGTATAATACGGGAGTTCACAGCGCGGAAAAACCGCAAAAAAAATACTGGAACTTAAGCCCTATATTTAAAGTCCAATTTATCGTAATCCTTAATTATTCACACTGTAGCACATTATTAAACAAAACAATACTTTGACTAACAATATCCACAGTAAATTAATTTACAAAACAAAAACTTGCACTTGGCGCGAAAATGGCGCGAAGGACTAATGTTTTTTTAAATAACTTTTATTATTATTACTGTTCGACTAAATTTAAAAGTTGGCTTTAGAACCCTGCTTCAAACACCTTTTTCTGAACCATAGACTCTTTTGTCATGTATCATTGTTTTATTTTTAACTTTATTTTATATTTTTATTGGCACTGCCTCCGTGGTCTAGCGGTTCAGTCCGTGGATTTAGACTCGGAGGTACCGGGTTCGATTTCTGGTCGGGACACAAAAATGGTTATTAATGTAAATAACAATACAGTTAATTAATATTTAATTTATTTGTGATATTTCTCGAGTTTGGTACGCTCGCGCTGGAGACATCAACGAGCTTGCCACTTGTCATGATTGGCCTATAGTAAAGTTTATTTATAAGCGTGGTTTCTGACCACCCCGAAAGGGAAACGGTCGTGATGATACTTTACTTTATTTTTGTGACAAATAAAAGTGTTTTTTTATGCTGCAAGATAACTTTACATCAATATACAAATATTTTTTTCTTTTTACTTATTTCACAGAAGAATGCTCCGACTATGAAATAAATAAAGAAAGTTTAAATGAAATAAATGGTATGTTGTTTACATATATTTTTTATTTTGTAATTTAATGATGAGTTAAGATTGAAGAGCTGGAAATTCGCCAAGAAAACTGTTATACAAAAAATGGATTAATATTTTGCTATAGCATAACAAAACGGTATATCACACCATATCTGTGACGTCACAACACATTAAACAAGAGTGGTATGTTAATGTAGATGCATGAGAGATTTGTTTTGTGCGATGTGACGTCACAATATTTTCAACCAAGAGTATTTGGATTTAAAATAATATATTTTTTGATTTAAATTTTTAATTACAACAGAGCCAAAATTGATCCATCCTGTATATGGGAGGTCATTAACCCCGCCTTCAGAATCCGCCCTGACTCGGCGTCACAAAGAATTACAAGAAACCATTGAAGACAGCTCAGAAGAATTAGTCAAACTACCAATAGATCAATATATGTAAGTATTTTTTAGTTATATGTAAAACTAACTTGCTCACCCGTCTTGGCCAGCGTGGCGAGTGTAGGCCAAAATTCTCCAAAAATATGTCCAAAAAGGTCGCGTTCTCTCTTTGGTAGGAATACACTTTTTCTATGTACATTTCAACTCCTCGCCAACCCGTCTGGCCAGCGTGGCGAGTGTAGGCCTAATTCTCCAGATATATGTTCTGGAAGGCCCATCTCCAGCAGTGGAGGTCTAGGACGCTGTGTTCTAGGGGCTGTAATGATGATGATGACATTTGTCATAGATTATAACACCACCATTTCCGTGCTTCAGAGAGCACGTTAAGCAGTCGTTCCCGGTTCCAGTAATACTAACTCCTGGAAGCGTTAATAAATTCACCAACCTGTCTGGTCGGCGTGGCCGAATTCTCCCTCTATATTTTCTGGAAGGATGGGCCTTGATGGGGCTCACAGTGGAGATCTAGGACTTTTGTGTTTTAGGGTCTGGGATGGTAATGATGTTCTGGAAGCCCTGTCTCCAGCACTGGTCTAGTACTTAGTGTTTTATAGTTGACCGCCTCCGTGTTTTAGTGGTAACAAACGTTGCCGTGAACTCGGGAGGTCGTGGGTTCGATTCCCACCGGGGGCAAGTTGTACATTGTATAATTTGTCTCGGTCTGGGTGTTTATATGTATATATTTCCAAAAAAAAAAGTATAATTTGTAGTTTATCAACCATCTAGTTTCCGTAACACAAGCCTCGTAGCTTACCACGAAAATTAGATGGCGCTGTGTGACCTGTCTGGAAATATGTATTTATTTATAGTTTTATTTCAGTTGCTTTGCTGTCTCCGTGTCTAGCGGTTAAGTCTGTGAATTTAGACTCGGAGTTCGATTCCTGGTCGGGATACAAACATATTTAATAATGTAAATAAATACATTAAATTAATATTTAATTTATTTGTGATATTTCTCGAGTTTGGTACGCCTGGAGACATTACGAGCTTGCCCCTTGTCATGATTAGCCTATAGTAAAGTTGGTTAAATGTGAATCCGCTTATTTATACGCGTGGTTTCTGATCACCCCGAAAGGATGGTCGTGATGATACTTTAATTTTACTTTATTAAGCTTAGCATACCTCTCGCTCGCACATTTCAAAATATTTAAAGATTTTTCATATTTTAATATTTTTAAATTTTAGATATTTTTTTATTTTCATATACCTACCTAATTTTAGACAGAACAAATTGCAAAAAAGATTTATAACGATTTTCCTCTATTTTACTATGATTATATATATATATGATTAATATATCTCTAAAATCTACTCAAATTATTACTCATAGCTGTTTGACACAGCTTTTCCCGCTGTTTTTTTCGTGTATTAAGATGGTCGACAAAAAATCCCTCACTTGGTCGTAGGGTCACATGTTCTACTCCGATAGTGACTTCACGACGATCTCTTGGTTGCAAGGAATATTTCTACCAAATTTCATCAAAATCAGTTCAGTATTATAGGTCTAGAGGCAAATAGCTGTGGAGTCTTGGTCAAATGATGACGTCATATATCCTATGTCCATCTACCACTCGTTCCGAGACACGATAATAGTAACCTAAGCACGCTTAAGCCGTTCCGAGACGTGCATAAAATGTTTTGGCAAAGCTTTGTGACGTCACAAATGACATCATTCCTCGCTCTCAGACTGCTCACGATATCGAGGTAGATCGCTCAGAGCGCTGTAAATTGTTTGTCATTATGTAAAATTTCATGAAAATCGGTTCAGTAATATAGGAGTAAAGCCGAGACAAACATACAGACAAAGCTTTTTTCACATTTATAATATTAGTACATATAGCACGAATATAAAACGAAGTCGCGTTCCACATTTGTAACCCGTGACCCAGTCTTTCCTCAAATGTCGGTCGGTGTTCCCGTTTCCCTCGGATAGCCTCGATTCTCTCCGCTCTGACCTTGAAAATGAGGTCACGTGACCTCGCTCGAGACCTCCACGACCTTTACAGCTTCCTGGAATTTAGAATTTAGGTCAAGATCAATGTTTTCATTTTGGATTTAGAACAAAAAAGTTTAGCTGGTGAAAAAATATGCTTATGGCGTTATAGCTCGCATATGTACTAGATGTTTACGTGCAATAAAGTACAGTTTTAGTGGGCCTAAGCAGGTCTGCCGTCAATACATTTATGGAACGAGCTTCCAAGACGGCATTCACGGAATCATACAGTATTTGGTTGGGTAGGGAGATGAGTAGAATGGTGGATGGAGAGCGTATTATCGCGCAATAAAATAAAAAAGGGAGGCCTCCTTTTCTTAAACCAGCCTATTGTCGGTCGCAAGCCCGAGACACCATTCTTCTCATCTCTTACTCACACACGATGTACCCGGCACCCGCACGGTGAATCCATGGAATGCTTAGAAATTTGTCTTCTCTCTCTCTATATAACGACACTAAAGGGACTGTGCATTTTATGGCGTTATAGAGAGTTGTCGTTCAGAAAAATCAGATTTGGAAGACAAGGTAAACCAACCAAAGACAATTGATTTCGACGCTTTAGGGAGTTTGTCGTTAAATCGAGTGACGTTACATGGAGTTTACACTGTAATTAAATAAATAAATAAAAAACGTACCAACAATAATTTAGGTCGACATGGTTATAGAAATCACATCGCGTCCTAATTAATAAACCATATTTTTTTTTCCCCCACTTGATCGACATGTGACCTTGCACTCACCACCTGATGGTAAGTGGCACGCAATGTCCATGAATGTTAGCAACTGGAACCAGACACTATGCCGGCTTGACTAGGCATGACGACAATTCGAGCCTGATCCCGAAACGTGTGGATACACTTTACTGGGTTTGTCGGCACGAATGGTGGATACTTCCCCGCCCCGGCAGACTGGGGAAATTACCACATCAGTCCGCCATAATTATTTCCATCGGGAAAACTAGGGTCTTAATCGGAATACAACGGTAGCCGAAGTGTCAATCAATTATTTTAATAAATGTCCATTAATAAAAGTAAAGTATCATCACGACCGTTTCCCTTTCGGAGTGGTCCGAAACCACGCTTATAAATAAGCGGATTCACATTTAGCCAACTTTTCTATAGGCCAATCATGACAAGTGGCAAGCGTACCAAACTCGAGAAATATCACAAATATTAATTAAATGTATTTATTTACGTTAATAGATATTTTTGTGTCCCGACCAGGAATCGAACCCGGTACCCCCGAGTCTAAATCTACGGACTTAACCGCTAGACCACGGAGGCAGTTTGTCCATTAATATGGAACTTTTTATTTAGTGTCAAAAAGGTGCTAAGCTAATTGAGTGAGATACGATATATACGAACTTTTCCGATAAAAAAACGATGGAAAACCTTTGTGCACCACTTTTGTATGAATTAAGAATTATATAAATAAAAGTACATAAAGTATCATGACGACCGTATCCTTTTTGGGGTAATCAGAAAACTATTTTTTTATTAAAAAGCGTATTTACGTTTAGTCAACTTTATCATAGCCCCATCATGACAAGTGGCAAGCTCGTCAATGTCTCTAACGTACCAGACTCGAGAAATATCACAAATAGATAGATAGAAAATAATAACATTCAAAAGTACATAGGCGAGCTTAATGTCTAAGCATTTTCTAACAGCTAACCTTTGGGATAGTGCGAAGAGAGTGTGGGTGCATGTGTCAGATGTCAGAAACCTTCTCCGATGTTCACACAACATATTCCCAAACTTTCATCCCGATCGGTCAAGTAGTTTCGAAATGCATAGGGATCATACACACAGACATTAATCTTTATATATATAGATTATCTAAATAATAACGTGTCACAATTTTGACTAGATGTATGTAAATCTAATTACTCGTACAATACCTAGTACAGTGGCACCGTACCATAGTCGTACGACAGAAAATGCAAGTGTTTGATTTCGCCAAACGAATTCACTTGCAGTTTCGTTCACTCTCACTTCTTGCAACAGTTTTTTGCTACGACATACTTTCAAAAAGGCAACTAGTTCGCTTACCGAATTTCTCTAAGCCCAATGTGGGTCGAAAACCAAACGAATTGAGGTCGATATAGCTCTCGAAAAACTCACTTTTGTTCGATTCACTTTCGATTATGTAATTTTTCTATCCAACTAATTTTATGTACTGTTTTCGTCTCTACTAGTCGTCGAAAGTTTGTGAAAAAATAAGTAAAATACATAGCTTAGGTAAAATTTTTTCAACCCGATTGCGCGACGCTAAGAAGGGTTATGGTGCGGTGGTGGCTCGGTTGTAAGAACGCGTACCTTAAATCCTACAAAGGTCGGTTTAAGCCCACTCGTCATGTACCAATGAGAAATGCGCTTTTCTTACGCACATTTGTCATAGATTTACAACACCACCGTTCCCGTGCCTCGGAGAGCACGTTAAGCCGTCGATCCCGGTTCTACTAATACCAACTTGTGGAATCGTTAATAAATTGACAATAAAAATTGACATCATATACTCGCTAATCCGTCTGGCCAGCGTGGCGAGTGTAGGCCAAATTCTCCAGATATATGTTCTGGAAAGCCCATCTCCAGCAGTCGAGGTCTAGGACGCTATGTTCTAGGGGCTGTAATGATTAAGAAGTCATATCTATTAACACATCGAGACACTCCTACTTTAGATTAGCTAAAAATCAGCGCTGTGGTCGACCAGAGTCGCGGTTCCATGCTGAGCTGATTCCCTATTTGTCACCACACATCTTGTGTACACCACAAGGCTTCATTAGTTTTGTTTGCGCACCAACTTCAGAAGAGAGTGACTTCTTTTATTTTAGTGATATACTAGCTGTTTGATTCGGTGTTGCCCGCGTAATATAGTAGTCAGCAATAAAAATCTGAGGTGGCGGTTAGACGTGAACAAAAATGTGTTAACGCTATCAATTGAAAGTGAAACCACTCTCACTTTCATGTCTTAGACGACTGACGTCACACGATTAGTTTGATAACGAAAGCGAAAGCAATACGTCACATCATATTCATTCTCTGAGCATGATTTGGCCTCGTTCCAAAACAAAACAAAAGTGCTTGGAAAAGCTACCCGGACGCCTGTCAGAGCCGAATAAAGGAAAAAAGCAAAAAAGCGCTTACAAATACAAATCATTTATTGACCAAAGTTTTCATGAATTGCAGAGAATTTTAGTGGTACAAAATATGAGAGATATATTGTTTACAGAGGTACATCTCTGCTGGGTGGTGTATGGTTGAGTCACCAATAAGGGCTCATTACGGTTACCATAAGATATATAAGTCAATAACGTCAGGAAATATAATATTAAAGCATAAAATAAGATATATATAAGTTTACTAAATACATAGATAAATATAATAACAAACTAATTAATTAGGTGAGGATATGAAATATATAAATAAACTAAATATATATGCCTACCTGTGTCTTTATTCTAGAATGTGTTGTATTTTTTTCTCTGATATTTCAATACCAATATCGAGCAACCATTTTATTACATGTTTCACAGTGACAAGTCGAACATAGGGTTACCTCTCATTCCGAATCGCGCTCAGAGCGCTTAGAACGAATATGACACTGACCGTCGTCGTTCCGAATCAAATATCGCGATTTGGATGCTGTGAGCGTGATATCAATTCGGAACGGTCTAAATCACATTATCATTTATAAAATGTTAGTTTTTTTTTAAATGTATGGAAGATAAATTGCGGATACCACATCCTTGAGTATGAATAATAACAGACAAACATCTCTTGGTTTATTCATCTTTATATGTGTAAAGTTTAATATTATTAACTTATTTTGGTCTTTTAAAATAACTTGCCGTGATACAGACATTTTTTTTTCTCTTCCTACTTAAATATTAATTGTTTTAGAAGTAATATACAAACAGTATAAACGAATTACAATATTAAATAATTTAAAAGAAAACCCAATATTAAATTAACTTTAAAATGGCGCGGGACATTATGACAAACAAGTGACAGCGCTCAGAGCGATCTACCTCGATATCGTGAGCAGTCTAAGCTGATGATCATTCATCATCTAATGATGTCATTTGTGACTTCACACAGCTTTGGCAAAACAGTTTAAGCGCGTCTCGGAACGAAGGGTTAGTCCTAAAATCATACAATAGAATAAGAAGTTTGATTGGTTAAAGAAAGTTGTCAATCAGTTTTTTTGAAGTATTCTTGCACTTTAAATGTCAGTTTAACATAGAACATTTTTTTCATTTATATTTTTAGCACGTCAATAATAGAATCGCTAGAACGTTCCCGGGTGGTTATAGTCGTTGGCCATGCAGGTTGCGGAAAGTCTACGCGGACGCCACGATGTCTGTTACAGCAGTACGGGGCGGACGCCACGGTGTTGGTGTCCGAGCCCAGAAGAGTGGCCGCTATAGGACTGGCCCAGCGAGTGGCCGATGAGCTCATGGAGAATGTAGGTAAACTATTACTTGTTTTTTTTTTTATATCATGCACGTTTTTATTGTCAATTGATATTATTGTGCCATCGAGGAAGTTTTCACCATCACCATTGCAAGCTTATAATATTAGTTCTCCTTGAAAATCAAAATTGGCATTTGACATCATTGCAAATGGCATATACTTTCAACAATAATAACATAGGTGGTAGACGGACTGATGGTGGTAATTTTCCCAGTCTGCCGAGGCGGGGAAGTATTCACCGTTCGTGCTGATGAACCCAGTAGAGTGAATCCACAGGTTTCGGGCTAAAATTCCTGCCCAGTCAAGCCGGCATATTATAGTGTCAGGGACTGATGTCAGTCATGAGTGTCTGATTCATGGATCTTGCAAGCCACTTACCATCAGGTGGGCGCAAGGTCACATGCCACAGTTGATGCTGTCAGTTTTCATTCTAATCTAGAGCCAACACATGATTTTATGTTAATTATAAGCGGTGGCTTTGTATGCTGTAATTATTGACAGAGATTATTATAGACTAACTCAGGGAGGCGTGGCTAGTGTGGTCCAAGTTCTCCAGATATATGTTCTGGAAATCCCATCTCCACATACACCATACACACAAATAAGGTTAAAGTGTTCCGCTTTATAAATAATTATTTGTGTTATTTAATTGTGAAATTATTTTAGTGGATATTATTTTTTTTTGGCGACGGAACCCTAGGGCTTGTTTCTTGCTTTTTAGTTTTTATATAAAGTTATTTTATACTCATTTTGGTTTATTGACTTTTTTTTAACTAATAGATAATAATCACATTGTTAAATATTTACATTCTAATACACCACACCGTATATATATATATTCCAAGAAGCCATAAGTCGAAGATTTTTGGCTTATACAAATTGACTATTCTTTACCATAACACCAGCAATGTTGTTATTTTTTTTTTAGGTTGGACAAACAGTGGGATATCAAGTGAGGTTATCTTGTAATCTTCCAGCGCCCTCTGGCGGCTCAATACTCTATGTTACTTCAGGTGTTCTGTTGAGAAGACTTCTTAATAATCCAGGTTAGTACTGTTAAAAAAAATTGAAATCTGATACTTTTTCAATTCAATTCGTTTATTTTGCAAGTAGGCATAGGACAAAAAGATTAAGAATATAAATACAGAATAACGCTTAAAATTATAGCTGCTGTAGATAGGCATTGTCACACTATAAGCTAAGACAGACGCAATTATAAAAATAAAATATAAATGTTGATACTACTGACAAATGCTATATGAATTCGTCGTCTGACCTATTACATTACATTATTAAAATAATTATATTATTTCAGGTTTAATCGGTTGTTCCCATGTCATTATAGATGAGGCACACGAAAGGGATATAAATACTGACGTCATTTTGCTCCTACTTAAGAGAGCCCTTAACATTAACTCCCAACTTAAGGTTATAATTATGAGTGCTACACTAAACACACAAGTATTTACTAGGTACGTAAATTACAGGTGTTCCAGATATTCACAAAGATTGATATTTTTTTTATACTAGCAGACATGTGACCTTGGCCCCATCTGATGTGGTGTTATGACTATGTTTTCGTTGTAACAATATTTATCGCAAGACTAGGTAGAATTGGCATTTGACATCATTACAAATGGCATATATTTTTAACGAGAACAACAAATAGGTGGTAGGCACTGCCGGGGCGGGGAAGTATCCACCGTTCGTGCCGATAGACCCAGTAAAGTGTATCCACATGTTTCGGGATCAGGTTCGAATTGCCGTCATGCCCAGTCAAGCCGGCATAGTGCTACAGACTAATGTCAGTCACGAGTGTCTGATTCCAGTTGCTATAACATTCATGGACCTTGCACGCCACACAGTTTTAATTTACTGTGACAAGCTTCCACCTCATTAATAATAATAATTTTAATAAAATTATTTATTGCGCATAATTTACAAATGTAGTGTACATGGGCAAACTTAATGCCGAAGCCATTCTCTACTAGTTAACCTTTGTGATGGTAAAAAGTGAGGTAATATGGTGGTTGAGGTTGGAAATAATAATAGTATAGATAAATAATGAATAAATATTTCCAGACAGGTCACACAGCGCCATCTAGTTTCCGTGGTAAGCTACGAGGCTTGTGTTACGGAAACTAGATGGTTGATAAACTACATATTATCGAACCCACGACCTCCCGAGTTTACGGCAACGTTTGTTACCACTAGACCACGGAGGCGGTCGATAGATACAACATGGATAAATATATAAATAAATACTTATATAAAATAGTAATAATAATAATAATATAATACAATAAGTACATAAATAAACAAAAACGGAAGCTTATTCCACTGGCGAGCAGCCGAAACAGTGAGAGAATCTGAATATCTGCTTGAACAGTGTCGAGGGATGGAAAGTTGGTTGTTCTGAGAAGAGCGAAGAGGGCGACTGTGCGAATCGCATAATAGTGGAGGTCTATGACGACATATTCTGGAAGTTGTATTGTTGATAATTTAAAATGGTTGGTTTTCAGATATTTCGACAATAGCCCAGTAATAGAAGTACCAGGTCGTACGTTTCCAGTTAAAATGACCTACTTGGAAGATTTATCTACAAAATATCCAAAATTGGATACAACAAAGACTATTCAGAGATATAATCATAACAGCGACAAACCTCATATTTTTTGTAATGAGGTAAATATATTTATTTATTATTGTTTTTAAGCCATGAACTATAAACCTTTACTAGTTTTCCTCCAGCACTCAAACTTAATTCTTTCATGAACTATAAACATTTACTTCTTTTCCTCCAGCACTCAAACTTAATTCTTCCATGAACTATAAACATTTACTTCTTTTCCTCCAGCACTCAAACTTAATTCTTCCATGAACTATAAACATTTACTTCTTTTCCTCCAGCACTCAAACTTAATTCTTTCATGAACTATAAACATTTACTTCTTTTCCTCCAGCACTCAAACTTAATTCTTCCATGAACTATAAACATTTACTTCTTTTCCTCCAGCACTCAAACTTAATTCTTCCAAGACATAACTTATTTATTTAAAATACTGAGCACGACACGTGTCATCGCTTCCACCTTAAGTGGTACGTGGGGTCCAATAATGGGAATAACTGACAATATTCACAGACGACGGACGTGTTTTGTACCCGACTGCGCGACGCAAAGAAGGGTTATGAGTTTATCAGCCTATGTATGTATGTATGTATGTTTGTTACACTGGAGATCAAACACGTTAGCCGATTTTGATGATTCTCACGTCAATCGATTCGCCTTCATCACGCGAGTGTCACTGAAGATGTGACATAATCTAATTTGCGCGGTGGTGGCACGGTTGTAAGAACGCGTACCTTAAATCCTACAAAGGTCGGTTCGAACTCCCCGGCATGTACCAATGAGAAATACACTTTTCTTACGTACTGCAGTCATAGATTTACAAAACCACCGTTCCCATGCCTCGGAGATCACGTTAATCCGTCGGTCCCCGTTCCACTAATACTAACTTGTGGAATCGTTAATAAATTGTCATTAAAAATTGACATCATATCCTGTGTGGGCAAGTGTAGGCCAATTTCTCCAGTTATATATTCTGGAAGGCCCATCTCCAGCAGTGGAGGTCTAGGACGCTGTGTTCTAGGGGCTGTAATGATTATGATAATGATGAAGTTTGCCAACCAAACATTTCAAGAGAAGAGAAATTTCCAAGCATTCCATAGATTCACTGTGCGGGTGCCGGGTCCATTGTGTGTGGGTAAGAGATGAGAATAATGCTTTTTTTATTTTATTGCGCGATAATACGCTCACCATCCACCATTCCACTCCTCTCCCTACCCAACCAAATACTGTATGATTCCGTTAATGCCGTCTTGGAAGCTCGTTCCATAAATGTATCTCCGGCAGACCTGCTGAGGCCCAATTCTTTCAGTAAGCGATGCAAAGATTTTGCTGGAACTCCTCTCGCATCAACTTCCACTGCGTAAAGCTGAACCCGTTTCTGATCATTTCTTCTGTGAGATCATAATATTTCTTCGACTTCATGTTGTGGTCTTTTGGAATATTTGATTCCCACGGAACGGTAACTTCAATAAGGGTAACTTTTTTCAAGTTCCGAGAAAGCACTAAGATTTCTGACCTAGCTGATACAGCTAGTTCATCTGGGTTCCTAAAATGATGTTCAAGAATTTTCGTAATTTCATTCCCTAGCAAGTTGACAGACTATATTTCTTAAATGTAAACTCAGAATTAAAAAATCCTTGAAAATATTGTATTGTGCGAACGAGACGGATGCAAAGCTTAAAACCCGATTATAGTACCTAAAAACATGACCTATTTCCTAATTTTAGATAGTGAATTTAATAAAAGCCATCGATAAAAACGAACAAGATGGAGGTATACTAGTATTTCTCCCGGGTTGGGCTGAAATTAGGACTATCAAGAATATGCTACAAGATGAATTCAAACAGTCAAGCAGACATTTCATTTTACCTGTTCATTCTAGGTAAGTTACTTTCATCTATTTTGGATTAGTTAGACAAATTTTATTTAACATTTTTTTGTATTCCTATGCATATTAGCTGTCTTGTATATTAGCTGATGTATGGAAGCGAGACGTGAATATGTCAGAATACGCATGAGAGTAGGGCTAATGCAGTAGAAATGAGGTCGGTGCGTCGGATATGCGGCGTCGAAATAAGAAAAAGGTGGTTTCTGACCACCCCAAAAGTGAAACGGTCATGATGATACTTGACTTTTTTTGACCCAAGGTTTGTCTGTCAGAAAATGTCTACGCGCATTAAGTCCGCCTTTTGTACTTTGTGCAATAAAGTCTTAAAAAAAAAAACAAGAGAGATATTAATCCTCACTATATCCTAAAAAAGTTTTTACCACCTTCTTAAACTCAAGTCTCCCTGCAAGCAAATAAGTCAAACAGGGGAAATTTTAGTGACAACAATAATGCTGAGCGATTTCGGCAACGGCGAAGTCTCGGGTGCTACTGTCAAGTCACTAAGTCATCTCAGACCCCCCCCCTTCCGGGGGAAGACGGAAATTTGTAACGAGGTGTTGGCCTCCTAACAAAAATAGCATTCGCTGCACGTAACTACGGACAGAGGCGCGTCACCGGCTCCTTAAATAACGGCTGCATAGTACTCATGTAGTGAAACCTATCGGAACTTGGAATCACATTTACTGTAGCACCTTCAACTTTGTCGTTTAGTCTTTGATAAAATTTAGTATAAATAACAACCTTAAAAAACGTGGTTTCTGACCACACTGCTAGAGAGATTACGTTGGTAATGATACTCAACTTTTACAGATTAACTAACACGGAGCAAAGCAAGATGTTTTCTAAACCTTTACCAGGTGTTAGAAAAATTGTCATTAGTACCAACGTAGCGGAAACTTCTGTCACCATACCAGACATTGTCTATGTCATAGACTGCGGTGCTCATAGACAAACTAGAACCGTGCCGGACTCGGGTGAGTCATCACACTTCTTAGAACACAGACACCTCATTCCGAATCGCGCTCAGAGCGCTTAGAACGAATATGACACTGACCGTCGTTCCGAATCAAATATCGCGATTTGGATGCTCAGAGCGTGATATCAATTCGCAACGGTCTAAATCACATTTTCATTCATAAAATGATAGTTTTTTTTTTTAATGTATAGAAGATAAATTGCGGATTCCACATCTTTGAGTATGAATACTAACAAATATACATCTCTCGGTTTATTCATCTTTATATGTGTAAAGTTTAATATTATTAAATTATTTTGGTCTTTTAAAATAACTTGCCGTGATACAGACATTTTTTTTTCACTTCCTACTTAAATATTAATTATAGATTTGTTTTAGAAGTAATATACAAACAGTATAAACGAATTATAATATTCAATTCAATTATTTAAAAGAAAACCCAATATTAAATTAACTTGAAAATGGCGCGGGACATAATGACAAACAAGTGACAGCGCTCAGAGCGATCTACCTCGATATCGTGAGCAGTCTAAGCGCAAGAAATGATGTCACTTGTGACGTCACACAGCTTTGGCAAAAGAGTTTAAGCGTGCTTAGGTTACTATTATCGCGTATCGGAACCATTTCTTCCAGCTGTCAAACGGAAATAAAGTCTCTGTAATTGAGACTGCTGAACGAGCCCACTGTCTGACTATCTAAACCTTAAGAAAACTATTCATAAGGTTGGCATTGTTCCAAATATTGCTCAATTGACGATTAGACAAAAAAGTCGATCATAGATGGCGCTATTATGGTTCCACGCAATTATAATCTTGAAAACACTGGTCATATTTTTTCCACAACTCGGCTCAGTATGCAGCAATTAATTTTCATTCACTATAACACAGCGTCTAGGACACTGCTGGAGATGGGCCTTCCAGAACTGGAGAATTTGGCCTACACTCGCCACGCTGGCCAGACGGCTTGGCGAGGATATGATGTAATTTTTTTTTATGACAATTTATTAACGATTTTACAAGTTGGCATTAATGGAACCGGGACCGACGGCTTAACGTGCTCTCCGAGGCTCGGGAACGGTGGTGTTGTAAATATATGACTACTTAAGAAAAGTGTATTTCTCATTGGTACATGCCGGGGGGGTTTGAACCGACCTTTGTAGGATTTAAGGAACGCGTTCTTACAACCGAGCCACCACCGCGCCTTTAACTCTAATCATAACAATTATTAGAGACTTCATTGTTGTTTGACAGCTGGAAAGAATTGTTGAGTGGCCGTTGAGAAAACGTATGAAAATACAGATGTAAGACCTCCACTGCTGGAGATGGGCCTTCCAGAACATATAGAGGGAGAATTTCGGCCTACACTTCCTACGCTGGCCAGACGGCTTGGCGAGGGACTAGTGTATCAGAGACATTAAATAAATAGTTCTGCTACTTAATCATAGATGGCGCTATTATAGATGCACACAAATATAGAATAAAAAAGTTGAACCTAGCCCTCTGCGGTAAGCCACACGGGCGCTGTATAGTAACGACTGTAAAAAACTTTACTTTTACTTTTTACTTTAAGAATACTATTCATACGGTTTTAATTGTTCCAAATATTGCTTAATTGACCATTAGCCAAAAAAAATCCTCTAGTCGATTATAGTTGGCGCTAGTATGGTTCCACGCAATTATAATCTTAAAAACACTGGCCATATTTTTTCCACAATACAGTTCAGTAAGTGACAGCGCTCAGAGCGATCTACCTCGATATCGTGAGCAGTCTAAGCGCGAGAAATGATGTCACTTGTGACGTCACACAGCTTTCGCAAAACAGTTTAATCGCGTCTCGGAACACCTTTAAGCGTGCTTAGGTTACTATAATCGCGTATCGGAACACCTTTAAGCGTGCTTAGGTTACTATAATCGCGTATCGGAACATCTTTAAGCGTGCTTAGGTTACTATAATCGCGTATCGGAACACCTTTAAGCGTGCTTAGGTTACTATAATCGCGTATCGGAACACCTTTAAGCGTGCTTAGGTTACTATAATCGCGTATCGGAACACCTTTAAGCGTGCTTAGGTTACTATAATCGCGTATCGGAACACCTTTAAGCGTGCTTAGGTTACTATAATCGCGTATCGGAACACCTTTAAGAGTGCTTAGGTTACTATAATCGCGTATCGGAACACCTTTAAGCGTTCTTAGGTTACTATAATCGCGTATCGGAACACCTTTAAGCGTGCTTAGGTTACTATAATCGCGTATCGGAACATCTTTAAGCGTGCTTAGGTTATTATAATCGCGTATCGGAATGAAGGGTCCTCCACTCAACCATTCCTTCCAGCTGTCAAACGAAATTGTCACTGTAATTGAGACTGCTGAACGAGCTCACTGTCTGACTATCTAAACCTTAAGAACACTATTCACAAGGTTGGCATTTTTCCAAATATTGCCCAATTGACGATTAGACAAAAAAGTTCCTCTAGTCGATTATAGTTGGCGCTAGTATGGTTCCACGCAATTATAATCTTAAAAACAATGGCCATATTTTTTCCACAATACAGTTCAGTTTGCAGCAATAATTGCACGTTACACTTTTACGTATCATAAATTTGTTCCGAAAAGAAGCAAAAATAAATGTTAATTTGTCACCTAATCAGTTTCACCTTTCGTTCAATAGACCTTGCCCTTAAATTTCAGGTAGCAGTAGTTTAGAATGTGTTTGGACATCTCTAGCGGCCGCCACACAGAGAGCTGGGCGGGCGGGGAGGGTGCAACCAGGTATGGAATCATTATCAGCATATATAGTTATTCCCTAAACAATGTTGCCCTTGATAACGTTCGAGAAGTTCGAGAATTGGGAGTACTAATTGATAGCAAACTTAAATTTACTAACCATATTGACAATACCGCCTCCGTGGTCTAGTGGTAACAAAAGTTACCGTGAACTTGGGTGGTCGTGGGTTCGATTCCCACCGGGGGCAAGTTGTACATTGTATAATTTGTCTCGGTCTGGGTGTTTATATGTAAAATATGTATATATTTACAAAAAAAAAAGCCGTTATGCTAGGGTGAAATAAATAAAATTAATTACAGATTACGAAAACACAATATATTAAGTATTAAATGAAAAAGAAATCATTTTGGCACGAGAACATTTTATTGGACCCATTTCTCTAAGAAAAATGGGCATTCTCATTTAAATGGTAATTGGAATCTGATAAGCTGATAGTCTTCTGCTAACAGCTTAATCTTTGAACCACTTTGCTGTTGAGTCTTTCACTAACAGGAGTAGAATCATTCAAAATAATGACGTGTCACAAATGCCTGTAAATCACATATGCGACATATCTGGAGAATTTGACCTACAATATTGAATTTTCAGGTCATTGCTTTAAAATGTACACCCGAGAGATAGAAGAACAATTTGTCAAACATAATACTCCAGAAATATTGCGGTAAGTTGTAGCTGTATGATACAAGTATTTGTTTTCTGTTTATGTATACTTGTGTATACATACTAGCTGACCGCTTCACAGTCATTCAATGGTTAAGCCTAAATTTCTGAACGCACCCATATATATTTGACAACCAACATTGTTTGACAGGTACGAAACCCACGAACTTTTTGTATGGGAAAATGTTTATTTTCTTCGTAATTTTTCTAATTTCATGTATAGTTATTCTGCTATTCGGGACGGAGACAAATCCAACAAATCAAAAACCGTGAAAATCTGTCCAACCGTAGTTTTGCAATGCATAGGGAACATACACACAGACATTCACCTTCATATATATATATATATATATAGATGTAGTTTATATATGTATTATATTATTTATGTAGTGTATGTAATTTTATTATGTAGTTTAAATTTTAATATCATTTATTTATTTAATTAGATATAAGTACTTAGTTTTCATTAGAAAAGTAAAGTATCATCACGACCATTTCCCTTTCGGGGTGGTCAGAAACCACGCTTATAAAGAAGCGGATTCACATTTAGCCAACTTTACTGCCGGCCAATCATGACAAGTGCCAAGCTCGTCGATGTCTCCAGCGTACAAAACTCGAGAAATATCACAAATATAAATTTAATTAACTAATCGAACCCGATACCTCCGTGTTTAAATCTACAGACATAACCGCTAGACCACGAAGGCAGCTTTATTGAAATGAAATGAAATAATGTATTTGTCAGAAACATGGTAGATACAGGGATGTAAATTGTTATATGTAATTATATCACATGCTTCGCTATTTCTAGCATACATTTATTTAGTCACATGACTTTGTCGAGCTTAGTGTCTAGGTATTCTTTTGTCGAATAAAAACATTTATTAACCAGCATTTGTTTGACTCTTAATTTGAACAGTTTTAGTGGCAGCTCCCTTATAGTAACTGGAAGCTTATTTAATATCTTTGTTGCCATTGCATGACAATTTCGGCTATATTGGGTACTTTTATGCGCTGGAATAATTATTCTAATAGGATAACGCGTTTTAAATTGCAATTTAACCCCAAAAGTTTTTTAAAGTTCCGGATGGTAATTATTTCGTTCCGAATTGTTATTATTTTTAGAATTACATTCGTACACCACATGTAGGTTTTTTGCATGCTCACCATAACCTAAGAACTATGTACCGAAAAACCACGAATAAATGATTTTGATTTGATGGATTTTTACAAATAAACAGCATTCAAGTATGTAGATAGAAGGAACAGTTAGTAATTTTAGGAGGTGTGTTACAAAAAGCACGAATGCATTGTTTTTGTCCAATTTATTGCCACTGCATTATTCTTCTTCTCTTGTCGAAGAAGAATGCAAATTGCAGGTCTGCATTACATATTTATTTATTATTTTCAGTGTACCCCTGGACCAAACGGCGTTACATTGTCGGTCTTATGCTCCAGAACAAAGTATACAAGAATTTCTGTCACAACTCCCAGAACCGCCCACAAGCAAAGCCATACAATATGCTATACAGGATCTAAAAGATATTGGTAAGTCTTTCTATATTTGATTAAATTTTTAGATTACCTGCCTATGAAATTTAGTAGACTTTTTTTAGGCTATTTTGTGTTAATACAAATAATACAATTAATTATTTACTAAATAGACTTTTTATTAGACATGTGAAATGCTTATTCATTGTTATTTTGCCACAAAAATAGTACA
Source organism: Tinea semifulvella (assembly GCA_910589645.1). NCBI lineage: Eukaryota > Metazoa > Arthropoda > Insecta > Lepidoptera > Tineidae > Tinea > Tinea semifulvella. Next base: position 948,821 of record OU342604.1, read on the forward strand.
ATGATTTAATTTTATTTATAATATAGGTTTTTTTTGTTGTTTGTGGTCTCTACTCCCGATGGATAGGTGATAGGGAAAGCAAAGGGTCTAGCCCATACAGCCAAGTCTGACGTTATAAATCTTTCTCTTTTATGAGTTAATGAGGTTAAAATCAAATTCCAGATGTTGCAGAATTTTATGCTTCTTTTGGAGTCACTCGCATCATTATAGCTCAAACACTTTGGGAGTTCACAGCGCGGGAAAACTGCAAAAAAATAACTGCAACTTGTGCCCCATATTTAAAGTTCAATTTATCGATTTCCATAATTATTCACATTGTAGCACATTTTTAAACAAAACAACACCACTTTTGACTAACAATATCCACAGTACATTAATTTACAAAACTAAAACTTGCACTCTACATGTCCGCGAAAATGGCGCGAAGTCTTTTATTAATGGATGATAAGAGATGATAGGGAAGGCAAAGAGATCTAGCACATACAGCCATATCAGACTTCATATAATTCTTTCTTTTTTATGAATTAATGAGGTTATCATCAAATTTCAGATGTTGCACAACTTGATGATTTTCTTTGAGTCATTAGCGGCATTATCGTCCAAACACAACGGTATATGACAGCGCGGGTAAATCGCAAATAACTGCAACTTTTGTCCTAATAGTACATGTAAAATATGTAATTTTCCATAATTATTAATATTGTGGTACATTGTTAAACAAATAACACCAATTTAAATTATTAAAAATACAGTAAATCAATTTACAAAACAAAATGGCGGGCACAACTCAATTGATTTTTGTCATTAGGGCAAGGCTAAAACCATAAGTCCTTTAGCCATGCAACGAAAGCATGTATAGAAACACACATAATAATATTTAAATATATCCATTATATTTAATTAACCACCTCCGTCACCTAGCAGTTAAAACCGTTGATGTAGACCGGGTATATTCCTGGTCGGGATACAATAGTTTATTTAATTTATTTGTGATATTTCTCGAGTTTGCTAAGCTGCTAGTCTTCTGCTTACAGCTTACACTTTTGACCACTTCACTTCTTAGTCTTCCACTAACAGGTCATTCTAAATAATAATTTACATGAAAAAATATATTTTGACTTTGACGTACGCTAGTGACATACTTGTCACTTGTCATCATGGGAATATAGTAAAGTATGTTAATTTTCAGGAGCATTAAGATGGGACGAAAAGTTGTCCCCCCTGGGCCAGTTGTTGTCCCGGGTGTCCCTGTCCCCGCGGGTGGGTCGGATGTTGTTGTGTGGCGCCGCCGTGCTGGGGGTGGGGAGTGGGTCAGACATCGTCACGCAGCTCTCCTCCCAGGGGGAACTTTTCAGCGACGCAGGGGATAGGACAAAAGGTCAGTTCATCTAAATGGGATGTTACTGCAGAAAATAAAGGTTTATGTGATTGTGATTACGGTAGCTTTTCCGCACTTAGTCTCTATTCGACCATTGTGCGAAGCCATCTGATCTTGTCCGCACTTAGTCTCCATTCGACCATTGTTATATTGTTATCGGTGTTGTGGATGATCCCCTTCTGGCCAGTTCATCAGCCGCATCATTACCCCAGTGCATCACTGTGACCCTTTATCCACTGTAACGTTACTTTTTTGTCTCTGCACACTGCCTTTAGGGCTAGGTGACAGTATAATCTTAAATCTGCTGGGTTTAGTAGGAATACTAAAATAATCTAATAGCTACACATTCATCGAATTCATGCAAAATAAACTTTAAAGTACAAAATTTTTGCATTACAGCCCTTAGAACATAGTATCCTAGACCCCCACTGCTGGAGATGGGCGTTCCAGAACATATGTCTGGAGAATGTGGCCTACACTCGCCACGCTGGCCTGACGGCTTGGCGAGAATATGATGTAATTTTTTTATGACAATTTATTAACGATTCCACAAGTTGGTATTAGTGGAACCGGGGCCGACGGCTTATCGTGCTCTCCTGACACGGGAACGGTGGTGTTGTAAATCTATGACTGCAGTACGTATGAAAAGTGTATTTCTCATTGGTACATGCCGGGGGTTCGAACCGACCTTTGTTCGATTTAAGGAACGCGTTCTTACCACCGAGCCACCACCGCGCCTACAATACAAACTACAATAACACGTATCTATTTTCAGAAATCCGCGAAATCAAAACAAAATTTGATCCCACTTCTGATCATTTGGCGCTAAATGCCATATTGCAAGAATTTGAGGCCATATTACAGAACAAAGGAAGTGATGCTGCTGAACGGTTTTGTAGGAAATATGGACTTAGAGAAGATAGACTGCTTTACTGTAAAGGTAAATACATGTATATACATATATAGAGTGTCAACTCAACGACACTGAAGGGACTGTGCATTTTATGGCGTTATAGAGAGTTGTCGTTAAATGGAGAGAATAAAAATCAGAATTGGAAGACAAGCTAAACCAACTAAAGACAATTGATTTCGACGCTTTAGGGAGTTTGTCGTTAAATCGAGTGACGTTACATGGAGTTTAGATTTTATATATAAATGAATCTCTATTTCCCTTGGTCATCGCATCACGCGTGAACGGATGGAACAATTCCGCTAATTCTTTTTTTGTTGTGTTTATTATTAAAATTAATAATAATAAAGTATTGTAGAAAACCAAAATAAGTGAGTACATAGGCGAGCTTACATACATATCTTCACGCCAAATCCCTTGCAGGGTAGGCAGAGACAATTGAGCGCCACTTGTCACGGTCACGACATACCTCTTTCGCTTCTTCATGGTACATCTTTTTTTCTCTTTTCATACTTTCATTCATATTTAGCGAAGCAACGTAATCTATCCGAGCTTTCTTCTTCCTTTCTCGTCACCCTTGGTTGCTCGCTTTTTTGCTACTCCACATACTTCTCTTGCCGATTCTACCATACCATTTTTTAGGTACTTCCAACACTCTTCTACATATATACATAGGCGAGCTTTATGCTGTAAATGCAATTTCTACCAACTGACCTTTGTTATTTATTTATTAAATAGGAATTCTTACAGCTAATTTATACATATTTAGGAGAAAATAGTAATACGATAAAGCCAATAATAAGAGTTCGCTGACAGATACAATAAAAGTAAGCAAAGAAACAATGAAGATAAATTTAAAAATAAAAATAAATACAATAGTACAAGAATTACGAAGGAATAAGCATTACATCAATACAACAGAAAAAAATACATATATAAACACACACATACACATAGGCATACCAAAACTTGAAAATATAAAACTATTCTAATGCCTCGAAGTACTCACCTGCCATCACCCGCCTAATCATCGCCGTACTAGTATTGAAGAGATCGATTTCGACACTGCGCTCATTAAACATTAAATAAAACTTATTGAGCCACTTTAATTAAATACGAAACTGAGAGACATGGCTTTAATAGCTGGTAAGCAGACTGATGGTGGTAATTTCCCCAGTCTGCCGGGCCGGGGAAGTATCCACCGTTAGTGCCGATAAATCCAGTAAAGTATACCACACATTTCAGGATCAGACTTGAATTGCCTTCATGTCCAGTGAAACCGGCATAGTGTTAGGGACTGATCTTAGTCTGATTCCAGTCGCTAACATTCATAGATAATGAATGATATATTTCATTCATTCATAACTTGTGCATAAATAAAAAACTTACTCAGTCCAAAATTATTTTATTAAGATTTAGTATTTTCTGCCTTCGTGGTCTAGCGGTTAAGTCCGTGGATTTGGACTCGGATGTACCGGGTTCGATTCCTGGTCGGGACACAAAAATATTTATTAATGTAAATAAATAGATTTAATTATTTGTGATATTTCTCGAGTTTTGTACGCTGGAGACATCGACGAGCTTGCCACTTGTCATGATTGGCCTATAGTAAAGTTGGCTAAATGTGAATTCGCTTATTTATAAGCGTGGTTTCTGACCACCTCGAAAGGGAAACGGTCGTGATGATACTTTACTTTCTAGTATTATTTCCAGCATTATCAACAATATATTTGACACAGCTATTAAATTTGAACATAATAGACACATCGACGGAGCTGAATGATTTGAATAGATTCTCCGAAGTGGGAGAGTTAATGAAGGCTATCATTTTGTTTGGCTCCAACAGGATCTTGTCAAGCAAAAAATATTTAAAAACAAGAGGCCAAATGGGGGTTATAAGAGGACTTAAAACCAGGTAAATCTTAATACAATAGTAACGGCCAATTGCAGAAAGTATGATTAAAATAATCTATGATCAAAATTTTGATATACGCCACCTGATTGGTAGTTAGTTTGTCACTTTAGTTATTGCAGATAATGACGATAATTCAGAGAGCACGATAGATTCGAACTTTTCCGATAAAATATGTACATTTCCGATAATAAATGGAAGACCATTATGCTCTACATCTGTATACTCATGTACTGTTGATAAAAATGACAGTCAGCTTTCTAGGAATTAAAGTATGACTCGAATATGAAATCGAATTAAATCATTCGAGTCATAAAAAAAGACTCGAATATTAAATCGAATTAAATCATTCGAATCTTAAAATATAACTCGAATATTAAATCAAATTAAACTATTCCATTCTTAAAATATAACTAGAATATTAAATCGAATTAAATCATTCGAATCTTAAAATATAGGTAACTCGAATATTAAATCAAATTAAACTATTCCATTCTTAAAATATAACTAGAATATTAAATCTAATTAAATTATTCGAGTCATATAATAAAACTCGAATTAAATCAAAGCTGAACAATTTTTTGTTGTTATTATAGTCAAGGAGAGCGAGCACATATAAGTTCGGATAGTGTCAACTATGGGTTGAACAAACATAGTCCAGGAGCCGGCGACCTGGCTACTTACTATGGTGGATACCACTCTGTAGAGAGGCGAGCTCTCGTACTACATGCCACCTCGCTCGTCACACCTATAACTGTATTACTGGCGGCACAGGGACAACTAGAACAAACTACGGTAAGATATTATATACATACTCTGGTTATATTTACTGTTACAATAGGAATGTCATTAGCCTTTTTATTTTATTTATTATGTACACACAACAGAAATGGATACAAAACATTATTTAAATTTCAAATCTACAATACAGTTCCAGTACCATCTCCAAAAGCATGTGCACACAGCATGCAATTATGAAACATTTACATATTGTATGGATTTAAATATTTTTAAAAAAATAATTAGCAGGCGTTTCGTCTAATGATTACAATGACAGTTATAACTCATATTATTTATTATTTATTTCAGAGCGAAAATGAAGATGAAGTTATATTAAGTTTGTCGTCACACGATTTGAAGATACACATGCCTATTAGGTAAGTCATTGTGTTGTATATTTTTATAATTGTGTCTGTCTTAGCTTATAGTATGACAATGCCTATCTACAGCAGCTATAATGTTAAGCTTTATTCTGTATTTATAATTTTGTATTTTGTTATTTTTAATATTTTATTGTTTCTCTTCCCAAATGACGGTTATCATGTACTGCTCCAGATACACCAATATGTACTATAAAATTATATTGTTTTATATTAATATTGTAAAAATTTACGTGTAAAAGTGCAGAATACATCTCTTTTTATCCTATGCCTACTTGCAAAATAAACGAATTGAATTATAAACATACTTAAATCGTCCAGTAATTTAAATAAATAAAAATTTCCAGACAGGTCACACAGCGCCATCTAGTTTCCGTGGTAAGCTACGAGGCTTGTGTTACGGAAACTAGATGGTTGATAAACGACATATTATACTTTTTTTTTTTGTAAATATATACATATTATACATATAAACACCCAGACCGAGACAAGTTATACAATGTACAACTTGCCCCCGGTGGGAATCGAACCCACGACCTCCCGAGTTCACGGCAACGTTTGTTACCACTAGACCACGGAGGCGGTATTTAATTGCTTTAGGAATGTGGACGCCACAAATAATTCGGCGTTTTTAGCCGTTCTGTAGCGATGCACCTGGTATTCTAGAATAAGCTGGTTGGTGACTTACCCTAGATTGAACCCCCACCGAGCACTTGTTAAAGGCGTGATATTTCACGAGTTTGGTACGCTAGAGACATCGAAGAGCTTGCCACTTGTCATGATGGATCAAAGTTGGCTAAATGTGAAGAACTATTCTTATAAAAACGTGGTTTCTGACCACCCCGTAATGGATACGATCGTGATGATACTTTTTACCTTTATATAAGTAAAAATTGCCCTCTAGAGACTGCCTCCGTAGTCTAGAGGTAAAGTTCGTGGATTTTGACTCGGAGGTACCGGGTTCGATTTCTGGTCGGGACAAAAAAATATTTATTAATGTAAATATATACATTTAATTATTTGTGATATTTCTCGAGTTTGGTACGCTGAAGTTGGCTAAATGTGAATCCGTTTATTTATATGTGTATTTATAAGCGTGGTTTCTGACCACCCCGCAAGGGAAACGGTCGTGATGATACTTTACTTTAGAGACGTCCTGACGTCCCAAGGAAACTGGCAACAATTCCCCTCTGTATAGCCAGGCTAACACGTTGGCAGAAATAATTGCCAGCCTTCACTGTCGCCTTACATTTCCGACAGCCGCTTTGACAAAAACTATTTTTCAACTAATTTAAACTATTCATTAATAATCAAATTGGTTTTTATTTTCCATAGATAAAGCAAAAAAATATTTTCTTATTTCCAGTGAAGCAGAGGTGATATTAAAAGCGCGGGAAATGTTTTGGAGTACGTTTGACTATTACATAGAAAGAGACAGCAATAGTGAGAAAATTGACACAAATAGATTCAGAATTAGACTTGTTAAAGCTATTTGTAAGATATTGAACGAAGCCGCCAAAGAAACTTATCAGGTCAAAATTAAAGAATGAAATATTTTTGTACCTTTGCTTTGATATAATATTCTTAATATTGTCAAAAGGTAACACTCGTTAATAATCAAGATAATAAGTTAATGATTTTTTACCTCGATCATTATTATTTGAACTTAAACCTAACCTAACCTTACCCAAACCTATGTGTAATCTTGCCATAAATATTGACAGAAAGCTTAAGTCACTTTAAAAAATTTGCTTACTAAAGACTTTCACAAAAAGCAAGACGAGTCTACATCATCATTACAGCCCATAGAACACAGCGTCCCAGACCTCCACTGCTGGAGATGGGCCTTCCAGAATATATATCTGGAGAATTTGGCCTACACTCGCCACGCCTGGCCAGACGGCTTGGCGAGGATATGATGTAAATTTTTAATGACAATTTATTAACGATTCCACAAGTTAAGTGGAACCGGGACCGATGGCTTAACGTGCTCTCCGAATCACGGGAACGGTGGTTTTGTAAATCTATGACTGCAGTACGTAGGAAAAGTATATTTCTCATTGGTACATGCCGGGGGGGGTTTGAACCGACCTTTGTAGGATTTAAGGAACGCGTCCTTACAACCGAGCCACCACCGCGCCGAGTCTACATAGCTTGACTAAATCCGTATATTGCACATATGTGATATATATATATATATATGTTATGCACCTTACAATAACACAGCTTTTAGAAAATGTTTTTAGACGTTAAGCTCGTATGTAAGTAATGTAAAATGTATTATTTTCTGTTCAATAAAGAATTTATCTATCTATTTTTTCTATTACATAAAACATTACCGCAGAGTGCGTAAGTATATCAGTACTATAGTAGTGCAGAAAAGTATTGGCCAAGGTGCTAGACAGACTGCTTAACGACACCCTACAAAAATTATAACCTTGTACGATGTCCAATTTGGCTTTCTACTGTAATGGGGTGTATCACTAACTTTTTATCACGATAGATGGCGCATGATAATGTAACTGTCAGTTGCATAGAAAACTTGTATTTTTATTACGAAATTTATTATTTTCTGGATATTATGCCGAAGTGAGCAGCTTTTAAGTGTACAAATCAAGATTTCCAAGCGAAATCAAAGATATGGCGATCTCAAAATTGCCGTTCTAGTAATTTAACCTTTTTTATTTTTAAAGACGGTGTTCGCTTTCTTAATTAGTCTTTTAAGGTAGGTAACGTTAAATTTCATTTTTCTGTAATAATAATAAAAAAACATTTAAAAAAGATGCGTCATAGGTTGAAAACAAGGTACCATTGCCGCTAGCCACATCTACAAAAAGCTTTGCCTGATACACCCCATTATGTGTCCTAATCATACCGTAAAATGGACGTAATGCGGGATACGTATTTCGAACAGAAAATAAAAAATAATGGTTATTTTCAAAATAAATTTGCACAATTTGTAAGCGTTGTTCAGGCGTCAGTCTATTCATGTTGAAATGCCAAACCAAACTAAAAAGTCTACGCTTGTTTCCTGGAGCTCTCAAAAGCGTTTGACACAGTGGTATATAGTAAACTATGGGACAAGCTAGGAGGCGCTGGTGTCCTGACAGAGTGTATGTCACTTCTAAAGTATTGGTGTGGAAGCCAGTCTAGTCGAGTGAGATGGGTCGGTGCCTGGCAAAGAAGTCCACCATGGCTTGTGGCGTGTGACAGGGCGGGCTCACTTCTCCTTTGCTCTTCAACCTTTATATGGATGACCTCATTGCCGAGCTCAATGGCACTCATACCGGGTTCTACATTGATGGAGGCTGCTTCAATAACTTTAGCTACGCATATTACTTTATGACCAGTGCGTCTCTTATAAGCAAGTAACTCCTAAATCAATTTTTAAAATACGCGACATGTTATTATATCCATTTCCCTAGATAAAATATTTTGCTTTCAGCTAAAATTTTAGAAAAAGGTTTGTTAAATAAAATACATAAGCATTCAAAGATAATATATATAATTACAAAATCACATTTTTAAACTAACCTATTTGTGATCACAATATTAAGGCACTATATTTTGACATACAAATGAGATTCTCTCGAGTATTATAACAAAGGAGATTGACAAAAGTCTATGGAAGTTAGGCTGAACCCTGTGTTTTCGTACAAATCAAGTAAAATTTTGTAAAATAGCGTTGAAAGCTTGGTTTGCTTTCAAGTCAAACACGACAGAAGTCAGACGCAATCTGAACTAAATGAGATGTATCACAATAGATGGCGCATGATAGATGGTACCTATGCCATGCGACTTCAATCTCAAAGTTATATAAGTTTACCGTTTTTTCCTTTTAAAGACGTTTTTCTTTCTCAATTCGTCTGTTGGCATGTCGAAGATATATATATATATATATTTTTAAATTAAAACATGAGAAATTAAGGTACCATTGCTACTAGCGACATCTACAAAGTTATACGTGATACCACCCATTGTCGACAAAAAATTTATACATGATTATTATATTACAGCGATAAGCAATCAAAATTCTATGTTAATAATAAAATAAAAATCTAATTTGTGATAGCGAGTATTATTTATTAAAACTGTTAATATAAGGGGATAACGGTATGAACTGTGGGTTAGTCCTTATCATCAAAATCATCAGCCTGTGTCTCTCCACTGCTGGATGTAGGCCTCCCCCAAGGTTTGAAACTGCAACCCGCATCCCGCCCCCACCAGCGACCATCTTTACGTCCATCTGGGACGAAATCGTCTCCACTCTAGAACCCGTTTGCCTCATCAATCTTCAGTTCTGCGACAGATGTGTCCGGCCCATTGCCACTTCAGCTTGCTAATTTTAAAAGCTATGTCGGTAACTATGGTTCTCTGACGGATGTCAACGTATTTGACTTTATCTTTCAGAGAAACCCCGAGCATAGTTCTCTCCATAGCTCGCTAAACCTTGAACTTGTGGACCAGACCCACAGTCAGTTCCGTACGACATTACTGAAAGAACATATTGGTTCAAAACTTTTCCCTGCGCAGCAATAAATTGCGCCTTTATGACTGTCGAAAGTGCTAGAGCGAGTTTCTGACATGTGTCAAAAGTTTATTATTGGAACACAATCGCGTACCAGTTATAAACCGCGCTAACATAATGCTGAAAATTTTTACTCAAAACTGAAAACATATACATGTTTTTGATATTGGAATGACTTAAGAGTAGGTATGAAAAAAAAAACAGCATTTCGTACGATATAACAAGAAGCCAAATGGTATAAGAATTAAAGCTAAAACAATTGTCTCGGAATTAATTAGTCGCTACAGAAATGTAAAACTCGTTCCTCATCAACCAGAGGAGAAATAGCGTAAACAAATGTAACAAACATTTTGTATGAAAATCACAATCAATGCCCGCTCTATCTTATCTTTGATTTCTAGCACGTTTCTACAAACTTTTAAAAATGTTTAACGTCTCTTGGATAGTAGTCTGAGGCTAAAATAAAAACTTATACCAATCTAAAAATAAACGGGATAAAAAATGTTACCAACTTAAATTTAATAAAGCGAGGGTTGTTGGTAGATTCCCCCAAAAACAATTGTATTGGTAGTTTTTTCCACAATCATGTATGCGAATGGTCTATTGGCTTCGAATCGCAGTACTCCGATTCTGTTGGCGAATTCTGCAGCAGTAATGGCAGAAGCTGTTGTTCCCTGTTCTGTAACTTCGATTTCAGCTTTGTGAATAACCTTGGATACATAGAGTGGGTCACGAGCCATGGCTGGGAGTCTAGAATTAAAAAAAATATTTAATAATAATAATAATAAAACATCTATTAATATTCTTCATTGAGTAATGGCCCTAATAAATAAAAAGATAAATTGGTACCTAATAATTAATATAGCTTTATCAGTATAGTCCCAAAACATCCACTGCTGGAGATTATATAAAAAAAACTTTATTGCACTAAAAATGTACATAGGCGGGCTTTATGACTAAGCATTTTCTAACAACCAAACTTTATAGTTCTGGAAAAAATAGCCCACTTTCGCTACGCTTCTGGCCAGAATATGTTACAAATTCATGAAATGCAAAGAAATTACACCAACCATTATGGACTATACATTACTGTGCAATTAAGTTATTTGAAAAATAAAATAGTTTAAGTATAAATCGATTCCTTTAGAATTGGAGTTGTCATGATATTTTAAAAAATTTGCACACCTAAACCAATGATGTTAATACACCTATATAAACCTCATTGACCTAAACTATATAATTGTTTGTAGTGTTAAGTGGTAAATGACGATGGCAGTTCTTTGCTATTAATAGCATTATTCTGCTATCCTGCCATGATTGGTAAACAATAATATGTATAACTGACAAAACCGAGTGTACTTAATGTATCTTATGGTTAATGAATTGAATTGAATAAAATAAAGGGTTTTTTCTATTTAAATTGTAATCTTGTTAGAATAATTTATCTAAAAATGCATATATGTAAGTAGTAGTTGGCTCTTACAATGGATTCCATTATTTATTGTTTGCGCTTAAGTAATGGAATAAAGCTGGTTGTCAGACATAAGACATTACATCCCCTAGAACACGGAGTCCTAGACCTGCGCAGCTGCAGATGGGCCTTTCAGAACATATATCTGGAGAATTTGGCCTACTCTCGCCATGTTGACCAGATAGGTTTGTGTGACAATTTATTAACAATTATACAAGTATTAGTGGAATCGGGACAGATGACGTACAGCCAGTTTCGTATTTTTGGTACTTAATTATTAAGAAATAATTAAGAAGGGAACTGTAATTTACACAAATATATGGGAAGTTGCCAATTTTGCGTTTCACAAAGCAAGAACAAAAAAAAAAGTAAAAAAGTAAAGTATCATCACGACCGTTTCCCTTTCGGGGTGGTCAGAAACCACGCTTATAAATAAGCGGATTCACATTTAGCCAACTTTACTATAGGCCAATCATGACAAGTGGCAAGCTCGTCGATGTCTCCAGCGTACCAAACTCGAGAAATATCACAAATAAATTAAATATTAATTAAATGTACATATTTATTTACATTAATAAATATTTTTGTGTCCCGACCAGGAATCGAACCCGGTACCCCCGAGTCTAAATCCACGGACTTAACCGCTAGACCACGGAGGCAGTTAAGCAAGAACAATTAAGTAATTTTTGACAACTGTTTTTTTAAGTAGCCAAAAAAACTTTTTGTTAACTTTCTGTTAATTAGGTATTTCTTATTATCTACATAGCTACGAGTATGAACGTAAGCATGGGTATTTTTTATTATCCAGTAAAAAAAAAAAAACCTTTTGACTGTCATGTGTTTAGTCCCTCTGTAGGGACCTCTAATGCAACCAGTTCAAATTGGCTCAATAAAGATACACCAAAAACGGAAGTCTTAAGTAAAATATTAACTAAGAAAAAGTATTGTGAAATTTGTTCATAAAACCTGATTTGACTTGGAAAAAACTTAAAAGTTAATGATTCCTTACCTAGGAAATAATTAAGTAGAGCTTTGAGAAACCAGCTGTTAATGTGGTCTTCAAGGCATGAGAACAGTGGTGTTGTAAATCTGGTAAATGTATATAAGAAAAAAGCATTTTTCATTGGTACATGCTGGGGTTCGAACCGCTACCTTTTGGATTAAAAAGAAGCATTCTTATAACCGAGCCACCGCTGCTGTTAGACAAAGGTAGTATAAATGTAATTAAATAATATCATCATATTGCTACTTTAAAAAAAGATGTCTCTAACCACCCTGGAAGAGATACAGTCGTGATGATACTTTACTTTCTAAGATCTGTATGTTTCCTAAATAAAGAACTAAAATTACCTGGCCAATTTGGGATCGAACATGTCATAAATGCCCAATTGCTGCAACATAGGATCCAGAACCATGTTAGACTCGATCTTAAACCTCGGAATAAAGCAGTCAACCTCATCATCGCCATAGCTTTCTTGCAACAGTCTTAATTCCTTGAAAATCTCATCGAAATGCAGCTGCGACTTAATAAAATTCAAAAACATCATGTCAAGGGAAACATTCTGGTTTGGTAAGAGAATAAGCATTGACAACCTCTCCTCAACACCATAAGGAATTTCAATTACTCTAGCTTGTAGTTGTTTAATATTAGCAAATGGATAAGTATGTCTGTTATACATCATGTTAACCTCTCCGATCTTACGTTCATCAGAATCGTAAAACGCTTTTCGAGTTGTTGACGATTCATTAAAAGGCACGGTCCATTGACCCTTGAAGTAAATTGCACTTGCTAATACCAGCAAAGAGTCTGCAATTGTGGATTCATCAACTAGACTCTTAATACGGCCTCTGGTAACATGGTCTGCATATTGATTGATTAAATTAGCAGTTTTAACTGTTTCCAAGAAGTTGACAGAATGTAACTGAGTTTTAAAATGCTCAGCTATAGACTCCCTGTAGTCACGTTCTAACATTATCTTCTTATCGACAAACAAAGCACTGACTTGATCCAATACTACAGTGCTTGTATTTACCAGTAAATACTTTAAAATATCTCCGTACGCATTGTGCAATAGATTGAGGTTCTTCGGAAGTCTTGCTGCAGTTTTGATTTGTGTGTATGTGTCATTAATAGCACCTTCAGCTATGACGGCTAAAGTTGTCCATATAGTCACCGGGGATACTATTAAATTAGTTTTACCCTGAGCTTTTGAGGTAAAGTACAAAACTTCCAAGGAGAAATTCCCAATGCCAGTTGAAATACCTTCCTTCAGCAATTTAGTATTTGGGTTAGCCGTCGGCGCGGTCAGGGCAAGGTTAGATTGGCCATTAGATATGGAAAAAACACTGCACACCACCAAAACACACAATAATTCACGATACATGGTGAAACAATTACTTTTTACTACAAATAACACAGTCGGAGTATTTAAAACTTTTAAATTGCTATTTTGCAGTCGTCATCTCAAGGAAATTGGACGAATACAGGGATAAAAAGATAATATGTCGGCCGCTCGACTCGACAAACGAGGAAAACCCCGACGTATTACGTCTACACGGTTATCATGAATGTTACGCCAAACGGACGATTATTTACATTTACAATAAGCAAAAACCAGTCTGTACGATAGTTATAAAATAACTAGTTATTGGATTTATACACATAGCTGCTGCCCGTCGACTGCCCGAGGCGAGATTCCTTTAGGAATTATGCGAAAAATAATCATTTAATATTGATATAGATTATATTACAAGTATTAAATAACGTATAAATTATAACTTTATGGTAAAGAGTGTTTTTTTTTATTGTTGTTTACAATTTGTAAATATTTTGCAAGTGATGTCAAATGTCAAACACGGTCCTAATTTTGACTATTTGCCTTTCACGACGAGAATCCTGTTCTTTTAAGTATACAGAGTTTTCAGGTATGAAACAATTGACATTTTCAATAAATAATTATTTCATGATTATGGTCGGTTTTCTACCAGAGGTAGATAAACGATGTTAAAACATTACGTAAAATACGCTCGTAATCGCATTTTGAACACTAGCATTACATGTTTATACCTAAGTTCGTTGGATCACTTTAGAACTAGTATTTTTTGCTGCACCGCTCTTCGTCTTGCTCAGCGGCAGCAAGAATTTATATATTTTTAAATGGGCCAGTGGCGTAATTGAGATTCTGCTGCCAGTACTAAAATTTTCCGTATCCATATAACTCTGTGTACGGCCGTATCAATGAAAAATCAAGGCGACACATCAACGGATACACCTTACGGGGTGAAACCACGGTTTTAAATAAGCGAATTGACGTATACGTAGCCATAATTTTACTATAGGCCTGTTATGACAAGGTTGCCCCTTGAACTTGACGAAACGCGAGAAATTTCACAAATAAATTAAATACATTGCCCCAATCAGGAATCGAACCCGTTACCTCCGCATCTAAATCCACGGACTTAACCGCAAGTACTTACATGGAGGCCGTTAAATCTGAAAGTTACTTTATTTACTAAACAACGAATTATATGTGAATGCTGAATGCGCCAAAGCCTTTAAAAAGAGCCACCCGGGTCATCTCCATTGCAGGTTCACGGGGTTTGCTGATTTGCCTGACTGTACAGAAATAGGTAGGGTAATAAGAGGTAGGTGGGGTAATAAGAGGTAGGTAGGGTTTATTTATATTATTATGAAATAAAACAAGTACAAAATCTGTGTGTATTCTTATAATGTAAATAGTAACACCTATAAATAAACTTATTCTAATTACGTTTGCATTGGCACTGTCATTATATAATCAACTAAAAATAACCACTAAGATTACACAATTATTAAATAAATAGAATTAGAATCGTCAGGACTCACGGTGGACGGTCTAACTTTAGCTAGCAAATAAGACTACTGGCCCTAAGTCGTAATGAGGACATAAATATTTATTAAAACACTGATGGCTTAGAATAAATGCCTCCGAAGATCATCGTAGTCGTAGACTTCTCCATGACGAAATATACAAATGGTTTATTAGCGTATATTTTTGGAGGGGTTATTCTATCAGCGAAATATGCAGAAGTTGACGCTGAAGCAACAGTGCCCGTCTCTGTCACTTCGATATCAGCCTTGTGAACTATGGCCGACACAAATAATGGGTCACTAGAAACTCGCTCAAAACTAGCAAACTGAGGATCAAAAATATCAAACACTCCCATCGTATTCAAAGGCCTATTCAAGACAATATTAGTACTAATCTTAAACCGAGGCACTTTCACCTCTATTTCGCTCAAACCGAATTCTTCAATATCCCGCGCTAATTGGGCATAAATTTCCTTTAAAGTTATAACCTCCAAGTTCTTGTACATATTCATTACTTTAGTACCGAAATGTGGTAAAAGTATAAGCATGGAATATCGTCCATCAGTCCCGTATGGCAGCTCCAAAGCAAACGCTTTCAAACTCTTGACATTTGAGAATGGCAACTGTGCTCGTTGGTACATCATGTTCACATTTCCAATAGGGTTTCCTTCTTCATCGTTAAAAGGCTCCAAGTTGGTGTCAGTCTTGTTAAAAGGAAGCCCCCAGAACCCCTTGAAAGATATCACGTTTGTCAAAATCATTCTTGATTCAGAAAAGTCATCAGAAGTCAAGACATTTGTCACTCGGCCTCCTGAGCTAGCTATGTAGTTGTTGGCCATCCGTGAAGCAAGGTTTGGATCTTGGAAATTGAGCACTTTGATCATAGCTTTAAACTCGTTCGTCATTATCTCTCTAAACTGTGATTTTATGGCGAAGTTTTGATCTAGAAACATGAAGTTCTTACTGACCAGGCTCACGTCTGTCGTCTTCGGGTTTAGCACGATGTTGGTTAGGTTTTTGTAGCCATTGATGAGTGCTTTTTCGTTCTTGGGTAATATGAATGCTTTCCTTAGTTGTTCATAGCTTTCTCCTGAAGCTCCGAGAGCTACGCCCGTCATGAGACTCCAAATTCCGAAGGGAGAGATGACAACATGTCCTCCAGCTTCTTGAGCCGTATGATGCACTAATACAACACTGAAATTCCTGCTTCTATCACTAAAATCTATTGCACAGTTTATTGTATTTAGCGCTAATAACGCGACGACCAGTATGAGATACATTTTGGATAATGAATGTAGTGTGTTTTGAAGCGTACACAATAGTGGGTCGATTGGAGCGACTCAAGGAAAAACCAGTTGGTAATTATTAATGCATTGACTCCGCGCAATATTCTCAACAGTAAACTCTATGGCTTTAGCAATAGGTACGAATTTATAGTAAAAAATGCTATACAAAACATCGGTTCTGTAGTTTTAAGTGAGTCAACGTTAATCAGATCTTTTTCCTTTTGACTTTGCGATGAATACGGATTAATATTTCCGTATAATACGCAAACGATGTCAGTTACTCTAATATTGCTTGTCAGGTAGAACGATCTCTTAGACTGTGTGTTTTAACATTTATACAAACTGCAGTCGAAATCTTTTCTTTAGCCGCAAAGAAAATCCTTTAAGCAACGGAGACGTTAATTTGAAACGCTATGTCATTATTATGTTGGATATAGGCCTCCACCAAGCCACACCACTTCACATGATCTTCAGCCACCCTCATTCAGCCCCCACCAGCGATCTTTTTAAGGTGATCCGTCCTTCTGGCGGAGGTTCGTCCTACTAAGCACCTTCTCGTACTTTGTCACCACATCAAAACCAATCTACTCCAACGGTCATTGGTTCTGCGACACACGTGTCTTGCCCATTGCCACTTTAGCTTACTAATTTAGAAAGGTATGTCCGTAACTTTAATTCTCTACCGCACGTTCACGCTTTAGACTTTACCGTCCGAAAAATTATAGCTCGCTGAGTGAACCAGACCTACTGTCAGTGTCGACGTCTCTGCTCCGTAGGTAGGACAAACGGGTAGGTACTGGAAGAACGCATTGGTTAAAAAAAATTGCAGTCACTCCACTGCTGGGTAAATACGAGACCTCTCTCACAAATCACCTTGGGGAGGTTTAGAATCGGTCCTCATTTACTAGGCTTGATGAGGGTTTATCCCTCATCAAGTTTAGGGAAGAGCGTTCAGCGTTGTGGTAATCTTTATAAAATTTTCCACAAGATTCTTTTAAGCAAAGTCGGGTCTTCTACATCAGCAACCATACATTGTTATACCTCGTCTGATAGCTGATGAACCATATATATTATTGGGCAAATCTGCAAATCAGGTGCATTTTTTTTTTGATATCCTTTAAAGAATTAGAAAGTATATAAATTTTATTATTTTTAATAAACTTCCATACGATCTATTTATTTAACTTGCATGCAATTTTAATTATTCCGGTCATAAAGCATTTTATTTTACATGTAAAATACAAATAATAATACTAAAAATATTTCTTTAAATAGTAAAAAAATCGGCATTTATTATTAAAAAAAACTAATATATTGAAATCCTTAGGTTAAATTAGTAGTATTTGACTTGTCAGTCAGAAACGATGAAGTTGATATTTGATACGATCTGTATTTGACCTTCTTGGATTTGAAAAGGATTTAACCAGTATAAAAATATTTTGTGAATGCCTCAAGGCATTCTCATCTATCAATTACACACACTAGTTCCATCGGGAGGTAATCCATTTTTATTTGCGAATATTTAGAGCTTTATTTTAAAATTTCATTTTATGACAATATATATATTTATATATTTGTATAGCTATTTACAGCTGATATTTATTATTATTTCAATAAATAGAAGACTTATAATTTGACGAGGAGGTTTCTTCTGTTCCTGACCAGTAATTTATAAATCCATTACCAATTATTCAGTTGTTCAGCTAATATTATGTTTCTGTTTTGATCACTAGTAAATATTATAATGTATATATTATGTAAGTTATATAAAGTGATAAATATAAAATGTATTAAAACTGTTATGACGTGTAAAAGAGCTAAAAATATTGCCTATTTACAAAATAAATTATTTGATTTGATATATACATACATATATATACATACATATATATAGTTTTATATTTAAATTTGACATCCATAAAATAACGTTAGAAATAACGTTTTAAAAAAATATATTTTATGCCTAATTAAATAACTTATCGCAATAAGTGTAGTAACATAATATTTAAAGGTCATTTGTTATCTTCGTGTGTTTTTTAACAAAAATGTTTTTAATAATTTATAATTGGGATCCATTTTTTAAAGTAGATATTCTTAATGTTATTAAGAGTACTTATTATGACTACTATTATATTATTATTGTTTTTGGGTTTATATAAATATATATAATTTTAGTAATATATAAGATATGTATGCCAAATTGTTATTTTTATGTTTAAATTTAGATATTAATGTCTTTTTGTATTCATTCTTGATATTGTTTACTGCATGCTGTGTACAAATGTTAGGTTGGCAAACTTACTACTTATTTATGTCACTGTATTTTGTTAAATGTTTTGTCTGTTGACTGTTTTTTGTACCTTAACAAATAAATAAAAATAAAATATTCGATAATATTCACCCTATCAGAATTACTAAGTACTTGTTGCTAGAACATTGTTGCCTTTGATAGCCATAAATGACTCTTCTTAAGAAGAATAATACAGCTAAACATTTTTTTTTTATTTACAGTACATTGTACCATCAGTCACACGTAAATGTATTTATAACCGAGCTGGGAATCAACAAATTCCTAGTGTTTCAAAATTTGATGTTCTCAAAGTATTTTTTGCTTCCGTGGTCTATCGGTTGAGACCATAGATTTATACGCAGTAGTACTTGTATATGAGTTCAAACTAAATTTTGGTTTAATCATACGAAATTCATTCCTTTGCTGTTTGTTAACAAAGCATACTTTAGCCTGGAGTCATTTAAAGCTAGTGACAAAGCAAGGTTAGGACACAAAAGGTTTTAAAAACAATAGACCGATTTGTTTGACCTCCTTTGTTTTACAAATCTAGCCGATCTTTTGAGAAAAATATCTAACAGTAACATATTGATGTAGGAAAAACAAGGCCAAACATTTCTCTTCCGCATGAGGAAGTAAGCGACATTGTCTGCCGGTTTCCGAAAAGTTGATGTTTAATATTTTTATATACACCACGTGACTTGGTAGATTGTCATTTTTTTGTTATTTCCGCGAATCACGTGCCTTCTAACTATAACGTTAAATGTGAGTTATCATTCTTTCGGAAACCGGCGGTTGTCTGAGATTAATAAAATAGAGATGAGCGCTATGATAGTTAGATGACATAGATAGTAACATCTTTTTTTAAATAGTGAGCATGGCGTATGACATTGCCCCCACCTGATGGTAAGCGGTACGCGATGTCTTAAGAACGGGAGCAACTGAAGCCAGACGTCCGACATCAGTTTTTTTTTTTTTTAAGGATTAGATAACAATATTAGGCCTAAAATACAACCTTAAGGATCACCCACTTAGATTTAGTAATAATAATATTCATTAATATAATAATATTCCTAAATAAAAATAACATTAATTAATTGTACATATCTTACAGCAATATAGAAACCCTAATATAGGATAATATACATACATATATACATAAATATAATATGAAAAATACTGAAAAATATAATACTCGTATTTAAGTTAGTAAACTATCTACTGCGGTTCACCACGATTGTTCGTTTTCTAGCGAAGTGAAAATTGGTAGCGATCTCGCTTCGGACAAAAGGTTAGTTAGGGCAGCGCACATTCGCCCGTGTGATAGTGAACAAGTGGCACGGCACTTCCGTGCACCTTGGCGTTGACTTTTAAACAATTATTATCCTTTTGAGTATTTTATTACGTTATCTAACTTATGCGTTGGCTAAATCTAAATCCGCATCATTAAAAAAAAAACGTGGTTTCTGGTTACTTACTAAAGTGCTTGTATACTACATATTTATATACACTAAAGTGCTTGTATACTACATATTTATATACACTAAAGTGCTTGTATAATACATATTTATATACACTAAAGTGCTTGTATACTACATATTTATATACATTAAAGTGCTTGTATACGACATATTTATATACACTAAAGTGCTTGTATACTACATATTTATATACACTAAAGTGCTTGTAGATCTCAGCCTGCCTAAATGTGGCCTCCAAATGATATTACGGTCAATTTGTCATTGGTAATAATTTAACGAAGTATGCAACCTTTACGTCTATAAATTTAATATTTATCTGCAAATGGCAGTTATAAAAATAAAACTACAACAATTAAGTGCGTAAAGCTCCAATAAATTCCAGCAATAAAATAAATATAAATATCCGTGCCTAGCAATAAAGCGGATATATGGCAAAACATAGAACAAAATTTATTTTCAGTATTTTGTAGAGCTTGCTTGAACTGCTTCTGTGGCTGTAGTGATAATCGCCGATGGTGTGAATTCGATTGCTCTCGCTGTCGAATCAAGAACATGAAGTATGATATTTATACAGCGCGCCATGATGTGCGATGTAACGGAATGATGTACGGAATAAATTGGCAGTTTGAACGTATAAACATTTATTTGTAAAAATTTACGTAACAGAAAAATTGGGTGAGGCGGAGTGCATTATCATCCGAGAACAATTCGTCTAAGGGCCCTACCGCACCGAGATGCCATGGCGACGTTCGCCGGCCTACATATCAATCAATTCGTATTGAAATGTATGACAGGTAACTCACTAGGCGTCACTAGGTCTGGCATCGTTGCCAATTCGGAAGCGTGGCTAAAACCAACGGTTTAGCTTTTCGAGCACTGGCTTGTACTAATAAGAAGTACTTTTCTTACGTATATTTGTCATAGATTTAAAAAAAACACTGTTTCCGTCCTTCGGAGAGCATGTTAAGCCGTCGGTTCCACTAATACCTTGTGGGATCTTTAATAAATTGTCATTATAAATTGACCAAACCCACGTCAACCCGTCTAGCCAGCAGCGTGGCAAGTGTAGTCCAAATTCTCCAGATGTACGCATGTTCTAGGAAGCCCATCTCCAGCAGTGGTCGGGGATTCAGTGTTCTACGAAGCTATAATTAAAGAGTTCTTCTGTCAAATGTCGATTCACAAAATTACCTCAATTAATCTTATCGGGGAATTTTCGGTTATATTATAATGAAGTTCCGATATAGGTACTAGGATACGTTGCTACGAGATTTTATGAAATCCTTCGGCGTAAAATGATATCACACCAGGAAATCTTTTGCCATCGTCGCGCAGGCACGATATTTACTCCATTGTCTGCATTTGTGCCTAACGACATAAAAATCCGTATACCTACGTGTTTTTCACTTGTCACGATTGTATTTTTTTTATCTATAAATTAAAAAAAGAGACAAGGGCACATCAATGAGTAGACGTGCACAGGCAATTCTATGGCCACGAGGGGCCGAAGTCGCGATGCATACTGCCCTGTCAGTTACTTGCAGCAAATGTCACTTCTGTCAGAAGGGCCAACACCTCGTTACATTTGCAACAGTTGTAGTTGTAAATCATGATGAAACAAACTGCCATTGTCAATCAGATTGGCACTTTCTTTGAACATCTGAGCATCTGATAACTTCTTAAAAAACAAATGAGATAAAAATTCAAGACTTAACATGCATTTTTAATTATATAAGTATTATATATATGTATTATGTTTATTTATTTATTTAAAAACTTTATTGCACAAAGTACAAAGGCGGACTTAATGCCCGTAGACATTCTCTGACAGCCAAACCTTAGGGACAAATTTGAACAAATAAAGGTGCAATGAAAGTGAAAGTAACAATAATATAATTATAGAATAATTTACTCGTACTATTAAGTATATATTTATATACATAAATGTATAGATAACTATTTATGTGGTGGTAAATTTGGTGGTGGCTCGGTTGTAAGAACGCTTTCTTAAAATCCTACAAAGGTCGGTTCAAACCCCCCCGGTATGTACCAATGAGAAATATACTTTTCTTACGTACGTCATAGATTAATAACACCACCGTTTCCGTGCCTCGGAGAGCACGTTAAGCCGTCGGTCCCGGTTCCACTAATAACAACTTGTGGAATTGTTATTAAAATGTCATTATAAAATTGACATCAGAACCTCGACAACCCGTCTGGCCAGCGTGGCGAGTGTAAGCCAAATTCTCCAGATATATGTTCTAGAAGGCCCATCTCCAACAGTCGATGTCAAGGATGTGTTCTAGGGGCTGTAATGAAAAAAAAAAATTGTTGTTATTAGTTATTATATATTTTTTCTTCTTAACCTTGTAACCCTATCTATTACTTAAGCGAAACGGTATAATGGAATTCCTTCAGTAACGGAATCTGTCAGTGTAAAAAGCTATATAAATTGAATTTTCGTATAAAGGTTACTTCAGTAAATAATGTTTACATGAGTTGATTTAGAAAATTGACTATGTTTTATGTAAATTAATGTTTGTTATAAAACTTATATTATCTTAAGTATTAAGTATAAGCGACTTTATAAAAAATAACTGTTTTTAAAATTATTATAAATACGAAGCGGAAAATATTTACTTTACGTTTTGCCAATGATTTTTAAGTTGCAACCCCATCCATGGGTATCTTTTGGAAAAGTGGAAACCGTTATTATGACGTAAGCTCAGCTATGGTCGGCAAAAGGTGGCATCAAACATAATCTGCTATTTTGACAATCTAACGTCCGCGTTTATGAGGCCTTAAAGGTTTAAATGTGCACTCTTAAACCCTCTTTAGTAATGTAATACTTTTTTATGATTTAAGTACGAGTAAGAGTGTGAACTTGTCCACACACTACATTAGTACTTCGAGTACCTCGAGCATTGCAGTTAAACTTATAATTTTCTCATTATTGTTTTGTCATTTAACCCTACGTAACTTGAAGCTTTTAGTTTAGTTTTATTTAACCTTATCTTTAAATTGTTAATTCTGTTAATATTTAGGTTTAAATTTTGCTAAATCACCCCAATCAATGTACAAATTTATATGTTCTTAGTGAGGACTTTTTATGAAATCTGGATCACATATTGTTAATACCTGCGTTAAATGCTTACTTTAGCCATATTAAATAAATAAATAAACACTGCCGTTACACCGCGCTGTCCAACGTCCACATGTCTGATGTGCCCAAGCCGTAAATATAAATTACAAAGGTCGCTCGTCAAATTTATGACAACGATACGTTTTTATGTAGTTAATAACAAGCCGATTCCTAATTGGATGGTTTAATTTGACAAGTGTTTAGCTATTTCTAAACATGACTACATTTCAAGGTTTCAAGGAAGTGAAGAATACTGTAGGTATACAGATATCTCTGCTTAAAGGCGCTGTCCGCGCTGCGCACTTTGACTTAGGCTGGGTTCTACCACAACTAAGTATCTGTAATTATAACGTTTAAAGTAAAAAATGGCCTCGATAGTTGAAGCTGACGGTTGACATTTAAAATAAAACATTAGACGCCATTTTTAACTTTATTACGCGGCTAACGAGTGCCTTCACTCCGTCGCCACGACTCAGACTTAGCTGTTAAGGCACGCAGAGCCAACAGTGCAAGAGAGACGGTTTATAGGATTTTAGTCCGTAGGGGCCTTGGGGTGTCCTTAGGAGGCCTCACGGTGATTCGGGCATAGGACCTCTCGCTGTGGCCCTTCAGGCTGGGGTCGTATGGTTAGCCGATTTTGCGATTCAGTTTAAAAAAAAAAAACTTTATCGTTTCATTAACAAAGTCTTCATTTTGCTAATGTCCATCTACGCATCATGCTACACACGAATCACACGAATTCGTTTGTTATCATACAAAGCGAAGCAAAGTCGACATGCATAGCGTGTCAGCTACGAAATAGCGCTGGACTGGAAAGAATATTTTTATTGAAAATTTGCCCAACTGTTGCCACCCTACCTAGATTTCAAAAAGGAAAATTTTGAAGGAGGTGTTGCGGATTCCATAAGTGGATTCAAAAAGTGGGACCAACGTATAAACAGCTCTTGTATCATAAACGCGTTATTTTGAACGCATATCAATTTTATGATGGTTTTAAACTAAGTTTTATAATAGTAATACTTAATACATTTTCGTTAACATTTAATTACATAAAAATATATACATCAATTAAATAATTTTTATACAAATCATGGCCGTGGAGCCTGTTTTTAAATAACTATGAAAAACTAGTAACCTAGCAACACATTCTCGCAAAAGTTCAATTAAAGAACTACTAAAGAACAAATAAACACAATCACTTTTAAGAACCCATTACGTCTTGCAAATAAATTCTGAGAATGTCTGACTAATAATGCCACGCAGGACGCGATGAAAAGTTATCGATAAGATAACAAATTTGCACTTAATGCGTGACACTAAATACTATTTATAACACTAACATTAACATATATCTTATTGAATAGTGGGATCATTATAAACGCCAGCGAATATCACTAAATCAGCTTTCCTTTCTACTATCAAATAGACAAAAGGTCTATTTATCTCGACTCTTTGACCTAAAACTCTGTCCTCGAGTCCTACAAAAGTCGCTACAGCTGCTTTTGTCCCTTCTTCATTCACCTCCAATTCGACTCTTTGAACAGTATTGGAAACATACAGCAAGCTATTAGAAACGCCAGGCAATTGCGATCTCATTTGATCAAATATCTCATAAACACCCATGTACTGCAATGGTTTTACCAAATCAAGTTGTGCAGACACTTTGAATCTTGGCACATAACAGTCTATTGAAGGCAAATTGTCACTGGCTAGCTTCTTCGACCAATCTCTGTATGAAATTTGCGATAAATTCTTGACTAATTTCTTTAAAGAGCTGCCCTGATAAGGCTGAAGAATGATCATAGCGTAATCTTTATTTTTCCCATACGATAACTCTAATACTTCTGCTTCAAGTTCTTCGACATAGCTGACAGTGTTTGGTGCTTTTTGATACATCATATTGACAGTTCCAATAGTCCTTCCATGCTGATCGTAGAATGATTCTCTTTTTGTTTGCGCTGGATCGAAAGGATAAGTCCAGTTGGATTTAAAATACATGGCATCGACTAACATAAGTCTTAAATCTTCCAACATTTCTGAGCTGACAGCACTGCGGACATATCCTTCAGTAGCAACACAAATATAGTAATTAATATCATCTGCTAATTTAGTTTTATTTGTTGCATCGATAGTAAACACTGCCGTGTTGTAAGCGTAAGCTGATTGGCAGAATTCCTCGTGTACCTGAAGCGAGCATTCAGCGAATATTGCTGCTTTTCTGTTAAATGTGACGTCTTTATTTGTTGATTTAAGTAAACCATCGACTGCTTTATGCAGTGCTTGTGTTGTTTTAGAGTCTTTCGGAAGTTTTAATTGTAGCATAAGCTCGTTGAATGTTGCTCCTGCAGCTCCTTCGGCGAGTAGGGAGTATAAATTCCATATTGATATTGGAGATACAGCGAAGTTTCCTTCGTTGAGGACTGCTACATTGTCCAGTAGTCGGAATGAGAAGTCGTTGATTGATTGTAGGTCATTGTTGTCTGTTGGCGCGCATATAGCTACACTGGTTGTTACTATTAAAAGATACAAATTGTTCATGACGACCTCTGAGCTCTGTGTTAAGGTAAAGACTGGAGTTGTGAAGTGCGATGCTATCAATTTGAATGGTTGAATGTTTCTCACGTAGGTATAGTACAATTACGTGTATGAGGTAATATAGCTGCGGGCGGATATGCGTGAACGAGTACGATTTGCAGTAATTTGTTTACGCTAAGTAATTGATACGTTTAACTGTCAATCAGTTTATCACGTTGTGGATTGCAGTTACAGTATGATACGGTTGAAACGATGATCAAAAAAAATTGTTCTACAGTGTTACGAACTAATGTCATTAATGTCATAATGATTTTCAAGTTGTTAACATTCCTGGACCTCGCAAGCCGCTTATCATCAGTTGGAAGCGATGTTATATGTATGTAGCTTATGGTAGGTTGCAGAAATACACTTTTCTCGTACATTTGTTATAGATTTACAAAACCACCGTTCACGTGCCTCGGAGAGCACGTTAATCCGTCAGTCCCGGTTCCACTTATAGGTACCAACTTGTGGAAACGTTAATAAATTGTCATTAAAAGTTGACAGCAGATCCTCGCCAACTCGTCTGGCCTGTGTGGCGAGTGTAGGCCAAATTTTCCAGATACCATTCCTGGAAGGCCCATATCGAACAGTGGAGGCCCATATCGAGCTGTGTTCTTGGGGCTTTGATGATAAATGATGAGGTATATCATTTCCTCGAAAATATATTTAGGAGGGAGCCAAATTTCCAAGCATTCCATGGATTCCTCGTGCGGGTGCCGGGTCCATCGTGTGTGGGTGGGCGAGAAGAATGGTGTCTCGGGCTTGCGACACGACAATAGGATGGTTTAAAAAGGAGATCTCCTTTTTTATTTTATTGCTAGATAATACGCTCACCATCCACAATTCTACTACTCTCCCTACCCAACCAAATACTGTATAACAAACTGTATTGGAAGGTCTATCCCTTAAATGTATTGACGGCAGACCTGCTTAGGCCCAATTCTTTCAGTAAGTGGTGCAAAGATTTTACTGGGACTCCTCTCGTACCAACTTCCACTGCGTAAAGCTAAGTCGTAAACCGGTTCCTGATCATTTCTTCTGTGAGATCATAATATTTATTCGACTTCGTGATTTGGTCTTTTGGTATATTTATAAATAATAAAATAAAATTGCAATACTGACTCTTTGGACGAAAAGGAAGAGTCATCGCTCGTCTTTGGACGAGACGGTGTGGCGACGACGGGGCGAAGGCGCGCGTGGCGTCCCACACCAGAGCACGTCAGTCTTGTTTCAAGCGGTGTTATGTTTATATAAATATCACCATGGCAAGCTTACAATATTAGTTATACCCAAAAAAAATATGGCATTTTACATCATTGTAAATAACACATACTCGTACTTATATGGTAGTAAGCGGACTGATGGTAATTTGCCCAATCCACCGTTCGTGTCGATAAACCCAGTAAAGTGTATCCAAAGGATTAGGCTTGAATTGCCGTCATGCCATCATACTGATGCCACTTACCTTCAGGTGCGCGCAAGGTCACATGTCGTACTAATATAAAAAAATAAAAATAAAATAGTAAAAAAAATATCTAAGTGGAAGATGTCTCCTGCTATACATCTCAACTCATGCAGGAGACAGGGTTCACCATAACGAATCAATATTCTTATTGTGCTAATAAACGATTTGTATTTGTATAATTTTAATTTTAATGTGAATAAAATTTTAAAAAAATAGTATTTGTATATGCCAATAACCGAAGCATACAAAGCCGGGTAAAAAGCTAGTTGCAAATTTAAATCGATTAGTCATTATTAATATTTCCGATAAAATCATGTATGTAATTAAACATGGGGTTTTTTGCCGTTTCCAATACGGAATATATTGTGAATGAGATAAAATTCTTAGGAAGATAGAATTAATCGCAACTCGCACGACACGGTCCATCATGTGGATTTTTTTTATGTAGGTACCTATTTTTTTGTTATAGCGGTGGTGGGTCTGATGTAAGAATGCTTTACTTAAAATTGTAAAAAACGTCTATTCGAATCCCGGCATATACTAATAAACCAAATCATTTATTCAACCTTAAGTATAGGTACATACATATTACAATTGTTCGTAGTTTGTTCGTTCAGCTATACTTTACTCTAAGGGCATACAGATATATTTATTTAAATGCCAAAGTCAAAATTTTTGATTAAATAATGCATATAAATAAAAAAAATAAAAAAACGCTAAAAAATCAAAAGAAAATATATAATTAGTGTCCTATTTTAAATATTATAATGTATGTCAAATGTGAGATCATCGTCAGTCCGAAAATCGTCAATTGTATAATAACATTTTCCCAGTAAAGCTTTCTTTAGTTTTTAATAAGCAATACACTTACGTGCATTTGTCATAGATTTACAACATCACCGTTCCCGAGCCTAGGAGAGAACGTTAAACCGATTTTGTACCGAATTTTTCTTAAACCCTTTCAGGACCGTAAGAGTTTTTTTTGAAACGGTGAAATGCAAAATCGCCTAACGATACGACCCCAGCCTGAAGGGCCACCGCGGGAGGTCGCATGCCTGAATCACCGTGAGGCCTCCTAAGGAGACCCCAGGGCGCCTACGGACTAAAACCCTATAAGCCGTCTCTCTCCCACTGTTGGCCCTGTGTGCCTTTACAGCTAAGTCTGAGTCGTGGCTACAGAGTGAAGGCACTCGTTCGCCGCGTTAACCATAAGAGTATGGAAACTTACATATTTCGTCATTTTAGTCATGTAAAATGAGTCATGGGGTATCACATAAACAAATTTTATAACTAAAACACGAAAAAATCCAATGGGGGGTTGGGGACATACATACATATGTGTCCCTATGGTCGTTACAAGTGACTTTTTTGTTTAAGATCTTTAGATATACTGTTTATTAAGTTATTTTGTAAAAAATAAGCATTTTGTTAAAAACTTGTATAAGAAAAAAACATATTATAGCGCAAATGAATTATCAACTTCCAATGACTATATATATATAACATGGCGCCATGGATGTAGTTTTGCCAGTTTAAAAATAACAAAAGGTTTGTTCCGAGACTAGAAAATAATTAATTCACATTCAAAATGGTAATAATTATTAAATAAAAAGTAAAGTATCATCACGACCGTTTTCCTTTCGGGGTGGTCAGAAACCACGCTTATAAATAAGCGGATTAAGATTTAGCCAACTTTACTATAGGCAGATCATGACAAGTGGCAAGCTCGTCGATGTCTCCAGCGAGCGACCAAACTCGAGAAATAACAAATTAATTAAATAATAATTAAATGTATTTATTTACATTAATAAATATTGTTGTGTCCCGACCAGTAATCGAACCCGGTACCTCCAAGTCTAAACCGCTAGACCACGGAGGCAGTTATTAAATATTTTTTTTTTGGCTTGGGACAAATAAGTGCTTATAGCGCCAAGATGAACAAGCTATAAGAGTTTTAAGTTTATTCCCTATTGTCTTCAGTTGCTAAACTGAAATCATACAATGACGGCTACACATCCGTCCCTAACGCTATGCCGGCTTGACTCGTGTTGATATTTTCCCATGTATAAAATTAATAAATATAGAAATCACACTAATAATTACCATTCTGCGGGCGCGTAACAGATAGATATAAGAGGAATGCACACACGTTACATCATTGCTATTTTCCATCGAAACAAATCCTACCATACGGGATGACTCTTTGTGCCCTTCACCATCACAGCCCCAAGAACATAAAGTATCCCCCGTTCGTACCGATAGACCCAGTAAAGTGTATCCACACCATCAGACTCGAATTGCCGTCATGCCCAGTCAAGCCGGCATAGTGTAAGGGCTGATGTCAGTCATGAGTGTCTGATTCCAGTTGCTCAAATTCATGGTCCTTGCGCGCCACTTACCATCAGGGGTGAGCGCAAGGTCCCATGTCATGCTAGTATGATAAAAAAAAAACTTGCCCTCATAGGCGCGGGTACGATGGTGTTGTAAATCTATGACACATGTACGTAATAAAAGTGTATTTCTTATTGGTACATGCCGGGGTTTGAACAAACCTTAGTAGGGTTTTTAAAGAAAGCTTACAACTGAGCCACAACTGCACTTGCCTTTAATTTAGACTAATATGTTATTCTATTAATAAAAACTAACAATTTACTACTCTGATTAAGCTTCGACACGTTCCGGTATCTCTCCACTGCTGGATATAACCATCCCCCACTGCATGCAGTATTTTGTAACCCTCATCCAACCCCTAACCTTCTTTAGTCACTATACGTTGTTCCGTACGTGGTCGCCACTCTAGAACTTTTCGTTCGCCCTATCAGTCGTAGGTTCTCTTAACTTTGGTTCTCTGACGTCAACGTTTTAAATTCTATTCATCAAAGATATACCAAGCATAGCTCTCTCCATAGCTCGCATAAATTTGTGGATCAGACTCACTGTCAGTGTCCACGTCTCTGCTCGATATGATATTACGAAGAATTAGCGCTGTCTTCAGGCATTGTGTTATGGATGATGAGAGAATGTGCCGGCGTTGTCCGAATCCTAACCATAGACATAGGATCGTCGCGTCGTCGCTTACTATATCTATGATCCTAACTGAATACGTCTGTCGGCTTCTTTGCTGAAGTTTGTTTAAGCTTAAGGGAAATGTTATGTTTTAATTAGGCGCCCCTCCTAGTGGGGCTCCTAGATAATATATGCGTATTATTAACAACGGCAAAGAAACGTTGACTCAAACTCTTTAAGACCAGCATCCAAAACTACACTCGCCACGCTAGCCAGACGGCTTGGCGAGGATATGATGTATTTTTTTATAGAGTAAAGTAAAGTATTATCACGACCGTTTCCCTTTCGGGGTGGTCAGAAACCACGTTTATAAATAAGCGAATTCACATTCAGCCAACTTTACTATAGGCCAATCATGACAAGTGGCAAGCTCGTCGGTGTCTCCAGCGTACCAAACTCGAGAGATATCACAAATAAATTAAATGTATTTATTTACATTAATAAATATTTTTGTGTCCCGACAAGGAATCGAACCCGGTACCTTCGAGTCTAAATCCACGGACTTAACCGCTAGACTACTGAGGCCGTCAGTCAGGTGAGTTTGAACCGACCTTTGTAGGATTTAAGGTACGCGTTCTTACAACCGAGCCACCACCGCGCTTTATAAACTTACCTACCTAATTATTATAAAAAAGTATAAAACGCGGAGGTGGCTTGGTTGTAACATCGTAAAGAGATGGGTTCGAACCCCGGCATGTACCAATAAGAAATACACTTTTCTTACGAACTTTTGTCTTACATTTACAACACCACCGGTTCCGTGCCTCGGAGAGCACGTTAAGCTGTCGGTCCCAGTTCAACATATACGAACTCATGGACTCGTTAATAAATTGTCATTAAAAATAAATATTACCTCAGACCCTCGCCAACCCGTCCAGAACTTTTTGGAAGGCGTAAAACTGTGGAGGTCTAGAAGTCTGTGTTCCAGGCGCTGCGATGATGATGATGCGTATAAAATGAAAATCCTAAATCATATTGAATGAGATTCACATGTTTCGCCAGTGACGTCACGCTAAATTGAACTTTTTGTTAGCTTCCAGTGTAAGCTGGCCTATTTAAATTAAATTAGTGGTTGTTTTGAGAACAAATTGTGGTTTTATAATTACGGCGTTAACTGGGTAAAGGGGTATACATAAATGATAACAACTCTATTGCGTACATCTACGAAATGGAGCCCAAATTATAAACTAAAATGAAAATACCACTCTCCAATAAACGAAACGATTGTAATTCGGTTTGGTTTTCGAAATGATTTATTAGTGATAACGTTTTATTCCTTTACCATCAGAAACTCTAAAACTCAGAGTTGAAGACCTCCACTGCTAGAGATGGGTATCCCAAAACATGATGTGATGTGGTAAGAGTCGCTACGGACATGTTTGAGCAAGGAATCTACCACAGATTCTTCTACAGACTCCGCCATATAAGAAGGAGAAAAATAAACCTAATTTAATGAAATTAAAAAAACGTTGAAAGTGAGTATGAAGATTTTTAAAAAAATAAGCCTAAAGAATAGATAGAGATTGAGAGCCGCGTAGTTACGATAAGTAGGCGAGATTAATAAAGAAATTGAAATATAAAGCAAAATAACATAATCGGCCATTATCAATCAAATACAGCGCGGTAAAAGTACACAATTTAATCCCAAATTGCAATATAAAATAATAAACGTGCGATATAAACAACTTACCTAACCCGACGTACCAAACTCGAGAAATATCACAAATTAATTAAATATTAATATTTTTTTAAATAATTTAAATTAATAAATATTATTGTGTCCCGACCAGGAATTGAACCCGGTACCTCCGAGTCTAAATTCACAGACTTAACCGCTAGACCACAGAGGCAGTTTTTATAAAATGCAAAATAAAAACCGTTTGCTAGGAAACACGCTACATAGTATGTTACATGATATTTATCATAATGCTTTTTATGATCCATCAGATTAAGACATGCATTTTTTCATAGAAGCATAGCATTACATATAATTTGTCATTTCTTAAATCATAATTACATCTGTCAATATTTGTATTCACAAAATCCTCAAGACTATAAAAACATTTATCAGACAGCTGAAAGATAAGTTTAAAAAAAAATAGGTAATGATTTATTGTCCGAAGGTATATGATTAAAAAAAAATATAGCCATACAATTGTCTCTAAAGATTAAAGATATTGGCATTAATAGTTTATTGTGATCTCTTTGGCGCAGTCTTGGATTTACCGAAGGTTTTCTGAAAAAGTCAGGGTTGCTTTACCGCGCAAGTCAATTAGACTTATTTAACATGGAATTTAGGAAACTTTATGATCTATTCTGTATCTAATATAAATAAATTATATATAGTATATGTATTGTTATTATATACAGCTATTATAAACAGTTATTACCTGTAAAATATATGAAATTAACTTGAGCTGTATTGTTTGCTAGGCGATGTTATGTCAACGACAATAATAATAAAAAATCTTTATTGCACAAAAACTAAATTAACTTAAAATTAATGTGCACAGGCGAGCTTTATGCCGTAAGTCATTTTCCACCAGCTAACCTTTGGGAGTTTTAACGGATTACAGGCCTCTGTATTTACTAACAAAAATAATAATTTATACTAATACTACATATCATACATATTATAATATATACGAGTATATCTATAATACAATACATATAATTACATATATACAGAAATAAATAAATACACACCATAATATAGGATTAAGGTTAAAAATAGAGGAAAGAGTGAAAGATCAGTTTAACACAGATAAATGTAACTTTCTGAATGGATAGAAAATAGGAGTAAAGATAATTTTTGAAAGAAAGCGCAGTCGTTAGAGTTCGAAGAGAGAGAGGGAGAGTGTTCCAGAGAGTCTCTGCGGTAACAGTGAAGGAATTTGAATATCTTGTCGAGGAGTTGAGAGGAATAGCAAGAAGATGATTTTGGGTAGATAGCAAGTCACGAACATGAGTCGAAGAAAGAAATTTAAAACGTTCCCTAAGGTAAAATGGGGCAAGGAAGTTGTTTAGGACTCCAAAGAGGGTAGTGAGAATCAGATTAGAAAGTCAGATACATAAATACAAAAGTTTGTTAAAAGAATCTTGTTGTTCATCTTTGTATTTATGTATTTAGATCTGATTAGAATTGAGTTAGAATCGTTTATGCTTGGAGCATAGTCATGTAGCAACATAAACGGAAGCGGTGAACAATTAATTATTCTGCGCTATAATAACTCATGGTTCATTAAAGTGAAACACAAAGCGCCCACCGGCGTGGATATATTAAAATGGAACACACTATATCATATTAAAACATACATTGCTATTTTATTTAGCTCCCTTCTTCTCCATTCCGCAACCGAACTACTCCATACAGCCCCTAGAACTCAGAGCCCTAGACCTCCACTGTTGGAGGTGGGCCTTCCAGAATATATAAAAAGTGTCATCACGACGTTTCCCTTTTGGAGTGGTCAGAAACCACACTTATAAATAGGCGGATTCACATGTAGCGAACTTTACTATAGGCCAATCATGACAAGTGGCAAGCTCGTCGATGTCTCCAGCGTACCAAACTCGAGAAATATCACAATGTATTCATTTACATTAATAAATATTTTTTGTGTCCCGACCAGGAATCGAACCCGGTACCTCCGAGTCTAAATCCATGGACTTAACCGCTAGACCACGGAGGCAGTTAAAATAATTAAAAGTAGTAATCAAAAAATAAATAATAAATAAATAAAAAGTTGTCCTAGCATTCCAATTCCAATTCACACTAAAGATACCCGACAAGCGCCCAACATAATGCTAATTATAAGAATGGTCTTCACACACCTTCCTCACACACACCTCACACTTCTTAAATAGTTCCTAACAACTTTAAGTAATTTTGTATATTTATTTATTTGTGTATTATTATTTATGTGTATTTAGTATTATTATATATTTTTATAGTTATTTATGTTTTGACCGCCTCCGTGGTCTAGTGGTAACAAACGTTGCCGTGAACTCGGGAGGTCGTGGGTTCGATTCCCACCGGGGGCAAGTTGTACATTGTATAATTTGTCTCGGTCTAGGTGTTTATATGTATATATTTACAAAAAAAAAGTATAATATGTAGTTTATCAACCATCTAGTTTCCGTAACACAAGCCTCGTAGCTTACCACGGAAATTAGATGGCGCTGTGTGACCTGTCTGGAAATATTTATTATTTATAATATTTATATTAGTATTATATTTAGTTGAATTTTAATAATATTCTTTCCTGTATATATTTGCACCTACCTCATACGTACAATCTTCGTAATGTCTGGATGCAGTACGCCTTTGTACATAGTACAACAAGTTTTAAATAAATAAATACTGAGCAATTAAGTTATTTGGAAAAGAAAATTTGTAGTTTTCGTATCAATTAAGTCCTTTAGCACTAGAGCTGTTATGATAATATTTAAAAAAAAAACACCTAAACTATATAAAATAAAGGGATTTTTCTACTTAAATAGTTTTCTACTTTATAAATAGCTTACAAGTCTCAGGGATCGCAGAATGAGGGGAGATATAATTGAGACATGTAAAATTCTAACAGGAAGGTATAACTGCCCCCACCTAGCCAAAATGTTTAGGTTTAACACAATGATATTTCCCCGTCGTGACCACGGAATGAAGCTAATGAGAAAATCCAGCAATACAAATATAGGATATCACTTCATGAATAACAGAGTTGTAAATATGTGGAACAAAATACCAGAAGACATATTAAAGTCCTCAACTGTAAACACTTTTAAAAACAAACTGGACAAGTGGCTAGTGACAATCGAAATAGACTATGGTGATAACTGACAATTTAATAAACTTTACACCAGTGCTTGATATAGGCATATCAGCAATGCGCTGCGAGCCTATTAATCAATAATAATAATACATTCTAACCTTGTTAGAATAATTTATCTAATAATGTATAAGTACCTATAAACCTATGAATACAATTTAGCCCAAATCCCCATAAAATATGAACGATGTCGTTTTTGATTGCCAGCAAGGAACTTGGGGTTGAGATCAATGAAAATATCTTATAATCCAATGTGAGATATATACTTACTTAAATATAGTTAAATATTAAGGATATATTTATTTAAATATTAAATCTACACTTAAAAACAATTTAAATAGACCCCTAAAAACATTTATTTTTTGGAACGAAATATGCTTTTATTTAACAGTAAAAACGAGTTACAAATTTAAATTTAAAACTACTCTTAAGTACGTATTATCATCACGTATGACCTTCCGGAGTGGTCAGACACCACGCTTTTAAAAGCGGGTGTACGCATTTAGCCAACTTTGCAAAAAAAATAAAATGAAATCTAGTAAAATAATAAAATATAAAGATTTACGGAAGACTCAGCTTTACGCAATGAAAGTTGATGCTAGAGGAATTCCAGCAAAATATTTGAACCATTTACGTAAAGAATTGGGCCGAAGCAGGTCTGACGGAGATACATTTAAGGAACGAGCTTCCAATTCGGCATTAATGGAATAATACAGTTTCAGCTCAGAGTCCAGTTACGCAATAAACAGAGTAAGCTTCCTTTGTAAACCAGCCTATAGTCGGTCACAAGCCCGAGACACCATTCTTCTTTTTTCTCTTTCCCACACACAATGAACCCGGCTCTTCTACTTCTGTATAGGTTCGGTTACGAAGGTTGGATACATCCCAAGGTGCTACACACCAAAGAGCATAAAACATAAGGTACTTATAGTAAAGACATCCCTAATACTGTTACGTGTTCCTTTTAAATAAAACTAAGATATGTGCCAAAGTGTGTGTACATCATTATCATCAGCCAGTGCCTCTCCACCGCACGCAGTCTATTGCAATCCTCATCCAACTCCTACCAGCGACATTCTTTAAATCATTTGTAAATCTGTCGGGGTCTTCTTACTAGCTCGTCCCGTACGTGGTCTCCGTCTCCACTCAGAACCGTTTGTTCTCCGTCGAATTCGTCGTCGGTTCTGCGGCAGATGTGTCCAGTCGGGTCACTGTTACTTTAACTTGTTATATTTGAAAGCTATATTAGTTATTTTGGTTCTTCTAAAGTCTAAACAAAATATTTGCCATTTTTGCAATTACCTACACGTAGTATTTAAAATGTTTATACTACGCGTAATTGCAAAAAGAGCATATATTTTTTTAGGCATTAGGTGTCATTGGTAGAACATCTTTTTCGAAATAAAAAGGAAAACTTTTTTTTAAAGATAAAAATCATTACCCAAAAAACAAAATACTACTTTATGGTGAATAAGGCTGCTGCGTCTGAAAATCACAATATCTATCGTGATAAATATCTAAAGGCTGGGGAGTGTTACAAGGTCATACGCCGGCCGGGCGGCGCGGAGCGGCAACCTCGCTCGAATCTCAAGGCATTTTACATAAGTCAAAGTCCGCGCGATCTCTCGCTACCTACTTGATTAGGCTCAGTATGAGTGGCGATATTTTTAGGAAAACTTCTCTGCATCGTAACTTAGGATTTTATTACTAAATATTTTTTTTTTTGAAATCTTCAGATCTTCATTTTTATTCTATTTTACAATATATAAATATTTAATCTTTAATACATTCCATATTGTATAGCACTCTCGGTTTTTGATATATACATTATTACATGCATTATGTTCGTGTCCTGTTTTCGTTGCTCCCGAGTATTTGTACTCAACCTTGCATTGGGATTATATGGTATTAGAGATGAATTAGGGAGACAGGATCCTTTGGTATCAACGTGTATATATAGACATATAATATCCCAAAATATGTACCTATTACCAGTGTCAGTCAGTAGTCGTATATTTTTTTTCTCATATAAACATCATAACTGTTTATTGCTGTAAAATTTGGAGGAATGCTGGTGAAATATAATTTTAATATTATTTTATACTATTAGCGAGTTTTACCTAAAAGAAGAACGATGACAAATGTGACGATAAAGATTGATGATGAAAGTTTAGAACAAGTAAATGAAATTCTGGTGTTACAACAGTGTAAAAAGTGATTTCACTGTGGATGATAGGGATGTTGAAAAAAGAGTGAACGCTGGAAATAGTGTATGTATGAATGTATGGAAGCGAGAGGTTAATGCAGTAGAAATAAGGTTGTTGCGTCGGATATGCGGTGTTACTTTGGCGTACCGCATAAGGGTATGTATAAAAGAACATAGGGACAAAATTAAAAATTTCTCCGACGCGGCGACGGTTCGAGTATATTAAAAGGATAAGTTAAGAAACATTCGTCAGAACCAGATGCAAAATTTGTGGGTAAAAGAGGCTCTGGTATACCAATTAATGATGATGATTTGTCAGTTGACTTTTAGACAAAAAAGTTCCTCTAGTCAACAATGGACACTTCAAGAAGCTTCAGAATATAGCTCCGTCCTGCTCCTGGCCCACCAACGTGAGATCACTTCCTAGAGAAGTCAAACCTAGAACTCCTGGATCCGTAAGCCACACTGGCGCTGTTATACCAGTAATATATACCCTCCTCCACATACCCTTCATCTGGCTCATAGCGTTCTTTGCCATGCCTATTCTTCTGCGTACTTCCGTTTCACAGGAGCCGGTGTTGGACATACTTGAGCCCAGGTATGTGAAGTCAGTAACATGTTCTAGATTAAGCGCCCCAGTGAGCTCAAGTTTTTTAATGCGATCCATCACCATGATCTTCGCCTTCCGTTTATTAATCTGAAGACCCACGTCGTTGCTTATGCGCTCCATTCGGTTAAGTAGCTCCACCATTTCGGCTTCAGATGCAGCCAAGAGGGTTGTATCGTTGGCATAGCGCAGGTTTGTCATCTTCAGACCTCCGATACTCACTCCTCCTTCCCATCCCTCCATTGTGTGTGTAAAGTGTATTTACAAGTTTCGGGATCAGGCTCGAATATAAGTTATGCCCAGTCAAGCCGGCATAGTGTTGAGGACTAATGTCAGTCATAATTGTCTGATTTCAGTTTGTAACATTCATGGACATTGCACCCTACTTACCATCAGGTGGACGCAAGGTCACATGTCGTGTTAGTATATAAATATAATAATAAAAATATGAAAATATACTTGATGCCCTCTCTATCTTATATTTAACGTCGTCGTTGATTATAAACTTGCTAACCTGTCTAGTCCAGTTCAGTGTTTAGAATGGAAAGCTAATATACAACAGTGAATCTGTTATCTGCTAAGCTTCAAAAGATTAAATACAGTCGTGAAGGTAAGTTTCATCGTTTCAGTTAACTCAAAACTAAAACACAAACAGAACAAATAAAAAGCTTCAGCTACATTGCGGGGAAATACGTACAAAATGACATGTATGGACAAAATGACATGGTCCCCTTATTTCAAAATTGGCGGGTTTTAGCTACATCTCCGTGACTGTATCCCGTGACGGCAGCCATATTTACAATCCTGTACGGGACGGCCGCCTATCAATCACGAACAATTAGTGATAAAAGTTACTAGTGATAAAGATAAGACAATAACAAAAGAGGTGGTCGTAGCCCGGACATAGCTATGTGATAGCTTAGGAATTTGCGTTGGTCGTAACCAGGATAAATAATAATTTGTGTATTTTCCTAGTGTATTTTTACGTGTGTTTATTTGACGATTACTGTGTATTTTTACTTGTGTTTATTTGATGACTACTGTGTGTTTTTTATTTGTGTGTGATAATAAAGAATAACCTTTTGACCCTAGCC
This sequence comes from Tinea semifulvella, assembly GCA_910589645.1. NCBI lineage: Eukaryota > Metazoa > Arthropoda > Insecta > Lepidoptera > Tineidae > Tinea > Tinea semifulvella. Next base: position 988,067 of record OU342604.1, read on the forward strand.
TGGCCGAGAGACGGTGTGATGACGTCATCTCGGTCAAGCCTAGCTTATTATCGCCGTACCTAAAGGGTGCGCTATGTTTGCGACAATGTGTTGTAGTCCTTATCGCCGTACCCAAGGGAAGCGCTTTGTTCGCGGTAATATGTTTGGTCTTTACCGCCGCACCCAAGGGATGCGTTTTGTTCGCGATAACGTTTGGTCTATGTCGCCGTACCTGGAAGGTACGCTTTGTTCGCGATAACAATATTAATCTTATTTGTGATAATAAAACGAGATGTTTTATTGTAAGGTATCCAGGTTGGCCACGAGAGAGTCTCGAGTGTATTCTTGGCCAGCCTGGAATATTGTAAATTCAGGTCGCTAGGTAGCTCTGCGAGTGCCTAGGCTGCCTAGAATGGGTATTGGTATCCTGGACGGAACCTGGACTGGTCCCGAGAGGATCTCGGACTTGTTATGGCCAGTCTAGGAAAGTCGATCGCGGCTGCTGCCTAGGTATCCTAGTGAGGACCTAGGTAGCCTGGAAGCCGTCCAGGTGCCTCAGTGTGTACCTGGGCTGATCTGGAGAGGGTCTAGGATGTATTCCAGGTCAGCCCAGCTAAAAATGATTGTGTAAGTCTCCCTGCTCAGATGCAGACGTTGTATTAGGGACTTTTATGATAATAAAGTATTTCGAGGGTTGTCTTATTGCTCACTTGATCTCAGCAGGAAATTTTGGTGCTCGCTCCATCGACTTTACATCTCGGTCGGAGCGGGCATTCTGTCCCCTATTGGTTATAATGTAAACATTCTAATAGGACTATTCCAATAGGGGGCGGGGCTTACCGTGTTGGCAAAGGAAGCCGACAAACACGTGTAAGCTCAAAATCGAGGTCAAGTGAGTATTATAAAAGACAGACGGGCTTGCGGTTCCGACATTCCGATTTCGCCGAGCCAACAAGAAGAACTGCAAGCCCGAGGACACCTGAGAAGACCTTCCTGAAGCATGGAGTTTTATTCCGCCTGAAGCCGTCCGGGATCTTAAACAACGAACCCCCCTGTCTACCCCGCATGATGTCGTTACACCGGTCGTGAGGATACGTCACCTACTAACATCGACGGAAGCCAATATACAGTCCACTACTCTACCTCGCGATCCGGCACATCGTTTGGTCCTTCGAGCCGGATCCGGTACATCGTTTGGACCTTCGGAACCGGATCAAGACTAGAGGACGGCTTCAGGGGAATCGTCGGAACACTCCATCTTCAGGAAGGAAGATAGAAGACCAGGAAGAGGATGCCAGTTACGCGGTCGCTCACGGGGAAGACAGTGCCGGCCGAAGAACCCTCCGCCCAGTCAACTGCGGAGGCTGCCTTCGGATCCGGGCCCCGGACATCGGAATCAACGCCATCGACATCGGGTGAATCCCGAGTGACGGACCCCGCCTGGTCCCATGGGTCGACCGAGGCGTCTATATCGGGTACGCTGAGGACGTCGACCATGGGGACCATCGTGGGGGTCCCTTCAAAGCGAGCTTCCCGCGCGTCTTCGCGCGCCTCCGTCGTGTCTGTGAAGACTACGCGCGCCCAAGACCGGGAAGCCAAATTAAGAAGAGAACTTCAGATAATGAAGAAAGAAGCGGAACTCGAAGATTTCTTAAGCAAACAACGTAGGAGGATCGACAGCGGAAGCTCCAGCGACGAGACATCTGTGAACGTGGAAGAATGGGTAGACCGGAGTCTACAGCATTCAGCGAGGACCACGCAGCCACATCCCGAGGAGCCACTGCCGATCCACGAGTCCGTCGGTCTCTGTCCTGCCCGCTCCGCGCGGAACGCCGAAGCGGGCCCTGCTCCTGGACCGAGAGCCGCCACGTCCCTGGAGAGGGGCCCTCATCTGGAGAGGTTTTCCAGCGCGATGCCCAGGGAGCATCGCATCGCTTCTCAGCCAGGAGAAGCCTCCACGCCCCTGGAGAGGGGCCCTCATCTGGAGAGGTTTTCCAGCGCGGTGCCCAGGGAGCACCGCATCGCTTCTCAGCCAGGAGAAGCCTCCACGTCCTTGGAGAGGGACCCTCATCTGGAGAGGTTTTCCAGCGCGATGCCCAGGGAGCATCGCATCGCTTCTCAGCCAGGAGAAGCTTCCACGTCCCTGGAGAGGGACCCTCATCTGGAGAGGTTTTCCAGTGCGGCGCCCAGGGAGCACCGCATCGCTTCTCAGCGAGGAGAAGCTTCCACGTCCCTGGAGAGGGGCCCTCATCTGGAGAGGTATTCCAGCGCATTCCCAGGTGAGCAATGCAACCGAACTCTGCCGACGGCCCCTCCCCAGGGAAGGGTCTCCTTCGGACAGCAGGGTTCCCAGGCCATCCAATGGCTCCCAGAAGACAACCAGCCGGAGCGGAAGGGGCAATTTGAGCAAGGTAGGCAGCGGCCATGGCACCAGATGCCGTTCTCCAGGATTCCAGAACTCCCGCAATTCAGCGGCAACCCTCTGGAATGGATGGTGTTCGTGACATCATACCGGGACACCGCACCATACTTCTCGAACATGGAGAACGTGTCACGGCTTAGAAGCAGCCTCACAGGACGAGCACGGGAAGACTCAGAAGCGCTCCTGTACTCCAACTGCTCAGCGGACAAGATCATCGAGGGACTCGAGACCAGCTTTGCCCGACCGAAGTTAGTCGGCCGTGTGTACGAGATGAAGCTACTCGACCTCCCGAACATCTCTGACAAACCGCGGGACATCGTCCAGTTTTCAAGCCGCCTCAACAACATCATCGCGGCGGCGACGGCGCTCAAATGCTTAAGGTACCTACACCACCCGAGGCTGACAGATCAGGTACTTTCGAAACTATCCACAACGCAGTTTCACCGATGGACACAGTTCTACCTGATCTCCAGAGCTCCCGAGAATGTGAGCCTGGTTGCAGCATTTATGAAGCGAGAAGCCGCAGTATACGCCGAGACGATGCCCATCGATGAGGCGCTCGTAGGTCTACAAATGGGAGGTAAGAATATTGGCTGGCCCAACAACAGAAGAGTCGATGCAAGACACGAAGAGAAGAGATTTCAGAAACCTTCGCTCAAGAGGGCTCAAAGAGCGAACACCGCGGTCGCGATAGTGGAGGAGCCGCAGGATGCTACACCGCCCCCAAAGAAGAGGAACTGCTGCCTGTGCAGACAGGGGCACGAGCTGGCGTCGTGCCAACAGTTCAGGAAAATGGGGACTGAGGAGCGGTGGGCTACGGCAACAGCGAAACGGGTATGTTTTCGCTGCCTCAACCCCTACCATCGATACCATCGATGTGAACGGCAGTCGTGCGGAATCAACGACTGCCGCGAGAGTCATCATAAGCTGCTACACCGAGAAGAGGCCGCCCCGAGAACAGACACGGTGGCCTCAGTCTGGAGCCTATGCCGATCCCAGGTATTTTTGAAGATAGTGCCACTCACTGTCTCGGGACCGGCGGGAGAGGTGCGGACTGCAGCATTGTTGGACGATGGCTCTACTGTGACACTCATCGATGAAGAGCTCGCCCGGGAGATTGGAGCTAGAGGGCCCGAGGAGCCCCTAGCCATTGAGGGCATAGCCTCACAGAGTAGGCTATCCAAGACATCCCGGCGAGTTAGAGTGCGACTCGATGGAAGGACGGGGTCGACCACGGCTACAGCGAGGACAATGAGCAACCTGGACCTGTCCCCGCAGGTGGTAGCGGGCAGGGACATCGAAGAGTGCGGACACCTTAGTGACATCAGGGATCAACTAGTGTACGAGAAGACCAAGCCGAGACTGCTGATCGGCCAAGATAATTGGCAACTTCTCCTAGCGTCACAGGTACGTCGTGGGAAGCGTTCCCAACCGGTCGCTTCTCTCACCGAGTTGGGTTGGGTGCTGCACGGCGCCCACACGCGCACTCTGGGACAAAGGGTCCACTACAACCACCACGTGAGGGCCGATGGTGAGATGCATCAAGAGATGGCCAGGTACTTTGAGTTGGAGTCGCTCACCGTAGCGCCGAGACAGCCAACGAGAGGTCCAGAACAGAGGGCCATGAAGATCCTTGAAGAGGGCGCAATCCGAAGAGAAGACGGACACTTCGAAGTTCCCTTAACCTGGAACAAAGAAAACGTCACACTCCCCAATAATTACGAGTGTGCTCGACGAAGGTTAAGAAACATTGAAAATAAAATAGACAAGAACGCGCCACTCAAGGAAAAGTATAACAAGGAAATGGCATCTCTCATCGAGAAACACTACGCGGAGCCGGCGCCTGTTGCGTCGACACCGGGAAGAACCTGGTATCTGCCACACTTCGCGGTAGTGAACGCCCTGAAACCAGACAAGCTCCGTATCGTACATGATGCTGCAGCGAGGTGGGGAGGTACGTCGCTCAACGAGAACCTGCTCACCGGCCCCGACCTGCTGCAGTCACTTCCTGGAATTTTGATGAAGTTCAGAGAACACCGGATCGCTGTTTCTGCTGACATCCAGGAAATGTTCATGCAAGTGAAGATACGGCCAGAAGACCGCGACGCAATACGTTACCTCTGGAGAGGCGACCGAAGAGACGACTCCGCGCCCGAAGAATACAGAATGACGTCACTAATCTTCGGAGCTACAAATTCGCCAACGACCGCGATTTATATTACGAATCGCAATGCCGCCGAGTTCGTCGATACGCATCCAGAGGCAGTCGCCGCGATAAAAGAAAATCACTATATGGACGACTACATAAAGAGCTTCAAAACGAGCGAGGAAGCCATCCGTGTATCTAGGGATGTGAAGAAGATACACCTGCGAGGAGGCTTCGCTCTGAGGCGATGGGCCTCCAACGACCCGGGCGTACTGAAGAGGATGGAGCCCGGAGCCGCCCAGCATCGAGCCGTCGACATCACCGACGGTTCGAGTAGTGAGAAGGTGCTGGGGTTGATATGGAGACCCACCGATGACAGCCTGGCGTTCAACTTGGACATGGCCAGGGTCCCGACGTCTGTAATGCAGAGCGAGGCCCCTACGAAGCGCCAGGCCCTCCGTATAGTGATGTCCCTGTTTGACCCGCTCGGATTCGTTTCGCCGATCACGATCCGAGCCAAACAGCTGTTGCAAGAAGTCTGGAAGCGCGGCACTGGATGGGACGCCGCCTTGGATCCCGACCTCTCTGCACAATGGGCCGTGTGGATGACCCATCTCAAAGCACTCAAGGATTTATCAATCCCACGAAGGTATATTGGCTACAGCGACGCGAGAAACCTTCAGCTCCACATCTTCGTGGACGCCAGCGAAGCAGCCTACGCCGCAGCGCTCTACTGGCGGGCCGAGTCGCCCGATGGCCATGTCGATACGACACTCGTATTGGCCAAGGCTCGGGTCGCCCCCCTCAAGCTGACCTCCATCCCGAGGCTTGAGCTACAAGCAGCGGTGCTGGGCACCAAGATGGCGACCACCACGTTAGAAGAACATGCAGTGGCAGCCGAGAAGATTTTCTGGTCAGACAGCCGCACGGTATTGTCATGGATCCGACAAGGCGCTCGAAATTATCGACCCTTCGTCGCACACCGACTTGCAGCTGTCGAAGAGGGTAGCAGGATTGAAGAGTGGAGATGGATTTCGACGAAACTGAACGTCGCCGACGACGCGACGAGAGATGTCCCGCGCGGTTTCGCCGGACATCACAGATGGTTTCATGGACCGGAGTTTCTCAAACAAGAGAGATCGACGTGGCCTTCGGAGAACATAATGGAAATCGTTGACACCGGTGAGGAAAGAGTGAACACCGTATCGAAAAAAGAAACGTCGACATACCTACCGGATAGTGCGCGATTTTCCAGTTGGTTGCGACTTCTCCGAGCCACCGCGAGAGTGTTACAATTCGTCGGACTGTGTAGACGCCAAAAAGTGATAACACACTATAAGCGAAACCGCCGTAATGATACGGATAAAAATTGGCCGTCTAAAACGAATAACTCTGCGCGTATATTGAAAAAAGAAACTCCGCAAGATAAGTATAAATTAATTGACGTTGAGTACTTAGAGAGAGCTGAGTTCCTGCTGCTGAGGGATAGCCAGGAGAAGACCTTCACCATGGAGCTGAAGGACTTGGCAGCAGGACGGGACATTCTGAAGACCAGCAGGCTGCATCCACTGGCGGTGGTGATCGTCGACGGGCTCATCAGACTTCGGCCGAGGATAGGGGCTGTAACCGAGGTGCCCCCCGAAATGAAGAGTCCACCAGTTCTCGACGGTCGGGATCACGTCGCTCGTCTCATCATCGAGCGCGTCCATCGGGATCTACACCACGCCAGCACCGAAGCGGTCATCAATGAGTGCAGACAACGCTACTGGATTCTGCATCTCCGGCCGACTGCTCGGTCTATCATTAGCAGGTGTCTACTCTGCAGGATCAGGAGGACGAAGCCGCCGACGCCGCCCACGGGAGATCATCCCGAATGTCGCCTGGGCCACCACCGTCGACCCTTCACCTTCTGCGGAGTGGACTACTTTGGTCCAATCAGCGTGACTTTTGGGAGAGGGACCCAGAAGAAGTACGTCGCCCTCTTTACCTGCCTTACCACTAGGGCGGTCCATCTGGAGCTCGCGGGTTCGCTGAGCACGGACTCCGCCGTGATGGCCTTGCGGCGCATGGTTGCGCGCCGAGGCTGCCCGACCGAGATGTGGTCGGACAACGGGACAAATCTCCGGGGCGCCGAGAAGGAGCTGAGGGACGCTGCGGAGAAGGCCACACAGCGAGAGGCGAATTTCCGCGCCATAAGATGGCGCTTCATCCCCCCAGGTGCCCCATTCATGGGCGGCGCCTGGGAACGTTTGGTGAGGTCGGTGAAGACGGCCCTTGCCACTACACTACACGAGCGGCATCCATCGGAGGAGGTGCTGACTACTCTGCTGGCCGAGGCGGAGTACACCGTTAACAGCCGCCCCCTCACGCACGTATCTGTGAACTCAGAAGACGAGGAGTCGCTGACTCCGAACCACTTCCTACTGAGTGGACCGGCCCGCGTACCTCTACCAGGGAGGTTTGACGACGGCGAGCTCATCGGCCGTGCCAGCTGGCGCACCGCCCAGCGACTTGCCGACCACTTCTGGAAGAGATGGGTCCGGGAGTACCTGCCCGAGCTGCAACACCGGCGGGAGCCCCACGGAAAAGGGGTTCCAATCCAGCTGCGAGACGTCGTCCTGATAGCGGACGGCAACCTTCCCCGCAACTCGTGGCCACGTGGGATCGTGGAGAGGTGTTTCCCGGGAGCTGACGGCATCGTGCGAGCCGTCGACGTGAAAACGGCGGGAGGACTCCTGCGGCGACCGACGAAGAAACTCGTCATCATTGCAAGAGCGGAGCCGGCCGACCCTTCCAGCAGTTAACACATCGGCCCTCCAGGACGGACGGCGATGTGCGGCGGGAGGATGTACGGGACGGCCGCCTATCAATCACGAACAATTAGTGATAAAAGTTACTAGTGATAAAGATAAGACAATAACAAAAGAGGTGGTCGTAGCCCGGACATAGCTATGTGATAGCTTAGGAATTTGCGTTGGTCGTAACCAGGATAAATAATAATTTGTGTATTTTCCTAGTGTATTTTTACGTGTGTTTATTTGACGATTACTGTGTATTTTTACTTGTGTTTATTTGATGACTACTGTGTGTTTTTTATTTGTGTGTGATAATAAAGAATAACCTTTTGACCCTAGCCTGGCCGAGAGACGGTGTGATGACGTCATCTCGGTCAAGCCTAGCTTATTATCGCCGTACCTAAAGGGTGCGCTATGTTTGCGACAATGTGTTGTAGTCCTTATCGCCGTACCCAAGGGAAGCGCTTTGTTCGCGGTAATATGTTTGGTCTTTACCGCCGCACCCAAGGGATGCGTTTTGTTCGCGATAACGTTTGGTCTATGTCGCCGTACCTGGAAGGTACGCTTTGTTCGCGATAACAATATTAATCTTATTTGTGATAATAAAACGAGATGTTTTATTGTAAGGTATCCAGGTTGGCCACGAGAGAGTCTCGAGTGTATTCTTGGCCAGCCTGGAATATTGTAAATTCAGGTCGCTAGGTAGCTCTGCGAGTGCCTAGGCTGCCTAGAATGGGTATTGGTATCCTGGACGGAACCTGGACTGGTCCCGAGAGGATCTCGGACTTGTTATGGCCAGTCTAGGAAAGTCGATCGCGGCTGCTGCCTAGGTATCCTAGTGAGGACCTAGGTAGCCTGGAAGCCGTCCAGGTGCCTCAGTGTGTACCTGGGCTGATCTGGAGAGGGTCTAGGATGTATTCCAGGTCAGCCCAGCTAAAAATGATTGTGTAAGTCTCCCTGCTCAGATGCAGACGTTGTATTAGGGACTTTTATGATAATAAAGTATTTCGAGGGTTGTCTTATTGCTCACTTGATCTCAGCAGGAAATTTTGGTGCTCGCTCCATCGACTTTACATCTCGGTCGGAGCGGGCATTCTGTCCCCTATTGGTTATAATGTAAACATTCTAATAGGACTATTCCAATAGGGGGCGGGGCTTACCGTGTTGGCAAAGGAAGCCGACAAACACGTGTAAGCTCAAAATCGAGGTCAAGTGAGTATTATAAAAGACAGACGGGCTTGCGGTTCCGACATTCCGATTTCGCCGAGCCAACAAGAAGAACTGCAAGCCCGAGGACACCTGAGAAGACCTTCCTGAAGCATGGAGTTTTATTCCGCCTGAAGCCGTCCGGGATCTTAAACAACGAACCCCCCTGTCTACCCCGCATGATGTCGTTACACCGGTCGTGAGGATACGTCACCTACTAACATCGACGGAAGCCAATATACAGTCCACTACTCTACCTCGCGATCCGGCACAAATCCTGTCAGTCGTTGAGCACCATTCTCACAGTTGCTCCGCAGTAACCAGTTCAAACGTGTATATCGCCTTCAAAAGTTTATTTTACAGATGGTTTTCTCCTGTCTTCCAGTGAGTTATTTGTTGTTATTTGTAATTATTTGTATTAAAATCGATGAACTATGCTAGTACCCAGTGATTTCGATTAACTTTATAGCAATCATTAGTTATTTGATGGAATTATGATTTTTATTCGTTGTTGGGTAAATTTGGACAAAATGACATACATACAAACTGGACAAAACGACATGGTATGTCATTTTGTTCATAGTGTTTCTGTTAATTAAGATTTATAATTTCGTTAAGGTGATATCAACTGAATGTATCAACATCTCTTCAACCCAAGAAGATCCGAGTAACGATGTTGCATCTATTTTAAATATATCAGCAACAAATGACGATAAAGTAGATTCTTCAAAAAACACAACGCAAGTCACCACCAATGCTGATATTGGAGATGTTGTTACTGATGTGACGAACCTGAGTTTGGAAATATGTGTAGAGGAGCCTAATTCAGTTGAGGTAGCTGGAGCAGCATACGATGATGGTGTGAGACCTGGTCCATCGAAGCAATTACTGACATAACCAGTTGCTACTATTTCGCCAGTACCACAGAGGCAGTTCATTCGAGGCCAAGGAAAAAGAAAAATTAAACCTGTCAAAGATCTTCTCAAATTATTTCTAAAAATAGACCAAAGGATCCACCGGTAAAAAAGAAGAGACCTCTTTTCCCGTTCTAAGCCCGGCGAAGGTTGATTACGATGTATGACTTGTTCCCTTTGGGCTCATGCGTCATGTGCTGATGTCCCAAAGAAGACCAAAGGAATTATTTGTGAATTTTGTTCTTAAAAAATTGTATGTCATTATGTCCTTACCTTATTTGGTTTTTGTGATTAGTTATATTTTTTCTTATTATATATTTTATTATAGTTCCTACTTAATTAAAAGACTGTGTTACTGATAGTCAATGAACCTTAGATGACTATAAACGATTGAGACTAATTATAATACCATTAAATAAATAAATATGATTGAAAAACAAAACACCCTGTCATTTTGTCCGTACTTCCCCTACTTACTAACCTAACCGTATAAAGTTATTCTTGCCATATGATTTGTTGTTGACCTTATACTTATATATATGTTCGTAATGAATAAACTCAAAAACTACTGTGCCGATTTTAAAATTTTGTTCACCATTAGAAAGCTACATTCACCCTGAGTAACGTAGGCTACATTTATTACCAGAAAAGATTAGGGATTTTTACTAAAACTTTAGTAACGTAACCCAAGGTGTAAAAAAATGCCATAAAACGTCTTTCGTTGCTGGCGCTGCGGAAACTAATGATGATAGAACAAAAGTGTGTTCTACAATATTTAAGAGCATATCAATATCTACAAAATACTTCGCGATACAATATGCCCAACTATTATCGTTATGTCACAATAACCACTTTTTACATTTTAAAAGTTGATAGTAATACCGACCAAAATGAGACTATGTTATTCATACTTCTGTTTAAATCCTTATCCAAATAAAATATATTGTTTTCAAGACTGTTTCAATTCATGTAGATCACTTTTTGTATTGTTCAAATCGGCTATTCCATTCAATAGATATTCCGAATTTAATAAGTCATAGAAATATAAAAAAATATAGTGTAATAAAAGAAATATAAGACGTTAAAATCTAAATATGACATGCCTATCGGGTACCTGAAGGTTTTTTTTGTCGACGACACAACATTACAGGGGCAACGCCGGGTCTAATAGCTATATATATGGAAACATGTTAATTTTTTTCAAAGTCAAAGTCAAAATATCTTTATTCACGTAAACCTATTACAGGCATTTATGAAACGTCATTAATTTAATTATTTTGAATGATTCTACTCCAGCTAGTAGAAGACTAAGCAGCAAAGTGGTCCAATAAGTAAGCTGTTAGCAGAAGACCAGCAGCTTAGCAAATTCCATTGACCTGTTAATGTTTAATCTGACTGAGAAAAGAATCTGCAAGGAAAACTCAGCTATATCAGATTTACAAAATAAAACATATACAGAACTGCACCACAACGATCAATTAATAACCTTTTAAATTAAGTTATCAGTACCTATGAGAATACAATACCTGGTACAGCAGTAACCCACCAGGCAAGTCAGAATTAAGGTAGACTACATGCCTATGTGCAACCCGAAAGTCGACAAAAATTTTAGTTTAGTAGTAGTTTTATTTTGACATAATTATACCATATTATTATTACCAATGACAACACCCTTTTACAGCAGCATCTGTTAGTGTAGGTAGTATTTATTTATTCATTTGCTATCATAACATGATTAGTAAAATAATTAATTTGTAATCTGACGAAACCGAGTGTACCAAATGTATGAAATGGTGAAAATGATTTTTTCTCGTACAGTGTGGCTTTAAAAAATGTAAACAGTTTCATAAATTCAACGTCAGTGGCTTGGCTCGAGATAACGGCCGCCAGTGTAGCGCAAAACCGTTATTAGCACGTTTTCTATTTTCTGCTGTCCCCAATTTTTGCACAACAGTGTAATTTAGAATGATTCTGTTTATTCAACGGACTTGGCTCGACTTCATAAATTTTGGCTATGATGTGGCTTATGAAAGCTTAATTTTTCTGTTATTATTTTGCAAAAGAAATAAGCTAAAGATGGTTTAACGATGTTGCATTCTTCTCGCTCGCACAATCCAATATTTTCAAAGAAGTCAAAAGTTGCCAAAAAGTATGAGAACCGCTGAACTACACAATTGAAATAATTTTATGTTTAATGCACGCATAAAACTTTAATTAATTTATATGCGGAACATGGCGACTTTAATGTAGAACATGGCGACTTTAATGCGGAACATGGCGACTTTAATGCGGAACATGGCGACTTTATTGCGGAACATGGCGACTTTAATGCGGAACATGGCGACTTTAATGCGGAACATGGCGACTTTATTGCGGAACATGGCGACTTTAATGCGGAACATGGCGACTTTATTGCGGAACATAGCGACTTTAATGCAGAAAATAGCGACTTTAACATTTGGGGCGATACCCCACCTAATACAGTTCGTAGACTTAAATTTTTATTTTCCGCAATATGGCGTTTGGTTGTCGCCTTACAGAAAATTAAATAATTACCTATCTTCAGTAACACTCGTTTGATTAAGAGGAATCGATTGACGCGAGAATCATCAAAATCGGCCTACGCATTTGGTTTCCAGTGTGCCACAAACATCGATGTATATAGATAAGCCTATTCAATACAAAACGCACTCTTAAAAACGTGATGCTTGCTTTGTGTACATACCAACTTTGGGGGCAATTCTCAAGCAAGGATAATGCCACATGCTTTATTCATCGGAAATTATATCACAATGCATAGAAAAAGACTAGTTTTACTCGATATAAATATTAATATTAGGCGCTCTCGACGCTTGCTATCTCGCGACTGTTGGTGCAGCTACATGACTTCGATTGGTTTTACGGTCGCGTCGTCGTAAAAACACAAGTCAATATTTATTCGCCGATCTTGTCGCAAGTCGTGTCGCATCTCAGAGTGTCTATAGCCAAATAGTTAGCCAAATATCCTCGCAATTCATCGCAAAGTCGTAAGATTCATGGAATCGGGCAACTTTGGTGAATTATTAATGAAGTTTGTGCTATTAATTTGTCGGTAAATAGCTAATGTTTGTCTAAATAACTTATTAGATGAGTTATCTTATTTATTTATTTAACAATATAGTTCGTAGACATTATTTTTTTTATTTTCCACAATATGGCGTCTGGTTGTCGCCCTATTGAAAATTAAATAATGTCATATCTTCCGTGACACTTGTTTGATTAAGAATAATCGATAGACGTGAGAATTAAAAAATCGGCCCACGCGTTTGGTCACCAGTTTGCCACAAAAGTACAAATATACATACATAGACTGATAAACACACCTTCTTTGCGTCGCGCATAATATAACAAATACTCATATATACATATATTTTATTTTATTTATTAAAATTTGGTACCTTAAAAACGGAAACATAATACTTGTTAAATAAATTATAAGCTCTCATATATTGATTGTTTAAAATGTTCGAGAACATTTTTTTCTGAATACATTGTAACTGTCATGAAATATGTCTATATCATTATTGGCACTGGCATCTTAACCCATTAGATACCAATATTCCAATTTGGGACACGTCACTATTCAACCATAAGTTTCTTTGTATTATAAAATAACAATCCTCATTGTAAAATAACGAATTATTGTTTCACATTTTTACACTTAACCCGACATGTGACATCACGCCCATGTGAATGGGAGCAACTGACGCTAGCCACTAACGACCGGCATCAGGCTCTATGCCGGCCTAACAAGATGCTTCTTTACAATTCGCTTGAAGAACTCGAGGTTATAGGAGTTGGTCCTGGAGATGTGCCTTCCAGAATTAACTTAAGATTTTGCCAATTTTTCAAGTTGGCAAAATAGGAACCGGGTCTTGTGGCTTAACATGGTCTCCGAGGCACGGGAAATGGTTGTAAAACGAGTTTTTTTCCGTGACGTTTAATACTAAATATTTTGATGTAGTTCTAAAACAAACAAAAACATAAATAAGTTTAACAAAATAAGAAAAATAAATAACATCCAAACAGGCCACCGGGTTCGTCTGAATTCGATTTTCAGTGCGAGTTCGTGACGTGAATCGAATAACAACGTATCGAGCGAGACCATCGCGACATAAGATGTGTGTCACGTCACTATCATTCGAATACATTTTGAATTTAGAACGCTTGTTCTGTGTGAAAAATATATGCCCTCAATTTTAAATTTCGAACACTTTTCCAACACGACGTTGTATAAAGGACATAATGCTTGCACACTTAAAGTGTGAAGTCTATCATTGATTGCTCGTGTATCTACTTAGTATTTAGACGTAAAGGAACTGGGTTCGATTCTAGTGTATGACTTTTCTCAGGATCCGAAGAAAAAAGTAAAGTAGCATTATGACCGTATCTTTTTTGGGATTGTCAAAATTCACGCTTTTATTAATGCGGATTTACATTTAGCCAACTTTACTATAGGCCTATTATGACATGCGAATGTCTCTAACGTACCAAACTCGAAAAATATCACAAATAAATTATTGTAAAAAATAAAAAATAAATTATTACTGATACTACGGGACCCCTTGATATGAAGATTCAACCTTTCTCGGATTTTAGATCCTGTTTAGGTCCTGACTATTAAAGTCTGAAAATATATGAAAAATATATGTAAAATCTTTTAATGGTGTTACAGTTAAGCGGTTATTAAACTTTTTGTCGACAGAACCCTTGGGCTTGATTTTTTCTTTTAGTTTTTATTTATTACTTGTCAGTTTTTAATTAAATATATTTTTTTAATTAAATTTACGTCTACGATAAACCTTTAAATAGATTAGCTACACGACAGATTGCAGTAATAAAGCTGCTTTAGCTAGCTTCATTGTATGTCTAGATCAGTAGTTGGTCGTAATTTCTCCGGGGAATCGCGGCTCAATATTTCACTGCGATCCGGACTGACGGCCCGGGGAACCCCGGGGGAATGCGGATAATACCATTATACTTAATATTCGACAACTTAGACACTTTGTCAAGGTAATAGGAGAGACTTTTTATAAGTGGATGCATAATTAGCCATTAATAAAAATTATCTAAGGTTAAAGGGGGCCCTGGCAGACCAAGACTTACCTATCACGATCAAATAAATAAAACAATAGCTGAAGGTGCATTAAAAAGCCATCGAAACAAAAGGGCATGTATGAAGAGGTTGATGAATATCGAAGAAGCGAAAGAGGTATGTCGTGATCGTCACAAGTGGCGCTCAATTATAAATTGTAGATCATATCCTGTTAACACTTACTATACATTGATGTAACTAGTTATAAGGCAAATTTTTGTGAAGAAATAAATGATTATTTATTATTATTATAATTGTCTCTGCCTGCATGTATGTATAAAGGTTTAATTAATGCTTTTACATCCCTCTCGCTCGCACAATACAACATTTATAAAGATTATTCAAGTCTTTCTAGGACTCTCGTGGTTTCAACGTGCAGGTGCCGAGTTTATCGTGCGTGGGTAAGAGATGAGAAGAATGGTGTCTCGGACTTGCGACCGATAATAGGCTGGTTTACAAAGGAGGAGAGAAGAAGACAAATTTCTAAGCAATCCATGGATTCACCGTGCGGGTGCCGAGTCTATCGTGCGTGGGTAAGAGATGAAAAGAATAGTGTCTCGGGCTTGCGACCGACAATAGGCTGGTTTAAGAAAAGGAGGCCTCCCTTTTTTATTTTATTGCGCGATAATACGCTCACCATCCATCATTCTACTCCTCTCCCTACCCAACCAAATACTGTATGATTCCGTTAATGCCGTCTTGGAAGCTCGTTCCATAAATGTATTGACGGCAGACCTTAGGCTAAATTCTTATTTCTTAATATATCTCTAAAATATCCGTAATTTATTTATTCCCTAGTAAGTTGATAGATTACATTTCTCAAAAAAAATCGGACATAAACCGTTTTTTTACATTGATTCGCCGACGTGTGTACTAAGTTCTAAGTCCTTCAAAATAAAACTAGTACTATATTCAACGCCATTTTTAACTTTAATCGTTACAGAGACTTGCAACTCAGGCTAAGGCTCTTTCTTTTTGCTCACAACAATACCGAGACTGTAGGAACGGAGAGGGAAGTCCTTATAGTGTCTTGGTTTCGTGACTAAATAAACGTTTAGGGGCAGTACACACGGCCCCGCAGTTTGCGAACAAGTTCTGCGGTACGCGGTCTCGGTAATATATGCGGTAGCATCTAGGGACCTCCACACTGGACCGCGGTGGTCATAGCGAACGCTTATTATTTTATTTTATTCAGGATTATGAACTGTTGCACAGGGTTTGACGAACAATGGTAGTATCTACACAACCAGCTTCAGTATTCCAAATGTTAAAAAGTATGAAACCCATGACTTGTTTTAAACAATAAATAAACATTCAATAATAACCTTTTCAGAGCATTTGCTATATACCATTTTAATTATCACTTCCTTCTAAGGGTAATATTTGCAAGACCTTGTTTTTGTAAGAGGCAGTCGACAATGCAGCTCGATGCTATTAAAAATATCGCTATACGATTGAAGAATTCGTACGGAGCTAACTAATAGTAATAGAGTAACTGATTTCTGTCGGATTTCCATTTTTTTCAATACGCCGAGATTTTCGACGACATTGTAAAGTTTGCCTCAGTAGAATGCACAATTCAATATCCCTCTTTTTCTATCATGTCTATTTACAATGATGACACGCTCTGTTCTTTCTCTTTCGTTCGACTTGTACAAAGTCAAACTGCGCCGATCGCAGTCTGAATTCGGACCGCAGAACGCAGCCTAAGATGGTGTGTTCGGCGCCTTATAAATAAAAAAGTATTGCTAGCCGTTAATTTAACAAGGTTTAACACTGGGTATGCGTAGAATACAAACTAGGCTGGCTATTTTACATAAAGCCGAGCAAATTGCTCATAAAGCCAGGCAAGCGAAGCGGAGCGTGGATCAACGATAAAGCGAACACTAGCATACCGTAATTTTCAACACAACCTGCGAGCGACTACCTGCAACTTCTACTTGTTTTGTATTTTAAAAAGCTTGGCAATTTTTATATCCTATTTATTTTATAGTAACGCTCTCAGTACCTACCTGAATATATTTATTTACAAAGTTACTTAAAAAGTTAAAATTAAATTATATATAAACTAAACCTAATAAAAATCAACGATAAACTAAAAAATGTCCTCTAGAGACGACCCTTTAGGGATAGTCCTAAGGAGACTGGCAACATTTCCCCTCTATATAGTAAGACTAATACGTTGGCAGGAAAAAAATGCCAGCTTTCCTGTCTCCAGACTTTTCCGTTAGCCGTTTGGACAACTCATTGGCCAGACGCTTGGCTGAGTGTCCTCATGGTCCCATAATCTACGGACTTAACCGCTAGACTACGAAGGATTTACTACAGCCCCTAGAACACAGCGTTAGTAAGTAGTATATATGTATGTTTATGTATAATAATGTGTATTATTAGTATTTAGTGTATTGATATACATGAAGATATATGATGTAAGTTTATATATATTTTTTTTCATTACAGCCTCTAGAACAGAGCGTCCTAGACCTTCACTGTTGGAGTCATCTCCAGAACATATGTATATCTGGAGAATTGGCCTACGCTCGCCATGCTGGCCAGACGGGTTGGCGAGGATCTGATGTCATTTTTAATGACAATTTATTAACGATTCCACAAGCTGGTATTAGCGGAACCGAGACCGACGGCTTAACGTGCTCTCCGAGGCACGGGAACGGTGGTGTTGTAAATCTATGACAAATGTACATTTGAAATGTAAATTTGATTTCTCATTGGTACATGCCGGGGGGAGTTTGAACCCACCTTTGAATGGTTTTAAGGAAAGAGTTCTCCCAACCGAGCCACCACCGCGCAGTATATATTAATTCTATTAAATTACCTTTTATAATTATAGTATTAATTAAATTAATTTATTAAAAGTAATACAAACAATAAATATAAATTAAAGCTACCTAAACAATAAAGTTAAAAATAAACTAAACAAAACCTTAAATTAAATAAACTAAAAGATAAACCTAATTAATATAAAAACTAAATACTTACAAATATCTTGATTATAATCTACATGTCATCGAATCCAGGAGAAGATGAACCCAATGTTCCGAGGACTCCGGCGACGTTGCCTCGTTGGATGGCAACACTGATCCTTTGAATAAGATATTCCCTACTCAAAGGATCACCTGTTGACGCTCGGATGGCAACGCTTATGTCGCGTATTAACGATTTAGCGTCCTCAGACCAAGGGCCCATCGTCTCTACGGCAAACGGCACAAAATAGTAACGATTTGCCAACTCTATGTACTTATTGCGTTTGCCGTTTGCAGCCAATTCAGCCGCTGCACCTGCTCGTTTTCGTGTCGCACCAACACGACTAGCACAAAGGGTGTCAGTACACGTCGCATCCCAAACCAAAGACTTACCTTGTTTATAAGGCACGAGGGTTAGCCCATCTGGTCTTTTCCCATCGCTGCGAAATATACCAGTTGGCTCTAATGTTGATGGGTAATTTGCAGAAGATAGTGCCTTTTGAATGATTAAATTTAGGGATCTATGGCGGGTGAAACGGCCTGCACTTTTTGAGCATGATAAGCCATGGTGACCAAACGGATCAGCTAATTCGCCGCAAACGCACTTATGGGCTTCATATAGTTGGCAACTAGTCTGAGTGAAACAGCGATGCGAAGTGAGGTGGGATCAAGTTGCGTGCCCGTGTTGGGTGAGGGAATAGCACGCAGCCAGGCCCCAGACTCGCTTTCGCAAGATGCCAAAAGACGTGATTCGTCAGTAATTGAAAATTTAGGGAGAGACTTGAAAATTGTTTTTACTATGGGTTTGTCGAGTTCATGCTGAGTACAGACTGTGGGTAAATCTGTGAGCATGGATTTTGTCTTCCATAGAGCAATAACTTCGGATTCCCTGTATAATTGAGAAATATTATTGTTACTTTTTAACAAGATTGATTGACAAAGGTGTTTAACATTTGAAATAGAACCGAGGTATGCAGGTATTGAAAGATCTGAAATATTATTGATTATAGTATTATTATTTTATTTTTTTTGATTGCACCTATAATTGTTCAAATTTGTCCCTAAGGTTTGGCTGTCAGAGAATGTCTTCGGGCATTAAGTCCGCCTTTGTACTTTATGCAATAAAGTTTTTTAAATAAATAAAACACAGCGTCCTAGACCTCCACTGTTGTGCCTGGCCAGATGGGTTGGCGTTGGCAGACCAAGGAGTAATAACAATATTTTTTTATTTTCATTTATAAACTCTTTATTGTACAAAAAACTTAAAAGTAATGTACAAGGGCGAACTTAATGCTTTTAATTACAGCTTACCTAAGGGAGTGTGGTAATGGATTTCGGGGTGCATTTAATTATATTGGTACAACATAAAGCAATAGGAATAAGCAAGAAGGAAGATAGAGTATTTGGGACACATCATGCGCAATAAAAAGTAGTTGCTGCAGCTCGTCATGCAAGGCAAGATACAAGACTCCAGAAGACCGGGGAGAAGACGCACTTCCTGGCTCAAGAACCTCAGGGAGTGGTTCGGGATGAGCACCAGATCCTTGTTCAGGACAGCGGCCAACAAAATCAAAATAATAAGTACCGTAAGAAGAAGAAAGCAAGAAGATATTAATATAGATATGATTAAAACATCCTTTGGTAAACTTTAAAAATGTTACTGTTTAAAATTAAAAATACTGCCGTAACTATTCTTCCGTGGAGTAGATAATTAGCGTCAAGTATTTTGTCATTTTCACATGTAACTTTTATGAATAGCCAACGCGGCAACGAATTTTATTTCTGCTTGTTACACTTGTTTAAACCTTATTTAATCAAGGTTTTTTTTTCATTACCCCCTTTACGACTAGGCTCAATCGACTGATTCAGGCCTCCAAGTCCTGTAGCTGCCAAGCCAAGAACCCTACGATCCAGTTGCCGCGGTATCTATCTCCCAGTTTCCCCTTCTATAAATAAATAAATATTTCCAGACAGGTCACACAGCGCCATCTAGTTTCCGTGGTAAGCTACGAGGCTTGTGTTACGGAAACTAGATGGTTGATAAACTACGTATTATACTTTTTTTTTTGTAAATATATACATATTATTCATATAAACACCCAGACCGAGACAAATTATACAATGTACAACTTGCCCCCGGTGGGAATCGAACCTACGACCTCCCGAGTTCACGGCAACGTTTGTTACCACTAGACCACGGATGCGGTCTCGCGGGTCCACCGCAGGCTCAGTTTGGGTCTGTTGCCACCCAGTAGATTGTTTTGCATGTTGTTTAGCTGACCAAACATGCCTTGTGTTCTCATTTGCCGCAGCCATCATAATTGTTGAGAGAGCAAATTGTACAACAAATATATTTCAATGTAGTAAAGATTAATGTAGCTGTGTGCTGTCGGTGTAAGTGGAAATTTAGTATTTAAGAATGTGTACATTAAACAATAAACCAGATTGCAACATTACGTTGTTTGTCTCATTTCCTACACGTTGCCCAAGACACCTTTGCGTGCTACCTCTTCTAGGTACGATCTTGTGAGCCTGCTCGATCGAACGTGTATCCACCACCTTGAATCCCTACCCGACCTCTGTTAGGATCCATCACGTTGGTCAAGACACCTAGCCGCCTGCCTCCTCTAGGCACAGTCGCGTGAGCGCAGACGTGAATACCATCTTCCCCATTCCCTCGCTGCCTTAGGGTATTTCACCGGCAGTGAGACTCCTATCTTTACACTACCACTATAATTTATATATTGTTAGGTTTATATATTTCGCTCAGAGCTTGGACTTAGGTGTTAGGCCCTCTGCATTTAGCGTCCACGCTCTGACACATGTTGTGCACAAGGCGAACGGTTGTATTCACTTGTAGCCATGATTCAGACTTAGCTGTAAAGGTTATAGGGTAACGGTTATAGGGTTTTAGTCCGTAGATGCATTAAGTCTCCTTATGAGACACAAAAGTGAGTCAGATATGAACCAGTTGGGCCCTTCTGGCTTTGGTCCATATCACTGATGATTTTACGATTCCGCGTATAAACAAAAGAAAAAGAAATAACTCATTATTTTAAACTTCTCACGTCCACAGGTCAATTTCGTAAATTAATTTGAAAAAAAAAATGTTGTAAAGCGCGCCATTTTTACAACATAGAGGTGCGTATTTCGAAAATATGTTGTGGGTAAATTAAAATTTGAGAAGAGGACGTTGTATACTGGCAGCGGTATGCTGTATAGCGGTATATTGAGCCCAATAAAAAATCAATAAACTCATATATATATATATATATAAATCAAGAAGACGAAGAATAAGACAACTTTCTTAGCATTCCATGGATTCACCGTGCAGTTGCCGTGCCAATTGTGTGTGGGATAGAGAGGAGAAGAATGATGACTTGCGACGGACTATGTTTTAAAAAGCAGGCCTTTTATTTATATTGCGTATTAAGCATCATCCACCATTGTGCTAACCTCTGCCCAATCAAATACTACAAATATGATAATGCCAATGACGGTAAAATTAGACCCAATTGATAGGACCTAATGACTACCAATGGGCAAAGTGCCAAGGATACTGTCAGCAATGTCACGTTGATTGGCAATCCTGATCTTTTCCCAAAAGTATTGCCCAGCCCTCTTGATTCCTGTGGTATTGCCAACGCCATAACCCTTTCAATACTAAGCGTGCGTATTACAAAAAATATCTAGCGGTCGCCAAATTCTGTTTTGCCGCTCCGAAACAGCCTCGATAGATCGTGCACGCATTATATTAAGCTATTCATTATCTTTATTAAATTGTTAGGCTAGTCCTTAGTCTTAGTCCTTTTTTTCTTTAAAACTTTATTTTATTTCCAGCACATTAGAAAACAACAACACATGAACATGCGGAGGGGGAGATATTTTAGACCTTAAGTATTTCAAAGTTTTCAATACCTCTTAATATTCACAATATTTTTTGTCGGCTGAAAGAGTTAAAAAAATCCTGTGTTCTTGGTCCCCACAACCCAAGAGTTTTAACTCCAAACGACGCTAAGACACATCTCCCAATAAGCTAGGTGTATTTTCGCCGTTTGAGGTTCTATGACTATTCTAAGTTTGTAATGCAGCTAAGGTCCTTAGACGTCGAGGACAATAAAATAAATATTTTTTTAGGGTTTTAGTAAACAGGTCGAAATCAGACTTTTCCGCCCCTTTTAACATGAAGCGTGAGTTTTTCAAGTTTTTACGCACGTCACTAATGAAGCTTACTAATTAAATGTTAGTGTAGGTAAGTACATCCAATTAGTCATGTTTTAGTAGGTACCTCATCCTTCTTAGTCAGTAGTCTATTGTTAAGGATCGTGAATCCGTCGCAGTCCATCCACCAATTGTTTCCAGAGTGCTGGGTCGCTAAGCATCCTTAGGTTGAGCGAGGAAATGCGATACGTCCATTATGATTGTCAAAATAGTGGATTGTCTAGGTACTACCAGTTTTAGCCATATATACAATTATTAACTCTAATAACGATAGTCTAAGAGTGTTGGATGGTAAACTACGTTTTACTTTTTCGTTATTATAACCTTTATTCGAAGGAAATAAGGTACTTACAATGATTTAAAAAAATAATAAAATATTTATTAAACTAAAAATTTACGTTTTACTTATAATTGCTTGTATAAAAGAATAATGTCTAATTTGTTATCTAATGTCAATGTCTGTCTGAAATAAATAGTAAAAGAGAAAAGATGATATTTTCCTTGTAATAATATTTAAAGGAACTTTTAACAAAGAGCAACCTTCAACAATCAATTATCCGAATAAAACACACTTTTTATTAAGATTATAAGATAATTTTGGGTAAATAGCCAACTTTACTATACTCGTAGGCCAATCATGACAAATGGCAAGCTTGTCGATGTCTCCAAGCGTACGCTCGAGAAATATCACAAATAAATTAAATGTATTTATTACATTACACCGACCAGGAATCGAACCCGGTACCTCCGAGTCTAAATCCACGGTCTTAAGCTAGACCAAGGAGGCAGTTGCACAAAGTACAAAGGCGGACTTATGCCCGTAGACATTGTCTGACAGCCAAACCTTAGGACAAAGAACAAATATAGGTGCAATGAAAGTGACAGTAACACTAATATAATTATAGGATAATTTAAAAATATTATATAATTACTTTGCTGTAGAAACTCTGGGCCCATGGAGTCCAAGCGCAAAAAAGTTTTTAAAAGACATAACACCGCGTCTTGTTGTCTCCTCCGGTGACAAGAGGGCTGGCTCTTTCTTCGCCCAACTAATAAGTATTGCAATTCAGCGGGGAAATGCAGCCAGCGTTCTTGCCACCATTCCACGCGGACGGGACTTATATCCCTATCCTTAATATTAATTTTATTTTATATGTTGTAAAAATTTTTTTCGAATAAATGTATATGTTCTTATATTAATTGATGTGGCATTACTTATATACCTTTATATATAGAAGACAAATTTCTAAGCATTCCATGGATTCACCGTGCGGGTGCCGGGTCCATCGTGTGTGGGTAAGAGATGAGAAGAATGGTGTCTCGGGCTTGCGACCGACCATTGGCTGGTTTAAGAAAAGGAGGCCTCCTTTTTTTTCTATTGCGCGATAATACGCTCACCATCCACCATTCTACTTCTCTCCCTACCCAACCAAATACTGTATAATTCCGTTAATGCCGTCTTGGAAGCTCGTTCCATAAATGTATTGACGGCAGACCTGCTCAGGCCCAATTCTTTCAGTAAGTGATGCAAAGATTTTGCTGGAACTCCTCTTGCACCAACTTCCACTGCGTAAAGCTGAGTCTTGAACCCGTTCCTGATCATTTCTTCTGTGAGATCATAATATTTATTCGACTTCATGTTGTGGTCTTTTGGAATATTTGATTCCCACGGAACGGTAAGTTCAATAAGGATAACTTTTTTCAAGTTCCGAGAAAACACTAAGATGTCTGGCCTATAGGCTGATACAGCTAGTTCATCTGGGATCCTATAATGGTGTTCAAATGTATCCATGAGAATTTTATAATATTTATATAATATTTTTTATAATATAATTATATAAATGAAAATATGTACACAATATTATAAACATACATATATAAAACTTACTACCATGGTTTTGGGGATATTTATAAAATGTAACTAGTTTTTTTAAAGACGACCTGGTATTAGCTTACGTTATGTTGGCCGGGAGATTGTTCCATAGCTTTGTTGCAGCGACTTCGAAGGAATTGAAAACCAAAACTATGGTGTGAGGTAGTGTATGGTGTGTGTGTAAGAAGCGAGTTGTGAGGGGAGCGAAGGGATTTGTCGGGTAAGGCTCATTCCGCACAGAAAATAGGAGCCAGAGGGCTCTGAGATTCCTGCGACAACGAATAGGCAGCCACTTCAACTTAGCACGATAGTCAGAGATGTGGTCGTATTTGCATAAACAAACCGGATACATGCATTTAGTAACCGGTGTTAAGGATGGATCTTATGATTTATTAAAATTCCAGAAACTATTAATTTCATTTATTATTATGTAACACATTACTACGTCTCCGTGACAACTCAAACATTCCTACAAAACTATCAAAACTATATACATAAACGTATGTGAACACCAGCCAGTCGTCAACATCCTCGGCCCCTGGTGCAAGCACAAGTTACTGGATGACGACTGACTGGGTTGATGTTAACAATTTAATTAATTTTCTTACAGGTCGCCGTAATATTCCGCCTTTTGTTTGAACGTCTGCAACACGTACAATCGCACTTCGAAGGACCAATGTTAAGGATGGATCTTATGATTTATTAAAATTCCAGAAACTATTAATTTCATTTATTATTATGTAACACATTACTACGTCTCCGTGACAACTCAAACATTCCTACAAAACTATCAAAACTATATACATAAACGTATGTGAACACCAGCCAGTCGTCAACATCCGGTACATTTTATTGAGCAATAAATTATTATAAATATTTGCACCTACCTTACATTTGAAATGGTCCCCATTGTCCCTAAGGTTGGCTGTCAGATAATGTCTAGCGGCATTAAGTCCGCCCCTTGTATAACGTGCAATAAAGTTTTAAATAAATAAATTAAATATTAGTTTAAATGAATAAAAAACAGCACAGTATTATTTTTTATCAAAATCTACCTCCTGCTGCCAGAATATTTACTTACAATCAGAAAGTAGATTGTACATAAACATGTGTTTAATTAGGTATCCAAACTTCCTGCCGAGTTACAAACTAGAACGCTGTACAACTATTTGTGTAAAGCGAGTGGCCTAAATTATTAGAAGTAGCGGGAATTAATATGGCATCATCATCATCATCGCCCTAGAACACGGAGTCCTAGACTTTCACTGCTGGAGATGAGTCTTCCAAAACGTAAATTTTAATGACAATTTATAAACGATTACACAGATTGTTATTAGTGTAACCGGGACCAATGGCTTATAAAACTATTACAAATGAACATCGTCGCATGAAGTCCGACCGTCATATACCTGAGCTGTAGGTATCAGATGGTAATGAAATGACGTCACGCCGTCAATCAGGCGACGACGCGTCGCTCTGTCTTGCGCACGGCCCCTTGATAGGAGACCACTTACTTAAAAAGTGCTGGAGGAGAGCTGACACAGTCGAATCTAGCCCCTTGGGTTCGAGATTGACACGGATGCTGTTATACCAGTAACGGCGCCCAGCACTGAAAGTGCATGAATTGCCAACACCTGGCACCTCCCTATACTTATTATTAGCCGTTCGGGCCTGGACGACCCCACTGTCTGTCTGTGTAAGAAATTGATCTACGAATTAAAATAAAAAGTAAAGGCATCATCACGACCGTATACCTTTCGGGGTGTTCAGAAACCACGCCTTATTTTAAAGAAGCAAATTCTCATTTAGGCAACTTTACTATAGGCCCATCATGACAAGTGGCAAACTCATCGATGTCTCTAGCTTACCAAACTTGTGAAATACCACAAATAAATTAATATCAGCAGGACCAGGAATCGAACGCGGTACCACCACGCCTAAATCCACAGACTTAACCGCTAGACCACAGAAACCGTTAATTTCACTAAATCCGTCCGTTTAAAAGCTTCATCAGCTGTCACTTTTCACGAGTTGAAGTTTATAGAAAAAACGCTGCCCGCCACATCTTATGAACGACGCCACTCGAAGTACGTTAGTTACAAGCGAAACACGTTGCTCGGTGTAAGTTTAAGCAAATTGCTCCACTTAACTGAAGTCACATGTCGCAATCCTTCACGATGACACGTGGATTTTGAATATTAGATGTACCAAAATATATATAGGTATATCATACTAATAAGGTAGCAAAAATGTATTCGAAGTACAAAGGTTTCAATAATATAGATTATTATGTAAGATTTTCTTTGTAATAATTTTATATTGTAATTCGTTTATACTGTTAACAATGTGATACGAGTACAACACAATAAAAACCAAAAACAGCCCAAATTATTATTACATCTATGGATAAGATAAGCCATTATTGAATGTGAATAATTAAATTTCGCTGCCTCCGTGATCTAGCGGTTAAGTCCATGGATTATGACTAGGAGGTACCGGGTTCGATTTCTGGTCGGGACACAAAAATATTTATTAGTGTAAATAAATACATTTAATTAATATTTATTTATTTGTGATACTTTTCTGGTTGGTACGCTGGAGATATGGACGAGCTCGCCACTTGTCATGATTGGCCTATAGTAAAGTTGGCTTAATGTGAATCCGCTTATTTATAAGCGTGGCTTCTGACCACCCCGAAAGGAAAACGGTCGTGATTATGACGATATCGGTTTTCCATAAACCAGTGATATTAATAATATGCAATTATTTTTGTACTAAGTTGTCAATGCAAGAAATCTTGGCCCAATGTGACCCAACTTTATCGCAGCACGATTTCTGATATATTTGCATAAATTTAGACAGTTAGCAAGTTAGAGTCGACATCAAGGCCCAGATCTATAAAGCGTATTAAAACTAGAAGTTTCATCAAAATAATATTAGATTTAAATTTATTTATTGTTTTATTCTTCCTATGACAGCTGTCAACTACGTAATCTTTGATTATAAACTATGATATGTCTTATTTCAAATTTATTATTTATTAATGGACTTATTGACCAGTCGTTGCAGAAGCTATACTCTTATGCGTCCCATTTGCTGGAACGAATTACAAATAAATTTAGTTTCTGCGAAGGGCATGTTACAGTTTTAACGATGTGTGTTTAAATAATAATTACAAACTACTTAAAGGCTCACCACTTCACACGATCTCCTGCCACCCTCATCCAACCCCCACCAGCAAGCTTCTTCAGGACATCCGATAATCTAGCGGGGGGTCGTCCTACTCAGCGACCTCTACGTCGTACGTGGTCTCCAGTCTAGAAAAAATAATAATACAATAATTAACCTAATAAAAAAATTAACTATCCATAAATAAAAATTGTCCCCTAGAGACCTCCTATCAGAGATAGTCCGTAGAAGTACATATGGAACCATTTCCCTTCTGTATAGCGAGGCTAATACGTTGGCAAAAATAATCGTCAAAAAGTTTGAAAACTGTTGAACCACACTATCGAAATAATTTTATGATTGATACACACAAAACAAATAATAAATTCTATTGCGGAACATTGTGGCTTTATTAGTCGGGACCAATTAAAAACCGAGGCCGGCTCAAATCTTCCCAACATGGATCCCGACTGTTAATAGCGACATGTTCTGCAATAGAATTTATTATTTATTTTGTATCAGTCATAACATTATTTCAATGTTATGATTGATAAAAAAAAACGGTACACATGATTTCTTTTTTGTTGTTCATTTCTAGTTTTAAATTTATTTCTTTAGGTTCTGTGCCTCAAATATTAACCAGCCCCTTTGTTCCCTGAATAAATACGAATATTTAATTAGGTTTTGAAATAATGTTTCTAAAACAGGTATATAGATGTGGTTCTCAGTCATATCTAGTTAGCTGAAACTTTAGATTAGTCTGGATCTAGAATCCTGCCAAGAAGATTGGAACCACGTCTAATTCCGAAGCTAAGTTCATTATGTTAAAACAACTTACGCAGTTTGAATGCGAGAAAAACCAAGGTACTAGTGTTTGAAAGAAGAAGGATGACAACCGTGACGATAAAGATTGATGATGAAACTCTAGAACAAGTAAATGAAATTATATATCTGGGCAGTGTTTTCACTGCGGATGGGAAGTACGATAGGGACGTTGAAAGAAGAGTGAACGCGGGAAATAGTGTTAACGGTGCCCTGGGGTCACTGATCGGCAGTCGAAATGTCAGTGACAAAGCTCGGCTCGCCATACACAATGCCATGTTGGTACCAACACTGATGTATGGAAGCGAGACGTGGATACGTCAGAATACGCATGAGAATAGGGTTAATGCAGTAGAAATGCGGTCGTTGCGGCGGATATGTGTCGTCACTTTGGCGGACCGCATACGTAACGTCGAAATACGGAAAACGGTTGGTATGAAGGAAAGCATAGGGACAAAAATAAGGAAAGGCATGCTACAATGGTTCGGGCATGTTGAAAGGATGAGCGATGAAAGATTGACGAACCAGATATATAATGCGAAAGTTGTGGGTGAAAGAGGACCTGGCAGACTCACATATCACGATCAAATAAATAAAACGCTGACTGAAGGTGCATTAAAAAGTATTCGTAACCAAAGGGCATGTATGAAGAGGTTAATGAATGTCGACGAAGCGAAAGAGGTATGTCGTGATCGTGTCAAATGGCGCTCAATTGTCTCTGCCTACCCCACAAGGGATCTGGCGTGAAGATATGTAACTTACACAGTTATTAACCTACTTTAGGCCGGCATAGTGGTCGTCATCGTTATATTGTGTGTAGTAAAGTCAAAGTCAAAATATATTTATTAACGTAAACCTATTACAGGCATTTGTGACACGTCATTGTTTAAATTATTTTGAATGATTCTACTCTACTAAGAGTAAGCTACAAAGTGGTCCAAGCTGTTTAGCAAATTCTAGTTAATGCTTAATCTGACTGAGAAAGGAATCTTCAATGAAATGAAATAAATAAGGAATGAAATGAGAAATAAAATAAGATATGAAATGATAAATGGAATCGAATAGAATTATTTATTTGTTTCAACTCAGGTAGCTAGTAGATAAAAAATCTTCTTTCTCTTTCTCTTTTATATATTTTATATAAATAATATACATATTAACCTAGTTTATAAAAACGTCTGGCCAAGGAGTATGTTGGCAATTATTTCTGCCAACGTATTAGCCACGCTATACAGAGGAAAAATGTTGCCAGTCCTTGGTACTATCCATAAAGGTTCGTCTCTAGAGGACATTTTTAACTCATAAATATTTTATTTTATTATGTTTCGTATATATTTATTTTATTATTTACTTTTAAGTAGGTATAATTATTTAGAATTTAAAATAAATGAAATACATTAGTTTATAACAGTGCAGCTGTTGCCTGCCATGAGGAGTACACATATTGTATATGTATATAATAAAGTATTAAAAAAAACCGCTTCATATAATATTATTTTCACGTAAAATAAAACATCCATACAGGAAAAAAAATACCATACTAAGGTACGTTGGAAAATTAGATCTTATGCAGTACGTTTTAAAGTTGTCGTCAGCTTTGCATAGATAGTGTCAATCAGGCTGTTCGCTTCGCAACTTGGTCCGCGTTTTAAAGCTCGGAATCATAAAAGGTGTTAGAAATGTTTAGAAGAGGCAAACATTTTAAAGAAACAAAATCATTTTGATCAATCTTGTGTTTGGCTTATTTTCATTTCTTTATTTCGCTTTGAAAGTCGGTTGACTTGACGTTGCTCTATGGTTTTCATACAATTTAAGCAAAAATTAATTAGAATTCAAAAATAAATTAGATTAATATTTAATTTATCTGTGATATTTCTCGAGTTTGGTACGCTGGAGACATCGACGAGCTTGTCACTTGGCCTACGGTCGTGATGATACTTTACTTTTTCACTTGTATTTTGTGCATGTTGTGGTATCTAAAGATGGTAATTTTTCGTTGATTCAATGTCCTAGTTTTTAAGCAAGTAATAATGATGAGGAATTTAATTTCCTTGGTGCCACTCATGACAGAACTTTACGTTCTTCTTCTAACTCCACGCTCTCCTTCCCCACACATCACACCGCATTCGTTTCCAAGTCGTTTGCGGTGGTGGCTGTGCATCTTTGCAACCAGTTACCGGTGGACATCCGTCAAGCTCCAAATAGAACACTATTTAAGAAACTGGTCTATGCGCACTATTTAAATTTACCATAAGCTTAATACACTCTCTGCTATATTTATTTCTCTCATTATAGTCATCATATAGTAGGTATATTATATTTATGTATATTCATAGAACGTATGTATGTAGTTTTATTTGTATGTATTTGTATATGTATTAGTATGTAAATAAGTATTTATTCACTAGTATATATTGAAGTCTAATATTTTTCTATTAGTTTTGATAGCACCTGCCTTATCTTGTCGTAACTGCTTTAGTTGTCCCAAAGGTTTGACCAGTATAGAATGTCTAGCGGCATTAGGTCCGCCTTTGTACTTTGTGCAATAAAGTTTATAATAAATAAATAAAATAATTAAATAAATAAAATAAATAATGTAATCGATCACTAAATAAATGAATAAAAATATGCCCCTTCTATATTGGTTTGAATGTTTTTGGAATAGATGTTAGAGAAAGTTGTGATTAAGAGAGAATCAGAGCTCATCCCAACTTTTACACAGTGGTGGTTTAAATCCATCTCAGCCTTTACTCGCAAAATGTGCTTTTATTTATTTTTAACCTAGCTGTGAAGTAGTCAAAATCAAAATAAAATATAATTTCCTTTGGTTCGCTTGTAACTTGAATACAGTCAGCACTAATTAAATGAATACAATTAATAAAAAATATATGTACAATAACTATCGGTGAGATCAATTGCGTATGATGCCCAGCGCGGTGCTGACTCGGTTCTAAGAACACTATCCTTAAATCCTAAAAAAGTCTGTTCAAACCCTTTACAAATACACTTTTCTTACGTACACTTGTCATAGATTTACAACACCACCGTTCCCATGCCTCGGAGACCGCGTTAAGCCGTCGGTCCCGGTTCCACTAATACCAACTTGTGGAATCGTTAATATATTGTCGTTAAAAATTGACATCAGATCGTCGCCAAATTGTCTGGCCAGCGTGGCGAGTGTAGACCAAATTCTCCAGATATATGTTCTGGAAGGCCCATCGCCAACAGTGGAGGTCTAGGACGCTGTGTTCTAGGGGCTGTAATGATGAACGATGAGATCAATATTCAACAAATACATTATTCATAAAACTAATACGGTCTCCGGAAAATTGCTAGCGAACACATAATCCGATTAATGTGAGGATTATCTTCGGAGAATATGACGAGGTCGAACATAATCATTTTCATCGATATAATAGGCTGAAGATTAGGTTTAACTTAAACTTGGTATAGTTTCATCTACGGTTTCATATTGTAACGTTCATAACCATACTTGTATATTTTAACTACATATATATATGTGTAGACACATTAGCCCCATCTGCCATCCAGGCGACCTCGTCAAGCGCGAAGAGTGCTGCGGTTTCAGTTGAAAATCTCAAGCTACCTTAGTACAGGTTACGAATTTGCACCGTTTGGGGCCGAGACGATGGGCCCATGTCCAAACGGCTAACGGAAAAGTCTGGAGACAGGAAATTATTTCTGCCAACGTATTAGTCTCGCTATACAGAGGGGAAATGTTGCCAGCCTCCTTTATTTGACAGCTATCCCTGATTGACGAATGTCGAAGTAGCGAAAAGATGTGTCGTGATCGTGACAAGTGGTGCTCAATTGTGTCTGCCCACCTCGCAAGCTATCTGGCGTGAAGATATGTTTATGCTGCTATAAATATCCAAGTAAATAAGCAATTTAAATCGAATAAAACTCAACTGATTTGAATTCCGCAAATCTTCTTTATAATTTTCTTTCCGAAGAATCTGCTTCGGTTTGTAAAATCATACATCTACAATTACATCTACATACCATTATATCCCTTATTCATTACGCAATAAAGAGCAATATCGCTTTTAAATCCTGATGCCTAAAGGTGATTTTTTTATTTTGAACCTTGTCGTTTCAGTTATAGGGTAGCAGTTTTAACAAATAATTGATATAAAAAGATTGTAACGTTAATGAATATTTTAGGAATTTAAATTTGCTATCAGATGGAATGTCAGAAATAGCGTTATTAAAGAACTATGATTAGTGCTTGAACTTTGTCCAGCTATCATCATCAGCATGTGTTTATCCACTGCTGGATAAACGCCTCCCAAAGGCCTCGCCACTGTACACGGTCCTTTTCAACAGCCACCAGCCACCTTCCTTAGGTCGTCCGTGCATCTGGTTTTCACTCTCGAAAACTATCGTTCGGCAGTAAACATTAAATGTGTGACAATGAAATGAAACGAAATGAATGACTGGGCAGGTTTTGGTTGTGTTCGACGTACACTTACAAATTGATTTTGTTGTTGGTACGGAAGTACAACACTCTACACAATCTTCTTCTACAAAACTAGAAAAACAATGTATTAAACATTTTATGCGATAATAACAAGCAATGCCCGCTCTAGCTTTGATCTCTTTGTGTCCAGTCCATTGACCCTTCAGCTTGCTAATTTTGAAAGCTATGTCAGTAACTTTGGTTCTCTGTCGAATATCAACGTTTCGAATTCTATCCATCAGAGAAATACCCAGCATAACTCTCTCCATAGCTCGCTAAGCGACATTGAAATGAAATAATAATTTTTCATCAAGAACAACTTCGTTTAGTCATCTTGTTGCTTTCTACAGAATGTTTCTATGCAGGCTTAATAGATCACTTGTTGTCAATGCATTTCGGCTTCGCTCTGGGCACATGAAATTCGGTTTTCTCATAAAAAAGACTGCTTCACCCAACTGTGAAGTTTGTGGTGAAGTAGAAGATGTAGGACACATCTTAAAGGATTATGCCAGGAGCCAGGGTGAAAGGCACTACCTGATCCAGTATCTTAAATTGAATCCATACAATACGGGTGCCTTCAATTCGGTACTAGCTGACCTTGTCACCTAGACCCTTTGCAAGGTCTAACCCATAGGTTCAGCGAAGTCTGACGTGATAAATCTTTTTTTTTAACCTCATCATTAAATTTCAAATGTTGCAAAATTTGATGCATTTCTTGTTTTTTTTTTTAAAGACGGTAAATCGATAATGCATCAATAATACGCCCCCTGCCTGAAGGGCCAACGTGGGGGGGTGTCGCATGCCCGACTCACCGTGAGACCTCCTAAGGAGACCCCAAGGCGCCTACGGACTAAAACCCTATAAACCGTCTCTCTCTTGGCCCTGCGTGCCTTAACAGCTAAGTCTGAGTCGTAGCTACGGAGTGAAGGCACTCGTTGTCACTCGCGGCATTATAGCCCAAATACGTCGGATAAAATATGGGATATCACAGAGCGGGACAACAGCATGCAACTTGTGCCCTATATTTAAACCACAATTATTGACATTGTAGCACATTATTAAATAGAACCACTGTTGACAAACAATATCCACAGTAAATTAATTTACAAAACAAAAACTTGGACTTAACATGTCCGCGCAAAATGGCGCGAAAGATACTTTAGCATGGTGTAAAGGGAAAAAATAATCTTCATGAACTCAACCCAACTAACTAAAATAATAAGGATTAATACCGTATTTGTGTAAATAGCTATATAATTGCATTATTTTTAAAGTATTAAAATAGACAATAGTATGTTATAATATGTAGTGATGATAGTGATAATTATCATCATTACAGACTGTTAACTTACAGCCCCTAGAACACAGTTCAAGATCTCCACTCCAGAACATATTTCTGGAGAATTTGGCCTGAACTCGCTGGCCAGATAGTTTGGCGAGGGATGAGGGTTTATAATGTTAAAAGAGAGTAATTAAATTATTTCTTTATTTTGTTATATTAGTCCTTTGCCTATTTTAATTTAGATCAAGTAACATCAATATTTTATGAGACGTTAGGCAAAAATGTAAAAAAAACTTTTAATTAAAACTTATACTTTATTCGAAGGAATTAAGGTACAATTGATTAAAAAATAATAATAATAAACTAAAAACTTACATTTTAAAACATAAATGACTATTAATAAAAATAAACCTAATTAATAAATAAAAATACAACTAAAAACTAAAATGAAGAAAAAAATAAAATATTTTAATATAAATAAAAAAATTGCTCCAAATCGCTGCCAAAGGGCAAAGTGCCAAGGTACGGGCAGCATTGCCACGTTGAATGGCAATGCTGATCCTTTGGCCGAAATATTGCCCAGCCCTTTTGTCTCCCGAGGTGTTGACGAGCTGTTTTGACAATGCCTTGAAAATTTCATGTGCACTTGGTCCCCACGGCCCGAGAGTTTCAACTCCAAACGGCGCAAAAACACATCTCCCAATAACCTGAGTGTATTTTCGCCGCTTGAGGTTCTCTGCTTGTAAAGCAGCAGCGCCTGGGTCCTTAGAGGTTAAGGACAAGTGGGAAGGCACCAGGGTGTCCACACAGGTGGCATCCCACACTAAAGGCAAACCTATCCTCCATGGAACCAACGTCATTCCATCGGGCCGCTTGCCATCGTCGCATTTAATTAAAATATGTATTGTTTATTTCATAATTTATTTTAACCTTCCTTTCATTCCATTACTCCAAAGTTTCATTAAATACACAATTATTTGACTTCACCAGAAAACGCAGGAAAGGACTTTCGTATTCATTTTTTCGCGCCATTTTGTCGCTGTCTTGTTATGTCGCTGAAACGACGTCATTATTTTGCATTTCACAATCCCGTTTTTAGGTCACTACTATTCTGTTTTTGTGAATAATTTCAACGGTACATTTTACTTGTATATTTAATGAATGTAATCTGTCTCTATTCTTTGTATTTAAATAGTTTACAGTTGCCACACAATAATAAGTAGGTAAATATAAATTGTAATTTAAAAACTAAGAGAAAAAAAAACTTTAGGCTGAAGAACAATACAATTCGTGCCAGAAAGCAAGTTTTATTTACTAAACAAAAATAAAATAATTCATATAATTTTATAAAATAAAATTGTCAAGCTTACGTTATATTTCTTGTAATAACATTATTTAATATATTCGCTTATGTAATTTTATCTGTTGTTTGGTAAAACTTATGACATGATGGATTTTATTCGTGTTTTTGTGGGTAGGAGGAAAATTTTCATTCCTTTGTTTACCTTAAGCTGGGTCCACGTATGTGTTTTTCAAACCGACGAAGACAGCTTCCTAGGGAAGTGAGAGTTATTATGTGAGTAAATGGTCACTGTTATACTCGTTCCAGTATCGGTCGGTAAGTCATAAAAAAAATAATGCCAGTTGCCACTTACTAAATAAATAAGCTGATTTGGTCAATATCATTAGTTCCAAAGGACATTAATATTTTAATATGAGAACGTATGTCATTAAAAACTCAGCTTCATATTAACTCGTCGTTGCCCTAATATGTGTATTATATCAATGGACAATAATATTTATTTCTTTGCAACACTATAAGCAAATGCCAAAATGTCAATTGGCTGCTGTCATAATATTCGATAACTTTGCGGGCTGTCAAATTTTGTCGCAAAACAGTTTGCGAAAATCGCTAATTTGTCAGATACATTTGATACGATTCCAACATTTTTATGACTAAAGGCCGGCACTCACTTATACTCGTATATCCAAACGGTTGCCGTTTTAATCAAGATATTCGAATAAATGTGCGACTGTTGTTTAATTATCGCATTCCATTGAAATTGTAAATGCAACAAGATTACGAGGCTGACGCAGTCACTGGTGGCTGAGCAACGTAAAATAAACCGAATGGAAGTAGATGTAACCCAAGGCTGTGACGTCATTTAAAAAAAACAATATATGTTTTCGACAATCGTGAACAAATTTTGGAAAGTAACGCGATTTGATCTGTTGGAATGCTCGTCAACAGCCAACTTAAATCGCTAGGTTAGCGATCGTTATGAAATGTTGAGACTTCACTGTTTGTCTGTATCACCGACGAGTAACATCATCGCTATTGATATATGTATGGATCCAACATTGCGTAACTTTTCGATGTGTTTATTTTTAGCTCCCATTGACAAGGGTCTGATAGCTTTATTTTTATGTTTTAAGTATTTTATTATTTATTAACTTAGTTATAGTGAGTTGCAAATGGTAAATACATTTATAATTTATTCCTAATAACACAGATACCATAAAATAACACTGATTATTATTTTAATTTTAGTGAACAATGAATAGGATACGCTTAAGAAATACCAGACATAAGATTGTGACTTTGTTTGATTATCCGTACAAAAGGCAAAGTCGAGGCAAATATGTTTCCTTACTCAGTGTTTGGTAGGTATTTATTTATTTAAAACTTAATTGCACGAAGTACAAAGGCGGATCTAACACCGCTAGACATTCTATGACGGTCAAACCTTCAGGACAACGAGAGCAGTAAGTACATAAGGTAGGTGCAATACCACATTTAAAAGAGGTTTAATGCAGATAACATACATATACATACATACTCATTTTTAATTACATACTAATACATACATTTATTTGCACAAAGTACAAACGCGAACTTAATGCCGCTGGGCATTATATGACAGTCAAACCTTTGGGACAACAAAAACAATCAAACAAAGAATGGTAGGTGCAATTATAGGCCTAATTTGATAATATAATGACATATATAAATTATTATATACTTAGGTACTGTAACGGATACATTTATTAAGTTTTATTTATTTAAAAACTTCATTGCACTATGTACAAGAGGCGGGCTTAATGCCGTAGTAATAAATACATGTAGGTTACGTTGTCATGAATATGACAATAACATAGTCGAAGGATTTTGTTCTGTAGAAACTAGAGAATCGTGAGCTCGGACCGAGAGGTCGACAGAGAGAGTATTATTATAAATATTAGCATTAAAACAATATTCCGGTTAAAGTGAATCGCGTAAAAGTGTCCCGCGTAGGAAAGTGTTTAGTTTTTGTGTGTGTGTGTGTGTGTGTATTCCGACCAGGAATCGAACCAGGTACCTCCGCGTCTAAATCCACAGACTTAACCGCTAGACCACGGGGGCAGACTTATAGTGATTTTTGGTAATTTTTTCAGCAAACGACTGTCAAAGTATTTTCGAAGTACGTCGAAGAACCCGGGAAAATGGCTGCTTTTGGGCACTATGTCTGTGCTCAACCGTTGTGTGGCCTTTAGATATTCCAAAGAAGTCGACCAAATATATCGAGGTTAGTGATATCTGTGAACGACCTTCTAGACCTCCACTGCTGGAGATGGGCCTTCCAGAACTGGAGAATTTGGCCTACACTCGCCAAGCTGGCCAGACGGCTTGGCGAGGCTGGCTGCCGGCCACAAGCTATAAATTTCAAATTTACAATACATATATTGTGGTTGTTTATTACAAAAGAGTAATACATATATACATATTTGATTACAAAAGAGTTCTCACAATTTAGCCCCGGAACTGCGGTGATGGGTTGCCTAACAAGATTTTCATTATTTATTTTTTTCAGTCAAGCTGGCATAGTGTTAGGGACTGATGTCAATCATGAGCGTCTTTTTCCAGTTGCTAACATATATGGACCTCTTACCATTAGGGCGCAAGGTCACATGTCGAGCTAGTAAAAAAAAAAATTATTTAAAAAACTTTATTGCACTACTAAGGCGGACTTAATACCCGAAGACATTCTCTGACAGTCAAACCTTGGGGACAAATTTGAACAATTATAGGTGAAATCATAGAAATAATAATAATACTATAATTATTAAAGGTCATTTAATACGATTAATACATATATACTTACATCATATATCTTCATATATCATAATAATAATAAAATTCTTTATTGCACACAAAATATACAAAATAAAAATATGTACATAGGCAAGCATAATACTATGAAGGTATTCTCTACCAGCTAACCTTTGCGAGAGTGATAGATTTATATGATGGGTTCTGAGATTAAAAAAATAAGTAATATATTATAATTGAATAATTAGGTACATAAAAATATAAATACTTTATTTAATATATATTACATAAATTCGACCTACACAAATACTTATATACCTAAATACAATCCATATAATACTTATATAAATAAATATAATAAATACTAATGTGTCAAGATTAGGGTTCATTTAGTTTCACAATCATCATAATATCAATATACTAAATACTAATAATACACATTATTATTATATTAATAATAATAATAATTTATTTCAGTGTTCTACAAAACTTATATATAAACCTAATGAACAATTTCGATTCTAGTACACTGCAGGAGTTTAAATTAAATTGTGAATTAATAGTGAGCCCACACTAGGTAATGAACCTGGCTCGTGGGACTCTTCGATTACCTGTATTGATTAATGAAAACGATTTAGTTACAATTACTTAAAATTAAATTAAGATCTAAGCTTATTAAATAAATAAAAATTAAATTAAGGAAAAACAACAATTATCAAATATGAATTTCCTCAAATAGTGATTCTCATGAATTGCTCTGTCTCATTATAGTCCCAAGTAAGAAGTAGTCGTGACAACTTTAACTTCACCTCTACATAACATATTATACATAAACATACATATATACTACTTACTAACGCTGTCACGAGCTATTAAAGAAGTGTGAATACACCTATTTTTTTTAATATTAAAATCTTAGATACTTCGGCCAATAATATGAGGCACGTTAAACATGTCAAAAGATAATCAGCATTTCTGTCCGCCCCCTGTATAACGTGAAATAAAGATTTAAATTAACAAATTTAAAAAACTAGTCATGATATACTCGTGTATAATTTGACTATTATATAGTTTATAAGATAATGGAATATTAATGACGGTTTTTTTTTAAATTATTATTTTTTTTTGCAGATGCATCCATTGCGTTGTACAATGTAGATCCGGCATCAGTCGGAAGTTGGAAAGATCATGAAGATTCTGACAATGAATGTTCTGATGGTAAAAATATTTAAATATTTGTAAAAATTTCAGCCATTGCAATTAGATACCTACCTACATGTAAATACATATATTTGTATGATTTTTACTGACAATTACATAATTCTACTGGTAAAATTTATGAAGTAACTTAACCTAAATAAATTACATCATACATTTTTGGCTATTTTTGTACTAATTGTAATAATTTTATTGATAAGACTATTGTTATTTTTACTATTACTGTGCAATTAAGTTATTTAGTAAATATAATATGTAGTTATCGTAACAATGAGCTATCATGACTATATTTTAGGCATTTGCACATCTTTATCACAGCCCTTTAACACAGAGTCCTAGACCTCCACTGTTGGTGATGGGCCTTCCATAAATTTCATATGAATTTGGCCAACACTCACCGCAGACGGGTTACTGAGAGCCTGATGTAATTTTTCCTAATAATTTGATATTTATTTATTTAAAAAACTTTATTGCACAAAGTACAAAGGCGGACTTAATGCTTGAAGACATTCTCTGACAGCCAAACCTTAGGGACAAATTTGAACAATTATAGGTGCAATCATTGAAATAATAATAATAGTATAATTATAAAAGTTAATTTAATAGGATTAATATATACTTACATCTTATATATCATAATATCAATATACTAAATACTAATAATACACATATTAGTGGAACCGACGGCTTAATGTAACAGTAGTGTTGTAAATCTTTGACAAATGTACAAATTAAAGTGTATTTGCATTCGATATGCCGGGGATCGAACCCACCTTTTTAGGATGTTAAGAAAAGCGTTCTTACAACGGAGCCACTACCGTTACTATGCTTATATAAACTAAGGGTTTTGTTCAAGTATTACATAGAAAAAAAATAGTAAAGTATCATCACGACCGTTTTCCCTTTCGGGGTGGTCAGAAACCACGCTTATAAATAAGCGGATTCATTACATATACATTACATGCATTTATAAAACGTCATTAATTAAATTATTTTGAATGAAATGAAATGAAACAAAACGAAACAAAACACAACGAAACGAAATGGAAACGAAACGAAACGAAACGAAACGAAATGAAACGAAATGAAATGAAATGAAACGAAATGAAACGAAATGAATTGAAAGAAACGAAACGAAACGAAACGAAACGAAACGAAACGAAACGAAACGAAACGAAACGAAACGAAACGAAACGAAACGAAATGAAATGAAATGTTTATTTGCAGGAAACATGGTAACAAACAATATTAGGTCTTATTAATATTAAATGGGAATAGGAGGAATGATTCTATTCCTCCTAGCAAAAGACTAACCAGCAAAGTGGTTCAAAGAGTAAGCTGTTAGCAGAAGACCAGCAGCTTAGCAGTTTCCAGTGACCTGTTAATGTATAATCTGACTGAGAAAGAAATCTGCTTGGAAAACTCAGACAACCTTAAATTGTAATCTTGTTAGAATAATTTATAAAAATGCATATATAACTGTAAATACAATTTGGCCTAAATCCGCATACAAGAAATGAAATGAAATGAAATATTTGCAATAAATACAGTACAGTGGTCACAAAACTTTAGTCAGGTCTACTCACATATATTCTACCTGCAAGCAGGCGTGCAAATCTTTACTTACATACTAATATCATAATCACAACTACACTAAAACAAAAAACAATATTAATTAACCTGTTTTGCACTCAAGATACTCTTTTACACTATAAAATCTATGGTCCAGTAGCCATATCGTCAGTTGTAATTTTAGTTTAGATGAATGATGTCCTTTATAAAGATTCAATGCCCGTTCTTATCACAATGAAATACGTGCAAATTGTTTTAATGGAGTGTATCAGGCAACGCTTTTTATAGACGTCGCTAGCGGCAATGGTACATTGGTGTTTACACCTATGACGCTTCATTTTTTAAATGTTTTTGTAGTTTTTTATTTTTACAACAGAAAAATATATTTTAGCTAACATTACCTACCTTAAAAGACGAATTAAGAGAGCAAACACCGTCTTTAAAAATAACAAATGGTTGAATTAATAGAACAGCTATTTTGAGATTACCATATCTTTGATTTCGCTTGGAAATCTCGATTTGTACACTTAAAAGCTGCTCACTTCGGCAGAATATCCAGAAAATAATAAATTTCGTAATAAAATTACAAGAGCTGAGCGGTGGTATCTCGGTTGTAAGAACGCTTTCCTAAAACTCCAAAAGTTACGCGGTTCAAATCCGTGCATGTGGTACTACTTAAGAAATACTTTTTTTACGTACATTTGTCAAAGATTTACAATATTACCGTCCCTGTGCCTCGGAGAGCACGTTAAGATGTCGTCGGTCCCGGTTCCCTAATAAAATTAAAAAAATAAATGTAAAATCATTAATAAATTGTCATTAAAATTGACATTGCCAACCTATTGTAGTAGACCAGTAGTTGTAGGCGAAATTCTTCAGAAATGTATTGTGGAAGGCCCATCTGCAACAGTGGGGGTCTAGGACTCTAGTGGCTATGATGATAATTATTATGAATACCTTGTAAAGTGTATGAATTAATGTTTTAGCGAGTCGAAATGGTAGTGATTCTTTAGATACATCAGCACATTCTGATGATTCATCACAATCAGAAGAGTACGATTTGGAATACCATTGGAACGCTGAACTGCCGTTTGTCGAGGAGATGCGAGGAACGAATCGGAATTCTATATTAGGTGAGATTGTTATTATTATTTGATTGATATTTTCAATTAGTTGTTTAAAAATTAATAAAAAATAATGGTTGGCGAAAACCCTCTAGTTGGTCATAGGGTTGTGGTTACACAGAACAGGCTACACCACCACAACAATTGACCTGGTTAGTTGTAGATGTGCCCCGCACTCTGTGTTGAGGGGGTACCCCCACTACTCCAACAGGTCAATTGTTGTAGTGGTATAGCCTGTACTGTGTCACCACAGGGTCAAATGTCATTTTCACTATAGGCCCATCATGACAAGTGGCAAGCTCGTCGATGTCCCTAGCGTACTAAACTCGAGAAATATCACAAATAAATTTAATAAATTATTGTCATGCTGGCCAGAGGGTATTTCAGACATATTTTCTTTTTCATAGTAAAGTATCATCACGACCGTTTCCCTTTCAGGGTGGTCAGAAACCACAGTTATAAATAAGCGGATTTACATTTAGCCAACTTTACTATAAGCCAATCATGACAAGTGGCAAGGTCGTCGATGTCTC
Source organism: Tinea semifulvella (assembly GCA_910589645.1). Taxonomy (NCBI): domain Eukaryota; kingdom Metazoa; phylum Arthropoda; class Insecta; order Lepidoptera; family Tineidae; genus Tinea; species Tinea semifulvella. Next base: position 1,030,027 of record OU342604.1, read on the forward strand.
CAGCGTATCAAACTGGAGAAATATCACAAATAAATTAAATAATAATTAAATGTATATATATATATATATATATATTGATAAATATTTTTGTGTCTCGACCAGGAATCGAACCCGGTATCTCCGAGTTTAAATCCACGGACTTAACCGCTAGACCACGGAGGGAGGTATTAGTGTCCGAGTCTAAATCCACGGACTTAACCGCTAGACCACGGAGGGGGGTATTAGTGTCCGAGTCTAAATCCACGGACTTAACTGCTAGACTTCCATAGCAGTCTGAATGTACTTTTTATTTATTACAATAACCACATCTCATTACAGAAATAAATACATAGGTATACCTTATAAGTAACACATTGGCCATATATGGCTTTACTTTATACATTATACGGACATTTTGGACATAATAATAATAATAAAGCCATTTATTCCTTAATTAATAAATAATAATGTACAGTTTTTACATAGTCAAGAACAATTTCAATTAATAATTTCAAATATAAGCTTAAAATAATAATCATACAAATTTAACATACTATGTAACTAAAACTATGTTTTTATATCTAAATTATAAATTCAATGTTTATTTATTTTAAAATTATTAATGACAATGTCAAAATTAATTTAAATATTAATGTCTTTTTTTTCTAAGCTCTCCTCCTTTTCTATCCATTTCTTTCTATCCTGTGCCTCGTCCATCCAGTGACATACTCGTACATTAATTGACGGCATTAACGGAATCATACAGTATTTGGTTGCGTAAAAATTGTGGATGGTGATTTCTGACCACCCCGAAAGGGAAACGGTCGTGATGTTACTATACAATAATACCAACTTGTGGAATCGTTAATAAATTGTCATTGAAAATTGACTACGGATCATTGCGGGTTGTCTGACCAGCGTGGCGAGTGTAGGTTATCTTTTCCAGATATATGTTCTGGAAGGCCTGTATACATCAGTGGAGGTCTAGAACGCTGTGTTCTAGAATAAATATAAAATAACACCTAATGCACCTACATTTGACTGCATTTAAATTTTCCGTATCCAGTTACATCCCAATTTTTTACCTAAAGTCAACTTTTGATTAACACATAAATTTGTTTACAGATCTCGCAATGATACAAAATAATGACACGAACCAATCAGAGGTTCCGACAGATATGGATTTAGATGTTGATAATGAATTTGAAATGGAAAAAATGGACAGCGATATAAGTATGAAATAAATTGATGTGGCACATCGGGAACAAGGCTTTAGAAATTCGGTTTAATTCGGTTTTGTATAGCATTATCTTTGTCTTCGTATTGTGCGACAGATACAACGCTCTACATAACCGTCGATCATATCTCTCTTGTTATTTATTTACTTATTTATAACTTTTTGCACTATGTACAAAAGCGGGCCTAATGCCGCTAGACATTCCGAACATTGTATGTGGGAGGTAGGTGCGAATATTTGAACAGAAAAAATGATCATTATAATTTTACTAAAACTAAATCTAATACTAATATAAAAGATAAATAACTATAAATATATATAATACAAATAAATAATAATACATACATACATACAATATTACTTACAGTTGTTAGGAACTATTCAAGAAGTGTGTAAAGACCATTTTTTTAAATAGCATTTCACAGATTTGCGGCAACAACTGCAAATGAGTCGGATATAAAACTAGATGGTAGTAGTGAGATGGTATAGCAAGTACAGCGTTATGCCATGACCGCAACGACCTGTCGTGGAAAGAATAGAGGAAGGAGATCTTGAGTTATTTAGGTGTCATTGGTTCATTTAATACAGAAAAAAGATTTGAAGGGGTTTCTGCGACAACAAATTGGTAGCCACTTCAACTTAGCTCGATACTCAGAGATGTGACAGTATTTGCGCAAAACGTGGATAAAAAGTATGCAGGAGTTAGGCAAGCGATCCATTTTATTGAGCAACACCTCTGAGAGATCAACGCTACACACGTCACCATAGTCGACACCTTGTTCCCGACGTGCTTCTTGTTAAAAGCCGTACCAATGACAAGTACACTTTCCTTATTTACATTTACAACTCCACCGCTCCAGTGAGAAGGAAAACAAGCCAGCTTTCTCGATTTTACTAATACCAACTTGTGGAATCGTTAATAAATTGTCTTAAAAAATCATCAGACCCTCGCAAATCTGTCTTATCAGCGTTTTTAATAAATTTGTTCTAGTAGGCCCATTTTCTGCAGTGGACTCTAAAACTTTCTTTGATTTAGTTTTGAACACTTCTTAAGTTGATTTTAAATACTACCAGTTGATCTTTCTGATACAACACTGACGGCCGGTTGCAGAAAGTCTGATTATCTTTAACGTATCGACATGTTTAACGTATCCCTATAAGACACGTCATTGGCTGAAATAACCAAAGTGACAAGCTAACTATACTGACGTATATCAAAATATTGATCATAGATTATTTTAATCAATATTTCTGCAACTAGCTAGTTCCTATAGTATTGTTATTGTTCTGTCGACAGGTTATAATCTGGATGATGAAAATGTTGATGCAAATATATCAGTTGACGCAGATGTGGAATTGGCTGATTTTACGAAAACTTATAGTTCACACAACGTAAGTTTAAAAAATGTGGTAAATAATTTTAAAAAACATATTCTTGGAGTTCATATAATTTGTTAAAAAGAGCGGGGCAACCAGAAACACAGACATCACGCTATGTTTATTATGCATTCGTAAAAAAAAACTGGTAAAATTATACACATCACGATCGTTTCCCTTTCGGGATGGTCAGACACCTGGCTTATAAATAAGCGGATTCACATTTAGCCAACTTTATTATATTTTTTTCAAATTCAAATTTCTTTATTTTCAAGATTGTTTGCATTGGTATAAAGAGGTGATGTACATTATTTAAATTTTAAACAATCTGCCCACAATAGGCATACAATAATTCTATATTATAAATATAATTAACATTTCATCAAACAAATACATTATAAATCAAAAAATACAAATAAAATAATAAAATATATAAATAAAAAACTATAGGCCAATCATGACAAGTGGCAAGCTCGTCGATGTCTCCAGCGTACCAAACTCGAGAAATATCACAAATAAATTAAATATTAATTAAATGTATTTATTTACATTAATTAATATTTTTTGTGTCCCGACCAGGAATCGTGCCCGGTACCTCCGAGTCTAAAGAGCCATTATACACAGATATGTCAAGTACAAGTTTTTGTTTTGTAAATTACTTTGGTTTGGATATTGCTAGTCAAAAGAGGCGTCAAATTGTTTAATAATGTGCTACAATGTGAATAACTATTTACTCATTTAATACAGCCTTTAGACCTCCACTGCTGGAGATGGGCCTTCCAGAACATATATCTAGAGAATTTGGCCTACACTCGCCACGCTGGCTAGACGGGTTGGCGAGGATCTGATGATTGTTTTAAGACAATTTATTAACGATTCCACAAGTTAACCGAGAAACCGAGTTAAAACCGAGAGCGCCGGCTTAACGTGCTCTCCTTCTCACTGGAGCGGTGGTGTTGTAAATGTAAATAAGGAAAGTGTTGTAATAGTGAAACCAGGACCGTCGGCTTAACGTGCTCTCCGAAGCACAGGATCGGTGGTGTTGTAAATCAATGAGAAATGTACGTAAGAAAAGTGTATTGCCGGGGGAGTTCGAACCGACCTTTGTAAGATATTAAGGATAGCGTTCTTACAACCGAGCCACCACCGCGCTTAATAACTATAGAAAACGATAAATTGAATGCTAATTATAGTTGCAATTTTTGGTTTTTCTCTCGGCTGTGAACTCCCATAGAATACTCGACTTGTGTGGGCGAATGTTGCGAGTCACTCCAAGAAAAGTATCAAATGCTGCTACATCAGGAATTTGATGATAACCTCATCAACTCATTAAAAGATAGATATTACGTCAGGCTTTGCTGTATTTAACTTTACCTTTCCTATCATATGATCCATCGGGAGAATCAAAAACAAATAATAAAATACTTTTTAAAATTAACTTTTATATTATTTATGTTATGTTTTTAGGAATCTGATAACTCTGTAGAAATAGAGGATAATTCGAAAAACGGACCAAAATATTATTTTCTTACTTACACTATAGTTGAAGTTGACAGTTTAACAGAAAATGAAGAATGTGAAGGAAACAAAACTTGTGATTTGGAAATATATGAACAATTTCCTAAATCAGAAGAAGTGCAGGTACATTCCGAGGCGAAATATAAAATTCTCAAGTTTTCCATCTTTTATTGATGGAATTAACAAAGTACAAATGAACAATCAACATTTTAGACATAATATGTTTCCTTTTTAAAAGTATATGACCTTTTGAATATTATTCGCAAGCTGCTTTATTTCTTGTTTACTTTAAACGTACTGATTGAAGTACATTAGGGTGGATCAAAAAACACTTTTTTTACTTGGCATTCTAATAGCATGTTGTCATTTTGGACTATAATGACGTGTTTAAAATGTTATTGCAATCAGTATAATGTATTATCTTGTGTCGAAACTTTGGCTTTGTCACACCTACTACGTGTTTATGCCGTTTGCTGTAGATACTTTAGGCCAGTGGGGTCCAAGCGCTAAAATATTTTTAAAAAACATCACCTCTCGTCTAATTGTATGCTCTGGGGACAAGAGGGCTGGTTCCTTCCTCGCCCAGAGAATCAGCATAGCGATTCAGCGAGGAAATCCGGCCAGCGTTCTTGCCACCATGCCGCCGCGCGATTTATATTTAAATCAGGTTTTGTAAGTAGGTTTTTCGATTAGGTATAAAGTTCCGGTATTTTCAATGAATGGTCTGATTTATCAAAGTATTAAATACATTTACACCATTTATACTTTAAAAAACGATGCCAAACATTTACACATAATATTATACTTATATTTCGTTTAAACTAACAACCGCAAAGTGATTGATTTAGTCATTTAGTAGTTATAGCTTTACAATTACTTAAAATATAATAATAATTACATCTACAATAAAAAAATATTTTTATAAAAATGCTTAATTTCTCAATATTTCAAATTCAATCCGAAAGTAGAAGATTATTTTCTATTGTCTTAACATTTTGTGAGTTAGTCCTTGTAACAATAAGACACATTTTTGATTGCTATTACACTTTTAATTTTCTCCATACTATAGTGACCTACTATATCGATCCTACTTAATTATTATTATTCTTTCATCGGACTGTCTCCGTGGTCTAGCGGTTAAATCCGTGGATTTAGACGTGACGTACACGGATTTGATTCTTGGTCGGGTGATATTTCTCGATGTTACCCTAGAGACATCATGTCATGCCATGATGGGCCTATAGTAAAACGGTTAAATATGAATTCGCTTCTTTAAAAAAAAAGATGTGGTTTATGACCGCCCCAATGATGATACGTTACTATACCTTACTATGATCACATTCCTTGTTTTTGGAGGGCATATGAATTTTTTGTAAAATCATACTACTAAATACTTTTATATACTGTGTAAACGAATATGCAAACCAACTTGTAACCATTCTCCATTATTTTATTTAATATGATTTTTTAATTTAAGTGTATAACTTTTAGTCATCAGAATGTTTGGATATAGATGCCAAGGAAGATAGTTCAAAAAGGAAAATAAATTTACCAAGCTATTTTTTGGATTTCACAATAGATGAACAAAGAACAAATAATTTAGAAAATAGTTTGGATACTGACGTTTCTGAACCATTAGCTCATACTTTACAAGTCCAAGCAGAAGTACATTTGGAAATGTATTCAAATAATGAAGACTTTTTAAACAATCCTTCACATAATTTTATGGTAAATTATATGAGATTGTCAGCTTTTATTTTGTATTTTCTGATAGTTCTATTGCACGAGTATATTCTTGCATTACAGCACCTAGAATACAGAGTATACCTCACTGCTTAAGATGGGCCTTCCAGATCATACTTCTGGAGTATTTCGCCTACACTCGTCACGACGCTCTGGTCAGACGGGTTGGGGAGGCACAGGTGTCAATTTAGGATTCAACATGCGATTGGTGGGTCCATCATCTCTAGCAAAGAGAGTGGAGAAGAATGGTGTTTTGGGCTTGTGAGCGACTGCTGGTTACAAAGAAGGTTTCCTTTTTTTTGCGCAACAAGACGTTTCCATTTTTCTGCTCCTCTCTCTACCTGACCAAATACTGTATGATTCCTTTATTGCCTTATTGGAACCTCGTTCCAAAATGTATCTCCGGCAGACCTAATCAGGCCCAATTCTTTCAGTAAGTGGTGTAAAGATTTTGCTGGTATTTCTCTCGCACCAACTTGAATTTGAAAAACAACTTGAAAAAGCCGAAACTTGAATTTATTAATAAATAATTTTATTTTTAGCAAACGGATGTGGTGAGAAATTCTGATTGGGGAGAAGGTAATATTTTAGAGGATGAAGAAATTAATTCGAGTTTGGATTCAGATAATTCTAGACAATTCCAAAGTTTACTAGTACAGGCAGAAATACATTCACAGGTGCCTTTTACTAAAGCATTAGATTATAATAACATTGTTGCACCTATGGTAAGTTCTGCTACAACTATGTAATATTAATATAATTATAAAACAGTAAATGACTAAATAAGTGAATTAATCCATTATTTGCATGAACATTACTTGCCTCCTTCCTTGTTGCTATGTTTAACTTATAAGTTTTTATATTTTTTTTAAATAAAAAAACCTTTTCAATAGTCCAAGGTTGCTTTAGACTTTATACCCTTCCACTCTTTGTCGTTTTTGAAAATAATAAAGAATTGGTATTGGTATATTATTGTATTTTTATCATTTATTATATATTTCGAAATTAAAATATTTTATGATGAACATGCAAATTTGAACTTGGGGCTTTATTTGTACCATAATATTTATTTGTATATAAATTTGTTTTTATCGTTTAGGAATCAGAAAATTTAGTAATATACGAAGAAACAAATAACGCTGATCAAGAAAAACAAGTAAATAGTTCAGCACTTCTAGAAAAGGAAACAGCGGATACAAGTAAAACAATAAATAGTAATTTATTCCATGAATTCACTGAAACTTTCCAAGTACAAGCGGAAATACATTCAGAAATGCATCCATTCACCGAACAATTAGTTTCTAATCCTATGGTTTGTAAAAACTTCATTAAAACGTTTCTTAACTTATCTCTTTGCAGAAATTTGCTACAAACTGTTAATTTTAACATTAAATTTGTATCGAAAAAAATAATATATTTTGACATACTTATGGTTTTATAGAAATGTTGTTTGTTTCTAATAATAGAATCACATACACTCTGTAAAGATAAAAATTAACAAACTCGTCCAAATGTTTACATATATATTAATATTTATATCTTATCTAATCTAATATAAAAATAATAAATGTATTAAATTTTAGGAAACAGATAGTGTAGATAGCAATAAAATAACTGATAATTTTGTCAATACGTTTTTGACATACACTATACAAAAACATGCCGATTCAGAGATTGAACTTTCACACGCAAATAAAACTTCACAAAACGATCATCTTACTTATACTATAGAAAAAGAATCAAGTTCAGATACAGAGCTTCCTGAAAATCCAACTTTAGTGACTTTATTATCTGAAGAACTAACGGGACATTCTCATATTATGGTTGGTGCACGATTTTATATATAATTTTTATGATTTTATACCACTGCCTCCGTAGTCTAGCGGTTAAGTCCGTGGATTTAGACACGAAGGTACCGGGTAGAGACGAGCTTAGGTAAGAGTTTGTTTTTTTTATTTAACGAAAACAGGTAGTTAATAAAGGTAGATGAGTTTTTTTTGTCAAAACAAAAACTTTTAAATTGCCTTCTGAAAAGTTGCTTCAGACGTTTCCACTGTGTGTCGTTTTTGGGTAATTGAAGGATTGGCATAATATTATATTTTTTTTGTTATTGTATCGTGAAGCGATGAACATACAAATTTGAACTTGGGGCTTTATTTATCATAATATTTATTTGTATATAAATGTGTTTTTATCGTTTAGGAACCAGAAAAGTTAGTAATATACGAAGAAACAAATAACGCTGATCAAGAAAAAGACGTAAATAGTTCAGCACTTCTAGAAAAGGAAACAGCGGATACAAGTAAAACAGTAAATAGTCATTTATTCAATGAATTCACTGGAACTTTTCAAGTACAAGCGGAAATACATTCAGAAATGCATTCATTCACCGAACAATTAGTTTCTAATCCTATGGTTTGTAAAAACTTTGTTAAAACGTTTCTTAACTTATCTCTTTGCAGAAATTTACTACAAACTGTTAATTTTAACATTAAATTTGTATCGCAAAAAGTTCGGAGAGCACGGAGAATAGTCTTCGGGTCGTTAATGAAGGTCGACGGCGTTCCGGGGGCGAAGTCGATGATGAGTTTAGGGTTGCCGACTTCGTAGACTCCCGAGTTGAGCGATTGTAGGAGCGTAGAGATGAGGTAGCGTACCAAGACCAATCGTAAGTCAAATATCGTCTCCTACTTACGATTTAGCAAAATATGTTTCGGCGGCGCTACAACCATTGGTGGGAAAGACGCAGTCTTATGTGAAGGATTCCCGTCATTTTGTTAGCATACTGCAGGACTTAAAATTTGAACCAGACGATATCATGGTGAGTTTTGACGTAGATTCCCTTTTTACAAACGTTCCGATAAACGAGTGCCTAGATATCGTCAAGGAAAAACTACTAGACTTGCAGATGCCCAAATTTTATGCTGACCTTCTCAAAGATTGTTTGGATGGAAATTATTTTCTCTTCCGAGGCCAATATTACCTCCAAATAGATGGTGTTGCCATGGGCAGTCCAGTGGCCCCATTTTTAGCCAATATTTGGATGGAGCACCTTGAAAACATTATTTTTCAACATGATATCTCTTGTATAAAGATCTGGAAGAGATATGTGGACGACGTGTTTTGTGTCATCAAGGGAAACAAACCGGAAGTAGAGGAATTCCTAAACTATCTAAACTCTCTTCACTCCACAATAAAATTCACATATGAAATGGAGAAAGATAGGCAGTTAGCTTTTTTGGATGTAAAAGTGATGGTGAGACCTGATGGCTCGCTGGCTCACACTGTATATCGAAAACCAACGCACACAGACCGATATCTACACGCCACTTCACATCATTATCCTTGCCACCTGAGATCTGTTGTGACCTCATTGATCAACAGGGCTTATGATCTCTGTGACCCAAAACATTTGGAACAGGAATTGTCACATGTTAAAACAGTGCTAAAACGCAATGGATATGGTGTGGGTCCGAGGTTGCTGCGACAGAAAAACAAGGAGAGATATCCACAGGTCAATCGGCTGCCCGCGTTCTTACCATATGTGAAAGGAGTAACGGATAAAATTGGTACAGCTTTCAAAAAGTTATCTATCAATGCTGTGTACACCCCATTCTCCAAAGTAGCAAAACACGTACGCACCCCAAAGGATGTCATTCCTTTCCAAACGCCTGGCGTGTATAAAGTGGACTGCAGCTGTGGGAGTTCATATATTGGCCAAACTAAGCGCACAATAGCTGAGAGGGTCAAGGAACATATAGCAGCTGTAAAAAACTGCCAATTAAACAAGTCAGCAATAGCAGAACACCTAATGGATAGTGGCACAAACCATTGGATTGAGCTGCATGACCCAAAGATACTTTCCACCGATCGGCACTATTACCCTAGAATAGTACGTGAAGCGATCGAAATAAAGAAACACAAAAATTTCAATCGAGAGGGGGGTTATAAGCTATCTTCATCGTGGAATCCAGTAATCAATAGGTTTCGACGCCGGGAAAAATCGCCCGGTGTCGCCAAGGATATTGTAAGTGTCGTGTGTCGTGATTTCTAAAAACTTTTAAAAGTGATAAGTGGGTAGGTTTACATCTGCCGCCCAGTATGTACGAGACTACACCGCATAGCTTCAGTCGACCCGTGACCACGGCCAATGCAACTTGGCTGAAACGTCGGGAGAAATATGTCTCTAAGGTAAATCGCGTAAAGACCCGTTAAAATTATTAAAAAAAAAAAACTATTATGAATATGCGCGAAAGTTTAAAAAGTTTAGAGGTAGCGTTGGTTGAGAGTAGCTACACGTAGGGATGAGGCAGCGATAGTGAAGAACCAACACGTAGGTATGAAGCAGCGATGGTCGAGCGTCTTCAAAGGAGCGGTGAAGAGTAAAGAACATCTTCGGTGAAGAAAAGAGTTCAAGAGTCGGTGAAGCGATAGTAGTCTTCTGAGTCCGAAACATGAATTCTTTAGTAGACGAATTCTTCAGTAGAGAGCTTCTACTTGGCTCCAATAATTGAAGATAGCCTTTCTTGAGTCTCGGGGCAGTGGCCCCGGGATTAGGCCCTTAGGTTGAGTTCTTCTTTTGGCTACTCCACCCCATTGTTTCTCCTTTAAATTCTTTTTCTTCTCAACTATCGCTTCACGATAATTGTCAACTAATTTTTAAAAATATATTTTTTTATTGCATAATGAACATATTAATTGAAAACTTAGGGTAGGTTGACCACTTTATTTGTAAATAAATTTGTCTTTATCGTTTAGGAATCAGAAAAGGTAGTAATATACGAACAAACGAATAACTCTGATCAAGGGAAAGAAGTAAATAATTCAGCTCTTATAGAAGAGGAAATGGCGGATACAAGGGATACAAGTAAAACAATAAATAGTAATATATCAAATGAATTCACTGAAACTTTTCAAGTACAAGCGGAAATACATTCAGAAATGCATCCATTCACCGAAAAAAATATTTCTAATTCTATGGTTTGTAAAAACTTCTTACGTATTTATTACAATCAACAGCTTTACTCAAATAAGGAAAAGCATGCTACGAATCAGATATATAATGCGAAAGTTGTGGGTGAAAGAGGCCCTGAATATCACGATCAAATAAATAAAATACTGGATGAAGGCACATTTAAAAGCTTTCGTAACAAAATTGCATGTATGAAGAGGTTGATGAATGTTCGCGAAGCGAAAGAAGTATGTCGTGATCGTTTCAAGTGGCGCTCAAATGTCTCTGCCTACCCCGCAAGGGATCTGGCGTGAAGATATGTATGTATGTATGCAACAGCTTCACTTTAGTTTTAGTTACCTTACTATTTTTATCTACGGTATGCAAAAACTGTATTGCCTTAGCGTTTATTTTCAATGCCTATTAAAAATATTTTATTAGTTATTATTAATATATTATAGTATGTACCCATAGGTACGAGTGTAAATTTTATGATACAATATATTTACATTTATTTTTGTTCTTGTGTAATTCTGTATTTGTTTTACTTTGTAAATATGAGATAGCTGAGTCTTGCAGATTCTTTTCTCATTCAGATTAAACATTACCAGGTCATTGTAATCTGCTAAGCTGTTGGTCTTTTGCTAACAGCTTACTTTTTAGACTACCTTACTGCTTAGTCTTCTACTAGCAGGAGTAGAATGTATATAAAATGCCTATAATAGGTTTACGCGAATGTTTTTTTTCATATTTATTATTATTACTTCGAAATTCATAATTAAAAACCAAATTGCCGATGCCTTACTTTTATTTTGATTTAATAACAAAGATAAAATCTGTGTGACTTTGTATGCTCTCACTTTAGATTAATATGTGATTCTCTTGATAAAACCAAACAACTTAACAAACAAAAATGTATTGGCTTCTCTCCATACAAACTGTAAATTTTAACATTAAATTTGTATCGAAAAAAAATTTTTACTTTTGACATATAAATAAATAAAAAAAATAAAAAATCGTTTATTGATCCAATTACCTTAAATCTATTACATTTTTATATGCTCAATGACCTGCACTGGTAGCAACCATGCCGCAGGTCGTAGCCTACCATTTTGTTTTATCCGGTCGACAGAAAATACAATTTATTTTATTATTAAACAAGAGCACAAACAAATACCCACCAAAATTGTTCTGTGTGGGTATGTAGGTATGAGTGTGTATGTGTGTCTATATCAGCGTGGATCGGTAAAGAGGCCAGACTACCTAACGACAGCTAGAAGGTTTTCAGTTTCCGTGTAATCCCTCTGACTGAGCCATTTTGTGAGCCTAGTGAAGAGTTGTCTATATAATAATGTTTCTATCTTGTCACTTCCTAGATCTTGGACATACTAATTTATGGCTCTGGGGCCAATTACAAGATAGGAGCTCTGTAACGCTTTTTTGGATGTAGGTACATCTAGTAGGCATGTTCTCTTATTGTTTATAATTATTTTATTGCATTTAATATATTTCTGTACAGCCTTAGCGATGAACATTTGTCGGACAGATAGAACTTGTGTATCTTTGTATATATGGTTTCACAGAAATATTGTTTGTTTCTATTAAAAGAATCACATACTAATCTGCAAAGATAACATTTAACAGACTCGTCTGAATGTTTACATATATTCTAATATTTGTATCTTATCTAATGTAATATAAAAATAATAAATGTATTTAATTTTAGGAAACAGAAAGTGAAAAAAGTGATGAAATAACTGATAATTTCGTCAATACATTTTTGACATACACTATACAAAAACATTCAGATTCAGAGATTGAACTTTCACATGAAAATGAATCTTCACAAAACAATCATCTTACTTATACTATAGAAAAAGAGTCAAGTTCAGAAAATGAGCTTCCCGAAGATCCAACTTTAGTGTCTTTATTATCTGAACAACTAACGGGACATTTTTATTATACGGTTGGTGCACGATTTTATATGCTATATTTATAATTTTATACCACTGCTTCGGTGGTCTAGCGGTTAAGGAGTTAAGCTGTCGGTCCCGGACCTACTAATACTAACTAATCGTTTATAAATTGTCATTTAAAAAAATACACCCGCCTGGCTAGCGTGCCGAGTGTAGGCCAAATTCTGAAAGGCTCTTTTCCAACTGTGGAGACCTAGAACTCTGTGTTCTAGGAGCTGTAATGGTGAAAAAATACAATTAAAACACAAATAACAGTAAAATACAGTACATAATTAAACTTATTAGTGACAATTGAATAGTGACTAGCAATAATAAAGATGGCGGTGGTGGCTCGGTTGTAGGAACGCGTACCTTAAATCCTACAAAGGTCGGTTCAAACCCACCCGGCATGTACCAATGAGAAATACACTTTTCTTACGTACTGCAGTCATAGATTTACAACACCACCGTTCCCGTGCTTCGGAGAGCATGTTAAGCCGTCGGTCCCGGTTCCACTAATGCCAACTTGTGGAATCGTTTTTATTTATTTTAAATACTTTATTGCACTAAAATTGTACATAGGCGGGCTTAATGGCCAGGCATTTTCTAACAACCAACCTTTGGGAGTGTGGAGAAACTATGCATGGGTGCAAATTTATTATTATAAACTACATACTAATAATACATATAAGAATAAATAAATACATGATAATCGTTATTAAATTGTCATAAAAAAATTGACATCATATCCTCGCCAAGCCGCCTCAAGCATGGAAGGCCCATCTCCAGCAGTGGAGGTCTAGGACGCTGTGTTCTAGGGGCTGTAATGATAATAATAAAGAAAAAATAATTTGCTTAATGATCATTTAGATAAAAATGACTAAGTGTAAAATTATATATTATACAAGTGCACTTAAATGAGTGATAAAGAGTTGATTTGATGAGGAGACAGTTTCCGGTGATTAATTAGATGTAAGGTGATTTGGCGTAAATGTGAATCCGCTTTATAAGCGTGGTTTCTGACCACCACAGACGGGAAACGGTCGTGATGATACTTTACCTACCTACTAACATAGTTTAAAATTGTACATTACTAACCAATTGTTTTTTTGTTTTTGTTTTAGGACGTCCAAAGAACACGTATTAGTGACCATCCACAATTTCGTATTCTACATACTAAATCAAATACTATATGGATGCTTTGTCAAATCAGAAGCGATGAAGCAGAAGCATGGAAGAAGTTTTGCGACCCAATTAATTGCTAGGAATTAATTTCGTACTAAAATGTAACAATTATCATTAACATACAAAGATCTATTATTATAATCGAATCAATAATAATAATAATAAACTAAAAAGGTTGTTACTTGGTACAGGTAGTTAGGATAATCACGTGCCGTTGAATTAAATAAGGACATACTCGTAATATACATACTTATACTATTTCCATTTCTTTATTTTCTCGATGACATTTGATAGTTGTAGTGTTGTGGCCAAATAAATAATGATATCGATCGCAGGCAAAGACGCTATTCGCCGTCATATGACATGACTATTACTTGCGCAAAGAAATTCCAACACTTAAAAAACTTGTTGTTTCTTTGCGTGAATGTGGTTTGTTCCATGACCAAAAATTGTCATTCAGCTTGGTTTTGACAGAAATAGGATTTGCTTATCAAAAATCGGACAAACGCAAAATATTGCTGGAGCGCGGCGTCACGACGTTGCTATGGCTCGCTGCAATTTTTTAATAATTATTATAAATTATTAATAATTTATACAAGGAGTAATTTGCTATGGACGGCGAGCAAACTAAATTAATATTTATTTTTTATGGGATTGTATTGTTATTTTTATTTTTACATATATGTAAATGTTTCGTAATTGCATGCTATGTGCACATGCTTTTAGAGATGGTACCGGAACTAAACTGTAAAGATTTGAAATTTAAAAAATGTTTTGTTATCAAAAAACGTAATGGTTGAAAAAAAAATTAGATATGTAAACTTTCACACATACCATAGCAGTTTTAGAAATCAGCCGCGATAATTCGCCCGATATGGGGCCGTCCCTTTAATCACGTGATGTTTTTTAGTATTTCGTCAACTGCCCCCTTCCCTTCCCATTGGTGATACCTGGTGTGGTTTAAGACACGTGGGGGGGTTCCACCCAAAATTAAGTGTATTTTATAGTACCTAGACAAAAAGGTTGCAGGTCGTTTGACGAACAAAATCAATACACGTGATATTTTACTACACCCCCCTTGTGATATTTCCTGATTTTTGCCGAACCCCCTCCCCCCCTTTCGAGACTCACGTGATAAATGGACGGCCCCTATAGCTAAGGATGTTTTTTGTTATTTTTTATTATACTAGCACGACAAGTGATCTTGCGCCCACCTGATGGTAAGTGGCGTGCACACTCATGACTGATATCATTCTCTAACACTATGCCGGCTTGACTAGATACTTTTTGATACTTTGCTTGAAGGACTCCAGATTATAGGAAAGTGGAAACAGAGAGAGAGGGATGGTGACTACGGTATGTGCATATTCTTACCTGTGCCTGTGGTTCGGTTGTGGAATGGACAGGAAGGAGTTCGGTTATAAAGCTCTTCAGAGCACTCACCATAGTATAGCCACATAGAGTTCCAGATATACCTAGTGACAACGTCCACAATTCAACAACAGCTCGCCTCTGTAGGACATTGAGAGCATTTAAACCATCCCAAAGGTAAAACTTTATTCAACGCATGATCACGCCATCGACTTTGTTCTTCTTTTGTCGAAGAAGAACGTGTTTTAAACTTCCGTAGCATCAAGATTGGTATTGTCAGTAAAACAACAAAATCAATGTGCAAGTTCACGTCAAACACGACCATAACATGCACTGTCACACATTAATTTATTCTGTACTAATTGGCCTAGTTTTAATTCTCATATCGCTTGGCTTCTTGCATTGGAGACATCGACGAGCTTGCCACTTGTCATGATTAGCGTATAGTAAAGTTGGCTAAATGTGAATCCGCTATTTATAAGCGTGGTTTCTGACCACCCCGAAAGGGAAACGGTCGTGATGATACTTTTTTACTTTATTTTATGTATCTTGTGTGTTTTTGTTGTTTAATAAATATTTACTTATAGGTATTTAAATAATTTTAATTTTATTTTATTGTCCTCAAATAAAACCATTAGCTTCCAAAAGAAAATGCCTATTTTTCTTAGAGAAATGGGCCCAATCAAATGTTCTCGTGACATAATGATTTCTTATTTATTTGACAGTTAATATAATGTGTTTTCATAATCTGTAATTAATTTTATTTACTTTACTCTAGCATAACGACAATTGACAAAAACTTTTTTCACGTTAATAATTCAATAGTTTCCATCCAGCCGACATAATCAGAGAATTGTTTACAATTTGAAATCATGTGTTTTATCTATAATAAAGAACCTGATCATAATAAAGAACCTAATCGTAGCGCTCTTATTCAATAATAAATCTTAGCCAATAGACTATTTAATTAAATTATATTTTTATGCTGGAGTGAAACAGATGTTGTAGTAATTAAATTTACAAAAAACACAAGTCATTTACATCACCGTTCCCGTGCCTCAGAAAGCACGTTAAGCCGTCGCTCGGTCCCGGTTCCACTATTACCAACTTGTGGAATCGTTAATAAATTGTCATTAAATATTGACATCATATCCTCGCCAAGCCGTCTGACCAGCGTGGCGAGTGTAGGCCAAATTCTCCAGATATATGATCTGGAAGGCCCATCTCCAGCAGTGGAGGTCTAGGACGCTGTGTTCTCGGGGCTGTACTGATACTGATACTGATAACGAGGCTAATACGTTGGCAGAAATAATTGCCAGCCTTCATTCCTTTCCAACTTTGAAAGAATTGGGCCTAAGCAGGTCTGCCGTCAATACATTTATGGAACGAGCTTCCAAGACGGCATTACCGGAATCATACAGTATTTGGTTGGGTAGGGAGAGGAGTAGAATGGTGGATGGTGAGCGTATTATCGCGCAATAATATAAAAAAGGGAGGCCTCCTTTTCTTAAACCAGCCTGTTGTCGGTCGCAAGCCCGAGACACTATTCTTCTCATCTCTTACCCACACACGATGGACCCGGCACCCGCACGGTGAATCCATGGAATACTTAGAAAATTGTCTTCTTCTTCTTCTTCTTTTTTTCTTCATTTATATGGTAAGTATGAGTATTGTTTTTATATTGTGTATGTACCTATATTTATTTTATGAGTGCTATAGATGCGTAATTATGGTTATTTAAGTTATTTTTCATCCTGCCCATCACCTTACATGATCCCCAAGGTTAGCTGGTGAAGAATGCCTTATGGCGTTATAGCTCGCCTATGTACTGGGTTTTTAAGTGCAATAAAGTATTTAAATAAATAAATTATTTATATAATCATGTTCCCAATTTAAAACTCATTACTGCTCGCTGTAAAAGTCTAATACAGAATAATTAGTTCACACTTATAAAAAAAAAGTTTTTTGAAATTTTCAATTTCAAATCTAATACGACTGATGTCTCATGTCCAGGGTACATCTGTCAGGGCTGCGGACTCGGCTGAAAAGGCCAAATGTCGCAAATACGAGTCTGTTGCTAGTGACTACGTGTTTGTGCCTTTTGGTCTTGAGACAAATGGACCTTTGGGGCCAAGCGCTAAGAAGTTCTTTCAAGAAGTCTAAGCGGCTGGTTAACGCTGTATGTGACAAGAAAGCAAATCAGCATCACTGTGCAGCGGGGGAATGCTGCGAGTGTTCTTGGCACACAGCCACATCATCAAGTCATGGGTGAATATTTTAATACATATATAGTTTAGATTTTAGTTTTATTTTTAATTTGGTCTGATCATGTCAAGCAAGTTTAATCGTCTTCTGATTTTAGATATTTTTTTAGCAAACGATTTTAGATGTAATTTTCGATTTTCCAAACCATTAAAAAAACGCGACAGTATATTGAATTATTCTCCGCAGTATATAATTTCATGACGGCTGGAATCAGGGAGGCTATTGCGTATCTCATAGATGGGCCAGATTGAAATTTTCTTAAACATCGAGTCTTGAACCAACCTTGGTTCAAGTTAGGAGTTTGTGCCGTTTGGGGTTGACATGATGGGATCATCATATATACAAAAAGACTACTTTTACTCGATATACATATTAATATTAAGAGCTCTCGACGCTTGCTAGCTCGCGACTGTTGGTGCAGCTACATGACTTCGATTGGTTTATATGAGTGGGGACTAGGACGCGATTTACCTTAATAATATTAATAAAAATCTTTATAGACACAAATTTCTTTTACCTATATATAAATGGTCTTATGGACTAGTCTGATTAAACAGAGTGTGTTCCAGAAGACAAGTGCTCTTCGTTAAAGTTACACAATGTAGGACAATAAAAGATGAAAATAATAGTAGCTAAAAACATAAAAATAAAAGATGAAAGGAATAATATTAAAAAGTAACATAATAATAAACAAAGCTTAAATATGACCAATATTAAGTTTTTTTTATTAAATTTTCCAACGATTTTTTCAAGAGTGTGGTGATCAAATGCCATAACTACCTAAAACATAATATTTCCATAATAATTCAACGAGGAAATGCGGCGAGCGTTTTAGGTACCCGCTCTGGTGGTAAGCCCTTAGTTTATTTTGTAGAATAGTTTTAATTTCATAGGTATTTTTAGTTTAGTTTTATTTATAATTAGTTTTTAAATTTATTTCATTTTTATATTAAGTTGGATGTCTAGAATATCATGGTACACTGTTAATATTTTATTTATTTGATTTCTTTTAAGAGACATTCGGTCTCGTCATAATTAAGAGACATAAGCCATTTCTTTAATACTTTCTTGAAGACACCTTGGACACATACGAAGCGTCGGGAGACGTGGAAAGACCCGTTAAAATTATAAAAACTATAATGTTTTGAAAGGTGTGTGGTGATCAACTCAAATCAAATTATTTATTTCCCTTTACAATTAGTTATCTTGTAACAACTTGGATATTGTCAGCACTAAAATAATATAAAACAAAAACATAAAAAAAATATGTATAAACAAACATAAGTTAGGTAATCATGGTTGGACCGTAACAGTTAATAATCCAGATTTATGTGTGTTATAATAGCATTATTGTCATAAGCAAGGTAATTGTAACTTAATAACTACTTAATATAAGATCGTGGCTGTAAATAGGCCGTGTCAACTAAATATAAATTCGTGGCTGTAAAAGGGCCGAGTCAGCTTACAATCTAACAATATTAATAAATATCAAATATTAATACTAGTTCGTGGCTGTATACGCGCCGTGTTACCTTACAATGTAAATAATAATAATATGTCAATTAAACATATATTCGTAGCTGTAAAAGTGCCGTGTATCTAATATGCCGTGTATAATGATCAGTTTTGATTGTCCAAAATCCTCTCGTTTTTCTGACGCGATACACTATAAGCCCTTCCGACGTTAGGCGTTAGTAGAAATGGAATCATTTAGTGAAACCTAGTTATCTCGGCGAGACGCCAGTCTGAGGCAGATTGCAAATTTAAATTTTATACTAAGTTTTTTAAATCTAAATCTCAATTTTACATATTTTAGATAACCGTGTCTACATCTCGTCAATGGAACAGGCTGCCTTTATTTATCAGACAGGCACCGTCTTTAAATATATTTAAAAAAATTACACACCTTCTTAAAAAACAAAATGAAACCTAATCTCCATTTCTAGACATTTATATTTATTCATATAAGTATATATATATATATTTGTAAAATTCTCTGACACTGCACCCATCTTATAAATCTTTCACTCTCCCAAAGATTAGCTGGTAGAGAATACCTTTATGGTATTATGCTTGCCTATGTACATCTTTTAATTTTGTATATATTGTGTGCAATAAAGAATTTTATTATTAATATTATTATATATATGTATTTACAGGTACGTATCTTAATGTTGTAAATACCTAAAATTGTGATATCGAATGGTTATTTAATTGGGTTTACGCGGACATGTCAAGTGCAAGATTTTGTTTTGTAAATTAATTTACTTAGATATTGTTAGTCAAAAGTGGTGTTGTTTAGTTTAATAATGTGCTACAATGTGAATAAATATGGAAAATGATAAGTTGGACTTTAAATATGGGGCAAAAGTTTCAGTTTATTTTTTGCGGTTTTCCCGCGCTGTGAAATCCCATATTTTACCCGAGAAAAGCATCAAATTCAGCAACACCTGGAATTAGATGATAACCTCATTATCTCATAAAAAAGAAAGATATATTACGTCAGACTTGGCTGTAGGTATGGGCTAGACCCTTTACCTTCCCAATCACCTTATTCATCATCCATCTCGGGAAAAGAAAACACTAACAAACAAGAAATATAAAATAATGCATTTAGACGTTTATAGTGTAAAATAAATTTTATAAAAAAAATATTTATTTATATTTTTTCCTAAATACATTCACGGCTTTAAAGATATCGTTGGCGAGGAGTTGTGGCGTTTCCATCGCTGCGTAATGGCCGCCCTCGTCTAAGTACGTACTGCCACAGAAATCAGTGTACTTCCATTTGATGATAAAGTCAGGTTGGTGAAACAATTCGTGTTTTGAACGTAAACCCCATGTTGGAACTGATGTTGGTATCCTAAAAAAAGCATTTGTAAAAAATTAGAAAATTACATTTGGAGATACATATATTAATCATATATTTGTTTTAGTAAAATAGAGGAAAATTGTTATAAATGTTTTGGCTATTTTTCCATGTCTAAAATTTGGTATATGAAAGTGGAAATATGACCAAAATGTCCGTAATATTATTTCATATAAAGTTGATATACTACATTTATCATAAATACACTCGGATTTTAAAAATATTTAAAAATATTTCTCATCAATCATTATAATCATCAAGATGTTTTTTTACACTTCAATGGGGTGTATCAGGCAAAGCTTTTTGTAGATGTCGCTAGCGGCACTGGTACCTTGTTTACAGCTATGACTGATCATTTTTTTAATGTTTTTGTAGTTTTTTTTATTTTTATAACAAAAAAAAATATTTTTAAATTAACGTTACCTACCTTAAAAGACGAATTAGGAAAGCGAACACCGTCTTTAAAAAGAAAAAAGGTTTCATTAATAGAACGGCAATTTTGAGATCACCATATTTTTGATTTCGCTTGGAAATCTCGATTAGTACACTTAAAAGCTGCTTACTTCGGCATAATACCACCAAATAATAAATTTCGTAATAAAAGTACAAGTTTTATATGCAACTGACAGTTCTATTGGGTACCGTCTATCATGCGCCATCTATCGTGATAAAAAGTTAGTCCCATTGGAGGACTCCAGCAACCCTATTCTGTTACTTAGACGCAAACGTTATTAGGGAATTTCGTTATTTACGTCAGAGATTGCGTCATAGTTACAAAATATTATTTAATTCTCAACTTTATAAGCGCTCGACCTTGACAGCGTCTGTGCAAATATCAACTTTAATTTATATATAGTTAACGGATTCCATTATATGCTGCTGCAGCCCCATTTTGTTACTTAAGCGCAAACGTTATTAGTGGATATCGTTATTTACGTCCAGAGCTTGCGTCATAATTACAAAATATTATTTAATTTTTAACTCTTAAAGTGGTATATATAGTTAACGGATTCCATTTTATAACGTTTGCGCTTAAGTAACAAAATATGATAATGCAGGTTATAGGAGTGGGGAAACATGCTAACTGGGAGAGCATTCCACATCTTCAGCGTGTGACAGATGTAAGAGTCTCCTTGAGATCTATATCCAATGATGATACGAGCAAAGATATGCAGAGAAAAGTTAGCTGAATGTGAACCCGCTTAGTTTCTGACCACGATCGTGATGTATTTTTTTATTACCTATTCCATATGTTCCCAATATCGTCGCTTAAGGATTCAGCATACAGTCTCATGGATGTTGTGATGGATCCAGTAAACCAGTAGACCACAAGGTTGTCGATTAAGTCCGTCATAGAGTACCGTTCTAGGCTCCCTTCTGTTCTGTGCTTCGAGGAAGGGTCGGAGAAGATTATATATTTTTCTAGAATGTATGCAGCTAACCCGAGTGGCGAATCTTGTAGGGATACGCCTGAAATTGTTTATTTTATTATTAAAAGCCCGCTAAAGGTCGCTTATTTTTTGTTTCAAATAAATAATATCTTATAAACTTTGTCTTTATTACCGTTATTTAGGTCAATCGTATACGTATGTAGTATTCTTCGACTCTATCTCTTTTATTGCCCACCCTTAAGACTTACGGGTGAAAGAGATGGAGAAATGCGCGCACGCACCTAAAACGCATCGCCCTTACGACACACCAGTTGGAATCAAAAAGTTGAGCGTTAAACCCGTAAACGTTACTCAACCCATTTTAGTCAAATCTAAAATTAGTAATACCATAAAATTTGTGTGCTTATAAACTCTGCTGCAACTTTTGATGTTATCTAAGGTGCCGCAGTAAGTTTCCTTTCTTATCACCACCAACTACATTTTTACTCTCATTATATTGTACAAATACGTATATTGTACGAGTATATCAACAGCATCATCAGCCCCTAGAACACAAAGTCTCAGAACTCCACTGAGGCGCGTTCGGTAACTCATACTGCATAAGAATTTTTGTAAATGCATGATGTAGTAACCACAAGCCGTTCGAAATTACATTGGGTCGCGACACCGGTTTTAAATCAACTAACATAAACTCCAAGCAGGATTCGTGTCAAAGTCAAAGTGACATACAATAATTTATCTTTATCTCAAACCGGAGAACGAAAGCAAATTAAGTTTTGGAAACATGTCGATAGAGGAGATTACTTCACGAAATAAAGCAATTCATCTTCAATTCATTTTTTAAATTGATAAGACGAAATATATGTATTGTTTGTTCAGTGGTAGTGTGTGAGGTGTCACAAAAAAGAACGCAGATCTGTTGGATATGTGCCTTCAAGAACATATTTCTATGGAATTTAGACCACTCTCTCCACTCTCTCCACGGTGTCCAGTAGCCCTATTCTGTTACTAAGTCGTAAACGTACAAAATATTATTCAATTCTCAACTCTATAAGCGCTCGACCTTGACAGCGGCCGTGCAAATATGAACTTTAATAGCGTGATATATATATATAGTTAACGGCTTCCATTATAATGATAAGTAACAGAATAGGCATGCAGGCAGGTTAGCGAGGCTCTAATATAAATTTTAATGACAATTAATTAATTCCACAAGTTAATATTAGTCGAACTGGGACCGAACGGCTTAACGTGCTCTCCGAGGCACAAAAACGGTGGTTTTGGTAATCATGACATATTTTCATTGCTTAAGAAACAAATAAATATTTATTTATCGCCAAACAATACAATAGAAAAACATGAATTAAAATTATATTAAAAAATAATAATAATAAGTAGGTAGGTACGCGGTTTCAACCCCGGCATGTACGACTGGCCAGCCTGGCGAGTATAGGCCAAATTCTCCGGAAATGGACTCTGGAAGGCCCATCTCCAACAATGTAGGTCTAGGACTCTGTCTTTTAGGGGCTATGATGTGATGAAAGGATTTAAAATACTTAGCCTACAAATGTACAGCGACAAAAAGGCGATCAGGTCGGCGTGTACTAGTACCTAGGCCATAACGCCGATTTTCAGCCGCGATCGTACAACAGAGCCACCACCTAGTATTATTAGTTACTTACCCAATGTATCAGGTTTCGTCATATGCATGTGTAAATACCCAGATTCTTCCAGGAGGAACGAAATTCTATCGCTTAAAGGGTACAATCTATTTGCATATTTATCATCAACAATTGCACCTGGCCATATTGCACCTATTACCCACACAAATGCACTACCAAAGCTAAAGTTCACTGGTGTATTTGTATGAAAACCTAGAACTTTACTTGGCCAAACAGTAGCAATGTATGACGCTATTTCGTGGCCTATATCACCTCCTTGTATATAAAATTTATCAAAACCAACCCTTTGCATTAGTTTGTTTAATATAACCGCCGTTCTGTATGTGCTTAAACCTGGTTTAATTGAGGCCTGCAATTAGAAAATTATGTATTGTTATAACAGTCCCTAAAAATAAATCTGCTGCTGCCACTGCTGGAGATGGGGTCTTCCAGAACATCATCATTCATCATTACAGCCCCAAGAACACAGAGTCCTAGACCTGCACTGTTGGACATGGGTCTTCCAGAAATCTTCGAGGCGCGAGAATGCTGGTGTTGTAAATCTATGACAAATCCACGTAAGATAAGTGTATTTCCCATTGGTACATGTCAGGGTTCGAACCCACCTTTTTAGGATGTTAAGGTAAGCCACAACCACGACCGCTCCTTAAGATACATATTTTACAACATACTTCTGGAGAATTAGGCCTACACTTCCTACGCTCGTGCGAGGAGTTGGCAATAGTTTATTGACGATTTTTAACGATTCCATGACTGCCTCTGTAAACTAGCGGTTAAGTCCGTGGATTCAGACTTGGAGATACTGGATTCAGACGGCTTAACGGGTGTTGTTATTACAAATGTACTACATGGGAAACTACTCACTAGATAATGAGCCTTGCTCGTGGGACCATGTTTTTAGATTTAGATTAGCCATGTCGGGGCTTAAGATTTTTCGTCCCTCTTCCTCGTTAATTGTAGGTTGGCATAAAAAAAAATACAAAATAGCTTTCCAAATTAGTTAGCTGAAGTTGCAATGGGTCAGACTCATCAGCCGCAGAACCGACAAACAATGCAATCACAAAAACAGGTTTTATAGTAAAGACTCACAGAAGTCACGACGCAGAGTGAGACGACTCCCTGCCAGATAGACGAATGACCTAGACACGGTCGGGGTTTGAATGAGGGTCGCAATGATGTTGAGAACTTTACCTGCGAATACCCAAATCCAGGTAGACTGGGCACAATTACTTCAAACACAAAATCGTACCCAGGTTGCTGGGCGGCTAATATTGGTATCACTTCGTAGAAGTCTCGAAACGACCCTGGCCATCCGTGAAGCAATAGTATTGGGTATATCTAAAAAAAATTTTTATTTAAGTGTATAGTTAACATACAGTCAGATAAATTAGCTAAGGCCGATTATAGTATAGGTACGAACTCTAAAATGTAAAAGAAAATGGATGGATGTAGACGCAGAGGTACGCTAGACATGGATGAGCCTGCTGGATTGCTTTTCTTCTTTATAGTTTTCAATTCAGGATCATTTTTTAAGCAGTCTGGTTTTTTTTATTTTTAAATGAACTTTTTGTCTGATTTCGTCCGCTAAGGGGTTAAAAGGTACTATCCAAAAAAGTTTTCAAATTGCCTCCGAAACTCAAATATCAAGCTGATTTTTCAAGATTAAAATTACGAACACTAGCTTTAACTGCTGGTAGATTACAATAATTAAACATAAATACCTTAACATTTTCTGCAACATCAGGCTTTACCCTAACAAAATGTATATCTAGTCCTTCAATGTTTGTCAAGAAGTGGTTAAATTTGTTGAAATACTTCTCTCTCGACTTAACATTGTATTGAAATCTCCAGAAATCAAATACTTCGTCCAATACTATGGAGTTGAAGCCGTAAGTATGGTGCGATTGGTTGAAGCTTCGTATATGATTTCGAACACGATGCTGTTCAAATTTTTTCACTAATTCTTGATGTCCCTGTAAATATAAAACTACTAATTCAAAGAATAAAATTATATTACATAATAGGGTAAAGCGCCCTGTTACTTAAGCGCAAACGTTATGTAATGGAATCCGTTAACTTTTTTTGTGAAGAAATAAATAAAATAAAATTAAAAAAAAAACTATATATACATATATCACGCTAATATTTGCACGGCCGCTGTCAAGGTCAAGCGCTTATAGAGTTGAGAATTGAATAATATTTTGTAATTATGACGCAAGCAAATAACGAAATGCACTAATAACGTTTACGACTTATAACGTTAGGGCCTTCCAAAAATTTGGCCAACGCGCCACGCTGGCAAGACAGGTTGGCGGGGGTCAATATTAAATTACATTTTTTGAACGATTCCACAAGTTGGTATTAGTGGAACCGGGACCAACGGCTTAGCGTGTTCTCTGAAGCACGGAACGGTGGTATTGTTTATATATTGCAAATGTACGTAAGTGTATTTCTCATTGGTACATGCCGGGGTTCGAACCGACCTTTTCAGGATATTAATGAATGTGGTCTTACAACCGAGCCCCAAGTCAATACTTTAATTAGTTTATTTTTTATTATTTTGTTTAATTTATTTACCTATATTCAATTTATATTAGTTACAAATTAAGATAGAATTGAGATACTAAAAACTGGAATAATAAAAATAATGTCTAGGATTTCCTCGTTGAATTGCCATTTAACTGAAATTAGGCTGATCCTTCGGCCCAAATATTGCCTAGCACTCTTATCCCCTGAGGTGTTGACGAGCTGTTTCCACCGTTTGTGGATCTCAGTAATGATACGTATACATAACGTTAAGGTCTTTTTTCAAGAGGTGTTATTTTTATATAAATATCACCATGGCAAGCTTAGTTCTCCTTGAAAGTAATATTTGACATCATTGCAAATGGTAAATACTTTCAACGAGAACAACAAATAGGAGGTAGGCGGACTGATGGTCGTAAATTGCCTAGTCTGCCAAGGCGGGGAAGTATCCACCGTAGGTTCTTAAAAACCTAGTAAAGTGTATCCACACGTTTTAGGATCAGGCTCTAATTGCCGTCATGCACAATCAGACCGGCATAGTGTTAGGAACTGATGTCAGTCAGTCTAATGCCACTTACAATCAGATGAATAAAACAGAAATTCTCTATTGATTTACTTACAGATTCTGTAAACACAATTCTATAAGGTCTAATTGAAGTGTCTTGATTGTTTCTTGTAGAGTTAGGTCCCCACCACGAATCTAGTTCCAAAGCAGGCCTTTCTGGTATCGCGGTCAGTTTTAATACTAATATTGACAGCAAAATTATTATAAACAGAAGAGGGTAGTACTAAAAAACAAAAATAACGGTAATTTAAAAGTTTAAAATTAAATTAATCGTAGTTTTTATAATTAAACCCCTAGAGGTTGATAATATTGTACGCTATCCGTTTGCTATCAGAAACGATTCGAACCTCAATTTTATTATTAATATCGCACAAATGTAGGCTAGGACGTCAGGATTATCTAATAGCATACAGATAGCGTACAATAATAACAACCTCTTTTGGGGTTGAAAGATGGGGTCCAATGTTATAAAAAACGGATGACATTGATACATATAGTAGTGGACTCTCTGAAAACGTCATACATTTTCATTCTTCAGTTCCATTTTTTAATAATAAATATTATAGTAAAAAGCCGATAATTATTGCCACTTTAACCATTAATTTCTCAAAAAACTTTTCGGATATTTCCGATTCCTAAGCTGTGTGTCTCTAAGGTACATTAAATTGCGTTCTTCAATAGAGCAAGTGAGTTCTTCAACGATATCTATTAGACGCGCGATGACAAATGAGCATTTCAGGTAGGGAAGTGTGTTCAGCTTATCCGTGTAGAGTACTATTGGATTATTTAGCATTGTCAGTTTATTTTTATATATAGGTAATTGTGTTTACCTATATGTGAAAACTTGTCGTTAGCTTAATTGTGTTTAATCTTTAATTTTATATATGTATAGTAGCTGTAAGTTTTCCTAACATAAATAAATAAATACTAGTTTATATAATAAAAATAACAAATAAATATAACTTGTTGAATTGAAAAAAAAAAAAACTATAAGGAAAGTTTGAAATGAAAATGCACCTTGTGTCCATCCTCATCAAACACATAAATGTTTGTCAAGCAATTTTGACCGTCAGGAGACACCTTAATTCCCCGTGAGAAAACTTCACTTACCGAGATGCTGCTTTCAGGTTCAACATTTTGAAAAGTGACTTTTTTCACAACTTTACCGTCATTTTTGTTTTTAATCATGTCTAATCGATATTAACTCTACTAATATAATTGTAATACTACGGTTTTATCGTAATTATCAAACCTAATCTAATCGTCTTCGATTATTAAATTGCTTAGATAGAGTTCAAAATTAGGCGGTGTAAATAGCGACCAATGGCATAGGTATCTCAAATCGGTCGGCCTAGTTTTATCTGATTCATAAACGTTTCACTAAACCTGTGCTCTATTCAATATACATATATATATATATATAAGAAACGGTAGCAGCTCTGTTGTAAACATACTTTCCTTAAAATTCTCATATTCGGTCGGTTCGAACCCCGGCATGTGTCGTGGACCAAGAAAGTGGTCTATCAGTTTTGACAAACCTTCCTTTGAAAGTCAAGTATTGCTAAGGTCGAGGTTTAATAAATAATGTAACAGCATTTTGTATGAAAATAGCAACCATACCTCTATCATCATCATCCCTAGAATATATAGTCCTAGACCTCTACCGTTGGATGGAGATGGCCCTTCCAGAATGTTCTGGAGAATTTAACCTACACTCGCCAAGCTGGCCAGACAGGTTGGCGAGGGTCTGATTTATTTTTTTCAATTTAATTTTTTTAAATGATTTCACAAGTTCGTATTTGTTTAACTAATAACTTGCTTTCCAAGGCACGGGCACGATGCTGTTGTAAATCTATGACTAATGAACGAAGGTAAAGTTTATTTCTTATTGGTACATGCCGGGGTCGAAACCCACCTCTTTACAATGTTAAGAAAGGCGTTCTTTTTTTATTTTGTTCTTTTTTTATACTAGCACGACATGTGCCCTTGGGCTCACCTGATGATAAGTGGCGCGCATGGTCCATAAATGTTAGCAATTGTCATGACTGACATCAGTCCCTAACACTATGCCGGCTTGACTAGATGATTTTCAGATTGACACTTCGCTTGAAGGACTCCAAGTTAAAGGAAAGTGGAAACACAGAGGCTGGAAGAGCATTCCACATCTTTATCGTGCGACAGATGTATGAATCCCCAAATTTATACGTACGCGAATGGATGGTGACTACGGTATGTGGGTGCATATTCTGACCTGTGCGGGTGGTTCGGTTGCGGAATGGAGAGGGAGGGATTAGGTTATATAGTTCTTCGGAGCATTCACCACAGTCTATCCGGTAGAACTCGCTCAGAGAAGCCACATCTCGGCGAAGCTGCTGGGATTCGAGAGTGCCAGATATAGTGGCAATGTCCAAAATTCGTCTCAAAACAGCTCGCCTCTGTAGGCCATTAAGAGCATCTGTGAGGTTCTTGGCGGCACCATGCCAAAGGTGAGAACAGTATTCTACACATGATTCTTACAACAAAGCCACCACCGCTCTCAGCAACCATATCTGCTCTATCTAGTTTATTATATTATCTCATTGATTTAAATTATCAATATTTTCATTGACACAAAATTTACAAAGATATCAAGTAAAATAATATATAAAACTATATCGGTGTCTTATCACATATATATGTCACAGCTCAAGAGACCTCCACTGTTGGAGATGGTCTTCCAGAAATTACTGGAGAATTTGGGCTATACTCTCCACGTCTCGGCCAGACGGATTGTTTAGGGTCTTATGCCAATTTTAAATGACTATTTTTTGACTTTTAAATAGTAAAATTTTTACAATATAACCGGGACCGACGGCTTAACGTGCTCTCCGAGGCACGTAAATAGTGGTGTTGTAAATCTATAAAAAAATACGTAGAAAAGTGTATTTTAGTACATGCTGGGGCTCGAACGGCGACCTTTTGTAGGAAAGCTTTCTTACAACCGAGCCACAATCGGTAATTATACCTGCTTAAAATTAAATAAAAATTAGCTGATAATCCAACTTTTCTTTGCAGAAATATACATTCGCCAATCGGCGTTATTCACTGATGAAGTGGGTATAAGTTGTAAAGTTAAGTATATATTACACTGTAGGCATTTGAGAAATAAATAAATAAAATTGTCTTAGTATAATAAAGGCATATTCTACAAACTTTTTGTTTATTTAAGGAATACTATTGACAATATCCAACAACAAATAGACTAAACGTTAGCAACAGAGTCTCATTTATAACTATAACTAAAATAAATAAAAAAAAGGAAAATACAAATATACGAGTATAATCAACAATCTTACACTTCCTCTTGCTTCTCCAAAAGGTGGGGAAGACCTTTTTAAACACACACACACAAAAACACACGCAAACGCACACACACTCACACATACATACAATACTTTACTTGCTATTTGTGTAACCTCTTTTTCCATTCTTTTTTGTATGATCATTATTGGAAGACACTGTCTCCTGTTATACAGTACAGCTCATGGAGGAGACAGGGTTCACCATAATGAAACAACATTATTTTGTGTTCATAAACGATTTGTATTTGTACAAGTTTTCACAAATATATTAACAATGTAAAAACTTTAAGTTAAGTCTCAGGATCACAGAGGGAAACTCAGAATTATTTAGTTAATGACAGTGCATTGTCGGTTTTGGTCGTATTCGATGTGCACTTTCAAATTGATTTTGTTGGTTCACTGACAATATACGGAAGTGTAAAACATGTTCTTCCACAAGAGAATAAGAACAAAAGATGTCTTGTTTGGAATGCCACCTGTGTGGATACTTTTACCGCTTGCCACATTTCCTCTACATTTTTTGATGGCTGCTTATACAGCCGAATTTAAAAAGCACATCAAATATATATATAATAGCATTAAACAAAATTATAACTTTGTGTATATTCTCTTGATACCCACAAATTCATAAAAGAGCTGGGTAAACGAATTTTTCAAGAGTGTGGCGATCCCAAATGCCATAACTACCTAAAACAGAATATTTCAATAATAATTGAACGAGGAAATGCGGCGAGCGTTTTAGGTAACCTCCCTGGTGGTTATTTTGTAGAATAGTGTTAATTTCATAGGTATTTTTAGTTTAGTTTTATTTATAATTAGTTTTTTTATCTATTTTATTTTAATATTTTTGTATCTACTTCGTAGATGCCGTAAAAATATATATAAAAATAACAACCAATGAGGCTTGATTATTCATCGGGTAGGTTTTTTGTAAATACATATCATCATTTATCCCCCAAGGGGGAGCCACTGAACTCTTTTGCAACCCTCATCCAACCCCCGCCAGCGACGTTCTTCAAGTCATCCGTCCGTCATCCCACTCTGCGTCGTCCCGTACGTGGTCTACATTCTAGAACCGGTTTGCCCTATCGGTCGTCGGTTCTGCGGCAGATGTGTCCGGCTCATTACCAATTCAGCTTGCTAATTTTTAAAGCTATATCAGTAACTTCGGTTCTCTGACGAATATCGACGTTTCGAATTCTATCCATCAGAGAAATACCAAGCATAGCTCTCTCCATATTTCGCTGAACTTTTTTGAATTTGTGGACCAGACCCACTGTCATTGTCAACGTCTCTGCTCCATACGACATTACTGGAATGATTCCCTGGTTGTAGACTCTCGTCTTTAGACACTGGTATGGACGATGAGAGAATGTGTCAAAATATCCCGAATGCCGCCCATCCTTGCTGAATGCGTCTGTCGGTTTCTTTGCTGAAGTTGGGTTAGGTTAGTTCTTAAGTACTTACCTATAAAATATAAACTTGAACTTTTTGATTTTAAATATATATATAAAATTTTATTTTAAGTTAAGTTAGGTGCTGCCACCTATCTGAATAGTCTATTCAAGATAGACGTTTCTTGCACAACTTCAACAGTAGCATTTCCCACATAGATTGGCCTCAGCTTGATATGATTATTGAACATGACTTTATGACTTTCGTCTTGTCCAAGTTCAACCCTCTGGGAAGCCACATTTAAGCCGTTTAACATTCCGCTAAGATCTTTGAGAGAGTTCTCTATAATGACTATGTTGGAGGTGTGAGTTGTATTCTCCATTATGCCGCATTAGTTCCAGTCCTACATTTAAAACACATAATTCAACGCGTTTGTAAACAACTTCGGGGATATTACATCTCCCTGTCGCACGCCTCTACGCAGTTGGATAGGTATTCTATGCTGACCCTATACATGAACGGTCATAGTCGCGGAGCTGTAGAGACATCTCAGCATCTCAACGTATCGAAAATCTATTAGACTTCGCTGCAAGGATACAGGAACAGGATCATTTGTTTTAATAAATTGTTTTTTTTTTTTTAAATATGACTTTGTACTCCACGAAGTGTCCGGAACGTATATAATTCTGAGACGTTGCTTGAGTACTTGCTTGGCTGATCAAACGATCGAGATATGTCTATTATATTGTAAAATGGTTTCTCGGTTAAGCATCGTTAAGTTTTACTTTTCTGAGCATGACTTCAGCCAATCCGGACCTCAGATGACTGTGTGAATATGCCTTAATAGTCATTAGAGGATCGGGAACATCATTAAGCCTTCAATAACTCCTCTTCAGGACATTGATCTCGAATGTCTCTGATCTCGATGCATGCCTAGAATTCAAAGAGTTTTTTTTTTCTTTCAAACCCTGTGTTTTGCTTTCATGTAGTCGGATAACTCTAATATACGAATCGCGTTTTAAATATTTATATTTATTTTTATTAGATATTTATTCCAAATAAAAAATTATAAAATATAATTAAGTTAAGTTAATTTATGTTTAAACTCTTGACGTGGCCTCCCTGATGTGTGTTCGGTAACTAACACTGCGTAAGATTTTTAACACCGAGTCGCGACACCAGTTGTTCGTAAACGCATGGTGTAGTAACCCAAAGTAATTACATTGGGTCGCGACACCGGTGTTAATTCAACTAACTTCAACTCCAAACAGGATAAGATTAGTGTAAAAAGGTTACTTGTTAGGCCGGCATAGTGGTAAAGACAGATGTCGGTTGTTAGTGGAGTCAGGTACAATGCGCCGTGTAAAGCTCTTTTGAAAATGCTAACTTGCTGAGGGTTACGGCCGTGATGATACATTGACCTATTTATTGGCAAATCGATTTCAAACGACATTTGTAAATGTAGCGAAGTTTCAAAGCGACTAAACTGTCATGTGCCAGTACCTGAGGATGGATATCGAGTTGCCAATTTACATTCCCTACTTCAGAAAACATATTTTGTTTAAAAATTTAACGGGTATTTGCGCGATTTATCTTTGTAAAAGTTTTTATAGAAGCGAATTCATATTTAGCCAACTTTACTATTGACCCAGCATGACAGCACCAATTATAAACGCAATGCATTTTTGAATAGGGCGGTTAAAATGTTTAATGAGCGCAGTGTCGATATCGATCTCAGGTGAGTACTTCGAGGCATTAGAATAGTTTTATATTTTCAAGTTTATGTATGCCTATGTCTATGTGTGTGTGTGTGTGTGTATATATGTATTTTTTTTCTGTTGTAGTTATTATGTTGTATTGATGTAATGCTTATTCCTTTGTAATTCTTGTACTATTGTATTCATTTTTATGTTTAAATTTATTTTCATTGTTTTCTTTGCTTACTTTTATTGTTTCTGTCAGCGAACTCTTATTATTGGCTTTATCGTATTACTATTTTCTCCTATATATGTATAAATTAGTTGTAAGAATTCCTAAATAAATAAATGACAAGTGGCAATATCGTCGATGTCTTTAGCGTACCAAACTAGAGAAATATCACAATTAAATTAAAATAAAGACCCAACTCGACCAGTAATTGGACCCGTACTCGAGTCTAAATTCACGGAATTAACCGCTAGAGCCCGTGCAGTGCGTAGACAGTTTTAAGTTCAAGATTTAACCATAAATAAATACGGGGCCTAACGATGATATCCAATATTTTATCTTTGATTTTGTCAACGTTTATTTGTATGTAACGAATATGAAATTTGCAGTAAAAAACAATCGAATCGATTCGAGTAGAGTCAAGGCAAGTTAAGTCAAATATAATCAAATTAAATTGATTAGAATCATTTATTTTACACTTGGATAATTTAATTTTTATTTATTTTAAACTTTATTGCACGTTATACAAGGGGCGAACTTAATGCCACTAGAGATTATCTGACAGCCAACCTTAGGGACAATGTGGACCATTTTAAATGTAAGTTAGTTGCAAATATCTATATATAATAATAATTCATAAATAATGTCAATACTTTTATTTTATTTTTTTAGATTTACTAACTAACTATATAATAATAACTAACCTATATAATAATTGATCACTATAAAATAACCAGCAGCTACTTTAGGTGGCCCCATCATATCAGCTGTAACATCGTTTTTAACTATAGCACTGTTGCCATAAACAAGTTTGTTTAAAACTATGTACTTTATTTGTGGCTGTAGAGAGGCCGTATCAGCTTATAGACTAAAATAAATTACGCACGTCAAGTTAATAATTAATTCTTGGCTCTAAAGAGGCTGTGTGAGCTTACAATCTAAAAATACATAAAAATAGTGTTATCACTACAATATTTATGTCAATAAATGTAAATTCGTGGCTGTAAGGAGGCCGTGTCAGCTTACAATCTAAATAATAATTATTGTTTCGAACCACATTAGAACTGTCACTTAGTCAGGAAGCCCCTAACCTAACTAAGGGCCTCCTAGCATGGTAAAAAATATATATGGGTAGAAGGCCGATTTAAGGGATCCTTTAGCTTAGGTGATTTTTACATAGGGGACTATTTAGGGATCAGTGGTGAAAACGGGCATAAGTCTGCCTTTGTACTTTGTGCAATAAAGTTTTTCAATAAATAAATAATTATAGTACGGTGGGCAACCCTAATTGTCAAATATCTTTACGTTCCACTTATCAGGTTGGCAAGAATTTTGGAAATAAGGTATGTAACTTCGCAACCGAAAATATCGTGAATGTTGTGTCCTATGAAAAATAAAAAGAGGAAAGATTGAACGTCACTGAAAACTGAATTTAAACGGACATTTTGTAATCAAGTGAAGCGTGAATTTTAAGTCAGCTTATTTCTGTATTGTTTGATAAAGTATCATCATAATCACGACCGTATCCCTTGCGGGGTGGACAGCGACCACGCTTTTTAAAAAGCGGATTTACATTTGGCCATCTATACCAATATGCCCATCATGACAAGTGGCAAACCCTTCGAAGTATCTAGCGTCATCACAAATAAATAAAAAAAAAAAATATGTGATGACCAGAAATCGAACCCGGTACCTCCGCATCTAAATTTACCGCGGTCGTTACCATTACATATGCCAACCTTAACCTTATGATTTTATTATAGTGTTAAAGGCTATAAATGTGTGCATCTACAAAAGCGCCATCTATGATCGAGTAGCGAAACTATAACTTAATGACAACTTCTAGAATGTTCCGTGTGTTTTAATTGAAAATTTATATTGTAACAATTTTCTCTAAATATTGTTTTTTTTTTGTATTTTTGGTACTTGAGATTATATGTAATTCATTAGTCAGTAAGACAAAATGTTACATAATAACATAATAATATTGTTTTTTTTTTTTTTTACAATATTAAATAAACTTTTTTTTTAAATATAATATATTAAAAAAAAAACAATTTAATACACAAGACTTCTAAATTTGGTAAAGAGTAATAAAAACCTTTTTAAATCAAATTTGTAAAATTAATCAGTTTTTTAAATTGTGCGCCTCTCAGACGCCTGTTTTTCTTTTCAGTACTATAAAATAAGTTTATATTTAGTTTAGTTAAGATAGTAAAAGGGAATTACAATTTTAATCAACCAATTCATGTGCCAAGGCGCAAAACAAAACTTTCTAACAAAAGCAAAAAAACTAAACTTTGTTTGCGAGAAAACAATCATTAAACGGCGAAGTCACGTGTACGGGACGACAAGTGATCTAGTAAGCACTTTTTATTTTACCCGACTTTCGCCCTTAATCGAAGGCTAATTAGAGTCAAAATCCCATAATTTATTTGGTGGTAGATAGATCTTTTTATAAAGCGGGAATCGAAACGTGTTTCTTTATCGCCAGCCTTGCATTTTGTGTGTTACATTTTAAAAGTTAATCTATAAAACGATTTCTTCGCTCAGCTTTCAATACACGTCATGTGTTTTTTTCAATACACGTCATGTGTTACTTACTTTTGATTTATTTTAGAATATTCCTGCTGCTATTTTATGTTAAAAACATTTATTATAATTATTTAAAATAACGGTGGTGGCTTGGTTGTAAGAACGCGTTCCTTAAATCCTACAAAGGTCGGTTCGAACCCCCCCCTGGCATGAACCAATGAGAAAAACACGTACATTCGTCATATATTTACAACACCACCGTTCCCTTGAGGAGGAGAGCACGTTAAGCCGTCGGTCCCGGTTCCACTAATACCAACTTGTGGAATTGTTAATAAATTGTCATTAAAAATTGACATCATAACCTCGCCAAGCCGTCTGGCCAGCGTGGCGAGTGTAGGCCAAATTCTCCAGATATATGTTCTGGAAGGCCCATCTCCCAGTGGAGGTCTAGGACGCTCGGGGCTGTAATGGTGATGAATTAAAATAACATTTGAAATAAAATATTTTTTATAATTTATTTTTTTATTTATATTTGGGTGACTTACAGCTATGATACATTTAAGTGTTAATGTTTAAATTACAATAAAGCCAATTAACAGTTTCCACATTTAGGATAAAAAACTTCTGCGAATAATATAAAGATAAAAATATAATGTAATAATAATCAAAATACGATAGAGCAGGTATCAAGTATTTTTAAACAAAATGTTTGTTACATTATTTTTTACGTCCAATAGCAAGACTTCTAACTTTTGTAGCCATTTAAAAAAATATGCCTATTGAGCAATGCATGGATGTAATGTCAACCTTATCGCCAGTGTTTTTAAGATTACAGACAGTAGATGGTGGGGTCGTCCATTGAGCGAGTTATGGAGCTAATAACTTAACCTTTACCTCATGTTTTAAAGATTATAATTGTGTTTAACTATAATAGCGCTATCTATAATCGTCTAAAGGAACTTTTTTGTCTAGAGGTCAACTGAGCCAATTTCAACCTTATAATTAGTGTCAAAGGCTATAATTGTGTGCATCTACAAAAGCGCCATCTATGATCGAGTAACGGAACTATAATTTAATGATTATTTCTAGAATGTTCTGTATTTTAATTGAAAATAGAAAATTTATATTTATAGGTTTAGTTTATATTCAATTCATGTTAATTTAATATTAGTTTTAAGTACAAAAATTAACTGACACCAGGTCTCGTTGTCTTGTCGAAGAAGAACACGTTTTACACTTCCGTAGCACGTAGGTCGGCATATTGTCCGTGAAACAAGAAAATATTCACACATAAGAAATGTGTATTATCCATTGGTACACGCCGAGGTATGATCCGCGACCTTTAAATATCCCCTATATAACATTTAAATTTGACATTTTGTTTGCTATTTAGAATTTACCCCCGTAATGAAGTTAGGAGTAGTATGGGGTAAATTTGGATACCTTTTTAATTTTAGTTTGACAATTTATTCAATACTACTTATTTCGCCCGGCATTGCCCAAGTAATATAGTGCTGTAGCGGATTTTGATGAAATTCCTCTCGCATCCACTCCTACTGCGTGAAGCTGAGTCTTGAATCCGTTCTTTTGGAATATCAGACACAGCACATACCGTAGTCACCATCCTGGGGACTCATACATCTGTCGTACGATAAAGATGTGGAATGCTCTTCCAGCCTCTGTGTTTCCACTTTCCTATAACTTGGAGCCCTTCAAGCGAAGTGTGAAAAAGCATCTAGTCAAGCCGGCATAGTGTTGGGACTGACATGTCGTGCTAATATATTTAAAAAAAAATGATTTCCACGAAAAACACTAAGATGTCTAATAACGATCTTGCCACTTGTCATGATTGGCCTATAGTAAAGTTGGCTAAATGTGAATCCGCTTATTTATAAACGTGGTTTCTGACCACCACGAAAGGGACACGGTCGTGATGATACTTTACTATGTCTAATAATTACATTGATTGTTCGTCCGTCTTTCACGGCTATATTACTGGACAGATTAAAAAAAAATGGCAAAAGGCAAAAATGTTCCTTGGAACCCTGGGACGGACATAAGCTATATGACGTCCATCACATATGATCACACATCCATATACTCGTAAATTTCATCATGATCAGCCCGTGGCTGTCCACTGCTTGATATTAGCTTTCCCCAAGACTCGCCATATATTTGTATGGCTATTTAATTCACCCACGCCTATATTACTGATCCGATTTTAATGAAATTATCCAGAAATGATCCTTGAAATTCAAGAATAGATATCTAGTACCTACCTATAGAATATTTTCGTTTGCCACTATATTACACGGGCAACCCTGGGACAAAATTCTAGTTTTTAATTAAAAAAAAAACATGGCACCCTTTATCTATATGTGGGCAGCAATGTACGTCGTCCCATTGTTTCCACTCGACAAGACAAAGTGCAATGAAGGATTTATACCAGTGCTTTAGTAAAAACGTGATCGGACCATCTAAACTCAACTAGTAAACACCCAATACACGGATATATACACGTATTGATACACACGGCTGTCTCCGTGGTGTAGCGGTTACGACCGTAGATGAACACAAAACTCAAATAAATAACATTTTCATGAAACAATTCTCTGTAGAATTTTATTCATGTCGGTGCATTTATATATATATTTCCAGATATTAAAATAAAATAAACAAAAACTAAACTACACTATAAATAAACCTAATAAATTAAAAACTGATATTATTTCCGTCCGATGGGCGTATTGTGCCGAGGACACTCGCTGCGTTCTCCCGTTGAACTGTCTCCCGGCTGTCATACACTAATTCATTCTGTACCGATTGGTCTAGCTTTGGTTCACATAACAATATTTAATGTCTCTGAACCTAGCTAGCTTGGGATTTCTAATGATATAATATATAAATCATGTATGTATTGTCAAAATTCATTGTTCTGATGCGGAATTATTATGCGCACTGCGTTTATATTTGACATTAAATATTGTATAATTTGTAACATTTCTCTCTGCGGCCTGAAATAATAATGTCAGGTATTCGGTTTCGTGTATGATGCACGACAGGCACATTATGGAGAAGACAGGTTTTGTTTATTTATTTTATGTACACAAACGGATAAATTTTTGCTTATGTGTTGTTTTTTAGCTACTATTATTTTCGTCTTTTATTGTCATACATTGTGGAACTTTAACGAAGAGCACTTGTCTTCTGGAACACACTCTGTTTAATCAGACTAGTCCAGGAGATAGAGCACATTTATATATAGGTAAAATAAAATTGTGTCAATAAAGATTTATTATTATTATTTATTATTGTTATTAAAATCAATACTATTCTAATATTTGTCAACAATATCTTAAGTTCTGTTTTTTTTATTTATTTTTATTATACGTTCACGTATTACCTTGCGCCCACCTAATGGTAAATGGTGCGCGAGGAAAGTCAAAGTCAAAGTCAAAATATCTTTATTCACGTAAACCTATTACAGGCATTTATGAAACGTCATTAATTTAATTATTTTGAATGATTCTACTCCTGCTAGTAGAAGACTAAGCAGCAAAGTGGTCCAATAAGTAAGCTGTTAGCAGAAGACCAGCAGCTTAGCAGGAAACATGGATACACGTTACTGGGTTTATCAGCACGAACGGTGGATACTTTCCCGACCCGGCAGATTGGGCAAATTAACACTTATTTGCAATGATGTCAAATTGCAACTTTTGTATATATATTTTTTTATAAATATCAGCATTACAAGCTTACAATATTAGTTCTCCTTGAAAGTAAATGTTGGTATTTGACATCATTGCAAATAAGTGGTAATATATATTATTTTATATATATATATATACTTATATATGTATAAAATAAAATAATATAACTATGTACCCGCAAATGTTTTTCTACAATAAAGCATTTATTATTATGCCATAATACATATATTGCCATTTACGAACAGTGCAGTGGTCCGCACTCGTATCTAAGCTTAGCATTTGTGTGTATAAATATATTTTCTTTCTTTATTAGATGATGGCTGGGACTGTAATTTCCATTGAAGCTACTTGGTGCATGAAAATATCTGCGTGTGACGTCACAAATTGTCGCCTATTCAGTTGCGAAATTACAACCGAGCGAGGAACGGAACTAATTTGCCGAATTCCCGAAATTATCGAAATTATCCCCAAAATTCGACGCTTGGGTGCGATCAGTATTGAAAATTTGATTTATGATTAAATTAAACGCTGTGATGGTTTTTCCAACAATTTGCGTAATTATTGTTATAAATATATTTCTATGATGGACATGACAGGAGTCCTCTACGAATAGAATCGTTAGTTTAGTGCACGGACACGCTACGCACGTTGACTAAGCTTCGTTTTGTATGAAAAGTGTGGCTCGTACGTCGGTCCAGGTTCTACTAATTCCAACTTGTGGAATC
Source organism: Tinea semifulvella (assembly GCA_910589645.1). Lineage (NCBI taxonomy): Eukaryota > Metazoa > Arthropoda > Insecta > Lepidoptera > Tineidae > Tinea > Tinea semifulvella. The sequence continues at coordinate 1,070,273 of OU342604.1, forward strand.
GTTAATAAATTGTCATCAACTCGTCTGGCCGCGTGGCGAGTGTAGGCCAAATTCTCCAGATATATGTTCTGGAAGGCCCATCTCCACCAGTGGAGGTCTAGGGACTCTTTCTAGAAGCTGTAATGATGGTGATGATTTTTATGTCTCCGTGGTCTAGCGGTAAAGTCCGTGGATTATGACTCCGAGGCACCTGGTTCGATTCCTGGTCGGGACACAAAAATATTTATTAATGTAAATAAATACATTTAATTTGTGATATTCTCGAGTTTGGTACGCTGGAGACATCGACAAGCTTGCCACTTGTCATGATTGGCCTATAGTAAAGTTGGCTAAATGTGAATCCGCTTATTTATAAGCGTGGTTTCTGACCACCCCGAAAGGGAAACGGTCGTGATGATACTTTACTTTACTTTTTAAAACATTTGAACTATATTCCACAAGTTGGTATAAGTGGAATCGGGACCGATGCCTTAACCTGCTCTCCGATGCACGGGAAACTGTGGTGTTGTCAATAAACATAGGTAAAAAAAAGTGTATTTCTCATTGGTACATGCCAGGGGTTTAAACTAAACTTTTTTAGGATTATTTTTTTGAGGAAAGCGTTATTTGAACCGAGCCACCACCGCCCTTAATACTTTTTTTTTAATCATATTTTATTAGGAGCTTTTACCCAAATTGAGCATGTCAGCCCCATCGTATTTAACCTAAATAAACAAACAATTATCAGTTTTCCATCTTCTTATTAAAAATATTTAAAAAAATAAGTACTTACCTAGTCGATTGGGAACAAGGGCCAGCTTGCACCGAATTGAAGGCAACCGTATTATATGGATTCAGTTTTAGATGATGTATTAGGTATTGCCTCTCGCCCTGGCTCCTGGCACAATCGTTTAAGATGTGTCCTACATCTTCTACTTCACCACAAACTTCACAGTTGGGTGAAGCAGTCTTTTACATAAGAAACCCGAATTTGTTTAACCTTTTCAGCACGGACTATTCCAAGCGTGCGTTATTACAAAATAAATTTAGCCGTGTCTCCAAATTCTGTTTGGCCGCTCCGAAACGTTCTCGATACAAGTTCGTGCACTCATCTAGCTACTTAGTAATTATCTCTATTTCATTGTTAGGACTAGTAAAGAAAATAACATACAAAAGTGGTTTTTATTTCCATTGTATAACCCAACCCACAATAGTCCGCTAGCACATTAGAAAACAACAACGCACGAATATGCGAAGGGGGTTTTGTAGAATTCCCTAGGAGAGGATTTTTTTCACTATTTATATGGGATATTTTAGACTTCAAGGATCTTAAAGGTATACTTTAATATGCATTTTTTTTTCGTGCTGAAAGGGTTAAGGCAATGTGTCCAGAGCGAAGGCGAAATGCATTGACAACAACCCTTAATACTTACAAAAATATAAAAAAAAAATTATAAACACCAAGTTACTTTAATCAACGTTTATTTTCCTTAAGACAAAGACATCGATTATTAGCGGGGACACGTACGAGCGAAGCCGCGGGCATATTTGAAAAGGATCAATTGAATAGAGTGCTCAGTCCGCGACTTAGTTTCCAATACTCTGTGTAAAAAGAACCCGCCTGCCTTTTCAGAACGTCTTCCCACACTGGAACCGAGAAGTGTTTTTAATGGATGCGGCATGTATTACAGTAAAAAGGGTATAGTAACTAATTGGAAAAAAAATTGCAACTTACGCAAAAAACTCATTTACCCGAACACGTTTTTATTTATTTATTTATTTTTAAAAAAATCACAGCTTATTATATTAAACATATAAACAAAATAGCAATAGTGGAACACAAGCCAAAGAGATTTTATATTATTTAGACAATACAATTAAAACAGAAATAAGAGTAAAATATAGTTAATAGATTTAAATTAATAGTGCAACTGAACTGTGACTAGCAGAAGTAAAAGAATAATAATAATAATAAATAAGTGAAAACCAATAGGTTAATGATTATTTACCTAAGACAAAATGAATGAATGAGAGGCAGAAGCAAAATTATACTATATATACGTGTATAGTAGTATTCGTGTATTAGCAAGCGAAGTGTATTTGTAAAGTTAGTCCGGGATAAGAGTTGTCTTGATACTGCATCCGGTGATTAGTTAGATGTATCAGAGTAGAACATGGCTAAAACGTTAATATAGATAAGTCATTTACAGTAATCTAAACAGGTGAATGAATAAATGTTTGAAAAATGTATATATATACGATAGGTTATATATATATATATATTTATATCTATTCATTATATTATTATTATACTCAATTTAATTGTTTACCCAATAATGATTTGATTATTTATTAGTGCGCCGTAATTAGTTCTCTAGCAATTTTGATCTTGTTAACCAGATTTATGACCTTATTAAGCTATAGCACATTTTATTGTGCACCATGTCACAGGACAGCGATTAGGTGGAGCAAAATTTTTAATTTTTATTTTATATGAATTATGTTTTTTTTTTGTGAGTTTATTTATGTTCTAGTTTATTCATGTCATATTTTCCTTTTGCATTTAGGCTCAGTTTACATTAAAAATTAACTTACATTGCATATGTGTATACATTACGTTATACGTTAATGTAGCCAGGTGAATAGTAGGATACCTAAAGTGCTATACATACCCATTATAGGTATAGCTGTAGTAGTATAGTATTATTGAGCCAGCAACCAATTATATGCGCGCGAAAATTTAAAAATATTGTGTATTTTGTTACTAGTTTACCATTCGATACATAGGCAGGTACTAAAAGTTACACAATGCATTTTTTTTTACTAAGGTGTTACTATAGTTCGCTTGCCGACATGTTGATTAAATTGAAACAAATGATTGAATTAATAAGAATAATTACTCTATTCAAACCACAGACATTAAATTTAGTACCTCTTACCGCCTACTAGGCGGCGCCACTTTCTATGTGAACCGAAAGTCAATTACTTTTTATTTTATTTTATATACTAGCACGACATGTGACCTTGCACCCACCTGATGGTAAGTGGCGCGTGAGGTCCATGAATGTTAGGAACTGGAATCAGACACTTATGACTGACATCAGTCCCTAACACTATGCCGGCTTGACTGGGCATGACGGCAATTAAGGCCTGATCTCAAAACGTGTGGATACATTTTACTGGGTTTATCAGCACGAACGGTGGACACTTCCCCACTCCGGCAGACTGGGCAAATTATCACCATCAGTCTGCCTACCAGCTAATAAATTATTTAGTTTATTACTGCTCTCTGGTCTTTAGAAGCAATAAAAACGTTACGTCAACGCAGAAAATGCATTGAGTAACACGCCGCGCTTACCGACGTTGTCATAGTTGGGTGACAACAAAACATTAATATCATCATGTACATAATGTCATGAAGCGGTTAAACATTAGGTCCCATTATACCTATCAGCAAGCTTCGATGTCTCTAGCCAGGTACCTCCGCATCTAACTTAACCGGACTTAGTAGATAGCTTCAGATTCTTAGCAGAAACTGCCTAACCACCCGCGACGAGGTGCACTGGACGAGGTGGCCTGAATGTGCAATAGGGCTAATGCTAAACACATGTCCCTTGCCATCGCTTCGCGCAATTCTAGAGGGTCCTAAGATCGCGGGTACTCCAGCAGTGACAAGAGTCCTCGGATGATGTTGTTGAGAGCCGGGTGACGAGGAATGCGGCCGGCATTTCAAGCACAAAAAAGCCCGTAGGACCGAGATGTAAGTATTAATAGTAAAAATTTGTAGAGCATCGATGATAAAATCGGACTTTAATTTGAGTTTGGGCTCATTCAGCATTTAAATATATTATTTCATAGCTCCATGTATCTTTCAACAAACTAAAATCCTCACGCCGAGCGCAAATCGAATTATCGAACATCCGTACCTCATTCGAATACGTTCTCGAATACGATTTTAAAAAACATCCCCTTTATTTCCCATGAATAGAAGAAGCGTGTCTTTTTTCATTTAGAATAATCCTTTTGAAGGTTATAAAGAAAACACTTGAAGCTGAAAATATTATAATATATTTTTTAAACTTTAATTTTACTATACTTATACTGCGTGAAATTTATTCAAAAGCAAATATTTTTATAGTATAATCTAGAATAAAAATAAAGTACTACGTATTTATAATTTTAATTATTTAGTAATAAAATCTTGAGTTACGGTAAGAGAAGTTTTCCTAAAAATTTTGCCACTCATACTGAGCCTAATCAAGTAGGTAGTAAGATATCGACGATCGTTGAATTACGTAATTCTTTCTCCCTCTATTTCGTCTGTGGGCGAGATCAATTAATAATATTACTCCCCAGCTTTTAGGTATTTATTACGATGGATATCGCGATTTTCAGATGCGGACTTATTCACCATGCAGTAGTGTTTTGTTTTTCGGATAATGATTCATTAAAAAAGTTTCCTTTTTTATTTCAAATAGTGACACCTGAAGTCTAAAAAACTATTTGCTCATTTGACAATTACACTCGGTATATATCTTTATAGATTACCTAGCTTCTTCTTCTCAGCCTAGATACGTAGACCTCCACAGCTGAAGCTTCCAGGTCCCGTTACATGACATAACTCTTTCGCTTCGTCGAGATCCACTAACCTTTTCATACAAAACTCTTTAATGCACTTTCAGCTAGTGTTTTATTTATTTGATCGTGGTAGTTAGTCTTGGTCTGCCAGGGGCTCTATTACCCACAACTTTCGCATTATACAAGTATACGAGTATCAAGTTCGGCAATCTTTCATTTCAACATGCCAAAACTATCGGAGCATGCCTTCTCTCATTTTGGTCCCTATGCTTTTTTTCAGACCTTTATTATAATATATACTATACATAACAAATTAATAAAATTTATAATATATTTAAAAAAAAGTATCATCACGGCCGTTTTCCTTCCGGGGTGGTCGGAAACCACGCTTATAAAGATGCGGGTCACATTTAGCCGACTTTACTTATAGGCCAATCATGACAAGTGGCAAGTTCGTCGATGTCTCAAGCGTACCAAACTCGAGAATATCACAAATAAATTAAATATCAATCAATTTATATTATTGTGACCCGACCAGGAATCCAACTCGGTGCCTCCGAGTCTAAATCGACAGACTTAACCGCTAGACCACAGAGACATATATTAAATACTAATAATACATAAGTGTATTTCTCAGTGTAACATGCCGGGGCCCGAACCGCTTAATAATATGAGTTAAGGGATGATGGCAAACCCAGAAGAGTAGTTATAGACATCGTAGTAATGAATGAACTCGTAAGTGAGGTATTGTTTGTAGTTTCATAATATCCTGCTAATGCATCCACTGAGGGTTTTCTCTCGTTATCTCGTGTTACAACCCTAATGACAAACGAAGGTGTTAACAAAAAATATTATAGCCATGTTATACACACAGTTGCCGAGAGGCTGGTTACAGTAAAACAATGTTTAATGAGGATGGGAATGCACTGTATTATTAATTTATGTAAGTACTTATTGTGTCAAAATAGGAAAACTGCCTTCTGGAGCCCAGAATTTCTTTTCCAGAAGGCAGTGCTCACTAACTGAATTTATTTGATTATGATCCAATAAACGTTATTTTACTTTTTTATTTATTTAAAAAGGACTAAAAACTATAAATAAAATACCCGACTGCGTAAAAAAAAACTTATTTAAAAACTTAAAACGTCTTTTAAATTAATAATACTCCTAATATTTGTGAATAAATGTTTTTAATAAAATAATAACATGCATTATTAGCAAAAAAGTTTTAAAGAGACATAACAGCGCGTCTTGTCGTCTCCTCCGGTGACAAGAGGGCTGGCTCTTTCTTCTCCCAGAGAATCAGTATTGCAATTCAGCGGGGAAATGCAGCCAGCGTTCTTGCCACCATTCCACGCGGACGGGACTTATATCCCTATCCTTAATATTAATTTTATTTTATATGCTGTAAATTTTTTTTCGAATATATGTATTTTCAAAGAATCCTAATATCAATAATTGTCAAATACAACTTGACAACATAATAATTTTAAAGTTTTTTTTTCTGCGTAGCTATCGCTACACGACTCCCTTCCCAGTCTTTGAGGTGGTCTTATCACTCCACCAGACCAGCAGCCCTGTTACTTAAGCGCAAACGTTATATAATGGAATCCGTGAACTGCATATACTCGTATATGACGCTATTAAAGTTGATATTTGCACGGCCGCTGTCAAGGTCGAGTGTTTATAGAGTTGAGAATTGAATAATATTTTGTAATTATGACGCAAACTCTGACATAAATAACGAAATCCACTAATTAAGTTTTCTACTAAGTAACATAACTGCTAAGGTATAACTGGTACAAGTGAAGAAAGACTAGGATTCTAGAACTAGTGGGATGCCGTGAATATAAAATCAAAAATAATGTTCTAGTGACATTTGTAACGGAACTCCATGGCACGGGAATATTGTTTTTGTTTAATAAAAAATATATTTATTTTCACTGTTATTTCGTATTTGTAAAGTATATAGGCTTTAGTTGGTAATAATAAACGTCACACTTGTAGTGTATAATGGTTCTCCATCGTATTTTATTGAAAAGGTTCATATTTTTAATTATACTAGCAGGACATGTGACCTTGCGCCCCACCTGATGATGATGCACAAGGTCCATGAATGTTAGCAACTGGAATCAATCTCATGACTGACTTCAGTCCCTAACACTATGCCGGATTGGCTGGGTATGACGGCAATTCGAGCTTGATCCCGAAACGCGTGGATATACTTTACTGAGTTTATCGGCACGGACGGTAGATATTTCCCCGCCCCGGCAGACTGGGGAAATTGCCACCATCAGTTCGCCTACCACCTATTAAATATTAGTATTTATCGTGCTCTCAATTCGATTCAGTACCAATGACACTAAATAATAAAGTTTTATATTAATGGATATGGAAATGTCACTCATTTAATACAATAATTGATTGACAATATGGGTGTTGTGACCCGAGTTTTTCCGATGGAAATACATTATGCACTATATCTATACCTTATACCTGTAAATTTATATTTTGATTAATTATCTCACCCTAAACTGTCGCATAGTCTCCCCGCAGTACAAACATGAATACCGCAATACCTGCAAACAATTGCTGTAAAAGGGTAGCCAGGAGCCGACAAATAGCCTTTGTTAATACACCCACCCCTAACTACACCCCTTTAAGTACCAGTAGCATGAGGCATGATTAGAGCCTTAGAATAATTACGCCTAGATTGAAAGTACACGTGCGATAAGTGAATCAAGTTTTACTGAGCTATCACCGCTCGATTACTTAACAATCCGCGTCATTCTTAAGGTCTAATCATCGTGCTAACAGCTCTCGAGGGAAACGAAATGAAACGTATATATTCATTTTTAATAATTGATCTATTATTTATTTTGTTCAACTAATTTATACTTTTCTTGATTTTTTCATAGTAACTATCAAAATTAATAAATTAACAATGCTTTAATTAACAAAAAGTACAAAAAAAACAAATATTTTTTTTTATAATTTTCCGTGGGAACCCGTAGTAGCGTTACTAAATCTGGAACACTTTTTTTGTAAGGAGTCATTAAATACTTGGGCTGCATTATTAACAGGACGTTGACAATGGGTGAAATGGCCTGCCACGCCGTCAATCAGGCAAAGGCGGCCCGAGCCATGTTACGTCCAGTTATGAATTCCAGCTTGCCGCTCAGGTTGAAGGTCCGGTACAAGATGTTCATCCGTTTTTGCCTCACCTATGCTGCGCCAGCCTGGCACCACCTTCTGGCCAAGACCAACAGGGACAAGATCCAAAGTCAGCAGAACATATCGCTCAGAGTGGTTTCCGGAGCGCCATGGTTCGTGCGTATTTCCGTCTTAGCTCGAGATTTGGAGATGCCTACTATTGAGGAGTTTGTCGTTGGCCTGACTAGACGTATGTTCTCTCGGGCCGACAACGGACACTTCAAGGATCTTCAGAACATCGCTTCGTCTTGTGCACGTCCCCCCAGCGGGAGACCACTTCCTAGAGAAGTACTCCTGGAGGAGAGCTGAAGCATTCGAACTTAGCCCCCTGGGTTCGTGAGCCACACGGGCTGTTATACTAGTAACGCTGAGATCCTGCCGGGGAAAACGGGGGACTGTCCCCATCCCCAACCCAGGCCCATTAGGCATCCGGGCCTGGACGACCCCACTGTCTGTCTGTTGTAAGGAGTTACGCTTCTTCTTGTATTATGTTCCTTGGTCAAGTTGGTTTTGAAAATTATTGATATTAGGATTCTTTGTTAAAGTTATGTTATTATTTTATTAAAAACATTTATTCACAAATATCCGCAGTATTATACATTTAAAAGCTAAGACGCTTTAAATTCTATAAATTAGCCATGATACTGAGTCTTATCCACCCATTTACACCCCTCTTGTATCTATTAATGTTTCCTTTTGTTTTAACCGAGGGAATCAACTTTAAGTGATATTACTTATGATAACAGTTAATGGTCTTGTGTTTTATTCATTGACTTCAAGTCCCCTGCAGATGATAAAACGTCGTCTAAGGCTGGGCTGCACCAAAACGAGGTCCCTAATATTGTAACGAATAAGTTGAAAATAGCGTAAATACCACAGTTTAATTTTGAAGGTCAGCCGCCAGCTGATAGAATCGACGCCATTTTTAACTTTATAATAACATAGATATCGTTTTTGTACAACTAGCTTAACACATATGGAATTTATTCTGAAATAAAGTTTTTATTATTATTATTATTAACAATAACCCTTCAATGAAAACAGACTGGTTTAACCGATAGGTGAAATTTACTTAAAACTTTTTTAAAATTTGAACTGTGAATGAGAGCTTGTAATTAGTGAAATAAAGATGCCATAGAAATATATTTTCTGTAAGTATGTGTGATTTTCAAATTAATTGAACTTATAACAAAATATATAATGTTCGACGTTATATATATCTATATATGTATATACAACTTCGAACGAACAAAAAAAATCAAAAAACGATGCTTCTTAAAACTTAACCCACTAAAACAACGTCATATGTAGATTTAAATTTTTTTTTTATTTTTTTTATAACAGTTCCAAATATTTTTAAATTACAATAATAGTCAAAAATTAAGCCGCAGCCACTTCTTTACTCAGCGCTGATTCCATCCACAAATCTTGTCGTTAAGATGGCTTAAAGCACTCGTGTATGTCGGTGTATTGTTAAGATTAACAGTATCGATCTGTGTATCTACGGCTTTACGCGAGAAGGAAAATTAATCACGACATATCAAATACTTAATTAGTTTGTACATTTCAGCGATACAGCTTTGTGTAAGCGGAGCGGTGAGCGGAGCGACAAGCAGAGCTGAAAACATTATTATTATAGTTGTAAACTTAAATAATATAATTATCTCTCCGGTAAGCAAGAGTCTCTCTATCAGAATGCAATTTGGTGGATAACAGCGTTCGGAAATGAGTCACCTCGCGATATTTCCGTTCATCGTAATTTTCTATATTTAAATGACTTTGTGTCAAAGCTAACAAACGTTGTTTATAGTGTGGCAACTTCCTTGGCCACTGTAAAATAACACTGTCAACACTTTTGAATTTAGAATTAAGGAAATTAGATGGATTACAAGATTTACACCAACAACATGTGTTTCTTTTAATTAATTAATATTACCGAAATATTTCGTCAATAATGAGAGATAAAGTATATCTCTAAATTGGTGACCCCGATATGTGTAGGACAAGTGAAAATAATTCGTGAATCGGCTGTTCGACGATCTTTTTCGCGCCATTATTTCCGCGCCAACATTCGCGCCTAAGAAATGGCCCGATGACGTCACAGCGGTGATTACCGCGACATCGCCTATGCTTGGCGCGTTCCTGATTTTCCTTGTGCAATCCATCGCTGCGCCGTGCCGTGCGCTATCTACTCGCCCGCTTCACACCGCGCATTGGACAGAATCACACAGGATATCATCGGATCACTCGTCTAGTTGTACCAATATTTGTTTTAGTATTAAGATTTTATTAGTTTTGAATTAAATTTAGAGTTTTCTTTTATAATTAAACAATTTTACATTTTTAATTTTAATAATACTAGATTAATAATTATTTTTTAACATTATTATTAGGCAATCTTAATTTTAGTAATTTTATTAATTTATTTTCCATAATGGACGATATCTTGCAATTAGTAAAGGCTTTGCAAGAACAAAATTCGACTCTGCAGGAACAAATAAATTCATTTTCCACATCTTCAGATTATAAAAATATTGTTAGTCCGGAGGTGTGTAAAGTGTCTGTTAAGTTGCCCCCGTTTTGGGCACAACAGCCGGAGGTGTGGTTCTCTCAGGTAGAGGGACAGTTTGCTATCGCAGGTATCACAGTAGATTCTACAAAATATAACTATGTTATAGGTCAACTAGACGCTCGATATGCAGCTGAGGTGGCTGACATTATCACACACCCCCCTGACCAGGACAAATATGAGCGACTCAAGAATGAGCTCATACGCCGACTGTCTCTATCGGATGAACAACGTGTTCGTCATCTTCTATCAGAGGAAGAACTAGGCGACAGGCGTCCTTCTCAATTTCTCCGTTATCTAAAGTCGTTAGCAGGTAGGGTTGTTAAGGACGATAATATAATTAGACACCTTTGGCTACGTCGGTTGCCCACACATGTGCAAGCTATCATGGCAGCACAATCATACTCATCTCTAGACGACGCAGCCGTAGTAGCCGACAGAATTTATGACACAGTATCTTCAAACATGCAGTTCGTTTGCTCCACATCAACCCAACCAGCTATATTACAAAATTTGTCTAATAAAATGGATGATCTGGACAATCAAGTTGCCGCTCTAAACACTGGTCGTAGTAGACAACGTAAGCCTATGCCCCGACCCACTGAAGGCTCGAGGCTCTGTTGGTTTCATCGTCAATACAAAGCCAACGCACGTAAATGTGTTCAGCCTTGCAGTTGGACCCCCACTACGGTCAGAGAGCTAAACTTCCTGGACAGTCAGTAATGGCGACTACTGATTGTCCCACACCAAGTCGCCGTCTATTTATTACTGACCAGACCAGTAAACGTCAGTTTCTTATTGACACCGGTTCCGACCTATGTTGTTTTCCCCGCAGGCTCCTTCGCAATCGTCGCTGCGATGATAATTATCATCTTAGTGCTGCTAATGGAAGTACGATTAAAACATATGGAACCTTACAGCTATTGCTTAACCTGGGCCTTCGTCGAACCTTTCGGTGGAATTTCTTGGTCGCTGACGTAACCACTCCCATCTTAGGTTCAGATTTTTTAGCTTTTTATAACCTATTGCCAGACTGTCGACATAAACGTCTTCTTGACGGCAAGTCAGGTCTATGTTCTTCAGCAATACTAGCTAATACTGACCACGTTAGCGTCAAGGCTGTTACTGCCACGAGCGAATCGCCCTTTAGGGAATTACTTAATGAATTTCCTGACATCATGAGACCACCTGGCATGCCGAGACAAATAAAGCACAGCACCGTGCACTTTATTAAGACCACTGAAGGTCCACCAGTCTCCTGCAGGCCGCGCCGGCTCGCGCCTCCGAGACTCATGGCGGCTAAACGAGAATTTGAGGACATGATTACTTGTGGAACAGCGAGGTCTTCTAAGAGTCCTTGGTCCTCGCCTCTGCATATGGCTCCTAAACGCGACCTCACCTGGCGACCTTGCGGTGACTATCGTGCTCTCAATGCTCGAACAGTTCCAGATCGCTACCCGGTGCGTCATATTGGGGACTTTAGTCATAATATAACTGGTTCCACCATTTTCAGCACCTTCGATTTGGTAAAAGCATTTCAACAGATTCCCGTTCATCCTGATGACGTTTGTAAAACCGCCATTATTACCCCGTTCGGTTTATTCGAGTTCCCCTTTATGACGTTCGGGTTGCGCAATGCTGGACAGACGTTCCAGCGTTTTATCGATGAGGTGGTTCAGGGCCTTGACTTCTGTTACGCATATATCGATGACATTTTGGTATATTCTCGTGACGCTACGCAACATGCCCAACATCTACGCATTCTTTTCCAGCGCCTACATGACTACGGAGTGGTAATAAACCCAGCAAAGTGTGTCATAGGCGCCAACGAAGTCCACTTCTTGGGCTACTGTATTAACGCAGCCGGCACGCGTCCGCCTGTGCAACGAATACAAGCTCTGAAGGATTTCCCCCTCCCCAAAACTGTCCAAAGTTTGCGCCGATTCTTAGGTATGGTAAATTACTATCGTAAATTCCTACCTCAAGCTGGCGAACTACAGGCACCTCTTAATAATCTACTGACAGAAGTCAATGGTAAAGGTGCCAAACCGGTTCCATGGACACCTGATCTCGAACAGCGATTTCAGGACATGAAAGAAAGCCTATCGAATGCCACACTCTTGGCCCACCCAGTCTGCGACGCTCCCTTAGGTTTATTCACTGACGCCTCTAGCGCACAGATTGGCTCTTGCCTACAACAACAGGTTCAAGGTCAATGGCAACCTATTGCTTTCTTTAGTAAAAAGTTAACCCCTCGTCAGACAGAATGGCCTGCGTACTACCGTGAGTTACTTGCGGTGTATGAGAGCGTACAACATTTTCGCCACATTCTGGAAGCAAATCATACAACCATTTACACAGATCATAAGCCATTAATTTTTGCATTCAGACAACGACGTGAAAAACTTCCCCCACCACAGTTAAATCAACTTTCATTCATCTCTCAATTCACAACAGACATCGTTCATATTAAAGGCACTGAGAATATAGTAGCTGATACCATGTCTCGATCAGACTTAAATGCCATTTCAATACAAACCAACTTCGAAGAATTGGCACAATCGCAAATAGCCGATGAAGAAGTAAACACATTTCTAACCTCTCCTCTTTCCGGTACTTCATCATTAAAACTAGAAACCGTTCTTATTCCTGGCACAAATACTACTCTCATTTGTGATACATCAACTGGTAAGCCACGTCCATTTATCACTTCATCTTTTCGCCGCCAAACATTCGATTCGATCCATAACCTCAGTCACCCTGGCGCTCGTGCCACATTACGACTAGTCGCAGATCGTTTTGTCTGGCCTGGCATGAATAAAGATTGCCACGCGTGGGTCCGTTCATGCATTCCTTGCCAACGAAGCAAAATAAACAGACACACAGTTACTCCACTTGGCCAATTCCAGCCTCCATCCGGGCGTCTCAATCATGTTCACATTGATATCATAGGTCCTTTGCCGACGTGTGAAGGTTTCCAATACTGCCTAACAGCTGTGGATAGATTTACTCGTTGGCCAGAAGTTTGGCCCATGTCCGGTATCACCGCCGACGAGGTGGTTAAAACTTTCTTAAGTGGTTGGATCTCGCGCTTTGGTGTACCTAATGTTATAACAACTGATCAAGGTCGTCAGTTTGAATCAAATCTTTTTAACAACTTCTTACAACAATGTGCTACAAAAAGGATTAGAACAACCAGCTACCACCCTTCTGCTAATGGCATGGTGGAACGGTTACATCGCCAGTTAAAAGCTGCTTTAATGTGCCATGGGAATTCATGGGTGGCAGCTCTACCACTCGTCTTGCTCGGAATTCGCGCTGCTCTTAAGGAAGACTTGAAGTCTTCATCAGCAGAGCTGCTTTATGGGGAACCTTTACGCCTTCCGGGAGAGTTTCTCGTACCTGATTTACAACAGGACCGTCCGGCCAACGTCATCGATTTTGTATCTCAATTTCGTGACAGAATGGCAAAAATAAGACCTGTATCAGGTTCACGACACTCCGTACCTGTAACATTCCAGCACAAAGACTTACAAACCGCAACTCACGTATTTTTACGCGACGACACTGTACGGCGACCTTTAACGCCACCCTACACCGGTCCATATGAAATCCTGGAGAGACGACCAAAAACATTAGCTTTAAACATTAAAGGAAAACGCATTAATGTCAGCATGGACCGAGTCAAACCGGCTCATGTTGAGATTGACGCGCCCTCGTCCTCGCAACCTCTCTGCCCTGAGAGCACCGCACCACCTACGTCAGATCAGCCTTACTTCACGCGTTTTGGTCGACAAATTCGTCCAAATAGGGCATTTGATTGTTAATGTTTCTTATTTTGTGATTATTTTAATCGTAAGTTTAACCAATGTTAATAACTCTCTATTGTATTTTATATTATTTAGTTTAAGTCATAATTTTAATATTTTGTATAACCTTTCCTTCTTCGTAGGGGGGTATTGTGGCAACTTCCTTGGCCACTGTAAAATAACACTGTCAACACTTTTGAATTTAGAATTAAGGAAATTAGATGGATTACAAGATTTACACCAACAACATGTGTTTCTTTTAATTAATTAATATTACCGAAATATTTCGTCAATAATGAGAGATAAAGTATATCTCTAAAATAGGATGCAAAATAAGTATTCGAAGAGAATAAGTTATATATGTATTAGAACTTAAATATTAGCTGGCATTAGGTATTTTAGGTAGAACTCCGCGAAACCGTCTTTAATTCTGACAATTGTTTGCCTCACCTGCCTTATTCCTGTTTTTCGTCAAATGACTGGAGCTCAGTTTTGGTAGTAATAATATTCGATATTGTCTAGGTACCTACATATTTAATTATAATACTATTATTATTATCTCTTCTAGCTCACAAAGAAGCTGACTACGCTTTATTCTTGTTTATAAAAAATGCTTTATTTATGAATCGCCCCATTTATGAGAACGTTTTATTTATTAGTCGCTCTGTTCACATGATACCACATCCGATAATAAACTTTGACATTCGCTGGCTGATGTCGAGTTAGAATTGAATTTGTACTTCACGAGGAATCACATCAACTATTACATACAATTGTAATTATTACAAGCAATCATGTTTAATTACATTTATTTATTTCAAAACATTATTGTACAAAGTACAGACATTTTGCACCAATTTTGTCAACTTTCGGCTAAAATAACTAAATATTCATGATATACTTAGATATTAAAACTATTAATTTTTTTTATAGAAAAAAACACACATACGAGGCTATTAGCAATGACACCATGTTTGTGCCGTTTGGTCTTAAGACTTCTGATTCGTGGGGGCCAAGTGCCCAAGTTATTTAAAGAACTGTCTAAGAGGCTGGTTAATATTGTTTGTGACAAGATGGCTGGCAGTATTTTGCGCAGCAAATCAGCATCGCTGTGCAGCGGGGAAAACTGCAAGTGTTCCTGGCACACTGCCTCATAAACAAATCATGGGTAAATATTTTTAGTTATAGTATAGTTATTTTTTATATTTGTATATTACTTTAAATAAATATGAATAAGTAAGAAATAAAAGACGATGTAAGGTACCTAGTTCGATTCCTGGTCGGGACACAATAATATTCATTAATTAAAATTAATATTTAATTTATTTGACATATTTCGATATATGGTATATGTATCTTAAATCGAGCGAATCGTATTCCATTGTATCGATCCACATATATATGCATGCAAGACAATAAGACAGTAAGACAAAGCTATCGCATCGCAATATTATCAAGTAAAAAATGGCATTTGGCATCATTGCAAATGGCACATATTTTTAACGAGAACAACAAATAGGTTGTAGAAGGACTGTGGTAATTTGCCCAGTCTGCCGGGGCGGGGAAGTATCCACCGCTAGTGCCGATAAATCCAGTAAAGTGTATCCACACGTTTCGGGATCAGTCTTGAATTGCTGGCATAGTGTTAGGGACTGATGTCAGTCATAAGTGTCTGATTCTAGTTGCTAACATTCATTGCACGCCACTTACCATCAGGTGGGCGCTAGGTGAAATGTCTAGCTAGTAAAAGTAAATAAATTTATATTATAGATTAACTGCCTCCGTGGTCTAGAGGTGCAATCTGTGGATTTAGACTGTGAGGTACTGGGTTCGATTCCTGGTCGGGACGCAATAATGTAAATTAATAAATTTAATTAATATTTAATTGATTTGTGATATTTCTCGAGTTTGGTACGCTGGAGACATCGACGAGCTTGTCACTTGTCATGATTGGCATATAGTAAAGTTGGCTAAATGTGAATCCGCTTCTTTATAAGCGTGGTTACTGACCACCCCGAAAGGGAAACGGTCGTGATTATATGTATATTTATGTATATTTTTTTTATAGATTAAAGTATTTATCTATTCTAGTAAATATTATTTATTTATTTTTTGTAGTACAATTGAGAAATTTATGCGAAGTAAGATACACAAATACAAACAATAAATATAAATAAATTAATAAATATTTCCAGACAGATCACACAACGCCATCTAGTTTCCGTGGTAAGCTACGAGGCTTGTGTTACGGAAACTAGATGGTTGATAAACTACATATTATACTTTTTTTTTTTTTTTGTAAATATATACATATTATACATATAAACACCCAGACCAAGACAAATTATACAATGTACAACTTGCCCCCGGTGGGAATCGAACCCACGACCTCCCGAGTTCACGGCAACGTTTGTTACCACTAGACCATTCCGCGGTCATTCAAATCAGGCGGTCAAATTAAAAGCTACCTAAACAATAAAATTAAAAATAAACTAAACAAAACCTTAAATTAAATAAACTAAAAGATAAACCTAATTAATATAAAAACTAAATACTTACAAATATCTACTACTATCTATAAATACTATTCTAGTTGAAATATTTCTAAGAATAAAGGAAATTCGAAAGTAGAATCGTCAATAAAAGTATACAGATGTTGCAAAAGAAAATATCGCCAGACATCACAAACCTTTTATCTAAATTGAACCTCACTTTAAACCATTCTTATGCAAAATCATATGATACGCGAATTCTTGCTCCTTTTTTGAATATTACAAAGTGAAAGCAAATCTGTCTGATTTTTTGATATACCGGTAAACTTTAGAGAAATAATTTGATTATTTGTAATAAATGAAAAATTACCTTTTATCATGCTGCATTACAAGCAGAGAACCTCAAGCGGCGGAAATACACTCAGCTTATTGAGAGATGTGTTTTTGCGCCGTTTGGAGTTGAAACTCTTGGGCCGTGGGGACCAAGTGCACATGAAATTTTTAAGGCGTTGTCAAAACAGCTCGTCAACACCTCGGGAGACAAAAGGGCTGGGCAATATTTGGGCCAAAGGATCAGCATTGCCATTCAACGTGGCAATGCTGCCAGTATCCTTGGTACTTTGCCCATTGGCAGCGATTTGGAGCAAGTTTTTTATTTATATTTTTTTTTTTTTGTTTTTGAAGATAATAATGAATACATTTTAGTTTTTAGTTGTATTTTTTTAATTAGGTTTATTTTTATTAATAGTCATTTATGTTTTAAAATGTAAGTTTATTAATATTTTATTTAATTTATTTTTAATCATTGTATCTTAATTCCTTCGAATAAAAAAATACCTTTTATCATTAAATTAATGATAAATGTAACTACTTACCGTATGTACTATAAAAATAATTTTACTTATTTAATACAAATGAAAAACAAATCGAAAAAAGCTGTCAAACACATTTCTCTTACACGTGCTATTAGCGAAATTGGGAGCCGATAGTCCCAAAATAAAACAATACAGAAGGTCTAGACTCGTGGTGCAATATTTATGGTCGAGCCACAATAGTACTGTGTTCTTATTGCTACCAAATGCATGGGATATTTTTTTTCATCAGACCCGAGAGTCCTAGATCTCCACTGTTGGAGATAGGCATTCCAGAACATATATCTGGAGAATTAGCCTACACTCGCCACGCTGGCCTGTTGGTGAGGGTCTGATGTAATTATTTTTTATTTTTATTTTTTTATTTTGAAAATAAACCGTCACACAAAGTAAATGTACATCTTCTTCTTCTTCTTACGGTGCCATCTCCTATCGGAGGTCGGCAATCATTAAGGCGATTTTGATTTTGTTGGCCGCTGTCCGGAACAAAGATCTGGTGCTCATCCCGAACCACTCCCTGAGGTTCTTGAGCCAGGAAGTGCGTCTTTCCCCGCAAATGTACATGAAACAAATTAAACCAAAATTAGACCTAGAGTTCCAATAATGACAATTTATTAAGGATTATTCGGCTTAATGTCACCCAAGGCACGGGAACAGTAGTGTTGGTAACATTTAGGTGGGTGCCATTGGGTGCCATGACATATTTAGATTTAAAATTATTAAACGTCGTATATCTCTTCCTGGATCATTTCTGCCCAATTTTCACAAAAATTGGTTTAATAATTTAGGCTTGAAGTATTTCCTAATTCTGACATATCATTCATTGACATAAAAGGCGTCGCACATCGCATTGCTTGTGTTGACTATTAGACCCCGATTACTATTAGGGTCTTATTATTATTACATTACTACAGTATCTACAGTGCCTCTGTGGTCTAACGGTTAAGTCCGCGGATTTAGACGCATTTCCTGGTCGGGACACAATAATTTACTTAAATTATTTGTGATATTTCTTGAGTTTGGTACGCTGAAGACATCGACGAGCTTGCCACTTGTCATGATGGGCCTATTGTAAAGTTTGGTTAAATTTGAAACTGCTTCTTTAAAAAGGATACGTTCGTGATGATACTTATTTTTACTTTAGTATCTAAGATTTTTACTAATGATCGCTTGTGA
Source organism: Tinea semifulvella (assembly GCA_910589645.1). NCBI lineage: Eukaryota > Metazoa > Arthropoda > Insecta > Lepidoptera > Tineidae > Tinea > Tinea semifulvella. The sequence goes on from OU342604.1 coordinate 1,088,961, forward strand.
TTGCATCGCACAATAATAATTATTGTCATGCACACCTTTTCTCTGCCATTAGGTACAGACTATTTCTTAGCAGTAGTATTACATAAAATTATAATAATTCCATCGTATCCTCGGAGAGCACGTTAATCAGTCGGTCTCGTCGGTTTCCACTAATACGAACTTGTGTAATCGTCAAGAAATTGTCATTAAAGATTGACATTAGACCCTCCCCAACCACTGACTCTGTGTTCTAGATGATAAAAATAATGTTGAGCGGACTCTCTGTTAGTATGTATTTTTCAGTCAAGTTACTGTTATCCACATTTCCGAAACACTTGTCTATCGTAAAAGACACCTGTCAGACGAATTTGACAGACAAATTGTGATCTCTACTTACCTATAGAGTTGAAAAAATGGTTTCAGAGAGATTGACTGGGGATTATTTTATACGGAGACGCGACATGTGACCTCACCTCTACTTGATAGCAAGGAAGACGCGAATATCAAGAATACGAGCATCTTCTTCAGTCCCTCCAGAGACCTCCGTGGTCTAGCGTTGAAGGTCGTAGACCCGGAGGTGCTGGGTTTGATTCCTGTCGTGAACACAAAAAACGTGACATTTTGTCATGATGGGCTTATAGTCTTTTCGCTCCTTAATATCACAGAGAGTGTATATCACTAGTGGCAAACTATCTGCTTTATGCAGATGATGCTGTTCATATGGCATCGTCCGAACAACAACTGCAATCAACAAATGAGGCCTTGGCAGACTGAGAATCACATATCAGGATCAAATAAATAAAACGCTTGCTGAAGGTGCATTAGAAAGTCTTTGTAACAGGAAGGTATGTTTGAAGAGGTTGGTTGTGTCAAGTGGCGCTCAAATATCTCTGCCTACCCTGCAAGGGATCTGGCGTGAAGACATGTACGAGTATGTATGGGCCTATAGTAAAGTTGGTAGTCCATCCCGGAAGGGATACGATCGTGATGATTTACATTTTTAAAATTTAAATACATAATAGTTTTGATGTCGCAAGCTTTAATATAACTTTTCTTGGTTTTTTAAATCAAATTGGCAACGCGAACTGCGAGTAAAGTGAAATACTACATAGAATTGAAATTGCAATATTTCCCTGTTGGACTTCAATCTGCAGTTTTTTCACAACTTTTTGCATTAACTCTGTAACAAAGTGACGATATTACGATATAAAAAATAACTAAAACAAAAAAAAATCCTACTTACAAAACCCAATTTAAATATAAATCGTATCAGCGCGGCATGGTGGCAAGAACGCTGGCCGCGAATCGCTGAATCGCTATGCTGATTCTCTGGGCGAGGAAAGAACCAGCGTAGACAATTAGACGAGGGGTGATGTATTTTAAAAATGTTTTAGCGCTTGGACCCCACGGGTCTAAAGTCTCTACAGCAAACGGCACACATACGTAGTCTTTGATTATAGATACGTATTTGCGCCGCTTGCCAGACTCTGCGCTTTCGGCTACGGCTCCCGCTTTTAGCGCTGATTCTTTTAGCTCTATTTCTCACATGCTGGCAAAAGGGAAGTGGAATGTTATTAAACAGTAAGAAAGTGATCCTACATCCAATTTACTCAGCATCTGTCTTGAACCTGCGACCATGACCTGCGTCTTTCCAGGATTAACTAAGAGCCCAAGATTTTCCGAGCGTACACGTATAGCTTCCAAGTCGCTGTTCATCTTATGAATATCCTCAGCATTGAAGTGCAACAAGAGTTGTATATCATCAGCAATGAGATGGTAGGAACTGAAATGTATTACATAAACCGTCGAGTTTATGAAAACCGAGAAGAGTAAAGAAGATAATATAACGCCTTGCGGGACACCAGCCGTTACTGGAGACCAGTCTGAGAAAATATCATTAATTGAATACGTTATTGGCGCCCTCGAAGATAAGATTCGAACCATAATGCAACATTCTGCAAAATATTAGGAGAAAGCAATGAGGCCATAAGAATGTCATGATCGACGCAATTAAAAGCGTTACTGAAGTCAAGAAGAGTGAGAAGAGATACTTTTTTGTTGTCTATACCACATCTAATGTCGTCAGTGATTTTTATTAGAGCAGTGGTTGTGCTATGAGACTCACGAAAGCCATATTGAAGCAGAGTTATTAAATTATTGTGACCAAGGAAGGCGGCTAACTAAGATTTTTGATAAAAAAGGGAGAATGGATATGATACTTTACCTTTTACTTTTTTTTATACTTTATTAATTGTCATAAAAAAATGACATCAGGTCCTCACCAACCCGTCTGGCCAGGCGTGGCGAGTGTAAGCCAGATTCTCCTGATATACTCGTATGTTCTGGAAGGCCCATCTTTCAACAGCGGAGGTCTAGGACGATGTGTTCTAGGGGCTATATTGAATGAAAATAATGAAATGCTGAGCATACCCAAAACCAAGCACGCTTCACAGCTCCAAGTCTTAGCTGAAATCTGCTTAAGTATCAATGACAAAGATACACAAACTCTAAAGGACACAGAAATTCGATTAAACTTGGCACAAACTTATTAACAAATTCATGAATCACAATTTTGAAATTGGCGACCTCAAAAGTTACTATATTCTTTTCTTGACATAATTTTAATGGGATGGCTCCCGAACTGAATGGAAACTTCGCCAAATTCCTCGCGAAAATAATTATTTAGTTTGGGGAAGGTCACATTGTTAGCTCGGTATTTTTGTGGCTTCAATTAATTTGAGGTGAACTTTTTGGTTTAGCATTATAATAAAATGCAAAATAAAGAGTATTATCCAGGTCGTGATCTCTTTTTTAACCCGCCAATTGTGACGTATATGTCTGTGAGACCGGATGATTCGAAAAATCCGAACAACTTTTTTACTCCCAAACTAACTTCTAACTGCCTCCGTGATCTAGCGGTTAAGTCCGTGGATTTAGACTCGGAGGTACCGGGTTCGATTCCTGGTCGGTACACAAACATATTTATTAATGTAAATAAATACATTTAATTAATATTTAATTTATTTGTGATATTTCTCGAGTATGGTATTTTCCCGAACCCGGTACCTCCGAGTCTAAATCCACGGAATTAACCGCTAGACCACGGAGGCAGTTATATGTATATAATATAATACTTAAGGTTACAATAAACAATAAATTAAAAGAAACATTTGACTACAACATGGTTTGACGTTTCGTAACACGAAATCGTCAGTGTCGACTAACTTACACTCATGTCGTCAGAGAACCCAGCTCGGTGTGTCAGACCGTGAATGATAAAGGGTCTTTGTAAACGTTAAAAATAAATATTTTTCCGCCTAAAATGTATTTTCTTTTTATGTAAATTGTATGTCTTGGTTTGGTGTGAAGTTGCAGCGAATCATTATGAAGTTGGCCGGAGTTTAATCGAGTTCTCTTGTAGAGACGAGGTGGCGCGACAACTTCCAGAATAATCATTTGTGAACCATAGACATAAAATTATACACGTTGGCCGATGTCCGTAACAAGAATCGGGTGCAAGGACATGTCAAATGAAGTAATTATTCTTTATTCTTAGTGTATCACCGCACATTACCACCGGAATTTGGTTAAGTCAATATAATTTAAATTGTACACAATATAAATTAACCTTAAAATATCTGTCTTGCCTGAAGCGTGAAATGTGAAGACAAGGAACGAAAGAGGGTAGTAGTGTCATAGGAACATCAAGAGTAACGATAAAAAAAAACAAAAATATTATTTTAACTATCTACCTACCTTAAGTAAATAAATTAAGCTGTTGGTTTGCGAATAAAATTATATATTATTACATACCAACTAATTAAATTAAAATGTCATTTGGATAATCAATAATTAGCAGTAAATTCCAGTTAAAGCGGCTATAAAAGGCCTTTGTATATATAATTATAAATTATTAAATATGTCAATATCTGCTGTAAATAAGCATTGTCAAAATTATTACATAAGTGTTACGGTTTATCGTAACAGTACCTTAAATCTAAATAATATAAATAGCCTAGGCTAACATCCCTCAATGCTTCATCAATTGTATAATAAGATTTTTATATTAATACGGATTTTATTTTAATTTTAAATTCATTATATTCTAAACATTTGATTTCTTTAGTTAAATTGTTGTGCAGTTTAACGCAGTTACAACTAAAACTTTTGCTAAACTTACTTGACCTGTGTTTGGGAATGGCTATCGACTCTTTTTGTCATGAAGCACTTCTCACAGCAATTAAATGTATTACTTGAATAAATGTGGTGGTGTACTTTTTATCACGATAGATGGCGCATGATAGATGGTACCTAATACAACTGTCAGTTGCATAGAAATCTTGTATTTTTCTTACGAAATTTATTATTTTTTTGATATTATGAAGTGAGCAGCTTCAAAGTGTACAAATCAAAGATATGGCGATCTCAAAATTGCCGTTCTATTAATTTAACCTTTTTTTTTTCTATTTACTGACGGTGTTCACTTTCTTAATTTCTTCTTTTAAGGTAGATAACGTTTAGTTAAAATTATTTTTTCTGTTATAAAAATAAGAAACTACAAAAACATTTACAAAATGATACGTTATAGGTTTAAAACAAGGTCCCATTGCCGCTAGCGACATCTAATCTACGGAGAGCTTTGCCTGATATACCACATTAAATGTATGACAATTCTATTATGTTCAAACTACAGACAAAAATTTAGTTATTTCTACCAACCACTAGGAGGCGCCACTTTCTATAAAAATAAAGTTTTACAATTGCTCAAATTAAATCAAAATCATTTATCGTGGTTTTTTGGTACATAGTTCTTAAGTTTAGGGCGAGCATGCAAAAAACCTACCACATGTGGTGTACCAATCTTAACATTAACAAATTCAATTCTAAAATAATAAACAGTAACATAGTTCTAAAAATAACAACAACTTACAACGATTTACATAAAGCTAAAATATGTAACACAGAATGTAGGCAAAAGAGAAATGTCTAAAAATACGATTGAATGCACAAATAAATAATATTAACAAATTAATATATAAAATAGCAGTTATTAACACATTTTAAATGGTTTTGTCATCAAAAAAACTGATCTATTTTTTTTTATTATTAAAATTAATTTAGTTTTATACAAGGTGTGACGGACACCTCTTTTTATAATTAAATATTAATGTCACTAATGTCACTTTTTGATAGAGAGATTGTCTTTTGTATAATAAAGAAAGGTTGGTGAATAAAAGTGCATGAATAACATTGTATTTGATAAAACTTTAATTATTTATCCTTTTACAGTCCATAATCGCCCACACAAGGGAAGGGATAACTCTGGGACGATTTACGTCAGGTAACGTCATAGAAAATTTAGAAGCCGTACCCAATACACGTTTCTCTAAGTTCTTGTTCTTAGTTTCCTCCTCCTGGTTTGTGGCCAGTAGTAGTAGTGGATAAGTTCGAGCCCAACAAGACGGTAAATTTATTATATTTTTCGGCCAAGTCCTAATTTATTACGTCTATGAGAATAATTATTTGTGAAGTGTCTTTTGTCTCCCATAGTAACTTTCCTTTCCATTTAGACGCAGTTTTTGGAGCTAGGTAAAATTATTATTGTTTTAAAAGTAACTTAGTTAAAAACATTAACTAACCGACCAAGTCGAGGTTTGAACAGTTTATTTATTTATTTATTTAACACTTCAATGTAAGAAAGAAAGAAAGAAAGAAGAAAGAAATATATTTATTTGTCGCCAAACCATACACATAGCATAATACAAATTTTTAAAAAACTATACAAAGATAAATAGTAAAAAAAATATGCGCAAAATAATTAGCCCACCAGCACATGTATAGCGACAAAAAGGCGATCAGCTCGGCGTCCGCTACAACCTATAGATAGGCCATAGCGCCGATTTTCAGCCGCCGCCTTACGGATGGAAAACACGTCACGGACACAGGTGTACTAAAATACAACCTATTTAACACATACATTGCACGAATACACACACACATAATAATAATAACATCCCAGCCTTGCATAGCAAAGGTGAACAAAGGTGGATTCAGGCATGCAGCTAGCATGCTCGCTGAGAAGCAATGAGCATTGATTTCAGTTTATTTTTAAAACCAATAACTGACTGCATCCGGCGAAGTGGCGGAGGCAGATTATTCCAGATTTTAGTAGCCGCATACCTGAAACTGCCACGAAAAGCAGACGTCTTATGTCTAGGACAACATAAGAGGTCAAAACTAGATCTAGTGTTGTGACGTTTGGGTACAAAGACTATAAAAGAAATAATAAATAAGACAAAGGCGGGCGGGAATTTAATGCCGCGAGGTTTCTATCATAGTCATTGGGACAACTTTAAACACTTAAATGAAAAATAGGTGTACACATATTAAAATAGAAATTATGAGTTATAATTACATATAAATATATACACGAATAATAATAATTATTTATTTTAAATTTTTATTTATGGACATAAATACTATTATAAACTGCCTTCGTGGTCTAGCGGTTAAGTCCATGGATTTAGACTCGGAGGTACCGGGTTCGATTCCTGGTCGGGACACAAAAATATTTATTAATGTAAATAAATACATTTAATTAATATTTCATTTATTTGTGATATTTCTCGAGTTTGGTACGCTGGAGACATCGACGAGATTGCCACTTGTCATGATTGGCCTATAGTAAAGTTTGGCTAAATGTGAATCCGCTTCTTTATAAGCGTGGTTTCTGACCACCCCGAAAGGAAAACGGCCGTGATGATACTATATAAATACTATTATTACTAGATTGTAAGCTGACACGGCAATTTTACAGCCACGAATCTATATTTAATGACATCAATGTTATTAGATTATAAGCTGACACGGCCTTTTTACAGCCACGAATTAAATTTTAAGTATCTAGTTATAAATAAGTACAAATTCCTCGCTTATGGCAACAATATTTTATTTATTATAATTGTATTGCTGTTAGATTCGGCCCTGTCAGTTTTTTGTCATTTATAAGTTTATTTAAATTAGGGTTTTTTTAAATTATTTAATATTGTAATTTGTCTATACTGTTTGTATATTACTTCCTAAACAAACCTATAATTAATATTTAAGTAGAAAGTAAATAAACAATGTCTGTAACATGGCAAGTTAATTTAGAAGACCAAAATAAGTTAAAAATAGTAAACGTTACACATATAAAGATGAAAAAAGCCGAAAAAGTGTGTTTGATAGTATTTATACTTAAAGATGTTGAATCCGCAATTTATCATCTATACATTTAAAAAAAACTATTATGTTATGAATAAAAATGTGATTTAGACCGTTCCGATTTGAAATCACGCTCTGAGCATCCAAATCGTGATATTTGATTCGGAACGACTGTCAGTATCATATTCATTCTAAGCGCTCTGAACTTGATTTGGAACGGACAGTTTTACCGTGTGATAGCAGCGAGCTGAGATTTTGACATTTGCTTCTAGTGTTGCAAAGGAATAAATATTATTGTCCATTGGTATAATACACATTTTGAGGCATAAAATGAGTCAGCCGCTTTGACAACTCCTTGGCCAAGCGCCTTGCTGACGGTCCCCATGGCCCATCGTCTCGGCACCAAACAGCGCAAATTCGTAACCGTCACCAAGGTTATGTTAGTTTATTTTTAATTTTATTATTAAGGTAGCTTTTAATTTATTCTTATTTTAAATAAGTATATTATACTTAACTTATTTTTCCTTTGATACCCACATATTCATAAAAGAGCTGGGTAAACGAATTTTTTAAGAGTGTGGCGATCCCAAATGCTATAACTACCTAAAACAGAATATGTCGATTATAATTCAACGAGGAAATGCGGCGAGCATTTTAGGTACCCTCCCTGGTGGTAAGCCCTTAGTTTATTTTGTAGAATAGTTTTTATTTCATAGGTATTTTTGGTATTAGTTTTATTTATAATTAGTTTTTTAATCAATTTTATTTTAATATTTTTGAATCTAAGTACTTCGAATAAACATATTCATGATTTATACATATATTACCTTGCTTATGACACGAATATAATATGTTTAATTTGGACATAGCAATTATTATTTTTTAGATTGTAAGCGGACATGTAATTTATCAATTTATTTGACATTAATATTATATTTGTGTAGTTGTAAACTGAACACGGCTTTTACAGCCACGAATTAATATTTATGGACATAAATATCATTATTTTTAGATTGTAAGCTGACATGGCCTTTTTACAGCCACGAATTTAATATTAAGTATCTAGCTGTAAGTAAAAACAAATTCCTCGTTTATGGCAACAATGTTTTAGTTATAATTACTGTATTGATGTTAGGTTCGGTCCGGCCATGGTCAATGGTAATATTTTTTATTTGTTATTATTATTATTTTTTATTTATTGGCTTGTATGTATTGACAATATCCAAGTGTTACGTGCTAACCATACGGAAATAAATTATTTTGATTTGATTTGATTTAAATAAAGTATATTAAAGATGAACTAATCTAAGTTCCAACTTCAATGGATTATAACTTAAAATTAACCTAATGTGGATTGGATCCTTTTTGCTTAACAAGTACTTTTCCGACTTGACGTGATGCTTTTTGGCTATAATAAATTGCACTGCGTTGATTACCAAATCATAAATTCTAGACAACATGAATAAGCACTTAAAATACCAAACTTTGGCTACACTACGATGTACGCAAAGTTGTACATTTAAATAATAATAAAAAAAACAATAATTTATAAGTAAAGTATCATCACTTCCGGGGTGGTCAGAAACCACGCTTTTAAAGCTAAGATTCATATTTATTTTAATTTATTATGGCACAAACAGTCATTATAAAAAAGAAGACTAAATACTTAAACAAATTGTAATTTAATTAATAGACAGAAGGAAGACAACGTCAGAAACCACGCTTATAAAGAAGGATTCACATTTAGCCAAACTTTACTATAGGCCAATCATGACATGTGGCAAGCTCGTCGATGTCTCCACCGTACCAAACTCGAGAAATATTACAAATAAATTAAATAATAATTAAATGTATTTATTTACATTAATAAATATTTTTATGTCCCGACCAGGAATCGATCCCGGTACCTCCGACCACGGACTTAACCACTAGACCACGAAGGCAGTTAAATAAGATATGATATAAGTAATAACAATAGTAACTAAGCCAATTTTAACAGTTACACAGCTTCCATTTTATTTCGGATAAGTCTCTTAAAGGAAAAAAAATGGTAATTATATAAATATAAATTTGGTTGGGTAGGGAGAGGAGTACAATGGTGGATGGTGAGCGTATTATCGCCCAATAAAATAAAAAGGGAGGCCTCCTTTTTTAAACCAGTCTATTGTCAGTCGCAAGCCCGAGACAGCATTCTTGTCATCTCTTACCCACACACAATGGACCCGGCACCCGCACGGTGAATCAATGGAAAGCTTAGAAACTAGCTAGCGAACTTCGTACCGCCTGACGTTATCTGTAGTATTATTAATAATAATAATACTACAGATTACAGACGATTCACAGATAATTTCACGACGTAAAAGTGAGACTAATCGATTTGACAGTTGTTGTTTTTATTTTTTTTATTAGGCACTAGCTGCCCCGACGAACGTCGTACCGCATGACAGTCAATGAATATCGTGTTACTTATTAGCTAAACTAAATTAATGTTCGATACACGGCTAGGAGGATTTGGCCTTGAAAAGTTAATTTAGTAGGTATACACTAGTATTTTTTTTAAAGGTATAATTATAACATGGGTATACGTTTCTCAGTGTGGGTAAAGAAGGGCTATCTGTAGCCCAACCCTGACTTTATGTTCCGTAATAATTTTCCCATCCAGCACCCCCTTAGTTCCCAGTTGCCAGTGTCGCATTTGCCGCCTTTGGGGAAGGTTGTGCGGCCATAGTCGAATTGCGCGGGAAATTTACGCGCCTTTTTTCGTAATGTTTTTCCGTGAACTGTGATGATGTTTAGTGCAGGCATGTTTAGCATTTGGTAAGTATTTTTTGTTTGAATTAGGCTTATTTTAAATTTTCATTTACAAAAAAAATCCTACCATTTTTAATAATATAATTTAAAATTAATTTTAAGCTTAATTTGTAAAATACACCTTTTCATCATCACATCCCCTAGAACACAGCGTCCTTGAACTCCACTGTTGGCGATGGGCCTTCCAGAACATATAATAATAATAATAATAATTTGTTTATTATCAGGCAACAGATGGCCCATAGATAAATACCTTACAAGTAAAATACAATAAAAATAACTTTAAAATTAATTAATCTAAAGCTTCCGTATTTTCATCTTCTTGTGGTCATAGAAGTACCCATCAGGTACTGTGACCACCTTCTGAGGAGTACGAGAAGCTTCAGAGGACGGTGCCGGCGTCCCTGCTGGGTGTGGTGCAGAGGGAGTAGGTGCTGCGCGGGGCCCAGGAACATCGTTGGTGCTGCGTGAAGCAAATCCACGAATGTATTTGCGGTACACAACACCGAGCGGCCAGAATTCCTTCTTCAGGAATATTTAACATGCCAAATATATATATATCCGGAGAATTTGGCCTACACTCGCCACTCAGACCAGACGGCTTGGCGAGGATATTTAATTTATTTGTGATATTTCTCGAGTTTGGTACGCTGGAGACATCGTCGAGCTTGCCACTTGTCATGATTGCCCTATAGTAAAGTTGGCTAAATGGTAATCCGCTTATTTATAAGCGTAGTTTCTGACCACCCCGAAAGGGAAATGGTCGTGATGATACTACTACTACTACTAAGAAAAAAGGAAATTATTTTAATATTTGTGATATTTCTTTAAATACCGTTAATATCTCCTTGAGAAACCGGAGCGTGATACAACAAAATACAAAAGTGATAAACGAAGAGATGAATTATTCATTAGGATTATCACGTTTCTAAATCATATAATAATTATGATATATAATGTACTTACACAAAGTTTCCCAACATTGTTCGCGAAACGAAACAAACTTGAGATTCTTGAATCAATTTGAATTTAATTTCAACATAATCCTTTACCTCCCAAATTATTATACTTAGGTATTTTAGGTATTTTTGTGTTCTCTACTCCCGATGGATGATGAATGAGTTGATAGGGAAGGCAAAGCCCATACATCCAAGTCTGACGTAATATATATTTCTTTTTTATGAGTTATTGAGGTCACCATCAAATTCCAGATGTTGCAGAATTTAAACAGCATTATATAACTTGAGCATTTAATATATATATATATACTGCCTTAGACGTCTAGCGGTTAAGTCCGTGGATTTAGACGCGGAGGTACCTGGTCGGGACAAAATAATTTATTTGTGATACTTCTCGAGTTTGGTACGATACTTGTCATGATGGGCTTATAGTAAAGTTTGCTAAATGGGAATAAGCTTCTTTAAAAGCGTGGTTTCTGACCACCCCCAAAGGGTACGGTCGTGATGATGATTATTATTATATTATCAGTTATCAATAATAAAGTTCTAAAAGTGGCCAAACTTATTTAAACTAAAATATTAATATGTGACCAATTACCTAATGTAACACCTCAGGGGTACAGCGCTAAAAGCGGGAGCCGCAGCTGTAAGCGCAGTCTGGCAAGCGGCGCAAATACGTATCTACAATTAAAGACTACGTGTTTGTGCCGTTTAGGTTTAGGCCCGTGGGGTCCAACCGCTAAAACATGTTTTTAAAAACATCTATCCTCGTCTAATTGTCTGCTCTGGTGATAAGAGGACTGGTTCTTTCCTAACCCAGAGAATCAGCATAGCGATTCAGCGAGGAAATGTGGCCAGCGTTCTTGCCACCATGCCGCGCGGATACTTTTTATATTTAAATTAGGTTTTATAAGTAGGTTTTTTTGTTTTTGTTTTACTTTATTTTCTATTTGTAGTATAAAAAAATAATAGTATAAATAATCAAAACTACTTAAAAGTAAAAATTAAAATAAATATAAACTAAACCTAATAAAAAATTAACTATAAGTAAAAAATGTCCTCTAGAGACGACCTTCTCTCTATCCTTCAGTGATTGTCCCAAGAAGACTGGCAACATTTGCCCTCTGTATAGCTAAGCTAATACGTTGGCAGAAATAATTGCCAGCTTTTCTGTCTCCAGATAAAAATTAAATAAATATTACGTAATATAAGTCAACGAATATATCTGGGCAATATTTGGGCCAAATTTGCCATTCAACGTGGCAATAATTATATCCTTGGCACTTTGCCCATTGGTAGAGATTTTTTTATTTTATTTTGTTTTGCCTTTATTTGTCTTTTAGTTTTTAGATGTATTTCTTTTATTGATAGTAATTTATATGTTTTAAAAGTTTAGATTTAAAATTATTCAACAAATTAGTTTTTTTTAAATCATTGTCTTCCTTCGAACAAATAAAAATATAATGTTCTACGACATTGAGTACAAGTATGTTTGTTCCCTGTTATTACATAACTTTTATAAAGTTCCTACAACTTTCTTCAAGATCTGATTTATTAGCGATATCTTCCAGACATGGGGCTAATATCATTCTGTTGACCAACTTCGGATTAGTTCAATATAAAAATAATACTTCTGCAGATTTAGTAGCTTGTTTTTACTTGTTTATAACTTGGTCATAACTCGAGATCCTTACTTTACTTTAGGTTTTACAGGTAATTCTACTACTCTTGGCGGAGTGGTCGTGGTCACCATTTGAGTGCTAGTGCCACGCTTAACAAGCCGTCCCCACACCTCCAGCGCGGTGCACTCATGTAGTTATGTTACCTGGTTAGTCCATCTCATCGGAGACCTACCACGCATCCTCTTGCCTAATTAGTTTTTTTTCTGTTTCGCGTCATCTCTGCAGCATACAGAAAAATAGGGAACAAGAGCTCTAACCAGCCGGATTTCAGTGGCTTAGGTTTTTTTTGTCATTCAATAAAAATCTTTAGACATTAAATATATAAAAAGACGGGGCAAGAAGCCTGGCAGTATGAGAATTCAAGCTAGGATATGTCTCAGAATTAATTAGTCTAAGACAGTGCATTGTTGTTTTACGAACAATATCGTATGCCGACGAGAGTGTAAAACACATTTTTCTTTAAGAAAATAACAATATGACATAAACAAAATGTTACAAATATGTGGTACATACTGCCTCCGTTAATAAATAGCGATTAAGTCCGTGGATTTAGATTATGATGTAGATAGATTTAGGAATAAAAAAAAGAAGGCCCAAACGTAATAATCGGGGAATTGCGCCTCCCGAACAGTGCGCTCTAAAAGCTGCGATACCGACATCCTATGTCTATGTATCGCGGCTGCGCAAGGACATGTCATCCCAAGATGTTCTCGGACACATACGGGACCGAGAGGAGATCGACTCTGTCGCTGCTATCGACGAGTTTCCTTCCCATTGGGATGACACCGGATTCAAGGCCTTTAGGATTCGTGTGCAGTCACTGCACCTCAAAATATTTCTGAAGAAGGAATTCTGGCCGCTCGGTGTTGTGTACCGCAAATACATTCGTGGATTGGCTTCACGCAGAACCAACGATGTCCCTGGGCCCCACGCAGCACCTAATCCCTCTGCACCACCCCCAGCAGGGACGCCGGCACCGTCCACTGAAGCTTCGTGTACTCTTCGAAAGGTCGTCACAGTACCTGATAGGTACTTCTATGACCACAAGAAGATGATGATACGGAAGCTTTAGATTAATTAATATTATTATTCTTAAGTTAATGTCATTTTTATATGTATTTTAGTTGTAAGTTATTTATCTATGGGCCATCTGTTGCCTGATAATAAACATTTTATTAATATTATTATTAGACTCGGAGGTACCGGGTTCCATTCCTGGCCGGGACACAATAATATTTATTATTTTAAATAAATAAATTTAATTAATATTTTATTATTTGTGACTATTCTCGAGTGTGGTACGCTGGAGACATCAACGAGCTTGCCACTTGTCATGATTGACCTATAGTAAAGTTGGCTAAATGTAAATCCGCTTATTCATAAGCGTGGTTTCTGACCACCCCGAAAGGGAAACGGTCGTGATGATACTTTACTTTACTTTACTTTTACAAATACTTTTGATGTGTTCGCATCAACGGATGTGGAAAGTAAAAACATTGTCCTAAAGTACTTGGAGTCATATTAATTCACACATCTAGTCACTTGTGTTTTAATGTTGTTATAAAATATGTATTGTTTAGACGTATAATCTGTTATGTACATTTTCATGGAAATAAATAAATAAATTTAAATAAATTAAAATATGTGGATTTAGACTCGGAGGTACCGGGTTCGATTCCAAGTCGGTACGCAGTAAATTATTTAATTTATTTGTTCTATTTATCGAGTTTGGTACGCTAGAGACATCGACGAGCTTGCCACTTGTCATGATTGGCCTATAGTAAAGTTGGCTAAATGTAAATCAGCTTCATTAAAATTGATTGTTTTTTTTTTTAAATATAAATTGAAACCATTGCTTATTGCCATAACGTTGCTATGCAATTTTCGAGCAAGCTTCTAGGTTTCAATTTAAGACAAAAGAAGAATAAAACAGCCTGTATAGTAATCAAAACATTAGTACATTTTTGTCGTAATCCTCGCGGAAGGATTGTGTCGTGCCAACTGACGAGGGTGTACCACTGTGGAACGACACGGACAGTTTCTACACCATATTACTATAAGACATCAACTAAAAAGGGGTACGACTTATTGCGTCACATTTCATTCTTACTAAGGATCGTGACAAATATAGTTAGAATTTTGATTCCCGACACCCGTTCCTATCGTTCGACGGCATGTCGTCATGAGCACTAGTGTTGGTTTTCCATTTAACAGAAATATCCGACGAAAACTTTTAAAGGAAGTGGCGAGTTCGTAGGTGTTCCTAGCGTACGAAAGTCAAGTTTAAAATAAATGTTTTAAAAAAATGTGTCCTAATCAGTAATCGAACCCGGTATATCCACGTCTTAATCTACGGATTTTACCGCCAGATTACGAAGGAACTTTAAAGGTATACGCCAAGAAAGAAAAATGGATAAGTCAAATCTTATCCCAAATGAGACAGACTAAATAGTTCAAAGCTACAATGGACAGTTATGTGAGTTTAGTTTAGTAAATTGCTCCACCAACGCTGTATAAATAAAACTATCACTTTTTGTAAAATCATAAGAACAAAATTTCAATAATAACTTATAGAAGTACAATCTAGTAGTCTCCACCTAAAAATACAAAATCGTAATATAAAAATATTAACGAGCAGGTGCAGCGGCTGAATTGGCTGCAAACGGCAAACGTAATAAGTACATAGAGTTAGCAAATCGTTACCATTTTGTGCCGTTTGCCGTAGAGACGATGGGCCCTTGGTCTGAGGACGCTAAATCGTTAATACGCGACATAAGCGTTGCCATCCGACCGTCAACAGGTCATCCTTTGAGTAGGTAACATCTTATTCAGAGGATCAGTGTTACCATCCAACGAGGTAACGTCGCCGGAGTCCTCAAAACATTGGGTTCATCTTCTCCTGGATTCGATGACATGTAGAGATTATAAACAAGATATTTGTAAGTATTTAGTTTTTATATTAATTAGGTTTATTAATTTGTTTAAAATGTATTTTAAACGATTTTAATATATTAATGTCAATACAACGCGCACTGTGTTTTAGCGAATGTATAATTTATCTTCCCCGAGGAGAGTCGCTAAGCAAAACACATTTGTCTCAGTATAACATTACCCTGCGTCTATTGTTCACTTTTTTACTTAACAAATATGAAAAACTACCCTATTTAACATAAATAACTATGTTTTTTCAACCGTAAACATACTGCTTTTGTTCTTTTATAAATATAACAACACGAGTAAGACTATATCATTATTTGATACAAGTCTAAGATACGTGTAAGAACGACCTGTTATCCGAATTAAATTTTTACGAGTATATATTTAATATAGTATTTCACCTAATAGGCGCGGTGGTGGCTCGGTTGTAAGAACGCGTTCCTTAAATCCTACAAAGGTCGGTTCAAACCCCCCCGGCATGTACCAATGAGAAATACACTTTTCTTACGTACATTTGTCATAGATTTACAACACCACCGTTCCCGTGCCTCGGAGAGCACGTTAAGCCGTCGGTCCCGGTTTCACTAATACCAACTTGTGGAAACGTTAATAAATTGTCATTCAAAATTGACATCATATCCTCGCCAAGCCGTCTGGCCAGCGTGGTGAGTGTAGGCCAAATTCTCCAGATATATGTTCTGGAAGGCCCATCTCCAGCAGTCGAGGTCTAGGACGCTGTGTTCTAGGGTATGTAATGATGATAATGATTGTACCTAGCGGCATTAAGTCCGCCTTTGTACATAGTGCATGTAAAGTTTTAAAATAAATATATATATATATATATAGAGGAGTAGTGGACTGTATATGGAGGCAGCCTGGCACAATTTCTTGCAGTTTTTTACCATTAAATGTCTATAACACTCTATGCACACAGTTTTAATTATTAGTTTAATGCACTTGTTCAATTCGCGGATACTTTATCTCCGGACTTGAGGAGTGGGGTTGGAGGGAAGTGTTGGTGTTGCTAGTGTAAATAAATGTTACCAACCATATGGTGATGGGTTGACTAAACGAAATATGGTTACTTGATCTTCTAGAAGTAGGAACTGGAATCAGACACTAATTACTGACATCAGTCCCTAACACTATGCCGGCTTGACTGGACATGACGGCATTGCGAGCCTGACTCCGAAATTTGTGGATACAATACACTTTACTGGGTTTATCGGCACGAACGGTGGACACTTTGTAGCGCGTAACCGCGATGTCACAAAAGTATTTTTAAAAACGTGTAAATTCAGGGTTAAAAAAATATTTAAAAAAAAACTCCATGCTTGAATGGTGAACTGTTTCGTAAATTTATTCATGAGATTCTTTATTACATTTACCATTTTTGAAGTTTATCAGCGCGTTTATAGCACATTACTGTGAAATATGAGCGCCAGTGGACCAGCCGTGCTACCTTAAGTCTCTATGACGTCAGTATTTTATTAACTAAGTCTTATGTTTAAAGAGTTATAGTACGTAGGTACTCGTTAGTCTACGAGTAGCTCTGGGGTACTGTGGTGGGGGAAAGTTTGAGCATTGGTACAGGCGTGGACAAAAGTATTTATTATTTATTTTAAAACTTTATTGTAAAAATACAAAAGGCGAACGTAATGCCGCTAGGCATTCTCTGCCCGTTAACCTTTGGGGCATTGAGATCATTTGATATTGAGTACAGTGCAAATAAATAGAATAATCAATCGTAATAATATTTAAAAACTGATATATATATATATATATATATATATATATATATGGCAATACACATACATATAATAATATAGGTACGTATACGTACATACTAATATTACATAAATAATATATATATATATATATGTATACTTATACATAATACGTGTATAATTTAATTACTTATAACATAATACATAAATAATAATGATACCTTCAAAAACAACTGCCACGTTCCCGTGAACTGGTAAATACAATAATAAAAACATTACAAAAAAAATAATAGTAACATAAAAAAGTTAAACAAATAAATTTAAAAAAAATTAGGCTATGGACTCATAGAAATAAGTATACACTCTTCTTTTAAATATTGCTCTGCTGGGTGCCTGTCTGATCTCAACAGGAAGCTTGTTCCAAGGGGATGAAGCGGATACAACAAAAGATTTGCCAATGAAGTTTGTGTGATGGGAAGGGATAGATAGGAGAGAATTATGTGAGGAGCGAAGGGTTTTATTGTGAAAGGAGCTGAGGTAAAAAAACATATCTTTTAAATATTTCTGTGTATCAGGTTCATTTAGCACAGAGAATAAAAGGCATAGTGATCTCATATTTCTACGTATATAGTATATATAGTATAATACGACTATATTAAATAACAAGGCGAAGCGTTCTGAAGAGTACCTTATCCCTTCTTCTCTATTCCGCAAGTTCACTGAATAAATCGATCTCGGACAGTCAACGGTTGATAATTTTGACTTCAATTTTTATTTTTTTATTATTTTGATGCATACAACTTGTGGTCCCCATTTCCAACTCCCTCACCCGTGCTAGATGAGTGGAGTGGCAAAAGGATCAGCATTGCCATTCAACATGACAATGCAGCCAGTATCCTTGGCACTTTGCCCATTGGCAGCGATTTGGAGCAAATTTTTTATTTATAATTATTTTTTTCTTTATTTTAGTTGTATTTTTAATTATTAAGTAGTTTTTAATTTTTATTAAAAGTAATTTATAATTTTTAGTTTAATTCATAATTTAGTTTTTTTTAAATCATTGTACCTAACTTCCTTTGAATAAATAATTTAATGAAAGAATAAAATAGTGCTTTAGGTGATGTAATTCTATTGATTAAGCATCTACTTAAAAGTTAAATATATTCTGCGTGTTATAAACTGAATAGCAACGTTAATAATCTTACTTAAAATCCCAAATGAATTAGCGAGTTCGCTAAAGCCCCTTCCTTACCATCCTATCCGATATTATAACGCATTCGATCTCAACCCATGGATATTGGTGTCTGGTTAATATGTTAAATTTTATTGTCGTAACTACACATTAGGTAAGTCCATGGTGCGTAATTTTAGTCTGGAAAAAGCAACCAAATGACTCGTGGTATTTAAGTTCCTGAGGCAATTCGGAAACTGTTTTGTATAGTATATCATAACCCAAAATGGACGGAATCGGAGAAAAATGGAGGGGATGAAAATGTTACATGAAAACCTTATCCCTTCTTCTCTATTCCGCAATCGAACCACTCGCACAGGCCAAAATATGCATCCACATACCGAAGCCCTACGCGTACATACAAATTTGGAGACTCTCACATCTGTCGCACGCTGAAGATGTGGAATGCTCTCCCAGCCAGTGTGTTTCCCCATTCCTATAACCTGGAGTCCTTTAAACGAAGTGTGAAAAAGCATCTTTATAGGCCGGCATAGTGGTAGGTACGTAGGTAGGTACTGATATCGATCGTCTGAGTCTATCTGGCGTCAGGTGCTCCCATTTTTGGACCTCGCGTACCGCTTACCATCAGGTGGTCGCTGTGTCACATGTCGTTAGCAACTAAATAGAAAGGCTGTAGCATTTTAATTACGCGAACTCACTATTGTTTAAATAAATTGTCATTCGAATCGTATGAACGGTTTTTTTAAATCGAGAAATAAAACCAAACGAATTTATTTTATGATTAGTATCGCACAAAAGTAGGCTAGTCAGGATTATCTGGTTGTTTTTTCCAGACCGAAATTACGCACGATTGATTTAACTACATGGTTTATACACAAAATCACTCTTTATATTTTCATTTTTATATGCAATTTACCTGAAATTCCAGATCTAATAGTACACGATCTGTAGCAGAGCGATTCACCGATCGTTTATCCGTATGAAATCATTTATTTATATATAAATGCTAAAATACGCTAACAAAAGCGGTGGTGATGGGTTGCCTAACAAATATGTTTAATACTATACATATAGGGTGTATTTTTAATGTGGGCATGTCTAAACTTCGAGGCATATTAAAAGATGCTAACAGGATTCTCCGGGCCGATTTTCATAAAAACTTAAAATGCGTCATAAAATAAAAATTGATTTTTGTATCCTAGCCAGAAATCATAGCTAAAAATTTAGTAGTTTCCTTAATTTTGACATTACTTCCCAAAATTAGATCCTTATAAGCTAGTGTAATAATACTGGGTGTTCTGTGTTAGAGCTGAGTTTTCATTGCAGATTCTTTTTTCAATCAGATTAAACATTAACAGGTCACTGGAATATGCTATGCTTGTTGTTTTGACACCAAATGTCAAAAATTTGTATGTATTAAAAGTAAGTAAAGTAAAGTATCATCACGACCGTTTCCCTTTCGGGGTGGTCAGAAACCACGCTTATACATAAGCGGATTCACATTTA
Source organism: Tinea semifulvella (assembly GCA_910589645.1). NCBI lineage: Eukaryota > Metazoa > Arthropoda > Insecta > Lepidoptera > Tineidae > Tinea > Tinea semifulvella. The sequence goes on from OU342604.1 coordinate 1,108,957, forward strand.
GCCAACTTTACTATGGGCCAATCATGACAAGTGGCAAGCTCGTCGATGTCTCCAGCGTACCAAACTCGAGAAATATCACAAATAAATTAAATATTCATTAAATGTCTTTATTTACATTAATAAATATTTTTGTGTCCCGACCAGGAATCGAACCCGGTACCTCCGAGTCTAGGTCCACGGACTTAACCGCTAGACCACGGAGGCAGTTGTTGTATGTATTAGTATGTAAATAAGTATTTATTCACTAGTATATATTGAAGTCTAATATTTTTCTATTAGTTTTGATAGCACCTGCCTTATCTTGTCGTAACTGCTTTAGTTGTCCCAAAGGTTTGACCAGTATAGAATGTCTAGCGGCATTAGGTCCGCCTTTGTACTTAGTGCAATAAAGTTTATAATAAATAAATAAATAAGTAATAGATTTACGTAGATAAAGACATGTTGACTTTGACTGTGTTTGTCAAACTCGCTGAGCCGATGCGATATGACATTACATTCGGATCGGACGCTGTGTATGGACATTTAAGTGAATAATTCAATTTCTGTCTTTCCTATTCAATTGGAATAGGTCTTAAGTCTGAGACGCTGTCAAAATCCATTTACTAACTTGTAATGAAATGAAAGCTAATTATTACGTGATGTAAGAAGAATCTAGAGTAAAATTTTCTTTTCAATTCTTTTTTTTTTGACAATCTTAATTAATCTTTGTTTGTGCGAGAGGACGGCAAATTATAGTTATTAGGTATGTTCCCAAAAGAACCACGGCATGAACCTATACCAATGAGAGATACACTTTTCTTACGTAGTAGTAGTAGTGATCTTCGCCCTGGGGCGGACCGCTCCGGGGTGATCCCCATTCAGCGTGCGTTAATCACGGCGGGCGACAACCCGCCGGTTGCTTGTTTTACCTCGGCGGCGAGTAGGCATCTGTAGGACAGTTTCTGTTGAGAAATCTTCATACAGTTTAGCCAGTCTGGTTAAGCCTCGGCCCCCAGGATCTCACGGGGCAGGCGACAGCCCTCCGGTGGCCGTGCGTGGAGAGGTGCGATGCCCCGAAGATGGTCGAAGCGGCTGCGGTCGGCTCGATCGAACATGTATCACTTCTTACGTACATTGGTCATAGATTTACAAACCGCTGTTCCCGTGCCTCTTTGAGCACGTTAAGCCGTCGGTCCCGATTCCACTAATACCAACTTGTGGAATCGTTAATAAATTGTTATTTAAAATTGACATCAAACGCTTGCCAACGCGTCTGGTCAGCGTGGCGAATGTAGGCTAAATTCTTCAGATATTTCTGAAAGGCCCATCTCCAACAGTGAAGGTCTAGGACTCTGTGTTCTAGATAATCAAAAAGAAGTATATATCATTACAGCCTTCTAGACCTTCACTATTGAAGACGGGACTTCCAGAACATATATCTAGATAATTATGCCTACACTGGCAATATTTCCCTCTGTATAGCGAGGCTAGGACTTACCAAGTCTGTTTGGCAACTCCTTGGCCAGGTGCTTAGCTATCATTTTCATTTTATTATATTTTATTAAATGATTACTAAAGTAAATTTCTTGTTTCAGATTTCAATATGATGAAGAGTTTTTGGATTTATTTCATCACAGTGTTTGCTGTGTCGAATGCAGGTAAGGTTTTTCTAAGGTATTAGATTTACCTAACTTCAACTGTAATTTACCATCATCTTTAGGAAGAGAAGAAAAAACGGGTTTGTTTACCAGCCCCGGCGCAATTTAAATTTAAATTTGCCGCTATCTTGTTAATACAAGTCGTACGGTGATGTATTTTTAAAAGTAGTCACGTACAGACCAAGCGATTTAAGAATATGGAGAAGAATTCAAACAAACAACGTTTAATTATTATAACAACATGAACAACAATGTTGAAAGTTTTGCGAAAACTGTTCGACAATTACGTAAAGTTTTCGGTCGCAACAATGCACCAAATGAATCGACGGTAAGGCTAAACGCACAAAACAAAATTACAAAAGTTACAAAATTTGAGACCAAATTGGATCACAAGATTATTGTTCGTCGTCGTCTTTGTTGGTCACTCGATAAACGAACAACAGTTAGGCAATCTGTGGCCGAGAATCAAACAGTTTTAATTGGTGCAAGAAATCAATACATTTTTTTGTTTAAAATTAAATCTGGCGTTTTTTTGGGACATCCTATATAACATATTTCGTACACATAACCCATCGGTGAAGGTCGCCTTCTAGGCAGTTTGATTTTGTTTGATCATCCTAGGGACTGTTGTGTTTTATTCAAGGATTTATTTTATCAAAACAGACTATGGCACATACAGTGTAATTTTCATCGTTGATTATCCATTCAACGTGGCAATTCAATTCAATTCAATCCGTTTATTTTTGCAAGTAGGCAAGGACAAAAAGATATGTATTGTGCACTTTTACACGTCAATTTTTACAATATTGATATAAAACGATATAATTTTAGAGTACACATTGGTGAATCTGGAGCAGTACATGATAACCATCATTTGGAAAGAGAAACAATAAAATAACAAAATTATAAATACAGAATATATTTTAATGCTGCCAGTATCCTTGGCACTTTACCCATTAGCAGCGATTTGGAGCTTTTTTTTTATTTATAATATTTTATTTTGATTTTTTTCTTTATTATTAATAATTTATATGCTTTAAAATTTTAGTAATTAGTTTAATTAATAATTTAGTTTTTTTGTAAATCATTGTACCTTACTTCCTTCAAATAGACTGTTGATCATTATAATATTTTATTAGAATTTTCCTTTGAAAACATCATAATTTAAAAAAGGCTGTATATATTTTCCTTCCCAACCATTAAAGTTCAAAGGGTTTTAAAGAATGCCGACTCTAGAAATTCTTAGTTGAATATTTTTCTTCAAAATTGTGCGGTATTGTTGTTTTGTAATTTTATTAATAATAAAATAATATTAACATCGCGACTCTCTTTGACCGAAATACATTTTATTTATTTATTTATTTAAGGACAACCAGTGGTCGGTTACATTATTGCTTACTTAAAAACTAGGACATAAATTCAACGATAAATGTACCACCTTTAGGTGCCACAACATGCACACAATACAAGTGGTATATATATATATATATATATAGAATTAAAAAAATATAAAATGAAATTAAATTAAATTAAATTCTAAGTTTAGACATACAAAAAGCTTAATAAAAAAAATGAACCACGTCTTAAAAACATAAAATAAAATATTGTACTTAATCTAATTTAATATTAATAGGAACAATGTATCTTAACATATAACTTAAATTTTGAAAGCGAATCGTTGAACATATCTATTTCTTGACCAATCTCTTTATATTTTTTTGATAATCTAGATACAGGAGAGCTTTGTGTAAGATTAGTTCTGGCTTGAGGTGGGCGTAGTAGTGCAGTAGGATATCGTGGCACTCGGTTTGGAATCCAGATTTTAAATAATTTTAATAGTTGTGGATGTGTAGTACAGTGTGCCTTCATCTCAGAGACCGGACTGTCCCCCACATAAGTGTCGGTATAGGAAACCACTCAGACACCACGGGCTTTCTTATTTTTTAAATTTATTTTTATTTATTTAATAGCACGACATGTGACCTTACGCCCACCTGATGGCAAGCGGCGCGCATGGTTCATGAATTTTAGCAACTGGATTCAGAAACTCATGAACGATATCAGCCCCTAAGACTATGCCGGCTTGATTGGGCATGATTGCAATTCGAGCCTGATCCCGAATCGTGTGGATACACTTTACTGGGTTTTCTAATATATAACTAATTACTACTAATATAATTTACTAATAATAATATAATATAACTATATCATATAGGTACCTATATAATTAATTATATTAATACTAAGGTTAATATAAGTCCCGTCCGCGTGGAATGGTGGCAAAAACGCTGGCTGCATTTCCCCGGTGAATTCCAATACTGATTCTTTGAGCGAAGAAAGGGCCTCTTGTCACCGGAGGAGACAACAAGACGCGGTGTTATGTCTTTCAAAATCTTTTTTTTGCGTTTGGACTCCATGGGCCCAGAATTTCTACAGCAAACGCCACAAATAATTTTAATTAAATACATTTCAAATAATATATTTTGATTCTAGTAAGATTTAAGGAAAAATATTGATAAATAGAGTAAATTAAAAATATATATAATTTTATTTATATGTTATATTTTGTACATTTGTTAGTTTGTGTTAATTTTAATTTTAAAAGTAGTAAGTATCTTATTTCTTCTTTTTGCTGTGACACCAAATTGGTACATATATTAAAAAGTAAGTAATAGTAATCATCATCACGACCGTTTCCCTTTCGGGGTGGTCAGAAACCACGCTTATAAATAAGCGGATTCACATTTAGCCAACTTTACTATAGGCCAAGTGGCAAGCTCGTCGATGTCTCCAGCGTACCAAAGGAGAGAAATATCACAAATAAATGTATTTATTTATATTAATAAACATTTTTGTGTCCCGACTAGGAATCGAACCCCGTACCTCAGAGTCTAAATCCACGGACTTAACCGCTAGACCATGGAGGCATAAATTATAATTATATTGTGTTATGTGTGTGATAATATATGTACTATATAAATAAATAAATGCTGACTAGAGGGAAAAAAAACGATAGTACAAATTGATAACACTAGATTTCTTATCATGAAAAGCTTTCCCGTTAAATATTTTTTTAGAAGCAGATCTTAAGAAATTATTCATAATGGACCATAAATGAAGAAATTGTGGTGCGAAATTGTTTCATAAAATTTTCTACAACGCGACAAATCCATAATTCACCCGATTTTACGATTAATGAATTTCAGCTAAAATTATTTGAATATTATAAAAAAAAACCTTCGGTTGTAAGAACGCTTTTCTTAAAACCAAACTCTCCAGAAATTTCTGGAAGGACCATCTCCAGCAGTGGAGATTTAGGACTGTATTCTAGGGGTTGTGATCATTTTTTCATTCATTCATTACAGCCCTTAGAACACAGCGTCCTAGACCTCCACTGCTGGAGATGGGCATCCAGAAATTTCTGGAGATTTTGGAGGAATATGATGTCAATTTTTTATGACAATTTATTAACGATTTCACAAGTTGGCATTAGTGGAACCGGGACCGACACGGCTTAACGTGCTCTCCGAGGCATTGGAACGGTGGTGTTGTAAATCTATGACAAATGTCGTAAGAAAAGTGTATTTCTCATTGGTACATGCCGGGTGGGTTTGAACCGACCTTTGTAGGATTTAAGGTACGCGTTCTTACAACCCACCTGTACCACCGCGCCTGTGATGATTATGTCTTCGGAGTTCTTGGAATCCACGTCCCACATACCATCAACTTGGATGCAAGTCATATTGCATACTTAATAAAAAATCCTCGTCTACGAACCTCCGTGGTCTAGTGGTAACAAACGTCGTGGGTTCGATTCCCACCGGGGGCAAGTTCTACATTGTAAAATTTGTCTCGGTCTGGGTATTTTTTATGTATATATTTAAAAAAAAGTATAATATGTAGTTTATCAACCATCTAGTTTCCGTAACATAAGCCTCGTAGCTTACCACGGAAATTAGATGGCGCTGTGTGACCTGTCTGGAAATATTTATTATTATTATCCTATTTGCTGCTCAGATCTTATTTTATAAGCAAACCCTGTATAGTATGCTATACTGTAATAATAAAGTTACAATATAAACTTGATACTTCCTCTCCCAGGAATCGAACCTATTTATTTTGGTATAGCGACCACGTAGCACAGATAAAGGTGTTCGTTCGGGGTTTCACAATGCGCCCCTAATGACGCCATAAGCTAGGAAACTCTAACTAACCTATTCATGTACGATTTACCCCTATTTCTGGACTTGTAACATCACGACTGATTTTATAGTAGTCACAGCCAGTGTAATATAGTCTAAGATATTTCTAAGACGATCTTCACCCATCGGTTATTCGAATGAATTCCACTATTTATAATAATTCTGTATCAATAGATGTACACGCATTTACAATAATATAATTTAATAATGGATATGGACACATTTTTACACAAAAAATAATGTTAACTGGTTACGCTAATGTTTGGATGAACGAGAGATTTTTTGCGTGAATAGCCATTCTCTTCCTAATTAGTTACTTTCTTTGGTAAGCGGTACGCGATGCGAGAGCAACTGACGCCAGTTACTAACAACCGACATAGTCTTTAACACTATGCCGGCTATTCAAGGACTCCATGTTATAGGAATGTTGAAACATTTCACTTTTTTTTTTAAATACTAGCTCGACATGTGACCTTGCGCTCACCTGATAGTAAGTGGCGCGCGAGGTCCATGAATATTAGCAACTGGAATCGGACACTCATGACTGACATCAGTACCTAACACTATGCTGGTTTAACTGGGCATGACGGCAATTCGAGCCTGATCCCGAAACATGTGGATACACTCTACTGGGTTTGTCGGCACGAATGGTGGATACTTCCCCGCCCAGACAGACTGCAAATAACCACCCGACAGTCTCCAAATTTATATGTACGTGTAGAGATAAAGCCTACAGTATGGCGGTTCATATTTGGTCCTGTACGTCGTGAGTGTGGTTCGGTTGCAGAATAGAGAAGAAGGCATAAGGTTATAGAAATCTTTAGAGAAATAACCGTGGTATAGCACAAAGTCAAAATAGATTTATTCATGTAAACCTATTACAGACATTTGTGACACGTCATTATTTAAATTATTTTAAATGATTCTGCTTCTGTTAGTAAAATACTAAACAAACGATCCAAAGAGTAAGCTGTGAACAGAAGACCAGCAGCTTATCAGATTCCAATGACTTGTTAATGTTTAATCTTACTGAGACAGGAATCTGCAAGGAAAACTCAGCACACAGCTTATAGACCACGCTCATTTTGTTAGCTATTCTTATCCTACTTCATTTCAGCCCCTAGAACACAGCGTCCTAGACCTCCACTGCTGGAGATGGGCTTTCCAGAACATATGTATATCTGGAGAGTTTGGCCTACACTCGCCACGCTGGCCAGACGGCTTGGCGAGGATATGATGTCAAATTTTAATGACAACTTATTAACGATTCCACAAGTTGGTATAGTGGAACCGGGACCGACGGCTTAACGTGCTCCGAGGCACGGGAACGGTGGTGTTGTTAATCTATGACTGCAGTACGTAAGAAAAGTGTATTTCTCATTGGTATATGCCGGGAAGGTTTGAACCTTTGTAGGATTCAAGGAACGTGTTCTTACAACCGAGCCACCACCGCGCCTTCCTCCTTATCCTACTTATTAGTCTATCATTATCATCACGACCGTATCCCTTACGTGGTAGTCAGAAACCATGTTTTTAAGGTAGCGGATTTACATTTAGCCAACATTACTACAGACCCATTATGACAAGTGGCAAGGTCATAATGGCGGCAGTCTTAATTAGTTTTTTTTATTTTACCTAAAAGCGAGGATTAAGATGACTACATTGTACTCGTATAAAATCCTGCGTTTTGCATATTAGTCTATGGCAAAAGTTGTTTAAAATTCTGTCCGGAATTCAATTATTATTTAGTTTTCCCGCCCGGAAATAGGAAACTTGTATTTTTATTTGTTTGCAGTTTTCAAATTAAAGACTCAATTGAATCGCAATTTATTTTAAATTAAGCTATTTTTTACTATTTCATGTTCAAAACCACGCTTTAAAGCCGACGTTAGGGGGGGGGGTAATTTTTTACATGGGCGTATATATTCGACGCGCGGTGGTGGCTCGGTTGTAAGGTCCCGGTTCCACTTGTACCAACTTGTGGAATCGTTAATAAATTGTCATTAAAAATTGACAACATATCATCGCCAAGCCGTCTGGCCAGCGTGGCGAATGTAGGCCAAATTCTCCAGCACTGGAGGTCTAGGACGCTGTGTTCTAGGGGCTGTAATGACATATTCCACGGCTTGTTAAGCGTGCCACTGACACTCAAGTGACGACCACGACCACAAGAAGAAGAATATAATCGACATTATATAGGTTATATTATTAATATGTTTTAGACAATGCTTTATTGTACTTGCATTGTGGTAATAAAATAATAAATACACTTTTATAACTAAATTATTCAATAAACAATCAAAAAATAAAAATATTTTTTATTATTTAAAATAATTACTTAATGATTAAAATTACAACAAAAAATTAAAACAAAAAAAAAAAAACAAATTTAAATAAATATATTATACTTAATATATTACATTGTATATTATACAATAACTTTTAATGCATTTCAAAACTAAAATAAATTGCAAACTGCGGGAAGATACATTAAATTTTATTCAAACGAACAATATAAATTACTATTAATAAAAAATACAACTAAAAACTTAAACAAAATATATACATCGGGCAATTTATTCCGGCGTCGAAACTGATTAATTACTGGATTTCACGATCAAGATAGCTTATAACCCCCTCTTTTTGTGTTTCTTTATTTCGACTGCTTCACGTACTATTTAAATAGTGACGATCAGTGGAGATAGATTATCTTCGGGTCATACAGCTCAATTTAATGGTTTGAGCCACTATCTATTAAGTGTTCTAAAGGCTCTTTAAAATTATAAAAAACAAGTGGTGCCACTCGGACCATTTAAATACAACTTTCTTCCGTTAGCAAACTGTCATTGTAAGCACTAATTAGTTAATCCGTGTTTAAAATTTACGAACAATGAAAGTCTATTATGTTTGCCTGGAACTTTTACCTCAACGCAAAAAAAAAATAACGAGCTGAAACAATGGAAATTTTAAACAGGAAAGAAAAACCGTGAATTTTTTTCGTGAAGTAGGTAGTGAAGTACAGTCTACAAATAATTAAGAAAACTATTTTTATAAATAAAAACAAAACATAAATGCTATATATTCAAAAAAGAGAAAACATATGTCTGTCTATATGTCTCACTTAAAAGTGCGTTCAGATATGTTCTTTTACCCAAAACGTCGCGAACGGTAGTTTGCAAGGGATCACAAATCCTGTACATAAAACGACTGGTTGCTGTAATAATAATTACCAGCTTAAAAAATATCTTTAAAGAAAATTAAACAATTAGATTTCGTTTTTAAATTAAAAGCATTTATTCGAAAAAAATATTTACAAAATATAAAATAAAATTAATATTAATACTAAGGATAGGGATATAAGTTCCGTCCGCGTGGAATGGTGGCCTCTTGTCACAGGAGGAGACGACAAGACGTTATTTTAAATAATAAAATTTGGCGATTTTAAAAGTAATTAATCCAAACAACTTCCGAATAAGTTAATATTTTTTTGTTATTAATATCATAATATATATATATATATATATTTAATGAATAATTTAAAAAAAACTACTAACTCGTTTTCTTAAATTGTAGTATACCTATGTACATATGTATTTTATAGTACATTTAACATGTCAAAAGATGATGAAAAAATTAGAGTTTTAAGCAAATGGTCAAAAAAGTAACTGTCAGTGTCAAATACTTTCATCAGTCTTGACAGCCTGCAGATATTCTTTGTTTTTTTTACTAGGCCTTGATTGATACGAAAACTACATATTTTATTTTCTAAATAACTTAATTGCACAATAAACAAACAAACAATATAATTTATTTCCGTATGGTTAGCACGTAACACTTCGATATTGTCAATACATACAAGCCAATAAATAAAAATAATAAGAAAAACAAATAAAAAATATTACCATTGACCATGGCTGGACCGAACCTAACATCAATACAATAATTATAACTAAAACATTGTTGCCATAAACGAGGAATTTGTTTTTACTTACAGCTAGATACTTAATATTAAATTCGTGGCTGTAAAAAGGCCATGTCAGCTTACAATCTAATAATAATTATGTCCATAAATATAAATATAAATTCGTGGCTGTAAAAAGGCCATGTCAGCTTACAATCTAATAATAATTATGTCCATAAATATAAATATAAATTCGTGGCTGTAAAAAGGCCATGTCAGCTTACAATCTAATAATAATTATGTCCATAAATATAAATATAAATTCGTGGCTGTAAAAAGGCCATGTCAGCTTATAATCTAAAAATAATGATATTTATGTCCATAAATATTAATTCGTGGCTGTAAAAGCCGTGTTAGCTTACAACTACACAAGTATAATATTAATGTCAAATAAATTGATAAATAACATGTCCGCTTACAATCTAAAAAATAATTGCTATGTCCAAATTAAACATATTATATTCGTGTCATAAGCAAGGTAATTATAATAATGAGGTAACTTAATAATTACTTAATATAAATTCGTGGCTGTAAAAGGGCCGAGTCAGCTTACAATCTAACAATAATAATAAATATTAAATCTTAATCAGTAATATATGTATAGTAAAGGTGCTGTGATGGCTCAGTTGTAAGAACGCTTTCCTTAACAAAGGACGGTTCAAACCCCCCCGGCATAAACCAATAAGAAATACATTTTTCTTACGTACATTTGTCATAGATTTACAACACCACAGTTCCCGTGCCTCGGAGAGCACGTTAAGTCGTCAGCTCTGGTTCCACTAATATATAATAACTATAACTATATAATCACTTGTGGAATCGTTTATAAATTGACATCAGATCCTTGCCAACCCGTGTGGCCAGCGCTGCAGCATGGTGAGTGTAGGCTCAGATATATGTTCTGAAGGCTCATCTTCAACAGTGGAGGTCTAAGACGCTGTAATGAAATGAAAAAAGTTAACATATACCAATAGATAGATAGATAGATAGATAAATTCTTTATTGCACAGAAAATAATACATTTTACAGTACAGAGGCGAGATTAATGTATATAAATATAATAATGTATAATATAAATACATACAATACATAGATAACACATACATATACTGGTTACATACTATATTTATATATATATATATATATATATATATAAATACTATATTTAATATATTTTTATATATTTAGTATATATATATATACATACAATAATATACCGATTTAGTCAATAAGAATATATTAAATATAGTATTTTTTATTGTTTTTAAATATTGTACACAGCACGTGTATTATTTCTCTGTGGGTTCGGTACGCGCGAATTTACGGTACTATTCAATACAAAAAGGTCTTAGCAGTAACTCTATACTTTTGTTGAGTGTACCAGGTAGAGCACGGTAGAGATTTTTTTTTTTTCACTTTATTATGATTATAATGACTGTTGTTTTTGGGTCGGTTAGCCAAACTTGAGCAGCAAACGTTATATAATGGAATCTATTGACTAACTGAAACTGTTAATATCAAACGGTATTAGAGTTCACATACTCCTAAACGCTATTACCCGTAGAGTTAATATCGTATACGAGTAGATCATGACTATCAGCAAACACGCTTATTAAGAAGCGGATTCATATTTACCCAACTTTACTATAGGCCTATCATGATAAGTCACCAACCTAGCGAATGTCTTCTAGCGTACTAATTAGATTATTGTGTCCAGACCAGGAATAGAACACGTTACCTCCGCGTCTTAACAGACTTAACCGCTAGACCGCCCGGTGGTGGCTCGGTTGTAAGAACGCTTTCTTTAAAATTCTAGAAAAGTCGGTTCAAACTGCATGTACTTACCAATGAGAAATAAATAATAATAATAATAAATATTTCCAGACAGGTCAAACAGCGCCATCTAGTTTCCGTGGTATGCTACGAGGCTTGTGTTACGGAAACTAGATGGTTGATAAACTACATATTATACTTTTTTTTTCGTAAATATATACATATTATACATATAAACACCCAGACCGAGACAAATTATACAATGTACGACCTGGCCCCCGGTGGGAATCGAACCCACGACCTTCCGAGTTCACGGCAACGTTTGTTACTATTAGACCACGGAGGCGGTCAAATGAAATTTTCTTACATACATTTGTCATAGATGTTCCTTGGAGAGCACGTTAAGCCGTCGGTCCCGGTTCCACTAATACCAACTTGTGGAATCCAGCATGGCGAGTGTAGGCCAAATTCTTCAGATATACGAGTAGTATCTCACATACACATTATTTAATTGTTTTGTTTTACTTTACCTTCCCAATCGTCCAATTCGTCATCCATCATAGGAGAATGTAAAAAAAAAGAAAAAACTGATATTTCTCAAGTGTACGTTATAGACCATTGGATTACCACGGATCTTTTGTCAATCAACTTACCAATAGGTAAATATATTTTTTTAGGAAATAGTGGTTTCTAAAAATTCATAGAGCATAAAAATTAAATAGCTTTTAACTTCAAAGTTGTCCTTGTGGTGTGGCTATTTTAAAATTACGCGCATCTAAAACTAAACAAATTTATTTACTACTATCGCCAATTGCTAATGCGCTGGAACCTTGTCTTAGTAATAATATGATAAATAATAAAATGTCATTACGTAAACTAAACATTATAATAGGTGGAAGGCGGACTGCTGGTGGTAATTTCCCCAGTCTGCCGGGGAGGGGAAGTATCCACCGTTCATGCCGATAAACCCACTAAAGTATATGCACATTTTACACACATGTCAAGCCGGCATAGTGTTAGAGACTAATGTCAGTCATAAGTGTGTGATTCCAGTTGCCAATATTCATGGACTTCGCGTGCCATACCATCGCGCGTTACCACCAGGTCACATGCTGTGCTAGTATAAATAAATACAACTTGTTTACTTTGTCTTTCTTCATGGTCTAGCGGTTAAGACCGTGGATTTAGATTCGGAGGTACCGGTTTCGATACCTGGTTGGGTCACAATAATATTTATTGATTTAAATAAATAAATTTTAGTAATATTTAATTTATTTGTGATATTTGTCGAGTTTGGTACCCTGGCGACCTCGACGAGCTTACCACTTGTCATGATTGGCATGTAGTAAAGTACTTAATGTGAATCCGCAACTTTATAAGCATGGTTTCTGAGCACCCCAGAAGGGAAACGGTCGTGATGATACTTTATATCGGCGGGATAGACTATATAATACCCACAAAAGTTATTGTTAATTGTCGTTATGCTAGAGTAAAATAAATAAAATTAATTACAGATTATAAAAACACATAAAGAAAACATTATAAACGTTTATTGGGGCCCATTTGTCAAAGAAAAAGTGCATTTTCATAAAAAAAAAAAAATCGTTTCTGACGTGTGTTTCTTTATAATGGTGGGAGTCAGATACAATAAATAACTCACGTGTATTAAACTAGACAAGGTTTGTTGCCAAATACTTCCCGCATTGTATCACTCCAGCATCGTTCTAACGTTAAAATATATGAACATGGAGACCTTACCTAAATCCTTGGACACCGATTCTCTATAGTGATAAATATTTAACGACATTCGTAACTCATTTCGACTATTTATTATATTTACATTGTACAATTTATTGCTATTTATACTATCAACTAACATGAAAAGTGGGTGTTAAGAAACCACGCTTTTTACTTTTAAAGAAGCGTATTAACATTTAACTAACTAACTTTACTTTGCCCATCATGGCAAGTGGCAAGCGTCAAGATATATCAAAAATAAATTTAATACATTATTGTGTCGGACCCAGTAGGTTAGTCTTAACCGCTAGACGAAGGAGGCAGAACTATTTTATTTAGACATGGCCGATACATTATTAACTATAAAGTTGCCTACAACAAATCGATTGTTAGGCTTTGTTGCACCAAAATAAAGTGTCTGTAATCCTAACAATTTAAAGTTAAAAACGGCGCCTTTTCATTTCCTCGTAAAATGATTCAAATTATCTTGCACGGTTCAGTCGCTAAGCGATGATATGTCGTCTAAAAGATCAAGTTTTTTTTGTGAATTTAGACCTTAACTTATATAAAAACAGGATTTTTAAAGAATAAACACCACTAACTAAAGCCTTATTTTTGTAATATCGATACGACAGCACTAACCTGACTGTAGCAACACTTGTGCAAAATGAATTGTCAAAGTTGTCTCACGGACTATGGTTATAACTTTAGTCGTTAGCTAAGTTTAACGAATAGTGATCATAGTACCTAATGGTTATAGAGAATAGGTTCCCTGGAACATGAAATACAGCGAAGCTGCGAATTTAATATTTCTCTATATTTCAAAACATTTTTTCTCTCGCATTAAGTGGATTTTAAGGCTTTTTCTTTCCTTTTCTTATTTAATCTTTGTCGCCTGTTCTAAGGAGAAATATATTAACAGAAATGACATGAAATTTTGACGTTTTACTTTGAGAGATTATTACAAATACCGGCGCGAGTTATGAACTATGAATTATATATGAGCCCATTATCACAGCCCCTAGAACACAGAGACATTCTAGACATCCACTATTGGAGATGGGGTTGTAAGAACGCTTTCCTTAAAATCGAAACATCGTGGGTTCGAAACCCGGCATGTACTAATGAAAACCACGGTTCTTACGTACATTTGTCATAGAGACACTCGCCATCCCGTCTGGCTATCAGCGTGGCGAGTGTAGGCCTAATTTCTGTAAGTCCTAACTCCAACAGTAGAGGTCTATCTACGCTTTCTAAATAGCTCCCAATAATGTTAATAAGTGTAGATATGTATATTTATGTGTAAGTATAGTATTTAGTATATTGATATTACAGTATATTATGTAAGTATATGTAATTATGTTGTTGAATTTATCCTACTATTAATATTTCTTTCATTGCACCTATAAATGTTCTAATTTGTTCCCAAGGTTTGGCTGTCAGAAAATATCTACGGGCTTAAGTCCGCCTTTGTACTTTGTGCAATAAAGTTTTTAAATAAATACAAAGTGACACAGTGTAGGATATTTTACTGTAAAGTTTCATCAAAATCCGTTCAGTAGGTTTTGCGTAAAATAGCACCAGACATGATATATCACAATCTTTCGCATTTATAATATTAGTAGGTTATTTTATCATGTAAACTCAATTTTATTTTCACCGGAGTATTGTATAAAAATATGAATGCCTATCTGTATTCGAGTTACGCAATTAAAGTTTTAATTTGACGATGCAAAATTCAGTATTAAAATTGAGTACTTAAATCTCTTTCACAACAATGTGAAGTTACACCGGCTTAATTTTATTTATTTATTCATTAATAACTCTTTTTTTTTTGTTTAATTCTTTAACTGTACGCCTACTCGTTCACACCGTTATGAAAGGAATATGGAGGGATCGACAAGACTTGTCCACAGTCTCGTACATACATACATATCTTCACGCCAAATCCCTTGCGGGGTAGGACATAGACAACAATCTCGTTTTCTCCATATTCCTGTATGATGCCAAAACCGGGACTCTTAGAGCCAATGACCGAAGTCGCGTCGACTCCTTCGAAATGAGGCGAATGCTGCGCATTCCATGGACAGCGCGGAGAACAAACATATCAATACTCAAGGAACTCAAAGTCACTACCAGGCTCTCTTCCATCTGCCTGCAACGAGTCCTTGAGTAGTTTTACCCGTAAAGACTCTGTCAAAGGCTAGTAATCACGGGCAAGATTGAAGGCAAGGGACCCCGTGGCAGGAAACCGACACGCTGGTCAGACTAGATCCGCACTACTACACAACCAAGTGCACGAATCCCTGCATACCGCCGTGAGCAGACTCGGACGGCGTAGCATTGTAAATATATATACTATATAAACAAGAGCTGACGATAATCTAGAAAAACTGTAATTACGAGCAAGGTAGACGGTAAAAGAACAAGAGGAAGAAGCCCCAAGCGATGGTCCAGTTAGGTGACTGACCATCTAAACATGCCTGTGCACCTGGTGACCCACGACCGAAACCATTAGATAAGTCTGGTGAATGTGCTGCGACTGCGACGAAGTTACGATCCCAATCAGTGGGGTACCGACTAAGGAGGATAAGGATTATTATGTAAAAATATAAATTAATATACCTACACATCTGGTGGAATAGCAACTTAAGGGATGTTTAAATTCAGTTTTCCTGAGCGAAGTGTCATCGTGGTGTCGTCGCACTGCACTTGACGCTGTAATCTCATCCATTTTAATGCGGCCCTTTATACCGCGTCTTAAATATTCCACGCCGGTAATTGAGTTTTAAAACTGTTGGTTATTTAACACTGGCAGCGTCATACTCCGTCTGGTGTACTTAACTACATTACAGTCAGTAACAACTATGTTTAATAACAAAACACTGTGTGTTTGTGGGAGAACTTTAGAATTAGTTTTCGAATTGTAGTTTCTTTTGTAGTTTTGTGTCGCTTATATCCCTATCCAGGGCCAGCAGCTAAGTTAGGGGATACTTAAACCTGCAAAACTCAGCTGGAAGAAAACACTAGGACAAATTAAAAGCGTTGCGTTGCCATCGCGTTCACGGCACAAAAACTTACATAACTATTTACAATGATTGATACACCAAACCACAGCTCAATGTTCGTACTGTACATTATTGTCATCACAAATTAAGATTTAAAAAATAGTAACAATGCACTATGTGTGGGTATGTATATACCTTATAGTTTAGTTTTTCACTGTTGTTGTTTTTTTGGTTATTATTATTTGTATAAATAATTTATGTATGTATAATATATATATATATATATATTGCTAGTATATATTTATTTGTTTTTTTGCAATAAAATGTTGCCAGTAGTTTTTTCCCTATCACATTAGTTTTTTATATGTGTCGATACTGGGTATAAGAAAAACATGGGCAAACTTCGTACATAATCTATTTTAATTTTAAATTGTCGGTTTCAAGGGGCTCAGTGAAAATCAGCGCTGCAGCAGAATTGTTGCAGCATATGCTGACCTGAGTGCCTGTTTTTCTCACTTATTTTATACATTTATCTATAATAATATAAAATATAAATCTTTAATCGTAATGGAATCACTTGCAAAGTACTATTCTGTGCTGATTTTGACGTTTGATTTCATGCCCTGTCTTGTTATAAATATATTTAATTTCTCGGTTTTTACATAAAAAAATATTTTCTCCGACTACGTTTACCAGCTTTACGAGCGACGCCGGATGTAATAGCTAGTTATATACAATATTTAAGAGAACATAATATTCATCTCTGACCACCCCTCTAAGGAATAGCTCTGTGAAGTTATGTTTGTGTAGTGTACGCAAAACAACAAATGTTTGTACATTTAGACAAAAAGTCTGCGAAGAACAACAGTCGGATAGCCGTAAGCTATTTACTCCATTATGCGATAGTGTCGCTCTTCTGCCCCACACGTGTCGCAGTTTTATTGCGACATAAGCATTTATTCAAAGCAGCTTCTGATACTTTAAACCCTAAAATGATTTTATACTCAAACAACTAAAAAACTGATTACGTAAATATAAATTAAACACTTACAAATAAAATAGCTCCACCAAATCGCTGTCTTATGGCACGGTTGCCAATACACTGGCAGCATTTCCCCTCCGAATTAAAATACTTTTTTTTTAGAAAAAACACTGCCAGTTGTATTAAGAGAGTAAGGTACCAGAAAGCAAATAAAGCTTCAGCGTTTCGGGTTGGCAACGATGTTCATCACACGGCGCCTCGCAAGTTGTAACATTTCTGTTACATGCCATATTTGTATTATGCATAATTTAGCCTGTGCGTGTGGGTCGGCTGTGAAATAGAGAAAAAGGGATATTAATTAAGGTTGTGGAGTAAACAGTAGTATAGCTTGTAGAACGCGCACATCTACAGCAGCTATTCGCGGGGTTTTAGACACTGTAGTGTCATCCACACACACTTTTCTACACACAGGTTTTCCTACAATACGATGTTTTAATGTAATGATCGATTTTGTAAATACAATGACATAGGTCTTTCTTTCAGCTGTAACTTTTTTACCACAATTATTAAAGAGTGGTCACCATAGTAATAAGTGACAATTATAAAAAGAGCTTTTAAACGACATTTGCTGTTCGCGAGGATTGATGCGTTTGAGATGTGGTCCTGGCGTCGTTTGCTCAGAATCCCTTGACCACATGAACGTACTAACATTTCTGCTCGAAGAGCTTAAGCTGATCAGGGAGCAAAGACTCTATCGTCTGCTTTGCCCGAATTCTGCAATACTTCGGCCACATTGCAAGAAGAGAAGACGATAATCTAGAAAAACTTCTAATCACGGGCAAGGTAGACGGTAAAAGAACAAGAGGAAGAAGCCCCAAGCGATGGTCCAGTCAGGTGACTGACCACCTGGACATCCCTGTACACCAGGCCGTCCACTCGCCGAGGACCGAAACCCTTGGAGACGGCTGGTGGATGAGCTGCGATTGCATTACCGACTAAGGAGAATGTTGAGAATGTTAATTCCGTAGATTTTGAGTTTTTATATTGTGAATATAATATATAATATCGTAGTAGTCTTTTTTTAAATTGTACAATTTTATGTCACTCGCTACAACACATACATGTTGTATGACCGACCGTCGCTTCTCCCTATCCTGACATCTTGAGTGGTTTCCGTTAAACGGACATTTTATATCTCCGGGGGATAAAATAAACAGAATAATGTTATTGTAAATTACAATTTTACATATACCAATTTGTTACGCTTTTTGATCAAGCTTTACGCAGTGGAAGTTGGTACGATAAATAAAGTATATATAGTATCAATATAGTAAAATGTAAAGTGTATATAAGAGTAGAGTTGATGCAGTAGAAATGAAGTCGTTGCTTCGAATATGCGGCGTCACTTTGACGGACCGCATACGTAATGACGAAATACGCAAAAGGGGTAGGTATTAAAGAAAGCATAGGGACAAAAATAAGGAAAGGCATGCTCCGATGGTTCAGACATGTTGAAATAATGAGTGAAGAGAGATGGACGAACCAGATATATAATGCGAAAGTTGCGGGTAAAAGAGGCCCTGGCAAACCAAGACTTACCTATAAACAATAACTGAAGGTGCATTAAAAAGCCATCAAAACAAAAGAGCATGTATGCAGAGCTTGATGAATTTCGAAGAAGCGAAAGATCGTGTCGTGATCGTGACAAGTGGCGCTCAATTGTCTCTGTCTACCCCGCAAGGTATTTGGCGTGAAGATATGTATTTATTAGTATCAATAAAAATGTATTGTGTAGTATCAATAAAAGTCGTTAAAACCAATGTCAATAAAAGTAAAGTTAATCATCACGACTGCGACCGTAAGTAATCCCTTACGGGATGGGTCTGAAACTACTTAATGTCCTGCAGAGGGCGATTTGGATAGTGGACAACACCACAGTGTCTAAAACTCTCGAATCACTGCAACTTTGCCGACCTGTGGCCTCCCTGAGCGTGTTTACAAGCTTATACTTTCTTCTCTTTTTTAACCGAACCACGCGCACAGGTTAAAACACGCACCCCCATACCGTATACTATATCTACGTGTATATATATATAAATTTTACTCTAACATCTATCTCACGCTAAAGATGTGGAATACTCTTCCAGCCAGTGCGATTCCTCAATCCTATATATCTTGGGTCAAGTGAAGTGTAAAAAGCCGGCATAATGGTAGGGACTGGTGTCTACCTACTTCTTGGTAGTGACATATTCTTAGATTCCTCCCACAATCATCATCATCATCAGCCTGTGTCTCTCCACTGCTGTATATAGGCCTACCCCAAGGCATGGTCCCCTTTACACTATCTCCTGCCACCCTCATCCACCCCCACCAAAGTCCTTCCTCAGGTCATCCGTCTATCTGGCGTTTACCAGTACGTGGTCTCCACTCCATAACCCGTTTACTTCATCGTTCATCGGTTCTGCGACAGACATGTCTTGTAGTGCCATTTCAGCTTGCTAATTTTGAAACCTATGTCGGTTCTTTGACGGATGTCAACTTTTCCAACTTTATCCTTCAGAGAAATCCAAAGCATAGCTCTATCCATAGTTCGCTAAGCGACCTTGAACCTATGCATCAGACCCACTGTCAATGTCCACGTCTCTGCTCCATGCGACTTTACTAAGAGATCTTACTGGGTTGAAAAGCAATCGATAGGAATATGTGTCGTAACTTAACCTTATCTGGAAGCGGTGTCACATGTTGTGTTCAGTATAAAAAGCATTTGCTATGTAAAGCCTATGAATCTCTAGCCTAGTGTCTTCATAATAGATGAACTCTTCTGCTAGATTTATGAATGTGGCAGATACGTGTACAGACGGTACAATCGATCTGCTTCTTTCAATTTTAGATAGGATACACTTAGGAAATTGATTCTATATTTTAGTAATAATAAGGCAAGGTACAAAGTAGAAAACAGTTGTGGCTTAAATGTAATAACGCTTTCCTTAACATCCTAAAGAGGCGGATTCTGACCCTGGCATGTGCCAATGAGAAATACTCTTTTTATTTATTTTTTGAAAAATTAAAAATTATATATTGTATACATTGCTTATTCTAATTACAGTTGTATATACATGTCATGATGATCAATCATCAAGCAATCTGCCCATATTATGGGCATACAATATGCTTATGTCAATAGATATTTATTTACAATATTTATTTGTATATAGTTTATATTTAATATTGTTCTTGTCAGTTTATTGGAATACAATGTTAATGTCAAAATTTGCATGCAAAAAATTATTTTATTGAGTAAAAACAGTTGTCAATAAGAATTTTCTTTAACTCAATAGTAAAACGTTTTATAGGTAACTCTCGTATCTCTCTAGGAATTTTATATATTTTAATTATTTATTAATTTTTTGCACATTATGTGGCAGTTTCTGCTGTAATACTCACTTACACATCTTGGATAGATTAGTCGGGTATAATCTCTAGGTACAAATTTGTTACAAGTATTATATTTTTTTAAAAGATTAGAATGTTTATTGACAAATATTCCTATTTCAAGGATATACATTGAAGCCAATGTTAATAATTTTAGCTTACGTACATTTGCCATAGATTTACAACACCTACGTTCCCGTACCTCAGAGAGCACGTTAAGCCGTCGGTCCTGGTTCCACTACGACCAAATTGTGGAATTGTTATTAAATTACGTGCTGTATTACTTACTTAATTTAAATGCTGTCTATAAAATAAAAATCATTCTGGCTAATGTATAACAAAAATCCTATCGACAAATATTTTTGTGACACCAATAAATAAAAAATAAAATAAAAATAAATAAATTGTCATAAAAAAATGATATCAGACCATCGCCAACCCGTCTGGCCAGCGTGGCAAGTCTAGGCCAAATTCTCCAGAAATTTCTGGAACGCCCTTCTCCAGCAGTGGAGGTCTAGGACTATGTGTTCTAGGGGCTGTAATGATGAAAAAGGCACTGGCAGATGATATGGAATGTCTTTAAAAAAACGTGTTTCTGATCAACTCGCAATGATCTATGCTCTTAATGATCCTCTATACTTATTTGTTAATGGTCGTAATGATACTTGAGTTTACTTTCTGGTTAACGAACCCGCTTCATGTTCAGACCTATACTAATGAAGCCACTTGTTCAGCTATTCAAACGTGATTCAATTTTCAACAGTATTTCAATTTGCAACCAGTTTTCACTGCGCGTTTCAAACATTGAATTACTAAGGGCCGGTTGCACCATCTGATTTGACGACAGAGAGGTAAAATATACTATTTAATAATATTTAATTAACTGCCTCCGTGGTCTAGCGGTTAAGTCCGTGGATTTAGACTCGGACACAAAAATATTTATTAATGTAAATAAATACATTTAAATTATTTTTGCCAACGTATTAGCCTCGCTATACAGAGGGGAAATGTTGCCAGTCTCCTTGGGACTATCTCGGATGGGACGTCTCTAGAGGACATTTTTTATTTATAGGTTAGTTTATTTTTAATTTTATTGTTTAGGTAGTTTTTAATTTATATTTAATGTACTTTTAATTTTATTAACTTCGAATAAATATTTGTTATAATAATGTCAATAATATTAAATTTATTTGTGATATTTCTCGAGTTTGGTACGCTGGAGACATCGACGAGCTTGCCACTTGTCATGATTGGCCTATAGTAAAGTTGGCTAAATGGGAATCCGCTTATATTCATAAGCGTGGTTTCTGACCACCCCGAAAGGGAAACGTTCGTGATGTTACTTTACTTTTTTAATAATACTGGTATTGCCTGCATTCAATTGATGTATTAATCGATCCTTTCCCGTCCCTAAACCATACGCACAAGTTCGTGTCGTCGAATGAAGAATGAAGAAAATAGGCTAATATTTAACAATTATAAAATTATTTGTATCACAGCCAGTTTCTCGAAAGTATTTCTGGTACCTAATTAATAAATTAACAGGTTTTGTTAGAAATGCGTTTTACAAACATATCTTAATAAATACTCAAATAATAATCAAGTAAGGAACTGTCATTTACACAATTGTATGGAAAGTTGTCCATTTTGCGTTTCACAAAGCAATAACAAATAATTAAGTAATAGTCCTTTGTACTTTCATGCAAAAAAGTTTTAAAATAAAAAAATAAAAAAACCTATGGAATTTAATGAATTTAATAATTGATACACGTTACATAAAATATCAAATGTAGCAGAATACCACGTATTCAGTTATACTGTTTTTCGAGTATCTGGCTACAATACACACTTATTTTCTTGTATTAAGGTTCAAATTAAGCCAAATGTAAGCATGTTGTGTTTTTAATTACCACAGACATAATGCATAAGAACCAACCAAATAAACAGAATAATTTATTGTTAAGTATAATAAAACAAAAAACAAATATTATTGGATTTTTTTGGAAAAATAAGAATTTATTATTAAAAGTATGATCACAACCATTTCTTTCAAGCGGTTTTATTTTTATTTAAAGGTCACCATGGCAAGCTTACAATATTAGTTCTCCTTGAAAGTAAAAATTGGCATTTGACATCATTGCAAATGGCACATACTTTAAAAGAGAACAACAAAGTGATTTTGTTTCATGTTATTATCTCATTTTGTTATTATTATGTTTACTTTTATAATCTTATTAGTTATTACTTTTAGTTTTTATAGGTTTTACTTTTAATTGCATTTTTTTTATATATATTTTTTACTATTAACTTTTATTTTATGTTATTACCATTTTTTGTATTATTCAATGTTGTGTAAATTTTTTTTAGGCTGGCAAACCCGACAGGATTATTTGTCTATGATTTCAATAATTGTTTTGTTTGTTAGCTGTTATTTGTACCTTACTTCGAATAAATAAATAAACAAATAGGTGGTAGTCGGACTGATGGTGGTAATTTGCCCAGTCTGTCGGGACGGGGAAGTACCCACCGTTGCCGTCATGCCCAGTCAAGTCGGCATAGTGTTAAATAGTGTCTGATTACAGTTGCTACGATTCATAGTCTTTGCGCGCCACTTACCTTCAGGTGGGCGCATGGTCCGATTTCGTTCTAGTATAAAACTGAAAGAACTAGCCCCATGTATCTATGTCTATGCCATTAAATTAAATTATTCATTACCCGAACAATATTGTGAAATTTCAATCATTTAAGTGCGGCGTCGCTCGTATGAAATAAAATATTCATGCTATACTCGTAGGCTCGGCCGAGGAATGAAAAAAAAAATCTATTCATTATTATGGAGTTCGCATTTCCAAATACAAATTGCATCAGACCGCATGTTGAATTTGTAACGTCACACTCTTTTACTATTAGAGATAAACGTAGGTGTTAGAAACCGCATGATTTTATATGGTGTAACTCTAGACTATCTTTCTCAGTGAGCGATAACACCCGCTTGTGGGCGCTGGACGCCTAGAGGGGTAAGGAGCCCAGGTACAAATCTGTGGTGTCAAGGAAAAAGTAGATGAGTCGAAAATTTTAAAAAATAGATAATTGCACCTATTGGTTCAAAACATTTATATGCGTCAATGCAATAATGAGATGAGTCTATAAAATGTACAGTTTATTTTTACACCCCTACGTACATAAAGGGGCTAGTCGTAACATTAAAATGCATAAATAAGTAAAAAGAGTTCAATCGAGTTATTACAGTATCGCGCTTTTACCGCCAATAATTCAGTTATGCATAGTGAGATGAGTGGACTCGTACCTAAAGTATACGACTAATGAAATTGAACATTTACTAATTACAATGTTCTAATTATAAAAATGAGTTGTTTTCTTAATTTGCCTCTAGTGAAAAGTTCAAGTTTTGTACTTATTCTCTTTTTCCTTGACACCACAGAAATAGGAGGCGTTCGCATGGTTTCAAATAGTCATCGTCATAAACATCGATTATTTAGTTATATTCGGTCAAAGTGGGCGATTGACGAAATAAGTTTAAGAATCTCTGCTCTAGACTAATCTGTTTATTTATTTATTTATAATAGGGTAGCCAACATTTGTACTTCACACTAAATCAGAAATAAATAAATTTAATTAATATTTAATTTATTTGTGACATTTCTCGAGTTTGGTACGCTGGAGACATCGACGAGTTTGCCATTTGTCATGATTGGCGTATAGTAAAGTTGGCTAAATGTGAATCCGCTTATGTGAATTCATAAGCGTGTTTTCTGACCACCCCGGAAGGGACATGGTCGTGATGATACTTTATTTCACTTTTAGCGCGTCGGATGCTAAATCGTTACATTCACTTAAGTGATTTTCAGTTTTAGTAGGTAGGTCAAATTATCTTTAAGAATGAACAAAAAAAAAGCTATTTCTCTTATAATGAGATACATGGTCGATGAAGCAGGTTATTACGTTTCTCTTATCTGGGATCCGATTCTTATGAATATTGATGAACGCATTTCGATATCAAGTAGAAAAAAAAAATATATATATATATTATTCCTATACACAGGGTGTGGTGTAAATAATGGTCCAACGTTAAGGCGGCTATAGTACAGGCTATTACAAAAAAAAAAACATGGTTTAAAAAATGTTACTCACGAATTGGAAAACTTATTAAAATAATAGGCACTGACCGTGTAGTATTTTTTTTTTACACAACTCACATCTAAATTTGCATGATTTGTTAAAAACAATAATTTTTGAGTTATTTATAAGTCTTTGGAGTTTACATTAACAAACGAAATTGTATGTGCTAGTGCTAGTATTCACCCGTAAAAGTAAAGTGTCATCACGACCGTTTCCGTTTCGGGGTGGTCAGAAACCACGCTTATAAATAAGCGGATTCACATTTAGCCAACTTTACTATAGCGAACTCCAGCGTATCAAACTCGAGAAATATTACAAATAAATTTAATATTAATTAAATGTATTTATTTACGTTAATAAATATTTTTGTGTCCCAACCAGGAATCGAACCCGGTACCTCCGAGTCTAAATCCACGGACTTAACCGCTAGACCACAGAGGCAGTAGTATTCACCCGTACAATACAAAAAACAGACTTAAATAATAATGTCATTTGTCAAAGTTACAGTCGCATTAATTAAAAGTTTTACAATGTTTTTACTTATATTTAAAATATATCGCCGGGTTAGAGTGAAAACCAACTAACTAATTTATTTTAGTAAGTTCATTTTTTTACATCGGTCGTTTAAAAAACTTCTGCTTTTTCCAGTGATAAAATCGACTATCAGCCAGTTTTCCGAACTGAATACTTAATTATTCATCATCATTATCATCGGCCTGTGTCTCTCCACTGCTGGATGTAGGCCTCCCCCAAGGCTCGCTACTTCACACGATCTTCTGCCACCCTCATCCACCCCCCACCAGCGACCTTCCTCAGGTCATCTGTCCATCTGGCGGGGGGTCGTCCCACTCTGCGTCTTCCAGTACGTGGTCTCCACACCAGAACCCGTTCGAACTCCATCGTTCATCGGTTCTGCGGCATATGTGTCCAGCCCATTTCCACTTCAGCTTGCTAATTTTAAGAGCTATATCGGTAACTTTAGTTCTTTGACGGACGTCAACGTTTCTGACTATATCTTTTGGAGAAATCCCGAGCACAGCTCTCTCCATAGCTCGCTGAGCGACCTTGAACTTGTGGACCAGACCCACCGTCAGTGTCCACGTTTCTGCACTATACGTCATTACTGGAAGAAAACTTAATTATTAAATTTTATTCGAAGCTAATAGTACATTAAATATAAATTAAAATCTACCTAAATAATAAAATTAAAAATAAACTAAACTATAAACTTAATTATTACTTAGTAAAAATAAACCTGTTAAGCAACAGCACTGAAAGCACACTGTGACGCTTAGTTTCGAAGATAGTGGGTCTTAAAAGCAGTTAAAAGCACTGTTTTAGCCGAAAACGTAAATTTAAAAGGTGTTGGTTTTTACCACGGCGATATAATTCCAAAATGTTAAATTTTTTTAGGTGATAGGTGAAAGAACCTAGAAAGTTTTGAGCCGGTCTCAGTAAAAATATATCCCGACTAATAAATGTAGGTAGGACTACATTAATCATATAAATGATAATGGTTGCTAATCAACTTTAAATCGTTATAGATCCTAAATGGTCACTCTTAATGAAAAATGATAAGAGAAACCTCAACATGATTTTAAAATACCTATCCAACGATACCCCACTCAAAATGGTTTGTTGACTTAATTTTTTTTCTTTTCCACAATATGGCGTCTGGTTGTCGCTTTACTGAAATTAGATTAATGTCATATCTTCAGTGATACTTGCGTGATTAAAACGAATCGATTGACGTGGGAATCATCAAATTCGGACCACGCGTTTGGTCTCTAGTGAGCCACAAAGATACATACATATACTGGTAAAAAGGCAGGTAAAAAAAGTAAAGGTCTGGAACTCTGTGTTCTAGAAGCTGTGATAATATTAAAAATATTAATTGTAAATGAAATGTAACCAGAATAAGTGTGCAATAGATTTATATTCTTGTAAGGGAAATGTTTTCTTTTGATGGCATTGGAAATATTTAAATTAGGTTTTTAAGTTTGTCGAGTCCCGTACCGGATGGTATGATTTCTTTTGGTACTTTTCCAAATGATTACTGCTTGTTGGTATAAATTGCTACAGATTAAATTTCACGATTTTTTTTATATCAACACAGCTAACGTTGCGCCCATCTGATGTTAAGCAGAGGTATCGGTTCCAAATTTAGCAAAATTCCAATGACCGTGGGACGAGCTGTTGTAACTGGTACAGGGAAATATTTTATCTTCCAGTAACATAAAAGAGCGGGCTCGCCTCAAGGCTGTTTCCACTAGAGAGTAGAGTCTCTGGTTGAAGGCTTTTCCCTCAGCATCAGTTGGTACACTCATTGATCGACATACATTGACCAAGGCTGTATCGGAGCCCAAACTGTCCACCCGCATCAGTATCGGTGAGGAGAACCCGTCGAACGTCGAATTTTTCGTCACGCGACGCTTAACGTAATATACTTACATGAAAATAGATATGATATAAACTATTTATAAATACGAGTACATATTATTATATTATTGTTATTATTATATTTTATTAATAATTATATATTTGTGTTATGTATAGGTACCTATGTTTTTTCTCTACTTATGTATTAATAATATATTATTAGTATATATATTTAATTTTCTTTTTATTATTTATATTATTTAATCATAGTTATAAGTTTTTAAGGTGTAAGTAACTCTGGAAATAGGAGCGGGGTTGCCTGTAGCACGGGTCCTAACCGGCCTTGTACGGGAGCCTCGGTGTTAATTTTGAAAAAACTATTTTAAAAGAAATACATACATTTTTTATTTTGATTTGATTTTAACTGCATTATCCGAAGGGCTTTTGTCACTGCTGGGATACTCGCGATTCTAGAACCCTCATGGATTGCGCGGAGCAACGGCAAGAGACCCGACGGCATGACCTTTGGGCCGTTGAAACTTGGCAGGTCACTATGTGGGATGCGACCAGGCGACCTCGTCAAAAACGGGAAGTGCGGCGGTTTTTATTGATAACCTCAAGCTGCGTAGATATTTGCAATCTTAAAAAAGGTTACGAATTTACGCCGTAGACGCAAACTGCTGATGGATAATTCAGAAGACAGAAAGGCTGGAAATATTTCTCCTAACGTATTAAAATAGTGGAAAAGTAAACAAGAAAAAGTTTCATAAATCTAGTCCGTTAATGGAACCTTATCATTAGGTAGCAGTCTTATACAAACGAGTACATTAAGCGAGGTTTTCCTTATTTCCAAGGATTAAGGTTTAAATTCAATCTTTACACTTTTTACACTTTCAAGCAATAAAAACAGCAGCCGAATTCTACTCGTATATGTTGACGCCTAGCGCCATTTGTCGTATAAATTGGTAATAATTTGCAACACCACCAATTTAACTTCTATCCCATTTATATATATATTTACCATAAAGTCCTATTCCTGTCGCACGTCTAGATAGATAGATAGATTCGTTATTACATAATAAACAAAAACACATTCAAATGTACATAGGCGAACTTAATGTCTAGTGATATTTTCTAACAGCTAACCCTTGGGATAGTGAGCAGTGATTGTGCAATCGCTAATTTAAAATCGAGATTTAAAAAAAATCTTAAACATTTACTAGCAACTAAAGCTAAAATACTTTACACTAATATTTAAATATATAATAACACAAGTACATATAATACTCAAAAAATATATATAAAATTCATACAATATTATACTAATTTAGAGAAGTTATGTCGACTCGTCTTTCTTTTTGTCTAGTGTTTTGATGCTCGCTCGAAGATAGGTCTGATGTCATTTTTATGACAAATTATTAACGATTTCACAAGTTGCTATTAGTGAGACCGGGACCGAAGACTTAACGAGGCACAAACACGCTAGTGTTGTAAATCTATGACAAATGTACGTAAGAAAAGTTTATCTTTGGTATATGCCGGGGTTCGAACCGACCGTTTTAGGATAAGGTAAGTATTCTTACAACCGCTCTTTGACCTGTGTAGTGTAATAGATGTTAATAACTTACAGTAAAAAAATCCACTATATCGACGTTTAGTTTCATTGCTTTTAAGTGTAGATTGTGAATTCCGCTCGCCCATTCCGGCGTTTTCGGGCCATTTCGCGCGCTGCAACAATTCGGCTTGTTCTGCACAGTTAAAATCTAAGTGCAACTGGGTTAAATACGAAATAATACACGTAATAATCCTACTAATATTATAAATGTAAAAGTTTGTGAGGATGTCTGGATTATTGCTCTTTCACGCAAAAAATATTGAACGGATTTTACCATACTGTAATAATAACCTATACAACAAAATGGAACATACATGCATGACGTCATCATCTGACCACGACACTGTTTTATTCTTCTTCACGCCTTAATTATAGAGCCTGTTTTGATTAACTGTGGTAGAGATAATATTAGAACCCCAAAATCGACATTGGCTACATTTTTTTTTTTTTTATTTTATTTTTTTTATACTAGCACGACATGTGACCCTGCGCCCACCTGATGGTAAGTGGCGCGCAGGGTCCATGAATGTTAGCAACTGGAATCAGACCCTTATGTCCGACATCAGTCTCTAACAGTACATGGAATCAACATTGTATACAGCTGAAGTCGAGCCATTCAGAATAGAAGGAGAACCAGCTGTTTTCAGACAATGACGTTTTATGGCCTGTGGATTCGCATTGACACATAAACTACTCGACCGGTTTTAATAAAAGGCAGATTTGCTTAGAACCTAAGTCAAAAAGTAACTTGACATTTTTCATACAAGTATGAAAAGTTAACTTTTCCGATGTTATACGAGTATATGATATTATTATTATAATAATATATATATATATATAGGAAATTTAAAAATAAAAAGATTGGCCCCTCCATGCGTCGTTTTCCTCAATGCTGAGGGTCGTGAGCCCCTCCTCGGATCACTTTGTACCGGACGATGCTGCGCCATCCGGGTCTACTCACGACGGGCGACGGTGTGCAGAGCTTCGTGCACTTGGGTATGAAGTGTGGTGCGCATCTGATCTGACCAGCGTGTCGGGCTCCGACCACGGGATCTCTTTTTTCGGGATATATGCCTAAAATACTGCGTGAATGCACACTACTGGGTTTATCGTCACGAACGGTGGATACTTCCCCGCCCCGGCAGACTGGGCGAATTACGACCATCAGTCCGCCTACCACCTATTAAAACGGCAATCTAAATTGGATTTAGATTGTCGTAGAACAAATAGATCGCATTTGCCAACCATTGCCAGCCTGCTCGGTACAAAGATACGAACACAGGACAGTAGATGGGGTGCTTCGATTATACATTTGATTAATTTATATAGAAACATACTATCAAATAATATCCTATTATATTTATGTATTTAGTTACAGGTAAAAAAAAATCTTTTTAAGGTACTCTTTAATAACTAATACATAATAACACGCAGATATAGTACAATAATAAATAATCATTATTGTAGTCTAAACCAAAATATTGCTTAAAGATCTCGGATAAATGTTAATTAGAGAGATCGCCTCGTCGGAAGTCAGAATAAATGCGATCGATTTGTCAAACTTAATTGACGGGCGTCTGACAAACGGCTGCGATTGGTCGGCGGATTGTGCTCCCGCGCAACTACAACCGCTTATTTATGAATCTTCTGATAAAAGCTCAATTTTATGGTATATCTCTATGTCTGTGATGTGTATATCAAAGTGACAGTTCTATTTTAAAACGATTACTGTATATCTGTTTTAATATTGTACTGTATTTGTGTTACACTATTACTACTTTGTTTATATAAGTAACATCATGACCGTGCTCCTTCAGGGGTGGTCAGAAACCACACCTATAAAGAAGCAGATTCACTTTTAGTCAACTTTACTATAGGCCAATCATGACAAGTGGCAAGCTCGTCGATGTGCGTGCGTACCAAACTCGAGAAATATCACAAATAAATTAAATATGAATTAAATTTATAAATGTTTAATATGTTTAATATAATAAGCTGTGATTTTTTGAAAATAAATAAACCACATTTAGAGGGTGTCGATGCGGCTTTAGTCATTGACTCTAAGTCCAGATTTCAGCAGCATACAGGAGTATGGAGAAACTAGACTGCGGAGAAAGTCTTGTTTGTCCTGATAGTGATATTTGATCCCGTTCCGTTTCCGGATAGCCCAGGTATGCGAAGTTAGTAAGGTGTTTCAGATTAAAGCCACTGTAGTATTTTTTTTTTTTTAAATTACCTTTTTATACGCAATGAAAATGTAACGTCTCCACCACCTGTCATATATTTTCTTTCGCTACAAAGGTCGTTTGAAGTATCGGATAGAAAAAAACTCATTTGCGTAGAAACAGGCCGTTATTTTAGGTGTCAAGGTTAGCCCTTATTATCTTCGTCATTTTCGTCACGATATGGGTGTATAGTATATATTCTCTTTTTCGTCACATATTCAGTTAAATCTTTATTCACGCACAGTTATTACAGCTACAGTCCTTTGTGACAATAATAATAATAATAAATATTTCCAGACAGGTCACACAGCGCCATCTAATTTCCGTGGTAAGCTACTAGGCTTGTGTTACGGAAACTAGATGGTTGATAAACTACATATTATATTATTATTTTTTTGTAAATATATACATATTATACATATAAACACCCAGACCGAGACAAATTATACAATGCGTTTTGTCGACTTTCGGGTTGCACATAGGCATGTAGTCTACCTTAATTCTGACTTGCCTGGTGGGTTACTGCTGTACCAGGTATTGTTTTCTCATAGGTACTGATAACTAAATTTAAAAGGTTATTAATTGATCGTTGTGGTGCAGTTCTGTATATGTTTTATTTTGTAAATCTGATATAGCTGAGTTTTCCTTGCAGATTCCTTTCTCAGTCAGATTAAACATTAACAGGTCACTGGAATTTGCTAAGCTGCTGGTCTTCTGCTAACAGCTTACTTATTGGACCACTTTGCTGCTTAGTCTTCTACTAGCAGGAGTAGAATCATTCAAAATAATTAAATTAATGACGTTTCATAAATGCCTGTAATAGGTTTACGTGAATAAAGATATTTTGACTTTGACTTTGACTTTGAAAATGTACAACTTGCCCCCGGTGGGAATCGAACTCACGACCTCCCGAGTTCGCGGCAACGTTTGTTACCACTAGACCACGGAGGCGGTCAAAGATATAGATAAAAGAGATTTATTTTTTTACATATTTTTAAAAGTAGAAGCTCATCCAAATTATAAATCTTATTTTAGATTCAGTTAAGTGAACTTTTTTAGCGAGATGCATTCAATTTCACACTACAGTCTTAGAGAATGCGTTTCTGAGTTTTGTGTTTTTCTATTAAATTTCAAGTCATAAACTTGTTTATCCTAACTGTTTTGTTGTTACCCTGACAGTGTGTGATGCTGTCTGAAACGCATTCTTTCAGCGGCCGGATTATAATTATTTGTGTACACATAAATGATTTTCGTAACTTGTTCTTATATTATTTTGGTATAATACACATTCGCGATAGTGGCAGTCGAAATTTCAGTGACAAAGCTTGGCTCGCCATTTGTTGATTATAATTATTATTATTATTATGTATTTATAATAATTACACAGCAATTATAGTCATGTCACAAATACAATTATAATTCTTAACACAAAAATTAAAAAGTTATAACAAATTACACAAGCAATTACTTACACTCGTCCAGACAGCACTCACTATCACGATCAAATAAATAAAACAATGGCATTAAACAGTCTTTGAAACAAAAGGACATGAAGAGGTTGATGAATGTCGACGAAGCGAAAGTGGTATGTCGTCATCGTGTCTGCCTACCCTGCAAGGGATCTGGCATAAAAATATGCATGTGTATGTAATGACAGGGATTTTATTTCGGTGCAACCCAGGTTTAGTTGATAATTGATAGTAAAAAGAAACAAAAGCTTGTGTCTAACAATAGCGACGAAGTTTATTATATAAAAATTGTTGTGACTAAATCGATATGTAGTATATAGGACGAAACCATCCATACGTTATCACGCGTATTGCCTTCCTTTATGTTAAGCAGGTGAAAAAAGACGATGTTTTTTTCGTTATTTTTTGTACATATTTCTTGGTACTTACAAAAGTGAAATTATTTATTATTTTACAAATGATTTCTGTGTTTATTTTATTTTATTTTATACAGTATGGAAAACTTACAGCTAAACAATACTTAAATATAAAGAAAAAAGATAAAGTAAGAAAGGGCTAATAACAAGTATTCACAGAAATAGATATGGAAACGTAGATAAAACTAAACACTGAGTAGACTATTACAAAAAGAATGAGATGATATGAGGCAGAATAAGACAAAATAACAATAGAAATATAACACTTATATAGATCGGTTTAAGGCATTTGTAAAGTAGTCCTGATTCAAGCCACGCCGGGCAGCGGCTGAGGTAGTACATGACATGTCAATATGAGAGCAATGTTTATTAAAATAGTCAGATGTTCTCCAGATGAAAGCATTCTGCATATAATTATTGGATACAAATGGGATGTAAAAGGTATCCCTGTGACGTGTTTTGCACAGTGTACTAAAAGGTATATTTCCTAGAATATCTGGACATATTATATATGTGTGTAATATATAATAATAAAAGCGTTTATTGCAACAAATAAATAGATGTATGATTGAACCCTGATTCCGGCGGTAGTGTTTGTATTACCAGGATCAGTTCAAATTAATAATTTAAGGAAATGGGAGAAAAAGAAAAGTTAAACATAGTAAAAGTTATTTAATTTATTTTTATTTAATCCAGTTACGAGATTTTAGTGAAGATACCTATTCCGCTATTTTTAATAATTGATCTAAAGGGTTTTCCATTAGGAACGCTGTACTTTAACATTTGGTTGCGGCCATATTGTTTTAGGTACATCTGTCAAATTGGCTGTCATTTATTCAGTTTGTTTTAGCAAGTCATCATGGAGAGTCTTAGTGTTCAACAACGTGTACAAATCATAATTGTTTTTCGAAAATGGATATCGGTTCGAGCAACGTTCCGCGCGCTTCGCCTATTTTACGGTGAACATAATCGTCCTACCCAGCGAACAAGCAAAATTGACGAATTTGGGTCGAGACCAATCCACAGGAGATTCACGAGATTCAAACCACCGACGCCCTTAAAGCCAACATTACTTAATGCATCAACGAGATTCAGACCAATTTGTGCGCCAGAGTTATCGAAAATTGGACCTCTCGTGTACGTGCCACCCAACGAAGCCGTGGCTGCTGTTTTCACGATGTCATATTCCATACATAATGCTAATAATCAACTTTTATAATAATAATGAAAAAAATAAAGATATCTAACACACAGCTTGTTTTATTCAAATTTAAGGTTCAGCATCCTTAATGAAAAACTCTTTACTACTAATTTTGTTAGACAAATTGTACTTTTTTTTTACCCGACTGCACGACGCAAAGAGAACCATGTGTTTACCAGCCTATGTATGTATATTTGTTTTTTTTGTGACACACTGGAGACCAAACGCATCGGCCTATTTTGATAATTCTCACGTCAATCGATTCGTCTTCATCACGAGAGTGTTAAGATATGACATTACTGAAGATATGACATTAATTAAATTTCATTAATACAAATAGACGCCATATTGTGGAAAAAAAATAAAAGTGACGAACTATATTCAGTGGGGTATCATCGAATAGGTATTTAAAAATCATGTTGAGGTTTCTTTCATTATTTTTTATTTTGAGTGACTATTTAGAATCTTTAACGATTTAAAGTTGGTTAGCAACAATTATTATTTAAAATTTCAATTGTATATTGTTGTTGTATATTGTTTATTCAATTCTTAGGAGCCTATAGGAACACTTGGATTCGCCAAATTTTAATTTTTCTTATTTAATACCTATTAATATTAAGTCTATATACATAAAAATAGTGCCTGAGAATAACAAGCTTAATTCTAATAGTGGATAGCATCTGTAAAGGGGCATTGTCTTATTTACCTACACTGAAATAAAGCTAAATATGAAATGTCTAATTATTAAAATTATTATGTCAAATCTATATACCTACTTAAATATAACTTAGACTACTATGAAAAGTATTTATTGCAGCTGTATAGAGCCATTGTCAGAATTAATATTAATCCTCTCCTAACTAATAACTAAAAATAATAATGTCCTAACTAATAACTAAGATAATTAATAATGTCATTACAATTGAAAAATATCGTCGTCCATTAGAGCTTCATCCACAGTATAATAAGCTTTAACAATTTGTATTTTTTTTATATGTTGCTTAAAGTTATTATAATAAGTCCTATCTTCACATTGTTGGGAAGATTTGAATCTGTCTCGGTTTTTAATGGTTCCTGACTGTTAATGTAATAAAATATATAAAATTATTTCAATGGTGTAGCAGTTATTAGACTTTTTGTCGACGGAACTTTTAGGCTTGTTTTTTTATTTTTACTTTTTATTTTTTCCTTTTCAGTTTTTAATTCAAGATCATTTTTTACGCAGCCAGGATATTTAATTTCTATAGTAACTGTATCGAAATTAATAAATTGATAAATTTTAAGGATGCTCTAATTAACACAATGGGAAAAAAACAAATTAAGCAATTTGCCGCCAATGCTAGTTCGGTGGGAACCCGTAGTAGCGCTGCTAAAACTGGCACATTTTTCTTCTTTAGTGTTATGTTCCTTTGGAATAAAACTTAAGTGGTTTGATATTGTTTCACGGTAAAGAAAACAAAAACAATATATTCGATAAGAATGTCACAAAACAAAATGATAGCGGCATTAAGTTGGGGGGCCAAACAATTAGACGGCGCTGGAGATACAAGGGCGGAGATAGCAAGCAATAAAGATGGGCCAAGTTCTAGCTAATGTTGCCCGGGACCATTAACTCACCCACACAGGGCGGCAGAAAACATTTTGATAGGTACGTATTTTTAAACCAAAAAAAAATACTGACCATTCAATCTGCACCAGTTTAACGTGCTAAATCGTGGCCTATTGACACCTTTTATATTATTTACTTTTAAATAGTGTCGCTCTAATCCAAGAACAAGACTACTGATATGGTTGCAAGACCAAGACCAGGGTAGTCCTGCAAGACTCTTGCACAGATTTTTTTCCAAATTTTGCTAACGTGCATTTAAAAAAAAATCAAAAAGTATTTTTTTGGGCTTAGCTTTTTGTTTTCAATTTATTTATTTTTTATTCATAAGAAAAAAATTCGTTTAGGTATTTATTTATTTTATTTAAAAACTTTATTGCACTATGTACAAGAGGCGGGCTTAATGCCGCTAGGCATTCTCTAGCAACCAACCTTTGGGACAATGAAACGATTTGTGTTGTGAGGTAGGTGCAACCATTAAATAGATTAATTAAATGTATTTATTTACAGATTGAAGTAATATACAAACAGTATAAAATAATTACAATATAAATTAAAACTACTTAAAAGTAAAAATTAAAATAAATATAAACTAAACCTAATAAAAAATAAACTATAAGTAAAAAATGTCCTCTAGAGACGACCCTTCAGTGATAGTCCCAAGAAGACTGGCAACATTTCCCCTCTGTATAGCTAAGCTAATACGTTGGCAGAAATAATTGCCAGCCTTCCTGTCTCCAGACTTTTCCGTTAGCCGTTTGGACAACTCCTTGGCCAGACGCTTGGCTGAGTGTCCCCATGGGCCCATCGTCTCGACCCCAAACGGCGCAAATTCGTAACCTGTACTGAGGTTGGCGTATTTGCGCAGCTTGAGGTTCTCAGCAGAAACCGCCGCACTTCCCGCGCTTGACGAGGTCGCCTGGATGTGTGATGGGGCTAATGTGTCTACACATGTCGCATCCCACACCAGGGACCTGCCAAGTTTCCACGGCCCAACGGTCATGCCGTCGGGTCTTTTGCCATCGCTCCGCGCAATCCCAGAGGGTTCTAGGATCGCGGGTACTCCAGCAGTGACAAAAGCCCTTCGAATGATGTCGTTTAAAGCAGCGTGACGAGGAATGCGGCCAGCACTTCTAGCGCAAGAAAGCCCATGGTGTCCGAGATGTTCCACGGGCTCTCCACACCGACACTGGTGTGGGTGGACAGTCCGGGCTCCGAGACGAAGGCACACCGCCATTGTCAGTGTATTTCGATCAAGGAGTGTGCCAACCGATGCTGAGGGAAAAGCCTGCAACCAGAGATTATTAAATAGATTAAAATGTAATTCAAGTTAAATCTAAGTATTATATCTATATAGACAGATACATACTAATATGTACACAATACTACATATACTAAATACTATATATATATATTTAGAACTTGGGAGAGCTCGTTTGAAAATTTTTATTTTAGTATACCTAAATCCTATCCATACCTAATGCCTCCGACGTCTAGCGGTTAATTCCGTGGATTCGGACTTGGAGGTACAGCTGGTCGGGACACAATTATTTAATTTATTTGTGATATTTCTCAAGTTTGCTACTCTAAAGACTTCGCGGAGAGAGATTTCCTTAGTACAATTGGAAAATAAAATTTATATTGAGTCAGAGTAAGAAATCTTGCAGGAGTCTTCCGAGACTCTTGCGCTGGACCAATACCAAGATTAGGAGTGCAAGACCAAGACCAACTATTCTGATGCAAGACCAAGACCAAGACCAAGACAGGCTAAGTAATAATTACAGAGCGGTGTTCCGGTTTCAAGTAGTGTTGCCCAAACCAAGAAGTGTTGATGAGAACAGCTGGTCTCGGTCTTGGTCAGGCTCTTGCACTCCTAATCTTGGTCTAGTGCAAGAGTCTCGGAAGACTCTTGTTCTGTCTGAAAACATGCATATAGTTCTAGTAGTTGTTGATCTGAGATATAATAATAATATTAATAAATAAATAAATATTTCCAGACAGGTCACACGCCATCTAATTTCCGTGGTAAGCTACGAGGCTTGTGTTACGGAAACTAGATGGTTGATAAACTACATATTATACTTTTTTTTGTAAATATATACATATTATACATATAAACACCCAGACCGAGACAAATTATACAATGTACAACTTGCCCCCGGTGGGAATCGAACCCACGACCTCCCGAGTTCACGGCAACGTTTGTTACCACTAGACCACGGAGGCGGTAGAGTATCTCGAGGACTACTGCTCTGATTTTTTTGTAATTTGGAATCGTTATACATCTTGTATCCAACATGTATCCAAGAATGTATACAGAGGTAAAAAAACTATATATCCTTAACGCTTTACATGATGTTTTATTCATCTATACGTACAACTTTGTCGAAGTAAAAAAAATCGTCAGTGCCACATCGGAACAGTAGGTAATTTTGGAGATATTTCAAGTCATGCATTCTCAACTTATGCATTCGCTATGTGTTTGGCTTGCGTAAGTATGATCATGTCTCTCAATTTCGCGTTCACTTAAAGTGGCTCAATATCCGCTTTCGTAGGTCTGTCCATGTTCTCACCTTACTTTATAATATTCTTAATAATCCCAATACTCCCGCATATCTTAAATCCCGCTTCGAATTTATTTGTAATACGCACAACTGTGCCCTTCGCTCCTCTTACAACAACCAACTTAAGATTCCTTCTCATTCCTCAACCAGATACACTGATTCCTTTACAGTATCTGCGGCTCGCCAGTGGAATAAGCTGCCCTTGGCCATTAGACGTGCACCGTCTGTCAGCGTCTTTAAACGTTTAATAACCACATCGTTCCTGGAGAAACAGAATAAAACACTATTTAAATAACCGTGTATTTATTTAAGTTATAATGTACTTGCATGTATAATTGTATGTATGGTTTATGTATGTTTATGTATTTAGGTATAATGTGTAGTATATTAGAATTAGTTAAGAAACTTATTAACTGTATCATTAAAATTTCTTATTTTTTTCATACTGCCTATCACCTTACTCGATCCCCAAGGTTAGCTGGTAAAGAATGCCTACTGGCATTATAGCTCGCCTCTGTACTATTTTTAAGTGCATTAAAGAATTTAAATAAATAAATAAATAAGTCATCCACTGTTTTGGAGATCATCATTTTATCATTACAGCCCTTGGAACACAGCGTCCTAGACCTCCACTGCTGGAGATGGGCCTTCCAGAACATATATCTGGAGAGAACATATATTAGCCTACACTCACCACGCTGGCCAGACGGCTTGGCGAGGATATGATGTCAATCTTTATTGACAATTTATTAACAATTCCACAAGTTGGTATTAGTGGAACCGGGACCGACTATCGATCCGATCTATGACGAATGTACATAAGAAAAGTGCATTTCTCATTGGTGCATGCCGGGTGGGTTTGAACCGACCTTTGTAGGATTTAAGGAACGCGTTCTTACAACCAAACCACCACCACTAACTCTTAACCCTAAAAAAGTCAGTCACGAATCAGTTACCAATTAAATATAATATTATAAGTTAAAAAATATGACAATTTATAGTCAAATACGGAAAAAAAATTCTGAGCAAGACTCTTACGAGACCTATCACGGATATACCTACCAATAGACAGGGCTTATTACGAAAAACTGAAAAGGATAAAGTTGTACCAATGACTTGTCTACGGCCCTGTTGGGTCACATTAGAGGAACCAACATTTGTTCCTAACGACCTCTTTCGACGACGTCATAATTATTATTAATTTTATACAATTCAGGGGTTAATTACAAAAAATATATTGCGGAAACTTTTACCCCGTTTTTAGGGTATGTATTACGAATACACCACGATCTTAATAGCTTACGTACACATTTATTTGGTCCATAGATTCGGTTTCTTATATCATTTTCTACATCATCATTACAGCTATATCTGGAACTCTCGAATCCCTGCAACTTCGCCGAGATGTAGCTTCTCTGAGCGTGTTCTACCGGCTATACTATGGTGAGTGCTCTGAAGAGCTCTATAACCTAATTCCTTCCTCCCCATTCCGCAACCGAACCACACGCACAGGTCAGAATATGCACCCTAATACCGTAGTCACTATCCCTTCGGGTACCTATAAATTTGGTGACTCATACATCTGTCGCACAATAAAGATGTGGAATGCTCTTCCACTTTCCTATAACCTGGAGTCCTTCAAGCGAAGTGTGAAAAGGCATCTAGTCAAGCCGGCATAGTGTTAGGGACTGATGTCGGATATAAGGGTCTGATTCCAGTTGCTAACATTCATGGACCCTGCGCGCCACTTACCATTAGGTAGGCGCAGGGTCACATGTCGTGCTAGTATAAAAAAAAAAAAACCCAGAACACAGAGTTCTAGACTTCCACTGTTGGAGATGCTCCTTCCAGAAATTTCTGAAGAATTTGGCCTACACTCGCCGCGGTGGCCAGACGGGATTTTCTACTTATCTGTTTATTATTATTTATTTTTTTTAACTTTTGTTTTAGTGTCATGTATATTTTTTTTATTTTTAGTTTTGCTTCATTTATTTTTTTTGTTTATTCAGCATTCCCATGTTTACACTAAGTAGTACTTGCGTTATATTTTGTATTGTTATGTTATATTAGATATTTGTGGAAACGTTTAATTGACAACTAGTTTTTTTTACTTATAAGTAGGTAGTGAGGAAGCTGTAAGTTTACCTTGAAGCCAAAAA
Organism: Tinea semifulvella; assembly: GCA_910589645.1. Taxonomy (NCBI): domain Eukaryota; kingdom Metazoa; phylum Arthropoda; class Insecta; order Lepidoptera; family Tineidae; genus Tinea; species Tinea semifulvella. The sequence goes on from OU342604.1 coordinate 1,149,463, forward strand.
AAATAATTATTTCCATGTAGGTATTCGAATATTTTTACATAAAAAATGTAAAATATAAATATACACTACAAATGAAACTATTTATTTTTATACATCTTACATGATATTACAGTATAAAGTCCAATACACCATGCAAGGAGGAGTCAGAAACACTTAATATTATTTACAAACGTTCATACAAATTAAAGAAAAAACCTCAAACTATATTAGGAATCAATTAAATACATTTCAATGTTGACTAAACTAAAAAATTAAAACAAAAATTATAACCGTCCGTTGGGTGTTTGCCGAGGATACTCGCTACGTATTACGGTCGAACAGCATAGCTAACACATTAAAATTATTATAGGGTAAACCATACAATGATTGGCACAAGCTGTTATGAGTTTAATATAACAATAAATATAACTTAAAAGCTACCTAATTAATAAAATTAAAAATAAACTAAACTATAAATAAGGCGCGGTGGTGGCTCGGTTGTAAGAACGCGTACTTACAAAGGTCGGTTCAAATCCATCCGGCATGTACCAATGTACATTTGTCATAGATTTACAACACCACCATTCCCGTGCCTCGGAGAGCACGTTAAGCCGACGACGGTCCCGGTTCCACTAATACCAACTTGTGGAATCGTTAATAAATTGACATCATATCCTCGCTAAGCCGTCTGGCCAGCGTGGCGAGTGTAGGCCAAATTCTCCAGATATATGTTCTGGAAGGCCCATCTCCTGCAGTGGAAGTCTAGGACGCTGTGTTCTAGGGGCTGTAATGAATGAATGAATAAATAAAAAATGTCCTAGATAGTCCCAAGGAGACTGGCAACATTTTCCCTCTGTATAGCAAGGCTATTACGTAGGCAGAAATAATGGCCTTCCTGTCTCCAGACCTTTCTGTCAGCCGCTTTGACAACTCCTTGGCCAAGCGCCTCGCTGACGGTCCCCATGGGCCCATCGTCTCAACCCCAAACGGTTCAAATTCGTAACTGGTACCCAGGTTGGCGTATTTGAGGGTCTCCGCAGAAAACGCCGCTCTCCCCGCGGCTGTCGAGATCGCCTGGATGTGAGATAAAGCTAATGTGCATGCACACGTCGACCTGCCAAGTTTCCACGGCCCAACAGTCATTCCGTCGGGTCTCTTGCCATCGCTCCGCACAATCCCAGATGGTTCTAAGATTGCGGGTACACCAGCAGTAAACAAATCATTTTCTACACAAAGGGTCACCCGTCGCCAAGCGGAGTTTTTCCCTATGATCAAATGAGAACGCAACGAGAACGAAATAAAAGGTTATTAATTGATCGTTGTGGTGCAGTTCTGTATATGTTTTATTTTGTAAATCTGATATAGCTGAGTTTTTCTTGCAGATTCCTTTCTCAGTCAGATTAAACATTAACATGTCACTGGAATCTGCTCCTGCTACTAGCAGGAGTAGAATCATTCAAAATAATTAAATTAATGACGTTTCATAAATGCCTGTAATAGGTTTATGTGAATAAAGATATTTTGACTTTGACTTTGCCTCCTCGGACCACGAATCCATTGTAAATAAAATAAAATACTCGATTTTTAATTGTACAATGAATCAAACCTGGTTCTTCCTTGTCTAAATTCACTGAATTAACCGCTAGACAATGGAGGAAGACTTCGTAGGAATTGTTAATATTTTTGTCTTAGAATATTCTCTTATACTTTAGGCTTTAGATATTTAATAGCAACGCACAAACTAGATAGAGACAAATACATAAACCAATTACAGAGCGACTTCTGAGCTATATTCCTAATCTTCTGGCGGTCCTCAGGGACCTTATCTAGGTCAAGGGATAACCCGTACATTACTATAATATACAGTGTGGTAGGTACGTACTTCAAACATTTATGTGTTGACGCAAGAGAAATCACTTAACTCACCTACATAATAACAAAAAGTAAAGTAATATCCTTACGGGGTGGTCAGAAACCGCTATAGGCCCATCATGACAAGTGGCTAGCTCGTCGATGTCTCTAGCATACCAAATATCACAAATAAATTATTGTGTCTCGACCAGGAATCGAACCCGGTACCTCCGAGTGTAAAGCCATGAACTTAACCGTTAGACTTATTTAGTTACAGATTTTTTTTCGCCCATCATGACTAGTGGCAATCTTGTCGATGTCTCTAGCATACCAAACTCGAGAAATATCACAAATAAATTATTGTGTCTCGACCAGGAATCGAACCCGGTACCTCCGAGTCTAAAGCCAAGAACTTAACCGTTAGACTTATTTAGTTACAGATTTATTTATTTTTAATTTTCAATGTTAATTTGGTAAATTCCGGGTGTCGACATTTATGGATATCATTCTCAAAACCTGGCCACCACAGCTTACATAGGTACATAATGGATTCAAAAATCAGCTTTACGCAGTAGAAGTTGGTGCGAGAGAAATTCCAGCTAAATCTTTTCAGCACTTACCGACAAAGTTGGGCATAAAGCAGGTCTGACGGAGATACATTTATGGAACGAGCTTCCAAGATGTCATTAACAAAATCGTACAGTATTTGGTTGGGTAGGGAGAGGAGCAGAATGGTGGATGATGAGCGTCTTGTTGCGCATTAAAAATCGTACACACTTCTTCCCCACACACTATAGACCCCAGCAGCCTTCTTCTCTTACAAAATACAAAACCCGAAATATCGAATATTCAGTTTCTCTCCTACCCACAAAGCGTTGTCATTACTCATCATTACCAACCCATTGACACATACGGCGCATGTCTTTAATATGACTTCAAACACATGTTCCACTAAGTACGATGATACAAAACGCTTTACATCAAGGAGAACGCCGAGGGATTGTCGTATAAAACTCATGGGTCCTAATCGAACAAAAAAACTCGGCTCAATGGACGAAACTTGATGATTAAGCAACGTAGCACTGAGTATATGATAATCAAACACTATTATCTTGCACCTAATTAAGCATATTTAAAATACAAGTATTGTATATAACAAGCATTCCAATTAGGATTTTTATTTCGAGAATTGGTTGTATCAATATCTTTTTATCATGATAGATGGCGCATGATAGCTTGGTACCTAATATAACTGTCTGTTGCATAGAAAACTTGTATTTTTATTACGAAATTAATCATTTTCTGGATATTATGCTGAATTGAGCAGCTTTTAAGTGTACAAATCGAGATTTCTAAGAGAAATCAAAGATATGGTGATCTTAAAATTGCAGTTCTATTAATAAAACCTTTTTTCTATCTAAAGACGGGGTGTGCGCTTTTTAATTCGTCTTTTAAGACGACTTTAACGTTAATTTAAAATACATTTTTTTGTTATAAACATATAAAACTACAAAAACATTTAAAAAATGATGCGATATAAGTGTAAAGTAAGGTACCATTGCCGCTAGCGACATCTACAAAAAGCTTTGCCTGATACACCCCATTATAGAGAATCTCTTTTTTAAACCTAGCAACACTAACGGCCAGTTGCAACAAGGGTAAATTATTAAAGTTATCTATGATCAATATTTTTGTATATTTTAGCCAATGACGTGCGGTAAACATGTCAAAGATAATCATCTTTACAGCAACTGGCCGTACCACTGAACAAATGAATATCACTGTAATTTTCATTGTAATTTGGGCATGATCTTAGTACAAAAAAAATATGAAGTACTTTGTTCTAGAAAATAAGACGCTAAACTAGACAAAGTCATGTAACTAAATTAATATTAGCACTCGTATGCTAGAAATAACGAAGCATATATAATTTTATTTAGATACTCTTTATTGCACAAAAAACTTAAAAATAATGTATAAGGGCGAACTTAATACCATAAAGGCATTTTATTTCAGCTCCTTTGGGAGTGTGGTAGAGGATCGCGGGGTGCATTAAAGTAAAAAGAATATTACATTAAAATAAATTACATACTATTACGTAAATACTAAAATAATACATACTGTCTTACATATATATAAATGTACGAATACATAATAGATATATTAATAAATATATAACTAAGAGATGCATACCTTTACACACAATAAACTAATAAACAGGGATGTAAAATATAATGCATAATTAGTCACATTTATATTAATAATAATATAAAGCATGTGATATAATTACATATATCAATTTACATTTGTCCTTCCATATGTATTACAAATAAATCGTTTGAAATCTGATATTAAATGTAGAGCAGTTCCTATTCTAAATACGAGTATATAACCATATTCATAAACTTGCCCCGTGGGCCGAATTTCAGCTCGAATCAGAACCGCTCGTTTAGGGGATATGCGGTTTTTCCTGCATTAAGCTAATGATGTTCCTTCTATAGCTGTAGGGTGTGCCTGTATTCAAGGTTTCTAAGGACACGGACAGGAAATGGATAGGTTTTTTAAAGTGGTTTATTATTAACAAGCGTTTTACGAGAATTGATACTGACTTTCAATCAATTATCACCAGTAGAAGTTAATCCATCCAAATGAGAGTTGTTTTTTTATCCGAGTCTAGAGATGACGTTATTAAATCATTGAAAACCGTTGCCCCAGGGATTCGTATCATTAATGAATATAACATGTCCTTACTCGGAACTTATCTTACCGACTCTGGCATTCCTACAGCATTAAATGAAAAATTTGATAAGCTAACATTAGCCACAAGTAGATTGGAAGAAATTGACTCACATATTGCATTTTACCAATTAAAAAAATTCCCTCGCTGCTCCTAAGTTTATTTACAGTTTACGTACCACACCTTGTTGGGATTCGGACATTTTATCAGGCATAGACAACCATTTAAAATTATTGCTTGAAACAATCTCAAATATAAGTCTCGCTTGTGATAAATTTACCCAAGCATCTTTATTTATTTATTCAAAGAGAAAGGACAGAGACAGGCAACATAAGAACAATAATAAGCAATAAAGTTGAAGCAATTAAAATTATACCCGCCAACAGAATATTTATCACTGTGAACAAAAGTGCACCCTCTGTGCAAAACATGTTTTGGTAAGCAATCACCCTGCCCAGGTATTTTAAGAATAACTGTAATGTTAATGTTACAATGCATTAAAACTACTGAACTCCGAAGCTGCTACCCTTAAACCCTTGCACCCTCGCTGGCCTAGGAATCAGAAAAATATCCGATCTTACTGTCCCTGCATATCTTTGCTCCATTAATTCTACAAAATCTCTTTGTTCCACAATTATGTCAAAGACATCATGTGATATTCACCAATTCTACCGGGGACACAGGCTCTGGCCTTGTGCAAAATTCAATCGTTGCAAGACTTTCCGCCCATTTCAACTTAGACTAGGACCGTCCAATTACAATAAAATTATATATAACTTATTATCTAGATTATCAATAACGGATGAGGCACGAGCATCTTGTGTGAGTGAGGCTGGGGCCTGGGTGCGTGCTATACCTTCTATCTATACAGGCACGCCGCTAGACGCCAACACACTCCGCATTGCTGTAGCTTTGCGACTGGGATGTAAGGTCTATGGTCAACATATTTCTTTTTGTGTAGCAAATGCCGACGAACTGGGCCACCATGCCTTATGCTGCCAAAAAAGTCCAGGCAGGATCTTGAGACATCATGGAATCAATGACATCCTGTCAAGGGCGCTTACATCTATCAACTAATCGAGAATAGTAGGTCTGATAGTAGGCGTCTGGATGGGATGTCGTTGATTCCATACGAACGAGGCTGTGCACTGGTTTGGGATGCCACATGTGTTGACAAACTCTATCCGTCATATGTGACATCCAGCCATAAGAAACCCGGGGCTGCTTCATCCCATTTGCAGTCGAAACAATGGGTCCGTGGTCCAAGGAGGCTCTGGCGATCTCTTGTGAGCTTGGGGAAAAACTCCGCATGGCGACGGGTGACCCTTTAAGTAAAGAATATTTTGCTCAAAGGGTCAGCCTTACAGTTAAACTGGGGAACGCAGCTAGTGTCCTCGGCACACTACGCCCATCGGACGGTTATAATTGTAGTTTTTTTTTTTGTTTTATTTGTAGTGTAGTTTTATATTTTTTTGTTTATTTAATATTAGATTTTCTTTATAATCGTTTAATATTGTAATTATTTTATACTTCTTTGTATATTAAAGTATCATGACGACCGTTTCCCTTTCGGAGTGGTCAGAAACCAAGCGGATTCACATTTAGCCAACTTAATAATATTTATGGAGTTCGGTACGCTAGAGACATCGACGAGCTTGCTACTTGTCATGATTGGCAGGATAGTAAATTCGGCCCAATGTGAATCCGCTTATCTTCGACTTACCACTTATCCGCGTCTTTTCTGACCACCCCGGAAAGAAAACGGTCGTGATGATATTTTTCTTTTTTAATGTTTTTATTAGTGTAACTTAGCTAAAATAGAGTAGAAAAAAGTGAGTAACTATAACCCAATTAAAAGTTAAAAGGTACACATGATAAATAGTCGATAAAACCACAATATACAACTAAAAAATATTTATTATTAATTTAATTATTAACCGACAATCTAATTATAAATCACGTGTAGCGTCCCATTTTCTTGTAATCTTATGGTTATCCTTGGGTTGCGGAAGGTGGTACCATCTGTCGCCACCTTAACATATAAAAAGTTATATGTATCAAAGAGTTTAAATATAAGACAAGAGGCGGCATTCGTTGTCATTTTTATATAAAATGTTTGTTACCAATTGTTACAATAAAGTGTTTAAAAAAAAGTAAAGTTACATCACGACCGTTTCCCTTTCGGGGTGGTCAGAAACCACGTTTATAAAAAAGCGGATTCACATTTAGCCAACTTTACTATGGATGTCTCCAGCGTACCAAACTCGAGAAATATCACAATAAATTAAATATTAATTAAATGTATTTATTTACATTATTAAATATTTTTGTGTCCCGACCAGGAATCGAACCCGGTACCTCCGAGTCTAAATCCACGGACTTAACCGCTAGACTACGGAGGCAGTTTAAAACTCTCGAATCCGCTGCAACTTCACCACGATGTAGCCTCCTTGAGCGCGTTCTACCAGAAGACAAATTTCTAAGCATTCCATGGATTCACCGTGCGGGTGCCGGGTCCATCGTGTGTGGGTAAGAGATGAGAAGAATGGTGTCTCGGGCTTGCGACCGACAATAGGCTGGTTTAAGAAAAGGAGGCCTCCTTTTTTTCTATTGCGAGATAATACGCTCACCATCCACCATTCCACTTCTCTCCCTACCCAACCAAATACTGTATGATTCCGTTAATGCCGCTATACTACTGTGAGAGTTCTGAAAATCTCCACAACCTTGTCCCTTCTTCTCTTTTCCGCAACCGAACCTGACGACAGAAAATATGCACCCCTATACCGTATCCACTATCCCTACGCGTATGTATAAATTTGGAGAGTTACATTGTTGCACGCTGAATTTGTGGATTGCTCTCCCAGCCAGTATGTTTCCCCACTCCTATAACATGAAGTCCTTCAAGCGAATTTAGAGTGGATTTAGAGTTGGAGGTACCGGGTTCGATTCCTGGTCGGGACACTAAAATATTTAATAATATAAATAAATACATTTAATTAATATTTAATTTATTTGTGATATTTCTCGAGTTTGATACGCTGGAGACATCGACGAGGTTGCCACTTGTCATTATTGGCCTATAGTAAAGTTGGCTTAATGTGAATCCGCTTATTTATAAGCGTGATTTCTGACCACCCCAAAAGGGAATTTGATTTTGATTTGATTTGATTTTGAGTTATATTTTTATTTATTAATTAGGTTTATTTTTATTAATAGTAATTTATGTTTTAAAATGTAAGTTTTTAGTTTAAATAATATTTTATTATTTTTTAAATCATTGTATTTCCTTCGAATAAAGAACTAATACGTATTTTTTTCATAAAAATTATAATATAATATAAAACATACCCCCGATATAGCCTTGAACATATGTATAGGTATATTTCATAAGGCAACCCATCACTGCCGCGTTTGTTAGCCTATTTTCATCATACCGTATCCCTTGCGGGGTGGTCAGAAACCACGCTTATTAAGAAGCGGATTCACATTTAGCCAACTTTACTATAATATTGACGAGAGGCAAGCTCGTCGATGTCTCTAGTACACCAAACAGAATTAAATTTAATAATAATCTAAATCCACTAAACCACGGAGGGGTTGTATTATATAAAAAGTGGATTTCAAAGTCTAAAGTCAAAGTCAAAATATCTTTATTCACGTAAACCTATTACAGGCATTTATGAAACGTCATTAATTTAATTCTTTTGAATAATTCTACTCCTGCTAGTAGAAGACAAAGCAGCAAAGTGGTCCAAAGAGTAAGCTGTTAGCAGAAGACCAGCAGCTTAGCAGATTCCAGTGACCTGTTAATGTTTAATCTGACTGAGAAAGGAATCTGCAAGGAAAACACAGCTATGAAATTAATATTGCTATCAGATTTACAAAATAAAATATATACAGAACTGTACCACAACGATCAATTAATAACCTTGTAAAAGAGATCGACCAAAACCAGGCCCCAACTTTTTTGCAGCGTGCCTCAACTAAATACAATTCAATAATCATAATAATTAATTGTTTTTTTTTTTTTAATTTAATTACAACATCTCTTTTACCTCAGCATTAAAATATTATTTAATTAAATAGTCAATTGGTTAAAATTTATGTATGAAATAGTTACAAAGCACTATTTATACGATTAGGTACTTTATTATAGATAAAACATTAGGTTTCAAATCGGCGGGATCGGAACTATATAATTATTAACGTAAAAAAAATTGTTGTTAATTGTCGTTATGCTAGGGTAAAATAAATGAAATTAATTGCAGATTATGAAAACACAATATATTAACTATTAAATGAAAAAGAAATCATTTTGGCACGAGAACATTTTAGTTATCAGTACCTACAATACAGCAGTAACCCACCAGGCAAGTTAGAATTAAGATAGAATACATGCCCATGTGCAACCCGAAAATCCACAAAACGCAATATATTTAATTCGGATAACTAATCGATGAAGGTCGCTCTTCAACGGGTTGTATATAATGTCTGATTCCGTTAAACCAACCGACAAGGCGCCATAGTTCACATGCCAAACTGTCAAATTGCGAAATTGCTCCCTCAACAGAGAAATCTACTGCGAATTCCTGATATTTAGGTCAAATTTGCTACCATGACTTTATGCTATTTTACCACTGAACTTAATGGCTGTTGGATATGTGGAATGCTTTCCAGTCTGTATGTTTATGTAAGAAAGGACATCATTCATCTTGTATTTAGCATTATTTAGCTTTATTTTAGTGTAGGTAAATAAGACAATGCCCCTTTACAGCTGCTATCCATTATTAGAATTTATTTATTTATTTAAAAAACTTTATTGCACAAAGTACAAAGGCGGACTTAATGCCCGAAGACATTCTCTGACAGCCAAACCTTAGGGACAAATTTGAACAATTATAGGTGCAATCATAGAAATAATAATAATACTATAATTATAAAGGTTAATTTAATAGGATTAATATATACTTACATCATATATATCATAATATCAATATACTACATTCTAATAATACACATTATTATACATAAACATACATATATACTACTTACTAACGCTTTATTTTAACGCGAATTAAGTTTGTTATTCTCAGCCACTATGCCCTTATTAGCAGACTGCTCCTTGCTCTCGCCAGTGCAAATGTATGTAAGAAAAGTGTATTTCTCATTGGTCATGCCGGGGTTGGAGCCGACCTTATTAGGATTTCAAGGAAAGTGTTATTACAACCGAACCACGTAGTCATTGCCTTGTAATTGCGATGCAAATTATTTTATTTTTATTTTTTTTATTATTTATTTATTAGCTGCTTTTAAGTTATTGTCAAAGTCCCTTTACAGCCGCATTTTTAACTTCTTTGTATTTAAGTGTTTGGTTAAACCTCCAGTTTTGTTCTTTGCCTTAACATAACGCTCTCCAGATAGGACAATTGGGTGTATCAGGCAAAGCTTTTTGCAGATGTCGCTAGCGGCAATGGTACCTTGTTGTACACCTATGACGCATCATTTTTTCAATGTTTTTGTAGATTTTTCATTTTTATAACAGAAAAATGAATTTTAAATTGACGTTACCTACCTTAAAAGACGAATTAGAAGCGCACACCGTCTTTAAAAAGAAAAAAGGTTTAATTAATAGAACGGCAATTTTGAGATCACCATATCTTTAATTTCGCTTAGAAATCTCGATTTGTGCACTAAAAACCTGCTCACTTCGGCATAATATCCATAAAATGATAAATTTCGTAATAAAAATACAAGATTTCTATGGAACTGACAGTTATGTTAGGTACGAATGCGCCATCTATCGTAATAAAAAGTTAGTGATACACCCCATTAATGTCTTACCTATCTATAATGATAAATATGTATGACTGCCTCCGTGGTCTAGTGGTTAAGTCCGTGGACTTAGACTCAGAGATACCGGGTTCGATTCCTGGTCGGGACACAAAAATGTTTAATAATGTAAATGTATTTATTTACATAATATTTAATTTATTTGTGATATTTCTCGAGTTTGGTACGCTGGAGACATCGACGAGCTTCTCACTTGTCATGATTGGCCTAAAGTAAAGTTGTATAAATGTGAATCCGCTTATTTATAAGCGTGGTTTCGGACCACCCCGAAAGGGAAACGGTCGCGATGATACTTTACTTTTACGAGCTAAAAATAATATATATATTTTAAATCCTGTCTTATTTTTTGTTTCAGTTTACTCGGATACAGCTATACATTCTACTATTTTGAGGTAAGTTTTATTAATATTAAAAAAAAGTAACACTTTTACGAATTTGTGGGTATTAGGAGAATATACTCCCATTGTTTCAACCCCAAATGCCACAAAGTTATAACTTTGTTTAATGCCGGCCTTTTTTGAGATGGAGTAAATGTGGCAAGCGGCAAAGGTATCCCAGACAAGATATCTTCCCTCACTCCATGGTACAAGAGACATACCATCCTGCCTTTTACCATCACTACGTGATAGACCTGCAGCCAAATCTGTTAACTATATACATATATATCACGCTATTAAGGTTGATATTTGTCATTGGTATTTGCTGTCAAGGTCGAGCGCTTATAGAGTTGAGAAATGAATAATATTTTGTAATTATAACGCAAGCTATGACGTAAATAACGAACTTCACAAAATAAGCCCGTGTACATTTAACTTGGGAACCACACCTGCATATGTGAGGTTGACATATGTATCTTTGAACCAATGCGTAATGAAATTCCTTCTGGGTAAATGCCAACAGACGGCCACAATCATAAATATTGTTGGAAATGTCTAGTATTGACTGGATTTATTAATCAAAGGGATATCCCTAGCAGGCCTGGGAACATTTGTTATCGGGTGTACGTAAGGAAGTGAATCTGTCCAAAGTTCAAAGTCGACGTTTGGTTTGGAATCGGTGTTCTGGCAATCACGATGAATTGACAAACCTCACTAAACACAAATGTCAACACAGTTTGACATTTACAACTGTAAAACCATAGACAACAACCATCGAAACTTCTCATGCAGCTAAAAATACACATTTACTTGTATATCACCACAGTCCTAATAACACAAATTACTTAGGTGAAAACACTGTTTAAATAATAATAATAATCGTTTATTTCCAATAAAATCCTATGTACATGTGTTTCTATTGGAGACCTACACTAGCAAGGCCGGTATTGTAGGGTCTCAATTACACTAAATCTAAAATTTACATAAATTCAAATTAAATTAAAAGTTAAATTAAAAATTATTTAAAAATTAAATCAAAATAGATATTTGAGTTTAGAGCAGAGATTCACAAACATATTTCGTGTACCGCTTTGACCAAATATAACTAAATAATCAATAAAAAGTAAAGTATGATCACGACCATTTCCCTTTCGGGGTGGTCAGAAACCACGCTTATAAATAAGCGTATTCACATTTAGCCAACTTTACTATAGGCCAATCATGACAAGCATTTTTGTGGCACATTTTTCTTTAGTAAACCGACGTCAATTTAGTAAAAAGTAAATGCTTTGGCGATAAACTTGTTTTCCATTTAATTTGCAACAAATTTGCTAGGTTTTACGATTTCCTTTCTGAACATAATAAAAGTTTAAACTGCTATAAACTGGAGATACGTTGTCAGGCTGAAACCGCTGATCCAATGCTCTATTTACTATGCGTGGGTGTTCTGCTCGATTCCCTCCGAGGATGACTCGGTATTTTTTTTTTTGTAATTCTAATAATTATAAAAATACTCTCTCTGTCTCTGTGGTCTAGTGGCTAAGCCTTAGATTTAGACTCTGAGGTACCAGGTTCGATTCCTGGTCGGGACACAATAATATTTATTAATTATAATAAATCAATGTGATTATTATTTAATTTATTTGTGATATTTCCGAGTTTGGTACGCTGGAGGCATCGACAAGCTTACCACTTGTCATGATTGGGCTATAGTAAAGTTGGCTAAATGTGAATCCGCTTCTTTAAGCGTGGTTTCTGACTACCCCGAAAGGGAAACGGTCGTGATGATACTCTTACTTTTGCACTAAAAATGTACATAGGCGGGCTTAATGACTAATCATTTTCTGACAACCAAAAAACTTACATAATATACCAAAAACATGACTACTAAAATATTATCACTTTTTTTTAAATAAATTTGTTACCTTAGAAACAAATTTATATAAATTATAAGCTCTCACATATTGATGGTTTGCAATATCTAGAACATTATTTTTAATTGCTGGGGTTTATCTATATATTTCTAATTTTATTTCCTAGAAAGTTGATTGACTACATTTCTCACAAGTACCTACTTGTACTCAAACTTTTTACAAGTTGAAAATGTTAAGTGTTCGCACAGGGATAAAAAACAACCCTCTTATAAACAACAATAATTATTAATATATATTTTTATTACAGGTTACCGCGCTCTTCGGATGTTCAGGATGAAAATCAATTAAAAGGTTGTTATTTTTTTTATTCATTTTGAAAAACCAACAGTTGACAATATTATAATAAATATTATACAGTAAATTCACTAAGAACTATTAAAGGATTTCACATATTTAAGCAATAAAGAGCAAGAGAAGAAAACGTCACTGCATTACCATTATTGTGAAAAAAGTATAGAAAATATAAATATATAACAAGTGCTTACATTGACGACCAACAGATGAACAATGCCACAATAAATATAATACAGGTTATGTTATTAATAAGTGTAATAATAATAATATGTTTTACTCAAAAATGCATGTAATGTCATTATTTTGACAACCTTGTTTGAGCACAGTCGACCTTGCCGTTGTGTTTCAAGGAGCGGCCGGCAAAGTTTTGCTGGTCGCTCTAACAGGCCGGCAAAATATTGCCGGCCGCTATTTTGACGTTTCAACGTTTTAATATATATTTTATTTAAATTACTTGCTGGTTTTTTTTAGATTAGGTACTTGCATTTTTGAGTAAAGCACTATACAAGCCTTGGCCCACTATGACTGCTGCGCTGGTCACGCTATGATTGCCTCGAGCTAGTCTAGCTACGCTCTAGGCCATCCAGCTTGGCCATCATTGCAGCCCTTACTGTCCTCGCTGTACGGTCTTGGCCTTTATCTCAGCTCGTCCATCAAGTGCTGCACGCTGACCGCGCTGTGTCGGCCTGGAGCTGCGCTGTCGGCCATCATCAACGCGACCAGCAAAGTAGTCATTATAGACCGCGGCAGTAATGTACTATATTTACCAACAAATATTTTACCGAACAGTACTGCAGTATACTGTACAGTACAGTAAACTTTGAAATGTAATTAGTAGTGGACCCACACAAGGCACTTCCATGCCTGACCAACTAAGCGACCATGCAGTCGTAGTACCTACTCTTGCTATATGCCTGGAAAATCTTATACTACTTAATTGTGAAATTACTTTGTCGCTGCCTCCGTGGTCTAGCGGTTAAGTTCGTTGTTTTATAGGCGGAAGTACTAAGTTCAATTCCCGAACACATTTTTTTTTTTGTTATAGTCTTGTACGCTAGAGGCACCGACAAGCTTGCCACTCGCCTATAGCAAAGTTGACTAAATGTAAATTCGCTTCTTTATATGCGTGGTTTCCAAGCACCGCCAAAGTGATACGGTCGTGATGATTCTTTTACTTTACTTTGTCACTTGATACTATTTTCGTCTAAGAACGGTGCAGTACCATATACTTTACCACCTACAATGTGCGCATGTCAACGTTTCACATGATAAACAAAAGAAATAAAGACATAAGTTTTCCATTGACTTATTATTTAGGTGCAGGGCTTTACAAACATATTTTTGTCAATGTGTTGACACAGCATGCGTACATGTTTGAATAACATACATCACGCCATCAGACTCGAGCATTTCAAACGTTTTAATTGGATTTAATTTATTTTGGAAGTAAGCATTGGATAAAAAGAAATGTATTCTGCACTTTTACAAGTATTTTTCTACAATATTGATATAATACAATATCATTTTACAGTACATATTGGTGTATCTAATGATAACCATCATTTGGGAAGAGAATCAATAAAATAACAAGAATATTTTATAATTTCAACATAACGCTTACAATTATAGCTGCTGTAAAGAGGCTTTGTCACACTATAAGCTAAGAGAGACTCAATTATGAATATAAAATGTTATAATAATTGTTTATATAAATATTTCTATGAGCTGGTTACACCTTGACTAGCAACTTAAAAATAATTAAGGTTATCCGTCCATCTGGTGGGTGTCCCCCACTCTGCGTCGTCCTGTACGTAGTCGGTCGTCGGTTCTGCAGCAGATGTGTCCTAAATATGTAAATACTCGTACGTTAGGAATCCAACCCGTTAATCCTGCTTCTAAATCTACGGTCCACGGAGGCATTACAGTATTCGGGTAAAATAAAATATTGTCGGCCAATGTTTTTGAAACAACACCGAAATCTGGACAGTTACCGCGGACACCCATAAAGAAAATAAAATTACAAAGTAGATTGCGATGATTATGAAATCAGTCAGGACTTTGTTATGGACCGTACCATAGCTACTTACATAAGTCGATGTACTGGGCAAAAATACAAAGTAATCGGCAATTTTTTTGAAATAAACTAAAAATGCAGAGACAATTGAGCGCGACTTGTCACGATCACTGCATACCTCTTTCGCTTTTTCGACATTCATTAACCTCTTCATACGAATACATGTCCTTTTGTTTCGATGGCTTTTTAATGCACCTTCATCTATTGTTATATTTATTTGATCGTGATATGTGAGTCTTGGTCTGCCAGGGCCTCTTTTACCCACAACTTTCGCATTATATATCTGGTTCGTCAGTCTCTTTTCACTCATCCTTTCAACATGCCCGAACTATCGGAGCATAACTGTCCTTATTTGTGTCCCTATGCTTTCTTTCATACCTACCATTTTGTGTATTTAGTCATTACGTATGCGGTTCGTCAATCAACGTCAAGCAACGATCTCGTTTCAATTGCATTACCCTCATACGTATTCTGACTTATCCACGTCCACGTCTCGCTTCCATACATAAGTGTTGGTTACCAGAATGGCATTGTGTATGGCGAGTCGACCTTAGTCACTGTCATTTTTGACCAATGACCGCAGTGAAAACACTGCCCAGATATATAATTTCATTTACTTGTTCTAGAGTTTCATCATCAATCTTTATCGTCACGGTTGTCATCCTTTTTCTTTCAAACACTAGTACCTTGTTTTTTCTCGCATTCAAACTGAGTCCTTTTTCGGCACAACCCTCTGAACAAACTGATCAATCCTGCGAAAACAAAAAAAAAAAACAAAAAATTGATGGCCAGGCCATTATTTACATAAGTCAATGTCCGTACTCGGCTAAAGTTTTTGAAACAAAACCGAAATCTGAACAGTTCCCGCGGAAACCAGAAAGAAAGTTTTGCAAAGTAGATTGCGCGGAAATTCGTTTCCGAATGAGTTTTACCGCTCAGCAGTTTTTATTTTATTTTTATTCGAAATAAAATGTCGCGATTGCTTTTTATTTTATAGAGTGCTTACTCAAGTGAATCTTTGTCTTTAGTTATTATGATTACTTTGAGACTACAAAGGTCTTGGGCTATGTTCGGCTTGAAAGCAAAGCAAAGCCTTTAGCCCTTTTTTTTCGAAATTTGCTTAAATTGTATGAAAACCATAGAGCACCACCAAGTCGAACGATTTTAACCCTTTCAGGACCATAAGAGTATGGAAGCTTTATTTTAGTCATGTAAAATGAATCATGGGGTATCAAATAAACGAATTTTATAACTCAAACACAAAAAATACAATGGGGTTGAAATGGGAGTTGGGGGCATATGTGTCCCTATGGTCGTTAGAAGTGACTTTTTTGTTTAAGGTCTTTAGATATACTGTTTATTAGATTTGTTTAGTAAAAAATAAGCATTTTGTTAATAACTTGTATAAGAAAAAACATATTATAACGCCAAATGAATTATGTACTTCCAACGACTATAGATATAAAATGGCGCCATGGATGTAGTTTTGCCAGCTTAAAAATAACAAAAGGTTTGTTTCGAGACTAGAATATAATTAATCCACATTCAAAATGGTAATAATTATTAATTAATTTGTTTTATTTTGGCTTGGGATATGACAATGCCTCTTTACAGCAGCTATAATTTAAGTTAATTTTAATTTGTTTTTGTTCTTATAGCTATAGTACGACAATGCCTTTTTACAGCAGTTGTAATTTAAATTACAGCAGCTATGATCTTAGTGACATCCTCACAATTGTATTTGTCTTAACTTATAGTTTGACAATGCCTCATTACATGTAATCCTAAGAGTATATATTTTTTTATTATTTATGTCTTTGTTTATAATATGACAATGCCTATTTACAACAGCTATAATTTTAAGATTAATATTGTCCTATGCCTATTTGCAGAATAAATAAATTGAATTGAATTGAGTTGACGAACCCGATTGTTCCAGTCAATATTATATTTATTAAGATCCAAAATTTTGGAATGAAAAGCATAATTTACCGTATTTAAGTGCATAGAAGCGTATTTTCCGAACAAAGCAACTTGTATGAATGGACCACAGTTAGAAACTGCACTCAACTCTAAACTTGTTCCCAATGGCACACAAGTCACAATAGTATTTGATACTAATATATCCCTTATTGCGTTTAATAATAAGGATGTGAATCGTGTCAATATTAGTTCAACAGTCATTTTACATGCTAATAAAGCTCTTATTGCTAATGTTTTAAGGGTGTGTATGGTGCAAATAATGGCTATGGTCTGCGGAAAACCGCCAGCTTCGTCCGAGCTCTCAATAAGAACTTTATTTTCAAATGTAAATTATAATTAAAATAAATCCGTTTCAAGGATTTGAAAACAACGGAGATTAGTTCGCTGCGCAGGTGCAGCGAGTTTGATTCCTGCAGCCCTATTCTGTTAATTAAGCGCAAACATCATATAATGGAATGCGTTAACTATATATACATATATATAAAAGTTCAAATAGCGTGATATATATACTCGTATATGTTGATATTTGAACTACCGCTATCAAGATCGAGCGCTTATAGAGTTGAGAATTCAATAATATTTCGTTAAGCCGTCGTTCCCGGTTCCACTAATACCTACTTGTGGAATCGTTAATAAATTGCCATTAAAATTGACATCATATCCTCGCCAAGCCGTCTGGTCAGCGTGGCGAATGTAGGCCAAATTCTCCAGATATATGTTCTGAAAGGCCCATCTCCAGCAGTGGAGGTCTAGGACGTTGTGTTCTAGGGGCTGTAATGAAATGAATGAAAGCTCTTGCGAAGTGTGTTCTTACTGGGTCAATTTTACTATAGGCCGATCAAATAAAGTTGCATGCACGTTGATGTCTCTAGTGTACACATAATAGTAGCTAAATTCGTCGATTAAAATCTCAGTTACCAATAGCTAGCCGTCAACAAAATGTAATTCAATTTAATAGTTTTTTGTTAAAAAACTTTTACAAAACGAACTGGATTAACAGTTTTGTGGCGCTCTAAACTGCACTTCAGCATAGAAAACTTTTCCCGCCATCTCGCCCGCAAGGATACCTATTCTGGATATCGATATTATTCCGATAGTATTGCGAATGCTATAGCGATAGGAAGAGCGGTGGTGGCAACAACGCTTAAAAATTAACTGTCACAATATTTAATATGTCACATACTCTAATGTCTAAGCTTGACCGCTAGTCGTATCCCTTCCGGGGTTGTCAGAACCACGATTGTAAAGTAGCGGATTCACATTTATTGAACTTTCATGCCTATCATGGCAAGTGACAAGCTCATCGATTGTCCTAGCGCAATAAATTATGTGACAGGGATCAAACCGGGTACCGCCTTGTTTAAATCTGCGGTCTAACCGGCGTAAAACTTCGATTAATTAACGATTTGACATTATATCAATAATCAATTTTGTCAGTTCAGCAATGAAATAGCGACTTTACGTTACGGAGTTTTTGTATGCTAGATAGTGATAGAATTCGGAGTGTTAGACGGTTAATTAAATCTCGCGCCTTCGACATGCATGTTCGCTCGATTTGTTCGAATGAAACTGACAGTTTTCTATGGGATCTGTCGCTTTTCATTCGAATATTTCAAACCGACACGCAAATCGAAAGCGCCAGAGGCCTGTTAAACTACAGATAAAGAGCATAATGTCTTTTTATCGGGAAAACTCGGATGTCAAAAGAATCACTACGGCTTCGGGCTGTCAATTATTGTATTAAATGAGTGACATTTTCATATGCATTAATATGAAACTTTATTATTTAGTGTCAAATGGTACTGAACTAATTGAGAAATGCGAAACATTTACGATAGACAACCATTATGCACATCTGTACGCTAATAAACTAAAGTTTTTAATTATCGAAAATTAAAGGTAATAATCTATTTACAACTCATACCAGTTAAACAAATACTGGTTAATAAATACTTTTATTCCACAAAAGAATACCTAGACTCTAAGGTCGACAAAGTCATGTGACTAAATAAATATTTTTATGCTAGAAATAGCAATTGCATGTGATATACATATAAAAATATACAACTTTTTACCATGTTTCTGAGAAATATATTATTTCATTCATTAATTAATTTCAGAATAAAGTCTGTGCATTGTTAGAACATAAAGGCTGTATTTTTTAATAAAAACAAAAGATATCACAAAATCATTGACGTTCGTTTTGTTTTTAAATCAGATTATAAATTTAAAATTTTATGTAAACAGTGAAATCTTTGGTTTTGGCATGTAAATTGTTAATTGTATTCCTGTTTTGGATTTTCTTAATAAATCAATAAAAAATATATTTATAATAATCTCTATAAGCTCATCAAAACAAGTAGCAAGCACGTCGATGTCTCTAGCGTAAGTAATAGTAGTTAAATTCATCGCTAAGTTATCCAATAGCTAACCGACAACAAAATGTAATTAAAATTATTATTTTATTGTTAAAAAAACTTTTGTAACTGGGCTAAATGAAGACGTATCGTAAACGAATGTAAATCGTGAAACTTGTTAAGAATAGCGCCGCATTTGGTATCTCGACAGCGAGTCAATATCCGTTCAATTTGGAACTTTATCTCGTAGCTTAGTTGGTAGTTGTTTGCTCAGACGGTTGGTAACGAGTTATGAATGGTTTAGCTGAGGCTTCAACTTTACTCCGATATTGGAAACTGTAACTCGCTTGAGATAAGTCAATCGGTGACGTTTCTGTAGGATAGTTAGATAGCCAATAATTTAATTATATTCAAAACGCTGGAAATTGTGTACCTACTAGAAATGTTAGCATTATTAACCGAAAGAGATGGTATATAAGTTAGAACACGCCATTGTTTGTTATTTTGCTACAAAAAAAATATTAACATCTCATCAAATGCCTATTAAATCATTTAAACATCATATTATTACAGTTAATAACTCTTAAATAATAAAAATGCTTGGTTATAAAATAATAGCATTTTAATTGGTCTTGTAGTTTGACAATGCCTGTTAATAAAGTTAATAAAGGGACATATATTTATATGTCGAATTTGTAATTAGTTATAGTCTAGTTTAGTATGACAATGCCTTTATGCAGCAGCTATAATCTTAGGTAAACTTTTTATAATTGTATGTCTTAGCTTATAGTATGACAATGCCTCTTTACAGCAGCTACCATTTTAACTGACATTTATATTTTTATAATTGTGTCTGTCTTAGCTTATAATGTGGCAATACCTCATTGAAGCAGCTATAATCTTAAGTGACATTTTATTTACTTAATTAATTATGTCTGTTTTAGCTTATAGTATGGCAATGTCTATTTACAGCAGCTATAATTTAGAAAAAGCGTTATTTTATTTTACTTCGTAATTTTAAAATAATTTTGTTATTTTATTGTTTCTCTTCCCAAATAATGGTTATCATGTACACCAATAGATACACCAATTCATTATTTCAAAATAAAAGGGCAGAATACATCTCGTTTTGTAATATTCCTACTTTCAAAAATAAATGAATTGAATTGAATATTTGCTCCCATTTGCGCGATGTCAAATGTCGTGTTCAGTACCTATTTCAAAAAAACCTCATCTTTGTTCTTCTCTAGCCGAAGAAAAAGGTGTTTTTACACTTCCATAGCATGCATATTGTCATGATGTCAGTAAAACAACAAAATTTATTTGAAAGTGCACGTCGTAAACGACCATATCCGGCAATACTAATTAATTCTTAGACGATTGTAGAACTTTAATTCTCATACCGTTTGATTTTATACCCCGTCTTGTTATACATTATATATACATTGTATATTAAGGTCAGTTGCAACAAAATGAAACGATTAGTTAAAAATGGCGTCAAATATATTAGTTTTATTTTCAAAGCCAGCCGTCACCTGATATTGACAACGTCAATTAGTAGTTGACTATTACACAAATTTTATTTGTTATCTTTATTTTATTCTTTATTATATTTTAATAAAATAAATAAATTATTTTAGATTTTAAAACATTACCTTAAACACATTAGTCAGCGTGAGTGACGTCTAATACGAAGATCGTGTTCGACTTGAAAAAAACTTTTACAAAAATGAAAACGCTCTAGATCTACTTTCAAAGTAAAAAAAGCTAAGCCTAGTCGAACATGGGGTGCGTGTCCGTGTCGTCATCCGGGAGCTATTTGCAACTGCAGCGTTGCCGAGCGAAAATTCAAACACGATATTTAAACGTAGATTTTGAAGTATTTTTCCAGGAATCCAAAAATTCATCCGTAAATACAAACAATTTAAATCAGCAATTTTAGAACCCTCTGGGATTGTGCGCAGCGATATGGCAAGAGACCCGACTGAATGACCCTACAGGCCGTGAAAACTCTAGTGTGGGATGCGACATGTAGATACATTAGCTCCATCTCATTTGGGTTCGAGACGATGGGGCCATGGGAACCTTCAGCAAGGCGCCTGGCCAAGGTTTTGTTAAAGCTAATGACGGAAAAGTCTTGAGACAGGAAGGCTGGTACCTAATTATTTCTGTCAACGTTTCGCTACACAGAGGGGAAATGTTGCCAGTCTCCTTAGGACTATAGACATCTCTAGAGAACATTTTTTATTTATAAGTAGTTTAATTTATTTTTATTATTTAGGTAGCTTTTAATTTTAAATAATTTACTTCGAATAAAATATAATTACTATAATAATTTTAAATCTAAAACACATTTTAATTTTTTTTCAAGCTGCCTTCATTTTGGTGCAACTTAGCCTTAATATATCTGAATCTTAATAATTATATTTAATTTATTTTTTCAGAAGATGTACACAGCAACAAATCTACAATACAATCAAAGTAAGTTAATTAATAATCCGGTTTCTAAGGATCATTGTTGAAACCACGTTGGCAAAATAAAATGGCTATCAATAAAGTGTACGTTAAAATACTTGTAGTTTATGATATGCCGTGCTTTTGCATAAATTAATCTAGTTACCTGCCTAGTGTAAAATGAACAATATTATTGGGTAACAATAAAAGTTTAAATTGTAATAAAATCACTTTATTTTTCTGCAAAAGAAAATTATGTAACTCTAATAATGTACTTATTTCTTTATTTTCAGATTGGAAACTTATACAAAAATTATAATAAATGGTAAGTTTACTCTGTGGTTTACCCATAGACATAGGATCGTCGCGTCGTCGCTTAAAGACGAACGCAGCGTGCGAGTGAGACCTCGATGATAACCACAATAGCGTGTGCTAGAAAGAGTGAGCATGAAAACAACCGATACGCCAAATTATTTTTTGACGTTCAGCGCCTATCCACCGGTTCACTTTAGCGTTCTGCATATTTTTCGCGATTATTAAGTATTTTCCAGTAATAAAGTGAATATATTGTGAAATACGAGTATGGTGTCGTGTTCCTTTACTAACTGTGAAGTGACGGCGCGGAATAACGTAAAGAAGTGTACTTTTCACAGGTAACTCTTCAATACTATACCAATGTTTTTTTAGCATATTTTTGGATGTTTAACGCTCTATGTGACAGAAAAATCAGTTGAGATTGTGAAATACATATGGTATTATCTTTTTAAATGCCAATAACTAAATTTTCAACAGTAAATAAAGATATTTTGTGTACGTGAAAAAATTATACACCTACACTAGTGCTTGACATTTTTTATCGATAGTTATCGACATTTTGTAGTCGCGTGATGAAATATTAATTAATAACAACATGAGAATGGTTGGAAAAGGAAGGAAATATGTCGCAACTCACTGAAATAATATATTAAAGTCGATCTGAGTCACGAGGGTGAAATGGGGTTAACTTTTAAGGGTAAATAGTTTTTTTACAATTTTAAATTAAACCAGACCTTTTATCAAAAAATGTTTAATGTAAAAGTTATAGGTAATAAAAAAGTCTATAAGTTTTGTATATACAATTTTTATCACATAACCTAAAATTTTTTTTTATATGGGAATTTTCAAATGTTATACTCGTATATGCAAATAGTGGTTTGGATACTAGCATCCGTCCTTAAGTTAGGCAGCACGGTGATGGCGCGATATTAAAATATTTTTAGTTAAAGCTGAATTTCTATAGAAACCGAGTACTAAATGGAAACGAAAAACTAAATAAAACATGAATATTTACTATTTAATTCTTTAATAACTTCCCTTAAAGTTAAAAGGCGCTTTGTAGTCCTTTTGAACTTAGCTCTTAAATTTCTTATGAGCTTATTTTTTTCCAAAATCTTTGTTTTAAGATGTGTATTACAGTGCAGAAGTTTCTGTTTTCTTGGAGTTAATACTTCAGTTGAAGGACATTGGGTCTTCTGATGTTGGTGGAGTGCGTTCTCTAGGTAGAAACGTAGTGTCCTTATCCACATAGGAAGACCCCTTAGCGTAATGCTAGTAGTATGTCTTATGGATATTATTAGTCAAAAGTGGTGTTGTTTTGTTTAATAATGTGCTACAATCATCGATGTCTATAGATAGGCCTATCCAATACAAAACACAGTCCAAAAACGTGCCGCTTGCGACGTGTACCTACCAACTTTGGGGATTAATTCTCAAGCTATGATAATGTTACATGCAATATTTATCGGAAATTCTTTCGCAATGCATACTAAAAGACTAGTTTCACTCAATATTATTATTAGGTAAGCGCGCTCTACGCTTGCTAGCTCGCGACTGTTGGTGCAGCTACATGACTTCGATTGGTTTTGCAGGAACGTTTTTATATCAGTGATGGCCTATCTATATACATCGATGGCTACAATGTGAATTATTATGGAAAACGATAAATTTGACACGGTATATGGGGCTAAAGTGACAGTTATTTTTTGCGGTTTTCCCGCGCTGTCAACTCTCATATATCCGACGTATTTGCGCGATAAAGTCGCGAGTGACTCCGAAGAGCATCAAATTCTGCAACATCTGGAATTTGATGATGACCTCATTAACTCATAAAGTTATTATTATTGAAATATGTTTTGTTAAACAAAATATGAAAGTAAATGACCAGGCGTGATTATTTAAATATAGAAAAATAAAGTAAAGTATTATCACGACTGTTTCCCTTTCGGGGTGGTCAGAAACCACGCCTATAAATAAGCGGATTCACCTTTAGCCAACTTTACTATAGGCCAATCATGACAAGTGGCAAGCTCGTCGATGTCTCCAGCGTACCAAACTCGAGAAATATCACAAATAAATTAAATGTATTTATTTACATTAATAAATATTTTTGTGTCTCGACCAGGAATCGAACCCGGTACCTCCGAGTCTAAATCCACGGACTTAACCGCTAGACCACGGAGGCATTATTTAAATATATTATCTATATTTAAATAATGCCTTAAAATGTATCGATATTACTATGGAACATCTCTAAATTTTACTCACACTAGAACAATTACGCACACTAAAATAATTAACTTTTTGGCGTGTTTTGCAATTTGCTTTGTTGATCTTTTTAGTATTCTATATCTATGGGTTTACCGCCAATTTACAAAACTGTGTCCTAAGATGTCGACATTAACATCAAAATTTGATTAGTATGCATGTGATTGATGATTTACTATAAAAAGTTTGACATATTGGTTATTTTAATCAATCCTTTCGAAAACAGTGGTAGTCTTTAACGAAAAGCCATTCGTGTAAATAATTTAATAAAGCATGATCCAGCATTATTCGGACGTTAAGATGAATATTAAAAGTAATCTTTTACTTCTGTCTGTCAGAGTGAGTGAGAATGTTTCCCGCGCTTTTGTACAGACATATCAGGTGCAAGTGTTTTGTTTTGTAAATTACTTTACTGTGCATATTGTTAGTCCTAAGGTGGTGGTTTAAATAGGTGGTAGGCGGACTAAAAATAGGTGGTAATTTTACCAGTTTGCCGGGGCAAAGAAGTATCCACCATTCGTGCTGATAAAGCCAGTAAATCAGGCTCGAATTGCTGTCATGCCCTAGTCAGTCGGCTAAGCCGGCATAGTGTTAGGGACTGATGTCAGTCATGAGTGTCTAATTCCAGTTGCTAACATTCGTGGACCTCGCGCGCCACTTATCATCAGGTGGGCGCAAGGTCACATGTGCTAGTATGACGAAAAAAAATATTATAAATAAATATTGTGTTTAGGACTTATGTATTCTGTACACTGTCCTTCATAAACTTAAAAAAAACCAAGTTGTTTTTGTTTGTAAACAAATGGCAAAGGCGCAGATCGAATCAAAACAAACTTTATTTTGTTAATATTCTTCTAAGTTTAATATCAATTAGTGCTAATATAAATATATAGGCAAACTAAAAGAAAATTCGGTCAATAATATATACAACAAAGCAGGTATTAAGACTAGCATTGCAAAAATAATTGTGATTATTTTTTCGTTAACCTAAATACCGACTTTGTTTATTAATAAACAGTTTTTTTTTTCTACTGCGATTAGCCCTACTTCCACAAAAACCTTAGTATAATATATTTAGTCGTAAATTAAAGTTTTAATTATATATTACTGACCTGGATGATTGTTGCCTGTATGGTGTATTTTTGTGTTTTCAGATGGCTACAGAAGCAGAAGAGACGCTGGTTGTAATATTGTTATTACACAACATTTTACTAGAAGAGTATTGTCTCCTGGAGATGATGTGAGTTTTAACATGACCTTATGATAAGTGTAAAAGTAAAAATTACTATAATCTACAGCCACTAGAAAACAATGTCCCAGACCTCTACTGCTAGAGACGGACCTTCCAGAATATGTATCTGGAGAATTTGGCCTACATAGGTGGCCAGATGCATTGGGAAGGTTTGGTGTAAAATTTCAATGATAATTTATTAACAAATTCACAAGTTCGTAATAGTGGAACCGGGACCAACGGCTTAACATGATCTCCTCATGGGAACAGTGTTGTAAATCTATGACAAATGTCCATCCAATTTCCTCCAGGAAGGTCAGGCGATCCGTCACGTTCCTGCGAACCTCTGGAAGAGTTTCCGCAGTCCTGAGAAACTTCAGTATAGGCACAGCCACACTGCAGCATTCATGATAGGTGTTTAAAGGCACAGTGTCCAGTTATCACCCCTACCATTGAAGCTTAGCTCTGTTAATGCTCAAGAGGCGTTGCATGAGGCTTCCGTCAGCATTCTTACCACTAAGCCACTTTAATAGAATAATAATAAAATTTATGATTTACAGATAAGCCTACATTGTGCAGCAACCAGTGATCGGCCAGTTAGATTTACATGGGAGAGAGATAGCACTATCCTAACACCTACAACTGATCAAAGGTAATAAAATTTAACCTAGAATTTGCAAGTAATAGCCATTGTTTAGAACACCCTACAAATTTTGAATGTCAGTTCTTTTGACCACACTTTTTTAACAGGAACGGATTTAGCTTTTTGCAGTGGTAGTTGGTGCAAGAGCAATTTCACCAAAATCTTTGTCCCACTTACTGAAAGACACCTATGCAGGTTTTCCATCAGTTCATTTTTGGAACAATATTCCAAGATGGTATTAGTAATTTATTTATATACTCTTTATTGCACAAAAAACTTAAAAGCAATGTACAAGGGCGAACTTAATACCTTAAAGGCATTTTATTACAGCTAGCCTTTGGGAGTTTCGTAGAGGATTTTGTGGTGCTTTAAAATAAAAATAATATTAGTTAAAAAATTAATTACACATGTAGATATGGTCGTGATGATGATGATTAGCTCTGTTAAGGCTCAGAAGGCGTCGTGTAAGTTCTATTGTTTGATGGTCAGGGCTGGGAAGGTTCTCCCTGGTCTGTCTGCAGTCTGTGGTTGATGTGACATCTGCTCATGTAGTCTATCAGTTCTGAATAAAAATAAATAAAATAATATATCTTATTGCTAATTAATCACTAGTAATTATAATGATGGACCGGCACCAGCATCCAATCCTTTGATATTTAAATAGTCTTATGGCCTGATTACTGTTGCTCAGGAGATGCCCTCATCAGTAAGACAGTGATGATTAATTGAAGAATAAAATGTTTTTCAGATACAAACTATGGGAGAGTAGTTCTTTGGGCCTGGGTCTGGTTTCTGGTATAAATGTTACGTCGGCGAGGGTGGACGATGGCGGGCGATGGGTGTGTCGCGCGACAAGCGGAGACTGTCGCGCGACACACTCCAACTATGTTCATGTTTATGGTAAATACTATTTTTATTTAAAACTGCCTCAGTGGTCTAGCGGTTAAGTCCGTGGATTTAGACTCGGAGGGACCGGGTTGGATTGGTTACCTAGTCAGAGCGCAATAATATTTAATAATTTAAATAATATTTAATTTGTTTGTGATATTTTTCGAGTTTGGTAGGCTAGAGACATGACGAGCTTGCCACTTGTCATAATGGGGTGGCAGTAAAGTTGGCTAAATGTGAATACGCTTATTTGTAAGCGTAGTTTCTGACCACCTCGGAAGGGAAAGGGTCGTGATGATGCTCTACTTACTTTATTTTTATATTAATATTGCCTCCATGGTCTACGGGTTAAGTCTGTGCATTTAAATGTGGAAGTACAATAAGAGAGTTTGGTATGCTAGGGACATCGACGAGCTTGCCTTTCGGGGTGGTCAGAAACTTTACTATAGGCCAATCATGACAAGTGTCAAGCTCGTTGATGTCTCAACCATTCCAGACTCGAGAAATATCACAAATAAATTAAAATTTATTTAATTTTTAAATTATTATTGTGTTCCGAGAAGGAATTGAACCTGTTACCTCCGAGTCTAAATTAATGGACTTAACCTAGCGGACCATGGAGGCAAATGCAGTACTATATTATAGTTATTAATAATAATTCCATCTCTTTGAAGTGTTGTTTCCAATGATTTCATTAAGTTATGGACCGTTTAACTTTTTTCTTATAAGCATGTGAACTACTCAACTATGAAAGAAAAATACAATGTTTTTAGAATTCCATGGGTTCACTTTGTGGGTGCCAGGTCTATCGTGTGGGTTAGAAAGAGAAGAATAATTGTGTATTAGGCTTGCAACCGACTATAGGCTGGTTTACAAAGAAGCATTAAGGCATTATGTTCGTCTTTATACATAGTGCTATTTTAATAAATTAATATATTATATATATAATTTAAGTCTCTTAAAATATATTTCTATTACCCTAATTTTAGGTCCACCGTACATAAGAAACTTGCCACCAATCAAAGTACAGAATGGTCAACAATTAACACTAAGATGTCCTTATTATGGATACCCAATAAGGTAAAAATATATTTTTTAGTCTTGCTATTTCATTATCATCATCACAGCCCCAGACCACATGGTCCTAGACCTATTGGAAATGGGCCTTCCAGAATTTTCTGGAGAATTTGGCCTACACTCACGATCTGGCTAGATGGGTTGGCGAGCGACTGATGTCTTTTTTTTTAATGACAATGTATTTACGATTCCACAAGTTGGTACTAGTTGCACCGGGACCGATGGATTAACCTGCTCTCCGAGGCACGGGAATGATGGTGTTGTAAATCTATGACAAATGTATGTAAGGAAAGTGTATTTTCTTGGTACATGCTGGGGTTCGAACCCACCTCTCTACGATGTTAAGGAAGGCGTTCTTACAACCGAGCCACCACCGCTTGCTATTTATGGTTCACCTATAGTAAACTTATCTGAGTGATTGTGATGTGTAAAATTTTACCTTGGCCTCGTTGGAACCTTGCTTCCAACACAATTTCTAAACCATGGACCATTTTGTCATATCTCACTGTTTTATTTTTAACTTTATTTCATATATATATTTTTTACAATTTTTTACATTTTTTTTCATCATCAGAGCCCGGACTGTCCACCCGCACCAGTGTCGATGCGGAGAACCAGTTGATCATCTCGGACACCACGGGCTTTCTTGTGCTAGAAGTGCTGGCCGCATTCCTCGTCACGTGGCTATCAACGACATCATCCGAAGGGCTCTTGTCACTGCTGGGGTACCCGCAATCTTAGAACCATCTGGGATTGTGCGGAGCGATGGCAAGAGACCCGACGGAATGACTGTTGGGCCGTGGAAACTTGGCAGGTCTCTGGCGTGGGATGCGACGTGTGTAGACACATTAGCTCCATCTCACATCCAGGCGACCTCGTCAGGTGCGGAAAGAGCGGCTATTTCTGCGGAGAACCTCAAATTGCGCAAATATGCCAACCTTGGTTCCGGTTACGAGTTTGCGCCATTTGGGGTCGAGACGATGGGCCCGTGGGGACCGTCAGCGAGGCGCTTGGCCAAGGAGTTCTCAAAGCGGCTGACAGAAAGGTCTGAAGACAGGAAGGCTGGCAATTATTTCTGCCAACGTATTAGCCTCGCTATACAGAGGGGAAATGTTGCCAGTCTCCTTGGGACTATCTCGGATGGGACATCTCTAGAGGACATTTTTTATTTATAGTTTAGTTTATTTTTAATTTTATTATTTAGGTAGCTTTTATATTGTAATTCTTTTATACTGGTTGTATATTACTTCGAATAATATATATATTAACCATTATTTTTAGGACAAACAAAAACCTTTTTTTAAATTTTATTTATTATTTAAGGGCCTTGGCCCCGTAAAGGCTCATACTGTGTAAGACGTTTGTCAGGGTTGGGAAGTACCTCCCTAGATTTTCTGCAGACTGTAGCCATGTCCACACCTGCTTGTGCGGTCTACCAGTTCTTTGGAGGAGTCAACTTTGCATTGGTAGAGAAATTGTTGTTGTGGAGTTCACAGTGAACCGCTATTGCCATTTATATTTTATTTTTTATGTAGTGTTACTTAGAAAATTGACTTGACTAAATATCTAGTGCAGAAACCAGTGCACTACTAACAGCCTGTCCTATTTTTTTTTATACTAGACCTTGTGCACACCTGATGGTAAGTGGCGCACAAGGTCTATGAATGATAGCACCTGGATTCAGATACTCATGTCTGACATCAGTCCCTAAAACTATACCGGCTTGACTGGGAATGACAGCAATTCGAGCCTGATCCCGAAACGTGTGGATACGCTTTCAAGGATTTATCGGCACGAACGGTGGAAACTTCCCTGCCCCGGCACACTGGTTAAATTACCACCATCAGTCCGCCTACCACTATTTGTTCTCGTTGAAAGTATGTGTCATTTGTAACTATTTCTAATGTTTATATTTACTTTCAAGGAGAACTAATATAGTAAGCTGGCAATGGTGATATTTATTTAAAATTAACACCGCTTGAAACAAGACTGACCCGGAGACTTAGCTCAATGTGTTATTAACTAATTATATAATTCTTTATGTATATAAGATGTTTAAATTGGTGTCAATAAAATGTTAAATAATAATTAAATGATTTACAGCAAAATAGAATGGGAACACAAGGGCAAGAAGATATTATCAACAAGTGTGCCACAAAATGGCCGTTACAAGCGCCAAACAAAATGGCGGACTCGCAAGAAACGTCAGGCGACCGCCAATGAGGAAGGAGTATTGGTTGTGGACAAAGTTGTCAGACAAGAACATGGAGACAGCTATGTGTGTGTCGTCTATACGGGGACTGGAGAAATGGTGAGGCGGTGAGTAACCAGCATATATAAATTACTCATATATACATATATACTAACAATAAACTAATAAATATACAGTTGTCTTTAATCAATTATTAAATTTTATAAATCTTACACTTAGTAAATACTATTTAAATTAAACGCTTGTGCTTGCCTCTCACTCGCACAGAAGGATCATCAGGACCGTTTCTCTTTCGGGGTGGTCAGAAACCACGCTTTTCATCAAATGTCTCCAGCGTACCAAACTCGAGAAATATCACAAATAAGTTAAATATAAATTAAATTTATTTATTTAAATTAATAAATATTATTGTATCCCGACCAGGAATCGAACTCGGTACCACGGAGGCAGTTATGCACGGTGAAGCCATAAACAACTAAGAAAGTCTTCCATAATAATGTATTACAAACCCATGACTTTAAATTGCCTCCGTGGATTTAGACTCGGAGGTACTGGTTTCGATTTCTGGCCGGGACACATTTTTTTTATTAATGTAAATAAATACATTTAATTCATATTTAATTTATTTATGATAATTCTCTCCTTTGGTACGCTGGAGAAATCGACGCAATTGTTATGATTAGCCTATAGTAAAGTTGGCTCAAAATGAATCCACTTATTTATAAGCGTGGTTTCTGACCACCCCAAAAGGGAAACGGTCGTGATGATACTTTACTTTACTTTTACAAACCCATGATTTTAAATTACAACATTTTTTTTAAGATTTACAAAATTTCAGGTCATTTGAAATCCAAGTGGTAGAAGCTCCAGAACTGGATGAATTGCGAGTGGGGTCAGGTTTAAAAGAGGGTCAGATTGTACAAATCACTTGCAATATTATTAGTGGTGACCCACCTATTTACTTCTCTTGGCTTAAGGATGGCAAGAAAATACCGCCCAGTTTAAAAGTAAGTTACTTTAAATATTTTTTTCCTACATAAAGGGTCTTTCATTAATTGCTTCCTGTCTTGATCTTTTTTTTTTTTTTTTAATTTATTATTAGTGAGCTACCTTTTGTTTTTAATAATGTTTTTTATAAGTTTAGTTAAGAAAATGTAATTTCGTAACTGGCTATGTGTTTAGATATAAGTTTAACTGTTTATATAATAAAGTTAATAATGCTGTGAAATTGTATAAATAAATAAAATAATAATCAAAAAAAAAATTAAACAAAACAAAGTGTGTGTGAGATAGCATCGTTTTTTTTTTATAAGAAGTATCACGACCGTTTTCCTTTCGGGGTGGTCAGAAACCACGCTTATAAATAAGCGAATTCACATTTAGCCAACTTTACTATAGGCCAATCATGACAAGTGGCAAGCTCGTCGATGTCTCCAGCATACAAACTCAAGAAATATCACATTAAATATTATTTAAAATGTATTTATTTACATTAATAAATATTTTTGTGTCCCGACCAGAAATCGAACCCGGTATCTCCGAGTCTAAATCCACAGACTTAACCGCTAGACCACGGAGGCGAATTTTTTTATTCGTTTGAAAAACCCAATGATGTCATTATGTGTGGAATATAACATCGCTCAAATGTCCGCCATGGCCTCTCTGGGTACATACATTTAATAGGTGGTAGGCAGACTGTTGGTGGTAATTTCCCCAGTCTGCCGGGCCGGGGAAGTATCCACCGTTCTTGCCGATAAACCCAGTAAAGTGTATCCACACGTTTCGGGATCAGGCTCGAATTGCTTTTTTATTTATTTAAATATTTATATTTATTTATATATATTATATTCGTCGAGATAATATATACGTTTCTTACAAATGTACCATCAAATAATCCACATACTATTATTTTGAGTGACTTGTGGTCTAGCGGTTAAGTCCGTGGATTTAGACTCGAAGATACCCGGTTCGATTCCTGGTCGGGACACAAAAATATTTATTAATTAATATTTAATTTATTTGTAATATTTCTCTCCTTTGGTACGCTGGAGACATCGACGAGCTTGCCACTTGTCATGATTGGCCTATAGTAAAGTTGGCTAAATGTGAATCCGCTTCTTTATAAGCGTGGTTTCTGACCACCCCGAAAGGGAAACGGTCGTGTTTATACTTTTCTATTATTTTGAACAATAATTAATGTGGATTTATTTACTAAATATAAATATATATTTTTGTCACCAAAAACGGAATGTCATAAATCATAAGTATTTTACTAAGAAAAACTCAAGTGTTGTGAAATTTTTTCGTGAAACCCGTTTTGACTTAAAAAAAACTTAAATATCCTTAGCTTGGAAATAATTAAGTAGAGCTTCGAGAAACCGGCTGTACATGTATCAAACGTACACTCAGATTTAAAAAAATATTCAAAAATATTGTATTGTGCGAGCGAGAGATATGCAAAATCGTTAAAATAGATTCCCTCTTAAGAAATAATTCGTTAAAATAGATTCCCTCTTAAGAAATAGTTCGTTAAAATAGATTGCCTCTTAAGGAATATTTCGTTAATATAGATTCCCTCTTAAGAAATAATTCGTTAAAATAGATTCCCTCTTAAGAAATAGTTCGTTAAAATAGATTCCCTCTTAAGAAATAGTTCGTTAAAATAGATTCCCTCTTAAGGAATATTTCGTTAATATAATAAATAATAATAATGAATATTTCCAGACAGGTCACACAGCGCCATCAAGTTTCCGTGGTAAGCTACGAGGCTTGTGTTACGGAAACTAGATGGTTGATAAACTACATATTATACTTTTTTTTTTGTAAATATATACATATTATACATATAAACACCCAGACCGAGACAAATTATACAATGTACAACTTGCCCCCGGTGGGAATCGAACTCACGCCCTTCCGAGTTCACGGCAACGTTTGTTACCACTAGACCATAGAGGCGGTCGATATAGATTCCCTCTTAAGAAATAATTCGTTAAAATAGATTCCCTCTTAAGAAATAATTCTATGAAATTTTATTTCAGATAACAGAGCGCAGTTCTGAAGTATTTAGCGTGTTAATAATAAAAAGGGTGTCTTTAGAGCATTGTGGGAGGTACACCTGTATTGCTATGAACCATGTCGGCAAAATTAATCAGACCGCAGATTTATATATCAACGGTAAGTTACTTCTAGACAACATCATCAGACTGTCTCTCCATACGCGGTCTTGTTGTGCAATAATAATGCTTGGTCTCTCAAGCTGTGAGTAACTCCTGATACACTGACAACTTTTTCAGGAGTGTGAATACGGTGTCCCGCAGGTATCTATTTTAGGACCGCTCCTTTTCCTTATATATGTCAATGATATCAACTCATGCATAGATAAAAATATTAATAACATAATGTTTGCTGACGACATCTCGTTATTGTTGAGTTATAAGGACCGTAACGAAGTCCCTGAAAAAATAAAATGTACAATTAAACAGTTATCCCATTGGTTTGAATGTGATAACCTACTTCTAAATGTATCTAAAACCAATTTTATTAACTTTGCCCATGCTACAAAAGACAAGAGCTGCCTCAATAATCTTATAGCCAGGGACTGCAAAATAGACTTTGTGCCAGAACACATATTTTTAGGAGTTATAGTCGATAACAAATTAATGTGGAAATCCCATATATATACTTTGGCTAAGTTTAATACAATTTTTATGTATATTTAGATTGTAAGCTGACACAGCCTCTTTAGAGCTACGAATTAATTTATTAACCTGACATGTGTAATTTATTTTAGTCTATAAGCTGACACGGCCTTTTTACAGCCACGAATTAAATTTAACTACCTAGTTTTAAGCAAAAACTTGTTTATGGCAACAGTGTTTTAGTCGAAGATACGTCGTAGCTGATATGATCTAGCCAGGTCAGTGTTTTACCGCAGGGCTGCCACGAATTGTTAGGGTTGTGTATTGTATGTTTTTGTTTATACATTTTAATCTTAAAATTTATAAAGGGGGAACCTATGTAGCGACATCAGGGTGCATTTGCATAGTCATTAAATAAATAACAATATCTCGGCAAATGTACTCCAACTAGGTCACCAGAGTCTACGTCGCCATATATGGTAATAACGATTTTGATTGGCCGAAATCATCGGCTGATGCAATGATGAACCAGGTCACCTAGTTGGAGGGACGGTCACGAGCCCGGTCAAGCACATCAGTCGTTTCTGAGATACCGTCGAGATCAGGTATTACTCGCGGTAGCAAATACGCTACGTAGGTTTGCCCTCAATAATAACGTGTGTGTTTGTAACTTAAATAAACATTATTTAAAGTTTAGTTATCTTTTATTAGAGAACACTTATAGATCCTTATAGGACGCAAGGACTCAATCTCTAAAGGTCCACCCATAGTAGCTGTTGGTTATTTTATATTCTACATGATAATAAACTATGGTGAAAAAATGTATTGACAATATCCAAGTGTTGTTTGGAATAACCAAAGAAAATAAATTATTTGATTTGATTTGGAGAGGAGGATCAAAATTAATGTCAATTTTTATCAATAAAGTAACATTTATTTATTCACTAGCTGGTCCGGCGAACTTCGTACAAATATTTAATACAGTACAGTCAATGAATGTTGTATTACTTATTAGCTGAACTAAATTTATGATTATATGGAAGTAATACAATGTATATAAAATATTATGTTTAGTACTTTATTAGGATAGTAACACAAATAATATACATATATAAAAGTACAAAAATCAACTATATCAATCGGTTTAATAATAATACTCAAACAAAACGATTACATTTTTTCATTCCCATCAAGACGAAGTTAATGTTAGTCACAACTGTGCTGCTTCCTATTATAGATTATTCTGACGTCTGCTATCCTGATATCACTAAAGAGCTACTAAATATACTGGATCGCCTTCTTAACTTATGTATCCGATTTGTTTTCGACTTGTTTAAGTATGACCACGTCTCCCATTTTCGTACACAGTTAAATTGACTCAATATCCGCTTTCGTAGGTCAGACATCTTCTTCAATTTTTATACAATATTATTTACAACCCTATAGCTCACTCTGATCTTAAAACACACTTTGAATTCCTTTGTTATTCGCACGACGGCCCTCTTCGCTAGGCTGAGCGATGACTCGCGTTTTGTATTTGGCCAAAAATCATACTGGAATGTGACGGCGCATTATCGTGGTGAAAAAGTAATGAATTGTCCACTAATCTAGGAAAAATATGTTCATTGATTCTGTTAGATAGATAGATAAATTCTTTATTGCACAGAAAATAATACATTTTACAGTACATAGGCGAGCTTAATGTCTAAAAACATTTTCTAACAGCTAACCTTTGGGATATGTGAGCAGGGATTGTAAGGTGCATGACCGCTAATATTTGAGATAAAGAGATTTATTGAGTTAAAAACTTATAACTAAAAAAAAGAACGATATTAAATCTATAATATAAATACATACAATACATACATATACTGGTTACATACTATATTTATATACATATATAATATACATACAATAATATACCGATTTAGTCAAGTTATGTAGACTCGTCTTGCTTTTTGTAAAAGTGTTTAGTGAGCAAATTTTTATAACATATAAGTGATGGTGCTTTACGAATATGTAGAGGGAGTCGGTTCCACTGGCGAGCTGCTGATACTATATAAGAATCTGAACATCTGCTGGACGAATGTGGCGGGATTTTTAATTGATTATTAGAGGCTCGCGCAGTTTAAATGTACCAGTCCGGGTCAGATTTTATCAGCCCTTTTTATATCAATGAAAGACAAAAGTAAAGAAATAACGTTTTGAATCTTTCAGTGGCTCCAAAGTGGATTGAAGAGCCGGCAAATGCTTCCATACTGGTCGGTCATAGGGGAGTCATACATTGTCATGCCACAGGATACCCCGCACCTAACATACACTGGATGAAGAGAGATGGTAAGTGGAGAGTGGAGTGGGGTGGAGAGTTTAGTATAGTGTGGAGTAGAGGGTTGAGTATAGTGTGGACTGGAGAGTGTAGTAAAGATTGGTGTTGAGAGTGGACTGATAGGTTGGGTATAATGAGAAGAGTGGATGTTGGTGTTGCTTAGGCTGTGGAGATTGGAGTAGGGAGTGGAGTAGATACCGATATTGAGAGTGTAGGTTATAGTGGCTTGTGCATGTGGAGTCCAGAGTTAAGTATAGTGTGGAGGTTGGAGTGGCTTGTGCAGTGGAAAGTAAAGTGGGGAGTCTATTTATTTAATACTTTATTTCACAAAGACAAAGGCGGGCTTTAATGCCGCAAGACATTTTATCATAGCCAACCATTGGGACAACTTTAAACACTATACTGAAAAATAGGTTTAAAAATAAAGGAAATGTATTTATTTACATTAATAAATATTTTTGTGTCCCGACCAGGAATCGAACCCGGTAGCTCCGAGTCTAATTCCATGGACTTAACCGCTAGACCACGGAGGCAGTTCATACATGCTCTTTCGTTACAATGGCTTTTTAATGCACCTTCAGCCATTGTATTATTTATTTGATCTACAAATTTCGCATTCTGATTTGTCAATCTTTCTTCGCTCATCCGTTCTACATGCTGGAACCATAGTGTCATGCATGCCTTTTATTTATGACCCTATGCTTTTTTTATATATCCTTATTAATCTATAATAATTTAATATGTTTTTTTCAATTTTCAGATGCTATTGGTATATGGCGTCCAGTTTTAGATTTAGCCGGTGACGTCACGAATTTTTCCAACGGCACATTAATTATTGAAGTGGTATCACTTGCCGATGAAGGTCTATACGCTTGTCACGTCGAAAATGGCGTCGGTCAACCGCTCAACAAAAATGTTTGGATTAATGTCAATAGTATGTATTTTACACTGAATTCTTTGCTTTGATAAGCCCAGGATGCTGACTCCTCAACATTCTTCAGAAAACGGAGAAAGAACAATGGCTAGCGTCCATACATGAATTTATCTGATTATGTTAACTTTATTATAGGTAGGTAGGACTGCCTCTGTGGTCTTGCGGTTAAGTACATGGATTTAGACTCTGAGGTACCGGGTTGAATTCCTGGAGGGAACACAAAAAAAAAATATTAATGTAAATAAATACATTTAATTAATATTTAATTTATTTGTGATATTTCTCGAGTTTGGTACGCTGGAGAGCTTGCCACTTGTCATGATTGGCCTATAGTAAAGTTGGCTAAATGTGAATCCGCTTAAGCGTGGTTTCTGACCACCCCGAAAGGGAAACGGTCGTGATGATACATTACTTTCAACGAGAACAATGAATAGGTGGTAGGCTGACTGATGGTGGTAATTAGCCCAGTAAACTGTACACACATTTCGGGATCAGGCTTAAATTGCCGTCATGCCCAGTCAAGCCGGCATAGTGTTAGGAAGTGATGTCAGTCATAAGTGACTGATCCCAGTTGCTGCTATTCATTGACCTCGCGCGCCACTTACCATCAGGTGGGCGCAAGGTCACAGTCACGCTAGTATAAAAAAAGTATATCACAAATAGTTTATCTAAGCTACAATTTCTAAGGAATAAATCTTTAATTTCAGAACCAGTGCATTTTGATTCGTCATCAACTAATTTGACAGTTAAAATAGGATATCAAGTGCAATTAATTTGTATGCCTTTGGGAGACCATCCAATTAGAGTTAAGTGGACACTGGATGGGAAAAATATCGACTTTTCTAATACTCGGTAAGTGATTAATAAGCAAGCTGTGGTAAATCCAAAAAAAGGTGTACCAATGTGAAGTAATGAAATGAAAATATTTATTTGTATGAAATATGGTATCAAAATACAGGTGGTTGGTAAGTTATGGCTCGACACATTTCGCCATTTCATACAAAATTTTAGTTTAAAAACTATACTTATATCTAACATAAATATTACACAAAAAATAATAATAAAGAAATAAGACACAAAATAACCCAAATAATATTAAACAACAAAAATCCTATTTGGCTCTTATATGAGCTTATCGCAGCTTAGGTAGTCCTTGGTTGGGTAAAAACATTTCTGAACCAGTAAATTTTTAACCCTAATTTTAAGTTGTACTTTGTAAAATTTGTCTCGGTCTGGGTGTTTATATGTATAATATGTAATAATAAATAATAATAATATCTTTATTCAGTAAAAAAGTTACAAGATATGAAAACAATAACATATTTCATTATGCATGCACAGAAAAACAGACATTTGCAGCCGAACTAAGCCTATATGTATACGTCTGTCCGTCGGCATTCAACGCCCAGACACCCTTTTAAATATATTATTACTTTTATTTACAAAATAATAAAAGAAACAAAATGTACACAAAAAGAAAAATAAATTA
This sequence comes from Tinea semifulvella, assembly GCA_910589645.1. Lineage (NCBI taxonomy): Eukaryota > Metazoa > Arthropoda > Insecta > Lepidoptera > Tineidae > Tinea > Tinea semifulvella. The sequence goes on from OU342604.1 coordinate 1,188,380, forward strand.
AAAATTGTGTGGTTGAAGTATATACGAGGGGCGTTCAAAATATTCTCGGTATGTGGATAAAAACAAACAAGTACGAAAAGTTTGATATTTTTATTTTTCAATATACTCCCCCCCTATGTTCATACACTTATAAGATCGATCAATTATTTTTTTTAATCCCTCATAAAAATATTTTTTATCTTTGGTGTAAAAATGCTCCTCCACGGCCGTCTTCAACGCTTCATCGTCAGAAAATTTATTTCCACGCAGATCCTTTTTAAGATTGGGAAACAAAAAGAAGTCGCTTGGGGCTAAGTCCGGACTATAGGGTGGATGAGTAACAGTTTCAAACCCACATTCAACAATAGCTGCCTTGGCAATATGAGCAGTATGGACAGGGGCGTTGTCATGCAGAAGCAGAACACCTTTGGTTAACTTTCCTCGCCTCTTTTCTTTGATCGCATCTCTTAATTGACGTATAACGTTAGCGTAGTACTGCCCTGTGATATTTACACCTTTTTCTTTATAATCGATAAGCAAAACTCCTTCACAATCCCAAAATATTGTGGCCATGACCTTGCCAGCTGACGGGATTACCTTGAACTTCTTGGGATGAGCTGAACCCTTAATGTGCCACTGCATGGACTCCTGTTTGCTCTCTGGGTCATAATGATGAACCCAGGTTTCATCTCCAGTAACTATTTTTTGCAGCACCTCATCGGGATTTTCACCACACAGGTCGATAAAATCTGAACAGCAAGCCACACGCATATCCTTTTGAAGAAGCGTCAGCATTCGCGGAACCCATCTTGCACTTACTTTTGACATATTAAGATGGTCATGTATAATGTCATGTACGGTACCAATAGAGAGATTGGTTACTTGAGCTATAGATTTTACCTTCACTCGGCCGTCTTCCAATATAAGTTTTTCCACTTTATCAATATTTTCTTGTGAGGTAGCCACTACAGGCCGGCCAGGTCTAGGGTCATCTTCAATACTCTCCCTTCCACGCTTAAATTCGCTTGACCATTTTTGAATAGTAGATAAAGAAGGAGCAGACTCACGGTAAACACAATCCATTTCCTCTTTTATGGTTTTTTGATTTTTACCCTGTTTTGTCAAGAATTTTATGACGGATCGGTGCTCTAATTTCGTTAAAATTGTTAATTCGCTCATGGTGTTCATGTTTGTTCGGCAATTGCAGAAAAACAAAAGAACATCTCGGTTCCAATTTTACTTTTTTTTAATGTCAATGGATGAATCTTAGCGGCCAGTAACAAATATATATATAAAAGAGGTTGTAACGTATCAATACCGAGAATATTTTGAACGCCCCTCGTATTTACAAAAAAAAATAAATATATAATATGTAGTTTATCAACCATCTAGTTTCCGTAACACAAGCCTCGTAGCTTACCACGGAAACTAGATGGCGCTGTATGACCTGTCTGCAATAATAAAAAAAAAAGGAGAATAGTTATATCTAGCGGAACAATACAGTTCACAGGTTTCGTCGTAATCTCTATCTCTTCTCTAGATCACGTAATTGTCATGGAGGCTGTAGATTTAGACGCGGAAGTCCTGGGTTCGATTCCTGGTAGAGAACTCAAAATATATATATTGAATTGTTTAATTTTGAGTCTGGTACGCTGGAGACATCGACGAGCTTGCCACTTGTCATGATGGGCCGGCATTTTTCATTCATTCATTTCATTACAGCCCCTAGAACACAGCGTCTTAGACCGCCACTGCTGGAGATGGGCCTTCCAGAACTGGAGAATATGGCCTATATTCGCCACGCTGACCAGACGGCTTGGCGAAAATATGATGTCAATTTTTTATGACAATTTATTAATGATTCCAAAAGTTGGCAGTAAAGTTGGCTAAATGTGAACTAGCTCCTTACAAAAAAGTCATGATGATTACTTTACTTTTTTTACTTCATGATCACAGCCCCTAGAACACAGATTGCTAAACTTCCACTGTTGCAGATGGGCGTTCTACAATTTCCAGGAGAATTTGGCCTTCACTCGCCAAGCTGGCCAGACGGGTTGGCAAGGGCATGTTTTTACTTTTATTTAGCTACATGTGAACTCGCCTTCATATACTAGTTACCCGAGTGCCACGGTGCAAGCGGGCCGCCCGGGCGGCAAGCGGCGGGCGGCGAGCGGAACGAAACAAACATTCCCGTGTCGTTTGACAGTGCCACAGTAGCCACTAGCGGAACGAGCGTCTTTTTGGAGCGTTTAAAAAATATCAAACGTGTTTGATTATTCCGCCATGTCACAAGAAACGTTTATTTCTGCTGTTATGGATCGACCACCACTATGGCAGAGTAAAAATAGTAACTAAAAAATATAATAGGAAGAAATAAAAGAAATAAAGTTAGTATCAGTTGTCGTCAATGTAGGTTCTATTTTATCAAGGATATAATCAAAAGTTTGTACACTCATTCTAGTATAATGAAAAAAATTATCTGGGCATGTTCGTAATTCCTCGTACAAAATATGAAATTCGCCACATCTTTTCCTCTGTTTATTGAGATAATGGACACCCATCTTGATGAACATGATATCTTGCCAAAAAAAAGGATGCTCTCCACGCAATACAGAGATATTTTAGATAAAGACATTTTTTCACTGACCAAGACATGGTACACCCTACTATCTTTGACAAACTTCCGCTTGCTACTGAGCGGTGACCGTGGCATGCTTGCATCGCTGGCGGCTGCCCGCCCCCGCTCTGCACCGTGGCTGAGCCGTTAGTGTACAACATACAAGCATTGTTTCTGACCAATCCGCAATGGATTACAGTCCTTATGATACTCTTTTTTCAGGTTAAAGCTATCAGAGTCGATATCAGAAGTGGGATGTGTTAGTAAGTTGGAGATATCAGCGGCTACCTCTCACGATGCCGGCCAGTACGAGTGTCGCGCACACAACCCGCATGGAGCCGCACGACACATTCTATATCTGCATATACGAGGTTAAACATATTCTCATACTATTTTAATATCGTAAGTGACGCGTGGGGGTTGCTACAGAATAGGGTAGGGGTTCAAAAAAAAGCCTTTAGGAACTGATTACAGTGACCTATAGTAAAGTGCTAAATGTGAATCTGCATGTTTACGAACTAGCCTGGTAGTCTTTGCATCTCTCCAAAGCTTGGCGTGGACTTGAACGGTCTTTGGAGCATCTCCATATAAACTGTATAATATGTAGTTTATCAACCATCTAGTTTCCGTAACACAAGCCTCGTAGCTTACCACGGAAACTAGATGGCGCTGTGTGACCTGTCTGGAAATATAAAAAAAAAGAAATATAATATAAAATTCATCTAATTTGTGGATTATCGCAACCCCTCGATACAGTTCACTAAAGCCACCAATACTTTTCTCTTTTCAGAACCACCAACGCCCCCTACCGATGTTCAAATCGAGTCGGTTTCCAGTCGAAGTGTCAAAATATCTTGGAGGGACAACCTCAAGTCACAATCGCTGTACTACACCATACAATATACAGTTTGGGAACACGTTAAAATTGTCAATGTTACCAGGTAATAATATAAATCTCATCTATTCGAAAATGGACAACGAAAAGAGCAACGTGGTCAACGTCCAACCCGGATGTCAAAGTCAAAAGTTCAAATATCTTTATTCACGTAAACCTGCCTGATTTGTGACACGTCATAATTTAAATTATTTAGAATGATTCTACTCCTGTTAGTGGAAGACGAAGCAGCGAAGTGGTCCAAGGAGTAAGCTGTTAGCAGAAGACCAGCAGCTTAGCAAATTCCAGTGACCTGTTAATGTTTAATCTGACTGAGAAAGGAATCTGCAAGGAAAACTCAGCTATATCAGATTTACAAATAAAACAAATACAGAATTACACAACAACAATAAATAAATATCTTTCTAATTCACCTATAAGATTACAATACCTGGTACAGTGGTACCCCACTAGGTAGGTATATTAGAATGATGGAGTGGCCATACGCATTATTTCAAACCAATAAATAAATTTAAAGGTCACATTTTGATCGTCTGATTTATTGGACCGCCTCCGTGGTCTAGTGGTAACAAACGTTGCCGTGAACTCGGGAGGTCGTGGGTTCGATTCCCACCGCGGGCAAGTTGTACATTGTATAATTTGTCTCGGTCTGGGTGTTTATATGTATAATATGTATATATTTACAAAAAAAAGTATAATATGTAGTTTATCAACCATCTAGTTTCCGTAACACAAGCCTCGTAGCTTACCACGGAAATTAGATAGCGCTGTGTGACCTGTCTGGAAATATTTATTTATTTATTTATTATTTATTTATTGTATTGTTTATCAGGAAACAGTCAGAAGTCCGTCAGTACTATGAGCTGAAGGATTTGCTTCCCTTCTCGGAGTACCGAGTTCGAATCTCGGCAGGGAACCAGGATCTTAGCGAATACACTCAACCTATAGTGGTCATGACTTTACAAGAAGGTAGGTTTTAGTACTGTTTATAATAATAAAACAACAACAACTCAACAACTTTTCCAAAGAAACAATATGTCGGAAATTTCATTGTTTTTTTTCTCCATACTAATTGGCTATTTTAAAATTAGCAGTTTGTATGAAAAAGTCATTTTATTTGACATTTCCGACATATGGTTTTTCAGAAAAAGTTGTTTGTCTCTATCAATAGAATCACATAATAATGTAACGTACAAAGTCATAGGATATGTTCACAACTCACATGTTTCGCCAGTGACGTCATGCAAAATTTTATACAACTATTATAAAAATTAAATTACAAATTCAGAAACATTGGCACAGTCTTTTAAATCATAAATAATAGTAATAATAATAAATAGATGTAAATAATAAAAATATAGATTATATATCTATATTTTTATTTATTTATTCATTTACTTATTCCACAGTTGTTTTTTACAAATAAATATTTACATTCAAATGATTATCGAACACCTAGCCAATGACGGAATAACATTATTTTCACTAAACATAGCATTAGCTTTTTTTTAGCCTTTGATTACTGCATTCGTGGCAATCTGTACAGGTACAATAGAGTGGCCTCTTTGGTTTGATATGTCTATCTGTATTGATGTCAGTATTGGAGGGGAACCCATTGGTTCCTTCCTCAGTCTCTGCTAAATCTGGCGCCAAGGCCGTTGCCGGACCCTCTCAGGTCTGAGGCGAGCACGTTCGGGTGTGATGCGAGTCTCAGTTGATACCCGTGGCTGTATGAGGTTATTTCCTCTCTTATAGTTTTCATTCTTAGGTCCTCGTGAATATATTTGTTGCTAATGTTGAAAGGAATGTTAAGCATAAGCCTCAGAGCTTTGCTCTCAAATCTCTCCAGGATGTCGATGTTACTATTGCTAGCTGTTCCCCACAGCTGAATAACATATGTCCAAATTGGTTTGAGGATGGTTTTGTATATAAGAACGTTGTTATTGTCGTTAACATGAACGGATTATTAACAATTTAAACTACTTAAAAAATAAACATAAGAATAAAAATAAAGAGACAATATTAAAAAAATCCATCTACGCATCATTATGTAAGTGTATGTATATGCGAATGTGTATTGACAGTGTAGGTGTGTGAAGGTGTAAATTGTAAATGTGAATGAGTAAAAATGTGTAGATTTTATTACATTTGGTATGGCTCCTAAATTGTACAATACTCTGTCAGACGGTTTCAAGGACTTGCCTTTGCCATTATTTAAGTCAAAACTAAAGAAAGCTTTACTTAAATAAATAATAAATAAATATTTCCAGACAGGTCACACAGCGCCATCTAATTTCCGTGGTAAGCTAAGTGGCTTGTGTTACGGAAACTAGATGGTTGATAAACTACATATTATACTTTTTTTTTTGTAAATATATACATATTATACATATAAACACCCAGACCGAGACAAATTATACAATGTAGAACTTGCCCCCGGTGGGAATCGAACCCACGACCTCCCGAGTTCACGGCAACGTTTGTTACCACTAGACCACGGAGGCGGTCAAACTGGGAAAATGTTATTATACAATTGACGATTTTCTGACTGACGATGATCTCACATCTGACATACATTATAATATTTAAAATAGGACACTAATTACATATTTTCTTTTGTGTTAGTATACCATTTTCTTTTTTTTTTTTTATTTATATTCATTTATGACAATAATTTTGACTTCGGCATTTAAATAAATATATCTGTATGCCTTTAAGGGTAAAGTATAGCTGAAAGAACAGAATACTGAATACCAATTGTAATATGTATGTACCTATACTTAAGGATGAATAAATGATTTGATTTGATTTGATTTGATTGCATTGTGCATACCTTATGTATTATTTACACAGAACTACACCTTTATTTTGCTCAAAATATTGGAATTTTTAGATGACACCAACTTTTTCTTAAGAGTTGCCACTTCTTTCCCAGATAGTCACTAGTATAGACACGTTGATCTGGAAAGGTACTTGTTAAAGCCAATTCTGTGACCCATCGGTGGGTCCAATCGCACCTGAGCCTCGGTCGGCGGCGGACGTCAGCAATTTTCTGTTTCGGTGACGTCACACCGCTTGTGCTCAATTTTTGGTGCTGCAGCAGTGTCTGCTGAATAGTCACGCGGGTATATTTATCGGTCGGAACTGTTACTTGGATTATTAGGTTTATATGATATGACATTTGTGGCGATAACTTTTAATTGTTTTTTTTTTATATCTATTCTATATTGTTATCTAGCTAATAAAATAAATCAATTAAATAAATAAAAAATGATTTATTGTCACATAATAACATCACACAGTCTTATTATCCTAAACAAATGTGACAAAAAGAATCAGGTGTCAGCTGTTGTCGTGCATTAATACAAGTACACCTGCACGACGCTGTTTTTCAACCTGTTCCCGTACTCACGTAGTGATTATTCAAAGTCAAAGTCAAAATATCTTAATTCACGTAAACCTATTACAGGCATTTATGAAACGTCATTAATTTAATTATTTTGAATGATTCTACTCCTGCTAGTAGAAGACTAAGCAGCAAAGTGGTCCAATAAGTAAGCTGTTAGCAGATTCCAGTGACCTGTTAATGTTTAATCTGACTGAGAAAGGAATCTGCAAGGAAAACTCAGCTATATCAGATTTACAAAATAAAACATATACAGAACTGCACCACAACGATCAATTAATAACCTTTTAAATTTACTTATCAGTACCTATGAGATTACAATACCTGGTACAGCAGTAACCCACCAGGCAAGTCAGAATTAAGATAGACTACATGCCTATGTGCAACCCGAAAGTCGACAAAACGCAAAAAAAAATATAATTTTAAAATTACAAGGTAAATAAATAAAAAGACTAACAAAACTATACAAAAAAGCTAGGTAAACATTGCAGTGAATGGCAGAGTAGATGAATGAGGTTCGCTTCGTTAATAATATTATAATTGTTACAGACCCTTTAATTATGTATTTTCTAGGGCTATTATTAAACTAAATAATATCAGATGATCTGGTCTTCTAGAACCCTGGAATAAATAAAATAAGTAATACATTTTTAGCGCCTTCATCGTCTCCAACGTCCATTCAAGTGGAACAGACTTCAAATCCGGGCGAGCTTTCTATAGTCTGGTCACCCCCTCTGCCGGACTCCCACAATGGACCCATCCAGGGATACCATGTGAAAGCAGAACCTAGGACGCATTTGGATATAGGTATATTAAAATAATTTATAAATACAGCTGTACGATTGTTTTATTAATGGACTTAATGACCTGATATTAATAACTTACTGACCTGATATTAATGACTTAATGACCTGATATTAATAACTTACTGACCTGATATTAATGACTTAATGACCTGATATTAATAACTTACTGACCTGATATTAATGACTTAATGACCTGATATTAATAACTTACTGACCTGATATTAATGACTTAATGACCTGATATTAATAACTTACTGACCTGATATTAATGACTTAATGACCTGATATTAATAACTTACTGACCTGATATTAATGACTTAATGACCTGATATTAATAACTTACTGACCTGATATTAATGACTTAATGACCTGATATTAATAACTTACTGACCTGATATTAATGATTTAATGACCTGATATTAATGACTTAACGACCTGATATTAAGGAAAGAGTTACAACCGAGCCACCAGTGGTCTTTTATCATTAGTACAATGTCATAAATTGGTTATTTTATATAGTGATTATATAAATTCCAGATTCGGCAGACAAGGTGCGAATTATTAAAGTTTTATCAAGAAAAGGAAAAATGGATACTATTTTGAGTGGATTATTGAAAAATACTCGGTAAATATTTGTTGATAAGGGATCGTCCATTAATCAAGTCATCATGATCATCACCTAAAACACAGCGTCCTAGACCTCCACTGTTTGGAGATGGCCCTTCCAGAACAATATCTAAAGAATTTGGCCTACACTCGCCACGCTGGCCAGACGGGTTGGCGAGGATCTGATGACATTTTTTTAATGATAATTTATTAACGATTCCACAAGTTGGTATTAGTGGAACCGGGACCGATGGCGCCGATCCCCACTGCAGCAGTCAGCCTTCGTCAGAAGGTGGTCGCCGTACCCAATGGGTATTACTTTGACCACAATAAGATGAAGATAAATAATAAATAAATAATTCCAGACAGGTCACACAGCGCCATCTAGTTTCCGTGGTAAACAACGAGGCTTGTGTTACGGAAACTAGATGGTTCATAAACTACATATTATACTTTTTTTTTTTGTAAATATATACATATTATACATATAAACATCCAGACCGAGACAAATTATACAATGTACAACTTGCCCCCGGTGGGAATCGAACCTACGACCTCCCGAGTTCATGGCAACGTTTGTTACCACTAGACCACGGATGCGGAAGCTGTAGTGCAATGTATATATTTATATATCTATATTATATATATTTTAGTTTTTAAGGTATATATCTATGGGCCTATTGTATATTCATTTTGTTTCCTGAAAATAAAGATTATTATTATTATTATTATTAACGTGCTCTCCTCCTCACGGGAATGGTGGTGTTGTAAATCTATGACAAATGTACGAAAGAAAACTTTATTTCTCATTGGTACATACTTGGGGTTGAACCGACCTTTGTAGGATACTCGTATTAAGGACAGAAAATTAACGAACTATCGGACAAGGCAGTGCTTTCGACAACTCGTATAACTTGGCAATTATTATTTTTATTTTGATATACAATCATTTACATTATATTACCAACAAAAATAACATCAACAAGACCTTGAGTCGAAGCAAAAACACAATCAACCATATCAATTTAACAAATAAGCAATAAGACACAAAATCCGACAAATAAACTATACCTATATGTACAAGCTTAAACTAAAAAGTAATACAAGTACGTTTTAAATTCGTTTTTTTTAATTAATGAAAATTAATAATTATTCAAATGACATTAATAATAATAATAATAAATATTTCCAGACAGGTCACACAGCGCCATCTAGTTTCCGTGGTAAGCAACGAGGCTTGTGTTACGGAAACTAGATGGTTCATAAACTACATATTATATTATTATTTTTTTGTAAATATATACATATTATACATATACCCAGACCGAGACAAATTATACAATGTACAACTTGCCCCCGGTGGGAATGGAACCTACGATCTCCCGAGTTCACGGCAACGTTTGTTACCACTAGACCACGGAGGCGTATATAATTTAATTAGTTAAGTAGGTATGTAATAATATATAGTTTTATTGACAAGGCCCATATGCCATATATATATAGGCAACAACAGCTGAATTTATTAACTTAAGGTAGGTAGATATTTATATTTAATATAGGTACCTATATTTTTCGTTATTGTGTTGATGTTCCTATGTCACTACCAGTTCTGCTCCTTGTCTTCACATTGCACTCTCCAGACAAGACAGATATTTTAACGTTAAATATATATTGTGTACAATTTTGTTTAAATTCCACCACTTACGTATCGAGCGCTTACAAAAAAGATTCCTACGGCATTTATCGTACAATTTGAAAATACCTAATAAGCTTCTGACTTATCATGACAAACTTCAACATTTTAACATCGACAGTTTAATAGTTCGTAGACACATTCTCGATATGAGTTTTCTATATAAACTATTTAGAAACCAAATAGACTGTCCACAACTATTAAAATTATTTAAAATCTGGATTCCAAACCGAGTGCCACGATATCCTACTGCACTACTACGCCCACCTCAAGCCAGAACTAATCTTAAACAAAGCTCTCCTGTATCTAGATTATCAAAAAAATATAAAGAGATTGGTCAAGAAATAGATATGTTCAACGATTCGCTTTCAAAATTTAAGTTATATGTTAAGATACATTGTTCCTATTAATATTAATATTAAATTGGATTAAGTACAATATTTTATTTTATGTTTTTAAGACGTGGTTCATTTTTTTATTAAGCTTTTATTAAGCTTTTTGTATGTCTAAACTTAGAATTTAATTTAATTTAATTTTATATTTTTTTAATTATTCTTATTATATATATATATATATATATATATATATACCACTTGTATTTTGTGCATGTTGTGGCACCTAAAGGTGGTACATTTATCGTTGAATTTATGTCCTAGTTTTTAAGTAAGCAATAATGTAACCGACCACTGGTTGTCCTTAAATAAATAAATAAATTATATTGACTTAACCAAATTCCAGTGGGAATGTACGGTGATACACTAAGAATTAAGAATGTTTTTTATTTATTGAGCACACCAATTCTATTTTTGGTTCATTACGACACAGATAACGATTAAATAAAAATGGAGATTGGACTATTTGCCAGTTTACAGACAATATATCGGAAGTGACAACCAATTTTGCCTTTTCTATACAAATTGTCTATGTTAAATTTAACATGGTATTTTCAGATATGCGGTAACATTAAGTGCCTTTAACGCAGCAGGCAGTGGACCTTACTCTTTGCCTATCTACCACACCACTAGGGAAGGAGGTATGTATAATTTTGTTAATTTATTTTTATATATAGCATAGTGACAAAAATAAGGAAAGGCATGCTCCGATGGTTCGGACATGTTGAAAGGATGACTGAAGAGAGATTGACGAACCAGATATATAATGCGAAAGTTGTGGGTAAAAGAGGCCCTGGCAGACCAAGACTTACCTATCACGATCAAATAAATAAAACAATAGCTGAAGGTACTGCATTATGCATTAAAAAGCCATTGAAACAAAAGGGCATGTATGAGAAGGTTGATGAATGTCGAAGAAGCGAAAGAGGTATGTCGTGATCGTGACAAGTGGCGCTCAATTGTCTCTGCCTACCCCGCAACGGATTTGGCGTGAAGAAGATATGTATGTAATTTATTTTTAATTTAACAACATTTATTCCTAGCGGTGTGGTCAGAAACCACGCTTTTCAAAGCGCACATCTATGATGAACTCTTTATTGCACAAATAAACTTACAATTAATTAATTAATACAGTGTAAACTCCATGTAACGTCACTCGATTTAACGACAAACTTCCTAAAGCGTCAAAATCAATTGTCTTTGGTTGGTTTAGCTTGTCTTTTAATTCTGTTTTTTTTTTCTCTCCATTTAACGACAACTCTATAACGCCATAAAATGCACAGTCCCTTCAGTTTTTACAGAATAAAGATATTATTTTTATATTATTATTATTATTAGTGTCGTTATATAGAGTTTACACTGTATGTCATTACTTTGTGTGTGTAAACAGTATTATATATTTTTTTAAATTTTTATTTTCTTTATGTACCCATTGTATGTAGATGTATTTGATTTGTGTGAATTGTGAACAGTGATTTGCGTGGTTATATATAATAATTTTTCTTAGGTACTAAATTTGAGCAATTTTTATGTTTCCTTATTAGTTCTATTAAAAAAGATAAAAAATGTATAATTTTATTTTGTAAATTTGTTAGTTTTTGTTAAATATTTTTTTTTGTTTTAACAGTAATATGTTTCTAATTTCTTCTTCTTTTTATATTGGTGATTGCTGTGACACCTAATTGGTACATATATTAGATAAGTTATAATTATATTATGTTATGTGTGTGATAATATATGTACTGCTGTGTGTACTATATAAATAAATAAATAGTTCATGCCGCAAATCCCTAACCACACTCCCAAAGGTTAGTAGTTATAAAATGCTAAATATATACTGCGTGGAAATTATTAAATAGCAAATATATTTATATTATAATCCAGAATAAAAATAAAGATAAACGTATTTTTTATTTTAATTATTCTGTAAAGTTACGGTGCAGAGATGTCTTCCTAAAAATATCGATACTCATACTACTAATGACACTTGAGGCCTAAAAATTTTTTTTGCTCATTTGACAATTACACGCGGTATAATATTGTGTGACAATAGTAAGTACCCGTACTATACATATTTTTATTCCGTTAGCTACATATGAACTGCCTCCGTGGTCTAGCGGTTAACTCCGTTGATTTAGACTCGGTACGGGTTCGATTTCTGGTCGGGACATAATAATATTTATTAATTAAAATAAATAAATTTAATTAATATTTAATTTATTTGTGATATTTCTCGAGTTTGGTACGCTGGAGACATCGACGAGCTTGTCTAAAACGAAGTTGGCTAAATGTGAACCCGCTTATTTATAAGCGTGGTTTCTGACCACCCCGAAAGGGAAACGGTCGTGATGATACTTTTAGCTACATATATGTATTGTATGTTAATGTATATATACACGTGTATATCCTATTTTTAGTATACTCTACAGGAGAACAAATGAATATATTGGACTGTCGTACTCTTCTGGCCATCTTGTCCAGTGTTTTCTGAAAGGCCCAACAGTAGAGGTCTAGTACTCTGATGAGTCTGCGATGATGATGACTCAAATAAACGACAAATTAGTATGTTAATATAATTTTGTTTTTAGCACCGGAAATGTCGCCATCTTCTGTAGAATGTGCTGGAATATCATCCACCTCCATGCGGGTGTCATGGCAACCCATATCTATAAGGGAACACGGAAATTCTCTAGTTGGATATACTGTATTATATGGAATTGAAGGTAAACAATCTTTGTCTGTTTGTCTGTCCATCAAGCCTATATCACTGAACCGATTTTAATGAAATTTAGCAAAATCGTTCCTTGAAACATAGATTATATGACCCACGGCTATACAACTATTAACGTATTTAATTCAATAATAATAATTATCAATAGAATCACATATTAGTCTAACCTAAGACCAAGCCGTCTGGCCAGCGTGGCGAGTGTAGGCCAAATTCTCCAGATATACCTTCTGGAAGCCCCATCTCCAGCAGTGGAGGTCTAGGACGCTGTGTTCTAGGGGCTGTAATGAATAAGACCATACGAAGTCACACCATATAATAGGGCAGTTGACTATTGCAAAAAACATGGTATTTTTTTTATTTATTTATTTTATCAAAGTACCTAAAGTTACGCTGATTTTCGTTTTAATTAACGAAAATTATATCTAAATTAAGTTAACATTATTTTTGATTTTAGAACGTTACTTTAAAAACATCAGCGTGTGTTCTTATCTTATTTTATTAGATCTTATCTCTTGCCGGATGACGTCACGTAATAGTATATATGCTGTGTTTGACTTGAAAGCAAACCTTTTCTAACTGAATTTCGCTTAAAGTGAATAAAAACGCTCCAAAACGAAATTAAGTAAAAAAACGCGCTTTGCTTTGCTTTCAAGTCGAACACGAAATATATACTATTACGTGACGTCATCCGGCAGCCATTTGCAATTGCAGCGTTCCTAGCGAAAATTCAAAACAGGATATTTAAAAGTAGATTTTAAGGCGATTTAAACCCATCTAAAATCTAAGGTAAATGATTACAGATGAATCCTGGCAAAATATGTCGTTATCACAAACCGAAGTGTATTTGCAAGGACTGTCAAAATACACAAATTACAGTGTCAAAGTGGCAGGCTACTCCAACTACGGAGTGGGTCCATACTCCTATCCCATCACGTGTTCCACTTTACAGGATGGTAAGTTATTTTTATTAAACTATAGTACTTCTTCCTATCTATACGTAATGACGACATACGCAAAAGGATAGGTATTATGACCGCCTCCGTGGTCTAGTGGTAACAAACGTTGCTGTGAACTCGGGAGGTCGTGGGTTCGATGCCCACCGGGGGCAAGTTGTACATCCAGACCGAGACAAATTATACAATGTACAACTTGCCCCGGGTGGGAATCGAACCCACGACCTCCCGAGTTCACGGCAACGTTTGTTACCACTAGACCACTCGCGCACTCATTTGTCTGTATTTCCACTTTCCTATAACCTGGAGTCCTTCAAACGAAGTGTGATAAGGCATCTAGTCAAGCCGGCATAGTGTTAGGGACTGATGGCGGGCATGAGTGTCTGATTCCAGTTGCTTACATTCATGGACCATGCGTGCCACTTACCATCAGGTGGGAGCAAGGTCACATGTCGTTTTAGTGTAATAAAAATCCAAACATCAAAAATATTTGATTGTGCGAGAGAGAGAGATGCAGAACCGTTAAACCTTCTTAATAAATTTTGCAATATTAATGTAATGTGGCGCCATCTAGTGGCAACATACTTGGTTAATAAATTTATTTAAATTATAATCGATTCAACTGTTACAAATATATTTTTCTTTTAGTACCCGAATTTCCCGCCATAATTAAAGTAGTGGCATTATCACCTACTTCTCTCATAGTGAGCTGGGGAAAACCAGAACAAACAAACGGAATCATAACACATTATACTGTTTACATCAAACCTTCTCATAGGTACGTATAAAAATCAAAAAGCTTGGTTATTTTATAGAAATAAGGAAAAACTGGCTGAATTCCACATCACATTAGCGTGTGACAGATGTAAGAGTCTATTAGAATATAAGATGACACGGCCCATTTACAGCTATGAATTTATGTTTAATTGACATATCATTATTAGTATTTAGATTATAAGGTCTTTTTTTTATTATTTTATTTTATTATATTTTTTGTTTTTTTTTTTTGTTTTATACATTTATAAATTATCTGACATATGTATATAATTTCTATACATCATAATTATTAAGTATTTAGAATGTAAACTGACACGGCCTCTTTACAGCCACGATCTTATTTAAGTAGTTTCTAAGTTAGTTAGTTTTACTTGCTTGTAGCAATAATGTTGTCCGTAACATACATAAATATGGATTATTGCCTGTTTACTGTCCAACCATTATTACCACTTTGATTAGTACATATGTTTTGAAAATTGTATTGATTTAATTAGTTCTGACTGTATCCAAGTTGTTTTGAGAGAACCAATGGAAATAAATTATTTTGATTTGATTTAATTCTCGAAATGTATATGTACGCGTAGGAATAATGGCTACGGCATGGGTTCTGTATTCTTCGGTCGACAGTTTTAAAAATAATATTTATCTACTCTCATATCGTAAAATGCGAATTAAAAACTTTAAAACGAATTTATATTGACATACTTTATGAACATACTGCTGAAATTAAAAAATCACAATATAACACTTTTTCTCTAACAAAATAATGTTATATTTCATTTTAAAAATAGAATCATACATATTATATAACACAATTTTTTTTAAGGCAAAGGTTCCATTATAAAAAAGTTTTGATTCCAATTTTTACTTGTCTATGGCAGCGCCCGCCATAGCGCGTGCGCGGTCATAAGCTAGGTTTTGGCGCCATTTCATTGTTTAGGACTTATGTATTCTGTACCATGGTCATTAAAAAAATAAAAATTGGCGCCATTCAATACGTTTTGTTGTATAGCATTTCGTTTTTCTTTTAACTTTTATCTTTTATTTAGTAGGTTCAATCCCAATGTATGAGAGTAGATAAATTAGTGTATGAAACTGCACATAACTAGGTATTAAAACACTCGTGTGATACTATTAAATACCCCTTATTATGCAACAGTTTCATAAACTACTATTATTGAATTCATTTTAATTTATAAAAATTCCAGCTCAATACAACCCAAACCCTATCGGGTGGTGGCTCAGGAATCGAACCCGGACCGAGATTTAGTGCTTGAAGTAAAGGATTTGGAAAGCACTCATTATGAAGTGTATGTAACTGCTTCTACTAATGCCGGGGAGGGAACTAGAAGCCGAGTTGTTACGAAGGAACTTTCTAATAAAGGTATGCTTTTATTATTCTTCTTTTTAAGGTGCCATCTTTTATTTGTCGAATTGACTTTAGCTCGGCTATCGTTGCAGCCATAATCTGGTCTTGTCTAAATTCGTGTTTCTTTCAATGGCCTCTTGATTTTGGGGAATAGCCAGAAGTCGCCCAGGAGAGTATGGAGCTTGTCGATCCAGAGGAGTCTGGTTTTTTTTAAATGAAATGAAATAATTTATTTGTCAGAAACATGGTAGGTACAGGGATGTAAATAATTATATGTAATCATATCACATGATTCGCTATTTCTAGCATACAAATATTTAGTCACATGACTTTGTCGAGTTTAGTGTCTAGGTATTCTTTTGTCGAGTAAAAACATTTATTAACCAGCATTTGTTTGACTCTTAATTTGAACAGATTTAGTGGCAGCTCCCTATAGTAACTGGAAGCTTATTAAATATCTTTGTTGCCATTGCATAACAATCTCGGCTATATTGAGTACTTTTATGAGCTGGAATAATTATTCTACTAGGATAACGCGTTTTAAAATTGCAATTATCCCCAAGAGTTTTAAAAAGTTCCGGGTGGCTTTTTTCAGCATTTCAGCAGAAGATGAGGTTTTTTTATTTTATTATTATTATTATATTTTTTTTTGTTTTATATATTTATAAATTATCTGACATATGTATATAATTTCTATACATCATAATTATTAAGTATTTAGAATGTGAACTGACACGGCCTCTTTACAGCCACGATCTTCTTTAAGTAGTTACTAAATTAGTTAGTTTTACTTGCTTGTACCAATAATGTTGTGCATAGCATACATAAATATGGATTATTGCCTGTTTACTGTCCAACCATTATTACCACTTTGATTAGTACATATGTTTTGATAATTGTATTGATTTAATTAGTTCTGACTGTATCCAAGTTGTTTTGAGAAAACTTTTATATTGATATTTTTCTAACAGACCTCGTCAAACATGGCTGTATGGCCTGGAATTCTTTGCCTTTCCTATTATCTTTTGGGAAATTAAATTAATAGCAACACTAAGTCTATGCTTCCTTACCTAGTGGTGGCAGGGACTTGGTCTATCGGTGGTCCGGTCCGTGTCCCTTCACATGGTCGCGCCGTGCTGTCGTGCGGAGCCGCGGGTACTCCCCCCCTCTCCGTCAGCTGGACGCGGGGCCACATGTCCACCCCAATAGACACGAGACTCACCACTAGACATGATCACGCTTTGGTTATTAATGGTAAGTGCTAAAGTTATATTAGATTTTTACGGTTTTTTTAAGGTGACTTTATGACAGTGACAGTGTTCAAGATTGTTGTGGATGGCGTAAATTAGTGAATCAGACATAAATTAAATATTGTTTGTATTATTTATTATCGAGTATCTATTTATTTATAATAAGTAAAAATATAGTTGTTTATTATTATTTCAGTTTAAGTATAAATAACGTTGTTTTTATTTATTTTTATTCTGGCTGGCTATCTGAGGCTATAAGTATTAGTCAATATGGAACTGACTGACATCCTAGGACACAAGTTATCTTGGTTGGAAGTCAGGGACCATCTTAAAATTGCCTATCCTTGTGGTTTGCATTCAATCAAAAATGTTTATATGTTTAAAATGTAAAATTCAAGGAATATTTTATATATTGTTTACTCAACATTGTATATAGGTACCAATAAGAAAGCTCAATAAACGTTATTATTATTATCCGCCTCCGTGGTCTAGTGGTAACAAACGTTGCCGTGAACTCTGAGGTCGTGGGTTCGATTCCCACCGGTGGCAAGTTGTACATTGTATAATTTGTCTCGGTCTGGGTGTTTATATGTATAATATGTATATATTTACAACAAAAAAAAAGTATAATATGTAGTTTATCAACCATCTAGTTTCCGTAACACAAGCCTCGTAGCTTACCACGGAAACTAGATGGCGCTGTGTGACCTGTCTGGAAATATTTATTATTATTATTATTTTTATTATTTTTCCTCAAATGCCTCCGTGGATCAATCAATGTCGGGACACAATAATTTATTTGTGATATTACTCGAGCTTGGTATGCTGGAGACATCGACGAGCTTGCCACTTGTCATGATGGGTATATGGTAAAGTTGGCTAAATTAAATCCGCTTGTTTAAATAAAAAAACGTGATTTCTGACTACTCCGGAAGTCGTGATGATACTTAATCCTTCTTTCTACATACTTGAATGCTATTGGGGATATTTGTAATTTTAAAACACATTATCTTAGTAAAATGATTATTCCAGCGTATAAACAAACGCAACAAAGATATTTTATTATACATCAAAAAGATTTTTTTTCTTTCAAAATATTTAATTTATTTGTGATATTTCTCTCCTTTGGTACGCTGGAGACATCGACGAGCTTGCCACTTGTCATGATTGGCCGGCAGTAAAGTTGGCTAAATGTGAATCCGCTTATTTATAAGCGTGGTTTCTGACCACCTCGAAAGGGGAAACGGTCGTGATGATACTTTACTTTTTTACTTTTACAAAAGGCTATTTACAAAGTCACATTATTGCAAACTTGAAACAAATAAATTATATAAAAATATATGTATACACAAAAATAGATATAGATATATATATTTTTTTACAGATATAGACCAATCATTAAGCGGAAACTATACATGTACAGTTAAAAACATGTACGGTTCGGACTTAGTCCGGTACTCTGTGTATGTTATGAAGACTCCATCTCCTCCCACTCTCCGCGCTACTCCCCACAAGGAGGAGATACTGGTGGAGTGGAGTCAGGCACATGATCACACACCCACACACAGAACTAGTAAGTATACGACATACACATGCAAAATTACAAACATACCAACACAAAAACTTACGTAAAGTACACACACACACACATAAAGTCACTCATAGTAAGAAACTCCCGCAAAGCAACACAGTCTAATAAACAGAAACTAACGCAAAACTGCAGAAACTCACACAAAATAACACACACTAACACATAAATTCACGCAAAATAACACATACACTAACACAGGAATACACACAAACACACACTAACATATAAATTCGGTTAATTAACTAACACAGAAAATAAAGCAAAATAACACACACTAACACAGACAGGCTAAATAACACACATACTTACAACTAAATTCACGCAACATAACACACACACTAACATATATGTATGTTTATGTATGTTTATGTATTTAGGTATAATGTGTAGTATATTAGAATTAGTTAAGAAACTTATTAACTGTATCATTAAAATTTCTTATTTTTTTCATACTGCCTATCACCTTACTCGATCCCCAAGGTTAGCTGGTAAAGAATGCCTACTGGCATTATAGCTCGCCTCTGTACTATTTTTAAGTGCATTAAAGAATTTAAAATAAAATAAAAAAAATAACACAGGAAATAAAGCAAAATAACACACACTAACACAGACAGGCTAAATAACACACATACTTACAACTAAATTCACGCAACATAACACACACACTAACACAGGAATACACACAAACACACACTAACATATAAATTCGGTTAATTAACTAACACAGAAAATAAAGCAAAATAACACACACTAACACAGACAGGCTAAATAACACACATACTTACAACTAAATTCACGCAACATAACACACACACTAACATATAAATTCGGTTAATTAACTAACACAGAAAATAAAGCAAAATAACACACACTAACACAGACAGGCAAAATAACACACATACTTACAACTAAATTCACGCAACATAACACACACACTAACACAGGAATACACACAAACACACACTAACATATAAATTCGGTTAATTAACTAACACAGAAAATAAAGCAAAATAACACACACACTAACACAAAAACTCACGCTAAATACACACAAAGACACGCTAGGTAAGGCATACTCTAAAACACACACCAACACACAATTAAACCTTGGCCAACCCTGAGGTCAGCATGTCAAATAGGCCAAATTGTTTATTGTGGAAGTCTAGGATGTGACGTGTTCTAGATGTAATAAATTTTATTTTATTATAGGTTACAATTTATCTTGGAAAGAAGCCAACGGCTCGTGGCAGGAGGGTTATAGAGGAAAACCTTCGTCATCAGGGACTTCCCATCACCTCATCACTGGGCTCAAATGTGGGACTCAATATGTGTTGAGAATGGTCGCAGAAAACAGCGTGGGACAGTCAACACCTGCTTATTTTAACGTTCATACACTTGGTGGAGGTAAGTGAAAATTTAACAAAAATAACTGCCTCCGTGGTCTAGCGGTTAAGTCCAGACTCGGACGCACCGGGTTCGATTCCTGGTCGGGACACAAAAATAATTGTGATATTTCTCGAGTTTTGTACGCTGGAGACATACGACGTACGACGAGCTTGCCACTTGTCATGATTGGCCTTGGATCGATGTATCGATGGGCTAATCTAAAATCCAACTTTAAATTAACTTGTTAAATTAATGTGGATTGGAAACTTTTTACCTTTTTTTTTCATTCATAACACAGCGTCCTAGACCTCCAAGGCTGGAGATGGGCCTTCCAGAACTGTAGAATTTGGCCTACACTCGCCACGCTGGCCAGACGGCTTGTCGAGGATATAATGTCAGTTTTTTATGACAATTTATTAACGATTCCATAAGTTGGCATTAGTGGAACCGGGACCGACGGCTTAACGTGTACTTAAGAAAAGTGTATCTCTCATTGGTACATGCCGGGGGGGTTCGAACCGACCTTTGTAGGATTTAAGGTACGTGTTCTTACAACCGAGCCACCACCGCACACCTTTTTGCGTCGTCCTCCTTACTACGTCCAAGTAGTTACATTGTAACACATTGTTAAACAAAATAACACCACTTTTGAATAACAATATCCAAAGTAAACAAACCAAGAAACTTGGACTTGACACGTCCGTGTAAAATGGCGCGAAGAACTCTCAAAAACTAGAAAAAGGGAAAAAATATAAATAAGAACTTTTCTAAAGAGCTACTGATTCTATGGGCACAGTAGCTAGGATATTGCTAGCATTGCCGCATTGAATGGGAATCATTTGGCCAAATATTAGCCAACCCCTCTTGTATCCTAAGGCGTTGATGAACAGTTTAGACAAAGCCTTCAAAACAAAAAATAAAGTATATGGTTTCTGAACCGCTATTTTATTATTTTCCCAGTACCAATAGCACCAACCAGTGTGGAATGGTTTTGGAGTAACGCGACCCATATCTACATACAACTGAGTGGTTGGGACGATAATGGTTGTCCGATTATTAAATGGAACGTGGACTACAGAAAATTGGGCGAAAAGCAATGGATTAAGGCTGATAATAAAATCGTGAGTACAATCGACGCCATTTTTAATTTTAATCGTTACTGTTGTGTCTTCGTGGAAGAAATTTAGAAAAAGTTTTTCATTTGTAGTACTTTTGGATTTGTAATTAATATACAGATTCACATTTAGCCAACTTTACCATATGCCAAAGAAAGTAAAAAACACTCAGCGTTGAAAAATCTTTGAACATATTGTATTGTGCGAGCAAGCGGGATATAAAAATATTGTTTAGTGCAAGCAATCGGGATATAAAAATATTGTATTGTGCGAGCAAGCGGGATATAAAAATATTGTTTAGTGCAAGCAATCGGGATATAAAAATATTGTATTGTGCGAGCAAGCGGGATATAAAAATATTGTTTAGTGCAAGCAATCGGGATATAAAAATATTGTATTGTGCGAGCAAGCGGGATATAAAAATATTGTTTAGTGCAAGCAATCGGGATATAAAAAATATTGTATTGTGCGAGCAAGCGGGATATAAAAATATTGTTTAATGCAAGCAATCGGGATATAAAAATATTGTATTGTGCGAGCAAGCGGGATATAAAAATATTGTATTGTGCGAGCAAGCGGGATATAAAAATATTGTATTGTGCGAGCAAGCGGGATATAAAAAATATTGTTTAGTGCAAGCAATCGGGATATAAAAATATTGTATTGTGCGAGCAAGCGGGATATAAAAATATTGTTTAGTGCAAGCAATCGGGATATAAAAATATTGTATTGTGCGAGCAAGCGGGATATAAAAATATTGTTTAGTGCAAGCAATCGGGATATAAAAAATATTGTATTGTGCGAGCAAGCGGGATATAAAAATATTGTTTAGTGCAAGCAATCGGGATATAAAAATATTGTATTGTGCGAGCAAGCGGGATATAAAAATATTGTATTGTGCGAGCAAGCGGGATATAAAAATATTGTATTGTGCGAGCAAGCGGGATATAAAAATATTGTATTGTGCGAGCAAGCGGGATATAAAAATATTGTATTGTGCGAGCAAGCGGGATATAAAAATATTGTATTGTGCGAGCAAGCGGGATATAAAAATATTGTATTGTGCGAGCCAGCGGGATATAAAAATATTGTTTAGTGCAAGCAATCGGGATATAAAAAGATTGTATTGTGCGAGCAAGCGGGATATAAAAACATTAAACGCTGACTGACACACACTTTAATTTTATCATCTTAATAAGTTGCCTAATTTTTCAGGGCATCGATTCGTCCTGGGCCCAATACGTGCCGTCTTCATTCGCCCTGTCTCCCCTAAGCCCGGCCCAGTGGTACCAGGTGAGGGTGACTGCCAGCAATATAGCTGGATCACAAACTACTGTCTTTAACTATGCCACTACCACTATCCTTGGCGGTAAGTACCAAAGACTAGTAACTGGACGGGCGTGAAAAAGAGCAAAAATTAATAAATTATAATGGTGGACTGTATGAAGGGGCTGGACGCTCACACGCACTTACTTGTATTCGCTGCAGGTGGTCTTGGGCTTTCCTTGGGTCGCCAGGTTGCTGCTGGCCGCGGGCAGGCTTCTTTTCTCGCAATTTCGAAATTGCGAGCGGTTGATGTCTCTTCTTCAAATTCTGTGCAAGCAATGACCTTGGCACATTTTATTGACGCTTCTGACAGCTGGGTCGCGTTTAATAATATTCATTTTCTTCCTATACGCAAGGTGCGTTCGGAAAGATCTCGCAGGTTTTAGAACGAGATAGGCACACCCTTCCGCTAGTGCGTATGAGAGGGATAAAGGATGGGTATGGCGATATATAAAATTAATAGACAATAAATAGACAACCTTAAAGTTGTTTTTAAATATGTTAAGGCGCAAACAGTAACTAATTGGGAAAAGAGTGTCTACTCTCAAGAAAAAGTGGGTCTTGGAAGGAAATGTAGGATACAGGAGTAATAATAATAATAATCAAATTATTAAAAAAAAAAAAGAAAAAAATATTGCACATAATAAAGTATTATCACGACCGTTTCCCTTTCAAGTGGTCAGAAACCACGCTTATAAATAAGCGGATTCAAATTTAGCCAACTTTACTATAGGCCAATCATGACAAGTGCCAAGCACGTCGATGTCTCCAGCGTACAAACTCGACAAATACCACAAATAAATTAAATATTAATTTAAATTATTAAATATTTTTGTTTTCCGACCGAAAAAAATATCTAACACCCATATTCGAAGAGGTTTCCTCAACGCCTCCTCCACTCAACATTTCCTTCCAGCTGCCAAACCAAAATGAAGTATCTGTAATAGTTACGATTAACGTTAAAAATAGAGCCGAGCCGACAGTTTTATTATGGAGGTCAGTCGTAAGCTGGTACATAGACCACATTAAAAATTTTAATTGTCTCAATTATAGAGACTTAATTTTCCTTTGACAGCTGGAAGAAATACGGGTGTGAATAATAAATAAATATTTCCAGACAGGTCAAACAGCGCCATCTAGTTTCCGTGGTAAGCTACGAGGCTTGTGTTACGGAAACTAGATGGTTGATAAACACTTTTTTTTTTGTAAATATATACATATTATACATATAAACACCCAGACCGAGACAAATTATACAATGTACAACTTGCCCCCGGTGGGAATCGAACCCACGACCTCCCGAGTTCACGGCAACGTTTGTTACCACTAGACCACGGAGGCGATCAAAAAAATGGTAAATAATGTGTTATTATTTTCAGAAAGCATAAGTCCGCCATCGGAGTTTTTGGATTTGAACATGATAGTAATAACTTGCAGTTCTATACTAGTAACAGTTTGCTTCTTCGCCTGCATTTTAATACTAATTAAAAGACATAGGTAAGCTATTCAAGTATATTAAATCGGTTCAATTATACGTTGAAGGCTCGGTCGTAAGAACGCGTACCTTAAATCCTACAAAGGTCGGTTCAAACCCATCCGGAATGTACCAATGGGAAATATACTTTTCTTACGTACTGCAGTCATAGACTTACAACACCGTTCCCGGTTTCACTAATACCAACTTGTGGAATCGTTAATAAATTGTCATAAAAAAATTGACATCGTATCCTCGCCAAGCCGTCTGGCCAGCGTGGCGAGTGTAGGCCAAATTCTCCAGATATATGTTCTGGAAGTCCCATCTCCAGCAGTGGAGGTTTAGGACGCTGTGTTTTAGGGACTGTAATGAATTAAAAAATGAATACGTTGGAGATGTACTTTATCTCTCATCATCATAATCATTAGCCTGTGTCTCTCCACTGCTGGATAAAAGCCTCCTCCAAGGGGAGCCACTTTACACGATCTCATCCAACCCCCACCAGCGACCTTCTTCAGGTCATCCGTCCATCTGGCCAGGGGTCGTCCCACTCCACGTCTACTCCATTGTTTATCGGTTCTACGACAGACATGTCCAGCCCATTGCCACTTCAGCTTACTAATTTTGAAGGCTATATCGGTAACTGTGGTTCTCCGACAGATTTCCTCGTTTCGAACTTTATATAGCATAGCTCTTTGTAGACACACTGTCAGTGTCCAAGTTTCTGCTCTGTATGACAGTACTGGAAGAACGCACTGGTTAAAAACTCTCGTCTTCAAACACTGGGGTATGTTTAGCAGCTTTTCCATCCTAACTGAATGCGTCTGTCAGCTTCTTTGCTAAAGTTGGCTACTCCTAATTGCATAGTCTGTCCAAGGTGGACTTGCATGATTTGTTGTGTGGATTTTGCACAACTTTGAGAGTGGCATGAGCCACGCAGATTGATCTCGGTACGACATGGTCGTTATACAGACTTTTGTCTTGTCCAAGTTCATACTTAATCTCTCATTATTGACGAATTGTTTCTTTAGATTAATTACTTAAAATAAACACAGTATAAAGTAAAGTATCATCACGACCGTTTCCCTTCCGGAGTGGTTAAAAACCACGCTTATAAATAAGCAGATTCACATTTAGCCAACTTTAGTGGCAAGCTCGTCGATGTCGACAGCGTAGCAAACTCGGGAAATATCACAAATAAATTAAATATTAATGAAATATATTTATTTACATTATTAAATATTTTTGTGTACCGACCAGGAATCGAACCCGTACCGGGTCTAAATCCATGGACTTAGACCGCTAGACCACGGATGCAGTTTGTTTTTTGTATAAATATTGTAATCCATCTCCTTATATTGTATTTTTGTATTCTCTTCTCCCGGTGGATGATGAATGAGGTGATAGGGAAGGCAAAGGGTCTAGCCCATACAGCCAAGTCTGACGTGATATATCTTTCTCTCTTATGAGCTAATGAGGTTATCATCAAATTCCAGATGTTGCAGAATTTGATGCTTTTCTTGAAGTCTCTCGTGGCATTATAGCCCAAACACGTCGGGTATAATACGGAAGCTCACAGCGCGGTGAAACCGCAAAAAATAAACTGCAACTTGTGCCCCATATATAAAGTCCAATTTATTGTTTTTTATAATTATTTACATTATAGCACATTATTAAATAAAAAAAACTTTTGACTAACAATATCCACAGAAATAGTAGTTTATGAAACTGTTGCATAATAAGGGGTATTATACACGAGTATTTTAATACCTAGTTATGTACAGTTTCATACACTAATTTATCTACTCTCATACATTGGGATTGAACCTACTAAATAAAAGATAAAAGTTAAAAGAGTAAGAAAAATCACACGAAATGTTATACAACAAAACGTATTGAATGGCACCAATTTTATTTTATTTTTTTAATGACCATGGTACAGAATACATAAGTCCTAAACAATGAAATGGCGCCAAAACCTAGCTTATGACCGCGCACGCGCTATGGCGGGCGCTGCCATAGACAAGTAAAAATTGGAATCAAAACTTTTTTGTAATGGAACCTTTGCCTTAAAAAAAATAAGTGTTATATAATATGTATGATTCTATTTTTAAAATGAAATATAATAATATTTTGTTAGAGAAAAAGTATTATAATTTGATTATATTTTTAAATTTCAGCAGTATGTTTATAAAGTATGTCAATATAAATTCGTTTTGAAGTTTGTAATTCGCATTTTACGATATGAGAGTGGATAAAGTAATTTACAAAACAAAAACTTGTAATTGACATGTCCGTGAAAAATGGCGCGAAGAACTCTTTTTTTTTTTTAAGTTTCTTTAAAATAACATTGTACAGCCCTAAACACGTTCTTAGAAAGGTAAATATATATTTTGTTAATTTCAGTCATAATCGTCACACAGAGTACCGTAACTCTTTAACAACTGAGTGTAAGTCTGACAGTGGCAATATTGACAACTGTCAAAACCCGCCAAAAGACTGCGAGAGAATATACAGCGCTCCCATACATATGGCTGACGGAAAACATGGTAAGAAATATCATGAATTTAGTGGTTGTAATTGACTATAATTTATATAACGCAAATATTTGACTGTAGATGTCGCTAGCGGCAATGGTACCTTGTTTATACTAGTGGTGGGCGTTGCAAAGTTGAATCATTTTTTTTTATAACGAAATCATTTATATTTTAATAAAATTTTACATTATATTAGAGATATTGGGATGTTACCTCACAACATTAGTCAGCGTAAGTGACGTCACTAAGGCCGCGTTCGTTTTATAGCATTTCCAACATTTTGTAGCAACTTCATAAACCAGCGCGAAATGTCGTTTTTGTTAAGAAATACCACTTTTTTAACAATGCTAACATTTCTTTAAAAAAACGAGCCGTGAGGCTCATGTCATTTCGGATGCGTTCCACCCAGAGAAGCTGTTCGGTACCTAGGTTTAGTTTATATTTATAATAGTTTTTGATAGGGAATTAGAAATTATATACTGGCTGGTAAAATCCTTGTTCCCTATATTTCCATTGAATTCCTAACGTGGCGCCATCTAATGGCTTACTTCAGAACAATGGCTGAGGTAAAAACCCTCTAGAGGCAGCGAGTCGTCATCGATCAGCCGTCGCGTATGGTCATGATTTCTCAACCAAAATAAGTAGTTCATCGTACTACTATCAGACCGCGTCGTGTCTACGTTTTCCGTCGGTGATCATCATCAGGATGTCCACGACCGCTGGTTTCCGAGTGTGCGCTAGCTAGCCGGCTCAACCCAAAACTATAAACTTTCGTGAAAGTGCTGTGCTAATAAA
Source organism: Tinea semifulvella (assembly GCA_910589645.1). Classification (NCBI taxonomy): domain Eukaryota; kingdom Metazoa; phylum Arthropoda; class Insecta; order Lepidoptera; family Tineidae; genus Tinea; species Tinea semifulvella. The sequence goes on from OU342604.1 coordinate 1,216,078, forward strand.
AACCCTATGTGAAACGATACAGTCCACACATATCTGCTGGATTCGATCTGGAGGCTTCCAGGAGGAAGATAGGTGACAGCCGGACCCACGTGAGTAACCTTTCTTTTCCTTTCCCTAAACTGTCTCCGTCAGCCAGTAGGTATTTTCCCCTACAGAAGCCATGGCGGACATTTAAGCGATGTTCTATTCCACACATAATGGCATCAAATGAATAATAATGAATAAATTCAAATGAATAGGAATATTCAATGATATCTCGCACAAACTTTGGTTTATTTAAATTTAAAGATAAGCGCTTAATAAAAGACCATTTACTTTTATAGAAGCAAATAGTTATGTTAGTGTCGTAAATTAGTTGTTTATTTACTTCGTAATTTTATTTGATAAGCTATATTTTTCAGATTTACACTATATATATATATATTTTTATTTATTTATTTTTATTTAAAAACTTTATTGTTTTGTTAACAAAAGGCGTATGTAATGCCGATTGGCATTCTCTTACCATCAACCTTCGGGACATTGTATCAATTATGGTAGGTTTATAAAACAAACATAAAATAAATAATATTTAAATAATTTTGATGTTAATTTAATTAACGTACTTATTAATAAATACATAATTTTAATACTTAAACTACATAATAATAATACATACACTACATAAATAATACATATACAATACATACATAAACTACTTAAACGTATATACATAAACAGAAACTAATATTTATATTATACAACCACATTACAATAACAATGAAAAGAGAAATGAATTGTGAATATTTATTGCATCTTTAAAAAGTGTGAATATACTTGTCCTTTAAATACACTTCTGTTGGGTGCCTGACGGATACTAAGAGGTAGGCTGTTCCATAATGTCACAGCTACGACTGAGAAGGAATTTGAAATATCGGACTAAAAAGTATAAATAATTAAAATTACTTAAAAGTAAAAATTAAGCTAGTCCCAAGAAGACTGGCAACATTTCCCCTCTGTAAAACTAAGCTAATACGTTGGCAGAAATAATTGCCAGCTTTCCTGTCTCCAGACTTTTCCGTAAGCTGTTTTTGACAACTCCTTGGCCAGACGCTTGGCTAAGTGTCCCCATTGGCCCATCGTCTCGACCCCAAACGGCGCAAATTCGTAACCTGTACTGAGGTTGGCGTATTTGCGCAGCTTGAGGTTCTCAGCAGAAACCGCTGCTGACGAGGTGTGGATGTGTGATAGGGGCTAATGTGAACATTACATTGATTTACACTGAGACTTAAAATATCTTTAAAAATGTTGAAGTGTGCGAGCGAGACAGAAGCACAAACTTTAAACCTTCTAAACTAGAATAAGTGATTAACCTTGCTTGCTTGGTTTTGAGTTAAATCCCACCAATTTAAGCAAAAAAATCCTTCTAAAAGCTACTTTCAAATTAAAAATCTCTTAATTTACAGAATTATACGAAATAAGTCCGTACGCCCAATTTGCGTTAGGATTCCGCACTTTTGGTCATGTCGACAATCAAGAAACGCCTGTACCTGCCACTTCCAGTAGAAGATATCATTCAGGTAACTATAAGCCAGTATAGCGGTAAGTCTTCATTCTGAAATTACTAACATGTCGACAATTGCAATTAAACTTCATAAAAAAAATATATCTAATTTATTTATCTATCTCTATCTCTTGCTCTATCTCTAGCTCTATCTCTATCTTCTATCTAAGAAATTATTTTTAAATTTACATCTCATCTCAATTTATATTATCTCATATCTTAACCGAAAAAAAGCCTAGTAGAAATAATATCCTTTGGTCTTTAAGAACTTAATGATGGATTGCTATGTATTCACTAATTCTATTATTTAGTTTTAGATATACTAAATATTAATACTATATTATTTAAATTTCCAGAAACAAGTTTTCAAATGCGATCAGAATCTGAAGAAAGCGACTGTATTTCTCAAAGTGCTACACTCAAAAATATACCACGAAGTGAGTATATTAAATTCTATGACCACACATTTAGAATGCACAAGATGAACAATGATTTATTAGGTTACGATACAAAAGTGTATGTAGGAAGTATGTGTGTATTTTATCGTGCAGTGTACAGGCAGGAAAACTCAAAAAGTTATCCATGGTGTCATATGAACGTGTTCCTGTAAATATAACGTTTAAGGTACCTGCACTTACTGTCTTAAAATCCATTCTGTATACCTGCCTTTACTGTCCCGTCTCATAAATCCATCCTGTACCTACCTTTACTGTCCCATCTCAAAAATCTATCCATATTGCTGTCCAAATCAAAAATCCATCCTATATAGCTGCCTTTACTGTCCCGTATCATAAATCCATCCTGGCCCTACCTTTACTGTCTCTTCTCAAAATCCATCATGTACCTACCTTTACTGTCTGTTCTCAAAAATCCATCCTGTACCTACCTTTACTGTTCCGTCTTAAAAATCCATTCTGTACCTACCTTTACTTTTCCGCCTTAAAAATCCATCCTGTACCTACCTTTACTGTCCCGTATCATAAATCCATCCTGTACCTACCTTTACTGTCCCATCTCAAAAATCCATCCTGTACCTACCTTTACTGTCTCATCCCAAAAATCCATCCTGTACCTACCTTTACTGTCTCATCCCAAAAATCCATCCTGTACCTACCTTTACTGTCCCATCTCAAAAATCCATCTTATATACCTGCCTTTACTGTCCCTTACAATAAATCCACCTGTATACAAATTGGTTTGAATACTTTTGTATATTTAAAATAACATAAAAAACCTCTTAAAATAATATTTTTCTATTTCAGAAGCACGTCGCGTCCCACATCATAGATAGCAACAAAAATAGTCAATAATTAATTGTACAATATTTCTAGTTTTATAGAAATTCATTAAATTTAAAACCTTTGCCGTCATCTTAGTCTCGGCGGAACGTCTTACTCGCACAATCCAACATTTCCAAAGATTTTTAAGTTTTAGGGTACTTTTAAGAAATGTAGACATTTGGAGTGTGCGAGCGAGATAGATTCGACATTAACAATCCTCTTAGGCTGGAAAAGATTTATGGCCGGTTGTAGAAGGGATGATTAAAATAATCAACGATCAACATAATAGCTGTCACTTTGGTTATATACATGCCTCATAGGCTTCTGTTAAACATTTTTTACTAGTTAATGTATGTACCTATTATTGTGGTTTATATAAATAATGGTAGGTATATACACACATCAAAAGTGTCTAGGGATCAACATATATTTTTGCAATAACTTTTCTCCTGATTGATATTCATTAAAATTTTCTTTAAGGATTGATCAAATAAAATGTTTTCGTTTGTCTACAGTAACGATAAACCAAGTCACCTTTGCATTAGTAAAAAAAATTGCCATTTTCCTAATAAAGGGATTTTTGACATTTGAACCACTAACATTAAAGTTCGAAAAAAAGACTGAAATAACAGTTTTTTTTTTAATTTTATTGGGTAACTTAAACAATTAATAATCCGTGTTTCTACCGCGAACACTAACAACACAAGAACATCGGTTTGGCATACTCAAAATGAGTTCATCCAAATCACGCTGTGGAATGGCCGCCCATGTTCGTTGCAACAACAAAAAAAGGTCTTCTTGCGACTGTATACCCTCCATATTCGGCAGAGCTCTTCTCTGAAGAATATCCCATGCATGCTCAATCGGGTTCAAGTCTGGCGACTGAGCAGGCCAGGGCAGGACATTGATGTTAGCTGCGGCGAGAGTCTGTCTTACAACTCTTGCGGTGTGCGGTCGTGCATTATCATGCATTAACTGAAATAAGGGACCGATATGCACTTGTAGAGGAACGATGACGTCTGATACAACCGTCTCAGCATAAATTTGAGCGTTGAGGTTGCCTCTGATCCAAATCAACTCAGTTCTTCCGCCGATCGAAATACCCGCCCATACCATGATGGTTCCACCACTATAAGGATGGACTTCCTGGCAGGATTTTAATCGCTGTTGGCGTCCAGGGGTTCTCCAGTGTCGTATACGTCTTGTATCCGGCCTCATACCAAAACGAGACTCATCAGAAAAGCACACGAAACGCCATTGTTCTTCTGTCCAATTTCTGTGTTCAAGAGCCCATTGATATCGAGTCCTACGATTGTGCATTGCTATAGGTGGTACCCGTAGCGGTCTTCGGGAATGAAGGTTCACTTCATGCAAGCGGTTTCCGACTGTTTGGTCGCTAATTAAGTTCCCTGAAGAGCGATGAAGGCTCACGGCTAACATCATGGCGGTTATTGTTGGAGTTCTTCGAGCTGTGATTTGAATGTATCGGTCTTGTCTCCGTGTGGTGCAGCGATACCGTCCTCCATGGTGCTCAGCCACGGTACCAGTGGTTCGGTAACGTGTCCAAAGTCGACTGATAACACTCTGACTTGTATTCAGAGCTAAAGCCACAGTACGTTGCCGGGAACCAGCTTCTATCATTCCCACGGCTCTGATCATTTCTTCCCTGCTTAAATGACGTCGCCGCTCCATAATAACGTTGGTTTTAATCAGTAGTAGGGAAACAGTAGCACTAATAATGTCTTCAATGCGTCTTATGTTTTTATAGGGAAAATATTGACAGCTGATTTTCATCTTTTACTCGAATTTGATTGACAGTTCCTGTTTTAAATTATGAAATGCACCAAAAAGGATCCATATAAATTTATAAAATCATAAATTTATTACAAAGCCACATCTCAATCACAAGAAATCCGCATAAACATGCTTGATCCCTAGACTTTTTTGATGTGTGTATGATTGTCGATATGTTACTTCATCGATGTATTTTTCTTTTTATTTATTTCTTCTTACACACCCTCTCACAGACACTCATACACTCACATAACACACAGAGAGGTTATACGAAATTTTCAAAATACCCACCAACAGCCTATAATACTCTTTTTTATTATTATTATTTATTTGTTTGTACTTGGTTAAGCTTTACAATATTTAAATAAATTGTATAAGCTTGTTTTTGTGTCAACTGTGGGAGTGAACTGACTCCTGTCATTCAGAAATATCTACGACAGGGGTCAGGACATCCAATCTAAATTTAAAGTGTAAAAAAATTATTTGTTAAACAGTGTCAATAAACGATTTTTATTATTATTATTATTTATATGTTATGACATATATTTGACCGCCTCCGTGGTCTAGTGGTAACAAACGTTGCCGTGAACTCGGGAGGTCGTGGGTTCGATTCCCACCGGGGGCAAGTTGTACATTGTATAATTTGTCTCGGTCTGGGTGTTTATATGTATAATATGTATATATTTACAAAAAAAAAAGTATAATATGTAGTTTATCAACCATCTAGTTTCCGTAACACAAGCCTCGTAGCTTACCACGGAAACTAGATGGCGCTGTGTAACCTGTCTGGAAATAATAAAAAAAATATAGATCAGCCTCTCTGCAACCAGCCTTTAATATTGTTGTTGTGTAGAGAATGTATCTAATTTTGAAATCTCTTTGTCGCCAAGAAATAGCCATTTAGAAAGTAATAACTTTTCATACATTTTCTGTCTAGTCTTGATGAATTTTGTTGTACTTAAATTATTAGTAAAAATGTATTATTGAACTTAACAGTAAAGTAAAGTATCATCACGACCGTTTCCCTTTCGGGGTGGTCAGAAACCACGCTTATATATAAGCGGATTCGCATTTAGCCAACTTTACTATAAGCCAATCATGACAAGTGGCAAGCTCGAAAAATATCACAAATGAATTAAATATATTTATTTACATTAATATTTTTGTGTCCTGACCAGGAATCGAACCCGGTACCCCCGAGTCTAAATCCACGGACCTAACCTCTAGACCACGGAGGCAGTTCAATTTTTATTAAATTATGTTAAGTTCGTGGATTTAGTGAAGGTACCGGGTTTGATTCCTAGATTAATTTCATTTCTATCCTCTACGACGAGTTTGCCACTTGTCATGATTGGCCTATACTAAAGTTGGCTAAATGTGAATCAGCTTTTTTAAAAGCGTTGTTTCTGACCACCCCGAAAGGGATACGGTCGTGATGATACTTTTTTTTAAATATAATAAAATTACATCATCCATTTTGGGCTATTTTTGTGATGTTTAATACTTTTATTGATAAGACTATATAATAGTATATAATATATTCTTACTATATATTACTGTGCAATTAAGTTATTTGGAAAATAATATATCTAGTTTTCGTATTAATTCCTTTAGTACTAGAGCTGCCATGTTGGTAATTCAAACATTTTGCACATCTAAACTATACGGGCTGACTTATATGTTATTCCTAAGAAACCATATGTCGAAAATGACAAAAGAATTCGGCTTCATACAAACTGTTAATTAAAAAAAAAAATCGTGACGGCAAAAATATATAATAAAATAACGTTGAGACTACAGGAGCTAGAGTTAAGAGAAATAAAGAGAAGACTTAAATATATACTAATTGACAAGACATACTACACAATCAATGACTTTTTTACAGACAAAAATATAATTACATGACATTTTATTTCACTTATAATTTATTATTATTAAATACCTGATATGAATAATATTGTCATTTATATATAATATTATTTCTTTGATATTAATTCAAAGGTAGAGTAAAGTATCATCACGACCGTTTCCCTTTCGGGGTGGTCAGAAACCACGCTTATAAAAAAGCGGATTCAAGTTTAGCCAACTTTACTATAGGCCAATCATGACAAGTGGCAAGCTCGTCGATGCGATGTCTCCAGCGTACCAAACTCGAGAAATATCACATATAAATTAAATATTAATTAAATGTATATATTTATTTACATTAATAAATATTTTTGTGTCCCGACCAGGAATCGAACCCGGTATCTCCGAGTCTAAATCCACGGACTTATCCGCTAGATCACGGAGGCAGTCAATTAATTCAAGTTTTTTATATTACTCGTGGACGCGGCCAAAAAGCACGCTGTCTCACCTACGAGGGGCGTTCAAAATATTCTCGGTATGTGGATAAAAACAAACAAGTACGAAAAGTTTGATATTTTAATTTTTCAATATACTCCCCCCCTATGTTCATACACTTATAAGATCGATCAATTATTTTTTTTAATCCCTCATAAAAATATTTTTTATCTTTGGTGTAAAAATGCTCCTCCACGGCCGTCTTCAACGCTTCATCGTCAGAAAATTAATTTCCACGCAGATCCTTTTTAAGATTGGGAAACAAAAAGAAGTCGCTTGGGGCTAAGTCCGGACTATAGGGTGGATGAGTAACAGTTTCAAACCCACATTCAACAATAGCTGCATTGGCAATATGAGCAGTATGGACAGGGGCGTTGTCATGCAGAAGCAGAACACCTTTGGTTAACTTTCCTCGCCTCTTTTCTTTGATCGCATCTCTTAATTGACGTATAACGTTAGCGTAGTACTGCCCTGTGATATTTACACCTTTTTCTTTATAATCGATAAGCAAAACTCCTTCACAATCCCAAAATATTGTGGCCATGACCTTGCCAGCTGACGGGATTACCTTGAACTTCTTGGGATGAGCTGAACCCTTAATGTGCCACTGCATGGACTCCTGTTTGCTCTCTGGGTCATAATGATGAACCCAGGTTTCATCTCCAGTAACTATTTTTTGCAGCACCTCATCGGGATTTTCACCACACAGGTCGATAAAATCTGAACAGCAAGCCACACGCATATCCTTTTGAAGAAGCGTCAGCATTCGCGGAACCCATCTTGCACTTACTTTTGACATATTAAGATGGTCATGTATAATGTCATGTACGGTACCAATAGAGAGATTGGTTACTTGAGCTATAGATTTTACCTTCACTCGGCCGTCTTCCAATATAAGTTTTTCCACTTTATCAATATTTTCTTGTGAGGTAGCCACTACAGGCCGGCCAGGTCTAGGGTCATCTTCAATACTCTCCCTTCCACGCTTAAATTCGCTTGACCATTTTTGAATAGTAGATAAAGAAGGAGCAGACTCACGGTAAACACAATCCATTTCCTCTTTTATGGTTTTTTGATTTTTACCCTGTTTTGTCAAGAATTTTATGACGGATCGGTGCTCTAATTTCGTTAAAATTGTTAATTCGCTCATGGTGTTCATGTTTGTTCGGCAATTGCAGAAAAACAAAAGAACATCTCGGTTCCAATTTTACTTTTTTTTAATGTCAATGGATGAATCTTAGCGGCCAGTAACAAATATATATATAAAAGAGGTTGTAACGTATCAATACCGAGAATATTTTGAACGCCCCTCGTAGCATTGTGTCTAAAAGAGATAGAATCAGTTATGAGCAGTTAGCAGCTAGTCTACACGCATACGTCTAGTCGCAAGCACCGAGCCGAAGTCTGCCGAACTGAAACGACGTTGGACGATGCTGTGCCGGTCGGAGTGGGGGGTGTTAGGTTTATTTTCGTTACGGAATTTCTTGATTCGGTCGCCGCGCTCAAAGCCCGCGATAAAAGCTATGCAATAGTTTAATAAATGATTTGAATTTGAAAAAAAAAAGTCATTTCCGACATATGGTTTCTTAGGAAAAGTTGTTAGTTTCTATCAATAGAATCAAATATTAACTAACGTAATATATATATGATTAACTTAAGACTATACAAAGTCACCCAGTATAAATTAAAGGTTTTTTTTTACTTAAATTGTAATCTTGTTAGAATGATTTATCTTAAAACGCATATATAACTGTTAATACAATTTAGCCCAAATCCCCTTACAAGATGGATGTTCTTTATAGTTTATTTCAAAATTTCGATAAAAAATATATCTCGTATAAGACTGATTATTTAATACTTTTAAACTATTTGTGTTTTCCGCATAAATGTAAATTACTTAAAATAAACGTTAGTAAATATATGGTATTTTTATTTTTGTATAACCCTAAAGAAATGAGAAATAAAGTGAAATCGATCGGCACAGAATTAATTTGTGTATGCAAAATAGTAACTAGTAATGTATCAGGCAAAGCTTTTTGTAGATGTCGCTAGCGGCACTGGTACCTTGTTTACACCTATTTTTGACGTGACAACGTCTTATAAATTGGTTTGCCTGGTGACACTTCAAGAAACTGCGTTACGCTCCGCTCACGTTATGCGCTCACAATGAGAGCGAGTGAGAGGCACGTGTCCCTTCCACTCGGGCATGGTTAGCCCGCCTAAGAGCGAGAGAGACAGACATAAAAAGTGAAAGACATTGACTTGACATTTTCTAGGCACATTACAGCAGAAACACTTCCTTTCATTTCATATTTCTCCTATCATCGCCCTATCCTCAACAAAATCACTCAGATAGGAACAAGTTAAGTTGTAGTAAACGCTGTTTCATTGTACGCAAATGTATTGCAAGTTATTGTATGTATATTTGTATATAAATACGTATGTATGTGTAAAGGTAAAAATAAAATTTTGTTAATATGAAATTCAGTGCGAGATTCTTTGTATAAATTAATGTTTTAAATATAATTCTTTGTATAAATAAATGTTTTAAATTGTTACTATTATTTCATCCTTCTTCCTACTATACGAATGAATATTCACATTAAAATTATTTTACCACTCAAAGTCGTTGTCACGTAAAACTTTCGCCCGTATACCGACTTTACAGGCAACCAATTTTTTAAATTTATTTGTAGTTTTTCATTTTTATAACAGAAAAATTATTATTATTAACTTAACGTTACCTACCTTAAAAGAGGAATTAAGTAAGCGAACACCGTATTTAAAATAAAAAAAGGTAAAATTAATAGAACGGCAATTTTGCGTTCACCATATTTCCATGCTTTCGCTTGGAAATCTCGATTTGTACACTTAAGAGCTGTTCACTTCTGCATAATATTCAGAAAATAATAAATTTCGTAATAAAAATACAAGTTTTCTATGCAACTGACAGTTCTATTGGGTACCGTCTATCATGCGCCATCTATCGTGATAAAAAGTTAGTGACACACCCCATTGGGAAAAGAGTCGCAACTCTCGCAGTAAACTCGTTTACCCGAACACTAGCGTCGCCTGGTGGATGGTAGGATACTTAAAGTGCCATACTATTTGTAGGTATAACTTCTATATAGGAAAAGTATTATAACAAAAAATAGATTTTTCAGCCTGCAACAAATTACCTGCACGCGAAAATTTAAAAATATTGTGTATTTTACAAGTAGTTACCATACGGCGCATATACAGGTACACATTTAAAAAAATTAAAAGAGATTGACCAAAACCAGGCCCCAAATTTTTGCAGCGTGTCTCAGCTAAATATAATTCAATAATCATAACAATTTCTTGTTTTTTTATTTTAATTACAACATCTGTTGCATTAAAATATAATTTAATTAAATAGTCAAAAGGTTAAAATTCATGTTTTTTTTTTGTTCTTTTGTTTATTCTCTTCTCCCGATGGATGATGAATAAGGTGATAGGGAAGGCAAAGGGTCTAGCCCATACAGCCAAGTCTGACGTAATATATCTTTCTTTTCTATGAGTTAATGAGGTCATCATCAAATTCCAGATGCTGCAGAATTTGATGCTTTTCTTGGAGTCACTCGTGGCATTATAGCCCAAACACGTCGGGTAAAATATGGGAAAAATAAACTGCAGCTTGTGTCCCATATTTCAAGTCCACTTTATCGTTTTCCATAATTATTCACATTGTAGCACATTATTAAACAAAACAACACCACCTTTGACCAATAATATCCACAGTAAATTAATTTACAAAACAAAAACTTGCACTAGCCATGTTCACTCAAAATGGCGCGAAGAACTCGTGCGGGGTTGATGTTTTCCCTCCATTCTCGCACCACGTCATCCGCTGCCAGTGTTGCCACGTTAAAAATTAGTAGCGACAACAAATAACCATTTTTAATGTAATTTATTTTATTTGGTTTGGATGGAGCAGAATGGTGGATAGTGAGCATCTTGTTGTGTAATAAAAAGAAGCCTTCATTTGTAAACTAGACTAGTCAGTCGCAAATCCGAGACACCATTTTTCTCCTCTCTCTTTCCCACACACGATGAATCCATGAAATGCTAAGTTGTTTTTCCTTCCGAGAGCTGTTTAACTATCAATATCGATTTAACGCGTTGTAATAGAAATATTTCTTTTTATATGAAAAGGCTAAAACATTTGAGCATAGTAGTCAGAAAGTTGTGTAAAGATAAATGTGATCGTCGTCATAGTAGGACCAAAATGTTACAGTCCATAATACGTTTTTTTAATATTTATTTATTTGACCTAAAGCCAATATATATATCGTATATAAATTGGCAAATAGTCCTATCTTAACTTTTAGGAAAAGCATATTAAAAAGGGTTGTGGTGACTCGGTTATAAGAACGCTTAGCAAATTTTTTTTTTAAATAAATAATAATAGAAATGTAAAAAGTACGTGTTTTCTTATTATTGAAAACTTAATTCTATAAATAAATATATAAAAGTTAGACGATATGTGTTTAATTGCCCTTGACCTTATGACCCTTGATAAATTTGTATAAAATTTGGGCCATCTTTTGCTACTGTTATGTCTTCACAGATAAGAGTCATACATTCTAGTCAAGATCATCTTCAGCCCTCTTCACTGCTGGATGTAGGCCTCCCCAAAACTCGGCACGGTACACGGTCTTTTTCCTTCATCCAACCCTCCCAGCGTCCCTTTTTAGATCATCCGTTCATCTGTCGTCGTTCCGTATGTCTGTGTCTCCGTTGGTCTCCATTCTAGAACCGATTTTATTAACTATTATTCTAGTCAATATAATAATAAGATACATTGGAAAGCAAGAAAGTCTAGCGATGAACGTAATATGAAGGGGATTACTGTATGAGTCGTACGCCCGCAAGCATGATACCTTATTTTCGACTTCTGCGCATTGACGGCCACGGATAATAAATAGATAATAAATATTTCCAGACAGGTCACAGAGCGCCATTTAGTTTCCGTGGTAAGCTACGAGGCTTGTGTTACGGAAACTAGATGATTGATAAACTACATATTATACTTTTTTTTTGTAAATATATACATATTATACATATAAACACCCAGACCGAGGCAAATTATACAATGCACAACTTGCCCCCGGTGGGAATCGAACCCACGACCTTCCGAGTTCACTAACATTTGTGACCACTAACAAACAGACAGTGTCTTCCAATAATGAATAACAAATAAATAGAAATTAAGGTTACATAGTGTATGTGTGTGACTGTGTTGGTATTGGAGTTTGTGTGTAAATATGGGTGCGTGTTTGTGTGTAGATCAGTATATTTAGGGTAGAGTGAGATGAGTGGAACAGTAAAAAATAAATTGTTATTATTGATTTAGGTTGATCATTTTAGTTGTTGAATTTATTTGGTTGTACAGCTTGAGGCATAGTTAGTACTGTTTCTACACATATGTACTTCAGGTGAAAGGAACTTGAATTTCCTGAATTCTCTTGGTTCGTAGGTCCGAGCTGCAAATGTTCATTCATCCGAGTTGCCAATTTGAGCTGCAAACGGCTGACGTCTAAAATCCGATTCGTAAACAAAGTTTGTGCAAAATGTCAAATAAAACAACCAGACATTTTAGACGGGTTAGTTCTGCTATGATGTCGCACGCTACCCTAGCTCGCAAGACGTGCGCTGTGATGCGGAAAATTGGACCACACAAACTACCGTCTCACAAACAATGATACTTTTACACTGAACTACTTAAATTGAACGTTGTTATAACAGGACCACTATATTTAATACATTTTATTATATCTAATAAAACTCAACATAATGGTGATTATTAATTTTTTTTGCTTCATAAGATGGTAATGAATTCTGCTTAGATGATGGGATTATGGAAACCCGCGGCTCGTTTGCATGGTATCAAAATACAGGTGGTAGGTAAGCTTTGGGTCGACACATTTCGCATTTTAGCCTCCGTGGTCTAGCGGTTAAGTCCGTGGATTTAGACTCGGAGGTACCGGGTTCGATTACTGGTCGGGATACAAAAATATTTATTAATATAAATAAATGCATTTAATTAATATTTAATTTATTTGTGATATTTCTCGAGTTTGGTACGCTGGAGACATCGACGAGCTTGCCACTTGTCATGATTGACCTATAGTAAAGTTGGCTAAATGTGAATCCGCTTATTTATAATCGTGGTTTCTGACCACCCCGAAAGGGAAACGGTCGTGATGATACTTTTTTTTTTAATTACACTTATATGTAACATAATATTTCACACAAAAAAATCGGAACACGATTACGAACCGTGAGAGTGCCAGTTCCATCAAGAGAGTAGAATGGTGTCTCGGGCTTGCGACCGACTGGTTTACAAAGGAGTCCTTTTTTTATTGCCCAACAAGACGCTTATGCCTGGTGATTTGCGTCTTTGATGGCAAGACAATGCAGCGCGCTTCATAGTCAAACGTGAACTAATGAAAGCCCGCCTGTCGTAAATCGTAAATTTGTCCACAAAGAGATGTACGGTAAAATCGTACAACCACTGGCACTGGTACAATAAATGAATAAATGATATATAAAATAATTAAAATAAATGTTTTGCCTTAATATATTTATTGGAATACAATGTTAATGTCAAAATTATGAGGGATCAGCTGAAAATCAGCGCTGTGACCTAGTGTTGTTGATTCCCTATTTGTCACCACACTATCTTGTTTGTTGTATTATCATTATTATTTTTACTGCTTGTGTTTTTTTTTTGTGACAAATAAACTTTTTTCTTTATTTCTTTCTTCTTTCTTAATATATTTAGCTAGTTTATTTGTTACAACATTAATTAGTTTAGGTTATTAATATTCATTATTAAGCTAGTACCTATAATAAAAGAAGCAGTGTACAACTGTTTTATAGGTTGTAAAATTTAACTTGTTTCCCTTCATATTTAATTTTATGTATTGTTATAACTTAATAACTGTTTGTTGTACCTATTCTGAATCAATAAATATAGTTTGCAAACCCCTTGCTATATCAAACCTACTAGACCTCGTTTATTATAACAAATATTTAATGATAACCTTTTACGTTTTTTATACTATAAATATAATTTGTCGCCAATTGTAATAAAAAACTGTTTCCGTGGTGTAGCGGTTAAGTACCGTAGATTTAGACGCGAATTACCGGGTTCATTTCCTCGTCAGACAATAATGATTTATGTAATTTGTGATATTTATCGAGTCTGCTACGCTAGAGACGACGAGCTTGCCACTTGACATGATGGACCTATAGTAAAGTTGGCTAAGGTTTGGAGCACCTTAAAATATTCCTGAAGAAGGATTTCTGGCCGCACTAACGATATTCCTGGGCCTTGCGCATCGCCTACTCCTTCTTCGCCACCCCCAGGAAGGACGCCGGAACCGTCCACTGAAGCTTGTCGTACTCTTTGGAAGCTTTAGAATTCTTGTCCAGTTATTGTTATTTTTATATGTATTTTAGTTGTAAGGTATTTATCTATGGGCCATCTGTTGCCTGATATAGACGATTTATTATTATTATTCCCGAAAGGGATCCGGTCCTCATAAAACTTAACTTTTTACTGCAATAAAATGTTTGTTATTTTCTGTTGTAAATCTCGCTATGACGACGGACGCCTATAAAGTAAAAGCGAAACGTGATCCCCTGATTTGTCGCTGCTTATTTCACGGTTGCAGGTGTAGACTATTTTTTCCCGGCAACACTGATGTTTTATTGGCTAATATCCTAAACTGAAGATGTAACAATCTTTTATAGACACACACATAGTCCTATTTTATTTTAATAAGATGTAAAATAAAGTCCTAAATTGGATTAAATTTGTATAGTATTTCTACAACAAGTAGGCGGACTGATGTTGGTAATTCCCGCAGTCTGCCGGGGCGGGGAAGTATCCACCGCTCGTGCCGATAAACCCAGTAAAGTACATCCACACGTTTCAGGATCGGGCTCGAATTCATGCATTCATGCTGTCATGCCTAGTCAAGCCGGCATAGTGTTAGGGACTAATGTCAGTCATTAGTGTCCAGATGGCGCAAGGTCACATGCCATGCTGGTATATAAAAAAAAAACAACCAAGTTATCGCATCTTCGGGGGGAGACAGGAATCTGTACCGAGGCGTTGCATTGGCCTCCTACCAGAATGCTAGCTGTACGTAACAACAGGCAGGGCGTGTGAAACCTTTATTTTTGGTTAAGTGGTTGTAGGCGTATTGCGTATGTGAGACGAGAGAGAACATAGATATAGATGCACAACTTGGTGCTTAGAGTAAATGTGGATGTAAACACTGGACAAAGTTTACGGTGACATTTATGTGGTCGCACATGCTGAGGCGTCTGCATACCGTGAGTCCTAGGTAATTGAACTTCTGGGCCCACGTTATCTTTTCGCCATACAGCTGAAGAGGGGAAGCTAAGAACGTGTCCTATGCCTCTCTATTTGGCGCATGGTCGCTTCCGTTTTCCCTACATTCACCGACAAGCTCCAGTTATCTAACCATTCGGGGAGAAGATCGAGGCAACGCTGCATCTCGGTCGCCGCGTACTTCTTACCGTGGGTAATGTAATCATTGACATCCGTCCATTCAAAACCCAACACAAAAGAACGGCTATCGTGTATTTAGTGTTCAGGTTCTCATGGTGTGGCGTGTCCGGTAGTTGTCCCTTCCTTAGAAGGTCATTGCAGTGGTGGCAAGTATGTCGGGACCCGGTCCGCACCCTAAGGGCCTGGTTGAGCGGGGGATGGCTGGCAGAAGCGTTACGTCCGTGATCGAGTGTTGCTGTGAGGGTCTGGGACTTCTGCCGAACACGTTTAATTTATTGTTCTTAAATTAGCAGAGGTTTAGGTAGTAGTATGTTTTACGCCTATACCACTGAGCCGATTTTAATAAAATTAGGCATAAATATTAATTGGACTTCTATAACGTCGTCATCTGACCACGACATGTGATCCCACATCCATATATCTGGTCTATCTGTTTAATTCCTCTTCACGACTATACTATTGACCAATTTTAATAAAATTTGGTATAGATGTTACTTGAATGAGAATAAGAATAAGAATAATTATTCCAGCGCATAAAACTACTCAATATAGCCAAAATTGTTATGCAATGGTAACAAAGATATTTAATAAGCTTCCAGTTACTATACATCACTAAAAATATTCTCATAAACAAAAGTTATTATGAGCTACAAGATGCAATGAAAGATACCATTGCATAGAAGTACTCGGCCAAATTTTATAAATTAATGATAAATTAATAATAATTCTAAATATTTAAATTAAAATTATTTAATTTTATATTTATTTTTAATTGACACGGCCCTTTTACAGCCTCGAATTTAAATTTAAGTTTACTTGACATAGAATGTTTTATTTAGATTGTAAGGTGACACGGCCATTTTACAGCCACGAATATTAATTAACATTAATGCTATTAGAATATAAGATGACACGGCCCATTTACAGCTATGAATTTATATTTAATTGACATATCATTATTAGTATTTAGATTATAAGATGACGTCTTTTTTTTTTTTTGTTTTATACATTTATAAATTATCTGACATATGTATATAATTTCTATACATCATAATTATTAAGTATTTAGAATGTAAACTGACACGGCCTCTTTACAGCCACGATCTTATTTAAGTAGTTTCTAAGTTAGTTTTAGCAATAATGTTGTGCCTAACATACATAAATATGGATTATTGCCTGTTTACGGTCCAACCATTATTACCACTTTGGTTACTACATATGTTGTGAAAAATGTATTGATTTTATTAGTTCTGACTGTATCCAAGTTGTTTCGAGAGAACCAATGGAAATAAATTATTTTGATATTATTTTGATTTTGATATAAGGGAGCTGCCACTAAAACTGTTCAAATTAAGAATCAAACAAATGCTGGTTAATAAATGTTTTTATTCGACAAAAGAATACCTAGACACTAAGCTCGACAAAGTCATGTGACTAAATAAATATTTGTATGCTAGAAATAGCGAAACATGTGATATAATTACATATAATAATTTACATCCCTGTATCTACCATGTTTCTGAAAAATAAATTATTTCATTTCATTTTGGAATCCAGGGTTGGACATAACATCAATAACTTAACATGACATGTAACCCTACGCCCAGTTAAGGTTTTTTTTTCTGACAATTGTATTACACTGGCAACGTCAAACAAACAGCCAGTTTTTATATACCTATTATTGTTAGCACTCATAAACCGTGCCGACAAACTTTACAAATTTAACAAGTTTGGTTCTGAAACTATGTAAGTTGAGGAAACGCGACCGCTGTACCGTGAACACCTTTGCACGTCTTGGCCCATCTACCATCCTACATGCTTATACAGGCTGTTTTAGATCGCCAACCCGTCTGACCAACATGGCAAAAGTTGGCCAAATTCTCTAGAAATATATTTTGGAAAGCTATTCTTTAAATGTGGAGATCTAGACCTAAAATAAACAAAAAAAAAGCAATTCCAAAGCATATAATATATATATATTTTTATATATATTATTATATATCTATTTATATATATATTTATTTGTTTTTCGTTTATTGCTTTAATTAATGTAATGTATCATCACGACCGTATCCCTTGCGGGGTGGTCAGAAACCAACTATACTGTAAGCCATCACGAGAAATATTACAAATGATTAAAAAGTATTCAAATTTATTTATTTTAAATTAATAAATATTATTGTGTCCCGACCAGTAATCGAACCCTCCGAGTCTAAATCCACGGACTTAACCGCTAGACCACGAAGGGAGTTAATTATAATTAATATTAATTGAATATAAATAAATAACCACACTCATGGACTAAAGACATCATCCATTTTGGGCTATTTTTGTACTACTTTTGGTGTATACAATGATAAAAATAAATAAATAGTAGTTTAGATAATTTTATTGATAAGACTAATGTAATTTTTACTATATATTACTATGCAATTAAGTTATTTGGAAAATTTACCGCGCGAACGAGTGCCTTCACTCCGTAGCCACGACTCAAAACAGTGAGAGAGAGACGGTTTATAGGGTTTTAGCCCGTAGGCGCCTTGGGGTCTCACTTGGGGTTAGGAGGCCTCACGGTGATTCGGGCATGCGACCTCCCACGGTGGCCCTTCAGGCTGGGGTCGTATCGTTAGGCGATTTTACGATAAACAGTCTATAAAAAAAAAAGGAAAATAAAATATGTAGTTTACGTATCAATCGATTACTTTAGTACTAGAACTATATAAAAGAGAAGTTTTTGTACTTAAATTGTGATAATAATAATAATATAATAATATTTCCAGACAGGTCACACAGCGCCATCTAATTTCCATGGTAAGCTACGAGGCTTGTGTTACGGAAACTAGATGGTTGATAAACTACATATTATACTTTTTTTTGCAAATATATACATATTATACATATAAACACCCAGACCGAGACAAATTATACAATGTACAACTTGCCCCCGGTGGGAATCGAACCCACGACCTCCTGATCGTGTTAGAATACATACATATGTTCACGCCAAATCCCTTGCGGAGTAGGGAGAGACAAGTGAGCGCCACTTGCGCCACACATACCTCTTTCGCTTCTTCAACACTCATCAACCTCTTCATACATGCCCTTTGCTTTCGATGGCTTTTTAATGCACCTTCAGCTATTGTTTTATTTATTTGATCGTGGTAGGAGTCTTGGTCTGCCAGGGCCTCTTTTACTCTCAACTTTCGCATGATATATCTGGTTCGTCAATCTCTCTTCACTTATTCTTTCGACATGCCCGAACCATCGGAGCATGCCTTTCCTTATTTTTGTACCTATGCTTTCTGTCATACCTTTCCTTTTGCGTATTATTATGTATGCGGTACGTCAAAGTGACGCCGCATATCCGACGCAATGACCTCATTTCTAACTGCATTAACTCTACTCTCATGCGTATTCTGACATATCCAGGTCTCGCTTCGATACATAAGTGTTGGTACCAGCATGCCGAGTCGAACTTTGTCACTGACATTCCGACTGGTGATCAGTGACCCCACTATTTCCCGCGTTCACTCTTCTTACAGCATAATAATTTATCTAAAAATGCATATATAACTGAATACAATTTAGCCCAAATGCCCATACAAGAAGAATGATGACCTTTAGAGCAATTTAAAAAAGCGACCTTGTTATATTTATGACTATTAATAAAAAAATATCGTGTATATAATAACGTAACCTAAATTGTGACCCAACGATTTGAGACACCCTGTATAGTATAGTGGATTCAGTGAAGTGGAAAATGAAGTCCCTTCCGGGGTCCCCGGATATATATTTTCACATTCTCTCACACTTTCCAAGATAACATACAAGTACATTCTGACACAAAAAAATATAAAAAACATTGATCTAGTAGGTTGATGATCAAATAAAGACGTTTCGGAATTATTTATGGGTTAGTTTTACTATAAGTACATATATATTTATTTACTACCATTAAATATATAAAAAAGTAAAGTATCATCACGACCGTTTCCCTTTCGGGGTGGTCAGAAACCAATCATGACAAGTGGCAAGCTCGTCGATATCTCCAGCGTACCAAACTCGAGAAATATCACAAATAAATTAAATATTAATTCAATGTATTTATTTACTTTAATCAATATTGTTACGTCCCGACCAGGAATCGAATCCGGTACCTCCGAGTCTAATTCCACGGACTTAACCGCTAGAACACGGAGGCAGTTATTAAGTATACATTCATATATTTCAGGGTCTAATTGTTCATTTGAAAAACGTCGCCGTCACAAAACACCTCATCGCCATCTTCAAATACCGCAGTACCTGAAGAATTGTTGCTATCGGAATCATCAAAAAACTATGAAACGTGTAAGAATTCAGGTATGTATTTAGTTAAAAGTGTCGCCAAGTGCCGTAGGTTCGAACCCAACTTTTGATAACACAAAATGTTATATATACATAGGTACTTTATTTCGTTATATCAAAAGTATACAACTTTACTCGCCTCCGTGGTCTAGCCGTCAAGTCCGTGGATTTAGACTCGGAGGAACCGGGTTCGATTCCTGGTCGGGACACAAAAATATTGATTAATGTAAATAAATACATTTAAATAATATTTAATTTATTTGTGATATATCTCGAGTTTGGTACGCTGGAGACATCGACGAACTTGCCACTGTCATGATTGGCCTATAGTAAAGTTGGCTAAATGTGAATCCGCATATTTTTAAGCGTGGTTTCTGATCACCCCAAAAGGGAACGGTCGTGATGATACTTTACTTTTTTATACAACTTTACGCTTTACGCACTGAAAGTTGGTGCGAGAGGAGTTCCAGCAAAAACTTTGCACCACTTACTAAAAGAATTGGGCCTAAGCAGGTCTGCAGGAGATACATTTATGGAAAGAGCTTTTAAAACGAAACGGAACGGATTAACGGAATCATACTTAATCATATCTGGTTGGGTCTTCTAACATCAAAACAAACTTTTAAAATGTTTAAAAATAAAAAAAAGCGGACTGCGTAATAAAATAACTTCAAATAAAAACTAAAAATAAATAAATTTTATTCGTAGTAATATAGGTACAAACAGTATAAAAAAATTACAATATTAAATATTTAAAAAGAAAACCTAACATTAAATAAACAAAAAAAAAACAAAAAAAAAACAATTCCGATGGGTGTAGTTTGCCGAGGACACGCTGCGTTCCCCGGTTGTAAGGCAAGGCTGATCCTTTGAGCAAAATATTCTCTACTTAAAGGGTCACCCGTCGCCAAGCGGAGTTTTTCCCCAAGCTCACGAAAGATCGCCAGAGCCTTCTCGGACCACGGACCCATCGTTTCGACTGCAAAAGGGATGAAGTATAGTGATTAATGATGATCTCCGCATATTTGTTGCGCTTAAGGCGCGCAGCTGACTCTGCAGCGAAAATAAATAAACTTTTTTTCTTTTTTTCCCTTTGCACCCCACCTCAAATTTAAATACTCTGTATTGTCCCAAAGGATTGCTGATAGAGAATGCTGCGGCATTAACCCCGCTCTTTGTACATAGTGCAATAAAAAGTTGGCTGTGCCCAACTGAATGTTCTGTCCTAGGTAGACGAATTCTCGTACATTTCGAGAGTGAGTTCCCCACGCAGTTTGTTCTCGGCTCGGTCATGCTCGTTGAACATGACTTTCTTATTATTATTAACTATGTTATTATTATTTCAGACATGCCCGTGTAACAACGACACGTGTAATGCAAGGAAAAGCTGCGACAATCAGAAAGTATTTAGATTTATCATCGATGCACACTTTCAATAGAAGAATACAAATTTCTAAGCACTCCATTATTATTATTTTTATTTGAACCCGACATATGACACCCACTTTACGGGTAAGCGGCACGCTAGGTCCAAAAATGACCTGCTGAAGTCAGCCACTAACAGACATCAGTTTCTAGCAGTATGCCGTAAGAGATAGATACGCGATAGGCGGCGGACTGATGGTGGCAATTTTCCCAGTCTGCCGGGGCGGGGAAGTATCCACCGTTCGTGCCGATAAACCCTGTAGGGTGTATCCACATTTTAGAATCAAGCTCGAATTGCCCAGTCATGCCGGCATAGTGTTAGGGGCTGATGTCAGTCATGAGTGTCTGATTCCAGTTGCTAACATTCATTGACCACGCACGTCATCAGGTGGGCGCAAGGTGACATGTCGTGCTGGTATATAAAAAAAGGCTCGTTTGCCGTCACTACCAGTCAAGCTGGCATAGTGTTAAATATGAGTTATGAGAAATTTGTCTCTTCAACATGTTTCTTTAAATACAACCTGGATCGAAACATAGTCGTGAAGATATACTCCAAATGTAAATCTCAATTGTAAAGTTGTCACAACATATACATCAGAAGCTGTTTTTGACTTAAAATACACCGGGCATTTCTTACCTTTTGGTTTCAAAATCTCTGGAACTCTAAAATCGTTTCGCCGATATGTTGCCTCTCTGAGCTGTTCTACCGGGTATACTATGGCGAGTGCTTCAAAAAACTCTGTAACCTCATCCCTTCCTCTCCATTCCGGATCGAAACCGAGTGGAGCAGAATATGCACACAAATATCGTAGCCACTATTCCTACGCATATGTATAAATTTAGGGACTCATCTGACACAGCCCCTAGAACCTAGAGTCCTAAACCTTTACTAATGTAGATAGGCCTTCCAGATATATCAGGAGATTATAGTCTATATTCGCCACGCTCTGGCCAGAGTTGTTAGCATTAGTGGAACCGGGACCGACGACTTAACGTGCTCTCCTCCTCACGTGAAGATGGTGTTGATCTTTGACAAATGTACGTAAGAAAAGTATATTTCTTATTGGCACATGCAAAGTTCGAACTGACTTTTTAGGATTTTAAGAATAGCGTTGTCACAACTGAGCCATCACCAATCAGGAACTAATACATCAATTATTTATACTTATGGAGAAGCCAAAAAGTTTGTCCATTCCGTGATATGTTTTTTTTGGAAAAGTTGTTCGTTTCTATCAATATAATTAGTAATATCACGCAATATTTGTATATTATACCGCGTGTAGTTTAGTTTAGATTATTTATTTCGTAAGTAGGCATAGGACAATAAATATAATGTATTTTGCGCTTTTACATGTCAAAAAATTAATTATTATAACGAAAAGCTTATTTTCTGGAAATAGCTTGTATTTGGAGCAGCACATTACAACCCAAATATACATAATTATAATCTTAAAATTATAGCTGCTGTAATGAGGCATTGTCATACTACAAGCTATGTAATTGTCAAAAGAGCGTATATTTTTTTAGGCTTTAAGTGTCATTAGTAGAACCTCTATTTGAAATAAAAGAGATCACGTTCTTTTTTTAATATAATTCATTATTTGAAAAAAATAATACTACTGCACGGTCAATAAGTACGCGTCTCAAAATCGCGATATCCATCCTGATAAATACCTAAAGGCTGGGGGGTATTATTATAAACTGATCTCGCCCACGAAAAAGAAAGATAAAGAATTGCGTCAGTCAACGTTCGTGCGATCGTCGACCTCTCGCTACCTACTTCTCTTTATCGTAACTTTTATTACTAAATAATTAAATTTTATTACTAAATAATTAAAAAGAAAAATAAGTACCTAGTTCTTTATTTTATAAATTGAACGCAGTATTTATTATTTATAATCAAATATGTTTAATTCTCTTTATAATATATTTGTTGATTTTTTATTTATTTAAAGAAATACAAATAAAAACTAAGCATGATCTCTATGTAAAACGACGAATATTCCAATTTTATCTTAAAGGTCAGACGTCAGCTTGTTCAATCATTTTTTAGCTTTAATATGTACAATTACAGATACTTCATTTTGGTGCAACTCTGCCTAAAAATGCTTCACGTAAAGTTCCTTGCTTTTGAATTTTCACTTTTCCACTGACTTAAATATTTTAGAAGTTAATTATAACCTGCGTTGTTTAGCTACATTTTCATGCATGGTCTCTTGTATGTAGGTCAATTGGTTGTGACAACCGGAGTCGGGTGTTGCCGGAAATCAAATGTGCTCCGCTCTGACGAAGCGAGCAATTGGTATTCCTGGGAGAGACGCTACGGACAAATCATACTTCTATCTATTTTACTTACAAATTGAACCTTAGACATTGACAATTGTCAAAACTAGGCATTTAATGCTTTTACGTATTATAATCCAGGATTCAGAAACATAGATAAGGGGTAATTGGTCCTATTTTTGCTTACCATCAGGTCCCTATTTCACCACGTCGACGATTGTTAGTAACATATGTCGAGTGACAATTGTCAATGAAATATGTCCAGTGACTATTGTCAGTGACATATGTCGAGTGACAATTGTCAAGCGACAGGTGACATATGACAATTTTGAAAATTATTTTTTTCTTTTTCAACTTAAAAAGTATATTTATTCGAAGTTTATTAGTACATTAAATATAAATTAAAAGCTACCTAAATAATAAAATTAAAAATATACTAAACTATAAATAAAAAATGACCTCTGGAGACGTCCCATCCGAGATAGTCCCAAGGAGACTGGCAACATTTCCCCTCTGTATAGCGAGGCTAATACGTTGTCAGAAATAATTGCCAGCCTTCCTGTCTCCAGGCCTTTCTGTCAGCCGCTTTGACAACTCCGTGGCCAAGCGCCTCGCTGAGGGTCCCCATGGGCCCATCGTCAAATTCGTAACCGATACCAAGGTTGGCGTATTTGCGCAATTTGAGGTTCTCCGCAGAAAACGCCGCACTTTCCGCGCCTGACGAGTTTGCCTGGATGTGAGATGGAGCTAATGTGTCTACACACGTCGCATCCCACACCAGAGACCTGCCAAGTTTCAACGGCCCAACAGTCATTCCGTCGTGTCTCTTGTAGTTGCGATCACAGCGACATTATTGCCGCTCGGCCAATACCACCGTTGGATCGATGGCCAGCGCTCCGAGCGGCGCCACGAGAGTGGAATCAATCCGCGCACCGAGCGGTCACACGTTTTTTTTCTCTCTCACAATTTATAGCCTTAATTTACTCAAGTAATTAATAATACAAACACATAATTTACTCTTTATTTGAGCCATCGAAGACCCGCAGCAGTATCCCTACGTGGTTAGCAGCACAAACAGGGACTGACGATTTTATACACTTGTCATCGCTCCGCACAATTCCAGATGGTTCTAAGATTGCGGGTACTCCAGCAGTGACAAGAGACCTTCGGATGATGTCGTTGAGAGCCGCGTGACGAGAAATGCGGGCAGCACTTCTAGCACAAGAAATCCCGTGGTGTCCGAGATGATCGACTGGTTCTCCGCATCGACACTGGTGCGGGTAGACAGTCCGAGCTCCGAGACGAAGGCACACCGCCATGGTCAGGTCATTTCGATCAAAGAGTGTGTCAACCGATGCTGCGGAAAAAGTCTGCAACCAAAGAGTCAGGCTCTCTAGTGGAATCAGCCATCTTATATAAATTCCTATAAATATGACAGGATTTTGTATGTGCCAATCCAAATTTAATGGCAATTATTTTGTGATGCAAAAAATATTTTTCCTAGTCGACATATTTGTAGATTTGTCGGTAAATCTTGACATGTGACTAAAGCTGTGATGGTTACGTTACAATTGTTTCGTGGTTAACCTACGCGTATTTTCAAAATGTCATCACCGTAAACGTATTTGTGACGATAGTGATGGTAATTGTGATCCTTGACAATTGTCGCACCTGGTGGCTATGTCACATGTCGTGTTCAGTGGTAAAAAAGCTGTAAAATTTAAATATCTTGTTAAAAACTGTAGGTATCGAAGTAAATGATGAAACAAAATAGAAAAAAGCAAAAAGCTTCTGGTGAAAATTAAATTTTTACACGAGGCAAAAGTTTTGTGACTATGAAATTTGCATGTCAGCCGGCAGATAGCGGGTGGTTGTTTTTTTTCTTTTGTTCATGAAACATGTATTATTTTTCTTTTGTGCCTGTCACATGCAGAGCGGCCGGGCGCTGATAGTTTTTGCATAACAAAAAGCTGCAAACGACATAAACAAAATGTCTTAAAATATCTCTTTAAATAATTGTATTTTGTTGTGTTATATTTATTATTGCTCGATTCACATTAAAATGTTTTCTTTTATAATCACAAGTGTTTGAAGATGTACAGAATACTTTAGGTACAACGTGTGGTACTTTAGCTTGAGATTGCTACCACCTACACTATACTATACTGTATATTGTTTCTATTTGTTTATTTTACTTTTGACATATCTCACCTCATCTTATTTCACCTCTTTTAATCTCGTTTGGTCTAGTTTGGTCTCGTTTAGTCTCGTTTAGTTTCGTTTAGTCTCGTTTGATCTCGTTTGATCTCAATTAATCAAACAGAAAAAAAAAAAATTGGGGATCAGACAACGCCTTACCTTGACTGTACAATCACGCATTATCACTTTCTTCGGACACGTGTAACAGCGTGGAGTAAACATCCATCGAGCGCCTGGTAGTCCAGGGGAAAGTCGATGGCAAGAGGGTACGTGGTAGATCTCCGATGTGATGGACTGACCAGGTGAAGGCTGCAATGGATCATCCCCTTCATGAGTGCTCCAGGAAAGCTGCGGTCCGAAAGAAGTGGCGACGACTGCTTGTTAAGCGTGCCACTAGCACTCAAATGGCGACCACGACCACTTTGACGTTTAATGACATCTGTCATTTTTTCCAATATCGGTACAGTATTATAGGCGTGAAGGCGGATTAAATAGACAGACAGATATTTCGCTGTAGGGTCACATGTTTTCGTCAGATGATGACGTCGTCATAGCACTCAAATGGCGACCACGACCACTCTGCCAAGAGTGTAGCGACTAAGAAGAAAAAGGCCTCATTTCATCTCATTTTATTTTATATTATATTTAAAAAAAACGCATCGAAATGGTATCATCATCATCATCAGCTTATGTCTCTCCACTGCTGCATATAGGCCTCTATCAAGGCTCGCCATTTCATACGATCTTTCGCCCCCTATACCATCCCCCACCAGCCACCTTTTTCAGGTCATCCGCCCATTTCGCAGGGGGGCGTCCCACTCTGCGTCCTCCCGTATATGGTCTTCACTCTAGAACCCGTCTACTACAATGGTCACCGATTCGGCGACAGACGTGTCCGGCCCATTGCCACTACAGCTACTGATTTTGAAGTCTATGTCGTTAACCTTAGTTTTCTGACGGATGTCCACGTTTCGGACTTTATCTATTAAAGAAATACCGATCATAGGAATACATTCTCACGCAGAACACTTTAGGAAGCGAGTGAAGTCTTAAAACACTATACCAGACAAAAAAAGAGCCAAGTTTTTAAATCTATTATACCAGCCCCCCTGCTATAAGTATGAAAAATGTATTTAATATGTGTATAATAATAGATAATAAGCTTCCTGACCTAAACTAAAATTACAACTGACGAAATGGCTACTGGACCATAGATTTTATAGTGTAAAAGAGTATCTTGAGTGCAAAACAGTTTAATTAATATTGTTTTTTGTTTTAGTGTAGTTGTTATTATGACATTAGTATGTAAGTAATGTTTTGCACGCCTGCTTGCAGGTGGAATATATGTGAGTAGACCTGACTAAAGTTCTGTGACCACTGTACTGTATTTATTGCAAATAAACGATATTTCATTTTCATTTCATTTCTCCATAGCTCATTAAGCGACCTTAAACTTGTGCACCAGACCCACTGTCAGAGTCCACGTCTCAGCTCCGTACGACAAAACTGGAAAAACGCATTCTTTGAAAACTTTCGTCTTCAAACACTGTGGTATGTCTGATAAGAATATGTAGCGCAACTTCCTGAATGCTGCCTATCCTAAATTCAAATTCAAAATCTTTATTTGCTTAAAAATATGGTACAATGTAGAAGATGATATATAAAATTAAGATCAGCATATTTTTACTGTCTCCAGAATGCAAATTTTACAAATCTATAAAAATAAAAACATTGTTAAAGAACTGTGTCTACCTGCTTACATTTAATAAACTAAAATTGTATGTTAAATTAATATTATTCGTATGTCAAAATTAGATTAATGATAAACATAATTATGTCTGGTTTTTAAAAAATATTCATTAATATTATAAAAACAACACTCAGCAAGCCATCTATGCAGCTATATTTGAAATAAGTTTGTAGACAGACTTAATATTTCGTTAGGCTGGAAATGGTATATGGCAAACAATTTTAGTTCCCTACTACCAAATAATAAGTTTGTGGTGGTAGAACGCGCATTTCTCCGACTGTAGCAATACAAAAGGTAACAATAGAGAAGGTACTTCCCAAGGCGGAAGTTCCCAACCCACGTTAGAATGTTTCCTTTTATATTTTATCGCCGATAAAAGAAGCATTACGCAGTCAATCTTTGTGAGGAATACGAAATGAGCTGAGGAAAATAACTTCAATTGGTGCTAGGCTAAAGTGTTACTAGATTTTGTTACTATGCAGTGTAATGCCCTTCTAATAGTGGTCAACGAAAATACCTTCAAAGGGGAAATGCTGGTAGTGTATTGGGCACCATGCCACAAGACAGCGATTTGGATGAGCTATTTTTTTTTGTAAGTATGTATTTTTAATTTCTATGTAATGTAATATTATTATTATTATTTTTGGTTAAATTTAGATTTTGTTTTAATATAGTTTATTTAATATTGTAATTCTTTTATATTACTTCGAATAAATATTATTTAATGGCAGTCATGTCATTTTATATATTTACAAATATTCAATTTAGCAGCATTATTAACTTTCTTATATAAACAAATGAACTTTTATACACAAAGCGATTTATGAAGTTACATTTTATCAACGGAACTTACAAAAACATTATTTAACAAAATGTAGCTCATTCTAAATAAAATGAAATAAATTAGTTATGTTGGAATGGTGTGTGTGGAATTGTATGTAAGTTGGTGTATGGCGATGCATATAGGTGTATGTGCACTATTGTATATACTACAATATTTTAGATTCAAATTGTGCTTTTACCTGATTAAATAAATCAACATCTAAATACAACTTGTTGTATTTCTTCGGTATCCTTTTTGTCAGACAGTTAGACGCATAATTTGTGCATGAGTTAGAACTCATGAATATATCAGGTTGTTTGGTATTGCGGATTGGTGTAGAGAGACGCAGAACGCTAGCAACCAAGGGCGGACTGTCGATAGTTCCACCACAAATATGCAATATGCTCTATTAGAGTGCACGTTTATACCATGAATTTCAAAAATAATTTCTGGAATTTATTTTCAACATCGGCGCAGTATTATAGGCGTGAAGGCATGTTTTGGTCAGATGATGACGTTATATAGGAAATATTTATCCCTGGATTCCAAGGAATATTTCTGTAAAATTTCATCAAGAACAGTCCAATAATAAAGTGAGTAAGACTGACAAACAGACATCACAGAATTTCTCTACCATAAATAAATAAATAAATTTGCATCTATAATGAAAATTATTTTTTTTCATTCGCAAGTGTTATTTCCGCAGGTCAGAGGTTCGCAGGCGCGACGCAACCGACAGATAATTCTGCAATACTACGCCAGTAACTCATGCAGCGACTAAAGCACACGCGATTAACTTGTGGAATACTGTTCGCGCAAGTAGACCGCGACAATAATTTTCTCCAGAAACATGCAGCGTGTACAAGCACAAGCGATTAACTTGTAGAATACTGTTCGCGCAAGTAGACCGCGCCAATAATTTGCTCCAGAAACATGCAGCGTGTACAAGCACAAGCGATTAACTTGTAGAATACTGTTCGCGCAAGTAGACCGCGCCAATAATTTGCTCCAGAAACATGCAGCGTGCACAAGCACCAACGAGTAACTTGTGGAATACTGCTCGCGAAATTAGCTCACGCCAAACATGCAGCGTGTGCAAGCACCCTTATGTTTGAGAAAATGTAAAAGTTTCCATTAATCGTGCAGCCTCGGCCATAAATCCTGGACCCAGCCTTATCGAGTCAACTTGATGACAGAACGATGAAATTCATGAAAAGATCCTATTCGAATTCTTCTCTGGCTTCACTTTATTTATGGCGTAAAGTATATTTTTATTTTATGTAAAAAATACATACAGTAGAGCTTACTAACAAGGAACTTACTAAAGCTAACTAAATATGTATTGAAAAGCATTTTTTATTTATTAATATGATTAAAAACTACTAAAAGAGTAAGAACTAAATATAAATTAAACCTAATAAAAATAAAACTATAAGTAAAAAATAGACGTTCCGTCTAGAGACGACCCTTCAGGCTGGCAACATTTTCCCTCTTTATATCGATGATAATATGTTGGCAGAAATAATTGCTAGCTTTCCTGTCTCCAGACTTTTCCGTTAGCCGTTTGGACAACTCCTTGACGCTTGGCTGAATGTCCCCATGGGCCTATCGACTCAACCCCAAACGGCGCAAATTCGTAACGTGTACCGAGGTTGGCGTATTTGCGCAGCTTGCAGAAACAGACGTGATGTGTGATGAGGCCAATGTGTCTGTGAACAGGCGGCAATATTTTTTTCTGCGGACAAGATGACTGCGTACGGTTGACGGGCGTGCAGTGGACAGCATATACAAGAGATTGGCGGCTGGATGACGGCGACGCTCGGGTGACGGTCGTGCAATGGACACGAAGTCATAGTTTCTTTGGCAGACGAAATTATGGTGTACGGTTGATTGGCGTGCAGTGGACAGGCGACAATAGCAAATGTATGCAACGCTACTTTGGAGCCGTCACTAGTTTTCAGTGACGTGAAAGTGGCAGTGGGCAAACGGCACGTAATTTTGATTCATACAGTATTCCTTTTTGTATAATAGTATAGTACTCAACAGGCTGGTAATATGGCTATATGTTAAGCTGTTTTAATAATGAATATTAATTAATTAGGTATCATTAAAATATTGTTCAAAATCCACGTTTAACCAATCAGCACAGAGCATCGTCGCTGGATTAAGCTCCAGAGGAAGACGGGCTACAATCTGCCAACATTCTGCTAATAGAGGAGGGCTAAGAATATGCGGAAAATGCTTATTAATAATTAAATAATTTATAGTAAAAAGTAAAGTATCATGACGACCGTTTCCCTTCCAGGGTGGTCAGAAACCATGGTTATAAAGAAGCGGAATTACATTTGGACAACTTTACTATAGTTAGAAGTTTGCGTTCAGTATTTTAAATATTCATTCTGTCAGAATTATGACAGTCTCTAGCACTTTTAACATCTATCTCTTTCATATTATAAATATTCATGTCACGAAAATTTTATTTATAATTTTATAATGTTTTTAATTAATATATTGAAACGAAATCGGGTTTGATAAATTTGTTGTGTTTAAACGAATTATTAATAAGAAATAAAACTTTAAATAACATGTTATTCTATTGAAGCAAACAACTTTTCCTGAGTAACTTATTTCAAAAAAGTAAAAAAAAAGTAGTCGATTAGTATGGAGAAGCCAAAAAAAGTATCGTTACACATGACTTCTAGCGTAAGACCATACAAAGTCACCCCGTATAAACAAATACGTAATAATATGTACACAATACTACATACATATATATACTAATTAAATAATAATATGACACGGTGCTGGATGCTAAAACTAATCGAAATGTGAAATCGAATATTATTCATTAAAAAAATATTGCTAGTAGGTTTATGAAAAATGCTGTAAATTAAAACTTAACTTCAATAATGGATGGACAGATGCGAGAAAAAAGAATTTACTATAAAATACATTCACAGAATGCGATGGATTAGTTAAAACTGACAACAGTGGCAGCACGGTATATTTTAAACATTAAAAGCAATCTGCTATACAAGATGTAAAACTCACTAGGTCGGTTGCAAATCAGTTATATATTCGTATATAACATTTTGTGTTAGAAGGCTAAATTATAATGTATAAATAATATTATTGTTTGTTGGAAATAATAATCTCTCTCCTTATAATATTAGCGCCTTATCTGTGTTCGTCCGTTGAAATATCGACGATGGTAATTCGAAAGCGTTTCAGCGCTGCATTGGTAATACCTATGCTTTAGAATACAGTTCATACAATTTGTATGAAAGATTGAAGCGCAGCGATAATAGTGCTTTAATGCAAATATTATGCTGTAAGGATTTGTTGAGACCTTTGTAAGTTGAATCCCCCGATTGTGGCTGGAGTTGTTAAATTATGGATAATTTAACTTGATTTATGTTATAAATTTTCAATTATTTTTTAAGAGATTCGTGTACAATAGGCAAACGAGTCCACCATTTAGACAATTATTATTATTATTAATTTGCGATTAATTAAAAAGAATCTAGCTGCTGATCTGAATATATTTAAAAACTGTACCTTATTTTGTCGTATGGTTTATTATATATCTTTGGTATTGGACTCAATTTCAATACAAGTGCACTTTTATTTCATTTTATCCCCCTAACGAACAGTATTCTAAACAGAATTTTTTCATAGGTTTTTCTTCATGAGATCTGAGATTGAAAATGAAGCATGTTGGAATTTTATCTGCCATATGCTTACATTGAAAATCATAATATATAAAGGTAAGTTTGTAAATTTTTTTTTAATTTTATTTTTCTGATATGATTAAAATTGAATAGTTTAGAATTACTATCAACATGTGGTCTACGGTGCTATAGCCTTTTCAAAACTCGGCCTGCTCTAGGGGCTAGAAATCATCCATTCTCTGGGCGAGACGATTCGTGAACACCCTTGAAAACAATTTATAGATGTGGCTCAGAAGTGATATGGGTTCTTCATAAAGCATTTTCTTAAGAACAGTAATTCTGGTCCACATATTCTGGCGTAGTCCCGTGGCGAATGACGAAGTCAAAGAGCTTTCTGAGTTGTTCGCGAACTGGTTTTCGTCCTGCACTCAGAAGCTCGACAGTAACTCCATCTTCACCAGGTGCCTTGTTGTTTTTTAGTTGTCCAAGGGCTATTTTAATTTCGTCCAATATCATATTAATATATTTACATCCACCAATATATATAATACTTATATATATTGGTCTATATTCGTTATTCATGAGAGTTTATATAGATCCCATTAGTAATACGGTAATTATCATTAATCAGACAAAAGGTGATGAAACCGTCTGCATGTTTTAATTATTATTATGTATTATTTATTCCTCGCCAAGCCGTCTGGCCAGCGTGGCGAGTGTAGGCCAAATTCTCCAATTCTGGAAGTCCCATCTCCAGCAGTGGAGGTCTAGGACGCTGTGTTCTATGGGCTGTAATGATTATTTATTATTCTTATATGGCACAAATCCAGGGTACACATCTCGGTCGCCAATACTTCCAACAGAACCAACGCTGCGCTACCAATTCCACGGTGAAGTGATGTTTGACCTTTGTCATGATGTGCCTATACTAAAGAAAGGTAAGTATGAATCCGCTTCGTTAAAGCTGACCACCCCAGACCTATTAAAATAGCTTTGTGTTGGTTTGTTATTATTTTGTTTTAGAACTCGATGAATGCCATTTAACATGTCTTGAACACTGGCATAACTACTTAAACACTGGCCTACCCACTTCAACACGGTTCGACCTACTTGAAACTCGAAGGACATATTACCAAAGTTTACCACAAGTTTGATTGGCAAAGTTTATTCATTGCCACGTACAGTTACCAGCAGGGACGAGGGTTCTATTAGCGTGCGACATTTTTTGTGTGACAAAGTTTTAATAGTAGGTTGTATTTTATTTAAAAATCAAAGACAATTAATATTTAACAAGACGGATCAAGAAGTCAAACGCTATGCTACGACAATCGTCTCAGAATTAATAAACCTATTACAGTATATTTATTTATTCGAAGAGAAAGGACAGAGACAGGCAACATAAGAACATAAAAGATAGCAACAGAGTAGAAGTAATTAAAATTATACCCGCCACCAGAATATTTCTCACTGTGAACAATAGTGCACTCTTTGTGCGATACAAAATTCGGAAAATATCACCTTGGCCAGGTATAAAGAAAACAACTGCATATATTGTCGGTTATGGTCGTGTTTGACGTTTATTTTCGCTCATAACATTATGCTCAGTCAAGCCGGCATAATGTTAGGGACTGATGTCAGTCATGAGTGTCTAATTCCAGTTGCCAACACTTAACATCAGGTGGGTGCAAGGTCACATGTCGCGCTAGTATATAAAAAAAAAAACTATCGAAAACAAAGTCTATATCCATTCTGTGGTGTTAAGGAAAAAGGAGATGAGTCGAAAAATTTAAAAATTAGATTTTTGCACCTATTGGTTCTAAACATTCATATGCGTCAATGCAATAAGGAGATGAGTTTATAAACTGTACTGTTTATTTTACATCCCTACGTACATAAAGGGGCTAGTCGTAACATTAAAATGTATAAATAAGTAAAAACAGTGCAATCGAGTTATCTCAGTGTCGCGCTTTTACCGCCAATAATTCAGTTATGCATAGTGAGATGAGTCGACTCGTACCTAAAGTATACGACTAATGAAATTGAACATTAGGTAAATTACAATTTTCTAATTATAAAATTGAGTTTTTTTTTTAAATTTGCCTCTAGTGAAAAGTTCAAGTTTTGTACTTATCCACACCACAGATATATTCACGAAAACCTATTACATGCATTTGTGATGCATCATTTTAATGACGAAACCATTTCAAATGTGTTTATAACTGCCAATATAAAGATTGTATTGTCATTATTTTTACATTAGTATTTTTGGACATTTCACTTTTGCCTACATATTGTGTAACATATTTTAGTTTTAAATAAATTGTAAAATGTATGTTGTAGTTGTTATTATATTTGTTATTATTTTTAGAATTATATTTGTTAATGTAATGAATTTGTAAAACACATGTGGTAGGTTTTTTGCATGCTTACTAAGAAGTTAGGTTACTAAGAACTATGTACCGAAAAACCACGAATATATAATAATAATAAAATAATAAAATCATTTATTGTCACAAAAAGTATACAGGTGTACAATAGGTGAACAACATAGGGTGATGTGTTTGTGATACCTACACGAGGTTGCCCTGTAGTGCGGGATATCAGTGCTCTTCCGTGTTATAATGTTACAACAATAAATGATGTATATGATTTGATTTGATCATTATTTTAATTATTTTGAATGATTCTTCTCCTGCTAGTGGGAGACGAACTAAAGCGGTCCAAAGAGCAGTTAATAATTTTCTATGTCAAACACGTCTATTGTATAGCTTTATCGTTAGAAAGCGGCGAGCATAATCGAGCTTACTTACAAAATACTAAATATCATTGACAGTGTCGGTCCGTTTAAAATGTGTTTAAAAGTAAAGTATCATCACGACCGTTTCCCTTTCGGGGTGGTCAGAAACCACGCTTATAAAGCGGATTCACATTTAGCCAACTTTACTATAAGGCCAATCATGACAAGTGGCAAGCTCGTCGATGTCTCCAGCGTACAAAACTCGAAAAAAATCGCAAATAAATTAAATGTGTTTATTTACATTAATTATATAACATTTTTGTGACCCGACCAGGAATCGAACCCGGTACCTCCGAGGCTAAATCCACGGACTTAACCGCTAGACCACGGAGACAGTTTAAAATGTGTTTAATTTCTATTAAACACATAATAAAAAAATAATATTTTAGTTATTGTTTAATTATGACCTTATAGTTTTTGTTTTAGCTTATTTTTTTTTATTTTTTTTAATACTGGACACGACATGTGACATCGCGCCCACCTGATGGTAAGCAGTACGCGAGGTCCAAGAATGGGAGCAACTGACGCCGGTCACTACGACCGACATCACTATGCCGGAATAACAATATGCTTTTTCACACTTCGCTTGAAGGACTCCAGGTTATAAGAGTGGGGAAACACACTGGCTGGGAGAGCATTCCACATCTTCTGCGTGCGACAGATGTAAGAGTCTCCAAATTTATGAGTACGCGTAGGGATAGTGGGTAAGGTATGTGGATGCATATTTTGGCCTGTGCGTGTAGTTCGGTTGCGGAATAGAGAAGAAGGGCCACATAATGTAAACGAAATGTTAACATTGGCCCCATTTATAGTGTAGGGTAATACCTGTACTGTGATGCTGTGGATTTGTGTTGAATAAAAAAGTCACGTCTTCGTAAAAGGAAACAGAATATGGTTGCTGCTTCGTATATTCAAATAAGGATTTAAAATAGGCTTACATTCAAAAAGTATCACGGAGAAACTAGCACAAAAAATCTGCTTAATAAAAGCAAAACGTAGAATCTGGAAAAGTGTTAGTAAATGCAATGGCAAAACTGAGTATCTATGTTGGGGACTGAGGCTGGTTTATCAAAGCTTGTTTAATAATGTATGCGCCTCCGCCACATACAAACGCCTTTGATTTGTCTCCTTTAACGGTGACAGAACAGAAAACACCGTAGAGTAGATTTACTTCACAAAAAATATTTACTTTATTATTACGACACTGTATCGTCTGCTTTACCTTAATTTTGCAATGCTTTGACCACAATGCAAGAAGAGCTGCTGATAATCTTTTAATTGACGGGGAAGATTGACGGTAAAAGAATATAAATAAAATAAGAAAAAATCGTTTATTGATACTATTTAAAAAGTATGTTTTTCACTCTTAAAATTTTGATGACTGTAAAAGTAAGTAAAAATTAAATAACAAGTTTTCTGCCCCGGTTCTGTCAATAATGTGATCCATCGGGCTTCGGTTCTTAAACCGTTTGGGATCTCTGGCAGTGATAGTAAAAAAACCGATGGATTAACTTTGGTGCTGTGGTCCATGGGTCGAGCATTAATATAGGACGCTACTTGTGGCGACACCCTTGTTAGGGCTGGGGCTGCTGCGGACGCGGACTCGGCTAAAATACCACATGTCATAAATACAAGTCTGTTGGTAATCACTACGTGTTTGGCCTTTAGGTCTTAAGACAATTGGACCGTGGGGGCAAAGTGATAAGAAGTTTTTTAAAGAACTATCTAAGTAAGTCTGGTTTTTTCGCGCAGCAAATCAGCATGGCTATGCAGTGGGGGAATGTTGCAAGTGTTCTTGGCACACTACCATATAACCAAGTCATAGGTGAATATAAGTAGGCGCGAGTTAAAATTTAGCCAACTTTACTATAGGCCCATCATGACAAGTGGCAAGCTCATTTTTTAGTTACCTACAATTGAAACTCAGTGTACACGGAATCCGGCGAGGTGCCATTAATGGCGAGTCCTTCCTTTTCTACCTGTTAAAACATCATCTACTGGAGAATCAGCGGGCTTTTGCATTCCAGAACTATTCTGATGCTCAGACCCGGCCTGAGGACCGAGTTGCTAGATTACGAATTAGGAAAATCTAACATTTAACTTAATATAATTTATTTTAATAATAATTATATAGTGGTCGTCTCCACGTCTTTCGCTGTGGGATCTCATTACGTGAATTATGGATGAGTTGAGACACAGCGCGGTATAACGACATGCAGATTACATCACCGCGCACAGCCTGAGGGGTAGGCAGATAAACTGATTAAATTAAACCACATTCTGGTACCTAGTTCTTGGAAAACGTAAAGAAGTCAGTAAGTTTGACTTGGAGTATGCAATTAACGTAAAAAAACTAGTTTTGGTATATGTTATGTTTTTTTAATAACATTGGGGTATTTTGGTGTATATTTGTGCCGTTTGCAATGTTTTTTTTTAGTAAAGTCTACTTTTATTGATAAGACTAATGTTATGTAATAATAATGATGTTCAAATGTATCCGTGAGAATTTTCCAGTCTGAAGCGAATACTACTTTTACGAATTCAAACTATTTAACTGCCTCCGTGATGTAGCGGTTAGGTCATTTAAGTTATTTGTAATATATCTCGAGTTAGGTACGCTAGAGACATCGACGACTGCCATGATGGGCCTATAGTAAAATTGGCTAAATGTGAATCCGCTTCTTTAAAAGCGTGGTTTCTGACCACGCTGAAAGGGTCGTCACTTTCCTATTGTTACTTTTACTATAATATACTGTGCTATTAAGTTATTTGGAAAATAAAGTATATAGTTATCGTATCAATCAGATCTGTCATGATGATATTTAGCACAGCTATGTCAATACAATTTAGCAATAATCCCCATACAAGATGAATCTAGCCAGCGTGGTGAGTGTAGGTCAAATTCTCCAGATATATGTTCTGGATGGTCTAGGACGCTGTGTTCTTGGGGCTGTAATGATGAAGATGAATGATGTGCTTTATGTATAATGTTGATTTTTATTTATATTAGTGTATTTTTTTTGTTACATAAATTAAAAAGTGAATTTCATAAATTTATATAGGTAACTGTAAAAAAGGAAATATAGTAGGTAACTTAAATATGTCGATAGTTAAAAAAATATACACGTAGAAAATGGTCATGACTGGCGCTGGTTTATGGCTGTATTTTGGAACATAACTTCCGTTTTGTCGAGTTCCATAACAAATAGGGAGTCAAATCAATAATCCTAAATGTAAATAATATGCCCCCTACTATGAACAATCGTTTGCTTTAACCTACTTAGTGACGTCATGATGTACTCCATATAACTGACAAGCCAGTAAAGTTGCGAGGCAGGAAATAATGCCTTAAATAATGCTTGTGTTTAATATCAAAAATATTGTTTATTTAAATGAAGTTTTTATACACAAATAGGTATGTTTGCAACCATCGTGTAATAAAAAATGGCTGCTGGCTGACGGAGACAGTTTAGGGAAAGGAAAAGAAAGGTTATTCATGTGGGTTCAGCTATCATCTGAATTCCTCTTGGGCATCTCATCGGATCGAATCCGGAAGATATATTGTTTCACTATACCGTTTGATTGTCTTCACACAGCAGTTATACGAAAGTCATATAGTAGGCTCGCATCTTTTGCTAAGATATCCTTTATTTGTTTATTCATTTTGGAAAATCAACAGTTAACAATATTTAAATAAATATATTTATTTCTTTCTTTCAATAAAGAAATCAATGCAAGTGCTTACATCGATTACCTACAGATGAACAATGCTACAATAATTGTAAAACATATTAGAAGTTACAACGATTAATATCTGTAGGTCTTTTAGACATACACTAAAAGAGAATAAACAACAATGAGTGAGTTGGTAAAAAAAACAAATTACTCATAATGATTACTGTCGAAGCTCAATTCAACGTAACGAACCATCATTACTAAACTAGACTAATATTAAACTAGAGTCTAATAACTATCTGTTGTTTTGAAGTTAAATAAGTCCAGGTCAAAATGGTCCGCAAGAATATTATAGTCGTTGCATGCTCTAAATACACACATCAAAAAAGTCTAGGGATCAAGCATGTTTATGCGGATTTCTTGTGATTGAGATGTGGCTTTGTAATAAATTTATGATTTTATAAATTTATATGGATCCTTTTTGGTGCATTTCATAATTTAAAACAGGAACTGTCCATCAAATTCGAGTAAAAGATGAAAATCAGCTGTCAATATTTTCCCTATAAAAACATAAGACGCATTGAAGACATTATTAGTGCTACTGTTTCCCTACTACTGATTAAAACCAACGTTATTATGGAGCGGCGACGTCATTTAAGCAGGGAAGAAATGATCAGAGCCGTGGGAATGATAGAAGCTGGTTCCCGGCAACGTACTGTGGCTTTAGCTCTGAATACAAGTCAGAGTGTTATCAGTCGACTTTGGACACGTTACCGAACCATTGGTACCGTGGCTGAGCGCCATGGAGGACGGTATCGCTGCACCACACGGAGACAAGACCGATACATTCAAATCACAGCTCGAAGAACTCCAACAATAACCGCCATGATGTTAGCCGTGAGCCTTCATCGCTCTTCAGGGAACTTAATTAGCGACCAAACAGTCAGAAACCGCTTGCATGAAGTGAACCTTCATTCCCGAAGACCGCTACGGGTACCACCTATAGCAATGCACAATCGTAGGACTCGATATCAATGGGCTCTTGAACACAGAAATTGGACAGAAGAACAATGGCGTTTCGTGTGCTTTTCTGATGAGTCTCGTTTTGGTATGAGGCCGGATACAAGACGTATACGACACTGGAGAACCCCTGGACGCCAACAGCGATTAAAATCCTGCCAGGAAGTCCATCCTTATAGTGGTGGAACCATCATGGTATGGGCGGGTATTTCGATCGGCGGAAGAACTGAGTTGATTTGGATCAGAGGCAACCTCAACGCTCAAATTTATGCTGAGACGGTTGTATCAGACGCCATCGTTCCTCTACAAGTGCATATCGGTCCCTTATTTCAGTTAATGCATGATAATGCACGACCGCACACCGCAAGAGTTGTAAGACAGACTCTCGCCGCAGCTAACATCAATGTCCTGCCCTGGCCTGCTCAGTCGCCAGACTTGAACCCGATTGAGCATGCATGGGATATTCTTCAGAGAAGAGCTCTGCCGAATATGGAGGGTATCCAGTCGCAAGAAGACCTTTTTTTGTTGTTGCAACGAACATGGGCGGCCATTCCACAGCGTGATTTGAATGAACTCATTTTGAGTATGCCAAACCGATGTTCTTGTGTTGTTAGTGTTCGCGGTAGAAACACGGATTATTAATTGTTTAAGTTACCCAATAAAATAAAAAAAAAAAACTGTTATTTCAGTCTTTTTTTCGAACTTTAATGTTAGTGGTTCAAATGTCAAAAATCCCTTTATTAGGAAAATGGCAATTTTTTTTACTAATACAAAGGTGACTTGGTTTATCGTTACTGTAGACAAACGAAAACATTTTATTTGATCAATCCTTAAAGAAAATTTTAATGAATATCAATCAGGAGAAAAGTTATTGCAAAAATATATGTTGATCCCTAGACACTTTTGATGTGTGTAACTGTTCTGTATATACCTAGTACTAGCATATGAAACGAACAAGATTGGGGGACATCGAAGATTAAGCCTTCATGACCATAACCCAGTGCTAATCGATGACAACTGACAGTAAGAAACATTAATGGATACATAGGCAACACTACCTCCGTGGTCTAGCGGTTAAGTCCGTGGATTTAGACTCGGAGGTACCGGATTCGATTCCTGGTCGGGACACAAAAAATATATTTATTAATGTAAATAAATACTTTTAATTCATATTTAATTTATTTGTGATATTTCTCGAGTTTGGTACGCTGGAGACATCGACGAGCTTACCACTTGTCATGATTGGCCGGCAGTAAAGTTGGCTAAATGTGAATCCGCTTATTTATAAGCGTGGTTTCTGACCACTCCGAAAGGGAAACGGTCGTGATGATACTTTACTTTTTATATTTTACTTTACATAGGTAACAAGGATTTTATCAGCCAGTAGATAATTGCTAATTCCCTATTCAAAATAATAATAATAAAAACTAAACGTTATTTAAAATAAAATTAAGTTGTCATGATAGACCGCCACATCTCGCATATCCTAAAGCAAACACTGAGGATGAACTGTTTGCCTTGGATTTACCTTCCCAATGTTAACGTAAATATTTGACGGTTTTAATACCTTTAAAATAAAACATCCTTTTGAGATATATACATTATTTGATTTGATTCTAACACCTATGTAGTAAAAAAATAGTGTTTCCACTAATTAAAATTCAAACATTTTATTGCATGTAAATAAATTAAGAAGATAGTACAATTACATATATGAAACGTAGCAAATAATAACAAAACTATCTAATAATTTTCAAACTATTAACACCTTAAACTATAATATAAGTTTTTTTGTTTTATAACTTATAAGAATTTCAAAAAAGGATCGAAAATAAAAACTACTACTCGTATTTATATTTTAACAGTAGGTAATCCTTTAGATCATTTACAAAAGTTTTATCAGTGGATATGCTCGTTTAATTAAGTGTTTGCCTAGCTGAATGCGTCTGTCGGCTTCTTTGCTACGCCTAATTGCATAGTCTATTCAAGATACTTCGAGATTGGCATTACCCAACCAGATTCGTTATATTATCGTTATATTTCGCTAAACATTACTTTTGTCTTGTCCAAGTTCATTGCGACTCCAACCTGACGTGGCGTACGTTTAAGCTGTTTATTATTTAAATTATTTTACTACTAAGTGGAAGACTAAGCAGCAAAAGGCTCCAAAGAGTAAGTTGTTAGCAGAAGATCAGCAGCTTAATAGTTGCAATGAATTCATATCAAAGCAATTTTTGTATAGAAATTGCTAATTTCTCGACAGAAGACGGGTCTGCTGTCAATATTAACGATTCTACAATCTGATATTAGTGGAACGAGGACTGATGTAACTTACTTTCAAAGGTAATAGGATAGTGGTAAATCTATGACAAATGTTTCTTAGGTAGATAAATTATAAAATGTAGTTGTTAACTAAAGATTCCTTCAGTCAGTACTGAAAGGTGGGCAATTAATATTTAAACCATTTTTAAACAAATTAACGAGATCCACTACAAATTTATAGAGACACTTTATCTCCCCGACCTCGTATCTCTTAGGTATTCACTCTAATGTAATTCCAACTCGACCCGAAAATTCGACCCATGGGACTTGCAATGTAGACGTCCACAGGCATAAGTGGGCCCCAGTGAGTCACAATATAAGGAAGTCCATGAAACACGGTTCACTGTTTGCGTGGCGTACATAGATTTTCGTTATAATAAGGTTTCGTAATTTTATTCCTCAAGAGCGGTGGTGGTTTGGTTGGAACTAAACTGGTTCAAACCCCCTGCATATACTAATGACAAATACACATTTCTTATGTACATTTGTTATAGATTTAAAACACCAACGTGCCTCGAAAAGGAGGTTAAGCCTTCGGTCCCGATAATCAGCTTTTCTGCAGCTGGCATAAAAAATATTTTAAAATATTGGTATGTAAAGTAAAGAGGGCAAAAGCGTTAAACCCACTTAATGTTTTGTTAAATTCTATAAACAATCTAACATGAGAACTATTTTAAGGGACGAGTTTATTCTCTTTCAAAAAATTGGACCGACTACCAACAAGGATGAAACAGAAAAATCTGTAGCGTCGGTAACTCTTTGAAAAATTCAACCCACTTCGTTATTAAAGTACCCCGTTTGAGAGCTTTGGTTTGAATCTCTTTGAGGCGGCACTGACCGTATTGCGGTTGCGAATACGGTCCGGAGATTCTTGCAGTTCATTATTGTACTTATTTAAAACAAATTTATTTTAATATATTTAATTGGATCATAATAAAGGTATATAATACGTTTATTTCAAATAAAACCTTAAAATAAATAAACTATATTATATCAAAAACTAAATTTAACCAAAAAAAATATATAAAATCAAAAATTAAATACTTACAAAAAAATACCTCCTCCAAATCGCTGTCTTGTGGCATGGTGCCTAATACACTAGCAGCATTTCCCCTTTAAATTAAGATATTTTTTGTGAGAAAAAACTGCCAGCCCTATTGTCACTAGAGATAAATAAATAATAAATTCATATTTTCGATGCTTGCTGATCCGAGCTTGTTCCGCTGCAACACCAGCTCTCACAGAGCTTATTTAAACTACATTGAGATAAATAAATATTAAAAATACAAGGCGTTATTCAAGCAACTTTTATACCTAATCTAACATGCGACCATGCGCCTACCACAAAGTAACAGAACACAAATATAACAACAGCATATTTTTTTATTCTTTATTGCATCTTAACATGATATGATTTTTTATTTTTTTTAAGTTTCTTTAAACGCTTTGTTTGTACAGAATACATAACCCCTAAATACGTAATTTATTCACATAATATTTGTTCATAAATAAGAGACCCGACGGAATGACTGTTGGGCCGTGGAAACTTGGCAGATCTCTGGTGTGGGATGCGACGTGTGTAGATACATTAGCTCCATCTCACATACAGGCGACCTCGTCAGGCGCGGGAAGTGCGGCTTTTTCTGCGGAGAACCTCAAATTGCGCAAATACGCTAACCTTGGTATCGGTTACGAATTTGCGCCGTTTGGGGTCGAGACGATGGGCCCATGGGGACCGTCAGCGAGGCGCTTGGCCAAGGAGTTGTCAAAGCGGCTGACAGAAAGGTCTGGAGACAGGAAGGCTGGCAATTATTTCTGCCAACGTATTAGCCTCGCTATACAGAGGGGAAATGTTGCCAGTCTCCTTGGGACTATCTCGGATGGGACGTCTCTAGAGGACATTTTTTATTTATAGTTTAGTTTATTTTTAATTTTATTATTTAGGTAGCTTTTAATTTATATTAAATGTACTATAATTAACTTTGTTCATAAATGAGTTGGGGATTATCAAATTTAAAGTGTTGTAGAAT
Source organism: Tinea semifulvella (assembly GCA_910589645.1). NCBI lineage: Eukaryota > Metazoa > Arthropoda > Insecta > Lepidoptera > Tineidae > Tinea > Tinea semifulvella. The sequence continues at coordinate 1,259,946 of OU342604.1, forward strand.
ATAATGCACACTAACACTTGTCTTCTCCATTTTTCTGTACGGTTCGGAGACATGGACCATAAAAGCCGCGAATAGAGCGAGGATTGATGCGTTTGACATGTAGTGCTGACGTCGTTTGCTCCCTTGGACCGCACGACGTACTAACATTTCTGTGCTCGAAGAGCTTTAGCTGACCAGGGAGCAAAGACTCTCTACCGTCTGCTTTGCCTGAATTCTGCACTACTTTGGCCACATTGCAAGAAGATAATCTAGAAAAACTTCTAATTACGGGCAAGGTAGACGGTAAAAGAACAAGAGGAAGAAGCCCCAAGTGATGGTCCAGTCAGGTGACTGACCACCTGAACATCCCTGTACACCAGGCCATCCACTACGCCGAGGACCGAAACCGTTGGAGACGGCTGGTGGATGAGCTGCGACTGCGACGGAGTCACGATCCCCATCAGTGTGGTACCGACTAAGGAGGAGGAGGAGAATTTAAGGCTTTTTACGAAGTGATTCGCGTCAATATCAACCAAAAAGCAACCGCAAAAAAATAAACTGCAACTTCTGTCCTATATATATACACTCGCCACGCTGGCCAGACTGGTTGACGAGGGTTATTAATTATTTACAAGTTGGTATTAGCGGAACCGGGACCGATGACTTAACGTGCTCTCCGAGGCACATACTTTTACAAATGTATGTCATATTCAATACCTAAAAACCTGTACGAACTTAATGTTTTTTTGCCAGTTTATTACACTGGCAAAATCAGGCGATATAGCTAATATACATATATATCCACAAACACCTACAAACTAACCAAACTATCAAAATATCCAATCTAAGTCACTGCAATCAAATTACTACGAAATTGCTACGCCGCTACGAGACGCTACACAATTGCTACGACATGCTACGACTTGACTACGAATGTTTGGAATTGAATTTAGTTTTAGAAGTTTAATTACCCTATTGGTCTTTTATTTTAAATATATAATATATTCGTACTGTATTAAATATATATATAAAGTATCATCACGTCCGTTTCCCTTTCGGGGTGGTCAGAAACCACGCTTATAATTAAGCGGATTCACATTTAGCCAACTTTACTATAGGCTAATCATAACAAGTGCCAAGCTCGTCCATGTCTCTTGCGTACCAAACTCGAGAAATATCACAAATAATTTAAATTTTAATTAAATGTATTTATTTCAATTAATAAATTATTTTGTGTCCCGACCAGGAATCAAACCCGGTACTTTCGAGTCTAAATCCACGGACTTAACCGCTAGACCATGGAGAGGTCTGGCGGGGGGTCGTCTTCTTCTTTTCTATACTTAGATTTATTATATATTTATTTTAACAATGATCATCAGCCTGTGTCTCTCCACTGCTGGAAATAGGCCTTCCCCAAGGAGAGCCACTTCACACGATTTTCCATCCCCCACCAGCAACCTTCCTCAGGTCATCTGTCCATCTGGCGGGGGATCCTCCCATTCTGCGTCTTTCCTTATACGTCATTATTACGTTATTACGTCTCCATTACAGAACATCTACTCCATCGTTCATCGGTTCTGCGATAGACGTGTCCAGCCCATTACCACTTCAGCTAGCTAATTTTAAAAGTTATGTCGGTAACTTAGGTTCTCTGAGAGATGTCAACGTTTCTAACCTCATACTTTTGAGAAAACCCGAGGATGGCTACCTCCAAAGCTCGCTAAGCGACCTTAAACATGTGGACCAGACCCATCGTCAGTGTCCACGTTACCGCACCATACGACATCACTGGAAGAACGCACTGGTTAAAAACTTTTGTCTTCAAACACTTTGAAATGTTCGATAGGAAGATGTGACGTAGCTTTCCTAATGCGGGCTAGCTAAATGCAATGCTTTATTTTTTTTTCAGTACACAAAACTGTATCGGTTCTATCACAAAAATATACTCCGGTCCATCCACCGTTCCTGTGATCTGCTTGTCTTTCGTCACATCGTAGCTATACTATAAAATGATCGTGTACACTTATATGTTTTTTTATTAATGAGTCAGCTTTCTTTACTGACTATACATCAATACCAACTTAGTCAGTTAAAGAAATGTACTGTAAGAGACGTAATATATTTTTACCTGAATTCGCAGCCACTTTACTTTGGAAGGTAATATCAATAAATATTCACTTGTTTAGTACGTGAAATTCCTTCCATCTTTCTTTGTCAAAATCCCACGTTTAGCGTATTTCTTCACTGCTCGTTTACACTGAGGACCTGAAGTGATTGCGAAGAGGTCGCAAACCAAACATTCGCCGGGTTAGAGCGAAAACTAACTTATAATAAATAAATAAATTAATAATAAATATTTCCAGACAACTCACACAGCGCCATCTAATTTCCGTGGTAAGCTACTAGGCTTGTGTTACGGAAACTAGATGGTTGATAAACTACATATTATACTTTTTTTTTTTTGACAAATTATACAATGTACAACTTGCCCCCGGTGGAAATCGAACCCACGACCTCCCGAGTTCGCGGCAACGTTTGTTACCACTAGAGCACGGAGGCGGTCAAAAATTATTGCACAAATAAACAATATTAACAAATAATATTTTGAGCAAAAGCTTTTTGAAAGTTTGTGGTCTTTTCTAACATATTTGTCACATTTAGTTATGTAGCAAATTTTATGAACTTGAAGTGTATTTATATAAATTAAAGAGTTTTTTCAACGACTGGTGTAAAAAAGTGATATTACTAAAAAAAATTTTTTTTTTTGTTAATACTAGCTCGACATGTGACCTTGCGGCCTCCTGATGGTAAGTGGCGTGCAAGGTCCATGAATGTTAGCAACTAGAATCAGAGACTCATGACTGACATCAGTCCCTAACACTATATCGGCTTGACTGGGCCTGACGGCAATTCAAGCCTGATCCCGAAACGTGTGGATACACTTTACTGGATTTATCGGCAAGAACGGTGGATACTTCCCCGCCCCGGCAGACTGGGGAAATTACCACCATCAGTCCGCCTGCCACCTATTAAAAAAAAAGTTAGTTGGTTTTCGCTCTAACCCGGCGTTATGTTATGTTAAACATATTTTTATAACTTTTCGATTTATGCCGTCTAAGCATGAAACGTGATCCCATAATAGCGTAATATTGCCTTGATTCATTATTATATATTGTTCACTTTTGTTTTATCTTTGTGTATTTTTTTTTTATTGTAGGTACTAACTTAAATAACTTAACATTAATAACTTACCTTAATCCTCTATAGACTAACCTATTCTGTATCAATTTTTGTAAGTTTTTATTTGTATTCGTCAACTCGTCTGGCCAGCGTGGATTTGGTACGTACAGTTTAAACAATATATATATATATATATTGTCAAAAGTCCTAACTTTGGCCTAGACTAGCTAATTATAATGACAAATTGTTAACAATTTCATAAGTTAGTATTAGTGTAACCGGGACCGAGGGGTTCATATGCTCTATGAGGCAAGGAAACGGTGGTCATGTGAATCTATGACAATTACTCACAACAAGGAGTTTGGCCGGCAAGCCACCATCGCTTTCTTATTAACTTTACTCAATGACTAATAACAATAAAAATATCACGACAACAATTTAAACGGCTGTATTTTGAAAGTGTAATTTTGAATATAATACCGTTTTTTTTTAAATAAATGCCTATAGCTCGTCTGTAAGTCTGGTCTTTAGTGTAATCGAAACTTAATGTCGTATTGGAAAAACAGCGTACGATAGGCGTCTCATGGAATGATTTATATCTATCTAAATACATCGCACTCGGCAATACGATCGGAGGCAATCTGTCGATAGCTTTCAGGTAAAGCTTTTCAGTATGGAGAGGGATTATTATTTGGAAAGTCTTGCGTTGGTCTCGGACTCAAAAAGTACGTCAGCAAAGTTTTGCCATACATTTCCGAGCATGAACGAAACATTATAAATATAATTTAAATTTATTTCACACAATAAATAATAATTATTAAGGAGATCGGATATGTTTTCAAAAACCTTTAATAGGTACCTATAGACAAAAAAATAAGATAAAAAAAACATAGTTTTTTTTTTCAGCACTCATTGTCGTTTTGATAAAATTAATAGGAAAAAACATTTTACATAATATAAAGGATATTTATATTTATAGGAAGCTTTCTTGGTGGAACGATAAGCCCTATCGCTTCACTAGATCTCAGGCGCACCACGACCCAATAGTCCCACAACATAAGTCGGCGAGCTTCAGAGGAGCTTTCAAATATAAGGCAGCTAAAATGTGGAACAATATAACAAAAGAGAAAAAAAAAACAAAAAAAAAAACAATAATATTTGCAATGAAACTAAATTATATAACTATAAGATGGCCTTGTCAGAAATATTTATATATATAATTATATATATATATATAGGTTTGTCATATTAATAGTATACTATATTAATAGTAACATTAAAAATGTACACTCAGACTTAAAAAATCTTTAAAAATGTTGGATTGTGAGAGTGAGAGGGAAAAAACTTAACTTTAAGAAGGGTCTTAATAAAAACGAGTAACAAAATAAAATAATCGATACATATAATTTGTTTTATGACAAAACATTTTACACTACTTAATGATAAATTTAATGTATTTCATAGTATAGTAGCTCTGTCGGAGCCGGGGCGTGAAATATCTCGACCGCGGTTAGAATACGGGAGCTCCCAGATTTCCATACCGGCTGCCGAACTGAACCCAATTTTATTGCCTTTTGTTATCGTCCCTGGAATTTAAACTGTTTATGGCCATTTAAAACTGTTTCCTTTTAAAATCATTTGAATTACAAAATAGGTACTCTGTTTAATGCCTAAATCGCTTCTCATTTATTGGGGTGTTTTAAAACGTGGGAAATCATAATAATAGGTCGTTTGCAGCATAAAGTCAATCATTTATTACAATTTGGCCTTCTCAAGATTGACCCGACTGCGCGACGCAAAAAGGGGTTATGTGTTTTCAGCCTATGTACATATGTCTACAAGGTGTGGCGTAAATAGTGGTCCAACATTAAGTTACGAATTTGCGCCGTTTGGGGTCGAGACGATGGGCCTGAGGCATGGGGACCGTCAGCGAGGTGCTTGGCCAAGGAGTTGTCAAAGCGGCTGACAGAAAGGTCTGGAGACAGGAAGGCTGGCAATTATTTCGGCCAACGTATTAGCCTCGGTATACAGAGGGAAAATGTTGCCAGTCTTCTTGGGACTATCTCGGATAGGACGTCTCTAGAGGACATTTATTATTTATAGTTTAGTTTATTTTTAATTTTATTATTTAGGTAGCTTTTAATTTATATTTAATTAGTAAATTAACTTCGAATAAATTTAAATAATATTTATTAATTTAAATAAATAATTTTAATTATTGTTTAATTTATTTCTGATATTTCTTGAGTTTGTCCTATAGTAAAGTTGCCTTTTTATATTAGTAAAAAATCGATAAACGTTTGATTTGTGACATTTTTCTATTGTGCAGTTGTCATGATAAGCCAAATGTGAACTCGCTCCTTTAAAAAGTGTGGTTTCTGACTACCCACGCAGGGTCGTAGTGATACTATGAAATAGTGTTTAAATAAATAAAATCTTTTAATATCAAACTAGAGTAACGTTACGTTTGATTAAGCACAGTAGTCCATGTAAAACACCAAACAATTTTGACCCGTATATTTGTATTAAATTAAGGTTCAATTTAGTAAAGGAAAATAATTATGTGTAAGCATAGACAATGATTGTATCGAACAAAACAAAAAAAGACACGTCGTTGGTCCTAAAATAATTGAAATGGCCGGCTACACCGTGAATCAGGTGAAGGCGGCCCGAGCCATGTTACGTCCTGTTATGAATTCCAGTTTGCCACTCAGGTGAAGACGTTCATCTGTTCCCGACTCACCTATATGGCGTCAATCTGGTACCACTGGACAAGTTTCAAAGTCAGAAAAACATATCTTAATTTATTTTTTATTAAAAAACATTTGTATTCGTTGACGTCCAATTTATATTTTATATTGGAATTGGATTGGATTTTAGATTGGAATATTTTTCGGGTCGCGTCCATTGGCGTGTCACTCGAGCAGCCGTCGCCGGCTATAATAATAATAAATAAATAAACTTTATTGTTTTTAAAACTATACAATATACATTTGGAACAGTTAAATTGATCAACGCTTTGTATACAATTATTGCATGCAGGAGTCAGCTAAACTATTTGTGTGTGTTTCAGGAGTCAGTGTCTTGCATGAATTTGTACATAAATGCTTTTATCCAGACCCAATGTATCTGCCAAAATACTATTATAACAATAAAAACCTGTCTATTTAATCATTTTCCACCATTTACTCTCTTCTCGACAACTCTGTTCTCTCTCTCCCTCGCACCATACTGGATTTACGGCCAACTTTGTCGCCGCAAACCTGTGGAATGAACTGTCAGTAGAAATATTTTGTATATTAATTGAGTCGGTATCTATTAAAGGTAATTTTTCTTCGGCTGGCACCGGCTGAAAAATAGCTGTTTATAGGTAAGAATCAATGATTTTGATGATAGCCTTTTAAGGCGCTTGCTTATGGTAATTAAAAAATATTTTTTTACTTTTTAGTTAAAGGCAACACATAGGCAATGTTTTAAAGCCGGTTTTTGTTTTTTTTTTTTTATAAAATTATTTAGTAATATTATGTATTATTATAATATAAGTTGATATTAAAAATTTGCACCTACCTTACATTTAAAATGGTTCACATTGTCCCTAAGGTTGGCTGTCAGATAATGCCTAACGGCATTCATTCCGCCCGTGTATAACGTGCAATAAAGTTTTAAATGAATAAATAGTACAAAATATTCATAAGAGATTTTTTTTTAAATCTCTACCAACGAAAATTTCTAATTAAAAGTACCAAGTACACTGGCTGCATTCCCACGATGCACTTATATATTCCCACGATGCACTTATATATTCCCACGATGCACTGATATATTCCCACGATGCACTGATATATTTTTACGATGCACTGATATATTTCTTTCGTTTTAAATATTTTTTAAACCGACTAGAGTGTAAAGTAAACGCAGAGACACAAGTCGTGGTCAGATTTAAAAAAAAAGGACGAACGTTATATATCTGTCTACGAATGTAACCGAGTACACATCCCAGTGGACCAAACATGGCGGACTCCAATGAATTCTAAATGATCTACCCAGTAGCAATTAAACTGGTTATCTAACTGCCAGCTGTTTGTACTGTAAGTAAGCTTACAAGTCTGAAGTCTTCAAACTTTTAAAACTTAATACCCGAGTATGCTTCGTATTTCACTGACGCATGACGTATAGATTCCGAAATGTTGACATCCGTCAGATAAACAAGGTTAATATAGCCTTAAAAATTTGTAAGTTGAAGTGGCGATGGGCCGGACACGTCTTTCGCAGAACTGGTGGCTGATGGAGTAGACGGGTTCTGGAGTGGAGGCCACGTGCAGGAAAACATAGCGTGGGAGGACCCCCCGCCAAATAAATAAATATTTCCAGACAGGTCACACAGCGCCATCTACTTTCCGTGGTAAGCTACAAGGCTTGTGTTACGGAAACTAGATGGTTGATAAACTACATATTATACTTTTTTTTTTGTAAATATATACATATTATACATATAAACACCCAGACCGAGACAAATTATACAATGTACAAATTATACGATGTGGGTATCGAACCCACGACCTCCCGAGTTCACGGCAACGTTTGTTACCACTAGACCACGGAGGCGGTCAGGATGGATGGATGACCTCGAAAAGGTCGCTGGGGGTGAAGGTAGTTTGGGTAGAATGAGGGTGCAAAAGATCATGTGAAATGGCGAGGCTTAGGGGAGGCCTACATGCAGCAGTGAAGAGACATAGGCATAGTTTCATAGATGATGAAAATATGTCAAAAAAAATTGAATTGGAAAAATCTTTAAATACATTGGATTGTGTGAGTGAGATGGATGCAAAATCAAAGCCTCTTGAACAGAGTGCCGCGAGTACTTAACTAGCTCTAGAGCAGTAATTTAAAGCTAGAGTGATCTCTTGTAGGTTCCTAAATAGCTAATATCAATTCTATTTGACCCAGATGTCAAATTAATTGATTCTATTGATCACACCGACATGCTCATTAATTATTGTAATTTCCTTAATTGCTCTCGTCATTGCTGAATCCAGGATTCATGCGTATTTAATGGCCAGCTGCTTTTCATGTGAATGTCGACGGTCAAACAGAAAAAAAATATTAACATCGGAAAAATTTAATATTTCCTTTTCTGAAAAAAGCTGGCGGTTTTAACTGTTTATACTGTATTTTTGTTTTGTCGCTAAAAACTTATTTTAATCATCTCTATAAGACATGTTTTATTTATAGTTTGATAGAGTTTTTGATTGGGTCAATCTCTGGTATGGGATTTTACCTGTTGGGATTCCCTAGCCCCTTTCCACCTTCAAGGAACTTCTGTTAGAGCTGGTTTTGTAGCGGAACAAGCGCAGATCAGCAAGCGTCGAAAATATGAAACTATTTGCAATAGTTCTAGAAATGATGGGCCCGTGGGAATCGGAACTTAATGCCTTTTATAAAGAAATTGTTCCAAGGCTCATTGACGTCTCTAATGACAATAGGGCTGGCAGTTATTTCTCCAAAAAAATAGGTATCCTAATTCAAAGGGGAAATGCTGCTAGTGTATTGGGCACCATGCCACAAGACAGCGATTTGGAGGAGCAATTTTTTTTGTAAGTATGTATTTTTATTTTCTATGTATTATTATTATTTTTTAGGTTAAATTTAGATTTTGTTTTAATATAGTTTATTTAATATTCAGTGTGTTCTTCCAGTAATGTTGTATGGAGCAGAGACGTGGACGCTGACGGTGGGTCTGATACATAAATTCAAGGTCGCTCAGCGAGCTATGGAGAGAGCTATGCTCGGGATTTCTCTGAAGGATAACGTCAGAAACGTTGACATTCGTCAAAGAACCAAAGTTACCGACATAGCTTTCAAAATTAGCAAGCTGAAGTGGCAATGGGCTGGACACGTCTGTCGCAGAAGCGATGAACGATGGAGTAAACGGGTCCTGCAGTGGAGACCACGTACTGGAAGACGCAGTGTGGGACGACCCCCCGCCAGATGGACAGATGACCTGAGAAAGGTCGCTGGTGGGGGATGGATGAGGGTGGCAGAAGATCGTGTAAAATGGCGAGCCTTGGGGGAGGCCTATATCCAGCAGTGGAGAGACACAGGCTAATGATGATGATGATGATTTAATATTGTAATTCTTTTATATTGTTTGTATGTTACTTCGAATAAAAGTTTTTTTCTAAATATATATATGTATAGTTCATTTCATATTAGGGTCTTTTTGGCAAAATAATAGTTTTTTTTTTAATATTATTAAATACTACTTTTGCAGTAAAATATTAATTTTAATCCTAACTTATATAATAAATGCGATTGTTACTCTGGCTTTCGCGTTTTACGCAATCACGCCTAAACTACTTAACTAATTTTAATAAAATTTGGTACAAAGATAGTCTACAGCCTGAGAAAGGACATAGGCGATTTGGGCGAAGGACGAAAAGGCCAGCCCTCTTATCACTGGAGGAGATGACAAGACGTGGTGTTATATCTTAACTTTTTTGCGCTTGGACTTCATACGCCCAAATTTTTAACAGCATAGGACACAAATATCTATGTAATCTTTTAATATACTTGCATACTTGCGCCGCTTTAAGAAATGTAGTTAATCTGTATATTTTCACTTACATATTACTAGTTCCTACCATTTATTTATTTATTTTTATGCCGGCCCTTCTAGCCAAATCATTCCAACTTCGACACATTCTGAGAACGATGATGTTACAGCATTTCGCAATACATATGTGGTTTGCGGTTTATGTATGTATAAATTTACATTTAAATTGCCAACAACATTCTAATGGCTGCAATAGATAGTACACATGTGTCAGTAATAAATATCCCATCTCGAGCTCATTTCGAAGACATAGATTGAAATAGTGTTATCTACTTTGCAACAAAGATATGCGAGGAAAATTTCCACCAACATCACATCGTTATAAGCGATTATCTTTACTATTTGCTAGGGATCGGCATTTAAGAAAAACATGGATGTTTTTAACTGCATCCGTGGTCTATCGGATCGGACCGTGAATTTATTTATTTCATTTCAAAACTTTATTGCACAAAGTACAAAGGCGGACTTAATTCCCGTAGACATTCTCAGACAGCGAAACCTTAGGGACAATTTTGAACAAATATAGGTGTAATGTAACAATAATTTATATAAAGGATAATTTAAAAATATTAAATAACTACTTATATACCTTTATATATGTTATAATATCAATACACAATAATAAATGCAAATATTTACACAATATTATACATAAAGATACATATATTAAACTCACTACCGTGGTTTGGAGCCAAAAAAATTAAAATGCGAATATACTAGCATTTTAAAAGACGACCTGGTATTAGCTTGCCTTATGTTGTTCGGGAGATTGTTTCATAGGTTTGTTGCAGCGACTACGAAGGAACTGGAAACAAATCCAGTATGGGGACATGAGGGGACAGAAAAAAGCGAGTTGTGAGAGGAGTGAAGAGATTTAGATGCGGGGGTACTCGGTTGGGACACAATAATCTATTTCATTTTATTCGAAATAAATTAATAATTATTTTAAAAAAAATTAAAGCTACCTAAATAATAAAAATAAAATAAACTAAATTATAAAAAAAATAACCTTTAGAGACGTCCCATCCAAGATATACCCAAGGAGACTGGCAACATTTCCCCTCTGTATAGCGAGGCTAATACGTTGGCCGAAATAATTGCCATCCTTCCAGACTTTTCCGTCAGCCGCTTTGATAACTCCTTGCCCAGCTGCTTGTCTGAGGGTCCCAATAGGCCCATCATCTCAACCCCAAACGGCGTAAATTCTTAACCTGAACCGAGGTAATAAATTAAATTATTTTGAATGATACTACTACTGCTAGTAGAAGACTAAGCAGCATATGTCCAAAGAGTAAGCTGTTAGCAGAAGACAAACAGCTTACCAGATTCAGTTACCTGTTAATATTTAATCTGACTGAGAAAGGAATCTGCAAGGAAAACTCAGCTATAGCAGATTTACAAAAGAAAACATTTACAGAATTACACAACAACGATCAATCAATAAATTACCTTTAAAATTCAGTACGCTTGAGACAATAACGAGCTTGCCACTTGTCATGATCACCCTATATACGTGTCACTTAAAATTATAGAGTGTAGTTAGATCCAGAATCCACATGTACAAATTAGGTCTGACATATCAAGCGAAATGTCTAATTAATTTAAAACATAGAGCGGGAGGTGTGACGTCATATCGTATGTGGACATATGCGGGTACGGGATCATTCTGCCCATATCTATGCAGTGCATACGAGGTGCGCTTACACTTTCCACTATACTTGAAAGTATATTATTTAAATAATTATTATTAGTCTAGGACAACTAAGAAAAAAAAAGTGACTCGTAGGTGTGTGGAAGGTGAAGGTGATTTCGGACTTAGGTGTTGCATAAAATAGCAACATCAAGGGCCGAAATCCTACAGACAAAGAAAGGTAGAAGAGAAGAGAGGAGCAGCCTCATGAAGAGAACAAAAGGATTTTTAAAAAAAGTCTAGGACTACTGCCTCCGTAGATTTAGACGTGGAGTTACCAAGTTCGATTCTTTTAGAGAACACAAGAAAAAAATATTTATTTGTGTCATTTAAATAGTCTGGTACGCTAGAGATATCAACGAATTTTGATACATGTTATGATGGACCTATAGTAAAGTTGATTGACCGCGTGATTCCACTTCTTTAAAAGATGTGGTTTATGACCACTCCGCAAGGGATACTTACGTCTATGCATATCTCTCCTCATCCAATATTTTTAAAGAATTTTCAAGACTTGCCGATCATTATCCAAATGGGAATCATTTTTTATATAATAAAATACGCTAATAAAATCGCTGCGTAACGTAATTTGGTCAAGGCATTTTTTTTATTATTTTGATCAATTAAACACAGCCTGTATTATTACACTAACTGTAAAGATAAAATATTAGGAATTTATGTCAATCGTCAAACTTAAGGAAACTGCAGAAATATATAAAACCTTCGGGTCTGATTATCGGCTAGAATAAAAGTTTAATTTTATAACAAAATCGGCTCGGTCACTCCTTTCAGCATTTTTTAATATACCTTGTAGTTAAGACAGTAGCCATTTATTTATTTATTTAAAATATTATTGTAATTTACAATCGCCGAACTTAATGTTGTAAGGCATTATCTGACCATTGAGACAAATGAGATTTCTTTGTTGATAGTGAACTGATATTAGGAAAATTATTTTTTAATCCAATAAATACCTTAAAAGTAAGTTATACTTATATAATATCTGTAACACTGCAAGTTATTTTGGAAGACCAAAAATAATATTTAACGTTATAAAAATAAAGTAAAGTATCATCACGACCGTTTCCCTTTCGGAATGGTCAGAAACCACGCTTATAAATAAGCGAATTCACATTCTGCCAACTTTTCTATAGGCCAATCATGACAAGTGGCAAGCTCGTCGACGTCCTTTTTTTTAGTTCAGTATACATATGCACTCGTACATATATACATAAAATTAATACATAAACATATATTATAAATATCATACATAAATATAACTACTGGTTTTAAGAGACACTCATATGCATAATACCACACAACAGTGACAGTAAAAGACATCCTACAAGGACCTTATAAAGTGAATGTAAACTGTTCTTTTGAATAAAGCTCTGCTAGGAGCTTGTCTAAAGATAATAATAATAATAAATAAATTTGAGGACTCGTACATCTGTCGCACGATAAAGTTGTGGAATGCTCTTTCAGTCAATGTGTTTCCATTTACCTGGATTCCTTCAAACGAATTGTGAAAAAGCATCTATTCAAGTGTTAGGGACTAATGTCAGTCATAAGTGACTGATTCCAGGTGCTAACATTCAAGGACCTTGCGCGTCGCTTACTATCAGGGCAAGGTCACATGTCGTGCTAGTATGAAAAAAAGCTATATATATTTACATTCAAGTAAGAAAGTTAATGTAAATGCGGCTGAGCGGCGGTTTGTGTTATCTGCTGCATACGGTCGAGCATTCAACGTGCAGTAATTTTGGCCACGACCGGGCCAAATATACACAAACTTTGAATTCTAATACAAATGCTCCACATAGTTGTACTTGAATTTACTATAAACTTTCAATAGTGCCTACGTAGGCTTGCATTTATGCGGAGCTAGGCTTTCATTTAAAAATGTTTTTAAATGATGTATCATCGCAACTGTATCCCTTGCGGTGTCAAAAACCACGCTTTATTCATAGAAGCGGATTTACATTTAGCCAACTTTACTATTGACTCATCATTAAAACTGGAAATCTCGTCTATGACTCTAGCGTACCAAAATTTACTTATATGACAAATATATAATAAATAAATATTTCCAGACAGGTCACACAGCGCCATCTAGTTTCCGTGGTAAGCTACGAGGCTTGTGTTATGGAAACTAGATGGTTGATAAACTACATATTATACTTTTTTTTGTTGTAAATATATACATATAAACACCCAGACCGAGACAAATTATACAATGTACAACTTGCCCCCGGTGGGAATCGAACCCACGACCTCCCGAGTTCACGGCAACGTTTGTTACCACTAGACCACGGAGGCGGTCATGTGGTAGGCGGACTGATGGTGGTAATTTTCCCAGTCTGCCGGGGCGGGGAAGTATCCACCGTTCTTGCTGATAAACCAATAAAGTGTATCCACGTGTTTCAGGGTCGAACCGACGTCATGACCAGTCAAGCCGGCATAGTGTTAGGGACTGATGTCAGTCATGAGTGTCTGATTCCAGTTGCTAACATTCATGAACCTTGCGCACCACTTACCATCAGGTGGTACATATTGTGTCCCAGAAATTGAAGGCTTTGCATCTAAATCCACGGATTTAACCGCAATACTACGGAGACAGTTAACGCATAAATGTCTCATAGATTTAGTTAATACTGTGCTTCTGAAGAAGTAGTAAGTATCTAAATGTTTGGATATAGGAAGCGTTTCAGACAAAAAACAGTCGGGAATAACTCGTACTTGTAGATGTCGATTATTTTTTATGAAACATTTTATTCATATTTTTTCCATGTTCGAAATAATTAATCAAAATGTTTTATACATTTATAAAACAACGAATTAAATATTTCCGATCGGTAAAATTTACCAAAACGAATATGTTGTTTGTTAAAAATAAAATAAACTAAGGTATTTTGTTTTATTTCAATTTTAGAGTCTGGACAATGAAAGTAGACAATCGAATTATTTGAAAACATTCAAAGTGAAACATTATTGTGACAGCGTAAATTTTTCAATATGGATATCCGTCCATCTGGCGTGGGGTCGTCCCACTCTGCGTCTTCCCGTACGTGGTCTCCAGATCTAGAACTCCAGAACCCGTCTACTCCAACCGTCATAGGCTCTACGACAGACGTGTCCAGCCCATTCATTGCCAATTTAGTTTACAAATTTTGAAGGCTATGTCGGTAACACAAATTGTCAAGAAAGCCTATAAGCAACTGGGTATGATTTTAAGAGTGGGTAAACCATTTAATAGCATTATAACCTATAAGGTATTGTATTTCTCATTTGTTAGAAGTCATCTTGAGTTAGCTTGTTCCGTCTGGCACCCAATGTATAATATCCATGTCAGCCGGTTGGAAAAAATACAAAACAAAGTCATGAAAAAATTCAGTTTTAGGCTTGGGTATGAGTTCAGTGGCTATGATAATGCAAGAAAACGTTTTAATATTCCCTCCTTAGAATCTCGTAGAATGTTGTGAATGCCTGCCTCCTCAATAAGATTTTAAATAATAAAGTGGACGCCCCTTCACTACTTAACTTTTACTTTAGGGTATCTGCTAGGACAACACGTAATAGGCATTTGATTTCTGTACCTCGCTCTAAAACAAGGTATGCTCAAAATATTTTTCTGCGTCGTGCATGTACACTTTGTTTCATGTATATTTACTTTATGTGACTATTTGTTTCCAAAAAAAATAATATATATATATAAATTTTAAAAAAACTTTGGTTTTCTGACGGATGTCCACATTTCGGACTTTAACCATTAAAGAAATACCGAGCATAAACTTGTGGACCAGACCCACTGTCAGTGCCCACGTCTCTGCTCCATAAGACAATACTGGAAGAACCCATTGGTTGAAAACTACTAAAGAGTAGGTTTACCATTAAGTAATGTCATGACAAAGCCTGATATTTCAATAAAAGTTTGGACATTTCAATCGCAAAATTCAAATATTACCTACTTAGTACCACAATACCATTCCACACATACATCTTTATACACGTTCACGAATCGCCATACACACCCTCATAAACACACTCTCGTACATACTCTCTCACACACACAAACTGTTATGAATATAAACAAAAGATATTTTAGATTTGTAGTTTTCTAGTAAAGTATCATCACGACCGTTTCCCTTTCGGGGTGGTCAGGAACCACGCTTATAAATAAGCGGATTCATATTTTGCCAACTTTACTATAGGCCAATCATGATAAGTGGCAAGTTCGTCGATGTCTCCAGCGTACCAAACTCGAGAAATATCACAAATGAATTAAATATTAATTAAATGTATTTATATACATTAATAAATATTTTTGTGTCCCGACCAGGAATCGAACCCGGTACCTCCGAGTCTAAATCCACGGACTTAACCGTTACAATTTTCTATTTTAAATAATTTTAATTAGCACCTTAAGTATAAACAATATATACCTTTATTTAGCATACCCCCTGACCGCTGCGACACATCACTTTGGTGCAGTGCCTGGGACCTTAACTAAAGTCCAATCCTTAGTAGGTACACTGGGTGTTTAACTTTGAAATCAACAGAGACGATCAAAAGACCATGTAGTAAGCTGGGCCTTACTGCTAAATGTTGAATGGTGCAACTAACCTTACTCCTCTATAGACTAACCTATTTTTATAAATTTTTATTTATATAACCGGTATACTTCTTAAATAAACGTACATACATACATATCTTCACGCCAGATCCCTTGCGGGGTAGGCAGAGACAATTGAGCGCCATTTGACACGATCACGACATACCTCTTTCGCTTCGTCGACATTCATTAACCTCTTCATACATGCCCTTTGGTTACGAAGACTTTTTAATTCACCTTCAGTCAGTGTTTTATTTATTTGATCGTGATATGTGAGTCTCGGTCTGCCAGGGCCTCTTTTACCCACAACTTTCGCATTATATATCTGGTTCGTCAATCTTTCATCGCTCATCATCATCATAAACGTATTTAGTTAAAATGGTATAAGTATATTAGGCATGGAGGCAGTCGCTTACTTTGTGAAGTTTTTTTTTTATTATTCATTTTGGAAAACCAACAGTTGACTATTGTAGATAGATATTTATTCCTTAAGACATAAACATTAAACATAAAATTAAATTAATCAAATTAACAAGCAAAGGAAGAAAAAATCGCTACAGAAGAATAATAACAATATAGGTGAAACACAAGTTACTTAAACTAATAAACATTATACAAGCATTGAATTATAATTGATGCCTGTTGACCGATTCAACATACCGAAGCGTTAACTGACGTCTAATGCCTGCAGCCTTGAAATTAAACAAATCAATGTCCAGCTCTTCCGCAAGAACATTGAAATCATTAAAGACTCTCAATAAATAACTGTTCTGCCTATACCTAGTGCCAGCGTATGGCACGAGCAAGAGGCTATGTCAATTAAATATGCAACATCAGTTATTTTGCGTCGAACTTCCAATGGAAGTAGGTCGCCTGAAGAGTTGTTTTTAGATAGAGAAGTTACAAAGACTTATTTGATATAACTTAATGTGCGATATAAAACCGAACCGCTCATGTCCTGTGCCTTTGTCATGTATGTGCAAGAAAGTTGTAATTAAAAAGGTACGTGGTGTAAATTGGAGTCAGTCGGCGGTCAGATTTTGGAGTTTGGCCAAATGATGCTGTTCAGAGAAAACAATGTGCTAACGAACACGTCGCGCTGTTGATAATTGTTTTAGAGTATTCACAAAGAATAAATTTTAAACAGATAGGTTAATGGCATCGCTCCATGTTAAAAGTCCATTTGAAGAAATGTGTTAGTGGCGACATCTATTAGAAATTACCTCAATAACCTTTTCGAGTTGGATAGGCATCTAAGGCATCAAATACGACGAAAAAATTCAGACTTAATTTCATTTAAAAACGGCAGCAGTATACTGACTACCCGCGCAGATTGTCTTTTTTTTTTTAATTATAAATGAAATTTTAAATATATCTGACTAAAAAGTAAAAATTAAAATTAAATTATATTATAAAATTAATATTAAACATTCTCAAAACTAAAGTAAACGACTGTTTCCCTTCCAGGGTGGTCAGTAACCACGCTACACGGGATTTAGCTAACTTTACTATATGCCAATCATGACAAGTGTCAAGCTCGTCAATGTCTCTAGCGTACCAAACACGAGAAATATCACACATAAATTGAAATAATAAATATTATTGTGTCCCGACCAGAAATCGAACCCGTACCGAGTCTAAATCCTAGGACTTAAGAGCTAGATCACGGAGGCAGCAATATATAAATATTAGTTAAAAATAACTTAAACATGCATCAAGTATACTTTAGTTTGACCGTTCTATTCCTCAAGCTTAGTGACGTCCGAAAGCGTCCCTCTGTTTGATAGTTGGAAGGAATAATTCAGAATAAGTTGAGGAAACATCTAAGAATACAGGTGTTAGTCCCCGAGAGACCATTGTGCATGTCATTCGCGTAGTAGAACTATCTAATTTCCTTCAGAACAGCCAGAAGACTTGTCACGTTCCTGCAGACATCTGGAAGAGTATAGACGAATATTAGTCTAAGAGCAGCCACACTGGAGCAATCCAGCACTGCGCGGCCGTCTCTTCCTCTGCCATGCATTCTCTACACGGTGGGCCATCTGTAAAGTTCAAATTATGTGTGAAGATAAGGGTTAAAAAACGAGCAGACTAGCTAGTACGAGTAAGAACTTCTTGCTTAAACTAGTATCTGGATAATGTTGCTATCGCGTGACTAGCAATGACTTATATTTTAAAATATATAAACTGGGCTTTTTACCTGACTGCTTGACGCAACGAAGGGTTACGAGTATGTATTTATCTGCCTATGTATGTATACTTGTATATTTGTTTATTTGTCGCACAATGGATTTAGGATCTATGGATCTATCAGGATTTAAAGTTGGTTAGCAACCAAATTTCAATGAAAGTCCTACCTACACCCACCTACATATAAAAGAGATGTAATAAAGTTCATATAAAAAAGGAAAAAAAAATATCACGGCCTGGTGGGCAGAAACCAGGCTTTTAAAGAAGCTGATTCACATGTAGTCAATTTTACTATTGGCCCATCATAATTAATTAATTATAATCGCATAATGGGTAATGTGGATAGTGGCCTGGCTAGACGTATGTCTATCAGGCCGACAATGGTCACTTCAAGCATCTCCAGAATATCGCTTCCTAGAGAAGTGCTCCTGGCGGAGAGCTGAAGTAGTCAAACCTAGACCCCCTGGGTTCGTGAGCCACAGCTCCAAAAGTGCATGAATTACCAGCGGGTGGTAGGTCCTGCCAAGGAAAACGAGGGAATGTCCCCATCCCCAACCCAGGCCTATTAGCCATACGGTCCTGGACGACTCTACTGACTGATAAAGAAGTTTTTCATAATCAGTCTAGATTATTAGGTATAACAATGTAAAGTTTTCGTTTAATCCAGACAATTCGAATGAGGAAATTTGGGTGATGCGGGTTGTTTATTTTTTTTGTTTCTATAATTCGAAGACTTAATATTCCACAGGTATTCTAACCATTTGGAAGAAAAAAAACATGTGTCTAAATATTTAGAATATAAATGCATTCTGTTTTAGTCCGAATTAGGCGTAAGGGATCTAGGTATTCATCAGATGTTACCACATACGAGTAGCGACTAAAAAGTTAATATCAAATGCCCGGTCAATTTAAAGGTCTATGTTACACTCGATTTTATATTTTCTGTGTAAAATATTACAGGGAGAGCATTAGCCGTGTTTCTCCTTTCTTAATGTTTTCCTATTTTATTTCTCTTGTGATTTTAAAACTATAAAATACACTCAATTAAAACTATGCTATACCATTAGGACCGCCATTGTATATAGTTTAAGGAAAAAAAACTTAATTCTAAATTAAACACTAAATAATAATAATTATTATTTAGGTAACTTAAAGTGAGTGTGTATGTGTTGTTATAAAATAATAAATAAACGAGTTATTTAAAATATAATATATAAGTTGTTGCAACACATGCATACTTACTTAAATACATTCACTCAAACCCCCACACACCAACATGCATATACACCAACCATATACATACACACAAACAATTATTGAAGTCTTGCCTACAGCAAATATAAATAAATATTGTCTAGAGCAATATAAAATGTTGCAAGTACTAATTCCTACAATTTTTTTTTTTTAATTGTCTTTAAAGGACATTGTACAGAATACATCAGTCCTAAACACGGAATTTATTTGCATAATATATGTTCATAACAGAGTTGGGGATCATCAAATTCCAGATGCTGCAGAATTTGATGCTTTACTTGGAGTCACTCGCGGCATTATAGCCCAAACACGTCGGGTAAAATATGGGAGTCTGCAGCGCGGGAAAACCACAAAAAATAAACTACAACTTGTGCCCTATATTTAAAGTCCAATTTATCGTTTTCCATAATTATTCACATTGCAGCACATTATTAAACAAAACAACACCACTTTTGACCAATAATATCCACAGCAAATTAATTTACAAAACAAAAACTTGCACTTGACATGTCCACGCAAAATGGCGCGAAGAACTCCTCCCTAATTCCTACAATGACATCTGAAACACCGTCCACCGACTATTTCAGATGTCACAGCTAAACTGATTTTGTTACTATGTACGATTTATTTTATCCCTAACCTATGTAACAACTAAATTGTGATGTATATTTATTTTGCAATAAAGATTTTTATTTATTTTTAATAATTCTTTGTCCCTCTTAGATTGTATGATAAATTTGGACCCTGATCTATTTATTTTTTAATTAGCTTTCAACAGATTACACATTAAATTAAATTCAAAATTAAGCAAACAGTAAAAGAAATATTAGATAATGCTAGTACCCCCAGTAATACGTGACCACAATGACCAATTACATTTTCTATGATCATTGAGATTTAAAGAAATATAATATTTTAAAATTATAAATAGAATAAAACAATTTAAA
This sequence comes from Tinea semifulvella, assembly GCA_910589645.1. NCBI lineage: Eukaryota > Metazoa > Arthropoda > Insecta > Lepidoptera > Tineidae > Tinea > Tinea semifulvella. The sequence continues at coordinate 1,280,411 of OU342604.1, forward strand.
AATCCAAAAAATATAAATAAATCTCCGACTGAAAGTAAAAAAAATCATAGTTTTAGCATTTCATTAAAAAGTTAAAAGAATAGGAATAAAAATGCATAGAAAATAGTTAATATTCAATGCTTACCTAGATGCTTCTATTTAGTTCATTGTCATTACTTGGAATATAATAATATCACAAATACACGCAATACAAGTGCAATATGTTATACGTATATACGTTATGGAATAGTATTATAGTATCTTGATCTGGTCGTCTAACTATACATACCCTTACCTACTTTTTATGTTGGTATCATAACTTAGTCTAGAAGTACATCAAATATTTATACATATAATATATATTTTTATTTATTTATTTTATTTATTTAATTATTATTTATAAACACTAATATTTTTAATTGTAATTTATAACCTAGAATAATAGACTAACTTCCATAACTCAAGTAGCTTGGTGTGGAGTTAGAAAGACTACTTTAATACACCCTTTCTACAACTAACAAATAGCCTTAAGTACTGTATTAACAAAATATATCATTATCAAACTGTTGTACTTATGCAATAAAAATATTATTATTATTATTAATACAACTTATAATTTGATTTTAGTTTTATCTTTAATTTAATTTAGTTGATATATTTTTACTAACTTATTTTTTATTATTATTTAAATCATTGTACTGTTTTTTATTCTTAAAGTATTCCAAATAAATAAAGATTACTTATAATAAAAGTAAAAATAATTAAGAATTATACACTACATTGACTGCATTCTGATTTAGCGGTTAAATCCGTGGATTCAGACGTGGAGATACCGGGTTCGATTCCCGGTCGGAACACAATAATTTGTTTAATTATTTGTGATATTTCTCGAGTTTGGCACTTATCATGATGAGCGTATAGTAAAGTTGGCTAAATGTGAATCCGCTTTATTAAAAGCGTGGTTTCTGACCACCTCGAAAGGGATACTTCACTTTTTTATGCTCGTGCACTACATTATTTAGGTAAGTTATAAATAAATGACTTCAAATATTTATGTTAATGTTTATTTTATTCTTTGTCAACCATTAAAACTCTTCAATTGATGTACGAATATTTGATTGGAGTATGGGAATGTATGTCACGTGTGTTCCAATACAAAGATAATTGAAAAATTATAATTACATACCTACTACTTAAATAAAATTAAAACCCTTATAAACTGCGTCCGTGGTCTAGCGGTTTAGTCCGTGGATTTAGACTCGGAGGTACCGGGTTCGATTCTTGGTCGGGACACAAAAATATATATTTGTGAGATTTCTCGAGTTTGGTACGCTGGAAACATCGACAAGCTTGCCACTTGTCATGATTGGCCTATAGTAAAGTTGGCTAAATGTGAATCCGCTTATTTATAAGCGTGGTTTCTAACCACCTCGAAAGGGAAACGGTCGTGATGATACTTTAACTTATATAATTTATCAATTTTTTATATATTTTATTACATAGTGGCTTTAACTGTCGGGACCCATTACAAAATACAAATACGTTAATTTGAGAAAAATATATATTTTTACATAATCATTTGAAGGAACTCTAACCCCCCAAGGGGAGCCATTTCACATGTCATTTCATCCCACACCAGCGATCTTTCGCAGGTCACCTGTCCATCTGGCGGGGGATTGTCCCACTTTGCGTCTTTCAGTACGTGGTCTCTACTCCAGAATCATTCTACTCCTTCGTTCATCGGTTCTGCGACAGACGTGTCCGGCCCATTGCCGTTTCAGCATGCTAATTTTGAAAGCTATGTCGGTAACTTTGGTTCTCTGACGGACGTCAAAGTTTCTGACTTTATCCTTTAGAGAAATCGCTGAGAGACCTTGTACTTGTGGACCAGACCTAATTAAATGGTCTGTCGAAGGTAGACGTAAAATGGCTTAGATACGAGTCTGTTGATGTTAATTACTACGTGTTCGTGCCTTTTGGTCTTGAGACAATGGGACCATGTGGTTTAATTGCTAAGAAGCTGGTTAATGCTGTATGTAGATGTCTGGCAGTTTTTTTGCGCATCAAATCAGCATCGCTGTGCAGCGGGGTAATGCTGCACAAGTGTTCTTGGTACACTGCTACATATATACACAATAATATGAATTAATTAAAATAAATATATTTAATTCATATTTATTTGTGATATTCTCGAGATTGGTACCCTGGAGACATCGACTAGCTTGCCACTTGTCATGATTGGCCTATAGTAAAGTTAGCTAGCGTGGTTTCTAACCACCCCGAAAGGTAAACGGTCGTGATGATGATACTATTATTTTATAACAATATATAATAATAGTAAATTAATTCGACAAGATGTAAAACGGGAGATGTACCTATGTAATAACCTCAAAATTTGCTGCATAATTGTCGTATATTTTACAAACTCTACTTGTCAAATGTCTCCCGAGAAAAGGCATACAATTAAGGACGTCGTAATTTCCCTTCCTTGAAGATAGTGTTCCTTTTAGTAGATTTTAAAACAATATCTCGGCTGAGCATCCCGCGCTGCCTAATGAAGGTCATTCGTTATCTTTTAGACAGATTTGTAGCGTATTTACAAAGCTTGATTATTATTTTTAAACAAATTATTTTACTGCCTTAATTTTTAGAGTTACGGGTCGACCCGTGATCGTGGCCAATGCAACTTAGCTGAAACTTCGGGACAAATATAATACTTAACAATAATAATAATACCTAATCGATGATTCAAATCAAAATATATTTATTGTGATATAAGTACATATTTTTATAACATGCTAAATAACTCTGTACGATAGAGTGAAGTAAGTAATGTGTCTGCACACTTCGCGAGGTGACCCCGTGCTGAAGTTGAGCATGATTACCCTATTCTTACTAACATACCAAAATTTTAATGTGGTGATGTTTTGTTTATAAACAATGCGTAAACCAACTAAATACATATATAAATATATAAAACATAATACTCGTATAATACATATATTTTAATAGTAAATAAAATAAATAAATATAAAATAAATGTTCTTAATAAATTATGATATCCCTCACCACAAAATCATTACACAACATGCTAATACATCCATCTATCTTTAAATCCATTTAGTTTAACTCTTATTGGAATTATTTTGGAACGTATTTTAGTAATATTTCTGATATGTCTCTAAGGTAAATAACGTAAAAACCCGTTAAATTATTTTTAAAAAACTTAATAACGTTATAAATAAATAAATATTTCCAGACAATCACACAGCGCCATCTAATTTCCGTGGTAAGCTGCGAGGCTTGTGTTACGGAAACTAGATGGTTGATAAAATACATATTATACTTTTTTTTTTGTAAATATATACAGATTATACATATAAACACCCAGACCGAGACAAATTATACAATGTACAACTTCCCCCCGGTGGGAATCGAACCCACGACCTCCCGAGTTTACGGCAACGTTTGTTACCACTAGACCACGGAGGCGGTATAACTATTGCAATTGTGTTCGTAAGTACTTATAAAAAGTTGAAATGTTACTGGTTAAATCCGTGGATTTAAAAGCGGACGTAACTAATTTGATTCCTGTTTGAAACTCAATAATACATTTGTTTGTGGCATTTCTCAAACTTGGTATGCTAGAGACATCGATGACCATGATTCTACACTAAAATTGGGCCAAAGCAGGTCTGCCGTCAATACATTTATGGAACCAGCTTCCAAAATGGCATTGACGGAATCATAGAGTATTTGGTTGGTTAGGGAGAGGAGCAGAATGCGTCTTGTTGCGCAATAAAAAAAAGGAGGGATTCTTTGTAAACCAGCCTATAGTCGGTCGCAAGCCCGAGATACCATTCTTCTCATCACTCTTTCCTATACACAATGGAAACGGACCCGCATGGCGAATCCATGGAATGCTTAGCAATTTGTCTTCTTCTACTTTACAAACGTTGCCATGAGGAGGAAGAGCACGTTAAGCCTTTGGTCCCTGTCATTAAAATTGATAACCTTATTGCCAACCCGGCCAGCTTGGGGAATGCAGGCCAGGCCTAGAACTATGTTCTGGAAGGCCCATGTCCAGCAGTGGAGGTCTAGGACTCTGTGTTCTAGGGCCTGATGAGTAATATACAATATTAACGTACTTTGACTAAAAATGCAATGTAGTGATTTATGTTTGTATTTAAATAAATATTTGTATGTGGGTTTTGTAAACCCGCATTCAGTTTCAGATGACAGCCTGTCTTGCGGTTGCTTTACAACCATATTTCATTTTAACAGCTTTTTTATTTTACTTTTATTAAAATAAAGAAACAAAATATTCCAAAGGCTTTATTTTGCAATATCATTACATCTAATGAGGAATTGAATTTCAATTGACGACGCGATGCCTTACATGTATTTTTTTTTTATATTTAAATAGTATTTTTTTCTGAGAATAATAAGCGATATGCAAGGTATAGAGGACCGACATCAGTCTCTACCATTATGCCGGCTTATCGAGATGCATGGGGAAACACAGCTGGGAAAGAATTCCACATCTTCAGCGTGAGACTGATGTAAAAATATATTAATATGTACGCGTATGGATAGTGGCTACGGTATGGGGGTGCATATTTTTGGTTATTTTGGTTCGGTTGCAAAATAGAGAAGAAGGGATAAGGTTTTGGAGCTCTTCAGAACACTCACCGTATTATAGCTTGTAGAACACGCTCAGGGAAGCCATATCTCGGCGAAGCTGCAGCGATTCGAGAGTTCTAGAGACTGACATTACAGTCAACCATTCCAATCGCCCTCTTCTGCACAATTGCGAAACCATCCCAAAGGTGAGAACAGTATTCCACGCATGACTTCATTTGTGCTTTTTAACCTATATATGCCTATAGGGTCGCCAACGACCCAACACAACTACCTTCAATATTTTAATTAAAACACATTTGTCGTAGAGCTCTCCTAATGAAGTATGGTACACTCAAAGTACATCCAAGACCTACGTCTATAATATCTAGACAGATACCACGATGTGCAGTGTGCTACAATAAAACCACAATGGCCTGTAATAAATGTTATGTATGTAGGGTTATTATTATTATTAAATTCTTTATTGCACAAAATAAGTGTACAAAGGCAAAGATTAATGCCTACAAGGCAGTTTCTAACATCTAACCTTTGCGAGAGTGTGAGATTAAGGGTAGTGCCGATATCAAGTTTAACAATATAGAATATACTACACACACTACATACTAATAGATACTTACACTGTTACATAAATTACACATATACTTACAAATAAACGTATATACACATAGACATTATGCCAAATATATATTTTTAGCCTGATGACGACTCCTGTTTGTCTAGAAATAAAGCAGTGACCAAGCGCTTAAAAACGTGGACAGACGGTGCGTGTCTATCAGCGAGTGGTAGCTTGTTTCACTGGCGGGCTGCAGACACAGTATACAAATCTGAATATCTGCTACACGATAAATATTTTTTAACTGTTTATGTATTTATTTCGTCTTTTAAAATTATATTTGCCCAGCGGGTTGTTAACGACCCTATCAAATACTCTACTAGCCTTGTTTTCTTAAATAACTTAACACAGTATTTTCTGTGTATCTTAAGGTTAGTAGTTAATATCCGATTTTGGCGAAAATCCATGATCTTATTAATTACGAGCATACATATATATGTAGGTTAAAGCAGTGAGGGCAGGAAAAACCGTATCACCTTGTTAAGTATTCCGAGTTTTTTGAACGCTGATTTGGTGATGCTCTGTGCTTTCGGTGGTTGGGAACTGAGCGTATTTCAACCCTAAGTATCACTTTATCTGACCACCCCAGGATTACGGTCGTAAATATTTCGTCATATGTGGAGAGAGGTGGCACTTTATAGGCTTAGGGCCTTATTGCACTTAAGATAAGAAGGTTTTTGTACTCCTTTTCTAGAAATTATAGTCACGTACGTCTGAGCTTATTTCGAGAGGACCACCGTTGATAAATATAAGACCAGGGCCTTTGTAATTTATTTACTTCACAATTTTTTACCTCCACTGTCGCCAACTCTAACATCTTCCAGAACATATAACGGGAAAATTTGGTCTACATTCGCCATGCTGGTCAGACTGGTTGGCGAGTATCTGATGTCAATTTCTAATGACCATTTATTAACCATTCCACAAGCTGAGTTAGTGAAACCGGGACTGACAGCTTAACCGAGGTGGTGTTGTAAATCAATGACAAATTAAATATTAATTGAATTTGGGACTGGTCATGGAATTTGGGTATCACCCTATCTGGCCAGGTATTTTGTTTACACGTTATTAATAATTTTTGACTTCACCCAGTGTTCCGATAGGATCCTATCGCGATAATTATATAAATAAAAAATCTTATTTATACATGCCGGGGTTCGAACCGACCTTTTTAGTATCTTGAAAAAAGCGTTCTTACAACTGAGCCACCAACGCTCGACAGAATATTGTGAAACAGTTATTGAATGCCCAGTTCTAACTAAAAGTCAACGGAGCCTAGCTTTCTGAAAGGAAAAGTAACTTGAAGACTATTGAACTACAAACAATGTATAGGATTTTCCTTTATATATTTACTTCCATTACTTATACTCAAGTTTTACGAAGCTTGCCTAGTTACTACGTAGCGAAAGCTTATTATAGGTAAAATTAATTTAACGGTTTTGCATCCCTGTCCCTCGCATAACCCAATATTTTCAAAGGTTTTTTAAATGAAAATCTGCCTCCGTGGTCTAGCGGTTAAGTCCGTGGATTTAGACTCAGAGATACCGGGTTCGATTCCTGGTTGGGTCTCAAAAATATTTATTAATGTAAATAAATACATTTAATTAATATTTAATTTATTTGTGATAATTCTCGAGTTTGGTACGCTGGAGACATCGACGAGCTTGCCGCTTGTCATGATTGGCCTATAGTAAAGTTGGCTAAATGTGACCACCCCGAAAGGTAAACGGTCGTGACGATGATGATTTTTTAAATGCACTTTTGTGAAATGCAGTCTTACAACTTCCTAGGCAACAAAATTACGGACATTATAAACATATTTTCAGCTAAATCTTTGCACCACTTACTAAAAGAATTGGGCATTAACGGAATCATACAGTATTTAATTGGGTAGGAAGAGGAGTGGAATGGTGGATGGTGAGCGCAATAAAATACAAAAAGAAGGCCTTTTTTTGTAAACCAGCCTATTGTCGGTCGCAAACTTGAGACACCATTCTTCTCTCTTCATATCATCACCCTCATGGTAAATTTTATATTTTATATTTATTTTTAATATTATTATATTTATATTATATATATGTATATATTATTATTATTTATATTTATTTTTACTTTATTACTTATTTATATTTACTTTTGCATTTTTGGGTTCAAAATATTTATTTAATAAAATTTGTTGTATTAAGTTGGAACCAATGCACCTCTCCCGGTTTCTGGGTTTGTCTCTGTACCAGAATAGGTACTGATAGGTGAATGTTATGGTACAATTATTGAAATAATGACTCCTTTATTCCAGAGATCGGGTGTTTTGCACCTGAGTTTGAGCACTGCTGCCTGAAACACAAGACCACTTAGTTCAGGCACAGAAGTATCTTTATGTTTGTAACACACAATAAATTGTAACTTATCATAAGAGCCAACTTGTATTAGGTTTTATTGAAATAAACTATTATTATTATTATTATTATTAAATCCATGATATGGTTGAAAAATTGGTCTTTTCCTGTCTTATCTATATAAACATTTATTAGTAGGTTTATGTCAATAGATATTTATTTACAATATACAAAATTGATCCGGACTTGTACAATTAAAACTTTATTTAATAATTTAAATAACTGCCTCGAGAGTCGGAGGTACCGGGTTCAATTCCTGATCGGGACACAATAATAATGATAATAATAATAAATTATTTATTGCACAAAACCAAAACAAGTGCAGGTACATAGGCGAGCTTAATGTCGTAAATGCTTTTTCTACCAACTAACCTTTGTGACTGAGGGCTGTAATAAGCGGGTGCAGAAGGTTACGAAGAAAATAGATAGTTGAAATTATCAAAAAAATATTTAATAATGTATGCAGCAGGTGACCTGGGCCCCAGAAAAGGAAAAAAATAAAAATATTTTTGTATTATAATTTTGTATTTTTACTAACACTAGATATTATAAGATTTCTTTAAAAATTGTTACATATGGAATTTATTCTGAAATAAAGTTTTATTATTATTATTGTAAATAAATACATTTAATTAATATTTATTTTATGTGTTATTTTTCCTGAGTTTGGTACGCTGGAGACATCGACGAGCTTGCCACTTATTGTCATGATTGGCCTTTAGTAAAGTTGGCTAAATGTGAATCCGCTTATTTATAAGCGTGTTTTCTGACTACCACGAAAGGAAAACGGTCGTAATGATACTTATTTAATAATTTATTGTGTCCCGACCAGGAATCGAACCCGGTACCTCCGTGTCTAAACCCACAGACTTAACCTTTAGACCACGGAGGCAGTTGGTCCAAATACAACGATAGCCCCAAGACACTTTAGAGTAATAAATACTTTATCGACATAGTTTGGTTAATAAATGTTGGCCAAGCCAATTTCAAACATTTGTAGGCTTTTCAAACGTGTTGCTCCTCGAAGGTCTCAATCAATTTGGGATAAATTTGAGACGAATTTCGAACGCTTATCGAATTTCGTTTAAGATTTACAAATTGAAATCGTCCAAGTGTATCGGTGTAAACTTCGTATAACCTCGTTCTATCTATACTTGAGAAACCCATTAAGTAATGTAACTTAATTACTACCCACTTACGAAAAGCTGTATATTGGTCGGTTAAATACAGTATGTGGTGGCGTCATCTGTGTAAAATTATTATCTCTGTATTTTTTTTTTGGCACGCTTGCATCCTATTCCTTTGTTTTTTCCTCGCCCTACGCACAGGGACCCGCAACGGCCTTACTGGCCAGTGTGAATTTGACATTCCCGCCGCGCGCACGTGTCATTCTTTGATCGTTCCGCGCATCGCACTCACCCGCATCCGCCGGCCTTCGAGACTACGTTGACGCCTTGAAGAGCTGCCGTCTTTCACACCGTTTGGTTAAAGTTTGAGCTGTTTTCATTTCCGCTCCGCACCGGATAATCACCTCCTTTTCCAGCAGTGTGCCAACCCCGCATATACAGTCCACTTTTATCACCATATATTATCCACCCCGCATCATCGCGACAGGCGTCCAAAAATACCGCGCCTCCAGTATGGCTATGTGGAAGTTAACCAAATTCTCCATCAGAAATATATAATATCAAAGTATCAGTAGATAAGTACTAGAGTTTGAAAGAAGAAGGATGACAACCGTGACGATAAAGATCGATGATGAAACTCTAGAACAAGTAAATGAAATTATATATCTGGGCAGTGTTTTCACTGCGGTTGGGAAGTACGATGGGATGTTGAAAGAAGAGTTAACGCGGGAAATAGTGTCAACGGTGCCCTGGGGTCACTGATCGCCAGTTGAAATGTCAGTGACAAAGCTCAACTCGCCATACACAATCCTAAATTTCGCCGTTTCTGTACAAAATAGTGAATAATCAGATGGACTCTCCTACTCTTTAAGACAATGTCACGTTCAGAGTGACTCGACTTACCTTCTAAACAGTTGTTTATTTCCTCCTTTAGCAGAACAAATTATGCAAAAAACACCTTTTTAAGACGAGCAATATAACTATATATATAATGACCGCTTGGTTGACGTGGACATATTTGCTTGCTGTAAGTCAGTGTATACTCGTAGGAGCAGATTCCGTGAGCTAATAAGTGTTGAGTATTCAATAGAATAGACTTAAATGTGGTTTTTACTTTGAAAATGTTTTCCTTTTACAGTTTTGGTACTCCAGGTCTAATTATATATATATTGTTTGTTATATAAATTGTATTGTATAACAACTGTGTATTACCATAATAAAACAAAAACAAAAAAACAAACAAATATATATATACGACTATGTATATATATTGTGTAACTTTTTGGTGACGTTTGTAACAGTAGACGTTATTCTAATATAAAAATAAACATTTTTGAAAGTATGAATGATGTTTTTTTTTTTTTTTTTTATACTAGCTCGACATGTGAACTTGGGCCCACCTGATGGTAAGTGGCGCACAAGGTCCCATGAATGTTAGCAACTGAAGGCAGACACTCATAACTACCATCAGTCCCCAACACTATGCCCGCTTCACTAGATGCTTTTTCACTTCGTTTGAAGGACTCCAAGTTATAGAAAAGTGGAAACACAGAGCCTGGAAGAGCATTCCACATCTTTATCATACGACATATGTATGAGTCCCCAAATTTATACGTACGCGAAGGGAAGGTGACTACGGTATGTGGGTGCATATTCTGACCTGTGCGTGGGGTTCGGTTGCGGAATGGAGAGGGAGGGATTAGGTTATAGAGTTCTTCAGAGTACTCACCATAGTATAGCCGGTAGAACACGCTCAGAGAAGCCACATCTCGGCGAAGCTGCAGGGATTCGAGAGTTCCAGATGTAGTGGCATCGTCCACAATTCGTACAGCTCGCCTCTGCAGGACATCGAGAGCATCTGTGAGGTACTTGGCGGAACCATCCCAAAGGTGAGAACAGTATTCTATACATGATCTGATCTGTGCTTTGTACAGCAACAGTCTAATTGAAGGCGGAAAAAACCGCTTCACCTTGTTCAGTATTCCGAGCTTTCTTGACGCTGTTTTGGTTTATTATGTATTGGTTTTCAATGTAGTTCCGGTGGCTAAGGTCTGAGCATATTTCCACCCCGAGAATGTGTTTACTTATTATTCAAATTTCTTTCATAATTCATTGAAAACGCCGAAACTTTAAACCTAAATGCAATAATAATTTATACAGATCATAATATATCCAAATGACAACGTATTATAGCTATTAGATTGCATAATTCATAAAATACGTTTTTGACCCACCCTAATGGTTAGTATATCGAAAAAGTCGCATTCCTTTTTTTTCATGTATTACTTCTGTAACTTATTTAACAAAATACTTAAATTAACTAACTTAAAACACTTATTTACTTCTTATTTGGTTTAATATGTTTTTATCTCAGAAACAGATAATAATATGCTGAGTTTATTGCCACTTCCACAGCCGTGTTTAATTAAAATTCCTACAATAAACAATATTGACTCACAACTTTGGAATGGGGTTGCTTCGGAGTTGTGCGTACTTTACGAATAGTAAAAAATATTGTGGTTGAAGTAAATGGTAGGTGCCCGGGGCTGCTTCAAGCAAGCCGCTGCCAAAATATGGAATGATCTTCCACCGCCCGTTCGGGACACGATAGTTACAACGTTACCGACTTTCCGTAAAATGTGTGCAGCATGACTGCTTGTGAAGCAGGCTGGGGCACCTCCCGTCTAGGTTTCTGTTTTTTATTTATTATTTTTCTTGTTTTTTTATTTGTTGTGTTTTAATTTTATTTTTAATGATTTTTTTTTCATTATTTTTTTATAACTTTTATTTATATTACTATTCCACTTAATTTTAATGTCGGCTATGGTATAATAACAGAGGTTGTTGGAACCTGCTTCCAACACCATTTTCTGAACCATAGACCCTTTTGTCTTAATATCTTTGTTTTATTTTTTAACTATATTTATATAAATTAACTCTTATTTTTGTGACAAATAAAAACTGATTAAATTTTATTCAAAATGCTTCACCATCATCAACCTGTATCTCTCCACTGCTGGATGTAGACCTCCCCCAAAGCTCGCCACTTCTTTCGTCTTTTGCAACCCTCATTCAACCCCTATCAGCGACCTTCTGTAGGTCCACCGTCTATCGGGCAAAAAGACGTGCCACTCCGCGAAGTAAATGTTGACTTTGACGTACACCATCCTTACTGAACCTCTCACACCTGTGTACCTGAATAGCAAATTCTTTCACCTCACAGACAGTCATGATCTCACCTTACGGTCGAAAAGTAATTTGCTATTGGCGATACCGTTGCATCACTCTGGCGCTCTTGACAAGTCATTTGCTGTGCATGTAGCTCGTTATTGGAATTTTATTGCCTTTTAGATGTTTTAAGGTGCTGCTCAAAAATATTTGAGACCTTTAAGTTATTTCTATTTAGTTATTTATAAAATAACTAATAAAGGTATTTGGTTAGGTAATTTGGTAGACCTGAGATTTAGTCCAAATAATAATATTTTTATTTAATAAAATAATTTGCACGTTTCAGAAAGCGGCCTACGGGCGTCAGAAAATCCATGAATAGCAGTCAATCAGAAAAGAAGTTTTCGGTACAAAATTGATATTTCAAATCGTAAGTTTGCAAAGTAAATTCTACCTTCTGGCTGAAAGGACGAAACTTTTCAGCACAAATTCTGTCCGACGCGTTGTGGTGATTCTAAAACCTTATTCTTATCCAAAACGATTGTTCGGACATTCAAATTAAAAAACCCCAAATGTAAATTGACTTTTATGCTGCTTTTTGACTTTGACTTGATGCTTCACGGAGTATGGAAACCAGCGAAGAATGCGTTTAAAAGATGTACTTTTTAAGTTAACGTTTTATTATTATTATTCCATTTATTACAGCCCCTAGAACACAGCGTCCTAGACCTCCACTGCTGGAGATAGGCCTTCCAGAACTGGAGAATTTGGCCTACACTCGTTACGCTGGCCAGACGGATTGGCGAGGATTATTATTATTATCCCGGGCAAAATTAAAGGCAAGAGGGTCTCGTGACCGGAGCCCTAAATGCTGGTTTGACCAGATCCGCCCATTAATTCACACACAAATGCCGTGAGCAGACCCGGAAGGCGCTACATCGTTTGGAACAAAGTGATCCGTGGAAGAACGATGCAAGGAGGAGGATGTGTATCAATTCTAACAATAAATATCTGCCTGACCCAGGAAGACTATTGAGTAACCATTTAATGTGAATTTAAAATCTAAATTTAGTTGAGAAATAGGGCCGTCAAGAATAGAGCTCTCACCACGCTGCGGCCGAAGTTTGTCGCGTAGTAATTTGCGATTCAATCTAAGAGATGTCGCCGAAACAATGCCAGCGGAACCCGTATTCCCGGAATACTCTTTGTGTTTACAAAATTTGCCTATTTGTTTTGTTTATTGAGCAAATAATTTAAGATGTTGCGCCTTACTCAGTACACTCAGCCAGAGAACGGTATGGCATTCCTATAACCTTGGGAGACTGTGATCGAGACAATGCTTACAGACAAAGAACGCAAATTGAGTGAGAGATATTTCATTTTTCATTACAGCCCCTAGAACACAGCGTCCTAGACCTCCACTGCTGGAGATGGGCCTTCCAGAACTGGAGAATTTGGCCTACACTCGCCATACTGGCCAGACGCCTTGGAGAGGATATAATGTCATTTTTTGTTTTTTTTTTGTTTGTCAATTTATTAACGATTCCACAAGTTGGTATTAGTGGGAGGAACAGGAACGTGTATTTGAAGAAAAGTGTATTTCTCATTGGTACATGCCGTGTGGGTTTGAACCGGCCTTTATAGGATTAAAGGTACGCGTTCTTACAACCGAGCCACCACCGCGCCATAGATATGGTTACAAATAAAATAAAACTTAGTAGGTACCTACAATTTAGCGAAAAAATGATGAAATTAATGATTAAGAAGATAATGTCTAAAAGATTTTTTTAAGTGGTCAGCAAACACGTTTTTGTAAGGAGCGATTTCACAGCCAACTTTACTATATGCGTATCTTGACAAGCGGCAGTCGACGTCTCTAGAATACCAGACTTGTGAAATCACTTTTTTTGAGTTCTCAAACAGGAATCAAACCGAACTTAAATACAGCCTTAACCCGCTAGACTATGGAGGCAGTCAATCTATTTTTTAGTGAAAATTACATTAAGAAAATATTTTTTATACGAATAGTGTTGTTGAGAGCACTGTTGGCTAATTAATAAATAAATTTAGTTTATTTTTAATTTTATTATTTAGGTAGCTTTTAATTTATATTTAATGTATATTAATTAACTTCGAATAAATACTTTTTATTCATTTTTTCTTATAGCAAAATAAATAATTATAAATATATATATTTTTTCATATATATTAGGTATATTTAAATATTATCGAAGTAGATACAATAATATTAAAATAAAATAGATTAAAAAACTAATTATAAATAAAACTAAACTAAAAATGCCTATGAAATCAAATCTATTCTACAAATAAATTATACAAACATTATTTACTTTCTTATTATTTTACAGTATTGTATTTATTAATTATTATTGTATTTTAATATTTTTATATCTACTTAAAATTTATTATGTAGTTAGCTTTTAATTTATATTTAATATATATTAATTTACTTCGAAAAAATTATCCAGACAATTAAAGGCAGAAAACATAATCATTATTACATCTATGTACATTCTAAAAGAATTCGTAGTATTTCCAATTGTAGTAATCGAAACCTGGGGACCAATTCTCGATTCACATTAAATTTATTGGAAATCGAACCATTCAATTTGTCTGGGAGTGCTGTCACGAAATTACTGACGAATATCATTCTGAGACATTGAAATTAACTCTAAGATTTTCTTAGAATTATAACACTAGCTGTTAGTTCTTTTTTTCATATGAGTACGACTTGCGACATCGCGCACACGCGGTAAGCAGTACGCGAGGTCCAAGAATTTCAAAGAAAACATTTCGAAGACGTCGACGCGGCTTCGGTCATTGGCTCTAAGAGTCCAGGTTTCGGCAGCATACAGGAATATGGTGAAAACGAGACTGTGGACAAGTCTTGTTGTGGTCCAGATAGTGATTTATTTATTGAAAAAAAAAAAACACAGCTTATTAAATTAAACATATAAACAAAGTAGCAATAGTGGAACACAAGCCAAAGAGATTTTATATTATTTAGACAATACAATTAAAACAGAAATAAGAGTAAAATATAGTAATTAGATTTAAATTAGTGCAATTAAACTGTAAAAGTAAAAGAAAAAATATAATAATAATAAATAAGTGAAAACCAATAGGATAATGATTATTTACATAAAACAAATTGAATGAATGAGAGGCAGGAGCAAAATTATACTATACGAGTATAGCAGTGATCGTATATTAGCAAGCAAAGTGTATTTGCCAAGTCAGTCCGGGATAAGAGTTCATACTGCCTCCGGTGATTAGTTAGATGTATCAGAGTAGAACATGGCTAAAACGTTAATATAGACAAGTCATTTACAGTAATCTAATCAGGTGAATGAACAAATGTTTGAAAATTGTATATATATACGATAGGTTATATATTTATATCCATTACTCAATTTAATTTTAATTAATGTTTCGATTGCTCCGTATTCTTTTCATCTGGCTCATAGCGTTCTTGGCCATGCCTATTCTTGTACGTACTTCTGTTTCACAGGAGCCGGTGTTGGAGATACTTGAGCCCAGGTATGTGAAGTCAGCAACATGAGTTTACACTTATAATAGTGATTTTGAGGATTTATTTATTTATTGATACTTTAAGAGAACCCGTTTGACAGCTGGAAGGAATGGTTGAGTGTGAAAAAACGTCTAAGAATAAAGGTGTCACTCTACTACGTGTATGTCAGAAATACACTTCATTAATCCAATATCTATTCAAATTTTGGGCTACCGGGAAATAAAAACGTATGTATCAAAAGAAAATAAATACACTTGCGAGCCAAAAAAGGGGGACATCATTAAAATTCCTTATATGAAATTCCTATTCACTGCGAAACGAGGCAAGGGATTCAAGAACACGTCCGTACAAACACAAATTACCGTGTGTCCACAAAAGATACCATCATACCAACAACATAGGGTCACCACACGTTTTTGTTTACATAGACAAAAACGCTTGCTAAGCTTAAGAGCGGCGGTGGTTTGGTTGTTTGAACGCTTTCTTTTAATTCAGAAAGGGCGCAGTTCGACCTCCGGCACTTACTGATTTAAAACACCACAATTTCCGTGCCTAATGGAACACGTTAAGCTATCAGTCTCGTTTCATAATATTAACTTGAGGACCATTAATAATTTTACGCCACATGGCGAGAGAGCAAATTTTTCAGAAATATATTCCATCTCCAGGAGTGTCTTTGTGGAGATGGAGGAGGAGCTGTGATGATGATGATGACTTGCCAAAAAAGCTCATCTCAGTCATGGATACTCTATACGGAGCTGCATAATCTAAAAGTTTGAACTGATAATCAATGTCAGTCTCTACCACTATGCCGGCCTCCAGGCGTCCAGGTTATAGGAATTGGAAAACACAATTTCACATTCCACATTCAGCATTCCACTTATTTAGCGCACCACAGATGTAAGAGAGTAAATTTATATATAAGTCCCTATTATAGTGGCTACGGTATGGGTGTATAAGAGAAGTGAGAAAAAACATTTAGTCAAGCCGGCATAGTTTTAGGGACTCATTTCAGTCATGAGTGTCTGATTCCATTAGCCAATGAATATCGACTTTGCGCGCCACTTACCACGATATGTGGGCGCAAGGTAACATGTCGGGCTAGTATAAAAAATATATATATAGTGTGCTGTGCATCTAGATCAGTTGTGGAATAGAGAAGAAGGTTAAGGAGCTCTTTAGAACACTGACCGTGGCATAGCAGCTTGTAGAAAGACTTAGTTAGTGATTCTGTTTTTCAACTACAACTGTTAAATAAAATTACCATTAATACTACGGATACGGATATAAGTCCCGTCCGCGTGGAATGGTGGCAAGAACGCTGGCTGCATTTCCCCGCTGAATTGTAATACTGATTATTCGGGCGAAGAAAGAGCCAGCCCTCTTGTCACAGGAGGAGACGACACGAAGCGGTGTTATGTCTTTAAAAAACTTGTTTTTGTCTAGACTCCAAGGGTCCAGAGTTTTTACTATACTTATTTATTTATATAGTAGATACAGCAGTTCATATAATATCACACAATATTGAAGTAATAAAAGAATTAAAACTACTTAAAAGTAAAAATTAAAATAAATATAAACTATAAGTAAAAAATTTCCTCTAGAGACGACCCTTTAGTGATAGTCCCAAGAAGACTGGCAACATTTCCCATCTGTATAGCTAAGCTAACTGTTGGCAGAAATAATTGCCAGCTTTCCTGTCTCCAGACTTTTCCGTTAGCCGTTTGGACAACTCCTTGGTCAGACGCTTGGCTGAGTGTCCCCATGGGCCAATCTCGACTCCAAACAGTGCAAATTCGTAACTTGTACTGAGGTTGGCGTATTTGCGCAGCTTGAGGTTCTCAGCAGAAACCGCCGCACTTCCCGCGCTTGACGAGGTCGCCTGGATGTGTGATGGGGCTAATGTGTCTAACTAACATGTCGCATCCCACACCAGGGACCTACCAAGTTTCCACGGCCCAACGGTCATGCAGTCGGGTCTTTTGCCATCGCTCCGCGCAATCCCAGAGGGTTCTAGGATCATACTCCAGCATAACATAGTATAATTATAACTTATCTAATATATGTACCAGTTAGGTGTCACAGCATTTATCTTTAAAAAAAGAAGTAGAAATTAAAACTTATATCTTTCAAAACAATAATAATAAACAAAAGTAAAAAAAGAAGAAAAAACTAGTACTTAAAAAAACAATTATTAGGTACATAAATTTGGTACCTTAGCAACGGAAACGAAACACTTTTTAAATCAATTATAAGCTATTGGTATATTGATGGTTTGAAATGTGCAAGAACATTATTTACTATCCGTATAGCAGATGTCTTTAACAATATGTTTAAAAAATAATAATTTGGTTACAGGAAGCCTGTCTGCTAAAAATTATATAGTTGGTAACCCTATTCCTCTCAAAGCTTCATAAAACACTGTGCCCGTCAGCCAGTTGGTATCGGAACGCGGTCGAGGGCGCACGTGTCTACTTCGCTCCAAAATCAAGTTTCGCAACACGTATTTCATTTCGAACTTTGGCGGACAACGTCAAAAAGGTTTAGAAATTCGACGAGCAGTGTATAACTTTCAAATTAGACTAAGATTTAATTTAGTGTTACGTTTTTAGCGAAGCGTAGTAGGAATATAATAAGCGTAATGTATGGATAGTTGCATTATCGTGTTTTGAAACTTCAATTGAATAGGTAAGTTTGTAGTATCCGTAGTACGTCTTAAACTGTAATAATAATAATAATTTTAGATAATTTTATAAAATATATATAATGAGAAAGGCATGCTCCGATGGTTCGGGCATGTTGAAAGGATGAGCGTAAAGAAAATGACGAACCAGATATTTAATGCGAAAGTTGTGAGTAAAAGAGGCCCTGGCAGACCAAGACTCACCTATCAGATATAGCGATCAAATAAATAAAACAATAGTTTAAGGTGCATAAAATAGTCATCGAAACAAATGGGCATGTATGAAGAGGTCATATGAATGTCGAGCGTCTTAGGTATCCCTGGTGGTAAGCCCTTAGTTAATTTTGTAGAATAGTTTTAATTTTATATGTATTTTTAGTTTAGTTTTATTTATAATTAGTTTTTTAATCTATTTACAGGTCTTCTAATATAGTAATATACTTAGAACTATAAAAAATACAATTAAATTACAAACTAATTAATAATAATAAAAAAATCAGTTAACTAGGAAAGTATAAAAAAAAAAAAAAACTAGCTTCAAATCTGCATCCGTGGTCTAGCGGTTAAGTCCGTGGATTTATACGCGAAGGTAACGCGTTCGATTCCTGGTCTAGACACCATAATTTATTTGTTCTAAAGTTCGGTACGCTAGAGACACCGACGACAGTTGTCATGATCGGCCTATAGTATTGGCTAAATGTGAATCCACTTCTCTAAAAAACGTGGTTTCTGACCACCACGAAAGGGTTCAGTTTATATTTATCATTATTATTTCAGTAGTATTTTTATCATATACACTATATTTAGAAATTGTTTTTTTAACATTAAACAATCCTCAAAAATATAAAACTACCGCGAAATGTTCTTCAATTTACTACACCAGTCTAATTTTATGCTTTTAAAACGGTCCAAAACAGCAAGTTTATTCGCCAACATTACGAGCACTACTTTAATGGCTGTGGTATCATTAAAACTTATTTTAATGCTCGAAACATCAAACTTCAGCTATTACGGTCCCACTGGTAAGCAAATAGGTTTTTTAATGTACTTCTGTATCCTCGCTCTTGCGTCGATCTTCTCCTCCGGTCGTGAGCTTTTCCATGGATCATTTTGTCCTGGACGATACCACTCCATTCGGGTCTGCTCACACAGACATGAAAAGCTTCGCTTACTTCGGTTGAAACGAGCTTCTAAGAGGTCTGGAAATAAAAGACTAATATTAAATTATACAAAAAAAAGCAATTATTTAAAACTATAATGTAACAAAAGAAAGATTGTAAAAGTGAGGTCTTTAAAGATAAGGTTTTAAAAAGTGAATAACTAGAAAACTATATAAAGTCCTGGTAGTGTATTAAAGGCAACAAAAGGTTTTAAGGAAAGGTTAAACGGCAGAACGCATATATATATATATATAAAATGCCAAACAACTTCGTTAATTCGAGAGCCTTAAGATTTAGCCCGCGATGACCAATCTTTACAGATTTGAGACCGCGGAGAGAAAATAAAGAGCGAACTTTCGACAGATGAACAGCAGATGACCTTAACTGAATTACTAGTGGAGGTTAGGAACAATGCCGAAAAGTTAATCTCCCTCTACCGAATTACGAATAAGTGCTCGAAATCACTACGGACCAAATAAAGAAACAGTAAATAAGCTAAATAAAGCCCAAATGTACTGTAAAAACCAAGAGAATACTAACAAAAATCCTCCGAGAGAAATCTGTCTGCGTTAGATTAAAGACTATAAAATCTACAATTCAAATGTCCGGGATTTAGATTTTAGGTACAGTAAAACCGACTTAAACGTGAATAAAACTTCATCTTAGCTCTTGGAATTTGTCTTGATGACAAATGTTTTAACCGGCATCAGTTCATTACAGCCCCTAGAACACAGCGTCCTAGACCTCCACTGCTGGAGATGGGCATTCCAGAACAAATATCTGGAGAATTTGGCCTACACTCGCCACGCTGGCCACGGCTTGGCAAGGATATGATGTCAATTTATTATGACAATTTATTAACGATTTCACAAGTTGGTATTAGTGAAACCGGGACCGACGCTTAACGTGCTCTCCGAGGCACGGGAACGGTGGTGTTGTAAATCTATGACAAATGTACGTAAGAAAAGTGTATTTCTCATTGGTACATGCCAGGTGGATTTGAACAGACCTTTGTAGGATTTAAGGATTGCGTTCTTACAACCGAGCCACCACCGCGCTAACCGGCTAAAGCTTAAGCTATATCTATTCGTTTTGAGCAATTATTCACGACTTTAACTAAAATAAAACGTAGTATAGTTCATAAAATCAAAGCTCTGTGACAGCTGTCAGAAAAAAAACTTATCTAGGAGTAAATTTTGTAATGGTGAATAGGAACCGAAACGTTACCAAAGCCACTAAAATCCGTATCAGAGCTTTTGTGTTGCCTATTTTTCTGTATGCTGCAGAGACCTAACAAATGTTCTAGTGGCGCTGGCGGAGAATGTTAGCCATATCATAGATGGACTTCCGAAGCAACAAAGCGATACTTTAGGAACTAGGGATCAGACAACGCCTTTCCGCGGTTGTACAATTACGCAATCTCACTTTTATAGACACAGCGTGAGAAACTTCCATCGAGCGCCTATCGAGGAGAAAGTCGATGGCAAGTATCCTGCGTGTCAGGTCTCCGATGAGATGGACTGATTACGTGAAGGCTGCAATGAATCATCCCCTACATGGGTTTACCAGGAAAGCTGTGGTTCGAGAGGAGGGGTACGGCTTGTAAAGCGTGCCACTATC
This sequence comes from Tinea semifulvella, assembly GCA_910589645.1. Taxonomy (NCBI): domain Eukaryota; kingdom Metazoa; phylum Arthropoda; class Insecta; order Lepidoptera; family Tineidae; genus Tinea; species Tinea semifulvella. The sequence goes on from OU342604.1 coordinate 1,301,354, forward strand.
ACTTAAATGGCCACTCTGCTGAGAGTATACTCCTAAGAAGGACTATTATAAAAAAAACATCCGTCACAGACCTTACCTTTGTCTGACACGAATGGTAGTACAAGTACATCCAAGTATATATATATATACTTTTGTAATATGTATGTATTTCTTAGGATTTAGTGTATGTAGTTATTAATATGTAGTGTATGTATGTCTTAGTATGTATTTCTTAGTATGTAGTATATTGTTTGTTATCTTATTACATATTTTATATCATACTCTCCCAAAGGTTAGATGTTAGAAAATGCCTTGTAGGCATTAATCTTCGCCTTTGTACATTTTTTTTCGTGCAATAAAGTATTTAATAATAATAATAATGAAACAATATATTTGTCACGGTAAAAAAAAAGAAGAAAAATATCGCTTAAACGGGCACCCGTAAAATATCGCCGAATGTAGCCCTATCTATTTTCCTATAGATTGAGGGTTCACTGTATTTAAATGAACTTAAGAGACGCGAATGTTAACGATTCGCCGAGGATTTTAAATGAATCGATTTTCTTTTTGTTCGATCCCACGACATTTTCGGACACAGTATCCATAATTATTAAGATTTAAGGCCTGGCCACAATGAAAGCGTATACTTAATTTAAAAAAAAATACTTTATTATACTAACGTGCACCTAACAAACTTTACACCACTACATGTATACACTTCGCCAACAGTGTGTGTCTATTATGAAATTCCGTGTATTACATCTAAGGGCGCGCAATATATTATGCCGTATTTGAGCAAATGCTTTTTGTCCTATAAAATAATATAACACTTTGACAAGTAAGAATGCCTTGCGGAATAAAGTCCGCCTTTGTACCTAGTGCATATATTTTTAAAACTAATAAAATAAAACATAAAATAATAACAGGTTGTGAGACCCAGATTTTTTTGAGACGCCGTACGTTGAGTCAAAATCTTAATTTTAAATAAGTAAGGTCCGAAACCTTGCCAACCCGTTTAGCCAGCGTGGCGAGTCTAGGCCTAATTCTCCAGAAATATCTGGAAGTCCAACAGTGGAAGTCTAGAACCCTGTGTTGTAGAGGATGCAATGAAAAAAAATGAGGTCCGAAAAAAGCAGCAACAGATAATTCACAAGATTTTTTTTTACACTTCGTTACATGTACGTTTTCGATTGCTCAAGATCTGAAGAAAGCTACAAACATTTCCGGTAATTTTTACGATTTATACACACACATATTTGGCATCGTCGACATTCATCAACATTTTTATATATGCCCTTTTGTTTTATTAAATTGTGATAGGTCTTTGTTGGTCTGCCAGAGGCGTTATACCCACAACTTTCGCATTATATATCTGGTTCGTCAATATATTCTAAACGTTCGGACGGAGCATGCCTTTCCCTATTAGGAAGGTTTAACGCCAGTTATAACAGGTTTTTCCTCTTTGGGTGGGAGTAGAAATGAAACCATTATTAAAATATATTTTTTAGGTATACTTTTATTGCCAATGTTTGACATTTAAATAATTACCATTACACAAACCAAATTAAAAAACAAATAAAATATAGAAGAGTTGCACATTTGGGGGCGTTTGGGTCACCAACCTTAAATCTACTTAGATCCTAACAATGTGCTGTATGACAATTCACACCACATCCTAAAATATTTTACAATTACAATTGTAAGTAAAACTTCTTTTGCTTCCCTCATGTAATATATCAACTAACTAGGGAATAAAATTACTGACATTTTGGATATATAATAATAATAATAATAAATATTTCCAGACAGGTCACACAGAGCTATCTAATTTCCGTGGTAAGCTACGAGGCTTGTGTTACGGAAACTTGATGTAGTTTACATATTAATTTTTAAACTACGTTTTTTTTTGTAAATATATACATATTATACATATAAACACCCAGACCGAGACAAATTAGACAATGTACAACTTGCCCCCGGTGGGAATCGAACCCACGACCTTCCGAGTTCACGGCAACGTTTGTTACCACTAGACCAATATACCTACGAGTATTAATCATAATATAATCGTTTTAGTAAAATAGAAGAAAATCATTACAAATGTTATTGCTACATTTCACTGTCTAAAATTAGGTATATGCAAATGAAAACTTCGTAATTTTATTTCCTAGAAAGTTAATACTACTACATTTCTCAAAAGTACACTCTGATTTGAAATATCGAAAACCCACTTTATTAAAACCGAAACATGTTAAAGTAGACAAATAAAACTTTTTTGATTTACCCTATCCCTTTGTGTGCGAACTGCGGATCTACTCGTATCTCAAACTTGATCGATTTATGTCCGACCTGAATATCGGATACACAAAATAATTTCAAAAGTTTTATTCCACTAAGGTATTCGTATTAAGGCTCGGTGGTGGCTCGGTTGTAAGAACGCGTTCCCCAAATCCTACAAAGGTCGGTTCAAACCCGCCCGGCATGTACCAATGAGAAATACACTTTTCTTACGTACTGCAGTCATAGATTGAACACCACCATTCCCGTGCCTCGGAGAGCACGTTAAGCCGTCGGTCCTGGTTCCACTAATACCAACTTATGGAATCGTTAATAAATTGGCATCAAAAATTGACAACAGCGTGGCGAGTGTAGGCCAAATTCTCCAGATATATGTTTTGGAAGGCCCATCTCCAACAGTGGAGGTCTAGGACGCTTCTAGGGGCTGTAATAATAATAATAATTACTCGTATTATTTTAAACTATGCTTTTTGAAAGTGAGCTGAGATATAGCCAATTTTACATATATGTAGATCTATCAATACAATCGATATTTCTGATGTACAAGATTGGGGTTTCTTTTTATTTTTTTGTTTTCGACCGAAAATTGAAGCCGGTACTTGATCTACGGTATGTTTTATCTTAGCCATAGGGTAAGGTCGTTTGTCCACCGCAGTTATGTTCGGCAGACGAGATTACAGGTGACGGGCGTGCATTGGACAAGCGGCCATAGTAAACGCTTGTTTAGCTGATTCGGCTTTGTCATTCCGTTCTCGCTGGACGGTGGATAAATTGCCTAAGCAGTATTTACAGACTCTTGTAATAATAAAACCAGCTGCTGCCTTTGCTGCTCTAACTTTAAATATTTATGATAGACCTCAACTTAACAATGGGACCGTTCTTAAAAGTTATTTATAGAACTGTATAAGCGGCTGGTTAATGCTGTACCGATGTTACAAGAGAGCTGTCAGTTTTTTCGCGCAGAAAATCAGCATAGCTGTGCAGCGGGGGATGCTATAAGGGTTCTTGGCACACTGCCGCATGATCAAGTCACGAGTGAATATTTTTATATTTATTTTTTTACCATAATTTTCATTTTATTGATGTATTAATTTCACAGTAAGATACTACTAGTAAAAGATTAAAAACTAATTATTAAGTATTTTATTTTTATTAATAGTTATTTATGTTTTTAGTTTAATAAATCATTTGGTTTTTTTTTTAATTATTGTACTTTACTTCCTACGAATAAACACTTATTCAATTTAAAAAAAAACTAAATTATAAATACCTACGAGTATAATATTAAAATATAAAAAAAATAGTAAAACAGAAAAGAACACTTTAATATTGAAATGATTACTATATTCTTGCCTTTAAATAAAAATCATAAAATTAGAAAGGAGGTCAAAGTCCGTCCAAAGAGGTTGCAAAAAGCCGCAACAAATAGTATTGTTCAAGTTATTATAACATCGTAGCATTTATTTTATGCCAGGTTTAAACGTTTTTGCCTTAATATTGAGCATTATAATAAAGTCCCTTGCAAACCCGTCTGGACAAAGTGGCGAGTACTAGCCAGAAATATGTTCTGTGGGGACCTTTTTTAGATGTAAAGGTAATGGTTATAGCAAAAGTATAACATAAAAAAAAATCTGGGAAATATCTCAAGAAATAATTGTTTTTCCGGAAATTCCGATTTCTTTGGTCCCGGGAACGAAGCCCTAGAAGTAGGAGTTTTATTCCATTTATAGTGAAATGTTTTGCCTACCTACTTATTTATTCCAGGCATTTATTCGATGTCATAACATCGTGTTGTACGCTTTTTGTCATTTAATCATGATATAATTTAAAAAAAAAATGGTTAATAATTTACTCCCACAAATTAGTAACAATAATATAGAAACATTTTTGTTTATAAGTCTTGTAATTAGGTTTTGCAGGTATTGTATAGCAGAACAAAGAGGTTTTGAACACCTCGTGTGGATTACAGCATGAAAAACATAAACGAAAATCCCCTCACTTAATTTTGCGGGAATTCCCGGGAACGAAACCCTACAATCAGAAGTTTTATTTCAATCGTATTGAAATGTTTTGCGGTATCGAGAAAGGTCCTTACTAAGCCTTATTATTTGCGGCAACATGTAATAAAGGACTTTCCTCACCGCAAACCTGCAACTTTTCTCATTATAGTTGTTCCTATTTGCAAGTCGGCAACGATATTAAAACTTTTGGTTAACTAGTTTGTAATATATTATAATATTTAATTATTTATTTCAAACTTTATTGCACTATGTACAAAGGGCGAGCTTAATGCCGCTAGGCATTCTCTAGCAGACAATTTTTGCGACAATACAGAACATTACAGTCATGAGGCTGATCGTAAGAAACGTTGCCAAATAAATTAATTTAACTTACATAAATTATATTAAAATAAATACACATACATACAAATATGTACACAATAATACATATACTACACACTATATTGGCTACTATATACTGACGGGTTTTATGGGTAAATAGTGAAAAGAAAGTATTACGCAGTTACCAGAATATTTTATTATATCCTTTTATTTTTTTTTAAACTTCTACAGGCTAAGCTTACATTCATCATCATCATCATCATTACAGCCCCTAGAACACAGCGTCCTAGACCTCCACTGCTGGAGATGGGCCTTCCAGAACATATATCTGGAGAATTTGGCCTACACTCGCCACGCTGGCCAGACGGCTTTGCAAGAATGGCTTGGCTTACATTATTTTAACAATATTGGTTTATAAAATACTTTTAAATTAATTCTTAACATATACTACATACAATACATACTTATATACGTTGTGAGGAGCTCTTTAGGTAATGAACGTAAACCAGCTTTGTAAACAGCGGTTTTTATTAAATTATATTAATAAATAATATATAAATGTTGTAGGAGTATATATTTTAAAGTTTGCGTTTGGAGTCCAGACGATGGGAAAATGGGGACCCTCAGCCAAGCATCTGGCCAAGGAGTTGTCCAAACGGGTGATAGAGAATTTTGCAGACAGCAAGGCTCGCAATTATTTCTGCCAAGTATGTCTCGCTATACAGAAGGGAAATGTCGTCTTGGGCTATCTCTGATTGGACGTCACTTGAGGACATTTTTATTTATAGTTAGTTTATTTTTTATTAGGTTTAATTTATAGTTATTTAATTTTATAATTATTATTTATTATTTTGTAAATATTTTTTTTCGAATATATTTAGTAATTAAAATTAATAGAAAACTATTGCTGGGTTTTTGAGAGAATTAAGGGTCATTAGAGCCACATTCTCATTCATTGGTCTAGTGGTAACAAACGTTGCCGTGAACTCGGGAGGTCGTGGGTTCGATTCCCACCAGGGGCAAGTTGTACATTGTATAATTTGTCTCGGTCTGGGTGTTTATATGTATAATATGTATATATTTACAAAAAAAAAAGTATAATATGTAGTTTATCAACCATCTAGTTTCCGTAACACAAGCCTCGTAGCTTACCACGGAAATTAGATGGCGCTGTGTGACCTGTCTGGAAATATTTATTATTTATTTATTATTATTTATTCTCGTAGGTATAGAGTGTTAGGAATTGACAACTCTAGCTCACATTGTTAAGGTTATTTGCCTTTTTTTATTTAATTCACTACTTATTATAGCATTACTACGACGTAGTACTACTACAGCGTAGACATACTACGGAATTCTTGAAGCATGGTTAATTTTATATAGATATACATATATATTATATATGTCTCATAAATAGTAATCTTCACGGCGTAACACGTAAAATGTATTTGTTAACCAATGATTTTTAATGACATTAAATATCCATTTTTTCAGTATAGGTGCGGTATACTATTAAAAGTAAAGTAAAGTATCATCACGACCGTTTCCCTTCCGGGGTAGTCAGATAGCTTATAAAGAAGCAGATTCACATTTAGCCAACATTACTATGGGTCAATCATGACTAGTGGCAAGCTCGTCGATGTCACTATCGTACTAAACTCGGGAAATATGACAAATAAATTAAATACAAATTTAATTTAAATATCACTGAAGGGTCGTCTCTAGAGGACATTTTTACTTATAGTTTATTTTTTTTATTAGGTTTAGTTTATATTTATTTTAATTTTTACTTTTAAGTAGTTTTAATTTATATTATAATTATTTTATACTGTTTGTATAAATATTATATACTTCAATAAATGTCATATGAGAATTAAAAAAAAATAATGATTAAATTAATAATTATTATTGTGTCCTGACCAAGAATCGAAGCCGGTACCTCCAAGTCTAAAGTCTGTTACAATTACAGAGATTTTATTTTGGTGGTAGTCATAACTACAGAAGATTATATTGGTGAGGAAGCAACTTAGGGCAACTGAAATACACAATGCCAAGAAAAAATACGTCGTTGATAGTGGGATACTTAGTATAAAAGAGATGAGAATACATTTTACTCTCCACAATATGGTACTGACCACAATATCAAATAGTGTTATATAAAGCCCTTGTTTTTATGGTCATGCGGCAGTGAAAGCGAATGATGGGACCAGTTTTATGGACTTAACCAAAGATCTCCCAAACGTAGATACTGCATTTGTATACTTCAAATTTATTTTATTTTGTAGAATAGTTTTTATTTCCTAGATATTTATAATATATTATTATAGTAAAGTATTTAGTTTTATTTAAAATTAGTTTTTAATTTAGATTATTTTAAAATTTTACTTTGATTAAATTATTATTATATTAATAAAATTAAACATTTATTATTTTTTTTATAATTCTATTGTCACAAATTTCTTCCTCTAGCCGTTGGCATTCTTGCAAATAATATGCAAACTTTAAAAAACTCGCTGACACATGAAAAACTACACATACATATTTTTTCGACTACTGTTAAACTTACTTTTGACGTAATACACGATGCTCCGTGTTGCAACTAATTCCTTTTTTTCCACGGACAACTTCTAGGAAACAAAATCCTAGATTAGCGTTCCAAAATTTATTTCTAGAGATATATTTATTTATTTTATAAAGATATATTTGTTTGGGAACCCTTTTCTTCCGCATAAGCATATCCACTTAGTTATGAGATCATTGGGGTAACACAACCGCTTTCGGCTGACCTTTGCAGATTATAACAAACTTTTATAGCATATTTATACCAACAAAATATGTTGTAAAATAATAAGTGCAAAATTTATACGCGCTTTACGTTTTTTTTTTGTCATGGTTTTTTATTTTTAAAAAAAAAAAAAAAAAAAAAAAAAAAAAAAAAAAAAAATATATATCTTAGGTGTAATCTTGATTTAATTTATTTTTCAGTAAAGTGCATATGTTGTATTCGAGCTAATTTACTTACAATATACTAGCTCTTGAACCCGACTGTTCCCGTGTAGTATAGTGTGATCAGGAAGTTATGCCATATCCTGTTATCAAACATGTTTGAAAATGAAGGTTTTCAACCAATGCATTCTTTTCGTATAAAAACATTAGGATGTTTCAATATACGAGTATATCTACGTGTAATTAGGTAGTTTTCTATCTAATCTATTTTTAATATATATATAAACTTTTATATATATATTAAACTTTTTAAACTTTCGCGCATATTCATAAAAGTTTTTATAATTTTAACGGGTCTTTACGCGATTTACCTTAGAGTCATATTTCTCCCGACGTTTCAGCCAAGTTGCATTGGCCGTGGTCACGGGTCGACTGAAGCTATGCGGTGTAGTCTCGTACATACTGGGCGGCAGATGTAAACCTACCCACTTATCACTTTTAAAAGTTTTTAGAAATCACGACACACGTCACTTACAATATCCTTGGCGATATTTATCTTACTTATATGTATCTTATTTCATTTATATAAATACTATATTTTATCTATTCAATATAAAAAATAAAAACATTATTATCATTGCTTAAAGTTCTTTTAATATCTTTTTATTCCATCATAGTTTCTTAGGTGTATAAATACATATATCGAATCATACTCATTCCGCACACAATGAATACTGCTTCGTTCGGGTTGCAGGGCTTGACAAATACTGGAGGATAGTTTACGTTACCCTATGATCTGCGTTAAATATTTGTTTTATACCTACTTACTTATGAAACGTAATTAAAAAAAAAAGTTTTTGTTGTTTGAAGCAGAAACGTGGACGTTCGCTCAGCGATGGATAAAGTCCGAAATGTTGACACCCGTCAGAAACACAAAGTTACCGACATAGCCTTTAAAATTACTAATTTAAAGTGACAAAGGGCCGGACACGTTTTTCGCTAAACCGATAACTGATGGAGTAGATGGGTTCTAGAGTGGACACTGTTAAGGATGGATCTTATGATTTAGTAAAAATCCAGAAATTATTTGCCGAGCTTCGCCAAGATGTGGCTTCTCTGAGCGTGTTCTACCGGCTATACTATGGTGAGTGCTCCGAAGAACTCTATAACCTAATCCCTCCCTCTCCATTCCGCAACCGAACCACACGCACAGGTCAGAATATGCACCCACATACCGTAGTCACCATCCCTTCGCGTACGTATAAATTTGGGGACTCATACATCTGTCGTACGATAAAGATGTGGAAGGCTCTGTGTTTCCACTTTCCTATAACTTGGAGTCCTTCAAATTCAAGTGTGAAAGAGCATCTAGCGAAGCCGGCATAATGTTGGGGACTGATGGCAGTTATGAGTGTCTGTCTGACTTCAGTTGCTAACATTCATGGACCTTGCGCGCCACTTACCATCAGGTGGGCCCAAGGTCACATGTCGTGCTAGTATAAAATATATATATATATTTATTATCATGTAACACATTACTACGTCTCCGTGACAACTCAAACCACATTCTTTCAAAACTATATATATATATATATAAAAGAATGTGTACACCAGCCAGTCATCAACAGAGACTACTTACAAGCGCAGTGAAACGGCTGACCTGAAAAAGGGGCTGGATGCGGGTGACAGAAGATCGTGTGAAATAGCGAGCCTTGAAGAAGTCCTACAACCAACAATAGAGAGACATAGGCTGATGATGAGATAGAAAAAATCGCTGTAGGGTCTCATCTCGAATGATGAACATTATTGACAAATTTTATAAGAAATCATTTTCTAGTTTGGGGATAAAGCATGATGAAAAACTGACAAACAAACATAGAGACAAAGAGACAAAGCCTATTTCCTATTCATAAAATTAGTGTAGATACGGGTAAGCTTTTATTAAACCCAAAGTCATCTTTTAGCCCTCAAACAAATTATGTGTTCGCAGACTAACGACTAAAGTTGGCCAATTACAGCGAAACACACCGAATTACAAGGTAAAGTTAATCGCTTGCCACTCTTCATTTGACATCATTTAAATATATGAGGGTGGCTTAACCCTTATCTACAGGTACCGAGATGAAATAACATTATCACAGCCCCTGAGGCGGTAAGGACAGTGGTGGCTTTTCTAAAACCCCATAAACCAGGACGCGTTTCTAACCCTAGCTTGTACCAATAAGCAATACATTTTTTTACGTACATTTGTTATAGATTTAGATAATAAGGGACATTTATTTATTACACAATTTGTGTTTAGTTATAGTCTAGTTTAGTATGACAATGCATGTATGACTTTACAGCAGCTATTATCTTAACTGACATTTACATTTTTATTTGTTTCTGTCTTAGCTTATAGTGTGACAATGCCTATATACAGCAGCTATAATGTTAAGCGTTATTCTGTATTTATAATTTTGTTATTTTTAATATTTTATTGTTTCTCTTCCCAAATGATGGTTATCATGTACTACTCCAGATACACCAATATGTACTATAAAATTATATTGTTTTATATTATTATTGTAAAAATTGACGTGTAAAAGTGCGGAATACATGTCTTTTTGTCCTATGCCTACTTGCAAAATAAACGAATTGAATTAAATTTACACCACCGCTGTTCCCGTGAGTAGAGCACGTTAAATCATCCCGGTTCCAACTTGTGAAATCGTCAATAGTTCGCCTTAGCATAACGCATCTGGTCAGCGTGGCCTAGAGCTATGATAAAACAGAATAGCATTTTTTTTTTATATTAGCACGACATGTGACTTTGCGCCCACCTGATGGTAAGTGGCGCGCATGGTCCATGAATGTTAACAACTGGAATTAGACACTTATGTCCGACATCAGTCCCTAACACTATGCCGGCTTGACTAAATGCTTTTTCACACTTCGCTTGAAGGACTCCAGGTTATAGGAAAGGGGAACACAGAGGCTGGAAGAGAATTCCACATCTTTATTGTGCGACAGATGTATGAGTCACCAAATTTATACGTACGCGAAGGGATGGTGGCTACGGTATGTGGGTGCATATTCTAACATGTGCGTGTGGTTCGGTTGCGGAATTGAGAGGAAGGAATTAGGTTATAGAGCTCTTCAGAGCACTCACCATAGTATAGCCGGTAGAACACGCTCAGAGAAGCTACGGCGAAGCTGCAGGGATTCGAGAGTTCCAGATATAGTGGCATCGTCCACAATTCGAACAGTTTGCCTCTGTGGGACATTAAGAGCATCTGTGAGGTACTTGGCTGAACCATCCCAAAGGTGTGAACAGTATTCCACGCGTGATCTGATCTGTGCTTTGTACAGTAACAGTCTAATTGAAGGCGGAAAAAACCACTTCACCTTGTTCAGTATTCCGAGCTTTTTTGACGCTGTTTTGGTGATGCTTTCAATGTAGTTCCGATGATTAGGGCGTATTTCCACCCCGAGAATGCTGAAGCTGGGCTGTAGATCCAGCGTGGTGCCCTAAAGAGTGGGGGGAGAAGAGAAGGGGGACTTCTTGGCCGTCAGCGCGCATGCTTGCGGCTTGTTGGCATTAAACTGTATACTTAAAACTAAATAACAATATTTATATAATATTAAATTATATTTTAACATAAAAAAAAAATCATTTTTAACAGTGCTACGGGTGTGGTTCGCTTTTTGACAGATGAACACTAGCAGAGCTTAAATAAAACGCTGGTTTATGACATAAGCACGGCTTATAACTGCTACGCGGAAACTGTAACAAACATTTTGTATGACACAACTATGAACTATTTTCCAATCGATCTTATTTGATCCCGTTGAGATTGTAATTTAATATTAAACTCAAAAAATACATGTAAAATGGCGGAAATCGATCGAAGTTTCTATGATAATAAACGCGTTCTAAATTTGAATACAGAACAATAAACACACGTTTTTTAAATTGTAAGAATATTTATGGCCAGAGTATTTATTTATTAAGAAGTTTGAATCAATACCACAGATTGTTGATTAAACAACTTTGGACGTTTTAATTGGCAAAGTTTGTTATGAGTATTAACACACCACACATAACAAAGTGCTAAACCAGGCTCTATTCCAATGAGTTTAAGAGCTTTATAGATGTGTGGTCGATTGAACATAACTTTGACGTTTGAAGCACGCTCTAGCGTGTTTATAATCTAGCTTAACTTTTGTAAGCTAGCTATGGCTGATTTTGTGACGTAATCACCTTAACATGGTGTAACACTTTTGAATCCCTCTCGTTTGCACTATCCAATATTATCCAAGATTTTTCAAGTCTTAATATTCTTTTGAGAACTGTTGTCTGTTTAAAAACTTTATTGCAATAAGTACAAAGGCGGAATTAATTTTTTACAGGGATATAAGTCCCGTCCGCGTGGAATGGTGGCAAGAACCATTTCTTCGCTGAATTGCAATACAGATTCTTTGGGCGAAGAAAGAGCCAGCCCTCTTGTCACCAGGAGACGACGAGACGCGATGTTATGTCTTTTAAAAACTTTTTTGCGCTTGGACTCCATGGGCCCAGAGTTTCTACAACAAACAGCATAAATATGTAATCTTTTAATATACTTTGGACTCTGCATTTTCTGCCGCGACCCCCTTAATGCGTTATCCCCCTGAGATGCGACGCGGCGAGCGCGTCGACGCACGTGGCGTCCCACACCAGAGCACGTCCTCGTACCTTTTGATATATGCTCTTTTGTTTTGATGACTTTTTAATGCAACTTCAGATATTGTTTTATTTATTTAATCGTGATAGGTGAGTCTTGGTCTGCCATATATGTTTTTTCGTCAATCTTTCTTCCTATTAACATGCCCAAACCAACTGACATTGCTTTTCCGTATTCTGCTTCTTCGTATGCTTTCTTTTATACCCACCACTTTGCGTATTTCTACTGCATTTACTCTACTCTCATGCGTATTCTGACATATCTACGTCTCGCTTCCATACATAAGTATTTGTCACTGACATTTCATCTGGCGATCAGTGACCCCAGGGCACCGTTAACACTATTTCCCGCGTTCACTCTTCTTTTATCATCCCTATCATTCTTCCCATCCGCAGTGGAAACACTGCTTAGATATACATATATACTTATATATTTTCATTTACGTGTTCTAGAGTTTCATCATGAATCGTTATCGTCACGGTTGTCATCCTTCTTCTTTCAAATACTAGTACCTTGGTTAATCTCGCCTTCAAACGGAGTCCTTCTTTACATCCCTTTTTTATTTCTGTGACTACTGATTGCAGTTGACTTGGGGACAAATTAGAACCATTATAGGTGTAATAAAAGAAATATTAATGGTAGAATTAATTCAACAATATAATTATAAATACTAACATAATACTTGTCTTGTTGCGTATTACAAAAATGGAAGCCTCTTTTATAAACCAGCCTATAGTCGGTCGCAAGTCTGAGACACCATCAGAGAGTATTATTATGACACTATTCTTCTCTTCTCCCTTTCCCATATGATAGACCCGGCACCCGCACGGTGAATATCTTTTTTGGTCTATCCACTATCTAGGAAATTATAGACATTTTACAGATAGAATAATCATATATATCTTCCTGAACATGATTTCCATTCTATTTTAAATTTCGATTCTACAATAGATGAAACCCATCCAATGAAAACGTGACTTTATCTCCAACGGTGACGAAAGTCGTGTGAATTAGAATTTAGAATAACGAGGTAAATTAAGGCGTCTGCGCAAATGTCTGTGTAGCAGATGAAGATTAATTACTGGGCGGCCATCAATAATGGTACGACACGTGTGTGTCGGTGATTAGGGCAAAAAGCACATTGATTTACTATTAGACCTGGTCAAAACACATCAATGTTTGCTGTCTTCTAAAATATGATATTCATCAGACAACGCCACAGAACCGACGAGTAAGGTTATTTTTAATTAATTTTATCTTTTAACTTCGAATTAATAATTTACTAAAAGCCTTTGTGTTGTAGCGGTTAGTTTGTGGATATAGAAGCGAAGGTACTTCTCGAATTTAGTACGCTAGAGACATCGACGAGCTTGCCATGATGAGCCAAGTTGGTAAAATGTGAATCCGTACTTGGTAAAAGCGTGGTTTTAACTTCCCGGCGAGGGATACGGCCGTAATGATCGAATTTTTAAGTACTTTTAATTACTTCTTTCGTATTTGCAACTTAAACAGGGTATATAAAATAACTTTATACTCAGTGATAATTCATGCGTTGAACTAACCGTGCCAAAAATTAGAACCATAGACATCGATGGACCAGATTTGTAATTTTTGTCCGGTCAATTTTAATATAAGTCAAAGAGACGCCATTAGACGAAAAGCTAGCTCTAGAAAAGGGATTTCAACACGTGACACGCTGGAGTTTTTAGAATAATTGTGAGCGATCAGCTGGAAAATACTGGTAAATACTTAGAGAATGGAAGTAAAATGACGGATCGAAATCCACTAGCAACTTTTTATTCTGCAAAATATCATTTTATAAAAAATAGTAAAAACTTGTTCTAATGAACTAGATCGCGTGCACTCTGTATTCATGATTTTCATGTTTCCTGAGGATGGATTTATTATAACAAAAATTTAATTAAACCTAAACTAAACATAGATAATAAAAATTTAGTACTTACAAAACAATTGCTCCTCCAAATCGCTGTCTTGTGGCATGGTGCCCAATATACTAGCAGCATTTCCCCTTTAAATTAAGATACAATTTTTTTAAGAGAAAAACTGCCAGCCCTATTTTATAATCTCCTTGTCACTTTCTTTTTTCTTCCAAACATGCCTTTTTTATTAGTCTGTGCCATCTCCGAGACCTGAGAAATATTTATTTATTCTAAGTAATATACAAACAGTATAAAATAATTTCAATATTAAATAATATTAATTATATTAATATATATATTATTATTATATTAATTAACTTCGAATAAATATTTTATACTTAAAAAAAAAAGTATATTAAATAATTTAAAGGAAACCGAACATTAAAATTAAACAAAAAAATAAAATAATAACACTTTAAATAAAAAAAATAAAATTATAACCGTCTGATGGGCGTAGGGCCGAAGAGACTCGCTGCGTTCCCCCGTTGACCGGTGAGGCTGACCCTGTGAGGGCTGACTCAAAGGCGAGTCTGACCCTTAGAGCAAAATATGCTCTACTTAAAGAGTCACCCGTTGCCAAGCGCACTTTTTCCCCAAGCTCACGAGAGAACGCCAGAGCCTCCTCGGACTACGGTGATTTACGATGATCTCCGCGTACTTGTTGCGTTTAAGGCGCGCGGCTGACTCTGCATCGGCTTCGGGTTATTTATGGTGTCTCGAGATCTGTCGGCATTTTTTTGGCAGCATAAGTCATGGTGGCGTAGTTCGTTTGCATTGGCACCACAAAAACAAATATGTTACGTGCCTAGTAGAAATACCTTGCGTGCCAGTCGTAAAGCTGGGAAATACTATACAACAGAACAAACAAAAAAGACGTATTTTATTAAAAAAAAACAAATTCGCATACATACTCAATTAATGACGATCGCGATGGCCTGATTTATTTTTGATTCAATTAAATCTGCATTTACGTTCAACGTTGTAAAAATATTTTTTATAATGTATTCCCATTTAATATTAACTTTGAAAGCAAAATATTGCGGTTTACAGCGTTGGCCACGTAACCAAAATGCCCTGATTCCGAATTTAATGTTATTACATTTCTTGTCACTTTTCATCCACCTATCATACCTATATATTTCATCTCTGTCTCGCAAATGTATTAATAGGTACAACGTATCTATTGAAATATATCTCATTTCATAAATATTTATTTAGGATTTTAAGGAACGCCTTCTTACAACCGAGCCACCGCACTGACATAATACTACTGTACAATATTTGTCGAAGCCTACCTGTCCCATCTTGCGGAAGGTATTTATTATAATGCCCCCTCGGAACATGACGTTTCTGCGTTTTTTTCCATATCTCTAGAGTTTTCCCAGGCATCAAACATTTCTCCAATCAATTTAGTACCAGCATTAGTTGTGTTTCTTCTTTTTGTAAAACCAAATTGTTGATTATGCATAATTTTATTTTCAGTTTTTAAAGGCAGTTCAGACACCGGTCGATAATTACCGGGGTCCATCTTACAACCACATTTAAATATTGGCGTTATATATATATTCTTGCTATATTTCATAAGGTCTGGAAAAATGCCCTTATCAACACAACCATTGTAGACATTAGCTAGGATGGGTGCAATGGAATGAATCATTGAGTCTATTGCTTTACCAGATAAGCCCCACAATTCTTCAGTCTTTTTATTTTTTAAAATTTTAGAGTTCTTTATCATATCCTCAAATGGGATATTTTATTCGAAAGAAAAACTAAATATTAATTAAACGAAAAACTGAAACTTTAAAACATCAATTATTATTAATTAAAAATATAAAACAATAACTAATTAATAATTAAAAATACAACTAAAACAAAGAAAAAACAAATTAAAATTATTATAAATAAAAAAAATATCCAAATCGCTGACAATGGGCAAAGTGCCAAGGATACTGGCAGCATTGCCACGTTGAATGGGATATAGGGATTATATATATAGGGATATTAAAATATAAAACTCCCAGCCCTATTGGCATCAGAAAGAGCCTTAAAACAATTCATTTATTTAGGGTGTTTTTTTAGCTGCATAAGAAGTTTCGATAGTTGTTGTCTATGGTTTGACAGGTGATAGTGTCAAACTGTGTTGACATTTATGTTCACTAAGGTTTGGCAATTCATCATAAGTCGTTTAATGGCAGAACAACGCTTCCAAATTGTGCAAATTTACTTTTCAAAAAATATATCTGTTCGCGAAGTTCATACAGCACTTCTTCCATTTGACAGTTAACATAATCGGCCTAGTGAGCAAGCAATTCGTGCAGTTATTGATCGTTTTCGCACCAATTTTATTTTTCTCGAATTTATCAACAAAGCAAAGAAATGTGCGACTGGAGAGAATATTGCTGCTCGAAAAGTTGAAGAAGACGCCGAAATAAAATATATAATACATATATTTGTTTAAATTTGTCTGAAAATGTTTTCTTTGTACTTTGTGCAACAAAGTTATATGGGGCCGTCCAATCCTTATGTGTGATTATTATTATTTTATTAGCATTTTTTAAATAAGGTACCTACAAAATATCTTCAAATTTTTAGAATATTATCTTTAAATACAGGTATAAAGTACAATCAATAAAATAAAGGACCATAATAAAAATGTCTAGACAGAAAGGTTACATGTAGTTTTTGATGCTCCGGTCTTGTATATAAGTCAATGATAGTGGATTTACGAGTGTATCCACCAGTGGGTAGGAGAGAAACTTTCATAATTAGTTTTGTCGTCTAACTTTCATATTAAAGAGCAAAGCTCAGAGTTATTTGTCTTCGTTTTTATCTCTTATTTCCATATTTGTCTGTGTCCGTTAAGAAATTCGCTGCTACTTCAGTTCATTACTATAGGCCAGAGGTTATCAAACTTATTTAATCCCGCCCACTTTAAAAATCAAAAATTTTCTTCTTTTTCTTCTTCAGCGCTTCTCATTTTTTTTACTTGACAACATCCTTAAAACCTCAATGACATTTATTACTTTAATTTAATTTTAATGTGCCATGTTAGTCTGGAGTTGAAATTCGATTCGGATAGTGGAGTGTCAAAACTCGCGAATCGCCGCAGCTTCGCTGAGATATGGCCTCCTTGAGCGTGATCTACAAGCTATACCACGGTAAGTGTTCTGAAGAGCTTCACAACCTTATCCCTTCTTCTCTGTTCCGCAACCAAACCACACACTCAGGCCAAAATATGCACCCCAATACCGTAGCCACTATCATTACTCATATATATGATTGAAGACCTTTTCCATCTGTCGCACGCTGAAGGTGTGGAATGCTCTTCCAGCTAGTGTCTTCCCCATTCCCATAACCTGGAATCCTTTAAGCGAAGTTTGAAAAAGCATTTTCTGTTGTCAGTTGTTTGTGACTGACGTCAGTTACTCCCATTCTTGAACCTCGCGTACCTTGTGCTTAGTATTAAAATTATTTAAAAAAGACGCCATTCTTCATTCATTCATTCATTTTTTCCCACACTCATCAAGCACCCGCACGGTGTATTCATGGAATGCTTAGACATTTGTATTCTTCACATAAAGACTGATAGAACACATTATAGACATTATCGTATAATAATAATAATTTACTTATTTCAGAATTCATCATCATCACGACCATTTCCCTTCCGGAAAAATCAATCAGGATTCATTCCATAATATTTAATTTACGTATTAATATAATAATATTATTTAATAGACGCGGTGGTGGGTCGGTTGTAAGAACGCGTTCCTTAAATCCTACAAAGGTCGGTTCGAACCCCCCCGGCATGTACCAATGAGAAATACACTTTTCTTATGTACTTTTTTCATATACCTATACAACACCACCGTTCCCGTGCCTCGGAGAGCACGTTAAGCCGTCGGTCCCGGTTTCACTTATACCAACTTGTGAAATCATTAATAAATTGTCATAAAAAAATGACATCATATCTTTGCAAAGCCGTCTGGCCAGCGCGTGGCGTGTGTAGGCCAAATACTCCAGATATATGTTCTGGAAGGCCCATCTCCAGCAGTGGAGGTCTAGGACGCTGTGTTCTAGGGCTGTAATAAAAAAAAATTAATTAAATCAAATTCCCCGCACTTCCATGCTCCCATACGACCTCAAAAACAACGCTGGCGACACTATAAATATGTCTATCGATACGCAAATGCTGTACATATTTGAAACACATTCCCAGGTTCAACTCCAATCCAGAGTTTAACAAAAGCGCAAAGCCAAGCATAGGAACGCTTCATTATCGATAAAGTAGTGTAGTGAAGATGTGATTAGCTTGTTAACCTTAATACGGGTACAGTATTTGTGAATCTAAAGTACGAGTCGTTATTTCAATTTAACGTGAAATTTTATGTTTAAAAGTTGTTATCCATGTGGGATGTGAAGTGAAGTGCTTCCGACGTTGACAGCGAGAAGTTTGTTAATTAACGAGTTCCAGCCTCATAAACCGAAGGCCGGTTCCACCAAGTTTGGCCGTTATATTAAAAATGTTTTAATCGTGGACATATACAGGATAACTGTTGAACCAAGAATATTTTTGTTTAGTCTTTGCTCAAATCTCGCTATACTGAAACAAGAACCCTTAATAATATATAATAACATCTAGTCAAGGCGGCATAGTTTTAGGGACTGATGTCAGTCATGAGTCTGGTTCCATGATTCCAGTTACTAACAATTATGTACCTTGCGCACCACTTACCATCAGGTGAGTGCAAGGTCGTGCTAGTGGAAAAAAAATAATAAAAAAACCTCAAATATCCACTGCTTAAATTTTATCAGATAAAAACGTTACGAATTTGCGTCAATGGGAGTTCACGAGGAGCCAAGGAGTTGTCCAAACGGCTATTAGAAAAGTCTGGCGACACAAGGCTGGCAATTAATGTAGTACGTAATGTTGCCTGTTGTTCGTCCTATCTTTGATGCGACGTCTCTGGAGGACATATTTTATATAGGTTATTTGGTTTAGTTTATATTTATGTAATTATTATTTTTAAATAAAGAGTATTTTGCCAATTCTTGACATCTTGGCCAAACAGGTGACGAGTCATTATTTAAATAATTTTGAATAATTCTACTCCTGCACGTGGAAGACTAAGCAGCAAAGTGGTCATTGGTATAACTGCGACCGTGTAGATCACGAACCCAGGCGGTCTACATTCCACTACTTTAGCTATTCTCCAGGAGCACTTCTCTAGTAAGTGGTCTTCCATTGGGGGTGCCGCAAGAAGCAATATTCTGGTATTAAAGATTCCGTTGTCGGCCCGATAGAACATAAATATCTTGTCAGGCCGACGAAAAACTCCGTTATAGTAGGCATCTCCAGATTTTGAGCTATGGACGGAATTAACACGAAACACGGCGCTCGGGACCACTCTAAGCGATTTGTTCTGCTAACTTTGGACCTTGCCACTGTTAGTTTTTGCCAGAAGGCGTAGGTAAGACGGGAATGGATGAACATCTTGTAGATCCGGCCCTTGAACCTGAGATCTTAACCTCTCAACTCTCCCAAAGGTTAGCTAGTAGAAAATACATTCATGGTATTATGCTCGCCTATGTACAACACTTTATATTGTATATTTTGTCTGTAATAAAGATTTTTATTATTATTAAGTTATCTTTACATTTTGGGGCCAAAAATCAATGAGTATAAATGAACTGTATTAATAATAGGTTGTTTGTAAGATATGTGTCTATTGTTTTGAGTTTTGTTTAATAAGTTGTGTATGGTATCTTCGCGATATATTTTTGTTATTAAAAAATCACAGCATTTCAACTTTTTGATTAGAAAAAACTGAAAGAGCAAGTATCACGACTATATCCCTTGCGGGGTGGTTAGAAACCACGGTTTTATATGCCACTAATAACAAACTTGTGGAATTGTTAATAAATTGTTAATAAAAATTGGCATCATATCCTCGCCAAGCCGTCTGGCCAGCGTGGCGAGTGTAGGCCAAATTCTCGAGATATATGTATGTTCTGGAAGGCCCATTTCCAGCAGTGGAGGTCTAGGACGCTGTGTTCCAGGGACTGTAATAATGAATGATGATTGTGTCTCGACGAGAAATCGAACACAGTACCTCTGGCCCAAAATCCACGGATTTAACTGCTAGACCATGGAGGCAGGCTTGTCTGTTATTTCACAATAATTGTTAAAATAGTTAATCGTCAACTATTTAATTAAATTTACACAATTTGCTAAGCTGCTGGTCTTCTGCTAACAGCTTACTTTTTGGACCACTTTGCTGCTTAGTCTTCTACTAGCAAGAGTAAAATCATTCAAAATAATTTTATTATTGACGTTTCATAAATGCCTGTAATAGGTTTACGTGAATAAAGATATTTCAACTGACTTTGACATTCTTAAATTTATTTATAAGATCTTCGAAGGGAAAATAACTTAAAAATATATATTTTAAATACACACATCAAAAGTGTCTAGGGATCAACATATATTTTTGCAATAACTTTTCTCCTGATTGATATTCATTAAAATTTTCTTTAAGGATTGATCAAATAAAATGTTTTCGTTTGTCTACAGTAACGATAAACCAAGTCACCTTTGCATTAGTAAAAAAAATTGCCATTTTCCTAATAAAGGGATTTTTGACATTTGAACCACTAACATTAAAGTTCGAAAAAAAGACTGAAATAACAGTTTTTTTTTTAATTTTATTGGGTAACTTAAACAATTAATAATCCGTGTTTCTACCGCGAACACTAACAACACAAGAACATCGGTTTGGCATACTCAAAATGAGTTCATCCAAATCACGCTGTGGAATGGCCGCCCATGTTCGTTGCAACAACAAAAAAAGGTCTTCTTGCGACTGGATACCCTCCATATTCGGCAGAGCTCTTCTCTGAAGAATATCCCATGCATGCTCAATCGGGTTCAAGTCTGGCGACTGAGCAGGCCAGGGCAGGACATTGATGTTAGCTGCGGCGAGAGTCTGTCTTACAACTCTTGCGGTGTGCGGTCGTGCATTATCATGCATTAACTGAAATAAGGGACCGATATGCACTTGTAGAGGAACGATGACGTCTGATACAACCGTCTCAGCATAAATTTGAGCGTTGAGGTTGCCTCTGATCCAAATCAACTCAGTTCTTCCGCCGATCGAAATACCCGCCCATACCATGATGGTTCCACCACTATAAGGATGGACTTCCTGGCAGGATTTTAATCGCTGTTGGCGTCCAGGGGTTCTCCAGTGTCGTATACGTCTTGTATCCGGCCTCATACCAAAACGAGACTCATCAGAAAAGCACACGAAACGCCATTGTTCTTCTGTCCAATTTCTGTGTTCAAGAGCCCATTGATATCGAGTCCTACGATTGTGCATTGCTATAGGTGGTACCCGTAGCGGTCTTCGGGAATGAAGGTTCACTTCATGCAAGCGGTTTCTGACTGTTTGGTCGCTAATTAAGTTCCCTGAAGAGCGATGAAGGCTCACGGCTAACATCATGGCGGTTATTGTTGGAGTTCTTCGAGCTGTGATTTGAATGTATCGGTCTTGTCTCCGTGTGGTGCAGCGATACCGTCCTCCATGGCGCTCAGCCACGGTACCAGTGGTTCAGTAACGTGTCCAAAGTCGACTGATAACACTCTGACTTGTATTCAGAGCTAAAGCCACAGTACGTTGCCGGGAACCAGCTTCTATCATTCCCACGGCTCTGATCATTTCTTCCCTGCTTAAATGACGTCGCCGCTCCATAATAACGTTGGTTTTAATCAGTAGTAGGGAAACAGTAGCACTAATAATGTCTTCAATGCGTCTTATGTTTTTATAGGGAAAATATTGACAGCTGATTTTCATCTTTTACTCGAATTTGATTGACAGTTCCTGTTTTAAATTATGAAATGCACCAAAAAGGATCCATATAAATTTATAAAATCATAAATTTATTACAAAGCCACATCTCAATCACAAGAAATCCGCATAAACATGCTTGATCCCTAGACTTTTTTGATGTGTGTATATTATTAAAATTCAATATTTAGCCAGAGCAAAGCAAACATAACTAAGAGATAGTATATAGTATAAAAATATCTCTTAACAAAAATATCTCTTAATAAAAATATCTCTTCACTTTTTAATAAAAAAAAATCATGGTCTATATAAACACAAAATATTAAAATTAAAAGTGATTCGAGGGAAAAAAAACGTCGAATATATTTTCAAGGCAAAATCACACTGAAACGTTGCATAAAGTCAGAAACACTTCCATTTTTCAGCTGGAAAAAATATGACGATTTTTCCATACAAAAGACTCCGATCCCTCTTGCCACTCGACTGAGCAGTGTGTATGTAAAGCTGGCTTCACACTCTCGTTAAAGATGAAGCAACTGTGCGAGCATGGCTAAATACAAGCAACGATGAGCGCGCACTGTCACATGTATAATCCCAGTTCTCTTTCTTTTTCTTCCTTAGTGCGTTCAGAAAGTTTTCAATAATAATATTTTCATTTAGTTATTTATTCAACAAAAGTCCACAGCTTCACAGTACAGGTAATCAGGGTAGCGTTTACTTAAAATCCGTTTAGATTATGTGGCTAAATACCTCAATTAAATTAAGCTAAAACAAAAACTGATACACTTAAAATTAAACTAAAATATAACTAAACTATAACAGAATTAAATAGAACCAAAACACATTTTAAATCAAATTAATTGAACCAAATATTAATTTCAAATTAAAATCTAAATTAAACTCGGGCTCGTGTATGTACCTACGTTAGGTAAGGCAATGGTGCTTTATTTCGATCCCGATTAGCTGTTCGCGTTATAAATGAACAAATGTCAAGCCGTTCGCTTATGTTATGAACTGTTTATTACGCTCCTGCTAAATTAATCTCAACGCCGCATATCTGAAGCGGGGGCGTATGCGATTTGTCAAAATATTGGTAATTTGGACCACTTCACTGCTTAGTATTCCTAGTCTTCCACTAACAGGAGTAGTTCATTCCAAATGATTTTAATTACGACGTATCACAAATGCCTGTAATAGGTTTACGTGAATAAAGATATTTTGATTGTAACTTTAATATATGTATATTGTATGTAGCATTAAATTAATTTATTTTGCTACGTTTCTTACAATCGTTTGCACCTTTTTTGGGTTTGGTTGGCTGCTAGAGAATGCATAGCGGCATTAAGCCCGCCCTTTGTACATAGTGCAATGAAGTTTTAAATAAGTAAATAAATAGGAGCGATGGCGAAGTAAGACGATCGAACAGACGAATTAGACGCGTCGACCAGTTTATGCTCGGCGAGAGTGTAGAGCAGCCATGAAAAATGAATATGCAGTATGCACCCTACATGAGGTTCATGTAAAATGCATATGAAATGCTCAGCGAACCAAACATAAGGCTAAAAGTTAGTGGATGCCCTTTCTTAGGGTGCCTTTGTTTACTGTTAAGTTCAGTTCAGCCATTAGCAACTTCAATTAATAGAAACCTGTTAACAGTGCGTATTGTTTTAATCTCTTTGAAATTTATAAAAATGGTTCACATTATAAATGTTTTTAGTGAATAATCAACAATAATAATATTAGGGATCTTTATTACCTAATTTAAACACAGTTGAAATTCTTTATTAGACTATATTTAAAAATATGACATGGTGCATTTAAAACGTCGGTTTTGTAAAAGGTTGACTACGAGTAGAATGCACTTCAGAAACTACGCGAAAAATTTCGTAAAAAATTACTTTGAAACTTTTTTTTAGTTTGAAAGTGTCCTTTTTGCAAGAAGATTTTTCCTGTGACTTTTCCACCGTGTAGAAATTGAAGCTGGTACAGTTAACAACAAAATACTTTTTTATCTTTTTAATTTTGTAAAAAGAACGAAAGTTACTGATATAGCTTTTAAATATAGCAAGCTGAAGGGGCAATGGGCCGGACACATCTGCCGCAGAACCGACGAACGATGGGGCAAACGGGTTGTAGAGTGGAGACCACGTACGGGAAGATGCAGAGTGGGACGACCCCCCGCCAGATAGACAGATGGCCTAAAGAAGGTCGCTGGTGGTGGTTGGATGAGGGTAGCGAAAGATCGCGTTAAAGGGCGAGCCTTGGGGGAGGCCCACATCCAGCAGTGGATAGATACAGGCTGATGATGATGATAAAATATATATATATATATATATTGTTTCATACTATCACGACATGTGACCTTGCGCTCACCTGATCGTGAGTGGCGCGCATGGTCTATGAATGTTAGCAACTAGAATCAGACACTTATGTCCGACATCTGTCCCTAACACTATACCGGCTTGACTAGATGCCTTGGTTGTTAGAAAATGCCTAGCCATTAAGTCCGTTAAGCACAATTTTAGTGCAATAAAGAATTTAAAATAAATAAAATCCTTTTCACACTTCGCTTGAAGGACTCCAGGTTATAGGAAAGTGGAAACACAGAGGCTGGAAGAGCATTCCACATCTTAATTGTGCGATAGACCTCCTCCTCCTTAGTCGGTACCCCACTGATGAGGATCGTCATTCCGTCGCAGTCGCAGCTCATCCACCAGCCGTCTCCAACGGTTTCGGTCCTCGGCGCAGTGGATGATCTGTTGTACAGGGATATTCAGGTGGTCAATTACCTTACTGGACCATCGCTTGGGGCTTCTTCCTTTTGTTCGTTCTTGTTGTTCGTAATTAAAAGTTTTTCTAGATTATCGTCTTCTCTTCTTGCAATGTGGCAAAAAGAAGAAAAGGAATTCGGGCAAAGCAGACGGTAGAGAGTCTTTGCTCACTGGTCAGCTTAAGCTTTTGAAGCACAGAAATATTAGTACGTCGTGCGGTCCAAGGGATTCTGAGCAAACGACGCCAGCACCATATCTCGAACGCATCAATCCTCGCTCTATTCGCGGCTTTTATGGTCCATATCTCCGAACCGTACAGAAAAATAGAGAAGACATGTGTTTTGATAATGTGAATTTTTGTCTTTCTGTATATGTTGCAGTCACCCCATATTCTGTTAAGTTGGGTCACCCCATTATAGAGGTATTATATTTTGCGTTTCGCTGAACTTCCTCAAAGCCAAAATTCATGTAAACCTATTTTACCATATTTTTATTAACTCACTCCGTGCCGTTTACTAACTTAACTAACTGCCTCCGTGGTCTAGCGGTTAAGTCTGTGGATTTAGACTCGAAATATTTATTAATGTAAATAAATACATTTAATTAATATTCAATTTATGTGTGATATTTCTTGAGTTTGGTACGCTGGAGACATCGACGAGCTTGCCACTTGTCATGATTGGCCTTTAGTAAAGTTGGCTAAATGTGAATCCGCTTATTTATAAGCGTGGTTTCTGACCACCCCGGAAGGGAAACGGTCGTGATGATATTTTTATTAACTCGCTTTCTTGATATCTGTCCCGCTGGAATTAAATTTAAACTAACTTTCCGATGAGCTAGAGACTTTGAATTTAGACCATAGCTCAGAAGTGGATGAATATATGAATAATAATAATATATACATCTTTAATGTATTTTTTAAAACACCCTTAGCCTCTTGATCAATTTCATTTACATATTAACACTAAAAAGCAAAAAATAATAATGTAATAAAAACAAATGTTCCATGTTTTTATAACGGGCTAAAAAGTAAAAAATAAATTGTCATTTTTATAGCGAGGCTAATATTGCTAACATTGGCAGAAATTATTGCCAGTCTTCCTGTCTCCAGACCTTCCCGTCCTCCGCTTTGATAACTCCTAGGCCAGGCGCTTTGCTAAGAGTCCCCATGGGCCCATCGCCTCGACAACAAATATTTTTTTTTTAATAATAATTATATTTTTGTTTGTTTCAGATTAAAATGAAGAATAAAACAGTTTTAATATGTATTCTGTTCCTTTTGACATCTACTCGAATTGGTAAGACCAATAAATTATTAACAGCTTACTGTTTGGACCGCTTAGTTGCTTACATTTCCACAAGCAGAAGTAGAATCATTTTAAAAAAATGATAACGTGTCATTAATAGTTTTACGAAATTTTGCCTTAGACTTTAGACATCTTAGTGTTTTTTGGAACTTAAAAAAAGTTATCCTTATTGAACCTACCGTTCCGTGGAAAAGACCACAACATGAAGTCGAACAAATATATCTCACAGAAGAAATGATCAGGAACGGGTTTAAGACTCAGCTTTACGCAGTGGAAGTTGGTGCAAGAGGAGTTCCAGCAAAATCTTTGCATCACTTACTGAAAGAATTGGGCGTAAGCAGGTCTGCCGTAAATACATTTATGGAACGAGCTTCCAAGACGGCATTAACGGAACCATACAGTATTTGGTTGGGTGGGGAGAGAAGTAGAATGGTGGATGGTGAGCGTATTATCGCGCAATAAAAAAAAAAGGAGGCCTCCTTTTCTTAAACCAGCCTATTGTCGGTCGCAAGCCCGAGACACCATTCTTCTCATCTCCTACCCACACACGATGGACCCGGCACCCGCACGGTGAATCCATGGAATGCTTAGAAATTTGTCTTCATGAAAATCTGTATTCGAATAGATTACGACGAACGAATAGTTGCAATTGATTGTTTTTTTTTTATTTTTTATACTAGCACGACATGTGACCTTGCGCTCACCTAATGGTAAGCGGGCGATTGGTCCATGAATGTTAGCAACTGAAATCTGACACTCATGACTGACATCAGTCCCTAACACTATGGCGGCTTGACTGAGCATGACGGCAATTCGAGCCTGATCCCAAAATATGTGGAAACACTTAACAACACACAACCATCAGTCCGCCTACCACCTATTGATTATTGTAATTTGGACCGCACGGCACCCTTTGATTGTGACAACCCTAGCCAGGTTTATATCAACAAAACAGCATACTCAGTAATTATGTAACTTATAATGACTTTTACGAAATAATTCTAAATTAAATTTCCCATGGTTTTAGCTACGGAATAAATTAAACACACACAGTCATTCATATAGGGTAGCTTCTTAGGTATTTTACACTTATGTAGACTGTGTGTGTAGTCTTCTATTATTGTTGAGTGCATTACTGTAATAATAACTTATTTATTAATTTTTATTTATTCTTTTTCATTTTTATATATATATTTTTTAAATTCAAACTGTAATTGTTTTTAATCTGGTGACCTGAGATACAGCTATCCTTTAGATATCTACTTCAGGCACCAGCTGTATGCCCACAATTTTTTACTTTTCTGTAAAGTAATTACGTTTTAGAGAGAAATAAACGATTTTTATTAATATTATAATTATATATTTTATCATCAGCCAGTGTTTCTCCACTGCCGAATATAGGCCTGGGGGGAAGGCATGCCATTTCACACGATGTCCTGCCATTCTCATCCAGACCTTCCTCAGGTCATCAGGCGGGGGATCGTTCTACTCTGCGTCATCCAGTGCGTGGTCTCCACTGTACACCTGTACGTCTACTCTACATTCATTAGTTCTGCGACAGACGTCCAGCTATTTTAGCTTGCTAATTTGGAAAGCTATGTCGGTAACTTTAGTTCTTTGACGGATGTCAACGTTTCGGACTTTATTTATACTGTAGCTCTCTCCATAGCTCGCTAAGCGACCTTAACTTAAGAATCGGACACACTATCCATGTATCTGCATTATAATTAATATTAAAAAAAAAAAACCTGTCGCAACTAACAGTCATCCATTCTCACAAACTATAAAGCATAATGCTTTACAAAAATCCAATCCACTTCAAGTACAGGTCGCGCGGGAAAAGATAAAAACAGCACATTACACATACTAGACATTTTTAGCGAATTAAAGCGAAATCAGCCTGTTTATGATTACGAAAACAAACCACCGCAAAGGTCATGCGAGCTAGAGAAAGATGAATCTAGATATCGCGACGACGTCTTCATTAAAACAATCGGGCATAATAATAATAATAATAAATTATTTATTTCAGAATTAATTCCATATTGTTTCACGCAAAATATATGTTTTTTTTTTTCAAAATAAATAAATTTATTCGGAGTAAAGTACAAAGATTAAAAAATTAAATAAATTAAGAACTAAATTATAAAAACTAATTAAAAACTAAAAATAAATAAATAAAATTACGACTATTCGATGGGCGTAGTGTGCCGAGGACACTCGCTGCGTTCCCCCGTTGAACAGCGAGGATGACCCTTTGAACAAGATATTCTCTACTCAAAGGGTCACCCGTCGCCAAGTGGAGTTTCTCACCAAGCTCGCCGGAGAACACAAGAGCCTCCTCGGACCACGGGCCCATCGTTTCAACTGCAAATGGAATGAAATGGTGATTGATGATGATCTCCGCGTACTTTTTGCGCTTAAGGCGTGCGGCTGATTCTGCAGCGGCCCCAGGTTTCTTATGGCTGGATGTCACATGTGACTGACAGTGTGTCAACACATGTGGCATCCCAAACCAGTGCCGGCCTCTAGTATATGGAATTAATTACATCCCGTCCGGACGCCTACCATCATTTCTAACTATCCCCGATGGTTCGAGGATGCAGGGGATGTTAGCAGTTGTAAGCGCCCTTGACAGGATGTCATTAATAGCATGATGTCTTGAGATTCTGCCGGCACTTTTTTGGCACCATAAGGCATGGCGGCCTAGTTCGTCTGCATTGTCACCGCAAAAACAAATATTTGTTAATGTGTTGTCGTGTTCATCTATCGTTGCGCCGCCTGTACCTTAATCCAGTATTTACGTAACAACTAAACAAATATATATTTTTACCTTTTTTTTAAAAAAAAAAAATATTTTAATTCAGAGGGGAAAGGCTGCCAGGGTATTGGGCACCATGCCACAAGACAGCAATTAGGTATAGATATATTTTTTGCAAGTTGTTTTAAATTTTAGGTTTTCTATGAGCCATTAATATAAAGTTGTTTTTAGTAAACTAATGTATTGTTAAACTAAATTCCATTAAAAGTAATAATAAAATTAAATATATGTATTTGTTTGATTTTGCGAACTTACTTAATAATTTGTGAACCCATTCATGGCCTTATTTATTGTGTAAAATTTGATAATATTGTTTTTTTGGTTATGCTGTTGGAGTTCCAGATAAATAAATAAATAAACTTTCAAATAGACTAAAATTTTATTTTAATTTATAATGTTATTTTTCCAAGTTCAATTATTTTGAAATCCTATAAAATGTAGTGAACATAGGTAATACAATAAGCGTGATATATGGCATCCATAATTCATCAGCATCAAATATATAGGGGCATAGACAAACATATTATGGACCAGCAACCTTAAACGTTACTTCTCTAAAAACTAGAAGCTGTAAATTACGCGAATGTGACCCAGTCTTGTCTATTAAATAATTATACAAATATTTTATTTTAATTATTTTAAATTATAGTTTAAACAGCTGTTCAATATTCTTTTATACTTTAAATATGAAAAAAAAAGTTTTAAAATTATATTAAGCAAGTGTTTTTAACACGATAATTCGATTACCAGTTAATTTACCGCGTGTAATTGTCAAAAAAATAATAAACGAAGGCCCATCTCCAGCAGTGGAGGTCTAGGAGGCAGAACACAAAAATATTTATTAATTAAAATAAATAAATTTATTTAATAACTAATTTATTTGTGATGTTTCTAAAGTTTGGTACGCTAGAGACATCGATAAGCTTGCCACTTGTCATGATTGGCCTATAGTAAAGTTGGCTAAATGTGAATCCGCTTATTTATAAGCGTGGTTTCTGACCACCTCGAAAGAAAAACGGTCATGATGATACTTTACTTTAAATAATTTATCTATCTACATACAGGTTTACTGATAATTCAACGTATATTCATCAGGAGCTGATAAAGGGTTCAAAAAACAAATTGAAACCCCATATATACAGGGCCAAAATTATGACAAAATAGTTTTCGAGACATCTCAATTTTAACATGATTAACCCTTGGCCCTAAATTAACAAAAATTGGATTTCAAATTTTCTAATATATATACGTCAGTGTGTCAGTGTTATATCTTGTGCGTTGACAATGACATATTGGGGGATATTATTTTTGACACCCTGTATATTTTCATATTTGTCACATGCTCTAGTAAATTGGTAACTCGAATTATATAATATTTTTGCGGTTTTAGGAAATTATTAGCGTGACTAATAATAGCGTAATTAATGCGTACCTATCTCATATGGAATATCTTTTACAGTTTCAACCCATCCATTGCGTCTTGCGATAAAATCACGATCACGACCGTATCCCTTACGGTCAGAAACCACGATTTTATAAGCACACATTTAGCCACTTTACTGTAGGACCATCATGACAAGTGGCAAGTTTGTCGATGTCTCTAGCGAGCCATACTCGAGAAATATCGCAAATAAATAAAATAAATGATTGTATCTTGACCAGGAATCGAACCCGAATAAAATATGGCAGTATAAGAGTTATATATTATAAGTTTTTCTCGAATTCTGATATTTCTAGTACTCAAACCTCAGTCGGTCCAGTAGACACTTTTGATTCCTATCAGGATCTTATACAGGATCGATTGGTAAAGAATTTGTGAAAAAAATCTATTTTATTGATGGTTGTTTTTTTTTGTTTCCAAAATGCATTTCAGCATATTTCGAAAAAAATATGATATGGTCTCCTAGGAACGTTATGCTATAACTTAAACGGTTATAAACCTTGAGCTTAAAGCTTAAAAACAATAACAACTGATTAAATAAAATGGGTTTATTTGTATTAATAATCAACTGCCTTTATACGCCATTATTTGACAGCTCCACAATCAATTTTGAATACCATTGTTTTTACTGTTACAGTATGAATGGACCTTTAACCATCAATAAAGTTAATCTATTCCAATTAACAAGCCATCTTATTCGGGTTCGCTCGCAATATCAAATGCTGCCCACGACGCTGGACCTTTATCAAAATTGTACATTTCGATTTAATTATGAAATGGGGCGCTGTCAAATTGATATGGGTCACTTTATCTTTGCGGTCACTGCGAAAGCTAAATGTACATCACATACAGAGATGTACAGAAAGTTAAGTATCATCATCAAGTATCTTAATATATCTAAATATAAGTTAAAGAAGGAGATATTTTTTTTATTTTTTTTTATTTTATACGGAGCACGACATGTGACACCGCGCCCACCTGATGGTAAGCGGTACGCGAGGTCCAAGAATGGGAGCAACTGACGCCAGCCTCGGACGACCGACATCAGTCCCTGCCACTATGCCGGCATACATACTAAAACACATACACACACACACACTCATTTCAACAAACACATGCACTCACTCTCATACTTACACAAACATGTATGCACCATAATTAAAAATAATAATAATAAGTGTAGGAGTAATTAAAACATTATATATTTTTTTTAATAATTAATGATTTATTCGAAGTAGGTACTTAAATACAAAAATATTAAAATAAAATTGATTAAAAAACTAATTATAAATAAAAGTAAAACTAAAAATACCTATAAAATTAAAGCTATTCTACAAAATAAACTAAGGGCTTACCACCAGGGAGGGTACCTAAAACGCTCGCCGCATTTCCTCGTTGAATTATTATGGACATATTCTGTTTTAGGTAGTTATGGCATTTGGGATCGCCACACTCTTGGAAAATTCGTTTACCCAGCTCTTTTATGAATTATTATTATTATATATGTATGTATGTATAATTATCATTATATTATTATATATGTTTAACTGAAATTTAGGATTTAGTTTTATTTTTTTGCAATCAATTTTACATTTTACATTTTTAAATATGTATTTTTAACTTATGAATTTTACTTCTTTTATTTTGTATCACTTGTTACAGTTTTTAATATTATATGTGGAATCCTGTTAGTGGCCTAAAATTGTTAATTTGTAAGTACTTAATTTATTAAAGCTGAAACGCTGTTGGATTCTCAATAAATAAATAAATAAAATATAATCACGACGGCACACAACTGACAACAGAATAAAAATTAACGTGTTCCAATTTCTGTTGTCGACTTGACGACTTACCTTTGCGTTGAGGAAGCGTATACTTTGTAATAAAAGTGGCGCATAGTCTAAATCCAGCATGCATGGTAAACTTTTGACACACGATGTTTATAAAACAGCCACTAAGTTGCTGGAAAATTTGATTAAATTTATATTAATTGTCCAGACGCCAGACTGCGGCAAAATGTTGCCTGTGAAGATCTTCATGATTACTCTTCGACTTATTCACAAAATTTTATTTATTTAAAAACTTTATTGTTTTGATAACAAAAGGCGTATGTAATGCCGATTGGCATTCTCTTACCATAAACCTTCAGGGCATTGTATCAATTATGGTAGGTTTATAAAACAAACATAAAATATAGAATATTTTAATAATTTTGTTATTAAATAAATAAAATTATTGTCATATGTATATATAAATATTGTATTATATTGTATTATATATTGACTAAATTATGATACCAACATAACAAGTATATAAAAAAAAACTAAGTTAGCCATTTTTGCACAAAAATATTACTTTTGAATTTGCGTTTTCGGCTAAAACTGTTCGTTTAATTGCTTTTAAGATTTACTATCTTCGAAACTAAGCGTCACAGTGCTTAGTCGATTTTATCACTGGAAAAAAGCGGAAGTAAAAAAATGAGTTAGTTTTCGCTCTAACCCGGCGATATGTATAGTTAGACAACCAGATCAAGATACTATAATACTATTTAATGACGGAAAGAAGCATCTCAGTCTGGTCGTAGTTAAGATTTTGTAACCAGCTTGATATTTATTTTAATTCCGTATGTATATATGTAAAATCTAAACGCGTAGCAAATACAATGTATATGTATGTGTGTTTAATTAAAGTGTCCCCTTTGATGCGGGGACGTTCAATATTAAACTTCTTAGCGGTAAGGTCGGGTCTTGGTATAATCCGGCCAAATTATAACCCATGCATAGTTTATAAGGACATTTCTCATACTTGCTAAAATTGTTGTTAGGCGGTTCGATTTGACATCATTGTTAAGACCGTAATTATCCATTTTTATCATCATCATCATCTTAGAACACAGAGTCCAGAAAACAATGAGTACGACTTGTCTCTTTTTACTAAATGTCAAATCAAGAAAGAATAAAAGAGGCAGGCAAAATTATAAAATAGGTTTTTACCCTGTTGGATTTCTGATGAAAAAATACCTACCTTTTTTTTCTAACATGTGTTTTGCGCCCATCTGATGGCGCGCAAGGTCCATTAACCCGTCTGGCCCATCTCCAACATTGTAGGTCTGGGACGCTGTGTTCTAGGGGCTATAATGAAATGAAAAAATATCCTCAAGTGACTTCCCATCAGCGATAGTCCCAAGAAGACTGGCAACATTTCCCATCTGTATAGCGAGGCTGATACGTTGTCAGAATTAATTACCAGCGTTCTTGTCTCCAGCTTTCTTTTTAATTTTTTCCTCTGGTTATCAGACGGGCGCCGTCTATTAATATATTTAAAAATCTACTTATCGCTCACTTTCTAAACAAACAACTTAGATCGTCTTAGTACCTATATCTATCATACTGTATGATGTGTGTAAACAGTACTATATACTTACCTAGTTTCGTATTTATATATATATATATATATATATATATATATATATATATATATATATATATATATATATATATATATATAATCGTTACATACTACTACTTAAATATATATATATATATATATATATGTATTTAAGTAGTAGTATGTAACGATTATTATGTATTGTATGTAAATTGTATATTTATAATAATGTACCCCGCAAATCCTCTACCACACTCCCAAAGGTTAGCTGTTATAAAATGCTGCATGGCATTAAGTTCGCCCTTGTACATTACTTTTGAGTTCTTTGTGCAATAAAGAGTTTATAAATAAATAAATAAATATTTTTTTTGATTATTGCTATCCTGAATAAGCTATAGGTACACAAACGCTGTTCAAATTGAGGCGCGCATCCTATGGCCGCTTTTCCTCGTATACGTTGAATAAATGCAATATAAATAAAATAAAATCGCATAAATATTTAGGGAAAAGTGCATGGAAATGGCGTTTTCCAACATGCGCCGGCTGTTTATGCGAATGCTCGTTAAAATGCATGACAGGCTACCGTAGTTAGGCACAGAACACCAAACAAAACGGGTAGACCACTATACCCGTATTTATTCTTTATCGTCAACAACTGAATTGGTTATGGGATAAAGAACTCAGGAGACAGAAACTATAATAACTATATATAACCGTTTCAGCAGGATACATCACACGAATGCTCGAGATCGATCATATGCCGGTTTACAAAAGAGACCTTTTTTTTTATTGCGCAACAAAATCCCTACCCAATCTTCCAGCAGATATTACAAACTTCCTCTGGTTATCAGACGGGCGCCGTCTATTTGTATATTTTTGAAACTCCTTATCGCTCACTTTCTTAACAAACAACATAACTCTTCTTAGTACCTACATCTATTATACTATTTTTAATGTATGTAAATAGTTATATACTTACCTATTTTTGTATGTATATTAATATATATATATATTATTTAAGTAATAGTATGTAATGATTGTTATGTAGTGTATGTAATTGTGTGTGATTGTGATTACGGTGGCTTTTCCGCACTTAGTCTCCATTGGACCATTGTGCGTGACCTTCACTCCTTCAGTGGAGCCATCCGATCTCCTCCAGGAAGGACAGGAGACCCGTTACGTTCCTGCAGACCTCCGGAAGAGTCCTCGCAGTCTAGAGGAACCTCAGTCTAGGCGCAGCCACACTGTCGCACTCCAAGAGCACATTCGCGGCCTTCTCCTCCTCCGCCATGCATCCTCTACACAGTGAGCTATCTGTAATGTTCACAATATAGAGATGTTTGTTAAAGGCACTGTGTCCTGTCAAGACCCCCACCACTATTCGTAGCCTGGCTCTGTCAAGGCCCAGGAGGCGTCGTGTGAGTCGCCTGTCTGGGTTCGGAAGGGCCTTCCTGCACTGTCTGCAGTCTGTGGTCGATGTCCACATCTGCTCGTGCAGTTTATCAGTTCTTTGGCGAAGCCAGCTTCGCATGAAGTGTATGTAATTGTATATTTATAATAATAAACACCGCAATCCTCTACCACACTCCCAAAGGTTAGCTGTTAGGCGAAAGGCATTAAGTTCGCCTTTGTACATTACTTTTAAGTTTTTTGTGCAATAAATAGTTTATAAATAAATAAACAAGACGCTCACCATACACCATTCTGCTCCTCTCCCAGATGATTCCGTTAATACCGTCTTGAAAGAATAAATAAAAACTACGTAAATGAATATATTAATTATATTATAACATAATAAATAATAATATATTATATAAGTAATAGAATGTAATTCATTCACCATCATTTTCTAGACCTCCACTGCTGAAGATGGGCCTTCCATGGGAACATATATAGATAGAATTAGTGGGACCGAGACTGACCGCTTTACGCACTCTCCGAGGCACGGGAACGGTAGTGTTGAAAATCTATGACAAATGTACGAAAGAAAAGTGTATTTCTCATTGGTACATGCCAGGGGGGGGGGGGTGACCTTTGTAGGATTTTAAGGAAAGCGTTCCTACAACCGAGCCACCACCGCGCCGCATTATATCTGCCGGTAGCTATACAGGAATATAAAGTGGTCACTTTTTATGCAATAGTACGAGAACGTCTATTTCAGTGTATTTTTATTCTTTGACGAAAACGTACAGAGATTCGTAAATGGAGATTTTTGTATGAGGGCGGGGCCGCAGTTAGATGTCCGTTTTGATACCAAATTAAAGCGCTTCTCTATCCCATTCTATGTTCTTTATCTAAAGTAGTTTATATTTAAAAATAATACTTTTATAATGAATAATAATAAAAAATGTGGTAATGCAGTCAATGTTGGTACATTTATTTATTTATTAGTTCTCCAACAAAATCAACAATATTTCAATTTCTGAGTACATGCATACATAATTAACAGAGTAAATGTGATTTTAATTAAAGGAGAAAGCTCATAATTACCATTGAGTATACGTTTAAAACTAGGCATGCAATAGAAATAATTATTACAATAACCTCTGATCAATATTTTGATATACGCCACGGGATTGGTAGTTAGCTCGTCACTTTGGTTATTTTGGCCAAGATAATCAACTTTTCTGTAACAGGCCGTTAGTGTGTCAGTATTAAGCATGCTTATTTCAATAAAAAATAGAGTCGTTTTGTAAGCTAAAAACTTGTATACGTAAGTTACTAGATATTTTTTTTAGACTAGTTCGACATGTGACCTTGCGCTCACCTGATGGTAAGTGGCGCGACACCAATGACTGACATCAGTCCCTAACGCTATGCCGGCTTGACTGGGTATAACGGCAATTCTAGCCTGATTGCGAATTGTGTGGATACACTTTACTGGGTTTATCGGCACGAACGGTGGATACTGCTTCGCTGCGGCAGACTAGGGAAATTACCACCATCAGTCAGCTTACCACCTATTAATAAACAGCTGTTGAGATTTTTGTAGACATGATGTCTATCTGTACCTATAAGGGATATGAAAAGTGACAAGCCCTAGTTAGTCAAGCTAAATGTTTCAGTATAGAACTATTAGTAATTTAGATTTTCTATATATCAAAAAAGTAGAGTGATTTTATAATAAAATATTTCTTTTTCAGATGGTTTGACAAACTTGACAAATAAATCACATCAGAAATGTACCACAACGAACGAAAGGTAAATAATAATTCTACTAATATTATACACGCAGAAGTTTGTGAGGATGGATGGATGTTTGAATGTTTATTGCTCACGTTAAAACTACTTGACGAATTGTAATGGTTAAGGTAGACATATTTCTTAGGTTTGTTTGGATTTACCGTGCGGGTGCCGAGTCTATCGTCTTTGGGAAAGAGAGAGGAGAAGAATGGTGTCTAGGGTTTAAATACATGATGGATCGGGCACCCGCACATTGAATTCATAGAATGCTTATTGTTTTCTAAAGAATGTTCGCGGCGCTTCAGCAGATGGAGGTTAGAATTTAAATGTGGTTGTTAACTGAAGCCATAATTTAAGTTATTAATTGTGTCCATTTTGTTTTTTTTTGAATATATAAAGTATAAACTTCAACCTAAAGAGAGATAGAGATAAAGAAAGTGTTTATAGGTAATAATTTAATGCCCCTAAGTATATAACAGTGAGTCTGGTCCATAAATTCAAGCCATGGAGAGAGCTATGCTTGGTGTATCTCTGATGGATAGAATTCGAAACGTTGATATTCGTCAGAGAACGAAAGTTACTGACATAGCTTTTAAAATTAGCAAGCTGAAGTGGCAATGGGCCGGACACATCTGCCGCAGAACCGACGATCGATGGGGCAAACGGGTTCTAGAGTGGAGACCACGTACGGGAAGACGCAGAGTGGGACGACCCCCTGCCAGATGGACAGATGACCTAAAGAATGTCGCTGGTGGGGGTTGGATGAGGGTAGCGAAAGATCGCGTTAAGTGGCGAGCCTTAGGGGAGGCCTACATCCAGCAGTGGAGAGATACAGGCTGATGATGATGATGATGATGATGAGGT
Organism: Tinea semifulvella; assembly: GCA_910589645.1. Classification (NCBI taxonomy): domain Eukaryota; kingdom Metazoa; phylum Arthropoda; class Insecta; order Lepidoptera; family Tineidae; genus Tinea; species Tinea semifulvella. Next base: position 1,339,186 of record OU342604.1, read on the forward strand.
ATATGATTAAACACTTTTATAGCCATACAATGCCAATGGGGTGTATCAGGCAAAGCTTTTTGTAGATGTCGCTAGCGGCAATGGTACCTTATTTACACCTATATCGCATAATTTTTTTAATGTTTTTGTAGTTTTATATCAAAAAAAATAATTTAAATTAACGTTACCTACCTTAAAAGACGAATTAAAAAGCGCGCACCCCGTCTTTAGAAAGAAAAAAGGTTTTATTAATAGAACGGCAATTTTAAGATCACCATATCTTTGATTTTGCTTAGAAATCTCGATGTGTACACTTAAAAATTTCGTAATAAAAATACAAGTTTTCTATGCAACTGACAGTTATATTAGGTACCATCTATCATGCGCCATCTATCGTGAATAAAAATTTAATGATACACCCAATTAGAACTACATGATGAACCCTAATTGGCATTAAAAGTTTAGTGGGATCTCTTTGGAGCTGTTTAGGAATTACCATAGATAGGTTTTTTAAAAAAGTCAGGGTTGTTTACAACTAAAACACATATGTCAATACATACATTTCAATGAAAGTAAATTAAGTTTTTTTATGGTATAAAAAATATAATAAAAAAAATATTGAAATTAAAATCAATTCAAATAACTAAATATGTATTATTCCAATAATGAATTTCTGTTTAATAATAGAATCGAACGTATTGAAAGTAATCCTATTAAAGTTCACGAACAAACTGACTGAGGCTTTTAAAATAATCCTCTTAGACGACTACGCTAGATAGCGAAGCGAAGCGAAGGAAATCGTACAAGTAGCGAAGCGAGGAATATTTAAACACCCATTACTTGTCGTAATATTGAACATAAAGTTGAATTTTTAATAATATACTTTATTCGAGCTTCATAATAATAATAATAATGATTATTATTATTTATTTATTTATTCATTTACATATTCCAAGCTGTCTTTTATAGCAAAACCGTATTATAAAAAATTATATCTACGCACCATTATGTTAAGTGTTTATGTGAATGTGTATTGACAGTGTAGGTGTGTTTTAGGATAGACATTATTTCTTAGGTCATCTGTCGACACATTATATATTATTGTTCGTTTATATTTTTATTTGATACAATTTTCACAAACTTTGAATGTCGTATTCATTTATACCTAAAAGATGAATATATATATATTTTAAATCTTTAATAATGACGTAATGTTCATACCGTCATGATCGTAGAACAGTGACGGATCTGCTATATTTAAAATTTTCATGGCGGCCATTCAACTGTCATTTCGACTGTTTTTTGTCACTTTTTAAGTCTCATAATAAGTGCAAACCTTCTAGATTTCATTTTGAAACCCTTTCTAATATTTGCACTATAAATTACAGACCACAAACAATATAAAACTATATATAAATATATATGCAAAATTATGGGTATTTTTTTAAATCCGACACTGTTCTACGATCATGACGATACAAACTTTCATACCCTATTACAATCCCCCTTACAGCTCTTTTATCAGCAGAATTAGCCTATATATAGTATATATAGTAAAGTTGGCTAAATGTGAATCCGCTTATTTATAAGCGTGGTTTTCGACCACGCCAAAAGGGAAACTGTCGCGATGATACTTTACAGCTCTTTTCTCGCATTCAATAGTACTCTATGTGCATTCTCAGGCTCTAGACTATTTCTATACGGAATTTCATTAAAATTGATTCAGTAGTTTAGGCGTGATAGCGTAACACACAGACAGACAGAGTTATTTTCGCATTTATAATATTAGTAAGGATTATTTTATATTGTATACTTATAAAATTCATTTGTTTTTAGGTGCCAGCGTTTTTTGGAAACAGAGTCATCTAATCAAAGTAAGTACATAAAATTGAATATTTTGTAAAAGGTAAATAATTAAAATAACCAGTTTTTTAAAATCAAATCAAATTAAATATATTTATTGTGATATAAGTACATATTTTTATAACTCTGTACGATAGAGTGAAGTAAGTAATGTGTCTGCACACTGAAGTTGAGCATCATTATCCTTACTAACATTGCAAAATTTTAATATGGTAATGTTTAGTTTATAAATATTCACATATTGCCCCTACCTGATCGTAAGTGCCTCGCAAGGTACATGAATGTTAGCGACATGAATCAGACACTCATGACTGACATCAGGGGCCTAATTATAGCGCTTTTGACTTGCGTGTCTCCACAGAAAACATTTCGAAAAACATTTCGAAAAACATTTCGAAAACATTCGAGCAAATCAAGCGGACTTGCATATCGCAGGCGCATGAATCGGGGCCCAGTCCCCAACACTATGCCAGCTTGACTAGATGGCCCAGGTTATACAAACGTTGGAACACAGATACTGGAAGAGCATTCCACATCTTGTATTATGCGACAGATGTATGACTTCCCAAATTTATACATACGCGAAGGGTTGGTCACTACGGTATGTGGGTGCCTATCCTGACTTGTGCGTGTGGTTCAGTTGCGGAATGGAGAGGAAGGAATTAAGTTATAGAGCTCCTCAGAGCGCTTGCCATAGTATAGCCTGTAGAACACACTCAGAGAAGGTACATCTCAGCGATGCACCGTCCACGATTCGAACAGCTTACCTCTGTAGGACATTGAGAGTATCCGTGAGGTACTTGGCGGAACCATCCCAAAGGTGAGAACAGATTTATTATTTAATTTATATATTATATTTATTTTATTATTCGACGATGATCTGATCTGTTATTTGTAAGTAACAGTATTTATTGAAGGCGGGAAAAACCGCTTCACCTTGTTCAGTATTCCAATCTTTTTTGACGCCCGACTTTCAAAAAACTGATATTTATCTGCACCATTTTTAAGCTAAATCGATAGAATTACAAAGATTTCGTTTTGGTACAACCCTAGTACCTTAGTATTTCATATTTTTTTCAAGGTGGTAAAATATCTTTGACCCCGTTAGAGGATGAACCCGTTTTGGCCAAAAATACTAATAAATATCGTCTGGCTGGCATAATGATAGGTGACTAGATTGGTTTTTCCTTGGATCCACTCTTCAGTATATTTTAATCCTCTCTCTCATCTGCTTACTTTTAGGTGGTAGAAAATCACATGATATATACATACATATCCTCACATCAGTTCTCTTGCGGGGTAGGGAGAAACAATTGAGCGCCATTTGACACGATCACGACATAACTCTTCAGAGTCAGATATTCGTATATTGCAAAAGTTGTGGGTAACAGAGGCTCTGGCAGACCAAGACTCACCTATGACGATCAAATATATAAAAAGCTTAACGGATGTCAACTCAATCATCCTTTCAACATGCCCGAATCACCGGAACATGCTTGTTGCTTATTTCGTCTTAACAAATGCGGCCCGCCAAGGTGACACCACACGCAACGACCTCATTTCTACTGCATTTACCCTACTGTCATTCTTTTGACATATCCACGTCTCGCTTTGATACATCAGTGTAGGTACCAACATGGCATTGTGTATAGCAAGTCGAGCTTCGTCGCTGACATTTTGACTGCTGATCAGTGATCCCAGGGCACCGTTGATACTATTTCCCGCGTTCGCTTTTCGTTCAATATCATTATTACATCCGCAATGAAAACACTGCCCAGACATATAATTTCATTTACTTGTTCTAGAGTTTCATCATTAATCTTTATCGTCATTTTTCTTCTTTCAAACACTAGTACGATTACCTTAGTTTTGCTTGCATTCAAATACCTATTTCAAAAAGGCACAGGAAAATTTACAGACGTAGGTAACATAAATTCCATGTCTAGTGAAAAATATGGCATTCTTAGTTAAAAGACAAAGTAAAGTGATTTAAATAACGGACTTGGTAAAGTTGACAAACTCCTAGTTTAGTGGGCAAGTTTGCTTAAATTCTGGAAACCGGTTTAATCTGCCATCTTCCGGTTTAAAGTGAAAATGTTGCTTAACTTAAGGCGAATATTGCAGGAAAAAGAACTTTAATAAAAGTCGCATTAATTTAAGATTAATTTGCATATTTCTAATTATTCTTTTAAAAACTCGTTCTAGGCAGTGGAAGACCTTTCTGCCACCGTAATACGGGGTGTGAAATAAGGCAATAAAGGACAAAAATACACATACATAAGGTAAAATAACGCAAGAACTAAGAAGAAGAATCAAATAAGTAATTTATAGATAATGGAGCTATTTATTTGTAAAGTAAAGTATCATCACGACCGTTTCCCTTTCGGGGTGGTCAGAAACCACGCTTATAAATAAGCGGATTCATATTTAGCCAACTTTACTATAGGCCAATCATGACAAGTGGCAAGCTCGTCGATGTCTCTAGCGTACGAAACTATTTATTAAATATTAATTTAATTAAATTTAATATAATATTGTGTTTCGACCAGGAATGGAACCCAGTACCTCCAGGACCAAATCCACGGACTTAACCACTAGAACACGGAAGCAGTAATATTCTGTTAACTAATTATTTAAATCATCATCATCATCATCATCAGCCCCTAGAACACAGCGTCATCATGACAAGTGGCAAGCTCGTCGATGTCTCCAGTGTACCAAACTCGAGACATATCACAAATAAATTAAATATTAATTAAATGTACCTATTTATTTATATTAATAAATATTTTTGTGTCCCGTCCAGGATTCGAACCCAGTACCTCCGAGTCGAAATCCACGGACTTAACCGCTAGACCACGGAGGCAGTTTAGTAACTGTTAAAGAATATTTCCCGATAGTGTCGCTTTAAGTTAGTTTCCTTAATCAACGTCTTTAGATTTGGAAGCGCTGGCTCTTACGTAGGATCGTTATGTAGTGAGAAATTAGATATCCACTTAATTTAACTATCTACCCTCTTAGTTATATCTAAAATTAGCTTGTAGCCAAACAGGTAGTTATGTTCCTGTCCTTAAAATCTAGTACGCGTAGGTTTTGTCAAACTTATTGGTCTCCTTTGTTATTTGGTTTTTATATTGCGTATTAAAGTGCATAATATATGTTTATAGTATAATCTAGAATAAAAATAAAGAACTACGTATATTTAATTTTAATTAAACTGTAATCAAATCTTAAGTTATGGTGCAAAGTAATTTTCATAAAAATATAGCCACTCATACTAAACCTAATCAAGTAGGTAGCGAAAGTTCGACGATCGCGCAAACGTTGACTTACGTAATTCTTTCTCTCTCTAGTTGGTCTCTCGGCTGTAAGAGAGATCACTTAATAATACACTTACGGCTGGTTGAAGAAAGCATGGTTTAAATAATCTAATATCAACATGTTGATATATTCCACGTGATTGGTACTTGGTTTGTCACTTTGGGTATTTAAGGCAATGAAGAGCTTCATACGTTAAACATAATAAAAGATAATTATCCTATCTGCAATATCATGTAGTTATTGGCATTATTATATTATATTACACCATACAGTAGTTCTGTCTATGACACCTGAAGCTTAAAAACAATCTTTAGACAATTACACGCGGTATAATGTAAAACCATTTCAATAAAGACAAACCCACAAAGAAGTATAACGAAAAATATGCGTTATGCTGAGTGTAGAATTAATATATTTCTCTGGGACGCCTGGATCTCTGGACACCCTGCACTACCGGTCACAAACAATATTAAAAACATTAGGCGCTTGCAAGTAATAGTAAAAGTAAAGTAAAGTATCATCAAGACCGTATCCCTTTCGGGGTGGTTAGAAACCACGCTTATAAAGAAGCAGATACACATTTAGCCAATTTTACTATAGGCCAATCATGAGAAGTGGCAACCTCGTCGATGTCTCCAGCGTACCAAACTCGGGAAATATCACAAGTTAATTAAATATTAATTTTATTTATTTATTTAAATTAAATATAATATTGTGTTTCGACCAGGAATGGAACCCAGTACCTCTAGGTCTAAATCCACGGACTTAATCACTAGAACACGGAAGCAGTAATATTTTGTTAACTTATTATTTAAATCATCATCATCAGCCCCTAGAACACAGCGTCCCAGACCTCCACTGCTGGAGATGGGCCTTCCAGAACATATATCTGGAGAGTTACTTTGTTGTTGAATTGGAGAAATATTTTATAATAATACAAATTATATAAAAAGTTTTGTGTGTGTGTTTTTTTTTATCTTATATGCATATTTTCAGTACTATCGTAGTCAAGAAGAAATAGCCATAACAAAAAGGTGGCAGTTCGATTATATTTTGTATATATTTAGATTAGGTCTGATGTTTTTTAGATATACTCCTTAAGGGAAACGCATAATCCAGCAACGGATCAGTGACATATGCTGAGCTATTTTTGACTATTTCTATATTTTCTATATTCTAGTTTGCTATAGATAACAGTGAATGGCCAAGGCTTAGTGCACCGTCACCCTCATAACTTCCCCGGACAGACAGCTAAACGCATAAATTTGCTTAAAACTGGGACATTAGTGTCCGAACTGAACATGACCAAGCGCTAATTAAAAGCGACATATCGAGCTTTACACACGATTCATTTACACATCCGTAACTACATACGAGTTATAGTCTAAAATACGTCCAATGTAAGTCACATGGATTAGCTGATGGTAAGTGGCTAGCAAGGTCCATGAATGTTAGTAACTGGAATCAGACACTCATGACAAATATCAGTCCTCAACACTTTTTGTATTGACTGGGCATGACGGCAATTCAAGCCTGATCCCGAAACGTGTGAATACAGTTTACTGGGTCTATCGGCACGAACGGTGAATACTTCCCCGCCCCGGCAGACTGGACAATTTACCACCATCAGTCCGCCTACCACCTATTACTGTATGCTGTAGAGACCTGGACTCTATGCGAAACTTAATTAAAACGGATCAATGCTCTAGTGAATATGTTGGTAGATAATATTAGGCAAATTATGGACATTTGAGTTTGAGTTCAGAACCAACAAGTTCATACTGGAGGAACTGGAAATCAGACAGCGCCTTTCCTCAATCGTTTCCACGCATACTTTGTTCGGACACATGTTGTGGCGTGGAGATACATCTATTGAGCGCCTGGTAGTTTAGGGAGTAATCAATGGCAAGAGGACGCGTGGTAGGTCTTCGATAAGACGGACTGACTAGGTCAAAGTAGTAACTAACTGCTGGATCAGTAGTAGCGACGGCATCTTTCCAATGACTTTATTACAGGTCACACAAATGTCATAAACTCTCCAAGCTCGCTTCGCTCGGTTAGCTTCTGTGGCTCCATAGCATGATTATGTATGATTTTTTTTAAAGTTATAAAGAAATAAAAATGATTCCCTCAACTCGTCTCCCAGGGTCCTCTACAATATTAGTTAAAGCACCAGCACCTATCTCTTATAATTTCATGAGAACCCGCTAGCGTTACATCAGAATAACTACTTAAATTTCTCCAATGACTTTATTGCTGGTCAATATACTCAGTTCTTCATATATGTATGCACACACGATTAGCTCCCGTGGCTCTATAGCTTGTTTTTATATGACATTATTTTTTAAGTTTATATCATTTCGTCTCTCAGGATCCTCTACAACATTAGTTTAAGCATCACACCCATCTCCTTTGGTATCATGGGAACCTATCAGCGTTACATTAGGATTGCGACTATTTTTGAAGACATACATTTTTTTTGCAAAAATACGTACTCTCGCCATCACTCAAGGAGCATTCAAGTTGCAACTAAGATGAGAAAAATCGAAATACACTCTAAAATGTTATTTGACTAGAAATATAAGGTACTACGTTTTATCATACAGACCAAAAAATGCATTAGAAAAACACTTCCCGAATGCAATGCGGTATTACATTAGGTAAATCCAAGGATTTGGCACCACCCGGCCTGAATATCAAGGCTTAGTACTATCTAGGCCATATGTGTATAACACAGAACAGAAAAAATAAGTAGAAATAACGTATTACATGATTACTATTTAAGGAATCTATTGTTTTAGTATAGTAGTAGAATTATAGACTTTTTATATATAATTTATTTATATAAAACTTTAATACACAAGGGGTGAGCTTAATAACTCTAGATATTCTCAGACAGTCAACTTTAAAATAATGTTGGAGATTTTAATATACTCGTACGTTGTATGTTTTAAAGTTGAGCTTACTTCAAGGAAGGAAATTACATATTTAACTACAAAATCAATTGTAGGTATGAATGAAACAACGGTTCATAGCGGACTGGTTTATTTTTTAGAAAACCAATGGTGGGTAGGTACACATATCACCGTCCCCTCTAATTACCTTATATTTAAACTTACTAAGCTAATTTTTAAACAACATGTGTTTTCAATTAACATTATAATGCTTTTATGACAACATTTGCTTGCCACTTGTCATGATAGACCTATAGTAAAATTGGCAAAATGTAAACCCGCTTCGCGGTCGTGATGATACTTTACTTTTCACTTTTTTAATAAATTTTAATACATAATGGCAATGCCAAACCAATGAATCGCATGGCGAACAAAGTGTGCAAATATACGCCTAAATTAGCCGTTCACAAGCGTGATTCCTACCCTCTTTTTCTGTACTATGGTGTATACCTAGGTTCAAAACCACCAAACCTGTTTGTTCATGGGAATATGGCCTGTAAACTTAAAACTGTAAGGGCGAGATTTGCGTGTAGGTGTATTAGGGTATTAAGCAATAAATTTTCTGGTGTTGAATATTGTTCAATTTGTTAGTTCTATGAAGGTAATTTAACAGGATTTGAATTAGTCATTGTTATTTTGATATTATAATGATAAAGTACCTGGAATTACTTATCACATCCTCTAAACCACAACCTGTTCATCGTCATCATTATCGTAGGCCGGCATAATAGTAGGGACTGATGTTGATCGCCAGTCAGTTACTCCCATTCTTGGTCCTTGCATTCCGCTTACCATCAGGTACATGTCGTGCCTGATATATACATAATAGCATACAGTCTTAAACCTTTATTGCTGAATATTTTATTTTTATTTATTTATTTTTATACGCTTTATTTATTTATTTATTTATAAACTCTTTATTGCACAAAAAACTTAAAAGTAATGTACAAGGGCGAACTTAATGTCGCGGCATTTTATAACAGCTAACCTTTGGGAGTGTGGTAGAGGATTTGCGGGGTGCATTATTATAAATATACAATTTACATACAATACATAATAATCGTTACATACTACTACTTAAATACCTATATATATATATATACACAAATACGAAACTAGGTAAGTATATAATACTGTTTACACACAATAAAAATAGTATGATGGATATAGGTACCTACTAGGAAGATCTATGTTGTTTGTTAAGAAAGTGAGCGATAAGTAGATTTTTAAATATATTAATAGACGGCGCCCTTTACATGGTATTACAGTATATACTCCAATACACCATGCAAGGAGGAGTCAGAAACACTTAATATTATTTACAAACATTCATAAAAAATTAAGAAAAGGCCACAAACTACTCGTCTATTAGAAATCAATTAAATACATTTCAATGTTGTCATCCTTAATTAAATCTATAATTTATTGCCAAAGAAATGTAGTCTACAAAGTTAAATTTAGAATTAATAAAATATGGGCCTTCCAAACGATATATCTGAAGAATATGGCCTACTCTCGCCACTAATGTATTTTTTTTTAAAACTATCTTTACGAATCTGTAGCTGCCACCACAGAATTTATCTAGCATCAGTCCAGTTTCGTCTTCGTTGAACCCATTGACATCGTGTGGCAGAGGAGAAGTCACAACGTCTTCACTCGCCGGGCGCACCGCCGTACTGATAGACGCAGCCGGCAGACTGACTAATATAAGTAGTCGCTGCGCATGCACAGAGCGCCGCGCCTAACCAGTCGTTACCACCCTGCGCGGTGCGAGGGACGAGGAAAGTTGTAGTAGGGTATCGTAGTAGCGGGTTACAACCACAACTAGTTTTAAGAATTTAATTGTATATAGATAGTGTAGTTTTAACAAATAAGTCCCTATCCCCCACCCCTGTTAGGATCGTCAAGGTATTGGCCTCCTTCCTTGAGGGCAGGAGCTTTCACGTAGCAGTGGAGGGCGTGGCTTCGAGTCCACGTCCCATACGAGCCGGCGTTCCCCAGGGTAGCTGCCTTTCTCCGTCCTGTTACTCCTGGTTCACCAACGACATACCGCTGGCGGAGGGGGTCGAGCTAGCGCTGTTTGCTGACGACGCCGCGTACTTCACAGACTCTAGGGTCTTGAGCTACGCGGTGACGAAGATGCAGCGCTGTCTCGATCTCCTCCCCGAGTGGCTCTCCCGTTGGAGGTTGTCGGTGAACGCCAGGAAGACTCAGGCTACGTTCCTTGAGACTGGACTGAGAAGGCTGAAACCCGACCGTCCGCTTCTGTTGAACGGCGAGAGTCTATCGTGGACTAATCCAGTAAAATACCTGGGCGTCACGATAGACAAACGCATCAACATGCGCGCCCACGTGACCGCCACTGTGAACATGGCGCGGGTGGCGAGAGCCAAACTTCGCCCAGTGTTTGCATCCAGTTTGCCGCTTCACACGAAGCTACTCATTTTTAAAGCCTATATCCGCAGCCGACTCACGTACGCCGCGCCGGCCTGGTACGCTCTCACCTCAGCTACGCTGAGAGCACGTTTACAAGCGCAACAAAACCTAACGCTTCGTACCATTGTCGGCGCCTCGCGGTACGTGAGGAACGATGTAATCCATAGGGATATGCGGATGGAAACACTGGACGAATTCGTGCGTCGTCTGGCGGCTGGCATGTTCGCGCGCGCAGAGGCGACAGATTTCCCACTTGTGAGAGACCTGGCCCCTCTGCACGCCCGTCCGCCGGACGCCAGACAATGCTACGCTCGTCACCTGCTGCCAATCACGGAGTCGTAATCGCGGCTCCGCCGCCTGGCTCGTATACTTCAACCTTTAATGGTTACCCCATGCCCTGTCCGTAGTTACGGAAAGCGAACGCAACCTCTGTTAGAAGGCAAATACCTTGACACAGATTCCCCACTCCCCCCTGCGGGGGGTGTGAGAAGACTCTTCTACTAAATAAACCTGGTTCTCCTACTCGCTTCCGGCGGAGAAGAATTTGAAGGTCGCCATCCGCGGCCTCCCCTATGACACCTCCCCGGACGAGATCGTCGTAGATCTCGCCCGACTCGGCCACAGTGCCGAGTATGTGCGCCCCATCAGGGCCAGGGCGGGAAGGCCTGGGTGTATATTTTACGCCCAAATTAAAAAGACACCCGACACCACCCCGGGCATATTCGCAATCACAGAATTGCTGAACATGCCCAGAGTGCGCGTCGAAGTGTGGAGGGGTCGGCCTGGCGTTGCTCAGTGCCACAGGTGCCAGCAGTTTAGGCACTCTTCCCACCACTGCCACCGACGCCTTATGTGCGTGATCTGCGGGGACGAGCATTCGGCTTCAAGCTGTCCCCGCGCCAAGGAAGAGCCGCCTACCTGCGGCAACTGTGGCGGTGAGCACACCGCCAACAATGCGTCGTGTCCGGTGCTGAGGCGCGAGCGGAGGAACAAGGCTGCAGGGCCAGTGGCCCGCACTGAAGGTGCAGAGCCTCGTCCCTCCGCTCGCCCCAGCGACGGAACCACGCAGGCCCCGACCACTCTCCGCCCAGAGGCCAATGACCCGCAAAATGGCGGACTGGCCCACAGGCGTAGAAGAGGCAGGGGAGGGAAAAGGAAGAAGGCGGCCAAGGCCAAGCAAAAGAACAAAACTTCTTCCTCGTCCATCCCCGAACCCAGGCCATTAGCAGCTGCAGCGGAGGCCCCAGTTAAGGAGCAACCCCAACACCCAGCCATAGCTCAAGCAATCCCGACGCCCTCCTCGGCCGGAACAGCGCCAGAAGGCATGTTTCCGATCAAGGAGGGCATCGAAATCCTAAACTCCATCTTTGAGGCTATCAGAGACGGGAGAGACGCGATCCCAGAGATCCTCAGCGGCCTTGCGAGGCTAACACTGTCCTCTTCACAGTCCAGGCGCTGAGGATCGTTCATTGGAACGCCAACGGCTTGCGTCGTAAGAACAAGCTGCTAAGAGCATTCCTTGCCGAACAGCGTGTCGACGTTGAGCTGATCAGCGAGACTCACCTTCATCCCAATGACAAATTCAAGGTCCCGAACTTTGTCATTTATCGCCAGGACGAGTGCTCTCCGCACGGACGAGCTTACAGGGGCCTAGCTATTATCGTGCGGAGAAGCCTCATCCACCAACCTTTACCACCATCCCCTCTTACTTCCTTCTATGCTGTGGGGATTGCGGTAAGTGTCGCGGGAAAGGAGACACACCTTTATGCGGTCTACCGACCGCCTGCAGGTGTGCCTCTTGACATGTCGGAGATCCACACACTTTTGGATGCAGGCCCTCCGACAATGCTCGCCGGCGACATGAACTGCAAACACGCAGCCTGGAACTCCGCAATCGCCAACCATCAGGGAGAGAGGCTCTTGGAGGATTCGGAACTCCACGGATATGATGTGTTGGGACCAGACGCCCCCACTCGGATTCCTGGGAACCCGAGAGGGCAGGCGGAGGTCCTCGACATCATCATTGTCCGTGGGATTCCGGAAACCCCTCGACAGGAGGTTCTCTACGACCTGGAATCCGATCACCTTCCTGTACTGGTCGAATTAACCGGCCATCCCACAAAAGTCTCGCTGGCAGTGCCGCGGAAACGCACTGACTGGCAGGGATTTGCCGCCCTTATGGCCCAGCATACTCCCTCCTACCCGGTGTCAACGGCCGAGGAGGTGGAAAGGCTGTCGTCTGAAATCGCCGCACAGATCCGTAGTGCACTAGGGCAGACCTCTTCCGCTGTGGCGGGAAGGGCGGGGCTACCCCCGCTCCCCCACCACATCCGGTTGCTACTACAGCAAAAGAGGCGCCTACGGAAACTGTGGCAGTTTAACCGCTGCCCGGCGATGAAGACGAGCCTGAACGCCCTCTCGGCGAAGATACGAGAGGAGCTGGACACTTACGACGCCAGCCGATGGCAAGAGCACATAGATTCCATAGGCGATCACGTACCTAGTGCACACCGTCTATGTGCCCAATTATCCAATGAACGATCTCCCGTTCATCCTCTGATAGCCTCAGACGGAACCCCGAGGTTCCGCGCAGCAGACCGAGCCGAAATCTTTGCCCAGTGCCTGGAGGGGCAGTTTAGCCCCAACCCTTCATCGGATCGGGTGCACACAGAGACAGTGGATCGGCACGTCAGGGACTACCTGGCGGCAGAGCTGTCGGCCGGTGACGAACCGGTGACCTTCACTCCCGGCATGGTGGAGCGTGCCTTCTCCCGTGTGAAGCTGAGAAAGGCCCCCGGCGCAGATGGCGTTCCAAACATGGCACTACGGTGTTTGCCGCGACGATCAGTCGTGGCATACACCCGCCTGTTTAACGGCATCATGCGCAGCGGGCATTTCCCAGCAGCATGGAAGGAGGGGCGCGTCATCATGCTCATGAAAAAGGGAAAAGATGTGAGGAAACCGGAGAGCTACCGACCGATAACTCTGTTGCCGACGGTCTCGAAAGTGTTCGAGAAACTGTTGCTGTTGCACCTGAACCCGTGCATCACGCCGAGAGCCGAGCAATTCGGCTTTCGGTCTGAACACAGCACGACGCTCCAGCTGACGAGGCTGCTGCACCACGTGGTGGTTTCTTCTGAGAAGAAGCACACCACGGTTGCAGTATTCCTCGACATGGAGAAGGCATTCGACAGAGTCTGGCATAACGGGCTGCTGTACAAGCTGTCCCTATCCCCTACCCCTGTTAGGATCGTCAAGGTATTGGCCTCCTTCCTTGAGGGCAGGAGCTTTCACGTAGCAGTGGAGGGCGTGGCCTCGAGTCCACGTCCCATACGAGCCGGCGTTCCCCAGGGTAGCTGCCTTTCTCCGTCCTGTTACTCCTGGTTCACCAACGACATACCGCTGGCGGAGGGGGTCGAGCTAGCGCTGTTTGCTGACGACGCCGCGTACTTCACAGACTCTAGGGTCTTGAGCTACGCGGTGACGAAGATGCAGCGCTGTCTCGATCTCCTCCCCGAGTGGCTCTCCCGTTGGAGGTTGTCGGTGAACGCCAGGAAGACTCAGGCTACGTTCCTTGAGACTGGACTGAGAAGGCTGAAACCCGACCGTCCGCTTCTGTTGAACGGCGAGAGTCTATCGTGGACTAATCCAGTAAAATACCTGGGCGTCACGATAGACAAACGCATCAACATGCGCGCCCACGTGACCGCCACTGTGAACATGGCGCGGGTGGCGAGAGCCAAACTTCGCCCAGTGTTTGCATCCAGTTTGCCGCTTCACACGAAGCTACTCATATTCAAGTCATATATCCGCAGCCGACTCACGTACGCCGCGCCGGCCTGGTACGCTCTCACCTCAGCTACGCTGAGAGCACGTTTACAAGCGCAACAAAACCTAACGCTTCGTACCATTGTCGGCGCCTCGCGGTACGTGAGGAACGATGTAATCCATAGGGATATGCGGATGGAAACACTGGACGAATTCGTGCGTCGTCTGGCGGCTGGCATGTTCGCGCGCGCAGAGGCGACAGATTTCCCACTTGTGAGAAACCTGGCCCCTCTGCACGCCCGTCCGCCGGACGCTAGACAATGCTACGCTCGTCACCTGCTACCAATCACGGAGTCGTAATCGCGGCTCCGCCGCCTGGCTCGTATACTTCAACCTTTAATGGTTACCCCATGCCCTGTCCGTAGTTACGGAAAGCGAACGCAACCTCTGTTAGAAGGAAAATACCTTGACACAGATTCCCCACTCCCCCCTGCGGGGGGTGTGAGAAGACTCTTCTACTAAATAAACATTCTGAAAACTCCAGTCTTCTTTTAATAAACACTCAACAAGTAACAGTGCTCCTACCTCAACAAATCCATAAGGTGATATTGTTGGAACACAAAACTATAGTTTTAGGTCCTTGTCAGAGCGTGGACGCTAAATGCATATCACCTAAATCCAAGCTCTGAGCTAATATATAAATTAAATAAATAATAAATATAAATATTTCCAGACAGGTCACACAGCGCCATCTAGTTTCCGTGGTAAGCGTAGCTTGTGTTACGGAAACTAGATGGTTGATAAACTACATATTATACTTTTTTTTTTTTATATATATATACGTATTATACATATAAACACCCAGACCGAGACAAATTATACAATGTACAAGTTGCCCCCGGTGGGAATCGTACCCACGACCTCCCGAGTTCACGGCAACGTTTGTTACCACTAGACCACGGAGTAAAATGGTAGTGAAAAGATAGGAATCTCACTGCCGGTGTAATACCCTAAGGCAGGAAAGATGGTATTCACGTCCAGGCGCGCAGGCTTACGTAACTGTCCCTAGAGGAGGCAGGTGGCTAGGTGTCTTGACTAACGTGATGGATTCTAACAGAGGTCAGGCAGGGATTTTAGGTGGTGGATACATACACGATGGATCGAGCAGGTAGCACACTAAGGTGTCTTGAGCAACGTGTAGTAAATAACAATGCAATGTAAATCTGGTTTATTTTTCACAGTTCAAATTACTAAATACAAAATTTTAACTTACACCGATAGCACACAGATACATTAATCTTCACTACATTCATTCATATTTGTTGTAAAATTTTCTCTGAACAATTATGACGGCTGCGGCCCAGAATCGAAGACGCAAGGCATGTTTGGTCCGCTAAATAGCCCCAATAAACGTGTTTTGTGACAACAAAGTGACAACACGGTACCGGGGTTCGAACCGCGTCCTTTGGATCGAAGAAGAGCGCTCTAATAACACTCTAAATACGCTGTTCTAAATATACTCAATCCCCTACTAATATTGAGAATGTGAAAGACGTTTTGTCTGTATATATGTTTGTCCGTGTTTCACGCCTAAACTACTTGACCGAATTTAATGAAATATGTGACCCTTATTACACATGCAACACAGGATTAAATTGCTAGTTCTCAATATTATTTATACCTCTGTAATTTAGATGGAATACATTACCCAGTCCAGCTTATCCTGAATTTAGGGCACCTGCTGTCTGCATCTGTTACGAAGGAAATTCGTAGGTTAAACCAAATCCATACTCTAAACGTAAGTAAAACGACACATTTATAAAATATTAGTTTACTATTCAGCTTTACGCAGTAGAAGTTTGTGCGAGGTACATACTGAGGGTAAAGAATTGGTGTGCGTCTCGATTAAAGCACGCCACCCGTTCCTGTCTTCGACAGCATCATGAACGCTAGTGTTGGTAATGGAGCGAATTTGGTCGGAACTGACTAATGATCATTTGGCATGATGAGCTTATAGTAAAGTTTGCGTTTTGTCGACTTTCGGGTTGCACATAGGCATGTAGTCTATCTTAATTCTTGCCTGGTGGGTTACTGCTGCACCAGGTATTGTAATCTCATAGGTACTGATAACTAAATTTAAAAGGTTATTAATTGATCATTGTGGTGCAGTTCTGTATATCTATTTAATTTTAATATATATTTATCTTACTTATATGTATCTTATTTTATTTATATAAATACTATATTTTATCTATTCTATATAAAAAATAAAAATATTATTATGATTGCTTAAAGTTAATTTAATATCTATTTATTCCATCATAGTTTCTTAGGTGTATAAATACATATATCGAATCATACTCATTCCGCACTCAATGAATACTGCTTCCCGGAACACAGGTACTCTTCATTCGGGTTGCAGGGTTTTACAAATACTGGTGGATAGTTTACGTCACTCTATGATCTGCGTTAAATATTTGTCTTATACCTACTTCCTTATAAAATGTAAACTTGAACTCTTTGACTTCGAATAAAGGTATTTTTATTATTTTAATCTTTTATTTTGTAAATCTGATGTAGCTGAATTTTCCTTGCAGATTCCTTTCTCAGTCAGATTAAACATTAACAGGTCACTGGAATCTGCTAAGCTGCTGGTCTTCTGCTAACAGCTTACTTATTGTAGCACCACTTTGCTGCTTAGTCTTCTACTAGCAGGAGTACAATAATTCAAAAGAATTTAATTAATGACGTTTCATAAATGCCAGTATTACACTGGTAGGTTTACGTGAATAAAGATATTTTGACATTGACTTTAAATGTAAATCCGCTTCTTTAAAAAAAGCTAGGTTTCTGGTCACCCAGAAAGGATACGATGATTATGATCATGGTCGGGCAGCATACCGGGCTTCGACGTCTCGGTCTCTTTCTTCCACCTTGTCAGTAAAAACAGTTTTTCCAGGTTTTCTGACATAGTGGGTAGCCGAGGCGATATGTCTAGATGATTTAAAATTGACACGTTTGTCCGATGTTCAAGTCCACAAAATCTTCAGCTTTTATCTCCAACACCAGATCTCGAACGCACCGATACGCTTTCCGTCGATGCTCTTTATGGCTTATGTCTTAACACCATATGAATATCAGGAATAAGGAGATGATCTAATTTTTTATCGAGATCATCCTCTCTGACCAGATTTTGTGTAACAAAGACATTCTTGGCCATTAACATTACATTAACTTTCGTAATAAGGTAGCCTAAACAATTTTTTTTTTTTGGGGATTTGAGTTCTTTATAGTAATGTCCACACCAGTGTCCATCTTTTCTTGTAATTTTCTCTGATGCATGCCTTAGCAATCATTAAGGTAAAACATTGTTGTTTAATTCGTATATCCAGAGTAGAGAGTCTGTTTGCCGCACACTCAATGTTACGTAAATGTACAGTCGAGTAAATACCTAAATCCAGTGCACTTAATAGGAATGAGCTTTAATTTCGACACAATGCTATGGAAGTAGTATACTCTCGTTTAAGACATAGGCACACTGGATGCGTATACATACATATACTGGGTGACTTTGTATGGTCTGACGTTAGATTAATATGTGATTCTATTGATAGAAACAAACAACTTTAAAATGTCAATTTTATTGGCTTCTTTAAACAAATTGTCTATTTTAAAATTGACATTTTGTATGGAGAAGCTATTTTTTTTTGTCATTTGTGACATTATGGTTTCATATGGAAAAGTTGTTTGTTTCTATCAATAGAATCACATATTAGTCTGAAGTAACACCATACAGTCACTCCGTGTATAGACGTGCTTGGTCAACCATATAATAATAATAATAATAATGTTAATATATTATTTTTACAAAATTGCGTATTAACAAATTATATTAAGTATCTTACTCAAATCAAATGATTTGATTTGATTTAACTGTTAGGCTGTGTATGTGTTAGGTTTCACAATAAATAAATAAATATTTTCAGACAGGTCACACAGCACCATCTAGTTTCCGTGGTAAGCTACGAGGCTTGTGTGTGTGATGGTTGATAAACTACATATTATACTTTTTTTTTGTAAATATATACATATTATACATATAAACACCCAGACCGAGACAAATTATACAATGTACAACTTGCCCCCGGTGGGAATCGAACCCACGACCTCCCGAGTTCACGGCGACGTTTGTTACCACTAGACCACGGAGGCGGTCATTTATTAAAGATTGTTCAGATTTGGGTGTGTATATTTTGATTACCTTTTTTATGTTTCAATGTTATTTAATTTCTATTATTTATGGTTAACGTCTATAAGTGCTTGTTACTATGCGTATTTATAAAATAATAGAAATGAAATTTGACCTAGTAGTCAATTTTCCATAGATTCTAATATTTAAACATTATCTTACGCCATTTTGTTGGCTAAAACGCTCGGAATGTTGCCTGCAAACCGACCGCTATCGTATCAGTGTGCGCTGGGGATGCGTTCAACTAAATTAAGGGCAAGCACTATAGTTGATCAGCCTTGCATTAAAAGAAGACAGAAGAAGATAAAGGGGAACTGGTGTGGACATAGCTATGGGGTTTTAACATTACCAATCAGTAAGGTCATCGTTACGCTAATGTGTCTTGTGGGTCTTTAATTCAAATGATTTTGGATTAGTTTTATTAAAACTAGAGAACATTTTAAGGACGTGGGCAGCGAGTCTTTTAATCTAATATTCAACCAAAGTCATCAAACTGTTGTAAGATGAAGACGAACGTCCAAGTTTTCCAAAACAAACTCCTGCCTTGCCCCTGGGATGAACACAGAAGCCCATATTTAAGGTGATTTCCCACTGAAAGCGATTTTTGATATATTTTCATTATTAAACTGACAATTATTTGTCAATTATTTGACAGTTATTGTGTATTTAGAATTTTGATATTTTTTATTATTTTATTGTTTCCTTTCCCAAATTTATTTATTTATTCGAAGAGAAAGGACAGAGACAGGCAACATAAGAACATAAAAGATAGCAACAGAGTAGAAGCAATTAAAATTATACCCGCCACCAGAATATTTCTCACTGTGAACAATAGTGCACTCTTTGTGCGATACAAAATTCGGAAAATATCACCTTGGCCAGGCATAAAGAAAACAACTGCATTGTGTTTGAATCCATTAAAACTGTTAGGCGAACTCCGAAGCAAACTGCCCACACTTTGCGAGCTAAACCGAAAGTAGCACTATAAAATGATATTGTATTACATCTATATTGTCAAAAATTGACGTGTAAAAGTGCAGAATACATCTCTTTTTGTCCTATGCCTACTTGCAAAATAAACGAATTGAATTGATTTTAATTTAATTTAACATATTTAATTTAAATAAATAAATAAATAAAACATTGGATTATTCCTATTCACAAGAATATGTTTTAAAAGTCAATATAATATATGAAGATAACAGCTTTATTTAGATAGCAGATTAAAAAAGATACACAACTCAATAAATAAAATGAATAGAATTTCTCTTAAAAATTATTGAAACAGTGATATTCTATTGGCTGTTACGCTACACTATAAGCTGTCCCCTATAAATAATAATATATATTTATTTTATGTCAATAAACTATTATTATTATTACTATTTTATTTTAGAAATGATTATTATGTTTTAATTATTTTTATGTAAAGTATCATAACGTCCGTTTCCAAGGTGGTCGGAAACCACGTTTATAAAGAAGCGGAATCACATTTAGCCAACTTTACTATATAGGCCAATCATGATAAGTGGCAAGCTCGTCGATGTCTCTAGCGTACCAAACTCGAGAAATATTACAAATCAATTATTGTGTCCCGAACAGAAATTGAACCCGGTACCTCCGAGTCTAAATTCACGGACTTAACCGGTAGACTACGGAGGGCATATACTTGTATAAGTATTATTATTATTATTTTCCGATGAACAATCAATTAAATTCAATGAAGGAACTGTTTCCTAGGATAGGTACTGGCTCGCCGCTTTTAGGTACCAGAGCCACACTATTTACTAATATGTACCTTTTTTATCAATAAACCTTTATTTATTATTATAATAAAACAATTTAATTACGAACAGTGTATTTAAAACAAGGACATATTTGATTCCCTGGTATACCAACAGCCTAACAACACGCTTTATACAAGTTTAACAAAAGAGGGGGTAATCTTTCACGAGTTTTGGGGTAACAACACCATTAATGGTCACTAGATAATTATATTATTATTATTTACACTTATGAAAGCGGTTTATTAGAAAAAAATGTTTTTCATATGGAATATATTCAAACCTACATAACCAAGAAAATGAAATTGTTTTAAAAAAACTTTATGGCTTTATTAAAACTTAGGCCAAGATTGTCGCTGTCTCAGCCATACTGTACTGTACAGTACAGAGTGTACAGAGAAATGTACGAAATAAAATAAAATATGGCATTTTCCATACTTAAAATAGAACATTAAAATATATTTTTTATCTGGTAAATTTGTATATTTTTTTATAAATATATAAAAAAAACATGATTAATGCACTGCCATTGTACGAACTGCCTCTGTGGTCTGGCGGCTAAGTCTGTAGGTTTAGACGCAGAAGTCCTGGGTTCGAATCGTCGTCGATACACAATTATTTATTTTATTTATTCGTGCTATTTCTCGAGTTTGGTACGCTGAAGACATGAGCTATGTAGCTATAGGTGAAAGTAAACAGGAAAGTATCATCACGACCGTTTTCCTTCCGGGGTGGTCAGAAACCACGATAATAAAGAAGCAGTTTAACATTTAGCCAACCTTACTATAGGCCAATCATGACAAGTGGCAGGCTCTTCGATGTCCCTTGTGTACCAAACTCCAGAAATATCACAAATAAATTAAATATTATTTAAATTTAAATTAATAAATATATTTTATTTTATATCTAGATAATTTTTAAAGTCAGTTTTTAAGTTTATCCATTACAAATGAGTTTATAATATTAGTTTGGAAAACAAGATGTCCACAACTAGTGGTGTTGCTTTATTTTGTAAATTTCACTGACAGGCTGTAAGTTAGCAAACTCAGCAAGTTTCCCTTTTGTTTTGGTCGTGAGAGAACAATCTTTCTGTTTATCGACCCTTATGGTGATGATAGTCATCCTTACATTACAAGTGTATCACATATCAAATCACAGCCTAGAACACAGAGTCCTAAACCTCTATGTTGGAGATGGGCCTTCCAGAACATATATCTGGAGAATTAGGCCTACACTCGCCACGCTGGCCAGACGGGTTGGCGAGGATCTGATGTCATTTTTATGACTTTTTTTGGTATTAGTGGAACCGGGACCGGTAATGAATGAATGATATCCGGCGCTGCCCGTGGTGGTCACACCCTCATACAATCCCCACCAGCATGACCTTCTTCAAGTTTATTTGACGGGGGGTCGTACCACTCTGCGACTTTCCGTACGTGGTGTCCACGTCTCTGCTCCGTACCTATGGTAACTATCACGACCAAATAAACAAATAAATACCTTAAGCAGTCAAGAGCCGTAATAAAAGGGAATTCAGTGTGTCCTAACCATAAGTCAAAGCTAAAACCTCCTACAAGCCCTTACTTCGGAAGTGATAACAATTTCTAGTCTTTTATTTATCACACCTTTTACGCAATGTTCAATCGAGATTGTTCCATATACCCTAACCCTTAGGGATGTTTTGGCATGCACCTTCCGCCCAATATGTTGGATTGCATAAATTCCAGAAGGAATAATGCATAAGGACTTAATACATATGTATTATTTCTATCAATACATTAATGAATTAGATAAAATCACATAACTACTCATGGCGTTGGAGCTCGAATTATTAGAATCTAAAGGTCGCGGTTTAGAACCGGCATTTACCAATGAGAAATACACTTTTCTTAAGTTTGCCAATGGTTAGTCTTGCTTTTTTGTTAGACCAAGACCACAGATATATATATTTTTTATACTAGAATAACCTTGAAAAACCTGATGAATGTTAACAACTGAAATCAGGCACTTATGGCCTAAAAGGGCATGAGGGCAATTCGAACCTTATCCCGAAACTTGTGGATAAACTTTACTGGGTTTATCGGATACTTCCCCGCCCCGGCAGACTGGACAAGTTACCACCCCACCATCAGTCTGCCTGTTTGTTGTTCTCGTTTAAAGTATGTACCATTTGCAATGATGTCAATTGCAAATTGTTAATTTCAAGGAGAGCAAGTATTGTAAACTTGCCATAGTAAAAAATAAAAAGTAAAAACAACACCGCTTGAGACAAGACTGTTAGCACCCTAACTCTAGTCTTGGTGTTGTTATTGTGCAAGAGTTTCACAAGATAAAAAAAAGACAAAGACAAATCCTATACATTCCATGAATTTACCGTGCAGGTGCCAGGTCCATCGTGTGTGGGTAAGAGATGAGAACAATGGTGTCTCGGGCTTGCGACCGACAATAGGCTGGGTTACAAAGGAGTCTTCCTTTTTGAATTCTACTTATTTGATCTGTAGTTCAAATTGTAAAGTCAGTACTTTTCCAAGATACAAAACTACTGCACTAAAACAATGAATGCCCAACATGTCAAAATAAGCGTTGGGGTGGCCAAAATGGCCAAGCCCATGTGGCGTGCGGCAACTATTTGGGTTGATGCGAATTAAATTTAGCGGTAATTTTTAAATATATAAAAACTCGAAGGACCTGCGGGACACACTAATAATAAGGTGTAGGAAATGAGAGAGTGGAGACAGTGCGGAGAAATTAGAGAAATGATCTGTCTCCAGGAAAAGAAAGCATGCACTAACCTTCAGGCGTCTTCTCGGCTGATGTGGATCCATAAAAACACTAACACAAATTTCACGAGGAATTATAGTCCTGATGGTAAAAGTACACACTCAAAGTATTTTGCGGTTTTATAACGAAATTTAAATATAACAGCGGTGCGGTGACACGCGTCGGCGGAGACACCAAAACGCAGAGTGACGTGCAGTGTGCACTGCTAACGGGAAGCGGAAACGGAGGGAATATTAAAAGTGTGCCAACTAAAAAAATGACAAATAACCCATTTAAATTAAATAGGCGCGAGCATCCCCCCGGCCTAGAAGGAACCCCTTCTAAGCAAAAAAATAAAAAATATAAACTAAAGATGCGGATAAAGAAAAAATAAATAAACTAACTTAATACTACTATCCTATAGCTAAATTGTAGGTATTGCTAAGAGACTTGATCACTGTGTCGGCAGAGGACACAGACGGACAACCGGACGTTCGTACGTACTAGTTTTAGTCTTAACTTGAGCTACACGCACGATACCATCCTTACCGGGAAAAAGACGCGTAACGATACCTAAAGGCCACTGTAGGGGCGGGACGTTGTCTGAAGAAATAATAACTACAGTGCCTATAGCGATAGGATTACTAGGCGTGTTCCACTTAGCTCTAACTTGTAAGTTATGTAAGTATTCGCACTTCCATCTCTTCCAGTACGACTGGACGAGGGAATCTAAAAGAGTAAACCTAGTAAGTAAGTTCGAGTTTTCAGCGCTGACGTCAGCAGCTGGAAAACAATCGAGCGGTGCGGTGGTAAGAAAATGAGAAGGTGTTAAAGCGGAAGGTTCTGATGGATCAGAACTTAATAAATAAAGTGGTCGCGAATTAAGGAGTGATTCTATTTGATTTAGAACCGTTAGCATCTCTTCGTAAGTCAAGATCTGTTTACCGATGACGCGGAACAAATGTGTTTTTACACTTTTAACATTTGATTCCCAAATGCCCCCAAAATGAGGTGCATTGGGAGGGTTAAATCTCCAAACTATCCTGTGACTAGCGAGAGCATCGGAAAACGTACGATAATACTCCGAAGACCTAACAAACGTGTAAAGTTCGTCTAAATAAGACTTAGCACCAACAAAATTGGTTCCGTTGTCGCTATAGATAAACTTACACGGACCACGTCTCGATACGAATCGCTTGAAAGCATCCAAAAATGTTGCGGTACTTAAGTCCGACGCAAGTTCTATGTGAACTGCGTGCGTAACGAGACAAACAAATAAACATATGTACGCCTTTTGTGTGCGTACACCTCGCTTGCGTGTGAGTGTTATGTGAAGCGGCCCAGCGTAGTCGACGCCAGTATGCATAAACGCTTTACACTCTTGCAGCCGGCAAGCAGGCAAGTCGCCCATTGGCGGGAACGTTGCTCGCGGACTAAGCTTGAAACAAATATTACATTTATGAATGCGACTTCTAACGATACGTCGAGCTGATAAGATCCAATACCGTTGGCGGATAATTGACAAAAGAAGTTGCGGGCCGGCATGGTGGTTAGTACGATGATAATGATCTATTATCAAATCGACAACATGACCGGATTTAGGTAAAAGTATTGGATACTTATGCGAATAACTAATGTTGGCGTTACGTAATCGCCCACCAACTCTTAGCATATCGTTTTTAATAAACGGAAATAATTTCCGGATAGCGGGGGAACATAATTTATTATTGTTAAGATTGTTTATATCTAAATAAAAGGAAAAGTTTTGTAAATGTCGCAAGACGGTAGTCTCGGCGACATCTAAATCTAAAATAGTTATAACATTGTTGCGGGGAAGTTTTTTCATAAACCTTAAACAATATACAATACAGCGTAAGTACTTATGCCAATTGGAAAATCTACTGCTTAACGCGAGTAAAGGATGTTCGTCAGGCTGAGTGACGACATGAGATACGGTTTTAGTTTCAGGTAGGTCTGATTTACTTAAGGTAAAAGGTTTAATCGGCCACTCATTAATCGGCAACGAAGCCCACGGTGGGCCGTGCTGCCACAACTCGTGTTCGACAAACCGTGCGGGTGTCAGACCTCGCGAGAGACAATCAGCCGGGTTCTCGATTCCAGAAACGTGGTAAAAATATTCTGTCTCGAGATTAGACTGACACTCGGCAATCCTATTGGCGACAAAAGTACTGAATCTGTGTGGGTGAGAATGTACCCAACACAGTGCGACGGTCGAATCAGAAAATGCGAATACATTTCTGATTTCGTGATGATACGATAAACAATCTATAACAAGGCGGGTTAATTTAGACATTAAGACGATCGCACACAACTCTAAACGAGCGAGTGTTACCACCTTAACAGGAGCGACGCGGGATTTAGCACAAACTAACTTAACAATAGGCGGATTGTTGCCATTGACAACATGAATATAAATAACACAGCCATACGCCTTTTCACTAGCGTCGGCAAATGCTATCAGAGACACTTCGGACATCTTTTCGATGCCGAAATGGCGCGGGAATGAAAGATTAGAAATAAGCGGTAACTCTGTGACATAAGATTGCCATAGACGTATAATATGTGAAGGCGGCTCTTCGTCCCAGTCCACCTTGAGCAACCATAACTCCTTAATCAGGAGCTTAGCGAACAAAATAACTGGACCGACCAATCCTAACACATCGTACAAACTAGCGGTAGCAGACAAAATATTTCGTTTCGTACAAGAGCGTTGCGGGGGGGTAACAATAAATTTAAAATTGTCGGAAGTGGGAATCCAATTCAGACCCAAAATTTTAAACTCATTGTCACTATCAAAAGAAATGTTCTCAGACTGACGATGAGAAGAGGGAATGTGTTCGAGTAACTCGAGTGAGTTACTCGACCACTTCACTAAGTCGAACCCACCGGCCTTAAACAGTCCTATCAGCTGATTGGAAATCGTAACAGCATCTGACAAATCAGACGCTGAGGACGCAAGATCGTCCATATAGACATCTCTCTCTAACACTGCGGCAGCTAATGGAAACTTGTCTCTTTCGTCCTTTGCTAATTGTCGCAAAGTACGAAGAGCAAGAAACGGTGACGAACGAAGGCCGAAGGCGACGCGGTTGAACTCGTAAGTCTGGAGCGGGTCGGAAGCTGAAAATCTAAATAATACACGCTGGTACTTGCGGTGCGGTTCATGTACTCCTATACATAAGTACATCTGCCTAACGTCGGCAAAGAATGCGATACGAAAGACTCGTACATCAAGTAATATTTTAAATATATTCGCTTGCAAATTCTGTCCGGTTAAAAGTATATCATTCAACGACAAACCTGTATCAGTCTTGGCGCTGGCGTCCAGAACAATGCGCAGCTTGGTGGTTGACTTGTCGTTACGAATGACAGGGTGATGCGGTATGTAAAAACCGGGTAAAAGTGCAAGTTCATGCGGGACTAATGATAAATATTTCTTATCGAGATATTCTTGGATGACGTCACTATAAAGCCTACGTAACTCGGGCGACTTCTCAAACTTGCGTTCAAGCGAAAGAAAACGCTTTTTCGCGAGCTGAAAAGAAGTACCGAGTTTGCTAGGAGATTGACAAAAAGGTAAATCAACCGAGTAACGACCATCAGACGAGCGGGTGGTTGTTGTAACAAATATGTCTTCACAGTCCTGTTCTAAAGGGCTGAGAAAAGTTTTGGCGGGAATTTCCTCTAGTTTCCAAAATTCTTCCAGAAGTTTATTGAGCGGTTCCTGTACTACAGCAAGATTATTTTGTGTAGTACTTATACGTGTCGTAGATAAAACACTGGGCGCATCACCTAATACAATATAGCCTAACGTAGTTTCAAGCGCGGATGGTGAGTTTATAGAACCAGTAATTTTATTCGACAATAATATCTCACTAAAAATATTCACTCCCAATAAAATGTCAATCTCACCGGGCTTGTCAAAATGATTATCGGCCAGCGGTAGGTTTTTAATTCTATCGAGAAGCGAAACATCTACTTGTGAGTCGGGTAACAAACCAGTAACGCGAGGTACAATAAGCGGGCGAATAGAATAAACGTTACTGTTATAGGTGGACGAGAAATTGAGCGATGTAATGCCTAATAATTTCTGTGACGTACCACCGATACCCTGGACTTCGGAATAACGGTTTTGTAAACAAATAGGAAGAGAAAGTTTATTACAACACGATATAGAAATATAGTCACACTGTGAGCCGGGATCAATCAAGCAGCGAACGTAATGCTGCTGACCATAGCGGTCGCGCACAACTACTCTGGCTGTACCCAGCAGTGTAGTCGTTACAGTTGCGCTGACGTCACCACGAGACATATTGCACATAGCAACAGAGTCACACTGGACGGCGGCGGTAGCGGGTTCGAGTGCGGGACTAGAAGAAGAACTGGAAGCCATAACTGACTCGTTATGGGATTGCGGTGCGGGTGTAATAATATTACTACCGTGCGTTATATTAACACGATTAGTTTTATTATTAAAATGAAGTAAAGAATGGTGCGGTTGAGAACAATGAGAACAAAAGCGTTTAGATTTACAAAAAGAAAACTTATGTTTTGTACTTAAACAATTATTACAAAAATAATGTTTTTTCACAAAATCATATCGTTCACGCGGAGTCATCTTAATGAATGACGGACACACATACATGTGCTCGTGTGTAGGCCTTTTACAAGCTACACACACATCGCTATTACTACTAGACGATGAAACAAAAGAATTAGTTTTAGGAGTGGGGATAAATCTATGCGGTTTTGTAGTAGGTTTATTGAGCGGGGAATATTCACAATTTATACGGCATAATATTTTTGACTGTTCCTTAATGAAGGAAATAAAACTATCATATGTTGGTATGTTTTCTTTACGAACAGACATATCAAACAATTTTGTAGTTTCTGGATCTACTTTCTTTGTCGCGAGATATAACAAAACAAAATCCAACAAGTCGTTAAGGTTCAATTGTTTGAGAGCGCGCACAGCTGACGCGAATCTCTCAATAAATAGATCAAGACCAGACGAACTAGAAGAGGCGAGCGGTTTGAAATCGAACAGCTGATTTAGATAAGACGTGGCAAGCGAGCGGGTATCCTCATACTTCTCAATAAGCGTTGACCACATAATAGAATAATTCTCGGCAGTTGGAGGAATACCGGCACATACAGACAAAGCCCTATTTGACAGCTTGCCTATTAAATAGTGCACCTTTTCACTGTCAGATAAAGAATTATTATTATGTATGACGTCTAAAAACTGTCTATAAAATAATGGCCATTTACGTATATTACCGTCGAAAGACATTAACTCGATCGGCGGTAACCGAGGCCGGGACCTAGATATACATAAGTCATTGTTATTCATTACGGTATCCAAGTCTCGCGGGGTAGACGGCGCGGGCGCATGAGAACTATTTAGCTTATTAATAACGCGTTTAATACGACAATAAAGGTCTTCAAATACCGTCCACGGTTGATAATCAACTATCTTGTTAGGTTTTAATGACAAAGAAACAGAAGAATACGAATCCATAAGACTTTGGAAGTCTGCTCTCAACTCATCCAAAGTCTCGGTTGTAGCAAGAAAATTCTCCTCATTCTCATCACTTGTATGAGCTAGTTTAGATAAATCGAAAATCGAATTTAATCTAGCAAATATTGCGTTGCGTTTGGTCTGCAAAAGAACTAACTTGTTTTCTAGTTTAGATTCTTCCGAAGACATTTTTAATTAATAAATAAATAAAAAACGTGATGAAAATAAGAAAGAAACTTGATTAAGATAAATATTAAATAAAATGTAAATATTAAAAAATGATTTTATTTGCGAAATAATAAATAAAAAGTAACCAAAATCTACTACTATAAAAAGTGACCGGAACAAAAAACATAAATCAATGACCTGAGACGAAATTAAATACCTACAATAAGGCGCGGCGCGCGGCGCGCGGGTCGCGTAGTCGCGGCGATTTTAGTCCTACCTACTCGCGTTATTTCTTCGATAACTTGTTGAGATTATGGAATTAAATGAATGTAAGGATATTTACGTGTACTGTATGATCTAAAGATGATTATAAATTACTAAGAACCTATTTAGAGAAGCGGTGCGGGTTTAAAAAACGAAAATAAAAAAAAAACGTGTCTCTTAGCAATTCCGACAAACACTATAGATTATACTAATAATTATGTATAAACTAATGATTTTAACATAACAAATACTGGTAATTTATCCGGTTCGAAGAACCAAACTGTGGGGTGGCCAAAATGGCCAAGCCCATGTGGCGTGCGGCAACTATTTGGGTTGATGCGAATTAAATTTAGCGGTAATTTTTAAATATATAAAAACTCGAAGGACCTGCGGGACACACTAATAATAAGGTGTAGGAAATGAGAGAGTGGAGACAGTGCGGAGAAATTAGAGAAATGATCTGTCTCCAGGAAAAGAAAGCATGCACTAACCTTCAGGCGTCTTCTCGGCTGATGTGGATCCATAAAAACACCAACACAAATTTCACGAGGAATTATAGTCCTGATGGTAAAAGTACACACTCAAAGTATTTTGCGGTTTTATAACGAAATTTAAATATAACAGCGGTGCGGTGACACGCGTCGGCGGAGACACCAAAACGCAGAGTGACGTGCAGTGTGCACTGCTAACGGGAAGCGGAAACGGAGGGAATATTAAAAGTGTGCCAACTAAAAAAATGACAAATAACCCATTTAAATTAAATAGGCGCGAGCAGCGTTGTAAATTCCCCAGTCGCACGTAAGTATGGTCTGACAGGCAGCTTAACGCGGCTTATCGATGCGCTGAATTCAGCGCTTTTATCGACAGCGAGCAAAGATATTCCAAACATGGATACCGCGTTCCGTATACAAATTTATTAAAACTAGCTTCTTTTGTCGTGTCATGAGACTAATGTTGGATTTTGACGAGAAAAATATTTTATTTATTTATTTTATTTTTTACTATTGTCCCCATGCCTCGGAGAGCACGTTAAGCCATAGTTTTCCACTAATACCAACCTTTTGGAATCGTTAACAAAATGTCATGAAAATCCCTCGCCAACCCATCTGGCCAGCGTGCAGCGTGGCATGTGTAGGCCATATTCTCCAGGACTATGTTTTGAAAGGCACATCTTCAGTAGTAGAGGAGCAAGTATTCAATATCGATTTCAGATTTAACGCACCTTTACGAGATGTATTTGTTAATTACACCTTCACCGTTAAAACCCCTTGAACACCGAGTCCTAGAGCTCCACCGTCGAGAGAGATCGGTCTGACAGAATTTTCTGGAGAATTTTGGCCTACACTCGACACGCTGGCCAAACGGGTTCGAAAGGGTCTGAACTAATTTTTTTTAATGACAATTTAATAACGATTTCACAAGTTGGTATTAGTGGTACCGTGATCTCCAAGGCACGGGAATAGTGGTTCTGTAAATCTATGACAAATGTACGTAAGAAAAGTGATTGGTACATGCCGGGGTTGGAACCGACCTTATTAGATTTTTTTAAAGAAGGCGTCACGCCTTATATTTTATTTTACATATTATTGAATTTATAGTAAAAGTTTTCATTTTTTTAACGCACTTTTTATTATACCTCACACTCCATACATCACACTTCTATTGATTAAAGCACTTATATTGTAGAAACCATTTTCGCCTGCAAAGACCATATCTATTTAATTTCAATATCATTGTCATCGAGTGAGAGATATACTCAAAGGGAGGTATTTGAGCTATTTTTTTTTACACTTTTTGTTACTTCAAAGCAATATAATATTATTCGGCAAATGTCCGCGCGTTGCCAATGTTATGGTGTTTTCATTTTGTGAAAAAATTGTTCAATAAGTGACAAATGATTTTAGCTTACAGACTTATAACATGAATACTATCTAGAAAGTGTGTTTTTTTATTTATTTACTAGCACTGACCTTGCGCCTACCTGATGGTAAGTGGCGCGCAAAGTGGTATTGTAGGAAAGTGGAAACACAGAAGCTTGAAGAGCATTCCACATCTTTATTGTACGACAAATGTAAAAATCCCCAAATTTATACGTACACGAAGGAATGGTGACTACGGAATGTGGGTTCATATTCCGACCTGTGCGTGTCGTTCGGTTGCGGAATGGAGAGGAAGGGATTACATTATAGAGCTATAACTATAAAAACATTGTAAAATTAACGAAAAAATAAAAAAACATTTTCTCATACAAAATGTTCGTGGGATTCCTACCTGTCAAACAATATTTTTTATCAAATATTCATGCATGCGAACAAATAGAACAAGTAAACTAATTACTTAATTTAAAAAAAAACATAATGCGATAGTTGTGGGTGACCGAGACTCACATATCACGATCAAATAAATAAAACACTGGCTGAAGGCACATTAAAAAGCTTTCGTAACAAAAGGGCATGTATGAAGAGGTTGATGAATGTCGACGAAGCGAAAAAAGTATGTCGTGATCGTGTCAAATGGCGCTCAATTGTCTCTGCCTATCCCGCAAGGGATCTGGCGTGAAGATATGTATGTAGGTATGTAAAAAAACAACAACTTTGATAGTTGATCGATTGGTCTCAATTTTACGTCGCAAAATGTGTGTCATTTGTTTGAAAATTGTATTGTGTGAGTACTATTATTGATTTTTGTACTTTTATATATTTATTTAATAAATATTTTAATAAAGTACTGAAAATAATATTTTATATTAATTGTATTGTAAAGTAAAGTATCATCACGACTGTTTCCCTTTTCGGGGTAGTCCACCACGCTGATAAATAAGCGGATTCACATTTAGCCAACTTTACTATAGGCCAATCATGACAAGTGGCAAGCTCGTCGATGTCTCCAGCGTACCAAACTCGCGAAATATCACAAATAAATTAAATATTAATTAAATGTATTTATTTATATTATAAATAAATATTTTTGTGTCCCGACCAGGAATCGAACCCGGTACCTCCGAGTCTAAATCCACGGATATACCGCTAGACCACGTAGGCAGTTTAGTATTATTAATTTAGTATAGTTTAATTGTATTGCTTCCATAAAATGATAAATTTAGTTCAGCTAATAAGTAACACGACATTCAATGACTGTTAAGCGGTACAAAGTTCGCCGGGTCAGCTAGTAATAAAATAAAATTGCCTTTTATAGTATAATTTTAGACTTTTTGAGTTAGTATTGACAAATCAATGACAAGTGCTATTGATAGGTTTATGTGAATATAGACATTTTGACTTGACTCGAATAGTTCCATTTTATATCCTTATTATTAAAACTAAACTAAAACACAGAACTTTATGCCAATAGCATCGAATAATTCTTCCAATCAGACTTACGTGAAAGTTGTTTACGATCCATAATCCCGTACGATACCGGCTGGAGGTAATCCTGCACTGTCAGACCGTGAAAGCTTTTCATTTGTCACCGTGACGTCACCAGAAATACTGGCAAAATTTATAATAAAATGCTGGCGACTTTGCACGTGCATTCAATTCAGAAAATGGCCAATACTACTGTACTAATAATATAAAGATGAAAAAAAAATGTTTGTTTATGACAACACTCTTTAAAAAACTCGTATATCTACACTACCTGAAAAGCTCCTACCAATATTAGTAAGTGTATATATATGTATGTATTAGTATTTAGTATATTGATATTATAGTATATATAACAATATAATATGTAAGTGTATAATTAAGCTGTTAATTTTTCTTCCTAATTTTTTAATATTTCTTTCATTGCACCTATAATAGTTCAAATTTGTCCCCAAGGTTTGGCTGTCAGAAAATATCTACGGGCATTAAGTCTGCCTTTGTACTTCGTGCAATAAAGTTTTAAATAAATAAACACTCATGTCAGTTGTTAACATTAATGGACCTCGTGCGCCATTTACTATCAGGTGAGCGCAAGACTGTCGTAAAATCTTTAGATTTATTGGATTGTGCGAGCAAGAGGTATGTAAAAGCGTTTAACCCTTTTAATCAGTTTTGTCTACAAACATTATGTGCTATGTATGTATGTTGAGAATAGAAATAAAACCACACAATATATCTTGCCTTAGACCACGATATTGCAGTAACCTTGTGTTCATAAACCTAGGTAAGTATAAATCAACTGTATGAAAACAAACAGTCGTGTCCCATACAACTTCTGCTAAGATAAAAATTTCAAAGACTCATAAACACGCCAAAACACATCTATAGAGCGAACATACCTATTCTCATATATGAGTGTTTTTTTTTTTGCTGCGTGAGAATTTTCGATTTTCGAATCTATAGTTTGACAGTTGAGAATGTCAA
Source organism: Tinea semifulvella (assembly GCA_910589645.1). NCBI lineage: Eukaryota > Metazoa > Arthropoda > Insecta > Lepidoptera > Tineidae > Tinea > Tinea semifulvella. Next base: position 1,372,620 of record OU342604.1, read on the forward strand.
ACTGTGTTTACATTTCTGTCCAGTAAGGTTTGGCAATTCATCATGAATGTTTGACTTGATGAATGTCAAAGAAGCGAAAGATCGTAAAGCGTAAGATGTCGTGATCGTAACAAGTGCCGCTCAATTGTGTCTGTCTACCCCGCAAGGGATTTGGTGTGAAGATATGTATGTATGTATGTTTATCATTGTCATTTGGTGAAATATTATCTAAAAAAAAAAACTTCTACAGCACCCTCACAAATATATCACAAACAAACAGAGAGGACTATATTGTTCACCTATTTTAAATAAATATTTATGGACAATAATTTTATTATAGGTATAATTTTTATCGATAGGCTATAGATTTGAATGCAGTCTTTGAGAAAAGTCATGAAATCTGGTCACAGAAATAACATCCGAATGTCCTTCACATTAAAGACGAGATTCCTGTGCGACAAAAGTAAACTTGTTAATATAAAGTTTTCTTGTTACAAAGAGCTTGGTTTGTCTTCATGTTATGATAGCAGAAAGATTAGGTATGTAACTATACCTATAAATGTTTATTATATATTTATAAAGCCTTACGTTTAAGTAAATGAGATGTTACTCAATAAGATGGACCGGTTACTGAACGCATGTATCCGGTTCATAATAATAATAATAATAATAGTTTATTGACACAAAATAAAATATACATATTGAACAAAAAGTAAAAATTACATTGTTGTACATGTTTTAATTTAATAGACGACTTCTGTCCCCTATACTAAGGTTGATGTGTTCGCATCAACGGATGTGGAAAATAAAAACATTGTCCTAAAGTACTTGGAGCCATATTAATTCGCACATCTAGTCACTTGGGTTTGAATTTTGTTATGAAATATGCATTGTTTAGACGTATAATCTGTTATGTACATTTTCATGGAAATAAATAAATAATATTGATTTTATATTTTGTAATAATTTATTTTAAAAACCTTTATTTTTCTTTGTATAAAACTAAGTATAAATATAATTATTTCTGTTATAAGCAGTGAAACAGAAGATACTCGTAGTTCACTATCCCAGTAAATTAGTTGAGATAAAGCAATATTACATTATTAGCCCTCCCTTCGTCTACTCCACCAATATTTACTAACAAATCCCTCAGCTTCTCTAACGCGGCTCTTAGGCGCAGGCTGCACTACGGCAAAACCGCTGCGGTTTTAAACTGCCGATTTTGTAAATCAATGTCAAATTTGCAAATACTAATTCCATTATTCATTAATTTTATTATTTACTTCTTCATCATCATCAGCCTGTGTCTCTCCACTGGTGGATATAGGCCTCCCCCAAGGCTCGCCACTTCACACGATCTCCTGCCACCCTCATCCAACGAGAATTTTCAACCAGTGCGTTCTTCCAGTGCTGTCGTACGGAGCAGAAACGTGGAAACTAACAGTGGGTCTGGTCCACAAATTTAAGGTCGCTCAGCGGGCTATGGAGAGAGCTATGCTCAGTATTTCTCTGATGGATAAAGTCCGGAACGAGGAAATCCGTCAGAGAACCAAAGTTACCGATATAGCCTTTAAAATTAGTAAGCTGAAGTGGCAATGGGCAGGGCATGTCTGTCGTAGAACCGATGAACGATGGAGTAGACGAGTTCTAGAGTGGAGACCACGTACGGGAAGACGCAGAGTGGGTCGACCCCCCGCTAGATGGACGGATGACCTGAGGAAGGTGGTGGGGGTTGGGGGTTGGATGATTTACTTAACAGCATATAATGAAATGAAATGAAATGAAATATCGTTTATTTGCAATAAATACAGTACAGTGGTCACAAAACTTTAGTCAGGTCTACTCACATGTATTCTACCTGCAAGCAGGCGTGCAAATCTTTACTTACATACTAATATCATAATCACAACTACATTAAAACAAAAAACAATATTAATTAACCTGTTTTGCACACAACATACTCTGTTACACTATAAAATCTATGGTCCAGTAGCCATTTCGTCAGTTGTAATTTTAGTTTAGGGCCCTGCAATAATTTGATTTTGTCAGAAAGCTTATTATATATTATTATACACATATTAAATACATTTTTCATACTTATGTCTTTATAGCAGGGGGGCTGGTATAATAAATTTAAAAACTTGGCTCTTTTTTGTCTGGGTATGACTTCACTACGCTTCCTAAAGTGTTCTGGGTGAGAATGTACGAAAAGACATACATCTCTAATATACATACACATATATACATATAATAATAACAAGTAAAGTATCATCACGATCGTGCCAGCCATCCCATCGCTCAACCAGGCCCTTAGGATGCGGACCGGGACCCGACACGTGCCACCATTGCCTTCTAAGAAAGGGCTTCCACCGGACACGCCACATCATGAGAACCTGAACACTAACAACATCCTTCGAGACACATAAGCATCAACATAACAATTACTTCCAAGACGATTACTTCCCATATGTTGTCGTGCAATTCCGTTAACAAACTAATATCTGAGTACATAAAATACAAAATAAAGTATTAAACGATAGTAACTACCATGAATGTTACATTAAAAGAAAATATAATAACAATAACATCATACCGTCGGTCCCAGTTCCACTAATAGGTACCACCTTGTAGAATCGTTAAATTGTAAAAAAAAAACATCAGATCTTCGGGCTTCGTCAACTCGTCTGGCCAGCTTAATGAGAAAGCCCATCTTGAGCAGTGCTCTAGGAGCTGTGGTGATGATTATGATGATTTAAAATACTTGTGTATTCTCTCCAAAAACTGGAATTTCTATTAAACTTATCATACGTTTAGTAAAAGACGAAACAAACCAAAGTATTTCCTTTCACTCTAGACTACTTGAAGTGGTCCGCTACGGTGACGCGTTTATACAGGATAGTAACACTTAACCGTTCAAGCTTACTTGCATGCCATAATTTTTCGCAACAATTATTGTTATGCTGCAAATGTGAAAAATAAGCATATAAATTGCTATTAACAGTGATATCAACATATGGTTCTAGATAAAACAAACCAAAGTATTAAACCACAGATTATCGCGAACGACTTAAATAAAAACAATTGGTCGAAAACAACTTTGTGCACATTTTTTTTTTATTGTACTTACGAGTAAATAAGGTTTTATATGATATTGAGAACTAATTCGCAAGCTAACACGGCGTCTTGTTGCATATCTGAACAGCTACCAGCTAAGGAAGTTTTAAATAAATAAATAGGTGTACTTTTACAACGAAGAGGATTATTTTTTTTTGTAAAACTTGTAAAAAAATAACTTGACATAATAATATAATACGCTCGTGACCTTTGCTATTTTAATTAACCATTTCTCAAATCACTCGAATTTATTTTTAATTTTAACATGTAATAATCTCTACTAAACATTTCACTACAAGACAATCATTCTATATGCGTTATTTTTGTTTCCATAAATATCATATTAACCGTGAAAATCGGGCTGAGCCTGCAGTCTCGACATTATATATAGCGATCGTTAAGCTGCCCCTGGCCTCGAAATAACTATCAAACACTAACGATAAAGGGCCAGCAACTGAATCCTTTCTTATGGCATTTCTAAACTGGCTATTTAATTTATAAAATGACATATAGGAAGAATTTAGTTACTGGCCCTTAGTCGTGGTTGTTCAAGTATACTGGAAGGTGTATAGACAGCATAAGAGGCGTTTTGTAAGGGTGAAGTGGGGTTCTCAAGGAAATTGCCAACAGATACCCTCGCGCCTCTCCAGATAAAGTGCCCGGCTTGGTAATGTTTTACTAAACTTTTATTCCTCTTTTAAGAAACAAAATTACTAACAAGCTTTTTACTAGGTCATTCTTTTACAATTTCTTTTAACATTAGACGTTGCAACTTTTTTTAAGGATCCCTTTTTAGTTTTACAACCTCATCATCATAATCACGACCGTTTCCCTTCCCAAGTGGTCAGAAACCACGCTTATAAAGAAACGGATTCACATTTAGCCAACTTTACTTCAGACCAATCATGACAAGTGGCAAGCTCGTCGATGTCTCTAGCGTACCAAACTTGAGAAATATCACAAATATTTTTTATTTATTTAAATTTATAACTAATATCGTGTCCCGACCAGAAATCGATTCCGGTACCTCTGAGTTTTAATCCACGGAGTCAGTTTAAGACCTAATAAAAATAAACTATATATAAAAATGTCCTATAGAATCGACTAATCAGGAATAGTCTCAATGAGGCTGGCAACATTTTTCCTCTGTATAGCGAGGTTAATACGTTGGCAGAAATAATTGCTAGCTTTTCTGTCTCTTCTTTGCCGTATTTATTTTAATCTGTTCAAGAGTTTTTCTTGCTTGCTTTCCATTGTACTCCTGTTATCGGCTAAAAGTATAGTTTCACTAAAGTTATAAATAAATATATTCGTTAAATCAAATGATACAAATTTAGGGAGCCATGGATTTATTTTGCGGATGTTTATACAGAGTGTTATTTATATCGGTATTGTATAGATGGTTATACGCAGTAGAGTTTGAAATCCATTACTAACGAAAGTGAGAACAGGCCGCATACACACGTTTTCCGTATTCGATTTCCGAATCAGTTTACATCCGAATGCATGGAATCAATATAAAATACATTTACAGACGCACATGTTCGTTTCGTTCGTTTCGAATGCAAGCCGGCGCGTTCGGAGAAACCATCTGGATAAAACCTAATGACGTCATGCGGAACGCAGCGCTTGCATACATTTTCGTCATGATCGTAGAACAGTGTCGGATTTAAAAAAAATACCCATAATTTTGCATATATATTTATATATAGTTTTATATTGTTTGTGGTCTGTAATTTATAGTGCAAATATTAGAAAGGGTTCCAAAATGAAATCTAGAAGGTTTGCACTTATTATGAGACTTAAAAAGTGACAAAAAAACAGTCGAAATGACAGTTGAATGGCCGCCATGAAAATTTTAAATATAGCAGATCCGTCACTGTTCTACGATCATGACGTTTTGTTTGTGCCGGCGCACACGTTCGGAAATTTCTATTCAGTATCGCGCCCGCGCCGCGCGCGTCGGACGTATTCTCATGTTTGGTATATAGAATCGCAACACGATAATTATGTGTGAGGCAGAAACATTAATATTGGCTGTTGAAAAATACCCCTGCCTGTGGAATATTCATGACAACGACTACCACAACAGCTAATAAATCGTCGTCCTCCATCGTCGTGCGTTCACCACGCTATCACTATCCGTACTGACTGTATACATTCCGAATGAAAAAAAACGAACGTTTGCGCTAGTCTCACAGAATTTCAAATCAAAATTTCACATTAGGAAATCGAATACGGAAAACGTGTGTATGCGCCCGGCTTAAGATAACAAAAGCAAATCACAGTTTTGCTCTCTCTTTCTTGTCAATAAGTGCATGCTAGAGGGAGATGAATCTAGTTATCGCGACGGCTTCTTTAGAAAAAAACTGTGTATGCACGTCGTTTCACACATTCAAATAATTTCTCATTATTTTGTTGTGCTCGTCTTTTATTGCGCGACCTGTACCTATTAACTTTTCCGTAATTAATATTAAATCAGTCAGCAAGTAGGATTGTTTTTCCAAACCTTTAAGGAACAAAAATAAAACATCTCAGGTATAATGAAAATCAATTTCCCTCGTTCTACTTAGATTTCTCAAGGGAAATATACAAAGTTTGAACTACCAAATTGACTTCTCAAGTATAAAACAAATAAATTGAGGAAAAATCTAAAGTCACAGTTTATGATCTTAGAAAAATATACTTCTAGATTGAGTAGTGGTAATCACGACGGTTTAAGGTTTTCAGTAATTAAATCTATTAACTTATTAATATTTCCAATATTATACTATTATTATTTCCATACACAACCACCCTATTACCTCACTTTTTACCATCACAAAGGTATTTAAGTTTCACTTCGGCATTAAGTTCGCCCGTGTCCTATATTTGTAAATTATGTGCAATAAATAATAATAATGATTATTATTATTAACTTTTTAGGAAACAAAATTGCGGACATTTTAGAGTTTTAGACAAAAAATAATCATAGATTTGTTTTAGTAAAATAGAGGAAAATCGTAATAAATGTTTTCACATTTTTTTTGTCTAAAATTAGGTATATGGAAGTGAAAATATGTCTAAAATATCCGTAATTTTATTTACTAGAAAGTATATAGACTACATTTCTCTAAAGAACACGTACTCGTCGAGACGACAATACTTTTCTTACTCACATTTTTCACATATTACCTACACCACCATTTCCGTGTGACAGTACGTTGAGCTGGCGGTCCCGGCTCCAGTAATACCAACTTGTGGATTCGCTAAATATGAATTCGTTTCTTTAATAGTGTGGTTTTTGACTACACCGAAAGGGTTACATACGGTCGTAATTATACTTTTAAAGAAAGAAAACGCACAAAAAGAGAATGGCTACAACGACACACGAGTTTGAAAATAAACTATAATTATGTAAAGGGTTAGAGAGAAGAGAGTTGCTTAAATATCTAACGAACATTAAGAGTGGTTTCTAACGATTACAGCGTGGTTAATATCCACTGCGAGTTCAGCACAAGATTTAGGGCTGCTATTCGTTCGATAAGCGTCTTGGCACAGCGTTATAAAAATTAAAATAATAAAAATGTCAATCATTTATTTACTTTCCAATCAATATAACTTATTAAAAATATATATAATATAATATATATTATGAAAAATATAACTTATCTCTGCATCAAAAGAGGCCGGTTCGGTTGCTCATACAGCCGAATTTAAAAAGCACATCAAATATAATAGCATTAAACAAAATTATACCTATGTGACATTTGGGGTTGAAACAATAGTGGTATATTCTCTTGATACCCACAAATTCATAAAAGAGCTGGGTAAACGAATTTTCAAGAGTGTGGCGATCCCAAATGCCATAACTACCTAAAACAGAATATTTCGATTATAATTCATCGAGGAAATGCGCCGAGCGTTTAGGGAGGGTCCCTTAGTTTATTTTGTTGAATAGTTTTAATTTCATAGGTATGTTTAGTTTAGTTTTATTTATAATTAGTTTTTAATCTATTTTATTTTAATATTTTTGTATCTACTTCGAATAAATATTTCTCGTTTACTTATTAAATAGCCCGCCAAACTCTAACCACAGTTTGTAAACCCCGTCCGCCTACAGATACCATTAATTTAAGTCTATCTCTTTCTTAGGATGAACACTCATCTCTCCCGACGTTTATTTTAAATTTTTAAACTAAACTCAATAGGCGACAAACGAACGACTGCAAGCAGGAGGCGAGGTGAGGGCGTGCGAGGACGCGGAGCGCATACATCTAACACCCGCATTCTTAAACCGCTCCTTCCCTCAATTTTTCCTTCGACCTGTCAAACAGAGGGACGGCTAGTCACTACGCTCAAGGAATAACTATCAAACTTAAGGTACATCGCCATACAACCTCCTTGAAGCGTGTTTATGTTTTTTTTCGGCCATATACTCGTATATATTATTTACTGTCTGCCTCCGTGGTCTAGCGGTTAAGTCCGTGGATTTATTTTATTATTATTTTAATTTATTCAGAAACATACAGATCTTAAAACATAATTACAACAATTCTGAAAGTTACACAATCCAGCAAAGTTTCCACTTAAATATTAAACATAGATTTTTTAAAATAATAATAATAGGGATAAATGATTAAAAACAATATCTATATAATAAATACAACTAAATAATATACATATATATATATATATATAGTAAAATAATAAGAAATAAAAAATATCATTAACAAAATAAATAAATAAATTTAGACTCGGAGGTACCTATATTCCTGGAGGTATTCCTGGTTGGAACGAAAATAAATTATTTAATTTACTTGTGATATTTCTCGAATTTCGTATGCCAGAGACATCGACGAGCTTGCCAGTTGTCATGATGGGCCTATAGTAAAGTTGGCTATGTGATCCGCTCAATTAAAAAAAAAATGTGGCTTCTAAATGCTTCTTAGTCTAATGATTTGACTAATGGCAGCCTTAGCTCATGTGACATTGTTTTTGAGAAGCCTACGGGGTAATAGGAGTAAGTGCCACCCTCCGTCAGCCACGACGTGCGGTACCAACATCTATCATTTAGGATTTATACAACGTACTCGTACCAACCTTGATGTAATGAATTAGACAATTTAGACTTATACTCTATCTCCTATATACAAATTATTTATTGGGTTCATCTTCTCCTGGATTCGATGACATGCAGATTAATAATCAAGATATTTGTAAGTTTTAGTTTTTATATTAATTGAGTTTATCTTTTAGTTTATTTAATTTAAGGTTTTGTTTAGTTTATTTTTAATTTTATTGTTTAGGTAGCTTTTAATTTATATTTATTGTTTGTATTTGTGTATCTTACTTCGAATAAATAATTCAAATTATTTGCTACCTATGCATAAGTCTTGTTAAAACTCGAAAATCATTGGATCAATCGATTGCAGATTCCTTTATAAGAACGCTTTTCTTAAAATCCTAAAAAGGTTATTATTATTTATTATTATTTTATTTATGAAAACATTACCACATTAAAATTTTGGTATTTTGGGTAATCATGCTCAACTTCAGCACGGGGTCACCTCGCGAAGTGTGCAGACACATTACTTACTTCACTCTATCGTACAGAGCTATTTAGCATGTTATAAAAATATGTACTTATATCACAATAAATATATTTGATTTGATTTGATTTGAATATAAATGTGTTGTAATATGTATTGAGGTGTTTAATGGTTTGAAATTGTTAATAGTGTTAATTATAATGTGATTATTTGCTACGCCTACGGGGTGTCATATACGAACTTGTAGTATGCAATAAAATATTGGAATTTAATTTTATAAAGTGTTTCTCATTGTATTCAAACCGCGGACCTTTCTTTCAGATTGGAAAGCGTTTTTACAACCGAGTCCATCATTGCTTTTAAGATATCTTTCAATTTTTTTCTTTTTAATTACTAGTATTAATATATTACCCATAGGTGAATTTGAAAGATATTTATTTATTTATTGTTGATGTGTAATTCTTATCTGTATCATTTGTAAATCTGCTATAGCTGAGTTTTTCTTGCAGATTACTTTCTCAGTCAGATTAAACATTAACAGGTCACTGTGCTGCTCGTCTTCTGCTAACAGCTTACTCTTTCGATTACGTCGCTGCTTAGTCTTCCACTAATAGGAGTAGAATCATTCAAAATAATTTTAATTTCCTAAATAAATATATTATGACTTTGACTTACCAGGAAAATACAAGTATTTATAAACAATGATTTTAAAATTTTGTTACAATTCAGATGTTCAATGTTATACAAAAAAAACTACCAAATCCTACTATAAAAACTGGATAACAACATTATTGGTTGGAAATTGTGGGTAGTTATGCAACTAGGATCTGCCAATTAGTGCGTCGACGGGACCGCAAATTCAATAATTCCTCGTCATTTTAGCGCAAAGTACAATCCACAACAACACTTCCTGAACTTAAAGCAAGATCTCAGTACAGTTTGGCGACCACTGACTCGCCAGCGGTCCTCAAACTTTGTTAATTAACCAACTTGTGACAAAGCCTTTCTCGACCCTAACTCTGTTCAGAAGGCATAAGCGTTCGCTATGCTGTTAATTGCGTTCCAGTATTCAAAATATTAATACTGTCAGAACTAATACTCGCTTTGGCATTGCGGCGAACGAGTGCCTTCACTCCGTAGCGACGAAGTCTGAGACTTAGCTGTTAAGCCACGCAGGACCAACAGTAAAAAAGAAACGGTTAATAGGATTATAGTATGGACTAAGACAAATACGGAGGTGTCTTGGGATCTCCTTATGAGTCCTCGCTGTGACTCGGGCATGCGACCTCCCGCGGTGGCCCTTCAGGCTGGGGTCAAATCATTGATGATTTTGCGATCTCCTTCTCTAAAAAAAAATCTCTTTGGCACTTTTAGCAGCCATAAGTCTGTCTTTCTATTCATCTGTTAAAAACATAATTATTATTTTGGAATACAATTTCAGTAGAAAAAACGTAACGAACCTCTTCAAATTAAACTTTTTTTGAGTAAGGCTTAGAATAACTAAGAAAATAAACCATCACAGTATCTCCAATCGCAGCAGCTTCGCCGAGACGTTGCCTGTCTGAACGTGTTCTACAAGGTATACAACGGTGAGTATTCTGAAGAGTTCCATGAACGTATCCCTTCTCCCCTATTCCGCAAACAAACCACACGCACAGGCTAAAATATGCATACTGTATCCACTATCCCTACGCCTACATATAATTTTAAACACTCTTACATCTGTCGCACTCTGAACATGTGGAATGCTCTCCCAGCCGGTGTGTTTTCCCAACCATATATGTCGGAAAAAGCTTATTTTTTTTAAAGACGGTGAATCGATAAATCATCAATGATACGCCCCCTGTCTGAAGGGCCAACACTATTGGGGGTCGCATGCCCGACTCATCCGTAAAGCCTCCTAAACTAAAACCCTATAAACCGTCTCTCTCTCTCGGCCATGTGTGCCTTTACAGCTACGGAGTGAAGGCACTCGTTCGCCGCGCAAGCATATTTTACCGGCATAGTGGGACATTCTGATGTCGGTCGTCAGTGGCTAGCGTTAGTTGCTTTCATTATTGGACCCTGCGTATCGCTTACCACCAGATGGGGACGATGACACTATGTTTAGTTTTTTTTTTAAATCTGCTCTCAGTCAAGCATATTTTGTTGATGGGAGATCTTGAGGCCAAAACAACTTGTTATGGAGTAAAATAAATTATATAAAAAGAAAAATAAACTATTTAAAAAGGTAAATTAAACTAAACCTAATAGAAAATAACTGTTCATAAAAATGTCAAAAGCATAGTCCCAAGAAGACTGGCAACATTTCCCATCTGTATAGCAAAGCTAATACGTTGGCAGAAATAATTGCCAGCTTTCCTGTCTTCTGACTTTTCCGTTAACCATTTGGACAACTCCTTGACCAGATGCTTGGCTTAAAAACTAAAATTAGTGACTGTCCCTTTTATCTATATACTTGAATGCTGTTTATTTGTAAAAAGCCACCCAGAACTTTTTTAAACTCTTGGGGATAATTGCAATTTTAAAACGCGTTATCCGAGTAGAATAATTATTCCAGCGCATGAAAGTACTTAATATAGCCGAATGGTAACAAAGATATTTAATAAGCTTCCAGTTACTATAAGGGCGCTGCCACTAAAACTGTTCAAATTAAGAGTCAAACAAATGCTGATTAATAAATGTTTTTATTTGACAAACGAATACCTAGACACTAAGCTCGACAAAGTCATGTGACTAAATAAATATTTGTATGCTAAAAATAGCGAAGCATGTGATATAATTACATATAATAATTTACATCCCTGTATCTACCATGTTTCTGACAAATAAATTATTTTATTTCATTTCATTAGTTATTATTAATAACTATATATATTTTTTAAATATATTTATTTATTTCCATACAGCGATTACCATATACCACAATTTTTATTTTTATTTTCAACGTTTTGACTAAACCCATCAGTCTCTACCACTCACTGGCTTTATTTACGATTAAAACAACTTAAAATTCACAGAACGGAAATTTGTTCAGCAAAATAGTTCCATTTTCAACTTCTTAACACCAAGCTTTTGTTCAAAGGCAGTCTATAATTGGGCTAAAAGTGCATTAAACTTTCTCCTAGGGCTTAGAGACTTTGTTGTCACTTCGAGTTACTGGACTTTAAGCGGCAGGTTGTTCACAACACGTTAACGTTGATGTTGTTAGATTTTGACTAAACAATTAGTTGATTGCTACTCCATCCATCCATCGGGTCTGAGAGTAAATATTATTTATTTATTTAAAAAACTTTATTGCAGAAAGTACAAAGGCGGACTTAATGCCCGAAGACATTCTCTGAGCCCTTTCTCCATTCTCAGCCAAACCTTAGGGACAAATTTGAACAATTATAGGTGCAATCATAGAAATAATAATAATACTATAATTATAAAAGTTAATTTAATAGGATTAATATATATTTACATCATATATCTTCATATAAGTCATAATATCAATATACTAAATACTAATAATACATATTATTATACATAAACATATATACTACTTAATAACGCTGTCAGGAGATATTTAAGAAGTGTGAATACACCAGTTTTTTTAAAAAATGACCTGGTAGTTGCTTGCCGTATGGTGACAGATATTATCTTATTTTAGAAGTCAAAATTTATTAAAGTCAAAAACAAAATGAAAATATTTATAAATAATTATTCACGTCACCCTATTACAAACATTTGTGCCACTTCATTTTTTAAATTATTTTAAATGACTACTCCTGCTAGTAGAAGACTAAGAAATGGTCCAAAGAGCTTTTTGTAAAAGACCTTTTAGCAGATACCTGTTAATATTTTAAATAGCTGGTAGGTGGACTGATGGTGGTAATTTGTCCAGTCTTCCGGGGCGGGGAAGTATCCACCGTTCTTGTTGATTAACCCAGTAAAGTGTATCCACTCGTTTCGGGATCAGGGTCGAATTGCCGTCATGCCCAGTCGAATCCGAATAGGTGTCTGATTCCAGTTACTATCATACATAGACCTCGCGCGCCACTTACCGTCAGGTGGGGGCAAGGTCACATGCCATGCTAGTATAAAATAAATAAATAACAATAATGATAATAATCTGACGGAGAAAGGAATCTGTAATTAATCTGCTACGATTATTTAAGTATTTTATTAGTTGTAAATTATCGTTTTTAAATAAAAATAAGGAAAGAAAAAATAAATTATAAACTACACAATGCCATGCTGGTACCAACACTTAAGTATGGAAGCGAGACGTGGATATGTCAGAATACGCACGACAGTAGAGTTAATGCTCTAGAAATGAGGTCGTTCTGTCGGATATGCGGCGTTACTTTAACGGACCGCATATGTAATGATAAAATACGCAAAAAGGTAGGTATGAAAGGAAGCTTTGGGACAAAAATAAGGAAAGGCATGCTCCGATAGTTCGGGCATGAGGATAGGATTAGATTTACGAACCAGATATATAATGCAAAAGTTGTGGGTAAAAGAGGCCCGCCCTGGCAGACCGAGACCCACCTATCATGATAAGATAAATAAAACAATAGCTGATATATGCATTAAAAATCCATCGAAACAAAAGGGCATGTATGAAGAGGTTGATGAATGTTGAAGAAGCGAAAGAGGTACGTCGTGATCGTGACAAGTGGCGCTCAATTGTCTCTGCCTACCCCGTAAGATTTGGCGTGAAGATATGTATAACTGCCTCCGTGGTCTAGCGGTTAAGTCCGTGGACTTAGGACTCTTAGGTACCGGGTTCGATTCCTGGTCGGGACACAAAAATATTTAATAATGTTAATGTATTTATTTACATAATATTTAATTTATTTGTGATATTTATCAAGTTTGGTACGTTGAAGACATCGACGAGCTTGCCACTTGTCATGATTGGCCTTTAGTAAAGTTGGCTAAATGTGAATCCGCTTATTTATAAGCGTCATTTGTAAGATACTATATGTATGTATAAACTACTCGTATAACTAATGGTTCGAGCATGCAAATATTTTAATTCTGGTTGAACTGGTTTATTTCGGTTTAGTGACCGTTTGTATTACGCTGATTTATCGGTAGATTTATTATTCTGTAGAGAACGGGAGCATCATTAAAATTGTGTTTAATACTTAATCCTTAATATAAATTGCATTCATTCCGCGACAGTCCAGGGCATATTCTATTTTATTATAGCAAATTGTTTCTTAAAACTGGTGTTAAAAGGTCTAGACTTGTAGTTAGGTTTCACACTGTGCAAACTCTGTGTAAGCCGACAGACAAAATGTTGTCTTTTTATTATCTGCCAGAGCTTTGAGACTGAAATCCATAGAGCAAGCTCAGACTTTTATTAGAAAAAATAGCGGACCGTTGTAGCCTATATATCAGTAATAAATAAGTTTAAATCCTAATACCTACCTTGATAAATTTACTTGGGGTATTTTATAGTCGTAATATATTTATATTTATTTATCTTTTTATTGCACATCAAATATTTGATTAACATTTTCTTTGTTGATTTATATAAACTATCTACTCCAAGTTGTATGAAATAATAAATCGATAATCGAATAGATTTACACTACCCATCCCTATTAAGATTAAGCGGTGGTGGCTCGGTTGTAAGAACGCGTTTCTTAAATCCTACAAAGGTCGGTTCAAGCCCCCCGGCATGTACCAATGAGAAATACACTTTTCTTACGACAATTGTCATAGATTTATAACGCCATCGTTCCCGTGCCTCGGAGAGCACGTTAAGCTGTCGGTCCCGGTCCACTAATGCCAACTTGTGGAATCGTTAATAAATTGTCATAAACATTGACATCATATCCTCACCAAGCCGTCTGGCCATCGTGGCGAGTGTAGGTCAAATTCTCCAGTTCTGGAAGGCCCATCATATAGCTGTAATGAAAAATTAATGAAAAACCCATCCCTATTGTGAGCTGTCAAAATTATCATGCTATATTAGACAAGGTATAGGTGTTCATCAAACTACGATTATATTTACTTTTCTTGCAATTTTATCTTAAGGTAAACACTCTCTATATACGTCACCCTTACTCTCTATTGAAAGTATAAAGTTGTCCTTCTTGGAAAAAGGATCATAAAGTTGAAATTACTGACATTTATGAGCTCAATTTTCTTAATATTTTTAGCGGAATAATTTAATATCGTGTAATTTAATTAATTCATACAACTCCAGTATCCTACGGATGCGTCCATGAATGAATAGACGTTGACGTCATATGTGAAACAGTAATGTTAATGTTAGACTAAACGAAAAGCCAGATCAAAAAGCGTTGGACATGAAATACATTTTTATTATTTAAAACAAAATAGTACTTACTGACCCTCACCAATCCATCTTACAAGCTCGGCAAATGTTAGTATCATCCCTTGCGGGGTCAGAAACCACGTTTTTTTCACATTCACATTTAGCCAACTTTACTATAGACCTATCATAACCAGTGGCAAACTCGTCGATGTATCTAGCATACCAAACTAGATAAATATTACAAATAAATTAAACAAATTATTGTGTCCTGAATAGGAATCAAACCTACCTTCACTTCTAAATCTATGAACTTAAGAGCTTGACCATAGAGGCAGTCGCAGCTTGGCGAATGAAGGCTAAATTCGCCAGTTATTTCTTAATGGCACATCTCCAAGAGTGAACGTGTAGGACTCTGTGTTCTAGGGACTGTAATAATGTGATGTCAAAGTCAAAGTCAAAATATATATAATGATGAATACTGACTGCATCTGTAGGTAATGATGAAAACGTAGATTTGGACGCAGATGTACCGGATTTGAGTTCTAGTCGGACACAATATTTTATTTCATTTATTTATGACATTTCTCAAGACTGATACGCTAGACAGCGGGGAGCTTGCAACTTGTCATGATGTGTCTGTAGTAAATCTAGCTCAATGTGAATCTAATTCTTTAAAACCGTGATTTCTGACTATCCCGCAAGAATAAGAGCTAGATTTACTAAGTTAGCTATATAATTTTATTGGTTATTTAATTTAATTTATTGCTTTTTGTACTGGTCAGGGTGGTGACTAGGCATCAAACCCAGTACATAGTGTTCGACCGTAAGCCGTAACTGCTTGATTATAGAGGAAGTGGGGAAAGAGTAAGTAAGAACAAAAAAACATCTGCGTAAATTTCCCGCCAAATATACTAGCAATTACTAAACAAAAATAGTCGAGAAGGTTATTCTTGTCGATATTTACCGTTTCTTACCATCACATTTCCACCCTTACAAGGTCATAATAATAATTTATTTAGGAAAACTTACAACTACAATACAAATATAGGAAAGATAATAATACTATAAATCTGATAACAAGAATTCACAGATAGTTTTTTTTTTTTTTTAATAAATATTACCAGACAGGTCACACAGCGCCATCTAGTTTCCGTGGTAAGCTACGAGGCTTGTGTTACGGAAACTAGATGGTTGATAAACTACATATTCTACTTTTTTTTTGTAAATATATACCTACATATTATACATATAAACAACCAGACCGAGACAAATTATACAATGTACAACTTGCCCCCGGTGGGAATCGAACCCACCTCCCGAGTTCACGGCAACGTTTGTTACCACTAGACCACGGAGGCGGTCAACAATAGAAAGCATGCAAAAAAACTTAAAAAAAAAAACAAAGTACGAATACAGGAACAACAATAAAATAAAAATAAAGACAAAAAAAGCAATAGATACGCTAAAATAATAAAAAGACATGACAAATGAATACAGCTGCAGGAAAGAAAACAAAAATAACAAATTAAAAACAATAGGTCAGCCTACAAACTCGAAGTGCTCATTCGTCATCACTGCATTTCCGGCAACTTGCAATGCCGGCATTGAAGAGATCGACATCGATGCTGAGCTCGTTAAACATTATTGCCGCCCTACTGAAAAATACATTGCGTCTATAGTTGGTGTTGCAGCCCGGAACGAATAAGAGTGCGGGGTTCCTCACGTTTCTTGTGGGTACTCGCATGGTTATTTTGCTTAATAGTTTGGGGCAATACACAATCCCACGTGCAACACCGACTAAATACGAGCAAGTGATATCAGCAATATTACGACGGACTTCCAGTGGTAGTAGATGATGTCTTTTGCATCGTTTATCATAATTCGTATTATAAATCTTCGTTTTATGCTGTATTTATCTAAGAAAACGTTTTTGTATGGATTCGATTCGTGAAATGTACTCGTATATCGCGTAATTGGGATTCCATTAACATTATCGTATATTTACTTAACGCTTTTTTTTGCAGTAATGGCAGGTATGTCGGATTCTGATCCACACCCTAAAGGCTTGGTTAAGCAGGGGGATGACTGTCATACGTTACGACCGTGTGCTGCTGCATCGAGTGAGCAAACACGTTTAATTTATTGTTCTTGAATAGCAGAGGTATTGCGTTTTGTCGTCTACCAGATTATCTGGTACCCTTAGATGAAAAATATTTATTTATTTTTTGTTGTGTAATTCTGTATTTGTTATTAGATGGTAAATCTGATTAGTTGTATAGCAGAGTTTTTGTTGCAGATTCCATTATCAGTTAGATTAAACATGAATCGGTCACTGGAATCTCCAACAGCTTACGTTCTGGACCGTTTTGCTGCTTAGTCTTCCATTGGCAGGTGTAGAATCATTTAAAATTCAATCATTGACATTACATCTCACCTCCTAGAACATAAAGTCCTAGACCCCCACTGCTGGAGATGCTATGATAGAAAAGTAAGAAAAGTGTATTTCTCAATATACATGCCAAAACGAACCGCGACGTTTTGTAATGAAAAAAAGCGTTTTTAATACAGGACCGCTGTCGTATCTAACAATATATGTATATATTTTTATAAATATTTTTTTACATTTTGCTTGAACGTCATCAGTTATAAGAAAGGGGAAACAGACAGGCTTCGATATTCTAAAAAAAAATACTGTATTAGAACATTACGGTAGGTCATGCAGTGTCGAATACTGATACAAAAGAGAACAAGAATACCGCCACCAGTCATTAACACATCTTATCAGACGGGAGAAAAACCCTCTCCCATCAAACAACTATTTCCTCAGAAAATGGCCGACATTTTACCAAGAAACAGATAATGTTTGGCGTTTTGGTAATTTTAGCTATTTTGTCTTTATTCTTCGTCCCTTTCCTAATGCTTAAAATCGATTTTCTGTTGTTATAATTGGCTCAGTTTAATTCTTAAATAGATTGATTTTTAAATCTATTTATAACATTTGTTTACATTTAGTTTAAATTTAATATAAATTAAAGACACCTTAAATAATGCAATGTAAAATATCATCACGACAGTATTCCTTCCCGAATAACCGGAAACCACGCTTATAAAGAAACGGATTCACATCTAGCCTTCTTTACTAAAAGCCTATCCATGACAACTGACAAGTTTTGTGGATGTCTCCAGCGTATCACACTCGAGAAATATTACAAATAAATTAACAGACCAGAAATCAAACTCGGTACCTCCAGGTCTAAATCTACAATCTTCTAGACCACGGATGCAGTTATATAATATTGCAGTTGTATTATAAATAATAATAATATTCGATGTAAATTAATATACAATAAAAATAAATTAATAATAAACTAAACTATAAATAAAAAATGTCCTCTAGAGACGTCCTATTCTAGATTAGACGGAGACTGGCAACATTTTCCCTCTGTATAGCAAGGCACGCTGGCAGAAATACTTGCCAGCCTTTCTGTTTCCAGAGCATTCCGTCAGACGCTTTGTCAACTCCTTAGCCAGGCGCTTGGCTGGGGGTAACCTGTACCGTGGTTAGCGTTTTTGTGCAACTTGAGGTTCTCAGCAGAAACCGCCGCACTTCCCGCGCTTTACGAGGTCGTCTGGATGTAAGATGGGGTTAATATAATGTACACATATGTTGCGATACCAGAGATCTGCCATTTATTAAATTATAAATATCATCTAAAAAAGTAGGTCATATATACTAGAACTACTACTGCTAGAACCTGTTGGAGATGAACCTTCCAGAAATTTCTGGTGAGTTCGGCCTACACTCGCCACGCTGGCCAGGCGGGTTTTCCAGTGTCTAAAGTTTTTTTTTTGATGACAATTTATTAACGTTTTCACAAGTTGGTATTAGTGGAACCGAGACCGACGCGAGCGTGGTGAGTTTCGTTTCTTTTTTAAATACTAGCACTAACTTGTAATTGGCTCTTTTTTTTTTGTTTCTGTCTATTTGTATTGTTATCTGGCTGTAAGTTTTTTGTAAGTAATTAATAAATAAATAAATAAAAAACATTCTTCACAACATAGTTCCAAATTTAAATTCGACAATGAAAAGTGTAAAATAACATTCGTAAAATTCGCTACGCAAATCCGTAGCACTCAACGTCTAGGAGCCGTGAATGTAGTCTACATGCTACGACAATCGTAGCATGTTGAACACTTGGAATTTTTAAACACACATTTTTATTTATCTTCATGATATAAAATGGAAGTACCACTGTGTGTTTTTAAAACATGGAATCTACGCTTTAACCATTTTCCGTATGACTACACTAGCATCCTATATTCTTACTGTATTCGTCATCATAGCCCCTAGAACGTCCTAGAGTCCTTCCTAGACCTCGACTGATAGAGATTCTTTAAACATGAAGAATTTAGCTTATACTGTTCTTTGTATCGTGGTAATTGTTTGTTCTAGAATGAAAATTGAATGAAGCTATTAAAAAAGTAAAGTAAAGCCGTATATATGTATATATACTTACACGGAAACTAGATGGCGCTGTGTGACCTGTCTGGAAATATTTATTATTATTATTATTATATATCGGTCTAGGTGTTTATATGTATAATATGTATATATTTACAAAAAAAGTATAATATGTAATTTATCAACCATCTAGTTTCCGTAACACAAGCCTCGTAGCTTACCACGGAAATTAGTTGGCGCTGTGTGACCAGTCTGGGAAAAAAAAGAAAATATAAAATAATGTATTATTGAAGTATCTACGTAATAGTATGTAATTTATTTTTATGTATTATTATTTATTTAGTAAAGTATCATCACGACCGTTTTCTTTTAGGGGTGGTCAGAAACCATGCTTATAAAGGAGCTTCCAAGACAGCATTAACGGAATCATACAGTATTTGGTTGGGTAGAGAGAGGAGTGGAATGAAGGATGGTAAGCGTCTTATTGCGCAATAAAAAAAAAGTATGTCTCCTTTTCAAACCAGCTTATTGTCGGTCGCAAAATTTTGTTCTCATCTCGTACTCACATACGATGGACACGGCACCCGCACGCTGAATACATGGAATGCTTAGAAATTTGTATTCTATTTACAGCAGCTAAATTTTAAGATTATAATTATGTATATTTGGGTTGTAATGTGCTGCTCCAAATACAAGCTATTTCCCAGAAAATAAGCTGTTCGTTATATTAATTAATTTTTTGACATGCAAAAGCGCAGAATACATTATATTTATTGTCCTATGCCTACTTACAAAAATAAATATATTTGAAAAATTTAAAAATTTTAATTGTCTTCCTCTTCCATATATTTTCTTTAGTAAAGGATAATCTTTATAAATTTTATAAAGTTAGTAAGAAAATAGAAATGCGAGTACGTCGAAAATGTCAGTTATTTTTGGTTTCAAAACATAATAATAATAATAAAATTCTTTATTGCACACAAAATATATAATATAAAGTGTTGTACATAGGTGAGCATAATACCATGAAGGTATTCTCTACCAGCTAACCTTTGGGAGAGTGAGAGATTAATATTATGGGTGCAGAGTGTGAAAATGGAAATAATATAGTAAAAACCAGAATTAAAATATGTAAATAAATACAATATATACATTTATAATACTATAATACCTAACAGAAAAATAATAATACATAATTAAGATAAATACATAAATAATTATATATACATATATAGGTACTAATAATATGTCAAGTGATTAGGATTCGTTTTGCTTTTTAAGGAAATAAGAGAGAAGAAGTTTTTTGAATATATTTAAAGACTGTGCCTGTCTGATAAACTGATACTATGCGAAATGGTTGAACTCGCTGTCTAGGGCAAGGGAACGGAGATAAATGTGTAACAAATCTTAGGACAGAAAACCAGCAATAATGTAAAAGAAACAGCAGATGAACAAGTAAATTATTAACGAACTCTCGACAAAAAATAAAACAAATCATTTAGAAGCTTGAGATTTGCAGTAAATAAGAAACGTTTCTAAATAAAAAAAAAACAATACAAATGGTTTTAAAAAGTAAAAAAGGTGAAAAGCGAACAAAGTAGGGAACAGCGGCTTAGTATAAACATTATGAAGGCAGCGCCTGTTACTGCGAGACTTAAATCCTCTCCTCAGTGCCTACTTCGCTTCAAACCATAGAGCTAAGTTGGTAATAGACCAGGCAAAAAACTTAAAAACCTACTTTTTCAAAGGTTAGACTTTACAAAATGTAACGTTAGATATTAAAATCACCCAACATGTTTTATTACTGTTGATGGCGCGGGTTTAGCGGACTGTATAAAAAAGCGGCGTTGCGGTAATCGCCAACTAAGAATTCACAGACGATACTGTGACAATTGGTGCAATCAACAAACAAGAGAGGAAACTGGTAAAGGAACTCACCTGATGTCCTCGGCACCAGCACTTGAAAATATCACTAATTTTGCGGAGTTTTTCGAATGCGAGTATAATAGCAACGATCGCGGCGATTTCTTCGTCGTCTTCTATGACGTCTCGAGAACAACGACTGCGCGACAACGACTTCCGTGGCACACACCGCGGTCAGTCATATATTTCTTCTTTTTAGGTGCGCAAGCGCAGCGTGAGCGGGATGGGTAATGTAGAAAGGAAGCGGAGAGAAAGAGACAGGACAAAGGTGTAGGGGTAACAAATTAGGACGTCTGTTTATGCACCAATAAATCACAATAACGCCTAACCATCCAAAATTGGTCGAATTACTTTTAATTATTGGCGATCGGCGCGAACAACTGTAGATTAGGTAAATCTATTATGTGAGAAGTCGAACTCAAAATATTTCTATTCACGTAAACCTATTACAGGCATTTATGACACGTCGTTATTTAAATTATATTAAATGTTTCTACTCCTGTTGATAAAAGACCAAGCTGCGAAGTGGTCCAAAGGTAAGCTGTTAGCAAAGTATGCTGAATGTACCCAGTTTAATTATATATAGCGCCATCTGGTATTATAGAACTATCACCTGCAACGATTCTACACTGCTGAAGATGGAGCTTCCAAAACATATTTCTGAATAATTTGGCCTACATTCGCCACACTGGCCAGACGAGTTGGCAAGGAACTGATGTTAACTACAATTTATTAACAATTTGATAAGTCGGTATTAGTTAAACTGGGACCGACAGCTTAACGTGCTCTGCTCTACACAGGTGGTGTTGTAAATCTATAACAAATGTACCTAAGTTACACTTACAACCGAGCCACCACAACTTCTTCTTCTCTTTGCAGATCCCAGATGTCACATTAGGCTTTACATTTAAATAAAACAACAAGAAATTATGTAATGGAAATTAAGTTTATTAAGAAAATGAAGTTAACACATCAAGCAAGTGATTCTACTATTAAACATAGGAGGGTCGTAAGCCAAAACTTAGCACTATCACTCTGTCTGCATCCGTTGACTGAATGTAGGGCACCTTCCCACGGGGGTCCTGGGGCCTATTTCTGGCGCTTTCGACTTATTAATCGAAATATTCATATCCATAGAAAACTGTCAGTTTCATTAGAACACATGGAGCGGACATGCATGTCGAAGGCGCGAGAATCAGGGTCCTAGGCAGTGGGGTTATCTTCTCAAGCTAGTGCCAGCTCTAAATTACAGACAAAGAACTCCTGAAAAAAGAAAGACAAAAATAATTTATTATTTTTAAAAGTAAAGTATAATCACGACTGTTTCCCTTTCGGGATGGTTACAAACCACGCTTATATAGAAGCGGATTTACATTTAACCAACTTTACTATAGGCCAATCATGATAAGTGGCAAGCTCGTCGATGTCTCTAGCGTACCAAACTCGAGAAATATCACAAATGAATAAAATATTATTTAAATTTTAATAATTTAAATTAATAAATATTATTGTGTCCCGACCAGGAATCGAACCCGGTACCTGCGACTCTAAATCCACGGACTTAACCGCTAGACCACGGAGGCAGTCATTATTTTTAAAATGCTTTTAATTTAAATACGCTTTTTAAAATAATTCATGATGACGTGTGTAATAGTTAATTAACTCTATGGGGCTCTGAATAAATCGGGCTGAGGCAAGATTGTCGATACTCTATCCGATTTGCTTTTTAAATTTGTCTCGATCCGTCTGAATCGAATAGCTTCCACTTTAATATCGATTGTTTACTTTTATTCGAATGCTTTAATGAAATACTGGTTCCTTATTCGAGTGTAATTAAAATGGATTACCTATGTTGATGAAATAGGTAATGATTTTATTTAAGAAATGAGACGAAGTCAGTCTTTGACGTCAGTAGGTACATAATTATAAAAGTAAAGTATAATCACGACCGTTTCCCTTTCGGGGTGGTCAGAAGCCACGCTTATGAATAAGCGGATTCACATTTAGGCAACTTTACTATAGGCCAATCATGACAAATGGCAAGCTCGTCGATGTCTCCAGCGTACCAAACTCGAGAAATATCACAAATAAATTAAATATTAATTAAATGTATTTATTTACATTAGTAAATATTTTTGTGTCCCGACCAGGAATCGTACCCGGTACCTCTGAGTCTAAATCCACGGACTTAACCGCTACACCACGGAGGCAGTTTTACCGCCTCCGTGGTCTAGTGGTAACAAACGTTGCCATAAACTCGGGAGGTCGTGGGTTCGATTCCCACCGGGGGCAAGTTGTACATTGTATAATTTGCCTCGGTCTGGGTGTTTATATGTATAATATGTATATATTTACAAAAAAAAGTATAATATGTAGTTTATCAACCATCTAGTTTCCGTAACACAACTAGATGGCGCTGTGTGACCTGTCTGGAAATATTTATTTATTTATTCATATTTATTTAGTTATAAATATTGAATATTCATGAAGGGTGGTACTTTTATGAACGCTTTCCTTAAAATTAAAAAGAAAGCGAGTGGAACTCCGAACATGTACCAAGAAGAAATACACTTGTCATAGAATTCTATTGGTTATTACAATTGATAGCAGACCCTCGCCAACCTGTCTGGATAATTGTCTAGAAATATTTTCTTGAAGGCTCAATCCAGCGGTGGAGATTTAAGTCGCTGTGATCTAGGGGCTGTGATCTAAGGGCTGTGATCTAAGACCTGTAATGATAATGTATTAATTTGATATTTTCCCAACTGAGAGTCGAACCCGTAACCTTAGAGATACATTAGACTGCAAAGTACGTACACAAAAGCAGCTAAAAATATCCACTAATGATAGCTAGAAAGTCATTATGATAATAATCCTTTTCGGCAGCATAAATAAACCTTAGGGCACGTTTACATGAAACCAAAACATATTTGAGATAGTTAAAATGTTTATCGCATCTTTAAAACCCCTGAACATTCATTGCTAAAAACTGGCTACCCCGAACATATTATTGAAAATTATATCTCTACGCATATACAGTATTAATTGTTATGTGTCCTAAGCAAAGGTGGTGAATCGGTTAAAAGAAAGCTTTCCTTAAATTTGGTTGGATTGAACCCCGACGTCTCCCAATGAGAAATATACCTTTCTTATAACTAACTAATTGTCTATATTTATTTATTTATTTAATACTTTATTGCACAAAGATAAAGGCGGGCTTTAATGCCGCAAGACATTTTATCATAGCCAATCTTTGGGATAACTTTAAACACTTTACTGAAAAGCAGGTGCAAAAATAAAGGCAAATAAAAATAATATTAATAACTAACTAGATGTATAAATATATAATATACTACAAAATAGAATATACTTACTAGCTTTATTTGGATAGGAAATGCGAATAGATCATTATTAGATTATTAGATCCTCGTCAACCTTTCTGGCCAGCGTGACGCGTATAGGCCAATTTTTTCAGATATGAGTATACACATATGCCCCAAAGAGCCAAACTCCAGCAGTGGAGGTCTAGGACTCCGTGTTCTAGGGTCTGTAATTAAGAAAATTATAAATAAATATAAATAAATATTTCCAGATAGGTTACACAGCGCCATCTAATTTCTGTGGTAAGCTACGAGGCTTGTGTTACGGAAACTAGATGGTTGATAAACTACATATTATACTTTTTTTTTGTAAATGTTGTGTATACAAGTGACAGTAATGACAGTTGATATTAATAAGTGGGTAGTATTAAAAAGTGAACATAAGTTGGAACTTTACCAGTGAAGCTGTATCATGCATAATCCTTAATTGTGAGTATATAATAGTGGCGACGAGGACAATTAACAGTGGAATAAGTGCGAAAATAGTGATAAAATAAGTTCAGTGTGATAAAATAAATAAAAAAAAAAAAAAAAACTTGTGAAAATGGGTATAAAGTTTGGTGAATTTGATATAGCACATGGCTGCTGGCAAAACTATATTGAAAGGTTTTGTTACTGTTTAGAAGCAAATGAAATAGTGGATGATGCAAAGAAAAAGGCGAATTTACTAGCAGTATGTGGTCATGATTTATTTGATTTAATTGTATCCCTGATAACTCCAAATCAAGTAAGTGAGGTTACTTTTTCTACAATAAAGTTAAAGTTAGACAGTCACTTCCACCCAACACCAAATGAAATTGTGCAATCTTATAAATTTCATATGAAAAATCAAACAGAAGGAGAAAAAATTAGAGATTATATCGCTCAGTTAAGAAAGTTAAGTATTCATTGTAATTTTATGGATTTGAACAGAACATTACGGGATAGATTGGTGTGTGGTATCAGGGACAAAGAGATACAAAAAAAGTTACTCCAACAAGCTAAATTAAATTTTGAAGAAGCTTGTCAAATTGCTTTATCACATGAAACAGCAAATACAGATTCTAGTGTCATAGTTGGAGGGGGCCAGGAAAGTACAAGTGTTGAACTGGAAGTACCAATGGAGGTTAACCGTTTAATGACAAAAAATAAAAGCTGTTTTCATTGTGGAAAACCACATAGGGGTGAGTGTAGATTCCGTTGGAGTAAATGTACATTTTGTGGGAAAACAGGCCATATTGAACCTGTTTGTTTCCAGAAGAAACAGAGAAGAAGTACATCAAACTGTAATGGGCTATATGAAGCATGTATCAATAATGTTAAACAAGATAGAGTAAATGCATATATGATTAAAATATCACTAAACAATGTCAGCATAGAGATGGAAGTTGATTCAGGCTGCGCTTTTACACTTATAAGTGAAGTAACGGCCAGGAAGATTTGGCGAGGTGGATTACCCAGGTTGAATAACGCAAATGTATCATTAAAAACTTGGACGGAGAGTCGGTTAGACCTATTGGGAGAGACTGTAGTACAAGTAGAGTATAAAAACATAAAGAAAAACTTAAAACTTCTTATAGCTAAAGGATTGGGACCAAGTTTAATTGGTCGAAACTGGTTTTCTGAGTTGGAAATTAGGTTACAAGGAGTTTACAGTATAAAAGTAAATATGGATGACATCTCTACATTACTTGAAAAGTACAAAGAAGTTTTTCAAGAAGGGTTAGGAAAGTATACAGGCCCAATAGTTAACATAACTCCAAGGGAAGGAGCCGTACCAAAATTTCTCAAAAGTAGGCCTATTCCTTATGCACTAAGAGAACGAGTTTATAAAGAAATTGATAAATTAGTAATGGAAGGAGTCTTAGAGCCTACTCCACATTCAATGTGGGCTACTCCGATAGTGCCTGTGCTCAAACAAAATGGGGGAGTGCGGTTGTGTGGAGACTACAGAGCAACGGTAAACGTTGCCACAGACACCGATACATACCCTCTGCCTACTCTTAATGAAGCATTTGTGCAACTACAAGGGGGGGTCATATTTACTAAAATTGACTTAGATAGAGCCTATACACAAGTGGCTGTAGATGAACAAACATCCAGCCTACTCACATTAAATACGCCTAAGGGGTTATACAAAATGAATCGTTTGGCATTCGGAGTCAAAGCATGTCCGGGTATATTCCAGAGATTAATGTCATCCCTACTAGCAGACCTGACCGGAGTGGCAGTTCTGTTAGATGATATTGTCATATCAGGAAAAAGCATAGAACAACATAACACAAAACTGGAGGCAGTATTACAAAGACTGCAGGAAGCCGGACTGAGAGTTAATAAGACCAAATGTAAGTTTGCAGCAGAAAGTGTAGAGTTCCTGGGATTCATAATTGATGAATATGGCATTCATCCAAGTAATGAAAAAATTGAAGCAATTGAGAAAACACCAGCTCCACGTAATATTAAAGAATTACAAGCTTTTTTGGGATTACTCAATTTTTATGATAGGTTTTTACCGAACAAAGCAACAATAGCTGAACCATTATATAAATTATTAAATAAAGATAGTAGATGGCAATGGAAACAGGAACAAAACCAAGCTTTTGAAATATTAAGAAAAATGTTGTCCAGTAAAGACACATTAGTACACTATGACGTAGAAAAGAAGCTTATACTATCCTGTGACGCTTCTCAGTATGGGTTAGGCGCAGTACTGGAACATAAAATGAATGATGGTACTGTTAGGCCAATTATGTTTGCATCGAGGACGATGAATGTTCATGAACGTAACTACGCGCAAATAGACAAGGAGGCAGCAGCAATTGTTTTTGGATTAAAAAAGTTTCATCAGTTTATAAGTGGCAGAAAAATAACCATCAAAACTGATCACAAACCATTATTGGGCATATTTGATACAAAAAAGCCAATACCAAGTATTTTGTCTCCAAGGATGCTAAGATGGGCTTTACTATTAAACTCTTATGACTATGAAATAGAGTATGTGGCCGGAAAGAAAATAGGAAATGCAGATGCACTAAGTCGGTGGCCGTCGCATGATCAAGCATCAGAAGAGGATTATGAAGGTGTACTTCTTATTGAAGAGACACCGGTAGAGCTTAATTTTTCTGCTAAAGAAGTAGCAAAATTAACAAAGAAGGACAAATGTTTGAGCAAAGTCTTATACTGGGTTAGATATGGTTGGCCATCTAAAATTGAAACAGAGTTTAAAGTTTACTGGCAAAAAAGAGATGAGTTATCAGTTTTTAAAGATTGTATATTATGGGGCAATAGAGTTGTGCTACCTGAAAAAATAAGAGACTATGTCCTGGAAGAATTACATTACAATCATGACGGTATTGTTATTACAAAAGCAATGGCCAGAAGCTATTTCTGGTGGCCAGCAATTGATAAACAAATTGAACAAATGATTAAAGATTGTCATACATGTTCCGAAAACAGAAATATGCCTAATAAAGTCACACATCAATGGATAAGGCCTGACAAAGCGTGGTCTAGATTACATGTGGATTATGCAGGACCGTTTCAAGGAAAAAATTTTTTCATTCTTATTGACTCATTCTCAAAGTGGCCCGAGGTAAAAATAGTTCCAGATTTAAGTAGCAATACACTCATAAATGTACTAAGAGAAATTTTTGCGCAACAAGGATTGCCAGACTCTATCGTAAGCGATAATGGTAGAAGTTTCATTTCAGACGAATTTAAAAATTATTTAAAATTAAATAATATTAGACAAATCCTAACAGCACCTTACCACCCAGCATCGAATGGACAAGCAGAACGTACGGTCCAAACTATTAAAAATAAATTAAGGAAACTATCCTCAGTGCCTTGGCATATTAGGTTACCAACAATATTATATGGATTACGTACCACACCCAATAGTGTTAATGATCGTACTCCAGCCGAACTTTTAAATAACAGGCGTTTTAGAACCAAATTTGATTACCTGAATCCTCTATCATACAAAGATAATGATCAATTAGAAACCATTAATAATAATGAAAAAACAAAAATCAGAATATTTGATATTGGACAGACAGTTTACATAAGAAACTATGGTAAGGGGCCCCGTTGGCTGAGAGGTGTGGTGGAAAAGAGAGTTGGACTTTGTCAATATAAAGTCAAATGGAATGGAAAATTGTTATTAAGACATATTAACCAGATGCAAGACAGTGGGGCAAAGGAAAGAGAGCAAGTGGTCGAGGTAGAGCAGACTCAGAGCAGCGATGAAGAAGAGGGTGAGCAACTTGCTATACCACCACAAGACCAGTGGCCAGATATGATTGGCGTGTCTGGACCTGAAGAGATAGTGATGTACAGAGAAAGAGCGGGGACTTCAAAACGCCCACGGGCGTCCTCCTCTTCTTTATCACCACCGCTTAAAAGAATCGCACATCAGGATCCATATGACCTGGAGCCTTTGGATAGCGATGATGAAGAGAGTGATTAGTGTACAAAACATTATCGTTAAATAAATAAATATGTAAATAATATATTTTTAAATTAGTATATAAGTGTATTAAGACTAAATTAGTGTATGAACTATCTTTGGGGAAAGGCATGTTGTGTATACAAGTGACAGTAATGACAGTTGATATTAATAAGTGGGTAGTGTTAAAAAGTGAACATAAGTTGGAACTTTACCAGTGAAGCTGTATCATGCATAATCCTTAATTGTGAGTATATAATAGTAAATATATACATATTATACATATAAACACCCAGACCGAGATAAATTATACAATGTACAACTTTCCCCCGGTGAGAATCGAACCCACGACCTCCTGAATTCACGGCAACGTTTGTTACCACTAGACCACGGAGGCGGTGTTACCGAGTGTTACCGTCAACCATATGAAAATAATTATATATTTTAAATTTAACACCTATACACTGAAACTAATTAATAAATAAACTATCTCTAGGTCCCTACTCGTAAATAAAAAAACAAAGAGAGATACCATCAGAGATAGTCCTAAGAAGACTGGCAATATTTCCCCTATGTATAGCGAGACCTGCCAAATTTTCACGGCCCAACGTAATTATTATATGTATATCATTATTTTGAATTTTAATAAGTTGATGTCTAGTATCCAAACGCTGATAAGTAACAAAAACCATTACAGCCTCAATGTAAACCTGCCCTTACAGCTTTATTGTAAAGTCTGTTTCACATTGAAGTATCCACTAATGATCTCTACAACGTCATGTGATAGTATTCCATTGTGATCTCGTCCTAATGAGGGTTTTGTCTCAAAGGCAGCTTAATTTAGCTTTTGGCTCAAAATAAACCTTAACTGTATGCAATAAGGATAGGTAAATGTAGCCAAAGAAATGTAATTGATATGCAAAAGTTTCGAATTGAGTTCTTCATTATTTTTTTAAGTATAAAATACGAAAAATTAAATTGTGTTATGAAAAGTTAATCCAGTTTTTATATTTAATAATTCCAATAATGCAGTTTGTAGTTCTCTTTTAATATCAGTTAAAAGTAGAACTTTATATATTTTTCGATTTATTTTGTTTTATTTTGTAAATCTAATATAGCTGAGATTTCCTTGCAGATTCAATTCTTAGTCAGATTCAACAATAACAAGTCATTGGAATCTGATAAGCTGCTGGTCTTCTACTTACAGCATACTTAATCATTCAAAATAATTTAAATAATGACGTGTCACAAATACCTGTATTTTTTTACCTGAATTCTGATATTTAGAGACTTTAAATATCAAATAATATAAAATATTGATTTATTATTGAAAAAAAATATATATATATATATAAATATTTTTGAAGCTGACTGTACATCGACAATTTCAACTTCCGTGAGCTATCTAAATACGAAATGGGCTTATAGCACAATAATTTCTGCGTCTGACTATATTTGCATTCAATATGCATATACGGGGTGATTCGTTTGAGCATAGACCCGTTTAACCTGCAAAGTTTGACCTGTATATAGATGTATATACAAAACATATCATTTGAACATATTAAACTTTTTAAACTTTTGCTCATAATTATAATTTAACGGGTTTTTAAGGTAAAAAAAACGCGTGAAGATCCTATAAAAAATCTATTGATGATATTACTTCAAAGAAATCATTCTTTCAAATACTTTTAACTCTGCTAGACTAGCTAATAAGATTTAGACTATATGGATTTTTAATCAGTTTTGAACAAGACAGACAGCAGAGTCATCCAAAGCCCGATTGTTTAACAGGCCTGGGTTGGGGATGGAGATAATGTCCCGTTTTCCGAAGAATGGCAGGTCGTTCCAGTAATTAGCCGAGTAACGACCTGTGGGTGATTCGATGCACCATGCTAGTTCCTGTTCCTAGTGTAACAGCGCTTGTGTGGCTCACAAACCTGGGGGACTAGATTTGTATTCTTACGTTTTTAAACATCTTACTTGGGATTTAGTGCGCCATGAAATGCAAGTTACTTTTTAGTTCGAATAAATTTATAATCATTATTATTATTGTAAAGTCTTAAAGAATCTCGGTATTTAACCGGTTAACCTAATGTTGCTCATGGGCCTCGGCCAATTGAACATCATGTTGTCATTGCTATTTTAACTCCAATCTTTCTGACTATACGACAAGTAGTTCGGATTGTAGCTTTTTGCAATTGTCTGTGTAATATTTCGGATTTAACTCCGGTCGTAGATATAGGTATTGGTACAGTCATATCTTTTTCTAATTTGAGTAAGGATTTAAGCTCTATTGCAAGGTCTCTGTATTTGGTATTTTTATCTGTATGTCTAGGAAATGGCCTTTTTTCGGGGGTTTTGTACAAACAGGGTCAAACTGTAGATGTCAAAGCGGGAATTTCTGTCCTGTTTGGTATCGGCCGCGGCCGTTTTCAATTTCCCGTCCTATATCCGCTATCTTGTTTCGTGGTAGCGTTGCACACATCCCGTACATATGCAGGAATCACGATTTTAAAGTATACAGACTAGTGCTCTACTTATCTATGATGTTTAAGTCTCTCGCCCGCAGACTTCAACATTTTAAAAGTATTAGTGTATTTTTGAGAAATAAAATTACGGACAAAAGTAAAAACTTACGAAAACTTAAATGAAGCCTACATCGATAATTGGGGCCGCTTCCGAATGGAAAATTCTCATTAAATACATTAGAACATAATTAGGTATAGGATCCCAAATGTACTTGATCTAACAGAATTAATCTATAGGAACGGATTCAAGACAGCTTAGAGCTAAGTTGGAGCGAGAATTCCAGCAAAATCATTGCACGACTTACTGAAAGAATTGGTCCTAAGCAGGTCTGTGTAAATAGATTTATAAAACGTGCTTCCAAGATGGCCGTATCGGAATTATACAGTATATGCTGGCAGCGTCTTGTTGCTCAACAAAAAAATAGGAGGTCTCCTTTGTAAAACAGCCTATAGTCGGTCGCAAGCCCGAGGCACCATTCTTCTTCTCACACCCGCACGGTGTAAATGCTTAGAAATTTGTCTTTCTAGATTTGTTTTAGAAAAATATATATTTCTCGAGTTTGGTGCATTAGAAACATCGACGAGCTTGCCACATGTTATAATGCGCCTAAAGTAAAGTTAAATCAAATACTAAATCCGCTAAATTAAAGATACGGTCGTAATGATTCTTCTTTTATTTTTTAGAATGGTGTAAGTATTTTTTTGACCGCCTCCGTGGTCTAGTGGTAACAAACGTTGCCGTGAACTCGGGAGGTCGTGGGTTCGATTCCCACCGGGGGCAATGTGTACATTGTATAATTTGTCTCGGTCTGGGTGTTTATATGTATAATTTTTATTTATTTATTTATTTAAAAACTTAATTGCACTATGTACAAAGGCGGACTTAATGCCGTT
Organism: Tinea semifulvella; assembly: GCA_910589645.1. Taxonomy (NCBI): domain Eukaryota; kingdom Metazoa; phylum Arthropoda; class Insecta; order Lepidoptera; family Tineidae; genus Tinea; species Tinea semifulvella. The sequence goes on from OU342604.1 coordinate 1,405,143, forward strand.
AGACATTCTCTGACAGCCAAACCTTTAGGACATTTAGACAGTATCAATGGTAAGTAGGTGCAATATTATTAAATGACAATTTGTAAGATATATGTAGGTATATGTAGACATAACAACAAATACATACTAATAATACTTAATAATTACATTCTAATACATAAACAAGTACATATATAAATTATTCATTATGGATTATATATATATATATATATAATATAATAACAGTACACAGAATAAAACCAGTCATGTGAAGAAGTGGCTAAAGAAAAAGGTTACAAAGGAAGAAGACACCGCAGCTGCAAAGGTGTGGAATAAACGGAAGAGGTAAATAAAAGAAGAAAAAAAAAATGTAAAGATAAGTTTTAAGTTAAAAGATAGTATTTGTACACCTTACTCTTGAATATTGCACGATTAGGAGCTTGTCTAATATCTTGGGGTAATTCATTCCACAAATTTGCAGCGACGACAGCAAACGATTTAGAGACGAAAGAGGTGTGGTGAGAGGGAATGGAAAGAACAGAGTTAGAAGAGGAACGATTACGAAATATAATATGTATTTACAAAAAAAAAATATAATATGTAGTTTATTAACCATCTAGTTTCCGTAACACAAGCCTCGTAGCTTACCACGGAAATTAAATGGCGCTGTGTGACCTGTCTGGAAATATTTATTTATTTATTTTATTTATTATTTAGCTATTAAAATAAATTTTGCTCTAAAAATTAACAGAATAAAATTTTGATTCTAGATAAAATTTTGTGTCATAATATTGGCCAAAATAAATGTTTATTTGAAGATTAAGACTGTAAAAGAAATATAAACTTATGGTGTATTTTACAAAATAACCGAAACAATTCTGAATTTTAATAAATAAATGAATTTTAAAATATAATATGTAGTTTATTAACCATCTAGTTTCCGTAACACAAGCCTCGTAGCTTACCACGGAAATTAAATGGCGCTGTGTGACCTGTCTGGAAATATTTATTTATTTATTTTATTTATTATTTAGCTATTAAAATAAATTTTGCTCTAAAAATTAACAGAATAAAATTTTGATTCTAGATAAAATTTTGTGTCATAATATTGGCCAAAATAAATGTTTATTTGAAGATTAAGACTGTAAAAGAAATATAAACTTATGGTGTATTTTACAAAATAACCGAAACAATTCTGAATTTTAATAAATAAATGAATTTTAAAATATAATATGTAGTTTATTAACCATCTAGTTTCCGTAACACAAGCCTCGTAGCTTACCACGGAAATTAAATGGCGCTGTGTGACCTGTCTGGAAATATTTATTTATTTATTTTATTTATTATTTATCTATTAAAATAAATTTTGCTCTAAAAATTAACAGAATAAAATTTTGATTCTAGATAAAATTTTGTGTCATAATATTGGCCAAAATAAATGTTTATTTGAAGATTAAGACTGTAAAAGAAATATAAACTTATGGTGTATTTTACAAAATAACCGAAACAATTCTGAATTTTAATAAATAAATGAATTTTAAAATATAATATGTAGTTTATTAACCATCTAGTTTCCGTAACACAAGCCTCGTAGCTTACCACGGAAATTAAATGGCGCTGTGTGACCTGTCTGGAAATATTTATTTATTTATTTTATTTATTATTTAGCTATTAAAATAAATTTTGCTCTAAAAATTAACAGAATAAAATTTTGATTCTAGATAAAATTTTGTGTCATAATATTGGCCAAAATAAATGTTTATTTGAAGATTAAGACTGTAAAAGAAATATAAACTTATGGTGTATTTTACAAAATAACCGAAACAATTCTGAATTTTAATAAATAAATGAATTTTAAAATATAATATGTAGTTTATTAACCATCTAGTTTCCGTAACACAAGCCTCGTAGCTTACCACGGAAATTAAATGGCGCTGTGTGACCTGTCTGGAAATATTTATTTATTTATTTTATTTATTATTTATCTATTAAAATAAATTTTGCTCTAAAAATTAACAGAATAAAATTTTGATTCTAGATAAAATTTTGTGTCATAATATTGGCCAAAATAAATGTTTATTTGAAGATTAAGACTGTAAAAGAAATATAAACTTATGGTGTATTTTACAAAATAACCGAAACAATTCTGAATTTTAATAAATAAATGAATTTTAAAATATAATATGTAGTTTATTAACCATCTAGTTTCCGTAACACAAGCCTCGTAGCTTACCACGGAAATTAAATGGCGCTGTGTGACCTGTCTGGAAATATTTATTTATTTATTTTATTTATTATTTAGCTATTAAAATAAATTTTGCTCTAAAAATTAACAGAATAAAATTTTGATTCTAGATAAAATTTTGTGTCATAATATTGGCCAAAATAAATGTTTATTTGAAGATTAAGACTGTAAAAGAAATATAAACTTATGGTGTATTTTACAAAATAACCGAAACAATTCTGAATTTTAATAAATAAATGAATTTTAAAATATAATATGTAGTTTATTAACCATCTAGTTTCCGTAACACAAGCCTCGTAGCTTACCACGGAAATTAAATGGCGCTGTGTGACCTGTCTGGAAATATTTATTTATTTATTTTATTTATTATTTATCTATTAAAATAAATTTTGCTCTAAAAATTAACAGAATAAAATTTTGATTCTAGATAAAATTTTGTGTCATAATATTGGCCAAAATAAATGTTTATTTGAAGATTAAGACTGTAAAAGAAATATAAACTTATGGTGTATTTTACAAAATAACCGAAACAATTCTGAATTTTAATAAATGGAATTCTGAATTCCAATCAAGTCCAGAAAATTTGTCGCCGAGTCAAACTTTTGACAAGGGTCAGTGGGTCTACTTGCAATACCAAAAAAATTACCGTTTTTTTTTAACTGTATACTTAACGTTTGTCAGCTCAAAAGCTCAATTTTAAGAGGGTTTAACGATTGCGCTTCCCTCTTGTTCGCACAATAACTATACTTTTGTAAAATATAGTCTACACAATGTAGTATACTCAGACATTTAAATAACACAACAAGCTCTAAATAACAAATAAAAGAACTATACACTAAACCTAAGAGAGAGAGGACAAAATTCTAAGCATTCCATGGATTCACCGTGCGGGTGCCGGGTCCATCGTGTGTGGGTAAGAGATGAGAAGAATGGTGTCTCGGGCTTGCGACCGACAATTGGCTGGTTTAAGAAAAGGAGGCCTCCTTTTTTTTACTATTGCGCGATAATACGCTCACCATCCACCATTCTACTTCTCTACCCAACAAAATACTGTATGATTCCGTTAATGCCGTCTTGGAAGCTCGTTCCATAAATGTATTGACGGCAGACCTGCTTAGGCCCAATTCTTTCAGTAAGTGATGCAAAGATTTTGCTGGAACTCCTCTTGCACCAACCTCCACTGCGTAAAGCTGAGTCTTGAACCCGTTCCTGATCATTTCTTCTGTGAGATCATAATATTTATTCGACTTCATGTTGTGGTCTATAAAAAAACGTAAAAACCTTTTAACTACACATGTTAACTGTACATCTCAAATTACCACATTAGATAATAACTTTGAGGAACAATTACCGATCACAGTTAAATGGCAAAAACTCACACCCGCATTAGTTGTCACGTGTCACGTTTTTACGTATAACGTTACCAGTCTGTTGACTATTTTTTGACTGCTGCACTTTTTTCGAGAATAGAGATTTAACAGCTTTCAGTTTTATTGGTTTCAAGAAATGCGCTACTGTACTACTACGCGACACGTGCGTCGATTTTAGGCAGTTACGCTGGACCAATTTCATATAAAAAGTCGTAGATATGCGCGTGCGTACCGTCAGTAACGTTGTACTTAGATTTATTTTTGTACTGTAAAAAAACTCAAAATTATATTTTAAAAAAAATACAAAATATTTGTTATTAGTATTATTATTAGTTTATTTGAAGTAATATACAAAGAGTATAGAATAATTACAATATTAAATGATTAAAAAGAAAACCTAACATTAAATAAATTTAAAAAATATATATATTCACTAAGAAATTAAACTAAAAATTAAAAACTAATATTATTACCGTCCGACGTAGTGTGCCAAGGACACTCGCTGCGTTCCCTCGTTAAACGGCGAGGCTGACCCTTTGAGCATAATATTCTCTACTTAAAGGGTCACCCGTCGCCAAGCGGAGTTTTTCCCCAAAATATTATAATTAATGAGATATAAATAAGTTTTACACTATATTTAATTTTAACAGAGAACAAACTACATTCATAATTTCAGAGTAGAGGCCAGGATTTTGAGAGAGATAGAAATGAATTATATTAAAAATAATAACTTTGAGGAGACAAGAAATATTCTGCCGATGACAGAAATATACTTGGACTTCGTTATTTAGAAATCCATTCATCATTTAAACTTTGTATTCAAACTAATCAGAAATGCATTTCAATTCTAACTCTTTAATTGCTTTATTCAGAATGGTTTTACTAAACCAGTGCTATTCAAATAGTTTATAATAGGTAGGTAAAATGAAATAGGGAGGGACTAGTGTTTGAAAGAAGAAGGATTACAAACGTGACGATAAAGATTGATGATGAAACTCTAGAACAAATAATTGAAATTACATATCTGGGCAGTGTTTTCACTGCGGATGGAAAGTATGATAGGGATGTTAAAAGAAGAGTGAACGTGGGAAATAGTATTAACTGTGCCCTGGGGTCACTGATGGCCAGTCGAAATGTCAGTGACAAAGCTCGACTCGCCATACACAATGCCATGCTGGTACCAACACTTATGTATAGAAGCGAAACGTGGATATGTCAGATTACGCATGAGAGTAGAGTTAATGCAGTAGAAATGACGTCGTTGCGTCGGATATGCGGTGTCACTTTGACGGACCGCATACGTAATGACGAAATACGCAAAAGGGTAGGTATTAAAGAAAGCATAGGGACAAAAATAAGGAAAGGCATGCTACGATGGTTCGGACATGTTGAAAGAATGAGTGAAGAGAGATTGACGAACCAGATATATAATGCGAAAGCAGTGGGTAAAAGAGGCCCTGGCAGACCAAGAATTACCTATCACTATCAAATAAATAAAACAATAGCTGAAGGTGCATAAAAATAAAAGGGCATGTATGAAGAGGTTGATGAATGTCGAAGAAGCGAATGAGGTATGTCGTGATTGTGTCAAGTGGCGCTCAATTGTCTCTGCATACCCCGCAAGGGATTTGGCGTAAATATATGTATGTATAATAGGTTAAATCAAGGAATTATTAGGTATTTCACATATATATTTACTAATTAGGCAAAAACACTAATTAATTACTATTATTTTAATTAAAATAAGGTTTTTTAGTAGTATCATCAAGGTCACATGCCGTGCTAGTATAAAAAAAATCAGACCCCACCAACCCGTCTGGCCAGCGTGGCGAGTATGGGCCAAATTCTCCAGAAATTTCCAGAAGACCCACCTCCATGTTGATGATGATTAGAATTTTTAATAAGTAGGTAATGCTTGAACTGTATTGTAACTGCATCCATGCTCTAGCGGTTAAGTCCGTGGATTTAGATTCGGAGGTACCGGGTTCGATTTCTGGTCGGCAAAAATATTTATTAATGTAAATAAATACATTTAATTAATTTATATTATTTTGTTATTTCTCAAGTTTGGTACGCTGGAGACATCGACGAGCTTGCTACTTGTCATGATTGGCGTATAGTAAAGTTGGCTAAATGTGTATCCGTTTATTTATAAAATTAGTTTCTGACCACCCCGAAAGGGCAATTATCGTGATAATACTTTACTTTACTTTAATGTTTGAACATCTCATTTCACGCATAACATCAATTTGTTTCTAAAAAAAACTGTACAACTAAAGTTTCATACCTATTGTTGTGTCAAAACAGGAATATTTTATACATTTTATAATTGAGTTTGAGGGAAACAACGAGCGAAAATGTCGAAAAATAATAACGCATTGAGGATTTGAAGCGTGCCGTCATGTTACCGTTGCAGTTCGACACGAGTTTAATTAAAACTTGACCATATTTAAATTTTAAATTAATAACTATAACACCGGTCTCGGCTGATTGCATGACTGACCAGGGCATTGCTGGAATGGACCACCCCCAAAGTCTTTGCGGCATTATTTACAATCCCCAAGCTCTTCTATACCTTAAGACTCGTTGCCAGTTCCTTGAAGACTCAAAATTTCTTATTACAAGCTCAAATGTAGACTGGTAGAAAAAGCTGTTATCAGCTTTAAGTACGCCTATTGGTAGTTCAATAAAGTATCAAATTTTATTTCTATATTTTTTGTAGTCTATTTTTAACTTTTTATTGACCCTTTATGCGTCTGTTTTTTTTTCTTTATGTGTTTATTAGACCGTTAGTTATCTTGTAATGAATAAATAAATGTCGGACCGCATACGTAATGACAAAATCCGCAAAAGGGTAGGTATTAAAGAAAGCATAGGGACAAAGCGCCGATGGTTCGGACATGTTGAAAGGATGAGTGAAGAGAGATTGACGAACCAGATATATAATGCGAAAGTTGTGGGTAAAAGAGGCCCTGGCAGACCAAGACTTACCTATTACCTACCTATACGATCAAATAAATAAAACAATAGCTGTAGGTGTATTAGAAAGCCATCGAAACAAAAGGGCATGTATGATGAGGTTGATGAATATCGAAGAAGCGATAGAGGTATGTTGTGATCGTGACAAGTGGCGCTCAGTTATCTCTGCCTACCCCACAAGGGATTTAGCGTGAAGATATGTATGTATGTAAATAAATAAACAATATCGGTACAGGTTACGAGCTTGCGCCGTTTGGGGTCGAGACAATAGGACCATGGGGACACTCAGCCAATCATCTAGCCAAGAAGTTGTTCAAACGGCTAATGTGCCTCCATTAGAATATCTTGCAATTAGTCCTGTCAATGTATAACTATCGCTTTGCTAACTGGAAATGTTTCCAGTCTCCTTGGTAGCCTAAAGAACCGTAACAAGCGAGAATATCAAAAATAAATTAAATATTTAAAAAATATATAAAAATATATAAAATATAATTATTGCGACCCGAACAGAAATCGAACCCGGTACCTCTGAGTCTAAATCCACGGACTTCAAAATATTTTTGTTATTTTACGTAACTACGCAAATACGCTAACCTCAGTATAGGTTACGAATATGCACCGTTTGGTGTCGAGACGATGGGCCCATGGGGACACTCAGCCAAGCGTCTGGCCAAGGAGTTGTCCAAACGGCTTACGGAAAAGTCTGGAGATAGGAAAGCTGGCAATTATTTCTGCCAACATATTAGCTTAGTTATACAGAGGGGAAATGTCTTCTTGGGACTATCACTTAAGGGTCGTCTCTAGAGGACATTTTTTAATTATAGTTTATATTTTATTAGGTTTAGTTTATATTTATTTTAATTTTTACTTTTAAGTAGTTTTAATTATTTATACTTTTTAGTCCAATAAACAATATGCACTTGCAAAATAAACTTTTTATCGCAAAGAATACATATAAATTATTGATATATATTAATGATACGGACACCTAGTAGTTTTTTTAAAAGGCGCTGAAATTATACTAAAAATCTGTATTTTTTTCTCAGTGTACTAAGCCTGAAAATTATGGCTTTTACTTATTGTGTTAAACCTAAAACTAGCATCCATTATTGTAATTATTTTGCTGTCTCTCCCAGTCAAGTGAACAAATATTTAACATAAATTTGAGTTAATTTCAACTACAAACTAAAATGAGTAGAGTTCAAATTTGAATAGAGAAGTTTTGTAATTAGTTTTGGAAATTAAGTGTGTGTTTAAAAGGGGGTTAGTCCAAATTTGCTTTTCGTGTCTTATTTTATTATTCTATTACATTTGCATCCTTACTAAATGACGTTAATTTTATGGACAACATTTCTAAAAAGTATTTTTTTATTTAAATACTTAATTGCACTTAAATCATAAATGCTCGTACATACACAATATAAAAACATTACACATACATACAATATAAAACATACATACATAAGCATACACATTAAATAAATAGATATCCAAAATGCTAAACAACTTTGTTACGTCGAGAGACATACATTCTGTTTCTCAATAAATAATGTGGTTAGAAGGTTTTTAAATACGTTGAAGGACGGTGGCCACCTTATAGCCAGGCATAGCTTGTTCCACTGATGAGCGGCAGCATTAGTGAAGGAATCTGAATATCTGCAAGAGGAATGGGAAAGAATCTTTAGCTGATTGTTGGAAGAACCCTCTTAACCCAGTTACTCTTGACCGCCTCCGTGGTCTAGTAGTAACAAACGTTGCCGTGAACTCGGGAGGTCGTGGGTTCGATTCCCACCGGGGGCAAGTTGTACATTGTATAATTTGTCTCGGTCTGGGTGTTTATATTATATATATAATATGTATATATTTACAAAAAAAAAAAGTATAGTATGTAGTTTCCGTAACACAAGCCTCGTTGCTTACCACGGAAACTAGATGGCGCTGTGTGACCTGTCTGGAAATATTTATTACTCCTGAAACTATTTATGGTCTCCGAAGTTTATATATTTTTATTATGCACTTAGTTAGGGAAGGTTTCTGTTCAGGTTCTCATGGTGTGGCGTGTCCGGTGGTCGTCCCTTCCTTAGAAAGTCATTGCAGTGGTGGCACGTGTGTCGGGTCCCGGTTAAGTCCGTGATCGGGTGCTGCTGTCGGGGCCTGGGACCGAGGCCGTACTCGTTCAATTTATTGCTCTTAAATTTAAAGGTTTTTGCGTTTTGTCGACTTTCGGGTCGCACATGGCCATGTAGTCTATCTTAATTCTGACTTGCCTGGTAGGTTACCGCAGTACAGTATTGTAATCTCATAGGTACTCATAACTAAATATAAAAGGTTATTAATTAATCGTTGTGGTGTAGTTCTGTATATGTTTTATTTTGTAAATCTGCTATAGCTGAGTTTTTCTTGCAGATTCCTTTCTCAGTCAGATTAAACATTAACAGGTCACTGGAATCTGCTAAGCTGCTGGTCTTCTGCTAATAGCTTACCTTTGGACCACTTTGCTGCTTAGTCTTCCACTAGAAGGAAATCAAAATAATTAAATTAAAATGTTTTATTAATGCCTGGTTTACGTGAATAATGATAATTGGACTTTGAGTTATCTTTGACTTGGGAAAAATATTGAAAAAAATTCAGTTTACCTGGAAACTCAGTAAAGTGATGGGTGTTTAAACGCCTAGTAGAAGAATACATGTATAAGAGCACCTCTTATGTTCAGTATGTAATAATACATTTTAAAAGTTATTTTTTTTAAGAATAATCTTTATTTGAATTAATAATAAATAAAATAAAACAATAAAATTCATTTTTTTTATTAATTTTTGTTTTATTTATAAATAGTAAATAGCTCTAGTGCTAAAGGACTTGATTATTACAAAAACTACATATTTTATTTTCCAAATGACTTAATTAATTGATACTATTGAATTGTAATTATGATTGAATTTAATTTGTGTAATTTATTTTCTAATTTTGATAATAATTATTATAATTTGCATGTTGTGTGTGCTGCTTGGATTCCAGTCTAGTCCATGTATAAATTAAATGAACTCAAATTTGCAACTGACTGGAATCTGTTTGCACACCTAATAATAAATAAAATAAAATAAAATAAAAATTGCATAGTAATTTATAGTAAAAATATCATTAGTCTTAACAATAAAAGTATCTAAACTACTATTAACATTTTTTAATAATTGTACACAGTACAAGTAGTACGAAAATAGTCCAATATGGATAACAATAATGCTTTATTGCACAAAAACTAAAATAACTTAAAATTAATGTGCACAGGCGAGCTTTATGCCGTAAAGCATTATCCACCAGCTAACTTTTGATATCACTTAAGTCACAGTATTTTTTTGTAATTTGATTATTTATTGTTTCAGAAATGCATCCAGCCACATCGATTGCACCGTAAGTACCTATTTAATTCAAAACGTTATATATAAACGTTATAATTTGAAATAATAATATATTATATTTACTGTATTATATCATTTTTAAGGTATATTTAAAGTTGTTTATTCGAATATTTTTTTTACAATAATAAAATAAAACAAAAATTAATACTATTGATAGGGATATAAGTCCCGTCCGCGTGGAGTGGTGGCAAGAACGCTGGATGAATGACGCATTTCACCGCTTAATTGCAATACTGACTGATTCTTTGGGCGAAAAAAAAGCCAGCCAGCCCTCTTGTCACCGGAGGAGACGACAAGACGCGGTGTTGTCTTTTAAAAACTTTTTTGCGCTTGGACTCAATGGGCCCCGAGTTTCTACAGCAAACGGCACATTTTTTTTAAATATCCTACATACTTACGCTGCTTACATTTACTGTATTGAATTTATATTTGTTTTGTTGTTTGTTATCTGGCCAGAGCGTGGCGAATGTTGGCCAAATTCTCCAGATTTTTTTTTAGTAAGTTTTGTGTCCAGCTGTGTTATATTTATATAAATATCACCATAGCAATATTAATTCACTTTAAAAGTAAAAATTGGCATTTGACATCATTGGGCACATACTTTCAACGAGAACAACACATACGTGGTAGGCGGACTGATGGTGGTAATTTGACGTAATAAGCTGCCGGAGCGGGGAAGGATTCACCGTTCGTGCCGATAAACCCGTGTAAAGTGTATCAGGAGGATCAGGCTCGAATAGCCGCTATGCCCAGTCAAGCCGGCATAGTGTTAGGGACTTATATCAATCATGATTGTTCATAGTTGCTAACATTCAACAACTTGTGGGCGCACATATCGTGCTAGAATATAAATAAAAATAATTAAAAAAAAGTTTTTTAAGGCCCATCTCCAGCAGCGAAGGTCTAGGACTCCGTGTTTTATTGGCTGTGATGAATGAATAAATAATATTCATTTTAAACAATCAAACGACTAACGTCCATTAATTCGTTTTTTTTTAGAACTCTTAGAACCCTTTGAAAACTTGGAGGTCCCTGGTGTGAGATGTGACGTGTAGACACATTAGCTCCATCTCACATCCAGGCGTTTGTAGTCGAGACGTTGGGCCAATGGAGAACCTCAGCAAAGCGCCTGGCCAAGGAGTTGTCAAAGCGGCTGACGGAAAGGTCTGGAGACAGGAAGGCTAGCAATTATTTATGCCAACGTATTGTCTTTGGGACTATCTCGGATGGGACGTCTCTAGAGAACATTTTTTATTTATAGTTTAGTTTATTTTTATTGTTTAGGTAGCTTTTAATTTATATTTTATGTATATTAACTACTAACAAATATGGATTGAATCTGAAGTAAGCAAGAACAAGTTTCAAGATCAATTAGTTAACTTTAACAAGTGTCTTAAACGAATACTTATTTTAAGTGGCAAAACCATAACATAGGTGACACTTAGCAAATTGTACGTCGCACATGTCACGACAAGTCATGCATTTATCACACGCGGGACAGCCTACATACCCCACCAGAGATACCAAAGAATAATACGAATCCTTTTTAAAGATAAGACACATTTTTTTTATTTAAAACACTATGACAAAAAAATAAATCAGACAGCCATGCTTGTTACGCACACGTGTACGTACATGGCATACGTGTACTTATTTGAAAAAAAAAAACAAGTAGTATTTGAGAGACCCTTATAACAATATCAAAAATATTTTAACTAACTGCCTCCGTGGTCTAGCGGTTAAGTCCGTGGATTTAGACTCCGAGGTACCGGGTTCAATTCCTGGTCGGGACACAAAAATATTTATTAATTTAAATAAGTACATTTAATATTTAATTTATTTGTAATATTTCTCGAGTTTGGTACGCTGGAGACATCGACGAGCTTGTCACTTATTGTTGTTGGCTAAGTGTGAGTCCGCTTATTTATACTTGCTCATGGCCGCGGCGGACATTCACACACAATCATATTTAAAAATAAATGCCATAAATTTATCTACCAGATTATAATAATAAAAAAAAACATTTTAACAATATTTCAGTCTTGTGTTAATTATTTACAGTTCTAAAGCTTTTTTAAAAAATATATCACTGTTATAATGACAGATAGCTAACACTTAATAAATAATAATTTTATTCAATTACATTTAGTTATATTAGACTACAATACATTTTTTAACATATCTCATCTGTTTGTATCACTATCTTTGGCCCTCACTTTACCAGATTGGTCGCCCCACCCTACTCTGCACCCCCCACCACCCATATTTACGACAGGTGTTCTAAGAAAGTTTAAGTATGTGCTAAAAAATTCACACTACATAAGTGGTTTTTGAATGTTTAAAGAACTTTCCCCTTGAGATGGAACTTACGAGTAATGTGAACAAAACTTGAGACTTAATAGTTTGCGGCGAGAAATCACCTGTCGAGCGTTTTTTTACTGTAAAAACACTTGAAAAGTGTCTTTATAGACTAGATAATTTCTTTATTGCAAAGTTTATTTTTTATTAGGTTTAGTTTATATTTATTTTAATTTTTACTTTTAAGTAGTTAGTTTTAATTTATATTGTAATTATTTTATACTGTTTGTTTATAAATAAATAAAGATTGTTGGACCGATCCAACTGCGCAGAGGAGTACGACAGGGCGACGTAATATCGCCGAAACTGTTTACAAACGCGTTGGAAGATGTCTTTAAAATGCTGGACTGGAGAACCCGTGGCATTAAAGTCAACGGAGAATACATCTCGCACCTCCGATTCGCAGATGACATAGTCATAATGGCTAGCTCGCTGGAGGATCTTAGCAGAATGCTGAACGGTTTAAATGTGGCATCCCAGCAGGTTGGTCTCGGTATGAACTTGGACAAGACGAAAGTCATGTTCAACGAGCATGTTATAGCGAGACCAATCTGCGTGGGAAACGCTACTCTCGAGGTTGTGCAAAAATACGTCTACCTTGGACAAACCATCCAATTAGGAGTAGCCAACTTCAGCAAAGAAGCCGATAGACGCATTCAGCTAGGATGGGCAGCATTCGGGAAGCTACGTCACATCTTCCTATCGAACATACCACAGTGTTTGAAGACAAAAGTTTTCAACCAGTGCGTTCTTCCAGTAATGTCGTATGGTGCAGAAACGTGGACACTGACGGTAGGTCTGGTCCACAAGTTCAAGGTCGCTCAGCGAGCTATGGAGAGAGCTATGCTCGGGATTTCACTAAAAGATAAAGTCAGAAACGTTGACATCCGTCAAAGAACCAAAGTTACCGATATAGCTTTTAAAATCAGCAAGCTGAAGTGGCAATGGGCTGGACACATATGCCGCAGAACCGATGAACGATGGAGTAGACGGGTTCTGGAGTGGAGACCACGTACTGGAAGACGCAGAGTGGGACGACCCCCCGCCAGATGGACAGATGACCTGAGGAAGGTCGCTGGTGGGGGATGGATGAGGGTGGCAGAAGATCGTGTGAAATGGCGAGCCTTGGGGGAGGCCTACATCCAGCAGTGGAGAGACACAGGCTGATGATGATGATGATGATGAAATAAAGGTTTATTGCAAAGAAAATAAAACATTTTATAGTACATAGGCGAGCTTAAGTTGGCGCGGTGATGGCTCGGTTGTAAGAACTATCCTACAAAGGTCGGTTCAAACCCACCCGGCATGTACCAATGAGAAATACACTTTTCTTACGTACATTTGTCATAGATTTACAACACCACCGTTCCCGTACCTCGGAGAGCACGTTAAGCCATCGGTCCCGGTTTCACTAACACCAACTGTGAAATCGGTAATAAATTGTCATAAAAAATTGACACCATATCCTCGCCAAGCCGTCTGGCCAGCGTGGCGAGTGTAGGCCAAATTCTCCAGATATATGTTCTGGAAATCCCATCTCCAGCAGTGGAGGTCTAGGACACTGTGTTCTAGGGGCTGTAATGATGAGCTTAAAAACATTATCTAACAACCTTTGTGGGTGCACGACCGCTAATGATTCGCAAAGGTTTTTATTTTTATTTATTTATTTACTTAAAAACTTTATTGCACAAAGTACAAAGGCGGACTTAATGCCCGTAGACATTTTCTGACAGACAAACCTTGGGGACAAATGAGAACATTTATAGTTGCAATGAAAGAAATATTAATAGTAGGATAAATTCAACAACATAATTATATATACTTACATAATATACTGTAATATCAATGTACTAAATACTAATATATACACAAAAATATACATATATACACTTATTAACATTATTTAAGAAAACTACTGACAACCAAAAATAAAGGGTACTTATCTACCGATATACAGGGTGACTATGTATGGTGTTATGTTAGACTAATATGAGATTCTATTGATAGATACAACTGTTCCTAAGAAACCACTTGTCGGAAATAATGTTTTTTTTAGCTTCTTACAAATTGGCTATTTTAAAGTTAACAGTTTGTCTGAAGAAACAATTTTTTATTTATCATTTCCGATATATAAATGTCTATAATACATACAATAACATACGAACGGAGCAGATATAATTTTAAGATTAATATTGCATTATGTCTATTTGGGTTGTTATGTGCTGCTCCAAATACAAGCTATTTCCCAGAAAATAGGCTTTTCGTTATATAAATTATTTTTTGACATGTAAAAGCGCAGAATACATTATATGTATTGTCCTATGCCTACTTACATAATTGAATTAACTTTGTCAAGTAATGTAGACTTGTCTTGCTTTTTGTGAAACTGTTTGATTAGCAAATTCTTAAAACGTACATTTTTTACCGCCATAATGGTAGTAATAGTTTAAGATTTTTATTTTTTATTATTAATCTCGATTTTAAATTAATGATTTAATGCACCCACAATCACTATACTATACTATCCCAAAGGTTAGCTGGTAGAAAATGTCACTAGACATTAAGTTCGCCTATGTACATTTAAAAAATGTGTTTTTGTTTATTGTGCAATTAAGAATTTATATATCTATCTATATATCAGTCGTCAATTGCTGTTACTCGTTCCCATTCGTTTAAAGAAACTAATTTGAATCTATTTTTGGTACTAATTACCATCAGGTGGGATCTGTGTGATATTGTGGAATGAGTATCAAAAACAAAATCGATCCCGGTTCCACTAATACCAACTTGGGAATCGTTAATATTGTCATTATAATTGTCATCAGATCCTTGCCAATCCGTGAACCTAGCGAGGCGAGTGTAGGCAAAATTCTCGAGAAATCTATTCTGGAAGGCCCCATCTCCAGAAGTGAAGGACTCTGTGTTCTAGGAGCTGTATAATTACGTAATCGTAACCTAACGTAAAAATATGATCTATGTCTTTATTTAACAATAAAAAATATTAAAGAAGACACTTTGTAGATTCTACCTCCAACTGTATATATTTACTTTAAACAAATCGTACAAAAGGAAAATGCTTACGTGCAAAGATTACTAACATGACATCGGTACCTCAGTCTGTCGGGAAATTAAGATAAAATCTCAGCCGCAACTCCGATGGGATCACGTGATACTCGGGTGAAGAATACATTCGAGCAGCACAAATGTTTGCGAACAGTTCTTACTTTGGGCAGTTGGTATTGCTAACAAAAGAAAAACAGTATTATAGATATTATTAAACATATTTTTTTTTAAATTAATGTATACATTACTAATTTTAAAGAAATAAACATTAAAATTATATACTAAAGATAGTAAATAGTTTTAGTCTAAATGTTATAAGACTATTATTGTCATTATTATTTGACTTATCTGCTCACCTTGACATATATTATTTAATTAGTATTACATAATTATGTAGTTTATTCGTATTTATTACATAAGTATATTATGATCCTATTTACATTTTATCTATTTATTTCACCCTATAGATATTTTTTTTCCCTTTATTTTTCTGACTAATATTCATTCTGTCACTCTCCCAAAGGTCAGCTGGTAGAGAATACCGTAATGGTATTATGGTTGCCTATGTACATCTTTTTATGTTTTATATTTTGTGTACAATAAATTATTTTATTATTGTTATGTGAAAACTCTATATGTTAATTAATTAAGAAATAAAAACCTTTATTATTATTATTGCATATTTATTCTTTTAATTTACTTCACGCTATTTTTAATGATAACTTTGACGTAAACGTATCACGACCTAAAAATCGGAATAAAACTAGTACCTGAAGAAGAGTTTGTATATTTACGCCCTTAGTAGAATCAACAAAAAAAAACGTCAATTGAATTGAGTTTCGCATAAACTGTGTCTCGCTCAAACTATAGCGAGGGTTTAATAGTTCAACCCGTATAGGTACTGCTTTGTTAGTAACTGCAAAATTGTCATTACATCAATTCAGACGATTCGCTATCGAGTGTTTCACATCAAAATGCGTCACACGTGTTCTGCCTGACTGGACAGATTTTCGCATTACGGATGTCGTGGTCTAGCGGTTAAGTCCGTGGATTTAGGGCGGAGGTAACGGGTTCAATTTTCTCTTGATATTTTTGAGTTTGGCACTCCAGTACTATAGGCCAATCATGACAAGTGGAAAGCTGGTCGATATCTCTAGAGTACAAAACTCGAGAATATCACAAATATATTAAATTAACTTATTTATTTAAATCGTTATTATTGTGACCCGACCCGGGATCGAACCCGGTACCTCCGAATAAATCCACGGACTTAACTGCTAGACCACGGAGGCAGTATATTACAGCAATAGAAGTTAAATTAACTTTATACTATGCGTTACGCAACACGTTTACGTCCCAGTCTGTGCGCAGCTTTACTTGTAGCATATGGGTAATAATATTGTTTATAATTGGTAACCTAATACCTATATGGTCGGATTTCGAATTGATACATTTGATATTCACGTAGTAATTGTAGACACGTAATATCTCTGGGCTATATTTAACTGAAATACCCAGAGATACTAAATTTAACATAATACCTACGATAGTAGACGTGGGTACTCAGTTATTTTATTTTTTTAATAGGGGTCTTTACACAAATTGAGCATGACAACCAAATCAAAACAATTATAAGTTCTTACTATCTACTGTGGCTTCTGACCATCTTGAGAGGGAAACGGTCTTTACTTTAATAATAACATACATATACAAATAATAATATATAATATATATACATAATATAATATAAATATATACATATATAGGACACATCATACATATATATTTTTTTTAATGTTGAGAGAAGGCGCTTTTCGTATATATAGTTCGTCGTCTTTCATTTGTTTCCTTTCCACAATATGGCGTCTGGTTTTCGACTTACTAAAATTTGAATAATACCATATCTTTAGTGACACTCACTGACATTAAGACGAATCAATTAACGTGAGAATTATCAAAATTTACCCACGTGTTTGGTCTCCAGTGTGCCACGAACGAACAAACATACATACATACATAGGCTGTTTATTTATTTATTAGATCTCCAACAAGAACACCAATTCATTACAACATAATAAGAATAATATGGGGCTAAGTGCCACCTTAATTTTAAGAGATTACAGCATTCAAATTAGAGTATATATACAATTTTAAAAATTAGATTAAGTTCAATTGTTAAAAAAATCTATGTAAAGCAATAAAATTTTATAGAGTGATAATTTATATAAACATAATAATACTTAAAACTATAATTAAAAATAGAATTTTAAATTAAAATACAATTAATAATTACACATTAAAATACCCTAACAATTAATAATTACACAATAAAATACCCTAACAATTAATAATTACACAATAAAATACCCTAACAATTAATAATTACACAATAAAATACCCTAACAATTAATAATTACACAATAAAATACCCTAACAATTAATATTTACACAATAAAATACCCTAACAATTAATAATTACACAATAAAATACCCTAACAATTAATAATTACACAATAAAATACCCTAACAATTATTATTTACACAATAAAATACCCTAACAATTAATAATTACACAATAAAATACCCTAACAATTAATAATTACACAATAAAATACCCTAACAATTAATAATTACACAATAAAATACCCTAATATAAACACATAAAGGCATTGGCATGCTACATACATATCTTCACGCCAAATCCCTTGCGGGGTAGGCAGAGACAATTGAGCGCCACTTGACACGATCACGACATACCTCTTTCGCTTCTTCGACATTCATCAACCTCTTCATACATGCCCTTTTATTTTGGTGGCTTTTTAATGCACCTTCAGCTATTGTTTTATTTATTTGATCGTGATAGGTAAGTCTTGGTCTGCCAGGGCCTCTTTTACCCACAACTTTCGCATTATATATCTGGTTCGTCAATCTCTCTTCACTCATTCTTTCAACATGTCCGAACCATCGGAGCATACCTTTCCTTATTTTTGTCCCTATGCTTTCTTTAATACCTACCCTTTTGCGTATTTCGTCATTACGTATGCGGTCCGTCAAAGTGACGCCGCATATCCGACGCAAAGACCTCATTTCTACTGCATTAACTCTACTCTCATGCGTATTCTGACATATCCACGTTTCGCTTCCATACATAAGTGTTGGTACCAGCATGGCATTGTGTATGGCGAGTCGAGCTTTGTCACTGACATTTCGGCTGGCCATTAGTGACCCCAGGGCACCGTTAACACTATTTCCCGCGTTCACTCTTCTTTCAACATCCCTATCATACTTCCCATCCGCAGTGAAAACACTGCCCAGATATATAATTTCATTTACTTGTTCTAGAGTTTCATCATCAATCTTTATCGTCACGGTTGTCATCCTTCTTCTTTCAAACACTAGTACCTTGGTTTTTCTCGCATTCAAACGGAGTCCTTTTTCTGCACATCCCTCCTTCATTCTTGCGACTAGTGATTGCAGTTGTTGTTCGGACGATGCCATAAGAACAGCATCATCTGCATAAAGCAGGCAGTTCACCACTAGATCTCTCATTTTTATCCCACAGTCACTCTCTCTCACTCTTTTTAGGCATTTGTCGAGATATAGGGTAAATAATCTGGCAGAAAGCACACAGCCTTGTTTGACGCCCATTTGGGATTCAAAGCAAGGCGACATACGTCCGTCCACCCGCACACAAGCTTTACAGCCCTTGTACAGGGACTGTATAGCTTGTAGCAGTTTGTCATCCACTCCATACTCCGGCAATATGTCCCAAAGCTTCTTTCTTTCAATCCTATCAAAAGCCTTCTCTAAATCCACAAAAGCACAGAAAACCTTCTGGTTTAAGGCCAAAAACTTCTCTGTGATATTGCGGAGCGAAAAGACTTGGTCAGCGCATCCTCTTCCTTGGCATGCTAGTTGTACTATATCTTGCTTACTTAAGAACATATCATTGTAAGTCTGAAATATTTCACGTAAATTGCATTCTCACTTCGCTATCTTTTCTTATAAAGTTTTTAAACGTTTCTCGTCCTTCCCGATGTAAAAGCAATCAGCGGTGTTGGAAACAATCCAAGTTTCTGAACGCTCCCGGAGGCACAATGTTGCTGATTTGGCATTTTTAAAACATAAATAAGCCGAATTATTTTTGCATTTCTGTTTCGCATTTCTTTCATTACTAGGTTTTTTTAAGTAGATACGTTGTTAATAAGTAAAACACCGTTGTATTTCTGACCACGTATAAGCCTTGATATATAGAGGGGGAAATTTGGCAGCCTCCTGGGACTATCTCTGATGGGACGTTTCTAGAGGACATTTTTTATTAGGTTTAGTTTATAGCACGATCCAATTTTCAAAGATATTTTAAGTCCTAATGTAAATTCAAATTCAAAATCGTTTATTTGCTTTAAATGTGGTACGTACGGTAATATGGTTAGTAAAGTTGGCTCTGCACATTTAGCCCTTGTTGTGGCATGCAAAAATTGTTTTTATTTAAATATATTATTATTAAAATGATCAGATTTTGGACCTGTCCACTACACTAACACAAAAGTTACATTTGAAAGCAATGTAAAGGGGATAGCTCATTAGAACCACCCGGCACCGACCAGGACCGCCTCGTCTCTTGTTTGATTGTTTTTACTATTATAATTTGTTTTTATTTTTGGTGTTCATTTGCTATTTTTTATTATTATTGGAGTTAGGGTTAAGTAAAAGAATAGGGATTCCTTAAACTATTATATTGTTATTTTAAGTAATTATTTAGTACTAACGTATGTTGCTAGCTCTTTCTTTGCCCAGTGAATCAGTATTGCAATTCAGCGGGGAAATGCAGCCAGCGTTCTTGCCACCATTCCACGCGGACGGGAATTATATCCCTATCCTTAGTATTAATAATAATTTTATTTTATATGTTGTAAATATTTTTTTCGAATAAATGTATATGTCTTTACGTATGTTTGTAATAAAGAACATTCTTAATAGTTTCTTGCATTGAAATTTTGCTAGTTTAGATTTAAACTCGGAGGTACCGGGTTCGATTTCTGGTCGGGTCACAAACATATTTATTAATATTAATAAAAAGTAAAGTAAAGTAAAATATTTATTAATGTAAATAAATACATTTAATTATTATTATTATTTAATTTATTTGTGATATTTCTCAAATTTGGTGCGCTGGAGACATCGACGAGCTTGCCACTTGTCATGATTGGCGTATAGTAGAGTTGGCTAAATGTGAATCAGCTTATTTTATAAGCGTGGTTTCTGACCACCCCGAGAGGGAAACGGTCGTGATGATATTAAAAAAAAAAAAGTATTTTCAGTATTTTCAAATGTCTACATACGTATCGGCACCGGCAAAATATTCTCGCCAACAATTATTAACGCTCCGTGCATGGCACGCGACGGTACGAGTCGGTGACGGAACGGTCTAGTGGACGTAGTGTCATGCTTTTCAATACAAAGAATATTTTTTTGCCTGACACGTTCCTATTACGGTCATAGTATGATACGGTGTAGTGGGCAGACTCCATTAGGCCGTAGATTCAAATGCAGAAGTGCTGGGTTGGATTCCTGGTCGAGAACACCTAAAAATATATATGATATTTCTTAAATCTGGTATGCTAGAGTCATTAACGAGCTTGCTACTCGTCGCATTACAATATATAAAATCACAAATCAATTAAATAAATTGTCCGATCAGGAATCGAACCCGGTACCTCCGCGTCTAAATCCACGGACGTTACCGCTAGACCACGAAGGTAATGATTTATCATAGGCCAAAGTTGTTGTCCGGTAAATAAATACTTTTTATTGATATGTTTTGTGTTATATTTTTATTGATCCCTTGTACATATTACATTGAAGATTTAAAATATATAATCAATAAAACATGATTTTACCCAAGTTAATTACAAAAATCATTGTGTATCCCAAAAATGGAAATGGAGAAAAATATATATAATAAAAAACAGCCCAACAGAAACATAACAAAGGGCTTACGAAAAGGAAATCCCGCAAAAACATTATTTCTAAGTATTCGTCATTCTTTTCGATAAATTTAACAAATTTAATACGACCGCTATTTTTGTTGTTTTTTTTTACAGAATACTCGTAAGGCACTTGTTCCACAGCCGACGATGAATTAAAAATAGGTTCGGCTTCAAAGATGTCAAAGAGCTTTAATACTTTGATATTTTTTTAAATATTTTTTTGTTTTTTTTTTCAGTAATAGTAATAGTATAATTTTATCCCACCCACTTTCAATAGGATTAATGATTTTATTACAAACCCTATTAAAATGTTTAATGTTTATTAGTATTGTTCATTTATGTTACTAGAATTGCTTCAAAATTAAATATTTAAATTTTTATTTTCCTATATTTCTACCCGATTACCGGACGCAAAGAATGGTTACGTGTGTATCAGCCTATGTATGTATATATATATAAAGAAACATACATACATATACATATATATACCTATGTATATGTATGTTTGTTTCTTTGTCTCACACTGGAGACCAAACGCGTTGACCGATTTTGAATCCCTACTTCAACAATAGCAACAGCTACTCTCAACTAACACTGTCTCACCTCTACGCTCCTACAACTGCTCAACCCAGGAGTCTACGAAGCACCAGCAGCATCCTGGCCGCGTGGGCTGATAGGTGAGACTCTCCGTTCATTCATTGGTCTACTGCCTGTCTTTGGCAAGACTTTAGAAAAGCTATTTATTCGGAGGGTGCTCCACAAGGCTCAAAACGCAGGAAAAGTTAATAAAAATCAATTCGGTTTTAAGGAACAAAGAACCACAACCGATGCACTAAGAACAGCCACTCAATACATTATAGAAAACAAAAGCTTGGGTCAAGTTACAGCTGCTGTCTCTCTGGACATCAAAGCTAATTTTGACAATGCCTGGTGGCCCGCACTCTTCCATCGGCTGCGGCATGTAGCATGTCCTAGAAATATATATGGGCTCATAGTGGACTACACAAGCAATCGCTCAGTCACTCTCGATTACGGAGGCGCTAGAGCAGTTAAAACCATGACGAAGGGCTGCATACAGGGATCAACATGTGGACCATTAATGTGGAACCTAATCCTAGATGAGTTGCTTGACATTAAAATGCCCCCAGGTTTACATATACAGGCTTTCGCTGATGATGTTTTGCTAATCGGGGCAGCAAGTTCTGTGCCCATCCTGGAAATAAATTTGAACAATGCACTAAACACTATTCTAAGTTGGGGAAGTGGAGTGAAACTTACATTTGGACCAGACAAAACACAACTCATAGCCTTCTCTCCAAAAGCCAGACGTATATCCATTAGATTTGGTGATCAACTACTGCCCTGCGTTAAAGAACTAAAATTGCTTAACTACACCGCCCACATCAAACATGTAATTGCAAAAGCTACAAAGATCTTCCATCGCCTATGCCTGTTTACTCGTGCCACCTGGGGTCCACATCCAGAAAACATCCGCATCATCTACAGACAGGTCATTTATTTATTTATTTATTTAAAACTTTATTGCACGTTATACAAGGGGCGGACTCATCGAACCAATAATAACGTACGCGGCAGGAGTATGGGGTCATGTGGTAAATAAAAAGTATATACAAAGTATGTTACAAAGCATACAAAGATCGTTCGCTATAAAAGCCATAAAAGGATTTCGCACAATATCATCAACCGCTGCTCTTGCACTGGCCCAATTTATACCACTTCACATAACAATAAAACGACTCCACACGATCGAAAACACAAAGAATATGAATACCACGCAATACCTGCCAGACGATATCACACTTGAAAAAAGACTTTCCCCTCACCTTCTGCCACACCCAGCCAACAGGCTCAAAATTACATATGCCACTATCTCCAGCGAGGAAGTTTTAGCGAAAACCATTCCTTCAAACGCCACAGTAATCTATACCGATGGCAGTAAACTAGGCAGTCACAGTGTGGGTGCAGCGTTTATTGTACGCAAGACCAATGGCAAAACCATTACCCGGAAATATAAACTTCACCATAGCTGCACTGTTTTTCAAGCCGAAATTCTGGCAATACACGAAGCGTGCAAGTGGGCCATCAAGAACTTAATGGAAGAACCTCTTTGGATATGTACTGACAGCCTGTCTTCACTAATGGCTATGCAGAACAATGGAAACACACAACCACTTTTAGCAAAAATTCAATGGATTCTGCAGTCAATCCCGGACCCACTTAATAGAATAAAATTTGCATGGGTTAAAGCTCACACCAATATTTCAGGAAATGAGGAGGCTGATCGAGCTGCAAAAGTTGCATCAACAGCACCATATGCTCTAGCCTACACACAATTTCCTATCAGCTATGTTAAATACAAGAGTCACATTGAAGCTCTAAATACCTGGCAACAAGAATACACTAATAGCGTCACTGGGTCAACAACAAAATTCTGGTGCCCAGACATCAACTTCATTAAATCTCTGTGGAAAGCAACTGACATCTCGTTTAGCCTACCCAATTGTTAACAGGACATGGATATCATAGGGAATACCTTCACCGTTTCAAAATAACCGACACTGATAGATGCCCCTGTGATAATGACAGCGTTAAGTCACTAGCCCACTTGCTCCAGGACTGCTCTAAATTTGCTGCCCGAAGGCTTCAACACCAGCAACTCTGCAACCTTAAAAAGATTAAGCCCTTTCATCTCGGTTCCCTTCTGAAAAACCATGTCACCACGGACTCCTTCACCAGCTTTGTGGATCACATTGTTATGAGCCTCAAGAAATTCAATCAATGAAACCCAACCGCCGCGACACCAACAATACCCTTGGGACAAAAAAAAAAAAAAAAAAAAAAAAAAAAAAAAAAAAAAAAAGCGACATTGGTGTGTGGAAGCGTGAGCGTTGCGAAACTAAGACTCCGTTCTTGGGGCACTGGATACGCGAAAAGAAAACAAATAAATAAATATATTTTTGTATTATAATTTTGTATTTTTACTAACACTAGATATTATAAGATTCTTTAAAAAAATTACTAACACATATGGAATTTATTCTGAAATAAAGTTTTATTATTTTTAATAAAATAAAAAAAGTTAATTTAAAAATCATAAATAAAAAAACAAGGTTCCGTCGCCAAGAAGTTGTCACGTTAAGCGGGACAATAAAATAAAACTACAGGCTTTAAGCAATGGAAGTTAATGTAATAAAAAAATGAAGTTAACAAGACAAGAGATTCTACTATTAAAGAAAGGAGGGTCGTAAGCCAAAACTTAGCCCTATCGCTCTTTATGCATCCGTTGACTGTACGTAGTGGTACCTTCCCTGAAGACGGGGGCCCGAAGAGCGCTGCCAATCCCAAGCGGACAACAGGGTGTCACAGGGATCCTGGGCAGCGGGGTTATCTTCTCAAGCTGGGTCCCAGCTCTATAGTCCAGACATAGAACCCTGGAACGCACGAGGAACACGCGTTACGTTTCATCTCCAAATCCACCACCATTTCAGTCTACACCAAGACAAGATGCCAGGTAGATGGTGAGCCTGCAGCGGTGGTGCACAAAATAATTTACTGCACGTGGCCATGAAGTGACCGCGTACTATTTTTTATTTAATACTTACCCAAGCTGAACAATATCTGGCAAATGAGTGAGGTGAATTTGTAATGAGAATTAAAATAATACGAAACAAAGCTGAACTAATGTAAGTCGAATTAAACCGAAGAGCAGCTGTTGTAGCGAAGAAAAAAGGCAAGTGAGTGTCTGACAGTTGTTTTCTTAAAAAATGGTGCGAGGCAAAGGATTTCGATTGCAACGAAAAGCGTTCATCCTTGGTCACTAACGATCTCAGTCGCTACAAAGTTTGATAACCGCTTAGCTTCCTACGCCATTGAAATAATTGTATATATTTTATTACATAGCAACTTTAAACAGTCGGGACCCATTGTTGGGAAGATTTGAATCTGTCTCGGTTTTTCTCTATTATATAATTTTCCAGATATATGTTATGGAAGGCCCATCTCCAACAGTGAAGGTCTAGGACGTTGCGTTCTAGAGGCTGTAATAAAAAATAAAAAATGTGATTGCAATTTAGCCTAAATCCCCATATAAGATGAACTTTGGGCATAGGCCACTAAAACCTCAATGCGGACGAAGTCGCGGGCGCCATCAACTTGCTTATAAACATAAAACAAGCATCATAAACGTAAAATATCCCGTTTGATATTCCGTCCGATGTGACATTGTCCGTTTTCAGTAAATCGTTGTAACAATCAAGTTACATATTATTTATAAATAAAAGACTATTATCAAAGTTTCTAGTTTAAATAATTTACCCACATTCTCTGCTTAACAAAAGGTTTGCTGTTAGAAGGGCTTAACGTTTTTGCAACCCTCTCGCTCGCGCAATTCATTATTTTCTTTTGAATATAGTCTAGGGGGAATAAAATTAGAGACATTTGGAAATAGGTACTTGTATATTAATCATGTGACCGACACGGCTGACCTCTGTGCCGTGATATTTTTTAAATGTTTTATTTAAGAATATATACAGCTCTATTAAATTGGATAAGGATTGATATTCAATGATTTTAAATAACTAAAAACGAATCTTTTAAAACATATAAATTACTATTAATAAAAAAAAACTACCTAATAATACAAAATATAATATATTATTAATATTATTATATTTGACTTTTGACATATTGATATTGTTTGAAATACAAGCAAGAGTAAAATCGTTATTACATGTGTTACCTTTGTCTAAAATTAATATCGACCTATATGAGAGTAAAAAGTATACTTAGAATTCAAAAATCTTTGAAAATAATGGATTGTACGAGCTAGAAAGAGAGATGCGAAACCTATTTAAAAAAATATGCTAAATGTGTATTGAGATAGAGAGAGCTGTTCGTATTTCTCTGATGGATAGAATTCGAAACGTTGTTTTTGGTTAGAAAAGCAAAGTTACTGACATGTATTATAAAATTTGCAATTTGAAGTGGCAAAGTCGGACGCATCTGAGAGGCAACGATTAATAAGGCAAACGGATTCTAGACTGGCGACCACAGGACGATGAAGAGTGGAACGACTCCCCGCCAGATGAACGAATGACCTAAAGAAAGTATCTATCGGGGGTTGATGAGGGTTGCAAAAGACCGCGTGCAGTGGCGAGCTTTGGGGAATGGCCAATCCAGCAGTGGAGAGACACAGACTGATGATGATAATGAAATAAAGTGTTATCACGACCGCAATTTTTTTCAATTTAGTCAGAAACTATGCTTCTCAGTCACAAAGGTTACTTGGTAGAAAATGCATTTACGGCATTAAGCTTGCCTATGTACCTGCATTTGTTTTGGTTTTGTACAATAAAGAATTTATTATTATTATTATTATGCTTTTTTTAATTGGCATACTTACATGTCGATGTCTCCAAACTTGCAGACTGGAAAATGACACTTTTTAAGTTATTTTTCTTACGTCCAGGAATCAAACCTCACACAAACCCAATATTTTATTAACCTGTGATTTTGACAGTCGTTACATATAACAACCGTCAAATTCGTATCTCCAGTATATAAAACTAAAGATACCTAGATATAATATTGGGTTTAGCTGTTATAGATTTTAGTAGATAAACAAGTAAAATTCCCTCTTAGTTAACAAACTACTAGCATTATTAATTATACTACATCTATTAGGCACTATTTACCTTACCCTCTCATCGAAATAGCAAAAGTTTGGGTATTTCGGTCTAAACTCAAAGGGTACTAAACTTATCTAATCAATTATGGTTGTCATCAAACCTTCGGAAAACGGTGGACAAAATAAACCGGACGAAAATAACATAGACAACTTTCCAACTTTGGCTACTACATGGGCTATAAGCACAGAATGGCAACATTAAATTATGAAGTTCTAAATAAAATATTTTAAATTCAAAATATCTTTATTCGCGTAAACCTACTCGTATATATGTACACGTAACTTTGTATGCCTTTACTCTAGCTAGACTAATATGTATATATAAAACAAACAACTTTTCCTAAGAAGCCATATGTTGAAAGTGTCAATTTTGGCTTCTCTATATAAACTCTATACAAACTGTTAAATTACATAAAAAAATTCACTTGCAACATAATATGGTTTCTTAAGAAAAGTTGATTGTTTCTATCAATAGAATAACATATTAATTAGTCTAGAGTAAGACAACACAAAATCACGCGGTATATAGGCATTTGTGAATGAATTATTTTAAATGATTCTACTCCTGCTAATGGAATACTAAAATTTTAAATAAAAAGGCAAAAACAAGCACAAAGGTACCGCTGAACTAATTTTATGATTGATAAAAACATGCAGAAAACATAGCGACTTTAACAGTCTTCTTTGTGTCGTGCAGTTGGGACACAAGTGGCGCAAGTACCCATGTATCTATGTGCCTTTTGCTGTAGAAACTCTGGGCCCATGGGCGCTTCCAAGCGCCAAAAAGTTTTTGAAAGACATAACACCACGTCTTATTGTGACATCCGGTGACAAGAGGGCTCTTTCTTTGCCCAAAGAATCACTATTGCAAAAAAACGTTCTACGCGGACGGGACTTATATTCGTATCCTTAGTAATATTAATATTATAATAAAGTAAAGTATCATCACGACCGTTTCCCTTTCGGGGTGGTCAGAAACCACGCTTATAAATAAGCGGATTCACATTTAGCCAACTTTACTATAGGCCAATCATGAGAAGTGGCAATCTCGTCGATGTCTCCAGCGTACCAAACTCGAGAAATATCACAAATAAATTAAATATTAATCAAATGTATTTTTATTTACATTAATAAATATTTTTGTGTCTCGACCAGGAATCGAACCCGGTACCTCCGAGTCTAAATCCACGGACTTAACCGCTATTATATTTTATATATAAAAAAAACGAATATCCTTAAGTGTCGATATTTATGTCTGTGCTAAGTCCCAAGAGTTTATGTACACACTTTGTATTTTATTCCGCGTTGTAAAACACGGGACGAGAAAAGACGAGCAAAGTTTTGTTGTGTCGCCAATTGTTGAGACATTGAGACTTTTTAAAGCGATTCTGTTTGTTTTTATATGAATGTAATAGCAAAGCTCTAAAATAAACAGTTATTTAAGCTAAAATTAACTGGGCTGCATCATCAATAGGACGTTCACAATGGGTGAAATGACCTGTCATGCTCAGTCAATCAGGCGAAGGTGGCCCGAGCCATTTAACGTCCTGTAATGAACTCCAGTTTGCCGCTCAGGTTAAAGGTTAAAGGCGCGGAAGTCAAAGTCAAAATATCTTTATTTATTTATTTATTTATTTATTCGTGGGAAAATTTACAGCCTTTGCAATATTATGTATACAAAAAATATCTAATCTCAAAGCCTTACAAATTTTCACTGTTAGCTATAATAAAAAATAATAAAAAAAGAACCAACAAAATCAGTACAATAACAATGAGATATGAAATAACAATTGCATTTGTATACTGATCCCGTTTTACACCTTAAGAATTATACAATATAATAAAATTAATTAAGTGCAACAACAAGTATTAGTAACAATAAGTAGGTACTCAAACAATACTTTACAAATTTTTATAAGAAACATAAATGAAACATAAGTAATAGAAAAATATATAAAATAAACTAAAACAAGGATCAAATAAATAATTTAAAATAATAATAATGTAATATTTCAACATTTTAATGGACATTACTCAATATGCTCATCACATTACTCTGTAGTCAATAAACGTCTGAGGGTGGAAGGAGATGTCTCGAACAGGTCGACATCCAAACGTTGTAACAAGTCATTAAAACCTCTACATTTAAACCTCTTTATTCACGTAAACCTATTACAGGCATTTACGAAACGTCATTAATTTAATTATTTCGAATTATTCTACTCCTTCTAGTAGAAGACTAAGCAGCAAAGTGGTCCAATAAGTAAGCTGTTAGCAGAAGACCAGCAGCTTAGCAGATTCCAGTGACCTGTTAATGTTTAATCTGACTGAGAAAGGAATCTGCAAGGAAAACTCAGCTATATCAGATTTACAAAATAAAACATATACAGAACTGCACCACAACGATCAATTAATAACCTTTTAAATTTAGTTGTCAGTACCTATGAGATTACAATACCTGGTACAGCAGTAACCCACCAGGCAAGTCAGAATTAAGATAGACTACATGCCTATGTGCTAGAAGATGTTCATCCGTTCCCGACTCACATCCAGCACTAGATGACTCCGCTGTCTGTTCAAATTACTGTGTCATTATTGCTAATGCTGTACGTCCATTGATAAAAATATAGGTATGAAGGTAAAAGTAAAGTATCATCACGAACAAATTATCTAAGGAATAATAAAAATCGTCTTAAAATTTTGCCAACTTATTTTTCCTATAGGCATTATTATGGACAGTGGCAAGCTCGTTGATGTCTCTAGCGTATCAAACTCGAGAAATAACACAATTTAATTAAATGTATTTTAAAAAAAAAATACAAAAAAAAAACCAATTATAAATTAAATGTCCTTAAGAGACGTCCTATCAGAGACAGTCCAAGGAGACTGGCAACATTTTCCCTCTGTATAGCGAGGCTAATACGTTGGCAGAAATAATTTCCAGCCTTCTTATCTCCAGACTGTCAGTCAGACGATTGGCTCCCAAAAAATAAAGAAAAAAAATTGTGTCCCCACCAGGAATCGAACTCGGTACCTCCGCGTATAAATCCACGGACTTACCGCTAAACTACGGAGGCAGTTTGGAGGTATATGTTAAATACAAAAAACAGCACCTTCGCCCCTCCATCGAGGAATTGGCGTTACTATGTTAATATCGACCGCCTCCGTGGTCTAGTAACAAACGTTGCCGTGAACTCGGGAGGTCGTGGGTTCGATTTCCACCTGGAGCAAGTTGTACATTGTATAATTAATATGTATATATATACAAAAAAAAAGTATAATATGTAGTTTATCAACCATCTAGTTTCCGTAACACAAGCCTCGTAGCTTACCACGGAAATTAGATGGCGCTGTGTGACCTGTCTGGAAATATTTGTTTATTTATTATTATTATTATTAATTTATAATTGTGCTTCTTCCAAAGGCGAAGTTGTTCACCCACATAATAGATAATTTTAGGTTACCAAAAGTTTATTTTTATATAACTTTAGTTAATAAATAAATAAGAATAAAAACATTCAAAGTAAGAGAGGATGTTTCCGGTTCTAATGTGGATGTCTATTAGGAGAACTTCCGGTTACTTGGGATCTCCTTAACGGTAATGGTTCTTCCGGTTTTTCTTTACGGTATTTTTGGACATAATTTGTTGTTATTTTTATACCAATATCGAGTAGGTACTATAGTCTATTTGCGTTAAGAAAATAGTGAGTCTTTAGCGCCTGCAGTTTAGATGTAAATTCACAGTGATAAGATACTGTATTATGCAAGATAAAACTTTTTTTTTTTCATTCATTACAGGAATTTGGCCTACACTCGCCACGCTCTGACCAGACAGGTTGGCGAGGATCTGATATCAATTTTAATGAAAAAATTATTAACGATTTCAGAAGTTGGTATTAGTGGAACCAGGACCGATGGCTTAACGTGCTCTCCTAGGCACGGGAACGGTGGTGTTGTAAATTTATGACAAATGTACGTAATAAAAGTGTATTTATGATTGGTACATGCCGGGGGGTTTTGAACCGACCTTTGTAGGATTTAAGGAAATCGTTCTTACAACCGAACCATTACCTCGCCTTTGATATGTACGTATGTGGTCTTCAAGAGCACAATTATTATTTTTAATTAATTGCGACATATCTCAGGGTCGATACCTATAAACATCGAAAAGCTTGTAAAATGAACTTAGCAAAATTCGAAGTAGATTCTTATTTTATAAAAATCATGGTTTCTGACCACCCCTCAAGACTGGTTACTAACTTAGTTCCTTATTTATTTATTTTATTTTAAATTCTTTATTACACCAAATCTTAAAATTAGGTACATAGGCGAGATAGGCATTTTCTGACAACTACCTTTGGGATGGTGAGAGATTATGGGCAGGGTGCAACAATCTAACAATAATAGTCTAATTTATAAATACATACCAAAACTACATGCAACTATTATGAACATATACACATATATAGATAAACGTACACTATTATATTGCGTACCAAATATTCAATGTGTACTGGATGCAGTGTGCTCCTGCTTATCAAGAAACGAGTTAGTGACTAATTGTTTAAAAATATTGACAGATGGTGCCCGTCTAATGGCCAGTGGTAACTTGTTCCACTGGTGGGCTGCAGACACATTGAAAGAATCTCAATATCTGCTAGAAGAGTGGGATGGGATTTTGAGAACATATATCTGGAGAATTTGGCCTACGCTCATAACGCTGCAAGACTGGGTGGCGGGAATCTGGTGACAATTTATTAACGATTCTACAAGTTGGTATTAGTGGAACCTGGACTCCCAGGGAATGATGGTGAACAAAAAAAAGAAAAATTTTTAAGCATTCTATTCATTCACCGTGCGGGTGCCGGGTCCATAGTGAGATAGAGATGAAAAGAATAGTGATTGGGGCTTGCGACCGACTAAATGCTGGTTTATAAAGGAGGCCTCTTTCTAATCTATGATAAATGTACGTAAGAAAAGTGTATTTCTCATTGGTACATACAACTTTCTTACAACCAAGCCATCACTGCGTCTACATGTCTTTGGCCTATTATCTTATTATTTTTTACCATTCTGATAATATAATTTAAAGGACATAATAAATAACAGAAAAATCTGCTACAATTCTGCATCCATTCTTCCGTTGTTTCTAAACCAATGAAGCGAAAAAAATCTTCAGACAACATCGATATCTATTGCATGGGATTGTCACCCCTATTTTCACGGATTAACTGATAAATATGTCGATTTTGCTACGAATATATTTACGAAATACGCTCCTTTGAATTGGAATTGTTTAATACTGGTCTTGACAATTTATTTTATTATAATATCCATTACAATGATGGTATTTTTGCAAGCTTAACTTTCGTTTTAAAATGATTTTGATGGATTTCACAAGGTAGTATTAATGGAACCAGACTTAACGTGCTCTCCGAGGCACGGTGGTGTTGTATTTTATTTTATTTTTTTTATATTTATAACAATTTTACTTAAGAAAAGTGTATTTCTAATTGGTATATTGCTGGGGTTCAAAGCGCAACCTATTAAAGTATGGAAGTATTGTTTCAAGCAGTGTTATTTTTGTATAAATATCACCATGGCCAGCTTAGTTCTCCATAAAAGTAAAAGTTGGCATTTGATCATCATTGCAAATGGCACATACTTTTAACGAGAACAACATATAGGTTATAGGCGGACTGATGGTGGTAATTTGTCCAGTCTCCCGAGACGGAGAAGTATTAACCGTTCGTGCCGATAAACCCAGTAAAGTGCATCCACACGTTTCGGCATCAGGCTCGAATTGCCGTCATATCCAGTCAAGCCGGTATAGTGTTAGGGACTGATGTCAGTCATAAGTGTCGGATTCCAGTTGCTAACATTTATGGACCTTGCGCGCCACTTACCATTAGTTGGGCGCAAAGTCACATGTAGTGATAATATTTAAATATATATATATATATACAACCGGCCATAACTTTAATGTGTCATAAAATTTTAATGTGTCTTAATTATACTCGGTTAAGCTCGCGTGTTTCAATGTGAAATAATATTCGTGTGCAATAAATAAATGGAATCCACAATTTTGTATCTTTTTAAGAGTTTAAAAAAGGAAGAGGTTCTCGATTCGACTGTATGATATTTATTTAGGCGGACATGGTAATGCCAATGGCATACGGTTAGCGTACAATATTATCAACAAAGATGTAAGACCTATCGCTTTGACGAATACAATGTCCAAAATCTTCTTTTCTATAGTACAAGCAAGAATGTCTCGATTTATGATCAAGAACGCATACTTCTCACGTCAGCACCAAAAATTTCTGGTTGCTTAGAACACAACACTTTACTCGCTGAGTCTTTAAAAGATGCCAGGAAATAGGAGCGGCAATTAAGCGTCTGTTGGATCGACTTGGAAAACGCATTTGAGTCGGTGCAACATGAATTGCTGCAACCTGCGCTGAAATGGTATAACTTTCCAACAATAATCGGAGATATAATTGCTAGTTATTACAAGAACTTGAGATTTGTCGTAACAAATAATGACGGCTACACAGACATACTAAAATACAATGTTGGCTGTTCCAAGGTTGCTACCACCTCTAGTTTTTAATATAATTATCACCATCCAGATCGAAAACTTAAATCTCGTGAGAAGAAGTGGGGATATAGATTTAAACAAAACATCATCTATACGGAATCCGTCTAAGCTTTTGCAGACGACCTGGCAATTCTAAAAAGAAATCCAAGCAATGCCAGTAGCTCTATTCTGTTACTTATTTGAAAACATTATTAGTGGATTTCGTTATTTACGTTAGAGATTGCGTCATAATTACAAAATATGACTCAATTCTCAACTCGATAAGCGCTCGACCTTGACAGCGGACGGGCAAATGTCAACTTTAATAGCGTGACATATATATAGTTAACGGAATTTAGTGGATTTCGTTATTTACGTCAGAGATTGGGTCATAATTACAAAATATGACTCAATTCTC
Organism: Tinea semifulvella; assembly: GCA_910589645.1. Lineage (NCBI taxonomy): Eukaryota > Metazoa > Arthropoda > Insecta > Lepidoptera > Tineidae > Tinea > Tinea semifulvella. The sequence goes on from OU342604.1 coordinate 1,439,251, forward strand.
AACTCGATAAGCGCTCGACCTTGATAGCGGACGTGCAAATGTCAACTTTAATAGCGTGATATATATATAGTTAACGGAATTTAGTGGATTTCGTTATTTACGTCAGAGATTGGGTCATAATTACAAAATATGACTCAATTCTCAACTCGATAAGCGCTCGACCTTGACAGCGGACGTGCAAATGTCAACTTTAATAGCGTGATATATATATAGTTAACGGATTCCACTTTACGATGAAGTAACAGAATAGGGCTTGCTAAAAAAGTGGATGATTTCTGCTCGTGGACAAAGGGAATGAGAACTAAACCATCAAAATGCTTCAGCCTATGTCTGGCTAGGCGAAACAATACATTCACATCTTGTCTTTGTCTATCTAAGGGATTGAAAAACGGGGTTAAATTTTATATAAACGGATGACATATCATACATACATATCATAGTTGGACCCTTTGAGAACATTTATAAAACGTCATCCGTTTCTAACTTTTTTTAGTTTAAAAAAAAAATTTTGGCCACTTTAACCATTTCTCAAATGTCTGCTTAGGTTTTCTCAAAAACCTAAGCAAACGACGATGGCAATTTTTTTATAACATCTCTATACAAAAACAAGAATTTAATTCAGAGGATTCCATAATCGTACTCAAATTTTAAATTAGATTTACAGCTACACTATCACAACTACACACACACCAATACCTAATGCCTTAGCACACAGGAGAACAGGTTATGGATTTTATTTTTGTTTTCACTATTTTTTTAATCATTTTTTTGTATATCGCTCACTTTATATTATTATTATTATAGGGGAGTATTAATATTTACTTATTCGAAAAAAATATTTACTACATATAAAATAAAATTTATATTAATACTAAGGATAGGGATATAAGTCCCGTCCGCGTGGAATGGTGGCAAGAACGCTGGCTGCATTTCCCCGCTGAATTGCAATATTATTTATTTATTATTAAAATTTTATTATTGATTCATTAATTGGCTCTAGTTAAGAATTTTGTTGACTAGGTTTAATTTTAAGCGCTGTTGAATCTGACCAAATTATGTTTTTTTTTTATTATTTTGTTATCTATTTTCTTCGTATCCTTCTGCATCCTCATATTCCATATCTCAGTCACAAAGGCTTATTATTTTGTCAATTTAACGGTTGCGGTTATTGAAACAGAATATGATCACAGTCACAAGTCTGGCTAAAAATCTAATTTACAGAAACACTCTATATCGTCCATGCTCTTTGAAACCAAAGTGCATATTCTGCTGGAAAGCCATCTACATGACATATTGATTTTATATCAAAGACATAATAAAAGGGCTTGTCCAACAGGATTAGATGTCACAGTTTAACATATTGGATAAAAAAAGTAAAGTATCACACGACCGTTTCCCTTTCGGGGTGGTCGGAAACCACGCTTATAAATAAGCGGATTCACATTTAGCCAACTTTACTATAGGCCAATCATGACAAGTGGCAAGCTTGTCGATGTCTCCAGCGTACCAAACTCGAGAAATATCACAAATAAATTAAATATTAATTAAATGTATTTATTTACATTAATGAATATTGTTGTGTCCCGACCAAGAATCAAAACCGAGTCTAAATCCACGGACTTAACCGCTAGACCACGGAGGCGCAGTTAACCAGAATAAAATGACATAAATTATTGTGTACCAATCAGGAATCGAACCCGTTACATCTCTGTCTAAATACACGGATTAAACCGCTGGAGGCAGTCTATAACTCATCATCATCATCACGAGCGTTTCTCTTCCGGGGTGGTCAGAAACCACGCTTTTAAACAAGCGGATTCACATTTAGCCAAATTTACTATAGGCAAGCTCGTCGATGTCTCCAGCGTGCCAAACTCGAGAAATATTACATTAAATATTAATTTTAATAATTCATTTAAATTAATAAATATTATTGTGTCCCGACCAGGAATTGAACCCGGTACCACCAAGTCTAAACCCACGAACTTAACCGCTAGACCATGGAGGCAGTCAAGTCATCAGCCAGAAACATATAATGAACCCATCAATTTATTTAATTTGTCCTTTTGGTATGCTATTTATATGTCCATGTATTTTTCTATGAGTACCTGTAGCCACATATGTTTTTAGATTAAACATACCAATCTAGCCGTTACATGCTAGGGTTTAAATGTTAAAATGCTGTAGCAATTGTGCATGTGTATTCAGCAATGCGGTTAGTATTTTCAATTCCTTTTTTGAATTTCGCTCCAAAATATAAAACATGTAGGAGCAAATTTTATATTTTTTACTCGCTTTTTGAACTACGAATGTTTTAGTGACAAGGATTTTATACGCTGTTTTTATTTTATTTAAATCACGAATACGCTGCTGACCAGCGCAAATGTTAGATTGTCGAAATAGTGGATTGAAAAAAAAAATTAATAAAATAATATAAGAAGAAAAGCTGGCAATTATTTTTGCTAACATATTAGCATTGCTATATAGGGAGGAAATGTTGCCAGTCTTCTTAGTCCATCCCTGAAGAGTCGTCTCTAGAAGACATTTTTTACTTATAGTTTATTTTTGTTTAGGTGAAGTGAAGTATCATCACGACCGTATGCCTTGCGGGGTGGTTAGAATCCACACTTTTGTAAGAAGCGAGTTCACATTTTGCCAACTTTACTATAGACCCACCATGACAAGTAGCAAGCTCGTCGATGTCAAAAAACGTCGGGGCAACATCGGAACAGTAGGTAGTGGAGATACAGTGAAAACTCCATGTAACGTCACTCGATTTAACGACAAACTCCCTAAGTAGACTGCCCTAAAGCATCGAAATCAATTTGCTTTAGTTGGTTGAGCTTGTCTTTCATACAATGATTCTATCTCCATTTAACGACTACTCTCTATAACGTTATAAAATGCACAGTCCCTGCAGTGTCGTTATATAGAGCTTACACTGTATTTATATATTTAGCCATCTATTCTATTAAGTTTAGTTGTTATTAAGTTAAATTTTTACTTTTTAATTAGCTTAATTCTTGAGTCTGGTACGCTAGAGACATCGACGAGCTTGTCACTTGTCATGTAGTCACTATAGTAAAGTTGGCTAAGTGTAAATCGGGATGGGGGAAGGGTCGTAATTGTAGTGTACATTTATTTTTGCAATTTTATTATTTGTCTGTACTTTATACAAAGTGGCGATGATAGGGTAATTACTTTTGCGCCACCTTATAGGTACATAGATGTGTTTTAGTTATAATTATTGTATTGATTTTAGGTTCGGTCCAGCCATGGTCAATAGTAATATTTTTTATTTGTTTTTATCATTATTTTTTATTTATTGGCTTGTATGTATTGACAATATCCAAGTGTTACGTGCTAACCATACGGAAATAAATTATTTTGATTTTGATTTTATAGTGTATCTGGTTTCGAGATAATCAGGAAATGGGTCATCGCGTATCCCTGGCAGATATGCCATTCTTGCGATATATGCCGACACAATTGAAGCGTCACTTCAAGTTTCCATGCCAATGAACAGATAACCTGGCGTATATCAGATCAGCAGGGCTATTATGTGCCTCGTGCACGATCGGCTATCGAAGAGTTTTGACACCTGCTCCAAACGTTGGTATCAACGTTGGTCGGTTAATTTGTTAGGCGTCCACATAAGTCTATACTATCATATTTGACTATGCAAATATCTGCTATTTCGACGTCACTGAAGAACTACTAACCAAACTCGATTTAAGTAGTGCTAGGTTTAAGTGGCTACCAATTCGTTGTCGCAGAAATCTTAGAATCGTTTGCTTACTCAATTTTTGCTCAATTTTAAATGAGCCTGCAACTCCGAATTACCTCAAGGACAAATTTACCTACCTCTCTTCTCTTCATGATCGTTCTCTTCGTTCGTTACACAACTTTGTCCTCTCCATTCCTTCACATCATTCTGGTTTCATGTCAGACTCTTTCGCAGTTGTTGCAGTAAATCTTTGGAACAATTTTCCGGTCAATATTCGGCAAGCATCCAACAGAATAATATTCAAAAGATTGGTATACTCATATTACTTGAACAGCTCCCAATGGCGCGTATAAGTGAATAGTGTATGTAGTAGGTATAGATGTGTATATATGTATGTATGTAAGTACTATTATTATTTTATAATGATCAGTCTTAAATTGATAAATACGTCTTTACACCTACCCCTCGATCTACGAGTAAGTTATACTTTTTATTGTCCCAAAGGTTGGCTGTCAGAGAATGTCTAGCGACATTAAGCCCGCCCCTTGTACATAGTGCAATAAAGTTTTAAATAAATAAATACATTTGGCTGAGAGCCTGCTGGGAAAAACCTGGGGAATGTTCCCGTGGCAAGTGTAGGCCAAATTCTCCAGATATATGTCCTGGAACGCCGATCTCCAACAGTGGACGTCTAGCTGTAATGAATACTTTTTATTGATGATTGAATTAAAGTTGTTTTGCGGTCTAATTGTGTACCTGTAATAAATAAATCCACTAATTTCAAAAGTGTTAAATTTATTTGTTATATTCTCTGTTATTCTACCCTAGTGTACAGCGAGTCTTATTTGTAGCGAAGTAGCAGTCACATTGGATTATTGCTAGTTGAGCTCTCCGCCCACAGCCTTGCCTTAACAAATGTAAATCTTAGTTGACAGGTACTCAAAATATGCTTTTCATAGTAAAAATATGTTTAGGAACGGTTCCACCAAACTTCCTTAACTTTAAGGTTAACAATAAATCGTATTTTTTTGCATAATCGTTGATTTACATTTTTTTAATTTTAATTTGTTAATAATTTAATTGAGATATAAGTAACTCTCCGTAGTCTAGCGGTTAAGTTCGTGGATTTAGACTCGGAGGTTCCGGGTTCGATTTCTGGTCGGGACACAAAAATATTTATTAATGTAAATAAATACATTTAATTTATATTTATTTGTGATACGAGTATTTCTCGAGTTTGGTACGCTGGAGAGATCGAGGAGCCTGCCACTTGTCACGATTGGCTTATAGTAAAGTTGGCTAAATGTGAATCTGCTTTTTTTTATAAGCGTGGTTTCTGACCACCCCGAAAGGGAAACGGTCGTGATGATACTTTACTTTTACTTTACTTTATAAGTAACAACAATGGTAATAAAACGTAGACCAGGAAATCAATTAAATGTAAAAAAATCTCTTATCTAAAAGCGACATTCACTCCTTGCTCTACTTTTTACTTTACTCCTTGCTTTACTTTAGTTTTTACAAATTTTATTAGCTAGTAACAACTTATTTAAGTTGAAATAAAATTCAATCTTACTAATATTATAAATGCAAAAGTATTTTGGATGTCTGTTGCTCTTTCGGATAAACTAATGAACGGATTTTTATAAAACTTTACAGTAATAAAGCCTATTATAAACTATAACTATAACATTAGAATAACATAAAGGGCTATATGACGTCATCACGACATGTGTCATATATCTGTCAGTATGTTTATTTTTCTTACTGAAACGGTTTTAATAAAATTTGGTAAATAAATTACTTTGGACCTCGGAATTGACATAGAATACATAGAATCAACATCTAAATATGACATATGACTCTATGGACAACTGAAGGGCAACGCCGGGTTATATTATATAAATTATACTTAACAAAAAAAATACTATAATAATTAATTTAACAATAAATCTATAAAAATCTATTATTTTTTATTTTGGTTATTAATATATAAAATAAATATAAATACAAGAACAGAAATGAAGATAATATTTTTTTTTTTTTTCTCCCACAAGCTTAATATTAGTAACCAGTTGAATTATTACTACAAAAAAAATGGAAAAAAAAGAAAGACCTACTCGTACTTACACAACCTAATTTAAATATAAATCGTGTCCACGCGGCATGGTGGCAAGAACGCTGGTATTGTTAACTATCTCTTACCTGCCTAATAAATGTTAGGCGCGGTGGTGGCTCGGTTGTAAGAACGCGTTCCTTAAATCCTACAAAGGTCGGTTCAAACCCACCCGGCATGTACTGTAACTGTACATGTAATGAGAAATACACTTTTCTTAAGTACATTTGTCATAGATTTATAACACCACCGTTCCAGTGCCTCGGAGAGCACGTTAAGCCGTCGGTACCGGTTCCACTATTACCAAACTTGTGGAGTCGTTATTAAATTGTTATTATTTGACATCGGATCCTCGCCAACCCGTCTGGCCAGCGTGGCGAGTGTAGGCCAAATTCTCCAGATATATGTTTTAGAAGACCCATCTGCAACAGTGAAGGTCTAGGACGCTGTGTTCTAGGCTGTAATGATGACGATGAATAAATGTTCCATTTCATTTCATTATATTTTTGATGACCCTAAACCACGGATAAAGATAAATGGTGCAAACAGCCCCAAGTATTACCACATCAATTGAAAATCAGGAATCTCGCTGTATTAAATCGATAATGTAAATAAGGCGTATGAAATATTCATGTCAAATCTTTTGTATTACCCACTTATTTATAAATTCTACAAACTTTTTAAATCTTTCCAAGTTTAAGGAACGCACACACTGTAATAAGTATTTTTAACATATTACGATATCAATATCGATAATTATTAAAGTTAAGTATCATCACGACCGTTTCCCTTTCGGGGTGGTCAGAAAACACGCTTATAAATAAGCTCCACTGTTGAATATGGGCTCTCCAGAACATATATCTGGAGAATTTAGCCTACGCTCGCCACGCTGGCCAGACGGGTTGGCGAAGATCTAATGTAAAATTTTAATGACAATTTATTAACGATTCCACAAGTTGGTATTAGTGGAACCAGGACCGATGGCTTAACATCCTCTCCGAGGCACGGGAAAGGTGATGTTGTAAATCTATGACAAGTGTACGTAAGAAAAGTGTATTTCTCATTGGTACATTCACACCCGTTGAGTTTGAACAACAACCGTGCCAATACCGCGCCTAATATTTATTAGGCAGATAAACTAAGCTGCATTTTTTTAAAACTATAAAATTTTTGTAAATATAAATTTCTGTACTGTACCCTAAAATCGTTTCTGGCTCACTGAGCTGTCCAAACGTACTTCGCCTATCCGCATTTTCCAGACTGGTTTGAAATAAGTTTTTCTGTATCATGAATATCTGTTTGTTGATAAAATAAAAAATCCCAGTCGAAATTAAACTCCGATTCGATTATTATGTCAGGTTCAAATGACGTCAGTACCTCCCACTATGTCTAAAACACAATAAGGACAATTTCTAAAATCTTTTTAATACAAATTTTTAGCCGTATAACAATATATGAAATCTGCCTCCGTAGTCTAGCGGTTAAGTCCGTGGATTTAGACTCAGAGATACCGGGTTCGATTCCTGGTCGAGACACAAAAATATTTAATAATGTAAATGTATTTATTTACATAATATTTAACTTTTTTGTGTTATTTCTCGAGTTTGGTACGCTGGAGACATCGACGAGCTTGCCACTTGTCATGATTGGCTTATAGTAAAGTTGGCTAAATGTGAATCCGCTCATTTATAAGCTATTTTCTGACCACCCCGAAAGGGAAACGGTCGTGATGATACTTTACTGTCGAGGTGTCGTCCACTTCGCTGGGTGAGACACTTGGGAAGAAGCCAAAAATGATCAGCTTTTGGACCTGTCCACTACACTATCACAAATTTGTAATAAAAATTACTTTGTTAATAGTTTCTAACATTAAATTTTGCAAGTTTCACCATAGCGGTTAAGTCCGTGGATTTAAACTCGGAGGTACCGGGTTCGATTCCTGGTCGGGACACAAAAATATTTATTAATATAAATAAATACATTTAATTAATATTTTTGTTATTTCTCGAGTTTGGTAAGTTGGAGACATCGACGAGCTTGCCACTTGTCATGATTGGCCTATAGTAAAGTTGGCTAAATGTGAATCCGCTTATTTATAAGCGTGATTTCTGACCACACCGAAAGGGAAACGGTCGTGATGATATTTTTTATTTTATGATAAGCCTATACTCGTCGTACGCTATATAAAAATAGGTGAGGGTTTGGAACAAAATTACGGTCGTGATAATATTTTCTGTTATTTTGTAAAATGCATATTTTAAAAATGCAAACCCGTGAGTCAATTCGTGCGCAGTTATATCTCTGGCATCCCGCTGCCGTCCCGACTGGCATCCTGGCATCCTGGCATCCCTCATATCAACTCACTGACTTGGAATGATGTAATCTCCTCGCATCAAAATAGCAAACTGCATGAAAATAAAACATGTTACTATATTGCAAAGAATTATACGACAAATACGACGAATTAAAATTCGGTATGCTACTAAGGTCGGTTCAAACCCTCGAAAATGGGAAAATTACTTTTCTTACGTACAGATGATTTCTACTCAGTATTGCGGAAACGAGTCGCGTCGTTGATGCACAGAGTACGAGGAAGCGGCAACATCATCTTGAGGGCAGTTAGTGAGAAGCCAGATTGCCCTATCATGGGGCACTGGGTACATACTCACATGTATGTGCCCAGTGCCTCAGGAGGGCAAGGCAAATATAAAAAGTAAATGTCCTCTTTTTTACTAATATAGAATAAGCAAACACTATGTTACTAACCCCTATGGATACTATTCCGGAATAAACGCATTTTATTTATTTTTATTTATATTTGTCATATATTCACAACACCACCGTTTTCGTGACTCAGAGAGCGCGTTAGACCGTCGGTCTCAGTTCCATTAATACCAACTTGTGGAATCGTTAATTAATTGTCATTAAAAATGGACATCAGATCCTCGCCAACCCGCTGGCCAGCGTAGCAGGTGTAGGACATTATTTAGTTGTTTGGTATAATATGGTAAATCTAATATACTTTTTTATTTAACTGTCTCCGTGGTCTAGCGGTTAAGTCCGTGGATTTAGAATCGGAGGTACCGGTTTCCATTCCTGGTCGGGACACAAAAATATTTGTTAATATAAATAAATACATTTAATTATTATTTAATTTATTTGTGATATTTCTCGAGTTTGGTACGCTGGAGACATCTACGAGCTTGCCACTCGTCATGATTGGCCTATAGTAAAGGTGGCTAAATGTAAATCCGCTTATTTATAAGCGTGGTTTCTGACCACCCCGAAAGGGAAACGGTCGTGATGATACTTTACTTTACTTTTAAATTTTTATTTATTTTAATATTCTCGAAAAATGTATACATTTTAAAATAAAAAACAATTTCCAAGTGTTACCTGTGAACCGTATGATTTTTTTTAATTTGACTTACCTAGATAGGAACTTTCAATTAATTATTTTTTTCATTGTTTCAGGTTTATTACTTCTGCGTTCAACAACGAAGCTTTTCACAGCATTAATAGTAGTAAGTTTATAAAAAGTAATATATTACCTTTTTTTTTCGATTTTTTAAATCAAATGCACCTACTACCAAATTGCTTACGTGTTCGAGCGGTTATTGATAGAAAAGTTTTTTACATTTTTTTGATATTAATTTATATATTTGTGATATTTCTTGTGTTTGGTACGCTAGAGAAAACGACGAGCTTGCCACTTGTCATGATGGGCCAATAGTAAAGTAGGCTAAATGTGAATTCGCTTAAAAAAAAAAGTATGGTTTCTGACTACGCCGGAAGGGTACGGTCGTGATGATACTTTACATTTAAACTTTTTTTAACATTCCTCGATTTTGGTATGCTAAAGACATCGACGAGAATGCAAATTTTCAAGATGAACCTATAGTTGAGTTGGCTAAATGTGAACCCACACTTAATAAAAGGTTTTTGAACACAAAGTTTTTTTTTATTTTTTTTTTATTTTAGCACGACATGTGACCTTGCGCCCACCTGATGGTAAGTGGTGAGCGAGATCCATGAATGTTAGCAACTGTAATCAGACACTCATGACTATCAGTCCCTAACACTATGCCTGCTTGACTGGACATGACGGCAATTCGAGCCTGATCCCGAAATGTGTACATACACTTTACTGGGTTTATCGGGACGAACGGTGGATACTTCCCCGCCTCGGCAGACTGGACAAATTACCACTATCAGTGCCTACCACCTATTAATTGGTTAATAAGGTTATAGTTCATCATCATCATCAGCCTGTATCTCTCTACTTTTGGATGTAGGCCTTCCCCAAGGCTCGACACTTAACGCGCTCTCTTGCCATCTTGCGACCTTTTCAGGTCATCCGTCCAACTGAGCCGTCCAACTCTACGTCTTCCCGTACAGAGTCTAGAGTCTCTAGAACAGTGGTTCCTAACCACTTCGGGGGTTAATCAGCTACTTCACGGGGGTAACGAAGAACCTAATTATTAGAATCGTCAAATTAAAAAATACAGAAATAATGTTACAGAGCACTGGGCAGTGCTGCGCGTGGCATGTATGCGTATGTGCAGATTCTAGCACTCGCGTGATTCAACATTTATCTGCAGTTATAGATTCACTGAAGCAGTATTTTCCGGACTTGGATAATCGTCAGTCCAACTCTTGGATATTAAGACCGTTTTCTACTGATGATGGCATTATTCGAGACGAAATCTTGGATTACGCGAGAATAGTACTGTAAAAGTAGAATTTCAAAATTATGGTATCAGCACATTTTGGCTCAAAGCAGAAGCCGAATATCCTGTTTTAGCTAACAGAGCTTTAAAAATGCTAATACCTTTTGCTACCACCTACAGATGTGAGAGTGGGTTTTCTACTTTAGTGTCATTGAAAACAAAGGCCAGAAATCGTCTCAATATGGAACATGACTTGAGATGCGCTTTAAGTCAAACTAAACCTAACATTAAAAAACTTGTGAATGCAAAACAATACCAACCATCGCACTGAGCCAACATTTACTAATTTATTTTATGTTAGGATAAGTTTCACTACTAGTCAATATAACCATGGTGAAGTTACTTTACTGTGATGTAACTATTATTAGTAATTCATTGTTTGAAGTTTAAACGTATAAAACGTAATACGTACGTAAGTAGTACGAAGAATTGTAAAGCAGATGACTTTTCAATATATAATTAATAAAGATATTGGTACGAGTATTTGCTTGTATTGTTTTATTTGATGACATTTAAAAGGGGGGTAAAATCAGTTTTCCTCGTAGGTCACAGGGGTAATAATATTAAAAAGGTTAGGAACCACTGCTCTAGAACTCGTTTGCCCTATCGTTCGTGAGTTCTGTGGCAGACGTATCCGGCCCATATTTAATTATCTGACGAATGAATGTCAACGTTTCGAATTCTATCTATCAGAAAATACTAAGCATAGCTCTCTCCATAACTAGCTGAGCGACCTTAAATTTATGGACCTGACCCACTTTCGGTGTTCACGTCGTGTCTGCTCCGTATGGCATTACCATTCAGACATTGTGGTATGGACGATAATAGGATATGCCAGTTTCCCGAATGCCGCCCACCAAGGTTATAGTTATGCACAATTAGTTAGACTTAATAACAAGAATTTAAGTTAATGCGCCAAAGCGTAACCAATAATCATTGGGCGGAACAAAATATAGTGTTAATAATAAATTGCAATATAATTACAGTAAAGGCTGGAGGAAATTATGTCTAACTATACGTTTCAGTTATTTAAATTTTTATTTATGACCTTCATTTAATAGAAAACAGCAATTAGAATAATTCATATCTGCTACAATCGGTTTAGTGGCAGTGTGGAGTTTGAAGTTTCAGATATGGCTGCCCCGCTAATGACGTTTGAAGACAACTTTAAAATAACATTATTTTCACAAAACTTAAATGGGTCAAGACCTACCATTACACCAAAAACAAAGATAAGGTCTTTGCAATTTTTTATAATGCTTATCACTAGCATGGTATGTGTCATTGCACTATGCTACTCGATTTTCGTTCACGACATGAAAGAGGGTAAATATGCCGAAATATGTAAGAATGGTACTATGGTTATAATAGCATTTGTGGTCTCTTGCAAATATGCTATTTTGTACTTTTTTAAACATGATATAATAAAGTTTATGAATTTAATTAATAAGGATTATGAAGACATCAAAACTGAAGACGACAGGAAAATCGTTGAAGGTTATGCCAAGAAAGGAATATGGGTTGGGAAATTATGGGTCGTTTTAGCAGTTACATCTGTCGCTATGCTTCCTATAGTTGTTATTTATCAAACGATTCAAATATATCTTCGTGATAAGAAACTAGTTCTGATCCCCTTTTTTGATATCCAATACCCATCACCTATTAACGAATATGCAACTACTGTTGTAGGTTATATTATTGCAACGATGCTGACTGGTTCGTTTGCTGCCATTGCTGGATCAATATATATCGGATTTGATCCATTGGGTTGCATATTTATGTTGCACATTTGTGGACAATTAGAATTAAATCGAATAAGAATATTGCAGCTATTTTCCAACAATGATAGCGATGAAGTTATAAAAAAGCGGTTAAGAGATATTGTGAACCATCTCCAAGTTATTTATGAATTTGCGTCGAAAAATGAAAGATGTTTTACTGTAGTTTACGAAATGTCTATGAAGACTACTACTGTAATTATTCCTATAACAGTTTATCAGACTATGTTGGCTCTTTCGGAAGGATATCTTAACGTGGAATTTGCTTCAGTATTAATTACGTGTATCGTCCATTGCTTCTTGCCGTGCTATTACAGCAATTTGCTTATGGAAAAAGGCGCAAGCATTGCAACGGCTGTATATTCTTGCGGGTGGGAGACCCGAATGGACACATCTATGCGCAAGACATTTTTGTTAATGTTGACGCAAGCAAGCCGGTCTCTGGCTCTACGTTCGGTTTTCACAATATTAAATCTAAACTCCTTTGCGGAAATGTGTAAACAGTCGTATGGACTTTTTAACCTTATTATGGCTGCAATTGGAGAAACATAACTACTAAGACCACTGCATCATTGCAAACTCCAACAGTAATCTGATATCAAAATAATATTCATGATAAAATTAGTATCAAACTAATATAACGCTTCTAGGCTTGTTATATTTAAAACTTGTTTCTTAAATTCATCGTATCCATAGAAGTAGGAAAGCGTCATTTATTACTTTATGATCGTATCTTATCGCAAAAGTTCGTATTTATCGTGCTCTCTCAATTAGCTTCAATACATTTTTGACACTAAATAATAAAATACCATATTAATGGATATGAAAATGTCACTCATTTAATACAATAATTGATTGACACTTCGGGTGTATTCCGATTAATACCCAAGTTTTCCCGATGAAATACATTATGCACTATATCTGTACGCACGTCGGCTTCGATACAAACGAATTCATGTGATTGGGTTGCATTGCACGTTAAGTCATATATATAAAAAAAGTAAAGTATCATCACCATATGCTTGTCAGTTTGTTATTTCAGCCAATCATTAATGTGATATTGAAAAAGTTAATCATTCGTTATTTTATTCACAGCCGGTTGCAGAAAGGTTTGATTAGCTTTTGACATGTTTAACATCATGTTTATACTATTATTCTCTGTCTAAAATTTGGGTATATGAAAGTGAGAGTATATCCAGGGTGTCCGTGGTTTTGTTTTGTTTCCTGGAGGGTTGAGTGACTGCATTTCTGGGGGTTGCTCTCGGGCTTGAGGAATCTTTTATGGTGTTGGATTGTGCGAGCAGGGAAGGGGGTGGGGGGGAGGCGTTGGCGTTTAGCCCTCTTAAATGTATATATTTTTTGTAAATTAGGTTAGGACTAACATAGTTTTATAAGTTTGTAACTAACACAATGAATCATGTAATTCAAAATTAATAAACATCAGTATTATTATTGGCTAAAATAACCAAAGTGATAAACTAACTACCAATCACATGGAGTATATAACAATGTTAATCATGGATCATTTTAATCATCCTTTCTGCAACCGGCTCTTTTAGAAACCAAGGGTTTCTCAAAGTATGTTATATACAAGAACGTAAAAGTTCTACAATATTTATTTCCTTAAACCATCGTAAATACAAGACAAAAAACGTTAGGAGTATTTTTCGCACAAACTGCTTTATTCTGTCAACAGCAAATATATAATGTTTATTTCATAGACATAGATATAATTTCTTTTGCGACTTTATGGTCTTCATACATGCCCTTTTATTTTTATGGCTTTTTAATGCACCTTCAGCTATTGTTTTATTTATTTGATCGTGATAGGTAAGTCTTGGTCTGCCAGGGTCTCTTTTACCCACAACTTTCGCATTATATATCTGGTTCGTCAATCTCTCTTCTCTCATTCTTTCAACATGTCCGAACCATCGGAGCATGCCTTTCCTTATTTTTGTCCCTATGCTTTCTTTAATACCTACCCTTTTGCGTATTTCGTCATTACGTATGCGGTCCATCAAAGTGACGCCGCATATCCGACGTAACGACCTCGTTTCTACTGCATTAACTCTACTCTCATGCATATTCTGACATTTCCACGTCTCGCTTCCATACATAAGTGTTGCTCGCCAATGGTGAGTCGAGCTTTGACACTGATATTTCGACTGGCGGCGATCAGTGACGAAAACTCCACCCTGTATAGAAATTGAGCTCATTTGACATGTTTACCGCGCGACAGATATTCGCGGTGGCTACGGTATGGAGGTGCATATTTTGGCCTGGGGCCTGGCGAGGTTCTGATGGAGATAGAGTTGAATGGATGGATGGATGGGAAGCTTTTCAGAACACTCGCCGTGTTTCCAAGTTTATATGTCTCTGGTCAACAGCGAATAAATAATGTTCATTTATTATCTGGCGGAGACAGCCCTCATGTATGCTCCCTTTATGCGGTACACTGAGAAATCATTGCTTCTTTGCATATATTATTTATTATCCTATCTATTTCGTACTTTCTAAATCCTATTAAAAATGTTCTTATAAGCACCAGCAGCCGTATTCCATTACTTAAGCTTATATGTTTAGGCCGATAAACATGCATGTACGCTAGATTTGCTCGAATGAAACTGACAGTTTTCTATGGAGATCTGTCGCTTTTTATTCGAATATTTCGAACCGACACGTAAGTCTTTGGAATAACTTACCATTCGATATCAGAGAAGCCCCCAATCGTGCAATATTTAAAAACCAGGTATACAAACACTTTTTAACTAATTGAATACCTAACCTAAACCTTTCTTTTCTCTTATATTAATATCCTTAATATCAGCATAAAAGCAGCAGCATCATCACATTGTTAATTTTATCACACTCTCCTCATCATGTAAGTAGTTTTATTTATGTTATATTAGTATATCTATAGTATGACTTATTTATGTATTAGTATGTAAATTGTATGTCGATATTAGTATGTATATATTTATATTATAATTATATTTCTGTTTTATTTAAATTTCACCTAATTTTTAATTGCACCTACCACCTATCCTGTCTTAATGTCCTAAAGGTTTGGCTATCAGAGAATGCCTAGCGTCATTAAGTCTGCCTTCGTACATAGTGCAATAAAGTTTTAAAACAAATAAATAAGTCGAAAGCGCCAGAATTAGAACCCTGAGTTGGTCGAGTAAACTAATTAGCAAAACCCCGTAGAACAATGTCAAGGTACTTATTTTACGTCTCCGCATCCTCAACCACCAATTGTACTCATGATAGTTATCAGATTTTACTAGATGTTAGTTTTATATTATTATTATTTCTATTTTTGTGTATTATCTCTAAGTAAGAAATGTAAATTAGATTAAGCTTATCAATTTAATCTTCTTTGTTATTGTATTATCAACCTTAATCTCTGTAAATTCTTCTAATATATTTTTTTTAAGTGTAAACATTCTTTGTGTTTGACTTGTCGCTTTATGCGCTTCTTTTACTTTATTTCGCTTTGAAATTCTTTCGACTTATAGCTCTATGGTTTTCATAAATTTTAAGCAAAAATCGATAAAGAAAGCGTTGAACGTTTTGCTTTGCTTTTAAGTCAAACATGGCAATTATCAAAAATTGTTATTTACATTTAGCCTGAGTTTTGCTGAACGTTTTCCAATATTTTAAAAGTCACCCAAGGTTGCAACTTCAAAATTATTACGTTAATGTAAAGTAAATATTGTCTGCTGCGCTTATAAAAATATTAACAACAATTATATTCATTTTAATAAGTTTATATATTTACATTAAATATAGTTATATAAAATACATTAATTAATATGGCAAACTATGGTAAATATAAGAACTAGAAAATAATAGACTATTATTAAAATATAGGATTGCGAAACATTATCTGTAGTTTATTGTTTATTTTCTATCCTTAGGAGCTATAGGAACACTTTTTTCGATTTGACGATTTTACGTTTTTCTTATTTGATACCAACGAGTATTATTATTAAATCAATATAAAATATAAATGGCTGAAATAGCTAACTGTAGTTAGCAAGGACCAGTTTGCTAAAAAGGACATAGTGCCTAAAAATAACATACTTAATTATAATAGTGTCTAGCAGCTGTAAAGGGGTATTGTATGTATATATTACCTACACTAAAATAAAGCTAAATATTAATTGTCTATAATAGTGGAAACCTTTAAATGATAATAAAAAAAAATTATAGCGTTTTGCACTGACAGTTTCCCCAAAAGTGGATGAATTGGTTACCCGCTAAGCTACCCGGGGTAAACGGGGGAACGCTCACATCCCAAAACCAGGCCCATTAGTCATCCGGGCCTGAACGACTCCACTGTCTGAACCTTAATAACACTAATCTATGGTTGACGTTAGCTGAATCCACTGTTCCGTAAATATGTTTTTTTTTCTTAAAACCGTTGACTATTGGACAAAGAAGTCCCTTTAGTCGGTAGATGATATTATAGTTGCAAACAATTATAATCTTAATAACACTGGCCTAACGTTGGCTCCAGGTTTTTAAACTGTAATTTATAAGAGTTAGAAGTCCAATAACGTTAGGTGGCGTAAAAATAATGTTACAAATAATTTCTATAAAAATGATTGGTGCAATTTTATCTATCTTATATTTGATCTTGTTGCAACTACAGCAAATAAATTTGAGATAAAGCCAGAATGATGAGAGAGAGATAGATAGAACAAAACAAACATAACTTATCATGAAGTGTATAACAGAATGGGTAGATAATGAGGAGTTGTGATATTCCACTGCCAGCGCCTCGTAGTGAACTAGTAAAACATAGATATCAGCCTAAAGTAAGGTTAACTAAATATATAGCTGTAACAGTTAAAATGAAACTTTGGCCAATAATTAGGCTACAATAATAATGAAAGGGCGTTGACCATTGACAGTAGAACCACAAACTACACGCGTCCCGAATAATTAATGACCCCAAACCCATAGACATAATATTCTATATATCCTATAAGCTAGGACTAGTTAAATCTGCTATCTGTAATGATCTAAATCATGATCGATTATGCTAAATTCTAAAAGGTGTATTAACTAAGCGAGGCTGAAGCGCTAGGCAGTTGTTCCAATGCTTTTATGGTCATGCAACTCAACAATAAGTCTGTGGAAGAAAGTGTCTCCATCTTCAAATCGTTTGGTAAAGCTGGCTGAATGGTGTTGTGTTAGTTTGTTATGTGGCGTTATTTCCTTTGCCTTTTTGAAATAAAAAAAAACAATGAGAGTTCTTCGCGCCATTTTTCACGGACATGTCAAGTGCAAGTTTTTGTTTTAGAAATTAATTTGCAGTGAATATTATTGGTCAAAAGTGGTGTCGTTTTGTTTAATAATGTGCTACAATGTGAATAATTATGGAAAACGATAAATTGGACTTTAAATATGGGGCACAAGTTGCAGTTTATTTTTTGCGGTTTTCCGCGCTGTGGACTCCCATATTTTACCCGACGTGTCTGGGCTATAATGCCGCGAGTGACTCCAAGTAAAGCATTATATTCTGCAGCATCTGGAATTTGATGACCTCAACTCGGTTGAACTCTGTTATGAACATATATTATTCAAATCAATTACGTATTTGGGGCTAATATATTCTGTACAATGTCCATTAAAGACAATTTAAAAAAATGGAAATTAATTTACTGTGGATATTGTTAGTCAAAAGTGATTGAGCTATAATTCCTCGAGTAACTCTTGGAGTATATATATAATAGCATTAAATTCTGCAACATCTGAAATTTGATGATAACCTCAATAACTCATAAGAAAGAAAGATATATTGCGTCAGTCTTAGCTGTATGGGCTAGACCCTTTGCCTTCCCTATCACCTCATTCATCCATCGGATGAAGAGAACACAGACAAAAAAACATTGTTTGTGAGACAGATTGAATTAACTATAGAACAAGATTGGTTGTTAGAAAATGCCTGGCCATTAAGCCCGCCTATATACAATTTTAGTGTAATTAAGTATTTAAAATAAAATAAATAAAGATCATATTACATTATCTGTCTGCTAAAAGCTTTCTGGTCTTGGTCTTACTTTTTTGAAGACCGCAACACTACATACCTACAGACTGCCTCCGTGGTCTAGTGGTAACAAACGTTGCCGTGAACTCGGGAGGTCGTGGGTTTGATTCCCACCGGGGGCAAGTTGTACTTTGTATAATTTGTCTCGGTCTGGGTGTTTATACACACATCAAAAGTGTCTAGGGATCAACATATATTTTTGCAATAACTTTTCTCCTGATTGATATTCATTAAAATTTTCTTTAAGGATTGATCAAATAAAATGTTTTCGTTTGTCTACAGTAACGATAAACCAAGTCACCTTTGCATTAGTAAAAAAAATTGCCATTTTCCTAATAAAGGGATTTTTGACATTTGAACCACTAACATTAAAGTTCGAAAAAAAGACTGAAATAACAGTTTTTTTTTTAATTTTATTGGGTAACTTAAACAATTAATAATCCGTGTTTCTACCGCGAACACTAACAACACAAGAACATCGGTTTGGCATACTCAAAATGAGTTCATCCAAATCACGCTGTGGAATGGCCGCCCATGTTCGTTGCAACAACAAAAAAAGGTCTTCTTGCGACTGGATACCCTCCATATTCGGCAGAGCTCTTCTCTGAAAAATATCCCATGCATGCTCAATCGGGTTCAAGTCTGGCGACTGAGCAGGCCAGGGCAGGACATTGATGTTAGCTGCGGCGAGAGTCTGTCTTACAACTCTTGCGGTGTGCGGTCGTGCATTATCATGCATTAACTGAAATAAGGGACTGATATGCACTTGTAGAGGAACGATGACGTCTGATACAACCGTCTCAGCATAAATTTGAGCGTTGAGGTTGCCTCTGATCCAAATCAACTCAGTTCTTCCGCCGATCGAAATACCCGCCCATACCATGATGGTTCCACCACTATAAGGATGGACTTCCTGGCAGGATTTTAATCGCTGTTGGCGTCCAGGGGTTCTCCAGTGTCGTATACGTCTTGTATCCGGCCTCATACCAAAACGAGACTCATCAGAAAAGCACACGAAACGCCATTGTTCTTCTGTCCAATTTCTGTGTTCAAGAGCCCATTGATATCGAGTCCTACGATTGTGCATTGCTATAAGTGGTACCCGTAGCGGTCTTCGGGAATGAAGGTTCACTTCATGCAAGCGGTTTCTGACTGTTTGGTCGCTAATTAAGTTCCCTGAAGAGCGATGAAGGCTCACGGCTAACATCATGGCGGTTATTGTTGGAGTTCTTCGAGCTGTGATTTGAATGTATCGGTCTTGTCTCCGTGTGGTGCAGCGATACCGTCCTCCATGGCGCTCAGCCACGGTACCAGTGGTTCGGTAACGTGTCCAAAGTCGACTGATAACACTCTGACTTGTATTCAGAGCTAAAGCCACAGTACGTTGCCGGGAACCAGCTTCTATCATTCCCACGGCTCTGATCATTTCTTCCCTGCTTAAATGACGTCGCCGCTCCATAATAACGTTGGTTTTAATCAGTAGTAGGGAAACAGTAGCACTAATAATGTCTTCAATGCGTCTTATGTTTTTATAGGGAAAATATTGACAGCTGATTTTCATCTTTTACTCGAATTTGATTGACAGTTCCTGTTTTAAATTATGAAATGCACCAAAAAGGATCCATATAAATTTATAAAATCATAAATTTATTACAAAGCCACATCTCAATCACAAGAAATCCGCATAAACATGCTTGATCCCTAGACTTTTTTGATGTGTGTATATTTACAAAAAAAAAGTATAATATGTAGTTTATCAACCATCTAGTTCCCGTAACACAAGCCTCGTAGCTTACCACGGAAACTAGATGGCGCTGTGTGACCTGTCTGGAAATATTTATTTATTAATATTTATTTATACGAAAGCGGTAACCGAGGTAGGTGGTAAGCGGCTGAGATGCCGTAATTCAACAGAGCGTCTAGTTGGATTGGTAACAATTACATTTAGGTTACAAAAAAACGTGTTCGGTTAACGCGTCCGTTTACGCAGTTCTATGACTCAACCGAACATCGGTGTGGTTAAATTAACTTAGTACATTTTCAACATGAATGTGGTCGCCTCTTACAGCCGGCAATAGTTTTGAGCTATGACCTTGCATCCGTATATCACAAAAATCGAAAATTTGGTTATTGTCGATAAATTGACCAGTATATGCCGGCATATAATAATAATAATACATATTTCCAGACAGGTCACACAGCGCCATCTAGTTTCCGTGGTAAGCTACGAGGCTTGTGTTACGGAAACTAGATGGTTGATAAACTACATATTATACTTTTTTTTTGTTGTAAATATATACATATTATACATATAAACACCCAGACCGAGACAAATTATACAATGTACAACTTGCCCCCGGTGGGGATCGAACCCACGACCTCCCGAGTTCAATGCAACGTTTGTTACCACTAGACCACGGAGGCGGTCAGTATACAGTTGGATTAATGATAATAATAATTAATCCTTCAAAGATTATCTTTACTCTCACTTTTTATCCATACAAAATATTCGTAGTTGACCTCATGCCTATTCCGTATTGTAGTAAAAATCAATTAAGTGTATGTATTCTATGTAAATATCACCCTTTCAGTAAGTATTATGTGTAGTGTATTGTATGTGTGTATTATGTAGGTATGTATAAAATGTATTGTTGTTTATGTAGTTTAATGTACCAATAGTATAATAATATTTGTAAGTATTGGTATAAATTAATATTTATTTTATCTCCGAGGCACGGGAACGGTGGTGTTGTAAATCTATGACTGCAGTACGTAAGATAAGTGTATTTCTCATTGGTACATGCCGGGTGGGTTTGAACCGACCTTTGTAAGATTCAGGGAACGCGTTCTTACAACCGTACAACCGAGCCACCACCGTTCCGAGTAAAACATACTAAACATAAATACAGCTAAATCTTAAGAATGTGAAAAATATTTTTATAAAAATTGTCTGAAAGGAGCGCCGAGGACGGCTGAGTGTCGCACAAGTGGAAACAGCCACAGCTACCGTATTCACCGTATTCAGAGGACAAGAAAATCATCAAAATATTCTATTAAACGTGAAAATGTTTTGAAAAGAATCGTAACTAATTATGTCCTAGTTTTCCTATCATTATTTTATTTATACAATTTCACAGCATTATTAACTTTATAATATAAACAGTTAAACTTATATCTAAAACACATTTACGAAATTACATTATTTTTTTATACTAGCACGACATGTGACCTTGCGCCCACCTGATGTTAAGTGGTGCGCGAGGTCCGTGAATGTTAGCAACTGGAATCAGACACTCATGACTGACATCAGTTCCTAACACTATGTCGCTTGACTGGGCATGACGGCAATTCGAGCCTGATCCCGAAACGTGTGGATACACTTTACTGGGTTTATCGGCACGAACGCTGGATAGTTCCCCGGCCCGGCTGACTGGGCCCATCAGTCCGCCTATCACCTCTAGTTACATTATGTTAACTGTTAATGTACTAAGTTGGAATGATGTGTGTAGAAGTATGTTGGTGTATGGAAATGAATTTTAAATGGATGAATTGGCAATGAAGATTTAATAATAAAAAATCAATTCTACTGTTAGCGTCACATGTAACTGTAAATACCCATTTCGCTCAGCGGCTGTTTTACGTGACGGCAACTATATTTGAATTGTATTTAAAACCGAGTCGGTCTTCACTATCATAGATGGTTATTTTATAGTTGCTCACAAATATAGCCTTAAAAACACTAACCATAAGGTTAACATTGGCACCAACAATTGCTTAGTTAACGATCAGCAAAAAAGTTCCTCTAGTCGATCATAGATAGTGCTATCATAGTTGCCTTAAATTAGGTCATCAAGTCAAATCATTTATTCATCCAAAAAGGATCCAATACACATTTTTTCAGAAAATTTATTATGAATTTTAATCAGGTCCTTAGGATGATATATCTTATATCAAAAACCATCCATATAAAAATACTTTTTTTGAAATGTTGGACTAATCGATCGATGTATCCGGTTCATCTTTTGTTTACGTAAATACGATCACATCTCTTAATGTCGTGCTAAGTTAAAGTGGCTGCCAATTCGTTGTCACAGAAATCCAAGAGTTCTTTGTCTCCTTATTTCTGTTCTAAACGATAAATACCTCAAGGATAAATCTGCCTATCTTTCTTCGTTTCACGACAAATCCTTTCGTTCTTTTCACAACTCACTTCTTTCTGTCCCCCTTGCATCATCCTGGATGTGTTTCATTATGTAAGTATATATAATTATGTTGTTGAATTTATCCTACTATTAGTATTTCTTTCATTCCACTTGCATCATACACGAAAAGAGGATCTCAACCACACAATTTTTATTTTCTTTTTGTGTTCATTTTGCTTCTTTTTTATTTTGTGATAAAAAGATTTTTTATGGGTGTCTGGGCGTTGACTGCCGACGGACAGACCTATACATATAGGCTCAGTTCGGCTGCAAATGTCTGTTTTCCTATATCATAATGCATAATTAAATAGGTATATTATTGTTTTCATATCTTGTAACTTTACTGAATAAAGGTATTATTATTATTATTTATTTAGTACACACATCAGTACATATATTATCACACACATAACATAGTATAATTATAACTTATCTAATATATGTACCAATTAGGTGTCACAGTATTCACCAATATAAAAAGAAGAAGAAATTAAAAACTTATTACTGATAAAACAAAACAAAAAAAAAATAATACAAAAACTATCAAATTTACAAAATAAAAATATGACTTCTAAAATAAAATTATACATTTTTCTCTTTTTTAACAGAACTAATAAGGAAACATAAACTTTGAGCAAATTTGGTACCTTAAATAACGAAAACAAAACACTTGTTAAATAAATTATAAGCTACTCAAATATTGATGGTTTGAAATGTTCAAGAACATTTTTTCTGAATACATTGTAACGGTCATGAAATATGTCTATATCATTATTGGCACTGCAGAGACAACTGTAGGTGTTGCAAATTCGGGATGTTGAAGAATGTGAACCTACATTAGTTCTTGAGGGAGGACAGCACAGGATCTTGGTTGTAGGACGACGTGGAATATTATAGGGTACTGTCAGGGAAATGTTATTATTACCTTTGATTATATAGTCAAAGATTATTACCTATAAATGTTCTAATTTGTCCCCAAGGTTTGGCTATCAGAAAATGTCTTCGGGCATTAAGTCCGCCTTTGTACTTTCTGCAATAAAGTTTTTAAATAAATAAAAAAGCGTTGTTTGATCCCCAGTTCCTCCAGTATGTATTTGTTGGTTCGGAACTCCGTCCATGATATGCCCAACATTCTCAGTCAACAGTAAACGCTAGGAGGTGTAATAAAAGTAACACCAACATTTTATTTGAAAATGACATCATTCATTTTAGGCTAATGTTGTACAAATGATAAAAAATGTAAATCGATAATTATATTGATAAGACTAATAATATTTTTACAATATGCTACTGTGCAATTAAGTTAGGAATTTTCGTATGAAATAAATTCTTTAGTACTAGTGCTGTCATGATTTTTTTTTTTTATTTATTTATTGCAGGAAAACATACAGCTAGATAACAATATAAATAAATAGATATAATAAAAATGAGCCAATTAAAAGTTTTCGCCTATAG
Source organism: Tinea semifulvella (assembly GCA_910589645.1). NCBI lineage: Eukaryota > Metazoa > Arthropoda > Insecta > Lepidoptera > Tineidae > Tinea > Tinea semifulvella. The sequence goes on from OU342604.1 coordinate 1,463,317, forward strand.
CTACTAAATACATTATTACACTGGCAAAAATATAAACATCATGATGATATTAATTGATTTATTTAAAACTTTATTGCACTATGTACAAGGGGCGGGCTTAATGCCGCTAGACATTCTCTGACAGCCAACCTTTGGGACAATAAAAAGTATAACTTTGATCGGGGAGTAGGTGCGAAGACGTATTTAAGACTGAGCATTATTAAATATTAACTATATTTATTAATAATATATATACTACTATATTTAAACAGATATATCTAGATATAATAACCTAAACTATATAAGGTAAAGGGGTTTTTTCTACTTAATAATAATAATCTTGTTGCCATAATTTATCTAAAAATGCACATATAACTGTGAGTACAATTTAGCAAAAATCCCCATACAAGAAGACTGATGGCCGATGCTCACTCTATCTTGAATTTTTGTCCTCGTTTGCCGTTGGGATACGTAATTATACCGCTATGGCAGTGACTGTATGGCTGAAGGTTTCGGTGGTTTAAAAGGATTAATTCCTAAAACGTTGTTACCCAAATGCTAGAGGCTGATGAGCCCGCATAAATGCAATTTGTGCCTCATACTTGCTACAGTTAAACCAATATAACCTGTAAAAATCCATTTCAAGCACAAACATTATACAGGTTGTCCCATAAGTCAACGTCGAACTGGAAATGGGTGAAAGACAAGGCAGTGATAATTATCATAAAAATAAAAATCTAAGTCCGGCGCAAAGACTCTAACCTCGGAACAGTTAACGAATTTGCGCAATTCGAGGTCCAGACGATGGACTCTTGGAGACCTTTAGTCAAGCGGCTGATAGAAAGGTCTGGAGACAGGGAAGCTGGCAATTATTTCTGCCAACGTATTTGTCTCCCTATATAGAGGGCAAATGTTACCAACCTCCTTATTTGATGGAACGTATTTTTTATAATTTTCACACGGAAACTGTTAGTGTCAGACGCTATTAGATTGCCAAAAAATACAACGTAATAAAAATATTATTAAAAATATTGATACATGCACAGACTCTTTAGACTAAGAGCTGGTAATTCACTACCTTAACTAAATGCCGCTTTACCCATACAAATTTCTGCACTTAAAAGGGTTTATTTTTTTTGCATTCCTCTCACACAATCCAATATTTTCAAAGATTTAGACAGATCAAAATAACAAAACATTTATAACGATTTTCCTATAACAAATATATGATTAATATATCTCCAAAACGTTCAAAATTTTATTTCCTAGAAAGTAAATAGACTACACTTCTCAAAAGTACACTCTTAATTGTTTTTTTTATATTTGATTGTGCGAGTGAGAGGAATGTAAAAACGCTAAACTATAAGGGAGACTGTAATGTTGAACAAAAGTTTGAAATAATCACTATTTTGTGTCACTTTTGTGTTACCAATAAGGTACAGTTGTTGCATGATAGTTTTTTCACAAAAAATGTCTAGTTTATTTGGAACTACCAGCTATAGAGGTTTCACTGTAGTTCTCTCACAAAGCGCAGAGGCTAACTAATGTATGCAAAAGCGAATAGCGGCGTGTCAACTGTAATTACAATAAACTTATCCGAGCTCGTTACGTCCTTAATGTTCATTAATGAACAGACCTAATTATCTTCATCATCACATCCCTTAGAAAGTCAAAGTCGTGGACTAAGCGTGGACTAATATGCTCAACCTAGTTTTCGAATCGTCAGCTGTCAACAGACGAACGTTAGTCAATGCGATAGTGAAAACAATTTTATTATGGTCCGCCTCACCCCGCTGATGTGGTTTTTTTTTTTTTTTAAATATTACCAGACAGGTCACACAGCGCCATCTAATTTCCGTGGTAAGCTATGAGGCTTGTGTTACGGAAACTAGATGGTTGATAAACTACATATTATACTTTTTTTTTTTGTAAATATATACATATTATACATATAAACACCCAGACCGAGACAAATTATACAATGTACAACTTGCCCCCGGTGGAAATCGAACCCACGACCTCCCGAGTTCACGGCAACGTTTGTTACCACTAGACCACGGAGGCGGTCAAGTCAGTGTCAGTGGCTGGTGTTAGTTGCTCCCAATCTTGGGCTTCGTGTAATTGTAAAAAAAATAATTAAAAAGTAACAACAAAGGTAATACGATTTACAATTACTAGTGCCCATTATACAATATACAGGGTGTTATAAACAATCTGCCAGTGACACTCAGTGGTGCTCCACTGTAAATGCAGCACATACTCGATTTAGTACCTGTAAGACCGCAAAGTTTTGACCTTATTTAACAATCTTTTAAATAAATATTCCTCACATCACACCCTTTATACTTAGAGTGCTAGACCTCCACTGTTAGAGATAGGCCTTTCAGAAATTTCTGGAGAGTTTGACCTACATTCACCACGCTAGCCAGATGGGATGGCTAGAGTGTGATGTCAAATTTTAATAACATATTAACGATTCTACAACCACAATCTACTTAGTGGAACCGGGACTGGCGGCTTAACGTGTTCTCTGAAGCATGGGAACGGTGGTGTTATAAATATATGTCATATATCGATAACGGTGTTAATTGTATAATTACCTATACTATAATCTATATTTGTATTGTATCCTCATTGTACATTTGTTTGTTATTCCATATAAATAAAATAAAATATATACGTAAGAAAAGTGTATTTCTCATTGGCTGCCGGGGTTTCAACCAACCTTTTTAGGATTTTAAGGAAAGCGTTCTTCAACCCAGCCACCACCGCTCTTTAATAATAAATATTATCGTAAATTCATTTATACTAATTTGCTTAGTACCTTATTTGATTTGTTGATGTCGACGCGGAAATAATGAGTTCGTAACCTGACGACGCGGGTAATTAATATACGAGTATGTTATATTTATTTATTTATTTAGAAAAAAATACAGACATTAAGGTTGATAGAACATAGTATAAAGATGATTAAATTATTAAGCTTAACGTAATTCCATTTACATTTCTTACTAAGATATAATACACAAAAATATAGAATAAATTACAAAAATAAATAATAAAATTATATTAAAAGAACTGAATAATCATAATAATAATATTCTAATCATAATAAAAGAATAAATATATTTTTTTTATACTAGCACGACATGTGACCTTGCGGCCACCTGATGGTAAGTAGCGCGCAAGGTCCATAAATGTTAGCAACTAATTTCTGACACTCATGCCTGACTTCAGTTCAGTCCCTAAAACTATGCAGGCTTGACTGAACATGACAGTAATTCAAAAATATATGTTCTAATCGATAATTAAATGATATTCATAGGATAGCATAGCACTTATAACATTTTTAGAGTATGCAGAAATATGTAAGTAAAAAGTTAAGTATCATCACGACATCAGTATTTAAGTCAAAATTTAACGGTCAAGGCAGAAATAACCCTTTTGCATACAATATACATGGTGATTTATGTAAATTGATTGGAGACTAACCTAGTTTTGTCCGGTACGGTGTGGAAATCATAAATATGTTAACATCTGTCAAATATCTAACGTTACTCTCTGTACGAATAGCGGCAAGAATAATGAGCGCTTATATAAATAGTAGGCTTATATAAATACTTAAATAAAATTTTTTATCACATATCACACAGCCGTCTGGCCAGCGTGGCGAGTATAGGCCAAATTCTCCAGATATATGTTCTGGAAGGCCCATCTCCAACAGTGGAGGTCTGGGACGCCGTGTTCTAGGGGCTGTAATATTTATCACATTAATCTATATTTTTCTTTATCTGACTGTACCTTGCCTAACCATTATATTACAATCAGCTAGACCCGGCGAACTTAGTACCGCCTGACAGTCAATGAATGCCATTATTAATAATAATACTACTCACACTCACTGGGAGAGGTCGATTAACCGTTGAGCGGTAAATTGGTTGACTTGGCTTTATTTCTGTATGCGACGACAGTCAAGCGCAGAGTGGGCTCGCGCAGGAGTCTCAAGAGCAACGACTGAGTAACTATATATATAATAAGATCGCTAGGGAGTTTTAGGCTTCCGCTCGGTACCCTCATCGGTATGCCCCACAAATCAGCGCTGATGCGCGCCACCTATCGGACAACAGTAGTACTATCTCAGAAACCTTCGCCGATGTTCACACAACATATTCCCAAAGTTTCATCCCGATCCGTTAAGTTGTTTTGAAATGCATAGGGAACATACATACACACAAATATTCATTTTTATATATATAGATAAGTCTTAAAGGTGGTGTGGTATTAAATATGTTTATTTCGATAAATGGTCATTATACCACGTATAATTGTAAAAAGTGAAAAAAAATTTTTTGAGTATTCATGTATCATTGGTTTTTGAAATAAAAAGGTAACTTTATTTAAAAGTAGTTGTTAGTTAGTCATTAGCCGAAAAACAATACATTATTAATTGTCTCGCACACAGCCGAATGACGAAATAGAGAGAGAAACAATTACGTAAGTCAACGTTCGCGCGATCGTCGAACTCTCGCTACCTACTTGATTAGGGTCGGTATGAGTTGCCATATTTTAGGAAAACTTCTCTGCATCGTAACTTAAGATTTTATTACTGAATTATTAAAATAAAAATTACGTAGCTCTTAATTTTTATTCTAGATTATAATATAAATTGATTTGCTCTTTAATAAATTACAGGTAGTATAATGTAAGAGAGCGAATTATAAACATGTTTCTAGTGTACTTATTAATGGTTACACGGTAAACGTAAACGGGCTATGAATGGAAATCTTTTAGGATATCAGGGCAATTAATTTTGTTATTGAATATGTATATATTTACTTGTTTATTTACTTGACATTCTAATTTTATTTAGATTGTAAGGTGACTCGGCCATTTTACAGTCACGAATATTAACTAACATTAATGATATTAGAATATAAGATGACACGGCCCTTTTACAGCTATGAATTTATGTTTAATTAAAATATCATTATTATTATTTAGATTATAAGATGACACGACTTTTTTTTATTTTTTTAAATATTATTATTTTATGTTTTATAAAATTTATTAATTATCTGACATATGTATATAATTTCTGTACATCATAATTATTAAGTATATTAGAATGTGGCCTCTTTACAGCCACGATCTTATTTAAGTAGTTTCCAAGTTAGTTAGTTTTACTTGCTTGTAGCAGTAATTAATGTTGCGCCTAACATACATACATATGGATTATTGCCTGTTTACGGTCCAACCATTATTACCACTTTGATTAGTACATATGTATAATTATATTGATTTTATTAGTTCTGACTGTATCCAAGTTGTTTTAAGCGAACCAATGGAAATAAACTATTTTAATTTGATTTAATTTTGATTTGATTTGACATTATTTAAAAAGCCCGCTCCGTGCCAATCTTGTATTAGGTTCCTTAGTGCCAATCAAGTGGGGTGAACCAGCAAAATAGATTTGTGTTTGCACCACCGACCAAGTCCTTATTAAAACATAGGGGTAGGAATTTCGACGTGTTAATCCCATCATAGGCTATCTAAATGGGCTATCTATGTCAGGTTTAGGTAGACAATTCGGGCTCTCTCGCTGACCCCAATTTCACCGACGTCAGCCTCTAAAACCAATCATAGCTACGAAATAACATTGTCTCCTTAATCACTGTTCTCGTGGCCTAACAGCACGTCTCAGAGCGACCATCACCGATCGGTTATACGAATGAAATACACTTATTATATATACGTATTTAAACGCTATTTTTTGATATCTATACTCATTGACAAGGCCCCTTTAAATACTTTTATATGTATGTTTATTAACATAAGTTTAACTTAAGACCACAAAGCGATTTCAATAAAATTGGTGGATATCTTCCTTGGAACTCAGAGTTGGACATGACGCCATAACTTCAATATGTCATGCCCTATTAATAATAATAATATTTGTTTGTTTCAGCGTTAGACCGACGGAAAAAACCACGCCGTAGTCTGGTGGACAACCACATCGTCATTACACAACACTTCACTGAGAGAACTCTCACACCTGGAGGAGACGTAAGTCTTTATTACCAGCATCATACCAGCTCCATGATAATGATGAAGTGGCAGTGGGTTAGATACATCTGCCGCAAAACCGACGACCAATGGGGCAAACGGGTTCTAGACACGTACGGGACGACGATGGTTGGGATGGCCCACGTCAGATGGACAGATGACCTGGAAAAGGTCGCTGGCGGTGGCTCGCCTTGCCTACTCGCAGCGGAGAGACGCAGGTTGATGATGATGATGGTGGTGACATAGACAAACACTCCAAAAGGTTGCCTTTTCTTTCTCTACTTTCAATTGATTTTTATTATTATTTTAGATTAGCATGCAGTGTGCAGCTACAGGAGACAGGCCGCCACAGTTTGTATGGGAGAGAGACGGAGTGATCATGACTTCGAACACAGATCCACGGTAAGAAACAAAATAAATCTTACCATCATCATGACAGCCCCTGCAACACGAGTTCTATACTTCCAAATTTTTTGGATAATTTGGCCTACACTACACAGACCTGTTAGCGTTGATCTGGTGACATTTTTTTTAAATAAACTACATATTATACTTTTTTTTTTGTAAATATATACATACATATAAACTCCCAGACCGAGACAAATTATACAATGTACAATTTGCCCCCGGTTGGAATCGAACCCACGACCTCCCGAGTTCACGGCAACGTTTGTTACCACTAGACCACGGAGGCGGTCAAATATTATTATTAAAGATTTCTTTAAGTTTTTTTTAAGAAGACAAAGAAAGAAGTTGGTATTAGGGGAACTAGGATGACACGGCTTAACGTGTTCTCTGGCCTCTAGGCACGGGAACGGTGGAGTTTTAAATTATTGAAAAATGTATGTAAGAAAAGCGTGTTTCTTATTGGTACATGTCAGTGTTTAAACCGACCTTTTTAGGAATTGAGGGGAAGCGTTCCTGCCACTATAACTCTTATTTAATTAATAATTATACTCACAACACAGAGTCCATCTTAATTCTGACTTGCCTGGTGGGTTACTGCTGTACCAGGTATTGTAATCTCATAGGTACTGATAACTAAATTAAAAAAGTTATTAATTGATCGTTGTGGTGCAGTTCTGTATATGTTTTATTTTGTAAATATGATATAGCTGAGTTTTCCTTGCAGATTCCTTTCTTAGTCAGATTAAACATTAACAGGTCACTGGAATCTGCTAAGCTACTGGTCTGGTGCTAAGCTTAGTTATTGGACCACTTTGCTGCTTAGTCTTCCACTAGCAGGAGTAGAATAATTCAAAATAATTAAATTAATGACGGTTAATAAATGCCTGTAATAGGTTTACGTGAATAAAGATATTTTTTGACTTTGACTTTTGACTTCCTATACCTCCACTGCTGAAGTATTATAGCCAGACTAGCTGTCGCACTGTGCAGCGTTATTTCTATTAATTTTTTTTTATCTATTTCAGCTACGCTCTTGGCCAAGTGATGACGTCAGACAATTCTGTTGTTTCCCAGCTAAATATAACAAGAGTAAGAGTAGAAGATGGAGGACTCTATTCCTGTGTAGCGAAAGAAGGAGAACACAAAGCAACACACGAGAACAGACTAAACGTTTATGGTAAAATTTCCAATAATAATTGAAGACCGGTTCACACGTGTGTATTTACAACTAGCAAGACAAGACGAGCGCATTCAATAGGATTCTATCGTTCGGATGTGTATGCCATGTTCTTTTATTCACATCCATACATTCCCACTGGAATTCCGATAAGTCATGTGACCTTCCGCCCACCTGATGGTACGTGGCGCGCGAGATTCATGAATGTTAGCAACTGGAACATTTATGACTGACACCAGTCTCTAACACTAAGTCGGCTTGACTGGGCATGACGCAATTCGATCCTGATCCCAAAACGTGTGGATACACTTTACTGGGCTTATAGGCACGAACGGTGAATACTTCCCCGCCCCGACAGACTGAGCAAATTACCACCATCAGTCTGTCTACCACCTATTTGTTGTTCTCGTTGAAAGTATGTTGCAATCATGTCAAATGGCAATTTCTACTTTTAAGAAGAACTAATATTGTAAGCTTGCCATGGTGATATTTATATAAACATAACACCGCTTGAAACAAGACTTACTAAAGTCAATTACAGTCCTGTCTGGAGAGTGTTATGAAATTATAGGCAAGGAACAGAACTGGAGGTTTATGTAGTTAGATTAACAGAATTATAATAAATAAAATTAAATAGCAGCTGTAAAAGGGCTTTGTCAATAATAATATAATTTAATAATTTATGTATTAAGTTAGTAAGTAAGAGTAACACAGTAAGATTTCATTAATATGAATGCTGATTGTAGCGGATGTATCAGGGCCTTGTCAAATAAATTAAAATTATACTATTACTGTCAATGGACATTGATATTATCATAAAGTCATCTTTTAAAATACGCAACATGGTGTGATTGTGATGACAGTTGCTTATCCAGACTTAGTCTCCATGTGAACATTGTGCGTGACCTTTACTCCGTCATCGGAGCCATCCGATCTCCTCCATGAAGACCAGGAGACCCGTCACGTTCCTTTAGACCTCTAGAAGAGTCCCCGCAGTCTGGAGGAACTTCAGTCTACTACTCTAGCACAGCTATACTACAGCACTCCATGAGTACATGCGCGGCTGTCATGCATCCTCTTCACAGTGGGCTACCTGTAATGTACAGTGTATAGGTGTGTGTTAAACGCAGTGTACCGTCATCATTATTTAGGAGTTTTAGTAAAAAGTTAATAATAAGAATAAATGTAAAAATCTACCCCCACTTTCAGGTCCGCCCTACATAAGATCTCTCCCCCCTATTAAGGCTCAGAGCGGGGATGTTGTAAATCTGCGCTGTCCCTTCTACGGTTATCCGATTAGGTAAGTGCCAAAAGTAATCTTTTATATTTAGAATGTTTGTGTTACATTAAGTTTTAATGGAAGGTCGTGTCATACACAATCCACGAAGACGTGAACTTAAATAACTGACTTAAATAATAATTATTAAGCAGAGTGCGTACTTGAACTATGTCTAGCACAAACTTAATTTTTTTTTAAAGGCAACAACAGTCATCATAAAAAAATAATATTACAGATCAACAAAATTAGCACTGTCGGCACTTAAAACTAATAAATTACATTTAAACTAATATGGGCATAGTTTGAACATCTGTATACCAACTTAATAACAAAAAGAAGACACTGATATTGATCATCATCAGCCTACGTCTCTCCACTGCTGGATGTAGCCACCCCCCTGTGCCGGAGACACTGCGCCCCTTTATTTAGGTATGGCCCGTTGCCATATAGTAATTATAATCGTGTGTCTTAACCAAAATTAAATACAAAAACATTTGGAAAAAAAAACTGCTTTCGTCTAACTTTTTCTTTTTCTATTTTTTTTTAATTATATACACATTAACATTCTTTTGTTAATATTTATAATATATGGTGTTTTTATATAGGTAATACTATTTGAAATTAAAATAAAATGTACACATTTTTTACTGCGATAAAAAGATAGCTAGTAGATTATTTTCATTTAAAATGTCGCTTTGTCTCTTAATTCCAAGTTTGTGTAAACACAGCTTAGCAAAAAGTAATTTACAACTTTCATTAACATAAGCAATTAAATGTTTTTGAAGACGTTGTTTTGTTTGACTTGGGTTCTGATTAGATTTTCATTAAGTACACATAATCTACAACAAGTGTGTTGACTTTGACTGAAGTTATAATTTATTTATCGCTTCCAATTTTCTGACGAGTGGGCATGATTTAGAGTGTTATTGTAGCGTTTTGGTATCGAGAACTATAAGTGACAACGCTCAACCAGCCATACACAATGCCAATTTGGTTGATACCAACACTTATGTATAGAAGCTAAAGCCTTGAACTCTGTGACAAAAAATAAAAATGTAAATAAAGAAATTGGTTCTTTTGCACTTTCAATGCCAACTCGTCTGGCCAGCCAAAGCCAAATTCCCCAGATATATGTTCTGGAAGGCCCATCTCCATCAATGTAGGGCTGTAATGATCAATATTATACGTATTAAACGTAACAACAGAAAAATCGAAAAGATCGAAACTGGTAATTTGGTTTGGAAATTTGGGAAAAACACTATGAAATTTTACCCTGATATTTGGTCGATTCTCTTTTTGTTATGCCTTTATTTCCATACCACTGGACCGCTTATGAAGAGTTACCATCAAATCAATTTTAGATTGTAAGAAATTTACTAATTTCCTTAAAAGAGTCATTTAGTTAAACCTCAAAATAATAAACCAATAATATTAATTTGATTCCAGCAAAATCGATTGGGAATCGAAAGTTGGTATCATAACGTCAAACCTGCCATACCAGATAGCGCGCTACAAGCGCTCCAGCAGAACAAAACGAGACCAGCCGCTGGTCAACAATGGGGTCCTAACAATACCAGAGGTGAAGAAGGAAGAAAATGGTGATGTGTATACTTGCATAGTGACCAGCCCTTCGGGAGAAATGGCCAGACGAGCCTTTGAAATTCAGGTTATAGAAGGACCCGTGCTTGAAGAGATATTCTTAGGTCAGTGCTTTAAATAATTATAATTAAAAATTATCTAGTATCAGTAAAGTAAGTTTCTTTAATCGATTTTTATAACAGACAATATCCCCTATATTCTTTATAAACACAGCAGGCAGCCTACACAAGCCGTTAACCATTAATATTTAACCATTATCTTACTGAAGAAGTATTTCGAAGTCTTTGGAAGACCGTGAGACGTGATGAATAACAGACACATTTCTGTATTATCCACTCTGTCAAAGCATTTCGAAATACTTGTCTACCAAGAAATCTATCCGTCTCTCCTTAACACTATCCACTCTCAGCACCAAAAGTATTTATAAACACTATATTTGAAGCTACGGACGACAACTCTTATACTGACAGCATTTATACAGACTTTCAAAAAGCTTTCGACAGGGTGGACTATAAAATTTTATTGGAAAGGATTGCACTCGTATTATTAAGTGACGTCATTTCGCTTTGAAAGTAGTTCGAGTAGCGTTTTCATTCACTTTAAGCAAAAATAAACCAATAAGAAAAAACGCACACGGTCTTCGTATTATTAAGTGACGTCACTCACGCTGACTAATGTTTTTAATGGTAACCTTTGGCGATTGCTTAATTCATACATCACAAATCTCACATAAAAGGTACTATTAAATGGTTTTGATTCCGGCACTGTTCCCATAAGCTCTGGTGTCCCCCAAGGGTCTATTTTAGGCTTCTCCTTTTCGTTCTTTTCATAAATGAAGTAAACCAATTTATAAGACTCTGTAATTTCCTTCTTTATGCCGACGACAAATTTTATATTTCAGTTATAATTAATATTGTTTTTTTTTTTTCATATTATTTGTTATTTATCTTACGTCTTAATTTTGATTGTCCCGGCGGTTAATTGAAATTATGTCCACCTTTTGTTAAAAAAACAAATAAGTTTTTAAATTAAAAATATAGCAATAGTTAAATCATTATTCTTTTTCGTAAAACATATTTCCAACTCCCATTGTATTGACTATTCTCATTTTAGGCGCAAATCTTCGAGAAGGCCAAATAGTTCACATTTATTGTAATGTGCGAAGCGGAGATACACCGATACACTTTGAATGGCTTAAAGATGGAAAAAGAATACCTAGCAATTTGAAGGTAACTAACATCAAAATACAAAATACATTTATAGACATAAATTGTGTTTGTTTGTTACAAATTTTAGTTACAAAAAAGTTCTCACATTATTTGTACTATTTAAGAAATATTACTGCCAGCCTTGGTATACAGAGGGAAAATGTTGCCAGCCTATGTTGCTATTAGAGATAGAGACTTAAAATTCTATTTGGGTCTATCTTAAAAGTAGATATAAAATTTAAAAGAACACGAGTAGATATCCCAACTGAGATCTTCTTCAATCATCAGAAGGTTAGGGCAATGACTTATTTTAGTTTTCGTTGGCAGATAGGAGAAAGAAGTTCAGACCTGTTCAGTGCTTTAATCATCAAAAGAGTATCCCTGGAGCACTGTGGCAGGTACACCTGTGTTGCCTCGAACCATGTCGCCAAGGTCAACAGGTCCACAGAACTTTACATTAAAGGTATGGGGTTCAATAAATCAATAAAGTTTCAGCCATTATAACGTATTGATAGAAAATCCAAACAACAAAATTCCTTTCATTGGAGATTTTCTATCTGGTCCTATGACGGCGAAGAGAGCATATTTACCTCATTTTTTAAATTTGTGTGTGTTAAAAACTGCATCTACACAGGCCATGTTTGAGAGCATATCGTCACTTGAAGGGTAATAATTACTAAGAGATTATTTTGATGATATTGATATGTATCTACTTGTATACATTGAAATATATTCTGCGTCGATTGGTTATAACTAAAAGTTAAGTATCACGAACGTATTCCATCGAACGTGGTGGTCAAAAACCACGCCTTTGTAAGGAGCGAGTTCACATTTATACCTGGTCGATACACAATAACTTATTTAATTGATTTGTATATTTCTCGAGTTTGGTACACTAGAGACATTGACGAGCTTGCTTAATTCAATAAACTCTCGTGCAAAGTTGCAAAAATGTCGCTTGCTGATTATTTACTTTTGTCTTTCGTTTCTGCGTCGACATATACGATACATATTATCATGTAGACTGATATGTTATAACAGTTTTATTTATTTCAGTGGCACCGAAATGGTCTGAAGAGCCGTCTAACTCTTCACTGTTGTTAGGTCGTCGTGGGACCGTTTCATGTAACGCTATAGGATATCCTCAACCGCAAGTACACTGGATGAAGAAAGATGGTACTTGAATTTAAATATTTCGACGTTCCTTACGTAAAGTATTTAAAATCTTCCATATTTTTTTATTGCATTAATCAACCTTAAAAACGGTATTAACGTAATATTAAATAAAAATAATAATAATTTATCACTATTTATTATTAGGATCGTTATCGATAAAACAAACATACTAAATATACTAAAGATTTAATTTCTATGATTGATTATCAAGTAGCTTAATTTTAAGCTTTATTACACTTGATAACAAGGTTTTAATACAAGATATATTCCAGCAATTCTCGGCACTTGGCAACCAGTTTTAGAGTTAGCTGGAGGTGGTATACTCAGCCTTCCAAACGGTACCCTGGTCATAGAGGAAGTATCTCTTACTGATGAAGGATTCTATTCCTGTAATGTGGAGAATGGAGTGGGACAACCTCTCAGCAAGACTATTTGGATGAGTGTTAACAGTAAGTATGTATTTTAAGAACTCTCATTTGTGGAAACAGCAATATTTAGCCATCGCAATATTTAAAAAAAAGAATCAAAATGACAATAGTTCTAAAATTATGAATGCACTTTTATAATAAAGGGCCATGAATTAGTCCCTAACACTATGCTGACTTGGCTGGGTTTGACGGCAATTCGAGCCTGATCCCGAAACGTGTGGATACACTTTACTGGATTTATCGGCACGAACGGTGGCTACTACCCCGCCCCGGCAGAATGCGCAATTTACCACTATTAGTCCACCTACCACCTATTTAAATCAAATAAAAAATAAATAGTACGGCTGTGTAACTATTTTACGTAATAATATATTGTTTTGTTTTTAAAAGATCTTTATCTACTTCCGATTCGATCTTCTTGTTGAGGCAAGTGCGAATCTCTCCAAACATTTTTTTTTAAATTCTTGTTACTTCCTTAAAATGTTGTTTTTGTGTTAAGTTTTTAGTGTATATCTGTTGTTTGCTTTAACTTTATTCTTCTTAAATTAATGTACCTGGACCAAGTTATGGTTGCACAATTTCTTCGTAAAGTTTACTGGTTTGAAGTCAACTGGTAACGTTTACCACTGGTTTCTTTGTTCATTCATGTTAACAGCCAATGTAAAACACACAATTTTATCTTTGTTTGGAATAAGATTTAATTAATTACCACAAATGTAAAACATAACATCAAGAGATAAATAGATAAGATACACAATTACTTTTTGCAGAGCCTGTGCATTTTGAATCACCAGCAACAAACCTCACTACTAGACTCGGGCATTCAGTAACAATTGAATGCCAGCCAATGGGAGATGATCCTATTAGAGTCTCCTGGACTCACGATGGCAGTGTCATTGATCTTAGAAATCAGAGGTATGGATTTTTATCATCGCCTAGAATCATTATCATTATAATTATATTAACTTTAGGTCGGATAAGAACAAACAAACAAAGCGTTGTAGTCTAGCGGTTAAGACCGTTGACGCAGAGGTACCGGGTTCAATTGCTGGTCAGGCCACAGCCATTTACTGAATTTATTTATTTTCTCGGGTTTGGTACGCTGGAGATATTGGTTTCTCACGACCACGAAAGGTGTATACGTGATGATACTTTAAGTTGACTGTCAGTTAATGTCAATCGATATTTTTGTTAGATAAAGTTGATTTTGTAATTTTAACTTAACTCGAGAACATCTTACGCCTAAACTGTCAGTAAATGAAGTTAGGTAAGAATACACATTTTTAAATTTAATATTTGCTCTTAAAACAATATATTATAGTAGGTATAATATCTTAATGAGTGGTGGTGGCTCGGTAGTAAGAACGCTTTTTTAAAATTCTTTAAAGGTCAGTTCAATTACCAGCATTACATATAAGAAATACACTTTTCTTACGTACATTTATCATACATTTACTACACCATCGTTCCAGTGCCTTGTGTGAGTGTGGCTTGATGATGATATTAATAATAATAATTTAATGACATAAAATCAATTATGAACAAGATTTGTTGCAGTATTGTACTCGTACATGTTTACTTAAATAAAGGTCCCCTATACTAAGGTTGCCTCGGTCATAAAGGGGAGAGCTAGTTGACACAGAGGAACCCTGTCTTGCAGCAGGGTCGCTCTGTACAGTAACGAGTCCATTTTTAATAAGTTGAGGGTAAGGCGGTTTGGACAGATCATGCGGCCAACATGACATGTCATTTTACTAATGATGTCAAGGAGTTCAGTGAAAATCAGCACAGCAAGAGATATGTTTTTTTAAAATATGTATACATGTTGATAAATATTATTTTTCAGATTAAAATTGTCAGAAGCAAAGACTAACCAAGGCATAGTCAGTACGATTACATTGCAATACACAGAAATTAACGACGCAGGCACCTATCAATGCAGGGCTAATAATCCTTATGGAGCCGCATCCTTTAACGCCTTTCTTAACATTTTAGGTGAGTTTTAATTATTTCAATTATTATTCTAGCACCCAAAATAGATTTAAACCTTAATTGATTTCTTTTTATTCTCTTATACAGCCATACCTTCCTACTGGAATTCGGTTAAGTCAATATTTTACAAAATATTATTATGTTGTACACAATATCATACACCTTAAAATTTTATTTGTCCCTTAGGCAAGAAACATAACTGGGGGTTACATATATTGTACACTACATTAAAAACACCGACACAAAATAAAATATTAAACTATACTATATAAAACTAAATACAATTCAGCAATCATATAATTATATTTATATAAGTTTAAGCATTATAATAAAAAATATTTATAAAAATTAAATAAATTTATATTTGGTAAATTAAGCAGCTGTAAAATGGCCTTGTCATAAATAATATTATTATTCCTATACCTGTATGAATTATTAATGTTGGTTCCAAATATGAAACCAAAACTAAATTAATAACTTAAGTCCTTCAAAGGCAATGTTGGTAATAGTTAAAATTGGATTTGGTAATCTATGATGAAATGTCAATAGAAACCTTTTTTGGGTCTAATTCAATAATTTGTTTTCAGAACAAACTATCCCGAGACCTATAGCCGTTCAAACAACATCATATTTAAAATTGTACATTAATAACATCAAATTATTCAAATACATATAAAGTTACGGTTATCTAGTTTTTTTTTAGGAGCAGATTATTACAATAAAAGATTGTTTCAGATATAACTTTTACTTCATCTCAACAGAAATCAAAGAGAATAATATAAACAATTTTCTATCAAAAACATCAATCAATATAAATAGTTATAAACAGAGCATAAAATATTCAACCAGTAATACTATTAAAACATTAAAGGTTTTGGTAAATAAATACATACTTGGTATAAATTTTAGAGCCCCCAACTCCACCAATGGACCTTCGAATAGACTCAGTGAAGAGTCGCTACGTCAAGCTGTCCTGGAGGGATATCATCAGAACTCACGTGCAGTACTACACTGTACAGTTCGTTCCTAGTCATTATTCCGTTTGGGATACGGCGAGAACTATTAATGTTACTAGGTAAGTGTGAAATGACGATTATAGGAATAGGTTTAAGCTTGACTATACTAGTAGGCGAGCTAAAAGTAATAAAAAAGCACGGTTTGGAGCCATCATGATAAGTGACGAGCTGTTTGATTTGATAAATCAACCTATCAAGGAAGATAAATGTCATGAAGAATATACAGTTGTAGGTACATCGGGTATTCGCAATATAACCCTTTTAACAGGGTACGGCGAATATCACGAGAGCCATTGCTCTCATTGCTAATTTTAAAAGTACAAGTCGATGAAGTACAGAACAACCCTGCAGCTATTATTACGATTGTAATAATCAAAAAGCGCACACTAGAACAAAATGTGGTTTACATTTTTAGCACTTTATTTAGGCCGATGGTAATGTACCCCTCGCCAACCCGACTGGCCAGCATGGCGAGTGTAGGTCAAATTCTCCTGATATATGCTCTGAAAGGCCCAGTCAGAACAGTGGAGGCCTAGGACTCTGTGTTCTAGGGGCTCTTACGATAATGAAAATGTGTACAACAATAATACTTATGATCAATTTTTTTTTTCAGACGCGACAATGACTTACGTCAACTTTTAGATCTACAAAATCTACATCCGGCAACTTCGTATGGTATACGAGTGGCTTCGGGTAACCAAGTTGATTTAAGTCCATATACTGCGCCTGTTCATTTTACTACACTTGAAGAAGGTAAATATATAAACTATACTATTTCTTTTTTAAATATTACTAGTTAAAGGATACTAGTATAATGAATATATATTATACTTTTCTTATTTCATAATACTTGATTGATTCAGCGCCATCAACTGCTCCAATAAATGTAATGGTGGAGCAAACATTAAACCCTGGGGAACTCCACATATCATGGCTTCCACCTTTAAAAGAAACCCATAATGGTGTCATAATGGGATATCACGTAAAAGCTGTACCACAAACCAGTGGCCTAACTGGTAAGTCAAGTTTAGTTGTCAAAAGCTTTATTAGGATCCGTGTAAATATCTACTATGAAAAATTACATTTCGATTTTTAGCTGCAGAGGCAAATACAAGAATAATTAAAATATCGCAACAATCTAATAAACAGGAGACAGTAGTAAATGGTTTAATGAAAAATACAAGGTTGGTAGAACATAAATATTCTTATTGTCCTATTTACAAAATGTTTCCATAAAAAGATCTTTATGTTTTATTTGTTGTTTTAGATATTCAGTTTCGGTATGTGCGTTTACGACAGCAGGTTCTGGACCATATTCTTTGCCTGTTTATCAGGATACAAGAGAAGGCGGTAATATATCAGATTTATTATAAATACTAAGAAATTTGAGACAACTGGCCAATTTTAGTAATAAATGAATCAAGTTATGAACTAAATTTATCAGTTTACCTTTTAGATAAAATACAATTCGTAATAAGGATAAATTAATGATTATTTATATTATAGCGCCAGAATCAGCACCAACTTCAGTAGAATGTAGTGCTGTATCTTCTACTTCGCTAAGAGTAGGTTGGCAACCAATAGTGATGCCCGGACAAGGCACATCACTAGTGGGGTACACTGTTTTGTATACTGAAGGTAATTTTGTTTATATTAATATTTTTAACTCAAATATTGACATATTTTTAATAAGCAATTTATTTTCTGTTGTTGACTTGATGTTTCATAATGTGATAATGACCAATGCCAAATTGTTGAAATGCTTTTTTTTATAATTTGCTTGAAAATCTGCAGGTTTTAGAAAGTGTAAAAACATTAAGGCTCGAAAAGCATTCTACGAGAACACCTCCGGCCTGCGACAGATATAGAAGTGGTCTCTAAGTTATTTTGCACAAATCTTTTAAATGCCTTAATATCTTTAATGTATAGATAATGCAAGGTGGCATCCTAATGCTATAAATTATATTTGTTTTTTAGATGCAATATGGCAGAATCTAACATCAGCTCACACAGAGTCATACCTCCAAGGGCTGCAGAAATACACAAACTACACAATTAAAGTGGCTGGTTTCTCTAATTACGGTGCTGGGCCTTTCTCTTACCCTATTTACTGTGCTACTTTACAGGACGGTAGGTATAAATTTATTTACACCCAAATTAATGTTTCTCAAGATCGTTAAAATAAACTATCTTCCCAATTAATATTATTAACACAATTCTTTAACATTCATCGCAGCCCCTAGAACACAACGTTCCAAACCTCCAGTGTTGAAGACACAACCGAGCCATCACCGCTCTCATTTCTTTAACACTCTTACTAAAAGTACAATACGTAAACCATCAAACTTTATAGTATTTAAATCTTTATAAATCACGCAATTTTCATCAATAATTGTACTCGTAATATTTATTGGGATAATTAAATGAAATTTTAACTTAAACTTATTAAAACTTAACATTTACCTCATATTCTATTGCAGAATCTTTATATTGTTTTTTTCAGTTCCTGGTCCACCATCAGACATCAAAGTACTGGTGTTGTCCACTTCATCACTGCTGGTCAGCTGGAAGAGACCTGATCATCCCAATGGATACCTCATATATTATACTGTATATGTGAAGCCTAGTTCCAGGTACCGCTATCTAAGCTCTATATAAAATATGTTTTCTTTACACAAACAATTGCAAAATATATATTATGATAACCTTAATTTAAAAAATCAAAATTTTTCATAGGAGTTTCTTTAGAATTTGAATTTCTAATTTTAAATCATGATTCTATGTCAATATTCAAATAGAACACAATTACATATATTAATTTAAGCAAAATGTTCAAATATAATAATAATAATAAAAAATGAAAAATTTCCACTAATCGACTTCCAAACTAGAATGCATTTATCAGTTGAGAAGTGGTGAAGAGACTTGCAAAAATATTTTCTAAAAAGCTTCGCTTTATTATCTTTCAGCACTAACCCCCCACAAAGCTACCGAGTGGACAGCGAGTTTCAGAACTCTGGAAGTAGAGTGGGGACTCTGGAAGTCAAGGAGCTGGCTCATGGCAGACCGCACGATGTCTGGGTCACCGCCAGCACTGCTGCGGGGGAGGGACTTCCTACCAGAAGGATTACACAGACACCTCAACATAAAGGTATAGTGAAAATTCGTATATTTTTCCACTCCCTCTGTCACTATTGACTTCTATAAGTTAAACACGTATATAGTATTTATTTAGAATTGTTGTTATAAATTATTTATGGGTTTCTAGATGCCTGAAATAAAATATATTTAATTTAATAGTTCTTATTAAATGTAAATAATAGGAACAGTAATAATTATTATAAACTAGTCCCAAGAAGGATGACAACATATCCTTTCTGTACAGCGACGCTTATACTTTGGCAGAAATGATTGCCAGCCTCTAGACTTTTCTGTCAGCCGTTTGTTCAAGTACTTGGCCAGACGCTTGGCTGAGGACCCGAGGGTCTCATCGTTTCGACCTGTGTTGTTATTGCTGGAGGGTTTTTTTAATATCAGCTAATCGACCCCAAAAGGCGCAATCTCGCAACCTGTACCGATGTTGGCGTATTTGCGCAGCGTATTTTATTATTGTTATTCTATTATCTATCTGTAATATTTCTACTATGTACTCGTATTATAAGGTATTACAACGATAAAAATACAATCTGCTTTTGTCTACTCGTATATGTTGTGTTTATTAGTTTTATTATATCAAGAAATAATCCAATTAAATAAATAAATAATAAATAAATATTTCCAGACAGGTCACACAGCGCCATCTAATTTCTGTGGTAAGCTACGAGGCTTGTGTTACGGAAACTAGATGGTTGATAAACTACATATTATACATATAAACACCCAGACCGAGACAAATTATACAATGTACAACTTGCCCCCGGTGGGAATCGAACCCACGACCTCCCGAGTTCACGGCAACGTTTGTTACCACTAGACCACGGAGGCGGTCTTGACTTGAATTTAGCGACAGAACCTGTACAAAATAATCGCATTTAAATTTATGCGTTTCTTTTAGAAGATGTCACTAAAACACTAAGGTTTGCACTAATGCTTCAGCTGATTTGAACTTAGAAACGATGGTAACAAATACTTTTGAACTACTTATTTAAATACGAAAAATACATAATTCAGCAAATTCGAGATCAATTTTAAACAATATATGTAGTGGTTTATACTATGTATTAACATTTCTAAATCCAAATACATAATTTGACTTGTTTCTATTTCAGTGGTTGCCGGTGTAGCATCGTTGGGCGGTTTAATATCAGTAGGAGTTGGCAGTTCATTGTTATTACTTTGTCAGTGTATCGGCACTCCTGCACCTCGCACCGTTTGGTATCACAATACCAATATCATCACACATCACCCCAGGTTCACCAGGAACCACGATGATAGCCTGCTTATTAATAGTGAGTAATTAGATATAAAATTGCGGGACAATAAAGTAACAAAAATGAACACGGGACGAGACGCAAAACTTCGGAACTTTCCTGGATTTCGCAGCCATCTGAAAATCGTAATTGCTATCCCATACTCGGGTTAAGCTAGTTAACATACAAGAAAAAAGAAGGAGAAAAAGTCACAGATAAATATCTGTATCTAAAACAACCAGCATAACATTTGAACTACGAAGACAGTCGCAGTGTTTATTTAATAGTAGCTAAAATAGACTCTAAATTAACTTATATTCATTTGGTCAATTTTGGAATCATTAAATTAATCTAACCTTTAAACTGTAATTTTCTAGATATAGACCAATCTCTAAGCGGCAACTACTCTTGCTTAGCGAAAAATCTTTACGGATCAGATTCCGTGGACTACCGTGTGGTGGTTTTACCACTTCCAGAAGCGCCAGTACTAAGAGCCACTCCATATAAAGATTCTATTTTGGTAGAATGGGAACAACCTTACTACCTTAGCAATAGGAGCTTCGGGCAAAAGATTAGTAAGTGATATTCTTTATATAATTATTATTTCACATTTCTAATACATAAGACTAATACAGTTGCAGAGAGATGTTTATATATGCATTATTGAAAACGTTTTCGATTGGGCAACATACTTCAAAAGTGTTTACTTTGACAAATGAAGTTTGATCAACAGTTGAAGCTTTTAAGTTGATCAATAACTACAATTGCTATAGGTTCTTGCAGCTAATGATCTCGGGTTATGATCATAAGATATTCGGCGTCTAAAACTCCAAACTTCTAATCAACATTTAACCAAACAAAACATACCCTAAAAACTATTTGTTTCCAAAATAAAACATTTCTATAACAAAAAACATTAAATAAAAATTTAGTATAACCATCAAAAGTCAATGTTAAAATTTATTCACTACCATCGAGGTAACAATTTTTAAGTTTGGATCACTTAAAACAGAATTCGAAGAATAAAAGAAATATGAAACTAAAAAGTAGAAAAAGGAAATAAATATAAATAAAGAACTGGTACTAAATCGCTACCAAGTACATTATACACAAGGTCATAGTGCTAAGAATACTGGCAAATATTAACGCATTGAATGGCAATGCTGATCCTTTGGCTCAAATTTTGAACATACTCTTGTCTTTTAAGATATTGATGAGCTGTTTTGACAACGCCTTAATAATTTCAGGTTACAGTCTAACATGGAAGGAATCAAACGGTCCGTGGCGAGATGTCTGGTCATCGTCGAAACTCTCCAACTTATCTGGTGTCCAGAAACATACCCTCACCGGACTCAAGTGCGGAACTAAATATTCTCTAAGAATCACCGCATCAAATAAAGTTGGGACTTCCCAACCTGCGTATATGGATGTCAGCACTTTGGGGGGAGGTAAGTCATAATTATCAAGAGTAATCGGTAAATAGCCTACCGGCCTATCAATTATTTATTTATAAAAAAAAACAGTCCTAACAGTAAGTAGGTATTCCTAAAGAGTAGAAACAAGAAGAATTTAAAGTAAACATAAAGAAGTAAAAGAATTGTACGTTAAAGCAGGGAAAGATATTAAATATAATAAATTAAGTAAAGTAAAACAATAAAAAAGTAAATAATTATCGCTACCCTTGCAGGGTGGTCAGAAGCTAACCAGTATACTTTTGTAAATAATCTAAAGGATATATATTAATAGAAAAATGTTACTACACATTAAATGAATTCATGTAAGATAAACTCTAACGTATATGCAGTAGTTATTATTTTCGATCCTTCTCCGAAGTCCTGTTGTTTTTTTCTTTTCTTAATATAAATGTGTTGTAATATGGTTTGAGGTGTTTAATGGTTTGAAATTGTTATATAGTTTTAACTATAATGTTATTATTTGCTACGGGGTGTCATACTCGTATATGTAGTTGTACTATTTTATGATATGCAATAAAATGATTGAATTTTGAAACCCAGATGACAAAACGGACATCGATGTCTCTAGCGTACCAAACCCAAGAAATATCACCAATAAATTAAATAAATAATTGTGTCCCGACCTCACGGGACTCTTTGAATGAATAAAACTCGCTTAACGAATAAAAGCAACTCTCTATCAATAACTTCTTGATTTTATATAGATAGTGCTAGTATCAACAAAAATGCTTCTTTTCAGTCCCAATACCACCTGCAACAACCGAATGGTTATGGAGCAATGCGACCAGTATCCACATCCAACTGACCGGCTGGGACGATAACGGGTGTGACATCAAATCCTGGATTGTAGAATATAAGGTCTTGGGTACTAAGTCTTGGATTAGAGCAGAAAATAGAATGGTTCGTCATTACTTTACTACTTATAGGTTCTTTAACTGCAACGTGATCTGTTTGGAAATGGAATCTGCTGAGTCAAGTGAAAATTAAAGTTATTGCAAAAAATGACACTAAGGAAGGGTAAAAGAAGAAATGATATTGTAAATATGTTTAAGCTCTCAAGCTATTCGAAAACTGTTCACCAGCAAATTCTTCTGTTGTCTGCTGGGTCCATATTTATATAATAAAATTAATAAAGAGTAGCTAGTAATCAATCATCGATGGTGATCGAAAGAATGTCTCATAATCTTTTCAGTCTACAATGTAACGGAGGAAATTACCATCAGAATTTTGCTAACCCGTCTGGCCAGGCAGCATGGCATGGCGAGTCTATGTCAAATTCTCCAAAAAATTCTAGGACTCTATTTTCTAGGAGTTGGTTAAATATAACTTAAATTATTAATATATAACTTTGTTTAATTTGAAGGACTTCATTGACCAACCAAGCTGGGGTCACCACTACCAGCAGAAGATGAGCCAAACGTTTGCCCTGGCTGACCTGAAGCCGTCCCTCTGGTACCATCTTAAGATCACAACTGTCAATGAAGCCGGACTTGTCAGCGCCACCTATACTTATTCCACCAAAACTATGAATGGAGGTAATTTGACATGATTTATTATAAAATTCTAATAACGGTTTTATGTAGATATTATGGTTATGCAATCTGCATACAATATTTATGGTAGGTATATATTTATATTTTACATTTTACAATATGTGTATGTTAATAGATTAGAGATTACAATATATGAATATTTTTATATACCTAACATTCAGCATTATTTTTTTGATTTACTTGAATCTACTATACTATTACATTTGAATGCAAAAAGTTTTTTGCTGAAAATTCATAATAGTAAAATAATGTAAATTATTTAATATGTGAATTTCTCAAAGGCAATAAATAACACTTCTTTTCTAAATTAAAGTAATTAATTATTAATAATGTAATTATTAATTTATTCGGCTCGAAGAACCAGTTTTGTTTTACTCCGTTTTGTTTGTCGTTGATCCAAATAAGTTTTGATTTTGCTGAAAGTGTCTTGGTAAAGTAACTTAAATCACTTAAAAGATAATTTATACTTACATTATAAATGCGAAAGAAGCTTCGTCTGTGTGTCTGTAGGTATACAGACACATATATGTCCACAGACTTAACCGC
This sequence comes from Tinea semifulvella, assembly GCA_910589645.1. Classification (NCBI taxonomy): domain Eukaryota; kingdom Metazoa; phylum Arthropoda; class Insecta; order Lepidoptera; family Tineidae; genus Tinea; species Tinea semifulvella. The sequence continues at coordinate 1,487,625 of OU342604.1, forward strand.
TAAACCATGGAGCCAGTAGTAAAAAAAATATTTTTTAATTTTATCTCCTTTCAGACGAAATAGGTCCGCCTGTTGAAGTGTTTGACCTTAACGTATTGGTCATTATCTGCAGCTCTTTACTGCTGGCCATTTGTCTGCTGTGCTGCATCTATATTATAGTCAAACGGCAGAGGTGAGCAAAAACTCATTTCGTCAGTTAAAAGATAAAACTCATTAAGTAGACTAATGAACATAATGAATAAGCTGCGAATTCTGACGACACAATTCCAATATGAAGCACACTCACAAATAGTGTAAATAACTTTAACTCGTCAAACTCGAATATTTGCTCAGAATAAAAGCAATAATTCAAAATAAAGGTATAATTAACTTATATTTGTAAAAGTTGAATCGGTTAATTATGAGCAATCTGAAATTCCCTCCATTTTCAATAACTAACTATGCTGCCACTAGATGGCGCTACGTTACTTTTAAATTGCAATATTTATCAAATGATAAAATCAAAATCAATGATAAATGATGATCCTGCCGGGGAAAACGGGGGACTGTCCCCATCCCCAACCCACGCCCATTAGGCATCCGGGCCTGGACGACCCCACTGTCTGTCTGTATTTATCAAATAAATTCGCAATCAGAAGTACCCACATGTGGATTTGCAGAAAATAGTTTTCGTTATAAACTTCCAAGCAATGAAGTCGTCAGTCGCACGTCGCGTTCCGTTCCAATAACAACTCTATCATCTACCGTGATCCCGTTCTGCTAGAAGACGCGCCGGTTATGTTCTGCTGCAGACTGCTGTGTTAATTTTGGTTTGGTGAATATCATGGCCAGGATAGGTGATTGTGAACCTGTGAAAAGGTGGCATGCTTTTCTTATACTCGACTATAAGTAACCCATCTGATTCTCTGTTTCCGATATCATACCTCTGTCTCCGGATTGCTATTATAAAATTTTAATACAGTCCACTGAGGCCCTTTGTTCGCGTTTGGTCTGGACCTCTGGCATAAGCAAAGCTAGCTGGAAAGTTCTGGATCAGACGCAAACAGTTCTTGTAACTCATTATTACTCCCTATCATACGCTCATACAAACTGGAAAGTCTTCTCAACTCATGCATTCGCTATGTATTTCGCTTGCGTAGGTATAACCATTTCTCTCAATTTCGCATTGAATTAAAGTGACTTAACATCTGTGTGCTTAGTGTAACATGCAAGTTTCGGAAAACGTAACTGCTGTAGTTACGTTTTTTTATTTTACATTGCGTGTTATTGCAAGTTTGGCTATAATAACAGGCAATGAACATCGAAAATTCAGTAAAAAAACTCTACTACTATAGTTGCGTTTACGAAACTTCACTGTCACACTAGGCATACAGACGGTATTTTTCAGTACACTTTCAAATTACACAGGAACGCTCGGGTCAAACAGCTAGTTAATAATAAACTAGTTACCTAATAAATAAAAAATACGTTTTTTTTATTTCAGACAAGGCAACCTGACCGAATATCGTGACTCCATAACAATCGACAATAAATCCGAAAGTGGTAATCTAAGCGGCAACACTTCTCACACAAATCTCGCGAGCGTAAAGGACAATGTACAGAATAACTGCAGTCGGATCTACAGCGCACCTATACATATGAGAAATAACAGTAAACATGGTGAGTGTAAAAGCGATATATATATATACATACATATCTTCACGCCAAATCCCTTGTGGGGTAGGCAGAGACAATTGAGCGCCACTTGTAACGATTACGACATAGGTACCGCTTTCGCTTCTTCGACATTCATCAACTTTTCCATACATGCCCTTTTTTTCGATGGCTTTTTAATGCACCTTCACCTATTGTTTTATTTATTTGTTCGTTGTAGGTCTTTCGCATTATATATCTCGAAGACATTAATAATTCAATTCTGGTATCGGGCTGGACATGGCTGGCTAGCCATCCTAATATAGACCACTTATTCGCCAGACCAATAAATATTAGACAGATAATAATTTATATTTGATTTGATACTCAAGCTGAGCCTAGTTTTCTTAACATTATATTTGCAACTAACCTACCTATCACCAAGCATTATATATGTAGAAAGATAATAATAGGACGAGGTGTTATATAATTTGTTTGATTTCAGAACTGTACGAAATAAGCCCTTACGCTCAGTTTGCCGTGGGCTTCCGTACATTTGGACATGTTGAGAACCAAGATCTGCCCAGTCGACATCCTAAAACTTATGACACAGGTAAATAGATATGCACAGGTGTTGGCAAATGAAAAAGCGCTGGATAGCTGTATGTGGAGCAAAGAACAATGGCGAGATTACCTGGTAAAATTAAATAATAAATAATTTAATTGAAACGTCTTAAAAAGAGACTTTAAAAGAATCTCGTAAATCAGCAAGATTTTCCATAAAAAATCATTGTCTCAAAAATTCTATCCTAACATTCGCCGCATGGATCTCTCACATTCGTTCAAAAACAAACTGTAGTGTTGCCACTGTATAAAAAAAAACGTAGTACACAGGTAAAATAATTAATGTTTCAATTTATATTGGTTACTAACAAAATTAAATAATCACTACAGAAGAATTATAAAAAAACAATTACATTTCTCAACGACAAAAAGAATCGTCCAATAAACTAAATGACTATTTAATAAAAGAGACTACATTTTTACTACCTATATTTACTACAATATAAGGATATATATATATACAAATATATATATACAAGGAGCTCAAAGTCACTACCAGGCTCTCTTCCATCTGCCTGCAACGAGTCCTTGAGTATTTTGGTCATATAGCCCGTAAAAGCTCTGGCAATCTGGAAAGGCTAGTCACGGGGAAAATTGAAGGCAAGAGACCCCGTGGCCGGAGCCCGACACGCTGGTCAGACCAGATCCGCACCACACTTCACACCCAAGTCCACGAGGCCTTGCACGCCGCCGTGAGCAGACCCGGATGGCGCAGCATAGTCCGGGACAAAGTGATCCGAGGAGGGGGTCACGACCCTCAGCATTGAGGAAAACGACGCAAGGAGGGATTTACTACAAAAAAAAACTAATAATGAAAAAAGCATAGCGTCGTCCAAAAAAATTTAACATAGAAAAATACTAATCTAAAAATAAGAAATAAAAATAAACTAGCTAACCCTTATAAAACTCATACTATGTAACGTTATAACATGTATACGTTATACAATTATTCATATTAAATTTAAATAACACACACTCCTGCACAAAATTATTTTTAACTTAAAGCGGGTCCCCCAATACAGGTATAACTAAACATAAAATGTACTATTTTAGTATAAACCTTTATATATAAAGAAATAAATATTTTTTATCTTTTGATTGAATTGATTTATCTGAAGATATATTTATTTACAGCGGATGTTGTTACCGATCACTTTTTTATATACATTTTTCATCTAGAGACCATGCAAATTTAGTTCAGTAAATTCATGTATGGGCACTCACCATTGTTCTTTGCGCATAGTCATGAAAAACAGCAGCCCTATGCTGTTACTTAAGCGCAAACGTTATATAATGGAATCCGTTAACTATTTATTTATCACGCTATTAAAGTTGATATTTGCACGGCCGCTGTCAATGTCGAGCGCTTATAGAGTTGAGAATTGCATAATATTTTGTAATAATGAAATTTTATTTTATTCGAAGTAGGTAATTCGATACAAAAATATTAAAATAAAATTGACTAAAAACTAATTATAAAGAAAACTAAAACTAAAAATACCTATGAAATTAAAACTATTCTACAAAATAAACTAAGGGCTTACCACCAGGGAGGGTACCTAAAACGCTCGCCGCATTTCCTCGTTGAATTATTATGGACATATTCTGTTTTAGGTAGTTATGGCATTTGGGATCGCCACACTCTTGGAAAATTCGTTTACCCAGCTCTTTTATGAATTTGTGGGTATCAAGAGAATATACCCCCATTGTTTCAACCCCAAATGCCACAAAGTTATAATTTTGTTTAATGCTATTGTATTATTTTGTAATTATGACGCAAGCTCTGACGTAAATAACGAGATCCACTAATAACGTTTGCGACTGGCCGCGTTCGTTTTAAGAAATGTTAGCATGAAAATACCACTTTTTTAAGCACAAGTCGTTCGTTTAATGAAAATTCTAATATTTGATGCTAATTTCGTATGTCAGTACCGTGTTGAAAGGAGGGTGGGTTATTGATGTTACTTTTTGACAGATGTCATTAACATAGAAAATGGTTTGTTTACAATTTCTATAGTTTTCTATTATATTTGTTAAAAAGGATTTCTAAACGATTTTATGTAATAAATTCAAAGACCATAATAATATCATGTGTGTTAGATGCCATGGTATGATAAAACATGAACGAAAATACTTGTCATAAAGTAGCCTCACCGCTCGTTTTATTTAAGAAATGTTAGCATTGTTAAAAAAAGTGGTATTTCTTAACAAAAACGCGCACATTTCGCGCTGGTTTATAAAGTTGCTACGTGATGTTGGAAATGCTATAAAACGAACGCGGGGTTAGTAACAGAATAAGGCTATTGTCGAACCGGGACCGACGGCGTAACGTGCTCGCTGAGGCATGGGAACGGTGGTTTGTAAATCTATAACACATGTACGTAAGAAAAGTAGATTTCTTATTGGTACATGCGGGGGTTTGAACCGACCTTTTTAGGATTTTAAGAAAAGCGTTTTTACAACTTAGCGACCTCCGCTCTTAGTGGTGAAATTGTCAAACTGAAACAGTAATTTTACATGACGTGTACAGACTAAAAAGAAATAAAATAACCTTAATTATTGGCCATCAAACTAAATACATTTTATAAATTTCAGAAACTAGTTTTCAAGTATGTTCTGAATCAGAGGACAGCGATAGTATTTCCAAATCTACTATGAAGAGCGTGCCCAGAAGTGAGTCCATCTATATTTAAATTGTGTGCAAATATTGTTTACAAGATAATGTAGATTAATAATTTAATAAACCACAACATTATTATATATCATCACGACCGTTTTCCCTTTCGGGTGGTCAGAAACCACGCTTATAAATAAGCGGATTTACATTTAGCCAATTTTTCTATAGGCCAATCATGACAAGTGGCAAGCTCGTCGATGTCTCCAGCGTACCAAACTCGAGAAATATCACAAATAAATTAAATATATTTATTTACATTAATCAATATTTTGTCTCCCGACCAGGAATCGAACCCGGTACCTCCGAGTCTAAGTCCACGGTCTTAACCACTAGACCACGGAGGCAGTTGTAATGTAATGTAGATTATTAATTTATTAAACCACAACATTATTATATATATATTATTAATTATTATAAATATAAAATTAACGCTTTGAGTTTTTTGATGAGTCTGAAGTAAACAAAATATTGCGAGTTGTTAACTAAAATAATATTTCGCAAAGTGAAGTTGTAAGTCAGCAAAGAGTCTGGACAACGAGTTGTCAAAGCGACTGATAGAAAGGTCTGGAGATAGGAAGCTGGCAATTATGTCTCCCAACGTTTTAATCTCGCTATACAAAGGGAAAATGTTGCCAGACTATCGGTGGGACGTATTTTGAGAATATTTTTTATATATAGTTTTTTTTTTAAGTTTAGTTTATAGTCAGTTAATTTTATTAGTTTTATTTAAGTCGTTTGTAATTATCATTTTATACATACATACATATCTTTACGCCAAATCCCTTGCGGGGTAGGCAGAGACAATTGAGCGCCACTTGTCACGATCACGACATACCTCTTTCGCTTCTTCGACATTCATCAACCTCTTCATACATGCCCTCTTGTTTCGATGGCTTTTTAATTCACCTTCAGCTAATATTTATATTGTGTAAAAAATATTTTTGAATAAACTATTGAATATAATAAATGTATAAAATGTCAATCTAAATATATTTATTAAGTAGGTTTATTTTTATTAATAGTAATTCAATATTAATGTACATAGCCAATTATATTTCTACTTCGTTGTATTAAATTAAAATCTACAAATATAATAAAATTAAAAATAAACTTAACTATAAATAAAAAATGTCCTCTAGAGACGTCCCATCCGAGATAGTCCCAAGGAGACTGGCAACATTTCCCCTCTGTATAGCGAGGCTAATACGTTGGCAGAAATAATTGCCAGCCTTCCTGTCTCCAGACCTTTATGTCAGCCGCTTTGACAACTCCTTGGCCAAGCGCCTCGCTGACGGTCCCCATGGGCCCATCGTCTCGACCCCAAACGACGCAAATTCGTAACCGTCACCAAGGTTGGCGTATTTGCGCAATTTGAGGTTCTCCGCAGAAAACGCCGATCTCCCCGCGCCTGACGAGGTCGCCTGGATGTGAGATGGAGCTAATGTATCTACACACGTCGCATCCCACACCAGAGAATATGTATATATAAATATATATAATAATAATAAAAAAAAAAACTTTTATTTCCAAAATGTAGTTTATAAATGTAATAGAAGTTTGTTAAATTAACAATGATTTATCTTAATTTATTTCTTTCTCTTTTCAGAAGTTTGCAGAACACCTCATCACAGATAACTGTAATACCCTAGGAATTGGATTCCAGTAATCTCAAAAATTGTTAATAAATCGTAGTGACTGACGTCAGCTTCTCCGTCTAACGTCACTTATATGTATGTTGTAAAATTGGCAGACATTTTATTTATTAGGTGCTAAAAGCGAAAACATGTGCTAATTTATTTGCATAAATTATTGCCAAATATTAAAAGTGCCATTTAAATTAATTTAAGCTTATTTATTTTAGGAAAGTAGATCGCTTTGAAGTCCACGGCTCATGTGTAAAAAGCGCTGGCAATTTTTCACGTCATCCCTAAATGAAACCATAAAACAGACTCTTGCCACCATTTATTTCAGCTAATTTGGAACTCACTGGTGTATGATCTTCAAGGTCGTGATGATTATTCAATATTAAAATAAAAGGTGATGCCATTTACATGGCACAACATGGCCAAACAGTCACGATTAAAATATAAGTTTAGTTTTATTTGTTTTATGTTAGTTATTAGTTATTTTATTAGTTGTAAAATAGAATCATATAAACCTGTACCCATATTGATCCCCGCGATCCAGGCACAGCCTCGTTCGGGGATCGCTGTTCACACTTTTTTAGAATTCCATTGGCAATTTTTGCATCTGGTCGAAATATTGTTGTGTTTTATTTTTGTATGGTAAAAATTTAAATAAACTTTTTTTTTTAAATTTAATTTCTATAGTGCCAATTCCACCCTGATAAGCTCACTTAAATGATCTTCAACCTTCATTTTAACACTTTATAAACAACACCACATTAATAACACCCAAAACTCCATTTTATCCTGCATCAAGATCAAAACAAAAAGTCGAATTTAAAACCTACTAACTTTTATTTTGCTCTTAGCAACATGATATTGAGGTTTCATTATTTTACGAAATAATAATGTGGTGTCAATAATTTTGGATAATCTTTTCCTACTTACCAAACATACATGTTAAATTAGTTTACAATAAAAATAATTGTAACCTTTAAGGAAAATATGATATAGAATAATTATAATTAATTGCTTAGCAGGGGTTCCCAAACTTATTCAGTTCGCGGCCCACTTAGGTATATACAGACTCATGCGAGAAGTCTCGCCGATATATTGTGCCACAATATATTCTCTGAAACCCTTTGAAGCGGGCAACGAAAATCGCCACTGATTTGAGAACAGAAGACCGTGAGAACGAGAAGCTAAGAAACCACTCACATTTTCGAAAAAATGCAAACACACAGACTTAGAAATACCGCAATATAAATTAATTTGCTTTACCAAATTATTAACTTTCAAATAGTAGGAGAAATGTTTATGGCAAGTCTGTGAAAATTTATAATAATTTACTAACTGAAATAGTCTTGCTTAAATTTAAAAAATTCAAGTCTAAACTCTTTGCGTGGCTTCTAGATATTTGTAACTATGATTAGAATGAATATTTTTGTGATAGAAAAGTTATATATTATTTGTAAATTATCCTATAATTATATTATTGTTACTTTCACTTTCATTGCACCTATATTTGTTCTTTGGTCTAGTGGTGGTGGTAACAAACATTGCCGTAAACTCGGGAGGTCGTGGGTTCGATTCCCACCGGGGGCAAGTTGTACATTGTATAATTTGTCTCGGTCTGGGTGTTTATATGTATAATATGTATATATTTACAAAAAAAAAGTATAATATGTAGTTTATCAACCATCTAGTTTCAGTAACACAAGCCTCGCAGCTTACCACGGAAATTAGATGGCGCTGTGTGATTGTCTGGAAATATAAAAAAAAAAAAAAAAAAAAAAAAAGGTTTGACTGTCAGAGAATGTCTACGGCCATTAAGTCCGCATTTGTACTTTGTGCAATAAAGATTTTAAATAAATAATGTAGTGACGATTTATATTTCTAATGACATAATGTAAATAAAAAGTAGACATTGCTTGACCGTAATATTTATATATTTTATATATAGTTATTAAGTTTAGGTGTAGTTGAAGAGCAATTTGTATTAATCTACATGTAATTAATTTTAAGACCTTATTCTATGCTCAATGTCTCAATGCCTTTTTATCACGATAGATGGCGCATGATAGTATAACTGTCAGTTTCATGTTTTTTTTATAAGGATTTTTTTTCTTGTTATTATACTGCAGTTGCAGCTTTTAAGTCTACAAATCGATATTTCCAAGCAATACGAAAGATATGGTAATCTCAAACTTGTCGTTCTATTATTTCAACTTTTTTTCTTTTTGACGACGGTGGTCGCTTTCTTAATTCATATTTTAAGGTAGCTAACATCATCATCATTATAGCCCATAGAAGACAGCGTCCTAGACCTGCACTGTTGGAGACGGGCCTTTCAGAACATACGATTTTTTGGCCCACCGCCACGCTGACAGAAGGATTGGCGAGGTAGGTAGCAAACGTTAACTTAAAATACATTTATCTGTTATAAAAATAAAAATCTACAAAATTATTTTTAAAATAAAGTGTTAGATGTTAACAAGGCACCATTGCCGATAGCGATATCTACAAAAAGCTTTCTCGGAGAAAATCTGCTGGCTGGTAATATATCTAAAATACAATCGCGACTTAATCAATGTGACATGAGCTTGGCGTCCCTCTTCAGTCTCTACGACGCACACTTTGGGAACCCCTGGGTTGTAACCCATCGAGTATTATACGAAATAACATTCCAATTAATGATTAGGGTGTTAATTTATTAATTCTAATAGTTAAATTATTTTAAATTGTATATAAATTATTCTACAATAAATTTTGTACATATATTAAATAGTTCATAGTTTATTCTTTAGAAATTAGAATTTAGTCTTCATTCAATTCAATCCTTATTTTAGGACTTATATTTAGGAAAATTTAACGCATTTATATACCTCTCGTTCGCACAATCCTATATTTTTTAGATGTATCAAGTCTGAGTGTAAAAAGTAAAGTATCATCACGACCGTATCCCTTGCTGGGTGGTCAGAAACCACGCTTACAAAGAAGCGGATTCACATTGCCAACTTTACTATAGGCCAATCATGACAAGTGGCAAGCTTAGTTAACAAGCAAAATCAAAGTCAATAAACTGTAATTGTCATCAAGCCGGCATAGTGTTAGGGACTGATGGCAGTTATGAGTGTCTGACTTCAGTTGCTAACATTAATGAACCTTGCGCGCCACTTACCATCAGGTGGGCCCAAGATCACATGTCGTGCTATTATAAAAAAATAAATAAAAAAAACCTAACTTCCCTGCCTTCGTGGTCCAGCGGTCAAGTCCGTGGATTTGGACTCGAATGTACCGGGTTCGATTCCTGGTCGGGGCACAATAATATTTATTAATTTAAATAAATACATTAAACTAAAAAGTTGGTGACTCTCAAAAGTAAACCTTGAACAATCTTTGAAAATATTTGATTGTGCGAGCGAGATAGATGCAAGTGATAAACCCTCTTAAGACTTTTTAAATGCAGCAAAGTGTAGTTAGGTTGGGTTGTACCAAAGCGGAGTCTCCTATAATTGTAACGATTAAAGTTAAAAATGGCGTCGATTGCTATTGACTGATCTATAAAATAAAAATTACAGAGGCTTAACTTTGGTGCAACTCAGCCTTAAAGTTAAAGAAAGAACTTGAGAGAGGATTAAACTTTTCAAATTAGTATAGTTACCGGCAGATAAAAAGAGCGCTGGCCGTAAATTACGCAGATACTGATTTTTTTCCTCTTAAAAAGTACGTGTTATGTTAAATTATATTAGTTATTCTAAAGAATAATATGTATATATTTAAAAAAAAAGATAGGAAAAAAATCGATATTAAATCAATGCTTCGTGCATTAATGATGACCGTTCATTCAAAAATCATTTATTCAAATAAAAGTAAAGGTTAAAATAAATCTTATAATAATTTTAAAAATATACAATTATAATAGTTTACATAAATAAATAGAAAACAATAATCAAAACTAAAATAAATAATAAATAACCTTAACTAAAAACTAGAACTGTTTCCGTGGTCTAGCGGTTAAGTCATTGGATTTAAATTCGGAGGTACCGGGTTCGATTCCTGGTTGGGACACAAAAATATTTATTAATATAAATAAATACATTTAATTTATTTGTGATATTCTCGAGTTTGGTAAACTGGAGACATCGACAAGCTTGCCACTTGTCATATAAAGTTGGCTAAATACGAATCCGCTTCTTTATAAACGTGGTTTCTAACCACCCCGAAAGGGAGACGGTCGTGATGATACTTTACTATACTTTAAAATTAAAAAATAAATAAATAAATGGTATGGTGGCAAGAAAGCTGGCCACATTTCCTTGATGAATCCCTGAGCTAAAACACCGTCTCCGTCACCGGAACAGACAGTATCATCATCCTCACGACCGTTTCCCTTTCGGGGTGGTCAGAAACCACGCTTATACTCGTAAATAAGCGGATTCACATTTAACCAACTTCACTATAGCCCAATCATGACAAGTGGCAAGCTCGTCGATGTCTCCAGCGTACCAAACTCAGGAAATATCACAAATAAATTAAATATTAATTTATTATGCGAAGAAAATAAGGTACAATGATTTAAAAAAATAATAACATATTAATTAAACTAAAAACTTACATCTTAAAACATAAATTACTATTAATAAAAATAAACCTAATTAATAAATAAAAATATAACTAAAAACTAAAATGAAGAAAAAACTAAATAAAAAATATTATAAATAATAAATTTGCTCCAAATCGCTGCCAATGGGCAAGGTGCCAAGGATACTGGCAGCATTGCCACGTTGAATGGCAATACTGATCCTTTGGCCCAAATATTGCCCAGCCCTTTTGTCTCCCGAGGTGTTGACGAGCTGTTTTGACAACGCCTTGAAAAAATATTAATTAAATGTTTGCAATAATAAATATTTTTGTGTCCCGACCAGGAATCGAACCCGGTACATCCGAGTCTAAAATCTACGGACTTAACCGCTAGACTACGGAGGCAGTTAGTTTTTAGTTGGTTTTTTTTTTTTCATTATTGTACCTTACTCCCTTCCAATATGTGGTAGTCGGACTGATGTTGGTAATTTGCCCAGTCTGTCGGGGCGGGGAAGTATCCACTGTTCGTGCCGATGACAACGAGACAATTGGTTTATTTTCTATTATTATTTGCTATTCAGCGTTCTTTTTATCTGCCGGCACTTATATGAAAAAACAGCTACAATCATAAAATATCAACAGCGAATATATAATAATATAATAAATAAGATATTTGTCTGTTTGTCTCTCCTTCACGTGTTTGTCTCTGCTTCACGTGTTTGTCTCTCTTCACGTGTTTACCGAATTTGTTCCCTAAGACAAACTTTGTCTCTGCTTTATGACCAGCTCCCGTACATTAGCTTCCTTATCACACTGTTAAACATAACTATATAATTATTAACGTAAAAATTATGTTATTTATATTATTAATAATTATGCTACAGTAAAATAATTAAAATTATTTACTGATTATGAAAACACAATATATTAAACTATCAAATAAAAATATATCATTATGGCTCGAGAACATTTTTATGAGCCCATTACTATACGAAAAATTGACATTTCCATTTGATAATTATAAGGGAACACTGCATATAATATAGAACGATTTAATTTGGTCATAATAAAAAAAAAGATTTGAACATATTTTGTTACCCACACTCAAATGTCACTTATGTGAAAAAACATTGTTTTTTGTCTAACTCTCTCATTTCCCGTGCTACGGGGGCTTACTACACAGGCGAAGCAGGGTCTAACAGCTAGTTGTATACCGTATAATTTTGTATGCTCTTACTTTAGACTAATATGATCTATTGATAGAAATAAACAACTCTTCCTAAGAGACCATTAGTTGATTCCTTCTATCAATAGAATAACATATCAGTAAAAACCCCTTGTTTATATTATTCATAGAAGTCTTTAATATAACATTTTAAATCTAATATTCGATGTCGAATTTGTGTTAATTCGCTAAAATTATATCTCGAAAAAGACTGAATTACTTGATTTTTAAACTTAAACTTAACGGTTGTTTAAATTGTTTACTTTCTATACAATTTTAAAATAGATAAAAATAAATGTTAGAAATTTACTTGTGACTTTTATTTTAGACTTCGTACCGCCTAACAGTCATTGAATGGTCAAGCTTGATATAAATTTCTGAACGCACCCATATTTGACAACCAACATTGTTTGTCAGGTACGAAACCCACTAACTTTTTGTATGTGAAAATCTTTTTCTTTTATTTATTTTTTTCTTCAATTTTCCAATTTTATTTATAGTTATTCTGCTATTCAGGATGGAGACAAAACCAACAAATCAAAAACCGTGAAAATCTGTCCTGCCGTTCTCGAGTATATTAATATTTACTTATGCAATCTAATATGTCAGAAACCTTCCCTGATGTTCGCACAACATATTCCCAAAGTTTCATCCCGATCGGAAAGTAGTTTTGAAATGCAATGGAACACACACACAGACATTCACCTTTATATACATATATATAAATTAAAAGCTATTTAACTAATAAGCAATAAATTAAATATAAACTATATATAAAAATGCCCTCTAGAGACCCATCCGTGATAGTCCCAAGGAGACTTGCAACATTTCCCCTTTGTATTTTCCAGAAATTTCTCCCAACATTGGAGGTCTACTACCTCCGTGGTCTAGCGGTTAAGTCTTTAGACTCTATATATATATTAGATGATACTTTACTTTGCTTTAGAGGTTTAGGGGCTGTGATAAATGTCGCTATTCTATACCATAATCAAAAAGCGTTTGATATCTGTTAGAAAAGTTAGTCAATTATTCGACTTAAATTTTGGCGTCAAAGCCTCCGGTAGTTGTGTTGTTTTATGGGGGTTCTATATAATCATTGTATAATGAAAATACATTTGAAAAAAAAACTATACTGTTATAAATAATAATTTATTTTTTAATAACTTATAATTATAGTCATTTAGATCTACTATAAAGGCTTCGCTAAATCAGGGCTATAGTCCATTCGCGTCAAGAAAATAGTAAGTCATCAGCGCAACTGTTGGGTAAAGCTATATTCACAGTGGCAATAAAATTAATTTTCCCAAGATGAAAAAAGACAATTTTAATTTAATGTATTAAAGTTTTTAAATTTAAATTTTAAAATTAATAAATATATTTAACAAAAAATAGCTAATCCTATGTTTTCGTCTGAACCCATTAAACAATTATTTGACAAGATTATGACATAATACTTATTCAACTTATCACTATCAACTTGACTTTCAATTCTTTATTTTATTTTATTATGTTTTTAATCACACTTCGGATAATGTCACTATTTTCTTAACGAATGCGAATGGTCTATTGTTTATTGTGTCGTAGCTTTGTATGAAACTGTACACATTTAGTATAAATGACAACAGATAACACGACATTCGTGCAACAATAAATAATGCCCGACGACACGAAAAATACTATTCATGGCTTTGTAATTAGCGTCACGATCTAGTTAGAACAGATATAGACACAGACAGTCCATCGAAGATAATTGAAAAAGTACGCGCCCCCAGTTTAATCGTTTGAAATGCGTGAGCTGAGCCGGGCATAGCCGAGCTTACGTCATAATTACAAAGTTTTATACGAATATTAAATTTAATATTATACGGGAAACTCCGGCACATCCTCTCATCGTCCAACCACAATGTTTGAAGACGAGGTCTTTAACCAATGCGTCCTCCCGGTAATGTCGTACGGAGCAGAGACGTGGACACTGACAGTGGGTTCGATTCATAAATTCAAGGTTGCTCAGCATAGAAAGAGCCATGCTTGGTATTTCTCTAATGGATAGAATTCAAAACGTTGATATTCGTCAGAGAACCAAAGTTAGTGACATAGCTTTTTAAATTTGCGACTTGAAGTGGCCGGACACATCTGTCGCAGAACGTACGAACAATGGAACAAACGGGGTCCACATACGGGAAGACGCAGAGTGGGACGACCCCCCGCCAGATGGACGGATGACCTGAAGAAGGTCGCCTGTGGGGGTTGGATGAAGGTGGCGAAAGATGGAGGCGAGCCTTAGGCCTACATCCAGCAGTGGAGAAATACAGGCTGATGATGATGTTGATGATACGAATTTAATATTCGGTAATAGCGTTTACCATTAACAGTGTCATTTAGTTGAAGAATTCCTATAACATTTTAGCTTTGAGAAACAGACTACGGTCATATAATAGTTTAGCGAAACCTTTCACAAAATATTTACCTAACAAATAAATAATAATATTAATAGGTAACTTTACCATTAGTCGACCCGCGACATATTAGTTTAAGGCCTTATACATACGTCATTGTGAGAACGCAAGAGAGAAGGGGCAGCGGTCTCGATTTTGATAGCTATCGCTGACTTAGCGATTTAAGGTGGCTATTGTCGAGCCTTTCAAAAACCCAAATTGCGCGGTCACTTTCTAAAATTTGTCTGAGCATTCAGTTAATTTTACGTTGCGTTGACGACGTCAGCGTGACAATCTTCTTAAAAATGTGATAATCGATCTTAGTCAGCTAAATAATTCTATTCTATTGGAATTTCTTCTTCTTAGTCGCTTGATAGTGGTCGTGGTCGCCATTGGAGTGCTAGTGGCACGCTTAACAAGCCGTCGCCACTCCTCTCGGACCCCGGCTTTCCTAGAGCACTCATGTAGGGGATGATCCATTGCAACCTTCACCTGATCGGTCCATCCCATCGGAGACCTATCACGCATCCTCTTGCCATCGACTTTCCCCTGGACTACCAAGCGCTCGATGGATGTTTCTCCACGTCGTGACACGTGTCTGAAGAAAGTAAGAATGCGTAATTGTACAGTCGAGGAAAGGCGTTGTCTAATCCCCAGTTCCTCCAGTATGGATTTGTTATTTGAATAGTTCGATTAAAACGGTGTCGGTTTGGATTTATGATCAGTTTCTACATTTAGTCATAAAAATGTCGGAATCGTATCGAATTTATTCGTCAGATTAGCGATCTTCGCAAACTATTTAGGTACAAAATTTGACAGCCCGCAAAGTTATAGAATATTATGAATACACTTTTATCGTTTGACAGCAGCCGGCTGTCATTTGCTTCTAGTGTTGCAAAGCTAAAAATAATAATGTCCATTGCAATTTAGTGCATAAAATAGTTGATATGGAGCTGCCTGAGTTTTTAATGACATTAGTTCTCTCTTATATAATAATGCCATGTTTTGGAACTAATGATATTGACCAAATCAGTTTTTATATTTTGTAAGTGGCAACATTTTTTATGATTTATCGTCTGAAATCGCTAAAATAGCGATCGTTATCAAATGTCGAGACTGCCGTCCCTGGTATTTATATTTGATTAAATAACATTTGCTAAATAAGTAATTGTTTACTAAATAAAAAACCATTTATTACCTCGTAACTGAAAGCGAACACTGCTTTTATTAGCAGAAGTTATTAGCCCGAGTATGCTTAATATAATTTATTTCACAACGAATATTAATTTAATCCTCGTCCTATTTATTTTTTCAACAAGTTAGCTTTATTTAGCGAAATAAGTACTTAGTCTAGAATCAGGTTAATGAAAGTAGATAATCGAATTATTTGGATACTTTTACACTATTGTGACAGTCTCAATTTTTCAATATGGCTGTTGTCAAACATTTGCTTTAAATTGTTTTGCTGTTTATTCCTCATTTGCGTTGTAAAATATAAATAAACTATTAAAAGTGGAGTCCGAAAGATATTGTTTAACATGATGTCATAAACCAAACAAAAACAACAATAAAAAAAAACCGAAAACAAGATTGTTTACGTGTGGCGTTGTATTATGATTTATTATTGTCATACTTACGACAAATAAACTTCTTAGTGAAAACATTTTTCACTTTGGTAATTTTTTTTTTTGCCGTATAGTTGACAAGTTACAACCCGAACATAGATGATCAATTGTTTGATAAGAACCATCCCATACTATGATAACATTTTTTGAATCTGCCGCGCTTTTTATTATCTACTTTCATTAGCCTCAGATTCTTACATGCTCGTTTTTTCTCTCATTAATATACAACTAACATATTTGTAGTTTTAAAGTTGCATAGACCTTAACTACATCTCAGATATAAATTTCAATTGCCTAATTTAAAATAAGAGCTCCCATTTAGTATGCCGTTTTTATGCGCTCACCGTGTATTCGAATCGAGTAAAAAAGTCGACTTACGAGGGGCGTTCAAAATATTCTCGGTATGTGGATAAAAACAAACAAGTACGAAAAGTTTGATATTTTTATTTTTCAATATACTCCCCCCCTATGTTCATACACTTATAAGATCGATCAATTATTTTTTTTAATCCCTCATAAAAATATTTTTTATCTTTGGTGTAAAAATGCTCCTCCACGGCCGTCTTCAACGCTTCATCGTCAGAAAATTTATTTCCACGCAGATCCTTTTTAAGATTGGGAAACAAAAAGAAGTCGCTTGGGGCTAAGTCCGGACTATAGGGTGGATGAGTAACAGTTTCAAACCCACATTCAACAATAGCTGCCTTGGCAATATGAGCAGTATGGACAGGGGCGTTGTCATGCAGAAGCAGAACACCTTTGGTTAACTTTCCTCGCCTCTTTTCTTTGATCGCATCTCTTAATTGACGTATAACGTTAGCGTAGTACTGCCCTGTGATATTTACACCTTTTTCTTTATAATCGATAAGCAAAACTCCTTCACAATCCCAAAATATTGTGGCCATGACCTTGCCAGCTGACGGGATTACCTTGAACTTCTTGGGATGAGCTGAACCCTTAATGTGTCACTGCATGGACTCCTGTTTGCTCTCTGGGTCATAATGATGAACCCAGGTTTCATCTCCAGTAACTATTTTTTGCAGCACCTCATCGGGATTTTCACCACACAGGTCGATAAAATCTGAACAGCAAGCCACACGCATATCCTTTTGAAGAAGCGTCAGCATTCGCGGAACCCATCTTGCACTTACTTTTGACATATTAAGATGGTCATGTATAATGTCATGTACGGTACCAATAGAGAGATTGGTTACTTGAGCTATAGATTTTACCTTCACTCGGCCGTCTTCCAATATAAGTTTTTCCACTTTATCAATATTTTCTTGTGAGGTAGCCACTACAGGCCGGCCAGGTCTAGGGTCATCTTCAATACTCTCCCTTCCACGCTTAAATTCTTGAATAGTAGATAAAGAAGGAGCAGACTCACGGTAAACACAATCCATTTCCTCTTTTATGGTTTTTTGATTTTTACCCTGTTTTGTCAAGAATTTTATGACGGATCGGTGCTCTAATTTCGTTAAAATTGTTAATTCGCTCATGGTGTTCATGTTTGTTCGGCAATTGCAGAAAAACAAAAGAACATCTCGGTTCCAATTTTACTTTTTTTTAATGTCAATGGATGAATCTTAGCGGCCAGTAACAAATATATATATAAAAGAGGTTGTAACGTATCAATACCGAGAATATTTTGAACGCCCCTCGTAGATCTCGAATCTAAATCGACGTTTTACTGGATTCGATAACTCAGTTTGATCGCACTAGCAAAACGCAAATGGCTGGCTATATACATTTATAAATAATCGCTCATCCATTTTATAAAATCTCCAACTCTCGTATAGATGCCTGGGTACCCTTCCGCTCCACATTGGGGGTTACCAGCGTTAGTTATTCCCCACAATTCCGCCTTTCCCCTCCTTAACACTAGAGGACCTCCGGAATCCCCCCTACACGTATCCAAGTCTAGTTGTCCCCCCGCGCAAATAATACTATCGGGAATAGTTATGCTTTTGTAAACATTATTGCAGACTTGAGTTTCGCGGTACGTTAGATTGATGTGTTTTTTTATTTCGCTGTAAATTCCAGGCTGTATTTCTCCCCAACCAGCTGCTGTCAGGGTGGTTTTGTTTGTTTCTAAGTCGGTTTTTGATGGCAGGCAGATCGGTCTGATGAAATCTGAAATATAATAATAATTGTTTATTAATAACAATGGACATAACATGCTGATGATGTTTTCCATGATGCGCTAGGTGATGATGATATTTTTCTAAAAAATAAATACAAAACTGTATAGTGCATTGCCTTTACCATTGATAAAATAAAAATTATTTTTTCAAAATTTATGACAAAGACCTTCAGTCACTGTCACTGATGACGCCGCTCCAAAGAGAGGCGAAATATTTGGCAATATTTTTTTTAAGCTTCAATTTATATATTTTACCAAGTAAGAAACACATCTAACACACTTTATTTGTTGCAGATTATATTTATTAATAACAGCTTATTTATCATAACAAAAGCAAACCACTGTTGTTGCTATCTCTTTATTGTCAATAATATAATGTATGAATATATATATTTTTTTTTTATTCTTTATTGCACCAAATCTTAAAATTAGGTACATAGGCGAGTTTAATGTCTGTTAGGCATTTTCTGACAACTAACCTTTGAGATAGGAAGAGATTATGGGCAGGGTGCAACAATCTAATAATAATAGTCTAATTTATATATAGACTACATACCAAGCAATTACATAAACTACATGCTACTTTTATTTTGACTGCCTCTGTGGTCTAGTGGTAACAAACGTTGCCGTGAACTCGGGAGGTCGTGGGTTCGATTCCCACCGGGGGCAAGTTGTACATTGTATAACCATCTAGTTTCCGTAACACAAGCCTCGTAGAGTACCACGGAAATTAGATGGCGCTGTGTGACCTGTCTGTAAATATTTAATTATTTTTATATTTATGAACATATACATACATATATATAATTATAGTTGGAGATGTCCAAACGGCTAACGGAAAAGTCTGGAGACAGGAAAGCTGGCAATTATTTCTGCCAATGTATTAGCTTAGCTATACAGAGGGGAAATGTTGCCAGTCTTCTTGGGACTATCACTGAAGGGTCGTCTCTAGAGGACAATTTTTACTTATAGTTTATTTTTTATTAGGTTTAGTTTATATTTATTTTAATTTTTACTTTTAAGTAGTTTTAATTTATATTGTAATTCTTTTATACTGTTTGTATATTACTTCAATATAAATAAATATATATATATTTAATTCTATATGTATAGATTCTAGATGTTCACTAATATGTCTAGTTTAGTTTAGTTTTACTTTTAAATATTTTTGCGATGGGTAGATAGACCTAGTAGTATATATTTTTTTATTAATGTTTTTCGTTTTTAATTTTGTGTTTATTTAATTTAGTCATTTATTTTATGTATGTTCATTACAAGGCAATTATATAACATTTGGTTGGAAAACTATTAAGTAATAATAATGATAAATATTACTAATCATACATACCAGTATAAGGAGCAGGTGTTGTCAGCGTCAGAACAGCGATATCGTTCTCAATACCGCGACTCTGTGAATGCACCTTAATATGTTCTATTTCCACCGACATATGAGAATCAGCACAGAGTCCGTCCACGCAGTCCACTGAGGTAGTCACGTTGTATTCGCCTAAACGAGCCTTTAATCTGAAATTATAAAAAAAAAAAAACGTTAGTTGTCTATAGGTTGTTCCAAATTAGCAAATGCCAATGGGCCTAACATATCTGTGTGCTTAGTGTAACATGCAAGTTTCGGAAAACGTAACTGCTGTAGTTACGTTTTTTATTTTACATTGCGTGTTATTGCAAGTTTGGCTATAATAACAGGCAATGAACATCGAAAATTCAGTAAAAAAACTACTACTATAGTTGCGTTTACGAAATTTCACTGTCACACTAGGCATACTGCCGTAGAACCGACGAACGATGAATCGGGATTTAAAGTTATACTCGTATTTAAGAAACATAATTCAAGAAGAAGCGTAACTCCATACAAGAAAAGTGTTTCAGTTTTAGTAGCGCTACTACGGGTTCCCACTGAACTAGAATTGGCGGCAAATTTTAACATTCTATACTCCATTTTGTTTAGATTTGGTTTTGACAATTTAGGGTTACCAGTATATTTATTACAATATATTATTACATTAAGTATTAATATCAGAGTATAAAACTATATAACAATATTAATAATTTAAATAGAGATATTAAATAATATCGGTAAAATAATAAATATGAACAACAAAATTGATTAAATTGACTGCCTCCGTGGTCTAGCGGTTAAATCCGTGGATTTAGACTCGGGAGGTACCGGGTTCGATTCCTGGTCGAGACACAAAAATATTTATTAATGTAAATAAATACATTCAATTAATATTTAATTTATTTGTGATATATCTCGAGTTTGGTACGCTGGAGACATCGAAGATATAGGTTTGCCTTCAGTGTGGGATGCCACCTGTGTGGACAAACTGGTGCCTTTCCACTTGTTCTTGACCTCTAAAGACCCAGGAGCTGCTGCATTACAAGCAGAGAACCTCAAACGGCGGAAATACACTCACTCAGTTTGGGGTTGAAACTCTCTGGCCGTGGGGACCAAGTGCACATGAAATTTCCAAGGCGTTGTCAAAACAGCTCATCGACACATCGGGGGCAAGAGGGCTGGGCAATATTTGGGCCAAAGGATAAGCATTGCCATTCAACGTGGCAATGCTGCCAGTATCCTTGGCACTTTGCCCGTTGGCAGCAACTTGGAGCAATTTTTTTTTTTATAATATATATATATTTTTTTTATTTATTTTAGTTTTAAGTTGTATTTTTAATTATTAAGTAGTTATTTTTTTAATTTTATTTAATAGTAATTTATGTTTTAAAATTTCAGTTTTTAGTTTAGTAAATAATTTGGTTTTTTTATTAAATCATTGTAGCTTACTTCCTTCGAATAAACAAAACATCTTGATTAAAAAAAAAATATGCGACAAATAAAAAAACTATGAAATCTGTCCAGCCGTTCTCGAGTTATAAGTGTTCTAACAAACCCGACTTTGTTTTATATATTAAGATTACTGTGCAATTAAGTTATTTGGAAAATTTGTTAAATTTGTTTTTGTATCAATCAAGTCCTTTAGTACCAAAGTTGTCATGATAATATTTTAAAGATTTTGCACATCTTAACTATATAAAATAGTAAAGAAAAGTATCATTAAGACCTTTCGGGGTGGTCAGAAACCACGCTTACATAGTAGCGGATTCACATTTAGCCAACTTTACTGCCGGCCAATCATGACAAGTGGCAAGCTCGTCGATGTCTCCAGCGTACCAAACTCGAGAAATATCACAAATAAATTAAATATTAATTTACATTAATAAACATTTTTGTATCCCGACCTGTATGCCTAGTGTGACAGTGAAGTTTCGTAAACGCAACTATAGTAGTAGTTTTTTTACAGAATTTTCGATGTTCATTGCCTGTTATTATAGCCAAACTAGCAATAACACGCAATGTAAAATAAAAAACGTAACTACAGCAGTTACGTTTTCCGAAACTTGCATTTTACACTAAGCACACTGGAATCGAACCCGGTAGGTACCTCTGAGTCTAAATCCACCACGGAGGCAGTTTGTTCATGCTAAAGCTAATCTAGTTACAGTGCTTGACCGGCATTCGGGCAGTAGTCGTGTACCAGTGTAGCACTTCAATATTTTATTAATTTCCATAAAAGGTCCCCAGTCGGTCGAGCACTGTAACCGGGCTTAGGTTGAGGGAAGTTTAAATTCAAATTCAAATTCAAAATCGTTTATTTTCTTTAAATGTGGTACATACGGTAATATGGTTAGTAAGTTGGCTCTGCACATTTAGCCATCGTTGTGGCATGCAAAATTTGTTTTTATTTAAAATACATTCCCATCTAATAAGTCTAGTCATCATTATATAATTTAATATAGGTCAACACATTTTATTAATAAACAGACAAAAAAACAAAATAAAAATATGTACTAGAATACCTACATAATATACATTAAAAAATTAATGTCCAACCAAATTTTTATATAATTGCCTTGTCATTTAGGAATTCTTCGATCGTGTAGTAACATTTATCCAATAATATCTTTTTAAAATGTATTTTAAACCTATGTAATGGCAAATCCTTAAGTGAATCTGGCAGTTTATTATATATTCTTGGAGCCCAACCAAAAAAACTTGTATGCAATAATGCTGTATTACTTTTAATCCTACGTATTTGATTACGTGGACGTGGTCGCAGACGTTTATTTATCGGGTGGACTTTTACCTCAGCAAACAGGTTTATGTGGCTTTTTACAAAAATTAGCACTTCGTATAAATATAAAGAAGCGATATATATAATATCTCTGCAACGATACTAAACTAATGAATGGTTTTAATTCATGAAAACGTAGCGTGTCGACCACAGAGTGATTCAGTGGCCTATAAACTGACGTGTCATTCATTGTATCACACAAGCTCCGCGTGCTCTTGTTTCTACCATCACAGCTTCTTGAATATTAAAGTCCTAACCACGACTACATTTTAATAATGTTTTAGCTTATAGTATGACAATGCCACTTTACAGCAGCTATAATCTTAGTGACATCCTCATAATTGTTTTCGTCTTAGCTTGTATTATGACAATGCCTCATTACAGCAGCTATAATCCTTGGTGTATTTATTTTATAATTGTGTATTTCTTAGTTTATAATATGACAATGCCTATTTACAGCACCTATAATTTTAAGATTATAATTATGTATGTTTGGGTTGTAATGTGCTGCTCCAAATACAAGTTATTTCCCAGAAAATAAGCTTTTCGTTATATTGATTAATTTTTTTGACATGTAAAAGCGCAGAATACATTATATTTATTGTCCTATGCCTACTTACAAAATACTTAAAATAAAAAAATAAAGAACATACAGGCAGACGGAATGGCGAAGGTCTGTGTTAATTCTAATGACATTTTTTTACGATTTAACAAGTTGGTGTAAGTCGAAACGGGACATACGGCTAAACGTGCTCACCGATCCGATACACGGGAACGGTGGTAAAGAGAGAAGGAAAGACAAATTTCTAATTTATCGATTCACCGTGCGGGTGGTCCTTCGTGTGTAGGTAAGAGATGAGAGATAAGAGATGTCGGGCTTGCGACCGACAATAGGCTTGGTTACCTCCTTTTTGTATTTTATTGCGCAACAAGAAGCTCACCACCCACCATTCCACTCCTCTCTGTACCCAACCAAATACTGTATTATTCTGTTAATGCCGTCTTGGAAGCTCTTTTCATAAATGTATCTCCTGCAGACCTGTTTAAGCCCAATTCTTTCAGTAAGTAATGCAAAGATTTTGCTGTAACTCTATGAGAAATGTACTTACGTAATAAACGTGTAATTCTCATTGGGATGTGAACGTTTTTTTCGATTGGAAAGCGTCCTTACAAGCGTATTCATAGTTTAGTTTAGTTTAGACTTAACCGAAATTCGGTAGGAATGTATGCCTACCGGATTTCGGTTAAGTCATACTTGTAATTTTCAATATATATATTTTTCTATACATTTATCACTATAGATAGGTACATGACAAATGACAGAACTGGAGGTTTAAACATTTACAAAAAACACTTAAATAAATAGATTTGTTGCGGCTGTAAAGAGGCTTTGTCAATAAATATTTAATGAATTATATTTGACATTGAAACCTATTGGACCAATAATTATTATTTATGATTTAAAAGACTGTGCCAATGTTTCTAAATTTGTAATTTAATTTTTATAATAGTTGTATAAAATTTTGCATGCCGCACTGGCGAAACATGTGAGTTGTCTATAAAACTGAGACCATACTCGAATCTGTAACCATGTGTTTTTTATAAAATATTTCATTTTATTTCATTTCAACTTATAAGTACCTAACAAATAAATGATTAAAAATATGTCAATTAACTTAACTAAATAATACTAATTATTACTAATTATTGTAGCAGCTGTAAAGAGGCCTTGTCAATAATTTTAAAGTACCTAATAAATAATTTATTAAAAATATGTCAATGTACTTAAATATATAATCATATGGTCAGTAGTTGAAGATAAATAAATAAATAAGTATTGCAGCCCTTATGGACTTTATAGAGCGGACAGCAAGGGCTGCAATTATGACCAAGCTACTCGTATTATAGATATAGCTAAGCTAACCTCAAGAGTACATTCATCATGGACCAAGGCAATACCATGGCAAGGAAAGTGTCATCATCGCGACCGTATTCCTTCCGGGATGGTCAGAAACCATTATTTAAAGGAATTTAAAGGAAAGCTAAAAAGTATCATCACGACCGTTTCCCTTTCGGGGTGGTCAGAAACCACGCTTATAAATGAGCGGATTCACATTTAGCCAACTTTACTATAGACCAATCATGACAAGTGGCAAGCTCGTCGATGTCGGATACAGTGCGCAGTCAAACCGTAATCTGCGTTGCGTTTAGTTATAACTAGTTTGTTTTAAGTATTCGATAAGATACACGGCGAATACGAATATTCCGCAAATATCTACTATTCGGCGAATACGAATATTAGTAAAATAATTACTATTCGGCGGATACTAAAGGAAAGCTAAACTTACGTATCAAATGTGGGTAGTTTGACGCAATGCGCGGCGGTGAGCACGTGCCGCGACGAGACGAGCGTGCCGGCACATCGGATATCCACGAACTGACCGTCCATGTGGTACTCCAAGTATACCAGCCAGGGGCTCTGGTGGAGGACATGAGGAGATGCCTCAAGACCACATTCGCGATAATCTGAAATGATTAAAAATAAAATAGTTCGCATTGTTATCGCTGCACTCATGGCAGAGTGCCTCATTTGAGAGTTTTCGTCTTAACGATAATTTAACGAGTCGTAGAACTATTATTTATTTTCCAGTCATTTAAAAAGTGAGAGTGACAGTTCCTGTAATAATAATTATAATTATTTTAAAAATACATAAATTTAAACAAACTTTACTAAATTTTAAATTTAAACAATTTAACTAAACCAAAATAAATTAATGTAATACGTTATGACAGTTAAGACGTCAGTCATCCAACTATATAATAACGTCCAACGAAACGGAATTGTCTACGATCTGTATCAGATCAGACCCTCACCAAGCCGTTTGGCGTTTATCTTGATCAGTGGATGTCTAGGACGTCGTTTTAGGGGCTGTGGTGATGATAATTTTAAATAAGTAGTCGCGGGCCGTAGTTTACCCATTTCTGCCCTATATGATTGCAAAATGGGTCATCATGAGGGCCAGCAAGGAACTAAGAAAGGGCAAGCCATTTACCGGTATACAATGCTGCCAGTACTTTAGCACTATTGGGCAATATACTGGCCCATTTGGCAAGTATTAGCATTGTTATTAATGGGTGGTAACAGCTATCGGACTCTGACATAAGGTAATTAACAGGATAAAGTGAATCCTGGATCGAAGGGGAAAAGTCACGATTTACTACATATACGTCATAATTACAATTGTCATAGCTTCATGGTAATCTATACGAATACTGTCATACGTCACACTATGCGTAATCGGAGTCGCATTTTTTATCAAGTCTAAAAGACTTTGAATTTTATATTGAAAGAAAGAAATAAATATTTATTTTTCGCCAAACAATACACATAGAAAAGTATATAATTGAAAAGGCAACTAAACTAAATCACAATAAATATTGAAGTCTAACTAATGATATGTTTTATTCGAAGGAAGTAATGTATAATGATTTTGAAAAAAACTCCTTAATAATAAAAAATACAACTAAAAACAAAAATAAATTAAATATATTGTACATAATAAATTTGATCCAAAAAGCTGCCAATGGGCAAATTGCCAAAGATACTGGCAGCATTGCCACGTTGGACGTTGATTCCTTTGGCCCAAATATTGCCCTGCCTCCCTCTTGTCTCCCGAGGTGTTAACGAGCTGAATTTACAACGCCTTGAAAATGTCATGTGCACTAATGATACTAATGATTATATTCCTTCCTTTTGTAATAGAGACATTTTTTTTCAGAAACTGAGAAAAAGTGGTAGATGTTTCGGTCTAAAAAATATTTAAAACAAAAAATCTATAGCAGCGCAACGTAGGAATGCAGCCAGTGTTCTAGGTACTTTTAATTATGAACTTTACATTAATATTAAATTATCTAATCATACTAAATTAATTAATAGTACTCGTATAACCTACTTAATAATAAAAAAGCAAACAAAAAAAATTTAAAACAAAATAAAATAAAATTCTTGCTCCAAATTGCTATAAATGAGAAAAGTTCCAAGGTTACTGTCAGCATTGATGCAGCAAATATGCAGGTTGTTATCCTTGACGTGTGCTTAGAAAATAATATGTTTGTGTCCAACATTGTTTTTTTTTTATACTAACACGACATGTGACCTTGGGCCCACCTGATGGTAAGTGGCGCGCAAGGTCCATGAATGTTAGCAACTGAAGTCAGACACTCATGACTGACATCAGTCCCTAACACTATGCCGGCTTGACTAGATGCTTTTTCACACTTCGCTTGAAGGACTCCAAGTGTCTCCAAGTTATAGGAAAGTGGAAACACAGAGGCTGAAAGAGCATTCCACATCTTTAATGTGCGACAGATGTATGAGTCCCCAAATTTATTAAATAGGCGAAGGGATGGTGACTACGGTATGTGGGCGCATATTCTGACCTGTGCGTGTGGTTCGGTTGGAATGGAGATGTGTGTTCGCTTACAAAGATATTCACAGGTAAAAACGATGAATAGTGAAAAAAGTATGTGCTTAATTTAATAATAGTTAATGAACGACTGTGAACACAGAGCACAGCAAATAAACTATTTCAATTCATTTCAACTCGTTTCTTCTCCTTTCATCTCGTTTCTTCTCGTTTCATCTCATTTCATCTTGTCTCATTTCATCTTTATTTGTTAAGGCAGTGAAGGTGGATTTGCCTGCCCCAATAAAAGTAAAGTATCATCACGACCGTATCACGAAATCACGCTTTTTAAAGATTCATATTTAGCCAACTTTACTATAGGCCAATCATGACAAGTGGCAAGCTCGTCGATGTCTCCAGCGTACCAAACTCTAAAAATATTACTTATTAAATAAATTATTGTGCCAGGAATCGAGCCCGGTATATCCGCGATAAAATCTACGGACTTAACAGGTAGACCACGGAAGCAGTCGATGCCCTAATATAAATATAATAATAATATAAGGTGCATTAAAAATCCATCGAAACAAAAGGGCATGTATGAAGAGGTTGATGAATGTCGAAGAAGCGAAAGAGGTTTGTCGTGATCGTGACAAGTGCCGCTCAATTGTCTCTGCCTACCCCGCAAGTATAAGCTTATACATATTAAGCTCGCTTTTTTAAATTAAAAAAATATTTGAATAATGGCTATTGTAAACAATTAAATAAAAATCTTACCAATAGAAGCCGGATTCACAAAAACAAAACATAGAAACAGCGCTAAAATAATAATATTCATTTTTAAAACAATTTTTAAAGAAATTGAATCCTGTCCACTCAAAAAAGGATATAGGATTTTTTAAACTAAACTAAATTCACGACATCTGGCTACGGGTGTTAATTTGTAATTATGACATAAGTATGGTACGGGATAATAAAGTAAACTAGTATTTCGGTCACCACCCGGTTTCGCTTATCATTCACCACGGGTGTGTTAGACTGTACGTACTGAGGAAAAATTTTATTTAATAAAATTGAAAATCATCGGCAAGAGACCATCTCCCATCCAGATGGTAAGTGCGGCGGTTTCTTAAACCTTGGTGCAGGTATTATATACATATTATAATGATATTATATACATATTATAATGATATTATTTTTTTAGTATTTAACGTATGTTTTTTGTGACAAATAGAAAATTTAATACATACATACATATCTTCACGCCAGGTTCCTTGCGGGGTGGGCAGAGACAATTGAGCGCCATTTGTCACGATCTCGACATACCTCTTTCGCTTCTTCGACATTCATCAACCTCTTCATACATGCCCTTTTGTTTCGATGGCTTTTTATTGCACCTTCAGCTATTGTTTTATTTATCTGATCGTGATATGTGAGTCTCGGTCTGCCAGGGCCTCTTTCACCCACAACTTTCGCATTATATATCTGGTTCGTCAATCTCTCTTCAGTCATCCTTTCAACATGCTCCGAACCATCGGAGCATGCCTTTAGCTAAATACCTAAAGGTTTTTTTCCGTTTCGTCAAGCAGCAATTTTTACTATAAATTCGAGTAATTAAATAATGCGGTTGTAAGAATAAATATAAATGTTTAAATCCTCTACAAAGGTCGGTTAACCCCCCCGTCATGTACCAATGAGAAATACGCTTTTCTTACGTACATTTGTCATAGATTTACAAGACCACCGTTCCCGTGCCTCGGAGAGCACGTTAAGCCGTCGGTCCGTCCGTGTTTTAGGGCTATAATGAATGAAAAAAATATATAAAAAACAAAACATTGCCATAATAAAAAGTATGTAATTATTAAATAAAATAAAAATAAAATATTTGCAAGAAACATTGTAATATATTTACACTGTGTACAGAGTTTCTCATATTTTACTAAACATATAATATATATAGGGTTGCCAAAACTTCTAGTAACCAATACGGGACGTTTTCTAGTTCGATGTCCAAAACACATAACTCATTCACGCCGACACGCGGCTTTAACTACACCATACTAGCACGCTTGTATGAGACAAACTTTATGTTTTCCTGTCGAAATACAGGACGAATATGGGAATATGTGACAGTCTTGTATACCACGTGAAATTTATTAAAGTTCAAATATGTTTTAATACTATAATCTAGAATAAAAATAAAGAACATACCTACGTTTTTTTTTAATATTATAATCTTGAGTTTTTCTAAAAATATCGACACTCATACAGAGCCTAATATGACGAGCGAACTTTGACTTATGTAAAAAAGAGCCTTGAGATTCGAGCGAAGTTGCCGCCCCGCGCTCCGACTGGCCGGCGTGTGACCTTGTCATACTCCCCAACCTTTAGATATTTATCGAATAGATATTGTGAAATTCATACGTGGCCTTATTCACCATACAGCAGTATTTTGTTTTCGAATAATGATATTTATCTTTAAATAAAAGTTACCTTTTTTATTTTAAAAAGTGGTTCTTCCAATGACACCTAAGCCTTCAAAAAATATTTGCTTTTTTTGCAATTACACGTAGTATACGAGACGTATGGCAACCCTAATATATAATACATGTATACAGAATATTTCTATTATAATTCAACGAGGAAATGCGGCGAGCATTTTAGGTACCCTCCCTGGCCTGTACTAGCCCTTAGTTTATTTTGTAGAATAGTTTTAATTTCATAGGTATTTTTAGTTTAGTTTTTTAATCTATTTTATTTTAATATTATTGTATCTACCTTGAATAAATATAACAAAATATATTTTTTTTAATTTAATAATGTCAAAATGATAATAACAATGAATGTTTCTAGGAATAATAAATCAGTCAAGACATTGTTGTAATATATAATAATAATTAATTTGTAGCACTAATAAGGTAAACAGTAGTGGTTATTGCGCAATGTATGAAATTCTAAATATTATTGATAAAAAAATAAATTCTAATTCTCCTTCATTAATTAGCTTTGTTAAATAAAACATTTTAGATGGATTATATGAAAATAAAATTTCAATTTAAAATTGTTGAGATGAGAGAGACGTAGGATAGCAGACATACTATTTCTAGTAAATATAGCTCAGACTAAAATTGATTCTCCGCAGCTTCTATCTAGAATTAATTTGTGTGCTCCAGTAAAACCCTTAAGACATGCTTATCAGTGCCATCTAGTGCATCTAGGTATAGAGAGGTAATTCTCGTAAATAATTGCCAGCCTTCCTGTCTCCAGACCTTTCTGTCAGCCGCTTTGACAACTCCTTGGTCAAGCGCCTCGCTTAAGGGCCTCATGGGCCCATCGTCTCGACCCCAAACGGCGCAAATTCGTAACCGATACCAAGGTTAGCGCATGACGAGGTCGCCTGGATGTGAGATGGAACTATGTGTCAACACACGTCGCATCCCACACCAGAAACCTGCCAAGTTTCCACGACCCAACAGCCATTCCGCCATCTTGCCATCGCTCCGCACAATCCCAAAGGGTTCTAAGATTGCGGGTACTCCTGCAGTGACAAGAGCCCTTCGGATGATGTCGTTGAGAGCCGCGTGACGAGGAATGCGGCCAGCACTTCTATCGATTGGTTCTCTGCATCGACACTGGTGCAGGTGGACAGTCCGAGCTCCGAGACGAAGGCAAACTATATATTCATAATTAATTTATTTCCTTACTTGCTTTCTTTATTATTTAATGTGTAGTTTGCTCTCATCTTTTCCTATATGTGACAACATATTAATTGTAGTTATAGATATATACAGACCATTATATGCTTGATTTTGTAATTAGTACTTAATTAGTATTGTTTGTTTTCCAATAAAATAAATAAATAGAATAAACATCAGTCCCTACCACTATGCCAGATAGACAGGTATTTTATAAAATTTTATCATTAATTTATACCTATCAGTTAAATCTCTATAATAAATTAGTACTTATTTCTCTTAGGTCGCTCAGCGAGCTATGGAGAGAGCTATGCTGGGTATTTATCTGATGGATAGAGTCCGAAATGTAGACATCCGTCAGAAAACCAAATTTACCGACATAGCCTTCAAAATTAGTGTACAATGATAAATAAAATATAAATAGTAGTTTCATTACTTTTATTGACATGACTAATGTTACTTTCAAGTCTGGTACGCTAGTGACATCAAGGAGATTGCCACTTGATGGGCCTATAGTAAAGTTGGCTAAATGTGAACTCGCTCCGTACAAAATCGTCGTTTCTGACCACAAAGCAAGGAATACGCTCGAGGTTATACTTTTTTGTCAATAAACATTCTAATCTCTTAAAAAAATATAATACTTGTAACAAATTTGTACCTAGAGATTATACCCAACTAATCCACCCAAGATGTGTAAGTGAATATTACAGCAGAAACTGCCACATAATGTGCATTAGAGTATATAATAAAATTCATAGAGAGATACGAGAGTTACCTATAAAACGTTTTACTATTGAGTTAAAGAAAATTCTTATTGACAACTGTTTTTACTCAATAAAGGAATTTTTAGCATGCAAATTTTGACATTAACATTGTATTCCAATAAATTGACAAGAACAATATTAAATATAAACTATATACAAATAAATATTGTAAATAAATATCTATTGACATAAACATATTGTATGCCCATAATATGGGCAGATTGCATCATCATGACATGTACACACAACTGTAATTAGAATAAGCAATCTATACAATAAAGAAATTTGAACTTGAATTTATTTTAAAGTACTTTGAAAAATAAGGTATGTAGTTTTCGTATTAATCAAGTCATTAGTATTAGAGTTGTCATGATATTTTCAACATTTGTACACCTAAACTATATAAAAAAGGGACTTTTCTACCTAAAACTGTAATCTTGTTAGAATAATTTATCTAAAAATGCATATAAATACAAATTAGCCCAAATCCTCGAGGTACTCGTAGACTTCGAGTTCGATTCCTGGTCGGGACATTATATTTATATTTATTAATTTAAATTAATTCGTGATATTTCCCGAGTTTGGTACGCCAGACATCGACGAGCTTGCCACTTGTTATGATTGGCCTAAAGTAAAGTTGGCTTAACGTGGATCTGCTTCTTTATAGGCGTGGTTTCTGACCACCCCAGAAGATCATGACAAGTGGCAAGATCGTCGATGTCACTAGCGTACCGGATTCGAAAACTAAATTTAATAAAAAAAAAATCCCCAAACCAGAAATATTATTCGGTAACCTCCGCGTCTATATCGCCAAACCACGGAGGATAGATAGGATTTGGATTTGGGAACGCGGTTTGGTTCGTGGTTGGGGCACAATAATTTATTTAATTCAGTTGTGATTTTTCTCTGCTGTAGTACGCTAGAGATATCGACGAGCTTGCTCTTTGTCATACAATATAGTTAAATATAGATATATGTATAATAATATATTGTGTAATGATAAACAAAAACAATAGATGTGGTTTACCCAAAAATAAACAATTATTATTTCATTTGACAATTCTAAATACGACATTTGTGTTTATTATTAAAAGCTTTGCTTCATGATCATCATCATCAGCATCTTTACTGCTGAATGTAGCCTTCCTTCCCAGCGACCTTCATCAGGTCATCCGTCTATATGGCAAGGCGTAGTCCCACGTCTCGTCCAGTACGTGGTCTTCACTCTAGGACCCATTTGCTCCATCGGTCGTCGGTTCAGCGGGAGATGTGTCAGGCCCATTGCCACTTTAGCTTGCCTGTTTTGAAACCTATACCTATTAGTAACTATGGTTCTCTAACGAATATCAATGTTGCGAATTCTACACATCAGAGAAATATCAAGCATAGCCCCATATCTCGCTGAGCGAACTTAAATTTGGGTACCAGACGCACTGTCAGTGTCCACGTCATTGCTCCGTACAACTCCGATTGAAGTTTTGCTTAAAAACTCAAAATAAAAATTAACGTGGCCCTCAACGATGGTTAGACGCGACGGCTTGATCTTTGGGCAGATCTCTGGTGCTGGATGCGCATGGCTACACACATTAGCCACATCTCACATCCAGGCGACCTCGTCCAGCGTGATAAGTGCGGCGGTTTCTGCTGCGAACCTCAAGAAAAAAGGATCAGCATTATGGCAGTATCATTGGCACTTTGCCGTCGAAACGGGTCGCGTCGTTGATGCACAGAGTACGAGGGAGCGGCAACATCATCTTAAGGGCAGTTAGTGAGAAGCCAGATTGCCCTATCATGGGTACATACTCACATGTACGTGCCCAATGCCTCAGGAGGGCAAGGCAAATATAAAAAATAAATGTCCTCTTTTTACTAATATAGAATAAGCAAACACTATGTTACTAACCCCTATGGATACTATTCCAAAATAAATGCATTTTTTATTTTTATATTATTTAATTTTATTTGTTTTCATGTTCTCTCCTTCTAGCACATGTTATTGCGCTTAATCCTTGCTCTCACTCCCACTCGTCTGCAGTAGCGACGATCCTAAGTCTATGTTCCGAATTGTTCCGAACATTAACAAACAGAATATAGACGCCGCGGGACGCCGGCAGAGGGTGGCGAGTTAGAACGACCATGGCCTAATAGGCTGGTGCCAAAACGATATTTAACGCTAAAAAAATAGCAGGCAAGGTCCAGGTGAAAAATGTTGTTGAGGTTCCAACTTTAAGGAAAAAAAATATTTAAACATGAAAACATTCAAAATAGTGAAATGGGGATGCAATTTTCGGGTTGAAAACGGTTTTCTGCAATTTACGGCAAAACATGACCTCTTAGCAAAAAAGTTGTAGATGGTAAAAAAATCTAAAACTTTTGTACAGAACACTTTTCGACATAACCTCAAATTAACCGTCAAAATGACGAAAAACCGTAACGTAAAAATAATTTAATTTGCATGAAAATTTGTGAAAGTATATCTTTTTTTATCTTAAATAAGCATGATTTTTTTGCAGTTCAGAATACTATTTTCGGATTTAAATACATTTTACGAAAAAAACACCCTTATTTTCCACGACCAATTGTCTTGATGTTTTTTTGTATTTCGAAGTTCTAAAAGTGGTCATTTTAATCTTTGAAATGTCGACTTTAAAATGGTCTATGTAAGTTGGTGGTTTATTAAAATTGCGAAAAACCGAAAAAACGTCTTTCCGAATCATGATTTTCTCAATATTTTTTTATAATTTTTCATTTTCTTTATCAAAAAAGTATAGCATATTATTTTATGCTAAAACAATATCATTAATTTAAAAAAGCAATAGGTAAAAAAAAACACAGAAATACATAGTGATATATTTATTTACTTTACCAAACATTTTGTTACATAGAAAAGACAGATTTGATTTCTTCAACGAAACACAAACATTTATTTTACAATTAAAGATTATCTTAAGAGTCTAAAAGTATATTTTAAAATAAATTATTTTTACCTCAGAATGAGAATTGTTGGAAATATAGGGCAGAATAATAATAGCAAAAATAATTTAAATTGGATTCGAGTTAGGAGAGTAAAATGAGATGAAAATACATATATACATATCTTTACGCCAAATCCCTTGCGGGGTAGGCAGAGACAATTGAGCGCCACTTGTCACGGTCACGACATACCTCTTTCGCTTCTTCGACATTCATCAACCTCTTCATACATGCCCTTTTGTTTCGATAGCTTTTTAATTCACCTTCAGCTAATGTTTTATTTATTTGATCATGATAGGCAAGTCTTACCTCTTTTACCCTTTTATCCTCTTTTACACTTTTACTTTCGCATTATATATCTGGTTCGTCAATCTCTCTTCGCTCATCCTTTTAACATGCCCGAACCATCAGAGCATGCCTTTCTTTCTTCATGAGATGAAAATGCAGTGAAGAATTGTTTTTACTATTTCCAGCGAAATTAGATCATAAAAAATAAACTTTTTACTTATCCCTTTCAGCACGGATAAATAAATATATAAATAAATAAATATTTCCAGACAGGTCACACAGCGCCATCTAGTTTCCGTGGTAAGCTACGAGGCTTGTGTTACGGAAACTAGATGGTTGATAAACTACATATAAACACCCAGACCGAGACAAATTATACAATGTACAACTTGCCCCCGGTGGGAATCGAACCCACGACCTCCCGAGTTCACGGCAACGTTTGTTACCACTAGACCACGGAGGCGGTCAAGGATGATACCAAGCTTGCGTTTTACAAAAAAAAAAAAACTAGACGTTTCGCCAAATTCTGTGTTACCGCTCCGAAATGGCCTGAGTAGTTCCTGCTCTCATCTAGCTACTGACTAATTATTTTTATTAAATTGTTATATATATTGTTATAGGACTAGTTAAGAAAAAAACATACAACAGTGATTTTTTGACCAACGCACGATAGCGCGCTAGCACATTCGAAAACGACAACGCTAAAGGAGGATTTTTTTTACTATTTATATAAGATATTTTAGATCTCAAAGTTATCAATAAACCTTTCATTATCTACAATATATTTTGTCGTGCTGAAAGGGTTATAGTTTATTTTTTATTAGGTTTAGTTTATATTTATATTAATTTTTACATTTAAGTAGTTTTAATTATTTATACTTTTTAGTCCAATAAAAAATTAACTCACTGAGAAAATGGAAAACCAAACGCAATTCTTCGTTTTTATTTTTACCTCACATCGAAATCCCGAACACGCTGTATTTTTACCTCACATGAAAATCCCGAACACGATGTATTTTTACCTCACATGAAAATC
Source organism: Tinea semifulvella (assembly GCA_910589645.1). Taxonomy (NCBI): domain Eukaryota; kingdom Metazoa; phylum Arthropoda; class Insecta; order Lepidoptera; family Tineidae; genus Tinea; species Tinea semifulvella. Next base: position 1,523,511 of record OU342604.1, read on the forward strand.
CCGAACACGCTGTATTTTTACCTCACATGAAAATCCCGAACACGCTGTATTTTTTTGCTATATTGCTTAATTTCTGCGGATAAAATAATTAATTTGTATTTTATATTTTTATTGATATGTTTACTTTTAGATGGTGTTGTAACAAAAACATTACTTAGTATATACGAGTATATGGGAAAATTAATATTTATAATAAATAAAATAATAATAAAAAAGTAATTATTTTCTCCACAAACCTTAAAATTAGTAACAATATTGTAGAAACAAGCAAAACTAAACTAAGCGAACTTAGCCAATAAGAAAGTACTCCATCAGCCCATCAGTTATTTAAGCGCAAACGTTATATAATTGAATATATATCACGCTATTAAGGTTGATATTTGCACGGCCGCTGTTAAGGTCAAGCGCTTATAGAGTTGAGAATTGAATATTTTGTGATTATGACGCAAGCTCTGACGTAAATAACGAAATCCACTAATAACGTTTGCGCTTAAGTAAAATAATTTCTCTGACTCCAATTTAATAATAAAGTTTGTGTTTCGCTGTACCAATCAAACGTTATTAGTAAACACCATTTTAACTACATTTCTTGGAAGTCACGTGTCTACTATTGTTTTACTGGAAGTTAAATATAATAACCCGGAGCGACTGCAGAGTGAAAAACGGCACGACTGAAAAAACTCATGTACTTGAAAAGATGGGTCCGTGAAATGTCACAAATTAAATATATTTTTAAGTACTGGTCCGGTAGTCTCGACAGATGGCTAACTTAGCGATTTCGGTCGGTAAGTCACAAAAATGTTGCCACTTACAAAATCAAAAAGCTGATTTGGTCAATATTATTAGTTTCCAAAGGACGGTAATATTTCAATATGAAAACATATGAAATTAAAAACTCAGACACCTCCATATTAACTGTATTATACCAATGGACAATAATATTCGATAACTTTGCAGGCTGTCACTTAATAGTTTGCGAAAACCGCTCATTTGACAGAAGAATTCCGACATTTTTATGACTAAAGGATGCCATTATCAACAAGATTATGAAGTTGTCGTCGTCACTGGCGGCAATGCAATGCAAAATAAACTAAATGGACGTAGACGTGATCCAAGGCTGTGACGTCGTTTAAAAAACAATATACTTTTTCTACGTGAACAAGTTTTGGAAAGTGACCACGCAATTTGGCCTGTTGGAAGGCTTGTCAATCGCTAAATGCTGCCCTCGGCCGCATTCCTCGTGACGCGGCTATGTACGACATCGTCCATAGGGCTTTTGTAACTGCTGGAGTATCCGCGATCCTAGAACCCTCTGGGATTGCGCGGAGCGATAGCAAGAGACCCGACGGCATGACCGTTGGGCTTAGGAATCTTGGCAGGTCCCAGGTGTACAATGCTATATACCAAGCTCGGTAAGTGCGGCAGTTTTTGCTGAGAACCTCAAGCTGCGCAAATACGCCAACCTCGTTTGGAGTCGAGACGACAGGGCCATGGGGACTAAGTATCCCAAGCGTTTGGCCAAGGAGTGGTCCAAACGGCAAAGTCTGGAGACGTATACAGAGGGTAATTGGGACTATCCCCGATGGGGCGTCTTCAGATGACATTTTTTATTAGGTTTAGTTTGTATTTATTATTTAATTTATTAATTCATAACAATGCGAGATGTTGCCTGATAAAATTCCATCATTATCATCATCTTCAATAGAGATTTAAAAAAACTTATTTCGTAAATCGGTCACATTTTTTATAATAATAATATTATCATTTCGTCTGGCAACCCTTTTAAGTGCAACAATACGCTCATGTGTTTATTAATAATAGATTAACAGTGAATGACGAATACAAAACTGTTTTATAATACTCGCTTACTATACAGCTACACAACTGAAAATTGTGTTTTGATCAAGGTACGAATTTAACCGGTGTAATTTGGAAAAACATATACAGACGACCGGAGCTAAACTGTCACATTCTGAACGTAAAAAAATTTTCTTGTGATTAACTTCTCAATCATCGCATCGATACCATTGGAGTGTAAGATAAACCTTGATTTTCAAATACCTATTCGACCTTTTTTTATTTTCCACAATATAGCGTCTGGTTGTCGCCTTAACGAAATTTGATTAATGTCATATCTTCAGTGACACTTGAGTGATGAAGACGAATCGATTGACGTGAAAATCATCAAAATCGGCCAACGAGTTTGGTCTTCCAGTGTGCCACAAAGGAACAAACATACATACATACATAGGCTGACAAAATTATTACTTGTTGCGTAGTTTGGCCCATAATTTAACTTCCAGCAAAACAAAAACAATACAACATACATTTGGACTTACATTACAGATATGTCAAGAACAGCTACACACCTAAAGCTTATTCCCACTTGCCCCACCAAAGTAGTTTTGCTGATATCCCCCCCGAAACTACAAGCGGGGGGAAAATAGGAATAAACGCCTAATATTAAAGTTTAAAAAATAGCTTAAAACTATCTAAATTATACCACATCAGTACTTGCTCGTTAAGAGATAAGTTAAAAAAAAACAAGCTTAAAAAAAGTCACAGAACTTTTGGAAATCGAGCGCAAATCTATGTTATAAATATAATATTAATTATTTATTTGAAAAATAATATAATTAGCCTCTCGTACACAACATTAAACTAACTACAAAGTATACTCTATATATATATAGAAGAAACAAACATACAATTATACAGGGCGTATGGAGTTTATTTTTTATTTAAAAAAAAAACACAAATATTATTAAAATTACCCAACTAAAAATTTATAAAAGAATAAATTAAAATTAAGGAACTCAAATATCTTTAACCTGACATCATCACATTACTAGATTGTAAGCAGACACGGCCTTTTTACAGCCACGAATTTATATTTAAGGACATTGATATTATTAGATTGTAAGCTGACACGGCCTTTTTACAGCCACGAATTTATATTTAAGGACATTAATATTATTAGATTGTAAGCTGACACGGCCTTTTTACAGCCACGAATTAATATTTAAGGACATTAATATTATTAGATTGTAATCTGACACGGTCTTTTTACAGTCACGAATTAAATTTTCAGTATCTATTTGAGATAATAAAAACAAAATCTTTGCTTATGGCAGCAATGTTTTAATTATTATTATTCTATTGCCGTTAGATTCGGTCCAGCCATGGCTGCTGATAGTATATGTTGATTGATTTAGACCTAATAGTCCCAAAACATAAGTCGGCAGGCTTCAGAGGAGCCTTTAAACATAAGGCAGCTAAGGTATGGAACAATATACCACCACCAGATAAAAATAAATCTACCCAGACAGTGAAAAGGTTGTTGAAAAAAAATTTTTTAAAGGAGCAGAAAGAGAAGTGTAGATAATGCTATATTTATGGATGGGTATGTGTATATATGTGTATGTATGTATGTATGTATGTGTGTGTATATAATATATTTGTTTAATTGTTTTTCTTAATGCTATTTTTATACGATTATTAGTTTTTATTACTTAGCTTGTATCTTATTTAATTTTAATTATTAGCCCTAGAAAATGTATAATTAAAGGGCCTGCAACAATGTTGATATTCCTGACGAAGCGAGCCTCATTCATCTACTCTGCCATGCATGTATACCTAGCTTTTTAGTATAATTGTGTATCTATTAATTTATAAGTGTCTACCCTGTAATTAAAAAAATATATATATTACTACGTGAGAACAGGAACAGGTTGAAAAACAGCGTCGTGCAGGTGTAAGTACTTGTGCTGCTGCACGACAACAGCTGACACCTGATTCCTTTTGTCACATATTGTTCGAAACTGTAAAACTGTGTAATAATGTTATGTGACAATAAATGGATTTTTATTTATTTATTATTTATTTATTTGATTTGAGCCCCTAAAATCCAGAGTTCTAGACTTCCACTGTTGGAGATGGACCATCCAGAAAACACGCCAGACCGGTTGACTAAAGTTTAATGTATTTTTTTCCAATCTAGTAAAAATAAAATACAGATTCCATTTGCGCGTGCAGTTTGATGTTTGCTGTTTGAATGTACCAGTCCGGGTCAAGGCTCCAGAAGACCGGGGAGAAGGCGCACTTCCTGGCTCAAGAACCTCAGGGAGTGGTTCGGGATGAGCACCACATCCTTGTTCCGGACAGCGGCCAAGAAAATCAAAATCGCGTTAATGATAGCCGACCTCCGATAGGAAAGAAGTCCGGGTCAGATTAAGTTTCCGTCTACAGACTTCACTATTGGGATATTTATATTCGTTGCTATAAGCAACTGATGTCTATTATTGTAAAAAGAGTCCCGTTTGACATTATATTATTCTTTATAATTTAGTTCCTTAATTTTCGTATGTTAAACAATGAGATTCTTATAACAGCATTTGTAAAGATTATTCAAGTCCGATTTCACTTTTGATTTATGTAGTCTACTAACTTACTAAGAAATAAAATAACGGTCATTTTGAGACATTTACACTTTCGTATACCAAATTTTAGACATAGAAAAATAGCAAATACATTTCTTAACTCAATTCTACTAAATCATATCTATGATTAATATATTTCTAAAATGTCCGTAATTTTATTTCCTAGAAATTTAGTAGATTACATTTATCATAAGTGCACTTGGACTCTCAAAGCCGGTGATCGTGGCCGCATCGATGCCTTTGAGATGTGGTGTTGGAGGCGAATGTTGCGTATCCCTTGGACAGCCCGAAGAACTAACGTGTCAATACTCAAGGAGCTCAAAATCTCTACTAGGCTGTCTTCCATCTGCCTAAAACGAGTCCTTGAGTATTTCGGCCATATAGCCCGCAAAACACATGGTAACCTGGAAAGGCTTGTTATCACAGGGAATGTCGAAGGCAAAAGACCGCGTGGCCGAAGCCCCATACGCTGGTCTGACCAGATCCGCACCTCACTAAATACCCAGATGCACGATGCCGAACAGACCCGGATGGCGCAGCATCGTCCGGGACAAAGTGATCCGTGGAGGGGGTCACGACCCTCAGCAGTGAGAAGAACGACGCAAGGAGGATGAATGTGAAAGAAGGAAGGATCCACGCTCTCAATAAGATTTATTTATTGAGGCTCATTAAAAAAGTAAAATATAAAAAATCTAGATCATTCAAAAAAAGATATTATTAAAAATATAATAAAAAAGTAAAAGTAAAGTATCATCACGACCGTTTCCCTTTCGGGGTCGTCAGAAACCACGCTTATAAATAAGCGGATTCACATTTAGCCAACTTTACTGCCGGCCAATCATGACAAGTGGCAAGCTCGTCGATGTCTCCAGCGTACCAAAGGAGAGAAATATCACAAATAAATTAAATATTAATTAAATGTATTTATTTACATCAATCAATATTTTTGTGCAGGAATCAACCCCGGTACCTCCGAGTCTAAATCCACGGACTTAACCGCTAGACCACGGAGGCAGTTTATAAATATAATAAAAAATGGTTAAAAATCCAAACACCCTGTATAGATATCTACAATTAAAAAATTACAAACATACTTAAAGACTATAAATATAAAATATTCACTCGTATTATTGCAAAAGATGTTTAAAAAAATAACATATAATTTACTTTTTTAGCTACATTGTTTTTTTTTTATATATATTTTTATTCTCTTCAAAAGGCGAGCTCAAACTATTCTAATCTCTACGAATAATCTAATATGTTACCTTTTTATAGTTTTCTTTTAGAGGAAGAGTTTTTAAGCTTAGCATCCATCTCGCTCGCACAGTCCAACATTTTCAAAGAGATTTTTATGTCTGACTGTACTTGTAAAAAATGTAGTCAATCAACTTTCAAGGAAATAAAATTACTGTGTACATATTTTCACTTTCATATACCTAAAGAACAATGGCGAGATATTACCTGATAAAATTTAAAGTGACTTACAGCCAGTTTCTCGAACGTATAGTACTTAAGTAAAAATTAACAGGTTTTTTTCAAGAATGAGTTTCACGAAAGTTATCTTAAAAAATAATTAAAAAGGAAACTGTCATTTACACAATTGTATGGGAATTTGTCAATTTTGGGTTTCACAAAGCAATAACAAATAATTAAGTAAGTAGAAAATAAACAATAATATTATCGACTGTCATTCATTTGTTCAAATACCACAAATGAAAATAACGCGACCAATTAAAATTGGCTTCAACAAACATACAAGAACCAAATTACTGCGCAAATATTACGTTGTAATAATGTTAATTGTCTAAAAATCTCAAGGCAATTTTAAAACGTACTATAAAAAATGTGATTATGCCAATTTAAATTTAATAATAATAAATACACAACTAAATGGTCGAATTATAACAATGAAGGTCAAATATAAAATTTGCGACGAATTTGTTTCCCGTTTTGTTTCGCGCCAAAAGCAATTATCTCTACAACGTTATATAATATTTTTAAATATTATAGTGGTCGAGATATATATATTCGTTTTTTACAAATGTACCATAAAATAATCCACATTCTATTAATTTGAAATAGTATTGGTGGATTTTTTGTTAAATATGAATATTTCCTTTTTTGTCACCTAAAACGGAACGTTATAAATCTTAAGTAAAATAAGAAAAACTTAAGTGTTGTGAAATTTGATTTAACGTAAGAAAAACTTAAAGATATTAGTTCTTTAGCTTTAAGAAATAACATTAACTTTAGGAAATAATTAAGTAGAGCTTCGAGAAACCGGCTGTTAAAAAAAGATAAAAAACATATAAATTTAGATATATAAAAACTTGTTTAGTGAATCGGTTAGATTTTTCATGACATTAATATTATATCAAAAGGCCCAGAAGATTTTATCATTTTATAAGACGTTTAATGGAATATTACCAATTTTCGCCGCATTGACCTGTCACATTCGTTCAAAAACCAAACTATAGTGTTGCCACTGCATTAAATAAATCTTTATTTATAAATAAATAAAATAACGTTTATTAGATTATAATTAAATTATTTCAGTTAGTGAGCACTGCCTTCTGGAAAAGAAATTCTGTAATTCCTATTTTTGAGACAATAAAACTAAACTTACATACTCGTAAGTCCATCCTCATCAAACATTGTTTTACTGTAACCAGCCACTCGGCAACTGTTAATTTTATTTCCCAAATATAATGTTAAACTTAAAAACCCTCCCAAATGTTTTGATAAAAAATGTTATTAAACAGAGCAAGATAAATTTATTATTAACAATTTTCTACATTAACCACATACAATGCCTATTAAAGAGAAGTCTTAATTTACAATAGATTTCTAAAAGCATACAATAATCAAAGATTAATATTCGTTAATCAGACATGGTCGGAACAACTTTCCGCCAATCATGCGCCTGATTAGTTTAATCATAGAATTATCGTTTAAGAAACAGTGTTCAAAAAGCACAGACCAATCACACTAATCGGTGATTAACCGTACGTTATAAAGGTACCAAGTTATAAAGTGTGGACGTTTAATATATTTTTAACAGTTAAAAACATCACATACAGGGTGTAATTTTCGTAAAAAAAACATAGTATTTAAATAGTTTTTTTTTAATTCATCCTAAATTTATTACAATTGTATTTAGAAAATCTATAATATTAATTGCCCAGTTATTACACTTTTAAATTAGATCGAATGTTAACGCGTAAAACCTTTTGAGCGGTGGTGGACCCTAAAAATCCTAAAAAGGTTGGTTCGAACCCCGACATGTACCAATGAGAAATACATTTTTCTTACGTACATTTATCAGATATTTACAACACCGTGAGGACGAGAGCACGTTAAGCCATCGTTCCCGGTTCTACTAATACACACTTGTGGAATCGTTAATAAATTGTCATAAAAAATCGACATTAGACCCTCGCCAACCCGTCTGGCCAGCGCAGCGATTGTAGGACAAATTCTTCAAACAAAAACTGAAAGGCCCATCTACAACAGTAGAGGTCCCCATCTCCAACAGTATAGGTCAAGGAGGTGTGATGATGATAAAACCTTTTTGGTTTATTTATTTATTAATTAGGATAATGATTTTTTATTTTGCATTAAGACTACAGTCAAATCTTAATATATCAGAATTGAAACAAAAAAAGGTTTCAGTTGATACTGATTTTTGTGTTCTTATTTGTTATTTACGAAGACTTACAAAAATCACACCCTGTATAATAATTTACGAAAAAGTCACGTTATAAATGGCAGATTACATTGTTATATTATAATAATGATATTTCTTAGGGATATGTTTATTATTAGTGTATACATTCCGAACAATTAACTATAAACACTTCAATTACAACATATACAACATGGATATGTCACTGGTTCATATCCGGTTCGATAGACCAAAAACTTTCCGGCGAGTTCCGTTTGTACACTAATTTAATGTAAAGGTGACGGAAACAAAGCAAATGCTAATTATCTACGACAGCTCACATTTAATCAGACAGATGTTATAATTAAATAAACTTAATATTAAAAAGGAATAATTATGTTTTTTAATTATTATTCTTGACTTTAGATTATTATTTTGTTTCTCTTCTCCCGATTGATGATGAATGAGTTGATAGGGAAGGCAAAGGGTCTAGCCCTTACAGCCAAGTCTGACGTAATAAGTATATCTTTCTTTTTATGAGTTAATGAGGTTATCATCAAATTCCAGATGTTGCAGAATCAGAAAGACTCACGGCATTAAGGATTTAGTCCTTTAGTAGTAGAGCTGTCATGATGATATTTTAAACATTTTACACACCTTAACGATAAAATGAAGTAAATTTTTAAAATAAATTTATATAAAAATGTATATATTATATAACAGTGAATACAATTGGAACGCAAAATAATACAAAAAAATTAAATTATTTAGATCATTATTTTATCTAGATGTAAGCTACTAGCATATTGGATCCCAAAGGTACTAAATTCGATTACCGGGCGGATCTGTTACCAATCTAATGGAACCACGCCTTTCGGCGTTAATTTACAAACACTAAGCGTGATGACGATAGGTCTTTTTTATTAAATGTTACTTTATTAAATCATAAAAAAGATTCTACTTTCAGTATGAAAAATCAAAGATTATTCAAAGAGTTATGCCCGTTTTCACCTAATTAAAAAAAAAAAAAATTGTGACACTTATCACATGTTTTGTTTTCACCAACACTTAGGGGTCACCTAAGGCCATAATCCTTTAAGTTTAGGGGCTCGAAAATCGGCCCCCCAAGAGGTAAGTGACAGTTGTGTGATTTATTTTGTTGACTACTCTACTATTACAAAATGGAAGACGAAATTAAAGATTTCTTTGAAGCTCTTAGTGCAATTAAGATTGTGACTGAAAGCACGAAAAATTTACAAAGCAAGTAAAGAGAAATGAAGAATACTTTATATATAATCTGTGACTTTATACACAAGATGTCAGATTGACACTTCAGTCTTTAACAACACATTTTTATTTATTTTAGGCAACGAAACGACGACATACAGCCCAAAATAACAAAATATTTAAAATAATGGTCTCAGAATGTATAACATTTCTTACAATATGAGTTATTTCATAATTTTAACACTAATTTTATTTATTTCTGCTAAGTATAGGACATATTGTCAAATTTATAATTAACCGGAAAAAATACCGGTGTTCGCGCCGATCGCGGTAATTCGACCAATTTTGGATGGTTAGGCGTTATTGTGATTCATCGGTGCATAAACAGACGTCCTAATTTGTTACCCCTACACCTTTGTCCTGTCTCTTTCTCTTCGTTTCCTTTCTACATTACCCATCCCACTCACGCTGCTTTTGCGCACCAAAAAAGAAGAAATATATAACTGACCGCGGTGTGTGCCACGGCAGTCGTTGTCGCGCAGTCGTTGTTCTCGAGTCGTCATAGAAGAAAACGAAGAAATCGCCGCGATCGTTGCTATTATACTCGCAAAATTTGTGATATTTTCAAGCGCTGGTGCCGAGGACATCTGGTGAGTTACTTTACCAGTGTCCACTTGTTTGTTGATTGCACCAATTGTCACAGTATCGTCTGTGAATTCTAAATTGGCGATTACCGCAACCCTGCTTTTTTATACAGTTCGCTAAATCACTTAGGTTAGGTTAGCCCTAACTAAGGGCCTCCTAGCATGGTGAAAATAAATTTGGGTAGGAGGCCGATTTAAGAGATCCTTTAGCTTAGGTGATTCCTACATAGGGGACTGTTCCGTGGTGAAAACGGGCATAAGACTTATTGAATTTTGTCATGAGACGGACTCAAACATATATATATATTATTTTGGTATCTTACAGAGCTTGTAAATGACTTCTGCACGTTAAATGGACAGGGTGGAAATTTTGTAATTAAATCAGTTTTTTCATATATAGAATTTAAATAACTTTTACGATCGAAAACTAGAAAAAATAATAATAATATTAATTTGCGATTAATATCTGACTTAGGTGCAGAAATTTGGATGGAAGGTAAAAACTGCTGATACAATTAATTAGGCAAAATAAAAAAAAAATAAGTATCATCACGACCAAATCCCTTCCGTGGTGGTTAGAAACAGCAGATTCACATTTAGCCAACTTTACTATAGTCACATCAAAGTGGCATCGTCGAAGTATCTAGCGTAACAAACTCAAGAAATATTACACATAACTTAAATTATTGTATTCCGACCAGGAATTGAACTCGGTACCTCCCCATCTAAATCCACGGAATTAACCGCTAGACCACGAAGGCAGTCATTCAGCCATGAAAGTAATATATATATGTTGTAATTTTGACTGTCTCTGTGGTCTAGCGGTTTAGTCCGTGAATTCAGATGGGGAGGTACCGAGTTCGATTCCTGGTTGGGATACAATAATTTATTAGTGATATTTACTACCACTTGTCATGATGGGCCTATAGTAAAGTTAGCTAAATGTGAGAATCCGTTGGTACTGACCACCCTGAAAGGGATATGGTATGGATAGTTAAGTAAAATTACATTATAGATTACAGTTATAAGTGATGTGTGATTGTAAACACGCCATTTTATCGTATTTTAGGTGCAGACCTGTCGTTACATTGCTTGTTACGTTTTAGTGTGGCGCCTCTCTTGATTTGTTCCATCAGCGAAGTGTGACAGACGCGAGGGTCCGGCTGGAAATAAAAACAAAAAACAATTAAATACTTTTTTCTTTACAGCCCCTAGAACACAGATCGAATTCTTATTTAAATTCTTAATCCTATAATTCTTGACCGCCTCTGTGGTCTAGTGGTAACAAACGTTGCCGTGAACTCGGGAGGACGTGGGTTCGATTCCCACCGGGGGCAAGTTGTGCATTGTATAATTTGTCTCGGTCTGGGTGTTTATATGTATATCATGTATATATTTACAAAATAAAAAGTATAATATTTAGTTTATCAACCATCTAGTTTCCGTAACACAAGCCTCGTAGCTTACCACGGAAATTAGATGGCGCTGTGCAGATCACACAGCTCTGGAAATATAAAAAAAAAAAACTTATAGAAATTCTTATTTAAACATAATAAAATATATATATTTTTTTTTTTCTCCCACAAAGTTTAATATTAGTAACAATATTTTAGAAACATTTATGTAGGAGACTGGAGGCAAAACAAAACTAAGCCAAAGCTTAGTCTGTGTTAAGCACTCCAGGTTCCTCTGACTCAAACTTAATATTAATGAATACTTATTGGGTGTAGTGTAATGTAATGTAGTGTAGTGTAATGTAGTGTAGTGTAGTGTAATGAAGTGTAGTGTAGTGTAATGTGATTATATAAATATGTAATAATATATATTATTGGTTTTTTTTTCTTATATTTTTTGGCTTTATAGTATTGTTTTTTAATCCGATAAATGTATTTCGACTGCTGGATTTTTTCCTAAACAAATACATACAAACTGCCCTGAGAGTTAGCGATATTTACCTGTGCATGAGTGTTGATGATGTCCCTGACAGTGTTGGCTCGACTAGGATGGAGCCGGTGTTGGTGTTGTATGGTGGCAGACAGTTTGTCCAGGAAAGCTGGTTGCACTACTGAAAAATTAAACACATATAGGTTTAGATGTTCTATCAGAATGATAATCTAGCACATCACATAGCATATCACAGCACTGTTGTTCATAATTGGCGCCTCCGTGGTCTAGTAGTAACAAACGTTGCCGTGAACTCGGGAGGTCGTGGGTGTATTATATGTTATATACATTTACAAAAAAAAAAAAAAAAAGTATAATATGTAGTTTATCAACCATCTAGTTTCCGTAACACAACCTTACCGCTTACCACGGAAATTAGATGGCGCTGTGTGACCTGTCTGAAATATTTATTATTATTATTATTATTATTATTAATTGTGGATGCGAGGAGGAAATTAAGCGTCCCTTGACAGATATCTGCTATGGACAAGCTGAAGAAAATATGGAGGAACCGTAACATTACGAAAGCTACAAAAATCCGTCTGAGGCTATTGTGTTCCCTATTGTCCTGTATGCAGCAGAGACGTGGACCCCACGCGAAACAAATAAAACGGATTAATGCTTTAAAGATGTGGTGTTGGTTGATAATGTTAGGCAAATCATGGGCAGAGTGCAACCTGCGTGATTCCTTTCTTCTTCTTTTTTTGTGACGTGGAGGTACCTTCTGTCGTGCAGGGGCTCATCATCATTATCATGACCCTGCTGGATATAGGCCTCCACCAAGGCCGTATCTGGACGGTCTTAGTCGCTGCATCATAGAGACGTCTCAATAGCTAAACGTATCGCCAGTCAATCGCTGCATAGAGTATAGAACAGCCCAGGTCTCGATGGAGTCGAAGGCTTTCTCATAGTCCACAAATGCAATACACAAAGTTAGATTATACGACTCAGTTTTCTGTATAATCTGGCTAAGAGTGTGTTTGTAGTCAACGGTAACCTCTTGGAAACCCGGCCTGCTCCGGGGACTGGAATTCATCCAAGGAAAAGTCGATATGTATGGAAGCGAGACATGGATATGTCAGAATATGCATGAGAGTAGGGTTAATGCAGTAGAAATGAGGTCACTGCGTTGGTTATGCGGCGACACTTTGGCGGACCATATACGTAACGTCGAAATATGAAAAATGGTAGGTATAAAAGAAGGCATAGGGACAAAAATAAGGAAAAGCATGCTACGATGGTTCGGGCATGTTGAAAGGATGAGCGAAGAAAGATTGACGAACCAGGTATATAGTGCGAAAGTAGTGGGTAAAAGAGGCCCTGGCAGACCAAGACTTACCTATCACGATCAAATAAATAAAACACTAGCTGAAGGAGAATTAAAAAGCCTTCGTAACAAAAGGGCGTGTATGAAAAGGTTGATGAATGTCGATGAAGCGAAAGAGGTATGTCGTGATCGTGTCAAGTGGCGCTCAATTGTCTCTGCCTACACCGTAAGGGATCTGGCGTGAAGGTATGTAAGTATGAAAAGTCGATATCAAGAGGTTGCATGGTAGGTCTCTGATGAGGTGGACTGACCAGGTTGAACCAGCAATAGATCACCCTACATGAGTGCTCCACGAAGGCTGCAGTCCTAGAGGAGTAGCGACGGCTTGTTAAGCGTGCGACTCACATTCTAGCGACGACCCTCAAGAGTATAGCGACTAAGAAGAACAACTGTCGCACGCTAAAGATGTGTTCAGCTCATAAGTGTAAAAAAGCATTTTGATAGGCCGACATTTTACAGACTGATATAGGTTAGTGGCTGGCTTTAGTTGCTTCCATTCGTATCACAGTGCTTAGTATAAAAAATGTGGTTTGTTGGCTCTCAACAAACCTCTCGTACAATCAGTTCTATAACATTTACTGGTCATAAATTTCTGACTAAGGATCAGGGATGATATAGAGCTCCGTAACAAAAGACCGCATGCTGGGGCTCCCCTTCCTAGCTGGCCTATATCCAGCAGTGGAGAGACATAGGCTGATGATGATGAACTGTGACGTAATTTGGCCATTTCGGTTGATCAAACACATTTCTCTGCTCACAAAACGACGATCATTCCTCTAACACGAACGGTTTAATGTTATCCGTAAAGTAATATATTTCTTACCCTTCCCTTTGATGGGTTCAGCTTGTGTGATAGTGGATATCGGACGTCTGGAAGTGCGAGGAGACAGCTGAGGGGCTAACTTAGCACTTAGACTCGCGATTAGACCACTTTCTGGAGGAAGAAATATCAAAATTAATTGATATAACAAAATAATATTATTAAAAACAAAAATTTTACTGGTATGTGTTATTAACTAATTAATTTGATGGATGAGTTCTTTTATTTATCAAAATTAATCGATTCTACCTCCTTTGTGTACGCAGTAAAATTAACTGTACCCCCATTAATTACCCGTCAAATTGTACTACTTTTCTTACGTACTGCAGTCATAGATTTACAACACCGTGAGGAGAGCACGTTAAGCCGTCGGTCTCGGTTCTACTAATACCAACTTGTGGAATCGTTAATAAATTGTCATTCAAAATTGACATATCCTCGCCAAGCCGTCTAGCCAGCGTGGCGAGTGTAGGCCAAATTCTCCAGATATATGTTCTGGAAGGCCCATCTCCAGCAGTAGAGGCTGAGATGTGGCCTCCCTGAGCGTGTTCTACAAGCTATACTACGGTGAATGTTCTGAGGAGCTCCACAACCTTATCCCTTCTTCTCTATTCCGCAACCGAACCACTCGCACAGGCCAAAATATGCATCCACATACCGTAGCGACTATCCCTACGCGTACATACAAATTTGAAGACTCTTACATCTGTCGCATGCTGAAGATGTGGAATGCTCTCCCAGCCAGTGTGTTTCCCCACTCCTATAACCTGGAGTCCTTTAAACGACGTGTGAAAAAGCACCTTTATAGGCCGGCATAATGGTAGGCTGGCGTCAGTTGCTCCCATTCTTGGACCTCGCGTACCGCTTACCATCAGGTGGGCGCGGTGTAACATGTCGTAAAAAAAAAAAAAAAAAAAAGGTCTAGGGGCTGTAATGATGAGCTGGAATAGAACCCCGTATCACCGCGTCTCAGTCTGGAGTTATAACCCTAAGCTGCAAAGGCAGTCGTGATGTAATAATATCTAAATTTGCAGTACTTACGATCAACTTGTCTTCTGTCTGCACTTTGCGACCTTGCGGCAATGTTTTTCCTCATAGCGAGCGGACTGAGACTCTCACTATGCCGGCCCAGACTCACGTTATTGAACCCGGCAATAATTTGACTGGGCTGAGCGTATATAGTGTTGTTTTGGCTGTATTTCTTATCTTGCTGGAGTTTGAAACCTGAAGAAAATTTTTTTTTATTAAATGTAATTTAAAAAATGTGCGTATTTATTTTCATTTGTATATTTCTATATCAAATCAAAATCATTTATTTCCGTATGATTAGTACGTAACAGTTGGATATTGTCAATACATGTTTTACAAGCAAAGAAATAATAAATAAATAAAAAATACTACCGTTGACCATGGCTGGACCGAACCCAACATCAATACAATAATTATTTATTTATAATTAAACCATTGTTGCCATAAACGAGGAATTTGTTTTACAACTAGATACTTAATATTAAATTCGTGGCTGTAAAAAGGTCGTGTCAGCTTACAATCTAGTAATAATAATAATAGTAAAGTATCATCACAACCGTTTCCCTTTCGGGGTGGTCAGAAACCACGCTTATAAAGAAGCGGATTCACATTTAGCCAACTTTACTGCCGGCCAATCATGACAAGTGGCAAGCTCGTCGATGTCTCCAGCGTACCAAAGGAGAGAAATATCACAAATAAATTAAATATTAATTAAATGTATTTATTTACATTAATAAATATTTTTGTGTCCCGACCAGGAGTCGAACCTGGTAGTCTAAATCCACGGACTTAACCGCTAGACCACGGAGGCAGAAAAAAGATATATATATATTTTCTAGTTTTATTTCAAAATGAACGCACTTTATCTTGTTATATCCGTTGTTTCATTTTTAAAAGTGGTACGGTCTCTGTCCTGGAAGTATAATACGGGTCTTATATCCTATGTTCCCAGGGACATATCCGTGAAACATTACCTAAGTCTCAGGCAAAAAAAAAAATTGCGAAGAAAGTTAAGAGTTATGTATGAGTGTTATACATTGTCCAATGTGATTAGCGTTACTCACCAGTGGTACCATAATGGTCGTGGTTGACCCTGGGCCCGAAGGAGGACATGTCTCCATACCCGGGGGAGGTTCCGTAGAGGGAGGCCAGGTCGGAGCTGGACGTGTTGAGGCTGTTCTTGCGGAACGTCGCGTTCTCGTGAGCCATTATTCTACGGAATAAACAAATTGTTTTATTTATTTATTATTATTATTTTAAATATAATCATCATGTGATGATGAACCGCGCTATTTTATTAAAATGTTTTTTGTATGTCTGTCCGGTTGGAATTTTGTAATTGATTTTAAACTAACTTCCCGATGAGCTAGAGACTTGAAATTTGGACCATAGACCAGAACGTATTTTTTCTCTGTCTAGAGAGGTGAGGAAGACAAATTTCTAAGCATTCCATGGATTCACCGTGCGGGTGCCGGGTCCATCGTGTGTGGGTAAGAGATGAGAAGAATGGTGTCTCGGGCTTGCGACCGACAATAGGCTGGTTTAAGAAAAGGAGACCTCCCTTTTTTTATTTCATATTCCACTATTCTACTCCTCTCCCTACGCAACCAAATACTGTATGATTCCGTTAATGCAGTCTTGGAAGCTCGTTCCATAAATGTATTGACGGCAGACCTGCTTAGGCCCAATTCTTTCAGTAAGCGATGCAAAGATTTTGCTGGAACTCCTCTAGCACCAACTTCCACTGCGTAAAGAACCCGTTCCTGATCATTTCTTCTGTGAGATCATAATATTTATTCGACTTCATGTTGTGGTCCTTTGGAATATTTGATTCCCACGAAACGGTAAGTTCAATAAGGATAACTTTTTTCAAGTTCCGAGAAAACACTAAGATGTCTGGCCTATAGGCTGTTCCAGCCTTTATATTAGGTATATGAAAGAAAGAGTATATCCGGGGTGTCCGTGGTTTTGTGTTGTTTCCTGGAGGGTTGATAGACTTCATTTCTGGGGGTTGCTCTCGGGCTTGAGGAATCTTTTATGGTGTTGGGTTGTGCGAGCAGGGGGGGGGGGGACACGTTTAGCCGTCTTAAATGTATATAAAATTTTGTAGATTAGGTTAGAACTAACTTAGTTTTATAAGTTTGTTACTAACACAATGAATCGTGTTATTTAAAATAAATAAATATTATTATTATTATTAATGCATGAAAAGGTGAAAAATATAAATTAAATTATAGATTTAATATTTTAAACTTTCGCGCACATTTTCAATAGTTTTTTTATAATTTTAATGGGTCTTTACGCTTTCTAAAGTTTCTTTTCTTGTCTTTCTAAAAACTTTTAAAAGTGATAAGTGGGTAGGTTTACATCTGCCGCCCAGTATGTACGAGACTACACCGCATAGCTTCAGTCGACCCGTGACCACGGCCAATGCAACTTGGCTGAAACGTCGGGAGAAATATGTCTCTAAGGTAAATCGCGTAAAGACCCGCGTAAAATTATAAAAACTATTATAATAGCTATCAAAAGTTACCAAGTATGAATTTTCAAGATAATTTAGAAAAAGTTTCATCCTTCATTAAGGCTTGGAGAATTAATTTTATACTTTTTAGTCTATTATAAAAACATGGTACATATGAAACTGATCAAGAAGTTGAGCATTAGTCCATTATATAAACATGGTCCAATAATATACCGTGTGATTTTGTATGGTTTTACGTTAGACGTACGCCTACCGCCTATTTGTTGTTCTCGTTAAAAATATGCGCCATTTGTAATGATGTCAAATACCAATTTTTACTTTGAAGGAGAACTATTATTGTAAGCTTGCTTTTTTTTATGTTGACTTACCGTTGTCCAGTTTGTCCATAGATGGGGTTGAGGTTGGCGGCGAGGTTGGTCTTGGCCTGTTGGAAGGTGGAGAGGTTGGTGGGAGGGGGGGAGTGGGCGGGCGCGGCGGGGCGGCGGGCCAGGTGGGGGGAGGCCGGCATGTGCTTGATCTCGGTCAACTGCTTCACAGTCTCAGCCACATTTATACTCGAATGTCCTGAAAATTACAATTACACAATCTGAACAAAAATATTACAATTACAAAAGTCACCCGTATTCTTAGATGGTTCCTCAAAGGTTCTTCCAGTCCATTATTCCTTCCAGCTGTCAAACTCAAAGTAAACACTATCGCCGGGATCCCGGCATTGGACATTTCAATACCGGCATTGAAGAAGTGAATTCATTCAAATTCATATATTTCTTTATAACAATAGGTATTTTATAGGATGGTACAATGGTTATAAATTGGGTACACTATGTTTAGCCCATGTGCGTATAAAGATTAATTAATTAAGTATAGTAGACGTGTAAACTAAAGAGAGGTATAATAATTTAATTGAAATGACAAATAGGATTAATTAATTAATTAATGTCAAGGTAAGAATTAATGTTGTTCATTTAATCTTCTAGAAAATCTTGCATAGTGTAGTAGCATTTGTCAATTAGCATTTTCGTTAGTGTTTTTTTAAATCGTTGTATAGGTAGTAACTTAATATCATCATTTATTTTATTGTATATTTTTGGAGCCATACAGAATACACTTTTTTGCATGAGTGTTGTTTTTGATATAGGAATTACGAGCTTGTTTTTATACCGCACTTTATAGTTGAATGGAAAATACATCTCGCACGTCCGATTCGCGGACGACATAGTCATCTTGGCTAGCTCGCCGGAGGATCTTGGCAGAATGCTGAACGAATGTGGCATCCCAGCGGGTTTGGTTTCGTTATGAACTTGGACGATACAAAAGTCATGTTCAACGAGCATCTCATACCGAGACCAATCTGCGTGGGTAACAACAGTTGCAGACAATCAATATGATTCTGACACCCCCGGAAGGAAAACGGTGTCGTGATACTACTATTAATCCTAAATATAATTGCATTGCTTACAGCCCATAGAACACAGCGTCCTATAACTCCACTATTAAAGATGGGTCTTCCAGAACATATATCTGGAGAATATGGCCTACCTTCGCCACGCTGGCCAGACGGGTTGGCGAGGATCTGATGTCAATTTTTAACAACAATTTATAAAGGATAAGTTAATATTAGTGGAACCGGGACCGACAGCTTAACGTGCTCTCCTCCGGGGGGGTTTGAACCGACCTTTGTAGGATTTAAGGAACGCGTTCTTACAACCGAGCCACCACCGCAATTAAATATGGTTATATAATAAATAGTACAACAAACTTGGTGGTTTGTACTTACCAGATTCGCCATCGGGCTGCAGTAGGTAGGCAGGAGGAGGCGGCAAGTTGTCGTTAGATCCCACGTTATTGTTCTAGAATTAAATATATAACATATTATAACAGTACATTTAGACATTAGTTGTTATTTGAAAAAGTTAAAGTGCGGAGTAAAGGACGTTAAAACAAAAAAAAACAAAAAAATAACTAAATAAAAAAATTTATATATCGATGGATAGTTTTATTCATAATATCTTATTACATGTTTATTTAGACTTGCGAGGTTCCGGGTTCGATTCCTGGTCAGGACACAATATTGGATTTAATTTGTGATATTTCTAGAGTTTGGTACGCTGGAGACATCGACGAACTTGGCACTTATCATGATGTGTCAATCGTAAAGTTGGCTAAATGTTAATGCGCTGCTTAAAAAAAAAGGTTTGTATCTGACCACCCCGGAAGGGATACGGTCGTAATGGTACTGTAGTTTTTTTACCTGTATATAGGGTGAAGGTGGTTTCTGTGGTCGTGATATAGAAGATGACCTTCTTACTGGAGGCGGCGGCTTCCCCAAGGAACATGACGACCCCCGACGGGACCACGCCGTGGCTGAATTATAAAAACACATTATGATTTTTTTTTTATAATTCCCAATAAACGAAACGAAAACGAGAGTTTTCAACCAGTGCGTTCTTCCAGTGCTGTCGTACGGAGCAGAAACATGGACACTGACAGTGGGTCTCGTCCACAAATTTAAGGTCGCTCAGCGGGCTATGGAGAGAGCTATGCTTGGTATTTCTCTGATGGATAAAGTCAGAAACGAGGAAATCCGTCGGAGAACCAAAGTTACCGATATAGCCTTCAAAATTAGTAAGCTGAAGTGGCAATGGGCTGGACATGTATGTCGTAGAACCGATGAACGATGGAGTAGACGAGTTCTAGAATGGAGACCACGTACGGGGAGACACAGAGTGGGTCGACCCCCCGCTAGATGGACAGATGACCTAACGAAGGTCGCTGGTGGGGGTTGGATGAGGGTGGCAGGAGATCGTGTAAAGCGGCGAGCCTTGGGGGAGGCCTATATCCAACAGTGGAGAGACACAGGCTGATAATAAATTCCCAATATAGGAAAAGAACACAGCGTCACCTTCACTGTTGGAAATGGTCCTTCCAGCACATATATCTGGAGACTTGAAAAGAGAACTTTAATGACTATTGATTTATAATTCCACAAGTTTTAAATATAACATGGATATTATTTTAACTATATTTATTTTTATTATTAATTACAGTATTGATTTTTATTAATATTTAATTAATTATTATTATTATTATAACTGCCTCCGTGGTCTAGCGGTTAAGTCCGTGGATTTAGACTCGGAGGTACCGGGTTCGATTCCTGGTCGGGACACAATAATATTTATTAATGTAAATAAATACATTTAATGAATATTTAATTTATTTGTGATATTTCTCGACTTTGGTACGCTGGAGACATCGACGAGCTTGACACTTGTCATGATTGGCCTATACTAAAGTTGGCTCAATGTGAATCCGCTTATTTATAAGCGTGGTTTCTGACCACCCCGAAAGGCAAACGGTCGTGATGATACTAACTACTATTATTATTAATCTTACAATTATTTTAAATTTATTTATATTACTATAATATCGGCGAGTTCTTCGAGCGGAATAATAACTAAAAGAATTTGTATGACATATTTTATTTTATTTTTTGTTTGTTATTATTAACATAAAATTATTGTATGTATTGACCTAAATTATGTAATGATGACTTAATGATAAGAATATATTTAAACTCAACAATTTTTGCATGCCACAACATTGGCTAAATGTGCAGAGCCAACTTACTAACCATATTACTGTATGTACCACATTTAAAGTAAATAAACGATTTTGAATTTGAATATGTACATAAATTATTAATCTAGGATAATTTTAATTTTTGATGTTGTAATTTATTTTAATTTAGTTACGCAAGTTATTTTTAGTCAGATTATACTGTTTCTAATGAAAAGTAAAAAAGTAAAGCATCATCACGTCCGTTTCCCTTTCGGGGTGGTCAGAAACCACGCTTATAAATAAGCGGATTCGCATTTAGCCAACTTTACTATAGGCCAAACATGACAAGTGGCAAGCTCGTCGATGTCTCCAGCGTATTAATTATTGTTTCTAATGACTTGTATATTTTAAATTGATTGAATTTATGTAAGAACATTTGAATTATATTATTATTGTATTGTCTTGTAGTGTACACTGCTGTGGATTGCAATCCAGAACTGCTGTCAAATAGTGTGTATATATCGTGCAATGGTTGTAATCAGGTTGTTGTACATTAAATACATAAACAAGTTG
Organism: Tinea semifulvella; assembly: GCA_910589645.1. Classification (NCBI taxonomy): domain Eukaryota; kingdom Metazoa; phylum Arthropoda; class Insecta; order Lepidoptera; family Tineidae; genus Tinea; species Tinea semifulvella. The sequence goes on from OU342604.1 coordinate 1,545,218, forward strand.
TTATTAGTGGAACCGGGACCGACAGCTTAACGTGCCGTCCAGCGCTCCGATAGTTAAGTTGTTTTTACTCGAATTATTTTAGCACAATGTAAAAGAAAAATTTATAAATTGTAATCTAGTTTCATAAAAGTAAATAGTTTCAATTTTCTAAGGAAATATTCTTTCATGAATGCAAGTTCTTTTGCAATATTTGTTATTTTTTATTTCATTCATTACAGCCCCAAGAACACGGCCTGCTAGACCTCCACTTTACTGGAGAATTTGGCCTACACTCGACACGCTGGCCAGACGGCTTGGCGAGGAGCAGATTTGTAATTTAAAATGTTTAATTGTTATTTGATTTTTTTTTTCATTGCAGTCCCTAGAACAGAGCCCCAGACCTCCACTGTGAGAGATGGGTCTTCCAGAACATATATCTGGAGAATTTGATCTACATTCGCGAACCCTGGCCAGACTAGTTGTCGAGGAACTGATGTCAAATTTTAATGACAATTTATTACCGATTCCACAAGTAATAGTGGAACCGGGACTGACGGCTTAATGTGTTCTACGAGGCACGTAAGAAAAGGGTATTTCTCATTGGTACATGCCGGGGAGGTTTGAACCGACCTTTGTAGGATATTAAGAAAAGCGTTCTTACAACCGAGCCACCACTTTAGTTATGTAAGTTGTAATTTAGTAACCAAAACTGAAGACGTCCTTAGTGTCGTAAATTAGTTGTTTAGTTACTATTACGTGACGTCATCCGGCAAACGATATTTAAAAATTAGATATTAAGGCAATTTGGACAATATTAAAATCCAAAGTATTTTTCCAGGAATACGTAAATCCTATTGAACAGTAATACATCTAAAACTCACCAGTCATAGAAACGGGCCTTCGTTTGGGCACAGAGGGTTTAGATTTAGTAATGGTGGCGAAAGCCGGAGTGTCGCTCACTTCGTCCAAGTTTCTGACGGCTTCTTCCAAACTGCCCAAAGATATGGAGAAGCTCTCCCTGGCGGCGGTGATGGAGGCGTCACTGTCACGTCTCAATGTCACAATTTCGGAGACAACTAGTGTTCAAAAAACATGCAGAAAGCATAAACTTAAAACGTAAACAAAAATAAATAAAAACATGCGCTTAATTGCACACTTTAGCTTGCATCGATTACTAGGTATACTATAATAATAATATAATAATAATAATAAAGTTTATTGAGCTTTCATATATATAAAGTATATAATCAATATTTTTGATTGAATATACAAGGATAGGCAATTTTAAGATGGTCCCTGACTCCTAACCAAGATAACTTGTGTCCTAGGATGTCAGTCAGTTCCATATTGACTAATACTCTATAATATAAAGAATAAGAAGAAAGGTGCATTAAGAAGCCATCGAAACAAAAGGGCATGTATAAAGAGGTTGGTGAATGTCGAAGAAGCGAAAGAGGTATGTCGTGATCGTGAGAAGTAAATAAATAAATATTTCCAGACAGGTCACACAGCGCCATCTAATTTCCGTGGTAAGCTACGAGGCTTGTGTTACGGAAACTAGATGGTTGATAAACTACATATATAGTTTTTTGTAAATATATACATATTATACATATAAACACCCAGACCGAGACAAATTATACAATGTACAACTTGCCCCCGGTGGAAATCGAACCCACGACCTCCCGAGTTCACGGCAACGTTTGTTACCACTAGACCACGGAGGCGCTTAATTGTCTCTACCTACCCCGCAAGGGACTTGGCATGAAGATATGTATGTATGTATAAAGAAGGAGACAAATTTCTAAGGTTCGTATGTGGAAAAGAGAGATGAATGGTGTATCGGGCTTGTGACCGACAACAGGCTGTATTACGAAGAAGGCCTCAGTATGATTCAGTTATTGCCGATTTGGAAGCTACGTTCCATAAATGTATTGACGGTAGACCTGCTTAGTCCCATTATTTCAGAAAGTTGTGCAAAGAGCTGAGTCTTGAATGCGTTCCTGATCTATTCTTCCGTGAGATCATAATCCCACAGAACCGTAAGTCAATATATAAAATTTCAGATGTAAAAAAGTTAACTTGTACATATGAGGAAAATGCTATCAAAAAAGATTTTATTGAATTTTAATTGCATTAAAACCCTATTAAAAACTATGTATTAAATATTATTATTTGTAATATCATTTAACTAATTTAAGATAAGAAATGTATGTATATAACAAAAAGAGAAAGTATATTATTATAAAATATCTTCAAACTTAATTTTCCTAGTAACCATAGCAAGCAAAAACATAAATTAAAATATCAAAAAGTCATGCGGAATAAAAATAAAATTAAAACATATTAATTATCAACTAAAACTCAACAAAATTATTCAAAAGAAACATCTATTAACATCGAAAGTGCATGCCAAATTAACTTCTAACACAAGGGATTAACGGTTATATTAGTACCTTCAACGTGTGCTATTTGTTGAGCGTGCGCATGATCCTCTGCAGCAAAGGCCCCTTGACTTCCATAACCACTAGAGGACTCTAGTGAAGACTCACTCGCACTACTCTCAGAGCACACCTAGAAAGAAAGAGACAACATGATAAAACAAAGCTCTCCCTCTTTAACGTAGCGGCGATAAGGACAGAGCTATGGACAAGAAGGCAAATTATTATATGTATTATAGATTATCTTCACGGCAATTTACATTAGACGCGATAGTCATTAATAACCTACACTAAAAACCATACAAAAGGTAATCGCACCACATTAATCATTCTACTACTATAGGCAAGAAATATCACAAATTAATTATATGAAGCAGTGTGTCTGAACCAGGAGTCGAACCGTTAGACCACGAAGGCAGTCAGTTATAACTTGTTGGACCTTTGAATTGGATATTAACATTATTGTCTGCCTTATAAGGAGGCCAAGCTAACTAGGCTACAATTAAACGATTTACAATCAAATTTAAAATTCTATCTATCTTTGATTATGCTTCGAAGTAAATTAAGTAAGCGACAGCCACAGGATCCAAAAAGAACAATTTAGTTTAACAGTTTATTTATTTATTAAAAAAAAAACACAGTTTATGATATTAAACATAAAAATAGTGGAACACAAGCCAAAGAGATTTTATATTATTTAGACAATACAATTAAAACAGAAATAAGAGTAAAATATAGTAATTAGATTTAAATTAATAGTGCAATTGAACTGTGACTAGCAAAAGTAAAAGAATAATAATTATAATAATAATAAATAAGTGAAAACCAATAGGTTAATGATTATTTACCTAAAACAAAATGAATGAATGAGATACAGAAGCAAAATTATACTATATAAACGAGTATAGCAGTATTCGTATATTAGCCAGCGAAGTGGACTGGCAAATTCAGTCCGGGATAAGAGTTGATTAGTTAGATGTATCAGAGTAGAACATTGCTAAAACGTTAATATAGACAAGTCATTTACAGTAATCTAAACAGGTGAATGAATAAATGTTTGAAAAATGTATATATACTATAGGTTATATATTTATATCCATTACTCAATTTAATTGTTTACTCAATAATGATTTGATTATTTATTTAGTGTGACGTATCGATTAGTTCTCTAGCTCTAGTTAATTAAACCCAACTTATGTATGTTCTTTATGAACCTTTGTCACCTAAATATTTAAAAGATAACTTTTCATTTCTAAGTTCATTTCATGATAGGATTCTTCGCTCTGCACATAACTCTTTACTGGCGATTCCTTCGCACCGTTCTAATTCTGTTTCCAACTCTTTTTCAGTGGTAGCTGTGTCACTATGGAATGACCTACCTTTAAACATTCGGCAAGCGCCAAACAGAGTCATATTTAAAAGACAAGTATACGCCCACTTTTCAAAATTGCAATAAGCATTATTCGAACTATTTATTACTCGTATCATGTTATATTTTTAATTATTCGTTGTAGTAAGTGTATTGTAGTTGGCATATTATTGTGTTTATAAGTATATATTTCCCGTTTACGTAGTGTATGTATATAATTATTAGTTATCTAGTCTATGTAGTGTATGTAAGAACATATATATATATATTTTTATGTAGTTTAAGTATTATTATTTTTATGATGTTTATCGTATGTTTAATTTAACTGGTACTAATAAGTGATTTAATTTTTTAAATATTTTTTTGTGTTTTTTTTTTATTTTGCCATAGTATTAGTATTAATCTGTACTTACTGTACTGTAATTCAAGATTGGAAATCTGTAACTTTATTTGTGTTATTGTTTTTTTAAAATTGAATTTCTATATCTTTTGGTTGTATTTCTTGTTTTTTCTCCTTTTCTTTGACACCTAAGTATCAGTAATAAAGTATGTTTCCTAATTTGGCCAATGTATAAACTCAATTATATACTAACCTTTATGTTCTGTAATGTGCTGTGGAAATGAATGAATAAATACATATTTTTTAAAGTAGTGATAATGAGTACAGCAACTTAAAGATTTCCACAAAAGATGAATAATCAACAAATACATAACCCAATAATAAACTCAAAAAGCAAAAAGACAGTGACTGAATAGATATACAGTGTAAACTCCATGTAACGTCAATCGATTTAACGACATTCTCCCTAAAGCGTCGAAATCAATTGGCTTTGGTTGGTTTAGCTTGTCTTCTATACCATGATTCCATCTCCATTTAACGACAACTCTCCCATATTTTACCCGACGTGTTTGGGCTATAATGCCGCGAGTGACTCCAAGAAAAGCATAAAATTCTGCAGTCTTGGGGAGAAGAGTACAAAAAAAAAGTATACAAAGTAGTATGGACTTGTTAAATAATTGTAGTTATATAAAAATAATGATTTATTCGAAGTAGGTACTCAGATACAAAAATATTAAAATAAAATTGATTAAAAAACTAATTATAAATAAAACTAAAACTAAAAATACCTATGAAATTAAAGCTATTCTACAAAATAAACTAAGGGCTTACCACCAGGGAGGGTACCTAAAACGCTCGCCGCATTTCCTCGTTGAATTATTATGGACATATTCTGTTTTAGGTAGTTATGGCATTTGGGAATAGTTATTAACAACTTTTATGTTTATCACAGATTTTAGTAACAAAGAAATACTTCTAAAGAATATTAAAATACTAGATATTTATAAACAGGTCACAATTAGTTCAGCTACCTTATAACAGTAAAAAAACAATAATAGACTATATTCGTTATGTAAATAAAGCATACATTACAACCAAAACCACCATTGAGAATTTTGCTTGTATGAAATTGTTTACAGTTACCTCAAACAATGCGTTGTAAAATAGTTTAGGACGGATAAAACATAATGATACTTTAAAACCACAAAGATTTGTTTTAAAACTCCTCTGCATATACAAGATGGATTTTTGAGACGGGACAGTAACATAACTTTTTGCGTTATTTAGAACTGCATTCATAGATTTTGTAAAAAAATATATACAGAAACCAAGAAAATGGTAATTTTGCACAAAATATTTTTTTTATGCCAATCGATTCTGTTTCTTATAAGAATGAAAAGTCTCTACTGGACCGGCTGAGGTTTGAGTACTAAAACTAGTCAAAATTTAATAGGCCAAACTTTTCGTTCTAATTACTAATTGTAGATCTACTATAATTCGCCATAAAAAAAAATTTAAATCTTTAAATCTTGGATTTAAAACTTTCTCATACATTCATATAAGTTTTTATAATTTTTACAGCTCTTTACGCGATTTACCTTAAAAGTCATAAAAGTAAAAAGTAAAGTATCATCACGACCGTATCCCTTGCGGGGTGGTCAGAAACCACGCTTATAAAGAAGCGTATTCACATTTAGCCAACTTTACTATAGGCCAATCGAATGACAAGTGGCAAGCTCATCGATGTCTCTAGCGTACCAAACTCGACAAATCTAGCAAATAAATTTAAAAAAATATTGTGTCCTGTATCTCCGCATCTAAATCCACAGACTTAACCGCCAGACCACGAAGGCAGTCTAATAATAAAGTATGAAGACATTAAAAGGCGCGGTGGTGGCTCGGTTGTAAAAACGCGTTCCTTAAATCCTACAAAGTTCGGTTCGAACCCCCCGGCATGTACCAATGAGAAATACACTTTTCTTACGTACTGCAGTCATAGATTTACAACACCATGAGGAGGAGAACACGTTAAGCCGTCGGTCTCGGTTCTACTAATACCAACTTGTGGAATCATTAATAAATTGTCATTCAAAATTGGCATCATATCACCAGACGGCTTGTCTGGCCAGCGTAGCGAGTGTAGGCCAAATTATATATGTTCTCTCTAGCAGTGGAGGTCTAGGACGCTGTGTTCTAGAGGTTGTAATGATTAAGACATTAAAATCATACTAGACGGATTTGTAGATTATGGTAAAACAATAGTTGTGTCGGGTACGCGAACAGCATTATAGCATTGCAGCTAGGCAAATATTATAACAAACAATATTACGCTGAAGTAAAGATGACCGGACAACAATAACTAGGTGATAAAAATATATAATTAAGATGGTATTAACGCTTTTTTATCTCTCTCTCTAATCTCTAATGGATAGAATTCGAAACGTTGATATTCGTCAGAGAACGAAAGTTACTGACATAGCTTTTAAATAGCAAGCTGAAGTGGCAATGGGCCGGACACATCTGCCGCAGAACCGACGAACGGGAACGGGAAGACGCAGTGTGGGACGATCCCCCCGCCAGATGGACGGATGACCTTAAGGTCACTGGTGGGGGTTGGATGAGGGTGGCGAAAGATCACATTAAATTTCTTGGGGGAGGCCTACATCCAGCAGTGGAGAGATACAGGCTGATGATGATATCTCTCTCGCTCGCACAATCCAATATTTTCAATTATTATTCATTTCTAACTGTACTTTTTAGAAATGTTGTTTTTCTAGGAAATAAACGGAGTTTGGGACATATTTTAACTTTTATATACCTAATTTTAGACAGGGAATAATAGCAAAAACCTCTTTTTTACTATAAAAAAACAAATATTTTAAAAATACAAATTTCATGGATTTACCGAGCGAGTGCGGGGTCCATCTTGTGTGGGTAAGAGATGAGAAGAATAGTGACCTAGCATGTCGGCTTGCGACCGACAATAGGCTGGTATACAACGGAGGCCTCCGAGTTTATGATTTTATGATTCCGTTAATGCCGTCTTGGAAGCTCTTTCCATAAATGTATCTCCGTCAGACCTGCTTAGGCTCAATTCTTTCAGTAAGTGGTGCAAAGATTTTGTTGGAACTCCTCTCGCACCAACTCCAACTAATTAATATATCTCCAAAATGTACGTAATTTTATTTCCTAGTAAGTTGATAGACTACATTTCTTAATACTACACAGTCTATTTTTTTTTAAATCGTTAAAACATCTTAAATGTCCAGACATTTATCATAAATCAATGTAACACTATATTTTTTGTGCACTGTTCAGTGATTCGAATCTCATGGTCTAAAATAAATCGTTTACACGGCGAGTAGACTCTGCAATTTGTTCTTGACACAGATAATCGATCAGCTATGCATCGTGCACTGCTCTTCTTGTCTCTAATGTAAGTAATCAATATTATATTTATTTGAACTAACATAAAAAGTTTTCAACCAGTGCGTTCTTCCAGTAATGTCGTATGGTGCAGAAACGTCGACACTGACGGTAATGAAATGAAATGAAATGAAAATGAAATGAAATAATTTATTTGTCAGAAACATGGTAGGTACAGGGATGTAAATTATTATATGTAATTATATCACATGATTCGCTATTTCTAGCATACAAATATTTATTTAGTCACATGACTTTGTCGAGCTTAGTGTCTAGGTATTCTTTTGTCGAATAAAAACATTTATTAACCAGCATTTGTTTGACTCTTAATTTGAACAGTTTTAGTGGCAGCTCCCTTATAGCTTATTAAATATCTTTGTCGCCATTGCATAACAATTATATTGAGTACTTTTATGAGCTGGAATAATTATTCTACTCGGATAACGCGTTTTAAAATTGCAATTATCCCCAAGAGTTTTAAAAAGTTCCGGGTGGCTTTTTACAAATAAACAGCATTCAAGTATATAGATAGAAGGAACAGTCAGTAATTTTAGTTTTATAAATAAAGGACGACAGGAAGTCATAGGAGGTGTGTTACAAATAGCACGAATGCATTGTTTTTGTCCAATAAAGATTCTATTTATTTCCACTGCATTACCCCACAATAATATGCAATATGTATGTATTAGTATTTAGTGTATCGATATTATAATATTTATTCCATATATATTGTAAGTAAGAATATATTAAATTGCTGTTAATTTAAATAGTTATTTATTTCTCTTATTATCTTTATGATTGCACCTACATTTGATCAAATTTGTCCCCAAGGTTTGGCTGTCAGAGAATGTCTTCGGGCATTAAGTCCGCCTTTTGTACTTTGTGCATTAAAGTTTTGAAATAAATAAATAAATATGCCGTACCTTATATTTGACTAGGTCTGGTCCACAAGTCCAAGGTCGCTCAGCGAGCTATGGAGAGAGCTATGCTCAGGATTTCACTAAAAGATAAAGTCAAAAACGTTGACATCCGTCAAAGAACCAAAGTTACCGATATACCTTTTAAAATTAGCAAGCTGAAGTGGCAATGGGCTGGAAACATATGCCGCAGAACCGATGAACGATGGAGTAGACGGGTTCTGGAGTGGAGACCACGTACTGGAAGACGCAGAGTGGGACGACCCCCCGCCAGATGGACAGATGACCTGAGGAAGGTCGCTGGTGGGGGATGGATGAGGGTGGCAGAAGATCGTGTGAAGTGGCGAGCCTTGGGGAGGCCTACATCCATGAATGTTAGCAACTGGAATCGGACACTTAGGACTGACATCAGTCGCTAACACTATGTCGGTTGACTGGGCATGACGGCAATTCGAGCTTGATCCCGAAACGTGTATATGTAATGTATATGAAATGTGTATACACACGGTTTATCAGCACGAACAGTGGATACCCCGGCCCGGCAGACTGGGCAAATGACCACCATCAGTCCGCCTACCAGCTATTTGTTATTTTCGTTTAAAGTATGTGCCATTTGCAATGATGTCAAATGCCATTTTTTACTTTCAAGGAGAACTAATATTGTAAGCTTGCCATGGGGATATTTGCCGTCGACGTCTCCAGCGATAAACTCGAGAAATATCACAAATAAAATAAATATTATTTTGTGTCCCGACCAGGTATCGAACCCGGTATCTTCGCTTCTATTATTATATATTAAATAAATATGCAATAGTGATCTCATCTCATTTTTGTCGTTTGCCGTTTTAGTCCACTAGCAAGCGCTTAATTGTCTCTGTAAGAAACCTGGCGCATGAAGAAGTCGAAAAGAAAAAATCCCCAGCCAGAAATCGAACCAGCTAGCTCGGTAACCAGTTGGTATTTACATAATTTATTTACATTTTGTGTCCCGTTTAGCTTAGCTCGAGAATCGAATCAAGTGAACCCATTAAATGAAATCCAAGATTTGGTACCCCCGCTCACGTTGGACAAGATCAAGTCAAGTCTGAAAGAGACCGGCATATTCAACTTAACTGAAAAAGACTTAAGTGCGAACGAGAGGTCCGAACTGGACCAACTGTTTAATACTGTTGAAATTATGGTATGTATTTGTAAATGAAGATAAGATAAGAGAAGAAAGAAAATCTTTATTTGCATAAATGTTAGTCTAATTTACAGGTCTTATAGTAAACTAACTTAACGTAACAACATTTGCCAAGGAAATTGGCGAGCAAATATATCAAACAATAATATAAATTTTTAAAATTTAAAATAAAATATGTCCAAAAACTTACATGTAGGTACTTATTCATACAATATTGTCAGCTTAAACTTTAGGTATTACAATTGTCAAAATATTCTTTTAAATTATAAAACATATTGTCTTTTAACCAAATTATTAATTGATTTTTAAAATCATTTTTTTCCCAACAATTTTAATTTGTTAGGTAATTTATTATAAGTTCGTATACACATAATTAGGCAATTTTTATTGCAATTAGTTTTTTTCGGATTTATATCTACAATAAGATCATAGGGGTTTCATGAATCATTATTATAAACCCTACGCCAACGTTATATAATGGAATCCCTTAAATAACGGAACTGTCTGTAAAACCCTATTAAAATTGGTATTCTCGTATAAAGGTTTCAATACAGCAAAATAACGTAAATAACTGGCCCGGCATATGAATAGTTAATTTCTATTAGTCTTGAGCATCACTTTAAAATATATTTCAGATGACGTCACGAAATCGACAACCTTCTAACGTAGAGAGCACGCACACATCACTACTATCGATACGGGATATCATTGACAAACAAGTTAGGGAGGGGCATATATCGATATCCCTAGCTAACAAGTTCAAATGGAATCAACTGTAAGTATGACAATATTTCAGATGACATTAAAGCGCACATCTGTCTGTTAAGTAACAGTTGCGAGCGCCGACAATGGCGATAATATATGAATCATAACAAGTCGATATGGCAGTGGTGGCTCGGTTGTAAGAACGTTTTCCTTAACATCCTAAACCAGTTCGAACCCCGGCATGTACCAATGAGAAATACACTTTTCTTACGTACTACAGTTATATAGATTTACAACACCACCGTTCCCGTGAGGAGAGCGCGTTAAGCCGTCGGTCCCGGTTCCACTAATACCAACTTGTGGTGTTAATAAATTGTCATTAAAACTTGACTTCAGACCCTCGCCAACCCGTCTGGCCAGCATAGGCCAAATTCTCCAGAAAATTCTGGAAGGCCCATCTCCAAAAGTAGAGGTCTTGGACTCTACTCTGTGACGATGTAAAAATAATTATTTGATTTATCAACCATTTTCCGATTGTTTAAATGCCGTGTGTGTATTATCATCAAAAATCCGATTCAAAAACTATTCGTTTTGTTGAGAGTTGGTTCAGCAATTATAATAATAATAATTATTATTATTGCACACAAAATATACAATATAAAGTGTTGTACATAGGCGAGCAATAATACCATGAAGGTATTCTCTACCAGCTAACCTTTGGGAGAGTGAGAGATTAATATTATGGATGCACAGTGTTAAAATGGAAATAATATAGTAAAAACCAGAGTTAAAATATGTAAATAAATACAATATATAAATTTATCTACTCTCATATCGTAAAATGCGAATTACAAACTTCAAAACGAATTTATAGAAATTTAAAAATATAATCACATTATAACACTTTTTCTCTAACAAAATAATGTTATATTTCATTTTTAAAATAGAATCATACATATTATATAACACTTATTTTTTTTTAAGGCAAAGGTTACATTACAAAAAAGTTTTGATTCCATTTTTACTTGTCTATGGCAGCGCCCACCATAGCGCGTGCGCGGTCATAAGCTAGGTTTTGGCGCCATTTCATTATTTAGGACTTATGTATTCTGTACCATGGACATTTAAAAAAAAAAATTGGCGCCATTCAATACGTTTTGTTTTTATAGCATTTCGTGTGTTTTTTTTTTATTCTTGCTTAAAATTCTTACTCTTTTAACTTTTATTAAGTAGGTTCAATCCCAATGTATGAGAGTAGATAAATTAGTGTATGAAACTGCACATAACTAGGTATTAAAACACTCGTGTGATACACTCGCCTACGGCTCGGTTTTTAAACACACACTCGTGTATAATACCCCTTATTATGCAACAGTTTCATAAACTACTATTATCATACTATAATACCTAACAGAAAAATAATAATACTTAAATAATTATATATACATATATAGGTACTAATAATATGTCAGCTGATTAGGATTCGTTTTGCTTTTTAAGGAAGTAAGAGAGAAGAAGTTTTTTGAATATATTTAAAGACGGTGCCTGTCTGATAAACAATGGTAGCCTGTTCCATTGACAAGCTACTGACACCGTGACAGAATCTGAATATCTGCTAGCAATAAAAAGAATACCAAGAGAAACTGCATCTATTTATTACAAACAATTGTCACTATTTAAATTATTTTGATATTCTACGCCTGCTAGTGGAAGACTAAGCAGCAAAGTGGTTATCAGAAGACCAGCAGCTACACAGTGTAAGCCAAATTGTCCAGATATAGTTCTGGAAGCCCATCTCCAGTCCATCTAAAATTCTATATTCTAGGGGCTGTGTTGAAATGAAGAAGATCATACAAAGTCACACAGTATATGAGATAGTTCTTAATTTTATGTTTGTTGTGTCTTCTCATGATAAATGAGGTGATAGGGAAGGCAAAGGGTCTAGCCCATACAGCCAAGTCTGACGTAATATGTATTTCTTTCTTATGAGTTAATGAGGCTATCATCAAATTCCAAATGTTGCAGAATTTGATGCTTTTTTTTGGAGTTACTTGCGGCGTTAAGCTCAAACACGTAGGGTATAAAATGGGAGTTCCGTAAACCGCAAAAAATAAACAGCAACTTATGCCCCATATTTAAAGTCCAAGTTATCGTTTTCCATAATTATTCACATTGTTATTATTAAACAAAACGAAACTTTTTGATAAAAAAATCCACATTTTTTTTTTCAGGTCATTGAGGCCTAAATCGGACCGACCACCATTTGAGTTGGACAAACGAAACAACATGAGAATATTTTATATTGATGAGTAAATAAATAACATGTATGTGTGTTTTGTTGACTGACCTTTTCCTGATGCGGATGTTCGTGTTGTTGTGCTCGGGAGGCGGCCAGTGTTGCCAGCTCTGACATATTCACGTACACGGCTTGAGGCATCTCTGAAATAACAATAAAACATTAATATTGTAAAAAAAAAAGTAAAGTATCATCACGACCGTTTCCCTTTCGGGGTGGTCAGAAACCACGCTTATAAATAAGGGGATTCACATTTAGCCAACTTTACTATAGGCCAATCATGACAAGTGGCAAGCTCGTCGATGTCTCCAACGTACCAAAGGAGAGAAACATCACAAATAAATTATTTATTTATATTAATAAATATTTTTGTGTCCTGACCAGGAATCGAACCCGGTACCTCCGAGTCTAAATCCACGGAAGCAAAATAGCAAAATCTTTGCACCACTTACTAAAAGAATTGGGCCTAAGGAGGTCTGCAGGAGATACATTTATAGAATGAGCTTCCAAGACGGTATTAACGGAATCCAGTATTTGGTTGGGTAGGGAGAGGAAGGAGAGCCTAATGTCGGTCGCAAGCCCGAGCCACCATTCTTCTCATCTCTTACCCACACACGATGGACCCGGTACCCGCACGGTGAATCCATGGAATGTTTAGAAATTTGTCTTCTTCAACACCACGGTGAGGAGATGAGCACGTTAAGCCATCGGTCCCGGTTCATCAAGACATCAGAATCTCGCTAACCCATCTGGCCAGAGCGTGGCAAGTGTAGGACAAATTCTTATGAAATGTCTGAAATGTTCCAACAGTGGAAGTCCAGGACTTAGTGTTCTAGGGACTGAGATATATAATTAAAAAAAAAAAAAAAAATCTGTTATATAAATTAGCATTTTTACCTTTAGTAAGATGTGGCGGTAGTGACGAGGGCTTGCATGTTTTCATGTCCTGATGTGTCTTCACAGGAATAGTTGGTCTCTCCAAAGACGAACAACGCTAAAAAAAATAGGGTAGTTTATATTTAATTTAATTATTTAAGTAATAGTTATTTACGAGTAGGTATATGAATTTTTGTTAACTTAATAAATTACTTAGCATAATTACATTAAAAAATACAAATAATATAATATGGGTTCTAGCATCAGCAACACAAGATGGGCGAGGCTGAAATTCGAAGACGGCATCAGAATGGCCAAGAACGCCATGTCTCAGCTAAACAAAATATGGACGGACAGGATCAATCTCCATGAAACGAAATCCAGGCTAGTGAGATCACTTTTTTTCTCCATATTACTACAGGGCGCTGAGACATGGACTATAAAGAGCGCTGAGATATAGACTATAAAGAACGATAAAACATGGTCTATAAAGAGCGCTGAGACATGGACTATAAAGAGCGCTGAGACATGGACTATAAAGAGCGCTGAGACATGGACTATGAAGAGCGCTGAGACATGGACTATAAAGAGCGCTGAGACATGGACTATAAAGAGCGCTGAGCCATGGACTATAAAGAGCTCTGAGACATGGACTATAAAGAGCGCTGAGACATGGACTATAAAGAGCGCTGAGCCATGGACTATAAAGAGCTCTGAGACATGGACTATAAAGAGCGCTGAGACATGGACTATAAAGAGCGCTGAGCCATGGACTATAAAGAGCTCTGAGACATGGACTATAAAGAGCGCTGAGACATGGACTATAAAGAGCGCTGAGCCATGGACTATAAAGAGCGCTGAGCCATGGACTATAAAGAGCGCTGAGCCATGGACTATAAAGAGCGCTGAGACATGGACTATAAAGAGCGCTGAGCCATGGACTATAAAGAGCGCTGAGACATGGACTATAAAGAGCGCTGAGACATGGACTATAAAGAGCGCTGAGACATGGACTATAAAGAGCGCTGAGACATGGACTATAAAGAGCGCTGAGCCATGGACTATAAAGAGCGCTGAGACATGGACTATAAAGAGCGCTGAGACATGGACTATAAAGAGCGCTGAGACATGGACTATAAAGAGCGCTGAGACATGGACTATAAAGAGCGCTGAGACATGGACTATAAAGAGCGCTGAGACATGGACTATAAAGAGCGCTGAGCCATGGACTATAAAGAGCGCTGAGACATGGACTATAAAGAGCGCTGAGACATGGACTATAAAGAGCGCTGAGACATGGACTATAAAGAGCGCTGAGACATGGACTATAAAGAGCGCTGAGCCATGGACTATAAAGAGCGCTGTCCGAAAGCGTATAGTTGCTTTATATGCTTTATAGTATGCTTATGTTGCTGTTGGACGAAAATGCTGAGGATCTCGATCTAACGTGTCAAGACATATCAACTAGGCTATCTACTATATGTCTTCGTGAAAAGGAGGGGATAACATGGAGAAACTATTTGTTACTGGCAAGGTGGAAGGAAAGAGACCGAGAGACCGAAATCCCGTTCGCCAGTCCCACCAAATTCGCTCCACCACCAACACTAGCGTCCATGATGCATGGATGCTGCCGAAGACAGGAACGGGTGGCGTGCTAGCATCAAGACGCACACCAATTCTTCGGGAGGTCACAACCCTCATCAATGACGAAACACGACGCAAGGAGGGAATGTCAGTAAAATAAATGTAATTTCCTAATTATAGTGGCTCAATTTGTAATAAGGCTTTCCTCAAATCCTACAAAGGTCGGTTCAACCCCCCCCCCCCCCCCCCCAGCATGTGCCAATAAGAAATTCTTTCTTACGAACATTTCTCATTGATTTACATCACCAAGCCGTGTGGCCAGCGTGGCGGGTGTAGGCCAAATTCTCCAGATATATGTTCTGGAAGGCCCATCTCCAACAGAGAAGGTCTAGGACGTTGTGTTGTAAAGGCCCATAAATTCGCTATACAAACCTCAAAATTTAACCTCAAATTCTAATGAGAATAACTTTTTTCTTCCAACTTCTCGAATTTCGATGTAATTAAAGTAAAGTATCATCACGACCGTATACCTTTCGGGGTGGTCAGAAACCACGCATTTAAAGAAGCGGATTGACATTTAGCCAACTTTACCATAGGCCAATCATGACAAGTGGCAAGCTCGTCGATGTCTCCAGCGTACCAAAGGAGAGAAATATCACAAATTTATTAATAAAT
Organism: Tinea semifulvella; assembly: GCA_910589645.1. NCBI lineage: Eukaryota > Metazoa > Arthropoda > Insecta > Lepidoptera > Tineidae > Tinea > Tinea semifulvella. Next base: position 1,561,009 of record OU342604.1, read on the forward strand.
AACATTGTGTCCCGACCAGGATTCGAATCCGCGGACTTAACCGCTAGACCACGGAAGCAGTTGATAACAGACTGACAGACGCAGTGATTAATAATAATATAATAAGTACAAAAATACAATTAAATATATATATTTACCATGGGGAGTGGTGGTCTGGCATATATTCCTTCCTGCTCGGAGAACGTGTGCACACTCAGAGCGGGTCGGGGGTGACCACGCTCGTAGGCTAGTGAATTAAATTAAAATTTAATTAAATATATTTTATTTCAAGCATCTAGAAACCCTTTATGCATATCTTCACACCAAATCCCTTGCGGGGTAGGCAGAGACAATTGAGCGCCACTTGTAACGGTCACGACATACCTCTTTCGCTTCTTCGACATTCATCAACCTCTTCATACATGCCCTTTTGTTTCGATGGCTTTTTAATGCACCTTCAGCTATTGTTTTATTTATTTGATCGTGATAGGTAAGTCTTGGTCTGCCAGGGCTTCTTTTACCCACAACTTTCGCATTATATATCTGGTTCGTCAATCTCTCTTCATTCATCCTTTCGACATGCCCGAACCATCGGAGCATGCCTTTCCTTATTTTTGTCCCTATGCTTTCTTTCATACCTACCCTTTTGCGTATTTCGTTATTACGTATGCAGTCCATCAAAGTGACGCCGCATATCCGACGTAACGACCTCATTTCTACTGCATTAACTCTACTCTCATGCGAATTCTGACATATCCACGTCTCGCTCCCATACCTACATAAGTGTTGGTACCCATGTGTATGGTGAGTCGAGCTTTGTCACTGACATTTCGACCAGCGAAACCATAAACAATTTATAAAAATAATTCTAATGGAACTAAAATTTAAATAGTAAAGTAGTAAACTATCATCACGACCGTTTCCCTTTCGGGGTGGTCAGAAACCACGCTTATAAATAAGCGGATTCACATTTAGCCAACTTTACTGCCGGCCAATCATGACAAGTAGCAAGCTCGTCGGTGTTTCCAGCGTACCAAACTCGAGAAATATCACAAATTTAAATAAATTGCAAAAAATGGCAAAAAAATCGCCGGCTCTGTTCTCAGCAATACCAGACGCACTAGACCTCCAGGGTAAAGTAAAGCATCTAAATGTATTATTTAAGCACGCCTCGTGTACAATCTCCAGAGATGACTGCTATAGAACGGCTGGCAGTAAGCAACAAAGTGGTTTTGAACTTGTTTTGAGTAAGTCACCATCCCTCAGACGATCCACTAGCATATGGCCTAGACATTAGAACTTAGAAACTAACTTCAGCTGTGAGCGTGTGAAGCGGATTCTCATTTAGTCAACTTTGTAAAGGCATGGCAAGTGGCAAGCTCGTTGATGTCTCTAGCAAATTATAAATATAATAATAAGATTTTAACATTGTAAATAATGTTTAACAAAATTTGTGTGCCAGAAATGGCTGAATGTGCAGAACTAACTTACTAGGTATTAATATTTACTATTACCATGTTCTATGCAAATAATTTCATTTCATTTAATTTCAAAGAATCGTGAAATATATAGATCTTGTTTCAAGCGGTGTTATGTTTATATAGATATCACCAAGGCAAGCTTACAATATTAGTTCTCCTTGAAAGTTAAAATTGGCATTTGACATCATTGCAATTTTGACATAATTGCTGTCTAGAAAACAACAAATAGCTGGTAGGCGGACTGATGGTGGCAATTGGCCCAGTCTCCCGGGCCGGGGAAGTATCCACCGTTCGTACCGATAAACCCAGTAAAGTGTATCCACACGTCATGCCCAGTCAATTAAGTCAGTTAAGAGTGTCTGATTCCAGTTGCTTACTATCAGTTGGGTACAAGTGTCGTGATATATATAAAAAATGAAACCATGTACAATTTGATGATATTCTCGGAGTTGCTTCTGGCATTACAGTTGCAGCGCAAACGCAAAAAATAACTTACAACTTGTGCACCATATTTAGCCTGAGTCATACCAAAACGAAGCCTATGTAAGTGTAACGATAAAAGTTACAAATGGCGTCGAATATTTTATTTTGAAAAACGACGCCATTTTTTATTATAATTTTTTTCATACCTGCGGAAATCGTATGCGGTCTTCCTCCCATAATAGCTGAGGCAGCTCGTTCGAACTGAGCCGTATCTTTCAAATCTGGCCAGGTGGCCGAGGCTATAAGAAAAAGAAACATTAATAAATTAATACTCGCCGTACGGGGGTCGGGTTGTCGACGTATATTTCACATCTCTTTTTACAAAAATGTTGGAGTTGGCGAGGGTCTGATGTCAATTTTAATATTTTTTTTTACGATTCCACAAGTCGGTATTACCGGTAGGACCGACGGCTTAACGTGCTCTCCGAGCCACGAAAACGGTGGCGTTGTAAATCTAAGATAGATGTACGTACGAAAAGTATTTCTCATTGGTACATGCCGGGGTTCGAACCACGTCCATTTTTGGATTTAGGAAAGCGTTTTTACACCTGAGCTACCACCTTAAACATTTTCCAATGCGCCGCAAATTGCAAAAAATAGTTTTCTAATATAAATACCCTCCATTTCCCCTTTATAGTTAGTTTGCTGTAAAAGTATCGTCACGACCGTTTCCCTTTCGGGGTGGTCAGAAACCACGCTTATAAATAAGCGGATTCACATTTAGCCAACTTTACTGCCGGCCAATCATGACAAGTGGCAAGCTCGTCGATGTCTCCAGCGTACCAAAGGAGAGAAATATTACAAATTAATTAAATATTAATTAAATGTATTTATTTACATTAATAAATACATTTATACAGGAATCGAACCCGGTACCTTAGAGTCTTAATCGACGGACTTAACCGTTAGACCACGGAGGCAGTTTGCTGTAATTTTTTTTATTCCGGCTGGTGCTTGCCTGTATTTTTTTTACTCCGGCTGGTGCTTGCCTGTATTTTTTTTTACTCCGGCTGGTGCTTGCCTGTATTTTTTTTACTCCGTCTGGTGCTTGCCTTTTTATATAATAATAATATTTTTTTAAAGCCTTTTGCCCTTACAAGTGATGGTACTGACCTGCCGTGGTGATGCCATCGGTGCCGTCGTCATATCCCTTGGCAGGAGTGGTGCACTCGCTACTAACGCTCTGGTTGTCGGAACCCTGACAAACGATAAATTTAAATTATTACAATTAATTAATCTTAATCTCCCAACGCCTTTGCGCCGAACAAAAAACGGTTTAATGCTCTTCTGCTGGAAGTGGTGAGTGCTTCTGACCCTTTCTCTGGACTTCACGAAGCTGGATCGCCATCAATGTTGATTTTATTATTATTATTTATTTTGTCTTTTCTTTCTTTTTATATTAATTTAATACTGTATAAAACTATTGTTAACTTGAAAGCTTTATTAATATTATTATTTGTATATAAAAAAAAATATAGGTATATTCACAATCTATTTTTAATGAAAATGTATGTATTAATGGGGTGTATCACTAACTTTTTATCACGATAGATGGCGCATGATAGATGGTACCTAATATAACTGTCAGTTACATAGAAATCTTGTATTTTATTACAAAATTTATTATTTTCTGTATATTATGCCGAAGTGACCAGCTTTTAAGTGTACAAATCAAGATTTCCAAGCAAAATCATAGATATGGCGATCTCAAAATTGCCGTTCTATTAATTCAACATTTTTTTTTTAAAGATGGTGTGCGCTTTCTTAATTCGTCTTTAAAGGTAGGTAACGTTAAGTTAAAATACATTTTTCTGTTATAAAAATAAAAAAAACTACAATAATATTAAAAAAATAATGCGTCATAGGTTGTAAACAAGGTACCATTGCCGCTAGCGACATCTACAAAAAGCTTTGCCTGAACAATAGTTATGAATAGTTATATACAGTATAAAATTAATATAAAAAGAAAGAAATAACAAATAAATAATAATAATAATAAAATAAATCAAAATTCAACAGTAATAAAATCAATGAAATAATAAAGTTAATACAAAACAATAAAAATTAGAATAAAAAGTGAGTAAGTAGGTATATAAATAAATAAATCAATTCGACATCATATAAATCAATTCGACATCATATAAATCAATTCGACATCATGTAAATGTTTATTTGCTAACCTTACCTCTTACGTTTTTATTGTTCCGAAGGTTGATTGGAAGAGTGCCTAAAAGCATTATGTCTGCCTTTTGTTTAACAATAAAAGTCTTTAAATAAATAAAATATCTTTAAATTTGGATATAGTCGAATTGTTTAAGAATTTGGTCAACTATACATTTAAAAATATATATAAGTAATAAATACAAAACATATATATTACTAGCTGACCCGGCGAACTTCGTACCGCATGACATTCAATGATTATGATTTTATGGAATTACTTCTATAAAATAAATGTTAAGAAAGGAACACAAAAAAACTATAGTCAACTATATCAATCGGTTTAATTTTCTTCATTGAAGCCTTGTGATATACGACATATTTTGTTTTTTTCTTGGGCGCAAGAACAGAACAAATATATATACATATATATTATAAACAAAAAAATAAAAAGAACCCACATTATCAACGTAGAGCGACAGTTGGCGGTGAAGAGCGTCCTGCGAGCGGAACCCAGAATCAGCGCTGCAGATACTCGACATACGAGCTTGCTATTGGTAGGAATAAACAAAAAAGAAATAAACGAAAAACAACGAAAATAAATAATAAAATGAAAATTAAATAATCTAGGAATATGTATTACGCAACACATCTTTTGCAATAGATTCAAAACCATACAAACATTTATTTCATTCCAGTTAAATTATATATCACACACTATAACAACAATCGTAAGCTAAATACGAAGTGTGTATAAATAATAACTATGTATTATCTACAGCTTAGATTAAAACTGTTTCGCACATAAGGAATCGGAATCGAAAGGAATCTATATCAACAACCACATGGTATAACACCAATGATACGTACAAGTACAATGTAAACTAATGTAACAACAATCACACACAGTTGAAATAATAACAATCACACGTTACAACAACAATCACATGTTACAACAACAATCACATAGTATAACACCATAAGATTATGTACGACTATAATTTAGTTAGTAACAACAAGCATACACTGTAGAAATAATCACTCTTTGTAACAACAATCACACTTTAACCACAAGCCCATAGTATAACCTCAATCATATGTACATACCAGTATAATGCAAACTAATGTTACAACAAGCATACACTGAGGAAATAAGCACAGTTTGTAACAACATTCACACGTTATAACAACAATCACATAGTATAACACCATAAGATTATGTACGACTATAATGAAGTTTGTAACAACAAGCATACACTGTAGATTTCTATCTTCGTAACAACAATCATACTTTAAAACAACAAGCACATAGTATAACCTCAATCATATGTACATACCAGTATGATGCAAACTTATGTAACAAAAATGCATATACTGAAGAAATAAGCACAGTTTGTAACAACATTCACACGTGATAACAATCACACACTAATAACATTTACACATTGTATATGACTAACCTGCGACAAGCAGTGCTGCGAGTCGTCACTATTGTGTGCTGGAAGAGTGCTGGATGATGATGCGTTGGATATTGGAGTCGAACAGCCAATGTTACTGCCTGAACCACCTACAAATAACAAATAGTATCAAATCAAATATGGCTGAGTTTTTTGGTTCGTCGTTTCTACATTTTTTTTTTATTAACTTATTTTGTTTAATAATCTAAATTAAAAATTCTGAAAACAGTTACAATATAAGATCTACTTGTTGCAGATGGAGGAGAGACACAAAGAAGATCGCTGGTAGTGGTTGTTAAGTAAAGAGCAAGGGGAAAAAGTTCCAAGGGATGGTCCAGTCAGGTGATTGACCACCTAAACATCCCTGTGCACCAGGCCATCCACTACGCCGAGGATCTAAACCATTGGAGACGGCTGATGAATGAGCTGCGACTGCGGCGGAGTCACGATCTTCATCAACGGGGTACCGACTAACGAGATAGTGGTGGTTGAATAAGAGTTAAGGTGTTTTGGAACAGCATGCTTGTCCCTGCACCAACTTAAACAAACCTTTCTGAGGTCAGGTCATTTAGTGCTCACAACATTTATTGCTTTAATTATAAACCTGATTATGTCGCTTGCCAAGAAGACAACCATCGTTGTAGCTTCTGCTGCAGGCTTGCCCGACTTCAGGTGGGCCAAACGTCCTGGTAGTGGAATTTCCTCACCAATCTTCCAGGGCATGTGTGAGAGCTCCACATTCGCAGAACTGAGCCAGACTCCAGCTCCAGCCAAATGCCCTGGCAATGGACGCTCCTCACAATAATTCCTCCTCACCAGCCACGTCTAACTTGGTTCCAATCCACCACAATTCGAAGAAATCACAAAATCACCGGTCGGTTCCGTGCTCACGTCAAAAGTAACTTTTTATATGGTGTCTTCTCGCGATGTATGATGAATGAGATGTTAGGTAAGGCAAAGGATCTAGCCCATACAACCAAGTCTGACGTAACATATCTTTTTATTATGGGTGATATCATCAAATTCCAGATATTGCAAAATTTTATGGTTTTCATCCGATACATGGTAATTTACAGCGCGCGAAAACCGCAAATAATTAACTGCAACTTGTGCCCCATATACAGAGTCCAAGTTATTGTTTTCTGTAATTATTCAAATTGTAGCACATTATTAAACATAACACCACTTTTGACTAACAATATCCACAGTAAAGTAATTTACAAAACAAAACTTGCACTTGTCCGTGCAAAATGGCGTGAAAAACTCCTTCACTGTTTTCGTTAAGCCGAGGCAAAAGCAATACGTCCTTCAGCCAAGCGACAAAAACAAAAAATAAATTAATTCCAAACTAGAATCCATAAGGGCACATTTATATTTCAACCTTTATCAAACAATAACTTACCATAGTCCCTTGCCGAGTGCAGCTCTGACAGAGAGGAGATGGAGGAATGTCTCGAGTCTCGCGATGGAGATGGAGAAGGTGGAGCCGATGCAGGTGGAGACCAGCGACCAGATGAACATTTTAGGTCGCAAATCACCTGCAAACACAAACACTTCTTGATAAAAGAACCTTGTTATAGTCTTAGACATATTTCGTTAGGCAAGAAGACAAATTCTTAGGTACACCTGCACTGCCGGGTCCATCGTGCAAAGGAGAGAGAAGAATGATGCACTTGCGATTGGTCGGCCAAAGGCTGGCTGATTAAGAAGACCTCCTCGTTTAATTGCTCAACAAATCACCATCCACCAATCTGTCTCTCAAATAGAGGATTTACCTACGCAACCAAATACTGTATGATTCTTTTAATACCGTCTTGGAAGCTCGTTCCATAAATGTATCTCTTGCAGACCTGCTTAGGCCCAATTCTTTTAGTAAGTGGTGCAAAAGTTTTGCAGGAATTCCTCTTGCACCAACTTCCACTGCGTAATGCTGTGTCCTCAATCCGTCCCTGATTCTTCCTTTGTAAATTGTATTCTTCGTAATTGATAAATTGAAATAAGCTAGCTAATAACTATGTTCTCGTTCAGGAATAGAACCCGGTATCAAAATTATGTATCTAACATTAAGTGTATTTTATTGAGGTATAGTGTTAGTTCATCATCATCATAAGCCTGTAAAATCCTACAAAGGTCGGTTGAAACCCCCCCGGCATGTATCAATGAGAAATACACTTGTCTTAGGTACATTTGTCATAGATCACATCACCGGTCCCGGTTCCACTAAATACCAACTTGTGGAATCGTTAAAAAATTGACATCACATCCTCGCCAACCCGTCTGGCCAGCGTGGCGAGCGTAGGCCAAATTCTCCAGATACGAGGTCTGTTTAAAAAGTATCACGAATTTTGAATTTGACTTATGTGTATTTTATATTTGTTTTTTTTTGTTGGTACTCTTACCTCTTACTTATGCTGATAAGGTCGGCCATTTTGAAAGTTTAGTTAATCTTTGACAGCTGGTTCATCTTCGATTTATGCCTAATCCAAAAAATGGATGAAAGAATCTGTATCAAATTTTGTGTGAAATACAAAATCAAGTGAGCGCACGCATTCCGAATGTTGACTGTGGCATCCAATAGTGGAGGTCTAGGACGCTGTGTTCTAGGGGCTGATAATTATGATGACGAGACTGTATCTCCACTGCTGGATATGTAGGCCTTCCTCAAGGTTCACCACTGCACGCGTCTTTTGCAACCCTCACCCAACCCCTACCAACGACCTTAAAATGGTCATCCGTCCATTGGATTTTTAAAATTTGCCTCTATTGCTAATTCGTATTGCGCTGCTAAAACTGGCACATTTTTGTCGTATGGAGTTAAGACGATTGTTATTATAAAAGTTTTGGCAAAATCTAGAAGATGTGTAGCTATTTTAATATATTTTATTTACCAGTTTCTTAGTGTAATTTCGGCCTTAATTTACGTAATTGTCTATCTCTTCGAATACATAAGACAATGGTGGCTGATGTCTCAGCATTCTTACTAAACTAAACTTAGTTATAACCAATTACCTGTAAACTGGCCGGAGGTAATGTCCTAGGCTCGTTGATATGTCGCACCAATTGTTGACTACCCTCTTGCAAGTGGCCAAATTCTGACAACATTGCCACTTCACACTCCTGAAATATATTAAAAAGTCATGTTTCATGGAATACTTCTGGCAAAATTTACTAAAAAAAAAAACATGTCGATCATTTATTAAAGTTATGTCAAAGAATAATAATTTATTTTTCTTACTTAATTTTTGACTTGAAGTGACTTATTAATTTATTATTTATGTATTATTATTTTTATGATGTTTATTATATATTTAATTTAACTACACACATCAAAAAAGTCTAGGGATCAAGCATGTTTATGCGGATTTCTTGTGATTGAGATGTGGCTTTGTAATAAATTTATGATTTTATAAATTTATATGGATCCTTTTTGGTGCATTTCATAATTTAAAACAGGAACTGTCAATCAAATTCGAGTAAAAGATGAAAATCAGCTGTCAATATTTTCCCTATAAAAACATAAGACGCATTGAAGACATTATTAGTGCTACTGTTTCCCTACTACTGATTAAAACCAACGTTATTATGGAGCGGCGACGTCATTTAAGCAGGGAAGAAATGATCAGAGCCGTGGGAATGATAGAAGCTGGTTCCCGGCAACGTACTGTGGCTTTAGCTCTGAATACAAGTCAGAGTGTTATCAGTCGACTTTGGACACGTTACCGAACCACTGGTACCGTGGCTGAGCGCCATGGAGGACGGTATCGCTGCACCACACGGAGACAAGACCGATACATTCAAATCACAGCTCGAAGAACTCCAACAATAACCGCCATGATGTTAGCCGTGAGCCTTCATCGCTCTTCAGGGAACTTAATTAGCGACCAAACAGTCAGAAACCGCTTGCATGAAGTGAACCTTCATTCCCGAAGACCGCTACGGGTACCACCTATAGCAATGCACAATCGTAGGACTCGATATCAATGGGCTCTTGAACACAGAAATTGGACAGAAGAACAATGGCGTTTCGTGTGCTTTTCTGATGAGTCTCGTTTTGGTATGAGGCCGGATACAAGACGTATACGACACTGGAGAACCCCTGGACGCCAACAGCGATTAAAATCCTGCCAGGAAGTCCATCCTTATAGTGGTGGAACCATCATGGTATGGGCGGGTATTTCGATCGGCGGAAGAACTGAGTTGATTTGGATCAGAGGCAACCTCAACGCTCAAATTTATGCTGAGACGGTTGTATCAGACGTCATCGTTCCTCTACAAGTGCATATCGGTCCCTTATTTCAGTTAATGCATGATAATGCACGACCGCACACCGCAAGAGTTGTAAGACAGACTCTCGCCGCAGCTAACATCAATGTCCTGCCCTGGCCTGCTCAGTCGCCAGACTTGAACCCGATTGAGCATGCATGGGATATTCTTCAGAGAAGAGCTCTGCCGAATATGGAGGGTATCCAGTCGCAAGAAGACCTTTTTTTGTTGTTGCAACGAACATGGGCGGCCATTCCACAGCGTGATTTGGATGAACTCATTTTGAGTATGCCAAACCGATGTTCTTGTGTTGTTAGTGTTCGCGGTAGAAACACGGATTATTAATTGTTTAAGTTACCCAATAAAATTTAAAAAAAAACTGTTATTTCAGTCTTTTTTTCGAACTTTAATGTTAGTGGTTCAAATGTCAAAAATCCCTTTATTAGGAAAATGGCAATTTTTTTTACTAATGCAAAGGTGACTTGGTTTATCGTTACTGTAGACAAACGAAAACATTTTATTTGATCAATCCTTAAAGAAAATTTTAATGAATATCAATCAGGAGAAAAGTTATTGCAAAAATATATGTTGATCCCTAGACACTTTTGATGTGTGTAGTTATGTGTTTTAATTTATTTGTGTTTTTTATCTTACAATGCCTAAACTTTGATTTCTCTTCCGAAACGGCATTACATATGTAATCTATTAAACAAAAAAGTTTTAAAATCTTAATATATACTCGTAAAACAGTCGGGTTTATTAGAAAAATTATAATTCGAGAACGGCTGGACCGATTTTCATGGTTTCTGATTTGTTGGATTTGTCTTCGTCCCGAATAACAGAACAACTAATAATAATATTGAAAAAAAATACGAAAAAATAAATTTTAATTTATTATTATTATTTTAATAATATAAAAATCCAATACAAAATGTTTGTCAGTTTCGTACCTACCTGTCAAACAATATTGGTTGTCGAATATTTATGAGTGTGTTCAGAAATGTATATTTAGCTTATTTAATATAGTATAGAATAAATGACAAATAACCAAATGAATTAATTAAAAAAAAAATGATTTCCTAGTATACTGACCACGACCGGGTTGAGTAAGGTAACAAAATGACAAAATCGACTCCTTTCTTCGACGAGCGCCGCCTTTACTGCTCTTTCCTCCATTTCTTCCAACTGCTGTTTGCGTTCTTGGACATCCTGGAAGAAAAAAAACAATCCATTTTATCATCATCGTCACCACAGCCCCTAGAGCACAAGAGTCCTAGACCTCCACTGTAGGAGTTAGGCCTTCTAGAATTTGACCTACACTCGCCACGCTGCAGACGGGTTGACGAATATCATTTTTTTTTAAAACTTTTTATTAAATATTCCTGAAGTTGGTAGTGGTAATTTGCTCTCTGAAGGAACGGAAACTGAATAATCCTTAATTGATAATAGCTGTGGTGGCCGAGTGGCTAGAATGCTGACTTTTAAGGATCAAGGATCCACAAAAAATACATCAGAACTTGGCCAACCCGTCAGATCAACGTGCAAGACTAGGCCTAATTATCCAGAAATATGTTCTCGAAGTCGTCTAGAATTCTGTATATTAGCATCTGTGAAAATGATGATCAGGCTAAAGCAATTGATTCATCCGACTCATCGTTTAACATCGGCGGCTTGTCTTCCTGACGAGTCGCTGCGCCTCGTGCATCCGTGAGCTCGTGCGCTACAGTTCCCTAGACACCACTCGTCAGTACGGGGTTATACAATTCATTCTTCCAGAGACCATTGTACGTGTCCTTCGCCTCGTCCAACCGTTATAAAGGCCAAGAAAACTTTAATTATTCCTGCATATATCTTATATTGGGCCTATATCCAAAAGTTTCTTGCGTTACATGACAGCAACTATCATACAACTGGATTTTCTGCATTTTCGAACGTAAATAAACACAGAGAGATTAAGCAATTGTTTTTACCCGTATAGATGATACATTGACTCGTCGTCATCAGGCTATTAGATAGCTAGTGGAAGATGGATAGGGGTGACAAGAGTTCACGTGATGGTGACTTGATGAACCAATGATTTTTTACCTGAATGGAGACATCTCGTGCTTCTTTCGCCAGCTCGTGCGCTACAATTCCCGCACCACCACTCGTCAGTACGGGGTTATACACTTCATAGTTCTTTCAAAAACCATTATGTGTGTCCTTGGCTACGTCTTTGGAGCTATACGATTAATATACAATCGTTACAAAGACCAAAACCACAGTTATTGTTACCAGTTTGGATGATACATTGGATAAGTTGGATAGGGGTGACAAGAGATCACGTGATGATGACATGATAAACAAATGTTTTTTTTACCTGAATGGAGACATCGGCTCGTCGTTTGGCATCGGGAGGCGCGCGGCGTGTCTTCCTGACGTGTCGCTGCGCCTCGTGCATCCGTCGTCGGAGCTCTGCTCGTGCGCGCTTGCATTCCCGCGCGTGTTCCCTGGACAGCGCACCTCCGCTGCAGTTCCCGCGACGCCACTCGTCAGTACGCTCGCCAAGTGGAGTTATCAAAGTATCCATTAATGTGCTGGAAATAGATGTATAATGTATAAATACTATTTATGTAGTTTATTCAAATTTAAAATAAGGTTAAAATTGCACCCCACATATTATACTGTCTCACTCTCCCAAAAGTTAGCTGGTAGAAAAAGCCGAAATGGCTTTAAGATCGCCTTTGTACATACTTTTAAGTTAAAGTGCAATAAAGTATTTTAATAATAATAATGAAGACAATTTTCTAAGCATTCCATGAATTTACCGTGCGGGTGCCAAATCCTTCGTAAAAGGGTAAAAGATGAGAAGACACATTTAGAAATTGTAATAATTTGTATTAATCAACTGACCAAAATCTCGCATACGAGTATTATCGTATGCCAACTAAATTCATGACATTTTATTTATTACATAAATTAATTTACATTGTACCTATAAATTTTGTATAAATTACTTAGTAATTAATTTAGTATAAATTTATGTACCAGAAATAGTGAAGTATGTGAGCTATTTACAAACTATGTACCTATTTACCAAACATACAAATAAATATTATTTCGTTAAAAAAAAAAGAAGAAGGGTGTCTCGTGCTTGAGACCTACAATAGGCTGGTTTACCTCCCCCGAGGAGACCTCACTTTTTTATTTTATTGCGCAACAAAACGCTCACTATCCACCATTCTACTCCTCTCCCTACCCAACCAAATACTGTATGATTCTGTTAATGCGTTAAATAAATTAGTTTTAGTAAAAAAGAGGAAAATTGAGATAAATGTTTTTGCTTTTTTTCTGTCTAAAATGAGGTACCTACCTATATGAAAGTGACAATACAAGTATGTCTCAAAACGTCTGTGATTTTATTTCCTAGAAAGAAAGATTTGTTCAATAATTCTCGACGATTATTTTGGGGTTAGATGTTGAGGATGTTTACCTTATAAAGGATTTCATCTTGGTCTCTATAGCTCTGTGCCGCAGACAGACCCTGGTCAAAGCTGTGCCGATCTCCTTTGTAGCACCTGAAAATAACGAAAAGCAAACATTAGCAAACTATTTAACAAGATACATAGTCTGGTCATAAATACTGTTACAAAAAAAAAAATTACCCTCATAAGCGACACTATCAGCTGAGTTTTTTTTTTTAGATCAACTGTTTCGATTCCTGACAAATGGATATTTTTTTTTTCAAAAATCAAATGATGCAGTTTAAGTTTTTATTAAAATCGGCCCCGTGACTCCTTTGAGCATTTTCTGATATTCCTTGTAGTTTAGGATTCGGCCTTGAAGGCACACTTGAAAAATTATACAGGATAATAGCAAGTAGACCGCCTCCGTGATCTAGTGGTAACAAACGTTGACGTGAACTCGGGAGCTCGTGGGTTCAATTCCACAACGCACAAGTTGTGCATTGCATAATTTGTCTCGGTCTGAGTGTTTATATATATAATATGTATATATTTACAAAAAAAAAGTATAATATGTAGTTTATCAACCATCTAAATTCCGTAACACAAGCCTCGTAGCTTACCACGGAAATTAGATGGCGCTGTGTGACCTGTCGGAAAATATTTTAAAAAAATAAAATTAAAAGTATTAGTGACAAGAACGCTGACTGTATTTCGCCGCTGAATTGCAATACTGATTCTTTGAGCGAAGAAAGAGCCGCCCGCCCTCTTGTCACCAGAGGAGAGGAGGTGATGTTATGTTTATTAAAAACTTTTTGACGCTTGGACTACATGGGTCTGAAGTTTCGGCGCATGTGACGTCCTTACACCAGAGCACGTCCTCGTTCCCAGGGGACCAAAGTCATACCATCAGGTCTCTTGCCATCATTTCGGATTACTCCAGCATGCTCTAAAAGAGCTGGAACCTTGATGCTGGTTAGAGCCTTTCTATTTATATCATTAAGAGACCCGTGGCGGGAAAATCTGACCGCACTTTTAGAACAGGATAGCCCATTAACTCAACATAATTTAAAACCGTTCATTCTGAACCACCCCAAAAATGACACTCGTATCTTTAAAAGCTATAATATATTATAAAATATTTAATTCATTCACATGTTCATAAATTCCCACCTTTTGCTTATTTTCTTAGGAAACAAACCCGATACCTACCTACCTCGGATTTACCCTATTAATTAAGTGACGATTAACTAATAGCTGCGATATCATTAGCGTGCGCAGACGCATCAATACATGAAACGCTAGTTCACGCTACAAAAGCCCCTAATCTTTAAGAAATAAAGTTCATAATTCTTTGACCATTTTTTTAATTGTGACGTTTTATGAGTGAGTCTGTTGTTGACCGGTCGAACGAGATTTCAAAGCTGTCATGAACGCTAAGAAGTCATAAGTGAGGTCTGACCGGGCTAGCGCGGACGCGTAACGAAAACAACCGACAATTTGTGAAGTTAAACTATGTGAAAGAATTGGAACAAACAAAAAGACTCTTCAAAATGTCCGTGTTATTGTTAGCAGTGATTCTTTGTGCCACTCATTTCGTGCAAGGCCGTAAGTACCAATGAGGATAAATAATAATATGTAAATATTTGCATAAACAAGCAATTAAGAGGCAGATGGACGGACTTTCTTCAGTTGATAACGTGGATATGTGCTCGGAATAAAAAATATTAAATAGCTCATTTTTATCACTTCGTTTTAAAAAAAGAAGATAATAAATAAAAATGTAGTTACAAGATTATAACAAATTATAAAACTTAGCATAGTTCATCAAAGTGAGCACTTTTAGACCCTTTAGATACCCTACCTATGATTTGGTACTAACTGTTCTTAAGAAAAACAGTAACTTAAATGATCCCGTCTGTAATAAAACGAAAATATAATACCTATCCTAAATTATTTATGAGCAAGCTTCGTTATATAAATTAAATTATGATGAAACAGAAGAGTTGTTACAAATATTAAAATTGTAATTAAGTTTAAACTAAGAGGAAATAAGAATAAAAATACATGATAAAATCAATGCATGACAAGGTTAAGCTAAATTGAAATATGTACTATTATACTTATTGTATAATGGAACTGGTGCCTGAGATTCAGATCAACTTCGTTTGGGCACCAGCGGCCAAGTCCTAAACAAATGTACTAGATTTTTTAAGGAAATAAATGTTTATTATTATTATTATGTCATATTTATTTAAAAGACATAACACCACGCCTTGTCGTATCCTTCAGACAAGAGGGCTGGCACTTTCTTTGCTCAAAGAATCAGTATTGCGTTTAATTCAGCGTGGAAATGCAGCCAGCGTTCTTGCCACTATTCCATGCGGGTGGGACATTAATTATCATTAAATTATCCGTAATATTAATTTTATGTAAAAACTAAATACTTACTTACAAATATTTAGTTTTCATATTAATTAGGTTTATCTATTAATTTAGTTTATTTAATTTAAGGTTTTGTTTAGTTTATTTTTAATTTTATTATTTAGATAATTAATAAATATTTAATTAGTATTTGGAATTAATAAAAAGATAATAAAAAAAAATTATGTACCTATAGCATTTTTTAATTCTATAAATGTTGTTAATTATTAAATATTTTTAAATAAAGTAACATGTGGTCTAGCGGTTAAGTCCATGGCTTTAGACGCGGAGGTACCGGGTTCGATTCCTGGTCAAGACACAATACTTTATTTAATTTAATCGTGATATTTAAGTAAGAGAAATCAACGAGCTTGCCACTTGTCACGATTGAATCCGCTTTTAATTCTAGCTTTTTGACCGAAAATATTTTTTTATAAAATTTGGCAGACATGACCCTTGAACGCGCGGTTGTAGCTCGGTTCTTAGAACGTTTTCCTTAAAATTTCACAACCGTCGGTACCGGTTCCACTAATACCAACTTGTAGAACCGAAACACACGCACAGGTCAGAATATGCACCCACATACCGTAGTCACCATCTCTTCGCGTACGTATAAATTTGGGGACCCATACATCTGTCGTACGATAAAGATGTGGAATGCTCTTCCAGCCTCTGTGTTTCCACATTCCTGTCCTTCAAGCGAAGTGTGAAAAAGCATCTAGTCAAGCCGGCATAGTGTTGGGGACTGATGGCAGTCATGAGTGTCTGACTTCAGTTGCTAACATTCATGGACCTTGCGCGCCACTTACCATCAGGTGGGCCCAAGGTCACATGTCGTCACCGAACATTCCCACCGGAATTTGGTTAGGTCCATGATTACATCAATTTCTACATTCGATATTTTAATTTAATTACCGAACTAAATCGTGCCTGGTTATGTTAAAAACAAAGAACAGAACTGGCGGTAACTTTAGAAAATAGATAAATTAATATTATTTAAACTTAAAATTAGATGCGGCTGTACAGGGGCGTTGTCAATTTTAAAACTAGATTAAGTCTACTTATATAAAATTTATTTAAATGACAAAAAATTACAAACTTAAAATTAAATTATTATATTTTTACAGAGATAATATCTTATCTTATAGTTAATACTAATTAAATAATAGTATATATATATATATATACATTGGCATCAAACCCTCGCCAATCCGTCTGGCCAGAGCGTGGTGAATGTAAGTCAAATTCTCCAGAAATTCCTGAAAGGCCCATCTCCAATAGTGGAAGTTTGGGACTCTGTGTTCTAGGGCCTGTAACTATGAGGTGATCCTTAAAAGTAAGGTATGGCTATGGGGTATAAAGATGTCAAAATTTTAATATGACATGTGACTATGAAGGATTCTTTCGGCTAACACTGTATTACACGGACAAGGCCAGGTTAAATTTTCATCAAACTCCGTTCATCTATCAACCTTCACAATGTTTCGTGTTTATTATTGACTAGGATATTAACAAGTAAGGTGTCCAGGGTTACTGTTGGCATAAAGAAACAATTACAAGTGTTAAGTCGATAATATCGGCTATTTATTGAAGGTAACAACACACAGTCATCATTTAAGGATAAACTGTGGGGAAATCACCGAACAAACGAGGGCATTGTAGCGTGCGAGCTTATACGACCTCTTTTAACATACCGTAACTTCCAAATGACTCCATCTGGCAATGATTCATGCCAAACTAAGAACCACAGGTTACAGTCAAAATAAGATACCATTTTTTTATTTTAAATACTGAACACGACATGCGACATCGCGCCTACTTTATGGTAAGCAGTACGCAAGGTCAAAGAATGGGAGCAACTGACGCCAATTTCGCTGCGAGCAATCGTTGACTTCGTACTAAATAAAACAAGCTTTCTTGTATTTCTTAAAAACCCGAGTTCCTTAAGCTCATAAGTAATATATATATATATATATATATATATATAAAGAACCCACACAGGCTAACTTAATACATTAAAGGTATTCTTTAACAGCTAACCTTTAAGAGAATGACAAAAGAACTTGCGGGATGCAGAGTTAAAGGGAAAAATGAACTATAACTAATACCAATAAATAGCTATGTGACTGGGTATTTAAATTTAAGTCATATTATAAGGTACCTAATAGTATTCCACTTACATAAGCATCATAAATAATATATAAATAAAAAATACATATTTAATGTTATTAATCGTATAATCAATGTCTAGTTGAGAAATTACATCTCATTCTGTTTTTTAAGAAAGCTCCTACCTAAAATGTATCCACCATTTACCGAATTTTTGTATATTCCCAAAAGTATATTGGTTAATTTCTTGTTTAACTTTTAATTTTTTTACTATTGATTACTTTAACCATTTAATTTTCTTAAATTGACTTTTAACTGGTGAGGATAATATTTGTATCTCCATTCAACCAGAAAGCACGTGCACCACACCAAGCAACCGCCCCGGGACTTGTATAATCGTGGACAATTGTCCAGCCTTGTATGCTCTGATCAAGAAGACCAACCGAAATCAACAAGACATTGACCTGCTGAGGAAGTCGCACTGCGGATATCAAGGAAACACGCCAGTGGTTAGTCATCAATGTTTTCTTTGCCGAAGGCAGAATGAGATAAAGTATTAACGGATCACTGAAATTTGCCAAGCTTTTTGCTTTTTTATGCATAAAAACATTATCAAAATATTTATCGGAGAATCAACAAAATATGCATCCAATCATCATCAAAGTAGCCATAAAACAATATTATAATTCATTACTACTAATACTTCAATGGAGATAATTCAATACTTGAATTAATTTATAATAGTTAATTTTCCATTTACCCTTCTAATGAATCTATTAATTCTTCTGTGCTATCAACTTCGTTGTATTCTGAATTGGTATCTAAACAGTATTTTTTTCCCATATACCTTCTTATTCACCCTTCTTACAAATCTATTAATTCTTCTGTGCTATCAACTTCGTTGTCTTCTGAACTGGTATCTTAACAGTCTTAATAACATCTAAAAATAAATAATTACGCTAAAACGTATATAGCCCTTTACGCTTTATTTCTTGGTTTTAAGACTCAATTAAAGTTATGACTTATTCATCCACCCACCCCTACCATCTTTTTTGGTGTTATCTGACTGTGGGCTCGGCCCACTTTGCGACTCTACGATACTTCAACTAGTAAATTTTGTTAGACATGTAACTTTAGTTAGGTGGGTGATACAACAGTTGAAACTAAATTCCTTGGAGAAATAATAAACATATTATTTGATAACCCGCTGAGTGCCTGAACCACTGTCAGAGGTTAATACTTGTTAATAAACAAAATTTGTTGATACTCATTTAAAAAATGTAGTTTAGCCGGCCTTGTGAACTCCAAATGACGGCGGCAATGCAAATCCGGGTCCCTTTCAAACAGACAATCATAATCCACAAGAACATTCAAGCAAAAAACAAAAAGAAAAATATACAGTTTTGGATAAACCTACTTCTTTATACGTAAAGCAATTATGGCAACTTTTCCGAACTGGCAAGGAATTATCAAGCAAGAATATTCGATAAACCTATTATGACTATTATATATTAGAATAATTGATAAGATTTAAAATTCCAGGTATGCTGTGAGTCCCAGCCGCCACCAAACAACCGTTGCTATGCGGCAGACGGTCAGATTGGCGACTGTGTAGACCTGCACAGCTGTCCCAGTATAATGAGCATGCTGCAGAACACTCCAATACCCAATGAGACTTATCAATTTCTGCAGAATTCAAAGTATGTTTATTTAATAATCCGCTGTTAAAAAACTCTAATATACGAGTATTACATAATGTTTATGTTTAAGTCATTAATGATGACGACTAGTGCTAACCCGAGAAACTATTCGTTCTAAAATATACGACAATCATAGAACCAGACTTATAGTAAAAACTGCATCTTCACGCTTTAAAAAGGACTTTGGTGTCTCGGAGAGCACGTTAGCCGTCGTCCATAAATTCCCTAAGAATAAAGGTTTACATTCGTCGAATACACGAAGTAAAAATAAGCTATATGTGCCAGGCTATAGACTACAAAAACCTAGGCGTTCATTCATGAGACAATGTGTGCCAATCTATAATAAAATTCCTGAAGAAATATTAACAAAGCCAGCACGCATCTTTAAGTCTTACATAAACAAATCTTAATACAAAAATCATATTATACAGTTGATGAATATCATCAGGACAAAAAGGCTTGGTCATTTTAGTTGTATTGCTATAATTTTACATACAAGTATATATATTTTATATTGACATTTATATATATATATATTTTTAACTTATAAGTTTAGTATGTAGTATGACAACGCCCGTATACAGCTGCAAAATAAATATTATTTTCATTTATGACATTATATTTATTTTATATGTATATAAAGTTGTTTGGTGGATTAATGTATCTGTTTTGTCTTAATTTCTATTGTTACAATAAATTATGATTGTTAATTGTTAATGTATTGATGTATTTGACGTGTAATAGTGCCTAAAGTAGGCCTACTTACTGAATAAATACATTTTAATTTGGTCCCGGTCTTGTGAAATCGTTTATAAAAATTGACATTATAAATTGACATCAGATCCTCGCCAACCCGTCTCAGCCGGTCAGCGTGGCGAGTGTATTCCATTTTCTCCAGAAATTTCTGGAGGGCCCTTCTATAACAGTGAAGGTCTAGGTGTTCCAGGGGCTGTGATGATGATTATAGAAGTGACTATTGTAATGACATCAAATCTCTGAGCAAGGATTAAAGTTCCACTAGTTTTGTTATTATACAGTTATTGTTTATTGCAAGAAGTGATAGTTTGTCCATCATAGTTCAAAATCTGTATTATTCTAACCCTACTAGTGAAAACTTGTAAATGACTTTCTGACTATATTTTTGTGTCAATACTTATGTATTAAATGTCAATAGTTTCCCTCAATGAATAATTAACCGAACAAAAGCTTGATCAGGTGCTTCAACATACAAAATGTAATTTTATGGTAAGAAGATAATCATGTATTCCCGTAACAGGTGTCAAGGGAGCGCAGAGTACAATGTATGTTGTACGTCGACTGTACCCACACTAGCTCCGCCTACACAAACAGCAAAGCCGGGGAAGAAGAAGAAGTGTGAAGCAACCACAGCACTGCCAGATCCGAGTACCGAATGTTGCGGTCGAGAAGCTTCGTCTGATGATAGAATTACTGGTACATTTTTTATTAACCTTTCCATACCTTTTTTACTTGGGTTGTTGGGAATGGCGGTTACTCCACTAACAAGAGCGTAGATGTCTTAAGTCTAGTAAATGATAGGTCATTTCAGCATAACATATTGAAATTAGAAGATTTTGAATTCTTTTAAGCCAATCATCACTGGGCAAAGGTCATGGTTTCAGTCCTATGTTATTTAGGAGAAAACCGTGAATGATGATAATAATAAAAGTGTATGTGAGAAAGTTAAAATTGACTAATTTCCAACCGAAAACGTTCGTCTTGCGAACGAATATGAAAGCCCAAATTATTCACAACATACAATTAATAATAGTGACTTAGATGATAGACTTAGAAACAGTAATGAAATCAAATAATCAGTTAGTATATCTAAGACGATTACTACAATTTCTTAAACAATAGAACATAAAATCTGTCATGAAACAAAGTACTTACAACTCTTAAAGATGAATAACTAAGGTTCCCCGCAATTAATAATCCAGATACTTAGAAACAAGATATTAATCAATCACATTGTTCTTTGTTAATGTATTAACATGTCGTGTAAACTCGAGTTATCCTGTTTCGTTTCCGGTTCAACTAGAATCTAATAATATATTATTATCTTTATCCATAATAGTTGTCTTGGATGAACATTAACTGCATGATATAGTACTTAGCGAATTTACTTTGCAAATTCAATCATACATTACTACCATATTACATGCACGACTCGAAAAAAAACGAAGACTTAATACTAGTTTTTCGCTCAACACGCAAATTAGATATGATTCAAACTGTTCTTTTAAATTTTAAACCTCAAATGAAATATAATTACTTCATTCTTTTAAAGTAACTTGAACAAAATCAGTTAATAAAAGGATAACGAAAATAGGGATTAAAAAAACAAATTTAGAAGTAGATACATAAATTGGGCCTTTAGAACCATTACCATCATTACAGCCCCTAGGACATAGAGTCTCATCTCTTCACTGGTGGAGATGAGACTTCCAGAACCTGTTTCTAGAGAATTTAGCTAACTCATGCCACGCTTTAGCCATGATGATCAGTAAGGGAAACTATAATAAAAAGTTAGTTATCTACTAATAATGAAGTAATAATTTTCAGGTGGAAACGCAACAGCACTGGACCAGTATCCTTGGTTGGCTCTAATAGAATATACGAAAGGAACCCAAATCAGATTGCTCTGTGGGGGTGTCCTGATTAGCGGCCAATACGTGCTTACAGCTGGCCATTGTGTTCTTGGAGACATTCTAAACTTGGCTACACCGTAAGTACTATTTATAAAACTACCCGCACTAGGCCAGCGTTGTTAGGTTGTTGGTATGCCTTACATTATTTAGGAGACGCTTGGTTAGTAGTGGGATGTTATTGCTTGATGATGGTTTAGTCTATCAGAAAGTCACATTTACAGAAGGAATGTAAAAACAAACAGGAATGGCGATTATTCCACTGATAAAGGCAAAGCTCACAAATATAATAATGACAATAAACTACTAATAAATTGATTATATTATCGTTTTTAGGATTGTCGGAATTTATCTGAGAACATAGTTTAGAATTGTTTCAAATGATTATGATATTGTAGCATAAATGTTAAATTAGGGATTATTGAAGAATTTATTTATTTCAGAGTAAACGTTCGTCTTGGTGAATATGACACAAGTACTGTAGTAGACACGAAGGTAGTGCCAGGTGGAGGAACTGATACTAGCGCTCCTATCGTCGTAATACCAATTCAGGAGACGATACCACACCCTGAGTACAATCCTAAAAGCCCACTGAGAAGACACGACATTGCTATTATTCGAATGGCGTCAATAGCACCTTATACAGGTTAGTTTTATAAACTTTAAATGCATACGAGTACATGGAAATAATATGTAAAATAAAGAACTAATTAAATAATAAAAGTGTGGTCAGATAATGACATCATATAGCCTATGCCTATATAAAGAACATTTCTGCGATTCTTCTTTTTCACATTTATGATTAATATTAGTATGATTAATATAATTTCAGAGTTCGTCCGTCCAATATGCCTGCCTTTAAATGACGTTACAGCAGCCCCACCAGAGGAATTTAAGTTGTACGCAGCAGGTTGGGGAGCCGTGGACGAATTTATTTCTAACAGCAAAGTCAAATTACACGTCGACTTGCCTTTCAAAAATATGCAGGTGTGTACTTAATTCAACCAGATTTTTAAGGAAGGTTGAAGTAAATTGCTCTAGGAAAAGAGCTTTAAGGATTATTACCGTTATTTCCAAAGCCCAAGAAAAAAAACATACACAGACTATCCAACTAGGCTTAGCCAACTATAGCAGGAAAGCTTACAGGTGCATTCAACTAGCATGGGCTGCTACATTCGGGAATTTAAAAATAAAATAACGTTTATTGGATCATAATCAAATAATTTCAGTTAGTGAGCACTGCCTTCTGGAAAAGAAATTCTGAGCTCCAGAAGGCAGTTTTCCTATATTGACACAATAAAACTATACGAGTACTTACATAAATTAATAATACAGTGCATTCCCATCCTCATTAAACATTGTTTTACTGTAACCAGCCTCTCGGCAACTGTGTGCTGCAGTACCAACTTTTAACACTATTCTTTTGTATATCTCGTTAATAAAACTATGCATATAATTAAATTGAATTGTTACTTTTATATCGAAACACAGCACACCTTCGCCGACATTGAAACAAAAACTATCTGAACAAATTGTGGTAAAATTTATGGCATATCCCGTTATCAAACATTAAATTTTTGAAAACGAAAGTTTTATCCAATCATTGCATTCAGCGGTATTGTCGTACGGAGCAGAAACGTGGACACTTACAGTGGGTCTAATAGTCTTAACATCCGTCAGAAAACCAAAGTTACCGACACAGCTTTCAAAATTAGTAAGCTGATGTGGCAATGGGCCGGACACGTCTGTCGCAGAACCGATACCGATGGAGTACTTACGTTAGGTTCATAATTTTTTCATTACAGCCCCTGGAACACAGCGTCCTAGACCTCCACTGCTGGAGATGGGCCTTCCAGAACTGAAGAATTTGGCCTAAACTCGCCACGCTGGCCAGACGGCTTGGCGAGGATATGATGTCAATTTTTTATGACAATTTATTAATGATTCCACAAGATGGTATTAGTGGACCCGGGACCGACGGCTTAACGTGCTCTATGAGGCACGAGAACGGTGGTGTTGGAAATCAATGAGAAATGTACGTAAGAAAAGTGTATTTCTCATTGGTACATGCCGGGTGGGTTTCAACCGACCTTTGTAGGATATAAGGTACGCGTTCTTACAACCGTGTCACCACCGCGCCTTATGCTTAGGTTAACGCCTGGTATTTGGTGAGGCGAAAGGCGAAATTTTGATGATCCCTTTCCGAGTTCATATGTGTGACCTTTATATATATATATATATTTGGCTATATATTGTAATTGCTAAGGATCTATATTCATATCTAGTTTTATTGATTGATATAGACACCCTATAACCTCACTTATCACTATCACAAAGGTTAGCTGTAAAATAATGCCTAGGACATTAAGTTCGCCCTTGTACACTACTTTTGTGATTTTGTGCAATAAAGTATTTTATTATTATTATTACAAATAACCATATGTAAATATAAGCAAATAAACATTACAAATTTTGGATTAGATGTTACTAAAGAAAAATATATAGCAACAGGATTGAATGTGTTGATTGATAGGATCGTTTAATTTGTTTACAGGAATGCCAAGCCGCGTACAACGTGCCACGGCGTTCGATCCAGCTTTGGGAGCGTCAACTATGTGCCGGCGGAGAAAAGGGAAAGGACTCGTGCAAAGGAGATTCGGGAGGACCGCTGATGTATGAGAATGGAAGAGTTTTCGAAGTTATAGGAATAGTCAGTTTTGGCACAACACCGTGCGGTCTACAGGACGTGCCTGGGGTCTATACTAAAGTCATACAATATGCCCCGTGGATTAGAAGCAATATAAAGCCTTGAAATTTTAATTTAAATTATCTAAACAACAGTTTTTTTGTTTATAAATACAACGTGTATTAAAAAAGTCGTAATTTGATGTAACGTTACTATTAAAATATAATTATTAATAATGATAATTATTAAACCTTCGCAAAGGTTTTACAAATAAACGGGTCAAGTTGCATTGCGCAGATAATTTTAAAACTACCCACATTTTACTTCAAATATTTCTCTACGGTAAATCGCGTAAGGAATTTTGATTAAAAGAAAAGGAGAAGATAGATATCATATGACCGATATGATACGATAGACAATACCCAAAGTCTCACCCACATTTTCATCACCGTTAACGACATTAACGAATAAGATAGGATTTGTCGTAGTGGGACGCGAGCGAGACTGAATGCGCTCAATAGCTAGCTCACTTACTGCTAATTCAAGTGCGTCAGTTAGACGTAGTTTGTTAGTTTCACGTGTAATGTCTTCGTATCCTATCTTCACCTTTTGCTTTAATCCAAGGTAAAGACCAGTTTATTTATAAAAACTATATGAGTAATTATATTAAATAAGTGACGAACATTTTAGTATCTGGAATGTACTATAGTTCTTCTTAATTAGCCCAATTGTTATTGGATCTCAATGCAGGAGAATTGTGTACTTAGATACTTTAGTAATTAATCTGTACTTAATTTACCTTTTTTAAATAGCAAATTTAAGTAATGGATTCCAAAGAGTTTAACTTATAAAGCAAATAATATCAATATTTTTTATACAAAAAATAAATACAACCAGAAGAAATATTGATAATATAATCTCATAAACCGTTTACTTGAGAATCTAGCAATAATTTTAGAAAAACTAGGTAGGTATTAAAATTGAAATAGATATGATAAAAAAAAATGTAATAATAATGATAAAATTTAAGTTTTACAAAAAGAAAGGTTCGGCTAGACCAAACCAGCGCATTTTATTTCTCTTTGTCGAATTATTTTTTTGTAAACAGAAATAGCATTATTTCCTTGTTCTATCTTTGCTCGCGAAGATTCTATGGAATATCGTAAGAACTGCCTCCGTGGTCTAGCGGTTAAGTCCGTGGATTTAGACTCGAAGGTACCGGGTTCGATTCCTGGTCGGGACACAAAAATATTGATTAATGTAAATGTAAAATGTAAATGATTTACATAATATTTAATTTATTTGTCATATTTCTCGAGTATGGTACGCTGGAGACATCGACGAGCTTGCCACTTGTCATGATTGGCCTGTAGTAAAGTTGGCTAAATGTAAATCAGCTTATGTATAAGCGTGGTTTCTGACCACCCCGAAAACGAAACGGTCGTCAAGATATTTTGTTCTAAGAATGCTCGCTTACACGATGTAAACGCAACTGCTTAGGTAGTAGCACCGATGCGGTTTTTTTTAAAGCGTTCACTAGCGTCAACTAGTTCTAGTTGATGGATGAGCATAGCAATAAAATAAGCATTTTCTTCTTTCTTGTACATTAATTTTTAAAAAGTAATAGGTACATAGGCAAACTTAATGTCGTAAATGCATTTTCTACCAACTAAGTTTTATTGTTTATCTAGTTCTAGTTCTTGTTGTTCTGTCAACTACTTCAAGTGTCGGTATACTGTAAAAAACCACCGACACTTGTTCTGGCTCTAGCGCTTTCTTCGTTTGGTCTAAACCCAATTTAAGAATGTAAAGAATTAACTTGTGACAAACTGAGGACGTCAGTCCCTACCAAAACATTGGCTATAACATGTTAGCTATAAATAGAATAACTTCAAGTAGGTATAAAAGTTTTTTTATAAGTACATAGAAATACATTAACGACAAAAAAACGTGACAAAAAACAATAAAAATCTATAATTATAAGAGTTGTTTTATTGATTATACTTTTTTTATAAATACTGTGTGTGAGACTGCCCCTTCGTTCCGATACGCGATAATAGTAACCTAAGCACGCTTGAAGGTATTCCGATACGCGCTTAAACTGTTTTGCCAAGCTGTGTGACGTCACAAATGACATCATTTCTCGCGCTTAGACTGCTCACGATATCGAGGTAGATCACTCTGAGCGCTGTCAGTTTTTTGTCATTATGTCGCGCGCCATTTTTATTTAATATTAGGTTTTCTTTTAAATTATTTAACATTGTAATTCGTTTATACTGTTTGTATATTACTTCTAAAACAAATCTAAAATTAATATTAAAGTAGGAAGTGGAAATAAAATGTCTGTAACACGGCAATTTATTTTTAAAGATCAAAATAAGTTAATAATATTAAACTTTACACATATAAAGATGAATAAACCGAAAGATGTATATTTGTTAGTATTCATACTCAAAGATATGGTATCCGCAATTTATCTTTCATACATTTTTTGATTGAAAATGTGATTTAGACCGTTCCGAATTGATATTACGCTCTGAGCATCCAAATCGCGATATTTGATTCGGAACGACGGGTCAGTGTCATAATCGTTCTAAGCGATCTGAGCGCGATTCGGAATGAGGTGTGCCACAGTGGCTGAGGCTGAGTTGAAACAAAAAGTCTGTAATTGTAACAAAATGGTGACGGACGTATGTTTTATTTTGAAGGTCAGTCTTCATCTGGTACAATCGATGCTATTTATAACTTTAATCGTTACAATTACAGATACTAACTGCCTCCGTGGTCTAGCGGTTAAGTCCGTGGAGTTAGACTCGGAGGTACCGGGTTCGATTCCTGGTCGGGACACAACAATATTTATTAACGTAAATAAATACATTTAATTATTATTTAATTTATTTATCTCGAGTTTGGTACGCTCTGGAGAGATCGACGAGCTTGCCACTTGTCATGATTGGCCTATAGTAAATGTGAATCCGCTTATTTATAAGCGTGGTTTCTGACAAACAGATACTTAATTTTCGTGCAACTCAGCCTAAGACCGTAGATTTAAACGCGTAGGTACTGGGTTCGATTCCTGGTCGGGACGTAATAATTTATTTATAATATTTCCCTCGTCTAGTAGGTACGCTAGAGATATCGACGAGCTCGTCATTTACTTTAATGCGTGGTTTCTGACAATACGGTCGTGATGATGAAATCTATCATTAGTTGAACAATTTTAGTCGCGTCTTGCAAATGAGTTCCAAAAACCACCCCACGCTTACGGTCATTATGATATACAACTTATTGGTATATTTAACTAAAATAAAATTCTAGCTTTTACTTTAAAAAATCCGGTCCATTCGAGCTTTAATCTTAATTGATAATAAATATAACTCCAAGAACAGAAAAAAAATGCAGAAAAAAAAATATATTTTTTACTGTTTTCGTCCTTATTGTTTTTCGCTAACTTTTCAAGACAAAGAAAGAACTATGTTTATAGAAATAACTGCCTCCGTTTTCTAGTGGTTAAGTTCGTAGTTTTGGAAAAGAAGTACCGGTTTCGATTCGTGGTAAAAACACAATAATTTATTTAATTTATGTGTGATGCTTCTCGAGTTGGGCACGTTAAGAGACATCGACGAGCTTGCCACTTGTCTTGATGGGCCTATAGCATGGATGCACAGACCGCGGCCCGCGGGCCGCATGCGGCCCGTGGGTCGAATACTGGTGGCCCGCCGACAGCAAAAATAATACTCTCGTGCATTCGAAAAATATTGAATTCTATTCCAGAATAAAACAAAAAAAAAATATGTTCGAAAAGTAATGTGAAACTCGCGCGCGCGCAATTTGAATCTAGCGCCCAAAATTGCTAAGTCAAGTAACATCGCTCGCTATAGAAATCAAGAATTTTCTAGCGCGGTGAGCAAGCGAGATAGATATAGTCCCGTATTCCCGATTGCTCGCGTATCTACACGAAGCTTCCAGAGTCGTTTGCGCGGTATAAAAATCACGTTAACCGCAGCGGCCGAACAGTTCGCTTTTCATTTGAGTGAAGTGTCAACAACAGAAAGAAATAAGCGCGAAAATACAAAGCGAAGTAATAAGTTGAGAATAAGTGCAGTTTATTAGTGTTTTTGGGAGGCAATAGTTCTAGTGTAGATTTTAACTCGACTAGCCGGTGTCATATATTTTGATCCACATTCAACGTAGATTTCCTGTTGCAGTGTTAACCCGTCAAGTGCCGTGTATAATTGTGTTGTGAAAACGTAAGTAAAACTCTGTTATTAATAAGTTTTCCCTACCTATTTAATCAATTTTAATCAAATTTAGCTTTAATGTTGGCTAAATATTAAAATTAACAAAGAAATTACTATTTTTATAAGAATTTCTCTAACTGTAATAATTACGTCATTATTTCAGATAAAATCTGTATAAAAATCTTAAAATTTCTGAGAAATAATATTTAATCAATTATTTTTGATAATTTAAAAAAGGATAGGTAATTTAAGTGGGTACTGTAATTGTTTTTAGGTGCTGTGTTAATCCTAGCCAGGATTAGAACGCAACATGGAGAAGCCAGGACCTAGTAAAAAACATAAGGTTAAAGATGAAAATCGGCAGTTTCAAGAAATTTGGACTGAGAAATACTTTTTTGTATGGTCGCATAACAAAGTCGTTTGTTTAATTTGCAAGAATTCTGTTGCGATTGCAAAGGATTATAATGTAAAAAGGCACTATGAAACGCAGCATCCTTCTTTTACCAAGTTTACAGGCGAATTAAGAAAGCAAAAAATGTTGTCTTTAAAACGGGAGCTTATTGGTCAGCAAGCTATGTTTACAAAACACATTCAAGATTCAGAAACGGCTACAGAAGTTAGTTATGAAATTTCTCGAATGATAGCAAAGCGAAGTCGCCCCTTCAATGATGGCGATTTTGTAAAAGAATGCATGGAAATTGCCGCTAAGAAAATGTGTCCAGAAGCAGCAAAAAAGTTTGAGAAAATTCAACTGAATCGTATGACTATCCAAAGACGAATTATGTCCTTGTCAGGTAATATTGCGGAACAATTAATTGAAAAAACTAAGATCATGGAATTTTTTTCATTAGCACTCGACGAATCGACTGATATTAGTTCCACAGCTCAACTTCTCATATTCATACGAGGTGTTACTCAAGATTTTGAAGTCTTCGAAGAGTTATTAGGAATGTGTTCATTGAAAGGTCAAACCAAAGGAGTTGATATACTCAATGGACTTTTGGACGAGTGTTCAAAAACTGATTTGGACTTATCTAAGTTATCGGGAGTTGCGACTGACGGTGCTCCTTCCATGATTGGTATCAATTCCGGGCTAGTTACTTTGCTGAAAAAGCACCTGCAAGAAAAAAACATAAACACTGAAGATCTCATGCAGTTTCACTGCATTATACACCAGGAAGCCCTCTGTTCTAAAAAAAATGAATTTCAAAATGTAATGAAAGTAGTAGTTTCGACTGTAAATTTCATAAAATCACGAGGACTCAATCACAGACAATTCAAACAATTCCTTGATGACATCGAAAGCGAATACGGAGATTTACTGTATTATACAGAAGTAAGGTGGCTAAGTCGTGGATTGACACTGGAACGATTTCTAAATTTAATAGAAGAAATTGGAATATTTCTGGCGGAAAAGCAAAGGGATGTCCCGGAACTTAAAAATCCTGATTGGTTGTGTGATTTAGCTTATTTAGTTGACATTACAAATCATTTGAATGTCTTGAACACACGGCTTCAAGGCAAAAATCAACTGATATCCCAGCTCTATGCTCATGTAACATCCTTTCAATGCAAGCTGACACTTTTCAGATCACAATTGAATTCTGGAAATTATAATCATTTTCCGAATTATAAGAAAATGGCTGAAAAATTCAACAAAACTGCGATTAATTTCAGTTATGTAGAAAAGCTAGATATTTTGATTCAATCTTTTGAAGACAGATTTTCGGAGTTTAAAAAAGTGAAACCTCTGTTGGACATATTCAGCAATCCTTTCACTATTTCAGTTGAAAATGCGCCAGAGTCAATGCAGTTAGAAATTATCGACATTCAAAATGACCAAGATTTACGCAACAAATTCAACGAAGGAGACTTGCTGAACTTTTACCGCTGCATTGATAAAAATATGTACGAAGAGTTGCGCATAAACGCTCTGAAATGTGCCAGCTTATTTGGTTCTACCTATATATGTGAACAAACTTTTTCAATACTAAATAATAATAAAACAAAAAATCGAAACCGCCTTGCAAATGAAAGTTTGGAAGCAGTTTTACGTGTTGCTACAAGTAAATTTGAGCCAAATATAAAAAAGATTGTAAGCACTATGCAGTGCCACGCTTCAAATTAATAATTTCTTTTTTAATTTTAATAAATTTTTATCAATTCTTTATTGTCTTTAACTACCTATACCTACTTCTGGCGGCCGGCCCGCTATCAGTTCATGATTTGGCCGAGTGGCCCCTAGTATTAATAAGTCTGTGCAACCCTGCGGATTCTCGTTTAGCCCACTTTACTATAGGCCCTATAGTAAAGTGGGCTAAACGAGAATCCGCTTATCTAAAAAAAACCAAGCGTGATTTCTGACTACCTCGCAAGAAATACGGATGTGATGATCTTTTACTTTGATAACTTATCCTTTTTTAATTTACATTTATTACATAACACAATTTTTGTCAGTTTTTGACCCCCTACCCTCCTATGTAACAAAAAAAACAATAGACCGACCCTAAATATTTAATATTTATTACACAACTAAAGGAAATATATAATCAATTAATATATATATATAAACGACTTTAGAACTTTTAATGTTTTTCTTTATCATTAAAATCATCTTTACAGATTACATTTATATGTAATCAGTCCAGGGGCTCAAAACCCGCTCGAAAAGTGGATCTGCCACTGGAGTAATCTTAACTTTGCGCATTTTTGTAATCTCACATAAGAACTATCGAGAGAACTGTAAGAAAATATAAGACGTGGGCTACTCCATTCCCCCCCATAATTGTGTTACGTAATAAATGAATAGGCCCTTATTGACTATTTTTTTATTGAATATACTCGTATATATGTTTATCAAGCCACAAAAAAAAATGTGCCTATGAAATTCGGAAACGTTGAGATATAGGTCTATTTGCCAGTTCACAGACGTTATGTCATTTATAAAATATACATTATTGCTACATCCTATACTTGGCCACAAAAAACCTCTACACCCCATGATCATTTTTTTTTAAATGTGGCATCTCACACTAGAGCAGGTCCTCTTGCCATTATTCTAGGTTCAACTACTAGAGCTCTCTTCCAGGAGTACTTCTCATGGTAGTGGTCTCCAATTGGGGGGCGGTGCGTCAAAATTACAGACCCCCACAAGATACTATTATTGTTCCACTTGTTTCTTCTGTTCTGTATTGTACACATATATGTATACAAAACGTATCATGGACCTAACGGGAAAGTCCGAGCAAAAACCAAAACAACAATACTCGTTTTTAATGTCCATCGGTTAAAGCACGCTAAACCAGTACGTGATAACTCGTCCGACAGGACGGACGAACTGGGCCGGACCAGTTTACCTTTTTTTGATTCGTGTTATTTTTTGCAAAGTTCCTTATATAAACGTACACGTTTATTTAACAACTTAAAAAAGTACTTTTTACCATATTTAGTAATTTTAAAACATACTTAGGACAATATATTTTTATTTCTTAAGTAATAGCTAAGATAACCCTAAAGTTTATCGCAAAGCATGAATTATTGTTGAAGACTGATTTTAATTTAATTTATTTATTTAGTGATGTATATTTTGGCACTGTGTTTACTT
Source organism: Tinea semifulvella (assembly GCA_910589645.1). NCBI lineage: Eukaryota > Metazoa > Arthropoda > Insecta > Lepidoptera > Tineidae > Tinea > Tinea semifulvella. The sequence goes on from OU342604.1 coordinate 1,593,705, forward strand.
TTCATCGACTTCGGAACTGCACGTAAGTACGCATTATACATTTTTGTACATTTGATATATTTATTCGAAGGAATAAAATAAAATTACAAACTTATATACATACTTAAATTACAAACTTAATAATAAAAATAGGAAAATAGAATCTTAAACACAAATAAATAAAAAAGGATAAAATATAACTTCTGTTCACTTGGTCCCCACGACCCGAGAGTTTCAACTCCAAACGGCGCAAAAACACATCTCCCAATAAGCTATTTCCGCCGTTTGAGGTTATCTGCTTGTAGTATATTATATATCAATTAATTTTTATAATCTTTAATCCTGAAGTCATACACTTTAGAACATATTTCACTAGTAGCACGTGTAATATAGTGTCAGCGAAACCCTCAGATGGTCGTAGGATCACATGTCATGTTTAGACTGGGTTGCCGTGGGAAACACCTACCTTCTCTTCACCTCATATTATTCGGCCACGACACATTAAAGTTTTAATAAATATAAATAAATGTAAGAAGGCATTAAACATTTCATGGATTCACCATGCGGGTGCTGAATCCATCTTGTGTGGGAAAGTAAGAAGAGAAGAACGGTGTCTCGGGCTTGCGACCGACTATAGATTGGTTTACAAAGAAAGCCTTTATTTTATTGCGCAACAAGACACCCGCCATCCACCATTCTGCTCCTCACCCTACCCAACCAAACACTTCATATTTCCGTAAATACGTCTTGGAAGCTCGTTCCATAAATATATTGACAGCAGACCTGCTTAGTCCCAATTATGTCACTAAATGTTGCAAAGATTTCCATGCGTAAAGCAGAGTCTTGAACCCTTTCCCATAAATTATTCTATAGGAATCTTCCTCAAGATATGTCGGGCATTCCCAATAATAATTTTACTTTACTTTAAGTTATGGCTAGCGGTTTTCCTTCAAATTCCCTCGTCACTAAATTACACGTTTGTTAAAATATAAGGAAAATGTGTAAACAATGCTAATCGGAATATCATGAGAATTAAACAGAAACGCAGAACCCAACACGCAATTATAAGCACCGTTGTAATGAATAATGAAGTAGAAAATAAGAAAAGTAAAACCTTTTAAAAGCCTTCAAATTTAAATATTTTATCTTAAATGCGAAATCGAGTATTTGAATTTCAGAAGTTACATGATCGTAACCAAATACACGCACTAAACCATCATTAATAATATTTTTTGGAGCAGTACGAGGTCTGTTTAAAAATCTAAAATTTGGTATTTCTTAAAAAAGTGTTTATTTGTTCATGAATATCTATTTTGTACCCTTCAAAGTAATTACCTTGAGATATAATACACTGGCACAAGCTAGAGTTTTTTCCAATCCTCAAACGACTTAATTATTTTTTTGTGAACTGAACAAGTTCCTCCTTCGATGCAGTCTTAATCTCCTCAATAGTAGCATAGGGTTATCTATAGCGCCTCTTTAGTTTTGGGAACAAAAAAAGTCACAGGGGGCCAGGTCTGGCGAATATGGTGGCTGCGGCACCATTAATGTGTTTTTTTTTGGCGAAATATTCGCGCACAAGCAACGATGTGTTAGCAGAGGCGTTATCAAGGCGCAAAAGCCATTTGTTGTTCTTCCACAAATCCGGGCGTTTCTGGCGGATTACTACGTGCAAGTTTCGTGCATAAGTCGCAATTAATATTCTTTATTGACCGTACTACCCTGTGGGAAGAACTCATGATGCACGACGCAATCAAAGAAAACTGTGAGCTCGGGCGTCCGGCACGCTCTTCGTCGTTCACATCTTTTCGGCCCTCTGAAAACATTTTCTACCACCGATAAACGTTGCTTTTGTCCAAAGTAAATTCACCATATGCCATAGTCAGGTTTTTTACAGATTCTTTGATCCATTTTTTGGAATAGGCAAAAATCGAAGACGTACCAAAACATGTCGAATCAAAATTCGCGATACTTTTATCACGCCAATCAGCGTCACCAACCAACTCATACTAGCAAGCGTTGTGCATTTTGGACTGACTCTTGTATAGAACTTGGCGCAAGACACTGATGACTGTTGATGACAATAATTTGAACAAAATTTCAGAGGAAGTATGCAGAACGCCAAACGGAAGCTCCGGCAAGTGTGTACTCCTCGACACGTGTACACCCTTACGTAACATTAACAAGAAGAACAAAAAAACTCCCGACGACATTAACTTCTTGAGGCAATCCTCTTGCGGACTACACTTGAACATTAAACCAAAGGTAATTCCTAAATACTTAACACGACATGTAACAATGCGAGGTCCAAGAATGAAAGCAACTGAACTGAACGAGGAACTGTTGACCAACAGCCGGCTTCACAATATGATTTTTCATACAAAGGACTCCCAAGTTGTAGGAAGGACAAAGAAGAAAGCATTCCATCCACAGGTATTTTAAATTTGACGAATAACTGAATTGTGAAGCTTGTCATTGAGAACCAGTTTTAAAATATTGGAAAACCCTTGTACAGTCCAAAACTGTCGGATGATGTCGAAGCTCTCGAAATAGATAATAATAAAATCATTTTAAACTACTATAGTAACAAAAACATACTATTGTAGGTAAGTAAAAACCTTAGCTTGCCTTTAACCAGACTATTCTTTTTTTGATTTAAACACTTAAATACACTTACAGTTTGCCATTATTGCCAGTTGCAGTATTGATGTAATGTAATAATCTAAGATCAATATTTTGATATATGCCACGTGTGGTAGCTTTTCATTTTAGCCAATGACGTGCCTCATAGGCATACGTTAAACATATCAAAAGATAATCAGCCTTTTGCAATTGGCCGTTAACTGACGAATGGTCATCACTTTTAAACAATTTTAAAATTCCAGGTTTGCTGCCCGGACCCATCAGAATGGGCCTCGTTTTCTACTCTCAAACCCTTAGTATTTCCTCTCGGGGAAAGAAACCCTGAACTTACACCTGAAACGTCTACGCAGCTTTCCAGACCAACACAGCCTGTAGTGACTCCAGAAATAGACTTAGAAATTCCGGAGACATATGGCAAATGCCCACCTACGATAAGTGCTCCAGATATAAACAGCCTCTGCTGTGGTAAAGAGGCTTCAAGCGGTGATAGGATCGTAGGTAATATCCCTTTCAACTTTTTTACTAATACTTTGGAAACAAACTGGACAAGTCGCTAGTGACAATAGAAATAGGCTGGTGCAAATTGACAATTTTAAAACTTCACACCAATACATGTAATAGGCATATCATCAATGCAATGCCTATTAAACAATATTCAAAAACAGTTCACGAGTATTCTAACTACTTAAATACGAGTCGTATGTTAACTTTTGAAGTGTATCACTTCTGTTACATTGTTCAACTTTATTTTTTTCTTTTACCATATGCCGTGTTGATTTAATGATTGAAACAACCCTTTGAACACAACATCCTACATCTTCACTGCTGAAGATTAAGCTTTTTGCTACGATGGCTAACACATTCGTAGCAAGATATAATAGTATTGTTTGACAATTTTAAAACGTTTCCACAAGTTGGTACTAAGGAAACTATGCCCTTGTATATGTTTCTAGGTGGTCGAATAGCTGGTATCGACGAGTATCCTTGGCTGGCTCTCATAGAATACGATGAAAGGAAGACCGCATGCGGAGGCTCACTCATCAGCAACCGATACGTCCTCACTGCAGGACATTGCTTGGGACAAACTAAACATGGACGAGCGTAAGCATTTATTTAGCCAAAGTCAAAATATATTTATTCACGTAGACCTAGGCAGATGTGACACATCATTATTTTCATTATGTTTAATGATTCTTGCTACTGGAATACTAAGCAGCAAAGGGGGCCAATAAGTAATCTGTTATCTAAAGACCAGCAGATTAGCAGATTTCAGTGACCTGTAAATGTTTTATCTGACCGAGAAAGAATTTTGGGAGTATTTATAAAAGGAAAACTATTAACAATATTTAACAATTACCTAACAATTCCAGCGGCTCAACGTGATCTCCTAGGTAAAAAGAGGTCTCTTGTGAGAAGGGTTTTTTGACAAAATTATATTATGACAAATGTACGTAAAAATACTGCAGCTGATATTTGCGACCTTTGGCGTTTAATTAAAACGTTTTTTTATTCTTACAGGCAAAAGGTCCGGTTAGCAGAATTCAATACGGACACATTTCCGACAGACACGGTGGAGACTGCTGGCGGGGGGTTTGAAGAGATCACATTAGTTGTCATACGAGTAGAAAAAGAAATCATCCACCCCGACTTCTATAGACGTCCTGAAGGTACGCCGAGAAACGATATCGGTCTACTGAAACTGGTGAAAAATGCTCCATATACAGGTAAATTATATTTATGTTAAGTGACATCATTAATATAAAAGTAGCTTTCAAATTATTCAAGCTTAAGTGGAAATGGGCCTGTCACGTCTTGTGTAAAACTGACGAAAGAAGGTGCAAACGAACTATTAAATTGAGACCATGCATCTACTCCCTGTCAGACAGATTACCTAAAGAAAGTTCCGGGTGGATAAAAGATGATGACAAAGGATTGCGTATAATCCAGAGGCATATATCCAGCACACTTAGCCTAATGATGATAGATTTCATTGGCCCACGGCATCATTAATAATATAAATAATCACCCACGTGTCTTAGTTTGCATGGCGTAGATTAAAACCTTCTTTAATATTTCTTTAGAATGATCATAAAGCCGTCGGACAACCAAAGTTACCGATATAGCCTTCAAAATTAGTAAGCTGAAGTAGCAATGGGCTGGACATGTCTGTCGTAGAACCGATGAACGATGGAGTAGACGGGTTCTAGAGTGGAGACCATGTACGGGAAGTCGCAGAGTGGGTACACCCCGCTAGATGGACAGACGACCTGAGGAAGGTCGCTGGTGGGGATTGGATGAGGGTGGCAGGAGATCGTGTGAAGTGGCGAACCTTGGGGGAGGCCTATATCCAGCAGTGGAGATATACAGGTTGATGATGATGATGACGATGATGATCATAGGTTACAACCTAACAAATGTTAATCATCACCAAATTGCACAATTAAAGATCATGACGTTTTTCTTATAAACATGCAGACAATTACAGACGTGTACATAATTTATCTTTATCTTGCAGAATTTATCCGCCCAATCTGCCTGCCATACGAAGACGTGACCATATCACCAGAAGACAACCTACGCTTTTTAGTAGCCGGTTGGGGAAGCGACGGCGATAAATTCAGCTCGCTAAAACAACATGTCCAAGTGCCATATGTAAAATTTGGGACATGCCAAGAAACTTATTTAAAGAGACGTCCTCCGACTAATCTGAACTATACTCAGCTGTGTGCTGGTGGGGAGAAAGGGAAAGATTCCTGCGGTGGAGATTCAGGGGGACCTTTAATGCATGAGATAGGATATACGTACGTGGCTGTTGGTGTTGTAAGTTTCGGAACCTCAGTTTGTGGGCAAGCTGGCATACCGGGTGTCTACACTCATGTGTATAAGTACGTAGATTGGATAAGGCAGGAAATGGTGTAGTTAACTTTAGTTACATAAATTAAACTAATAAGAAAACGAAGATATTTTATTTTGTACTCGCTGTTTGACGAAGAAATAAAGTGGATGTCAAAAAACCTTCAGTTGGTCGTAGCGTCAGATGACATGCACTGTTGGTAACTTGACATCCATGCCTGGTTTACAGGGGACATCCCTGTGAAAATTAAAAGTATAGGCACGATGAGAAGACAAACTGACAAACAAATAGCCGCGTCCCTGTTTATCAAGGAACTTCATCTGCCAAAATCGGCTTATTCAAAAATTATTAAAACCTAATTTGTAGTAACTGCCTCCGTGGTCTAGCGGTTAAGTTCCTGGTCGGGACACAAAAATATTTATTAGTGTATATAAACCGCCTCCGTGGTCTAGTGGTAACAAACGTTGCCGTAAACTCGGGAGGTCGTGGGTTCGATTCCCACCGGGGGCAAGTTGTACATTGTATAATTTGTCTCGGTCTGGGTGTTTATATGTATAATATGTATATATTTACAAAAAAAAAAAAAGTATAATATGTAGTTTATCAACCATCTAGTTTCCGTAACACAAGCCTTGTAGCTTACCACGGAAATTAGATGGCGCTGTGTGACCTGTCTGAAAAATATTTATTTATATTTATATTTATTTATATTTATAAATACATTAATATTTAATTTATTTCTTACTTGGTAAAATATATAAATTGAAGCTTAAAATATTTTTTGCCAAATATTTCGCCTCTCTTTGGAGCGGCGTCATCAGTGACAGTGACTGAAGGTCTTTGTCATAAATTTTGAAAAAAGTAATTTTATTTCTTTTAGCAATGGTGAAGGCAATGCACTATATAGTTTTGTATTTATTTTTTAGAAAAATATCATCATCACCTCGCGCATCATGGAAAACATCATCAGTATGTTATGTCCATTGTTGGTTATACAACTGTTACAGCTGACCCTTGTGAACAGTTAGTTATTGAAATTCAAAATTATATTTACATAAATGCGTCCGATGAAGGACTTTCTGACAATGATATTTCGGCCTTAATTCCTTCTAATCCGAGGACACCACATTTTTACATGTTGCCGAAAGTACACAAACCTGGTAATCCAGGTAGACCAATTGTAGCTTCTTATGATTGTCCTACCGAAAGAATATCATCATTTGTAGACTTTTATGCGCAACCTTTAGTCAAAAATTTAGATTCGCATATTAAAGATACTTACCACTTTTTAAATATTATAAAAAATATTCAAATTCCAAAATGTAATGATATTTTCTTAGTAACTATAGATGTTGTGTCCTTATATACTAATATACCACATGACGAAGGATTGTATGCCCTAAAAGAGTATTTCGATAGCCGCCCAAACCCGCGTCTGCCTTCTTCAAAATTTTTACTAGATTTAGCAGAAATGGTTTTAACCAATAACTATTTTACTTTTGATAATAAATTCTATCACCAAGAGAAAGGCACTGCCATGGGTACGCGCATGGCACCTTCTTATGCAAATTTATATATGGGTTCTCTCGAAACAAAATTTTTAAATAGTCAAATTCTCAAACCTTTAACATGGTTAAGATTCATAGATGATATTTTCATGATTTGGCCTCATAGTTTACAAACTCTTAATACATTCCTTAGTCAACTAAATTCATTTAGCAGTCTAAGATTCACTCATGAAATTTCTAAAACTAACATAACATTTTTAGATGTAGATATTACTTATAATAATCATAATATTTCAACTTCTGTTCATTTTAAAGAAACCAACAAGTTACAGTATCTGCATTACAGTAGTTGCCACCCGTCGCACACAAAACGGTCTATACCACATTCACTTTCTATCCGCGGTAAAAGAATTTGTAATAATTCAACATCTTTGGCTAAATATCAAGGCAAAATCTTTAATGGGTTATGTAGGCGCGATTATCCCCCAAACTTTTTACACAAACACATGAACAGGCCTTCTAACACTCCAAACGCTATACACACACAACAACAAAATTCCCTTCGGCTTATAATACCATACTTCCACGGGGCACACAAAATTCAAAATTTATTAAAGGATAGCTTTTCTATCCTTAAGAATAATAATATTACACGAAATCTTTTGGAAACGTGCCCTAGTGTAACGTATAAACAAAATAAAAATTTAAAAGCTATTTTAGCAAAAAATAAAAATACACGGAGTAATAATACATTGTTAGGTACACACAAGTGCAACCAATCTCGTTGCAAAACATGTCCCATAATAAATTCCGATATCAATATACAAACTCATCATAACCCTGTTGTCATCAAAATTCAAAATTTCGCACAATGTACTACTTCTCATTGCGTATATATGCTGGAGTGCAGATTTTGTAACAGTTTTTATGTGGGAGAGACTACGACACTCCTTCGTACTCGCATGAATGGACACAGACATTCAGTAGATTCTCAAATTAATAATATTTTACCTGTGCCCACCCATGCGCGTATACATAACACTACCTTTAACAATTGTTTCACAGTAAGAGTATTAAAGAGTTTTCCTAAAACTATTCGGTCTATTGATTTAAAAACATGGGAAAGCTCTTTTATATGGCAGCTTGGTGCATACTATAGCCCTGGTCTGAATGTAATGCATTAGGTTTTGTCTAACTTGTTTTGTAAATTTATTAATATCGAACCAACAATGGACATAACATACTGATGATGTTTTCCATGATGCGCGAGGTGATGATGATATTTTTCTAAAAAATAAATACAAAACTATATAGTGCATTGCCTTCACCATTGCTAAAAGAAATAAAATTACTTTTTTCAAAATTTATGACAAAGACCTTCAGTCACTGTCACTGATGACGCCGCTCCAAAGAGAGGCGAAATATTTGGCAAAAAATATTTTAAGCTTCAATTTATATATTTTACCAAGTAAGAAACACATCTAACACATTTTATTTGTTGCAGATATTTAATTTATTTGTTATATTTCAAAAATTTGGTACGCTTGAGACATCGACGAGCTTGCTACTTGTCATGATTGGCCTATAGTAAAGCTGGCTAAATGATCTGACGACCCCGAAAGGGAAACGGTCTTTTTTAATTTGTAGTAATAAAAATAGCAGGAACTTCCTGGTACTTTAAGACAAAAACTGTTCTTGATTTTGTATTTAACCTTTACAGTGTAATAAGTGAGAATATGAAATACGTGATACGATTTTATACAGGGTAATAAGCTGATATACGAACACGTTTCTCTCATCAATGTTTTTATTTCAGCAATATATTAGCATATTATTATGATTGACATGACATGAAGGCCTAACTTCATGTTGGATTCCCGGTGTTTCTTCTGCATTAGCAAAAGTGTCAAAGGAAACAATTTCATTTCATTTATTTATCACCGTAGGGACCGTCTGGAACACTTGGTCAAGTCAATTTATAATACTCTGTAACTAATATTAGTTACCTACAGTAAGCGAGATAACACAATCATGGTCAGACAGCTTAATACGAAACAACACGACGAAGACCAGAAACAGCCCAAACTATCAATACAATTATGGAAGAGCCATATTGAATGCTAAATAATCAATTACAGAAAATAAAATTTAAATACTAATAATGTCAAACTATGTTAAAATAAAAGGTACTACTATAATCTAATATATATATATATATATATATTGTATACAACACTAAAATATGTCAAATAACTAATATTATTAAACATAGAAATCTGCCACAAGGGCATCGTCATTAAAAACTAGATAAGAAAAAGAAAATATAAATAAATTTGTTAATAACATGTCATATTAAAAAAACTAATAGTAATAAGTAATTATGAAAAAAAAGGGCGGGAAAGTTTCAATTTGGCGGTCGTGTTTTTTGGCTCTTTTATTAAAATATCATTTTTAGGATCAGATTTGTATCTATTTAATATTATTTTAGTGTAGATTAGTTTAGTTTAGTGTTATAATAGGTAAGTTTCATATAATACACACATCAAAAGTGTCTAGGGATCAACATATATTTTTGCAATAACTTTTCTCCTGATTGATATTCATTAAAATTTTCTTTAAGGATTGATCAAATAAAATGTTTTCGTTTGTCTACAGTAATGATAAACCAAGTCACCTTTGCATTAGTAAAAAAAATTGCCATTTTCCTAATAAAGGGATTTTTGACATTTGAACCACTAACATTAAAGTTCGAAAAAAAGACTGAAATAACAGTTTTTTTTTAATTTTATTGGGTAACTTAAACAATTAATAATCCGTGTTTCTACCGCGAACACTAACAACACAAGAACATCGGTTTGGCATACTCAAAATGAGTTCATCCAAATCACGCTGTGGAATGGCCGCCCATGTTCGTTGCAACAACAAAAAAAGGTCTTCTTGCGACTGGATACCCTCCATATTCGGCAGAGCTCTTCTCTGAAGAATATCCCATGCATGCTCAATCGGGTTCAAGTCTGGCGACTGAGCAGGCCAGGGCAGGACATTGATGTTAGCTGCGGCGAGAGTCTGTCTTACAACTCTTGCGGTGTGCGGTCGTGCATTATCATGCATTAACTGAAATAAGGGACCGATATGCACTTGTAGAGGAACGATGACGTCTGATACAACCGTCTCAGCATAAATTTGAGCGTTGAGGTTGCCTCTGATCCAAATCAACTCAGTTCTTCCGCCGATCGAAATACCCGCCCATACCATGATGGTTCCACCACTATAAGGATGGACTTCCTGGCAGGATTTTAATCGCTGTTGGCGTCCAGGGGTTCTCCAGTGTCGTATACGTCTTGTATCCGGCCTCATACCAAAACGAGACTCATCAGAAAAGCACACGAAACGCCATTGTTCTTCTGTCCAATTTCTGTGTTCAAGAGCCCATTGATATCGAGTCCTACGATTGTGCATTGCTATAGGTGGTACCCGTAGCGGTCTTCGGGAATGAAGGTTCACTTCATGCAAGCGGTTTCTGACTGTTTGGTCGCTAATTAAGTTCCCTGAAGAGCGATGAAGGCTCACGGCTAACATCATGGCGGTTATTGTTGGAGTTCTTCGAGCTGTGATTTGAATGTATCGGTCTTGTCTCCGTGTGGTGCAGCGATACCGTCCTCCATGGCGCTCAGCCACGGTACCAGTGGTTCGGTAACGTGTCCAAAGTAGACTGATAACACTCTGACTTGTATTCAGAGCTAAAGCCACAGTACGTTGCCGGGAACCAGCTTCTATCATTCCCACGGCTCTGATCATTTCTTCCCTGCTTAAATGACGTCGCCGCTCCATAATAACGTTGGTTTTAATCAGTAGTAGGGAAACAGTAGCACTAATAATGTCTTCAATGCGTCTTATGTTTTTATAGGGAAAATATTGACAGCTGATTTTCATCTTTTACTCGAATTTGATTGACAGTTCCTGTTTTAAATTATGAAATGCACCAAAAAGGATCCATATAAATTTATAAAATCATAAATTTATTACAAAGCCACATCTCAATCACAAGAAATCCGCATAAACATGCTTGATCCCTAGACTTTTTTGATGTGTGTATATTAGTAGTTTTAGTATTAGATAATTTATAAAATGGATAGGGAACCACCCGATCCTGGTGGAGGCATAACTCCATCAACATTAAATACTATACATGATTCTAGTATGGATACGGACCACTCAATACGCTCTTTATCACGTAAGCGTAGTCGATTAATAAAAGTATGCAAAAAATGCAACAAACGAACAAAAAAAGACAAAGTCACAAACACATTTACTTGTGGATGTTGTATGGACAATGTTATTTTAAACACTGACACTAATGGTGTCAATAACAAAGATATCCCAGATCCTCCACGTCCTCCACTTCAGGTAAGCAGGATGCTGTATGAACAGACTGATTGTGCTCCTTATATTGTTCACGTTCAAAAAATTACACAAGAACCTAATGATGGAACAATCCTCCACCCTGTAATCTTTGGCCATTTCCTAAAAAAACACCAGTTTAGTAACATAATCAATGGTAGTCTAAAAAGAATAGGGCGCAATAAACTTTCTCTGGCATTTTCTAAGTACCAAGATGCAAATTTATTCCTTACACATTCGGATTTAGAAAAAAATAAATTTAAAGCTTTTATTCCATCATTCCACATCACACGAATGGGTTTAGTAAGAGGTGTGCCATCTGAATGGTCACTAGATGAAGTAAAGGCAAACATTAATGTTCCAGTAGGATGTGGTGATATTATCAAAATAAGACGATTAAATTTCAAGGTTACAGTGGAAGGTTCCCCAGTTTGGAAACCTTCACAAACAGTTGTACTAACTTTTGACGGACAGGTCTTACCGAAAAGAGTCTTCATGTGTTATACTGCCCTTACCGTAGACTTATACACATACCCGACAATACAATGTTACAACTGTTGTAGATATGGCCATACAAAAGTATCATGCAGATCTAAGCCGCGCTGCTACAAGTGTGGACATGAGCACACAGGTGAATCTTGCCCCGTTAATAATGACTATGCGTACTGCTGCATGTGCTCAGGTAGCCACTTTGCAATTAATAAAAGCTGCCCTGAACTAAATAGACAGAAAAATATAAAATCTTCCATGGCAAACAACTGTATTTCATACTCTGAAGCTTTGAAATTACACCCTCCTACCTCGAAACCATACTCTGATGTAGTTTCAGCTATACATAATACACAAAATCATCACTCTGTTCCTACTCATAACCTAACACCCACACATCACACTCAACCTGCTAGCACCTCATACAAAAAAACAGTACTACTGAAACCACGCTCACCTCCTCAACCATCACACGGTTATGACCGTACCATTCACAACAACCTAATTAAGGACTATGACATGCCAGCCCCTAGAGATGGCTGTGCACTTATAAATTCTAATACTGCGTCCCAATCTTCCACACAATCTATTACAGACATTATTATTTCTCTTATCACTACACTTTTGTCACAATCCAACTCATTACCGTCCAACGTTGCTTCATACATTGAACTATTCTCAAACATTATCAGAAATGGATCCATACACCAAAGCGATACAATGGAATTGCCGCAGCATAGCAAGTAAACGCTCAGATTTATATTTCATCTTAAACCACTATGAGCCGTTTGTTTTTGCCATCTCGGAGACCTGGCTTCTTCCAGGACACTCTTTTAGAGTTCCTGGATATGCCTGTGTTCGGGATGACAGATCAGATGGTTATGGTGGTGTTGCCATCTTAATAAAAAATACTTTTAATTTTTCATTGATAACCCTTCCTCCTCATAATGAAGATTTTTCAATTTTAGCTGTAAAAATAAAAAATATTTGTTACGTATCTTTATATATCCCCCGCCCTTCCACAGAAATTTTTAATGAATTAAATGATATCATATCAATTCTTCCCAAACCATATTTACTTATGGGTGACTTTAACTCGCATCACCAATCGTGGGGTAGCTCTACCACGAATTCCCATGGTGAAAATATAGTTGAAATTATAGACCGACACAATCTATGTATCCTTAATACTGGAAATCCAACAAGACTTACAAACCCGAACGATAATATTAGTGTTGTGGATTTATCAATTTGCACTCCTGACCTCGCATCTACCATAACTTGGCGCCCATTTTCATCAACATTTGGCAGTGACCATTTCCCTCTTCTTCTCTCATTTCCTTTCCGTAAAAAAATTACACCTATTCGAAAACCTCGCATGAAATATAAATTTTCAAATGACAATTTTGAGATCTTTTCTACTCTGATAGATAATAAAATCTCCTCTCTTCCTCATATAACACATGGTAATGAAATAATATGTGCCGAAAATTTTACTAAACTCATTACTACATCTGCAGACTCAACATTTCCTTTGAAAAATAGTGCCAAAAATAAAATAGCTTCACCTCCATGGTGGGATAATGATTGTACAGAAGCTATTAAATGTAGAAAAAATGCTGAGAAAATATACTGCCGAGATATGACCACAGAAAATTTTGACAGTTACACAACAATAGCTAATGACACCCGAAAACTATTAAAACAAAAGAAAAGTGATGGTTGGAAGAGATTCTGCGAATCTCTTTCTCCAGATACCCCCTCCACATTAGTATGGAAAAATATAAAAAGATTTAGATCAGCATTTAACGACACTTTAACAAATATTAATTTTATAACTGCCAGTCGATTTATGGATCGTCTTGGCCCTCCTTACGTATTTCAGAACACATCCCATCTTTTATCATATCCCATAGTTGATACATCAGGCCTCAATTCTCCATTTTCACTCACAGAAATAAAGGGCGTATTCACTCATGTTAAAGACTCCGCACCAGGCGAAGATGGCATTCCATATTCACTTCTTACTAACCTGAATGATCTTTCTCTCATGTACTACTTAGACCTTATCAATCAAATTATGGTTTCAGGCAATATTCCTTCTTCCTGGAAGGCCCAAACAATAGTCCCCATATTAAAACCTAAACATCCTCCAAGTGACCCCTTATCCTTCCGACCCATTGTACTTTCTTCCACATTAGCAAAAACAGTGGAACACCTAGTCAAAATTCGTCTTGAGTGGTATCTTGAAAGCAATGGACTACTTTCCAATACCCAGTTTGGATTTAGGAAAGGAAAAAGTACGTTAGATAACATTAGCATCTTTACCTCTAAAGTACGTGTAGCCTTTTCTCTCAATGAGTCTGTTGTCGCCTCATTTTTGGATATTAGTTCAGCCTATGATAATGTCGTTATATCAGTGTTACTACAAAAACTTCACAAATTAAAAGTACCACTTATGCTTACAAATTTTATCATAAGCATGTTAACAGAAAGATACATAAATTTACACATTGACGATTACACAAACATATCCAGAGTTGTCTGGAAAGGACTCCCACAAGGATCCGTACTTAGTCCGTTACTGTATAATATTTATACCTATGACTTACAATCCAATAATAATGTGAATATGTTGCAGTATGCAGATGATTTACTGCTCTTTGTAAATAACAAATCAATAGATACCGCCGCTTTTATATTAACAAAATCTTTAAAAACATTAAAAAACTGGCTTGATCACAACGGTTTAGATCTATCTGTTAAAAAAAGCTCCGTAGTGATATTTACAAGAATGAGAAACCCGCCTCTTGTCAATGTTCTATTTAATAATATACCTATTCCTGTTTATAATAATATTAAATTTTTAGGCGTGATATTGGACACCAAGCTTTCGGGCCTTGCGCATTGTGATTATGTAGTAGCCAAATGCGAACGTCACTTAAACATAATAAGGTGTCTCTCGGGAGTTTGGTGGGGGGCTCACCCATTCTCTCTTAAGTTAATTTATAATGCCATTATAAGGAGTGTACTTGATTATGGCACATTCCTTTTAGAACCTGGCTCAGTGGCAGGATTTAAGAAATTAGACCTCATTCAATCAAAAGCATTACGTATAATAACTGGAGCAATGAGATCTAGTCCAATTAATGCCCTGCAGATAGAGTGTGCAGAACCTCCTTTGTATTTAAGAAGACAATCTTTATGTGATAAATTTATTTACCGATCTCTTCAATTTTCCAAACATCCTTTAAATACAATTCTCAAGGAACTTATAGATCTAATAGCGTCTTCTTCTTATTGGATTCACAAACAATCTCCTCCTCTGATAAAAAGCTTTCTTAAATTTATATCTATTAAAGCGCCAGTACATAATTCCATTCAACACCCACTATTTAGTTTTAATTACGAATCATTAACTATTCAAACTAATGTTTTATACAATATAGGCATTAATAAAAATAGCATAGAACCTAATACACTATTTACAAATATCACGAACAATAAATGGAAGGATTCACATCGTATTTTTACTGATGCATCCAAACATGCGTTAGGGTGTGTCGGCGTTGGAGTATTTCATTCACAATATAATATAGTTCAAAAAATTAAACTTCCACCAGAAACATCAAATTTTACTGGAGAATGTTACGGACTCTTAAAAGCAGTAGAATATGCCCTATTAATGAAATTACCAGATACCATAATTTTTACAGATGCCTTAAGCGCTTTACAAGCCCTGAACCGTTTTCCTTTCTACACTAAAACCTCAACATGTTATCCTGTTATATTAAAATTAAAGGACACACTATATAAATGTTTACAGAATAACTATACTATAACATTTGCCTGGATACCTAGCCATTGTGGTATTACTGGTAATGAAAAGGCTGATCTTCTAGCTAATGAAGCTGTTGTGTGTGGAGACATCTTCCCGTATGTAAACTATTGCCATGATTTGCTTGAATTATCACGCATAGACCTTCGGATTGCATGGAAGGACCTGTGGGCTGAAGGATGTATTTATAAGGGTAAACTCTATTCAAAAATACAACCGAAAATTCCGTTAAAGCCTTGGTTTTTCAAGCTGAGGCTTAGCAAGATGGTAAGTAGTATCATAATACGCATGCGTATTGGTCACGTGTGCACTGCATCCCATCTTGCTAGGCTTCAAATTGTTGATAGTGACGTTTGTGAATGTGGATTAGACGTGGAGGACCTTAACCACATATTTTTTTCATGTCCCCTATACGACAGATCGTCCCTGATGTCCTCTCTAATTTCCTTCCGAGTTCCGTTCCCTACCCATATTTCAACCTTACTTGTATATAATAAACGTAGTAAATATATTTACAATATTATTGCTTCATTTATCATTGATAATAACATTAAAATATAACTGTAAATATTTTCCTATTTAGTAGTCTTAGTTTTTAATTTTTGTATATATTTATTAAATATAGTGTAATTTTTATTAATACTTACCTGATCCTATTCCATTTTTCGAATCCTTTTTATTTAACCAGTCTTTCCCTAACTTTGACACTGGCAAATTGTTATTAGTGCCATTTCCAAAAAAAAAAAAAAAAAAATAAGTAATTATAATTTTATTAATTTGGCTGTATAGAGGCGTCGTCAATCTATAACTAAAATAAACATATGTATTCTCATATACAATTTGCCACCTTATTATCTCCTTTACTCTTCTCTGTTTTTATAAACACTATCACTCATATTATACACTTCAGTTCCTACCATCTGTACGCTGATGACGTACAACTGTCGCTGCACTTTAAAATAGATGACGTACAACAAGCAATAGCTCATATGAACATTGATCTCGAGGCTGTGCGTTTACAATCCGAACGATTAGGACTTTTGGTCAATCCCTCGAAGACGCAGGTCATGATTGCTGGTTCGAAGCAGATGTTGGGCAGACTGGACTTGGACATACTTTCACCATTGCTATTTAACAATATTCCGCTTCCCTTCTGCCAACATGTAAAAAACCTTGGACTGCACATGAGCTGTGATCTCTCTTGGGATTACCAAGTATCTGAAATTTCTAAAAGAATTCACGGCAGTATGCATCCGTTAAAACGTTTACAGCACTTTATTCCGCACAAGGCAAAGCTTATGTTAGTCAGTTCGCTGCTTTTTCCCATTTTAGATTATGCAGATATCTGCTATCCTGATGTCACCGAAGAGCTACTGAATAAACTAGATCGCCTTCTCAACTTATGCATACGCTATGTGTTTGGCTTGCGTAAGTATGATCATGTATCCCATTTTCGAACTCAGTTGAAATGGCTCAATATCCGCTTTCGCAGATCTGCCCATCTACTTGTCCATTTGTATGGTATCCTGAACAATCCTCGTGCACCTCCTTACCTTAAAACTCGATTTGAGTTCTTGTGCGATACGCACAACCTCCCTCTTCGTTCTGCTTTCAACAATCAACTCAAAATCCCATCTCACTCCTCTAGCAGATATTCAGATTCCTTCACTGTGTCTGCATCCCGCCAGTGGAACAAACTACCACTGGCCATTAGACGGGCACCATCTGTCAATGTTTTTAAACAATTGGTCACTAACTTGTTTCTTGATAAGCAGGAGCACACTGCATCTAGTACACATTAAATAATCGGCACGCAATATGTTTGTGTATGTCTATTTGTATATGTGTATATATATATATATATATGAATATATATGTTTATAATACTTGCATGTAGTTTATGTAATTTCTTGGTATGTAGTGTATTTATAAATTAGACTAATATTATTGGATTGTTGCACCCTGCCCATAATCTCTCACCATCCCAAAGGTTAGTTGTCAGAGAATGCCTAACAGGCATTAAACTCGCCTATGTACCTAATTTTAAGTTTTGGTGCAATAAAGAATTAAAAAAAAAAAAAAAAAAAAAAAATGTATTGCAAAAAACAGAGTTAAATATAAAAAGAGTTTTATTTATTTAGAAAAGTATTGTGTTCGCTTGCGGGGTGGTCAGTAACCACACATTTTTTAAGGAGCTAGTTCACTCACACCTAGCCAATTTTACTAGTTAGTATCAAGCATGTCTCTAGCGTACCTATCTGTAGACTCAAAAAATGTTACAATATATTTAATATTATTTTGTTAGGTAAATCGGTTAAAAAAAAGTAAATCTAAATCTACGATCTTAACCGCTTACGAAAGGCAGACCTATGACATCATATATTATAAGAATATAGATTGTTTTTCTTCTGTTTAAAAATATGTCTTTTTTTTTTTACAAGGGGGTAAAAAGGTTTCTTTATAGTTCGTACGTAAAGATTACAAAAAAGGGCAAAGTTAAGATTGTTCCAGTGGCAAAACCACTTTCCGAGTAGGTTTTTAGCCCCTGGACTGATCAAAATATTTAACATTACATAAATGTAAATATTATTATAACAAACAAGAAAAACATTGGCACTCAGCCAAGCGTCTGGCCAAGGAGTTGTCCAACTAACGGAAAAGTCTGGAGACAGGAAAGCTGGCAATTATTTCTGCCAAAGTATTAGATATACAGAGGGGAAATGTTGGCAGTCTTCCTGGGACTATCCCTGAAGGGTCGTCTCTAGAGGACATTTTTTACTTATAGTTTATTTTCTATTAGGTCTAGTTTATATTTATTTTATTTTTTACTTTTAAGTAGTTTTAACCATTTCATTGTATAAAAATACATATTAAATAAACAAAAAAGATTACATTATTATGTATTTTTTGTGTCTTTTGATTTTTACATAATAAATATTAAACGGGGGGGGGGGGGGATTTACGCTTCTGCACCCCTCTCTCACGGTAAGATAATTATGATTTTGTTAAATATTAAGACAGTTTAACAATATTGCAACCCTTTCGCTCGCACAATCCAATATTTTCAAAGATTTTTCAGTCTGAGTGTACTTTAAGAAATATCTTTCTTCTATCTATTAATTTCCTAAGAAAAAATATTTTCAGCTTCCCAGACGGCATTAACGGGATCATACAGTATTTGGTTGGGTAGGGAGAGGAGCAGAATTGTGTATGGTGTGCGTCTTGTTGCGCAATAAAATAAAAAAGGAGGTTTTTCTTTCCTCTTTCAAACCAGCCTACTGTCGCTCGCAAACCCAAAACAGGATTCTTCTCATCTCGTACCCACACACGATGGACCCGGCACCCGCACGGTGAATCTATGAATGCTTATAATTATGTGTTCCCCTTCTTCATATACCTAATTTTAGACAGAGAAACATAACAAACACAATTTATTACGGGTTTCTTTTTTTTACTAAAACAAATCTATAATTAATATAACTCTAAAATGTGAAAGTACACTCCGACTGGAAAAATCTTAAAATATTAGACTGTGCGAGCGAGAGAGAAGCTTAATATGTAAAAAAAACATAATTACCATTATCTTACCGTGATTTAGTTAAAGCTGTCGCACGGAATAGTTTCCTTAGTTTGTGACCAATTTGACTCGTTCTAGTAAAATAGTACATACCTCTGGCATTCGTAGCAGCATCCGCAATCTTCTGAAAGGCATCTAAAAATGCCGCTATAGCCACCAGTGCTGACCTGAAAACAACAATGGAACAATTTTACAATAAAGTCATTACATAGTCACAAATGGTAATGTCTTCATCTCAGCCCCTAGATCACAGAGTCCTAGACCTCCACTACTGGAGATTTAGTTTAGACTTTAGGACATATTCTTGGAGAATTTGCCACGCTGGCCAGACGGGTTGGCCAGGTTTTGATGTCAATTTTAATAACAAGTTATTGATGTTTGATTATTGGAACAAGCTGCTCCTGGCTACGCGCACCGTCGCCGCGTCGGTCAATTTATTTAAAAACCTGCCTCCGTGGTCTAGCGGTTAAGTCCGTGGATTTAGACTCGGAGGTACCGGGTTCGATTCCTGGTCGGGACACAAAAGTATTTATTAATGTAAATAGATACATTTAATTAATATTTAATTTATTTGTGATATTTCTCGAGTTTGGTACGCTGGAGACATCGACGAGCTTGCCACTTGTCATGATTGGCCTATAGTAAAGTTGGCTAAATGTGAATCCGCTTATTGATAAGCGTGGTTTCTGACCACCCCGAAAGGGAAAACGGTCGTGATGATACTTTACTTTACTATATATGTATAAATTTTTACATACATACATATCTTCACGCCAGATCCCTTGCGGAGTAAGCAGAGACAATTGAGCGCCATTTGACGCGATCACGACATACCTCTTTCGCTTCGTCGACATTTATTAACCTTTCATACATGCCCTTTGGTTACGAAGACTTTTTAATGCACATTCAGTCTGTGTTTTATTTATTTGATCGTGATATGTGAGTCTCGGTCTGCCAGGGCCTCTTTCACCCACAACTTTCGCATTATATATCTGGTTCGTCAATCTTTCTTCGCTCATTCTTTCAACATGCCCGAACCATCGTAGCATGCCTTTCCTTATTTTTGTCCCTATGCTTTCCTTCATACCAACGCCACATTATTTTTGTATGCTATAAATAAGTAATTGATTTTATTTCAGCAATATTAATATTTTTGTACGTGATCAAACAATTGGTGAAGCTACAGGAAATCTCTGCTGCATTCAAAGTGGTTCAATTAGTCTTAATATGAGCAATGGAATTGTCCCAAATAGACTAATGATCGGCGATTAATATCAATCACTTGTTAGCGAATTGATATTGCAATTTGATAAGTGCATTGACCTATTCATATTTACAGCATATTTCTTTAGATGTTAAATGGAACAATCCAATTATTTATTAAAAAGTAAATAAAAACCACTTTTAAAATGTTAACCACGCACGCACATGCCAAAATATGCACCTACATACAGTAACCACTATCCCTACGCGTTCTCGTACATATAAATTTAACAACTCTTACCCCTGTCGCAGGCTAAAATGTGGAATGCTCTTCTAGCCAGCCTGTTTCCCCACACTATAACCTACATTCCTACAAGCGAAGTATGGTAGGGACTGATGTCAATCGTCAGTAACTGGCGCTAGTTGCTGCTATTCTTGGATCTCGCGTACCGCTTACCATCAGGTGGGCACTGTGACACATGTCGTGCAAAAAATGTTTATAGGCAAACGTAATGGCTAACCTTTGCGATAATAATCTTGTAAGGGGATTAGGGCTAAATTGAATTACCAGTTAAATATGCATTTTTACGTAAATTTTTCTAACAAAATTACAATTTAAGTAGAAGAGGCCTTTTTATATAGTTTAGGTGTTAAAAAAAAATGTTGAAAATTTCATCATGACAGCTCTAGTACTAAAGGACTTGATTGATACGAAAATTACATACCTATTTTATTTTCTAAATAACTTAATTGCATAGTAATATATAGTGCGCGGTGGTGGCTCGGTTGTAAGAACGCTTTCCGTAAAATCCTACAAGGATCGGTTCGACCCCCACGGCATGTACCAATGGGAAATACACGTTTCTTACATTTGTCATAGATTTACAAAATACAAATTTGTCTTCTCTACCACCTTTCCCGTGCCTCGGAGAGCACGTTAAGCCGACGGTCCCGGTTCCACTAATACCAACTTGTGGAATCGTTACTTATTGTCATTAAAATTTGACATGTGATCTACGCCAGCCCGTCTGGCCAGCGTGGCGGGTGTAAGCCAAATTCCCCAGATATATGTTCTGGAAGGCGCATCTCCCAACAGTGGAGGTGTAGGACGCTGTGTTCTAGGGGCTGTAATGAATGAATGTAGTAAAAATACCATTAGTCTTATCAATAAAAGTATAAAAACTATACTATTTACAATTATTTTATCATTGTACACAGCTCAAGTAGTATGAAAATAGCCCAAAATGTATAATATCATTTAGTCGTTGGTCTACTCTCTGAAACAGCTGTTTATAAATCTATTCCAATGACTAGTGTATTTAAATAAATATTAATTACCTATTAAGGATGCGTCTTAAAAGCGTATATGATTATATTTTACGCATGATGTCATATCGTTATCATGAAATGAAATGAAATAATTTCTTTGTCAGAAACATGGTAGGACAGGGATGTAAATTATTATATGTAATTATATCACATGCTTCGCTATAAAAATATTTATTTAGTCACATGACTTTGTCGAGCTTAGTGTCTAGGTATTCTTTTGTCGAATAACAACATTTATTAACCAGCATTTGTTTGACTCTTAATTTGAACAGTTTTAGTGGCAGCTCCCTTATAGTAACTGGAAGCTTATTAAATATCTTTGTTGCCATTACATAACAATTTCGGCTATATTGAGTACTTTTATGAGCTGGAATAATAATTCTACTAGGATAACGCGTTTTAAAATTGCAATTATCCCCAAGAGTTTTAAAAGTTCCGGGTGGCTTTTTTACAAATAAACAGCATTCAAGTATATAGATAGAAGGAACAGTCACATGTTGGGTAAAGAAGCCTTGAACAAGCTCTCTGAGATAAGGAAACAGTAGTGTTGCAAAATAACAAGTGTAGTTTGGAAGCTACCTACGATAATGGAAAAGCGTAGCAAGGTAAGGGGCGTGTCTTTCTCTGATAGTACTTACTTCAACGCCGAATGCAGTTTGGTAGCCTTCGATATGAACTCTTCCCACATCGGAGTACTGTTCTGTAACAAGATACGACAATTGGTTAGTGAGGAATAAAAAAAAATAGTGTTTGACCTCTCGAAAAAATCTAACTTCCTGTTAGTTTTGTTACTATTCAAGTTAACCTCATCATCAGAGTGTGATCTGTCCAGTCTCCCCAAAAGAGAGAAAACTCATCTAACCCCTGCCAGCATTAGTCATCCTACTCTGCGTCGTCCGTTCGTGGTCACGTTCTAGAGTGAAGCTTTTTGCTCCATAGGTCGTCGGTTCTAAAGCAGATGTGTCCGGCCCATTGCCACCTCTCAGCTTGCTAATTTTTAAAGCTACGTCAGTACCTTTGGTTCACTTACGAATATCAACATTTCAAATTCATCATATAAATCTCAAGCATAGCTAGCTGAGCTACATTGAATTTGTGGAGCAGACCCACTGTCAGTATTCACGTCTTTGCTCCGTACGACATTACGAAGGACGCGCTAGTTAAAGTCTCTCATCTATCTTACATGGTATGAATGATGAGAGGTGTCGAAGTTTCTCGAATGCCTCTGTATTGCTGAATCCGTCTGTCGGCTTCTCAATAAGATGCTTTTTTTTTCAGAATTCTAGGTATTAAGCACACATTTAATTAAGTCCCAATAAATATATCTATTTTAATGTGTGTTTTTAGTTTATTCTAATTATTATGTACTTATATGTGTATGTATGTATTATGTATATATGAGTATATGTAGGTTTATATATTATGTATATTAAGTAGTATAATATGTATTTGATATTAGGTGTGAATCCGCTTATTTATAAGCGTGGTTTCTGACCATCCCGAAAGGGAAACGGTCGTGATGATACTATATATATTAGGTTAAGTATTAGTTATAGCAAAAACTGTATCTTTTAACTATTATTTTTGCACCGTCTCGTATTTCTATTTGATATCTCCTTTGTCTTGGCTGTCAGAGAATGTCTAACGGCATTAAGCTTCGCCTTTTGTACATTGTGCAATAAAGTTATTAAATAAAATAAATAAATAAAATTTGCTATTACTGAAACACGTAATTGTAAAGATGGGTGGACACCAAATTAACAAAGTGTTAGAGCCAGAACAAGTCCGTCTGTCGTTTGTTTTTTTTTTTTGCGAAAACGAAAACTCATTTTTATAACACTAAAAAAATAATTCCAACTAGCAAAAATGAAAACAACAAATAGAACTCTTGCACTTGCAGGATCGATGTTTACATCACACATACGAGTGTGCCATGCTTAATTGTCAACTAGAACGCTTTGAAGAAACCGCTTTGACAACGAGCAGGTCCGAACATGCAAGAACGCTTTAAGCAACTGTTCGCCCGCTCATGCGTCGTGTAAACCAAATGAGAGAACATCCTTGATGTAGGATATATTTTGCACTACTAATAGCACTAAATGTTTTAGTACGTGTATCAACTAAAATTGTAGCTAGACTGCTCCCCAAGATACAACATAATGGTTTGGGGAGCAGAGTTCTGTATCTCTTTCTTGCTTACTTGTTTTGATTATGTTTGTCCTGTACCAAATTTTGTAACTCAATTTACTTTTGCTTCAATAAACGATTTTTACTTTACTTTAGAATATTCGCGAGCAAAGGTAAGAACAACGTAAGAATTTCATAAAGAGCAGTCGTTTGGTCTAAACCAACCTCAATAGTAGATGGTCTGTGAGATCTTTATCTTGGAGAATAAAATTAACTTTATAAAAACTGCGAAGTGGCATTAAGCTCGAAACAATAATATAATTAAGTTCGACATTAACCCTGCCATATGACGTGTAGGACGACAACCCTTTCATCTTGCGGCCCCCTAACTTTAATGTCGAGAACACATTGCCAGCCTGAGTGTGAAAAAACCCTTTATGACGGTTTGAGTGTGCTATTTTTAGCCATTTAGTTTGTGTAATTTGGCTTTTTATGTGTAGTAGTGTAGCCTTAGTTTTTTTACCTTACGCAGTGCGAGAGGAATATTCCAGCCTAATCTTCTGTATTTTTCTGTTGTTGCTGCAAATCTTTGGAATGACTTACGAGTACGGTACGAGTATAAATTTTAAATCGATATCTTCAAAAATATGGTTTACAATAATTTTCTTTCTAACTAAACTCTCCGAAATTCATATTTATTTTCCATTTCTTTACTATCCTCATTTGCAGCAACAGCAATTTGTTTCGCTTCCCTTATCACATCTCCGAGTATCGTGCTAGGTTGAAGTGGCTGCCAATTCGCTGTTGCAAGAATCTTAGAGTCCTCTGTCTCCTTTACTCTGTTTTAAATGAGCCTGCGACACCGAAATACCTCAAGGACAAATTCGCTTATCTCTCTTCCTTTCATGATAAATCTCTCTGATCTTCTCACAACTCACTTCTTTCCGTTCCATCTTATCATTCCGGATTTGTTTCGAATTCCTTTGCGGTTGTTGCTACAAATCTGTGGAACAACCTACCTATTACCATAAGACAGGCATCTACCAGATCATCATTTAAAAAGCTGGTCTACTCACACTTTCTAAATAGCTCCTAACAAAATTTGTAAGTTTTATATGTATGTTTATTATTGTGTATGTGTTAGTATTTAGTATATTTATAAGTAGATTATATATAAGTAAGTTTATTATATAGGTATTTATATCTAATTGATGTGTCACTTATACTTTCCTTGCACCTACAGTTGTTCTAATTAGTCCCAAAGGTTTGGCTGTCAGAGAATGTCTACGGGCATTAAGTCCGCCTTTTGTACTTTGAACATTTAAATTTGAAAATTTTAAAATAAATAAATAAGTAGTTTTATATTATTATTAATTTATGATATACATTTTATATACGTATAAGTATGTAATATTCTTATGTATGTAGATATTGATACTGTTAGTTATAACTCAAATGATGATGCACCTACCTACCATCCATATTGTCTAAATGTCCTAAATTGGCTACAGGGAATGGCTAGCGGCATTAAGTCCCCTTTGTACATACTTTTAAGTTAAGTGTAATAATTAATTTTAATAATAATAGAACAAGCTATCAAGACGACATTACGTATTTGGTTGTTTATAGACAGAATCGTAAAGTATTTCGTTGTTTATAGACAGAATCGTAATGTATTTGGTTGTTTATACACAAAAGAGATTTTTTGGTTACAAACCCATGCACTTTTATTCTGAATGCCCGGGCACGGTCAATTCACTTATATCTATTAGGTATTTTCTTATTAGTTAGGTACTATTACTGCGCCACAAGCCGTCTGGCCAGCGTAGCGAGTGTAGGCCAAATTCTCTAGTTCCAGTTCTGGAAGGCCCATCTCCAGCAGTGGAGGTCTAGGACGCTGTGTTCTAAGGGTTGTAATGATGAATGATGATGACTGCGCCACATCAAACATAGTGTTTGAAGACGAGAGTTTTCAACCAGTGCGTTCTTCCAGTAGTGTCGTACGTAGCAGAAACGTACACTGTACACTGACAGTGGGTCTGGTCAACAAATTTAAGGTCGTTCAGCGGGCTATGCTCGGTATTTGTCTCATACATAAAGTCCGAAACGTGGAAATCCGTCGGAAGTATTAAAGTCATCGACATATCTTTCAAAATTTGCAAGCTGAAGTAGGCCGGTCACGTCTGACGAAGAACCGATGAACGATGGAGTGGACGGGTTGTGGAGTGGAGACCACGTCCTGAAAGACGCAGAGTGGGACGTCTCTCTGACAGATGACCTGCCTCCGTGGTCTAGCGGTTAAGTCCGTGGATTTAGACTCGGAGGTACCGGGTTCGATTCCTGGTCGGGATACAAAAATATTTAATAATGTATATACATACATTGAATTATTATTTAATTTATTTGTAATATTTCTCGAGTGTGGTACGCTGGAGGCATCGACGAGCTTGCCACTTGTCATGATTGGCCTATAGTAAAGTTGGCTAAATGTGAATCCGCTTATTTATATGCGTGGTTTCGGGGTGGTCAGAAGACCACCCCGAAAGGGAAACGGTCGTGATGATACTTTACTTCTTTACTCTGTAAAGAGTGTTTTTGATTTATACGTTATTAAATAATCCATGATCTCTAAATCATCTAAACACTTAAAAATAATGTAGAAAATATGTATTGCCTCTTAGCTTTCAGCATAAACACAAGATTGTTTTTTTTCTGTATTCGGGTAAAAAACCTCACATTTTTATACGATGAAAAGAGGCCACGTTTTAAAAACACATAAAGCACGCGTTGCATAAATAACGAATAAACCGCGTTACAAATCCTCGTCGCGCTTAGGGTTGATATTTTTAAACATTTGCTTAGAATTAAACTTTCCATTCCTTCTCATCACACCTCTTTTGTCTCCCATTCGTTTGCTGTTGTTGCTGCAAATCTCTGAAACGAATAATATAAAATATTCACATTTCATGACAAAACCCTTTGCTCTTCACATAACACTCTTCTTCCAATTCCCTCTTCTTCCTGTGTCCAACTCTTCTGCAGTTGTTGTTGCTAACTTGTCGAACAACCTGACCTTAGGGACAATCATCAAATCGAGCTCAATTTAAAAAGATGGTCTGTTTACAGTTTTCAAATACACACATCAAAAAAGTCTAGGGATCAAGCATGTTTATGCGGATTTCTTGTGATTGAGATGTGGCTTTGTAATAAATTTATGATTTTATAAATTTATATGGATCCTTTTTGGTGCATTTCATAATTTAAAACAGGAACTGTCAATCAAATTCGAGTAAAAGATGAAAATCAGCTGTCAATATTTTCCCTATAAAAACATAAGACGCATTGAAGACATTATTAGTGCTACTGTTTCCCTACTACTGATTAAAACCAACGTTATTATGGAGCGGCGACGTCATTTAAGCAGAGAAGAAATGATCAGAGCCGTGGGAATGATAGAAGCTGGTTCCCGGCAACGTACTGTGGCTTTAGCTCTGAATACAAGTCAGAGTGTTATCAGTCGACTTTGGACACGTTACCGAACCACTGGTACCGTGGCTGAGCGCCATGGAGGACGGTATCGCTGCACCACACGGAGACAAGACCGATACATTCAAATCACAGCTCGAAGAACTCCAACAATAACCGCCATGATGTTAGCCGTGAGCCTTCATCGCTCTTCAGGGAACTTAATTAGCGACCAAACAGTCAGAAACCGCTTGCATGAAGTGAACCTTCATTCCCGAAGACCGCTACGGGTACCACCTATAGCAATGCACAATCGTAGGACTCGATATCAATGGGCTCTTGAACACAGAAATTGGACAGAAGAACAATGGCGTTTCGTGTGCTTTTCTGATGAGTCTCGTTTTGGTATAAGGCCGGATACAAGACGTATACGACACTGGAGAACCCCTGGACGCCAACAGCGATTAAAATCCTGCCAGGAAGTCCATCCTTATAGTGGTGGAACCATCATGGTATGGGCGGGTATTTCGATCGGCGGAAGAACTGAGTTGATTTGGATCAGAGGCAACCTCAACGCTCAAATTTATGCTGAGACGGTTGTATCAGACGTCATCGTTCCTCTACAAGTGCATATCGGTCCCTTATTTCAGTTAATGCATGATAATGCACGACCGCACACCGCAAGAGTTGTAAGACAGACTCTCGCCGCAGCTAACATCAATGTCCTGCCCTGGCCTGCTCAGTCGCCAGACTTGAACCCGATTGAGCATGGATGGGATATTCTTCAGAGAAGAGCTCTGCCGAATATGGAGGGTATCCAGTCGCAAGAAGACCTTTTTTTGTTGTTGCAACGAACATGGGCGGCCATTCCACAGCGTGATTTGGATGAACTCATTTTGAGTATGCCAAACCGATGTTCTTGTGTTGTTAGTGTTCGCGGTAGAAACACGGATTATTAATTGTTTAAGTTACCCAATAAAATTTAAAAAAAAACTGTTATTTCAGTCTTTTTTTCGAACTTTAATGTTAGTGGTTCAAATGTCAAAAATCCCTTTATTAGGAAAATGGCAATTTTTTTTACTAATGCAAAGGTGACTTGGTTTATCGTTACTGTAGACAAACGAAAACATTTTATTTGATCAATCCTTAAAGAAAATTTTAATGAATATCAATCAGGAGAAAAGTTATTGCAAAAATATATGTTGATCCCTAGACACTTTTGATGTGTGTAGCTCCTAACAAGGTAACTTACTGTATGTATTCCTTCTGCACCCGCTTATTACATATCTCAGTCACAAAGGTTAGCTGGTAGAAAATGTATTTACGGCATTAAGCTCGCCTATGTACCTGCACTTGTTTTGGTTTTGTACAATGAAGAATTTATTGTTATTATGTATATTGTATGTATATATATCGTATTGTATGTATTATTGTGTATATGTATGTATTTATTTAAAACTTTATTGCACTGTGTTCCTACAAAATTCTCTAGCAGCCAACCTTTGGGACAATACAGAACATTACAGTCATGAGGCTAGGTGCAAACGATTGTAAGAAACGTTGCCAAATAAATTCATTTAATTTACATACACTAGATATTAAAATAAATACACATTCATACAAATATGTACACAATAATACATATACTACACACTATGGTGGCTACTATATTCTACATATAATACATAATTATATACGTTGTGAGGAGCTCTTTAGGTAATGAAAGTAAACCAGCTTTTTAAACAGCTGGTTTGCTGGGTTCTTGGCGAATTTCAACAGGTAAACTGTGTATCGGACGTGGATATATTCAGTAACTCCCGCGCCGCCTTCAAAGCCAAAATCAAGAAGCTGCTACTTTCGGTTTAGCTCGCAAAGTGTGGGCAGTTTGCTTCGGAGTTCGCCTAACAGTTTTAATGCATTCAAACACAATGCAGTTGTTTTCTTTATACCTGGCCAAGGTGATATTTTCCGAATTTTGTATCGCACAAAGAGTGCACTATTGTTCACAGTGAGAAATATTCTGGTGGCGGGTATAATTTTAATTGCTTCTACTCTGTTGCTATCTTTTATGTTCTTATGTTGCCTGTCTCTGTCCTTTCTCTTCGAATAAATAAATAAATTAATATGTGTGTATATAATTTATATATTATTTATTGTTTACAATGTGTTTGTTTAGTTATAATATATTAAATTTTTACTTGCACTTTAAATGCTTTATCTGTCCCTAAGGGCACGTTCAGATGACAGGCGTTAAGCGCACGTCGAGCGCGCTTCAGGTTTTTGTGTAGTGTTTATATGGCGTACGTATAGCATTAGATATTCAGGGTGACTTTGTATGCCCTTACTCTAGATTAATATGTTATTCTATTGATAGAAACAAACAACTTGTCATAAGAAACCATATGTCGGAAGTGACAAAAAGTTTTGGCTTCTCCATACAAATTGTTAAATATAAAACAGCCAATTTGTATGGAGAAGCTAAACAATATTTTTACTTCCGACATATGGATTCTTTGGAAAAGTTGTTTCTATCAAAAGAAAAACATATTAGTCTAAAGTAACACCATACAAAAACACGCGGTATGATAGCGTGTACCAACCCTATTAGGGTAAAATGCGAAAGACTCTTTTCCGTTGAGGCGTCAAACACGGCACATATACAGGCAGGTCGTTGTGCCCGGAAGTGTGTCACGTAGGCCTATCCACTCCACTAGACAACACCCTGTACTTAGAATTAGACGATCTAGTAAATCATTTTCAGAAGATCTCGGTTTCTATTAACATACGCTAAGTATTTATGGCAATTAAACGAATAAAAAACTTATTAAAATCTCGCTAACTATTTTTCTAGCCTATGTTTGAAAGAAGAAGGATGACAACCGTGACGATAAAAATTGATGATGAAACTCTAGAACAAGTAAATGAAATTATATATCTGGGCAGTGTTTTCACTGCGGATGGGAAGTATGATAGGAATGTTGAAAGAAGAGTGAATGCGGGAAATAGTGTTAACGGTGCCCTGGGATCCCTGATCGCCAGTAGGAATGTCAGTGACGAAGCCCAACTGGCCATACACAATGCAATGCTAGTACCAACACTTATGTATGGAAGCGAGACGTGGATATGTCAGAATACGCATGAGAGTAGAGTTATTGCAGTAGAGATGAGGTCGTTGCGTCGTATATGCGACGTCACTTTGACAAAAAAAAATACCTACTGTATTAAAGAAAGCATAGTGACAAAAATAAGGCATGCTGCAATGGTTCGGACATGTTGAAAGGATGAGTGAAGAGAGATTGACGAACCAGATATATAATGCGAAAGTCGTGGGTAAAAGAGCTGAAGGTGCATTAAAAAGCCATCGAAACAAACGGGCATGTATGAAAAGGTTGATGAATGTCGAAGAAACGAAAGAGGTATGTCGTGATCGTGACAAGTGGTGCTCAATTGTCTCTGCCTACCCCGCAAGGGATTTGGCGTGAAGATATGTATGTATGTATGTTTTTAATTGAGTACCTTTCTTTCCTTGTATAATATCGTATGTGAACTGAAAAATTGTCCTATCTCAACTTTAAGGAAATAAATACTATAGACACAAATTATTCTTTGGGGAGAACCGAAAATAAATAATCGTATTATCATCATTACAGGTCCTTGAAGTAGAAGTCTAGAACTCTGTGTTTCTAGACTCCCACTGTTGGAGATGTGCCTTCCAGATTTTTTTGCCCAGAATATGTATGATGTATCTTATATATTATCTTATATAATAATAAGTATGGAATATATTATTATTTCTATATGTATTTTATTGTTGTACGATATATATTTATTCTTTATTTGGTTGATAAGTATTTTAGTTAGTAATTTTAAATCATAGTGCCTAAATACACTTATACACCCACACTCTCTTCTTACTCTCCCAAAGGTTATCTGTTAGAAAATGCCTAGACGTTAAGCTCGCCTACGTACATTGGAATGTTTTTATTTTTTGTACAATAAATAATTTACTATCTATCTATCTAATTCATGGTCTGTACCACCCCATATACTATGCACGGCTATATCCTGGAGTAATGTTGGGTGCCTGTCAGGGGGCGTTGTGTGCATATCTTAATTGTGTAAGTTGTGTCTGTTTTGTGTGATCATCTTCAAAGTACGGAAACGGTGGTGTGGTAAATCTATGACCGACCTCTTATATATAACCGAGCTCCTTTTAAAAAATTGTATACCTAATCAATTTGAAAAAAAAACAAGTAAACGGAACGTAAAAGGAACATTAGATTTGGGCAGACTGACCCATCCTATTATTTCCCTTTACTCAACCATGAGATTTTTGGGTTCGATTTCCGGCATTCATCAAAATAGTTATGCAAATTGGCTCCAAAGCTTCTTTCAGCATTTTTCGATATTCTTTGTAGTTCGAGTAAATCATCTTGTAGTTCGAGTAAAGCATCCTGTACTCGTATATTTCGAACACGTAAAAAGAAAGTCAATAAATAATAATTAACACTAAGCCGAATTAGGAAAAAACATCGTAAAACCAGGGATGGCGATAATTTACGTCAGTCCAAATATAAACAGTAATGACGTGGGAGCCAAATGGGCAGAGCGGGTCGAGTTTTTCTAGAAGGTCAACTTTTTCGGTTATTATTTGGCTATTACCGTGACCGCTACACGCCGATAACGGTACTTTGGACAGAATAAGACATTTTGACTGTAGTTATCTTTTATTTGCTTCTGTTTAGTGGTTTAGGTGGGTGTTGTACTAACGATAAGAAACATAACTTCGTTGTCTCTTAACTGCGTCTTAAGTCAAATAATACATATCTTCACGACCGGCACATATATTTTTTTTAATACTAGCACGACATGTGACCTTGCGCCCACCTGATGTTAAGTGGCGCGCGAGGTCCATGAATGTTAGCAACTGGAATTAGACACTCATGACTGACATCAGTCCCTAACACTATGCCGGCTTGACTGGGCATGACGGCAATTCGAGACTGATCCCGAAACGTGTGAATACACTTTACTGGGTTTATCGGCACGAACGGTGGATACTTCCCCGCCCCGACAGACTGAGCAAAGTCCATCAGTGCGCCTACCACCTCTAATGTTAATTAACCATTTACAAGTTGGTATTAGTAGAACTGACGAATTTATAACTACATACACACATCAAAAGTGTCTAGGGATCAACATATATTTTTGCAATAACTTTTCTCCTGATTGATATTCATTAAAATTTTCTTTAAGGATTGATCAAATAAAATGTTTTCGTTTGTCTACATCTACAGTAACGATAAACCAAGTCACCTTTGCATTAGTAAAAAAAATTGCCATTTTCCTAATAAAGGGATTTTTGACATTTGAACCACTAACATTAAAGTTCGAAAAAAAGACTGAAATAACAGTTTTTTATTTTATTTTATTGGGTAACTTAAACAATTAATAATCCGTGTTTCTACCGCGAACACTAACAACACAAGAACATCGGTTTGGCATACTCAAAATGAGTTCATCCAAATCACGCTGTGGAATGGCCGCCCATGTTCGTTGCAACAACAAAAAAAGGTCTTCTTGCGACTGGATACCCTCCATATTCGGCAGAGCTCTTCTCTGAAGAATATCCCATGCATGCTCAATCGGGTTCAAGTCTGGCGACTGAGCAGGCCAGGGCAGGACATTGATGTTAGCTGCGGCGAGAGTCTGTCTTACAACTCTTGCGGTGTGCGGTCGTGCATTATCATGCATTAACTGAAATAAGGGACCGATATGCACTTGTAGAGGAACAATGACGTCTGATACAACCGTCTCAGCATAAATTTGAGCGTTGAGGTTGCCTCTGATCCAAATCAACTCAGTTCTTCCGCCGATCGAAATACCCGCCCATACCATGATGGTTCCACCACTATAAGGATGGACTTCCTGGCAGGATTTTAATCGCTGTTGGCGTCCAGGGGTTCTCCAGTGTCGTATACGTCTTGTATCCGGCCTCATACCAAAACGAGACTCATCAGAAAAGCACACGAAACGCCATTGTTCTTCTGTCCAATTTCTGTGTTCAAGAGCCCATTGATATCGAGTCCTACGATTGTGCATTGCTATAGGTGGTACCCGTAGCGGTCTTCGGGAATGAAGGTTCACTTCATGCAAGCGGTTTCTGACTGTTTGGTCGCTAATTAAGTTCCCTGAAGAGCGATGAAGGCTCACGGCTAACATCATGGCGGTTATTGTTGGAGTTCTTCGAGCTGTGATTTGAATGTATCGGTCTTGTCTCCGTGTGGTGCAGCGATACCGTCCTCCATGGCGCTCAGCCACGGTACCAGTGGTTCGGTAACGTGTCCAAAGTCGACTGATAACACTCTGACTTGTATTCAGAGCTAAAGCCACAGTACGTTGCCGGGAACCAGCTTCTATCATTCCCACGGCTCTGATCATTTCTTCCCTGCTTAAATGACGTCGCCGCTCCATAATAACGTTGGTTTTAATCAGTAGTAGGGAAACAGTAGCACTAATAATGTCTTCAATGCGTCTTATGTTTTTATAGGGAAAATATTGACAGCTGATTTTCATCTTTTACTCGAATTTGATTGACAGTTCCTGTTTTAAATTATGAAATGCACCAAAAAGGATCCATATAAATTTATAAAATCATAAATTTATTACAAAGCCACATCTCAATCACAAGAAATCCGCATAAACATGCTTGATCCCTAGACTTTTTTGATGTGTGTATATTCATGTATGCATACATCTTTTCAGAACAGCATAGTAGGATCTAAAAATCAAATAGAAAAAGGTATCTATGAGCACTGTTCTATGCTTGGTCCACCAAAATATTTTGTATACGAGGTCTGTTCAAAATGTAATACAAATTTCTTTAAAAAAGGGCTTATTTATTCATGAATATTTTTTCCCCTTAAAAGTAATTACTCTCAGATACAATACACTTATGCCAGCGGCAGCGTTTTTTCCAATCCTTAAAGTACTTTGTGATCTTGTTCAGTTGCTCCTTCCATGCAGTCTTAATCTCTTCAATCGTGGTGTAGCGTTGTCCTTTCATAGGCATCTCTTCAGTTTTGGGAACAAAACAAGTCATGGAGAAAATTCAAAATACGCCATACTTTTTGACAGACAGACAGCGGAGTCATCCAGGCCCGGATGTTCAATGGGCCTGGGTTGGGGATGGGATAAACTCCCGTTTTCCCCGGCAGGATCTCGGCGGCTAACTACCCACCGGTGATTCAACGCACCTTTGGTGCTGGGCGCTGTTCCTACTACAACACCGCCCTTGTGGCTCACGAATCTAGTCTCCTAGATTTGTCTACTTTAGTTCTTCTCCAAGAGCGCCTCCCTAGGTAGTGGCCTCCCCTCCGGGGGCCGTGCGAAAGTAGGAGCGATATCCTGAAGATGCTTGTAGGATCCGTTGTCAGCCCGGTAAAACATACGTTTAGCTAGGCTGACAACAAATGCCTCGATAGTAGGCATCTCCAGATCTCTCGCAATTACAGAATTTCGCACGAACCACGGCGCTCTGGATACCACCCTGAGCGATATGTTCTGCTGACTCTGGATCTTGTCCCTGTTGGTTTTGGCCAGAAGGTGATGCCAAGCTGGCGCAGCATAAGTAAGTCGGGAACGGATGAACATCTTGTAGATCCGCACCTTCAACCTGAGCGGCAAACTGGAGTTCATTACAGGATGTAACATGGCTCGGGCCGCCTTCGCCTGATTAACGGCATGGCAGGCCATCTCACCCATTGTTAACGTCCTGTTGATCTGCATATTGACTTGAAGAAAAGCTAAAGTAGGCACTGTCATCTGCAAACAGTGCAAGCATGACATCCTGCTCACCCTCTTCCAGGACTTCGGAGAGAGTAATACTTTTTGAACATATCTCGTATATTCGTAGTAGACTAGTTACTAAGATAGTGATTATTTATTTATTTATTTTTATTTATTAAAACTTTATTGCACAATATATACAAGGGGCGGACTTAATGTCGCTAGACATTCTCTGACAGCCAACCTTAGGGACACTGTAGAACATTAAAGACGTAAGGTAGGTGCAATTAGAGAAATATGATTACGTAATAAATATGCAATATTATCTAAACTACAATAATAAATACTATAATAAACTAAATACTAATAATACATACACATAACGTTTTGGTACATTAATAATCAATTCACTAACACTTAATGGCTATAATAATAAAAATAACAAAAAACTTTTATTTCGGACTTACGAGTACATCCATGAATTGTTAGTAACAATTTTACTTAATCTATATTTAGTATAACTAATAATTTATTTTAAACTATCCGCTACTGGAGGCTACTTGACTGTATGCAGCTGTATCCAGTGCTCCAGCAGCGGAGAGTCCCACCGATCTGCCAATACGTTTAGGAGCCTGTTGGTACTGGTTCTCATGCAGCACAGCATAGACAACATGATAAATAATTTAAATATTATTTAAATGTATTTATTTACATTAATAAAAATTTTTGTGTCCCGACCAGGAATCGAACCCGGTACCTCCGAGTCAAAACGAACTTTAACCACTGGACCACGGAGGCAGTTATAATATAGACATATTTTCTTGTTGTGCAATAAATAAATAAAGGAGGCCTCCTTTTCAAGCCTATTGTCGGTCGCAAGCCCGAGACATCATTCCTCTCATCTATAAATTGGTAAAATGATAAATATGTGGACTCGGCTAAATGTAAACCCGCTGGTTGTACTAAATGCAATGTTTGATTTAATCCGCGGCTCAAGATTTAGAAACAATTTTGTATAATTGTGACGAGAAATAAACTTTTTTTAAACTTATTGTGTTATTATTTTGTTTTTATTGTATTTAACTGCCCTCGTGGTCTAGCGGTTATGTCCGTGGATTTAGACTAGGAGGTACCGGGTTCGATTCCTGGTCGGGACACAAAAAAAAATATTTATTAATGTAAATAAATACATTTAATTAGTATTTAATTAATTTGTAATATTTCCCGAGTTTGGTACGCTGGAGACATCGACGAGCTTGCCACTTGTCATGATTGGCCGGCAGTAAAGTTGGCTTAATGTGAATCCGCTTATTTATAAGCGTGGTTTCTGACCACCCCGAAAGGGAAACAGTCGTGATGATACTTTACTTTTTTTATTGTATTTACGGGGTGTGTTATTTATTTATTAATAAAACATTACATGGCTTAACAGTAAAGCCCAATTTACCATGCAGTCAATCTTATAATTAATACATACACATATCATTAACACATACATACATCTTTTACGCATAATTGTTTGAAAATTGTCAGTCCTACATACTATGCTCGAATTTTTTTTTTTTTATACTGGATACGACATGTGACATCGCGCCCACCTGATGGTAAGCAGTACGCGAGGTCCAAGAATGGGAGCAACTGACGCCGGTCACTACGACCGACATCAGTCTCTACCACTATGCCGGCCTAACAAGATGCTAATAAAAATAAATATTATTACAGTGTAAACTCCATGTAACGTCACTCGATTCAACGACAAAGGTTTAGCTTGTCTTCCAATTCTGATTTTTCTTCTCTCCATTTAACGACAACTCTCTATAACGCCATAAAATGCACAGTCACTTCAGTGTCGTTATATAGAGTTTACACTGTATTATTATATAAGTTAGCTTCACCTAAATCATATATTACAAGGGCAAGACTCGAATAACTATCGTAAACCAAAACCATACAAAACTATACCCTAAAGACTGAATAGGAAAAGTAATATACCTTAGCTGTTGGGCGGCTCATAAAACTACCCTTAACGATTTGTTTACTGGACCGACTAACAATCTAACTTTTATAGTGTGATTTTGATTAGGACTCAGTGTGAAGCTGGAAATGTTCAGGATACTTCGTTTTACTACTTACTTACTCATTATGTTTACCTCAAGAGTAAATTTGCCTATCTCTCTTCATTCCATGATAAGTCTCTTCGCTCTTCTCATAACTCTGATCTCTCCATTCCCTCTCACCATACTGGATTTATGGCCAACTCATTTGCTGTTGTCGCCGCAAATCTGTGGAATGAACTACCGGTAGAAATCCGACAAGCATCCAACCGAAAAATGTTTAAAAAAATGGTGTCATCGTATTATTTAAATGGTTCATAAGTTATTTAATGGTATCATATGTAGTATATGTATTATTAGTATTTAATATATCATAGTTATTAGTATGTATTTAGTAATATCATTGTATTTTCATATATATAGATTTATTTATTATTATTATAAATATTTGCACCTACCTTACATTTGAAATGGTCCCCATTGTCCCTAAGGTTGGCTGTCAGATAATGTCTAGCGGCATTAAGTCCGCCCCTTGTATAACGTGCAATAAAGTTTTAAATAAATAAATAATATGTGTATAACAGCTGATAAGTATATAACTAATGTTAAAGACCTGATGGATTGACTTTGGTGCCAAAAGGGGTAAAAGGCACATTTGTATTAGCCGAGCTATTTTTGCATTATTAAGTATCTATTTTTCGGCCATCGGTAGTAAATGAATGTGTTCCCTAATTTTGGCAGAATCTCTTTCAGCGATTGTTGACTCGCCGTGCCGGGTATATCGTGTGCGGGAGAAAACAAATAACACGTTCATGTTATAGTTTATAATGCTCAACATGTTTAAAATAGTGCACAAAATGCATAAACCAGTCTACACACGTTCTATTAATAACGCTGCCCGTCTATTATTGTTTTGAAATAGGTTAATTTTACATTGTTCAAAGTTATTTGCTAAAACCGGTTTAAGTTTAAACCTATTAAAGTTGGGTTTTGAAATTGAAATTATTGGGCATCGTCTCGCACACAGCCCCCCAACCTAGATCCACTGTAGCACTGTAGGAACTGTCAGTGTAAAATGCTATTAAAATTGGTATTTTCGTATAAAGGTTTCCACTACAGATGACAGCAAAATAACGTTACGATGCGTTCATTACAACAATAAACAATTATATATTTATTTAGTATTTGCCATAATTTTGATTTATTACCTAATGTGTGTTATAAAACTATATTTTAATTAATATGTTGTTAACTTTGATAAAAATTCGCGGCGGACAATGGGGTGTATCACTAACGTTTTATCACGGTAGATGGCGCATGATAGATGGTACCTAATATAACTGTCAGTTGCATAGAAAACTTGAATTTTTATTACGAAATTTATTATTTTCTGGATATTATGCCGATGTGAGCAGCTTTTTGGTGTACAAATCGAAATTTCTAAGTGAAATCAAAGATATGGTGATCTCAAAATTGCCGTTTTATTAATAAAAACTTTTTTTCTTTTTAAAGACGGTGTGCGCTTTCTTAATTCGTCTTTTAAGGTAGGTAACGTTAATTTAAAATACTATTTTTCTGATATAAAAATAAAACACTACAAAAACGTTTTAAAAATGATAGGTGCAAAACAAGGTACCAATGCCGCTACCGACATCTACAAAAAGCTTTGCCTGATACACCCAATTTAAGTATTTAATTCACGTTTTCCCAATGATTTTCAAGTTGCAACCCCATAGGTGAACTTTGAAATAGTGGAAAACGCTATTTGACGTCAGGTCGGCTACGATCGGAGAAACTCCGGCTAAAAGTGTTAGTAAATAACAGAATTCACTATTTTGACAACTAAAATTTGCGACTAAGTAACAAAATAGGTCTGCTGGTTTCGTAAGTTATACTAGTAATTCAAACGGCGTGGTAATGCCGGGGAAAACGGGGGAATGTCGCCATACCAATCCAAGCCAATTTAACCATCCGGGCCTTGGCGACCCCGCTGTCTGTCACTGCATACTCT
This sequence comes from Tinea semifulvella, assembly GCA_910589645.1. Classification (NCBI taxonomy): domain Eukaryota; kingdom Metazoa; phylum Arthropoda; class Insecta; order Lepidoptera; family Tineidae; genus Tinea; species Tinea semifulvella. The sequence goes on from OU342604.1 coordinate 1,632,971, forward strand.
CTCAAGCTTGGATATACTGCTTTCGAACGCACTATATATAGTTACAAAATTACTCTACGGATGAATTTCAATAGATTGAAAAACATACCTAGTTTTGTTTTAACAATACGAAACGAGTTGGTTTTGTTTGAACTCGAGTTTGTAAAGAAAATTAAACTGTATGCTAATTGGTATATGAAGGTAAACTGTTTGGATATTCTTTGGACTATATTTGTGTAATTTAGCATGGGTAGAACTCGCCCGTAACGTGCGAGTTGTGTTATACTCTTCCTATTATTTATTTTTTTCACATGAAGTGTTTAGTTGATTGCATTAATTAAACATAAGTTAGTATCTGAATTTGATGCGTTTGATATGTGGTGCTTGCGTAGTTTGCTTAGTAGACTGCACGACGCACTAACGTTTCGGTGCTCAAAGAGCTCAAACCTGCCAAGGGACAGAGACTTTCTGCCATCTTCTTTACCGGAATTCTGCAATTATTTGGCCACATTGCTGGAAGAGGTGCCGACAATCTATATATAAGACCAATATTGGGCAACACCATTCCTTGTCGAAAAACAAAAGATATATTTCATTTTTAAACTCTCCAGCAAGCGGCGCAAGTATGTAAGTATATTAAAAGATTACATATTTGTGCCGTTTGCTGTAGAAACTCTGGGCCCATGGAGTCCAAGCGCAAAAAAGTTTTTAAAAGACATAACACCGCGTCTTGTTGTCTCCTCCGGTGACAAGAGGGCTGGCTCTTTCTTCGCCCAGAGAATTAGTATTGCAATTCAGCGGGGAAATGCAGCCAGCGCTCTTGCCACCATTCCACGCGGACGGGACTTATATCCCTATCCTTAATATTAATTTTATTTTATATGTTGTAAATATTTTTTCGAATAAATGTATATAAAACTTAAAAAAAAAAAAAAAAATTTAAACTCTTGTGCGCTAGAGATATATATGCCTTTAGTTAAAACCGGTACAGTAATATAGGCGTGAAGGCGAAATTTACAGACAAAGCTTCTTTTACATTTATAATATTAGAATTAAATGAAGTATTATTAAAACATAAACAATTAAGACAAAGGGTCCCAAAGGTTGGTTGCCTAGCAGCATTAGGACCGCCTCTTGTACATAGTACAAGAAAGTTTTAAAATAATAAAATTTGTGTTAAAATATGTACTTCTGTGTGTACTATATAAATAAAATCAATAAAATAAACAAAACTATGTGGGTTATCTCTTAAAACAATATGTGGCATTCTATCAACTCGCACGAATGAGGCGACTTAAAATGTGCAAATAGGCACCAACCCGACGCGTTATGGTTAAGTTAACGTTCATCTCGCCGAGTGATAACTTCCTGGAGTTTTATCTTAATGCAGGTGCAGATAGAGATAAACCGTTGTAGAGCAGACTAGTATTTTTTAACTACTGCGACTTGTTACATCGAAAACCTTAACACTTTTATGTTATAAAATTTTATGTTACAAAAGTCGTGACCTCTAAATAAGATACTTGTTTAAACATAGAAGAGCGAGCTTCATCGCTCTGTTATTCAAATTAAATCCATTTTTTATATAATAATAATAATTAATTTGTTTCGGATTCGATCCATATATGTTAGTAACAATTTAACTTAGAACTACTATGTTAGTAGAAATACACATTAATCAAAAATTCAAACAATGTAAAAAAAAATATTGTTCATTTTCATTGTGTGTGACAATAAGTAACAGTCCCATAACTATATATTATATACCTTCGTTCCGATACGCGATAATAGTAACCTAAGCACGCTTAAAGGTGTTTCGATACGGGCTTAAACTGTTTTGCCAAACTATGTGACGTCACAAAAGACATCATTTCTCGGGCTTAGACTGCTCACAATATCGAGGTAGATTGCTCTTAGCGCTGTCAGTTTTTTGTCATTATGTCGCGCGCCATTTTCAAGTTTATTTAAATTAAGTTTTCTTTTAAATAAGTTAATATTGTAATTCGGTTATACTGTTTGTATATAAATAAAACAAATCTATAATTAATATTTAAGTAGGAAGTGAAAAAAAAATGTCTGTAACACGGCAAGTTATTTTAAATTACCAAAATAAGTTAATAATATTAAACTTTACACATATAAAGATGAATAAACCGAGAGATGTATATTTGCTAGTATTCACACTCAAAGATGTGGAATCTGCAATTTATCTTTCCATGCATTAAAAAAAAAAACATTTTATGAATGAAAATGTGATTTAGACCGTTCCGAATTGATATCACGCTCTGAGCATCCAAATTGCGATATTTGATTCGGAACGACGCGACGTTCAGTGTCATAATCGTTCTAAGCGCTCTAAGCGCGATTCGGAATGAGGGGATAATGAAATACGCTAATAAAAGCAATTGTGTTATGGTTTGTTCAACGAAATATGGTCAAGGCAATACACGGTGAATTTTTCAAGTGGGCGTTTATGGCTACTGTCTAAACTACGAACATCGAAAAATGCTGAAAGAAGTGTATGGGCTGATTTTGTTAAAGTATCAGACAGTATTATATTTAAAACAAAAACCTTTTTTTAAAGACATCGACGAGCTTGCCACTTGTCATAATGGGCCTGTAGTAAAGTTCGCTACATGTGTACTCGAACAAGCGTGGTTTCTGACCACCCCAGAATGGATACAGTCGTGATGATATCTTAACCTGTTAATAACAAGCAATTCTTACAATGATTCAATTGCGTCATAAAGCAAACTTTGTTGTCCTAAACTAGATCCACATAGTGTCTATCCCGATCCGACGATCACTGTATTATCCGACGCGTATCATATAAATATCATGGAAAGCGTGGTGGTTGGGTTGTAAGAACGCGTTTCTAAAAATCCTAAAAATATCGATTCGAACCCCGGCATGTAGCAATGAAAAATACACTTTCACGTATATTTGTCATAGATTTACAACACCACCGTTCCCGCGCCTCGGAGAGCACGTGAAGCCGTCGTTCTTGGTTCCACTAAGTTCAATAAATTGTCATTAAAAATTACATCAACCCGTTTGGCGACAGCGTAGCGTAGGCTGACTAGACTGTGATGAATATGATGTGTAGTGTGGACGCGGTCATGGTACGACACGATGTAACGACACGTGGAGCCAGCTTTAGGTTGTAGACATTTGCACAATATACAATATTTTATTAGTTAATAGCTCTTTGCTCTAGATGTCCTTGTATTCAATTATTCAGATAGCGAAAGTGCGCTTTTTGAGCCCAGTACAACACGCGTTGGCTATTTCTTGGGATGTCAGCATGGCTTACAAACAAAAATTAAAGATAAACATGCATTTAATGCAATAAAATAATTAATTTTAATATTGCAGCTCTTTCGGATTCTATTTAATACTTATTATAGAAAGGCTAGGCTATTAAGAGTCCTAGACCTTCATTGCCCTATCAGAATTTTCTGATTAATTCATGTGCCTATAATAAGTAGGTACGTAAAATGTTAAATAACATTGTAACAATGCAAATAATGCTTACATTCTCCTTTTAACGTAGCGGAATTCGGCTGAACAGAAATCATTGTGCGTTACAAAAAAACTTGCAATCATGATAGAATAATAAATAATAATAATAAAAATCTTTATTGACACATTTTTTTCTTTTACGTAATATATAAATGTGCTCTGTCTCCTGGACTAGTCTGATGTAACAGAGTGTGTTCCTGAAGACAAGTGCTCTTCGTTAAAGTTACATAATGTATGACAAAAGACGAAAATAATACATACATACATATCTTCACGCCAGATCCCTTACGGGGTAGGCAGAGACAATTGAGCGCCACTTGACACGATCACGACATACCTCTTTCGCTTCATCGACATTCATCAACCTCTTCATACATGCCCTTTTGTTACGAAGGCTTTTTAATTCTCCTTCAGCTAGTGTTTTATTTATTTGATCGTGATACGTGTGTCTTGGTCTGCCAGGGCCTCTTTTACCCACAACTTTCGCATTATATACCTGGTTCGTCAATCTTTCTTCGCTCATCCTTTCAACATGCCCGAACCATCGTAGCATGCTTTTCCTTATTTTTGTCCCTATGCTTTCCTTCATACCAACCCTTTTCCGTATTTCGACGTTACGTATGCGGTCCGCCAAAGTGACGCCACATATCCGCCGCAACGACCGCATTTCTACTGCATTAACCCTACTCTCATGCGTATTCTGACATATCCACGTTTCGCTTCCATACATCAGTGTTGGTACCAACATGGCATTGTGTATGGCGAGCCGAGCTTTGTCACTGACATTTCGACTGCCGATCAGTGACACCAGGGCACCGTTAACACTATTTCCCGCGTTCACTCTTCTTTAAATAATAAAAGCAAAAAACAACACATAAGCAAAACATAAATATAAAAATAAAAAATGAAAGGATATAAGGGGCAGAAATAATATTAAAAAATTACACAATAATAAACAAATCTATAATATGACCAATATTTAGTTGGATATTTATATAATATTTTATTCATTTAATTTCTTTTAGAAGACATTCGGTTTCGTCATAATTAAGAGACATACGATACGCCATTTGTTTAATTCTTGCACAATTTACTTTCATAACAATATTAAAGACAAATCCTCCTCTCAAATCTGGCAATTTATAAACTCTTTAGGACTAGGTCGGTCTCGTGACCAGGTCAGCGCTAGTTCCGTGACGCCTGATCAGCTTAACGCTTTTTTCTCGTCCGCTCCGGTTTTAAATAATGACACAAAAAGAAGCACGCTGGTCGAAATAGCAAATTTTCCTGCGCTTGAAGATGTTGAACCTTTTTCTTTGACAGAGGTTTCTGAGGATATGGTTTTTAAGACGATAAATTCTATTACTTCTAAATCTATAGGATGTGATTCTATTAGTCGTGTTATGATCGTTACTATTATTGACCTTCTCCTACCTATTATTTCCCACATCATTAACTTCTCTCTCAACTCCAGTCAATTCCCATCCCAATGGCGCAAGGCCTTTATTATTCCTCTTCCCAAAATCTCTTCACCTACACTACCTACCCATTTTCGCCCTATTTCAATTTTACCATTTTTATCTAAGGTCCTTGAGTCTGTTGTGCATAAACAGTTGTCCAACTTCCTTAATGTTAATGATCTATTAAACCCTTTCCAGTCTGGTTTCCGCCCCGGTCATAGCACAGTTTCAGCTTTACTTAAAGTAACTGAAGACATCAGATGTGGCATGGATGAAACAAAAGTAACAGTTCTAGTACTTATTGATTTCACAAATGCCTTTAACACAGTGGATCCTGATTTGCTAATCGCTATGTTGTCTCGTCTAAAAATCTCCTCAGAGGCCCTGCAATGGTTCTCTCAATATCTCCATGGTCGTCAGCAACAGGTACGAGTTGATCAGGTGTCGTCGGGGTGGTGTGATTTGGTTACAGGCGTCCCACAAGGTGGTATACTTTCCCCATTACTATTTTCTATATTTATTAACGCCATCACTTCCTCTCTTCATTGTTCCTACCACCTGTATGCCGATGACTTGCAGCTCTATGTGCGGACGGATATCAGCACACTAAGCAGTGCAATAGCTTGGCTAAACTCAGATCTTCGTAACATCTACTCATGGTCCACACGCTTCGGGGTCGTTGTCAACCCGAACAAGTGTCAATCAATCATAATTGGTAGTTCGCGTTTGTTATGCAAGGTTGACCTTGACAATATTGACCCTGTTCGGTTTGACAACGTTCCGATTGCATACTGCAGCGAAGTAAAGAATCTGGGTGTACATCTGGATTCCAATCTGAGCTGGACTACTCAGGTTACCAATACAAGTCGTAAACTTTTTGCTTCTCTGCACTCTCTCAATAAATTTAAGAACTTTTTGCCACTAAAAGCTAAAATAACCCTTGCCCAAAGCCTTCTCCTTCCTCTTCTCGACTATGGTGACGTATGTAGCGTCGATCTCTCAGAGGTGTTGCTTAATAAAATGGATCTCTTGCTTAACTCGTGCATACGCTTTATCTTCTGTTTACGCAAATACGATCACATCTCTGAGTAAGTTGAAGTGGCTGCCAATTCGTTGTCGTAGAAATCTACGAATTCTTTGTCTGCTTTTCTCTATACTGTATGAGCCTGCGACACCGAAATACCTCAAGAGCAAATTTGCTTTTCTCTTTTCTCTTCATGACAGGTCGTTGCGATCATCGCATAACTCTACCCTTGCTATTCCCTCTCATCACACTAGTTTTATGTCCGACTCCTTCGCAGTTGTTGCCGCAAATCTGTGGAACAACCTACCCTTAGATATCCGACAGGCGCCAAATAGAACATTGTTTAAAAGGATGGTTTTCACACACTTTCTAAATGGATCCCAACAACTGTAAGTATGTATATATTGTATTTATGTATATATTAAGTATTATAAGTATATTAGTGTTTAGTATATTAATATTATTTACTAGTAAGTAGTTTAGTTTTAGTAGTATTTTAATTTCTCCCCTATATTATGTTCTATAATTTGCGCGAACCTTCCACATACAATGTTCGTAATGTCCCTAAGGTTGACCGAGTAAGAATGTCTAGCGGCATTAGGTCCGCCTTTGTACATAGTGCAAAAAGTTTTAAATAAATAAAAAAAAAAAAAAAATGATTTGGTTAGTGGGTATATATTTAATAATATTATTCTATTAACTTTATTATATATTCGAGAGCCAAAGTTATAGTAAAATCTGCTTGCAAATATGGATTTGAATGGAATCACTCTGCACACTCTGTTTCGTCTGCGTGAGGAGCTATCGTAATCAGGTGTAAACTGTACCTCTGAATGTTTACGTAGAATAATCTGCTGGATGAAAAGTTGTCTTACAGTCAGAACCTGGCATTCGCAAAATAAATCAACTGTGGGGTATCTAAATGGTTTTCTGGTGGTGGTTCATGACCTTCTATGAATCTATCTAAGGTAGAGGTGGCACACAGTAAGAAGTGTTGTCAGGTTTAAATGTTTGCCCTTCAAATTGGGAAACTACAGTTAAGAGTGAACATAGTAAAACAAAAACAATTTCAAAGTGCACGTCGAACGCGATCATAAACGGCAAAGCACTGTCGTAGATGTTATTTTAACTCTGAGACGATTGTCCTAAATTCAATTATCATATCGTTTAGCTTCATGCCCTGTCTTGTCTTGTGTCTCTGAGTATAAGTAACCTAATTTGTGAGGGGAATCAGGAAGGGGATAGATAAGTGGTTTCTAAACATATTTACAAGTGGGGCGACTACGAGATGACTATCACCCAATTTTTTTAAAATATTACCAACTATATTTTTTTTATATCAACAAGAACATTTTTTTAATACTCTTGCTTTTCTGACACAGCTAAAAAAGACAATATTGTATTGTAGAAATCAGACTAGACTTTAGGACATTCATGTATATTCTTATATGAAAAATAAATTATTATTATGTAGAGTAAGTAAGCCAAATTCTCAATAAAATATGTTCTGGAAGTCTCGTCTTTAGCAGTGGAGGTCTAGTACCCGTACTTTAAACGTTTCCTCAACTCAACTATTCCCTCCAGCTGTCAAACGGTCCCTCAAGCGATCCTCGAGTTCAGTATTCATATTTGTAAAAGGCATGATACCATTTTAAATAGGTATTTTCGGTATAAAAAGTTTTTTTTTTGGCATTAAACATTAAAGATATAACAACTGCTACACGCTCTAGAACTTTTGGCATAAATAATTAAAGTCTCTTTTATATTGATATCTTTCATGTGTCACAAAAATTATTTATAATTTTGAAACGAAATCTAATTTAAACGAGTCTAACAATTTGTTTTGTTTAAAAAAATTAATTGACAAAAATGTGTTATTTAAGTTAGAATAATATTTAATTTCCCGAAAATAACATTAATCTCAATTCCTCTTCACTCTTCCAGCAGATATTCAGTTTCTCTTACTGTTTCTGCAGCCCGCCAATGGAACAGGCTACCTTTGTCAATTAGACAGGCTCCGTCTTTAAACATATTCAAACATTTACTTATTGTAGTATTACTTACATAGTTTCTTAAAAAACAAAATTACATCTAATTTCCACTTCTTGACATATATCATTATTATATTAGTATTTAAGTATTTATTATATCGTATTACATATTTATATATTGGTATGTTATTTATACTTATGTATATTTATGATTGATTTAAACTATTACTCTGCACCCATTATAATAATTTCTCACTCTCCCAAAGGTCAGCTGGTAGAGAATACCATACGGTATTATGCTCGCCTATGTACATTTGTTTATATTTTATTATTATTATTATGTAATGTGTATTCTTAAAGAATCTCGGTATTTATAAATGATGTTCATGGGCCTCGGCCAAGTGAGCATCATGCTTCTTTAACTCCAAAGAAGACTATACGGCAAGTTTTATTTTATTTTTTTTAAATATTTCCAGACAGGTCACACAGCGCCATCTAATTTACGTGGTAAGCTACGAGGCTTGTGTTACGGAAACTAGATGGTTGATAAACTACATATTATACTTTTTTTTTTGTAAATATATACATATTATACATATAAACACCCAGACCGAGACAAATTATACAATGTACAACTTGCCCCCGGTGGGAATCGAACCCACGACCTCCCGAGTTCACGGCAACGTTTGTTACCACTAGACCACGGAGGCGGTCAAGTATTAAGGATTGTAGCTTTTTGCAATGTGTGCTGGTGTAACTATTAGTTTTGAGGCTGTCATATAATGTTTTGGGTATTACTCCCGTCGTAGATACTAATATGGTTACAGTTGTTACTTTTTCTGATTTGAGTTGGGATTATTAACACGCTTCAAGACATTTCAAGGTATGTCACGATGTGGCTGGAAGGAATATTGAGTGGAGGAGCCGTTGAGAAAACGTCCAAGAATACGAGTGTTGAACTCTGTCTTCTGGAAACTGCAACTCGCTGGTGTGGAAGTCTTGTCAATTCATACAAGTTATAAAAATAAATCGAGTAGATTATCTTATTAAAATGAATATCCTAAATTATAACAATAACGTTTGGTGTCAACAATCTGTGTCAACAAACTCGAGGGACCAAACTGGGTTAGGAAAAACGCAAATGAAATTAAAATGCAATCATGTCAACGTGACGTAAAATTTACGTGTCACCAAATATGATTTGTTAAACGATAAAAAAATTATATTTACTATACTGTCGTTTAGGATTAAACGTAACAAGTACACTGGCTGCATTCCCACGTACACTGCCAAAGAAAAAAATGTTGTTTTTTTTTTACCTATTTCCAGCCGGGTGAGACGGAGTGCACAATCGTCTGAAAACGAATCGTCCAAGATCGATTACGTCTGACAGAAATGTTAAAATCTTGTGCCTAGCTTTTGACATTTCTGACAGACGTAATCGATCTTAGATGATTCTTTTGGGAGGATTGTGCACTTCGTCTAAACCCCGCAGAAACTTTTTTCCCCAGTTTCTTAATAAAAAGTTAGTTTTCTGTTTTTTTATGTAAGTACGATCGTAAGCTAAAATTATTAACATTGGCTTCAATGTATATCCTTGAAATAGGAATATTTGTTCCAACATTCCATTCTCTGTAAAAAATATAATACTTGTAACAAATTTGTACCTAAAGATTATACCCGACTAATCTACCCAAGATGTGTAAGTGAATATTACAGCAGAAACTGCCACATAATGTGCATTAGAGTAACTAATAAAATTCCTAGAGAGATACGAGAGTTACCTATAAAAAATTTTACTATTGAGTTAAAGAAAATTCTTATTGACAACTGTTTTTACTCAATAAAAAATTTTTTTGCATGCAAATTTTGAATTAACATTGTATTCCAATAAATTGACAAGAACAATATTAAATATAAACCATATACAAATGAATATCTATTGACATAAACATATTGGATGCCCATAATATGGGCAGATTGCACCATCATGATATGTACATACAACTGTAATTAGAATAAGCAATCTATACAATAAAGAATTTTGAATTGAATAGTATGTCGTGTAAGTAATTGACCTTGCCATAAAAAAAGTACTTTTCAACTAAGATTTTAAAATAGTATCATCACGACTGTATCCCTTTCAGGGTAGTTAGAAAACAAACTTTTTTTAAAGCGGGTTCAAATTTAGCCAACTTAAAGTAAGGTTCAAGCCTCATCAATTGCAAGTGACAAGACAAGACAAGCTCGTCGATGTCTCCAGCGTACCAAACTCGAGAAATATCACAATTAAATTAAATAAATTATTGTGGAACCCAGTAATCGAACCGAGTCTAAATCCACTGACATTTCCGGTAGACCACGAAGGCAAAAATGAGTTAGAAATTGGGAAAATATTGGATTATGCGAGCCAGATAGATGCAAAATAAGTTATACCATCTGAAGAGTGAAAATTCAATAGTCCTTGAATATGTTTGCTTATAAATAATGTAAAGTGATAAGTAAAAAACTTAGTGAATCTAATTGAAAATCAGTCAGTGGGCGAATTTAAGAGAAAGCAATATCCGTCTGTGGGCCGACACGGTTTAGTGATGTCGACGTGACCAAACTATCGATAGGCACATCTCTTATTTAAATTACATTTACAGCAAAAAGTGTAAGTGTAACAATTTCCTTCGACATCCTTGTTTCAAACTTTCTTGCACCTTTGCGATGAATATTAAATACCCATATTTATTTATTAACGCCAACAGCAACAATAAATACATATATGCTGCACCTATTGAGTATAGGCAACCACCAGTTGCTATTACAGTATCCATTAATTGTGGCTTTAAACAATAAAAATAAATACTTATTAAGTAATAATAATTTTACCTACTTTTTGCTTTTTCTATAATTTTTTCTTTTTAATAGCTTAGTAATGTTAATTGCATAAAAAAATGTGGATAATGCGGTTGGATATACTGTTACTTACCTTAATTAGTTAATATTTAGTTAGTAATCTTTACTGTATGTCTGTTTTTATCCTAAATAAAATAAAATAAAACAAGAAAAGGGCATGTATGAAGAGGTTGATGAATGTTGAAGAAGCGAAAGCAAGGGATTTGGCGTATAAGCTTGTTTTTGTGTCACCTGGGAGTGAACTAACTCCTATCATCCAGAATTATCTATGACAAGGGTCAGGATATCCAATCTAAATTTAATGTGTAAACACACATTTGTAAATTAATGTTAAATGTTAATAAACGATTTTTATTATTATAAAAAAATTGAGTATAAATATCATCTATCGCGATTTTGATAAAACTTAACAGAATGATTTCTTGGAACCCTGAGACAGAAATAGATTATATGATATTATCATCTGACCACGACATGTGACCCTATGACCATTTCTTTGTAAGTTTGTTTTTCGTGCCTTCATGCCTATACTACTGGAACGATTTTAATTATATTAGGCAGAAATGTATTATGACGTAATTATCTGACAATGACCGTGTTTTGTCGACTGCATAGCATAGCCTTTAATAATTGTAACTATAGTCTTAATTTTTAACAGAAAAATAATCAGTCTACGTAAGATATTACACTTACATGTGTTATAAAATAAGTTTCGATTAATAATACATAGTAAACGTAATTGTAAAATTTGCGTGCGGAATTTTAGGCTTATCAGTTAATTTAAAATAATGCGTGTAAGGAAATATTTCATACTTTGCCTCAATAAGGATAAAGAGACAAGATTTGAAAAGCATATTAACGTTCTTATAGTCTTATTATCAGGACAATTGGTTGAATCTATTTCAAGTAAATGATACGACATAATATGAATAACACTTAAAGCCAGGTTTATTGATAAGACCATTCATTAATTGCATTATTATATTATAGAAAACTGTATCATTTTTATTTAATAACAAATAGCAAATATTTTTTTAATTAATTTAGAAAAATAATGTAGAAAGTAAATAAAAATAATTTTTTTTAAAAAGCCGACATAGTTTTTGGGTCTGATATTAACTACTCCTATTTTTGGAACGAAATTATTGGAATATACTGATTTACGAAGTAATTGTATGGGGAGAGGAGCAGATGGTGAATGATAGCGTTATATTGTGCAATAAAAAGAAGGGTCCCTCTTTAAACCAGCCCATCGTCAGTCGGCCCGGGGAATTTATGGATGGCTAAGAAATTTGTCGTCGAATGCAAAAACGTGCATATCAAAATAAAAGTATTTATTGAAAAAATATTCGGCATATTAAAAAAAAGACATAAATTGCAAAAAATCGGACTCGAAAAACACATGTAAACATCCGTGTAGGTATGCCTCGCATACAAAACACGCAATCTACATTATTAAACACGTACAGGTTCAGACTTGAGTTAAGGAGAGCTGACTTCGTGACGAGAATAATATTGGCCAAATTGACAATGAAATTTCACTTTCAACATTATTGTTTCTGCTGTCTGATCACCTTGAATGTCCGTCTTATCTTGTCCAAAGTCACTTGTTGTTGTTATGAATTATATATCTTAACAACATTGGGATAGATTGAATCATTGAACATTTTTAGCGTTGACGTCTTAATGTCATAACATTGAGATAAGTGTCCGAGGCCCAAGCTCTTGAACCGAGACAGATAAATCGAATATTGTGTGTATTTCTACTAATAATGTAACTTATAATATATTTATACCTGTTTGGCCTGGCGTTGCCCGTGTGATATAGAGGTCATCGAAAATCTAGCCGTAGGGTGAGAAGTGTTACGTTTAGACGTTGAGGTCATATAAAATAATAATAATATAAGCAATAAAATAAAAAGCTTAAACATATAAATAATAATAATAATAAACAAATGGATGGAAAATAAAATGAGTAACTAAATTTAAAGAGCGGTGGGGGCTTAAGTGGTCGGTTCGAGCCCGGGCTTATGAGAAATACACTTTTCTTATGTACATTTGTCATAGATTTACAATCTCACCGTTCCCGGGCCTCAGAGAGCTCGTTAAGCCTCGGTTCGGGTTCCACTAATACCAACTTGTGGATTCGTTAATAAAATGACAATAAAAGTTAACATTAGACCTTCGCCAACCAAATTCCCCAGGACGCTGTGTTCTAGGGGCTGTAGTGAATAAAAATCTATAAATCAAATAAATATAAATCATGTACACGAATATAATACATTTGCTGTGTCATGCTGTAAAAAAAATGCTTTAGACTTATGTTTATCGATATAGTCAACAGCACATGACTAGTAAATCCTACTCACAGGCGTAGGTCGAGGGTATTATGAAATTTCGGCATGCCCACAGATCATAGATAGCTCTGGTTTAGAAACCGGCGACCGTTTAAGGATAAAGATATTTCAGTTAAGATACGAGGACAATAGTTACAGACGTGTTCTAATAGCACAGGATTTAAATCTCAGAGCCTTTGCCAATGCATCTCTTTGAAGTTAATACAGTCAAATAGAAACATTATCAAGTACTTCCAACATCATCTTGATAAATATTGACCCTATTTGATAATATTGTAATTCCAAATAAATACATTATCTGGAACTATTTTAGAACACAGAGTCCTAGACCTTGCAGTACATATGAAAAGTATTTTTAGGTACTTTTTACTTAAAGTTTTTATAATTTATTATATAAACTAAAAACTTACATTTTAAAACATAAAAGACTATTAATAAAAATAAACCTAATTAATAAAAAATAAATACAACTAAAAACTAAAATGAAGAAAAAACAAAATATTTTCTTTTTATAAATAAAAAATTTGCTCCAAATCGCTGCCAAAGGGCAAAGTGCCAAGGATACTGGCAGCATTGCCATGTGGAATGGCAATGCTGATCCTTTGGCCCAAATATTGCCCAGCCCTTTTGTCTCCCGAGGTGTTGATTTATTATATTATTATTTTAATTCATTTTTTGGGCTTTACGCGAGTTATTTATTGTATGCATTTTTTAGCATGTAGTATTTTTTTTTGTTAGTTTATTTTCACGCATCAGGTCCAGTGATTCCAGTTGATAGCATTCGTGGACCTTGTGTGTCACTGACAATCAGGTACGGGAAGACACAGAGTAGAACGGATACTCTAAAGACGTGTTGAAAGAGGGTTATTCTAGTTAATTGCTTTCACAGCTTTAGAGTGAAGTGACTATCACCAATAAAACTTCCCTAAATCTAGCATTATAAACATTGCAACATATATTTAGAATATTACTCTCGTATTAAAGGATATGTAGGCCAAGCGAATAGGGCCATAAATTACTAACCACAATGAAATATTTGGTGCTAAAATTTAGTTTGAAAACCAACAACGCTTTATGGAGGCAAAAGTTTAATTATAAAGATACCGGCACCAGTTATCATAGAGTTACATAATTTTGTTTAATTTGTATAGTATTAGAAAAAATGATTCTTCCAACTACGAGGTGACTCACTAAATTTAGAGCTGGAACCTAAACGTTTAATGACAAACGTAACTGTTTGTTTGATCGTTACTTCTTTAAAAATCGCAGGCCTAAAGGTCTGCATGAGCTTGATGGGTTTTAGGAACATTTCCTGGTCGCGGATACTGTACAAAATAATAAGATTTAGAACCTACAATGCCAAAACAAACAATTGTAAATTGCCTCTTTCTCATAATGAGCCCAATAGGCACGTAAACTCAATTTTCAATTACAGGGAAGGATGTAGGCAATTCATAAACCTGAAAAAGCTCACATAATTTGTTAGGGATCTGTTTTATGTAGTGTTGCAAAAAAAAACAGTCCAAGACTATTGCTTATTTTTTTTTCCTAATTTTGCTAAAAAAAAAAAAATTTTTTGCTTATAGCTTTTTTTTTTTTTAAATATAACTGCGTCGGGTGTGTCTTTTTTAGGGATCAGAGGGAACCCTTCCTTCGAATCCTTTAAGTTCCGATTTAGAAACATATATATTTTCAGTCAGAGCAAGACTCTGCGCAGACCAAGACCTAGACCAGTTGTTCTGATGTAAGACCAAGACTGAGACCAATTGTTCTGATGCAAGACTAACTGCAAACAACTTTAGACGCGCTCTGTTAAAACCAAGTGAAACTAAATTGAGGTCACTCAAGTACTCCCATGCAATACTCTCCACTTCAAGCAATCCAAGACATGTGACCTTGACAGAAACAATACCACATCACGGTTGTAATATGCAAACGAAGCTATTGTCTATGACAGATACTAATTTTAACCCATATGTTCTGGGTAATGAATTGTCGAAATCTCTCGTTTGTTACCCACTACTAGGTATAGCTAAAAACTTTCCTATACTATTATTATTATCTGAAGGCATACTTACAGTGAACCAGTAGGTAGCGTCAAATAACGGTGTCGATTACGTAGCCAAACAAAATAAACCAATAAATGAAAACTCAAAAAAAAATATGTCCATCTAGCTTTTGTAATTTCATTTGGGTCATTCAAAGACGAATGTATATTTTCCAATTTGATTATTTCGCTCACTGTCTTTGGGGATCGAATAATCAGCCGTAACGGAGATGTTAATAATTAGCCACTACGCAGCTGCGATTTGACTCCGTTGGACTTTTTGTGGTAAGTCTGTTACGCTAACAATTTAGCCTAGAGACTCGAGATCAAATCGAAGTTGCCATGCCGAGATACGAAAATGTTTAAAAAAAAATGGGTTTACTTTTGAGTCAGTCGTAGGAATTATTAGAATCTAAGTGCGTTTCATATGTAATGTCAAAGTAATCGTAAATAATAATGCTTTGAAAATATGACAGTGGTTTTGGTTCAGAGAAGCTGTAAGTTTTTTTTGAACTTCGGACTTTTAATAGCAAACTATTAATTTCCAACGTGTAGATTTC
This sequence comes from Tinea semifulvella, assembly GCA_910589645.1. NCBI lineage: Eukaryota > Metazoa > Arthropoda > Insecta > Lepidoptera > Tineidae > Tinea > Tinea semifulvella. The sequence continues at coordinate 1,648,815 of OU342604.1, forward strand.
GAGATATATACTTGTAAAGAAAAAAACTAATAAGTAAAAAAAAATGGAGGCATCCTTTTGTATTTTTTTTTAATACGATTACATAAGTTATGAAGTATAAATAATGCGATGACACTTGTCAAATTTGTACTGGCTGTTCATATCACAGGTTTGCGGCAACACCAGCACATGAGTTGGCTCGAGACAGACAGATAATATCCAACTGCTGTGCTGATGACTGGAAGGCCTTGCTGGCTCGTGTGGTTTGATAGTTAACGTTTCACGATATTTTCCTTTGACGTATGTATGGGAGAAATATACAGCCATATTAATCCTAAAGTATCACCAAATTAACTCTCACTACACAATTTAATTAGCATCACAACTCATAACAGAGATATTTCATCAAGACACAGCGTGGTATGCATTAATTAGTTTGAAGACAGACCGTTGGAACATAGCCTAATGCATAAGTAATGACATAGCACAGTCGGCTACAAGTCTGTCTTTATGCACCAGATACGCGCAATAAAAAGTATTTAGGAAAATATCCAGCAATAGTAGGTATCACTTCACATAGAAAATAACATTATACCATAAACTACCTGTAACGCCAAGCCGTCTGGCCAGGCAGCGTGGCGAGTGTAGGGCAAATTCTCCAGTTCTTGAAGGCCCATCTCCAGCAGTGGATGTCTAGGAGCTAGGAACTAGGCTGTAATGAATTGAATGACAAATTAAACTACCTGAGATTATAATTAGACTATAACCAAGTGAAGTTTAAACAAAATTAAATCTCTTTTTTTTTTCAAAATAATGCTATTTATAACCTGTCAGAACTTATTGTACAAAACCAAAACAAGTTCAGGTACATAGGCGAGCTTAATGCCGTAAATGCATTTTCTATCACCTAACCTTTGTGACTGAGAGAGAGATAAGCGGGTGCAGCAGCAGAAAATTGATAGTTAAAATTATTGATTACTATATAAAACACACATTAATTACATACATAAATAAATGTCCTACATAAACAAATATAAAATATATACTATTATATATAATAAGTGAGTTATGGCGACTTATTCTGTTTGTCAAGTATGTGTATAGCGTATCTTTAATTATTTTTTTTATATTTAGTGCCTGTTTGATAATTAAAGTAAAAACTGATTACTGTAAGAATCAGTATTATGCCTTAGCGTGTATTAATTTAATAAACGACTGACAATGTACTAAAGATTAGTTCAGTCCCTACTTGCCAGTAACGTGAGGGTAATAAAACCCGAGCTCTAGCCAAAAGTGGACCTTGCCAAATGGGCATTTGCAAGTCCTTGACCTTTTTGGATTGTACACCCAAGTTTTTAGATTACGTGTTTCAAGCAAATATCTAAGTAAGACTTCTACATCTGTCGCTGCCAACATGTGAAATGCTTTACCATGTTGTGCGAGGATAAAAGTTTTAACCTTTTTGCATCGATAGTTGTAACTAGAAGGTAGTTTGATAAATTAGACGTATTGTCATGTAAAATTGAAATTTATTCCGATCTACGAGGTCAAATATAAGCGGACATTGAGCTCATTGTTATACAAAATGTTCCTTTTTTTAGCGCCACCTAACGTCCACTTAAATACTTCTAAATTTTATAAATACAATTAAAAAAATATATATGTCTACCGGACGATGCATTGCTTACGTCGACCTTATGACTAGTGTTTTTCAGATTAAAATTGTGTTTAACTATAATAGCGCTATCTATGATCGGCTAGAGGAACTTTTTTGTCTAGTGGTAAAGTATTATCACGACCTTTCGGGGTGGTCAGAAACCACGTTCATTAAAAATAAGCGTATTTACATTCAGCCAAATTCACTATCCCATCCATTATAAGCTTGTCGATATCTTTAGCGTACCAAACTCGAGGAATACAACTAATGTTCAACTGAGCAATAATTGAAGCCAACCTTATGATAAGTCTTTTTAGGGCTACATTTTTGTGAATCTACAATAGCGCCATCTATGATCGTGTAGCGGATCTATTTCTTTAAGTTAAGTATAATCAACATTTACTTACGAATATTAACTAACAGGTTCTCTTATCGAAAAAGCACGCAGATCGGCATATTGTCCGTGAAAAGAAAAGTAAAGTATCATCACGACCGTTTCCCTACCGGAGTGATCAGAAACCACGCTTATGAATAAGGGCATTTACATTTAGCCAACTTTACTATAGGCCAATCATGACAAGTGGCAAGCTCTCCAGCCTACCAAACTCGTGAAATATCAGAAATAAATTAAATATTGATTAAATGTATTACATTAATAAATATTTTTGTGTACCGTCCTGGAATCGAACCCGGTACCTCCGAGTCTAAATCCACGGACTTAACCAAAAGACCACGGAGGCAGTTCGTCGTTGTCCGTGAAACAAAAAAATAATCAATCTGTAAGTGCACGTCGAACATTAGTATAATTCCTAAGTTTCTCTATAGATGAGAAGAAGCAATCCGAGTGATAGTAGCGGACCCATGATAGCTGAGTAATGTAACCCATTGGCGTGGTGCCATGTGATACAAGGTTGGCTGGAGTGACTGTCTTAATGCGACCTATTTCTAATTGGGATCATAGTTACGGCCACAACTCAAGTATCAATAGAGAGCACGCGTCAATAACGAAATAGCTAACTCTGTTCTATATCCCGCCGGAGCACTACACGCGCTTCCTTTTTTTCTAAGAAGCGGATTTACATTTAGACAATTTTACTATAGCCCACGTGGCAAGCTCGTCGATGTCTTTAGCTTACCAGACTCGGAAATATTACAAATAAATTACCTCCCGATCAGGAATCAAACTCGGTACCGCCGCATCTAAATCTGCGATAAAATGTTTCCAAAATGCAAGGTCCAGGAAGCAAGTAACATCAGTAACCAAACCTACATCCATAAATTTCGCTGAACTTAGCATGTAAGATTCAGAAATTGATGCTGACAAAACATGATACGAATGTTAGATCAGTGGCCACTGAGTAGTTGATTATTGGATAGTTTAAATAATTTTAAGATAATGAACTTTGTCGAGTTGTCTAGTTATTGTTTTAAATTCTTATAGTTTTGTGTTAGGCGCTATCTAGATAGGTCTACTAGACTTAGGAAAATTTAAATTTATTTATTTATTTTTGCACCACGTACACCACTAGCCATTCTTACTCGAACAACCTTAGGGACATTACGAAGATTGTATAAAGTAAGGTGCATATATTGGAACAGGAAAAAATAAAATAATTAAAATTCTACCTAATCTAATTCTCCAATTTATTCCCGTGCGTGGTCTAGAACCCGTTTGCTCCATTGTTCGTCGGATCTGCGATGTCCGGTCCACTGCCACTTTAGCTTGCAAATTTTAAAAGCTATGTTAGTAACTTTAGTTCTTTAACGTATATCAATATATATCAGAGAAATACATACACATACCGCTCTTCCCATAGCTCCATTTATGGACTAGACCAGAGATTCTCACACTTATTTCGTCTACCGCCCACATTGACCGAATATTTTCTTCACAATATTTGCCTTATACATCAACGTATCTTAAGAGTTAACAGGATATGATCTACAATATATGTATGTATTACAGGTAATTAACATTTTTTTGGAACCCTAACCCCTGTATAGAAAGTATAATATACTTCTGGACCACAGAGGTTTTTTTCCATACAAATTTGGACAACATTTTTATTTAATTTCAAAATCTAATACAAATATTAAACATGCAAAATGGTTAGTAATTAATAATACATAAAATAATAATTTTAGATTTTAGACACAATATGTAGGTTTATATTTATTATGTATAAGTAGGTGAAAATATAGGTGTAAAATGTTATATAATAGGTATTAACAATGTTTCGGTTTGTTCATATGTCAATGTCAAAATTTTATTAAATTATTATTAAAAATATCATTAAATTATTTATTATTTATTAAATATTCACGTACTTGCTACTTTTATTATATAATAGGTAGATTATGATTTTATTGAACTTTAAAAAATAAATAAATTCCACCATCGCCTCCCATTTATTTACATACATACATACATATCTTCACGCCAGATCCCTTGCGGGGTAGGCAGAGACAATTGAGCGCCATTTGACACGATCACGAAATACCTCTTTCGCTTCGTCGACATTCATTAACCTCTTCATACATGCCCTTTGGTTACGAAGACTTTGTAATGCACCTTCAGTCAGTGTTTTATTTATTTGATCGTGATATGTGAGTCTCGGTCTGCCAGGGCCTCTTTTACCCACAACTTTCGCATTATACGAGGGGCGTTCAAAATATTCTCGGTATTGATACGTTACAACCTCTTTTATATATATATTTGTTACTGGCCGCTAAGATTCATCCATTGACATTAAAAAAAAGTAAAATTGGAACCGAGATGTTCTTTTGTTTTTCTGCAATTGCCGAACAAACATGAACACCATGAGCGAATTAACAATTTTAACGAAATTAGAGCACCGATCCGTCATAAAATTCTTGACAAAACAGGGTAAAAATCAAAAAACCATAAAAGAGGAAATGGATTGTGTTTACCGTGAGTCTGCTCCTTCTTTATCTACTATTCAAAAATGGTCAAGCGAATTTAAGCGTGGAAGGGAGAGTATTGAAGATGACCCTAGACCTGGCCGGCCTGTAGTGGCTACCTCACAAGAAAATATTGATAAAGTGGAAAAACTTATATTGGAAGACGGCCGAGTGAAGGTAAAATCTATAGCTCAAGTAACCAATCTCTCTATTGGTACCGTACATGACATTATACATGACCATCTTAATATGTCAAAAGTAAGTGCAAGATGGGTTCCGCGAATGCTGACGCTTCTTCAAAAGGATATGCGTGTGGCTTGCTGTTCAGATTTTATCGACCTGTGTGGTGAAAATCCCGATGAGGTGCTGCAAAAAATAGTTACTGGAGATGAAACCTGGGTTCATCATTATGACCCAGAGAGCAAACAGGAGTCCATGCAGTGGCACATTAAGGGTTCAGCTCATCCCAAGAAGTTCAAGGTAATCCCGTCAGCTGGCAAGGTCATGGCCACAATATTTTGGGATTGTGAAGGAGTTTTGCTTATCGATTATAAAGAAAAAGGTGTAAATATCACAGGGCAGTACTACGCTAACGTTATACGTCAATTAAGAGATGCGATCAAAGAAAAGAGGCGAGGAAAGTTAACCAAAGGTGTTCTGCTTCTGCATGACAACGCCCCTGTCCATACTGCTCATATTGCCAAGGCAGCTATTGTTGAATGTGGGTTTGAAACTGTTACTCATCCACCCTATAGTCCGGACTTAGCCCCAAGCGACTTCTTTTTGTTTCCCAATCTTAAAAAGGATCTGCGTGGAAATAAATTTTCTGACGATGAAGCGTTGAAGACGGCCGTGGAGGAGCATTTTTACACCAAAGATAAAAAATATTTTTATGAGGGATTAAAAAAAATAATTGATCGATCTTATAAGTGTATGAACATAGGGGGGGAGTATATTGAAAAATAAAAATATCAAACTTTTCGTACTTGTTTGTTTTTATCCACATACCGAGAATATTTTGAACGCCCCTCGTATATCTGGTTCGTCAATCTTTCATCGCTCATCCTTTCAACATGCCCGAACCATCGTAGCATGCTTTTCCTTATTTTTGTCCCTATGCTTTCCTTCATACCAACCCTTTTCCGTATTTCGACGTTACGTATGCGATTTATTTCTGGGCCCTAAACCCCCTTTGGCATTATCGCTTTGAGAAACTACTATACCCTACTAACTACGGACTAGACCCATAGTATGATTTGTCTTTAATAATACATACATACATATCTTCACGCCAAATCCCTTGCGGGGTAGGCAGAGACAATTGAGCGCAGTGGCAAGTGTGTCACGATCACGACATACCTCTTTCGCTTCTTCATCATTCATCAACCTTTTCATACATGCCCTTTTGTTTCGATGGCTTTTTAATGCACCTTCAGCTATTGTTTTATTTATCTGATCGTGATATGTGAGTCTCGGTCTGCCAGGGCCTCTTTTACCCACAACTTTCGCATTATATATCTGGTTCGTCAATTTCTCTTCACTCATCCTTTCAACATGCCTTTAATAATATATCAGACATACTGTAAAACCATGTAACTTGTCTTGTGAAATCACAAACGAAAACAAATTGTGTTGGACTCAAGCCACAGGAATAATTTAGTAAAATGTTAATGTTATAAAATGTAAAACCACAACTCCACCAATCAAATCAGACATACAAATGTAGTTTATTTACCTAGCTGTCGGTCAGTTCGTGTTTACGTTGGCATGTTTACACAAACCCTGTTTCGGGTTCACTGATCAAAATCGTGTGAACTTCTCTTTTACTATAAATATCTGCTATCAATATTCAAATATGATGTGTCATTTTATTCTCTTACTTTTTGTTCTTATCTCTATATGAATAGGTACCTCAACCACCGATACTACATTGAGAGCATTGCCAAAACAGCGTACAAAAATAGTTTTTTTTATAATTTTACGCGATTTACCTTATAGTCATATTTATCCCGACGTTCATCGATGTTCATCGTGGAATCCAGTAATCAATAGGTTTCGACGCCGGGAAAAATCGCACGGTGTCGCCAAGGATATTGTAAGTGTCGTGTGTCGTGATTTCTAAAAACCTTTAAAAGTGATAAGTGGGTAGGTTTACATCTTCAGCCCAGTATGTCGATTAATTGATATAAACATTATTTTTTTTATTGCGTATCTTTCATTACAGCCCCTAGAACAGTGTCCTAGACCTCCACTGCTGGAGATGGGCCTTCCAGAACATAAATCTGGAGAATTTGGCCTACACCCGCCACGCTGGCCAGACGGCTTGGCGAGGATATGATGTCAATTTATTAACGATTTCATAAGTTGGTATTAGTGGAACCGGGACCGACGGCTTAACGTGCTCTCCGAGGCACGTGAACGGTGGTGTTGTAAATCTATGACAAATGCACGTAAGAAAAGTGTATTTCTCATTGGTACATGCCGGGTGGGTTTGAACCGACCTTTGTAGGATTTAAGGTACACCTTCTTACAACCTAGCCACCACTGCGCCTTAATTATTATTACACAAAATCAATATTAAACGCTTTAGATACATAGAGAAAAGCTTAATACCTATATATACCTACTTTCCCTATTTAGGAATCAAAATAATTCCTTATTTGACATCAGAGAGCATATTAATGGACACTGTTATGTAATGTTACAACAGGTGTACCGCTTGTAATGTAAAGCTGTATCAACAATGCTTTTGTAAAATTTAGATATGAAAGATATTTTCGGAATATTTAAATTAATTGTCATTGTCACTACTGCCTCCATAGTCTAGCGGTTAAGTCCGTGGATTTAGACTCGGAGGTACCGGGTTCGATTCCTGGTCGGAACACAATAATTTATTTGTGATATTTCTCGACTTTGGTACGCTAGAGGCATCGACTAGCTTGCCACTTGTCACGATGGGCCGATAGTAAAGCTGGCTAAATATAAGCCCACTTCTTTAAAAAAAAAAGGTAAGTGGTTTCTGACCACCCCGGAAGGGATACGGTCATGATAATGATTCATTGTAACAACTGCCTCCGTGGTCTAGCTGTTAACTCCGTGGATTTAGAGGCAGAGGTACTTGGATCGATTCCTGGTCGGTATACAATACTTTATTTAATACTGCTTGGACATGCACAAACCAAAATTTTCAAAGATTTTTTAATATTCTAGAAAATAAAATTACAAATATTTTTAAGATTTAATAATCATAGAATTGTTTTCGTAAATTATAGAAAAATCGTTATATGTAAATGTTATTGCTATTTTTCTCTGTCTAAACGGAATAGGGTTGGTATAAGTTGACATTATTTAGGCCCTAAATTTTAGCCCTAAATTTTAGGGCATATTGCCAATCCTTCTACTCCTGCAGTCTGTGGGTCAACTATACTCAGCGAGTATACAGCGCCCTACGAGTCCAGTATAATAATGGTTTCAGGGTATTGTTGGGGCTGCCACGTTATTGCAGTGCGTCCGGAATGTTTGCGGAGAATCGTGTTGATAGTTTTTCTGCTATCATGCGTAAACGCACTGCATCTCTAGTCAATAGAATTAGAGGCAGCACCAACAATATGCTTAAGGTCATATCGGATAAAGTGGACTGTCCAATACAGTGTCACTTTATTAACATTCACTATAACCGACAAATTGACACGTATACAAATAAGTATAAATAAGGCACTAACATAACATTTTAGTTTACTAACATAGTGATAGGTATACTAACAAACTGACACGTGTACAATAAGTCACTAACATAAAATTTTAGCTTACTAACATAGTGATAGGTATACTAACAAATTGACACGTGTACAAATAAGTCACTAACATAAAATTTTAGTTTACTAATTTTAATGTAAGCCATTGTTGCTAACATAGTGATACTAACAAAAATGGATTGTAATTATCTATTAAATTGAATATATTATTATTATTATAAAGGAAAGCATAGGGACCAAAATAAGGAAAGGTATGCTACGATGGTTCGGGCATGTTAAAAGTATGAGCGAAGAGAGATTGACGAAACAGATATATAATGCGAAAGTTGTGGGTAAAAGAGGCTCTGGAAAATATTGGATTGTGCGAGCAAGAGCGGGAATAAAAAAAGTCTCCTTTTGTATTATTTGATATTATTGGCTCAGTTGTAAGGACGCTTTCCTCAAAATCATAAAAAGGTCAGTTTGAACCCCGACATGACCAATGAGATATACACTTTTCTTAAGTACATTTGTCATAATAGATTTTCAATACCATCATTCCTGGGGCCTCGGAGAGCACGTTCGGTCCCGGTTTAACTATTACCAATAGACCCTCGCCAGCCCGTCTGGCGAGTGTAGGTTAAATTCTCCATAAATTTCTGCAAGCCCCGTTTCCAACAGTGGAGGTCTCTTTATTTTCTAGGGGATGTGATGTGATGAGCACTGATATACGATATTTTTATTGAACCAATAACGAGTCGCGGTTGGATTAAATCCTTGTTTTTGATTGGTCAAACGATGCGTCTTTCTATTTACTATCAAAGAGCATTGCTGGTATTCCAAATTGTGTTGAAACAACATGCAGAAACTAAATATAATAAAAACGTAAAACATCTTTTTATCTTACCTAATTCTTATAATATTAAAAATTCCTTCTGTAAACGATTCTATAAATTTCTCGGCCCTCTATTGTATAATAAAACCAATAAACTATGTAAAACTGATTGCAAAAGGGTGGTGTTCAGCTGGTTACAAACATTAAATTATAATGATCTCGAAAATCTTTTGTGTGTAGATGAATAATAATGTGTATTTTGGAATGAGTAAATAGACAAAGGTTTTATTGTAATAATAGTATATTGGAAAATATATTAGGTCTGGATAAAAGCATTTATGTACAAATTCATGGAAGACACTGACTTCTGAAACACACACAAATAGTTCAGGAGTCAGAGGATGCTAAAATTGTATACAAAGCATTGATCAATTTAACTGTTCCAAATGTATTGTATTATTGTATACTTTTTTTTTTAAACAATAAAGTTTATTATTATTATTAAATGACATACGGCAATTTTTTAAGTTACGCGATGTATGTTGGTTCCGGACCCAGTTTTGTCACAAAAACCTTGATAACTTTAAAAGGAGTAAGGAGGCAAATATCATCACATAGCACGCTATTATAGTTCCTAAGACATTAGGGAATAAAGATTACATTTGCGTTTATTCAAATGACGCAGAAAGCGAATCGCCGGCGACGAGTTGGCTGGCGTAGCGGTACCGTGACCCTTTGGTTGAGCTGTGTTCAATATTCATATTGGCAAAGATTTTATACGTATAGGTTGCTTTGGAGAGCTCGTGAAGCCGTCGGGTTCCACCAATATTAACATGTAGAATTGTTAGGAAATTGACAATGATTAACTTTCTTTCACAGTACAGACTTTTCAAGTCACAAATTGTAGTCTGTAGTCTGTCAACTTGCTAGAGAATAAAATTAAGGACATTTTGGAGATTCCAATTGCCTCCCATTCTCTCTCACTCCCTCTTGCTCGCACAATTCAATATTAAAAATTAAAAATCTGATTCATCAACGAACTAGGAAATAAAACTGTGGATTTTTTGACTTATTTTCACTTTCGTATACCTAATTTTAGACAGGGAAAAATATTTCTAACTATTTTCCTGTATTTATCTAAAACAACATGTGTTATATATATCCAAAATATCCGTAATTTTATTCCCTAGCAAGTGGATAGATTACAGACTAAATTTCTTAAATTACATTTAGACTTAAGTCTGTTCAATTCAATTCAAAATATTTATTTCCATATGGTTCACATGTAACACTCGGATATTGTCAATTATTTACAAATTATTTACAATATTATTAAAATAAAAAAAACATTACAAGCAACAAATAATAAATTTAAAAATAGAATTAAATTATGGATAGACCGAAATAAGTAAGTGACATTGCTGCCATAAACAAGTACTGTAGCTTAACCTAAATTCGAGGCATTATAGCCGTGTCAAACTTATAATCTAAATAATTATAATATATATAATGTATAATTATAATAAATTTAAATTAATTTCGTGGCTGTATAAAGGCTGTGTCAACATACAAAACTGGTGAAAGAAAGTAAATTATTGTGAATTTCTTAACAATTCCACATGTTGATATTAGTGGAACCCGACGGCTTCACAAGCTCTCCGAAGCAACCTACACGTATAGAATCTTTACCAATATGAACACAGCAGTGTAAAAGTGTTTAACCCTCTTAATTAAACTAATGTAAATTTCCTAATAATTCCACATTACAAATTCAACATTAACTGTAATGATTAATGTAATCCACCATAGTAGTAAATGCCTACATTCTATGTTGCCTTCTGGAATAAGACTATATATCAAGCTGCAATAGGATCCGCGGGTACGCAGTAGAGATAAATCCGTATATACGTATAATTTAGTTATGAGCAAATAAATTTATATTATAATCTAGAATAAAAATAAAGAATTGCGTATTTTTTATTTTTATTATTCAGTAATAAAATCTTAAGTTACTTTGCCGAGAAGTTATCCTAAAAATTTAGCCACTTATACCGACCCTTATCAAGTAGGGTTACGATAGCGCGAATAACTCCCCAGCCTTTAGGTATTTATTGATATCGTGATTTTCAGACGCGGCCTCATTCATCAGTAATACAGTAGTGTTTTGTTTTTTGGATAATGATTTTTATTAATTATAAAAAACACTTTTTAATTTCAAATGACACCTAAAGCCTAAAAAAATATTTGCTCTTTGACAATTACACGTGCTCCAATACTCGAACCAGGCAAAATTACTTCAATGATATAGAAGTATTTAAAAAATGTAAAGTATCATCACGACCGTATCCTATCATTCCGGGGTGGTCAGAAACCACGTTTTTAAAGAAGCGGATTTACAATTAGGCAACTTTACTATAGGCCGATTACGACAAGTGGCAAGCTGGTCGATGTTTCTCGACAAACTCGATAATTATAATAAATAAATAAAATAAACTATTGTGTATCGACCAGGAATGGAACCTTTGCGTCCAAATCCATCTAATGTTAGTCTTGTATTTGTACTTAAGTAGTTAAGAACTGGTTAAGATACAGATTCTATCAGCAATTTTAATGATTAAAGATATTAAAAAACAATAATGTACGAGTATTAAGGATTGATGACCATAGAATGTAATAACAATACAAAAGTATAACTGCATTACATAATTTATGGATCAACCGCAGTCGATCAATGGACGAGCTTTCTAGGACAACTGGCCCACTTACCGGCATGTCGATGTCATAGAATGCTTATCTATAGATAATTTACTGTAATCCATTTACCGTGCAGGAGCCATGTCCATCGTGTATAGGAGAGTAGGACAGGCTGTAACTGTTCACATATAAAACTAATTTTTTACGTTTATAAAGTAAAGTATCATCACGACCTTATACTTTCCAGGGTGGTCAGAAACCACGATGTTAAAGAAGCTGATTCACATTTAGTCAACTTTACTATAAGCCCGTCATGACAAGTGGCTCGCGTAGCAAAATCGAGATATACCACAAATAAATTTAATAAATCATTGTGTACAGACCATAAATCAAACCCAGTACCTCTAGACTAGACCACTAACACAGTTTTCTTTTGTTTTTCTTAAGTATGTGTGCATTTGACCGCCTCCGTGGTCTAGTGGTAACAAACGTTGCCGTGAACTCGGGAGGTCGTGGGTTCGATTCCCACCGGGGGCAAGTTGTACATTGTATAATTTGTCTCGGTCTGGGTGTTTATATGTATAATATGTATATATTTACAAAAAAAAAGTATAATATGTAGTTTATCAACCATCTAGTTTCCGTAACACAAGCCTCGCAGCTTACCACGGAAATTAGATGGCGCTGTGTGACCTGTTTAGAAATATTTATATTATTATTTATTTATTAAAAAGAGCGTGTATACTGGGTCGAATTGAGAGAGTGCATGTATGGTGCTTACATACGAGTACGTATAGATCTACCCATTTTTACTGTATTAAAGCCTTAATATTAGCATCCTCTGCACCCCGTATTAGCGAAGGGGTGTGAGGTGACAGAGTCTTTACGGTTCATTCACCTATTAAAGCTAAGTTCAGCATTAAAATAGTTTTGTTAGGACAGTCCTGATTTAAATAACTTTGAAATGTGTTATATTATTATGAAAGTTGTCACAAAAAGTATACAGATGATGAACAACATATCAAAATCAAATCAAATCATTTATTTCCTTTGGTTGTGACAACAACACTTGGATATTGTCAATACATTTTTTCTCCATAGTTTATTATCATTTAGATTATAAAATAACCAGCTATGGGTGGACCCATCATATCAGCTATACCATCATCTTCGACTAAAACACTGTTGCCATAAACAAGTTTTTGCTTAAAACTATGTAGTTAAAATTAATTCGTGGCTGTAAAAAGGCCATGTCAGCTTATAGATTAAAATAAATTACACATGTTAGGTTAATAAATTAATTCGTAGCTCTGAAGAGGCTGTGTCAGCTTATAATCTAAATATACATAAAAATTGTATTAAACTACAATATTTATGTCAATAAATGTAAATTCGTGGCTGTAAGGGGGCCGTGTCAGCTTACGATCGACATAATAATTATTATTATAATTGATATGTCAACTTAATACATATTATTGGCTGTAAAGGGGCCGTGTCAGCTTACAATCTAAAATAGTAAAATTAAGAATGTTAAATTAAACTAAATTCGTGGCTGTAAAATGGCCGTGTCCAGCTTAATAGTAAATATATGAAAACAAATTCTATGCAATGGTATCTATTAGTGCATCCCTAAGTTGGTATTTTTTTTTTATTAAAATAGATTTAATCTTACTTTTAAACTTTTAATATTCTGCGGGATATAGGGTGATGTGTTTGTGACTACACGAGGTTGCCATGTAGTGCGGGATATCGGTGCTCTTCCGTGTTATAATGTTACAACAATAAATGATGTATGTCCAAGTCTCTATGTGTGCGTGATATATGTGTGAGTGTGTGTGAGAGGGTGTGTATGAGATTTATATATGTATAATAACCATTTAAAAACTGTGCTCCTTAAATAAAATTGACATAATTACTTTTCTTCCAAAGAAAATTGTCGCATTGTATGGAAATTTCTATGCTAATGGAGCTATACAACAACTTGCACTAGCCAGTGTTTTAAGAGTGTAGAGAAATTAATACCCCTCTAGTCGCAATGGCCCAACCAAAAGAGTAATTTACATAAGTACTTTTCTTTCAAAGACAATTGTTGCATTAGAGGAAATCATTCTAAGGAAATTCCCATGCTAATCAGAGCGTTATCCAATAACTTACACAAGTAAATTAACCCCTCTAGTCCCAATAGCCCAGGCAATGGAGTCATTTACAAAACCACTTTTCTTTCAAAGAAAATGGTCGCATTAGAGGAAATCATTGTGTGGAAATTCCTATGCTAATCGGTGTTATCCAATAACTTGCACTAGCTAGCGTTGTAAATTAACCCTTCTAGTCCCAATGGCCTAGCCAATTGAGTCCTTGACATAATTACTTTTCTTTTAAATACAATGCTCGCATTAGAAGGTATCATTATAAAGAAAGTCCCATGCTGGACTGCGTTATCAAATATTTTGCACTAGGCCAGCGTTATAAATTAACTCCTCCAGTAGCCGTAGCAAGCGTATCAGATAAAGATCGACAAAAATACTGTTTTCTCTTGTTTCAAATAATAAAAGTGACATTTGAGTGTAGGTTACATTAATTTGACCACGGGATCGAGTGGGATAGATTTTTACCATGAGGGACGCTATATTTATCTGTAAAAAAAATATTTTAATATCCTACCAAGAAAGCCATGTTAATTAGAAGAGACCCTTCCGCAGCTTATTCAATATTTTTTTAGTTTAATACCCCACAAGCTTTAAACCTTGGACAACAAAATAAAATTGTTTCTAAAACAAATATCATCCTAACCATGGCGCACATAATGGTGACTCTACACCCAGGATAGCCAGTGCATTCTGGAACACTGCCCACTCTGTGTACAATAGCTGCCGCCGACACCAAATCTATATTGTTACGTCATTTGTTTACGTCATGGTAGGGTCATAGAATTTAATAGCATAGCAAAAGGATTTATGGATTGTACGTGATCATAGGTATTTACTTTGTTTTAGATAAATCTTTCCATTGCTGGATATAGTGTTATCTTTTAATGTAACATAGTTATTATTACATTATTATCTCAGTGTTTAAACATAAGTTAAGAATGATTGGCAATGTGGTTTTGTAAGGTAGGTGGCGTTGTGTACGAACGTGGTCGTGTGCTGATTTCTGATTGGTTCAATAACGATGTTACGAGTCGCTTTAATGAATGGCGCGAATCATATCGCGCCAGATTACAAGAACACAGCAGACGAGTCGGTCGTTGCGCGCCTTTAAAATAGTGAAGGTTGTAAATAATTATTGGAAATGGAAATAAATCATACAACATTGAAGACTGGTTTAATTTGAGAAATTAGTCCTAACATTAGGCTTACCCCAAAGACTCGCCACTGCGTTCGGTCTTTTGCAACGTTCATCCATCCCCCAACAGCAACCTTCTTTAGGTCACCCGTCCATCTGGCGTGGGGTCGTCCCGCTCTGGGTCGTCCTATACGTGGTCTCCATTCTAGAATAGTTCGTCAGTTCTGCGGCAGATGTGGCCAGCTAATTTTTAAATCTATGTTCTCTGTAGCTTAGGTCTTCTGACAAATGTCATCTTTTAAATAATATTTATCAGTAAAATATCAACAACAAGCATAGCGCTCAGCGACCTTGAATTCGTGGACCAGCCCCACTGTCTGGGTCCACGTCTCTGCTCTAGGCGACATTATGGGAAGGAAGCACTGGTTGAAAACTTTTGTCTTCAGGCATAATAGTATAGGCGATAAGATGTGATTTCTTAAATAATTAAGGTGCATGCACTATGTTCAAAAATGCTTTCAATGTAGCAGACCAGATATAATTTTTTGTATGATTTATCAACGTTAATATTTTATTCTAGTTGTAAATTATATCCATCATTACTGGGATATGAAAATTTCAAACAGCAAACACCATAAATACTTCCGGAAATCGCACGCATTTTTCACATCACGCCCAAAAATTTTAAAATAGCCCTTACATTTGAACAGTCAAAAACCTAACAATAGTTCCAAGGAGTGTAGTTTATGTTCACACGAAGCTAGTCATTATTGCAACACAGAAAAAGGGCTAGAGTTGTTTGAAATAAGTATAATGGTTGGTATAGGAAATGCATAAACAAAAGTGCATGGACTTTTGTTCGCGTGCTCGCTTTGATTGCGGTGCCTTTTATGTCAGTTGAAAGGTTTCCTCATGCGCAAGATATAGTTTTGAAATACATCAAAAATATTCTGCGTTTTGTGTTCTTCATCTTCAGTCTTGCGAAATACGAACAAATGGTTTCAAGCTGGATTTTTGAAGCGTACCTGGACTCTATCTGAAAACGTTCATGTTATTGATCTCTTTGGTCTGTTGACGACTGGCTGGTGTTTTTATACTTTTATAAACAGAATTTAGTTTTTTGGTGTTTGTGATGAATGTGGTGAATGTGTTTTAGTTATAAAATAAAATTAAAAAAATCTTTATTGCACAAAAACTAAATTAACATAAAATTAATGTGCACAGGCGAGCTTTATGCCGTAAGGCATTTTCCACCAGCTAACCTTTGGGAGTTTTAGCGGATTACAGGCAGATGAGTTATCACGGTGATGTAGTGTGTGTTTTTGGCTTGACGTAATAAATAAATATAATTCATAATTTCTGAAATATTACTCTATCATAGGATACATTCTTAACATGGTCTACTCCTTATGTATTTAGTAGCAATATGATATATTATATAAATATTACATAATATCCGTGGTCTAAATATTTATTTTATTTGTGATATTTCTTGAGTTTGGTACGCTGGAAACATCGACGAGCTTGCCACTTGTCATGATTGGCCTATAGTAAAGTTGGCTAATATGAATCCTCTTATTTATAAGCGTGGTTTCTAACCACCCGAAAGGGAAACGGTCGTGATGATATTTTACTATCCTCGGTCTAGCGGTCAAGTCCGTGGATTTAGACTCGGTTTTTATTTGGTTGGATAGTGAAAGGAGCCACAGTTAACGGCAACTAAGAGAGGAGAGAATTGTTATTGCTCAAAAAGCCCAGGATTTTTTTTTCTTTATCCAACGATTGAGCCGGCACAGTGCAATGCATATGCTAAGAAAACTTATTTTATATTTATTAAAATATGCGCCAGACTCGATCAACCCTGCCGATGTGTAGATGCAGATGATAGCACAAAGTGACCGCACACATGACAGCGCATATCATTAAGGCGTCTTCCGGAAAGGGGTAAGTAGCTAAGATATTGCGGGCAAAAACTAACGCTCACCAGCAGTCGTTGAACTCTGCGGAAGTCGGCGGAAGTGATGGGAAATGTTTCATATCGATAAAACTATGTAGACATACAACTTGGCAAAAAGTGCGATTTATTTATCTCACAGTCTGGAATACAAACAGATCACGGCTAAAGTAAGCTTAAATGTTAAAAACAATATGTGAGACAGATTATATAGTATATTTTTGTATATCGATGATTGAGGAGAGTTAGCAAAAATTGTTCCTGCCTAATTAAAAAGTGAAGTAACTTGACAAATCTAAAAGCAGGCTAGATCATCATTATTGTTTCCCAATTAGCTTAATCCTGTACATCGTTTCTTATCGAATCCAACTAAAACCACGATAACTCGGCAACGCCATCTAAAGGCTATGAAAAAAGAGATTGCCCATAACCAGGCCCCAACTTTTTTGCAGCGTGCCTCAACTAAATACTTTATTTATATTTATATATTATATTTATACTTTATTGTACCTGTACTTTATTATAGTAGTAACATTGGATTTAAAATCAGCGGGATCGAAACTATGTTTTTGATTATTTGATATTTGATTAATTTGATTGATGTAATTATTAACGTAAAAAAGTTATTGTCAATTGTCGTTTTGTTAGGGTAAAATAAATAAAATTAATTACAGATTATGAAAACACGATATATTTACTATCAAATAAAAAGAAATCATTTTGGCACAAGAACATTTTATTGGGCCTATTTCTCTAAGAAAAATAGGCATTCTCATTTGCTGCGCTCTTGTTATTTATTAATTTAAATTAGTTAAAGCAAGAAACAAATGTACTGATATAATCCAGTGCTCCGTGATTTACTAAATATCCGTAAGTACCTAGATCTTATCCACAGCTAGTGAAATTTATCAAACAGCGATATTTATTATATGATTATGTAACACCACACATACAACTATATTTAATCACTTTATTCACAATTAACTATGTGGGGATTTTCAAATCGCCTCTAGACCAAGTACTTTTTTTTTAATATGAACTTTTTGGACGGCAAGTAAGTTACTATATTAGAATATTTTAGGAACGACTCAATTATTTTCTATTCCGCTGTTGCAGTTAAGGGATTTGAATTAATTTTATAATGAATTGACCTACGGGCTAGTGACATGGAGCCGTTAGTGCAACTAAATAAATAGTTGGACCACTGCCACCCAACAAATTTAAAACAATTTACTGAACTTCAGCATGCAATGTGAGTATGACATGATGTCAACACCATATATCTACGAGTACATTTTATCGATACCCTTCACAGCACATCACTAGTGACGAGCTAGCGGTCAGGCCGTGACGAGCGACTGCCACCGAGAGCCACGATCTCAACGCACCGTGAACAACTATGCACAGAAAATGAGAAAAAAACTAAACTATGAAACCTTGAACTAGTGATGCAAGATCTTTAAGAGATGTAGAATAACCAAGGTTTATTACGACATATTCTAAGTGCATTATTATTATTACCTATACTATATTATTATTATTGCAAAATATTATTATTTAAAAGTAGATTTTTATAATGGAAAGCCCATTATTATATTATCCAGTAATAGTTTTTTGATACAAAGTAAAGTATCATCACGACCGTATCCCTTTCGAGTGGTCAGAAACCACGCTTTTTAAAGAAGCTGATTCACATTTAGCCAACCTTACTATAGGCCCATCATGACAAGTGGCAAGCTCGTCGATGTCTCTAGCGCACCAATTTTGTATTATTATAGTTAAAAAATGTATTGTGTCCGGACCAGGAATCGAACCCGGTACCTCCGAGTCTAAATCCACGGACTTAACCGCTAGACCACGGAGGTAGTTAAGTTAAGTTGCATTTAAGGGTAATATGTATTATTATAGTTAAAAAATGTATTGTGTCTCGACCAGGAATCGAACCCACTACGACGATCGGTGGAGAGTACTCGTATCTTCGGGTCATGCAGAAATATGTCTCTAAGGTAAACCGGTAAAGACTCAAATTATAAAAAACTATTATGATTGTGCGAGAAGTTAAAAAAATTAAAGACGGCGACAGAGTCAATAAAACCAAGAGGTTTTCCATTTGTGTGGTCCCTAGAGCATTTTCTATCTAGTTTACAGTACGTATGACAGTCACGTAACATAGGAAAGCGGTGCACGCCACACGACGCAGTGAAAAAGTTGCAAATTCTAACCCATTATTTTCTAGGCGAGAGTAATATTTTAATCATCATAATCATCACGAACATCAGAAACCACCCTTTTTTAAAGAATCGGATTCACATTTAGCCAACTTTACTATACCCAGCATGACAAGTGGCAAGCTCGTCGATGTCTCTAGCGTACCAAACTTAAGAAGTATCACAAATAAATTAAATAAACACTGGCACCTTAATTAAACATATTTAGGCATCTACTATCTGTGTACTTTCTTAAAAAGCAGAATGAGATGTAATTTCTTAACTAAACATTGATTTTATTTATTTATTAAAACTTTATTGCACAATATATACAAGGGGCGGACTTAATGTCGCTAGACATTCTCTGACAGCCAACCTTAGGGACACTGTAGAACATTAAAGACGTAAGGTAGGTGCAATTAGAGAAATATGATTACGTAATAAATATGCAATATTATCTAAACTACAATAATAAATACTATAATAAACTAAATACTAATAATACATACACATAACGTTTTATTAATACATTAGGTACATACATTACATAACATTAATACATACACTACATATAATAAATAAACTAAATGAGTTGTTATGAGCTATTTAAATAATATGAATATACCATTTTTCTTGAAAATGTTTCGGTTGGATGCTTGTCGTATATTTATTAATAAAATATTTATTTACATTTATGTATTTTCGATTCGCTATCTAATTGAATCATACGACAGATGAATATTCTTATTAAAAACTCGGTTAAAAATTACCGATGGCATTATGTAAAGGCTTTAGAATCCTTTAGAGCCGACATAAAAAGGCAGCTAGCTATTCTCGTGGTTAGCCCAACGAAATAAATTTAAAAAAAATATATTAATTGACAATAAAATTTGAACCATGCTGAGAATCAGATTGTAATAACATACTGAAGTGACGTGGGATGTACCGCAAAACCACAAGATATTTTATACAATACAACCACGATATATGTATGTAAAATAAAGGCACGAGTTCCTGTTTACACTGAACAGAAAATTGATCAGACCTGCTTATCTTCAGCAGTGGAGGTCCACCTTCTCCCAACCAAATACTGTATGAGTCCGTTAATGCCGTCTTGGAAGCTTTTTCCATAAAAGTATTGACGGTAAATCTGCTTTCAGTAAGTGGTGCAAATATTTTGTATAAACTCCTCTCGCGCCAACTTCCACTGCGTAAAGCTGAGCCTTGAAAAAAAAATTGTAATAAAAGTCGATTATACAAAATATAGCTATTTAGTGTTTTGTAGATGTGAAACGTCAATTTTAGTTTAAGCCAGGTTAAAAAAATAGTATCTTATAAAACTTCGTAATTTTATATTATAGCTACTAACTAATTCATGGTTGGTGGAATGTTTTAAGTGTGACAAACTTAGAAAACAAAAAAACTGAACCAGGGTGTCTAGGAGACATCCACTACAGCTGCAGAGGGTTAAAAGCAAAAAAAAAATGGGGCATATTTATTAGTGTTAAAACATTACTTTTTATAATAAAAAAGTTACATAGAGGAATTTATAGCTGTTAAAAAACGTTCTAAAAAAAATCAAACTTCAGCTAGTTTAATCTGGTCTTCATGAGCCCTCGATTTGGTAGATGTGGAAAATGATTTAAAAACAGACAGATAAAATAATAGAAATCTGTATTAAATCTCATGAAAATCAGTATAATAATTTGAATATTTGAGAAGTTAAATATTCTAATAGGTGGTAGGCGGACTGATGGTGATAATGTCCCCAGTGTGCCGGGGCGGGAAGTATCCACTGTTCGTGTCGATAAGCCCAGTAAAGTGTATCCACTCGAATTGCCGTCAATCCCAGTCAAGCCGGCATGGTAGGAACTGATGTCAGTCATGAGTGTCTGATTCCAGTCGCTAACATCAGGTGGGAACAAAGTCACATGTTGTGATAGTATTAAAAAAAAACTTTCACATGTATGACATTAGTTATGTATATGTCATATTTGATCTAAACTGGAATACTAAAACCACGAACAGTCCGGATGGAAAACTAAATTGGCAACCAACTCGGAACTTCGTGGTGAATGCCACTTTCTGATTGGTAGGAAACATAACCACATTAAACCTAAAACGTTGGCAATATTGCGAGTGAAACTTTATACATCTACATTGTATCAATTTTACTGTACATTTAACGATTTTTTTACTATTATATTATTTGTCATAGATTTAGAACACCACCATTCTCATTTATGTATTCGTACATATATATTATATATATATATACGATGTATGTATTATTAGGTATCTACGTAATAGTATGTAATTTATTTTAATGTAATATTATTTTTATTTGAATGCACCCCGTAATCCTCTACCACACTCTCAAAGGTTAGCTGTAACAAAATTACTTAAAGTTTATAAATAAATAAAATTCCCGTGCCTTGGAGAGCACGTTAAGCCGTTCGGTCCCGGTTCCACTAATACCAACTTGTGGAATCGTTAATAAATTGACATTCAAATTGGCATCAGACCTTCGTCAAGCCGTCTGGCCAGAGCGTGGCGAGTGTAGGCTAAATTCTTCAGATACATTCAAATTCAAAATTCTTGGTTTGTTAGAGTCGTTTTAAGTTATTCCTATAAACTGGAGTCTTTCAACCAAAAAGCATTTTGATAGGCCGGCATAATAGTAGGGACTGATGTCGAACGTCAGTGGCTAACGTCAGTTGCACGCATTCTTCATCAGGAGAGCGCGATAGAACATGTCGTATTATAAAAAAAATGGCTTTACCATTGCGTTTGCCCACGACATTAACCTTACCTCATTCATTAA
Organism: Tinea semifulvella; assembly: GCA_910589645.1. Classification (NCBI taxonomy): domain Eukaryota; kingdom Metazoa; phylum Arthropoda; class Insecta; order Lepidoptera; family Tineidae; genus Tinea; species Tinea semifulvella. The sequence goes on from OU342604.1 coordinate 1,670,903, forward strand.
CGCGTTCATGAGAACTTTATAATGTTTTAAGAATAGACAATTCATACTAACAAACCTATTCAACTAAAAAAAGACAACGAGGTCAATGACCTTTAGAGATCGACGAAATTGCAGAATAAATAAATAATGTATAAAAACATATAATGTATAACAACCTCCGTGGTCTACCGTGCATATAGTAAGCTTTATATATTTATATAAAAATAACACCGCTTGAAACAAGACTTAAATAATAAACATAATATTGTTTATATATTATTTATGTATTTATTTATATATTTATCGCCATAGGATCCTATCGGAACACTAGGTTAAGTCAATTTTTCTTAATAACAACGCTAAACAAAATACCTGGCCAGATATGGTGATACAGTATGGCAAGGAACAGCCCCAATTTCCATTATTATTATTTTATTATTATTATCTCTATCTCTTCCACTTCTAAGCCTAATAATTATTATAAATAATGATTTAGGTCTAGTTTGGTAGGTCTAAAGGTGCCTCGTCGGGTATTTTAATAAATATTACTTAAAATACTATATTCTAATTTGGATGTGTCAATAAACTATAACTAAAAATAAATATATATATATATGTGTAAAAAATGTCAATATAATTAATATATAATAGTTAAGTAATTAGAAGAGTTTAATTAGTTTCCTGTAAAAAATATAAATAATATATATAGAAAACAAACCTCCATTATTACTCAATAATTTCACACTTACGTAGGTAGTTTAGTAAAAAAAAACCGGAAAATAATTTCCTACAAAACATCCATATGATAACAATTGAAATTAGTGAGTGCGAGTACTTCATTTACCTGAAACAAAAAAACCAATCTTTATTAATAGATCACATAAAATTCACTGTAAACAGATAATGCAGCTTGATATCTAGAAATTGTGTTTACATTGCGATTGCAATGACTCAGTGTGATGATAAGTAGGTTAATAATGGCTTAAGTAGGTACTAGATGTAATTTCGCGGCCGACTTATTGTAGCTCTGACAGTCAAAAATCGGAACTATAGCCTCCCCCAAGGAGCCTTTGGAATAAAACTCTCATCCAACCCGCACAGAGACCTTTGTAAGATCACGAGGACATCCAACTCCTGTTCTCTTCAGCCATACACGGCACCTCTTGAGCCCTAACCCATAAAGAAACCCTAAATAATTTAAATTTTGAAAGAGAAAATCTTTTGAATTTGTTTGAAAAAGATTTGTTTGACATTTTTTTTTTATATTGTTTTTTTTTGTCTTTTATTAATAACATAAAATTATTATATGTATTGACCTAAACTTAATTATGTAATGATGACTAGACTTACTAGATAAGAATATATTTCAATAAAAACAATTTTTGCATGCCACAACAATGGCTAAATGTGCAGAGCCAACTTACTAACCATATTACTGTATGTACCACATTTAAAGAAAATAAACGATTTTGTATTTGAAAATTTGCCAATAAGACATAGGCATAGACGTGCGTACCTTAAATCCTACAAAGGCCTGTTTAAAAAGGCGCGGTGGTGGCTCGGTTGTAAGAACGCGTACCTTAAATCCTACAAAGGCCTGTTTAAAAAGGCGCGGTAGTGGCTCGGTTGTAAGAACGCGTACCTTAAATCCTACAAAGGCCGGTTTAAAAAGGCGCGGTGGTGGCTCGGTTGTAAGAACGCGTACCTTAAATCCTACAAAGGCCGGTTTAAACCCACCGGCATGTACCAATAAGAAATACACTTTTCTTACGTACATTTGTCATCGATTTACAACACCACCGTTCTCGTGCCTCGGAGAGCACGTTAAGCCGTCGTTCCCGGTTCCACTAATACCAACTTGTGGAAACGTTAATAAATTGTCATAAAAAAAATAAAAAAAATGACATCATATCCTCGCCAAGCCGTCTGGCCAGCGTGGCGAGTGTAGGCCAAATTCTCCAGTTCTGGAAGGCCCATCTCCAGCAGTGGAGGTCTAGGACTGTGTTCTAGGGGCTGTAATGAAATGAAACATGCGTGTTGACGGCCAAGTAGTTTCCATAATCTCCTCTTCCTACTCTTCAAGACACCGTGCTGGAACTACAACCCAGCTTCAACATACTTGAGAGTTATTACATTACATACTTTATTAAGATAGTAACACAAAAAATCCTATGTGTGAAAACTTTTAATAGTTCTTAGAATGTTTAATGTTTCTTACCTATTTGAAATTGTCAACTGTTGGTTTTCCAAAATGAATAAATAAATAAATATATAAAATTACAAAAATCAACAGTACTGAACATAATAATTTACATTCATTGTATTACTTCCATAATTTATATTATTACTAGAGATGTGCCGAACATGGGTTTCATCTATAATATTCGGCCGAATGTTCGGCAAACATGCACAATAATTAAATCTATACTAAAATCTGCCTCCGTGGTCTAGCGGTTAAGTTCGTGGATTTATACTCGGAGGTAACGGGTTCGATTCCTGGTCGGGACACAATAATTTTATTTGTGATATTTCTCGAGTTTGGTACGCTGAAGACATCGACGAGCTTGCCACTTGTCATGATTGGCCTATAGTAAAGTTGGCTAAATGTGAATCCGCTTCTTTATAAGCGTGGTTTCTGACCCAAAAGGGAAACGGTCGTGATGATACTTTTACTTCCATAAAATCCTAAAAGTTCAGCTAATAAGTAACACGACATTCAATGACTGTTAGGCGGTACGAAGTTCGCAGGGTCAGTTAGTATACATAATATATACATATTGTTAGTATACATAATAAAAGCGCTATAGGGAGTTTTAGGCTACCGCTCGGTACCCTCGGTCGGTATGCCCCACAAATCAGCGCTGATGAGCGCCACCTATCTGACAACAGTAGTACTATGTCAGGAACCTTCTCCGATGTTCACACAACATTTCAAAGTTTCATCCCGATCGATCAAGTAGTTTTGAAATGCATAGGGAACATACATTAGTTTTATATATATTTTACGAGTATATTATAGTTAAATCGTTTTTGCGATGCTACGTCGCGCCGCATATATTGTGAAAAGGCCCAAAAATAGAATTGCCAGCTAGTATTATTTTACTAAGAGCGGTGGTGGGTCAATTGTAAATACGCTTTCTTTAACATCCTAAAAAGCTGGGTTCGAATCTTGGAAATACATTTTTCTTACGTAAATTTGAATTAAAACACCACCGTTCGCGTGCCTCGGAGAGTACGTTAAGCCGTCGGTCTTGGTTCCGCTACGACCAAATTGTGAATCGTTAATAAATTGTCATACAAATGACATCAGACCCTGGCTAACCCGTCTGGACAGCGTGGCGAGTGTTGGCCAAATACAGTGGCGGTCTAGGACTCTGTGTTCTAGGGGTGTAATGATGATGATGAATATTTTACTTAATTAAGTAAAAAATATTAAATAAACCATAATTTTGTATACGGAAGAACCTGGTTCAAACGTGAGTTTATCCAGAAACGGTTTCATAATGTCGAGGATTAATGGAGATTTGTTTAGACGCTAACATAATTACAGTCTACGGCGACGTAATGTTTCCCTACAGTTCTGTGAATTTAATTTAGGTACGCTCTCGAGTGAATAAGACATAAGCATAGCTGTCGACAGCAATATGATGACGACTAGAGTTGCTTATAGTGAACTTATAATATTATCAATCTACAGGACCAAGACAAGACACATCATCATTAGAGCCCCCTAAAACACATAGTCATAGAACTCCACTATTGAATATATTTTGAAGAATTTGGCCTGCACTCGCTATGCTGTCCAGACGGGTTCACGAGGGTCTGATGTAAATTTTAATGACAATTTATTATTGATTCCACGACTTGGTATTAGTAGAACCGGGACTGACGACTTAACGTGGTCTACTAAGCACGGGAACGACGGTGTTGTAAACCTATGACAAATGTACGTTACAGAAGTATTTCTCATTGGTACATGACGGGGCTCGAACCATTAAACTTTTTTTTTCGATCGGTAAGCGATCTTACAACCGAGCCACCACCGCTCTAACATAAAGTCCTATGCATATTTTATTTTAGAACATATTTTTAGAGAGTTAGACCTCCTTTAGCTGGGCTGCACGCTCGCTTGCTAGATTTTTATCTACCAAGTTAATAGGTAATTCATAGTATTATCACGACCGTATAATGCACATTAATTTCATGTTATTTTAGTTTTTAGTATCATCACGACCGTTTCCCTTCCGGGGTGGTTAGAAACCATGCTTATAAAAGAGCGGATTCATATTGGGCCAACTTTACTATAGGCCAATCATGACTAGTGGCAAGCTCGTCGGTACCTTTAGCGTACCAAACTCGAGAACTATCACAAATAAATTAAATATGATTGTGTCCCGACCAAGAATCGAATCTGGTACCTCCGAGTCTAATTCGACGGACTTTATCGCTAGACCTCAGGGGCAGTCACTATTTTAGTTTATGTGCATTACTAATATTACTTTCGTATAATATTAACACTTGCTGGTAAAAGATAACAGCCTAACTTTTGTTATATCAATTCCTTATTTTATTTGCAATTTGCGAGCCCAGCTGTTTTCGAGCGACTATTGGCTAAGTAAAGACGCCTTGAAACAATTGATGAGTTGCTCAATTTATTTGCCAATACAATTTAAAACTTAGATTTACGAGATCTTCAGCGTAGTTCGTTCTACTTTAAATTAAAAACTACTGACAATGAAACTTTAAATACTTGGATAAGTATATTTATGTTAGGACAAATTATCCAGAAATTTCTGGAAGGCCCATCTCCAACATTGGGAGGTCTAGGACTAAGTGTTCTAGGGGCTGTAATGATAATGATGAATAAATAACTATTATTGTTTTGAGGCTAAAAAAAGAGAATATGAAACTATTTGCAATAGATTCTTTTTTTCGACGTTTGCTGTAGAAACGATGGGCCCGTGGGGATCGGAACTTAAAGCCTTTTATAAAGAAATTGTTCCAAGGCTCATTGGCGTTTCTGGCAGTTTTTTCTCCCAAAAATTAAGTATCCTAACTCAAAGGGGAAATGCTGCTAGTGTATTGGGCACCATGCCACAAGACAGCGATTTGGAGGAGCAATTTTTTTTTGTAAGTATGCATTTTTATTTTTTATTATTATTATTATCTTTTTGGTTAAATTTAGATTTTGTTTTAATATAGTTTATTTAATAATGTAATTCTTTTATATTGAAAGATAATTAAAAGCGTGGTTTCTGACTCCATAAGGAAATAGAGTCGTAATGATATTTCTATATTTCACTATGAGACGTTTCCAAACTCCAATTAAAATCGTATTGAGGTCGCGAGCGTGACTCGTTGCCAAAATTGAGCTACGAAATGGCACAAGTTTGTCCAAATTACACCAAAATAAGACCACAAATTCGGACGTCATTTTTGTTATAATTCTGAAACTAATTTTAGAGCCCATTTTTGACATCCATTACGCTGCTGATTTAAAATCCAATTTTGGCGATATTTATAACTCAAAGAGTTCCAAAAGATAGAGCGGTAATTGGTAGACATTTTCATACATAATGTTACATTATTTTTTAGGCCATCCAAAACCCAATAGCAACACTATTTTACATATTTAATGTCTTCGACTTATGCCAATCTTAATTTATAGTGAACCCTCAACCCGCCCCGACTTCGTTTGAGTATACTACGAGTATAAAATATTTATATGACACATAATTGACAAAATAAATATTTTGGTGTGTACTGAACTGGGCTAATCTGAAGTTTAGAGATCATCGGTTTCGGAGTCCATACATACAACGTTTTTACAGAATCGATGAACGATGGAGTAGACGGATTATGGAGTGGAGAACGCGTACTGGAATACGCAGAGTGGACGACCCCCGACAGACTGATGACCTGAAGAAGGTCACCGAATGGAGCTGGAAGAGGGTGGCAGAAGAGGCACAGGCTGATGATGATGATGAACAGTCGCAGTCAACAAGATCTCACTTACTTGCACAAAATTACACACTCATTGCTTCAATCCTCTACTTTGCTGTCTTATCTCAGAGTTTGTACTTGGCGTAATCCCCGGCATTTACTTTGAAAAAGAATTATTTATGTAATGACATTTTACTAATCTTATATTGATTTTTTTACTACTATAAAATATATGATATAACTTTCAACACAAATTGACATTAATAATATATTAATTCTCGTTAATATTAATATAAAAATAATAATAAAAAATAAACCTACATTTTTTTAAAACACAGTTGATTCTAATCATCCAAGTAGCATGCCGTGTACAGTACATGCCCTTGGGTTCTAATTCCGACCTTATAAATTATTGTAATAAGTGGCTTAAATGTATTAATTCTGTGGTGTCAAGGAAAAAGGAGATGAGTCGAAAAATAGAAAAAATAGATTTTTGCACCTATTGGTTCAAAACATTCATATGCCTCAATGCAACAAGGAGATGAGTCGTAACATTAAAATGTATAAATAAGTAAAAAGAGTTATCTCAGTATCGCGCTTTTACCGCCAATAATTCAGTTATGCATAGTGAGATGAGTCGACTCGTACCTAAAGTATACGACTAATGAAATTGAACATTACGTAAATTACAATTTTCTAATTATAAAAATTAGTTGTTTTCTTAATTTGCCTATTTCTAGTGAAAAGTTCAAGTTTTGTACTTATCCCCTTTTTCCTTGACACCACAGAATTGTAACCTGATAGTGTACAAATAAATAAACAGATCTCTTTCAAATTGCCGATAAATGCAGATTATTCTTTGGACCGCCTTGCCGTTAGTGTAGCAATAGCACGAGTAGAATTATTTAAAATAATAATAGTAATGACGTGTCACAAATGCTATAGGTTTATGTGAATATAGATATTTTGTCTCTGACTTACTCGTGTGTGTATAAGCGAAGGCTTATACTGGATGGTTTATGCTGGAGAGCTATGACCTAACCTAACAATTCACCACAGTAGTAGATTTGCTAACATCCAATAATTGAGTTTACTTTAGCGAGCAGCAAATTAACATAGTGTTAATGAAGTTAGGAACTTGTTTACCTATAATTGTTACAACATTCAAATACTACATAGAAATTAAACAATTGGGATTTGTTGTTTTTGGAAAATACCTATGTGTACTATACAAAGGTATACAGTTAGTTTAAAATCAACTACAGCAGAGCCTCGTCTGAACTATAGATATTGTTCTGTTGTATTTTTTTTAAAATTAAGTTTATAAACTATATGCCATCAAAAATATATCTTGTAAAAAAACAAGTCTCGCAAGTCAGCTCAGCTTCTACCTTAAAAGTTGTTAGATCCATGTAATACCAGGTCGGTTGATTTATAGTCTCTACTTAAGGGACCTTCTGTCTTAAGTTATTACGTAATTAGCTAACCTGACAATTAAACACATAAGTCACAAATTAGTGACCATATCAATATTTAAAATCTTTTATTTATATTTTATATAAATAGATAAACTTGGCTGTCGCATGAAAACACAACGTATCTCACAAGTATATATTACATATTAGGTATATTAAATTAGATTGTTTAATGCTCTACTCTGCTTAGTGCTCGCTCTTCTACGTATCTTGCACTATAAGGTAAGCACGTTAAAAAAACATCGCTCAGTGCACGTTAAGATTGTTATCATTAGAACCCACGTGCTAATCTATGTAGGGCTTCTTCGTGCTGCATTTCCTATTACAAAACACTTGCAATACTGTCACGCAACTTGCTACTTCCGCATACCTACCTAAACATAGATTTTTTTATTAATTAAAAAATCGTTTTACATCTGCGTTTGGATTAAATCCTCATCAGTATAGCAGCCCCTAAAACACAAGAGTCTTAGGCCTTCACTATTGAAGATTGGCTTTCCAGAATTTTTTGAAGAATTTGCCTCGACACGGCTGCCATGACAGACGGGTTGGCGAGGTCTAATGTTATGATGAACCGGGACCGACGGCTTAACGTGCGAGGCACGGTGGTGTTTTAAATCTAGGACAAATGTACGTAAGAAAAGTGTATTTCTCATTGATTGAACCCACCTTTTTAGGATGTTATAGAAAGCGGTTTGGTACAACCCAGCCTAAATCTGAGGTTGTAACCACTAGACTACTGAGGCAGCATTATACCTACAATAAAGTAATGAATTATACACTTTCAAAAAGATAAGGTATTTTGCATACAAAATCAGAATTAAGTAGGTACAATGAAAAGTAAAATGCTTACACATAATTACAAAGTATTTAGTAATTACTTACGAACTTAGTAACTTTGTATAAAAGATTATCAATCTACACGCTTTCTTGATTTTCAATTATATTATTTACATCACGCTTAAATTTTTAAGTATGCTTTCCACCAGAGAGATATTTATTTATTTAAAACTTTTTGCACTCTGTACCTAATGCCGCTAAACATTCTTACTTGGTCAACCTTATGGTAGTCAAAAAGGCTCGACTGCAGTTAAAGGTTATTAATTTCATTACCGCAGTAAACAATAGGGAAGAAGAATAACGGGTTGACCGAGATCCCATGGAGCGGGTAACGGCTACTTCTCACAAAACTACAACATTGACTAATGCAAGGGTTGGGCATTAACACAAAGTCCTAGACTGCTGCATCACCAAAACAAAAAAAGCTCGGAATACTGAACAAGGTGAAGCGGTTTTACGGTTGCGTGTAAATTTTTTATTACTTTTATCCTATTGTTTAATATTTATTTTATTCTCATTTGTTAAACATATATGTAAACTGTACATTTAGTGTTCCTTCCAATTTAGTAAATGGTACTGTACATCTCTGCGACTCGTGACTCACCCAACATAAGGCTGTAGCTCAACACCAAGCTCCAGCCTCGGCTGTAGCATATGCTGAGCTGACCACCTATTTATCGCCACATCTGTATGTATGTTTCGGTATATTCGTATATATAGAATGGGCTTACATTTAAACATTTAGATTTATTCATTGTTTATATATGTTTTAGTAAATGTATTTGTTGCGATAAATAAAGTATTTTCTTTCTTTCTAATATAATTATATTGCCAGTATAAATAAATAGAACCTTTGTATGTAATCAAAACAAAAAACCAGGCTAATCCAGTTGAGGACTGTCATTAAAATAACATTCTGGTTTCATGTGGTTTCGCTCCAGTTGTCGAAAGTTACGATAAGTTACGATCGCGTGTATTAACTCCTATCCGACGATTAGCTCAATGCAATCCATGCTACCTATTGTTTTAGTATCATTTTCGCCGATTTACTGGGTTACTGAGTTAGGCCAGTGGCTCTAGCTGGTCTGTTCTGTTAACCGCACCCGGTAACAATAAAATGTGTATTATTTTTTATTAATGTATTTATCCTGAATACGATATGTGACATAGAGTCCAGCTGGTGGTAAGCAGTACGTTAGGTCCAAGAATGAAAAGAAAGTAACTGACGCCAGCTACTAAGTAAAACTTAAAGGACTCCAGGTTATAGCAGTGGGGAAACACACTTCAGCGTGCGACAGATGTTAGTCTTCAAATTTATGACTACGCTTAGGGATAGTGGCTATGTTATGTGGATTATTGTGGATGCGTGTGGTTCAGAAGCTAATCGGAACACTCACCGTGGTATAGCTTGTAGAAAACGCTCAAAATCGTCTCGGCGAAGCTACAGTGAATCGAAACTTTTAAACACTGTAAGGTACTTATCGAAACTATCCCAGAGGTGGGATTATACGAAAAGGTCCTTATACGAACGAAACGATTATTAACTTAATTATAGCGGTAAACAATAACAGTGTCCGTTCGTTAAAGGTTTTTTTTTTATCTAACCTTGTGCATGACGTAATTTCGCAACAAACCTCCATGCTATATCTATGTCCAGTCGACAACACATTACATCGGAAATTTTACTTCAAATAGAGCCCTTATTTCTATGGCATGAGAGTCATAATACGTAAAGTTGGATGGAGAATGTAGGACGCCGATAGCGCATCGATTTAAGAACTAGGCTTCCTATACAGGATGTTTCGTTATATAGTTTCATTATTTATTCATGCGTTAAAGTTATGAAATAGTATTAAAGTATCATCGCGGCTGTATCCCTTACGGGGCGGGCATAAACCACGCCTAAAAAGAATCAAATCTTATCATTTATTCATCCTTAAGTATAGATATATTTTACGATTGGTATTCAGTAGTAGTAGAACGCATCAGTCAAGAGCTCGGCCTCTCTATCAATAGAAGCAAAACAAAACTTCTAGTGGTAGACCGGTCCAACACGCTAGAACTCACCGGTGCATTGAATCTGGAAACTGTAGAGAGCTTCACTTACCTGGGTTCGAGCATCAGCAACACTGGATCGTGCCAGGCTGAAATTCGACGACGCATCGGAATGGCCAAGAACGCCATGTCTCAGCTAAACAAAATATGGACGGACAGGACGATTTCCATAAAAACGAAATCCAGGCTAGTTAGATCACTGGTTTTCTCCATATTCCTGTTTGGCGCTGAGACATGGACTATAAAATGCGCTGACCGAAAGCGTATCGATGCTTTTGAGATGTGGTGTTGGAGAAAAATGCTGAGGATCTCGTGGACTGAGCATCGTACTAACGTATCGATTTTAAACCAACTAGCCATATCGACTAGGCTATCCACCATATGCCTTCGTCGGATACTCCAGTACTTCGGACACATTGCCAGAAAAGGAGGGGATAACCTGGAGAAACTTTTTGTTACTGGCAAGGTGGAAGGAAAGAGACCGAGAGGCCGTAGTCCGATACGCTGGTCCGACCAAATCCGCTCCACCACCAACACTAGCGTCCATGATGCTGTGCATGCCGCCGAAGACAGGAACGGGTGGCGTGCTATCATCAAGACGCACACCAATTCATCGGGAGGTCACGACCCTCATCAATGAGGAAACACGACGCAAGGAGGAGGATTCAGTAGTTAGTTCGTTCAGCTATACTTAACATTTAAGGGCATACAGATAATATATTAATTCAAATGCCAAAGTCAGATTATTATTTAAAACAAATACAGATTATTGGATAAATCCTTCTTGCGTCGTAATTCAATACTGAGGGTCGTACCTCCCAATAAATTGGTGTGCGTCCTGATGATATTGCGTCTTCGGCAGAATAGACAGCATCATGGATGCTAATGTTAGTAGTGGAGCGGGTTGGGTCCGGCCTCTCTTTCCCTTGCCTAACCTTGCAACAAGGAGTTTTTCTAGATTATCTCCTCGCTTTCTGGCAATGTGTTCGAAGTACTGGAGTAATCCACGAAGACACATGATGGATTGTTCTTAGTCGGTACACTCTTGGTAGAGTCGTAGTACGCTTAACAAGCCGTCGTCGCCACTCCGCAGCTTTCCTGATGCACTCATGTAGGGGATGATCCATTGCAGCCTTCACCTGATATGGTGGATAGCCTACTCGATATTTGGAATTGTTTTAAAATCGATATGTTGGTTTGATGCTCTGTCCATGAGATCGTCAGTATTTTTCGCCAACACCACATCTCAAAGGCGTCGATGCACTATCGTCAGCGCTCTTTATGCTCCATGTCTTAGTACCATATAGGAATAAGAAGAAAAGCAGTAACCTAACGGGTCTGGATTTCATTCATATAGAGATCGTCCTGTCTGTCCAAATTTCGTGTTGTTGAGACATGGCGGATTTAGCCATTCCGATGCGACTTTGAATTGCGTCACATAATCAAGTATTGCTTATGCTGGAACCCAGCATTGGATAAATAATACAATTAACAAAATCAATTAAATAAGAATACAACGCGCGGTGGTGGCTCGGTTGTAAGAACGCGGGAAGAAAGGGTCGGTCCAAACCTACCCGGCATGTACCAACGAGAAAAACACTTTTTTATGTACATTTGTCATACACATCGACGAGCTTGCCACTTGTCATGATTGGCCTATAGTAAAAAATAAATGTGAATCCGCTTATTTATAAGCGTGGTTTCTGACCATCCCGAAAGGAAAACGGTCGTGATGATACTTTACTTTTTTACTTTACTATTTACAACACCTCCGTTCCCGTGCCTCGGAGAGCACGTTAAGCCGTCGGTCCCGGTTCCATTAATACGAACTTGTGGAATCGTTAATAAATTGTCATTAAAAATTGACATGAGATCCTCAACCCGTCTGGCCAAATTCTCCAGATATATGTTCTGAAAGGCCCATCTTCAACAGTGGAGGTCTAGGACACTGTGTTCTATAGGGGCCGTAATGAACGCAAATACAAAACACAAAAGTAAAAATACAATTACATGTTAATTAACATTTTTTAAAGTTACAATTTATGTCAAATGTGAGATCCTCATCAGTCAGAACATCGTCAATTGTATAATAAACAACAAAATGTACAATTTAGCACCATATCAAAGATACTTTTACTCAAGACAGCTGTTTTATGGTTGAATGAGAATATATTTCGTGGACAAGAAGCGGATTCACATTTTGCCAAACTTTACAGCCGGTCGATGTCTTTAGCGTATCAGTGGGTAGCGTAGCGTGTCCATGCGCAATATTATTATTATTTTTTTTTGAGGGTTTCCCTCGCTGTAAACTGCGATATTATACCCAGCGTGTTTGGGCGATAAGGCCGCGAATGGAAATGGAAGATACAAGAAAAGCATTAAATTCTGCAACATATGGAATTTGACGATAACCGAATTAACTTGTAAAAACGAAAGAATAAATTACGACAGATATGGCTGTATGGGCTAAATCCCTTTGCCTTTCCTATTACCTAAATCATTATCTTTCTGGAGAATTAAAAAAAAACGGTTTATCCGAATGAAAACCACTTTTTTTTGCTGACCACATTATTATTACATGGGCAAAGCTTGGTCAAATAGCTTGTTACATTTTAAACCGCGCCTACAACTTTAGGAACGATTAAAGCCCAGATGTGATATGGGGTGGCGTTATTTTGGGGTGAAAATATTGATTTTTGTTGGCCTGTTTTGAAGGTGACGGCCATGACAGCTGGCTTGTTAACTGCTTTCCGTCTATTCCATTATATGAGCAGAACAAGATCCGTAGAAGAGTGACCTTTAGTGGAAATAAATAGACTCTTTATTGGACAAAAACAATGCATTCGTGCTATTTGTAACACACCTCCTATGACTTCCTGTCGTCCTTTATTTATAAAACTAAAATTACTGACTGTTCCTTCTATCTATATACATGAATGCTGTTTATTTGTAAAAAGCCACCCGGAACTTTTTAAAACTCTTAGGGATAATTGCAATTTTAAAACGCGTTATCCTAGTAGAATAATTATTCCAGCTCATAAAAGAACTCAATATAGCCGAAATTGTTATGCAATGGCAACAAAGATATTTAATAAGCTTCCAGTTACTATAAGGGAGCTGCCACTAAAACTGTTCAAATTAAGAGTAAAAAAAATGCTGGTTAATAAATGTTTATATTCGACAAAAGAATATTTAGACACTAAGCTCGACAAAGTCATGTGACTAAATAAATATTTGTATGCTAGAAATAGCGAAGCATGTGATATAATTACATATAATAATTTACATCCCTGTACCTACCATGTTTCTGACAAATAAACTATTTCATTTCATTTCACCGATCGGTTATCCAAATGAAATCCATCTTATAAACAATAAAATTCACTAACAAAAGCGTCGGTGATGAGTTATAAAGTAAAAAGGATCATCACGACCGTATGTATCCCTTTCGGAGTTTTTAATGAAGCGGATTCACATTGAGCCAATTTTACTATAGGCCCATCATAACCAGTGGCAATAATGTTTGTTCATTTAAAATGTATGTGTGTATGTATGTTTGTTCCGAACGCGTGGGCCGATTTTGATGATCGCTTTAACGAAATTTGATTAATGTCATATCTTCAGTGACACTCGCGTCATAAAGACAAGGATTCCGTTACCAAAAAGTTTGATAACCGCTTAAACAACACCATTCTTTTTTTTATTATTATTATTTTATTACATAGTGACTTTACCAGTCAGGACCATTTACATGTACTATTTTTATATTATATAAAAGGTGGATTTCATTCGGTTAACCGATCTGTAAAGGTCGCTCTTAGACTATTAATCTAAAAGACTTGTATACGTAAGTACTTGATACGATATTCACTGATTGTACAACAAACAGCAAAACCTGTTTCATTTTATAAGTATATCGAAAAACGGTTAATTTATATGCGAGTAGAAGGCGCCGACCGTTCAGTAATGAACTAATATAGGAAGTTTCACATCCTTGCAAAAGGCTGCTCGTTACCTTTTTTATTCATTTCATTACAGCCCCTAGAACACAGCTCTCCACTAATGGGGATGGGCCTTCCAGAAAATATATCTGGAGAATTTGGCCTACACTCGCCACGCTGGCCAGACGGGAAGGGGAGGTCAATTTTTAATAAATTAACAATTCCACAATTTGGTCGAACCGGGACCGACGGCTTAACGTGCTCTCCGAGGCATGGAAACGATGGTGAAGAGAAAGACAAATTTCTAAACTTTCTATGGATTTACTGTGCGGGTGCCGGGTCCATCGTGTGTGGGTAAGAGATGAGAAGAATGGTGTCTCGGGCTTGCGACCGACAATAAGCTGGTTTAAGAAAAGGAGGCCTCCCTTTTTTATTTTATTGCGCGATAATACGCACACCATCCACCATTCTACTTCTCTCTCTACCCAACAAAATACTCCGTTAATGCCGTCTTCGAAGCTCGTTCCATAAATGTATTGACGGCAGACCTGCTTAGGCCCAATTCTTTCAGTAAGTGATGTAAATCTATGACAAATGTACGTAAGAAAAAGAAGGTACATGCCGCGGGAATTTGGTTTATTGCAAGTTGCCATTGCATAAAAATTTCGGCTATATTAGGTACTTTTAAGCGCTGTAATTATTTGAGTATTAAGTCCCGAATAATTCTATAGGTTATTAATGAGTTTATTACGGCATCAATTTTCTCTGCATTTGACATGTTCGGCGTCTCGTATTGCTAATAGCGTGTCATTAAATTTGACACGTGACATGAATGACAACATCAAAGACATTTATCATACTTATACCCCCCACTCAAGTACGAAATTTTTGGAAAAGAACAGGATAATTTAACTGTAACTTTAAAAGACTAAAGCGAGCGTTAGTGATTAACTTGTCGTGAGTAAGATGAGAAATACACTTTTCTTACGTACATTTATCATAGATTTTATAATATTTCCTCTTTGGGTAAAGAGAGGAGCAGAATACTGAAAATTGTGTCTTCTCAAGAAGCAATACCTTCTTAAAAAACAAAATGGCCTCCTAAAAAACATCTTCTATAAATTATAAGAGACTAGCAGTCTTCAAACTAGTGTATATATTTATTCGAAGTTATTTAATATAAATTAAAAGCTACCTAAATAATAAAATTAGAAATAAACTAAACTATAAATAAAAAATGTCGTCTAGAGACGTCCCATCTGAGATAGTCCCAAGGAGACTGGCAACATTTCCCCTCTGTATAGCGAGGCTAATACGTTGGCAGAAATAATTGCCAGCCTTCCTGTCTCCAGACCTTTCTGTCAGCCGTCTTTGACAACTCCTTGGCCAAGCGCCTCGCCGACGGTCCCCATGGGCCCATCGTCTCGACCCCAAACAGCGCAAATTCGTAACCGGCACCAAGGTTGACATATTTGCGCAATTTGAGGTTCTCCGCAGAAAACGCCGCTCTCCCCGCGCCTGACGAGGTCGCCTGGATGTGAGATGGAGCTAATGTGTCTACACACGTCGCATCCCACACCAGAGACCTGCCAAGTTTCCACGGCCCAACAGTCATTCCGTCGGGTCTCTTGCCATCGCTCCGCACAATCCTAGATGGTTCTAAGATTGCGGGTACACCAGCAGTGACAAGAGCCCTTCGGATGATGTCGTTGAGAGCCGCGTGACGAGGAATGCGGCCAGCACTTCTAGCACAAGAAAGCCCGTGGTGTCCGAGATGATCGACTGGTTCTCCGCATCGACACTGGTGCGGGTGGACGGACAGTCCGGGCTAGACGAAGGCACACCGCCATGGTCAGTGATCTAGCAGTCTTAGATCATGTAGTTAAAACATGTAGTCTATTTAGTTTCTAGGAAATAAAGTTACGGACATTTTAGAGATATATACGCTTTCATACCTAATTTTTGACAGAGAAATGAGCAAAAGCATTTATAACGATTTTAATATATTTTATTAAAACTAATCTTAATGTAATTTTATTTCCTAGAAAGTTAATAGACTACATTTCACTTAGACTGAATAATCTTTAAACATGTTGTATTGTGCGAACGAGATGGATGCAAAAGCGTAAACTCGGAATACAAATGAAACCCTGCCAACTAACGAAGGTATTTCAATTCTATGGAAGGTCCATCTTTAGCAGTAGACATCTATATCTACCGGTTATCAGACGGGCGCCGTCTATTAATATATTTAAAAATCTCCTAATCGCTCACTTTCTCAACAAACAACTTAGCTCTTATTAGTACCTACATCTATTATACATACATATCTTAACGCCAGATCCCTTGCAGAGACAATTGAGCGCCATCTGACACGATCACGACATACCTCTTTCGCTTCGTCGACATTCATTAACCTCTTCATACATGCCCTTTGGTTACGAAGACTTTTCAATGCACCTTCAGTCAGTGTTTTATTTATTTGATCGTGATATGTGAGTCTCGGTCTGCCAGGGCCTCTTTCACTCACAACTTTCGCATTATATATCTGGTTCGTCAATCTTTCATCGCTCATCCTTTCAACATGCCCGAACCATCGTACTATTTTTAATGTGTGT
This sequence comes from Tinea semifulvella, assembly GCA_910589645.1. NCBI lineage: Eukaryota > Metazoa > Arthropoda > Insecta > Lepidoptera > Tineidae > Tinea > Tinea semifulvella. The sequence goes on from OU342604.1 coordinate 1,687,754, forward strand.
AAATAGTTCTATAGTTACTATTTTTTGTATGTATATATATATTATTTAATTAATATTATGTAACGATTATTATGTATTGTATGTAGTTGTATATTTATAATAATGCACCCCGCAATCCTCTACCACACTCCCAAAGGTTAGCTGTTATAAAATGCCGAAAGGCATTAAGTTCGCCCTTGTACATTACTTTTACGTTTTTTTGTGCAATAGAGAGTTTATAAATAAAAATAAATAAATATATAGGAGTTGTAAAGATGATGACATAATAAATTAATGGATATTAAAAAGCGGCTATAGGTTAAACAAATATGAAATACGTTCTCCATAAATAACATAAAAATCTGAAACACGTGCCAGTCAGTTCTTATTTTAGAAACCCCCAATTTTCCCGCCATAAACGTCCCGGAAGAGTAATTTAGATTTTGTAGACTGTGAAATGTCACTATGGTAATTTCCGATCGCATAAATTTTGTTACGATTTAATTCGAGATTGAAAACAGACTATTTTTCATTATTTAATAATTGTTGGGGAAAAACACAGATTCTTATGTATGTGCATCGATGTATATAGATAGGCCTATTTAATACAAAACGCACTCTAAAAACGTGCCACCTACCAACATGTACCTAGCAACTTTGGGGGCCAATTCTCAAGAAATTATATTTTATGAAAATTCTGTTACTATGCATACAAAAAGACTATTTTCACTCGATATAAATATTAATATTATTCGCTCTCGACGCTTGCTTTGCGTCGCTCGCGACTGTTGGTGCAGCTACATGACTTCGATTGGTTTTGCGGGAACGTTTTTATATCAGTGAGGGCCTATCTATATATATCGATGTGTATGTATGTTTCTTTGTGGTACACTGGAGACCAATTGTAGTAGGTCAATTTTGATGATTCTTACGTCAATCGATTCGTCTTCATCACTCGAGTGTCACTGAAGATATGACCAATAATCAAATTTCGTTATGAACCAGACGCCATATATTGTGGAAAATAAAAAAATGAAAGTCGAAAAACTATATTAAGTGGGGTATCATCGAATAGGTATTTAAAAATCATGTTTACTCTTTAATTTTTTAATTTTTTCATTCAGGATCTATAACAATTTAAATTTGGTTAGTAACCATAGTAAAAAGTAAAGTATCATCACGACTGTTTCCCTTTCGGGGTGGTCAGAAACCAGGCTTATAAATAAGCGGATTCACATTTAGCCAACTTTACTATAGGCCAATCATGACAAGTGGCAAGCTCGTCGATGTCTCTAGCGTACCAAACTCGAGAAATATCACAAATAAATTAAATAAATTCACGGACTTAACCGCTAGACCACGAACCATAGTATAAAAAAATTATAATACCATAGTATAAATATCATTTAAAATTTCGATGTAAGTCCTACCTACACCTACCTTACTATCGTAAAGATGTAACAACCTCCATGTACTATGTGCTATGTACAATGATAAAAAAAATGTATGTTTGTATATATATATAATTTCAACCCGACATATTTAATAGGTACAGGTTATTTGCGAATTCATTACTTGGTAATTAGGAAAATCTGTGACCCCGTTCGCCCTTCAAAAGGTTAAGGACGTTACAAACAAAATTGATTATTTACATAATATCCACCAGAAACTGCTGTAACAGAGAATTTACATAACAAGACGGGGCAAGAAGCCAAACGGTATGAGAATTATAGCACAGAATAAATAAGTCTACGGCAGTGAATTGCTGGTTATGGTCGTATTCGACGAACACTATTAAATATAGTTTTTTGTTAAAAACAAATCCTTCTTTGATAACAGTAAAACAAAATAGCGTAAAAAACTTTTTTTTTTACATTTTCTGAGCTATTATGGTCCAAATTTCAATTCTCTATCTCAGCGGTTCTCAAACTTTTATGGTGACGGAACCCTTTTGGAAAGCAAAATACTTGATGGAACCTTACAATAAAACAATAGTTTTTAAAAGTGTATTCTTTACTTTATGTTTTGAAGTTAGAGTCGAAAGTCGCTTGTTCACAACCATAGCGTCTAATTCAGAGGCGCCTTTTATCAAAGGGACTGCGCGCTCACAAGTATACGCGCGGCGGACGGAGTCAAAACGTTCGACCAAAGAGGTGTATTGATTTTTTTTTCTAAATTCTTGCGGAACCCCTACAGGGGTATCGTGGAACCCTAGGGTTCCGCGGAACACACTTAGAGTATAGCTGCTCTATCTTATCGGGAAGTTAGTTTAAAATTAATTACCAAATTCCACCCGGACAGACATACAAGCGAGTTAATAAAATCATTTAACTGTACATTTAGTGCTCCTTCCGATTAAGTAAATGGTACTGCATATCTCTGCGACCCGTGACTCACCCAACATAAGGCATCAGCTGAAAATCAGCGCTGCAGTCTCGGCTGTAGCATATGCTGAGCTGACCACCTATTTATCGCCACACCTGTTTGTATGTTTCGGTATATAGAATAGGCTTACATTTAAATTTATTCCTTGCATATTTTATTTTTTTTGTAACCATTCTAATTGTTGTGATAAATAAAGTATTTACTTTCATTCTTTCTTTCTTTTTCTTTAAAAATAAAATGGCGTGTCATGGGATTTATTTTGATGGATCCCGGGAAAATATACATTCCCAACCCAGGCCATTCATTATCAAGGCCTACTGTCTGTCGGACTTTCTAGCACCTACACACTTCCATTTAAGTATCAGAGCTGAAGACAAATATTTCTGTTAAACATAATTTTAAAAGCAATTGATGTTAATAAAAACCATTTAATTAGGAAGATAGGTAATTAAGATCAAAGATATTAGCCGGACGTTAGCTTTACACTCTGATAAATTTTAAGAGAAAATTTATTCTTTGTTTTATACATTATACAAGAATACACTTGCCAAAGTAGGTAAAGCCATTAGCACTACGACAATTTAATATTTGAAAAAATGTTTTTTATATATAAAGTGCTGACTGATAAATGCAACGAGAGGGCTAAGAGTTTTCTAGTACAAATAGCAAATTGCATTAGGTATTTATTTTCTTTATTCAGGAAACATATTATAAATATTATATAATATGTTGTATTGTATATTGTGTTATATGCACACTGCTACTGTGAGCGCATATTCTGACCTGTCTTTCATTCATTTATATAAAAACTTAATATAATACATAAGTGATGAGCAAAGGCGAACTTAACGTCGCTAGTCATTCTCTGACAGCCGAACCCTTAAGACAGTATAGGTAGGTGCAATATATATATTGTTGTTTTTTTTCGTTTTCTTTTTTTGTTCTCTTCTCCCGATGGATGATGAATGCGGTGATAAGGAAGGCAAAGGGTCTAGCCAATACAGCCAAGTCTGATGTAATATATCTTTCATTTTATGAGTTAATGAGGTCATCATTAGATTCCAGATGCTGCAGAATTTGATGCTTTTTGTTGTATATTAAAAATGCATGTTTGCAGTTGTCGTAATGTATTTAATAAGTGACATAATATTGTAAACAACTTGTTACTAAGGAAACATCGAAGTTCAAAATACTACACTTTTCTTGGAGTCACTGGCGGCACCATAGCTTAAACACGTCGGGTAAAATATGGGAGTTGACAGCACGGGAAAACCGCAAAAAATAAACTGCATCTCGTGCTAATTTTAAATATGTTAAAATTCAATTCATCGTTTTCCATAATTATTCACATTGTAGCACATTATTAAACAAAACAACACCACTTTTGACCAATAATATCCACAGTAAATTAATTTACAAAACAAAAACTTGCACTTGACATGTCCACGCAATATGGCGCGAAGAACTCCAATTTTTTTCTTTTTTTGGTTCTCTTCTCCCGATGGATGATGAATGAGGTGATAGGGAAGGCAAAGGATCTAGCCTATACAGCCAAGTCTGACGTAATATATCTTTCTTTTTTATGAGTTAATGAGGTCATCATCAAATTCCAGATGCTGCAGAATTTGATGCTTTTCTTGGAGTCACTCGCGGCATTACACGGCAAACACGTCGAGTAAAATATGGGAGTCCACAGCGCGGAAAAACCGCAAAAAATAAACTGCATCTTGTGTCCCATATTCAAAGTCCAATTTATCGTTTTCCATAACTATTCACATTGTAGAACATTATTAAACAAAACAACACCACTTTTGACCAAGAATATTCACAGTAAATTAATTTACAAAACAAAAATTGCGCGAAGGACTCCCTATTTTTTTCTTTAAATTTACCTATAATGGAAGGCAAAGGAACTTGTCCATACACCTTGTGTAATAAACAATATTATTATAATACATACATACATACATATCTTCACGCCAGATCCCTTGCGGGGTAGGCAGAGACAATTGAGCGCCATTTGACACGATCACGACATACCTCTTTCGCTTCGTCGACATTCATTAACCTCTTCATACATGCCCTTTGGTTACGAAGACTTTTTAATGCACCTTCAGTCATTATTATAATACTTATATAATTTCCCAGTTCACTAAGTTAAGTCCATATTTATAAAAAAAAAATGTAATTGTTATAATAAACTTTATTATTATTATTATATAATTATACAGGACTACTTAACATTACAATGTCATGATTGAATATAAATAAAAATACATTGTTAATCAATTAGCATAGATTCTGTCATCAAGTTAGATCATTCTATATATAAATAACAAATTAGTATCATTTTGCATAATGACAAATAAATATGCATTAAACGTTTGGATGCTGTTACGAATATAAAAAAAAAATTACATATAATTAGTACATACTTCCTTACTTGGTGATGGCCTATCTTAAAATCCACAAAGGTTTGTGTTAGACTCTGGCATGTAACTGCAATAGCCTAAATATGGCACATGGCGTTAAGTACCTTCGCGTAATTGTAGATCAGCACTTAATTTGGTGCAATCATGTGGACTAAGCAAAATAATTGGGGTTTTTTAAAAGTTGCATTGTTTGGCTAATCAGAAATTGCTTGCAGTCCTTTTGCACAGTCCATAATCTCCTATTTATTTATTTATAAACTTTTTATTGCCCAAAAAACTTTAAAGTAATGTACAAGGGCGAACTTAATGCCTTGCAGCATTTTATAACAGCTAACCTTTGGGAGTGTGGTAGAGGATTTGCGGGGTGCATTATTATAAATATACAATTTACATATAATACATAATATTCGTTACATACTACTACTTAAATACATAAATATATATATACAAATACGAAACTAGGTAAGTATATAGTACTGTTTACACACAATAAAAATAGTATGATAGATATAAATAATAATAATAAATATTTTCAGACAGGTCACACAGCGCCATCTAATTTCTGTGGTAAGCTACGAGGCTTGTGTTACGGAAACTAGATGGTTGATAAACTACATATTATACTTTTTTTTTTGTAAATATATACATATTATACATATAAACACAATGTACAACTTGAATCGAACCCACGACCTCCCGAGTTCACGGCAACGTTTGTTACCACTAGACCACGGAGGCGTCAAGGTAGGTATATATATATATATGTCAATATAGGTACTAAGAAGATCTATATTGTTTGTTTAGAAAGTGAGCGATAAGTAGATTTTTAAATATATTAATAGATATTAATTTTTAAATATATTGTATTACGTTCTGGGGAGGAGCCAGTAAGTCTTACTAAGGGTTTGTATCGGACTCTGCCATGTAACCGCAATGGCCTAAATATGGCATGTGGTGTAAAGTACCTTTGCATAATTGTAGATCGGCACTTAAATTGGTGCAATAATATGGGCTCAGCAAAATTATTTGGGTTTTAAAAAAGTTGCATAAGAGGCTAATCCAAAATAGCTTGCAGTCCTTTTGCACATTACATAATCTCCTACCGCATTACATTCTGGGGAGTAAGTCTTACCCACTATAACTAGACCAATCACAACAAGCCCTACTTCTGACACATTAGATTTTCACCATACCATCTCTATTGTACCTACCATATCCTTACTGTAAAACAGCATTTGGAGAGGAGAAGAATAGTGCCTCATATTTGCGACAGACTATAGGATAGTTTTTCAAAAAGATTTAGATGAATTTTTTTTTGCACCAACTTCCTCTGCATAAAAAAATATATATGTACAGGTTCACGGATAAAAAGAAAAAGGACAGTTAATAACCATTTAAAACTAACACTGAATTCTCAAGACATTTCAAATTTAAATCTTACTTTATGTACAATAATTTATTTTGCACAGAAAAATTATTAATTTGTAGTACTTAAATTAATAAAAAAAATAAAACATGTTTTTACCCTCAATTATGATCAAACAGAAAACCTAATAAACATTTGTAATACAATAAAAAAAATTACTTAAAGCAATTAAAAGGGATACAGATCAACATATTTTTTGTCTAATGGATATTTACTGCATTTGAGAACAGAGAACAAGTTACATTTCTTAAGAATTCATGGATTTACCTTGCAAGAGCCAGGTTCATTTTTCGTAGTAGAGCATGGTGTAAGGGTGCCAGACCAAATAAGCTGGGTTTAGGGGCTTTTCCAATTAGGGCAATACCCCAATCATTTAGGGATTACATAAAAACACTGTTCTTTATTAAAAATGTACAACATAGTTTTAATTTAAAATGTACAACAACATAGTTTTAATTTAATATGTACAACGACATAGTTTTTATTTAAAATGTACAACATAGTTTTAATTTAATATGTACAATGACATAGTTTTTATTTAAAAAGTACAACATAGTTTTAATTTAATATGTACAACGACATAGTTTTTATTTAAAATGTGCAACATAGTTTAAATTTAATATGTACAACGACATAGTTTTTATTTAAAATGTACAACATAGTTTTAATTTAATATGTACAATGACATAGTTTTTATTTAAAAAGTACAACATAGTTTTAATTTAATATGTACAACGACATAGTTTTTATTTAAAATGTACAACATAGTTTTAATTTAATATGTACAACGACATAGTTTTTATTTAAAATGTACAACATAGTTTTAATTTAATATGTACAATGACATAGTTTTTATTTAAAAAGTACAACATAGTTTTAATTTAATATTACAATGACATAGTTTTTATTTAAAATGTACAACATAGTTTTAATTTAATATGTACAATGACATAGTTTTTATTTAAAAAGTACAACATAGCTTTAATTTAATATGTACAATGACATAGTTTTTATTTAAAAAGTACAACATAGCTTTAATTTAATATGTACAATGACATAGTTTTTATTTAAAATGTACAACATAGCTTTAATTTAATATGTACAATGACATAGTTTTTATTTAAAAAGTACAACATAGCTTTAATTTAATATGTACAATGACATAGTTTTTATTTAAAAAGTACAACATAGCTTTAATTTAATATGTACAATGACATAGTTTTTATTTAAAAAGTACAACATAGCTTTAATTTAATATGTACAATGACATAGTTTTTATTTAAAAAGTACAACATAGCTTTAATTTAATATGTACAATGACATAGTTTTTATTTAAAATGTACAACATAGTTTTAATTTAATATGTACAACGACATAGTTTTTATTTAAAATGTACAACATAGTTTTAATTTAATATGTACAATGACATAGTTTTTATTTAAAAAGTACAACATAGTTTTAATTTAATATTACAATGACATAGTTTTTATTTAAAAAGTACAACATAGTTTTAATTTAATATTACAATGACATAGTTTTTATTTAAAATGTACAACATAGTTTTAATTTAATATGTACAATGACATAGTTTTTATTTAAAAAGTACAACATAGTTTTAATTTAATATGTACAACGACATAGTTTTTAATTAAAATGTACAACATAGTTTTAATTTAAAATGTACAACAACATAGTTTTAATTTAAAATGTACAACAATATAGTTTTTATTTAAAATGTACAACATAGTTTTTATTTAAATTGTACAAAACATAGTTTTAATTTAAAATGTACAACAACAGTTTTTATTTAAAAGCGTGGTTTCTGACCACCCCAAAAGGGAAACGGTTGTGATGATACTTTACTTTTTAAATAAATTAAGTGAATATTTAATTAAATGAATATTTAATTTATTTGTGATATTTCCGGAGGTTGGTACGCTGGAGACATCGATGAGCTTGCCAATTGTCATGATTGGCATAGGCCAAGTAAAGTTGGCTAAATGTGAATTTGCTTTTTTATAAGCGTGGTTTCTGACTACCCCGGAAGGGAAACTTTGTTGTGATGATACTTTACTTCTGTACAACAACGTAGTTTTTGTTATAAGAAAAACTTCTTCAATTATGTAAAGTATTTTTATCTACAATCCTCACACTTATTAAGCAAAATATAAACATTATTGGAAAAATCTTAAGCTTTTTTAATCCACAACAAACACGGTTTTGTAGGCCGGTAAATAGAGGGACGCAACCAACTACGCTAATCGATTTCGATGACCTACCTTCATATCCGAGACGATTTGTTGATACAGATTCCATAACGGAGAACAATCCTTTTCCGTAGTTCCATCCATGGTGAAATGAACCCACGAAACTTTACAAATAAACAATTAAACACCACACAACACTCGGTCACCCACTGCGATCACATTCCTACGCATCTGTTGCATTATATTCGATAAATACTCAATTTCCATGTTACGCACACAATTGATTAACTTTACCCTACATTTCACTCAAGGTTTAACAAAACACTCGAAGCTAATAACCGCGATAATGGTACAAATCAATATTTATAAATACAGCACACGATATCAGCAAATCCAAATCTCGATAACAAGCCAATTTATCCAAAACAATAATTGTTCATATAACAGCAAATTAATTGGATAAATCGTTTCGCGCAGAATCGTATTCACATTCATTCAAAAAGACGGATTTTATTAACTTTTTAGTGCGAGATCACGAGAGTTTATACAAAAAACATACAAGGCAGCAAAACCCGACGGACTCTCGTCTCGGCCTTCGTTCGACAGAAATCGTTTTGTTTCTTTTTCTTTGGTTGGTTCCGCGGCGGATTCGTTGTCTATTGGCTGAAATTCGGCTGTCATAAATGTTACTAGTTTTTAAATTTACTTTACCTAAATTTTTATTTATTTGAAAACTTTATTGTTAAATTAACAAAAGGCGGACCTAATACTTATAGCACACACTTCCAATCAGCCTTCGGGACAATGAAACATAAGGGGTGATGTTAGCAAAAATCAACAACAAATATTAAGCAAAAAATAAATACAATAAACTTACAACTAAAGTTTTGATTTTAAGCTATTGAATAGCTTTTATCGCGGGTTTTGAGCGCGGCGACCGAATCAAGAAATTCCGTAACGAAAATAAACCTAACACCCCCCACTCCGACCGCCACAGCGGTGTGGCGTTGAAAGCCGTGCATCGTCTAAAGTCGTTTCAGTTCGGCAGACTTCACCACTCTGTGTGCGTGCGACTAGACGAATGCGTGTAGACTAGCTGCTAACTGCTCATAACCGATTCTACCTCTTTTAGACACAATGCTAGGTGAGACAGCGTGCTTTTTAGCCGCGTCCACGAGTAATATAAAAACTTGAATTAATATTTAAGAAAAAAAAATACTGCATAAATAAAATAAATAAATAATTATAATTGCATAAATTGATAAAAAATGCTATGAATTAGTTTTACCGTGGTAGTCCCCGAGTGCCTTTTTTTTATATTTATGTACCTATATAGGCTTTATTGATTTTATTAGTGTTATCTCTACTGAAAATATCACTCAAAATGCTGACCTAAAAAATAAAAACGCTGGATATCCGCCATAAAACCATGTTATGTTTGCAATCATTGTAATTATCATGTTTATTATTTATATTAATATTAGATTCAGACTGAATCTGTAAGGGTCCGGCATATAGTGGGGTAGATAGTATTAAGCTTCGAGAGTAATTGTCTCCGCCAACAAACTGTGGTTACAGTATGGCGGGATATTTAATAAGTTATATGTATTGGAAAGTAAATAAATGATTGATTTTTTTTAATAGGTGAGACGAGAAAGGATGAAATTCTTGTAGACCTTCTACCTGAGCGGCAAGCTGAAATTCATAACAGGACGTAACATGGCTCGGGCCGCCTTCGCCTAATTGACGGCGTGGCAGGCCATTTCACCCATTGTCAACGTCCTGTTAATGATCCAGGAATCTGTAAGGGTCGAAACAGAAAACTACGATGAGACGACGAAAACAACGCAGTTACGACAACAGTAATCAACACGATTCATACGATACATCGATACGACGTTTTGTGTCCTCGCTGTAAAGTTCTACTTTTGAACAAGACCAATTGATGCTACGTAATCTATCTTTGTTACTATACCCCTGTATATGAAACGGCCACAGCAAAAATGGAAATATGTGTTTATAGTGGTTGCTAAAATCATAATTAGCTTAACAATTTCCCAACAATAGCTTAACAAATTAGGATTCAATTATTAAAGTCGACGTTTAAAGAATAAATAAATATTCTATTTATATTTTGCAATAATTTCCGCCAGATATTTGTCGTACCTGAAGGTTGTGTTTTAATGCAAAACTTAAATTAATAATAAAAATAACTAATAATTTGAAAGTAATTTCTTTGTTTTCATAGCTTTTTACACAATGTCATTCAACATATCTTGAAAAGTAACACATACTTGTATTAGAAGCTATACGAGAATATCAATCAAAAAATATGAATAATATAAATAAAATTATTAATAAGAACTTCAAAACAGCTTGATATTATCGTCAAATTATTTTATTTCTGAAATTTACTTCTTTAGAAGTAACTACTACATATTTTTAAAATAAGCTGAGTGAATTTTTGGTATTATATGTTCTAATGAATATTATGTAGCTACAGTAATCTGAATTATATTTCTTTAAAACATCGTCTATAAATAAAAAAAAATATATTCTAAAACCCGATTGCAGCGCCACCCACCGGATCCAAACATATATGAACTATTCCCAACTCAAGAGTTCAACTCAAAGACACACAAAAATATTAAGAATATCCGTTGAGTCTAATAGGCGCAAAGGCGAATATAAGTCATAGACTGATAAAAGTCACAGTCAGATGCCGTTGGATGATAACGTCATGTAGCCAGATCCCAAGATTCTAAGAAAATTCTAATAAAACACACCACATTAGGAATCTGTTTTTTTGACATTGCTTATAGGCTGTTGAGTAACTCTATTCATTGCTTCCTTTATATATGTATAATTTCCGAATTTTAGGGAATAAATTTAAAGCCTAGCAATATTACCACTAACGAAATTCAACCAATGCAAAACTAAAAAAACTAAACTTGCATTTATTTATTTGTCACAAGCGAAATCCTGCCTTTTGCACGGACATGCAAGTGCATATTTTGTTTTGTAAATCACATTACTTTTGGCATAGAGCAACGTGACTGTTGGTATAATTATTATGGGTTTGACTTAAAAACAAAGCTTGCTTTTTTTTTACTGAATTTTGCTTCATATTTTTAAAACCAAAGAGCAACGCCAAGTTGAACGACTTTTAAAGCAAAATGAATTAAAAAAAACGCCTAGTTTGTGTAATATTGTCACGACTTTACCTATAGATAAGCATCAAATTCTGCACTATTTGAAATTTGATGTTTCCGTATGTATATATTACTTTATGATTTGATCATTTGATGATCACCAACTCGGTTTTAAATAAATATACTTTTTTTTTTTTTTTTTGGTTCTCTTCTCCCGATGGATGATGAATGAGATGATAGGGAAGGCAAAGGGTCTAGCCCATACAGCCAAGTCTGACGTAATATATCTTTCTTTTTCATGAGTTAATGAGGTCATCATCAATTTCCAGATGCTGCAGAATTTGATGCTTTTCTTGGAGTCACTCGCGGAACCATCCACTGCTCAAACACGTCGGGTAAAATATGGGAGTTGACAGCGCGGGAAAACCGCAAAAAATAAACTGCAACTTGTGCCCCATATTTAAAGTCCAATTTATCATTTTCCATAATTATTCACATTGTAGCACATTATTAAACAAAATAACACCACTTTTGACCAATAATATCCACAGTAAATTAATTTACAAAACAATAACTTGCACTTGACATCTCCGCGCAAAATGGCGCGAAAGACTCCTAAATAAATATACTGTTTAGGGCTGATGTATTCTTTCAATAGCTTTGAAACCACTTAAAAAAAAAAAAGTTTGACAGTTTTGTTGACAGTTGTCGTAATGGCCGTTCCTTGTCTGTGGTTCCTTGTTATATTGGCTGACCGGACGAATTTGTAATCTTTTAAAAGAATTTGTTTTACGTTGTTGTTTTATTTCGATAATACTATTTTAGTGTAGTGCACAAATGCTAAATTCGTTACAATGTCTAAAGTGATCAACAACCTTGGTGTAAAACCCGGGACTATTTATCGAATTGCTTTGGAAAACTTTGTGTATGTATAATAATGGCGCCAAATACTTGCTGGCTTATGATCTTGAATTACATGATGATTCTAATGTTTTAGGACATACAAACAAGTGGAACTATACCCTGACACAGCTTTAAACTTAATAATTGGGCCGAATGGTACGGGAAAGTCAACGTTTGTTTGCGCTATTATTCTAGGGCTTTGTGGTAAAACCAGCGTAATTGGACGCTCTAAAAAGGTAACTTTCTGTCTTGTGATCTATTTATTACAATGATCAACTGTTTTATAAGTATTATTACTATAGGGTAGCTCATCCAAAATTAACAGGATACTTATTGCCCAAAAGAAGTGTGTATATACATGGTTTAGTCCCCACTGAATCTTGCAGTACGCTACACAAAAGCTTAAATTTTCTGTCTTTAATAGGGATGCATATAGAAACTATTTACATTTATTAAAAAGCATGTTGACCTATTTACTTACCAAACAGATGTCTTTAATAGGGATGCATATAGAAACTATTTACATTTATTAAAAAGCATGTTGACCTATTTACTTACCAAACAGATGTCTTTAATCAACATCCAAACACTTGCATATAACTCATATGATGTGTGCATTCGTATTTATCCAGCTAAATCTTTAATTAATTACGGATTATAAAAACACAATATATTTATGGAAAGAGCTTCCAAGACGGCATTCATGGAATCATACAGTATTTGGTTGGGTAGGGAGACGAGTAGAATGGTGGATGGTGAGGGTATTATCGCACAATAAAAAAAAGAGAGGCCTTTTTTAAACCAGTCTATTGTCGGTCACACCATTCTTTTTCCAGTTTCGGAACGCACCTTTCCAAGTGACAAGCGAATAATTTTTCTCCGCGAAATATTTTTAAATATTTTATTATTTTAGACTCTTGACTGGTGTATTTCGTTATATATTGATGTGACGCAATGTAAAATAATAATTTTAGTATTAATCTAACCATAGAAACGTTAAAGGAAAGCAAAAGAAAAAAACAAACTTTTTAGCCGAAAATATAACCTCAATTGGCCTCAACTTGAAGGAAAAAAATAATACTCATCATGAGTGTTAAAAGGAGTCCTCGTAAAAATATGGGCAGCCTGGATTTAAGTAAACGAGATGAATCTCACGAATCTCAAAATATCACACAAAGAAGAAAGAAGATGCCGGATGGTGACTTAACAGAGAAATTTTGTGACTTGCAGTATCAACTTTTATCTTCTTTCAAAGAACTTTCAGAGAGAGTAAGCTACGACGTTGGTCAAATAAAATCAGAAATCTCAGATATTAAACTTGTTATGTTGGTAATAAATAAGATCTGTCAAAAATATTGTTGACCTACCTACATGACATCTCATAGTTACTATTGATTGTGATCTGGACAATAAACATATAATTAGTTACTTGGTGTTTAATTAAACAGTATTAGGCCTGAAACATAATAGTGGCGACGAGAAAAACTGATAATGGCTGTGTGCAATATTGAAAATAGTGTTATATTTGTAAAATTTGACCCAAAAAGGGACAAATGGGAAAATTACAGAGAACAATTGTTTTTTACATTGGAGGCCGCTGGAGCAACTGAAGACAGTAGGAAAAGAGCCCTATTTCTATCACAATGTGGTCAGGAAACATTTTCATTGATTTTATCATTGTTATCTCCGAAGAAACCTGGTGAGGTTACATTTTCACACATTGTGACGAAACTAAATCAATTCTTTTTACCAAAACCACATCCTATATTGGAAACTGACAAGTTTTATAAAAGAAAGCAACTATTGAATGAAAATATCACAAATTTTGTAGCTTCACTACATAAAATAGCTTCAAAGTGTGATTTTATGGATCTGGAGCGAAGATTGAGTGAACAACTAATACTTGGAGTAAAGGATACCAAATTAAGACATGAATTGTTGCGAATAAAGTTAGAAGATCTTAACTATGAAAGAGTGGTGCAGCAGGCGTTAAACTATGAAGCAATTGATTTTAATTTTAATAATACAAGCTCGAGTTCTACATCACACCAAAATATTATTTCCGGAACCCATTTGGAGACAACCACACATGAACCAATGGAGGTGAACGCAATCAATATGGAAAAGTGTAAACACTGTGCTAAGCGACATGGAAATATCCGATGCAGATTTAGGAATGCCACTTGCTATCGGTGTCAAAATAAAGGACACACAAAAGCAGCATGTATTGGCAAACCTGCAAAGAAATCTCGTGTGCATGAGGTGTGTGAGGGCAGCTCGGACGAACAACCGGAGCAGGAATGCTATGATGAAGCATATGGACTGCATGCTATCTCTAGTGACATGCGAGTGCAACCTATTATGGTAGAAGTGAAAATCAATGACATTCCTGTAGTAATGGAGGTTGATTCTGGATCTGCACGGTCTATTCTACCTCATTGGATATATATTAAGCATAAGAAGTGTTTTCCACAGAAATTATTACCGTTTACAAACAAACTTGTTACTTGGACAAATGAGATCCTGAATGTGAACGGAGAAATGACTGTTAGAGTGAGTTACATGGGAAAAAGTTCAAATCTACCTATTTTGGTTAGCCAAGGCAAAGGTCCAGCTTTACTAGGACGAGCCTGGTTTGAAAAGTTAGGTATATCGGTGCAGGGAGTAAATCAAATTGTGGACAGCGATTACCTGGTGAGATTTCCTGAGCTATTTGAAGACAAGATGGATAAATACACTGGTCCACTGGTGCATATTGAAATTCCAGCTGGATCAAACCCAAAATTTTTAAGGTCACGACCCGTGCCACTGCCTTTACGGTACAAAGTGAATGAGGAACTAGAACGAATGATTGCTGACGGTATCCTGACCCCAGTGAAGTACTCCAGATGGGCAACCCCACTAAGAATTGTTCACAAACCTGATGGGACCTTACGTCTTTGCGGTGACTATCGCACCACTGTCAATGCAGTGTGCCTCGCAGATAGTTACCCGCTGCCCACTGCAAATGAAGCATTTTTTACTTTGGCCGGAGGTCAGTATTTTAGCAAATTGGATCTGAAGCATGCATATAACCAGTTAAAAGTGGATGAGGATACTGCCCAGGTACTAACCTTAAATACTCCATTGGGACTCATGAGAATGAACAGACTAGCTTTTGGAGTTAATGCAGCGACGGGAATATTCCAACGTTTGATGAGTATGCTGCTAACAGGAATAGATGGGGTAGCTGCCCTATTGGATGATGTTGTGGTTACAGGTACTACTGTAGCAATGCATGATGAACGACTTGAAAAGGTACTTACAAGACTAAATGAAGTTGGATTAAAACTAAACAAGACGAAATGTATATTTAATGTAAGTAGAGTCACATTTTTAGGTTACGAAATTGACGGAGAAGGTGTACACCCGTCAAAAGAAAAGGTTAAAGAAATCCAGAATAAACCCGTTCCAAGAGACAAACGTGAACTAAAATCCTTTTTAGGATTATATAATTTTTATGAGCGGTTTGTTAAAGAAAAGGCTGTTATTCTTGAACCCTTATACAAACTCACTAAAGAAAATTCAGTTTGGCAATGGAGCCAGGTTGAACAAAACGCATTTAATAAGGCTAAGGATGTTTTAAGTTCTGATACTGTTTTGACCCATTATAGCTTAGAAAGAGACTTGTACATGATATGCGATGCCAGCGAGTATGGGGTGGGCGCTGTGTTGGTGCATAAAATGGATGATACCACCGAGCGACCTGTGGCCATGGGGTCCAGAACAATGCAGCCGCACGAGCGTCGATACGCACAGATAGACAAGGAAGCCCTAGCAATCATGTTTGGGTTAAATAAATATAGGCAGTATTTACTAGGCAGAAAATTTTGCATATTTACTGACCACAAACCCTTATTGGGAATATTTGGTCGAAACAAACCCATACCTGAACTACTTTCAAATAGGATGTTAAGATGGGCTTTGACTCTAAATATATTTGATTATGAGCTTAAATACCGACCAGGGAAGCTGATGGGAGATGCAGATAGCTTGAGTAGGTGGCCGACGCCAACGGCATATGCAGAAGAGGAAGAGGAAGACATTTTACTGTTGGAAGAGTCCAACTTAGATATAGACACGAAAAGTATAGCACAGGAAACTGAAAAAGACAATGTTTTAAGAAAAGTAAAGTTTTATACATTACATGGATGGCCAAGAAAGTTAGAGAATGTAGATTTATTGCCCTATTTTAGAAGAAAGGATTCCTTTTTTTTAAATAAAGAATGTTTAATGTTTGGTAACAGGGTTGTTATACCAATAACACTTAAAAATAAAATTTTAAAACTAATTCACCAACCACATAGTGGTATGGTACAAAGTAAAATGTTTGCTCGTTGCTATGTCTGGTACCCTACCCTAGATGCTGATATTGAGAGCACTGTAGCAAGCTGCGAGTTGTGTCAAGTGAGGAGAAA
Organism: Tinea semifulvella; assembly: GCA_910589645.1. NCBI lineage: Eukaryota > Metazoa > Arthropoda > Insecta > Lepidoptera > Tineidae > Tinea > Tinea semifulvella. Next base: position 1,704,695 of record OU342604.1, read on the forward strand.
CAACCCACCACTTACTCAACATAAATGGCCAGAAGTAACAAAGCCATGGTCGAGGGTACATATTGATTTCATGGGACCGTTTAAAGGAAAAACATTTTTAATAGCAGTGGATGCCTATAGTAAATGGCCTGTTGTTGAATTTATGGATTCCATGTCTTCCAAGACTTGTATTAATGTCCTGCGCAAGATCTTTTCAGATTATGGCTTGCCCGATATTCTGGTTTCAGACAATGGTTTAGCATTTGTGTCAGATGAGTTTAAAATGTGGACACACAAAAATGGTATACAACATTTAACTGGAGCACCGTACCATCCTGCTACAAACGGTCAAGTCGAGCGTACTATACAAACAATAAAGAACAAGTTGATGAAAGTGGAAAAACTACCTTGGTTAGAGCGAGTGGCTAAAGTACTGTATCAAATACGAACTGTACCGAGTAGTGTAACAGGAAAGACACCAGCCGAAATGCTACAAGGTAGGAAGTTTAGAACAGCACTCTCAACAATACATCCTGATACCGAGAGAAAGGAGGTATTAGACGGGGAAAGGAAGGGAAGAGATAAAACATCACATCAAGTAGGAGATACTGTAGTCTTCAGGATGTATAATAGTAATGTTAAATGGAAGAAAGGAGTTATTTTAGGAAGCTGTGAACCTGCTGTGTTTGAGGTACAATCTATGGATGGTTTAAAATACAGAAGACACGTGGATCAAATACTGAAAAGTGTTGCAAATCCTGGTGACACTGTAATGAACCCTGACCAATATAGTTCTGATATTAGTAATGAAGAAGATACAATTATCATACCTCCACCAGAGCAATGGGCTGAGATTATTGGTGTTCCTGCAAATGTTTAAGTGTTGGTTATTGTAGAGTTTTGTTTTATTATAGTTGTTTCAACTATAGGGGAAGGTGTTATGTTGGTAATAAATAAGATCTGTCAAAAATATTGTTGACCTACCTACATGACATCTCATAGTTACTATTGATTGTGATCTGGACAATAAACATATAATTAGTTACTTGGTGTTTAATTAAACAGTATTAGGCCTGAAACATAATAAAACTCACTAATGAAAATTTGATTCAGGAAGTCATCATGCTCAAAAACACTATATCTGAGTTACAAAAGTCGAATGAAAGCTATAACCAAAAAATAAAGTTGATTGAGACAGATATGACCGAAGCAAAGTTGACTATTGCTGCGCTCTCTGGACATCTTCACTTGAAGGAGCAGCAGGGTAGAATTAATAACCTGGAAATAACAGGTGTACCATATAAGAAGAATGAAAATTTAAACATTGTTTTGCAGGACATAGCCATCAAGGTTGGCTTCTCATTGACCGGGACGGATGTTGATTATATTCATAGAGTTAGACGGTTTCCTTCGAAGACTGACTCTAATAGCTCTGCTAATGTACCTAACATAATGAAGAAGAAGACAAATTTCTAAGCATTCCATGGATTCACCGTGCGGGTGCCGGGTCCATCGTGTGTGGGTAAGAGATGAGAAGAATGGTGTCTCGGGCTTGCGACCGACAATTGGCTGGTTTAAGAAAAGGAGGCCTCCTTTTTTTTTTCTATTGCGCGATAATACGCTCATCATCCACCATTCTACTTCTCTCCCTACCCAACCAAATACTGTATGATTCCGTTAATGCCGTCTTGGAAGCTCGTTCCATAAATGTATTGACGGCAGACCTGCTTAGGCCCAATTCTTTCAGTAAGTGATGCAAAGATTTTGCTGGAACTCCTCTTGCACCAACTTCCACTGCGTAAAGCTGAGTCTTGAACCCGTTCCTGATCATTTCTTCTGTGAGATCATAATATTTATTCGACTTCATGTTGTGGTCTTTTGGAATATTTGATTCCCACGGAACGGTAAGTTCAATAAGGATAACTTTTTTCAAGTTCCGAGAAAACACTAAGATGTCTGGCCTATAGGCTGATACAGCTAGTTCATCTGGGATCCTATAATGGTGTTCAAATGTATCCATGAGAATTTTCCAGTCTGATGCGGCGCCAAGGATCGAGGTGGGCTTGCATTTAGTTTTCGTGCTTTGCCCTTCCTTTACAAATGTGGTCAAAGTTTTATTTGTAGTCAGTCCCTTTCTGGCTCTTGCAATAGAAAGACTTACTGCTTCACGGATAACACCTAGGACTTTGTCATGTCGCGTGAGTAATAGCCCTTTTCTAGGAGAGTAACGCACCCTACAAGTGTGTGTCTAGCAGTTCCTATGGCAGCACCACACAATGTACAGTTCTTTTCCGTAGCTTTTCCCCACCTTACCAGATTACTCTGGTCCGGGAGGGACATTTGAAAAGCGTTTAGGTAGAACTTTAGCAACGCCGGAGACCAATCGTACATTAGTGTGCGCCACTTTAGGGCTGGAGGGATGCAAAAATCGCCCAAAGTTAGCCAGTCATTTTGAACTTCTAGAGTCATCGCGTGCACTCTGTATTCATGCTCTTCATCTTTCCTGAGGAAGGATTTTATAACCTCTTTGTCACTTTCTTTTTTCTTCCAGCCAATGCCTCTTTTGTCAGTCTGGGCACCTGTCATGAATTTCTTGAAGAATAGTAGTCTCGGTTCCATATCTGAGACCAGAGGGTCTCTTGGAAGGGATGAAATTGTATTATCCTGGGAGCTGGTTAGAATTTGATATTTGCTTATACGTAGATGTTTGTATAATTCAGATGGTCTTTTCAGATCCATTCCGAAGTTTCTCCGTCCTCTAAAGGATGTTGAGGAGTCAGCGCCCTGGGCTAATCCAAGCCAAGACTTCAATGTTCTTATGACGTCCGCGTCCAGACTTGATAGTAGGCTTTTGTTGAAATCATATACTAGGAAAGGCCAAGTGAGGCGAGATGCTAAGTAGTTGTCATATATCCAAGCTTTTTTGACATTGCTTATAGGCTGTTGAGTAACCCTATTCATGTCGTCAGTGAATTGTTTTACAACTACTTCTAGGGATGGTGTTTTTCCCTGAAAATTTATCCTTCTCAGGTTTTCTCAACGCTACCGTAAAAGTGACATGCTAGCAGCAGTACGGGCTCGACGAGGATTAACTACAGCGGACTTGGGGTTTGACGGAGCCTCTAAGCCCATATTTGTCAATGACCACCTGACACCTCATAACAAGCTTTTGTACAAGCGTGCTCGACACCTAGGAAAAGAACTTTGTTTCAAATACATATGGCTGAACGAATGTAAGATCCTTATGCGAAAATCTGACATCTCTAAACCAATACTTATCTCCTGTGAGCAAGATCTAAATAAGATAACTTGACTTCTTCAACTACATTCAATAATTGTGTACTCAGCTTTCTTTATTTATATCCTAACTGGAATAATATCAATGTGCTATATCTATTTGTTTATTATTAGGTATTATATTGGCAGAACTATTACTCAACTTGAATTAGTACTTTTTTACAACAACAACACATGCAGCAGCTTATTAATCATTAGCAAAGATTATAAAAAATCCAACACAAATAATTTGCAAGTAATATTGGACAAAATTTGGTTTCACATGTTATTGGTGCTTTTTATATTGTTAATACATTTTCTAGCTATAATTTCTTCTCAGCAATACATATTTCTGATTTCTTTGTGGATTTGTTTTTGGTATGTGAACAAGTGTGGTACAAACATACAGTATTCAAATTATTAACCCCGAAAGTATTTATCTGGCGCTAGCAACAATAATGTATCTATTTACTATCAAAATGTACGGGGTTTGCGCACTAAGTTGCATACATTTTTTAATAATGTCTTGAATTGTGACTACGACGTAATCTGTATCACAGAATCTTGGCTTAATAATTCGTTTTTTAGTGCTGAATTGTTTGACAGAAGTTTTGAAGTGTTTAGATGTGACCGCGACCCACACTTATCTGGTAACATGCGTGGAGGTGGGGTGGTTGTGGCTGTGCGGCGAGAACTATGCCCGACACCTCGGCCTGACTGGTGCGAGCCTGCTCCTGCCGAGGAATTATGGGTCAGCATACCCTTGAACGCCCATGCTCACTACGGTGGCTCATCTTCTAGTCTTCACATAGCCTGTACATACATACCACATGGACCTAGGCATGAATCACAGCTTACCTCTTTTTATGACAGGACCTGTGACTTAATACTTAATAATCCAACTGATAAATTTATTGTGCTGGGAGACTTCAATGTTACTCATGCGGACTGGTACTATGATGATGAAACTAGCGGATTAAATGTACATTCTAATAATGACAACTTTGCCACTCTTACTGCCAACTTCATGAGTCTGTCATTGTTATCTCAGCACAATTTTGAGTTAAATAGTAATGGTAGATTGTTGGATTTGATTTTTTGTAACAACAATCCGTGTAATGTTACGGCCTGTAATCATCCACTGACCCCGGAGGACACTCACCACAAATCGCTGGAAATTAACCTTTCCTTAGTTTTGTCCTGCAACCTAAAAACGAACTCTGTACCTAAAAAAATATTCCACAAGGGTGACTATGATTCCATTCGCCAAGGGTTGACTGCGGTAGATTGGATCAGTTTATTTTCTACCAATAACGTGGAAATTATGGTCAATAACTTTTATAATGTTTTAAATGATCTAATCGATAAACATATACCCATAAAAAATATATCTCAAAATCGGGGACACTATTAATATTGACGACCACACACTTCTTCAAGAACTAAAACGAGTGAACATCAATAAAGGTGCGGGCGCTGATAACATACACCCTTTACTTATCTCCAGGTGTGCCGTCGAATTGTTGGAGCCTATATCTTACATTTTTAAAGCATCTATCAACTCAGGTATATTTCCTAGCTGCTGGAAGATATCTTTGATTACACCCATTCCTAAAAGTAGACAAAAAGAGTTAATAACTCAATATCGTCCAATATCTAAACTATGTATTCTTGGAAAACTCTTGGAGAAGATAGTAACTGCACAACTTTCTTCTGCTGCTCGTAATCTAATTTCAGAAACACAGCATGGTTTTATAAAGGCTCGAAGTGTGGAATCAAACATGGTCACTTTCACCGATTTCCTGTTACGCGCTATGGATGACAACTCTCAGATAGATGTCGTGTATACCGATTACTCGAAAGCATTTGACAAGATTAATCATGATTTGCTGTTACAAAAACTCTTGGGAATCGGTGTGCACGGCGATCTGCTGAGATGGGTAGAATCATACTTGAGGAACCGAAGTCAGGCCGTTTGTTTAAAGGGGTATCGCTCTAATTACTTAAGTGTGCCATCTGGGGTCCCCCAGGGTTCTCATCTTGGTCCTGTCCTGTTCTCCTTATATATAAATGATATTGGTAAAGTTCTGGAGCACAGCCAGCACTTGATGTACGCAAATGACACTAAGTTGTATAGGATAATAAACTCTACAGATGATTGTCTCAGGCTCCAATCAGATCTTGACACACTCACTAGATACTGTATGCATAACCAATTATTTTTGAACGTTGACAAGTGTAATATTATATCTTATACCCGAAACTCAAAGGTTATCAAGCAAGATTACTTCCTTGATGACATTGTGCTTAAACGCGTTAAAAGTGTTCGTGATCTTGGAATCATTATGGACGACAAACTTACTTTTAATTTGCATATAGAATCTGTAATTAATAGAGCTTATCGATCCCTTGGATTTATTACCAGAGTTAGCAAACCTTTTTCAAGTACGTTAACATTAAAAATTTTGTACTTTTCCTTTGTAAGATCATTGGTTGATTTTGGCTGTGTAGTGTGGAGTCCTTATCATCAATGCCACATTGACTCCATTGAACGAATTCAGAAAAAGTTTATTAAAACTCTTAACTTTCGTAGCCGTCGTGCCGGATCATACCGTCAGTCGCTTATTAATTATAAGCTCCTGTCACTCGAAAACCGTCGTAAACAGTTTAATATTTCCTTTTTACATAAAATATTAAATAACAAAATAGATTCCCCTACGCTTCTGGCCAGGATACTATTTGTAGCTCGTATGCGACTTCCTGCTCGAACCTCGAAGCCTAAAAATATGTTTGTACCACCTCACTTCAAAAAGGATTATACTCGTAACAATTTCATTACTCGAACTTTAAAAATGTGCAATGATGAATTTGCTGAGATAGACATGTTCGGTACCAGTTCCAGAGTAGTGAAGAGGAGTGTATTTTCTTCGCTGCTCTGAACTTGAACTTGCCGGGTCCCAAACATTTATGCATTCATCATTGCATATTTCAGTTGGCTAGATAATATTATCCTACTACAATCTCATTGTTGATGAATAGTAAAATCACTTATTTTTAATTCAAGTTTATACAAGGGTTGCTGTTGATGGTTGGTAGTTTGTTGTATCCGTAATTAGTATTATAAGTATGTAGTTATAAAGTACTATTATAGCATCTGTTAATTTAAGTATCTTTTATATCATGTTTGCGTTATTACTCTATCCTTGTTTTTATTTTTATATCGTTTTTTTTTTTTCTCTCCTTTCCATAGTATTTGTGTTTAACTTCTATTATGTATAAAATATTTTTGGCTCTCAATGTCTTCTTATTGTTATTAATTTATTACACAGATGTTCAAACTTGTCACGTGCCGGCAAAGCCTTTAAAGGGGCCCCTTAGTGGTTCATATTATTTATTAGTTTTCAATTTTAGTATCTTGCAGAGTGACAATTTTGTTTATCTGTGATATTGTTTGCGTATATTGACTGTTTGTTGCCTAAATAAATGAAAAAAAAAAAAAAAAAAATTCTTATCTCTTACCTACACACAATGGACCCGGCACCTGCACGGTGAATCCATGGAATGCCTAGAAATTTGTCTTCAACTATCAAATAAAAAATAGATCATTATAGCATAAGAACATTTAATTCTTTCTCTAAAAAAAATGGGCATTCTCATTTTAAAATAATTTAAATAATATAAAACATTGACAAAAATATCTAACATTATTTAATCATTAAAATAATAATAATATGTAAACTAAATTCACAACATTTAATAAAATTACTGTATAAATTTGTGTGCTGGAAATGTGTGAGCTATATAAAATGTATGTACCTATTTATGGGAATATAATAACAAATAAATATTATTTCAATTGAGATATAGGCACTCTGTGAGCTTTGGCACTGTGTATACTGAGCATGCTGATGTTGCTCCAACAAATTAGGAAAGGGCCTAAGAAAGTGTTCTTACAACTGAGCCACCATCTCAGCAATTTTTAATTTGATATATCGTTTTCTCCCTAGCTGTCAGACTATGTTCGTAGTAGTTGCGAAGAAGCCAGTATTGAGTTGGAGTTGTATGGAGAGCCGGGAAAGCGTAATATCATAATAACACGGCACTTTACCCTAGAGGGGGTTTCCACATGGTTTATAAACAACAAGACTGTAAAGGAAAAACAAGTCCAAGAGTTAATTGCGACTATGAATATACAGGTGAGATTGTTAGGTTGTTCAAGTTGCCAGGCATTTAAATTTTAGTTATGTCGTATTTTTTATTGTTTAAATTTTCATTTTCATTAGTTCCATTTATAAACAAAAAAATTAATGATAAAAGAATGTTAAAAATTATTAAAAATAATTTATAACATTCCTAATATACATATATGATTATAAATATAACAATGTTAAGGAACTCCTTCGGTTGTCTAGGGGCTAAGTCTAATTTTGAAGTAGAGGTACCATGTTCCATTCCTCATCGGAAAAAGTAAATCCCGGGTCTAGTACCCACGCTAGAAAAATCGCAAGCGTCATGTTATGATTGTGTGTGAATGTGAATCATCACGACCGTTTCCCTTTCGGGGTGATCAGAAACCACGCTTATAAATAAGCGGATTCACATTTAGCCAACTCTACTATAGGCCAATCATGACAAGTGGCAAGCTCGTCCATGTTATGATTGGCTTATTGTAAAGTTGACTAAATGTAAATCAGTTTCGGTTGTGATGATGCCTTTACTTTTTAACAATATATTTAATCTACAGGTAGATAATCTATGCCAGTTACTGCCTCAGGACCGAGTACAGGATTTCTCTAAGTTAGATGCTCAACAACTGTTGAAAAGCACTTTACTGGCCGTCGGAGGACAAAGGGCAGTGCAGCAACTAGGTAGGTTTGATACTACTATGGTTAATCTTTGCATTTTTTGTCTTCATAGTTGATAATATTCTATATAATATATCTTGAGAAATTGGATTTTATATTTCACTCTATTTTCTTTTTTATTTATAGAGGATTTAATACAGAGCAGAAATGAACAGAGAGAATTGGGATCTAAAACATCTAACAAAGAGCAGGTGTTACAAGAACACTTGCGAATTAACGAGAGGTAATGTTAAAGTGTTACTGTTAAAATAAAAATTCCTAGAACAAAAACATTGAATTGAATTACTAAAATACTAAGTATGTATTGTACAAAGAGGTCAAATAGAATTATTAAAAAAACTACTGTGCACTTCTCCAAGAAGTAATCTCCAATTGGGAGGCCGTGCCAATAATCTGGAGATGCTGAAGTGTCTGTTGTTCGCCCAATGCAACATATTATGTTACTTGGACTGCAATTCCTAGATACAACATACTGCCTTAAATTAAATTAAAATTATATATATTATTTTAGATTAAAAGTAACGATAGACGCAATGCAGCAGCGGCAAGAATTGGAGAACCAGATGTCTTTGTGTGACAAAAAACGACTTTGGTTACAATACGAGGAAATGCGTCTGAGAGTCAACGAGTATACCAAAGACAAGGAAAATGCAACTAAACTTGTGGAATCTCATAAACAAAAAATAGCACCATTCGAGGCTGAAATCCAAGAAGTCAGGGACAAAATTCACGTAGTGGAACAGACCAGATTGGGCGGAGTGAGTATATTATTTTCTTAAAAAGTAAAATATCATCTTGTCAATATAAATGTGAGATATCACTTCATGAATAACAGAGTTGTAATTATGTCGAACAAAATACCAGAAGACACATTGAAATCCTCAACTGTAAACACTTTTGTAGTGACAATAGAAATAGACTATGGTGATAATTGTCAATTTTATGAACTTTACACCAGAGCTTGCCTAAGCATATCAACTATGCGCTTCTCGCCTATTAATCAATAATAATAATGACTGATATTCTCACTGAACTTACCGTTCCGTGAGAATCCAATATTCCAAAAGACTACAACATGAATACACAACAAATATTATGATCTCACATAATAAATATCAGAAACGAGTTGAAGATTCAGCTTTACGCAGTGGAAGTTGGTACTAGAGGAATTCAGAGACAGGCAGAGAATGTCAAGTGACATTATGTCATGCCTTTGGCCGCGTTCGTTTTAAGAAATGTTAGCATGAAAATACCACTTTTTTTTAGCACAAGTCGTTCGTTTAATGAAAATTCTAACATTTGATGCTAATTTCCGTATGTCAGTACCGTGTTGAAAGGAGGGTTATTGATGTTACTTTTTGACAGATGTCAAATTGATCGTTTACCATTTTTATATACTTTATAGTTGTCTATTATATTTGTTAAAAAGGTATATTAAACGATTTTATGTAATAAATTCAAAGACCATAATAATATCACGTGTATTGGATGCCATGGTATGATAAAACATGAACGAAAACACTTGTCAAAAAGTAGCATCACCGCTCGTTTTATTTAAGAAATGTTAGCATTGTTAAAAAAAGTGGTATTTCTTAACAAAAACGACATTTCGCGCTGGTTTATGAAGTTGCTACGAAATGTTGGAAATGCTATAACACGAACGCGGCATTTGTATATGTGCAATAAAGTTTTAAGTCTGCTGCAATACATTTATGGAAACAGCTTGCAAGATGGCATTAACGGGACATCAGCTACAAATATAAGACTTAAAAATATTCTTTACCTTACCTAATGACTCCGACATATTTAGAAACTGAGAATATATTTGACATCACAAAATAAATCTAATACTTATATATTCTTTCATCAAGTGCATACCTATCGTCTTTCATATTTTACTTTCTTGGGATTTAATTTATAGGACTAATTAAATAATTTATTTGCTATATTTATTCTTTATATTCATTCATCATCATTATTACAGCCCCTAGAACACAGTGTCCTAGACCTCCACTGCTGGAGATGGGCCTTTCAGAACATATATCTGGAGAATTTGGCCGACACTCGCCACGCTGGCCAGACGGCGACGTTTGATTAATTTCTTAAATTTCATCATATTTTTTATTTTGGATATTTATATATATTTAGAATTTGATTTTAATTTAATTTGAATTTATGTAAATTTTAGATTTAGTGTAATTGAGACCCCACAATACCGGCCTTCCTAGTGTGGGTCTCCAATAGAAAAACATGTACATAGGGTTTTATTGGAAATAAACGATTTTTTTCTATATATTTTTTTATAAAGTATTTGGTTGGGTAGGGAGTTAGTAGTAGTAGGGGTGAGTAGGGAGACGAGCCGAATGGTGGATGGTGAGCGTCTTGTTGCGCAATAAAGTAAAGAAGAATGCCTCTTTGTAAAATGGTCGGTCGCAAGCCCGTGACACTATTCTTCTCATCTCTATTTCCCAAACACGATGGACCCGGCACCGCACGGTTAATTCATAGTTTTTCCACATTTTTGTTTTAGAATCGTGAAATTCATAGTTTACGAGACAAAGTGAATGGAATGTTGCGCATCATACAAACAAAAGATTACATTATCAAAGACAATGAGGCAGCTTTGTTAGAGAAACAAGAAAGTCACAAAAACAGGGAGAGAGAAATCGAAGAAGCAAAAACTAAGCTGGATAAATTAATTACAGACAAAGACAAGCTAATCGAAATTGTTGGCGAACGTAAGTTGTGGGATTTTTATTTAATAAAAACCATTTAAAAACCTGATAATTCAAAAACAAAACTGCAATCACCTTTTCAGATAAAAACATACTCCTTTCATATATTTTTTTACATTCCTGTATATGTATTCATTTTATGTAAAAACATTATTGTACTATGTACAAGGGGCGGGCTTAATGCCTCTAGCAGCCAACCTTTATAATGTTCACTCCTATAAACAATATTTCTACACTTCTGTAAACAATGTTCATTTGTTTAAACAAATTATCTACATTTCTATAAACAATATTCACTCCTTTAAACACTTTTTCTACACTTATGTAAACATTGTTCGCTTTTTTAACCAATTTTTCTACACTCCTGCAAACAATGTTCACTCCTTTAAACAAATTTTCTACACCTATAAACAATGTTTACTCCTTTAAACAAATTTTCTATACTCCTGTAAACAATGTTCACTCCTTTACATAAATTATCTACACATGTGTAAACAATGTTCACTCCTATAAACGAATTTTCTACACTCCTGCAAACAATGTTCACTCCTTTAAACAAATTTTCTACACCTATAAACAATGTTTACTCCTTTAAACAAATTTTCTACACCTATAAACAATGTTTACTCCTTTAAACAAATTGTCTATACTCCTGTAAACAATGTTCACTCCTTTACATAAATTATCTACACATGTGTAAACAATGTTCACTCCTATAAACGAATTTTCTACACTCCTGTAAACAATGTTCACTCCTTTAAACTTTTTTTTTTAAATTTCTGTAAACAACGTTCAGGCATTTAAATAAATTTTCTACACTTGTGTAGACAATGGCTACTCCACTAGCTCTTTCAGAAACTTCTGGAGAATTTGGCTTTTCTGATATCGATTTTTAATGACAATATATGTACGATTCCACAAGTGGGTATTAGTGGAACCGGGACCGACTCGGCTTAACATGCTCTCCTCACAAGAACCGTGGTGTTGTCATCTCTATGTCGGGGAGAGAACAATAATATAAGATTAATTGATTTGATTTAAGCTGCATCCGTGGTCTAGCGGTTAAGTCAATGCATTTAGACTCTGAGGTAATTTATTTTATTTGTGATATTTCCCGTGTTTGTTACGATGGAGACATCGACGAGCTTGCCACTTGTCATGGTGTGCTTATAGTATAGTATGTCACACCTGATGGTAAGTGGCGCGCCATGTCCATGAATGTTAGCAACTGAAATCAGACACTCATGACTGACATCAGTCCCTAACACTATGCCGACGTGACTGGGCATGACAGCAATGTGAGTCTGATCTCGAAACGTGTGGATACTCTTTACTGGGTTTATTGGCACAAACATTGGATTTATTTATTTATTATTAGGTGTGCAAACAGATTCCAGTCAGTTGCAAATTTGAGTTCGTTTAATTTATACATGGACTAGACTGGAATCCAAGCAGCACACAACATGCAAATTATAATAATTATTATTAAAATTAGAATATAAATTACACAAATTAAATTCAATCATAATTACAATTCAATAATATTAATTAAATAATTCCTTACACAAATACAATTAACAACAAAATATACATGCACGACAATACAGGCAACATAACTCGTCCCGGCAGACAGGGAAAATTAACACCACCAGTCCGCCTACCACCTATTATCGTTTGTGACAATACTTTACTATTACTTTGCTACTAATTTAAAATTATTTATCTACAGCGGAATGTGTAAAAAAGAACATTATGGAATTAATGGAGCCAATCGCCAAAAGTAACACTGCAATAGAACAACTAAAGAAGAAAAAACTTGAGATACAGTTTGATCTCGACAATAATGTTACACCACAAATTCGGCTTCATCAAAACAAGTGAGATATTGTCTTCAATGTATTTTCTTTCATTCTTTCTTTACAGCCCCTAGACAGCGTCCTAGACCTCCACTGCTAAAGATGGGCCTTCCAGAACTGGAGAATTTGGCCTACACTCGCCACGCTGGCCAGACAGCTTGGCGAGGATATGATGTCATTTTTTTATGACAATTTATTAACGATTCCACAAGTTGGCATTAATGGAACCGGGACCGACGGCTTAACGTGCTCTCCGAGGCACGGAAACGGTGGTGTTGTAAATCTATGACAAATGTACGTAAGAAAAGTGTATTTCTCATTGGTACATGCCGGATGGGTTTGAACCGAACTTTGTAGGATTTAAGGTACGCGTTCTTACAACCGAGCCACCACCACGCCTTTATTGTTTATTTATTATCCTAAGAAGCCTATAGGAACACTTGGATTTGTCAAATGTATTGACACGGGGTGACTGTGTATGGTCTTACATTGTCACGTTAGGTGTGACACTGAATAAAAGTACAGAACTTAAGCAATGGAATTATTAATGAAAATATTGTCAATACATATATTTTAATACAATATAAGCTTGGCTGGACCGAATCTAACAGCAATACAATTTATAATAAATAAAACATTGTTGCCATAAGCGAGGATTTTGTACTTATTTATAACTAGATACTTAAAATTTAATTCGTGGCTGTAAAAATGCCGTGTCAGCTTATAATCTAATAACATTTATGTCCTTAAATATAAATTCGTGGCTGTAAAATAGCCGTGTCAGCTTATAATCTAATAACATTTATGTCCTTAAATATAAATTCGTGACTGTAAAATGGCCGTGTCTGCTTACAATCTAGTAATAATAATATTTATGTCCATAAATATAGATTCGTGGCTGTAAAATGGCCGTGTCAGCTTACAATCTAGTAATAACAATAATTATGTCCATAAATAACAAATCGTAACTGTAAAAGGGCCGTGTCAGCTTATAATCTAAAACAAACAATTACAATTATTAATAATGTCAACAAAACCCAATTCGTGGCTGTAAAAAGGCCGTGTCCAACTTAAGATCTAAATATTACTAATATATGAAACAAATTTCTATGCAATGGTATCTTTTAGTGCGTCCTTAAGATCATAGTAACTTTTTTTAATTAATATTGATTTTACCTTTATTTTAAATTTTGAACATTCTAGACATTTTATTTCCTTATATAGTTTATTGTATAGTTTAATACCATTGCATAGAAAACTTTTCAATGATTTTGTTAGGCGAGTTTTGGGGCATTTAATGTCATCTTTAAACCTTGTGTTATGGGTATGCAGGTCAGAGAATTTAGTCAATTTTTTTTCATTCTTTTTAATGTATAGCAAGCATTCCAACACATAAATACTATTTATGGTTAGAATACCTAACTGACGAAAAGACTCCCTACATGTATCTCTAGGTTTCATTTCATTAATTGAAAACGAGGGGTATAAAACTATAAACTGTATAAAGTACTCGTAGTTGTTATTAATTAAGTATTTTGTTTTTAGTATAAGATGTCTTGAAGATGTGGATAAGAAACGTTTGGAGGCAGTCAGGAGATACAGCGATGACAGTCACCAGGCGGTCCTGTGGTTTCGACAGAACAAGCACATCTTTAAACATCCTGCCTATGAACCTATGTTGTTAGAGGTAAAGTAGTTATTTATTTTAAAGCTTGATAATAATAGGCTACTATTATTAGAAATTTCCACTTGAAAAATCACAAAGTAACTTAACCTAACTGCCTCCGTGGTCTAGCGGTTAAGTCCGCGAATTTGGACTCGGACGTAAACAAATACATTCAATTAATATTTAATTTATTTGTGATATTTCTCTCCTTTGGTACGCTGGAGATACGACGATCTTGCCACTTGTCATGATTGGCCTATAGTAAAGCTGGCTAAATGGGAATCCGTTTCTTTATAAGCGTTGTTTCTGACCACCCTGAAAGGGAAACGGTCATATTAGCCAAAAATAACACAAACACACATCAAGTAGGATTCAAGGTACCCTGAGTTTCACAGTTCTATTCTTCGCGTACCGAGGTGTCCCTTGGCTAAAGTTGGCTAAATGTGAAATCCTTATAAAAGCCTGGTTTCTGACTACTTTACAAGGAATAACGGTCTTGTTTTTTTACAGATAAACTTTACCGATCCAAAATTTGCTCGATATCTCGAAGGCACAATAGCCAATCGAGATTTAGTCGCTTTCACCTTCGAATCGACTGCCGATATGAACTTATTTCTGAAAACTGTCAAGACCTCATTGAAACTCCGGATGGTCAACGCGGTCCACTCAGACCCCAGTTCTTACACCCAAACTTTTGATAGGCCGATGCCTCTAAAAGAGATAAGGTTAGTAGTTATGTATTTACTCTTATTTATATTTATTTATTATTGAAATAAAAAATATTCAAATTCGGTTGCAGAAATAATGATTTTAATTAATCAATGATTAATATTTTGATTGGATGTTAGTTTGTTACTTTGGTTATTTTAGCCAATGATGTTCATAGGCATACATTTAACATGTCAAAAAGATAATCGTCCTTTTTGCAATAAAAAAAATGTGTATATACTAAAAATAAGCATTTCTGAAAACGTTAGGCACTAAAGTTTGTCATCTGAAAAGTTGGGCACTATTTTAAGTCAGGCACTATAAAAAGTTAGACTACTGAAAACTTGGGCATTCTTAAAAATAAGGCACTGTGTTAAGTTGGGCACTCCAAAATGTTAAGACATCTAAAAAGTTGAGTACTCTGAAAGTTTTGTTGGGTAATTTAAACACTTTGTTGGGTACTCTATACTAAATATGTATAAATTGGACACTTTGAACAATAAGGCTCTCTGTTAAGTTAGGCACTCTATAATGTTAGACAACTAAAAAGTTGAGCACTCTAAAATGTAAAGGATCAAAAAATTTGGGCACTCTTGACAATTTAAAATATTTGTATATTAATCATAGATTTGTTTTAGTAAAATAGAGTGAAATCTTTACTATTTTTTGCTATTTTTCTCTGTCAAAAATTAGGTCTATGACAGCTAGAAGTAATAATTAAGTGGGGGCGTTCACAAAACGTCGAACTAAGAATATGGGTGTAAAAGTAATTTTGGAGAATATAATAGATATTTATATTATTTCCAGTTATCTAGGTTTCTACACATACCTAGACGACACGATCACTGCGCCGGAAGCCATTATGTTGTTCCTGCGCCGTCAGTACAAAATCCACAGAATTCCTATCGGCAACCATCACACTTACAACAACAGCAACAAAGTACCCACCATTTTCAATAAGTTCTTTACCGGTAAGTACAAAAACACTTGCGGTTTGTACTATTTTTGTCACTGAACACTTATGTCCCACACTAAAACACTTAACATTTATTCCTAACACTTTAAAAACACTTATGTCTCACACAAAAACCCTTGTTGCTTAATAACACTTAATTCTCATACTAAAACACTAAAAAAACACATATCACACAAATACCCTTGTTACTTAATAACACTTAATTCTCACATTTAACATTTATTCCTAACACTAAAAAAAACACTTATGTCTCACACAATAACCCTTGTTTAAAACACTTAACATTTTCCTAACACTAAAATATATATATCTCGCACCAAAACCTTTGTTACTTGCTCTTAATTCTCAAATTAAAATACCTAACATTTATTTCCCACACTGAGACAAAACTTGTGTATTTAAAACACCCTTATTACTTCTAGCATTTAAGTCCGCGGATTTAGACTTCGAGGTACCGGGTTCGATTCCTGGTCGGGACACAATAATTATTATTTATTTATTAATTAAATTAATATTTAATTTATTTGTGATATTTCCTGAGTTTGGTGCTGTGCTGTTCGTTCGTCTCACAATAATCACGTCTAAAAATAAAATAATAAATAAAAATTCCCCCGACAGACTTCTTTGTACATACTGCATAGACTTTTAAAATAAATAAATATTTTTTATCTATCTATCTATAGCTATTTGTCCTCTAATTTAGTGGTATAATTGTAGAAAACCACCGATTTATTGTACGTACCTCCGCGTACAGTGGGGCCACTTCCACTTGCATCTCCGAAATCCGACCCGCCACCTATTTGGCCAACACCATCGATATGGAACAACTCAACAAACACAATAATAAGTAAGTTCAATTTAAAAAATATTAATTCATTTATTTTCATTTAGTTTGTAGTGTAGCGGTTAGGAGGGTTTGAAGCTTGCACCCTCTCGCTCACACAATCCAACATTTTCAAAGTTTTTCAACCTACTTGTACTTTTGAGAATTGTCAAAGTCAAAGTATCTTTATTCACGTAAACCTATTACAGGCATTTATGAAACGTCATTAATTTAATTATTTTGATTGACTACTCCTGCTAGTAGAAGACTAAGCAGCAAAGTGGTCCAATAAGTAAGCTGTTAGCAGAAGACCAGCAGCTTAGCAAATTCCAGTGACCTGTTAATGTTTAATCTGACTGAGAAAGGAATCTACAAGGAAAACTCAGCTATATCAGATTTACAAAATAAAACATATACAGAACTGCACCACAACGATCAATTAATAACCTTTTAAATTTAGTTATCAGTACCTATGAGAATACAATACCTGGTACAGCAGTAACCCACCAGGCAAGTCAGAATTAAGGTAGACTACATGCCTATGTGCAACCCGAAAGTCGACAAAACTTGTAATCTATCAACTTACTAGGGAATAAAATTACTGACATTTAATTGTGGCGCACACTAATGTACGATTCGTCTCCGGCGTTGCTGAAATTCTACCTAAACGCTTTCCAAATGTCCCTTCCGGACCAGAGTAATCTGGTAAGGTGGGGAAAAGTTACGGAAAAGAACTGTATATTCTAGACTACTATTCTTCAAGAAATTCATGATAGGGGCAGACTGACAAAAGAGGCATTGTCTGGTAGAAAAAAAGAAAATGACAAAGAGGTTATAAAATCCTTCCTCAGGAAAGATGAAGAGCATGAATACAGAGTGCACGCGATGACTCTAGAAGTTCAAAATGACTGGCTAACTTTGGACGATTTTTGCATCCCTCCAGCCCTAAAGTGGCGCACACTAATGTACGATTGGTCTCCGGCGTTGCTAAAGTTCTACCTAAAAGCTTTTCAAGTGTCCCTCCCGGACCAGAGTAATCTGGTAAGGTGGGGAAAAGCTACGGAAAAGAACTGTATATTCTGTGGTGCTGCCATAGGAACTGCTAGACACACACATGTAGGGTGCGTTACTCTTCTAGAAAAGGGGTTTTACTCGCGCTGACATGACAAAGTCCTTGATGTTGTGTCGTGAAGAAGTCTTTATATTATAAGCCAGAAAGAGACCGATGTTTTTTTTTACCACATTTGTAAAGGAATGTCAAAGTACGAAAAGTAAATGCAAGCCACCTCGA
The DNA here is from genome assembly GCA_910589645.1 of Tinea semifulvella. Lineage (NCBI taxonomy): Eukaryota > Metazoa > Arthropoda > Insecta > Lepidoptera > Tineidae > Tinea > Tinea semifulvella. The sequence continues at coordinate 1,722,870 of OU342604.1, forward strand.
TCCTTGGCGCCGCATCAGACTGGAAAATTCTCATGGTTACATTTGAACATTATAGGATCCCAGATGAACTAGCTGTATCAGCCTACAGGCCAGACATCTTAGTGTTTTCTCGGAACTTAACAAGTTATCCTTATTGAACTTACCGTTCCGTAAGAATCAAATATTTCAAAAGACCTCAACATGAAGTCGAACAAATATTATGATCTCACAGAAGAAATGATCAGGAACGGATTCTCCGCTTTACGCAGTGGAATTTGGTTCGAGAGGAGTTCCAGCAAAATCTTTGCACCACTTACCAAAAGAATTGGGCCCAAGCAGGTCTGCAGAAGATATATTTATGGAAAGAGCTACCAAGACGGCATTAACAGAATAATACAGTATTTGGTTGGGTACGGAGAGGAGTGGAATGGTGGATGGTGAGCTTCTTGTTGCGCAATAAAGTTGTGGCAAGACCTAACCTTTTGTAGTTCTTTACCTTTTTATTATAAATATTTTTATACTTCAATTTTGTTTATACTTTGACATTTTTGATTTGGTCAAGTAAATAAATAACATTATATTTACAAAAATGAATTTATTATTTCTCAAGAGATATCTTAAACTTAACTAGAAAGTGTCTAGGCACATTGGTGACCCCTACATTCCACAAGGATGACCCAGAACACGCCAACATCTGAGGACTATAATGAAATGGACAATCTTAATAAAATAAGTACCAAAATACCACCGTTCTGGAAGAACAACGCTGCCCTGTGGTTTACTCAACTCGAATCACAATTTAAACTGGCAAAAATTTCAAAAGATGAAACGAAATTTCATTATGTCGTCGGAAACGTCGAAAGTGAGATTTTAGCTCAGGTCAGCGATATCGTAACATATCCACCCGACTCATTGAAATATGATGCTATTAAGAAGCGGATTTTGCAAATATTTGGATTAACAGAAGATCAGCGCATCAAGGAGTTAACATCTACATCTCTCACCCTCGGCGACAAGCGACCTTCACGACTTCTACGTTACATGAAAGAACTAGCAGGTGATCTAATTCCGGAGCACGTGGTGAAGACCCTCTGGTTACAAAAACTTCCGACGACCAGCCAATCAATCCTCATGGTAACCGACAAGAGCCTCGATAAGTTAGCTGTTGCAGCCGACCAAATTCATTCCATTCACACATACGAAAATGAAGCAATCTCCCACAATACTTCCACCACAGCGATACAACACATGGGTGAAAAGATTGACGCAATGTCAGTCCAGTTAGATGCTCTTAATAGAAACCAGAGGCAACCATCAAACTTTGTGTATCCCCATAACCTGCCATTATACAATCACGCACTACATCCTATTCGCTTTACAAATAATGCACTCCATCCATTATCACATCAACAATTTTCTAACATTCAGCCCATCACACCATACTCGTACCCTTTGTCATCAAACAGAACTCATATTCCTCGACAAAGCATAACCTACCCTACATCATTAAACAACCCTAATCTAACCCAACCATCAAATCATTTATCCGCCAACATGCAACCGATTATAACCTTTCCTTCATCATCAAACAAACCGTATTGCTGGTATCACGAAAATTTTGGTAAAAAGGCCAGACAATGCACACCGCCCTGCAATTTTAGTAAGCAATCGGAAAACTAGACAACCGGAACATTGACGCGACAAATGTTACCGGTAACCATTCTAATTCTTGTCGCCTTTTTATTACAGATAACACGACCGGACTATGTTTTCTTGTAGATACCGGGGCCGAAATTTCAGTTATACCCAAACCTCTCAACAAGTCACATAAACTTCAATCAGATTTTAAATTATATGCTGCCAACAATACGGAAATAAGTACCTACGGACAACAAACTATTAAATTAGATTTTGGCCTAGGGAAACAATACGTTTGGACATTCATTATCGCAGCTGTATCAAAACCCATCCTCGGCGCAGATTTTTTGAAGAAATTTGGCCTAATGGTGGACGTAAAACATAGTCGGTTAGTAGATCACACAACCTCTTTATCAAAAAGAGGAGCTTAGCTATATCAACAATAAAAAAAGACAATTTACAACATCCATTACTTTCCGAATTCATAGAGATTACTCAACCTTTTAATTGCCATCAACAAGTCAAACATTCGACAACACACCATATTGTCACAACAGGACCTCCAGCAGTCAGTAAACCTCGACGACTATCTGTAGATAAATTAGAAATTGCAAAAAAAGAATTCAATTTTATGGTAGAATCAGGATTATGTCGCCCATCGAAAAGTTGTTGGTCTAGCGCTCTTCACATGGTACCTAAGAGGTCGGGAGAATGGAGACCATGTGGAGACTACCGTAAATTAAACAGCATAACTGTAGCAGATAAGTACCCTATTCCCAACATTCAAGATTTTTCTAGCATTTTACATGGAAAGACAATATTTTCTAAAATTGATCTCGTCCGAGCATACAACCAAATTCCAGTCGAACCGTCAGACATTTCCAAAACAGCTGTTACCACCCCTTTTGGTTTATATGAATTCAATCGTATGCCTTTCGGACTTTGTAACGCCGCTCAGACATTTCAAAGATTTATAAATGAAGTAACGAACGGTCTTGATTTTTGTTTTTGCTACCTCGACGATGTTCTTATCGCTTCCACAAATAAAAATCAACATTTACAACACCTACGCGAACTTTTTGAACGATTTTTAGAATATGGAGTTAAGATCAACGTGGCTAAGTGTATTTTTGAGGTCGATTCTTTAGAATATACTGGATTCTTTGTTAATTCAAAAGGAATTTCACCGCTACCTTCCAAAGTCGAAGCCATTAACAATTACAGTACACCCAGTACAGTACAAGAACTTCGTAGATTTCTAGCCATGACAAATTTTTATAGAAGATTTTTACCCAACACTGCGGAAATTCAAGCAGTTTTAACTAAACACCTACAAGGTGCGAAAAAGAATGATAATAAAAAATTAAACTGGACCAACGAGGATGACATTGCATTTAGGACAATCAAAAATGACCTTAAAAAAATGACCCTTCTAGCTCACCCCAAACCAAATTCACAATTAGCTCTCATGGTCGATGCATCTGATAAAGCTATAGGAGGAGTTGTTTAACAATTTGAAGATCATTCTTGGAGACCTTTAGGATTTCTCTCTAAAAGATTAGACGATGCACAAATTAAATACAGCGCTTTCGACAGAGAACTTTTGGCAGCATACTCGGCAGTAAAACATTTTAAATATATTTTAGAAGGCAGAGATTTTATTTTATACACAGACCATAAACCACTCACCTTTGCCATTAAAAAAACCGGAGACAAATTTACCCCAAGACAATCAAGACATTTAGATTATTTATCACAGTTTACAACGAACATTCAACATATCTCTGGCGTTAACAATATCGTTGCAGATGCATTATCACGCGTTGATGCAATAACACTTCCAGATTTTATTAACAATCAAAATTTTATGACCGCTCAGGAATCTGATGAACAACTCACAAAACTTTTATCATCCACTTCAACATCCCTCAAACTCACAAAAATCAGGACAGAAGATCCAAATATAAGTTGTTATTGTGATATTTCTACTAATTATATTAGACCTTACGTACCGTAAATTTATCGCAAACAAATTTTTGACATATTACATTCATTATCACACCCTGGATTGAGAGCTACTACAAAATTAATATCAGAACGCTACGTATGGCCTTGCATGAACAAAGACATCAGGTTTTTGACAAGATCATGCCTTATATGCCAGAAATCTAAGGTCCAAAGACATATTCATGCACCATTGGCACCTTTTCCAGTACCTAGCACAAGATTTCATCATATCAACCTTGACATTATAGGCCCTTTACCCCTTTCTGACGGTTTTAGATATTGTTTAACAATTATTGATAGGTTTACAAGATGGCCAGAAGCTATTCCACTTATCGATATAACTGCTGAAACAGTTGCCAAAGCTTTTATCTCCGGCTGGGTTGCAAGATTTGGCTGCCCTCACACTATAACTACCGATCAGGGCAAACAATTCGAATCGGAACTTTTTAAAGAACTCACTAAGATGTTAGGAGCTGATCACATTCACACAACAGCATACCATCCACAAGCCAATGGAATGATAGAACGTTGGCATCGGACATTTAAAACAGCAATTATGTGCCACAAAACAAATAAATGGACAGAAATTATTCCATTTATTCTGCTAGGTCTTAGATCAACATTTAAAGATGATATCGGCGCAACACCTGCTGAACTTTTATATGGCGAAAACCCACGACTTCCTGGAGAAATGTTGTTAGATAGAAATAGTGACACTCATGATTCACCTGCCGATTTTGTACAGAAATTAAAAACAATGATGTGGTCATTAAGACCAGTTCAGACCAAACATCATGGACCTCACGCCTATTTCGTTCATAAAGACCTAAATTCTAGTCAACATGATTTGTTCGTAATGATACCATTCGGAAACCTTTACAACCTCCTTATGACGGTCCTTACTTCGTTCTAGAAAAATCGCCCAAACATTTCAAGTTACTAATTAAAGGAAAACCTTCACCAGTTTCGATCGATCGTCTCAAACCTGCAATAATTCACTACGACAGCGAAGATACATCATCATTATTGCCATCACCACCACTATCATCATCACCTCTATCACCATTACCAGCATTACCATTACCAGCATCACCATTACCGCCATCACCACCACCACCATCATCACACCTACCCACCACTTCAAGGTATGGACGTCAAATCAGAGCTCCTGTTAGATATGTCGACGTTTCCACTGGTGGCGGAGTATGTGGCAAGACCTAACCTTTTGTAGTTCTTTACCTTTTTATTATAAATATTTTTATACTTCAATTTTGTTTATACTTTGACATTTTTGATTTGGTCAAGTAAATAAATAACATTATATTTACAAAAATGAATTTATTATTTCTCAAGAGATATCTTAAACTTAACTAGAAAGTGTCTAGGCACAAAGTAAAGAAGGAGTCTAATGTAAATCGCAAGCCCGAGACCCCATTCTTCTCATCTCTTTCCAACACACGATAGCCCGGCACCCGCACGGTGAATCCATGGTTTGCTTAGAGATATGTCTTCTCTCTAAAAATATTGGTTTTTGCTATTTTTCTATGTGCAAAATTAGGTATAGGAAAGTGAAAATATGTCCTAAGTGTCCGTAATTTTATTTCCTAGAAAATTGATACTTCCCTACAATCTAACTTTAAATATATTGGATTGTGCGAGCGAGATGGATGCAGAAGCGTTAACCTTACTTAAAAGCAACCCTAAGATCTTGACCCTAATAATAAATGTTATTTGATTATTTACGTTTCTAATTCAAGCTTAAAAAAGTTCGAAGAGAATGCCAAGAGCTATAAAGACAAGATAAAAACATACGATCGACAACTGAATGAATTGGAAGGGATGGTTAATGAACTATATTTGAGGAGGAAGAAAATCTCTGAAGGTGCCGATAAGGTAAATGTTTTAATACCCGCTGCTTTACCCGATTTCACCTGTATGACTATTTCATTTTTTTCTTTATATACTTTATTGCTCTTAAAAACCTAGTACATAGGCGAGCTATAACGCCATAAGGCATAACTATAATGAACCATTTAATAGTATGTTCATGTAATAGTATGTTCTTATAATCGTCCATGTAATAATATATTTTTTTAAATGTCATTGTAATTAAATATATTATTTTATTCTAGGTGAAAACGTTACTGACACAAATAAGAATACAAGCTAAAAAAGTTGAGGATATAGTTAACGAGCCCGCAGTGGATCTGGCCGAGGAAACCACCAAGTGTCAAGAGGCACAGAAGAAGGCCGTCATAGAACAAGTCAAAATGCACTCGGAAATTAAGAACTTGATGAAAACACTACAGGGAAAGTCGCTTAATAGCGATGTTTGGCAGGTAACGATAATAGTGGAAAATTTCAATAAAATGTGGTCTACCTAAATCATCATATCAGTCCCTAGAACACACAATCCTAGACCTCTATTGTTGGAGATGTGCCTTACAATAGTTTCTGGAAATTGGCCTACGCTGGCTAGATGGGCTGGCTCGGGTCTGATATAATTTTTTACATAAACTTATTCTAATCAGACCCGAAAGTTTTGTTTGACGATTAATAGTATTTTAGTAAAGTATCATCACGACCGTTTCCCTTCCGGGGTGGTCAGAAACCCCGCTTATAAATAAGCGGATTCACATTTAGTCAACTTTACTGCCGGCCAATCATGACAAGTGGCAAGCTCGTCGATGTCTCCAGCGTACCAAAGGAGAGAAATATCACAAATTAATTAAATGTATTTATTTACATTAATGAATATTTCTGTGTCCCGACCAGGAATCAAACCACCACGGACTTAACCGCTAGACCACTGTAATAATAGTATTAAAACAAAAAATCGAATTAACTTGTTTAAACAGAAATATGCAATCTAGCTAGGATGTAAGTAATTAAATAATAACGCATTATGGTATTACGCATGAGAGTAGGGTTAATGCAGTGGATATGCGGTCGATATGTGGCGTCACTTTGGCGGACCGCATACGTAACGTCAAAATACGAAAAAGGGTTGGTATGAAGGAAAGCATAGGGACAAAAATAAGGAAAGGCATGCTGCGATAGTTCGGGCATGTTGAAAGGATGAGCGAAGAAAAATTGTCGAACCAGATATATAATGCGAAAGTTGTGGGTAAAAGACGCCCTGGCAGACCGAGACTCACTGAAGGTGCATTAAAAAGCCTTCGTAACTAAACATGTATGAAGAGGTTATTGAATGTCGACGAAGCTAAAGAGGTATGTCGTGATCGTGTCAAATGGCGCTCAATTGTCTCTGCCTACCCCGCAAGGGATCTGGCGTGAGGATATAAATAAATAAATATTTCCTGACAGGTCACACAGCGCCATCTAGTTTCCGTGGTAAGCTACGAGGCTTGTGTTACGGAAACTAGATGGTTGATAAACTACATATTATACTTTTTTTTTTTGGAAATATATACATACCGCCTCCGTGGTCTAGTGGTAGCAAACGTTGCCGTGAACTCGGGAGGTCGTGGGTTCGATTCCCACCGGGGGCAAGTTGTACATTGTATAATTTGTCTCGGTCTGGGTGTTTATATGTATAATATGTATATATTTACAAAAAAAAAGAAGTATAATATGTAGTTTATCATCCATCTAGTTTCCGTAACACAAGCCTCGTTGCTTACCACAGAAACTAGATGGCGCTGTGTGACCTGTCTGGAAATATTTATTTATTATTATTAATATTTATATTTATTAAAAAAAAAAAAAAAAATATATATAATATACATATAAACACCCAGACCGAGACAAACTATACAATGTACAACTTGCTCCGGTGGGAATCAAACCCACGACCTCCCGAGTTCACGGCAACGCTTGTTACCACTAGACCACGGAGGCGGTCTATATATGTATGTATGCATTATGGTATAAGTTAATATTTGTTGAATCCTGTGATAGATAGCAATTTATTTCAATTAATTTATTTTTATTAAATTTATTTTCAGTTGAAACTGGAATTTAGCAGAAACTCGATTGTTGAGCGAGAATCAAAGTTCAGGGAACTTAAGAATGAGTTGAAAAGTGTTGAGGTTTGTTAATTATTTATTTGTATTATTCATTTTATTATGTATTATCAGCCATTCCAATCTAATTTTTTAAAACCTAATTTTGGATATCCCTAAATGACAAAATTTATATTTATTTGTGTTAAGTACTTTTCTATTTATATTCTATACATCCTAACTCCAATAATAAATCTAAACTGGCAAAAACGCTTCAAAGCATAAATAGTACTTAAAATAAGATTAAACACAATCACAGCATAAACAAAATAAATAAGAAAATAACGGATTTAGGCCAATCATGACAAGTGGCAAGCTCGTCGATCGAGACAATCACAAATAAATTAAATGTATTTATATGCATTAATAAATATTTTTGTGTCCCGACCAGGAATCGAACCCGGTACCTCCGAGTCTAAATCCACGGACTTAACCGCTAGACCACGGAGGCAATATTATATTAGTATAGATATGTTCATAAACCCAGGTATACATATAAAGTTACCTTTCGTGCATTACATGTGACCCTATGCCTGAAGGTTTTTTTACCGGTCATTATAATTACAAGCAAAGCCGGGGTGAAACATAGCTATAGCTATTTACCTCATCAAAATATAATAAATAAATTATATTATTGTCATAATGTTATATATTTATACATAATATATATTTATTATTTTAATATATATCATGTAATAGTATTTAATTATTCCTAAGTAATTATATTTATCTTAATGCACTAGCAATTCTCTACCAAACTCCCAAAGATTAGCTGTTATAAAATGCCGGAAGGCATTAAGTTCGCCCTTATGCATTACTTTTTAAGTTATTTTGTGCAATAAAGAGTTTATAAATAAATAATAATAAATACAATTCATATCCATTTGTTTGTATATATTTTTTTCTTTTTTTGACAGTCAACGCTAGAAAATATTGAAAATATGCTTGTTCGAGCGAAACAGAAAGCTTTAGAGAAGTTGAGTGAAGCTAAACGTGTGTCCAATAACAGATTGCCACAGGAACAAAATTTCCCTTATCGAGACCAATATTTGGCACTTCCATCGAGTTTAGATGAGTTAGATCGTCATTTCTGCGAGCTACAAACTAGACTCAACTGTATGGCGCCAGGAGAAAATACGGTAAGGATTTTTTTTTATTTAAAAAGGTGTTTCCAATAACGAGTCTTATTAATAAAAGTATCAAAGTTACTATTTACATATTTTTTTATCATTGTATACAGCATTGACTAGACCCAAGTTCCTAAAGAAACCTTCTGCGACCTACCAAGGGGCCGCCCATTAATCAAAATATGTTTTTTAAACATTTTTAACTAACCCCCCCTCCACACTTAATATTGTAATTCCTACCTAATATTAAATAAACTTTAAAATGGCGCGCAACATAATTTAGAGATTGGTATACTCAAAGATGTGGAATCTGCAATTTATCTTCTATAAATAAAAAAAAACTATTATATTATAAATAAAAATGTGATTTAGACCGTTCCGAATTGAAATCACGCCCCCGAGTAGTGTTGCACAATCTTGGTTTTGGTCTTGCAGTCTTGGTCTTGCTTTTTTGCAAGACCAAGACTACTAATATGGTTGCAAGACCAAGACCATCCTAGTCTTGCAAGACCAAGACTACTAATATGGTTGCAAGACCAAGACTACTAATATGGTTGCAAGACCAAGACTACTAATATGGTTGCAAGACCAAGACTACTAATATGGTTGCAAGACCAAGACTACTAATATGGTTGCAGACCAAGACCACCCTAGTCTTGCAAGACCAAGACTACTAATATGGTTGCAAGACCAAGACTACTAATATGGTTGCAAGACCAAGACTACTAATATGGTTGCAGACCAAGACCACCCTAGTCTTGCAAGACCAAGACTACTAATATGGTTGCAAGACCAAGACTACTAATATGGTTGCAAGACCAAGACTACTAATATGGTTGCAAGACCAAGACTACTAATATGGTTGCAAGACCAAGACTACTAATATGGTTGCAAGACCAAGACTACTAATATGGTTGCAGACCAAGACCACCCTAGTCTTGCAAGACCAAGACTACTAATATGGTTGCAAGACCAAGACCACCCTAGTCTTGCAAGACCAAGACTACTAATATGGTTGCAAGACCAAGACTACTAATATGGTTGCAAGACCAAGACTACTAATATGGTTGCAAGACCAAGACTACTAATATGGTTGCAAGACCAAGACTACTAATATGGTTGCAGACCAAGACCACCCTAGTCTTGCAAGACCAAGACTACTAATATGGTCGCAAGACCAAGACCACTAATATGGTTGCAAGACCAAGACTACTAATATGGTTGCAAGACCAAGACAACTAATATGGTTGCAGACCAAGACTACTAATATGGTTGCAAGACCAAGACTAAGACTACTAATATGGTTGCAAGACCAAGATTACCCTAGGCTTAGAAGACCAAGACTACTAATATGGTTGCAAGACCCTACCCTAGTCTTGGAAGACCAAGATCAAGACTACTAATATGGTTGCAAGACCAAGACTACCCTAGTCTTGGAAGACCAAGACTACTAATATGGTTGCAAGACCAAGACTACCCTAGTCTTGGAAGACCAAGACCAAGACTACTAATATGGTTGCAAGACCAAGACTACTAATATGGTTGCAAGACCAAGACTACCCTAGTCTTGGAAGACCAAGACTACTAATATGGTTGCAAGACCAAGACTACTAATATGGTTGTAAGACCAAGACTACTAATATGGTTGCAAGACCAAGACTACTAATATGGTTGCAAGACCAAGACTACTAATATGGTTGCAAGACCAAGACTACTAATATGGTTGCAGACCAAGACTACTAATATGGTTGCAAGACCAAGACTACTAATATGGTTGTAAGACCAAGACTACTAATATGGTTGCAAGACCAAGACTACTAATATGGTTGCAAGACCAAGACTACTAATATGGTTGCAAGACCAAGACTACTAATATGGTTGCAAGACCAAGACTACCCTAGTCTTGGAAGACCAAGACTACTAATATGGTTGCAAGACCAAGACTACCAATATGGTTGCAAGACCAAGACTACTAATATGGTTGTAAGACCAAGACTACTAATATGGTTGCAAGACCAAGACTACTAATATGGTTGCAAGACCAAGACTACCCTAGTCTTGGAAGACCAAGACTACTAATATGGTTGCAAGACCAAGACTACTAATATGGTTGTAAGACCAAGACTACTAATGTGGTTGCAAGACCAAGACTACTAATATGGTTGCAAGACCAAGACTACTAATATGGTTGCAAGACCAAGACTACTTATATGGTTGCAAGACCAAGACTACTTATATGGTTGCAAGACCAAGACTACTAATATGGTTGCAAGACCAAGACTACTAATATGGTTGCAAGACCAAGACTACTAATATGGTTGCAAGACCAAGACTACTAATATGGTTGCAAGACCAAGACTATCCTAGTCTTGGAAGACCAAGACCAAGACTACTAATATGGTTGCAAGACCAAGACTACTAATATGGTTGCAAGACCAAGACTACTAATATGGTTGCAAGACCAAGACTACCCTAGTCTTGGAAGACCAAGACCAAGACTAACCCTAGTCTTGGAAGACCAAGACCAAGACTACTAATATGGTTGCAAGACCAAGACTACCCTAGTCTTGGAAGACCAAGACTACTAATATGGTTGCAAGACCAAGACTACTAATATGGTTGCAAGACCAAGACTACTAATATGGTTGCAAGACCAAGACTACCCTAGTCTTGGAAGACCAAGACCAAGACTACTAATATGGTTGCAAGACCAAGACTACTAATATGGTTGCAAGACCAAGACTACTAATATGGTTGTAAGACCAAGACTACTAATATGGTTGCAAGACCAAGACTACTAATATGGTTGCAAGACCAAGACTACCCTAGTCTTGGAAGACCAAGACCAAGACTACTAATATGGTTGCAAGACCAAGACTACTAATATGGTTGCAAAAAAAATAATGTTTAGGTATTTAGAATTTGGGAGAGCTCGTTTGCAAATAATATTATTTTAGTATACCTAAATCCTACCTATACCTAATGGCTCCGAGGTCTAGCGGTTAATTCCATGGATTTAAACTTTTAATCAGGGTTTGATTCCTGGTCGGGATACAATTCATTATTTAATTTAATTGTGATATTTCTCAAGTTTGGTACCCTGAAGACATCGCGGAGAGATTTCCTTAGTACAATTGGAAAATAATATATATTATATTGAGTCAGAGTCAGAGTTGCGAGACTCTTGCGCTAGACCAAGACCAAGATTAGGAGTGCAAGACCAAGACTGGCTTAGTCTTGGTCTTGCTTTGGGCAACACTAGATCTGAGCATCCAAATCGTGATATTTCATTCGGATCGACTGTCAGTATCATATTCATTCTAAGCATTCTGAGCATGATTCGAAACGAGAGGCTCGATATCCCCTAGTTCCGAGACGTGCATAAACTGTATTGCCAAAGGTTACTATTATCGTGTCTCGGAACGAAGGGGAAGTTTATCGATTTTATTTTTGTAAAACATAATATTAATTCGTATATAGCAATAAACTTAATGGAATAAATTTATTTTTAGATCATCAAAGATTACGAAGAGAGACGAAAAATAATTCGTGGATTAAAAGCAGAAATACACAATTCTACAAACATTAACAGAGTAATTGAAGAGAGAATGAATACGATACGGTAAGGCCTTCGTCCACCATTTTGTTTATAGCATAAATAGTTATAACTGAATTAGAAATGTATATTAGGGTTCTATTTAATTTATATTTGAACTGCCTCCGTGGTCTAGCGGTTAAGTCTGTGAATTTAGACTCGGAGTTCGATTCCTGGTCGGGATACAAAAATATTTATATACGTAAATAAATACATTAAATTAATATTTAATTTATTTGTGATATTTCTCGAGTTTGGTACGCTGGAGACGTCGACGAGCTTGCCAGTTGTCATGATTGGCCGGCAATAAAGTTGACTAAATGTGAATCAGCTTATTTATAAGCGTGGTTTCTGACCACCCCGGAAGGGAAACGGTCGTGATGATACTTTTTACTTTTGATCATTCATCGTTACAGCCCATAGAACACAGGTCTAGGAACTTCCACTGCTGGAGATGGGCCTTCCAGAACATATATCCGGAGAATTTGGTCTACACTCGCCACGCTGGCCAGACTGGTTGGCTCTCTAATGACAATTTATTAACGATTCCACAAGTTGGTATTAGTGGAACCGGGACCGACGGCTTAACGTACTCTCCGAGGCACGGGAACAGTGGTGTTGTAAATCTATGACTGCAGTACGTAAGAAAATTTGATTTCTCATTGGTTCATGCCGGGGGGTTTGAACCGAACCTTTCGGGGTGGAAAACTAACTTTCGGGGTACTAAACTCGAGAAATATCATAAATATATTATTGTGTCACGACTAGGAATCGAACCGCGTCTAAATTTATGTAACCGCTAGATCACAGAGTTTGAAGATACTTCAATTATAAATAAATTTAATTTAAAATTTGTTATCAGATTTCTTTATACAAAAAATGACGGAAAACAAAATAATACTAAAAATACTCATTTGACTATCTAACATTATCTATAATTATACATTTCTAAATTACAATTTTTTAATTATAGCTTTAATAATTTTGGATATATGGCCAGTTGCAGAAAGTCTCATTATCTTTTGACATGTTTAACGTATGCTTCTGATCTGATGAGATCTCTCTTAAATCTTGTTTGTCTTGCGCGGTGGTGGCTCGGTTGTAAGAACGCGTTCCTTAAATCCTACAAAGGTCGGTTCGAACCCCCCCCCCCGGCATGTACCAATGAGAAATACACTTTTCTTATGTACTGCAGTCATAGATTTACAACACCACCGTTCCCGTGTGAGGAGAGCACATTAAGCCGTCGGTCCCGGTTCCACTAATGCCAACTTGTGGAATCGTTAATAAATTGTCATAAAAAATTGACATCATATCCTCGCCAAGCCGTCTGGCCAGCAGCGTGGCGAGTGTAGGCCAAATTCTCCAGATATATGTTCTGGAAGGCCCATCTCCAGCAGTGGAGGTCTAGGAGGCTGTGTTCTAGGGTTACAGCCCCTGAAATGAAAAGTCTTGTTTCAAGTTTATATCAATATCCCAATGGCAAACCACCGCCTCGGTGGTCTAGTGGTAACAACGTTGCCGTGAACTCGGGAGGTCGTGGGTTCGATTCCCACCGGGGGCAAGTTGTACATTGTATAATTTGTCTCGGTCTGGGTGTTTATGTGTATAATATGTATATATTTACAAAAAAAAAAAAGTATATGATGTAGTTTATCAACCATCTAGTTTCCGTAACACAAGCCTCGTAGCTTACCACTAGATGGCGCTGTGTGACCTGTCTGGAAATATTTATAAAAAAAAAAAAAGTAAATCAAATTAAATTGGCATTTGATTTGATTGTAAATGCCACATACTGTCAGCAAAAACAACAAATAGCTGGTAGGCGGACTGATGGTGGTAATTGGCCCAGTCTCCCGGGCCGGGGAAGTATCAACCCAGTAAAGTGTATCCATACGTTTCGGGATCAGATCGAATCGCTGTCATGCCCAGTCAAGCCGGCGTAGTGTTAGGGACTGATGTCAGTCATGAGTGTGGCATATATCAAAATATTGATCTTTTTTTAATCATCCTTTCTGCAACCGGCCGTTAGTGTTTAATACGAAACTGTAATTCCAGAGAGGAATGGCTGCCACCTCTGTTACAGTTATTGGACAGCATTAACACTAAATTCGGGGATATGTTCGAAAGACTCGGCTGCGCCGGGGAAATTAAACTGGACAGGGGAGGGGGCGATGTAAGTAATACTTTCAATTGATTTATCAAGTACGTTAATTTTGCGAATTGATAGTTTTTTCACAAAAAGGTCAATTAAAATCGTTATTTTTGGTCAAAATAAGTTACAAATAGATGGCTTACATTTAAAGGTGACTTTGTATGGTCTTACGTTAGACTAACATGCTATTCTATTGATAGAATCAAACAACTTTTCCTTAGAAACAATGTCGTAAAATTTTAAGTTACATTTCATTATTAGAAAATATAATATAAAATTAATACTAAGGATAGGGATATAAGTCCCGTCCGCGTGGAATGGTGGCAAGAACGCTGGCTGCATTTCCCCGCCGAATTGTAATACTGATTCTTTGGACGAAGAAAGAGCCAGCTCTTATGAGCAGCTGTTATGTCTTTTAAAAACTTTTTTGCGCTTGGACTCCATGGGCCCAGAGTTTCTACAGCAAACTGCATAAATATGTAATCTTTTAATATACTTACATACTCCGCATTATCCGCCGAGGCCCCAGCTTTATGCGTTGGTCTTACTATCGGGTCTCGTGCCATCATCTCGGATAACTCCAGCAGGCTCTAGAAGAGCTGGAAGTTGAGTTTTAAGTTTGAGAATATAAATTTCGAGGATTCTTTGACCCTTGTCGTTTGAATGCTGGAAGGAATTGTTAAGTGAAGGTTTTTTTTTTTTAATTCCTTCTAAATTATTTTTTGTATAGATTGCTTATTCTAATTACAGTTGTATGTACATGTCATGATGATGCAATGTCAATAGATATTTATTTACAATATTTATTTATATATACATCGACGAGCTTGCCACTTGTCATGATTAGCCTATAGTAAAGTTGGCTAAATGTGAATCCGTTTATTTATAAACGTGGTTTCTGACCACCCCGAAAGGGA
Source organism: Tinea semifulvella (assembly GCA_910589645.1). Taxonomy (NCBI): domain Eukaryota; kingdom Metazoa; phylum Arthropoda; class Insecta; order Lepidoptera; family Tineidae; genus Tinea; species Tinea semifulvella. Next base: position 1,738,313 of record OU342604.1, read on the forward strand.
AACGGTCGTGATGATACTCTACTCTCTACTCTCTATTTATATATAGTTAACATTGATATCAATGTATATCAGTTAACGTCTAACGATAAAACTTACCAAATTAATTGTACCTGTAGGCGGACGGGTTGTCTTTCGTTTATCTTTTTTATGTACCTACTATAAATATTTATTATTAAGCTTCGAGAGTAATTGTCTCCGCCAACAAACTGTGGTTACAGTTTGGCGGGCTATTTAATAAGTTATATGTATTGGAAAGTTAATAAATGATTGATTTTGTTTTTAATTAATAAAAATAATAATACATATTTACAAAAACAGTAACTCCCGTTTTCTTAGACGATTCCTTAACAAAGCCCTCCACTCAACTATTCCTTCCAGCTGTCAAACACTCAGATTATAAGGATAAATGACAGTGTTCATAAGTAGATTTTTGACTGTAGCGTCAGTTCAAAATTAGAAACAGATGTTTGTAAATAGGTAAAAGACCGAGCCCATACAGCCAGTTTTTTTTTTTTAAATGAATAGGCATAGAATCATTACAGTCCAGCCATTGTCTTGGGTGTACCCAAAAGGAAAACAGCATACAAAATTCAAACTTCTTATTGATTTTTTTACTAAATGTTCTATGCAAGTAATAAACAGTAACTCAATATAGTATAGATACTTAAAGACGTATCATCAACGGTTTCTTCACTCGTCCATTCCTTCCAGCTGTCAAACGTCTTCCTCGAAATCTGTAAAGATTTTAGGGAAAATTGTACAAAAATATTAATCGTCTATTTCTAATTTTGAACTGACACTACTGTCAAAAATATACCTATGAACACTGTCATCTATCCTATATAATCTGTGCGTTTGACAGCTTGTAGGAATAATTGTGTCAAGGAGCCTTTGAGGAAACTTCTAAGAATACAGGTAAGTATTGAGAATGTGCAGCTGTATTTTATCTATGGTGGTGGTTAATTTAATTTGGTATTTGGTTAATTTATAACAATATTGTCTTCATTTATCCTTTTACCACCAATGACCAGATGTTGTTGAACTCATAAATAGTTGAAAACATATATCTTCACGTCAATTCCCTTGCGCGTTAGGCAAAGACATACATTGTTTTAGTAAATATTGTATATCTTCCTATTAGATATACGAATTGTTAGTGGCTAATATCATAGCCGAAGAGCTCGGAACCCCCGAGTAACGGAATTCCTGTAAGTCAAGATTAAAAAAAAATTATAATTCTAATAATGTGAAGTACGCTTTAGCCCTGTACAACATTAGACAATACTGTTTGAACGTGTAAAATAGGTTATGAATAATAATAATAATAAATCATTTATTTTGGATTCGATCCATATATGTTAGTAACAATTTACCTTAGAACTATGTTAGTAGAAATACACATTAATCAAAAATTAAAACAATGTAAATATAAAAAATATTGTTCATTATCATTGTGTTTGACAATTAGGTCACAGCCCCATAACATTGGGTAACGCCAATGCTGTAAGATTTACACGTTATTTAAAAAGCGCTGTTAAAACGCGACGATATCGTCTTCAGAATGCCGTTGTCACTACCTCTTACTCTATGCAGTATCGACGCTGCCTTTTTGCGGATGATAGCCGGAAATCCATCCACACGAGCCTCCGCATAAAAATATTACGTCAATTCATAATATTAGAGGTTTATGTGCTAAACTTGCAGTTTTTCTCAAAGTGGGCGATAAAGCCCCCTTGCGCTGGACGCCTAGAGGGGGGCGGTAAGGAGCCCAGATAGGGGCGATTTTATATTTTGAAATTCACTGAAATTAAAACCTTCCTATTACACAACATCCATTAGTTTGAGAATCTCTGGGCTAAAGGTACGGTTTCGACATTATAAAGTTGTCATTCATTCAATTTTTTACTTTTACATTGGCTGCCTACTTACTTACTGCCTCCGTGGTCTAGCGGATAAGTCCGTGGATTTAGACTCGGGACACAAAAATATTTATTAATGTAAATAAATACATTTAATTTATTTGTGATATTTCTCGAGTTTGGTACGCTGGAGACATCGAAGAGCTTGCCACTTGTCATGATTGGCCTATAGTAAAGTTGGCTAAATGTGAATCCGCTTATTTATAAGCGTGGTTTCTGACCACCCCGAAAGGGAATCGGTCGTGATGATACTTTACTATGGAGTGAATGACAAACTGCTACAGGCTATACAGTCCCTGTACAAGGGCTGTAATGCTTGTGTGCGGGTGATATGTCGCTTTGAATCCCAAATGGGCGTCAAACAGGGCTGTGTGCTTTCGGCTATATTATTCACTCTATATCTCGACAAATGCCTAAAAAGAGTGAGAGAGAGTGACTGTGGGATAAAGATGAGTGATCTAGTGATGAACTGCCTGATAAAGCAGATGATGCTGTTCTAATGGCATCACTAGTCACGGAAATGAAAGAGGGATGTGCAGAAAAAGGACTCCGTTTGAATGCGAGAAAAACCAAGGTACTAGTGTTTGAAAGAAGAAGGATGACGATAAAGATTGATGATGAAACTCTAGAACATGTAAATGAATTTATATATCCGGGCAATGTTTTCACTGCGGATGGGAAGTATGATAGGGATGTTGAAAGAAGAGTGAACGCGGGAAATAGTGTCAACGGTGCCCTGGGGTTACTGATCGCCAGTCGGAATATCAGTGACAAAGCTCGACTCGCCATACACAATGCCATGCTGGTACCAACACTTATGTATGGAAGCAAGACGTGGATATGTCAGAATACGCATGAGAGTAGAGTTAATGCAGTAGAAATGAGATCGTTGCGTCGGATATGCGGCGTCACTTTGACGGACCACATACGTAATGACGAAATACGAAAAAGGGTAGGTATGAAAGCTTTATATATAAGCTTTACCTATATATATAGTACCTATATATATATATATATATAGATAGCACTTTTAGGATCATTCCATACTAACCTAACCTAACCTAACCAAAGACGCGACCCCAATTAGTTACTAAACTCTTTGGCTCTGTCTATTACTTTAAATAGATTAGTTTTATAAGTTAGAGTAATAATGAATTCAATTAGGTTATTAAACTAGTATTTTTTTGTTTTTTGCTCACATGGCAACTCAATTTCAACAGGGTTCAAATCCGGATCATGTAAGTAGTGGTTAAGTAACATTATTTATGTGTCTTCATAACTTTTCTTACTTCTGGTTCTCCTTAAACATTGATATTCTTCATCGCAACTATTTAACCTCCAGTTGCTAAAAGTGTAGTTAAAATAATCTATGTTTAACATTCAGCATAATGTATACACAAATTGCTCATAATTTGTGTCTAGTGTAATCTATTGTATTATACTTTATTGCACAAAAACTTAACATTAGTGTATAAAGGCGAGTTTAATGCCAGTTAGGTTAGAATTTGCACTTACCTGGAAAGTGAGAAATCATGGGTAGAGTGCAAATAAATATAATACACAATACTTACTTAACTTTTACATATAAGCCAACTACATATACTACACACTTTAAATATATAACTTATTAAATACTACATACACAAATATAATTATTTATTTATTTGAGGAAAACTATTGACAATATCCAATACCAAATAGCCAACTAAACGTTAGCAACAGAGTGTCATTTATAAGTTTTCACAAATAGAAATATGTAAATTTAACAATGTAAAAAAACACAAAAAAGCTTATGCGATGACAAAGATTAAAAAAACATACAGAGTAACATATAAACACTACACAACAAACTACTAATGAATATTTGTTATGCCAAAATATAAAAAAATAATAATAAAGTACCTGATCATAATAAAGAACCTAATCGTATAAATAGTGTTTTGTAACTATTTCATATATAAATCTTAACCAATTGACTATTTAATTAAATTATATTTTAATGCTGGGGTAAATAAGATGTTCAAATTAAATTTTAAAAAAACCACAATAATAAGATATCATTATTGAATTATATCTTGTTGAGGAAACGCTCAAACAAAGTTGGGGCCTAGTTTTTAGTATAGTAGTAGTATTTGGTCTAGAGAAGAGCAAAATTGTGCATAGTGATCGTGTTATTGCGGTTAAGAGGAGGCCCACTTTTTAAACCAGCTTATAATCGGTCGAAAGCCCGAGACACCATTCTTCTCTACACATGATGGACCAAGGAATGTTAAGAAGTTTCTCTTCTTACTTGCACAAATCACGCAGCTTTATAACCAAATGTTAAACATTGATTATTTTAACTGTGCTTTTTGAAACAGAGGGGTTATACTATCTTTAAATACTAGCATATACTTTGCATGCGTGGGATGTATTTATCTGTTATTATTTATTTATAATCCATGTAACTATTGATGTTTCTATATTGTATGTTAGATACTGTTAAAGATATTTTTATAATTAGACAGAGTTACACAAAAATGGACCAATCCTCAAATTTTCAGTAATTTAATTATGAATGCCAATCATGTCCTTGTCCTATCTTTTATATAAAAAACTATCCAGATAAATTAAATTATTTGACATATTCTTAAATGGTCTAGAACTTAATGTGGATTGGATCCATTTTGCGTAACTACATCCAATTTATGTTGCATGAAATTCTGAACCTTGCAGCAAAAGGGAGACAAGTCCAAGTTTTAAAACTGTCAGGTATTAAGATAAAGGCTTATAAAAATACTAATTACTTACAATATTTTACGAAAATGATATCCGACATTTTTGTTCAAATTGTGGGATCAAAAAAAAGTTACGGCAAAAATTTGGATCTACCCTCTTTTGCTGCAGCATTGTAAAAACATAATAATCCTAATTGCTACAAGAAAATAAATTGTGTATTAATAAGGCGTTTGTCTATTAAAACATAGGTATCTAACAAAACCAACGCGTTTTGGGGGTGCAGTCCATTTCTTAAAAGCGTAAACGTTATCCTTATTATATTCCCTTAGTTAACAGGAACTGTCATTGGCAATATTAATTTTCATATATTTCGCTAAAACAACAGTTCAATAACGCAATCCTCTATGTGATTGTGATGACCGTTGCTTCGCCGCGCTTAATCTTCTTGAGACCATTGTGCGTGACCTTTACTCTGTCATCGGAGCGATCTGATCTCCTCCAGGAAGGCCAGGAGACCTTTACGTTTCTGCTCTGCAGACTTCTGGAAGAGTCGTCGCAGTCTGGAGTTTACTTCCGTCTAGGCACATGAGTCTAGACATGCGCTTCTCCTCTGCCATGCATCCTCTACACAGTGGGCTATCTGTAATGTTCAGAGTGTATGTTTGTTAAAGGCACTTCCCGTCATCACCCCTATCATTATGCGAAGCTTAGTTCTGTTAAAGCTCAAAAGGCGTCGCGTGAGGCTCCTGTCAAGGTAATAGTCTTCCTAGACTCTGCAATCTGTGGCCGATGTCCACATCTGCTCGTGCAGTCTGGTATTTATTTGGCGAAGCCATTATCGCAATAATTGGAGTGGTAGTGGAATTATTGGTCCTAGGCCTATTGGTGTTGTGGATGACCCCGATCTGGCCAGTTCATCAGCCGTATCCATATCCACTGTAGCGTAACTATTGTCTCTGCACATTGCCCCCAGGGCTAGATGGCAGTCGAGAATCGGTGCAGACATATGTAGCTTTTGAGGGTCAGAAGGATGGCCATGCTATCTGAGAGAATCCACTATGTTGACAATCTAACGTTTGCTCTTTAAGTAATAGAATGCCGCCTCAGTGTGACATGCAAGTTTCGAAAAACTGTTATAATTTATTTTACATTACAAGCTGTAAAGGCAGCAGGCCCTATTTTGTGCTGCTAACAAGGTAGGGATTCTGCTGCGGGTCTTCGATAGCTCAATTAAAGAGGATTTACTTGACTATTGGTTTATTGCAGAAGAACAATTAACAAATAATTACTCAGAGATAATTTTCTTTTAAAATGTGAGAATAATATCGTGTATCTGCCAGGATCAATAACTTACTCTGCAAGTCACCGCTCGGAGCGCCAGTCTAAGGACTTTAGAATATTTTCGGTGATGGCTAGGGGAGGAGGGCGGTTAGAGGGAGGGGGTGGTGTGGTTACCCCTAGGGCGGGGTAGAGGGGTGCGGAGACTTATAGTTTTTAAGTTATTAATATTTAAAAAAAGTGAGGTTCTGTTCCGAATTGTGAATTCTGTACCCAAAGGATTTCTGGATATGACCTAATCGAGTCTAACCTAACCTAGCTGTGTCGGATCAGACTTAAAGGATTTCTGGATATTACTTAATCGAGTCTAACTTCACCTAACCTAGCAATGTCGGATCAGACATAAAGGATTTCTGGATATGACCTAATCGAGTCTAACCTAGCAGTGTCGGATCAGAAACATTATCTGTAAAAAAAAAACAGTACCGTAGCTTTCCGGGAATATTCTAAAGCTGAGCCGCGCTGACGAACAATCCAACGGTGGTGTTTGCCGATTGTCTCGCTGTGATTGTGAAAGTTGATTGTGAAGCTTTATAATAACGCGCGTACATTGAAAATACAGTAAAAAAATAACTTGCGTTTCCGAAATTTTAATGTCACACTAGGCATACAGCTTGCGTTACCGGCGTTGACGGGAGCGATCAGTTACTGCAATAATAACACTGCTCAACACTTTTATGTCGTCGCTTCTTTTTACGTTTATTGAGTATTTCTAGGACCTAAAAATATTACAAATCTGGATCAGACATCGAAATCAACTATAAAATGTAATTTAGTAATATCAATACAAAAAAATGGTAAATGCGGGTAGTTGCAATTTAAAAACAAGAGCTGTTAGAATGCTCACTGCTTTTAGATATTTTAAAAAAAGTTTTTTTAACGATCAGTGTAATTATTGTTTTTCTAGTTCCCATGCGATATCGACACTTATTTAAACGCTGCATAAATATATATTATTAACTAACCTCTGCAAGTCTACTTGGGGCCATTATTTGAGGATTTTTGCATCAAATATGCAAAATTTTGTACAATAGTCAGATCGACTAGTTCTACTAAAGGTTGTTAATAAAAACTTTTTATGGGCAATTTATTTTGTATTGCGAAGCAGTCATAGTGGGCCAAGGCTTGTATAGTGCTTTACTCAAAAATGCAAGTACCTAATCTAAAAAAAACCAGCAAGTAATTTACCTACCTATCTCTATAAATACAAACAGCTGTGTTTTAAATAAAACCTTTTTGCATTTGATTTTTAAAACGTTGAAACGTCAAAATAGCGGCCGGCAATGATTTGCCGGCCTGTTAGAGCGACCAGCAAAACTTTGCCGGCCGCTCCTTGAAACAGAAGGCAAGGTCGACTTTGCTCAAACAAGGATGTCAAAATAATAACCACATTACATGCATTTTTGAGTAAATAAATTTAATTAATATTTGATTGATTTGTGATATTTCTCGAGTTTGGTACGCTGGAGACATCGACGAGCTTGTCACTTTTCATGAAGGGCCTCTTTCAAAATTTTAAAGGTTTCTGACCACCCCGGAAGAGTTACGGTTTATTAAAATCTAAACCTTACAGTAAAACTATTACAAATAGATCTGATTATTGACAAATATAATGTTGTTATTGCATATTTTCTGCATATACCCTCAAATTTTATCAGTAATAAAGCATGGAAACATATTTTTCAGGATGACTACGACAAGTACGGTATTGCTATACTTGTCAAGTTTCGTGCTAATGAACAGTTGCAGCAACTAACAAGGCACACCCAAAGTGGGGGGGAACGGGCACTTACTACGGCTATATACCTTATGGCAATTCAGAGACTATCGACTGTACCATTCAGGTAACAAATTTAGTTAATTTTAATTAATCACCCCTACCATTATGCGAAGCTTAGTTCTGTTTAAGCTCGATGGGCGTCGCGTGAGGCTCCTGTCAATAATAATAATAATAATAAATGGGATTTTACCTGTTGGAATTCCCTAGCCCCTTCCCACCTTCAAGGAACTTCTGTTGGAGCTGGTTTTGCAGCGGAACAAGCGCAGATCAGCAAGCGTCGAAAATATGAAACTATTTGCGCAAATATGCTTACTTTTTTTCGACGTTTGCTGTAGAAACGATGGGCCCGTGGGGATCGGAACTAAAAGCCTTTTATAAAGAAATTGTTCCAAGGCTCATTGACGTCTCTGGTGACAATAGGGCTGGCAGTTATTTCTCCCAAAAATTAGGTATCCTAATTCAAAGGGGAAATGCTGCTAGTGTATTGGGCACCATGCCACAAGACAGCGATTTGGAGGAGCTATTTCTGTTTTTAAGTATGTATTTTTATTTTCTATGTATTATTATTATTTTTTAGGTTAAATTTAGATTTTGTTTTAATATAGTTTATTTAATATTTAGTTCTTTTATATTGTTTGTATATTACTTCTAATAAAAGTATTAAACTTAAGAAAAAATTAATGGACCTTCTTCGGCTATCAAGACCAGTTCTTCAGTTTTGATTTTGGTATCCCTACGCGTAATTAGTTATCCTTTTTTGTTATACTAGCAGTATTCAGCTATATTTACCTAGGGAACATTCATTGCTATGCAAATGACAGCACGGCACATGGGCGGTACCTGAGTCCACGAGCTGTGGGTAGCGACCAAGTAGAGTCTCCTCCTGCGTCGTTCCATAATGTTATAGTTCCTATGTTAGTCTTGTTTTAAGCTGTGTTATTTTTTATATAAATATCACCAAGACAGTTGAAGTTGAAACATTGGCATTTGACATCATTGCAAATGGCACATACTTTCAACGAGAACAACAAATAGTTGGTTAGCGGACTGATGGTGGTAATTTGTCCAGTCTGCCGGGTCGGAGAAGTATTATTAAGTAGCCTTCTCTTCTGTGTAAGCCAAGCTAATAATAATAATAGAAAAAAGCATCACCACGACTGTTTCCCTTTCGTGGTGGTCAGAAACCACGCTTATAAATAAGCGGATTCACATTTAGCCAACTTTACTATAGGCCATTCATGACAAGTGGCAAGCTCGTCGATGTCTCCAGCGTACCAAACTCGTGAAATGTCAGAAATAAATTAAATATTAATTAAATGTATTTATGTATTTACATTTTGTGTCTCGACCAGGAATCGAACCTGGTACCTCCGAGTCTAAATTCACGGACTTAACTGCTAGACCACGGAGGCAGTCTAATAATAATAATTTATTTATTTGCATAAATGTCATATTTATAAATTTACAGGTCTTAAAGTCAATTCAAGAGTAGGTACATTAGCCAAGTTTTGGCGAGCAAATATTTTATACATGTGTGTTCTAATGCATTACATTAAAAAAAAAAGAATAATATTAAGATCACAAATAGTACACCATGTATTTTTTTGTAATAGTAAAGAATTCATTGATACTATAATAACATTTTTCTATTACCCATTTTTTTTTTTTTTTTTTATTTATAATACATAATTTATTTGGTAACTGTCTGTGCTTTAGGTATGTTGTTGTATACCTTGATACACATAATATATGAGTTCACACTAAATAATTTACTTTTATGACTGGGAATTTTAAGTTTTGTAGTGTCCATACGACAAAATTTTCTTCCTGTATCACATTTGACAAATAGGTCATTATAATAAATAAATAAATAATAAAATAAAAATCGTTTATTGACACTTAATATGTTTTTTACACTTTAAATTTAGATTGGATGTCCTGACGCCTGTCGTAGATATTTCTGAATGACAGGAGTCAGTTCACTCCTACAGTTGACACAAAAACAAGCTTATTCAATTTATTTAAAGATTGTAAAGCTTAACCAAGTACAAACAAATAAATAATAATAATAAAAAAAAAAATGAGTTATAGGGCTGTTTGTGGGTATTTTAGGAATTTCGTGTAACCTCTCTGTGTGTTATGTGAATGTGTATGAGTGTCTGTGAGAGGGTGTGTAAGAAGAAATAAATAAAAAGATGCATCGATGAAGTAACATATCGACAATCATATATACCTACCATTAATTATATATACCACAATAATATATACATACATTAACTAGTAAATTTTATGAGTATAAAATATTAATTTAGCCATTATTTAAATAACTACGCTTAGAAGTTGTTCTGTATTTATTAGCTAAGCTAATCTTGTATATTGTAAAAGTTAAGTTATATATAATAGTTAACAAGTATACCAGCGTCTTACTGGGTGTCCTAGAGCCCGTCAACCCACACATCTAAATAGAATGCTTTTTATTATCAGATGCGTGGACGAAATTAATCAAGGCATGGATTCTGTTAACGAGAGGAAAATGTTTCAACTGCTCGTCGACGTCACTACTGAGGGAGATAACTCGCAATACTTTTTGCTCACACCCAAGGTAAGGTACCCCACATATTTATCCTGTCTCACTCTCCCAAAGGTTAGCTGGTAGAAAAAGCCGAAATGGCTTTAAGTTCGCCTTTGTACATACTTTTAAGTAAAGTGCAATAAAGTATGTAATAATAATAATAATAGTAATGTATCATCGTATTTATTTATTTTTTATTTATAAACTCTTTATTGTACAAAAAACTTAGAAGTAATGTACAAGGGCGAACTTAATGCCTTACGGCATTTTATAACAGCTAGCTTTTTGGAGTGTGGTAGAGGATTGCGGGGTTTATTATTATTAACCCTTTCAGCACGACAAAATATATTTTAGATAATAAAAGGTTTATTGATAACTTTGAGAAACTTGAGGTCTAAAATATCTCGTATAAATAGTAAAAAATATATATATATAAGCGTGGTTTCTGACCACCCCGAAAGGGAAACGGTCGTGATGATACTTTACTTTTTTTATTGGTACTCTAGAGACATCGACGAACTTGTCATGAAAGGCTAATAGTAAAGTTGGCTAAATGTGAACACACTCTAAAATGTGTTGTTTCTGACTACCCCGAGAGGGATACAATCGTGATGATGATACTAATTTTTTTTTTTTTTAATTTCAGTTATTATTTGACTTGAAGTACAATGAGGAGATAATAATTCACACGATCATGAACGGGAAGCGAATATTGGACTTCAGGGAATGGGACCTTGACGAGTTTTTCATTAGGGGAAATTACTACAGGATTAGCCAAGCGGGGTGAAGTCACTTATTGTTATTGCAACCCTCTCGCTCGCACAATCCAATATCATTTCATATTTTCTCTTTTATATACCTAATTTTAGACAGAGAAGAATTGCAATAAATATTTTTATCTACTCTCATATCGTAAAATGCGAATTACAAACTTCAACTGCCTCCGTGGTCTAGCGCTTAAGTCCGTGGATTTGGACGAGGAGGTACCGGGTTTGATTCCTGGTCGGGACACAAAAATATTAATTAATGTATATATATAAATACATTTAATTAATATTTAATTTATTAGTGATATTTCTCTCCTTTGGTACGCTGGAGACATCGACGAGCTTGCCACTTGCCATGATTGGCCGGCAGTAAAGTTGGCTAAATGTGATTCCGCTTATTTATAAGCGTGGTTTCTGACCACCCCGAATGGGAAACGGTCGTGATGATACTTTACTTTACTTTTTACAAACTTCAAAACGAATTTATATTGACATACTTTATAAACGTACTGCTGAAATTTAAAAATAGAATCACATTATAACACTTTTTCTCTAACAAAATAATGTTATAATTCATTTTAAAAATGGAATTATACCTACATATTATATAACACTTATTTTTTTTAGGCAAAGGTTCCATTACAAAAAGTTTTGATTCCAATTCTTACTTGTCTATGGCAGCGCCCGCCATAGCGCGTGCGCAGTCATAAGCTAGGTTTTGGCGCCATTTTATTGTTTAGGACTTATGTATTTTGTACCATGGTCATTTAAAAAAAATAAAAATACAAATTGGCGCCATTCAATACGTTTTGTTGTATAGCATTAACTTTTATATTTTATTGAGTAGGTTTAATCCCAATGTATGGGAGTAAATAAATTAGTGTATGAAACTGCACATAACTAGGTATTAAAACACTTGTGTGATACTATTAATAACACACACACTCGTGTATAATTCATCTTATTATGCAACAGTTTCATAAACTACTATTTTTGCTTTTTGCTTTCCAAACTGTACTCAATACTTATAGATCTACAAAGTTTGATCATAATTAATTGCTGATCCTAGATTGTATAATATAATAAACATAGCCCTAAATATATATCCCCTTACTTTTAACTGCCTTCGTCGTCTAGCGGTTAAGTCCGTGGATTTAGACTCGGAGGTACCGGGTTCGATTCCTGGTCGGGTCACAAAAATATGTATTAATGTATATAAATACATTTAATTAATATTAAATTTTTTAGTGATATTTCTCTCCTTTGGTACGCTGGAAACATTGACGAGCTTGCCACTTGTCATGATTGGCCGGCAGTAAAGTTGGCTAAATGTCAATCCGCTTATTTATAAGCGTGGTTTCTGACCACCCCGAAAGGGAAACGGTCGTGATGATACTTTACTTTACTTGTTTTTTTTAGTAAAATAGAGGACAATCGTTATAAATGTTTATGCTATATTTCTGTCTAAAATTAGTTGTATAATAGTGCATTTGAAATGTCTTTTCAAATTTGGACTGTGCGAGCGAGATGCAAAGCAAACCCTATTAAGAATTTATTACTTGTTCGTAATAAATCATTTCTAACCTTTTCTCGCCATTTTTTATACTAGCTCAATTATGCATATCCTGTAATTAATTTAAATTTAAGGTAAGTGGCGCGGTGGTGGCTTGGTTTTAAAAACGCGTTTCCTAAATCCTACAAAGGTCGGTTCAAACCCATCCGGCATGTACCAATGAGATATACACTTTTCTTACGTACATTTGTTATCGATTAACAACATCACCATTGAAAAAGCTTGACATTAAATATAGTATGAAACAGCCTGGCAGATCTCAATGGTGTGTATCAGGCAAAGCTTTTTATAGATGTCGCCAGCGGCATTGGTACCTTGTTTTACACCTATATCTCATCATTTTTTAAATGTTTTTGTAGTTTTTTATTTTTATAACAGAAAAATTTATTTTAAATTTCGTTACCTACCTTAAAAGACGAATTAAGAAATCGCACACCGTCTTTAAAAATAAAAAAGGTTTCATTAACAGAACGGCAATTTTGAGATCACCATATCTTTGATTTCGCTTAGAAATGTCCAGAAAATAATAAATTTCCTAATAAAAATACAAGTTTTCTATGCAACTGACAGTTATATTAGGTTCTATCTATCATGCGCCATCTATCGTGATAAAAAGTTAGTGATACACCCCATTGGCCTCAATAAACTACTTTAAACGCTGTGGTCGGTTATCGAATGAAACACGCACATTTAAAACGAACGTCACTGCCAATCTTATGGAATTTTTAGAAACTACAAATAATCATGGTGTTTAGAGCGTGCTATACTGAGGCCGCGTTCGTTTTAAGAAATGTTAGCATGAAAATACCACTTTTTAGCACAAGTCGTTCGTTTAATAAAAATTCTAACATTTGATGCTAATTTCGTATGTCAGTACCGTGTTGAAAGGAGGGTTATTGATGTTACTTTTTGACAGATGTCATTTAACATAAGAAATGGTTTGTTTACATTGTTGTATACTTTATAGTTTATATTAAAATGTATTATATCTACTCTCATATCGTAAAATGCGAATTACAAACTTCAAAACGAATTTGTATTGACATACTTTATAAACATACTGCTGAAATTTAAAAATATAATCACATTATAACACTTTTTCTCTAACAAAATAATGTTATATTTCATTTGAAAAATAGCATCATACATAACACTTTTTTTTAAGGTAAAGGTTCCATTACAAAAAAGTTTTGATTCCAATTTTTACTTGTCTATGGCAGCGCCCGCCATAGCGCGTGCGCTCATAAGCTAGGTTCGTGTATAATACCCCTTATTATGCAACAGTTTCATAAACTACTATTAAACGATTCTATGTAATAAATTCAAAGACCATAATACATTGTCAATTGATTTGTTATTATTTCTTACTTGTCATACTTGTCAAAAAGTAGCCTCACCGCTCGTTTTTTTAAAGAAATGTTAGCATTGTTAAAAAAAGTGGTATTTCTTAACAAAAACGACATTTCACGCTGGTTTATGAAGTTGCTACGAAATGTTGGAAATGCTATAAAACGAACGCGGCCTGAAGGTGCGTAGCGTCTTAAGAGGGAAAAGGTAAGAAATAATTTAGTGTGAAAAACTTACAAACGTAAAATCAACAAGATTTATGTTTTAAAACTACCCTCTCTGTGTCAAGAATTTAAAAGGCTGTAATTAGGATATTTTGTTTCAAAATTCGAGGGTATTCGGCCAGAACTGGATAACACATTATAATGTTAAATTATATCATTTTATTAAGTTTATTTACAGCCAGTTTCTCGAACGTATTTTTGGTACCTAATTATTACTTAGGTGAAAATTTGCAGGTTTTGCAAGAAATGCGTTTCACAAACATATTTTAGGTAATGCTTAATTAATGGAAATTTTACGTACGTAAAAAGGTAGGTATGAAAGAAAGTATCGGGACAAAAATAAGGAAAGGCATGCTACGATGGTTCGGGCATGTTGAAAGTATGAGCGAAGAGAGATTGACGAACCAGGTATATAATGCGAAAGTTGTGGGTAAAGAGGCCCTGGCAGACCGAGACTCACATATCACGATCAGATAAATAAAACAATAGCTGAAGGTGCATTTTAATTAGTTTAATTTAGGTGCTCTTTAGAGCCATCGAAACAAAAGGGCATGTATGAAGAGGTTGATGAATGTCGAAGAAGCGATAGAGGTATGTCGTGATCGTGACAAGTGGCGCTCTTCTAACAAGAGCACAAATGAGTTGCAAAAAGGCTATCATAAAGAGCTTTACCTACCGAGATCTCATTTGACAGTCATTAGTAATAATGTAGATAGCATGTGTATGAAAGTTTATAACAAGCTACCTGATGAACTAAAATTGTTACCTCAAATGTCATTTAGACGGAAACTAAAAGACTATTTACTGTCACATGTATTTTATACAATAAACGAATACCTAAATGTTTAAAACATATTCATATTATGTAAATTCTACTGTATTGCTCATTTTTTATTATTTTATTTTTTTGTTTTGTATATTTTAAATATATTTTGATAAAATTTGTACACCATACTATGGTAGAATTTGTTGAGATTATATGTTGTAACCACCATTGTTACACAAATTCTAAAGCAAATAAATTTTTCTTTCTTTCTTTCAATTGTCTCTGCCTACCCCGCAAGGGATTTGGCGTGAAGATATTTATATGTATGGGAATTTGTCAATAACAAATAAGTAATTTTTGACAACTGTTTTCTTGAGAAGCCGAAGAAGGTCCATTAACTTTTTTCCCAACTTTAATTATTTCTTATTACCTACATAGCTACGAAAATATGAACCTAAGCACGTGTTTTTTTTTTTTTTTTTTTTTCAATGTAAAAAATAAACAATAGTACATCGACTGTCATTCGTTTAGTCCGTTTGTTCAAATGCGACAAATGAATATAACGTGACAGTTAAAATATTAAGGTGTAGTAATATTTATTGCTTAAAAATCTCAAGTTAATTATAAAAATGATGACTATTAAAATAATTTAATAATAAAAAATACATAACTAAATGCGGTGGTGGTTTGGTTGTAAGAACGCGTACCTTAAATCCTACAAAGGTCGCTTCGAACACACCCGGCATGTACCAATGAGAAACTACACTACTACACACACTTTTCTTATGTACTGCAGTCATAGATTTACAACACCATCGTTCCCGTGCCGCGGAGAGCACATTAAGCCGTCGGTCTTGGTTCCACTAATACCAACTTGTGGAATCGTTAATAAATTGTCATTAAAAATTTACACCATGTCCTCGCCAAGCCGTCTGGCCAGCGCGGGTCTGTCGAGTGTAGGCCAAATTCTCCAGATATATGTTTTAGAAAGACCATCTCTAGCAGTGGAGGTGTAGGACACTGTATTATAACAATTAATGTCAAATATAAGATATGAGACAAACCTGTTTCCTGTTTCGTTTCAAGCGAAAAGCACTTAAATAAATAAACTTTTCCAGACAGGTCACACAGAGCCATCTAATTTCCGTGGTAAGCTACGAGGCTTGTGTTACGGGAACTAGATTGATAAACTACATATACTTTTTTTTGTAAATATATTCATATAAACACCCAGACCGAGACAAATTATACAATGTACAACTTGCCCCCGGTGGGAATCGAACCCACGACCTCCCGAGTTCACGGCAACGTTTGTTACCACTAGACCGTGGAGGCGGTCAATATTTAGCTCTACAACACGTTTATATTTTTAAAATATTATATTGGTCGAGATATATATACGTATCTTACAAATATACCATTAAATAATCCACATTCTATTTGAACAATAATAAAAGTGTTTTTTTTTTTTTAATATTTCATTTTTTGTCACCAAAAACGGAACTTCATAAATCTTACGTAAAATATTAACTAAGAAGAGTGTTGTGAAATTTGTTTGTGAAACCCGATTTGACTCAAGAAAAATATACAGATAATAATTCCTTAGCTAGGAAATAATTAAGTAGAGCTTCGAGAAACCGGCTGTTACACCCGTGTTCTAAGACGTTCCCTCAATGCTTCCTCCACTCAACTTTGCAAAATGAAGTTCCAGTAATACGATACGATTACATACGATTAAAGTTAAAAATAGAGCCGAGCCGACAGTTTTATTTTGAAAGTCAGCCGTAAGCTGGTACATTGGTCTGAATTACATAGATTTAATTTAAGTGTACAGCTGGAAGGAAATTTTGAGTAATAATAATAATTTTATTTAAACTAAACTTATATATAAACCTAATAAACAATTCCGACTCTAGTACACTGCAGGAGTTTAAATTAAATTGTGAATTAATAGTGAGCCCACACTAGGTAATGAGCCTGGCTCGTGGGACTCTTCTATCTGTATTGGTTGCCTAATAAAATCGTTTTTACTTGCATTTACTTAAACTGAAATTAAGATCTAAGCTTATTAAATAAATAAAAATAAAATTAAGGAAAAACAACAATTTTAAAATAGTTTTTATTTATCCCTACAATTTAGAATTTGACGTTTCATAACAATGGTCAATAAAATAATATAAAAAAAAATCCTCAAATAGTGATTCTCATGAATTGCTCTGTTTCATTATATTGTTGTTGTTTATTGTTTATTGTTTATTGTTTATTAATTATCCGTAGGAACCTTGTTTCTGGGAACACTTGGATTTGTCAAAGTTTACCATTTTTTATATGCAATGTAATTAATGCAATGACACAGAAAAATAGCCGGATACGAGAAAGCAAGGAACAGTCTGCTACTATATTGATTATATAAACTAAGGTTGGATGCAGCTGTAAAGGGGCATTGTACTTATCAAAAACATTGTCTTATGTCAAATAATAAATAACGATGTATAATAATTATTCAATAATTTTAATGTCAAATATAATTATAGCAGCTGTAAATGGGCGTTGTCACTTATGAACTAAAATTAAAAATAATACTAATTATTATTATATGTCAATTTATATATATATATATATATATACTAAACAATATAAAATATATATCTTATTATTTTTGTATAATAAAACATAGTACATTGTCTATAACATTAACATGTGTAAAATTAATTAATTAAACAGGTATGTCATATTTAGCAGCTGTAAAGACGCGTTGTCAAAAATTAAAAATTCTTATTATTATGTCATACTGGTATATAAGTCAATTAACAAATCTGGTCTTCCTTTAGAGCTTCATCCACAGAGTAGTAGGCTTTGAGAATTAATATTTTTTTAACTTGAGGCTTAAAATTATTGTATTCTAAGTTTCTAATGTCTTCTGGTAATTTATTGAATAATAGTGTACAGTTACATACAAAGCTTTTAGACATTTTCTGCAGGCGATGCACCGGTTGTCGAATAGATGGTTTGCGTCGTGAATTATTTTTTTCAGGTTTTACTGGATAGTCTGCAATATTTTCTTTTATATATAACAGACTTTGCATAACACATGCACTGCCCATTGTAAGTATGTTAAGTTCTTTAAAAGCGTTTTTACATGTGTGTCTATTTCTGATGCCAGCAATACATCTAATGGCTCTTTTTTGTAAGATCTGTATTCTGTTTGCCTCTGAAGCCGTACCCCAGATCAAAAGACCGTATAACATTAGACTGTGGAAGTAAGCAAAATAAACTGACTTAGCAGCCTTCTTTCCACAGTACTCTTTAATCTTTTTTATGGCATAGCAGGCCGAACTAAGTTTCTTGGCTAGCAAATCAATATGATTTTTCCACAACAGTTTAGAGTCTATTTCCATACCTAAAATTTTTGTACTGGGTACTAGTTTCAGTGCATTTTCTTTGACATACTTCTCAAGATCAGATGTGATGGGTCTATTATGTTTATCAAGTGAGAAATTTACCAGATTAGTTTTGTTTAGATTGAGTAACAAGTTATTTGACGCAAACCAACATTCTAGATTATTGATAAGATTATTCAACTTACTGGGTATGTCATGCTTATTAATACAATTGATAAGCACGGTAATGTCATCCGCAAACATTGCCATATTAAGTCCTTCTGGGATACATGTACCTAAATCGTTAACATATATAAGAAAAAATAATGGACCCAATATGGATCCTTGCGGTACACCCAGTTTTGTAGTCAATTCCAGGGATTTTACATTATTTATTTCTACAATCTGTTTTCTCATCTCAAGGTAAGACTTACATAACTTAAGATCTGTATTCCTAACTCCATAATGTTCAAGTTTTGCAAGAAGGATACCATGATGCACACAATCAAAGGCCTTAGATAGGTCGCAAAAGATTCCAAGTGCACTCTTCTTCCTATCTAGGCCTTCTAGTATCCATTTAACAATTTTAGATAGAGCATGTATAGTTGACTTGCTTTTTCTGAATCCAAATTGTCTTTCTTCTAATATGTTATTATAATCTAAGTATTTTAACAGCCTATTATACATAATTTTTTCGAATATTTTGCTAAGCACTGGCAGCAAAGATATTGGTCTGTAATTTTGTGCATCATTAGGATCATCCTTTTTGTGAAGCGGGATGACTCTAGCAGTTTTGAGCAGGTCTGGAAAAATTCCTGAAGATAATGCATCATTTATTAATTTTGTAATTGGATAAGTTAGTTCATTTATTAGTATTCTAATTAGTTTAGGGGTTATATGCCATAAGTCAAAGGATTGCTTAGGTTTTAGATTTTTAATAACCTTGCTGACCTCTACCTCTGATGCTGGATAGAATATGTCACTGTTTTGTACTTGTGGTTGTTCGGGACGATATGTGTCTAAATATTTTAATGCATTATCAATGTTAGCATCAAGACTTTTAGTAGAATCACCTGCGACGCTGTTAAAAAATAAATTTAAATGATCTGCTACTTTCTTATTTTCACTTATATAAATGTTATTCTTAGTTTTGATTACAATCTCCGATATATCTTTATTTATATTTTTCCCACTAAGTTCTTTTATTATTTCCCAAGTTGTTTTGATTTTGTTTTTAGATTCTAATATTCTATTCCGCAGGGATATTCTTTTTGCTTCATTGCATACTTTTTTATATATTTTACTATATTCTTTTGTATACTTTTTAAGGGATTCATTATTTTGGTGCTGAAGGCATTCATAGAGAAAAAATAGTTTTTTTCTAGATTGAAGAATTCCTTGTGTTATCCAGTTGTTTTTTTTATATTTATATCCTGATTGTTTACTTACTAATGGGATATGTGTGTTACATAGTCCAATAAATTCTTTAAAAAATAATTTAAAGTTTATTGTTTTAGATGTAAACACGCTATTATTCTGTAGAGATAATTTTAGGTTATTAATTTTAAAGTTTGTCATTTGACGTTTGGTTTTTAACACCATTTTGAGATTGTTTTGTACTTCATTAGGAGATTTTATACATAGTGTTTGTGCCATGTGATCAGACTTAATACCACATACCACGTTAGACTTGATTACCTGGCCATCCGTAAAGATGTTGTCAATGCACGAGGAAGTCTGTGGAGTAATCCTCGTAAAATTAATAATTTGTTGATTAAGTAAGTATGAGTCGGTTAAATCTTTCAGATCGTGTGTACCCCCCTCTTTAAGCGGAAATTCTATATTAAAATCCCCACATAGCACAATTATTTTATTGCTTTTGTTAGTAAGTTTTGATAAACATTCATCTAACTTGTCCGTAAAAATAGCTAACTTAGTAGAAGGTGATCTATATACTGACAAAACTATGAAGTCATCCAGCTCCACACAACTTACTTCAAATTCTTTGTCTATTGATATACGTACAATGTCAGATCTGTTCCTTGCCTTTATACTGTTGCGAACATAAATTAGTGTACCACCTCTTTTAAAGTGTGTTCTATGACTACTACTTATTATGTTAAAATTATTCACACCGTATATGCCAACAGATTCACGGTCCAGCCAGGATTCCGTAACACAAAATATATCTATATTACTGCTATTTAACATAATGCTTAGGTCTAATAACTTGTTAGGTAATCCCTGAACGTTTTGATGACATATAACTACTTCACGTTTCTTTCCATTATTGTAGACCATATTTTTAATTATTTTTTGTCTATTTTCTGTTTTCTGGCTTATTTTATCTTTCCTGCAATTGGAATTAACTGAAAATTTATATTTTCTATTGTAGTGACTTTTTTCAGTGTTGCATAATCTTTATTAATAATATTATTATCATTGTGATTTATTTTAAGATGCCTTATATTGTTTTTACAAAACGTTTCCATGTAGTAGTTTATAATATTTTTGTACTCTTTGTTAAATATACTATTTATCTTAACATTGCTGTTATTTAAAATAAACACATCTTTATTGGCTAATGTTAAGCAGTTCAATTTTACATTAATTGTGCTTATTTCTTTATTTAGCCTTGATAGTTTTGGATTAGGTTCATATGGAATATTTGTAAATATAATTTTTATTTGTTTCGATTTTGCACTATCTACTATGTCTTCAATATAGCTATAGTATTTTGAAATCTCGTCTTCCTTGAAATGTTTGATGACTATTGCCACCA
Organism: Tinea semifulvella; assembly: GCA_910589645.1. NCBI lineage: Eukaryota > Metazoa > Arthropoda > Insecta > Lepidoptera > Tineidae > Tinea > Tinea semifulvella. Next base: position 1,759,479 of record OU342604.1, read on the forward strand.
CGCAGGGTTCCTTGGCACCCTTAATAATTTCCTTTGTGGATTGGATAATTGTTCGTAAAGGTGTGTCATTGTACACATGGTTGCACACATTAAAGTTATTTCCCAAATTGTTTTGCAGTTTAATCCCTATTCCTTTTATGTATTTGTCTCCAATAATTTTGATATCCATTGAACTGGTCATAGTCGTATTGCTTATTTTTGTCATGTTACTTGTTGTCAATATCTGTTTATCAATATTCTCGACGTCAACAATAGCTTTTTTCAGTTTGTTAAAATCATTGGTTTTGATATGTTTATTGTTATACCTTTTTAATATTCTACATTTTCTTTCAATCTTTTGAATTTTTTTATTTTGTAAATTTATCTTCTTATGCAGTTTTTTGTTTATATATTTCTTTGTGTCATATTGTTTCTTAATTTTTGGACTTTGTGTATTATACTTTTCTAATTCCAATATGTAGTTTTGATTTTCGTCTATTGTTTTTATAAGTTTAGCATGAAGAATAGTGTTTTCCTCTTGCATTTTATTGAGCTTTGCTTTCAATGGAGTTATCAATGCAATTGCCTCGTGTCCTATCTCTTCATTTTCCTCTGATAAGGTATTGTTTATTTCCGCTGCTTTAAAAAGAGTATTCTGAATATCGATAACTTCTGATTCTTTATCTGCTAACTTTTTTTTCAATTTTGCATTTTCTTTACATAACTTTTCAAATTCTTCGCTATTTTCTTCCTGTTCCTTGGTAAGTCTTTGTACAAGATGTTCCTTTGTAATAATTTTTTTCCGAAGATCACAGATTAATAGTTCATACGTCTTTATACTTTCTTTTAAACCTGGTAATTCTATTTCATATTCGGAAATTATTTTATCTTTATTTCTTAATGCTTCCGATCGTGTTCTAAAAGTTAATGTTTTCGTATTGTTATTCATTTTAATTTATTAGATTTAATTAGGGTGAAAAAGAACGCACCCGTTGTCTATTATTAATTACTAATAGTAAATAATAAATATCATTTGTCGTGAATCGGAACGTATTTTTTACGTATTTATCTTCGACCAATAGGAACACTTTTGGATGTAAACAATGAATATGGCAGCCGGTCGGCAGCATAAAATATAGCAAACTTTTACAACTCGCTGATCTCTAGTCAGTTTTCCTTTATAGGTAACATAATATTGCACCTGTGATAAGTATTTTTTTTTAATGTAAGTATACACGCATTAAAATACCTTTACACTGGTTTCATTTTGTTTCCATTTAGTTTATAGTTTGTAGGTTATAAGTAACGCTAATAGTGTCACTTGCTGTCTTGACGGCCGTTATTCTTTATTTTATATTGAGTAACCAACAATTATATATATACTGCTATAGCTTTAATAATATTCACACACGCTATTTGTGAAAATTAATATATCTGATACGGATTTATATTATTCTTTAAATTAGGTACACTTTCACTAACCCGATTTTACACGTATAAACATGGACTATTGGGCACTTCAATTATAGTAAAAGTTAGTTTTCATCGCACATTACACTATTGTATAGCCTAATTTATCACTTTTGTTCCACAAAAACGAATTATCATATTATAATTATTTAATGAAAAATTTATAATTAAAACACAAGTTTTCTAAGCAACTGACAGTTGACACTCTATAGGCCAATAGTCCCAAGTAAGAAGTAGTCGTGACAACTTTAACTTCACCTCTCTGGCAGATAATCCCAAAAGGCCATACCTATTAACAAGTTTGTATATACATGGTCCGAGAAAGTGCTAAAACGTTGAGCAAAGTCAGTTTTGACAGACAGTGTGCAGGAACCCTTGAGAAAACGTATTTGAATATGGGTGTTAGTCTCGCAAACATTGGGCAGCTGACGGTGTTGCTCCAGTTTTATATTAATTTTAAATTTGTAATAATGATTTGCCATGATTTTAGTATTATAATTATATTTTTTTATACTTTTGACATAGTTTTTAATTTTAGTAATATAATTATTAGTTTTGTATGTTTTTTAAAAATATTATTACCGTTATTCCTTTATGTTAGTTATTGTTTGTGTTTAGTTTTATTATGCGATTCCAAAAAATGTATTCCTAACTAGCTTAAGTTGAAGGATATACCACGTGGAATTTATTAAAGATCAAATATTTTTATATTATAATCTAGATTAAAAATAAAGAACGTACGTATTTTTTTATTTTATATTTAGTATAAAAATCTTAAGTTACGGTGCAGAGAAGTTTTCCTAAAAATATCGCCACTCATACTCAACCTAATAAAGTAGGTAGCGAGAGATCGACGATCGCGTGGACTATGACTTACGTAAAAAAGCAGCCTTGAGATTGGAGCGAGGTTCCCGCTCGGCCGGGCGTGTGACCTTGTCACACTCCCCAGCCTTTACATATTTATCACGATAGAGATTGTTATTTTCAGACGCGTCCTTATTTACCATACAGTAGTGTTTTGTTTTTTGGATAATGATTTTTAGCTTGAAAAAAAAATAAAGTTCAAAAAGGAATTCTACCAATAACACCTGAAGTCTAAAAAAAATATTTGCTCTTTTTGCATATTACACGTAGTATAGGCGGTATAACGGCAAAGTACTAATACTTTGAATTCAATGTCTATTTATTGACACAAAATGGAAAATTCCCATGGATCATCATAGCATTCCAGATAATCTAGCTGTATCAGCCTATAGTCGATCGTAAGCTCGATAGACTATTCTTATTTCTCTTTTCCACACATAATGGACCGGGTACCATGCACGGTGAATCCATGGAATTCTTAGAAATTTGTCTTCTTCAGGGTGTCCAGGTATTATACATTTTTGGGATACTAGTTTTCAATGTCTATCTTGAGTCCTGCCTAGTAGGTCTAGCGATTAAGTCCGTGGATTTTGACCCTAAGGTACTGTACCTGTACGATTCCTGGTCGGGACACAGTAATGTATTTGTGTTTTTTCTCGAGTTTGGTACGCTAGACATCGACGAGCTTGCCACTGATGGACTACCTGGTAATCAAAAAAGTAAAGTATCATCACGACCGTATCCCTTTCGTGATGGTCAGATACCACGCTTATAAAGAAGCGAATTCACATTTAGCCAACTTTACTATAGGCCAATTATGACAAGTGGCAAGCTCGTCGATGTCTCTAGCGTATCGAACTCGAGAAATATCACAAATACATTAAATAAATTATTGTGGGACACAGGAATCGAACCCGGCACCTCTGCATCTAAATCCACAGACTTAACCGCTAGACCACGGAGACAGTTTAATGAAAAAATATTTTTTATATGTTATTGATTTTAAAACCCAGTATAAGTTACTTTTGCCTTTATACCATAATAATCGATTATCAGTAACCTCTTTTTGGTAGACAAATGCTTGTTTAGACAAATCTTGGAAGCTTAGTTATGTGATTATGTTAAATTAACTATTGGAGCAACTTTACACCAGCCACCAATAGACTAAAGATTCGTTTCCACTGAAATTCTGTCTCCTTTTCTCTATTTTAAATAATCCTGCGACAACAAAATACCTCAAGGACACATCTTTTCTTTCCACGATAAATCTTTACGTTCAAAGACAATTTTTTTTTTAATAAGCCTCGTTATTTTAATTAATAAGACCAATGTTATTTTAACTTGATTTTGATTGAGAGCATTATATTATCATTGCTTCTATTATTTGGTTTTAATGTACGTTATTTATCTTTTTTTTTTCAAACACAAATTGTAATTTGTATTCAGTCTGAGGGATGCAATCTGGTGACTTGAGATACAGATATCCTTCGTATATCCACTTCAGGCTCCAGCTCTCATGCCCAGATTTTTATATTTTATTTTCTGTAAACTAACTTATGTCATTAGAGAGAAATAAACTCTTTTTATTATTATTAACTATACGGGGTGACTTTATATGGCCTTACGTTAGACTAATATGTTATTCTATTGATAGAAACTAACAACTATAAGAAACTTGAAAATATTTTTAACTAAACTATATTCATTTATTATTTAATTATTTGTGATATTTCAGAGTTTGGTACGCTGGAGACATCGACGAGCTTGCCACTTGTCATGATTGGCCGGCAGTAAAGCTGGCTAAATGTAAATCCGCTTTATAAGCGTGGTTTCTGACCACCCCGTAAGGGATACGGTCGTGATAATACTTTACGTTTTCTATAGTACTCCATGGCGCGGTGGTGGCTCGGTTGTAAGAACGCGTACCTTAAATCCTACAAGGTCGGTTCAAACCCACCCGGCATGTACCAATGAGAAATACACTTTTCTTACGTACATTTATCATAGATTTACCACACTACCGTTCCCGTGCCTCGGAGAGCACGTTAAGCCGTCGGTCCCGGTTCCACTGATATCAACTTGTGGAATCGTTAATAAATTGTCGTAAAATATGACATTATATCCTCGCCAAGCCGTCTGGCCAGCGTGGCGTGTGTAGGCCAAATTCTCCAGTTCTGGAAGGCCCATCTCCAGCAGTGGAGGTCTAGGACGCTGTGTTCTAGGGGCTGTAATGAAATGAATGAAATGAAGGGTGTTCGCTCTCTAAAGTGGATTGTTTCTGGCCTTTGGTAAGGAATCAACTAAAGGTATGAACTACTCACTGTGGGTATTGTTATGTTATTTTTTTATTTTGAAATATATGTAAATGTTTCATAATTGCATGCTGTGTGCACATGCTATTGGAGATAGTACTGGAACTGTCATCCTCGCCAACCCGTCTGGCCAGCGTGGCGAGTGTAGCCCAAATTGGAACTGGAAGGCCCATCTCCAGCAGTGGAGGTCTAGGACGCTGTTCTAGGGGCTGTAATGATGAAATAAATGATGACTGGAACTGTATTGTAAAGATTTGAAATTTTAAAAATGTTTTGTACTGTCTGTTGTGTGTACCTAATAATAATAATAATAGTAAAGTCGTACAAAGTCATCCCTGTATATTAATGTGCAATTAAGTTATTTAAAATATATAATATGTACTGGTCGTATCAATCAAATCTTTTAGTACTAGTATACATCTATATAACAGATATTTTAAACATTTTGCACGTCTAAACTATATAAAATATTTTTTTTTTCTACTTATATTGTAATCTTGTTAGAATAATTTACCTAAAAATACATATATAACTGTAAATACAATTTAGCCCAAAATACCAAAGGGAATGTCGTTTGTTGATAGTATCGCTTTAAGTAAAAAAAATTGGGAAGTAATTCAGAAATGGAACCCATTTTAAAATTTCATGATTCGTCATTTGCCTCCATTCTTGTCACTTTAGTGTTCAGTATTTAAAAAATATATATTGTAAAGTAATGTTTACGCAATTCAGCTTTATATATGTTAGTCTTAAGAGGGGTTGATACGCTTTGCATCTCTCGCTCGCACACTTCAACATTTTCCAAGATATTTCATGTCAGAGTGTAGTTTTGAAAAAATATAGTAAAAGTATCATCACGACCCTATCTCTTGCGATCACGCTTGTTAATAAGCGGATTCACATTTAGCCAACTTTACTGCCGGCCAATCATGACAAGTGGCAAGCTCGTCGATGTCTCCAGCGTACCAAAGGAGAGAAATATAACAAATAAATTAAATATTAATTAAATGTATTTATTTACATTAATAAATATTACGTCATATCAGCTATACCATCGACTAAAACACTGTTGCCATAAACAAGTTTTTGCTTAAAACTAGGTAGTTAAAATTAATTCGTGGCTGTAAAAAGGCCGTGTCAGCTTATAGACTAAAATAAATTACACATGTCAGGTTAATAAATTAATTCGTAGCTCTAAAGAGGCTGTGTCAGCTTACAATCTAAATATACATGAAAATTGTATTATAACTACAATATTTATGTCAATAAATGTAAATTCGTAGCTGTAAGGGGGCCGTGTCAGCTTACGATCGAAATAATAATGATTATTATAATTGGTATGTCAAATTAATACATATTCGTGGCTGTAAAGGGGCCGTGTCAGTTTACAATCTAAAATAATAAAATTAAGAGTGTTTTGTTTTTCGGATAATGATTATTATCTTTTAAAAAGTGTCATTTTTTATTTCAAATAGAGGTTGTTGTAGTAATGAGCTTCAGGTAAAGCCGAAAAAAAATATTTTCTCTTGATAATTAATTATACATGCGGTATAGTAAAACATTTTTTTTACGTTACGCATATTTTCTATTAGACCATTTTTTTTTTAATAATTCTGATTTCGAATTATCTTTAAAAACGTTGGATAGTGGATAGTAGATGCGAAGTGTAAACAACCCTTAAATGTGTCAGTAGTTTTATTGTCTGTATATAATACTCACTTTAATATTCCATTATGAAGCTTTATATTAGATTTTAGTGGTTAATTAATTGTCACCGCCGGTTTACGAAAGAATTATTATATTAAGCTGAGTTGCAACAAAATGATATTTTTGTAATGACCAGTTTCATCTTAATGATCAGTCGTGCTGGTACATACGACGCCATTTTTAACTTTAATCGTAATAATTGCAGAGGTTTCGTTTTAGCACAAACGGAGACAACAAATGTCATCTGCTTAATTCACGTGATTGGTTCAATCGCTTGGCGAACAGAACGTTAAACTTGGATTAAATCATTCTTTTAAAAACCTGGTGGTTAGAATAAATGTGCACAAAAATATTAGTTGTTTTATTTCCTATAATAATTTCCCAAAAATACAGTGCTCGGTCGACCATCGGTTTGTCGCTTCAGTCCTGACGACACGTTGGCCGACCAACACGGTTTGTCGCTTCAGTCCTGACGACACGTTGGCCGACCAACACGGTTTGTCGCTTCAGTCCTGACGACACGTTGGCCGACCAACACGGTTTGTCGCTTCAGTCCTGACGACACGTTGGCCGACCAACACGGTTTGTCGCTTCAGTCCTGACGACACGTTGGCCGACCAACACGGTTTGTCGCTTCAGTCCTGACGACACGTTGGCCGATCAACACGGTTTGTCGCTTCAGTCCTGACGGCACGTTGGCCGACCAATGGGGTGTATCAGGCAAAGCTTTTTGTAGATGTCGCTAGCGGCACTGGTACCTTGTTCACACTTTTTGACGCATCATTTTTTAAATGTTTAATGTTTATAACAGAAAAATGAATTTTAAATTAACGTTACCTACCTTAAAATACGAATTAAGGAAGCGAACACCGTCTTTAAAAAGAAAAACCTTGTTTTTTACCGAATGAGGTGTATCACTAACTTTTTATCACGATAGATGGCGCATGATAGATGGTACCTAATATAACTGTCAGTTGCATGGAAAACTTTTTGTGGAGTGAGCAGCTTTTAAGGGTACAAATCGAGATTTCCAAGCGAAATTAAAGATATGGTGATCTCAAAATTGCCGTTCTATTAATTCAACCTTTATTTTTAAAGACGGTGTTAAAATTCCTTTTTCTGTTATAAAAATAAAAAATCTTTAAATGAAATATTCGTCATAGGTGTAAACAAGGTACCATTGTCGCTAGCGACATCTACAAAAAGCTTTGCCTGATAAACCCCATTTTGTATAAAAAAACCATAGACAAACGACTTTTAAAGTGAAAAAAGCGTTTTAAGCGATAAGTCAAACGTAGGGTCGGTGTTCTGCTGTAGGTCTAGTATGTGCAACTCCGTTATCGAATCGAGAACTCGGATTCGAAACTTGTAAGTTAGTTTTATACTATCACACGTGACAAGTGACGCTCGAGGTTCATGAATGTTAGCAACTGGAAACATGACTGACATCAGTCCCTAACACTATACCGGCATGACGGCAATTCAAGCCTGATCCCGAAACGTGTGGATACACTACTGGGTTTATCGGCAAGAACGGTGGATACTTTCCCGACCCGGCAGACTAGAAAAATTACTTCCCCTATCAACTTATAAAAAAAAAAAATATTACCGCCATTTCCATAGTTTTAGTGTTTGCCATATTTGTAATCTATGGGATCGTAATATGTTACCCAATTTATCGTAATATTTAATACTATGATTTAAAAGCTCTAATACAATACTATTCAGATTTGGTGTACCTATATGATTATTATATAATGTTATAAATTACAAATTGCCTCCGTGGTGTAGCGGTTAAGTCCGTGGATTTAGACTCGGAGGTACCGGGTCGATTTTTGGTCGAGACACAAAAATATTTATTAATGTATATAAATACATTTAATTTGTGATATTTCTCGAGTTTGGTACGCTGGAGACATCGACGAGCTTGCCACTTGTCATGATTGGCCGGCAGTAAAGTTGGCTAAATGTGAATCCGCTTATTTATAAGCGTGGTGTCTGACCACCCAAGGGAAACGGTCATGATGATACTTTACTATTTACGTTTTATAAAATTAGTACTCGTAGGTACCTATGGATCAGATTGCTGTGTGCGTCGTGTTTGTTTAGAATAACTGAATGGGGTCACGATTGATCTGGCCGACATAAGAACCCTATTGTTTATAATTCAACGTACTTATTGAATATTGTTTATCTTAAATAAAATCAAAATAATTTATTTCCGTATGGTTAGCACGTAACACTTGGATATTGTCAATACATACAAGCCAATAAATAAAAAATAATGATAAAAACAAATAAAAAATATTACCATTGACCATGGCTGGACCGAACCTAACATCAATACAATAATTATAACTAAAACATTGTTGCCATAAACGAGGAATTTGTTTTTACTTACAGCTAGATACTTAATATTAAATTCGTGGCTGTAAAAAGGCCATGTCAGCTTACAATCTAATAATAACTAAGTCCATAAATATAAATATAAATTCGTGGCTGTAAAAAGGCCATGTCAGCTTACAATCTAAAAATATTTATGTCCATAAATATTAATTCGTGGCTGTAAAAGCCGTGTCAGCTTACAACTACACAAGTATAATATTAATGTCAAATAAATTGATAAATAACATGTCCGCTTACAATCTAAAAAATAATTGCTATGTCCAAATTAAACATATTATATTCGTGTCATAAGCAAGGTAATTATAATAATAAGGTAACTTAATAATTACTTAATATAAATTCGTGGCTGTAAAAGGGCCGAGTCAGCTTACAATCTAACAATAATAATAAATATCAAATCTTAATACTAGTTCGTGGCTGTATACGGGCCGTGTCATCTTACAATGTAAATAATAATAATATGTCAAATTAAACATACCTATATTAGAACATGAATTAAAATTAAAAAAAAAAATTTAAGCCAAGTACTTCTATGCAATAGTATCTTTCATTGCATCTTTAAGCTCATAATAACTTTTTTTTATTAAAATACCTTTAAGCAAAGTTTTAAATTTCTCAAAATCTATATTTGTTATATCTGATGATAATTTATTATATAGCTTGATACCATTGCACAGAAAACTCTTTGTCGATTTAGTTAGTCGAGCTTTGGGACATCTGATCTCATTACGAGGGGCGTTCAAAATATTCTCGGTATGTGGATAAAAACAAACAAGTACGAAAAGTTTGATATTTTTATTTTTCAATATACTCCCCCCCTATGTTCATACACTTATAAGATCGATCAATTATTTTTTTTAATCCCTCATAAAAATATTTTTTATCTTTGGTGTAAAAATGCTCCTCCACGGCCGTCTTCAACGCTTCATCGTCAGAAAATTTATTTCCACGCAGATCCTTTTTAAGATTGGGAAACAAAAAGAAGTCGCTTGGGGCTAAGTCCGGACTATAGGGTGGATGAGTAACAGTTTCAAACCCACATTCAACAATAGCTGCCTTGGCAATATGAGCAGTATGGACAGGGGCGTTGTCATGCAGAAGCAGAACACCTTTGGTTAACTTTCCTCGCCTCTTTTCTTTGATCGCATCTCTTAATTGACGTATAACGTTAGCGTAGTACTGCCCTGTGATATTTACACCTTTTTCTTTATAATCGATAAGCAAAACTCCTTCACAATCCCAAAATATTGTGGCCATGACCTTGCCAGCTGACGGGATTACCTTGAACTTCTTGGGATGAGCTGAACCCTTAATGTGCCACTGCATGGACTCCTGTTTGCTCTCTGGGTCATAATGATGAACCCAGGTTTCATCTCCAGTAACTATTTTTTGCAGCACCTCATCGGGATTTTCACCACACAGGTCGATAAAATCTGAACAGCAAGCCACACGCATATCCTTTTGAAGAAGCGTCAGCATTCGCGGAACCCATCTTGCACTTACTTTTGACATATTAAGATGGTCATGTATAATGTCATGTACGGTACCAATAGAGAGATTGGTTACTTGAGCTATAGATTTTACCTTCACTCGGCCGTCTTCCAATATAAGTTTTTCCACTTTATCAATATTTTCTTGTGAGGTAGCCACTACAGGCCGGCCAGGTCTAGGGTCATCTTCAATACTCTCCCTTCCACGCTTAAATTCGCTTGACCATTTTTGAATAGTAGATAAAGAAGGAGCAGACTCACGGTAAACACAATCCATTTCCTCTTTTATGGTTTTTTGATTTTTACCCTGTTTTGTCAAGAATTTTATGACGGATCGGTGCTCTAATTTCGTTAAAATTGTTAATTCGCTCATGGTGTTCATGTTTGTTCGGCAATTGCAGAAAAACAAAAGAACATCTCGGTTCCAATTTTACTTTTTTTTAATGTCAATGGATGAATCTTAGCGGCCAGTAACAAATATATATATAAAAGAGGTTGTAACGTATCAATACCGAGAATATTTTGAACGCCCCTCGTATTTGACCTTGTTTTATTAAAGCCCGATGATTGTCATTTCTCGCGGGGCACAACAGAACTCTTGTAACTTCGAAGGCCAACGCACGTACGTTCCTGAATAAACTGTGCGAGTGTCTTTTATTTGCCATCCTGACTCACTTTCTGTTATAAAAAATAATTACAATGCTTTACTTGTTTTTTTTAATACTAGTTCAAAGTCCAAAGATTTACATCGGTATTTCTAAACGGCTCCAATGACAAATAAAATTTTCTTACGTACATTTGTCAAGGCGCGGTGGTGGCTCGGTTGTAAGAACGCGTTCCTTAAAAACTACAAAGGTCGGTTCAAACCCACCCGGCATGTACCAATAAGAAATACACTTTTCTTTGCAGTCATAGATTTACAACACCACCGTTCCCGTGCCTCGGAGAGCACGTTAAGCCGTCGGTCCCGGTTCAACTAATAACAACTTGTGGAACCGTTAATAAATAGTCATTAAAAATTGACATCATATCCTCGCCAAGCCGTCTGGCGAGTGTAGGCCAAATTCTCCAGATACATGTTCTTGAAGGCCCATCTCCATATATTTTCAGTCAGAGCAAGTCTTGCGAGATTAATACTAAGATTAGGAGTGAAAGACCAAGACCGAGACCAGCTGGTCAACTGATGCAGGACCAGGCCTGGCCAGGTCTTGGACTCGCTTTAGGTAAGAGGTTAGGGTAGTAGGGTGTAGGTAACATTAAAAAAAACAACTGTTAATATGTAAAGTATATAATTTGTTAACTTTTTTTTTGTTTTAATATAAAAATGAGAAACTAATATTAAAATTAATTTAAAAGCTATATTATTTCTTTATAAAATCTGGAATTTCAAGCGAAATGTAAAAAGTTTCAAGTCGAAAAGTCACTGCTTTAATAAAAATAAGACGGAAGTCAAAAAAGTACTTCACAGATGCTCTTAATGTCCTACAGAGGCGAGCTGTTGGAATCACAGATTATATAGACATGTTGGAATTGTGGACGATGCTTGGTGTATTTTCTATGGGGGTGTGAAGAAGTGAGCAAAGAGGTACCTTCGATAGTCGTCTGTCAGGTCAGCGCGATGCAGACCACAACAATACACCAAGTCTAACGCGGTAGCGGTTGAGAGAATTGCTTAAAACGCGAATTACGGAATAAAACGGTTTTAGCGCGGCGGGCGTGCGTCTGCGTGCACAGTCGACACAAGACTGTGCCGTTCGGCGTGCGGTGGATCCTCTCGCTCAGGCGCAGGTGTGGGAAAGGGATAGATAATACATATAATTGGACATAAATACATAGTGGCCAAGCCAATGCTACCATCTGGAACTCTCGAATCTTTGCAGCTTCGCCGAGATGTAGCTTTATTGAGCGTGTTCTACCGGCTATACTATGGTGAATAAATAATAAATAAATAAATAAATATTTCCAGACAGGTCACACAGCGCCATCACGTTTCCGTGGTAAGCTACGAGGCTTGTGTTACGGAAACTAGAAGGTTGATAAACTACATAGTATACTTTTTTTTTTGTAAATATATACATATTATACATATAAACACCCAGACCGAGACAAATTATACAATGTACAACTTGCCCCCAGTGGGAATCGAACCCACGATCTCCCGAGTTCACGGCAGCGTTTGTTACCACTAGACCACGGAGGCGGTAATGCTCTGAAGAGCTCTATAACCTAATCCCTTTCTCTCCATTCCATGAATTTGGGGACTCATACATCTGTCGCACAATAAAGATCTTTTGGTCTTTGTGTTCCTTCAAGCGAAGTGTGAAAAAGCATCTAGTCAAGCCGGCAGTGTCCAGAATCCAGTTGCGTTAATGGACCTTGCGTGCCACTTACCATGAGGTGGGTGCAAGGTTACATGTCGTGCTAGTATAAAGAAAATATCCTATCCTACGAATATAAGGCACGGTTTGGCCAAATCAAATTATTCTAGTAGAAAAAAGCATACAATTATAATCTTAAATACACTAATCATAAGGTTGATATTAGCTCCAACATAATCTATTGCTCAGTATATTTTTTTAACTGTTATATTAATCGCTGTTTTTTTTAAAGCTTGAAAACTTTAAACAATAATACAAAAATATTGTTAAAATTAAGCTGCCTCCGTGGTCTAGTGGTTAAGTCCGTGGATTTAGACTCGGAGGTACCGGGTTCGATTCCTGGTCAAGACATAATATTATTATTTTTTTGTAAATATATACATATAAACACCCAGACCGAGACAAATTATACAATGTAGAACTTGCCCCCGGTGGGAATCGAACCCACGACCTCCAGAGTTCACGGCAACGTTTTGTTACCACTAGAACACGGATGATGTAAAAATTAATGTAACCAGCATTATGTATTAAAATGTCTCTATCTTATAATTTGATCTCATGGCTTCCATCTTTTTTTATTAAATACCAAAATGTGTTATAATTATTCATTCGAATTTTGCATTTGTACCCCTTTTCCTGTCCATTGTTCATGTAGCGTGACGTCACATTCCAGGTCCCTGAGAGCCGACTTGATATCAAACCCGAAGTCCTTCTGGAACTTGGAGTAAGCCGAGTTCAGGAGTTGTTCTACTCCCAGTTCTAGGAATTTGGCGTTTTGATCCTTCGACCGGGCAACTATGTTTCGTATGGCCCAGCAGGCGTGTTTCTGAAATAAAAACATTAAAATCGTGAGACTCAATGTCAACAAACCAAACCAATTCCTTCAAAAATCTTTTAACATCACCATCAACCTGTCTGTTCTTCTACTGTCTTTCTTTAGGGTAGTGTTGCCCAAAGACTAATACTAGCCAAGTCTTCCCCCGCGTTCGTTTTATAGCATTTACAACACCTCGTAGCAACTTCATAAACCAGCGCGAAATGTCGTTTTTGTTAAGAAATACCACTTTTTTTAACTATGTTAACATTTCTTAAATAAAACGAGCGGGTGAGGCTACTTTTTGACAAGTATTTTCGTTCATAAAATCGTTTAAAATACCTTTTTAACAAATATAATAGAAAACTATAAAGTATATAAAAATGGTAAACAAACCATTTTATATGTTAATGACATCTGTCAAAAAGTAACATCAATAACCCTCCTTTCAACACGGTACTGACATAAGAAATTAGCATCAAATGTTAGAATTTTCATTAAACGAACGACTTGTGCTAAAAAAGTGGTATTTCCATGCTAACATTTCTTAAAACGAACGCGGCCTTGTTGTAGGTACTTATCTTGGTCTTAAGAATTGCTTCCGCGGTCTAGCGGTTAAATCCGTGGATTTAGAGCTAGAGTTACCGGGTTCGATTTCTAGTCGGGACACATTTTTTTTTTGTTTTCGTTTATGTTGTTTTATAATTATTACTAAAAATCACCCGTACTAAAGCTAGTCCTCACATGACAGAATGTCCTAGTGTGCAGACCAGAAATTTGTTGTTGTGAACACCTTTTTTATTATGTTAATTTTTTACGTTGTACTTACTAACCCTTTTCATAATTAAAATAATTTGAATTTAATTCAAATAAATAAATTAATATTTAATTTATTTGTGAAATTTGTCGAGTTTGGTACGATGAAGACATCGACGAGCTTGCCACTTGTCATGATTGGCCGGCAGTAAAGTTGGATAAATACACAAATACACTTTTCTTAAGTACTGCAGTCATAGGTTTACAACACCACCGTTCCCGTGCCTCGTTAAGCCGTCGATCCCGGTTCCACTAATACCAACTTGTGGAATCGTTAATAAATTGTCATAAAAATTTACAACATATCCTCGCCAAGCCGTCTGGCCAGCGTGGCGAGTGTAGGCCAAATTCTCCAGATATATGTTCTGGAAGGCCCATCTCCAGCAGTGGAGGTCTAGGACGCTGTGTTCAAGGGGCTGTAATGAATGAATGAAAAAGTTGGCTAAATGTAAATCCGCTTCATTATAAGCGTGGTTTCTGACCACCCCGGAAGGGATACGGTCGTGATGATACTTTACTATTTTTTCTTGGTCTTGGTCTAGCGCAAGAGACTAGCAAGAAATATATTATCATCATTACAGCCCCTAGAACACAGCGTCCCAGACCTCCACTGTTAGAGATGGGCCTTCCAGAACATATATCTGGAGAATTTGGCCTACACTCGCCACGCTGGCCAGACGGCTTGGCGAGGATATGATGCTCTCCGAGGCACGGAAACGATGCTGTTGTAAATCTATGACAATTCTGTTTAGATTACTGTAAATGACTTGTCTATATTAACGTTTTAGCCATGTTCTACTCTGATACATCTAACTAATCACCGGAGGCAGTATCAACTCTTATCCCGGACTGACTTTGCAAGTCCACTTCGCTTGCTAATATACGAATACTGCTATAATCGTATATATCACAGTTCAATTGCACTATTAATTTAAATCTAATTACTATATTTTAATCTTATTTCTGTTTTAATTGTTTTGTCTAAATAATATAAAATCTCTTTGGCTTGTGTTCCACTATTGCTACTTTGTTTATATGTTTAATATAATAAGCTGTGATTTTTTTTTTAAATAAATAAATAAATGTACTCAAGAAAATTGTATTTCTCATTGGTACATGCCGGGTGGGTTTGAACCGACCTTTGTAGGATTTAAGGAACGCGTTCTTACAAGCGAGCCACCACCGCACCAGAAATGTATACAGTATTAGAATATGATGATTAAATCAGAATTGGAAGACAAGCTAATCCAACCAAAGCCAATTGATTTCGACACTTAGCGAGTTTGTCGTTAAATCGGGTCCTTCTAACCACATTATTTCTTGAGAAACAGAATGTATGTCTCTCGAATTAGTTGTTTGACTTTTTATTTATATATATATCTATTTATTTATAGTGTATGTTTATGTATGTATGTATTATATAGTATGTATGTGTGTTGTTTTTTTTATATTGTGTATGTATATTTAATAAATGCGTAATTATGTTTATTTACTAATTTAAGCTATTTTAATACTTTTCTTTATCCTGCCCATCACCTTACATGATCCCTAAGGTTAGCTGGTGAAGAATGCCTTATGGCGTTATAGCTCGCCTATGTACTAGGTTTTTAAGTGCAATAAAGTATTTAAATAAATAAAAATAAAAATAAATCGCGTGACGTTACATAGAGTTTACCTATGGACACTGTATTTCTATTCATTTATAAGGATTCGATGTTTTTCAGAACCCTAAAAGAGACAAACACGAAACAGTTATAAATAAAAAAAAACTTTTTTGCAAAATTAAAAAAAATGTCTGAGTAGAGGCCTTGCGCAGGATCAATACCAAGACTTACAATATTAACTTACAATCTTAACAATATTACCTGTACTATACAGTTGTCAGGATATCTGTTCATGGCGTCCGCAATAATATCTGGGGCGCCATTTTGTACGAATTCCAAACTGTGTGTGGGCTCGCGAAGACATAATGCGGATATACACTTCAAACCCAAACCCACTATTATTGGGTGTTGCTGAAAAAAAAAACTATTGTTTTATTGTAAAAAAAATATTATTAATATTTATATACATACACTTCTTCACGCCAAATCCCTTGCGGGAAGGCAGAGACAACTAATAATAATATATTTAATTTAAAAGATAATTACAATTCATTTTTGTTAGTATACCTATCACTATGTTAGTAAACCATTTTTTTATGTTAGTGACTTATTTGGACACGTGTAAATTTGTTAGTATACCTATCACTATGTTAGTAAACTAAAATTTTATGTTAGTGACTTATTTGTACACGTGTCAATTTGTTAGTATACCTATCACTATGTTAGTAAACTAAAATTTTATGCTAGTGCCTTACTTATTTACTTATACTTATTTGTACACGTGTCAATTTGTTAGTATACCTATCACTATGTTAGTAAACTAAAATTTTATGTTAGTGACTTATTTGTACACGTGTCAATTTGTTAGTATACCTATCACTATGTTAGTAAACTAAAATTTTATGCTAGTGCCTTACTTATTTACTTATACTTATTTGTACACGTGTCAATTTGTTAGTATACCTATCACTATGTTAGTAAACTAAAATTTTATGTTAGTGACTTATTTGTACACGTGTCAATTTGTTAGTATACCTATCACTATGTCTATGTTAGTAAACTAAAATTTTATGCTAGTGCCTTACTTATTTACTTATACTTATTTGTACACGTGTCAATTTGTCGATTATAGTGAATCTTAATAAAGTGACACTGTATTGGACTTTATTACTATTGGATTAAGCGCCACTTGACACGATCACGACATACCTCTTTCACTTCGTCGACATTCATTAACCTCTTCATACATGCATTATGGTTACAAAGACTTTTAAATTCACCTTCAGTCAGTATTTCATTTATTTGATCGTGATATGTGAGTCTCGGTTTGCCAGGGCCTCTTTCACCCACAACATTCGCAATATATATCTGGTTATATTTAATTTAAGAATAAATAATGAATATGCTGTACTTTTGTAGCGGTCTTTAATAATAATCATTTCATGATCATCATAACAGCCCCCTAGAACACAGCCTCCTAGACCTCCACTGCTGGAGATGGGCCTTCCAGAACATATATCTGGAGAATTTGGCCTACACTCGCCAAGCTGACCAGGCGGCTTGGAGAGGATCTGATGTCAATTTTGAATGAGTAAAAAGTATAAAGTATCATAACGACCGTTTCCCTTTCGGGGTGGTCAGAAACCACGCTTATAAAGAAGCGGATTTACATTTAGCCAACTTTACTGCCGGCCAATCATGACAAATGGCAAGCTCGTCGATGTCTCCAGCGTACCAAAGGAGAGAAATGTCACAAATAAATTAAATATTCATTTGATTTTAATTATTTAAAATTGTGTCCCGACCAGGAATCGAACCCGGTACCTCCGAGTCTAAATCCACAGACTACACCGGCTAGACCACGGAGGCAGATAATTTTGAATGACATTTTTATTAACGATTCCACAAGTTGGTATCAGTGGAACCGGGACGGCTTAACGTGCTCTTCACACGGGAACGGTGGTGTTGTAAATCTAACACAAATGTACATAAGAAAAGTGTATTTCTCATTGGTACATGCCGGGTGGGTTTGAACCGACCTTTGTAGGATTTAAGTAACGCGTTCTTACAACCACCACCGCTTTTATCATCCTAGTATATGCCAATTAGTAATCAATACCTAGCTGTTAGGATTGTAGATTTGAACGCGAGGATACCGGGTTCGATTCCTGGTAAAGTTATAAGTGTTCTTACCATGTTATGATTAATAACCAACACAGTGAGCGGTGCGATCCCACTCCTGATGAGCAGTCGTTTGACATCGTCGTTACCGGCCAGGGCTATTATTCTATAAAAAAATAATGATTAAAATTAGTAAATAATTAGTACATCACTTATATGTTATAAAAATTAGCTCACTAAACACTTTCACAAAAAGCAAGACAAGTCTACATAACTTAACTAAATCGGTATATCATTGTATGTATATATATATATATATATATATAGTATGTAACCAGTATATGTATCTGTTATCTATGTATAAAAATGTATAATATCGTTATTTTTTTAGTAATAAGTTTTTTACTTAATAAATCTCTTTATCTCAAATATTAGCGGTCATGCACTTAACAATTCCTGCTCACATCTCCCAAAGGTTAGCTGTTAGAAAATGTTTTAAATTTATGTATGTATGTATGTATGTAAATCTATTATAGCCAAAGATATCAAATATAAGATAGAGCGGGCTGTTCGGTGTAATTTTTGTTATTTATAATATTTTTCGATAGGGAATTAGCAATTATCTACTGGCTGATAAAATGCTTGTTTCCTATTTTTAAATTTATTTCCTTTTGGCGCCATCTAGTGGCCTACTTCGGAACAAAGGCTGAGGTTCAATCTAGAGGGTTAGTCGTCATCGATCAGCCCTCGCGTATGGTCATGATTTCTCAATAAGAAAAGAAGCAGTTCATGGCACAGCTATCAGACCGCGTCGGGTCCACGTCTTCCGTCGGTGATCATCATTTGGTTTCCGAGTGTGCGCTAGCTAGCCGGCTCGAACCCAAAACTATATAAACTTATGTGAAAGTGCTGTGCTATAAAGTCATTTTTTTATTATTTTTTATACTAGCACATGTGACCTTGCTCCCACCTGATGGTAAGTAGCGTGCGAGATCCATGAATGTTAGCAACTAGAATCAGAGACTCATGACTGACATCAGTCCCTAACACTATGTCGGCTTGATTGGGCATGACGGCAATTCGGGTCTGATCCCGAAACGTGTGAATATACTTTATTGGTTTTATCGGTACGAACGGTGGATACTTCCCCGCTCCGGCAGACTGGCCAAATACCTGACTGACTGGGACTGATGTCAGTCATGAGTGTCTGATTCCAGTTGCTAAGATTCATGGACCTTGCGCGCCACTTACCATCAGGTGGGCGCAAAGGTCACATGTCGTGCTAGAGTAAAAAATATAAAAATCTTAATTGCACAGTAATAATAAAATTAGTCTTACCAATAAAAGTATCAAAACAACTAATTTTTTTTTGTTTAAATTATAGCCCAAAAGGAATGATGTCATTGATACTCTTAGTAATATATAGACATACGCTAAGTAATATCCAAATATATATATAAACGTCTGGTGTCTCAATTTCTATGGAAACTGATAAATATCTAAGGAATTCAATTTTGTAGAATCGATATTAATCAGCTGAATCAAGGTTACTTGTAGTTACTATAGAAGAAGTTTAATCAATAAATGTTTCCGCTTAACTACGTAAATAAACAGGATTATATTTAATTAATTATAGTTAGTGTTAAACTAACACAAAAATGTCCGGCCAAAACGACTACCTATCATTTGGAAACCGCAGCGGTCACCTAAAGACTCTACATGAATGGGACAGCCATAACAAAACCGTTCTTAAAGGAGATATAATAGGAATAACCGACCAAAACACAGCCACTACCAAAAACTGTATAGAAAAGGTCACCAATACTAGTAATAAAGACTTCGGCGAAGCAACGACTCAGCTAAACCATAGAGCGAGGCATATCAACTACTGGAAAGCGGATTTGGAAAAATCAATCAGAGAAATAGAGGCAGAAATAAGAATTTTAGAAAATCAAAGACAGCAACTAAAAAACGCAATGGATGCTTTAAATATACCTCAATATATAACCGAAGAATGTATACAAATCAGGTCGAATAGAATGCAATCAGATTTAATATTCGATGAGGCACAAGAACAACTGTTCATCGAAGCAGCTTTAATAGAAAAAATCAAGAAAATACACAATCAATTGTTAAATGAAATGGAAAAACAACTGGATATTAATTTAACCATCAAAAAGGGTTTAGAACACGACTGGAGTAATAAATCTATTGCTTTTAAACTAGAAAATGATAATATAGATTTGGAAACTAAATCTTGCAACGTAATGAATAGTTCTGGAGCTACTAGACTAAGCGAAGGTCAGTCCAATGTAGAATCATGGGAGCAAAATACAATAAACATTGTTGCTAAGTTTAAAAATGCTATGGAAAATAGCAAGGAACTTAGATCTAAAGTCGATGCGTGTCTTATAAACACAGCTAGAGATCTACGCTCGCAAGATATCTTAGTAAATAAATTACTAAATGAACGTATAGCTCAAACAACTCAGGTGAAAATTGATTTAGAAAATCAGTTGAAATTAACTCTTCAGAAAATAGTAGAAACTGAAAATATAATGGATTGTCTACACGATGAAAAGATGTCAGTTGCTCAGAGGATGCAAGTTGTTCAAACTCGCTTGAACACAAAAAAATACCGACCAAATGTCGAAAATTGTCGTGAAGGATCATTGATATCTTTAATAGAAGAAGTTAGAGATTTGAATGACAGTTTGACAGTTCTAGAAAACCGTTACAAAGTGACGCACGATTTGAAATTGGAACTGATTCAGGAACGATCGCGATTGGAGAACGAGATTATAGTGAAGAATAAGTCGCTTCATGTCGACAACGAGAGGTGCTTGTTTGTGAGGTCGCATTATCAGTCGGCTGAGAAAATGTGCGGTTTCTAAAGAACAAATTTTAACACAGTACAATATAGTTAGTAGTTAATATGCCACCAAATGAGTCGATAGATTTGCAACACCAACGTTCCCGTGAGCAGAAGAGCACGTTAAGCTGTCGAACCCGGTTCCACTAATACTAACTTGTGGAATTGTTTATAAATTGAATGCCTATCTCCAACAGTGGAGGTCTTCTAGAGAGGTGTTCTAAAATCTGTGATGACATACCATTTGTAATAGTCTGTGTGTTGATGTAGTATTAGTTATCAATAAAATTAGGAAAATTGTGTTTATGTAAAATTTAACTGTTTATGTAATGATATTAGATAATTGTTAACTTAGCTTAAGTTTGGGTATTAAAGTTACCGCTAATTTCCTTATATATATGTATATGTATGTGTGTATATATGGAGGAACATTTTAATTTTAGTTTAATAGTAGAAAATATCATTTTGTTTTGACATAATTATACCATATTATTATTACCATGACAACGCCCTTTTACAGCACCATCTATTGGTGTAGGTAGTACTTATCTGGTAACGACGAAGGCTGTTCTTTGCTGATATTCATTCGCTATCATGATTAGTAAATAGTAAATTTGTAATCTGACGAAACCGAGTGTACGGTGTATGAAATGGTGAATAAATAAATGAAATTTAAATTAAGTGTTATTTTCTTGTAGTATGAGCGGTGGTCGCGAGGTTGTAAGAACGCTTTTTATTTATTTATTTATTTTAGGAAAATTTACAGCCTCTACAATAATACAATAGAAATATAGTAACTTAAAGCCTTACAAATTTTCACTGATAGCATTGAGTTAGTAGTAAACCCAGCAGACAAAACGTGTTAAAATAATACAATTCAAATACAAAGCCACCACCAATACAATTAAGAGAACAATTAAAGACAAGCTAGTAGAATCATTAAACAACAACAATTCCATCGAGAAAAATAATAATAATAATAAAATTTACAAATTACCTAAATTTACCTAAAATCCAAAATGGATTCAGTTCGGACCTAACAGATTAACAGCCAATTTCTCAAACGTATTTTTGGTACTTAATTATTACTTAAGTAAAAATAAACCTATAAATTTTAACTTAAGTAATAATTAAGTACCGAAAATACGTTCGAGAAACTGAATGAAATGAAAAAGTCGTCGGTCCTGATTCTACTAATACCAACCTGTAGAATCGTTTCGGTAATAAATTGTCATTAAAATTGAAATCAGACCGTCGTCGCCAACCCGTCTGGCCAGTGGGGCGAATGTAGGCCAAATTCTCCAGAAATGTGTGTTAGAAGGCTTTTTTTTCGCGGGTAGCGTTCAATGAAACAAGTCGTGTTTTTTGTTGATCGTTTAATATTTTTATTATAATATTAGTTATATTGTATATTATATTGTATATAAAAGTAGTCAGTGAGTACCGGGTATGTGTATTCATTATTTCACTTACATGCATCGTTATCAACACCTAAACACATCGGAGGATATGGTTTAGCACTCAGTTTGTCACATCACTGCTTTCATCGTTCACTGTTCACCATCACATCAGCACTCGCGGCATCAACATCATAAATAGCATAATGTCATCCACACGCACAAATCCATCTTCGGAACCCACAGATCCCATGACACTACTCAGTAATCTGGCCGAAACATTCACCAGGAGCATGGAGTCGTTCGAGGAGCGTGTTTCCTCGGCGCCCGCCACCCTCTCTATGGCCCAGCTGTCTAAGGACTTCCAGCAGTTTAAATGCTTTATACGAGACACTCTGGAGATTGTTCGAGCGCAAATTAGCAGCCTTGCCTCTGCCGTGGATGACCAGGAGAACCGAAGCAGACGAAAATTTATTTTATTTCGCGGAATCCAGGAGACTTCGGGCGAGAACACCAGCACCGTGATTAGCGAACTCAGCTCCAAGAAGCTCGGCTTTGTAGTGTGTAACCAGGATATCCAGTTCAGTTACAGGCTCGGTGCAAGGGACACTGGTACGGATAGGCCTCGTGCTATTTTGGTCAAGTTCCGTGACCGGGAGCTGCGTGGCCAAATTTGGCGTGCCAAAAAGGGTTTCAAGGGCTCTGGAACGTCTCTGACCGAATTTCTGACCTCAACCAGACGTAAAATCTTTAATGAGGGCCGGCAGCTGTATGGCATCTACAATTGTTGGTCGCAGGATGGGCAGATATTCCTGAAGCTGCAAGACGGCACCAGGCACCGGATACAGTCGGAGGCTCATCTGAAGGAACTCGCCAGGAAACATCCTCCTCCAGAACCTGCGGAGAACCAAAATAAAAGGTCACGCCCTGCTCGCTCTGCTAGACCAAAACATTAAACTTGTATAGCATTCTACTTACTTTTCTATAGGTATTATTTGTCTTTTAATCAGTAGGTATTTATAAAATAAGAAATGCCTATTACATGTCTAAAGTCTCTCTGCGAAGAAACAATCTAAAATTGTAAGTCCTGTGTAATTTTTTTTTGTTATTATAATATCATAATTATTTCTCAGTATGCAATTGGAGCGCTTATGTTGTAAGTGGGTAGCATTAAAAGTAGAAATATTTTCATTTAACAACTTTAGAGCTTACATGGCTATAAAGTTGGTTGTAATACGTTCCAAATTGAACCTTATTGCGATGACATAGGGTTTAATGAATAATTGGGTAGACTCACATATCAGCGATTACATTTATTTTAAGGGTGGCGCATCACACCACCGTCCTGAGTTCGCACCGAATGCTTAACATTTATTTTTCTAGTCATTCGGATGAAATTGTTGTAAGTACTAAGAAGGCTTAATGAATAAATTTCAATAATTATCTTTTAGGTTCTGGTTTCTTTGCTGTTACTGTAATCTTCATTAATGTTTTTCACATATTTTTTTAAATAATTACCTTAGTTCGACGATGTTCGCCGAATGCAGTTTAAAGGTGTGGTGTGTGGCTTTCATTAAAAACGCTCCGTTTCACCCTATTTATATGAGTTTGTTTTTCGCATAGGTATTTTTTTAATGTATAGCAGCTGCGTCCCGGTGTTCGGAACGTTATTCCTGTCAGATTTGCTGCTCGCTTTAGAACGTTGGGCAGCTATAAGCCTGTCTCTTTCTTAAGACAAATATCCATCTGTCAGGAACGATGTTGTGAATTTCTGAGCGTGGCCTTATATTTTATTTTATATAAGATATATATATATATTTTTTTTTCTGTTTCTGTTATTTTGTTTTTATTAATATGGTTTTGTTCCTTTTGTTACTTTCTTAAATAGTTTAATTTTCTTTTTTATTTTTGTTAATTTATACTTAGTGTTATATAGCAATAATTTTTAAGAAATTCTAGTTAAACCGGCAGTAGATGTGACGAAATAAGATTATTATTACTTAAATTGATTGATTTTATTAGTTATTTATAATACTTATATATTTTATTATTTATATTTATATATACCTACACAACATAATGTTAAGTTCTACCGACTCGGACTCGGATATTTATTTCTCATTCGGCTCGTCGTCCTCTGATGAGTTTTTCAGTGTCAGTGGAGATGATGACGCCCACCTTAGTGATGTACTTCACGATACCTTTTCCCAATTTCCTAAGAATCTGAATATCTGCCACATCAACGCTCAAAGCATCCCCAGCCATTTTTCTGATCTCCTTGCTACGTTTACCAGTGAACATATTCACGCAGTACTGGTATCAGAAACCTTCCTTAAACCATCTCTTCCATCCACTTACTATCCTCTCCCAGGTTTCATACTTCTTCGCAATGATCGTATCGGCAAGGGTGGTGGGGGTGTGGCTATTTACCTCCGTTCAGACCTTAACTTTAAAATTATATCTCAATCTCCCTCTCCTTACTCTTCTTCCTCTGAGCATATCTTCGTTGAACTAAATCTTAACTCTGTCAAATTCCTTCTCGGTGTTGTCTATGCCCCTCCCACCACTGATTATTTTCGTACTTTTGAGGACTTACTTGAATCTTTTCTTCCCTCCTATGAGCATAGTATTATAATGGGAGATTTTAACACGTGTCTTATAAAAAACGACTCCCGTAGCAAAAAACTAAAATTCATTGTCTCTTCTGTAAACGCCTCTCTCCTTCCTCTTGACTCCACTTTCCACGTCAATGATTGTAGCAGTCTCCTCGACCTAATCCTCACCACTAAACCTGACAGGATATCTTCTCATGGTCAGCACACGGCTGCCGGCTTTTCTCATCACGACCTTCTTTACGCCTCTTATAAAATAAAAACTCCCAAATATAAACCTAAAGTCTTTCTTCAACGAAACTTTGCTAGAATGAACTTGGAACAACTTTTGTCGGATGCAGCTGACATAAACTGGCACAGTGTGACTATGCAAAAAACACTGGATGATAAGGTCTCGCTATTTAACAAACTGCTTATCGATATTTATGATCAACATGCACCTATACGACCAGTCCGTATGAAAAGACCCCCCGCCCCATGGCTGGATGATTCAATCCGGAGAGCCATGAGGTGGAGGGATTCGATGAAAAGAAAATTCAAAAAGAAACGCGATGATTTAAGCTGGTGCGCTTTTAAGCATGCCAGAAATCGCGTAAATCAGATGTGTAGGAACGCTAAACGCCAATATTTCCAAAACTCCTTTGAATCGTGTTCATCACAAAACGTGTGGAAATTTCTGCGTACTATGGGTTTTGGTAAACCCAAACCTGAATTATCGCTGTCTGTAGATACTAACGGCCTTAATCAACATTTCTCTGCTCAACCTATTTCTATAGACCCGGCGATGAAGGCCGTTACTATCTCACAGATCACTTCCATACCCCTTCCCAACTACACTCCTTTTACCTTTTCACCGGTGGACAGCTGTGAAATAAATAAGATTTTCCAATCAGTAACAAGTAAGGCGGTCGGTTACGACAATATTGGCCGTGCACTTCTCGCCCCAATCTTTAAAATCATTCTTCCATCTATTACTCATATAATTAACTTCTCACTTTTCTCTGGTCTTTTTCCCAGTTTGTGGAAAAATGCACATATAGTGCCGATTCCGAAAAAATCCGTCCCATCCAATTTTTCAGACCTCAGTCCTATTTCAATTCTTCCCTTTTTGTCAAAAATTCTGGAACGTGTAGTGCACGGGCAATTAGCCGATTTTTTAAATTCCCAAAATCTCATGAACTCCTATCAGTCTGGTTTTCGGCCATTCCATAGCACCACCACCGCTCTCGTCAAAGTTACAGATGATATCCGGTTTGCTATGGATAGCCACAAGCTCACACTTCTCACTCTCTTAGATTTTAGTAACGCGTTTAATTGCGTCGATCATGACATTCTTTTAGCTATACTACGTTCCATGAATGTTTCACAGCCTGTCGCACATTGGTTTGACTCTTATCTTCGTGGGCGCCAGCAACGTGTTCATGTAGACGATACCTACTCTGACTGGTGTCAGGTGACAGCTGGTGTCCCGCAAGGCGGCGTATTATCTCCCTTACTTTTCTCGGTATTTATAAATACCATATCTCAAGTAATACAATTTAGTTCCTACCATCTGTACGCCGACGACCTTCAGCTTTCGTTGCATTTCAATATAGGTGATATTATTGACGCTCTAGGAAAAATGAACAAAGATCTAGAAGCCATACGCCTACAATCTATAAGTCTTGGACTATTAGTAAATCCCAGCAAGACCCAAGTCATCATAATTGGCTCGAGACATTTACTTAGCAGATTGGACTTGAATTCGTTACCACTACTAACTTTTCATAATATTCCACTTCCTTTCTGTGAAACTGTCAAAAATCTTGGGCTCCACATGACCTGTGATTTATCCTGGAGCCTACATGTGTCTGAAATCAGCAGAAAAATGTTCGCCAGTATGCATTCGCTAAAGCGGTCTCAGAGTTTTATTCCTTTCAAAGCAAAGCTTATGTTGGTCAGTTCGCTGCTTTTACCCATTATAGATTATGCAGATATGTGTTATCCTGACGTCACTGAAGAGCTATTGAATAAACTCGATCGTCTGCTCAACTTATGCATCCGTTTTGTGTTCGGCTTGCGTAAGTATGACCATGTATCCCAATACCGTATTCAATTAAAGTGGCTCAATATCCGTTTCCGCAGATCTGCACATCTTCTTACTTCTCTTTATGGCATTCTCCACAACCCTAAAACTCCCCTATACCTTAAGACTCGTTTCCAGTTCCTTGGAGACAGTCACAATTTTCCTCTTCGGTCTACTGAAAACAATCAACTCAAGATCCCTCCTCACACTTCCAGCAGATATTCAGATTCTTTTACGGTCTCCGCTGCTCGTGAGTGGAACAAACTTCCTCTGGTCATCAGACGGGCGCCGTCGATAAATATATTTAAAAATCTCCTCATTGCCCATTTCCTAAATAAACAAAATAATCCGACTACCTGATATCTATTTCTGTCTCTTTTTATTTGTTGTGTAAATAATACGTATTTTTTTCCTTCATTTTCTTACGTATTTTCTTACATAAATTTAGTTAAATGTATATATTATTATTATATATTTTTTTTTTTTTATAGGTATTTGTGTATTAGTATGTAAATTATTGTTATGTATGTTTAAGTATTTGTTTTTATTTCTAATGCACCCGCAATCGTCTACCACACTCCCAAAGGTTAGCTAGTATAAAATGCCGAGAGGCATTAAGTTCGCCCTTGTACTCAACTGTTAAGTTTTTAAGTGCAATAAAGAATTTATAAATAAATAAATAAGTCTCATCTATAGCAGTGGGGTCTAGGAATATGTTCTAAAAGCTGTGACGATAATATAAAAGTAAAGTAGAGTATCATCACGACCTTCCAGGGTGGTCAGAAACCACGCTTATAAAGAAGTGGATTCACATTTAGCCAACTTTGACAAGTGATGATTGGCCGGCAGTAAAGCTCGTCGATGTCTCCAGCCGTACCAAACTAAAAAAATATCACAAATAAATTAAGTATTAAGTAATTAAGTTTATTTATTAAAATTAATAAACATTATTGTGTCCCGACCAGGAGTCGAACGAGCTGTATTGAGTATTTTTTACGTAATTACAGTAAGTATTATTTATGTTACAATTAAGTGTTATTTTTATAAAGTAAGTATTATTTTTGATATAATACTTAAATAATTTTAAAAATTACTGTTTATTTAAGTGTTTGCCATAAACGTCTTTTTATGTTTTTTTTTTTTAAATATCTTATTTCATTTATAAATGTGCTATTTTCATGTATTAAGTATTATTTAAGTTATAATTGAGTGTTATTTTTACATCATCATTACAGCCTCTCCTAGACCTCCACTGGAGCAGAGCATATATCTGGAGAATTTGGCCTACACACGCCACGCTCTGGTCGGTCAAGTTGGCAAGGAGCTATTTTTATATAGTGAGTATTACATATAATTGAGTGTTATTTCCATTTAGTGTGTGGTATAGTATGACTTACAGTTTGAAGGCCTGCAGTATTGTGGGTGGACTGGTGTAGTTGTCCCTGAGCAGAGCCGGCAGACAGTCGGCCCCGCCCCCGTCTGCCACGGCCTGACAGAACTCGTGTCGCACCAGGACTGTCGCCAGGGTCTGCATTATCTCAGACACCAGAGGCGGTTCTCTGTGCTCTGATAAAGAAAACAAAATTCCTAGCAATCCAATACATTCAAGTATCTTGGAACGATGAGACTAGCCTAAGACTGAAATGCTAGTCACTTCACTATTATTCTATCGCTGTATTCTGTTAGTAACCATGCAGTAGTGTTTTCTTTATTAAAATCTCTTTAAAAAACGTCACATTTTTTATTTCAAATAGAGGTACTACTAATGACAACTCAATCAAAAAAACAAAATTTGCACCTGTGACAATGACACGATAATGAATCCCGTAACGCTGGTGTTTTTTTTTATAAATAACCTTACTCGGGATTCAGAGCGCCATGAATGAAAATTAACTTTTTACTTGGAATAAATATTTTTATTATAAATAATATAGAAATGCTCACCTTTAAGTAACTTGATCAATACGTCCAGTGTGTAAATGCTCACTAAGTAACTTGATCAATGTGTAAATGCTCACCTTTAAGTAACTAGATCAATAAGTCTAGTGTGTAAATGCTCACCTTTAAGTAACTTGATCAATGTGCCCAGTGTGTAAATGCTCACCTTTAAGTAACTAAATCAATGAGTCCAGTGTGTAAATGCTCACCTTTAAGTAACTAGATCAATGAGTCTAGTGTGTAAATGCTCACCTTTAAGTAACTTGATCAATGTGTCCAGTGTGTAAATGGCCAATTCTCTTGCAGTCTCGTGTGCTTCTCCAAACTCTACGCGGATATCATCATCAGCACAGAGGCGACGCATTAGTAGAAGTAATTCACTTATTAACTAAAACATATGATAATGATTCATCAGCCTGTATGGGGTAGCCCAAGGGGAGCCACTTAACGCATCTCTTAGCATTACTCGATCCGCAAGGTTAGCTGGTAAATAATTCCAACTGGCATTATAGCTCGCCTCCGTACTATTGTTTAAATGCATTAATTAATTTAAACTAATAAATTAGGTCACCCAGTATATATTTATAATATACCGTATATATGTATCTATAGAATCAAGTTAATAAACAATTTGTCAATACATCAAATTATAGCTTTTTAATTTACCTTGAGATTATCCTGATCTTTCAATATTTTTTTCATATTATTAACAATTTTTGTGGCAAATATTTTTTGCCTATTCCTCTCGTGTTTTAAACAACATGCTGAGGACCACTGCAGTGTTGCCACTATAATGTCATCATTGGTGTTGTCATCTAAAATACTGCAAAAAATTAATTGTATTGTATCATCATCACGACCGTTTCCCTTTCGGGGTGGTCAGAAACCATGCTTATAAATAAGCGGGTTCACATTTAGCCAACTTTACTATAGGCCAATCATGACAAGTGGCAAGCTCGTCGTTGAATTAATTGTGTAAGTATGAATATTTACTATCTTTGTAGTGTAGGGTTAAGACTGTATATTTAGACGCAGTTGTACAGGGTTCGTTTCCTAGACTGGAGTTTATCGCGCCATTTTGCACGGATGTGTCAAGTCCAAGTCTTTTGATTTGTTAATTTGTTTGCTGAGATATTGTTTGTTTAATAATGTTACAATGAGAATATTTACATAGTTATATATACAAGTTACAGTATGTTTCCGCACTTTCCCATATACCCGACCTGTTAGTGCGATCATCATCATCAACCTGTATCTCTCCACTGCCGGATATAGGCCTCCCCCAAGGCTTAACCCGATCTTTCGGCACAATAATGTTACTATATTTTTATTTACCTTTTAATAATCCCAACTCCCTTTTGTTCCAACAAATCTGGTTGCATATCCATCAAGGCAGTCATGGTTTCTAACGCAAGTATTGCTGTGTTATCCTAAAAAAATAAAATTTATGTAAATACATTTCTAAATAAATAAAATAAACATCACATCAACTGTCAAAAGTAAAATGCCAGAAATTATAAAATATGCTCATACATCTCTCACACAATAAAGATGTGGAATGCCCTTCCACCCTCAGTATTTGCAATTTCTTATAACCTGAAGTCCTTCGAGCGAAGCATAAAAAAGCATCTAGTCAAGCTGGCATAGTATTGTGGACTAATATCAGTCATAAGTGTCTGAATCCAGTTCCCTTCATAGGCCTAGCTCGCCACATACCATCAGGGTAACATGTTGTCTTACACAAATAAAATGAACAAAAATCCCAGTTTGCCCAGTAATTTCTCACTTATCTCAAATCATGTAATTATTAAATACAGTGTAAACTCCATGTAACGTCACTCGATTTAACGACACACTCCCTAAAGCGTTGAAATCAATTGGCTTTGGTTGGTTAAGCTTGTCTTTTAATTCTGATTTTATTCTCTCCATTTAACGACAACTCTCTATAACGCCATAAAATGCACAGTCCCTTCTGTGTCATTATATAGAGTTTACATTGTATTTATGGCAATATTATCATATTTATAAAACTCTATGAACAATAATTTTAAAAATTACTGCACTTTTCTATTTGGAGTATCATGATCATCACACCCTCTCAACGCAAAGTCCTAGAACACCACTGTTGGAGATGAGCCTTCCAGAAAATTTTGGAGAATTGAGCCTACACTCTGGCCGTCTGGGTTGACAAAGTTCTGATGCCACTTATCCAATGATAATTTATTAACAGCCCTTTACAGCCTCATTTAAGTTAATTGAAGTGTCTTTATCATTTAAAATTTTCCAGGATCAAATATAACACTTTCCAGGCACCATAGATATATGTAGTAAATATGGACGTAAGGTAAGTAAGAACGTACGGTGACAAAATAAAGAATAAGATAAGAACAATTCCACAAGTTGGTATAAGTGGAATTGGGACCGACGGCTTAATGTGCTCTCCGAGGCATAGGAACAGTGATGAAGAACATGACTGTATCATGTAAATAAAATACAAATGTGCATGAGAAAAGTCTATTTCTCATTGGTACATGCCCGGCGTTTGAACCGAACAAATTAGGCTTTTTTATTAAGGAAAGCATTCTTACGAACGAGCAACCACCACTCTGTTTTGGAGTATATACAAGTATTAATATTCGTTCGAAAACTAAGAATTGAAGCAGATTAAAATATATTATTAAATGTTAGTTCCTATAAGGATTACCTGTTTATTTTGAATACAATATTCTATTATTTCCAGAAGAATGTCATATGCTCCATCTTTGCTTGCCTTCAATTTGTAAGCAATATCCTTTTCACATTCTTTCTAAAAAAATATGGTAGTTATAAATTAGATCTAGTTACTATACAAATTAGAGCACTTGTCATGGATAGTCTATAGTAATGTTGACTAAATTCAGTTACCTTTAATACTTTTAACTGTGCAGCAATGTCATCAGATAGCTTGTCTTCAGTCCATAATTCTTTAAGTTTAGACACAATGGATGTCACAAAATGCTCCTTACTGCTAGTAATAGCCAAATCCTTTATTATGTTTGATAAATCTACTTCCTGAAAGCAATTAATACCACATTATTATTACAATTATACAATAGTATTAAAGAAAGATGGATAACTTAAGTTTTTTTTATACTAGCACAACATGTGACCTTGCACCCACCTGATAGTAAGTCCGCAAGTCCCCTGGATTTTAGCAGCTGGAATCAGACACTCATAACTAAAACTAGTCCCTAACACTATTCTGGCTGGACTACACTTTTTCACACTTTGCTTGCAGGACTCCAGATTATAGGAAAGCGGACATACACTGGCTGGAAGAGCATTCCACGACATTATTGTGATGGATTCCAGACACAGCTTTATAGTAGAAGTTGGTGCAAGAAGAATTCCAGAAAAAAACTTTGCATTACTTACTGTAAGAATTTGGCCTAAGAAATGTGCCAGAGTTATGTTTATGAAACAAGTTTTCAAGACCACATAAGAAGACAGTATTTGGTTGGGTAGAGGAGTTCTATTTATATAAATGTTAACATTATAATGTATAAATATGACAGTTCAGATGTTAGCATGGCTTATAACTGGAATGCAAAGATAAAGTAGTGGATGATAGTATTATTGTGTAATAAAAGAGGGGCTCCTAAACACTACACTTCTCGTCACTTCCCCCACACACAATGGATCCCGCGACCGCACGGTGAATCCAAGAATTGCTAAGAAATATGTCTTGTCTCTCAGCTTATTTGTTTACAAACCTAGGGCACTAGGCTCTTCTCCCAGACACTAAGGACACTGTGTTGATTTAAATAAGTATAGTTTTATATATTAGTAAGTTTATACTTGAGCTTCAAGTTGGGCTATCGCTTCAGAAGTAGCCTCTTCAGGACTCATCTCGAATTCTTCAATATTTTCCTTCACAAGATCATCGTAAGTTTCTTGAGATATTACACGCACCATTTTTGACCTAACGAATAGTTTATAATTCACTCGGAATACTTTTATAGAGCTTAAATATATTAAAAGAAAATTTTACTTGCAGCTGCAAAAAGATAACCAAATAATTTTGAAGGGTACAATACGACTAAGAAATGTAATACACTATTGCTCGTAGTTTGGTTTTTATAGTATACCACCATTTTTTGTCGTATTATATTTTGACAGAAAACAGCTTGTCCACGTTTAGAAATATCAAATGAACACGTTATAATTTTTTTTTATGTGAAAAAAAATACTTTTAAAAATAATGAATCGTAATATACTTTTATTAAGTTAATAACGCATAATGTATCAAATTTAACTATCTGTTTTATTGCGAAAAAGTTATTACACGTAAAATATAATGCTTATTTAAACTATATTTTTAAACGTTATCCAATGACGCATCGTTCGTCGGGAAGTGTATCGAAAAAATAATAATTATATATTCCTTGTAATTCGTCATAAGTTATATTTTATTGCGAAATTGGGAATAATAATCGTGTAGGTAGCTAATTGACGGTATAAAATGAGCTTTTTGGGTAAAATATTTGGCGGAAAGAAGGAGGAAAAGGGGCCTTCTACGCACGAAGCAATACAGAAATTACGCGATACTGAGGATCTATTAGTAAAAAAGCAGGAATTTCTTGAGAAAAAGATCCAAGGCGAGATACAATCAGCTAGGAAACATGGCACTAAGAATAAGAGAGGTATGTTTGTATAGTAGATAAGTATTGTTTATATTTTGTAATATTGCAAAATGCTTCATGTGTGCTGCTGATCATTGTGTCATTCTTTGTTGATTGCTGCCACGACCTTGTTAATCAGGATAATGATCACAAATTAATTGTCCGAGATTCTATTTGTATTTTGGGCGCCGTGATTCGTTTTTCTTATAATTCCCTATTAATGCAAGTGAGTCATGACTATATGTACACAAAAAGTATTTATTTTGTTTTATAATAAATTAAATGGCTATATATTGGTATCTGTCAGTTTCTATGAGACGGCCAGACCAGCTTAATAAATGCTGTCTTTAATTATTTATTTATATAGTACACTCAGGGGTAGATACATATATTATCACACACATAACATATTATAATTATAACTTATCTAATTAATTTTCATTCATTATAGCTCCTAGAACACAGCGTCCTAGACCTCCACTGCTGGACCTGGGCCTTCTAGAACATATATCTGGGGATATCATGTAATTTTTTTATGACAATTTATTAACGATTCCACAAGTTGGTATAAGTGGAACCGAGACTGACGGCTTAACATGCTCTCCGAGGCATGGCAACGGTAGTGTTGTAAATCTATGACAAATGTACTTAAGAAAAGTGTATTTCTCATTGGTACATGCCGGGTATGTCCGAACCGACCTTTGTAGGATTTAAGGAACGCATTCTTACAACCGAGCCTCCACCGCGCATCACAACCGAGCCACCACCGCGCATCACAACCGAGCCACCACCGCGCATCACTTATCGAATATTATGTACCAATTACAGCATCCACCAAAAAAGAAGTAACTTAAAAAACTTGTTACTTATAAGTGGGTATAACACAATGATATTTCCCCATTGTGACTACGCAATGAGAAAATCCAGCAATACAAATGTAGGATATCACTTGATAAATAACAGAGTTGAAAATATGTGGAACAAAATACCAGAAGACATATTAAAGTCCTCAACTGTAAACACTTTTAAAAACAAACTGGAGGAGTGGCAATTGAAATAGACTATGTTAATAAATGTCAATTTTATAAACTTTACCACCAGTGCTTGATATAGGTATATCAGAAATGTGCTGCTCGCCTATTAATCAATAATAATAATAAAAGTAAAATTATAAAATTTGGTCCTTCATGCTGGATATGTACCAGTAAATGTAAATGTACAGTCCACATAAATTAAAGTTTGTATAGTCATAAGAATTGCATTTGTAATTGTCATGTATTGTTAAATAAACATACAGTCCACTTAAAGTATGAAAGTAACATGATTAATTTGTAATTATTAATTGAACCACATGATTGATGTAAAGAAATTGTGGAAAGTGTGAAGAATTATATTTTTTTTATATTAAATTAAATAATTGTTAATAATAAATAGTAAGATTGAATCTAGTGCAATCAAATAGGACAACTTCTAAGTGAACTTTGTTGGACATGATGTCAATATGTCAGCATGCACATAAAGGTTTTTCTTGCTGATTTTATACAGCAATAAGTAACAGCTAGTATTATTAATAAATAATTCAAGACTCAGCTTTACGCAGTGGAAGTTGGTGCGAGAGGAATTTCACCAAAATCTTAGAACCACTTACTGAAAGAATTGGGACATAAATACATTTATGGAATGAGCTTACAAGACGGCATTAGCAGAATCATACTCACTGTGTAGAGCATGCATGGCAGAGGAGGAGACGGCTGTGCATGTTCTCATGGAGTGTTGCGGTGTGGCTGTGCCTAGACTGAAGTTCCTCTAGGCTGCAGGAACTCTTCCAGAGGTCTGCATGGTGGATGGTAAGCATCTTGTTGTGCAATAAAAAGAGGTAAAGTTTTGTAAACCAGCCTATAGTCTGTTGAAGGCTGGCTTTTATCTTCTCCTCGCTCTTTCCTACACAATGAAGCCAGTACCTGCTTGGTCAATGCATGGAATGCTAAGAAATTTGTTGTTTTTTTAGCTGCTATTGCTGCATTGAAACGTAAGAAGCGCTATGAGAAGCAGTTGGATCAGATAGATAACACTCTCACTCAGATTGAGGCCCAGAGAGAAGCCCTGGAGGGTGCTAATACTAACACACAGGTTCTCAATACTATGAGAGATGCTGCTGCAGCTATGAGATTAGCTCATAAGGATATGTATGTACAATTTATTTTGATATTTCCTCAGGCTTAGATCACTGTGGTCATTCATTAAAAAACAAAACATGAAGTAAAATTACAAAATCTTTATAATTAATAATACTAACTTTTCGTACAATTAAAATGATAGGACTAAAATGTTTTACAAAAGTTACATAATAAAATTTGAATTATTGTATTAACAAACAGTAAATAAAATGGAGTTATGAACTTCCTTATACAAGGAAAAATGCATTTGAAAGAAAGAAAAATAATTTATCACATAAACTACAATAAAATTAAAATACTTATAAGTTAAACTGTGGGTTGATAAACAGAAAATTAGTTCGGCTTAAGCTGCAACACCTGCACACCACTGATTTGCAGTTGATCCCTCTTTTAATAATGATTTAAAATATTTTTCCCATAGCGATGTAGACAAGGTGCATGACATCATGGATGATATTGCTGAACAGCATGATGTGTCTCGGGAGATTACCGAGGCTATCAGCAACAATGTGGCCTTCCCCAACGATGTAGATGAAGACGAACTTGAAAGGGAACTGGAGGAACTCGAACAGGTCAGTTTTAACACCATACAAAACTCTTTGAAAGTCTTTTTAACCTTCAAACACATGATTATATTTAACCCTAAACACATTTGTTTATTATAAGCTTATTTCTATAAATAAGCTTATAATAATATTATCAACCAACAAAAAACCAATAATTCCAAAAAATAACTTTTTCCGTTAAACTCAAAACACTCTTTAATGATCATCATCACGGACTCATCTCCACTGCTGGAGAACAACCTTCCAAAACGGCATTATATTAGTTAGCAAAATAGTTTGTGGTGAATGTGTTATTGCACATTAAAAAGGAATACTCCCCCTTTAAACAAGCCTATTAACAAGTCGTTTGCAGCCGAGACACCACACTTCTCTCTCTCCCCCCACACATGGACCGTGAATCCATGAAATTAAATTTTCCTCCTATGCAACTAGGCATAGGACAAAAAGAGATGTATTCTGCGCACATCAAATTATTACAATACTTATATAATATCATAGTACATATTGGTGTATGCTAAGAAATGGGTCGTGTCTGCTTCGACTTTGTCATTTAATAGCTAAGAATCCGAACAACCCTTTAGTATAAAGAAACTAGTAGTTACTCCTTGTACTATCTATTTCCAGGAGGATCTGGACCGCGACATGCTGGACATCAATGTCCCGAGTGCTCCCCTTCCCGATGTGCCAACGGGAGACCTGGTGCGAGACAAACCAACTCCTCGCTCACAAGGTAACTTCATCATGATTATCCCAGCCACTAGAACACAGAGTCCTAGACCTCTACTGCTGGAGATGGGCCTTCCAGGACATATAGAGGGAAAATTTGGTCTACACTTGCACACTGGCCATACGGGTTGGCGAAGGTCTGATGTCAATTTTAATATAATTCTACAAGTTGCAACTACAACACAATGACTGAGTTAATTTAGTTTTTGTATACTTGTTGAAAATTTTATAATATTGTTATTTTTTATAGGCCATTTATAGGCTACTGTGGTAATGTGGTGGTCACCTGTAATAGGTGCAGCATCTGACATCTGTTAAGTACAAATAAGTGTTAGATGTTAGAATATATACTCCCATTGTTTCTACCCCAAACTCCACAAAGTTAGAACTTTGTTTAATGCTATTACAATTCATGTGCTTTATTACCTTTACTTGTTCCAGACGACGAGGAGTTTGAAAAGCTTAAATCTTGGGCTACGTAAACTCTGCAACCACGCGACACTGCAATATCCATCTTCACAAGTATTTAGTTGATCAACTTTTATTGAACAACTTTAGTGAAAATGCGCGGAAAATACTATGTTAATTACCGTTGATCATAAACAATACTATTAAAATGTTTGGCTGTACAATCTTCAGGTGGATTTTAAAGAAAGATGGGCAAGATATAAACTTCATAATAATAAAATATATATCATGTACCACATTTTTAAAAAATAGTATGTTTTTTACATTGGCAACATTCAAAACAGCTTGTTAACACCTCAGTAGCCCTATTCTGTTACTTACCCCTCATTCCGAATCGCGCTCAGAGCGCTTAGAACGAATATCACACTGAACGTCGTTCCGAATCAAATATCGCGATTTGGATGCTCAGAGCGTGATATCAATTCGGAACGGTCTAAATTACATTTTCATTCATAAAAATTTAGTTTTTTTAAAAATGTATGGAACATAAATTGCGGATTCCACATCTTTGAGTATGAATACTAACAAATATACATCTCTCGGTTTATTCATCTTTATATGTGTAAAGTTTAATATTATTAACTTATTTTGGTCTTTTAAAATAACTTGCCGTGTTACAGCCATTTTTTTTTTTACTTCCTACTTAAATATTAATTATAGATTTGTTTTAGAAGTAATATACAAACAGTATAAACGAATTACAATATTAAATCATTTAAAAGATAACCTAATATTAAATTAACTTGAAAATGGCGCGGGACATTATGACAAATCTATCTCGATATCGTGAGCAGTCTAAGCGCGAGAAATGATTTCATTTGTGACGTCACATAGCTTTGGCAAAACAGTTTAAGCGCGTATCGGAACACCTTTAAACGTACTTAGGTTACTATTATCGCGTATCGGAACGAAAGGTTAGTCGCAAACATTATTAGTGGATTTCGTTATTTACGTCAGAGATTGCGTCATAATTACAAAATATTATTCAATTCTCAACTCTATAAGCGCTTGCAGCCATGCAAATATCAACTTTAATGGCGTGATATATATATAGTTAACGGATTCCACTATATATTGTTTGCGCTTAAGTAACAAAATAGCTTGGCAATATTTGGGCCAAGGGGCAAAAGATGTCAAAATAAAAAAAAAAGATGTCCTACTTGATTCGTTTATAATTGAGTATATAGAATAGGTGGTAGGCTGGGAAGTATCCACCTTTCGTGCCGATAAACCCAGTAAAGTTTATCCACACGTTTCGGGATCAGGCTGAGAGACTAGTGTCTGATTCCAGTTACTAACATTACTTGCCACTTACCATCACAAGGGCCAAGGTCACAATCTTGCTAGTATAAAAAAATACTATTTTCCAATAACCAGCGATGTAGTCTTCCACGGAATAATTTGTTTGGTAGTTCTTTTTTATTGCCTCAGTGGTCTAGCGGTTAAGTCCGTTTTTTGAACTATTTGTGATATTTCTCGAGTTTGGTACGCTGGAGACATCGACGAGTTTGCCACTTGTCATTGGTCTATAGTAAAGTTGGCTAAATGTGAATCCGCTTACAACACATTTTGTTAAGAAGCTGCAATTTATTCTTTCAATTATCACTAATGATGGCAACTTTGGGCTCGTGTTGTATGGACAAATAATTCTATTCACCGGGTCTATTGTGTTTGAAGAAATTGTACAGCCCAACATTCAACAGTGTTGAAATTAAAAAAATTGGCGCAATAGGGAATATGCACGGTTTATTTTAATAAATAGCTTTTAGAAATACTAATAGGTATATTTCAAGCCATCGTTGTGACGTCACAACACATTAAACAAGAGTGGTTTGCTTGTGTGTTGTTTAAAATTTATTCTGTGACGACCTAGCAAACCTCACCGGGTATGATCAAAGTTCTTCCGTAACTATAATTCTGTGGTGTCAAGGAAAAAGGAGATGAGTCGAAAATATTAAAAATTAGATTTTTGCTTTTAGATATTGGTTCAAAACATTCATATGCATCAATGCAATAAGGACATAAGTCTATAAACTGTACAGTTTATTTTACATCCCTACGTACATAAAGGGGCTAGTCGTAACATTAAAATGTATTAATAAGTAAAATCAGTTCAATCGAGTTATTTCAGTATCTTTTACCGCCAATAATTCAGTTATGCATAGTGAGATGAGTGGACTCGTACCTAAAGTATACGACTAATGAAATTGAACATTACGTAAATTACAATTTTCTAATTATAAAAATTAGTTGTTTTCTTAATTTGCTTCTAGTGAAAAGTTTAAGTTTTGTACTTATCCCCTTTTTCCTTGACACCACAGAATTATACTTCTCTGTTAGTATTCCCAATCTTGGTCTTGCTTTCTTGCAAGGCTTACCCTAGTCTTGGTCTTGGTCTTGCTTTCTTGCAAGGCTTACCCTAGTCTTGGTCTTGGTCTTGCGCAAGAGTCTCGCAAGACTCTTGATCAGCTATTTTTGTCTTAATTTTGTTTAAAACGTTTACTTTTTTGGGATGAAGTTTTTTATTTTCAATTAATTATAAATTCAATTCAATTCATTTATTCACCATAAGATACATGACGTACACTTGGTTTTGTCAGTTATACAATCAACAGTTTACATATCATGAAAGGATAGCAAAAGATCGACCATTAGTGCAAAGAACAGCCATCGTCATAACCAAATTAAGACTATGTAAATTATACACTCCCTAAATGTAGATGCTGCTGTAAAAGAGCGTTGTCAGTTACTATACTACTTAAACCTACGTTATTAAATTAGATGATTAAATTGCATCGTGTCCATCATTTTTAATACTTCGAAGGGAAAATAGTAACGCTTAGGTATTTGGAATATTAGGTATTAAGATAAAAAGTCACACCAGAAATACTAAATCAATAATAGATAAATGCGTTTAGTTAGGTATAGGTAGTAGGTACCTTCGATGTATTCACGTACGTCTAAATTCACGAACATAACCGCTAGGCCACGGAGGCCCAGGTAATAAATGAATAAATTACCATGTATTTCAAATTTCAAGTAAATCTGACCAGTAGTTGTCGAGATAGTAGTTTGCGGACATATCGTCATGATCGTAGAACAGTGTCGGATTTAAAAAAATACCCATAATTTTGCATTATTTCGATAGCAAATAATAGGAATTATTATAACTTGGTTAAAAAAATATGATTTTATATATAGTTTTGAAATATTATATTGTTTGTGGTCTGTAATTTATTGTGCATATGTTAGAAAGGGTTCCAAAATGAAATCTAGAAGGTTTGCACTTATTATGAGACTGGTATTAACTTAAAAATGAAGTGACAAAAAACAGTTGAAATAACTTTGAATGGCCGCCATGAAAATATTAAATATAGCAGATCCGTCACTGTTCTACGATCATGACGATATACTCAAAAGATTTCCTTAGTACAATAGGAAAAATATATTTATTGAGTCAGAGCAAGAGTCTTGCGAGACTCTTGCTCAAGACCAAGACCAAGATTAGGAGTGCAAGACCACCTATTCTGATGCAAGACCAAGACTGGCTAAGTAACACTATTCCCGGCCCGGCAGACTGGGGAAATTACCACCATCAGTCCCCCTACCAGCTATTTGTTGTTCTCGTTAAAAGTAGTGCCATTTGCAATGATGTCAAATGCCAATTTTTACTTTCAAGGAGAACTAATACTGTAAGCTTGCCATGAGGATATTTATGTAAAGATAACACCGCTTGAAACAATACTTACTACGGACTAGTAAAAATAACATTAGTAATTACACAGCACTAGTAGTACAAAAATAGCCCAAAATGTAATTAGTAATAAAAAAATGCGTAATATACATATAAATGTTAAAGTAGTTTTTTTTACATCACATGCATATTCCCTATTGGTTTTTAAATTTATCGCATAAAAATATATTTTAAGATCTATGTTTTTTATATCTATAATTTTAATTTGTCTTTGAATCTATCTCTAAAAATACTATTGACACTTCCTAGGAAGAGAATCGTTCAACAGTTTGAAGTGCAGTGTAAACTCTATATATTAAATGGAGAGAATAAAAACCAGAATTGGAAATGAAATGAACATGGTAATAGTAAATATTAAGTTAGTTCTGCACATTCAGCCATTTCTGGCACACAAATTTTGTTAAACATTATTTACAATGTTAAAAACTTTTTTTTTTTTGTATATGGCTTTAGTAACAATTTGCCAGTGTTAAAATCTTATTATTATATTTATAATTTGACAGTTGGAAGACAAGCTAAACAACCAAAGCCAATTGATTTCGACGCTTTAGGGAGCTTGTCGTTAAATCGAGTGACGTTACATGGAGTTTGCACTGTATTACAAAAGATAGTTGATCAATTGAATTCATCTCTCAAATACTCTATACCTTATTCAAGATACCATAAAATATTATGTAAACAAGAAAAATAAGTGGTTCTCAAACTGGTTTTGTTAAATATATAAAATTATTCTGCGTCTATTATACGATAAATTAATTTTAACTATATATATGATCACATCCAAGAAATTAAACTTATTAAATTCGTGCAATAATATAAATAAGCTGGCAATATTATTTATATCCTATAAATCAAGTAAAAATAAATTAAATATAAACTAAACCTAATAAAAATAAACTATAATTAAAAAATGTCACTGACTGAGACTGGGTACATTTCCCCTCTGTATATCGGAGCTAATAGGCGTTGACAGTAATTGCCAGCTTTTCTGTCCCCAGGCTTTTCCGTGAGCCGGTTCATGATAATTACTCCATTAACGGCATCAAATTCTGCAACACTGTGAATTTGTTGACCCAACTAGATTATGAATGAATTACAAGATTAGTACTGATAATTATTCTATACAATGACCTTTAAGAAAATTTAGAAATGAAAATAAATAAAACTTGTTTATTAATGACAGTTTTTTGTTTACATAATTATTATTTTTGATATCATGAATAGGGTAAAAACAAGTTGAAAATGTTACTGTTTTAAATTGAAGAATAGATTTTAATTATATAGATACCTGAGATTTTCTGTTACATAATATATGTATTATATAAAACGTTTAGATTATAGTAATAATAATGCTTAATACTGTCCTGCCTTTTAGGCTTATTGTAGTGTAATGCGGTGGCTTAGGCTAAGATTTACTGCTGGTTGTCTTAGGGTTAAAATAGCATGGTAACCACCTAACTACCTATTAGCGTCACATCGCTTTTAAAAGAGTAGTTAAATTTTGATATGCAATCCCTAAAGTTTGAGAAACACTGCTCTAAAGCTGCTTAGATACCTACCAAGTATGTGTGAGGGAAATGTTAAAAATATGTAAAAAAATATCACAATAAATTTTAAATAAATAATAAACTAGTAAATTTTACATAATAATAATATTGTTTTCTTAAAAGTTAAGATTATTTATTTAGATAAGCAGACGTCTAGCAAGTGCTTGAGAGAGGTATTTCAATATAATATATTTTCCTGTTGCCGCTGTCAGCCATTACTACATCCAGCACAGTTTCAGGTTTTCGCTTCAATGCGGAATTAGTCGGGACCACCTACGGCTAAAACTGGAACTAAAAGTGACAGCACAGCTGTCTTGTAGTTTTACAGTAGTAAAGATATGTTAGGGTTACAAGGATAATGAGTTTTGCCTAAATTAATGGATCAAACTTCTCATATATTTTTGTATTCAATATGTAGTACAACTCAGCCTAAGTATCTAAAGACACTTGTACCAATACATTTTTTTTTTAAATATCTGAATACATATCATTTTAGCTTATCATCATCATCATCCATGCGCCTCTCCACTGCTGGATATAGGCCTCCCCAAGGCTCGCCACCCTCATCCAATCCCCACCAGCTACTTTTTTAGGTTATCCGTTCATCTAGCGGGGGTCGTGTCTTCCAGTACTTCGTCTCCACTCTAAAACCCGTCTACTCCATCGTTCATCGGCTTTGCGACTGACGTGTCCAGCCCATTGCCACTTCAGCTTACAAATTTTAAATGCTATATCTGTAACTTCGGTTATCCATCAGAGAAATACCGAGCATAGCTCCTCTCCATAGCGATCATAAATTGGTGGACCGGACTCACTGTCAGTGTCCACGTTTCTGCATCGTACGACAGTATTTCAGCTTATACTCAAAAAATATTTTAAGTTTACAATACGGGGAAGTAGAAGAATTGTTGGTTGAATGTGGGGAAAAACGAAAAAAATCCATTGGTATCATTTTAAAATGATTCACAAGCGCCACGGCTGTCGAACTTGAGTGGGTGGTCCCGACTCCAGTTCCATCTTGTATTTTACGCCAAATTTTCGGGATGGGTGAGGTATGAATCCCAACTATCCCCCCTGGATGGTGCTTGGCCTTTTGTATGGGAATTTAACGCTAGATGTTCTCTTAATTAAAGGAAAGGAAAGTGGGTTGTTTCATTAAAAGTAGGTTTATTATTTATAATTATATATTTGTTTTGTTTTTACAATATTAATATTTAAATGTATATATTTACTAATAAAGTAATTTAAAATTAATCTTGGGTTTTGTTTTTCATTACACCGGCGGCGGTTACCTGTGTTCAAAACCTTCAGGTAGCTGTGGGAACATATCTACCGAAATTGATCAAAATTGTTTTATAGTACAACGTCTATCTGAATGAAATATGTTCAAGGCTAAACAGAATGAATTTTCCAAGTGGACATCAGACTCGCGAACCCTGGCCAGAGCGTGTCGAAGCGATTTTGATGTAAGGATCTATTCTTATGTACAATGTGGACCAAAAGTTGTACCTCAGATATTGTTATTGATACTAAAGCGTGTTGCCAATGTAAAAACTATTTTTTTAATGTTGATTATTTATTCCCTATAATAAAGTTAATAATTACTTTCACAGTACAACAATAGGCCCAAAAAGGGGACTCTTTGGGAAATATGTTCCTTGGAACCCAGGTCCTGACATAACGACAATATCTAATTCTATGTTTGACTTGGAGCTTTAAGCGCTTTTCACTTTATTTCGCTTTGAAAGTCATTCAAATTTGTCTATGGTTTTCATACAAAATTTGGAAAACAAGGAAGCTTTGCTTTCAAGTCGAACATAGCTTAAATATAACATGTGATATGAGTCAATTTTATTGTTTATTTCTCATTATTTAATTCGTTTAACAATTTATCAAAAATATCGTTATTCTCATTACTATTTTGCGGCAAAAATTCGTCCATCAGTCCGTTCTGGAAGTCGCCAAATTCTGTATCTGTCAGAGTGTCATTTAATCCTAGTTCTGTCAATAATGTCAGGTTGTCAACAGTTTTTTCACTGTTATCTGACAATTCCGGCAGCAATTGTTCCTGCTCCTCGGCGCCATTTTTGTCATAATCTTTGTCGCTCTGTTTGACAGATCTAGTGTCATTAATGTCATAATTTTCTTGGATCTC
Source organism: Tinea semifulvella (assembly GCA_910589645.1). NCBI lineage: Eukaryota > Metazoa > Arthropoda > Insecta > Lepidoptera > Tineidae > Tinea > Tinea semifulvella. Next base: position 1,804,378 of record OU342604.1, read on the forward strand.
GCTGCCGTAATCAAATTCTTCCTCGTCTTGGATATCCTATTAATAAGATTAAACGATTAAGCCCGAGTTGCACTAAAATGAAGTCTGTCGTAAATGTAATGTCCTGCTTCTTATTCATTCATTTTGTTTTAGGTAAATAATCATTAACCTACTGGTTTTCACTTATTTATAATAATTATTATTTTTCTTTTACTTTTGCTAGTCACAGTTCAATTGTACTATTAATTTAAATCTAATTACTATATTTTACTCTTATTTCTGTTTTAATGGCGTGTATCACTAACTTTTTATCACGATAGATGGCGCATGATAGATGGGTACCTAATATAACTGTCAGTTGCATAGAAAACTTGTATTACGATTTTTATTATTTTCTGGATATTATGCCGAAGTGAGCAGCTTTTAAGTGTACAAATCGAGATTACTAAGCGAAATCAAAGATATGGTGATCTTAAAATTGCCGTTCTATTTTAAGGTAGGTAACGTTAATTTAAAATACATTTTTCTGTTATAAACATATAAAACCACGGAAACATTTTTAAAATGATGCGATTTAGGTGTAAAATAAGGTACCATTGCCGCTAGCGACATCTACAAAAAGCTTTGCCTGATACACCCTATTGTATTGTCTAAATAATATAAAATCTCTTTGGCTTATGTTCCACTATTGCTACTTTGTTTATATGTTTAATATAATAAGTTGTGATTTTTTTAAAAATAAATAAATAAAGTAACAAATTTTAATGGCGTCAAAAACTATTAGTTTTATCATGAATGTCAGCTGTCAATCGACGCCATTTTTTAACTTTATTTACAGACTTCCTTTTGGTACAACCCAGCGTAAGACTATTTAATAATATGCACTAAAAAGGACGCTTGTGCTTCCCTCTCGCTCGCACAATCCAATATTTTCAAAGATATAAAAATAAAAAATAATTTCCTAGAGAGTTAATCATTATTATTATTATTACATACTTTATTGCACTTTACTTAAAAGTATGTATAAAGGCGAACTTAAAGCCATTTCGGCTTTTTCTACCAGCTAACCTGACTACATATTACTACTTTGGTTTTTATTGGTAAGTCTTGTTTCAAGCGGTGTTATTTTTATATAGATATCACCATGGCAATATTAGTTATCCTTGAAAGTAAACATTGGCATTTGACATCATTGCAAATGGCACTACTTTCAACGAGAACAACAAATAGGGGTGTTGTGGAAGGGTAGATAAGGTAAGGTATTGTTATCAGTAGATAATTATTTTTAATGAATTGTGTTTGTTTTTATTTTTTAATTCATCTACTAGTTAATCTGTTCCGTTTCCTGTCGGGTTCCAATTATTGATTATTTTTATTTTTTAAATTGTTGCCAATACAATAACCCGTTATTTGCAAGGTGGGGAAAATGTGGAACAAGGAGATGAATTTTATATTTAAATCTTGAAGTCTCTATGACAAGGTTGTCATAGAGACAGACTGTCAATATTAAGCTTTCGGCAAAATGTCCTAATTTGTATTGTTAATTTTATTATGTTTATTTACCACAGTTCAGTGTTTATTTCGACCTTTATTTCTCCACAAGGGGGTAGGCGGACTGATGGTAGTAATTACCCGTCTGCCGGGACGGGGAAGTATCCACCGTTCGTGCCGATAAACCCAGTAAAGTTTCACACGTTTCGGAATCAGGCTCGAATTGCCGTCATGCCTAGTCAAGCCGGCATAGTGTTAGAGACTGATGATCAGCCATCAGGCTGTGCTAGTATAAAAAATAATAATACACTCAGAATTGTTTTTTTTGTTGAAGATTTTGGATCGTGCAAGCGAGAAAGCGTCAAACCCTATTCGGCAATCTGATATGTTACCAATATTTACCTGTATTATTTGCGCAGTAGATTTGTATTGGAAAGCGTTTTGTGAGAGATCAACTTCCACAGGGAATAGTGACAAGTTATCTTTTACAAGATCTGATGACTCACTAAAAGAAAAAAATTTTTTTTTTTTTTAAAGAAAATCACAGCCTTTATTATTATACAGTCCATATATTTATGATTAGTCATCGCTGCGTTTTAACTACCTGTTAAGTTATAGTTTATTATAAACTGTCGAGCGCTTATAGAGTTGAGAATTGAATAATATTTTGTAATTATGACGCAAGCTCTTACGTAAATAATCAAATCCACTAATAACGTTTGCGCTTAAATAACAGAATAGGGCTGCAATTTTTTACAAAGTACTAAATAATATATTTTTGAATTTATAATAATTTGATTAGTTAATTACTTGTGATACCGGGCGAGTCCATTGATAAATCGTTTGAGTTGGTAGGCGACATCTTGTGTTTTCTTGTTGTCTAAAAGTTCCAATTTTACCAAAACGTCAGCTCTGAGCCGAGCAAATCGAACCCGAGCCTCTTGACGACAACGAAGGATCAACCTACGAATCGGTAATTGTGTTTTAGTTATACATAAATATAAATAATACTCAAATAACTTGAATACTTAGCCAGACTTGAAATGAACTGCATTCATGCGTATGAATATTACGGTCATGAGTATGGAGACTGCAGCAATGAGTATGGATACTTATAAGATGGTTATTAATAAAATTATTGTGCAGTTTATTCATAGTACTGTATCTTTTTTCAAATTTTAATTTAATTAGGGGCGGGTAAACCGCTAATTATATTATTATACGATAACAAAGCAACGACCAAACTATAGTCATGGCCGCAATGCCTATATTCATGACATAATTATCCATACTCATTACTGAATTTTAGGTGGTGTCATGACTGCAGTTCATTTAAAAACAATAAAAAAGTCAGACTATTTAAGTTATACCGCCTCCGTGGTCTAGTGGTAACAAACGTTGCCGCGAACTCTGGAGGTCGTGGGTTCGATTCCCACCGGGGGCAAGTTGTACATTGTATAATTTGTCTCGGTCTGGGTGTTTATATGTATAATATGCCTATATATTTACAAACAAAAAAAAAGTATAATATGTAGTTTATCAACCATTTAGTTTCCGTAACACAAGCCTCGTAGCTTACCACGGAAATAAGATGGCGCTGTGTGACCTGTCTGAAAATATATTTATTTATTTATACATATGAGTATTATTTATATGTTAACCAGATTTTTTGAAGATTATTTATAGTTATTGATATATATATACACTCCTCGCCAAGCCGTCTGGCCAGCGTGGCGAGTGTAGGCCAAATTCTCCAGATATATGTTCTGGAAGGCCCATCTTCAGCAGTGGAGGTCTAGGAACCTGTGTTGTGTTCTAGTGGCTGTAATGAATACACGTATATAGTTAGGTTGGCTTACCTGGGTTTGGTTCAATACTTGCCTATATTCATAGTTTCCAGTTTCCACCCTATACGACGGTTCTTGTATTGAATTATACGCATATTCTTCGTCGTCCATTTCTTTAACTTTAAGACAGTATGACAAATATTCAAATTTAGTGTCGGCGTATTTGCGAATAGTAAGTTTGGTGTCAGGAATAGCTTTATTCAAATATGTACCCATGTCTTCTAAAATCTGCAAAATAATTCTTTACGTACCGCCATACATTCCCACCGGAATTCGGCTAAGTCTATGGTTACAAACACAAGTACAACACATTTGTCCTGCCTGGAGAGTGCTATAAGGCAAGGAACAGAACTGCAGGTTAAAGCAGTGTTAAAACAATTTGTAATACATCATTTTTTTTGACAGTAATATTTATTTCCTTAATTTTACGTGACATAATATATATTTTATATTTTTATATATATTATAAAGCTAATTATTAAAATATAATAATAACAAATTTAACCTAAAAGTTCGAAGCAACTAGGGATTTCAATCCAGAACCCCTTTTAATCCTGCCATTGTTTTGCTGGCCGGATTCTAAATATTATTAAAACAATATGGTTTTGTTCAAAAAACATAAAACAGTAGGTATTTATTATAGCCCCTAGAACACAAGAGACAATAAATGTCAATTTCTTAACGATTCCACAAGTTGGTATTAGTGGAACCGGGACCGACGGCTTAACGTGCTCTCCGAGGTCTATGATAAATGTACGTAAGCAACGTATTTATTATGAAATGATTTTGATGATTCATTTTTTGTTTGGTAGGTGAAGAATGCTTCACCGGTTAGAATTTATTTACTATATTGCTATTTCCCAACGAGGTTATATTGAATATCTCTGCTGTTTTCATAGTTGAAACACTGTAAAATACCTTTTTGGTGGTTTGTTTACATTTTTTACTCAATGAATTTCGATAAGTATGAATTAGTGTGAATGTGGATTCTCTTGTCCCTTATTACCGTTTCTTGTTAATCTCCTCCCTTATTACACACCGAGTTCCATTTCCTATTATTATTTCATCCCTACTTGTATATAACAAACGAAGTAAATTTATATATAATATAATTGGTTCATTTATTGTAGATAATAAAATTAAAATATAAATAAAACTATCCTATGTAATTGCATATAATCCATTATTTATTCTCTTATTTTTGTATATAATGATGTATTTTCCTATTAATTCTCCATTTTTTTTATTTACTCTTTTGATCCTGTTTCAAATTTTCCAAGTCCTATGTATTTAACCCGTCTTTCCCTAACTTTGACACTGGCAAATTGTAACAAATGCTATAATAAAAAATAATAAAAAGTATGAATTATAAACACAGAAAAAGATAAATATACACTTACTGGTTTTAAAGCTTTCAACATTTTAATTCCTCCTTTTTCTAATAGTCTATGGTACTGGCCGAATTTTGTGAAAGCCTCGGAAGCTCTTGTCTGTGGTTCTCTGACGCCGATTCCAGCAAAAATATCACCCAAAGCTCTGTATGTTTGTAGCAAATCGAAGTAGGATTTTAACATTCTGTAAATGAAATAGAGTACATAGGTATTCTTAAAATTATATAATTTACCAACAATGAAATTGTTACAGGTTCAGACTAATATTTTAGAAATTTAGTAATATTGTTTGACGCTGCCATGAATTGATATTGGGATTTATTCGAAGTAATATACAACCAGTATAAAAGAATTACAATATAAAAGCTACCTAAATAATAAAATTAAAAATAAACTAAACTATAAATAAAAAAAAAACTGCTGCTTAAAACTTTATCATAAAATTAAAAGTTATAGTTAATATTTTTTTATTGAAAATAAACGATTATTATTATTATAATATATTTTGACGCTGCTTAAAACTTTCTCATACATTTTAAAGTTATAGTTAATAAAGTTTGACGCTTTAAAACTTTATCATAAAATTAAAAGTTATAGTTAATATAGTTTGACGCTGCTTAAAACTTTATTATAAATTAAAAGTTATAGTTAATAAAGTTTTGACGCTGCTTAAAACTTTATCATAAAATTAAAAGTTATAGTTAATATAGTTTGACGCTTTAAAACTTTATCATAAAATTAAAAGTTATAGTTAATAAAGTTTGACGCTTTAAAACTTTATCATAAAATTAAAAGTTATAGTTAATATAGTTTGACGCTGCTTAAAACTTTATTATAAATTAAAAGTTATAGTTAATAAAGTTTTGACGCTGCTTAAAACTTTATCATAAAATTAAAAGTTATAGTTAATATAGTTTGACGCTGCTTAAAACTTTATTATAAATTACAAGTTATAGTTAATAAAGTTTTGACGCTGCTTAAAACTTTATCATAAAATTAAAAGTTATAGTTAATATAGTTTGACGCTGCTTAAAACTTTATTATAAATTAAAAGTTATAGTTAATAAAGTTTTGACGCTGCTTAAAACTTTATCATAAAATTAAAAGTTATAGTTAATATAGTTTGACGCTGCTTAAAACTTTATCATAAATTAAAAGTTATAGTTAATAAAGTTTATAAATGGGGTTTAAAGCTTTCGCATCCGTAATTTTATTTCCTAGAAAGTTAATGGACTACATTTCTCAAAAATACACTCTGACTTGAAAAATCTTTAACAATATTGGATTGTGCGAGCGAGAGGGAAGCACAACCTTTAAACCCTCTTAATACTATATCAGGTTACCTTTTAGCACATTGTACGAGACGTTTGTACATAATCTCAGTTTCTCTCAGTTCCTTCAATTTAGCAACCAAACTATCATTGCAGAGAATAGCTCGAGATAATCCCAAAGCATTAGCTGTCCCAGCCGACATGTTCTCGACAAATCGATGCTTGATCTTTTTCATTATAATATCCAGAGATTTACCCTGTTCGGGATCGGCGTGCAATTTGTTGTAGTTTATTATTACTTCGTCCTATAAATGTAGTTTAAAAAAATATGTTTTATAGATATTTTGATATAGTGTAAACTCCATGTAACGTCACTCGATTTAACGACAAACTTCCTAAAGCGTCGAAATCAATTGTTTGTCAACGAGAAGATAAATTTCTAAGCGTTCCGTAAATTCACCGTGCGGTTCCATTATATGTGGGAGAGAGAGATGAGAAGGATGTCTCGGGCCTGCGACCGACAATAAGCTGGTTTACAAAGGAGGCCCAATTCTTTCAATAAGTGGTGCAAAGATTTTGCTGGAATTCATCTCGCATCAACTTTCACTGCGTAAAGCTGAATCTTGAATCTTTTGTTGAAGTTATCAACAAAATTAATGTATATAGCTTGTATATTATATATTGTAGGTGGTACGATTAGGAACATTAAAGCCCCAAAAACACAGGACCCTAGACATTTTAGACCCTACACTGTTGGAGATTATTCCAGAACATATATTTAGAGATTTTAGCCTACACTCGCCACGCTGGCCGACGGGTTGGCGAGGATCTGTAGTCAATTTTTAATGACAATTTATTAACTATTCCACAAGTTGGCATTAGTGGAACCGGGCTTAGCGTGCTCTCCGAGGCACGGAAGCGGTGGTGTTGTAAATCTATGACAAATGTACGTAAGAAAAGTGTATTTCTCATTGGTACATGCCGGTGATTTGAATCGACCTTTGTAGGATTATAAGAAATGCGTTTTTACATCCGAGCCATCACCGCGTTAATATTAATTAATATTAGGTACTATTAATATTTAGTTGATGATTTTATTCTGCTTACCTTAGCTGATTGTATCATTTTAGCGACTTCGACCTTGGTCTTTCCTTTGACGGATTGTCCGTTCACTCCAACCAGTTCATCTCCACTTTGTAAAATACCACATCTTGAAGCTGGCGTGTTGTCGAATATCTAATGAAAACAATTTCTATATTACAGCTCGACTGCTATAGGAGCCTGTCCGACATATTTCTTGATAATTTGGCCAACTTTTAGTCACGGTTGGCCAAACAGGAATAACATCAATTATAATTTTAGTCAGGAGTATAGACTATGCAGTCATAAGTATAGTCAAATCAAATAATCTTTATTATCTAAAAGTCATCAGGGTCCTAAACAAGGGTCTCTAGGACGACTGGATCTCTGGACACCCTGCACTTCCGGTCACGAACAATATTGCAAAAACATAGGCGCTTGCTAGTAAAAATATTATAAAATAAATATTTAAATACTTAATAATACAAATTATATAAATACAGAAGGTTAAATATTTTTATCGTTTATCTTAGTAGCAGGTTTTCAGTACTATCATAGAAGAAATAGCCAATTAGTCAGTGCAATTTTTACATCTCGGAGGGTCATGGTATATCTCGATATTTAAGTCAATGCGGTCAGTCATAAGTATAGTTAATGCAGTCATGAGTATGGATACTGCGGTCATGAGTGTGGACACAACTTTGATCATGTGCAGGGATAATTCAGTCATGACTATGAGCACTTGGATAGTTTTTTACTCATTAATATAGTAAGTAATGTTTACCATTGAATATATACGCTAATATAAAAAAGTAATTTGTTTTTAAAATACCACAATTAAATTAAACTAACGTGCGTTTATAAATAAGGATATATATATATATTAATCTGGATCCTTTTTTTTTTTGTTGTAATCAGAAAATATCTTTTATGTATTTGCATGTAAAACAATAATTTGTAACCATAAAATAAATCGTTATAAAATTAAATACCTGAACAATGTACAAACAGGGGCATAACGGAGCACCTCCCCCTATGCTGACTCCGATTAAGTTCTTCTCGTCTTTGCTTAAAGTAACACTACCTGATGTAACTGTCATACCCCTGAAATTTATGACAAAAATAAAATTTAAGCTGAGTTGCATCAAAATGAAGTAAATGTTAAAGTTAAAAATGGCGTCGAATGTCCAGCAGGGTGCGGCGGAATGCACAATCGTCCAAAAACGTGTCGTCTAAGAAACGTCTGTCATTTTTTTTTGTCAGCTTTTGACTTTTTGACAGACGTAATCGATCTTAGACGATTTGTTTTCGGACGATTGTACACTCCGCCTCACCCCGCAGGTGACGGCCAACCTTCAAAATACTGGTACATTTGACGACATTTTCAATTTTAATCGTAACGATTACATTGATCTGATTTTGGTGAAATGTTAGAGTCGTTCATAAAAGTGGATGGATGGGATGAGAGATCCCTAAGATGGGAGTTTGGTTGCGCGTCATAAATCAATATACTCGTAAGTCTAGCATTCACAGAATGTTTAAATTTGCTACGAAACCGTTAGAAATGTTTGACGTAAGGATGGCGAAAGGTAAAATAAGGGAAGATACCGTTAAATGGGGGGAATTTTTTTTTTCTTCAAGTATACCAATAATAATGAGATTATGGTTTTAGTAAGGTTCAATTCCGATGCATTTTGTATATATAGTTAATTAATAAATATCCACTATAATTTGAAAAAAAACCGTCTTGTCTTTTGCGGTGAATCGGGTCACAGGGATAATAGAATTTTTGATAGAACTGGCACTATTAACTTGTTAATATTATAAATAAATTAAGTAAAAGTACATTATGATTTACCCTCTTCAAAACCATACCACTTAATTTTTTCCTAACACTTCACTAAGAAGCAAATTCCGCCGGTTTTTGACCAAATTCACAATTGTTTACTTTAATCCTCAATGACATGGTGACGTGTTGTCAAATTGTTTTTTCCTATTCCCATTACCCACTCTAGACCCCATTCCCCCCACTTTTCGGTAATAATAAAAACACGGAACTGTAAAACATATTTTATTCTACTCTAGCTTCTATTAAAATATTTTATTTTATTTATTTATTACGTATATTATTATGTAAGTAACTTTGGCGTGTTGTAAAACAAGATGTCTGAGAAGCTCAAGCAGATTTTTTTCAAGCACGACATGTGACCTTGCGTCTACCTGATGGTAAGTGGGGAGCGAGATCCATTTTTCAAAAAGTACACTCAGATTTAATTAATCTTTAAAAATTATGTATTGTGTAAGCGAGAGGGCAGCACAAGCGTAGGTATATATATATATATATCTTAGCTAGCCTTAAATGGTAATACATAGCCTGGGTTTGGAACGATTAAAGTTAAAAATGGCGTCAATGGTACCAGCTGACGGCTGACCTTTATACTATAACTGATAAATACATTCGACGCCATTTTTACCTTTAACCGTTACATTTACAGTGACATCATTTTGGTGCAACTCCAGTCCTAATGTGTGTTATTCGTATAGATTACCATGAACCAATACCAATACTAGCCTAAAAAGGATGTGCCAAAAAATGGCGCCCAAACAGTGCGTGGTCAAATATTATTGACTTACAACAAGTCTTGATGAAATTGTTCAATTTTAACTTCATTATATTCTGTCAGAGCTTGTATTTCTACTGATATATTCATGGCCACCCTGAAAAACATTGTAATAATAAGCATCAATTTATTTAATTGTTATACTAATAAACAAATAAAGAAAATATATGTATATATATAAAATTATAGTTTAACTTACTCGTTATTGCTTCCTTCTTGAGGCATTTGTGAATTTGTTGGTCTGTAACTATATAATTATATTAATAATATTTAAAAAATTTGAGTAATATTATTAATTACATTGTACTTACACCAAGTCCACAGGAAGTAATAACATGGAATCTGTATTGTTTTCTCCATTTTTGCTAAACAAAATAATATACGAGTACAATAATAATAATAAAAACAGATAAATAAGGTGGCGAAAATGTTTTGCATTTAGTGCCGAATCAGTATTTTTGAAATTCGAATGCGTCTTGAATCAACGCTGTCTTCGTAACGGAAAATTTGTTTTACGTTTGTATCAGTTATTTGAAATTTGAATACGGGATTCGATATTTAACACCGAACGTCTGTTTCAGGCTTTAAGGGGTTTAACGCTTCTGCACCCTTCTCGCTCGCACAATACATTAATTTTAAAGATTTTTCAAGTCTAAGTGTACTTTTGAGAAAAGTAGTCTATCAGAATGAGGGGAGATATAATTGAGACATTTAAAATTCTAACAGGAAGGTATAACTGCCCTGATATTTCCCCGTCGTCACCACAGAATGAAGCTAATGAGAAAATCCAGCATTTTCTACCAACTAACTTTTGTGACTGAGATATGTAATAAGCGAGTGCAGGTTACGAAGAAAATAGATTAAATTATTTATTACTATACGTACTATACTCGTATAATGGTGCGGTGGTGGCTCGGTTGTAAGACGCGTACCTTAAATCCTACAAAGGTCGGTTCAAACCCACCCGGCATGTACCAATGAGAAATACACTTTTTCTTACGTACATTTGTCATTTACCAACACCACCGTGACTCGGAGAGCACGCGTTAAGCCGTCGGTCCCGGTTTCACTAATACAAACCTGTGGAATCGTTAATGAATTATCATAATAATTGACATCATATCCTCGCCATGCCGTCTGGCCAGCGTGGCGAGTCTAGGCCAAATTCTCCAGATATATGTTCTGGAAGGCCCGTCTCCAGCAGTGCAGGTCTAGGACGCTGTGATGAAAACACAAATCTTACAACCGAGACACCACCTCCTTTGAAATTACGTTATGTTAGCTTTTGATTTAATTCTACAGGGTGTTTGTTACATTGGTCGGGTAACAGGTAGCTCTAATGAGCTTATGATCTTAATCTCTTCTGTAACTGCACACGGTACGCATTTTTCCATGTGTGGTACACATAATAGGTACCTGTTTTGTATACTGACATTAAAATTCTACTTTACCTATGTTAATTTATGTGAAATAAATAATTGCAGAATACTAGGGGGTAGCTAGTGCAGCTGGGGCCCAAGACACAAGACGAAAATTCCTGGTTTGGGCTCCAACGTGCAATACAATTGAAAATATGTTTTGTGCATTTTGTACGCATCTCAATTTTAATATTTATTTTTTTACCGTTTAAATAAATAATAATTATTATACTATATTAAATTCGTAAAATCATGCCAAATAACCCAAACTAAATACTAACATCTTATCTTCATAAACACATCTGGGATACATTGCATGTATTCTTGGATCAAACAGCGGATATATTAGGCTCTGATTGGACCACATAACAGTAAATATAAATACCAATTAGCACACTTATTTTACAACACAGTGGACGTGCAAAGCTTTCAAACAATAGATAAGGCACTGGAACACAAAAAGGAAGGATGTTCAACGTTATATTACTGATAAGAATACTATAGGTACCGATAAACGTATTGGTTAAAATAAATAAACACTTACATCCTGTCCTCCTCAAAAAAGAAATCGTCATCGTATTCTTGCATCATTTTGTAAACTAATTAGTTTAAATAACATAAATATAACGTAAAACGTCAAACTGTTGACAAAATTATCGATTTTTTTGTATTTTCGTGGGAGATTCGGTCGGTAAAACAGTCCGTGACGGACGGCCGTCCTGTTGGTTTAATTTTAGCCAATTGGAGCAACTTCCGGCAAAAAGGATGCGTTCATATTTTATTATTTTACTTGACTTTTTTAGTAATAATAGTAAAATAGAAACGGCGTAAAATAGATATAAAAAATTAATATAAGTTAAATATAAGCATTTGAACATAATATTATTTTTTGTGCAATTTCCCTTTATGGTAAGGCAAAAGGTAGAGCCCATACAGCCATCATCTTCGGTAGATTTTTTATTTATATTTTGGTATTAAGGCATATCCAAGTCATATTCACATATATGTATATATAAATAATTTCTATTTCCAGTATTAAGGCATAGCCTAGTCATTCGTGAAACGAGAATTACTTTTATATGTAACGTACGCTCTCAGTCCTAGAGTCAGTACCAAACGGTACTTTATTTAGATAAAAACAGACATTTTATAATGTGCAATGTTAATAATATTTAAACGTATAGGTATATTATAGGCCGGCATATTGGTAGAGACATGTGGGTCGTCAGTGGCTTCTCTTCGGAGTTCCTTCCATTCTTGGATCGCTAGACATCGTGCTAAGTATAAAAAGTATTTGTTATGCGTATCAACTAATAATGGATTTAGTAGGTTCTTACTAATTAAATTAAGTAATATTTAACACTGTCTCTTTTGACAAGGACATCAGAAAACATTAGTTTTGTAACACCACCATTAGCGAGAGGTCATTGTATTTATAATACTTATTTTATACAAAATGTCTTCTTCATTTCATAGAATTCTCACAGAAATTGCAAAACAAAAAAAGGTTGTTTTTGCTAGCACATTGTCATGTAATGTAAGATTTTAATTTAAAGACTGCCGCACATCCGACACGATTTTATTTCACTCGCATCATTCTAAGACTGAAATCGTTATGCTATGCCAAACTTTATTCGAACTTCACATACAACGGTTAAATTATAAGTTTTATCCAAAAGCAAAGTAAATCGTGGTCTAGAAAATTTGGACAGTTGAGAAGTGGGACTCAGATTTTGCACGGACATGTCAAGTGCAAGTTTTTTGTTTTGTTAATTACTTTGCTGTTCATATTGTTAGTCAAAGTTGTGTTATTTTGTTTAATAATGTGCTACAGTGTAAATAATTATAGAAAATGATAAATTTGACTATATAATAATAATAAAATCATTTATTGTCATAAAAAGTATACCAGATGTAAAATAGGTGAACAACATAGGGTGATGTGATTGTGATACCTACACGAGGTTGCCCTGTAGTGCGGGATATCGGTGCTCTTCCGTGTTATAATGTTACAACAAAAAATGATGTATATATATAATGTATAATAAATTATTTATAAATACATGGGGCAGAAATTGCTAGTTATTTTTGGGGTTATCCCGCGCTGTGAACTCCTATATTATACCCGACGTGTTTCGGCGAGATTTATTTATTTATTTAATCTTAATTGCACAAAGTACAATGCCGCTAGACATTCTATGATGGTGTCAAACCTTCGGGACAACGAGAGAAGTAAGTACATAAGGTAAACTCTGGAATGAGCTGCACTGGTTGGCAGAGAAACCTGAGTTGACTAAGCCAGTTGTTAAAAAATACATAAGATGGTTTTTTATTGACCTGTAATTCAATACATAAATAAAATAAAATTGTAATAGTAACCTCTGAAACACTAAAAACATATAAATTGTTACTAACGAGCGACCTTTCTCGCCAACAAACCTTTAATGGTTTGGTGAGATTTACTTAATGATTTAAAAATATTACAAAAAAAAAAAAAAGGTATAAAATTACTCAATAAAAATCACACTTGGAAATTGATGTATGTATTCTATACAGTGTCCTTCAGAGAAAAAAAAAGTCATCTGACACTGGATTAGGCCGAGAGAAGCTCTGTACATATCAAAGTATTTACTTATATTTAATAACTTAAGTAATTATTTAACCTTAGGCCTAACTTGTACGTAATCGTCTTATGTGCGACCGACCTTAACGGCTAGGAAACTTGTGGCCGTTGATCGTGTGTAAGGACCAGGTTGGGTATGATTTTGTCAAATTAGTGTTTCGGGTAAGGTAACAATAAACTTATAGTAGATTTTCGAAAGTTATTATTTTCTTTTTTTTCGAGTATACTTTACGGTTAATTTATAGATATTAGTTAAATTATGGAACGAGCTACGAAGCGGTACTAGCGAGAACGAGGCATTAACGGAATCATACATTATTTGGTTGGGTAGTGAGAGGAGCAGAAAAGGAGGCCTCTTTTGTAAACCAGCCTATTATCGGTCGTGAGTTCAAGACACCACTCCTCTCATCACACGGTGGACCCGGCACCCTGGTGAATCCATGGAATGATCAGAAATTTAACTTCTACTTAACAATACTAAGTTTTTATTTGTAGTATTATTTTTATTAGGTTTAGTTTAATAATTAATTTATTTTTTACTATTTAAGTAGTTTTTAATTATATTTAAAGTTAAACATATTTTACTTTGTAGTGGATTTTTAAATCGGTTTTTGTTTATTGAAAATATTATTTTATTTCATAGTTATTCACTTTATTTTATACAATTAATCAATTTATTTATTTATTACAAAAATAATTGTAAGAGAGTAAAAAGGCAAAATAGAACACTTAGACATAATGATTTAAGTAGTCCTGAGTCATGATACGTCGAAACAGCGGCTGGGGTAGTACATGATACGAGTATGTCAATATGTAAGCAATGTTTATTAAAATAGTCAAATGTTCTCCAGATTCAGCATTTTGCATAATTAGATACAAATGCGATGTAAAAGCTATCCCTGTGACGTGTTTTACATAGTGTACTAGAAGGTATATTTTCTAGGATATCTGGATAGTCGAACTTTCGTCTTATCTTTGTATTGTATCTAATAAATAGCTGCCCAGTAACTTAAATAGTTAATAGGACGATAAATGAATAATGTATATTTTTTACTTTAAAGTTAAAATACACAAAACCCTGGCTTTTACTATTCGTTCCCAATATACATAAAAAATACCTACAACTTTTTTTCATCTTGAATTAATTTTAAATCAGAATGGACCAGGGCCATGATATAAATCAATGTTTGTAGTATAATCACGAAACATTGTGCAACACACTTGCACCTGTTTTAAATTTAAAAGTTACAAATAAACAAGTCTTGGAGCACAACAGTCGTGTCCAGTGTTAACATGAAAATATTTATTGTGAGTGTATTTTGGTTGTTTTTTTTTTTTAATTATAAATGGCTATTCGTCCTGTCAGATAAATATTAAGAAAGTCCAATAAAATAAAAGGACTACATATTTTTTATAAGTGGCCGTGGCTAAATAAGTCAGGATATGAAAGTGTGTTGGTTGTAAACATAAATAAGGCTTAAATATATAAAAGTATCCTCGCCAAGCCGTCTGGCCAGCGTGGCGAGTGTAGGCCAAATTTTCCAGATATATGTTCTGGAAGGCCCATCTCCAACAGTGGAGGTCTAGGATGCTGTGTTTTAGGGGCTTTAATGATGAATGATGAAATATTATGAGGCTGTAAATAGGCTAAGAATGATATCGACAATTTTTTTTTTTTAAATATACAAGGCACATCAATAGCTTATAGCAATAATGTTGTGCATAGCATACATAAATATGGATTATTGCCTGTTTACGGTCCAACCATTATTACCACTTTGATTGTATATATATATATAATATGTTGTAAAAAATGTATTGATTTTATTAGTTCTGACTTTATCCAAGTTGTTTCGAGAGAACCAATGGAAATAAATTATTTTGATTTGATTTGATTGATTTGAATTCAGCACATAATTCACCAACTGACTGTACCAAAGATAGTAACTAATTGGGAAAAGAGTGGCATCTCACGCAAAAAACTCTTTCACCCAAACACTAGCGTAGCCAGGTGGATGGTAGGATACTAAAAGTGCGATACATACCTATTATATAGCTTCTACATAGGAATGCATTCATATCCGATATTCGAATTTTGAGCCCACAACCAATTAACTGCGTATGAACTATTAGTTTACCTATTTACGTAGGTATAAAGGTTACACATTTTTTTTTCTAAGGTTGTATAATTCGCTTGTTGAAAACAATGGCCGACAAGTTAAAGGAAGTGAACCTATGGGATGTATCAGGCAAAGCTTTTTGTAAATGTCGCTAGCGGCACTGGTACCTTGTTTACACCTAAGATTCATCATTTTTTAATTTTATTTGTAGATTTACATTTTTATAACAGAAAAATGTATTTTAACTTAACGTTACCTACCTTAAAAGACGAATTAAGTAAGCGAACACCGTCTTTAAAATAAAAAAAGGTTGAATTCATTGAACGGCAATTTTGAGATCACCATATCTTTGCTTTCGCTTGGAAATCTCGATTTGTACACTTAAAAGCTGCTCACTTCTGCACAATATCCAGAAAATAATAAATTTCGTAATAAAAATACAAGTTTTCTATGCAATTGACAGTTATATTAGGTACCATCTATCATGCGCCATCTATCGTGATAAAAAGTTACATTAATGCATGAATGACAACTCTGTTCAAACCACAGACATTAAGTTGTAAACTTTATATGTGAACTGAAAGTACCGGGTTCGATTCCTGGTCGGGACACAATAATATTTATTAATTTAAATTATTAAAAGTTAATTAATATACACTAGAGACATCGACAAGCTTGCCACTTGTCATGATTGGCCTATAGTAAAGTTGGTTAAATGTGAATCCGCTTCTATATAAGCGTGGTTTCTGACCACCTCGAAAGGGAAACGGTCGTGATGATGATAAAACTTGTCAATTGCTTGTTTAAATCAATTGACAAGATTCCACCCCCTGGACTGAACAACGAGCGAAGCCTACTGTGCTGGACGTAGCTTATAGAAGCCCACAAGCAAATAATAATAATTATCAACGTAGTTATGTCGAGCCTATTCACGGCTGTACAGATAGATTGATGGTGAATAAGGCGCTTTGACCTGTAATAAAAAAAAAAAAAAATGGCATTTGATTTCATACTAACTAATCCTTTAGCCGTACGTCAAATAAAACGTATTTTTATTTATTATATTTTAGATAATGTGCTTCAGCTGTTAACGTTAAGGTTTTTAATTCCATTCTTTTTTAATTTCCAGCTGACAACATGCATAGTTTTATGTATGAGCAACATCTTAGCCCTAGACCCAATAGCCCCAGTTCGGGGGTTTATCCAAGCGAATTTCGTTGGCTTTCCTGTAGTACACAGCAAACAACCTTGGGATTTTGACCCGGAAGTGTCGTTAAGGAGGAGAAAACAGTTTATCTTTCTCCACGGGGACAAAGGGGAAAAACTAATAGAAAGATTGGGTCTAGGTATCGATGGGTATGAGGAGAATAGACTACAGAGGCAGAGACAGCGAGACGAAGGACATTTAGGTGGACTTAATTATTTAACACCTTAGCTTTTATTAAATTAAAATAAAAAGTTTGTCTATTTATTTAAGGCCATTAGTAATTTGTTTCTCACCTTTTCTTGCTTTATACAGGAAATATATAATATAAGGCCGCGTTCGTGTTATAGCATTTCCAACATTTCGTAGCAACTTCATAAACCAGCGCGAAATGTCGTTTTTGTTAAGAAATACCACTTTTTTTAACAATGCTAACATTTCTTAAATAAAACGAGCGGTGATGCTACTTTTTGACAAGTGTTTTCGTTCATGTTTTATCATACCATGGCATCCAATACACGTGATATTATTATGGTCTTTTAATTTATTACATAAAATCGTTTAATATACCTTTTTAACAAATATAATAGAAAACTATAAAGTATATAAAAATTTGACATCTGTCAAAAAGTAACATCAATAACCCTCCTTTCAACACGGTACTGACATACGGAAATTAGCATCAAATGTTAGAATTTTCATTAAACGAACGACTTGTGCTAAAAAAAGTGGTATTTTCATGCTAACATTTCTTAAAACGAACGCGGCCTAAATGTTTTTAATAATAGTGACCAAATAATTTTAATGACAGCAACTTGATTCAATGGTTGCAAAATTGTCGTATAAAGTACCTATTTCACATATTTAAAAGGCGAGGAACAGTTTCGTGTGTCTACCTTATACCGAACAACCTTGGAACTTCGACTCTGTGGAAGTGTCGCTTAGGAGAGAAAAAATCTTTATCCACGGGGACAAAGGGAATAATCTAATAGAGAGGCTACATACAGCAAAGCGACATGCATTTAGGTGGACTTAAATATTTAAAACCTTAATTTTTATAGAAATTAAAAAAAAAGTCATACGGTAATATTTATTTAAGGGTTTTTCAGGAGAGTTCTTCGCGCCATTTTGCGTGGACATGTCAAGTGCAAGTTTTTGTTTTGTAAATTAATTTACTGTGGATATTATTGGTCAAAAGTGGTGTTGTTTTGTTTAATAATGTTCTGCAATGTGAATAATTATGGAAAACGATAAATTGGACTTCAAATATTGGGCATAAGTTGCAGTTTATTTTTTGCGGTTTTTCCGCGCTGTCAACTCTCATATTTTACCCGACGTGTTTGGGCTATAATGCCGCGAGTGACTCCAAGTAAAGCATCAAATTGTGCGGCATCTGGAATTTGATGATCCCCAACTCGGTTATGAACTTTGTTATGAACATATATTATGCAAATAAATTACGTGTTTAGGACTGTACAATGTCCTTTAAAGACAATTTAAAAAACAAAAGTAATAAATTATTAGTATATCCTTATTTCTACCTAACCACATTTTGGGGATCTGTTACACAAAAATAAAACAAATAACGATAATGTCAATTTATTTATTTAAATATAACTAAGAATTACAAATTACAATTTCTTGAGATATTGATATAGTGACGCTTATTGATAACTAGACAATATTAATATTTGAAAAAACATAAAATTATAGCCCAGTAAAGTTGGTAGTTGGATAAACGTAGAATTCCGGGGTCATGAAAATAAGTTATCTGGTTGTTTTACTCTGTGTAAAGTGTTGCCATATTTTACTATAACGGGTTGTATCCCTCTCGCTTGCACAACAACATTTTGACCGGTCGTGATGATACTTTCTTATAGGTTTATATCTTTTCTGACCAGGAGCCTTTGTAGGTAGCATGGATTAGTGCGTCAGTTTGACGACATACTTTAAAATATCCTTTTTAGTGTTGCTTTTGTTGTCCGAGTGGCGTACCGGACGCTACACTGACGCTTTAAACCATGCTCTAGGATTGCAGATTATTAATTACTTTAGAAACATTATTATCCTGTATTTATATTTGTTCCACTCTTAAAAAACCAGACATGTTTTTACATGGTAGTTAAATTCGAGATTATGACGGTGAAACAAATTTAAAAAATAGTATTGCCATATAAATAATATTTGAACACATATTTTTACTTTTGTAAACACTACCAATTACTAGTTCCCACCTAAAATCTTGACAGAGTGGACAAAGACAAAAAACTTAGAAAAAAAAATCGATAAACCCGTCGAAGATTCGAAAAGCAAGACAAATAATTCGAATCTCCAAGTAATTTATCGAAAAGGAAATTTAAAATTACAATTAAATCCTAAAATTATGACTTTAAAGAGTATATAATTAAATTTAAAAATATTGATAAATGCAGGTAGGATAAAAATCAATTTAACAATGTTAGTTTTAACCTATATTACCAAGATGGCGCTGCAGTAGTTATTTAATATTTTAAATTTATTTGCTAAATGCCAGTTTCCGAAAGGGTGATTCAATTAACATTATGTTTTAAGGTAGTCACGTGATTGGCTAAAATAACTAAGAGACAGGCTAACTACCGAAGTACCAACTAGTGGTGGGTCGTTGTCGAATTTATTAAAAACAAAACGCAATCGTTTTCAAACGAATACTAGTTGCGGAAACGGTTCTCGTTAATACATAAAACTGCACCCGTATTCCATTACTTTAGGCGCAAACGTTATTAGTGGATTTCGTTATTTACGTCTGAATTAGAAAATATTATTTAATTCTTAACTCTATAAATAATAGTATAACGGATTCCATTATACGTTTGTGCCTACGTAACAGAATAGGGTTGCTGTTAAGAGGGTTTGGGATACGTCTTTGTATCCCTCTCGCTCGCACAACACAACAATTTTGAAGGTTATTTAAGTCTAGACAAAGAATTACGGACTATTTTGTCATATTTTACTTTTATATACCTACCTAATTTTATATTGAGAAAATTTGCAAAACTATTTATAAGTATTTTCAATCTATTTTACTTAAACAAATGTATGACATATATATGATCAAAATGTACGTAATTTTATTTACTAGATTTGTAAAATATATAACCCTCTTCAAATAGTTCTTTAAATTTATATCTAATTTAAGTAGATTATAATTTAGAAATATTTACTTTGTAATAAATTATTTAATAAGGTCGCTATTTACAAACGATACATATTTTATTATAGAACATAACTGTTTGGTTCTAATGTTGCAGAGCAAAAAACGGTTCTTAAAATGGTTGGTCTTTGCAACGCCCAACACTATTAATCACGTGGCGTATAACCAAAAAGCATGAGTTATTTCAACCGGAAACTGGCAATAAATATTACAAATTATTTATTATATGGTGATCAATTTAATAAAATGTAATTTTATTTTCACATTTAAAAATATATTTAAGCAAATACACATAAGTAACTACATAAATTGCACATTATATTATAATTTATTGTGTGACAAGTGACAAAGATTATTAATAAAATTGTGACATAATTGTTAATTATTAAAATTTATCTTAACCATTAACTTATACCTGCACTACACTACTTTTGAAGTTGCTTCGAAGTTGATCGAAGTACACGACTACATACTTGTGTAACCTTCGTGTTTGTACTTCGGGTCACTTCGAGTCTGGTTGACTTGGGCGCAAAAATCGATCGAAGCTGCCTGTGGCAAAGCGAAGTTACACAAAATGAATCAAAGTGCATCTCTATACATTCTCGTCCTCGACCAACGAGTAGTGTAATGGAGGTTTTACATATAAAAACTAAGTCATAAAAACAAATATAGTTCATAAAATATAGCTTGACCTCTGGGGTAGTGAATTTTTAGTTCCAGTTTTAGCCGTAGTACGTGAGTGGTCCCGACTCTATAACATGTTTTTATTACAGGTGACAGCTGTCACAGAGTTATTTTATGAACTATATCGGATCGTTAAAACTTAAAGGTTGATATTTTAATCCTTCCTTAAAATTTAAGTGCAGAAGGTAGGTAAAATACCTGGCCTAAGTTAAAATTGTTTTATTGACTTCTATCCCAGGCAACAAACGCTCAAAAGATGGAAATTTAGGGACTAAAAAATTGACTTAGAATTTGGACCAACCTGGAAATATTATATCTATATTCCCACCTCTAGGTGGTAAACGTGGGTTTTATTATCATTTTAATAGTGACAATTTTTGGTTTTTTGCTTATATCTCAAGAACTGCAACTACAAGAATCACTAATTTCATTTCTAGTCCCAACAAAGTTCCAAAATTTAATTCTTCTGTCCCTAAAATATCTCTCTATAATCATCCGTTGCCTAGGCTATTAGTTTTTTTTCTAAAGTTAATTCTAAAAGTAGGATAAAAAAGGATTATAGAAAATAATGTGAAAAAAATGGAATGAATTATTGGCTACAAAATCTTAAAAATATAATTCTAAACGTAATATGGCGTTATATTATAAATAACAACATTCATTAATTAAGAGATCAATAAGTACCTAGAGTTTAGCGATGATCTATTGTTTTTTTTGGTATTTTGGGACATCCATAAATTACGTAACACGTATATTTAGTTAAAAAAATATAGTAGGTATAGGTGATAATATAATGGGTCCACCCATAGTAGGTATTGTTAAGTTTTTGTTTAATATAAAAAAATAAATGTATGTATTTACAATATCCAAGGGTTTTGCTAACCTCAATAAAACTGATACATTCGACCCCACTTTTAACTTTAAACGATACAATTACAATTTCGTGCAACTCAGCAATTCGAAGGTCAGCGGTTAGAATTTAAGAAATATAGTCAATTAACTTACGAGTACTAAGCGATTAAATTGTGAATTTATACTGAATAATTTAAATAAAAATAATTTAACACTTTAGAAACTTCTCTTTTAGTTTAAGTGTGTAGTAATTTATGGATAGCCTTTTATAAGATTTTTTTATGAAAAGAATGAAAAAAATTGTATGTTTTACACCGCGTTGATTTTTATACGCCATCTGTTGTTTAACAACATTACTAGTCGCCGGTTTCAAAAGGTGAAACGATCGTTATCTTTTTTGTTGTACGTCTGGTAATTGTAGTTTGCTTTTAACGTTGTTAGTTGAGCCAATCATGTGCACTTCGATATTATTTAGCCGTTAACAGACTGTTGGTAAATAATTGTAACTGTATTCCGCGCCATCTGTTGGCTATTTTGAAAACTATTGTTGCACGTCAATTCCGCAGTTTGCGAATAGATGGCAGCACCAGTATTATATGATGTATTTTTTTAAAAACTAATCCGAAAAGCTTTACTTAAACCAAGGCTAGTTAAATCTTGCATTGATATAAATCAAAACTAACAAAATACATTAAAATCCTGGTTTAGCCAGTTGGAAGTTTAGCAAAACGTCTCTGCAAAGCTTCTATATATGTATATATAGGATTGCCATAACAAAAATATATTTGTTATTTATTTATCGCATCAGCCAAAGTTAAGACGCGATCATAAATTTTTAAAAAGTTAAATTTGATATTATTCGGTGTTATAATATAGTATATTTGTTCAATAGTGGGCAGAACTGACATAAAGCACTATAATATAATTATAGTACAGTTGGCAACCCTAATATCAGTTACTTAAACTGATGTCAATCTTTACTACTATGCCTGCTTGATTTATTCATATATGTATATCTTAAATAAAAAAGGGTAAACAAATTGAAAACGGATTCTTCTGTTGAGTTTTTCTTACTGGATATCAGGGGTGTCGCGTGGTCGTCATTTTATGGAAGGTGCATCTGAAATTAAAATATATATATATTAAAATTAAATATACTTATAATTAGATAAATTATTTGTTGCACAGAAAATAGACTTTCACAAATAAAACCGTTAATGTCAACCATTTAGACCGCCTCCGTGGACTAGTATAGTGGTAACAAATGTTGCCGTGAACTCGGGAGGTCGTGGGTTCGATTCCCACCAGGGGCAAGTTGTACATTGTATAATATGTCTCGGTCTGGGTGTTTATATGTATAATATGTAGTTTATCAACCATCTAGTTTCCGTAACACAAGCCTCGTAGCTTACCACGGAAACTAGATGGCGCTGTGTGACCTGTCTGGAAATATTTATTATTATTATTTTATTTTAACTTTAATCGTTACATTTACAGATGCTTTATTTTGGTACAACCCAGCCTTAGTTATATGTGTTCCTTAACTTTACGCTTTACCCATATACACGTAAATGACATCATTAATTTTGTGCAATGCATTGATTTAAAAAATCTAAATAGTTTTAGTGTTTTCCATAAGACTTATGTTATTTTAATTTGAAATAAAATATGTGGTTTTCGTATCAATCAAGACCTTTAGTACTAGAGCTGGCATGATGATATTTTAACAATTTGCACACCTAAACAAAAATAAGGAAAAGCATGCTACGATGGTTCGGGCATGTTGAAAGGATGAGCGAAGAATGATTGACGAACCAGGTATATAATGCGAAAGTTGTGGGTAAAAGAGGCCCTGGCAGACCAAGACACACGTATCACGATCAAATAAATAAAACACTAGCCGAAGGAGAATTAAAAAGCCTTCGTAACAAAAGGGCATGTATGAAGAGGTTGATGAATGTCGATGAAGCGAAAGAGGTATGTCGTGATCGTGTCAAGTGGCGCTCAATTGTCTCTGCCTACCCCGTAAGGGATCTGGCGTGAAGATATGTATGTAAACTATATATATATATATCAGTCCTTAATTATATTAATCACTATTTACTAGAAAAATATTGTGTATTAGGTTCATTTTCTCTCTTCGTAAGTTTGACCACATTTCTGATTACCGCGCTAAATTCAAATGGTTGCCTATACGACCTAGAAGAAATTTAAGATTATTGTGTCTACTATCTTCTATTTTAAATGAACCTAATACACCAAGATACTTGAAAGATTATTTTTCCTTTCTTTGCTCCCTACACGATAGAACACTCCGCTCTTTCTATACCTTCTCATCACACCAACTATGTCTCTAAATCCTTTGTCGTTACTGCCTCCTCTCTTTGGAACAGCTTGCCTGTCAGCATTAGACAGGCTCCTAACAGAGCTTTATTTAAAAGGAGAGTTTACACTCACTTTATTAAGTCCTTGTAGATTTTTTTCACTGTCACTGTCAAACCTGGAGACCCCAATTTGAATTTAAACATTATGCCGGATTGACTGGGCATTATGTGTGTATACACTCTACAGGATTTTTTTTTGGCACGAGACGGTAGATGCTTCCCGGCCCGGCAGACAGGGCAAATTACCACTATCAGTCCGCCTACCATCTATTTGTTGTTTTCGTTTAAAGTATGTGCCATTTGCAATGATGTCAAATGGCAATTTTTACTTTCAAGGAGAACCAATATTGTAAGCTTGCCAAGGTGATATTTTTTAGCACACACCACATGACAGTTGTGGCGTGGTTGAGACGGCTTTTACGCCACGCGTTTGGATTTTTTATGTTCGTTGAAGATGTAAATGTAGCGTGTATCGATGTGCTGCGGGTCTAATTGTGACGTGTATCTGTATAACAGTCCCCATTACGCAACGCAACGAGGCTGGCTGCGCGGGAGCAACGGACGATTTCGGCCATAGTAAGTATACGAAAAATTATCACATCATTTTAAGTCGGTGGTGGAGTGATGATAACTACATAGTGGGTAGGTGATGTCGATTGCTCCTACTCTAGGATCTCGCCACATTTTATACAAGAATAATACAAATTAAAATTACCCATTTATTTATTTTATTTATTACTTAATTGCACAAAGCCAAAGGCTGGCATGCATTAAAACATTTTATCATTGCCAACCAATACTACTTATTATTACATAAACAATATTATACATATACAGACATATAATATAATATACTTACTAACTTCGTTGGGATAGGTAATGCGAATGAAACATTTTTTTTAAACAGCGATCTGTAGGTTACTTGCCTGATGTTAGTAGGCAAAATTTTCCACAAATTTGTGGCTACAACGACAAACGAATTTACAAAGGGAGTTAACACAAGAAAAAACAAAGAGAGTTGTGAGGCCCTGCCGGGCAAAACCCTAATTCGGGCGGTTTCGACTTGCGTGTCGGTTCTATTCGAGTGAAATGACAGATCTTCATAGAAAACTGTCAGTTTCATTTGAACAAATCAAGCTAAATAATAGTAATAATCGAGACTTTTCATTTTTGATTTATATTTTAAAGGTTTGTATTATTTTCGCATGTCAATCAATGTGTTTGTGTGTCCAAAAGAACAATGTTGTTTATAGTATCCAAATATTTTTTTACAATAAATATCGCTTCTTCGACATTCATCAACCTCTTCATACATGCCCGTTTGATTCAATTGCTTATTAATGCACATTCAGCTATTTTATTTATTTAATCGTGATAGGTAAGTATTGGTATGCCGGGGCCTCAAACCCACGACTTTTGCATTATACGAGTATATCTGGTTCGTTAATTTCTCTTTACTCATCCTTTGAACATGTCCGAACCATCGCAGCATGCCTTTTCTTATTTTTGTCCGTATGCTCTTCTTAGCGCCTATGCTTTTGCGTATTTCGCAATAGTTACGGCAAATAATAATAAGGTATTCACAAAAAAATATATAAAGAATTATGTAACAATTGCGCCTATACTATACAGCTGAGCACCCGAGAGCTCGCGCCATTTGCAAAGTACCGTTTGATTTACGAATTTTAAACAGATCGTCTTTTTTTTGTTTACTTTTGAATGTACGATGTGCAGTAACTTTACAGTAACTTTATGTATTCTTTGAACGTAGGTTTTTTGCTGCTTTGTTCGTACCGCTTAATAAATACCGCTGATAAATTATTTCACTCCCTAAGCTAATTTTACTAAGCTGCTCGTCTTCTGCTAACAGCTTACTCTTTCGACCACTTCGCTGCTTATGTTCGACTTCAAAGCATATCCAATCAAATGAAATCAAATCAAAATAGATTATTTCCTTTGGTTCGCTTAAAACAACTTGGATACAGTCAGAGCTAATAAAATCAATACAATTATTAATACATATGTACTAAACAAAGTGGTAATAATGGTTGGACCGTGAACAGGTAATAATCCATATTTATGTATGCCATATAAAGCAAAGTTTGCTTTTTTAGTAAAACCATAGACAAACGACAAGTCGAACAACTTTCAAAGTGAAAAAAGCGCTTTAAGCGACAAGTCAAACATAGGGGCTTCCTCTAACACGAGTAGATTTAAAAAAATAAAAACTTAAATTTGCTTAAATTATTAATTTGATTGTTTTTGTAAGGATGGATCGTGGTAATACAGACACTACCGCCAAGATCAGGGTTCAATCATACATCTATTTATTTGTTGCAATAAACACTTTTATTTAGTAGGTAAGTCTTGTTTCCAGCGGTGTTATTTTTATATAAATATCACAATGGCAAACTTACAATATTAGTTCTCCTTGAAAGTAAAAATTTCATTTGACATCATTGCAAATGGCACATACTTTCAACGAGCCTCTCATTCCGAATCACGATTAGAACGATTATGACACTGACCGTCCGCGTCGTTCCGAATCAAATATCGCGATTTGGATGCTCAGAGCGTGTTATCAATTAGGAACGGTCTAAATCACATTTTCATTCATAAAATGTTAGTTTTTTTTTAAATGCATGGAAGATAAATTGCAGATTCCACATCTTTGAGTATGAATACTAACAAATATACATCTCTCGGTTAATTCATCTTTATATGTGTAAAGTTTAATATTATTAACTTATTTTGGTCTTTTAAAATAACTTGCCGTGTTACAGACATTTTTTTTTCACTTCCTACTTAAATATTAATTATAGATTTGTTCTAGAAGTAATATACAAACAGTATAAACGAATTACAATATTAAATAATTTAAAAGAAAACTTAATTTAAATAAACTTGAAAATGGCGCGCGACTAAATGACAAAAAACTGACAGCGCTAAGAGCGATCTACCTCGATATCGTGAGCAGTCTAAGCGCGAGAAATGATGTCGTTGACGTCACACAGCTTGGCAAAACAGTTTAAGCGCGTATCGGAACACCTTTAAGCGTGCTCATGTTACTATTATCGCGTATCGGAACGAAGAGGAGAACAACAAATAGGTGGTAGGCGGAGTGATGGTTGTAATTTGCCTAATCTGCCGGGGCGGGGAAGTATCCACCGTTCGTGCCGATAAACTCAGTAAAGTGTTTCACACGTTTTGGGATCAGGTTTGAATCACAGTCAAGCCGGCAGGACTGATGTCAGTGAGTGATGTCATGTCTGATTCCGGTTGCTAATATTCATGGATATGAATTGACTACAATTATATAATAACAACCATCAATCTTTATCTTATATTTGGGCTGTGGTGATGAAGTACACAGAAAATTGTAGTCAATGGCTGCAATTTACAAATAATTTGCCACATACACGTCACTTTTGGATAATTAAAAAAACTCACAATAGATATAAGCAAGCTTATTGTTAAATATACGTTGGTCGGAATTGATGTTGTTAAAATAATTATTAAATTTGGTTCCGTATGTTATTTTAAAGGCGCGGTGCTTTTAAAATAGTCTTATTATTTATTCTTTCACATTCTAGGACCTCGGGTACCACTTAATGTGTTTGTGTGGCTGAAAGAGTGAGCGCCGAGTCAAAGAGAAGATTGGGGAAGTTAAGAGAATAATAGTGTATCAGTTTTTCGACCGACTCTGGCTGGTTTAAAAATAAGGTTCTTATATTTTTATTATTACGCAATAACTCGCGTAACATTATGACGTAGATGAACTAGCTGTATCAGCCTATAGGCCAGACATCTTAGTGTTTTCTCGAAACTTGAAAAAAGTTATCCTCATTGAACTTACCGTTCCGTGGGAATCAAATATTCCAAAAGACCACAAAATTAAGTCAAATAAATATTATGATATCACAGAAGAAATGATCAGGAACGGATTCAAGACTCAACTTTACGCAGTTGAAGTTGGTGCGAGAGGATTTCCAGCAAAATCTTTGCATCACTTACTGAAAGAATTGGACCTGCCCTAAAAATATTGCTTTCTAAGTTTTGGGGAGCTAACATACATTGACCGATAAATAGCCGTGGGGTTACATGTCGTAAGATGATGACGTTATATAGCCTATGTATTATTCTGATGTATATGCTATATTATTGTAAAGTTTTATCAAGTGCTTTTGGCGTTAAAGACGAATAAATATAATATATTAATATATAATATATATTAACTGAATTTCATCAAAATCGTCAAGTAGTTTTTGCGTTAAAGAGAAATAAACATCCATACATACAGACATACTTCCTCACAAACTTTTGCATTTATAATATTAGTAGGATTTTACCAGTTTTATAGTAGTAAACTTCAGTCTTAAGTTCTATCATGAAATGTTTCTACAAGTGACCAGAGGAACTCTAAAAGCGCGCGAAAAGTACGGCCAAGATCATTAATTTTAATAATGAGATGTGAATGATGAACGCCTCAAGGTTCCGTGATGTAATTTTTTCCCCTTTTAACGTCAAATGAAGATCCTATTATCAGATAGGTAGATCTTTAAACAGATAATTTTGTTCATTATTTTTAAGACTGCCTTAGTGGTCTAGCGGGTTCGATTCCTAATCGGGACACAATAACATGTGTATTAAGAATATTTCTCAAGTTTGGCACATTAGAGACATCGACGAGCTTGTCATAGTTTTAACACATCTGTTGCAAAATAAAGATGCATTTCCAGCCTCTGTGTTTCCACTTTCCACCCTGGAGTCCTTCAAGCGAAGTGTGAAAAGGCATCTAGTCAAGCCGGCATAGTGTTGAGGACTGATGACATTCGTGGACCACACGCGCCAGTTATCATGAGGTAGCGGCAAGGTCACATGTCGTGCTAGTATAAAAAATAAATTAAAACTAACGTTGGCTAAATGTGTACCCGCTTCTTAAAAAGCTAGGTCCTGACCCTGAAAGGATACGGTCGTGATGGTACATTGCTTTTTTTTTTAAGCATAATTTACTAGACCACAAAAATTATCTTGTGTGATATTTCTTGAGTTTAGTACGCTAGAAACAGCGACGAGCTTGCCACTTCTCATAATTGGCCTGTAGTGTTGGCTAAATGTGAATTCGCTTCTTTATAAGCGTGGTTTCTGACCACCCCGAAATTATTTATTTTCAAAAAAATCACAGCTTATGACTAGGACATAAAAATTACAATATTATAAATTATTAGATCTTAAGCCAGAAAGATTTTATAGTATTTGTACATTTCATTCCTCCAAAACAGTGGGTTAAATACTAAAAAAAAAATTACAAATTAAAAATATTAAACATTAGTAAAATAAATATTATAATAAAATTAAAATATTATTATAATATTAGTGAGTGAAAATCAGTTATTAATCATTATATTATATAGAAATAATAGGAAACAAAGGGAAGATATGCATAGCTTTAGATCGATGAGATAATTAGGTATACTATTAGGTTAAATAAAATCGTGATGAAATTTTACTTGCAAAAGCAACAATAATTTTTAAAAAATTTAAAACCAATTAATTTTTCAAATGATGACGTCGGTTTTAACGTGTTACGTGTTTAATAGCAATATCTTTTTATCTATCTAGACAGACGTCGCAAACAAATTATAAACCTTGTTTAATAAAAGTTTTTACACTAAACAAAATGGTGGATTTCAGTCTCGTGTAAATCGCTAAGAATTTATATAGAGCGTGCAAAACCTAGGTGCGCCGTGACCGCGCCTGAAAAATGTTAAATTAATTAACAATTACATTAAATTGCTTTTCGCTCTGTTTTCACCTTCAAATAACGAGGCATGGTGAATCAGAACCAAGCCTTCGAAAAAGTAATCAAAGGACATCATTCATCTTTTACGGGGCTAAATTCAAATATTTTTTTAGGCATCAGGTGTCATTAGTTCACTTTTTTTAATGATAAAAATCATTATCAAAACAATCTTCTTGCTATTCCTACCCATTCCTCCGTGGTCTAGTGGTAACAAACGTTGCCGTGAACTCGGGAGGTCGTGGGTTCGATTCCCACCGGGGGCAAGTTTTACATTGTTAATTTGTCTCGGTCTGGGTGTTTATATGTATAATATGTATATATTTACAAAAAAAAAAAAAGTATAATATGTAGTTTATCAACCATCTAGTTTCCGTAACACAAGCCTCGTAGCTTACCACGGAAATTAGATGGCGCTGTGTGACCTGTCTGGAAATATTTATTATATTTATATTTATTTATTCCTCGACAAGATATTCAAATTCTTTTACTGTTTCTGCAGCGTCTCTCTGGAACACTTCCACTACCTTTTCGAACTTTAACGACTCCTGCTTCTTTTAAAAATCATCTCTATTCTTATTTGTTATCTATTCAAAATAACTGACGATCATTTATTATTTTATTATTATAAAATTGTTCCTTGTTTGTACTCTCGTTGCAACTTTCACTCTAATATCTTTAGTATGTGTTTTATTTTATTTATTTATTTCATGGACCCTGTATATATTTATTTATATGTATTGTATTATAGATATGTATTATTATATGTATAACATGTATTGTATATGTAGTATTAGTATGTATTGTTTATTTAATATTTACTTGGCACTCTGCCTGTCACATGTTTTCAAAACTCCCAAAGGTTAGCTGGTGGATAATGCCTCACGGCATAAAGCTCGCCTGTGCACATTAATTTTAAATTATTTTAGTTTTTGTGCAATAAAGCATTTTTTATTTATTTATTATCCGGTAAACAAAACACTACTACATAAATACCTTAAGGCTGGGGAGTGTTATTGTTAATTGAATTTATAGCATGCAAATTTTGACATTAACATTGTATTCCATTAAATTGACAAGAACAATATTAAATGTTAACTATATAAAAATAAATATTGTAAATAAATACATATATCCCGTAATATGGGCAGATTGCATCATCATGACATGCAACTGTAATTAGAATAAGCAATCTGTACAATAAATAATTTTGAATTTGAATTGAATTTGATACGAAAACTGCATAATTTATTTTCCAAATAACTTAATTGCACATAGTAAAAATAACATTAGTCATATCAATAAAAGCGATGCAACTACTATCTACATACATAGACAATCGTATTGTAAGAAAGAAATTCGAATATAAAAGGTCGCGATTCATTCCCCGCATGTACCAATGAGAAATACACTGGTAAAAAAGTTTATGTTTCATATACACGGCCATAACCGGCAATGACTGTCATACATAATTCAATATGTACCTAATGGTCCAGCTTCGATTTTCATATCATTCGTTGAATGTCTCTGTTTACAGTATATCTATTTTTTTTAGTTAATATTCAGCTGTAAGCTATAAAGTTTCAACACTAATGCCTATTATTAGTGTTGGAACTTAGCTAGGTTTGGTCTTGGTCTTACATCGGAGTAGGTGTTCATGGTCTCGGCCTTGATCTGGGTCTGCGAAGAGTCCCTCAAGACTAATACCAATATATATTGAGTCTTGCTAGACCCTTAGCAAGACCAATACGAATATATATTAAGTCAGGGTCTTGCGAGACTCTTCGCAAGACCAATACCAATATATATTGAGTCAGAGTCTTGCGAGACTCTTCGCAAGACCAATACCAATATAATTGAGTCAGAGTCTTGCGAGACTCTTCGCAAGACCAATACCAATATAATTGAGTCAGAGTCTTGCGAGACTCTTCGCAAGACCAATACCAATATATATTGAGTCAGAGTCTTGCGAGACTCGTCGCAAGACCAATACCAATATATATTGAGTCAGAGTCTTGCGAGACTCGTCGCAAGACCAATACCAATATATATTGAGTCAGAGTCTTGCGAGACTCGTCGCAAGACCAAGACCAATATATATTGAGTCAGAGTCTTGCGAGACTCGTCGCAAGACCAAGACCAATATATATTGAGTCAGAGTCTTGCGAGACTCGTCGCAAGACCAATACCAATATATATTGAGTCAGAGTCTTGCGAGACTCGTCGCAAGACCAAGACCAATATATATTGAGTCAGAGTCTTGCGAGACTCGTCGCAAGACCAATACCAATATATATTGAGTCAGAGTCATGCGAGACTCGTCGCAAGACCAAGACCAATATATATTGAGTCAGAGTCTTGCGAGACTCGTCGCAAGACCAAGACCAATATATATTGAGTCAGAGTCTTGCGAGACGCGTCGCAAGACCAAGACCAATATATATTGAGTCAGAGTCTTGCGAGACTCGTCGCAAGACCAATACCAATATATATTGAGTCAGAGTCTTGCGAGACTCGTCGCAAGACCAAGACCAATATATATTGAGTCAGAGTCTTGCGAGACTCGTCGCAAGACCAATACCAATATATATTGAGTCAGAGTCTTGCGAGACTCGTCGCAAGACCAAGACCAATATATATTGAGTCAGAGTCTTGCGAGACTCGTCGCAAGACCAATACCAATATATATTGAGTCAGAGTCATGCGAGACTCGTCGCAAGACCAAGACCAATATATATTGAGTCAGAGTCTTGCGAGACTCGTCGCAAGACCAAGACCAATATATATTGAGTCAGAGTCTTGCGAGACTCGTCGCAAGACCAAGACCAATATATATTGAGTCAGAGTCTTGCGAGACTCGTCGCAAGACCAAGACCAATATATATTGAGTCAGAGTCTTGCGAGACTCGTCGCAAGACCAAGACCAATATATATTGAGTCAGAGTCTTGCGAGACTCGTCGCAAGACCAATACCAATATATATTGAGTCAGAGTCTTGCGAGACTCGTCGCAAGACCAAGACCAATATATATTGAGTCAGAGTCTTGCGAGACTCGTCGCAAGACCAAGACCAATATATATTGAGTCAGAGTCTTGCGAGACTCGTCGCAAGACCAATACCAATATATATTGAGTCAGAGTCTTGCGAGACTCGTCGCAAGACCAATACCAATATATATTGAGTCAGAGTCTTGCGAGACTCGTCGCAAGACCAAGACCAATATATATTGAGTCAGAGTCTTGCGAGACTCGTCGCAAGACCAAGACCAATATATATTGAGTCAGAGTCTTGCGAGACTCGTCGCAAGACCAATACCAATATATATTGACTCAGAGTCTTGCGAGACTCGTCGCAAGACCAATACCAATATATATTGAGTCAGAGTCTTGCGAGACTCTTGAGCAAGACCAAGACCAAGGCCGAGACCATGAACACCTACTCCGATGTAAGACCAAAAACAAGACTTGGGTCTTGCTTCGGGAAACACTACCTATCATGTTTTAAGTGTATTCAAACGGTGGTAAAACTCTTGGGGATAATTGCAATTTTAAAACGCGTTATCCTAGTAGAATAATTATTCCAGCTCATAAAAGTACACAATATAGCCGAAATTGTTATGCAATGGCAACAAAGATATTTAATAAGCTTCCAGTTACTATAAGGGAGCTGCCACTAAAACTGTTCAAATTACGAGTCAAACAAATGCTGGTTAATAAATGTTTTTATTCGACAAAAGAATACCTAGACACTAAGCTCGACAAAGTCATGTGACTAAATAAATATTTGTATGCTGGAAATAGCGAATCATGTGATATAATTACATATAATAATTTACAATCCCTGTACCTACCATGTTTCTGACAAATAAATTATTTCATTTCATTTCTTAAGTCAGTATAAGGCATGATATCATCAGTTATATAAAACCTACCACGTACTAAACATCAATACCTTTGCTCTTAACCGTCTACAAAGAGTATTTTTACAAGTTATGTGCAATACAATTCTTGGGCTAAAGCACGGAATAAAAGATTTATAAATCAAGGAACATATAACAGCTGTAAAAAACTGCCAATTAAACAAGTCAGCAATAGCAGAACACCTAATGGATAGTGGCTCAAACCATTAGATTGAGCTGCATGACCCAAAGATACATTCCACCGATGGTCACTATTACCCTAGAATAGTACATGAAGCGATCGAAATAAAGAAACACAAAAATTTCAATCGAGAGGGGGGTTATAAGCTATCTTCATCGTGGAATCCAGTAATCAATAGGTTTCGACGCCGGGAAAAATCGCCCGGTGTCGCCAAGGATATTGTAAGTGTCGTGTGTCGTGATTTGTAAAAACTTTTAAAGTGATAAGTAGGTAGGTTTACATCTACCGCCCAGTATGTACGAGACTACACCGCATAGCTCCAGTCGACCCGTGACCACGGCCAATGCAACTTGGCTGAAACGTCGGGAGAAATATGTCTCTAAGGTAAATCGCGTAAAGACCCGTTAAAATTATAAAAATCTAATCTTTATTCTTAACTGCCCCTAGAACACAGCGTTCTACACATCCACTATTGGAGATGGGCCTTCCAGAACATATCTGAAGAATTTGGCCTACACTCGCCACGCTGGCCAGACGGCTTGGCGAGGATATGATGCCATTTTTTAATGACAATTTATTAACGATTCCACAACTTGGTATTAGTGGAACCGGGACCGACGGGATAACGTGATCTCCGATTATAAATATATGACAAATGTACATAGGAAAAGTGTAATTCTCATTGGTACATGCCGGGTGGGTTTGAACCGACCTTTGTAGGATTTAAGCAACGCGTTCTTACAACCGAGCCACCACCGCGCTACCACTGGTTCTTAAATATATGTATACTCGTATGTCATAGGCAGAAATTATATGGCGAATGTGTAACGGATATAATGGTATTAGTCGTAAATATGAAATTTGCTCTCACTCAATATATATATATATTTCCAATTGTACTATAGAAATCTTGTGAGTATCTGTCCGCAAACTTTTATCTCGACAACTACTGGTCTGATTTACTTGAAATTTAAAATGGCAATTTATTTAGTTATCACTTGTGCCTCCGTGATCTAGCGGTTAAGTCCGTGGATTTAGACTCGGAGGTACCGGGTTCGACATTTTATTCGGTTTTTTATTTTTATTTTTTTTTCTCTTAGAATAACGGAAACGACGCAATTACATTTTAAAAACAAAAACCTTAATCTCATAAAAAGTAAACATTTATAGCAAATATAGAGATATGAGACTAGGAAAATCGTCTCAGAATTAGTTAGAGTCTTTATTATTTGATGTGCACTTTCAAATTGTTTTTGTTGTTTCACTGACAATATGCTGTCCTGTGCGTGTGGTTCGGTTGCGGAAAGGGGAGAAAGGGATAAGGTTACACTGCTCTACAGAGCACTCACCATTGCATAGTCGGTAAAAAAGCCACACTTTGACGAAGCTGCAGGGATTCGGGAATATAATTTTATAGTTCAATAAGTTCCATAGATCGGACCCAAACCTATAAAAGGTAGAGTGAAGCAAAAACTAGAAAGTACCTAGATAATCTAAACTAGATCTGCTGGTGCGAATAACGATATAACTCAACATACATTCATACGGTATATTGACCCTTAATAGTGATAGCAGTACTACTGATATAAGGGTGAATACCGTGTGAAGTCGTTTTAAAGACTTGCTTGTTTATAAATAAAATTTGAATTATGTATGGGTTAAAAGAAACGCTCACAAAGACCGGTGTTGTATCTATACTAATATTGTAAGCTTATAATCTTTGTCTATCTGTCTGTTTGTATTACATACATATTTCAATAATTTGGCAGATATTTTCGTTAGAATCCAGTTGCATTATATTATTTAAGCGCAACTGTTAGACTGACGAAATATACATACTATTATTTTTAGTCACTGTTAAAAATTGTCCCTCTTTGTCTTTGAGCAATAAAGTGTTAAATATATATATTAAAAATATAATATATATTATTATAATATATTATAAATGGAATTATTTTTGTGTATAGTGTACGAAAGCTCTGACATTTTCTAGCCAGTAAGCTGTCAGATTGCACGTCTGTGCCCCCGCATAACATTTACACGACCTTCTTCACTGTAACATTTTCTCTACATCTACCATAGACCTAATTATTGACTAGATAGGATCTTCGGTCTCTCATCGTCCATACCATAGTGTTTGAAGACAAAAGGTCTTCAACCAGTGCGTCCTCCCCGTAATGTCATACGGAGCAGATACTGGGACACTGACAGTGGGTCTGGTTCACAAATTCAACGTCGCTCAACCGAGCTATGCTTGGTATATCTCTGATGGATAGAATTCGAAACGTTTATATTTGTCGGAGAACCAAAGATACTGAAATGGCTTTTAAAATTAGCAAGCTGAAGTAGTAATGGGCCGGACACATCTGGCGCAGAACCGACGACGATGGGGCGAACGAGTTCTAGAGTGGAGACCACGTACGGGACGACGCAAAGTGGACGACGCCCCGCTAGCTGGACGGATGACCTAAGGAAGGTCGCTGGTGGGGGTTGGATGAGAGTTGCAAAATACCGAGTGCAGTGTAGAGGCTTGGGGGAGGCCTATATCCAGCAGGGGAGAGACACAGGCTGATGATGAGAATATAAAAATACAATAGGTTATTTTTTGCTACTAAATTTAAATGGGATACTTCCCTTTATTTATATTACATTCATGGTTGCCTTTATTTATATTACATTCATGGTTGCCTTTATTTATATTACATTCATGGTTGCCTTTATTTATATTACATTCATGGTTGCCTTTATTTATATTACATTTGGTTAGCAAACATTAGATAGCAGTACTCATTGTTCAATGTACATGCTTAATTTATTAAAATACCTCTGTCCCCTATACTAAGGTTGCCCCGGTCATATAGGGGAGATCTAGTTGAGTTAGATAGTAACGAAAGCCGTATTTCAGCAGAGTCAATTGCACACGCCTTAAGAGTATGCCATTTTGTTTGTTGGGGGCAAGGCAAAGCTGACAGATCGTGCGGCATATACCACAACTAACTTATTCTAAAAAACTTTTATCATTAACTTTCCAGGAAATAAAATTATATATATATCTATATATATATTGGCCGAGCACGAGCAAAGCCGCCAGAACAATCTACTAGTTTGTTATAAAATAAAGTTAATATAAATTGCGTAAAATAATGCTTTTTAACTTTTGTTGTCCTTTCGTAAATCTATGGAAAATAAAACCTAAAAGACATATTATTGTATTTAAATGTTAAAAACAATTAAAGATCACACTATTTATTGTAGATAAACAATTTATATTGCCCTGATGCAATGCGGACGTGTCGTCTTGAGGCGTACGGTCCAACAAATTTATCGTTTTACACTTAACATTTACTGTTAGTACTTATTAAGCAAAATCGTATCGGACTAAACGTCGAATAAAAAAATCTAGACATTTCGATAGGCTATCCACATAATTGTAAGATACTCCAGTATATGCTTGAAGACATTGACACGAAATGGGACCCATTGTTGAGTAGATATGAGCCATTAAATATAAATCGTCACACGTACATTTGTCTTAGATCAATACCACCGTTCCCGTGCCTCGGAGAGCACGTTAAGCCGTCGGTTCCGGTTTCACCAATATCAACTTGTAGATTCTATATATATAAAAATGAATGTCTGTGTGTTCCCTATGCATTTCAAAACTGCTTGACCGATCGGGATGAATCTTTGAGAATATGTTGTGTGAACATCAACAAAGGTTTCTGACATATTACTACTGTTGTCCGATAGGTGGCGCGCATCAGCGCTGATTTGACCGAGGGTACCGAGCGGGAGCTTAAAACTCCCTAGCGCTCTTATTATATATCTGTGGTGTCAAAGAAAAAGGAGATGAGTCGAAAAATTTAAAAATTGGATTTTTGCACCTATTGGTTCAAAACATTCATATGCCTCAATGCAATAAGGAGATGAGTCTATAAACTGTACAGTACATAAATGGGCTAGTCGTAACATTAAAATGTATAAATAAGTAAAAACAGTGCAATCGAGTTATTACAGTATCGCGCTTTTGATATTGATAAAACACAGCGGAAAGATAGGCAGTATTTGTAAGAATACTATAATAAAGAAATATTAACAAGGCATAACAAAAATATAAGTTTGAGTTCATTGACTTTTAGTTTGACACTGACTCACTAGACAATAGTCTTCTAGAGAACCTAAGAAATGTCCAGCGGTCGTAATACTTTCCCTCATTGAATAGGTTCCCTAAGACCTACTTCAAAACAAAGCTTTTTCAAGCCAGGCCCGGGAATGGCCTTGGTCAACATATCTGCAAGCTGGGTTGCAGAGCTTATCTTAAAGACACTAATGCTGCCATCCAGAACCAACTCTCTGACAAAGAAATGTCTTATTCGTATATGTTTTATCCGGCGATGAAATTCGGGATTATGTGCAAGTCTTATAGCTGCCTCATTGTCTACTTTTAGTGACGGAATATCATCCACTCTCGTCATATCGTCATAGATTCGCTTAAGCCAAATAAGCTCTCTAGCTGCTTCACTTGCTGCAACAATCTCGGCTTCTGTCGTAGATATAGCAACTGATGCCTGTCGTTGACTGAGCCACGACACTGCTCCTCCAGCGTAACAACAGACTACACCTGTGGTAGATCTCCCTGTGGACTGATCTCCTCCGTGATCCGCATCGCTATAACCATCAATAATTTTGACAGTACAGTTGGCTTTATATGTAATACCGTGAGATATTGTACCTTTTATGTATCGCATAATACGCTTCACCTTCAACCAATCGTCCTTAGTAGGGTGTTCTAGATTCCTTGAAGCTACTCCTACTGCAAAGGCTATATCTGGTCGTGTGCTAACCATTAGGTATGCTAAAGCTCCAACTGCTTCTCTGTAAGGGAATTTCTCATCTGAAGCATTCACTTTCCCTGATTCAATAACATTCTCCCTCTGAATGGGTGTGGCGACAGGATTACAATCACTCATTCTAAAACGTTCAAGAACTTTCCTTCCATAAGCTTCTTGATTAATAGTAATAGAAAAGTCTTTATGCTGACGTATTTCTAATCCTAAATAATATGTAGCTGGCTTAGCAGTAATTTTAAGTTTACATTGTAAATCTTTTAAAAAATCATCTACCAGCTTTGCATCTGTCCCTGCCACTAGTCCATCATCGACATATAATGTTACTAAAATCTTTTTATTATCTATAAATTTTGTATATAAACAAACATCAGCATCACTCTGTGTAAAACCTAGTTCTAAAAGTATATCTGCAAAACATTCATTCCAGCACCGGGGT
Organism: Tinea semifulvella; assembly: GCA_910589645.1. NCBI lineage: Eukaryota > Metazoa > Arthropoda > Insecta > Lepidoptera > Tineidae > Tinea > Tinea semifulvella. Next base: position 1,843,720 of record OU342604.1, read on the forward strand.
GCCTGTTTTAATCCATACAAGCTCTTATGAAGTTTACATACTCGTGCAGTACCATCCTCAAAACCATCTGGTTGCTGCATGTAAATTTCCTCATTCAACTTGCCATATAGAAATGCAGTGCAAACGTCGAATTGCTTTAAAATTAATCTTTCACTAGCTGCGACGCTCAACATTGACCGTATAGTCGCCAGTCTAGCTACAGGACTAAAAGTCTCTTGGTAATCAAACCCTTTCTTCTGTTTAAAGCCTTTTGCGACTAATCTTGCCTTATACTTATCCAGTGAGCCGTCAGCATTTGTTTTTACTTTATAGACCCACTTGCACGGGATAGCTTTTCTATCTTTAGGTAGAGCCTGAAGGGTGTAAGTACCATTCTCTTCTAGTGACTTCATCTCATTCCTCATAGCTACTATCCAATGTCCTTTATTTATACTTCCCATTGCCTCTCTAAATGTGGTGGGTATCGGCAACAGTGTATCGTCATGCAGGGTGGACATAACATAATCATTAAATCTGACAGGACGTCGTAATGTAGATCTGTCTCTTAAATCATATCTCATTTCATTGGAATCATCAACATCAGGCTCATTTTCATTATCTGTTACCTCTTCATGTTGTATAATATTCTCAACGTCATCCTCATTTACATCATTGTCATTGTCATCTCCCTCACATTCAATCGATTCTTGTATAAATTCATCTAAAATATTTCGCTGTATACCTCCTGCATTAATGTTATTTCTATCTATAGACTCAAGCATAGCATTCTCCGGTGACACTACAAACCTTTTGCAGTAAAATTCTGACATTGGTTTTGTGTCTGTCATAACTACATCGTCTATAATATCTGATTCTACTTTATCTGGATCTAAAGTTTTTTCATCAAAAATAACATCTCTTGAGCGAATAAGCTTGTGTTCGTTTTTATTTACGTGCCAAATACGATAGCCATCATTGTCATCGTAGCCTATCAGCACTCCCTTAACAGCTTTTTTATCCAATTTCTTCCTTTTCTGCTTAGGGACATGGGCATAGCATGTGCTTCCAATAATGCGTAAATGTTTTATGCTAGCTTTTTTACCAAACCATAGTTCATAGGGAGACTTTCCTGGTACTTTTGTCGCACCCGTTCTATTGAGAATGTAAGCTGCAGTATTTACTAGTTCCGCCCACAAGCATTGCGGTAACTTTACATGTGCGTGCATCATGCATCTAGCAGTTTCAACCAAAGTCCTGTTCTCTCGCTCACTACACCCATTTTGTTCAGGAGTGTATGGCATTGTCAGTCGTTGTCTTATTCCATTGTCATTCAAAATATTCTTCACATCATTATTATCAAACTCGCCACCATTGTCGCTTAAAATAGTTTTAATAACGTGTCCAGCTACTCTTGTTTCATTAATCATCTGCTTCAATTTATCTTTAACTTCGCTATTGCTTTTTAAATAATAAACATGTCGGTATCCAGAATAATCATCTTTAAACAGTACATAGTAACAATATTTTAAAATAGAATTTGAAAATGGACCACAAACGTCTGTGTGAATCAGCTCACCTGGTCGTGTTGCTCTCTCTCTTATGCCAAACTTTAATCTGTGCGCCTTTCCATATACGCAACCTTCACAAAGCTCGTTGTCTAAGGGTAAATTTAATCCAAGTTCTCTCTCTACTACAGCCTTCACATGCCTCTTATTTTGATGTGCTAATCTCTCATGGTACAACTGCATCATATTTGTCGCCGTCATCGCATTAACTTGTACAGCAGGTAACACATTTGTCACGTTCAGTCTGTAAAGTCCTCCATTACGATTACGCTTGCCAACAACTTTCAATTCTCCATTTACTTTGAAATTACAGGTGTTTGTTGTAGATTTAAACTCGCTTTGTGGATTCTTATCATGAGCAGCTAATACAGAGAAGAGGTTCTTCTGTAAAGATGGTACGTACCATACGTCAGTTAGTGTAATTTTCTCCAGCTTACCTCCAACATTCGACTTCAACTCAATAGAACCTTTTCCTTCGGCCTTAATACAGTTTCCATTAGCGGTAGTCACTGTATGAGTAATATCAAAATGTTCGTACTTCTGGTATAAGTCACTTCTGTTCGTAATATGGCTTGTCGCTCCATTGTCTACAAACCAATTTTCATTGTCAAAATGAGCTGTCACGGTACATGACTCAGTTGTCATCAACGTCATGTTGACTCTTTGATTTGATGACGGTTGTGCACTATTCTGCTTCTTAGGTTTACCATCTTCTATCCACTTCTTGCAGTGTCTTACACGATGACCCTTCTCAGAACAATAGTTACACTTTTTCCTGTCATTCTTTCTCTTAGAGTTTTGATATTGCGTATTGGTGATTAGAGCCTCCTCTACTGGTGCACCAACCTTGAAAGCAATAGCTCTCTCATACGCACATAAATGGCTTGTCAGATTGTCTACAGTTCTGTCTTCTTTAGATGTTAACAGCCAACTCGATCTGAATGAAAAATACTGCTCACCGAGGGTATCGAGTATCTTGCAGATCAACAGAAGTTCGGGAAGTTCCTTCGCATCGTTACCGCCTTTGATAATCTCTTGATTCAACTCGTTCCAGATATTTTTCAGTTTAGACATATGAGTTGCAATGTCATCTGCAGAATCTTGCTTATAACCGAAGAATTGCATACAGAGGTTGTAAGTTCTGTCTTCGCAAACTCCGTCAAACAATCTATGCAGTTCTAGCCATACCTCACGCGATGTCGTGAAGCGCATGATCTTCTTGAGAGTGTCGTCACTCATGTTTGTAGTTATTAGGAGCAGCGCACAACTCTCTGCCTTCATAAAATTGGCTAAATCCAATTTATATGCGGAGACATCTGCGTCACCTGCTCCGTCAGCCAAGTCTGCTGGTTTCTTTAATTTACCTTCGACAACATCCATTGCACCGATCGTACCTCGCAGCAATATGGATATTTTGTACTTCCAAGTCGGCCAATTCTCTTTTCCTTCGAGATTTCCGATTTGACATTTTGTCGAGAAATTTTCCATTTTTTCGAATTTATTGCGGGACCATAACCTGATATTGATAAAACACAGCGGAAAGATAGGCAGTATTTGTAAGAATACTATAATAAAGAAATATTAACAAGGCATAACAAAAATATAAGTTTGAGTTCATTGACTTTTAGTTTGACACTGACTCACTAGACAATAGTCTTCTAGAGAACCTAAGAAATGTCCAGCGGTCGTAATAGCTTTTACCGCCAATAATTCAGTTATGCATAGTGAGATGAGTGGACTCGTACCTAAAGTATACGACTAATGAAATTGAACATTAGGTAAATTACAATTTTCTAATTATCAAATTGAGTTGTTTTTTTAATTTACCTCTAGTTCAAGTTTTTATTTTATTATTTATTTATTAAAAACTTTATTGCACAAAGTCACAGACAGACAGCGGAGTCATCCAGGCCCGGATGTTCAATGGGCCTGGGTTGGGGATGGGATAAACTCCCGTTTTCCCCGGCAGGATCTCGGCGGCTAACTACCCACCGGTGATTCAACGCACCTTTGGTGCTGGGCGCTGTTCCTACTACAACACCGCCCTTGTGGCTCACGAATCTAGTCTCCTAGATTTGTCTACTTTAGTTCTTCTCCAAGAGCGCCTCCCTAGGTAGTGGCCTCCCCTCCGGGGGCCGTGCGAAAGTAGGAGCGATATCCTGAAGATGCTTGTAGGATCCGTTGTCAGCCCGGTAAAACATACGTTTAGCTAGGCCGACAACAAATGCCTCGATAGTAGGCATCTCCAGATCTCTCGCAATTACAGAATTTCGCACGAACCACGGCGCTCTGGATACCACCCTGAGCGATATGTTCTGCTGACTCTGGATCTTGTTCCTGTTGGTTTTGGCCAGAAGGTGGTGCCAAGCTGGCGCAGCATAAGTAAGTCGGGAACGGATGATCGCACAAAGTACAAAGGCGGACTTAATGCCCGTAGACATTTACTGACAGCCAAACCTTAGGGACAAATTAGAACATTTATAGGTGCAATGAAATAAATATTAATAGTAGGATAAATTCAATATAATTATATATACTTACATAATATACTTTAACATATACTGTAATATCAATATACTAAATACTAATACATACACAAAAATATACATAAATACACATATTAACATTGTTTTGTACTTATTCCCTTTTTCCTTAACACGTATATAGTTACTCAGTCGTTGCTCTTGAGACTCCTGAGCGACCCCACTCTGCGCTTGACTGTCGTCGAATACAGAAATAAAGCCAAGTCAAACCATTTACCGCTCAACGGTTAGTCGACCTCTCCCAGCATAACCGAGACGCTAATCCTGGAAGAGTGAAGCTGCCCAGCCATCACATAGGCCTTCTATGTAGAGTTTATTGAGAAGATCCAATCGGTGATTAGCATTGCGTATAGGCATTTGCCATTGTGGATTTTTACGTGCTAACTAAAGTTTACAAACATTCAATGACTGTTAGGCGCTAAGAAGTTCGCCGAGTCAGCTAGTTATTAAAAAAAAAAAAAAAAGTAAAGTATCATCACGACCGTTTCCCTTTCGGGGTGGTCAGAAACCACGCTTATAAATAACCGGATTCACATTTAGCCAACTTTGCTATAGGCCAATCATGACAAGTGGCAAGCTTGTCGATGTCTCCAGCGTACCAAACTCGAGTAATATCACAAATAAATTAAATATTAATTTAATGTATTTATTTACATTAATAAATATTTTTGTGTCCCGACCAGGAATCGAACCCGGTACCTCCGAGTCTTAATCCACGGACTTAACCGCTAGACCACGGAGGCTTGTTAATAAATTGTTATTACAATTGATATTATACCCTCGTCAACCCGTCTAGCCAGAGTGGCGAGTGTAGGCCTAATTTTCCAGACTATTCTAGAAGGCATCTCTAAGGGTCTAGGACTCTGTATTCTAGATGCTGTAATGATGATGACAGATGTAGTGTGTATAATTGTTTTTCATCGTATTTTATCGGAGAAGTTCGTATTTATCGTGACTTCGGGTAGCTGTAACATCTCTATACCATAAAGTACCTTTTTTCATCTTACATTTGACACTAAATAATAAAGTTCCATATTAATGGATATGAAAATGTCACTTATTTAATACAATAATTGATTAACACTTCGGGTGCCGTCGTATTCTGATTGAAACCCGAGTTTTTCTGATGGAAATACATTATGCACTATATCTGTAAGTAATGCATTAAGTTTATAAAATATGAAGCTATATTAGCTAGTTATAAGCTATAAATAAATTAAGATATTTTGTCGCGTCGATTGCGTGCTGACACGAAACCCTAGGCATTAGTTTGAGCTATATTTTGATTCGCATACATGCAACTCGCACTAATAGTGCGACTTAACCAAAATCACTTATACATATTTAAATAATAAAAGGCCTTTTATGATCATCAACATCAGCCAATGTCACTGCCTGTTAAGACCAAATGTCCTAACATCAGTTAACCGACCCGGAGAGGAGCCTCTCCGCGGTCGGCTAATAGCTTTAAGTTTAAATATATTTTTGGGACCGCGGAGTCATTGTCGGGCATTCGCGGTTCGTACACGCACCTAACAGTAATAAACGCATCAAAAGAAATACAGTCCATCATTCACATACTTCACCAGCCAGGGTACCCCGAGTCATCCTACAACGGGCCTTGGCCCCAACACTGCCTGTATTACCTGCCTGTACTACTGCATAGGCCTTCTCCAAGGCTCGCTATTTTACACAATTTCCTGCCACCCTCATTCATCCTCCACCAGCGTCAGGTCCTCAGGTCATCCGTCCATCTGGCGGGAGATCGTCAAACTCTGCGTCTTCCAGTACGTGGTCACCACACCATACCCCATCTACTCCATCATATTACAGTTTTGGGACAAATGTGTCCAGCCACGTTGCCACTTTAGCTTGTTAATTTTGAAAGCTATGTCGGTAACTTTGGTTCTCTACCCGATGTCAACTGTCAGGCTTACGATAAGTGACTATTATTAGAAAATAAAAAAATTAAAGGGCTACAATTTAAAACATTGATATTTCTCAGAAAGCAATATCATAATTGCTATAAAGCTCTAATTCTGTTGGTAGTAGGCCGGACACATCCTCCGAGAATCCGATGAACGGTAGAGTAAAGGGGTTCTAGATTGGGACGAATCTCCGACAGATGGACTTAAAGAAGGTCGCTGAAGCTGACCGAGGATGGCTAAATATTAATTTACGAGTCTTGGGGAAGCCAGAAATGGAGAGGCACAGGCTGATAATGATATATGATCTCAGCATTAACCAAACATTACGCTAAAAAGTTAAAATAGAAGACAGATAAATACACACTTATTAACTAATAATAAAATATATATATTTAATTGCATACACCAATTTTTACATCCTATATAGTTACATATGGAATTACATACTAATAAATTATAAAACTAATTTAGAACATATTGATTTAGGACATGCTAACGGAACTATCAGTACACTACACACCACACTTGTACTGGCTTCTACACTAAATAATTCTGTCAAGGAACAGAAACCAGACATTGACCAAGGAAGGTTTAGTTTCTTGATCCCAGTTTTGCGACACTGGTATGTGGTTGTTATATGTGTGTTTTGTACATTTATTTAGTTCCAATTTTAATATCGTGTATTCGCCCTAATCGTGCGAGTTGTACAATGTACGGTACAAAATGAAACCTAACCCTTGTTTATACTTTGTTTTAATACTTTTGTAGACAATTATCTTTTTCGCTAATGGACAGAGGCACGGACAACAATTTGCTAAGTAATACCGGTAACTTCGCCAATACAGGCCTGGCCACACCGGTGGAACACATGTAGTGTTCTGAAGAGCTCCATATCCCTCCTTCATTTTATTTTCATTACAGCCCCTAAAACACAGCTTTCCAGAACATATATCTGGAGAATTTGGCCTACACTCGCCACGCTGGTCAGACGGATTGGCCCTCGCCTGATATCATTCTTTTTTTAATGACAAATTAGTAATGATTCCACAAGTTGATAATAGTGGAACCGGGACCGACGGCTTAACGTGCTCTCCGAGGCACGGGAAATTTAATCCTTTCTTCGTTGTTCCGCAATCGAAACATTTCGCCATTAAAATTATTCGTTTAACTGCCTCCGCGGTCTAGCTGTTAAGTCCGTTGCCACTTATCATGATAAGCATGGGTAAAGTTGGCTAAATTCGAATCTACTTCTTAAAAAAAGTGTGCTTTCTGACCACCCCGTGAAGGGATACGATCGTGATGATGAAAAACATTTTTTTCATCTATTGGCATTGTAAAATATAAAAACTGCGGATGTGTCTACATTGTCGCAAAGATTATTGTAAATAAAGAACCGTAACGCCAAGGTTGGAAATAATAATGGAATTTTAGATAATTATCTATCTATTAGGCTCATCCTACCTGAGGTTCCTGATTTTTTTAACCTGCTCACGTTAAAATTGGTAGCGTCAGCACATTACTTAGCCTCGTTCCGAGACACGATAATAGTAACCTAAGCACGCTTAAAGGTGTTCCGAGACGTGTAGAAACTGTTTTGCCAAAGCTATGTGACGTCACAAATGACATTATTCCTCGCGCTTAGACTGCTCACGATATCGAGGTAGATCGCTCTCAGTTGTTTGTCATTATGTCGCGCGCCATTTTATGGCCAAAGTTATGGAATCCACAATTTATCTTATAAACATTAAAAAAAACAAACTATTGTGTTATGAATAAATATGTGATTTAGGCCGTTCCGAATTGAAATCACGCTCTGAGCATCCAAATCGTGATAAAGCGCTTTGAGCGTGATTCGGAACAAGTGGTTAAACACGCGCCTATTATTTTTATTATTTTATTAAACACGCTACTGTAATCACATTGGCCACATATTATTGTAAATAAGAAAAAAAAAACTGGGAGTTTTTCGCGTCGTTTTTTGGATGATGAATTGGACCTTATATATGGGCACAAGTTGCAGTATTTTTTGCGGTTTTCGTGCTTTATAAGTAACAGACGTGTTTGGTCTATAGTACCGCGAGTAACTTTAAGAAAAGCATACAATTCTGCAACATCTGGAATTTGAAGATAACCTCATTAAATCATTCAAAGAAATATATACGAGGTGTGACAATTAAGTAATGAGACTGATTCCATAAAAATCGTATATTTCTAAATTATTCTACAACTCTACTATCCCCTTCAAAGTAGTCCCCTTGGGCAGCTATACAACGATTCCAGCGCGTTTTCCATGCTTCGTAACATTTCTGGAACGCTTCGACTGGGATGTCTGCGAGTACCCTCGTCACGGCCGCCTGGATGTCCTCAATCGACTCAAAATCGTATTACGTCAGACTTATTAAAACTGTCAATTTTAAACTTAGAATAAAATTACGATTTATAAAATAGATTAATATAATTAAATAATTCTAACGAGGAGTTGTTTAAACGGGTGACGGAGTAATCTGGAGACAGGAAGGCTGGCAATTACTTCTGCCAATGTATTAACCTCGCTATACAGAAGGAAAATCTTGCCAGTATTCCCATATCTCTGATGGGGCGTCTATTGAGAACATTTTTTATTTATAAATAGTTATTTTTTTTATTAGGTTTAGATTATAGTTATTTAAATTTATTTTTAATGGGGATACGTTCGTTGTATGGCAAAGTTAATATTCATAAATTCTTACACGAGGCACGGAAACATTGGTGTTGTCAATCTATGACAAATAAAAGAAAAAAAAAAATTGTATGCATTCCGGGTTTTAAACCCTTTGCATTTTAAAATAAAGCGTTCTTATGAGTATAATCGAGCCACCACACACTTCCAGCAGAATTCAGATTCATTTACCGTATCATCTGCACGCAGTGGAACTAGCTTCCACTGACCATCAGACAAGCTCCTTCCATTCACATCTTTAAAAACTAGAAAAATGAAAAAAAAAAACATCACGACCGTTTCCCTTTCGGGGTGGTCAGAAACCACGCTTATAAATAAGCGGATTCACATTTAGCCAACTTTACTATAGGCCAACCATGACAAGTGGCAAGCTCGTCGATGTCTCCAGCGTACCAAACTTGAGAAATGTCACAAATAAATTAAATATTAATTAAATGTATTTATTTAAATTAATAAATATTTTTGTGTCCCGACCAGGAATCGAACCCGGTACCTCCGAGTCTAAATCCACGTACTTAACCGCTAGACCACGGAGGCATAAAACTACTTAATACTTTCTTTTTAAACAAGCAGAACAATATATTTCAACTTTACAAATTTCAACTTCCTAATAATATATTATATTCATATATCTACCATAATAGGTAGGTGAGTATTTAAGTAGTCTATGTCTATACTATTTATGTAGTTTATTGGTTTATGTACATCTTTTTACTTTGTGTGCAAGAAATAATTTTATTATTGTTTATTATTATGGAGTTCCATAGTTCAGTGGCAGTTCCCATATCTCAAATGCACAAAATCGATCAAATTACGTCGATTATACAAAATAATACTTTAATCGATTTTAATTCGAAGCTATCACAAGTAAAATCAATTGTGCTATCATTGAATAACATGTAAATGACCAGGGTCCCGATTCTCGCGCCTTCGATATGCATATCCGCCCGATTTGCTCGAATAAAACATACAGTTTTCTATGGAGATCTGTCACTTTTTATTCGAATATTTCGAACCAACACGCAAGTCGAAAACGCCAAAATTAGGCCCCAGTCCAGACTATGAGTACCTCGTATTTTATTTTGGGTTACATTGCGCGTTATTACGGGTTCGATTCCTGGCACAAAATTATTTATTCTAAGTTTGCTTCGTGTGATGGGCCTAAAGTAAAGTTGGCTAAATGTGAATCAGCTTTTTCAAAAGGCGTGGTATCTATTTAAATATTTTTTTGTGTTCCGACTAGGAATCAAACCTGGTATGGTTCTATATCTACGGACTTAACCGTTAGACCACGAAGACAATTAACTTATAGTATCATCATCACGATCGTAACCCTTGCGGGGTGGTCAAAAACCACGTTTTAAAGAATCGGATTCACATTTAGCCAACTTTACTATAGGCTCATCCATCATAGCATACTAAACTCGAGAACGTCACAAATAAATTTAAATAAATTATTGTGTCCTGACCAGGACCCCATTCTCGCACCTTAGACATGCATGGCCGCTCGATTTGTTCGAATGAAACTGCCAGTTTTCTATGGAGGATATTTTGAAACGACACGCAAGTCAAAATCGTAGAATTAGGCCCCAGGAATTGAACCCGGTACCTCCGCGTCAAAATCCACGAAGTTCACCGCCCAGTCATTTTTGTTTATATGTTAGTCAATAATTGCAACATTCTAAATGGGCAAATCGTAGGGAGATCGTGATAGGCCATCCGATACTTCTCATTTTGCATGTTTGTTCATATAAACAGAACCTACATCGGAAAAGTTTCATCGTAATGTGCATTCGAAAGGTTCACGAGTACCTTTGACTTTTATCGTTAAGTTAATGTTAACAATATCATCCATTTTGGGCTGTATTTAAACTACTGGACAACTATACAATAATATTTTTTTATTTTATAATTAATTTATAAATATTTATTCGAAGTAGATACAAAAATATAAAAATAAAATAGATTAGAAAACTAACTATAAATAATACTAAATTAAAAATACCTATGAAATTAAAACTATTCTACAAAATAAACTAAGGGCTTACCACCAGGGAGGGTACCTAAAACGCTCGCCGCATTTCCTCGTTGAATTATAATTGAAATATTCTGTTTTAGGTAGTTATGGCATTTGGGATCGCCGCACTCTTGAAAAATTCGCTCTTTTATGAATTTGTGGGTATCAAGAGAATATACCCTTATTGTTTCAACCCCAAATGCCACAAAGTTATAATTTTGTTCAATGCATTATATTTGATGTGCTTTTTAATTTACAATAATAAAAAAAAAAAAAGTAGTTTTAATACTGTTATTGATAAGAGTAATGTTATTTTTACTACATGTTACTGTGAAAATAAATGTCGTTTTCGTATTAATCAAGTCCTTTAGTACTATAGCGGTCATGATAATATTTTATCTTTATTTATTAGAATAATTTATCTAAAAAACTGTGAATAAAATTTAGCTCAAATCACTACACAAGATGAATGATGTCTTAATACGACAAGGTTGACATTTTCATTGGCAAATCAACGTGTCTTTACTTTATCGGGTTACCGTTTAAGTTAAGCTACATGGCTGCAACCTATCTCTTTCTAAGGCTTGTCTTTTTCCGTATTTCCCTCCCTTTTACACCACTACCCGTCAAATCCTTTTTTGAATAGAGCCGCTATTCTACCTAGCCTTACCAATTCCCTGTTTGGACTTCTGAATAAAAATATTGAATTTGTAGAATTTATGGATACCTATAAAGGAAATTAACTTACCAAAGTTTACAAGTAAAGCGTAGGTATTCTCTTCTGAGCGCCGAGTGACAGTTTGTTGTTAATCTTCCGCGACTCGTTCTTACTTCTACATTTTGGTTTCTCGTTCTCCACTGGACATCCTTTCAGTTCCCACACCAGATTCGTCAATGACTTGGGCCTGCTCAGCTTCCTGGATCTCTTTTCTGGAAGCTTCGGCCCAGCACCTGAATCACCAGAAGTTCTGCCACCAGAATGGCTTGAGTCCAAAGTACCATCCAGCTCCATCGCTTGTTGAAGATTTGTCAGACTCTTGTATCTTATGTTAAATATTGGAGAGTCGCCTTTGGTAAGACCTCGGACTGGACTAGCTAAAGGACTTGGATTTTCCTTCGTAGGAGAATTACTCTTAAAGTTTCTACTCTTATTATTGTTACCATTCTTAATGTAAAGTTTAGGTAAATTATTAGCGACTGGAGCTACTGAACATTTTTCCTTAAAAACAGTTATGGGTGTCTCTTTAATGGTGATAGCGGTTTTTCGTGTTCGCTTCTCTGCTTTGCTGTTATTTGAAGCTATTAATGGTTTCTTAGTTGGTATAGTTTCTATAGGAGGGGGTTCAGGTTTAATTTCTTTAATTAATGGCATGTGGATTGGTGTCGCAGCTGGAGACGATGGCGCTGACTCGTGTTTTGGTGATGGATCGTTGTTAAAAGAGTTTTTAACACCTTTAGGGAGAGGTGCGAACCCTCTCACGTAGTCGTATATTTGATCAATCTCATCATACTCATCAGGAATGCTGCTCTCGTCTCTATGACTACTGTAGATATGGCTGTGTCTAGTCATGTGGCTTTTATGGTTAGCGGTGTCAGAAGAGGCACTTCTACGTAGAAAATAGCCAGTTTTGATTACAGGAGGTGCTTGAAGAGAGGTGTTTAGAAGTCGCTTTGGATCACCTAATTTTCCATCTAAAATATGTATCCTATCTACGACGTCTACCAATAATCGATTGCACTTTTCAACTATTCTAGAAAACTCCATAAAATTCTTTATTTGATCTTCGTTGCGACATCGTTGCATTTTTAAAGGAGCGGCCAATGGGAGAGCGACTAATGCGTTACCTTCTTTTTGTAACGGTAAAGCGAAAACATGCTCCTCTTCAAACATGGACAGCAATCTCAGTTCCGGAACAAAATGACTTGCACTTTTTAATCCTCTCGGCGGCGTGCCGTGTACCAGTCTAACTGTAATTGGAAGTCGTTTAGTTAACAATGTCTTGGCCGTGTGCACTCCGCTTATGTTTTCTTCTTTAGCGACAGCAGAAAACTTGCCCCTCTGATCTAAGCTCAAAAGTATCGTATCGTTTTTGGAATCAGTACACTTTAGATATTTACTTTTACCAAGTATGACGTCGCCTTTTGGCATTATAACTTCGCCGGCGGGTAAATTCCTTGCACCATCAGCTGTTATATTACCTTCTAGGTCGACTTTAGCACAAATCACGCGAACTGGTTCCCTAACTAGACAGCCATCATCCAGTCTCCTTCTCGCTAGTTCTGACACTGATTCTATGCACCTTACAGCTCTTCCTTCTTCGCTTAAGAGTTCAAAATAGCCTTTATAAGTTTCTGGGATGGATATTCTTGGTCCGACACTGACCATTCGCCTTCCTTCTTTGAGTTTGATTGCTTGTGCTATAATTTTCTTTCTTTTTCCTACTGAGATAAGGATGGCTGTGCTTTGTAGTCCTGGGCTAGGTAGGGTAGGGACACCAAGTCCTCCATATTGTCCTTTGATGATTTTAGCGACTGCGGGTTGTCTGTTTTTTGTAACAAACTCTCTAAGATATAGTCCTTCATCGGACCAGCGCGATGCTGCTACCAGTACTTGACCATCTGTCGCTGCCATTGTTTACATCTGAAACAAATAAATATTCAATGTTAGAAAAAAAAAATACAATCATTAAATTGAATGTTTGGAATTATTAATATAGTAATTATTTATACTTTCGAGGTGGTCAGTAATGAACTTGACCTTGTTGGGTCATAAGTTTTATTTTAAATCGAAACCTATTTTTATTTTCAAATTGATTTTATTCCAATTTTAAGTTTTACAAAAGTAACTTAAAATGATCATTATAAATTTTACGCTAAGAGGAAATTTCGTATTATGCATTTACGTTGACCACTAAAATAGAGTAAAGAACTGAGTGAGGTTTTCATGATTCTTTGCGCTTAACGTACCAGTTATTTATCATATAACAAACACTTTGAATGTTTATGTGATTCGCACGACCGCCCTCTTCGTTCTTATGATAACAACCAACTCAAAATCCCATCCCACACTTCCAGCAGATATTCAGATTCATTCACCGTCACAACAAGCTTCCACTAACCATCAGACAAACTCCTTCAACTCATATCTTTAAAAATCCACTCAATACTTTAATTTTAAACAAGCAGAACAATCCAATTTAATTTGTACTTGCCAATAATATATCTATTATCTTCATAATGTGTCTACAATATATAATATACGAGTAGATAATAAGTATTTATATACTATCTCAGTTTCCCAAAGGTTAGCTGGTAGATAAAGCCGAAATGGATTTAAGCTCGCCTTTGTACATACTTTTAAGTAAAGTGCAATAAGCTTAAAAGTGGCGCAAGTATGTAGTATATATTAAAAGATTACATATTTGTGCCGTTTGCTGTAGAAACTCTGGGCCCATGGAGTCCAAGCGTAAAAAAGTTTTCAATAGACATAACACCGCGTCTTGTCGTCTCCTGGTGACAAGAGGGCTGGCTCTTTCTTCGCTCAATGAATCAGTATTGCAATTCAGCGGGGAAATTCCAGCGTTCTTGCCACCACGGGACTTATATCCTTATCCTTAGTATTATTAATTATTTTATTTTAAGTTTTGTAAATATTTTTTTCGAATAAATGTTAATACACCGACAAAAAATCATAAACTCTCAATAATGTCGGATGGCCTTTTGCCGATGATACAAAATTCTAAGTCTAAATCTAATCAGCAATCAGTTTCAAATATGATCTTAGGCATTAGGTTTTTACTGTATGACCTATTGAATGGGTAATTGGTACCATGTTCATTCTCAGACCGTGACATTTCACATAAAATCCTTGAATTGATTGACATCGCTTCAAAGCATCTTTCAACGTAAACGCATGCGGCTAAATTGTGTAATTTTTTAACTAAATAGCCAGTATTTATTAAATAGCTTATTACCTGTTGGACGTTTCATTGTCATTCGGAACTTACAACTAAGGACTTGACAGATAATTTACATCATACGTTTAATAACACCCAATTTAAGATTCCTTCTCATTTCTCAACCAGATACACTGATTCCTTTACTGTATCTGCGGTTCGTCAGTGGAATAAGCTACCCTTGGCCATTAGACGTGCAGCGTCTTTAAACGTTTGATAACCACATCGTTCCTGGAGAAACAGAATAAAACACTATTTAAATAACTATAGTTTATGTGTTTAGGTATAATGTGTAGTATATTATAATTAGTTAGGTAACTTATTAACTGTATCATTAAAAAAACTTTTTTTTTCTTCTGCCTATCACCTTACTCGATCCCCAAGGTTAGCTGGTATAGAAAGCCTACTGGCATTATACCTCGCCTCTGTACTATTTTTAAGTGCATTAAAGAATTTATACAATAAATAAATGACTTTAAGTATGATATTGAAATTCTAATCTGCACTGAGAAGAATATACCCAAGTTTTTAATACGAATTCAGCGCCCTTGAACTATGCCGGCTTGACTAGGTGATTTTTGACACCTTGAAGGACTCCAGGTTATAGGAAAGTGGAAACACAGAGGCTGGAAGAGCATTCCACGTCTTTATTTTGTTGTATGGGTCCCCAAATTAATTCGTAAGCGTAGGGATGGTCACTACGGTATGTGGGTGCGACTCATCATAGTATAGAACACGCTCAGATAAGCCACATATCGGCGAAGCTGCAGGGATTCGAGAGTTCCAGATAGTATAGGGCATCTTCCACAATTTGAACAGCTCGGCTCTGCAGGACATTGATAGCATCTGTGAGGTACTGGGCGGAACCACCCCAAAGCTAAGAACAGCATGATCTGATCTGTGCTTTGTACAGCAACATTGAAGACCTTGTTCAGTATTCCGAGTATTTTTGACGCAAAACTCTGTGAGCTGTGATGTTATGTGAATCTGCAGCAGTGAGTGGAGGTCTGGACTCGTGTGTTACTAATGAATGAATGTTTTTATACAAACGTTCATTCATTGTAATATTTTTGTTATTAACCTTTATTCGTATGACCCATGCATTTTGTATGCGACCCCCCGCACGGCAGCTCCGCGTAACATAGGACGACGAGTTACGTCAGGTAACTAGCCGACTATTGTTGTGTTCCAATGACCTTAACTTAGAACGATGCATGGTAATGCTATCTCGGGGCACTCTGCATCCGAAAACGATTCAAACGCGGTGTGCGTGGCCGGGCGGATGGTAGAAAATAATAGTTTTTTTTTCCTGATATTATATGTATACGACTAAATTGTTTATTTATTTATAAACAAACAGTATAAAATAATTACAATATAAATTAAAACTAACTACTTAAAAGTAAAAATTAAAATAAATATAAACTAACTACTTAAAAGTAAAAATTAAAATAAATATAAACTAAACCTAATAAAAAATAAACTATAAGTAAAAAATGTCCTCTAGAGACGATCATTCGGTGATAGTCCCCAGAAGACTGGCAACATTTCTCCTCTGTATAGCTAAGCTAATACGTTGGCTGAAATAATTGCTAGCCTTCCTGTCTCCAGACTAAATTGTTGAAAAGATTTGAGCCGGTTTCAGGTTTGAATGAATCCCCACTCGTTACAGCCACTATATGCATTCGCATTAGAATTTATTTTATATGTGTATCAATCATAAAATTATTTTAATGGTACAGCGGTTCTCAAACTTTTTTGGCGATAGAACCCTGGGGTTTGTTTTTTTCATTTCAGTTTTAAATGAATGTTATTTTTTTACGTAGTCGCGTGTATTATTTTTTTAAATAGGTACTTCTTATCTATTATTATTTTCATATTTATTTTTTCAATATTCGGAAATTTAATATACATAACTAACTTCTTAGTCTGAGTTACACTAAAATGAAGTTCTCTGTAATCATAACGATGAAATTTATTTTATCGAATAACTAAAACTAAAATAAATAAAATAAAATAAAATTAATAAGACTTGCAGCATTCCCCCGTTGTAAAGCTATGCTGATTTGCTGCGCGAAAACACTGCCAACCCTTTTGTCACATACTCGTAAACCCCCATTCTTATTTCTCACTCGTAAGGCCCCACGGTCCTATTGCCTTAAGAGCAAAAGGCACAAACGTAGTCATACTAAGATAATTAAAATATAATATGTATAAAATCATTATACATTCGAGTTTAGACAGTGGATAATTCATCATTATGTTTTAAGTCAGTATCGTTGCTTAGCGCTACGCGCGCAATGGACGATGAGGGACATTGGTTGCTCCTCGAATGATAATAATAGAATAAATCGTAATCGTGTTCTGTTCGAGTTTCGAGAGTGGTTATTTTATCATTATTTATCTAAGCCAGTATCGTTGCATAGCGGTACGCGCGCCATGAATGATGAGGGACATTGGTTCCTACTCGAATGGCCTTTTTATTAACTTAATATAATTCGAGACGACATACCACCTGGGGGTTCTGTAGGTAAACTATTTTTATGCGTTCTTGGATTGATTTCGACATTGTCAAGGTTGTTTGGTGAATTATTTATTTAAAGGAACAGTGAAAATAATTAAGAAATAATTAAATTAAATAAAAACTAAAGTTATTTAAAAAAAATGATACAACTTGTAAATAAAAAAAATCCTCTAGAGACGTCCTATCAGAAATAGTCGCAACATTTCTCATAGCAAGGCTTTCGCAAAAATAATTGCCAGCCTTTCTGTCTGTTGCCGTCAGTCCCGAAGGAAGGAGGGAATGTTGCGAGTTTGCGCCGTTTGGGGTTAAGACGATGGGTCCAGGGAGACCCTTAGCAAAGCGCCGGGCCAAGGAGTTGTCGATGAGACTGACGAGAAAAGCTGGATACAGAAAGGTACTCAATTATTTCTGCGAAAGCCTCTACGACTTCTCTAGAGGACTTTTTATTTATATATATTGATTTTATTAGGTTATTAATGTTTATTAATATCTTTTTTCTTTCGAATAAATATTAATTGTTGTGTAAAAAAGAAATAAAGATGTAAAACATATAAAAACAAGGTACTTTTATACAAAAGTAAAGGCTTCGTTGTAAAAGTAATAAGAGTTGAAAAGCATCTCAATTTACGACAAAATCAAATAGAACAATCACGAATTTCTATCAAATAGTTATAAGATAAAAATTCAATAGCGATTTTTGTTCCCGACTGTACCGCGTCACGATGAACTGTTCCCGGTTTGTCCGGACATATTCATCCGATTTTTGTTAGGTAAAAACTATTTTTGCGGTATATTATTGTTTTGTATATTTTGCATTGTTTTGACATTTATAATATTTTTTTATTTATGTTAATATTGATTTTTTTTTGTTATTTTTGCTTTTGTACATACAAAATAATTTAAGTTATGTATTTATGTTATTTGATAAAATATTTTTACCTTTTTAATTTTTATAAGTAAACGTATTTTTTTTTTTTATTTATTGATTAGTTTAAAAAGTATATTGGTTGATTCTATACGAATACGAATCACTTTTGAATTAAAGTTATATTTTTTACGCCGTCAGGTGTTTTTTTTTATTTTATTTTTTAGGTATTTCTTTTTTATTATTATTATTTTATTTCTGTTATTTATTAAGGCAGAACATTTTGTATAATTATCTTCTAAGCCTGAGTTGAACCAAATTAATATCTTCTTTAATCATAGCGATGGAAGTTATTTTATCGAATAACTGAAACTAAATTATAAATAAAAAATATTCACCTATGATTAATCATGTGGCAGTGTGCCAAGAACACTTGCAGCATTTCCCCGCTGCAAAGCTATGCTGATTAACTGCGCGAAAAAACAGCCGGACCTCTTGTGACATACAGCATTAAGCAACTACTTAAGACAGTTCTTTAAATAACTTCTTAGCACTTTGCTCCCACGGTTTTATTATCTCAAGACTAAAAGGCAGAAATATGTAGTCATTGATGACATTTGACCTTTTCAGCCGAGTTCGTTGTTAATAAAATAACCTTAATAATAAAATAACTAGCTGTACAGAATAACCAAGCTTCATGGTATTATCAAATCCACACTTAATTAGTACTCGTACAAATAAAGAAACTAACCCGGACGAATATGGAAAATCCAACTCATTCACAAATCGGTCGGCCGAACAGGTCTTCCCGACTGTAGCCCACGTCACGATTTCATCGCACGATTAAACCTTTTGTTGTTACGATAATAATATAGCGAACTGTACTTGGACAAATAAGGCAGGCGGATTGACAGATCGCCGGCCCGCCATGACTACGGGATTTACAACCTATACCGGGAAATCTAAACCCAGGGAACTAGGTCTAAAGGGGCTGACAGACATACGTTTTTTTTTTTTTTTTGACAAATAGGGAATCAGCTCAGCAATAAGCTGCAACACTCGGTCACAGCGCTAATTTTCAGCTGATCCCTCACAATTTTGACATTAACATTGTATTCCAATAAATTGACGAAAACAATATTAAATATAAACTATATACAAATAAATATTGTAAATAAGTATCTATTGACATAAGCATATAATATGGGCAGATTGCATCATCATGACATGTACATACAACTGTCATTAGAATAAGCAATCTATACAATAAAGAATTTTGAATTTGAATGATATACCTAAATATAAATAGCATAATAAATAAATATAAAACTGCCAGACATCGACGAGCTTGCCACTTGTCATGATTGGCCTATAGTAAAGTTGGCTAAATGTGAATCCGCTTATTTATAAGCGTGGTTTATGACCACCCTGAAAGGGAAACGGTCGTGAAGATACTAAAACTGCCAAAAATATTCTATAACGTATACCTATACTTAATAATGATTGTATCAAAATTAAAAAAGAAGCAATATTAATAAAAACTTGTCCTTCAAATAAATAATATAATCTGGAATCAGTTGCCTATAAAAATCCGGCAGGCCCCGAGCAGGGCTATCTTTAAAAAACTTGTATATGCACACTACATGAAGTCATAATAAACTTAGTTTAGTTCTGGCGTTGCTGATAATTATACTTGTATTTGATATGGTTATATGATTACATTTAATTTAATATGTATGTATATTATTATTGTTTATATGTGTAGTTTATATGTAGATATGTACATATTAATTATTTGTATGTGTATGTAAGTATGTATTAATTTATATATGTCATTATATTGTCTAATTAAGCCTGTAATTGCACCTACCTTTCATTGTTTAATTGCTCTTGTTGTCCCGAAGGTTTGACTGTCATAGAATGCCTAGCGGCATTAAGTCCGCCTTTGTACTTTGTGCAATAAAGATTTAAATAAATAAAAATAAATAAATAATATACATAAAATTATGGCTATATAATTTAGCTAATTTTTAGGTTCGTAGCACCAGTATACCGCATCTATCCAGGTAAGGAGGAAACATTTTAGGTCAGTCTTGTTTCAAAGTCAAAGTCAAAATATCTTTATTCACGTAAACGTATTACAGGCATTTATGAAACGTCATTAATTTAATTATTTTGAATGATTCTACTCCTGCTAGTAGAAGACTAAGCAGCAAAGTGGTCCAATAAGTAAGCTGTTAGCAGAAGACCAGCTACTTAGCAGCGAAGCGGTGTTATTTTTATATAAATATGCCAAGGTTACAAAATTAGTTCTCCTTGAAAGTAAAAAATTGCATTTGACATCTTTGCAAATAACTACACACATCAAAAGTGTCTAGGGATCAACATATATTTTTGCAATAACTTTTCTCCTGATTGATATTCATTAAAATTTTCTTTAAGGATTGATCAAATAAAATGTTTTCGTTTGTCTACAGTAACGATAAACCAAGTCACCTTTGCATTAGTAAAAAAAATTGCCATTTTCCTAATAAAGGGATTTTTGACATTTGAACCACTAACATTAAAGTTCGAAAAAAAGACTGAAATAACAGTTTTTTTTTTAATTTTATTGGGTAACTTAAACAATTAATAATCCGTGTTTCTACCGCGAACACTAACAACACAAGAACATCGGTTTGGCATACTCAAAATGAGTTCATCCAAATCACGCTGTGGAATGGCCGCCCATGTTCGTTGCAACAACAAAAAAAGGTCTTCTTGCGACTGGATACCCTCCATATTCGGCAGAGCTCTTCTCTGAAGAATATCCCATGCATGCTCAATCGGGTTCAAGTCTGGCGACTGAGCAGGCCAGGGCAGGACATTGATGTTAGCTGCGGCGAGAGTCTGTCTTACAACTCTTGCGGTGTGCGGTCGTGCATTATCATGCATTAACTGAAATAAGGGACCGATATGCACTTGTAGAGGAACGATGACGTCTGATACAACCGTCTCAGCATAAATTTGAGCGTTGAGGTTGCCTCTGATCCAAATCAACTCAGTTCTTCCGCCGATCGAAATACCCGCCCATACCATGATGGTTCCACCACTATAAGGATGGACTTCCTGGCAGGATTTTAATCGCTGTTGGCGTCCAGGGGTTCTCCAGTGTCGTATACGTCTTGTATCCGGCCTCATACCAAAACGAGACTCATCAGAAAAGCACACGAAACGCCATTGTTCTTCTGTCCAATTTCTGTGTTCAAGAGCCCATTGATATCGAGTCCTACGATTGTGCATTGCTATAGGTGGTACCCGTAGCGGTCTTCGGGAATGAAGGTTCACTTCATGCAAGCGGTTTCTGACTGTTTGGTCGCTAATTAAGTTCCCTGAAGAGCGATGAAGGCTCACGGCTAACATCATGGCGGTTATTGTTGGAGTTCTTCGAGCTGTGATTTGAATGTATCGGTCTTGTCTCCGTGTGGTGCAGCGATACCGTCCTCCATGGCGCTCAGCCACGGTACCAGTGGTTCGGTAACGTGTCCAAAGTCGACTGATAACACTCTGACTTGTATTCAGAGCTAAAGCCACAGTACGTTGCCGGGAACCAGCTTCTATCATTCCCACGGCTCTGATCATTTCTTCCCTGCTTAAATGACGTCGCCGCTCCATAATAACGTTGGTTTTAATCAGTAGTAGGGAAACAGTAGCACTAATAATGTCTTCAATGCGTCTTATGTTTTTATAGGGAAAATATTGACAGCTGATTTTCATCTTTTACTCGAATTTGATTGACAGTTCCTGTTTTAAATTATGAAATGCACCAAAAAGGATCCATATAAATTTATAAAATCATAAATTTATTACAAAGCCACATCTCAATCACAAGAAATCCGCATAAACATGCTTGATCCCTAGACTTTTTTGATGTGTGTATTACAAATAGGTTGTAATTTGCCCAGTCTGCCGGGGCGGGAAAGTATCCACATTTCGTGCCGATAAACCCAGTAAAGTGTATCTATACGTTTCGGGATCAGGCTTAAATTGCCGTCATGTCCATTCAAGCTGGCATAATAATAATAATAATAAAATTCTTGATTGCACACAAAATATAAAATATAAAAACATGTACATAGGCGAGCATAATACCATAAAGGTATTCTCTACCAGCTAACCTTTGGAAGAGTGAGAGAAGAATATTATGGGTGCAGAGTAATAAAAATTAACCAAAAATATCAAAATATTAATAAGTAAAATCAATAAATATATAGGTACGTAGGTAAGTATAATAAATATATACTGTGTATAATAATATAAGTAGGACCGATTGCCTTGAATGCTCACGAACCAGTGGGTCCGCGCCAAGCGCGCACCTCCTTTTATACTTCCCCTACACTAGCGCCCTCTTCCCAACGGCTACGCCGCGCGTATTTCTATGTTAGCTATCAATGATATTGGCTAATATTGCTCGTCGCTTTGTGAGCGACAACAATAAATAATAAATAAAATACGTGCATATTTAAAATAAATAAATAATAATACCTATATGTCAAAAAAAGGAGATTCAGATGCATTTTGTTTTTTAAGAATTAGGTACATAGTGTTAGGGATTTATGTCAGTCAAAATAGGTGATATGCGGACTGATTGTGATAATTTGCCCAGTCTGCTGGGGCGGGGAAGTATACACCGTTCGTGCTGATAAACCCAGTAATGTGTATTTACACGTTTCGAAGTCAGGCTCAAATTGCCGTCATGCCCAGTCAAGCCGGCATAGTGTTAGGGACGGATGTCAGTCATGATTGTCTGATTCCAGTTTCTAACATTCATGCACCTTGCGCGCCGCTTACTATCAGATGGGCGCAAAAAAAAATACCAAGCGAGAGAACATTTTTAGAATAGAAAGTAAAAAAGTAAAGTATCATCACGACCGTTTTCCTTTCGGGGTGGTCAGAAACCACGCTTATAAATAAGCGGATTCACATTTAGTCAACTTTACTATAGGCCAATCATGACAAGTGGCAAGCTCGTCGATGTCTCCAGCGTACCCAACTCGAGAAATATCACAAATAAATTAAATATTATTTAAATGTATTTATTTACATTATTTAATATTTTTGTGTCCCGACCAGTAATCGAACCCGGTACCTCAGAGTCTAAATCCACGGACTTAACCGCTAGACCACGGAGGCAGTAATTTTTAGAATATTTGCAATAATAGATTGGTCTGACTCTATTTATACAAAATTCGTTTGTTTGGCCTAAACCAACCTTTATGAGTTATGTTTAAAAAAAAATCAACGTTATTTTTTGAGAATAATTAAATCCACTAATTGCATTAACTCGTACAATGGCGGTTAATGCTGATGTCATTAAACCCATCGCGATTAATTAACTTTACTAACTGTTTATTTTGAATGTTTCCTGTCCGCTTAAATTTTATGGAACTTTCGGTGGGAAAAAATAGTCCAAAGTTCAGAAAGGTAACTCTAGCGGATTAAGGTTAAGATTGTTATTTTTTACAGGATAACTAACGACTAAGAAAAATTAAAGTTACAAAGTATGGAAACATGAAGGGATATTTAAGTTATTGCAATTGGAATATAATATAACTACAAAAAAGTTAATAAGTATCATCACGACCGTTCCCTTTCGAGGTGGTCAGAAACCAAGCTTATAAATAAGCGGATTCACATTTAGCCAACTTTACTATAGGCCAATCATGACAAGTGGCAAGCTCGTCGATGTCACCAGCGTTCCAAACTCGAGAAATATCACAAATTAAATTAAATGTATTTATTTACATTAATAAATATTTTTGTGTCCCGACCAGGAATCGAACCCGGTACCTCCGAGTCTAAATCCACGGACATAACCGCTAGAGCACGGAGGCAGTTCAATAAATGAATTAAACCTATTACTTATATGTTTTTTTATTGACACATATTTTTTTCTTTTTCCTAATTATAAATGTGCTCTGTTTCCTGGACTAGTCTGATGAAACAGAGTGTGTTCCAGAAGACAAGTGCTCTTCGTTAAAGTTACACAATGTATGACAATAAAAGACGAAAATAATAGAAGCCAAAAACAACACATAAGCAAAACATAAATATAAAAAAAAAAATGAAAGGGTATAAGGGGTAGGAAATAATATTAAAAAATGAATGAATGAATGGCAACTCTATTATGTTAAAACCACAGACAAGAAAGAAGTTCTCACTACCAACTACAGGCGGAGCCATTTTCTATAAAAAAAAAAGTTTAACATTTGCTTGTTCTAAGATTCCACCCCCTGGGTCCACCCAAGTAAAGATCAAGAATTCTGTGTTGCAGTATGATGACGATTATTAAGTTAAATATCTCGGCTACATACAGGGTGCGTGCAGTGCACAGATATTGTTATCTTGTATAACGGGCGGGACCGGTCGAACCCACTTCACTTCCGTGCCACGCAAAAAACCTGGACCACACGCGTTAAGGTGATCTTACATGAACGAAACACGTGGTTATTCTCATATTAGCTATTTAACCTTCATGTAATATTAGCAATAAAACTGTACATTATGCATTCGCTATGTATTTGGCCTGCGTAAGTATGATCATGTCTCTTCGTAGATCAGTACATATTCTTATCTTCTTATACGGCATTCTTCATAATCCTAATACACCCCGCTACTTGAGCGACCGTTTCGAATTTCTGTGCGACTCACACACCCGGTCTCTTCGTTCTTCACAGAACAACCAACTTTCTATCCCTCTTCACTCTTCTAGCAGATATTCCGATTGTCTCACCGTGTCAGCAGCTCGTCAATGGAACAGGCTACCATTGTTTATCAGACAGGCACCGTCTTTAAATATATTCAAAAAACTTCTTCTCTCTTATTTCCTTTAAAAGCAAAACGAATCCTAATCACCTGACATATTATTAGTACCTATATATGTATATATAATTATTTATGTATTTAT
Organism: Tinea semifulvella; assembly: GCA_910589645.1. NCBI lineage: Eukaryota > Metazoa > Arthropoda > Insecta > Lepidoptera > Tineidae > Tinea > Tinea semifulvella. The sequence goes on from OU342604.1 coordinate 1,868,762, forward strand.
CTTAATTATGTATTATTATTTTTTTGTTAGGTATTATAGTATTATAAATGTATATATTGTATTTATTTACATATTTTAATTCTGGTTTTTACTATATTATTTCCATTTTCACACTCTCCCAAAGGTTAGCTGGTGGAGAATATCTTCATGGTATTATGCTCGCCTATGTACAACACTTTATATTGTATATTTTGTGTGCAATAAAGAATTTTATTATTATTATTACATTGCATAGAGGCAGAGATGTTGGCGATATGTGTATCGTGTAGCCCTGAGTTCCATGCAACACATCTAATATATATATACACTTATACTACATATACCTATACATTAAATATTACATATCAATAATAACAATATACTAAATTCCAGTAAATAAATTATAGCAACATATACTAAGTATATATATATATAATACATATACTCATACATACACTAAATATTACATATCAATAATAACAATATACTAATATCCAGTAAATAAATTATAGCAACTACGACTACATACACATACTTTTACATAGATATAAAATACTAGTGTTGTGATAGGAAGTGCAAATGGACCATTTAAAAAAATAGAGATCTGTTGATTACTTGCCTGATGCTAAGAGGAAAATTGATCCACAGATTTCTAGTTAAAAAAAAATATATAAAAGTAGTATATTAAAAGATTACATATTTATGACGTTTGTTGTAGCAACTCTGGGCCCATGGAGTCCAAGTGCAATAAAGTTTTTAAAAGACATAACACCGCGTCTTGTCGTCTCCTCCGGTGATAAGAGGGCTGGCTCTTTCTGCGCCCAAAGAATCAGTATTGCAATTCATCGGGGAAATGCAGCCAGCGTTCTTTTACCATTCCACGCGGACGGGACTTATATCCCTATCCTTAGTATTAATATTAGTTTTATTTTATATTTTGTAAATATTTTTTTCGAATAAATGTTTATTATTTTATATATAAAATAATGTATGCAAGCCCTTATAACAGGTGCGTTTCATACTTGATTTATATAGAAAAACTAATTACATACGTACCTACCCACACTACAGGAATTATCTTGTTTACCGGTTTACAGATGTTAAATATTTCCGTATAATACCGGTTTACAAAATTTAAACTTTATCACAACCTTCTATGGAACACAGAATTCTAGATCTTTACTTGGGTGGGCCTTCCAGAACATATCGTCATGATCGTAAAACAGTGACAGATCGATCTGCTATATTTCAAATTTTCATGGCGGCCATTTAAAGTTATTTCAATTGTTTTTTGTCACTTCTCTTTTAAGTTAATAAGTGCAAACCTTCTAGATTTCATTTTGGAACCCTTTCTAACATTTGCACTTACTAACTATATGAGACCACAAACAATATAATATTTCAAAACTATAAATAAAATCAGATTTTTTTAACCAAGTTATAATAATTCCTATTATTTGCTATCGAAACAATGCAAAATTATGGGTATTTTTTTAAATCCGACACTGTTCTACGATCATGACGATATTTTTGGAGAATTTGGGCATTTCTCGCCAAGGTTGGTCAGACAGGAGATATCGGAAGTTTTCCAATTTTAGGTGACGAAACAATTTATTTACATCTAAATACATATATTTCAGAATTTAGAAATTACCTTAGAAGAGCGGTGGTGGTCGCGTCGGTTTGGACCCCGGCATCTACCAATGAGAAATGCACTTTTCTTACGCACATTTGTCATACATTTACAACACCACCGTCCCACGTAGAGTACGTTAACCGTCGGTCCCGGTTCCACTAATACCAACGAATTGTCATTACAAATTGACATCAGACCCTTGACAATCCGAGGCCACCGTGGCGAGTATAGGTCAAATTCTCCAGTTATTCTGGAAGGCCCACCTCCAACAGTGGAGGTCCAGACTCTGTGTTCTAGCTGTGATGATAAGTGAATTACTATATGTTAAAAAATATTATTTAAATATCTCACAATAACTTATAATATATAATGAATATACTCGTATATATATAAGGGCGGACTTACTGCCGATAAACATTTTTTTAAAACATATTTCCAGACACAGCGCCATCTAGTTTCCGTGGTAAGCTACGAGGCTTGTGTTACGGAAACTAGATGGTTGATAAACTACATATTATACTTTTTTTTTTAAATATATACATATTATACATATAAACAGCCAGACCGAGACAAATTATACAATGTACAACTTGCCCCCGCGTGGTGGGAATCGAACCCACGACCTCCCGAGTTCACGGCAACGTTTGTTACGTTAATTGTTACAAATTACTATATGTATATATATATACTATATGTATATATACATTATCTGACAGCCAACCTTATATATATACTTGTATACACTGCAATAAAGTTTTAAATAAATAATTTAGTCGGTGGTGGGTGTGAGGTCACAATTTGTGGTGCAAAGATGAATCGAAATGTCATAATATGTGTAGACCATAGACTAAGCCTGAGTTGCACCAAAATGAAGTCTCTGTGATTGTAACAATTAAAGTTAAAAATGACGTCTAATGTATCAGATTTATTTTATAGCTCTGCCGTAAGCTGGTACTATCGACGCCATTCTTAACCTTAATCGTTACATTTACGATGATTTCGTTTTGATGTTGGGTCATTAGAATCATCTCAAATAATTTTAAGATAACTATATTATTTAAAAAACATAAAACTACATATAAGGTAAGTGTACCAGTTATGGACGGTATAAGGTCGAATTTTTGCATAAATAATCACAAAAAAAAAGTTATTCTTCTATTCTTACAAAAAATACCAATTAATGTGTTTAAGGTAATTTAGCTTTTAGTAACATTTGAAATGCTTCGGATATTTTACTCCATAAATAAAAAACCATAAAAGAAAGTAATCTTAAATGTTCCACTAATAGACATGATAAGTCAGTCATGGACACCCAGTGATGAACTGAGTTCCGTTATTGGACATCTAGTGATGAACACATAGGAAACTCAATGTTTAGCTTTAAATATTTTTAATATTCGGTTAATATACATGTATATTAGACAAATGTTGAGATCACCCATAATTAACAAAATTAAGTTATTATCTCTTAAACAATAATCAATCACATAGTTTGACAAAATATTTATATCACCTACTATGATTAACAAAATTAAGTTATTTTCTCTTAAATGATAAGAACAAATTTCTATCAAATATCATTTTGACGTCAACGTTGTCTAATATTAGAAAATTTTATTCTGTTACTTTTTTATCAATATTATGTTTAAGTCCTGTTTTCTCTTCACCCTTCTGTTCATCTTGTTCTCTATCTTTAAATGTCTAAGTATGTATTTTTAAAGTTTTGGTAAGATGTATTTTTTATTTATTTAATTATTTGTGTATCTGCTTATGCCAATTGTATTGTCTTAAAGATAACTTTTATTTATGGCTATGCGATAGCTGATATTTTATTTTAACATTTTAATTTGGTCGGATAATATTGGCCTCTTAACTTCACACGTGCACCGGTAAATAGTTTGATATTTTTTGTAAAGTACAGGAGGGTTATTCTCGGGCTATACATAGGCCGCGTTCGTTTTATAGGATTTCCAACATTTCGTAGCAACTTCATAAACCAGCGTGAAATGTCGTTTTTGTTAAGAAATACCACTTTTTTTAACAATGCTAACATTTCTTAAATAAAACGCGCGGTGAGGCTACTTTTTGACAAGTATGACAAGTTACAAATAATAACAAATCATTTGACAATGTATTATGGTCTTAGAATTTATTACACAAAATCGTTTAAAATATATTTTAAACAAATATAATATACACTATAAACTATACAACAATGTAAACAAACCATTTCTTATGTTAAATGACATCTGTCAAAAAGTAACATCAATAACCCTCCTTTCAAGACGGTACTGACATACGAAATTATTATCAAATGTTAGAATTTTCATTAAACGAACGACTTGTGCTAAAAAAGTGGTATTTTCATGCTAACATTTCTTAAAACGAACGCGGCCATAATGTATAGATAATGTCGCATTCGATATTATATCGAGTGACACCTGTTTTTTGTGGGAAATATGTTTGGGGCAATTCTGTATTGCTTGATAATTGCCCCCCAGGTAGTGGTTTAAGTCTAAGAACAGTGCGTGTACTATAAAGCAGATAAACAGGAATGGTGGAAGCTGTTGGTTCATTACAACATTAGAATTTACGTTAAATAGAACAGAGACATCCGTAGAGTCGACAAATTATTTTTAGTTATCATTTTATAAATATTAAATATATTAAGAGGGTTCAACGTTTTTGTATCCCTCTCGCTCGCACAATCAAACATTTTTAAAGATCACTTAAATCTGAGAGAGACTTTTGAGAAATGACGTCTATTACCTTTGTAGGAAATAAAATTACGGACATTTTAGTTGTACGAGTATTAACGGGTTCAAGACTCAGCTGAACGCAGTGGAAGTTGGTGCGAGAGGATTTCCAGCAAAATCTTTGCACCACTTACTGAAATAATTGGGCATAAGCAGGTCTGCAGGATATACATTTATGGAAAGAGCTTCCAAGACGGCATTAACATTATTCGTTGGGTAGGGAGAGGAGTGGAATGGTAGATCGTGAGCGTATTATTGCGCAATAAAATAAAAAGGGAGGCATTCAAACCAGCCTATTGTCGGTCGCAAGCCCATGACAACTGCAACCCGCACAGTGAATCCATGGAATGCTTAGAAATGTGTCTTCTTTCAATTTCCAAAGACAAACTGAAAAACGCGGCGGAGGACTTTTTGTTATAATATGTAGTGATGATAGTGATTATTATTATTATTAAGTGGTAGCGTAAATAGTAACCGACATAATTAATAAATGTGATCAGATATTGTAATGTCTATTTTACGCATTACTTTTTTTTATACTTTTATACTGAGCGCCCATGTGACGACATCAGTACCTACCACTATGTCGGCATTTGAAGATACTTTTTTACACTTTGTTTGAAGATCTTCAGGTTATAGGAGTGGGGAAACACACTGGCTGGGAGAGCAGTCCACATCTTCAGCGTCCGACAGAGAGAATGAAATGAAAAAGATGGAGTAACAGTCTCTAGAATATATTATACTGCGTGGAATTTATTAAAGAGCAAATATTTTAACATTGTATTCTAGAATAAGAATAAAGAATATACGTATTTATTATTTTAATTATTCAGTAATAAAATCCCAAGTTACGGTGCAGAGAAGTTTTCCTAAAAATATAGCCACTCATATCGCGCGAACGTTGACTTACGTAATTCTTTCTCCCTCTATATCGACTCTCGGCTGTAAGCGAAATCAATTAATAATAATATTCCCCAGCCTTTAGGTATTTGTCACGATGGGTATTTTCAGACGCGGCCTTTTGCGATATGTTTTCGGATAATGATTTTTTCTTAAAACTAAGTGACCTTGTTTATTTCAAATAGAGGTTCTAGCAATGACACCTGAAGCCTAAAAAAATATTTCCTCTTTTGATAATACGCGGTATACTATATTTTATTTCAATAATGGAAATGTATTTCGCCCCCATTTAACACCCGTCTACGCGACAATGGGTCGCGCCCCCTGTTTGTGAACTTCTGAGCTAGAAGTTAAAATAAAATAAAATAAATTTTGGATAAAGCGACTCTATTCATGTAAAAAATCCCGATCAATCATTAGAGCCGACCACTTAGAGGTAATTCCTTCCGGGAGCATCGTCTTAACTATTAATTGAGATGAGAAACTAATTTAGTGTTAATTGTACGATCATTAAGACGGTAACGGCGCGGGCGCCTTAATAGTACAAAATGGTTGTAACTACGCAACTGTCAACTTTTTTAGACTTAATTAATAGGTAGGTGTAAACTTCTAATGATTTACTTACTGGCATATCATCATCATCGTCATCATCATAATAAACTATACTTATGTTATGATTATTGAATTGTATTTAGTTAAGCCACGCTGCAAAAAACTTGGGGCCTGGTTTTGGGCAATCTCTTTTAACTTTTAAATATTATTTATATTGACAAGGTGACCGCTCATGTAGGTAATTGATAACTAAATATGAATGCATACATTAATGTATTGAATGATATTATGTTATTATTTCAAACATTATCGTGACATTTTGATCACTCGATTTAGGCACACCCTCTGTATCAATGTCAACGACTACAGTCTGTTACTATCAAATTGTTTAAAGATATAAACAGTGTTTTATAGCAAAAACCCTGTAGGTATAGTGTATCCACACGTTTCGGATTCAGGCTCGAATTGCCATCATGCCCAGTTAAGCCGGCATAGTGTTGGGGATTGATGTCAGTCTGCTTCCAGTTGCTAATAATCATGGACCTTGCGCGCCACTTACCATCAGGTGGGCGGAAGGTCACATGAGCTAGTTTAAAAAATAAAAAACTTAACCGCTGGCTGTAATGAAAAAAATATCTCTGAAATGTCCGATTTTTTTTTCTCTAGTAAGTTTATAGACTACTCTTCCTAAAATGTTTATTTATTCGAAATAGACACAAAAATATTAAAATAAAATAGATTAAAAACGAATTATAAACAATACTAATCCAAAAATATCTATAAAATTAAAACTATTCTACAAAATAAACTAAGGGCTTACCACCAGGGAGGGTACCTAAAACGTTCGCCGCATTTCCTCGTTGAATTATAACTACATTCACACTTAAAAAATGTTTGATTGTGCGAGCGAGAGTGATGCAAAAGCATTAAACCCTCTTAAAGGCCGAGTTTATTTATAATTTCGGTAAATTTAATTTAGATTGATTATACAGATTCTGACACACATACTAAATGCAACGTAAAATAATCTTGGTACTTATGGCTATGGGGGGAGTAAAGACTGATTTCCCTTAACAAGGTTTGTAGCCCAATGTTTTATATTCAGGGATAGCTACTTTTAAGTTAAATTAAGCGAATACTTTTACGTATAAAAATAAATGTCATTGCGGGCTTATAGGGCATTTTTTACATCTGACTACGCAACCGGTTTTAGGTAACCGAGAATTTTAAGAAACCAAAATTTAAAGTATTTTTTTAATTTTATTCATCACAGCCAGCTAGAACATTGTTGGAGATGGGCCTTCCTGAAATTTCTGGAGAATTTTGGCCAACTCTGGCCACGCTGTCAGACGGGTTGGCGAGGGTCGTTATGACAGGTCGTCGGGTCTGATGTAAATTTTAATGACAATTTATTAACGATTTCACAAGTTGGTATTAGTGGAACCGGGACCGATAAAGTACTCACCAAGGCTTGGGAATGATGGTGTTGTAATTCTATGACAAATGTACGTAAGAAAAAAATCTCATTGGTACATGCCGGTGTTCATTTTAAGGAACTGCCTACGTGGACTAGCGATTAAGTCCGTGGATTTAGACTCGGAGATACCGGATTCGATTCCTGGTCGGGTCACAATATTTAATAATGTAAATAAATATATTTTATTTGTGATATTTCTCGAGTTTGGTACGCCGGAGACATCTGATTGAGGCTGATTGGCCTATAGTAAAGTTGGCTAAATGTGAATCCGCTTATTTATAAGCGTGGTTCTGACCACCCCGAAAAGGAAACGGTCGTGATGATGGTTTACTTTTTTTTTTAAGGAAATCGTTCGTACAACCGAGCCATCACATCTCTTCAAAAGTAAATACAATAAAGTGATAACTACATTTTAAAAAATATATTACCTTTTTTGCCAATATACGACGATTTATCTTTTAGCGCCAATTATTATCTGAAACAATAATAAAAAATTAAAAATGTAATTACGTTTAATACAAAATATATAAAAACATCTCGTAATTTTATAAAATATCAAGAAATGAGATTTTATGAATTGTAGTTACCATATTTTCTTGGCTATTATTAAAAATGCAGTTTGACGTTTACGTACATTTGCGTGTCTCCTGGAGCACGTTAAACCGTTGGTCCCGGTTCAACTAATACCGACTTGTGGAACCGTTAATAACTGTCATTAAAATTGACATCAGACCCTTGCCAACTCGTCTGGCCGGCGTGGCCATTGTAGGCCAAAATCTCCAGAAAGATTTGCTGGCTCATCTTCAGCAATGGAGGTCAGCTGTGTGTTCTAGGGGCTGTGAAGATGATAAAGATTAATTTGAAAAAAATATTTAATGTACAATTTTTTGTGCCTGTAGATTTAGCCTGGGTTGCACCAAAAATAAATCTTGTTAAATAAACGATTAAAGTTAAAAATTACTTTGAATGTACCAGCTGACGACAGACCTTCAAAATTAATCTAATTCAGTACAGCCCCTAGAGCACAGTGTCCTAGACATCCACTACTGGAGATGGGCCTTTCAGGACATATATCTGGAGAATTTGGCCTACACTCGCCACGCTGGCCAGACGGCTTGGCGAGAATATGATATTAATTTTTAATGACAATTTATTTACGATTCCACAAGTTGGTATTAGTAACCGGAACCGACGGCTTAATACGGCACGGGAACGGTGATGTTGTAAATCTATGACAAATGTACGTAATAAAAGTGTATTTCTCATTGGTATATGCCGGGGGGGTTTGAACCGACCTTTGTAGGATTTAAGGACCGCGTTCTTACAATCGAGCCACCACAGCGCTTTTACTAATTATAAATACTAATTATTCTGAGAGCTTTAATTCTCATATCGTTTGGTGTCATGCCCCTCCTGATTTTTTATATTTCCCGCTCTTTCCCTGACCTGTCAAATTTCTCTGCGCCAACCGTTAAATTGTGAAAATAGTGGATACCATCACGACCGTAATCCCTTGCAAGGTCATTCATAGTTATATAGCCAACTGTAATATAGGCCCATTATAAGGAGTAGCTTGTCGATGTCTCTAGCTTATCAGACTCGAGAAATGTTACAACTTTTTTTTGTCTCTTGTCTCGATCAGGAATCGAACCCTTATCGTCTAAATCTACAACCTACCGCTAGATCACCGAGGCAGACACAATAATTTAATGCACTAAAAATTGTACCTTCTTCTTAGCGTACCAGATGTAAAAATGTCACAAATCAAAGTAAAATATCATCACGACCGTTTCCCTTTCGGGGTGGTCAGAAACCACGCTTATAAATAAACAGATTCACATTTAGCCAACTTTACTATAGGCCAATCATGACAAGTGGCAAGCTCGATGACTCCAGCGCACCAAACTCAAGAAATAACACAAATAAATTAAATATTAATTAATTGTATTTATTTACATTAATAATTATTTTTGTGTCCCAACCAGGAATCGAACCCGGTACCTCCGAGTTTAAATCCACGGACTTAACCGCTAGACCACGGAGGCAGTTATCACAAATATATATTATTAGCCACTCCAGTGTGCACGTAGTGTCCCCAAGCTTTAAAACGATGTATTTATATTAGAGATGAAACGGATATCCGGTAACTATCCGATATCCGGAGTTACTATCCGGCCGAAACATTCTCATTATTTTATACGAGAAAAATGATACTACGTTGTGGACAGTTTATTTTAATAATCACTCGACAAAAATGTTTATTTTATTGATTAGCCTAATACTCAAAGTTAACAAGTGGCAAATTATGGTGAATGAACAAACAAATTTTCTGCATTTGTTGGTAATAATAATTTCAAATCAAACTGGTCGCGTCATGTCGATAAAGGACCGAATATTAGGTTGCCGGATATCCGGCGCTCCGGCCTCGTAGCTTGCCGAATATTCGGTAACCGGTATCCGGCCAAACCACTATCCGTTTCATCTCTAATTTATATTACGAAACACGTCTAAAATCAAATATGTCGTGACGAAAGTGTCAAAATTTTAAATTATATTTACGCACCTTGTTCTCTCGTGCGGTTAAGGTTAAAATGTTTATAACGGCATTTAACATGACCAAAAGTAAAAAAGTCAAGTAACTACGTGAGGTTCTCAAAAACTACTTTTTATAGGTACTGATAACTAAATTTAAAAGGTTATTAATTGATCGTTGTGGTGCAGTTCTGTATATGTTTTATTTTGTAAATCTGATATAGCTGAGTTTTCCTTGCAAATTCCTTTCTCAGTCAGATTAAACATTAACAGGTCACTGGAATCTGCTAAGCTGCTGGTCTTCTGCTAACAGCTTACTTATTGGACCACTTTGCTGCTTAGTCTTCTACTAGCAGGAGTAGAATCATTCAAAATAATTAAATTAATGACGTTTCATAAATGCCTGTAATAGGTTTATGTGATATATATATATATATATCTTACTTGGTAAAATATATAAATTGAAGCTTAAAAATTTTATTGCCAAATATTTCGCCTCTCTTTGGAGCGGGAGTCACTGACAGTGACTGAAGGTCTTTGTCATAAATTTTGAAAAAGTAATTTTATTTCTTTTAGCAATGGTAAAGGCAATGTACTATACAGTTTTGTATTTATTTTTTTGAAAAATATCATCATCAATATCATGATGATATTATCATCATATTAAATATCATCATCAATATTTGGCAATAAAATTTTTAAGCTTCAATTTATATATTTTACCAAGTAAGAAACACATCTAACACATTTTATTTGTTGCAGATAATATATATATATATATATATACTAGCACGACATGTGACCTTCTGGAGTGGATTTTGTGGCGGCTCCATCTTGTTGAGCAACACCTCTGAGAGATCGACGCTACACACATCACCATAGACGAGAAGAGGAATGAGTAGTTTTGTACTTTGTGCAATAATGTTTAAAAAAAAAAAACTCCTAGTATGGTAGTCCACTTCATCTACTCCTGCGCATTACAATGAATAATAAGTGTATAATATAATCAAAGCAAAGAGATACTAATTCAAAACAAATATCTAAATAATTTATGAAAAAGAGCCAAGTCTTACAAGTCAGGCCCCATGTCTGGGCCCATAATGCCCTGCATTATTACTACCGCTAAGCCATTCTCAGCTCTCACTGCGTACGGTCTGCAAAACCAATTCAAAAAACTTCTAATAATATTATTCTATTAGCTGTTTGGTAAGAGGTAACCTGTATGTTATAATATGAAATTTTTAATCCGGTGTTTTGGATTTGCGGATGACATAGTCTGTTGCGGCCTAGCACATCCCTAGTCCTTGAATCCCTTCCCTACATTTATCGAAACAACCAATCGCGTGCCTCGGCCCTCGCGTCGAGTCGAGAACATTCCGCAGAAGTTGGATGAAAAGGCCAACAGACGCATTCAGCTAGGATGGGCGGTATTCGGAAAACTTCGGCACATCCTCTCATCGTGTATACGACAATGTTTGGAGACCAAGGTCTTTAACCAGTGCGTCCTCTGGTAATGTCGTACGGAGCAGAGACGTGGACACTGACAGTGGGTTTGGTCCATAAAATTTGAAGACTAAGGTCTTTAACCAGTGCGTCCTCCCGGTAATGTCGTACAGAGCAGAGACGTGGACACTGACAGTGGGTTTGGTCCATAAGTTCAAGGTTGCTCAGCGAGGTATGGAAAGAGTTATGCTTGGTATTTCTCTAATGAATAGAATTCGAAACGTTGATATTCGTCAGACAATGAAAGTTACTGACATGGCTTTTAAAATTAGCAAGCTGAAGTGGCAGTTGGCCGAACACATCTGTCGCAGAACCGACGAACGATGGGGCAAACGAGTTCTAGAGTGGAGATCACGTACGGGAATGGCTACAGTCTCTTGACTTAATGCGGTAAAAACAAAGTATTTAAAGATTACACACACAATATACACAAAAATAGGATTTCAACCACAAAATTTTGATTGATTACTGATGATTACTTTTTTATGAACGATTTGCTTCTTTAATTTTAATTTATTAATATATATTAAAGGGTTTCTGGGCGTTAACTACCGACCGGACAGACCTATATATATCATCATGCATTATGATAAGGGAAAACAAGCATTTGGAGCCGAACTAAGCCTATGATGATATATGTTATTGATTTCATATCCAATAAACTAAACTGAATAAAATACGTTATTATTATTACCTATGTGTTAAATAGGTTGTATTTATTATATCTGTTTCCGTGACGTGCTTTCCATACGTAAGTCGGCGGTGGCTGAAAATCGACGCTATGGCCTATACCTAGATTGTAGCGGACGCCGAGCTGATCACTTTGTCGCCATACATGTGCTTGTAGGCTTAGTTTGCATACTCTACATATTTTTTCAAATCAAATCATTTATTCATCCTTAAGTATAGGTACATACATTTTACTATTGAATTTGTATTTGTATTCAGTAGTTTGTGCGTTCAGCTATACTTTACCCTTAAGGGCATACAGATATAATATAATTAAATGCCAAAGTCAGAATTTTGGTTTAAAGTAATGCATTGAAATTAATACGATTAACAAAATGATATATTAATTAGTTAGGTAGTTCTACAAACACAAAAAATATATAATAAATGTCCTATTTTGAATATTATATTTTATGTAAAATATGAGATCATTATTAGTCCGAAAATATTTAATTGTATGTACATTTTCCCAGTAAAGCTTTCTTAAGTTTTGACTTAAATAATGGCAGTTTTTTTAATGTACCTATTGTTTATTTTATTTGTATTATGCTATGTATGTATGGTTTGATGACAAACAAATATATATTATATATATTTTTATTTTTTTGCCAGTCTCCTTGGGACTATCTCGGATGGGACGTCTCTAGAGGACATTTTTTATTTATAGCTTAGTTTATTTTTAATTTTATTATTTAGGTAGCTTTTAATTTATATTTAATGTACTATAAAATTTTATTCTTTAAAAAATAATATTTCTATTTTAAAATGCTTATTTTTAATAATGTATTTGTTTTGCCAATAGTACATAGTTTAACGCTGACATAAATCGCGTATTTAATAACAGCCGGTCATTTCGCGGAGCCGCGACCCATCGTAAAGTGCAAATAAATCCACATTATATACGTACATAACAAAGGTCTGTTAGGACCACTGGACATTCACCTTTGGGCCTACCTCGGAGGTCTAGGTAAAACGACTATTATATTACTAGTAACCATTATTATAACAATAAATAAAATCGTTAAATCAATTTTATTCGAAGGAATTATTACAAACAAAACTTTAAATAAAACCAAGTTTTCGAAACGGCTAACGGAAAAGTCTGGAGACAGGAAAGCTGGCAATTATTTCTGCCAACGTATACGCTTCGCTATACAGAGGGGAAATGTTGCCGTGACCTTGGGACTATCCCTGAAGGATCGTCTCTAGAGGTAATTTTTTATTAGGTTTAGTTTATATTTAATTTTAAGTAGTTTTTTATATAAAAAAAAAAATATCATCACGACCGTTTCCCTTTCGGGATGGTCAGAAACCACGCTTATAAATAAGCGGATTTACATTTAGCCAACTTTACTATAGGCCAATCATGACAAGTGGCAAGCTCGTTGATGTCTCCAGCGTACCAAACTCGAGAAATATCACAAATAAATTAAATATAAATTAAATGTATTTATTTACATTAATAAATATTTTTGTGTCCCGACCAGGAATCAAACCCAGTACCTCCGAGTCTAAATCCACGGACTTAACCACTAGACCACGGAGGCAGTTTATTTTAATTTAATTAACATTATTAAACTTTAAATTAAATAATAAATAAATAAATATTTCAGACAGGTCACACAGCGCCATCTAATTTCCGTGGTAAGCGGTAAGCTTGTGTTACGGAAACTAGATGGTTGATAAACTACATATTATACTTTTTTTTTTTTTTTTTACAATAAAAAACTAAATTTAACCTAAAATAAATATAATAAAAAGAGGACGAGGGGTCCAGCCTATAGTCGGTAGTCGGTCGCAAACCCGAGACACCATTCTTCATCTCTATCTTTACAGCAGACGATCGATTTAGTGACTCCATGGAATGCTAAGAAATTTGTCTTCCGCTGTTTGGCTCGGTTGGCCGTGTAGCATAGTGGTTGGATTAGTTAATTACATACATACATAGTGGTTACGACATAAATGATTCGCGTGCTTACCACTGATTAAACCATAATCGGAAATTTGCCAACTACCTCTAAAGTCTTGTTGGCACTGATTAGAACAGTGGTTTTCAAACTTTTGTTAAATATATGAGAAATTTATACGCGTGTTCACTGATTATTGTTGTTTATTTTTACCGACTGCGCGACGCAACTAAGGATTGTGTGTTTAAAAGAAAGAAAGAAAATACTTTATTTATCGCAACAATTACAATTGTTATAAAAAATATATATGCAAGAAATAAATCTAAATGTATAAATGTAAGCCTATTCTATATACCGAAACATACATACAGGTGTGGCGATAAATAGGTGGTCAGCTCAGCATATGCTACAGCCGAGGCTGCAGCCTGCTGATGCCTTATGTTGGGTGAGTCACGGGTCGCAGAGATGTACAGTACCGTTTACTTGTTTCTATGTATGTATGTTACTTTTTTAAATGAGCCGTTCCGACATCGATATATAGATATGCCCTATCTGATATACTTATAGATGTACCCATGAAACTATCTAAATCGCAAAATTGTCTATTACTTCGTAGTTGCACTCGATTGGTCGGTTCGTAGCGTTTCCGCCTGATTGGTGGATTCGTACGTTGTATGTTAATCGTAATGATAAGTATAATTAGGATTATTTGTGTACATATATGCTACGACAGTTCGGGCATGTTGAAAGGATGAGCGAAGAAAGATTGACGAACCAGGTATATAGTGCGAAAGTTGTAGGTAAAAGAGGCTCTGGCAAACCAAAACTCCCATATCACGATCAAATAAATAAAACACTGGCTGAAAGTGCATTAAGAAGCCTTTGTAACAAAAGGCCATGTATGAAGAGGTTGATGAATGTTGAAAGAGGTATGTCGTGATCGTCTCAAGTAGCGCTTAATTACCTACCCCGCAAGGGATCTGGCGTGAAGATATGTATGTATGTAGTACATAGTTGTAGCTTCCACAACATAGTTCTATAGAAATTGGCCCACACTCGCCACGCCGGTAATTCGGGTTATCGAAGTTTTGATTTGATTTTCTTGTTAATTTATTAACGTAACAAGTTCATATTACTGAAGCCGTAACCGACGATTTCCGAAAACAAACTGTATTTCACATTGGTAAATACTTGGGTTCAAACCGCGACCTTGGGATTGAATGACAGTGCTCTAATAACTGTACTTGCACGACACCGCCGCTACCAGTGGCCTAATCGAGGACTTTTTTGAGGAAGTGTGGTTTAAGTTTCTTGCTTCGGTTATTTTATTCAAATTTTTTTATTCACTGTCTAACTAATAGCATTTCCAATCCTATCTCTGTTTTCTTTAATTTGTACTAGTTAGTTACCACTAGTATACCGCTCATCTCAGACAAAAGTGCCAATGTTGAGAACCTCTGTAAATTTAGCAATTAATAACATAAGTAACAAACCAATCGCAGAATGATGTTGGTTAAAAAGATAATCACATGTGTATCATTAAATGTGATTAAATATAATTGATCCACCATTGACCTGGATATAGCAAAGCGCACTTTATTATGTATTATATCTAAAGGTGGGACTAGACGCAGCAATTCAAATCAAATATATCAAATGTATTTTTTTTTATAAGAAACTATTAATTTAAATTCATAAATATTATTGTGTTCCGATCAGGAATCGAACCCGGTACCTCCGAGTCTAAATCCAGGGACATGACCGCTAGACCACGGAGGCAGTTATGTAATAAAATAAAATAAATCAATGTAGTTAAGCAATGTAGGGAATCGTGTTGATAGTTTTTCTGCTATCATGCGTAAATGCACTGCGTCTCTAGTCAATAGAATTAGAGGCAGCACCAACAATATGCTTAAGGTCATATCGGATAAAGTGAACTGTCCAATACAGTGTCACTTTATTAACATTCACTATAACCGACAAATTGACACGTGTACAAATAAGTATAAATAAATCACTAACATAAAATTTTAGTTTACTAACATAGTGATAGGTATACTAACAAATTGACACGTGTACAAATAAGTCACTAACATAAAAAAATAGTTTACTAACATAGTGATAGGTATACTAATAAAAATGGATTGTAATTATCTATTAAATTGAATATATTGTTATTATTATTAAGCTATTTTTCTTTTATTTTTTCTTTTCAGTTTTTAATTCAAATTTTTTTTTACACAGGCGGGTTATTTTATTATTTTTATTTAGAAATTTAATTGGACTATATACAAAGGCGGACTTAATGCCGTTAGACATTCTCTGACAGCCAAATCTTTAGGACATTTAGACAGTATAGATAGATGGTAGGTGCAATATTAAGTCAATATATATTATTATACGTGGTGACTTTGTATGGTCTTATGTTAGAGTAATATGTGATTCTATTGATAGAAATAAACAACTTCCTAAAAAAACATTATTTTTGGCTTCTTCCATTTAAAAATTAACACTTTGTACGAAGAATCCAATTTTTTGTGCGATTTCCGACATTATAGAAGAGTTCGACCGTGGACAGAGCCAAGAAATGTGAAACTGTTTAAGCTACGTGTTCTAGTGGCTGTAATGACGAAAGAAGTTACAACTGTTTACTTTGCTTCCACACTTCTTTTTATACGAGAATAATAATTTGTAAGTTTTTCAATATTTCCGCGCAATCGAAATTGAATACGTGCGTTTTAAATCGACGTAAAATTGTTATTATTTGCTAAGTCGGACGTATTTGTTACTAAATCTCAACCTTTATTTCTTAAAGAGTATTAACTGCTAGAATATGAGGCCTAATTCTGGCTTTTTCTACTTACGTGTCGGTAAGCAATTTTTAAATAAAAAGTGACAGATCTTCATAGAAAACTGTCAGTTTCATTCGAGCAAATCGAGCGGATATACATGCACGTCAAAGCGCGAGAATCGGAACCCAGTAATAATAATAATAATAAAAAGCGTTTATTCATTAAATAGCAAATATACATGCACGTCAAAGCGCGAGAATCGGAACCCAGTAATAATAATAATAATAAAAAGGGTTTATTCATTAAATAGCGGATATACATGCACGTCAAAGCGCGAGAATCGGAACCCAGTAATAATAATAATAATAAAAAGGGTTTATTCATTAAATAGCGGATATACATGCACGTCAAAGCGCGAGAATCGGAACCCAGTAATAATAATAATAATAAAAAGCGTTTATTCATTAAATAGCGGATATACATGCACGTCAAAGCGCGAGAATCGGAACCCAGTAATAATAATAATAATAAAAAGCGTTTATTCATTAAATAGCGGATACACATGCACGTCAAAGCGCGAGAATCGGAACCCAGTAATAATAATAATAATAAAAAGCGTTTATTCATTAAATAGCGGATATACATGCACGTCAAAGCGCGAGAATCGGAACCCAGTAATAATAATAATAATAAAAAGGGTTTATTCATTAAATAGCGGATATACATGCACGTCAAAGCGCGAGAATCGGAACCCAGTAATAATAATAATAATAAAAAGCGTTTATTCATTAAATAGCGGATATACATGCACGTCAAAGCGCGAGAATCGGAACCCAGTAATAATAATAATAATAAAACGGGTTTATTCATTAAATAGCGGATATACATGCACGTCAAAGCGCGAGAATCGGAACCCAGTAATAATAATAATAATAAAAAGCGTTTATTCATTAAATAGCGGATATACATGCACGTCAAAGCGCGAGAATCGGAACCCAGTAATAATAATAATAATAAAAAGCGTTTATTCATTAAATAGCGGATATACATGCACGTCAAAGCGCGAGAATCGGAACCCAGTAATAATAATAATAATAAAAAGGGTTTATTCATTAAATAGCGGATATACATGCACGTCAAAGCGCGAGAATCGGAACCCAGTAATAATAATAATAATAAAAAGCGTTTATTCATTAAATAGCGGATATACATGCACGTCAAAGCGCGAGAATCGGAACCCAGTAATAATAATAATAATAAAAAGCGTTTATTCATTAAATAGCGGATATACATGCACGTCAAAGCGCGAGAATCGGAACCCAGTAATAATAATAATAATAAAAAGCGTTTATTCATTAAATAGCGGATATACATGCACGTCAAAGCGCGAGAATCGGAACCCAGTAATAATAATAAAAAGCGTTTATTCATTAAATAGCGGATATACATGCACGTCAAAGCGCGAGAATCGGAACCCAGTAATAATAATAATAATAAAAAGCGTTTATTCATTAAATAGCGGATATACATGCACGTCAAAGCGCGAGAATCGGAACCCAGTAATAATAATAATAATAAAAAGGGTTTATTCATTAAATAGCGGATATACATGCACATCAAAGCGCGAGAATCGGAACCCAGTAATAATAATA
This sequence comes from Tinea semifulvella, assembly GCA_910589645.1. NCBI lineage: Eukaryota > Metazoa > Arthropoda > Insecta > Lepidoptera > Tineidae > Tinea > Tinea semifulvella. The sequence goes on from OU342604.1 coordinate 1,887,177, forward strand.
ATAATAAAAAGCGTTTATTCATTAAATAGCGGATATACATGCACGTCAAAGCGCGAGAATCGGAACCCAGTAATAATAATAATAATAAAAAGCGTTTATTCATTAAATAGCGGATATACATGCACGTCAAAGCGCGAGAATCGGAACCCAGTAATAATAATAATAATAAAAAGCGTTTATTCATTAAATAGCGGATATACATGCACGTCAAAGCGCGAGAATCGGAACCCAGTAATAATAATAATAATAAAAAGCGTTTATTCATTAAATAGCGGATATACATGCACGTCAAAGCGCGAGAATCGGAACCCAGTAATAATAATAATAATAAAAAGGGTTTATTCATTAAATAGCGGATATACATGCACGTCAAAGCGCGAGAATCGGAGCCCAGTAATAATAATTTGATCGCCTCCCTGGTCTAGTGGCAACAATCGTTCAAAAAAAAGTATAATATAGTTTATCAACCATCTAGTTTCCGTAACACAAGCCTCGCAGCTTACCACGGAAATTAGATGGCGCTGTGTGATTGTCTGAAAATATTTATTTAAAAAAAAAAAAAAAAAAAAAGCGTTTATTCATTATAGATAAAAGAACTCTTTTACATTAGGTACACCATGAATTGTTGTTTTGATTCACTGATACCTATACCAGTTAACTGTCATACTGGTATCAGTGCTCTCCCCGTTACAGTAAACACACATTTTCAATATAAGTTTAAAGATTAAGATTTCAATTCCAGAAGAGCAAAAGGTGGTTGTAATTAAAGTATCAAAACGTTAGAGGATCTGGCTCAACTGGGTTGGAAGCAAAGATTCATTACAATGTATTACATATATAAAGATGCACAAGAAAAGTAACGATTATAATAATAAATTAAGTTAGGTCTATATTTTATTTAAGTATATATATAAAATCATATATATTCTGTTACTTAAGCGCAAACATATCGCTCAGAGTGGTTTCCCGAGTGCCGTGGTTCCGCCATAGCTCGAGATTTGGAGATGCCTTCTATTGAGGACAACTAGACCTATGTTCTATCGGACCGACAACGAACATTTCAGTTATCTCCAGAATATCGCTCCGTCTTGCGCACGGCCCCCCAACGGGAGACCACTTCCTAGGGAAGTACTCCTGGAGGAGAGCTGAAGCAGTTGAATCTAGCTCTCTGGGTCCGTGAGCCACACGGGCGCAATGGTTCCTCACAACGATTCCATGAGTTGGTATTAGTGAAACACAGACAGCTTAACGTTCTCTCCGAGGCACGTGGTGTTGTAAATCTATAACAAATGTATGTAACTAAAGTGTATTTCTCATTGGTACATGCCGGGGTTATAATTTTACTTTTTAGGATATTAAGAAAAATGTTCTAACAACCAAGCAAACACGAGCTATATTATAATTTACGGTGATGTAAATAAAATATTTTTTATTAAAAATAAATGTGTTAGTATGTAAGTATTACGATAAGGTACCTTAATAATATAATTATTTTATTAGAGTAATTTTCTCTTTCCTGCTGCTTAAATCAAAATGCATGATAAATTTTAGCTACCGCTGTTGTATCACAGTCAGTACAACATTCGGGTTACCCAATAACCACAGTCATTCTAAATCAATAGCACTCTTGTTGGGTCATAGACATATATATAAATTAAGACAGCAACATTCCTTAATAAAAACGTTTGTTTTAAAAAAAAACGTACGTCAGCAGTCTCTACATTTGATAGCGATCGCTAACTTAGCGATTTGAGGTGGCCGGCCATTGACGAGCTTTCCAACAGACCAAATCGCGTGGTCACATTACAAAATTTGTTCATGATTGTCGAAATCATACAAATACGTAAGTTGTTTAACACTGCAGTACACGCGTGGGCTACATATGTAGACCAGAAAAATATTTTCTTTTGTTTATTTAGTAAAACAAAAAAAGGCATTTTATTAAAATATAATCTAATATTCTTTATAATAATGCAATTTTAATTGGGCTACAAGCGTAGCCCGCGCGAGCACTCACGAGTACAGCAAGGGCGCGTGTACCGCAGTCTTAAACGGGTGTCATAGCCTTGGATACCATTTACGTCCATTTACTTTATTCTGCGTTATAATATATGTACAAGTATAATCTTGTCATTTTATGGAATCGAAAACGCTGGATGTGATAATCGATCATCATTCTGCTAAATAATTGGACGCGTCTATTTGAATAGTTTTATTAATGCGTCCGTTTGAATGCACGGTAAGCGCCTACCTTTAGTCATAAAAATGTCGGAATCATATCGAATTTATCTGCCAAATAAGCGATTTCGCAAACTATTTAGTGACAAAATTTGACAGCCCGCAAAGTAATCGAATATTATCAATACAGTTTTACCGTGTGACAGCAGCCGGCTAACATTTTGGCATTTACTTCTAGTGTTACACACATACACAGGGCATAAATTGAGTTTATATTAAGCTGCCTGAATTTTTAAGAAGACATAAGTTCTCATTATAATGTCACCGCCCTTTGGAACTATTGACCAAATGAACTTTTTGATCTTGTAAGTGGTAACATTTTTATGACTTACCGACAGAAATCGCTAACATAGATACCGTTATTAATTGTCGAGACTGGCGGGCCAAATTAGTTATATTATTATTATTAAATAAAATTGCACTTTACTTAAAAGTATGTATTAAAGACATTTCGGCTTTTTCTACCAGCTAACTTTTGGGAGAGTGAGACAGTATAAATATGTATGTGGAGTGCAATTCTAACCAATAAACTACATAAATACTCATCAATATATACTTATTATAATAGATTTACATATATAAAGATAATATATTATTAGGAAGTAGAAATTTGTGGAGTTAAAATATATTGTTCTGCTTGTTTAAAAAGAAAGTATTAAGTACAATATTTGTATGAACTCTACTTAAATAAATTGCATATTTATATTGTAAAAGTATAAAATTGTCATGCCATGAGAGTGTCGACGCACATAGTAATAGTAATATATTATTATTTAAAAGTCTAGAATAACTGAGTTGGTCTTAAAAACGTTAATTATTCCGGGCCATAGATTTGAACATACGTATACGGGATTTGTATATAAATTGTTCCGCCCACGCGTCTGGTAGACAATGACACATGTAGTCGCGAGATGTGACAAAATTTCTACGTCGCGTGTTAAATCAGCCGGTCTGCCTGGTCGTAAACCAACACTATTCGACACTAAGGCCGTTTGTCCACCGCCGTCGTCACCGGGACGTCAATGAGATAACAGCGCCTACGCAGCGGCTAATTCATACTACGGCAGCCTGTCCACTGCACGGCCATCACTCGAGCGTTATCATTCCGTCTGCGTCTGCGAATGTTGTTATTCGGCACGAAATAATCTCGTAGCGGTAACGTCTTGACGACAGCGGCGGCTGAAATCTATAAAATAATAAGAATCGAAATCTACGATCAAGGATTCAACAAGATTAATATTAGTCACATACAAAATTACTGCGAGAAACTGGCAACTGGGCCTCTGAGTACATGCTATCTCTTTCTCTCAATACGACAAAAGTAACAAAACAAAGCGATCGGCTAGAAATAAAATAACATAAATGCTAGCTATTAAATATTTATCACAAAATCAACCTAATTTATTTAAACATAAGTTATAATTTGCCTCGACAGCACTTTGCATTTTAACACGTCCTCACGTTGGCCGAGTGGAAACGTACAGTCGGAAATATCAGCACACGATTATTTTATGCTGATATTTCTTTAGGCGTTTTCACTGCCTTCACCTGCTTAATATAGTTGATTCTTGATCGACGATCGAAATTCTTTATTTTACAATAGAGATACAACCAGCAGCAGCGACAACCAGATGCCATATTGTGAAAATTAAAAAAAGATTATGAAGAACTATATTGAGTGGGGTATCATCAAATAGGTATTTGAAAATCATGTCTTCTATTATCATCGTCGTTCTCTTATCATTTTTTATTTAGTCAGTAGCAACCATTTTATCATTAAAAATTTCAATGTATCGTAAGGCCTACTACCTACATATTTTATTATCTAAAAGTCGCTAGAAAATGAAATACATTAAATTAATAATAATAATAAATAATAAAGATTTCCAGACAGGTCACACAGCGCCATCTAATTTCCGTGGTAAGCTACGAGGCTTGTGTTAGGGAAACTACATGGTTGATAAAAAAAATATACTTTTTTTTTTTGTAAATATATACATATTATACATATCAACACCCAGAACGAGACAAATTATACAATGTATAACTTGCCCCCGGTGGAAATCGAACCCACGACGTCCCGAGTTCACGGCAACGTTTGTTACCACTAGACCACGGAGGCGGTCTTTCAATTATTTCAATGGTGTAGTTTAAACGGTTATCATTATTGGTGACGGTACCCTTGGGATTTTTTTTCTTTTTGTTTTTTTTTTAATTACCTAATTTTATATCTTTGGTTAGCGGTACAACCAAGCCACGACGAGTCGGGGTACTGTAATGAATTGTGGTTTGTTTGACAATAGTTTATGTGGTGTCGTAAAAGTGATGTAGCGAGTACACTGACAGTATTATGTTAGCATTAGAACCGTCAGTTTGTCCACCCGTTAATTGACCCGTTAACTTTTATTGACATGTAATAAGAAAAGATAATTACAAAACACTATGGGTACTAATATTTGCGGTTGTAACAAAATGGTTGCGATTCGAATTTCGGCATGGACACATGAGAAATACATGTTTCTTATATATCTATTAAGTATCTTATATAATAATAAATATACCAAAAGATTATGAATAAATTATGATTGATTTTGATTTCGTATTTATTATAATATCTGTATACAGACACGCACGCACACTAACACACGATTTTCATGTAAACAATATATAGTAATATCACGGCTGTTTCCCTTTCGGGGTGGTCAGAAACCATAAGCGGATTCACATTTAGCCCATTTTACTATAGGCCAATCATGACAAGTGGCAAGCTCGTCGAAGTCTCTAGCAGCGTACCAAACTCGAGAAATATCACAAATAAATTAAATGTTAATTAAATGTATTTTATACATTAATTAATATTTTTGTGTCCCGACCAGGAATCGAACCCGGTTCCTCCGAGTCTAAATCCACGGATAAACAATATATACGAGTAAGAACTGTATATATTTATACACTATTATATTTCCAAGGAAGTATGGTACAAGAATTAAAAAACTATAAACTATGTCACTCCGACTGCCTCCGTGGTCTAGCGGTTAAGTCCGTGCATTTAGACTCTGAGGAACCGGGTTCGATTCCAGGTCGGGACACAATAATATTTAAATAAATAGATTTAATTTATATGTGATATTTCTCGAGTTTGGTACGCTGCACTGGAGACATCAATGATTGGTCTATAGTATAGCAGCCTAAATGTGAATCCGCTTCTTTAATAAGCGCAGCGTCTAACCACCCGAGGGAAACGGTATTTTTTTGTATATGTTTAAGCTAAGCTTAATAAAAAAATGTCCAAAGGACTTTCCATTAGAGATAGTCCCAAGAAGACTGACAACATTTCCCCTCTGTATAGCGAGGCTAATACGTTGGCAGAAATAATTGCCAGCATTACTGACTCCAGATTTTTCTTTGGACAACTCACAACATGCTTGCATGAACGCGGCGAACGAGTGCCTTCACTCCGTAGCCACGACTCAGACTTAGCTGTTAAGGCACGCAGGGTCAACAGTGAAAGAGAGACGGTTCATAGGGTTTTAGTCCGTAGGCGCCTTCGGGTCTCCTCACGGTGATTCAGGCATGCGACCTCCCGCGGTGGCTCTTTAGGCTGGGGTCGTATCGTCAGGCGATTATGCGATTTACCGTCTTAAAAAAAAAAAACCCTTGGCCAGAGACTTGGTCCTATCGTCTCGACCCCAAACGATGCAAACTCGTAACTGAAGTACTGGAAGTAAGTACTTAAAGTTTTATGAATTAGTATTTTATGTAAATTTAACTTGTAAATAGTATCGAAGATAGAGCCTTAACTCAAAAGCCTAATAAAACGTCTTCCTGGCGATAAACCTAAACAGAATTACGCACCCTTATTCAGTTACGTCATCATAAAATCTAGATATTTAGTATTTGCATCGCGTACTAAAACATACTGTATAGTCAGTAAAATCAACGCTAGACGTCCAGTCGTCCTTTATTTATAAAACTAAAATTACTGACCGTTCTATCATGATCACATACTTGATGCTGTTTATTTGTAAAAAGCACACGGAACTTTTTAAAACTGAATTGCAATTTGCAAATTGCAATTTTAAAACGCGTTACCCTATTAGAATATTTAATAAGCTTCCAGTTACTATAAGGGAGCTGACACTATAACCGTTTAAATTAGGAGTCAAACAAATGCTGGTTAATAAATGTTTCTATTCGACAAAAGAATACCTAGACACTAAGCTCGACAAAGTCATGTGATTAAATAAATATTTGTATTCTAGAAATAGAAGCATGTGATATAATAATTTACATCTTTTTACCTACCATGTTTCTGACAAATAAATTATTCAAACAACAGACATTAAATTACCTACTACCTACCCTATACTGGGCAAGGCCACTTTCTATGTGAACCGAAATTTGTCAATTTATTTATTTATTATTTAAGGTACACTAATAGGTTAGCGCGGTGGTGGCTCGGTTGTAAGAACGCGTTCCTTAAATCTTACAAAGGTCGGTTCAAACCCACCCGGCATGTACCAATGAGAAATACACTTTTCTTAAGTACATTTGTCATAGATTTACAACACCACCGTTCCCGTGCCTCGGAGATCACGTTAAGCCGTCGGTCCCGGTTCCACTAATACCAACTTGTGGAATCGTTAATTAAAAATTGTCATCATATCCTCGCCAAGCCGTCTGGCCAGCGTGGCGAGTGTAGGCTCAATTCTCCAGATATATGTTCTGGAAGGCCCATCTCCAGCAGTGGAGGTCTAGAACGCTGTGTTCTAGGGGCTGTAATGAGAAATGATGAATAGGTTACAATTAATACATATCAAGCACAAATTTACAATAATTTATAAGGTCGGAATTGCAACCCAAGGGCAGTGTACACGGCATGCTACACATAGCTACTTGGATGATTAGGGTCATTTTGTTCGTTTATTTATTTTGTAAGTAGCCATAGGACAATAAATATAATGTATTCTGCGCTTTTACATGTCAAAAAATTAATTAATATAACGAAAAGCTTATTTTCTGGGAAATAGCTTGTATTTGGAGCAGCACATTACAACCCAATTATACATAATTATAATCTTAAAATTATAGCTGCTGTAAATAGGCATTGTCATATTATAAACTACGACATACACAAATATAAAATAAAACACCAAGGATTATAGCTGCTGTAATGTTACAACTATAAACGAGAATAACTATATTATTATTAATGTCAATTGCTTGCTAAGTTTCACCCCATGGTGCTAATCAGCTGAGATATTTTTTTTTTAATCCCTTTAAACCTTTTCTTCTTTATTATATAAGTATATAATTGAAGTATAAATAGGGGATTTCTAAATGAGCCAGCGCTCTGTGCGACTGACTATACACTAGGACACACACCAACAGTTCTAGCGAAACAACTATGTACTAAAGACTAATTTAACACGAAACTGTATACTTTGAAGTGTGGTGAAAATCACAATACATTTACTTTAGTACCCAGGAAACCAATAAAGTTAAGCAAATTTTATAACGACTATTAAAATATTTTGATTTATTCTCCAAACTGTAGCGAACCTTACTCAATATATTAACACCCGTATTTTAAGATGTTTCCGCAATGCCTCCTCCATTCAACATTTCCTTCCAGCTGCAATCACTGGTCACAGAAATGAAAGAGGGATGTTCAGGAATAGGACTCTGTTTGAATGCGAGAAAAATCAAGGTACTAGTGTTTGAAAGAAGAAGAATGATAACCGTAACTTATGAAACTCTAGAACAAGTAAATGAAATTATATATCTGGGCAGCGTTTTCACTGCGGATGGAAAGTATGATGGGGATGTAGAAAGCAGAGTGAACGCAGGAAATAGTGTTAACGGTACCCTGGGGTCAGAAACCGCCAGTCGAAATGTCAGTGAAAAAGCTCGACTTGCCATACACAATGCCATCTGGTAGGTACCAACACTTATGTATGGAAGTGAGACGTAGATATGTCAAAATACGCATGAGAGTAGAGTAATGCAGTAGAAATGAGGTCGTTGCCTCGGATATGCGGGACGAAATACGGAAAAGGGCAGGTATAAAGGAAAGCATAGGGACAAAAATAAGGAAATGAATACGCATGTTGAAAGGAAGAGCGAAGAAGGATTGAAGAACCAGGTATATAAGGCGAAAGTTATCAGTAAGAGGCCCTGGCAGACCGAGACTTACAGATTACGATCAAATAAATAAAACACTGGATGAATATGCATTAAAAAGCCTTCGTAACAAAAGTGCATGTATGAAGAGGTTGATGAATGTCGACGAAGCAAAAGAGGTATGTCATGATCGTGTCAAGCGGCGCTTAATTGTCTCTGCCTTCTCTGCAACTCGATCTGGCGTGAAGATATGTATTTATGTAATGCAAGCTCACTTACGGTTTATTCCTAGTCTGATTTCAATTTAATAAATAAATAAATATATAAAGAAGGATAAAGACAAATTACTTAGCATTGTTAGGTAATAATAGAGAACAGACTACCTTGGACAGACTATACAATTAGGCGTAGCCAACTTCAGCAAAGTTTATTTCTCTGATGGATAAAGTCCGAAACAAGGAAATCCGTCGGAGAACCAAAGTTACCGATATAGCCTTCAAAATTAGTAAGCTGGATGAGGGTGGCAGGAGATCGGGTGAAGTGGCGAGCCTTGGGAGGCACAGTGGAGAGTATCCAGCATATCCAGCAGTGGGGAAACACAGGCTGATGATGATGATGATGATGACTAGAGACCACAATCCCAAGCACGTTTTTCAATCCCAGGACTACAGGGCTATTCCGGGATTAGACTGTGTTTTGTAATTAGGCTTAAATGAAACAAAAATCTTGAGTAATTTCTTTAAAAAATACTTTAATGTTGTTGCACAACACACATCACAATATAGTAAGAGGAGAAAAAAGACAAAACAAAACATGTGTGAGAAAGAGAGGAGAATGGTGTAATGGATTTGTTTAAAAGTGCTAAAGCGTTTAATAATGATCAACTGTCATCATCACAAAAACAGCCTCTAGAATACAGAGTAGAGAGAGAGAGAGAGAGAGAGAGAGAACCTCCACTATTGGAGATAGGCCTTCCAGATTTTTTATTCATTTTTAAATACATTATTTTAACAATATTAAAATTTAAGTAGAAAAACTCTTTATTTTATATAGTTTAGGTGTGCAAAATGTTCAAAATATCATTATGACAGCTCTAGTCCCAAAGAACTCGATTGAAACAAAAATTATATATTTTATTTTCCAAATAACTTAATTGCACAGTTATATATAGTAACAACAATAACATCAGTCTTGTATAACCCTATTTACATTTTTAATCATTGTACACATCACATATAAATTACCCCAAAATGGATGATGGGTACGGTGATTACTTAATTAGAGAAAACCCCTATAAATTAGCGGCACCTTAGTCTTCTAATAATTATGAAACAAATGTATCAAGACACTATCTATTGCCCTTTGACCTCTCCTATCATCACGCCGTTCTGCAAGTAGGTCGTAAGCAGATAGAAGGACAACAGTGACAAGAGCTATTGGAATTCGCGTGGGCACCAATCATACAAAGTAAGTGACATTTTAATGGGTCTAGTAATGTGACGGGGTCGATAAAGTTTTGGATATCGATAAAATTAATATTTTTCGTTTCATTTACTCGTAGATAAGATAATATAATTTAAACGTTTTTTTTATACTTGTTTACTAATTATAATTAGTTATTACATTGATATTTGTATTTAGGTAGGTTGTAAAATAATGTTATTATTATTTACCCAATGCTGGAGTGCTACAAGGATGCATTATTTCCCCGCTTCTGTTCAATCTACACAGAACTTATCATGAAAATTGCCCTTGAAAACTGGACAGATGGAGTAACAATTGGTGGCATATATATCTCAAGTTTGCGATATGTGGACGACACTACATTATTTGGTCACATGGAACGGCTGTTGCAAAAAATGGAGACCGTCAGCCTTAAGTTCGGACTTAAAATTAACCACAGCAAGACAAAGGTAATGATTGTAGACCGTGCCACGATAACTGGCCAGAAAATAAACAGATAGCAAAATGCGATGTTGTCCAATCCATCCCATTTATCTGAGAACATTAGGCTGTGGATGCGAGGAGGAAGTTAAGCGTCGTATGGCAGTGTCGAGGTCTCCTATGGATAAGCTAAAGAAAATATGGAGGAACCGAAACATTACGAAAGCTACTAAAATCCGGCTAGTCAGAGCTTTTGTGTTCCCTACTTTTCTTTATTTGTTATTGTGTTTTCATATATGAATTTAACAGGTTTTTTTATGTGTAATTTTGTATAGATTTATTTTGTAATAAGTTTTTCTTGCAGATTTCTTTCTCGGTCAGTTTAAGCATTAACAGGCTTCTGCTCTTGGTTAATAGCTTACTCTTTAGACCAGATTTCTGCTTAGTCTTCCAATAACAGAAGATCATTCCATCATTCCAAATAATTAATATAATGACGTGTCACAAATCCCTGTAATTTACGTGATATTTTGAGTTTGCTTTTTTACATTTGGCAACATAATTATTTATCGATAAAGTCAATATACAACACTATAGTAAATGCAAATAGCTATTACAGGAACACATATGGGCATGCTTACAACAAACTTAATAACATGCAAAGTTGATATAATTACGATTGTATATAAATTATTGTTTATTATTGCACGCCATTGTTTTAATGATTGCACAGTAATTTATGTTAACTACTTAATGCTGATTAGTTAGGCAGCATCCGCTGAAGTTATTTTGGTAATGGGTTATCAAGTCTGTTGACACAATTAAATATAATATCAAAAAGTAATATCTCTAACAAATTCGTAAAATAACTGAATAAACGGATATATAAAGAGTGTGGCGACCCCAAATGCTATACTAATAGTGCATAATGGTTTTACATGGTATGTTATCGGAAAAGTTCGCATTTAAAATAAATAATAAAGTTCTATGTAAATGACAATGACACTCATTTATTACAACAAATACATTATGCACTATAGCTGTAACTACATTAAACAAAATATTTTCCCAAGAATTCAACGGGGAAATTCGGCAAACCTCTTAGTTTATTTTGTAGAATAGTTTTTATTTCCTAGGTATTTATAATATATTATATGTAGTTTAGTTTTAGTAAAAGTAAAATAAAATAGTTAAGTATCATTACGACCGTAATGATTAGAAACCACGCTTTTTAAAGAAGCACAATATTGTGAATGGACTTGTTATAAGGCCCCAATAAACCTCCTTTCGGCTTTACGGGGTATTTTGTAACACGATGTATAGTTAACATTTGATATTATTTATTCTTGTCAATTTATTGAAATTATTATAATACAATATATGTACAGCTCTCCCAAAGTGATAATGCGCATAGAAATCTTCGTCACTGTTCGGCAACGGTCGTATTCCCCGAGCGTCGGAAGACGATATGTATATAGAGTGGTTAAGTGCATTTTCTTCATGCATAATTTAGTAGAATTATGTGTTTTGTGCTAGTTGTTAGTACGTTTTCCTATTTTACAAAATAAACTATTTAAAGTTGAATAAGATAATTAAAGTTGAAATTAAATTCACCTTTGAAAACAAAACCAAGAACGGTGTGTAATATCAGCTCTATATAATTCCACTCAGAGAGAACACATGCAGTCACCGACCGCCCGAATTGTTTTCGATTGTGTACACATGATATTGACTTCTATTTCTTTCGAACAAGGTGCAAAATGCAAGTGCAATGTTTAGGCTCTTACGATTCAATGATTCGGGTGTTTCCGGGAATACGACAATTAGCGAAGATCTGTATGTGCATTATTAATTTGGGAATACTGTATGTTAATGTCAAAATTTGCATGCTAAAAAATCTTTTATTGAGTAAAAACAGTTGTCAACTTACTATAGTTTAGCCAACTTTACTATAGGTCAACCATGTCAAGTTGTAAGCTCGTCGATGTCTCTATCGTACCAAACTCGAGAAATATCACAAATAAATTATTGTGTCCTTTTTTGTTTTATTTATAATTAGTTTTTAATATATTTTTATTAAATAAAAACCTAATTAATTAATATATTTTTTAACAAAGTCTAATCAAAGTACATGTCTCTAATAATGTATTTACTTAACACTATTGCACGAAGACAAAGGCAGGCTTTAATGCCCTAAGACATTTTATCATAGCCAACCATACATAATAATGTCCGTAAATTTATTTACTACAAAATTATTTCTATCTATATAGGTATCTTATATTAGGCCACTAACTAAATTAGGTTTGATCAGTCGTCTATCGATAGAAGTCATAGGTCCGGATTAATAGTCGTTGCTTCTCCAGTGCTTAGCACAAGCCATTGTTCACAACTGTTAAAGTGACAGTTTTTACTCCAAAAATCTGTCACTTTGAGAGTTCTGAGCAATGGCCCGTTTTAAGCACTGGCGAAGCAACGACTATTAATCCGGACCATAGTGTCCTCGGTTAATAAGCTAGGCCTATAATAGGAGCCAGATAACTGTACAACTACGTAATTTATAGCAATGTGGCTCTTAAACCTATATAAATAAGGTGATCCGATGTTTAGCCTAAAAGTCCTGTGGTCCCTACTATGTTTATTGACTGTTCGTTATAGTTTTTTTTACCGACTGCGCGACGCAAAGAAGGGTGTTTATTAGATTATGTACGAGTACGTACAGTGACGGATTTGCAGTCTCGGCCGCCCTAGGCCCCAAGCCACCAGCCGCCCTAGGCCCCAAGCCATCAGCCGTCCCCTTACTTATGGTACAAGTTGTTACAATTTGCACTAACTTATTCTGCCAACTTGGCATACTTGCTTATGATAACTTTTACACAAGTGTTATCAATTTTAACACTTAATTACGAGTTAAATATTATAATATCTAATTAAATTATATATATGTAACATAATTATCTATATTTTATACATAAAATGTACGTGATTTGAGGAAGATTATTGTTAAACGATGCGGTATAGATTGCATGATTGCAATGATTGCGGTCCGGGCCTTAAGTTAAATCTGCCACTGAGTAAGTATTTTATTTATTTATTTATTAAAAACTTTATTGTTTAATACAAAAGGCGTATGTAATGCCGCTTGGCATTTTCTTACCATCAACCTTCGGGACAAGAAATCGAAGTTTAGGCATGGCAAAATAAAAAAACACAAAAAAAAATTAAATCACTTATTAGTACTTAGTTAAATTAAATATATTTTTTAATATTTCCAGACAATCACACAGCGCCATCTAATTTCCGTGGTAAGCTGCGAGGCTTGTGTTACGGAAACTAGATGGTTGATAAACTACATATTATACTTTTTTTTTTTTTGTAAAAATATACATATTATACATATAAACACCCAGACCGAGACAAATTATACAATGTACAATTTGCCCCCGGTGGGAATCGAACCCACGACCTCCCGAGTTTACGGCAACGTTTGTTACCACTAGACCACGGAGGCGGTCACTATATATATATATATATATATATATATATATATTTGCATGTTTTTTTACAGTTAAGTAAAAATATAATAAATAAAAGCTAATAAATGAAACAAAGTTCGGTTCAAATCCATCCGGCATGTACCAATGAGAAATACACTTTTCTTGAGTACATTTATTTATTTATTTATTTATTTATTTAGTACTGTTGTAAATATTGTTCTTGTAGGTTTTTAGATGATTATATTATAAATGCTGGCTGTGTAAATTTGAAGTAAATAAGTATTTTTGTATGTTCTATTTGATGTTTAGATTATATATATATGTCACTTGTAAAAATGAAGAATAAGTAAAAGATTGATAAAACGTTTTAAAGTGTTTTTCTGTTCTAACAAATGGTTATGGGCTATAAACAAGATCTATAATAAAACTAGAAGTAATCTTGTTACTAATGGAACCGAATATAACACAAGTTGTGAGTTCTGAGGTGAGAAAGGTAAATAGCAGCTTACCTACATTTGAGAAGTTGAAGGGGCATGAAAACTATAATATGTGGAAGTTTTTAATGCAAAAATGTCTAGAGTACGACGATCTGTGGGATATTACGAAAGATGATATTTCGCAAACTACCAATGATGATGGTACTAAAAATCGATTAGCCTTATGTAAAATTGCGTTGATGGTAGAGAACACATGCTTACCCCACATTCGAAGTGCAAAAACTAGCAGAGAGGCTTGGATAAAACTACAGACTGCCTATGAAGATCGAGGGTTGACAAGACGATTGCGGCTACTACGAAAATTATTCGGAATCAAACTAGAAGATCATTCTACTGTTGAAGCGTATATCACTGAAATCATGCTAACATCTCAAAGTGATGTAAGTAAATCTATTGATGATGAATTTCTAGCTGTAATCATGCTGTCAGGGTTGACATCAAAGTATGAACCGATGGTGATGGCTATTGAAACGTCGAAGGATGAAAAGAAACTAACTACTGACTATGTGTTGGCTAAACTAATGCAAGATGGTGAGAAGCAAGAATCTGCTAATGCTGCGTTAGTTACTCATGAAACATCAGCACAAGAAGGATCTAGACTAGAAATAAGGAATATAGTAAGATGTTATCGTTGTCATAAATTGGGACACATTGAAAAGTATTGCAGGATTAAAATGACAGGCGATGGACCTTCGGCGAGTGAAGATGACAGACATAAAATAAATATTGTTACACTGTTTTCTGCTTTTTCAGTTACTTTAGGTTCGAGGAACTGGTATATAGATTCTGGAGCGACAGCGCACATGACTATGCATGATGATTGGCTTAATGTTACTCAAAATCAAGTAAATCCGGTAGAAGTCACATTAGCTAATAATGAAAAATTACATACGTCATGCTCTGGTAATGTATCTTTAATACTACAAAATTCTGAAATAAAAAATATATCTAATGTAGCATATGTACCAGGACTGAATACAAACTTACTATCAGTAAGCAAACTAACTGATAAAGGTATAGTAGTAGTATTTGATAAGGAAGGTTGCAAGATGTATTCCCAGGATAACATCCAGATTGTAGGAGAACCAATATGTACCGCTTCACGGTGCGGAAATATGTACAAGCTGGATGTTGTTGATTTTATTAGCAAAGATGAAACTATTGTTTGTAATAAAATAGGAAATATAGAAAACGAACAGGAATTATGGCATAGACGTTTAGGTCATTTGAATTTTAGGTCGATGACATTACTGTCAAAAATGACAACTGGTATAAGTTATAAAAATAATGGCTTAGATAAACTATGCGAAGCCTGTGTAATGGGTAAACAGAGTAGGCAACCATTTTTCAAAGGAGGGGGTAAAAGGGCGAAACAAAAATTAGGCATTGTCCATACTGATATTTGTGGACCAATGCCTGTGAATTCTTATAGTGACACTAGGTATTTTATATTATTTATAGATGATTTTACAAGAAAAACATTTGTTTATTTTTTTAAAAAGAAAATCCGAAGCTTTACATTTTTTTAAAATTTTTAAGGCTCTGGTAGAAAACCAAACATGTAATAAAATAAAATGTTTAAGATCGGATAATGGGACGGAGTATATGAATAACGAATTTACAGATTATTTAAGAAGCTGCGGAATACGGCACGAAACAACTATTCCGTATACACCGCAACAAAATGGAGTCGCTGAACGTGCAAACAGGACTATTGTAGAAAAAGTAAGGTGTATGCTTAATGATGCAAAGCTACCTAAATCATTCTGGGCTGAAGCTGTAAATACGGCTGTATATTTAAAAAATCGTGCTCCGACAAGAGCGGTAATGGGATTTACCCCTGAAGAAAAATGGACCGAATGTAAAATTGACCTTAGTCATTTAAGAATTTTTGGTTGTTCTGCTTATAGTCATATTCCTAATGAACTAAGGAAGAAACTAGATAATAAAAGCAGAAAGTTAATATTAGTTGGTTATTGTGAAGAAAGCAAAGGTTATCGATTAGTAGACCTTAGTGAACCTAAGAAAATTATTAGATCTCGAGATGTCGTATTTGATGAAACTGGTGTAATGGATGAAGAAGAAGCTACTACAACAAATATTATTAATCAGGAACCTATAATAGAAATTACAAATAATAATGAAACTATAAATGGTAACGAAAATGTAATTACTAATGAATTTATACCAACTAATGGAGTAGAGCAAGGTGAAGATAATATAATTACAGAAAATAATGATCATTTACCGGATTGTATTAATAGTTTAAATGAAGAAGGATTAAATGAACTAAATAATGAAGAAACTTCTAATATTGAAAGCGAAGATGAAGAATATTTTGATACGGTAGAACAGCCAATTATAGAAACTCGCAGGTATCCACTACGTAATAGGAAACCAAAGCAATTCCCAGATTTTATTCTGTATAATGTAAATTGCACAGATGTACCTATTTTAGATGATCCTGTGACAGTTAAGCAAGCAATGAGTCGGGCGGATGCGGAATATTGGAGACAAGCCATGTTTGAAGAATATGAGTCGCTTATCAAAAATGGTACATTTTTGTTGGTGGATTTGCCGCCTGGAAGATGTGTAGTCGAAAATAAATGGGTCTTTAAAGTTAAAAAAGATGAAAATGGGTGCATAGATAGATACAAAGCGAGGCTAGTAGCAAAAGGTTTTACACAAAGATATGGTGTCGATTATTATGACTCTTTTTCACCGGTGGTAAGAACAGCTACTGTAAGATTATTACTAGCAGCAGCAGTTGAAATGAACATGAATATTGATCACTTAGATGTTAAAACAGCATTTCTTAATGGAGAACTAAAGGAAGAAGTTTATATGAGACAACCTCAAGGTTTTATTGCACAAGGACAAGAAGGTAAAGTATGCCTATTGAAGAAAGCACTATATGGGCTTAAACAAGCATCAAGAGCATGGAATGAAAAACTACATGAAGCTTTATGCAATATTGGCTTTACACGCTGTAATTATGAACCATGTGTGTATACAAAAAATGTAAATGGAAAGCTAATCATTATAACTGTGTATGTGGATGATATATTGATTTTTAGTAAATGTAACAAAGAAAAAGAAAAGGTTAAAGAATGTTTAATGAAGAAATTTGAAATGAAAGATTTTGGAAAAGTAAAACAACTATTGGGAATGAGAATACGTCGCAAAAATGGAGTTATGTATATAGATCAAGAGCAATATATAAAGTCTTTACTAGAAAGGTTTAAAATGAGTGATTGTAATGCTACGAAATCGCCGATGGAATTAGGGCTAAAACTAAACAAGTTTGAGAATTGTGCTGAAGATCTTCCATATAGGGAATTATTGGGCTCTTTGATGTATCTGGCCAATACCACTAGACCAGACATTACGTATTCAACAACGTATCTCAGTCAATTTAATAATTGTTACAATAATGAACATTGGCAAGCGGCGAAAAGGATTTTAAGATATTTAAAAGGAACATCAGAATTGTGTTTAGTTTACAGAAAAAATGAGTCTTATATTGAAGGGTATACAGATGCTGACTGGGCAAACAATTTTGATAGAAAATCATTTACTGGTTTTGTTTTTTCGATGGGAGAGGGTGCAGTGAGTTGGCAAACGAAGAAACAAAGCACTGTGGCTTTAAGCAGCACGGAGGCGGAGTATATGGCCCTAACTAATGCTGCAAAAGAAGCTGTTTTTCAAAAGAATTTAATTTCGGAATTGTTTGGTGACTGTCAGAGTATTAAAATTTTTAATGACAATAGGTCAGCACTTGAAATTGCTAATAATTATATCTGTAACAATAGAACTAAACACATTGACGTTAGGTACCATTATATTAGAGAAACTATCGAAAAGAACATGGTGGTAGTTAATCATTTGAACACTAATGATATGATCGCTGATATTCTTACGAAACCTTTATCAGGGTCTAGGTTTGAAAGACTCAGGTCTGCTTTAGGTTTAAATATTTTTGATTTACATGTTGTTTAATATAGACTCAAGGGTGTCTTTATTAAGGGGGTGTGTTGTAAATATTGTTCTTGTAGGTTTTTAGATGATTATATTATAAATGCTGGCTGTGTAAATTTGAAGTAAATAAGTATTTTTGTATGTTCTATTTGATGTTTAGATTATATATATATGTCACTTGTAAAAATGAAGAATAAGTAAAAGATTGATAAAACGTTTTAAAGTGTTTTTCTGTTCTAACAAGTACACACAGCAGTACATATATTATCACACACATAACATAGTATAATTATAGCTTATCTAATATATGTACCAATTAGGTGTCACAGCATTCACCAATACAAAAAGAAGAAGAAGTTAAAAACTTATTACTGTCATACATTTAAAACTCATTACATTTGTCATAGATTTACAACACCACCGTTCCCGTGCCTCGGAGAGCTTGTTAAGCCGTCAGTCCCGGTTCCACTAATACCAACTTGTGGAATCGTAAATAAAGTGTCTTGACAATTTGAATTGACATCATATCCTCGCCAAGCCGTCTGGCCAGCGTGGCGAGTGTAGGCCAAATTTTCCAGATATATGTTCTGGAAGGCCCATCTTCAGCAATGGAGGTCTAGGACGCTGTGTTCTAGGGGCTGTAATGAATGAAAATGTTTTTTTTTACAATTAGGTAAAAATATAATAAATAATAGCTAATAAATGAAACAAACAAATTCAAAATAAAATAAAATAAAAATATTTGTTTTATAAAACGTTTGCGTTGACCTACACAGACTGAGACCACTGAGGCTAATAAGTTCTAAGAACGCACAGATGAAATTACACATGTGTGTTCTATTTCATTGTAATAAGGCTGATTGGGAACTGCATCGGATAACCAGATGTGTGGCCTACTGTACATTGAGTGACGACTGACGTGACCCTGTCGAAGGCCAATTCTTGTGTAAAAGTAGTTTTGAACTGTACTGTGTCTTAATAAATGTGTAGCTTGAATCATTCGATTTATAATACAAATAAAAACTATTTTTTTGCATTTAAAAAAACAATCATCACTCATGGAATCATACTTACAATACGCTGATAAAACGGTTACAGGATCCGTATCACGACTTGCATTGGCCCCTCCCCACGCATGGATACGTCAAAACCTGGATACTATTTTGATTTAGTTGTTCCGTTGGAATCAAATATTTCGAAAGACCACAACATGAAGTCATGATCAGGAACGCATTCAAGACTCAGCATTACGCAGTGAAAGTTGGTGCGAGACGAATTCCAGCAAAAGCATTGCACCACTTACTGAAAGAATTGGGCCTAAGCTGGTCTGCCGTCAATACATTTATGTATGGAACGAGATTCCAAGATTATTAATAAATGATATAAGATATATTTAATTTATTTTGGATTCGATCCATATGTATGTTAGTAACAAATTGTAACAATGAGAAATACACTTTACTTAAGTACATCTGTCATTTATTTACAAAACCACTGTTTCCTGTGCTTCGGAGAGCACGTTAAGACATCGGTTCCGGTTCCACTAATATGAACTTGTGGAAACGTTAATAAATTGTCATTAGAAATGATATCAGAACCTCGCGAGTGTAGGCCGAATTCTTTAGAATTTTCTGGAAGGCCCATCTCCAGCAGTGGAGGTCCACTAATAAAGATATTTTGACTTTGACTCCACTGAAGGAGTAAAGGTCACAGAACAATGGTCCAATGAAGATGTCTTTTATATAAAAAGAAACATTTATTTATGTAACGACCGCTGGACATTCTTAGGTTCTCTAGAAGACTATTGTCTAGTGAGTCAGTGTCAAACTAAAAGTCAATGAACTCAAACTTATATTTTTGTTATGCCTTGTTAATATTTCTTTATTATAGTATTCTTACAAATACTGCCTATCTTTCCGCTGTGTTTTATCAATATCAGGTTATGGTCCCGCAATAAATTCGAAAAAATGGAAAATTTCTCGACAAAATGTCAAATCGGAAATCTCGAAGGAAAAGAGAATTGGCCGACTTGGAAGTACAAAATATCCATATTGCTGCGAGGTACGATCGGTGCAATGGATGTTGTCGAAGGTAAATTAAAGAAACCAGCAGACTTGGCTGACGGAGCAGGTGACGCAGATGTCTCCGCATATAAATTGGATTTAGCCAATTTTATGAAGGCAGAGAGTTGTGCGCTGCTCCTAATAACTACAAATATGAGTGACGACACTCTCAAGAAGATCATGCGCTTCACGACATCGCGTGAGGTATGGCTGGAACTGCATAGATTGTTTGACGGAGTTTGCGAAGACAGAACTTACAACCTCTGTATGCAATTCTTCGGTTATAAGCAAGATTCTGCAGATGACATTGCAACTCATATGTCTAAACTGAAAAATATCTGGAACGAGTTGAATCAAGAGATTATCAAAGGCGGTAACGATGCGAAGGAACTTCCCGAACTTCTGTTGATCTGCAAGATACTCGATACCCTCGGTGAGCAGTATTTTTCATTCAGATCGAGTTGGCTGTTAACATCTAAAGAAGACAGAACTGTAGACAATCTGACAAGCCATTTATGTGCGTATGAGAGAGCTATTGCTTTCAAGGTTGGTGCACCAGTAGAGGAGGCTCTAATCACCAATACGCAATATCAAAACTCTAAGAGAAAGAATGACAGGAAAAAGTGTAACTATTGTTCTGAGAAGGGTCATCGTGTAAGACACTGCAAGAAGTGGATAGAAGATGGTAAACCTAAGAAGCAGAATAGTGCACAACCGTCATCAAATCAAAGAGTCAACATGACGTTGATGACATCAATGTCATGTACCGTGACAGCTCATTTTGACAATGAAAATTGGTTTGTAGACAATGGAGCGACAAGCCATATTACGAACAGAAGTGACTTATACCAGAAGTATGAACATTTTGATATTACTCATACAGTGACTACCGCTAATGGAAACTGTATTAAGGCCGAAGGAAAAGGTTCTATTGAGTTGAAGTCGAATGTTGGAGGTAAGCTGGAGAAAATTACACTAACTGACGTATGGTACGTACCATCTTTACAGAAGAACCTTTTCTCTGTATTAGCTGCTCATGATAAGAATCCACAAAGCGAGTTTAAATCTACAACAAATACCTGTAATTTCAAAGTAAATGGAGAACTGAAAGTTGTTGGCAAGCGTAATCGTAATGGAGGACTTTACAGACTGAACGTGACAAATGTGTTACCTGCTGTACAAGTTAATGCGATGACGGCGACAAATATGATGCAGTTGTACCATGAGAGATTAGCACATCAAAATAAGAGGCATGTGAAGGCTGTAGTAGAAAGAGAACTTGGATTAAATTTACCCTTAGACAACGAGCTTTGTGAAGGTTGCGTATATGGAAAGGCGCACAGATTAAAGTTTGGCATAAGAGAGAGAGCAACACGACCAGGTGAGCTGATTCACACAGACGTTTGTGGTCCATTTTCAAATTCTATTTTAAAATATTGTTACTATGTACTGTTTAAAGATGATTATTCTGGATACCGACATGTTTATTATTTAAAAAGCAAAAGCGAAGTTAAAGATAAATTGAAGCAGATGATTAATGAAACAAGAGTAGCTGGACACGTTATTAAAACTATTTTAAGCGACAATGGTGGCGAGTTTGATAATAATGATGTGAAGAATATTTTGAATGACAATGGAATAAGACAACGACTGACAATGCCATACACTCCTGAACAAAATGGGTGTAGTGAGCGAGAGAACAGGACTTTGGTTGAAACTGCTAGATGCATGATGCACGCACATGTAAAGTTACCGCAATGCTTGTGGGCGGAACTAGTAAATACTGCAGCTTACATTCTCAATAGAACGGGTGCGACAAAAGTACCAGGAAAGTCCCCCTATGAACTATGGTTTGGTAAAAAAGCTAGCATAAAACATTTACGCATTATTGGAAGCACATGCTATGCCCATGTCCCTAAGCAGAAAAGGAAGAAATTGGATAAAAAAGCTGTTAAGGGAGTGCTGATAGGCTACGATGACAATGATGGCTATCGTATTTGGCACGTAAATAAAAACGAACACAAGCTTATTCGCTCAAGAGATGTTATTTTTGATGAAAAAACTTTAGATCCAGATAAAGTAGAATCAGATATTATAGACGATGTAGTTATGACAGACACAAAACCAATGTCAGAATTTTACTGCAAAAGGTTTGTAGTGTCACCGGAGAATGCTACGCTTGAGTCTATAGATAGAAATAACATTAATACAGGAGGTATACAGCGAAATATTTTAGATGAATTTATACAAGAATCGATTGAATGTGAGGGAGATGACAATGACAATGATGTAAATGAGGATGACGTTGAGAATATTATACAACATGAAGAGGTAACAGATAATGAAAATGAGCCTGATGTTGATGATTCCAATGAAATGAGATATGATTTAAGAGACAGATCTACATTACGACGTCCTGTCAGATTTAATGATTATGTTATGTCCACCCTGCATGACGATACACTGTTGCCGATACCCACCACATTTAGAGAGGCAATGGGAAGTATAAATAAAGGACATTGGATAGTAGCTATGAGGAATGAGATGAAATCACTAGAAGAGAATGGCACTTACACCCTTCAGGCTCTACCTAAAGATAGAAAAGCTATCCCGTGCAAGTGGGTCTATAAAGTAAAAACAAATGCTGACGGCTCACTGGATAAGTATAAGGCAAGATTAGTCGCAAAAGGCTTTAAACAGAAGAAAGGGTTTGATTACCAAGAGACTTTTAGTCCTGTAGCTAGACTGGCGACTATACGGTCAATGTTGAGCGTCGCAGCTAGTGAAAGATTAATTTTAAAGCAATTCGACGTTTGCACTGCATTTCTATATGGCAAGTTGAATGAGGAAATTTACATGCAGCAACCAGATGGTTTTGAGGATGGTACTGCACGAGTATGTAAACTTCATAAGAGCTTGTATGGATTAAAACAGGCACCCCGGTGCTGGAATGAATGTTTTGCAGATATACTTTTAGAACTAGGTTTTACACAGAGTGATGCTGATGTTTGTTTATATACAAAATTTATAGATAATAAAAAGATTTTAGTAACATTATATGTCGATGATGGACTAGTGGCAGGGACAGATGCAAAGCTGGTAGATGATTTTTTAAAAGATTTACAATGTAAACTTAAAATAACTGCTAAGCCAGCTACATATTATTTAGGATTAGAAATACGTCAGCACAAAGACTTTTCTATTACTATTAATCAAGAAGCTTATGGAAGGAAAGTTCTTGAACGTTTTAGAATGAGTGATTGTAATCCTGTCGCCACACCCATTCAGAGGGAGAATGTTATTGAATCAGGGAAAGTGAATTCTTCAGATGAGAAATTCCCTTACAGAGAAGCAGTTGGAGCTTTAGCATACCTAATGGTTAGCACACGACCAGATATAGCCTTTGCAGTAGGAGTAGCTTCAAGGAATCTAGAACACCCTACTAAGGACGATTGGTTGAAGGTGAAGCGTATTATGCGATACATAAAAGGTACAATATCTCACGGTATTACATATAAAGCCAACTGTACTGTCAAAATTATTGATGGTTATAGCGATGCGGATCACGGAGGAGATCAGTCCACAGGGAGATCTACCACAGGTGTAGTCTGTTGTTACGCTGGAGGAGCAGTGTCGTGGCTCAGTCAACGACAGGCATCAGTTGCTATATCTACGACAGAAGCCGAGATTGTTGCAGCAAGTGAAGCAGCTAGAGAGCTTATTTGGCTTAAGCGAATCTATGACGATATGACGAGAGTGGATGATATTCCGTCACTAAAAGTAGACAATGAGGCAGCTATAAGACTTGCACATAATCCCGAATTTCATCGCCGGACAAAACATATACGAATAAGACATTTCTTTGTCAGAGAGTTGGTTCTGGATGGCAGCATTAGTGTCTTTAAGATAAGTTCTGCAAACCAACTTGCAGATATGTTGACCAAGGCCATTCCCGGGCCTGGCTTGAAAAACCTTTGTCTCGAGGTAGGACTTAGAGAACCTATACAATGAGGGAAAGTGTAACGACCGCTGGACATTCTTAGGTTCTCTAGAAGACTATTGTCTAGTGAGTCAGTGTCAAACTAAAAGTCAATGAACTCAAACTTATATTTTTGTTATGCCTTGTTAATATTTCTTTATTATAGTATTCTTACAAATACTGCCTATCTTTCCGCTGTGTTTTATCAATATCAATTTATTTTATATTTATGCTTTCATTACAGCCCCTAGAACACAGCGTCCTAGACCTCCACTGCTGGAGATGGGCCTTCCAGAACTGGAGAATTTGGCCTACACTCGCCACACTAGCCACACGGCTTGGCGAGGATATGATGTCAATTTTTTTTTGACAATTTATTAACGATTCCACAAATTGGCATTAGTGGAACCGGGACCGACGGCTTAACGTACGCTCCGAGGCACGGGAACGGTGGTGTTGTAAAGCTATGACTACAGTACGTAAGAAAAGTGTATTTCTCATGTATTTCTCATTGGTACATGCCGGGGGTTGAACCGACCTTTTTGGATTTAAGGTACGCGTTCCTACAACCGAGCCACCACCGCGCCTATTTATGCTTATAAACTGTTATTCACCTTTTCATAATTCCCAATAAAAATTCGAACCGCGCTTATAAACCATTATTCACCTTTTCTAATTCCCAATATAAATTGGAAACCAATCTCAATAGAATTAAGAATTGATCCTTAAGTTCACCACAGTTCCAGTTACTTCTTTACCAGTGTGTGTAGCTAGAAGTGTGATTTCGTATATTTAGTCTAATAGGTTTTAAATGATCAACGATCTACCTATACAAGGGTCAGACAGGCCTGACAGGTGGAATTTTACACATTTAACCCTTAACTGCCTCCGTCTTAACTGGTCTAGCGGTAAATTCTCACGACCTCACTTACTAAGTGCCTTATTGTACTATATCAATGACGCTTGCGATATTGCACATTGGGAGTTTATTAACATTATCGGCAGTGACAATTATAAATAATTATCCTAAATCTTTTATTCGAAGTTAATTATAGTACATTAAATATAAATTAAAAGCTACCTAAATAATAAAATTAAAAATAAACTAAACTATAAATAAAAAATGTCCTCTAGAGACGTCCCATCCGAGATAGTTCCAAGGAGACTGGCAACATTTCCCCTCTGTATAGCGAGGCTAATACGTTGGCAGAAATAATTGCCAGCCTTTCTGTCTCCAGACCTTTCTGTCAGCCGCTTTGACAACTCCTTGGCCAAGCGCCTCGCTGACGGTCCCCATGGGCCCATCGTCTCGACCCCAAACGGCGCAAATTCGTAACCGATACCAAGGTTAGCGTATTTGCGCAATTTGAGGTTCACCGCAGAAAAAGCCGCACTTCCCGCGCCTGACGAGGTCGCCTGTATGTGAGATGGAGCTAATGTATCTACACACGTCGCATCCCACACCAGAGACCTGCCAAGTTTCCACGGCCCAACAGTCATTCCGTCGGGTCTCTTGCCATCGCTCCGCACAATCCCAGATGGTTCTAATATTGCGGGTACTCCAGCAGTGACAATAGCCGAACAAACTAAATTAATATTTATGAACTACTCACTGTGGGTCTTGTATTGTTATTTTTATTTCTAAATATATGTAAATGTTTCATAATTGCACGCTGTGTGCACATGTTATTGGAGTAAGTACTGAAATTGCATTGTAAAAATTACAAATTATAATTATAAAATTTTGTACTCGTTTTTGTGTGTACCTAATAATAATAAATAAATAAGTCGCCACAATTTGTTATATTTATTTATTAATTAAAGATGACTAATAAGAAAATAGAAAAAAAGTAAATAGACACATAAAGGGTCAATTAGAAGTTACTGCAAATGGACTACAAACATAAAAACAAACGCTAAAATGAAATAAAGAATACTTACAAAAAACAAATAACAAGTAGCTATGGGTAAACACGATGCGTTAGGCATTTATTTATTTATTAAAACTTTGTTGAACAATATATACAAGGGGCGGACTTAATGTCGCTAGGCATTCTCTGACAGCCAACCTTAGGGACACTGTAGAACATTAAAGACGTAAGGTAGGTGCAATTAGAGAAATCCTCCTCCTTAGTCCGTCGCAGTCGCAGCTCATCCACCAGCCGTCTCCAACGGTTTCAGTCCTCGGCGTAGTGGATGGCCTGGTGTACAGGGATGTTCAGGTGGTCAGTCACCTGACTGGACCATCGCTTGGGGCTTCTTACTCTTGTTCTTTTACTTGACCTTGCCCGTGATTAGAAGTTTTTCTAGATTATCGTTTTATCTTCTTGCAATGTGGCCAAAGTATTGCAGAATTCGGGCAAAGCAGACGGTAGAGAGTCTTTGCTCCCTGGTCAGCTTAAGCTCTTCGAGCACAGAAATGTTAGTACGTCGTGCGATCCAAGGGATTCTGAGCAAACGACGCCAGCACTACATCTCAAACGCATCAATCCTCGCTCTATCCGCGGCTTTTATGGTCCATGTCTCCGAACCGTACAGAAAAATGGAGAAGACAAGTGAGAAATATGATTACGTAATAAATATGCAATATTATCTAAACTACAATAATAAATACTATAATAAACTAAATACTAACATACATACACATAACGTAACGCATATGGGTAGTACAGAACAATCTGGTCAAGTGACTGCGGGCAAATATTGGCTTCGTATCAAACAAATAAAGTTTCAAACAGTCACAATTGAAACAGTTGCATGAACTCCAAAAGAACGAGCTTTGTTAATAGTTAGCAAAGCTCATAACGGAATGCAAAACGGATGTTCCTAGTTCGAGGCCGGTAGTTTTTAGACCAATTTTAATATAAAATTTAGGATAAATTACATTTGTCCATTTGACATAGATAATAGACAATATACAACACCACTGTTCCCGTGCCTAGAAGAGCACGTTAAGCCCTCGGTCCCGGTTCCACTAATATCAACTTGTGGAATCGTTAATAAATTGTTATAAAAAAGTGACATGGGATCCTCGAGAAACCGTCTGGCCAGCGCTGCAACTTGGCGAGTGTAGGCCAAATTCTCTAGATATGTTCTGGAAGGCCCATCTCCAACAGTGGATGTCTAGGAGGCTGTGTTCTAGGGGCTGTAATGAAAAAAAAAATTAAATTAAATTAATTATTATGTACCGACTACGTCCGACCAGGAATCTAACTTAGTACATCCGAGTCTTAATCAATGGACTTAAATAGAGGTTACCACAAAGGCATCACATACAGCACAGCAATCCCTAATCCTAATATTGCTGCGCGCATGTTTTTCTTTCATATAAATAATAGCACAAATATCAAAATATGCAAACAACGCCATCAAGAAGCTATTAAAACAATAGTGATTTAGTGGAATATAAAATAGAAATTGTCGCTATCACTTCTCGAAGTAGGTAGTCGCCCACGAGGGATTTGAACTCTAGACCTCCACAAGACGACAGTTAAATCGTAAAATTATTACATCAAACAAGCACAGTTACACAACTAACTGTCATAAAGCAATACGTTCGGAAGACAAATCACGTTTCCTGAATCCTTATTTGGCAAACGACGAAAATTGGATATAGACATGAATTTTAACTCTAGATGCTTGTGTTGCCCAAAGCAAGACTTGGCCGATCAGAACAGCTGGTCTCGGTCTTGGTCTTGCATTCATAATAATATTTAAAAAATCGACTCAAAATATTAATTTGTTTTCTTCTAAAAATCTGTCACTCTGAGAGTACTATTAATCCGGACCTAACTGAACTGTAACTGTTGGCCTATAGTTAAGTTGACTAAATGTGAATTATTATTTATAAGCGTGGTTTCTGACCACCCCGAAAGAGAAACGGTCGTGATAATTTTGTATAAATTTGAGATATACAATGATAAAAAGGCTGTGTATATGTAGAAATGTGGTTGACTGTACTTAACAAGCAATTCGTTCCAGGAATCGAATACCCGTTACCTAATCAACAATAAAATGTCAAACTTGAATTGTATTGACATAAGGGTCAGTTTATAATGCAAAGTGCATACCGTTACAAAATATCGATAGAACATTATAATTCGAATACTTTATTCGATATGTATCGATTTCCTGTCGTTGATCGAATAATGATCGATATTGTGTTTTACGGTTGTTTTAATGCACTGAAATTGTTTTAGGAAATATTAACCCAATTTCTGCCATATCTAGTCGGAACCCGTATTTACCGTTACTTTATTTTTAATACTAAGTATGACGACGGACATCAGCCCCTTAATTATGTGGGCCTATCAAGAGTCTAGGTTATAGAAATAGGGAAACACTGGCTAGGAGAGCATTCCACATCTTCAGCGTGCGAAATGTAAGTTTCGAAATTGTTATATCGCGTTCATAGGATAGTGGCCTGGTTTGCTTGCGGAATAGAGAAGAAGGGTTGTGGAGTTCTTATGAACACTCACTGTAAACACGCTTAGGAAGGCCACGTCTCGGCGTAGCTGCAGCAGTTCGAGAGTTTTTCTTACATTAATTTAAAATATTAAAAAACCCGACTGCGTAAAAAAATAACAATATACCATAGAGTAAAAAATATCTTTAAATTTAAACTAGAAAACAAACCCTGACCAGTAATCGAACCCGGTACCTACTACGAATTTAAATCCACGAACTTAACCGCTAGTCACGGACGCTATTATGCGATTATATTGACTTTATTACATCTTTATTATAAGTAGGTAGTATTAAAAATTTAAATAAGAGTTGTTGCTAATTAACTTTAACGCGTTATAGATCCTAAATGGTCACTCGAAGAGAAACGTCAACATAATTTTTAAATACCTATTCGATGATACCCCACTCGATATAGTTTATCGACTTTAATGTTTTTCTTTCTCTCAATATGGCGTCTGGTTGTCACCTTAGTAAAATTTTATTAATGTGACGTGCGAATTATTAAAATCGGCAAACGCGTTTGTTCTTCAGTGAGCCACAAACGAACACACATACATTATATAGGCTGATAAACATACGACATATCGTATAACCCTTCTTTGCGTCGCGCAGTCGGATAATAACGGCATTATTTTTAATACTAGAACGACATGTGACCTTGCGCCCACCCGATGGTAAGCTGCGTGCGAGGTTCATGAATGTTAGCAACTGGAATCACACACTCATGACTGACATCAGTCCCTAACACCATGCCGGCTTGACGGGGCATGACGGCAATGTGAGCCTGATCCCGAAACGTGTTGATACACTTTACTGGGTTTATCGGCACGAACGGTGGATACTTCCCCGCCCCGGAAGACTCGATAAATTACCACCATCAGTCTGCCTACCACCTGTTTTTTGTTCTCGTTTAAAGTATGTGCCATTTGCAATGATGTCAAATGCCAATTTTTACTTTCAAGGAAAACTAATATTGTAAGCATGACATGGTTTATTTATATAAAAATAACACCGCTTGAAAGAAGACTTACCCTATATTTAGATTAATCTTGCAAAATGAATATTATATTCATTGGCATTATAAATATTCATAAATACAAATATACCTACGTAAAATGTATCGATAATATTTTTTATCGACATTATGGAATCACTATTTCTGATTCTATCGTGTAGGTATTTTTTTAGAACGAAACAAAAGGTACAAAAAACTAGATCTTTCGCTGTGAAACCTATAAAAATTATCTAGAATAATTTGCAGACATCGTAAATGTTATTAAAAAACTCATTCGTTCTATATAGGGAAGGTTTTATGGTGCACGATAAAATATGCTTTTTTTTTGTTTATTATCCTTTTTCGAATAACGCTGAAAGTGAGTCGTAATAGTCTTATATAGGTTGATAGAAATATAGCCTCTATGTTGCTCAGTTATAAACATCATTATGGCATAAAATGGGTCATAGTAGAAAAAATGCACGCGTTTTCTCACGGAGTGAATTTACATTCTTAAAAATTAAAACTTAATTGCTATCATTAAAAAATTGCGTATCATTATGAATTTATGTTTGAACCTAACTTAGGCTCCACACTATGCCACTATATTTGTAAAAGTAAAAAGTAGTAAAGGATCATCACGACTGTTTCCAAGGGCGTACCCAGGATTTCAGCTAGGAGGGGGCAGGCTCATACCTGTTTCGAGTTGAAACAAAAAATCATGAAAATTGACTGGAAAAAGTACTGTCGAGTGTCGTCCGTAACTAGATAGCGCTAGCGCTAGATGTTGTTTTCTCCAAATTATATTCGGCTTTAATCCAAGATGGCTCTGATTATCTCGTCGGGAACTCGGGAGCGGAAACTACGAGATGTGACGGTTTCGCGGGAGATTTAAATTATATTGCGTCGCTAACAGTATACTATATCGAATGTTGTAGAATGTAGAATATTTAATTATAGATAAGATAGGCAGCTTGCCCCCCCCTGCCCCTATCTGGGTACGCCCTTGACTGTATCCCTTCCGGGTTAGTCAGAAACCACGTTTTTTATAATCAAGCGGATTCACATTTAGCTATAGGCCCATCATGACAAGTGGCAAATTCGTCGATGTCTATAGCGTACCAAACTTGAGAAATATCACAAATATATTATTTTGTCCCGACCACATGGGTACCGGGTTCGATTTTTGATCGGGACACAATAATATTTATTAATTTAAATAAATAAAAATTATTGTAATATTATTAAATAATTTATTTGTGATATTTGGTTTGGTTCGCTAGAGACATCGACGAGCTTGCCACTGTCATTATCGGCCTATAGTAAAGTTGGCTAAATGTGAATCCGCTTCTTTATAAGCGTGGTTTCTGACCACCCCGCAAGGAATACGGTCGTGATAAAACTTTACTTACTTTTACTGTCTTATGATTTAAGAAATGTATTCACAGGAATAAAATTAAAATGATAAAAATAATTTAAATAGTATAAAAAATAAATATTGTAGTTTTATATCGCGCTTGTTGGATTGTGGTGAAACAGGTGACATCCTATATTACAAGACGTGTGAAGTCGGGCTTGGTGTAACTTAATATCACAGTTAAGTCTTTTTTACTAAAGAAAACTTATAGGCTAAGGTCAATGACCGCATCTTATTCAAGGCTCCATATTATTTTTATGTAATTAACCTTCATTATTCATTACAGCCCCTAGAACACAGCGTCCTAGACCTCCACTGCTGGAGATGGGCCTTCCAGAACTGGAGAATTTGGCCTACACTCGCCACGCTGGCCAGACGGATATGATATCATTTTTTTATGACAATTTATTAACGATTTTACAAGTTGGTATTAGTGAAACCGGGACCGACGGCTTAACGTGCTCTCCGAGTCACGGGAACGGTGGTGTTGTAAATCTATGACAAATGTACGTAAGAAAAGTGTATACCTATCTCGTTGGTACATGTCGGGTGGGTTTGAACCGTCCTTTGTAGGATTTAAGGTACGCGTTCTTACAACCGAGCCACCACCGTGCCTTAGTTACGCTTAGTAAAATCTTATCAAAAGGTCGCGGTTCGAACCTCGTCATCTACTAATCAGAAATTTACTTTTTTATATATAAAAGTATCATCACGACCGTATCCCTTTTAGGGTTGTCAAAACTACGCTTTAAAAACTGTGTATAAGTTACATGAATGATTATAATTTTGGAGCAATAAAGATAGTGTTGTACCACTAATAAGTAGCGTAATTTTCTGGTAATTTCATTTTTATGGGAATCCATTTTAACTCGAATAGGTTATGCGTATACGTTTTTACAGCTCTATTTCTTATTAGGTTAGGAGTCGGTGTAACTTTTTTTTTATATATACAGAGTGGATTTTTCAGACGTGGCAGTAACCTTAACTATTACAGTTACAGAAGAATGTTCCTAAGAGCCCATCAATAACTTTTTGAGATATGCTGTACATACACATACATAAACATACATATATACATACAATACAATATATATACATTACCTGGTGGTAAGCGGTACGCGAGATTCATTAAATTGAGGGTGGTTGCAGGCAGTGTGGGGGGGCCTATTGCGCAACACTGGACTGCAGTACTGGTGGGAAGTTAGGTTAAGTTTATTTATAGATAGTTATAATTAATTATATAATAATGAAAATATTATTAATATGTTAAATATAAGAATATGGATTTTTATCTGAAATAAAAATATTTGAATTTGAATTGAATTAAATACTGACATCAGACCCTCGTCAATACTTCTGGCCAGCGTGTCGAGTATAGGCCAAATTCTCCAGTTATATTCTGGAAGGCCGATCTCTAGGACGTTGTGTTCTAGGGGCTGTCATAAAAATAAAAATAGTTTTTCCATACAAAATGTATGGGAATAGTTTTTCGCAAATTCTAGTAGACTTTTGATCCCTATAAGCTACAGGACCGAATGGCATTCAAAAAAGTTTTTGTGTAAAATTATTAATTGTAGCTTAATTTTTTTTAATTGTTACTAACATAGTCATTGGATTGTAACTAACACTATGGGCTATTTTTTTGTCTTATATAAAAGACTAGCTGTTGGACCCGGCGTTGCCCGTGTAACGTTGTGTCGTCGACAAGAAAAACCTTCAGGTACCCGATAGGCAAGTCATATTTTAACGTCTTTAGTTATTTTTATTAATTTTAAAAAAAATATTTTTATGACTTATTACATTCATAATACCTATTGAATGAAATAGCCGATTTAAGCAATTCAAAAAGTGATCTACATGAATTGAAACAGTCTTGAAAATAATATGATTTATTTGGATAAGGATTTAAACAGAAGTATGAGTTAACATGGTCTAATTTTGACTGCTATTTTAAAATGTAAAAAGTGGTTATTGTGACATAACGATAATAGTTTGGACATATGGTATCGCGAAGTTTTTTGTAGATATTGATATGTTCTTTGATATTGTAAAACATACTTTTGTTCTATCATCAATAGTTCCCGCAGCGCATGCGACGAAAGACGTTTTATGGCATTTTTTTTACATCTTGGGTTACGTTACTAAAGTTATAGCAAGGATCCCTAATCTTTTCTAGCAATAAATATAGCCTATGTTACTCAGGGTGAATGTAGCTTTCTAATAGTGAAAGATTTTTTGAAATCGGCACAGTTATTTTAGAATTTATTCATTACAAACATACACACACACAAAAATACAAATCTTTTCACTTTATCTGCACGTGCTGCCGTGCTGTACCGACAGCTTTCCGGCAATTATTCGCGTGCGGAACAGTAGCAACAGTATCCTGGGCATGATTGCATCTCGCCATGACTGCCCGATCCAAGATCATTGGGTTAAAATTATGTTGGGTGCGTCAGTATAGGTTAAGTAGTTTTAAGCGTAGTATGTTGTACTAAAAACTAAAATTTTAAAACAAAATAGTTTATTTTTTATTAGGTTTAGTTTATATTTATTTTAATTTTTACTTTTAAGTAGTTTTAATTTATATTGTAATTCTTTTATACTGTTTGTATATTACTTCATCATAAAACAAAATTAAATTAATAAAAAATACAAACTTCCTTCGTGGTCTGCGGTTAAGTCCGTGGATTTAGACTCGGAGGTACCGGGTTCGATTCCTGGTCGGGACACAAACACAAATTTATTAATGTAAATAAATGCATTAATTTAATATTTAATTTATTTGTGATATTTCTCGAGTTTGGTAAGCTGGAGACATCGACGAGCTTGCCACTTGTCATGATTGGCCTATAGTAAAGTTGGCTAAATGTGAATCCGCTTATTTATAAGCGTGGTTTCTGACTACCCCGAAAGGGAAACGGCCGTGATGATACTTTAAAAAATACAACTAAAAACCAAAATAAAGAAAACATCAAAATAATATTATTATAAATAAATAAAAAATGCTCCGAATCGCTGCCAATGGTCAAAGTGCCAAGGACACTGGCAGCATTGCCATGTTGAATGGCAATGTTGATCCTTTTGCCCAAATATTGCCAAACCCTCTTGTAAATGTAAATATTTTTTTTATTGTAAATTGTATTTTATATCGGTAATCCCTGATATAAATGATATTGAATTGAATTGAATGTATGACATTAGTGTAGTATATTATTTTATTTATTGAAAAAAAAAAAAAAGCATTTACATGTAAACGATACATCTAGTTTCAAGTATGGAAATACTTGTACAAGTAGGTAATTCAATCATTATCTTTTGAAAAATCGATAAAAATCAACGTAAAATTACCTACTGGAGTGCTGACGTTTTACTAATAGCGAGGCAATTTTATATAAACACTCTGACATTTACAATTGTTAATGTACTTTTTAATTTATTTTTAAGTTACTTTAAGTAAGTTATTAACCTTTGCTTGTTATTTTCAAACAAAATGTTTGTTCAATTATTTTTTACGCTATCTACTTTGTTCTTCCGTAGTTTTTTTTATTTTTTTTCATTTTTATTTTTATTATACTAACACGACATGTGACCTTTCGCCCACCTGATGGTAAGTTGGGAGCGAGATCCATAAATGTTAGCAACTGTAATCAGACACTCATGACTGACATCAGTCTCTAACATTATGCCGGCTTGACTGGACATGACGGCAATTTGAGCCTGATCCCGAAATCTGTGGATACACTTTACTGGGTTTATCAGCACGAACGGTGGATACTTCCCCGCATCGGCAGACTGGACAAATTACCACTACCACTATCTAGCTTATCTAGAGGTTGGCATATAGTCCGCCAAACAACAAAATCTATTTGAAAGTGCACGTCGAACGCGACCATAATCGCCAATGCTCTGTTATAGACTAATAAATTTGAGACGTATGTATGTTAAAATCCGATAAGTGCTAATTTAACCGCGTGTTATTACTCTTTGGACCACTTTGCTGCTTAGTCTTCTACTAGCAGGAGTAGAATTATTTTAAATAATGACGTGTCACAAATTCCTGTGATAGGTTTACGTGAATAAAGATATTTTGACTTTGACATCGCTACCAGCTGTTAGTTATCCAGAACTACAAGTTGTGTGCACCAGTAGGTTTACTTGTACTCTTTTACTTGTTCCAACAGGACTGACTGGTGCAGGGAACTTGTTCAGCTGGATGCTATATTAGGACATTCCCTATGTACAGTCTTCAATACAACAAATAAATATTTATTTAAGTGATATTTATTTTCAAGCCGGCATAGTGTTAGGGACTGATGGCAGTTACGAGTATCTGACTTCAGTTGCTAACATTCATGGACCTTGCGCGCCACTTACCATCAGGTGGGCCCAAGGTCACATGTCGTGCTAGTATAAAAAAAAAAAAAAAAAAAAAAAAAGTGAAATTCTCATGGATACATTTAAACATCATTATTGGATCCCAGATGAATTAGCTGTTTTAGCGTTTAGCCTTTTCTCAGAACTTGAAATAAGTTATCCTTATTGAATTTTCATGGGAACAGCTAAACAAAAATATTAATAAATAAATATTAATATTATTATTTATTATAATAAACTTTATTTAAATAGAGACAAAAATCGTTAGCTAAAACTCAATAAAAGATTCCAATCAAAAAGTCAAGAAAGCATAACAATATAAATTTTATAAGGATATATATATATATAAATAATAAACTATTAGAGACATATTTCTCCCGAAGTTTCAGCCAAGCCAAATTGCGTTGGCCATGGTCACGGGTCGACTGGAGATGCATGACCCAAAGATACTCTCCACCGATCGTCACTATTACCCTATAGCATGGTGTCGCCGAGGATATTTAAGTGTCGTAATTTCTAAAAACTTTTAAAGTGATAAGTGGGTAGGTTTACATCTACCGCCCAGTATGTACGAGACTACACCGCGCAGCACCAGTCGACCCGTGACCACGGCTAATGCAACTTGGCTGAAACGTCGGGTCTAAGGTAAATCACGTAAAGACCCGTTAAAATTTAAAAAACGATTATGAATTTTCGCGAAAATTCAAAAGAAAACGCTTCCCGTAATTACTATGCACAAGCAAATTTTGCCTATATTATAATTAACAGAGAAGTAAATTAATCACTCTTTACTTAAACAAATGTATAAATATTGAGGATAGTTTGTGGGATTGTGCGAGACAGTTTGAAAAATTGCAGTTTTATTTGTGCGTGCGAGTGTACCTCGGATACATAATTAATACTTAGGCCTGGACGCGATTGCACGTTGTGGATCTCATAAGTATGGGACTTTACGGATGAGCTAAAATAAATTATGTTAAAAACATATTATAATAAATGTTATGTTATTATCCAAACCTCTACTACATTCAACTGGATAGTTAACCGAAGCCACAAAATTAAAATATCTACTAAATGTTTGGTATTATTGAACTTGTAAGGGGATTTGGGCTAAATTGTATTCACAACTGCCTCCCGTGGATTTCGATTCCAGGTCAGGACAAAATGAATTAAATAATTATATACGCTATATACTCGTACTTAATATCGACGAGCCTGCCAATTGTCATGATAAGCCTATAGTAAAGTTGACTAAATGTAATGCTTATACATAACTTTTTTTTTAAAGAAAAAATAATAAAGCAGAAGTAAAATATAAATAAATAGATAGATACCTTTTAAAATGACGCACACGCAAGAAATCGTTGAGAACTAAAACAAAAGAAAAATAATTAGTTTATAACTTAAAAATACATAAAACCTTAGGATGCCGTCACATATAGTTCTTTTAATTGCCAGCCTGGCACTACCTTTGAGTTGTCGCTCTGAGTAGTCTCCCGAGTGCCGTGGTTCGTCCGTAATTCCGTCATAGCTCGAGATCTGGAGATGCCTACGAGTACTATTGATGAGTTTGTCATCTGCCTGAGTAGACGAATATGTTCTATCTATATATTATATGTAATAATAATAATGATATGTATGTAGGTAGGTATGAAAGAAAGCATAGGCATCACCTTCATGTTTTTTTCACCTAATAATACGTTTGTTAGCAAATGAAAGTGAAATATTATAATGTACATACATACATACATATCTTCACGCCAGATTCCTTGCGGGGTAGGCAGAGACAATTGAGCGCCACTTGACACGATCACGACATACCTCTTTCGCTTCGTCGACATTCATCATCCTCTTCATACATGCCCTTTTGTTACGAAAGCTTTTTAATGTACCTTCAGCCAGTGTTTTATTTATTTGATCATGATATGTGAGTCTCGGTCTGCCAGGGCCTCTTTCACCTACAACTTTCGCATTATATATCTGGTTCGTCAATCTTTCATCGCTCATCCTTTCAACATGCCCGAACCATCGTAGCATGCCTTTCCTTATTTTTGTCCCTATGCTTTCTTTTATACCCACCATTTTCCGTATTTCGACGTTACGTATGCGGTCCGCCAAAGTGACGCCGCATATGCGACGCAACGACCTCATTTCTACTGCATTAACCCTACTCTCATGCGTATTCTGACATATCCACGTCTCGCTTCCATATTATAATGTTATAATGTGATGTTATTATTTTAGAAAAACTTTATAATTTTTGGTCACGCAATCACGCCTTGACAATAATTGATACTACGGGTATGACTGGAGCTTAAATTTAATGTTAAATAAAACCATTTTAAACGAAAAAATAATATAAATAATTGAAAAATAATGACTTTATGACTAAAGGAAATGGGTATTCTTTAACGATATTGAATCGGTTTTTTAAATATATGTACATATTTTGGTACAAAACAGTTGCTAAGTAAAACTTTAATACAAATGTCGAAACAAATTTAAAGTCCGAAGAACATTAATTTTACTAATTCGAATAAAAAAAATAAAAAATGATATTTACTCCCATACAATTTTTTATATATTTTACAGATATTTTATGAATTGTAAAGCGTATTTACAACCGGACCACCACCGCTTTTAAATATTCTTCCAATAATTTATTTATTAATTAACTGCCTCCATGGTCTAGGGGTTAAGTCCGTGAATTTAGACTCGGAGGTACCGGGTTCGATTCCTGGTCGAGACACAAAAATATTTATCAATGTAAATGTATTTATTTACATAATATTTAATTCGCCTCCGTGGTCCAGTGGTAACAAACGTTGCCGTGAACTCGGGAGGTCGTGGGTTCGATTCCCACCGGGGGCAAGTTGTACATTGTATAATTTGTCTCGGTCTGGGTGTTTATATGTATAATATGTATTTATTTACAAAAAAAAAAGTATAATATGTAGTTTATCAACCATCTAGTTTCCGTAACACAAGCCTCGTAGCTTACCACGGAAACGAGATGGCGCTGTGTGACCTGTCTGGAAATATTTAATTATATTTATTTTAAAAGAAAAAAAATAAAAATATTTGTGATATTTCTCGAGTTTGGTACGCTGGAGACATCGATGAGCTTGCCACTTGTCATGATTGGCTTATAGTAAAGTTGGCTAAAGGTGAATCCGCTTATTTATAAGCGTGGTTTCTGACCACCCCGAAAGGGAAACGGTCGTGTATCTTTCTAATTTATTTATTCTCCTCCTCTGAATAGCCTCGATGCGATCAATATAAATGTTATAGCTCGGATTCCATGCTTGAGACGCATACTCGAGGACACTGCGCCAAGGAGCAGTACAAGATTTAAATTGTATTGTAATTTATTTATTTATTTATTTATTTATTACAGGATAACTAACGACTAATAAACACATAAAGACAAAAAAAATGGAAACATAAAAGGTTAATTAAAAGTTACCACAAATAGAGTAATGATGAAGTAGGTTTTTTTTGTTGTTTTAGTAAATTTTTTATATCATAATATTTTTTTCTTTTAGAATCAAAACGAAACGAATTCAAGAATAAATCTATTTCGTACGTCGCTTAAGGGCACATTTATGTTGTGTGGATAATATAACATTAAGTGATTTTTTGCTAGTTTTTGTATCGTAAAAAAATATCCTTACCATACTTATGAAGCTCATGTAATAACCAGATATTATTTGTATTAATAGGCCGGCTGTCCAATTTAAAAACATAGCAACTTTCAAACAATAATAATAAAATACTGTTTGCATTTAATGGTTAACAGCCCCTAGACTTCCACTGTTAGAGATGGGCCTTGAATATTCTGGAGAATTTCCTCTTCACGCTGGCCACACAATTCGATTCAATTCAATTCAAAAAATCTTTATTGCACTAAAATATATTGTACATAGGCGGGCTTGATGACTAAGCATTTTCTAACAACCAACCTTTGGGAGTGTGGAGAGGTAACAACGAAGGGTGCAATTTATTATAATAGACTTACATACTAATATTACATATACTGAATAAATATATACATAAATACCTACATATCTATATATATTATAATTAAGTTAAATTAGTACACACTGTTACTTTAGATTTAGAATAATAATAATGATAAGCATAAAATACATAACATAAGTGATTAATATAATGAACTAGGATACACTATTCTGCTTATTTAGAAAAAAGGTGATGAGTAATTGTTTAAAGATGTGAACGGAGGGAGCTTGTCTGATGGTCAGTGGGAGCTTGTTCCACTAGCGAGCAGCAGATACGGTGAAAGAATCCGAATACCTGCTAGAAGTGTGGGGTGGGATTTCAAGTTGATTGTTATGAGAGGAACGGTAGGGCGGTCGTGCGAGTCGCATAGAAATTTAAATTGTGTTTTTAAATACGAAGGTGTTTTTGAGTTATAAAGGACGGAGTATAGCAAGACAAGAAATTGAGTAGACCTGCGAAGCCAGATATTGAGCCATTTTAACTGTTTTCGAAGATGAGAAACATTATCATACTTACGCAAGCCAAATACATAGCGAATGCATAAGTTGAGAAGGCGATCCAGTTGCCACACAGGTTGTATAATGTCAATCCACAAGTTCATATTAGTGAAATCGACACCGACAACGGCTTAACGTGCTCTTCGAGGTACGGGACCGACGTGCTTACAACAATCTATGAAATATCTACGTAAGAAAAGTGATTTTTAATTGGTACATGCCAGGGTTCGAACCCACCTTTTTAGGATGTTAAGGAAAGCGTTCTTACAACTGAGCCACCACCGCCGTTAATAGGTTTATTTTTTATTTAAGGTACACTAACAGGTTACAATTAATACATATCAAGCACAAATTTACAATAATTTATAAGGTCGGAATTGCAACCCAAGGGCAGTGTACACGGCATGCTACACATAGCTACTTAGATGATTAGTCAACTGTGTTTTTCAGTTTTAAAATTTTAGGTTTCATCCATTTCATCATTATCAATATATTAATACTATATACGAGAATAAATATATTATTAATTAAGGTTATTAATATAGTTATATTATGACAGCTGGGCCTTCCAGACCACGAGTATCTCTGTTCTTACCACATCATCTTCAGCCTGTGTCTCTTCATTGGTGAATATAGACCTCTCTCAAGGCTCTCCACTGCATGCGGTATTTTGTAACCATTATCCAACACCTACCAGCTACCTTCTGGCAGGGGGTCATTCTACTTTGCGTCTTCCTGTACTCTAAAACCTGTAATCTCCATTTTTCGTCGGTTCTACGGCAGTTGTTTTCGGCCCATTGCTAGTTCAGCACAAATTTTGAAAGCTGTGTCGGCAAATTTGGGTTGCCTTCGTTAGGTCACCTGTCCATCTGGCGGATGGTCGTCCGACTCTGCGTTTCGTCCCGTCTCCACTCTACAATCCGTTTCCCCCATCAGTCGTTGGTTCTGCGGTAGATGTATCAGGCCCAGTATTTTTTCTTCTTATACTAGCACGTAATGTGACCTTATGTCCACCTGATGGTAAGTGGCGCGCAAGGTCCATGAATGTTAGCAACTGGAACAGACACTCATGACTGACATAATAAACAACAATATGGCGGTTTAATTGAGCATGACGGCAATTCGAGCCTGATCCCGAAACGTGGGGATACACTTTACTGGGTTTATCGGCACGAACGGTGGATACTTCCCCGCCCGGACAGACTTGGCACATTACCACCATCAGCCCGCCTACCACCTAATTTATTTATTTATTTATTTATTTATTAAATATTTTATTGTACAAAGACAAAGGCGGGCTTTAATGCCGCAAGACATTTTATCATAGCCAACCATTGGGAAAACTTTAAACCACTTACTGGAAAGTAGGTGCTGAAATATTAATTATAAATATCAAAAGTATTATTTAATAACTAGCCACATACATACAACTACATATACATACATACACACATACAAATATACATATAATAAACTAAATACTAATACATAAATTTACACATACATACATAATAATGTACTTACAAATTTTGATAGGAAATGAAATGCGAATAGACCATTTTTTTAAATAGTGATCTGGTGGTTACTTGCCTGATGTTAGGAGGCAAATTGTTCCAAAAATTTGTCGCTACAACGACAAATGAGTTTGAAATGAAACTAGAGTTATGCGAAGGGATCGAAAGAAGAGAATTGTAGGAGGATCGAAGAGATTTATCATGGAACGAAGAACTGTTTGTTGTTCTCGTAGAAAGTATGTGCCATTTTCAATAATGTCAAATGCCAAGTTTTCTTGTAGGCTAATATTGTAAGCTTGCCATGGTGATATGTATATAAAAATAACACTGCTTGAAACAAGACTTACCTGAAAAATACGACATTACGGGGATGATGCACTGGTCTTTAAAGTGGTTTGGAATATGGGAAAGTTACGAGCAT
This sequence comes from Tinea semifulvella, assembly GCA_910589645.1. Lineage (NCBI taxonomy): Eukaryota > Metazoa > Arthropoda > Insecta > Lepidoptera > Tineidae > Tinea > Tinea semifulvella. The sequence continues at coordinate 1,929,143 of OU342604.1, forward strand.
CTAACGCCATTTATTTTGACAATTAAATTTATAATGGGTCCAACGATGTAAATGTCTGACAAAAATACGTATTTTTTTTTTTGTTGCAAGTACGCATAGGACAAAAAGAGATGTATTCTGCACTTTTACACGTCAATTTTTACAATATTGATATAAAACAATATCATTTTATAGTATATCTAGAATAGTACATAATAGAATCTGAAGCATACATGATAACCATCATTTGGAAAGAGAAACAATAAAATAACAAAATTATAAATACAGAATAACGCTTAACATTATAGCTGCTGTAGATAGGCATTGTTACACTATAAGCTAAGACAGACACAATTATAAGAATATACATTTAATGAAAATACATTTAAACTGAACACGAAAGGTCTTAGTATGGGAGCAACTGACACCAGCCAGTATCGACCGACATCAGTCTCTACCACTATGCTGGCCTAACACTATACTTTTTTTATAGAGTTGTAACAAAATCTATTGTTTGTGTTCTTAGGAGAATTTTTACAGGAAACGTCAATCAGTTTCTTTTATTAATTAAAGTTTATTTTACACTTGAAAGCAATGAAAATGGGTCAGTAATTTAAAAATTGAATCGAATTCAAATGTTGTTAGTTTTAGCTTATAATTATTTGGTTAAAAATCTAATGTATTTATGAGTATATTGTATAAATGAATGTTAATACTCGTACGAGTAGGTATGCAAATTTGTTTTAAAACTTTGTCACAGTTGATCTTGTATGTACGAGTATATAATTATATCAGCTGTTTTATTCAAAAATACTAATGGCCAAGGAGATGTCCAATCGGCTGACGGAGGAATCTGGAGACAGGAAGGCTGGCAATTATTTCTACCTCGCTATACAGAGACGCGGTGGTAAGAACGTGTTCCTTAAATCCTACAAAGGTCGGTTCAAACCCACCCGGCATGTACCAATGAGAAATACACTTTTCTTACGTACATTTGTCATAGATTTACAACACTACCGTTCCCGTGCCTCGGAGAGCACGTTAAGCCGTCGGTCCCGGTTTCACTAATACCAACTTGTGGAATAGTTAATAAATTGTTATAAAAAAATGACATCATATCCTCGCCAAGCCGTCTGGCCAGCGTGGCAAGTGTAGGCCAAATTCTCCTAATATATGTTGTGGAAGGCCCATCTCCAGCAGTGGAGGTCTAGGACGCTGTGTTCTAGAGCTGTAATGATACAGAGGGGAAATATTGCCAGTCTTCTTGGGACTACCTCTGATGGGACCCTTGAGGGCATTTTTGATTTATAGTTATTTAATTTTATTTAAGTAATATGTAATTATAATTTTATATTTTGAAAAATTTATAAATTAAAAAAAAAAAAACTAATTCGTTATATTTTACAGTGATTTATTATACAATAGGATATTATCTACAATAGATAATATCCTATAATATAATAAATAGTTATGTGAAATTCCTCATTGTAGTGATTTCATCAATTTTAAATAAAGTTTTAGTCAGCTATGAGGTATGTCAATAAAAAGCATTTGTCCTTGGGATCGTCCTAATTGAATGCAACTACGCGATCATCACCATTTCACGCAATTATGTTCACTTTGGAAACCTATTTAGTCGTTGCGAAGAAGGTGTCCTAAATGTTGTTCGCATGATGTACGATGGGCAATTTTTGACATTAATACGTTTAATCCCCAGTTCATGTGAATAAAATTCACGTGAACTAGCAATGTTCGCGTAGTGACGTTCAATTAGGACGATGCCTTAACGTTAACGCGTGATCACAACCTGTCAATAGACACCCTTTATCATTGCTGCCGAGTGTAATTCGCGTAATCACTAACAAATAGGTTCATTAACATTTAATCCGTTCATCGACATTACAACTTGTATAAAGTATATTTTGCTGACATATTATAAGAAAATCAACTTAATGTACCTCTAGTGCGCACTTAGTTATGCCCAAAATTCTTGCAAGATTGGCAAGGACTTGCAATGAACATTTCTCTCATATTGACCTATTTTATTTACCTTTAAAATCTTTTGCCTTAATAATTGCCTCCGTGGTTTAGTGGTTAAGTCCGTGGATTTAGACTCGGAGGTACCGGGTTCGATTCCTGGTCGAGACACAAAAATATTTATTAATATAAATAAATACATTTAATTAATATTTAATTTATTTGTGATATTTATCGAGTTTGGTACGCTGGAGACATCGACGAGCTTGATACTTGTCATGATTGGCCTATAGTAAAGTTGGCTAAATGTGAATCTACTTCTTTATAAGCGTGGTTTCTGACCACCCCGAAAGGGAAACGGTCGTGATGATATATAAATATAAATTAAAAGCTACCTAAATAATAAAAATAAACTGAACTATAAATAAAAAAAATAGAAGAGTCCACACTATAATATATAATAATAATAATGGAAATTGGGGCTGTTCCTTGCCATACTGTATCACCCTATCTGGCCAGGGATTTTGTTTATACTTTATAAATACATGTTGGCTTAACCGAGTGTTCCGATAGGATCCTATGGCGATAAATATATTTTAAAAAAAACTTCCAGGCCTACCAGAACATAAATCTGGAGAATTTGGCCTACACTCGCCATTGTCCTATCTATACATAACATATTATAAAGTCTATGGCATAATGCAATATTATTATGTTAGCCATGAAATAGCAAACCGTGACATAAGTAAAATTGACGTCGTGGTCTAGCGAGCACCCCTCGTGTATGAAATCGTTTGGCGAACATTGACTGGTTGGTATCAGCGAAATATTACTTCAAGGCTGAGAAATATAAATTTCACCTAAAAACAATAAATTGAGTTAATAAAATAAAAAAATACTTCACAAAAACCTGTAGCATGGTGCCCAATATTAGAATCTTTAAGTAAATATAAAAATTATGATTATTTTTGTGTTTTGTTTTCTCTTTGTGAGAGCGTGGAAAATAAAAATCATATCATTACGACCGAAATCCCAGCGGGGTCAGAAACTAATCGTAATAGAAGCTTAATAGTATTTTATTTATTTCCATTTATCGAATTGAAGTAATTTTGGTTCTAAGCATAGATAGGAATTTCTGCATAGAAAATGCAGATAGTGCGAACGGCTGCAGGCACGTAGACACGTAGTCGGATATCCTGCCAAAGTTACGTCCAGTCGTCGCACTTACATATTAATAGACCCTTCAATCAATAATACACCTAGGTCCTAAAGGACCCATACAACATAAAAGTTCGTTTTGATTATATTTGTAGCTGTATCTAACTAATTACATACATACCTCTTTCGCTTCGTCGACATTCATTAACCTTTTCATATATGCCCTTTTGTTACGAAGGCTTTTTAGTGCACCTTCAGCCAGTGTTTTATTTATTTGATCGTGATATGTGAGTCTCGGTCTGCCAGGGCCTATTTCACCCACAACTTTCGCATTATATATCTGGTTCGTCAATCTTTCTTCGCTCATTCTTTCATCATGCCTGCACCATCGTAGCATGCCTTTCCTTTTTGTTGTCTCTATACTTTCTTTTATAGCTACCCTTTTCCGTATTTCGACGTTACGTATGCGTATCACAAAGTGACGCCGCATATCCGACGTAACGATCTCATTTCTACTGCATTAACCCTACTCTAACTAATTATTTAAAGAAAAGGCTCAAAACAGTATTAAATAATAATAATAATAATAAACACTACTCAAGGTATGGGACGAATTTATGTGAGTAGCCATACTTCGGCAAAAGAAGCCGATAGACGCATTCAGCTAGGATGGGCAGCATTCGCGAAGTTGCGCCACATCTTGCGACATATCAGTGTTTGAAGACGAAAATTTTCAACTTTACAAATAGAATAACTTTTTATGTACGAGTATATACATTTTTTTGTTTCTCTTCTTCCGATGGATGATGAATGAGGTGATTGGGAAGGCAAAGGGCCTATACAGCCAAGTCTGACGTAATATATCTTTCTTTTTTATGAGTTAATGAGATCATCATCAAATTCCAGATGCTGCAGAATTTGATGCTTTTCTTGGAGTCACTCGCGGAACCATCCACTGCTCAAACATTTCGGGTAAAATATGGGAGTTGACAGCGCGGGAAAACCGCAAAAAATAAACTGCAACTTGTGCCCCATATTTAAAGTACAATTTATCGTTTTCCATAATTATTCACATTGTAGCACATTATTAAACAAAACAACACCACTTTTGACCAATAATATCCACAGTAAATTAATTTACAAAACAAAATCTTGCACTTGATATGTCCGCGCAAAATGGCGCGAATACTCCTTATATATATACAAGTATACCGCGTGTAATTGTCAAAGGAACAAATATTTTTTTAGGCTTCAGGCGTTATTATTAGAACCTATATTTAAAATAAAAAAGGTTAAAGATAAAAAATATTATACGAAAAACAAAACACTACTGCATGGTGAATAAGACCGCGTCTGAAAATCGCGATATCCATCGTGGTAAATACCTTAAGGCTAGGGAGTGTTGTTATTAATTGATATCGCCTACAGCCGAGAGACGAAATAGAGAGAAAGAATTACGTACGAGTAAGTCGCCGTTCGCGCGATCGTCGACCTCTCACTACCTACTTGATTAGTTAGGCCAACCTTCTCTGCACCGTAACTTAAGATATTATTACTGAATAATTAAAATAAAAAATACTGTTAAGGAGTTTGGGAACGGCAAACTTGTGCCCGCACCAAATCAAACAAACCCATCTGTGGTCAGGCCATTTATTGCTCAAAACATTCACAATCTTAAACTAGGACATGCACAAAACATAAACCTGACTTTGTCACTTGCTGGGAAGACCACTGCTCCGGCTGCAGGCTGACCCAACTTCAGGTGGTCACCAAATGGCCTGCAGAAACCACAAAAGCACCAGGCCACAACGACGGTGAGAGCTCCACTACCACATTCGCCGAATTGGGCAAGACCCCAGCTCCAGCCGAATGCCCTGGCAAGGACGCTCCTCACACCATTCCTCCAATGCTCGGCCACAGCTCTCCAATACACCATAATTGGGGCCAATTCAAATTAACCACCAAATTTAGCCGGCCGGCCCCATGCTGCCAAACGTCAAAGTCCCTTTTTTTATTCGGCCGAGGCCAAAGCGGCAAGTCCCTCAGCCAAGCGACAAAACCAAAATTAAAACAAATATAATTCTAAACAAATACGTAGTTCTTTATTTTTATTCTGGATTATAATATAAAAATATTTGCTCTGTAATAAATTCCACGCAGTATAGTAATAAATAATTTAAAATATAAATTTTATTCGTAACCTTCACCACCCGCTTATTACAAATCTCAGTCACAAAGGTTAGTTGGTAGAAAATGCATTTACAGCATTAAGCTCGCCTATGTACCTGCACTTCTTTTGGTTTTGTACAATAAATAATTTAATATAAAAATAGATTCCAATGCCCGCTTTCTTACATTTTATATCTTTGATAATGTGCAAGCACCGATTTGTCTAACTGTACACAGCACAAAAGCGCATTAGATGCAAGTGTAAATTCAATTAACCTACCGTTAATTTATGAGTAACAGGTCATTGCCCTTTTTAGGGTTTTACTATGAAGGGACCAAATTCTCTTTCTTTTAGCGCAAACGTTATTACAAAGGATTTTTTGTTGTTACCAGAGTATTTGAAACCATAGTTGTTTTTTTTTGTCGCAAAATTTTTAAGATATTATTTTAGGTTCTATTTAATTTATATTTTTAAATTTCAATTTAATATTTTGTATTCTTTTTAAATTCAAAATTCTTAATTGTATATATTGCTTATTCTAATTACAATATGCCTATGTCAATAAATATTTATTTACAATATTTATTTATATATAGTTAATAATATTTAATATTGTTTTTGTCAATTTATTGGAATACAATGTTAAGGTCAAAATTTGCAACTAAAAAATATTTTATTGAGTAAAAACAGTTGTCAATAAGAATTTTCTTTAACTTAATAGTAAAACGTTGTATAGGTAACTCTCGTATCTCTCTAGGAATTTTATTATTAACTCTAATGAACATTATGTGGCAGTTTCTGCTGTATATTCACTTACACATCTTAGATTAGTCGGGTATTTATTTATTTATTTATTTACTATAGGTACACAAACAGATCACAATCACAATCAGTTCACATTTTCCAGCAATTTCTTAAGTTCTAGATTGCAATCCAAAAGCAGTGTACACAGCATGCTTATTGTGATTTAGCCATGACATTGTCATTTCAATTTAATTATTTCATTTCAGTGAAATATGTCAAAAGGAAAATAATAATATTAATAAAAAAAAAAAAAAATGGTATGTCAAAGAATAAGGTAGTAAATCAATAATAATAAATTTAAAAAAAGCAATGAAAATTTAAAATAGAAATAATAATGTCATTTAATTAAAGAAACAATAATAAAATAATATAACAATCATCAATATATAAAAAATAAAATCCAGAATCCAGAACAGACAGAACAAATATCAAGAAACAAACAAAACATCAGCATATTACATTAATTAAGAAGGTGATTATATGTTGTTTACAGTAGTACCAGCAAAATATGCGGTAACAGATCTCTTATACACTAAAAATCTGGCGTTGAATATGTCAATGGCCTTCCTCCTTTCGTCACTGTCTCCACTACAAACGATATCATTATAAGCGCGACACATTCTTACAACTGGGTTAAGGCACGATGTGTTCCACTTGCGAATATGCAAAGCAAATGTGTTAGGTGCTCGTATTCTATATGAAATATTGAAGTTTATGGATGAAAGTAGGCAAGGGGCGTCGATCGAAGAGTGAATTAGTTTATGCAAGCATAGAAGATCATAGCGCTTTCGACGACTCTCAAGGGTCATCACCCCAAATCGAGACACCCTGTCTGTATAAGCTCTCAGAGAACGACCCAAACCACATCTGTAAGAAATAACTTTTAAACATCTACTCTGTATACTTTCAATTCTTTTTATATGGACGGCGTAGTAAGGTGACCAGATGGGACAGCAATACTCCAATATACTACGTACAAGGGCATTGAATAAGTAAATGACACTGCCATGTTTCTTAAAACCCTTACTTGTCCTTAGTACAAAACCCAGCAATCGATTTGCTCTATTAATAATATAGTCATAGTGGTCCCTAAAATTTAAGTGGTCATCAAACAGAACGCCTAGGTCCTTAACAACAGTCTGGCGGCTGAGTTTGGTCTCGTTGATGGTATAGTCATAGATAAATTTGTTTTTTTTAGTTGTGAAAGATACCACAAAACATTTGTCAGTGTTGAGCGACATCCTGTTACGCAGGCTCCAGGCAGTGATTATATCGAGGTCTTTTTGCAGTTGTACAGCGTCTTCTAAAGATGTTATTCTATTAAATACCTTTAAGTCATCGGCGTATAGGAGGCACTGGCAGGATATAACGTCAACCAAGTCATTGCTGAAGACGAGAAAGAACAGGGGGCCTAGGTGTGAACCCAGTGGAACTCCAGACCGAATAGCGACTGGTGTTGACAAGCAACCTTTCAACGTTACAAGCTGATGTCTGTTGTTTAAATATGAAGTAACCCAGCGCAGCAGCGAACCATGTATTCCACAAGAAGCGATTTTTTCACAGAGCAATGTGTGATCCACAGTGTCGAAGGCTTTACTAAAATCTGTATACAAACTGTCCACCTGACAGTTGGAGGCAAAAGCTGAGCAAAGAAACTGCTTATACTCTAACAAATTACTTAGGGTGGAACGATGCTTCATGAATCCATGTTGTTTTTCAGATAGTATTGGTTTGAAGTGTGAGTACAATGTATCATAGATCAATCAAGGGTATAATCTCTAGGTACAAATTTGTTACATATATCATATTTTTTAAAGAGATTTGAATGTTTATTAACAAATATTCCTATTTCAAGGATATACATTGAAGCCATCGTTAATAATTTTAGCTTTTTAAACATAAGTCAAATGGTCCAACTCCACAGATAGCCCACACTTAAATACTTTATTGACATCGGTTGAGTTTAGTTAAAAACATTTTTTTTTAGTGTACTTATAAGAGTACTTCTGGGTTAATGAACTTTATTCAACTCAAGGACTCTTTAAGCCAGGACTTTTACCTACAACCACAGTATGTATAATTATCTATCATCGAAAATGTAACGATAATGATTCCCCGTATCGGCACAATTGTTCCCCGAGTACTTAACATGCAAAGTGCAGGTACTGCTTTGCATCCCCATCTTTCTGCGGACGTGCATCGCATAATGAAGCTACAATGACTTATGTTTGGATCTGGCATTTGAAATAAACTTAGGGCTCTTTCACACATTGCCACCGAACGCGGCGGTAATGCGTCCATAAGCGCCGCGCCGTTTTTTACTATACCTACACTTTTTAAGCTTAAACTCGGCCACAAATGTTAGTGACGAATTTTTCCTAAGCTTAGTCGTGAATGCTTTCTTCGTTTCTTCTCGGCTCTATTCCCGAACGAACTCAAAGAGTTGAACTCTTTACATTCTCCACACTTCTCCATTCCTTTTCACCACAACTCTATCAGAGGGCCGAGATCACAGTTTTCTTCGATTGCAGAGGCGTCGTGCATCATGAGGTCTTGCCACAGGGTAATACGGTCAATAAAGAATATTACCTGAGAGTTATGCGCAATTTGCGCGAAGCAATCCGCCAGAAACACCCGGATTTGAGAATGAACAAAAATTGCCTTTTGCACCTTGATAACGCCTCTGCTAACACATCGTTGCTGGTGCGCGAATATTTGGCCAAAAATGGTGCTTCAGCTACCGTACTTCCCAGACCTGGCTCCATGTAACTTTTTTTGTTTTCAAAACTGAAAAAGCTTATGAAAGGACAACGCTACGCTTGAAGAGATTAAGACTTCATCGAAGGAGGAATTAAACAAGATAGCAATAAAGGATTTTTTAAAGTGCTTAGAGGATTGGAAAAAACGCTGGCATAAGTGTATTTATTATATCTGAAGGTCACTTTGAGGGAATAAAATAGAAGAACTCGTAAAGTTGCAATATTCACCGCCTCCGTGGTCTAGTGGTAACAAACGTTGTCGTGAACTCGGGAGGTCGTGGGTTCGATTCCCACCAGGGGCAAGTTGTACATTGTATAATTTGTCTCGGTCTGGGTGTTTATATGTCTTATATGTATATATTTATTAAAAAATAAAAAAGTGTAATATGTAGTTTATCAACCATCTAGTTTCCGTAACACAAGCCTCGTAGCTTACCACGGAAACTAGATGGCGCTGTGTGACCTGTCTGGAAATATTAATATTAATATTCACAAACAGGCGGTACACCTGTGACACACAATTAGGACAGTCGTATACACCGCGAATGATTCGCCAAATCAAGACAAGTAATTCAAATCGTCACAATTCAAAAACATAATTTAATATTCCGTGTATTTATATTAAGTCAATGTTGCACTCTGTAGAAAGGCCTCATGAGAAAAATTATGGTGGTGACTCTACCGTTGTAGTTTACAACGGAAACAGCGACATTTTTTACCGAAGCCCATCGTCGATGAAGTGACAATACCTACTAACTAACATTTTAATGTATAACCGTTCAAAAATAAAAAATAAAGTATCATCACGACCGTATGGATGGAGAGAAACGTTTTTTATTTAAAGTAACTAAACAAAACCTTCCTCAAGAACCACTCTGTCCATTGCTGAAAACAGCATGAAAATCGGTGCAGTATTTTTGAGTTTATCGCGAACAGACAGACAGACAGACGCGGCGGAAGACTTTGTTTTATAATATGTAGTGATAGTGATAGTGATGATGGTGATAGTGATAATAGTGATTATGGTGTTAATAATAATTTGTAATATTCCGAACGAAACGAATAAATAAATTGATCATATATTAACTAATAAATCAAAAAATAATTCATTATGGCACGTGAACTTTTTTTGGACCTATTTCTGTAAGGTAAATAGACATTCTCATTTCTGAAAATTTGTTAATTGAATTTTTATTTGCGTAACAACTACGTCCAATTACCTATTTTTTTTGGAATTAAATTATTTGATTTTTAATGATTGATTTTAAGTGAAAACGCGTTATTTTTACACAGAAGTGGATGCAGTATGGTAACATAAGCTTTTATAGTAGTGAGTTAGCCACTAAATTAGAATGTAGAGGTTAACCACAAGTGGTATGGTGGTTATCTAGCGCGGAGCTTCTGTCAAATTGGTTCCGTATTTATTCAGCTACCAGTCAAACGGGTAGCGATAGCAAATAAACGTTTGAAGTTTTTTTTTTTTTTTTAATATTGTTTTAATACCTAGTATACAGTTTCTTAAATAATGAATAAGATATCAAATGTTTTATTTATTTATATACTACACACAGCAGAACATATATTATTTATTTATTTATAAAAAAGTACAGTGGCAATGGATTAAAAAATATACAGGACAAGTCCGTTAAATTATTTGTCTGACAGTCTGATGATGATAAAAAAGTATAGTATCATCACGACCGTTTCCCTTTCGGGGTGGTCAGAAACCACGCTTTTAAATAAGCGGATTCACATTTAGCCAACTTTACTATGCGCGTAAGTGGCAAGCTCGTCAATGTCTCCAGCGTACCAAACTCGAGAAATATCACAAAATAAATTAAATATTAATTAAATGTATTTATTTATTTATGTGTCACGACCAGGAATCGAACCCGGTACCTTCGAGTCTAAATCCACGGACTTAACCGCTAGACCACGGAGGCAGTTTTGTATGTATTTATTTAAACTTTATTGATTTATCAATAGGTGTACTTAAAGGTAGATACAGCTTTTTCTACCTGTCCACCCTTGGGCTTATGATGATTAAATAGGAACAAATATACCCTCTTGTGTACTCCAGTACCATTCTTCGCTCAAAAAAACAGTATTGCAATTCAGCGCACCCAGCGTTCCTGCCATCAATCCACGCATATATATCCCTCTCCGTAATATTAATATTATTTAATATTTTGTTAATATTTTTTTTTTATAAGAAAGTTCAAGAAGAAGTTGTTTAAAAAGAAGAATAACAAAATGGTTTTTGACACGTTTCCTAAATAGCTCCATTACATAGATGTATAAGTATATAATATTGTATTATACCTATGTATTCTATTTATATACGAGTATAATGATAGTATGTAGTATATTTAGTGTATACCTACTGATTTATATGTTTTTTGTATATAGTATATTAGATTTAGTATTTAAGTTTGTTTTTTTTTTTTTTTTTTTTTTTCATAAACCTTAATGCTCCTACTATATTTTGCACCTGCCTCACATAACAAATGCTCTAAATTGTCCCTAAGGTTGACTAGTAAGAATGCCTAGCGGCATTAAGTCCGACTGTGCACCTAGTGAATAAAGTTTTGAAATAAATAAATAAAGTTAACAGTATGTACAATAATTGATATATATATAATTAATATATTAAGATTAAGATCCTAATCCTCTACTATACTACTATCACTGTAGTTGTAGATTTAGGCGCTCTTTGCCTAAACTATTTTCTCGTATCGGTAACTAAATCCAAGTTAACAACAATTATAATCACAAAAATAAGATTAGATAAGTACATGCTTTTAAAGTAGGAAGTTTTTTTAAAAAAAATCATATCTTGATTTATATTCTGTTTTTTATGTTAAAATGACGAGTAGCATGCCAGTTCTAGTCTAGTGAACTAAGCCCTTTTTTAATTGCGTAAAACCATACTTTATTAAGGCGTTCATATAATTATTATTTTTGTGCTCAACTACTATTGTTTAACAACCACTCGCACAGGCCAAAATATGTATTCACATACCGTAGCCACTATCCCTACGCGTACGTATAAATTTCGAGACTCTTACATCTGTCGCACGCTGAAGATGTGTAGTGTTCTCCCAGCCAGTGTGTTTCCCCATTCCTACGAAGTGTGAAAAAGCATCTTTATAGGCGCATAGTGGTAGGGACTGATGTCGGTCGTCTGAGGATGACGTCAGTTGCTCTCCAAGGTCCAACCTCGCGTACCGCTAACCATCAGGTGGGCGCAGTGTCACATGTCGTGTTCAGTATAAAAAAAAAAATGGAGCAAAAACATGTGATATTGTCGCTTAGCAAATAATACCGCGCAAGTCAATTTATTTATGTTTAAAAACGTTAGTTTTATTAAATTAGTTTTTTTTAAAATCATTGTACCTTACTTCCTTCGAATATTTTTATTTAAATTTAAATCATCTAACATAGGAGTGAAACAAAGATTTTTAGAAAAAAAAATATGTTTATATTAGTGTATACGATAAAGTAAGTCAAATTGACTTGCGCGGTATTGTTTACTAAACGACGCGACGATATGTAATAATTGAATCACTCCCAATGTGAATCACGTTATTTACCACTTACAAAATTTTGAAATCACGCATTGTTATATTTTTTATTTATTACTGCCCCTAGAGCACAGCGTCCTAGAGCTACACTGGTGGAGATAGGCCTTCCAGAAGATAGATATCTCTGTAGAATTTGCTTTGAGAATACATTCGGCACGCTCTGGCCAAACGGGTTGGCAAGGATGACGAACTTTTATAAATATAAAAAAAAATATCTTTAATATATATGTAAATTAAAAGAGTTGGTGGCTCGGTTGTAAGAACGCACAAAAAAAACAGTTAAAAGCCCCGAATGTACCAATAAGAAAAACTTTTCTTACGTACATTTGTCATAGATACAAACACCACTGTTCCCTTGCCTCGAATAACACTTTAAGCCGTAGGTTCCGGTTCCACTAACACCAACTTGTGTTATTAAATTGTCATTAAAATTGACAACAGACACTTGCGCCAACACGTCCCAAATCGGATTTTTTAGATATATGTTCTCTATATAGAACGGTGGTGGCGTGGTTGCAAGTACGCTTTTCTTAAATTCCTACAAAAGTCGGATCAAACCCCCCCGGCATGTACCAATGAGAAATCTTTTTTTTTTTACGTATATTTGTCATAGATTTACAACATGAAGTAGAATAAATATTATGATCTCACAGAAATGATCAGGAACGGGTTCAAGACTCAACTTTACGCAGTGGAAGTTGGTGCGATAGGAGTTCCAGCAAAATCTTTGCATCACTTACTGAAAGAATTGGGCCTAAACAGGTCTGCCGTCAATACATTTATGGAACGAGCTTTCAAGACGGCATTAACGGAACCATACAGTATTTGGTTGGGTAACCAGCCTATTGTCGGTCGCAAGCCCAAAACACCATTCTTCTCATCTCTTACCCACACACAATGGACCCGGCACCCGCACGGTGAATCCATGGAATCCTTAGAAATTTGTTTCACCACCGTTCCCGTGCCTCGGAGAGTACGTCAAGCCGTCGGTCCCGGTTCCACTAAAACCAACTTGTGGAATCGTTATAAAATTATCTAGATATATGTACTGAAAGACCCATTTCCAACAGTGGAGGTCTATGACGCTCTGTTCTAGGCGGAAAAGAATGATAAATGAATATATAGAACTTAGATATACACATAGATATAGTAAATCTATGGATATACACGTATGCACTCCGTGTTCTATGATAATATGTAATATTACACGAAAAAAATACCTTCCCGGTATCATCGCTTAAACATACACATTATAAAACCATGTTACTTTATATATATAAAAAATAACAACATAAAAAGTTATATATTATAATAATTAGTTATGCTGTCGGTACAGGGGGATTCTTGGTGCATCCTATGATAACATGTAAAGTAATAACCGCCTGATCAGAGTGTAATAGCTGTCTAGAACCAAACCCAGACCACTCTTATGCAAGAATCCCTGATAATATTACTTGGTTGTGAGGTGACCATCAGTTTAGCCTTATATTACAAAAGTAAAAATGTATATATATATAAATAATAGTTAAGTTAAGAGATTTAGACTCGGAGGTACCGGGTTCGATTCCTGGTCGGGACACAAAAATATTTATTAACGTAAATATTTACATTATACATTTAATTAATATGTGTGATATTTTTGATATTTCTCGAGTTTTTGTACGCTAGAGACATCGACGAGCTTGCCACTTGTCATGATTGACCTATAGTAAAGTTGGATAAATGTAAATCCGCTTATTTATAAGCATGGTTTCTGACCACCCCGAAAGGGAAACGGTCGTGATGATACTATACTTTTTTATCATCATCAGACTGTCAGACAAATAATTTTACGGACTTGTCCTGTATACTTTTTAATCCATTGTCACTGTACTTTGTGGTTCTTTTTCTCCAGTTATTACATTTAATATGCTCCTGCGACTGTTTTGGTCGACTTTTTGCTGGTCTCCTATATTCTTCATAATAGAACATTTGCTATGCGGTTTTGCCAACTTTTTTTCTAATTATTACTTTATATTATGCATTGTTAAATAAATCTCTTGATATTTTAGATACCTCCATGACACAAATTCCTTTTTTTTTAATTCAGGTTAATGTATTTCGATTCCTGATCGAGATAATGGAACAATTTTATTTGTGTTGATATAAGAACATATATAAGGTTAATAATAATAATATATATACAACAATGAAAAATTATAACGCCTTTGAGATGTGGTGCTGGAGGCGTATGTTGCGCATTCCGTGGACAGCGCGGAGAACCAATGTAGCAATACTCAAGGAGCTCAAAGTCACTACCAGGCTTTCTTCTATCTGCCTGCAGCGAGTCCTTGAGTATTTTGGTCATAAAGCACGAAAAAGTTCGGCCAATCTGGAAAAGCTGGTGATCACGGGTAAAATCGAAGGCAAGAGGCCCCGTGGCCGAAGCCCGATACGTTGGTCTGACCAGATCCGAACCATACTGAACACCCCAGTCCACAATGCGCTGCATACCGCCGTGTGCAGACCCGGATGGCGCAGCATCGTCAGAGACAAAGTGATCCGTGGAGGGGGTCACGACCCTCAGCATTGAGGATAACGACGCAAGAAGGAGGATAAGAACATATGGTGATTTATTTTATTTTGCTCGGGATATGTGAAGCGGTTTTTCCCGCCTTCAATCAGACTGTTGCAATAGACTGTAGACTCCAGGTTATAGGGAGTGGATAACACACTGGCAGGGAGAGCATTCCACTCGAGAGCATTCACTCGCGAGCTCCATGAATGTTAGCAACTGGATTCAGACACTCATGACTGACATCAGTGTGGATACACATACTGGGTTTATCGTCACGAACGGTGGATGCTTGCCGCCCCGACAGATTGGGAAAAATACCAAACACCATCAGTCCGCCTACCACCTGAAGCAAAATCCTAAAATAACGTCATAAACTCACACACCCGTTCTCTTCGTTCTTCACAGAACAACCAACTTTCTATCCCTCTTCACTCTTCTAGCAGATATTCAGATTGTCTCACGGTGTCAACAGCTCGTCAATGGAACAGGCTACCATTGTTTATCAGACAGGCACCGTCTTTAAATATATTCAAAAAACTTCTTCTCTCTTACTTTCTTAAAAAGCAAAACGAATCCTAATCAGCTGACATATTATTAGTACCTAGTATAATTATTTATTTATTTCTGTTCGGTATTATAGTATTATAAATGTATATATTGTATTTATTTACATATTTTAACTCTGGTTTTTACTATATTATTTCCATTTTCACACTCTGCACCCATAATATTAATCTCTCAATCTCCCAAAGGTTAGCTGGTAGAGTATACCATCATGGTATTATTCTCGCCTATGTACAACACTTTATTAAAATACGCGTGTTAGCGGAACTATCCTAGAGTTGAGAACAGTTATGTCTCTGCCTAGTAGACAATTTTGAGTAAAAAGTAATTTAGTATTCAATAAATGTATAATTGCATGTTTACCGTACGAATGTATTTAGCATTGCATTAATTCCTATCGCGAACTATTAGGCACTTACACTTTATAGCCGACTTGACCTAGTTGCAATAAAAACAATTTAAAAGAACCGCAGGCAATTTTTTTTCAACTGTCTATCCGTAATTGGTAATTTTTGACAGCTCCATTCATATTAATAATAATATAAATAATATAATCACTTCAATTACTAGATTTATCCCCACACACATAGATCACATTACAGAAAGCCCCAATACTAAACACATGCAGAATCGTCAGGAAATTCCTACAAACAGAACCAGATCATCATTAAAGGTATTCACTCACTTCCATAAATAATGCTCCCTTGGCTAAGGCTCGCGAGCATTATTAAAATGCGGCACAAAAACCGAGAGATTATAATATTAACCTAAATATAATAATAATAATAAAATATCAATTATTTTCAAAAAAAAAAAATAATATCCATAATTTATCAATTATGATACTGACCACTAACTAGGCATTGCAGTCGCGCAAAACGAGATCCCTGAATCCCGCGGATTCTGCAATTTTGAAAAATAGGTCCAATACATTAAATTTAATGACCAAATTTTACTGCTGCATGTATGCGTATACCAAGACACACGGTCTTTTGTAACACTCATCCATTCCCCACCAGCGACATTCTTTACGCCACCCGTCCATCTGGCAAGGGTAGTCTTTGCGGTATCTCGTACGTGGTCTTAACACTAGAACCCGTTTGCCCCATGCATCGTTCGTCTGTACTGCGGCAGATGTGTCAGGCCCATTGCCAGTTTAGACTGCTAATTTTAAAAGCTACGCTATATAATTTCGTGATAATGTTAGGTATTCTTGAAATTGTACCTACAACCTACAAGACAATAACTATAACAATAATAACTGCAGAAAGAAAAATAAAACAAAGTTGATCGCCCTGGGCCGGCACCTGTAATTAAACTGTATCACCAAGCCCAGGTCACTCAGCCATTTGTTAAGACATTTTTAAAACTAGAACATAAACACTTTTTAAGAAATAAAAACTCAATTTTAACAAAATATCAAACACGAATAAATGATAAACAAAGAACGTAATTTTAATTTAGTGACAAAAAGTGAGGGTGATGCAAAAATACTTTTGGCCTATAGCGATGCATGGAGTAGTCTGTTATCATTCGTGTAATTAATAATTTTACAGAATTCCGCAATCAACCAGTACATTTGGGAATAGGTTAACTAAATATACTATTGTTGCAATATCTCATTAACAGCTGCTTACACAGAATAAATAATCTAGCGCTTAGATATTAAATATGTTATGTAAGGAAGACCGATTTTATAAATAATAATAACATACATGACATAATTACATATGTGTATATAGTGTTGGACCTGTCCAACACTGCCTGCAAGGGATTATTTTATACCAAAGAAAGTAATTGCTTGCAAAACGTCATAATAAATACTATTCATCACTTATTTATTTACTTACTTAACAACTTTTTTAGACATATTTCTTAAAAATACATAGATTTACACATATTACGACCAAATTAATAAAACAATAGCTGAAGGTGCGTTGAAAAGCCATCGAAACAAAAGGGCATGTATGAAGAGGTTGATGAATGTCGAAGAAGCGAAAGAGGTATGTCGTGACCGTGACAAGTGGCGCTCAATTGTCTCTGCCTACCCCGCAAGGGATTTGGCGTGAAGATATGTATGTATGTATGTATGTACATAGATTTAGACTCGAAAAATAAGGGACTGGTTTAATATGTAGCATTCTCTGACAGCCAACCTTTGGGACAATAAAAGTATAACTTAAACCGAGGAGCAGGTATTTAGGACTGATCATTATTTAATAATAACTATATTTATTAGGAATATATATATATATATATATATTACTATATATCGGAACTTAAAGCCTTTTATAAAGAAATTGTTCCAAGGCTCGTCTCTGGTGCAGTTATTTCTCCCAAAAATTAGGTATCCTAATTCAAAGGGGAAATGCTGCTAGTGTATTGGGCACCATGCCACAAGACAGCGATTCGGAGGAGCTGTTTTTTTTGTAAGTATGTATTTTTATTTTCTATATTATTATTATTATTTTTTAGGTTAAATTTTGATTTTATTTTAATATAGTTTATTTAATATTGTAATTCTTTTATATTGTTTGTATATTACTTCGAAATACAGTTAAGAAATGTTGTAAATAAAAAAAAAAAATAGGTATAATTACTATATATATTAGTATAACATTTAAAAACCACAAATAAATATAAATAGTGTAATTCAATCACCCTTTCAAAGTTTTAAAAATACGTGACTTTTACAAAATAATCGCCAATTTATCAGTTGCGAATCTGATTTAGTCCGATGGCTATTTTACAGGATTTTAGTTCTTATGGCGAATTGTTATAAAGACTATAATGTTCGTTACTTGTGTTCTACTTTGAGGAAATCTCGAACCGATCTCGTGACTCAGCAGTTTCTGTACAAGGGGATCTTTGCCCACTTATTCACGTAGGTTTAAGATGTAACTTGTATTTTGCGTTGGAATTTAAATAAATAAAAAACAAACCGAATTCTGTAATATTTTTTGTTATTACATTTAGCCTTAAATGTAACCTACTTTAGGTTCCAATACAAGGGTCAGGGTCAACATGAAGTGAAGACGTTGCAGTGCATCGGGTATGGGCACGGACACGTTACTTCTATACGATACGTCAGCGCCTGAGAAGTCGTAACAGCAGCATTCTGAAAACTATTGCTGCAAGGTTTGTCTGTCCCATTCAAAAACATTGGGTGGAGACAGTCAGTGGATGTAATAAATAGAATAAAATAATAATTGCTTTAGGTACTAACAATAGTAATATAGTTTTATGAGCAACTAATAATAATAAATTTGAACTAAATAAACGTTTTTAATATTATTATTATTGACTAAAGATCGTCATTGTTATGTCATTTTTTTTTTTTAAGTAGTAAGTACTTTTGATAAATTATGTAGTCAATTAGCTTTCTAAGAAATGAAACGACTGTGGTTTTGGATATATTTTTAATGAAATTAAATGATTTACTTGCCTTCCACTACTGTACATTCAGCAATTTCTTGCAAATTTTGTTAAACATTATTAGTAATAAATTGTCTGCGTTACGGTTAAGTCCGTGGATTCAGATTCAGAGGTACCGGGTTCGATTCCTGGTCAGGACACAATAATATTTATTAATTTAAATAAATATATTTAATTTATTAATGATATTTCTCGAGTTTCGTACGCTAGAGGCATTGACGAGCTTGTCACTTGTCATGATGGACCTATAGTAAAGTTCGATAAATATGAACTCGCTTCTAACAAAAGCGTGGTTTTTGACCACCTCGTAAGGAATACGGCCGTGATGTTTACTAAAACAAATTAACATATTCCTAAAATGTTCCTAAATGTATTTCTTAAAAAAGCTGATTTACTACATTTGTCAAAATCTACGTTTAGAAAAATAATAATAACTTATGAAAAATGTATACTTTTACAACGTCTCGTAAAGTCGCAAAACATAAATTACATCTTAAATCGATATGCAGTCTCAGATTCAGTCCAGTGATATACCAATATCGCCCTTATTCCAAATGTTTTAAAGAATATATTTCCGTACAATTCAACTTGGATTCTTCACCATGGGTTTCCTTGGTATTTATCTCTTCCCATATTTACATAGGGAATCTGTAATTTTTGTTTTCCTGTACTTAAATTGTTATGCTGTAAAGGTGATTCCATACCGCATCATTATAGACTCTTCCTCCGTGTAGTAGACTACGGTTAAGTCCTTGGATTTAGACTCGGAGGTACCGGGTTCGATTCAGTCGTGATGATACTTTACTTTATATATGATGTAAGTATATATTAATAATATTAAATTACCTTTTATAATTATAGTATTATTATTATTTCTTTGATAGCACCTATAATTGTTCAAATGAGAATGCACATTTTTCTTAGAGAAATGGGCCCAATATAATGTTCTCGTGCCAAAATGATTTCTTTTTTATTTGATATATAATATATCGTGTTTTCATAATCTGTAATTAATTTTAATTTTTTAATTTATTTTACCCTAGCATAACGACAATTGACAAAAACTTTTTTTACGTCATAAATTACATAGTTTCGAACCCGCTAATTTGGAATCCAGTGTTTTATCTATAATAAAGTACCTGGTCTTAATAAAGTACCTAATCGTATAAAAAGTGCTTTGTAACTATTTCATACATAAATTTCAACCAATTGACTATTTAATTAAATTATATTTTAATGCTGAGGTAAAAGAGATGTTGTAATTAAATAAAAATTTAAAAAACTCAATTAATTGATATGATTATTGAATTATATTTAGTTTTGGGCAATCTCTTTTGTCCCTAAGGTTTGGCTGTTAGAGAATGTCTTCGGGCCTTCCGCCTTTGTACTTTGTGCAATAAAGTTTAATATAAAAACTATACCTGTAATGATAATATTTAAAAAAAAACAAACCCCATAAATATAGGTAGTTTAATATAGAAAAATATATCTAAAAATGCATACTTATGCTTTGAATGCAATCAAGCTCAAATCCCCAAATAAGATTTATTTATTTATTAATTTATTCAAAGAGAAAGGACAGATACAGGCAACATAAGAACATAGCAACAAAGTAGAAGCAATTAAAATTATACCCGCCACCAGAATATTTCTCACTGTGCACACTTTGTGTAAATTCGTAAAATATCACCTTGGCCAAGTATAAAAGAAAAAAAAAACTTAAACACATAGGTTAAATGGTACATGGTCTTTCGCGCCATTTTGCGCGGAGATGTCAAGTGCAAGTTATTGTTTTGTAAATTAATTTACTGTGGATATTATTGGTCAAAAGTGGTGTTATTTTGTTTAATAATGTGCTACAATGTGAATAATTATGGAAAACCATAAATTGGACTTTAAATATGGGGCACAAGTTGCAGTTTATTTTTTGCGGTTTTCCTGCGCTGTGGACTCCCATATTTTACCCGACGTGTTTGGGCTATAATGCCGCGAGTGACTCCAAGTAAACCATCAAATTCTGCAGCATCTGGAATTTGATGATCCCCAACTCAGTTATGAACTCTGTTATGAACATATATTATGCAAATAAATTACGTGTTTAGGACTGATGTATTCTGTACAATGTCCTTTAAAGACAATTAAAAAAAAAATTTAAATAGTACATTTTCTGGATCCCTCTTTAAGTTTAGTTATACCTGTATTATATTGTGCAAGAGAGTGTGTTATTTAAATTTAATATGAATGATATGTATATATTTACATTTTCCTATCATATTTAGTTAAATGTAATTTATATTTTAGTAATATAGTAAAGTACGAGTATATAAATGTTTTTTAATTAATATCAATGTATAGTATAATGTATAGTTTAAGTATTTTAAGCGTTAGCTAGTTTTTTTTTGTTTTTTTTTTATATTTTTTTTTTAGTTTATATATGTAGTAATGTATGTTGACGACTGGCTGGTGTTCACATACTTTTATGTATATAGTTTTAATAGTTTTGAAGGAATGTTTGAGTTGTCACGGAGATGTAGTAATGTGTTACATGATAATAAATGAAATTAATAGTTTCTGGAATTTTAATAAATCATAAGATCCACCCTTAACAATGTAGTCTCTTTTTATTATATGTTAAACAACTGCATTGTATGTGGTTGAATACATTAAAACTGTTAGGTGAACTCCGAAGCAAACTGCCCACACTTCGCGAGCTAAACCAAAAGCAGCCTCTTGAATTTGGCTTTGAAAGGGGCGCGGAAGGTGGAGGGATATCCACGTCCGATAAAGATGAGCTGATAAGTCCCAGCTAGCACAGAAATTGGTTTAAGACAATTATATAAAGACTTTTGTCATTAAAAATTGATCTTACCTACATTGTTGCAGTCTCTAGGCACTTGAAAAGTAATATTTCTTCTGCATTAATCGTGCAAGCGATTATGATCCTTATTTAAAAGCCGCAATAAGCCTACAATGGTATACAAATGTTTAAGTTAAGTAGTTTGTATGGTAGGAATCGTGACTGCGCAAAGGAAGTGTGTTGTTTTTAGTTTTTTTAGGTACGCTTCTTAACTAAGCGACATATCGCGTCGCAACGCCAATTTATTTATACTGTATTGATTTACCATTGTGGTTTTCTTGCAAAAAGCAAGATCAAGATTGGGCAACACTTTCTGACTAAAAACCACGCCTATCTCTTAATGCAGCGGAATTACATTTAGCCAACTTTACTATAGCCTCATCATGAGAAGTGGCGAGCTAAATAAATTAATAAATTAAATCATTTATTGTACCCGACCAAGAATCGATTCCGATTCCTCCGAGTCTAAATCCACGGACTTAACCTCTAGACCACGGAGGCAGTGAGTATTATCATCACGACTGTATCCCTTCCGGGGTGGTCAGAAACTACGCTTACTTACTTCACATTCAAATTTTGCGGTAGACAAATGTAAACTAACTGTAATCTATTATGCGCTGGCGGATTCTATCCTGAGCTTTGGGGCGGGTGTATATGGTCGCACTTTTAAGGCAGTATATGTGAGTCCTTATTATATAGTATATGAAAAAATATGGAAGTACACAAAAAAGTTAATTATATAATAGCACATGACAGTTATTACTCTGAAAATTATCAGCATAAAGCCCGAAGCAAACATAACACTAGATCTGTAGCTCGGGGTAGATTGATGCAACCCACAGCTGTTAACTACTATAAAGAGAGAACATCACTGTACATGATTCCTGGAATGAGCTGCACTGTTTGGCAGAGAAACCTAAGTTCACTATTGCTAAAAATTACCTAACAAAGTTTTTTATTGACCTGTAATATAATACATAAATTAAATTGTAATAGTAAACTCCGAAACACTAAATATAAATTGTTACTACCGACCAACCATTCTCGCCAACAAACTTAATGGTTTAGCGAGATATAATGATGTAAAAATATTATTAATCAAAAGGCAAAAGAGAGAAAAAAATACATTAGCCAATTTCATTTATTTAATTTTATTTATTTATTTATTCATTCATTTTCACAGCACATTTCAGAATATAAAGATTAATATATAATTGAGTTATTGACATTGACCAAATTAGAAAACGATTTATATATATATACAACAGAAAGATACAGAACAAAAAAAGTAAATAAAACAAATAAGTAAAATAAAGATATCCAATATTAAATTCAAAATTAAAGAATTCTAAATGCCTTCGTGATCTACCGGTTAAGTCCGTGGATTTAGACTCAGAGATACCGGGTTCGATTCCTGGTCGGGACACAAAAATATTTATTAATGTAAATAAATAATTTCAAAAATATTAAATTTATTTGTGATATTTCTCGAGATTGGTACGCTGCAGCGCTGGAGACATCGACGAGCTTGCAACTTGTCATGATTGGCCTATAGTAAAGTTGGCAAAATGTGAATACGCTTATTTATAAGCGTGGTTTCTGACCACCACGAAAGGGAAAAGGTTGTGATTATACTTTTTTAAAAGAATTCTACATTAAATAATTTTGCTGTGATGTCTATTTGCCGCTGAGTTAGGAAGTATACATTTATTTTTAGTGAGTGTATATATCTGTTGGGCCTCATAGATGCTATTGGCTGATTAAGATCGTACAAAAAAGACATTTTAGGATTATGATATTAAATACTTATTAAGTACTTAATTAAGTTTGTAGTTCTGTTCTTTTGGTATATTATATATATTCTTTGGTACTTGTGTCGCTGGTTCGATTTCTTGTATAGAATAATCTTGAAAGTTGGGTCTAAATTACCTAATGCGTTTGTTAGAATGGGCTATTTGACAATGCGAAAAATAAAGTGTCAATTACTGTTATCAGTATACATTAAGAGTTTAAAAATGGGTATTTATTAATTATAGTTGAAATTAATGATTAATTTATTTAAAAATCCGTAATTAAAAATGCATTTTTTAAATGTTTGTCACGTGACACAAAACGCTCCTGGTTGGTCGAGTTTATGATGACGTCACCTGCTTGTAAACACAGATTCCACGTCTTGTAAACCGCATAGATAATACACTATTACACGCATAAATAATACTTTGTGTGATTTATTTTCAATATTTTACAAATTCTGTCAAGTACTTTTACCATGGACAAAGATTTTGTAAAAGCAGACAGCAGAAACCTGCCCCAAGTCGACGCAATCATAGTCGGATTATTTTTCAAAAATGATTCCGACTTTTATGCCTCGGAGCTAAAAAATGTGAAGACAGCAAAGTAAGTATAGTAACACTTTAGTGGTAACTTAAATTATATCATAAGAAAGTGAAATAATGATGAACTTCCACAACAAGCAAGGACTTTTATAGGTTATAAATGTTAAGTTAGTTTGGCGCAGTTTCGTGAACATAAACGATAATTTGTTTACTTTTGCAGGTCTGCAAGGGAAACATATGGAGATGATGCCATTGGAAATGTGCAGCTGCGTCGCGAGCCAGATCTTTGCACATTAAACTGTAAGATTTGTCCTAAGCACAAGGTGAGGAGCAGCTCTTACAATGTCACTATGGTGATAGACGAGAATAAGGGTGAAATTGTTAGCTGTCAGTGCTTGGACTGTGCAGCTTCAGCTGGTGGCTGTAAACATGCAGTGGCATTCCTCATGTGGACCCATCGTCGCACAGAGGAACCTTCTTGCACTGAGGTGGAATGTTTCTGGAAAAAACCAAGGCTCTCAAGAGTAGGTACAACCTTGAAATATGTGACTGTGGAACAGTTGTGTAAGCAAGCTCCTCAATGTGAAACCAATAATAGCCTCTAGGATCTTTAGTAGAGATCATGGGAGCAAAAGCCCCAGAGATGCCTGCCATGAAAAGAGGCCGAAGATTAGAATCCTCAGTGATAAAAACCGTGCAAAATATACTGAAAAAGAGAGTGAAGCCCTGCGGAAGTGAAAGTACCAAAAATAATTACATTTGTATGGCAACATTTCAGAAAAGTACCAAGCTCAAATTCAACTGCAAATGTTTGTTACCAAAATGAGGAAAGGTTACTTTTGTGTGGCTCACCCTGACTGAAGATTCAAAAAAAGTGGATGTGATTGTAGTTGACTATGACAATGAATATGTGAGTAATTTGTTAATAAATGTTGCATCTTTTTGGAAAGCAAATATTTTTCCACTGTTAATTCGTAGTGTTACAGTACCTAATTAAAAATATTTTAGGTAGTAATATAATAAAATAAATTTATTCTTATGTTATTAAAAACTTAAAAATATCAATAAGTGCTTATTATGGCTATGTTTATCCTCAATTACCATATAGTATAATATTCAGGGGTAATAGTGTAAATATTCAAACTACCTTTATGTTACAGAAAAAATGTATAAGAACAATTTATAATAAATACACTACTATGTCCCTCCGTAATACATTCAGAGATGAAAAGTTTCTCACTGTAATTTGTATATACATATTAGAATGTTATCTGTTTGTAATGAAACAAAGATAATTTTATAGAGAGGGACAATGTTGTTAGCTATGGCTTCACCGTACTGGTTGGAAGGCAGGGGATTGAACTGCAGTGTTAAATGTTACATCAAAAAACATGAATTAGTAATAAATATAAATATGATCTCTGTATACCTCAAATAAATAATACAATGTACCAAAAAAGTACATATATAATTGCAATAAAAATGTTTAATCATTTGTCATTAAGGTTAAAAACCCTAAATGGTAATACATTTAAGTACACATTAAAAACCTGGCTTTTATCTAAGCTATATTATAATTTAAGTGAATATTATAGTGATTACTAGTGTAATATTATGTGTTCATGTTATATAAAGTTCAAAAAGTAATCTTATTATTCTGTTTTTAAATAGTTTTAAAGTATTTTTGTTATTAGTCTGTTTTTGAATAGTTTGTAGACCCACAAACTATTCATAAACAGACCAATAATAATATAACCTTGTCTACCTACAAGCTATTTAAAAGCAGATTACCTACTCAAATTATTGTATGTTCGAAAAGGATAGCTGTTGTAAGGTTTACTACTACCACAATGTAACCAAAAACTGTGGACATTGAATAATATACACAGTTTTGACAATAAAATATATTTTATTCTATTAATTGTAGCTACATTAATAAAATATATTTTATTGTCAAAACTAATAACGAAGGAAAAATAAAATTTATACTAAAGGTTTTCAAATGTTTTATTTAATAAATTATAAAAATTCCAATATAAACAGAATGCGTAACTAAGTGATTGGATACATATATGACATCCCAGAAAGGTGTGGCAAAAATGCATTTCAGAAGCATTGACTGCTATTTTTTAATTCATTTAATCCATAAGCACACCCACATACCAAATGAACATATATTAATGTGTTTGAAAAAAAAAAAATTAGTTTTTCTGAACTTAAAGATAATGACAGTATCATATAACAGTAAATTATTCTTGAAAAATATTCCAATTATAGCTAGCTTTTTACCCCTTTTTATTGTTAACTTAAATAAACAATCTATCAGAAAGACTTTGCCGATTTCATTTCGACACAACTATCACAATGTAAGTTGTATTATTGATTGCCTGGAAATTGACATACAAAAGCCTTCCAAATTTTGTAATATTGTACCTCAGGAAGACCCTGAATCCCGTAACACAGGTGTTTTTTATAAAACATCTTACTCGGGATTCAGAGCGCCATAAAATGCATGTTATGTTCTTTTTTACTTCGAATAAATTTATTATTATTATTATTATTATTATTAAAGCCCTTTTTCAAGCATTAACTTGGTCAGATTATAAGAAAGGTAATACTGTAAAGTATTTGATGTCATGTACGCCTAATGGTCTCATCAATTATATTTCTCCTGGTTTTGGGGGAAGAGCAAGTGATGTCTCTATTGTGGAAAATTGCAACTTTCTAGATTATCTAGATCCAGGTACTGTCATATTAGCTGATAAAGGATTCAAGCATGTGGAACAAACATTAAGTAAAAAAGGAATCAAACTGTTAAGGCCTCCTAGTGTAGCCTCTGGGTCAAAGTTATCTAAAGAAGAAGTACGGCAAACAAAAATTATTGCCAGTTTAAGGATTCATGTGGAAAGAGTCATAAGGCGTATAAGAGAGTTTAAAATGTTAAAGCAACACTGTCATTAATAAAAATTTCTTAAGAGTTGTAGGTTGTTGAATGTCTTCACATTGTTTAACAAGTTCCATTCTTCGGCGTTTGACAAATGTAGATCGTAAAGGACCAGCATCACACATTCTTTTAATGCGATCTGGCTGGCAATGAAATTTAGAAGGCCAAACTTTATCTTTCAAAATTAATTTCTGGCTGAAACCCATTTTGTACTGTAAGTAATTTGCCGTCATTTTCCATCTGTAACAAACAAACAAGTTAGTGGGGATCTTTTAGTATAATGCTTATTGAAATCATAAGACTCTGTAGCTACAATTTTTAACTAATATTATGGAAAACATCGGAAGTATTTGAAGTGAGTTGTAATAGACATTCTGTTAAAAACATTAGAGGTATTATTATAACCTCAAATCAATAACGAAAACATTTACATTCTTAATATCTTTACTTACATTGAAATGGTCTTCACAGAAGAAAATATTTGTACTATTCGCTATGTCATTAGGATCCCTCCGAGAAAGTTGCAACCACTTTCGCCGCACTTTGACATTCTTTGGAACACTACAAATAGTTTTTCCGGATTTTTCAACGACGTATTTGTACATTTTGGAACTGCACACCATTTGTAACTCATTTTATTACATAAATCACTGATAAAATGTAAATCCAATCGCACTTTTGTTTTTTGTTTACGACAAATGTATGCGGATGACATGTGCCACACAGGCAAGTGACGTCACAGACCCGATTGAGGCGCCATATTGTCAAAGTAGCGTTTGGCATGCTTTTTAAATATTGTTTTTTCAATTTGATATTTTTCAGCAAATATGTACCAGAATTAAAAAAAAAAACTTTTACTGGGTTCCTTAAACTCTACTGCATAATATAAAATGGATTTTGAAAACCTGTCAAATAGCCTATTGTTTATTATTAAAAACATAGTACAGAATGTACATACAGATAAATAAAACATTTAAAATCTCTACCAATGAAAATTAATTGATAAAACGTACCAAGAACACTGGCTGCATTCCTACGTTGCATTGCTATATTTTTGTTTTAAATATTTTTTGGACTTTCTACCATATATATTTTTTTATCATTACATCATCATTATAGCCCCTAGAACACAGCGTTCTAGAGCTCCACTGCTGGAGATGGGCCTTCCAGAACTGGAGGATTTGGCCTACACTCGCCACGCTGGGAAGGATATAATGTCTTTTTTTTTGTATTACAATTTATTAGCAATTTCACAAGTTGGTATTAGTAGAACATGGAACGACGGCTTAACGTGCTCTCCGAGGCACGGGAACGGTGGTGTTGTAAATCTATGACAAATGTACGTAAGAAAAGTGTATTTCTTATTGGTACATGTCGTGTGGGTTTGTAGGATCAAATCATTATCAATCCTTTGTAGGATTTAAGGTACGCGTCCTTACAACCGAGCCACCACCGCGCCCATATATATATATATATATATTAATGTAATCAATGGAATATAATCAGTGGAAAATTTCCCAGCCTGTCGGGGCAGTATCCACCGTTCGTGCTGATAAACCCAGTAAAGTGTATCCACACGTTTCGGGATCAGGCTCGAATTGCCGTCATGCCCAGTCAAGCCAGCAAAGTTAGGGACTGATCAGTCATGAGTGTCTGATTCCACTCGCTAACAATCATGGACCTTGTGCGCTACTTACCACCAGGCGGGCGCAAGGTCACATAACGTGCTAGTATATCATAGAATCGTCAGAGCTTTAAAAAGTTTACCATTTCCCCTGAAGTTTTCGAAGGTTGACAAACCCCCCCAAATGCCCGTGCATGTCTTACCCCATTATCACAGCCTCTATAACAGAGTCCTAGACCTCAATTGCTAGAGATGGGCCTACTGGAACATATTTCTGGAGAATTTGGCCTACACTCGCCACGCTGGCCAGACGGGTTGGCGATGGATTTTAATAACAATTAATTTGTGGAATTAATTTGAGGAACCGGGACCGATGGATTGCTTTCTGATGCAAGGAATCGGTGTAAATTTATGATAAATGTACATAACTACGTAAGAAAAAAAAAAACTCATTGATACATGCCGCGGTTCCTACCGCAACTTTTTTGGATTTTACATATGTCTATCTATGTATATGTACGCATTTGGTGTGCCCATTCCTAATAGTATGTAAGTGATTCATCACTGACGGTTAAACACGTTGTCATTTCAAACGGACTTTTTTATTATTTTCAAATCCAATTAGAATTCACGGCGCACCTAATACCTTCACCTTAGGACAATGACACTTTTGTCATTTAACGATGGGCTACTACACTTGGAAACAATAAAATAGGGTCGCTAACAATATCTAGAGATAAAATATATTTCGTCAATTTCCCGGAACGAGCTTCCAATACGACATTAATGAAATCATACAGTATTTGGTTAGAAGGGATAAGTAGAATGGTGGACATTTTTATTGTTGCGCAATAAAAAAGGAGGCCTTCTTAACCAGCCTAATCTCTTCCAGCTCTTTCTTACACCCGGCACCTGCACGTTGAATCAATGGATTACTAGGAATTTTTCTCATTTTAGTTTCAGTACAGCCCCTAGAACATAGCTTCCTAGACTTCCACTGTTGGAGATGGGCCTTCCAGAACATACGGGTATATCTGGAGAATTTGGCCTACACTCGCCACGCTGGCCAGGCGGCTTGGCGAGGATATTACGACAATGTTTCATGACAATTTATTAACGATTTCAAAAGTTGGTATTAGTGGAACCGGGACCGACGGCTTAACGTGCTCTCCGAGGCACGGGAACGGTGGTGTTGTAAATCTATGACAAATGTATGTAAGAAAAGTGTATTTCTCATTGGTATTGACGGGGGGGTTTGAACCGACCTTTGTAGGATTTAAGGAACGCGCTCTTACAACCGCGCCTTTTCTGGGTAACCTGATGGTAAGTGACGTAAAGTCCATGAATGTTAGGAACTGGAATTAGAAACTCATGACTGACATCAGTTCCTAACTTGACAAGATGCTTTTTCACACTTCGCTTAAAGGACTTCAGGTTATAGGAGAGCATTCCAAATGTTTATTGTGCGATATTGTGGGATGATGACTACGGTATGTCGCGATGTGTGATAATTCTGGCGCTTCCGACTTGCGTGTCAGTTCGAAATATTCGAATTAAAAGCGACAGATCTCCATAGAAAACTATCAGTTTCATTCGAGCAAAACGAGCGGATATACAGGCATGTCAAAGGCGCGTGAATCGGGGCCCCTTTTCGTGTGGTTGTTTTTCTCATTTCTACCTAATTTTATGTATAATAATAAAAAATCTTTATTGCACACAAAATATACAATATAAAGTGTTGTACATAGGCGAGCATAATACCATGAAGGTATTCTCTACCAGCTAACCTTTGGGAGAGTGACAGATTAATATTATGGGTGCAGAGTGTGAAAATAGAAATTAATATAGTAAAAACCAGAATTAAAATATGTAAATAAATACAATATATACATTTATAATACTATAATACCTAACAGAAAAATAATAATACATAATTAAGATAAATACATAAATAATTATATATACATATATAGGTACTAATAATATGTCAGGTGATTAGGATTCGTTTTACTTTTTAAGGAAGTAAGAGAGAAGAAGTTTTTTGAATATATTTAAAGACATGTATCATGTACGAAGGCAGTTAGGCGATATCAAATACACTTTTTTTTCTAACAAACCATCGTCATAGTTATTATTAGATTATCTTTTTTTATGTGTAACGTTTCTAACTAGTTCGATATTTAGCGCCCACGTAATGTATTTAAATATTTTTTGTTTACATACAAAAAATAACCTGTCCCGTCTGTGTGGCCATTTAGGGCTGTTAATTCAATGCTTCCTTAGTGGCTTAGTTCACTTAAGTTGCCCGTTTATATATATTTTTATACTAGTACGTCATGTGACCTTGCTCCCGTCTGATGTCGTTGTCGTTTGGGGTTTCTTCCTCTCGTCTTCTGTTTAGCAGTAGTCTCCAATTCCAATTTAGAGGTTTCCATATGTCGAACGGAAATACGGAAAAGGGTTGGTATAAAGGAAAGCATAGGGACAAAAATAAGGAAAGGCATGCTACGATAGTTTGGGCATGTTGAAAGGATGAGCGAAGAAAGATTGACGAAAGGGCATGTATGAAGAGATTAATGAATGTCGACGAAGCGAAAGAGGTATATCGTGATCGTGTCAATTGGCGCTCAATTGTCTCTGCCTACCCCGCAAGGGATCTGGCGTGAAGATATGTATGTATGTATGGATTTTGTTATATAACGTGTTAAAATTCAATACAAAATATTAGTCATTGTTTTTAATTATTCGATTTAGATTCACCTATCGTGATCTAAGAGGCCGTTGGTGGTTTACTCTGGACGTACACAATAAAAAAGCTAGGTACTCCAAGCGATTTTCTTCCTGCGATTTTTTTTAATGTTAAACATAATTATGTACATCTAGTACGTCATAATGGACGAGTAAAAGGCTTTCGAATGAATGCATAAAACAATATCTCATGTACTTGTGAAGATGTCTCAAACTGAAAGAGAGGACTTTAGAATAAAAAAAAACATTTGAAAATGCCGTAACTTTTATTTTTTTAAATTTAAAATATAAATCTATATATACGCTCGATTGAAACACTGGCCTAGTGTAAACTATAATCAAAACCATAATCCGTGAGACAACTTTGACAATTAATTTTGCACAAGTGTTGCTACAGTCAGGGTAGTGCTGTTCCTATCAAAATATACGGATTTGGTTGCCAGTTGTGTTACTATTAAAGATGTCAAAGGAGAAGGTCAAAATCGACAAAAAAAAAACATGAAAGTATAAAAGAATTGTAAACGAAGAGAGATAACACGCAAGTAATAACAAAACATTTTATTCATTTTACCTCGAACGAGAAATAAATTAGTAAATTTTTTTTTTTTTAAATATTAGTTTTTTTATAATTTAAAAAACTTTAAAATATTAGAAAATCTGACATTTTTGTTGGCAAATACGAAAAAAAACGTTGTTTTGTCAAAATTTATATATTGTGTATATAACACATCACAATTGTCCCTACTTGTCAAGCCTGTCTCAAGGATTATGATTTTTCCTTTTATAGCTTTTTTTTTTTTTCAGTTTTGCAACATCTTATCGCTCGCGACGTTTCAGACAATTCGTATTAATTGATAATTACTACCAACGGTAGTACTTCACCAGTGCTCACCTTCGCCTTTGACTTTAAGAAGAGTTTTCAGAGTAGACCCCCAGGGTCGTTGCCACCAACTATGTATTGATGTTAATCGGCATTTTTTTGTTGTTACTATTAGTTAATATTTCATGGACACTAAAAAAGATGTTTATTAAAAACAAGTTTAGACCACTTTTGGTTGACTTATGTCATTTTAGCTTCTATTTGGACGCGTTTTGGGACCTTTTAGTCGAATAACCTATTTTGGACTACTAAAGAAAGGAGTAAATTTATGAAGAAAAAACAATTAGGACTCTTACATTTGTCGCACGCTGAAAATGTGTTTATCTCTTTAACCTGCGCAGTCTATTTTCTTAAGGTGTGTTTAGACCAAACAAGCGAATGATCACTCTATCTACTCTTTTAAACAGTCAAAGTCAAAATATATACGTAAACATATTACAGGGATTTTTGACACGTCATTATTTACATTTATTTGAATGATTATATTCCTGTTAGTCTAAGGCCGAAACGCAAAACCGTCCAAACAGTAAGCTATTAGCAGAAGACCAGCTTATCAGATTCCAATGACCTGTTAATAGTTGATCTGACTAGACCAGATAAGTCGGAATTTAGATAGATTACTTGCTCGTAAACAAGCCGTCAAGACGCAAAACCTCTGCTATATATACGTTCAATTTATTGTTTTTAAACAATAATTGGAACGTGTTCGGCAGAGGTCCCAAGCCCCCACAGTAGCACCCGATCACGGAAATAATAATTAAATAAATAAAAATAAAAATCATTTATTGTCACATAACATGTTATTTATACTTACTATGGTATATTTATGATTGATTATAACAATTTTTTTTATTTTTATTTCGTACTCTGTCTGCACCCATTATAATAATTTCTCACTCTCCCAAAGGTTAGCTGGTAGAAAATACCATACGGTATTATGCTCGCCTATATGTACATTATTTTATATTTTGTGTGCAATAATTATATTATTATTATTATTATAACTTTTATTACAATTTCGAAGTTTTACAATATCTCATAGGTACTGATAACTAAATTTAAAAGGTTATTAATTGATCGTTGTGGTGCAGTTCTGTATATGTTTTTATTTGTAAATCTGATATAGCTGAGTTTTCCTTGCAGATTCCTTTCTCAGTCAGATTAAACATTAACAGGTCACTGGAATCTGTTAAGCTGGTCTTCTGCTAACAGCTTACTTATTGGACCACTTTGCTGCTTAGTCTTCTACTAGCAGGAGTAGAATCATTCAAAATAATTAAATTAATGACGTTTCATAAATGCCCGTAATAGGTTTACGTGAATAAAGACATTTTGACTTGACTTGACTTGAACAATATGTGACAAAAGGAATCAGGTGTCAACTGTTGTCGTGCAGCAATACAAGTACTTACATCTGCACGACGCTGTTTTTCAACCTGTTCCTGTTCTCACGTAATATATATATATTTTAATTACAGGGTAGACAATTATAACTTCAAAGAAACAAAATTATACTAAAAAGCTATGGCATGCAGAGCAGAGTAGATGAATGAGGCTCGCTTCGTCAGGAATATCAACATTGTTGCAGGCCCTTGAATTACGAGTATACATTTTCTAGGGCTAATAACGCATGTGCCAATCATCCCTCCGTGCACACACGTGCCACCACTATGATACTACATATATACATATCTTCACGCCAGATCCCTTGCGGGGTAGGCAGAGTCAATTGAGCGCAATTTGACACGATCATGGCATACTTCTTTCGCTTCATCGACATTCATCAACCTCTTTATACATGCCCTTTTCTTACGAAAGCTTTTTAATGCACCTTCAGCTATTGTTTTATTTATCTTATCATGATACGAGTAGGTGAGTCTTGGTCTGCTAGGGCCTCTTTTACTCACAACTTTCGCATTATATATCTGGTTCGTAAATCTCTGTTCGCTAATCCTATCCACAATCCTGAACTATCGGAGCATGCCTTGCCTTATTTTTGTCCCTATGCTTTCTTTCATACCTACCTTTTTGCGTATTTCATCACTACGTATGCGGTCCGTAAAAGTGACGCCGCATATCCGACGCAACGACCTCATTTCTACTGCATTAACCCTACTCTCATGCGTATTCTGACATATCCACGTTTCGCTTCCATACATCAGTGTTGGTACTACACCTTAATAATTCTATGGATAATTCTATGAAAGTTCGCTTGCTTGATGTAAACGGCTCACGAGCTCGAACAGTTGCTTAGAGCGTTGTTGAATGTTCGGATTTGCTCGCCTTTCGAAGCGGTTTATTTAAAGCGTTCTATTGTTTCAGTTGACGATGATGATGGAGCACTTGTTCGCGTGATATAAACATCAATCGAGCATGTGCAAGAATTCTAGTTCTTGCTATTTTCATTTTTCGCTCTTTGGCATTAATTTGGTGTAAACACAGACATTAAATATGTAAGAGATAGTTTTAGGTTATGTATTACTTACCGTTTGGAACTAAGAAGCTGATTAGATTTACATTTACCTGTAAAAAAAAATAAAAAATTGTTAAATACATTAATAATATCACTTGCGGGGTTATGTGTATATGTATATATATATGTATATATTTACAAAAAAAAAAGTATAATATGTAGTTTATCAACCATCTAGTTTCCGTAACACAAGCCTCGTAGCTTACCACGGAAACTAGATGGCGCTGTGTGACCTGTCTGGAAATATTTATTATTATTATTTTCAACCACGTTATTTTCAAGAACGAATGTGTGTGTACGTGTAGCTATTTTTGTTTTTGTGTCGCTTATAAACTGCTCCATATTCCACATATATAAAAACTAGATATTATTTGACATTATTATTTAAATTAATTTTGACATTGTAATTAATAATTTTAAATTAAATAAATATTAAATTACAATTTAGATATAAGAACATAGTTTGAGTTACATAGCATGTTAAATTTGTATTATTATTATTTTAAGCTTATATTTGAATTTATTAATTGAAATTGTTACTATGTAAACACTGTATATTATTATAAATTAATTAAAGAATAAATGGCTTTATTATTATTATTATAACCTGCTCCAGGGCCAGCAACCAAGCTAGGGGATACTTAAACCTGCTAAAGTCAGCTGAAAGAAAACAACAGGACAAAGAATAGGAAAGACAGGATACTCATACCGCTTGTCTGGGGTCCAGTTACAAGTATCTGCGCGGTGTTGCCTTCGTTCATAATGGGCGGTAAATGTAAACCTACCCTCTTGTCATTTTAAAATTTTAAAAATCGCGACACTTAACACTCACAAAACCCTTGGCTATATTCGGTCATTTATCGCGGCGTCGAAACCGAATAATTACTGTACTCCACGATGAAGGTAACATAACCCCTTTCTATGCTTTCAATTATTCTTGTAAATATTGTCTATTGTTGTAATTTTATTTTAGTATTTTTAAATCACTCATCATGTTTTTTAAAATTATACTGAGCACGACATTTGACCGATGGTAAGCTGACGCGAGGTCCAACGATGGGAGCTACTGATGCCAGCCACTGACCTATCAAGATGCTCTTTTACTACGATAACTACAGGTTAAAGGAATGGCGAAACATACTGGCTGGGAGAACATTTCAGATCTTCAGCGTACGATAGATGTAAGGGTATCGAAATTTATATGTATGCGTAGGGACAGGGAAGGTCCATATTTTGGTGTATGGTTGCGTCGCGAATAGTTGCACATAGTTTTATTATCGTGTATTTTTGTATGCTCTCAACCAGCAATTGGAACTCGGTTCTTCGACATCTGAATCTATAATCGCATTATAGTGTTGCCCAAAGCATCACCTAGACTGGCCAAGTCTTGGTCCTGGTCTTGCATCATAACTGCTAGTCTTGGTCCTGGTCTTGCATCATAACTGCTGGTCTTGGTCTTGTTCTTGCTCTTCTAATCTTGGTCTTGCGCAAGATTCTTGCAAGAGTCTGACTGTTAATATATATTTGTTTTTAATTGTGGTAAAAAAACCTTGCGAAACTTAAGTGTCCGCAAACTATCTCGAGAACTTAACTACATACATATACAGTAAAGTATAGTATCATCACGACCGTTTCCCTTTCGGGGTGGTCAGAAACCACGCTTGTAAGCGGATTCGCATTTAACCAACTTTACTATAGGCCAATCATGACAAGTGGCAAGCTCGTCGATGTCTCCAGGCGTACCAAACTCGAGAAATATCACAAATTAATTAAATATTATTTAAATATACATACACATTTATTTACATTAATAAATATTTTTGTGTCCCGACCAGGAATCGAACCTCCCGAGTCTAAATCCACGGACTTAACCGCTAGACCACGGAAGCAGTACAAATTACGTTAAATGAAAAAAAAAAAGTTAGCACAAAAAAAAACTGCCTCCATGGTCTAGCGGTTAACTCCGTGGATTAAGACTCAGTGGCGGTACCACTCCTGTTCGACTCCTGTTCGGGACATAATATGAATTTGAAACTTTCAAGTGACAAAAGGGCTCTTTCTTTGCTCAAAAAATCATTATTGCAATTCAGAGGGGAAAT
Organism: Tinea semifulvella; assembly: GCA_910589645.1. Taxonomy (NCBI): domain Eukaryota; kingdom Metazoa; phylum Arthropoda; class Insecta; order Lepidoptera; family Tineidae; genus Tinea; species Tinea semifulvella. The sequence continues at coordinate 1,966,091 of OU342604.1, forward strand.
GCAGCCAGCATTCTCGCTACCATTCCTTGCCGACGGGTCTTATATCCGTATCCAATACTCAAACTATTACAATAGTATGTTAATTAATATTTATATACTCGTATTATTGTCAGTTTACATACTAACTGAAATCAGTAAGTAAACAAACAAATATTTACAATAACATTATTAGTAAGGTAGATTAGTGGACAGTCGACGACAACTGTCTTTATAATGCGGTCCATGATTCAGTCCTACAAGGGCAGAATTGTCTGTTATCCATTGTTGTCGACATAACAATATGCGTTTTATAATGGCTCAGTTGTAGGAACGCTTTCCTTTAATCCCAAAGGTAGCTGTTCGATCCCCAGTATGTAATTATGAGAAATACACTTTTCTTAAATACATTTGTCATAGATTTACAATACCACTGTTTCTGTGCCTCGGAGAGCACGTTAAGCCGTCGGTCCCGTTTTCACTAATACGATATTGTGGAATCGTTAGGCCCATCTCCAGCAGTGGATCTATATATATAATCTATCACTAATTCTATTTTATAAAACAAATCTACGATTAACACATAAATATGGAATAATTCAGACTCTTAGTTATTCGTACATTCATAGTACGGCTCGTACAGTGGCTCGCTAAACTCAAGGCGTGTCGAGGTAATAGTAATAAAATTTCATTACCACACGCACAAACCATAACCACCATACCCTGGAATCAGAGCAACAAAAAAGGAAACACCAACTCACGGAACAACGCGTTTATGCATAAAATCCTTACTAATAAATAAATGCGAATGCTGGTGGCATCCCAACAGGTTGATCTAAGACTGAACTTGATCAAGACAAAAAATATTTTAAACGATCATATTTTTTTGCTATAATACATCTACCTTAGATAGACTTTGCAATTAGGGGTAGCCAACTTAAGTCAAGAAGCGAACAAACGCATTCAAGAGTTCAAGAAAGGTTTAGTCGCGAAGTCATCAGTATTAAAACTACGTTTAACCACATCATTCAAAACGTCACCGTCAGAAATATGCAAAATTCTGTCGATTTAAAAAAAATATATATCTATATACCTACTACATATACTAGGTTCGTCTTAGATATTAGAATCAAAATCGTTTTCCACAATTATTTACATTGTAGCACATTATTAAACAAAATTAACACCAGTCTAATATTTGAAATTTTAAGATGTCAATGATTGATATGTATTTTGACAGAAATCAATCGGTTTTCAACTACAACTTGGCAGTGACCATTAATAAGAGTAGAACGAGAGAAAAAAGTTGTAGGTAGTTCATAAAGAAACATGTTTTACTTTTATCATCTTTATCAATGCAGTAGAAATGAGTTCGTTGCGTCGGATATGCGGCGTCACTTTGACGGACCGCATACGTAATGACGAAATACGCAAAAGGGTAGGTATGAAAGAAAGCATAGGTACAAAAATAAGGAAAGGCACGCTCCGATGGTTCGATCATGTTGAAGGATGAATTAAGAGAGATTGACGAACCAGATATATATAAAGATGTGGGTAAAAGAGGCCCTGGCAGACCAAGACTCACATATTACGATCAAATAAATAAAACTGAAGGTGCATTAAAAAGTCATCGAAACAAAAGGGCATGTATGACATTATGCGACAGACTACGAGAGATACAGTATTTTTTTATACTTCCATATACCCGACGTGTTAGAGCGTGATTGACGCGAATCACTCCATAAAAACCATCAAATTCGGCAACAGTACTGCACATTCTACAATATTATGAATGAATTACGTGATTATGTCTGATGTCGATTTTACAATGTCCCATAAAAAATAACTAAAATTTACAGGTTTTTTAACATTCGAATATACATATTTCACAACCAACACAAAAGCCAGCGACCGGCTTCGATTGCTAGTCGGGAGATTTTTTTGTCACTTTAAGTAAGCATTTTTTTGACATTCAACACACATACTAGTATAGACAAAGCTTCTTTAACATTTATAATATTTTTTGGACGTAATTTTTATTTCAGTTTATGTTTAATAATTTGTTATTTATGTTTGTATTTAATTTAATGTTAAATTCGATTCAAAATGTAATTTACTTGTAGATCAGATTATAAATGTACGGTGAAATCCTTTGGTTTGGCATGTAAATTTTTTATTGTATTGCTTTGTAAAATGTATTGCTGTTTTGGATTTTCTTAATAAATAAATAAAATAAAAATAAAATAATATTATTTTTTACACTAGCATGACATGTGACCTTGCGCCCACCTGATGGTAAGTGGCGCGTGAGGTCCATTAATGTTAGCAACTGGAATTAGACACTTATGACTAACATCAGTCCCTAACACTATGCCGGCTTGACTAGACATGACGGCAATTCGAGCCTGATCCCGGAACGTGTGAAAACACTTTACTGGGTTTATCGGCACGAACGGTGGATACTTCTCGCCCCGTCAGACTGGGGAAATTACCACCATCAGTCCGCCTACCACCAATTTGTTGTTCTCGTTGAAAGTATGTGCCATTTGCAATGATGTCAAATGCCAATTTTTACTTTTAAGGAGAACTAATATTGTAAGCTTGGCATGGTGATATTTATATTATAATAATAGATGATGCAGGCTGATGGTTTCGGGATCAGGCTTGGATTGCCGTCATCCCCAGTCAAGCCGGCATAGTGTTAGGGACTGATGTCAGTCATGAGTGTCTGATTCCAGTTGCTAACATTCATGGGCCGCGCGTCACTTATCATCAGGTGGGCGCAAGGTCGCATGTTGTGCTGGTATAAAAAAAAATATATATAAATATAACACCGCTTAAAACAAGACTTACTGAAAAATATAGATTTTTTAAGCTTATAAAATCATGTCGATTTCAATGGAAATAACATTGTAAACAATGGCTGGATGGTTGCGAAAGCTCAATCTATGACTCAGCCGAATTCCTAGTGCCTAAACACAAGCACTATTAACTTCTGATTAAATCTCTAATTAGTCCAGCATTAGATTAAATTGTCTCAATATATATGCTAATCGTGACTCACATTTAAAAGCTATATTAATAGAACTTACCATTATTCAGAGACAGACAGACAGTGGGGTCCTCCAGGCCCGGATGCCTAATGGGCCTGGGTTGGGGATGGGGACAGTCCCCCGTTTTCCCCGGCAGGTTCTCAGCGGGTAACGACCCGCCGGTAATTCATGCACGTTTAGTGCTGGGGCACCGTTACTAGTATAACAGCGCCCGTGTGGCTCACGAACCCAGGGGGCTAAGTTCGACTGCTTCAGCTCTCCTCCAGGAGTACTTCTCTAGGAAGTGGTCTCCCGTTGGGGGGCCGTGCACAAGACGGAGCGAAGTTCTGGAGATGCTTGAAGTGTCCGTTGTCGGCCCGAGAGAACATAAGTCTAGTCAGGCCAACGACACAGTCCTCAATAGTAGGCATCTCCAAATCTAAGACGGAATTACGCACGAACCATGGCGCTCGGGAAACCACTCTGAGCGATATGTTCTGCTGACTTTGGATCTTGTCCCTGTTGGTCTTGGCCAGAAGGTGGTGCCAGGCTGGCGCAGCATAGGTGAGACTGATTCAGAGACATTTCTCTAAACTTACCTTGGTCTAAATCAAAATTAAATAGTTTATTATTCTACTGCGCCGTTTGGGGTCGAGACGATGGGCCCATGGGGACCGTCAGCGAGGTGCTTGGCTAAGGAGTTGTCAAGGCGGCTGACAGAAAAGTCTGGAGACAGGAAGGCTAGCAATTATTTCTGCCAACGTATTAGGTACGCTATACACTCACTTATTTTATATTTTAATTTATATAGTAAAAAAATAGTAAAGTATTATCACGACCGTTTCCCTTTCGGGGTGGTCAGAAACCACGCTTATAAATAAGCGGATTCACATTTAGCCAACTTTACTATAGACCAATCATGACAAGTGGCAAGCTCGTCGATGTCTCCAGCGTACCAAACTCAAGAAATATCACAAATAAATTAAATATTAATTAAATGTATTTATTTAAATTAATAAATATTTTTGTGTCCCGACTAGGAATTGAGCCCGGTGTCTAAATGTGTCTAAATCCACGGACTTAACCGCTAGACCACGGAGGCATTTATATATATACATAAAGAAATATAAAAAAGGACTAGCCTATAACACATATACTATACATATCATTCACATTAAATTAAAATAACACAAACCCTTGCACAATATTATTATGTTTAAATATAAGCGGATCTCCTGTATTGAGGATCCAGAAAATGTACTATTTAAACCTTTGTATTTAAAGAAATATATATATGTATATATTGTTTTGTGTATTTTTTTGTAGCCTCTTTTATGTATTGTATTAGCTGTTGTGTGCAAATAAATATTTTCTTTCTTTCTTTCAACAGTGGAGGTTCTTACAACCGAGCCACCATCGCATGGAAGTGATAATATTTATTTCCTTGCATATATATATCTGATAGTAAAACTGCCTGTTAAGTTTACATCTGTTAAAGCCATATAAACATGATGAATGCATTTATTAGAAAAGTGGGCTTTTAAGATCCAAGATATCGTTGGCAAAGAAAGTGTGAAAGTGGGTGATGTTTATTTATAAACCGTAGAGTTAATGCTATCCGTGTCAGATATAATTATTGATTGTATTATACATTGAAAAGAAAGAAAGAAAGAAAATACTTTATTTATCGCAACAATTACAATGGTTACAAAATATATATATATGCAAGGAATAAATGTAAATGTAAGCCTATTCTATATATCAAAACATACATACAGGTGTGGCGATAAATAGGTGGTCAGCTCAGCATATGTTACAGCCGAGGCTACAGCGCTGATTTTCAGCTGATGCCTTATGTTGGGCGAGTCACGGGTCGCAGAAATGTACAGTACCATTTACTAAATCGGAAGGAACACTAAATGCACATTTTACATATATGTTTAACAAATGAGAATAGAATAAATAAATAATATTGTTAGCAAGATCAACACGAAGACTAACCCGAGTCTCGCAAGATTCTTGCTTGTTGGTTCTCTAAATAAATTTCAAGGTTTCGAATTCTATTCATCAGATAGTCGCTGATGAACTGAAATTGTCACCTGAAATGTCATTTAGACGAAAACTAAAAGACCATTTACTGTCACATGTCTTTTATACAATAAACGAATACTTAAATGTTTAAAACATATTCATATTATGTAAATTATAAAGTATTTCTCTTTTTTTATTATTATTATTTTTTGGTTTTGTATATTATTATTTAACTATATTTTGATAAAATTTGTAGAATTTGTTGAGAAAATATTCTGTAAACACCATTGTTACACAAATTTTAAAGCAAATATTTTTTTATTCTTTCTTTCGTCCGCTGGGCATCCTCGAATTTGGGGACAGACCCACTGTCACTGTCCATGTCATTGCTGCGTACAATATCACGATGAGGACGTACTCGTTGAAGACTTTAGTCTTTTAACTTTGTGGTTTGGACGATAAGAGGAGGTGCTGAATGCCACCTATTCTAGCTAAATGTGTCTGTCGGAATCACTGCTAAATTTGACAGATTCTAGCTGAATAGTTTGTCCAAGGTAGACGCATTCCTGACAACTTCAAGAGTGGAACTTCCCACGCAGATTGACCTCTGCTTGTTTTTTTTTTTCATGTACTAGCACGACATATGACTATGCGCTCAACTGATGGTAAGTGACGCGCGAGGTCCATGAACGTTAGGAACTGCAATCAGACACTCATGACTGACATCAGTCTCTAACAATATACTGGGTTTATCGGCATGAACGGTGGATACCACCCCGCCCAGGCAGACTTGGCAAATTACCATCATCAGTCCGTCTACCACCTACATACATATCTTCACGCCAGATCCCTTGCGGGGTAGGCAGAGACAATTGAGCGCCATTTGACACGATCACGACATACTTCTTTCGCTTCGTCAACATTCATTAACCTCTTCATACATGCCCTTTGGTTACGAAGACTTTTTAATGCACCTTCAGTCAGTGTTTTATTTATTTGATCGTGATATGTGAGTCTCGGTCTGCCAGGGCCTCTTTTACCCACAACTTTCGCATTATATATCTGGTTCGTCAATCTTTCATCGCTCATCCTTTCAACATGCCCGAACCATCGTAGCATGCCTTTCCTTATTTTTGTCCCTATGCTTTCCTTCATACCAACCCTTTTCCGTATTTCGACGTTACGTATGCGGTCCGCCAAAGTGACGCTACATATCCGCCGCAACGACCGCATTTCTACTGCATTAACCCTACTCTCATGTGTATTCTGACGTATCCACGTCTCGCTTCCATACATCAGTGTTGGTACCAACATGGCATTGTGTATGGCGAGCCGAGCTTTGTCACTGACATTTCGACTGCCGATCAGTGACCCCAGGGCACCGTTAACACTATTTCCCGCGTTCACTCTTCTTTCAACGTCCCTATCGTACTTCCCATCCGCAGTGAAAACACTGCCCAGATATATAATTTCATTTACTTGTTCTAGAGTTTCATCATCAATCTTTATCGTCACGGTTGTCATCCTTCTTCTTTCAAACACTAGTACCTTGGTTTTTCTCGCATTCAAACGGAGTCCTTTTTCTGCACATCCCTCCTTCATTCTTGTGACTAGTGATTGCAGTTGTTGTCTACCACCTATTTGTTGTTTTCGTTAAAAGTATGTACCATTTGCAATGATGTCTAATACCATTTTTTTATATTATTCAAGGAAAACTAATATTGTAAAGCTTGGCATGGTGATATTTATATAAAATAACACCGCTTGAAACAAGACTTACGGAATTACACAATATTTTAGATATTACCTTGGAAATTTTAAGAATTCAAAAGGATATCGCATCTTATTTTTGTTGAACTTTTGTGGTTTTCCTGCCGCTTCAAACATGAATCCACAATCTTAGCTACACATTACTATATTATTATGGGCCTATGTCCATACTTTAAGGTTCGAAATTACGTAAGTCTGTCTGTATAGCCGTTTTTGTGGTCGCCATAACTGTAAAGGAAAAGTGGTACAGTTTTTATTATACAAAGGAATTACATGATTCATCTTTACGTGGATTTTTTACGTATTTATAGTACTTTACTGTTTATTTTAATTGGTGAAGGTATGGAGAGGAGAGGAGACAAGAATAGTTATTGCGCAATACCCGACCGGAACCCTTTTAAAGTCATGGGGATAATTGCAAATTAAAACGCGTTATAAAAAAATAAAAATCTATTTATTGTGACATATTAATATTACATGTTCTTACAATTTTGAACAATATGTGACAAAAGGAATCAGGTATCGGCTGTTGTCGTGCAGCACTACAAGCAACTAGACCTACACGACGCTGTTTTTCAACCTGTTCCTGTTCTCAGCTATCAATTGTGATTTTAAAATTTCAGGAGATTTATAAATAAAAAAAGTAAAGTATCATCACGACCGTTTCTTTTTCGGGGTGGTCAGAAACCACGCTTAAAAATAAGCGGATTCACATTTAGTCAACTTTACTATAAGCTAATCATGACAAGTGGCGAGCTCGTCGATGTCTCCAGCGTACCAAACTCTAGAAATATCACAAATAAATTAAATATTAAGTAAATAAATACCTTTACATTAATAAATATTTTTGTGTCCCGACCAGGAATCGAACCCGGTACCTCCGAGTCCTAGGTCCACGGACTTACGGCAGTTGATTGGTTAAAAAGGTGAACAAAATTATTATTATTATGTGACCTTGCGCCCTCCTGATATTAGGTGACGCGCGAGGTCCCATTCATGGAATTAGTTTTTTTTAAATTTAATTAGTTACTTTCCAAGTTACATTGTATTTAATTATTTAATAAATGTTTTTAATACATATAATCGTTTTTCATGTATATTTATTTGCTCTTTATTTTCAAATCAAATACAAGGTACTCTTTTTTTGTCATCGAATTAGCTAGGCCCTAGCTGCTAGGGTTCCTCTAGAAAAAGTATAATCAAGTAGGGTTCCGTGGCAAACAAAAAATGGGAACCACTGGTCTAGAGACAGGATAGAATTATTTCTGCCAACGTATTAGCCTCGCTATACAGAGGGGAAATGTTGCCAGTCTTCTTGGGATTATCCCTAAAGGGTCGTCTCTAGAGGACATTTATTACTTATAGTTTATTTTTTTATTAGGTTTAGTTTATATTTAATTAAATTTTTACTTTTTAAGTAGTTTTAATTATATTCAATAAATTGTTTGTTATTATTTTTAGTCATAATAAAAAAAAAACTATATTTTATAATTACCAATTACAATTTACATTCCTGTACCATATTCTGACAAATTAATTATTTCATTTCAATAAAAGAGACCCTAAACGTAGCTTGTTCGGTTATACCAGCTATGAGAACCAGGGTGAGTGTTCTGAGGAGCTCATAACCTTATCCCGTCTTCTCTATTCTGCAACCGAAACACACGCACAGGCCAAAATATAAAAATAAATAAAATAAAATAACGTTTATTGGATCATAATCAAATAATTTCAGTTAGTGAGCACTGCCTTCTGGAAAAGAAATTCTGGGCTCCAGAAGGCAGTTTTCCTATTTTGACACAATAAAACTATACGAGTATTTATTTATTTATTTATTTAAATATTTATTACATAAAGTACAAAGGCGGACTTAATGCCGCTAGGCATTCTATGACAGTCAAACCTTCGGGACAACAAGAGCAAAGGTAGGTGCAATTACAGGCTTAATTAGACAATATAATGACATATATAAATTAATATATGTATGTAAGACACATACAAATAAATAATATTTACACATCTACATACTGACTGCCTCCGTGGTCTAACGGTTAAGTCCGTGGATTTGGACTCGGAGGTACCGGGTTCGATTCCTGGTCGGGAAACAAAAAAATATTTATTTATGTAAATGTATTTATTTACATAATATTTAATTTATTTGTGATATTTCTCGAGTTTGGTACGCTGGAGACATCGACGAGCTGGTCACTTGTCATGATTGGCTTATAGTAAAGTTGGCTAAATGTGAATCCGTTTATTTATAAGCGTGGTTTCTGACCACCCCGAAAGGGAAACGGTCGTGATGATACTTACTTTACTTTACTTTACATACTAATACTACATGCAAATACATACATATAAAATAAAATGTAATACTATCTATAACCATATCAAATACAAGTATAATTATCAGCAACGCCTTACTTACCTAAATTAATAATACAGTGCATTCCCATCCTCATTAAACATTGTTTTACTGTAACTAGCCTCTCGGCAACTGTGTGCCCCGACAATATAATAAAATAAAATAAAATCAGTTTTTATTTGTCACAAAAATAGTTAATAAAAATAAAAAAATTAGTTAAAAAATTAAACAAAGATATAATGACAAAAGGGTCTATGGTTCAGAAAATGGTGTTGGAAGCAGGTTCCAACAACCTCTGTTATTATACCATAGCCGACATTTAAATTTAGTGGAACAGTAATATAAATAAAAGTTATAAAACAATAATGAAACAAAATTAAAAAAAAAAAAACTTAAAATTAAAAAGAAAAAAGAAAAAACACCATGAACATAAATAAATAAATAAAAAACAGAAACCTAGACGGGAGCTGCCTCAGCCTGCTTCACAAGCAGCCATGCTGCACACATTTTACGAAAAGTGGGTAACGTTGTAACTATCGCGTCCCGAACGGGCGGTGGAAGATCATTCCATATTTTGGCAGCGGCATGCTTGAAGCAGCCCCGGGCGCCTACCAGGCCGTACATGGGAAGGTTAAACAAAAGACCTCTGTGTCTGAAAGATCGTTTGTACGACTTGTAGTCATCTATATATATGCATCGAGACTATCCCTACGCGTACTCATGTCGCACGCTGGAGATGTACAATGCTCTCCCAGCCAGTGTATTTCCCCACTCCTATAACCTGGAGTCCTTCAAGCGAAGTGTGAAAAAGCATCTTGTTAGGCCGGCATAGTGGTAGAGACTAATGCCGGTCGTTCATAGCTGGCATCAGTTGCTCTCATTCTTGGACCTAGCGTACCGCTTACTATCAAGTGGGCGCGATGTCACAGGTCGTGTTCAGTATTAAACAAAATAAGTTTAAAAAAAGACTGTATTAATTCCAGAACTGCCCCCGTGCTCTAGCGGTTAAGTCCGTGGATTAAGACTTGAAGGTACCGGGTTCGATACCTGGTCGGGACACAAAAATATTTATTACTGTAAATAAATACATTTAATTTATTTGTGATATTTCTCGAGTTTGGTACGCTGGAGACATCGACGAGTTTGCCACTTGTCATGATTAGCCTATAGTAAAGTTGGCTAAATGTGAGTAAAAAAAAAAGTAAAGTATCATCACGACCGTGTCCCTTTCGGGGTGGTCAGAAACCACACTTATAAAGAAGCGGATTCACATTTAGCCAACTTTACTAAGGGTCAGTCATGACAAGTTGCAAGAGTACCAAACTCGAGAAATAGCACAAATATATATATTTTTTTGTTTAAATTAATAAATATTATTGTGTCCCGACCAGGAATCGAACCCGGTACCTCCGGGTCTAAATCCACAGACTTAACCGCTAGACCACGGGTGCAGTTACAGGCTAAATGTGAATCCGCTTATAAGCTTGGTTTCTGACCACCCCGAAAGGGAAACGGTCGTGATAATACTTTACTTTACTTTTATTAATTCCAGAGTACTTGATTGTGTAATACACAATATTAGTATAATGTTATGGTATAAGACGCAAGTCATTAAGGGGATGGCCGGGTAATATAGGCTGCAAGGAGGCTTCAAGTAAATTTTCCATATTAAACAGTACATAATTGGAAGTTGGGTTGTGCGCTCACTGGAGTACTATTTAATGTTTAAACTAGACAGATATTTACTGTAACAGTATTTGGTAGTTTAGACTTGCACGTTCTTGTTTATTTAATTTTATTTTAAATACTTTATTGCACTAAAATTGTACATAGGCGGTACACAACCAACCTTTGGGAGTGTGGAGAAACTATGTATGGGTGCATATTTATTATTATAAACTACATATTAATAATACATATAAGAATAAATGAAGAATGAATACATACATATAACTATAAAATACTAAAAATAAGCCTACACACTAATAAACAGTAAATGATAAATTTTAAAAATAAAAATTAACACAAAATAAAATGTAATATTAATTTTAGAAACACTGTTTTGCTTGTTTGGAAAGTAGGTGGTAAGTAAACGTTTAAAAATATGTACAGAGGGAGCTTGTCTGATCGTCAATGGGAGCCTGTTCCATTGGCGAGCGGTTCTTGAATTGGTGGCTCGGTTGTTAAACGCTTTCTTTAAATTCCAAAAGGTAGTTTTGAATCACTGCATGTACCAATGAGAAACACATTTTTCTTACGCACTAGATTTACAAAACCACCGTTTCCGTGTCGACGGGGACGAAGCTGTTGTTCCCGGTTTCACTAATAACAACTTGTTGAATAGTTCGTAAATTGTCATTAAAAATTGTCAGCCTGGCTAGCGTGGCGAGTGTTGGCCAAATCTGCAAAAATAAATAAATAATTTCTGGAAAGCAATCTCCAACAGTGGCGATCTAGGACTCTATGTTTTAAGGGCTGTGGTGATGAATGTTTAATTAAACCTTAGTGTTTATTATTATAAATAGATAAAATAAATAAAATAAATTTACGATAGAATAATAAAGAAATATTTAAAACTGTATATTTGCGCGTCTAATAGGGCAGAACGTTGTCTACTAACATAGATTTAAGAAGACCATTGTTACTAATGTATCATCTGAATAAATATTTTAAATTTGAGGAATGGTGGCTACGGTACTAATAAATAAAACAGGTTTATGAATATAATAAGAACTGGCCAGAAGGGGGTCATCTACAATACCGATAGGCCCAGGACCGACAATCCCCCTACCATTCCAATTCATTCGCCAAAGAACTGATAAACTGCACGAGCAGATGTGGGCATCGACCACAGACTGCAGACAGTCCAGGCAGGCCATTCCCAAACCAGACAGGCGCCTCACACGACATCTCCTGGGCCTTGACAGAGCCAGGCTTCGAATAGTAGCGGGGGTCTTGACGGGACACTGTGCCTTTAACAAACATCTCCATATTCTGAACATTACAGATAGCCCACTGTGTAGAGGATGCATGGCGGAGGAGGAGACGGCCGCGCATGTGCTCATGGAGTGCGACAGTGTGGCTGCGCCTAGGCTGAGGTTCCTCCAGACTGCGAGGACTCTTCCGGAGGTCTGCAGGAACGTAACGGGTCTCCTGGCCTTCCTGGAGGAGATCGGATGGCTCCGTTGAAGGAGTAAAGGTCACGCACAATGGTCCAATGGAGACTAAGTGCGGAAAAGCCACCGTAATCACAATCAATCACATATAATAAGTATATATATTTAACAAAATACGTTACAACTTAAATCAAAGCGTAAAACGGGCATAAAGTGACAGCCGTCGTAGTGACGTTCCCAAACCTCAACGAGTAGCGTTGTAGTCTCAAATCAATTGAATGACCATTATCGATGATTTCGCAAATAATATTCTAACAGTACGGAGGTGCATATTTAGCGTGGTTTAAAATAGAGAAGAAGGGATAAAGTCGTGAAGTTCTTGAGAACACTCGCTGTGGTATAGCATTAAAAAAACTCAATAAAAACCACGTGGAGGACACTAGTGTACGACAAGCCTTATAATCTGTAGTTCAGCTTACATGTAGATGTTTTGTCGTGTAAAGTGCGTGCAGGAAGTGTTTTTACTGAAATAGAGGAATGTAACATGGTACATAAATTGCGGAAACATTTTTTGTAGATATTCTTCTGCGTCGCTACACTCTTGGCAGAGTGGTCGTGGTTTCTATTTGAGTGCTAGTGGCACGTTTAACAAGCCGTCGTCACTCCTCTCGGATTGCAGCTTTCGGTGCACTCATGTAGGGGATGATTCAAAGAATACGTGATTGTGGAATAACGTTGTCTGATCCCTAATTACTCCATTTTTTTAATCATTCATTCATTACAACCCCTAGAACTAATGACAATTTATTAACAATTCCATAGGTTAGTATTAGTGGAACCGAGACCGACGGCTTAACTTGCTCTCCGGGGCACGGAACGGTGGTGTTGTAAATTAATGATAAATGTACGTAAGAAAAGTGTATTTTTCTTTGGTCCATGCCGGTTGTGGAACCGACCCTTATAGGATTTTAAGGAAAGCGTTCCGAAACCGAGTCACCAGGGCATATACTCGTAGTTCCTCCAAGATAAAATAAATTTTATTATTATGCTTGCTCCACTTGCTGAAATAATTTGGCCTAAGCTGGTCTGCTGTCTTAGAAAAAGTCGCAATGTTATTGCCCAAAACTGATTTAAGAAGAGAAATCTAACGCACTTTTTGCCCAGTTAGCGTCAAAAAACATAATTACGTGTTACAACACTCGTCAACATCACCTCAACACTCAGCACTTAGAAATTTGCTTACAATAACCTATTGCAATTATTCTCGCCAAATCACGTCGGTAGGGTTTTGTCTTTATTCGCCAGACTTTTTCGGAAATGTCTTGTTTTGTAAAACTCCCTTACATCATTTGTATCAATATGGTTTTTTATGTATCAATAATCATTTAGCACAAATTTAAGGATGTTTGTTAGATGATGGATGAATTCTGTTTTTGTTATAAGTTTTGACAGATTGAAGTTGGTTTTACGCGATCCTGTTAGCATTAATTGGTTAATAATAAATTAACTTTTAGTAATATAAAAACTAACTATAAATAGAACTAAACTATAAAATACAAATAGGTAGTAAATAAAACCTGTTCTACAAAATAAACTAAAGGCCACCTGGGAGGACCTATTATATAAATTCAAATTACATTTTACTAGGGTTGCATAAGTTAGACGATTGTCTATGTGTATGTTTATCTTACCTTAACACCTATTCTTAACCGTATTTTAAGAAATTTGCCAACAATGTTCATTTGAATCCGGAAATCGAACAGTCGCAATTTGTTAAACTTTTCTAATATACAATTCTGTTTTCGCAAACAAAAGATTCCGAATCGAGACAAGATTCGATCTTTCGATTACAGCATCGATCCATTGTATTCAAGATCAGTTTAATTCATACGACAATCATATACAGGGGTGTGAATAGGCGGGCCTTGTAATTTTGACTGGCATTATAATCATGTTGCAGTTAAAATGTCTAATTGGACGTTTGGTAAAATGACCGGGTGATTAGAAGTAACATGTCAGATAGATTTACAACACTCTTTTGTTCGGATATGATAATTATCAATTATTATTATTATAATTGACACGAGTGGTTGTCGGGTTGTTAGAATGCTATCCTTTATCCTATTTAATAAAAAAACATTTATTTACTAAATAAATTCCAACACATTCTTGAAACAACAAAAAAAATAGGCAGCATAAACTGCATCCGTAGTCTACAGTTAAGTCCGTGTATTTAGATTCGGAGGTACCTGGTTTGATTCCTGGTAGACAATAATTTATTTGTGATATTTCTTGAGTTTGATACGCAAGTGACATCAAAGAGCTAGCCACTTCTTATAATGGGCCTATAGTAAAGTTGGTTAAATGTGAATATATTTTTATAAAAAATAGACGTTATTTCTAACCACGCTTAAGGGATGCGGTCGTGATCATACTTTTGAAAGTATTTTTCCAGCAGATGTTCAGATTTCTTTACAGTATCAGCAGCTCGCCAGTGGAAACGGCTCCCTTTTAACGTTCGAAAAGCACCCTACGTAAGTGTTTTAAAAATTTACCTTACACCTTCACAAAAAGCAAGACAGGTACACATAACTTCTTTAAATTGATACCTATAAGATATATATATCATTATTATATACCTTATATTAATATAAAAAGACACTACTTAAATAGTAAAAACATATTTAAATTTAAACTGAAATTATTATTTTTTAAAACTATAAATAAATAATGTCTTCTAGAGACGAGACTTGCCATGATAGGCCTATAGAACAGTTGGCTAAATGTGAATCCGCTTCATTAAAAAAACCTTGTTTCTGACTACCCCAGAAGAATACGGTCGAAAGGGTCATGATAATTTATTTATTTATTGCAGCCCCTAGAACACAGCGTCCTAGACCTCCACTGCTGGAGATGGGCCTTCCAGAACATATATCTGGAGAATTTGGCCTACCCTCGCCACGATGGCCAGACGGCTTGGCGAGAATATAATGTCAATTTATATTGACAATTTTTTGACGATTCCACTAGTTGGTATTAGTGGAACCGGGACCGACGGCTTAACGTGATCTCCGAGCCACGGGAACGGTGGTGTTGTTAATCTATGACAAATGTACGTAATAAAAGTGCATTTCTCATTGGTACATGTCGGGTGGATTTGAACCGACCTTTGTAGGATTCAAGGAACGCGTTCTTACAACCGAGCCACCACCGCGCCACATGATAATACTTTACTTAAATTTATAATTGCTTGTGCTTACTAATTGTATTTCAGCTGTTAATATTTTATTTCAGCTAACATATTTCTAACCTTACCATTATATTGTTATGTTATTGAGGCATTAAATATAAAGACGGAGTAACAAGCCAAACAATATGAGAATTATAGCTGGGACAATCGTCTCAAAATTAATTAGGCTGTGACAGTGCATTTCCGGTTATAGTCGTGTTCGACAAGCAATATCAAATTGATTATTTTGTTGTTTTTTGTTTAGTGAAAACAATATGACGGCCGCACGGAAGTGTAAAACACTATCTTCTTTGACGAGAAAGGGTAAGTCTTGTTTCAAGCGTTGTTATTTTTATATAAATTTCATCATGGCAACCATTTATAATATTAGTTCTCCTTGAAAGTAAAAATTGGCATTTGGCTTCATTGCAAATGGTATATACTCGTACTTTTAACGAGAACAACAAATTGGTGGTAGGCGGACTGATGGTGGTAACTTGCTCAGTCAGCCAGGGCGGGGAAGTATCCACTGTTCGTGCCGATAAACTCCGTAAAGTAAAAAATAATAATATAAAATTATGAAGAATGATAAAAACCAATGCCTCATAGATACGAGTATATCTATGGCAATTTTTTGTAATAATATAGATAAATCATGCATTTTCGCCGACAAACGGTAAACTTGGGTATGGCATATTTGTTTACAATATACTTATGGGTAACTATTTATTAAGACGTCAATTAAAATCGCATTAAGTTATTAGGGTAATGATTGCTCTGCAAATTATACGCGTGTGGTTCGTTAGGTTTTTGTAATATGAACAAAAACACGTTTCCAAGTCTTGTTTTTTAAACAACCGTTTTTCTTAATTATATATTTTGACTGCCTCCGTGGTCAAGCGGTTAAGACCGTAGTTTAAAAGTCACAGTATACATATCAAATTTAAAAGGGATCGTCAATGTATCAACGTTTACTGTTCTATGTATACAAAAAAAAAAAAATACAAAAACGTTTATTTGTTCCCAAAAATTGTTTACATCATTTTTTGGAGGAACTCTGATCCCAGACTAGAATTCTCTGGATTAAGCTGAAGTATGAAATCCAATTTCACCCCCATACCTACAAGATCGTGTCCAATTTATGTGCGACACACACAGTTGTTCTCTTCACTCTTCTCCTAACGTAACGTAAACGATGAAATGAAATATTATATTTGCAGTATACATGGTAACAAACAATATTAGGTCTTATTAACTGTAAAAGGTTCACATATTTCGCCTTAAGCATGCAAAAATTTACAACTGTTATAGAATTAAAGTTACTAAAGTACTCAGCGTTGCTTCTTTAGTAACTTTACTTTCTTAAACCTTTGTGACGCTTAAAAACTACTTGTAGTATTCCCCTAAAGAAACACTCCTGAACTAACCACGCATGCAGTATACTCTACAGAAACTTTTATAAGGCAATTCTGTCCATATCTTTGGCAAACAATAATTATATTTAGGCTTTACGTGTTATCTGTTACTGTATTAACATCCGTGGTCTAGTGGTAACAAACGTTGCCGTGAACTCGGGAGGTCGTGGGTTCGATTCCCACCGGGGGCAAGTTGTACATTGTATAATTTGTCTCGGTCTGGGTGTTTATATGTATAATATGTATATATTTACAAAAAAAAAAAAAAGTATAATATGTAGTTTATCAACCATCTAGTTTCCGTAACACAAGCACTAACCAAGCTTAGCACGGAAATTAGATGGCGCTGTGTGACCTGTCTGGAAATATTTATTTATTATTATTTATTTATTTATTATATTTATTAACATATATCTCATTCGCTGTCTTGCACAGACGTTGTATAGTACTAAACCAAGGAGCATAATTAAACTATTTATTGCCTTGGTATGCACGGAGGACGCTAGTCATAGTAACAGCAGCATGGAGAATATCCTGAATGGCAAAGCGGACAAATAATTTACATTAAAATTAATATTGGTTTATCGGGAAATGTGAAAAATATAATCAAAAAGATTACATGGAAAAAATAAGAGGAAATAAAAAGACTAATTTAATGAAGAGATTTCGCCAAAACATTTAGCCGCAAATATAACAAAGTCAAACTCAACTGAAATTTGTTTTATGGTTCGTTTGATTGTTTGCGCTATTCTTTGATGAAAACTTGAAGTTCGACAAACAAGTTATTAAACATGATTGATCGTTTACAAGGCAGACAATAATCAACTAAAAATCCCGCCACATTCGTCCAGCAACCGCGATGCGGTGCGTGGTCAACTTGCAGTTCCTGCGTTTACGGCTCGTCGTCCCCACGCTTTCGTCTCTTCGTATCGGAACTCACGTCTCGTGTAAGCGAGGCCATTGCCTAGTCGTAACCGAATTGACACACGGAAGCTGCTGTTTCGCTTTGGTGACGTCCTTATGTTAGAATTGTATTTGTATATATACGTTGCGAGACTTAAGACGCGTAGGCACCGGGTACGGCCCATGGATCACCTGTCAACAACTAGTAGACGCAGAACGTCGAGCCAGTGCTCGTCGGGTGCCGAGTGGTTCTAGTGAGCTATGGCCATTAAGCCATCTAGGAAGCATTACTAGACCACAAAGTCAACAAAACAGTCGTTAAAACTACATTACGGCGTGTGCTAATAAAATTACATAGAAAAATAAACGTTTTGCGTAACGAAACGCTACAAATTACATAGTGCCGTAATTAAAATATCATATAGGCAGTAAGCACACGGAAAATACTCACACAGAAATGTATACTTTATTTGTATTATATAAAGTTTAATTTATTTGAAAATTTACGATTTTGTGGAGAAGGTAAATATCGTGAAGAAATTCTCACGCTAAGCGGCGTTATTCTCCAACCCGTACAAGGGTAACACTAGCGCTGTAGACAACAAGATATATATATATAGATAGGGCGTAACTGATATAAATACGTTACCATAAAACAAATCTAAATTGCTAGTCTATTAGTTCCTGGTCGCAAATGATTGGTTGAGCGGCGAGCTGTACGCCTCTAACGTTTTCAGACTGCTTTTTGTATTGAATTTTATTATTATTATTACATCCCTTAGAACATAAGAGTCATAGACCTCGACTTCTGGAGATGGCTTGTGAGATACTTTTCTTACAACACCACTGTTCCCCAGGCCATGGACAGAACGTTAAGCGCGGTTCCAGTAATATCAACTTGTAGAATCGTTATTCTTTATTATATATATTTTTTTTAAATTGACATCACACCCTCGTCAACCCGTGGCGAGTGTAGGCTAAAATATTTAGAAATATTATTTGGAAGGTCCATCTTTATCAGTGAGGGCTAGAACTGTATGTTGATGATGATGAAAGGGATCCACTATTCTGACAATCTAACAGATTTTGCAGGACAGGATATTTTGCAATTGTTATTATCTCAGTCTTTCTCATACTCTAGAAAAAAAAACATAGATATAAGGAATACCAGTATGTTATATATTTTATACAGTATATATTTTGGTATATATTATGCATTTAATTACATATTTATCTAAATTGAATTTTCATCTATTTTTCTCATTTCAAAAATAAAAATCAAATTATTGCTGTTCAAAAACGCTTTACTCTTGGTTGAAAAATAATTACGTCACAACGCACAAAACTACAAATCTCTCATACATTTATGTGACTTTTTAGTGTTTTTATAATCGAATTAATTCATAATTACGTAAGGACTTTTAATATTCCCGGTGAGTGAGAGGGGCGAGGTTCGCTTGGCCGTTACAAAAATAATTTTAAACAATAAACAAACAAAATACACTCTTGTTTAATGTATTGTGACGTCATAGTGATGGCGTCATAGTGATGTAACGTTTTTGGATGTAATCATCAATTGCAATCAATCCATTTTATGTAAAGAAAACAGTTTTCTTCCGAGGTATTTACATACATACATATTTTTACGCCAAATTCCTTACGGGGTAGGCAATGACAATTGAGCGCCACTTGTCACGATCACGACATATTATTATATCTTTCGCTTCATCAACCTCTTTATACATGCCTTTTGTTTCGATCATTAAAAGCAATAAAGAGAAATCGTACTTATTCCCTATCGCCTCTTAAAGCAAACTCTGGTTAATAGAGTCATTGCACTATCGAACCGCGCACGTCCTGCGCCCGTCTGTGTGATTAGGCCTTTATTACTTGCATCATTAAGCACGTTACAGCTAAGTGTTTAATTGACAGCATTGACACTGTTCCTAGTTGTTTGTCAATTAGTCTCGTTCCGCGCTTGGGCTACGACATCCGCATTTTGGCATGGCATAACAATTATCTGTAATAGCCATTGTCTTTGGAGAAAGTGGAAGGGCAAGGAGTGTCGAAGTGTTAAAAGCGAAAGTGTTGATGAAAGTGAAAAATCTGGCTTAGATTTAGTTTATGTTTATGGTAATCTCGGATTTTTGTGTGTATTTCTTTATTCGACTTATTTTCTAACCTCGGTACAGGTATGAATTTGCGCCGTTTGGGATCGAGACGATAGATAGACCATAGGGACACTCGGCCAAGCGTCTGGCTAAGAACCTAAACCTCACAGATGCTCTCAATGTCCTACAGAGGCGAGCTGTTCGAATTATGGACGATGCCATATCTGGAACTCTCGAATCCCTGCAGCTTCGCCGATTCTACCGGCTATACACCATAGTATAGTCCGAAGAACTCTATAACCTAATCCCTCCCTCTTCTTTCCGCAACCGAACCACACGCACAGGTCAGAATATGCACCCAAATACCAAAGTCACCATCCCTTCGCGTACGTATAAATTTGTGGACTCATACATCTGTCGTACGATAAAGATGTGGAATGCTCTTCCAGCCTCTGTGTTTCCACTTTCCTATAACTTGGAGTCCTTCAAGCGAAGTGTGAAAAAGTATCTAGTCAAGCTGGCATAGTGTTAGGGACTGATGGCAGTTATGAGTGTCTGACTTCAGTTGCTAACCATGCGCGCCACTTACCATCAGGTGGGCCCAAGGTCACATGTGCTAGTATAAAAAAAAATAAAAAAAATAAGGAGTTCTCCAAACGGCTAACGGTAAAGTCTGGAGATAGGAAAGCTGGCAATTATTTTTGCCAACGTATTAGCCTAGCTATACAGAGGGGAAATATTGCCAGCCTCCTTGGGACTATCCCTGATAGGATTTTTTTAATAATATTTTTTATTAGGTTTATTTTTTTTTTTATTATTTAAGTAGTTTTTAATTAGGTATATTAATAAATAAATTATAAGAATAACAAAAATAAAAAAGTTACAAACTTTAAATAATTCAATAAACAAAATTGTGAACATTCAGAAATTACAACTAAAATTTTAATATTATTAAAATTAGTACGTATATTACATATAGTATATATATTATAATTATATATTGATGAGTATTAATGTAGTGTATGTATACATACTATTTATGTAGTTTATTGGTTAGGATTGCACCCCACATATGTATACTGTCTCACTCTCCCAAAGGTTAGCTGGTAGAAAAAGCCGAAATGGCTTTAAGTTCGCCTTTGTACATACTTTTAAGTAAAGTGCAATAAAGTATTTAAAAAATAAATAATATATTCAAATACTTATTTTTTGATTTTCTGTAAGAGTCCCAAATGTATATGTACGCTTAGGGATAGTGGTTACGGTATGGGGGTGTATATTTTGGCCTGTGTGTGTGATTTTCAACATACACATACGATTTCAAAACGATTTTAATTTTGCAATAGACAAAAGCCTCTTTGGTCAAATTGTTAATAAGTTTATAATTTCCTTACGGCTCAATAAGGTATAATTTTTTACTATTATTTATTAAATTGTTGTACCATTCGGTGCAAACGTGAGCTTGTGTACAGGCTGTATTTTTTGAAATGAGTATTTAATATGAGAATTTCAAAGTCAAAGTCAAAATATCTTTATTCACGTAAACCTATTACAGGCATTTGTGACACGTTATTATTTAATTTATTTATTCTCCTTGTGGGAGACTCAATGCTTCACGGAGTATGGGAACCAGCGAGGAAAGCGTTTTTTGATGTTCGCATTGTAAATGCTGACGCAACCTCGTACGGAACCCGCACCTGGGGAAGCATCACCCAAACCCATTCACACGAGAAACACCGTAAATACGACAGGGCAGCAGAAGATCTCAGAGCTTCATTTACGCCGTGTGATTGCTCATTAGGTGGCTTCACGGCTTTCTGAAAAATGGCAGAAGCCATTCTCACAAGTTGCAGGCTGGCTAAAAATAAAAATACAAATTTCTGTAATAAGGGCTATAAGCTTAAGGATCAGAGGAACAAGAAAGCTAGTGAGATGGATAGGATGTGAGAATGGAGCAGGTATGTTTGAAGGAAGGAATGAATGATTAAATGTGAATGAATGTTAGATGATTTTATATATTTAGTTTTCTGTATTTATTTAGAATGATTCTACTTCTGTTAGTGGAAGACTAAGCAGCGAAGTGGTCCAAGGAGTAAGCTGTTAGCAGAAGACTAACAGCTTAACAAATTCCAGTTAATGGGAAGTCCAATTTAATGGGAAGCTATCAGCCTCAGAAGTAATAATAATAATAATACATTATTTATTGTACAAAATAAAAACAAGTGCAGGTGCATAGGTGAGCTATACTTGCGCCCGTAATAATTACAGTAGAAGTAGTATGTAATAACTAAGAAATATGGATTCAATTCTGAAATAAATAATTTATTATTATATATTATTGACCGCCGTTTTTATCAAGCGGTTAAGTCCGTAGATTTAGACGTGGAGGTATCGGGTTCGATTAAAAGTCTGGACGTTTACGTGATTCAAGACACATTACAAAAACTGGAGAAAGTATTGCTAAAACAGTTCGCCAATTACGTCAAGTTTTCGGTCGCAATAATGCTCTATATGAATCGACAGTGAGATGTTTAATTACAAAAATTGAGACCAAATTTACGCTAATGAATTATTGGTCATCTTGCTTGTCGGTCACTCGATATAGCCACAGTTATGGAATCTATGGCCGAGAATCCAAAAACTGCCATTCGGCATCATGGTCAAGAATTAAACATTTCCAGAAGCACTATGCAACGGATTTTGGTAAAAGATCTGCATTTGCACGCGTACAAGGTTCAATTCGTGCAAGAAATCAAGCCAAATTTTGCTTTAAAAAATCAAATCTTGTTGAGACACCCTAAAGTTTAGTTTTATTCCAGTGGTTTTGTATCATTTTTTAAATGAATCTATTTCCTTGTAATTATTCAAATATAATCACGCTGTATTCTTATTTCACCTCTCACTACGTATTATGTAACCATATTTAATTATTACATCTCAACTCAACACGTACTTAAATAATTATGGTCGATACGGGTGGTTTTAAATCGGTCGAATTATATCGTAACTTTTACAAAATGCTGACTTCTACAACAGGCGCATGATCCTGTTAATATTCTGTAGCTCTACGGGAAGAACTAAATGTCGGTCGTTGCTGCGAACTTATTTAGCAGGTTTTGTACCAACTCATTACGAGTATGACGAATTTTGACACATTTTCTATCTACATATATCAAATGACGGTTATATACGTGAATTTAAAGGCGGGAAGATACCGTGTTTCATTCCAGGGACAAAATTATTTATTTGTACGACTAATATATCTTGAGTTTAATAAGCTAGAGAGACAGACAGTGGGGTCGTCCAGGCCCGGACGCTTAATGGGCCTGGGTTGGGGATGGGGATATTCCCCCGTT
The DNA here is from genome assembly GCA_910589645.1 of Tinea semifulvella. NCBI lineage: Eukaryota > Metazoa > Arthropoda > Insecta > Lepidoptera > Tineidae > Tinea > Tinea semifulvella. The sequence continues at coordinate 1,989,395 of OU342604.1, forward strand.
TTCCCCGGCAGGATCTCAGCGGGTAACCACTCGCCGGTAATTCATGCACTTTTAAAGACGGAGCGATATTCTGGAGATGATTGAAGTGTCTGTTGTCGGCCCGAGAGAACATACGTCTAGTCAGGCCAGTGACAAACTTCTCAATAGTAGGCATCTCCAAATCTCGAGCTATGACGGAATTACGCACGAACCACGGCGCTCGGAAACCACTCTGAGCTATATGTTCTGCTGACTTTGGATCTTGTTCCTGTTGGTCTTGGCCCGAAGGTGGTGCCAGGCTGGCGCAGCATAGGTGAGACGGGAACGGATGAACATCTTGTAGATCCGGACCTTCAACCTGAGCGCCAAGCTGGAATTCATAACAGGACGTAACATGGCTCGGACCGCCTTCGCCTGATTGACGGCGTGGCAGGCCATTTCACCCATTGTCAACGTCCTGTTAATGATCGAACCCAGGTATTTTGCTAAATTTATAACCTAAACAATCGTGTTCTTGAAAAAGTGTAAGTGAGATAATACGCCTACTTGTGGGACACCACCAGTCATATTATAATAAATATTAGGCTTAGAAGTGGAAGAGTATATATATAATAATAATAAAATAACAATAATGGAAATTGGGGCTGTTCCTTGCCATACTGTATCACCCTATCTGGCCAGGTATTTTGTTTAGAATTGTTATTTTAAAAAATTGACCTAACCGAGTGTTCCGATAGGATTCTATAGCGATAAATATATAAAATAGCAATGACCCATGGTCCCAAAAATGTTTGAAGGTACATTCGCCGACTAAGTGAGTTTTATTGAGTCAAGCCAGATTAGTAGAACACACGCACTGTACTTAGCCTACTTCGCACGACTACATCGTAATAATTGGAAAAATAATTATAATTTTGTAGAAATCATCGCGTGATGCAATTCTTGTTTAGGTTATTTTGTAAGCTTTAGTCATCGGTACACTTGTATAACTATAACCCGGTTCGATAAGTAAGAATATTTTTTTTTAAATAATTAATAAATAAATATTTCCAGACAGGTCACACAGCGCCATCTAGTTTCCGTGGTAAGCTACGAGGCTTGTGTTACGGAATTGGACGTATTTATTTATTATGTGACCTGTCTGGAAATATTTATTTATCAGACCTTCCCTATTCGAGCAATCATTGCGAGAGAACGTGAAATTCTCCCCTGAATTATGTTCTAAGATTATTAGAAAGACAATTTCCAGAAGTGAAGCATTTAGTTTAGCTAATCTAAGGCAAACTTTTATAAACATAAGTCGTTAAAAAATATTGTCACAATAAAAACTAGATGAAAACAAACAATTACTTGAAACGTGTCGTAACGAAAAACCGCAGGGTTTCGTAACGGACCCAAATCACGACAAGCCCTAAATATCTATGCTAATAAGACCTAACCACCACATCTATAGACTGGCATTACAATAAACACGCGGCGTGCATGGTGAGACCACTTATGCTTTGGTTATTTCGATAGTGACGACACGCGGCACGCTTTCTGGCCGATTGTGAACTCATTTTGGTTTGATGATAGTGAAAACAAGAGACGTGCTCTATGGCCGAATATGAACTTATTTTGAAACTTGATAATAGTAAGTACCTACACGCGGCACGCTTGCTGGTCGACCGTAAACTTATTTTGATGCTTTATGATGGTGAAGCCACGCAGAGAGCTTGCTGGCCAAACGTGAGCTCATTTTTATGCATGATAGTAAAACACTCGGTGCGCGCTTATTGGCCGAACGTGAACTGATGAGTGCCGACATACAGACAATTCAACAATATGTCCACGGCGATCTGCGGTAAAACCGTACAATAACAATAAATTTATTATTTATTTAAAATATTACAGTGATTTTACTTAACTAAGTAAAACCTTAATGGTTTATTTAATTTTTAGGCACTAGTATTTATAAGAAAAACTGTGGGCACGTTCTATAGATGCGAACGTAAAGTTTGATCTAAAAGATCACTCGACTCCACCACCGCAAGGCCAATATCATCACGCCTTGTCTTCTCGAAGTGGACAGGCAGTGTCAAAGTTGTCCAAATATACAGCATGTTTACAAACTATTTCCTGAATAAGTTCTAATAAATAGTTATTTATTTATTTAAAAACTTTATTGCACTATGTACAAAGGCGGACTTAATGCCGCTAGGCATTCTCTGACAGCCAAACCTTTAGGACATTTAGACAGTATAGATGGTAGGTGCAATTATATATGTTTGTATATCGCGGTGGCTCGGTTTAAAGACCGTTTAGCTCATATTTAGGATTGCCATAACTTATACGGGACGTTTTTTCTTTCGGTGCCCAATACTAATAATTCATTCAACCCCGACACACGGCTTTTTAACTACACCATACGAATATAAAGGACGCATGTGTGCATAGACAAACTATATGTTTTTCTATTAAAATACGGCACTAATAAGGGACATATGGCAACCCTACTTATATTCCAATAAAGAATGATTTATCATTGATTACTATGTACTTGCGTACATTTGTCATAGATTCTCTCGAAGAGCATGTTAATCCGTCGGTCCTGGTTCCACTAATTCCAACCTGTGCAATCGTTAATAAATTGTCATCCGATCCCAGCCAACCTGGCCAGCGCAGCGTGGCGAGTGTGAGCCAATTTCTCCAGATACGAGTTTGTCTGTAAACATCCAGCAGTGAAGTCTAGGACTTGGATGATACCTCACATCTATTCCTAAATAGCTGCCTAATTTCGTCAAAATCTGTTCAGTAATATAGTCGTGACAATATAAACAGGTAGACAGATTCTGATATATGGCTTTAGTGGGGTCACATGTCAAATGTCCGTTCCTGGATTCCAAAGATAATTTTTGCCAAATATCTATAAAATCGGTCCAATAAGCCGTATAACACGGACAAATATAGCATATTTCATATTTATAATAAATATTACTATGTGTTGTGGCTTGGTATTTTTTTTATATACTACTTGCGAGGTTCATGAATCAACTGGAATCAGACAATCATGACAGACATCAGTCCCTAACACTATGCCGGCTTATTATCATCTTTTCCTTTTGATTCCTTCCACAACATCATCAAACTCACTATTTAAATAAAAGCGGGAGCGTACACCGCAACGGTAAAATCACGTGGTGTATGCCTACGCCCCCTGGTGTGAACTGGAGGCGTCAAGATGAGTTCGGATTTATTCGCCCTTGCAATTGACTCCGTTCCGAATAAATATTAACAACATTTAGCTAAATAATAAGTAATTTAAAAGACAATATAAATATTAAACAGCGGTTCGGTGTAAGAATAGATACAGTGATAAGTTTTTGTGCCGTGAAATCGTGACCTGAGTGTGAGTATCATATCCTTTGTTCTGGTGTTTTCTTTAGCTGTGTTTAACAGGTTTAAGTATCCCCTAGCTTGGATGCTGGCCCTGGAGATATATATATATATATGTCCGCGGGTCTCAAGGGAAGCCAGTTCGCCAATTACAAGCTGGTTAAATTTCTCCTACGAACGAACACAACACTATAGATAACATCCTGTACGTTTTAAATCTTGTATGAAATGAACCCAATGACTTTCTTAAATATGTAGCCTGACTGGTTTTTTGACAATAGCTTTGAGATATAGTTTTGATGTATTGATCGGCTTAAATATATATATATATATTTGTATGTCAATCTTACTACATTGTCTTGCTGGATATAAATTACACTTGAGAGCAATGATAGAAAAGTTTATTTGAATAGCTCTTTACATTTTTTTTGTAAGTGTACGTATATATACAATTATGTATGTGGTGGCATGGTTTTATGAACGCTTTTCTTATAACCCAATAAAGGTCCGTTGAAGTCCGGCATATACCAATAAGAAATACAGTATTCTTACGTACGTTTGTCATAGTTTCACAACACCGCTTTTCCTGTGCCTCGGAGAGCACGTTAACCTGTTGGTCTCGGTTCCACCAATACCAACTTGTGGAATCGTTAATCAATTATCATTACAAATTGATATCTGATCCTCGCCAACGCGAGTGTAGGCCAAATACTTCAGAAATATTCATAATAAAGTGGAGGTCTAGGACTCTGTGTTTTAGGGCCTGTGATAATGATACCGATAATATATATAATATTATGTATTCATATTTAGTATATTCATATTTCAGAGTTCTAGAGTGGAGACCACGTAGAGGACGAATTAGAGTGGGACGACCCTCCGCCAGATTGACAGATGACTTAGAAGGTAGTTGGCGGAGTTTGGATGAGAGTAGTAAAAGACCCCGTGAAGTAGTGAACCTTGGGGGAGGCCTATATCCAGCAGTGGAGAAAACATACACATGCTGATAATGATGATGGTATTAATATTAGAGTATATATAACAGTATAATTTGTAAGTGTATAATAATGGTGTTAATTTTCTTAACTTTAATTATTTCTTTCATGGCTAGGTGCCTATTATTTATAGTTCAAATTTAGCCCCAAGGTTTGGCTGTCAGAATATATCTACGGGAATTAAGTTTTAATAAATAAATTATATCGGGCCACCTTATTTTATTCAGGCTAGCAGTTTTCTTTTTGCGCAGCAAAGGGAATGCTGCAAGTGTTCTTGGCCACACTGTCATATGATTAAATAATAGGTGAATATTTAGTTTAGTTTTAATATTAATTCATTATATTTATTTAATTATTTGGGCCTTCGGATAAAACTACTAAATCATGAAAATGTCGGTTTAATTGTCAGATTATATATTGACCCGTTTACATTGCTTCTGAGTGTAAGTCTATCTCACAATTGTCTTTCAACTGACCTCTTAAAAAATTGCTATTAGGACATTGTTGATAGGTTTTTTGGGTCATATTTTCAAACGAGAGGTACCACCGTTCGTAAACGAAATCTGTGCCACGCAATTAAAATCGCTAAACAGGTGACCCTCAACATCCGTCAACGAATAACCGGCTGACAACCGGGCAACCATTGAATAGTGGGGTTACTACAGATTCTATAAAATATTTTTTTCCCCGAAAACTAGAATAATGATAGTACATATAGTAAGTAAGTAGTTTTAATTATTTTCCTTTAAATAAATATGTTTACCGTATATAGGTACTTCTTGTACATGTAAAGTGTGTTCTACAAGCTATACTACGGTGTTCTGAAGAGTTTCACAACCTTATCCCCTCTATTTCGCAACCGAACCACTCGCACGGGCCAAAATATGCATTCACGTACCGTAGTTACTATCCCTACGCGTACATATAAATTTTGAGACTTACATATCGTGCAAAAAAAAAAACACCTTAACTTATTTTGTGAAGGTTACAATAAAAATATAACTTATTAAGTTGTTTCTTATCATCAGCTGATTCCTAATACACATGACCACTATAATAATATCAAATATTATTATTACTTATTGAATAATCTATGGATCACGATCCACAATAATTCGATCATTGATCACCCAATTCGATTATGTCTTTACCGCACGAATACCGAATCGATAATTCGATGTTACGTAAATCGAATTCACGTACAGCATCGATCATCATAATCGAATCGTTAAATCGACAGACAGTTAAAACTGTGTCAAATTCGATATTTAAATTTTGTGATTTATTCGACTCGATGTTGCCAGTCATTTATTTTAATTTTGTATTAATTTATTTTTGCACTTGACAATAGATCTATTTGTCAATTATTAAATTTAAATAATGTTATTTAGAAATTGCGACAGAAGTTTTGAGCGCGTGATTGTTGTATGAGTATAATTATTAAAAAAACTATGAAAAAAATAATTTCTAAATATATAATAAAATTAATATTAATACTAAGGATATAAGTCCCGTCCGCGTGGAATGGTGGCAGGAACGCTGGGTGCATTTCCCCGCTGAATTGCAATACTGATTCTTTGGGTGAAGAAAGAGCCAGCCCTCTTGTCACCGGAGGAGACGACAAGACGCGGTGTTTTGTCTTTTAAAAATTTTTTTGCGCATGGACTCCATAGGCCCGGAATTTCTATAGCAAACGGCACACCGATGGCTTAGAGTGCTTTCTAAGACACGGCAACGGAGTAAAGTGTTGCAAATGTACGTAAGAAAAGTGTATCTCTCATTGGTACATGCCAGGGTTCGAACCGATCTTTTAGGACTAGCGTTCTTACAACCAAGCTACCGCCCAAGAGTCGTGGCTACGGAGTGAAGGCACTCGTTTACCGCGTGGCCACTCGCTACATACTGATGGTCTTTTATAATTTTAACGGGTCTTCACGCCATTTACCTTAGAAACATATTACTCACTCTATGTTTGACTTGTTGCTTTATATCGCTTTAAAAGTCATTAGACTTGGCGTTTGTCTATGGTTTCAGTTCCAAAAGTGCATGAATTACCGACGGGTGGTTGCCCTCTGAATCCCTGCTGGTGAAAAAAATACTAATGGACCTAGGATCGAGGTAATGACCTAGGTCCATTAGCCATCCGGGTCTGGACGACCCCACTGTCTGTCAGATACGGTGGGAAATACCTACATCGGGTCTTGCTTCTTCGGCGGAACCCCTAGACCACAAAGTCCTTCACTGTTGGAGTGGACTTCCAGGATTTTCTGGAGAATTTGGCATTTTGTAGTTATATTTTTTAATGACAATATATTAACGTTTCAACAAGTTGGTATTAGTGGAACCGGGACCAACGGCTTGACCTACTTGTCATAGATATATTATGGGTTATGAGTTAGAAACAATAAATTACCATTCTATGATATAATGATAATAATACTAGGAGACATAATATGTACAAATAGGGTACTGGTGGAAGAGAACATCCGTGGTAACTACTACGGCAGGAGGACGCGAGAGTATCTACTTCCCAGAATACTAAATAGTCTATCACAAGAAATAAGAATAACAAAACTTTCCAAATTGACATATAAAAACGAAATTAAGAAAGAACTACTCGAACAACTGAGTAGCAAAATCGATAGATTGTTTGTGTAAAAATAGTGTGCGATTAGAAATATACAACCTATATTAACTTTTGTTATTTAAATTATAGTTGTATGTTATTTGATCTTTAGTAAACTAAACTGTGGTAATATATCATTATTGTGATGATAAACTATTTTATTTTATTTTAGTTTAGCAGAATATTGTGTGTGATTGTGATTACGGTGGCTTTTCCGCACTTAGTCTCCATTGGACCATTGTGCGTGACCTTTACTCCTTCAGCGGAGCCATCCGATCTCCTCCAGGAAGGCCAGGAGACCCGTCACGTTCCTGCAGACCTCCGGAAGAGTCCTCGCAGTCTGGAGGAACCTTAGTCTAGGCGCAGCCACACTGTCGCACTCTATGAGCACATGCGCGGCCGTCTCCTCCTCCGCCATGCATCCTCTACACAGTGGGCTATCTGTAATGTTCAGAATATGGAGATGTTTGTTAAAGGTACAGTGTCCCGTCAAGACCCCCACCACTATTCGAAGCCTGGCTCTGTCAAGGCCCAGGAGATGTCGTGTGAGGCGCCTGTCTGGTTTGGGAAGGGCCTCCCTGGACTGTCTGCAGTCATACATTGGCAGAATAATGTTGTATTTAAATGTAAAATAAATAAAAATAAAAAAAATAATTCAACGTTAGGATGTCGGATCCATCGTGTGTGTGTTTCAGGCAGTCAACATTAAGTAGTGTGTAGTTTTGATACCCAAATCTCGATATAATATCACTTTCAATACAACCGGTTTCAAATAACGGTACATACTGTCTATACAAATACGACAATAGCACAACTTGTCATACAAATTTAACCTTTGGTTGCTTTCAAATCCCTAAACATTAAAACCTATAATTGCTTGAGTGTTTTTGTAAAATACATGCTGTTTCTGATAACATGTTCAATTGTATGGGACTATATTATTACCTACCTATTGAAGTTCAGTTACATTTAGGTTAAAATTAGCAAGATATTGTCGTACGGAGCAGACACGTGGACACTAACAGTGAGTCTGGTCCACAAGTTTAAGGTCGCGCAGCGATCTATTGAGAGAGAGCTATGCTCGGTATTTCTCGAAAACGTCCGAAACGTTGATATCCGCCAGAAAACCAACCGGCATAGCATTCTAAATTAGTAACTTGAATTAGTAATGGGGCGGACACGTCTGTCGCAGAACCGATGACCGATGGAGTAGACGGGTTCTGGACTGGAGACCACATACAGGAAAACACAGAGTTGACAAAACAAAGACTGTTGAAAATAATCTAAATTGTAATTGTCATTACATTGATAGATGTCATTGTTGTTTATTGTCTATCAATTTAATTCCACTGCTAAAATTGTTTAACTCTGCGGGTTTTATTCCATAATTAGGACGAATTTCCTATAAAGACCCCCCACCAGATGGACGGATGACCTGAAATAGGTCGCTGGTGGGGATGTAGGTGGCAAAAGATCGTGTGAAATGGCGTGCCATGGGGGAGGGCTACATCCAACAGTGCATTATATTTATATCAGTAAAAAAGTTATTAATAAAGTAGTAAGTTTTGTCAATTAGTATATTTTTAGGTCTTTCTTTAATTAGTCTATGCACTGTGCATTGGCGGTTATAGTTAATTCAGTTGTTACACAAGTTAGGTCATATAATAAACCGTCATAATGACAAATATAGTTTAGATGTGACATCACTAGTCGAAAAGATGTGCAGAAAAAGAACTCCGTTTAAATGCAAAAAAAAAAAGAAGAAGGATGACAACTGTGACGATAAAGATTGATGAAGAAACTCTAGAAGAAGTAAATGAATTATATATGTGGGCAGTGTTTCACTGCGGATGGGAAGTATGATGGTTATGTTGAAAGAAGAGTGAACGCGGGAAATAGTGTCAACGGTGCACCGGTGTCACTGAGCGCCAGTCAAAATGTCAGTGACAAATCACGATCGCTATACACAATGCCATGCTGGTACCAACACTTATGTATGGAAGCGAGATATGGACGTATGAGAGTACGCAAAATACGCAAATGGATAGGTATGAAAGAAAGCATAAGGACATAAATAAAGAAAGGCATGCTCCGGGCATGTTAAAAGGATGAATGAAGAGAGATTGACGAACCAGACATATAATGTAAAAGTTGTGTCAATAATCAAATAAATAAATCAATAGCTGAAGGTGCATTAAAAAGCAATTGAAATAAAAGTGCATGTATGAAGAGGTTGATGAATGTCGAAAAAGCCTGCTCCGAAAGGGATCTGGCGTAAAGATATGTACATATGTATGTAAAATTGTAAATAAATATGTACATTGTTTTTCATATTTTTAATTTATTAAAGGTACAACACAACTGCATTGTCTGTATTCTTATGACGTCATTATCAGTTCTCGTGAAATATAGTTTTTACTAACACCACAGAAGCGTAAATATTAACCGTGAAGTAAAAAACTAAATATTTCCTATAAAATGATCAACAGTTCGTGAGTAATTACAGACATGGAAGTACCTTCGTGACCACATCAGCCTTTACAATAAAAAAAACACTTTAGCGATGACTAATAATGATTTAATATTAGGAAGAGAAGCTACTTATAAACACTCCAAGGTCTTAAAGTCAAAGTCAAAGTCAAAACATCTTTATTTACGTAAATGATTTTGAATGATTATACTCTCGCTAGCAGAAGACTAAGCAGCAAAGTGGTCCAATGAGTAAGCTGTTAGCAGAAGACCAGCAGCTTAGCAGATTCCACTGACCTGTTAATGTTTAATCTGACTGAGAAAGGAATTCGCAAGGAAAACACAGCTATATATTTTTTTTATTTATAAACTTTATTGCGCAAAGTACGAAGGCGGACTTAATGCCCGTAGACATTTTCTGACAGCCAAACCTTGGGGACAAATTAGAACATTTATAGGTGCAATGAAATAAATATTAATAGTAGGATAAATTAAAATATTAGATTTACAAAATAAAACATATACAGAACTACACCACAATCAATTAATCATTACAGCCTTTAAAACACAGCATCCTAGACCTCCACTGGTGGAGATGGGCCTTCCAGAACATATATCTGGAAAAATTGGCCAGACGGGTTAGCGAGGAAATCAAATAATATTTTTTTAAAATTTAGCTATGAGTACCATAAGCATAGGGACAAAAATAAGGAAAGGCATGCTCCGATGGTTCGGGCATGTTGAAAGGATGAGCGAAGAGAGATTGACGAAACAGATATATAATGCGAAAGTTGTGGGTAAAAGAGGCCCTGGCAGACCAAGACTCACCTATCACGATCAGATAAATAAAACAATAGCTGAAGGTGCATTAAAAAGCCATCGGAACCAAAGGGCATGTATGAAGAGGTTGATGAATGTTGAAGAAGCGAAAGAGGTATGTCGTGATTGTGACAAGTGGCGCTCAATTGTCACTGCCTACCCCGCAAGGGATTTGGCGTGGGGATATGTATGTATGTATTACCTATGAGATTAAGGATGTTCAACTGGTCTATAATGTTGCCGAATCTTGGTCTTGGTCTTGCAATCATGAGCTTAATCAAGTCGAAAATCACCGATATGTTAGCAAGACCAACCATAGTCTTATTTTTAATAATCTTGCATTTTTTTTGGTATATCGTTTTACCTTCAATTATAACTTCGTCGTGCCTGTCTTTTTTAGGGTTCAGAGGGAAAAATATCAAACCCATGTAGATGACTCAAGTGTCTTTATGTCCCCACGAATTAACTCCAAAACTACCTACTTTTTTTCGAATTGGCACTAACGGTTTTATTTAGCTCTGATTAAAGTTGTTCATATAAAGGGTTATACGAGTATATAGAGTTTTTGGTATACAGTTTGGTTTTAGATACATCCTCTGTATACATTTTTGGATACATGTTAGTCAACAAGATCTATAACTATTTCAAATTTCAATTAACTCAGAACAGGAGTTCTCGAGATGGTAGTTTACTACAATACAAATATATATATTCAGTCAGATCAAGAGTCCTGTAAGACTCTTGCGCAATACCAAGACCAATATTAGGAATGCAAGACCAGTCTTGTTCATGGTCTTGCTTTGGGCAATACCAGTCGTCTAGCTGTTAAGTTCGTGTTTGGTACGCTTCTTTATAAGCGTGGTTTCTGTTTTTTAGGGATCTTTAACGATAGAGGTTAGTATTAGTAAAGTAAGGAACCATTTAGGGAGGTTAGTCTAGCTAGTTGTTGACGACTACTCTCAGTCAATCGATATACCTCTCCGTAATATAAACATGGTCCTTCGAGCCGGATATGTATTTATTAATTTTTGTCTGTTACCTACTGTAATTTGGTAATTAAATATTTAAATTTGATCGTTGCATTTTTTGTTCTGCGATGTGAATCTTTATGATTTTAATACAATCATAACAAAACAAATTACTTACGTAATTGTTATTCATTATTTATTATACAAGTATACGAGGATAAATAATTCGTTTAGAATCTAGTTTTGTAATCCAATTTTAGGAAACAGTTGTGATACCTCTTTCTGGTTTTGGTCACTTCAATGCTGGGTCGCGAGCCCTCCACGGATCACTTAGTCTCGGACTATTTTGCACTACTTGCGGCTATATATTATTTTTTTATTTTATCAATTAATATTTTGTATTTAGAAGCAAAAAAAATCGTCACCATTTTGTGTTTTGTAAAAGCTCCACACGTATGTTAAGAATGGGTAAAATGGCGACGTCAATCAGGCAAAAGCAGCCCGAGCCATGTTATTTCTTGTTATTAATTTCAGCTAGCCGCTCAGGTTAAAAATGCGGATCTACAAGATGTTTAACCGTTCCTGTCTCACCTGTTGCTAGCACCACCTTCTGGCCAAGATCAACAGGGACAAGACCCAAAGTCAGTAAAACATATTGCTTAGAGTGGCGGAGCTCCTGGTTTTAGTACCGTGGTTCGTAATACAATCAAGGCTCGAGATCTGGAGATACCTACTATTGAGAAGCTTGTCGTCAGCCTGACTAGACACTTCAAGCATCTCTAGAACATCACCAAGACCCCTGGGTTCGTGACCTACACGGGCGCTGTTATACCAGTAACGGCGCTCAACATTAAAAGTGCATAAATTACCGATGGGTGGTTGCCCGCTGAGATCCTGCTAGAGGAATGTCCCTATCCCCAACCCAGGCTTATTACGGACCTGGACGCTCCTACTGTCTGTCTGTTCTCTATTCGATCCCTATCCGATAACTGAGTATATATGCTAGACCAGCGTATTGTCCATCAAAATTATTAACATATATAATTACTATTGTAGGTAACTATAACTTTATTGTTTAGGTATTAATAAAACGGAATTTGCATAATTTCACGCACAATTTACCCAGATATATTTTTCCCAAACACATTTAACAATGAACTTCGTTTTTCGGATTCCGTGGTCAATAAATAAACCTTAATATTCCCACTAAATGATTAGACGCTTACAGGTTACATTTTTATTGTAATATGAAATATATATTAATTCGAAGGAATAAAATAAAAATTAAATAGGAAACTAAAAACTAAAACAAAAAAATAAGTTTAAAAAATCCTTTGACTTTTCATTCAAATTCAAAATATCTTTATTCATGTAAACCTATTTTTACTTTTACATGCATTTATGACACATCATTATTAAAATTAATCTACTATAATGAAGTAAGCTGTTTTTATTATAATTATAAAAAACGTAAATAATAATAAATATAGATTCCATACCTTTTAACACAACAGCAAAGCCAGCACAATCTGTAAAATAAAATAAACATAATTAAATACAATAAATTTAACTGTTATATGTACGTGTACCTACTTAAAATGTAGACCGTGTAAAATATCCAGTCAAGCCGGCATAGTGTTAAGGACTGATGTCAGTCACGAGTGTCTGATTCCAGTTACTAACATTCATGGACCTCGCGCCCCACTTACCCTCAGGTAGTGGTCTTTCTAGTATTATAAAAAAAATACAAAAGTGCAGTTCAAATAATTAATTAAAGTTATTGATTCACACAATAAATGTTTATGCAGATTACACATTTTATTGCAAATCAGTTTAACAATTACAATTCTAACTGTAATCTAAAATAACATAAAATAAAACAGTAAAAGCTTTTTCATAGATGTTAATTATATAATTTATAAACACAATACGTTTATAGCTCAAATTTGTTATAGGTTTTAATTTAATTACTTAATACCTTCTTTATTAAATAACACTTTACCAGCATTACATAATAATTATGATGAAGGATAATAATCCATACTAATATAATAAATGTGAAGGTAACTTTGTCTGTACGATGTCTGTATAACTTTTGAAGTATAAGTCATTTTGTTGTATATTTCTGCATTTGTTTTAATTTGTACATTTACTAATCGGAATCTGCTAAGCTGCTGGTCGCCTGCTAATAGCTGACTCTTTGGACCACTTTGCTGCTTATTTATTTATTTCTAATTCCTTTATTGCACTTAAAAACTTAACAGTTGAGTACAAGGGCGAACTTAATGCCGCTCGGCATTTTATACTAGCTACCCTTTGGGAGTGTGGTAGATGATTGTGGGTGCATTAGAAATAAAAACAAATACTTAAACATACATAATAATAATTTACATACTAATACACAAATACCTATGACAATATATAATAATAATATATACATTTAACTAAAGAAGAATACATAACAGAATGAAGGAAAAAAATCGTATAATTTTGTGTAAATTATTCAAATAAAAAGAGACAGAAATAGATATCCGATAGTCGGATTATTTTGTTAGACCACTAGCAAAAAATATTTAAATAATGACGTGTCATAAATGCCTGTAATAGGTTTACTCGAACAAAGATATTTAGACTCTGACTGAAAAGTCAAAAATTTCGAATATATCCAGTTTTTTTTTTTAAATACAGTTTTTTGGTCCCTTGTCAATATTAGTTTAATGTTTTTTTCTATTTTGTTTACTATAGAAAATATCGAGCGATGTATTTATAATTTTTCTACGGAACCTTCTTCTTAACTAAACTTGTAGGTAGGTATTTGTATAAAGTTTATAAATGTTTAGATATAAAATGACGTCACTATTATACCTAATAGGCCTGTGTTTTTTAAAGATACAAATATGTGGGAAGTTTAATTAGGTATATGCCAAAAATAAACTTTGATCGGTCAAGGTTCGACTGACATTGCTGGACATAACATGTAGTCGGATAACATGTATTAAAATTGTACATTTTTTTTCCCATTAAAAAATATTTTCACAAAGTCTCAGACCTCCACTGTTAAAGATGAGTCTTTCAAAACATGTTTCTGAAAAATATGATATACTCTCGCCTCGCTGGATCTGATCTACGTTGTGCAATGATTTTGTGCTGGATATTTCTCTACAGCGTTCTAGACCTAGAGCTGGAAATGGGCCTTCCAGAATATATATCTGGAGAATTTGGCCTACACTGGCCACGCTGACCAGACGGCTTGGCGAGGATATGATGTCAATTTTAAATGACAATTTATTAACGATTCCACAAGTTGGTATTAGTGGAACCGGGAGGTTAACGTGTTCTCCAAGGCACGGGAACGGTGGTGTTGTAAATCTATGACAAATGTACGTAAGAAAAGTGTATTTCTCATTGGTTCATGCCGGAGGGGTTTGAACCGACCTTTGTAGGATTTAAGGAACGCATTCTTACAACCGAGCCACCACCGTATTTGTTTGACTTGATTCTGTTTGTTGTCTTTGGAAACATTCTTAAATCTATGAAAAAATACGAAAAGTGTATTTCACATTCAGAGATTTCGGCATACAAAAGATACAACAAATGTCTTTCAATTCACTTACCCATAGAAAACATAATTATTTAATTAAATATAATAATTTGGCAGTGGCAGTTGTTTTTGAAGGTATCATTATTATTTATGTATTATGTTATAAGTAATTAAATTATGTCTGTATGTAAGACATAGCTTTTAAAATTAGCAAGCTGAAGTGGCAATGGGCCGGACACATCTGCCGCAGAACCGACGATCGATGGGGCAAACGGGTTCTAGAGTGGAGACCACGTACGGGAAGACGCAGAGTGGGACGACCCCCCGCCAGATGGACAGATGACCTAAAGAAGGTCGCTGGTGGGGGTTGGATGAGGGTAGCGAAAGATCGCGTTAAGTGGCGAGCCTTAGGGGAGGCCTACATCCAGCAGTGGAGAGATACAGGCTGATGATGATGATGATGATGAATTAAATTATACTCGTATTATGTAGTATATATATATATTATTTATGTAATATTAGTATGTACGTGTATGTACCTATATTATTATATGCACTTATGTGTATTGCCATATAGATATTTTTTAGTTTTTAAATATTATTACGATTGATTATTCTATTTATTTGCACCGTACTCAATATTAAATGATCTCAATGTCCCAAAGGTTAACGGGCAGAGAATGCCTAGCGGCATTACGTTCGCCTTTTGTATTTTTACAATAAAGTTTTAAAATAAATAAATAATAATTTTGGTTCACTTTTTTAAGTTTATTATTTTTTAATAGCCGGGTTAGAGCGAATACCAACTAAGTTAGCCATTATTGCACAAATAATATTTTGAGCAAAACCGTTTTAAAAGTTTGTGGTCTTTTCTAACATATTTGTCACATTTAGAGATGCAAATTTTATGAACTTTAAGTGTATTTTTATAATTTAAAGAGATTTTTAAACGAGTGGTATAAAAAAGTGGATTTACTAAAAAAAATACAAATAATAAATAAATAAATATTTCCAGACAGGTCACACAGCGCCATCTAGTTTTCGTGGTAAGCTACGAGGTTTGTGTTACGGAAACTAGATGGTTGATAAACTACATATTATACTTTTTTTTGTTGTAAATATATACATATAAACACCCAGACCGAGACAAATTATACAATGTACAACTTGCCCCCGGTGGGAATCGAACCCACGAACTTCCGAGTTCATGGCAACGTTTGTTACCACTAGACCACGGAGGCTGTCAAAATAGTTGGTTTTCGCTCTAACCCGGCGTAATATGATATTTTACGTTTTATAGCGTTTATTAATTTAGAATTTAGGATAGGTAGTTAGTATTAAATGAATCTGATTTTTATTAATTTTAATATTATTATTGTTTTAATGTGTAAAATATTGTTTTATTCTTATTTGTATGATTTTATTTATTTAGAACTTTATTGCGCACAAAATATACAAAGGCGTGAAATAATGTCGCTTGACATTCTCTACATGTCAGACCTTTAGGACAACGAGAACATTTATGTGAGATAGGTGCAATATATCAATTAAAATAAAATATATTGAAAATAATAATAAATAAATTCAAGTTTTAATAGTCGCTTTGCATAGAAATGCAGCGTTCTAACCGACCACCACTCCTTCTTAATATTTTAATGTTATCTTGTGAATTTTTACTAGCCTTTAAGCTAATACTAAATGACCATAATAATTCCTAGTAAATTCCTCCACGGTCTCAACCAACACAAAAGTTTAGTTAATAGTTCCCCACTTAAGACATGCCATAGAATTACACACTAACAGATAGTCCGCTCTATTCAAAAACAAAGAATATTACTGCAGTAAGAGTTCTGAAGAGCTCCACGACCTTATCCCTTCTTATCTATTCCTCAGCCGAACCATACGCACAAGAAAAAATATGCACCCCCATACCGTAGACACTTTCCCTACGCGTACATATAAAATTGGAGAATTACATCTGTTGCATGCTGGAATGCTCTCCCAATGTGCTTGCAGCATCTTGATAGGCCGTCATAATGGTAGGGACTGATGTCGGCCGTCAATAGCTAGCGTCAGTTGCTCACATTCTTAGATCTAACATACCATCAGGTAAACGCAATAAAACATGTCGTGTTCAGTATGAAAAAAAACACTCGGAGTCTGGTACGATCTGATGTCATTTTTTATGACAATTTATTAACGGTTCCACAAGTTGGTATTAATAGATCCGGGACCAACGGCTTAACGTACTCTCCGAGGCACGGGAACGGTGGTATTGTAAATCTATGACAAATGTACGTAAGAAAGTGTATTTATCATTGATACATGACGGGGGTTTAAACAGACCTTTATATATAGTAAATTTGAATAAAAGTAAATCGGCTTCTTTAAAAGCGTGGTGTCTAACCACCCCCAATAGTATATGGCCGTGATGATACTTTTTTAGTTTTTCATCAATTTGATATAAGTATAATTTTTTAAATTCTTGCTTATGATAAGACATTGCGCGTAGGGTATTAAAACAGAGAGCGGCCCTTCTGTGTCTGTTTATTTTGTTATAGGATCATATCAAACATACTTAAGTGAGATAACACTGTCAACTTTTCTAATTAATATTCTGAGAATTGACATCCCGGCTGTCATTCTTGACATGCCTCAAATATTGTCGCTAAGAAATTGTATGCGGAACAATTTGTAGATAATTAAATAAGCTTTATGATGTTGTTTTAAGAATAACACTTGAAGATGCAATTTTTTAAATAAATATGATCTAGGTTTGAACCCCGGCATTAGCCAATGAGAAATTTCTTACGTACATGTGTTATAGATTTACAACAACAAGCACGTTGTCGTTAAGCTGTCGGTCCTGGTTCCAATAATAGTAACTTGTGGATTCGTTAATTAATTGTGACACAAATTGTGTTAAAATTAACATCAGACTATCGCCGATCCATCTGGCCAGGGCGAGTGTTGGTCAAATCTCCAGATATAAGTTCTGGAAGGCCCATCTCCAGCAGTGGAAGTCTAGGACTCTTGTGTTCCAGGGGTGTGATGATGATGTGGTCATTAATATTCCACGTTTCTAAACCCAAAATTGAAAAAAAAAATCATAAGTATAAGTAAGCTAAAATAATAAAAAATAATAAAAAAGGAGACCTTCTTTTCAAATCAGCCTATTGTCGGTCGCAAGCCCGAGACAACATTCTTCTCATATCTTACTCACACACGATGAACCTGACACGCGCATGGAGAATCCATGCAAAAGCAAAGTATCATCACGACCGTAATCCTTAGCGGGGAGGTCAGTAGCCACTCTTTTTTACATGGAAAACTCGTCGATGTCTCCAGCGTACCAAAATCGAGAAATATCACAATTCAAAAAAATAAAATAAATTAATGTTTACTGAATCATAATCAAATAATTTCAGTTAGTGAACGCTTCCTTCTGAAAAAGAAATTCTGGGTTCCAGAAGGCAGTTTCCCAATTTTTGACACAATAAAACTATACTTACATACATATATACATATCTTCACGTCAGATCCCTTGCGGGGTAGGCAGAGACAATTGAACGTCACTTGACACGATCACGACATGCCTCTTTCGCTTCATCGACATTCATCAACCTCTTCATACATGCCCTTTTGTTACGAAGGCTCTTTAATTCTCCTTCATATAGTGTTTTATTTATTTCCAAGGACTTAAGGCTCTCCCACATAGGCGCGTTATTATCGATTAATTATACCGGATGCATTCTTGCGATATCTGTTTTTAGTACATAATGTATTAGGACGGCTACAAAGTGCTGCGATAATAAAGACGCAATAGAAGTAGCACTTGCGTTTCTCCATCCTGCGATATTCCGAAATGAGTTTTTTAAAAACATTTGTATTGGGACTGCGAGATTGTTAGTGCATCAAGAACAAAAAAATATTTTTTTACGAGTGATCTAAACATCTATAATATGGATATTGATTTATCATCAGACGAATATTTTTTATCACTAGCAGTAGCTATGGAAGATGACCGACAAAGACGCCAAAAACGAAAGTAAATAATTCATATAAAACAAATTTAAGTGACTACCATAGGGAAAAAACCTGCCAAATAGAATTATCGGACGAAAAAAACGCAGTTGTGTGCAAAGACTCGGGACACATTATCGCAATAACGAATCTGGTATTATCGACTGATAATAACGCGCGCATGTGGGAGAGCCTTTATCCGCTAGTCCACGGAGGCAGTTAGTATATACTTTTATTGTTTCTATTATATCTAATCGCAGCACAGTTTTTCCGAAAATCAATAATAATAAAAACGATCACGGATAATTCATTGCTAAAAAATCGTCTTCTAAGCAAGTTTTAGAGCTCAACCATAGATACATATGTTCAAGAACAAAGAATGAATGGGAGGTCAGTCACCAAGTAATGGTTTAAAAGAAAGCTGTCTCTCCTTTTACGGTTTGTTTGTTAACGGATTATTTGAAAAGGGAATGCGTTTAGAAATTTGGACCGCCATTTAAATTTGGACCGCCATGACACTTTGGGCTTTGTTTGTTTTTTTCCTCACTTGTTTATTTGTGTCAGGCTTTATGTAATATACATACGAAGATAATGATATGAAGGCCAAGATATGAAATGATCTTCCACCGCCTGTCGTTCGAGACGCGAACTTTACCCACTGTCTTCACTGTTTGTGAAGCAGACTGGGGCAGCTCCCGTCTAGGATGCTGTTTTGTTTATTTCCTTTGTTTTTTAATTTGTATAATTTAAGTTAAATTTTTATTCAATATTGTTTATTTTTGTTTGTTTGTACATGATGTTACTCACAAGTAATATATATTATATGTTTAGTGCGAATGCCAAGTCAATTTATTTATTTAAAATATATATTTTATGATATTGATATTGTCACTATAAGATGTTGTTAGGTTAGGTTAGGACTCTCGAATACCTGCAGCTTCGCCGAGATGTTGCTTCTCTGAGCGTGTTCTGCCGGCTATACTGTGGTGTGTGCTCTGAAGAGCTCTATAACCTAATTCCTTCCTCTCCATTCCGTAACCGAACCACACGCACAGGTCAGAATATGCACCCACATACCGTAGTCACCATCCCTTCACGTACCTATAATTTTGGTGGCACATACATCTGTCGCACAATAAAGATGTGGAATGCTCTTCCAGCCTCTGTGTTTCCACTTTCCTATAACCTGGAGTCTTTCAAGCGAAGTGTGAAAAGGCATCTAGTCGAGCCGGCATAGTGTTAGGGACTGATGTCGGACATAAGGGTCTGATTTCAGTTGTTAACATTCATGGACCCTGCGCGCCACTTAACATCAGGTGGGCGCAGGGTCACATGTCGTGCTAGTATATAAAAAAAAAGGACAGAAGGTCCCTTAAGTAGGGATTAAAAAAAATAATTGACTTGGTCTAACGAGGAACTTTTTACGGTAAAAGAACGTGTTTTTCGGGGTTGGCGAATTTGCGTAAAGCAACTTGAGGTTCTCTGCAGGGCAAGGTTGCTTGGATGTGAGATGGGGCAAATGTGTCTACATAAAATATTAAGAATTAAAAAAAAAAATATTTATCCTAAATGTGGACGGCAAGCAAACTAAATTAATATTTATGAACTACTCACTGTAGGTTATACGTGTATTGTTATTTTTATTTTTAAATATATGTCAATGTTTCATAATTGCATGCTGTGTGCACATGCTTTTGGAGATAGTACTGGAATTGCATTGTCATCATCATCATCATCTGTTGTGTGTACCTAATAATAATAATTACCTAATCCACGCAAACCTAGTTACTACCTACAGTTACTTTAAGCTTTTCCAGAGTGTAATGTAATATATGCTAAGTTAAAAAAATTTGGTTGGTATGAAGGAAAGCATAGGGACAAAAATAAGGAAAGGCATGCTACGATAATCCGGGCATGTTGGAAGGGTGAGCGATGAAAGATTGACGAACCAGATATATAATGCGAAAGTTGTGGGTGAAAGAGGCCCTGGCAGACCGAGACTCACATATCACGATCAAATAAATAAAACACTGACTGAAGGTGCATTAAAAAGTCTTCGTAACCAAAGGGCATGTATGAAGAGGTTAATGAATGTCGACGAAGCGAAAGAGGTATGTCGTGATCGTGTCAAATGGCGCTCAATTGTCTCTGCCTACCCCGCAAGGGATCTGGCGTAAAGATATGTATGTATGTAATACATACTTATATCAATATATCTTTATATCAGGTATTATCATGTACTACTTAAGACATCACCACTCAAGGATCTGGCGTGAAATATGTAAAAAAAAAAATATAGGTATGAATGTTGAAATATTGTAATCATGGCGGATGAGCTCATATATCATGTAAAATCAATATCAAAACTTTTTGCTATAATATAGCAAATGAAATCAAAATATAATTAACAAAAAACCAAATACAATACTAAATGAGATCACGCAGGACCATCTATCATCATCCATCTATCATTTGTCTGTCTGTTTGTTTGTTACCTTGATTCAACATATCAAACGCCTACATTTATTGACTATTCATTCTTAGTTTTTTTTATGGCATTAGTAACACATTCTTAGAATTATTAAAAAATATTAAACTATTTTAATGACACAAATAAAATATATTTTCAGGTAGGTTATTATTTAAATTAAATAATTGGGCGTATTAATTAAAAAAAAAAAAACATAACCTATCATCGTTTGCTCCGATAACAAGAGGGCTGGGTCTTTCCTTACTCAAAGAATCAGTATAGTTTTTACCACCATACTGCGCGGACACAATTTATTTATTCGTAAAAACTTATCACCTTTGCATGCTCAGGTTTGTTCATAAAGTTTAATAATTCTTAGTTTCGGTCATCATTACAGCCCCTAGAACACAAAGTCCTAGATCTCCACTGTTGGAGATGGGCCTGTCAGAAAATTCGGGAGAATTTGACCTAAACTCGCCACGCTGCGAAGTTCTGATTTCACTTTTCTAATGACAATTTATTAATGATTCCACAAGTTGGTATAAAGCGGGACCGACGGCTTAACGTGCTCTACGAGGCACGGAACTGTGGTGTTGTAAAAAAATGATAAATGTACGCAAGAAAATTGTATTTCTCATTGGTATATGCCGGGATTCGAACCGACCTATTTATTTATTTAAAAATCTTTATTGCACAAAGCACAAAGGCGGACTTAATCCCCAAAGACATCCTCTGACAGCCAAAGACTATAGTATCATCAACACCGTTTCCCTTTCGGGGTGGTCAGAAACCACGCTTATAAATAAGCGGATCCACATTTAGCCAACTTTACTATAGGCCAATCATGACATGGCGGTCGATTGTCTCTGCCTACCCCACAAGGGATTTGGCTTGAAGATATGTATGTATGTAATATATACTTATATCATATATCTTTATATCATGTATTATTATGTACTACTTAAGACATCAGCTGAAAATCAACGCTGCAGCCTCGGCTGTAGCATATGATGACCTGACCATCTATTTATCGCCACACTATATGTATGTTTCGGTATATTTATAGAATATGCTTACATTTATACATTTATATTTATTCCTTGCATATACATATATATTTTGTAACCATTGTAATTGTTGCGATAAATAAAGTATTTTATTTCTTTCTTTCTTTACTTACTAACGCATAGGTTATTTATTTTCTTTTTCAAGGAAAGCGTTCTTACAACCGAGCCACCACCGCAGTTTCGCTCGTATGTCCTTAAATTTCCTATCCAGGAAAAAATGCGTTCAACCAACACCGCACACGGAAATATTCAAACCCGGAGTAGTGGCAGCCCTAAGTATATACATGTGATACCTTATGTTATACTTCATTTGGCGTCCACATTTCTGATCAAACTACGATATTTTGGTAACCTTTCTGAAGTACATTTTTTTAGAACGTCATATCATCATATCGAAATTAACGGAATCTTATCATTTTCCTTATTGTTGAGATTTTTCATTTATTTTAAACGATTAGATAATACTAATGTACCTACTGCTGCATTCATTATAGATCACTTTTTTATTTAGTTATTAAATAAATTAATATTATTTATTCGACAAAAAATATAGAAAAAAGTAAAGTATCATCACGACCGTTTCCCTTTCGGGGTGGTCAGAAACCACGCTTATAAATAAGCGGATTCACATTTAGCCAACTTTACTATAGGCCAATCATAACAAGTGGCAAGCTCGTCGATGTCTCCAGCGTACCAAACTCGAGAAATATAACAAATAAATTAAATATTAATTAAATGTATTTATATACATTAATAAATATTTTTGTATCACGACCAGGAATCGAACCCGGTACTTTGGAGTCTAAATCCACGGACTTAACCGCTAGACCACGGAGGCAAAAAAATAGGTAGGTACATACATACATACATACATATCTTCACGCCAGATCCCTTGCGGGGTAGGCAGAGACAATTGAGCGCCATTTGACACGATCACGACATACCTCTTTCGCTTCGTCGACATTCATTAACCTCTTCATACATGCCCTTTGGTTACGAAGACTTTTTAATGCACCTTCAGTCAGTGTTTTATTTATTTGATCGTGATATGTGAGTCTCGGTCTGCCAGGGCCTCTTTTACCCACAACTTTCGCATTATATATCTGGTTCGTCAATCTTTCATCGCTCATCCTTTCAACATGCCCGAACCATCGTAGCATGCTTTTCCTTATTTTTGTCCCTATGCTTTCCTTCATACCAACCCTTTTCCGTATTTCGACGTTACGTATGCGGTCCGCCAAAGTGACGCCACATATCCGCCGCAACGACCGCATTTCTACTGCATTAACCCTACTCTCATGCGTATTCTGACATATCCACGTTTCGCTTCCATACATCAGTGTTGGTACCAACATGGCATTGTGTATGGCGAGCCGAGCTTTGTCACTGACATTTCGACTGCCGATCAGTGACCCCAGGGCACCGTTAACACTATTTCCCGCGTTCACTCTTCTTTCAACGTCCCTATCGTACTTCCCATCCGCAGTGAAAACACTGCCCAGATATATAATTTCATTTACTTGTTCTAGAGTTTCATCATCAATCTTTATCGTCACGGTTGTCATCCTTCTTCTTTCAAACACTAGTACCTTGGTTTTTCTCGCATTCAAACGGAGTCCTTTTTCTGCACATCCCTCCTTCATTCTTGTGACTAGTGATTGCAGTTGTTGTTCGGACGATGCCATAAGAACAGCATCATCTGCATAAAGCAGGCAGTTCACCACTAGATCACTCATCTTTATCCCACAGTCACTCTCTCTCACTCTTTTTAGGCATTTGTCGAGATATAGAGTGAATAATCTAGGAGAAAGCACACAACCCTGTTTGACGCCCATTTGGGATTCAAAGCAAGGCGACATACCCCCCTTCACCCGCACACAAGCTTTGCAGCCCTTGTACAGGGACTGTATAGCCTGTAGCAGTTTGTCATTCACTCCATACTCCGGCAATATGTCCCAAAGCTTCTTTCTTACAACTCTATCAAAAGCCTTTTCCAAATCCACAAAAGCACAGAAAACCTTCTGGTTTAAGGCCAAAAACTTCTCTGTGATATTGCGGAGCGAAAAGACTTGGTCAGTGCATCCTCTTCCAGGTCTAAAGCCTCCTTGTGCCTCCCATAAAAGACCTTCAGTCTTCTCTTGCAAGCGTTTCGTGAGAATCTTGCCATACAGGTAGGTAATTATTAAGTAAAATCCTGCCAAGTGGTAAGTCCGTGGATTGAGACGCGAAGGTACCGGGTTCGATTCCTGTAGCCGTATGGATTTTGTTATTGACGTCGGAGATTGCGTCATAATTACAAAATATTACTCAATTCTCAACTCTATAAGCGCTCGAACTTGACAGAGGCCGTGCAAATATCAACTTTAATAGCGTGATAATTTTTCATTCATTCATTACAGCCCCTAGAACACAGCGTCCTAGACCTCCACTGCTGGAGATGGGCCTTCCAGAACTGGAGAATTTGGCCTACACTCGCCACGCTGGCCAGACGGCTTGGCGAGGATATGATGTCAATTTTTTTTATGACAATTTATTAATTTATCAAGTTATCAAGTGACCGACGGCTTAACGTGCTCTCCGAGGCACGGGAACTGTGGTGGTGTTGTAAATCTATGACAAATGTACGTAAGAAAAGTGTATTTCTCATTGGTACATGCCGGGTGGGTTTGAACCGACCTTTGTAGATTTAAGGTACGCGTTCTTACAACTGAGCCACCACCGCGCATAGCGTGATATATATATATATATATAGTTAACGGATTCCACTATATAACGTTTGCGCTTAAGTATACAAATAGAAGACTATCACCTAATGTAGTGCATCAACTGACGCTGTTGTTGTTCCATAACCCAACCTTTACTCACAGCAGCAAGGCCTATACGATAAAAAATCTCAAGATGTGTTTTTTCTGTAACTCAAGACCTTGAAGTTTTAAATTCTAGTGGTTTTAACAACAATATCATCGGATCAAATTCTCATAACCAATGACTATTGTTTTAGCGGACAATTGTGTTAAAAGCAATTGTTTTATATATAGTACTACTATACCCACGCACAATACTGTGTTAGAAGATACGCTTACACGATTCAAGTATTTAGCACTTGTCTAAGGCGACGTTCAAGTAAAGTAGCCAGTCGTTGGTGCCATTTAAAGATTTTGTAAGCCTCTACTAGATGTGGCACCTAGAACTAACAAACGTGTCACTTCGTCACGCACGCTTATACACTGTTATAGTAACATAACATAGATACATGACACGCACATCTGCAACCGACTAATTACGTCTCCGAGAAGCGTGAAAAAGCAATCTAACAACTTTAAATATATTTAATTGTAATTGTACACTAGTGCAAACGTCTCAGTCAGCAATGCAGACTAACGAGCAAATTGTCGTATAAGACAACTCTTCGGCACGAACTTGTAATGCGCGTGACAAATCTAGCAGAATTAAAAAAAAAGTTTTTTTGTTGCTATTATAGAGGCATACATAGTTTTTGTATACACAGCAAATTAGCCTCTTCAGTGGTACAGCCGTTATGTCCGTGAATTTAAACGCGGAGATAAGAAAGATTAAACCTACCTGGTTTAATTTCTGGTCAGAACACACAACGAGTTTGGTACGCTAGTTGGCTAAAGTGAATCCGCTTCTTTAAAAGATTTCTGACTACCCCGAAAAGGAATATAAAAATAAAAAATAAATAATTAACTTTTTAACTAAACCTATGACAAATGGAAAGGTCATTGATATTTCTAGCGTACCAGACTTGAGAAATATCACAAATAAATTATTTAAATTATTGTGTCCCGACAAGAAATCAAACCCGGTAGCTCAGTGTCTAAATTTAACCGCTACACCACGGAGATAGTCAAATAACTACTTGACATAAATCAGAGTCCACACATTGCTTATTGTTTCTAATGCTTAAGTAACTGAATAACAGCTTATAAGGTAAGGTCACCGCCATTTTACAGCCACGAATATTAATTAACATAAATGCTATTAGAATATAAGATGACACGGCCCATTTACAGCTATGAATTTATGTTTAATTGACATATCATTATTATTATTTAGATTATAAGATGACACGTCTTTTTTCATTTTTGTTTTATAAATTTATAAATTATCTGACATATGTTTATAATTTCTGTACATCATAATTATTCAGTATTTAGAATGTAAACAGCCTCTTTACAGCCACGATATTATTTAAGTAGTATCTAAGTTAGTTAGTTTTACTTGCTTGTAACAATAATGTTGAACATAACATACATAAATATGGATTATTGCCTGTTTACGGTCCAACCATTATTACCACTTTGATTAGTACATATGTTTGATAATTGTATTGATTTTATTAGTTCTGATTGTATCCAAGTTGTTTTGAGAGAACCAATGGAAATAAATTATTTTGATTTTGATTTTTTGATATAGAAGACGGAATTGGAAAACAGCACTCGCCTCCGATATCGTGTAAGTGCGACTTAAACCCGTGAGAAATAACATTAGAAGTGTTTTTTCTTGCAACACAAAGACAATATTTGTATGAGATAAAAGTCAAGATTCATTTAACAAATAATTACTTGACAGCAATCGGACGATGCACTTTGTTTTATTATAAGGTTTTCATTAAATAACTTTTGGATATAATGCAATATTAAACACGGAAATAATTAACGCGTTAATCAGTAAAAAAGACGAATGAACTTAGGCATCCGATGTCAGGATTCCCTAAATTCAAGCTTTTTTTTTAAATCAGATAATTATACTAAGCTTTTTTTAAAATATATTTTAATAAATGTGAAAAAAGTTTTGTTTGTCTGTATGTTTGTCGCGCCTGCACTCCTTTATTTACAGAACTGATTTTGGCCAAAATTATTATTTCTCAATTTTAAGGGTTAACCTTTAACCCGGTAACATTTATCTTACTGTGTGTCAGTTGAACTTTTGGTTTCTGGCAGTTGTCAAAATATAGAGTTCAACGCTGTACGCTGTTATTACGTTCAATTAAGACAATTCACGACCATGCCTTATTTTTCTATTCAAGGGGGTGATAGGGATTCTCGATAGGTTATTTATTTAATAATAAAAATAAATAAATAAATAAAAATCGTTTATTGACAGTATTTAACAAATATATTTTTTACACTTTAAATTTAGATCATCTACAAAAAGCTTTGCCTGTACACCCCATCAACGAAAATCTGTCTAAACAAAGGCCTTTTTCAAAACGCAAAACTAGTAAAATATGATCATGACCACCAAAGGTTAATCTCAGATGCGGACTACTATAACGGACCGGGAACCGAACCTGGGACCGAGCGATCAATTCCCCCTGACAGGATAATTGCAACTAATGCACCAAGCAAAATGACTTTAGTAATGTCCATGGAAAACATTACTTAAGGACGCGGCGTCCAATCTTCAAACTCGACTCACCTTCGCTAAGAAACTTACTATAAATAAAATTTTAACATGAGCAATTTATTTAAAATTTTTCGTTAGAATCGAGCATTCGTAAGTGTTACTGTAGACCTTTTTACTCGTAACTGTAAATTATTATGCATATTTTAATTAAATAAAATGTAATAATGCGAAATATACTCGTACTATCTTAAAATCCAAAATTACAAATACACTTTTATTATATTTTTTCATAAATTTACACCACCGTTCCCGTGTGTGGACAAGCACACACACGAGCAGTTGGTACCGGTATCACGATGACCAACTTGTGCAATCGTTAAGCAATAAGTGTGCGATGGCGAGCGTTAAAAAGATCTATATAAGACACAGGCTAATTACAGATAGATATATACATAGATTTTTTTATGCACAATAAACAAAAACACATTTTAATATATATAGACGAACTTAATATTCTAACAGCTAACCTTTGGGATAGTGAGCAGGTATTGTGGGCGCATTAAATCATTAATTAAATAAACTTTTAAAACATATAAATTTGTATTAATAAAAAAACTACTTATTAATTAAAAATACAACTAAAAACTTAAACAAAAATAAAATAAAATAAAGGAAAACTAAATAAAATTTAAAATACCTATTATAAATAAAAATTTGCTCCTAATCGCTACCAATGGGCAAAGTCCAATGGCAATACTGATCCTAATTTAAATTAGGAATTTAAAGATTCTAGGTATATAGTAAACTATTTCTAACTAAAGAAAAAAAAAATACACTAATATATAATTATATAACAACACTAGTACATATATACATAATAAATAAATATAATTACATACCATACTATGACGATGAAATAAAAGCGCCGATAGTAGAAAATGAGTAAACCCTAAATATGAATTCGAGTTACATTAACCACAGTCAAAGGTTTTAAAATGGGCATAGTTACAATGTAGCTTCATAACAAGTAAATCTCTCCTATACATTACTTATACCATCGACCTACACTACTAGACGAGCCATTTTGAGTATAAAAATTCTGACAAAACATTGTAGATGATTTTTAAATTGCATTTTAATAGAATTTTTATCCTTGTAATGACGCGGGGCTTTGAGCGGGCGACAAGCGCAGTGTGGACCAGGGGGTGAAAACTTAGATCATGCAATTGTTAAATTTTGATTTATATAGAAAGTGGCGTCACCTAGTAGGTGGCAGGGAGAACTAAATTCTTCTCTGTGGTTTGAACATAATAAAGTTGTCATACATTCAATTCTTATGCTTATACATTCAATCAATTGAATTAATTAACTAAATTCTAGAACTAAATTCTTCTCAGTGGTTTGAACATAATAAAGTTGTCATACATTTAATTCTTATACTTATACATGCAATCAATTGATTCAATTCATTCAACATGCCAGCCATTGTTGTCAACAGGCGAACCTAAATTGTGTTGTGTAAGTTCTCAGTACCGTATCGTATCGTAAAATACATAGAATATACACAATATTTTTTAACATTTATGAGCGCAGTTAATTGGTTGCGGGCTGAAACATCAAAATTCTGTTATTGTGTATATTCTATTCCTATATAGCAGCTAAAGTTATACAGCTATGGCACATTTAGGACTCCACCAGCTACCTGGCGGCGCTAGTGTTTGCATGACACAAGGGTAACTTATCTTGTCTTTGGACGCGAGCTTCTGACGTGTGGACGTATTGTTTGTTGCCGCATTTACCCATTTCGTTAGTATTTTTTTAGAGGCAAAGAAAAGCGAATACACAGATAATTGATAGAACGTGCAATGTCATTAGGAACTATCATAGCATGATTACGCGCACCGCCAGGGAACGCCTCTTTATATCTCAATGTAATAGAAGTTAAAATAGACTTGTCTAGTATCTGTTTTACGTCCACGAAGAAGATTCACAATATTTATGTCCAACAATAATCGTTAAAAACTACTTTACTTCACTCAAAAATGTTCCCTTAGGAATAGGGAATGGGCAGACAGAACGACTGGACATTTGTCAGTCTGAACATTCCATTCCTTTGCTAATCGTTCGGCTATTTACTTCAAGTATCTACCATTTTATATTACTAACCTGCAATTACTAAAGTTGTATTTTTAATTACATACATTTTTTGTTAAAGCCTGATCACACCAGATGTCCTTAGGATAACAACGGCTTTTTTATTTTAAGTTTCTGCAGTTTTTATTTATTTATTAGAAACTTAAAATCAGCATTAAAAATACAATATGATCTTATTTTATACTATCTGCAACAAAAATGTGTTAGATGTGTTTTTTACTTGGTAAAATATATAAATTGAAGCTATAAAATTTTATTGCCAAATATTTCGCCTCTCTTTGGAGCGGCGTCATCAGTGACAGTGACTGAAGGTCTTTGTCATAAATTTTGAAAAAGTAATTTTATTTCTTTTAGCAATGGTAAAGGCAATGCACTATACAGTTTTGTATTTATTTTTTAGAAAAATATCATCATTACCTAGCGCATCATGGAAAACATCATCAGCATGTTATGTCCATTGTTGGTTCGATATTAATAAATTTACAAAACAAGTTAGACAAAAAAGTTAGGCTTTAGGTTTAGGCTAGCTGTTTTACCCGGCTTATACGAGGTTCTAATACTTCGTGAAATTTATAAAAGAGCAAATATTTTTAAATTATAATCTAGAATGAAAAATAAAGAACAATGTATTTTTATTTTCATTATTCAGTAATAAAATCTTAAGTTAAGGAAGTTTTCCTAATAATTTCGCCACTCATACTGAGCCTAATCAAGTAGGTAGCGAGAGGTCGACGATCGCGCGAACGTTGACTTATTTAATTATTTTTACACAACTTTAAGAGTGTCTTTAAATGACTACGACGCCTCTTTGCATAGACATACGATGAAAACTTTTAAGGGCAGACGCACCCTAACGGAGATGCTGTTCTTGCACGACATTTGCAGTGGAACTAACAGTCCGCCCTTGGTTGCTAGCGTGCTGCGACTCTTCACGCCAGTTCTTACCAGACATCCTGATCAGTTCGTTATTTCTAACTCGCGCGTTATGCGTCTAACTGTCTGACGAAGAGGATACCAAAGAAATACAACAGGTTGTTTTCGCATGTTGATTTATTGAATCTGTCATATATACAACTTAAATCTAAAATATTGGACTCTACACAATAGTGCACATACACACCTACATTCATTTTCATACACCAACATACTTCTACACACATCATTCCAAATTAGTACATTGTTATTTTCTATTTAGAGTGAGCTGGCTTTTGTTTTTAATAATGATTTTTTTTATAAGTTTAGTTAAGAAAATGTAATTTCGTAAATGGCTATGTGTTTAGTTATAAGTTTAATAAGTTATAATAAGTTAATAATGCTGTGAAATTGTATAAATAAATATTTTTATATATATATATTTTTTATTATTTAAAAAACTTTATTGCACAAAGTACAAAGGCGGACTTAATGCCCGAAGACATTCTCTGACAGCCAAACCTTAGGGACAAATTTGAACAATTATAGGTGCAATCATAGAAATAATATATATATAATTATAAAAGTTAATTTAATAGGATTGATATATGTATATATTATTCTCTCTATTTCGTCTCTCGGCTGTGAGCCAGATCAATTAATAATAACACTAGGTATTTATCACGATGGATATCGCGATTTTTAGACGCGGCCTCATTCACCATGCATTAGTGTTTTGTTTTTCGGATAATTGTTTTTATCTTTAAAAATAAAAATAGAGGTTCTAACAATGCAGCCTAATAAAATATTTGTTTTTTTGACAATTACACGCGGTGTTATAAAAAATCGAATCCAAGCGGTGTAGGTATAGAAAGTAAAAAAATATTTTTGATTAAGTATTTAAAATTAATAAATAGTTTCAGAGCATAGTTACCAAAACGAAGCCTAAGGTCGTCGACCTTGAAACGCCCAATTTCTATTAACCAAAAGCCTAGAATTTGTAGAATTAGTTACAGAATCTACATAACCTATTGTTTGGTTTGGTTTTGTCATACTTATTTTCTACAAATTTGCTGTTTAGTTACGCTTAATTTGCTGTAATTCGCTAAAATGCAATGAAAATAACTTTTAAACAGTTTTTTTAGTTAAATCCAGAGTTCAATCGAGGTGGATAGCCACACACGTTTATACGTGAATAACTAACGTACAAGTCTGGAGACAGGAAAGCTGGCAATTATTTGTCCCAAAGTATTAGCCTCACCTTACATAGGGGAAATATTGTTCGTCTTTTTGGGACTTTTTTTTTATTCTAGCACCAGCGCAAGGTCCATGAATGTTCGCTACTTGAATCCAGTTGCAGAGAGTTGCGACTGGCATCGGTCCCTAACACTATGCCGGCTTGACTGATGCCCTCAAGGGTCGTCTCTAGAGGCCATTTTTAATTTATGGTTAATTTTTTAAAAGGTTTAGTTTATATTTGATTTAATTTTACATTGTATATACTGCCTGCCTACCTCCGTGGTCTAGCGGTTAAATCCGTGGATTTAGGCTCGGAGGTACCGGGTTCGATTCTTGGTCGGGACACAACAATATTTACAAATTTAAATATTTAAATTTGATTAATTTTTAATTTATTTGTGGTATTTCTCGAGTTTGGTACGCTGAAGACATCGACAAGCCTGCTACTTGCCCTTTCGGGGTGGTCAGAAACCACGCTGAGAAGCGGATTCACATTTAGCCAACTTTACTATAGGCCAATCATGACAAGACTCGAGAAATATCACAAATAAATTAAATATTGTTGTGTCCCTAGCAGGAATCGAACCCGGTACCTCCGAGTCTAAATCCAAGGACTTATCCGCTGGACCACGGAGGCAGTTTTTTAAATAATTAATAGAATATTGTTGACTTAGGCTATATTAAAATTTTTCATTGAACAGAGATTATTTTAGTCATCCTTTCTGCAACTGGCTATTAAACTATTAGCGTTGATATAAATTTAAGTAGTGTGATACAGTTTACGTAGTTGAGTTTCTGAGAAATCATTTCTCATTTCATCAGTACTGGGTCGCGTGAGTTCAACGACTCCAATATTGGTAATAATTTGATAACGTTTCACCTAGATAGGTATGTCATTGGAATCAGGACAGAGTAAAAGTGAATGATAAGATTAGATATTTTTATCCCTTCTTCTCTATTTCGCAACCGAACCACACGCACATGCCAAAATATGCATCCCCATACCGTAGCTAGTGTTATTTATTTAAGGACAAAATTGCTTAAAAACTAGGATATTTTTTATTTTTTAAAGTACAATTGAAGTAATATACAAACAGTATAAAAGAATTACAATATAAATTAAAACTACTTAAAAGTAAAAATTAAAATAAATATAAACTAAACCTAATAAAAAATAAACTATAGGTAAAAAATGTCCTCTAGAGACGACCCTTCAGTGATAGTCCCAAGAAGACTGGCAACATTTCCCCTCTGTATAGCTAAGCCAATACGTTGGCAGAAATAATTGCCAGCTTTCCTGTCTCCAGACTTTTCCGTTAGCCGTTTGGACAACTCCTTGGCCAGACGCTTGGCTGAGTGTCCCCATGGGTCCATCATCTCGACCCCAAACGGCGCAAATTCGTAACCTGTACTGAGGTTGCGTATTTGCGCAGCTTGAGGTGCTCAGCAGAAACCGCCGCACTTCCCGCGCTTGACGAGGTCGCCTGGATGTGTGATAGGGCTAATGTGTCTACACATGTCGCATCCCACACCAGGGACCTGCCAAGCAACTAGGATATTGAATCGACGATAAATATACCACCTTTAGGTGCCACAACATGCACAAAATACAAATGAATAATTTAAAACAAATAGTTTTTATAATTTTAACGGGTCTTCACGCGATTTACCTTTGAAACATATTTCTCCCGACGTTTCAGTCAAGTTGCATTGGTTGTGGTCACGGGTCGACACGGCTAATGCAACTTGGCTGAAACGTGGTGATTTACAATGATTTATTGTTCCTAGTAAATTAGGCTATTACCCACTCGACATTTTAA
This sequence comes from Tinea semifulvella, assembly GCA_910589645.1. Lineage (NCBI taxonomy): Eukaryota > Metazoa > Arthropoda > Insecta > Lepidoptera > Tineidae > Tinea > Tinea semifulvella. The sequence goes on from OU342604.1 coordinate 2,023,222, forward strand.
TATGATATTGCAATACATAGTTACTTGTATATAATCTAGAAAATAATGTCAATTGATAACCTGATGGCTTAAATTGATAACAAATCCACTTTATACCACCGACTGCTTATTCGTCATCTAAATAAAAAAATACTTAGGATTAATGAGGACTCCTAACAATTTAATTTCCGGGATTCGAACCGACCTTTTTATGAAGTAAAGCGTTCTTACTTGAACCGAGCTACCACTTATCCTAGAGGTACCTAATTTTTAAGTTGTTCGTAGCAAAAATAAATTACATTTTGCTAAAATGGACCAAAAAAATATTTTCAAATTCCTATAAATATAATAACAGTATCCATGGCACTTTCTTTGCCCATTGGCAGCGATTTGGAGCAAATATTTTATTCATAATAATTTTTATTTTGTTTTTTTCTTTATATATTAATTAGGTTATTTTTATTTATTAATTAGGTTTATTTTTATTAATAGTCATTTATGTTTTAAAATGTAAGTTTTTAGTTTAATTAATATTTTCTTTTTTTTTAAATTCAGTAAAGTATAAAAAAGTAAAGTACCATCACGACCGTTTCCCTTTCGGGGTTGTCAGAAACCACGCTTATAAATAAGCGGATTCACATTTAGCCAACTTTACTATAGGCCAATCATGACAAGTGGCAAGCTCGTCGATGTCTCTAGAGTACCAAACTCGAGCAATATCACAAATAAATTAAATATTAATTAAATGTATGTAATGTACATAAATAAATATTTTTGTGTCCCGACAAGGAATCGAACCCGGTACTCACGAGTCTAAATCCACGGACTTAACCGCTAGACCACGAAGGCAGTTTTTTTAAATTCATTGTACCTTATTTCCTTCGAATAAATTAATAATTAATTATTTATTGTACAAAACCAAAAAAGTGAGTACAAAGACAAGCAGCTCGTCCGCAGCCTCGTATTTTCCATATTCCTATATGCTGCCGAAACCTGGACCCTCAAAGCATCTGATCGTAGCCGCGTCGACGCCTTTGAGATGTGGTGCTGGAGGCGTATGTTGCGCATTCCGTGGACAGCGAGGAAAACCAATGTATCAATACTCAAGGAGCTCAAAGTCACTACCAGGCTCTCTTCTATCTGCCTGCAGCGAGTCCTTGAGTATTTTGGACATATAGCAAGGAAAAGTTCGGCCAATCTGGAAAAGCTGGTGATCACGGGTAAAATCGAAGGCAAGAGGCCCCGTGGCCGAAGCCCGATACGTTGGTCTGACCAGCACTAGGACTGAGACCGACCAAGGGTGTCGACACAAGAGCTCCCACACCAATGCTCGACCCATGGCCCACGTCACCAAAGTCAATCCATCGCGTCTTTTACCATCACTGCGAGAGATCCCAGACGGTTCAAGAACCGGTGGATTACATTATTGACAGAACCGTGGCGGAAACGATGACCAGCTTAAATTAGATATAAATAGGTACTCAAAATTATACATAAATATAACAAATAATATAGGGGTCAAGATCGGATCAGATTTCATAAATTAATCGCCAATATTAAGCAATGATATTACAATTATTAATAGCAAATAGAACTAAATTAGCGGAAAAAAATAATTACCTACCGCAAATCGTAAATCCACGCTTACGCAAATATCGTGAATGGAGGTTAAGGTTTAATCACGTCACGATTTCATTTATTTATTTAGATAGGCCGGCATAATGACTGATGTCAGTTGCTTCCATTCTTGGACTTTGCGTTCCGCTTACCATGTTACGTGGGCGTGATGTCACATGTCGTGATCAGTATTTAAAAAACTTGATGGTCAGCAACTGACGCTAGCCACATCAATCCCTACCAATCGCTTGAAGGTAATCAAAAAAGGTACAGTAATGCGTAAACACGCTGGCTGGAAGAGCATTCCACGTCTTTAACGTGTAGGAGTCTCCAAATATACTGGGTGACTTTGTATGGTTATTCATTACAGCCCCTAGAACATAGCGTCCCAGACCTCCACTGCTGGAGATGGGCCTTCCAGAACATATATCTGGAGAATTTGGCATACACTCGCCACGCTGGCCAGACGGCTTGGATAGGATGTCAACTTTTTATGACAATTTATTGACGATTCCACAAGGTATTAGTCAAACCGGGACCGACGGATTAACGTGCTCTCCGAGGCACGGGAACGGTGGTGTTGTAAATCTATGACGAATGTACGTTAGAAAAGTGTATTTATCATTGTACATGCCGGGTGGGTTTGAACCGACCTTTGTAGGATTTAAGGAACGCGTTCTTACAACCGAGCCACCACCGCGCCTGGTTGAATGCGCCTATATGGTTATACGTTATATGTGATTCTATTGATAGAAACGAACAACTTTTCGTAAGAAACTTTATGTCGAAAGTGACATTTTTTTTGGCTCCTCCATACATATTTTCAAATTAACAGTTTGTATGAAGAAGTTTTTTTGTCATGGTTAGAAAAAGTTGTTTGTTTCTATCAATAGAATAACATATTAGTCTAACGCATAGGGATAGTGTCTACAGTATGGGGGTGCATATTTTGGCCTGTGCGTGTGGTTTGGTTGCGGGATAGAAAAGAAGGGATAATAATAATAATACAGCTATTAATTCCCTAATTAATTCATAATAATATACAGTTTTTACATAGTCAAGAACAATTTTCATTAATAATTCCAAATAATAAGCTTAAAATAATAATAATACTAATCTAACACTATAACTAAAACTATATACATATATATAAATTTAATGTATATTTATTTTAAAATTATTAATTTAAAAAGTAGGGTTAAGATTATGAAGCTCTTTACTAAGTACGAGTATATAGAAATAACAATGTAAAAATTATATTATTATTATGCACAGATTATGATGCGAAAGTGAGTCGCTGCAATCAGGCAGTCCAATGGCAAAATACTACACATACCTACATAATGTTTGGGACATTCCTTTGCGTCTTTTGACTCCTGATTTCATTTTACTTTGACCTGGGTCTCGACATAACAAAATCTAAAAAGCTGATTGGGTCAATATCATTAGTTCCAATTTTTTTTTTTTTATTATGATATAATGAGTGTGTTATAACAATGAACTATAAACACTAGAAGCAAATGCCAAAAGGTCTATAATTAACGGTAATTTTGCGGGCTGTCAAATTCCGTCGCTAAATAGTTTGCGAACATCGCCAACTTGACAGATGAATTCGATACGATTCTGGCAATTTCATTGGCAAAAAAAACGTAGCATCAAACAAACGGCCGTTTTAATCGTACTATCCGAATGGACGTGCAACTAATAATTTAGCAGACTGATGATCGATTATCGTATCCACCGTTCGCGTAGCCAGTTGAAACAAGATTATCACGCTGACGTCGTCGCAGGCATTGCGGGCGGTGCAACGATGAATAAACTATAAATAAACGTAGATGTAATCCAAGCCTGTGACGTCATCACTACCTAAGAGATTTATTTTTTTAAGCTTTAAATCCTACAGGACTACACCACATTTTACTCACTCTAAGGGCACACTTTTCTGTAGTTAGGGCAGACAAGAGTTTTTTTATTTATAATTTGTATATCATTAATAAGGAAAGGAATGTTACGATGGTTCGGGCATGTTGAGAGGATGAGCGAAGAAAGATTGACGAACCAGATATAGAATGCGAAAGTTGTTGGTGAAAGAGGCCCTGGCAGACCGAGACTGAAATGTGAAAAATGTGGCTGAAGACACATTGAAAAGCTTTCGTAACAAAAGGGCATGTATGAAGAGGTTGATGAATGTCGACGAAGCGAAAGAAGTATGTCGTGATCGTGTCAAGTGGCGCTCAATTGTCTCTGCCTACCCTGGCGTGAAAATATGTATGTATGTTGTTTGTCATTAATTTATATGTTTATTTTTTCGTAAAAAGAATTGATTTTAGTTAAATTTCTTTTGTTTTTTTTGACGCCTAACAGAAATAAAGTATGTTTCCTAATTTGGCCAATGTTTACTACTCACTTACATATTAACCTTTATGATTAGTGATGTCCTGTGGAAAAAATAAATAAATTTAATTTACAGAATTAAACAACGTTAAATATATTCGAATATCTTTCTCTTAAAAAACCCGCAGCAAAATCTTTCACTAAAAAATGTTTTATGTAAAAGCGTTCTGCCATTCAACGGTACAATAGGACAGAACGATACGGTGCAAGACCATTGGAGAATATACTTACATTTAGCTATTTTAATCTATTCATTTTGTAGTTTAGTTTAGTAGATATGTTTTTGTTTAACATCCATGGCCATCATTTACGTCATCATATGATTTCATTGATTTCGATGTCTAATATAATTCTACTCGCATAGATTTCAAGAAACATCTTTGAAGTGAATCATTAAAAAATTGTATATTGTATTAAATTACGTTGTCCAGTCATGTCGGAAATACACAAATTGTGAAAAAAAGATTTGGCACTAGTACTTAAGTATTTTTTTTTGTATAGTGCGATTTTTAATGCTAAGGGCACAAGATAGAATTAAGTTATTTTAGTTTTTGTGCAATAAAGCAGTTTTATTTTTATTATTATAATTTACAAGTGATTTTTTAAAGAATCTCAGTATACGAGTATAGCCGGTTAACCTAATGATGTTCACGGGCCTCGGCCAAGTTTTCTGACTATAGGGCAAGTATTAAGGATTGTAGCTTTTTGCAATTGTCTGTATGTGTGCTGGTCTACGTTAATCGTTTTTTTTAATACTGAACTCGACATGTGACGCTGCGCAGCCCACCTGGTAAGCGGTACGCGAGGTCCAAGATGGGAGCAACTGACGCCAGCCTCAGACGACCGACATCAGACTATGCTGGCCTATAAAGATGCTTTTTCACACTTCGTTTAAAGGACTCCAGGCTATAGGAATGGGGAAACACACTGGCTGGGAGAGCATTCCACATCTTCAGCGTGCGGCAGATGTTTTCCACTCATTTTAAATAATATATATAGTGGAATCATTTTAAATAATATAATTAATGACTTGTCACAAATGCCTGAAATAGGTTTACGCGTCGATGTCTCTAGCGTACCAAACACGAGAAAAATCGAAAACATATTGAATAAATATGATATAAATATATATACAGTACAGTGGTCGCAAAACTTAAGTCAGGTCTACTCACATATATTCTACCTACAGGCGTGCAAATCTTTACTTACATACTAATATCATAATCACAACTACATTAAAAGAAAAAACAATATTAATTAACCTGTTTTGCACTCAAGATACTCTTTTACACTATCTATGGTCCAGTAGTAATTTGAATTTAGGGCCCTGCAATAATTTTATTTCGTCAGGAAGCTTATTATATATTATTATCCACATATTAAATACATTTTTCATACTTATGTCTTTATAGCAGGGGGGCTATTTAAAAACTCTTTTTTGTCTGGGTATGACTTCACTACGCTTCCTAAAGTGTCCTGGGTGAGAATGTATGTGTCCCGATCAGGAATCGAACCCGGTAAGTTGGCGTCTAAATCCACGGACTTCCGCTAGACCACGGAGGTCTATGATCAATACTAAGTAAAGATATGCAAATCGGTATAAGTGTCGGCACCTTGACCGCTTTGTGAAGTGCACGAACATACGTACAGACAGACAAACAAGTCGCTTCCTTGTTTTAATTATTGTTTATTTAGAATTTCCTTCATATTCGCTTGGACAGTTTAACGCATGAACGCCTGCTTCGTGTTGAGAAGTACAGTCAGTTCACTTCTTGGGTTTTATTTTATATTCAATTAATAAATATAAATAAATAATAAATATTTCAAGACAGGTCACACAGCGCCATCTAATTTCCGTGGTAAGCTACGAGGCTTGTGTTACGGAAACTAGATGGTTGATAAACTACATATTATCCTTTTTTTTTTTTGTAAATATATACATATTAGCGGCATTAAGCCCGCCTCTTGTACATAGTGCAATAAAGTTTTTAAATAAATAAAATAAATAAATAAATATTATTCATATAAACACCCAGACCGAGACAAATTATACAATGTACAACTTGCCCCCGGTGGGAATCGAACCCACGACCTCTCGAGTTCACGGCAACGTTTGTTACCACTACACCACGGAGGCGGTCGAAATTATATGGTTCCAAGGGATACCTCTGCCAATTTCTTTTATAGTTTACTAGTATGAGTGCAAGACAAACGGACAGGCAAATGGAATTCCTAAATAAATAAATAACCTTAAGTCCTTTTGGAAGAGGCGTAGATATAAAGTGTACTCCATGGCACCAACGATCCATTCTTGATCAGGCCTCCAAGTCTTATGGATGTCAATGACGTTTTAAGTATAAAATAAAAGTGGAGTCCGATTGGAGGTCGAGGACTCTGTATCTAGATGTGATAATAATGAGTTTTAAATGTATTAAAATAGAATAGTGTTTCTTATCAAGTGTACATGAGCATCGACGGAACCTATGAGAAAATGCCGTGATGAAACTCATTAAATAGTTCAGTATGATGCGGCAGGTGACTTAATGCAAGGTTTGGGCATTTAAAATCGAGACTTAAATATTCCCAACAATACCTATTGTTAAAGTCATGTATGTAATAAAATATATATCATTATTTTAAAGTACTGCCTAACTAAAAACTGCATCCGTGGTCTGGCGGTTAAGTCCGTGGATTTAGACTCGGAGGTATCGGGTTCGATTTCTGGTCGGGACCCAAAAATATTTATTTGTCGAGTTCGGTACGCTGGAGACATCGACGAGCTTGCCACTTGTCATGATTGGCCTATAGTAAAGTTGGCTAAATGTGAATCCGCTTATTTGTAAGCGTGGTTTCTGACCACCCCGAAAGGGAAACGGTCGTGATGATACTTTTACTATTTCAAAGTAAAATAAAAATTATGCCAAAAAAATGAATATAAAACTAAACTATATATAAAATAAAATAGATTAAAAAACTAATTATAAATAAAACTAAACTAAAAATACAAAATAAACTAACCACCAGGGAGGGTACCTAAAACGCTCGCCGCATTTCCTCGTTGAATTATAATTATTTCAAAGATGTAGTTAAGCGATTATTAAACTATTTTGTGACGGAACCCTTGAGCTTGTATTTTTTCTTAGTTTTTATTTATTTCTTTTCTATTTTTAATTAAAGTTCATTTTTACATAGTCGATTTTTTTTTTCAAATAATTAATTGAAATGAAATGAAATGATTTATTTGTCAGAAACATGATAGGTACAGGGATGTAAATTATTATATGTAATTATATCACATGCTTCGCTATTTCTAGCATACGGCTTGGCGAGGATATGATGTCAATTTTTAATGACAATTTATTAACGATTCCACAAGTTAGTATTAGTGGAACCGGCACCGAAGGCTTAACGTGCTCTCCGATTCACGGGAACGGTGGTTTTGAAAATCTATAACAAATGTACGTAAGAAAAGTGTATTTCTCATTGGTACATGCCGGGGGGGTTTGAACTTTTGTAGGATTTAAGGAACGCGTTCTTACTACAACCGCGCCGCAAACCATATAAGTGCATATAGCATAGCTCAAACCGATTTATATGACATTGTATGACATTCGACCACTTGAATATTCGGTCCTTACTTAGAAGTCAATGTAAAGTTACCGCCATACACGGTCAGGGCAAGACGAGTATTCTTATTAACTTAAAAAAAAAATACACAGCGATCCCATGTCTATAGTAAATGAAAAACCTATTTCAACTTTACAACAAAACCTACAAATCCAAAATTCTACAAATACCTATAAAAGTTTTTGGCTAATAATTAATATTTTATAATTGTGTAGGTTTTTTTTTTTTTTTTTTCTAATTGAAATTGAATTATGTTTTTTGAAAGCGAATTTTCTAGTACTTGCTAGTTCTTATCCGCTACGAATTATATATATACTACTACCATAGTATATATATAATTCAATTTTTTTTGTAGGTACATATATGAGCCAACGTACCGATTGCTGATTACACTTGTGAAATTAATTTGTAAAGTAAAGTATCATCACGACCGTTTCCCTTTCGGGGTGGTCAGAAACCACGCTTATAAATAAGCGGATTCACATTTAGCCAACTTTACTATAGGCCAATCATGACAAGTGGCAAGCTCGTCGTTGTCTTCAGCGTACGGAATTTGAGAAATATCACAAATAAATTAAATATATTTATTTAGATTAATAAATATTTTTGTGTCACGACCAGGAATCAAACCCGGTACCTTTGAGTCTAAATACACTGACTTAACCGCTAGACCACGGAGGCAGTTATAAAATATTTTTTTTAAATGCTATAATTTTCAAAATTTCCAAAAAAAGGGTTATTCCAATTGGAACCGGGAGAAACTAGCGGTTAAATTCAAATATATATTTTTTTTTTAGGAGAAACCTGACACCATCCCTATGTTTGAGTTGTCGCTTTAAGCGCTTTATTTCACTTTATTTCGCTTTGATTGTTGTTCCACTTGGCGGTTCTCTATGGCTTTCAGACAAAATTCAGTAAAAAAACAAGCTTTGCTTTATTTGCTTTCAAGTCGATATATATAATAAATAACATTTTCAATCTTTAATATATTGAGATTGTAACTAAATATTCACCTACCTATTGAATGCAATGCTGGTCTGGTAACATGTTTACTAAACTAATAAGATACCTACTAGTAGAAGATTTTGTAAACTTGTTGTTGACAAATAAATACCACAACAATAATTAAATACTTTTTTTAACAATATAATGTTTTGTACGAAAACAAAAATATTTAAATAAAAAAAATCCTACGATAGCGTAATATTGTGGTTTTAATTTATGCACTTAAATTGAATTTGCAATTCAAACTGCTTTAACATTTAATTACGTTTTCTACACACACATAATCGCGAAGATGCATGTATAAATATTGACACCAGTTTTAAAATGACATTAATCAATGAAAAAGCACGTAAGTACTTACCACGATGCGATAAAGTCGGTGCGAATTGTTGAAAACTGCACATAGGAGCACGAACCACAAAATAAAATTGTAAAACACATGCAGAAAACCACTATTTGTATAGAATACTTGTCAAGAGCAATACCAACTTTCTATTCAAACATTATAAGAAATAGCATTCAGTTTGTTTTAATTTAAGTTTAGACCACGACCTAATGTACACAATAATCAATTTATTTGCATTTCATTGATAAAGTTTTTAGTTAGTTTTTCGACGTATAACTTTCGGATAGCACATCATTTGGTGGCACGAGCGGACGCGTCTGATCGCAGCGGCGGCCGCGAAGCATCTGACTGAGTTGACCTTCGTAATGAAATGTGTTAGCGCGAAGTTGGCTACAGCAAGACCGGTTCGTTTGGGCAAAAGTGGTTATGTGTCGGAGTTTTTGCCTACCTTGCCTTACCTTTTTTCTGGATCGAGACGTCGAGCTTTAGCCGAATAAAGTGAGGGGTTAAACTGGGAATCAAGCGGCCTACGTGACTTTAGGTCGGAGCTTTTAAAACTTTTGCAATACTAAGCTTATGTAAGTATAGACACTTATGTAGTTTAATATCTTAATTTAAGAAAACTAGTAGTTAAATGCATTATCACTTGGATTAAACCTAGTAAGGTACATATGTAGTGCATAATGTATTTTCATCCGGTAAACTCGGGTCTCAATCGGAATAAGATGACACCCAAAGTGTCAATCAATTCTTGTTTTAAATAAGTGACATTTTCATATGCATTAATATGGAAATTTATTATTTAGTATCAAATTGTACTGAAGCTAATTGAAAGAGCACGACAAATACGAACTTTTCCGATAAAATACGATAGAAAACCATTGTATGTCCTTGCTTAAGGGCGACTTGTTTAAGATACTTTTAGGACAATTGTAGTTGCTATGGATATCGCTATCTGGATTTAATGCATATATTTTAAATAGGTACTTAAACTCAATCATTCCTTAGTGGCATTTGTTCACTTAAGTGGCCGCGTTCCCATACAAATTTCTGTATTTAAGTGACCAAATAAGAAGGAACGATTCAGTTACCGGCCCTTAGATAAATATTATTATTAATTGTAATGTCACTTATTGGAAAAATAAACATCATATTATCAATAATGTTTTCTTCGTACGTTGAACCCAAGACCTCCAGAGGTATTAAATTCTTACTTAAACAATTCATTGACTTGTATAGCCATCAAACACATTAACACAGTGCCCAGAAGTAGGTAACTAAGCAACACTGCTTCTGTGGTATAGCAGTTACGAGATTCCTGGTCCCATATTTTTTGGAAATAATTCTGGAGTTTGGTCCTATAGTAAAGTCAGCTAAACGAGAATCAGCTTCTTTAAAAAGCGTGGTTTCTGACCACCCCTCAAGGGCTACAATCGTGATGATAATTAACTTACTACATTAAAAATCAACTATATATTATACGAGCTAGCTAATAGATGGGAGCAATCGACTATTTGGGTGCTGTTCGATTTTTATTATGTAACTAGCTGTTTTACCCGGCTTTGCCCGTGTTACTGTTAAACGGCGACACGAAATTATTTTCTTGCGCATTGTTTTAATTTTGCTATATCTCCTAATTTAATTTGCATGGTGTAAAGGGAAAAAGTAATCTTCAAAAAATGCTCAAGCCAACTAACGTCTTTAAAATAATAAGAATTAATACCGTATTTGTGTAAATAGCTTTCCAATTACCGCTTTTTAATTGCCCTTTTTTTATTAATATGGATATAGTATGTTGTTGTTAAGAGATAGATACTTGCCATCGCAAACTTTTCTGTAGACCTATATAAGATACACAATTCTGCCATACATTATTTTGTTATATCTCAAAGGGTTTGGGCAGCGGTTTCGTTGAAAGCTCCCAGACGGCTTATTTTTTTCCGACACCTCCAACAAATATCGTCAATGTGTACAAAAACTTAACAAATGATATACTAAAACTTTAATCGAGAGCCAATCTATCCATTGGTGAAAATAGCATGAAAATTGGTACCGTAGTTTTTGAGTTTATCGCGAACAGACAGACAGACGCGGCGGATGACTTTGTTTTATCATATGTAGTGATAGTGATAAATTTAGATTGCTCTTAGCTTGAATTCTAATCTTGTTAGAAAACTAATAAATTGGTTAAAGTGGGTTTTTTTACAATGTATTCAACCTTCTATTCACAAAAGATTAATTCAATTTACATACGTTAACATTTGAAACCCTTGTATTGTACAAAAAGTGTTAAGGTTTGTACTTTTAATTCGAGGAATCTCTTTCAATGAATCGCTGGATGTTAACGGGTTAGTTCCTAATACACCAAACTATTTTGACCCTTGAAATTATTACCTTATTCCCCTTACAGAAATGTTAGTTTGCCTATGGTATAATAAATTCTATACAATAAGTTCAGTCATCATCATCAGCCCGTATCTCTCCACTGCTGGATGTAGGCCTGCACCAGCAACCTTTTTTAGGTATCCGTCCATCTGCGGAGAGTCGGTCCACTCTACGTCTTCCCGTACATGTTCTCCACTCTAGAACCCGTTTGCCCCATCGTTTGCCGGTTCTGCGGCAGATGTGTCCGGCCCACTGCCACTTTATCTTGCTAATTTTAAAAGCTATATTAGTAACTTCGATTTTTATCCATCAGAGTAACACCAAGCATGGCTCTCTCCTTAGTTGAGCGATCTTAACCCACTGTCAGTATCCACGTCTCTGTTCCGTACGACATTACGGGGAGGACTATTTATCTATTATCAACAGCCTGTACTAATGTAGGATTATTACTGTCGCTGAAGATTTCCTGTCAACCCTCATCCAACTTCCACGGGTAAACTCCTTTATGTCCATATAACTAGAAGGTCGTTCCACTCTACGCATTCTTGTATGTGTTATCCACCGTAGAACAATAACTATGGCACAAAATATTTTTTATATGTACATGGATGATTAAATCCGAAACTACCCACTAGGAAAAATGCTTAAAGAAGTTGGGGCCGATGATGATAAAATTAAAACTTAATAAAAAAAAAAAAGCTGTTTTATAGACGGTTAAATTTTACAGTGCTATATAGAGGATTTACACGAATACAAGCATTTTAAAGTAGATGTTTATAGGAAAACAATAGTACACAATTGGTTCGGGTCAATCTGTAAGGTATAAATTGGAAAAATCCTGCCGAACTTGGAGAGGATTTTAATTGGGGTGTAAATCAACTTTGGGCGGGAGAACGTTCTTGTTAAAAAACATCAATTTATTAAGCTGGCAACTGTTAATTAAATTATGGCATCTCAAATATCTCATTCCAGGGCGCGCTTTATATTTCGGTAATTTATCATTTTCATTGCTTACTACGGTTCTATTGTAATTGTAGGTTTGATAGTTTAGTCGGTAGCTTCTAATATTTCAGAAAAGCATTTTAGTCTTTGTTTTTGAAATATAATATGTATGGTGGATTTAGACGCGGGGTCGAAACACAATAAATATTTAATTCATTTGATGATAGAGTTTGTTCTTAAATTTGCAGAGGTTTATTTGTCAGCATTCTGGTTTCATGGGAAAGTATATCCTTATTCTGACTTGCCTGGTGGGTAGGTACCACTGTACACATATTATCATAGGTACAAGTTGTACATTTATAAGATATTTATTTACTTTTCGTTGTTGTGTTTTTCTGTATTTGTTTTAATTTGTAAACTTTGTAGCTGAGTTTTCCTTGCAGATTTCTTTCTCATCAGAATATCTTACGCTTTGGACCACATTAGACAAAGTAAAGGATGCAATATTGGCCGTTTAAAAATTAAATCATACTATTTTACAATAAAAACTAAATTCAACCTATAAAAAAAACTTATAAAATATAAATTAAAAATACTTCAAAAAAAATAGCTCCTCCAAATCGCTGTCCTGTGGCATGGTGCCCAATACACTGACAGAATTTCACCTCTGAATTAGATACCTTATTTTTGAGAGTCAAAACTGCCAGCCCTATTTGTCACCAGAGACGTCAATGAGCCTAAAAACAATTTCATTATAGAACGCTATTATTGTTTCTACAGCAAACGTCGAAATTAAGTAAATTAGCAAATCGTTTCATATTTTAGACGCGTGCTGTTCTGCACTTGTTCGGCTGCAGCACCAGCTCTAACAGAAGTGCCTTGAAGGTGGAAAGGGGTGAGGGAATCCCAGCAGGTAAAATCCTACACCAGGGATTGGCTTAATCTCCCAGGTACTAACGTCATTCCGTCTGGACGCGTACTATCGTCTCGAATCAGACCGCATTTTGAGTAAAAAGTTTTTTTTGTTTTTGTTTTGTAATTATGTCCTTAATTTATTTTGTAAAGCAGTGTTTTAATTGCAGATGTCTTTCTTAGTCAGATTAAAAACAGGTCATTAAAATCTGCTAAGCTGCTGGTATTCTGCTATAAGCTTTGGACCACTTTGCTGCTTAGTCTTCCGCTAGCAGGAGTACAATTATTTTAAATAATGATGTGTTACAAATGCCGGTAATAGGTTTACGTGAATAAAGATATTTTGACTTTGACATGTATTTTTGATTCTAAGATATGACTATTAGATACTCCTCCACATTCACCTATTTTTTATTTATGTCACTGTGATAGTGACATAAGAGAGGTCTAGTAATATGTTAAATCGAGACATTTTTAAAGCTATGAACAGGAACGTAAAATTTGTATATTTTTTTTGTTGTCTAAAGTGTAATTCCAAGAAAGTTGGAATTTAATATCAATTAAATTATGACTTTGGATCTATATTAAAATATCAGAATTGTAACTTTAAACTAAAAGATGAAGCTACTAAGAATTCTAAATGTAGGTATTGGAAGACACCCACATCAACTTTCGTTTTGTTATTCGCGGTTTTTTGGTGGTAAAAAAAGAACACATCGCCCAACTGACCAAACCAGTAAGTAGCATTTAGAGGGAACACATCTGCAGCTTAACCGTTTAACTGATATTTTTTCTCCTTCTTTATGAGAGAGATTTATGTATTATAACATAATTTATTATTGGTATACATATATTATATACATATGTCTGTATGTTATTTTTTATGTTTCTATTTCTACCGTACTCAATTATAAATGTCTCAATGTTCGAAAGGTAAACAGGAACAGAATGTCTTATGCCATTACGTTCGCCTTTCGTATAGATTTACAATAAAGTTATTAAATAAAATATTTTATAAATTAAAAGCTTCTTTAAATTTACCTGAGTACCTTTACTACTGGATTCAAATTAATTAAATATCATAATGAGATTATTGAGAATGCATCATGATGCTTCGTGGACCTATACATGAAAACTATTTTTTCGACTACCTATTATCACAGGTGAAGTTGGGTCACTTGGCAGAAAAACAAGCTAATGTGAAAATATAAAAAAGTAGACCATATAAAAACTTTTCAATATTATTTTAAATAGGTGGTAGGCTGACTGATGGTGGTAATTTTCCCAGTCTGCTGATGCGGGAGAGTATCCACCGTTGGTGCCGATAAACCCAGGAAAGTGTATCCACGTTTCGGGATCAGGCTCGAATTGCCGTCATGGCGGGTACAGCCGGCATAGTGTTAGGGACTGATGTCAGTGATGAATGATTCCAGTTGCTAATATTCATGGACTTCGCACGCAATTTACCATCAGGTGGGGGCTAGGTTACATGTCGTGCTAGTATATATTTTTTAAATATATTGGTTAGGTAATAAAAATGCGGTAGTGGCTCGGTTGTAAGAACGCCCTTTCTCAACATCGTAAGAGGTGGGTTCAAACCCCGGCATGTACCAATAGGAAATACACTCTTCTTACGTAGATTTGTTTTAGACTTACAACACCACTGTTGTCGTGCCTCATTGAGCACGTTAAGCCGTCGGTCCCGGTTCCATTAATACCAACTTGTGGAATGGTTAATTTAAAAAATCAGATTCTTGCCAACCCGTCTGGCCAGCGTGGCGAGTGTAGGCCAAATTCTCCAGTATATGTTCTGTAAGGCCCATCACCAACAGTGGAGGTCTAGGTCGCTGTGTTCTGTAATGATGAATTAAAATCGGGAGAAACAGGTATATTATATGTATTGCTTTAGTTGTCCCAAAGGTTTGACCAGTATAGAATGTCTAGCGGCATTAGGTCCGCCTTTGTACTTTGTGCAATAAAGTTTATAATAAATAAAATAAAATATATTAGTCGGATGAAAAAGCTGGGTGAAAAGCGACACTTTTTCCCTGGAAGCAGTGTTGAGGAATCTTTTAACTAAAAATGCAAAAGGTAAAGTGCACACGAAAAGTAGTGTTGCCCAAAGCAAGACCAAGCCCAAGTCTTGGTCTTGGTCTTGGTCTTGCACCCCTTGGTCTTGGTCTTACTTAAGACTCTTGCTCTGACTCAATATATATATTTCCAATCGTACTAAGGAAATGAGCTGAACTGCCTCCGTGGTCTAGCGGTTAAGTCCGTGGATTTAGACTCGGAGGTACCGGGTTCGATTCCTGGTCGGGACACAAAAAATATTTATTAATGTTAATAAATACATTTCATTAATATTTAATTTATTAGTGATATTTCTCGAGTTTGGTACGCTGGAGACATCGACGAGCTTGCCACTTGTCATGATGGGCCTATAGTAACGTTGGCTAAATGTGAATCCGCTTCTTCAAAAGTGTGGTTTCTGACCACACCAGACAGTATACGGTCGTGACAACAGTAAAAATGACGGACACGACGCAATAACAATTTATTAAAAACAAATATCTTAATCCCAAAATATGTCAAACATTTTCAGCAAAATTAGAAAAACTGTCTAAGCAAGAGTCTTGCGAGACTCTCTACCAATTCAATTCAATTCATTTATTCACCATAAGATACATGACGTACACTTGGTTTTGTCAGTTATACAATTACCAGTTTACATATCATGGAAGGATAGCAAAAGGTCGACCGTTAGTGCAAAGAACAGCCATCGTCATTACCAAATTAAAACTATGTAAATTATACTCTCCCTAAATATAGATGCTGCTGTAAAAAAGCGTTGTCAGTTACTATACTACTTAAACCTACGTTATTAAATTAGATGTCAGCAAATGTCACAAAATATATTAAAAAATATTACATTATGAAAGATAAGCAGCTGTAAAAGGGCGTTGTCACTTAAAAACTAAAAAAATATATAAAAAAATATAAAATATAAAAAACTTATGTTTGTTATCAAAGCAACCTAAATGTCATAATTAAAATAATAATAATATAAAATAAAAAATATGAAAGAATGTCACCTAATATATTTCTCTTTTAAAACATCCTCTATGGTGTAATATGATTTGTTGATTAGAATGGTTTTAATTCTGTCTTTGTACATATTATAATCTAAGTTGTTTGTGTCTACAGAGAGTTTATTATACAATTTGACACATTGACACAAGAAGCTTTTTGATATTTTATTTAATCTGTGCTTTGGTACTTGGATAAGAGATGACATGTGATGGTAACGTGAGTTTTCGCTAAATTGCATTTTGGGAAACTCCTTAATCATCATTATCATTCATCATCATTACAGCCCCTAGAACACAGCGTCCTAGACCTCCACTGTTGGAGATGGGCCTTCCAGAACATATATTTGGAGAATTTTGGCCTACACTCGCCACGCTGGCCAGACTCCTTAATGTTCTCCTTAATATATAGCAAACACAGCATATAAACTGCCTCCGTGGTCTAGCGGTTAAGTCCGTGGACCTAGACTCGGAGGTACCGGGTTCGATTCCTGGTCGGGACACAAAAATATTTATTAATGTAAATAAAGACATGAATATTTAATTTATTTGTGATATTTCTCGAGTTTGGTACGCTGGAGACATCGACGAGCTTGCCACTTGTCATGATTGGCCCATAGTAAAGTTGGCTAAATGTAAATCCGCTTATGTATAAGCGTGGTTTCTGACCACCCCGAAAGGGAAACGGTCGTGATGATACTTTACTTTTACAGCATTATATAATTACTGTACAAAATAAGAATACCTAGTTCTTTAAAAATAAGTTAATAATAACGAGACTATGGAAGATTATTATTACATCAGATTATATTGGTTATATTTATTTAGTTGGTGTTGCACGTGGGATTGAGAATTGCCCTAAACTATTAAGCAAAATAACCATGCTGCAACACAAACTATAGACGCAATGCATTTTTCAGTAGGGCGGCAATAATGTTTAACGAGCTCAGCATCGATGTCGATCTCTTCAATGCCGGCATTGCAATGGTTAGACGAGTGATGACGAATGAGCACTTCGAGTTTGTAGACTGACCTATTGTTTTTTAATTTTGTTATTTTTGATTTCTTTTCTGCAATTGTTTTTTTTTTTTTTTATATATATACTGAGCACGGCATGTGACACCGCGCCCACCTGATGGTAAGCGGTACGCGAGGTCCAAGAATGGGAGCAACTGACGCCAGCCTCAGACGACCAACATCAGTCCCTACCACTATGCCGGCCTATAAAGATGCTCTTTCACACTTCGTTTGAAGGACTCCGCAGGTTATAGGAGTGGGGAAACACACTGGCTGGGAGAGCATTCCACATCTTCAGCGTACCCACATGTTCGCGTAGGGATAGTGGCTACGGTATGTGGATGCATATTTTGGCCTGTGCGAGTGGTGCGGTTGCGGAATAGAGAAGAAGGGATAAGGTTGTGGAGCTCTTCAGAACATTCACCGTAGTATAGCTTGTAGAACACGCTCAGGGAGGCCACATCTCGGCGAAGCTGCAGCGATTCGAGAGTTTTAGACACTGTAGTATCGTCCACTATTCGAATCGCCCGCCTCTGTAGGACATTGAGAGCATCTGTAAGGTACTTAGCGAAACCATCCCAGAGGTGAGAAGAGTATTCCACGTATGACCTTATTTGTGCTTTATAAAGCATAAGTCGGAGTGAGGGCGGAAAAAAAAAATGTATTTATTTGTCATGTCTTTTTATTATTTTATCGTATCTATTGTTTTTTTTTTGTCTTTATTATTATTTTATTGTTGTTCCTGTATTCGTACTTTGCTTTTGAAAAGTTTTTCTTGCATGTTTTCTATTGTATCTATCGTGTTTGTATTATTATCTTTCCTATATTTGTATTGTAGCTGTAAGTTTGCCTAAATAAATAAATAAAATAAGATATTAGTGGTCTTGTTCATGGTCTTAGTCTTGCTTTTTTGCACTGCAAGAGATTGGGCAACACTAACGAAAAGTATTATTTAGGACAAAATAAACCACAGTTTGCGCTTGAACGCCTCTGTCGGGTGTAAGGTTACAATTTTATTATTTTTATTTAAAATACTTAAAAAGCTTTTTTGCACATACGTTTGAGTAAATCTTTATCATGACCGACTCCGTGGTCTAGTGGTAACAAACGCCGTGAACTCGGGAGGTCGTGGGTTCGATTCCCACCGGGGGCAAGTTGTACATTGTATAATTTGTCTCGGTCTGGGTGTTTATATGTATAATATGTATATATTTACAAAAAAAACAAAGTATAATATATAATCAACCATCTAGTTTCCGTAACACAAGCCTCGTAGCTTACCACGGAAATTAGATGGCGCTGTGTGACCTGTCTGGAAATATTTATTTATTATTAATTATCATTATTAAATCCCATAGAACATAACAGACATAGACCTCCACTGCTGGATAGTTCTGGAGAATGTCTACACTCGCCAAGCTGGCCAGACGGGTTGGCGAGGGTCTCATGTTAATTTTTAATGACAATTTATTCTTGATGCATTCATTTAACGTGATTAATAAGCCTTCTAACAGACCAAATCGCGTGGTCATTTTCCAAAAAATTGTTCACGATTGTCGAAAACGTAAAAGTAAAGTAAAGTATCATCACGACCGTTTCCCTTTCGGGGTGGTCAGAAACCACGCTTATAAATAAGCGGATTCACACTTAGCCAACTTTACTATAAGCCAATCATGACAAGTGGCAAGCTCATCGATGTCTCCAGCGTACTAAACTCGAGAAATATCACAAATAAATTAAATATTATGTAAATAAATACATTTACATTGATAAATATTTTTGTGTCCCGACCAGGAATCGAACCCGGTACCTCCGAGTCTAAATTTACGGACTTAACCGCTACACCACGGAGGCAGTTAACGTATATTGTCAGTGTCGAAAACGTATATTGTTTTTTCAAACGACGTCACATGATTCGATTACGTCCTACGTCTATTCAGTTTATTTTGCGTTGCGCCGCTGCCAGCGACGACGTCAGCTTCATAATCTTGTTAAAAATGTCTTTGCGAACGCTGAATGCGATAATCGATCAACAGTCAAATAGTTAGATGTGTGTCTGCGTACCTTTAGTCATAAAAATGTCGGAATCGTATCAAATTTATCTGTCAAATTAGCGATTTTCGCTATTCAACGGCGAAATTTGACACATAAGTTCTCAAATTTAAGTATTACATTGATGACCGGGATTAGTGTTAGGGACTGATTCCAGTTGCTAACATTCATGAACCTCGCGCGCCACTTACCATCAGGTGGGCGCAAGGTCACATGTAGTATATGAAAAAAAAGGCCTTGGAATTCGACGCGTAGGATCGATTCTGATTTAATTAATTTATATTTGACACCAACGCAGTGGTGGCTCCGTTGTAAGAACACTTAAGAAATTCATTTTTCTTACGTAGGTCATAGATTTAGAACACCGCCGTTACCGTGCCTCGGAGAGCACGTTATGCCGTCGGTCCCGGTTCCACCAATACCAACTTGTGGAAACGTTGATAAATTGTCATTAAAAATTAACATCAGTTCCTCGCCAACCCAGCCAGCGTGGCGAGTGTAGGCCAAATTCTCTAGATATATATATTCTGGAAGGCCTATCTCCAACAGTAAAGGTCTGGCAGTGAATGAAAAATATTTGTCATTCGCGCATTTTTAACCCAGCCTATATCGTGATACTATTAATCTCCACGGGTAATAGACCCGGCACCAGCACGGTTAACAATATTAAAGAATATTTTTCAAGCTTGTTACTTTAAGTTAAGTCCGTGGATTTAGACTCGGAGGTACCGGGTTCGATTTCTGGTCGGGACACAAAAATATTTAATTTATTTGTGATATTTCTCGAGTTTGGTACGCTGGAGATATCGACGAGCTTGGTTTCTGACCACCCCGAAAGGGAAACGGTCGTGATGATACTTACTTACAAATTACAATAGATAATTTGAATTTGTCGCGTGTTTCAGAACCGTACCAAAGGGCTAGAATTTGCAAAATACATTGTTGCTAAATGCTGATCCATGTACACGCTTTGTTGCAAGTCTGCTTAATATTCGCAGGCCCTAGACGTGATGCATTACATTTCTATAAGAACCGACCTAACTTGTTATTTTATGAATATGCTTAAATAGTACCCACTATGTGTCGTGTTTTAACTGTCATATTTTGAAGTAATTTAAATAATAGTGACAATAGGGCTGGCAGTTTTTTCTCCCAAAAATTAAGTCTGATCATTCAAAGGGGAAATGCTGCTAGTGTATTGGGCACCATGCCACAAGACAGCGATTTGGAGGAGCTATTTTTTTTGTAAGTAATTAATTTTTATTTTCTATGTATTATTATATATTTTTTAGGTTAGATTTTGTTGTAATATAGTTTATTTAATATTGTAATTCTTTTATATTGTTTGTATATTACTTCGAATAAAATTTTTAATTTAAATAATAATAATAAATATTTCCAGACAGGTCACACAGCGCCATCTAGTTTCCGTGTGGTAAGCTACGAGGCTTGTGTTACGGAAACTAGATGGTTAATAAACTACATTTTATACTTGCTAAAGGATATCATCCATTTTAGACTATTTTTGACAACTACTAATTAATATTTAGTTTTTGTACCAACAAGGATTTTTTTATGCTAGAACGACATGTGACCTTGCACCCACCTGATGCTAAGTGACGCGCATGGTCTATGAATGTTAGCAACTGGAATCAGACACTTATGTCCGACATCAGTTTCTAACACTATGCCGGCTTGACTAGATGCCATTTCACACTTCGCTTGAAGCACTCCAGGTTATAGGAAAGTGGAAACACAGAGGCTGGAAGAGCATTTCACATCTTTATTGTGCGACAGATGTATAAGTCACCAAATTTATACGTACGCGAAGGGATGGTGACTACGGTATGTGGGTGCATATTCTGACCTGTGCGTGTGGTTCGGTTGCGGAATGGAGAGGAAGGAATTAGGTTATGGAGCTCTTCAGAGCACTCACCATAGTATAGCCGGTAGAACAGAGTAGAGCTTAGTAAAAAATAAAGAATGTCAGCAAGCGCTTGACTGATGAAAGGTTTCGACACAGACTGTTAATTTATGTATTTTTTATTTTAAACTCTGACCATAGTTATACTATCAACACTAAACCTACACCTAAACTAAATAAAATTAAGGGTTTTTTTCTATTTAAATTGTAATCTTGTTAGTATAATTTATCTAAAAATGCATATATTTATTAAAAAAACTTGTACTATGTACAAAGGCGGACTTAATGCCGCTAGACATTCTCCGACAGCCAAACCTTTAGGACATTTAGACAGTATAGATGGTAGGTGCAATCATTAATGGGGGCAAGTTGTACATTGTATAATTTGTCTCGGTCTGGGTGTTTATATGTATAATATGTATATATTTTTTAAAAAAAAAGTATAATATATAGTTTATCAACCATCTAGTTTCCGTAACACAAGCCTCGTTGCTTACCACGGAAACTAGATGGCGCTGTGTGACCTGTCTGTAAATATTTATTATTATTATTATTAAATATTACATACTAATACATATACAAATACATAAATACGCATTATTGTAGTGGGGAGCAAGATCCATGATTGTTAGCAATCGGAATCAGACACTCATGACTGACATCAGTCCTTAACACTATGCCGGCTTGACTGGACATAACGGCAATTCGAGCCTGATCCCAAAACGTGAGGCTACACTTTACTGGGTTTATCGGCACGAATAGCGCATACTTCCCCGCCCCGGCAGACTGGTGAAATTTCCACCATCAGTCCGCCTACCAGCTATTTATATAGTGATATGATAGTGATTTTGAGGAATCGATAGTAGGTTGTAATTAAAAAAAAAAAACATCAGACTCTCGTCAACCTGTCTGGCCAGCGTGGCGATTGTAAGACAAAATCTCTAAAAAAATCTGGAATGGGCATCTCCAACAGTGGATGTCTAGGACTAATAATAATGGTAGGGACTGATGTCAGTGGCTGGCGTCAGTTGCTCCTATTACAATAAGGTGGGCGCGAGTCACATGTACTCAGTATTAATATATAATTACCTAAAGATAAATATAACCCATGGTAGGCACCATTAACTTGTTTATTTTATGAATATACTTTTAAACACACATTGTGATACAACGGCCGAGTTGTTAAGTGTCTTCGCCTCTTAGAAAAACGAAGAAAAACGCTGGACTCCATGGCTCTATTTATATTTTTAACCAGCTGCTGCCCGGCATTATCCATGTAATATAGTGTGGTCAGGCCAAAAAAACCTTCAGGCCCCTATTTCACCACGTCGACATATGTCACTGACAAGCAACAGGTGACAATTTTGAAAATTATTTTCTATAATAGTTCCAATAAACATTCGAAACAAGAATTAGTTTTTCTAGTCGACATACCTATTTGTCAGTAAATCTTGACATGTAAATATTTGGATTGAATTATTATTTATATTTTTGTATTAATTAATTTATCACGATGTCGAATTGATTTATTGATATAATAATAATAATAAATATTTCCAGACAGGTCACACATCTAGTTTCCGTGGTAAGCTACGAGGCTTGTGTACGGAAACTAGATGGTTGATAAACTACATATTATACTCTTTTTTTTTTTTGTAAATATATACATATTATACAAACAAACACCCAGACCGAGACAAATTCTCCCGAGTTCACGCCAACGTTTGTTACCACTAGACCACAGAAGCGGTCATTTTTGAATTGTTGACAATACAAATCTGTCGTAATCGTCTGGCCAGATCTTAAGAAGTGAACGACACCAGCACTGGCCCACCAAACACTCACCAGTACCTTTTTCTGAGTCAACTTTCTAATAATATTAATATATGTACGAGAGAACAGTGACAAAAAAAAAACGATAATTAGCCTGTTTTTCATTCATTCATTACAGCCCCTAGAACACAGCGTCCTAGACCTCCACTGCTGGAAATGGACCTTCCAGAACTGGAGAATTTGGACTACACTCGCCACGCTGGCCAGACGGCTTGGCAAGGATATGATGTCATTATTTATGACAATTTATTAACGATTTCACAAGTTGGCATTAGTGGAACCGGGACCGACGGCTTAACGTGCTCTCCGAGGCACGGGAACGGTGGTGTTGTAAATCTATAACAGATGTACTTAAGAAAAGTGTATATCTCATTGGTACATGCCGGGTGGGTTTGAACCGACCTTTGTAGGATTTAAGGTACGCGTTCTTACAACCGAGCCACCACCGCGCCTGTATTTATTATTAGCCTGTAACAATATTTATTTACATGCATATTAAAAAAAAAGTAACTGCCAATTCTAGCAATTTATTAAATCTACATTTTGGTTCTTCTAATTAGTAAATACAACACGCTCAGACTATCCTGTAGGCTTCAGTTCAGTTAGTTGGAAAAGGTCCTTAAACTTAATGCCTTTGTAAACATTTAGAACTATTTCGCATTACCGCTGCTGTAGGTAAACGAGCTTATTTACAAAAACCTAAGTGTTTGAACTTTGCTTAAAATGTAAGTATATTGTTTTTCCATTTTGCAAATTTGTAGGAATAGGAAGAGGGAAAGAGAGGGCGACAAATATAAGAGTGTTAAAGCCAGTTCTATGACCCATCGATGGGGAGAGTCGCACCTCAGCCATGGTCGGCGGCGGACGTCAACAATTTGTGTTTCGGTGACGTCACACCGTGTGTACGCAATTTTCGGTGCTGCAGTCTGCTGAATAGCCACACGAGTGTATTTATCGATCGGAACTTGGATTATTAGTTTTATGTGAAAAGAGTTTTAGCATCAGAAGACCTGGTCTCCTTCTGGAAACCTGGGGTCGACTCCACTGAGACGTTGTCAGCTGCTGCTGGAAGAGGTAAGTGCTTCTGCCCCTTTCTTTGGACTTCACGGAGCTGGCTCGTCATCAAACCCCTCCACAATATACAGTCCACTCATCTACCACGGGTGAAGGAGTTGGAAATCTCCCCCACACAAGAGAGAGAGATATTATTTTCAGAATGGCTCTAATTAGTGAAAACGTAATAGTACGAGAAGATGGCGTTACTTCTTAGAACTTCCCATACAATCATAGCAAGCTATATGCAGCCCGCAAATATATATTTTTTTATACTAGCGCGACATGTGATCCTGCGTCCACCTGATGGTAAGTGGCGCTCAAGGTCCATGCATGTTAGCAACTGGAATGAGACACTCATGACTGAAATCAGTCCCTAACACTATGCCTATCAATATCCGCGCGGCATGGTGGCAAGAACGCTGGCCGCATTTAATCTATAGAGAAGAGAAATTTCTAAGCATTCCATGGATTCACCGTACGTGTGCCGGGTCCATCGTGTGTGGGTAAGAGATAAGAAGAATGGTATCTATGGTTTGCGACCGGCAATAGGCTGGTTTAAGAAAAGGAGGCCTCCCTTTTTTATTTTGCGCGATAATACGCTCACCATCCACCATTCTACTCCTCTCCCTACCCAACCAAATACTGTATGATTCCGTTAATGCCGTCTTGGAAGCTCGTTCCATAAATGTATTGACGGCAGACCTGCTTAGGCCCAATTCTTTCAGTAAGTGATGCAATGATTTTGCTGGAACTCCTCTCGCACCAACTTCCACTGCGTAAACCTGAGTCTAGAACTCGTTCCTGATCATTTCTTCTGTGCGATCATAACATTTATTCGACTTCATGTTGTGGTCTTTTGGAATATTTGATTCCCACGGAACGGTAAGTTCAATAAGGATAACTTTTTTCAAGTTCCGAGAAAACACTAAGATGTCTGGTCTATAGGCTGATACAGCTAGTTCATCTGGGATCCTATAATGATGTTCAAATGTATCCATGAGAATTTTCTAGTCTGATGCGGCGCCAAGGATCGAGGTAGGCT
Source organism: Tinea semifulvella (assembly GCA_910589645.1). Lineage (NCBI taxonomy): Eukaryota > Metazoa > Arthropoda > Insecta > Lepidoptera > Tineidae > Tinea > Tinea semifulvella. The sequence continues at coordinate 2,048,439 of OU342604.1, forward strand.
TGCATTTAGTTAATATATCTCTAAATTGTCTGTAATTTTATTTCCTAGAAAGTCAATAGACTATATTTCTGAAAAATACATTAAGACTTGAATAATATTTAGAAAGAAAGAAATATACTTATTTGTCGCCAAAAAATACACATAGCATAATACATTTTTTTTAAAAACTATACAAAATAAAAATAGTAAAAAGATTATGCGCAAAATAATTAGCCTACCAGCACATGTATAACGACAAAAAGGCGATCAGCTCGGCGTCCGCTACAACCTATAGATAGGCCATAGCGCCGATTTTCAGCCGCCGCCTTACGGATGGAAAGCACGTCACGGACACAGATGTACTAAAATACAACCTATTTAACACATACATTGCACGAATACACATACACATACATAGAAAGAAAGAAAGAAAATACTTTATTTATCACAACAATTAGAATGGTTACAAAAAAATTAAAATATGCAAGGAATAAATTTAAATGTAAGCCTATTCTATATACCGAAACATACAAACAGGTGTGGCGATAAATAGGTGGTCAGCTCAGCATATGCTACAGCCGAGGCTGCAGCGCTGATTTTCAGCTGATGCCTTATGTTGGCAGTCGCAGGGTCGCAGAGATATACAGTACCATTTACTTAATCGGAAGGAGCACTAAATGTACAGTTTACATATATGTTTACCAAATTAGAATAGAATAAATAAATAATATTATGATAAATAATATAAGTCATAGTCAAGAAAAAAAAACAATTGTATATTAATTAATAAATAGAATAAGATTAGGATTAGGTAAGTTGCTACTACTACATAATAATAATAACATCCCAGCCTTGCATAGTAAAGGTAAACAAAGGTGAATTCAGGCATGCAGCTAGCATGCTCGCTGAGAAGCAATGAGTATGGATTTCAGTTTATTTTTAAAACCAATAACCGATTGCATCCGGCGAAGTGGCGGAGGCAGATTATTCCAGATTTTAGTAGCCGCATACCTGAAACTGCCACGAAAAGCAGACGTCTTATGTCTAGGACAACATAAGAGGTCAAAACTAGATCTAGTGTTGTGACGTTTGGGTAGTTTGGGCCATATCAATTTTTCACACAGGTAACTCGGGGTGTTCCGCCTGATCACACGAAACAGCAACGTTGCCATGTGAAGAATTCTGCGCTCTTTCATTTTTAGATGATTGTGTTAAAATGCTTTATTGTGAGACCGAGAGGTATGCAAATGGAGAATTGGCCTAAAAGGCATTGAGTTCGCCCTTGTACTCATATATAACTTTAAGTTTAATTATAATTATATTTAATTCTGTGGTGTCAAGGAAAAAGGAAGTACATAACTTGAACTTTTCACTAGAGGCAAATTAAGAAAATAACACAATTTTATAATTAGAAATTTGTAATTTACGTAAGGTTTAATTTCATTAGTTGCATACTTTAGGTACGAGTCGACTCATCTCACTATGCATAACAGAATTATTGGCGGTAAAAACGCGATACTGACATAACTCGTGTGTCGTGATTTCTAAAAACTTTTAAAAGTGATAAGTGGGTAGGTTTACATCTGCCGCCCAGTATGTACGAGACTACACCGCATAGCTTCAGTCGACCCGTGACCACGGCCAGTGCAACTTGGCTGAAACGTCGGGAGAAATATGTCTCAAAGGTAAATCGCGTAAAGACCCGTTAAAATTATAAAAATCTATTATGAATGTGCGCGAAAGTTTAAGTGAGATAACTCGATTGAACTTTTTACTTATTTATACATTTTAATGTTACGACTAGCCCTTTTATGTACGTAGGGATGTAAAAATAAACTGTACGGTTTATAGACTCATCTCCTTATTGCATTGACGCATATTAATGTTTTAAACCAATAGGTGCAAAAATCTAATTTTAAATTTTTTCGACTCATCTTCTCTTTCCTCGACACCACAGAATTATTCCACCCAGTTTTTTGTCCCACCCACCCAACAGAAATTTGTGTCCGTGACATTGTAGAATAGAACAGAGAAATGTCACAAAATTAGTATTTAGTCGTCACGCGACGAACTCGAATTTTCACGAACTAACCTTGGATAATTTTAATGTCTTTGCGGCGTAATAACATGTAATTAGGGGAGCGTGTTACAGACAAATAAAGGAAATTAAGACTGAGTTTTATGCCATATCCCATGGGTATTATATTAGTATATTTTTTTTCAATTCAGCAATTGTAATATTGTTAAAGTATAACATATTAATTTCAAACAACTTAATAAAATAAATAGAAGTTGTATCAATACGACCGTTTCCCTTTCGAGGTGGTCAGAAACCACGCTTATAAATAAGCGGATTCACATTTAGCCAACTTTACTATAGGCCAATCATGACAAGTGGCAAGCTCGTCGATGTCTCCAGCGTACCAAACTCGAGAAATATCACAAATAAATTAAATATTAATTAAATGTATTTATTTACATTAATAAATATTTTTGTGTCCCGACCAGGAATCGAACCCGGTACCTTCGAGTCTAAAGCCACGGACTTAAGCGCTAGACCACGGAGGCAATAAAATAAATAATAATAAAAAAAATTATTGCACACAAAATATACAATATAAAGTGTTGTACATAGGCGAGCATAATACCATGAAGATATTCTCCACCAGCTAACCATTTGCCATCTCATTTAAAAGCATTAAATTTAAGGGATTTTGAAATAAAGTTATTTAAGCTATTGGTACTAAAGTTATACTTTTTAAATAAGAAATTTCTTAGTGATGTACTTAAGTAGGAAAATTAAATTGTTATCATTACCTTTTCTTTGACATAACCTTAATATAAATCATTGACATGCAATATATTTTTTTTTTTTTATGTATTTAGGAGTGTCGAAATTATTGCCTAATTATATAGTTGTAAATATTTTGAGGAGCGGTGGTTGCTCGGTTGTAAAAACGCGTACCTTAAATCCTACAAAGGTCGGTTCAAACCCACCCGGCATGTACCAATGAAAATTCAATACACTTTTTTTTACGTACATTTGTCATAGATTTGCAACACCACCATTCACGTGCATCGGAGAGCACGTTAAGCCGTCGGTCCCGGTTCCACTAATGCCAACTTGTGGAATCGTTAATAAATTGTCATAAAAAAATTACATCATATCCTTGGCAAGCCGTCTATCGTGGCGAGTGTAGGCCAAAATTCTCCAGTTGGAGGTCTAGGACGATGAATGAAAAAAAAAAATTCCATATTTTTTTAAGTGATCTGTTGGGCACTTGACGAAGTTCTACCGGCAAATTGTTCCACAGATTTGCGGCCACTACTTAGACTGAAAACCAGAGTGATGAGAAGGGATGGATAGAACAGAATTATGGGACGAACGGAGAGATCTGTTATGAAATGAGAAAAGATGGCTAAATTTGTATAATATATTTATTATTATTAAATGTATAAAGTTAATAATTGTTAGTAGAACTTTTAGTGTGCCGTTTTTATTAGTTTTTTTTTTTTTTTTTTTAATTACAGCTCATTATATTTAACATATTTATTATTATTTGTGAAATAGGGTGGGACTAATCGTCTCCAAGTCACTGCGACCAGTAGTGATTGTGACCTCTGTACATTATAGTTCGTTCACTAGCCCTACGGCTTCAAGGAACCTTAGTATTGGCTTAGGAGCGAGGCGTCGCACCTCCTCAGGGCTTAAACTGTGAGCACCCAAGATGGTGCTACGCTTGTGGTGCAGGGCATAACAGTCGCAAAGGAGATGGACAGGTGTCTCAGACACCTCGCGACAGAATCTGCACTTATCTGTTTCTACCAAGCCCATGGTAAACATGTGCTAGTTTAATTTACAGTGACCAGTTAGGGCTCTAGTGAGAGTTCTTAATTTAGGTTTGCATAGCTGAAGGGCTTTGATCGTGTACTTACCTGAGTAGCCCACCATTAGCTCCTTCGAGTGCCTCTGCCCTGGAGTTGCCTGCCAGGCAGATACACATTGTGCGTGTTTCCATTTTTTTAATGCTGCGCGGAAAGTGCTTTTCGATAGTCCACAGAAGGGTTCTGGACCCATCAGTGCAGACTCAGCTCCTTTCCTGGCCAGTTCATCGGCTATTAATAGTGGAACACAAGCCAAAGAGATTTTATATTATTTAGACAAAACAATTAAAACAGAAATAAGAGTAAAATATAGTAGTTAGATTTAAATTAATAGTGCAATTGAACTGTGACTAGCAAAAGTTAAAGAAAAATAATAATAATAATAAATAAGTGAAAACCAATAGGTTAATGATTATTTACCTAAAATAAAATGAATGAATGAGAGGTAGAAGCAAAATTATACTATATATACGAGTATAGCAGTATTCGTATATTAGCAAGCGAAGTGTATTTGCAAAGTCAGTCCGGGATAAGAGTTGTCTTGATACTGCCTCCGGTGATTAGTTAGATGTATCAGAGTAGAACATGGCTAAAACGTTAATATAGACAAGTCATTTACAGTAATCTAAACAGGTGAATGAATAAATGTTTGAAAAATGTATATATACTATAGGTTATATATTTATATCTATTACTACGTTTATGCGAGTATGCCCATCTTTATATATCTCTGGGCATAGTTTACAAAACTTTGCTTCTAATCTAGGCTTAACCCACGCGACACGCTAAAATTAGTATCTAAAAGTAAAAATGTTAAAATAGGGATTTTGCATGACTCCAACTAATTATAAACAAACTACACTACGCCAATTGACTTATACACAAAAAGGACCGTCTATAGCCCGTAGTCTACTTGCGTATAATATTTCAAGTGGAATTATTAATAAAATAATATAATAAAAGTGTTTATTCCATCTAATTTCCGTGGTAAAGTCAAAGTCAAAGTCAAAATATCTTTATTCACGTAAACCTATTACAGGCATTTATGAAACGTCATTAATTTAATTATTTTGAATGATTCTACTCCTGCTAGTAGAAGACTAAGCAGCAAAGGGGTCCAATAACTAAGCTGTTAGCAGAAGACCAGCAGCTTAGCAAATTCCAGTGACCTGTTAATGTTTAATCTGACTGAGAAAGGAATCTGCAAGGAAAACTCAGCTATATCAGATTTACAAAATAAAACATATACAGAACTGCACCACAACGAACAATTAATAACCTTTTAAATTTAGTTATCAGTACCTATGAGAAAACAATACCTGGTACAGCAGTAACCCACCAGGCAAGTCAGAATTAAGGTAGACTGTAGTCTACTGCCTATGTGCAACCCGAAAGTCGACAAAACGCAAAAACCTCTGTTAATTTAAGTAAGCTACAAGGCTTGTGTTACGGAAACTAGATGGTTGATAACTACATATTTTACTTTTTTTTTTTTTGTAAATATATACATATTATACATAAACACACCCAGACCGAGACAAATTATACAACTTGCCCCCGGTGCCATGCGCGTCTTATTCCAGTTACTATATTCATATATATATATATATATATATATTCATGGACCTCGCGCCCCACTTACCATTAGGTGGGCGCAAGGTCACATGCTGTGCTAGTATTAAAATAAATAAAGAAAACGAAGTTAATCTGAATCTCAGTCTGGCCAGTGCGGTGGCTCGCTAGAACAAAGTCTCCAGATATAAGTTCTGGAGAGCCCATCTCTAACAGTGGAGGTCCAGGACGCTGTAGAACACATCTAGGGGCTGTAATTAAAATAACTTTCATCATCATCATCACGAGCTAGTTTCACCCTTGTATGGGTTTAGGCCTCTCCCAAGGCTCGCTATTGCACGCTGTTTTTTGCAACCCTAATAATACCTTCGCCAGCGACCTTCTTTAGGTCGGCAGAGGGTCGTCCTACTCTGCGTCGACCAGTAAGTGTTTACTAGTCAGTTACTTTTTCTTCAACGTTTTGAGTTTCAGCCATCAGAGGAATACCAAGCATCTCCATTAGATAGAAACTTCAACATAGTTTTTCTAATATTTTTGTTCAGCCGCGAGCCCTAAATAACTACACAAGAAATAGGTTAATAATTCGCTCTATTACATTGTATAATGACCGTTTTTCCGAAATATATATATTTAATACCTCACCTATCAAAACTGTAACTGTTTAACTTACTACCTCTTGTTATTACTGCTCCTATATCATACCTTGTATAATTTGCCTATATTTTTTTTTAAATTTTATGACTTCCATTCTTATAATTAACTGCTTACAATTTGTTGGCCCTAAAGGTCTTCTTTCAAATGTTTTCTTTTTAAATTATATAACTTCATTTATAATGACTGTTTGTGCCATAATAAAATAAAATAACTAAATAAATAGATGGGTATAATACAAACATTTAACGCGCTTCACTGAGTGGCGTTATCTGTCAGTGAGTTAGTAAACCAAACCGAACGAAGAACCTATCTTCCTTGTGTGCGTAATGAAAATGATTCGATGATGGTGGTTGACCTGAAGAAGGACGTAAGTGGGGGTTAGATGAGTAGAAAGAATCACAACATAGAAACCCAGTGGAGCTGATAATCATTAATATTGGTTAATTAATGGTAATCTATACGTTTACGGATTCATCTCAACTGCGCCACTAAATTAAACCAATTAATAGGCAAAGTGCCTTTCCTTGAGAGTCGTGGGCCCCAAATATAAGTTCTTAAGGTTTTAGGTTGTATTAAATAACTATTGATCACTGTAACAATTATTTTCAAGGAATAATATTGTTTTCTTTTCCTCGCTTTATTCGAAGAAAATAAGGTACAATGATTTAAAAAAATAATAACATATTAATTAAACTAAAAACTTACATCTTAAAACATAAATTACTATTAATAAAAATAAACCTAATTAATAAATAAAAATATAACTAAAAACTAAAATGAAGAAAAAACTAAATAAAAAATATTATAAATAATAAATTTGCTCCAAATCGCTGCCAATGGGCAAGGTGCCAAGGATACTGGCAGCATTGCCACGTTGAATGGCAATACTGATCCTTTGGCCCAAATATTGCCCAGCCCTTTTGTCTCCCGAGGTGTTGACGAGCTGTTTTGACAACGCCTTAAAAATTTCGTGTGCACTTGGTCCCCACGGCCCGAGAGTTTCAACTCCAAACGGCGCAAAAACACATCTCCCAATAAGCTGAGTGTATTTCCGCCGCTTGAGGTTCTCTGCTTTTAATGCAGCAGCGCCTGGGTCCTTAGAAGTCAAGGACAAGTGGGAAGGCGCCAGGGTGTCCACACAGGTGGCATCCCACACTAAAGGCAAACCTATCCTCCATGGAACCAACGTCATTCCGTCGGGCCGCTTCCCATCGTCGCGGGCCATGCCACTGGGTTCTAATATTGCTGGCGAACCCACAGACACAAGGGCCCGACGAATGACGTCATTGAGACAGGCGTGCCTTGGGATGCGACCTGTGCTCTTGCTGCAGGAAAGGCCGTGGTGGCCGAGTGCCCCGACGTTTTCTTTTCCTTAAATAAGGATACATATAATGGAACAAAAAATCCGGTAAATATATTAGGTCAATGACAAAACCGCGATATCTCTTGCTAGTGTGTTTTTCGCGTTTTATAATGAAAAGGTCATGGTATTATTAATTTATTTCGCCAACCTTTAATGGAGATTAGGCCTAGACCTTAAACGAAAGTGCACGGGTTCAGATCCCAGTGTCAATCTTCTACATTTTCTATTTCAATAATAATAATAATAATAAAATTCTTTATTGCACATTAAAATATACAAAATGAAATCAAGTACATAGGCGAGCTTAATACCTTGTAGATATTTTCTAACAGCTAACCTTTGGAGAACGACATAAGAAAGTTTGGGGTGGAGAGTTAGAAGGAGAGAATAAATATTAAACTAAATGCAAAGGTTGCTATACCTTTTACTGGGTATATCATATGTCATATTAAAAAGTAATGAAAATATATAAATTTACATGTCAGTTACATACACAAAATATATATTTATAAAGATAAATAAATATTTACATAAATAATACTCTAAATATAAATACATACACTAATGTGTATGTAAATGTCATGTATAAAAATTTTTCGATTTCTGAGTTAGTTAACTGGTCTTCCATTGCATCGGATGTTCATCTTATTTATGTTAATTGTTTTTTTTTTGTATATTATTTTTATTCGAAGTTAAATATAAATATATTTTGTATATAAATTAAATATCATTTTGCTTTTTAAGAAAGTAAGAAGATAGAAGATGTTTATTTAATAATACCTTTAGTTTTTCTTAATATTCAGAAATGGTAAGCAATTCAAATCATTTATTTTGCAAGTAGGCATAGTACAAAAAAAAAATGTATTCTGCGCTTTTATAAATCAAATTCTTACAATATTAATTTATTTATTAATTTAATGCACAAATTACAAAAGGCGGACTTATAGCCCGTAGACATTCTCTGACATCCAAACCTTTGGGACTAATTAGAACAACTGTAGGTGCAAGGAAAGTATAAGTGACACATCAATTAGATATAAATACTTATATAATAAACTTACTTATATATAATCTACTTATAAATATACTAAATACTAACACATACACAATAATAAACATACATGTAAATCTTACAAATTTTGTTAGGAGCTATTTAGAAAATGTGAGTAGACCAGCTTTTTAAATGATGATCTGGTAGATGCCTGCCTTATGGTAATAGGTAGATTGTTCCACAGATTTGTAGCAACAACCGCAAAGGAATTCGAAACAAATCCGGAATGATGAGATGGAACGGAAAGAAGTGAGTTGTGAGAAGATCGGAGAGATTTATCATGAAAGGAAGAGAGATAAGCGAATTTGTCCTTGAGGTATTTCGGTGTCGCAGGCTCATTAAAAACAGAGTAAAGGAGACAGAGGACTCTAAGATTCCTGCGACAGCGAATTGGCAGCCACTTCAACCTAGCACGATACTCGGAGATGTGATCATATTTACGGAAGCAATAGATTAATATAATACAATATAATTTTATAGTACATATTGGTGTATCTGGAGCAGTACATGACAACCATCATTTGGGAAGAGAAACAATAAAATAAACAAACGCTTTTTTTTAATTATAGCTGCTGTAAATAGACATTGTCACACTATAAGCTAACAGACACAATTAAGATAATAAAATAAAATGAGTGTGTTGTAAATCTACATCTACCGAGGTTCGAGCCGTACTGTAAATAAAAAGAGAAAAGTAAAAAAATATATAAATAATAAGATTGCGTTATACGATTGAACCTATGCGGAAATCAATATCTCTCACAGAATAACAAGTGGCCATCAAATAATAGTGGTTACTTAAATACTTGAGGGCAAGGTGGTAATGGCATTGGGAACTATTGGCCAATTTACGGGAAAATTACTATGGGAATTCAATACTACATAGCTGTATATTTCAATACGGTTGTGAATCTAGTGTTGTGCTTGTGTCGATAGAATAATTCGCATCATTATTTTGAAGGTAGGTGGAGTTACCAAGATTTATTGTATTGAAAACTGTCGTCAAGTCTAGTTGTGCCTTTGTCGATATCAAGTTTATTTATTTAGAAAGATTCTTACAAAGCAGTGGATGCTTGATTAGTTTAATTTGCTACTATTCTAGACCACAGCTCAAAATGTAAACATACGGCAAACAAAAAAATACAAAAACATGCAAAAAGCTAAAATAAAAATAATAAAAACTAAAAACATGCCCTAACATCTAATTTATAAATAATTAAAAATATAAAATATCCTAATAAGTATCTATGCAGTTTTATTTTTAGTTTATGAAACGTCATTAATTTAATTATTTAGAATGATTCTACTTCTTTCGGTCATCGCATAACTCGGTCCTTGCAATTCCCTCTCATCACACAAACTTTGTATCAAAGTCTTTTGTCGTCGTAGCGTCATCTCTCTGGAACGATCTTCCGGTCTCCATCCGACATGCCACAACTAGACTAACCTTTAAGAGACAAGTTCATAAGTATTTTGTGGAGCCAAAATAAGACCTCCACATAAAATTAAAATTGTTGTTTTACTTTTATTTATTTTATAAAATGTTATAAGTTGCTTTTTGTCAGTATTGTGTAGTTGTTTATATTTATTGTATCGCATTTATTACATTGTGTAGTTGTATTTGTATCTAGGTATATTGTATATGTATGTTTATTATACTTATATATATTATATATATATATATTACGTAGGTCTATATTATTTCTAAGAATTAAGATAGTAAATAATGTACATCATTCAATCATTTTTATTTTTTATATTTTGTGCACCTACTCCTGTCACTTAAAACTCTCTTATTGTCCTTAAAGTTAACAGGCAGAGAATGTCTAACAACATTATGTTGGCCTTTGTACTTATGTGCAATAAAGTTTTTAAATAAAATAAAATAGAACGAGTAAGATAGATAAGATGTGAGAAAAAGCAGGTACGTTTGAAAAACGAATAGTAGTTAAATTATTTTAGCTCGGTTTCTTCGCCAATCCATCGCAAGCGTGGCGAGTGTAGTACAAATTCTCCAGATATTCTGAAAGTCCCATCTTCAACAGTCGGTCTAGGGCTTTGTGTTCTAGGAGCTGTGTGGATAATGATTATTATTATTATTATTAATTTTAGATTCTTATATTTTTGTCTTTTCTCTTCGATAAATAATATATATAACATTTATATATGTATATTACGTTATAAAATATTATTATCAAAAATGGTAATATTTTTAATAAAGCTATCGATGCCAATTGTATCACATCACTAGACTTTAGCGCTTATCGATGCAATTTGATTGTTTCCTCGTAGATAAGGGATGTGGAATAAGAAACATTCATCTCGAGGAACTAGGTTCAATTCCCGGTACTGTCCCTTTTACCATCAGACGATGTTTACTAGTTTTTATTTAACACATAATTTATAAAAGTAAAGTATCATCATGACCGTTTCCCTTTCGGGGTGGTCAGAAACCATACTTATAAAAAAGCGGATTCACAATTAGCCAACTTTACTATAGGCCAATCATGACAAGTGGCAAGTTCGTCCATGTCTCCAGCTGCAGCGTACCAAACCCGAGAAATATCACTTTTTTATATTAATATATTTATTCGAAGTGGATACAAAAATATTAAAATAAAACTAATTATAAATAAAACTAAACTAAAAATACATATGAAATTAAAACTATTCTACAAAATAAACTAAAGGCTTGCCACTAGGGAGGGTATCTAAAACGCTCGCCGCAATCCCTCAAGGGAAATATTCTGTTTTAGGTAGTTATGGCATTTGGGATCGCCACACTCTTGAAAAATTCGTTTATGAATTTGTGGGTATCAAGAGAGTATACCCCCATTGTTTATAAAATATACAAATAAATTAAATATTAATTAAATGTATTTATTTATATTATTAATTATTTATCTGTCCCGACCAGGAATCGAACCCGGTACCTCCGAGTCTAAATCCATGAACTTAACCGCTAGACCACGGAGGCAGTTACAATATTTATCCATTGCTTTTTATTATTAAGACAAAAGGGCTGGGCAATATTTGGGCCAAAGGATCAGCATTGCCATTCAACGTGGCAATGCTGCCAGTATCCTTGGTACTTTGCCCATTGGCAGCGATTTGGAGCAAGTTTTTTATTTATAAAAAAATATATATATTTTTTTTGTTTTTTCTTCATTTTAGTTTTTAGTTGTATTTTTATTTATTAATTAGGTTTATTTTTATTAATAGTCATTTATGTTTTAAAATGTAAGTTTTTGGTTTATTAATATTTTATTTTATTTTTTTAAATCATTGTACCTTAATTCCTTCGAATAAAACATAGTAGTCAACCTGAAAAAAAAAAAAATAAGTTGCTTTTTTGTATGTCTGTCCGGGTGGAATTTTGTATGTGATTTTAAACTAACTTCCTGATGAAGGTGAAAGTGTAAGTTTTCCCAAATAAATAAATAACCCTAAAAAGCAGAAAATAATAATAATAATCCTTATGAAGGATGAAACCACATACAGATTTATAACTTATTCTAAATTATCTTGGAAATTCATACTTAAATAGGTAAATTTCGTTAGATTAGAGCATCGATGTATATAGATAGGCCCTCACTGATATAAAAACGTTCCCGTAAAACCAATCGAAGTCATGTAGCTGCACCAACAGTCGGGAGATAGCAAGCGTCGAGAGCGCCTAATATTAATATTTATATCGAGTAAAACGAGTCTTTTTGTGTGCATTGTGATATAATTTCCGATGAATAAAGCATGTGGCATTATACTTGCTTGAGAATTGCCCCCCAAAGTTGGTAGGTACACAAAGCAAGCGGCACGTTTTTAAGAGTGCGTTTTGTATTGAATAGGCTTACATACATCGATGGATTAGAGATATACTTGTAAGATTGGGAATGAAAACCATGGGGCGCATTCAATACATAACTATATAGACTGTAGAGAGTAAGTATTGGGTTCTGGTAGCTATCAATAAAAAAACTGTAGGTATGTAGTTTTATACTTCATATGGATTAAAGAAATTAATGTCTATGTGTATGTATGTTCCCTATGCATTTCAGAACTACTTGACCGACCGGGATGAAACTTTGGGAATATGTTGTGTGAACATCGGCCAAGGTTTCTGACATAGTGCTACTGTTGTCGGATAGGTGGCGCGCATCAGCGTTGATTTGTGAGGCATACCGACCGAGGGTACCGAGCGGGAGCCTAAAACTCCCTAGCGCTCTTATTATATCCCTTTCAGTACGACAAAAAATATTTTGGATATTAAAAGGTATTGATAACTTTCAAATACTTAGGTCTAAAATATCTCATAAAAATTGTGAAAAAATTCTTCCACTAGCGAATTCCATAAAGTTGTTTTCTAATGTGCTGCGCACCTTTGTGCGTTGGGTAATATGATGTAAATAAAAATTACTATTGTGTTTTTTTCTTAAAAAAGGACAGACTAACGACTGGCCTAACAATTTAATAAAGAGATGCGTGTGTTTCGGAGCGACAAAACAGAATTTGGCGACCGCTAGATATTTTCTTTGTAATAGCGCATGCTTGGTATTATCCGTGCTGAAAGGGATATATATAGTTACTCAGTCGTTGCTCTTGAGACTCCTGCGCGAGCCCACTCTGCGCTTGACTGTCGTTGAATACAGAAATAAATCCAAGTCAAACCATTTACCGCTCAACGGTTAAGAGTATTATTATTATTAATGACTATCTCGCGAGAGATCTGGAGATGCCTACTATCGAGGCATTTGTTGTCGGCCTAGCTAAACGTATGTTTTACCGGGCTGATAACGGATCCTACAAGCATCTTCAGGATATCGCTCCTACTTTCGCACGACCCCCGGAGGGAAGGCCACTACCTAGGGAGGCGCTCTTGGAGAGGAACTAAAGTAGACAAATCTAGGAGACTGGATTCGTGAGCCACAAGGGCGGTGTTGTAGTAGGAACAGCGCCCAGCACCAAAGGTGCGTTGAATCACCGGCGGGTAGTCAGCCGCCGAGATCCTGCCGGGGAAAACGGGAGATTATCCCATCCCCAACCCAGGCCTATTGAACATCCGAGCATGACTCCGCTGTCTGTCTGTTGACTGTCAGGCGGTACGAAGTTCGCCGGGTAGCTAGTACGTTATAATATATATATATATATTACTAGCTTTTTGACCAGGAGCTGTGATAATAGCACGTGGCAAGCTCGTCGTGTAGCGTGCCAGTTTTTTATCTAGCTCACCTAAATTGACCAAATCCAACCGTCACTTATTGAACATGATCAAGAAAGGTCGACCAGTCGTCAAACTGATCGACGGATGTTGCAAAGTATTGACAATTGCGATACTTGTCCTAAAATTACATTATTAATAACGCATACTTCTATACTAATCTTACGATTGTGAAAGAAGCTTCGTCTGTATGTTTGTACGTATGTTTTTTTCGCCTTAACGCTTTTGCATCTATCTCGTTCGCACAATCCAATATTTTCGAAGATATTTGATATCTCAGTTTCACTTTTTTATATACCTAATTTTAGATAGAGAAAGTCTAATAGCAAAAACATTTATAACGATTTTCCTCTATTTTACTGACTGACCATTCCATTATTATTATTCTGTTATTTAGTCCCAAACGTTATTATTGGATTTCATTATTTACGACAGAGATTGCGTCATAATTACAAAATATTATTCAATTCTCAACTCTATAAGCGCTCGACCTTGACAGCAGCCGTGCATATATCAACTTTAATAGCGTGATATATATTGTTGAAGATTGGTTTACAAACTATTTGGACAATTTCTTTATAATAATTTTAAGTTTTTAAATATGTGACAGGGAAAGATTTCTTCTGTCTGTCAGTCACAATTATGACTCACTTTGAATACGGCGGTGCTGACAGACGGAGAGATCTTTCCCAATAATCATGTAAGTAGTCTTAAGTCTGGTTTCATTATATATATTTCATTTACAGTCCACTATTTTATTCCTTACTTGAACCAGTTCTCCACATTTTGGTCCTACGAGTCGTTACATTTTTATCCATGGGGACACTAAATTACCTTTTCTTTTCACATAGTTTGGTACATCCTAATTATTTCCTAAATTTTATAGATATTCATTAATGATTTAGTTGTTTCAATTTTATTTTCATTGTACGAGAAAGTTTGCTTTTTTTTTTTTCTCTCTTGTTTTTTTGTTTGACATTGAAAAGTCACTTTGCTTTTCACTTTTTCTTTATTTTCAGACATAATTAGCATAAATAGCTATTTTATTATAGTGATTTCATTACTTTTACGTATTGCACTATTTAGTTTGTTTTTTGGAGTATTTGGATTGCGTCATGGAAACTCGTTCCATGACCGCTGCGGCTGCTATCCAGCAACGTGACGGAAGGCAACCAATACCAGCGTCTAGTAGTGTTGATGATATTTTGGAAAGACCTTATCTATATCCGTTGGATCCCGTCATTTTGGTTACAAATAGTGACAATGTTTTAAATGATATTAATATCCGTACATCGCCTTATTCAAACTCCTCGTGTCAAGCGTCCATTCGTAGTTCTGGGACGGTCTATTCCACGAGTAAAGGTGCGGCTCTTCTCCGTCATAAAGAGAGAGTCGCACAAATAGATCGCGAGCTTTCGCAAGCTAGACTGGAGACCGAACTTGCGGAAATCGATGCTGCTGAGAACGCGTCCGTGGTGTCTGACGAAGACGCTCAGCGGCAGGAGTGCAGTGAATGGCCACACTACACTACTGTCCGCGTCGACGAAACATCCCACAGGCAAAGTATCAACAGTAATTTGGTAAGTGAACTTACTTTAATAGATAACGTTCATGAGAAACGTCCAACCAATTCCCGTCTTCTTGGCGGCGGTGGTGTCCCTGAGGTTAATTCGGGGCACCTACCAACCAGTTCCCGTCTTCTTGGCGGCGGTGGTGTCCCTGAGGTTAATTCGGGGCACCTACCAACCAGTTCCCGTCTTCTTGGCGGCGGTGGTGTCCCTGCGGTTAATTCAGGGCACTTACCAACCAGTTCCCGTCTTCTTGGCGGCGGTGGTGTCTCTGAGGTTAATTCGGGGCACCTACCAACCAGTTCCCGTCTTCTTGGCGGCGGTGGTGTCCCTGAGGGTAATTCGGGGCACTTACCAACCAGTTCCCGTCTTCTTGGCGGCGGTGGTATCCCTGATATTAATTCAGGATACCTACCAAAATGTTCCCGTCTTCTTGGCGGCGGTGGTGTGCCTGAGGTTGATTCAGGACACTTACCAACCAGTTTCCGTCATATTGACGGCAATGTTGTCTCGGAGAATAGGCCAAGACAACAAAACATTACAGTCGCTCCTAAGTTAGAGGGCGGGCTGTCGGACTTCGATAAGTTGGCTGAAGCTATTGCCAACTTAGCTTTGCGTCCAGTTCCGGTTCAACGACCGCAATTAAAATGTGATTTATACTTTTCAGGAAAAAGCAGTGAATGGCTTATTTTCAAGGCTACATTTATGGAAACGAGTGAGATGCACAGGTACAGTGACTTGGAAAACATCACTCGTTTAAAAACAATGCTGAAAGGTGAGGCCCTGGAAGCAGTTTCATCTCTTTTGATGAATGGTGAAAGTACTGAGGAGGTCCTCAGTGTGCTGGAGAGGCGCTTCGCCAATCCAGAACTGATCGTGTTAGAGCAGGTAAATACTGTTAAAGCTTTGCCACGCCTAAATAATTTTAATAAAGACTTGTCAATTTTTTCATGTAAAATTCATAATCTGGTTTCCACACTTAAACTTTTGAATCACACGGAACATTTATACAATCCTGAATTGTATAATGCCGTATTAAGTAAGCTCACCCCGTTATTACGCAGTAATTTCGTAAATTATGCTGCAGAATTCGACAGCAAGGAGATTAAATTAGTTTTATTGTCCCGTTTTCTTAATAGAGAAGCCGATCGTCACATGCGCTTTGGTGCGGCGGCTTTTCAGTCTTTTGAATCGTGCGATCACCGCACTACTTTTCAACATAAGATACATATGGCATTTGAGAACAGAAATAACAATAATTGTATGTATTGTAAGGATACCCATAATATCGAAAATTGTAGTAAATTTATCTTACTTTCTATAGATAATCGCCGCAAATGGCTTAGGAATAAATTTATTTGTTTTAAATGTACCAACACTGATGTATGGAAGCGAGACGTGGATACGTCAGAATACGCATGAGAGTAGGGTTAATGCAGTAGAAATGCGGTCGTTGCGGCGGATATGTGGCGTCACTTTGGCGGACCGCATACGTAACGTCGAAATACGGAAAAGGGTTGGTATGAAGGAAAGCATAGGGACAAAAATAAGGAAAGGCATGCTACGATGGTTCGGGCATGTTGAAAGGATGAGCGATGAAAGATTGACGAACCAGATATATAATGCGAAAGTTGTGGGTAAAAGAGGCCCTGGCAGACCGAGACTCACATATCACGATCAAATAAATAAAACACTGACTGAAGGTGCATTAAAAAGTCTTCGTAACCAAAGGGCATGTATGAAGAGGTTAATGAATGTCGACGAAGCGAAAGAAGTATGTCGTGATCGTGTCAAATGGCGCTCAATTGTCTCTGCCTACCCCGCAAGGGATCTGGCGTGAAGATATATGTATGTAAATGTCTTAAAGGTCGGCACAGAAATGTTAAATGTAAGTCCACGCGATCTTGTGGTCGAGATGGGTGTAATCTACACAAATTATTGCACAAGGAAATAACTACTAGTTCTACATATCCTTGCACCCAGTCCTCAGATCTCCAGCGTGATATACCAGTGTCAACGATGTCAACACAATCTGCTCCCCCTGCTGCCTTGATGATTGATGCAGAGCCCGTAATTACAGCTTGTAATTTTAGTTCCCAAAGGCGTCCAACAGATGGCGCTGTTTACACTCATGCAACAGTTTGTCGCCAGGTATATCTTAAAATTGTTCCTATTACTTTATTTGGACCCACTGAATCTTTAGAGACGTATGCTTTATTAGATGAAGGTTCTACATCTACTTTAATTGATGCTGAAATAGCCAATAAATTAGGTCTTAGCGGTCCGACCGAATCGATATCCATTGATATCTGTAGTTAATTTTGCTATTAAGGGTAGATATCAAGATGAAATTTTTAATATTGAAGGGGCAAGAGCGATTCAAAAGTTATCTTTATTGGACCAGGTTGTTTCGGACAAAGTTATTGGCGAATGTAATCATTTATTGGACATAAAACACATGTTGTGTTATGACTTGGCAAAGCCTACAGTATTGATTGGTCAAGATCAATGGCCTCTTATTGTTAGTCGTGGTTTGCGACAAGGACATCCGTCTCAACCAGTGGCATCACACACACTCCTTGGTTGGGTGGTTCATGGTATGATGACTAGCACTGCTAGACCTATTATGTTTACCTCCGCTGTGAGTATTAAGTCTTATTATTGTGACTTCAAATTTAATGCTCTTGTTAAAAGTCAGCATTCTTTAAACACTTTAGATGTTCGTAATAAATTATTGCGCTGTTCAAATTATGAACGCGTCTTTAGTATTTTTGAAAATACAACTTTACCTAGTAGTTGTGGTTTAGCCTACTCTAGGTCATTGTCTATTGAAAGACCTTTGTGTAAGTATGCTATTGTGCATATCAATGAATATTTTCTTACCGCTGAAAGTGTTGCTATAGATCACTATGTAAATGATTGTTACGAGATTCGAGAGAGAGCTTTATACAGCGCTCGCGCTCTTTCCCGTGTTCCTGAGGTTCGTCGCTCTGCGACGATAGGTAACACCGCAATTAATATTTGGCGGTGGCGTTTTAACATTAACAATGTTACTAAATTATTTACTAAAAATATATTTTGTTCTTTTAATTTTAACAGTTTGTGGACGCATGGTCCACAATATATTTACAGTTTCAAAGAAAACTGTCCGATGGAGCCTCATAGCGGGTGTCAGTCTCCATCTGTGCTGCGTGCGGTTGCCGCACAGTTACAACCACAGCCTTTACCGGACGTAAGTCGGTTTGGAAAAACAAGGTATGTTCGCATGAAAGCGATTATTTTCCGATTTCGTAGTTTGGTATGTAGATTTAGAATAACCACTATAGCTCGTGCAGAGACATTGAACTTGCCAGTGCTGCCTCTATTAGTTGCAAATTGTATTGCATTTGTTGTAATAATTATTTGCTTGAGAGTGCAGTATCTTTATACGGAGGAACTTAAATGTTTGAAAGCTGCGCGCCCTCTAGCGCGAAAATGTAGTATCGCGTTAATTAATTTTCTATTAGATGTAGAATTATTACGGGTAGGTGGACGTTTACACAATATCATAGATAATCAATATCTTTCGGTAAAACGGTCAATCAATCTGTCTAAATTTAATCCTGTCGTACACCTACTCGTAACTTATTTCCATGAGCGTTTCGCTCATGCTAACACTGAGATTAAAGTCATTAAACCTTTAGGTCTACTGGGTGCCTGGTCTCCGGAGCTTTGTGCGCTGTCGCACGCCTGTCTGCGGTGCCGCCTTTACAGCGCCGCGCTCTTCACACCACCGGAAGGAAGTCTACCATCGGAACGCCTGGCTCATCACACAAGACCCTTCAGCTTCTGCGGGCTAGATTATTTTGGACCTGTATACGTCACTGTTGGGAGACATCGTGAGAAACGCTGGGTTGCGCTCTTCACCTGCATGACCACGCGAGCTGTCCACCTTGAAGTTGTTCGTAATTTGACAGCTGACAGTGCTATTATGTCTCTTAGACGTTTTATATCTCGGAGGGGATGTCCGCTCACAATAGTAAGCGATAATGGTACGGCATTCCGGGGCGCTTCAAATGAGCTTCGAAGAGCTCGTGCTGAAATAGATCCTGAAACACAACATTATGCGACTTCTCGAGGAATCAACTGGCGTTTTATACCACCCGCAGCACCTTTTATGGGAGGTGTTTGGGAACGCCTTATTCGTGACATTAAGAAAACCTTGGCTGTCACTCTGCATGAACAGGCTCCGAAAGAAGAAACTTTACAAACTTTACTTACTGAAGCCGAAGCCATAGCCAATTGCAGACCATTAACATATGTCTCAACTGAACCTGGGACTGAGGAAGCACTAACTCCATTCCATTTTATTTTGGGAACCTCGTCTATAGCTCCACAGATGGCAAAAGTAGATATCAATGATTTTATAACAAGAAAGGAATGGAAGAAGACTCAGATTTTAGCAGATAGATTTTGGAAACGTTGGGTCAAGGAATATGTTCCAAGATTATTACATTAGTCGGCGCGTGCATCGGAAGCGTGCGGTTGATTTTGCAAACGTCAAAATTTAATTCTTCGAATTTAGTTTTTGTTTTCTCCGTGTAAAGTTCTTATCGTAATATACGTACACTTAAAAGTCTATTCATTTATTATTTAGTTTGTGTATTGTTTTAGTCCGTACAAATTGGTAAATTTAAATAATGTTTGGAACGAATAAATTCGCGACTAGAACTGATGATAGCAGGTGTTCTAAATGTGATGAACAAGTTATTGACGGTCCAATTTGTGCTGGATGTAAACTTATGTTTCACTATGAATGTGCGGGAACGAGAGAGGCCAGATTCCGTAAGCTGGGACTGGAGCGCCGTGCTGCCTGGCGCTGCGACTCTTGCAGGATTGCGCCCATCTCGTCGATAACCCCAGACGTTGCAGACCCTCTTACTGCCGACCTTGGTCTTCCTACTTCGTCGTCAAACAACCCAGCAGATTTCGTGTTGGCCCTAGGGAAGATTGAAAACCAACTATTAAAACTGTCTTCGATTCCAGATGATCTCAAATTATTTCGCCAGGATCTCTTGTCCCTTCGTGAGTCTATGCAATTTACTAACAGCAAGTTTGATGACATGATCGAAAGGGTCGATACCTTCGACGCCAGGATAAAGCAGGTGGAGAACCTAAAATCTGAAGTGGATATATTGAAATGTAAAATTCAGTCATTAGAAGTTGCCGGTGAGCGCAGGGATCAATGGTCTCGAAGATCCAATATTGAACTGATAGGAATTCCTGAACGAAGTGGTGAAAACTTATGTGATTTAGTTAAACAAGTGTCGGCATATTGTCAATTTGACCTAATCAGTTCGGATATAGATTTTGTTACCAGGGTGTCACCTCGAGATACCAAGCAAGGCAAGCCTAAACCCATAGTCATAAAGTTTGTGTCTAGAAACAGAAAGGACAGTTTTGCCGATGCGTTTCGCCGCAATCAACCCCTTATGGCAAAGGATATTGGATTTACTGGCTGCTCAAACCGAGTTTATGCAAACGATCACCTGACTATTATGAGCAAACAGCTGCTGCGTGAAACCAAAGGTCTAGCGGGTCAACTTAATTATCAGTTTGTATGGATCAAGAACTGTACCATTCATGTGAGGCGCAACCCAACCTCTCCAGTCTTTGTCATAAATTCCAAACAGGATTTAAAAAAGTTCTCTGTATAGGTGTAATATTTTTATTTTCAATTAATCTATTTAAAACTTTATTATTATTAATTTTATTGCACACTGTAAACCCTGAAATTACTCACATATCACTGATACATTATTTATTTGTTCCAATCTTTTTTATTATAGTTTGTAGTTATATTTATATGGTTTGTATTGATTGTGGACTGGTTGTAGGCAAGGCTTTTTTTATTTTCTATTCATATTGTAAAAACACTATTGAATGTGAATATAATGTATTTTTTTCAGAACTTCACAAAAAATACTCATGTATACAATTGTTTGAATATTTTGTTGTCATTATCAAATTATGTAAGTTTCTTATAGGATTATATAGATATATAGCTGGCTTGAAGTATAGTTGTGTACTGGAAGTGGATGTCTCCTTTGCAATTCATCAAAACATATTTCTCTTCACATTATCTAATTTTATTTTAACTATATTCCAAATAATATTAAATTTAAAATTTATTGCACTAATAACCAAGGTATTAATAATTCATAGCGCTTATAAGTTTGGATTACTGTCTCTTAATTTTTCTATTTATTATTCTTATAATATTGTCTTATATAAATATCCATTGATTATTTTCAAATCATGCCAGTAAGCCTTTATTATCAAAATGTGCGTGGTTTACGCACCAAAACACACGACTTTTTTTGTAACGTTTTAAACAATTATTATAACATTATAGGAATCACTGAAACCTGGCTTTTACCGGGTTTGTTTGACGAGGAACTGTTCGACTCTCGGTATGTAGTGTGGCGGGCAGACCGACCGTACGCGGAGCGAGGGGTGTCGCGCGGGGGAGGAGCCCTGCTAGCCGTAGATCGGCGCCTGCCGTCCCGCGCCGCCCCGCTCCCAGCGCCGTTAAGCTTGCCGCACACCGAGGTCTGTGCTGTGATAGTGGAATTATTGGACGGTAAACGTAAGATTAATGCCAGAATTTATTGTGCTTATTTTTTACAATGCTCCGAACATCTTACGTCAATCACTAATTTTTTTTATTTTATTTCGGAGCAAGTTTTAAGTCACCCAGATGATATTTTCTTATTAATGGGTGATTTTAACATTAATGATGCTAAATGGTCGGTCGTTTCTGATAATCAATTCTCATTGATTTTAAACGACAATAACAGTCCTTTTGTTACACAGCTTAATACCTTTTTGTCTTTCTCGGGATTATGCCAATTTAATAACATTTTAAATGGTAACTCGCGTACTCTCGACCTGATAATGTCTAACTACTCATGCGAGGTTTCTAGATGTGTCCAAGCCCTAGTTTCAGAAGATCAACATCACCCGGCTCTTGAAATAAATATTTCAATACAGCTATTACCATGCCTGACCTGTCCACCGAGAATAGTGAAACTTTTTGCTCAGGCCGATTACACTCCCATACGCGAGGCCTTATCCAAGATATGTTGGAGGGATGCTCTTGCGTCGCCGGACGTGAACACGTCTACTACATATTTTTATAACATAATCAATAACTTAATTGATCGTTTGGTACCATCTAAGGTAATTACGTCAAGAGCGAGGTACCCTTCTTGGTACAGTGCGCCTCTTAAGAAAATAATAAGAGAAAAACTTAAATATCATAAGAGATGGAAGACTTATTCTAGATACAGTGACTATAAAACTTTTTCACTATTACGTGAACGTCAAAAGGCTGTTCAATCATCATGCTATGAGTCCTTCGTAACATTATCCGAAAATAAAATAAAAACCAATTCTAAACACTTTTGGTCTTTTGTTAAGAGCAAACATTCTTCCAATGGTCTTCCCTGTAACATGTATTTAAATGACGTCAGAGCATCCACTGGTAATGAAATTTGTAATTTATTTAGTAACTATTTTATGTCTGTTTATGAACCTAAGTCAGTTTTAACTTTGGAACCCAATTATGGACACAATCAAACAAACCTTTGTATCTCTAATATATCTTTGGACTGTGATACCATATTCAAGTATCTGAAAGGTGTTGACCCGTCTAAAGGCGTCGGACCCGACGATCTGCATCCTGCATTTATCTTTAACTGTGCTAGGGAATTGGCTACCCCGTTATCAATTTTATTTAACACATCTCTGTCCAGTGGTGTTTTTCCACATATATGGAAAAAATCATTTATAACTCCTGTTTTTAAGAGTGGTAAACGTCACGAGGTCACTAACTACCGCCCTATTTCAAAGCTATCAGTGGTACCTAAACTTTTTGAAAAGATTGTCCATGATATAATTTTTCCTTTAATAAGACCATACATTATTGATAATCAGCATGGATTTGTTACTGGTAAGTCCGTCGACACCAATCTTTGTGAGTTTACAGACACTATCCTGAACGCCATGAATGAGGGTTTCCAGGTGGATGTCATCTATACCGACTATTCCAAGGCATTTGATAAAATTTCACACCCTCATCTTGTCAAGAAATTGGAACTTGTCGGTATACATGGCACTCTCCTGAGATGGGTAGATTCTTACCTATCTAACCGTAGTCAAGCTGTTGCTGTTGCTGGTTATACGTCTAGTTTTCTTCCTGTTACGTCCGGAGTCCCTCAGGGATCCCACTTGGGGCCCTTGCTGTTTAATATCTTCATTAATGACGTATTATATTACATAAGAAACTCTAAACTGTTCCTTTATGCAGATGACAAGAAGATACTTAAAGTAGTTAGTGGTCTCAATGACTGCATATCTTTACAGCAAGATCTGGACAGTTTGTGTTCTTATTGTGATAAAAATCTTTTGTTTCTTAATATTGCTAAATGTAAAGTCATAACCTTTACAAGAAAACCGAATCCTATCTTAGCATCATACTCTTTATATGGCCAGGAACTAGCACGTGTCAGTCAAATTCGTGATCTGGGCGTCATTTTGGATAGTAAACTAACTTTTGAATCGCATATAACACATGCGAAAGATAAGGCTTACCGTATGTTGGGATTTATACTCCGCATTGGTAAGGTTTTTAAGAACGTGCATACGCTTAAAATTCTTAATAACGCCTTTGTCAGGAGTCACCTCGAATTCGCCTCAGTGGTTTGGAACCCTATGTATATGGTCTACGTTGGACATATTGAGACTATTCAAAACAGATTCATCAAACATCTTAAATATAGAGGACTGTGTTACAACAAACCCCCTTTCACCTCTCTTAAAAATAGACGTATTGTAAGAGACATCCATTTCTTGTATAAGATAATAAATTGTAAGATTAGCTCGCCGTATTTATTAAGTAAAATAAACTTGAATTGTAGTAGGAAGAGGAATAGATCCAAACTGTTATTTGCTATCAGATTTGCTGGAACAAAATACTTGAAAAACTCCTTTGTGCTAAGATCATGCCTAAATTACAATGAAAATTTCAGTGATATTGATTTGTTCAGTGTTAGTGTTGCTAGGTTAAAAAAAGAAATTAATAATAGATTATGCTTGTAGAACTTTTAATTAATTTCTTTTTGATTACTATTTATTTTTTTCTCATTTTCCATTATTTTACTATATACTTATATGTATATTATTTAGTTGTGTTTGTTATATATGTATTGTTTTTAAGCTTATCCCTATTATTATAATATTTTTTTGCAAAATCTATGTTTGATATTTAAGTGGAAACTTTGCTGGATTGTGTAACTTTTAGAATTGTTGTAATTATGATTTAAGATCTGTATGTTTCCTGAATAAATAAAAAATAAAAAATAAATAAAGATTAATACCACCACATTATAGAGGTACAAAAATAAACTTGAAGGTTGGAGATTTAGTTCTTATCGCCGACAGCAATCTACCTAGGAATACGTGGCCAATGGGACGCATTCTAAAGATACACCCTGGAAAGGATGACATTATAAGAGTGGTAGAAGTAAAAACTAAAGGTGGAATCCTTGTACGACCAGTAAGAAAGATCGTACCTCTGCCCACAACTGAACCTGGGCTGTCATGAGGGAGGAGTGCGCCCGGCCGCTCTCGAGTTGCTATGTCTACCTTAGTGTCGTGACTTCTCACGAAGATCACTGAAGGGGGCTGTTGAAGATTGGTTTACAAACTATTTGGACAATTTCTTTATAATAATTTTAAGTTTTTAAATATGTGACAGGGAAAGATTTCTTCTGTCTGTCAGTCACAATTATGACTCACTTTGAATACGGCGGTGCTGACAGACGGAGAGGTCTTTCCCAATAATCATGTAAGTAGTCTTAAGTCTGGTTTCATTATATATATTTCATTTACAGTCCACTATTTTATTCCTTACTTGAACCAGTTCTCCACATATATAGTTAACGGATTCCATTATGTGTCGTTTGCGACTAAGTAACAAAATGGAGCTGCAGGACCCTACGAATACTGAAGAGAATACGCTCCAGCGATCGCTCACAGCCGTTCACGACTCCACGCCAAGGTACTTTTTATTTTATTATACTAGCACGACACGTGACCTTGCGCCCACCTGATGGCAAGTAAACAAGTCTTTAGAACACATATTTGTAATTAGCCAATTATTGCACAGCCCGGAAGAAGTTTGAGAGTATCACCAAAACAGCGTCAAAAAAGCTCGGAATACTGAACAAGGTGAAGCGGTTTTTCCCGCCATAAGTCAGACTGTTACTGCACAAAGCACAGATCAGATCATGCGTGGAATACTGTTTCACACCTTTGGGATGGTTCCGCCAAGTACCTCCCAGATGCTCTCAATGTACTACAGAGGCGAGCTGTTCTAATTGTGGACGATGCCACTATATCTGGAACTCTCGAATCCCTGCAGCTTCGCCGCGATGTAGCTTCTCTGAGCGTGTTCTACCGGCTATACTATGGTATACCTCCCTCTCCATTCTGCAACCGAACCACACGCACAGGTCAGAATATGCACCCACATACCGTAGTCACTATCCCTTCGCGTACCTATAAATTTGGTGACTCATACATCTGTCACACAATAAAGATGTGGAATGCTCTTCCAGCCTCTGTGTTTCCACTTTCCTATAACCTGGAGTCCTTTAAGTAAAGTGTGAAAAGGCATCTAGTCAAGCCGGCATAGTGTTAGGGACTGATGTCGTACATAAGGGTCTAATTCCAGCAGGGTCAAATGTCGTGCTAGAATAAAAAATAAAAAAGAAGTTTATTCATGGGTTTAGAGAAACGACCAACCTGGTAGTCTTCGGCTTCTCCAGCCTCATCATGCACAGCAGTAAGTCTTGTTACAAGCAATATTATGTTTATATAAATATCACCATGGCAAGCTTACAATATTAGTTCTCCTTGAAAGTAAAAATTGGCATTTGACATCATTGCAAATGGCACATACTTTCAACGAGAACAACAAATAGGTATAGGCGGACTGATGGTGGTAATTTGGTAATCGTGCCATAAACCCAGTAAAGTGTATCCACACGTTTCGGGAACAGGCTCGAACTGCTGTCATGCCCAGTCAAGCCGGCATAGTGTTGGGGATTAGTCCCATTGCTGAGATTTCCTTGCAGATTCCTTTCTCAGTCAGATTAAACATTACCAGGTCACTGAAATCTGCTAAGCTGCTGGTCTTCTGCTATCAGCTTACTTATTGGACCACTTTGCTGCTTAGTCTTCCACTAGCAGGAGTAGTTTCATTAAAAATAATTAAATTAATGACGTTTCATAAATGCCTGTAATAGGTTTACGTGAATATTTTGATTTTGACTTTGACTGATGTCAGTCTTGTGTGTCTGTTTCCGGTTGTTAACATTCATGGACTTCGCGCGTGGGCTACCATCGTACGTACATCCAGGTGTACCATCAGGTGGGCGCAAGGTCACATGTCGTGCTAGTATAGAAAATAAATAAAATTGTAACCATTCCAGATATTGACATCTTCGGAGACTTCCAAAGAGTATTTAAACATAAACTGCTAAAACTACTTGCCCAAAATTTATAAGTAAATTTTATGTATGTTTTTTTTTTTTTTTTTTTTATAAAAATAATTTAAATTTTATTTATTTTACTTTATATGTTACTTTATAACTTGAAGTAGGTAATAATTTAGTTATTTTCGTTACTTTATTTTTTATTTTATTTCTAAAAGGAATTATATATATATTTAAATTGTTTCAGCTTTAGTTTTTCGAATAATATTTAGTTTTTGTAAACTTATTGAAAATTTTATCATTTTGTTATTTTTTATAGGCAATAAAGGCTACTGTGGTAATGTGGTGGTCGCCTATGGAAGGTGCAACATCTAACTTCTGATTTAGTGTTAAGTACAAATAAGTGTGTCATGTTAGCACTGTTGGCTACCCTATTTTAAATAAATAAAACCATGTATTCTAGCAAATAAAATATTTCATTTAATTTCATTAATTTTCTTTATACGGACGTGTTCCAGGCCTCATTCAAACTCATTCTTCCGAGGTGCGTAGATATTTTCGAAGGGAGTTACCATTCACATAAAATTATTAACGCAATTCTGTGGCGTCATCGTGCGAAATATATACGTTTTAAATAAACATTGGGGTGCGTAATGGCGTGTTAAAGCCTTGATGATCAGATTTCGTGTTTAAACTCGGTGTTCTGTTTTGGGCGCGCCGCCCGCCTACGTCAAGGGCGGAATTGTGACGCAAAAATAGATATCTAGACTAAACTGGAAAAGTTGGTAGAAACATACCTATAATCTATAGCATTTATAATTACATGATTACACGGAAACTGAAAACCTTCTAGCTGTCGTTAGGTAGTCTGGCCTCTTCACGGATCCACGCTGATAAAGACACACATATTATTTATATATTTAAAACTTTATTGCACTATGTACAAGGGGCTGGTTTAATGCCGCTAGACATTCTCTGACAGACAACCTTTGGGACAATAATAAGTATAACTTAGATAGCAGAGAAGGTGCGAAGACGTTTTTTTTTTTATTATTATTTTTTATACTGGACGCGACATGTGACATCGCTCCCACCTGATGGTAAGCAGTACGCGAGGTCCAAGAACGGGAGCAACTGACGCCGGTCACTACGACCGACATCAGTCTCTACCACTATGCCGGCCTAACAAGATGCTTTTTCACACTTCGCTTGAAGAGGAGCTAGGAGTAGGGAAACACACTGGCTGGGAGAGCATTCCACATCTTCAGCGTGCGACAGATGTAAGAGTCTCCAAATTTATGAGTACGCGTAGAGACGTATTTAAGACTGATCATTATTAAATAATAACTATATTTAATAATAATATATATACTACATACTAATAGTACTTACACACATACATATATACATAACTATACTACATACAATATCTACTTATATACGCTGTAGGGAGCTGTTTAAGTAATGTGAGTATACCAATCTTTTAAATATTATTCTGTATATACATACACACACAACTACATATACACTCATACCTACATACCCACACAGAACAAATCTGGTGGGTATTTGTTTGTGCTGTTGTTTAATAATAAAATAAATTGTATTTGCTGTCGACCGGATAAAACAAAATGGCGTACGACCTGCGGCACGGTTGCCACCAGTGCAGGTCATTGAGCATATGAAAATTTAATAGATTTAAGTTAATTGGATCAATAAACGATTTTTATTTTTTATTTATAATCACTGCCTCTATTTTACTTAAAAAAAAAAAAATACTAAAAAAATAATAATTAAAAAAAAAAAAAAAACCTAATAAAACATTTATAAAATCATAATTATAAACTAGGTACCTACTTAAATAAAATAAATTAAATAAAATAACTATAGACTGAACCTAAAAAAAAAACTAACTATAAATAAAAAATATCCTAGAGTGATATCCCATCAAAGATAGTCCCAAGAAGACTGGCAAAAATTTCCCTCTGTATAGCGAGGCTAATACGTTGGCAGAAATAAATATACATAAAATAAATATATATATATATATATACATACTCGTAGTATGGCCATAAATACTGATGACAAGTGGCAAGCTCGTCGACGTCTATGCTTACGAAACTCGAGAAATATCACAAATAAATTAAATGAATTGTTGTGCCCGAACTCGATACCTTAGAGTCTAAATCCACGGACTTAACCGCTAGACCACGTATATGATAAATAATAATAATAATATAATTATAAAAAATAATAATCACCCATGTTCGTTCATGTGCCAGAAATATTCCCCCGCTGCACAGCTACCGCATTTACTGCGCAAAATAATATTTTATTATTGAAATTAGGCGCATTATAGTTAGTCGTTAACTAATTATGTTATATTTTATAGTAAAATGCATAGTTTTATAAATAGTGGAATACGCAAATAGTTGCAGTGACTCCATCGTACCAGGCACTAAACTTGGGGTTCTACCATTATCGATTGTTGTTGGGTTCAAAGATAAATATACGTACCACTGCCTTAACAATATACAAAAAAATACGAACTAACAATATGTACAGATTTTTTAAATTTTTATTTTATAATAACACGACATGTGACCCTGCGCCGACCAGATGGTAAGTGGCGCGCAAAGTCCATAAATGTTAGCAACTGTAATTATACACTCATGACTGACATCAGTTCCTAACACTATGACGGCTTGACTGAGCATGACGGCAATTCAAGCCTGATCCCGAAACATGTGTGTTTCCCGCCCCGAAAGACTGGGCAAATTATCACCATCAGTCCGCCTACAACCTATTGATATAGATATTAGATATAGTCCATAATGTATTTCCATCGGGAAACTCGTGTCTCAACCGTAATACGACGGCATCCGAAGTGCCAATCAATTATTGTATTAAATGAGTAACATTTTCATATCCATTAATACGAAACTTTATTATTTAATGTCAAAATGATAAATGTTATTGTTCAATATAGAGATGTTAAAACCAAAGAGAGCGCACGATAAATGTGAACTTTTCCGATAAAATACGATGAAAAAACCATTATGCACTACTGTGATTTGTAACTTGATATTGCTATAAGTAATTCTAAGGCTGGGCCGTCAGTCTAACAAAAAAGGAGTGTTTTATTAAAAATAGGTGTTTATAAAAATATATACATGTTGTATAGGTATATATACTCAAAACAAATTTTGATTGCCTCCGTGGTCTAGCGGTTAAGTCTGTGGATGCAGACTCGGAGGTACCGGGTACGATTCGACACGCATGTCCGCTCGATTTGCTCGAATAAAACTGACAGTTACTTAGTAAGTCTTGTTTAAAGCGGGGTTATTTTATTATAAATATCACTATGGCAAGCTTACAATATTAGTTTTTCTTGAAAGCAAAAATTGGTATTTGGCATCATTGCAAATGCCACATACTTTCAACGAGAACAGCAAATAGGTGGCAGGTGGACTGATGGTGTTAATTTGCCCAGTCTGCCGGGGCGGGGAAGTATCCACCTTGCGTTCCGATAAACCCAGTAAAATGTATCCACAAGTTTCGGTATCAGGCACGAATTGCCGTCATGCCCAGTCAAGCCGGATGTTAGGGACTGATGTTAGTCATGAGTGTCTGATTACAGTGCTCTATGGAGATCTATCGCTTTTCATTCGTATATTTAGAACTGACACGCAAGTTGAAAGACCCAGAATTACCCCCCTGGTCGGAACTCAATAATATTTATTAATTTAAATTTATTAAAATAAAAAATCTTTGTAATATTTCTCGAGTTTGATACGTTAGAGACATCGACGAGTTTTCCCCTTGTCCTATAATAAAGTTGGCTAAATGTGAATCCGCTTATTTATAAGCGTGATTTCTGACCATCCCGGAAGGGAAACGGTCGTAATGACACTTTACTTTTTACAAATTTTAGTCTTGATGTGTGTATTAGTATAATATAAAAAAATATTTTATTAAAAAATCGGTCATAGTAAGACCTCTATCCTGTAACTTCTGCACTTCATTACTCCGTAGTTAATTGCTCGGCGGTACAACGGTTGTCACAAACAAACTTATTTTTATTGCAGCAAGTTAGAAAGCAAAGTATACAACCAATGCGTTCTTCCATTACGTTGCAGATACGTGGACACTGACAGTGGGTCTAATCCAAGTTTAAGGATGCTCAGACAGCTATAATAACAATATTAGGATCAGATCTAGGATTGAGAGAGTGCAGAAACGTTTTCTTAGATTTGTTTGCTATAGAACTGGTCAATTAAATCTTTCATATGAACAGAGATGCATTAAGCATCATATTTTGCCGCTTCACGTACGTAGGGACATTGCAGACGTTATATATCTTATCAACATCTTAAGTGGGCGGGTGGATTCTCCCGAACTCCTAGGTAAAATTGGTCTAAAAACTACCGGCCTACGAACTAGGAGCACTTCCGTTCTGAACGCCCCTATGTGCTTTACCAATTACAGACAAAGCTCGTTCTTCTGGAGGTCATGCAACTATTTTAATTGTAACTGTTAGGAAATTTATTTGTTTAATACGAAGCCAACGTTTGCTCGCAGCTACTTGACCAGATTGTTCTGTACAACCCATATGCCTTAGCTGTGTACCCACAACTGCTTTTATTAATTGTTGTTGTTTATTTTTTGTAAGTATTCTTTATTTTATTTTATGTTTGTAGTCCATTTGCGGTAACTTCTAATTAACCCTTTATGTTTCCATTTATTTTTTCCAAATTTGTTATTAGTCGTTAGTTATCCTTTAATAAATAAATAACTAAAAAAAATATTTATTTTATTTTATTATGGCACAAACAGTCATTACAAATAAAGTTATATAATTTAAAAAGAAAACATAAAATAAGACCTAACAATAATATATTATATTATTAATATAATATTTAGCCTCCGTGGTCTAGCGTTTAAATCCGTGGATTTAGACTCGGAGGTACCGGGTTCGATTCCTGGTCAGGACACAAAAATATTTATTAATATTTTTTTTATTTGTGATATTTCTCGAGTTTGGTACGCTGGAGACATCGACGAGCTTGCCACTTGTCATGATTAGCCTATAGTAAAGTTGGCTAAATGTGAATCCGCTTATTGTTATTATTTGACCGCCTCCGTGGTCTAGTGGTAACAAACGTTGCCGTGAACTCGGGAGGTCGTGGGTCCGATTCCCACCGGGGGCAAGTTGTACATTGTATAATTTGTCCCGGTCTGGGTGTTTATATGTATAATATGTATATATTTACAAAAAAAGTATAAAATGTAGTTTATCAACCATCTAGTTTCCGTAACACAAGCCTCGTAGCTTATCACGGAAATTAGATGGCGCTGTGTGCCCTGTCTGGAAATATTTATTATTATTATTTATTATTATTATTTATAAGCGTGGTTTTTGACTACCCCAAAAGGGAAGCGGTCGCCATGATACTTTACTATTAATTATTTATTTCAGAATTAATTCCATAATTGTTAGTAACATTTTAACTTAGAACTATGTTAGTAGGTATATACACATTTATTAAAAAATAAAAAACAAGCTGCAAAAATAATAAAATACGTACTTAATTTGTATAAATTTAATTTAATTCACCTCACATCCATGGCCCCATACGACTTCAAAAACCATGGCCGCTGGCAACACCATAAATATGTTTAGCGATTTATACTAAGCAAATGCTGAACATAACCCTTGCTCTATTCTCTGATGGATAGAGTCCAAAATGTTGACAACTGTCAGAAAACCAAAGTCGAGACAAAACGACATAGTCTTAAAAATTAGTAAGTTAAAGTGACTATAGGACACGTCTGATGCTGAACTGATTACCGGATACATTAGACGGAATCTAGAGATTACGTATATGAATATTATTTATTTATTTAAATACTTTATTGCACTTAAAAACCTAGTACATAAGCGAGCTATAACGCCATAAGGCATTCTTCACCAGCTAATCTTGGGGATCATGTAAGGTGATGGCCAGGATGAAGAAAAATATTAAAATAGCTTAAATTAGTAAATAAACATAATTACGCATTTATAGCACTTAAAAATACATATTATTATTACAGCCCCTAGAACACAGCGTCCTAGACCTCCACTGCTGGAGATGGGCCTTCCAGAACATATATCAGGAGAATTTGGCCTACACTCGCCACGCTGGCCAGACGGCTTGGCGAGGATATGATGTCAATTATTAATGACAATTTATTAACGATTCCACAAGTTGGTATTAGTGGAACCGGGACCGACGGCTTAACATGCTCTCCGAGGAACGGGAACGGTGGTGTTGTCTATGACGGCAGTACGTAAGAAAAGTGTATTTCTCATTGGTACATGAGACGTTTTGAACCGACTTTGTAGGATTTAGGGAACGCGTTTTTACAACCGAGCCGCCACCGTACCTTAATATAATACATTTACGTACACAATATAAAAAAAACAATACAAATACATACTATATAATACATACGAGTACATACATAAACATATACTATAAATAAATAGATATATATATAAATAAAATGTCAAACAACTTAATCGTTAATTCGAGAGACATACATTCTGTATTTCAAGAAATAATGTGGTTAGAAGGTTTTTAAATACGTTGACGGACGGTGCACGCCTTATAGCCAGGGGTAGCTTGTTTCACAAAACCACGACCGCAATAAATTAAATAAATTATTGTGTCCCGACCAGGAATCGAACCCGGTAGCTTTGAGTTTAAATCCACGGACCACGAAGGCAGTCACTTTAAAAGAGTACATTTTAAAGAAATACATAAAAATATATAACAAAAAAAAATCTAAACTGCAACGACATTCGTACCTAGTCGGTTTCTGACCAAGCGAACGTGAGAGCATAAACTATTAGATTATCAATAGATCAGCAGGCACCTTAAATGGCAGGATCAAATGAAGAAGTTCCGCATTAAAATATCTTCAGTCATGGAGTCGGCACCTTAACAGTTACGATGGATTTTCGATAATAAAGGTTATTCACCGCATCTTGACTGGATATACAAATCAATGGAGTAGCATACACAAAATACATAAAAAAAGCGGGTTGGTCAGACACCACGCTTATTCTTAATTAAAGAAACTGATTCATATTTAGCCAATTTGACTATAAGTGACACGTCGTCGATGTCTCAAGCGTACTAATCTCTAGAAATATCACGAATAAATTAAATAAATTATTGTGTCACGATCAGGAATTGAACCCGGTACCTCAGAGTCTAAACGACGAACTTAACCGCTAGACCACTATAAGTTACAAGTTTAGTTAACATAACATGCAATGTATAACAAAAATATAGTAAAACATCTAATGCAGTAATGGACAATGAAAACATATAACAAAACGAAGCTAAACAATATGAGATTTAAAGCGTCTCAAAATTAAGTAGTATTTGACAATGCATTGCGGTTATGGTCGTGTTTGACGTTCAAATTGATTTTGTTGTTTCACAGAGAATATGCCGATCTGTATGCTACAGAAGTGTAAAACACGTTCATCTTCAACAAGACAAAAACAAAGTTTAAAAAATAATGTAATAAACATATTCTATGATTTTTTATACTGAGCACGACATGGGACATCGGTAAGCGGTACGTAAGGTCCAAGAATCTGTCTCTATCATTATGCCGGCTTTTTTACACTTCGCTTGAAGGACGGCCTGGACGGCAGGTTATAGGAATGGGAAAACACACTGGCTGGGAGAGCATTCCACATCTTCAGCGTGCGACCAATGTAAGAGTCTCCAAATGTATACTCGTACACGCGTAGGGATAGTGACTAAGGTATCGGGATGCATATTTTGACTGGGTGGTCCGGTTGCGGAATATATAAGAAGGGATAAGGTTGTGGAGCTCTTTAGAACACTTAATACTACACTAAAAATAACAATCAATGCCCGCTTTTTCTTGATATTTTCATTTATTGCACATTATTACTATGTGTATGTTTTGATTATTTATTTATTTATGTAAAATACTTTATTGCACTAAAAATGTACATAGGCGGGAGTAATGACTATTAATGTTATAAATAATATTATAACGTTCAAATATTAAACTGTATACCTAATTGAGAAAAATACCTATATATTTTTTTAAAATTAATCTGTGGCGGTATTTATAAATTAAATATCGTCTCCATACCATCCGTGTTTTAACAAAATAATCCACAAAAGGCAGTAAGGAACGGCACGCTGCCTATTCCTAGTTCCATATTTGAATCTCGCCAGTTTCAAACGGTACCCATATCTTTCATAGCTGTTAAATTTATAGTTGCATTTTTATATCACTAGATGGCGTTAAATACCTATTTAACCACCACTGCAATCAGTGAGCCACACGGGCGCTGTTACACTAGTAACGGCGCCCAGCACCGAAAGTGCATGAATAACCAGACCCGCTGAGATCCTGTCGGGGAAAACGGGGGAATCACTCAATAACCCTAAAACACCCACTTACCTGAGCGATCGTTTTGAATATCTGTGCGACTCTCACTTCCGGTCTCTTCGTTCTTCGCACAACAACCAACTTTCTATACCTCTTCATTCTTCCAGCAGATATTCAGATTACCGTAAGAGTACCGTGTCTGCAGCTTGTCAATGGAACAGACTACCTCTATTTATCAGACAAATAAAGTCAAATCATTTATTACAATTTGGCCTTCTCGGGCTCTTTTGTATTGTCACATCACATTGTTATAATTATTTAAATAAATTATATTAAATTTATTACAATACAATTGAATTGACCTAAATATAAACATACACCAACAGTAACAGGTGTCCAAAATATATTAATAATATACATTTGCACATCTACCAGGCATTTTTGTCACTAATAAAATCATTTATCTTATAATAGGCCTTGCCTATAAGTCGACGTTTGACATGAATTTTTAGTTTATCGAAACACAAGCTAGTT
This sequence comes from Tinea semifulvella, assembly GCA_910589645.1. Classification (NCBI taxonomy): domain Eukaryota; kingdom Metazoa; phylum Arthropoda; class Insecta; order Lepidoptera; family Tineidae; genus Tinea; species Tinea semifulvella. The sequence goes on from OU342604.1 coordinate 2,084,230, forward strand.
AGTTCCTTTGGGAGTGTGTTATAAAAACGAACACCAAGTCCCAAAAAAGACTTACTAGTTTTACTGAGGCGTAGGTGAGGCAAAGCTAATTTGTGATTATTGCGTGTGTTGCGAGAATGCAAGTGGCTAAGGAGTTTGAGAGTTTTTTCTCTAATATACCTATTGAAACCACCAGGTCCTTAAATTCATCACCAGTTCTATCGGAAACACTTTTGAAAGCTAATGTGAATCAATGCTTAGTTACATTTAATTTTTTTCATGTCAATGCACATACTATAGTAAAGACATTTAAGTCTCTTAATATCAAGAAGACCGAGGATCTTTGGGGAATATCAGTCAACGTATTAAGTTCAATCATTGACTCGTTGGCTCATTATCTAGCTGTTATTTTTAATAGTAGCATTGACTCGGGAGTTTTTCCAGATTTAATGAAGCATAGTAAAATTATACCTTTATTTAAGTCTGGTTGTAAATCTGATCCTACAAATTTTAGGCCTATCTCAGTTCTTCCAGCACTAAGTAAATTTTTTGAAAAAATAATCTTAAATCAACTACTATTACATTTTAATGTTAATAAACTTCTCCACAACAAACAATTTGGTTTCACTAAGGGAAGGTCGACTACTGACGCGGGTATGTCGTTAATTAAGGTTATATTTGAAGCATGGGAGAAGTCCCAGGACGCTATTGGAGTGTTCTGTGACTTATCAAAGGCTTTTGATTGTGTAGATCATGGTACACTGCTTCTTAAACTAAGTTACTATGGCATAAAAGATTCAGCTCTAGAATTGGTTATGTCGTATCTTTCTGATAGAACGCAGAGGGTGGCTATTGGTAATATCACTTCTTCTGGATCTCCAGTAAGGATCGGTGTCCCACAGGGCTCTATTCTTGGTCCATTCTTGTTTCTAGTTTATATCAACGACCTACCATATTGTATTAAAAACTTACACGATATTGTTTTGTTTGCTGATGATACTTCTCTAATATTTAAAATAGACAGGAAGCTTAAAAATTTTGACGTAGTAAACAATGCGCTTGATCGTGTTTACAACTGGTTTACAGCTAACAATTTGCTGCTTAATGCTAGAAAAACTAAATGTCTAAGATTTGCTCTTCCTAATGTAAGAAACATTTCTCCAAATATAATATTAAATGGTGAGCAATTGGAGATCATGGAAAGTACAGTATTCTTAGGTATAACAATAGATTCCAAACTCCAGTGGGGTGCTCATATTGCAGCACTATCCAAAAGGCTGAGCTCAGCGGCGTATGCCATTAGACAGGTGAGGCGTGTGACAGATGTTGATACTGCTAGATTAGTTTATTTTAGCTATTTCCATAGTATTATGTCTTATGGAATTTTACTGTGGGGAAATGCTACTGACATTGAAACTATCTTTATTTTACAAAAGCGGGCTATTCGATATATTTATAATTTGACCGCTCGCACTTCGCTAAGAGATAAGTTTAAGGAGTATGATATTCTTACAGTGGCATCTCAGTATATTCTAGAGAATATTATGTATGTCCACAAGAATATAAAACAATTTAAAAGGAATTGTGACTTGCATTATCGATCATAATTACAAACTATTATTCAATTCTCAACTCTATGATAGAGTGATATATACATATATAGTTATTTTTTATTATTTTTTTTAATTGGCTTTAAAGGACATTGTACAGAATACATCAGTCCTAAACACTTAATTTATTTGCATAATATATGTTCATAACAGAGTTCATAACCGAGTTGGGGATCATCAAATTCCAGATGCTGCAGAATTTGATGGTTTACTTGGAGTCACTCGCGGCATTATAGCCCAAACACGTCGGGTAAAACAGCGCGGGAAAACCGCAAAAAATAAACTGCAACTTGTGCCCCATATTTAAAGTCCAATTTATGGTTTTCCATAATTATTCACATTGTAGCACATTATTAATTATTCATAATTCATTTATTTCTTATAGACAATAGGTTTTACATTTCTGTGATGTTATACAGTGTAGTTAGTGTTGTACTCTATGTTTTGCCGGAGGGCGTATGAGTATTAGGTAACAAGTACAACCGTCTATCAATACGGTACAATGTAATAATTATTATTATATTAATATTACATAAAACATTAAACAAAATAACACCACTTTTGACCAATAATATCCACATAATTAATTTACAAAACAATAACTTGCACTTGACATCTCCGCGCAAAATGGCGCGAAAGACTCGACATATATAGTTAAAAATTGCCATTATATAACGTTTGCGACTAAGTAACAGAATAGGGCTGCTGGGCTTGATGCTGGGCTAGCTGTCAAATTAATCCAGACGGTCTAAGTTCGACTACCTACTTAACGTAAGACGGAGCGTTATTCTGGAGATGCTTTACGTCTAGTCAGGCCGATGACAAACTCCTCAATAGTAGGCATCTCCAGATCTCGAACTATGACGGAATTACGTAGGTAATTAAAGCGATCCAAGAACACTTTGAGCGATATGCTCTTAAGACTTTGGATCTTGTTATTGTTGGTCTTGGCCAGAAGGTGGTGCGAGGCTGGCGCAGCATAGGTGAGACGAGAACGGATGAACATCTTGTACATCCGGACCTTCAACCTGAGCGGCAAGCTGAAATTCATAACAGTACGTAACATGGCTTGGGCCGCTTTCGCCTGATCGATGGCGTGGCAGGCAATTTCACCCATTGTCAACGTCCAATAATGCAGCCACACAGTCCACTCGATGTTCTGTCTTCCAAACCGCAGTGGTGGAGGCAGTCGGCATCTGGATGTCACCAATGCGGCAGTTTGGCCGACATTGATGGACATACGCCATTTGTCTAACCACGCAGGGAGAAGATCCATGAGGTCCTGCATTTTATCAGCAGCCTCATATTGGCTTGGAGAAGAGATGAACTAGGCACTGTCGTCCGCAAACAGTGCAAGCATGACATCCTCCTCCCTGTCCTCCCCGTCCTCCTCCAGGACTTCAGAGTGTACACCAAATCAGGCTAATTTATTTTCTATTTATAGGCGCCATCTATGTATAAAGCTCAGAACTACTTTCTATTGTTATTACTGTGGCCTTCTTAACTTTTGCATACCAATACAGCAAGCAATGTATACACTGGCAACTAGATGGCGTTATCTCATATTTAAAAATATACATTCTGTGTTGGACAGAACATCGAGTGGACTCCGATCGCCAAATACCATTAACAGGACGTTGAGAAAGGGTAAAATGACACCACGGCATCAGCTGTAAGCGGCCCGAGCTATATTACGTCCTGTTATGAATTCTAGCTTGCCGCTCAGGTTGAAGGTCCGGATCTATAAGATGTTCATCCGTTGTCGTATCACTTATGCTGCGCCACCCTGGCACCACCTTCTAGCCAAATCTAACAGGGACAAGATCCAAAGTCAGCAGAACATATTGCTTAGAGTGGCCTCCCTAGCGCCGTGGTTCGTGCGTAATTCCGTCATAGCTCGAGATTAGGAGATGCGTTGGCCTGACTAAACGTATATTCTATCGGGCCGACAACGGACACTTCAAGCATCTTGAGAATAACGCTCCGTCTTGCGCTCAGCCCCCTAATGGGAGATCACATCCGAGATAGGTGCTCCTGGAGGAGAGATGTTGAACTTAACACCCTGGGTTCGTGAGCCATACGGGCGCTTTTACACCAGTAACGGCGCCCTGCACCAAAAGAGCATGAATTACCAGCGGGTAGTTACCCGCTGAGATTCTTCCGGGAAAAACGGAGGAACGTCCCCATCCCCAACCCAGGCCCATTAGCCATCCGGGCCTGGACGACCCCACTGTCTGTCTGAATCGGTCGTGAGCCACACGGGCGGGGCTCTGCTGTACATACTTGCTTAGTAGTGTTACAAAGGTCATTATTAATTAAATAAATTCATTCTAAATAGGTATTTAAGTTTATAATTATTAGCACAGTTAAAAGAACGCTTGCCTTAACATCCTAAGAATGTGGGTTTCTAAACCCGGCATGTACAAATGAGAAATACACAATTGTGACTTAATTTTTTTATAGATTTACAACATCGGTGAACCTGTGCCTCGGAGAGCACGTCAAGCCGTCAGCCGTAGTCCCACTAATACCAACTTGTGAATCGGCGAGTGTAGATCTTTTTCTCCAGAAATGTCTGTAGGGTACATCTCTAATAGTAGAGGTCTAGGACGCTGTAATGATTTTTAATAATACACGAAAATTGTTAAGTAAAATAATCAATATTCAGTTATGGAAAAGTGAATTGAAAGCATCAATATTGAACAAATTTTATTTGATTGATTGTTATGTTTACACTGGAATTTTTTATTTTATTAAATTTTGGTTTTTATTAGGGTTGCCAGTGCCACACTTTTGCTACAACAAGGGGCAGCTCTATGTTATGACAGATGTACGCATTTATATCTAATACGAGTAGATGTAAAAAATATGCTATATCATATGTCGTCTCGACGTTAGCGGTACATCTAAAAATTGTCAGGTTTGAGAAGCAATTAACACTATAATTATGTTCGGTTCAGCATTAATAGAGATTATATTTATATTATTTTTTATTTACTTACCTAATTATTTCATACATAGACGCTATACATACTTACATATTATCTTTTGTATGTCATAATTGACATTTAATATTATACTTATAAATTTTAAAGATACGAGATTCACACCCCCCCCCTTGATTCTTATCTTCCTTTGAGATTTAGACAAGCTGGAACGCGTGTGTCTTTGGAAGGTAGTGGCTCTGGATCTACAGAGATGTTTGGTGCGAATGAATCTCGTTAGTTTATTTTTTTTTATTTGGGTAACATACAGCTAATACAATAAATTAAAGAATACGTTAATGACTAACAGCTAATTAAACCACACATAACAAAAATATAAACTACAAGAGAAAAGGTTGGTCATGCACACTTAAACTAAACACATTTCTACATTTAATATTACCTACAATTATAAGAAATTATTTTGCTCCTCACGAAATAAATACTATCACAAAACAAGTCAATATCTAAACTGTGACTTAGTAAATTTAACAACATTACTGCTCTAGGTATATAACTATTCTACCTAACTAGTAGTAACTTATTTTTTAAATATTATAATTACTTTAGTGGCAACCCTAGCAGAATGGTAAACTTCTGACAGCACCATCGGTCAACCAAATTGAAAAAATAAAGTTAATCAAATTAGAAGAAGGCAATAATTCAATTCTTCGAATGTCAAACCGAAGCCTTTAAGGCGCGATTCCATTGTTGAGCTGTTAAGACCGTTTACTCTTGTGTTTCTGTCTCACTCGCACAATACAGCATTTATAAAGATTACATATATTAAAGTCTGGGTGTACTTTTCAGAAATATAGTCTATTAATTTTCTAGGAAATAAAATTACGGAAATTTTGAATATATACTATAGGGAGAGGAGTGGAATGGTGAGTATTATTGCGCAATAAAATAAAAAATAAGGCCTCCTTTTTAAACCAGTTTATTGTCGGTCGCAAGCCCGAGATACTATTCTTCTCATCTCTTACCCATATACGAAGGACCTGCACGGTGAATCTATGGAATGCTTAGAAATGTGTCTTCTCTACCTCATTTTAGACAGAGTAAAATAGCAAATACATTTATAACGATTTTATACTATTTTACTAAAACAAATCTGTGAAAAAAAGTCAAATTTCTAAGCATTCCGTGCGGGTGCCTACTACTGTATGATTAAGTGTAAGTGGTGCAAACTGGAACTCCTCTCGCACCAACTTCCACTGGGTAAAACTGAGTCTTGAACGCGTTCCTGATCATTTCCTCTGTGAGATCATGATATTTATTCGACTTCATGTTGTGGTCTTTTGGTATATTTGCTTCCCACGAATCGGTAAGTTCAATAAGGATACCTTTTTTAAGTTCCGAGAAAACTTTAAGATGTCTGGCTTATAAGCTGATACAGCTAGTTCATTTGGGATCCTATAATGATGTTCAAATGTTTTTATGAAAATTTTTCAGTCTGATGCGGCGCAAACGAGATGGGCTTGCACTTACTTGTAGTTTTAGTTCTTTGCCCTTCCTTTACAAATTTAGTCAAATGTTTATTTGTAGTCCCTTTCTGACTCTTGCAATAGAAAGACTTACTGCTTCACGGATAACACTATTGACTAATATATCTCTAAAATACAAAGCAAGGCAAAGCTTAATCAAATCAAATCAAAATAATTTATTTCCATTGGTTCTCTCAAAACAACTTGGATACAGTCAGAACTAATTAAATCAATACAATTTTCAAAACATATGTACTAATCAAAGTGGTAATAATGGTTGGACCGTAAACAGACAATAATCCATATTTATGTATGCTATGCACAACATTATTGCTACAAGCAAGTAAAACTAACTAACTTAGAAACTACTTAAATAAGATCGTGGCTGTAAAGAGGCCGTGTCAGTTTACATTCTAAATACTTAATTATTATGATGTATAGAAATTATATACATATGTCAGATAATTTATAAATATATAATACAAAAAAAATAAAATAAATAAATAAATAATAATAATAAAAAAAAGACGTCATCTAATACTAATAATGATATGTCAATTAAACATAAATTTTTAGCTGTAAATGGGCCGTGTCATTTTATATTCTAATATTAATGTTAATTATTATTAATTAATTAATTAGGCATTTTCTGACCTTTAGGACAAGAGAGAGACTACAAATAAATCTAGGGGTAGGAGCAAAAATATTGAACATGACAATAAGACAATAAATTCAAATTTAATTACCTAAGTATTTTGGAAAATTTTACGAATCAATTAAAATTATTAGAACCCAGGGTGTTTTACATCCTTTTGTCCAGTTCGCCACGAAATCTATGCTTCTTATGATCATAGAAATAAAGGCTATTTTATTTCAACAGTTCAGAATTTGAAACAAAATTCTACTAATATTACGACACGAAAGTTCGTGAGGATAGATTTCAAACTGATGGAGGTAATTTGTCCAGTCTGCCGGGCGGAGAAGTATCCAACGTTCGTGCCGATAAACCCAGTAAAGTGTATCCACACATTTCGGGATCAGACTTCGTCATGTCCAGTCAAGCCGGCATAGTGTTAGGGACTGATGTCAGTCATGAGTGTCTGATTCCAGTTGCTAACATTCATGCTTTTTTGCTCTTAAACGCAAAAGCTACTGAATTAATAAAACTTTACAGTTACTAGAAAATTGTTATTTGGAAATGGACATTAGTGTCTATTGATTGTAAAGATTTATTTGGAGATCACTATAGTGATTTTGATTTATGGGAAAAGACAATAATAAATACAGCAATGAGACACAAACAAACTAACAAAAAACCTACATGTGATAGAACTAACACGTTACGGTACCCGTTTAGAAGGCAACCGTATGCATGTCAAAAACCACATATTTATTTATTTATAATAGTGTAGCCAACAGTTAGTTACACATTACAGATGTTACACACATTTGGGCCGCGTTCGTTTTAAAAAATGTTAGCATGAAAATATCACTTTTTTTAGCACAAGTCGTTCGTTTAATGAAAATTTAAACATTTGATGCTAATTTCGTATGTCAGTACGGTGTTGAAAGAAAGGTTATTGATGTTACTTTTTGACAGATGTCATAAACATATGAAATGGTTTGTTTACATTGTTATATACTTTATAGTTTTCTATTATATTTGTTAAAAAGGTATTTTAAACTATTTTATGTAATAAATTCAAAGACCATAATAATATCATGTGTGTTGTATGCCATGGTATGATAAAACATGAACGAAAATACTTGTCAAAAAGTAGCCTCACCACTCGTTTTATTTAAGAAATGTTAGCATTGTTAAAAAAGTGGTATTTCTTAACAAAATCGACATTTCACGCTGGTTTATGAAGTTGCTACGAGGTGTTGGAAATGATATAAAACGAACGCGGGGTTGTTCGTACTTAACACTAAATCAGAAGTTAGATGCTGCACCTATTATAGGCGACCACCACATTACCACTAACACAAGCAAAGCCGGGGAAAACAGCTATTTAATATAGGCAATTGAAGCAATATCCTTTTTTATTACGCGCGTAAACAATGGTCTTAAAATTTGTAACAAATTAAAATTACGATTCGCCGATTTTATTGCGTTTGCAAAGGATCTGTTAAAAGTGCTTTTCTTATGTTTTTATTATTTTAAATTACTTTATTAAATTTAAAAACAAAAATGAATTTTCTGGCAACCTTTGGGGGTGTAGAAAGTTATGTATGGATGCATTTTTATTTAATATTATACTTTTGCATAAAAAGATTTACACATACTTCAGTATAGTAAAGTATCATCACGACCGTTTCCCTTTCGGGGTGGTCAGAAACCACGCTTATAAATAAGCGGATTCACATTTAGCCAACTTTACTATAAGCCAATCATGACAAGTGTCAAGCTCGTCGATGTCTCCAGCGTACCAAACTCGAGAAATATCACAAATAAATAAAATACACACATCAAAAAAGTCTAGGGATCAAGCATGTTTATGCGGATTTCTTGTGATTGAGATGTGGCTTTGTAATAAATTTATGATTTTATAAATTTGTATGGATCCTTTTTGGTGCATTTCATAATTTAAAACAGGAACTGTCAATCAAATTCGAGTAAAAGATGAAAATCAGCTGTCAATATTTTCCCTATAAAAACATAAGACGCATTGAAGACATTATTAGTGCTACTGTTTCCCTACTACTGATTAAAACCAACGTTATTATGGAGCGGCGACGTCATTTAAGCAGGGAAGAAATGATCAGAGCCGTGGGAATGATAGAAGCTGGTTCCCGGCAACGTACTGTGGCTTTAGCTCTGAATACAAGTCAGAGTGTTATCAGTCGACTTTGGACACGTTACCGAACCACTGGTACCGTGGCTGAGCGCCATGGAGGACGGTATCGCTGCACCACACGGAGACAAGACCGATACATTCAAATCACAGCTCGAAGAACTCCAACAATAACGGCCATGATGTTAGCCGTGAGCCTTCATCGCTCTTCAGGGAACTTAATTAGCGACCAAACAGTCAGAAACCGCTTGCATGAAGTGAACCTTCATTCCCGAAGACCGCTACGGGTACCACCTATAGCAATGCACAATCGTAGGACTCGATATCAATGGGCTCTTGAACACAGAAATTGGACAGAAGAACAATGGCGTTTCGTGTGCTTTTCTGATGAGTCTCGTTTTGGTATGAGGCCGGATACAAGACGTATACGACACTGGAGAACCCCTGGACGCCAACAGCGATTAAAATCCTGCCAGGAAGTCCATCCTTATAGTGGTGGAACCATCATGGTATGGGCGGGTATTTCGATCGGCGGAAGAACTGAGTTGATTTGGATCAGAGGCAACCTCAACGCTCAAATTTATGCTGAGACGGTTGTATCAGACGTCATCGTTCCTCTACAAGTGCATATCGGTCCCTTATTTCAGTTAATGCATGATAATGCACGACCGCACACCGCAAGAGTTGTAAGACAGACTCTCGCCGCAGCTAACATCAATGTCCTGCCCTGGCCTGCTCAGTCGCCAGACTTGAACCCGATTGAGCATGCATGGGATATTCTTCAGAGAAGAGCTCTGCCGAATATGGAGGGTATCCAGTCGCAAGAAGACCTTTTTTTGTTGTTGCAACGAACATGGGCGGCCATTCCACAGCGTGATTTGGATGAACTCATTTTGAGTATGCCAAACCGATGTTCTTGTGTTGTTAGTGTTCGCGGTAGAAACACGGATTATTAATTGTTTAAGTTACCCAATAAAATTAAAAAAAAAAACTGTTATTTCAGTCTTTTTTTCGAACTTTAATGTTAGTGGTTCAAATGTCAAAAATCCCTTTATTAGGAAAATGGCAATTTTTTTTACTAATGCAAAGGTGACTTGGTTTATCGTTACTGTAGACAAACGAAAACATTTTATTTGATCAATCCTTAAAGAAAATTTTAATGAATATCAATCAGGAGAAAAGTTATTGCAAAAATATATGTTGATCCCTAGACACTTTTGATGTGTGTATTATGTAAATAAATACATTTACATTAATACATATTTAATACACATACTTATATAAAAAAATATAGGATTCGCCCATTTATTATAATGCATTCCAATGTAAAACTAATATTGCTATTCCTCCGTTATTATTTACTGGTTTTGCCAAATATTAAATACGTTTTTTAATACACAAATTGGAGCACTATTTAGCCAAGTTTCGTTATATTATTACTGTTGGATTCTCACAACAATCCTGACAATTTTCCCTATCCACGAATCATTCCAATTTCCGAACGCGCAATACAAAAAAGTTACGCACCAAAAAAGTGGGTAGCTCACCGCGCAGCAGAAAAAAGTCGCCTGTCTGTTCGCCTCCCGTGCAGAGTGCATGCATCGATAAAAATATTGCTATTAACGAAAATCAATTAAGAAATCATTCTACAATATAAAGAAAGGTCTGGAGACAGGAAGGCTGGCAATTATTTCTGCCAACGTATTAGCCTCGCTATACAGAGGGGAAATGTTGCCAGTCTCCTTGGGACTATCTCGGATGGGACGTGTCTAGAGGACATTTTTTATTTATAGTTTAGTTTATTTTTAATTTTATTATTTAGGTAGCTTTTAATTTATATTTAATGTACTATAATTAACTTCGAATAAAAAAAATATTATACAATATAAAGAAACAGTGTTTAAGTGTGAAAGAAGACTAAATTTGGTGAGTCCCATCATTTTCCTTTTCCTTTTTTTTTCCAGTTGTGAGAACAAAACCCATTTTTTCCTCACTTTGGTAATTTTTATTTGACCTTCAACTAGTAATCTCTTTCCTCACGTAAAAAGAAGACGCAAGTGTACATTCCCGAAATTTGTTAGTTAGGAGCCAATACTCCACCGCTAATATGACGCAACAATTACATTAAGGTATTATCTTAAATGTGGCAATAGAAACTCGTGCGGCCCAATTCTGTTACTTAGTCGCAAACATTATTAGTGCATTTCGTTATTTACGACAGAGATTGCGTCATAATTACAAAATATTATTTAATTCTCAACTCTATAAGCGCTCGATCTTGAAAGTGGCCGTGCAAATATCAACTTTAATAGCGTGATATATATATATAGTTAACGGTTTCTATTGTATGACGTTTGCGCTTAAGTAACAGGGCTGCTAACCAAACCAAACCGGACCGGACCTGACCAAAGTAAACCAAACCAAAATATAAGATAACTATAAAATATACTAAAATATTTATTCGAAGTAGGTACTTAGATACAAAAATCTTAAAATAAAATTGATTAAAAAACTAATTATATTATAAATTACGCATGTCAAGTTAATAATTATTTTGTGGCTCTAAAGAGGCTGTGCTGTGTCAGCTCACAATATAAAAATACATAAAAATAGAATAGAAATAGAATGATTGAGTGTAGAAGCCGTTGAGGAAAACTTAGAAGGCAGATGTAAATCAGAGCCAAATACAAATAAACGGGTACTAGCGGAAGAACAGCGAAGAAGAATCAACTATGTGACTCGCGACACATGCTGAGCTTAGGGCCCGTTCATCGCTGCAGGAATTACGGTGTGAATTGTAGTGCAGCGCGCCTCGATGGCTGCCTGGTGGTGCTCGGGATGTGGCAGTGGGTGTGGGGGCGGCCAATTCCATATTTTAATATCAATTCATGGTCCGTGCCTCCCCATATCCTATGCACGGCTATATCCTGGAGTACTGTTGGGTGCCTGTCAGGGCGCGTTGTGCTGCATATCTTAATCTTAATTAAATATAAATATAAATATTTCCAGACAGGTCACACAGTGCCATCGAGTTTCCGTGGTAAGCAACGAGGCTTGTGTTACGGAAAGTAGATGGTTGATAAACTACATATTATACTTTTTTTTTTCGTAAATATATACATATTATACATATAAACACCCAGACCGAGACAAATTATACAATGTACAACTTGCCCCCGATGGGAATCGAACCCACGACCTCTCGAGTTCACGGCAACGTTTGTTACCACTAGACCACGGAGGCGGTTAATTGTGTAAGTTGTATGTTTTGCGATGAATAAACGTATTTCTTTCTTTCTTTCTTTAAATACAAATTAAACCGCGTAGAAACTAAACTATATCTAAAACTGAGTTTACGTCGCAACATAAACTAGACAAAATGCTGTATTACTTTTAAAGCCAGGTACTTTTACAAGTTTCATTGCTACTATAAATTTACTAGAAAGTAAATAGTGGGCTATTCTTTAAGCGCACCTTTCTTTATAAAGGCAATGGTTCACTTAAAGCTATGAGCTACAAAATGAAATCAAAGTAAGCGCAAGCGGCATGAACATATTAAACATTATATGTAAAGTACGAATATGTAACGCTATACTCGTACATATAAACTACAGTAGTAGTAGAAGTAGATACAAAAATATTAAAATAAATATAAAAACTAATTACAAATAAAACTAAACTAAAAATACGTATGGAATTAAAACTATTTTACAAAATAAACTAAGGGCTTACCACCTGGAAGGGTACCTAAAACGCACGCCGCATTTCCTCGTTGAATTATAAAGGAAATATTCTGTTTTAGGTAGTTATGGCATTTAGGGTCGCCACCCTCTTGAAAAATTAGGTTAACCCAGCTCTTTTACGAATTTGTGGGTATCAAGAGAATATACCCCCATTGTTTCAACCAAAATGCCACAAAGTTATAACATTTATATTAAAAGCTTTATATAATTTTGTATAAATACACGATTTATACAAAGTTACTTATCTCTAGAATCTTCATAAATATTAACAAAATTAAATAATGATCTAGCTGAAGCAGACAGACATTGAAGTATTGATTTCAATGCGGCCTACCATAAATTAACATAAGAATTGTAGTTATTATTATTTAGTTTGTATGTAAAATTACCATTATACTCTTTATTTTACTATAATATAATTCCTACAGCGTCGGTTGAGTACTCCTTGACCGAAATACATTAACATGTCAGTGTGCCTCGGAGCCCGGACTGTCCACTCACACAAGTGTCGGTGTGGGGAATCAGTGGAACATCTCGTACACCACGGGCTTTCTTGTGCTAGAAGTGCCGGCCGCATTCCTCGTCACGCAGCTCTTAACGACATCAGGGCTCTTGTCACTGCTAGAGACCCTGTGATCCTGGAACCCTCTGGGATTGGAAAACTAGGCAGGTCTCTGGGCACCAATAAATAAATTATAAGAAGAAAATGACACATTATAGCTGCTGTAAAGAGGAATTGTCACGCTATAAACTTTGACAGAAAGAATTATATGTTTTATTTTGGAATGCTAACTAAACTAGCTTTTCTATTATACTAGCTGGTAGTATGACAAATGTTTATAGGTATTCTCGTATTTTATCCCCCTAAGGAAATGCTTTACAAGAAGAACGTGTGTAGAGTGCCTATGTCGAAGTTACTAGCTGTGCTCTGTTTGTATTGTATCCTGCAATTTTGTTATTTGAGCAATCAATAAACTTTATATAGTCCAGCACTTATACTTGCAACATACATTAATCAAAGATGAATATAAGATTTATTCGAAGTAATATACAAACAATATAAAAGAATTACAATATTATTAATTAACCTAAAAAATAAACTAAATCTAAATATCAAATTAAATATAATAAAAATTTCCTCCAGGCCATTGTCCAGTGGCATGGTGCCCAAAACACTGGCAGCATTTCCTCGTTGAATTTCGATACTAATATTTTCAGCGAGGAAGCTGCCAGCCCGTGTGTCACCAGAGACGTCGACTAGTTTTTATATCAAAAAAAAATAAATAAAGTTTTTGCCTCGAGGCCCCACGGTCCCATGGTTTCAACGGCAAAGGCCACAAATATATAATCATTGCAAATGTTTATATATTTGCGGCGCTTGACGTTTTGAGCTTGTTCTGCTGCCGCACCAGCTCTTACAGTAGTTCCTTGAAGATGGGAAGTTGCTAGCGTGTCTACACATGTGACGTCCCACACTAGTGATTTTCCCAAACTCCAAGGAACTAAGGTCATACTGTCAGGTCTCTTGCCATCATCTCTAAATAAGCCCGTGGGTTCTAAGGTGGCTGGAATAGAGATGGAGGCAAAAGATCTGCGGATCAAATTATTGATAGAGCTGTGGCGGTATAAGCGGCCGGCGCTTTTAAAACAAGATAGACCATGGCGCCCCAGGCAGTCGACGTCTTTGCTGCATGGACAATAGTGAGGTTCGCACACACTAAGCCCGAGTCTTAAACAAACGCATATGCATACATTAATCTAATTATAACAGCCAATAGATCACAGGTTCCTAAACCTGGTGCAGAACCTGATACAGGTAATAATTAAATAGGTGGTAGGCGGACTGATGGTGGTAATTTGCCCTGTTTGCTGAAGCAGGAAAGCATCCACAGTTAATATATAAGTGAGTTAGATTAGGAAACATACTTTATTTCCTAGGTGTCAAAGAAACACAGAACACACTGCTGCTAAAGCGAAGGAAGTTGGAGTACTTGGGACACATCATGCGCAATAAAAAGTATAGCTTGCTGCAGCTCGTCATGCAAGGCACGATACAAGGCTCCAGAAGACCGGGGAGAAGATGCAATTCCTGGCTCAAGAACCTCAGGGAGTGGTTCGGGATGAGCACCAGATCCTTGTTCGGAACAGCGGCCAACAAAATCAAAATCGCCTTAATGATAGCCGACCTCTGATAGGAGATGGCACCTTAAGAATAAGAAGAAGGAAGAAACACAATAAACATTAATAAAAGATTAATGATATCCAAATAAGATAAAAGAGTCATTTAAAAATAAAACTCGCCTGCGTAAAAATTGTTGTTGAATTAAAACCTGACAAGAAATAAATAAAAACAAAAAGAAAATAGCCCAAGGGTAGCGTCTCTTGCAAAAATGTTTGATAACCGCATAACTACACCATTGAAATAATTTTATATCTTTTATCACATTAAATACAACAGGTTCAAATCTTCCCAACAATGGATCTCCTCCTTCTCCTTTATACTATTTCCATAGCGTTTGACCACCTGTAGATCCCAGTGGGTGTTCCCTTCTACAATCTACATCAATTGGAAGTCCATACTCAGCAAGAAATTAAAGGTCTATTTGTCAACAGTATCTAGCATCTAAACTCAAAACATCTATCAAATCCTTAACCATGGAGCAGTTTATTGTACATGAGGTGCTGCGTAACGAAACGAAGTAATAATTTGAAGACAAATTTTAAGGTAATCTATGAATTTACAATGACCCGCACATTGTGGCCCATCGTGTGTGCAAAAGAAAGATGAGAAGAGTGGTGTCTCCGGCTTGCGACTGACATTGTGCTGGTTTATCCACCATTCTGTTCCTCTTCCTACCGAACCAACCAAATACTGTATGATTCCGCTAATGCTGTCTTGGAAGCTCGTTCCATTGTTGTATTGACGTCATACCTGAAATTCCTCTCGCATCAACTTCCACTGCGTAAAGCTGAGTCTTGAACCCGTTCCTGATCATTTATATATATTGATAGTATGTAGTCTATTTAGCGTATACCTATTGGTTAGTATATAGCATATTAGATTTAGTATTTAAGTTTTTTTTTCACAGACCTAAATGCTCCTATTATATTTTGCACCTGCCTCACATAACAAATGTTCTAAATTGTCCCTAAGGTTGACTAGTAAGAATGCCCTGTGTACCTAGTGCATAAAGTTTAGAAATAAAAAAAATAAAATACAATAAAACTATAATAAATTATACTTAAGACAAATGCATTTCTCATTGGATACAAAGTATTTAATTTTATATAGTAAACGTAGATATAATTGTTTTTAAGTAGGCTATGAAGCGTATTCATTACTTTGAAGTAGTTTTAGATCCTCACATGCTTCCAAGGAACTAGTGTTGCCAGATGAAAGGTCACTGATGTGAGCTTATGACTCTGTTAAACATCTCAGTAGTTGTGCATTGCGCAATGTAGAAAAAAAATTAAAAAATATGTAATTATTCTTTATATCCTATATATACATATATTGTGTATGTATACTATATAATTATGTTTATTATATAAGTATGGAATATATTATTATTTCTATATGTATTTTATTGTTGTGCGATATATATTTATTGTTTATTTAGTTAATTGGTATTTTAGTTAGTAATTTTAAATCATAGTGTCTAAATACACTTATACACATGCACCCACACTCTCTTCTCACTCTCCCAAAGGTTAGCTGTTAGGAAATGCCTAGACATTAAGCTCGCCTATGTACATAGGAGTGTTTTTATTTTTTGTGCAATAAAGAATTTATCTATCTATCTATATAACTGATTTTGGCAAAAATATTCCTTACATTAATTGATACTTGACCTTGACCTCCGTGGTCTAGTGGTAACAAACGTTGCCGTGAACTCGGGAGGTCGTGGGTTCGATTCCCACCGGGGGCAAGTTGTACATTGTATAATTTGTCTCGGTCTAGGTGTTTATATGTATAATATGTATATATTTAAAAAAAAATGTATAATATGTAGTTTATCAATCATCTAGTTTCCGTAACACAAGCCTCGTAGCTTACCACGGAAATTAGATGGCGCTGTGTGACTTGTCTGGAATATTTATTATTATTATTATACTTCTGGTATCAATGTTTCTTGGAATCGGGGATTCACATCTCGTCTACGCATCTCACATACGTCATCTGAGTACGATATTGACAGCAAAAAAAAACTTATAAATTAAGTCTTGCAACATTATTCTTAATATATATAAATCTCGCATACGAGTATTAAATATAATAATATATAATATATATTAAATTCATGATTTTTTATTTATTACGTAAATTAATTTACATTGTATAAATTTGTAATTAATATAGTTGGTATAAATTTGTGTGCCAGAAATGGCGGAGAATGTGAGCTATTTAAAAACCATGTACCTATTTACCATATTCCATACAATTAAATATTATTTCATTTCATAAACACTAAGAAGGCTGGCAACACTAGTTCCAGGTAAGGCAATGAAAGACTAGGTACTTCTTTTATGACTTCTTTACAGTTTACTTTCATTAACTATTTTCAGTTTCAACAGGGACAAGATTCATAGTCAGCAGAACATATCGCTCAGAGTGATGTCTTGAGTAACATGGTGCATGTATCGTTATATGTATGCTTACTTAAGTAGAATATATGACGACCGTTTCCATTTCAAAGTGGTCAGAAACCACGCTTATAAATAAATAAATAAATAAATATTTCCAGACAGGTCACACAGCGCCATCTAGTTTCCGTGGTAAGCTACGAGGCTTATGTTACGGAAACTAGATGGTTGATAAACTACATATTATACTTTTTTTTTTGTAAATATATACATATTATACATATAAACACCCAGACCGAGACAAATTATACAATGTACAACTTGCCCCCGGTGGCAATCGAACCTACGACCTCCTGAGTTCACGGCAACGTTTGTTACCACTAGACCACGGAGGCGGTCAACTAAAGAAAAGGATTCATATTTAGCCAACTTTACTATAAGCCAATTATGACAAGTGGCAAGCTCGTCGATGTCTCTAGTGTACCAAACTCGAAAAATATCACAAATAACTTAAATATTAAAAAATACAGTATTTGGTTGGGTAGGGAGAGGAGTAGAATAGTGGATGGTGGGTGTATTGTTGAGCAATAAAAAAAAAAGGAGGTCTTCTTTTCAAATCCGCCTATTGTCGCAAGCTCAAAATACCATTCTTCTTATCTCTTTCCCACTCACGATGAACCCGGGTGCCGGTGAATCCATGGAATGCTTAGAAATGTGTCTTCAATTTATTTATTTAAATTAATACATATGATTGTGGCCCGACCAGGAATCGTATCTGGTTATTTTATTGCTATTAACTAGGTATAGTTAATTTTTCCTCTGCATCCCACAAATTCTTTTGTCATTCACCAGTCACCGCCTCCGTGGTCTAGTGGTAACAAACGTTGCCGTGAACTCGGGAGGTCGTGAGTTCGATTCCCACCGGGGGCAAGTTGTACATTGTATAATTTTTCTCGGTCTGGGTGTTTATGTGTATCATATGTACTTATATATTTACAATAAAAAAAAAAGTATAATATGTAGTTTATCAACCATCTAGTTTCCGTAACACAAGCCTCGGAAACTAGATGGCGCTGTGTGACCTGTTTGGAAATATATTTATTATTATTCTCCTAAAGGTAACCTGTCAGAGAATACCTTTAAGGTATTAAGCTAGCCTATGTACCTTATTTTAGATATTTATTGTGAAATTTTGGTCGAAACACAAAAATATTTATTAATGTAAACAAATACATTTAATTTTTTTTTTTTTTTTGGGATATTTGGTACGCTGGCGCTGGAGACATTGACGAGCGACTTGTCATGATTGGCCTATAGTAAAATTGGCTAAATGTAAATCCGCTTATTTATAAGCGTGGTTTCTGACTAACCCCAAAAGTATACGGTCATGATTCTTTAAAGATAAAAGATAAAAATTCTTTATTTGTATAAATGTTAGTCTAATAGTTAGTCTTATAGTAAACTAATTTAACGTAACAACATTTGCCAAGTAAATTGGCGAGCAAATATATTAAACATTAATATAAATTTTAAATAAAATATGTCCAACTTACATCTAGGTATTCATACAATATTGTCAGCTTAAACTTTAGGTATTACAATTGTCAAAATATTTGAAGATATTTTGACTTTAACTTTGACACTATCATTTTTAAAAACAACTGATCCACGTGCAACAGTTATAGCCTTTTAAAAAGCTTAGGAAACGATACTTTTTACGTTTTCCCGCATTCAATTTAAATATTTTACACGCTCAACATTGAGAACCCCGTTTTCACCTATTGAAGGGAAATACAGATATCGTATTATGGAATGCACTTATTATATAATTTAAAAAGACAAACTATAACAAGCCCGTCGATGTCTTCAGCGTACCAAACTCGGGAAATATCACAAATAAATTAAATATTAATTAAATGTATTTATTTACATTAATAAATATTATTGTGTCCCGACCAGGAATCGAACCCGGTACCTCCGAGTCTAAATCCACGGACTTAACTGCTAGACCACGGAGGCAGTTTCCACGGAGAACCTCAAGCTGCGCAAATACGTCAACCTAGGTACAGGTTGGCGCCTGTTGGGATCGAGGCCATGGGGATCCTCAGCCAAGCGTCTGGCCAAGAAGTTGTCCAAACGGCTGACGGAAAAGTCTGCAGACAGGAAGGCTGGCAATTATTTCTACCAACGTATTAGCCTCGCTATACAGAGCGGAAATGTTGCCAGTCTTCTTGGGAACCTGAAGAACCTTTTTTTTTTTTTCAAGTAGGAATAGTTTATAGTTTTTTTTTTAGTAGTTTGTAATTATTATTTTATATTTTGAAAATATTATTTTTCGAATTGATTATTAATATTTTTCAACTATTTATAGTTTCAAATTAAAATAATTGAATTCAGAGCAATAATTCATGATTATGTTATTGTTAATATTAATAATGAAAGTTAAGTATCATGCCGACCGTGGTCCTTAGAGTGGTCAGGAATCATGCTTTTTATTAATTTAATTGGTATACACACGCAGAGTTCACATTAATTGTGTTACAAGAAGCAAGCAGTTAAAAAAATCATAAGCAAATGGTATCCCAGTCATGGTTGACATTCACAACAAGTGACACTTTTTAAGCAGTTTTAAGTACTTTACTTAAAAGTATGTACAAAAGCGAACTTAAATCCATTTTATTTTTCCACCAGCTAACCGTTGGGAGAGTGAGACAAAAGTATACTCAGACAATCTTTGAAAATGTTGGAGTGTACGAGAGAGATTAAGAATTCTAATTTTATAACATTATTACGTAAATGGCTAGGTGTTAAGTATTAAGTTTAAATTTTAATATTAGCTTGTAAAAAAAAAATAGCTCTAATAGATAAAGCGTACTACACTATTAACGAAGCACTCCAAGATAACATAGCTTAACACATTTATTTATTGTTTTTTAATTTATTTTTATTTATGCACTATGCATTTCATACTATTTAATTAGTATTAGCTATAAGATAAGACTGACAAGGCCCTTTTACAGCCGCAACCATTTGACATTATCTCTGTAAAAATATAATAATTTAATTTTAGGTCTGACATTTTTTTTTATTTTTTTATTTAAATTAATTTTATATAAGTATAATATATCTAGTTTTAAAATTGATAACGCCCCTGTACAGCCGCATCTAATCTAATTTTAAGTTTAAATAATAATAATTTATCTATCTTCTAAAGGTTCGCCAGTTCTGTTCTTTGCTTTTAATATAACCACTAACCAGGCACGATTTAGCTCGATAATTAAATTAAAATATCGAATGTAGAAATTGATGTAATCATGGACCTAACCAAATTCCGGTGGGAACGTTCGGTGACAAATAAAGAATAAGAATAAGAATAAAGCTGTGAAATTCTATCGATAAATAAATACATAAAAAAAAGTTGTCTCCATACGATGGTAGCAGGTGAGTACTGAAAAATGTCGCCTTGGAAGCTTTACAGTGGCAATCGCGGGTATCGCTTCTTTCCCCCTTTAATGTCGAATTAAGATCCAGATAACCTACATTTGCGATACTACGGGATTAGGTAAAGGTACCAAGGTAACTATAATATACATATATACACATAACAGCTCGTCAACACCTCAGAATAAGAGCGGGGCAATATTTGGGCTAAAGGATTAGCGTTGCCGTTAAAGGCGGCAATGCTGCCAGGACTAGTGTTTGTATGAAAAAGGATGACAACCGTGACGATAAAGATTGATGATGAAACTCTAGAACAAGTAAATGAAATTATATATCTGGGTAGTGTTTTCATTGCGGATGGGATGATAGGGATGTTGAAAGAAGAGTGAACGTTGAAAATAGTGTTAACAGTGCCCTGGGGTCACTGATCGCCAGTCGAAATGTCAGTGGCAAAGCTCGACTCGCTAAACAAAATGTCATGCTGGTACCAACACTTATGTATGGAAGCGAGACATGGATATGTCAAAATACTCATGAGAGTAGAGTTAATGCAGTAGAAATGAGGTCTTTACGTCGGATAAACGGCATCACTTTAACGGACCGCATAAGTGATAATGAAATACGCAAAAAGGTAGGTATGAATGAAACCATAGGGACAAAAATAAAGAAAGGCATGCTCCGATGGTATGTTTAAAAGATGAGATATATAAGCGAAATAATATAAGAGGCCCTGGCAGATATCAGATAAATAAAACAATAGCTGAAGGTGCATTGCAAGCCATCGAAACAAAATGGCATGTATGAAAAGGTTGATGAATGTTGAAGAAGCGAAAGATGTACGTCGTGATCGTGACAAGTGACTCTCAATTGTCTCTGCCTACCCCGCAATGGATTTGGCGTGAAGATATGTATGTATGTAATGCTGCTAGTATCCTTGGCAATTTCCCCATTATTGGTAGTGATTTAAATAAAGTTTTTCTATTTATATTGCAGGCTGAAATAAATTTGTTTTGTTTCGTTTAATTCTATTTAATTTGTTTTCATAATAATAATAGAGTATCTCAGAATGTTAATCGTTTTTAGATGTTAAATATAAAACAACAATATCAATTAAAACTCGTTTTATTAATTGTTAATTTAAAGAGCAAGAGTGGGTCGTGCAAGAATGCTTTATTTTTTACAGGAAAGAGATGAGCAGTCACTATATAATCTAATTTCTAAAAAGAACAGTAAATGTTTCGTAAAAGAGGAAAAATGTAAGAAAAATGTGACGTCACGATAACGTCTTAAATAAGAGATATTGTCTTACAAAATATAGTCGCTCGTTATTCATTTTAAAGCCCTCGAGATTTCAGGCACATAATAGTTGACTAAAAGAAAAATAGAGAAACATTTTTTTTAGCAATTCATGCACCATTCTTGAATAAAACTTAACCCTATGACTAAACAGAAAAGTTATTCCTGTGAATGGCTTCCATGCTGCAGGTATGCTGCGATCGTCTTTAGTAGCCCTATTCTGTCACTTAGTCGAAAACGTTATATAATGAAATCCGTTAACTATATAAATAAATAAATATTTCCAGACAGGTCACACAGCGCCATCTAATTTCCGTGGTAAGCTTGAGGCTTGTGTTACGGAAACTAGATGGTTGATAAACTACATATTATACTTTTTTTTTAATTGTAAATATATACATATTATACCTACATAAAAACACCCAGACCGAGACAAATTATACAAAGTACAACTTGCCCCCGGTGGGAATCGAACCCACGACCTCCCGAGTTCACGGCAACGTTTGTTACCACTAGACCACGGAGGCGGTCATATATATCTCTATTAAGGTTGATATTTGCACGGACCGCTGTCAAGGTCGAGCGCTTATAGAGTTGAGAATTGAATAATAATTTGTAATTATGACGCAATCTCTGTCGTAAAAAATAAAATCCACTAATAACGTTTGCGGGTAAGTAACAGAATAGAGCTACAGGTTGCGCTATTTAAGAATTCACCACCGTACATGTGCTTTAAGTAATTTTATTTATTTATTTATTTAAAAACTTTATTGTAAATCTATACAAAAGGCGAACGTATTGCCGCAAGACATTCTCTTCCCGTTAACCTTTGGGACATTGGGACATTTAAATATGAGTACGGTGCAAATAGAGAAATAAAATATTAAAATGAAACATAAATAATATTAAAAATTAACATACTTAGACAACTATAATATATATATACATATATATAATATATACACATACATACTAATACTACATAAATATAATACAATAAAATTATATAATAATACATAAATACCTTAATGTTAATAATAACTACCTACAATGGATTAAAGTCAGTTAAAAGTTAAGCTAGTGACTTATAAAAATGACTGTACACTCTTTTCTTGAATATTAGTCTGGTAATCACGCAGTCAGCACAAATGTCGAACATGCTGAATCATTATCATCATTACAGCCTCCAGAACACAGCAGCCTAGACCTCCACTGTTGGAGATGGGCCTTCCAGAACATATATCTGGAAAATTTGGCCCACACTTGCCACGCTGGCCAGACGGGTTGGCGAGGATCTAATGTCAATTTTTAATGACTTTATTAACGAGTCCACAAGTTGGTATTTGTGGAACTGGGCCCGGCGGCTTAACGCGCCCCCCGAGGCACGGGAACGGTGGTATTGTAAATCTATGACAAATGTAAGCAAGAAAATTTGGTATATTTTATATGTACAGTTCTCCCAAAGTGATAATGCGCATAGAAATCTTCGTCACTGTTCGGCAACGGTCGTATTCCCCGAGCGTCAGAAGACGATATGTATATAGAGTGGTTAAGTGCATTTTCTTTATGCATAATTTAGTAGAATTATGTGTTTTGTGCTAAAAGAGATAAATATTGATTTATCAGTAACGAAATTTGATTCAAAGTAAATAGCGAGGAAAACCATACGATTGAGAATATGCTACAATCTTTGTTGGATTGATTTACTTCGAAAATTTTATAGTACTGTAGTGGCCTCCTTTAAATATAAAATCTCTGCCTGTGTCAGACAGACAAGCAATTGTCAAATAAACTATTTAAATAAGATAATTAAAGTTGAAATTAAATTCACCTTTGAAAACAAAACCAAGAAGGTTGTGTAATAGCAGCTCTATATAATTCCACACAGAGAGAACACGTGCAGTCACCGCCAAAAAAACAAAAACAAAAAAACACTGCCCGAATTGTTTTCGATTGTGTACTCATGATATTGACTTCTATTTCTTTGGAACAAGGTGCAAAATGCAAGTGCATTGTTTAGTGCTCTTACGATTCAATGATTCGGGTGTTTCCGGGAATACGACAATTAGCGAAGATCTGCATGCGCATTATTAATTTGGGAGTACTGTACTCGTATGTTACTTAGCGGAAGCATCCCAGTATGGAATGAATTGCGGTCTTTACTTGGGATAATATTGATTTGCAGTAATAATAAGTATATTTAATTGTGCCTGCCTATACAATATTGTTACAGACTTTTAATGAAAGACATGTATTTATTTTGGGCCTGCTTGCCAAAACTTGATAAGAACCGTGGAATGGAGAATATGTGGATGCGGTATTTAGGGTGTGCACTGACCGTCAGCGCGGGTGAAAAGCGAGCGAGTCACAGGATTGTATGCTCCTTTATTGTTTTATAGTGAAATATACACGTGTAAGCTCTCGAATGTTTTACAATACGAACCGCGTGATATTGAATACTCGTTTTACAGTAAGTAAATAAATATAACATTATATGTAGATGCTTTAATATAACAATTTTAAATAGGTGGTAGGCAGACTGATGATGGTAATTTGCACAGTCTGATGGGGCGAGGAAGTATGCACCGCTCGTGTAAAGCTCGCGCCCAGTAAAGCGTATCCACACGTTTAGGGATCAGGCTCGAATTGCCGTTATACCCAGTCAATCCACCATACTGCTAGGTCATGAATGTCTGATTCCAGTTGCTAACATTGATGGACCTCGCGCGCCATTTACCATCACGTGGGCGCAAGTTAACATGTCTTGCTAGTATGAAAAAAAATGGATACAACACAAATCTTTAAAGATTACTTATCCGAAATGAAATTTTATTAACATAAGAAAAAATAATTTTATAAACTCAAATAATATTTTTATTATTTATATAATGTATTTTTTTTCGTATAAGTAACTTATAAATATAAACTACTTAATAATAAAACAGACAAAACGAAAAAAAAAACGAAAAATAAAATAAAAACTTACTCCAAATCACTACCAATGGGCAAAATTCCAAGGATAACGGGCCTTTGGCCTAAATATTGCCCAGTCCGTTTGTCACCTGAGGTGTTGACAAGCTGTTTCGACAACGCATTTCGGTAAACTATTTAATTTAAAATATGTTTATTTATCATTTTACATATCTATGTTTATTAGCTGTAAGATTTTAAAAATAAATTAATAAATACAATCGCTATATTTTTATACATGGATGTAAGAAAGTTGGTCGTGTCCACGTTATCAGTGACGCGGCAGGCGTCGTCATACGAAAATAAATGAACTCTGAACAGAACTTTTGGACATATCTTATAAGGATTTTCAATTTTATGTATTCTTATTGAAGACTATTTTTACATTTAAATAAGGTTATTATAACTTGTCTAATATAGCATGATAATTTTGACAGTTCACAATAGGGATGGGTAGTGTAAATCTATTCGAATATCGATTTATTATTTCACAGAATTTGGAATCGATAGTTTCAACAAAGAAAATGTTATTCAAATATTGAATGTGCAATAAATGTATATTAGGATTTTAAGTTATTCATTACTAATATAATAATAATAATAATGCACCATATACTAATATACGACTGGAGTAATATCCAAAAAAATTAATGCTAACCTCAAAACTATTGACTATTAACTGGTTTAGACCACACATAAACTATCTTGCAGAGGATGAACAAAGGCGCTGAACTATTGAAAATGGTAAAGCGAAGGAAGTTGGAGTACTTGGGACACATCATGCGCAATAAAAAGTATAGATTGCTGCAGCTCGTCATGCAAGGCTTCCTGACTCAAGAACATCAGGGAGTGGTTCGGGATGAGCACCCGGTCCTTGTTCTGGACAGCGGCCAACAAAATCAAAATCGCCTTAATGACAGCCGACCTCCGATAGGAGATGGCACCATAAGAAGAAGAAGGAGAACGTTAATTTAAAATACATTTTTTTTTATAAAAAACTACATAAACATTTAAAAATGATGCGACATAGGTGTAAAACAAGGTACCATTGCCGCTAGCGACATCTAAAAAAATAATTTGTTTTTCTTTTTGGCGTTAGTTTGCTATATATTTCTGATATATTATTTGAGTTAGGGTTTAGTGAAATACACGTAATGGGGATTCCTTAAACTATTATATTGTTATTTTAAGTAATTCTTCAGTACTCCAATCCTTCAAGTCTTCTTCTAATCCACATTAAGCGACACCATAGGCTGATTCATCAGCATAGTAACCCAGTTTCCGCTCCCTACAGTAGCCCAAGTTATTGTATTTATTATTCTTTAGTATAATTATTAATAATTTGCGCCCAAAACAAACAATAAAATGCAAGATGTAGAATCTCATCACTGTCAGTGTCCACAAGGCGCAATAAAACGCAGACTGGTGCCCAAATCAATAAGGACCACACCCGGTTTTATGCCCACCCTCATCCTTATAAGATATTGTTGACACGCACGTATATACAAAGACCAGCAGCCAGACCAGGCCACGACTAGAATTATGTTTCTTCAAGCGCAAAGTTTATACCGCGTGGAATTTATTAAAGAGCGAATATTTTCTACTACTAAGTATTTCTTATTTTAATTACCCAGTACCTTAATAAATATATAAATAATAATAATAAATAAATAAATATTTCCAGACAGGTCACACAGCGCCATCTAATTTCCGTGGTAAGCTACGAGGCTTGTGTTACGGAAATTCGATGGTTGATAAACTACATATTATACTTTTTTTTTTTGTAAATAAATATATATTATACATATAAACCCAGACCGAGACAAATTATACAATGTACAACTTGCCCCCGGTGGAAATCGAACCCACGACCTCCCGAGTTCAAGGCAACATTTGTTACCACTAGACCACGGAGGCGGTAATCTTAAGTAACAGTAGTTTTCCTGACAATAACACAGCTCATGCCGAGCCTAATCAAGTAGGTAGCGAAAAGTCGACGATCGCGCGAACGTTGACTTACGTAATTCTTTCTCTATCTAATTTGTAGGAAGTTCCTTGGGTGTAAGCAAGATAATATATTAACTATAGATATACGATAGATATCGTGAATTTACTATATACCATAGAGTAGGTTTTTATGGAACTGGACGCTGGAAAATGTGACGTTACCCGCACATGTATCCGGTGCGGATAGTGAAAGTAAAATTTCTTATTTTTTAAAGAAGCGGATTCACATTTAGCCAACTTTACTATAGGCCTCATGACAAGTGGCAAGCTCGTCATTATTATCCATGATAATAATAATATGTAACTATGTACTTATGCAAGGTGCGACGGACATTACCTATTCCGCCTAAATATTTTCAGAAGCAACGATCAGCTTGGTAACGACTAGTCGGCCAACTAATAGTCGGCACATTTCTAATATTTACGAAAGCGCATTCAGGCTAGTGAAAGACTAAGCAGCAAAACGATCCATGACTATTAGGTACAGGGATGTAAATTGGTATATATAATGTAGAGGGCAGTCGTAAGAGTAACAAATAAATTTAAATTTTAAATACTAAGGTGTTATAATAATTGTTGCCATTTATTTATAAATAATAATTAATAATTAATTATTTAAAAATATTATTTATTGCATTTAAAAACTACAGTTTTACAAAAGCGAAATGAATGCCTCTCGGCATTTTATACTAGCTAACCTTTGGGAGCGTGGTAAAAATTGAGGCTATCTTAGGTACTTTTACGCGCTGGAATAATTATTCGTTTTAAATTTGCAATTATCCCCCAAGAGTTTTAAAATGTTCCGTGTGGCTTTTTACAAATAAAAAGCATTGAAGTAGATGACTAGCACTTTAGGGCCAATAAGTCGGTAAATACAACGTATTGAAGAGACGGTCCATATTATTTTTTATGTCTGTCTATGGGCTCAGAATTACAAGACGCTCGGATATCTAAACGTGACGGGGTATAATAATAAGTGGGAGTTATGGCTGCTTTACCCTGCTCTAGTGTGTAAGGGTAACAAGGATAACATATTATAATTGTATTTATTTGAAAATGTATGTATTACCCGGATAAAAAAAAACACTTATTTGCAGAAACACACTCATAATAGATTAATTAATATATTAGAAAAGCCGCTAATCGTGCAATATTCAAGAGAGTAAAAATATTAATAATAGATTTATTTAATTATTTATATTTATATAATAAAACACTGACTGAAGGTGCATTAAAAAGTCTTCGTAACCAAAGAGCATGTATGAAGAGGTTAATGAATGTCGACGAAGCGAAAGAGGTATGTCGTGATCGTGTCAAATGGCGCTCAATTGTCTCTGCCTACCCCGCAAGGGATCAGGCGTGAAGATATGTGTATGTAATTATTTATATATATAGTATATACATACAGCAGTACATATATTATACACATAACATAGTATAATTATAACTTATCTATCTAATATATGTACCAATTAGGTGTCAAAGCATTCATCAATATAAATAGAAGAAGAAATTAGAAACTTTTAAAACAAAAAAATAAATTTAATAAAAACTAACAAATTTACAAAATATTACATAAAAATATCACTTCTAAAATAAAATTATACATTTTTTTTTATAATACTATAAAGGAAACATAAATATTACATAAATTTGATACGTTAAAAACGAAAACAAAACACTTGTTAAATAAATTATAAGCTACACATATGTTGATGGTTTGAAATGATCGAGAACATTTTTCTGAATACATTGTAACGGTCATGAAATGTGTCTATATCATTATTGGCACTGCAGAGACTACTGTAGGTGTTGCACCTTCGGGATGTTGACTAATGTGAACCTACATTAGTTCTTGAGGAAGGACAGCACGGGATCTTGGTTATAGGACGACGTGGAATATTATAGGGTACTGTTAAGGAATTGTGTTGCAAGAGTTCGATATATCCAGTGTGGCCTATTGACTATTTAATAGTAAAAGGTCATGTATGAATCTACGTGATTTGAGAACAGTCATTTTGAAGAACAATTTAGATAAAAACATATTTTAATAAATATATACATATGTATCAAAATATTTATTAATAGGTACTATTAAATATTATTTAATTTATTTGTGATATTTCTTGAGTCCGTCGGAGAACCAAAGTTACCGATATAGCCTTCAAAATTAGTAAGCTGAAGTCGCAATGGGCTGGACATGTATGTCGTAGAACCGATGAACGATGGAGTAGACGAGTTCTGGTGTGGAGACCACGTACGGGAAGACGCAGAGTGGGTCGACCCCCGCTAGATGGACAGATGACCTAAGGAAGGTCGCTGGTGGGGGTTGGATGAGAGTGGCAGGAGATCGTGTGAAGTGGCGAGCCTTGGGGGAGGCCTATATCCAGCAGTGGAGAGACACAGGCTGATGATGATTTCTCGAGTTTGGTACGTTGGAGACATCGACGAGCTTGCCTCTTGCGGTAGGCCTATTGTAAAGTTGGCTAAATGTGAATCCGCTTATTTTTCTTCTGACCACCCAGGAAGGGATAAGCTCGGGATGATATTTTACGTGTTTTTTTCCAGCTACACGCTTACTACTCGTAAGTTGTTAAGAGCCATAAATGAATTTATTTTATAATATTTCCCACCCTCTTAAGGGTGTCTACTGTCTAATGCGGTAAGGGTTTATACTTCCTCAATTATATCATCCCGATTTAGGGTTCGGTTGACCACAAAGAGAAATATAAAAATAAAAAACCGTTTTCATTTCGTTTCTATAGAGTTTTATTCGGTATTTTTCGATATTCGTCGTAGTTTTGACTGAAGCCATCAACGCTCACTTGAAAAAAATACGCTGTATTTATCACATCACAGCCCCTAGAAATCGAAAAAAATAATCCTATACCTACACTGTTGGAGATGGATTTACCAGAAAAATCTGGGTAATTTGGTCTAGAATCGCCACGCTGGCCAGTCAATGAGGGTCTAATATCAATTTTAATGACAATTTAATAATTCCTCAAGTTGGTATTAATAGAACTGCGACCGACGGCTTAACGTGCTCTCGGAGGCACGGTAACGGTGGTGTATTAATCCCCATGATAAATTTACTTATTTTCTCATTGTCATCTCATTTCATTATCTCATATTTTTTAAGATGTTAAGTGAAGCGTGACCATTTTCGCTAGAATAACATATTCTACGTATCTTAGACTAGTACCATTCTCGAGAAATCGAGAAAAAAAAGAAGTCTTTGACGAGAAATCGAACCCAATATACCAGGCTAAACCATTTTCTATCCAATCTTTGTCATGGTAAAAAGTCAGGTAATAGGGTGATTGATAGTGGAAATAATAATAATATAAATGCAACATGAATAAAGATCGACGAGCTTGCCACTCATCGACGAGCTTGCCACTTGTCATGATTGGCCCATAGTAAAGTTGGCTAAATGTGAATCCGCTTATTGATAAGCGTGGTTTCTGACCACCCCGAAAGGGAAAACGGTCGTGATGATACTACTACTACTATGAATAAAGATACAAAAACAATACTAGACATATAATATTAAAAATAATTATTAAATTATATGTGAAAATAACTTATAATTATGATGGTTCAGCCAACAAATCGGTCGAGTTGATCTTGTATCTAGGTAGAAACGCATGGTGAGGGGACGGGGGGTTATACGCTCTAATTTACGCTCACTCACTACACTACGTATATCAACAAGTACTCAGTGGTGGTGGTTAATTCTGGGGTAAGTCACCAAGCAGCTTACTCTAGAATACCAGGATTATCGCTACAGAACCTGCCTCGCCAGACAAACGGCCAAGTACTTGTGGCGTCCACCAATAAGGATACCAATTAAAAAATAAAAATAACTAAATTATTAATTAAAAATATAATTAAAAACTAAAACAAAATAATTATATATGAAAAAATGCTCCAAATCGCTACCAATATACCTAAGAGATGGTCGACTTTTGTAGCTCACAACCACCTGTTAGAACCTAAATAATTGTACCAAAAGTTAATAAATAATTGATTGATTTTGATTTTGAAAATGGGCAAAGCTATGCCTTGAAAATTGTTTGTTCACTTGGTCCCTACGGCCCGAAAGAATACTTATACAAAAATAATATTAATAAAATAATTATTAATAATGATAAATAATATACAGAACCCATTTTTACAATTTAATCTCGTGAGTGTAGACATTTTTTTCCCTTTTTCTTCTTCCGGAATCCTTTCTCAAAGAATAAATAACGTTCTTTGGAAATGACAGAAGAGTCGTTACGCACAAGTTTTATGTCCCACTGTTTATCATAGGATGAAAGAAACCTCCACTTTTGCTTATTCTTTCGTGAAATTAGTTTAAAAATAAATTTTCTTTAGCTTAGTGATCTTGCGGTTAAAACCGTTGATTTAGAATTTGCGTCGGGTTGGATTCCTGGTCCGGAAACAATATTTTGTTTAATTTATTGGTTTAAAAGTTGTAACACTACTTCCTTCCCGATGCAAAATCTTGTCTAATAACGTCAAATGTCAGACTGACGTTTTGTATTTAATTAGAAGCTGAGACGTTGGCGAAGACGTCCCTAAGTCCTAAGTAGCGCCACAGTTTTTGAGGCGTTACAAAGTTTTTTAACGACTGTCTAAACGACTAGTTAATGCTGTATGTTACAAGATAGGTGGCAGTTTTTTAGCGCAGCTAATCAGCGTAGCTGCGGGTCCAGCGGGGGAATAATGAAGTGTTCTTGGCATATGATCAAGTCATGAATGAATATTTTTATATAATGTGATGGACACCTCTTTTTATAATTAAATATTAATGTCACTAACGTCACTTTTTGATAGAGAGATTGTCTTTTTTATAATAAACGAAAATTGGTGAAAAAAAAGTGCACGAAAACATTGTATTTGATAAGACTTTAATTATTTAAGCTTTTACAGTCCATTATCGCCCAAATATGTAGTTATTTTTTTAATTAAGTTGCCTCTCTGAGCGTGTTCTACAAGCTATACCACGGCGAGTGTTCTGAGGAGCTCCATAACCTTATCCCTTCTTCTCTATTCCGCAACCGAACTACACGCACAGGCCAAAATATGCATCCACATACCTTACCCACTATCCCTACGCGTACTCATAAATTTGGAGACTTACATCTGTCGCACGCTGAAGATGTGGAATGCTCTCCCAGCCAGTGTGTTTCCCCACTCTTATAACATGGAGTCCTTCAAACGAAGTGTGAAAAAGCATCTTGTTAGGCCGGCATAGTGGTAGAGACTGATGTCGGTCGTGGTGACCGGCGTCAGTTGCTCCCATTCTTGGACCTCGCGTACTGCTTACCATCAGGTGGGCGCGATGTCACATGTCGTGTCCAGGATAAAAAAAAAAAAAAAGTATATATATAATTCATTGTACCTTGATTTTAATGTAAATATTTTTTTAAATATCACAGCTTTAAAAATACAGAAAAAAGACCTTTTGTAACAAATACATAACCCAATAATAAACTCAAAGCAAAGCAAAAAGACAGTGACTGAATATTATCACTATTTATTTATTTAATGATGAACTATTGTAAACGCAGCGATAAGGCGACTGAATTTTTAAACGATCTCTTTGAACCAACAAAGAGATCAATTTCAAAAAAGATTTTGTTATATGTGTATGCAATAAATATAATTAAATACCTAACTATAAATAAAAAATGTTTTTAAGTGACGTCCCATCAGAGATAGTCCCAATGTTTTCCCTCCAAAGCGGGGCCTAACACGTTGGCAGAAATAAAATAATTATATTAATAAAAAATAAATACTTCAAAGCAAGAGCATTAAAGAATCAACAAACTAATTGATACTCATATATCTATTTCTATACCATCTCACCACACTTCCTACGTTTCGGACTCATTTGCTGTTGTCGCTGCGAATTTTTGGAATAACTTATCATTCGATATCAGAGAAGCCAATATTTAAAAACCAGGTATAAAAATACTTTTTAACTAATTGAATACCTAACCTAAACCTTTCTTTTCAATCTTTTTTTTTCTCTTATATTCATTGCCTTAATATGCAGCGGCATTATCACATTGTTAATTTTATCATGTAAGTAGTTTTATTAATATTATATTAGTATATCTATAGTATGACTTATTTATGTATTAGTATGTAAATTGTATGTAGATATTGGTATGTATATATTTATATGTATTATAATTCTGTTTTATTTAAAATACACCTAATTTTTAACTGCACCTACCACCTATCCTGTCTATATGTCCTAAAGGTTTGGCTGTCAGCCATTGTACATAATGCAATAAAGTTTTAAATATTTATAAATAGTTGTTTGTGGAGTCAGTGTCAATAAGTAATATAATCTGCGACCTTGGTGAGAGCCAAATTCTCTAGATATATTATTTTGGAAGGCCCATCTCCAACAGTCAAGATCTAGGACCGTGTGGTCTAGGGGCTAAACCATAACAACAAAAAAAAACTATTGGTCTTAACCCACCTTAAAACGGAAGCGATGTTGACGTTTTTCATAAAGTTGCCTTCGCATCCGTGCCTTATCAGTCTCATATCTGATCTACATGGCTTCTGTGTTTCACGCCTTAGTGGTGCGTCCGTCAAGTCAATATCTTGTTTTTGAATAATTTTCGTATACAAGAGCCTTGAGATTTCAGTTATTTTTTCAGTATTTCCTCCGATCCTCTAATTTAAATATTTCTCTCCCGAGAATCAATTCTATTGAAAAATCTTTGGGAGTGGATTTGATAAGTTAATGTGGAGTACAACTTAATTAATTAAAAAAAAAATGGCTGCGTAATAAATGATCTTGAATTAAAAACTGAAATGAAATAAATTAACACTAAAAATAAAAAAATAAAAGCCACCAAAAGGTTTGATAACCACTTAATCTTTACCAATATACCAACAAAATAATTTTATATGGAGAATTTAGCCTACACTCGCCACGCTGGCCAGACGGGTTGGCGAGGATGATTCCGTTACTAGAACTTAAATATTTTGACAGGATATTTATATAATATGAAGTGAAACCGGGTTCGATCCCTGGTCACTTCACAATAATTTATTTGTAATATTTATTGAGTACGCTAGTTTTAGTGTGTGTCTTTTACTTGCTTGGTTACTGATCACCACGTAAGGGATAAGATACTTTACTTCACTTTTATTATTAATGAAACAGCGCTAAGTTAAACTAATAATAAATACCCAAACATCACATGAGTTGTTGATAAGAAAAATATAGCCAAAGTCACGTAATTAGAAGCATTTACGAAACTTTTAAAGCTAGTGGAAGACTACGCTGCCAAGAAACGCCTAGAGCATTGATGTACACTCCCGCGTGCACAGAGAGAAACCTCACTAAACACATATGTAGACGTAATTGTCAGCAAGTTGTCTGCACGAGCAGCAACGAATTAAACATGTGGAAAAATTCAACTTTTTAGAATAACGTTACGCCATTTTTGTTTTTTGGTATACATATATATAGCACATAGCGTAACAGAGTAAGCGACTTGCGTCAATCCTCTCGGTATACACGTGATTGTACATGGTAAGCACTCGCTAAGTAACTAATTGGAAAAAGAATAGCAACTCACGCAAAAAACTCTCGTTCACCCTAACACTAGCGTAGCCAGGTGGATGGCAGGATACTTAAAGTACCATACATACCTATTATAGGTATAGCTTCTATATAGGAATTGTATTACATATATCTGAAATTCGATATCTGAGCCTGCAACCAATTAACTAAAAAATTACAAAGCGTACGAATATTTTAAAATATCATAGTGTGTTTTGGAACTAGTTTCCTATATCCCACAGGCTGGCACTAAAAGTTACATATTCCATTTATTTAAGCTATTGCATAGCTTTTATCGCGGGCTTTGAGCGCGAAATCAAGAAATTCCGTAACGAAAAATAAACCTAACACCCCCTCCTAACACTCCGGCCGGCACAGCGGTGCGGCGTTGATAGCCGTGCATCGTCTAACGTCGTTTCAGTTCGGCAGACTTCGGCACGGTGTTTGTGTGCGTGCGACTAGACGTATGCGTGTAGACTAGCTGCTATATGCTCATAACTGATTCTATCTGTTTTAGACACAATGCTAGGTGAGACAGTGTGCTTTTTGCCCGGGTCCACGAGTAATATAAAAAACTTGAATTAATATTTTAGAAAATAGTGCATAAAAAAATATATAATTGCATAAGTTGATAAAATAGCTTTACCGTGGCAGTCCCCGAGTGCCACACGTTTTTTTTTTAACTATGGTTGTATAGTAAATGTTAGCTGTTAGAGAAAACCTTTAAGGTATTAAGCTTGCCTATGTAATTTATTTTATTCTAGATATTTATTGTGCAATAAAGATTTTTTTACTTTACTTTATAGTTAGCTTGTTGACAATGGCAGACATATTGAATGAATTGAACGAAATGATTGTATTAATGAATGAATGACAACTCCTTTATGTTCAAACCACAGACATTAATTTTAGTAATACCGTCTACTAGGCGGCGCCACTTTCCATTCGAACCGAAATTTGTCAATTGCTTGTAAGGAGACCTCTCGCTGAGACTTGACGAGAGCACTCGTTCAAAAGCTGGCTGGGATAATAAATAAAAAAATCTTCTTCCATACTTTGTTATCCTTGTCAGAGCGCGGTCAAGTAATCTTTGTTTTATTTGAAATATTAAACTCGATCCGTGGATCAATCTGGCGACTGGCTTTACGATTAGTTCCTCAATATTTAATTAATTGCTAATTGCTTTTTTTCGGCCCGACTTGCCGCAATTTCCGACAAAGTTACTGGGAAAAAATCGGCGAAATAAGTTATTTTCTTTGCATAACTTTAGCAAATATATATTTATTTGATTTTAAATCTGTTAAATTATTTCTATGTTGTATATTTTTTTCTTTATATTTGATTGTTGTTTCAACTTACGGCTAATGCAAAAAAATATTATATTGTGCTGCTTTGTTTGGTAGATGCTGGGGCTCTAACTGCGTCCTTTGAATTGGAGAAGAGCGTTCTCCTCTTCTAGGCTTTTAAATCTCGGTGTTAGAGAAGACAAAGCATCCAGGCATCAAACTAAGCATTCCATGGATTCACCGTGCTATGTATAATCGTGTATGGGAAAGAGAGAAGAACTCGGGCTTGCGACCGACAATACAAAGGATTTCAGGATTTTAAATTATTTGCGGTGCAATAAAATTGTTAGTTGAGCTTTTAATGCATCAATTATCTGCTGCATGCGCCCCATGATTTTTGTTTCCAATTATACAAATATTTTAATAGCTGTTAAAAGTTATCAATTTTCAGGATAGTTCAGTAAGTCTTGTTTTAAGCGGTGTTAATTTTATATAAATATCACCATGGCAAGCTTACAATATTTATTTATTTAAATTATTTAATGCACTTAAAAATAGTACAGAGGCGAGCTATAATGCCAGTAGGCATTCTTTACCAGCTAACAAGGCGGTATTTTGTCTCCATTATTATTTTCATTATTCATTAATGGCATCACATCATCTCTTCACTGTAACTACCATCTGTACGCTGACGACTTGCAACTCTATGTGCAGACGGATATTACCACGCTTAACAGTGCTATAGCTTGGCTAAATTCCGATCTTAATAATGTATACTCTTGGTCGTCGCGGTTTGGCGTCGTTGTCAACCCGAACAAGTGCCAGGCAATTATAGTCGGGAGCTCCCGATTGTTATCAAAAATTGAACTTACCAGAATTGACCAGCTTCGGTATGACAACGCGCCTATTGCGTTCCGCAGCGAGGTTAAGAGTCTTGGATTACACCTTGACTCTCATCTTAGCTGGGGAGCGCAAATCGCCGACACCAGTCGTAAAATTTTTTTCTCACTGCACTCTCTTAATAAACTCAAAAATTTTCTGCCGTTGAAAGCTAAAATAACTCTTGTACAAGCCCTGCTACTCCCGTTGCTCGACTATGGTGACGTGTGTTGTGTGGATCTCACTGAGGAATTATTAAATAAAATGGAACGACTACACAATGCATGCATCAGATTTATCTTCAGTCTAAGAAAGTACGATCACATTTCGCCATTCCGTGACAAACTAAAGTGGTTGCCTATACGCCATCGCAGGAACCGTAGGATTCTCTGCATGTTGTACTCAGTATTATATGAGCCTAATACACCGGAATATTTAAAAGAGAAATTTAATTTTCTTGGTGCCACTCATGACAGAACTTTACGTTCTTCTTCTAACTCCACGCTCTCCTTCCCCACACATCACACCGCATTCGATTCCAAGTCGTTTGCGGTGGTGGCTGTGCATCTTTGGAACCAGTTACCGGTGGACATCCGTCAAGCTCCAAATAGAACACTATTTAAGAAACTGGTCTATGCGCACTATTTAAATTTACCATAAGCTTAATACACTCTCTGCTATATTTATTTCTCTCATTATAGTCATCATATAGTAGGTATATTATATTTATGTATATTCATAGAACGTATGTATGTAGTTTTATTTGTATGTATTTGTGTATGTATTAGTATGTAAATAAGTATTTATTCACTAGTATATATTGAAGTCTAATATTTTTCTATTAGTTTTGATAGCACCTGCCTTATCTCGTCGTAACTGCTTTAGTTGTCCCAAAGGTTTGACCAGTATAGAATGTCTAGCGGCATTAGGTCCGCCTTTGTACTTTGTGCAATAAAGTTTATAATAAATAAATAAATAACCTTGGGGATCGAGTAAGGTGATAGGCAGTATGAAAAAAATAAGAAATTTTAATGATACAGTTAATAAGTTACCTAACTAATTTTAATATACTACACATTATACCTAAACCATACATACAATTATACATACAAGTACATCATATACATTATAACTTAAATAAATACACGGTTATTTAAATAGTGTTTTATTCTCTTTCTCCAGGAACGATGTGGTTATTAAACGTTGCAAGACGCTGGCAGACGGTGCACGTCTAATGGCCAAGGGCAGCTTATTCCACTGGCGAGCCGCAGATACAGTAAAGGAATCAGTCTACTATTAGTTCTCTTTAAAAGTAAAATTCGGCATTTGACAACAAATAGGTGGTAGGCAGACTGATTGCAGTAATTTGTCCAGTCTGCTGGGGCGGGGAAGAATTCACCGTTCGTGCCGATAAACCCAGTAAAGTGTATCCACACGTTTTGGGATCAGGCTAGAATAGCCGTCAAGTCCAGTCAAGCTGGCATAGTGTTAGGGACTGATGTCAGTCTTGAGTACCTGATTTCAGTTACTAACATTCATGGATCTCGCTCCCCACTTACCATCAGGTAGGCGCAAGGTCACATGTCGTGCTAGTATGAAAATAAAACATTATGCACACCTAAACTATATACAGTCAAACCTGGATAAGCGAGAGTTCAAGGGAGCACAATCTCATTCTCGCTTATAGAGTTTTCTCACTAACCAGAGTTTCTCGCTAATGCAGGTACATGGGTAGCGTTTCTCTCTTATAGGGGTACGCAGCATTAACATGTCACATCAAGTACGAATGTAGTAAATATGTAAAACAGGACGGTACACAGGCACACGTGTCCATTTGAAAAGAATGCGATACAACATTATTTAGTTTCACGAAATAGAATACAGGTACAATATAGACGAGAATACAAAAACAATGGTAGGAAGTTCCACGAAAGTTAAGAATGAGTCATAAAATAGCACATGTTAAATTTGTAAATAAAGCTCGACTGTCGCTTATAGAGGTATAGATAAGTAGCAGTCTCATTTACGGAGGTCTATGAGGGAAAAACGACTCTCTCTTACAGAGGTTTCTGTTTCTTGCTAATAGAGGTTTTGGGTGCTTAAAATGACGGGTCCTGGCTATTACTCTCACTTAGAGTTTTCTCACTTATTCAGTTCTCACTTATCCAGTTCTCACTTATCCAGGTTTGACTGTATATATAATATGACCTTTTTTAATTGTAATCTTGTTAGAATAATTTATCTAAAATTGTGTACCTCAAGGTGCGCAAATACGCCAACCTCAGTACAGGTTACGATTTGCGCCGTTTGGGGTCGAGACGATGGACCCATGGGGAGACTCAGCCAAGCGTCTGGCCAAGGAGTTGTCCAAACGGCTAACGGAAAAGTCTGGAGACAGGAAGGCTGGCAATTATTTCTGCCAACGTATTATTATTTAGATATACAGAGGGGAAATGTTGCCAGTCTTCTGGGGACTATCACTGAAGGGTCGTCTTTAGAGGACATTTTTTACTTATAGTTTATTTTTTATTAGGTTTAGTTTATATTTATTTTAATTTTTACTTTTAAGTAGTTTTAATTTATATTGTAATTATTTTATACTGTTTGTATATTACTTCATTAAATAAATAATTTATTCAATATTTAAAGTGTATATATAACAAATTATACATAATGGATGATATCCTTTAGGCGGTACGATGTTCACCCAGTCATCTAGTAAAGCATAATAATATCTTACAAGGCAAATTGGCAATTTATTCAAGGCTATTATAAAACTCTACTATAAAACCATAATGTATAGTCCAATACATGTTACAATATATCAAAACGTAATCTTATAAACTAATAAAAATAAATTTCATAGACACTTTCAGGCGTGAAGGCCTGAGCACACCGGATGGCGATTATAATAGCTTTATGATTTTTTTGCGACTTGCTTGTTTTCTTAATTTTTATAGACCTTCTTCTGTCAAAATGTTTAAACATACAGTGGACCCCCGGTAGTCCGACAAACATTTTGCAAGACAGTGTCGAACTATCGAATTTGTCGGATTATAGAGTACTGCCTAAAGCACCTTGTAATCTGACAAATTGATTCAAAAATCCACTGATAAACTTCTTAAAAACTAATAAGATTTTTCATATGTATTTTATATATGTACTCTGAAGTACAAATGATACTTCATTATGTATGTCAAATTTAGTAAAATAAACACAACACAATAGTAAGATTACTTTTTATTATAAAATTAACGTTATTCATGCTATAGAACTTACAAAACAATATGCAATAACTTTACATTGGGATATAATTGTGTACAAACAAATGTACATACTAAAATAATCAAACATTATAAATCAATCAATTTAAGAAGCATGAAAATTTTCATCAATTTTTTTTTGTTTAACATTGTTGAAACGCGAAATTAAACATGTCGGATTATAGGGGGTGCCGGATTAGACAGGGGCCGGATTACCGGGGGTCCACTGTATTTACAATTTATAAAATTAAATACATATAAACTAAAACTAATAAAAAAGTAAACTATAAATAAAAAATGCAGTCCCAAGATTGTCCCAAGAAGGCTGGCAACGTTTCCCATCTGTATGGTGAGGCTAATACTTTGGCAGATGTAATTGCCAGCCTTCCTATCTCCAGATTTCTCCGTCAGCCG
The DNA here is from genome assembly GCA_910589645.1 of Tinea semifulvella. Taxonomy (NCBI): domain Eukaryota; kingdom Metazoa; phylum Arthropoda; class Insecta; order Lepidoptera; family Tineidae; genus Tinea; species Tinea semifulvella. Next base: position 2,124,571 of record OU342604.1, read on the forward strand.
CTTGGACAACTCCTTGGCTAGGTGCGATGAGGGGTTGAATTTGGTATATCCGCTCTGAAGTTAAATTTGGTTAATTGTACGTAAACGTAAATTTGATCTAGTCGTCTAGGAAAAACAAACTAAATACTAAATTATAAATAAAATTAAACAACAAATTAAATAATAAATAAAATTGATTGTTTTCACTGTTGGATATATATTTTTATGTATAAATTCATAACCCTTTTATGTTAATATAAGATAAAAAATCTTTATATGTATACAAGTTAGTCTAATTTACAGGTCTTATAGTTAATTAACTTAACGTAACAACATTTACCAAGTAAAATGGCAAGCAAATATATATATTTAAAAAAAAGTCTATTTAATTATGTACAATCTTTGGCATGTGTTCCACTATCATTATTTTGTTTTATCATCATCATCACAGCAAAGTCCTAGAACTCCACTGTTGGAGATGGGCCTTCCAGAAAATTCTCTGATGGTTCTGATGTGAATTTTTTTATAATAATAATTTAATAACGATTCCATGTACGTAATAAAAGTCTATTTCTCATTGGAACGTACCGGAGTTCGATCCGTCCAATTTTTTTTTTTCAAGGAATGCGTTCTTACAACCGAGCAACCACCGCACTTTGTTCATTATGTTCAATATAAAGATTTGTGATTTTTTGAAAAATATATAATTACACAATTAAGTCACAATCCGAAATGTGTCGGATTCGGATAGATTTTTTTTTGGACATTCGTTAGTTTCGGAACTTCATAACATCCTGAGTTTGTTGTCCGTCTGACTAGGTGATTCTTCGGACCGACTACGGCACTTTAAAGCATATCCAGAACATCTCTTCGTCTGGCACCTAGAGTGGTCCTAATCCAGTGTGCCCAGGCCGTAAACCACATAGCAACCTCTCACCCCTCCACCCTTAGTCGAAGGTTGAAAAGTATTAATACGTTTATTACGTAGCGTTGTTTATTACTTCAAAAATATAATATAAGGGTTAATATACCTTATATATTAATAGGTATTTTTAACCGACTTCAAATAAAAGAATGAGGTTCTCAATTCTACTGTATGTCTGCGTAGTATATATTAAAAATCGAAAGTAGATAGAAGGGTTTAAAGGTAACTTTATGTATTTTGTAACTCTATTGCAATTTTGCGAATATAAAGTTTCTACAACTGGGAATAGAACTGAAGAAGTCGAGAGTTACCGCGCAATAGTTAGTCGGAATACTTTTAACACCGTCGCTGATAAGTGCAAAATGAAAGGATTACAGTTGGAAAAACCAAGACCAAAGTAGTTTGGGAGCTGGCTGCCGAAATTGTGTCCTCTTTATAGTAACTAATTTGTTTTTCTTGATATCTACAGTTTTAATAAATAATACTGCCTCCGTGGTCAAGTGGTTAAGTTGTAAAATAAAAATAAAAACCGTGGTTTCTGACTACCCCGGAAGGGATACGGTCGTGATAATACTTTACATTTTACGTTTTTTAAATAAGTAATACCTACATTTGATTCAAAAACACGTTTACTGAACTGTAATATTTTATAATTTTATTAAATATTATTATTTTAATTTTATATATTTTTAAAAAACATTTGAGGAAATTGTATTTTGAAATACTTTGGTAGTAGGAGCAGATTTTACTTAGGTGTATTGGTAAACATAAAGTCCGAGCTGATAAATAAAAAAAATCATCGTTATCCAAATCAAATCAAATAATTTACTTCCTTTTACTTGGATATTGTCAATAATAGTAAAAGATAAAACGAAAAAGACACGACTGACATCAGTCCCTAGTACTTTGTCGGCTTGACTAGATTTTTATACTTCGCATGACGGACTCCAGGTTATAGGAAAGTGGAAACGCAGAGGCTGGAAGACCATTCTAAATCTTTATTGTGCGACAGATGTATGAGTCCCCAAAAGGTACGTGTGGTTCGGTTGCGAAATGGAGAAGAAGGGATTAGGTTATAGAGCTCTTCCGAGCACTCACCATAGTATAGCCGGTAGAACACGTCCAGAGAAGCTACATCTCGGCGAAGCTGCAGGGATTCAAGAGTGCCAGAGTAGTAGCATCGTCTACAATTCGAACAACTCCTCCCAAAACCATCCCAAAGGTGAGAAGAGTATTCCACGCATGATCTGATCTATACTTTGTTCGTAACTTTGGACGTCATTGGTCATCGCCAGTCGTCCATCGGCCGTAACCTAAATAGGGCTTAAGATTACAATAACGTCGCCGTCTCCCTGCCTATGAACTCCAAACTTAGCTAATACTATGGCAGCGATAGGACGCGCCGCGGTGAAAGAATTAAAACTTTCCTATCAGATAGCGGCGTCTAACTAAAGCTTCCGGAAAACGTCACCGATAAGGATCAGGGCACATGAGTACATGTAGTTGACAGTAGTGTAGATAGGTAGATACATAACAATATTTGTGTGAATTTATGTATGCGGTTATCTTTCCATGATAAATTTCTGCGCTCTTCTCACAACTCCCTTCTATCTGTTCCACCACACTGCATTTATTTACATACTGCAGATACACACACAGACAAAGCTTCTTTTATAATATATTATATATTTTTTTATACCTGGAGGCAGTCAGAGGAATGCTATTAGCCCCAAAGGTCGCTTTGCCAACAGTGCAGCGACTAAAAAAAAGAAGAATTCTAATTTACCTCGCACATCTCTGTTGAAAACACCGACCGAGAATTAAACCCCATATCGAAGCAGCCGCCTAATGTTTGTCTATTGCTTTAGGATATTAAACTTTAAAAGGCAATTTAAAATTATGCAAACAGATTCTGTTTACGCAAGCTATCATAATGGAGGAATCGGAGGCACAGTAAAATTTAACTAGTATGTAAACAATCTGAAACAGCTTTTAATTACAGGCAAGGAAGGCGGTAAAAGAACAAAATGAAAAAGCCGTTATATATCGCCTTGTCAGGTCACCTGAGAATTTCCTGTTGCGACCTCGAATGATAGCAAGTTCGTAGTAAAAACGCATCCATAAATTTTGTGACTAACGTCAATGACATTCAAGTTGCCATGAACAATTACAAACATTCAACCACACCGACTTATACCTCGCGTGTTTTTTTAAATATTTTAATCATAATTTGAATGCATTTGGTGGCTATTAGTGATTAAAACTATTATACAAGTCCGTGTCTGACAAAGCTTGTGGTGCACATACTATAAAATTGGACAATAAATCTAGCGTTTGATCGAGGAGGAGTTTGCTTTGGGGTGTGTCCTATTTTCCATAATATGAGAAGCACAACCTACCTCTTCGTTCTGCTTTCAACAATCAACTCAAAATCCCATCCCACTTCTCTAGCAGATATTCAGATTCCTTCACTGAGTCTGCAGCCCGCCAGTGGATCAAGCTACCACTGTCCATTAGACAGGCACCATCTGTAAATGTTTTTAAACAATTAGTCACTAACTGGTTTCTTGATAAGCAGGAGCACACTGCATCCAGTACACATTGAATATTTGGCACGCAATATGTTGATGTATGTTTATTTATATGTATGCATATGTTCATAATAGTTGCATGTAGTCTATGTAATTGCTTAGTATGTAGTGTATTTATAAATTAGACTATTATTATTAGATTGTTGCACCCTGCCCATAATCTCTCCCCGTCACAAAGGTTAGTTGTCACAAAATGCCTAATAGTCATTAAACTCGCCTATGTACCTAATTTTAAGTTTTGGTGCAATAAAGAATTTAAAATAAAATAAAATAAATATAGGTCATTAAACTATTATCAGCACAATTATCAAACATAGCAGCGTAGTCCCTTGAGCAGGTATGCTCAATCTATGTTGGTCATCCATAAAAACAATGACCATTGCAGACAGCTGTTGGATATGACATTGCGACGTAGTAATAATCCTAAACAGTGATACTGACTGTGGGGAAACTAGCTGAGTCCTATCCATTTTCTCTTATCCAATCCAACCGAAACCACGATAACGCAGCAACGCCATCTAACGGTGTCGCCCGGAACTAAAAAGTGACAGTTCAAAAAATATGAAGAATTAGCCGCGCTCTCGTTATTTTATCAATTTAAATTAGTTAAAACAAGAAATATGTGTAAAAACTGTTCTAATCCAGTCAATATCTAATAATCTAATCTGTAATAATGTAGTCATAGTAGTTAGAGGTAGTCATGGTATTTATATAATAAGAAAATTTCGGGCACACGATAGACCAGAGGAAATTCGATAGCAAGAGGACGCGTGGTAGGAATCTCTATGAGGTGAACTGATCACTCTTATATGAGTGGCGATGGCTTGTTGTCACTAACGCTCAAATGACGATCACGGCCAAAAGTTTAGCGACTAACAATTCTCCTGAAGTTTTGTGACTCCTCTCTTTAAACCATTAATAATAATAATAAAATTCTTTATTGCAGACAAAATATAAAATATAAAAACATGTACATAGGCGACCACAATACCATAAAGGTATTCTCTACCAGCTAACCTTTGGGAGAGTGAGAGAAGAATATTATAGGTGCAGGGTAAGAAAATTAACACAAAAGATCAAAATATTATAATAAGAAAAATCAATAAATATATATATGGGTACGTAGGTAAGTATATGGTTTAAACATCTAAGATACTTCGACACTTTTACACAATTTTGTATTGGAATTTATAAGCCTAATTATATATATTTTTACATATTTACACTGCTACTTACAGTTCTAGACTACAGCTCGAAATATGATTAATAGTTTCTTTATTGTTTTAGTTACTTATACTATGTGCAAGGTTCCGGAGCGCTGTGAGTTTTGGTAATGAGTTGCCGGAAACAAACAAACTGACGTTGTCATGAATAAAGCCATCCAGTACATACATACATACCATACAGCGACGCTACTAAATACTAAATAACTTATTAAGATTTATGTATTGACTATTACGTTGTTGTTGATATTATAGAAAATTTTATATTAACGTCACGCATATCTGTCGTGTATCCTAGTTAGTTGTTTACCTGTCACTTGTAAATAAACCAATATACACGAAAGAAGTCCCTCGTATTATTCCAATAACAACAGTTGTTACAGATAACGTCGGTACAGGTTACGATTTTGCGCCGTTTGGGGTCGAGACGATGGGCCCATGGGAACAGTAAGCCAAGCCTCTGGTCAAGGAGTTGTCCAAACGGCTGACTGAAAAGTCTGGAGACGTCAGAGACTCGCTATACAGAGGAGAAATGTTGCCAGTGTCAATAGTCAATTTATACTGTAGTATTTATTTATTTAAATTTATCTATCTTAATGGGGCGTATCAGGCAAAGCTTTTTGTAGATGTCGCTAGCGGCACTGGTACCTTATTTTATATCTATATCGCATTTTTTTCTAATGTTTACGGATTTTTATATGTTTATAACAGAAAATTGTATTTAAAATTAATGTTAACTACCTTAAAAGACGAATTAAGAAAGCGCACACCGTCTTTAAAAAGAAAAAAGGTTTTATTAATAGAACGGCAATTTTTAAATCACCATATCTTTGATCTCGCTTAGAAATCTCTATTTGTACACTTAAAAGCTGCTCACTCCGGCAATATAACCAGGAAATAATAAATTTCGTAATAAAAATACAAGTTTTATATGCAACTGACAGTTCTATTGGGTACCGTCTATCATGCGCCATCTATCGTGATAAAAAGTTAGTAATACACCCCATTATTGCAATAAATGTAATTATTACAGTAAAGTAAAGTAAAGTATCATCACGACCGTTTCCCTTTCGGGGTGGTCAGAAACCACGCTTATACATAAGCGGATTCACATTTAGCCAACTTTACTATGGGCCAATCATGACAAGTGGCAAGCTCGTCGATGTCTCCAGCGTACCAAACTCGAGAAATATCACAAATAAATTAAATATTGATTAAATGTCTTTATTTACATTAATAAATATTTTTGTGTCCCGACCAGGAATCGAACCCGGTAATTATTACAGCCTCTAGTAAACAGCGTCCTAGACCTCCACTGTTGGAAATGGGCCTTCCAGAATATATATCTGGAGAGTTTTGCCTATACTCGCCACGCTGGCCAGACGGGTTGGCAAGAATCTGATGTCAATTTTTAATGACACTTTAATAACGACTGTTGAGTTGGGGAAGGGGCCACTGTAGGGCGTATAACACCTGGGAGGAGTTCACTCTTTGTAGGATGTATCACGCTGCGTTAAGAGATGGGTAGTTATGCCGACGACTGACGACCCAGGATCTTCCGGCGGCGCTCCGGTGTCCGTGCGTGGAGATGTGCGATTCCCCGAAGAAACGGCTGCGGTCGGATCAATAGATATTTTTTTCTGTGAAAATTATAATTATTTAAAATAAGCAGTGTATATTATGTTTTTGCCAATAAAGTATTTTTATTTATTTATCTAGATGACGGGTATAAGTCGTAAGCGACCAAGGAGAGGAGTAGAGGAAATGATGGCAGAACTGGACGACGCCATTCGCAAAATTTCTGTGTGGGATGCCCAAAAGGTTAGTGTCCAGTTTAATGCGAATAAGACCAAGGCATGCGCGCTGACGGCCAAGAAGTCTTCATACTTTTCTCTACCTACTCTTCGGGGCACTGTGCTGGAATTAAAAACCAGCTGCAACCATACTTGGGGGTAAAATATGCTCAGATTTCATCAAATTGTAAATTATTGGAAGCCATTCATTTGGAAAAGTAAATCTTTTAATTTCACTGACATTGTTATTTTAATTAATAGCATTTTGTTTGTCGACTCTGCAATGGTTCCCAACATTTTTGGCAAAAATAAAAATAATAAAAGGAATCTCGTCACTTCCAGAGAATATTATTGTTTTCTGTTTTCATACGCTTTTCTGCCAAAATCATCATCCCTTCGCTTGTCTATCTTTATTTTAATACACTTGTATTTGCGTAGGGTACTCGCTCCATTTATCACTCGAATTACAGGAGCAATCATTTAACCGAAATATTGTAAAGTTGAATAATAATAAAGCTTACAGACATAGCTTTATGATCATTTAATTTGTTAAAACTTTTGTTATTCTTTGAACGGTCATTTGACTGGTCCCTCATCCTTGTAGGTATTAATAGAATGAAGTTTAAATTCAGGAATATAATAATTTTAAGTTTGGGAACATCGACCACTTGATACACAGAGTGACGTAGTCTAGTTTTTATTTTATTAGAACCAATGTTAATTAGTTATGTAATGTAAATCTTTTATAGCCAAGTTTTTCACGTAGATTCCTTTATCAGTCAGATTAAACATTGATAGTAGTTTTTATAATTTTAATAGGTCTTTACGCGATTTACCTTAGAGACATATTTCTCCCGACGTTTTAGCCAAGTTGCATTGGGGTCGACTGTAGCTGCGCGGTGTAGTTTCGTACATACTGGGCGGTAGATGTAAACCCACCCTCTTATAACTTTAAAAGTTTTTAGAAATCACGACACACGACGCTTAGAATATCCTGTGCGACACCGAGAGATTTATCCCGGCGTCGAAATCTATTGATTACCGAATTCCACAATGAAGATGGCTTATAACCCTCTCTCGATTAATTTGTTTTCTTTATTTCTTTGGTAGAAATATGTCTCTAAAGTAAATCACGTAAAGACCCGTTAAAATTATATAAACTATTATGAATGTGCGCGAAAGTTCAAAAAGTTTTTAACATTAATAGGTCATTGGAATCTGCTAAGCTGCTGGTTTTCAGCTAACAGCTTACTCTTTTGTCTTTCACTAGAAATTAAAAATTATAGTGGCAGTAAATAATACTATAACACATTTGTTAATTCGTTTATTCAACACCATAATAAAGTACTTATAAGACAGTTAAAACAATTGAAAATAATACGCTTGTCCGGCTGAGGCGAGGTTACATATCTCGCGAACGCAGTTCGGGCTCGACTGCCTCGGCACGCTTCTGTCGGAGATAGTCCGCCCGAAACGCGTTGCTATTGATATCGCAACGGACGTATGCCACGACTAATTCGGGTAGGTAGTCCACTATCATTCGCTATAAAATATTTTAAATTATGAAATGTTCAAAATACTTTTACATATAGGTTTACGTAAATAAATATACTTTAACTTTGAGTTAACAAAACTGTCCACAATCAGCTCGTTTACCCCTAATCGCTTATACGAGTATTTCATGAATATAAATATAAACTAATGGGGAATCTTTGTTGTTATGTTTGGCAAGGAATAGAACAATGCTGAATCGACTATATATTTATACGCTACGTACTTTACGTACATGCGTATTCTGAGAGTTCCTCAACAGCCCCTCCACTCAATTATTCCTTCCAGCTGTCAAACGGCACGTCACTACACACGAGTAATAGAACTATCAAAGGTATATCACGACGTACCTCAAAACCTCCTTAAAGCGCGTTTATGTTATTTTTGCTAATATTTTTATTACTTAAACTTTTATTTATTAATTTCCTATTTTAGACAAAAATTTACACACTACAGATTTCGTAACAAAAGGAGTTCTTCGCGCGATTTTGCACGGACATGTCAAGTTCAAGTTTTTCGTTTGGTAATTTAGTTTACTGTGGATATTGTTAGTCAAAAGTGAAAAGTGATAATAATGTGCTACGTTGTGAATAATTATGGAAAACGATAAATTTTACCCTATACGAGCATATGGGGCAGAAGTTACACTTTATTTTTTGCAGTTTTTCCGCGCTGTGAACTCCCGTATACCCTTAGTGTTTAAGCGATATTGACGTGATTTACTCCATGAAAAGCATCAAATTCTGCAACACTTGGAATTTGATGACCCCCAACTAAGTCATAAACTCTGTTATAAACATATATTACGTAAATAAATTACGTGTTTAGGGCTGATGTTTTCTGTACATTTTCCTTTAAAGACACTTGTAGTGCTGGCCGCTAACCTCATCACGGTGCTATCAATGACATCATCCGAAGGGCTTTTGTGTACTCGAATGTAGTACTCGAGATCCTAGAACCCTCTGGAATTGCGCGGAGCGATGACAAGATACCCGACGGCATGACCGTTGGGTCGTGGAAACTTGGCAGGTCCCTGGTGTGGGATGCGACACGTGTAGACACATTAGCGCCATCACACATCCAGGCGACATCGTCAAACGCGGGGAGTGCGGCGGATTCTGCTGAGAACCTCAAGCTGCGCAAATACGCCAACCTCGGTACAGGTTACGTATTTGCGCCGTTTGGGGTCGAGACGATGGGCCCATTGGGACACTCAGCCATACGTCCGGCCAAGGAGTTGTCCAAACGGCTAACGAAAAAGTCTGGAGACAGGAAGGCTGGCAATTATTTCAGCCAACTTATTAGCCTCGCTATACAGAAGAGAAATGTTGCCAGCCTCCTTGGGACTATCACTGAAGGGTCGTCTTTAGAGGACATTTTTCACTTATAGTTTATTTTTTATTAGGTTTATTTATATTTAAATTTTACTCTTTAAGTAGGTAGTTTTTATCATATTCCTTCAAATAAAAAACTTTACGCTTAATGGTCTTGCTTAGTTTATTTAATTTATTGAAATAATCTTCATGAAATCCTCCAACGTATTTAATATGATAAGGATTAATAGCGTGTTTGGTCGTTGCGGCGGATATGTGGCGTCACTTTGGCGGACCGCATACGTAACGTCGAAATACGGAAAAGGGTTGGTATGAAGGAAAGCATAGGGACAAAAATAAGGAAAGGCATGCTACGATGGTTCGGGCATGTTGAAAGGATGAGCGATGAAAGATTGACGAACCAGATATATAATGCGAAAGTTGTGGGTAAAAGAGGCCCTGGCAGACCGAGACTCACATATCACGATCAAATAAATAAAACACTGACTGAAGGTGCATTAAAAAGTCTTCGTAACCAAAGGGCATGTATGAAGAGGTTAATGAATGTCGACGAAGCGAAAGAAGTATGTCGTGATCGTGTCAAATGGCGCTCAATTGTCTCTGCCTACCCCGCAAGGGATCTGGCGTGAAGATATGTATGTATGTATGTTGTGTAAATAGCTTTCCAATTGCCGCTTTATAATTGTCCATTTTTCAAAGTATTAAAATGGATATAGTATGTTATCCTTAAGAGATAGACATATGCCATCGCGGACTTTTCGGTAGACCTACAATAAGACACGCAATTCCACCATAAATTATTATGTTATATCTTAAAGCGTTGAGTTAGCATTTTCGTTGAAAACTCCCAGACGGCTTATTTTTTTCGGACACCTCTAACAATTCTATTATAATGAGAGTTGCCCTTGATAACTGGACAGATGGAATAAAAATTAAATATCTCAAATTTGCGACATGCGGACGACATCACTTTATTTGCAACAAGTATTGGTCACATGGAAGATCTGTTGCAAAAAATGGAGACCGTCAGTCTTAAATTCGACCTTAAAATCAACCGCAACAAAACAAAGGTAATGATTGTAGACCGTGCCAACGATAACTGGAAAAGAAATTAAGCGTCGAATGGCAGTGATCTGCTATGGACAATCTAAAGAAAATATGGAGGAACCTAAACATTACGAAAGCTACTTAAATCCGGCTGGTCAGAGCTCTTAAGTTCCCTATTTTCCTGTATGCTGAAATAAAACGGATTGATACTCTAGAGATGTGGTGTTGGCGGAGAATGTTAGGCATATCATGGATGGAGTTCCGAACCAACAAGTCCATCCTGGAGGAACTGGGAATAAAACAGCGCCAATCCTTTGCATTCTCACTTTCTTTGGACACGTGTCGTGGCGTGGAGATACATCCATTGAGCGCCTGGTAGTTTAGCGAAAACTTGATGGCAGAGAAGGCGTGGTAAGTCTCCGACGAGGTGGAACGACTAGGTTAAATCAGCAATGGATCACCCCCTACATGAGTGCGCCAAAAGGGCTCGAGAGGCTCGAGAGGAGTTGCGACGGCTTGTTAAGCGTGCCACTAGCACTCAAATGGCGACCACGACCACTCTGCAGAGTGTAGCGACTAAGAAGAAGAATATAATAACTTAATAAATTATAAACTAAATAAAACCTTTCTCGAGAGCCACTCTATGCATTGATAAAAACAGTATACAAATCAGTGCAGTAGTTTTTAAGTTTATCGGGAACAGACAGATCGGCGGAGGACTTTGTTATAGACGTAGTAAAGTGATAGGGATAATATGCGGAAAGAGCTTTCTCTTCTAATAATAACTCTATAGATGTCGAAGTTACGAGGTCAATGACCTTAATTATTTGGTTATGGCACAAGCAGTGATTGAATGACAATTAACTGTTCGATGGCAGCGAATGTGACAAAACCTAAATTAACTAATTATATACTCTAACACGACCAATTAATAATAGCCTTATTATATTTGGTTATGTGAACTTCGATTTTCCTTAATGTTTACCAGTTATCAATGTTTTAAGGCACAATTTCTGTCTTGCAAATAAATCTCGCTAACGTGACGAGTGTAGACCAAAATCTCCAGATATAAGTTTTGAAAATTAAAACAATAATTGTTAAAATATAACTTAAATAATCAATATACATTTTAAAAAAAATGATTCTTTTGTTTTATTATTATCTTCATTTATTCAGAGAACGTAAAATCACACTATTGTACAGTTCTCCCAAAGTGATAATGCGCATAGAAATCTTCGTCACTGTTCGGCAACGGTCGTATTCCCCGAGCGTCGGAAGACGATATGTATATAGAGTGGTGAAGTGCATTTTCTTCATGCATAATGTAGTAGAATTATGTGTTTTGTGCTAAAAGAGATAAATATTGATTTATCAGTAACGAAATTTGATTCGATAATTCCATGTAAGTAAATAGCGAGGAAAACCACACGATTGAGAATATGCTACAATCTTTGTTGGATTGATTTACTTCGAAAATTTTATAGTACTGTAGTGACCTCCTTTAAATATAAAATCTCTGCCTGTGTCAGACAGACAAGCAATTGTCAAATAAACAATTTAAATAAGATAATTAAAATTGAAATTAAATTCACCTTTGAAAACAAAACCAAGAAGGGTGTGTAATAACAGCTCTATATAATTCCACCCAGAGAGAACACGTGCAGTCACCGCCAAAAAAACAAAAACAAAAAAACACTGCCCGAATTGTTTTCGATTGTGTACTCATGATATTGACTTCTATTTCTTTGGAACAAGGTGCAAAATGCAAGTGCATTGTTTAGGCTCTTACGATTCAATGATTCGGGTGTTTCCGGGAATACGACAATTAGCGAAGATCTGTATGTGCATTATTAATTTGGGAATACTGTACATGTATTGTTTCTGGCACTGTTGGCGAGCCTAATAAATAAATAAAAATACGAAATTGTATAAAAAGAAAAGAAAGTACAAATTAAAGAAAATAATAACAACGCGCATAAAGCAATTTGCAGCTTAAACAAAACCTGATATCAAATGAGATATAAGACTATACGAGTAACATTTAGATTGACGCAAAATGTGCACAAAATATATTGTGTATTTGGTTGTGTTAGTGAAATTAACAGAAACTTCTAAATTTACTTTGTCAGGTAGTACAGCAACAGCATACCCTTGTAATGATCATAAGCAATTTGTTATATCCTTTGAATTAAGTGAGAGACCTCAAGATCAAGAAAATAAATATTATTTGTACGTACATTATCAGAAGTTACTTCAAAATAGCACGATTCTTGTAACGTTCTTGCATCCAGCTGATGTTGAGTTGGTAAGATTTAAATAATTAAAAGTATAAAATAGCAAATCGACCGCCTCCGTGATCTAGTGGTAACACGTTACCGCGAACTCGGGAGGTCGTGGGTTCGATTCCCACCAGGGGCAAGTTGTACATTGTATAATTTGTCTCGGTCTGGGTGTTTATATGTATAATATGTATATATTAACAAAAAATAAGTATAATATGTAGTTTATCAACCATCTAGTTTCCGTAACACAAGCCTCGTAGCTTACCACGGAAACTAGATGGCGCTGTGTGACCTGTCTGGAAATATTTATTATTATTATTATTCTATAATTTATTTTTCATATTAAGATATCTTGTAGGTAGGTATAGAATATGGTAAGACGAGGGCTGAGCTTGTCGATGTCTCTATCGTACCAGACTTCCGAAATGTCACGAATGAAATTTAAATATTTTTATTCTCTCGACCCTTTACGCTCCGCTACTAAATCTAAAGTCTAAACTACGGAATCAGTCTTACACAGAAGAAGTATAGACTGAAGAAGGCAAAGGATACCATCAAAAAGTATTGAAACTTTAACCTGTCACTTTATTTATTTATATATAGTACACACAGCAGTACATATATACACACATAACATAGTATAATTATAACTTATCTAATGTATGTACCAATTAGGTGTCACAGCATTTACCAATATAAAAAGAAGAAGAAATTAGAAACTTATTATTTATTTATTTTTATTTATTATAAACTTTATTGCACAAAGTACAATGGCGAACCTAATGCCGCTAGACATTCTATACTGGTCAAACCTTTGGGACAACTAAAGCAGTTACGACGAGATAAGGCAGGTGCTATCAAAACTACTAGAAAAAAATAGACTTCAATATATACTAGTGAATAAATACTTATTTACTAGCTAATACATACACAAATACATACAAATAAAACTACATACATACGTTCTATGAATATACATAAATATAATATACCTACTATATTATGATGACTATAATGAGAGATATAAATATAGCAGAGAGTGTATTAAGCTTATGGTGAATTTAAATAGTGAGCATAGACCAGTTTCTTAAATAGTGTTATATTTGAAGCTTGACGGATGTCCACCGGTAACTGGTTCCAAAGATGCACAGTCACCACCGCAAACGACTTGGAAACGAATGCGGTGTGATGTGTGGGAAAGGAGAGCGTGGAGTTAGAAGAAGAACGTAAAGTTCTGTTATGATTAGCACCAAGGAAATTAAATTTCTCTTTTAAATATTCCGGTGAATTTTTGCTCATTTAATACTGAGTAGAGAATCCTAAGGTTCCTGCGATGGCGTATAGGCAACCACTTTAGTTTGTCACGTTATTACTGTTAAAACAAAAAAAAAATAAGTATATGACAATAATTAATACAATAAAGTCACTTTTCCAGCACTCCACGAGTTTTTATGCAGTTGTACATAGAATTAACGCAACAGAAGTTAAAATTCGATTAATAAGACCTAAATTGGGAGGAAGCAGTATATCAGTATTTGGGTTTAATAACACCTATATACCATACGTTACCAGTATTAAGATAAATGATGAAGAAAAATGCAATGAACCTAATTTGGTAATTATAATTATTTTATCTCAATCCATAGAACACAGAGTTCTAGATGTCCTCTGAATATATAAAAATACAAAAATAAAATTCAACGTTCTAGCCATATCTTCATTGTCGGCGCTCGCAGCAATATTTAATAAGCCTTCACCAATCAAGTGGGGTAACCCGCTTATTATAATAATAATAATAATAAAAACGTTTATTTCAAACAAAAGTTCATAAAATAATATAGAGCTCATTAGTAGTTAGTAACAATGTATTACTAAAACTATGTTACTATTGTTAGTATATGTATTCATTGTTATATTTATAACAACACTAGTCAAGTTGGTCGCTATATCTTGATAGTTGTCAATGTATATTAATAAAACTTTTTAGGGAGTATTTGATGATTTACTTAAGAATCCCGAAGCCTTGGCTTTATCCCTTAATAAACGAGGGCCAACTGGACCAGTTTGTGGAAAACGTCAGCTGCTTCATACAGAATTGATCACCAACAGTATTCAGAGCAAACCTGGAGATTGGCCGTGGCATGTCGCCATTTATAGACAGGAGAAAAAATCTTTCGACTACAAATGTGGTGGCACTTTAATATCTAAAAATATAGTCATTACAGGTATGTTCAAAAAATCAAAATATTTATTTCCATAGGTTATCTTGTAACAACTTGGATATTGTCAACACTAAAATAATATAAAACAAAAACAAAAAATATATAAACAAACATAAGTTAGGTAATCATGTTTGGACCGTAACAGGTAAACAATAATAATAATAATTTATTTATTTGCATAAATGTCATATTTACAAATTTACAGGTCTTAAAGTAAACTTAAGAATAGAACATTTGCCAAGTTTAAGTGAATATGTAAAGGTGCAAATTTTTTTTTTTGTCCTATGCCTAATTACAGAAAATAAACGAATTGAATTGAATTGAAAAGCAATGATGTGGTCGCAATACGTTTATAATGATACAAATATTTATGAATTATCCATATTTTGTAAAACCTTTAATATAACTATCAATGATTTAGATCTCAACGACGCTGACATTAATTAATATGCTAATTATCTTATCATTCATCATTACAGCCCCTAGAACACAGCGTCCTAGACCTCCACTGTTGGAGATGGGCCTTCCAGAACATATATCTGGAGAATTTGGCCTACACTCGCCACGCTGGCGAGACGGCTTGGCAAGGATACGATGTCAATTTATTAACGATTCCACAAGTTGATATTAGTGAAACCGGGACCGACGGCTTAACGTGCTCTCCGACGGTGGTGTTGTAAATCTATGACTGCAGTACGCAAGAAAGGTGTATTTCTCATTGGTACATGCCGGGTGGGTTTGAACCGACCTTTGTAGGATTTAAGGAACGCGTTCTTACAACCGCGCCACCACCGCGTTAATTGTCTACAAAAGATAAATAGGAATAACTAAGAATTATAGATTAATAAAACTTTTTAGTTGTATTTTTAATTATTAAGTAGATACTTTTTTATTTTTAATTAAAAGTAATTTATGTTTTAAAATTTGAGTTTTTAGTTTAATTAACAATTTAGTATTTTTTTTAAATCATTGTACCTTACTTCATTCGAATAAATATAAACAAAATAAAACTAAAATATAATTACAAACTACTTAAATAATTATAAACTAAGCCTAATAAAATATATAAAACTGATAATAAAAATAAAATAATAATTTGTATACTTTCAGCTGCACATTGCGTTGTAAGAAAAGGTGTAAATGGTCTATTTCCAATTGAAAGAATTAAAGTGTATCTAGGAAAGTACAATTTATATGACACAGATGTGGATGCTGTAGAAAGAGAGGTAGGTAGTTATAAAGCTTTCAAATATAAAGTTTAAGTTTGCATCGTTATGCTACATAATTAATTTTAAAACGAATCAGAAAAACAATCAATTTACAATAACAATAATAATATAATTATTCTATTCAATTTAAGTAAGCCGCCTCCGTGGTCTAGTGGTAACAAACGTTGCCGTGAACTCGGGAGGTCGTGGGTTCGATTGTTGTACAAGTTGTACATTGTATAATTTGTCTCGGTCTGGGTGTTTATATGTATAATATGTATATATTTACAAAAAAAAAAAGTATGATATGTAGTTTATCAACCATCTAGTTTCCGTAACACAAGCCACGTAGCTTACCACGGAAACTAGATGGCGCTGTGTGACCTGTCTGGAAATATTTATTTATTATTATTATTCTATAATCTAGCAATATTGATGGGTAAATGATTACCACTCGTATCTAAATTAGAGATGAAACGGATATCCGGTAACTATCCGATATCCGGCCTTATTTTTACTTTAGTAACTCAGTATCCGGTCGGATGCCGGATAGTTATATTCAAAACATTCTCATTATTTTATACGAGAAAAATGATACCACACTACGTTATGGACACAGTTTATTTTAATAATCACTCGACAAAAATGGTTTATTTTATTAATTAGCTTAATACTCAAAATTAACAAGTGGCAAATTATGGTGAATGAATACCAAATTTTCTGCATTTGTTGGTAATAATAATTTCAAATCAAACTGGTCTCGTTATGTAACGCGATAAAGGGCCGAATATTAGGTTGCCGGATATCCGGCGCTCCGGCCTCGTAGCTTGCCGAATATTCGGTAACCGGTATCTGGCCAAACCACTATCCGTTTCATCTCTAATCTAAATTAAAAAATGATGAACGTTATTTTTTTTTGTTATAAGTTAGGTAATTAGCAGTTTGTAATTCACTTTATAAACCAATCAAGAAGACGAAATCACAATCACAATTAGCAGTTTGTAATTCACTTTATAAACCAATCAAGAAGACGACAGAAAAAAATATTAATTTAAGTTTCATTATATTGATTCTTTAATAAACCGGGGTTAGATCCTCACTCGATCTCTGTGAGATTATCCATAAATGTAATAAATAGACAATGGTTGTCAGAAAATAACCTAATTTTAATACATTTCAGATTGAAAGCGTGAAAGTACACGACAAATTTAATTCATCAACTGTAAATCATGATATAGCTCTGATGAAATTAAAGGAAGATGTTGAATTCGGAAGTCATATACAGCCAGCTTGTTTGTGGAATCCTAAAGTGTTCAAATCATCATCAGTAGAGTTACAGGGTACAGTAAGTAAGATAGTAAAATCATTAACATAGCTTCTAGAACACAGAGTCCTAGACCAAAACTGTTACTTAAACTGGCTTGGTGAGGGCAACTTGTGATTAATGGAACCAGGATTGACAAATTAACATGTACCCCGAGGTACGGGAACATTTGTGTTATAAATATCTGAGAAATTCGTACGTAATAGTTTATTTCTTAATTATACATGTTGAGCTTCGAAAAGATTACCATTGGATTAAACGACTGTATTATAACTAATCGCTCACCAACCCATCTGGCCAGCTTGGCGAGTGTAGGCCAAATTCTCCCTCCTATATGTTCTTGAAGGCCTATCTTTAATAGTTGAGGTCTAGAATTCTGTGTTCTAGGGCTGTGATGAAGATTATAACTACTTGGCCACCCCCGGTGCTGCTTATTTCGCCATAATTTAACCACTACTAACATACGGTTTGGTTTTAGGTTGTCGGTTGGGGCTATGATACTTCAGATCGTCTCTCACCACAACTTCGTCAGGCCACGATGCCAATAATCGACGGCTATACTTGCGTTCTGAGCAATTATGTATTTTTTGGCAAATACCTCGATGACTATAAGTTCTGTGCTGGTTATAAAAATGGTTGGTGTAATTATTTATTTGATAACTATTCATATATTATACATCTGTAGACATTTTATGAGCCTAACCTTGGGCCTTTTAGAATATAAATATATAAGTTAAAATTCTTTTGATTTAGGTACCTCAGCATGTAATGGCGATAGTGGTGGAGGATTCGTTGTATTTGCACCAGATCGACTTAGCAATAAAAATAATTTAAAAGGATCATGGTATATTAGAGGAATAGTTTCCATTGGTGTATCACGACGGGACGCAAGCATTTGTCAACCAAAAGAATATGTTCTGTTTACTGATATAGCAAAATATATAAATTGGATAGAAAGAAATGTGGCTTTTAATCTGACGGATTCTAGTGTTGACTATGATGAAGATACAGATTTTGTCAGTTCTACGGTAAGTTTGTTAGGCTTGCATCTTTTATATCTTATGGTTTGTGACCTTGTTCTGCGCCATGGAACAGGAATTAAATTATCTTACATGCAGAGTGCATTATTAGCCAGCTCATACAATCGCTACTACCTCCATATAATACAAAATGTTTGTTATAGAAATAAGGTCTTTATCATTAATATCCCTAAGAACATGCAGTCTTTGACCTCCACTAGATTTTTTAGATAATTTGATCTACTTTCGCAACGCCAGTAGCGCTAGCAGCTATGAAAATACAAATAGACTTATAACGGACAAGAACTTATGGTTGTTACAGAAATCTCAAACAACTATTAAATGTTGATGAAATATGACAAAGTATTAAAGTTTGATAAATTGATATGTCTAGAATACACAGATGTTTGTTTAATTTAAGTATTTTCCAGGAGACAGTTACTACCAAAAAGCCAATAAATAAATGTGGTCAGAAAAAACTTTTACACACAGAACTGATGACAGGTGGAAATCCCACGAAGCCAGGCGACTGGCCATGGCATGCTGCTATCTACGAAAAAATCTCAAACGTTTCTGCAAATGGTAGTAGATTATCTGGATTTAGGTACAGACGTAGTGGGACTTTGGTTTATAAAAATGTTGTTTTAACTGGTGAGTAAATTATTTTATCATCATTAGCCTTTCACTTTACTGCTGGGTGTAGGTTTTTCTGAGTACTCGCTTTAAGCAAACTTCTTTGAGTCTTTTACTATCTTTTAGTAGGTAGTCTTCACTACTGTCTACTTCATCACTAGTCCGTTCTATGACGTAACCAGCTCTCTACTAATTTAACTTCAGTATCTTTGGTTCTTTGACAAACTAATATTATTTTTAATAAAATACTTAATTACACTTTACTTAAAACACAAAAGCAAACTTAAAGCTATTTTGGCTTTTTCTACCAACTAACCTTTGGGAGTGTGAGACAGTATAAATATGTGCAGTGCAATTCTAACCAATAAACTATATAAATAGTTGAATATTGATTTATTATTGTCAATGTATAACATCCTAATGCTGAACGAGGTTCCCTCCTGAATATGGTAAAATCGTCAAGAGCTTTACAAACAAAAACAACAGACCCAACCCGTTTGACCAAAGCAAGAGTAGGCTAAAGTTATCCAGTAATATAATCCCCTTGAACAGTAAAGATCTAGGCCCAGAGTATAATGCGTTTATATGAATATATATGCGTATAACAATTTATATCAATTTTTCAGTGCAACACTGCCCTGCAATAGTAAAAAAAGATGTGAAAGTTGCTTTGGGAAAATATGACTTATCTAACGATGCTGAAGAAACAGGCACGCAAATAATAGAAGTTAGTATTATTGTAAATACAATCAATAAAAAAATACCACTAATAATGTAAAATGGTACTAATATAAAACTAGAGGAATAGGAGTGAAAGTAACATAATTGTTCAGATTAAAACCCAACGCTGCCTAAGGCTGAAATCGATAAGCATTCTTATTTCCTATATATTCTTATATTCGTATAGATTACCATGAACCAATTATGCTATATTATTATAAGTTTTATTACCTTCGTATACATTTTTGGGTACAACAAGATCTATAACTATTTCAACATTAGGTAAATTAGACAAGTAGTTCTCGAGATAGCAGTTTTCGGATATACACTCACAGGGTACTACGAGTATTAGGCACAAATATACACAATATTTTAAGTCAGAGCTAGAGGTGAAGGACTGATAAACATATATATAATACATATAATCAAAGCTTCTTTTACATTTATAATATTAGTATGGCTTGTATCTGTTGGTTAATTGTTTTTTATTTTTTCAGGTAGTTGAAATAGTACTTTTCCACAAATTTAATTGTCTTTATTTAAATGATTATAGAGATATAGCTTTGATGAAATTAGCTACAAACGTTATCTATACTGATTATGTCCAACCTATTTGTCTGTGGAAAACTGATCTACGAAAAAAGAATTCTAGTAATACAACATATGGTACGGTAAGTGTTATTGGCCTATAACATTTTCACGGATTTCCTCAAAGTTGTGAATTACCTAACGTTCGGTACACACGCACTCGTGTCATCATCATCATCAGCCTGTGTTTCTCCACTGCTGGATATAGGCATTCCCCAAGACTTTACATGATCTTCTGCCACCCTCATCCAGCTCCCTTCTTCAGGTCATCTGTCCATCAGGCGGCGGATCGTCCTACCCTGTGTTTTCCCGTACGTAGTCTCCACTCCAGAACCCGTCTACTCCATCATTCATTAGTTCTGCGTCAGATTTGTTCAGCCCATTGCCACTTCAGCTTACTAATTTTGAAGGCTATATTAATATAACTTTGGTTTTCTGACTTATTTCCACGTTTCGGACTTTATTTATCAGAGAAATACCGGGCTTAGCTCTCTTCATAGCCCGCTGTGAAGTACTGGAAGAACGAACTGATTGAAAACTTTCGTCTTTAAACACTGGGGTGTGTTTGATACGAAGATGTGGCACAGCTTCCCGAATGCCACCTATCCTAGGTGAATGTTTCTGTCGGCTTCTTTTCTGAAGTGGGCTACGCCTAATTGCATTGTCATTTCAAGGTCAAATTGAACAAAAAAAATTCAAAAAATTAGTCAAATTCACAAATTCGAGGGTGACATTAGCCACGCAGATTGATCTCTGTACGATATTTAACATGCACCCGTACAGTGTATTTTTTAAATGTGGCTTAGTTGGCTATATTCTAAACTACGGGGATCAATTTGCCTCCTAACATCAGGAAAGTAACCACCAGGTAGCTATTTAGAAACAAACGTTCTATTCGCATTTCCTTTCCCAACAAAAATTGAAAGTATGTAAAGCCTATTGTCGGTCGCAGCCCTTCTTCTTCTTCTCTCTTTTTTTCGAAAGAAGCTAGTAACCTAATCCGAAAGTTTAAAAAAATCTACACATTTTGCATTATCGCACCAGATTTTCGCGACAGAGCTGCTCATAAGGATGGAATTTTTAGTAATAATTTGTAGTATAACACAATAACAACATATCACAGATTTCTGGATAAACCGACGGACAGTGTGGTCGTCCAGCTCAAGTGTAATTCATGCACTTTTAATGCTGGGCACCGTTACTGGCTTACGAACCAACGTGCAACTACCTCAGTTATAGTCCAAGAGGGCACTTTTCTAGGAAGTAGTGGCCAGATTGGGGACCGTAACTAAGCGAGGTGATATTCTATAGATGCATAAAGTATCTGTTGTCGGCCCGATAGATACTCGTACATCAAGTCAGGCTCACGACAAACTTCATAATACGAGTAGTAGACATCTCCAGATCTCGAGCTATAACGGAATTACGCACGAACCACGGCGCTCGGAAGACCACCACGAGCGATATGTTCTACTGGCTTTGGATATTTCCGTCGATAATGACGTGATGTTATATTGAAGTAATACTATTGTTAGATGTTTTCCTCGCTGTTACTTATTTTAAAAAATATTTTAGATTCCAGGTTGGGGATACAATAAAACTACAGAGGATGTCAAAACGCTAAGCCAACTTACTATGCCGATCATTGAAAGAGGAAGTTGCAAAAATAGTGGCTCTTTTTTTCGAATCGATAGCGACTTTAAATTCTGCGCTGGTTTTGCTAATGGTACCTAATTTAAATAACAGTCATCACGATCGTAATCCGTCAGTCGTCAAAAAATTGTCTCTAGCATATCACGATGAATGCATATCGTACAGTCATCCAGGCATCCGGATGTTTAATAGGCCTGGGTTGGGGATTTTCCCCGGTAGGATCTCGGAGGGTTACTACCTGTCAGTGCTGGGCGTTGTTCCTAGTAGAACCTAACCTCAAATTAGTTCACATCCCACATCACAACCCTAGACCTCCACTGTTGCAGATGGGCTTTCTAGAATACATTTCTGGAGTATTTGTCCTACACCCGCCACGCTCGCCAGACGGGTTGGCAAGGGTCTGATGTTAGTTTTAATTACAAATTCTTTACGATTTCACAAGTTGGTATTAGTGAAACGGGGCCGACGACTTACCGTGCTCTCCGAGGCACGGGAACAGTGATGTTGTAAATCTATGACAAAGGTACGATAAGAAAATAAAAAATAAAAATATGAAAGAGACAAGTTTTATATCTACTAAATGCTTGATATCTTTGTCAATATCTAGTGTATTCTCATATAAGTAGGTATATACTGCCTGTAAATTTATTAAAGAGTAAATATTTTTATATTATAATCTAGAATAAAAAATATTAATTACGATTATTTATTTAGATCATTTCGTAATAAAATCATAAGTAACAGTGCAGAGAAGTTATCCCAAAAATATTGCCACTAATACTGAGCCTAATCAAGTAGGTAGCGAAAAGCCGACGATCGTTGACTTACGTAATTATTTTTCTCTCTATTTCTTCTCTCGTCTGCGAGCGAGATCGCAAGTTTAGTTTGTCACTTTGGGTATTTAAGGCAATATGCTTCCTAGGCATACGCTAAACATGTAAAAAGATAATAATTATTTCTGAAACCGGCCGTATAATTCCCCAGTTTCAGACGCGGCCTTCTTCACCATACACTAGTGTTTTGTTTTTGAGATCATGATTTTAAACTTTTAAAAATTATTACCCTTTTAATTTCCAAAATGTGTAGTGCCAATGTCATTGGCCTAAAAAAATAAATTGCTTTTGACAATTACGCGCAGTATTATCAGTTTGTATCATGGATTTATAAAGAAAAACTTTTTTTCTTTTCAAGGTTCATCACCATGTAACGAAGACGATGGAGGTGCTTTAGCTGTTTGGGTTCCTGATACTTTGGATGCTAAGACTGGAAAGGAAAGTTTTGAAGGGGCTTGGTATGCGCGTGGAGTGTTCGTAGGGTCAGACGTGGTCGGAGGAGAACTCAATTGTAGCACCTCATATGAACATTCAATCTTTTCTGACCTTTATACTTATATGTATCGTAGTTGGATTCAAACAGAAATGAATATTTTTAGAACTGGAAGTCCACTGCCAGCAGTAGAAGACGTATTGCAAGTTTGGGATCAACCTAGTTAAAAGTAAAATAAATAAAAGAATATAAATAAAACTAAATATATTGTGTTTTATTAAAAAAAATACTAATGTTTAATGACAATGCTTATATGTATAAACTGTTACTGGTGTAGCTGTTGAGATCATAGATTTAGAGTCGTTGGTAGCATGTCGATTCCTGGTCGGGACACAGTCAATTATTTAATTAGTGATATTTCTCGAGACCTCGACAAGCGTGCCACTTGTCATGATGAGCCTATAGTAAAGTTGGCTAAATATGAATGCTTCTTCAAATAGCGTGGTTTCTGATTATGCAAAAAGGTATCCTTGTTCTGGTTATGATAATATTTTACAATGCAAATAATTCATAGACTTCAAACATCTTTACAAAGCTAATATACATTTTAGTACTATATAATATACTATTTACTACCATGGCGTACTTTGCCATGCTGTCTAGTCAGTTCGCGAGGGCCTAATCTTTCCATAATCAATTCCTACTTACCCAACCCGCGTTGTTAATAAAATAAAGCCAGTTACTTATTCAGTTACTTAGGCGCAAATGTTATTAGTGAATTTCGTTATTTACGTCAGATGTGGCTGCATATTTACGAAATATTATTCAGTTCTCAACTCTATAAGCACTTGACCTTAACAGCAGCTGTGCAAATATTAACTTTAATACCGCGATATATAAATAATAAATAATAAATAAATATTTTTAGACAGGTCACACAGCGCCATCTAGTTTCCGTGGTAAGCTACAAGGCTTGTGTTACGGAAACTAGATGATTGATAAACTACATATTTTTTTTTTGTAAATATATACATATTATACATATAAACACCCAGACCGAGACAAATTATACAATGTACAACTTGCCCCCGGTGGGAATCGAACCCACGACCTCCCGATTTCACGGCAACGTTTGTTACCACTAGACCACGGAGGCGGTCATCATATATATAGTTAACGAATTCCATTACATAACGTTTGCGCCTAAGTAACAGAATAAGGCTGCTGGCATTTCTATTTTCATTATACATTGCGTGTTATCGTTCAACAAAATACTAGAATACAATAACGGCTACGTAGGTGTTATGCTTGTAAAAGTATTTTGAAAAAAAAAAACAAGTTTTGATGCCTGTATAGCGATTTTCCTGTTAATCTTCTGGCTTTGTTTTACAACTCGATTTTTAATATATCCATCTCTTTTAAATATCTATTATGTGGTTTTAAGATGTAATTTCGGTTTTGCGTTTTAATACGTTTAAAAACACAATCTTGTAAATTATATTTGTAATATCATTAAACCAAACACAAGCTTGGTACATGCAATATACAAAATTCAGATGATGGGGTTACGTGAATAAATATACTTTGATGTTGACAGTGAAAACTCAGAACTCGTAGAAAAAGAGCGACTTTCTGCTTTGAAATAACAATTACGCCCAGGCTGATTAACTTTTGACATGGCGTATGACTATGAGACACGTCATTGGCTGAAATAAACCAAGTGACAAGCTAATTACCAACGTATAATAGACGTACATTAAAATATTGATCATAAATTATTTTGATCATCCTTTCTGCAACTGGCCGTTAGTCGCGCAAGACAAAACTAACTGCAAACCTTAAGAATCTAAAACTTGTCGATATTCGTATAGATAGACAGTTGTACAGTATTGCGAGCAGAATGGGTTGCAAATATTTTGTGTATGTAATTTTATTAGTAAAAGCTGCTGAGACTACGTTTACTTTGTCTGATAGTACAGCAACAGCATTCCCGTGTAATGATAACAAACAATTCATAATGTCATATGAATTAAGTGCGACACCTGAAGATCAAGAAACAAGGTATTCCTTGTATCTTCATCATTACAGAATAAAAGTCAGAAATACTATAGTAGTAAAGTTTACGGATCCTGCTAACATTAATTTGGTAAGTAAATTAGGTAGTACAATTTAAGGCTACCGTTTACATTTAGTCAGGTCATCACAGACAAGTTTAAAGTTAGTCAATGAGTATGTTTCTAGCGTACCAAACTTACACTTACAAAAATGGTAAGACGATAATTTCCTAACGATGTTTCCCTTTAACAACTATTGTATTTAAACTCAAAAGACACTTTCAGTATAATTAAAAATCATATTCTGATTTTTAGTCAAGACTGCTTTTAAAATAACAATTCAATGAATAATGATCAATTGTGAATCATCGGTTTATTATTAACAGAACATGTTATGTTTTTTCTTTAATATTTTATTATATGGAATGTTTCTTTTCAAATAAAAAATACTATAGTGTTGTGTTCTGTGGAAACTTTTGAGTGGTTTAAGTATTTATATTTACGACTACTACAAAAATTGTAACCATAAATTTTCCTAATACAATAAAATAAAATAAATAATTATAATATATTTTTACATTTCAGTATTCAGGAAAATATGCAATTGCATTTAACGATAATCCAAACGAGGTTAAAATCACTTACTACAAAGAAAAAGTTGGAGGAACTGGTGTTGATGTAGTTGGTACTAATAACACAAAAATTCCATACATTACCAGTATTAAGATCAATGGTGAAGAAAAATGCAAGGAACCTAATCTAGTACGTATTATCGTCATCACAGCCCCTAGAGCAGTAGAGTCCTAGACCGTTACTGGTGAAGATGGGCCAGACCCTCATTATTCTGAGGCGTAGCCCTTCTGTCGCCACACTAGACTAATAGATTGGCGAAAGCATACTAAGTATTCAATCCTTGTAATATTAAACGTCTTAGAATATATTTTTGATTGAAGATATAAAAAGGGTTCTTAAACGTAATTTTAAGAATATCAAATGTTACTTGGAATATATATTATTTCATTTAAAAACAATATAATGAACATACAATTTAATAACGTGCATATAAAAATAATACATTAATTACAAAACCTAATTTAAATATAAATCGTGTCCGCGCTGTATGATGGCAAGAAATTCCTAGAGGAATGAGCCAGCCCTTTGCCACCGGAGCAGAAGAAGACAAAACTGATTGTGATATATGGGTGACAATGTTAAGTTAACATGCAAGGAATATCTTAGCGAATATAATTACATGACTCCTTAAATATATTGTACTTTATCAATTAAGCTGCAGAGCTGTGTAATACTTGAAATAAATTTTATGGCAGACAACTAAATAGAACCAATTCTATAACTTTCAGGGTGTATTTGATGACATTCTTAAGGATCCACAAGTTATGGCTTTATATCAAAGTCTAAATCAGTCTTCTGGACCAGTTTGTGGAAGACGTCAACTGCATCATACAGAACTGATCACCAATAGTATTCAGAGCAAACCTGGAGACTGGCCGTGGCATGTGGCCATATATAGACAAGAAAAACAAAGTTACGACTACAAATGTGGTGGAACATTACTCTCGAAAAATATTGTATTGACTGGTATATCATTTGTTTTAAATTTGCCTAGTGATCTGCCATCAGAGTAGGAAGATTGATATGGGGAATACTAACTTTCAGTTGAAGCTAAAGGTACATGAAATGTACAAATTTATCCTTGAATCTACATTCTACATACTTGAATGCTGTTTATTTGTAAAAAGACACCCGGAACTTTTTAAAACTCTTGGGGATAATTGCAATTTTAAAACGCGTTATCCTAGTAGAATAATTATTCCAGCGCTTAAAAGAACCCATTATAGTTTATTAATTAATAAGTTGTTATGCAATAGCAACAAGATATTTAATAAGCTTCCAGCTACTATAAGGAAGCTGCCTCTAAAACTGTTTAAATTAAGAGTCAAACTAATGCTGGTTTATAAATGTTTTTATTGGACAAAAAAATACCTAAACTCTAAGCTCGACAGTCATCTGGCAAATCAATTATCAACTTTTTTTTCATTTCATTTCACTACACTCCACTCCACTCTACTCTACTCTACTCTACTCTACTCTACTCTACTCTACTCTACTCTACTCTACTCTACTCTACTTTAGTTCACTTTACTTATCTTCACTTCACTTCATTTAATTTAATTTCATTTCATTTCAAAAAAGTAAACTAAATTTTATTTACGGCTTGTAACTAAATAAATTAATAATAAATATAATTGCATAAAACATAATTATGAATATGTGGCATTTTGAGTTGAAACAATGGGGGGGTATATTCACTAGATACTCACAAATTCGTCGGGGAAACGAATATCTAAGGTCGTAACTTGTTCAATCATGTTACAAATGCCGCGAGCGTTTTGGGTATCCCTTAGTTTATTTAATATAATAGTTTAAAAAAATAAAGATCCATACTCGTATATTAAGACTCAAATAGAGACGGTTTCTTCATAGAATTCCGTGACCTTAAGGTTTATATGTAATTATGTTATTTAGCTCTGCAGTAGGGTTACAACAAATTATTGTGTATTAAGATTGGTTAAAAATGATTTTAGCTGCTCACTGTGTTTTAAGGAAAGGAATTAAAAAACTGTTTCCAGTTGAAAGAATGAAGGTGTATCTCGGAAAATATAATTTATATGAAAAAGATGCTAATGCTGTAGAAAAAGAGGTTAATAATAATAAGATAATAAATAAAACTGCTATAAAATTTATTGACAAATATATAATTTAAAAATATGCTTATTAATCATTTCATTTCAAAAACTTTAATAATAATAAAATATATTTTTTTGTTTTTAGATTAAAAACATAATTGTCCATGAGAAATTCAATATATCAACAATAGATCATGACATAGCTTTAATACAGTTAAAGGAAGATGTCGAATTTGGAAGTTATATACAGCCGGCTTGTTTGTGGAATCCTAAACACTTTAAAAATGATTCTAATAATTTACATGGAACGGTAAGATTTTATTACTCTAAATGCAGTACGAACTCATATCGTCTGGTCACACAATTATAATCTCCACCATTAACGACGGAACAGAATGGGACAGAACATAGTTTAGATAGATTTCTTTTTCTTGTTACGTTGGTTAGCCAAATGAGCCAGTAAGTCAGCGGATGTTTTTGTTGACAATATCTTAACGATTCCACAAGTTTGAGTAACCGTATTAGTGGAACGAGCCGTTCGCGTCAGCTAAACATGCTTACCAAGGCACTGGAACGATGGTGTTTTCTTCCTTATTATTATGTAGTGGTGTTGTATTTCTCATTGGTATACGCCAGAGTTTGAACCACGACCATTGGGTTTAAGTAAATCTTGACCACCACCGATCTCTATAACTTTAAGATTAAACTTTTAAATTTATTTCTTAAATTATAATTAATTACGTCAACATATTTACCAGACAACATATTTTATTATATATTTTAAGGTTTTTTTGAAAAAGTCAGGATTGGTTACAACAAAAACACATGTGTCATGTATATACCTTATTCAAACAGAGTAAATTTAGGCTATATTCATTTAATACTAAAGATATATATGACTGAGTTGATGTTCAGAGCAACAATTAACAAAACAACAACTGTAGCACTGATTTTGCGTAGACGCCTTTTAAAAGTAATACCTCAGCTTTTCTGATAGACGTGCATGTTTCTATTAGATATTTAGATGAGAAATACAGCGAGCTTAATGCCAGTTTTTTCAGGTTGTTGGTTGGGGATTTGAAATTACGAATCGTCTAGCACCCCAACTTCGTCAAGCTACGTTACCTATCATTGATAGGTTCACTTGTGTTCTCAGTAACAATGTATTTTTTGGAAAACATTTGGACGACAATAAGTTTTGTGCTGGATACAAAAACGGTAGGTATTTTATTATCAGTTCTACTGTAGTTACATTATAATCTCATACCGAAACAACATCGCCTTTCGTCGACACATCAACGTCGGTACATCAAGCGCTTAGTAGACCCAGGAAAAGTCAATGGCAAGAGAAAGCGTGGTAGGTCTGAGGTGGAATGATCAGATCAAGACACCAATATACAACTTCCTACAAGAAAGCTGCAATCTAATAAGAATGGCGACGGCTTGATAAGCGTGCCAATAACGTCCAAATGACGAGCACAATCACCCTGCCAAAACCTGTGAAAGACTTTTTTTCATAAACGTAAAAGCCACGATATAATTTACTTTATTTTGTATTAAAAAATGTTTTATTTGTTTGCAGGAACATCGCCATGTAACGGCGACAGTGGTGGGGGTTTTGTCATTTTTGCACCAGATAAAATTAACAACAAAAATCTAATGAAAGGATCCTGGTATGTCAGAGGGATAGTTTCCATTGGTGTATCCAGGCGGGACATAAGTATATGTGAGCCCAATGAATATGTATTATTTACCGATGTTGGGAAATATATACATTGGATTGAGAACAACGTTGATTTCAATGTAACTGATGTAACAACGGATTATGATGATCAGTTGGGATTTAAAAAACATGAAGTAAACTCTACAAAGTTGTTGTAAACTGTACAAACACGGTTAACTTTTTGTTTCGATTTATGTAAGAAACAATTCCACGCCAAGCCATCTGGCCAGCGTGGCGAGTGTAGGCCAAATTCTCCAGATATATGTTCTGGAAGGCCCATCTCCAATAGTGGAGGTCTAGGACGCTGTGGCTGGGCTGTAATGAAGAAGTAACAATTTGTCAGTGTCAACCAGCGATAAGATATGGTCAATGATGATGTGATTGATGAATTAAATTCTAAAAATGACTAAGTTATACCTTTATTGAAGTTATTCGCAAAAATATCTCTTAATCATGCCGGGTATATGGTTAGTTACAGCACGGGAATACTATAATTCCAAGAGTTAAAAAAACCTGCATATTTTGGCCCATATAGAGTGAACTTTATTGTTTTCCATAAATATACATTATTAAACTAAATAACACCAATTTTCACTTACAATAACCATAATAAAGTAATTTATAAAACGAAAAAAATCTTTTATTATGGAGTTATTACAAATCCATTGAGGGCATTACAATAGAATATACCAAACCAAATACGCCGAAGGGTATTGGCCGCCCAAAACCGGTTCAGATAGTTAAGATTTTGGTATTTATTAAAAGTTTGTTCATTCTAAGCCAGATTGGGCAAATCCCTTTGTCGTCGCTCCGCTCTATTGGAATATCTGTGAATGCACGAAGTATTGAAATAGGTATATGTGTTTATTAAATGTTTTTCATATATATAGGTATATCTAGTATATCATTATCATCATCATTGTATATGTATTATTTATATAGTGTATGTCTTATTATTAATAATTATTATAGTTTAAGTATTAAAATCATGTATTTATTTATTTAGTTATAAGTACATAATTTAAATTATTAATGTCAAAATTATTGAAATATTCTTTATTTTATGTTTGTTGATGTTAAGAGAATGCGAATCGGCATTACATACGCCTTTTGTTATCAAAACAATAAAGTTTTTTAATGAAAATAAATAAATCATTACATATTAGGATGTATATTATTGTTTATTTTATTTTATAATAGTTCATCTCATACTCTCCCAAAGGTTACATGTTAGAAAATGCCTTGTAGTCATTAATCTACGCCTTTGTACATTTTTTTTTCGTGCAATAAAGAATTTAATATTATTAATAAATAAATAATTACTCGTACATCCCCTGCTGGATATGGGCCTTCCAGCATATACTTACGGAGTCTTTGGCCTAGACTCGACACGCTAACTCAACCTAACTTTAAAATATAAAGCTAAAATAAAAGATATGACATTATTACTAGTTTATAAAATACATTTATTATTGAAAAACAGTACAAAATATATATAATAAATAAAACAATCTTTAAAATCTCTACCAACAAATAATCTTGATATACATATATGTATATCAAGATTATTTGAACGACTATCTCCAGAAATTTCTACCAAATGGTTTCTAGTTTCTCAAACAAAAAGGTTTTGATTCTAATGACCTCATGTTTCTATTGCGAAAGGATGTCTTAGTATTTATTAAATTCTAAACATGCTGTAATAAGGAAATTATGAATGCGGTTAAAGGTTTGATTAAAGAGGTGAAACAATTAAAATTTTATAAAAACATTTAAATGTTTTTTATTTCTATAATTCATAACCTTTATAATACACATGTATTTCTTAAGTTGAGCACTTGAGGTGGGATTGCAACCCGAGCTCAATATTATACACTATACAAGGAGAAGTAAAAAAAAAACACTTAACATTATTTACTAAAAGTAAAGTATCATCACGACCGTTTCCCTATCGGGGTGGTCAGAAACCACGCTTATACATAAGCGGATTCACATTTAGCCAACTTTACTATGGGCCAATCATGACAAGTGGCAAGCTCGTCAATGTCTCCAGCGTACCAAACTCGAGAAATATCACAAATAAATTAAATAATCATTAAATGTCTTTATTTACATTAATAAATATTTTTGTGTCCCGACCAGGAATCGAACCCGGTACCTCCGAGTCTAAGTCCACGAACTTAACCGCTAGACCACGGAGGCAGTTATTTACTATTACTAATTATTCATAAAAATTAAAGAAAAAGCCACAAACTATATTAGAAAACAATAAAATACATTTCAATGTTGTCAGCCTTAATTAAATCTATAATTCATTGCCAAAAAGAAATGTAGTATACAAAGTTAAATTTAGTATTATAAAAAAAAAAAAATATTGATTCTCATATTTCTGATTCTGCTGATCTTGCAAAGAACGTCTGCGAAAACGTCAATCTGTGGTGTTGATTCAATCAGATTCTAAGGTGCATACAACGCTCTCGGCAATGGATAATAACGGTGAGCCATTGTGCGGGACAGGGGCCAGCAGTCTGTGTGCAAGCGCGCGTAGGTACTTGTCGGGAACATAATATTTTCACTAGTGTTAACCAACCTTTTTTAAGCAAGATCAATACCAAGAGTGCAGAACCAAGACCAAGAGCGATATCAGCTGTTCTGATGCAAGACCAACGCCATGACTAGCCAAGTCGGCGCTTGCTTTACAAATTTTAACTAACAGTAACTCACACGTTTGTTTTTAAATATGGCATAATCCGTAACTACGATATCGTGTAATATCAAAATGACATACTTATATCTGCATTTTTAGGTTTTTTGATCATCATCCCAGACGGGGAACGATCTTGATAATTTATAAAAGCTGCAACTAAACGTATTATTGCATAAGCTATGACACGGCCGGCAGCAGAAAGACTGATCTTTTGACATGTTTAACTTATGTCTATGAGTCATATCTTCATTAGCTGAAATAACAAAAGTGACAAGCTTACTCACGTAGTAAACTATCATTATGACCGTTTCCCTTTTGGGGTGGTCAGAAACCACGCTTATAAAGAAGCAGATTCACTTTACTATAGGCCAATCATGACAAGTGTCAAGCTCGTCGATGTCTCTAGCGTAGCAAACACGGGAAATACCACAAATAATAATTAAATTATTAAATATAGTTTGTCCCGACCAGGAATCGAACCTGGTACCTCCGAGTAAATCTACGGACTTAACTGCTGAACCACGAATATATAAACGCGGTGTATATCAAAATGTTTATCATGTAGCCCTTCTGCAACCGAAACTAACTAATATTATAAATAGATCCATGAAGCCATTTTATTGCCAATCCAATCGGTATAATAATCGAGATCTGTAAATAACACGTATTGGGTGGGATCACAGCGATAATTTGAGTTTTGATTCTTAGATGAGGAAGCTAGAGAAACTATCCCACGAGCGTACCAAGCTCCTTGGGTGGTAGACTTGTTGTAAGGCACAAACACAGCCATTGCTCCGCCGCTGTCTCCAATGCACACTGACGTACCTTTAAACGAAACAAAAACCAAATTAAGTCTCATCATCACGATTATTATCCCTTCAGAAAATACGTATGTGTTGCTTTATAACTAAGTCAACTTTACTATAGTCCTGTTATTACAAGTGGCAAGCGATTTTAAATTAGGTAGTAGTCGATGTTGCACGTGGGATTGTTTATTGCCCTGAACTATTAAGAGCATTTAGCTTTCTCAAATGTCCGTAATTCCCAGAAAGTTGGTTGACTACATTAAAGTTTACTCAGAATAAAGAATCTTAAAAAAAATCTTTATTGTGTGAGCGAGGGGAAAGCACAGGCGTTAAAAACTCTCAAGCAAAATAACCATTCGAATTCCCACAAGGACCGTGCGGAATTTGCACACGTTGCGGATTGCAACACCAACTATAGACGCAAGGCATAGCACCCGCAGAAAGAAATTGCGCACAAATTAATGAGGAACGGCTGATTTTGACATATTGTGTATCGTCCCTGAGCGTTCTGATTCTCCGAGTTAATCACATAACGCATAATGCGTTTCTATTATAACAAATATAAACTGCCATGTTACAATAGACAATAATGTTTAACGAGCTCGCATCGAAGCCATACCTTCTTGTCTTAAAAACATTTTCTACAACTTTTGCCAGTAGCGTTTATGTACTTTCTCTTGGATTCCATAATACCGCCTTAAACTTTAGTGTAGATGAGTAATAAGTATTCTATTTTTATATCTCCACTCCAAAACTTGTCTACTCCATCGTTCATCAGTTCGGACCATAGGTACGGACGTAAATTGTAAATGTTATTACCGTTAATAAAGCCAGCACAGAATTTGTTATAACTAAAGTCTTTAAACAGATCAGAGCTCCTTGCGCAAACTCCATCGGACACGATTGGCATTTGAGCCTGATGTAGTGTACTTGTCTGTACTCCAGTTTCATCTACGCCCCAACCTGGAACCTAAAAAAAATAATCAATTTAATTATACTTATACGTAATAATAAGTTTTTATCAGAAAAGTGTCGCAGCGTGAAGAATCAACCATCTTACTTCAACCAACCATCAACAAGCTTCCACTGAACATCAGACAAGCTCCTTCAAATGACATCTTTAAAAAACTACCTAATAATTTTAAAATAAACAGAATAAAGTTTTAAATTTGAAATTTTCTACTTTCTAGTGTTAAATTATCTTCATACACGAGTATGTCTACTTTAAATATGTTAATAAGTATTTTATGTTGTGTATGTATACATACTATTTACTTGTATGTAGTTTATTGGTTAGAATTGCACCCCACATATACTGTCTTACTCTCCCAAAAGGTTAGGTGGTAGAAAAAGCCGAAATAAATTTAATAATTACTTAATTTATCATTTAATAAATACATTTAAGTAAAGTGCAATAAAGTCCTTTAATAATAATAACCATCGAGTAGTCCAGGGGATAGTCGATGGTAAGAGAATGCATGGTGAGTCTCCGACCGGACTGACCACGGCTGGCCCACCCCCTACATGAGTTCACCAGGAAATCTGAGTCTGAGAGGAAGGCGGCGGCTCGTTAAGCGCGACACTAACTCATAAATGACCTTGGATGTTAGGTCTCTACGTTTCGTACCAATCCGTTTATTTGCCTACCCATTTTTCATTTTATTTAATATTTTATTCAATTGTTTTATTTATACCGACACTTCATTATGATTATTAGATTAAATGGTCTTGTCTATGGTGTAGCCGTCGTTTCTGTCTATTTTCAGTCAGATCTCGTGATATGATAAGCATATTGAGTAGTTATCGCTTAAAATTATGCTCGCTTTAATAAATTTAATCTTATTCACTTATTAATATTAATATATTTCTTGTAAAAATAGTAAAGATGTAGAAACGGGATCAGTAGCTCCAGCACGATCAAATTCCATTGAATCAGGATCGAATTGAGAACATCAAGACTGGGATTTCACATGTACTACTACAAATTGAAGCTTAGATGTAGGACATGTGCTACAGTATTATATTGAGTTGTATTTTAAAAATGGTAAACAGAGAACAATTGACTTTAAAATTACATATGTTAAATAAATAATGTTGTAAAGGCTGAATATCCCAAGAAAAAATCAATTAAAAATACACCAAATTTTCCTTTACTTGATTTATAAAATCTACGTCTTATTTGACCTTGTGCTCTTAATCCTTCTATTTTTCCATTTTTAATTGTTATAATACCGACACTTACTGTACCAATAACAGGGGTGAATCTGTCAATTCTGTTGTGGACATCTCTGTTCCATAAACAAATTGGTTGCACGTAATCAGTAAACACAGCGTCGGGTTTTAATCTGATTAGCGATATGTCATCTAAATATTTTTCTCTTGTAAACTTTTCATGTATTACTATTTCAGCCACCTGAAATATATTAAAACTTGTAATCATAAAGGCTTTAACAAACACTTCAATATAATGAAGGACAAAGAAGGCCACAGCGGGATAACCCTGAGACATAATATAGAAAGAAAAAAATAAAAAAGTATTTATTGAATTTAGAAGTTTTAACATTTTGTGTGTGACTATAAACAATGATTTCTTGAGGTGACTTTTAACTTCGAAACTTTAATGCTATCCAGACCGCCACGGTACACTAGCCCACTCCCCTTAACTCCTGCAACAAAGAACCAGTTAAACCAGTGATGTAGTATTGTCTTCTACACGAAGTTTACTGAACTATAGGAGACAGCTGTTTTTGCCCTCATTATTGATACCAGAGTAGGTAATACATGGCATCACCACTATTTAGACGAAAAATATAAAATTTTAAAAGTAGAAATGTATATTTTATTATTTATATAATTTTGCTAGAATAAGTAAGTAGTTTTCATTGGAGACCATTGGACCATTATTTGCCTATTATCAAATGTTCGTATGAAACGACCCAACCAGTAGGTAATTCTCATTAGTGCATTCTAGAGCACGATTTTGCGTGGTTATCTATAATAATGTCTATCTTTTTTAAAGTGTATAAGTAGTTCTGTTTTTTTTTTATAATCATAAATCTTAAAGTTCTTAATTTTCTACTACTACACTGGATGTTTTTTTACATACCTTTTTGGTTTGAGAGTTTGTTTCAATATTATCATCTAGATTGAATTTACCTAACATAACCTCTACTATTTCTGCAGAAACTACTCCTCCATTTCCATCAAGGTTGGCGACACACGTCCCTCCTAAAATGAAATTATCCAACTTTATACAAATCAACTTATCACATCAATCACCTTTCACAATGTTAATTTTATTTAATTTGTGACAATTTTCGAGTTTGGTAACTAGAGACATTGGCGAACCACGATATTTGTCATGATCGGTCATTAGTATACACACATCAACACCGTCTAGGGACATATTGAATCTTCTTTATTCATTCAAAATTTCTTACAAGTAACATGTATCTATTTTAAAAACCTGTTTATCAGCATAAAATAAAAACAGTTATGGTTGGTAAATAAAATATCATTAAAATTAATACAGCTAGCGTGCATTAAAGTTATTTAAAGCCTTTTTTGAAGCACGTCTCACACGTGCTTTATGGGGTTTAAGTCTGGTGTTTGCGCAGGCCAGTCTAAGACAGATACGAGTACATGGTGATTCCTTTGGAGCCCAGGGCACATTATTAGTTAAGCACCAGCCTGCCCCCTATATTAAATATTCTTTATTTAAAACTAGTGTTGTATTTTGTTTTTTATTTGGTATTTTATGTAACTAGTAGTATTTTTAAGCTATTTTGTATTAGGCTTTTTTTGATTAATAAAATATTTGAATTTTATTTGAATTTGAATTCTGCAGCTTGCACAATTCAAAATCAGGTGGGCGCAAGAACACATGTCATGCTAGTATATATGTATATATAAATAATAAAAAAACTAAAAAGGCTAAATGTGTTTGAATGCTATAGTTTGTTGTTCAACTTGGATTGCAATTGTTTTTAATGGCATTCTAGAATATCTGTTGTTATATTGAAATATTTAAAAGTAATAAAGACAATGCTGCTGCTAACACATCATTCATTCAAAAAAGGCTACTTAATAAACTGTCTACAAAAACCGGCCAGTATTTGTTGAGTTTTAAAACTTTATACAAAATATCCCTAGACCGGCTTGATGTATGTAGTTGGCTAAATGTCGCACTTTCCCCTTAAATAATTGTGTTTTTATAATAGTTTAAGAAATTTATACATACCACTCAAAACGACATTTCTTGACAATAAAGTGCCACCACATAGATATTTTAATCTGCCATCAGTCATACGGTGAATAGCAGCATGCCATGGCCAGTCTCCAGGCTTGGCCTGTTGTCCATTGACAACTAATTCAGTATGTAACAGTTTTTTCTGTCCACATGTTTGTGTAGCTGGGTTTGATGGTTGGGCTTGTAATGTTTCCTATCAAGAACATAACGCTTTTATTTTTATTACATATTATATGACATTCCAAGAACACAGAAAATGGGTCTGGTTGGTCAGGGTCATGTGATTATTTTATACAATTTCTTAATGAATCCATAAGTTGGTGTTGGTTGGAAGCAGGAGCGACTGCTTAACGTACGCTGTGAAAGGGAACAATGAATATGACAAATCTACGTAAGAATGGTGTATATACTCGTATATGCTTTACGGGCCCAAAAACTGCGAACTTTGGATTTAAAGACAGCAGCTCGCTCACCACCTTAAAATTAAAATATATTTTATTTAGTGAATTAAAAATACATTATACTGATCGCGGCGTAAATGTGATCTGGATTCTAACCGATGTCATTTCTGCAAAGGCCGACGATTGCCTCCTATAGATTTACTAAATAAAACGTGTGTAAAGCCAACAAAATAATAACAATATTCTACATACGAATATTTTTATTGTTACTATTATACATTTTATCTGATTGCTGTGATCTTCTATAATAAGGGACATAATAATCCTATAATTAATAAGCTAATACCTATTTAATGCCAAAGATTAAAAAAAAAAAACATTTTTTTTTAGTTTGGTATGTATTAAGTTTCCTTACCGTTATTTCAGTTTCAGGCTCATCAATATCTTTAGTATTATTAAAATTCATATTTCTTTTAATCCAATCTTTGTATCTTGCAATATCAGTAAACAGCACGTATTCATTAGGCTGACAAATACTTATTTCACGTCGTGAAACACCAATGGACACAATTCCTTTTACATACCAAGATCCTTCTAAATAATTGTTATTATTCAGTCGATCTGGTGCAAATATAACAAAACCGCCACCACTGTCACCATTACAAGGCGAAGTACCTGAAATGTCAAAAATATTAGCTTTTAGGTTAGTTTTATCACAAAACATTTGTCTTTTGTTTCTGTACTCTGGATTTATACGCAATGGTCGAGCACCTCCGTGGTCTAGTGGTAACAAACGTTGCCGTGAACTCGGGAGGTCGTGGGTTCGATTCCCACCGGGGGCAAGTTGTACATTGTATAATTTGTCTCGGTCTGGGTGTTTATATGTATAATATGTATATATTTACAAAAAAAAAGTATAATATGTAGTTTATCAACCATCTAGTTTCCGTAACACAAGCCTCGTAGCTTACCACGAAAACTAGATGGCGCTGTGTGACCTGTCTGGAAATATTTATTATTATTTTATTTTATTTACATAAATTGTATTGAATTTATTCGTTATATTTTTACCTCTGAGAGGCTAGAAATCTACGAATTTGCCACTGGTAATGATCGGTATATAGTAAAGTAATAAAAAAAAAAAAAAAAAAAATAGCACCCTCTCTTCGAAAAAGCGTAGTATCTGACCACTATGCGAAGGAAAACGGTCATGATAATAATGATTACTAAACATTTAGTCTTCTTTGCAGTATTGATAAAGTTATTTATTTATTTATTTAAATAGTACACACAGCACTACATATATTATCACACACATAACATAGTATAATTATAACTTATCTAATATATGTACCAATTCGGTGTCATAGCATTCACCAATATAAAAAGAAGAAGAAATTAGAAACATATAACTATTAAAACAAAAAAAATAAATTACAAAAACTAACAAACTATTAATATTATTATTTATATTATTAATTATTACCATTTTTGTAACCAGCACAGAATTTATACTCGTTTAGGTATTTGCCGAAGAAGATATGATTACTTAGAACGCAGGTAAAACCATCAATGATAGGCATCGTGGCTTGACGAAGTTGAGGCGAAAGACGATCTGTAGTATCAAAGCCCCAACCCACAACCTGAAACAAGATAAGTTACATTCATCATCATTATAATATTTATTTATTCGAAGAGAAAGAACAGAGACAGGCAGTATAGGAACAATTAAGAAACGATACAGTAGGAGCCATTAGAATTATACCCGCCACCAAAATATTTCCCACTGTGGACAATAATGCACCATATATATTTTAGATACGTTAGTACTACATATGTATACCTTGGCCAGGTATAATGGATAATACAATTGCAGTGTTCGAATTTATGGAACTATCAATGAACTCCGAAGCAAACCTTTAATTCTAAATACTACTTACTAGTATAATAAATAGTATTAACCTAGGATCTGTCATAATAATGAGCCGATATTTTAATAATTATACCGATTAATTTAAAGAGATTAGTTAGTCGCAAACGTTATTAGTGGATTTCGTTATTTATGTCAGAGATTGCATCATAATTACAAAATACTATTCAATTCTCAACCCTATAAGCGCTCGACATTGAAATCGTTCGTGCAAATATCAACTTTAACTTTAATTTATATAGTTAACGGGTTCCATTATATAACGTTTGCGCTTAAGTAACAGATGGGCTGCAGATGTGTTTATAGGTGTTTTTAATTATATTATTCTAGGAGCAAATTATATGTTGATATTTGATGTGCTTAAAACACTTTGAGGTTTAGACACAAAACTTTACTGATGAAGATAAGCTTTCCAAAATTTATTTTTGAAAATTTAGGTTTACTGCTGGTACGCTTGCCAGACGAATGTTTTGATGTGTTTTTCAGATACTTTTTTTAACAATTCCACAATTATTTGTAAAACCGAATCTAACGGCTTAATAAGTAAGCAAGTATTTTTTCATTGAGGTCAGCGTTTTAACCACCGTTTTAGTTTACACTGTTGCTGATTAAAAATTATGAATCTGAAATACTTGTATATTTCCAAATAAAAAAATGTGGCAAAGGTTAGTGTTACTTACTGTACCATAAATATCTGATTTGTGTGTCTCGAAAATTTCTGGATCCCATAAGCAGGCAGGTTGTATGTATTCATTATATTCTATTTCTGATTTGAGCTGCATTAATGCTATATCATTGTTTACTGTAGTAATATCATATTGTTCGTGTACTTTTAGTTTTTCTATCTGAAATTGATAAATTTATGGTGATTTGTATTTTTGGTGATGCAAACATTTTCATTATCTTATAGTCCACGATTATATTTACATTGATTATGAGTAAACTTGCTATTGGTAAGTCTGAGCAAAGCACAATATAACATTTAATTGATCTCCGTGTGCACCTCAGTCACATTAAAAAAAAATATACCTGTCGTTCTACAGCATAACTATCAGCTTCATACAAATTGTATTTTCCTAAATATGCCTTTATTTTGTTTTTTGGAAAGCGTTTTTTTAATCCTTTTTTCATAACACAATGTCCAGCTGAAAATATAGAAAACTTCATTGGTAATCATTATAAAATCTTGACCTATTTAATATATAGCTTTAATAGTAACACGCAAGTGGAAGACTTCCCAGGTCGTAAATATTTTTTAAAATTAATCTCTAGCATAATGTAGTGTCGACACTAAATTTATTACCCTACTCCGGTCATCATCTTTATGTCTCTCCACTGCTGGATATGAGCCTCATCTAAGACTCGTTCTACTGTTACTCTCATCCAGGCTTTACCAGCGACCTACTTTAGGGCATCTTGCGAGAAGTCGTCTGTCACTGCTTATAATGTATTGAAGATT
The DNA here is from genome assembly GCA_910589645.1 of Tinea semifulvella. Classification (NCBI taxonomy): domain Eukaryota; kingdom Metazoa; phylum Arthropoda; class Insecta; order Lepidoptera; family Tineidae; genus Tinea; species Tinea semifulvella. The sequence goes on from OU342604.1 coordinate 2,165,966, forward strand.
TAATTATCTTTACTGATTTAGCACGACTCAAATTGTATTACAAGGTAGCTTTAGTAGTCTGTTTTAAAAAACAGCGTTAATTATTACTCATGTACCTGTTAAAATAACATTTTTGGATAATAAGGTTCCACCACACTTGTAGTCAAACGTTTGTCTATCCTGTCTATATATAGCTACATGCCACGGCCAGTCTCCAGGTTTGCTTTGAATACTGTTAGTAATAAGTTCTGTATGAATCAGCTGTCGTCTTCCACACATAGGTCCAGATGGCTGATTCAAGCTTAGGGCTAAGCCTTGAGGACCTTTTAGCAAATCGTTAAATACTCCCTGCAAAAAAAAGTTTTTATTTATAATTACAGCTTGAACAATGACATAAATGTACAAGTACGTACGAATTATCCTATCTGGGTAATTCTTATACATATGTGTCGAGGCTCGGTTTTTGCGTATTTATACTTTTAATGCCCTCGCTTACCAGTCTAATCAGCATAGTGAGAGACGGCTAAATTCATCAGTAATATATTATGGAAGACCCATCTCCAGTGGAGGGTTAAGTACTCTGTGTTCCGGTTGGCTGCAGAGATGAGTGCTGAATAGTCGTACATTTATAAGTTCGCTGTACATGCATATTATTGCATATCCTCAAAGATTGTCATAAGTAATAAGGAGCTATAACAATTATGCTATTCATTAATTCATCAATACAACATAGAACACAGCGTCCTAGACCTCCACTGCAGATGAGCCTTCCAGAACATATATCTGGAGAATTTGGCCTACACTCGTCACGCTGCCCTGACGGCTTGGCGAGGGTATAATGTATTTTTTTATGACAATTTACTTATTGGTATTTTTAAATTTATTATCATTGTTTATGTTACAGTTTACGATAGATAGCTTTGGTGTCTGTACATATTTTCTTCCGTGTTTATTGTTTTGTTTGTGTTTTTGTTGTATTTTGTAATTTTCCTTAGTTCTATGCACTTTTTATTTTTGTTGATTTCTTAATGTGTCTTCACAGTGGATTTATATTTTTGTGTATAATTTGTGAACCCATTCATGGCTTTATTTATTGTGTAAAATTTGATAATATTGTATTTTTGGTTATGCTGTTGGAGTTCCAGATAAATAAATAAATAAATGACAATTTATTAACGATTCCACAAGTTGTGGTTAACGTGTAGTTAACGTGCTCTCCGAGGCACGGGAACGGTGGTGTTGTAAATCTATGACAAATGTAGATAAGAAAAGTGTATTTCTCATTGATACATGCCAGTTTAAGGAACGCGTTCTCACAACCGAGCCACCTTTATATATTATGCTATTAATAAGATGTTATTTCATATTACTATCAAGAATTTAATTTACGTACTCTAAACATATAAACTTGAACCACATTAATTATTAAATTATTCTTATCTGAGGTTAGAAGATTAATAATGACCCATTGATGGACGACTAATATAATTTATTGTTTAATATATTTCCTTGTAAAATAGCTCTTGTTACTTTTAGATTTATAAATACATTCTTATTACGTACTAGTGTAGTACCTTTACATTACAAACCGCAATCCCACCTCCAGATAACTTTCCACACATGTATCACAATGTACTTTTAGGCATTCCCTGTGGCCCAATTCTGTTCCTTTAACCGTCAAATAATACCATTAAACTGTCAAATAATAGTTCCATACCATCAGTTTTATCGTTAAAAGTACGAGAGCTTAAATATTATATTGGTCTGGAACCCTAGATACCTAAGGTACATTAACTTCAGGACGCGCCACAACCGTACAGGTACAGGATACTTCGAAAAGTGTAAGCGCCACCATATCTTGCGTCTTGTAAAACGCCGGGAATTCGCCGACGTGTCATATCTTATGGGAGTCATAAGAGGAAAGGTCGACTGTACCAGATATTTTAGGATTATATACCTTTTAGTACACACTGTAAAACACGTCACAGGGATACCTTTTATATCCCATTTGTATCTAATAATTATATGCAGAATGCTTTCATCTGGAGAACATCTGACTATTTTAATAAACATTGCTCTCATATTGACATATCATGTACTACCCCAGACGCTGCCCGTCGTGGCTTGACTCAGGACTACATTACAAATACAAAATATTGTATTGTTCATAAAAGTACAATTAACAAATTGATTTACACACTGACTCCTAAACTAAGTCTAACTAAGTTAGACCTGTCATTTAGGATCCCAGTTACTTCCATTAGATATACAAAAAAAAAGATACAATACGTAGTGAAAACAGTTTACAATAAAAATATTTACTTATTGTATTGGTATTTTAATCAAAACAACAAGTAAAGTATCATCACGACCGTTTCCCTTTCGGGGTTGTCAGAAACCACGCTTATAAAAAAGCGGATTCACATTTGACTAACTTTACTATAGGCCAATCATGACAAGTGGCAAGCTCGTCGATGTCTCTAGAAATCTCACAAACTCGAGAAATATCACAAATGAATTAAATATTAATTAAATGTATTTATTTACATTAATAAATATTTTTGTGTCCCGACCAGTAATCGAACCCGGTACCTCCGAGTCTAAATCAACAAAGTTACTTACCACATTAGGTTCCATACATTTTTCCGCATTGTTGATAGAAATACTTGTAATATATGATACTTGAGTAGGATTAAGACTGGTGACATGCATTCGACTCCCACCTATTTTATCTCGATAAAACGTTAACCTTGCTTCAGTCTTGTTATTAAAGTATGTCAGGACGCCATATTTATTTGAAGCCTAAAAAATAAAGTCCAAATATTATTAACGTAAACATAGAAAATTAATACAGACATTTGTGATGTCACTGTTTAAATTATTGGTGGTTTCTCTTAGTGGAATCAGACGTCTTAATAACAATAAATGTATTTTTAATTAAAATTAAATCGTTGGATTTATTATTATAAAATAATATTGCATATATTAAACATAAAAAAACGGCAATTTATAATTATTATTAAATCAATTCATAAACATTTAAATTAAATAGAATACCTGGCTGTTAGAAAGAAAGAAGCTAATTAGGGTATAATAGTCCTTGAATTAAACTTGACTTTAATGGTATATAGCTGCTGTAAATTGAATTGAATAAAAAAAAATATCTATTGCAGCTGTAAAGAGACGTTGTCGAAAATTATAATTAAAATAGACATTACTACAATAAAACTAAGATTTTTGGAGAATTTGGTCGTCCTTCAGAGCTTAATAAGCTTTAAGAATTTGTATATATTTTTTTAACTGTTTTTTAACATTTATATTAAACATAGTTTTATAACATACATTAGGTAATAAATCAAAAATAGATCTTTTTTTTTTTTAATTGAACGCATTTTTTAACGCGTTATTTTGCTGTCATCTGTATTGGAAACCTTTTTTTTTTCAAATTTTTAAATTCAAAATCGTTTATTGCACAGAATACAGGTAGATATAGGATAATACAATTTTACAGTTCAGCTGTATCCTACCATAATGGTATGCAAATAATAGTACATGTCAAATTACAACTAAAATTATATTTGTCAACACTTGTAAAAAAAATTCTTGGACACTATAAAAACATTGTTCTTTTAACCATTTAATTAACAGCTTCTCAAATTTAATTAATGATGTCAATTGTTTTAATTCTATAGGCAAACCGTTAAATATTTTAATACACATTTGGTGACTATTTTTGGAAACAATGGTAAGTTTTGTAGCAGGTTTCCATAAATTGTATTTATATTGAGTCCGAACATTTGTTCTCCCGTCCTCGTTAACAGGCCGAAAAAGACTCGGGTAGTTTATAATAAACATACATGCGTCTAAAATATACAGACACGGTTATGTTAAAATGTTATAGTCACGAAAGTATGGTCTACAGGAGTCGCGCTGTCCGAGTTTAAAAATTGCACGGACGCATTTTTTTTGGATTATAAACAGCGTATCTATATCTACAGAGTTCCCCCAAATTACAATGCCTTTATACGAGAATACCTATTTTAATAGCGTTTTACACTGACAGTTCCGTTATTTGAGGGATTCCACTATATATCGTTGACGCTTTAGTAAAAAAATAGGGCTACAGGCCTCTACAGCAGCACCCGATAACGCATAAGCCAGCCATATCACTTTTTTTTTAAAAGATCGCCTGACGATACGACCCCAGCCTGAAGGGCCACCGCGGGAGGTCGCATGCCCGAATCACAGTGAGGCCTCCTAAGGAGACCACAAGGCGCCTAGGGACTAAAATTCTATAAACCGTCTCTCTTTCACTGTTGGACCTGCGTGCCTTAACAGCTAAGTCTAAGTCTTGGCTACGTAATAATAATAAATAAATCTTTTCAGACAGGTCACACAGGGCCATCTAATTTCTGTGGTAAGCTACGAGGCTTGTGTTACGGAAACTAGATGGTTGATAAACTACATTTTTTTTTTGTAAATATATACATGTATCATCACGACCGTTTCCCTTTCGGGGTGGTCAGAAACCACGCTTATAAATAAGGGGATTCACATTTAGCCAACTTTACTAAACGCCAATCATGACAAGTGGCAAGCTCGTCGATGTCTCCAGCGTACCAAACTCGAGAAATATCACAAATAAATTAAATATTAATTAAAAGTATTTAATTAGATTAATAAATATTTTTGTGTCCCGACCAGGAATCGAACCCGGTACCTCCGAGTCTAAATCCACGGACTTAACCGCTAGACCACGCAGGCAGTTTCAGTTTCATATAACCTCCTAAACATCAGTAAATTTATTTCCTAGAACGTTGATAAGACTAAATTTCTCAAAATAACATTCAGACTTTTAGGAAAATATTGGATTGTGCGAGCGAGAGAGGTGCAGAAGCGTTAAATTGTCTCAAGTGAGAGTAGAGTGCATGTTTGTATTTAATATGTATACACAGAGTTACTGGTAATGCGACGTATCTATCAGGAGCTGATAGGGGGGCCAAAATGCAAATACTTAAAACCTCCATATAATTTTCATCATTACAGCCCCTAGAACACAGCGTCCTAGACTGCTGAAGATGGGCCTTCCAGAACATATATCTGGAGAATTTGGCCTACACTCGCCACGCTGGCCAGACGGCTTGGCGAGAATATGATGTCAATTTTTAATGACAATTTATTAGCGATTCCACAAGATGGTATTAGTGGAACCAGGACCGACGGCTTAACGTGCTCTCCGAGGCACGGGAACGGTGTTGTTGTAAATCTATGACTGCAGTACGTAAGAAAAGTGTATTTCTTATTGGTACATGCCAGGTGGGGTTAAACCGACCTTTGTAGGATTTAAGGAAACGTTTTCTTACAACCGAGCCTCCCTCACCCTCCATATGTGTGGCCAAATTCAATAGTTTGCGAAATATATGAATTTTAAGATTTTTTCGATAATAAAATAAAAAATGACGTTTAACTCTAAAACTCCGTGGTCTAGCGGTTAAGTCCGCAGATTTATAAAAAAATAAAAAATAAAATGCGTTTATTTCGGAATAGTATCCATAGGGGTTAGTAACATAGTGTTTGCTTATTCTATAATAATAATATAGTAAAAAAGAGGACATTTACTTTTTATATTTGCCTTGCCCTCCTGAGGCACTGGGCACATACATGTGAGTACCCAGTGCCCCATGATAGGGCAATCTGGCTTCTTTTAGACGCTGAGATTTTTTTTTTTTTTTTTTTATATAGAGACATCCATTAGCTTGCCACTTGTCATGATGGGCCTGTCTATAGTAAAGTTGGTTAAATGTGAATCCGCTTCTTTTAAACCCAAAATCTACGAAATGGACACGGTAGTGATAATACTTTACTTTTAACTCCAAATATATATATATATATATATATACATATATATTATTACATACATATGGGGTTCAATTAGTAGCATTTTGTCCCTATACATATAAACACCCAGACCGAGACAAATTATACAATGTACAACTTGCCCCCGGTGGGAATCGAACCCACGACCTCCCGAGTTCACGGCAACGTTTGTTACCACTAGACCACGGAGGCTGTCACGTCAGCAGCCACGTGTGAATCACGGAAAACTATTTGTATTTTTTTAAAGATGATGTACTTACTGTAGTCGAATTATTAGTTTGCGGCTTTATTATTATTCATTTCTCTTTTAGGATTAACCAGATACTCTAAAATCTCTCTCGTCTCTTTAATAATAAAACTTACCAACGTAATATTAACGCCATCTGTGAATTTCAAGTAAATTTTACTCGAAGCCAATAATTTGTTATAATGAATATATAAGAAGTATTTGTTTTCCTGATCTTGCGGCCTCTCACTTAATTCTAAGGAGATTACAAATGATTTATGTTCGTTACACGGATATGCAGTTGCTGTGGTCCCTTCTATAGTAGGTTTTGCTGTTTCACAAATATTTACTATTAAAACTACACACACTACATATTGTAACCTCATTTTGAAGTGTACTGATCTGGTCTTCAATTCAAACGATATATCATTTAAGCTGCAAATTGGGTTACTGCGTGCGACTTTTTTCCCTGAACTTAACCTGGTCTGGTATTATGGTGATGGTAATACTACAAGCATACTGCTGATACAGCTTTGGGAGATAGTAGCATAGGATAGTGGTAGTATTACAATTTTTGACAGCAATAATATAATTTTAATTTATTCTACATCCGCTACAATTAGCATTAATTATGACATCTTACTCACTGACTACAATGTTTTTTTTTTATGGCATTTGTTACAATTTGCCAGTCTCAATGTTAGGAAAAGACGGGTTAAATAAATAGGATATGAAAAATTTGGAACAGGATCAAAATAGTACTCGTAAATACAAAAATGAAGAATTAATAGAAAAATACATAATTATATACAAAAATAAGAGAATGAAGTATTTTTATATTTTAATATTATTATCTACAATGAATGAACCAATTATATTGTATATAAATTTACTTCGATAGTTATATACAAGTAGTGATGAAATATTAATAGGAAATGGAACTCGGTGTGAAATAAGAGAGGAATAACAAGGAACGGTCATATAAGGGACAAGAGAAAGATATATGATTCATATCCTCCACGTCCAATCCACATTTGCACATGTCGCTGTTAACAATGTGTAGCCTTACTACAATGATTTATAAATTATATTATTTTGATAAGGCCCTTTTACAGCTGCTTAAATTAACAAACCTAATTTATTTCAATTTATATAGTAGTTAATTTTTATATACATTTTATTTATTATTATACGATTGTATTAATAAAGACAAAAATAAAGAAATGAATGCTCCGATGGTTCGGGCCTGTCGAAAAGATGAGTGAAGAGAGGTTGACGAACCAGATATATAATGCGAAAGTTGTGGGTAAAAGATGCCCTGGCAGACAAGATCAAATAAATCAAAAAATAGCCGAAGGTGCAATAAAAAGCCATCGAAACAAAAGGGCATGTATGAAAAGGGTGATGAGTGTCGAAGAAGCGAAAGAGGTATGTCGAGATCGTGACAAGTGGCGCTTTATTGTCTCTGCCTACCCCGCAAAGGATTTGGCGTGAAGATATGTATGTATGTATTAATGTAATTAGTTAAGTTTAAGTTTTACAAGGCTTTTTTACAGCTGCAACCTACCTCGACGTCTAAATCCACAGATTTAACCACTAGAATAATAATAACAATAATAATGATGATATTCTTCTTCTTCTTAGTCGCTACACTCTTGGCAGAGTGGTTATGGTCGTCACTTGAGTGTCAGTGGCACGCTTGACCAGCCGTCGCCACTCGTCTCAAACTGCAGCCTTCCTGGAGCACTCATGTAGGGGGTGATCCATTGCTGCTTTAACCTGGTCAGTCCATCTCATCGGAGACCTACCACGCATCCTCTTGCCATCGACTTTTCCCTGAACTACAAGGCGCTCAATGGATGTATCTCCACGCCGCGACACGTGTCCAAAGAAAGTGAGAATGCGTGATTGTACCTACGATTGAGGAAAGGCACTGTCCTATCTCCAAGATGATATAGTAGTAAAAATAATATAAAATCAAGTTTATTATTGAAGTTACATGTTGCAAGAATCAAAATACAGCTTTAAAAAATCTCATCTCTAAATAAGGACGGATATATAGTGTGAATTTGATGGAAGACAGAGATAGTTGAAATACAGGAAAACTGGTATTGCAAAATATTGCCACAAACATGAAATTAACATCGTTAACCTGATCTCCGTTAGGATCAAAGAATGTTAATTATTAAGATGATTTTTTTATTGTAACTCATTATTAGTGCACATGAGTTAAATTTAAATTTAAAGCTGATATTCATATATTTTGTATTTTTTATATAATCACTATGAACTTTCTAGGAAATAAAAGAGATTGCCCAAAACCAGCCCCCAACTTTTTTGCAGTAATTAAATAGTTAATTGGTAAAAAATTTCGTATGAAATAGTTACAATGGACTATTTATTATACGATTAGGTTCTTTATTATGACCAGGTACTTTATTGTAGATAAAAAAAACACTGGATTACAAATCGGCGGGATGAAACGTAAAAATAGTTTTTGTCAATTGTCGTTATGCTAGGGTAAAATAAATAAAATTAATTACAGATTATGAAAACACAATGTATTAACTATCAAATAAAAAAGAAATCATTATGACACGAGAACATTTTATTGGGCCCATTTCTCTAAGAAAAATGGGCATTCTCCATTACGGATATTTTGGAGATAATCGTATATTACAATTTTTTAAATTTTATTTTGTTATACAAATAACAAATTAATAATTTTGTTTTTAGCTGTATTTCTCTAATTATAAATTATTTTTTATTACTATACTTGAAAAAGTTATTCTAATTGAACTCACCGTTTCGTGGGAATCAGATATTCCAAAAGGCCACAACATAAAGTCGAAAAATTATTATGATCACACAGTAGGAATGGCCTGGAACAGGTGCATGACTCAGCTTTACGCAGTGAAAGTTACGCGAGAGGATTACCAGCAAAATATTTGCACCATTTATTGAAATAATTGGGCTTAAGCAGGTCTACCGTCAATACATTTATGGAAAGAGCTTTCAAGATGGCATTAACGGAATGATATAGTATTTGGTTAGGTAGGGAGAGGAGTGCGCAATAAACAACGAAAAGAGGCCTCCCTTGTATACCAGCCTATTGTCGGTCGCAAGCCCGAGACACCATTCTTCTCATCTCTTACCCCTGTGTGGCGATGGATCCGGCATTAACGTTGAATTCATAGGATGCTTAGAATTTTGTCTTAGAAATTAATTATTAGACAGTTGATAGATCTCCTCGCCAAGCCGTCTGGCCAGCGTGGCGAGTGTAGGCCAAATTCTCCTGTTCTGGAAGGCCCATCTCCAGCAGTGGAGGTCTAGGACGCTGTATTCTAGGGGCTGTAATGAATGAAAAATGAATGATAGATCTTTCTCAAAAGTAGAAAAGGCGTAAACCCTGTTAAGAGTGCCTCACGTTAGTTAGACTGTAGCACATTTTTTTTTCTTTTTCATCCGCAAAATCCGTTAATTTGTAAAAATAGTGGATTTCTATTTACTGTTATTTTTATAGTTTATATCCTCCGTCATATCCTCTAATAGTCCATACCATAATGTCTAAAGACAAAAGTCTTCAACCAAGGCGTTCTCTCCATAATGTCGTATGGAAAGTTGACACTAACTGCCTTGTCTACAAATTTAAGGTCGCTCAGCGAGCTATGGAGAGAGCTATGCTTGGTATTTCTCTGATGGATAAAATTAGAAACGTTAATTTCGTCTGAGAACTAAAGTCTCTGACATAGCTTTCAAAATTAGTAAGCTGCAGTGGAAGTGGGCCGGATACATCTGCCACAGAACCGACGACCGATAAGGCAAACGGGTTTCAGGTGGAGACCACATACGGGATGACGCAGAGTGGAATGACCCCCCGCCAGACGAATGGATGACCTAAAGAAGATCGCTGGTTGGGGATGGATGAGGGTCGCAAAAGACCGCGTGCAGTGGTGAGCCTTGGGAAGGCCTTTGTCCAGCAGTGGAGAGACACAGGCTGATAATGATATAAAAATTACAATATATACAAATATCAACTTTACCGACGGAGTCCAAGCGCAAAAAACATTTAAAAGAAATAACACCACGTCTTGTTATCTCCTCCGGTGACAAGAGGGCTGGCTTTTTCTTCGCCCAAAGAATCAGTATAGCAATTCAGCGGGGAAATGCAGCCATCGTTCTTACCACCATACCACGCGGACTTATATCCCTATCCTCAGTATTGATACTAATGTGCTTTTATATTTTGTAAATAAATTATTCGCATAAATATTACAAATCACATAGTCGTTGACATTGACAATATTCGTGAGTTCCGTTTGCTTCTAAAATAACAATCCGGCCACTGTTATAATTAAGATGATGCAATGGCATCTTAGGAGAGACCTAAAGAGACTCAGGCTGGAGATGGTAAAGGTAAAACAGAATCTAAAGAGGGCGAAGAACTAAAAGAAGCAAATAAAACACAAATAATAAACAATCGTAAATTTTCCGGTTTTATTGATAATATAATAAGTTACACAAGGAAAATAATGAGGATAAAAATTACAAGTGTAATGTTATTGTTAAAGTGTTTTATTAAAAATGTTTAGGTTACAAAAGTGAGGTATTGATTCTTGAGGTAGGATTTTGTTAGAGTGCAGATGTACAAGTTATATAAAAAATAATATAAACAAGTTATTTCAAATTAGTAGTGCTAAAACAATCTTAAAAAGGACTTGATTTTAAATGCTAAAGATCGACTTCATAAGAAGGGCGAAATTGGTAGGACTTTGAAATGGTAATGCGATAATATAGTAACAACTTGAGATTGCAATTTTATATCAAATACAAGAAAGAAAAATAATATTTTACTTATTGTTAATAAAAACCCTAAATTAATCAACTAACTCCAATAAATGATTAAATTAACACAGTACATTCAAATGAAACTAATCAGATCAAAATTTATACAAATATCCATTTAATCATTTTACTTTCAATCCAACTCGAATAAAGTTCGAGATCTGTAAAGAAGACGTATTGTGTTGAATCACATCGGATTGAGGAATTATGGTTTTTATTGACCGAGGCAACCGAAACTATACCGCGAGCGTACCAAGCTCCTTTTGAATTAACCTTATCGTTAGGCACATATACAGCCATTGTTGCCCCACTATCGCCATTACAAACGGACGTACCTAAAATAGAAAAAGTACAATTTAATATAATGATACATTCCTTAAATATAACATTTATTACCTATTTATTGATATTAAAATTTTTTTTTTTTAATTTTTATGACAACGTCTTTTAACAACTGTATTTTTTATGTAGTGTTTAGTAATATTAATATTAATAATGAAATGCTTTATTGCACACATAATATACAATATAAAGTGTTGTATATAGCAAGCATCATAAAGGTATTCTCTACCAGCTAACCTTTGGGTGAGTAAGAAATAAATTATGAAAATAAAATTTGAAAAACGAAAAGATTTGTAACAACTGTTCTGTTACTTAGTCGCTAACGTTATATAATGGAATCTGTTAACTATATATATATCACGCTATTAAAGTTGATATTTGCACGGCCACTGTCAGTTTCGAGCGCTTATAGAGTTGGGAATTGAATAATATTTTGTAATTATGACGCAACCTCTGCCGTAAAAATCGAAATCCACTAATAACGTTTCCGGCTAAGTAACATAATAAAACATAAAAGCAGGAGTTCTAAAACCAACACTGAGTGTACATTTTACCGAATAAAAAAAAAATACCTACTTAAATTTTTAAAAATATTTTATGTTGGTTATTATTATTATTATTATCACCCAATTCCCGTTTAACGTAGACATCAGGGACACCATGTACTTGTTTATGGAGTTTATGGATATAGTCGTCTGTATATCTATCTTAAATAATGGTCATTATTTTCTATCCTGGTATAATAGGGTGTATCAGGCAAAGCTTTTTGTAGATGTCGCTAGCGGCAATGGTACCTTGTTTTATATCGCATCATTTTAAAAATGTTTTTGTAGTTTTTTATTTTAATAACAGAAAAATGTATTTTAAATTAACGTTACCTATCTTAAACGACTAATTAAGAAAGCGCACACCGTCTTTAAAAAGAAAAAAGTTTTATTAATAGAACGGCAATTTTGAGATCACCATATCTTTGATTTCGCTTAGAAATCTCGATTTGTACACTTAAAAGCTGCTCACTTAAGCATAATACCCAGAAAATAATAAATTTCGTAATAAAAATACAAGTTTTCTATGCAACTGACAGTTATATTAGGTAACATCATCATGCGCCATCTATCGTGATAAAAAGTTAGTAATACACCCCATTATTAAAGCCACGGAGGTGAACCGTCTTGGCGGCATTAGTACTTAGTATACTAAAGTTTTAAATAAATAATTATATACTACCGTTTAAAAATCCAGCACAGAATTTGTTTAAACTGTGATTCCTAAAAATATCTGAGTTCCTTGCGCAAACGCCATCCGATACTATTGGCATTTGAGCCTGATGTAGCGTTTGCGTCTGAACTCCAGTTTCATCCAAACCCCATCCAGGAACCTAAAAAAAAACATAATTATAGACTTTTAAAAATAAATTGATACTTTCAACATTGGTACTTTTAGGAATAGGTATTAATTATCAGTTATTACAATGCATGATTCCTGAACTCTGGAATGAGCTAAACTGGTTGGCAGAGAATCCTGTAGACATATTCTGTTACAGTCGCAAACATTATTAGTGGATTTCGTTATTTACGTCAGAGATTGCGTTATAATTACAAAATGACGATGTGCCTCAGTTCCATATTCTGCAAAAACTATTTATTGACTAGTTGCCCTAGACAACTGTAATAGTACACTTATTTTTTTGACCACTTTTCTGCTTAGTCTTACATTAGCAGGAGTAGAATCATTCAAAATATTCGATATATATAATATTCGAATAGGGATATTTGGACTTTGAATTTGAAATGACTTATGGCCAATAGTCGTCTGGCCAGCGTGGCGAGTGTAGACCAAATTCTCCAGATATATGTTCTGGAAGGCCCATCTCCAGCTGTGGAGGTCCAGGACGCTGTGTTCTAGGGGCTGTAATGAATGAATGAATGGCTAATTGCAAAAAAAGGATGATTATCTTTTGACATGTTTACCAATATGCTTATGAGGAATGTCATTGGCTGAAATAATCAAAGTGACAACGGAACTATCATTTCTGCAACTGGCCGTTATTATATCTTTTTGGGAATAAATGATTTGAATTTAATTATTTGGACGATCATGGCAAGAAAAGTCCATATTCTTCAAAAATATATGTCAACTGAAGTCTAATATAACTTTCACACTTACCATGCCCAAAATAGTAGATTTTCTGTCAAATTTATTGCTTACATCGCTATTCCATAAACATATTGGCTGCACATAATCTGTATACACGACATTTGATTTTAACCTTAGAAGCGATATGTCATTTTCTAAATTTGTGTGGGTAAATCGCTCATGAACGACTACTTCAGCCACCTGAAACATAAATGTATAAATAAACTGTTCTGTAGTTCTTCTTCTTAGTCGCTACACTCTTGGCAGGTGGTCGTGGTCGTCACTTGAGTGTCAGAGGGCCGCTTAACCAGCCGTCGCCACTCCTCTCGAATTCTCTCGAGTTCTGTAATAATTACTATGGTTTTCAAGATGATCTTTATGGGTAATCCGTCCATCTGTCAGAGGATCGTCGCACTCTGCATCTTTCAGTTCTAAGCTCGTGGAGTTGAAGCGCAAAAAACATTTATAACCTTCGTCTAATTGTCTGCTTCGTTGACAAGATGCCTGGTTCTTTCCCCGCTTAGAGAATCAGCTTGGAATTCCGGTCAGCGCACTTGCCACCTTACCGGGCATGCACGATTTATATTTTAATGAGATTTTGTAAGTACCTCACTTTATTATTATTTATTATTATTATTTGAGTAAATTATTAACCTTTTATGTTCTGTAACATTGTTATGTGTATTTTTATGTTATTTAGTTATATTGTTATGTTTATTTAGTTACTGTAATATTGTAATATAATTATGTGCTATGATAATGAATTTGCTTGGTGTGTTAAAGTAATTTATAATTTACCTGTTTAGTTTGAGAGTAAATGTCCTCGATTAATAAATTGTATTGTCCTAACTTAACTATTAAATTCTCAGGATCGAATAATTTGTCAGGATAATGGCTAACACATGGTCCACCTGAAGTTATAAATAAAATGGATCATCAACGTTGAAATTAAACACCAATTAATTATACATGAGCATGGTGGCTGGGTTACATGAACACTTTCTTTAAAATTTAAAAAGGTCGTGATTCAAACCCCGTGAGGAATACACTTTTCTTATGTATTCTCATTTATTTACAACATCACTGTCCAAGTGCCTTAAATAGTATGTTAAGTCGGTCCCGGTTCCAGTAATACCAACTTGTGGAATTGTTAATACCTTTAAAATTGACGTTAGACCTTTGCCAACCCGTCTGGCCAGCGTCCAAGTTCTCCAGAAATATATTCTGGAAGGCCCATCTCCAATAGTGGAGGTCTAGGACTCTGTGTTCTAGGGGCTGTAATGATGAATGATGAATCTGCTCTGTGGCTCTGAAAACAGTTGTTAGAGATTATACACTACGTCTGAATTAAAGGATTAAGATAAATATGTTATGCATAATCTCTAGAACCTGTTTGTCCAATCGAATCAGAGAACCTTCAGCTTGCTGATTCTAAACGCCATGTCAGTAACTTTCGTTATCTGACGAATTTCAACGTTTCGAAATGTATCCATCAGATAAATTTCAAGCATATCTCCATAGCTCGCTGATCGACCTTAAATTTGTGGTCAGTGTCTACGTCTCTACTCCGTATGATATTACGCCGAGGAAGCACTGGTTAAAGACATGAATATCTAGCAGTAGAATTATTAAAAAAAATACATTTCACAAATGCCTCTAATAATCTTTTAGATAGAACTGCATACATACCGCTTAGAACAACATTTTTAGATATTAATGTGCCGCCACATCTGTATTTAATACTATTCTTTTCATGACTGAAAACAGCAGTATGCCACGGATAGTCTCCAGGCTTCGTAGTCTGACCATATAGAACTAATTCAGCAAACAAGACCAGTCGCTGGCCACATATTGACTCTCCAGTTGCTGGAACTGATGGTTCAACTTGTATTTGGTTCTAGAAGATTAAAAATATTGAAGATCAAATATATATTTTTTTAGATCCGTTAAAGTATTTGTAAAAAAGATATCAATACTGCCCTGCAGGTTTTAAATACAGTAACAAATCTGAATTTGCATTTTTTGTATAAAAGCTTATTTCAGTCGCAAGAAGGGAAAATCGTAAGATCCGACATCGAAGCAAGAAATACAACTTAATTCAAATCACCATAGATCACAAAATAAATGAATAGCAGCGTAAATATTAATATTTTAATATCTCTAATTCAAGTTGCGTATCTATCTATTATATTGTTAATGACGACGTCTTCAGTTTTTTGTCAACATAAAAATAATGGTCAAAAATCATATGTCACCGTACTAGGACCAAGAAGGATAATAATCTTATCCGGAGCTTGCAATTTTAATAGTTTGATGCATCTATATTAGAGAGGCCTTTAAAGCAAGATTCAAGAAAGCCTGTTTTAGCCGGGCTAGAACGGATCCAAGTGTTAGCAGTATGCAGTGAAAGTTAGTGCGAGAGGAATTTCAGCAAAATCTGCAGGTCTGCCGTCAGTTCATTTATTAAACAACCTTCCAAGACGGGTCATTAGCAGGATCATACCGTGAGCGTGTTTTTGCACAATGAAAAACAGCCAGACTGAGGTCGCATGCACGATGCACGGTTCTTCCATCCTCTACCCAAAGATAATGTATCCGATACCCGCACGGATCATGAATCCATAGATTACTAAGAAATTTGTCTAATTTGTGATAGAATAACTTCTTACCGGTATTCCAGTCTCAGGCTCATCTTCTATATCTTCAGTGTGATTAAA
This sequence comes from Tinea semifulvella, assembly GCA_910589645.1. Taxonomy (NCBI): domain Eukaryota; kingdom Metazoa; phylum Arthropoda; class Insecta; order Lepidoptera; family Tineidae; genus Tinea; species Tinea semifulvella. The sequence continues at coordinate 2,182,088 of OU342604.1, forward strand.
ACTCATATGTTCTTCAATCCAGTGTTTATATTTTGCAACATCAGTAAACAACACATATTCATTAGGCTGACAAATATTTATTTCACGTCGTGAAACACCAATGGATACAATTCCTTTTACATACCAAGATCCTTCTAAATAGTTAGTATTATTAGGTCGATCTGGTAAAAATATGACAAAACCTCCACCACTGTCACCGTTACAAGCCGAAGTACCTTAAATATTATACATATTAAGTATTAGCAACGTAATTGTTACATCAGTCTATTTATTGAACCCGAAAAGTTAAATTGAAAAGTGCATTTTTTTATTTTTTTCGGCCAGTTGCAGAATTTATGATTAAAATAATCTGTGATCAATAATTTAATATTCCACGTGATTGGTAGTTACTTAGTGGTTATTGTAGCCAACAATGTGCCTTATAGGCACATATACAGTTAAACATATCAAACGATCAGCCTTGACATTAGCTGTGACAGTTTTGTCGTTAGAAATGCACGAACTTAGCCAAGCAAAACCAATATTAAGTCAAAAGTAGAGAAATCAAATGTCTAAGCATTCCATTGATTCATCTTTCGGGTTCATCGTGTGGGGGAAAAAGAGATGAAAATAATGGTGTCTTTGTGACCGACTATAGGCTGGTTTACGAAGTATGCCAGGGGAGGCCTTCTTTTTTTATTGCACAACAATACTCTTACCATCCACCATTCTGCTCCTCTTCTACCCAACGAAATACTATATTATTCCGTTAATGCCGTCTTGAAAGCTCTTTCCATAAATGTATTGACGGCAGACCTAATTAGGCTCAATTATTTCAATGAATAGTCTAAAAAATTTGCAGGTATTCCTTTCGCACCAAACTTCCACTGCGTAAAGCTGAGCCTTAAACACGTTGCTGATCATTTCTTTTATAAGATTATAAAAGAAAAAAAGCCTACTATCAAGTCTGGACGCGGACGTCATAAGAACATTGAAGCTTGGATTAGCCCAGGGTGCTGACTCCTCAACATTCTTTAGAGGACGGAGAAACTTCGGAATGGATCTGAAAAGACCATCAGAATTATACAAACATCTACGTATAAGCAAATATCAAATTCTAACCAGCTCCCAGGATAATACAATTTCATCCCTTCCAAGAGACCCTCTGGTCTCAGATATGGAACCGAGACTACTATTCTTCAAGAAATTCATGACAGGTGCCCAGACTGACAAAAGAGGCATTGGCTGGAAGAAACAAGGAAGTGACAAAGAGGTTATAAAATCCTTCCTCAGGAAAGATGAAGAGCATGAATACAGAGTGCACGCGATGACTTTAGAAGTTCAAAATGACTGGCTAACTTTGGGCGATTTTTGCATCCCTCCAGCCCTAAAGTGGCGCACACTAATGTACGATTGGTCTCCGGCGTTGCTAAAGTTCTACCTAAACGCTTTTCAAATGTCCCTCCCGGACCAGAGTAATCTGGTAAGGTGGGAAAAGCTCCGGAAAAGAACTGTACATTGTGTGGTGCTGCCATAGGAACTGCTAGACACACACTTGTAGGGTGCGTTACTCTTCTAGAAAAGGGCTATTACTCACGCCGACATGACAAAGTCCTAGGTGTTATCCGTGAAGCAGTAAGTCTTTCTATTGCAAGAGCCAGAAAGGGACTGGCTACAAATAAAACTTTGACCACATTTGTAAAGGAAGGGCAAAGCACGAAAACTAAATGCAAGCCCACCTCGATCCTTGGCGCCGCATCAGACTGGTAAATTCTCATGGATACATTTGAACACCATTATAGGATCCCAGATAAACTAGCTGTATCAGCCTATAGGCCAGACATCTTAGTGTTTTCTCGGAACTTGAAAAAAGTTATCCTTATTGAACTTACCGTTCCGTGGGAATTAAATATTCCAAAAGACCACAACATGAAGTTGAATAAATATTATGATCTCACAGAAGAAATGATCAGGAACGGGTTCAAGACTCAGCTTTACGCAGTGGAAGTTGGTGCAAGAGGAGTTCCAGCAAAATCTTTGCATCACTTACTGAAAGAATTGGGCCTAAGCTGGTCTGCCGTCAATACATTTATGGAACGAGCTTCCAAGACGGCATTAACGGAATAATACAGTATTTGGTTGGGTAGGGAGAGAAGTAGAATGGTGGATGGTGAGCGTATTATCGCGCAATAGAAAAAAAAAGGAGGCCTCCTTTTCTAAACCAGCCTATTGTCGGTCGCAAGCCCGAGACACCATTCTTCTCATCTCTTACCCACACACGATGGACCCGGCACCCGCACGGTGAATCCATGGAATGCTTAGAAATTTGTCTTCTTCTTTGTTCGACTTCATGTTGTGGTCTTTAGAAATATTTGATTCTTACGGAATTGTAAGTTCAATAAGAACATTTTTTTTCAAGTTTCGAGAAAACACTAGTTCTTCTGGGATCCTATAATGATGTTCGATTGTATCTTTGAGAGTTTTCCAGACTGTTGCCGAAATATTATACAAATATCTACCTAAATAGCTTTTAATATTGACAGTGGCAATTTTTTTTGCGCTTATAGAAACAAAATTTGACTACAGTGCTTTCCAGACAATAGTTATTACCGTTTTTGTACCCAGCGCAAAATTTATACTCGTTTAGATATTTCCCAAAGAAAATATGATTACTTAGGACGCAGGTAAAGCCATCAATAATAGGTATCGTGGCTTGGCGGAGTTGATGTGATAGGTGATCTGAAGTATCATAGCCCCAACCGACGATCTGAAATTAGATAACTATACAATAAGGACACTAATTAAACTAATACAAGTAAGATCATGTTCATTATATTAAATTTTACTTCAAAATGTGCAGATCCTCTTATTGGTATAAAGGTTAAAGAAAAGAATAATATTATCATTTGTGGGTACTTGTAACCGCTGTAATCGATAAATAATAAATTTATGTTAAAAATAAACATTATGTTATAATGCAACCAATAAATATGTTATGCATGAGACTGTTAATTGTATAAATATTTAACCAGTTATAGCTATGATAGTTATAGTTATAGCGTTGTCAAAGCCTTACGTTTAAAAAATCTATAATATCATAAATTTAAAACACCACCGTTTCCATCGAAGAAGTTGTACCCAGAAACCGTGCCGAGTGCAATATTCTGAAAGACCCAAAGTCAAAGTCAAAATATCTTTATTCACGTAAACCTATTAAGGGCATTTATGAAACGTCATTAATTAAATTATTTTGAATGATTCTACTCCTGCTAGTAGAAGACTAAGCCGCAAAGTGGTCCAATAAGTAAGCTATTAGCAGAAGACCAGCAGCTTAGCAGATTCCAGTGACCTGTTAATGTTTAATCTGACTGAAAAAGGAATCTGCAAGGAAAACTCAGCTTTATCAGATTTACAAAATAAAACTGCACCACGACGATAAATTAATAACCTTTTAAATATAGTTGTCAGTACCTATGAGATTACAATACTTGGTACAGCAGTAACCCACCAGGCAAGTCAGAATTAAGACTACATACGTATGTGCAACCCGAAATTCGACAAAACGCAAAAACCTGCTAATTTAAGAACAATAAATTGAACGTGTTCGGCAGAGGTCTCAGGCAATGACCTGCCACCACTGCAATGACCTTCTAAGGAAGGGACGACCACCGGACACGCCACACCATGAGAACCTGAACACTAACAAGGACTTTCGAGACACACAAAAGCATAATCATAACAACTCTAGTTCTACGAGCCGTGATGTTGATGTTCAATCTAAATAAATAGTTAAAGGTAAACAGTATGTAGTACCTATTACTTACTGTACCGTAAAATTGTGATAAGTGTGCATCAAACATTTCTGGATCCCATAAGCAGGCAGGTTGTATATATTCATCAAATTCTACTTCCGTTTTTAATTGTACTAATGCTATATCATTGTTCACTGTTGTTATGTCATAGTTTTCATGTACTTTAACTCTTTCTATCTGAAATAATATATAATTTGGTTTTAAATTTGATGTGTTATTATTAAAATTTATTTTACAATTTTTATTATGTAATAATGAAGGATATTATTTTGCTTTTATTTTATTATCATTATTTTATTTCTTATCTTAGTATTATTATTTCTTTAATTACACCTCTAATAGGTTTAATTATTCTCGCTTTGTACTTATTATTATTAAATTACCTGTCGTTCTAGAGCGTTACTATCAACTTCATACAAATTGTATTTTCCAAAATATGCTTTCAGTTTGTTTGCAGGAAAGCGTTTCTTTATTCCTCTTTTCATGACACAATGTGCAGCTGAAATATATATACAAAGATTTGATCATTTAAAAAAAAAGTTGGATCTGGTTTGATTATTTTAAACTCAACTCCAGCTTGATCTAACTTTTTAAAACAACTAGAAATATCGAGTAGGCTAACTATCATATACCAGTATGTCTATGATGTATAGTTTCTACAAGCCTTTTCTTCTGTATTATTAATATTAAAATACTTTATTGCAATTAAAATGAAAGGCGAACTTTTTCTGCTTTTTTTTTATTACTTTAACCATACCTGTCAAGACTACATTATTGGACAGTAAAGTTCCACCACACTTGTAATCAAAGGTCCTTATTTCCTGTCTATATATGGCTACATGCCACGGCCAGTCTCCGGGTTTGCTTTGTATACTGTTAGTAATCAGTTCTGTATGAATTAATTGTCGTCTTCCACATATAGGTCCAGATGGCTGGTTTAAACTTAGAGCCAAACCTTGAGGGCCATGAAGCAGATTATTAAATACACCCTGAAAAAATATCAAACAGATTATAATAGCCCCTAGAACACACTCTTTTTAGATGGATAGTTTTTTATTTCAAAGAAAATTAAATATTTTACAGTACACAGGTGAGCTTAACCTATAATTATTATGAATGTTTGTAAATAATATTTGTTTCTGACTCCTCCTTGCATGGTGTATTGGAGTATATAGTGAAATACCATGTAAAGTGTATAAAAAAAAAATAAAAAAAAAATATTTGACATCACTTGTGATGTTCTTCTCTCTATATTAGTTGACAGAAGTCGGTTCAGCTGTCAATCTACTACTTGTAGATTGATAATCAGCCTTTTTTTCATCGGCCTTTAGTTAGCAAAGGTCGAATAAAAGAAGGCTGATTATCTTTTGACATGCTTAACGTATGCCTATGAGGCACGTTATTGGCCAAAATAACCTAAGAGACAAGTTAACTACTAATCACGTGATGTATATCAATATATTGATCATAGAACATTTTAATCATATGTAATATAAGTTATTATTGTACTTAATGTAAGACTGTTTTAATCCAAAACTTAAAACCGTTCTATCGTCACAGAACAAACACCGGTTCATCTTCACAACCACCACTTGTTCATATTGCTGATTCGTAACGAGTGTGGTAATGTTCAATATGTATCTAACTATACATTTTTTTTTAATTATAGCCAAAAGTACATACACATTTATGTACATAAACTGCATTCATTAAAATATAAGAATGATAAATGTTTGTACATGATATATTTGATTTATTCTTATAGCTAGTATTTTATTATTTTACATTTTGTGCTTGATTGTTATTTTGAAATATACTCGATTTCATAGATTATTTACCTTAATTAAAGTAAGGTTAGTTGCAATCTGTCTTAGTGGTTAAATCAAATACTTTTAAAATACGATGTTTATTATTATCTTTATAGTGTATATGAGGAATATTAGCTGCTTCATGGTGTTTATTGCATATTTTTAAATATAGCTTGTCATTCATTTAATCTTGTAGTTTACTTACCAAGTTAGGTTCCTTGCATCTTTCTTTAGCGTTAAATAAAATACTTGTAATATACGGTATTTGAGTAAAATTTAAACTAGTTACATCTATGCGACTTCCGCCTATTTTATCTTTATTCAATGACAGCGTCACCTCAGTCCTGTTATTCCCATAGTTTATACCGGCGTAATTATTTGAGAACTAAAAGCAAAAAGGGGCATTATGTTTTAAATGTCAACCCTGTCTCCAAACTATATTATAATTTTGAGAAGAGAAAAAAAAAGAGAAACGATGGGCCCGTGGGGATCGGAACTTAAAGCCTTTTATAAAGAAATTGTTCCAAGGCTCATTGACGTCTCTGGTGACAATATGGCTGGCAGTTATTTCTCCCAGAAATTAATTATCCTAATTCAAAGAGGAAATGCTGCTAGTGTATTGGGCACCATGCCACAAGACAGGACATGCATCAGTAATGGATCAAGATTTAAATCTTATTTTATTTTTGGATATAAATCGTGTATTGCAATCATGTATCACCGCACGGCGTGGTGGCAATAACGCTGACCGCATTTTCTCGCTATCAGCTATGCTGATTCTCTGAATGTCACCGGAGATGACAAATAGGCTAGGGGTGATGTTTTTTTTTTAACGTTTTAGCGCTTGAACTCCACGGGCCTAGAGTCTCTACAGCAAACGGCACAAACACGTAGTGATTATAGATGCGTATTTGCGCCGCTTGCCATACTTTTTGTGCTGTTCCTCTCTGGTGTGGCAAAGCCAAAGTGTCCACACAAATGGCATCCCATACTCCCAAGGGATCAGCGTCATGTCATTTCTCCATTTTTGAATCGAATAATTATGACAGTAAGTTTAGTAGCAAGCCTAGATATAGAGCGAAAATTAAAAAGGTTATCGGATGAACTTTAGAAATATATTTTTCGTCCAAAGTCAAATGCTTACGAAAACGCCTGTATAAGCTTTTCGCATGATACATATAAAATTATGCATTTTTTACTGCAAAGCGATGTGGAACCTATAGTAAATATCTTAAACTGCTATCTTCCTGTCTGGTCTTTATCATAGACCTTGTCATCACTTTGCAGTACGGGGTCAACAACCTTGATTTTACGAGTATGTACTTGTAATTTCCCAAATTTCGTTTTTTATATGTCGCCATTGTTTGACAATTATATGTGATCCCGAAGCCACGAGAAGTTTTCGTTGCTGATCACTATATTACACGAGAAAAGCCAGGTTAAATAGATAGTAACTTACTTACCACAGTTATATTAACACCATGTGTGAATTTCAAACGAATTGTACTTTTAGAATCCAATTTATTATAATGGAGATATAGGAAGTATTTGTATTCCTGATCTTGCGGACTTTCGTTTAGTTCTAAAGAGATGGCAAATAGTTTATGCTCATTGCATGGATATGCTGTTGCAGTCGTCCCTTCAATAGTTGGTTTTGCTGTTTCACAAATTGCTACTATAAAAGCCAAGAACACAACATATTCTATACTCATTTTGATTTGTACTGTCCGTACCGTCTCGGTTAAGCTGTCTATTGGATTAGTGCGACTTTTAAATTATTATATTTTAAATTAGCTCTAAATAGAGCGGGGAATCCATTTGTACTATTGGATTGAGCTGCAAGACCCGAAGATACTCTCCACCGATCATCAGAATTACCCTAGAATAGTATGTACCTACGTAAAGCGATCGAAATAAAGAAACACAACAATTTCGTTTAATTTAATTAAATTATTTAATTAGGCAGACTGATGGTGGTAATTTACCCAGTCTGCCGGGGCGGGGAAGTATCCACCGTTTTTGCCGATAAACCCAGTAAAGTATAGACACACGTTTCGGGATCAGGCTCGAATTGCCGTCATGCCCAGTAAAGCCGGCGTAGTTTTCCTTAAAACTTCCTTACTGATGCCAGTCCCAGTAAAGTGTCAGATTCCAGTTGTTAACATTCATGGACCTTGCGCCCCAATCATCACTCGATGTCGCAAAAGATATTGTGAGAATTGTGTGTCGCGATATCTAAAAAAAATTAAAGTAATAAGTGGGTAGGTTTATATCTACTGCCCATTATATACGAGGCTACACCGCAGCTCTAGTCGACCCGTGACCACGGTCAATGCAACTTGTCCAAAACGTTGGGTGTAGCATGTCTAGGTAAATCGTATAAAGGCTCGTTAATTTTTTTTTAAACTATTCTAATTTGACAACTTGTAAACCTAATTTATAAGAAAATCACATGTTACATATCAGTAGAGTATTACTTAATCTGTCGCATTAAATAAGAAGCAAAATATAGCTTAACGATTGCTGACTGACCTTTGAACAAGGATGGATGTATGCTTCGATTCTAATGTTTAAATGAGGCAGCAATAGTACAGGAAAACCGAACGAAACTGGTATTGCAAAGTAGCATCAAAATCATGACCTGCGCCTATTTCGTATCTTATTGAGAGTCTGCAATTAATTTAAAGCTTCGGCCAAATAGAGAGCAAAGCGGCGCAGGGAGCGGAGCGAGCGATTTTACGAGGATTTTAGGACGGAAAAGGCAGACGCGCCGCATCATAATCGCGCCGTGCTGTTCTCTGGCCGAGGACAAGACTCCGATTTAGTCGGAGAGAAAATGTTACGAAGTAGACATCGATAAGAAAGATTTCTACTTGAAAAATTTTTTTTTTTTTTTTTTTTTTTTTTGTATCATCACGACCGTTTCCCTTTCGGGGTGGTCAGAAACCACGCTTATAAGCGGATTCACATTTAGCCAACTTTACTATAGGCCAATCATGACAAGTGGCAAGCTCGTCGATGTACTTGAAAAATAAAATAAGAAATCGAAATTAATTTAAAACGATATACATATCGCCGCTGCGCCGCCAAGTTCCATATGTGATTTTAGTAAGGCTTTGGGAAACAACAAAAAACGCGTTATTAAATAAACTAACATTCCTTTTCCTAACCTTTGAAATACATATGAAATTTGTTAAGTATTATTACTAGTTCGAAGGTCACAAAAAGGGTTTTATCAACACATAGAGAATAAAACAAAGGTTATTTTTGACACATACATACATGTTTTCAAGCCAAATCCCTTGCGGGGTAGGCAATTGAACGTCACTTGTCATGATCTCGACTTACCGTTTTCGCTTCTTCGTCACTCATCAACCTCTTCATACATGCCATTTTGTTTCGATAGCATTTTAATGCACCTTCGGCTATTGTTTTATTTATTTGATAGTGGTAGGTGAGTCTTGGTCTGCCAGGGCCTCTTTTACCAAACAACTTTCGCATTATCTATCTGGTTCGTCAATACCATCGGAGCATGCCTTTCCTTATTTTTGTCCCTATGCTTTCTTTTATTGCGTATTTCATCATTAGGTATGCGGTCCGTCTCGCTTCCATACATAAGTGTTGGTACCAGCATGGCATTGTGTAAGGCAAATTGAGCTTTGTCACTGACATTTCAACTGGCGGTTTGTGACCCCAGGGCACCGTAACACTATTTCCTACGTTCGTTGTAAATTCATGACAAATGTACGTAAGAAAAGGCATTTGGTTCTTATTGGTACATGCCGGGGTTCAAACCCACCTCTTTACGATGTTAAGGAAGGCGTATGTGACGTTACTATAGATTATGTATAGATACAACGCGGATACCGCACCGCGCAGCTCTCTCTTTGGCCGAGGCTTTAATGCCAAAATGTAATATTCGATGAATTGTGTCTCCTGAAAAGTGCAATCTAAAAGCTGCGATATCTTTTTCTTTCACAATCAACTGGTTTGATTCCGGGAATATACAGGGTTACAGGGAAAGTCGACCTAGATCCGTTAAGGGCGTGTCATCATCATTACAGCCCCTAGAACACAGCGTTCTAGATCTCCACTGCTGGAGATGGGCCTTCCAGAACATATATCTGGAGAACTTGGCCTGCACTCGCCACGCTGGCCAGACGGCTTGGCGAGGATTTGATGTCAAGGATTTTATGGAACCGGGACCGACGGCTTAACGTGCTCTCCGAGGCACGGGAACGGTGGTGTTGTAAATCTATGACAAATGTACTTAAGAAAAGTATATTTATCATTGGTACATGCCGGGGGGGTTTGAACCGACCTTTGTAGGATTTAAGGAACGCGTTCTTTCAACCGAGCCACCACCGCGCGTAAGGGCGTGTAGTTTGCATCTTTTCTGACTGATTCGACTATGAAACACCCTACCCCAAACTTAACCGTGTTCGAGATATTCGACTTTTATTATTTTAAATACAAATTTTGAAATTTGTGACTCTTATTATTATTATTATTTGATTTTTACATGTAAGATAAGACGCCTTATGACCTAAATAACCAAAATTTTAAGTAAGTTAACGAAATTGGTCGTAGTAGGCGAATTAAAGTTTAAAAAGTTAATCAATTTTTAGAACGTTTATTTTTCTTTATAGGATTTAAAAAAAAATTGTATGGCAGATGTTTTGCAGATGTGCTTTAAAATATCTTCGTTTTATCAGCTATCTAACAAGGTATAACAATCTAGGATTTTATTAGATATCATACAAAAAAAACTAAGGCTACTAAGGAGGTAAAAAACATTACTGATTTTTTTTAATTAGATCTAATATAGCATTTTTATTTTTTATCATAATCGGCTCGTGACTCCTTTATGCATTTATCACTATTCCTTATAGTTTAGGATTTGCCTTGAAGTAAAACTATATGCAAGTAGTCACGACCTTTTTTTTATTTTTTTATACTCGCAGGTCATGTGACCTTGTGTCAACCTGATCGTAAGTAACGCGCAAGGTCCATGAATGTTAGCAACTGAAATTAGACACTTATAACTGACATTAGTCCCCAACACTATGCCGGCTTGACTGGGCATGACGGCAGTTTGAGTCTGATCTCGAAACGTGTGGATACACTTTACTAGGTTTATTGGCATGCATGGTGGATTCTTTCCGCCCCGCCAGACTGGGCAAATTACCACAATAAGTCCGCACCCAACACCTATTTGTTGTTCTCGATAAAATTATGTGCCATTGCCAATTTTTACTTTATATATATATATAAATAACACTGGGTGAAACAAGACTTACCTACCTTTGCGTTCTCGCCTTGTATATTTTCAATATAAGCTAGAACACAGCAAATGTCTTTACCAATAATAACATTAGTTAATTTAAAAATTCAGGCGTTACGTGTAGCTATGACTTAGACTTACACCCGTCTTTAAGACGTTGCCTCAGTGGCTCCTTCACTCAACCATTCCCTCCAGTTGTCAAACGTGTACCCTCAAGGGATCCTCGAATTTATTAGTTATAAACTCTTCAAACCTTAAAAAGCATAAAAGTTGCCATTTTAGCATGAAAAAAAAATTTTTTTTTTTTTTAATATTCATGCTTATACAAGCAGCCGAGGTTGACAATTTCACATTATACACGGTGACGTCCCGACCTCCGCTGTAGTCTCCTCGTCGTCCAGTGTCACGGAGGCCGGGTTGTGGCGTTGTAGGTGCTCTTAATGGGGTGTATCACTAACTTTTTATCACGGTAGATGGCGCATAATGCTTTGCATGCAGCTTTTAAGTGTACAAATCGAGATTTGTAAGATTTCAAAATTGCCGTTCTAATAATAAAACTTATTTTTTAAAATTCGTTGTGCGATTTCTTAATTCTTTTTTAAGGTAGGTAAAGTTAATTTAAAATACATTATTCTGTTATAAAAATTAAAACTACAAAAACATTTAAAAAATGATATATACTTATAAGTTGACACGGCTATAATGCCTCGAATTTAGGTTAAGCTACAGTACTTGCTTATGGCAGCAATGTAACTTCCTTATTTCGGTCTATCCATAATTTAATTTAATCTTTTTATTTATTATTTTAATAATATTGTAAAAAAAGTGACAATATCTGAGTGTTACATGTGAACCATATGGAAATAAATATTTTGAATTTGAATTTGAATTTGAATAGGTGCAAAATAAGGTACCATTGCCGCTAGCGACATCTACAAAAACCTTTGCCTAATACACCCCATTGGGGTCGAATTAGTATATTAATATAAATAAATAACTACTGTGGCGTATGACCGCCTCCGTGGTCTATTGGTAACAAACGTTGCCGTGAACTCGAGAGGTCGTGGGTTCGATTCCAACCGGGGGCAAGTTGTACATTGTATAATTTGTCTCGGTCTGGGTGTTTATATGTATAATATGAATATATTTACAAAAAAAAGAGTATAATATGTAGTTTATCAACCATCTAGTTTCCGTAACACAAGCCTCGCAGCTTACCACGGAAACTAGATGGCGCTGTGTGACCTGTCTGGAAATATTTATTATTATTATTTATTTTTATTGATTAGTAAGCACGTACGTCATCCTCACCAAACTCGGGATTGCTTCTATTATAAAGTAGAGTACCGATAACTCTGGCATGACGCCCTCTGGAGTTAGTTTTGGTTCTCGAGATGGGAGCAGAGCCCCGAGGGGCGAAGGGAAGGTTAGGGGTATTGTACGCTTCCTAAAAATTAGTGCTGATTGGTCAACATAGACTCAATGTAAATGTAATATTGTTATGTATTACCACTGTTAACAATAATTAACTTAATTGATAATCGCTGTATATAGTCCTAGCGCCATTAACCCCTTCTTTGTAAATATTGCAATTAAGTTTTTAAATAAATAAATAAACAAGAAGTTACGGCTTGACGACAATAAAATTTCTGTTATATATATACTTATATAAAAATAATATGTTATGTTTAGCAAACGAAACTCATTTACTCAATATTGGTTCAACACAGCTTCAGTATTTGTCGACTTGGTGTCTGATCTACTGATAAAGCTGCAATTTAAACGTAGCGGAGCGATAAGCGTTTTCATAAGAACTTTTTAAAAATTAATATATTGAAAGTATATAACTGTTTCCGTGGTCTAGCGGTTAAGACCGTGGATTTAGACCTGGAGGCATTGGGTTCGATTCCTGGTCGGGACAAAATAATATTTATTAACTTAAATTTATTTTATTTATTTGTAATATTTCCCGAGTTTGGTACGCAGAGACATCGACGACCTTGCCACTAGTCATAATTGGCTTATAGTAAAGTTGGCTAAATGTGAATCCGCTTCTTTATAAGCGTGGTTTCTGACCACCACGAAAGGGATTCGGTCGTGATGTTATTTATTTATTTATAAATTCTTTATTGCACTTAAAAACTTAACAATTGAGTACAAGGGCGAACTTACTCGGCATTTTATACTAGCTAACCTTTGAAAGTGTGGTAGACGATTGCGGGTACATTAGAAATAAAAACAAATACTTAAACATACATAACAATAATTTACATACTAATATACACAAATACCAATAATATATATACATTTAACTAAATTTATGTAAAAAATACATATTAAATCAACAATAGGTGACCACAACATGTCAAATTGCATTTTCTATGAAACAATATCATTATATTTAAATAAAATATTTCTACTATGTAATATGGTTCAGAACACTTAGCGGTCTATTAGTTAAAACTGTAGGAAGTGCAAGTTCAACTACTATCCAAGAAAACAAAAACATTGACGTAATCTATTTGTTACACATATCCGAATTTTTGGAGTATGCAGCCACTGTCTAATCTAACCTTAACAGAACATGACAGGAATGAACCGTTACTTTCGATAAATAAACTTTCATCGCTACCATCGGTAACAGAAACAGACATTTTTAACTAATGAAGCAAATTATGTAAATATGATTTAACCTACATAAGTAGAAAGAATTCACTTTCATTTCGATGGACTCGGCTAGATGTACACGGCTTTAACTTGTTATGTTAGGCTTATAGCAATGTTGGCTTTGGCTACATTTATGTAGACTGTGTTACCCGTTATTCGCACTACAAAAATTTAAAAACTCGTTATTTTTAAAGTTAAATATGGCGTAAAAGCTAAAAGTAAAATATTTTTTTAAGTTAACGTATAATAATAAAAAATAGTTAAAATTTACAAAAATAATTTAAAAGCATTAAATTATAGGGGGGACAACCCTATTAAATATTGAAAAGTATAGCAGTCGCTTGGGCATTGTAAATAAACTACGTTTAGTTATAAAATCAACAATAACTTAATATTAAAAGGGAAAAATACTATAAAAATCATCTATATTATGCAAATAATTTTAAACGAGTGACGCAGTCAAAACATGTCTATCATATTTTGACTGCGAGAGGCAGTAGTATTTTTTACAAATATAATTTGTAGTTATAATGCTGGTAACCCTTGTATTAAGAAGTGGCAAATCTAGCTAAATGTGAACCCGCTGAGGCTTTTTTAAATAACCGTGTTTATTGGTCAACGACTAATCCAAACATTGATTTTATTTATTTATTTATTTTTTGGGTCGCCAACAGTGACAGCAACAAAACATATATGCATTTTTACTTACAACTAAGACAGAAAATATACGCTGCACCAATTACAGGCAACCACCACATGCTATTACAGTATCCATTAATTGGAGCTTTGAGTAGCCAAAATAAAAACAGAATACAATTACAATGGCAATTACAACTAAGTAAATCTAAGCAAAAATTACAACACACAATGCAACCACAATCAAGCAACACAATTCCAAGGTTCAAATTTTGTTAAATTAAGTTGATATATGTATATTAAAAAAATCAACCTTCCTCCTAACCGAAGCCACAGCCTTAGTTTTGCGAGTATGTAAACAAAAATTTGTGCAAAGCGAATGGCATGTAACCACAAATATTGACTACTCGGCATATAGTGTCACGGCCACAATAGCTTGTAGTATCCTTCTGCTACGTCTGAATATACCAACAAATAAGCGTTCATTTTTCACACTATAAATTATTCTTAACCGTTTCTCGCTATCCATACTCATATTATAAATGTAAAAGAAGCTTTGTCTGTCTGTTTATAATAATAATAATATATATTTTTTATTTTTTATTCTATGCCAACCTATGCTTGGCGAGTGTCGGCCAAATTCTCCAGATATATATTCTGGCATACCCATCTCCAACAGTGGAGGTCTAGGACGCTGTGTTCTAGGGGCTGTAATAAATAAAAATAAAAAAATGCACACAAAAAAAAAATAAAAATAAAAATTGCAAATATATAAAAAAAAAGTCGACGTTATTAAATATTTTAATAATAACTATAAATAACAAAAAAAGCGTAAGGGTTTCGTCGTCAAAACGTTTGAGAACCGCTGAACTACACCATTGAAATAATTTTATGATTTAAATTACAGATAAAACAAATAATAAATTCTAAATTTTACTTACCAACTAAAAGTGTAGGTAAATAAGACAATGCCCCTTTACAGCTGCTAGAGACTATTAGAATTAAGTTTGTTAGTCTCAGGCACTACGCCCTTATTAGGAGACTGTTCCTTGCTAACAACAGCCAGCTATTTCACCCAAATATTAATAATAAGAAAAAAAAAAAGCAGAACAAAGTGACCTTAACAGTCGGGACCCACTGTTAATGTGTGTAGGTATAATGTGAAGTATATTATTAATTAGTTTATGGTCTGCTAAAATCCCGCCCGTCCATGAACCTCGTGTCTCTTGATACCCACAAAAGCTGGGTAAACGAATTTTTCAAGAGTGTGGTGATGCCATCACTACCTAAAACAGAATATTTCCTTTAAAATTCAACAAGAAAATGCGGCGAGCGTTTTAGGTACCCTGCCTGTTGGTAAGCCCTTAGTTTATTTTGTAGAATAGTATTTCATAGGT
Organism: Tinea semifulvella; assembly: GCA_910589645.1. Taxonomy (NCBI): domain Eukaryota; kingdom Metazoa; phylum Arthropoda; class Insecta; order Lepidoptera; family Tineidae; genus Tinea; species Tinea semifulvella. The sequence goes on from OU342604.1 coordinate 2,197,671, forward strand.
ATTTTTAGTTTAGTTTTATTTATAATTAGTTTATTAATTTATTTTATTTTAATACTTTTGTATCTACTTCGAATAAATATATATATTAGTTAAGTAACTTATTAACTGTATCATTAAAATTATATGTATAAAAGAAAGCATAGGCACAAAAATAAGGAAAAGCATGCTACGATGGTTCGGGCATGTTGAAAGGATGAGCGAAGAAAGATTGACGAACCAGGTATATAATGCGAAAGTTGTGGGTAAAAGAGGCCCTGGCAGACCGAGACACACGTATCACGATCAAATAAATAAAACACTAGCTGAAGGAGAATTAAAATGCCTTCGTAACAAAAGGGCATGTATGAAGAGGTCGATGAAGCGAAAGAGGTATGTCGTGATCGTGTCAAGTGGCGCTCAATTGTCTCTGCCTACCCCGTAAGGGATCTGGCGTGAAGATATGTATGTATGTATGTATTAAAATTTTAACTTTAACAAAGAGCACTTGTCTTCTGGAACACACTCTGTTTCATCAGACTAGTCCAGGAGACAGAGCACATTTTTATATAGGTAAAAGAAAAAAATGTGTCAATAAAGATTTTTATTTATTTAATTATTTATTTTCTTATTTTCTTCACGCTATCCGTCCGTAGAATCGCGTTTAATTCCTGGTCAAGACACAATCATTTATTTAATTTATTTGTAATATTTCTCGAGTTTGGTACGCTGGAGACATCGACGAGCTTGCCACTTGTCATGATTGGCCAATAGTAAAGTTGGCTAAACGTGAATCCGCTTATTTATAAGCGTGGTTTCTGACCACACCGAAAGGGAAACGGACGTGATGATACTTTACTTTTTAATTCATTTTTAAATTGCAATTTATTATAACCTTACAAAAACCATTATAAAGTTTACATTAAACAGTAAATAAATTTGAAAATAAAATGCAAGCACCTGACGGATAATTAATAAAAAAACTGGTCTACTCACACTATCTAAATAGCTCCAAATAAAATTTGTAAGTTGTATATAGTCGTATGTATAAAAAATGATTTTAAATTATTGGACGTATGCAGTAGTTCAATTTGCACCAAACTATAATGTACTGTCAACAATTAAGGTAAGTATTCACCTGAATTGGAACCAAAAACAACGGTAATGGAGTTTCATTGTAATCCTGCTTGGCGTGCGCACGGTACACTGGGTAAAACAACGCGCCCGCAAATTTTGAATTAATGAATTGCATTTGTGTAGATGGTAGAATGGCACACTGGAGCTATACTTGAATGTAATAAGTCTCTAGTTATATAAGTGATATTCAAGTTATTATTCTGTTACTTAGTCGCTTAGATTATTAGTGGATTTCGTTATTTACGTCAAAATATGCGTCATATATAATTTATTTTTCAATTCTCAACTCTATAAGCGCTCGACCTTGACAGCGGCCGTGCAAATATCAACTTTAATAGCGTACTATCTAGATAGTTAACGGATTCCATTATATAACGTTTGCGCTTTAGTAACAGAATATGAAAATCAATATCAAAATTATTTATTTCAATTGGTTCTCTCAAAACAACTTGGATACAGTCAAAACTAATTAAATCAATACAATTTTCAAAACATATGTACTAATCAAAGTGGTAATAATGGTTGGACTGTAAACAGACAATAATCCATATTTATGTATGCTATGCACAACATTATTGCTACAAGCAAGTAAAACTAACTAACTTAGAAACTACTTAAATAAGATCGTGACTGTAAAGAGGCCGTGTCAGTTTACATTCTAAATACTTAATAATTATGATGTATATAAATTATATACATATGTCAGATAATTTATAAATGTATAAAACAAAAATAATAATAATAATAAAATAATTTAAAAAAGACGTCATCTTATAATCTAAATACTAATAATGATATGTCAATTAAACATAAATTCATAGCTGTAAATGGGCCGCGTCGTATAGCTGTAAATGGGCCGCGTCGTATAGCTGCAGGTTACATATACAATCGAAGACAAATTTATTTTTTAAACATTACATGGCTTAATAGTAAAGTCCAATTTACCATGCAGTCAATATTATAATTTAAAAATAAAGTAGGGACGAGATCCATAGGAATGCTTTACTATAACTCCTTAGAGGTTAGAAGAAAGAGAACCTTGGTTTTATATATAAAAAAATCCAAAACGTAAAATATACTTACCTCAAGTTTTAAAACTCTGTTTGTACCCGACAAGTACCTTTGACTATTCGCAGAGGAGAGTGCACGTATGCACTTACTCCAGAGTGACCCCGTCCACCGTACAATCTCGCAGTCTAATGAGAGTTTTGATATTGTAGCATCATCAGGTTGTCTTAAAGTACTTGCAGATATTATAATTGATCCATAACTTGTCATGTAAAATATGTATTATTTAGATGTAAATCTGTTATGTACATAGGATTTAGTAAATATGTAAATAAATAAAATTCCCTATGGCCCTATGTAACTGTTAATCATTATCATTACAGCCCCTAGAACACCTAGTCCTAGTCCCAGTCCTAGACCTCCACTGTTGGAGATGGGCCTTCCAGAAATTTGAAGAAAATTTGGCCTACAATCGCCACGCTGCGCTGGCCAGACGGGTTGGCGAGGATCCGATGTCAATTTTATAATAATATTTTATTAACGATTCCACAAGTTGGTGTTAGTGGAAACGGGCCCGACGGCTTAACGTGCTCCGAGGCACGGAAACGGTGGTGTTGTTAATCTATGACAAATGTACGTAAAATAAGTGTATTTCACATTGGTACATGCCGGGGTATTTAAGCCGACCTTTGTAGATAGGATTATGAGAAAACTGTTTTTACAACCGAGCCACCACCGCTCACTGTTAATGCCGCCACCAAATTCAACTATATTGGACACTTTTGTATGTTTCTAGTGTACCAGACTTGAGAAATGTCACAAATAAATAAAATATTAACTCATAATGTTGTGGCTTGGTATCATCCTCTCTTTTTGATTCCTTCAACAACCATTATTCATAATCAAACTCACTATTTAAATAAACGTGGGAACGTAAGGTACAACGGTAAACTCATTTGGTGTATGCTTACGACCTCTGGTGAAAACGAGTGGAGTTGAAGAGAGTTCGGTTTCGTCGTCCGTGCTACTGACACTATTATAATCAAATATTAAAACATTTAACTAAAAACTTAAATATCAATTTATTTTTCCATGACAAATCTCTTCGCACTTGTCACAACTCCCTTCTATCTGTTCCCTTACATCACACTGCATTTGTCTCTGACTCGTTCGTAGTAGTTGCTACTAATTTATAGAACGATCTTCTTGTCATCATACGGCAAGCAACTACCAGGTCATCTTTTAAAAAACTGGTGTATTCACACTTATGTGTATGTTTATGTATAATAATGGATATTATTAGTATTTAATATATTGATATTAATATATATGATATACCTAATGTATTAATAAAACGTTAAGTGTATGTATTATTGGTATTTAATATATTGATATTAATATATATGATATACCTAATGTATTAATAAAACGTTAAGTGTATGTATTATTGGTATTTAATATATTGATATTAATATATATGATATACCTAATGTATTAATAAAACGTTAAGTGTATGTATTATTAGTATTTAATATTTTGATATTAATATATATGATATACCTAATGTATTAATAAAACGTTAAGTGTATGTATTATTAGTATTTAGTTTATTATAGTATTTATTATTGTAGTTTAGATAATATTGCATATTTATTATGTAATCATATATCTCTAATTGCATCTATCTTACGTTTTTAATGTTCTACAGTGTCCCTAAGGTTGGCTGTCAGAGAATGTCTATCGACATTAAGTCCGCCCTTTGTACATAGTGCAATAAAGTTTTAAACAAATAAATAAAACAGTTCTTTGTCCAGGTGTTTTCTTCCATCTGAGTTTAGGAGGTTTAAGTAAGGGGCTTGGATGCTGGCCCTGGAGAAAAATATAAGCGATACAAAACCATAAAGTAACTACAATTCAAAATTTACACACAAACACAACACAAACTTACTCGACAAGTTCTCGAACCTCTAAAACGTTAAAATCTAGCTTTAACCGCTAGACCAATTAAAAATTTTAATATTAATTAATGCCATTTCAAATCTACATTGCTTAGATTTTAGTGGCTTAAGTTATTTATAAACGAATGCTTCAAGGATCTAATAATAGATACCTACATACGCACAGGGGTTTCCCAGGCTATTGAGTACCTAAAAAAAATGGTAAATAAAAATCTCGAAGGCGAAAATAAACCCGTCATAGACATAAATATGTTAGCCGGTTCCATGGAGGATAGTAATAATAATAAAGTTTATTGAAACAATTACATTTTTTTCTTCCTTATAAATATGGACTTAACTTAGGGAACAGTTTTACAAAACAAATAGTTAAAACCCTGACTCCAAGACTAGTTGGGCTGTGTCCTAGAAGTCAGTGCTCTTCCTAGGAACTACAAAAATAAATTCACAACATTGGTAAGTACAATATACAAAATTAAAAAAAGAGAAAAATAGAATCAGTTAATGGTGAAAAAATAAAAACGGCAGCAAAATTACTTATAAATAAGTAAGGTTAGTAAAGCAAAATTATATATTAAAAAATAGGTTTGCTTTTAGTGTGGGACGCCACCTGTGTGGACACTCTGGCGCCTTCCCACTTGTCCTTGACCTCTAAGAACCCAGGCGCTGCTGCATTACAAGCATATAATCTCAAACGGCTTATTGGGAGATGTGTTTTTGCGACGTTTGGAGTTGAAACTCTCGTGGGACCAAGTGCACATAAAATTTTCAAGTCTTTGACAAAACAGCTCGTCAACACCTCAGGGGACAAGAGGGCTGGGCAATATTTGGGCCAAAGGATCGGCATTGCCATTCAACGTGGCAATCCCCAGCCGTGCACGTTAAGCCGTCAGTCTCGGTTTCACTAATACTAACTTATGGAATCGTTAATAAATTGTCATTAAAAATTTGGTGTCAATTTCAACCTCGCCAACCCATTTGGCCAGCGTAGGTCAAATTTTTAGAAGGCCCATCTCCAACACTGAAGGTCTAGGACTATGTGTTCAAGGGGCTGTGATGTGATATAAATTATAAACTAAACTAAACTAAACTAAACTAGACTAGACTAGACTAGACTACACTAGACTACACTAGACTACACTAGACTACACTAGACTAGACTAGACTAGACTAGACTAGACTAGACTAGACTAGAATAGACTAGACCAGACCAGACCAGACCAGACCAGACCAGACCAAACCAAACCAAACAAACTAAACGAAACGAAACGGACGAAAAATATTCGTCCGAAAACTGCATCAATAGGGTGGATTAGGGAGTTTTTTTGTAATAAATGAAATCTATTTGGATTTAAACAAAGAAAGAAAATACTTGATTTATCGCAACAATTACAATGGTTACAAGAAAATGTCCACTTTTCGGAGTTTATCCTTCGAAGAATTACCTAGCAATAAACATATATGTATATCCATATATCAATATATTCATAACCTTAAACTAGTGGACCAGACACATTATCAATTGTTGAATGCTACAACACTTACCATTGTTTGTAAAAATAGTAACCAAATGTGTATTAGAATTTTCACGGTTTGCCTATAGAATTAAAACAATTGACATCAATAATTAAATTTAAGAAGCTGTTAATTAAATGGTTCAAAGAACAATGTTTTTATAGTGTCCAATAATTTTTACATTATAAGTGTTGTCAATCAATCTTGTTAAAAAGTAACAATAATATTTCTGAATTATACAGGGAATCCGAAGTTATTGCTCTATGGAAGACAAAATCCATGCTCACAGATTTACCCACAGTCTGTACTCAGCATGAACTCGACAAACCCATAGTAAAAACAATTTTCAAGTCTCTCCCTAAATTTTCAATTACTGACGAATCACGTCTTTTGGCATCTTGCGAAAGCGAGTCTGGGGCCTGGCTGCGTGCTATTCCCTCACCCAATACGGGCACGCAACTTGATCCCACCTCGCTTCGCATCGCTGTTTCACTCAGACTAGGTTGCCAACTATATGAAGCCCATAAGTGCGTTTGCGGCGAATTAGCTGATCCGTTTGGTCACCATGGCTTATCATGCTCAAAAAGTGCAGGCCGTTTCACCCGCCATAGATCCCTAAATTTAATCATTCAAAAGGCACTATCTTCTGCAAATTACCCATCAACATTAGAGTCAACTGGTATATTTCGCAGCGATGGGAAAAGACCAGATGGGCTAACCCTCGTGCCTTATAAACAAGGTAAGTCTTTGGTTTGGGATGCGACGTGTACTGACACCCTTTGTGCTAGTCGTGTTGACGCGACACGAAAACGAGCAGGTGCAGCGGCTAAATTGGCTGCAAACGGCAAACGCAATAAGTACATAGAGTTGGCAAATCGTTACTATTTTGTGCCGTTTGCCGTAGAGACGATGGGCCCTTGGTCTGAGGACGCTAAATCGTTAATACGCGACATATGCGTTGCCATCCGAGCGTCAACAGGTGATCCTTTGAGTAGGGAATATCTTATTCAAAGGATCAGTGTTGCCATCCAACGAGGCAACGTCGCCGGAGTCCTCGGAACATTGGGTTCATCTTCTCCTGGATTCGATGACATGTAGATTATAATCAAGATATTTGTAAGTATTTAGTTTTTATATTAATTAGGTTTATCTTTTAGTTTATTTAATTTAAGGTTTTGTTTAGTTTATTTTTAACTTTATTGTTTAGGTTGACAAATATAATTTTAGTTGTAATTTGACATGTACTATTATTTGCATACCATTATGGTAGGATACAGCTGGACTATACGATTTTGAATTTTAAATTTGAAAATGTCATTGGTTGAAAACTTTCGTCCAACAATGTGGATTGTCTGATAAGATGTGGCATGTCGAAAAACCGGTCCTATTCTTGTGACGCACTTAGTAAGCTCATTTCAATACCAATTATTTGTAATTACCAACAAAAAATAAGACTTAATAGGCCTTTAGGTGTTTGACGATTATTTAAATCGACTATGTTGTTTTCAACTCAAACTTTTTATATATCTTTCAATCAATATTTATTATTTTATTGACCGCCTCCGTGGTCTAGTTACCACTAGGTAACAAACGTTGCCGTGAACTCGAGAGGTCGTGGGTTCGATTCCCACCGGGGGTAAGTTGTACATTGTATAATTTGTCTCGGTCTGGGTGTTTATATGTATAATATGTATATATTTACAAAAAAAAAGTATAATATGTAGTTTATCAACCATCTAGTTTCCGTAACGCAAGCCTCGTAGCTTACCACGGAAATTAGATGGCGCTGTGTGACCTGTCTGGAAATATTTATTTATTTATTTATTTATAGGACAGCTAATATACAAAAAAGTGTAAAAGATATTGTTTTAAAGTAATATAATTGTTTTAAATTTATTTTAAAATTAAATATTATATAAAAATTATATAATAATAAAAACCTACTTACAAAACCTAATTAAATATAAATCGTATCCGCGCGCAATGGTGGCAAGAACGCTGGCCGCATTTCCTCGCTGAATCGCTATGCTGATTCTCTGGGCGAGGAAAGAACCAGCCCTCTTGTCCCCAAAGCAGACAATTAGACGAGGGGTGATGTTTATATATCTTTTATATAAGTATCAGCTGATGATAGTCGACAAATTCCCATAGTTAAAAGTTTTTAGTTCGATTTTTTTTTTTTTTTTTTTATATATAAACTCTGGAAGTAGGAGTGGCGCTGCCTGTAGCACGGGTCCTAACCGGCCTTTTACGGGAGCCTCGGTGTTAATTTTGTGAAAAACTATTTTAAAAGAAATAAATACATTTTTGATTTTTGATTTGATTTTTGACAAAGCTCACATTTAGGGAACTAAACGAGAACCACATATACAACTGAAAAATAACGTTTTTTTTTTCATAATTGAGCACCATAGTTTAGATTACTATGCATTAGATTAGTATGTCTGTGTCTTCGTCTTGGAGCCCGGACTGTCCACCCGCACCAGTGTCGATCTCGGACACCACGGGCTTTTTTGTGCTTGGAGTGCCGACCGTATTCCTTGTCACACGTCTCTCAACGCATCAGCCGAAGGGCTCTTGTCACTGCTGGTGTACCCGAAATTTTAGAACCCTCTGGTATTGTGCGGAGCGATGGCAAGAGACCCGACGGAATGACTGTTGGGCTGGCAATTATTTCTGCCAATGCCTTGCTATATACTACATATTTTTAATTACAAATTATTTATTAATAATCATTTAACTCATTATTGACCTAAAAAGTATAAATAATTACTTAAAAGTAAAAACTAAAATAAATATAAACTAAAACTAATAAAAAATATAAGTAAAAAATGTCTTCTAGAGACGACCCTTCAGTGAAAGTCCCAAAAATACTGGCAACATTTCCCCTCTGTATTGCTAAGCTAATACGTTGACAGAAATAATTGTCAGCTTTCCTGTCTTCAGACTTTTCCGTTAGCCATTTGGACATCCCAGAGAGTTCTAGGATTGCGGGTACTCAGTGACAAAATGATGATGATGCCCTTCGAATGATGTCGTTCAAAGCAGCGTGACGAGGAATGCGGCCATATTTTTAATCATTTATTTATTAGGTACTTTTAAGTTATTGACAAAGCCCCTTTACAGCCGCATTAATAACCTCCATTTATTAAAGTGTTTGTTGTAAATGATTTAACCTCCAGTTCTGTTCTTTGCCTTTGCATAACGCTCTCCAGACAGGACAATTAATATCATGTACTTATCTATAATGATAAATGTGTAATAACAATGTTTCTTACAAATTACGAGTACGACTTAACAGTGTTCTGATAGGAATGTATGGTGTTAAAATAAAAATAGAAAATAGTAAAAAATTACAGAGCGGAAATGTTGCCAGTCTCCTTGGACTATCTCGGATAGGACGTCTCTAGAGGACATTTTTTTATTTATAGTTTAGTTTATTTTTAAATTTATTATGTAGAAAGAAGAGAAGACAAATTTCTAAGCATTCCATGGATTCACCGTGCGGGTGCCGGATCCATCGTGTGTGGGTAAGAGATGAGAAGAATGGTGTCTCGGGCTTGCGACCGACAATAGGCTGGTTTAAGAAAAGGAGGCCTCCTTTTTTTTGCGGGAAAATACGCTCACCATCCACCATTTTACTTCTCTCCCTACCCAACCAAATACTGTATGATTCCGTTAATGCCGTCTTGGAAGCTCATTCCATAAATGTATTGACGGCAGACCTGCTCAGGCCCAATTCCTTCAGTAAGTGAAGCAAAGATTTTGCTGGAACTCCTCTCGCACCAACTTCCACTGCGTAAAGCTGAGTCTTGAACCCGTTCCTGGTCATTTAGTATTGATAGTTATTAATTTATATTTAATGTATATTAATGTACTTCAAATAAAAATTCTAGGTTTTTAATAATTTTGAATATATGTTTTTTATTTATAGACTTTTAGCTACCGATTTTGGTACCAGAGATTTCGATAGGGTTTATTTTTCAAAGTTCAATCTACTCAAAGCAGACCACGCGCACGACAATCCCCACGGTCCACTTGTTACCTAATGCAAGAAACAGTTAACACAGTTACATAATAAATTAAAGATAGCAAAGGAACACCAAAATTAAAAAAAAAACAAATATAATGGTAAAAATATTCAAACAATTCATACACAAATAGTACACAAAATAAGATAAACACAATCACAGGATACATAAACTGAAATGAATAAGTAAATAAATACACAAATAAGATATAATAACCACATACCAGTGTTGCAAAACTAGGATCAAGAAACTACACCTCCCATGATCAATGTCCGATTTCTGTGCGTTGACAGAATAATCTAGTGCAGAAACCAGTGCGATTACAAACAGTTCTGTTAGCCTGTCCTTGTATTATAAATGAATTAGATAATTTCCCAGTTTGTTATTTATATTATGTATAAAAATTGGTGTCAATATATTTTTATGTTTTTATATAAGTGATACTTCTGATGATAGTCGACAGATCTCACATTTAGGGAACTAAACGCGGACCTGCGGATCCTACAACTGAAAAATTGCGACATATTTTTTCATAATTAGGTCAGATTTAGATATATACGAGTATAATGAAGTAAAATATCATTACGACCGTATCCCTTACGGGGTGGTTAGAAACCACGTTTTTATAACGGGTGACTTCACATTTAGCCAACTTTATATATAGGCCCATCATGACAAGTCGCAAGCTCGTCGATGTCGATGCGCAGCAAACTCAAGAAATATCACAAACAATTACTGTGTCCATAGCTCGCTGAGCGACCTTAATCTTGTGGGCCAGACCCACTATCAGCGTCCACGTTTCCGTACATACTGCAAGAATGCATTGGTTAAAAACATAAGAGAGGTTGCGAAGGTTAAATTCGTCGATCGATTGGAATATGAGGAAGGAAGGAGATCGTGTTAAGTGGCGAGCTTATCCTGTATCCAGTGAAAGAGAGGCTGATGATGATGTCTTGGAAATAGAAAATAAAACAACTGCATTTAAGTTTTTGGAAATCTATAATAATACAGGAAACACGTTATTTTGGTCCCTTTCACCTGAACGGTTGACCTTTACGATGCGTACAATTTGCACGGCGCACGCGCAAGGTCGGCCGAGATACGCCCGGTGGATGCTTTCGTCATCAACTTTATTCGTTTCAAAACACAAGACAGAAAGAGACAAGAAACGGCAAGTAAATTTCGATTGAGTTGTTTTGTTGATATTGAAGGTGGTTTGCCAGGGTCCCAGTAGCCAAAGTCGTTAACATTACGTACAAACTCCTTATATATTCTAAAAGATAATAATAATTATTATAAAAACCTTTGATAGAAAGATGTATATAGGCGTGCCAAAAAGATATTTTCCTATCTAACCTTTTGGAGAGTAACAGAATGAATATTATGGGCGCAGCGAATAACAAAAATAAAACTAAATTCGCATGTATATGATTATGTTATTAGTTAATAATAATAATACATATAAAAATATACATACATACTAATTAAATATATATTATTATATGTCAAGGAGAGTTAAGTAAAATTTTAAGTGTGGAATTTTAAGTTTTTTGAACAAAGAGACAATGATGTTTCAAGCTTGTAGTCACCTAGAAGTCAAAGGACTCTGTGTTCAAGGGACTGCAATGATAAATAGCAGGTCATCATCATCATCGCAACGTCTAGAACATAGAGTCCTAGACCTTCACTGTTGGAGATGGGCCTTCCAGAAATATGTGGAGAATTTGATTTACATTCGGACGCAGGCCAGACGAGTTGGCAAGGGTGTAATATCAAATTTTAATGACAATATATTAACTATTCCATAAGTTGGTATTAGTGGAACCAGCAGCCCTATTCTGTTACTTAAGCGCAAACGTTATATAATGGAAGCCGTAACTATTACACGCTGTTAAAGTTGATTTTTGCACGGCCGCTGTCAAGGTCGAGCGCTTATAGAGTTGAGAATTGAATAATATTTTGTTTTTATGATACAAACTCTGACATAAATAGCGAAATCCATTAATAACGTAAATTTTATTTTTATTTAATTTATTTTATTTTGACAGCAAACAGTCATTTACATAATATTACAAACATAATTACCATTAACAAGACCTTGAGTGTCGAGAATTTACACAAAATACAATAAACGAAAACACAAACAAGAATAGCAGATTAACAATTTAGCAAAAAATAAAATTATTAAATCAAAATTTAATTGAGATAGTAAGTTACATAATAGCAGAAACAATATTACTAATACTACATATATAAACAGCTACTCATTAGAAATGTTATATTATTTTAATTTAGAGAACATATGTAATTTAAGGTCGCTTTTAAATTTATTAACACTATAAGACAAATGTACTTACGAGGAGTGTTCTCGTATTTCTTATTGGTACATGCAAGGGGGTTTAATAATAATAAACTTTTATTTCGTATTTTACATCCAGAAATTGTTAGTAACAATTTTACTTAATCCGCTACTGGAGGCTGTCTACTTGACTGTATGCAGCTGTATCCAGTGCTCCAGCAGCGGAGAGTCCCAGAGAGCCTGTTGGTACTGGTTCTCATGCGGCACACCATAACATATTAAACCAACCCTTTTTTGGTTTATAAGGTAGGGGTTCTTGCAACTGAGCCACCACCGCCTCTTATTAGGTAATAATTTTCTTTGGTTATCTTGTAATAACTTTGATATTGTCAGCACTAAAATAATGATAACTAAACAAACACAAGTTATTCATAAATTACATTAACAACTGTTATATGAGAAGTTAATTGTAACTTAATAACTACTTAATATAAGATCGTGGCTGTAAATAGGCCGTGTCAACTAAATATAAATTCGTGGCTGTAAAAAGTTCGAGTCAGCTTACAATATAATGATAACAATAAATGTCAATTGTTAATACTAGTTGGTGTCTGTAAGCGGGCTGTATCGCCTTATAATGTAAATAAGAATAGTATGTCAATTAAACATATATTCGTGGCTGTAAAAGGGCTGTGTCAGCTTACAATCTAACTATGGCAATAAATGACAAATCCTAATACTAGTTTTCCTCTGTAAGCGGGCTGTGTCACCTTACAATGTAAATAAGAATAGTATGTCAATTAAACATATATTCGTGTCTGTATAAAGGTCGATTCAGCTTACAATCTAACTATAACAATAAATGACAAATCTTAATACTAGTTCGTGACTGTAAGCGGGCCGTGTCACCTTATAATGTAAATAAGAATATTTATTTATTTAAATACTTTATTGCACAAAAACTTAAAATTAGTGTACATACGCCAGTTTAATGCCAGTTAGGCATTTTCTAACAACTGACCTTTGGGAAAGTGAGAAATCATAGGCAGGGTGCAAATAAATATAATACACGATACTTACTTAACTTAGTACATATGCTACATATAAGCCAAGTACATATACTACACACTTTAAAAATATAACTTATTACTACATACACAAATATAATTATGCCAAAATATCTTGATGAGGTTAACTCCTGTTTATTTAAAAATAATGTAGTTACTAGACTTTTAAAAACATAGGCAGATGGTGCTTGTCTGATAGCCAGCAGTAGCGTGTTCCACTGGCGGGCCGCCGACACAGTGAAGGAATCTAAATGTCTGCTAGAGGAGTGGGAAGGGATTATAAGTTGGTTATTGAAAGTAGAACGAAGGGTAAGGCTGTGTGTGTCGCACAAGTACTCGAAGCGTGATTTTAGATATAGAGGAGTTTTAGGATTGTTTAGGATACCATACAGGGAAACCAGCACAGTATGTTAATTAAACATATATTCGTGGCTGTAAAAGGGCCGTATCAACTTATGATCTAATAATCATTATAATAACTATAAAAATTAAAATAGTTATGTAAACTATGTCTTCGAATACTTCTATGCAATAATAGGTAGATATCGCAATATCTTCGAATAATTTGTTGTAGTAAGGATTTCAATGAAAATAGAAATCTTCCGTTTTTTGAACCGACGGAACCACAGCACTTAAAACATAATAGAAACGACATTAACATTAATTTACTCAAGCAACCGCATTCTAGTTTTTTAGCCGCAATATTTATTGCTGCGGCGCGTCCAACCTCTTTTGACAGACTCAGACCTCCTTTTTGACTTACAATATTTTTTGACAAATTGTTTAAACACGTCATTGACAGACGACATTTCATCACGGATTTGACTTTATGAAGCAAACATGCAGAATCATAGTACATTACAGCCCCTAGAAGACAGCATCCTAGACCTCCACTAATGGAGATGGGCCTTCCAGATCTGGAGAATTTGGCCTACACTCGCCACGCTGGACAGAGTTAGCGAGGATCTGAAAGTTGGTATTAGTGGATCCGGGACGGCTTAACGTGTTCTCTGAGGCACAGGAAGTGGTGTTGTAAGTTTATGACAAATGTACGTAAGAAAAGTGTATTTCTCATTGGTACATGCCGGGGGGGTTTGAACCGACCTTTGTAGGATTTAAGGAAAGCGTTCTTACAGAAAGTCATGTATGAAAAGGTTGATGAATGTCGAAGAAGCGCCTCTTTAGGTATGTCGTGACCGTGACAAGTGGCGCTGAATTGTCTATGCACTTCTAGATTTTGTATTTCCTCTTTCCTATAATCTGGAGTTCTTTAAGCATCGAGAACAGAGCATCGTGCAATATTTATATTTATTAAAATTAGATTTTACATTGAACTTAATTATTTGCCACACATTAACTAATGAGAACTGCCTCCGTGGCCTAGCGGTTAAATCCGTGGATTTAGACTCGGAGGTACCGGGTTCGATTCCTGGTCGGGACACAAAAATATTTATTAATTATTTATTTACATAATATTTGTGATATTTCTCGAGCTTGCCACTTGTCATGATTGGCTTATAGTAAAGTTGGATAAATGTAAATCCGCTTATTTATGAGCGTGGTTGCTGACCGCCCTGAAAGGGAAACGGTCGTGATGATACTTCTAATTAATGAGGTAAAATTGAAAATCAGAAGTCTTCTAGTGTACGACTAAGCAGCAAAGTGGGCCAAAAAATAAACTAGACCAGCAGCTTTGCAGAGACGATTGAGCGCCACTTGTTACGATCGCGACATAACTGTTATTATAAATTATATAATAATTGTTAATATTTTATTTATGTAGGTTATATGTATGTATTACTATGTAATTATTAATTATAATATGTATTTGTTATCTGCATTAAAACTCTTCAAGTTGTACTTACTGCTCTCATTGTCCCGAAGTTTTGACCGTCATAGAACTAGACATTCTATTCGGCATTAGGTCCGCCTTTGTACTTTGTGCAATTAAGTTTAAATAAAAAAAAAATAAAAAAAACTCTTTTGACATTCATTAACCTTCTTTTATTTCGATGACTTTTTAATGCACCTTCAGCTATTGTTTTATTTATTTGATCGTGATAGGTAATTCTTGGTCTGCCAGAGCCTCTTTTACCCACGACTTTCGTATTATACTTCTGGTTCGTCAATCTCTTTTCACTCATCCAATGACCTGTTAATGACTTCATTAATAAATTTAAATATTACTTAAAGAGTAAAAATTTAATATAAACTAATCCTAATAAAAATAAACTATAAGTAAAACATGTGCTTTAGAGACGAACCTTCAGGGATAGTCCCAAGGAGGCTGGCAACATTTCCCCTCTCTATAGCGAGGCTAATACGTTGGCAGAAATAATTGCTTTCCAGTCTCCAGACTTTTCCGATAGCCGTTTGTACAACTTAGTTTTTTTTTGTTATAAAATAAAATAAAAAAAACTTTTGAATTCAATTAAATTTTAATGGACCAAACTAATCTTAACGTTAGGGTAGTGGACCATTTCTTAGAAAACGCACCAGTGTGCACAAGCCTTTAATTAGGTTGCTATAGCAAGCAAGGGGCGCGTTATTCCAAGTTAAAGTTAATTTAAAAGCCGGTAAGCCTTCAGATTTAACGCAATCGGTTGGGCAATGCTATGCAGGCAAACACAGGCCGCACATTCGCAGTCGAGAGGTGTCGGTAGCAAGTCATGATGTGGCTTCGAACGCTGTGCTTTTGTGTCATATTCGCGATAGGAAATTGTCAAAATGATAGCGATGTTACCGGTAAGTTTTTTTAAATTATAATTTAGCAACATTTTTTTTCTAATTCTAGTATATTAATTAACACCGTCAATAAAATTATTAATTATTAATAATTACTTAAAACGTATAAAATAAATAAGATACAGTAGATTATCTTACGACCATATCCAAGACAAGTAAGATCGTCGATGTCTCTAGCGTACCAAACTCGAGAAGTATTTAATTTAAATAAATTGTTATGTCCCGACCGGGAATCGAATCCGGTATCTCCGCGTCTAAATACACCACGGAGTCAGTCAAATATATACCTACTTAATTTTGAAAAAAATGGTTACAACAATAGGGGTTTAATACTCACAAATTCGTGAAAGCCAGCTGGGTAAATGAATACATCAAGAGTGTGACGACCCCAAATGCCATAAATACCTAAAACATTTTTTTATTTTATTTACTAGGTATTTATAATTTTATAAAAAAAAAACGATTAAACATATTATTAGTTAAGTAGACCCTAAAGTAGCTTCGAGTCGGGGTTGACACAATTTTATTTTTATATATTATATTTTTCCAGTGTTATACCTTGGCCTATAAAGTTCGCTCTATGTGAAGTAATTCTAAATTAGTTATCCTTCACTTATATAAAATTATAGTAATACCTGAAAAATTATATCAAAAAAATACTTGTATGTGGTGTTAAAATAAAAAAATAAAAAATATATACTTTATTCAATATCAATATTATATTTAATTGTTAATGCATTTGTCAAGGTACTGTCCTTTTTATTAATTGTTTGTTTGGTTACGCCCAAAAATATATATGATACAATAAAATATCTTTAGGCAGCCGTAGGATCACATGTCATTTTTTTTTTTTTTTTAATACTTTATTGCACTAAAATTGTACATAGGCGGGCTTACGGGCGAGGCATTTTCTAACAAATGTCATGCTCAAATTAGATGTTGATGTCATATACCCCATGTCGATTCCTGGATTTCATCCAGTTTTTTTTTTTGTTAAAATCGGTTCAGTAATATAGGCTGAATTCGTCGCTAAATCGTTTGCTCAGAATACATCGGATCGACTAGCGTTTCGGTGCTCGAGAGCTCAAACTTGCCAAGGGAGAAAGACTTTCTGCTTTACTCGCTAGAAGTCGACAATCTGAAAAAGTAACAGGAACTGTAGACGGTAAAAGAACAAGAGGCAGAAGCCCCAAACGATTGTCCAGTCTGGTAGAAACCACCTGAACAACTTACCCATTTACTGCACCCAGGACCGCAACCACTGGAAACAGGTGGTGGATGGACGGCGACGGTGTGGTACCGACTAAGGAGGAGGATAGGCTGAAAGGAAGACCACCTGAGTTGGGGATAGGGACTTTCCCTTATATTGTCCGGCAGGATCTCAGCGGGCCACTCAATATTTGACCGCCTCCGTGGTCTAGTGGTAACAAACGTTGCCGTGAACTCGGGAGGTCGTGGGTTCGATTCCCACCGGGGGCAAGTTGTACATTGTATAATTTGTCTCGGTCTGGGTGTTTATATGTATAATATGTATATATTTGTTGTTTATCAACCATCTAGTTTCCGTAACACAAGCCTCGTAGCTTACCACGGAAACTAGATGGCGCTGTGTGACCTGTCTGAAAATATTTATTATTTATTTTATTTTAATATATGTATATTTGTTGTTCAAAACCCTGACTACTTCAAAAAGAGTGTTAGAAACCAAAATTTACGTCAGATAAATGAAACAATGTTAGTAATACCAGTATGTAAAAGTGAACTGTTTAGAAGGAACTGTTACTATATGTCGATTGAAATATTTAACAATATCCCAACAGAAATAAAACAAGTACCAGTAAAAATGTTTAAAAAGGAACTGTATAAATGGCTGGCAAAGGGGTGTTTCTGTAATATTGGCGAGTTCTTCGAGCGGAATAATAACTAAAAAAATTTGTATGACATATTTTATTTTATTTTTTGTTTGTTATTATTAACATAAAATTAATGTATGTATTGACCTAAATTATGTAATGATGACTTAATGATAAGAATATATTTAAACTAAACAATTTTTGCATGCCACAACAATGGCTAAATGTGCAGAGCCAACTTACTAACCATATTACTGTATGTACCACATTTAAAGCAAATAAACGATTTTGAATTTGAATTTGAATATACATTTGGTGGACGACCCTAACCTTTAAGACTATTTTAGCTCTCCTGTTCTAGAGATGCTTGAAGTGTCTATTGTCAGCCCGATAGAACAAACGTCTAGACAGACTATCAATAAATTCTTTAATAGTAGGCATCTCCAGATCGGGTTCGATTCCTGGTCGGGACACAAAAATATTTATTAATGTAAATAAATACATTTAAATAATATTTAATTTATTTGTGATATTTCTCGAGTTTCGTACGCTGGAGACATCGACGAGCTTGCCACTTGTCATGATTGGCCTATAGTAAAGTTGGCTAAATGTGAATCCGCTTATTTATAAGCGTGGTTTCTGACCACACTGAAAGGGAAACGGTCGTGATGATACTTTACTTTTATCTCCAGATATCAAGGGAACTAACAAAGAACTGATAGCGGGGTCACTCAACTCCGATCATGTCGTTATACACTTTAATTATTTCGGTCACAGCGTTCCAAGGAATATGTTTGTAAAATTTAATCATAACAGAGTTCCTTGTAGACATGAGGTATAATAACCATCTGAGCAGGACAATAAATCTAAATTATAAAAAAAAAACTATATTACAATTGTTGTTACATAGTAAAGTAAGTATCATCACGACCGTTTCCCTTTCGGGGTGGTCAGAAACCACGCTTATAAATAAGCGGATTCACATTTAGCCAACTTTACTATAGACCAATCATGACAAGTGGCAAGCTCGTCGATGTCTCCAGCGTACTAAACTCGAGAAATATCACAAATATATTAATTAAATGTATTTATTTACACTAATAAATATTTTTGTGTCCCGATCAGGAATCGAACACGGTACCTCCGAAACTAAATCCGCAAGCTTAACCGCTAGACCACGGAGGCAGCTCTTACATAGGTTGGGGCAAATAGTACATAGTGTAGAAATTAGTTTGGCCGTGACATCTGAAATAGTCAGTGTTAGCAACAGGATAGCCGATTTGAACAAAAAGAGTAGAAAATATTTATTATTAATATGATAAACCTTAAAGCTATATTCCCACGTAAATAATTAATAAAAAATCCTCAGCCAATTTAAGCCAGTATTCATTAAAGACTTCGCAGCTAAAATAGAGTAAGTTTTTTTGTGTATATGCGAGGTGCGTGTGTTTGGTGTATGTGTGTATGTATGAGAATGTAAATGATATTATTTTAAGATTTTAAACAGGTTTTTAGTGCCATAGTTATTTGGAGTAAAAGAGTTCAACGGCTGCTTTTTTATTTTTGTGGCATTTCGGTTAAATATCATTGTGTACTGGACTGCTGCCGTGGTCTAGCGGTTAAGTCCGTGGATTTAGACCTGGATCATCATTATCATTACAGCCCCTAGAACACAGCGTCCTAGACCTCCACTGTTCGAGATGAGCCTTCCAGAACATATATCTGGAGAATTTAGCCTAAACTCGCCACGCTGGCCAGACGGCTTGACGGGACACAATAATATTTATTAATTTAAATAAATAAATAAAATTAATATTAATTTAATTGTAATATTTCCCGAATTTGGTACGCTAGAGACGTCGACGAGCTTGCCACTTGTCATGATTGGCCTATAGTAAAGTTGGCTAAATGTGAACCCGGTTCTTAACAAGCGTGGTTTCTGACCACCCCGAAAGGGATACGGTCGTGATGATGATGTGTACATGGAAATAAATACGGTTGTAGAAAATTACATTAAATATGAACTTACGATCTTTGGTTAGCGTTAACGAGGATTTTTTGCGGTTAAGGTTTAATGCGTATATGCATGTTTCTTAGGGCACTAGTGAGCAATTACGCACGGGTTTTTCTAAAAACAATAAATAACTCCAAGAATGTAGAACTGCTTTTGCGAAAACACAATTCCCGAATCAATTGACGTACTATATTTTCGACTATGATAGAACGTAGTACTAAGATAAAAATGTAATAAAATTACCCATAATAATCACCCCACCAGCGACCTTTCTTTATCCGTCCATTTGGCAGGGGATCGTCCCACTCTGCGTCGTCCTGTACGTGTTCTCCACTCTAGAACCACTGCCCCATCGGTCGTCGGTTCTGCGGCAGATGTGTCCGACCTTGTTATTTATTAGATGCTCATAACAAGATGCAGTCATACCAAAATATAAACAGATACAAACAACTAACTAAGATCTAGACTTCATCTCAAAAATTTGAGCATACAGTTTGCCATTTTTTTAACCATTTTTTTTTAATAATAATAATAATAATTTATTTATTTGCATAAATGTCATATTTACAAATTTACAGGTCTTAAAGTAAACTTAAGAGTAGGTACATTTGCCAAGTTTTGGCGAGCAAATATTTTATACAGGGGTGTTCTGCTAATGCATTACATTTAAAAAAAGATAAACAATACTGAGATCACAAATAGTAAACCATGTCATTTTTTGTAATAGTAAAGAATTCATTGATATTATAATAACATTTTTCTATTAACCATTTTTTCAATTTTATAATACACAGTTTGTTTGCTAACTGTCTAATTTCTTTAGGTATGTTGTTGTAAACCTTGATACACATAATATATGAGTTCACACTAAATAATTTACTTTTATGACTGGGAATTTTAAGTTTTGTAGTGTCCATGCGACTAATGGTAAGGTTAGGAGTTGATTTTGAAACCGACCCCAATCACAATTGATCAGTGCAATGCATTGAATATACACTTAAACATACATTTGTTTCGTTATTATGAAAATGAATTATTAAAAAAAAAAGTAATTGTCAGTAGGTAATTAATGTCAAAAATCAAAAGAATATAAAGGTCAAAATTAAATTAGTATACTATTGCCACTTCAGATTGCTAATTTTTAAATCTAACATTCGTTCTCTGACGAATATCAATGTTTAGAATTATATCCATTAGAGAAATGCTAAGCACAACTCTCTCCATACACACACACACACACTAAACATATTTAACCTTCTGCATTATAATTTGTATTATTTATTTAAAACCTTTTGCACTATGTACAAAGGCGGACCCAATCCCGCTAGACATTTATTTTTTTGATTTAATATCTTTTTCTAGTTATAAGTTTTTATCTCAATAAATCTCTTTTTCTCAAATATTAGCGGTCTTGCACTTTACATCCCTGCTCACATCTCCCAAAGGTTAGCTGTTAGAAAATATTTTTAGACATTAGGCCGCCGCATCTACTGTAAAATGTATTATTTTCTGTGCAATAAAGAATTTATCTATCTAATACATTGTAACTGTCATGAAAGATGTCTATATCATTATTGGCTACTGTAGGTGTTTCACATTCGAGATGGTGATCAATGTGAACCTACATTAATTCTCGAGGGAGGACAGATTTTAAAGAATTGGTTGTTATACAAAATGTTTGTTACATTATTTGGTTTAGAATTCATTCGGTTCATCATCATGATCAGTCTGTGTTTCTTTACTAATGCCTCCCCCACGGTCCAGTATTCACACGGTACAATATTCTGCTACCCATATCAATGCCTCAATAGCGGCCTTACTCAGGTCACCGTCCATCTGGCGGAGGGTCGTCCCACTCTGCGTCATCCAGTACGTGTTCTCCATTCCAGAACTCGTCTACTGCATCGTTAAAATTTAAAATGTCGGTAATGGTTCTCTGACGTTTCTGACTTTATTCTTTAGAGAAATCTTGAGCATAGTTCTCTCAATAGCTGAGCGACCTTAAACTTGTGAACCAGACTTACTGTCAGTGTCCACGTCTCACCTCCATACGACATTACTGGAAGAACGCACTGGTTGAAAACTTTTGTCTTTAAATACTGTGGTATATTCGATAGGAAGATGTCTCTGGGATACAGCTGAGATTATACTTTTCTTTCTACTAATATTGTATTTATAAAACCGTCGTGGTAATACTTTAATAAGTGCCCAATTATGGTTACAAATATGTATTACAAGGTCGTCTAAGTATTATTATAATTCATTACAAAATCATAAAGCATTTCTTATGGTATTTTTTGTCATTACTGTTAATATTATGCGGTTTATTAACCGTTAACACAAAAAACGAAAACTGTTGATGGGTAAAATGTGTTTTTTTGCGATGTCATCATTACAGCCTCTATAACACAGAATCCTAGCACAGATGAATTACAACGCAAAAGGAATTCCAGAAAAATCTTTACACCACTTACTAAAATAATTGGGAAAGCTCTGCCGTCAATATATTTATCAAATCAAATCAAAATAATTTATTTCCGTATGGTTAGTACGTAACACTTGGATATTGTCAATACATACAAGCTAAAATAAAAAATATTACCATTGACCATGGCTGGAACGAACCCAACATCAATACAATAATTATAACTAAACATTGTTGCCATAAACGAGGAATTTGTTTTTACTTACAGCTAGATACTTAATATTAAATTCGTGGCTGTAAAAAGACCATGTCAGCTTACAATCCAAAAATAATTATGTCCATAAATATAAATTCGTGGCTGTAAAAAGGCCATTCAGCTTACAATCTAAAAATAATTATGTCCATAAATATAAATTCGTGGCTGTAAAAGCCGTGTCAGCTTACAACTACACACACAAGTATAACTTCTGGACCACAGAGGTTAGTTTCCATACAAATTTGGACAACATTTTTTATTAAAATTTAAAATCAAATATATACATGCAAAATGGTTAGTAATAAATAACACATAAAATAATAATAATAGATTTTAGACACAATATGTAGGATTAATATAATATACTTCATAAAACAAATTTCACCTAGGTAAAAAGGCTAAAATAATCACAATAATGCTATTAATACAATGCATCGTAGACAAAGGAGCATTAGGAACAAAGACCACAAAACTTTACAACTATTTAAACGAATTTTCCGTCAAAGGCATGTCAATAAATTCTGACAGGTTTTAAAAAGCATTATTTTGGAAAAAAAAAACAATTTTGTTTTTAATTCACTTGGTTATAGACTAGTTGTAATCTCAGGTAGTTTATTGTATAATGACTTCCATTGTTAGAGATATGCCTTCCAGAAAATATACTCGTATCAGGGGAATTTGGCCAACACTCGCTACACTGGCCAGACGGTTGGCGAGGGTCTGATATCAATGTTTAATGACAATTGATTAACAATTTCACAAGTTGGTATTTGCACGGGAACGGTGGTGTTGTAAATCTATTACATTTGTTGATGCCGTTTTGCTCGTTCCATAAATGTATTGACAGCAGACATGCTTAGACCTAATTATTTCAGTAAGTAGTGCAAAAATTTTGCAGGAACTCCTCTCGCACCAACTTCTTGAAAAAGATGTAAGTATAATGCATTATAATACATCTGTGTTCGTGACATAATTTTCCATTCGCCATTTTATCGCTATGCATGTTAGCAACTGAAGTCAGACTCTCATGACTGACATAAGACACAATGCTTTTTTACACTTCGCTTGAAGGACTCCAAGTTATAGGAAAGTGGAAACACAGAGACTGGAAGAGCATTCCACATCTTTATCGTGCGACAGATGTATGAGTCCCCAAACATCGACGAGGTTGCTAAATGTCAATCCGCTTCTCTATAAGCGTGGTTTCTGACCACCCCGAAAGGGTGTTGTGATGATACATTATTATTACTTATGTTCTACAGTGACTAAAAGTAGTACCCAAATTGTTGGAAACCGCGGACGTAGCTTATGTCAGTCAATGGATTCCAAGTAATATTTTTGCCAAATTTTATCTATTTTCATGACGGATCAATAAACAAGATCATTGGATCCGTATTTCTTCACATCTAAAATTAACTTAGAAAGTTGTCTACAATTATGTAATTAGGCTGATTTTTTCGCAAACTTATTACAAATGTTAGTTAGATATAATTGATATGTGCAATTTTTTTTGCAACACCACCCTTCCTGCTTTAGAGAGCACATTATTACGAACCTTTCTTATGAAAGAAAAAAATAAGAAAGGTGAGCGGAACTGTGTTAAACGATATTTGCAGAGCACATTCTGTCAATCACTGACAGTTATTACAAACAACTGACAGTTATGTAAAATTAATACTTTCGTGAGGCTATACGAGTATATTCATTTATTGGAAAAATATAAATTAATATTAATACTAAGCATAGGGCTATAAGTCCCGTCCGCGTGGAATGGTGGGAAGAACGCTGGCTCAATGCCGAAGAAAGAGCCAGCCCTCTCGACACCAGAGGAGACGTCAAGACGCGGAAATGTGTATTTTAAAAACTTTTTTCGCTTGGACTTTATGGGCCCAGAGTTTCTACACCAAACGGCACAAATATGTAATCTTTTAATATACTTACATACTTGCGCCACTTGCCGGACTCCGCATTATCCGCCGCGGCCTCCGCTTTATGCGCTGACCCACTAAAATGCGACGCGGCGAGGGTGTCGACCCACGTGGCAACCCACACTAGAGCACGTGCTCAACTTAATTATTTTTTTCTTTTATAAGAACCTTCTAACAATAAATAATCCAAAAAACAGAATTAGCGAAATTGTTCCATCCGTTCACACGTTATGCGATGACCAAGGAAAATAGAGATCAATTATATATATCATATAGATTATTAAAAAAAGGTTTACGTATCACGCAGGAAATTAAACTTTAATTTATGTTTTAGTATAATGAGGTAAAGACAAAAACCAGGGTTATATGTAATTGTTGTATTTAGAGTACACGCGTGGATATAATTAGTCTAAAATACAATTGCTAAAGATATAAATATATTTTATCCTCGTACATAATAACCCAATTCTTTACTAAAGAGTAAACATGCTTTGGTTGTGTGTATTGTCTCACTTATTTTAGGTTTTGTACAATAATTAATTTATCGACCGCCTCCGTAGTCTAGTGGTAACAAACGTTGCCGTGAACTCGGGAGGTCGTGGGTTCGATTCCCACCGGGGGCAAGTTGTACATTGTATAATTTGTCTCGGTCTGGTATAATATGTATATATTTACAAAAAGAAAAAAGTATAATATGTAGTTTATCAACCATCTAGTTTCCGTAACACAAGCCTCGTAGCTTACCACGGAAACTAGATGGCGCTGTGTGAGCTGTCTGGAAATATTTATTTATATTTATTATTATTACCAATGAGAAATACACTTTTCTTACGTTTATTTGTCATAGATTTAAAACACCATCGTTCCCGTAAGGAGAGCACGTTAAGCCGTTCGGAGCCAGCTTATACCAACTTGTGCAATTGTTAATAGACATTTAATTGACATCAGACCCTCTCTAACCAATCTGGCCAGCAGCGTGGCGAGTGTAGGCCAAATTTTCCTGATGGAAGGTTCATTTCCAGTAATGGAGGTCTAGAGCTCTGCGTTCTAGGCTGTGATCATGATACACAAACCTTTTTGCAGTTCTATTACAAATAGTCACAAGAAGACTGGCAACATTTCCCTTCTGTATAGCGCGGCTAATACGTTGGTAGAAATAATTGCCAGCCTTCCTATTAGTAGATACAAAATAAAGGTCACGCCACGCTGAAGTTGAATACGAAGGATTTATGAATTTAGAAGTAAATTTAATGCAAATTAGATTGCATATGGTCTGTTGTCTCGATTTCATCTTATTTCTGAGACAACTTACTGTGTCAAGGACAAAGTTGTTTTGCGTATCTTATAAAAATGTTTGCTATTTGACTCGGCTTTGCACATGTAACATTGTGTTCGGCAAAAAAACCTTTACGTGGCATGAGGGTCACATGTCTTAATCAGACAATGACGTCATATATCTAATATGCTGCTTATAAGAAATGTCAACTTACTGGGAAATGAAATTACGTACATTTTAGACATATATTAGTATTTTCTCGGAAGTTGAAAAAGTTATCCTTATTGAGCTTACCGTTCCGTGGGAATCAAATATTCCAAAAGACCACAACATGAAGACGAATAAATATTTTGATCTCACAGAAGAAATGATCAGGAACGGGTTCAAGACTCAGTGTCTTTACGCAGTGGAAGTTCGTAAGAGGACTTCCAGAAAAA
This sequence comes from Tinea semifulvella, assembly GCA_910589645.1. Lineage (NCBI taxonomy): Eukaryota > Metazoa > Arthropoda > Insecta > Lepidoptera > Tineidae > Tinea > Tinea semifulvella. The sequence goes on from OU342604.1 coordinate 2,223,593, forward strand.
TCTTTGCATCACTTATTGAAATAATTGGTCGTAAGCAGGACGTCAATAAGTTTATGGAAAGAGCTTCCAAGACGGCATTAACGGAATCATACAGTATTTGGTTGGGTAGGGAGAGGAGTAGAGTTGTTGATATTGAGCGTCTTGTTGCGCACTAAAATAAAAAAATAACCTCCTTTTCAAAAAGCCCGAGACACCATTCTTCTTATCTCTTACCCACACACGATGGACCCGGCACCCGCACGTTGAATTTATTTATTTTATTTATTAAGTAGGCACACAAAACAAATTTTAGCATTACAGTTTCTAAAAATAATGGATATAGTGTATAGACATTGCTAAAACTCAGAGCATGTGTACACAATATCAGCCATGTATTATAAACAATCACGTATAACGTGTTTTTTTTTTTTTTTTAGTTACAAGTAAATAAGTGTTACAAATAAAAGAAAGAGAATTAAACTATTTCAAAAAATAACAAAGAAAAGAGACCAAAAGTAAAATCAATGAAAATCAGTTCAAAAAAATAAAAAAAATAATAAAGCAGGTGTTAGATTATATCCTTCAAACTCGACTTCAGTGTCGAAAGTGAATCCGTATAAAATAGAGGAAAATCGTTATATTTATTGTTTTCCATAATTATTCACATTATAGCACATTATTTAACAAAACAACACCATTTTTGACCAATAATATCCACAGCAAATTAATTTACAAATCAAAAACTTGCACTTGACATGTCCACGCAAAATGGCGCAAAGAACTCTCAATTGGTTAAAATTTATGTATGAAATAGATACAAAGCACTTTTTCTACGATTAGGTTCTTTATTATGATCAGGTACTTTATTATAGATAAAACACTGGATTTCAAATCGGCGGAATTGAAACTATGTAATTTTTAATGTAAAAAAAAGTTTTTGTCAATTAAATAAAATTAATTACTGATTACGAAAACACAGCACGAGAACATTTTATTGGGCCCATTTCTCTAAGAAAAATGGGCATTCTCATTTTATAAATGATAGCTATTCTAAAATAAATATGTTAAACCCACAGAGTTAAGGAAGCAGAGACAACATATTATTTAGTCGTATAACCATATAAGTTGCGCTTACTCATTCTCATCGCAAAGATCATATAGCTATCTCACTTCCTCAGTTCACATACACACTGCATAAACGAGCAACCGTGGCATTTTTTCATTGAAACCATAGACTACAAGGCAATTGACAGACAATAAAGTAACAACAGCGAACTCAACCATCTCGACTTATTATTGTGATTATTCATTATTTAACTAAAATTACATCTTGAAAATTTTACTAAATCATGGTCTAGTGTAGTGCTTATATGTGCGACAGTGCAAAACATAAAAAAGTGCTAGGAATAACCTTCCACAAGTAAGTTTTAAATGTTGACACCATGCATTCAAACACATAATTCAATAAAATTAGTGATTATTCTTGTAATTTCAAAATATGTGAGAGACAGAAGATATATTTCATTGTATTCTAACGAAATTAAAATAATAATCTTACAATTTTTGTTGCTTTATTAGAGAAAAACGTAAAAATTGTTGCAAAACAACAACATTGACAGTTCCATCAACACAGGGTCGGATTTGTAAAATTAATAATTTTTATATTATTTTTTTACCGTTTTATTGTTGTGACCGCCTCCGTGGTCTAGTGGTAAATCCTATGGAATTGTATCCACAGAGTGCCCGCAGTGCGTAGATTCGATTCGTACCCAAGGCCAAAAATATATTTACGTTTTTCGCTTAGGTTGTCTGGGTGTCCATACTAATATTATAAACGTGAAAAAAGCTTTTTATGTATGTATGTATGTATGTTTGTCCGTCTTTCACGCCTCTATTTATCATCACAGCCCTTAGAATACAGAGACCTAGACCTCCACTATTGGAGATGGGTCTTCCAGAAATATTTCTGGAGAATTCGGCCTACACACGCCACGCTGGCCAGACGGATTGGCGAGGGTCTCATGTAAATTTTAATGACAATTTCTTAACGATTTCACAAGTTGGTATTAGTAGAACCGGGTTAATTAGTAAAAAAGGTTGTTTTTTTTTTTTTTAAATATTTCCAGACAAGTCACACAGCGCCATCTAATTTCCGTGGTAAGCTATGAGGCTTGTGTTACGGAAACTAGATGGTTGATAAACTACATATTATACTTTTTTTTTTTTTTTTGTAAATATATACATATAAACACCCAGACCGAGACAAATTATACAATGTACAACTTGCCCCCGGTGGGAATCGAACCCACGACCTCCCGAGTTCACGGCAACGTTTGTTACCACTAGACCACGGCTTAAAGTGCTCTCCAAGGCACGGGAACGGTGGTGTTGTAAATCTGACTAATGTATGCAAGAAAAGTGTATTTCTCATTGGTACATGCCGGGGTTCAAACCGACCTTTTTTGGATTTTAGGGAATGCATTCTATCAACCGAGCTACCTTTTTGGCCTTTTTGGTTTGGTTTCTGTCATTTCTAGTACTCAAACCTCAGTTGCTCCAGTAGAGACTTTTGATCCATATAAGAAACAGGATCGATCGGCATAAAAACAAAAGTTTTTGCTGACTAGATTTTTCCAAAATCTGTGAATGAAGTTCAGAATATCTCAATAAGTTATGGATGGTCTCCTAGGAACGTTTTCCTGTAACTATAACGGTTAAGATATTTGCCCTTACTGTCCCGTCTCAAAACTCCACCTTGTATAGATACAATACTTAGATTTATTTCATACTTACAAAACATTTATGGAAGTTAAGTTATAAAACAATAATTATTATTTATTTTTCAGAATAATATGAGAGCGGTAAAAAAAAAGTACTTTTTTGGATAAAAGAAAAGAGACAAGTTTGAAATTTTAAATAGGGTATAAACATTACAGAAAACTCCAAGCAACTTCAACCGCATTACCATCCGGTTGTCTCGTCATAATTTTTACGTTCCCCCCCCGACCATTTAGGGCCCATTCGGCCGGTACAGAGGGGTTCGGTATCTCTTCGAGACCCAGATACCACTCGCCATCCGGTCCAAAATTAGCGTGCCATTGCTTTGAATAATATATGTAAGAAAATATAAATAAACGATTTTATTATATTATGTTGTATTTTTTAAAAAACCATATAGCTAAAAATACTCATTTCATTATTTTAATCGTAGAACACAAAACCTATCTTCCGAAGTGGGCTTTATACACTGATTCAGGACGGATTTGTGAGCGATATGCATAATTATACTTATATAATAATATTTTGACATTTCGCAAATGAGTCCAGTCCTGTCTTCTGTATTAGTGTGCGAACATTACTTGTGTGTGAGAAATGCCACGCTTTGACCGCAGTTAGATCACCTCTGCTTCCCTATCTCTGTGGTTAAACCATATAGTTCATAATAGATAATAATTTAAACGTCATCTTATTATTTTACAATCACAGTTTTAAAAATCAGACAAATTCATTCGAGTAGATGCTACATATTTTTTCAGACAGACAGTGGGGTCGTCCAGGCCCGGATGCCTAATGGGCGTGGGTTGGGGATGGGGACAGTCCCCCGTTTTCCCCGGTAGGATCTCAGCGGGTAACCACCCGCCGGTAATTCATGCACGTTAAGTGCTGGGCGCCGTTACCAGTATAACAGCGCCCGTGTGGCTCACGAACCCAGGGGGCTAAGTTCGACTGCTTCAGCTCTCCTCCAGGAGTACTTCTCTAGGTGGTCTCCCGTTGGGGGGCCGTGCACAAGACGGAGCGATGTTCTGGAGATGCTTGAAGTGTCCGTTGTCGGCCCGAGAGAACATACGTCTAGTCTGGCCAACGACAAACTCCTCAATAGTAGGCATCTCCCAATCTCGAGCTAAGACGGAATTACGCACGAACCATGGCGCTCGGGAAACCACTCTGAGCGATATGTTCTGCTGACTTTGGATCTTGTCCCTGTTGGTCTTGGCCAGAAGGTGGTGCCAGGCTGGCGCAGAATAGGTGAGACGAGAACGGATGAACATCTTGTAGATCCGGACCTTACATATTTTTTAATACGGGCAACACGAAATCACGCCACGCGGCAAAAACTGGAACTAAAGGAAGGATAGCGATTGGCAGAAAATAAGCGGGCATTCTGGATTGGGACTTCACGGGGAGCACTAGATTCAAGAAAATAAATTTGTGAATTCATTTAAAAAATATTTGTATTGCCTTTTACACATAAAATTCGCTATTGGTTAAAGAGTAATATTATCAGCTGCAAATTACAAAGTAAGGCGCTATTTAAAAACGGTCGAAGGTGGTTCGTGTCTACTGCAGCTTCTACGAGGAAAATAGTGAGCCCAGTCAGTGTTTGGTCTACAGGATTTGCAGGTTAGGGTTACATAATGAAATGACAGTGAACACTGACGGTGGGTCTGATCGACAAGTTTAAGGTCGCTAAGCGAGCTATGCTTACGATTTATCTAAAGGATACAGTCAGAAACGTTGACATATGTCAAAGAACCAAAGTTTTCTCATTGCCACTTCAGCTTTCAAAATTTGCAAGCTGAAGTGGCAATGAGCTGGATGATGAATGAACTGTCGCACAACAACAACAATGGAGTAGATGGGTTCTGGAGTGGAGACCACGTATTGGAAGACGCAGAGTGGGACGATCGCCTACCAGATGGACATATGACCTGAGGAAGGTCGCTGGTCGGGATGTATGTGCGTGACAGAAGATCGTGTGAAAAAGTAAGCCTTGGGGGAGTCCTATTTCCAGCAGTGGAGAGACACAGGATCATGACAATGATGATGCCAACGTATAATAAAATAAAAAAAAACTACTATTTAAATTTCTCAGGTGTATAATAAAACTGGAATATTATTTAAGTTGTGGCCAGGCCTGACAATAACTGGCCAATTACTTTGGAGGTTAAGTTCAGTGCTATGACGTATACGATGGCCATGAGATTAAAATTAAGTTGAAAATATATGTTTTTTCACCAATATAATAATGACTTTAGGCCCGTGAGATGTAAGCGCTAACATTTTTAAAAAACATCACCCCTCGTCTAATTGTCTACTCTGTGGACAAGAGAGCTGGTTCTTTCGTCGCCCAGAGAATCAGCATAGCGATTCAGCGAGGAAATGCGGCCAGCGTTCGTGCGTGCCACCATGCCGCGCAGATACGATTTATATTTAAATTAGGTTATGTAAGTAGGTTTTTTTTTAGTTTTTTTTAAATATCATATTTATTTTTTCATCATATTTTATATCATATTTTAAAAAAAAGTATTGTATCATAACCACCGTTTCCATTTCGGGGTGGTCAGAAACCACGCTTATAAATAACATATAACAACATTTAGCATTTAGCCAACTTTATTATAGGCCAATCATGACAAGTGGCAAGCTCGTCGATGTCTCCAGCGTACCAAATTCGAGAAATTAAATATTAATTGAATTTATTTATTTAAACTAATAAATATTATTGTGTTGACCAGGAATCGAACCCGCTACCTCCGAGTCTAAATCCACGGACTTAACCGCTAGACCACGGAGGCAGTTATGACTATCGTGATGGCTTTACTTTAAATTATAAAAATCACATAAATAGGATATTTAAACCCATTATTAAAAATGCACAATCACGGCATATTTATATACTAAATAACCTTTAAATTGGGGTGTCGCATAAAACTTGAAATATCTTTATTTTTAGCAATAAATACATATTTTATTTATTTGTTATATTGATAGTAAATAAAACCATAAAATACAACATAATTGCTTTCTGACATCTCATAAAATAACAGCTAAAATGGTTATATACAGGCATTTTATTAAAATAATAATATGCGTTTTAAAATTGCGTCTTTGAGCGCATACTTGTTAAACACAAAATTTCCAGTTTTACAATGACGTGATAATGTGCAGTGTATTTTTATACTTCGCGGTCTAGACTCTAGGTATAGCTTTTTTTGCGGTTTAGCTATTAGTAAAAACTTGCATAGACGGATCCGCTCTTCCTCAAAGTATGACGTTCGAAACAAGGTCTTAGAAACACGTTTATTGTTATTGTAAAAGTTATTCTACAGAAATAAACCTGGCGATTAAAAGACTACGCGTCGCATATTGATATTCTATATTTTTTTAAATTAAGGCCCACATCACAAGTGTATCCACTCGTTTCGGGATCAGGCTCGAATTGCCGTCATGCCCAGTCAAGACGCCATAGTGTTAGGGACTGATGTCAGTCATAAGTATTGATAATGATGTTGCGAGTGTTTACATATTTGTGGGGTAGGCAAAGAATCAATGTTTTTTTTTTTATACCAACACGATCTTGCTCCTACCTGGTAAGTGGCGCGCAAGGTCCATGAATGTTAGTGGAATCAGACACTCATGACTGACATCAGTCTCTACCACTATGCCGTCTAGGCATAACGACGGTTTCGCCACGATTACCACATACTTCTTACGCTTCCATCGACATTCTTCAAACCTTCCATGCTCTTTTGTTGTATGGACTTTTGACTAAACCCTAAAGTTTTTTATTTAATCATGATTTCACCGGAGCCCCTAAAACACAGTTCTAGACCTCCACTCTTGGAAATCAGCCTTACAGAAATTTGCTATCGCTGGGTTGACAAAGTTATAGTTTAAAGTCGCTCGGCGAGTTATGGAGAGACCTGTGCTCGGGATTTCTCAGAAGGATAGGTAAAGACAGAAACGTTGACATCCGCCAAAGAACCAATGTTACCGACATAGCTTTCAAAATTAGCAATTTGAAGTTGCAATGGTCTGGACAACGATGGAGTAAACTGGTTCTGGAGCGGAGACCACTTACTGGAAAATGCAGTGGGGCGAAGTTCCGCCAGATGGACGGATGACCAGAGGGAAGGTCGCTCGTGGGGATGGATGAGGGTGGCAGGAGATCGCCTTGAGGGAGGTCTATATCCAGCATTGGAGAGACACAGGCTGATTATGATGATGAATTTATAAACAATTTTATAAGATGGTGTTAGTGGACTAAACTACATTATAAGAAAAGTGTATTTCTCATTGGTGTACCAATGGCGGGATGGGAACCGACCTTTTTAGTATTTTAAGCGTTATTACAACCACCACTGTCTATCATATTCTTTTATTATTATTATTTATTAGGTGGGATCTCGCAGATCCTCTTTTACCCACAACTTCTGGATGAGATCCCAAGAAATGTACAAAATATCAAGACGAAGTATTTGTTCTGTCAACAAAATCTCGTTAAAACAATAGAATAATAGTAGAGTATCATCACGACCGTATCCCTTTCGGGGTGGTCAGAAACCATGCTTCTAAAGAAGCGGATTCACATTCAGCCAACTTTACTATAGGCCAATCATGACAAGTGCCAAACACGTCGATGTCTCTAGCCTACTAAACTCGAGAAATATTAATAAATAATAGAATAATAATAAATTAATATATATTATTGTGACCCGATCTCGAATCGTACCTCCACGTCTAGATCCACAGACTTAACCGCTAGATTACGGAGCAGTCAGTTAAAAGAACAGGATAAGCTTAAATTTTTAACCATTGCTATTGTATCTCATGTTACAAGCGGTTCTAAGTAACCTCAAATAAATGTACGTTAACCGTGACACAGATATTCGAGATCTACTGTAATTAGGCAAATATTATGGATTTTATGAGCCATAGTTAAATCTAACATTGGGTAACAGTGTTGGTGAAACTAAGGGGTCGGTATTTCAATTTGTTCAACCGTAAGTTAAGAATTAAAATTATTTTATTTTATTTATTTATATAAAAACTTTATTGCACAAAGTACAAAGGCGGACTTAATGCCCGTAGATATTCGCGGTTAAGATATTTAGTTTCAATGTCTGGTGTGAAGAATTTAAAAAATGGCTGTTTATAGAACGCTTAGTTATAAGCGTTGTTAAGACATTCAACAGGATCCTAGACCAATTTATCCCATCCACAATCATTCCAAAAATCCTACCACCAAGCCTAGTAGAATCGTCTATGAAACGCGAGTAGTTAAGTGATCTTCCACTCGAGGTGCCCAAGTTGGCGCCAGTACAAAATCTACGCTCGGCCCGTGAGGATTTAAAATCACCTTGAATTTAGTGTGAAAGCTCCCAAGCCGGGCTGGACATCGTGCTTAAAATCGTTCCGAGAAAGTCAAGTATGAGACCAGGCTTTTATTTTATTTTATTTTTTTTATTTAAAAACTTTATTGCACTATGTACAAGAGGCGGGCTTAATGCCGTTAGGCATTCTCTAGCAACCAACCTTTTGGACAATGAAACGATTTGTGTTGTGAGGTAGGTGCAACCATTAAATAGATTAAAAGGTAATTCAAGTTAAATCTAAGTATTATATCTATATAGACAGATACATACTAATATGTACATAATACTACATATACTACATATATATATATATATTATACACTACATATAATACCTACTTACACTGTGAGGAACTGTTTAAATAATGTGAGTATACCATCTTTTTGAAAAGTGATCTGTTTGGCACTTGACGAATTTCTACCGGCAAATTGTTTCACAGATTTGCGGCCACTACTGCAAAAGAGTTAGACTATAAGCCAGAGTGATGAGAAGGGATAGATAGAACAGAATTATGGGACGAACGGAGCGATCTGTTATGAAATGAGGAAAGATAGCAAAATTTGTCCTTGAGGTATTTCGGTGTCGCAGGTTCATTGACAATAGAAAAGAGTAAACAGAGGATTCTTAGATTCCTGCGACAACGAATAGGTAGCCACCTTAACTTGTCTAACTATTCCAGTATTTTTTTTTTCCGGTATGTCCTTTTTTCGTGTCCACTTATTGGTTCTAGCAGATCCCTGCCATTTGGTTTAGGAACTCATTTTCTAGACAAAGTAGCAGAGTAGACCGCCTGACCGATGGCTAGACCCGTGGTACCCACTACGGACCAAGAGGGTATTATAGACACAACATAGGCACAGTATATCGACCCCAACCTAACATAACAAAACTCTTTGTTCTTCTCACAACTCACTTCCTTCTGTCATTCTAGATTTATTCCAAATCTTGTCTGTCAGACCACACGAAGTTACTTCAAGGTAATTAGCACAAAACCGCAAAAGAAAGTGGAAGTCCGGAACCGCAAGTTTGGCGTTAAACAAATGAAAAGCCGCAAAAATATATACAAGATTAGGATTTAAGTTTAGTAGAACATAACCTTGAGGCAATAATAACTTTGGTGACTTTCAAACTATGTTAAACCAGACACTTAGAAAACTATCACAATGGACAATTAGTAATATGAAAACGATTAGATAAAAAAAAAACACTATCATCAAGATTTACACTTATTAAGAGTCAATACAAACGCGTTCGGAGTCCCCAGATTATATAATAATAATAATATATTTTTTTATTGGACACAAAAAATACAAAATACATAGGCAAGCATAATACCATGAAGGTATTCTCTACTAGATAACCTTTGGGAGAGTGATAGATTTATATGATGGGTGTCTGAGACTTTTTAAGTAAGTGTAAATATATTACAATTAAATAATTAAGAAGTACATAAAAATATAAATACTTTATTTAATACATATTACATAAATTCGACCTACACTAATACTTATATACCTAAATACAATCCATATAATACTTATTATATATATATTTTAAATAATAATTTAAGTGAGTCATTACAGACCGAAGAACACGGGAATCTAAAATCTCCACTGCTGGAGATGGGCCTTCCGGAACAGATATCTATTGATATATTTGTATGTATTGACTCTAAGAGCGGTGTTGGATGGTTGTCCAAACCCTGGCATATACCAATTAGAATTACACATACGTACATTTGTCATAGATTTACAACACCACTGTTCCTGTGCCTCGGAAATCACGTTAAGCTGTCGTTCCGGATCTACTAATACCAACTTGTGGAATCGGCAACAAATTGTAATTAAAATTGTCATAAGACCCTTGTCAACCCATCTGGTCAGCGTGGCGAGTGTAAGCCAAATTCCCCAGAAGTTTCTGGAAGGCCCAACTCCAACAGTGGAGGTCTAGACTCAGTGTACCAGGGTTTGTGATGATAATAACATTAAAATTTGTATGTAACTAAAAGTTTTTTTTTTAAATATACGATAATAATAAAAACTAACTGCTCCGTGGTCTAGCGGTTAAGTCCGTAAATTTAGAGTCGGAGGTACCGGGTTCGATTCCTGGTTGGGACAGAAAAATATTGATTATTATAAATAAATACATTTAATTAATATTTAATTTATTTGTGATATTTCTCGAGTTTGGTACGCTGGAGACATCGACGAGCTTGCCACTTGTCATGATTGGCCTATAGTAAAGTTGGCTAAATGTGAATCCGCTTATTTATAAGCGTGGTTTCTGACCACCCCGAAAGGGAAACGGTCGTGATGATACTTTACTTTTACTTTTTAATAAAAACAAACGATTCCTGGTCGACAACACACAACTATTTAATATACTTGCGACATTTCTTAAGTATGACATCTAGAGACATAGACGAGCTTGCCACTTGACATGATGGGCAAGTTAGCTAACACCGGTATTCATTAAAACTTATTGAAGCCTTAAATATCACTTTAGTCATAGTAGGTTTTGTCTCTTTTATTAGCAACAAAAATGAATATGCGTAAAAGAGACACCGGTATTTATAAAAACTTATTGAAGCCCTAAAGAACACTTTAGTTATAGTATGTTTTGTCTCTTTTATTAGCAACAAAAAATAATATGCGTAAAAGAGAAAAAGCAATTTTAATCAAAGTATTATTTAATGACTGTTGATACTAACTAAAATATTGTTTAATGAAATGTTATTATGCATATGGTCATAAGTGTATACTATCTCTTTAAAAAACGTGATTCCTGACCATCCCCAATGGATTACGGTACCATTATGTTTTTTTTATTATGAACCTCTTTATGTATGTTATATAAATATGTATGTATTCTGTAATAACAAATATAAATAATATTTTTAAAACAGCATACAATAATAAACACAAATATGACATTTACTATTTCATTGAGTCTATCATAAGCGTCAACATAATGTTGCAATACGCAATTAAATCGTAGTTAAGAATTAAATGTCGCTTCTGAAAGGTTGCTATCACTATACTAATGCACGGTTAGCGAAGAATCTGTGCCAGCGACTGGTCGATGACCGGCAGTTATGCAACACTTTATTAACCGACCAATTTAAAATGCCACTTTTTGGTTAAAACATATTTATGAGGAAAAGCATTACAATTTTGTCGAGTTTTAATGTGGTTTAGATTTACGTTATTTTTATTATGTTTTATTAACCTATTTATTGACTTTCGATGTGTAGTTTTGATTTTATACAAATAATATACGAATTTACTCAAGTTATGTTGCTTTTTGTGAAAGTATTTAGTGAGCTAAATTTTAAAACAGATAAGTGATGGTGCTTTATGTCAGTGAGGGAGTCAATTCCACTGGCGAGCTGCTAATACTGTGTGAGAATCTGAACATCTGCTGGACGAATGTGTTGTTAGGTAAAAGCTAAAAAATGCCAATTTTTTTTTTTATTTATAATAATTTTTATTTTGTTGTTCCTTTGTTTTAGATTTTAGTTGTATTATTATTTATTAAATAGGTTTATTTTTATTAATAGTAATTTATACGCAATATGGTAGGTATTAAAAAAGCATAGGGACAAAAATAAGGAAAGACATGCTCCGATGGTTCGGACATGTTGTAAGAATGAGTGAAGAGAGATTGACGAACCAGATATATGCGAAAGTTGTGGGTAAAAGAGGCCCTGGCAGACCAAGACTTACCTATCACGATCAAATAAATAAAACACTAGCTGGTGCATTAAGAAGCAATCAAAATAAAAGGGCATGTATGAAGAGGTTGATGAATTTTGAAGAAGCGAAATAGGTATGTCGTGATCGTGTCAAGTGGCGCTTGTCTCTGCCTACCCCGCAATGGATTTGGCGTGAAGATATGTATGTATGTATGTAATAGTAATTTATGTTTTGTTATTTATGTTAAATGTAAGTTATTAATAAAATTTAGAAATGTTGGAAAATAGTTAATTGTTATCATTGCATTAACATACAATACATTTATTCTGTAAAGTTGAGTTCTTGTAATTATCAATTAGCATCAGCTAGGATGGACGGCATTCGGGAAACTCCGGCACATCCTCTCATCGTCTATACCACAATGTTTAAAGACTAAGGTCTTTAACCAGTGCGTCCTCCCGGTAATGTCGTATGGAGCAGAGACGTGGACACTAACAGTGAGTTTGGTCATAAATTCAAAATCGCTCAGCGAGCCATGGAAAGAGCTATGCTTGGTATATCTCTAATGGATAGAATTCGAAACCTTGATATTCGTCAGAAAACGAAAGTTACTGACATAGCTTTTAAAATTAGCAAGCTGAAGTGGCTATGGGCCGGACACATCTGCCGCAGAACCGACGATCGATGGGCCAAACGGGTTCTAGAGTGGAGACCACGTACGGGAAGACGCAAAGTGGGACGATAGGACCCGCCAGATGGACAGATGACCTACAGAAGGTTGCTGGTGGGGGCTGGATGAGGGTAGCAAAAGATCGCGTTAAGTGGCGAGCCTTAGCGGAGGCCTACCAGCAGTAGACAGGCTGATGATGATGATGAATTATCAATTTAATTTCAAGGGCGGGCGGCTATTAATAAATAGACTACCGTCGCCGTAGATTTTAGAAGCCTTAAGTAACCTAGTAAGCCTTAAGTAAATCGCGTCAGTGTTTCGTCAAGGAATCGCATGTTGCTAAACGGTTTGTGAAATACCAACTTACTTAGTGAGTACCTAAATAGTGAAAGGTATTTTATCTTACAAATACAAGAATTTAAAATTAAAATAAAAACCGCATTAATACAAAAATCTTACTTTACAGTTGATGAAGCGTTAAGGAATGTTAGGCTAGTCATATTATTTACATTTAAGGTACTGTTACGATAAACTGTAACACATTATGTTTTTATTTTGACAATGCTTATTTACAGCTAATACTTACATAGGTATTTAATAATTTATAATTTTATATATTTTACAAAGGCCTTTTACAGCCGCCTACCACCTATTTGTTGTTCTCGTTGAAAGTATGTGCCATTTGCAATAAAGTTAAATGCCAATTTTACTTCCAAGGAAAACTAATATTGTAAGCTTCCCATGGTGATATTTATATAAAATTAACACCGCCTGAAACAAGACTTACATTTGTCATACATTAACATCACCACTGTTCCCATGCCCCGAAGAGCACGTTAAGCCGTCGGTCCCGGTTCCACGCGTGGCGAGTGTGGGCCAAATTCTCCGGAAATTACTGCTGTTCTAGGGGCTGTGATGGAGAGCTCAAGCAGTCGAAACTAGACCCACTGGGGTAGTGAGACATACGTGTACTGTTACTTTAAAAGCGAAAGCCAGTACGTGTTGTCTGAATTGAGTTACTAGTGGTTGCCTGATGAGATATTGCTGGGGAAAACAGGCGAAACATGAAAATTACTTAAATAATCATAACACAAACAAAAATACACATACATACCATACAATACATACATACAGTATAAAATAATTAGCAAGCTAATGGGCCGGACACATTTGCTGCAAAACCTACTGTGATGGGGAAATCGGGTTCTAGAGTAGAGTCCACGTACGGGATGATGTGTTAATTTACTAATTTTTAATATTTTTAATTTGTATTTTTTTTTTGTATTTAACCCACTGTTTTTGAGGAGTGAAATGTACAAATAATATAAAATCTTTCTGGCTTAAGATCTAATAATTTATAATATTGTAATTTTTATGTCCTATAACTAGGAGCTATATAAGCTGTGATATTTCTGAAAATATATAAATAAATAAATGACGCAGGGTGGGACGATCCCCTGACAGTTGAACGGATGACCTAAAGCCAGCGACCTGTCGAGGGTTGAATGAAGGTTGCAAAAGACCGCGTGCAGTGGCGAGCTTTAGGGTAGGCCTACATCCAGCAGTGGAGAGACAGGCTGTATAAATAAATAGATATCCAACATGCCAAACAACTTTGTTACGTCGAGAGTCATACATTCTGTTTTTTAAGTAATAATAGTGTGTTTTTAAATACTAATACAGCGGTGCGCGCCTGATAGCCAGGAATAGCTTATTCCACTGACGAGCGGCATTAATAGTGAAGGAATCTGAATATTTTGTTGTCTAGAGCGAAAAGATTCTCCGCCAGATAGACGAATGAACGAAGGTCGTTGATGGGGATTGGAAGAGGATAGAAAAGGATCTCGTGCAATGGCGAGCGCTGAGGAATGCCTATATCCTGCAGCAGAGATGATGTTAGCCTTACATTTTAACCAGTTAAATACGTAAATAGCAATTTTATACATATTTTTTGTAATGGAACAGGTCAATCCAAGATAAGACAATTCAAGTTTCAACGAGAAAAAAATGTGCAACTAGATTTTGTTGTCCGGAAATCGGTTACATCACTTTTTCATAAAATTCGACAACGAACCACCACTACACAGGCTCGTGATGATTTTAAAAGTGTATTGATTAATTACTTTATTTGATTTATGCATCCAATATTTGCGGTTGAAGTCGCGCTTCGTCAAGCATAATTCCGGATTACCTAAATCGACGTAGGCTACCATATTGACGGTATTAACTCTACTATTGCATTGTTTGTAAGGAACTTTACAATTATACTAAACTGGTAATAATGTTAGGTAACTTTTTAATCATAGAGGTGAAGATTATAGTTTAGCTTGTTAAAAAGAAGAGATTATTACAGCCTCTATAGTATGTTCGCCGAGAGTTGTTAAAAGATAAACATCATAAGAATACTTTGACATTCAGCTGACATTGGGCTACTAAAATATGTTTACCTCGCGTTAGCACAATCTTTACTTACGTACTGTATCACAGCCTGGGAAAGTGCAGCCAAAACTTACATGATCCAAATTGATAGAGCACAAAGTTAGTTAAAAGGTAGTTAAAAGTAATGACTAGGAAACCCTATGGAACTTATGATATGTACAAAGAGTGCGAGGTTCTATCAGTGCGCCAACTTCAATCTTTAAGGCAGCGGTATCTGCTCACAAATAATTTATAAAATCTCTTAAATTTTCTAGTCGTACCACGAAGCGTAAAGTATGGATGTACGACACACAGATTGTCATCCGCAACACGATTTAACAATTTTGATTTTCCTTTTATCTTTATAAGCTAGAAGTTTTTAACAATGACCTAGCTAAAACAACATCCAAACGACACAACCCTCGCTTGACAACAACTGCGTACCACGAAGCTCAGTACGCGCAGTTGCGATAATTAGGCGACAGTCGCTATTCCGAGAGGTTATCATAATATTCATCAACTCTTGGCGACAATCTTAATTTAATTTGATAATTGCTATTTCACAACATAATTCTAAGGATATAGCCTACTCTTCCAAGCTAGCAGTACGGGTTGGCGATGATCTGGTATTATTATTATATTTGTAAGTTATGGTCGTAGCTGGGTGGGGTGTGCAAATGGTAAATTCCTACTTATTAACACAATTCACAGTTCTTCTGAATTTGTTTTTTCCGGATCATATATATTTCCGGATATCGTTATATGTTTGCCCCGCCTTTACCCCTATTACATTTGATTTGTCTCTTAGAACTGCTTTCGTGACTATACTACTTGACCGATTTGGATGAAATTTGATATAGTTACTAGGAACCAGAGGATGCATATACGACTAGATGTCCGAGCACCTACAAGTGACTCTACGGTAACCTGCCGTATTTACATAAAAAACTATTATTTTAGACTGCCTCCGTGGTCTAGCGGTTAAGTCTGTGGATTTGGACTCGGAGGTACCGGGTTCGATTCCTGATCGGGACACAATAATATTTATTAATTTAAATTATTAAAATTTAATTAATATTTATTTAATTCATTTGTGATATTTCTCGAGCTTGGTACGCTGGAGACATCGACGAGCTTGCCACTTGTCATGTTTGGCCTATAGTAAAGTTGGCTAAATGTGAATCCGCTTCTATGTAAGCGTGGTTTCCGACCACCCCGAAAGGGAAACGGTCGTGATGACACTTTACTTTTACTATTATTTTATAAATAATTCTTCTTCTTAGCCTTTCCTGGCAGAGTGGTCATGGTCGCCATTTGAGTGCCACTCCTCTCGTCAGTGTCGATCATATAGGGGATGATCCATTGCATCCGTCACCTGGTCAGTTCATCTTATTGGAGACATACCACGCATCCTCTTGCCCTCGACTGTCTGGACTATCAGGCGCTCGATAGATGTTTTTCCACGCCCGTGACACGTGTCCGAAGAAAGAGATTTAACGATTATCGGATCGCCAGTTCCTCTAGTATGTCGAGTTAGTTTGGAATATCTATGATATGTCTAACATTCTCCGCCAAAACATTGTGATTTTTGTAATTACGTATGATTTAGTTTTGTTTTTTTTTTGTTCCAGAATATGCAACCACAACGTCAGAGCCCCTTTCAGTCTTTGACTATTACTCTATGCCCGCATTATCAGACCTGGACGATTACGACCTGTGTCTTCGGAAGCCTGATGCTGTCTACTGCATCGTGGACCTTGAGCTCATGGAAGACGACACACCCCTTTACCAGTTCATAAAGGTAGGTTTTTTTTTTTTTTAATACTGAGCACGACATGTGACACCGCGCCCACCTGATGGTAAGCGGTACGCGAGGTCCAAGAATAGGAGCAACTGACGCCTCAGACGACCGACATCAGTCCCTACTACTATGCCGGCCTATAAAGATGCTCTTTCACACTTCGTTTGAAGGACTCCAGGTTATAGGAGTGGGGAAACACACTGGCTGGGAGAGCATTCCACATCTTCAGGGTGCGACAGATGTAAGAGTCTCCAAATTTGTATGTACGCGTAGGGATAGTGGCTACGGTATGTGGATGCATATTTTGGCCTGTGCGAGTGGTTCGGTTGCGGAATAAAGAAGAAGGGATGAGGTTGTGGAGCTCTTCAGAACATTCACCATAATATAGCTTGTAGAACACGCTCAGGGAGGCCACATCTCGGCGAAGCTGTAGCGATTCGGGAGTTTTAGACTCTGTAGTATCGTCCACTATTCGAATAGAGTAGGACATTGAGAGCAATTAGCAGAATGGTGGAGCCTTCTTTTATAAATCGACGGCAAAAGCTCAGCTTCTACTGTATTCTTCTTCTCTTGTTGAAGAAAACTACCGCTCCGAGAAAGGATTACGGAAGAATTTTTGATTCGGACTCCTGCAGCCCTATTCTCTAACTTAAGCGCAAACCTTATTTAATGGAATCTGTTAACTATATATATCACGCTATTAAAGTTGACATTTGCACGGCTGCTGTCAAAGTCGAGCGCTTATAAAGAATTGAATAATATTTTGTAATTATGACGCAACTGCCTCCGTGGTCTAGCAGTTAAGTCCGTGGATTTAGACTCGGAGGTTCGGGTTCGATTCTTGTTCGGGACACAAAACATTTATTTAAGCAAATAAATACAAAAAGTAAAGTATCATCACGACCGTTTGTCTTTCGGGGTGGTCAGAAACCACGACTTTACTATAGGCCAATCATGACAAGTGGCAAGCTCGTCGATATCTCCAGCGTACCAAACTCGAGAAATATCACAAATTAATTAAATATTATTTAAATGTATTTATTAATGTATATGTTTTAGTAATGTATATTTACTATACTTTACTTTACTTATGTTGGGCATATCGTGGACGGAGTTCCGTAACAACAAATCCATCCTGGAGGAACTGGAGATAAGACAGCGCCTTTCCTCAATCGTACAATCACGCATTCTCACTTTCTTTGGACACGTGTCGCGGCGTAGAGATACATCCATTTAGCGCCTTGTAGTTCAGGGGAAAGTCGATGGCAAGAGGATGCGTGGTAGGTCTCCGATGAGATGGACTGACCAGGTTAAAGCAGCAATGGATCACCCCCTACATGAGTGCTCCAGGAAGGCTGCAGTTCGAGACGAGTGGCGACGGCTTGTTAAGCGTGCCACTGACACTCAAGTGACGACCACGACCACTCTGCCAAGAGTGTAGCGACTAAGAAGAAGAAGAACTTATGACGCAATCTCTGACATAAATAACGAAATCCATTAATAGCGTGTGCGACTAAGTAACGGAATAGGACTACTGGTAGTTTCGTAAAGATATACGCGTTGCGTATTAATTCATATTAAAATCTAGATATATTTTCTCAGTGTATAAAGTAGGATTTATTTATTTACATTTGAAAGATGGGAGTAACCCATTAACACATTTGTGGGTCAATATTAGACTTGGGATCCGGGTAAAGTTTTTAATGGCCGGCAATATTTGCTTTGGCATGTTTGATTAGGCAAATATAACACGTCGCTTGTTAAATATCTACATCATTTAATTATAGTTTAGTTTTATAATTAACTTGGATTATGCGGAAGCCGTCTGGCCAGCGTGGCTAGTGTAGGCCAAATTCGCCAGATATATGTTCTGGAAGGTCCATTTTCAGCAGTGGATGTCTAGGACGCTGTATTTTAGGGGCTGTACATATGCTCTTTTTGTTTTATTCAATATGGATATATTTAATATTTTTATATCCCAAAATGGATTATGTCCAGCTATTAATTAAAGTGTTTTTTTTAATTAATTTTTCTTTGTTACTTTACAAGTTTTTTTTTGCAGAATTTCTCCTCAATAACGTACAAAAACTATCAGCATTCGGAGCTCCATAGAGGAGTGTGCGGGTCACAACATTGTGGCCTTAACATATCACATGCTAACGTCTCAGAATCCACAGCCCTGGCCTTAAGGGACTGCTTCAATAGCTCCATTCACAAAGGCTATGGATTACAGGTATGTTTTATTATTGATACAAAGGTAATAATAATAATAATAATAAAATCCTTTATTGCACACAAAATATAAAATAATAATTATACCATAAATGTATTCTCTACCAGCTAACCTTTGGGAGAGTGACAGAATGAATAGTATGGGTGCAAAGTTATAAAAATAAAATTAAATATTTAAAAATAATTATAGTAGAAAAAATAAATAATCTATAGGATTAAATAAATAGATAAAATGTAATAAAAACGAATAATAATTATAATAAAATACATACCGCGACGATGGCAAGCGGCCCGATGGAATGACGTTGGTTCCATGGAGGATTGGTTTGCCTTTAGTGTGGGATGCCACCTGTGTGGACACCCTGGCGCCTTCCCACTTGTCCTTGACTTCTAAGGACCCAGGCGCTGCTGCATTAAAAGCAGAGAACCTCAAGCGGCGGAAATACACTCAGCTTATTGGGAGATATGTTTTTGCGCCGTTTGGAGTTGAAACTCTCGGGCCGTGGGGACCAAGTGCACACGAAATTTTCAAGGCGTTGTCAAAACAGCTTGTCAACACCTCGGGAGACAAAAGGGCTGGGCAATTATTTAACATATATTGATTAAATAATATATGTTAAATATATTATTGTCCAATATTCATGTCTTTCATTTCTTCTCAAGTAATAATAGTAAATATTTAAAGTGACTTTGTCGACAGGTCGAAAACCTAAGCGTGCGTTACTGTAAGACAGCCAATGACACAACCAACATCGATGTCACGGATATTGTTATCGGAATCATACTGCTGGTCATAATCCTCGTCAATGTGGGATGCTCTGCTTACTGCTTTTTATTCCCCAAGGAGAAAGGACATGGTAAGTAAAATGCAAGAAGTCTCTGCTTCAAGCCATTTGTAAAAAGCCGTCCGACCAGCGTCAGCGTCAGAGAATACTAAATTCTACAGAAATATTGGAATATAGTCCACTTCAGGAGTGGTCTAGACTGTGTTATATAGGCTTTAAAGATATATAGATAACTAAATTATTTATGGAACATAAAATAAAAACATTGCAATCTCTATTAGGATCGTTGTTTGCGCCATTTGCTGTATATTGACCAATTTTTGATGGTTAGGCGATATTGTGATTTGTCGGTGCATAAACAGACATTCCTAATTTGTTACCCTTATACCTTGTCCTGTCTCTTTCTCGCCGCTTCCTTTCTACATTACCCATTCTGCTCACGCTAATACAAAGGCCGGCACCGTCATAGAAGACGCTGAAAAAGTCTCCGCGATCGTTTTTATCGCCCGCCTTCGCAAAACTCGCAAAATTTGTGATATAGAACAAATTTAAAAGTGCTGGTGCCGAAGACATCAGGTGATTTCCTTTACGAGTTTAGTTTCTTGTTTGTTGATTGCATTGATTATCGTCTTTGTATCTAATTTGAAGATTAGCACAACGTGAAAATATGTCCACCATGTCAGTAAATTTTATTTCCTAGAAAGTTAATACTACTTTTCTTAAAATTACATTTAATTTGCTTGCAATTAAAAAATTTTTTTACGTTTACCAGGTAGTCGATTATTACTGGCATTTAGCGTGCAGAAGAACTGGAAGGCTTTGAAACATGGTGGTAGCGCTGATGGTGGACTCTTCAAATGCTTCCAGGCTTTAAGGTAAAATACTATTAAAAACAAACAATACCACCTCCGGTTAGCGGATGACATAGCAATAATGGCTAGTTCGTTGGAAGATTTTAGTGGAATACTAAAGGGCCTAAAAGTGGCATACCAGCAAGTTAGTCACGGAATGAACTTGAACAAGACAAAAGTCATGTTCAACGATCATATGACCGCCTCCATGGTCTAGTGGTAACAAACGTTGCCGTGAACTCGGGAGGTCGTGGGTTCGATTCCCAGCGGGGGCAAGTTGTACATTGTATAATTTGTCTCGGTCTGGGTGTTTATACGAGTATGTATAATATGTATATAATTACAAAAAAAAAAGTATAATATGTAGTTTATCAACCATCTAGTTTCCGTAACACAAGCCTCGTTGCTTACCACGGAAACTAGATGGCGCTGTGTGACCTGTCTGGAAATATTTATTTATTTTATTTATATTATATCATTGTGAGACCAATTTGTGTGTGTAACCTTTCTCGAATTTATAAAAAAATCGTCTTTCTTGGTCAGACTATCAAACTAGCTATTTCAGCAAGGAAGCTGACAGGCGTATTAAGCCGGTTTAAGGTATAATGTCAAGAAAACGGAAGTTATGATTTTTAAATATGACAAAGGACCAGACATTATTCCGGAAATATTCCTATGTGGCTCGCGGCTAAAGATAGACTCTAAATTCAAATATCTCGGCCATATAATAGTTGATCGTCTGAGGGATGATGAGGACTTGAAAAAACAGAGGACGACTCTCGCTGCCAAGAGCAATATGTTGGCACAAAGGTTTGCGCGTTGCTCGAGACAAGTTAAAATCACTCTGTTTGTTGCGTACTGCCAGGCGTTCTACACCAGTCATCTCTGGAAATTGTACACGAGGCATGCCTTTAACACGCTTCGTGTAAAATATAATAATGCATTTAGATGTATTCTAAAGGTGCCCTGGAGGTGTAGTCTGGTATGTTTGCTGAGAACAGAGTCGACGACTTTTTTGCCATACTCCGCAAGCGGCACGCCTCTTTTGTAAACCGACTGAGACAATCGCATAACGACATAATTAAGGCTATTTTTGACATAAGGTCGTTTGACCTTGTTAATTATAAATTTATTTAAATTAGAACTTAGATTATAATTAGTTTTTTTTATTTTTTTTTTTATAAATTAATTATTTGTTTTTAGATGCCTGAAATAAAATATATGTAATTTAATTTAAGCTAAGATGGGCTGTATTTGGAAAGTTACGCCACATCCTGCTATCAAATATACTACTGTCTTTAAACAAAAAGTTTTCAACCAGTGCGTGCTTCCAGTATTGTCGTACGGAGGCTGCTCAGAAAGCTATGGAGACTAGATATGCTCGGTATTTTTTTGATGGATAGATTCCGAAATGTCGACATTCGTCAGAAAACCAAAGTTATATAGCCTTTAAAATGTGTATATTGATTGGACACGTAGAGTGGGAAAGGTCTCCGCCACATGGTGTCGGAAGATGAAATGGCGAGTCTTTTGGTAGGCCTACATCTAACAGTGGAAAGACTAATAGTTTTAATTGTTAATTATATATATTTTTTTGTTTTTTAGATTCTATACTATGTGTATGATTTTGGGTCTCCATTCGATGATTTTCATTGGCTACGGATACACAGCTAACCCCGAGTTTATTGAACATGTAAGTATAAACTCTTAATACACAATAAAAAATAATATAATTTAAATTATATATATATATTTTTATAATTTGTATTGTATTCTCAAAAAACCGACCATCTGGCATACAAATACTTCTTATACTAAATCAATGAACGATAACAAAAATAAATCTTATAAAAATAAAAGAGACAAAATATTTTATTTAATAACTAAAATATAATTATATTTTTAATAGCTTAATCTGAATTTTATTTAAATCATTGTACTTTAATTAATAATAATATGTACGTAAAAAAAAAACTTAGGAATCAATATTTAAAAAAAAAACTATAATAAAATAAACGTAAGTCAAGCAGAAGGTTAGTTTAGAATACAGGTCGGCGTAGTCAAAGCTAGACATTCGTACATAGAACTTGTGGAATAATAGTATTTATTGATTTTAGGAACAATACGATTAAACGAACCGATATTATTACCTTGTGAATCGAAGGAAATTCTCACTTCGCCATAGACATATGAACAAAAAACCACATAGAACTGAACACCAATATGTACTATAAAATTATATTGTTTTATATCAATATTGTAAAAATTGACGTGTAAAAGTGCAGAATACATCCCTTTTTGTCCTATGCCTAGTTGCAAAATAAACGAATTGAATTGAATTGAACAAGACCAAACATTTCAATCAATTAGGAATCTATTTATAGCCCCTAACTTCGTATAAATTATCAAAGTGTGAATTATTGCGAAAGTAAGGATTTTACGCGCTTTATAGTTTTTGTGTTTTTTATAGGAGTAAACAACAGACTAATTGCATTTTATTTTGTAAATCTATAAAACATTTAATTAATATTTAATTTATTTGTGATATTTGTCGAGTTTGGTACGCTAGAGACATCGACGAGCTTGCCACTTGTCATGTTGGGCCTATAGTAAAGTTGGCTAAACGTTAATCCGCTTCTTTATAAGCGTGGTTTTTGAACACCCCGCAAAGGGATACGGTCATGATGATGATACTTATTCAAACAAAAATTAAATTTACAGGTATTATTTTCTGTGTTAGTGAACCTAAAGTCAAAGTCAAAATATTTTTAACCATTTAAACCTATTACAGGCATTTATAAAACGTCAATAATAAAATTCTTCTGAATGATTCTACTCCTGCTAGTGGAATACTAAGCAGCAAAATAGTCCAGCAGCTTAGCAGATTTCAGTGACGTGTTAATGTTTAAGTGAATGACTGACAAAGGTATCTGTAAGGAAAACTCACCTTTATCAGATTTACAAAAGAAAAAGGAATCATCACGACCGTTTCCCTTACGGGGTGGTCAGAAACCACGCTTATAAATAAGCGGATTCATATATAGCCAACTTTACTATAGGCCAATCATGTCAAGTGGCAAGCTCGTCGATGTCTCCAGCGTACCAGACTCGAGAAATATCACAAATAAATTAAACATTAATTAAATGTTTCATAGATTTACAAAATAAAATGCAATTAGTCTGTTGTTTACTTGCTATAAATAACACAGGAACTATAAAGCACGTAAAATCCTTACTTTCGCAATAATTCACACCTTGATACATTATAAGTACAAAGTTAGTTGCTATAAATAGATTTCTAATTGATTGAAATGTTTAAAAATAGAAACATACTCGAAGTGAGGTCAGCTAATGGCCTTTTGATAAATAACAAAACATATTCAACGATCACATTATTTATAATGAGAAATCTACTTGCGTACGTGCTCTAATGGGTATTTAAATAGCGTTTGTTGATGTTATTATCACTTCAATTTTTTTTTTTACAAATTTATTATTAATTTCTATTGATCACGAAGTTAAAAATAAAAAAACTTCTGAACTAGTAATTAGTAAAGTAAAGTATCATCACAACCGTTTGCCTTTCGGGGTGGTCAGGAACCACGCTTATAAGGAAGCGGATTCACATTTAGCCAACTGGCAAGCTCGTCGATGTCTCTAGCGTACCAAACTCGAGAAATATCACAAATGAATTAAATATTAATAATGTAAATTATTAAATAAAATTGTGTCCTGACCAGGAATCGAACCCGGTACCTCCGAGTCTAAATCCACGGACTTAACCGCTAGACAACGGAGGCAGTCTCTGACATTAATAAATACTTAATACACTTTATAAGTACTTTTAAATACATATAAATAAAATATTAAATTTTGAATTTTTGTGTCTTATTGTGAAGCAAAGATAAATACTAACACGGAAGTATGTCCTTGCAGGACTCAAATCAACCATGTTTATTACGTGCATATTTACACGTGATTTGTCAATGAGCGATTTTAATTTAATTTAAATAGGACTGATGGTGATAATTTGCTCAGTCTGCCGGAGCGAGGAAGTATAAACCCAGTAAAGTGTATCCACACGTCGGAATAAGGCTCAAATTGCCGGCATAGTATTAAGGACTGATGTCAGTCATGAGTATCTGATTACAGTTGCTAACATTCATAGACCTCGCGCCCGTCAAGGTCATATGTCGTTCAATTATAAAAAAAAACACTAAATAATTCATTAGTCCACTCTTCAAATTATTAGGTATGTGGTAAAATACCCAGTCAGTCGGATTCATAAGGAACAGGTGGGCGATTTCAGTGGGGCATGCGATCCATACGGCGCTCCAGAAAGAGAAACATTTCAATATGAAATTTCAATTTTACGAATACCTGGCGAGAATTTCTCGTACTACCCACATATCGTATAAAATCATTTTATATTTAATATTCTTAATTCGTCAATATGAACAGCAATAGGCCATCCTAGATTATTATTTAATTGAATTTCTTGCATTAAATAGTAAAGGATCATCAAGAACGGAATCTCTTGCATGGTGGTCGGAAACAACGTTTTTTTAATGAATCGAGTTTACATTTAGCCTACTGTACAGCCCATTATGACGTAGTGATCTCGACGATGTCTATAGTGTACCAGACTCTAGAAATGTCACAAATATTTTTTGTGGTCGCGATCAGGAATCGAACCAAGTTTTAACGTTCAGTAAAACAAAAAAATTAAGTAACAAAAATCCAAATCCATACTAATTTATAAATGTGAAAGAAGATGTACGTGTATAAATACTGGACCTGCATGTATTTTGATGAAATTTGGCAGAAATGTTTCTTGGAACCAAGGGACGGACGTAGGCTTTATGACGTCGTCATCTGATCACATGTGATCCCACAGCCTAGATAGAGATATATATATATATCTGCCGTCTGTTTAATTTGCCTTCACGCCTATATTTCTGAACAGATTTTTGATTTTGATGAAATTAGAAAAAAAAAGTCCTTGAAATTCAGCAATAGGTTATAATTAAATTTAAATACGACATGTGATCCCAGGGTGTCTACACAGGTGGCATCCCATGCTAATGGCAGACCCATCGTCCACGATACCATCGTCATTCCATCATCTTGCATGCCATCGTCGCGGGCCATGTTGATTTGTTCTAAGATGGCTGGTCATCCAGCAGACAGAATAGACCCGACGAAAGACGTTATTAAAGCTGGCGTGACTTGGAATGCAACCTATGCTCTAATCAGAGCTAATTATCCAAATTAAATAATAGATACTGCAGTGTTGCAACTAATGGTTGTGCAGTGCGTTGAAGTGTTGTAACCACTTGTGTACTTGTATGTTCGCTGGTCAACCAACTGCGAATTACGCCATTTCCCGTTTCCACCAACAAACGTTATATCTTTGAGTACAAGTTGTGCCCTAAAAAGAAGAAAATATACTTATTTATCAAATATAATTAAATTATTATTACTAATTATTTGTAGAATAGTTTTAATTTCATAGATAATTTTAGTTTAGTTTTATTTATAATTAGTTTTTAATCTATTTTATTTTAATATTAGTAAGAAATTAAATTTGTCCATCGAGTATTATTTGAAACTAAGTTTGTATTTTGTTACCTAAAACACACAATGTATACGAAAATAAATCGTCATGATCGTAGAACAGTGTCGGATTTAAAAAAATACCCACAATTTTGCATATATATTTTTATATTGTTTGTGGTCTGTAATTTATAGTGCAAATATTAGAAAGGGTTCCAAAATGAAATCTAGAAGGTTTGCACTTATTATGAGACTTAAAAAGTGACAAAAAAACAGTCGAAATGACAGTTGAATGGCCGCCATGAAAATTTTAAATATAGCAGATCCGTCACTGTTCTACGATCATGACGAAATCTTTACTATAAAAAAAAACATTACACAATAAATATATTTCTGAACAGGTAAATCTTGCGATCATAAGTATAATATTTATGTTTTAAAATTTAAGTTTTTAGTTTAATTAATAATATTATTTTTTTAAATCATTGTACTTTACTTCTTTCTAAAGTAAAGCCTATAGTAAAGTTGGCTAAATGTGAATCCTATTTATAAGCGTGGTTTCTCACAACCCCGAAAGGGAAACGGTCGTGATGATACTACCTTACTTCTTTCAAATAAACATATCATATAAATGGTGTCATCATCATCACAGCACCTAGAGCACAGAGTCCTAGAACTCCACTGTTGGAGATAGACCTTCCAGTATATAGTATTTCTGTAGAATTTGGCAAACACTCTGGCCAGAAGGGTTGGCGAGAGGATTATGATTAACCTACTGTTTTTTTTAGTTAATAATAAATATCAAAATGCTAAATAATAGTAATGTATTTTTTGTAAAATTTTAGTATTAGTCATACTAAAATAAAACATCTTCAATATAGGTGCCCATTTAGAAGAAGACGATAATTGATGCCGCTAACTTACCTTTGCTTTTACGAAAAAGTGAATGTCACTTTGGAAATAAGGTTTTATTTACAAAGAATTTTGACCATCAATGAAATCGAAATTGCAAAACATAAATATACACAGACGGGCCCTATTTGTGTTGAAAGTGTGTATTTTGTAGTTGAATTGGGTAATACAAATACAAACTATGAGTGCTTTAACAAGGTTATTGTAGTTAATAACATAACGCGATTTATATTAAAAATATATTTCTTAGGTCATGTTGTAAAGACCATATTTACGAGAGAGCGTTATGCCCTTTCACAATCGGCAATGATACACACAAGCATACCAAATCACGTGCCCGAAAACATTCATAGACAATGATCAGCAATCACAAGCAACTAATCGGATAATCATCAAACGTCGCCGAAATCCTAAATTGCGAGGAATATCTATAATTGCACTTTTAGCAGTTATATTGTGGCTGATTAAGAAAAAAACACTAATGTTTTAAAAATAATGCATTAGTTCATTGTATAAAATTTTGCAAAGTAATAACTATATAATAGTTTAGTGGAAGAAGAAGGCTTAATGTGTCACTATCATAGCCTGTGTGTGTCTATCCATTGTACACGGTATTCAACCCACATCGCTCTTATGCATCTCTCTTTCTCTCTCTCTGTGTGTCACTACATGTATTTTTTTTTATTCCAGTCGTACGATGATTTCTTCAAATCTCTACTGTTCAATGCACGTGTTATCGTCCAGATCTTCTTCGTCATGGGAGGCTTCTTGATGGCATATAAAATGTTCGTCTACGCTGAAAACCATCCCTTCACGATGAAGTCTGTGCCCATGTCTATTGTACACAGATGGCTTAGGTAAGTAAAACAATGAAACAGAGGGATAGCAATTTAGAGATGTTTATATAATTCAACCGCAGTTTACCGTTAAACGACAAAATATTTTGTTGTAAGATTTGAAAAACGCCGCAATTTACTTATTTAAAACTTTGTTGCAGAATTTATATATAGAAGCAGAATTAATAAAGCTAGACATCTCAGCTAACCTGAGGCACATTGTAAATGATTTATATAGACGTAACGTAGGAGCAATTAGAGAATTACGGAATACTAATAAATACAATATAATTTTTACAAAATATTATTAATACATACACACCAAAATATACAATATAACATACGAAAAGGATATCGTGGCACATGAAAAAGCTGCAGAAACAAAAAAAATGTTTTAATACATAATTACAACATACAACATAATTTTAATAATAATTTTCCATAGACAGAGAAGGATTTAACTTTGTTCCAAAATGTCTTCGAATGACAGCTCAAAGTGTATATAGTTTGTCTAAGAGAGGACTAATTAAGCATACTATTAAGCTTGTTAAACTAATGATTTTAATACGGGGTATAAAAAATAATAATATAAGAATTTGTTAATATGTTTATTAATTTTATGAGTGTTATTAAACTTAATATTTTTGTAAATTATCATTATAGTTGGTTTCTTCTTTCAGATTGATGCCAGCAGTCTTGGTAGTAGCAGGTTTAGCGATGACTTGGGTGCCACTTATGGGGTCCGGTCCAATGTGGGACGCCGTTGTAGGACGGGAGAAGGAAATGTGCAGAAACAACTGGTGGCAACTAGTCATATTGTCCCCGAATCTGTTCCCCTTCGAGAATCTATGTCTTCCTCAAGCTTGGTGAGTTTTCAAGTTCCACTAAATACTCAAAAAAAACAGAAAATTTATTTGCAATCTGTGTTAACTTGAATATTGGTGTCATTTCTTTTATTTTAAGATTATATTGTTTGTGAATTATTTTTTATTTATTATTATTATTTATTAATTATCTGAAATCTATATAATCTCTCTGACGTCCAATAAAACAAGTTCTTTAAAACGAAAGTTTCAAATTCCTCAATAACGTATTCTAATATCATATTTATATCATCAGGTACCTCGGAACCGATACGCAGCTATTCCTGATCAGCTTGGTAATCCTGCTCGTCATCTGGAGATGGCCGAGAAGTGCTCCTGCTATCCTTAGCTCCGTCATGGTCATCAGTCTTCTCATCCCATTCCTTCAAAGCTATTTCATGAAACTTCTTCCAATTCGCGTCAGCTTATTCCCTGAGTAAGTTCATTCATTTTTTAATTTATTTTAACTGACGTTAATAATACACGTTAATATAAAGGATTATTAAATTAAGCTGTTACCAAATTTTGCAACATTTCTCTGGCAGTATACTGTGATTCTACACACATCAAAAGTGTCTAGGGATCAACATATATTTTTGCAATAACTTTTCTCCTGATTGATATTCATTAAAATTTTCTTTAAGGATTGATCAAATAAAATGTTTTCGTTTGTCTACAGTAACGATAAACCAAGTCACCTTTGCATTAGTAAAAAAAATTGCCATTTTCCTAATAAAGGGATTTTTGACATTTGAACCACTAACATTAAAGTTCGAAAAAAAGACTGAAATAACAGTTTTTTTTTAATTTTATTGGGTAACTTAAACAATTAATAATCCGTGTTTCTACCGCGAACACTAACAACACAAGAACATCGGTTTGGCATACTCAAAATGAGTTCATCCAAATCACGCTGTGGAATGGCCGCCCATGTTCGTTGCAACAACAAAAAAAGGTCTTCTTGCGACTGGATACCCTCCATATTCGGCAGAGCTCTTCTCTGAAGAATATCCCATGCATGCTCAATCGGGTTCAAGTCTGGCGACTGAGCAGGCCAGGGCAGGACATTGATGTTAGCTGCGGCGAGAGTCTGTCTTACAACTCTTGCGGTGTGCATTATCATGCATTAACTGAAATAAGGGACCGATATGCACTTGTAGAGGAACGATGACGTCTGATACAACCGTCTCAGCATAAATTTGAGCGTTGAGGTTGCCTCTGATCCAAATCAACTCAGTTCTTCCGCCGATCGAAATACCCGCCCATACCATGATGGTTCCACCACTATAAGGATGGACTTCCTGGCAGGATTTTAATCGCTGTTGGCGTCCAGGGGTTCTCCAGTGTCGTATACGTCTTGTATCCGGCCTCATACCAAAACGAGACTCATCAGAAAAGCACACGAAACGCCATTGTTCTTCTGTCCAATTTCTGTGTTCAAGAGCCCATTGATATCGAGTCCTACGATTGTGCATTGCTATAGGTGGTACCCGTAGCGGTCTTCGGGAATGAAGGTTCACTTCATGCAAGCGGTTTCTGACTGTTTGGTCGCTAATTAAGTTCCCTGAAGAGCGATGAAGGCTCACGGCTAACATCATGGCGGTTATTGTTGGAGTTCTTCGAGCTGTGATTTGAATGTATCGGTCTTGTCTCCGTGTGGTGCAGCGATACCGTCCTCCATGGCGCTCAGCCACGGTACCAGTGGTTCGGTAACGTGTCCAAAGTCGACTGATAACACTCTGACTTGTATTCAGAGCTAAAGCCACAGTACGTTGCCGGGAACCAGCTTCTATCATTCCCACGGCTCTGATCATTTCTTCCCTGCTTAAATGACGTCGCCGCTCCATAATAACGTTGGTTTTAATCAGTAGTAGGGAAACAGTAGCACTAATAATGTCTTCAATGCGTCTTATGTTTTTATAGGGAAAATATTGACAGCTGATTTTCATCTTTTACTCGAATTTGATTGACAGTTCCTGTTTTAAATTATGAAATGCACCAAAAAGGATCCATATAAATTTATAAAATCATAAATTTATTACAAAGCCACATCTCAATCACAAGAAATCCGCATAAACATGCTTGATCCCTAGACTTTTTTGATGTGTGTATTTATATTTTAATCAAATTTAAAGTCACATCACTTGCTCGTATATATATGTCTAACGAAATGAATTTTTAAAACCCTGTATATTACTGGGATTAATACTAATTTTGTATTATAATATGGCATCATCATATATTTTATTTTATTTGTATTTTCTTTGTTTAGTTTATATGGCATTGAATCCTGAACCTTTCAAGCTATTATCATATCATGAGACTACGACAGCTTAAAAATAATGTTATTCGAAATAATGACAAATTCAACTGCTGTAGTAGGCACTCCAACTTCCCTATTTAAACGAGACATGAAATTTTAATAACAATAGCATGTATTGGCTTTCCCTAAAATTATGGGTTCGTTGCTCCTTTAATTTAGAATTGTCGGGTTACATTTGAACCGAATTTAATTATAGCAAGAAATATTTATGAGCAATTACTGATAATTTATAGTATAATTATATCTTATGAATTTTCCCAAATTCACCATTATCATAACCACGTACGAGAAAAACTTTTATTCACGTTGGTACATTATTTAAACCATACATATGTTTAACATATTTTTTATTTATCATCTACAATGCTTTACTTTAATACTATGTTTAGTTAATTATTAGCTATATTTTCTGGAGTCTATTCTACTTTCAACTTGTTTTTTCAAGTTTTTTTTGCGACAGCTAAATCAATTTTTAAATTTGTATAAATTGTTATATTTGTTATACGAGTACTTGCCAACCCATTTGGTGTAACCCAATTATATATATATATTTGTATTATAGGGGCTTTAATTATGACTTTAAGTTAGTATTTTAAACATTTTTGTTTATTCCATTATTCAGATCTATCAGAGATATATTTGGGTTCAACGACACGTTTTATCATGCGTACGTCTCTGCCCAAGGCAACTGGGCTGGCTACCACCTCGGTATCATCACGGCATATATCTATCACAGAGCCCAAACCGAGAAATGGAATCTTCAAGATTCAGTGGTAAGTCGATCACAAGATAAATTTATTCGCGTAAGCCTATATATAGGCTTATTATTTAAATTATGTTTTTTTATTATAAAAGGCAGACATAGAATTTATCTTGTATTTTTTTTTTGATAGTAAAATAAAATAGTAGGTGCAGTGAAAGTATAAGAAATGTAAGATTTATTTCTTATTAATTCATTTAAAACTTGGATATTGATAATTGATGATAAAAATAATAACAGATTTGCAAATAAATCTGAAATCAATAATAAACGCAATAATGTTTTAAATATGAATCGACTAAATTATAATTGAAACAATTTAGTATCAATTTGTTGCTCTAAGGCTCTCATTATTAATAGAAATAAGTTTTTATCAAATGTCAAATCAAGAACGAAGAAAGAGACAAATCTATATATTAATATGGGCGTAAGTGGTCCAAGTCAACTTGATATCAATTCGTGAGTGATAAAACGTCTAATCCCCTAAATGTAGAAACAGAAGCTAATTATTATGGTAAATATATAAAGTTAAAAGTTCAAGACCAAAAAACATGCAAGAAGGTCAATGCTATCATCTTTTTGCAAAAAAGATTCAATAGATGTTGGCCTTTGCAATATTAGTTTCTAGGTTTAGATTTAGTATCTAACAACAGTACATTCTAAGCTATTATTTAAATATGCACGTGTTTTGCTAAAATTCCCTCGGCCTAATACCTTGCAACAAATCTCTTTTGACACACAGCAAAAGATCCACGCTAATGTGATCAGGGCGAATGAGAGATTGGACTAGCCCTATCAAGAGTTTTTCTTGCTTGCTTTCTATTGTATCTATCTGAACATGTAACTATTATAAATAGAGCTACCAATGTTCTGTATATTTTTTTACAATTATCTTCTAGGTTATGAAATTCCTGTTTCTTGCTTCCATTCCCGTGGCTTGTGGATCAGTTCTGATGGGCTGGGACCTCCACCACAGAGAAGCCAGTGTTTTTGAATCAGCTGTCTTCAATGCCTTCAACCAGAACTTGTTCGCTCTATCCATTTGTATCTTTACTATTGGATGCTTCTACAGAATGAAATTCCTTGGCATTTCAAGTAAGTAGCTGATTGCTTTCTAATAGATCTTCAATAGTGTCCAAGCTGCCAGTCTTCCACTAGCAGCTTACTGAAATTAAATATTATTTATTATTCAAATAGTTTTTAACATATATTTTTGTAGGACTACAATTATTGTCATCTACTCAGATGACTGTTTTTTTGCTAGTATTTTACGGCATTCCGTCAAGATCAGAAGTCAAATGGAAAATATGTTTTATATATTAAAAAAAAATATATAGTCTCTTAAAATGGTATTACTTTTGGTTTATTCTAATCATAACTATCAGTTAAAATAATCCAATCATCACTAATTTCAGAACTGTACATTGGAGCTGTGGAATGGGGCCCCCTTCAACCTCTCGGTAGGATGTCCTATTGCGCTATGTTACTCCACGCCACCATTCTGAGAACGTATGGAGGGCAGATGAGGAGATCCTTCTACGCTACGGACTATACTGCTGTGAGTAAATTGTACCTTTTATCGAATTACATTACAGAATCCTAGACCTTTACAGGAGATGATATATAGATAAGTGCAATACATACCTATATAGGTTTAGCATCTATGTTATATGCTGTGTTCAACTTGGCGTTCTAAGCACTATTTTTGCCGAATTTCATGCTTTAACAGGCGCTTAAGTAGCGTTTTCATTTAAAGCAACATTCAGTAAGCAAATCTGTGAATGTGAACACGAGGATGGGAATAGTATTATATCCGAATTTCGATAATTGAGCCCGCAATAATTAACTGCTCTCCTGGTACTTACACAATACATTTAAAATATATTTTCTCGTCAGACAGCTATCAACGACATCATTCGGAGGGCTTTTGTCACTGCTGGAGTACCCGCGATCCTAGAACCCACTGGTGTGGGATGCGACATGTGTAGACACATTAGCCCCATCTGAAATCCAGGCGACTTCGTCAAGCTCGGGAAGTGCGGCGGTTTCTGTTGAGAACCTCAAACTGCGCAAATACGTCAATCGCGGTACAGGTTACGAATTTGCGTTGTTTGGGGTCGAGTCAATTTTATGATGACACTCAGCCAAGCGTCTGGCCAAAAACTTATCCCAACGGCTGACGGAAAAGTCTGGAGACAGGCAAGCTGGCAATTATCTCTGCCAACGTAAGAGGGGAAATGTTGCCAGTCTCATTGGGACTATCCCTGCAGGGTCGTCTCTAGAGAACATTTTGTATTTATAGTTATTTTTTATTAGGTTTAGTTTTTTCAGTAGGTTTTAGAACAACAATTGCTGAATAGATTAAATCAATTGATTGAATAATTTAATTAATGAATGACGTGGAGCCACTATAAATCAAAGTTGTCAATTGCTTATTCTAAGTTTTCACCTCCTGGGTATAATTTTAAACACCGCGATCATTACGTAGTTACGTTGTTTTGTTTCAGATAATGCTATTTTGCGGTATAGTAACGATGACATATATATGGTCACTGCCATTGTATTTGTTTGTGGAAGCTCCGGCTTGTGCGCTACAGAAACTATTAATGACTCCAAAGAGAAAACCAAAAATGGAAGAATGCAACGACAGTAACGGGAATCAAGTAAAACCTGGCATTTCTACTACATCTGTATCTACAGTCTCTACTCATATTTAATTTTTTGCTTCAATAAGTAGAAAAATAAGTCATGAAAATGTTTGATGTTTAGATGAAATTTCTAGTTTAGGACTTTTTGAGGCTGTATTCAATGTTTTATCTTTCAATATATTACTTTCTTTATAAAGAAGACATACTTGTACAATAATGAAAATATAATATAAAAAAATATAGGCATTAAATAATCTTACAAAGTTTTCAAACAAAGAAACGGATTTATCATAACATAAGGCAGTTATTCTTTAATTAACTGCCTCCGTTGGCTAGCGGTTAAGTCCGTGAATTTAGACTCGGAGGTACCGGGTTTGATTCCTGGTCGGTAAACAAAAATATTGATTGATGTAAATTATATTTAATTTATTTGTGATATTTCTCGAGTTTGGTATGCTGGAGACATCGACGAGCTTGCCACTTGTGATGATTGGCCTATAGTAAAGTTGGCTAAATGTGAATCCGCTTATTTATAAGCGTGGTTTCTGGCCACCCCGAAAGGGAAACGGTCGTGATGATACTTTACTTTATTATTTAATTAACAAAATTTTTAAAGCAAAGTAAGTCAACGAAAAATAATATCATAAATAAAATAAATATATAATTTAAATGTTGAATCAGCTTCAAAAGTAGAACCTTATACGTAACCAATATTTTTTGTAATCTAACCTTAATGCCACAAAAGAGATAGTTGCTTCTTAATTAGCAGTCGTATTCCATTACTTGAAGCGCAAACGTTTAATGGGTTTCGTTATTTATCTTAAAGCTTGCGTCAAAATAACATTATACTATACAATTCAAAATTATATTATCGATTGACCTTGTGTGAGACATGTAAACTCAAATTTCAACGGATAATAATAATAATAACATTATAACGTTTGCGCTTAAGTCATTGAATATGGCTGCAAATGTTGTTACAGATCTAGTGCATTATGTATTTCTATCAGGAAATCTCGGGTCTCAATCTGAATACGACGGCTTAAGTGTCAATCAATTATTGTATTAAACGAGTGACATTTTCATATCCACTTTATAATTTAGTGTCAAATGGTACTGAAGCCAATTGAGAGAGCGCGATAAATACGAACCTTTTCGATAAAATTCGTTGGATAACCATTATGCACTACATCTGTATTTTAATATTTTGTATATACTCGTATATAACAAAATATTTTAAATATGTGCTCAAAGCCGGCATAGTGTTAGGGACTGATGGCAGTTACGAGTATCTGACTTCAGTTGCTAACATTCATGGACCTTGCGCGCCACTTACCATCAGGTGGGCCCAAGGTCACATGTCGTGCTAGTATAAAAAAAAAAAAAAAAAAAAAAAAATGAAAAAATAATAAACATTGATATTTTTTGTTACGTCTGGTAATTGGTAGCGTGGTTGTCACTTTTCAGAGCCAATCACGTGCCTTTTAAATAAAAAGTTAAATGTTTAATATTGATTCATCTCTTGAGAATCTGGGGTTTACATGAATTTATATTCGCCGTGCGGCTACACGCTGAACAAATCGCCTGACCTGGCTACTTCATTTACACAGTTGTCTGAAATAGCAAACGACTAAGACATTTTCTTCAGTTTATTTTGGCGTAAAATACCCGCGTAACTTCCAAGTTGACAGCCTAACAGCCCACAAAGATTAATTCCTGTAACTTCAAAAACTTTATCTTATATATTGATTGATTAATTTTCATAATAAGACTCGTCGATTTCAAAAACTAACTCTGGCCTGACTGAGACATCTCACATTTTATCGGTTTATTCAAATCATTTTAAAAAGAACTATTTGATCAGCTAGTTGAACATCGACTTGTGTAAACCCCTGCATTAGACTCAATTTTAACTGTGATTTCCAAATTATTCTTTGTAATTAACTTCCTTCTAATTTAGTCAAATAATTAATAAATATATTCCAATAATACTCTTTGGAATTTAGGAAATGCTCAATTTATTTAGGAATTTTGTAATATAGAATTATTAATTAGATATAAAATTTATAATGAATGAAAGAATATGACATACGAATAAAGCGTTCACTATAATTATTATTTATATTTTTTTTTTCTTCCTTAAAATAGGAACGTATTATAGAGGTACCTACTATCATAATCTCCCTGCTGGGGAGCCACTTTATACGTACTCTTGCCACCCTCATCCATCCCCCACCACCGACCTTCTTCAGGTCATCAGTCTATCTGACAGGGGTCGTCCCACACTGCGTCTTCCAGTACGTGGTCTACACTGCAGGACCCGTTTACTCCATCGTTCAACGGTTCTGCGACAGACTTATACAGCCCATTGCCACTAATCCACTAATTTGAAATATGTCGGTAACTTTAGTTCTTCAACGAAAGGCAATGTTTATGAATTTATCCTCTCTATCATAAGCTCTCTCCATAGCTTGCTGAGTGACCTTGACTTGCTGTCATTGTCCACATTTATGCTGCATACGACATTGTACAACACAATATATAAATAGTATTATTAATATTCTGCCTTCGTGGTCTAGCGGTTCAGGCCGAAGATTTAAACGCGGAGTTGCTACGTTCGATTCCTGGTCGAGAACACAAAAAATATACTACGTGTAATTGAAAAAGAGTAAATATTTTTTAGGCATCAGGTGTCATTGGTAGAAACCCTTTTTAAAATAAAAAGGTCACCTTTTTAAAGATGAAATACATTATCCGAAAAGCAAAACACTAATGCATAGTGAATAAGGCCGAGTCCGCGATATCCATCGTGATAAATACCTTATGGTTGGGACTGTTATTATTATTTTTTCTCGCCCACAGGTGAGAGACGAAATAGAGAGAAAGAATTACTCAAGTCAACGTTTGAGCGACCGTCGACCTCTCGCTACCTACTTGATAAGACTCTGTATGAATGGCGATATTTTTTTCAAAATTTCTCTGCATTGTAACTTAAAATTTTATTACTGAATAATTATAATAAAAAATACGTAGTTCCTTATTTTTATTCTAGACTAGCTGACCAGCAGCCCTATTTTGTTACTTAAGCGCAAACGTTATATAATGGAATGCGTTAACTATAACTATCACGCTATTAAAGTTGATATCCGCACGGCCGCTGTCAACGTCGAGCGCTTATAGAGTTGAGAATTGAATAATATTTTGTAATTATGACGCAATCTCTAATAACGTCTAAAATCCACTAATAACGTTTGCGGCTAAGTAACAGAATAGGGCTGCTGGCGAACTTCGTACAGCCTGACAGTCAATGTATGTCATTATTAATAATAATAATACTCACACAGAACAATTTTTAAAACAAATCATAGACAATTTATGACGTAAAAGTGACAGTTGTTGTATTTTAAATTAATTAATTTGGTTATTTGTCCTTTATTATATAAATTAGGCCGCCTCCGTGGTCTAGTGGTAACAAACGTTGCCGTGAACTCGGGATGTCGTGGGTTCGATTCTTACCGGGGGCAAGTTGTACATTGTATAATTTGTCTCGGTCTGGGTGTTTATATGTATAATATGTATATATTTACAAAAAAAAAAAGTATAATATGTCGTTTATCAACCATCTAGTTTCCGTAACACAAGCTTCGCAGCTTACCACGGAAACTAGATGGCGCTGTGTGACCTGTCTGGAAATATATATTTATTATTTAGGTAAATATAAATTTCTGAAAGCACCCATAAATATTTGACAACCAACATTGTTTGACAGGTATGAAACCCACTAAAATTTTGTATGGAAAAATGATTTTTCCCAATATTATTTTTTTCGGCCATTTTTTTTATATTATTAATAGTTATTCTGCTATTCGGGGCGGAGACAAATCCAACAAATCAAAAACCTTGAAACTCGTTCCAGCCGTTCTCGAGTTATAAGTGTTCTAACAAACCCGACTTTGTTTTATATACAAGGTGTCTCAAAAGAAATTTTATATTTAGTGGATCGTTTAAAAAAAAAGTAAGCCGCATATAAAAAAAATGTTTATTAATTATTTAACCTAATTGTTTCAACTTCTCAATTTTTTTATATAGTTTTTTTTCTTTTTCATTTGCAGCAACCACATCATTATTTCTATATTACTTCCCTCATCGTTTAAGTGGTTTATTTGTATATTTATTATGTGTATATAGGATATTTATATATATATAATTTATTTATGTACGTGTTATGTAATAGTAAGTAAATATTGGTATGTATGTATTGATATACAATGGACTTACTTAATATTGCACCTACCATCTATACTGTCTAAATGTCCTAAAGGTTTGGCTGTCAGAGAATGCCTAGCGGCATTAAGTCCGCCTTTGTACATAGTGCAATAAAGTTTTTAAATAAATAAAAATAAATAAAATACACTTTTTGGGGATTTATTTCTTAAAAATAATATCGTCTAAATGTAGACCTTCGCGTTCTCGGCACTCATTTAATCGAACAGTAAAATTTTTGTAGGGGTGCAGCTTTAGATCTTTGTGCATAATGCGATGTAATGATGATCTATGCACATTAAAGCACTTGCGCGCTTCCGAATTGAAAGGTTTGGGTCGTCACGAACAGACTGATTAACACTCTCCACGTTTTCTACCGTTCTTGATGACCTAGCCCGGTTTTTGATTTGTCCAGCGTTGTACCAGTCTCTTCAAACTTTTCAACCCAATGTCGAATGAGAGGAAAGTCAAAAGTCAAAAAGTCACAAATCAAAATATCTTTATTCACGTAAACCTATCACAGGCATTTATGAAACATCATTAATTTAATTATTTTGAATGATTCTACTCCTGCTAGTAGAAGACTAAGCAGCAAAGTGGTCCAATAAGTATGCTGTTAGCAGAAGACCAGCAGCTTAGCAAATTCCAGTGACCTGTTAATGTTTAATCTGACTGAGAAAGGAATCTGCAAGGAAAACTCAGCTATATCAGATTTCTGTCTGCTCCCGAGAAACGCTCCATAGCGACTGAATTCCCAAGAGCCAGGCTTTAATAAATCACACATATACACTTAAAGATTTACATATTACGAATTTATGTTTATGAATGTCAAAGAAGCGTAAAAGAATATATAATAACACTTATACTGGTAAAAAAGGTGTATTTTACTGTTAGTTTTGTTAAATAATAACTATGTACGTTGTAGTTGTAAAGTAGGCTTGAAATAAAAGTTCTGGTGACAATGTTATGTTACGTTTCATCCTGGGTCCAAGGAACTTCTTAACCAAATTTTATTGAAATCGGTTGTGGAGTATAGGAATGAAGGCGAATTTAACACACAATGCAAATAAAAAGCTGCGGGGGCATGTCGTGGACAGATGGCGCCAACGTCCGGTCCCAGGATTCCATATTTTTTTTAAATATAGGCGTTAAGGACAGACAAACATACATATATACATACAAAGCTTCGTTCACATTTATAATATTAGTATGTATAATAATAAATTAACTGAAGCGATAAAAGCAAATTAAATTTATTTTTTTTGCAATTATTTTCATTATTCATCAAAATTAATTTTATAACAAAGCCATATTGAATCTTAATGAAGCTTTGATGTCATTAAAACGGTTTAAGTCCTATTGACCTGTAAAATTTTAACCTGTAAGAATTGACAAAAGTTTTACCTTTTATTTAATTGACGAATATATGGGTAAATATTCGTCTCATTTTGGCGTTTTTAAGTCAATTAACATTAAATTTTGTATATATAAACATTTATTGTTATACATAGAACTTAAGGTATTAAAAATAAAAAAATATAAACTAAACCTTATAAAAATAAACTTTAAGTAAAAAATGTCCTCT
Source organism: Tinea semifulvella (assembly GCA_910589645.1). NCBI lineage: Eukaryota > Metazoa > Arthropoda > Insecta > Lepidoptera > Tineidae > Tinea > Tinea semifulvella. The sequence goes on from OU342604.1 coordinate 2,263,926, forward strand.
AGAGATCACTCTTCAGGGATAGTCTCAAGATGACTGACATTTCCCCTGTCTATAGCGAGGCTAAATCAATTTAATTTTAATTTTTACTTTTAAGTAGTTTTATTCATATAAAAATAACCGTTTAATTCTGTTAGTTAAATAAAAAATATATATTAATAGTTTTAACTCCAAATAATATATACGTATATAAACTCCAAAACAATATATAGAAAGTGTTAGTGGTACGGTTATAAGTAGGTTTTTCTTAAAATTCTAAAAAAAGTTTGTTTGAACCCCGGCATGTACCAATGACACTTGTGTACATTTGTCATAGATTTTCAACATCATCGTTCCCGTGTTTCGGAGAGCACGTTAAGCAGTCGGCCCCAGTTTCCCTAACCTAACCTAACCAACTTGTGGAATCGTTAATAAATTGTGAGTAAAAATTGACAGCAGATCCCCGCCAACCCGTCTGGCCGCGTGGCAAGTGTATGCAAAGTTTTTCAGTTAAAATTACAATTCTGATTTTTTAATTTGTTATGACGAAAACTTTAGGTTTTAAAATTACCTTAATATATAGCGTCTCGTCGATTGTTGTCACAAAAACAGCAACGGGTCAAAAAAAGAGGGTCTAGTGGGTACAAATATAAAGAACAAATTTCTACATTTTAATGCGCTTTAACTTTGCTAGCTGCTCCAATTGTCTTCATCATTCAAACACCTTAATTAAATACTAATCATTTGAAATTATGCTTATTCCTCCACCTTTTCGGACAACTTTTTGTTCATAGTCGGTTGTAAACCCGAGACTTCTTCTCCTCTCTTCAAATAACAAGTATTTATGAGGACACATGTAGCTTTCGTATCAGTGAAGTCCTAAGTGGTTGCCTATACGCACTCGCAGAAACCGTAGGATTCTCTGCATGTTGTTCTCAGTATTAAATGAGTCTAATACACACTTCAATTTCCTTGATGCCGCTCACGACAGAACTTTACGACCTTCTTCTAACTCCACGCTCTCCTTCCCCACACATCACACCGCATTCGTTTCCAAGTCGTTTGCGGTAGTGGCTGTCTTTGGAACCTGTTATCGGTGGACATCAATCAAGCTCACAAGTAGAACACTATTTAAGAAACTGGTCTATGCACACTATTTAAATTCACCATAAGCCTAATACGCTCTCTGCTGTCTTTATGTCTCTAATTATAGTCATCATATAGTAGGTATACTATATCTATGTATATTCATAGATTGTATGTATGTAGTTTTATTTCTATGTATTAGTATGTAAATAAATAATTATTCACAAGTATTGACGTCTAATATTTTCTATTAGTTTTGATAGCACCTGCCTTATCTTGTTGTAATAGCATTATGGTCTTATGGTATGGATGTAGCGGCATTAGATCCGCCATTGTACTTTGTTCAATAAAGTTTATAATAAATAAATATCTAATAAATAAACCTACGATATCTTATACCGAATTATACGTAAACTATTAATACTTTTATTTGATCTTACGTCGATGTACGGATTAAAACTGACTGTACCTTTGAACTGGTTTAAGTAGTATTTCTTTTATATTTTAGCTTTAAATAAATAATTGTAAATATATAGTACATTATTGTTTAATTTTCCACCTTTTCATTACCTATAACATGTGACTTGGCAACAGCCTTCTTGATTCGATTTCTTGTCCCGAAGGTTGATGGTAAGAAAATGCCAAGCATATGCCTTTTGTATTAAATAATAAGGTTTTTAATAATAAAAAAAATAAAAATAAACGTGTGTGCCGATTTTTGATGATTCTCACATTAATCGATTCGTCTTAATCATGAGAGTGTCACTAAAGATATGACATTAATCAAATTTCTGTACGGCGCCTTATCATTACATCTCCTAGAACAAGCATTTCAGAAATTCCTGGAGAATTAGGCCTACACTCGCTACGCCTGGCCAGACGGGTTGGCAATGGTCTGATGTCAATTATTAATGTCAATTTATTAACCACTCCCCAATTTGGTATTAGTGGAACCGAAACCTACGTTTTAACGTGCTCTCCGACGCATTGGACTGTGGTGTTGTAAATCTAAGACAAATGTATGTAAGAAAAGATTATTTTTCATCCGTACATGCCAGGGTTCTAACCCCGGCATGTACGAATGAAACCTTCCTTTTTAGGATGTTAAGAAAAGCATTCTCACAACCGAGCTTAAAAATATTATAGTACAATATAAATATTCCTAATATAGCCTTAATTTTTACTATTAGCGTAATTGATAATTCTAAAATCAACAAAATTATAATTTAGAAAATAATAATACAGAACTTAATAGGTAAGTAGGTATATAAATATATTTGTATTCAAAATTGTATAATGTTAGAGAAAAACATATGAGCGTAATATAAAAGCTAACGTTATCAGTGCGGGTTTTGAAGGACCCTGTCAACCGGAAGAGGGAGAGGAAACCGGAAGTATGCTTATCTCGCTCGCTCACTCCACGGCGCGTGACGACGTAGGTAATGAAGTTACGCTTTGCAACTGTATTCTCCGACTTTTGACAGGTAACTTTGTATAAAACTCTAGTGCTGTGTTCACATAGCTTGCTGTTAGCCTTACGATAGTAGTAACCTTAGGTGCGAATTATACAGAAACGGCGTAAGGCTTACTTGCATTACTACAACAGCTGCCTACAAAGTATATAAGTACTTATTATATGTAGTATGTGTATGTATGTATTATATGTAGTGTGTATATATATATTATATATTGTATGTCGTATATGTATTTTTGGATGTAGTTTAGTATGTAAGTATATCCTTTTATCTGGAGCCTAATTATTTCCATATATATCATATCTATATTACGTGTTGCACCTACCTTACATCTTGAACTTTCCACATTATCCTAAAGGTTGGCTGTCAGAGAATGTCTAGCGGCATTAAGCCCGCCCCTTGTACATAGTGCAATAAAGATTTAAATAAATAAATAAGGTGAAGACGCAGAGCAGATGTGAAACTGATGAGGCACGGACGCGATTTAAATTATATCAAAGAGGCGAAGGCAAGTCACACCGTGTGACTTTATAGTAATAGCATGTCTTCCTCTTCAGACGACGGAGATGCGCGTGCTTTGCTGCAACCAATGTGCAGAGACATTTATTTTTAACATTTTTCTTATCCTACAGCATAAGAAACGACGAACTCCAGTCGCGACTGCTAACGGGGAACAGATGACCGCGGGATTTTGTATTGAAACGTTTTTAAGCGGCAAGATGCCTGCGACACCTTACGCTGTTTCTGTATAATTTATTTATTTATTTATAAACTTTATTGCGCAAAGTACAAAGGCGGACTTAATGCCCGAAGACATGCTCTGACATACAAACAGACAAATTTGATCAAATGTAGGTGCAATCATAAAGATAATAAGAGAAATAAATAACTATTTAAATTAACAGCAAATTAATATATTCTTACTTACAATATATATGGAATAAATATTATAATATCGATAGACTAAACACTAATACATACATATTATTATACATAAACATACTTATATACTACTTACTAACGCTGTGTTTAGAAAGTGTGAAAACATCAGTTTTTTGAATAATGTTCTGGTAGTTGCTTGCCGTATGGTAACAGGTAGATTATACAGGTAGGTTTCTGCGGCAGATGTGTCCGGCCCATTGCCACTTCAGCTTGCTAATTTTAAAAGCTATGTCAGTAACTTTCGTTCTCTGACGAATATCAACGTTTCTAATTCTATTCATCAGAGAAATACCAAGCATAGATCGCTGAGCGACCTTGAGTTTATGGATCAGACTCACTGTCAGTGTCCACGTCTCTGCTCCGTACGACAATACTGGGAGGACGCACTGGTTAAAGACCTTCGTCTTCAAACATGTGGTATGGACGATAAGAGGATGTGTCGGCTTCTTTGCTAAATTATTCTAGAAGACCACGAAAAACTACAAAAGAATTCGAGTAAAGGGAAAATAAGAAATTCGGTGGAAATCTCCCAAAATATGACCGAGAAAATGTGGGACGAGTGGCGGCAAAATTCTAACAAATCGTTCATTATTTCAAAACTGAGGGCTCTAGAGATTCCTATTTGAATTTTTATGATATCGAGTTCTATGCAAATTGGCGACAAATAGGGCATGATTTTTTTCCGGTGCCTCTTCCCGAATCTTTTGCGGATTTTCTTATTAAATTCGCATAAAATGTCTACTCGCGTATTCGTGCCAAGGTTTTCAAAGATTAATGGTTTCGCCAATAAGTATTTTACTGTGTTTGAGTGTTTTTTCTTTGTTTTATTTATTTATTTAAAACCTTTTGCACTATGTACGAAGGACTATGTAAATACTAATGCCGCTAAATATTCTCACCCGGTCAACCTTAGGGACATTACGAATATTGTATGTGGTAGTTTCGCGCAAATTAAAGAACATATAAGGGAGAAATTAAAATTTAGTATACACAAATTTATTTATGTCACCTAATATATTATTATACATAAAAACAATACATATTGTTTATTGTTTATTTATTATACTTAGGAGCCTATAGGAACACTTGGATTCGTCTATCTTTCATTTTTATTATTTGATACCTATTAATATTAAATAAATATAAATAAAAACGGCTGAAATAGCTGGCTGTTGTTAGCAAGGAACAGTCTGCTAATAAGGGCATAGTGCCTCAGAATAACAAGCTTAATTCTAATAGTGGATAGCAGCTGTAAAGGAGCATTGTCTTATTTACCTACACTAAAATAAAGCTAAATATTAAATGACTAATTATTAAAATTATTATGTCACATCTATATATACCTATATATATATATATTTTTTTTCAAGATGTGTGTGATTACCATCTTTATAAACAATTTTCTATTTGGCGCCTGACGAATATCTAAAGGTAGGTTGTTCCACTGACATTCTAAGGCGCAAATGGATGGTGTCTTAGAATAATAAAGCGATATAAAGATTTTCATACAAAAAAACAGTCAACTTTGAGGCCATAACAAGTTATATTCGTAAGTGTAAACGACTATGTTTTATTAAAGCCAACGATATCAAATCGCCGATTTAGAGCGAAACCAACTATTTTTTTTTTTACTCCTATAATTTAAAAAAGTTCTGCTTTTTCCAGTGATAAAATCGACTAAGCATTGCGACGCTTAGTTTGGAAGATAGTGGGTCTTAAAAGTAACTAAACGAACGCTTTTAGCCGAAAACACAAATCCAAAAGTAAGTACATACATACATATTTTACGCCAAACCCCTTGCGGAGTAGGCAGAGACAATTGAGCACCACTTTTCACGATCACGACATACCTCTTTTGCTTCTTCGACATTCATCAACCTCTTCATACATGCCCTTTTGTTTCAATGGCTTTTTAATGCACCTTCAGCTAATGTTTTATTTATTTGATCGTGATAGGCAAGTCTTGGTCTGCCAGGGCCTCTTTTACCCACAACTTTCGCATTTTATATCAGGTTCATCAATCTCTCTTCGCTCTTTTCAACATGCCCGAACCATCGGAGCATGCCTTTCCTTATTTATGTACCTATGCTTTCTTTTATACCTACCCTTTGCGTATTTCGTTATTACGTATACGGTCCGACAAAGTTACGCCGCATATCGGACGCAAAGACCTCGTTTCTACTGCATTAACTCTACTCTCATGCGCATTCTGACATATACACGTCTCGCTTTCATACATACATAGTGTTGGTACTAGCATGGCATTGTGTATGGCGAGTCGAGCTTTATCACTGACATTTTGACTAGCGAACAGTGACCCCAGGGCACCATTAACACTATTTCCCGCGTTCGTTCTTAACGAAACTCTTTACTATAGGCTCATCATGACAAGTGGCAAGCTCGTCGATGTCTCCAGCGTACCAATTTCAAGATATAGCAAAAAAAAAACAAATATAATTATTGTGCACCGACCAGTAATCAAACCTACTACCTCTGCATCTAAATCCACGGACTTAACCGCTAGACCACAGTGGCAGTTCTGTTTTTCATTCTATGAATGATGATTATTTGAGACAGTACCCATATAAATCTTTACCGATACACCAAAGGCAAATGCTGCGATATATTCTTTCTGAATATAGCAGAGGTTAATGGTGTATCGAGCATTGGAGACTGTTAGTTAATCCAAATAAGGTCGCGCTTCGACCCAATGAGAAATAGTCTTTTCTTAGGTACATTTGTAATAGATACATAGATCTTAGCCTTAGAGCATACACCGTTTGTGATTACACCACTAACTCTGTAAGAATCGAAGATACAAACAAAATAATTTACATCCAAGTTCGACATTCGCAACGCGTAATATATTTCCCATGAGACAACACTTTGGAAAAAAAACCACTAAATTTTAGTTACATAAAACATTGAACTAAGTAGATGCAGACCTATCCCCAGACCCCTCATCAGATTGATAGATGACTTTAAGAAGGTCGCTGGTGGAGGTTAGATTAGAGAAGCAAGCAGAACAAGAAATAGTCAAATGTCTATTTAAATGTTGTTTATTTTTTATGGAGTTTATTTGTAAAAAGTGTTTCAATTTTAATAAATCATAAATTTACAAAATAATATGTATTTCACATACCAGTCGTTAGATAAACTCCAAGAAATAAATAAATTAAAAATATGATTTGTGTTTAATTCAGTTACGTATCTATTCCGCCATTTTTAATAATTGATCTACTAATAAATTTCATAGTATCTATCGAAATTAATAAATTGATCAATTATTAGGGATGCTTCAATTAACAAAAAGTACAAAAAAATCAAATAAATAATTTAAAAAATTGCCGCCAATTCTAGTTCGGTGGGAAGCCGTCGTAGCGCTACTAAAAGAGATACGTTCTAGGTTCAACGTTTTCGTTCTCGCAACGTTTGACCTATAGATCAATCCATGTGGACGACCGGAGACCCTTGTTGACAATGAAGAATTGAACGTTAGAGTTAGCAATCAGGCTTTGGTGTAAGTGACAAAACAATTTTGATTCACTTGAACTAAATTTGTCAATTTCATCTAAAAAAAATGATTATTAAAAAAAAACAATTTCGATTGGGCAGTCCAAACCGCCTGCAAAGATTTTATTCATTCTTGCACTCACAATTTTTTGGAATCAACTACCTTTAAAATGGCGAAAATGCATAGATAATAATATTATATACTTTTATTGATTAAATAAAAAAAACGTTTAACTTTTCCTTGGAACTCAGGGTTGGACTTGACATTACATCTAACCATGACATGTGAACCTACGACCAACTGAAGTCTTTCTTCGCTAACCAGTACATTATAAACGCCCGGGTTAAACAGCTAGTTAAAAACGATGAAACAGAAATGCCTTTAATACTCGTAGGTTTAAGTGAATAAATATATTTTCACAGTAAATTTAACGCGACCGATGTCCTAAATGACAATTGTTTGAAGAACGTTGACTGTACACGTTTTAATAAGACTGGATTTCCCCATTTGAATAACAACTTGCCTCTTTCCTTCTCTTTTTTGGTTTATACGTTAGACAGGGACGTAAATACAAGAATCTTGGGTCAAATACACTATCCAGACAGAGTTCTCGACGTATCAATGTTTATTATTAATAATAGTGTTTTGATAAGTTTCGAAGAGGTGTTTACGTCATTGCAGTGATAATTTGAATGTTAGTGATTTAAAAAGTAACCCAAATTAATATTTATTGTTATAATTTGTGTAATTTTAAGATTAATACTGAATGAGCTTTGTGTTGTTAAAAAACAAAACCTGTGATCATGTGGCAATTTACTTTAGTTCTACTTATAGCATTGCATAAACATATAGCTGGAGTTAGCATAGTTGGCAATCCCTTAGTTTTTTTTCATTTGTGTAATGGCACTGATGACATCAGCTCTGCGCTAGAACCTGGTTTGCCTCCAGAAGAAGAAAATAAGTATAGTTTGTTCATACATAAGCAAATACCTAAATCTAGCAATGTGGATATTATATTTGATACTGAAGCTGTCGTTACTTTGGTAAGTAATTTTCACTTTAATAATAAAAATAGAATTAAATAGGCAAAACAATAATTTATTTGTAATATTTTCTAAGTCTGGTACGCTAGAGACATCGATGAGCTTGCCACTTGTCATGATGCTAGCTTTCCTGTCTCCATATTTTTCCGTTAGCTGTTTTAATAACTCCTTGGCCAGACGCTTGGCTGAGTGGACCCATCGACTCGACTCCAAACAGCGCAAATTAGCAACTTGTACTAAGGTTGGCGTATTTGCACACCAGGGACCTGCTAAGTTTCCACAGCCCAACGGTCATGCCGTCGGGTCTTTTGCCATCGCTTCTTGCAATGCCAGAGAGTTCTAGGATCGTGGGTACTCCAGCAGTTATAAAAGCCCTTCGAATGATGTCGTTCGAAGCAGCGTGACGAGCAATAGCGCAAGAAAGCCCATGGTGTCCGAGATATTCGACCCGACACTGGTGTGGGTGGACAGTCCGGGTTCCAAGACGAAGGCACACGGCCATGGTCAGTGTATTTCGATGTATATAACAACAACAAAAAAACTCTTTATTTCAGAACAACCCAGACTATGCGAGGATTTATGCTAAACCAGACAACGAATTTAGAATTCGGTTTTTCAAGGAAAAGGAAAGTTTTGGAATGGATGTCAAAGGTGTTAAGGCGGGTGTTATTCCCTATCCCACTAGCATTAATATCAATAATGACGAATTTTGCTCCAATCCTTCAATTGTAAGTATCTACAAAGTAAATCAGTGTAGGCACCTTAACCGTTATAGTTACAGGAAAAAGTCCTAGTCCTAGGAGACCATTCATGACTTTTTGACATATAGTATGCCATGAGGCCCGTTTAACAAAATCTGTAAATACCTCCAGTATAAGCCTACATATGAACCCGAATTGAGATGTACCCAGCAGCCCTATTCTGTAACTTAGCCTACCTACCAAAACCTTATATACAAAATGGAGGACTTTAAACATGCATTGAGTTTATCCGCTGGCGTTGATCGTGGAATCACTGATAACATTATCTTCTGAAATCTCCTGCTAATAAAATCATCGCTCCTTTGCATCGCTTTTTTTATTATTTCGCAGTTCTTTTATAGTTTTGTCTAATGCCTCCAAATACTTTTTATGTGCAATTGTGCATTCATCCCATACTATCAAGTTACATTACTGAAAAAACCTTTGCCATTGCTGAGTTCGTCCAAATGTTGCAGGTCGGAGTTTCATTGCTTTTAATATTCATTGGTCATTTTATCGCTAAATAGGCTGTTTGACCGCCTTCCAATAATGTAGCTGCAATACCAGATGAAGCAAGTGCGAGTGCAATTTCATTTTGTGAGCGAATTGTTGCTAAAATCAATGAAATCAAAAAAGTCTGTCCTTTACCACTTGGAGCGTCCTATAAGTAAATTCCCTCATTTATAACTTCCATAAGTGAATTATGATATTTTGTTGTTGTTGGATCAATAGCGAAACATTTTTTTGTTAAACATTAACATACGAGTAAACATACGAAAAAAAATAGCCGATATAGATATATTATATTTAAGTAAAGACTAGAGTGTAGGCCAAATTCTTCAGTGGAAGTCTAGGACTCAATGTTCTAGGGGCTGTAATTTTATTTCGTTACTTAATAATTAAAAATATTCAGGGAATCATGGACAGCTATCTCCAAGGAGTTAAAGACACAGCGGAATCAATCAAGAAGCCTACTCAGTCTTCATGTGGTAGACGAAAAGTGGTTCATACAGAGTTAATAACCAACAGCCAACCGAGTAAGGCTGGCGACTGGCCGTGGCATGCTGCTATATACCGCTTCGAAAAGGGAACTTTGACATATAAATGTGGTGGAACTTTGATTGCAAAGAACATTATAGTGACTGGTAATTATTAACTTGATATAGTAATAAACGTCTTAGATTTAATTAATTTTATAATCTACCTAGCTGTTCCACAATTTTTTCACCACCTTGCAAATCATGAGCTTTAAATACGAGTATTTGCAATACTTATTATTAAAAGATAACTCAGATTGTAACTTTAGTGGGAAATATTAAAATGAACAAGTAGATTATTATATTATATCACTAAAATTAAAAATACAATGAACATTTTACATTATTCTAACTTTGCCTTAATTATCCTTTAACATACTAATGCTCTGCCAACTCGTTCACTGATCTCGTGAAACATCACCTCACCACAGTTCTTTTAAGCTAATAATTTTTCTATGATTTTACACGGTCGCCACTTTATGGTACAATAAAGACTGCAAAAAATACTAAAAACTGTGGTAAATAAAAAATAATGTTAAAAAGCTTAAAGTTGTAAGCTTTATTTATTATTATTATAGACGTCGCCATGACAATCAAAGTCATGAAGACGTCTTAGATTTATATATATTTAGAATCTCATGTATTATGGAGCGGATATTCTGTTATAAAAAAACATGAGAATTATTGCATTCGCAGGTAGTGGGGTGAAACGGAGCACTATCGTTTTCTATCTATCGTATTGACTAAAGTTCGTCCGTTGACAGCTGACGATTCGTCTTAAAAGCTAACTTTAACACATTAGTGTACGTTTAACTATTAGTAGTAATACAAATAGTTCGAAATGTGCTCCCTAGTATATCCTAATATTTGTCGTGGCTAAGCGAATGTGCGTTCTTGGGCATTCCGCCTATCTTTTGACATTTCTGACAGACGTAATTACTTTTAGACGATTCGTTCTTGGATGATTGGGCACCCTGCCTCACAAGGAATTATGTCTTGAACATAATATATCATTTATTTAACTCATAAATTCTTATAAGTATACAATTAATTCAATTCATTCATCAGCCGTTGTTGTTGTCAACAGGCGAACTTAAAAATTTGAATTTAAATTTATTGTGTAAATTTTCAGTGGTAAAATAGTTAGAAAACATTATGTACAATGTTTTTAAATTTAGGTGCACAGCAAACACCTACTCTTATATCGGTATGTATAGCACTTTTTTATCCTACCATCTATCTGGCGGCGCTAGTGTTCTGATAACACAGGGGTAAAGCCCAGTTTTTTCGCGAGAGTTGCCATTCTTTTCCCAATTAATTACTAAAATTGGGGAGTCTGGCAAGCGGCGCAAGTATGTATCCATATTAAAAGATTACATGTAGAAGCAGCCTCATAGACTTTCTCGTTTATAAAATTTGTAGTTTATAATATTGTTGTGTACCTTAAGGATAAATTTGCCTGTCTTCCTTTGCTTTACGACATATCCCTTTCTTCATCTCACAACTCACTTATTTCTGTCCCCTTGTATCATTCTGGATTTGTTTCAAATTCTTTAACAGTTGTCGCCACACATTTATGAATCTATGAATCTCCCTGTTAACCTAAGACAAGCGTCGTTCAAGAAACTCCCAAAAATATATATAAGTATATTTATTTATTTAATACTTTATTGCACAAAGACAAAGGCGGGCTTTAATGCCGCAAGACATTTTATCATAGCCTACCATTGGGATACCTTAAAACACTTTGCTGACAAGTATATACGAGTACATAATCGTATGTATATTTTTGTGAATGTATTAATATTTAGTAAATTGATATAAAAGTATATTATATAGGTATTTAAAATTATATTGTTGTATTTATGCTACTATTAATATTTCTTTCATTGCACCTATAAATGTTCTAATTTGTCCCCAAGGTTTGGCTGTCAGAAAATGTCTGAGGGCATTAAGCCCACTTTGTACTTTTTGTAATAAAGTTTTTAAATAAATAAATACTTGTACAATAATGCGTAAAATAACGTGGTAATTTGTGTAATTTCAGCTGCTCATTGCGTGACAATAAGAGGAGTTCCCTTATCAGCAGAGGTTGTCAATGTTGTATTGGGAAAGTATAATTTGATTGGAGGAGACCTCGAGACTCAGGAAAGAGAGGTACAGTCTAAGGCCACCGGCGACGTCATCGGGACGTCACTATCAACAAAATGACGGCGCCAAAGTAGCGAAGCATACATTTCCTAATGTCGTTTGTCTACCGCCTCCGTCAATGGGACGCCAAATGACGAATAAAACTCGGTCTAAAATAATCTCGTGACGGTGTCGTCCCGGTGGCGGCGTAAAAATAATATTCACATACGAGTAGATGCAAAAATAAAGAAGTACCTACAGGTCGCAACAAAGATAAGCATTACACAGCACAGTTATTATGCCACTACTTACGAATAAAACTGAGAGTAGCTTGTTTATGATAAGAAAAGCAAACTACGGAGGTGTTGCTATCTCTTTCTTGTAAAGCTCTTATCACCTGATGATAAGCGGAGTGCAAGGTCCATGAATGTTAGCAACTGTAATTAGACACTTATGACTGATACCCCAACACTATACCAGTTTGACTATATGCTTTTCACACTTTTCTTAAAGGACTCCAGGTTATAGGGAAGTGGAAACACATTGGCTGGAAGAGCATTCCAGATTTTTATCGTGCGATATATGAGTCCCCAAATTTATACGTACGCGTAGGGATGATGACTATGGTAGGTGGGTGCATATTCTGACCTGTGCATAAGGCCGAACCGGAATGAAGAGAAAGAATAAGGTTATAGAGCTTTTTAAAGCACTCGCCATAGTATAGCCAGTAGAACACGCTAAGAGAAGCCACCTGCCAGCGAAGCCAGATATAGTGGCATCGTCCACAACTAGAACATCTCGCCTCTGCAGCACAATGAGAGCATCTGTAAGGCTTTCGTCAGAACCATCCCAAAGGCATTATTCCACGCATGATCTGTTTGTATAGTAACAGTCTGATTGAAGGCGGAAAAAACCGCTTCACCTTGTTTGGTATCCCGAGCTTTTTTGGTGATGCTCTCAATGTAGTTCCGGTGGTTAAGGTCTGAGCGTATTTTCACACCGAGAAAGATGAGGCTGGGCTGTAGATCTATGCGAGCTAGAGGGAGACAAATATAGTTATTATGGTTAATAATATAACATAAGAAGAGAGCGGTGACATTTTAAAATATTTGTAATATTAATTTTTAATAGCAAAACTTTTTATAGACTATACACATATGTCTACTAATACATAAATTTAATAGTAATAATAATAAAGCATATACCAAACACATTCATAACCAAAATAGCACTGTCGTAGAACTATTTTCTTCTCTAATGTTTAGTCTAGCTTTGATTATCCTACCATTTGGCTTCTTGTTATACATATTTAATGTCTTTGTTTAAGGTATTTCAAATCACAGTCTTCCCAAAATACAATGCGTCCAATTTGGATCACGATATAGCAATATTGAAACTACGGACTGAAGCTGTGTTTAACGATTATATACAACCTGCTTGCATTTGGAATCCAAGTGTTGTTGAAAGAATAGCGAAAGGGACTATTCATGGAACTGTAAGTATGATTGGTACGAAAATTGTTAATAATAAAAAAATATTCGGTCCTCATCGACAACGAGATTACGGTGCAGATATATCAGAAGTAGCGATGCATACATTAATAATGTTCACCCAAAAAAAATATTTATTCACGTAAACCTATATATTCAGGCATTTCTGACAAATCATTATTTAAATTATTTTGAATGATTCTACATTTGCTAGTGATATAGTAGCAAATATAATAGTAAAGTCATTCAAAGAAGAAGCTGTTAAAGTTAAATCTAACTGAGAAAGGAATCTGCAAGGAAACTCAGCTATATTAGATTTACAAAATAAAACAAATTAGTACAGAGTGGCAGAACAACAAATACCTATATGATAAAAGACCGCGTCTTGTCGTCTCTTCCAGTAACAAGAGAGCTCGCTCTTTCATCGCCCAAATAATCAGTATTGCAATTCACTGGGAAAATGCAGCCTGCGTTCTTGCCACAATTCCACGCAAACGGGACTTATATCCATATCCGTAGTATTTATTTATTCAATGAACAGTCAACAAAAGGTACAATCATATTTATAATATTACGAGAACTAACCCATGGTTATTGCCTTTTCATTACATAATAGCATGCATTAATCATCACATCTTTTAATATACATTAAAACTATAGAAAAAAAATTGAAATTATATAAAAGTAAATTAAGTTAAACATAATAAGACCTAAAAACTAAAAGTACAGGAAAATTAAAAAAACCTAACCTAAACACAATTAACAATGACTAAGCAACAATTCTGTGGCCAGTGACTCGTCAGCAAACTGGATGCTTGGCGGCTTGAAGAACCGCCAGTACCTTACGCTGAAAAGCCTGAAGGTAGTCATAAAATAATAATATTAATTTTATTATATATTTTTTTAAACATTTTTCAAATAAATGAATAATATATATAAATACTATATATCCTGTCCACCGGATAAAATTTGGCGAAATAATTTCGTGATGGAGACGTCCGTGCCGTGACGGCCGCCGGCGGCGGTGTACAAATGCCACTTTACAATATTCAGAATATATAAAAACAATTCAGCTGCGAAAGTACACAAAAACGTTTCTTTAACATATAAGGTCTGATGTTAATTTTAATGACAATTTATTATTGTATACAGCATTTGTGGGCATCCTAAAAGCAGTGCAATCTGATTTAAGGATAGACCAGACTTCAATATTCGCATTCTTTGTATAGCCATCCTTTAAGCCCTTAAAAGCAACTGCATGCACTGATTCTTACCCTATATCCTTGAAGGCAGTATGCAGAGTCAACAAAATGACACTAAACATTACAGAAAGCCCACTGTGCAGAGGAGGAGACGGCCGCGCTTTTGGAGTGCTCCAATATGGCTATACCCAGGCTGAACTTCCTCCAGACTACAAGGACTCCTTTAGAGTTCTACAGAAATGTAACAGGTCTTCTAGCCTTTCTGGAAGAGATCGGATAGCTCCGTTGAGAAATATTATGTACGGAGAATCTATTGCATGGTTATATTAATGATGCCCAAGTCACGCTCAATTGTTTCAAGGAAAATTGTGCGGGAAATTCCTGGACATAACTGCAACTGTATGCATACGTTGTTCATGTGACCGCCTCCGTGGTAACAAACGTTGCCGTGAACTCGGGAGATCGTGGGTTCGATTGCCACCGGGGGCAAGTTGTACATTGTATAATTTGTCTCGGTCTGGGTGTTTATATGCATAATATGTATATATTTACAAAAAAAAAAAGTATAATATGTAGTTTATCAACCATCTAGTTTCCGTAACACAAGCCTCGTAGCTTACCACGGAAACTAGATGGCGCTGTGTGACAGGTCACACTCTGGAAAAAAATAAAAAAATAAAATGTGTTTAACATTATATATTCTTGCAGGTGGTAGGTTGGGGTTTCGATCACACGGACCAATTATCCTCCCAGCTGCGTCAAGCCACACTACCCAAGATATCCGAGTCTAAGTGCCTTAAGAGCGATCCCGTGTTCTTTGGCAGAATGCTCAATGACTACAAATTCTGCGCCGGATACAGAAATGGTAATTGCATGTAAATCTAGATCCACATATATATCGCTGTAGCGTATCGTATCAAAACGGCTGCAGATCGATCTCGTTAACTAAAGGTTGGTCCTTTTCGTGACACGGTGGAAATATATTGTATTTTCATTGGACAAAAACAACGAATGTCTAACTTACTTGTGTACGGTCTTTGTTTGTAATCAGTCACACGATTTTTTTTTTTAAACTCTTAGGGATAAATGCAACTTTAAATAATTATTTCAGTGCATTAAAGTACCCATTTTCCTTGACCTCCACTGTTAGACTGTTAGAGCCATGCCCATGCCTTCCAGAACATATTATCTGGAGAAATTTTAATGGGACCGGGGCCAACGGCTGAGACACGGAAACAGTGGTGTTGTATTTATAACAAATATACTTATGAAAAGTCTATTTCTCATTATTGGAACATGGCGGGGGGGGGGGGGGGGGGGGTTGAACCGACCTTTTTTAACTAAAGCGTTCTCACAATTGAACCACCATTCTGTAGGTATACCCAATACAGCCGAAATTATTATGCAATGGCATATATATTTAATATGCTTCAAGTTACTGCAAGGGAGCTGCCACTAAAACTGTTTAAATTAAGAATCAAACAAATTCTAGTTAATAAATTTTATTTGACAAAATAATAACTCGACACTAAGCTCGACGAAGTTAAGAGACTTATTAAATATTTATATGCTAGAAATAGCGAAGCATATGTTATAATTACATATATGTAACAATTTCCACATTATCTGAAAATAAATAATCACGGCAATACAATTAGGTATTCTAGTTCATATTCCGTAACGTTAATTTTAATTTACTAGATATTAAAAGTCGTCTTTACCAAATGTCAAGAAGAAATAAAAGAGACAAGTGGATATCAAGTTTGACATCGATGTTGAAATCTATTTATTAATGTGGAACTAGCCACATATTTATTAATGTAGAATCATCAAATTTATATATACACGTAATAGTAGTGGTTACAGTATGGTGTATATTTTGCTCTGCGTGTGATTTGGTTGCGGAATAGTGAAGAAGGATAAGGTTTTGATGCTCTTTAGAATACTCATCGACTATAGCTTGTAAAACACGCTCAGAGATGCCATCCTGAGCAATGTGAACATTTTCTTTAAAATAACAAGGTTTCTGTCAAGGGATACCGATTATAATTATATTGTAATTAAACTATTAAAATTTTCGCGCACAATCATAAATATAAAATTATAAAAACTATTATATTGTAATTGTTTTATTCTTGTGTGGGAAATTGACATATTTTTCATTGGTTTCAGGTACATCAGCATGTAATGGCGATAGTGGAGGAGGTTTTAGTGTTTTTGTACCAGACGAATCAGATTCTGGTACGAATAGTGACGTGCCTGGATCCTGGTATCTTAGAGGCATTGTGTCAGTTGGTATAGCTAGAAAAAACATAGCTCTTTGTGATCCTAATCATTACGTGCTGTTTACAGATACGGCCAAATATAGAGGTTGGATAGAAAGGAATTTGTAGGGATGTAATTCTTATTAATACAAAACATTGATAATGTCATTACATATGTACATATCTCCATGCCAGATCCCTTGCGGGGTAGGCAGAGAGAATTTAGCGCCACTTCATACCTCTTTCGCTTCATCGATATTCATCAACCTCTTCATACATGCCCTTTTGTTACCAAACCTTTTTAATGCAGCCAGTGTTTTATTTATTTGATCGTGATATGTGAGTCTCGGTCTGCCAGGGCCTTTTTTATCGACAACTTTTGCATTATATACCTGGTTCGTCAATCCGTAATATTTCATCCTTTTAATATGCCCGAACCATCGTAGCATGAATTTCCTTATTTTTGTCCCTATTCTTTCTTTTATACCTACCCTTTTCCGTATTTTGACGTTACGATGCGGTCTGCTAAAGGGACGCAGCATATCCGACGCAACGACCTAATTTCTATTGCATTAACTCTACTCTCATGCGTATTGAGACATATCCACTTCTCGCTTTCAGGGGTACGTGGATCTCAAGGGTAGCCAGATCGCCGATAACAAGCTGGTATAATGTGGTGGCGCAGTTGAGATAAATCCGTATTCCTATATATTACTATAAATCAATGTCATTATAGTTCCTCGAATACAGGCTGATGTCTATTAAAATGGTTTAACGGTCGGTCAAGTACTGTAACCGGCCTTAGTTGGCATAGTTGTAGGTACTGCTGTCAGTCAATAGCAGCTGCTCCCATTTTTGGACATCGTAAACCGCTTACCACCAGGTGGGCTCGTAGTCACGTACAGCTCTCCCAAAGTGATAATGCGCATAGAAATCTTCGTCACTGTTCGGCAACGGTCGTATTCCCCGAGCGTCGGAAGACGATATGTATATAGAGTGGTTAAGTGCATTTTCTTTATGCATAATTTAGTAGAATTATGTGTTTTGTGCTAAAAGAGATAAATATTGATTTATCAGTAACGAAATTTGATTCAAAGTAAATAGTGAGGAAAACCATACGATTGAGAATATGCTACAATCTTTGTTGGATTGATTTACTTCGAAAATTTTATAGTACTGTAGTGGCCTCCTTTAAATATAAAATTTCTGCCTGTGTCAGACAGACAAGCAATTGTCAAAAAAACTATTTAAATAAGATAATTAAAGTTGAAATTAAATTCACCTTTGAAAACAAAACCAAGAAGGTTGTGTAATAGCAGCTCTATATAATTCCACACAGAGAGAACACGTGCAGTCACCGCCAAAAAAACAAAAACAAAAAAACACTGCCCGAATTGTTTTCGATTGTGTACTCATCTGTGTTATCAACGATGAGCAGGGTAACCCAATCCATGACCTAAGGGAAGTGGCCAGTCGATGGAAGGAATATTGCACAAAACTGTACCTGGATCCAGGTAAACCTACAGCGACCGCCATGATAATAAATGATCGAGAGCCAGATATTCTTCTCTCAGAAGTGGTCGACGCGATTAAGAGGCTAAAAACAAATAAAGCCCCGGACCCGGACACTATAACGGCAGAAGCTTTAAAAGCGCTTGGCGACCTAGGTATCACCAGATTGCACGAAATCTGTAATTCCGTCTGGCAATCTGGCATCTGGCCGACGGATTGGGTCCACTCATCAATTCTCCCACTTTACAAGAAAGGATCGGTACGGCACTGCAGTAACTACAGGACTATTGCTCTAATATCCCATGCCAGTAAAGTTCTTCTACATATTATTAATAATCGCCTTCGACACTATCTGGACTGGCAGATCCCTCAAGAACAAGCTGGATTTGTAAAAGGGAAAGGAACCAGGGAACAAATCCTAAACCTCAGGCAGATAGTCGAAAAATGCTACGAGTATAACATCCCGTTGATAATATGTTATGTAGACTACCAAAAGGCATTTGATTGTGTGGGATGGCATGCACTGTGGGAGGTTCTAACAGAGGCCGGTGTACCGACACACATAGTTCAGCTCATCCGCGGTTTATACGACACAGGATACGGAACCGTCAAAGTTGGCACTGTCACATCAGACCAGTTTAAATTTGAGAGAGGGGTAAGACAAGGATGTGTAATATCGCCAATACTCTTTAATATATATGGCGAACACATCATGCGGAAAACTCTTGAAGACTGGGAGGGCGGTGTAACATTTGGTGGGAAAAAAATCTCTAACCTACGGTATGCCGATGATACAACATTGTTTGCCTCGTCAGAAAATGAAATGGTGAAGCTTCTGAATCGGTTGGAGGTCGTCAGTGAAAAGTTTGGCCTATTCATTAACAGAGGCAAAACAAAGCTGATGGTAGTCGACAAATCTCACAAATTCACGCGCACAACAGACCTTGATGCCTATGAAACCGTGGACGATTTCCTATACCTCGGCTCCACTGTTAGTAATAAGGGAGGCTGCGAAGGTGAAATTCGTCGACGAATTGGAATGTCCAAAACTGCGATGACCCAACTTAACAGAATATGGGGTGACAGCAACATATCCAGAAAGACAAAAATTCACATCGTGAGAACACTTGTCTTCTCCATATTTCTGTACGGTTCGGAGACATGGACCATAAAAGCCGCGGATAGAGCGAGGATTGATGCGTTTGAGATGTGGTGCTGGCGTCGTTTGCTTAGAATTCCTTGGACCGCACGACGTACTAACATCTCTGTGCTCGAAGAGCTTAAGCTGACCAGGGAGCAAAGACTCTCTACCGTCTGCTTTGCCCGAATTCTGCAATACTTTGGCCACATTGCAAGAAGAGAAGACGATAATCTAGAAAAACTTCTAATCACGGGCAAGGTAGACGGTAAAAGAACAAGAGGGAGAAGCCCCAAGCGATGGTCCAGTCAGGTGACTGACCACCTGAACATCCCTGTACACCAGGCCATCCACTACGCCGAGGACCGAAACCGTTGGAGACGGCTGGTGGATGAGCTGCGTCTGCGACGGAGTCACGATCCCCATCAGTGGGGTACCGACTAAGGAGGAGGAGGTGTACTCATGATATTGACTTCTATTTCTTTGGAACAAGGTGCAAAATGCAAGTGCATTGTTTAGTGCTCTTACGATTCAATGATTCGGGTGTTTCCGGGAATACGACAATTAGCGAAGATCTGCATGCGCATTATTAATTTGGGAGTACTGTACTTAGATAAAAAAAAACCAAGGCATAAGGATAATTCCGGACGAGTCGTTCCTTCATCGGTCCCCCGAGATGCGGTTCGCTCCATCTAGGAAGTGTCACATGTCCGGATTAATATACCCTTCGGGAAATCAGTGCTGGTTTTTTTTTTATCCTACTCCAATTAGAATGCTGGATAAATGGCTTAATGATAATATTTATCGCTAAAGAAGTTCGATTCTATGATAAAATAAAATAAATAAATAAAAAAAAAAAACTTTATTTACTTTGTATGAAACCTTATTTTCCATCTTAACCGTTATAGTTACAAGAATAGGTTCCTAGAAGACCATTCATAATTTCTTGAGATATTCTGAACTGAATTGGAATAAATATTATGTACATTATACAGTCAGCAAGAAAATGGTAATTTTACACAAAAAGTTTTTTTGATGCCAATAAAATCTGTTTCCCACAAGGATCAAAAGTCTCTACTGGACCGACTGAGGTTTGATTACTAGAAATGTCAGAAATCTGTGAATGCAGTTCAGAATATCTCAAATAATTATGGATGGTCTTCTAAGAACGTATTCCTTTAACGTCTGTGTGACACGACTCAAAAATCCAACCTGTCTAAGTAGAATCAGCCAAAGGCGTAGGTTTCTAAAATCGGCGATTCCCACATTACAGGCATACATAAAATTAAATATTTAAATAAAGTATAATTTAAAGGAAATTTAAATTAATTTTAGATTATGTGTGTTAAGATAGAACATAGGAGTTAGTATCACTTTACTGCATCTACAAATATTTATTATTATTATTTATTGTTTTCTAAATACACAAAACTACATAAATAAGGTAAAAAAACATTCCCAAGAAACATTGTTATACCTTTAAATTTCATTATAATAACAAATTAATAAACAGTAATAAAATAATTCTTCGAAAAAAATGTTAGGTATCTATAGTTATTAGGTTCCAAACCATGATAACTCTCACAATTTGTCAAGGCAATTTATAACTTATGTTTAATAGAATTAAGTAGATTTTGTAATAAATATTTAATAGCATTTATGTTATTTTATTTCTGACCCATCGCTTTGTTTGTGGTATATTATTGAGAGAAAGAGATATCTAATACGTAGAAGTCCATGTGCCAGTTTTTTTGAAGTAATTTTGTAAAGTGACTATTAATCTGAAATTGATCATGTTATGTAAGAACATGTGAATTATATTATTATTGTATTGTTTTGCTGTGGATTGCAATCCAGAACTGCTGTCAAATAGTGTGTATATATCATGCAATGGTTGTAATCTATTTTTTGTACCTTGAATAAATAAATAAAAAAATCTAGTTGAATCGTTGAGTTCAAAAGTGTTAATTCAAAACTTTTTAAAAATAGTTTTTCTATTCCAGCTGATTTAATATCCTAAAATCCATTTTGCCATATGATTTTCAATCCAAGGTCTGAACAGTTCCAGGTCTGTGAGCAGAACGTAATAGTCGAATTCTCCAGGACTTTCCTTTTCCTCATTGAAGATAGATACCAGTCCTCGTACATGCCAGGATCCTTGGCTTGATGTTTTATTCGAGTCATCAATATCTGGTACAAATATTTCAAACCCACCACCGCTCAGGCCGTAACACGATTCAGTACCTGTAAAATAATTACACTTATAAAGTATAATCTAGATTATCATATAAAAATATTTGATCTGTAATAAATTCAACGCAGTATATGTATTGGTTATATATATATATACTTATATATACAAGATAATATAAAGTAAATATACAAAAATAAATAAATATATGAATTCGTAGATAAATTTATTTTGTTATTTTTCTTATCTAGGAGTATTATTTTAACATTTTTTTATATTATATAAGATTGACATATCTTATGAACCTATAAAAGATTAATGTATGTAAATGAATAGTTTGTTTTAGCCGTAGTTTTTTTGTAACTATACAGTCACAAATATATATTTTATTTTATAACAAAAAATTAACCTGTATTTACCTATATTAACAAAAATGATAAACTAAACTACACTACATTACACTATACATGCATTAATTAATATTTAGTTTGAGTGAGAAACACCTAAAGTGCTTTAACACAGACTAAGCCATTGCTTAGTTTAATTTTGTCTCCAGTCTCCTACATACATGTTTATAAAATGTTGTTACTAATTTTAAAAAGTAAAAAAAAGTAAAGTATCATCACGACCGTTTCCCTTTCGGGGTGGTCAGAAACCACGCTTATAAATAAGCGGATTCACATTTTGTCTCCAGCGTACCAAACTCGAGAAATATCACAAATAAATTAAATATTAATTAAATGTATTTATTTACATTAATACATATTTTTGTGTCCCGACCAGGAATCGAACCCGGTACCTCCCGAGTCTAAGTCCACGGACTTAACCGCTAGACCACGGAGGCAGTTATTTTAATCTATGTATATAAGCTTATCTAATTTTAATATCTATGTATATAAGCTTTTAAAATCAAATAAATATGATTTATCATGATCCTTTTACTCTATGGCTTTATTGCGTTGCCTGTTTCTGTCTGTTCTCTTTAAATTAATAAATAAATGACAAGTGGCTAGCTAGCTCGTCGATATCTCCATTGTAGATAGATACATTATTTATTGCACAGAAATAAGTAAGTAACAAACTATTTACCATTGCAACCTCCACAGAAATGTGTAGCACGCTCGAAAATGACTGTTTCGGCAACTGTCATGAAATTTAGTGGACATTGCCTCTTGTCCACCATGGTCATGATGTTTTGGCTCAACTGAAATGAGTTTTCTGTGCTCTTGTCCAATCCCCAACCAACGACCTAATAATTACATACTATGTCATAAGTCTCAAAAAGATATAGTCAGCCTTTTTTTTTTTTTTTTTTTTTAATAGTGTCGCCAACAGTGCCAACAGCTCCCATGCATTTGTATCTAAGGCTAAATCAAAAGTCTGATGCTGCACCTATTATAGGCGACCACCACATGCTATAACACAACAGTTAAACAATAACCAAGTCAGCCATGAACTAAACATAACATAATCTAAGAACTTCAAATAATGATGAAAGTAGTTACTGCATTTAACAAACATATTATAAATGATAATAATAAAAGCGTTCATTGCAATAAATAAAAATAATATTCTATAGACGTATATTTTTAATATATTTAATTTTAATTGATATATTGCACCTACCTCACATAAATGTTCTCGTTGTCCCGAAGGTCTGACAGGCAGAGAATGTCAAGCGACATTATGTCACGCCTTTGTAATTGATGTGCAATAAAGTTTTAAATAAATAAATAAATAGAAGTATGATTGATACCGGCGGTAGTGTCTGTATTACCAGGATCAGTCTACCCGTACAAGCCAAACAAAAATAATAATTTAAGAGAATCATCATCATCATCATCAGCCTGTATCTCTCCACTGCTGGATGTAGGCCTCCCCTAAGGCTCGCCACTTAACGCGATCTTTCGCTACCCTCATCCAACCCCCACCAGCGACCTTCTTTAGGTCATCTGTCCATCTGGCGGGGGGTCGTCCCACTCTGCGTCTTCCCGTACGTGGTCTCCACTCTAGAACCCGTTTGCCCCATCGATCGTCGGTTCTGCGGCAGATGTGTCCGGCCCATTGCCACTTCAGCTTGCTAATTTTAAAAGCTATAGTCTGTAACTTTCGTTCTCTGACGAATATCAACGTTTCGAATTCTATCCATCAGAGATACACCAAGCATAGTTCTCTCCATGGCTCGCTGAGCGACCTTGAATTTATGGACCAGACCCACTGTTAGTGTCCACGTCTCTGCTCCGTACGACATTACCGAGAGGACGCACTGGTTAAAGACCTTAGTCTTTAAACATTGTGGTATAGACAATGTGAGGATGTGCCGGAGTTTCCCGAATGCCGCCCATCCTAGCTGAATGAATTTAAGAGAATAGAATAGAGTAAAGTTAAACATAATAAAAGTTATTTAGCAATAAAGTCAATACTTACAATACCAATTTGATTGGTTTTTTTATGAATAGGATTCATGGCATCAATGTTAGAACTCCAAAGACAGGCAGGTTGTACATAATCTCCGTAAATCACTTCTTTTGTTAATTTCAATAAAGCAATATCGTTTTTGGCGTATACTGAAGTGTAGTTTTCATGGATCACTATTTCAGATACATTAAGGATATAAGATTTTATTAATGGGGTGTATCAGGCAAAGCTTTTTGTAGATGACGCTAGCGGCACTGGTACCTTGTTTACACCTTTGACGCATCATTTTTTAAATGTTTTTGTAGTTTTTTATTTTTATATCAGAAAAATGTATTTAAAATTAACGTTACCTCCCTTAAAATACGAATTAAGAAAGCGAACACCGTCTTAAAAAAGAAAAAAGGCAAAATTAATAGAACGGCAATTTTGAGATCACCATATCTTTGATTTCGCTTGGGAATCTCGATTTGTACACTTGAAAGCTATTCACTTCGACATAATATCAAGAAAATAATAAATTTCGTAATAAAAGTATAAGTTTTCTATTCAACTGACAGTTGTATAAGGTACCATCTATCATGCGCCATCTATCGTGATAAAAAGTTAGTGATACACCCCATTAGGTAAGTATTAACTGCAAATCCAAACACTAGTTTTAGTTTATCGCCGCTTCCCAAAAAAAAAAAAATTGAATAAATATCATTGTCATCACAGCCCCTAATACATCATAGCTATTGGAGATGGGCCTTCAAGACATATTTCTGGAGAATTCGACCTACATTCGCCACGCTGGTCAGATACGTTGGCGAAGGTCTGATGTCAATTTTAATGACAATTTATTGTAAGTATTGGGTTGGTAATCTATACGATACGATAATTTTATAATAATTCGTTTATTACTATAAGTAAACAAATACAAAGGTTACATTAATATTACATGCAAAACATTACTTAAACAATATTCCACCTTATAAATTACTTTTTCTACATTAACAAGGTTTCCATTGGGAACCCACTATAATGGGTTATCCGGTCATGCGGGATCCGAAAGCAGAACACTAACTGTCCGAGCGTACTATTTTAAACTATATGCATGTTTGAACTGTGTTGGACATAATAAAAAATTAAAATTTCTGTTAATTTAAATCAAGTAAAGCAATAATAGAATTAATATAGTTAAGTTAGTATTAGTGGAACCGAGATCGACAGCTCAACGTAAGACTATAATAATAATAATAAATAAATATTTCCAGACAGGTCACTCAGCACCATCTAGTTTCCGTGGTAAGCTACGAGGCTTGTGTTACGGAAACTAGATGGTTGATAAACTACATATTATACTTTTTTTTGTAAATATATACATATTATACATATAAACACCCAGACCGAGACAAATTATACAATGCACAACTTGCCCCCGGTGGGAATCGAACCCACGACCTTCCGAGTTCACGGCAACGTTTGTTACCACTAGACCACGGAGGCGGTCGATATGATATGAATGGTATGATATTATAATTATCTGGAACGTATACAAAATACAAAGAGATATATTTTTTATGTTTACCTTTTTTTCTTGAGTACCAATATCAGCTCCAAATAAATTGTACTTTCCAAATACAACTAGCAACATATCTGCTGTTTATTTATTTATTTATTTAATTAGGATCACCAACAGAGTACACATTGAATCCAATTCTATCAATAGAAGAAAACAGTAAAAAAAAAAACATTAGTGAATGGTACCCCAGTAACAGGTGACCACAACATGTCAAACTACATTCAATTATGATACATTATATGTTTAAGAAATTTAAATAATAATATTAACAATACTTAAAACCTAAAAATTAATGAGAACTATGACTAAAAGTAATACTTACAGTTACAGAGTTAAATGATAAAAGTATCTTATATACAAACTTCAATGAAAGCAAAATAAACAACTGAGAAGAAGAATACGTAAAATATCAGAATAGAAAGGTATAAGCTACTTTACAAATACACAATACAACTAACAAAAGCAACAACAAATGAAAACATTACAACTATAGCCCTCCAGCGCCACCTGTGAACGCGGCAGAATGTCAGATAATAGTTTTGACAGATACTCGCAAGGGTTACCACACGTTTTACAGTTAATTTATTTCATTACGTATAATGAATTCATATCGTTATTAGACTGACAATTTTAATTAACCATCTTATATTTAATTTTAATATACAATTACCTACATAAAAGATATAGTTATTGTTTTTTTTTTTTTTTTTTTTTTTATAAATATAGTAGTATTATAAAGTATAGGGAAGAACCAGTCAAACAATGTATAGTCAAGTGTATAGATGTAGGTATTTTAATATATATATTTTTTGTTTAAATTTTTTATTTTATTTTTTTATTATATATTATTATACAAGGATAAAAGTAGTAATAATAGCAGTTAATAGTAGATATGGCGCGCCTGTCCCGTCCACAAGTACCGCCGAAGAGCTACAACTAAGTAAAACAAAGGTTTTAAATACAAAAATAAAGTGGTAAACTATGGTTAATAAAGCTATTACAAATATTCGCATCAAATTGCCGTGTATCAATTCGCAAAGCGAGCCGTGACCCGTGGGTCCAGACGTGCGGTATTAGTCCGTTAAGCAGCCCAACCTAACCTTTCTCTTAAACATGTGCAGAGAATCACTCAGTATATCCAAGTCTCCAGACCTGCAAGACATTTCGTTATACAGTCTAGGAAGTCTGACAAGTGGTGAAAATTTTGCGAGGTTTGTTTTAAATCCACGAGTATGAAATAGTGGACAGGGGTACCGAGGCAAGCGTCTGGGAACGTTAATAGCTATTTGTTCCAATATTTGAGGACAGTCAATCTTTGCATTTACTACCTTGTATAACAGTGTCAGATCGAGGACAGCTCGCCTGGTTTCGAGACTTTCGCAGCCAAAGTATTTAAGTCTTTTGCGATAAGAGCCTTCTTTTCTGGCAATTTTACATGCATACGCCAAATGCCACATAAACCGTTTCTGCAAACGTTCGAATTGATCGATGTGAACCCTATACTGAGGTGACCACACAGTGCTACAATATTCAAGCACAGAACGCACAAAACAATTGAACAGTTTCAGTTTTGTTCGATGCTTTTTAAACTCCTTGGAACATCTAATAACAAAACCCAGCATTCTCCATGCCCGAGATAGTGTCATTTCTCTATGAGATTCAAAGCTCAGTCTACTGTCGAAGATAACACCCAAATCTCGTATCTGATCCACAGTGCCCAATGGTACACCATTTAGGATATAAGTGGTGTTAAAGATATTTCGGCTCCGGGTGAATCTTAGATGATAACATTTTTCCCTGTTTAAGAGCATTTTATTTTCAATACACCATTCCTGCAGACTGTTAATATCTTCCTGCAGCAAGTCCGAATCACCAATGTTAGCGATACTTTTCACCAACTTTAGGTCGTCTGCAAAGAGAAAACATCGAGAGTGATGTATTCTCTCTACGATGTCGTCAATAAAGACGTTAAAGAGGAGAGGTCCCAAATGAGAGCCTTGTGGGACACCTGATGGGGCGAAAAACGTACCTGATTCAAATCCCTTTACTACAACACGAGACCTACGATTATTTAGGTACGAGGTAAACCAATTAAGCAAATTACCACCTATACCCACTTTTGAAAGTTTAGATATTAGAATAGCGTGATTTACCTTATCGAATGCCTTCGAAAAGTCCGTATAAACGGCGTCGACTTGCACCCTTTTATCTACATTAGTCATCAGATACGACGTGTAGGTAACCAGATTTGTGTTCGTCGATCTAGCGCTCATAAAACCATGTTGCGATGGTGACAAACAATGACTTACTGCCCGGTACACATTTGGGTGGATAAAGCGCTCAAATACCTTGGCAAAAACCGATAGGATGGAAATTGGTCTATAGTTTCCAATTTGTTTATTGTCTCCACCTTTAAAGATTGGGACTATTCTGGCTTCCTTCCACCTAGACGGAAACTTGCCAGTTTGCAAAGAGTAATTGAAAATAAAAGTCAGAGGATAAGACATGGCAACCGCGCAAGTAGATACCAGCAAAGGGGGAATGTTGTCTGGACCTGCACCCTTTGATACATCGAGCTGCGAAAAGCATTTACAAACTTCATACCTGGAAATACTTATATTACACAGGCCAAAACCGCTGCAAGAATTAGGTACAACCTGACTACAAGTACCATTAGGCGTCGTTTCATCAACATAGACAGATGCAAACTGCTCAGCAAATAAATTACAGATTGCAGCCCCATCGGAAGCTTTTGTGCCATCTTTAAACATTTCGGATGGACAATCATCAGTCTTCTTTCTTTTGTTCTTTACAAAAGTCCAAAAGTGCCTTGGGTGTTTATTAATATTGTCCTCAACACTCCGAACGTAATCACTGTAACAGACATTAATTAGCTTACTGCAATATGCACGCAGGGATTGGTATGAAATTACATCGAGCGGGTTTTTATATTTTTTGGCTTTTAACCTGAGCTTATTCTTTTCCTTAAGCGCATGCACAAGTTTCTGAGTGAACCATATCGGATATTTTTTACTTCGGCAAATTGTTTTCGGCACGTGTTTAACGACAGTTTCATTTAACTTGGAGTAGAGAAAGTCTACCATTATATCAACGTCATTAAAAGTCTGAAACTCATCAGCCCATGAGATGTTAATGAGGTCGCTGGTTATGGCCTCATAGTTTGCCTTGAAAAAATTATATCGGGGTTTGTTATTGTCTCGAAGTCTACCAACCGCTGGTATTGCAGAGTCAATCACCAGCGGCGGGTGATGCCTGTCCACATTACAGATGGGATCAGTGCATTCAGAAACATTTAACTCGAAGTGATTAGACAAGGCCAAATCAAGAACTTTGCCGTTATGGTTACGAATCTCATTATATTGTTTAAATTCGTTGGAAACTATGAATTCCGTAAAAGCATTGGAAATATAGGTCTTGTCAGAAGCCAATACGCTGTAAGACTGCCAGTCCAGAGTCCCCAAATTGAAGTCACCGAAGATAAGATTACATTCCTCGGTCTCCAAAACCCTGTTAGCGCCATCCAAGAAAACATCAAGAGTATCTCTTCTTACTGGCGGTGGCAAGTAAACTGCACCGAGATTTAACTTTGATCTTTTTTTTCCCTTTCCGACTTCCAATGAAACCCATACATCCTCACACAACGTTTCAAAATTATAAAGCCGATGAGATACAATGTGTTTAGATACAGCTATCAAGACGCCACCCCCCTCGCTATAAGCATCCCCACTAGCCGCTGACTCTCTATCCCGCCTATAGGTCAAGTATCGATCATCCATAAACTCGTTGCTATGAACCGAACTGTTTAACCATGTCTCCGTGAACACTATTACATCAAAGTTATTTTTTAATATTTCCAGGTACACTCTGCCCGTCTTACTTCTCATACCCCTGATATTCTGATAGTATATACTTAAATTATCCATCTGATCATAAATCAGAATTATAAGTCAAGTTTAAGATCCGTACCGCATGCATAAACAATCTAAAGTGTGAAAGCAATCTATCTTCAAGTACCCACTGGAAATATTGAGACAACAAGCAATACAATATAATAATAATAAGCACTAATAATAAACAAACACAAACAAATATAGATTGCAAAAAATAGAAGGAAAGTTTATAATATTTTATCACTGTAACTTTGATAAAGTGTCCTCGTTGTTTATCACAATGTACCGGGAAGATTCAGTCTTTCGTATAAGTATTTTTCCGTCCTTGACCCAAACAAATTTATAATTAAGCTGCTTTGCCTTATGTCTGGTGGCAGCATGTAGTTGTTTTAACTTGGGAGCTAGGTGATCGGCTATAAATACAGGTTTCTTCTCTCCAGCAAGGCCAAGAAGACCACTGTTAAGTTTGTTCGTTGGGTTACTTTTATTGTATTTAATAACTCCTGCGACAAAGTGAGCCCGGGTCCTGGGGTTACAAAATTTGACGACCACTGACCGTGGTCTAGGATTATCACTGTTGAGTTTAGCAGTTCTCGTGCAAAAATGGATGTCATCAGATTTGATAGTAGTTTTCGTTATTTTAGCTATTTGTAATACAGTATCCACTAAATTCTCTGATTTGCTTTCTGGAAGGCATTGAATTTCAACATTATTAGCTCTTCCATGTTGTTCCAGATCAGTAAGTCTAGCATCAAGATGTTTCACTGTTGCCTTCAATTCCTTATTTTCATCTTCCAGCACTTTAATATCACAAAGCTTTGACTCTACTTCTTCCTTAATCTGCTCGTATTGCTTTTCAATAAATGTCATCGATGCGCTAATTTCATCTATAATATCCTTGGTCTTAATTGAAATTATGTCATTTATTATTTTGTTCAGGTTTGGAAGGAAGTTTTGAAATTCGGACTTAATGATGTTACGGATTTCCTCAGCACTCACAGTATCTCTACGTCGATGGGTGATATTGGAGTGCAACTCACTGTCACCATGATGTTGAAAGAATGGTCGTATGGGAGTGTTTAAGCTATCGCCTTTTGGTATCTTGCTGCTACAACCAGGGCACAGCCACGACGATTTATACTCTTCTGTGAGATCACTAAATAAGCTATTTCCAGTGGTGACGCAACTAAAATGGAAAATTAGTTGACAAGTAGCGCACTCAAGTGTTTGCTTGTTCAGGATTTTCTTTTTGCACCCTGAACAGTTGGCGGGCATGTCGATGAAGATTTCAAAAAATATAAATGAAATTAATATTTATAATTGAATAAATATTTAACATTTGATGGTCACCCTATTTGTTCATAACAGACACGAGCGAAATTGAACGCAGCGTATATTTTCATCAATATTTTAATCTGGTAATATTGATTTGAGTTTATAGTCTATGGTTTAAAATTATCCACCTTTTATTTACAGTAATTATTGACGATCTTACTATAAAACCTTGTTGTTTTCAAGTGTAAACACAAGCTAACACTTTAACCATCTACTAATATATTGTTTTAATGAAAACTGCTGCTAATTTCACTATAATTAATAAATAATTAACTGAGCACAAACTAAACACATTTCTTTTTTTTTTTTTTTTTTTTTTTTTCTGTTGGCACCTTGTTTTGGATAGATAAACAAGATGCAACTGAAAGTAATAAAAATATATATATTTATTTATTTTATTTTATTATGGTAACAAACAGTCACAATACAATTTATATAATAAACAATATACATATAATTAGACCTGGAGTACCAAAACTGTGAAAGAAAACTATACTTATTACTTTTTTTGAAATACAGTTAACACATAAAAGAAAGTTAAAATCACATTTAAGTCTATTCTATCGAATACTTAACACTAATTATCTCACGGACTCTGCTCCTATACACTGACTTAGAGCAAGCAAATATGTCCACGTCAACCAAGCAATCATTATAAAATTATATTGCTCGTCTTAAAAAAGGATTTTTTTGCATATTTGGTTCTGCTAATGGAGGAAATGAACAAGTCTTTAGAACATGAGGTAAGTCGAGGCATTCTAAAAGTAACATTGTCCAAAAGAGTAGGAGAGTCTATGTGATTATTTACTATTTTGTACAGAAACATGCAATATACTCATACAATCACTAAAATCAAAATTTTATAAAGATTTATGATTTTGGTTAAAATTACTTATTGACTATATAGAAAGTACTAGCACATACATCTTAATACATATGGCACAATAATCTAACTAAATTCATAATTACGGCAAAGCCCAACTGCTCTAGTAATAAGAGCTAGGGTAAAAAAGATATTTAAGTATATTAAATCTATAGAGTACTAACAGCCACTGGTAAAGATAAAAATAAATAAATCTCTACAAATAATAAGCATTGGTTTTATGGTAATTCATAATACAGACACACCTGTCAAAACAACGCTTTTAGAGAGCAAAGTTCCTCCACATATGCCGATCCCGAACAGCGTGGATTTCTTATAAACTGCTGCATGCCATGGCCAATCTCCAGGTTTTGATCTACCGCTGTTAGATATTAACATGTTGTGGGATAACTGGCGACGACCACAAGTTGGTCCTGTTAGATTTCTAGTAGGTAGATATTCTTCTTCTTCCTGTGGATCAAAAAATCTTAATATAAATAAAAAAAAATATGTTTATTAGAGTTATATAGAGCGGTGGTGGTGGAGTTTTATTCTACTTTAATACAAATTACGCGGCATTTTACTTATGATAAATACGCTTTTTATCATCATCATCCTGTGTTTTCATTTCTGGAAATTGAACATGAAAGCACTTGTTGATTTGTAGAAAATGAAATTTAATAACAACAACACCTGATCTAACCTCATCAATATCAGGAAAGCGTTCATCGACAGCATCCAAATTACTCCCAAAGTAATCACCAGAAATGCGTTTTTCAATCCATAGTCTGTATTTAGCTACATCAGTAAACAGCACAAATTCGTTGCGATGACAAAGGTTCACATGCTTTCTGGACACGGCGACCGATACAACACCTCTGACATACCATGAACCATGCTTACTGAAATTACTACTGTCAGGTATGAATATTGTAAAACCTCCACCACTGTCGCCGTTACAAGCTGAAGTGCCTAAAACAAAAATAATAAACAAAAATAATGTATTTGACCATACTAAATCTGTCGTTTGCGCCTATAAAATATTTTTTTTACCAAAAAAAATTGGATGCTAAAATGTAACTATTTAATTGTATAAGAGCTGATTTTTTTATTTTTAAACTCGTAGTATATTCATTATTTATAATTACAGCCCCTAGAACACAGCATCCTAGACCTCCACTGTTAGAGATGGGCCTTCCAGAAAGTATGAGCATAGCTGGTGAGGGTCTAATGTCAATTTTAATGTCAATTATAAATACTACAAGTTGCTGAGTAGAGTTGGTATCGGTCCCGTCGTCAGCATAACGTGCTCTCCAAGGCGCGGAAACGGTGGTGTTGTCAGTTAATATATGACAAATGTACTTAAGATCTTATTATTTTTATGGATTTTATTATTATGGTATTATTTTCAACTAGCTTTGCCCTTCAACAAACCAACTGCCTAATGATTGGTATCAGAAAATGCATTTAAAGAATTAAGTTCTGTATAATATAATTATTATTATTTTTCTTCTTTTTCTTTCCACTTTTTTCTTTTCAATTTTAAAGAGTGATTATAATAATGCTCGAGGACCATGGTCAATAATATCATTATTATTGATAAATTTTACCGTTTTTATATCCAGCGCAAAATTTGTATTGATTAAGATATTTGCCAAAAAACAGCGGGTTGCTGTGGACACATTCTAGAACTCCAACTATTGGCATAGACGCTTGTCGGAGATGCGCTGATAGTTTGTCTTCCTCATCAAACCCCCAACCTGCAACCTAAAGCAAAGTATCATTTTAAATTACAGTAATGTAATTGCAAATTCCTTTTCTTTAAGCGCAAACAATAAGTCAGTGACAACCTATATTTATTTTATATTAATAATTATTTCTTATTTTGATTTTCGCTAATTAATCCTTTCTTTTTTTTTACATAATTGTCGGTCACTATTCAATTGGCACTATTAATTTAACGATTATTATTATTACTGTGATTAACTGATCTTTTTATTTTAATTGTATTGTCTACATAACATAAATCCTATTTGACTTTTGTTTCACTATTGATACTTTGTTTATATCTTTAATATAATAAGGTAGATAAAAAAAAACTAAATTTGAGGAAAGCAATCTAACAACCAAATCTAGATTGCGTCTAAATCGAATGTCTACTTCACAATTACTTTTATAGGGCCATTATAAATAATGCCCCAATAAGAGCGCCGAATTTAAATTTTGTTTTTTTTTTTTTTTTTTTAATTTATTTATTTTTCCTTTTATCATAACATTTAAATATAACATTATTCTGCCAAACTATAAAATAGTTTATCGGCAGATAGCTCTCATTACAATGATATACTAGCACACTTTAGTTTATAAAATACTAAATAAAATAAAACACAACTATAACAGATTCGGTTTTTTTTTACACAAATAATCTATCGATTTTGCTACTCAGTTGTTCGAGTAGTTCTTTCTTAATTTTGTTTTTATATGTCAATTTGGAAAGTTTTTCTATTCTTATTTCTTGAGATAGACTATTTAGTATTTTGGGAAGTAGATACTCTCGAGGTCCTAATAGGAAATTTAAGAATATGGAGAAGTATTAAAACCAATAATAACGTTAAATTATTCTAAAACACCTTATAAAAATGGTGAAAGTATTGCGAAAACAGTTTGCCAATTACGTCAAAATTTCGGTCGCAATAATGGGCCAAATGAATTGAGTGTAAGGCATTTGGACGCTGATGGATCAGATCTGATAATCATTGTTCGTCGTCGTCCTTGTCAGTCACTCGATATAGCCACAGTAAGGGAATTTGTTTGTAGCTTGCTGCAGCTCGTCATGCAAGGCAAGATACAAGGCTCCAGAAGACCGGGGAGAAGACGCACTTCCTGGCTCAAGAACCTCAGGGAGTGGTTTGGGATGAGCACCAGATCCTTGTTCCGGACAGCGGCCAACAGAATCAAAATCGCCTTAATGATAGCCGACCTCCGATAGAAGATGGCACCGTAAGAAGAAGAAGAAGAACGAACTTCCTTTCGTCATCGTTGTCAAGAATTAAACATTTCCAGAAGCACTATGCAACGAATTTTGGGTATCTGCATTTGCACGTGTACAAGGTTCAATTAGTGCAAGAAATGAAGCCATTTTTTTCTTCAAAAAATCTTGCGATCTTGTTGGGACATTGTATATATTATTTTAACAGGCTTGCTTTATTTAGTTTAATTAGATCCTGGTCCAAGACGATCAACTTTGTGTCAATGTTTTGATGTGGTACTCTTTCTTAAATGAAAGAGGTAAATGTATTTTCTACGTTATTATTACTATTAAAGGATTTTTAGTTAACACGTACATCATATAGGAGTCACGAAATAGCGAGCTAAGCAAAATTTGATTCACTCAAATTGTCACCTACCGTTCCGTGCAGAGGAGAGTTGCCAATAATTCTGTAGACGTCTGGCTCCCAAATGCACGCTGGTTGCACATAATCTCCAAAAACTGCTTCTTTGCTTAACTTCAGCAGCGCAATGTCATGATTTAAATTTGTGGCGTTGAATCGCTCGTGGACTATTATTTCTTGGGCCTAGCTAATTAAAAGGTACAATTTAATGTTTCTTATTAGGTAACGAAAAATAATTTATATTTGTTTTTGTAACGATAAAAACAACTGGCTTATAATTCTAAAGATACCAGCATCAACATTAGGAAGATAGCATTAGACAAGCTCCTGACAGAGCTTTTTACACTCACTTTATGAAGTCCTTATAGATGTCTGTCACATTTTTTTGTATAGTATTTATGATATATGTTTATGTATTATTGTTATGTATATAGTATTTAAGTATATATGTTTATTTATGATTTTTTTATTTAATTTGGAAAACTTATGGTTATTATAACTAGAACAACCTAAAATTAATATTACAAAATAATTATGGAAACAGAGCATGTAAGAAACAAAAGAAAAATATGCAACGATATCTAATTAAACTTTAAAAAACATGAAATAACATCTAAATCAAAACGCCTCACTGTTGGCTTTTTTATTGAATAAAATAAAGTATAAATATAGTTAAACAAAAGTATAAGATAATAAAATCAAATACATTACCCGCCTCTCCTGTGGTCTTACAATATCGCTGTCATATAAGTTATATTTTCCCAAATACATTTTGAGGATATTTCTCAAAATAGCAATTCCTTTATTCGTTACGCAGTGTGCTGCTAAAATATGTAAAATAAAAACCTTTGAGCAACTTTCTGATTTTATAATTTTGGAATGTAAAAAAAATCAGTTGTAGGGTATTTATAACATTCCTTAAGCCCCTTTAATATCAGCGAACTTGCCCCTCTCTTCTCGCAATAAGCCTAGTATAATTACCTAATTGTGCACTGAGAAAAATAGATATTTGAAGTAATAGGAAATTGATGGATGATCCTTAGTAATGCCTATATCTAAATTAGAAATCTTTAGACGAAACGCCTCCTATATGAGCGCTAAAATATATAATTGTTTGCCAAAGGTATGGACAGAGATTCCTTATAAAAGATTCTGTACAGTACTGCTTGCGTGGCTAGTTCAGGAATGTTTCTATACTTTGGAGGAATACTATGTGTATTTTAAGCAACACAAAGGTTTTTGTGAAGTAAAGTTACTAAAGAAGCAACGCTGAGTTTTTTAGTAACTTTACTTCTATAACAGTTGTTATAAATTTTTGCATGCTTATGGCGAAATATGTGACCCATTTAATATTAATAAGACCTAATATTGTTTGTGACCATGTTTCCTGCAAATAAATATTCCATTTCATTTAATTTCATCGTTTATTCATAAATTTAAATTATACGCCTATAAGATCAGTATTTAAAAATAATATGTCGTTAAACTACTAGGTGCTGTCAGTGATAAGTTAATATCATAAAGAAAAAAGAAATATAGATAATTTATTGGTAGTATTGTGACAGTAATAACATTAGATAGTAAGTAATGCCGTTAATTGTCAATTAATCGATAATTGTAACATCAAATGCATTTTATTAATGTGCATATTTTTTGCTGTCGAAAAGTCAAGCTTAACGTGGACAAAGATTATTACCAGTTAAAACAAAAGTTTTAGAAATCAAAGTTCCTCCACATTTGTATTCGAATGTTCCTCTCTCAAACTTGTACAGAGCAGTATGCCATGGCCAGTCTCCAGGTTTGGTGGGAATACTATTTGTGATCAACGCAGTATGGAGAAGCTGCCTTCGGCCACACGTCGATGGAACATGAAGTGGTACTAAATGTTTTTCGCTTAAGTCTTCTAGATACTTATCGAAAATTCCCTAAAATAACATTAGAGAATTAAAAATATAAATTGAAACGGTCAATCATACCCAAATAATTTATAGGCCTCTTTTGATGGATATATCATCTAAAGAGATGTACTCGTAGATGTATAACGATATTTTAACACTATTGAAAAAAAAATACTTACCAATTTAGGATCTTTACAATATTCTTCATCATCAATCACAATACTTATTGGATAAGAAATTACACCAGTAATAGCTCCTTTTACAATTACGTCTATAGAATCTATTATTTCATACAAATGTATGTCGACTTTCTCATCGTTGGCTATAATTTTGGTTGAATTTGAATCCATCTGCTGAATTTAACAAAATTTCACATTTTTATAATTAATTGATTTTTTTATTACCCTTTTTTATAAGAATACATAACATAACAAACGTTTAGTTAATAATATAGTAAGTGAATACTTACCGTTTCAAGGACTACAGGATAATTAAAAATAATACTTATATTGTTATCTCCAGAAAAAAGATGATTAATTTGTAATCTGTATTCATTCGATTCTTCTTCTTCGTTATAAACCAAAACTATTTTAACTGTATTATTATCGTTGTCTTCACATGGGTTTCCAGTAATACCATTATCTTCAACACTGCCTTTAACACTAACTGCTATAATTAAAACTATTGATATAATAACAAACATTTTGATCTGACTTCGCATTCTAAAAATAAACAGTCATCAATGGTGTTTCAAGTTTATAAGACCGGTTCAGTCTTGATTCGTGTTCGTGTTACCTTCTACATACAAATGTCAAAGTATGGTTTCCGTAAACTTTCCCAAACTGACCGAGTTCGATTCCAAGGTATAAATAAATAAAAAAATGAGCGACATTTCTGAGTCTGATAAGCTAGAGCTTACCACTTTTCATGATAGGCTTATAGCAAAGTTGGCTAATTGTAAATATGTACAATAAAATTTCTGACCACCCAGCAAGAAAAACAGAGTGCAATTTTTTTAAATTCTGGTAAATATTATAGTGTTTGGGTTAGTGCATAAAATGAACCTGGAGATAACCCCAAAAGTAATAAAGTAAACACAGTGAGATTTTTACATTAATTATGTTTATACCAGTATTAATAATATTTTAATTAACCCAAAATTAATTTAAACATTGGTGAATTAAAGTGATCATTTTATTTATCGTATAAACTCCGCAAGTACCATGATGTCAGATGCAGGCAGGAGGTATTTCAAATTGGGGATTCGGTCCAGAATAAGCCATTTGTCACAGCTTGACTTCAATAAATTCTCTAAGATTGAGTAGGTACAATTTTATCTTACAAAGGCGGTTTGATTTTAGTTGTGTAAGTATGTAAAAGCTTAGAGAGCTCGGTACTTCTCTGTGCGATAGATTTTAAAACGTCGACATTTGTCAGAAAATTATTTCCTATGCTCTAAAAATTGCAAGCTAATGTAATAGTCAGATGGACACGTGTGTTGTTGAACTGATGTAAACGGGTTCTAGAGTGGATACGTACAGGGAAACTCAGAGTAAGACGACCACTGGCTATGGATGGATGACGTGAAGAAATTCACTAATGGGTACTAAATGCAAGGGTGGCAAGCAATCGCGTGCTTGCCTTCATTCATTCATCATCATTACAGCCCCTAGAACACAGCGTCCTAGACCTCCACTGCTGGAGATGGGCCTTCCAGAACATATATCTGGAAAATTTGGCCTACACTCGCCACATGTATTTCTCATTGGTACATGCCGGGTGGGTTTGAACCGGCCTTTGTAGGATTTAAGGAACGCGTTCTTACAACCGAGCCACCACCGCGTGCTTGCCTTGATGGAGATCTATGCCCAGCAGATAAAGATTAAGATTGATCATGAACATTGATATTGCACAAGTATGATGCAGAGAAGTATGCAGATCATGTTTTGTGATCATTTACACTTATAGTACTATTAGGAGTGTTTATTGATTTAGAAATTATATATTGGTCCTTTCTATTCCTTTCCATAATTCTGACTATGTATCCAAATCCTTCGCAGTCACAGTATCATCCCTGTCGAACAGCCTACCTGTTGCTAACCGACAAGCACTGAGCAAAGCCACTTTCAGAAAACTTTTCACACATTATATGAAGTCGCATTGAATCTGGTAATTATTTTTGCACCTACTAGATTTATTTTTGATCTCTCTCTTGTCCCAAAGGTCAACTGTCAGAGAATGCGGTATTAAGATTCGTCTTTTGTACTATAGTGGAATATAGTTTTTTTTATATATATATATCCAGACGAATATGTTTGTTCACAATAAATTTAAATAATAGTAAACATCTTCTTGACAGTCTCCATCAACTGTATGTACTTTCAACCAGTTACTAGATTAATTTAATTATAATAAAATCCAGTCTTGAGCACTTACGTTAAATTAATTATTTAATACTAGAAACCTCTTTACTCAACAATTATCCTGGTCTTTGAATTTTTTACTTTGTTATTGGCTAAAATTTGCACTGATAACTTTTATTATTTTTTATTAACTTTTTTATTATTTGTACTATTTTAGAGATAAGTCAAGCAATTAAATCGAGCGTTTCAACAACACAATTACAATAATGTTGTACCCGCCTTCGTCAGTTAAATTATCCGCCTCTATTCATTTCAAAGTCACAATCAATCGGAACTGCCTTTGCATTGACAAGGAAATTTATGAATTCCATTGTAAATATTATTGTTGGAAAACTTTATTTACACAATTATTGTTATGGCAAGTTTCCGTTGAATTGCTTTTTGTCCTTGGTGCTCCTTTCATGTATATTGTTTTTTTTATTATTGCCCCCAGAACACAGTCCTAAAGCTCCACTGCTGGAGGTGGGCCTTCTAGAATATATTTCTAATGAATTTGGCCTAGATTCCCCACGCTGGCCAGACGTATTGCTGAGGGCCAGATGACAATTTTAATTGCAATTTATTAACGATTCCAGAAGACCGGGGAGAAGACGCACTTCTTGGCTCAAGAACCTCGTGGAGTGGTTTGGGATGAGCACCAGATCCTTGTTCCGGATAGCGGCCAACAAAATCAAAATCGCCTTAATGATAGCCGACCTCCGATAGGAGATGGCACCTTAAGAAGAAGAAGAAGAACGATTTTAGAAGTTGGTATTAGTGAAACCGGGGCCGACACTACCTCGTGTAGAGTAGAGCGTGCTCTCCAAATCAAGGGAACGGTGGTGTTGTACTCGTAAAACAATGACAAATTTGCGTAAATAAGTTCAATTTATATTGGGGCTAGAAATCGCAACTCAAAAGTCAAATATAATAAGTAATAATCTGTATCAAAATGCAATAATAATAAAGCCCCAGTAGTTATTAGTTACTTGATTATAGTAGTATATAAATATATATTTTACTTTTTTTTTCTATCTCAACCAAACGAAATTATGTAAAACAAAAGATGATAAATAAAACAAAACTGTCGGCACTAACTTGTAAAATCTCCATTCGACCCAAAACTATAAAAAAGTGTAACAAAAAGACAAACATGGGAAGTATTCTCGCGAAGTAACATCTGCTGACTTTTCGCAACCCGACGACTTTTCCAAAAGGATTTCTTCGGATTTCTTTGTTTTTTTTTTATGTACTACTCAATTAGCTTCAGTACTATTTGACACTGAATAATAAAATTATTGAGGATTTATTGTACACATTGTCAAGGCCTCGATTAAACAGTTAAAGTTAGGAAAAAAAAATCTTTTACATTCTCGCCCCTCGCGCTTCTCTTCTTCTTTGCAATATTGATATGACTTCAGAATTTCCAGAAGTCGCTCTTTGACATATCAAGGATTAACATTCACCAAGAAAAGTTCTATACTTATTAATGAAAAAAAAAACCATTTTAAGACTAAATAAATAAATATTAAATAAATATTTCCAGACAGGCCACACAGCGCCATCTAGTTTCCGTGGTAAGCTACTAGACTTGTGTTACGGAAACTAGATGGTTGATAAACTACATATAATACTTTTTTTTTTTGTAAATATATACATATTATACATATAAACACCCAGACCGAGACAAATTATACAATGTAAAATTTGCCACCGGTGGGAATCGAACCCACGACCTCCCGAGTTCACGGCAACGTTTGTTACCACTAGACCACGGAGGCGGTATACAAGTATTTATAATTTACATTTAATTTTATATATTACTTTATCTTTATATATGTACTGATGTTAGTATTTATATATTAAAGTAGATTTACTTCACTTATTTTCACTATTTATCATTTACACTTATTTAAACAAATCCTACACCTGTATTTATTGTATAGTTTTAATTATCTTTACTTTGTCTAGTGGTAGAAACTATCTGAAATTATCTTCAGGGCCACAGGGACAAAACACTGGTGTGGGGGCCAACAAATGTTACGTTTTTATCTACTAAATAAATATTTCATTTCATTCCATATGAAAATGTCACTCATTTAATACAATAATTTATTGATACTACGGGTGCCGTTGTATTCCGATTTAGACCCGAGTTTTTGTGATGGAAATAAATTTTGAACTATATGCTCAAACATATGAAAATAGCCCAATTATAGATAACGGTCACAATAATTATAATTTAAATTTAATTTAAACAAGAGTATTTTCGATCATCAATCATGGAATGAAATTAATATAAAATATAATGATAAAATATTTCATGAGAATACGGATGTTAGATTTAATAGTGTTGATATCGCGAATGTTTTAAAACTTGATGAATAAATAGACCATTTCGTACTGTAGTGTTCACAACAAATCGCCTAAGCCCTGGGTATAGAACAAGCATAGCCTTTGGCGGTATCTACTATATCGCTGAAATCGCTTGTAGCGTTTTTAAGGAGAAATTTCATACTGATAAAATTATATTCAGGTTTTTAATACGAATTTAGTGCCCGCTAGGCGTATACTTCTTAAAAAACTACTAGGCGTCCGAACCACTAAGAACTAGTTTCTTGGTAATTAAGAGTTATGTTTTTGTTCCCAGTGTCAGCACAGAGACACAGGCTGATGATGATGATCTTATCGGCATAAAAAATAAATTTATCGACGTACAACAGTAAAATTAAAGGTCGTTGATGTCTGGCGCAACAGATCTAGTGGTAACTGCTATAAACACGATAGACGATAAACTGACGATAGAAGTTGTGATGCAGTAAACTAACTTAAGGACGCGTTAATCTGTTATCACGACCTTGTGGGAACTCGCTCTTAAGCAAGTACCCTACAACCAATGTTTTATGCATTTTGAACTTCCCGCTTTAGACAGGTTGGACCTAGGACACTTTCAGAAGTCTGCAAATAACATATTATGTTGAATTTTTTTATATAGTTTTGAATCTTTTTCTTGCGTTGTTGTATTTTGTTTTTATTATTAGACTTTTTTAATTCTTACTGATGCTACCTAATAATCTGTGGCAAAGCATGGGCACTTACAGAATGATGTGTTTTATTGTGTATGTATCCCTGACTAAAATAAAATAAATAAATATGTACTATTTAATTAATAATAAAAGGTAGGACAAAGTAACAGATAAAAAAATCTTTACCAACGAAAATTATATGATTAAAAATAAACTGGCATCATTCCCACGTTGTACTGCTATAAAATTTTTTAGACCAACTATCTCCAGAAACTTCTACCATTTATGCTCCCCAGTTTCTCAAAATATGCGTTGACGAAACAGAGTTCACACACGAAGGTCTCCCAGAGACAAAGACCGAAAATTCACGGACATCACATTTACATTTCTCGCTGCACGCTGCGCTTCATTTAAGCCACGCTCTGCCATCCTTCACTATGGAGAGAAACAGTAACCTTTTTTGCCCGCATTTGCTCGCTCGTAACTTTTTGTTCGAGACTTTATTTACTGTGGTCCTGCGAAACAGGATAATTTTGTTTGGCCAAAATAAACATGGCGCTGCGGTTGGGGCGGTTAAGTTTTTTCGAAACTTTACGATCATAATAAAAAAAAGTGCGTGGTCGTAAATTTTTGTCCTAAAAATTTACCACTCATGTGTCACCTTGCTTCAGCCTTAAAAGTACATTTATAGTTTTACTTATTTTAGGTTCATAATTAAAGAATTACAGTAGATATTATTAGCAGTTTACTT
Organism: Tinea semifulvella; assembly: GCA_910589645.1. NCBI lineage: Eukaryota > Metazoa > Arthropoda > Insecta > Lepidoptera > Tineidae > Tinea > Tinea semifulvella. Next base: position 2,307,222 of record OU342604.1, read on the forward strand.
AGTTTTTTTTTTATAATTGCTCGTCGAGTGAGATTGCGCCCACCATTGTAAGTGGTGCGAGTGGTCCATTAATGAAATCAGACACTCATGACTGACATCAGTCCCTAACACATGCTTGACTCGGCATGATGGCAATTCCAGCCTGAACCCGAAACGTGTGGATACACTTTATTGGGTTTATCGGCACGAACGGTGGATACTTCCCCGCCTCGGCAGACTGGGAAAATTACCACCATCAGTCTGCCAACCATCTATTTAATTTTCTTTTTGATGAAAACTAATATTGTAAGCTTGCCATGGTAATATTTACATATATAAAAATAACACCGCTTGAAACAAGACTTACAAAAAAAGTAGTTACAAAAGAAGTACAGATATCAAAATAAGAATAATAGCCGGATAGGAAATGCTGCGAGGGGTTATTGGTAAAATTTGAGTTTGTAGCTTTGTATGATATTTATTCGAAGGAAGTAAGGTACAATGATAATAGAAAATATATATATTATTTAAACTATAAACTAACATTTTAAAACATAAATTAATCATACATTACTAATAATAAAAATAAACCGACTTAATAAATATAAATACAACTAAAAACTAAAATAAAGATAAAGGAAATAAAATTATTATAAATAACAAAATTGCTCCAAATCGCTGCCAATGAGCAAAGTGCCAAGGATACTGGAAGCATTGCCACGTTGAATGGCAATGCTGAATCCTTTGGCCTAAATATTGCCAAGCCCTCTTGTCTCCCGAGGTGTTGACGAGCTGTTTTGACAACGCCTTGAAAATTTCATGTGCACTTGGTCCCCACGGCCCGCGAGTTTCAACTCCAAACGGCGCAAAAACACATCTCATCTGCTTTCATGATACATATTTAAATTCAAATACAAATTCTTAATTTTATAAAATATCTTAACATACTTGTAGGTTACGACAATAATAAATTAATATTAACATTTATTGGCTATTTTTGATGTCTCGCTGAGCTTCAGGATGGAATGTAGGTACGACTCGATGTCAGCACCATTTACGAGTACATTAAAGTAAAATTCTTTTCGGGGTGGTCAGACCACGCTTATAAATAAGCGGATTCACATTTAGCCAACTTTACTATAGGCCAATCATGACAAGTGGCAAGCTCATCGATGTCTCCAGCGTACCAAACTCGAGAAATATCACAAATAAATTAAATATTATTTAAATGTATTTATTTACATTAATAAATATATTTACAATTAAAAAAATATACCTTTTTATTTCAAAAAGGGGTTCTACCATTATATTTTTCCACTATAGGTAACTATTACATCTCGGAGGCAGAGTCAAGCAAAAACATCATTTTAAGGAAAGGTAACAATATTCCAATATCAAACCACAAAAATGTATAATACTCGAGTGAATTTGAAACGTGTTAAGTGTAGGGAAGTTTGCTTCAAGTTGGCAAGTTAACGTATATACGTCAACGTATATAGCTAATGAGTCGGAACGATTAACTTCACGTTGACGCTTAAAACTTTAACTTTCGTCTTCGCAAATTAGCACAATGACAGAGATGAATTAGCTATATTAGTTATATTATGAAGGTTTTTAAGATTTATTATATAGATTCGTGGATTTGGTGTGATGAAAAGTGTGGACCAACGTTTAAGGTTGCTCAGCAAGCTATCGTCCCAAACGTTGACATCCGTCATAGTACTAAAGGCCTTCAAAATTTGTAATCCGAATTGAGAGATCAAACATGTAAGTCGCAGATCCTATGAACGATGGAGTAGATGGAGACCACGTATAGGAAGACGCATAGTATTCCTTATCGCTGGGGGGGTTTGATGAGAGGCGTGTTTTGGGGAAAGCAAGTCTTGGGTTATATATAGCATTGAAAAGACACAGGCGTTAGTAATAATATGGTCCATACCGCAGCCTAGCCACTATCCCTACGCATCCCTAGTACATACTCGTATAAATTTGAAGATTCGCATATTATGTCGCACGCTGAAGATGTGGAATGCTCTCCAGCCTGTATTAAATTGATCATATCATTAGACTACTAATATACTTAACGGATTTTTTTTTCTATATTAAATGAACCCGCCACGGAAATACCTCAAGAACAAATACTCCTTCGTCTCTTCTTTCCACGACAGCTCGTTGCAGTCATCGCATAACGCTGTACTTGCTATACCATCTCAACACTCTAGTTTATGTCCGACCCATTTTCAGTTGTTGCCGCAAATCTGTGGAACAATCTGTCCTTAGATATCCGTCAAGCGCCAAACAGAATGCTTAAATAGCAGAATGGTCTTCACACACTTCTGAATACTTCCTAACAACTGTAAGTAATACTATATACATTTATTTATGTATGTAATATTATTTATTTGTATTTGGTAATATTATATATCTATGTTTTATATTAGTATTAGATTTAGTTTTAGTAGTATTTAAATTATCTTCTTTTTCTGTTCAAATTTGCACCTATCTCTCACATACAATGTTCGTAATGTCCGTAAGGTTGACCGAGTAAGAATGTCTAGCGGCATTAGGTCCGCCTTTGTACATAGTGCAAAAAGTTTTAATTAAATAAATAAATATAATTTAAAAAAAAATGAGGAAGCATTGGTAAATTCAAAGGTTATTTTTAAAGCTAACCTAAATAACACATTTAAACATTTCCAAGAATATTTGCAAAATTTCGAGGAAATATTTCTTGACTTTGAAATGTTTCCGGAAAATACCCATCACCAACTTTTTAATGAAATGTTGCAGACCGAGCACGTTTTGACGAAAACAAGATCCAAACGACAAACTCCAAGTCACGCATATGATTGACATTTTTGGTTCTAATTGAAGCCTTAGAGCAAAGGAAATTAGGAACATATATAACATAGTAGTTTTTCGATATGATTGTTTTCATACACGGATAGATTTTTTTCAATATGTGGTTCTTTTCGTTTTCATATCCCTGCATATCATAATATATCTAATATTGATTTAAACTGTTGGGTGTTCCACAAGGTGCATTGTTAAGTACTCTACTATTCAATTATAATTATTCATATTAATAAAAAAAAACTATCGTTCTTATAGTAAAGTAAAGCTGGCAATATGTAAATCCGCTTCTATACAAAAAATATTATGATAAAAATAAACGTGTTTTCTGACCACCCCGGAAGGGTTACGGTTGTGTTGATACTTTACTAGGTTCTAGTTCTCTCCAACAGTGAAGGTCTTGAATGTATTCTAGGGGCTGTAGTGATGAAGATTTACGCTGACATGGTAAACATCGAACGTGTAGTATTCGCCTCAGATAATCCAAGTTAACATTGCAAACCATTCCACATACAAAACTTTGTCCCAAACTCAACAATTCTGCAATAGAACTTTGGCCTTTGACATTAACGATCTAACTTCTGACCATTACGGCCGATTGTGTCAGACTTCTAAATTGGGGTTGGTTTCATTCGAACACTGTTAAAGTTCCATTTTTGGGTGCTTGTTGGAAAAGAAGAAAAAAAAAATTCTAAGCTTTCCATGGATTTACAGTGCGAGTGCCGGGTCCATCGTGTGTGGGTAAGAGATGAGAAAAATGGTGTCTCGGGCTTGCGACCGACAAAAGGCTGGTTTGAAAAGGAGGCCTTTCTTTTTTATTTTGTAGCGGAATAAGACGCTCACCATCCACCATTCTACTACTCTCCATACCCAACCAAATACTGTATGCTTCTGTTAATGCCATCTTGGAAGCTCTTTTCATAAATGTATTGACGGCAGACCTGCTTAGGCCCAATTAGTTCCGCAAGTGGTGCAAAGATTTTGCTGGATCGCATTAACTTCCACTGCGTAAAGATAAGTCGTTCCTGATCGAATGATCTGTGAGATCATAATATTTATTCAACTTCATGTTGTGGTCTTTCAACTAGGCATTACGTTTCTTACGTACTCGTACTTTGTTACATACTTACAACACAATAGTTCCCAAGTCCTAAGCACGTCAAACCTGGTTCCACTAATACAATATTGTGGAATCGTTAATAAATTGTTTCTTATGGCTTGGAAACATTCGTTTCCTATAACAAAATCTTTACACAATTAAAAACTCTATACGTTTGTGAGTTACGATTAATGTTGCCCAATCTTGGTCTTGGTCATTATTTTTGCAAGACCAAGACCAATATACATATTAGTAAGACCAATACCAAGACTAGTCTTGTGCGGGAGTTTCGCAAGACTCTTGCTCAGACCTTTTTAGCTAAAAATGATTCTAACTTTATTTAATTGTAATTCCAATTATTTAGGTTCTACTATTTTAGGTTCAGAGGGAAAAATATCAAATTCTACAGATATGGCTGTATTGGCTAAATCCCTTTGCCTTCCCTATCATCTCATTCATCATATATCAGAAAAATGGAAAAATAAAAACAAAAAGTCCAGAGTTCTTCGCGCCATTTTGCATGGACATGTCAAGTCCAAGTTTTTCGTTTTGTAAATTAAATTACTGCGGATATTGTTAGTCAAAAGTGGTGTTATTTTGTTTAATACTGTGCTACGTTGTAAATAATTATGGATTTTTTTTGCGGTTTTCCAGCGTATACCCTTCGTGTTTGGGCTATATTGACGTAAATTATTCTATGAAAAGAATCAAATTCTGCAACATTTGATTATCCCCAACTCGGTTATGAACTCTGTTATGAACATATATTATGTAAATAAATTACGTGTCGCTGATGTATTCTGTAAATGTCCTTTAAAGACTTGAAAGATTTTTGCGCGGACATGTCAAATGCATATTTGTTTTGTTAGTTAATTTACTGTGGATATTGTCAGTCAAAAGTAGTGTTGTTTTGTTTGACAATGTACTGCAATGTGAATAACGATCAATTGGACTTCAAATATGGGTGCTTAGAATTGCAATTTATTTTTGGCGGTTTTCCCGCGCTGTAAACTCCCATGTTATACCCGACGTGTTTGGGCTATATTACCGCGAGTAACTTCAAGAAAAGCATCAAATTTTGGCTAGACCACTTGCCTTCCCTATCACCTCATTCATCATCCATCGGGAGAAGAGATTACAAACAAAAAAGTAAATGTTTAATTTATTAATTACTGAAATAAACTTTGTGTTAGTTTTGGACTTACGCTAACATCACCGTCAATTGAACAATGTTTGCATTCAATAACCCTCACATAGTTTGTTAAATAAGTAATTAAACACATTGGGTCATGAATATTAAAGTGCAGTGCATGGTGTGGGTCGAATGAATAATTTACTCAGTAGCCAAATTCTGTTTATTTAAGCACAAACGATCGGTATCGGCGCGGTGGTGGCTCGGTTGTAAGAACGCTTTCTTTAACATCCTACAAAGGTCGGTTCCAACCCCCCCGGCATGTAGGTACCAATGAGAAATACACATTTCTTACGTACATTTATCATAGATTTACAACACCACCGTTCCCGTGCCTCGGAGAACACGTTAAGCCGTCGCCGGTCCCGGTTACACTAATACCAACTTGTGGAATCGTTAATAAATTGTCATTAAAAATTGACATCAGATTCTTGCCAACCCGTCTGGCCAGCGTGGCGAGTGTAGACCAAATTCTACAGATATATGTTCTGGAAGGCCCATCTCCAACAGTGTAAGTCTAGGACGCTGTGTTCTAAGGGCTGTAATATGATTTGTAAATAAATAGCTGTTAAAATGCCAATATCAACCAGTATCGAAATATTATCATTTTTTATATAAAGGTAATTGCTCTTTTTACAGCATATTTTATTATTGAAAGGTGTTTTGGATAAACAATCATTATTAAAAAAAAAAGATTTTTATAGATTTTTTCTTTTTAATAAGTTTATAGATATTCTTTAGGAATGCTTGTATGATGTTGTGGTAAAAAAAAACTATTCAATAATTGACCAATTAATGCTAAAGCGCTAAGAAAGTCATACGTTTAATAGTTTATTACTCACTTCCTTTTGTATTAGAGTCAGTAAACCTACAACCTGAAATAAATAATTATTTATATTGTTTATACTTTGGTTTTAAATATTTTTATGTACTTCAAGTTTTTTTATTTAATACAGATTAAGTAGGTATCTTAATTCGGAGGGGAAATGCTGCTAGTGTATTGTGCACCAACCCACAGGACAGCGATTTAGAGGAGCTATTTATCTGTGTATAATTTTAATTTTCTAAGTTGTTTTTAAGTTAAATTTAGTTTTTGTTGTAATATAGTTTATTTACTTTAAGGTTTTGATTAAATACTTAAAAAAACAAATACACATACAAATATGCAATGCCTATTTACAGTAACTACAACTTTAAGAATAATATTGCATCAAATTCAAATTCATATATTTCTTTATAACAATAGGTATTTTATAGGATATTACAATGGTTATAAATTTGGTACACTATGTTTAGCCCATGGGCGTATAAAGATTAAATATTTAAGTATAGTAGACATGTAAACTAAAGAGAGGTATAATAATTTAATTTAATTGAAATGACAAATAGGATTAATTTATTAATGTCAAGGTAAGAAATTAATGTTGTTCATTCAATCTTCTAAAAAATCTTGCACAGAGTAGTAGCATTTGTCAATTAGTATTTTCGTCAGTGTTTTTTTAAATCGTTGTATAGGTAGTAACTTAATGTCATCATTTTTCTTTTTTTGCTGCATCCGTGGTCTAGCGGTTAAGTCCGTGGATTTTGACTCAGTCGGATCGGGTTCGATTTCTGATTGGGACACAATAATTTTACTTGTAAGATTTTTCGAGTTTGGTACGATAGAGACATCGTCTCGCCACTTATCGTAAAGGGCCTATAGTAAAGTTTGCTAAATGTAAACTCGCACCTAAAAAAAGCTTGGGTTTTGAACACCCTATAAGAGATACGGTCGTTATGGTACTTTATTTTGGTTGTAATCATCTGCTCCAAATTATTTCTTAGAAATTCAACTTTACATTATATTGTATGTTTTATTGACATGTAAAAATGCATTATATATATTGTCATATGTAAAATTGCAAAATAATTAAATATAAATTTAACGAAATAGAATCGGGCCACAGCTTCAGAGGTGCTCGCTGCTCATGTATAATTATCACGTGATTGTTACAGTAATGTAGACTAATTACGGAGCGAAACATATTAAATTAAATAGGAGGTAGTAAAAAGTGTTGGTGCGAGACAAATTCTAGCAAAATCCATTAAAAGAATTGGGCCAAAGCAGGTATTTAGAAATTATATTTATGGAACGTGTTCGGCAGAGGTCCCAGGCCCCCACAGGAGCACCCAATCACGGACGTAACGCATGTGCCATATCTCTAGCGTACTCGAGAAATATCACAAATTTAGTAAGTGTTTATGTCTTGACCAGGAATCGTACCCGGTATCTCCGCGTCTAAATCTACGGCCTCAACTGCTAGACTACGGAGGCAGTCTATATAAATTAAATATAATAATATAGTATTTGTAACTAGCTGTGGGGTTGAACAAAGACTAACCCGATCTACGGGTGGAGCACCAAACCGTTTTACTGATAAAAGAAGTTGGACGGACCATGCGATTACTTAATTTGAAATTGAGTTGCTAACTTTAAGCGCGATCTTAGAATTATGATAAAAAATATGAAAATATTACCGGTTATTAGCTTTTCAAGCTGTTAGACGAAATTACTCTTTTTATTTCTACTAAAATTAACTGCACCTTAAGACTTATTCTTTTTTTTTTATACTAGCTATAGTTTTTCACCAGAGATGTTGGAGAATATAAATACAAATACAAATCGTTTATTAACACAAAATAATGTTGTTTCGTTATGGTGAGCCCTGTCTCCTGCATGAGCTGTGCTGTATAACAGGAGACAGTGTCTTCCAATAATGATCATACAAAAAAAATAATGGAAAAAGAGGTTACACAAATAGCAAGTAAATAATTGTATATGTGTGTTTGTGCGTGTTTGTGTGTGTTTGTGTGTTTAAAAAGGTGGGGAAGGGTTGAGAAGCCAGAGGGAGTGTAAGATTGTTGATTATACTCGCATATTTTCCTTTAGTTCACTAGTTTTATTTTGGTCATGTCATCATCTCTTCGGTACTGTCATAATCGAGGTTAGATAGATAACTTTTAAGTGATATTTTTAGTTCGTTTAGAATGAGCGTACATATCTAGTTAAAGTGGAGATTTAGGACTCTGTCACTAGAGGTTGTGATCAATCAATTATAGACACCTATATTTATTTATTACAGGAAAAATTACAGCTAGATAACAATAAAGATGCATAGATATAATAAAAAATTAACCAATAAAAAGTTTTTGCTCATAGCAATTAAATACATTTATACAATAACAAAAATATAAAAATAACGAAAGAAACAAAAATAACAAATCCTAAAAATATGCAGAAGCTGGTGGGTTAAAGAATTGAAGGCTTCATAGCAAAAATATCAATGTCAATATTGTCATCACCAATCATCTCATTGATACAACAACTAGTTCTAATAATAAAAGTATTTTGATAGATACACTAGCTGTCAATGTCGGTTATAAGGATAAAATTTTGCCAAGTAGTGTCAAACGGCAAACTTAAAGAAACTGCACGAATCGAACCCTTTTGTCAAATTTTCAGATCCGATTCCCGGCTAGTAGGTATATTAGTTTTTTCTATAATTTTATAATGCAGTTCTGTTCCCTCACATCATTCTGGATTTGTCTCCAACTCCTTCGTAGTAGCTGCCACAAAATTATGGAATGATCTTCCAGTAAACATAAGGCAGGCAAGTAACAGATTGTCGTTTAAAAAACTGGTCTATTCACACTTCATGAATAGCTCTAAACCACGTTAGTAAGTTGTATTTGTGTATATTTATGTACAAGTTTGTGTATGTATTAGTATTTAGTATTTTCATATTATAATACATATATAAGAATATATAAGTAGGTATTTTATTTTTAGTATTAGTTTTTAGTCAATTTTATTTTAATATTTTTGTATCGAATTACCTACTTCGAATAAAATTAAATTTAGTAGGTATATAATATTTGTTGAATTATCCTATAATTGTATAATACTGTTACTTTCATTGCACCTATATTTGTTCAAATTTGTCCCTAAGGTTTGGCTGTCAGAGAATGTCTACGGGCATTAAGTCCGCCTTTGTGCTTTGTGCAATAAAGTTTTTAAATAAATAAATAAATAATATTTATTAAAATTAGCTCACTTGGAATTTTTACATATTCCTCGTAGCTTAGCCAGGATGTTCAATAGTCAGTAATTAAACGCACCTTTGGTGCTAGGCGCTGATAGTATACAATAAAATGAATAAAATATAAATAATTTATTTTAGATATTTGTCCCTAGTGTTAGTACTAATACAATGACTTAAAATGTTAGTAACAATACAAAATAATAATAATAAATCTTAGACCCATGTCCACTGCTTGGCAAATGTCTGGCATGTGTCCGTATAATGGCCAGATATCCGCCAAGCAACACCCTTGAATTCCTGCAAAAATACAAATAATATTGATTTATTTATTTATAAACTCTTATTGCACAAAATTACTTAAAAAGTAATGTACAAGGGCGAACTTAATGCCTTTCGGAATTTTATAACAGCTAACCTTTGGGAGTGTGGCAGAGGATTGCGGGTGCATTAAGATACATACAATTACTGAAGAATAATTAAATACTATTACATAAATACTTACATGATATATAATTAAAATAATATATATAATAAACATAAATATATATTATATATGAATATATAAACACAACTAATAGATAGATACTCGTATTATATTACATAGGTACAATCATTTACGATAATCTATTAAGAAAATAAATAAATATTATAATATAAGTTAGACTATTTTTTAATTTTTAATTAAATACTTAATTAATTGCACTTTGTACAAACTTAATGCTGTTGGGCATTCTCTGGCAGCCAAATCTTTAGGACATTTAGACAGTGTCAATGGTAAGTAGGTGCAATATTGGGCTTTAATCGACTGTTGCACATAGCGGGAGTTAACCCTATCAGCAATAACATTCAGGAGACTGTCGGTACTGCATCGCGGCATACTTCTTCCGTAGGATGGTATGGAAGCTATCTTCATGTGAATCAGCAAACATGCCTGATGCACTGCAGGAGTGCGGCAGTCCCAACAGCACCCTGAATGCATTCTTATACTGGACTCGCAGGGCGCTGAATGAATTTTGGGTGTAGCGAGCCCATAGGGATGCACCCTACAAGCCTGTGTGGCTTACGAATTTAGTCTCTTAGATTAGTCTATTTTTGGTTAGTTATTCTCTAAAAGCTCCTCCCTAGGGAGTGGCCTGCACTCCAGCGGCTGGGCTATAGTTAGAGCGATTACCTGAAGATGTTTGTGGGAACCGTTGTCAGCCCGGTAAGTCATACGTTTAGCTAGGCCGACAACAAATGCCTCGATAATAGGTATCTCCATCTCTCGCAATTACAGAATTTCACATGAACCAAGGCGCTCCGGATACCACCCTGACCTATATGTTCTGCTGACCATGGATCTCGTCCCTGTTGGTTTTAGCCAGAAGGTGATGGCAAGCTAGCGCAGCATAAGTCGGAAACGGATGAACATCTTGTAAATCTGCACCTTCAACCTGATGTAGTTTAGACAGCAGCCAACCACACCTATTTGAAAAAATCAATCTGTATAACCTTGCACATATTTATTTAGGCGACCCATCAATACCGATTTTGTTAGCTTATTTTATTATATGAAAAATGGATTTCATTCGAATAACCGATCAATGACGGTAGCTCTTCTACAGATCTACTACCACCATATGAGCAAATATTAGAGAACAGTCTATCTATAGACATTGAGTTTGTTCGAAGTTCAGATATAGTAATCCGCCTGGCAAAGGAGTACTTTGTGCAGAATGAGTCAATGTGTTGGAAAATTAGAAAAGTTTCTACATCTGTCAAAATACTCCATTCGGATACGGGTTTGGCTTTAATTGTGGACCGACAAAGGACCCCTGTACATAATTCCCAAACGTAAAAATCAGGAAATTGGGCCAGTCGAGCAGTGAACTCTAAAAGCTGCGATACCGACATCCTACATATGTATAGCACAAGTCGTTCGTTTAATGAAAATTCTAACATTTGATGCTAATTTCGTATGTCAGTACCGTGTTGAAAGGAGGGTCAATGATATTACTTTTTGACAGATGTCATTTAACATAAGAAATAGTTTGTTTACATTGTTGTATAGTTTATATTATATTTGTTTAAAATGTATTTTAAACAACAATTTTTTATTATTTGTTACTTGTCATACTTGTCAAAAAGTAGCCTCACCGCTCGTTTTTTTTAAGAAATGTTAGCATTGTTAAAAAGTGGTAATTCTTAACAAAAAACAACATTTCACGCTGGTTTATGAAGTTGCTACGAAATGTTGGAAATGCTATAAAACGAACGCGGCCTATGTAACGCGGCTTCGCAAGGATATAGGATTTGTCATGCCAAAATGTTTTCGTTCACATACGGAACTGATAGATGATCGATTTTATTTATTTATTTATTTTAAAACTTTATTGCACTATGTACAAGAGGCGGGCTTAATGCCGCTAGGCATTCTCTAGCAACCAACCTTTGGGACAATGAAACCATTTGTGTTGTGAGGTAGGTGGAACCGTTAAATATATTAATAGGTAATTTAAATTAAATCTAAATGTTATATCTATATAGACAAATACATACTAATATGAACACAATACTATATATCATTTTTATCATTACAGCCCCTTGAACACAGCGTCATAAACGTCCACTGCTGGAGATGGGCCTTCCAGAACATATTTCTGGAGACAGTTAAGGTGTAGGATGTTCTAGGGGCTGTGATAAAACAAAATTAAATATTATTTAGCATCGTGTACAAGAGCCTAAAGGAGCACTTAAGTTGTTTGGAGACCTCAATTTTCAGTAAAAACGAATCAAAGTTTAAGGAGCAGAAAAAGATTTTGTTAAACTGAGATTACCGAAATTTTAAAATTGGACCGAAAATTCTCATAAACTTTTAAATCGATTATTTAATAAAAAAATAAAAAAAACTATATTTTTCGTTATAGGTAAGTACTTTTCTAAATGAATGTTTTTGACAAACATTAGCTCATGCACCCACAATCCATAGTTAAGAGGTTTCTCGCTCGCACAATCCAATATTGTGGATGTTTTCGATATATTGTTACTTTCATATACATAATTTTAGACAGAGAAAAATATCAAATACTACTAAAACAAATATAATGAGAAGACAAATTTCTAAGCATTCCAGAGTCCATCGTGTTTGGGTTAGATATGAGAAGAATAGTGTCTCGGGCGGGCGTGCGACCGACAATAGGCTGGTTTACAAAGGAGGCCTCTATTATAATTTTTTTATTCATTTTGGAAACCCAACAGTTGACAATTTTATAATAAATATTACACAGTAAATTCACTACCACAGTGTTTGAAGACAAAAGTTTTCAACCAGTGCGTTCTTCCAGTAATGTCGTATGGTGCAGAAACGTGGACACTGACAGGTGGTCTGGTCCACAAGTTCAAGGTCGCTCAGCGAGCTATGGAGAGAGCTATGCTCGGGATTTCACTAAAAGATAAAGTCAGAAACGTTGACATCCGTCAAAGAACCAAAGTTACCGATGTAGATTTTAAAATTAGCAAGCTGAAGTAGCAATGGGCTGGACACATATGCCGCAGAACCGATGAACGATGGAGTAGACGGGTTCTGGAGTGAAGACCACGTACTGGAAGACCCAGAGTGGGACGACACCCCGCCAGATGGACAGATGACCTGAGGAAGGTCGCTGGTGAGGGATGGATGAGGGTGGTAGACGATCGTGTGAAGTGGCGAGCCTTGGGGGAGGCCTACATCCAGCAGTGGAGAGACACAGGCTGATGATGATGATGAAATTCACTAAGAACTATTAAAGGTTTTCACATATAAATTTAAGGTTAAGCAATAAAGAGCAAGAGAAGAAAACATCACTGCATTACCATTATTGTGAAAAAAGTATAGTGAATATAACAAGTGCTTATATTGATGACCCACAGATGAACAATGCCACAATAAATATAAAACAGGTTAGAAGTTGTAACAGGTCTTTTAGACAACAAGACTCTCACCATCCACCATTCTGCTAATCTCCATACTCAACCAAATTAGTCAGTCATCAGTACAGCCCCTAGAACACAGCGTCCTAGACCTCCACTGCTAGAGATGGGCCTTCCAGAAGATATATCTGGAGAATATGGCCTACACTCGCCACGCTGGCCAGCCGGCTTGACGAGGATATTATGTCAATGTCAAATACAATTTATTAACGATTCCACAAGTTGGTATTAGGGGAACCGGGACTGACGGCTTAACATGCTATCCGAGGCACGGGAACGGTGGTGTTGTAAATCTAAGACAAATGTACGTAAGAAGAGTGTATTTATCATTGGTACATGCCGGGTGGTTTGAACCGACCTTTGTAGGATTTAAGGAACGCGTTCTTACAACCGAGCCACCACCGCGCCTCAACCAAATACTATATGATAATAATATATAAGTCCAAAATGTACGTAATATTATTTCCTAGTAAGTTCTTATTTTCTCTAAAGCAAACTCATACTTGAAAATCCTTGAAAATCTTGGATTGTGCGTGAGAGGGATGCAAAACCGATAAATCCTCTTAAAGTTAGCTGTTATGTTATGGGACATAATGTTTTTCACATTTGTAAATTAAATACCCATCTGTATCATGTTTTTATACATTATTTTTTTATAATTTATTATTTTTATTTAATTTCTTTCTCACACCCTATCACACACACTCATACAATTTCACATAACACACAAAGAGTTTTATTTATTTATTTACTTTTTTAAGCTTTACAATGTTTAAAAAAAATGTATAAGTTTTTTTTGTGTCACCTGGGAGTGAACTGACTCCCGTCATTCAGAATTATCTACGACAGGGGTCAGGACATCCAACATATTTGTTAAATAGTTTCATTAACGATTTATTATTATTAATATTATATTAAGCTTGCCTAAATTAAATGCCAGCAGAATAAAAAAAAAACTATTAATAAAAAAATACATCAAGAGACGTCCTATTAGAAAGAAGAATATTATATTAGAATATTTCCCCTCTATATATCGAGGCTAATACGTTGGCAGAAATAATTGCCAGCCTTCCTGTCTCCAGACTTCTCCGTCAGCGGTTTTGACAACCCCTTGGCCAGACACTTGGCTGAGCGTCCCCATGGTCCTATCTCGACCCCAAACGGCGCAAACTCGTAACCTGTCATCATCATTCATTACAGCCCCTAGAACACAGTGTCCTAGACCTCCACTGCTGGAGATGGGCCTTCCAGAACATACATCTGGAGAATTTGGCCTACACTCGCCACGCTGGCCAGACGGCTTGTAACCTGTACTGTAGGCGTATTTCCGCAGCTTGAGGTTTTCATCAAAAAGCGCCACACTCCCCGCGCTGAACAAGGTTGCCAGGATGTGAGATGGGATTAATGTGTCTACAGATGTCGCATCCCACATCAAAGACCTGCCCAGATTCCACGGTCCAACGGTCATGCCGTCGGGTCTCTTGCCATCCCTCCGCGCGATCCCAAAGGATTCTAAAATAACTGTAAATTGTTTTATTTTTTGTGCGATAAAGAATTTATCTATATATCTATGTCACGCTCAGAATGGAAAAAAAGGTATAGTACATTCCCAAGGCAGCTTATAGCCTAACAATGTCCGAGTGAAGACCTTTTTAAAAAGAACTTACGCCTTTTCTTGGCTAAAATGTCATTTTGTTAATGACGTCACGTAGTCACATTTGAAGCTATACAGTTTTCGTAGAACTTCATCCTTATTACAATGTAGTAAAGCCTAGGATATAGTGTCATTTGAAGCCTACTTCATTTGGGACACCCAAAGACTTGAAGTTATGAGCGGATCCTCGCTTCTCATTTTAGGAATCTAGCAATTTAGCATTCTTTATTTGTAAAAAGTTTTTTTTGGTACAATCTAAAAATAATTGGTTTTCATAGGGACCATAGTGAATGGGTCTAGTTTTGATTTGACCTCATAACTTATCTATTGGTGACACCCCAATTTCTTAGCTAAGCTAAGGTATTCTGCTGACAACTTACTATTTGTACCAATTAGCATAGTGTTCCTCTATAAGGAGTAGAATCCTACAATATAATTTAAATAATTCATTTATTTATCACAGCTCCTACAACACAGAGTACTAGACCTCCACCGATGAAGATAGACCTCCCAGAAATTTGACTTGCATTGAGAACGCAGTGAGAACTTTATTGCACGCGCTTGGTTAGGGACCTATTTCGTTGAATACCGTACGTCAGAACAGCGCTCAAGGGGAAACAGCGCGGCGGGGAAGGGGAAGAGGGGCGGATAGGCGCGCGCGTATAGCCCCTGCCTCCCTAGCTCTCTCCCGCTCCTTCGTTCTCTTTCTTCCTCTCGAAACAGGGCGGGGGGGAAGGGGGCGCACCAGTTGTTTTTTAAATGTCATTAAAAACTCAGGCACCTCCATATTAACTCATTTAATGACGATGTGTATTATATCAATGGACTATAATATTTATTCATTTGCAACACTAGAAGCAAATGTCAAAATGTCAGCTGGCTGTCACACGGTAAAACTGTATCAAATAACTTTGCGGGCTGTTAAATTTCGTAACACATAAATTCGATACCATTCCGACATTTTTATGACTAAACGTAGGCACACACTATACATCCAAACGGACTGCTTTTCGATTATCGCATTCAGCGTTTGCGATGCCATTTTCAACAAGATTGTGAAGCTGACGTTGTCACAAGCGGCGGCGCAACGCAAAATAAACTGAATATACGTAGATATAATCCAAGGCTGTGACGTCGTTTAAAAAACAATATACGTTTTCGACAATCGTGAACAAATTTTAGAAAGTGACCACGCGATTTTGTCTGGCTCGTTATTGGCCACCTTAAATCGCTAAGTCAGCGATTGTTATGAAAATGTCGACTGCACCAGTTTAATTATAGTATAGTGGCGCATCTAGTCGATTGTACAAAATTAACTCGCCGAAAACGTTCCAATTTCAAACTTGACATCACTTGATTATTGGTTGACAAGCTTAACACGGCTTCCATACACTAGGGCACAGTGTACGGCGGTACCGTAATACAATTTTACCAGCCATTATCAGTTCAAAACCCAAGACACTTATGTGTATTCCCTCTTCCCTACATACATACGATATAACGCACGTTGAATCCATGAATGCTAAGAAAATTGTCTTTAAAAATAAACCTTTACCATTCATAGTATTTCTTGATTACGTTTTTAAGCTATTGCATAGCTTTTATCGCGGGCTTTGAGCGCGGCGACCGAATCAAGATATTCCGTAACTAAAATAAACCTAACACCCCCCACTCCGACCGGCACAGCGTTGCGGCGTTGAAAGCCGTGCATTATCTAACGTCGTTTCAGTTCGGCAGACTTCGGCACGGTGTTTGTGTGCGTGCGACTAGACGTATGCGTGTACACTAGCTGCTAACTGCTCATAACTGATTCTATCTCTTTTATACACAATGATACAGCGTGCTTTTTGGCTGCGTAAAAAAAATACTGCATAAATAAAATAAATAAATAATTATAATTGGATAAGTTGATAAAAAATGCTATGTTATAGCTTTACCGCGGCAGTCCCCGAGTGCCACACGTATTTTTTTTTTAATCGGTCGCTATTTAGCATACTATCACACATAAAGTTTAACCCTTTCGTAACCCTCTCGCTCGCACAAATCAACATTTTTAACATTATTTAAGTCTGAGTGTACGTTTGAGAAATGTAGTCTACTAATTAAAAAAAATAAACAAAATTTAATTAGATATCGTAATTTTCTTTAAAAAGAAGTAAAGATGTGTCTGTCTATATCTTATCGAACCCTTTAAAAGTTTTACTAAATTGATTTAATATAAGTATTTAATGATTAACAGTAAGTGATTATGGATAGTCTACGACTGTCTCCGTAGTCTAGCGGTTAAGTCCGTGGATTAAGACCTAAAGGTACAGGGTACGATTCCTGGACACAATAATATTATTATTAATCAATTAAAATAAATAAATAAAATTATTATTTAGTTTATTTGTGATATTTCCCGAGTTTGGTACGCTAGAGACATCGACGAGCTTGCCACTTGTCATGATTGGCCTATAGTAAGGTTGGCTAAAACTGAACTGTTCATACAAAATGATTGTATATTTATTAAATTATTTAAACACATATCTAGCGTAGAAGCGGTGGTGGCTCGGTTGTAAGAATGCTATAATAAATTTTAAAAAGGTCGATTCAAACTCTGACATGTACCATTGAGAAATACACTTCTCTTACGTACATTTGTTATAGATTTATAATACCATCGTTCCCGTTCCTCGGAGAGCACTTTAAGCCGTCGGTCCCGGATCCACTAATACCAACTTATAGACTCGTTAATAAACTGTCATTAAAAAATTGACACAGACCTTCGCTAATCCGTCTGGCCAGAGCGTGGCGAGTGTCGGCTAAATTCTCCAGTAAATCTGAAAAAAATCCAACAGTGGAGGTCTGTGATGTGACATGAAACACGTTTCTATAAGTTTCTGTTAATTTTTGTTTGAATCTGTGCTGTAAAATTCACCAAAATAGTGTCGTCTTACTGTGTTAATAATAATATACTGTAACCCAATAGCTACCCCATACACGATTAATATGCAGAGGTTCCAAATCCAATATTATTGGACAAAGTCAGAACCTTGTTCTATAAATATTTAGGTTGAAAATTGGGGAAAATTTAAATTTAATAGCTTTATTTATGCGACACGTCATAGAACGGAAAATGTTGCCAGCCTTCTATTTTAATTCCCTTAATGTTTTCACCAATCACTTTTTAAAGGTAAAGTGTCACGACCGTATCACTTCCGGGGTGGTCAGAAAATATGCTTTTTCTTTAAAGAAGTGGATTCACATTTAGGCAACACAAAAGGCAAATCTCTAACGTAATTTTTTTTTTTTTTTTTTTAAAGACGGAGATCGATAACTCATCAATGATACCATCTCAGTGTGAAGGGCCTCCGTGGGAGGTCGCATGCCCGACTCGCAGTGAGGCCTCCTAAGGAGACCCCAAGGCGCCTGCGGACTAAAACCCTATAAACCGTCTCTCCTTTACTGTTGGCCCTGCGTGCCTTAACAGCTAAGTCTGAGTCGTGGCTACGGAGTGAAGGCACTCGTTCTCCGCGTAAGCGTACTAAACTCAAGAAATTTTGTAATAAATTAAATAATTAATTGCGTCCCGAGCAGGAATCAAACTTGGTACTGAGTCTAAATCCACGGACTTAAAGCCGCTTTGCATTGTCTGTTATGGAATTCTTAATACTGACGCAACATCGTACGGTACGATAGTTATTAAAGAGCGCTGTGTTGTTGAGTTATTCTGAGGTGTCCTGGATAGTTTTTAAAGAGCGCCCTGTTTTTCAGATATCCTGAAGTGTCCTGGTTAGTTTTCAAAAGGCTTCCTGATTTTGTGGTATCCATGGATAGTTTTTTAAGAGCGCTCTGTTTTTGAGGTATCTCGGGGTGTCCTAAATAGTTTTTAAAGAGCGCCCTGGGTTTTAAGTTAATCATAGATTTCATTTAGTAAAATAGACAAATTTAGATTTTGGTAATTTTCTCTATCTAAAATATATTTAAAATGACAGTTAATTTCTTAGAAAGAGAAGGATATAAGAAATAGATACCCACTGCAGTATTTTAAACTACAACCACTCTTGTCCATTGTAAAAATTAAAATGTATTCCCAATAAGCCTCGGACACAGTATGGAGAAAAACGTATTTTCTCATGATGCCCTACAATATTCCCTTGGCGTCAGTTTACGGCTACCAAAAGCCATAAAATTTACGATTTCACAAGAAAAACAATCTGTTGAAAGCATTCTTCAGGCGATCCGATAGTGAGGCACAGATTTGGAAGTATGCTACTGGACAAGCACAAAAATAAAATTATGGTGCAATAGAAGTGAGTAGGTATGTAAATTATAATAATAAAGGTAAAAGTAAAGTATCATCATGACCGATCACTTCTGAGGTGGTCAGAATCCACGCTTATAAAGAAGCTGATTCATATTTAGCCTACTTTACTATAGGCAAATCATGACAAGTTCCTTGATGTCTTTCGCGTACCAAAATTTGGGAAATATCACAATAAATATTATTCAAAATTCACGGACTTAGTGCCGGTAACTAAAGTCTTCCTTAGTGGCATTCGTTTACCGAACTCCGTAGCCACGACCCAGACTTATCTCTTAAGGCACGCAGGGCCAACAGTGAAAGAGAGACGGTTTATAGGGTTTTAGTCCGTAGGCGCCATTGGGTCTCCTTAAGAGGTATCAAGGTGATTCGGGCATGCTACCTCCCGCGGTTGCCTTTAAGGCTGGGGTCGTTACGTCAGGCTATTTTGCGATTCAGTCTTTAAAATAATAATAATAATAGCCCATACAAATTTCAGTATTTAGGTGGCCAAATTCCACTAATTAAAATTTACGCAGTTAATTTTTAAATAAAAGCACGAAAACTAAATGCAAGCCCACCTCGATCCTTGGCGCCGCATCAGACTGGAAAATTCTCATGGATACATTTGAACACCATTATAGGATCCCAGATGAACTAGCTGTTACAGCCTATAGGCCAGACATCTTAGTGTTTTCTCGAAACTTGAAAAAAGTTATCCTTATTGAACTTACCGTTCCGTGGGAATCAAATATTCCGAAAGACCACAACATGAAGTCGAATAAATATTATGATCTCACAGAAGAAATGATCGAGAACGGGTTCAAGACTCAGCTTTACGCAGTGGAAGTTGGTGCAAGAGGAGTTCCAGCTAAATCTTTGCATCACTTACTGAAAGAATTGGGCCTAAGCAGGTCTGCCGTCAATACATTTATGGAACGAGCTTCCAAGACGGCATTAACAGAATCATACAGTATAATCATACAGGTAGGAAGAGAAGTAGAATGGTAGATGGTGAGCGTATTATCGCGCAATAAAAAAAAGGAGGCCTCCTTTTCTTAAACCAGCCTATTGTCGGTCGCAAGCCCGAGACACCATTCTTCTCATCTCCTACCCACACACGATGGACCCGGCACCCGCACGGTGAATCCACGGAATGCTTAGAAATTTGTCTTCTTGTAAAATAAAAGAAAAAAAAATTATGTTCAAAAATAAAATAAAAAACATAGCAAAAAAATATCTAAGCAAGTCTTGCGAGACTCTTGCGCAAGACCAATTAGTCTTGGTATTGTTTTTGCTAACATATCTGCGGTCTAAAGCAGGACCACGACAAAGATTGGTTAAAACTACAATCTAATAATGATTTAAATAATCGTACATAGAAATGTTTTTTTTTTTTTTGACGCATTTTGTGATTTTATGAGACATCCGACAGATTTTTTTTTTTTTACTATCGAGTAAAAGTATATACTTCTTTGTACTTAGCTATAAAATTCTAAACGTGTCCGCTTGTGGTCGGTAAACTTGTACACAACTTCGCATCTTCAAGTGAGAATAGTAAACGATCCAATACAATAATTATTATAAATATAACAAAGATTTCAATAATTTCCCTTTTAAAATGACCCTCTAGATATCATCACATTATCATCGTTCCATTCCTTAGAACACAGTCCTTTTTTTTATACTAGCACGACATGTGTCCTTGCTCCCACCTGATGTTAAGTGTCGTGCGAGGTCCATGAATATTAGGAACTGGAATCAGAGACTCATGACTGACATCAGTCCCTAGCACTATGCCGGCTTAACTGGACATGACGGCAATTCGAGCCTGATCCCGAAACGTGTGGATACACTTTACTGGGTTTATCGGCAAGAACGGTGGATACTTCCCCGCCCCGGCAGACTGGGGAAATTTAGTCCGCCTACTACCTATTAAAATCCTAGACTTCGACTGCTGAAGATGGGCCATTAGGAGATTATTTACTATAAGTCTTGTCTTAAATATCACCATGGCAAGCTTACAATTGATAATTGTCATTTAACATCATTGCAAATGGCACACACTTTTAACGAGAACAACAAATAGGTGGTAGGCGGATTTTTGATTTTAGAAGAACTAATGTTTTTATTGCGAAGAAATATGGATTTGAAAGATTTGAAGCTGTTTTTTCGACTTGATGCAGCGAAAGTACAAAAGTCATATACAGACCAATAACATACCACCTGGACATAATCATAGCCCCTAGAACACAAAGTTCTAGACCTCTACTGTTGAAAGAAAAATCTGGAGAATTTGGCCTACACTCGCCACGCTGGCCAGACGGGTAGGCGAGGTGAACGACCATCTGGAAGTTTTCCGTCATTCCTAGTTAGACCTGGCGGCACTAGCATTATTCTTAACATGTATGGTAAAGCTTCACGCCTATAGGAGTCAATTGATTTTAAAGAAATTCGGCAGTGTTGATCTTTGGAACTGTGGGGCGGACATAGCATTAATGACGTCATTGTTTGAACATGACATGACTATGGCCATTTATTTGTTTCATTCGCATTCACGCAAATACTACTACAGCGATTATAACATGAAGATTAGACATGTCACATCATGGCCAACTGTACTTTTTTACCACTTCATTATAAGCAAATCCGGGTTTAATGGGTTAGATATAATAATCATTATTGTTATAATATAATAATCTGGAAACCGAACCGGAAACCTCAAGACACTCAATTCCACATCAGTAAACTATCGGGTTTCCAATCAATTTGGCTTAATTGTGTTTAGTAAATTACATAATTACGTTTGCCTGCATTATCTTCTTCATTACAGCCCCTAGACACACACGGGACCAGATCTATTCTTCACAATGAAGGTTGATTATGCAGGGGTTTTCTAAAGAATCGGATTCACATTTAGCGAACTTTACTATAGGCACACAATGCCAAGTGGCAAGCTCGTCGTTGCCTCCAGTACCAAAATCGATAAATTTCAAATAAATTAAATTCATTATTGTAATCGAACTCAGTAGCTCTGCGTCTATATCCACGCACTTAGCCGCTAGACCACCTAAGCAGTCTATAAAATTAGTTTGGATGAAATTTTTCCCTAAAACTTCAATATAGCACGGCACCGCTGTGCTCGCTTAAACAGTCAGTTTGAACCAAATTTACAAGTTGCCTCGCATAACATCATGCCATCCTTATCCCATCTTCGTAGTCAAGTATTTTATACCTAAGTATATAATATGATGACAACAGACCCGATGGCGTAACCGTTGGGCCGTGGAAACTTGGCAGGTCCCTGGTGTGGGATGCGACATGTGTAGACACATTATCTAGACGTCTAGATAATGTGTCGCGGCTGCGTAAGAACATATCATCCCAATTTATTTTAGGACATATACGGGACAGAGAGGAAATTGACTCTGTCGCTGCTATCAACGAGTTACCTTCCCATTTGGATGACACGGGATTCACGGCCTTTAAAATCCGTGTGCGGTCAGAGCACCTGAAAATATTCCTGAAGAAGGAATTCTGGCCTACAACGAATACATTCGTGGATTTGCTTCACGCAGCACCAACGATGTTCCTGGTCCACATCGCAGCACATACTCGCTTTGCACCACCCCCAGCAAGGACGCCGGCGCCGTCCACTGAAGCTTCTCGTACTCCTCGGAAGGTGGTCACAGTACCTGATCGGTACTTCTAGGACCACAAAAAGATGAAGATACAAAAGGTTTATACAAAATATTATTATTTAGAGTTAATGTTATTTTTATATGTATGTTAGTTGTAAGGTATATATATATATATCTATGGGCCATCAGTTGCCCGATAATAAACAATTTGTTATTATTATTATTTGTCCCATCTCACATTTAGGCAACCTCGTCAGCACCTTAGAACCTTAAGCTGTGCAAATATGCTAACCTGGGTACATGTTACGAGTTAGCGGCGTTTGGAGTCGACACTATGGGACCATGGAGATCCTCAGCCAAGTATTCGGAGAAATCTGTAGGAAGTTATTTCTGCCAACCTTCCTTTTTCTGGGAAATATCTCTGATAGGACGCCTCTGGAGGACATTTTTTATTTAAAAAGAGATTTTTCTAAATTATGTATGTATTTAACTTTTATTTCTTTTAAGTAGTTTGTAATTATTATTTGAATAAATAAGTAATAAAAAGTATAATAATATAGAGATATAAGCAATAACACCGTTAACAAATCCTCAAAATTTGCCATAAAAGCCGTGCCATAATAAAATGAAGAGAAACCGCTTTGTCATAACCACAAACGTTGCAAATAGTAGGTACCTATAATCTATTCCAAAATTATTTTCACAAAATGACAATATTATGTACGAGTATGTTAGTATATAATAATAATAATAATAATAAAATAATAATAATAAATAATAATAATAAAATAATAATAATAAATAATAATAATAAAATAATAATAATAAATAATAATAATAAAAATCGTTTATTGACACTATATAACAAGTATGTTTTTTACACTTTAAATTTAGATTAGATGTCCTGACCCCTGTCGTAGATATTTCTGAATGACAAGAGTCAGTTTACTCCCAGGTGACACAATAACAAGCTTATACAATTTATTTAAACATTGTAAAGCTTACCCAAGTACAAACAAATAAATAATAATAATAGTATAATATAAATAATAGTATATTATTTGTCATTGTTATATGTATATATTTACAACAAAAAAAAGTATAATATGTAGTTTATCAACCATCTAGTTTCCGTAACACAAGCCTCGTAGCTTACCACGGAAACTAGATGGCGCTGTGTGACCTGTCTGGAAATATTTATTTATTTATTTTATAATTTTTTATTATTTTGAGCAAAATGTGACAAAAGGAATGTGTCAGCTGTAGTCGTGCATTAGTAAAAATACACCTGCACGACGCTGTTTTTAACCTGTTCCTGTTCTCATGTAGGGTAATTTAAAAATTACAATGTACATATAAATAAAAAGATTAACAAAATTAGACAAAAAATCTAGGTAAAAATTGTAGTGCATGGCAGAGAAGATAAATAAGGCTCGCTTTGTTTAAAATAGTATAATTGTGACAGGCCCTTTAATTATGTATTTTGGGGTAAGCTATGCGCCAGAAATTATAAAATAGCAAAAAATATTTTGATTTTTAAAAATAATAATAAAAATAAATATATTTTAAATAAGACAGTTTTTTTTTGCAATGTAGTCATTATGGCCAGCTCGTTCAAGGATCTTCGCGGAAAGTTAAACGTCCTAAATATGACTTCCCAGCGGGTTGGTCTCGGAATACATTTGGACAAGACGAAAGTGATGTTTAATAATCATGTCATACCAAGGCCAAAGGAATGCATCTACTTCGGACAGACTATCCAATTAGTCGCAGCCAATTTCAGCAAAAAAGACGACAGATGCATTTAGCTAGGATGGGCGTCATTCCGGAAACCATACCACAAGTTTTAAAGACGAACTTGCGAATTCTACCGGTAATGTCGTACGGAGCAGACACGTGGACACTGACAGTGGGTCTGGTGCATAAATTCAACGTCGCTTGTCGAGCTATGGAGAAAGCTTGGTATTTCTATCATGGATATTTCGTAGGCTGGTAGTGTTTAGACGTTATAATAATATCGGCGCTTACACAAATATGCTAAAAAACCCTTTTTGTAAATTGTATAAAAACCGAGTGTACAATATACATAATGTAGTGAATTGTCATAAAACGTACAAGTCTCTCTCGACATGATCATCTCGAGGGCAAGAATTAATATTTATATACGAAACGCGCAATGAATATGGAACAAGGAACCTATGACGTCACGATAATAACACCTAATTCCTTTAATACTTAATGCTCTACATTACCATATTAAATAGAGTTACTGGTTGGCTTTATTTTCTTATTCGGCACACTCTTGCTAGAGGCAGTTATTATTATGAGATTAGTACTATCACGACCGTATCCCTTCCGGAGTAGTAAAAAAAAACACGTTTTTTGAAAGTTTTTCATTGACCTGTAATATAATACATAGATAAAATTGTAATCTCTAAATGACCTCTAAAACACTAAAAACATAAATTGATACTAACGAGCGACCTACCTCGCCAACAAACCTTAATGGTTTGGCGAGATATAATGATGTAAAAATATTACTAAAAAAAAAGAAAAAAAAAAAAAAAACACTACTATACTAGTGGCAAGCTCGTCGATGTCTCTAGCGTACCAAACTGGAGAAATATCACAAATAAATTATTGTGAATGAGATTAATAATTACAAGCTGTCGTCAATTTTCTCGTATCGCAGCTTTTCTGGTGCAGTTACGTTGGGCATAATCCATTGGGGTCCTACGCATTCTCTTGCGTGTGATTGTGATGAGTATTGCTTCTTCAAACTTATTTATTTATTTATTTTATTTAAACACTTTATTGCACATCAGTACAAAGGGCTAACATAATGTCGTTAGACATAAATACGTTTTAAGTTACAGGAGTAGGTACAAAAAAAAAAAAAAAAGTTTGTAAAATGTACATTATTTACTATCCTAATTTATTTTATTTATTTATTAAAGCATAACTAACGACTAATAACAAAATTACCCAATACAAAGTCACCCAGTATAACGTTTAAGCTTAGTAAACATTAAATCAAATCAAATAAAATCAAAACAATTTATTTCCGTATGGTTAGCATGTAATATTTGGATATTGTCAATACATACAAGCCAATAATAAAAAGTTAAGAAAAAAAAAAATTACCATTGACCATGGCTGGACCGAACCCAACATCAATACAATAATTATAACTAAAACATTGTTGCCATAAACGAGGAATTTGTTTTTACTTTCAGCTAGATACTTAATATTAAATTCGTGGCTGTAAAAAGGCCATGTCAGTTAACAATCTAATAATAATTATGTCCATAAAAATAAATATGAATTCGTGGCTGTAAAAAGGCCATGTTAGCTTACAATCTAAAAATAATGATATTTATGTCCATAAATATTAATCCGTGGCTGTAAAAGCCGTGTCAGCTTACAACTTATTATCCGCTGCTGTAGGACTATTGCGTAAACCTATCACATTCACACAGTTACAGTTTACCCTTACGCAATAGCCCTTTAGTCCCATCTGCTTTTTCTTATATATCGGCCGATAACAACTTATCGATACTCTTTGACAGATGTTGTTTTGTTTATTGTTATTTGTTTTTGTTGTTGTGGCTTGTTTTTTTGTTAACCTACCCCCCTAGCATAGGCTGTGTCTAAAAAGTTTGTTATATCAAGGTCTAAGACATTTCCTCAACGACCCCTTCACTCAATCATCCCTTGCAGCTGTCAAACGGGTTCCTTAAATTATAAACTCTTCAAACTTCGAAAGGCATAAATGCATCTAGCACATTTATTTATTTATTTATTTATTAAAACTTTATTGCACAATATATACAAGGGGCGGACTTAATGTCGCTAGACATTCTCTGACAGCCAACCTTAGGGACATTGTAGAACATTAAAGACGTAAGGTAGGTGCAATTAGAGAAATATGATTACGTAATAAATATGCAATATTATCTAAACTACAATAATAAATACTATAATAAACTAAATACTAATAATACATACACATAACGTTTTATTAATACATTAGGTACATACATTACATAACAATAATACATACACTACATATAATAATATAATAAATAAACTAAATGAGTTGTTATGAGCCATTTAAATAATATGAATATACCATTTTTTTGAAAATGCTTCGGTTGGATGCTTGTCGTATATTTACCGGCAGCTTGTTCCACAGGTTAGCGGCAACAACAGCAAAAGAATCGTTCATGAACCCAGAGTGGTGCGATGGAATAGACAGAACAGAGTTGTTTGAGGAGCGAAGAGACTTATCGTGAAATGAGAAAAGATAGGCAAATTTGTCCTTGAGGTATTTCGGTGTCGCAGGCTCGTTAAGAATAGAAAAAAGTAAGCAGAGGATTCTGAGATTCCTGCGACAGCGAATTGGTAGCCACTTTAACTTCGTTCGATACTCAGAGATGTGATCATACATTACATACATACATTGGCATCCATGAAAACACCGAAATACCTCAAGGACAAAATTACCTATCTCTCCTCAATTCATGATAGATCTCTTCGTTCGTCACACAATTCTGTTCTATCTATGCCTTCTCATCACTCTAGCTTTCAGTCTAACTCATTCGCAGTAGTGGCCGCAAATCTCTGGAACAGTTTACCTGTTGAAATTCGCCAAGCACCCAGCAAACCGCTGTTTAAAAAGCTGGTTTACTTTCATTACTTAAAGAGCTCCTCACAACGTATGTATTGTATGTAGTATACAGTAGCCAATATAGTGTGTAGTATATGTATTATTGTGTACATATTTGTATGTATGTGTATTTATTTTAATATATAGTGTATGTAGGATTAAATGAATTTATTTGGCAACGTTTCTTACAATCGTTTGCACCTAGCCTCATGACTGTAATGTTCTGTATTGTCCCAAAGGTTGGCTGCTAGAGAATGCCTATCGGCATTAAGCCCGCCCTTTGTACATAGTGCAATAAAGTTTTAAATAAATAAATAAATAAGTTGACTGTTATATAAAATTAAAAAAAAACAATTTTGGAAGAAAATATGAATTGAATTTGTCAATTTTTGTTTAAAAATGTACTAATAAAATATAAGTTATATAAATTAATAAGAAATACAAGTTTAAATAATACAAATATTAGCTTCAAGAGTGTGTTGATCCCAAATGCCTTAACTAAACGAGGAAATGCGGCAAGCGTTTTAGGTACCCTCCCTGGTGGTAAGCCCTTAGTTTATTTTGTAGAATAGTTTTAATTTCATTAGTATTTTTAGTTTAGTTTTATTTATAATTAGTTTTTTAATCTATTTTATTTTAATATTTTTGTATCTATTTCGAATAAATATATTAATAAGGAAAATTGTATATATATATTAGCTGAAAATAACATAATCATAACGTATGTTTTAAGGTTTGTCGCGATGTAACTTAAGTTTGACAGTTCTATTCCTAGAGTAGTGACGTGCCGATGTGTCCCTCCGTTTGACAGCTGGAAGGAATAATTGAGTAAAGGAGACGTTGAGGACATGTCTAAGAATATAGGTGCAAACAAACAAACAAACGTTTATTGCCACATCAATAAGCATTACAATTAGTGAAAATAACAACAATTTAGAATTCAAATCAGCATGATGTGGCAAGGGTCTTGGCTCAGCTTCAAACAGCTGTGCATTACATGTCATGTGATGCACTACTAACGCTGTTGTTATGCCAACACCCCAACTCACGTACATTTCAAACAACTAACCTAAAGGACAACAAGAAAAACAACTTTGAGCCACAAGAGGAGGTGTTAATGTTAAATAAATGTATTATGTATTTATATAATAATCTATACATATATACTAATCTTATATAATAGTAAATAAATAATAAACCAAGTATATACATAAACCATTCTAAACTATATAATACATAAACTAGTTATAAATATATACATAACTTAACATCTACATAATCCGTGGGTATGAGAAATGCATGTTCCAGTCATCCCCCCGCTCAACCAGGCCCCTTAGGATGCGAATATAGGCCAAATTCTTAAGATATTTTGTTTTGATTCTTTAGCAGATCTAGGCCTCCACTAGAACGCACTCTATTAGTTCTAAGGCCTGTAATATAAAGTAATATATACAAAAGAACTTGTTAAGAAAACAATTAAAATCTCTGAAAGTAATTTCACAAAGCATTTACCGACACCAGCAAAGTGTAGCCAAAAGTAAAAGAATGCTTAACCACTACTTTTAATGCTCATTCTGTCACGAGCCATTTAATTTCATTCAACCGCAGCTTTTGCGCAAAATTAAGCTGAAAATAACAGTTGAATTTCAGGTTTATAGGCTGTTAATTGATATCTGCGACATAAAATTGCGACTTTGTTTGTGTCGCATTCGAATGCAAATGAATCTCAATGCAGTTATAATGTAATATTTATATCAAATTAAAAATTGGTTTCCCTTGGTTAACTTCTAACAACTTGGACATTAAAAATATCTTCACTCGAAATCCCTTGCGGGGTAGGCATAGACACACTTGTCATGATCACGACATACCGCTTTCGTTTCTTCGACTTTCAACAATTCATACATGCCCGTTTGTTTCGATGGCTTTTTAATGCCAATGTTTTATTTATTTGATCGTGATACGTAAGTCTTGGTCTACCAGGGCCTCTTTTACACAAGAATTTCGTATTATATATCTAGTTCGTCAATCTCTCTTCACTTATCCTTTTAACATGTCCGAACCATCTAACACACATATATGTATATATTTATAATGTAAGTAACATGGTACGTACACTGGCACAGGGATGTAAATTGTTATATGTAATTATTAATTTTATTTATTAACTATATCAACAACATCAACTGCTAACATCCCCTGCATCCTCGAACCATCGGGGATAGTTAGAAATGATGGTAGGCGTCCGGACGGGATGTCATTAATTCCATATACTAGAGGGCGCGCACTGGTTTGGGATGCCACATGTGTTGACACACTCTGTCAGTCACATGTGACATCCAGCCATAAGAAACCTGGGGCCGCTGCAGAATCAGCCGCACGCCTTAAGCGCAACAAGTACGCGGAGATCATCATCAATCACCATTTCATTCCATTTGCAGTTGAAACGATGGGCCCGTGGTCCGAGGAGGCTCTTGTGCTCTCCCGCGAGTTTGGTAAGAAACTCCACTTGGCGACGGGTGACCCTTTAAGTAGAGAATATCTTGTTCAAAGAGTCAGCCTCGCTGTTCAGCGGGGGAACGCAGCGAGTGTCCTCGGCACACTACGCCCATCGAATAGTCGTAATTATATTTATTAATTTTTAGTTTTTATAATTTAGTTCTTAATTTATTTTATTTTTTAATCTTTGTACTTTACTCCGAATAAATAATTATTACTATATCACATGCTTTGCTATTTCTAAAATTCAATTTTTTGTTTAGTCACATGACTTTGTTGAGCTTAATAATGGACGACGGTTTGGCATCCTATGCCATGTACTTTTTTTTGTTTACATTTCGACATTGTCTGAAAATATAAGGAAGAAGAAAAAGTCGCAATTGTGCATTTTAATTCAAGATACACCTATTTCCAAATGAAGATATCGGTTACATTAGTAACATTATTATGTCAATTTAAAACATTTAATAACTGGCATTTCTTTGACTCATAATTTAACCCTTTCAGGACCATAAGAGTATGAAAAGTTATTTATTTATTTTAGGTGTAGTGGTAACAAACGTTGCTGTGAACTCGGGAGGTCGTGGGT
Source organism: Tinea semifulvella (assembly GCA_910589645.1). Classification (NCBI taxonomy): domain Eukaryota; kingdom Metazoa; phylum Arthropoda; class Insecta; order Lepidoptera; family Tineidae; genus Tinea; species Tinea semifulvella. The sequence goes on from OU342604.1 coordinate 2,337,712, forward strand.
TCGATTCCCACCGGGGGCAAGTTGTACATTGTATAATTTGTCTCGGTCTGGGTGTTTATATGTGTAATATGTATATATTTACAAAAAAAAAAGTTTCATATGTAGTTTATCAACCATCTAGTTTCCGTAACACAAGCCTTGTAGCTTACCACGGAAACTAGATGGCGCTGTTTGACCTGTCTGAAAAAAAAAATAAAAAAAAATAATTTAATAACTAAAACACGAAAAATGCGATGAGGTTGAAATGGGGGGGGGGGGGGTTGGGGACCTATGGTCGTTACAAGTGACTTTTTTGCTTAAGATCTTTAGATATACTGTTTATTAGGTTTTTTTTTGTAAAAAATATGCATTTTGATAAAAAAAAAAAAATATTATAAGGAAAAAAATACATATTATAGCGCCAAATTTATGAACATCCAATGACTAGATATAAAATGGCGCCATGGATGTTGTTTTTCCAGCTTAAAAATAACAAAAGGTTTATTCTGAGACTAGAAAATAATTAATTCACATTCAAAATGTTTCTAATTATTAAATATTTTTTTTTTTTGTGGCTTGGGATAGCCGTGTTGGGAACGCTTTGACGTTCTTTCTTTGACGGGTTAAACAGGTTTAGTTGCAGCTCCCTTCACTAAGTATATCTTATTAAATTCTAAAAAGATGGCGTCGCATAATACCAATAAAAAGCTTAATCCAAAAGCTCATAGTTTCACAAATAATTTTCTCAAACAACTTTGGCCTTTACAAGCTTTATTATAAACGCTATGTTTGGGTGAAGTTTTTGTGAAAATTTGTATAGAATATCGTGGTTTTGTTTATCCAAAACAAGTGGGTGACGGGTAATAATAAATTTTCCACGGAGTTGCGACCACATTTTGCTATATAACACTTAAGTTCACACATCATGATTATTTTTATTGAGCACATTTTTTTTGTGTCTTGAAACATTTCCTAAAATACCTACGTCGTTATATTTAAGAAATGTGGGTATATATATATTTATTTTTATTTATATTTAAACTTTCTTGCACAAAGTACAAAAGCGGACTATGTCTGCTAACTACAATGTCCGTAGACATTCTCTGACAGCGAAACGTTAGGGACAAATTTGAACAAATATAGGTACAATAAAATTAATGGTAAAAATATACAATTATAGGTTAATTTAGCAAATATAATACTTCCTTACCTATGTATGTGTATTATAATAACAATATAACAATACAACTCACTAACGTGGTTTAGAGCTATTCCTAAGGTGTGATTGCTAATATACGAATACTGCTATACACGTATATATAGTATAATTTTGCTCCTACCTCTCATTCATTCATTTTGTCTTAGGTAAATAATCATTAACCTATTGGTTTTCACTTATTTATTATTATTATTATTTTACTGTTATTTCTGTTTTAATTGTTTTGTCTAAATAATATAAAATCTCTTTGGCTTGTGTTCCACTATTGCTACTTTGTTTATATCTTAAATATAATAAGCTGTGATTTTTTTTTTAAATAAATAAATAAATTAGACCATTTTTAAATGACAATCGTCATTGTTTTTTATCTACAATTTAGCTAATACTTAATCTGAAAATCGTTATAAATAATCGTCCAGTGTGAACTATGCGTTAATGGTTTGTATAGTTTTATAGATTCCGGGATTCTAATTAATAGGTTGGATTCCGGAAAATTGTGTGCATGTTTATTGTAATAATCCGCGATAACTTTTGGCCGTGTTGTGGTAATTGTTGATATTTATCACATTGCTATTGCTATTGCAATGAAATTAACGATTCCTATAACCTCGAGTCCTTCGAGTGAAGTGCAAAAAAGCATCTTGTTAGACTGGCATAGTGGTAGAGACTGATGTCAGAGACCTGTGACTGGCGTCAGTTGCTCCTATTCTTGAACCTTGCGTATCGTATCATGTGCGTAAAAAAGTGGTATAAAAATATATGTTAAAGAATAAATATAAATATATGTTAAGTCAGGAGAATATTTTACAGCAGAAACTATCCGGAGCGCCATATTTCGTATGTCTAAAATATCACTCCGTCTTGCACACATCCCCACTTACAAAATCAAAAAGCAAATTCTGTCAATATCATTAGTTCCAAAGGATGGTAATATTTTAATATGATAACTTATGTCATTAAAAACTTAGGCACCTCCATATTAACTCATTTTATGACCTAATATTTGTATTATATCAATAGACAATAATATTTATTCCTTTGCAGCACTAGAAGTACCAAAATGTCAGCTGACTGCTGTCACACGGTAAAACTGTATCGATAAATATTCCATAACTTTGTGGGCTGTCAAATTTTATCGGTAAATAGATAGATAGTTAGATAGATTCTTTGTCGCACAGAAACTAAAAGATTTTACAGTAAATAGGCGAGGTTAATATCTAAAAACATTATCTAACAGCTAACCTTTAGGAGAAGTGAGCAGGGATTGTGGGTGCATGACCACTAATGTTTGCGAAAGTCGTTAATTTGCCAGATAACTTCGGTACGATACCGACATTTTTAAAACTAAAGGATGCCATTTTCAACAAGATTATGAAGCTGTCGTCGTCCTAAACTGTGACGTCGTTTAAAAAACAATTGTTAAAAAACAATAATAATCGTTTTCGATAATCATGAATAAATTTTGGCAAGTGACAACGCGATTTGGTCTGTTGAATGGCTAAGTTATATTGATCATTATAAAATATCGAGAATCTGGAGGAGGGCTGAAGTAGTTAGCGTTAAACGCAATATAAAACAAAAAAATATAGAACCCTGAGTTGAACGAATCGGGGATTACTGCCATAGTACTTTCCTTTATTGCCTAATAATGCTCTCTCTTTATTAAAACCTACTTTAACAAACTCCTATATTATCTATTCTCAAAGAACCTGCGTAAATTAACTTCCTTACAGCCAAACAACTTGGAAATATTCACGAAGATAGATTTTAGGAAATGACATTATATAAAACAAAATTTATATTTTTTATTTTTGCGCGTAATGATGATTGTTTTTAGTAACACATTTCTTCCTAAGTTTCAGCCAAGTTTAGTCACGGGTCGATTGGAGCTGCGTGGTTTACCCTCCGTAATAATGGACGGTAGATGTAAACCTACCCACTTATCAATTCAAAAGTTTTTAGAAATCGCGATACACGAAATTGTTTGTTTCTAAAGTACAGATCGTTCGATTATTGTTTAAAATACGACATCCATTAGATGGTAAGCGGTACGCAAGGTCCAAGAATTAACGACCGAAATCAGTCGCTACCACTATGCCGGCCTAACAAGATGCTTTTTCACACTTAGCTTGAATGATTCCAGGTTGTAGAAATGATCAAACTGCTGAAACACTAGCTGGGAGAGCATTCCACATCTTCGGTGTGCGACAGATGTAAGAGTCTCCAAATTTATAAGATGCTTAGGAATAGTAGTACGGTATAGGGATGCATATTTTGACCTGTGTGTGTAATTATTGCAAGCTCCTCAGGACATTGATATAACTTATAGAACATACTCAGAGAAGACTCAGTACCGGCAATGCTGCAGCAATTTAAAAGTTTGAGACTATGGTATCGTCGACTAACCAATTTGCACGCCTCTGATCATTGAGAGCATTTGTAACGTACTTGGCGGAACCATCCCAGAGGTGAGAACAATATTCCGCGCATGACTTCATATGTACTTTATACAAAATTGTACCTTGTTCTATATAAGATATAAATTTTATTTATTTTTGACTTCTCCATTTAAAGCAATGTAAGTGAGAGTTAGGGAACATAAACAACTGTTATCGCGTTGTAGCTTTCTTAGCCAAACTTTATGTTTACCTCTTAGAATACAGAAATACCTAATTAAAACAATTCTTACTTATAAAAGACTACATTTTATATAGAAATTTGGTATTAATATACCTATATGATGATTAGACGCTCTTTTATTTATTTCAATTCGCTAGTATTTATAAAATTAACTTGTGCAAGATATTAGAAAAAAAAAAAAAAAAAAAATGAATTGTTACGCTTTCTATAGTGGATTATTTCTGGCCTTTGGGAAGGAGTAATTTGCTGTGGACGGCGAGCAAACTAAAACTAAATTAATATTTATCAACTATACTCACTGTGGGTATTGTATTATTATTTTAATTTTTAAATATATGTAAATGTTTCATAATTGCATGCTGTGTGCACATGCTTTTGGAGATGGTACTGGAACTGTATTGCAAAGATTTGAAATTTATAAAATATTTTGTATCCATTTCTGTTGTGTGTACCTAATAAAAATATATATATATATATACAGGAGCGGTGTTGGCCCAAAATCAAAATCATTTTTTTTATTCTAATTACAGTTGTATGTACGAGTACATCTTATGATGATGCAATCTGCCCATAATATGGGCATACAATATGCTTATTTTAATAATAATAAAATAATAAAAAACTTTATTGCAAAATAATAATAATAATAATAATTCCAGACAGGTCACACAGCGCCATCTAATTTCGGTGGTAAGCTACGAGGCTTGTGTTACGGAAACTAGATGGTTGATAAACTACATATTATACTTTTTTTTTTAAATATATACATATTATACATATAAACACCCAGACCGAGACAAATTATACAATGTACAACTTGCCCCCGGTGGGAATCGAACCCACGACCTCCCGAGTTCACGGCAACGTTTGTTACCACTAGACCACGGAGGCGGTTAAATAAATATACATCACAATTTAGTTGTTACATAAGTTAGGGCATATAATAAATCGTACATAGTAACAAAAGCAGTTTAGCTGTAACATCTGAAATAGTCGGTGGACGGTGTTTCAGATGTCATTGAAGGAATTAGTACTTGTAACATTTTATATTACTCTAGACCATATATATTTTATTATGTCAATAGATATTTATTTATAATATTTATTTATATATAGTTAACATTTAATATTGTTCTTGTCAATTTATTGGAATACAAATATAAAAATACCAGGAAGGCGTCCTTGAAATCCAACAAGTTCGTGGTTCAAATTCAAATTCAAAATCGTTTATTGCACAGAATACAGGTAGATATAGGATAATACAATTTTACAGTTCAACTGTATCCTACCATAATGGTATGCAAATAATAGTACATGTCAATTACAACTAAAATTATATTTGTCAACACTTATAATGTAAACTTCAAACTCGGCATATATCAATAACACTGGTCAATTACATTACATTATTAGCAAAATTTGTAAAATAAAATTTATTTTTATATTATGTACATAAAACATTTTTTTGTTGTTGCGATATTCTTGATTAAGTTGTAGTGGAACAATCACGTTGCATCCCCCAGCAGAAGTCAGCAATAGTAATATTGATCCCATCGGCCTTGGTACAACTCTTTGAAAGATTTTAGGAGCTAGTAAATCAAAGTCAAAGTCAAAATATCTTTATTCACGTAAACCTATTACAGGCATTTATAAAACATCATTAATTAAATTATTTAGATTGATTCTACTCCTGCTAGTAGAAGACTAAGCAGCAAAGTGGTCGAAAAAGTAAGCTGTTAGCAGGAGACTACACTACAACGATCAATTATTAACCTTTACCTATGACATTACAATACCTAATACAGCGGTACCCCACCAGGTACGTCAGAATTAAGATAGACTACTTGTCCATGTGCAACCCGAACACCGACAAAAAGCAAAAGTAAAACCATCCTTGGTCTTCGCTATAGGATCCCAGATTCTCCCAATGCTTTGGAGGTGTAGCACTTGTTCAAAGGGCTATTGATGATCTTTAAAATATCGTAGTCAGAAACCACGCTTTTATAACGAGCAAATCCAAATTTAGCCAACTTAGCGTCGTTGATGCACAGAGTACGAGGGAGCGGCAACATCATCTTGAGGGCAGTTAGTGAGAAGCCAGATTGCCTTATCATGGGGCACTGGGTACATACTCACATGTATGTGCCCAGTGCCTCAGGAGGGCAAGGCAAATATAAAAAGTAAATGTCCTCTTTTTACTAATACAAAATAAGCAAACACTATGTTACTAACCCCTAGGCGTCCGGACGGGATGTCATTAATTCCATATACTAGAGGCCGCGCACTAGTTTGGGATGCCACATGTGTTGACACACTCTGTCAGCCACATGTGATATCCAGCCATAAGAAACCTGGTGCCGCTGCAGAATCAGCCGCACGCCTTAAGCGCAACAAGTACGCGGAGATCATCATCAATCACCATTTCATTCCATTTGCAGTTGAAACGATGGGCCCGTGGTCCGAGGAGGCTCTTGTGTTCTCCCGCGAGCTTGGTAAGAAACTCCACTTGGCGACGAGTGACCCTTTGAGTAGAGAATATCTTGTTCAAAGGGTCAGCCTCGCTGTTCAGCGGGGGAATGCAGCGAGTGTCCTCGGCACACTACGCTCATCGAGTAGTCGTAATTTTATTTATTAATTTTTAGTTTTTATAATTTAGTTCTTAATTTATTTTATTTTTTAATCTTTGTACTTTACTCCGAATAAATACTTTTACCCCTATGGATACTATTCCGAAATAAACGCATTATATTTATTTATTTACTGCAAGCCAATCATGACAAGTGGCAATCTCATCGATGTGTGTAGCGTAGAGACTCGAGTCATGTCACTTCGGTCTTAATTGCAAAAACACAAAGGCATGATAATCTTTAGTAACATCACCTATAGTCAAGATACCAAGATTTTAAAGAAGCGGATTCACATTTAGCCAAATTTACTATGGGCCCACCATGTCATAATAAACATCGACGAGCTTGCCACTTATCATAATTGGCCTATAGTAAAGTTGGCTAAATTTGAATCCGTTTATTTATAAGTGTGGTTTCTGACCACCCCGAAAGGGAAACGGTCGTGATGATACTTTACTTTTTGTATATCTCCCACTGTACCCACTCTTGTATATATATTTTTGTGTCTTGACCAGGAATCTAACCTAGAACTTCAGCAGTGGTATAATGATATTTACTTCATCAATATTCCATTATGTCTCTAACTTTACCCATAACTTTTATATCCTGCCGGTTACTGTACCAATTTAACGTTTACCATTTAGGGTAATAACGTAGGTTACCAAACATAAACATTATTTCAGTAATAAAGCCTACCTATCAATATTGTGAAGGTATATTTGATAAGGGCAAGTTTGACTCACTTACAGACGTAAGCCCATGTCTTGATTATGATTATCAATTTTATTTGGATGCGGCAGTTTTGACAACTGTGCACAGTTTATTTCACTTTTCTTTCACGGATTTGACAGTTGAGTTAAAGGCTTATGCTGCACTACGGCAAAACCACCACAGTTTTGTGAGTCAAGGACTCTACTACAAGTGGCCGTAGTTGCGGTTTTTCTTTGGGGTCGAGACGATGGGCCCATGGGGACCCTCAGACAATCGTGCGGCCAAGGAGATGTCCAAACGGCTGACGTAAAAGTCTGTAGACTATACATAGGGGAAATATTGCCAGTCACCTTGAGACTATCCCTGATGGAATATCGCCAGAGGACCTCTTTTATTTATACTTCACTCTTTATTAGATTTAGTTTATCTATATATTTTTTTTTTTTACTATTTAAGTAGTTTTTAATTAGATTAATAAATGTGGATAATGCATTAAGAGGGTTTAACTTGAGGCAACTGTCTGTCATGAGACTTAGGTACTTGACCTTCAAGACCCACGATATCCTTTCGCCATACAGTTGAAGTTGTCTCCCGCCTCTCTACATTGAGGTTGGCTGCTTGTGTTTTGCCTATATTATACAGCGCTGCCTCGATCTTTTCCCCGGATGGCTAGTTGTTGTAGATTGGTATGTTACCGCATTCAGCATAGCTACCTATATTCGGACATCCAAGAAATTACGAATATCGTATGTATTTCACGTGTTATCTTTATCGAAACATCAAGATTATGGATATGAATTTGATAGGTTGAAATCTGGTGCACGTATTGTATTAAATTAATACTGACGCATGCTCGTAACTCCTTAAATTTTGGGTCATCTTTGCTCTCAAGCTGATTTTAGATAGTTTTAATCTTTTGTACTAGAATCAATAATAGAATACAATTCTGGACACATTCCTGTGTGGACACTCTAGCGCCTTGCTACTTGTCCTTGACCTCTAAGGTCCCAGGCGCTGCTGCATTACAAATAAGAGAACCTCAATAGGCGCGGTGGTGGCTCGGTTGAAAAAACGCTTTGTACGAGTACCAATGAGAAATACGTCTCGTTTCAAACGGTGTTATTTTTATATAAATATCCCCAAGGCAAGCTTACTTACTACGTACAGCAGCTATTATCTTAACTGACATTTACATTTATATTCTTATAATTGTGTCTGTCTTAGCTTATAGTGTGACAATGCCTATCTACAGCAGCTATAATGTTAAGCGTTATTCTTTATTTATAATTGTGTTATTTTATTGTTTCTCTTTCCAAATGATGGTTATCATGTACTGCTCCAGATTCACCAATATGTACTATAAAATTATATCGTTTTATATATATCAATATTGTAAAAATTGACGTGTAAAAGTGCAGAATACATATCTTTTTGTCCTATGCCTACTTGCAAAAATAAACGAATTGAATTGAATTGAATTGAATTTATTAGTTCTCCTTAAAGTAAAAATAGACATTTGACATCATTGCAAATAGGTGATAGGCGGACTGATAGGTGCCGATAAACCCAGTAAAGTGTATCCACACGTTTCGGGATCAGGCTCGTATTGCCGTCATGCCCAGTCAAGCCGGCATAGTGTTAGGGATTTATGTCAGTCGTTACTGTCTGATTCCAGTTGCTAACATTCATGGACTTTGCGTGCCACTTACTATCAGATGGGCGCAAAGTCACATGTCGTACTAGTATAAAGTAATAAAAAAACAATTTTCTTACAGACATTTGTCATAGATTTACAAACCCCCGTTCCCGTGCCTCAGACTCGTTATGTTATCGGTCCCGGTTCCACTAATACCAATGTGTGGAATTGCCATCGGTTCCTTGTCAACCCGTCTGGCCAGCGTGGCTAGTGTAGGCCAAATTTTCCAGATATATTCTCGAAGGCTCATCTCCAACAATGGAGGCCTAGGACGCCGTGTCGTGCTGTAATGAAATTAAATAGTTTTAAATTCCTTTGCGACTCTCACAGCCTGTTACTTCGTTCTTTCCATAATAACCTATTTAAAATCCCTCCCCACGCTTTCAGCAGATATTCAGAATCCTTTACAGTATCTGTAGATTTTAAGTGGAACAAGCTTTCGTTGCCAGATGTTGACGTCTAGCCAACGTCCGACCCTGGGTTCCAAGGAACATTTCTGCTAAATTTCTTTGAAATTGGTCCACTGGTATTCCTGTCAGTTATTCCTAACTCACACAAAGTTGTAATCTCATTAAAAGTTTCCGCTTTTCATACTCGTACCATTCGGAGAAAATACCTATTGAAAGAAAAAAAAAAACATCAATAGCACGCGGTTCTAAACTGTAATATTACCTACGCTGCATGATCAGGACAACATGACAGGACGTTAACAATGGGTGAATTCATGTCGTCAAGTAGGTGAAGGCAGCGCGAGCCATGTTACGTCCTGTTGTGAATTCTCAGCTAGCCGCTTATGTTGAATCTACAAATTATTCATCCGTTCCCGACTTACCTATGCTGCGCCAGCAAGACCAATATTGTCCGTAAGAAAGTGTTTTTTACCACTTTATACTAGCACGACATGTGACTTTGCGCCCATCTGATAGAGCTTGATCCCGAAACGTGTGGATACACTTTACTGGGTTTATCGGCACGAACGATACTTCCCCGCCCCGGCAGACTCAGCAAATTACAACCAAAATTACAACCAGTCCGCCTACCGATGCCGGCTGCCACCATTACAGCTTCGGGGATAAGACATCGAGTGGACTCCCACCGTCAAATACCTGGGCTGCATCATCAGCAGGACGTTAACAATGGGTGAAATGGCCTGCCACGCCGTTAATCAGGCGAAGGCGGTCCGAGCCATGTTACGTCCTGTAATGAACTCCAGTTATCCGCTAAGGTTGAAGATGATGTTCATCCGTTCCCGACTTACCTATGCTGCGCCAGCCTGGCTCCACCTTCTGGCCAAGACCAATAGGGACAAGAGCTAGCAGAACATATCGCTCAGAGTGGTTTCCGGAGTGCCATGATTCGTGCGTAATTCCGCCATAGCTCGAGATCTGGAGATGTATACTAATGAGGAGTTTGTCGTTGGCCTGACTGGACGTATATTCTATGGGGCAGACAATAGTCACTTAAAGCATCTCTAGGACGGGAGACCAAAAAGAGGAGAGCTAAAGTAGTCGAACCTATAGCCCCTGGGTTAGTGACACAGGCGCTGTTATACCTATAACAGCGCCTAGCACCAAAAGTGCATGACGGGGAAATGTCCCCCATCCCCCATTAGTCATCCGGGCCTGGACAAAACCCACTGTCTGTCGAAACTTTAAAAACTTCATGCACACAGGTCAGTGACTGCCTCCGTGGTCTAGCGGTTAAGTCCGTGGATTTAGACTCGGGGCTACCGGGATCGATTCCTAGTCGGGACACAATAATATTTATTAATGTAAATAAATACATTTAATTTATTTGTGATATTTCTCGAGTTTGGTACTTGTCATGATTGGCCTATAGTAAAGTTGGCTAAATGTGAATCTGCTTATTTATAAGCGTGGTTTCTGACCACCCCGAAAGGGAAACGGTCGTGATGATACTTTACTTTTTTACACAGGTCAGTCACTCAAAGTTAAGTCGCCGAATAGTGACGTCAAAATATATAGTGTCATAAAATTTTGTCTCTACTATTTTTATACACAATTTGTGTAACATTATTTTTTACACCATCTACTCTGTTGTTATTCTACACACATATCTTCACGCCAAATCCCATGTGGGGTAGGCAGAGACAATTGAGCGCCTCTTGTCACGATCACGACATACCTCTTTCGCTTCTTTGACATTCATAATCTCTGCATGCCCTTTTGTTTAGATGGCTTTTCAATGCACCTCCGGCTATTGTTTTAATTATTTGATCGTGGTAGGTGAGTCGTATATATAGTCCATCAATCTCTCTTCACTCATCATTTCGACATGCCTGAACCATAGCATGCCGTTCATTATTTGTATCCCTACGTATGCTTTCTTTCATACCCTTTTGCGTATTTCGTTATTACGTATGCGGTCCGTCAAAGTGACGCCGCTTATCCGATGGAACGACTTCATTTCGTATTTTGTCATTTCGTGTTTCACTTTCATACATAAGTGTTGGTACCAGCATGGCATTGTGTATGGCATAATCGAGCTTTGTCACTGACATTTCGACTGGCGATCAGTGATCCCAAGGCACCGTTCTGTTCTTCTTCTCTTATCAAAAAAGATTCTTGAGAGAAGATCTTTAATAAAATTATATGATTTCTAAACACAACGTAGGTGATAATTGTTTGATGATTATTTTTCTAACTATATTATGTTTCAGTTTTAAAACCGGGATGTTTTTAATAAGCAGATGGATTTTTGTAATAAATAGTTGAAATTCTGTTACGAAATGCGAACGCGCCGACACAGAATTATGATTGATTTATGTCTGCCGTATTTTCCTATAGACGTAAGCATAGACCTTTGGTGAGATATTAAAATTTCGATTTTAAAACAAGTTATTTTATAGAATAGAATGACACTTGGCGGTGGTGACTGTTGTAAGAACATTTCCCAATCAAAAAAGGTTCGCGGTTCAAACCTCGGAATGTACCATTGAAAAGTACAGTTTTCTGCCTCGGAGAGAACTTGTGAAATGGTTAATAAATTGTCATAAAAAAATACATCAGATTCTCGCCAACTCGTCTGGCCAGCGTGGAGAGTGTAGTCCTGTCTAGGGGATGTAATAAATGAAATGAAAATAACGTTTTAATAAACCACACTAGCGAACCTTTTTTTTTTGTGACCTTGGGCCCACCTGATGGTAAGTGGCGCGCAAGGTCCATGAATGTTAGCAACTAAGGTCAGGACATCAGTCCCTAACACTATGCCGGCTTGACTAAATGCTTTTTCACACTTCGCTTGAACGACTCCAAGTTATAGGAAAGTGGAAACATAAGTTGATATAATTATTATATTTAAAACATAAAATAGGTACTTCATTAATATGTTTAACTAAGTATTATTTAAATTATTTATTGTTATTTGAAATAAGAAATTTACAATGACCACAAAATAAAAATTAAGCTAATAAAATTATATAAACTAAATTATTATTTTAAGTATAGGTGTATAAAAATATTTACCCATGACCTGATAATGTGACAGCATGCCTAGAACACTTGCAACATTCACCCGCTGCGCGAAAATACTGCCATCCCTTATGTCACATACAGCACTTGGAAGAAAGCTGAAACATGGACTAGCCTAATACTTATGTCATATTTGTTTTACCTATTTTTTGACATAAGGTCAAGCATGAAGAGAACAAGCAAGTCGCATTTTGCAGTTGACCTGTGATTGACGGTCACACTTTGCCAAACAGTAAACTAGAACAAAAATATTGGACGTGAGTGAAAAAAGAGCAAAATTAATAAAATATAAAAGTGGACTGTATGAAGGGGCTGGATGCTCACACGCACTTACTTGTATTTACTGCAGGTGGTCTTGGGCTTTCCTTGGGTCGCCAGGTTGCTGGTGGCCGAGGGGAGGCTTCTATTCTCGCCACTTCGAAATTTCGTGCGGTTGATATTTAAAAATTGAGATCGAGATAGACACACCCTTCCCCTAGTGCGTATGAGAGGGATAAAAGATAGGTATGGCGATATATAAAATTTATAGACAACGTTTTAAAGTTGTTTTAAAAATGATAAGGCGCAAAGAAATACAATATTTAAGTTACAAAGTTCAGCGGCCCGCGTTCTGCTGAGAACCTCAAGCTGCGCAAATACGCCAACCTCAGTACAGGTTACGAATTTGCGCCGTTTGGGGTCGAGCCGATGGGCCCATGGGGACACTCAGCCAAGCGTCTGGCCAAGGAGTTGTCCAAATGGCTAACGGAAAAGTCTGGAGACAGGAAAGCTGACAATTATTTCTGCCAACGTATAAGCTTAGCTATACAGAGGGGAAATGTTGCCAGTCTTCTTGGGACTATCACTGAAGGGTCGTCTCTAGAGGACATTTTTTACTTATAGTTTATTTTTTATTAGGTTTAGTTTATATTTATTTTAATTTTTACTTTTAAGTAGTTTTAATTTATATTGTAATTATTTTATACTGTTTGTATATTACTTCAAAATTACAAAGTTTGGCATTCGTGCTCAGGCCCAAAGTCTTGCTTAAGATTGGTTCTAAGTAATAATTTTTATGCGAATTTAATACAGAGATTGAAAAAGTTGTATACAATATTTTTTGCCTAACTTTGTGTAAGAAAAAAATGGAATAACACAAAAAGAAAATTGGGTCAAAGGTTGTTCGTAATAAAAATACCTATTTGTGCTTTTGTTAGAATTATTTTAAGGGTGAGGTATTTTAAGGATTATATTTTAGTCAAACTTCCTCATCGAATCGTAAAATACAAGTCTATTCAAGCAATACGTACGAGTGTTTATTTATTTTATTTATTATTTAAGGTACACTAACAGTTTACAATTAATACATATCAAGCACAAATTTACAATAATTTATAAGGTCGGAATTGCAACCCAAGGGCAAAAATAAAACTCTATAGGGTCTTCGGTAAATTTTCAAAAAAAACATTTTTTTTTTTTAATTTAAAAATTGTTTTTGCTATTTTTCTATGTCTAAAACTAGCAAAATATGTCCAAAATGTGCGTATTATTATTTCCTAGAAAGTTGAGTTGAGATCTCCTAAGTACAGACTTGAAAAATTATTGACAATATTAGATTGTGCAAGCGAGAGGTATGCAAAACCGTTAAACCCTCTTAAAGGCTATTTATACTGAAAAATATTTACCTTGACCAAGAATCGAACTGTGTTTTAAATCAGCTGGAATTGGGCGAAAAACTAAGTGCCGGGCTTAAAATCAATTACTGTCCTTGATCTTGTACAATCAAGGACTTAAGTCGACCCTGAACGAGCAATTATAGGATTACACGCAGGTACAGTCGGCGACAAAACTGATGCCCTCTTAAGATCCTTTAATGAGAAAGTCATTACGCTTGGGCGTGACCTGATTTCCATAAGCACGCTTAACTCATGTTTAGGGTTGCTTCTGGCCAATTAATTTACAAATATTTTTTTTTACTTTTAAATGTAAACTGGTTATATCCTCGCCAAGCTGTCTGGCCAGCGTGGCGAGTGTTGGCCAAATTCTCCAGTTCTGGAAGGCCCATCTTTAGCAGTGGAGGTCTAGGACGCATGGTCTAGGGGCTGTAATGGATGGATGGATGGTTATATGCAACAAAATCTAAAAATAATGACTGTAAAAGTCGCGATGTAATGAAATATATAATAAAAAAGTTAATAAAAAAATAAAAAATAAAGATTTTCAAGTAAGAACTGTCAAAAAAAATAATTTAAAAGAAAATAACGAGCCCTAGGGTTCCGTCACCAAAAAGTTTGATAACCGCCTAATTACACTTTTTTATATTTTTTATTCGGCATCCATTGTGATCATTGAACCTGTCTCGGTTTTTATTTGTCCTTGACCGTTAAAGTCGCACAGAAATAAAGTCAAAGTCAAAATATATTTATTCACGTAAACCTATTTGGAATTTGTGACACGTCATTATTTAAATTATTTAGAATGATTCTACTCCTGTTAGCAGAAGACTAACAGCTTAGCAAAAATGAAATACATAAAATGATTCATTAGTGTAATTCGACGGTTATCAAACTTTTTGTCATCAAGCTTAGTCCACAGAGTAAGCAGTTAGCAGAAGACCAGCAGCTTAGTAGCTTAGCAGATTCCAGTGACCTTCTAATGTTTAATGTGACTGAGAAAGGTATCTGCTCACAACGATCAAATGATAACCTTTTAAATTTAGCTATGCCTATGAGATTACAATACCTGTTACAGCGGTACCCTACCAGGCACGTCAGAATTAAGATAGACTACTTGCCCATGTGCAAATCGAAAGCTGATAATACGCAAAAACCTCCGCTAATTAAAGAACAATAAATTGAACGTGTTCGGCATAGGTATAGACTTCAAAATGAGTAAGCTGAAGTGGCAATGGGTCAGAGACATCTGCTGCAGAACTGATGAACGACGAGGCCTCATCTTTCATAATTACCAGGTTATTGGTGGGGGATGCCTATAACCAGCAGTAGAGTCACAGGCTAAAAACGACTCCCAAATAATAGTTCTAACATAAAAATGTTGTCTCAAATTAAATGTGTCAACCCTGTTTCAGAGAAGACCCAAGAGTTCGTTACACAAGTAAATGGCGGCAATTTAGATGACATCCGTACAGACGCTGATTTGGAGTGCGCCTGCTGATTACACTCGGATTTATTTATCGGCGAGCGTCCTAGAATAAAAAAATCTCTCATTTGATTGGCTGGGAGATTCCAACGACGTAAGATACACTTTGTTTTATTCTGTTGGAGACTGTACCCAAGTAGGTTAAATTTTTTCTAACATTTTAGAATTATTTGTATATTCTGCAATAAACCATACAGTCTGCCATCGAAGACCCGTAGCAGAATCCCTACATGGTTAGCACCATAAAAAAGGGCCTTTCGCAACATGTGAATTTTTTTTTTTATCATTTTCACTACTTACTACGGTCAAAGTAAGGAGTAATTTGCTACGGCAGCCTTCACATATCCACAGAGAAGATATAACATAGTGACTAATGAATTAACGCATAACAATAAAGTGTATTTTGTGAATCGCAACCCCAGAGTGCGGTATAAAAACAAGCTCGTAATTTCTAAATCAAAAACAACAGTCATCCAAAAAAGTGTATTCTGTATGGCTCCAAAAATTTACAATGATTTAGATGATATTAATAAGTTACTACCTATACAACGATTCAAAAAGACTAAAATGCTACAGTACTGTTTGGCTACTACTCTGTGCAATTTTAGATGAATGAATGAATAACTTTTTTTAACTTGACATTAATCCTATTTATCATTTCAATTAATTTATCAAGATTTCTTGTTTATTGACGAACGAAACGACTAGCCTGGTAGTATTTATTTGATTTTTGATATTTCTGGAGTCTGGTAAGCTAAAGACATTTACGAGATTGTCACTTGTCATGTTGGGCCTATTAGTAAAGTTGGCTTATTTATACGCGTGATTTCTGACCACCCCAGATAGTTTTATTAAAATTCGTGAATTGGTGGGTTGGTAGATATTTTATTTATTACACAAAAAAAAAACAGCTTGATGCCTAAAAACATTATCCATTAACCTTTAGAAGGAGCCTGCAGAGATTGTGGGTACATGACCGCTAATATTTGTCAAAAATAATAATTGACAAAACTATCTATAACAATAAAAATAAGCAATGGTACTTATTTACTGATATATAAATATATAACACATAAGTGTACATAACGACAAAGCTTCTGTCAAGGCGAAGTTGCCTTGCACCCATCCACTGAAGTTCTTTGGCGTGGAATCGTGGTTGGCTGCGAGCGGTCTCTGGAGCGTTTCCTCCTCAGCAGATTGTACGATTTGTAGTGTAGAAGTAGGATCCTGGAATAGAGAACACCCAAGGTTTTAGCTCAGCAAGACGTGAAGCCTCGCCAACCTGGCCAGCGTGGCCAGTGTAGGCCAAATTCTCTAGAATGTTATGCAAGGCCCATCTCCAACAGTGGACTCTTTGTTCCAGGGGCTGTGATGATGTGATGATGAAGAAGTGAAGGCCAGCTACAATATTTTATTATTTTTCTACATTCAAGTGACGACCACGAAGAATAAATCCATGTGTATTAACCTATATTACCTGTAAAATAAACCGTATTACGTAATTTGTTTGTAAAATTATAGTTTAGACTATAAACACAAACATTTTACCCCATTTGTATTCAGGACCCGCTGCGAATTATAAATTCAGGCTAAATATCTGAATCTCCTTTGAAACGCAGAAGGCTGCAGCTAAAATTTGTGGAATAGCTTTTATAAGGGCGTATTCATACAGGCTTTATGTTTAATGGAAAGATACATTTATTCGAAAAAAATATTTACAACATATAAAATAAAATTTATATTATTATTAGGGATATAAGTCTCGTCCACGTGGAATGGTGGCAAGAACACTGGCTGCATTTCCCGGCTGAATTGCAATACTGATTCTTTTGGCGAAGAAAGAGCCAGCCCTCTTGTCACCGGAGGAGACGACAAGACGCGGTGTTATGTCTTTTAAAAACTATTTTGCGTTTAATTAGAAAATTTAGGAAAAATCGTTCCATACAAATATTATAAATGAGAAAGAAGCGTTGTATGACTGTCTGTATCTATGTATGTGATGTCCTTGATGTTTACATACCTAGTAGGAACCCAGATGAACTAGCTGTCTATAGGTCAGAAATCTCATCTCGGATGTCTCTGATTACATTATATACTAAAATAAAAGTTATTCATAAAATTTAAGTGAACATTCCGATGTAATGCTGACGTATTCCCATGAAACTATAAGATATGGGTCCTCTAACCAATACCGGGGGGTATTACTAAATCGAAAATTGTAAAGGATCCTTGCAGATGAGGTGACGTAATTTTTTTTTGTATATCAAAATATATGCTATAGAGAGCGGTAGTGGCTCGGTTGTTAGAACGCTTTCCTTTAAAAAAAAAAACCTAAATACGTCGGTTCGAACCCTGGCATGCACTAATAAATAAAACAGGTTTATGAATATAATAAGTAAATATATTTAACAAAATACTTAAATCAAAGCGCAAAACGGGCATAAAGTGACAACCGTCATAGTGACGTTCCCAAACTTCAACGAGTAGCGTTGTAGTCTTAAATCAATTGAATGACCATTATCAATTACTTTCAAATAATATTCTAATAGTACCAATGACAAATTACTTACGTATATTTGTCATTTATTTACAACACCACCGTTCCCGTGCCTCGGAGAGCACGCTAAGCCGTCGGTCACAGTCCCATTTATACCAACTTAGAATCTTTAATAAATTGTCATTAGAAAAAAGATATAAGAACTTTGCAAAGCGTGCGAGTGTAGGCCAGATTATCTAGTATTTTCTGGAAGACCCATCTCCAACAGTGGAGGTCTAGGACTTAGTGTTCTTGGTGCTGTGATTATGTTGATGATGCTATAGAGCCACAGGACCTAACCAAGTAAAGCAATGACCTGCAATAAAGTTTAGTGGTGGTGTCTCGGTTGTAAGAACACTTCCTTAAATCCTACAATTTTACCCGGTTTAAATCACCAGGCATACCAATACTTTTATAACGTACCGGTTCCACTAATACCAACTTGTGGAATATAATAAAATGTCATTATAAAGTTCGGACATCGGACCCTCGTCAATATGTCTGCAAACGTGGCTAGTGAAAGCCAAATTCTCCAGAAAAATCTGGCCTTCCAGCAGTGGAGGTCTGGAATGGTGTGTTCTAGGGGCTGTAATGAAATAATGAAAGTTATTCATGATTTAATTTTAATTATTTAATTAATATAAATATTTAATCATTTACATTTCAACAACACACAAAGCAGACTACGCTCACGACAAACCCCTAGGTCTACTTGTGAGCCGTGCATTACGAAACAACTAGTATTGTTAAGACATCCAACAGGATCCTACACCAATTTATCCCATCCACATTCATGCCTAAATTCCTACCACCAAGTCTGGTAGAATCGTCTATGGATCGCGAGTAGTTTCGTGATCTACCACTA
Organism: Tinea semifulvella; assembly: GCA_910589645.1. NCBI lineage: Eukaryota > Metazoa > Arthropoda > Insecta > Lepidoptera > Tineidae > Tinea > Tinea semifulvella. The sequence continues at coordinate 2,356,614 of OU342604.1, forward strand.
GAGGCGCCCAAATTGGCGCCAGTACAAAATCTACGCTCGGCCCGAGAGGTTCTAAAATCACCGCGATTTTAGTGTGAAAGCTCCCAAGCCGGGTTGGACTCTAAATCGTGCCTAAAACAGTTCCGAGAAAGTGAAGTGTGAGAAGAAAGCGTGCCCGCAGTGAAAACCTGGCCTTTTTCCCGCCTCCGTGGTTTAGTGGTAACAAACGTTGCCGTGAACTCGGGAGGTCGTGGGTTCGATTCCCACCGGGGGCAAGTTGTACATTGTACAATTTGTCTCGGTCTGGGTGTTTATATGTATAATATGTATATATTTACAAAAAAAAAGTATAATATGTAGTTTATCAACCATCTAGTTTCCGTAACACAAGCCTCGTAGCTTACCACGGAAATTAGATGGCGCTGTGTGACCTGTCTGGAAATATTATTATTATTATTATTATATTATGTATGTCCTTTTTTCTTGTCCACTTGTTGGTTCTAGCAGATCCTTGCCATTTGCTTTAGTGGCTCGTTTTCTAGACAAAGTAGCAAGTAGAACGCCTGACCGATGGCTGGACCTCTGTTACCTGGGTAAGGACCAAGTATATATTACCGCGTGTAGATAGTGTCAAAATAGCAAGTTTTTTTTAGGCTTCAGGTGTCATTGGTAAAACCTCAATTTGAAATAAAAAAGGTCACTTCCGAAAAACAAAATGGTAAATAAGGCCGCGTCTGAAAATCGCGATATCCATCGTGATAAATACCTAAAGGCTAGGGAGTGTTATTATTAATTAATATCGCCGACAAATGAGATACGAAATTAGAAAGAGAAAGAATTACGTAAGTCAACGTTCGGACGATCGTCGATCTCCCGCTACCTACTTCATTAGGCTCAGTATGAGTGGCGATATTTTTAGGATAACTTCTCTGCACCGTAACTTATTTTTTTATACTGAATACCTAATTAAAATAAAAAATACCAAGTTCTTTAATTTTATTCTAGATTATATTATAAAATGTGCTCTTCAACAAATTCAACGCAGTTAGATAAGTTAAAGGTATATGACTTGTGAGTGAAGTACTAGTACGATGTGTGGAGCTATACAGAAAGTGTTAGGACGTAGTAAGAACTTTTTGAATAATGACCTGGTAGTTGCTTGATATACATTGACAGGCAGATAATTCAACAAATTAGTAGCATATGTAGACACATTAGCTTCATCACAGATCCAGGCGACATCGTCAAGCGCGGGGATTGTGGCGGTTTCTGCTGAGAACCCCAAGCTGCGTAAATAGGCCTGGCCAAGAAGTTATCTAAAGGGCTTTCTGTTATTTTTCTATTATTTCTGCCAAGAGGGGCAATGTTGCCAGCCTCCTTGAGACTATCCCTGAAGGGTCGTCTCTAGAGGACATTTTTTACTTATGGTTTATTTTTTATTAGGTTTAGTTTATATTATTTTTTTACTATTTAAGTAGTTTTAATTATATTATACTTATAACAAATTAGTAGCAACAACTTCGAATAAGTTAGAGACAAATGTAAAATGATGGAAGACAGATAGAAAGAGATATGTGACCGAAGGGTCTCAATTCGTTATTGTAAACAGGGGTTAAATTTTCAACTCAAATCCCTGGTTAAGTTAGAAGTAACATGTTCTATATCTCACAGAACGTCCCGGGAAGCGAGGCGGGTAGCACGTGACGTGCAAACAAGATCTTTCAGTCTGTTTCTGGTGCACGGTAAAGCTTAGGCTATATTGCGCAGCAATTCCGACGCTCATTTTCCGAAAAAAATAATATTTTAAAGCAATCACAAATATATACATAGTAAGTATAAATAATATAACAATGTGTAAATATATAAATTGTGTAAGTATATAAATTGTATATATTAACATACCGGCTCACTTAAATGATCTTCAAACATCATTTTAACACTTTCTTTTAGCTTATTTAAGTAATTCTCGATCTACTCAGTTATTGATACCACATAACTTACATTAAGACATCTAAAATTCTACTTTATAGTGCAATATATGCAGCGGTAATGGGTTGCCTAACCAAATATGTTGAAGGCTATACAGATTTTTTTTTCGAGTAGATGTTGATGGCTACTATCTGCGCTATGAGGAATATCGAAAAATTTTAAAACAGAATACAGAAATAAAAAAATAATATCATTTAACCTTGTTCTGTAACAAAATAAAGTTACAATTCTTATTTCCATATTTTTTTATTTTTGTAAATGTAAATCCTTTCATTCTGAGAGTCATTAGGGTGTAGTGAGCGACTTGCCAAAGCAGCAAAGCGTTTCAATAAAAGTCAATAATTGGTGGGGTGACAACAATTGAGTATCTTACGATGACACGCCTTTGTCGCGCTGTATCATCGCAGCTATTATTGTCATTCGGGTATAGTAAGCGACTTGCCTATGCAGCAAAACGTTTCAATAAAAGTCAATAAACAACAATTGAGTATCTTACGATAACACGCTTCCGCCTCAACTGCGATGCACCATCACCGCCATTATTGTCATTCGGGTGTAGTGAGCAAATTTCCTAAGCAGCAAAGCGTTTAAAAAAAAATATTTGTTGGGTGTCAACAATTAAGTATCTTACGATGATACGTGTGATGTCACGCTCCGCCTTGACCGCGTATCAATACCGCCGCCATTATTGTCATTCGGGTGTAGTGTGCACTATCCTAAACAGCAAAGCGTTTCAATAAGTAAGCTGTTAGCAGAAGAGTTTATGTCCGGGCTTTTAAGATTAGGTCAATGGGTGACAAAGAGTTTATAATCCGGATTAGTCCCGTCTGATACTAAGTTTAAAGGATAACTAGTCATTGCAGGTTGGTTGCAGATAAAGTTTTAAACTTTAACTTGTTTAAGGTGCCACGCTGCTATCCAGCGGGTTATTCTTATCACATCGTGTTGAGAGGGAATATCACTCAAATTTACTTTGCATTGTTAAAAAGTAACGTATTGACGTAATAACGCCATAAACAATGCCATGTTGGTACCAACACTGATGTATGGAAGCGAGACGTGGATACGTCAGAATACGCATGAGATTAGGGTTAATGCAGTAGAAATGCGGTCGTTGCGGCGGATATGTGGCGTCACTTTGGCGGACCGCATACGTAACGTCGAAATACGGAAAAGGGTTGGTATGAAGAAAAGCATAGGGACAAAAATAAGGAAAGGCATGCTACGATGGTTCGAGCATGTTAAAAGGATGAGCGATGAAAGATTGACGAACCAGATATATAATGCGAAAGTTGTGGGTGAAAGAGGCCCTGGCAGACCGAGACTCACTTGTCACGATCAAATAAATAAAACACTGACTGAAGGTGCATTAAAAAGTCTTCGTAACAAAAGGGCATGTATGAAGAGGTTAATGAATGTCGACGAAGCGAAAGAGGTATGTCGTGATCGTGTCAAATGGCGCTCAATTGTCTCTGCCTACTCCGCAAGGGATCTGGCGTGAAGATATGTATGTAATGTCAGAACCTTTGTTTTGTTATTAGCTATATAGCTAACTATATACCTTAATATATAGCTATAAGTTTTGTTTTATTTTATTTAGGATAAAAACGTGCAGTATATGTTGGATATACATTATACACATTTTTTATGCAATCATAAATAATAAAGAAGCGATTTAAAAGAAAAAAAAGTAAAGGAAAAATATATAGTTAAAAAAAAGCAATGCAGTTAATAATTGCCTTAATGTATCAGATCTAAAGTCTTGAGAAGATCAGATATGTACGAAACTGCAGATAGTGCGATGCTTAGTACCAATTCTTTCAGTAAGTGGTGCAAAGATTTTGCTGGAACTCCTCTCGCACCAACTTTCACTGCGTAAAGCGGAGTCTTGAACCCGTACCTCAACTTTGAGATCATATTATTTATTCGACTTCATGTTGTGGTCTTTTTGAATTTATGGTTCCGAGAAAACACTTAGATATCTGGCCTATAGGCTGATACAACTAGTTCATCTGGGATCGTATAATCATGTTCTTCAAATGTATCCATGAGAATTTTCCAGTCTGATGCGGCGGCAAGGATACTATTTCGGTCACAATTTCGAATCACTACGCTCCTCTTCTCCCACACAATACAACTATCAACTGCAAAGTAAATAAAACATGACATACATTTTTATTCTTTTCCTGTACAAGAATAGCTCTCCTTGACTTAACGACTTATACATTGTCTTACTTTCCCAGAGCAGAATATTTTAAATTTAACTGTTTAAAGGTGATAAAGGAATGTTATAACTGTCGCTACAAAATTAAATTAGACGACGTGCGCGACTCTACTGGATATGGCGCCAACAACAAACAAACGTGTCACTTTATTCATCCATAGAACATATACAAAAATTCGGCCTACACTCGCCACGCTAGCCAGACGGGTTGGCGAGGATCTGGTGTCAAACTAAATTAATATTTATGAACTACTCACTGTGGGTATTGTATAGTTATTTTTATTTTTAAATATATCTAAATGTTTCATAATTGCATGCTGTGTGCACATGCTTTTGGAGATGGTACTGGAACAGTATTGTAAAGATTTGAAATTTAAAAAAGTTTTGTACCCATTTCTGTGGTGTGTCCATCAACAAGTTGGTATTAGTGGAACCGGGACCGACGGCTTAACTGTATTGTAACTGGTTGTATTAAATATGTACAGCTTTAATTAAATTAAATTAAGGTATTGTTATTATTATTATTATTTTTGCCGTTTTTGACTTTTTAATTATTGTGTATAACTACTAACATAGTTCTAAGTTGGAATGTTACTAATAATTATGGAATAAATTCTGAAATAAATAATAATTTATTATTATTATTAACGTGCTCTCTCGTGGTAGAGCCTGACATCATTACAAATGTTTAAAACCAATTCCTTTCATTCTTGAAGTTAAAAGCACTTGACACTAAATCCTATCCAGGCACAATTCTGAGAATTCCAACCCTTAACCCATACTTATAAGGTTTTTTAAACTACAGTCAGCTATGAGACCGTGTCAAAGAAGAAAAAAAACTTTGCTTTACAAAGAAAACAAGGAAACTGTTGCGACCCGAATAGTACCGTAGTTAGTTAGACAGGGTTTGTCCTAGTTCGACATAGTGGATTTCGTCATAGGTAAAATTTTGTAACGAAAGTAATGCAAAAACTCATCCGGGATCTCTCGGAATAATGGTTAACCCTTAAAAGATAAGGTGCGCCTCAGATGCGCCTGTAAAATAGATTCTGCTATTTCAACACTTCCGAAAGATGACCGCTTTTGTTTTGTAAATACCACAGTTTTGGCACAGCTATGGTAACGTGTTGCGCACGAGAGGCGGATGTTTATTGCTATTTTTTTCCGTAAATAAAGTGTTTTAATTTTTTTTTATATACCATATTCATTGCACAAAAGTACAAAACATTCTATAGTGGTTAAACTTTTAGGACAACTAAAGCACGACAAGATAAGCTAGTTGCGATCAAAACTAAATAGACATTAATATACAGGGTCAACCCGTTTGGCCAGCGTAGCTAGTGTAAGCCAATTTATTTCAGATATGTTCTGGAAGTTATAGGGGCTGTGATAATGATGATGATACAGGATGTCCCAGAAGCGAGCCTCTTTGGATTTTATTTAAGTCTATACTGAATATCTACTTTTAAGAGAGAAATACTTTTTTCTATTTGCAATACAACTTTTAAAATCGTGCAGCGCTCGATCTACCTGCTCGCAGCGATTTATATGCTACTATTTTTAATCAAATACCTTTTTTAATTTGTGTTTTTTTCAATTATAGATCTCATCCCCCTGGCCCAGAACCTGAGTACATAGTAATCATGGCTTAAAGTATGACGAAAGTAGCATAAGATGAACTAGCACATGTCATGCGCCTCAGTCGTTAGTTAGTGACTACTGTCGCAATAAATTGTAGATCAGATCGGGACTATAAATTCAGAATCGATGAACGTTGGTTTAATAATAACTGTTTCAGAGATGACAGTAGAATCGTCCGGGCCCACTTGGCTAAATGCTTGGGTCGGTATGGACATTTATTTTATTATTATTATTATTATTACAGCTCCTAGAACACAGCGTTCTAGACCTCCATTGTTTGAGATGGGATCCAGAACTGGAGAATTTGGCCTACACTTGTCACGCTGGCAATTTTTAATGACAAGTTATTAACGATTTACAAGTTGGTATTGGTTGAACCTCAAACGTGCTACTCCGAGGCACGGGAACAGTGGAGTTGTAATTCCATGATAAATGTACGTAAGAAAAGTGTTTTTCTACGCTCATTGGTACATGGCGGGGGGGGTTTGAACCGACCTTTGTAGGAATTTACAGAAAGCGTTCTCACCACCACCGCCTTATTTATTTATTTAAAACTATGTATATTTTTACGTTCATACAGGTACCTAATTTTAGACAGAAAAAAATAATCTTGTTTTTTTTAAGTATTTGATTTATATAAAATAAATTTTGTTTCATTAATTTTTAATAACTTTATTTATGTTCAAGTAAATTTAAATGTCGGCTATGGTATAATAACAGAGGTTGTTGGAACACCATTGTCTGAACCATAGACCCTTTTGTCATAATATCATTGTTTTATTTTTTTACTTTTATTTAATATTTTTATTAACACTTATTTTTGTGACAAATAAAAATAGATTTTATTTTATTTATAACGATTTTTCTCCACTATACTAAAACAAATCTCCAAAATGTCCGTAATTTAATTTCCTAGAAAGTTGGTAGACTACATTTATTAAAAGTACACTCAAACTTAAAAATATTGGATTGTGCGAGAGGGATGCAAAAGCGTCAAACCAATATAATGTTACTTTGAACAGTAATCAAACCCGGTAAACCCGTCTGAATCAACAATGTAAAACACGGAGTAAACCTCCGTGTAAATAAGTTTAAAAAAAGTAAATATAAGTCAAGAACTAAAATTATGGACGCCCTATCTCCTTGATGTTGGCGACTGTTTTATAATACTAAAAAATCTTAGATTTTGTAAAAATAAACCATTTTATAATGACACCGGAACGAAACGCTAAGCTACAACGATTCAACCTTCTTCATTTGTTTTTTTTGTAAAATATTATTAACGTTGCATTTAAAAAAAAAAACATTAAATTAAATACCTATATATTCAGATCCCTTACGGGGTAGGCAGAGACAATTGAGCGCCACTTGACACAATCACGACATTTCGCTTCGTCGACATTCATCAACCTCTTCATACATGCCCTTTTGTTACGAAAGCTTTTTAATGTACCTTCAGACCTATATATTTTTATTTTTTATTTATTTATTTAAAAACTTTATTGCACTATGTACAAAGGCAGACTTAATGCCTAGAGGCATTCTCTGACAGATCTCAATGTCCTGCAGAGGCGGGCAATTCGGATAGTGGACGACACCACAGTCTCTAAAACTCTCGAATCACTGCAGCTTCGCCGTGACGTTGCCTCTCTGAGCGTGTTCTACAAGCTATACCACGGCGAGTGTTCTGAGGAGCTCCATAACCTTATCCCTTCTTCTCTATTCCGCAACCGAACTACACGCACAGGCCAAAATATGCATCCACATACCTTACCCACTATCCCTACGCGTACTCATAAATTTGGAGACTCTTACATCTGTCGCACGCTGAAGATGTGGAATGCTCTCCCAGCCAGTGTGTTTCCCCACTCTTATAACCTGGAGTCCTTCAAGCGAAGTGTGAAAAAGCATCTTGTTAGGCCGGCATAGTGGTAGAGACTGATGTCGGTCATAGTGACCGGCGTCAGTTGCTCCCATTCTTGGACCTCGCGTACTGCTTACCATCAGGTGGGCGCGATGTCACATGTCAAGTCCAGTATAAAAAAAAAAAAAAAAAAAAAAAAAAAAAACCTTTAGGACATTTAATACAAGACTTAAAAATATTCTTTACTATTACCTAATGACTCTGACATATATAGAAACTGAGAATTTATTTGACATCACAAAATAAATCTAATACTTATATAATCTTTCATCAAGTGCATACCTACCGTCTTTCATAATTTACGTTCTTGAGATTTCATTTATATGACTAATTATTTATTTATTTACTATATTTAATTTTAATTTTAATTTTAATTTTAATTTTAATTTTAATTTTAATTTTAATTTTAATTTTAATTTTAATTTTAATTTTAATTTTAATTTTAATTTTAATTTTAATTTTAATTTTAATTTTAATTTTAATTTTAATTTTAATTTTAATTTTAATTTTAATTTTAATTTTAATTTTAATTTTAATTTTAATTTTAATTTTAATTTTAATTTTAATTTTAATTTTAATTTTAATTTTAATTTTAATTTTAATTTTAATTTTAATTTTAATTTTAATTTTAATTTTAATTTTAATTTTAATTTTAATTTTAATTTTAATTTTAATTTTAATTTTAATTTTAATTTTAATTTTAATTTTAATTTTAATTTTAATTTTAATTTTAATTTTAATTTTAATTTTAATTTTAATTTTAATTTTAATTTTAATTTTAATTTTAATTTTAATTTTAATTTTAATTTTAATTTTAATTTTAATTTTAATTTTAATTTTAATTTTAATTTTAATTTTAATTTTAATTTTAATTTTAATTTTAATTTTAATTTTAATTTTAATTTTAATTTTAATTTTAATTTTAATTTTAATTTTAATTTTAATTTTAATTTTAATTTTAATTTTAATTTTAATTTTAATTTTAATTTTAATTTTAATTTTAATTTTAATTTTAATTTTAATTTTAATTTTAATTTTAATTTTAATTTTAATTTTAATTTTAATTTTAATTTTAATTTTAATTTAATTTAATTTAATTTTAATTTAATTTGAAGTTATATAAATTATAGATTTAGTGCAATTGAGACCCCATAATACCGGCCTTCCTAGTGTGGGTCTCCAATAGAAAACATGTACATAGGATTTTATTGGAAATAAACGATTTATTATTATTATTTAGACAGTATAGATGGTAGGTGCAATATTAAGTAAGTCCATATATATCAATATATACATACCAATATTTACTTTCTATTACATAACACGTACATACATGAATCCTGTATATATATATATAATAAATATACAAATAAACCACTTAAACGATGAGGGAAGTAACATAGAAATAATGATGTTGTTGCTGAAAATGAAAAAGGAAAAAATAATATAGTTTTATAACATACAATATTTTTTTTTTATAATTTTAACGGGTCTTTACGCGATTTACCTTAGAGACATATTTCTCCCGACGTTAAAAAAAAAAAAAAAAAAAAAAAACAATAATTTATAAGACAAAACTTTTATTTTTATTTTTTATACTAGCACGACATGTGACCTTGCGGCCACCTGGTGGTAGGTGGTGCGCAAGGTCTATGAATTTTAACAACTGGAATCAGACACTAAAGACTTACATTAGTCCCTAACACTATGCTTGACTGAGCATGACGACAATTCGAGCCTGATGCCGATACTTCCCCGCCTCGGCAGACTTGGCAAATTACCACCATAAGTCCGCCTACAAGTCCCAGTCCCCTAAAGGCTGTGATCATGATGATGATTGTTAACCTAAATTTAAATGATGCTTCACGTAAAAGCTTATTAAACAGTTCGCACTCAATAAGAGTCCCAGTTCAGCCATAAACACAATACGTATCGTTCAGGCCAAATCACTAAATGTTTACGCCAAACTAACGCTTATTACAAGTGACTAAGGTTGAATGTATTTTAACACGAATTTAAAATCTAACAACGAAATAAATGCATTTTCAATACAAATGCGTGGTTCCATTATCGTTTTTAAATACTGTACAACCGCTTTATTTCCTTTGGAACAACTTGGAAATAGTCAGTACTAATACAATCATTAGAAATAAATATTTATATACTAAATAAATTGTTAAATAATGGTTGGACAGTAATAAGTGGTAAAGTAAAGTATCATCTCGACCGTTTCTTTTCCGGCGTGGTCAGAAACCACCCTTATAAATAAGCGGATTCACATTTAGCATGACAAGCTCGTCGATGTCTCTAGCGTATTAAACTCGAGAAATATCACAAATAAATTAATATTAATTAAATGTATTTATTTACATCAATAAATATTTTTGTGTCCCGACCAGGAATCGAACCCGGCACCTCCGAGTCTAAATCCACGGACTCAACCGCTAGACTAGAGAGTTGTAACAAGTAATAATCCATATTTATGTAATTTTAGGCGCAACATTACTGCCATAAGCAAGTAGTACTAACTTAGAAACTACTTACATAAAATCGAAGCTATATATTTATTTTAAATTATTTATATTAAATATATTATTATATAAATTAAATAAATTATTGTGTGTCAACCAGGAATGAACCCACTTTCCTTTATAGACAGCAGGAAATAACGCAGCATACCTTTTTAATATTTTATAGTTTTTTTTTATTATTATTATTTTTTTTTTTTTTTTATGTATTAGGTTATCCTTTTATGCGTACATACATACACCACACTATATATATGTATATAATTATCCATTAACACCTCTCCCAACAAGGGATCAGCCGAAAATCAGCGCTTTGGCCCAGAACGCGGCCCCATGCTGAGCTGATTCCCTATTTGTCACTACACATCTTGTGTATACTACCAGGCTTTATTTGTGTAAATTGTGTTTATTGATATGAGGCTAATAAAATATTTTTCTTTCTTTCTTTCTTTTTTTCTTCAATGCGTAGTTCTTTATTTAAATAAATGACCATAATTTTAGTTTAATTAATAAGTATCATATATTTTTTTAATGTTTATTATAAAACTATGTATAATGTTTATATAATCTTGATTGAATGATTATAAATGTTGCTAAATTTATTATAAATGCGCTGCGGACAATTTTTTTATTTATTATTTCTAACTTTTTAATTAATTGTTAAATTATATAAATTCACAAATATAATAATAACTACTATAAGTAAAAATTATTATTAATAGAATAATACAACTAATCAAAAATAAACTATAAGAAAATAACGTCCACATGAATAAATAAATAAAATACATAAAAAATAAATAAAGACAAAAATATACATATGATATAAATACAATAGATAAAATATAATATAATATAGTACATTACTAAAACAATAGACCGCCTCCGTGGTCTAGTGGTAACAAACGTTCCCGTGAACTCGGGAGGTCGTGGGTTCGATTCCCACCGGGGGAAAGTTGTACATTGTATAATTTGTCTCGGTCTGGGTGTTTATATGTATGATATGTATATATTTACAAAAAAAGAAAAAGTATAATATGTAGTTCATCAACCATCTAGTTTCCGTAACACAAGCCTCGTAGCTTACCACGGAAACTAGATGGCGCTGTGTGACCTGTCTGGAAATAATTATTATTATTTATTTATTAATCTTTAACAAATCTGTGTCATTACTTTCAGTACATTCATGGCCTTATGTATTGTGTAAAATTTGATAATATTATATTTTCGGTTATGCTGTTGGAGTTCCAGATAAATAAATAAATGATCAGCAAAACTCATTTTAAAATTCAGTAAATAACAGACTCCACTATTTTAACAATCAAATGTTTGCTTTTAAGTAATGAAATACGGTTGCTGGATTCCCTTAAGATATTTAGATATATAAGAATTGGGCCTAAGCAAGTCTGCCGTCAATACATTTATGGAACGAGTTTCCAAGACGGCATTAACGGAATCATACAGTATTTGGTTGGGTAGGGAGAGAAGTAGAATGGTGGATGGTGAGCGTATTATCGCGCAATAAAAAAAAGGAGGCCTCCTTTTCTTAAACCAGACTATTGTCGGTCGCAAGCCCGAGACACCATTCTTCTTATCTCCTACTCACACACGATGGACCCGGCACCCGCACGGTGAATCCATGGAATGCTTAGAAATTTGTCTTCTTCTATATTTTGAGCCAGTAGACTCAGCAAGTAAGTTTAACACCAACGCAGTGCAGTATAGTGGATTATGTCATTTCTCCTTGCACCGTGTTTCCTAATTACAGAAAAAATTGTATGCATCTTGATGATAGCACGCCTTCCTTCTCTATCTTCAGAGGCGTGTATTGCATCATAGTCCGGATTCAATATTTTTCCTCCAAAATATATGAACTATAAAAATAATGGAAACGCACACACATCGGCTGAAAACAGTTCAATATTGCAACCGAGTACGTCGACCACAACCTCAAACCATCGAGATTCACAATGACCCACTAATAAGACCCATATCGATGTTTAACAGTTTTTGAAAGCTTAGGTAAAGTACGATGTATTTACTGCTAGTGTTGTCTTGATAGTTTTGACAGACATAAAAATAATTAGGTCCGCGTTTGTACTTGTTCAATAAAGTAATAAATAAATATGTTATCATAATAATATATCATAATCTCTCCTACTACTGCTGCATAATTTCCTTTCTTAATATAACGTAACCTGGAAATTCTGAATTAGTTATATATTACAAAAGTATCCGAGATGATTAGCGGTGGTGGCTCGGTTGTAAGAACGCGTACCTTAAATCCTACAAAGGTCGGTTCAAACCCACCGCCATGTTGGTACAGTACAGGAGTATTTCTCTTTTCTTACGTACATTTGTCAGATTTACAACATTACCGTTCCCGTGCCTCGGAGAGCACGTTAAACTTATGGAATCGTTAATAAATTGTCATAAAAAATGACAACGTATCCTCGCCAAGCCGTCTGGCCAGCATGGCGAGTGTAAGTCAAATCTCCAGTTCTAGAAGGCCCATCTCCAGCAGTGGAGGTCTAAGACGCTGTGCTCTAGGGGCTGTAATAAAATCCGACATGATGGCAAGAGAGAGAGATGGTATGAGATTGGTCCCCTGGGACCGAGGACGTGCTCTGGTGTGGGACGCCTCGCCGCGTCGCATCTTAGATCACAACAGCGCATAAAGCGGGGACCGTGGCGGAAAATACGAAGTCCGGCAAGCGGCGCAAGTATGTAAGTACATATATTAAAAGATTATTATATTATTATATTTGCTGTAGAAACTCTGGGTCCATGGAGTCCAAGCGCAAAAATATTTTTAAAAGATATAACACCGTGTCTTGTCGTCTCCTCAGTTGGCAAGAGGGCTGGCTCTTTCATCGCCCAAAGAATCAGTATTGCAATTCAGCGGGGAAATGCAGCCAGCGTTCTTGCCATCATACCACGCGGACGAGACTTATATCCCTATCCGTATTATTAATATTTATTTTATTTTTTATTTTGTAAATAATTTTATTACAAAATGTATTATTAATATTATTATTATGTGACATAATGCTACTCCGATTATTTGACTCACTTTTCTAAGTCACATTTATTTTACAATATTTTTAAAATAAACACTATTATATCGTATAGTATATTTCGTCTGCGTATATATTTGGTTAGTTTTTGTCGAGCGTGTTTTTGGTTTATTTTTGTAACCCTATCGTTGGTAGTTGGGTAAAACATTCTGTAGACATGCCCTTATCAGTGAATCATTGGCTTTGAATAAAGCATGCCTTACACGAATCCAGTGAGTGTTCAAGTCGATAAACCTATTATTTATTTCATTGATAACTTTATTGCACAACGTACATAGGTGGACTTTATTCTCGTAGACACGGACGTTCCATTGATTTACGTACGGAACTTTTGAATACAGTCACCGCTTGAATAGCTATCATAGGATTCTGTACGTTTCTACTTAGAGGAACACTTTTTGTGTTCGATTTAATTTTATTTACGTTGTCTTTTAAAGAAATAAATTAAAATAATAACTTTTTGTTAAAAACAATTTAAGATAGTCTGGCTAATGAACGTAGATAATCGTATTATTTGGAAACTTTCAAATGTCAACACCATTATGAATGTCAATTTTGCAAAATGGCTGTTTTCAAACTATTGTTAGTATTAAAAATTGAGTTTGATGGATAATTTTTTACATGTCAAAATTCCAAGTAAAACAACAAGAAAAATAATGTTTAAGTGTGGTGTGGATTTTTTTAGGTTAGTATGATTTAATATTTTATTATTTGCAACAAATAATCTTGTCAGTGAATGCATTTTACTTTCTTTATATATTTTTTGCCGTAGAAAAATTGTTGAAGAGATTCACTAGGTCATATTTTTCAATTAAAGACGATATTTTCAAAAAAATGTTTTTTATTAATTTAAATTCTACCATAAAACGCGTCAGGTAGCACAGATAACAATACCTAAATACCTACTCATTATGATTGGCTTGGAGAATCAACATTTTGTTTGTGTTATAGAGAATATATTTTAAGTTGTTTTTATATCGTTCTCTCGTCTACTCAAAGGGTCACGCGTCTCATAAAGCGGAGTTTTTCCCCGAGCTCACGAGAGATCGCGAAACCTCGGACCACGGACTGCGAATGGGATGAAGTGGTAATTTATGATGATCTCCGCGTACTTGTTGCCATTAAGTCGTGCAGCTGAATCGATTTTTTTTCATTTCAATTATAAAAAAAATCTCTCTCAAACTTATTCAAGCCGACTGGAAGCATGTAAAGAATGCCTGAGGCAGTATCTTTCATCATGTACGCTCATAAACTATCGCCTGATTCTCTGAGGTAATCGAAAATCGATGTGACGAAAGTATTTGACAAAAAATTGGCAACAGCGATGTTACTCTTCAGGGAATTTTTTTGCTACGACTTTCATCAAAGAGTATAAAACATCATAGTATTTTCAAAACATTCTAAATTTGATATCTTTTCCTGGAAAAACTAGATTTGTTTTTAGTGATGTACATGAGATATAATATTTTGTAACCAGGAATAATAAAAACTAAAAATATAGTAATCAAGAACTGAATAAAGATGTCAATCTAAAAATCTTCATTCACGTATACCCATTTTTACAAGTATAAGTGACAGGTCATTAATTAAATAAATTTGAATCAAATCAAATCAATTTAAATTATTTTCATTTCCTTGTATCTTGTAACAACTTGGATATTGTCAGCACTAAAATAATATAAAACACAAAAAAAATAAAATAAACATAAGTTTATCCGTAACAGGTAATAATCCAGATTTATGTGTGTTATAATAGCATTATTGTCATAAGCAAGGTAATTGTAACTTAATAACTACTTAATATAAGATCGTGGCTGTAAATAGGCCGTGTCAACAAAATATAAATTCGTGGCTGTAAAAGGGCCGAGTCAGCTTACAATCTTAATTATCAAATCTTAATATTAGTTCGTGGCTGTATGAATGATTCTATATACTACTGCTAGTGAAAGACTCCTTTCAAAGATTAAAACTTTTTCGACGCAAAATTGATAATAATTCTCTAAAGATTCCAATGATAATAAGGATACATGTAACAATGAGAAGACACGTAAAGATGTTTCAAGATATAATCCAAAAGCTGCTAAACCGAATTAGGGCGAAGGTAAAGTTGAAATTCGATTTTGTAACGCGAGAGGTGTTAATTATCATTTGAAATTGGGAAAGGTTGGCGACAGAATAAGGCAGAATTTGACTAACTTTAAAGGTACGGGGAGACGGGAGTTTTCAAAAGCTGAATTTAGAATTAATCCTCGTAATAATCACACTGATTAAGGATTCATCATTCACTGCTAATACTTTTTGGAAGATGAAATTGAATTTAAGAGTTGTATGGTGGATATATTTAGCAATAAGACATCATACATATTTTTTTTTCTACATCGAATTAATTATTATTATTATACCATGGGCTATGATAGACTTCTAAAACGGTTAAAATGTCAAATGTGTCTAATTATGTATCCTAAAAAGCCACCCGGTATGTACCAATTAGATATACACTTTTCTTACGTACATTTGTCATAGATTTACAACACCACCGTTCCCGTGCCTCGGAGAGCACGTTAAGCCGTCGGTCCCGGTTCCACTAATATCAACTTGTGAAACTGATGGTTCTGCCTCGACGCAGCAGTGCATCGGGCATTTTTGCGGAGGCGCGTGTGAATGGATTTCCGGCCATAATCCGCAAAACGGTAGCGGCGGTACTGCAGAGAGTGAAAGGCAGTGACAACGGTATTCAAGATGCTAGTTCAGAAGTGTTTCTATACTTTGAAGGAAAACTATATGTATTTTAAGAAACACAAAAGTTTTTGTGAAGTAAAGTTACTAAAGAAGCAACGCTGAGTTCTTTAGTCACTTTACTTCTATAAAAGTTGTTGTAAATTTATGCATGCTTATGGCGAAATATGTGACCCTTTAATTGTTTATAAGGCCTAATATTGTTTGTTACCATGTTTCCTGCAAATAAATATTTCATTTCATTTTAAGGATGATGTCGTCGCCCTTTGACAGCGATTTTGGTAAATTTGATTTAAATAAGTACGTATTATTATTATTGCTGTTTTTTTTAAATAATGTATTTTATTTTTTTTGTAATTTATTATGTTGGGGATCCTAAAAGGGACTCATAATAGCGTTATAAATGTTCTGGTGTGGCCAATTTAACTCTGAGTACAACATGCAGATATTGCAATGGTACAAATTTAATATAATTTTTGGTTTCCAAACTTAGCTGGGTGCAGTGTCTCTTTATAACGACAGACCTATATCCAGTATGACCCGTACGTTCTGCACGCGTCACATATCATGACATCAGCTGTACTCGCATCAGCAGGTACGTGACAGGAATATAAATCAGGCAAATGTGTCGTTCAGATTTATGTACTCCCTCTTTCACATTTAATGTTTTATTTATTTATTTATTCTAACAGAAAAAATAAAAATCGAAAAATTATTAACCCAAAGATTTTTTTTTAATTTGATGAAATAAAAACATCCTGTATAATTACAATAGCTGTTAGTGTCGCTTATAAGGCTAAAAGTAATGTCAAACGTCAATCTTGAGGTAACTGTAGGAAACGAACCCTATTGTCAATATCTTCGGGTCTGAATCCCGGCTAAAATTTGAGCTTATAAAATATTTGTTGTAGTATTATTCCTCAAGCTTTGAGCAATATTCGTCGAAGTTTAGATTTGTAGTCTTGGTCTTGTTCCTGCTTTTTTCCCAGACCAAGACCATCGATATGTAAGCAAGACGAATACCAAGAAACACCCTAGATTTAAAAAAGGCTAAAAAATATTTAATCATTTTTAGCAAAATTAGGAAAAACATGTCTGAGCAAGAGTCTTTGTTGACTTTTGCGCAAGGCCAAGACTGGCAAAGTATTATATATATAATATAATAATAATTATATTTTATATATAATATAATAATAATAATATTTATTTAAGGCATCAAAATACTAAAGGCCCATAGATATATACCTTAAAAACTATCATATAAAAATATAAATATACACTACACTACAGCTTCCGCATCTTCATCATTTGTGCCTGAGATTCAGATTAACTTTGTTTGGGCACCAGTGGCCAATTCCTAAAAAATTTACTATTTTTTTAAGTAAATAAACGATTTTTATTATTATTATTATTATCTTATTGTGGTCAAAGTAATACCCATTGGGTACGGTGACCACTTTCTGATGAAGGCTGACTGCTGCAGGGGGGGTCGGCGCCGGGGTCCTCTTAGGTTGTTCACAAGGGTTCGGTGAAGGCCCAAATGAACCTATGTACCGTCGAAACAATGCGGCCAGAAATCTTTTATCAAGAAGATTTTTAATTTGTCTGACCGCACAAGAATGCGATATGCCTTAAAATTCGTGTCTCGCCATTGCGAGACCAGCTTGCGGCCATAACTAATGACCGATCCGGACTATCCTCGTCCGCATATGTGGTCAAAGACATCCTGGTGTGTTGAAGTTTTGCATAGCCGCAACACGTAGATAAACTTTTGGTTTTGGCAACAGTAATGAACGCTCACTTGCAAAAATCACCCTGTATATACCGCCTCCGTGGTAAGTTGCCGTGAACTCGGGAGGTCGTGGGTTCGATTCCCATCGGGAACAAGTTGTACATTGTATAATTTGTCTCGGTCTGGGTGTTTATATGTATAATATGTATATATTTATAAAAAAAAGTATAATATGTAGTTTATCAACCATGTAGTTTCCGTAACACAAGCCTCGTAGCTTATCACGGAAATTAGATGGCGCTGTGTGACCTGTCTGGAAATATTTATTATTATTATTATTTATTTATATAGCCTTGACTACATTTTGTTAGACAACCTATCACTATTGCTTTTGATAGCGTATTTTTTATTTAAAAAGTGGATTCCATTCAGATGACGGATCTGTGAAGAACGTTGCTATTCTACGTATCCGAAAGAGATTTCGGCTCCAGTAAAATTTGTATTCCCAACGTTGTTTATCAAAATATCCCTATAAGTCACAGTTAAAGAAGTTATTGCAAACTGAGCATAGCTGCGCCCACCACAGCTAGTGCAATTTATTTTTCAAATGCGATCTGATAAATTTTCAAATTGTGGTTGTTTTAAGAGTCAGTCATAATCTAAATGAAATGAAATAATTTATTTGTCAGAAACATGGTAGGTAGAGGGATGTAAGTAAATTATTTTACATAATTATATCACATGTTGTGAAGCGCGGTGGTGGCTCGGTTGTAAGAACGCGTTCCTTAAGTTCTACAAAGGTCGGTTCAAATCCCCCCGGCATGTACCAATGAGAAGTATATTCGTCTTAAATTAACAACTCGGGGAGCACGTTAAGCCGTCGGTCCTGGTTCCACTAATACCAACTTGTGGAATCGTTAATAAATTGTCATTAAAATTGACATCATATCCTCGCCAAGCCGTCTGGACAGCGTGGCGAGTGTAGGCACAATTCTCCAGATATATGTTCTGGAAGGCCCATCTCCAACAGTCTAGGACGCTGTGTTCTAGGGGCTGTAATGATATCACATGCTCGCTATTTGTAGCATACAAATATTTATTTAGTCACATGACTTTGTCGAGCTTAGTGTTGAAAGAATGAGCAAAGAAAGATTGACGAACCAGATATATAATGCGAAAGTTGTGGGTGAAAGAGGCCCTGGCAGACCGAGAATCACATATCACGATCAAATAAATAAAACACTGACTGAAGGTGCATTAAAAAGCCTTCGTAACAAAAGGGCATGTATGAAGAGGTTGATGAACGTCGATGAAGCGAAAGAGGTATGTCGTGATCGTGTCAAGTGGCGCTCAATTGTCTCTGCCTACCCCGCAAGGGATCTGGCGTGAAGATGTGTATGTGTGTGTGTAGTGTCTAGGTATTCTTTTGACGAATAAAACATTTATTAACCAGCATTTGTTTGACTCTTAATTTGAACAGTTTTAGTGGCAGCTCCCTTATAGTAACTGGAAGCTTATTAAATATCTTTGTTGTCATTACATAACAATTTCGGCTATATTGGGTACTTTTATGCGCTGGTATAATTATTCTACTAAAATAACACGTTTTAAACTTGAAATTATCCCCAAGTTTTAAAAAGTTTCAGGTGGTTTTTTACAAATAAACAGCATTCAAGTATAGATAGAAGGTACAGTCAGTAATTTTAGTTTTATAAATAAAGGACGACAGGAAGTCATAGGAGGTGTGTTACAAATAGCACGAATGCGTTGTTTTTGTCCAATAAAGATTCTATTTATTTCTACTGCATTGCCCCACAATAATATGTCAAAGTCAACGTCAGTTATGGGTTTTTTTGCTGTCTCATTTGATAGATATATAACTAATTATTTATTGCACAATAAGATATATAGTAATATATTTAACTGCCTCCGTGGTCTTACACTCGGATTTACACTCGGAGGTACAGGGTTCGATTCCTGGTCGGGACACAAAATATTTATTAATGTAAATAAATACATTTAATTAATACTTAATTTATTTGTGATATTTCTCGAGTTTGGTACAGCTTTCCTGTCTCCAGACTTTTCCGCTAAATTAACAATAGTTTTAATTTTAATTAATAATTCATTTAATCAACACATTAATTTAATTAAAATACATCTTTAAGGTACAATGATTGAAAAAAAAACTAAATTATTTAGTAAACTAAAAACTTTAAAACATAAATTACTATTATTAAAAAATAAATAAAAAACTACTTAATAATGGGGTGTATCACTAACTTTTTATCACGATAGATAGCGCATGATAGATGGTACCTAATATAACTGTCAGTTGCATAGAAAACTTGTATTTTTATTACGAAATTGATTATTTTGTGGATATTATGCAGAAGTGAGCAGCTTTAAAGTGTGCAAATAAAGATTTCTAAGCGAAATCAAAGATAAGGTGATCTCAAAATTGCCGTTCTATTAATAAAAGCTTTTTTCTTTTTAAAGGTCTTCGCTTTCTTAATTCGTCCTTTAAGGTAGGTAACGTTAATTTAAAATACATTTTTCTGTTATAGAAATATAAAACTACAAAATCATTTAAAAAATGATGCGATATAGGTGTAAAACAAGGTACCAGTGCCGCTAGCGACATCTACAAAAAGCTTTGCCTGATACACCCCATTAAAAATACAACTAAAAACTAAAATAAAGAAAAAACCAAATAAATTATTATAAATAAGAAAATTACTCCAAATCGCTGCCAATGGCCAAAGTGCCAAGAATACTGGCATGTTGAATGGCAATGCTGATCCTGTGGCCCAAATATTGCCCAGCTCTCTTGTCCCCCGAGGTATTGATGAGCTGTTTTGACAACGCCTTGAAAAAATAGTTACATTTTAATTAATATTTTTTTTATTAATTTGCTTAAATAATTTATTATTGTAGGATATGGGTATGATTTATATAGTTTTTGTATCAGATATTTTAGTAAAAATACTCACAATTTAACTAAAATATACTGCGACAATATCAACTCTTAATAACCACGAACTTGGCTATACAAATTAAAGCAAGCTATCTTGGCCTTTCAGTTACTAAAATAAAAGGCTATTTTTCTATAGCCAGATTATTCATGAAAAACTGCTAGATTATACGAACGAGGACGGTCAGTAAGGGTCCAAATCTGACATCTATTTTACACATCTAATTGTGCATCTCAGTCTAACACGCAAGATAAGTCGACGTGCGAAAGAGATAGCATCCATACATGAGACCATAGACCTTGCAATATATTAGACATGACTTAAATTTTTACTTTATTGCACAAAAAAAATATATAAAACATGTAGGTAAAAAGGCGAGCATAATACGATAAGGTATTCTCTACCAGCTAACCTTTAGGAGAGTGACAGAAGAATATTATAACTCCAGAGTACGAAAAATTAACACAGAAAAATTAATAAATATATGGGTACGTAGGATGGTTTAAACATCTAAGAAATAAAATAAAAAACAAAAATAAATTATGAGTCTTTTAAAATATATTTAAACACGATGTCTGTCGATAAATATTGGATAATTGTGTATTTCTCATTGGTACATGCCGGGGTTCGAACCGACCTTTTTCCGATTTTAAGGAAAGCGTTTACCACAAGTAATTACAGTTATCATAATAATTATATAGTTTACCTTATAAAATTAACAGCTCTGTATTTTCTATTAGCACCGAGATACTATATTTTTTTTAAGGCTGGCAACTTTAATACAGCTGTGAGTACGAATCTGAGCATTGGTGTGATGGCTGGCAACACTAAGTGGCTAAATTCTTGTACTAAGTTTTTTTTATTTATTATTTACTCTATCCAGTCTTTTGCATACTTGTGTATGTTTAATTGGTTAGGCACAATTGATCGGTTTCAGCTAATGTATAGTTGGGTATACGCAATAAAGCAACATGATCGATAAACCTAAACGTAAAATTCAAACGAGCGAAATAAGCTATTAAATCTCAACAACGTATTCGTCTACTATAGTGATATAGAACTTGTCGGCTAAATTAGAAACCTTTAACTGTCATTGTAATTTATATCTACATTTCATTATTTTAAAAAACTAAGAAATTTTTATTTAAAAGTGTAGAAAACTTGTTTTTTCTCTACAATCTCCTAATTCATGATTAAAAACAATCTGGCATTTTTTTGTTGCGGTCAAGTCGGCCAAGTGGAGATGTAGTCGTTGCCGTCGGCGCAATGGTCCTTATCTAGCTCTTTACTAAGCTCTATGGTCTAGTGTCTGCTTAGAATTCCAGTCGGGTAGCAACAGTCATGCTGTCATTTGCGTGGAATCTAACTTCACTAGGCCTTATGTATGTGGGGGTTGCGACTTCGATTACAGCTCGGATAAGACTAAGGCCTGAGCACACTGAAGCCAAATGTTTCGCAAATATCATATAAAAGAAAGGAAAACGATGACATAAGTAAATAACAAACTAATTACATTTTAAAAAAAAGGAGTTCTTCGCGCCATTTTGCGTGGACATGTCAAGTGCAAGTTTTTGTTTTGTAAATTAATTTACTGTGGATATTATTGGTCAAAAGTGGTGTTGTCTTGTTTAATAATAATGTAAATAATTATGGAAAACGATAAATTGGACTTTAAATATGGGGTAAAAGTTGCAGTTAATTTTTGCGGTTTTCCCGCGCTGTCAACTCCCATATGTTATCCGACGTGTTTGAGCTATGGTGCCGCGAGTGACTCCAAGAAAAGCATCAAATTCTGCAGCATCTGGAATTTGATGATGATTAACTCATTAAAAAGAAAGATATATTACGTCAGACTTGGCTGTATGGGCTAGACCCTTTGCCTTTCCTATCACCTCATTCATCATCCATCGGGAGAAGAGAACCAAAAAAAAATATAAAAAAAAACAATCATTTATTTACTTTCCAATACATATAACTTATTAAACAGCACGCCAAACTGTTTGGCGGAGACAATTACTCTCGAAGCTTAATTTTTTATTTTTTTATAGACGGTGAATCAATAAATCATCAATGATACGCCCCCTGCCTGAAGGGCCAACGCGGGTCCCCCATGAAGACTGAAGTGACTCATCCGTGAAGCTTCCTAGTGAAGCCCCAGGGCGCCTACGGACTAAAATCCTATAAACCGTCTCTATCTCACTGTTGGCCCTGTGTGCCTTAGTCTGAGTCGTGGCTACGGAGTGAAGGCACTCGTTCGCCGCGTAATTCGAAGGTTAATTTTAAATAATAAATATTTATAGTAGGTACATAAAAAAGATGCGCGGGCGCGAACCACTCTTCCCCCGCTCGAACGACACGTAATAACAATAAGTAAGGATATAAAATTTATAAAATCTACATGTGAGTTTATTCTGGAATGTGTAAAATACAGCCTAGGTAGATTTATCTTGTGTCCTAAAGGCTGATATACTCGTTTTGAAAAAGTCGATAATAGGTACCATTACCTTGTATTATTCGAAAAAGGTTCACAAAGACATCTTGAGATTTAGGAATAACACAAGACAGGCATAAAAACCCGATTCAATCATGAAATGGAACGAAATCAGCTAAAAGCCTTCTACATAGTATGATATCATGAGTGTATTAATGAATTATATTCATTTGATTTTTATTATTTCTAATAGCAAGCTACGTTTTTGGCGGTTTTTTGTTTACGCTAGCCAGACGGGTTGCAACGAGGTAAACTATCAGCTGGAAGTGCGTTAAATATTTGTTTTATCCTATAAACTACCTTGAACTTTTTGACTAATAAAGTTCATTTCATTTCATTACAGCCCCTAGAACACAGCGTCCTAGATCTCCACTGTTGGAGATGGGCCTTCCAGCACATATATCTGGAGAATTTGGCCTACACTCGCCACGATGGCCAGACGGCTTGTAAAGTTATTTATTTAAATTTATTAATTAAATACTTTATTGCGCTTTACTGAAAAGTATGTACAAAGGCTAACTTAAAGTCATTTCGGCTTTTTCTACCAGCTAACCTTTGGGAGAGTGAGACAGTATAAATATGTGGGGTACAATTCTACCCAAAGAAAATTCCTCAGAGGTCTCCATCGTAGATTCGGATCCGAACACCTATCCTACGAAAAACTGTGCACACACTACAGACTGATGTCGCTTACTGACCGAAGACTTGTGACTGACATGACAGTGTTGCATGGCATTTGTCGTGGTCTATTTAGTTGCCCGACTTTGACTGAAAGTATATGTTACAGTGCCCCCTCGAGGCAGACTCGTTCCAGGGACCTTTTCTATATCACCCGCCCACGCACAGTCGCCGGTCTCCGCGCACCAGTACGCCGAATGTGCGAGACGTACAACAGTCAATTATTAGACGTCGATATATTTAGCAATTCTCGCGCCGCATTTAAGGCCAAAATAAAGAAGCTGTTGTTGTCGGTTTAGCTCGCTGGGTGGGGTTTGCTTCGGAGTTCATTGATAGTTCCATAAATTCGAACACTGCAATTGTATTATCCATTATACCTGGCCAAGGTATATGTAGTACTAACGTATCTAAAAATATAAATGGTGCAATATTGTCCACAGTGGGAAATATTTTGGTGGCGGGTATAATTCTAATAGCTCCTACTGTATCGTTTCTTAATTGTTCTTATACTGCCTGTCTCTGTTCTTTCTCTTCGAATAAATAAATAAATAAATAAACTACATAAATAGTATGTATACATAGATTACATAAATACTCATTATTATACTTTATTTTGGTTGAGACACAATAATAACTCATTCATTCTTGACCGCCTCCGTGGTCTAGTGGTAACAAACGTTCCCGTGAACTCGGGAGGTCGTGGGTTCGATTCCCACCGGGGGCAAGTTGTACATTGTATAATTTGTCTCGGTCTGGGTGTTTATATGTATAATATGTATATATTTACAAAAAAAAAGTATAATATGTAGTTTATCAACCATCTAGTTTCCGTAACACAAGCCTCGTAGCTTACCACGGAAACTAGATGGCGCTGTGTGACCTGTCTGGAAATATTTATTATTATTATTCGTTACAGCCTATAGAACACAGCGTCCTAGACCTCCGCTGTTGGAGATGGACCTTCCAGAACATATATTTGGAGAATTTGGCCAGACGGGTTGGCGAGGGTCTGATGTCAATTTTAAATGACAATTTATTACAGAATATAATTTCTACTTACTCCCACAATATTCATGACGATATAAAAATTCATACAACACCGCATAAAATAAATTTAATTGTACAAACGTGTCATAAGGAGACAGATGCTGCAAAAAATAATGAATGATGTTTTTTTATTGGATAATTTTTGTATTCAGGACACATTCTTTATTTATTAAAGTTTTGTTTTTTTCATCGTTGTCATCATCTGGCCATGCAGCGTGGCGAATGTCTTAATTCTTCAGAAATATGTTTTTTCTGACAACATATTTTACAAAAAGTAAAGTATCATCACGACCGTTTCCCTTCCGGGGTGATCAGAAACCACGCTTATAAAGAAGCGGATTCACATTTAGCCAAACTTTACTATAGGCCAATCATGACAAGACAAGTGGCAAGCTCGTCCATGTCTCCAGCGTACCAAACTCGAGATATGTCAGAAATAAATTAAATATTAATTTTATTTATTTATTTAAATTAATAAACATTTTTGTGTCCCGACCTGAAGCCGAACCCGGTACTTCCGAGTCTAAATCCACGGACTTAACCGCTAGACCACGGAGGCAGATTCGTCTTTTATTTGATGCAAATTAAATATAAATTAAAAGCTAACTAATAAAATTAAATAATAAAATAAACTATAAATAAATAATATCCTCTAAAGACCCCATCCGAGATAGTCCCAAGGATACTGGCAACATTTCCCCTTTGTATATCGAGTCTAATACTGGTCTGGCGATTAAGTGGACTGTATTAGGATGGCTGGCTGGCCACCAGAATTGAATAAATAATGTCTTCTAGAGCCAACTCTTGCATACACGATTCCCTATGACAATGAATAATATCTAAAAAGCGGAGCGAGGGAAAGTATCCAAGAAAGGAGGAAGAGAAAGGTACTCACGGCGATGATGATGTGCAGACGCGAGAGCAGGTCTCGGGGTTTTTCGGCTAAATCAGCCGGGAAACCGATAGTTTAAACTGCTAGGAACACAAACACAGACCCAGGGCACGAGTCACCACAATTATAATATTTGGTTTATTAGCGTTTATTATCCAAAAAGGCGGTGCGGGCTTCAGAACTTGTCGATTCAGCGAGTCGACGAACACTAATGGCGGTCTCGGCGGCTCTCAGTCGTCTTCGTGAGTATGAAGGAAAAGGGTATAGCGGAGCGGATAGGAGAGAGGGCGAGATGGGAATAGGGAAATGGAACATTCTAGATTATTATTATTACCAAATTGGTAAGCGTGTATGCAAGTGACACTTCGAATGCATTAAGCGGTAAATTTAAATTCCATCCTACGAATTTATAGGTTTGGCCAAACCAAATACATTGGACGAAATAATTTCCAGCCTTCCTGTCTCCAGACCTTTCCGTCAACCGCTTTGACAACTCCTAGGCCTAACGCCTCGCTGAAAGTAGCCATGGGCCCATTATCCCAAACGGCGTAAATTCGTTGGCGTATTTGCGCAACAAATAATATTAAAATATATATATATATAATAACTGCCGCCGTGGTCTAGCAGTTAAGTCCGTGGATTTAGACTCGGAGGTACCGGGATTTCTGGTCAGGACACAAAAATATTTAAATAAATACATTTATTAATATTTAGTTTATTTATTTGTGACAATTTTTGAGTTTGGTAAGCTTGCCACTTGTCATAATTGGCCTATAGTAAAGTTGGTTACATGTGAATCAGCTTCTTTATAAGTGTGGTTTGTGACCACATCAAAAGGAAAACGGTCGTGATGATACTTTACTTTTATATATAGAATATTAAAATTTCAATAAACGTAAATATCAAAGGTTGGTCAAGCACTGTAACCGGCCTTAGATTACTTTTACTGCACTTTTGCCGACAAAAATAGTTTATAACCAAAAAAAAAAACCACAGATGGCATTGACTCCTAAACGAAGCTACTCGACTTGGCAAAAATAATAAACCCAATTAGTGTCTTCCCTGAATTCCAAGTCAAAGTTTTGTTGACCGCAAAATTTCGAATGCGAACCCGGGGCGGGCGGGCTTTGAGCGAGAAGCGTCGACAAACAAGGCAGGTCATGTAATAAATTAGTCACAACTAAATGGCCCTAAAACGCGCAAATACGTTTATATAATCAAAGACGGCGTGTTTGTGCCGTTTGACGGTGAACTTCAAACGTAAAATATTTTAAAAATACAATACTTAGGACTGGCGAGAAATGGTTCGTCGCAAAAATACAGCCTCACTGCTGCAGCGCCTGATAAATAGTAAGAGCAGCATTATGAAAACTATTGCTGCAAGGTTTGACCAAAAACATTGAGTGGAGACAGTCATTGGAATAAATAAATAAAATAATAATAGAATTAGGTACTATAGCAATACTAATATATATATATATATTTTTTAAGAGTGTGGCGATCCCAAATGCCATCACTACCTAAAACAGAATATTTCGATTATAATTCAACGAGGAAATGCGGCGAGCGTTTTAGGTACCCTCCCTGGTGGTAAGCCCTTAGTTAATTTTGTAGTATTTTTAGTTTAGTTTTATTTATAATTAGTTTTTTAATCTATTTTATTTTAATATGTTTGTATCTACTTCGAATAATATATTTTTAATATAAAAAAAAATATAAAATGGATGCATTGTTACTAATTATTATGAACCAAATTTGGTTAGAAATAAACATTTACCAAGGCTCTGAAAATGTCGGAAAAAATATCAGCACAAAATAATCATTTGCTGATATTTCTGACATTACGTTTTACGATTTTTAGACGCGGCCTTATTCACGTAGTGTTTTGTTTTTCGGTTAATGATATATTAAAAAAAAAAAGTGATCTTTTTGATTTCAGTTCTACTAATGACACCTGAAGCCTAAAAAATATTTGATCTTTTGACAATTACAAGCGGTATATCCAAAACTACCTACTGTTTCGATAGAAATGATGTTTTTTTTCGCTATAACAAAGTTGTTCGTTGTGACGAATTTCAAGCGTTAATTATATATAGAGTTTTTGTAACAACCTCTGTACACATATTTGGATACAACATGTATAATACACCGAAATACCTTAAGGACAATTTCGCCTGTCTGTCTTCGTTTTTTTTTTAAATATTATTAATACAGCACTTAACATTATTAACATTGACAGAATATAGGCCAATCATGACAAGTGGCAAGCTCGTCGATGTCTCCAGCGTACCAACCTCGAGAAATATCACAAATAATTAAATATTAATTATTGTATTTATTTACATTATTTTTGAATTTTATTGAATTTATTATTTTATAATTTATTTAGAATTTAGTATATTGTTATAATATATATATACATATATGTATATACTATATACTTTCTGCTTAACTACGTCCAATTACAAAACGCAAAATTTAGGGCCAACAATTTTTCAACCATAATGCTCAGTCAGGTTTTTAGATTTTAAGTCTATGATAAGCGGACGCTCACAAACTAGGCTTTGTTAGTTTTGAGTCGAGTTTCGTCACTTAAGGAAGTTTGCACTGTTTTTCGACGCCTTCAAAATTATAGTGATTTACATTTCCTGGTATGCTTTTGTCTGAATTGTATATTTTTTTAAAGTTATGGACAATCAGAAATCTGGACTTCTGAGCTGTTACCCGGCCTGAGAAAACATCTCTGCTGGATTCTTGTGTCGCTTCTTTGTCCGCTTGGGATCAGCAGCGCTCACCGGATCCTTGTCTTCAGGCGCTCTGAGGGAAGGTGCATAAATAGCGATACCATACCGGGTTCGATTCCTGGTCAAGATAAAAATATAGTTGACTTACTTTATTAAAAATTGTAGGAACGCCTTGCAAACCAAGATAATAGGTTTCCTGTTTGAACCCCGGCATATACTAATGAGAAATACTTTAAGGTAAGTCTTGTTTTAAAATGCATTGCAAATGGCACATACTTTTAACGACAGCGACAAATAGGCGGTAATTGACCGCCTCCGTGGTCTAGTGGTAACAAACGTTGCCG
Source organism: Tinea semifulvella (assembly GCA_910589645.1). Taxonomy (NCBI): domain Eukaryota; kingdom Metazoa; phylum Arthropoda; class Insecta; order Lepidoptera; family Tineidae; genus Tinea; species Tinea semifulvella. The sequence continues at coordinate 2,385,615 of OU342604.1, forward strand.
TGAACTCGCGAGGTCGTGGGTTCGATTCCCACCGGGGGCAAGTTCTATATTGTATAATTTGTCTCGGTCTGGGTGTTTATATGTATAATATGTACATTATTTACAAAAAAAAAAAACTATAACATGTAGTTTATCAACCTTCTAGTTTCCGTAACGAAACGAAATTAGATGGCGCTGTGTGACCTGTCTGGAAATATTTACTTCTAAAAAAAAAAAAACCTAGTATGCCGGGGCGTTAAAATATCCACTGTTCATGCCGATGAACCCAGTAAAGTGTATCCACACGTATCGTGATTAGGCTCAAAATTGTCGTCATGCCCAGTCAAGCCTCGGAAAGCACGTTAAGCTAGCTTTAAGCGTTAAGCTATCAGTCCCAGTTTCACTAATACCAACTTGTGGAATCAATAATAAATTGTCATTAAAATTGACATGAGACCCTCGCCAAGCCGTCTGGCCAGCGTGGCGAGTGTAGGCCAAATTCTCCAGCTCTGGAAGGCCCATCTCCAACAGTAGAGGTCTAGGCCGCTGTGTTCAAGATTCCTTTTGCGCTAATAGCAAAGCCAACGCACTATTGATATTCGTAGACTAAGGACCTTTAAATCGATTTTGACTTTTGCTAACTAAACGTAACGACTAAGTACTACAAATGTACATACTAGTAAGTACACAATTACCAATAGAATCCAGGGCACATACATCGTAAACGTTTATGGGCCCGTTTGCCATCGCAACGAGTTCCCGACGACAATTTTGCTGCGTTAAAACATTTGCAGTTGTAAAATTTAAAATAAAGTACTGTAACGGGTACATGTAGGTTCCGGAATTTTATTTGCATTTTAATAAAGAAGAGTATTGTCAATATTCGACAATGAAATAATAATAATAATAATCGTTTATTTCCAATCAAATCCTATGTACATGTTTTTCTATTGGAGACCCACACTAGGAAGGCCGGTATTGTGGGGTCTCAATTACACTAAATCTATAACTTACATAATTTAAAATTAAATTAAAATAAAAAATTAAATTAACATTAAATTTAAAATACAATAATTCCTAAAATAGAAAACATTGAAGAAATTAATTAAAGGTTAATAAATACACTATATATATATATATAATATAAAGAATAACTATACTAAATAAATAAATAATTAGTCCTATAAATTAAATCTCAAGAATGTAAATTATGAAAGACGGTAGGTATGCACTTCATGAAAGATTATATAAGTATTAGATTTATAAATATATATAAATAGTTGATGAGTTTTTGTTTTGAAAAAAAATAATATCGAAAATATAAAATATAAAAAAAGTTTTATGCATTTTTAATAAAAAAAAGGAGTTCCGTAGAATCCTTTCCGTAACAAATAAAAGCAACTACATCCAACCGCAGGCGTTGGATAATCTTGTGAGTGCAAAGGCAGGTTACAGTACCTACCAGTTCTCTTCGTTCTTCGCACAAAAAAAAAACTTGCGATTCCTCTACACTCTTCTGGCAGATATTCAGATTCTCTCCCTGCTTCTGCAGCTCGGCAATAGAACATTCAGTAAGTCTTATTTCAAGCTTACAAATATTAGTTCTCCTTGAAAATCATAATTGGCATCATTGCAAATGTCACATGCTTTGAACGAGAACAACAAATAGGTGGTAGACGGACTGATGGTGGTAATTTACCCAGTCTGCCGGGGCGGGGAATTATTCACTGTTTATGCCTATCGTTTCACGATCAGGCTCAAATTGCCGTCATGCCCAGTCAACCCGGCATAGTGTTGGGGGCTGATGTATGTCACGAGTGTCTGATTCCAGTTCCTAACATTCATGAACCTCACGCGCTGCTTACAATCTGCAAGGTCACATGTCGGTCTAGTATACTTTAAAACTATTATATGAACTACATCTTAATTATAGGTATATGAAGATAAGACTTACATTGAACTTTCAAATGATTATGGTTGCTAACCAACTTTGAATCGTTATAGATTCTAAATGGTCACTCAAAATGAAAAATTATAAGATAAACCTCAACATCAAAGCCAAAGTCAAAATATCTTTATTCACGTAAACCTATTACAGGCATTTATGAAACGTCATTAATTTAATTATTTTGAATGATTCTACTCCTGCTAGTAGAAGACTAAGCAGCAAAGTGGTCCAATAAGTAAGCTGTTAGCAGAAGACCAGCAGCTTAGCAAATTCCAGTGACCTGTTAATGTTTAATCTGACTGAGAAAGGAATCTGCAAGGAAAACTCAGCTATATCAGATTTACAAAATAAAACATATACAGAACTGCACCACAACGATCAACGAGCATGATTTTCCAATACCTATTACAAGATACCCACTCAATAAAGTTCATTGTCTTTTTTATTTATTTTCCACAATATGGCGTCTGGGTATCGCCTTAATGAAATTTGATTAATGTCATATCTTTAGTGACACTTGCGTGATGAAGACAATTCGATTGACGAATAATCTAAATCGGCCAACGGGTTTGGTCTCCAGTGTGCCACAAAGAAATAAAACATACATATACATACATACGTACATAACACTTCTCCTCCTTAGTCGGTACCCCACTGCTGGGGATTGTGACTCTGTCGCAGTCCATCCACTAGCTGTTTCCAGTGGCTGCGGTCCTCGGCGCAGTGGATGGCTTGGTGTTTAGGTGGTCAATCACCTGACTAGACCATCGTTTGGGGCTTCTTCCTCTTGTTCTTTTACCGTCTAATTTTCCTGTTACTAAGAGTTTTTCCAGATTGTCGGCGCCTCTTCTACCAATGTGGCCAAAATATTGCAGAATTCGGGCAAAGCAGACGGCAGAAAGTCTCTGTCCCTTGGCAAGTTTGAGCTCTTCAAGCACCGAAACGCTAGTGCGTCGTGCGGTCCAATGAGTTTTGAGCAAACGACGCCAGCACCACGGGTAACACAATCGGGTAAAAAAAAACCGTGAAATTAAGCATGAGCAATTAAAATAATTTTAACCCTTTTAAATAGGCGTTGCTGCTTTAATTAGGTGTCAATTTATTAATTAGTGTCAAAATTACTGTGTCGCCAAATACATAGGTTATATTTTAAAATGGAAAAATAAAAACATTTCTAGAGGTAATTTCTTAATTACTGCGAAATAGTGATGTGCACCGATTATGTTATCGATAAAACTTTAAAAACAGCATCGAAGAGTGATGGTCTATTTCCAACCGAGGTGATCTAGGACTATGTGTTCTAGGGGCTATAACGATGATGATGATGGACTCCTTCTATATACGGTGTAATTTTGTGGCGTCTTATTCTAGGCTAATATGTTATTCTATTGATAGTTTAATTTTTTTTTATTTAAGTCTGTATGGAGAAGCCAAATTTTTTTGTCACTTCCGACATATGATTTTTTTAGGAGGAGTGGTTTGTTTCTATCAGCAAAATAACGTATTAGGTTTACTCTAGTAAGACCATACAAAATCACCCCGTATAAAAATTGAATTTGAAAAAACTTAAGAAACTTGAATAAAATAAATGAATACTCTATCTTAAATTATTCTTTGACGCGGATGAAACAAAAAACCAAATAAATAAATGATGAAAGCGACATAGAAAAAACAACTTAACAAACATACATCAAATACAATATTGGGCTCCGAAACGAGGCCTATATCTTACATTCAAATATACATGTAACGACCACATGAAAATAAGTTTATTTGTTGTTCTTTCAAATATTTCCGTCTGTTATTTTTTTGGGGTTGAACCAAAGAGATCAAACATAAGATCGGGCATATTCATAGGAAGAAACATATTTATTATATCAAAATCTAAATTTCTTTATTCACGTAAACCTATTACAGACATTTGTGACACGTCCTTATCTAAATAAGCTACTAAGCAGCGAAGTGGTCCAAAGAGTAAGCTGTTAGTAGAAGGCTAGCAGATTCCAGTGTCCTGGTAATGTTTAATCTGGCAAGGAAAACTCAGCTATATCAGATTTACAAATGAAACAAATACAGAGTTACACAACAATAATAAATAAATATTAATAGATATACGAAGGTGCATTAAAAAGCCATCAAAACAAAAGGGCATGTATTAAGAGGTTATGAATGTCAAAGAAGCGAAAGAGAAAAATGTATAGTAAATATTCATTTATTGTTACATAATAATATTTATTCATTTAAAACTTTATTGCACTATATACAAGGGACGGGCTTAATGCCGCTAGACATTCTCTAACAGCCAACCTTAGGGACAAATAAAGCATTTAAAGTGAACGGTAGGTGCAAGTAAAAATCCAATATATTATAAATAAACGATCACATTGTAAGTAATAAACAATATATAAATATATGTAATATCACATAGTCTTACAATTTTGAACAATATGTGACAAAAGGAATCAGGTGTAAGCTGTTGTAGTGTGCGACAAGTATCGCATTAAGCGTTCGCGATGCTATTTTCAACAAGATTATAAAATTTAATGGATGTAGACGTAATTTATGGCTATGACGTAGTTTAAAAAAAAAAGTTTTTGTCGATCGTGAACATGTTTTGGAAAGTGACCACTTGATTTGTGATCTGTTGGAAGTCTCGTCAAGTAAGTCTTGTTTCAAGCGGTGTTATTTTTATATCAATATTACTTAATAAGTTGTAAGCTTACAACATTAGTTCTCCTTGAAAGTAAAAATTGGTATTTGACATCATTGCAAATGGCACAACTTTCAACAAGAACAGCAAATGACTGTGGGCTGACGATGATAAATTTCTGAGTCTGCGTGGTCAGGGAAGTATCCACCGATAAACACAGTAAAGTATATCCACACGTTTCGGGATTAGGCTCGAATTGCCGTCATGGCAATGGTAATGTTAAGACTGCTGCCCCAGAAGATGACGTAAGTTTTTTGTTTTTAAATTGGAAGCTTTTTATTTATTTCCGTTGTTTTGGTCAAGGTAGACGGTAAAAGAACAAGAGGGAGAAGCCCCAAGCGATGGTCCAGTCAGGTGACTGACCACCTGAACATCCCTGTACACCAGGCCATCCACTACGCCGAGGACCGAAACCGTTGGAGACGGCTGGTGGATGAGCTGCGTCTGCGACGGAGTCACGATCCCTATCAGTGGGGTACCGACTAAGGAGGAGGAGGAGGTCAAGAATTGCTAAAAACAAAACTATTTATTTCACCGGAAGTTTATACCAATAACATTTTATCGAATCAGCCTAACTTACATCACTAAACCCCTTTAATAGTTTCTTAATTGCTTCAAAAAAATAAAGTGTTATATTCTTTAAAATATCCTTAGAAATGGTTGTTTTTAACATTTTTCGCAAGTTAGAAAATACTGATGCACCTCTTTTGGGGCCGAGTATATTCTGGCTAAAATTCTGGTGCCTACTAAAACCTAAGAGGAAGTGTAATATAGTATTGCACAATATATTTATTGTGATAGTTATGCTATTTGGTGTGACAGAGTATATAGAAATGTATGTCGTGCAGTCTGATTTAAATATGCTGATTAACAATTTTAAAATAACAATGACGGCGACTGTCAGTTTTTGTAAGATCATGAGCTTTTATGTTTATCAAAACGATTGGGTGAACGTTCTCGAATATGCCAATAGAACTGAAATAAGAGATCGTATAGCTGCTGAACACAAGCCACAAATGAAGCTAATAATCATGAAGTACACCAAATATTGTCGCAATATAAATTATATGTATTGGATTCTAGTAGTCATAACAGTATTCATAGTAATGGTGCAACCGTTGTTGAAGTACGCAATCTCGACGTCTTATAGGGAGAATGTGAAGAACGGTATCCAACCATATGACCAAATGATGAGTTCTTGGGTACTAGTATATTATTCTATTAAATTTTAGTTATTTTGGACTTTGATGATATATTATATGCTGTCTTAGTTTTATTTTTAGTCTTAGTGGTTTTTTATTATTCTGAAGAAACTAAACTATTTTTTATGGGTATATTAATGCCATTAAAAAATCATTCACATTTCTTCTAACTTAGAAGCATAGAAACAACGTGCTCCTGTCAGGTTAGGCGTGACATTGAAATAAAACGAGAAGAAATTAAGCAATGGAAGTTAAATATATAAAAGAATGAAGTTAATTACAATGAGAAATGAGTTTAAAATTAAATATAAAAAACAAGGGTCGTAAGTCAAAACATAGCCTATCACTGTTTATGCATCCGTTGAGGGAACGTAGATTCTATGTCTGGGGTTTAGAGCTGGGACCCACCTTGAGAAGATAACCCCGCTGCCCAGAATCCCCGTGATGCCTCATTATGCGCTTGGGATTGGCAGCGCTCTCCGGGTCCCCGTCTTCAGGTTCTCCGAGGGAAGATATCCTACCTACGTTCGGTAAACAAATGCATAACGATTGATAAGGCTAAGTTTTGGCTTACGACCTTCCCTTGTATAATTCTAAACTCATTTCTCTTCGTTATTAACTTATTATTAAAAAATATATTTAACTTCCATTGCCTAATTTCTCGTAGTTATATTTTAATTTCAAGCCTAACTTGACAGGAGGAATTTGTTTCTATGCATAATTTTTATTCATTAAGCTATTAAATATATTCACTTTCAGGTGCCATGGGATAGGAATACTCCCTTGGGTTACGCTATATCCTATTGCTATCAGGCATTAATGGCAGTGTACTCCGCTGGCTTACTCATGAGTTTCGACACCAGTGCTATAGCTCTGATGGTGTTCTTCGGCGGACAGGTCGACCTGTTGAAATGCAGATGTATGGATATCTTCTATGATGAGGATGTAGCCAAAGATATGTTGAAGGAATGCCATTTGATACATCTGGAGTTGTTAAAGTATTTTTTTAATGATTTTAACAGGGTTTAACGCTTTTGCATTTCTAGCTTGCACAATATAATATTTTCAAATATTTTCCTAATTTGAATTTACTTTTCAATAATGTAGTCCATCACATCAAATCTAATCAAACCAAACCAAACCGAACCGAACCAAACCAAACCAAGCCAAACCAAACCAAACCAAACCAAACCAAACCAAGCCAAAGCAAACCGAACCGAACCAAACCAAACCAAACCAAACCAAACCAAATCAAATCAAATGATAACCTAACCTAACCAAACCTAACCAAACCAAACCAAACCAAACCAAACCAAACCAAACCAAACCAAATCAAATCAAATCAAATGAAACGAAACGAAACGAAACGAAACGAAACGAAACGAAACGAAACGAAACGAAACGAAACGAAACGAAACGAAACGAAACGAAACGAAACGAAACGAAACAACACGAAACGAAACGAAACGAAACGAAACGAAACGAAACGAAACGAAACGAAACGAAACGAAACGAAACGAAACGAAACGAAACGAAACTAAACGAAACGAAACGAAACGAAACGAAACGAAACGAAACGAAACGAAACCAAACCAAACCAAATCAAATCAAATCAAATCCAATCAAATAAATAATGCGCCTGTGAAGCGTTTAATTTACGCTGATGGATCCAAAGATTGTCGTCGTTCTTGTCGGTCACTCGATATAGCCACAGTAAGGGAATCTGTGGCCTAGAAACCAGGAACTTCCATTGGGCATCGTGGTCAAGAATTAAACATTTCCAGAAGCAATATGCAACCAATTTTATTAATTTGGGTTTTGCACGCGTACACGATTCAATTAGTACAATAAATCAAGCCGAATTTTGATTTAAAATCAATTCCGGCGCTCTAGTTGTGACACCCTATATAATGAAATACATTTGAAATCTACCAGGCATTTTTGTCACTAATAAAATAATTTATCTTATAATAGGCTTTATTATATAAGTTTATTTACACATAAGCAAGTCAGTTCATTCAGAAGTATGTTATTATAGTTCCAAAAAAAGACTTACTTAGTTCTTATAATTTTAACGCGTCTTTACGTGATTCACCGTAGAGACATGCTTCTTCCGACGTTACGGCCAAGTTGCATGGGCCGTGGTCACGGGTTGACTGGAGCTGCGCGGTGTTGACTTCATTCATAGCAGTATCACTTGTCATCCGTGATGACGGCCCCATGCAACTTGGCCCAAAATTTACAATCAGCAAAAAAAAAACACATTTTATTTCTAGCACGAGACATATCTTTTATAAATTTATGTCTCTGGTACCGAAATAAGGAAAACTGAGTTCCAATTAAGTTTTTTTAAAGCCAGCCTACTTTGAACCACGCAGCTAAGTGGCACTTAAGATTAATTAAAAATGCATTTCTCATTCAAAGACTGATTTATTAGGATTGCGATGAAAACACGTTTGAAACTTTTTTCTTTGTTTTCCCTTCAGTTTTGTGTTATACTTTTTGAGAAGGGTAAATGAAAAAAAAAATTAAAGGTGTCGCGTTTGTTAGCCAGCCACAGCGTGGCAAAATAATGCTCCAGAAATATGTTTTAGAACGTGAAGTTAAATTATTAGTTGTTTGTGTGGAATAAATTACTAGTGTAACATGGATTTCCTGCGGTATGTAGAAATCAGTGATCATGATCACCTATTAATAATAGATATATTGCGGGTAGTTTACAAAAGAATTTAGTGGGGCAGTGAATAGATACAGTCCGCGCGACGTGCGATTCAAAGCGTTCGCCGGGCACGAGCCAGATTCGTACCAGAAGTTGGTCCGGTCCTAGCGCCGCACACGTTTTGTGTGTACTGTACTGCCTTCGTAGCTAGAGTTTAAATCTGCAAATTTTAAATCAGAGGTACTGGGTTCATTGTGCACTCCGCCTCAGCCCATAGGAATCGAACCCGGCACCTCAGGCTATAAACATTATAATATCTTACTAACCCGGTTGTAAAAAAGCTGATAATCTTTTATCATGTTTAACAAATGCCTATAATATATATATATTTGGCTGAAACAACCAAAGTGAAAAGCCAATTATCCATTTTTTTTATTATTCGTCCATAGGAACCTATAGGAACACTTGAACTTGTCTCGGTTACAATTTTTACTTAAAAATATGATGTAACTCTAAAATTAGATGAAGCTGTAAAGTATATATTAAAAATAAAAAACTATTAAAATAAAATAATAATAATAATAATCACGTGGTATACACCAAATATTAATCATAGATTATTTAAATCATCTTTTCTGCAACCGGCCAAAAGTCTGGAAGTTACAATTGTTTAAGCATGCTAATAATAGTGTTCTGGGAAAAATACTTCTTTTTTTTTTCAGGTATGCAGAAATATTTAACTCTTTGCTCTCGCCGATAATGTTTTTGTACACATTTGTATGTTCTGTCATGTTATGCTCAAGCGCATATCAAATAATGCTTGTAAGTATTTTTTTTATTGTCTATATTGGTTTTACTGACAATATGCCAACCTGCATGCTGCGGAATTGTAAAACACGTTCTCCTTAGTCAAGAAAAGAAAACAAAGTAGATGACGTAACAAAAATTTAAATTGTCCTAGCTTTAATTCTCATAGTGTTTAGGTTCTTGCCCCGACTTCTTTTATTTTTAATGTCTTGGCTTGGCTTGGTCCTTAAACCCAGATTCCTTTTATTAATAGATAGATTGGTATCGCCTGTATTCAATTGATGTATGAATCGATCCTCTCCCGTCCCTAAATCCATACGCACAATTTCGCGACGTCGAGTGAAGCGGTCGTGTTGCCTGCGCACACGCATAAAGGACTAATATTTAACAATTATAAGATTATTTATATCAGTCACCGGCCGGTGTATTAAAAGCAGTGTTTGTGAAGTGAGCATACAAGAAGACGTCACCCCCCCGAAGGACACCAGGTGCGTATTCCTTGCAATATCCCATTTTCCAACTTTTAGCCTTGTTATTAATGTAACTAGCTTTTCCTTAGATTCATACAGTCCACTATAAATAACCCCCTTGCATTTTGTCTATAGATGATGATACAAATAACCAGTTACACAACTAAGAGAGAGTTGTCGAGGTAGATTTTTGAAATAGAAAGAAAGATAGAAAGACAACAAAAAAACTTTATTAATCGCAACAATTAAAATGGTTACTAAATCTAAATATATAAATGTAAGACTATCCTATATACCAAAACATGCATATGATGTGGCGATAAATAGGTGGTCAGCTCAGAATATGCTACAGCCGCTGATGTTCAGCTTATGCCTTATGTTGGGTGAGTCACGGAAACCTAACTAGTTTTTGTTTAGAATGCCTGAACTGTCAAAACTTTACAGTTTAGCGGAATGCACAATCGTCTAAGAACGATTAATTCTGTCAAAAATATCATAGCTAACCAGAATGCCGAAGAACGCACATTCGCCTCGTCGCGACAAATATTTGGATATACTCGTAGGTACTAGGGAGCACTTCAAGTATCTTCATCACTACTGACAGTTGAATATAGCATCTTCTTTGGCTGACAAATCGTACCAAACACGGTATATGTCTACGTAGGTCCTGGAAGTAATTTGGCTATACCATACTTAATTTTTATTTTTGACAAAGGTATTTGTATAGGCATATATATACGTTAAGAGCTACAATACTTTTTGCAGGTTGAAGCAGATTTACCCCAACGAATAATGACAGCTGAATATCTCATTTTTGGTATAGCCCAGCTGTTTGTCTACAGTTGGCATAGCAATGAAGTTTTTCATAAAGTTAGTACATTCTAAATTACATGCTGAGCGGTTTTAGCAACGGCGAAGTCTCGTGTGCTACTGTGTGCGTTATCGGCTATAAGTATATAATAATTTATATATATCATTATATTCTCTAATTAAAACCTAAATTACACCTACCTTTCATTGTGTGATTGATTTGTTGTCCCGAAGGTTTGACTGTCATATAATTCTTAGCGGCATTAAGTTCGCTTATATCTCCAAATCCATTGACAATTAAGCGCCACTTGTCATGATCACGACATACTTCTTTCGCTTCTTCAACATTCATCAACCTCTTCATATATGCCCTTTTGTTTCGATGTATTTTAAGTGCACCTTCAGCTATTGTTTTGTTTATCTGATCGTGGTAGAGGAGTTTTGGTCTGCCAGGGCCTCTTTTACCCACAACTTTCGCATTATATATCTGGTCTTCGCTCATAATTTCAACTTTAATTAATTTTATTAAAAAAATATTTTTTTAGAGTCAAAACCTCATGCACGCCCCATTTGAAAGTAATTGGTACATAAACAAAACTAGTTTGGGCAATGATTTGATGGTGCTGGCTGTACAACTCAAGAAGGACATACTTTTCACTGCTGGACCATTCGCCGGCCTTACTATTTATACGTTTATCAACGTAAGTCATATCAGTTTTTAAGTTTAAATTAGGTGATTGACGAAGCCTTTACAGCGGATTTAATTTATAGCTTTTTTAAGATTTTGTGACATCTTATATATTAATTATATTGTCATTTTTTACATATATATTTTTAGTTATAGTTTATTAACATTCTAAATTCTAATATATTTTTTTAACTACTATTTATTAAAAAACCCGATGAGGCCCCTTTACAGCCACAAACTAGACCTAAATTATTATATATTATAATATTAAATATTAGGCTTAGAAGTGGAAGAGTGTATATAATAATAATAAAATAACAATAATGGAAATTGGGGCTGTTCCTTGCCATACTGTATCATATCTGGCCAGGTATTTTGTTTAGCAATGTTATTTTAAAAAAATGACTATACGAGTGTTCCGATAGGATCCTATGGCGATAAATATATATAAAAAAAAAAAGTTACTAAGTTTTTTTTTTAAATGCATACGGTTACACCGTATTTAAAGTTTACATACCCTGAGTGTATATATGTAAATCTTTTATGTAATATTATTATGTAAGTGTATAATATAAAATAAAATTGCACCCATATATAACTTTCCACACTCCCAAAGGTTGTTTGTGACAAAATGCTTAGTTATTAAGCCCGTCTATGTACATTTTTAGTGCAATTGGGAAAAGTAAGACAACTTTTGTAAGAAAACTCTTGTTTACCCAAACACTAACGTTGTCAGGTAGGATACGTAAAGGGCTATTGTTTGTAGGTAGGTTTCTCGATTTACGTTGCACAATTTAAAAATAAAATTTTATCTTTTAATTTCATAAACAGACAATAAAATTAATTACAATTTAGCTTTGCAACGGCCAAGACTCCATTTTATTTCTTTTTGGTTTTGACAATTTAGGATTACCAGTATGATTAAATAAAAACTTTTCTAAAATATATTATTGTCCGCGCCTGATATGGAACCTTTCAGCTAACTATGCTTATGCCGCAGGCTCAGAGCAAACGCGCACAAACGCAGAAGTGGACTGTATTTTGAATTCTAAAATAAATGGTTATGAACAATCCGGACACAGAGGTAAAGTTCATAAGAAGACGGTAAATCGGAGAGGTCACTTATGTAAGGAAAGTATGCCACATACCTTTTCACAGCTTCCGGAACACCTATCCTGGCCAGGATAATCAGCAAACTCGACGTCACCAGTTTAGACAAGTGCTATATGATGCTCACACAACCGAGTCACGAAGTACCGCAGAATTCCAGCACAGACAACCGCGCGCGATTATTATGTCCTTTCGCTGGCGTGCAACTCGCAACTGATTCCCCAAAGTAAACAAGCTTATAAGAAAACAAATTTAATGTTCACTTTGAAGGTATCAAAACGTCATGAATATTATAAAAATAATTGTCCATTTTTAAAACGTGTGGCGCCATCTAGTGGCATACTTGGAACGGAGGCGGAGGGAAAATAAATTGCTCATACCATAATAACTAAAATAAACAATGTGAATGGCGTAAACAATTATTATAATAAATTATTAAATCGCAGAGTATAAAACTACATAACAATCTTAATAATTTAAATAGAGATAATAAATATTAAATAATATCGATTAAATAATAAATATGAACAACAAAACTGAATAAAAATGCAGAAATATTATTCATAACTGCAAAAAAAAAATTTATTGACAACCCTCGATATTTCCCAATGCGGGAACCAATTCAATGTATGGAAGCCGATAGCCTTGACAATAGGTCATCTTCCGGTATGCATACTTTTTTTCATATAAGCATACTTTTTTGGTAGCATGTCTATCTAAATCTTAATTAAAATATTTTATTTTCAGATACTTAAAGGAGCATACAGCTACTATACTTTATTAAGTCAATCAAAACAAAAACCACAATAAACAATACGAAATTTTAAGAAATAGCATTTTAAGTCATTAAGCGTATCAAATGAGTCAAATTATATGCGCAAATAATAATAATAATAATAAAACTTTATTTCAGAATAAATTCCATATGTGTTAGTAACAATTTTCAGATACTTAAAGGAGCATACAGCTACTATACTTTATTAAGTCAATCAAAACAAAAACCACAATAAACAATACGAAATTTTAAGAAATAGCATTTTAAGTCATTAAGCGTATCAAATGAGTCAAATTATATGCGCAAATAATAATAATAATAAAACTTTATTTCAGAATAAATTCCATATGTGTTAGTAACAATTTTTAAAGAAATCTTATAATATTTAGTGTTAGTAAAAATACAAAATTATAATACAAAAAAATTTTTTTTTTTCCTTTTCTGGGGCCCAGTCACCTGCTGACATGCAAGCGTATCCAGTGCCCCAAGAACGGAGAGTCCCACCTATCAGCCCACACGGCCAGGATGCTGCTGGGGCTGCCTCTCACGCGTGCGAGGATTGAGGCACAGCGCTTCCTCATAATATCATGGAATCCATCCACCGAAAAAAAAAAACAACAAAGTGTGGGGGAAGATTTCCAACTCCCTCACCCGTGGTAGATGAGTAGACTGTATATTGTTTGGGGGGGTCTGATGACGAGCCAGCTCTGTGAAGTCCAAAGAAAGGGGCAGAAGCACTTACCTCTTCCAGCAGCAGCTGACTACATCTTAGTGGAGTCGACCCCAGGGTTCCAGAAGAAGACCAGCTCTTCTGATGCTAAAACTCTTTTCACATAAAACTAATAATCCAAGTTCCGATCGATAAATACACTCCCGTGGCTATTCAGCAGACACTGCTGCAGCACCGAAAAATTGAGCACACACGGTGTGACGTCACCGAAACACAAATTGTTGACGTCCACCGCCGACCGAGGCTGAGGTGCAACTCTCCCCACCGATGGGTCGTCAAGTCAAAATATCTTTATTCACGTAAACCTATTACAGGCATTTATATAACGTCATTAATTTAATTATTTTGAATGATTCTACTCCTGCTAGTAGAAGACTAAGAAGCAAAGTGGTCCAATAAGTAAGCTGTTAGCCGAAGACCAGCAGCTTAGCAAATTCCAGTGACCTGTTAATGTTTTATCTGACTGAGAAAGGAATCTGCAAGGAAAACTCAGCTATATCAGATTTACAAAATAAAACATACAAAACTGCACCACAACGATCAATTAATAACCTTTTAAATTAAGTTATCAGTACCTATGAGAATACAATACCTGGTACAGCAGTAACCCACCAGGCAAGTCAGAATTAAGGTAGACTAAGGCAAAAACCTCTGTTAATTTAAGAACAATAAATTGAACGTGTTCGGCAGAGGTCCCAGGCCCCCACAGCAGCACCCGATCACGGACATAACGCATGTGCCAGCCATCCCCCCGCTCAACCAGGCCCTTAGGGTGCGGACCGGGACCCGACACACGTGCCACCACTGCAATGATCTTCTAAGGAAGGGGCGACCACTGGACACGCCACACCATGAAAACCTGAACACTAAGAATGACTTTCGAGACACACACAAGCATAAACATAACAATTACTTCCTAAGTACCCAAATGTTGCCGTGCAATTCCGTTAACAAACTTATATATTAGTTAATAAAATAGTCATAGAACTGGCTTTAACACGCGCCTCTGCTAGCATCCCAGAGGCACTGCAACGCCGGGGCAGCCCCATCAGCACCCTGAACGCGTTATTGTACTGGACACAAGGTCCAGACGAAGGGTCAATGGGGCCAACACTCAGCCAAGCGTCCAGCAAAATAGTTATACAAACGGCTGACGGAAAAGTCTGGAGACAGGAAAGATGGCAATTATTTCTGCCAACGTAGCCTCGCTATACAGAGGTTTGTTTACCACAGTGTTTGAAGACAAAAGTTTTCAACCAATGCGTTCTTCCAGTAATGTCGTATGGTGCAGAAACGTGGACACTGACGGTAGGTCTGGTCCACAAGTTCAAGGTCGCTCAGCGAGCTATGGAGAGAGCTATGCTCGGGATTTCACTAAAAAACTATTTATTTATAGTGTATGTTTATGTATGTATGTATTATATAGTATGTATGTGTGTTGATTTTTTTTATATTGTGTATGTATATTTAATAAATGCGTAATTATGTTTATTTACTAATTTAAGCTATTTTAATACTTTTCTTTATCCTGCCCATCACCTTACATGATCCCCAAGGTTAGCTGGTGAAGAATGCCTTATGGCGTTATAGCTCGCTTATGTACTAGGTTTTTAAGTGCAATAAAGTATTTAAATAAATAAATAAAAGATAACGTCAGAACCGTTGACATCCGTCAAAGAACCTAAGTTACCGATATAGCTTTTAAAATTAGCAAGCTGAAGTGGCAATGGGCTGGACACATATGCCGCAGAACCGATGAACGATGGAGTAGACGGGTTCTGGAGTGGAGACCACGTACTAGAAGATGCAGAGTGGGACGACCCCCCGCCAGATGGACAGATGACCTGAGGAAGGTCGCTGGTGGGGGATGGATGAGGGTGGCAGAAGATCGTGTGAAGTGGCCTACATCCATCAGTGGAGAGATCCCCCTGTGGATGATGATGATACAGAGGGGAAATGTTGCCAGTCTCCTTGGGACTATCCCTGAAGGGTCGTCTCTAGAGGTCATTTTTTACTTATAGTTTATATTTATTTTATTGTTTACTTTAAGTAGTTTTAATCTTTTTATAAGTATATGTAACCAGCGGTGGTGGATCGGTTGTAAGAACGCTTTCGTTAAAAAACAAGCCAAAATTTATTGGTTCGAAACCCGGCATGTACCAATGAGAAATAGACTTTCAAAATTGCTTAAAAAATATGGTGTTTGTATATTTTTATAAAACCTACCACTTTTTAAATAAGTACCTAACAAAAGTTTCCAATTTTATTTAAAACATAATAGGTACTATTATTTTTTTATCAATTTCGCAAATCCTTTTTACAATTTACTTAATATATGAAATAAATTCAAATTTTAATTCACTTCCCTAATTACTTTGCATTCGCAATATGAAGTGCCATTTTAATAATCGTCATTAAGTATTTAGTGTATATTTAGTAAAATACATACTTATTGCAATGGAGCAAGGTTCAATTTGGAATCGAAACAGCATAGTTGTACGTCAAGATGGCAGGCTCATTGTTATAGCTAATTAAAAAAAAAAAGACATAATTGTTTTTCTGTTTTAAAAATACCAAGAATGACACTAAGTAATTAAAATAAATATATTTCTTTATAACAATATGTATAATACAATGGTTATAAATTCGGTACCTACAGTATGTTTTGCCCACAGGCAAAGAATAATAATTAAATATAGTAGACGTCAAACATTTTATATATTTTTAATCAAACCAAAGAAAGCTGTAATAAATAATTACTTGTAATGTAAGTAAGATTAATGTGAACGTGGGAAATTAATTTTATTAATTCAATCCTCCAGAAAATCTTGCAGCATTTTTCAATTAGCATTTTTGTCGTTTTGTCTTTCTGAATCGTTGTATAGGTAGTAACTTCATGTCATCATGTTTTGTAGATTTTTAGATCCATACAGAATACACTTTTTTGCATGAGTGCTGTTTTTGATTTAGGCATATATACAGCTGGTTTTTATACCGCACTCTGCGGTTGCGATTTTTATCAACAAATGCGAAAAGTTTCGCATTATTAAGTTGGCTATTTCAAAAATATGTATATAAACATGGTGCTGTGAGTATATGTACGCTTTTATAATTAGGACTACAGCTCTTAGTAGACTTAGGGTGGCAAGGTGCAACTTTATTGGATTTTAAATATATATTTATTATTAGTATAATTCCTCCTATATATTACTCCATATCGCAAACTATTACTAGTAAGTACAACATTTTAATAGTTTTATATATTACTAAAATCATTAACTTAACCTATGCCTAAATATATAAAATTATGTGGCAATGGCATACATGCAATAAATTGTATTACTTTTAAAATAGTATATATTAAAAAAAAAAAATTGGATGGGTTCAGTTAGGAATAATGATTAAATATTATTGTTGTAAATTACAAAAGACCACCATGGTCTAGCGGTTAAGTCTATAGATATAGAGTGAAGATACCGGGCTATATTACCGGTCGGGACACATTGGTATTTTTTTTTTGTGATATTTCTCAAGTTTGGGACACTAGAGATATTACATTGACCTAAAGTGAAGTTGGCTTCTCGCGGTGGTGGCTCGGTTGTAAGAACGCTTTCTTAAAATCCTACAAAGGTTGATTCAAACCCCCTCTACATGTACCAATGAGAAATACACTATTCTTACGTACATTTGTTATAGATTTACAACACCACCGTTCCCGTGCCTCGGACAACACGTTCAGCTGTCGGTCCCGTTTCCACAATAACAGGTTGTCATTAAAAAATATTATTAGATCCTCGCCAACCCTGTTCTGCGTGGCGAGTGTAGGCAAAATTCTCCAGATATATGTCGAGGCCCATCTCCAACAGCTGATTTCTAGGACGCTGTGTTCTAGGGGAGGGCGGTGTAACGTTTGGTGGTAAAAAGATCTCAAAACTACGTTACGCCGATGATACAACCCTGTTTGCCGCGTCAGAACAGGAAATGGTAGAACTCTTAAACCGTTTGGAAAACGTCAGCACAAAATTTGGTCTTTCCATCAATAGAGCCAAAACAAAGCTGATGGTAGTCGACAGATCTCACAGGATAACGCGCACAACTGACCTTGATGACTATGAAACCGTGGAAGATTTCCTTTACCTCGGCTCTACTGTCAGCAATAAGGGAGGTTGCGAAGGCGAGATTCGTCGACGAATTGGAATGTCTAAAACAGTAATGACCCAGCTCGACAAAGTATGGAGAGATAACAACATATCCAGGAAGACAAAAATCCACATTGTCAGAACGCTCGTATTCTCCATAATCTTGTACGATTCAGAGACGTGGACTATAAAAGCCGCAGATAGGGCAATGATGCGTTTGAGATGTGGTGCTGGCGTCATCTGCTTAATATTCATTGGACTGCACGACGCACTAACGTTTCGGTGCTCGAAGAGCTCAAACTTGCCAAGGGACAGAGACTTTCTGCCGTCTGCTTTACCCGAATTCTGCAATATTTTGGCCACATTGCTAGAAGTGGCGCCGACAATCTGGAAAAACTATTAGTAACGGGAAAAGTAGACGGTAAAAGAACAAGAGGAAGAAGCCCCAAGCGATGGTCTAGTCAGGTGACTGACCACCTAAACATTCCAGTACACCAAGCCATCCACTGCGCCGAGGACCGCAGCCTCTGGAAACGGCTAGTGGATGGACTGCGACGGAGTCACGACCCCCAACAGTGGGGTACCGACTAAGGAGGAGGAGGTGATCTAGGGGCTGTAATAAAAGTTTGCGTTTTGTAATTGCGAACGGTCGTAATGATAATTTACTTTTACAAAATACATTTGATCGTGTACTACTTACGCCAAGTAAATTTGTAAGGTGTTGGTCTCGCCTTGATGACGATCACGCTATTTGTAAGTTCATTAAAATCGTACACCATGAATACCATATTACTGTTGGTATACAGATTTATCGTATTGCTGTGTACAAACTATAACTTTTTTAATTGAAATTGTTACATACTTAACCTGCCTCTAGTGACGTCAAATTGACTTAGATCGTCGGTGATGTCAGTCACAAGCATCGGGTTTTTCAACTTAACAATTAGCCGATGAAAATTACTTTTACATGATATTTTTTTATCTTTAAAAATACGTGTATTATGACAATCAAACACAGATATTTCTTATACGATATAACACATCGTAAACTAAATATAAAGTAAGAAAAAAATCCGTTTCCGAATCTTTGGATTCCATAGTAATAGCCACACTATGCCGGTATCACAGCACTGAGGTCATGGTTGAGAATGACGGGAAATGGAGTGACGGCGTGGAAGGGAGCGACTGTGTGTGTCGATAAAAAATAGGCGTAAAATATTACACGCAGAGTGACTGGAGTGGAATGCTCGTCTAGGCTCAGCTTTACGGTACCAGACATAACTGTCCCGTCTTAAAAATCCACTCTATATATTAAATATATATATATGTCATTATCGATACATTACACTACTATTATAATAGCAAGGTCATCTTAATAATATAAAATTACGTTATAAAATATATTTTATTATAAAAATCTAATCCTATACTTTTAGAATATAATTGTGCATATTATAACACCTTTGACGCTTTTTAGTGACTTTAAAAGGTCGATAAAAAAATGTCGACGTGAAAATATTTATCTTTAAAATTATATTTTTTTAATATAAGTAAAGTAGAGTAGGTTAGATTAGAATAGAGTAGAGTACAGTAGAGTAGAGTAGAGTAGAGTAGAGTAGAGTGGTTTGAGCATTTTATGAAGATTATTTTATCAATTTACATCGTGAAAAATTGAATAAATACCTTAGGAGATATAGCAAAGTCAAAATAATGCGCAACGAAATTAATTTCGTGTCGCCTTTTCACGGGCAAAGCCGGGTAAAAAAACAGCTGGTTCATTTCATAAAATGTAGCGACAAAGATCGATAGTGGCCAAGGATGAACGTTTTTGGCTGCAATCGAAATCCTTTGCCTCGCACCATTTTTAAGAAAACAACTGTCAGATAATTGCCTTTTTTCGCTACAACAGCTGCTCCGCACCAGTTTAACTCAATTTAACTTAGGTTCTTCGCGCCATTTTGCGTGGACATGTCCAGTGCAAGTTTTTGATTTGTAAATTAATTTACTGTGGATATTGTTGGTCAAAAGTGGTGATGTTTTGTTTAATAATGTGCTACAATGTGAATAGTTATGGAAAACGATAAATTGGACTTTAAATATGGGGCCAAGTTGCAGTTTATTTTATGCGGTTTTCCCGCGCTGTGAACTCCTATATTTTACCCGACGTGTTTGAGCTACAATGCCGCGAGTGACTCCAAGAAAAGCATCAAATTTTGCAGCATCTGGAATTTGATGATGACCTCATTAACTCATAAAAAAGAAAGATATATTACGTCAGACTTGGCTGTATGGGCTAGACCCTTTGCCTTCCCTATCACCTCATTCATCATCCATCAGGAAAAGAAACAAACAACAATCAATTTAACTTAGTTCAGCTTTGTTTTGTACTTATTTAAATCATATTATAAATTCACCTCATTCATCTGCCAGATATTGTTCACACCCTAGCTTGGGGTTCTATGTCTGGACTTTCGAGCTGGGACCCAGCTTGAGAAGATAACCCTGCTGCCCAGGATCCCCGTGACGCCTCCTTGTCCGCTTGGGATCGGCAGCGCTCTCCGGGCCCCCGTCTTCAGTCTCTCCGAGGGAAAGTATGTAGATACAGTCAACGGATCTATAAAAAGTGATAGGGCTAAGTTTTATATATACTAATAGTAGAATCTCTTGCTTTGTTAACTTCATTTTCCTTAATATGTTAACTTCCATTGCTTAAAGTCTGTAAGTCTGTCAAAAATAGAAGCAGACATAGGTGCCTTATTGTTATAAATAATTTGGTATGAACTTTCGAAACGGAAATGAGAAATACCTATAGGCGGAAACGAAAATAAGCCCTTCGACGTGGGAGTAATTGAATTTTCCTATAGTTAAACTTAGAATTGAACATAATAAAACCCTTAATAAATTATCGATAACCAATAAAGTTTCCAGCACTTTTACCCCAAAATAATATAAAAATAACCAGCATAAAAAGTAATAACATTTCTCTCCTATAGTTAGTCAATATAGTTACTCACATTCCAATATGTTATCTAAGCTGTTTCATCGATTAGAAAATCCTGATCGACCATTAATAGGTCCAAATTACTATTGGCTACAATTCTGGGGCCTAATTCTACCAAAAGGAAAATACGCAAGGGTCTTATGTCTATTCCTACATATAATGGTGATATTATTTGCCATGACAGAATTCGTAGACATTTGGTTTTCAAGATCCGATTTAAACGAAGTGTTGACGAATGTAAAGATTAGTATGATTTCTGCTGTCAGCGTGGGTAAAGTTTCTACGTTTTTTGTTTGGCAAAAGCATTGGTTAGATCTCTTGGACTACGCTACTAGATCTGATGTGAAATACAGAAGACATCCTTATCCAGAAACTAAAGCTATAATTGATAAATACACTGCCTATAGTCGGCGCATTACATACTCATATTGGATTTTAGTGTTTTCAACTGTTTTTGTTGTGTGCAGCCAACCTGTACTAAAGTATTTAACGATAGCAAGCTACAGGGAGAATGTGAGGAACGGCTTGGAGCCGTATATTCAAGTTGCAAACGCTTGGGTTCCTTTTGACAAAACAACTTCATGGGGCTATATAGTGGCCGTAAGCTACCAAGTTTACGCAACGTCTTTTGCTGGAGGTTGGATAACAAGCTTGGATACAAATTCGATGGTTCTAATGGTGTTTTTTGGAGGACAATTCGAGTTGTTAAGGTGTAAATGTGTTAGAATCTTTGGCAATGATGACGAGGCGGTTTCTGATGATGAAGCCAGGGAGAGGATTATTGAATGCCACCTGTTACACGTGGAATTGATCAAGTAAGTATTTTTTGCTGAAAACATGTTCAAGACTCTTTTGTGTTTTTTTTTTTTTTTTTGTATATACTGGACACGACATGTGACATCGCGCCCACCTAATGGTAAGCAGTACGCGAGGTCCAAGAATGGGAGCAACTGACGCCGGTCACTACGACCGACATCAGTCTCTACCACTATGCCGGCCTAACAAGATGCTTTTACACACTTCGTTTGAAGGAATCCAGGTTATAAGAGTGGGGAAACACACTGACTGGCAGAGCATTCCACATCTTCAGCGTGCGACAGATGTAAGAGTCTCCAAATTTATGAGTACGCGTAGGGATAGTGGCTTTGAGATATAACAAAATAATGTGTGGTAGAATTGTATATCTTATATAGGTCTACAGAAAAGTCCCAGTTGATATATATCTCTTAAGGATAACATACTATATCTATTTTAATAAAAAAAAAAATGGGAAATTATAAAGCGGTAATTGGAAAGCTATTTACACAAATACAGTATAAACCCTTATAATTTTAAATACGTTAGTTCGCTTAAGGATTTCATGAAGATTAGTTTTTCCCTTTACACTATTCAAATTAAATGAATACCCTAGGAGATATAGAAAAATCAAAATAATGCGCAACATAATCAATTTCGTGTCGCCGTTTTCATAGGCAAAGCCGGGTAAAACAGCTAGTATTATATAAAATCGATTTGCTAATAATATTTAAGCTATCTTTAAATAAAATAGCTTAAAAGTAAAAAGAAATCTGTAATGTTTTTATACAGTTTTTAATTTCAATTATTTTATAAAGCATTTATAAGTTTTAATACATTTAAATTAATTTACGCTTACCTACAAATGTCAAAATAGTCGAAGCAAAATATTGGATTCAGAGCACAATATTATGTACCTAAT
Source organism: Tinea semifulvella (assembly GCA_910589645.1). NCBI lineage: Eukaryota > Metazoa > Arthropoda > Insecta > Lepidoptera > Tineidae > Tinea > Tinea semifulvella. The sequence continues at coordinate 2,408,360 of OU342604.1, forward strand.
ATTCACAGTGATATTTGCATTTTTAGATACATAATTCTAATAAAATTACAATTGAAGTAGAAAAAAACATTTTATTTTATTAAGTTTAGGTATGCAATTTTTTTAAAATATCATGATGACAGCTCTAGTACTAAAGGATTCGATTGATATGAAAACTACATATATATATATATTTTTAAATAACATTAGAGTTTTCTCCATCCACTCATCTCCATCGGTTCTGCGACAGACGAATACAGCCCATTGCCACTTCAACTTGCTCTTTTTCAAAGCTATGTCAGTAACTTTGGTTCTTTGACTGTTGTCAACGTTTCTGACTTTATCCTTCAGATAAATCCCGCGCATAGCTCTCTCCATAGCTAGCTTGAACTTATGTATAAGACTTGTATCCACGTCTCTGCTCAATACGACAATACTGGAAGAAGTCGTTTGCTCAAAATTCATTGGACCGCACGACGCTCTAACGTTTGGATGATCGAAGAGCTCAAACTTACCAAGGGACAGAGACTTTCTGCCGTCTGCTTTACCCGAATATTAATAGAAAAACTCTTAGTAACGGGAAAAGTAGACGTTAAAAGAACAAGGGGAAGAAGCCCCAAACAATGATCTAGTCAGGTGACTGAACACCTAAACATCTCAGTACACCAAGCCATTCACTGCGCCGAGGACCGCAGCCACTGGAAACGGCTAGTGGATGGACTGTGACGGAGTCACGATCTTCAACAGTGGGGTACCGACTAAGGAGGAGGAGGAAGAAGGCACTGGTTGAAAACTTTTGTCTTCAAACACTGTGGTATGCTTGATAGGAAGTTGAGTCGTAACTTCCGGAATGCTGTCCATCCTAGCTGAATGTATCTGTCGGCTTCTAGGCTAAAGTTGGCTATTCCTAATTGGATGGTCTATTCAGCGAGAGGAATGCTAGGCCAAATTCGTCATAAATGTATTCTGGAAAGCCCATCTTCAGCAGTGGAGTTCCAGAACTCTGTGTCTTAGGGGCGTTGAACGATGAAAACAATGACAGAACATTCCAAAAAGAAACTATTTTTTAAACATTACTTTTTACAACATTAAAAAAAAAACAAGTTTTAATAATTGTTACGTGTTTGTTTAAATGGTTCGAACAACAAATAAAAAAATCCAGGAATTTGTCGATTTGTTCCGTCGATTCTGTCTTCTGAAACAGTGGGTGGTAATTTCTCAAGTTAAATTGACTTGTCATTTGTTAATTCCACAACTTCTGGCAGAACAATAGGTGGAGTGTAAAATCCTAATTCAAAAGACCTTTGTGGTACCTGCAAACAATTTGGCAATAGCGCTACCAGATATAAATGTTTTTTTAGAATAATTCAGGTATAAGGAATCGTGAAAATATTCATTCATTATTCGTTCACGTGGCAGAGTACCAAGAAGCTGATTTGAAGAAAGATGATTTGCTATGCAAGAAAACTGCCAGAGCTCTTGTCTCTTAGACAGTTCTTTAAAGAGCTTCTTAGCACTAAGCCTCATGATTCCATTTTAAGTTAAGTCTACTGCAGCTTCAGCCCTGACAGCCCTACTAAGTATCGACACAAATAGCTTCCCACAGCAATGCTCGCCCCATCGTCCAAGGTAAATCCTTCCGGTTTTTTACTATCACTGCAAGGGATCCTAGACGGTTCCAGAACTGATGAGAACTCTGCAGTGACGAAAGCCCGGCAGATCACATCACAGAACCGTGGCGGAAGCGACGACCTTCGCTAACAGCTTACTTATTAGACCACTTTGCTGCTTAGTCTTCCACTAGCAGGAATAGAATCATTATAAAAAAATAATAATGACATTTTATAAATGCCTGTAATAGGTTTACCTGAATAAAGATATTTTGACTTTGTCTGAAGTGATAGTCTGTGGCCAAGCTGATTTTTGATCAGTGATCTTGTGTCATATGAACAAATATGTAAAAAGCATATTATTTCATTGACATGGTGATTCTAATCAAATTTCTAACATAATTTTGACAATCAATGTACCAATATTTTTGCTTGGCATGTAGAGTAATTATTATCATAAATTGTGATGAACACTAAAATAACTATACAATTACTACAATATTAATAGTTGGCATTTTTGGGGTAATGTTAAAAAAATAGCAATGAAAGAACCACTTATAGATTTAAAAAAATACAACTTATACTATTTAAATAAATTTAAAATAAATATATAATTATTAACACATTTAATTGACTGGCAGCTCTATAAAATTACAAACAAATTTAACCTCAATTCTGAAGATTCCCAAAATAAACACTCGGTAAAGTTTTACCTAGTAGGTATACCTACTTACTTAATTTTTATATAAAGTTACATACTCGTAGAGACAAATTTCTTAGCAATAGATTTACCGTAAGGATATGGGATTGGAGAAGGCAAATCTCGTGACCAAAAAAGATGGGTTGTAGAAGTTTGTTTTTACGTACATCACTTTCCAACACTTGAGTGTGGCGACCCCAAATGCCATAACTACCTAAAACAAAAACCCTTATTCAACGAGGAAATCCGGCGACCGTTTTTTATTTTGTAGAATAGATTTAATTTCATAGTTGTTTTTAGTTTAGTTGTATTTATAATTATTTTTAATCTATTTTATTTTAATATTTTTATATCTTACTTGGAATAACAACAACTGCTTTAGACAGCTCTTTGTCCTAAAATGATCATGCAGCGCTTCTGGCATGTTCTTTAAAGCCAGGGTAAACATATTTGATGCCATTATGAGGCAAAGAGTTGCATCATCTTTTGACCGTCTTCGAACATCTGAGTACAAGATCATACAAAATCTGTGTTGCTCCCGACGTTGTTGTTGGTTGCTGTTGCTGCATATCTATCTAGCAACAGTGATCTTATTGGCGTTGCGCTGTGCGGTGGTTATGATAGAGTTTTTTAGCTTTGTATCTATGTTATAGTTATATAGCACCTTCTTTATCTGTAACTACTAAAATCTTAAATAGTGGTTTAAAATACTTTTTTTTTTTTTTTTTATTTGCACCAAAACTTAAAATTAGTTTAATATTAGGCATTCTCTGACAACTAACCTTTGGGATGGTGAGAGATTATGGGCAGGGTGCAACAATCTAATATTAATAGTCTAATTTATAAATACACTACATACCAAGCAATTACATAAACTACATGCAAATATTATGAACATATACATACATATATACACAAATAAACATATTGCGTGCCAAAATATTTAATGTGTACTGGATGCCCCTGCTTATTAATAATCAATAAATTTATTATTATTGTTAACTCATTTCTGTCGTCCTAACCAAATACTGTATGATTCTGCTAATGCCGGCTTGGAAGCTCCTTCCTAAAAATTACTAAAGGTCGAAATTAAAATTTACTTTATTTAAGATATTAATGTTTTTATTTCAGATATGCCAAGTTATTTGATTCGTTGATATCACCAAATATGTTGCTCTACATGTTTGTTTGTTCTGTCATGATTTGTGCCAGCGCTATTCAAATACTTGTAAGTTAAATTTTATATTTTAAAAATTACCTACAAAAAATATATTACACCATTTTCTATTAAGTTGTAATCTACTGTATTATAGCATGTTTTTTTCCTAAAATAACTGATACCAGTCACAAATGAATGAGAAGTTCTGTCGATTTAAAATATTCATTATAATCTTTATCATTCATCATTACAGCCCCTAGAACAAGCGTCCTAGACCTCCACTGCTGGAGATGGGCCTTCCAGAACATTTATCTGGAGAATTTGGCCTACACTCGCCACGCTGGCCAGACGGCTTGGCGAGGATATGATGTCAATTTATAATGACAATTTATTAACGATTCCACAAGTTGGTATTAGTGGAACCGGGACCGACGGCTTAACGTGCTCTCCGAGGCACGGGAACGGTGGTGTTGTAAATCTATGACAAATGTACGTAAGAAAAGTGCATTTCTCATTGGTACATGTCGGGTGGGTTTGAACCGACCTTTGTAGGATTTAAGGAACGCGTTCTTACAACCGAGCCACCACCGCGCCTAATCATTCGCGCATAATCTTTGTATTTTTGAAATATTTTATGATTTATAATAACAGCCCCTAGAACACAAAGTCCTAGACGTTCACTGCTGAAGATGGGTTTCTAGAATATATATATGAACAATTGCTATGATTGTTTTTCTTTTCAAATATCAACTCGTAAGAATTCCTGATAAAGTTATTATCTTTTGTTAACAGCTTGAATCTACTCCAATGCAACTGTTTCTAACAACTGAATATCTTCTTTTTGGGATAGCACAGCTCTTTATTTATTGTTGGCATAGCAACGAAGTTTATTATAAGGTACTGTATTATCGTGTTCTTTAACGTCATCATTATTATTATCACACATAGCTAAATTAAATAAAGCGCATTTGTCACGGTTACCACTTTTGCTTCGTCATCATTCATTAAACTTTAATACCCTGTTGTTGCAAGGCAACTTAAGCCAGTGTTTTGTTTTGAATGAGATATGTAAAGCATCATCATCAGGGATTATTTTACCCACATGTATAATTTTTAAGGAGCAACAAATAATATTATCTCTAACTCTGGGTATTTTCTAAATATCAAAATTAGCCAGCCAATACTCACTACGCTAGTAACGAGAATGAGTAGGAATGTCTTGCTATAATCATTATCAGCTTGTATCTTACTATTGCTGGATATAAACTAAACACTTCAATTTATTTAAAAGCAATATATTCAGGTCATATGTCCATCTATCAGTTCACTAGTCCTACTCTGTGTTTATCTATACTTAGTGTTTATTGTAAAACCTATCTACTTCATCGGTCGTCAGTTATGTCTCAGCGGTGCTTCCTTAAAAAGCTGAGAATTACATCAAATTCTATAAAATCTGCTAATGAATTAAAATTTTCAGAGCCTAGATCTCTATCGTGGTCCATTCGAAAGTGATTGGTGTTCCAGGGGGCCCAAGTTTGGCAAGGATCTGGTCCTTCTCACGGGACAAATGGATAAGAGTATAGTATTTACAGCTGGACCTTTCATGAACCTGACAGTGCCTACATTTGTTTCTGTAAGTACCTTCATTGATTCCTGTTATTCTAAATTTAATTATTTATTTACCTTTAAGCTTAAGATTGACTCCGTCTTTTATCTTGATTCTATAATTTAAATTATTTTTATATTTTTATCTGATTTTTCCTCTGATTTTGTTTCTAGGTTAATTTTCGAATATAGCAACACTGAGTCTCTGACAGTTTTTCTTTTGTTTTTAGACTTCCACTACTAGAGATGAGCCTTTGGCATACAATTGCCACGCTGACCAAGCGGGTTGGCGAGGATCTGTTGTAAATTTTAGGAACAATTTATTAACGATTCCACAAGTCGGTTAGTAGAACCGGGACCGGCTTAACGTGCTCTCCTAGAAAAGTGTCATTGCTATTAGTACATGTTTTTTTACTGCTATTGTAAAATTAAATCTTTCCTTTTTAATTGCAGATTCTAAAGGGAGCTTACAGTTACTACACGTTGCTGAGAAAAGCTTGAACATTTAAAATTTTAAGAAGACATTAATTGGACTTTTATTTGCTTGTAGCTACTTATTAGGCTTTGGAATCAAAAGCTGACACGTTTAGTTAACTCTACGAATGCAGTATGCAAAATTAATAAAATAAATATATTTTTTTTTTATTTAAAAACTTTATTGCACAAAGTAAAAAGGCGAACTTAATGCCCGTAGACATTCTCTGACAGCCAAACCTTATTTTAAATAAAAATAAATAAATAACGTTTATTGACACAATTGACTTAAATCTATTACATTTTTATATGCACTGATGGCAACCGTGCCGCAGCCGAAGCATACCATTTTCTTCGTCCGGTCGACAGCAAGTACAATTTATTTTATTATTAAACAACATCACAAACAAATACCTACCAAAATCGTTCTGTGTGGGTATGTAGGCATGAGTGTATATATAGTTGTGTGTGTATGTGTGTCTATTACAGAGTGGGTCCGCGAAAAAAGTCTAACGACAGCTAGAAGGTTTTCAGTTTTCGTGTAATCCCTCTGACTGAGCCTTGATGTTATAAAAATCACACAATATTTGTTATTCAAATGATAACTATTGTTATAATATAGTAATTATTATATTATAATCTGCTTACTTATTGTTTCCTTTTAGATTCCTTTTGCGTTTAACATGAAAGCTATTTAAAAAATAACAGGAATCTTTGTATTTTTCCCAGTAAAAATATATTATTTTTTGTGTAAAAAATATACTTGAAGAAATAACACACCAAATATTAGAAGCCTTATTTGCAAAGTTAAACCATTTTACTTTTCAAATTAAAGTATAAAGAGTATTGTTCTATTTCCCATCAGAATACCGCCGCGGGCTACACAAAATTATGCTAAAAAGGACTACAAAACCTTCCAAATTTTTGTCTAGCTTAAAAGGGCAATCAAATCGTCTTCTTCACTCTTCTGGCGCTATACACGGTAACGAGCGTTTGCTCCGTACACGTTTAAACCATGCTTTGGTCTCCCATCTTTAGTCTCTCCGAGGGAAGGTCGAATAACCATTATCTTAGCGTCAGGGTGATAACTGATAACGGATTGAGGCTATGATAAAAAACAAGGGATTGTAGGTAAATTAGATGTTAATTTTAGAAAACTTCAAATAAGACTACATCAAAAACATAATCTATCAAAAGGTAAACACCATATAATTCTATAAATATTCAAATAAAATCCTTATAAAAATAGTAAAAATTACGTCGCCAACATTGCAACCCCCGATGTAAACACCAGTAAATTCATCAAGGCGACGTGTACTTGTATCGTGTATGGCATCTACTGAACTGTTGGAAATTACGAAATCTTTGCCTAAAATAGACTAGATTAAAAATGATTGAAATAAAAATGCAAGGTTGGTAGCACTGAGAGAGCGGTGCGGGGTGCGTGTCTATGGAATAGCCGGTAGCGACAAGAATGGCGGCGCCGGGCGGCGGGGTACGATATGAAAAGGAGATGGAAAATAGCTAACGAAGAAATGTGTATGGTTAAACAGGATAATGAGAAAATGTAGTGCTGGCAACTGGTAAGGATGTTAAAGGCTATTATAAGAATACACCAGGTGAGTCCTTAAATAGTAATAATAGCAAGGACTGTATGAATGAAGGCAAAGGAGCTTCGGAGGAATGGGATGACTATAAGGGGTGGTAAGGAGGAGGTCATTCTCGGGACAAGGAAGTCCTGCAGTAATAAAGAAGAAGGCAATCAGTTGACTCTGTAGCCTAAGTAAATAAATAAATAAATTATGGAGGTTAATTTAGGTATGTCTTTAGGTTAGGACACTCATCCACATTCACATTACTTATATTCATGCAATACACAATAAGGTAGTTGGGTATTTAAACATTAACTTTCATAACACATGACAAATGATCTCAGGCGAAATATTCGCATTTGGAGAGCTTTGCGACATGGACTTCGTAAGACATCTATTTGAATGGTAACAACTTAAACTCTAATATATTATGTTTGTCATTCTTTGACCTGACGTTTTCATTCGCTCACGCAGTTAACAAGCTTGTGATTATATATATGTTCATCCCTATGTTCTTGTGTAATTTTAAATCAGACACCTATGTAGACGTATTATCACAACCGACATCACAACTATAGGTGGCAGGTTCAATTTCCCGTCACAAAATATGTAAATGTAAAAGGAAAGTGTGCTAACTTACCTAAATTGTCTCTGTATAATTTTCACACAGACTTTTTGGACGTAAAACAAAATACTACGGTATTAAAGGAAATAGTTGTATGTACCAACTGCTAATATACGTTTTTTAGAGTTTTATTTTAACCTGGGGCCTAATTTATAATAAGTCGTTTCGAAATATTTGAATGAAAATCGACAGATCTCTACAAAAATCTGTTGGTTTCATTCGAGCAAATCGAGTGGACATGCATGTCAAAGGCGCCAGAATCAGGGCGTATCTTAGAGAAGTTATGATTGAAGAGTTTTTATTTCTAGCATTGACATTTTATATAGAAAGGTTAATATGCGCATATGTTTCCAACTGATTTTATTTTGGGGATGGTCGAGGGTAGGAGTAATTATAATATTATATATATATATATATATCTGTTTAACTTAAATTAAGAATATAGTTTTTTTTTTTTTTTAACTTTTAACTTATGAATTTTACTACTTTTATTTTGTATCACTTGTCATAGTTTTTTATTTTATATGTGAATTCCTGTTAGTGGGCTAAAATTGTTAATTTGTAAGTACTTAATTTATTAAAGTTGAAACGCTGTTGAATTCTCATAAAATAAATAAACAATATCCTGGTGTATCACCTCTGTATTAACATATTTTCGCACTTCTAGCCGAAATTTCTAACATCATCATTACAGCCCCTAGAACACAGGGACGCATTATCGCAATAACGAATCCGGTGTTATCGACCCTTAATTGTATCTCCAAATATTTAAATGTTGTTGGAAATCTGAATTTGTAAACTTGGTACTTACAACATTTTAGTTAACGACCGTCTTGGATCCGCGTATTGTTTTGTATTTTGTTGTTCGGGTCCTAAAGTTTATGGGACGACATAATTTAGTTATTGTTTTGTTACTGTATAATAAGTTTTAACTGTTATGTAAATAGCGCTATGAGGTAGTAAACTAAAAATTTTATTAACAGTTACTTTGTTACGGTGAATAAATAATAATAACAATACTATACATTTTTTATTACAAAATTATCTACATTATTTAAGATCGTTTAACACTGGAAAAAATATATCCGAATAAATAAAATATAATAGAACAAAACGGAACAGATCGTAACATATCGGAACAGAACGAACAGATCGGAACGGAATGGAATGGGATGGGATGAGATGAGATGAGATGATACAATGAAATATATATTAATTTAAATAAATAAATTTAATTAACATTTAATTTATTTATTTGTGATATTTCTCGAGTTTGGTACGCTAGAGACATCGACGAGCTTGCCACTTGTCATGATTGCTCTATAGTATAATTGGATAAATGTGAATCCGCTTCTTTATGAGCGTTTTATATAAAGTTTTATTATTATTATTATTTTTATTATTATTATTGCTCTGTTGTAATCATGAGTCGGCAAACTTAAATTAAGTTGCGACAAAAAGCGCGATAAACTTTAAATAATTAGTTACGTTAATTTAACTCGGGTTTTGGAGATTTTTCTCTCTTCCTTGTCCCTTTATCTCATTATTTATTTAACCCATTAACCAAATTAGAGAGACTGCGTTCTATTTTGTACCTTCCTTTTAAGAAAACACTTTTCGGAATTCAAGTTTAAAAGAATAATTAAGAAGAACAAGAAGTATCATCACGACCGTTTCCCTTTCGGGGTGGTCAGAAACCACGCTTATAAATAAGCGGATTCACATTTAGCCAACTTTACTATAGGCCAATCATGACAAGTGGCAAGCTCGTCGATGTCTCCAGCAGCGTACCAAACTCGAGAAATATCACAAATAAATTAAATATTAAATGTATTTATTTACATTAATAAATATTTTTGTGTCCCGACCAGGAATCGAAACCGGTACCTCCGAGTATAAATCCACGGACTTGACCGCTAGGCCACGGAGGTAAGGTAAGCTGGTAGAAAAAGCTTTAAGTTCGCCTTTGTACATACTTTTAAGTTAAAATGCAAGAAAGTATTTTAATAATAATAATAATAATGAGTATTTATTTATATATATGATTTGTTTGTTGTATATATCAATTTTCATCATTCCATAAATTCACCTGCTGGGTCCATCGTGTGTGGGAGAGAGATAAAAATAATAGTGTATCAGGCTTGCCTTCTCCACCTCCCCTTTTTATTACGCAATAAGACGCTCACCATACACCATTCTGCTCCTCTTCCTACTCAACCAATAGATACTGTACATTCTGTGAATTTATGACAATTGTGCGTAAGACGAAGAAGAACTGTGGTAGCTCGGTTGTAACAACGTTCTCCTTAAAATCCTACAAAGGTCGGTTCAAACTCCTCCGGCATGTACCAATGAGAAATACACTTTTCTTACGTACATTTTTCATAGATTTACAACACCACAGTGCCTCGGGGAGCACTGTGGAATCCTTAATAAATTGTCATTAAAAATTTACATAAGATACTCGCCAACCGGCCTACGTGGAGTTAGTCAAATTCTCCAAAAAATATATATGTTCTAGAGTGCCTATCTCCAACAGTAGAGGTCTAGGACGCTGTTTTCTAGGGCCTGTAATGAATGTACGTAAGATAAGTGTATTTCTCATTGGTAAATGCCGGGTCTCTAATCTAAGACCTTTGGATTAGAGCTCAAATATTTTAAAACAATATTTGTATGTTGTATTTTCGTGAAGTAGGCCGATTCTTGCAGCAAAGGAATAACCAGTGTTTTTTTCGTTTTCTCTCCTGAAACAAATTACTACGGCTATCTCAAATATGACAGGATTACGGGTTGACCAATATTTTGTGACCCATTTTGAGATGGGACGCATGCAATTCATGTGTCAAAACCGTTAGGCCCTATTCTGTACTGCTAACTGCCTGCTGGGGAAAACGGGGGAATATCCCAATCCCCAACCCAGGGCCATTCATCAACCGGGCCTGGATGACCCTGATTTTGTTGTATCGGCCTAGCAGCAATGATGTCCCTGTGATCGCGACTACATAACTATAAATTGCGCCTCCCGAACAGTGCGCTCTAAAAGCTGCGATACCGACATCCTATGTCTATGTATCGCGGCTGCGCAAGGACATGTCATCCCAAGATGTTCTCGGACACATACGGGACCGAGGGGAGATCGACTCTGTTGTTGTCATCGACGAGTTACCTTCCCATTGGGATGACACCGGATTCAAGGCCTTTAGGATTAGTGTGCGGTCAGAGCACCTCAAAATATTCCTGAAGAAGGAATTCTGGCCGCTCCGTTTTGTGTACAGCAAATACATTCGTGGATTTGCTTAGCGCAGCACCAACGATGTTCCTGGGACCCGCGCTGCACCTACTCCCTCTGCACCACCCCCAGCAGGGACGCTGGCACCGTCCACTGAAGCTTCTAGTACTCCTCAGAAGGTGGTCACAGTACCTGATGGGTACTTCTATGACCACAAGAAGATGAAGATACGGAAGCTTTAGATTAATTAATTTTAATGTTATTTTTATATGTCTTTTTCTATGGGCCATCTGTTGCCTGATAATAAACAAATTTTATTTTATTTTATTTATTAGGGAAAAAAACAATTGTACAAATAAGACTTATTACTAAATTAAAAATAACATGTGAATTTAGTACAATCAGCATCAATTTCCACATAGTACTAACATGATTTATACAAGAAGCAAAATATATTTACATGTAGGTTAACATATAAATAAAACTGAAAAAATATCTTAAGGTAGCAACAATAAAGAAAGCAATAATTCACAAAATTAATACCTAGTATACAACATGTGCAACAAATACAAATAAACAGTCAATTTATCAATCAAGTATTATTCATTGCCATCTAGCCAACCTCTAACCAAACACTTATATCCTGCCCTTTGTGTAGAAAAAAGATCAAACATGTATAACTGAGTGTTATGTGTGTCAACTAGACGCCAGAGTGGTGCACGCCTTCCTGCATTATTATTATTATTATAAAGAGTGTAGAGAGTAGCTAATAAAAGTACTTAAATATCGGTTCACATTATTTGCAGTGCAATAATATTGTTAGTTGAGCTGTTAGTGCATGAATTTATCTGCAGCATACGCAGTTACTCATTTCCAATATTACAAGAATTTTTACCTGTAGCTCTCAAAAGTTATAAAGCATGAGTGTTCTAGAATCTATGTGTGGTTTTATCTTTCATAAGAATTAGGTAAATAATTTAATACTTTTAAGTCCGTTATAATAACATGGTATACCTATTTATTTATTAAAAAGTAAAGTATCATCACGACCGTTTGTCGGTGGTCAGAAACCACGCCTATAAAGAAGCGGATTCACATTTAGCCAACTTTACTATAGGCCAATCATGACAAGTGGCAAGCTCGTCAACGTTAAATTAAATATATTTATTTACATTAATAAATATATTTTGTGACCCGACCAAGAACCGAACTCGGTACCTCCTAGTCTAAATCCACGGACTTAACCGCTAGACCACGGATGCAGTTTATTTATTTATAATATTATATTATTTTCATTGTTTTATAACTGGGGCCACAAACCTAGCGTAAAAAGACGCAAATACTTTTTTGGGACAACCAAGATTAATTCCGGGGCGTCATCTCAATTGGAATTTAATCGTTTCCTTCGTCGTTTTTTGAAAAATATACATTTTCCTTCCGAAATCGTAGATTTGTAGACATGTCGCAGAGAGGTTGGGTAATTATTTAATTTTAATATATATGTTTTTAGTGGCGGTAATCTGGTTATTAGAACGCTTTCCTTTAATCCAAAAGGTCACGGTTGAAACTTCGGCATGTATCAATAAGAAATTTACTTTCGTCCCAGTTATCAATTGTCAGTGCATCCTCCCGGTAATGTCGTACGAAGTCAAGACGTGGACACTGACAGTGGGTTTGGTTCATAATTTCAAGGTCGCTTATATATAATCCAACTACCAATAATTTGACGTATATAATAAATAAATAAATATTTCCAGACAGGTCACACAGCGCCATCTAGTTTCCGTGGTAAGCTACGAGGCTTGTGTTACGGAAACTAGATGGTTGATAAACTACATATTATACTTTTTTTTGTAAATATATACATATAAACACCCAGACCGAGACATTATACAATGTACAACTTGCCCCCGGTGGGAATCGACTTAACTCTACTCTTTAACAAGCAGCTATTGTAAAACTCTGATGGCTTAAATGACCATGGCTGTAACTTCTATAGGTATATTAGATCAAAGATCTTAAATAATCAAAATTAACTAACTTTGTTAGTTACAGAATTAAATTAAGACAATCCAGTTCACGTCCGTTAGTTAGTTTGCAAAGTAAATAACGAGATATTTGCTTGACCGAAATTTCCATCGAATACAATATGGAACTGAAAAACGGTAGCACAACAACTGTACCGCTTGCAGGGTGATAAGAAACCACCATTTTTAGAAAAACTCGCATTGAACACAACACTTTACTATAGGCCCATCATGACAAGTGGCAAGCACTTTTTGAAACAAAACAATGTAAAACAAAAAAAAAACAAAAACAATTTTATACTTCTTACTAGCTGATCTTACTAGCTACCTCGATGTATTTTATGACTGAAAAAGGTAAGAGTAAAGTATCATCACGACCGTTTCCCTTCCGGGGTGGTCAGAAACCACGCTTATAAATAAGCGGATTCACATTTAGCTAATCATGACAAGTGGCAAGCTCGTCGATGTCCCCAGCGTACCAAACTCGAGAAATATCATAAATAAATTAAATATTTATTAAATATATTTACTTACATTAATAAATATTTTTGTGTCCGACCAGGAATCGAATCCGGTACCACCGAGTCTAAGTCCACAGACTTAACCGCTGGACCACCGAGGCAGTTATTATGAAGTAAATTAATAAATGAATCGGATTGAATAAACGCATTATGACTGGCGCTAGAATCACCACCATAGAAAACACGGATAATCAAAATGAATTTTTGTTTGACTTTGACAAGGGTATGAAACTTGAAGTAATAATGGCCCTACATATTGGACTAACCATTTTTAAATCTCGTTTCAAACTTTGTCGTAGTTAAATTATGTTTTTAATTAAAGATTTTGCTTAGTAATGATGGTCCAAAATAATACGCCGGCACGTTATTAAAGTTTTCAATATAATTTTCCTCCACGATCGCAGCACAACTGCTGGCAAAAGCCACCAAATCTTCGAGCTGGTCCATGGACTTTGTCGCTGTTGCTGTCTTCCAACTTATTATTATTTTTTATTTTTCTTCAGACAACGATAACTCACTTTTTACCTAAAGCAAATGGACGTTACCTGTGTGTCCAAGCCTTATAGAGGAGGCGAGCAAATTAATTAAAATCTTGGCACGAAATACAACATTTTCGACCGCATTTGAATCGTAAGTTTGTCCCAACATGTTTCCGGAAACAGCTCGAATTTGCGTGCTGGATATACTAGCATACTAAATTCTTAAGCCGTTAGAATATAATATTTAGCAGGACATTACTACTAAAACTATTTATTTATTTATTTACAAATTCGTAAACCTAACATAACAGCCTAAGTCAATTCGATAGTAAGTGTTCTTCACATTATATTCCCAGAAATAGATATAGAAATATAGATCTATAAATAATAATAATAATATTTCCAGACAGGTCACACAGCGCCATCTAATTTCCGTGGTAAGCTACGAGGCTTGTGTTACGGAAACTAGATGGTTGATAAACTACATATTATACTTTTTTTTTTGTAAATATATACATATTATACATATAAACACCCAGACCGAGACAAATTATACAATGTACAACTTGCCCCCGGTGGGAATCGAACCCACGACCTCCCGAGTTCACGGCAACGTTTGTTACCACTAGACCACGGAGGCGGTCAATACATATGGATAATACCTATAAAGATACAAAAATACCTAAATAATTTGCAGTAACAATAATAATTAAGAGAGATATCAATCCTCACTATATCCTAAAACAGATTTTGCCAACTTTTTAAAACTCATTCTTCGTGTAAGGAAATAAGTCAAACAAGGGAAATTTCAGTGACAACCCATTTATAACTATAAAACATATTAGTACCTACCTAAAAAAATACTGCGGCGAAACAAGCACAGATAAGCAAACGTCGAAAATATGAAACGATTTGCAATAGTTACTTATTTTCGAGGTTTTCGGTAGAAACGTGCCTGTGGGATCATAAGTAAAAGCTGTTTAAAAGAGAAATCGTCATGATCGTAGAACAGTGACGGATCTGCTATATTTAAAATGTTCATGGCGGCCATTCAAAGTAATTTTAATTGTTTTTTTGTCACTTCTTTTTTAAGTTAATAAGTGCAAACCTTCTAGATTTCATTTTGGAACCCTTTCTAACATTTGCACTTACTAACTGTATGAGACAACAAACAATATAATATTTCAAAACTAAGTATATATAAATTCAGATTTTTTTAACCAAGTTATAATAATTCCTATTATTTGCTATCGAAATAATGCAAACTGACACTGTTCTACGATCATGGCGAAATGTTCCAAGGCTCATTAACGTGGGCTGGTGACAATAGGACTGGCAGTTTTTTCTCTCAAATATTATTTTAATTCGGAGGGAAAATGCTGCCAGTGTATTAGACACCTTTGCTTTTTAATTAATGTGTATTCCTACAAACATAGTTCTAAGTTAAATTGTTACTAAGGTACAGCTCTCCCAAAGTGATAATGCGCATAGAAATCTTCGTCACTGTTCGGCAACGGTCGTATTCCCCGAGCGTCGGAAGACGATATGTATATAGAGTGGTAAGTGCATTTTCTTCATGCATAATTTAGTAGAATTATGTGTTTTGTGCTAAAAGAGATAAATATTGATTTATCAGTAACGGAATTTGATTCGATAATTCCATGTAAGTAAATAGCGAGGAAAACCACACGATTGAGAATATGCTACAATCTTTGTTGGATTGATTTACTTCGAAAATTTTATAGTACTGTAGTTGCTACTGCTGTACATTAAAAATCTCTGCCTGTGTCAGACAGACAAGCAATTGTCAAATAAACTATTTAAATAAGATAATTAAAGTTGAAATGAAATTCACCTTTGAAAACAAAATCAAGAAGGGTGTGTAATAGCAGCTCTATATAATTCCACACAGAGAGAACACGTGCAGTCACCGCCAATAGGTATATAAAAACGACTGCCCGAATTGTTTTCGATTGTGTACTCATGATATTGACTTCTATTTCTTTCGAACAAGGTGCAAAATGCAAGTGCATTGTTTAGGGCTCTTACGATTCAATGATTCGGGTGTTTGCGGGAATACGACAATTAGCGAAGATCTGCATGCGCATTATTAATTTGGGAGTACTGTATATAGATCGAATCTGAAATTATGAATTAATATTAAATATACAAAGATAGCCAGAGTTCAGAAGGAAATGCCAAAGGCAAGACAAATTTCTAAGCATTCCATTTAAATCCATTCACCGTGCGAGTGCAGGGTCCATCGTGTATAAGTAAGAGATGAGAAGAATGATGTCTCGGGCTTGCGACCGACAATAGGCTGGTTTAAGAAAAGGAGGCCTCCCTTTTTTATTTTATTGCGCGATAATACGCTCACCATCCACCATTCTACTCCTCTCCCTACCCAACCAAATACTGTATGATTCCGTATAGGGTTTACATGAGTTACGTATATTTGGGACCGAGCCAAATTGTAAGTAACATTTTATTACAAGCAATCAGCATTACAATAACATATTGATTACCTAATTGACATTATTACTACAACAAAGATAATATCTTATTGAATAGAAGATAGTATGTTATAATTTTGTGGACGAAACAACAGCCAAACAACTACTTAATTATCAACGAAACAATACTGCGTCAAAATATTTAGTCAGAAATATTATATCAGAATATATATTTATTTATTTACTGTTAAAGTTGCTATGTAATTGGCGACGGAACCCTTTGACATGTTTTTTCTTATTAGTTTTTTTTACGCAGGCAAGATTTATATATTTTTAATAGTTTTTTTTATTTTAAACTTTTTATTTATAATTACATAATATAGATATATTATGTATATATTATCTGACCACCTCGATAGGATAGGAATACCGTCGTAATGCCACTTTTTTTACTTTTTTATATGAATATTACAATTTGTTTATAGGTAGGTAGGTAAAGATTAGACTTACATTGAAATTTTAAATGATAATTATAAATGGTCACTCTAAAAGAAAAATTATATATAAACCTCAATATGATTTTCAATTACCTACTCGATGATACCCCACCTAATTAGTTTGTTAGCTTTTTTTTTTTATATTCCACAATATGGCGTATAATGGTCGCCTTAATAAATTTGAATAATGTAATATCTTCAGAGACATTCGCGCGATTAAAAAACACGATTAAAGTAAGAATCATCAAAATCGGACCACGCGTTTGGTCTCCAGTGTGCCATAAATGAACAAACATACATATGTATGTATGTTTGTGTATGTAGGCTGATAAACACATTTCCCTTTTTTGAGTTGCGAAGTCGGGTAAAAAGGTCGATGAACGTTCACGAAGCGTGACAAATAGTGAATAATTCTCTCTGGTTACTGTTAAGACCATAAATGAAGAATGCGTCGAGACTGATTATTTAATTAGTCGAAGATGACAACACTACTGTGTGGGATGTTACTTCTGTCAGGCTGTCAAGTTGCCGACTTGGCCTTGGTATACGCAATAATTTTAAATAATATATTTCTAATTTTAGCAGTAATTTATATAATTTTATTGTCAAAAAAGCTGGCGTAAATATATCTATGTAGGTACAGATCACGCGACTGTTTATAAGCGCTGACATTCAATGCTAGTTTTTCTGGTAGTGAGGTGTGACGTAAGAGGCGGCCAGCGCCGACGTGTACGAGTATTGGTTAAACAGTCGCCTCCCGTACCCCACGACCCGTACACTCTTCTCGACACGTTCGTTTACCATCCCACGACCTGTATGTATGATCACAGACTTTTTTAAATTTGTAACTAACCTATTACTACAATCATCAAATAGAATTACGTTTGTCCTTAACCACCATGTCTAAACGTGATGCTTTTTCACACCTTGAACTTAAACCTAAATTTACATTAATTTGAGGTTCCAGAACGTTGGAAAGTTGTACAACAATGACGTTTGGAAGTGACGAAGTTTTAACCGAAAGTGACAAAGCGTGTTTGAGAACGATACTTCGAAAGTTGGCACTCAAAACTGGTTTAGGCTAAATTCTTCCTTGATGTGTGTCCCAAAATAATGTGATTGTGTTCCAAAGAGCCTACCCTTATCTTGTGTATTGTATAGGAGTTGCAATAGAAAGGGTAGACCTAATGGGTTAAGGGAATCGACTAGCCTGGTTGTTAAAGCCAGTTGTGTGACCCATCGGTGGGGATATCGCACCTCAGCCTTGGTCGGCGGCGGACGTCAACAATATGTGTTTCGGTGACGTCACACCACGTGTGCTCAATTTTCGGTACTGCAGCAGTATCTGCTGAATAGCCACGCGAGTGTATTTATCGGTCGGAACTGTTACTTCGATTATTAGTTTTATGTGATATGACATTTATGTGAAAAGAGTTTTAGCATCAGAAGAGTTGATCTTCTTCTGGAACCCTGGCGTCGACTCCACTGAGACGTTGTCAGCTGCCGCTGGAAGAGGTAAGTGCTTCTGCCCCTTTCTTTGGACGTCACGGAGCTGGCTCGTCATCAAACCCCCCAAACCATATACAGTCCATTCATCTACCACGGGTAAGAGAGTTAGAAATCTCCCCCACACTGGTAGTCTTAAGCTTCTCCCGCCTCGCGTTGCACCGCTCCACAGTAGTTTGCGTGGAGTCGTGGGAGGCTGCGGGCGGTCTCTCGAGCGATTAGATTTGATTTTGGAATTTAGAAATACTGGAATTGAAACTAGGGTTTTGCCCAGCAAGACGAGGCCAGCTACACCGGTGAATATCAAGTAATCCGGAACCCCGAGTAGAGCAGACGCACAGTAAGTAGTACAGCTTACAATACCTGATTATGGCAATTCACCCCAGCTACTATTCTTCGTTCTATTATAGTATTATTTTTAAAGTTTCAATTGAATACATTAATAATCAGATTATAATGTAGTATTATTGTAATGTATTGTTCTTTTATGGTTAATATTTAAATTTATTTCAACAAAATAACAATAATAACAAAAAAAACATAAAACTAAATATATAAAATCATCTAACATTCATTCACATTCAATCATTTATTCGTTCCTTCAAACATACCTGCTCCATTCTCACATCCTATCCATCTCACTCGCTTTCTGGTTCCTCTGATCCTTAACTGAAATTCTAAATTGCCCCATGAATGACCGTACTTGGGCCCAGGCCTCACTACCAATTCGGTTCGGAGGCCTGGTAACCCGCAAAATTTCTAGTGTAGCACTGCCAGCTTTTCTGTCGTCTGTACATAGTACTGTCGAGCTCTACGGGAGAATCACTAACCCATCTTTGGGTTCCGTTGAGCCGTCGTACTTGTCAGATGCCAGAGATGCCTGGTCAGTAGCATGTCCAAACGTTTCGGTTCCAAATTTACCAAAAATCCAACGACTATGGGACGAGCCGCTCTGCAAACTGGTACACGAAGATATTTTATCTGCCAGTAATATGAAACAGCGGGCTCGCCTCATGGCCGTTTCCACTAAAGAGTCAGGTCTTTGGTTGCAGGCCTTTCCCTCAGCATCGGTTGGAACACTCTTTGATCGAAATACACTGACCATGGCGGTGTGCCTTCGTCTCGGAGCCCGGACTGTCCACCCACACCAGTGTCGATGCGGAGAACCAGTCGATCATCTCGGACACCACGGGCTTTCTTGTGCTAGAAGTGCTGGCCGCATTCCTCGTCACGCATCTCTCAACGACATCATCCGAAGCGCTCTTGTCACTGCTGGTGTACCCGCAATCTTAAAACCATCTGGGATTGTGCGGAGCGATGGCAAGAGACCCGACGGAATGACTGTTGGGCCGTGGAAACTTGGCAAATCTCTGGTGTGGGATGCGACGTGTGTAGACACATTAGCCCCATCTCACATCCAGGCGACCTCGTCAGGCGCGGGGAAAGCGGCGTTTTCTGCGGAGAACCTCAAATTGCGCAAATACGCCAACCTTGGTATCGGTTACGAATTTGTGCCGTTTGGGGTCGATACGATGGGTCCATGGGGACCATCAGTGAGGCGCTTGGCCAAGGAGTTGTCAAGGCGGCTGACAGAAAGGTCTGGAGACAGGAAGGCTGGCAATTATTTTTGCCAACGTATTAGCCTCGCTATACAGAGGGGAAATGTTGCCGGAGACTGGTACTATGCTAATATATATAAATATAATGTTGCTGGGACTATCTCGGATGGGACGTCTCTAGAGGACATTTTTTATTTATAGGTTAGTTTATTTTAAATTTTATTATTTAGGTAGTTTTTAATTTATATTTAATGTACTTTTAATTTTATTAACTTCGAATAAATAATACATATAACTAAAGTATAATTCTACAGATAAAAATGTATGTACTGAAAAAGGTTTTTCTCTAGAATGGCAGAGCAGCTTTGCGTTTTGACAGTTCATTATGTTTTAAACACATTTTGGTATTTTAACGTTAATCACGTCTATAGTCATACTTGTTATTGGCTTTATAAATATATTTTTTCTATAGGTACATATCAAATCAAATCAAATCAAATCAAAATAATTTATTTCCATTGGTTCTCTCGAAACAACTTGGATAAAGTCAGAACTAATAAAATCAATACATTTTTCATAACATATGTACTAATCAAAGTGGTAATAATGGTTGGACCGTAAACAGGCAATAATCCATATTTATGTATGCTATGCACAACATTATTGCTATAAGCAAGTAAAACTAAACTAACTTAGAAACTACTTAAATAAGATCGTGGCTGTAAAGAGGCCGTGTCACCTTACAATCTAAATAAAACATTCCATGTCAAGTAAACTTAAATTTAAATTCGTGGCTGTAAAAGGGCCGTGTCAATTAAAAATAAATATAAAATTAAATAACTTAAATATTAAGATTTATTATTAATTTAATAATTATGATGTATTATTATTATTATTTTAGTTGTTGGTTTTCCTAAATAAATAAATAAAATTGGGTCACAAAGTTTTGACTTATTGGGTTTACTTCTAAATTGTGTGGCCTAAAAACTTCCACATGCCACATATCAGGGCACGTAGGGACTAATATGAGTATTATGACAGGACTTGTTGGGAATAGTTTTCAAAGCGCTTTTGTACCAAACTTGTGAGTTTACATTTTGATTGAATTCGATTCAAACCGCGCTAATTGCAGCGAGGTTTCTGTGCGAAATCACGAAGTTTGGCTTCCTGTAAATAGTGGCTTAATAATAATTATTAGACTAAAATGACCTATATAATTACAGGATGCATGTTTTGGTTCATTGGGAATCCAATATCCTTCAGTTCGAGGTGGTTGATAGGTTAAAAACTGACAAGCAATTAAAATCGCAATAAGTTTACTAATTTCCGGGAATGTTGCAAATAGGTGTTACTAAAAAAAATTGTAAAGCTTTATTTTTACCCGCTGCGCGACGCAAGGGTTATGTGTTCATCGGCCTAAGTATGTATGTATATATGCATGTTTGTATGCATATATGTATGTATGTTTGTTCCTTTGTGGCACACTGGAGACCAAACGCGTAAGTCTAGGTTTCTGTTTTTTATTTATTTATTTATGTTCTTGGTTTTATTATTTGTTTTATTTTAATTTTGTTTCATTATTGTTTTATAACTTTTATTTATATTACTGTTCCACTAAATTTAAATGTCGGCTATGGTATAATAACAGAGGTTGTTGGAACCTGCTTCCAACACCATTTTCAGAACCTTAGACCCTTTTGTCATTATATCTTATTTTTATTTTTATTAACTAGTTTTGTGACAAATAAAAACTGATTTTATTTTATTTTATTTTAAGTCGATTTTGATGATTCTCAATCAATCGCCTTAAAATCTACTTTTAAATATAGCGTTTAAATTTTCGCTCGGAAACACTGCAGTTGCAAATGGTTACCGAATGACGTCATGTACCCCATGTTCGACTTGGCACTTTTTTTATTCTATTTCGCTTTAAAAATCGTTCGAGTAACGTTTTTTTTTTCTCTTTAAGCAAAATTTTGTAAAAAAGCGAGCTTTTATTTCAAGTCGAACACGGTCTTCTTATTATTAAGTGACGTC
Organism: Tinea semifulvella; assembly: GCA_910589645.1. Lineage (NCBI taxonomy): Eukaryota > Metazoa > Arthropoda > Insecta > Lepidoptera > Tineidae > Tinea > Tinea semifulvella. The sequence goes on from OU342604.1 coordinate 2,430,412, forward strand.
ACTCACGCTGACTAATGTTTTTAAGGTTATCATCATCATCAGCCTGTATCTTTCTTAACTTAACGCGATCTTTGGCTATCCTCATCCAACCCCCACCAGCGACCTTCTTTAGGTCGTCCGTCCATCTGGCGGGGGGTCGTCCCACTCTGCGTCTTCCCGTACGTGGTCTCCACTCTAGAACCCGTTTGCCCCATCGATCGTCGGTTCTGCGGCATATGTGTCCATTGCCACTTCAGCTTGCTAATTTTAAAAGCTATGTCAGTAACTTTCGTTCTCTGACGAATATCAACGTTTCGAATTCTATCCATTAGAGATATACCAAGCATAGCTCTTTCCATGGCTCGCTGAGCGACCTTGAATTTATGAACCAGACCCACTGTTAGTGTCCACGTCTCTGCTCCGTACGACATTTTTAAGGTAATAATCTAAAATCTAAAATATTGTATAATTGTTTAAAATATAAATGATTTGGTTAATTAAAACGTGAATCAGTGATTTTAAGTACTCTGATAAAATAGATTATAATAAAACAAAAAACACATTTTTTTCCAATAAAATAAATTTTAAAATAAATTAAATAGTCAACTATTTCGTGAAGAAAAATCGGCGGAGCAGCTGTTGTAGGTTGTAGCTTACTATTGTCATTCTAAGGTTGTTGCGAAATGAAAAGTAATGAATGTGTAAGAGTTGTTTTTTTGTGATCTCTTTTCCCGATTGATGATGAATGTGGTGAAAGGGAAGGCAAAGGGTCTAGCCCGTACAGCTAAGTCTGACGTTGTATATATCTTTCTTTTTTATAAGTTAGTGAGGTTATCATCAAATTCTAGTTGTTTCAGAATGTTATGCTCTTCTTGGAGTAACCCACGGCATTATAGCCCAATCACGGTCGGGTATAATATGGGAGTTCACAGCTCGGGAAAACCGCAAAAAATAAACTGCAACTTGTCCCCATGTATAAAGTCCAATTTCTCTTTTCCATAATTATTCACATTGTAGCACAATATTAAACAAAGCAACATCACTTTTGACTAACAATATCCACAGAAACGTAATTTACAAAACAAAAACTTGCACTTGACATGACCATGAAAAATGGCGCGAAGATCTCCGTTGTTTCCTTTAAAATGGTGTGAGTTAAAGGATGTCGATTGCAAAACGTTCATCCTTGGCTACTATCGATCTTTATCGCAACACAACTAAATATTCTATGAATATAGTTTTAAAAGATTCCAATACAAAATAATCCAACATTAAACAAAAAGGTAATCGTACAAAAAGAGATTCGACATTCCTTCCACCAATCAATCATAAGGCCATGACAAAACATGCCGGATCCGTTAATCTGTCACTGTTGACATATTGACCAGTAACTGACCTTGGCTATGTTTGGATTCGGTGGCACGAAGGATTCATTGGCTGTCAGTGACAAATGTGTTTTATGGATTGTTTAGTCATTGTAAATAACACTGGGCAACAAAAACTATATTTTAGATTGTTTCTTTTTTTTTTTAAATTGGCAATACTGTTTCTGTAACTGCATTTACCATTTTTTTTTAGATTTTTCTATGATTTAAAGGAGTGTGACTTGCGGCAAGTTTGGAAAATATTTTTTACCTGATCTGAAAACCATTAACTCACTCTTCTTTGCATTGTATCTAAGCCCATAGGCCACCGCCATATTTTTCACATATATATTAAGCCCGCCTCTTGTACATAGTACAATAAAGTTTTTAAGGAAAGAATGGTTGCTATACTAGTCTATCCCGCATCGAAACTTGTTAGCGAAGACCACGCGATATCGTGCTATCGGCCATTGGGTGAAGGGGTCACAACACATGATATTGTGTGAAGGGGTCACAACACATGATATTGTGTGAACGGCAATAAACGTGTTAAGCATTTTTATTTTTTATTTAAAAAGATTTCATGCAATTCTTATTCCTGATCTTCAGTTTATGGGACTTTAATAGCTTTTCTTTGGAAAAGACCGAAAAACAAAAGAGTGCTTAAATTCAACTCCCTACAATAACTTCAAAACTTGGTGTAAAATGACACTTTAAAGTTTGATGAATTTTTGCTTGTTAAACTTACCGGATTTACTATGCAATCATGCGATGCATGAAATTTTTCGACTGTCACAATCTCGTGTCTAATCCCAGCGTTCAAAATTAGCAATCTGTAGTGGTAATGAGCCAAACATATGAGCATACAAGTAGCAGATGACCGATGGGGCAAACGAGTTCTAGAATGGACATGTGTTTTTGTGCCATTTGGAGTTGAAACTCTCGGGCCGTGGGGACCAAGTGCACAGGAAATTTTATTTATTTATTTAAATCTTTATTGCACAAAATACAAAGGCGGACTTAATGCCGCTAGGCATTCTATGACAGTCAAACCTTCGGGACAACAAGAGCAATTAAACAATGAAAGAAAATGAAATTGAAATGAGGAAATGAAATTTTTAAGGTGTTTTATAAACAGCTTGTCAACCTCGGGGACAAGAGTCAAAGGATCAGCATTGCCGTTCAACGTGGCAATGCTGCCAGCATCCTTGGCACTTTGCCCATTGCTAGCGACTTGGAGCAAGTTTTTTATTTATAATATTTTTAGTTTTTTTCGTTATTTTTCTTGTTTTAGTTGTATTTTTAAATATAAAGCAGTTTAAATCAACAATAAATTTGATTTTATTTTATATTACATTAAATATAAATTAAAAGCTACCTAAATAATGCAATTAAAAATAAACTAAACTATAAATAAAAAAATGTCCTCAAGAGACGTCCCATCCGAGATAGTCCCAAGGAGACTGGCAACATTTCCCCTCTGTATAGCGAGGCTAATACGTTGGCAAAAATAATTGCCAGCCTTCCTGTCTCCAGACCTTTCTGTCAGCCGCTTTGACAACTCCTTGGCCAAGCGCCTCGCTGACGGTTTATATTACAACAATTTATATTTTAAAATATTATGTTTAATTAGCAATTGTTTGGTGAGGAGGCGTGATTTGGCCGGCGGATAACGGTGACTCATTTTTTTAACGCGAATGGACTATACGGCAATCAAGATAAATCTAGTGCAGTGAATTTTTAATAAAATTTTAACAATCCATGTCCAACTGGGCTGCTGTTTGTGTATAAAGAATCGATTTAAAGGACTATAATTCGTTAAATAGTGGTAAATGTTAATTTGTAGTGGACATCCCACATTTGAAATTTCAATTAGTGTCCATGGAAGTCGGGTACAAGCAACTCATTAGTTACAGCGAGTGTAGAAAACAAATGAACTCAGCATTGGATGAGGCAAAGATTTTGTATGACGACAAGCGCGCCTTTAATTCCATAATAAAGGTCCATGAATGCAATGGAATTAGATACTCGTGACTGACATCAGTCCCTAACACTATGCCGGCTTGACTAGGCATGACGGCAATTCGATCCAATCACCATTTGATAACCCTTTAAATTTCCGTCGCCGAACCGTGTACCTAGGCAGCTCTTACCACAGACTAATCAAAACACAAATTAAACGGTGCATCGTACCTAAGCAACCACAGATTACTAATATAATCATATAAATAAATAATAAAATAGATAATGTTTAGCTTTATTTTAGTGTAGGTAAATTAGACAATGCCCCTTTACAGCTGCTATCTACTATTAGAATTAAGTTATGTTATTCTCAGGTACTATTATTATTATTATTATTATTATTAGCAGATTGTTTCTTGCTCACTACAACCGCCTATTTCAGCCATTTTTATTTTATATTAATTTAGTATTAATAGATATCAAATAAGAAAAATGGGAATTTGACGAATCGAAGTGTTCCTATAGGCTTCTAAGGATAATAAATAAACAATATACAATATACATAAACACCACAATTATTAAAACAGAATACTTGTAATTTCAGAATTAATATACCTACATTAAATATAAACTAAACTATAAATAAAAAAGGCCCTCTAGAGACGTCCCATGCGAGATAGTCCAAAGGAGACTGGCAAGAATTCCTCTCTGTATAGCGAGGCTAATACGTTGGCAGAAATAATTGACAGACCTTTCCGTCAGCCGCTTCGACAACTCCTTGCCCATTGTCTCGATCCCAAACAGCCCAAATTCAGCTTAAAACGCCGCACGTCCCGCGCCTGACGTGGTCGCTAATGTTACACACGTCGCATCCCACACCAAAGACATGCCAAGATTCCACGGCCCAACAGTCATTCCGTCGTTTCATTTCAACCTTATTCATGACAGTTGAATTTCAGGCCAAATGGCGTCAGATGTATAATGAAAAATATATTGTTAAGAATGCTAATTAAATTTGGTGAAACGAAACATTTACATAATGTTCTTACATCCTCGACAAAGCGCTGTCCACGTACTGTTTTAATTTAAATGCCAGAATGTAAGTCCATTTCGCACGAGCGTTGTGTCCAGATTTTACCAAAATTGAAATATATATGCAACTTCATCGAGCTAATTTATTATTACAATCTAAGTTACAGCGCAAAGTTCTGGCTTTAATTAATTTCTATAGTTACTGCTTACTAAATTTTCGTTATTATTTCACTGCATATTATTTTATTTAGACATTGCATTATTTAATATTGTATTTCTTATCGTGACCAGTTCACGGGAGCGTAGCAGTTGTTTTTGAAGGTGTGACAACACTAATCATGCTGTCCCGCTCTCTCTTCCTTCTGACATTTGGATCGAGACTTTGTAAAATGGCTCCGTGATTAATTGTATTTTTAATATAATAAAACAGTCATTGCGTACAGTCCTTGTGTTATTATTGAAGACCCAGAATAGAAGAACCCAATGTGCAACAAATTGGCGACGAGGAAGAGGATTTTTTTGAAGAAATTGGTAAAAGAAAAATATATTTTAGAAACACGTGTTTGCTACATTTTTATAATTCAAATGATTATAGATGAGTATAAAAACGAAATTTTGGCTGGAAGATCAGGTTGGATCCAAACATTAAATAAAACATCGCTTTTGGAATTGCTAAACGAAATAAATGTCAACGTATCGGAGGACTATAGCGTCGAAAAATTGCGAAAAAAGCTGCGAAAACTATTGCAAAAAGGAAAATTATTGAAATTTATGGAAAATCCATTGACCGACACATCGGTAAGCACGGATCAGGACGTTTCTATCATTAAAATGAATGCTAACACTTTTCAATGTCAGATTGAACCTTACAATGGGGACAATTGGGAACTATTTGTGCAAAGACTGCAATGCATCATATCCCTAAATGATGTTCCTAAAGAGAAGCAAGCCCCACTTTTACTTACAAATCTTTCCTCAAAGGTATTTGAAACCCTAAACCATTTGTGTTCGCCAGAAAAGGCCTTAGATAAAAATTATAAAACTTTGATTACACTTTTAGAAGAAAGGTACACCAAATCTACCTCAACAGCGTTAGACCGAGCACATTTTAGGCAAAGGAAACAAAAGGCTGGAGAGAAAATTGAAGAATATATTATACAGCTCAAAAATTTGGCCAGGAGGTGCAAGTTTGCGGATGAGGATGACCAGGTAAAGGAAAAGTTTATAGATGGCGTGTCACATTCATTAATTAAATTTGAACTTTTAAAAAATGGTGATCAGTCACTTGAAAAGGTAATAACATTAGCTAGATCCGTGGAGATGGCGGTTACTCATTCAAATGTTGATATAGACCAGACAGATACTCCAGTAGCTTCGACATCAAAGGAGATGTTCCATATGCAACAAGGTGGCAAGGATTTCACAGCAAGGTCACATAAAGGTTTCAGGAAACAGGGGAAACTGATGCAAAGGAGTCAAGGCCGAGTGTATCCAAATAAAGTTAGTGAAAAAGGTGAAATGAAGTGTTTTGTCTGTGGAAAAACAAACCATACTAAAGTACAGTGCTCATTAAAGACAAAATTTTGCTCAGAATGCGGTAAACAAGGACATATTTTTAAGATGTGCAACCAACGTAAACATGGAACTTATAAACTAGATACAGAACAAAGTGATTCAGAAGCAGAAAATTGTATACAAAAGCTATTTGTAGGTGATCAACAGGACAATGTTGAATATGGTATGTACACAAATAACTTAATTTGCTCAAAAGTACCACCTCAATATATACAAGTATCTGTGTGTAAATATTTAATTAATTTTGAGTTAGACACAGGTTCTGAAGTGACAACTTTAACATTAAAAGATAAAATTAACTATATTCCTAACAAAACAATAGAAAAATGTAATGTCATATTTAAAAATTATGACCAAAGTGTATCCAAACCTTTAGGGATTGTGAGAAATGTGCCAGTTTCATTAAATAACATCACCCAAAATGTAAATATGTATATAGTGAGTAATGAAAAACCATCTGTATTGGGCAGAGACTGGTTAAATACTTTCAAATTGTGGCCACTAAATCTGTATAGTGTAAATAGCCTTAATGTAAATATAAATAATGATATTGTACAAATAAAAAATAGGTATAAGGAGGTTTTCATGCCGGGCTGGGGAAATTTTAAGGGGGACTATATTACTTTAAAATTAAAAAGTGATGCTGTACCTAAATTCCTACCAGTCCGACAAGTCCCATTTGCCTTGAGAGACAAGGTAAAAATTGAAATTTCACTACTTATTCAAAATAAAAGAATAGAATCTATTACCTATAGTGAATGGGGAACACCAGTTGTGCCAATATTAAAACCTGACGGTACCGTACGATTGTGCGGAGATTATAAAGTAACCATAAATAAGTACTTACAGATAGATCATTATCCTTTGCCACAAGCTGAAAGTATTTTCCAAACGTTAAAAGGAGGTGCATATTTCTGTGAGTTGGATTTAAAGGAAGCGTACTTACAAGCTCCGTTGCACCCTGAGTCACAACTTTATACAGTGATTGTGACTGAGTTGGGAACCTTTAAGTACAGGACCTGGATCTTTCCAGAGATTAATGTGTAAAAAACTGTGTAATATACCTAATGTCATTGTGTTTATAGATAATATTTACATGTGTGGTAAAAATCTGAAAGAGATGTGTCAGACTTTAGATTGTGTATTAAATAAATTAAAAGAATCTGAATTTAAACTCAAGCCAGAAAAATGCAAATTTTTTAAACAGTCTATAGAAATATTTGGATTTATAATTGATAGAAATGGAATAAAAATGAATAGACAAAATATAGAACCATTATTACAGTTACCCCCACCACAAAATATTACTATGTTGAGATCTTTTTTAGGTAAAGTAAATTAATATTCCAGATTTTTAAAAAATATGGCTAGTATTTTGGCACCACTTTATGACTGCACAAAGAAAGGTAAATTTAATTGGAATTCACAATGTCAAAATTCTTTTCTAATAATAAAACAAAAATTAATATCAACTCAAAAATTATCACATTTTGATCCAAATACTACATTAATACTAACATGTGATGCTTCATCCTATGGATTAGGTGCAATAATATCAAACTATGGTCATGATAAAATAAAAAAACCAATAGCTTTTGCTAGTAAAAAACTAAATAGTACTGAACAAAAATATTGTGCCCTTGATAAGGAAGCTATGGCTATAATATTCGGTGTCACAAAATTTTATAACTATGTTTATGGCAGGTCATTCGAATTAGAAACCGATAATGCAGCTTTAGTAAGAATTTTTGGACCTCATAAGGGGATTCCGTTGATGGCTGCGAAGCGATTGCAACACTATGCAATTTTTTTGTCAGCTTTTGACTATAAAATTAGACATATACCTACACATAGAAATCCTGCAGACTACTTGTCCAGGTCACCTATTTCTGTAAATAATATTGGCCAGGAAGTCAATGTAAATAATCTTAGCTTAGTTTGTACAAATTATATAGCGGATATAAATTTAGATTGTTTAATTAATTGGGAAATAATTCAAAAAGAGAGTAGAAAGGATAAAGTTTTAGCTTGCATAATGAGATACTGTTATGATGGATGGCCAGATAGGAAATTAATTCAAGATGAAATTAAACCCTATTATATTCGAAGAAATGAAATTAGCGTAGATAGATGTTGTATATTTTGGGGTCATAGGATTATTATTCCCACTATTATTAGAACCAATATACTAAATGAATTACATAAAAGCCATTTCGGTAGTTCTAGAATGGTAGATTTGGCCAAATCCTACTTTTGGTGGCCCAAGTTGAATGAAGACATTGAACAGTTAAGTAAAAGTTGTTTAATATGTTTAAGTTATCGAAAAACACCACAAAAAACTCAACTAAAATGTTGGCCCATTCCTCCATCTCCATGGTATAGAATACATGCAGACTTTCTAGGACCTTTGTATGGTAAAATGTTCTTAGTAGTGGTGGATAGTTTCAGTAAGTGGCCAGAAATTTTCCAAATGTCTAATATTAAAAGTAATTTAACAATAGAAAAATTTAAAGAACTCTTTTTGGTATTTGGTTATCCAGTACAACTTGTAACTGATAATGGCACATCATTCACAAGTAGTGAATTTAACAATTTCTGTACATTATTAGATATTAAGCATACGTTTACACCCCCCCACCACCCTGCCACCAATGGCGCGGCAGAGAGGTTTGTGGAGACTTTTAAAGGAAATATAACTAAAATAGTCGATAGTGGAAAATCTATTAAGTATGCCATAGGCATATTTCTGTCAGATTATCGATCAACAATACATAAATCAACAGGTGTGTCTCCGGCTCGATTAATGTTGGGCAGGGAAATTAGAAATAGATTTTCATTGTTTAGACCAACACCTATTTTTCAAAATTTAATAAACAAACAAAGTAAGGTAGAAAATAATAACAAAGGAAGTAGGAAAGTGGAAATTAAAGTAGGAGAAAAAGTTATGGTTAGAGATTTTAGGAAGGGAACAAAACCGTGGACTTTGGGTACTATAATTGGAGAGTCGATACCAGGTGTTAGCTATTTTATAGATGTAGATGGGATTAAATTAAAGAGGCATATAGATCAAATAAATAAATGTAATCAGACTATAGAACCTTAACAATAAACATTGTAATATTTTCTACTTTCCTACTACTTATGTAAATGTTGTAAATTGTAAAACCTAGACTTAAGCAACTGTAAATTTAACTATATATAAAAAAAAAAAAAACAAAAAAAAAAAATACAAAAAAAAAAAAAATACAAAACAAAAAAAAACAATATAAATATTGTTCTATATACTTAAACTTTAAAACTTTAATATTTTGTTTGTAACTATTTGTTATATGTAACAAATACATTGTTTGTACCAATTTTAAAAAGCTAAAAATCAATGTTTAACCTAACTTAACGTTAACTTGTTTTGGTAATCCAATTTCTCTAATGTCTGTAAAGTAAACATTTTATTTTGATAATAAATATTTTGCTATGAGTATAAATTAACTTAAATGTGAACTCAGATTAAGCAGGGGAGATTGTGACAACACTAATCATGCTGTCCCGCTCTCTCTTCCTTCTGACATTTGGATCGAGACTTTGTAAAATGGCTCCGTGATTAATTGTATTTTTAATATAATAAAACAGTTATTGCGTACAGTCCTTGTGTTATTATTGAAGACCCAGAATAGAAGAACCCAATGTGCAACAGAAGGTATCATTATTATTTATGTATTATGTTATAAGTAATTATGTTATTTATGTAATATGAGTTCATAGCCTAATTATATATTAGTTTATTTTTTAATGTTTTTAATATTGTATTTCTTATCGTGACCAGTTCACGGGAGCCTTGGAGTTGTTTTTGAAGGTATTATTATTATTTATGTATTATGTTATAAGTAATTATGTTATTTATGTAATATGAGTTCATAGCCTAATTATATATTAGTTTATTTTTTAATATTTTTAATATTGTATTTCTTATCGTGACCAGTTCACGGGAGCGTGGCAGTTGTTTTTGAAGGTACAATTATTATTTATGTATTATGTTATAAGTAATTATGTTATTTATGTAATATGAGTTCATAGCCTAATTATATATTAGTTTATTTTTTAATGTTTTTAATATTGTATTTCTTATCGTGACCAGTTCACGGGAGCGTGGCAGTTGTTTTTGAAGGTACAATTATTATTTATGTATTATGTTATAAGTAATTATGTTATTTATGTAATATGAGTTCATAGCCTAATTATATATTAGTTTATTTTTTAATGTTTTTAATATTGTATTTCTTATCGTGACCAGTTCACGGGAGCGTGGCAGTTGTTTTTGAAGGTATCATTATTATTTATGTATTATTAGTATGTGTATTGCTATTTAATCAGTTTTTAAATATTATTATTCAATTCAAAATTCAAACGAATTGAGTTTATTTTGCAAGTAAGCATAGTACAAAAAGAGATGTATTCTGCACTGTTACACGTCAATTTTTACAATATTGATATAAAACAATATCATTTTATAGTCCATATTGGTGAATCTGGTTGGAGCAGTACATAATAATAAATAATAATAATAAACATAATAATAATTAAAATAACAAAATTATAAATACAGAATAACGCTTAACATTATAGATGCTGTAGATAGGCATTGTCACACTATAAGCTAAGACAGACACAATTATATAAATAAATAAATTACGATTGATTATTCAATTTATTTTCAATTTGATCCCTTTGTCCCAAAGGTTAACGGGCAGAGAATGCCTAGCGGCATTACGTTCGCCTTTAGTATTTTTACAATAAAGGTTTTAAATAAATAAATAAAAATTATATTTGATAAGATCATCAAAGCCCATAAAAGAGTCCTAGAATTCCACTGTTGGAGGAAAAAAATTGGGGGAATTTGCAGAGCTGGCCAGACGGGTTGACGAGGGTCTAAGGTAAATATTTCATTACAGCCCCTAAAACATAGCGTGCTAAACCTCCACTATTGGAGATGGGCGTTCCAGAACATATATCTGTGGAATTTGGCATACACGCTGGCCAGACGGATGGCGAAGATGTGATATCATTTTTTAACGACAATTTATTAACAATTCCACAAGTTGGTATTAGAGGAACCAGGACTCTCCGAGGCACGGGAACATTGGTGTTATATACTCGTATCTATGAAAAATCTACGTAAGAAAATTGTATTTCTCATTGGTACATGCCAGGGTTCGAACCCACCGCTCTTTACCTTAAAGTTATTTCTACATATGTCAATATTTAATGACAATTTATTAAAGATTCCACAAGTTGGTATTAGATGAACCGGGACCGATGGCACATGCTCTCCAAGACACGGTAAAATATTACAATAAATTGATTTTATTCTAAGGCTCGTAGACATTTTCTGATGGCCAAACAAAATTAAAACATTTATAGGTGCAATGAAAGAAATATTAATATTAGGATAAATTCAACAACATAATTATATATAGTCACATAATATACTTTTATATATACTGTAATATCAATACTAATACATACATAAATTTATTTAATTAAATTTATTTAATTATTTAGGTGTTCGAGCCTTCAGGCTTGACCCACCAGAGATTAACTTCTTGAACATCAGCGCCATCTGGTAAATTTACGGGGAATCACATGCTTTTTCCCTGGCAACCCCGTGTCGATAATGGAATGGAGGGTAGGAAAGGTTATATAAGTCAGCGCTGCAGGTATTTTCTTCAGTACGTTTTTGAAACTCAGCGTCATCGGTAGTAATCATTTTTATTTTTCAGCCATCTTAAATCCAGGTAAGATTATAAATTAGTATATGTATGTAAGTGTCTCTAGTTAGATAGGGATATCACTTACACTTATCGGTGCAGCATGTTGCTTTTAGCTCATGCATTGATCGGGAAAACTGATTTCCGAATCAACACGTGTCGTCTCGCTACGAACGACTTACTTCTTTTAGAAGTTGCACCGTTGCGGCGCGACGTATCTAATTCGACTAAGAATTGATACTATTAGAACTGACATACGGTCGCGCCGCATGAACTGATGCGAATTGTTTTATCAAAATAATGCGCTATGGCGTCGCGTCAAATGTCGCATCGAACGTCGTATCAAATGTCGCATCAGATGTCGTATCAAATGTCGCATCAGATGTCGCATGAAATGTCGTATCAAATGTCGTATGAAATGTCGCATCAAACGACGCATCAAATGTCGTATGAAATGTCGCATCAAACGTCGTATCAAATGTCGCATCAAACGTCGTATCAAATGTCGCATCAGACGTCGTATCAGATGTCGCATGAAATGTCGTATCAGATGTCGCATGAAATGTCGTATCAAATGTCGCATCAAGCGTCGTATCAGATGTCGTATCAGATGTCGCATCAAATGTCGTATCAAATGTCGTATCAAGTGTCGTATCAAATGTCGCATCAAATGTCGTATCAAATTGATACGACGTCGTATCAAGTGACGCATCAAACGTCGCATCAAATGTATCAAATCTAAGCGACATGTATGAAATATAGCATCAATTTTGATTTGATATTATCATTGATTATAAATTAGTAAGTATCCAAGGTAAGATTGTGAATAAGTATATCTAGTGTCCCTAGTTAGTTAGGGAAATCACTCACGCTATCCGGTGCAGCATGTGGCTTTCAGCTCATGCATTGATCGGGAAAAATAATTTCCGTATCAACATTTGTCGTCTCACTACGAACGACTACTTACTTCTTATTTTTAGAAGTTGCACTGTTATGACACAACGTACCTAAAATTCGAATAAGAATTGATAGAATCAGAACTGACTTATGGTCGCTTCGCGTGAACTAACATGTAAGTATCAACATCAAAATAAAGCGACATAGCACAGTACCAAACATTATATCAAAATGATGCAAAGTCAAAGTATCAAATGGATGCAAGATGAGGTACCAACAGAATATTTATTATTAATATGCATACTAAAGTGCTAAACAGGGATATCACGCACACTGTTTGGTGCAGTATGTTGCTCACACTTAATGCATTGCTCGGGAAAAAAAAAAAAAAAAAAAAAAAAAAAAAAAATATGAATCAAAATTTGTCGAATCACTACAAAAAATAAAATAACTTTCTTTAGAAGTTAAACGGTTACGACTAGACACATATCTAACTCGACTAAGAATTGATACAACAGACAATTGATATAACAGACGTATAGTCGCGCCGTATAGCGCTGATACCACATGTTTTTGTTAACAGACATCCAATCATTATATGTATATTTTGGTTTTGTCCATTATAAATTAGTATATGCAAAAGCCCCTAGTAAGATAGGATTATCGATTACATAACTTAGCATTGCTTTGATCGGAACACTAATTATTTCTTAATCAACATTTGTCGTCTCACTCGTACCATAAACGACTACCTACCTACTTCTTTCAGAAGTTTTGCAACGCAAATTTGACTCGGGAATCGATAAAACTAGAGGTCGCGTAAGGTCGCGACGCTTAAAATGGTACGACATAGCGACGTGCTATGTCGCGTCTTACATTGCATTAAACTATACGTCATGTCGCACGGTCACTCAAGTGGCCATGTCACAGCTATGATCAAGAGTACTTGCACCATTAAACAAGAGATGTAAGATAAAAGCAGTGTGAATGTGGTTTACCAGAATAATAAATCCCTTCTTTACCCACTTTGCAAATTGCGACCATGTTGATGGGTGATTTGTGTCTTAAAGACAGTGTTGACGAAGAAGGCTTGAAGAGGGAGCAATTAAGTCAATCATCGATAAACTATTCCCTACGAAATGGCTCTCATGTTGCGTAAATAATCAAATCTTTACAAAGCTTCTCGGAAGTGATCTAACCTCTTAATATAAAAGCCAAGTTAAAACAGAAGATCTTATAAAATTCATATCACCACATATAAAAAATAAAAGACCCGAAATCATACGATCCATTCATAAAAGCTGTCATAACAATCAAAAGTAAAACTATCGCGATGAGGCAGTCGGTCCTCACCTATTGTATTGGAGACTCTACGTTCAAAAAACTTTAATGGGACTTACAGCAACCCAGGACGAGGCCATAGAAACCATATCATAATCTCTTAAACTCTGTCGTAGAATAAACTGAAGAGGCGTCAGAAAGGGACGGCCATCCATAGAGAATCTAAGCATATCAAGCTATATAATCTAGCATTACCGGCTAATAATATTTAAGAAGAAAACTCCTCACAAATAGCGGAGGCGCAAGGGAAATCAATTAAACTTAATTAAACCAAAGAATGTCCAGTACGTGACAGCCCAATACGCTTTAATCAGAATACATATTTTATTGTTTCTATGTATTTTAAGGCCGATCGGAACCCAAAATCACTAAGATGGACTTAATAGTTACTACACAATACCAACAAATAACAAGGACTGTGGCATAAGTGCCAATGATAGGTAAAGAGAGGTAATGATGCTTAAAAACTCCAATCGTTTAAGGGAATTTTAAAACAACTGCAGTTTTCTGCGCTCTTAAGTAAACTTATAAAATTACTGCAACTACACTAACAGTAGGCGTTTGCTAGACTGTAAAAGTCCGAACCAATCCTAGCCGGGATTTCGATGAGATTAATCTAACAATTAAAGATTATGCCGAGCATCTTTGAAAAGTTAGATCAAATAATTTAACATATAAATAAAGTATTAAGCATCCGTTAATATCATAAACTTAAGGATACAATTAAATAACTCGTTAATAAAAATTAGTGGAACTAGTTTAAAGAGGAACTTACTTCCTATAGCTTTCAAAATTATTTTTCTTACTACTCATGGATTTTTATTAAAGAAAAATTCATGATCACAGCGTGTAAGCCTTACTAAACTCAAAAATTCCTATTAGTCTTTCCAAACCAACAACAGAAATATGATAGTGGGTTAAAGGTTTGGAATGTGAGACTCAATTGCTAGTTTCGACAACATTCATAACTGCAACATCGCGTCAGATATAAGCTAGACAGAAATAATAAACAACACGAATTTACGGAAGCTTGATGGATAATGTAAAAGTGTGCATTATAATCATAAAAACACAATTCCATGATACCTGTACTTTATACGCTATCTTAGTAAAGAAAATTGACAACTAAAGGGCAAACACCAAAGTTATATAACAGACATATTTCTTATATATGGAAACAAGGCCAATAAAACCGGTGGATTTAGCATCGTAAACTTTAGACATGTGTTACAAAAACAAATAACTAGGTATATAACCCAAGTATATATAGTACCGAGAAAATACAGTGGCATAGCAGACAGGTCATCAAGACCGAAGTCTCATCAGGAATGACGTCAAACTATCCGCGCAGTTTTATCCCACAAATTAGGGACTCCATAGAAATACCTATTTGCCTAAAAGAATAAATATATATATATTGCATACATTGCCCTTTTTATATGTAGTATCTAGTATGTAACAATAATTATATCATATTAATCTATCATGGTCATGCAAAAAATGTGGGTACATTATGTACATAATCAGAACCTATTTATTTCATAATATATTTAAATATAATATAACTTTTAGTGTAATTTTTTATTTAATATCAATTTATTGGAATCTTATAAGTACCCTAAGTACCAATATATACGAAGACTTGAGGGATCGAAACAACAAATTAAGGAACGCCTTTAGTCGACCATGGTCATTCAACCCCGCTCGGATGTTTTCTCCTACTCTGATTCCTAGGTTTCTTTAACATCTAAATACGAGTTACTTTAGTAGCATGGTAGTGGAACAAAGCAATTAAAGGCCAGAATTATAAAAAAAAAAAAAAACAAGTGGTAGTTAAATTTGAACCGGAAACATACGAACACACATTCAGGATCTCACAACGAACTGAGCTCCTGGAGAAGTATAACTTTGCCGGTTTGGAAAATATTAGTTTGTAGTGACAGTCTTATAGAAGGTTCCCCAACAAAATAGAAAATAATTTCAGTGGTCACAATGATTTTACATACAACACCAACTGATATAGCCAGATTTCTAATATCCTATACTTATCACTAAAACAAAGTAATTATATATATACGAGTATATATATATATATATATATATTATTGAAATTAAAATATTCCGTTTGGTCAGAAAACAGCAAAAAATCATACAGAACTATACAGTTTCCAAATCTAATCGTTAAATATAACATTTGCACAAAAGAAGTGATCATCTTTAGGTAAAGAAAATTTTAATAGCTAGCTCGTTACAATTCCTGCACTGACATAAATCAGACAGTGCCAGATAAACCTTGTTTTAAGACCTTGCTATGCGAATAAATCAGGGAGCCCAAAGTGTCTACCAGCAGGAAAAGCGGTTATTAGCTTTCAAGTCCACCTATTGATAATTGAATTAAGTATATCTCGTGAATAAGAGATCTCACCAATAATTTTACACTTGGCATTATTATTAAAGTAAATTATATAATAGTAAACAATATGTTTGCTAGCCTGCTTCAAGTTCACTAGCCGTAGACTAGTTATTTAATTGTCCGGGCGACACGGTCGACTCGACGGACGCATTCACGTTCGTTTCGTTTATTTTATGTCTACACAATAATATTATTTACGTTATGGCCGGAATGCCCAATCGAAAATGCTACATTTTGACAGTTAGACAGGACTGAAATGGGTAATGAAACAATAAAAATAAAATGTAATATTTTGTTAAAACCAAATGTATTTTTGTTTTTTAATAAAAATAAAAACAATCAATCCATGTGCATAGACGAAGTGCAGACACCTTGATCACTGGATAAAAAGTAAAGAGAATAATATCATATTACAAAAAGAACCTAAACATAGACGTTTTAGCTACCCATAAGTATATTAGGTAATGTAGTAATAACTCCCATCATTGTGAAGTGAAGTATTGGTTCATTTTATAATGTAAATTCTTTATTTCATTTACAAATTCTAGTACATAGGCGAACTATAACGTCTTTATTCATAATTTTTTTAGAACAACTATATTCGTTTTCCTTTTCTTTAAAGACTATAATTTAAATTAAATCAGTCACAGTACGATAAATAATGTCAGCGCCAACAGATAGTAAACACGTCTCTGGTGGGTCAAGCCTGAAGGCTCGAACACCTAAATATACCCGTTTTTCCCCCGAAGGGTAAAAAACGGTTATTTGGGTTTCAGCCGAAAGGCTTGACCCACCGCTTTACGCCCTTGTCGGCGCCAAGTTCGTTACAGAACAAAAAGTACTGAAGAAAATACCTGCAGCGCTGACTTATATAACCTTTCCTACCCTCCATTCCATTATCGACACGGGGTTGCCAGGGAAAAAGCATGTGATTCCCCGTAAATTTACCAGATGGCGCTGATGTTCAAGAAGTTAATCTCTGGTGGGTCAAGCCTTTCGGCTGAAACCCAAATAACCGTTTTTTACCCTTCGGGGGAAAAACGGGTATATTAAAGGATTACTAATGACTAATAACAAATTTGGAAAAAATAAATGGAAACATAAAGGGTCAATTAGAAGTTACCGCAAATGGACTACAAACATAAAATAAAATAAAGTAAACTTACAAAAAATTAACAACAACAATTAATAAAAGCAGTTGTGTGTACACAGCTAAGGCATATAGGTTGTACAGTACAATCTGGTCAAGTAGCTGCGAGCAAACGTTGGCTTCGTATTAAACAAATCAAGTTCCGAACAGTTACAATTAAAATAGTTGCATGACCTCCAGAAGAACGAGCTTTGTCTGTAATTGGTAAAGCACATAGGGGCATGCAGAACGGAAGTGCATGTTATACATATATACACTTATTGAGATTGTTGGGAGCTATTTAGAAAATGTGGATAGACGAGTTTTTTGAACGAATATCTGGTAGACGCTTACTTCTTTTCGATTTTTTCTTTAACTTATAACTTGATGTTCTTTAGACAAAGTGCGAAAAGCTTGCTAAATCTCATATTTGCTCTAATTTCATATGCTATGTAAATAAAGCCAAGATATACGAAGCACGGGTCAGTATGGGTAATTGGCATTAAGCCAGAGGGTTCTAGAGTGGAGACCACGTACAGGAAGACGAAGAGTGGGTCGATCCCCCGCTAGATGGACGTATGACCTAAGGAAGGTCGCTGGTGGGCGTTGGATGAGGGTGGTAGGAGATCGTATAAAGTGGGGAGCCTTGGGGGAGGCCTATATCCAGCAGTGGAGAGACACAGGCTGATGATGATGATGACAAGGAAATACATAGAAAATGTTTGAGGTATTTTTGTTGTTGTTTAGAAATCGAACTGTGTTCCCTTCTGCGTCAAAATCTACGTTCTTAAGCTAGACTACGGCGATTCTGGTCGAAAAGAAACATACTGAAACTACTTTGCGTTTATTAAGTTAAAAAGGGTATTTCCAGTTGAGACGACTCGCCGCCCTTTCCATAGTTCTGTTTAACCAACCGATATGATTTTATCTTTACCGGGTTTTATAAGAATTCTTTTGTGAATCTGTAAAATTGTGGTATAATATGAAATAGAAAATAAAATCGATCGAAAAAATATATAATTATAAATAACGAGTACGACTTAACTGAATTTCGGTAGGAATGTACATATGTTGTAAAAATATATAAAAAAATAAAAAATCGCCACAGCTGGATATAGGCCTCCACAAACCTCAAGTCCTAGTCACAAAAGGTTATTAACGTAAACCTATTACATTGTGACACGTCATTATTTTCATCATCATTATCATTACAGCCCCTAGAACACAGCGTCCTAGACCTTCATTGCTGGAGATGTGCCTTCCAGAACATATATCTTGGGCTTTTGGCCTACACTCGCCAGCTGGCCAGACGGCTTGGCGAAGATATGTTGTCATTTTTTTAAGACAATTTATTAACGATTCCACAAGTTGATATTAGTGGAACCGGGACCGACGGCTTAACGTGCTATCCGAGGCACGGGAACGGTGGTGTTGTAAATCTATGACAGATGTACGTAAGAAAAGTATATTTCTTGTTGGTACATGCTGAGATTACAACAAATTAGTGTTGTTACAACAAAGCCACTACCGCCCCTTTTTTACTTAACTTTTTACTAGAAATTTAATTGAAATTGTTTAAGGGGTTGGAAACGGTCCCAACATAACTGGGTCTTTGAGGTCAACGAGGTCAAGATGTCAACCGTTGTAGAATTTAGGGTTAACCCAATCGGCTAAAACAATAAAATTAAGTAGACTTTGATTGGTTTTCTCTGATAACTAGTTTGCCAAAGTTAGTTGCGTATTTTTTTTAAAATATGTAATTTGCAAAAAAAACCTCATCATTCATCATTACAGCCCCTAGAACAAGCGTCCTAGACCTCCACTGCTGGAGATGGGCCTTCCAGAACATTTATCTGGAGAATTTGGCCTACACTCGCCACGCTGGCCAGACGGCTTGGCGAGGATATGATGTCAATTTATAATGACAATTTATTAACGATTCCACAAGTTGGTATTAGTGGAACCGGGACCGACGGCTTAACGTGCTCTCCGAGGCACGGGAACGGTGGTGTTGTAAATCTATGACAAATGTACGTAAGAAAAGTGCATTTCTCATTGGTACATGTCGGGTGGGTTTGAACCGACCTTTGTAGGATTTAAGGAACGCGTTCTTACAACCGAGCCACCACCGCGCCAAAAAAAAAAAAAAAAAAAAAAAAAAAAAAAAAAAAAAAAAAAAACCTGTTATTTATTTATTTCAATACTTTATGCACTAGGTACACAGGCGGACTTAATGCTGCTAGGCATTCTTACTAGCCAACCTTAGGGACAATTTAGAGCATTTGTTATGTGAGACAGTTGCAAAATATAATAGGAGCATTTCGGTTTGTGGAAAAAAAACAAAATAAATCAAACTTAAATACTAAATCTAATATACTAGTGACTAGTGTTAGTATTTGGATTACTCTTTGGACCTCTAATCTCTACCTCTAACTGCCTTCGTGGTCTAGTGGTTAAGTCCGTGGATTTGGACTCGGAGGTACCGTGTTCGATTCCTGGTCAGGACATAAAAATATTTAATAATGTAAATAAATACATTTAATTTATTATGCCATGCTTTCGTAGACGCGTAGCTAAGCTACGAATGTCGTAGAAGTGCGTGAAATAAAGGCCTTTATTGTTTAAACGTTATGTTAAATTAATAAAAGGCGGACATAATCCCTATAGGCACTTTCTTCCAATCAACCTTCGAGATGTCGAAAACATATGAAGTTACTGAAATTTCCCTTGTTAGACTTAGTTTAAGAAAATGGAAAAAACTATTTTTGGATTAATATCTCTGAGCAGACCTGCGCGAGGGCCTAACAGGACTCACTCCAAAGCAATCCACGTGTGTGATGGCCATCCACCTCGATTAAACCCTAGATTTCTTGTCCAATTTTATAGTCTATGCACCACAAGCCTTATTAGACACGCACATATAGTTTAGATCACTAATATTCACCAAAAGCATTCGAATTATGATTTAAAATTAATAAAAACTAAAAAGTTGAAAAATTGCAACTGATATGGCAACTTGATCGTCATTGGCCCGTAGCTCTTGACGCACGTTTTGGATGCGCTTTTACTGGGAATTGAACCTGCTACCATGCGAGGCCGCAACATCTCTCTTGGTTATTATTGTTATTGTGTATTATTAAGGTATTTAAAAATAAAACTAAAATCTAAACTATATATAAAAATATTCACCCATGACTTGATTATGTGGTAGTGTGCCAAGAACACTCGCAGTATTCCCCCGCTGCACAGCGATGTTGATTTGCTGCGCGAAAAAACTGCCAGCCTTCTTGCCACATACAGCGTTACCAGCCGCTTAGACAGTTCTTTAAAAAACTTCTTCAAGGGCTAAGCCCCTTTGGGTATTTTGTTTGTTTATAGTGAATTGTATTAATTAAGCACGCCGCCGTGAGCAGACGGATGGCGCAGCATAGTCCGGGACAAAGTGATCCGAGGAGGGGGTCACGACCCTCAGCATTGAGGAAAACGACGCAAGGAGGAGGTTATGTTAGGTTTACGTGTTTGTAAATTTATTTATTTTTAAGAAAAATCACAGCCTATATTATTATACATATTAATAGTTTAGTATTAGTAGAACATAGGCCAAGATTTTATATTATTTACATATATACAATAAAAACAGTTGATTATAGTAAAACAGGTTAGAATTACAAATAATAAAAGAAAATTATAAAATTATAAACAGGCCAAAAATACAAAACAATAATAATAGGAATAGGGAAAAGAGGCAAACAATGAATTGAGTTTATTAATTAAGTTTTATTTATTGTACATGTATATGTGCATAAGTGTATCCATTTTAGTTTATTGTACGTGTGTATATTGTATGCATATTTGCATGAGTGTATAACTGTATGCGTTTTAGTTTATTGTATGTGTGTAAATAAATAATAAATAAAACAGCTCGTCAACACCTCGGGAAACAAAAGGGCTGGGCAATATTTGGGCCAAAGGATCAGCATTGCTATTCAACGTGGCAATGCTGCCAGTATCCTTGGCACTTTGCCCATTGGCAGCGATTTGGAGCAAATTTTTTATTTATAATAATTTTTATTTTGTTTTTTCTTCATTTTAGTTTTTAGTTGTATTTTATTTATTAATTAGGTTTATTTTTATTAATAATCATTTATGTTTTAAAATGTAAGCTTTTAGTTTTATTATTATTATTATTTTTAATCATTGTACCTATTTCTTTCGAATAAAATAATTTTTGGGTGTGTTCAGAAATTTATATCAAAAAAAATAAAATAAAGTGAGGTTTAACGTTTTCCGTCTCGCTCGCACAATCCAATATTTTAATAATTATTATTTTAAAGCCTGAATGTAGTTTTGAGAAATGAAGTCTATGAACTTTCTAGGAAATAAAATTGCGGAATTTTTGGCCATATTTTCACTTTCATGTCAACTTTAGACATAAAAATACAAATCTGTGATTCATCTTTAAAATGGCCTTTATTTTATGTCCTAAAAAGTTAATTGACAAAATGTTTTACAAGTACGCAGCTTTGTTAAACACAATTTGCGAAGTCACTAAGGTATATATATGCATATACCAGTACTAATTCCAACAGGAAAGTGTTAAATAAATCAACGCTTGGATGCACTGACGTGGTAATTGGACGCAATATACCACGGCTTCTAGCTATTAATTTTAATTGCATGGCTTATTCGGTATTCAGTAAAAACCATTTACCAATAAAAATAATAATACACATCGTCAACACATCGCCCCTACATCACAGAAGCATTTTTCGTGAAGGTGAAAAACTGTTCATTAACTGCCTCGCCTTGAATCCTGGTTCTGTAGCTTATCGCATACGCAGTTATCAATAGCGGTATCTGAATGGTTTTTTTTTTCAAACTGTCCTCAAAAGGTAATCATCACATTAATATAATTGGATTTTAGGTAGATTAAATAAAAAATAATAATAATAATAATCACCCAGAACAATAAATTCAATAAGAAAAACATTATGATAAAACACTAAGATACAGCACACTAAGAACACTGGCTTATAGACTATACAGATAGTTTATCTGGGATCTTATAATTTTTTATTTTTACTGTAATAAATTCAATAAGAACTTTGAAGGTTTTCACATATAAGTTTAAAGTTTACAATAAAGAGTAAGAGAAAACATAACTGCAATTACAATAATATGAAAAAAGTAAAGTAGAAAAACAATTGATGACTCACAGATATAACTATAATACAGATTAAAAGTAGTAACACTCATCTGCATCTTGTCGTTTAGACATACGTTAAAAGAGAATAAAACACAATACTATACCTGCCTTTGCGGTCACAGGATTATCCAACGCCTGCGGATGGATGTAGTTGCTTTTATTTGGTACGGAGAGGATTATACGAAACTCGTTTTTTATTAAAAATGCATAAAACTTTTTTATTCTTTATATTTATATTATATTATATTTTACTATCCTTCGTGGGACACTATTACGCGATTGACTTTAACCGTAATATTTATAAAAATACTCGCTCTGTCGACCTCTCGGCCCGAGCTCCCGATCCTTTTTTTCTTTTACAAAACAAATTCCACGATTGTCATTGTCATATTAATTCTTCATTTGACTTCAATTTGACTCGACCACTGTACAGCCACGAAATCAATTAAATTTTATTATAATTAAACATTATATTATAATTATTTAGATTATAAGTTGACACGGCTATAATGCCTGGAATTTAGGTTAAGCTACAGTACTTTTTTATGGCAGCAATGTCACTTAATTATTTCGGTCTATCCATAATTTAATTTAATTTATTATTTGTTGCTTGTAATGTTTTTTTAAATTTAATAATATTGTAAATAATTTGTAAAAATTTACAATATCCGAGTGTTACATGTGAACCATATGGAAATAAATATTTTGTACTTGAACATTAAAATTCAAATGAAACTCTGTGATCTACATGTACCCGATACAATACTATGAAAAAATTGGTAAAAGGAAAATGTTCAAATCTATCTAATTGTATTCGTAATTGGATAGATTTTGTTTGAGCGTTATTAAACAACTTTCACGAGTTGTTGTTACGTAGTTGTTTATCGAGAATATCATCTGAATCCAATTTAAGTTTGTTTCGCCACGATAACTTATCGCGGTGGATTTAACAAACTTGCGTCGTAAGTATTGTTATGATAATCTATTTATTTATTAGTCTGGCCATAACATACCTAAATAGCAATATATTTATTTAATAACTAATAATATAACTGACAAAGCCCGACTCGCCATACACAATGCCATGCTGGTACCAACACTTATGTATGGAAGTGAGACGTGGATATGTCAGAACACGCATGAGAGTAGAGTTAATGCAGTAGAAATGAGGTCGTTGCGTCGGATATGCGGTGTTACTTTAACGGACCGCATACGTAATGACGAAATACGCAAAAAGGTGGGTATGGAAGAAAGCATAGGGACAAAAATAAGGAAAGGCATGCTCCGATGGTTCGGGATGACTGAAGAGATATTGACGAACTAGATATATAATGCGAAAGTTGTGGGTAAAAGAGGCCCTGGCAGACCAAGACTCACTTAACACGATCAAATAAATAAAACAATAGCTGACGGTGCAATAAAAAGCCATCGAAACAAAAGGGCATGTATGAAGAGGTTGATGAATGTCGAAGAAGCGAAAGAGGTATGTCGAGATCGTGACAAATGGCGCTCAATTCTCTCTGCCTACCCCGCAAGGGACCTGGCGCGAAGATATGTATGTATGTATGTAATATAACTACTAACATAATAGCCATAACCACCTAAAACAGAATATTTCCTTTAAAATTCAACGAGGGAATGCGGCGAGCGTTTTAGGTACCCTCCCTGGTGGTAAGCCCTTAGTTAATTTTGTAGAATAGTTTTAATTTCATAGGTTGTTTTAGTTTAGTTTTATTTATTATTAGTTTTTTAATCTATTTTATTTTAATATTTTTGTTTCTACTTCGAATAAATATATGTTCATTGGTAAGAAAAAAAAAAAATGTATAAAAAATAGCAATTAAAAAGTAACAAAAAATACTAGTCGCAAAAAAAAAAAAAAGTCATACGTGATTGTTTATAATACATGGCTGATATTGTGTACACATGCTTTGAGTTTTAGCAATGTCTATACAATATATCCATTATTCTTAGAAACTGTAATTTGTGTGCCTACTTAATAAATACATACATACATACATATCTTCACGCCAGATCCCTTGCGGGGTAGGCAGAGACAATTGAGCGCCATTTGACACGATCACGACATACCTCTTTCGCTTCGTCGACATTCATTAACCTCTTCATCACTAGTCACTAGTCACAAGAATGAAGGAGGGATGTGCAGAAAAAGGACTCCGTTTGAATGCGAGAAAAACCAAGGTACTAGTGTTTGAAAGAAGAAGGATGACAACCGTGACGATAAAGATTGATGATGAAACTCTAGAACAAGTAAATGAAATTATATATCTGGGCAGTGTTTTCACTGCGGATGGGAAGTACGATAGGGACGTTGAAAGAAGAGTGAACGCGGGAAATAGTGTTAACGGTGCCCTGGGGTCACTGATCGGCAGTCGAAATGTCAGTGACAAAGCTCGGCTCGCCATACACAATGCCATGTTGGTACCAACACTGATGTATGGAAGCGAAACGTGGATATGTCAGAATACGCATGAGAGTAGGGTTAATGCAGTAGAAATGCGGTCGTTGCGGCGGATATGTGGCGTCACTTTGGCGGACCGCATACGTAACGTCGAAATACGGAAAAGGGTTGGTATGAAGGAAAGCATAGGGACAAAAATAAGGAAAAGCATGCTACGATGGTTCGGGCATGTTGAAAGGATGAGCGATGAAAGATTGACGAACCAGATATATAATGCGAAAGTTGTGGGTAAAAGAGGCCCTGGCAGACCGAGACTCACATATCTTAATAAATAAATAAAATAAATAATCGTTATTAGTGGATTTCATTATTTACGTCAGATGTTGCGTCATAATTACAAAATATTATTCAATTCTCAACTCTATAAGCGCTCGACATTGACGGCAACCGTGCAAATATCAACTTTAATAGCGTGATATATATATAGTTAACGGATTCCATTATATAACGTTTGCGACTCAGTAACAGAATAGGGGTACTGGAGTTGTTAACCCTAGAAAGGTAATCTTATTTTATTGAACTGAAATAATGATTAATTATTTTTAAATACCTACCGCCTAACAGTCATTAAATGTCGTATTACTTATTAAGCCGCAAACCTGTGGAACAAGCTGCCGGTAAATATACGACAAGCATCCAACCGAAGTATTTTCAAAAATATTGTATATTCATATTATTTAAATAATAATAATAATAAATATTTTTCAGACAGGTCACACAGCGCCATCTAGTTTCCGTGGTAAGCTACGAGGCTTGTGTACGGAAACTAGATGGTTGATAAACTACATATATTATTATTTTTTTTGTAAATTAATACATATTATACATATAAACACCCAGACCGAGACAAATTATACAATGTACAACTTGCCCCCGGTGGGAATCGAACCCACGATCTCCCGAGTTTACAGCAACGTTTGTTACCACTAGACCACGGAGGCGGTCAAATAGCTCATAACAACTCATTTAGTTTATTTATTATATTATTATATGTAGTGTATGTACCTAATGTATTAATAAAACGTTATGTGTATGTATTATTAGTATTTAGTTTATTATAGTATTTATTATTGTAGTTTAGATAATATTGCATATTTATTACGTAATCATATTTCTCTAATTGCACCTACCTTACGTTTTTAATGTTCTACAATGTCACTAAGGTTGGCTGTCAGAGAATGTCTAGCAAAATTAAGCCCACCCCTTGTATATATTGTGCAATAAAGTTTTAATAAATAAAGTAAAGTAAAGTAAAAAAAAATCTTTATTGCACAATATATATCTAAAATAAAATATAGTATATAGGCGAGCTTAATACCTTAAAAGTAATGACATATGATATTGTGGGATGCAGAGATAAAGGAAAAATGTATAATAACTAATAAATAGCTATAAATATAATAATCTGCAACAAATAAAGTGTGTTAGATGTGTTTCTTACTTGGTAAAATATATAAATTGAAGCTATAAAATTTTATTGCCAAATATTTCGCCTCTCTTTGGACCGGCGTCATCAGTGACAGTAACTGAAGGTCTTTGTCATAAATTTTGAAAAAAGTAATTTTATTTCTTTTAGCAATGGTAAAGGTAATCACTATACAGTTTTGTATTATTTTTTAGAAAAATATCATCATCACCTAGCGCTTAAATAAATATAATACATACACATAATACATTAATAAGAATATATTTATATACAATACTTACATAAATAACAATCCATGTTAAGTTTAGAAATTATATCTCATTTTGCTTTTTAAGAAAGTAAGAATTAGCTTATTAGTTGAACAAAATTTATGATTGTTGGAAGTAATACACCAACACGTCTACCTAGCGTGGCAGGTGTAGGCCAAATTCTCTAAAATAATCTGGAAGGCCTATCTGCAACAGTTGATGATAGTTTTTATTTAGTATATTGAACGTGCGTAGTATGTGAACCTCAAATATATAAAACACTAGCTGAAGAAGATGCATTAAAAAGTCTATATATACATCATCTGCTACTGCAGCACACAGTTGCCGACATGTTTAATTAGGATGCGAATGCACTGTATTATTAATTTATGTAAGTACTCTTATGTTTTATTGTGTCAAAATAGGAAAACTGCCTTCTGGAGCTCAGAATTTATTTTCCAGAAGGCAGTGCTCACTAACTGAACTTAATTGATTATGATCCAATAAACGTTATTTTATTTTATCATACATATTGTCATGTTATGCGGTCTTGTTTTGCTTTTCATGTAAGTGCTTGGTGAGCAAATTTTTAAAAATGTTAAGTGAAGGTGCTTTTCGAATAGCGAGGGGAAGTATCTTCCACTGGCGAGCTGCAGATACAGTAAAAGAATCTGAACATCTGCTAAAAGAATGTGGCGGATTTTTTAATTGATTATTGTGAGACGAGCGAAGAGAACAGCTATGGGTATCGCAGAGAAATTGGAAACGATCTTTTAGGTAAGAGGGTGCATTGGGATTATATAGGATGCCGTAGAGGAAGGTAAGGAGGTGTGCAGACCTGCGATTTCGGATATTGAGCCACTTTGCGAAATTGAGAAATACGATCATACTTACGCAAGCTAAAAACATAGCGAATGCATAAGTTGAGAAGTCGATCGAGTTTATTTAGCAGCTCTTCGGTGAGGTTCCGACCTGATCTGATAACAGATGTTGACGAAGCGAAGGATATATGTCGTTATCGTATCAAGTTACGTTGTCTAACCTACCCCGCAAGGGATCTGGTGTGAAGATATGTATGTTTGTGGTGACGTGCGTGAGTGGATATTGAATCAATTTAACTGTGTCGCGGGCGCCTCCGAGGCGCACCTTATCTTTCTAGGGTTAAGCAGAATTAATACAATTAAACTGGAGAAGAACGCAATTGCAACTTAGTTGTGCTTTACCTTTGTAGTCTCCCTAAAGAAGACGTTAACAACTTTTCTTTTCAACTCAAATTGGATGCTTCTTCTCAATTGTGTTAATTATATCGTCTGTTTTTTTTTTGTTTATTCATTTTTATAGTACAGCCCGTGGATCTGTTGTAATAACTTTTCCTACAAACATTTATCATAGATTTACGTAAAAAATAAATTTTTAACTAACGAAGATATTTGACATAAATAACTTTCAATAAATTATTTCCGATAATTGTATAAAATGCAATATTATATTTGATTCGGTTCGATTAGTTTCGTTTCGTGTGATTTCGTTTAGTTTCGTTTTGTTTGGTTTGTTTTGGTTTAGTTTCGTTTCGTTTCGTGTGATTTCGTTTTGTTTGGTTTAATTTGGTTTGGTTTAGTTTCGTTTCGTGTGATTTCGTTTAGTTTCGTTTTGTTTGGTTTGGTTTAGTTTCGTTTCGTTTCGTGTGATTTCGTTTAGTTTCGTTTTGTTTGGTTTGGTTTAGTTTAGTTTCGTTTCGTGTCGATTTGTTTCGTTTCGTTTCAGTTAGACCACGCTATGTATCAATAGTGCGAGTAACACTCTATAAATTATACAATATTGTCATGAAGTGATATATTCCTCGCGCCAATAGAAATTATTTGTTTGTTTTCGAAGAGCCATTTTAAACGCTAAGTGTTTTTTTTTTAATTGGTATCAATGGAGTGTAACTGGAATTGCAAAAAGGTCCTAAAATCTATTGGTAATTCACAGAACTTTGGCCTTTATTTTTATTTGTTTAAGGCGCAGTTTATCTTAAGATATATTTCGAACTCTGTGTAATTGTATAGTTAATTGTTTGAAAGTAAACCTTTAATTTAACCCTAACTGCTAAATTGCCTAACTTAATTCTGATTTTGATTTTTCGCGAGAAGAAAGAAGGAATAAATCCTTTTTTTTTGTATCCTTTTATTTATTAAGCGATTCGGACTGTATCATGTGCCGAATATTGTCACCCGTATATATGTTCATCATCATTTTTAAAGGGATTTGGGCTTAATTGTAATTGCATTTATACGACTATATGCATTTTTAGATTATTCTAACAAAAGTAAAATTTAAGTAGAAAAACCCTTTCTTTTGTATAGTTTAGGTGTGCAAATGTTTAAAATAACTTAATACAAATTAAAAATCGTTTATTGCACAGAATACAGGTAAATATAGGATTTTTTTCAGTCCGGCTGTATTCTACCATAATGGTATGCAAATAACTATACATGTCAAAATACAATTAAAATTATATTTATATGTCAACACTTATAATGTAAAAAAATCTGGTTACTATAAAAACATTGTTCTTGTCGAAATGTCAGTGACAAAGCTCGGCTCGCCATACACAATGCCATGTTGGTACCAACACTGATGTATGGAAGCGAAACGTGGATATGTCAGAATACGCATGAGAGTAGGGTTAATGCAGTAGAAATGCGGTCGTTGCGGCGGATATGTGGCGTCACTTTGGCGGACCGCATACGTAACGTCGAAATACGGAAAAGGGTTGGTATGAAGGAAAGCATAGGGACAAAAATAAGGAAAAGCATGCTACGATGGTTCGGGCATGTTGAAAGGATGAGCGATGAAAGATTGACGAACCAGATATATAATGCGAAAGTTTGGGTAAAAGAGGCCCTGGCAGACCGAGACTCACATATCACGATCAAATAAATAAAACACTGACTGAAGGTGCATTAAAAAGTCTTCGTAACCAAAGGGCATGTATGAAGAGGTTAATGAATGTCGACGAAGCGAAAGAGGTATGTCGTGATCGTGTCAAATGGCGCTCAATTGTCTCTGCCTACCCCGCAAGGGATCTGGCGTGAAGATATGTATGTATGTATGTACATTGTTCTTTCAACCATTAAATTAACAGCTTCTTAAATTTAATTATTAATGTCAATTGTTTTAATTCTATAGGCAAACCGTTAAATATTTTAATACACTATTTTTAGAAACAATGGTAAGTTGTCATTGTTCCGATCCCCACGAGCCCATCGTTTCTACAGCAAACGTCGAAAAAAAGTAACTATTGCAAATCGTTTTATATTTTCGACGCTTGCTGATCTGCGCTTGTTCCGTTGCCGGGGCTAGGAAGAATAAATAGAAGTGAGTTGTACCTTTCTGAACAATTAAATAATTTTATATGTATTATGCGGAGCTAGCTCGGTTGTAAAAATGGTTTCCTTAAAAACCTACAAAAGTCAGTTAAAACCGCCGACATGTACCAATAAAAAATATTATTTTTCTTACATACATTTGTCATAGATTTGCAATACTACTATTCCCGTGCCTCGAAAAGTATGTTAAGTCGTCGGATCCGGTTTCATTAATATCAGCTTGCGGAATAGTTAATAAAATGTCATTATATATTGACATCAGACTCTCGCCAACCCGTCTGGCAAGCGTGGCGAGTGTAGGCCGAATTCTCGAGAATATTCTTCAAGGCCCAACTCCAGCAGTGGACTCTGTGTTTAGAAGTTGTGATGCTAATGCATTTTGTATAAATTAACCAATTTATTTATTAATATGATTAGAAATGACTTAAAAAGTAAAAAAAAAAATATAGTTTAGTTTAGTTTATTCATTTTGGAAGTAGGCATAGGACAATAAATATAATGTATTCTGCGCTTTTACATGTCAAAAAAATAATTAATATAACGAAAAGCTTATTTTCTAGAAAATAGCTTGTATTTGGAGCAGCACATTACAACCCAATTTTACATAATTATAATCCTAATTATAAATTAAACCTAATGAAAAATAAACTATAAGTAAAAAAATCCTCTAGAGACGACCTTTCAGATCATAGTCCCAAGGAGGCTGGCAACATTTCCTCTCTGTATAGCGAGGCTAATACGTTAGCAGAAATAATTGCCAGCTTTTTTTTTTTTTTTTCATTTATTAAGGCAACAAACAATCAATACACGCAAACAATATCACAGATAAACAAAATTGCTACTGTGGCTTGCAAGATACTAAAATTGAAAACTAATAAATAATATGAACCACTAAGGGCCCCCAATTTAAAGGCTTTGCCGGCACGTGACAAGTTTGAACATCTGTGTAATAAATTAATAACAACAAGAAGACATTGAGAGCCAAAAATATTTTTAGAGATAATAGAAGTTAAACACAAATACTATGGAAAGAAAAAAAAACTGGATACAAAAATAAAAACAAGGATAGAGTAATACCACAAACATGATATGAAAGATACTTAAATTAACAGATACTTAGCTTTCCTGTCTCTAGACCTTTTTGTTAGCCGTTTGGACAACTATTTGGTAAGACGCTTGGATGAATATCCCCATTGTCCTATTTATTATTTTGTATTGTACATTTTACCTTAACTGCTTCCAATTTGCAAGTTTAGTGAATGTGTGACAAAATTTTAGATGTTATTGGTGATAAAAGATTTGTTACTATTCTTGTCACGTCAGAGGTAATGACTCTCTGAACTGCTGTATGAATATTAACACAGGGATCAAATATTACATAGAGCGGGCATTAGTGTCATTTTGAAACAAAATATTTGTTACATAATTTAATATGCCATATACTTTGTTCTTCTTCTTTTGTCGAAGATGAACGTGTTTAACGTGTTTACGCATGCAGGTCTACGAAACAATACAATCAATGGCGAATCAATATTCTCCAAAAAGGCGAGATGAAATGTTGGCTATTCAGACTTTAGAACTAAGTATTTCAGTCATTGTGGCTTGCTCGGGGAGTTTTTTGCAATTCATTAATTAAACATGTCCTAGGTCAATTCTGTGTGGTAAAGTTTCCAGTGTTGTAATCAAAATCGAAAGTACTGTCAATAACATTTCACATATTTTATTTTTGACTTATTTTCCCTCTGGTTGGTAACAAACATTATATTAACCTGTGCAGCTCCAGAAAGAGCCTCTACTGTGAAGAAATCAGCTCCGGCTACTATGAGTTCTTCAATCACTATGTCCAAAGCCTTTACCCAGAGGAGCGGAGTTACCACAACCTCGCCACCTTCCTAACGAACCACTCCTCCCGAAGTCCTGAATATTTAGACAAGATTTATTAATAACCATTACTGTGTGTAGTCTAGTAGTGTAGCTACTAACAAATGAAACTTCAGACATTTGCGGGGAGTGCAGCGTAAATCAAGTTGCGCAAATACGCCAAACTTGGTACCGGTTTCGAATTTGCGCCGTTGGGGTCGTGACGATAGGCCCATGGGGACCTTCAGCAAGGCGTTGTCAAAGCGGCATCAGTTATCATCATATGACATATCATCAGATAAGAGATAAGGTCTGGGGACAGAAAGGCTGGCAATTATTGTTTCCAACGTATTACGCTATACAGAGGGGAAATGTTGCCAGTTTTCTTGGGACTATCTCGGATAGAACGTCTCTAGAGGACAGTTTTTATTTATAGGTCTTAGGTTGTAAAGTCGTCAGTCCGACTCGAAGGACCATATGTAAAGTCGTCATTCCCTATTCTGTGCTGCTAACCACGTAGGGATACTGCTGCGGGTCTTCAATGGCTCAATTAAAGATTGTTTAGTGGACTGTATATGGTTTATTGCAGAAGTAGAAATTCCAGTTAATTACTTGAGTAATAAGGCTATGAAAATTGTGAGAGAAAAAACGTGTGACCGCTCGGTGCGCGGATTGATTCCACTCTCGTGGGCGCCGCCCGGAGACGGTGGTATTGGCCGAGCGGCGATAATGTCGCTGTGATCGCGACTAAGGTATACTTCATAAAAGACATAAACTTACACCAGACTTAGATATCTAAAGCTGACAAGTCTCAGAGATCGCAGAATGAGGGGAGATATAATTGAGACATTTAAAATTCTATCAGGAAGGCATAACTGCACCCACCTAGCCAAAATGTTTAAGTTTAGCACAATGATATTTCCCCGTCGTGATCAAGAAATGAAATTGATGAGAAAATCCAGCAATCCAAATTTGAAATATCACTTTATGAATAACAGAGTTGTAAATATGTGGAACAAAATACCAGAAGATATATTGAAGTCCCCAACTGTAAACACTTTTAGAAACAAACTGGACAAGTGGCTAGTGACAATAGACATAGACTATAGTGATAACTGGCTATTTTATGTACTTTACACCAGTGCTTGATATAGGTATATCAGCAATGTGCTGCTCGCCTATTAATCAATATTAATAATAAATTACTTTTAGGTCTAAAATCAGCTAAAAATAGGCGCAACCAATAAGTTTTAACCTTGTTGGCCAAAATGATAAATATTATTATATTTTAAGCTATGACCTACTTTCAGTTTGAGAAATGGCGGCTGAAATATCATCACAGAATGTAAGTTTTGATCGCAGAATATTTCATCGCGGACTCGCTCTAATATCCCCCAAATTTATTTGGCCCACGTTTCCTTGGAACTTGTGATAAGATTAATTGAAAAGTTAACAAGAGTGGTGGTTCGTATCCTTTCGGCGTTACAAAGATAAATGCTTCAGCTATTTGCATTTAAGGACCACGCACAGTTATCGGTAATTAAATGAAATCTACTAATACGGCATGTAAATCTCAAACGAGCAAATATTTTTTTAGGCTTCAGGTGTCTCTAGTAGAACCTATTATTATAATAGATTATGCTGACGTCTGCTATCCTGATCTTACTGAAGAGCTACTAAATAAACTGGATCGCCTTCCGATTTGTTTTCGGCTTGCCTTGACCACGTCTCCTATTTTTGTACACAGTTAAATTGGCTCAATATCCGCTTTCAGCACATCTTCTATACTTGCTATACAATATTATTTACAACCCTATAGCTCCCTTTTATCTTTAAACACACTTTGTATTTCTTTGTGATTCGCACGACCGCCCTCTTCGTTCTTCTCATAACAACCAACTCAAAATCCCACCCCACACTTCCAGCAGATATTCAGATTCATTTACCGTAGCGTCTGCTCGCTAGTGGAACAAGCTTCCACTGACCATCAGACAAGCTCCTTCCTTCACATCTTTAAAAAACTACTTAAGACTTTATTTTTAAACAAGCAGAACAATATATTTTAACTCCACAAATTTTTACTTCCTAATAATATATTATGTTCATATAAGTATATCTTCTATAATACGTATATATTGATGAGTATCTATGTAGTTTATTGGTTAGAATTGCACCCCGCATATTTATACTGTCTCACTCTCCCAAAGGTTAGCTGGTAGAAACATCCGAAATGGCTTTAAGTTCGCCTTTGTACATTCTTTTAAGTAAAGTGCAATAAAGTATTTAATAATAATAATAACCTTTATTTGAAATAATAAATGTCACTTTATTAAAGATTAAAATCATTATCCGATAAATAAAACAACACTGTGCATGGCGAATAAGGTCGCGTCGTTTGTCGACTTTCGGGTTGCACATAGGCATTTAGTCTGTAGTCTTAATTCAGACTTGCTTGGTGGGTTACTGCTGTACCAGGTATTGTAATCTCATAGGTACTGATAACTAAATTTAAAAGGTTATTAATTTATCGTTGTGGTGCAGTTCTGTATAGCTGAGTTTTCCTTGCAGATTCCTTTCTCAGTGAGATTAAACATTAACAGGTCACTGGAATCTGCTAAGCTGCTGGTCTTCTGCTAACAGCTTACTTATTGGACCACTTTGTCTTCTACTAGCAGGAATAGAATCATACAAAATAATTAAATTAATGACGTTTCATAAATGCCAGTAATAGGTTTACGTGAATAAAGATATTTTGACTTTTGACTTCGACTTTGTCTAATAATCATGATATCCATTACGAAATAGACGGAGAATGATTTTAAAGTCAACGTTCGCGCGATTGTCGATCTCTACCTACCTTAATTAGGCTCAATTTTTAGGAAACCTTCTCTGCACCGTAACTTAAGATATAACTACTGAATCATTTAAATAAAAAAATGCATAGTTCTTTATTTTTATTCTAGATGGTAATATAAAAATATTTGCTCATAAAATTCCGTTAAAATAATATTTATTGTTCAAGTGGGCCTAAATTCTAATAATTTATAAACTTTGATTTAATTTATACGAAGTGATTGGACGTGAACCGCCTCCATTGCCTAGCGGTTGAGTCCGTGGATTTAGACTGGGAGGTACCGGGTTCGATTCCTGGTCGGGACACAAAAATATTTATTAATGTAAATAAATACATATCAAAAATATTTAACTTATTTGTGATATTTATCGAGTTTGGTACGCTGGTGACATCGACAAGCTTGCCAATTGTCACGATTGGCCTATAGTAAAGTTGGCTAAATGTAAATCCGCTTATTTATAAGCGTGGTTTCTGACCACCCCGAAAGGGAAACGGTCGTGATGATACTTTTTTTTACTTGCTTATAAATTGTTTGGATACCTAACCACCAAATTCTTTAAGGCCAAATACCGAATGATATTGACAATGATATTTTTATTCGTAATTCCTGACAAATGGACGCTGTCCTTAACTCTATGGTTTTGGATCCGGTTAGATATTTCCAATGTTAGAGTGCGGGTCTTAAATTTACTTTGCGCATTAAGAATTCACTCTTAATTATCTATTTATCTTAATTTCTGTTTAGATTATTTAAAATATTGGCGAACAATCTTGTTCAATTTAATGGTAAAACAGTGGGCGGAAATTCTGTAGGGCTATGTAATATTGATCAAATTACAATTTGTATTTCAAATTTTATTTTGTAACACTTACTAGTCGATAGTATGGTTCATTTATTTCATTTCGTACATAAGATTTATTTATTTATTACAATTACAGTAACAAACAACCAATTCAATTAAATTTTTAATATCTATATTATTTCTAGATTTTAATTCAAGATATATACTTGTAGGTATATCAGTAACATTAAAGTTAGATACGTGGTAGTATTTCAAAAACATGTTATTTAAAAATTAAAGTATTACAAAATATAAAAAAAAAACGTTTATTTGTCTTGAAATATAGTTTTATTTGGAGGAACTCTGATCCTCGAGCTAGAATTATCTGGGTTAAGCTGGGGATCAGGTTCCACAGTTATATTTATTATTAATGATATTACGCCTTAATTTTTTTTTTAACTTACTATTTTTTTTTTTTTTTTTTTATTTATTGTTTAAGGACAACTTACAGCTAGATACATAAAATATATATAGAGTACATATGGGTAGGGTATGGCTATTGACAAGTTGCCACCGATAGGTAAAATTACATAATTAGGTGGTGCTCGCTGCAATAACAACACAAGTAAAATTAACCTAAACTTAAAAACTAAGAACAATAAACTACATAACATAGAACAAAAAAAAAAACTAAAAAAAAAAAAATTAAAAACAATTATAACTATTATTAATTTATTATATTATATTATATTATATTATATTATATTATATTATATTATATTATATTATATTATATTATATTATATTATATTATATTATATTATATTATATTATATTATATTATATTATATTATATTATATTATATTATATTATATTATATTATAATATAATATTATTCTCATATTATGACCATATTTCGTTTATCAACTTATCATCATTGCTTTTATTAGCGTATTTTATTATATATAAAGTGAATTTCATTCAGATAACATTGAGATTGGTGATAGCAGACAGCGGAGTCATCCAGGCCCGGATAATTTTCCGTTTTCCGTTTGCACCTTTGGTGCTGGGCGATGTTCCTAGCATAACAACGTCCGTGTTGCTCTCGAATCTAGTCTCCTAGATTCGTCTACTTTAGTTCTTCTCCTAAAGTACCTCCCTAGGTAGTGGCCTCCCCTCCGAAAGTAGGAGCGATATCCTGAAGATTATTTTAGGATCCGTTGTCAGCCTGGTAACATACGTTTAGCTAGGCGGGCAATAAATGCCTCGATAGTAGGCATCTCCAAGAATTTCGCACGAATCACGGCGCTTCAGATACCACCCTGAGTTATATGTTCTGCTGTCTCTGGATCTTGTCCCTGTTGGTTTTGAGGTTTTGAGGCGCGAGGTTGCTCTTAGACTATAAGCCAAGTTGTTACAAGAGAACCAAACGAACTTAATCATAATTTAAACTTCATAAGATGTCACCTCAGTAGTATAGACTCATCATTTAACTTCAGGTGGAGGCGATGTCGTGCTGGTATACAAAATAAAAACAGATTAACGTGACTTGATTATATTAATACTTAAAATTCTGACTTTCAGTACGGTCGTGTTATAAAATTTAAAACTATATCCACTTCCTATTGAAACTTTGGCTTGCCATATGCTGACTACCAAGTTAGCTCGCGACCACATCTATAGAACTATTCTATATGGTGGTGCGGTTTTAGTGGACTGTATCTGGGTGCTGGGTTTGCGATTTACGATAGATGATACCATGTTAATCGGTGCAATCAACAAACAAGAAAGGAAACTGGTAAAGGAACTCACCTGATGTCCTCGGCATCAGCATTTATGAATTGTTCTTTATCACAAATTTTGCGGCTTTTTAAAACAACGATCGCGGCGATTTCTTTAGCGGCTTCTTGACAACTGTAGGACAACAACTATTTTTTGATTCGACGACTGTTCCTAGCACGATCTGCGGGCGGTTATATAAAGAAAGCGGCGAGAAAAAGACAGGACAAGGAAATAGGGGTAACAAATTAGGACGTCTGTTTATGCACAGACGAATCACAATAACGCCATACTATCTAAAATTGGTCGAGTTACCGCAGTTGGCGCGAACACCACACTTACTCGTATAATATGTTACCCACTCCATGTTTTTATTAACCAGCTTACTTGTATGTCTGTCCGGGTGGAATTTTAAACCAACTTCCCGATGTAAAAATATAACGGACTAAACAGTAAAAAATAATTTCTCTAATCCTTATAAGGTATAAAACCGCCATATATTTTTGGTTTCCAATCTTACAATAGCTATCAAAAAGTACGAATTTTCAGTATAATTTAGTAAAATTTCGAAATCTGTATGTTGCTTAATCCTTCATTAGGATTGGAAGAAATATTTTATACTTTTCAAAAGCCCTTTATAAAAAACATAGTACATGATTTTAAAAATTAATATATTAGTTATTTGGTACTCTATATATTTATCCATACCTACGAAGGAAAGCATAGGGACAAAAATTATATAATTCGGAAGTTGTAGGCACAGGAGGCCCTGGCAGATCAAGCCTCGCCTATTAAGATCAAATAAATAAAACACTGGCAGAAGGTGAAGTAAAGGTTTTGTGCGGTGGTGTCTCGGTTGTAAGAACGTTTTTCTTAAAATACATAACATAAAATAGGAGGTGAGCACGTTTAGTCATCGGTCCAAGTTCTACTAATACCAATTTGCGGAATCGTAAATAAATTGTCATTAATTTTTTTCGTTATACATCGCCATCCTGTCCTAAATTCAAAGAGTGGTGTAGGTAGGTACGTAGGTGGTAGGACTCTGTGTTCTAGGGCATGTGTTGATGATAATGATGAAGTTTTGATTTATAAAAAAAAATAGGTTTCTATTAGACATATGTGAAAAGAACTTTATTTAAAAGGTGTTCTATAGATTCGGACCTTTATAAGAGCGAGCTAGGAAACTTGGCGAAGTAATAACCAACTTCAGGACATTTCGTGGTGACTTCATATACAAACTGAAAATGACAAAGGTGTTGCATTTAAAAAAAAACAGCTTAGATATCGCGTCTTTCGGGGCGGGGTCGCGCTATGCAACGCCCGTCACCAAAGACTTTAAAAGACAACGCGCAAACTTCTACTAGATTGTCATATACGACAACTTGTCAAGGCCTAGTGTACAAATAAATAAATAAATAATAAATAAATATTTCCAGACAGGTCACAGAGCGCCATCTAGTTTCCGTGGTAAGCTACGAGGCTTGTGTTACGGAAACTAGATGGTTGATAAACTACATATTATACTTTTTTTTTGTAAATATATACATATTATACATATAAACACCCAGACCGAGATAAATTATACAATGTACAACTTGCCCCCGGTGGGAATCGAACCCACGACCTCCCGAGTTCACGGCAACGTTTGTTACCACTAGACCACGGAGTCCTTGTTTACGAAGCGAGCTGTAATTAGTCGGTTGTAGATGCATCTTCAGGATGTCGCTCCGTAAAAAAAGGTCTGTAATAAGTTAAATAAATCGTCGATTTTTCAAGCTGACCCTAAAAATAAAACTGATATATTCGACGCCATTTTTTACTTTAATCGTTACAATTACAGATACATTTTGGTGCAACTCACACTTCGAGACACTTTACGAGACTTAATTTTATATTTTATGTAAATACTTCTATACTTCTCAGGGGGTCCTACAGTTAAACAGGAAAGTAAAAACATTGTCCTAAAGTACTTGGAGCCATATTAATTCGCACATCTAGTCACTTGTGTTTTAATGTTGTTATGAAATATGTATTGTTTAGACTGACTATCTGTTATGTACATTTTCATGGAAATAAATAAATAAAGTTATGGTCTACGTTTAATTACCGGAGAATAAAAAAATATATTTATTTATACGATAGTTTAGAAAAATAGTCAGTTAAGTCAGTCTGGCAAAGTTACCTGATAGTAGAGTCGAGATTATTACTAAAAGTGTAATGTACATTTTATTGAACGTGCCTTGGACGAGTTCCAAACTTCAATTTGATTCACCTAAATCCTTTTCAAACCTTAATAACTCTCACATTGTCTGCTCAGGCAAATATGCATTCCTATACCGTAGCCACTATCCTACATATGCCTGTAGTACTTTAACATCTGTTGCTGTGTTTCGCCAGAATAGTTAATATTATTCTTTTTTATTTTATTTATATTTCCCTATTTTCCCCTGCAGGATCTCGGCGGGTACCACCCGCTGGTAATTCATTAAATTTTGGTGCTAGGCGCTGTTACTGGTGTGGCTGACCAATCCAGGGGGTCTAGGCTTGACAACTTCAGCTATCCTCCAGGAGCACCTCTCTAGGAAGTTGGGGTGCCAAGCGTAAGACGGAGTGATATTGTGGATGCTTAAAGTGCCCGTTGTCGTCCCGAAAAAACATACGTCTAGTCAAGCCGACGACAAACTCTTCAAAAGTCGTTATTAGTGCGCGTAAAGTACGGGAGATAAGCAGCTGGCCCGTTGAACCCCAGCCAGAATGGGCTATTCCACAGAGATGAGATCCTCCACAGCAACGTGAAATCGTCGGTCCTCTAGAAACGACGCCAGAACCCTTACTTCCATTGCTGAGACGGACGCTTCCAGAAGTTTGTACAAGACACCGTCGTACCAGACTCTGTCAAATGCCTTCTCAATATCAAGAAAGACGCCGACAAAGCCCTTGTTTTTCTCGACAGCCAGGCGGTGTAGCACCAGTTGAAACATAATGTATGTCCCTCTCAGAAGCCAAACTGATTATCACGAAGTTCGACATAACATTTCAGCCTCTAGAGGAACAAGCGCTCTAACAACTTTGCCGGGTGTGGCAGAAAGGTTATTGGCCTGTAACTTGAGGCATGGCGTCGGTCCTTTGCCGGTTTGCGATTACAATAACCTTCTTTGATTTCCAGTACTCGGGGAAGTGGCCGGTGCGAAGAATTTCATTTAAGACTCGTGTGTATGCTACCACTGCACTGCGCGGCATCTTTGATAGTGAAATATTGGAAATCCAGTCGGGTCCCGGGGCCGTCTTTAGCTTTAGATGAAGTGCTGCTTTGCAGACCTCAGTCAGCGACACGAAGAAGTGTTCTGGTAGGGCTGGTGGTATTTCTGAGTAAAGCACCTCCCATACTTTGTACTTCACAATTTCATTGTGGAAATGGTCGACCACTGGAAAATGCTGAAATTGCAACCCAAGATGATTGGCAAGGATTTTCGCGGAGTAACAACGGTTACCGCGGTCGTCAAGCAATGGCTGTACAAGTTGAGGAGCATTGGTTAGGCTCATTGTGAGGCGGTAGTAGTATTTTTGTTAATCCTAATTGTAATATTTATTATTAAGGTGATTGTAATTTTATTTTTTTCCTTTGAATGAATATGCAAAATCAGTAATTCATAAATGCCTGAATATATTTAAAGCCAGGGCCTGTCTGATTAACAGAGGTAGCCTGTTCTATTGACCAGCTGCAGAAATAGTAAGAAAAATCTAAATATCTGCTGGAAGAGTGAAGAGGTATTTAGAGTTGATTGTTGTCTAAATCAACGGCCGTAACAGCTACTTCGACCGTGATAAAAATATGCAAATTTTCAGGCCCAAGCAAGATTAATAGACGGATCCTTGATGACAAATGACGGGAGGTGGGCACAGATTTTCGGGGAAAAATTTTGACCGATCGTTCCGGACAAGAGACCGAAAAAAATACCGTAAATTACAGTAACTTGGAGAAATTGCGGACTCGACTATGAAAAATTCATGTTACGAAAATACGGGGTAAATTTTGTGTGACACATATTTTTGAGACGAAAATCAATATCTAAGGATTTCATTCCACTCTCGGCAAAGCGCTCATTACTTTTACCAATTATCGACTATGCAGACGTCTGTTACTCCGATCTCACCGAAGAACTACTAAATAAACTCTATCGCCTTCTCAACTTATGCATTTGCTATTTGGCTTGCGGGCGTATGATCATGGTTCTTAATTTCGTAAACAGTATTAGTAAATAATAAAAATAAACTAAACTATAAATAAAAAATGTCCTTCAGAGACGTCCCATCCGAGATAGTCCCAAGGAGACTGGCAACATTTTCCCTCTGTATAGTGAAGCTAATAATTGCCAGCCTTCCTGCCTCCAGACATTCCGTCAGCCCCTTTGATAACTCCTTGGCCAGGCGCCTTGCTGAAGGTCCCCATGGGCCCATCGTCTCGACCCCAAACGGCGCAAGTTTGTAACCAGTACCAACCGCAACTTGAGGTTCTCAGTAGAAAATGCCGCACTCTTTTTCCGTCGGGTATCTTGCTATCGCTCCGCACAATCCCAGAAGGTTCTAAGATTGCGGGCACACCAGAAGTGACAAGAGCCGAATATATTACTAGATGGCGTTAGGCGTCACTAATATACTAACTATAAGTAATTATGTAGTTTTCATAAAAAAAAAACATTTAAATTTAGTAAAACAAAAAAGTTAAGTATCACACGACCGTTTCCCTTTCGGGGTGGTCAGAAACCACGCTTATAAATAAGCGGATTCACATTTAGCCAACTTTACTATAGGCCAATCATGACAAGTGGCAAGCTCGTCGATGTCTCCAGCGTACCAAAGGAGAGAAATGTCACAAATAAATTAAATATTAATTATTTAAATTAATAAATATTATTGTGTTCTGACCAGGAATCGAACCCGGTACCACGGGCTTAACCGCTAGACCACGGAGGCAGTTGTAAATTTAGTTCACGTAATAATTACCCCGATTTTGTCTAAAATCTCCTGAAATCAGCCCCAACATAATAACGCTTCACAGCACCCAGTGGGG
Source organism: Tinea semifulvella (assembly GCA_910589645.1). Classification (NCBI taxonomy): domain Eukaryota; kingdom Metazoa; phylum Arthropoda; class Insecta; order Lepidoptera; family Tineidae; genus Tinea; species Tinea semifulvella. The sequence continues at coordinate 2,472,949 of OU342604.1, forward strand.
CAGAAAATACGATTACCCTGTTCCTTTAGACGAGCACACATAATTAAAGACATCGTACGGAAAATTATAGAAAATTGCTCACCGTGCACCTTAACTTAATAAGCAGGTGATTTTATACCTAAACTAGCTATTTGTAGGTATTTATAGGATTTTTGGGACGAGATAATTTATAGTTACAGGAAAACGTTCCTAGGGGTATCTGCCCTTACTGTCCCGTCCCAAAAATCCATTCTGGGGCAGCAGTCTCAACATTTCATTACGATAGCTAACTTGATGAATTCAGTAGCCCTTATTCTGTTACTTAAGCGCAAACGTTATATAATGGAATCCGTTAACTATATACATATATATCACGCTATTAAAGTTGATATTTGCACGCCCTCTATCAAGGTCAACCGCTTATAGAGTTGAGAATTAAATAATAGTTTGTAATTATGACGTAACCTCTGACGTAAAAACGACATGCACTAATAACGTAAGGGACTAAGAAACGAATGACCAAATCACGTGATCACTTTCCAAAATTTGTTAACGCTTGTCGAAAACGTATATTTTTTTTAAACGACGTCATGGCCTTGGATTACATCTACACCTATTCAGTTTATCTTGCGTTGCGTCGCCGCTAGTGACGAAGTCAGCTTCATAATCTCGTGCTGAAGAAATCAATTATTTTGACAACAAGACCGCTTCACGGCTTTCTGAAAAATGGCAGAAGCCATTATCACAAGTTGCAGGCTGGCTAAAAACAAAAATACACATTTCTGTAATAAGGGCTATAAGCTTAAGGATCAGAGGAACAAGAAAGCGAGTGAGATGGATAGGATGTGAGGTTGGAGCAGGTATGTTCGAAGGAACGAATGAATGATTGAATGTAAATGAATGTTAGATGATTTTATATATTTAGTTTTATGTATTTTTTAGTTATTATTGTTATTTTGTTGAAATAAATTTAAATTATTTTGGCAAATAGCTTTTAAAGAAATAGGCCGATTACGTTACGTTAATAAAAATAATACGTCACTAAACCATAGCCCACAACCGCTCATTTGAATCTATTAATAACTCAATAAGCAGAATAGCTTTAGTACCAAGAAATCGACTTTCTACTAGAAAAGGAGCAATTTTAAATTCGATAATAAAGACGTAGAATACATACATTTAAAACAGACTATCCAAGCTTAAATTGACACCACACTAAAATTAAAACGTAAACTTGGCGTCTTAAACCAATCCACGAGCTTGCTATGATGTGTAAATGTGATAATATACCTATAGTATAGCTAGTAAGTTATAGACTCTTCTACACTCTTACAAAATATATCATTACGTGTCCCCACACGTAGCACTCGCAGCAACAACTTATTTGTTATTTTTAATTCACTACTAGGTATACGGCTAATAGATACTTTTGTCGCTCTCTCGACTACTACGACAAGGAATTGTCTCATCTTGACTTATTTAACTCTAGTGTTAATAAATTTAAAAGCGACCTTAAACTACATATGTTCTCCAAATTAAAATAATATAACATTTCTAATGAGTTTATATATGTAGTATTAGTAATATTGTTTCTGCTATGATATAACTTACTATCTTAATTCAGTTTTGATGATAATAATTTTTTTTTTTTTGCTTAATTATTAATCTGCTGTGCTTGTTTTTGTTTTCGTTTATTGTATTTTGTGTAAATTCTCGACACTCAAGGTCTTGTTAATGGTAATTATGTTTATAATATTATGTAAATGACTGTTTGCTACCAAAATAAAATAATTTAAATAAAAAATAAAATAAGTCAGAAACGTTGACATCCGTCAAAGAACCAAAGTTACCGACATAGCTTTCAAAATTAGCAAGTTGAAGTGGCAATGGGCTGGACACGTCTGTCGCAGAAGCGATGAACGATGGAGTAAACGGGTCCTGCAGTGGAGACCACGTACTGGAAGACGCAGTGTGGGACGACCCCCCGCCAGATGGACAGATGACCTGAGGAAGGTCGCTGGGGGGGGATGGATGAGGGTGGCAGAAGATCGTGTAAATTGGCGAGCCTTGGGGGAAGCCTATATCCAGCAGTGGAGAGACACAGGATGATGATGATGATGATAACTATAAGGCCATCGCATAACTCTATCCTTGTTATTTCCTCATTAGTCTAGCTTTATCTCCGACTCATTTCCAGTTGTTGTCGCAAATCAGTGGAACAACCCACCCTTAGATATTCGACAGGCGTCAAATGGAATATTATTTTAAAATATGATTTCACACACAGATCCCAACAACTGTAAGTATTTATGTAATTGTTAATTTGAATTTGTATTCATAAATCTATTAAATACAAATATACAAAAAATACAAAAACGTTTAGGTATTTGTTCACAAAAAAAATACATAATTATTTTGGAGTAACTCTGATCCTCTGACTAGAATTCTCTGGGTTAAGCTGAGGATCAGTTTCTTCCTTGGTTACATTTCATTATTTACGAGAATAAATATTATGCCTCAGTATTAATTTAGTTTTAAAATTTATTAAATTGCATTATACTATTATTATATCAATTTAATGTATATATTTTTAGTACGCATAGGGATAGTGGCTATGGTATGTTGTTGCATATTTTGGTTTGTGTTTGCGGAATAGAGAAGAAGGGATAGGTGGTATAGCTTGTAGGACACGCTCAGAAAGGCAATATCTCAGGGAAGCTGCAGCTGGTTCAATAAGTGCAAGACATTGAAAGTATCTGTAAGAAATTTAATTTTTAATGTTGGCCCTAAACAGGTATTCCATTTTTATTATTATGTCAATGCTTTTGACTTGGATCGTGAATTATTGATGCCACTAAGCTATTGCATTGCAGTTTATAGCAAAACACGGCTCGTGGTAACTGTATTAAGTGATTTCATGGAATAACTCACTCCCCATTAGTACAAGGTCCATATCAACGCGACCTTTATTGATTTGGTTACCGTAAAACCATACAGCATTAATTGCTGCGTGTTTTTTTTATATTGAGCTGTAAACTATTTTATATTAAAAATATATATAAAAAACTTTTTTATATTATTTGTATTAGTATGTAAATAAGTATTTATTCACTAGTATATATTGAAGTCTAACATTTTCTATTAGTTTTGATAGCACCTGCCTTATCTCGTCGTAACTGCTTTAGTTGTCCCAAAGGTTTGACCAGTATAGAATGTTTAGCGGCATTATGTCCACCTTTGTACTTTGAGCAATAAAGTTTATATTTTTGTATATTTGTATATTTCACCTATATAACAATCGTTATATTTTGGTATGTCAGTTAACAAATTTTAAAATAATAACAGTAATGCTATTAACACCATGCATCGTAGACAAAGGAGCATAGGAACACAATACAGTAGAAGGCATAAGACCACAAAATTATACAACTATTTAAAAGAATTTTCCGTCAAAGGCATGTCAATAAATTCTGACAGGTTATAAAAAGCATTATTTTGGAAAAAGATTTTCAATTTTGTTTTAAATTCACTTGGTTGTAGTCTAGTTATAATCTCAGGTAGTTTATTGTATAATGTAATTTTCAACTGCAAACCTTGTTTAATAAATAAACAAACATCATAATGCCTTTTGAATGTTGACGGTCCCCTAGGACCATAGTCTATATATATACAACTTAAATCTAAAATATTAGACTCTATACAATAGTGCACATCACACCTACATTCATTTTTATACACCAACATACTTCTACACACATCATTACATTTTTTTTTATATTTATAGTGAGCCTTTTGTTATTAATAATGTTTTTTATAAGTTTAGTTAAGAAAATGTAATTTCGTAACTGGCTATGTGTTTAGATATAAGTTTAACTGTTTATATAAAAAAGTCAATAATGCTGTGAAATTGTATAAATAAATGAAATAAAAATATAGCAGGACTATAGTTGCCTGATTTTACTCTTTCTCTTAGTATCCAAATGATATCCACTTTTTATATAATGAGACACGCAAATAATTCGATTCCTGCAGTTACCTTAAGTTTGACGTTTGATATTACTTTACAAAAAAATACTCTGACTTTCGAATTGTGGATGTTACAGGAGTCAGTGTCTTCATGAATTGATCTGATCCTTATAAGTAGTGATGCCCAATGCAAGACCAAGACCAAGACTTAGCCAGTCTTGGTCTTGCATCAGAATAGGTGGTCTTGTTGGTGCAAGACTCTTACTCTGACTATTTTTTTTTTTTTTATTGTACCAAGAAAATCTCTCTTTAGGGTACCAAACTTGAGAAATATCACAAATAAATTAATTAATTTATGGTGTCCCGACCAGGAATCAAACCTTGTACCTCCAAGTCCAAATCCACGGAATTAACCGCTAGACGTCGAAGGCATTAGGTATAGGTAGGATTTAGGTATACTAAAATAAAATTATTTGCAAACAAGCTCTCCCAAGTTCCAAATACCTAAACATTATTTGTTTTCCTTAGAAAAAAAAGTAAACACTAGCAAAATTTGGACACAAAATCTGTGCAAGAGTCTAGCGAGACTTATTTCAATTACATGTGGAGTTGGGACAGTAGAGCAAGCAGATGTGTTTCATTTCCATGAGTTGGGACAGTAACTGAGCAGACGTATTTCATTTCCAAGTCGAGTTGGGACAGTAACTGAGCAGACGTATTTCATTTCCAAGTCGAGTTGGGGCAGTAACTGAGCAGACGTATTTCATTTCCAAGTCGAGTTGGGACAGTAACTGAGCAGACGTATTTCATTTCCAAGTCGAGTTGGGACAGTAACTGAGTAGACGTATTTAATTTCCAAGTCGAGTTGGGACAGTAACTGAGCAGACGTATTTCATTTCCAAGTCGAATTGGGACAGTAACTGAGCAGACGTATTTCATATCCATATGGAGTTGGTACAGTAACTGAGCAGACGTATTTCATTTCTATGTGGAGTTTGGGACAATCGACTTTTAACCGTCACCTTACGATTTTTATTTGCCGGTAACTATATATATAGCTTATAAAACACGCTCACTTCACTAATTATATGCTGGTTGAAACTAGATCCTGAATTTGGTATTATCAAATCACAAGTTGTATAATAGTAGGTTAGATATTTGTGTAGCTCGTTAAACATCTTAATGCCATATTCTATGCAAACGTTATCTTCTCGAAATATGATAACTACATCCATTAGATGAGACACAGTGGGATAGCGAAATTAATTTTGTGGTCAAAATAACAATATTAATATTATATTCATTTTCACTCGTAGCTGTGATATTATAAGGGTTTAACGTTTAAGCATGCCTCTCGCTCGCACTATCCAATAATTTCAAATATTTTTGGTCTTAGTATACTTTTGAAAGATGTAGTCTATCAACTTATTAGCCAGTTAAATATATATCAATCATTTACTTGTTTTAGTAAAATTGAGAAAAATAATTAACATTTTTCTTATTCTAAAATTAGGTATATGAATGTAAAAATATGTCCAAAATGTCCTCAAGTTTATTTCATAGACAGTTGATATACTACATTTCTCAAAAGTACACACAGAATAGATTTAAAAAAAAAATGGATTTTGCAAGCAAGATTTTTTTTAGCTGAGCTTTCCTCTGTCAGATTAAACATTAACAGGTCATTAGAATCTGCTAGCAGTTTATTCTCTGGACCGCCTTGTTGCTTAGTCTTCTACTAGCAGGAGTGGTTTTTTTTTTAATAATGTCGTGTCACAAATTCCTTTAATAGATTTATGTGAATAAAGATATTTTTGACTTTGACTTTGAAAACACAGTGTAAAGCCACTAGCAGAAGTAAGAAGTATTTTAAATAATGACTTGTTACAATTGCTTGTAATAGGTTTACGTGAATTTAAATATTTTTGCCTTCGAAAATACAGTGTAAAGCTGCGCAAAGCACAGTAGTAGTTAAAGTGCGGAATGTAGTATGAATTTCCAACTTGTAGTATCTCAGACCCTCGTCAAACCGTCTAGTTAGGGTGGCGACAGTAGGCCAAATTATCCACAAATGTGTTATATTATAAGACCGCTTTACAGCAGTAGAGACTGTTAATTAAAGTGATATCAAAAGTGTTCAAATGATTTTTTTCTTTTAGAATAATAAATTTATCTAACGTTTTAAAAAACTCTTCATAAAGAAGTATAAATTTATTTAAACCATTTGCACATATAAAAGAATATAACACATTGCTTATTCGAGAATGCCAGTTCGTTGGGCGCGTAAATTGTGCTCTATGAAACATATTGACGTGGCAATATAATTTGGCTGGGTTATAACTGCGCAGCGCTCCACCGTGCTTCGAGTCCTAAATGCCTTAGTTGGGTTTGTCTCAACTTCCCACTGTGTTGTTTCGTCACAAGTTTAAATCTTTAGTCGACACACATCGACATGAGACTACACTGGGTATATGATAATAATCAAATATAGAAACTAAAATATAAACTTGTTAGGGAAACAAATGACTATCGACATCGTTGAGGGTAGATGGTTATTAAAACAGTTAGTGTAAATATATTTTAGTAATACTAAAATTATTTATTTTGGTCAAATTGTGAACTAAGTCAGTGCCAATACCATAAATCTACAGAAGGAGCAACGCTCGTCCCTATTTATTTTAAAAGTGTTACTATCCCCAAATTTTATTAAATTAGTACGTTGTCAGATTTACAACTCCTGTTCTTGTACGTTCCAGTTTCACTAAACTAATGCAAATGTTTTGAAAAAAAAATACTTCAAACCCTCGCCAACCCGTCTAGCAAGCTTAGGAGTAAAGGCCAAATGATTAACCGAAGGCTTAACGTCCTTGGCACTTGCTGTCAATGCTAGAATATTATATACTATATGTATAATGTATATTGTAAATTAACAAATAAATATAATGTATAAATATTGAGATTTCATATTATTAATAATTAGTTTAACAAATCTAGTAGGTGGTAGGCAGACTGATGGTGATAACTTGTCTAGTCTGCCGGGGCAGGAAAGTATCCACCGATAGTGCCGATAAACCCAGTAAAGAGAAACACATTTCAGGATCAGGCTTGAATTGCCGTCATGCCCAGTCAAGCCGGCATAGTGTTAGAGACTGATGTCAGCCATTAATGTCCGACACCAGTTGCTAACATTCAATAACTGCCACTTACCATTATGTGGGCGCAGGGTCACATTTCATGCTATTATAAAAAAAATATACATATACATAATTGGCGATAACAACTTTGTTGGATTTATACCTAATTGAAATTACCCAATTTTTATTCTTATTTTTTAACAACACTTAAATCAAATTAAATGAAGACGCAGTTTTATGTCATTTTATGTTAATATTTCATGACGAAAATAGTCAGTGTGAAATGGTTATTAATTATAACAACAGCTTTGCCGCGAATAATGGTGTCTGCGGCCGGCCTTTGGCGCCGAGCAAAATTTTGATTTTATGTAAATTATTTATGTACTTGGAGACAAAGCTTTCCCATAAACACAATAATCTCTTGTATTAAATTACTCGAGAGTAGTGGTGGCTTTCCTGAGAATCCAAGAAGCGCGGTTCGATACCCGGCATATTTCAATATCAATCAAGAAATACTAATACTAACTTGTGGAACAGTAAATAAATTCTATAAATATTGTTTTGTTTGCATAAACTCGATCAAATACACCTACATGGTTTATTTATCAGCACTATTAGCGTAAACGAAAATACACCGTCAATACATGGTTGCCCTTAGATATCCGACAAGCGCCCAACAGAATGCTATTTAAAAGAATGATCTTCATACACTCCTTAACCTAATAACTGTAAGTAATATTGTATATATTTATGTATTAATATTTATTTAAATTTAGTATTATTAAATATATTTATGTTTTATATTAGTATTAGATTTAGTAGAATTTCAATTATCTACATATTTTCCTGTTTAAATATTTGCACCTACCTCCCACATACAATGTTCGTAATGTCCCTAAGGTTGGCCGAGTAAGAATGTCTAGCCTTTGTACATATTACAAAAAGTTTTTAATTAAACAAATAATAATAATACGTCGTGGGTTCGATTCCCACCGGGGGCAAGTTGTACATTGTATAATTTGTCTCGGTCTGGGTGTTTATATGTATATATTTACAAAAATAAAAAAAAGTATAATATGTAGTTTATCAAACATCTAGTTTCCGTAACACAAGCCTCGTAGCTTACCACGGAATTTAGGTGGCGCTGTGTGACCTGTCTGGAAATATTTATTATTATATTTATTATTATTTATGGAACGAGCTTCCAAGACAGCATGATTCAAATCATACAGTATTTGATTGGGTAGGAAGTGGAACAGGATGGTGGATGACTAGTGTTTTATTGAACAATAAAAAGAGGAACCTATTTTTTGAAGTAGCCAGTCATAATTTTTCTCCTCTCTCTCCTCCACACACGATGATAGAGTAGTATCGCACCTCAGCCTCAGACGGCAGTAGACGTCTACAATTTTGTTGGTTCGGTGACGTCACACCGCGTGTGCTTCTTTATCGGTGCTGCAGCAGTGTCTGCTGCGTGATCACGCGCTTGTACCTATTGGTTGGAACTGTTGCTTGGTTTATTGGTTTTGTTTGACATTTGGGTAAAAATATTTTTATTCAAGAACCCTGTGGTCGAATAAGAGAGTAGCTGCTGCTGTAAATGGTAAGTACTTCTGCCCTTCCTTTGAACTTGACGGTGCCGGCTCGTCATCGAAACCCCGTCAGGGAGTTGTAAATCTCCCCCACAAATGTCTTATTTCTAGTATATACAAAACTTCATGCACTTTTGGAATATAAATAGAAATCTGGTGTGTAGTACATAAACCGCGAACACGCTCGCTCCAAAACGGTAAAGCAAGATCGAGAGATAGCATGGCTTACTTCGAATCTTCTACAACCATTAAGCATTAGTTTCAAATACTATATCGTTCATAATCTGTATTATTCTAAAACTTGTAAATGAATTTCTGTTTCTATTTTTGTGTCTATACTTATGTATTAAATGTCAATAGTTTTCCTTAATAAATAAATTCCAATAATAAATAAATATATCACTTTATTTTACCATAATATTTATTTATGATAGAGTAGCCAACAGTGTTAACATCACACACTTATTTGTACTTAACACTAAATCAGAAGTTAGATGCTGCACCTATTATAGGCGACCACCACATTACCACAATAGCCTTTATGGCCTATAAAATATAACAATATTATAAAAATTTCAATAAGTATACAAAAACTAAATATTATTCAAAAAACTTAAACTAAACCTGAAACAATTAAATTACAATTCCTTTTAGAAATAAAAAAATATAAAATTACTAAAATATTACCTACTTCAAGTAATAAAGTAAAATAAATAAATTTTATAAAATTAAAAAAAAAAAAACGGTTTAATATTTAGCCAACTTTACTATAGGCTCAACTCAAGTCTTAAGCAAGCCAATAACTCAGGCGTACGAGGCTCGATAAACGCCATAAATTAATGATGTATTATTTTATTTATTTATTTATTATTTCAACAGCTTTAAATTACAGACTAATATTAACAATTAAACTTAAATAGCTAGCTAATTATATATAAATATTACCGTCACTAAACTTAAAAACTTATACATGAACATAAAAATACTAACATTTAAAATACTATAAATACAATAATTATAAACTAAAAAAACATTAAACAATCAATCATATCACAGATCACTATTGTATATGTGTGAATGTTGAATAGTGAAGGTGTAGTGTTTATTAGAATGTGTTTGTAGCATATTCTAGATATTTATTATGTAATTGATCATAATTTTATATTTATTGCATGATTTAAAGCTGCAGAACACAGAGTCTTAGACCGTCACTGCTGAAGAAGGGCTTTCTAGGGCATTATTCATATAGTCATGCATGCACTATACCACTATCTTGTTTAGATTTTTTAAAATAATTTCCATTGACTTTGAAAAGGATTTATTTTTTTATCATACCCCTTTCGCCCACCCGATGGTAAGTGAATGTTAGCAACTGGTATCAGACACTCAGACAAGAGACTGATATCAGTCCCTAACACTATGCCAGCTTGACTGGGCATGACGGCAATTCGAGTCTGATTCCAAATCGTGCGGATACACTTTACTGGGTTTATCGGCACGAACGGTGGATACTTTCCCGCCCCGGCAGACTGGGCAATTTACCACCATCAGTCCGACTACCATATATTTGTTGTTCTCGTTGAAAGTATAGCATATACAGCATGGATGCACAGACCGCGGCCCGCGGGCCGCATGCGGCCCATGGGTCGAATACTGGTGGCCCGCCGACAGCAAAAATAATACTCTCGTGCATTCGAAAAATATTGAATTCTATTCCAGAATAAAACAAAAAAAAAATATGTTCGAAAAGTAATGTGAAACTCGCGCGCGCGTAATTTGAATCTAGCGCCCAAAATTGCTAAGTCAAGTAACATCGCTCGCTATAGAAATCAAGAATTTTCTAGCGCGGTGAGCAAGCGAGATAGATATAGTCCCGTATTCCCGATTGCTCGCGTATCTACACGAAGCTTCCAGAGTCGTTTGCGCGGTATAAAAATCACGTTAACCGCAGCGGCCGAACAGTTCGCTTTTCATTTGAGTGAAGTGTCAACAACAGAAAGAAATAAGCGCGAAAATACAAAGCGAAGTAATAAGTGATTGAGAATAAGTGCAGTTTATTAGTGTTTTTGGGAGGCAATAGTTCTAGTGTAGATTTTAACTCGACTAGCCGGTGTCATATATTTTGATCCACATTCAACGTAGATTTCCTGTTGCAGTGTTAACCCGTCAAGTGCCGTGTATAATTGTGTTGTGAAAACGTAAGTAAAACTCTGTTATTAATAAGTGTTTCCCTACCTATTTAATCAATTTTAATCAAATTTAGCTTTAATGTTGGCTAAATATTAAAATAAACAAAGAAATTACTATTTTTATAAGAATTTCTCTAACTGTAATAATTACGTCATTATTTCAGATAAAATCTGTATAAAAATCTTAAAATTTCTGAGAAATAATATTTAATCAATTATTTTTGATAATTTAAAAAAGGATAGGTAATTTAAGTGGGTACTGTAATTGTTTTTAGGTGCTGTGTTAATCCTAGCCAGGATTAGAACGCAACATGGAGAAGCCAGGACCTAGTAAAAAACGTAAGGTTAAAGATGAAAATCGGCAGTTTCAAGAAATTTGGACTGAGAAATACTTTTTTGTATGGTCGCATAACAAAGTCGTTTGTTTAATTTGCAAGAATTCTGTTGCGATTGCAAAGGATTATAATGTAAAAAGGCACTATGAAACGCAGCATCCTTCTTTTACCAAGTTTACAGGCGAATTAAGAAAGCAAAAAATGTTGTCTTTAAAACGGGAGCTTATTGGTCAGCAAGCTATGTTTACAAAACACATTCAAGATTCAGAAACGGCTACAGAAGTTAGTTATGAAATTTCTCGAATGATAGCAAAGCGAAGTCGCCCCTTCAATGATGGCGATTTTGTAAAAGAATGCATGGAAATTGCCGCTAAGAAAATGTGTCCAGAAGCAGCAAAAAAGTTTGAGAAAATTCAACTGAATCGTATGACTATCCAAAGACGAATTATGTCCTTGTCAGGTAATATTGCGGAACAATTAATTGAAAAAACTAAGATCATGGAATTTTTTTCATTAGCACTCGACGAATCGACTGATATTAGTTCCACAGCTCAACTTCTCATATTCATACGAGGTGTTACTCAAGATTTTGAAGTCTTCGAAGAGTTATTAGGAATGTGTTCATTGAAAGGTCAAACCAAAGGAGTTGATATACTCAATGGACTTTTGAACGAGTGTTCAAAAACTGATTTGGACTTATCTAAGTTATCGGGAGTTGCGACTGACGGTGCTCCTTCCATGATTGGTATCAATTCCGGGCTAGTTACTTTGCTGAAAAAGCACCTGCAAGAAAAAAACATAAACACTGAAGATCTCATGCAGTTTCACTGCATTATACACCAGGAAGCCCTCTGTTCTAAAAAAAATGAATTTCAAAATGTAATGAAAGTAGTAGTTTCGACTGTAAATTTCATAAAATCACGAGGACTCAATCACAGACAATTCAAACAATTCCTTGATGACATCGAAAGCGAATACGGAGATTTACTGTATTATACAGAAGTAAGGTGGCTAAGTCGTGGATTGACACTGGAACGATTTCTAAATTTAATAGAAGAAATTGGAATATTTCTGGCGGAAAAGCAAAGGGATGTCCCGGAACTTAAAAATCCTGATTGGTTGTGTGATTTAGCTTATTTAGTTGACATTACAAATCATTTGAATGTCTTGAACACACGGCTTCAAGGCAAAAATCAACTGATATCCCAGCTCTATGCTCATGTAACATCCTTTCAATGCAAGCTGACACTTTTCAGATCACAATTGAATTCTGGAAATTATAATCATTTTCCGAATTATAAGAAAATGGCTGAAAAATTCAACAAAACTGCGATTAATTTCAGTTATGTAGAAAAGCTAGATATTTTGATTCAATCTTTTGAAGACAGATTTTCGGAGTTTAAAAAAGTGAAACCTCTGTTGGACATATTCAGCAATCCTTTCACTATTTCAGTTGAAAATGCGCCAGAGTCAATGCAGTTAGAAATTATCGACATTCAAAATGACCAAGATTTACGCAACAAATTCAACGAAGGAGACTTGCTGAACTTTTACCGCTGCATTGATAAAAATATGTACGAAGAGTTGCGCATAAACGCTCTGAAATGTGCCAGCTTATTTGGTTCTACCTATATATGTGAACAAACTTTTTCAATACTAAATAATAATAAAACAAAAAATCGAAACCGCCTTGCAAATGAAAGTTTGGAAGCAGTTTTACGTGTTGCTACAAGTAAATTTGAGCCAAATATAAAAAAGATTGTAAGCACTATGCAGTGCCACGCTTCAAATTAATAATTTCTTTTTTAATTTTAATAAATTTTTATCAATTCTTTATTGTCTTTAACTACCTATACCTACTTCTGGCGGCCGGCCCGCTATCAGTTCATGATTTGGCCGAGTGGCCCCTAGTATTAATAAGTCTGTGCAACCCTGATATACAGCAATAATTGCAGTAGATCCATGTTTATTAATAGGGAAATAGAAGACTTTAAGAGTATCATCATGATTATAGCTTCTACATCACAGAGTCCCAGTCATCTACTGTTAAAGATGGGCCAATATTTCCAGAACATATCTAAAGAATTTAATTCAATAATAAAGAATTTGATTTGATTGGATTATTTTTGATTTTATTTAATACACATGATTTAACATTACAAAGAAATTATTTGACATTGTTATTTTAGTTCTTGTGCAATAAAGCATTTTTATTATTATTATTATTGATTAAGACTTTAATATATTTTACATGCTTGACAGTTTTTTGTCTAGCTGATAAGCTAATAAGCTAACTAGGATGTCGATGTCACGTTCATAGGTCGAATTTTAATTTATAGTGAAATGAAACCAGGGTTTTATTGAACATTTTCTTAACAAGATTTCGTAGTAGTTTTGAGGTTGCTTAAAATTAGAGTTACTTTGAGAGATCGTATCGACTGGAACTTAGGTTAAGTGTTTTGGGATACCACATAGTAATACTGGACGTAAGTGAACGTTTAGGATTCACTTAAGTGTTAAATAATTGCTTGCACTTTATATTCTATTATTATGTTACTTTTAAGTAATACGATTTAAAATAAAGAAAACTATAAATAAAAAATGTCCTCTAGAGACGTCCTATCCGAGAGATAGTCCCACGGTGACTGGCAATATTTCCCCTCTGTATAGCGAGGCTAATACGTTGGTAGAAATAATTGCCAGCCTTCCTGTCTCCAGACCATTCCGTCAGCCGCATTGATGCCGCTGATGGTAAGTGGCGCGGAAGGTCCATGAATGTTATCAGCTGGAATCAGACACTTATGACTGACATCTGACCCTAACACTATGCCGGCTGGACCTGATAATTTTTCACACTTTGCTTAAAAGACTCCAGGGTTATAAGAAAGAGGAAACACATTCGCTGCAAGTTTATAGTTTTTTGTTTTAGTCGATTTGTCTGTACCTACTATAACTTTTACATCTTACTTTCAAAGACTTTAGAAGTCTTTGCTAACTTCCGTACATTTAAATTTATCAACTATTTAATATTCAACCAAAACTAATAAAAACGCGTAGCTTCAAAATAAATCGTGTCCATTAGGTATAAAATTGCAAAAATTCAAACAACAGTAAACAAAATTTTAATTAGCGACTTTATTTAGTTGCTGGCCATCAAATAAATAATATTTATACTAAAATAGACTTTAGTTTTATAAACATAAGACCACTGGTCAATATCCTAGTAGTCTAGTCGACGCACGTAGTCTGAACGAATTGTGACAAAGCCACACTGGCAGTTAAACTAAAACTTGCCAAAGGAATTTGATTCAACTTGTATAGTATCGTTTGAGCAATTAAGACGAAAATGGCTTGATGAGTAATAAAGGTTGTTGCTACACTATAGCCAATAGGATAAGTGCCCTTGTGGTAATGGGAAATGCAAAGGACATCCTGGAGAAGAAATTAAATACTGCATAGTTTTCTACATTCATTTGCTAACTGTTTGACCCGGCTTTGCCCGTGTGTCTGGTTGAGTGGGGCACTGATGGCAGGCACAAGCGTTACGTCCGTGATCGGGTGCTGCTGTGAACACGTTTAATATATTGTCCTTAAATTAGCAGAGGTTTTTGCAATTTTGTCGACTTTCGGGTTGCACATGGGCAAGTGGTCTATCTTAATTCTGACGTGCTTGGTGTAGTTCTGTATATGTTTTATTTTGTAAATCTGATATAGTAGCTGAGTTTTTCTTGCAGATTCCTTTCTCAGTCAGATTAAACATTAACAGGTCACTGGATTCTGCTAAGCTGCTGGTCTTCTGCTAACAGCTTACTCATTGGAGCACTTTGCTGCTGAGTCTTCCACTAGCAGGAGTAGAATCATTCAAAATAACTAAATTATTGACGTTTCATAAATGCCTGTAATAGGTTTACGTGAATAAATATATTTTAACTAGACTTGAACAAAAACACATTAAAAAAATGGAGTCGTCGGTTCACGTGTTGTACTCTGGTCAGGGTGACATCATCTCTGGGTTACAAGGAACATTTTTACCGTATTTTTTTCAAATTAGTTACTGAACTAAAGGCCAAATAAACAGACAAACAGAACTGCCTCCGTGGTCTAGCGGTTAAGTCCGAGGATTTAGACTCGGAGGCACCGGGTTCGATTCATAATGATATACATAATGGTCTATAGTAATATTGGCTAAATGAGTAAAAAAAGCGTGCTTTTTGACCATCCCAGAAGGGATTTGGTCGTGATGATACTTTACGTTTACTTATACAATCAAGTTGCCGTGGAGTCACGTGTCATGATCAGAGATTCTTAGAACATTTTTAGATAAATCTAGTAGTTTAAGGTGAGTAGGTTTCTAGAGATGACATCTGCACCATTTTGACGTGATGTGCCATCTTTTTCATTTCATCTTTGAGGTCGGTAAATTTTCTTATTTTTTTCTGTCAATGTAATTTGCAAGTTGTGTGTTTTTTTTTTTTAGACTGAGCACGACATTTGTCACCCCACCTAATGGTAAGCGGTACGCGAGGTCTAAGAATAGGAGCAACTGACGCCAGCCTCAGACGACCGACATCAGTCCCTACCACTATGCCGGCCTATAAAGATGCTTTTTCACATTTTTCGTTTGAAGAACTTCAGGTTATAGGAAAGGGGAAACAGACTGGCTGGGAGAGCATTCCACATCTTAAGCGTGCGACAAATGTAAGATAGAAATAATTCTCCAAATTTGTATGTACGCGTAGGGATAGTGGCGACGGTATGTGGATGCATATTTTGGCCTGTACGAGTGGTTCGGTTGCGGAATAGAGAAGAATGATTGTGAAGCTGTTTGTGGAGGTATTTAGGATAGCAAAGTCAATAATGTGTCATATTTTGTCAACTAATGTAATATCTGGTTTATTGTATTGTATTGTTTTATCTGTAATAATAGATGGGTCAAAGTAAAGCTTATTAGTTTTGTTTTTAAGAACGACGTCAGGAGTGTATTTGTAGGGCATGAACGCTTCAGATGTAATAATAATAATAATACTATAATAATTATTTATTTATACAGTATAAATTAGTTACAATAATAAATACAATAGTGAAATATTTATATAATAAATTACACGATGTGAACAATATTGACGCTACATATTTCCAATTGTATTGCACGTTGGAGCCCAAACCAGGAATTTTCGTCTTGTGTCTTGGGCTCCAGCTGCACTAGCTACCCTAGTATTCTACATAATATTTACATTTAAAAATAATAATAATAATTTTGATAAAACATTAAGCTAAAACTATTCTAATCTATTGTTAATGCATGTTCGACGTCAGGAGTAGTAGGGCATGAACGCTTTAGATTCAAGTTTGTATTTGTGTGCTAATTTCTGATGAATTATGTTAGCTCCCTGATCGTGTCTATGTTTGTAATCAGTTTGAACTATAGCACAACAGGAGTCTGTTATATGTCGGATATTTACTGGTGAGCTACTGCAAGGTCTACACGTGTCTATAACATCAGGTTTCTTTACGTTGTATTTTGAGTAGTTTTTGTTTTCAACGACCAGGTCAAGAATATCTTTTATAAATTCTTCAGCCTCTTAAAACATGTCTTATTATTATTATCTTATATCTCTTTGATTTAAACCGAAACCTTGGCCGTCATAATTTGCAAAATGAAACAAACAACAGCCGAAATTAACTCCTTAACCGAACGAAAATTGGCCAGAAAATATTTAATTAAGCCATCATTTACAAAAGTGAAGTATGAAAAGCTTTAGACAAAATGAAAAAGTGGAGTCTTGAAATAAAAGAGGGTAGCGAAAAAAGCGAATGTTTTGCCATAGACATATATAATGATTTGCATGGAGATTAGCAGCCGTATTCCATTCATCATCATAGCCCCTTGATAGAACCAAAGAGATCAAATATAATATAGAGCTGACTTCAAAAATGGAGGAGGTTGTCAATTCGACTGTATTTTTTTTTGTTTATTAGTCGTTATTTCGCTAATGGGGTGAATCAGGCAAAGCTTTTTGTACATGTCGCTAGCGGCAATGGTACCTAGTTTTAAACCTATGTCACACTATTTTAAAATGTTTTGTAGTTTTTTATATTTTTATAACAGAAAAATGTATTGTAAGTTAACGTTACCTACATTAAAAGACGAATTAAGAAAGCGAACAGTCTTCAAAAATAAAAAAGTTTACATTAATATAACGGCAATTTTGGGATGCCATATCTTTGATTACGCTTGGATATCTCGATGTGTACACTTAAAAGCTGCTCACTTCGTCATAATCTCCAGAAAATAATAAATTTCGTAATGAAATTACAAGATTTCTATGCAACTGACAGTTATATTAGGTACCATCTATCATGCGCCATCTATCGTGATAAAAAGTTAGTGATACACCAATTGTAAATTTTGATGATTATTTTTTGTTTAATAAATAATACTTCAGAGGTGGTCCATAAATCTTATCGAAATAATTCAGAGCTTTTTGAGAAAATCAACAAAAATATAAAAGTAGGTACTCAATTTGTCCAGGCGCCTGAACTTATGTTACCATACAGTTCACATAGGACTATAGAAGGCACTCTCGCTTTATATTAAGTTCAGGCGGTAAGGTCTATATCTCGTAAGTGTTTTTTCAGAACCGTAGTACATAATGCAAATCCAGATTCACAATCCATACATCGCGAGACTTGTTTACATATAATGTTTTGGTTTGTGGTTCCTATCAGCAAAAGTTTTTGAGTCTTATTCTAATATATATGTCTTTGGTCCTGTCCTACATCCTGGCAGGTTTTGCTCGGGTTATTTGTATAACTTAACATGCAGGGTAAAGGATACTCGCCCGTATATTTCTACATTAGGTTCTTACTTTTAAGAAATGTGCAATTCTGCGTCATATCCTGCAGTGAATTTAATGTATAGGTAAACACCACATTAATTTAGACCTTCTAAATTTTTATTCTAGACTGGAAAGATTTCCTGTCCGTATAGCAAGGCTAATACGTTGGCAGAAATAATTGACAGCCTTCCTATCTATCTCTAGACCTTTCCACGCCGAAGAGACGGTTTAACAACTCCTTGGCCAGGCGCATATGGGCCTATCGCCCGACCCTAAATGGCGCAAATTTGTAACCTCTACCAAGGTTGGCGTATTTGCGCAACTTGAGGTTCTCAGCAGAAACTACCGCAATGTTTGTGCCTGACGAGGTCGCCTGGATGTGAGATTAAGAGATTGAAGGGAGAAGGTAATTTGTTCCACGTCCCCAATGACCTTGCATCCACAGTTAGAAACTGGACTCAGCCACTTATGACTGAAATCGGTCCCTAACACTACGCCGGCTTGACTAGGCATGACGGCAATTCGGATAATGTAAAAATAATAATAATCATGAATTGAAGCTCTCCTATTGGTCCTTCATGCTACATCGCACGTGAACCCAAATCAATGAAATTTCATTTCGCTAGCAAGGCATTCTATAATGAAATTCCTTTTGAGAAAAATATATAGCTGAGATAAATTAAATTAGGTCAATAGATTTTTATTTGAAGTTGAATAAAATCATTTGATTTTAAATATTTGTATTTTTGATTGAAATGCCCGACACATCTAAGGTTGGATTATATCAAAACGAAGTCTCTCTAAATGTAACGATTAAATTATGTCGCTGATAGTACCAGCTAACAGGTGTCCTTTAAAATAAAACTATAGATAGATTCAATGCCATTTTTAACTTAAATTTAAATTGTTACGATAACGCCCACTAACCAAAGCTTCTAAGTACATGTCTACTGAGCTAATGTCTACCTTCTATCTAGTGTTTTAAGTTTCAGATAGACAGATAGTGAGGTTGTCCAGGCCCGGATGGCTAATGGGCTTGAATTGGGAACAGGGACATTCCACGTTTTCCCCGACAGGATCTCACCGGATAACCACCCGCCGGTAATTCATGCACTTTTAGTACTAGGCGACGTTACTAGTATAACAGTGATCGTGTAGCTTACAAACCCAGGGAGATAGGTTCCAGGAGCACTTCTCTAGGAAGTCGTCTCCCGTTGGGGGGCCGAGCGCAAGACGGAGCGATATTCTGGAGATGCTTGAAGAGTGTCCGTTGTCGCCCCGATAAAACATTCGTCTAGTCTAGCTATCCAACTTCTCTATAGTAGGCATCTTCAAATCTCGAGCTATGACGGAATTACGTAAGAACCACGATTGTGTAAAACTTTAATAGCGCCATCTATGGTCGACTAGAGAAACTTTTTTTGCCAAATAGTCAACTAATAATTGGAGTCAATGTTAATTGGGATAAGTGCTTTGTAGGCTTTAATGTTAATAATAATTTGGTAAAAAATAGGAATATTGTATTAAAACATATATATTTACGAGTATATAATTATATACATTCTTACTAAGGCTTACAGTGTTGATCGAAGCGATTAGCTAACTTCCTCAATATAGGAAAATTCGGTTGTTTATAAACCGATTTCAGTTGCAAATCTCAAACTCACATTTCAGTTCGCTCACTGTTTGTAGCAGTCTTTTAAGTCCTGTTTTGGCCAAATAATTTGTCCCAAATTTTGTTGTAACCCGCTTGAGATTTTGGGTACTAACAGTGTTGGGTTACGGTTTTTTACCCGCCCAGATCCGATGCTTTCGTTTGCGGTGTTTTCGATGGCGCATGTCGGGGCCTGTTGTGCGCGTTGCTTATTTAATTATAGAAAAATTAAAAGCCATAATCCGCTGCAGCACCAGCTCTAACAAAAGTACCTTGAAGGTGAAAAGAGGCTTGGTATCTCCAAGGTATTAATGTCATTCCGTCTGGACGCTTGCCATCGTCTCGACTCAAGTAAGTTGGTTCAAAAATAGGTGGGTGTGAGACTACTGCAATGAGGATGAGGACACAGGGCACTTTTGATGGCCCATTTTGATACTTAATGCTAGTGAGAACACCCGGTATGCTTCGTGGTCGGACATGAACTTATTTCAATGCCTAAAATCCTTGATGGCCCAACCTGGTCCTTCGAGCCGGATTTAAACCAGTGACCTATGGACTTTTAAACCGTACAATAACGAATTCCTTGATCCTTTTATTATCGAGTAGTGAAATTAAATTTTGGATGTAGATAATAGATATGTAGCTGCAACATCTGTATCCGCTGATTTATGTATGATTAGTTTTCTATATTGATAAGTTGACTGACGTCAAAGGTGGTCATATGAAACAGTATCTAATAGGGACTAACCCATTTTTGTTTATCCACGGATTTATGCTCGTGCATACAGCTCAAAGTTTGGAAATTAGAGGCCCTGTTTGAGTTAGAGATGAGCTGGAGAATGATTTAGTTCTGGAACCAGACTTAGTCGCTTCTCATGTATGACTAGGGTACTACTAGTATCTATATTAAAATGTGAGGAATACATTTTATCTTTAATTGTATTATACATTTATTTTTATACTGTGTTTTTCTTATATAATTATTAATTAATAGTGTATATGTGTATGTATGTATATGTGTATATATGTGACATCCAGCCATAAGAAACCTGGGGCCGCTGCAGAATAAGCCGCACGCCTTAAGCGCAACAAGTACGCGTAGATCATCATCAATTAGCATTTTATTCCATTTGCAGTTGAAACGATGAGCCTGTGGTCCGAGGAGGCTCTTGTGTTCTCCCGCGAGCTTGGTGACAAACTCCACTTGGCGACGGGTGACCCTTTGAGTAGAGAATATCTCGTTCAAAGGGTCAACCTCGCTGTTCAACGGGGGAACGCAGCGAGTGTCCTCGGCACACTACGCCCATAGTCGTAATTTTATTTATTAATTTTTAGCTTTTAATTAGTTTTAGTTCTTAATTATTTTATTTTTTAATCGTTGTACTTTACTCCGAATAAAGAAACAAATTATAGAAACTTAATTAATTAAGAAGAAGAAATTATTATTATTTATTATTATTATTATTAATAAATATCTCATATAGTGTATATATTATTTTTATAGGTTCCCATATGTTATTTTTTAAAACTATAAAGGACATTATTCATCTTCTATGGGTATTTGGGCTAAATTGTAGACACAGTCATACGAGTATATGCATTTTTAGATAAATGATTTTAACTAGGGTTAAACGACATGTTTTAACTGCCTCCGTGGTCTAGCGGTTAAGCCCGTGGATTTAGACTCGGAAGTACCGGGTTCGATATCTGGTAAAAATATTTATTAATGTAAATAAATACATTTAATTCTTTTCCTTCTTTCATAGATAAAACAATTGAAAAATTTAATCTCTGCTCCGATCGTCTATTAAAAATAAATTCTTATATGGCCTATTATTGAAGTAGATAAATACCGGCGAATCGTGCTAAAAATGTAGTTTATAATGTAACTGGGTAGGTATTCAGTGATGTGAAACATTGCAGTATCGATAATCACACGCTCGGGTTATTTTAGTGAACGATTCGGAGGTAGGTACAGTCGGATATAATATAAAAAAGTTACAAATGTCCTGAGAAAACTTTGTTCTGCCTGAACGTTGTCTTGTCTACTATTATCCGTATGTGTCGACTATTTAATGAAACAAACTCTATGAAAATGAAAATCTAGACATTGTCACGTTAGGCGATATATATCTAAATAATTATTTAATTCTAATAGAATTTAATTTCCAAACCGTATAAATAATTAAAACTACTTAAAAGTAAAAAATTAAATAAATATAAACTAAACCTAATTAAAAAAAACTATAAGTTAAAAATGTTCTCTAGAGACGACCATATATTCAGAATGTATATAAAGTTGTTTGGTGGATTTATGTGTCTGTTTTGTCTTAATTTCTATTGTTAAAATAAATAATTGTTAATGTATTAATCTATTTGATGTGTAAAAGTGCCTAAAGTAGGCCTACTTACTGAATAAATTTATTTTAATTTGAATTTGAAATTTGACCCTTCAGTGATAGTCCCAAGAAGACTGGCAACATTTTCTCTCTGTATAGCTAAGCTAATCATCATTTTCATTACATCATTACAGCCCCTAGAACACAGAGTCCCAGACCTCCACTGCTGGAGATGGGCCTTCCAGAACATATATCGGCCTACACTGGCTTGGCGAGAATATGATGTAAATTTTTAATGACAATTTATTAACGATTCCACAAACTAATATTAGTGGAACCGGGACCGACGCACGGGAACAGTGGTTTTGTAAATCTATGACAAATGTACATAAGAAAAGTGTATTTCTCATTGGTACATGCTGGGGAGGTTTGAACCGACCTTTATAGGATTTAAGGAACGCGTTCTTACAACCGAGCCACGCTAATACGTTGGCAGAAATAATTGCCAGCTTTCCTGTCTCCAGATTTTTCCGTTAGCTGTTTGGACAACTCCTTGGCCAGACGCTCGGCTGAGTGTCCTCATGAGCCCATCGTCACGACCCCAAACGGCGTAAATTCGTAACCTGTACTGAGGTTGGCGTATTTGCTTGAGGTTCTCAGCAGAAACCGCCGCACTTCCCGCGCTTGACGAGGTCGCATGGATGTGTGATGGGCTAATGTGTCGACACATGTCGCATCTCACACCAGGGACCTACCAAGTTTCCACGGCCCAACGGTCATGCCGTCGGGTTTTTGCCATCGATCCGCGCAATCCCAGAGCGTTCTAGTATCACGGGTACTCCAGCAGTGACAAAAGCCCTTCGATGCGCAAGAAATCCCATTGATTTTCGCACGTCAATCGATTCGTTTTAATCATGCGAGTGTCACTAAAACTATGACATTAATTAAATTTCAGTAAGGCGACAACCAGACGCCATATTGTGAGAGAGAAAAAAATTAAGTCGATGAAGTGTATCGAGAATGATGAGGTTTCTCTTATTATTTGTAATTTCGAGTGACCATTTAGGATTTATGACGCGTTAAATTTGGTTATTTATTTATTTATTTATTTATTAAGTAGGCACACAAGACAAATAACAAAGAAAAGAGACCAAAAGTAAAATCAATGAAGATCAGTTCAAAAAAATAAAAAAATAATAAAGCAGGTGTTAGATTATATCCTTCAAACTCGACTTCAGTGTCGAAAGTCTTCTGTCAAAAATGTCGATGTTGTGTTTGCTTGTCAGTTCATTGTAATATCTACACATCTTCACAATAGGGTTAAAGTGGGACGTGTTATTTGCATACATGCCGAGAGTAAACGTTACTGGTTTGCGGGATCTATGAGCAGTATTTATATTTATTGAGGACGAATGAAGAATTCTGTGCAGACATATGATGTGATACCGTTTACGACGAGATTCCAAAGATAAAATACCAAATTTGGCCAATCTTTGTTTGTAGTTTTTTAATTTTCGGTAATGTAACACAGAACTCTTAAAGTTAGCAACCATCACCATTTAATGCAAGTCCTACCTACCTATAACAAAGATGTCCTAAAATTCATATAATCGCATAATTGCAGTGCCTCTGGGATGCTAGTAGAGGCGCGGGTGGATGGATTCCATGCTATTATGAGGAGGCGATGTGCCTCAATCCTCGCCCGCGTGAGGGGCAGCCCCAGCAGCATCCTGGCCGTGTGCGCTGAGGTGGGACTCTCCGTTCTTGGGGCACTGGATACGCCTGCATGTCAGCAGGTGACCTGGGCCCCAGAAAAGGAAAAAAATAATAATAATAATTTTGTATTATAATTTTGTATTTTTACTAACACTAGATATTATAAGATTTCTTTAAAAATTGTTACTAACACATATGAAATTTATTCTGAAATAAAGTTGTATTATTATTATTATAATCGCCTACGTGGACTAGCGGTTCGTGGATTTAGAATCGGAGGATTTAGTCAGGACGCAATAATTTGTGCAAATATATTTTTGCTACGCGTACACGGAGTTAATTGCATCGTGTCGTTCCAATCGAAGTAATACATACATACACATACATATCTTCACCCAGATCCCTTGCGGGGTAGGCAGAGACAATTGAGCGCCATTTGACACGATCACGACATACCTCTTTCGCTTCGTCGACATTCATTAACCTCTTCATACATGCCCTTTGGTTACGAAGAGTTTTTAATGCACCTTCAGTCAGTGTTTTATTTATTTGATCGTTATATGTGAATCTCGGTCTGCCAGGGCCTCTTTCACCCACAACTTTCACATTATATATCTGGTTCGTCAATCTTTCTTCACTCATCCTTTCAACATGCCCGAACCATCGTAGCATGCCTTTTCTTATTTTTGTCCCTATGCTTTCCTTCATACCAACCCTTTTCCGTATTTCAATCAATGTATTCCTGCGTAGGTTTTACTCATAGACGTACTATGAATGGTTGTTATGTATGGCCGCCCTCTAAAATCGTCTGACTGCGTGCGAGCAGGCCCTGATAGTAACTTAACATATTTTTGTAGCTGAGTGTACCTTTCGTGCTTATCTTGTACTAAACAAACAGCTTATTTGGACCGTTGGATTTCACAATATTCCTACTATTCATAGATTTTCAATGCGTTTGTATTGTCCGATATTGCCCACCAACCCAATACATCAAAGAAAACAGCAAAATTTGCCACGCCATGTCTGGCAATAGATGGTTTTTTTATTAGTATCACACACACTATATATTTGTAATAATTATTTTCGACTGCCTCCATGGTCATGCGGTTAAGTTCGTGGATATAGACTCGGAGGTATCGGGTTTGATTCCTGGTCGGGACACAAAAATATGTATTAATTTAAATAAAAAAATATATTGCATCCCACATATTTATACTGTCTCACTCTCCCAAAGATTAGCTGGTTATTATACCATAAAGTGCAATAAGGTATTTAATAATAATAATATTTAATTTATTTTTGATATTTTTCTAGTTTGATACTCTAGAGACATCGACGAGCTTGCCACTTGTCATGATTAGCCTATAGTAAAGTTGGCTAAATGTGAATCCGCTTATTTATAAGCGTAAATAATGACCACTATTATATTATATTATTCTTTAAATTTATTTGTGGTATATCTCGAGTTTGGTACGCTAGAGGCATCAACAAGCTTGCCACTTGTCGATGGCAATAGGCCTACAGTAAAGTTGGCTAAATGTGAATTCGCTCCTTATGACAGAGTAGTTTCTGACCAGCCCGTAAGTAATACGGTCGTGATAATAGTTTTTTTTGTATATTTATATATATATATAAGCCATTGCTATGCCATGCAGATTCAATCAGATTCTTCAATTCCTTTCACTTCACGTCACAAAGTGACAAAAAAGAATTTGAAGTGGATTTTTCGGGAACAATTCGGGGACGGACATATCCGAGGTTACCTGATGCGGAAATAGGAAAGGTCTTGAATCGAACGACTCCATAATCACATGGTCGACAAATTCATTGCTTTTATTGGATAGATGTTTCGAATTTCACATTGGAGCCTCATATTAATGGTGGAGCCAGGTTGCAGGAACGATTTCCTTTAAACAATAAAAAGGTCGGTTCGAATGAAGAGAAGACAAATTTCTAAGCATTCCATGGATTCACCGTGCGGGTGCCGGGTCCATCGTGTGTGGATAAGAGATAAAAAGAATGGTGTCTCGGGCTTGCGACCGACAATAGGCTGGTTTAAGAAAAGGAGGCCTCCTTTTTTTATTTTATTGCCCGATAATACGCTCACCATCCACCATTCTACTTCTCTCCCTACCCAACCAAATACTGTATGATTCCGTTAATGCCGTCTTGGAAGCTCGTACATCTTTTATGTATTTATATCGTAGATTTAACACCACAGTTCCCGTCACTCAGATATTTTTTTTATAAAAAACATATAATCAAAAAGTAATAGGAGTCCTTCGCACCTTTTTGCACTTGCACAAGTTTTGTTTTGTAAATTAGTTGACTGTGGATATCACCTCATTCATCATCCATCGGGAAAAGAGACCACAAACATAAAAAAAAATATTCTGGCATAAAAAATCATGATGTTTCGGAATAGAAAGGAAATAAAAATAATAGTTTGCAGAAGCCATTACATCCCAAAAAAATACTAGTAAAATTAAAAGTAAAGTATCAACACAACCTTTCGGGGTGGTCAGAAATCACGCTTATAAAGAAGCGGATTTACATTTAGCCAACTTAACTATGGGCCAATCATAACAAGTAGCAAGCTTGTCGATGTCTCTATCTCGTATCAAACTCAAAAAATATGACAAATAAATTAAATATTAATTAAATTTGTATAATCAAATTAATAAATATTATTGTGTTCCGACCAGGTCCCGGTACCTCCAGGTCTAAATCCACGAACTTAACCTCTAGACTACGGAAGCAGTTTATATCTACTTTATTTTAAAATTGTTTATTCTAAAGTGGTACTCGTACATAGAGTGGTTTAATGGCCAGGCATTTTAAAAAATCTTTAACCAGATATTGATTTATTTATTGTTGTTGTGTATTTCTGTATTTGTTTCATTTGTAAATCTGCTATAGCTGAGTTTTCCTTGCAGATTCCTTTCTCAGTCAGATTAAACATTAACAGGCACTGGAATTTGCTAAGTCTTCTGCTAACATCTTACTCTTTGGACCATTTCGCTGCTTAATCTTCCACTGTAGTAGAATCATGCAAAATAATCTAAATAATGACGTGTCACAAATGCCTTTAATAGGTTTACGTGAGTAAGAATATTTTGAATTTGACTTTGATTTATATTATTTTTTATTGTTAATTTGCAAATAAACCATATTTCATTCAATGCAATTTATCTGTTTCGTTTCGTTCGTTTCCGCAGATCTGCACTTCTTCTTACTTCCCTTTATGGCATTCTCCATAATCCTAAAACTCCCCTATACCTTAAGACTCGTTTCGAGTTCCTTGGAGACAGTCACAATCTTCCTCTTCGGTGTAGTGAAAACAATCAACTCAAGATCTCTCCTCACACTTCCAGCAGATATTCAGATTATTTCACAGTCTCTGCTGTTCGTGAGTGGAACAACCTTCCTCTGGTCATCAGACGGGCATCGCCAATAAATATATTAAAAAATCCCCTCATTGCCCATTTCTTAAATAAAAAAAATAATCCGACCACCTGATATCTACTTCTGTCTCTTTTTATTTGCTATGTAAATTATACGTATATTTCGTTCATTTTGTTATGTATTCTTACATAAATTTATATAATTATTATTATATATTTTTTATTGGTATTTGTGTATTAGTATTATGTAAATTATTATTATGTATGTTTAAGTATTTGTTTTTATTTCTAATGCGGGTGCATTACCACATTCGATTACCACACTCCCAAAGGTTAGCTAGTATAAAATGCCGAGAGGCATTAAGTTCGCCCTTGTACTCAACTGTTAAGTTTTTAAGTGCAATAAAGAATTTATAAATAAATATCTTAACATCGTGTAAGTGGAAAATGTGATCCAAATAATCTTTGCCATTTAGGCGCGGTTACATTAATTTGACACCCTGTAACACACACTTAACTAGTGCGGGACACTTAAGGACCCGATAAGAGCATTTAAGAAATAATGAAGGGGCAATCTTAGGCAGGCCACGTACTCAACCCAATTTGTAGTAACACTAGCCCACTTACCTATTACCAGTCCCTATGCCTTTTCTAGTATCTAAACTCACTCACTTTGCTATACAGAGGGGAAATGTTGCCAGTCTTCTTGGGACTATCACTGAAGGGTCGTCTCTAGAGGACATTTTTTACTTATAGTTTATTTTTTATTAGGTTTAGTTTATATTTATTTTAATTTTTATTTTTAAGTAGTTTTAATTTATATTGTAATTCTTTTATACTGTTTGTATATTACTTCATATAAATTAATAAACTTTGATTGTAATATCTACAATAGTTATTCGCGTAGACACTTGTTTTTTTCTTAAGAAGATTTAACGCTTCTGCAACCCTCTCGCTCGCACAATCTATTTTTTTTTTCAAACATTTTCAAATGTAAAAGAGGTATGTCGTGATCGTGACAAAAGGCGCTCAATTGTCTCTGCCCACCCCGCAAGGGATTAGGCGTAAAGATATGCATGTATACTACATACCAACACATTCTTTCAGCGGCCAGACTGTAGATATAGTTATGCATCCTGTGTATTTTTATTTATATACGTATATAGTTGTATGGAAGACCCCTCGCCAGATGGACGGATGACCTGAAAAAGGTCGCTGGTGGGGGCTGGATGAGGGTGGCAAAAGATCGTGTGAAATGGAGAGCCTTGGGGGAGGCCTACATCCAGCAGTGGAAAGACACAGGCTGATGATGATGATGATGATAGTTGTATGTATAAAAGTCAAGTATCGTCACGACCGTTTCCCTTTCGGAGTGGTCACAAACTACGCTTATAAATAAGCGGATTCACATTTAGCCAACATTACTATAGGCCAATCATGACAAGTGGCATGCTCGTCGATATTTCCAGCGGACCACACTCGAGAAATATCACAAATAAATTAAATAATAATTAGAAGTATTTTTATTTACGTTAATAAATATTTTTGTGTCCCGACCAGAAATCGAACTCGGTACCTCCAAGTCTAAATCCACGGACTTAACCGCTAGACCACGAAGACATTTTTATTTATAGTTGTATGTATAGGTATATATATTATATACCTACGTATATATAGTTGTATGTATAGGTATATATATAATGTAATGGTGGTCACAAATTAAATACCTAATTAAACCTCAATTAGCTTTGATCGGATATTTTGTAATCTCGGTTAACCACGGCTCCAAATTCTGATATAATATCGATCATTTCAATAGCAACCAAACCAGCAGCTGTATTCCATTACTTGAAGCACAAAAGTTATATATTAGTAACTGAGGTTGCATCAAAATTACAAAACACAAAACAATTCTTAACTTTTCTTGCAAATATCGTAGTAGCGTTATAGAGGTGTATTTATCGAATTCCATTATACAGCGTGTAATTGTCAAAAGAGATTATTAATAAATAATAAATAAATAATAATAAAAATAGCTTTATTGCACAAAAACTAAAATAACTTAAAACTAATGTGCACAGGCGAGCTTTATGCCGTGAGGCATTATCCACCAGCTAACCTTTGGGAGTTTTGAAAACATGTGACAGGCAGAGTGCCAAGTAAATATTAAATAAACAATACATACTAATACTACATATACAATACATGTTATACATATAATAATACATATTTATCATGAAATAAATAAATAAAATAAAACACATACTAAAGATATTGGAGTGAAAGTTGCATCGAGAGTACAAACAAGGATCAATTTTAACACATAAATAATCGTCAGTTATTTTGAATAGATAACAAATAAGAATAGAGATGATTTTTAAAAGAAGCAGGAGTCGTTATAGTTCGAAGAGGTAGTGGAAGTGTTCCAGAGAGACGCTGCAGAAACAGTAAAAGAATTTTAATATCTTGTCGAGGAATGAGTAGGAATAGCAAATCCCTTTTTTATATAAAAAACATATATTTTTTTTTAAATGTAAATGATTATCCGTAAACCAAAATAAGACCGCGTAAATACCTGAAGGCTGAGTTATAAGTCCGGTTGCAGAAATGATGATTATCTTTTGACATGTTTAACGTATTCCTAAAAAGTCGTCATTGCCTTAAATACCCAAAGTGACGACAAATCACTTAGAATATAATATAATGTTGATCATAGATTATTTTAAACATTGTTTTTACAACCGACCGTAAGTATTATTATTAATTGTTTTCGCTCACAGCCGAGAGACAAAATAGACAGAGAAATAATTACGTATATCAACATTCGCGCGATCGTCGAACTTTTGCTAACTACTTGATTAGGTTCAGTATGAGTGGCGATAATTTTAGGAAAACTTCTCTGCACCGTAACTTAAAATATTATTACAGAATAATAAAAATTATAATATACAACATGAAGTCGAATAAATATTATGATCTCACAGAAGAAATGATCAGGAACGGGTTCAAGACTCAGCTTTACGCAGTGGAAGTTGGTGCGAAAGGAGTTCCAGCAAAATCATTGCATCACTTACTGAAAGAATTGTCTGCCGCCAATACATTTATGGAACGAGCTTCCAAGACGGCATTAACGGAATCATACAGTATTTGGTTGGGTAGGGAGAGAAGTAGCACCCACAATCATTGGTCGCTATCCCAAAGGTTAGCTGGCAGAAAATGTCACTAGACATTAAGTTCGCCTATGTACTTTTAAATGTGTTTTTGTTTATTGTGCAATAAAGAATTTATCTATCTATCTAAGTAGAATGGTGGATGGTGAGCGTATTATGGCGCAATAAAAAAAAGGAGGCCTCCTTTTCTTAAACCAGCCTATTGTCGGTCGCAAGCCCGAGACACCATTCTTATCATCTCCTACCCACACACGATGGACCCGGCACACGGTGAATCCATGGAATGCTTAGAAATTTGTCTTCTTAATTTTTCTAGATTATAATATACAATTATTTGCTCCTTAATAAATTAGACGCATTATAATGTTTACGCTTAAGTAATGTAATACGGCTGCAGACTGCATTAGCAAAATGACAATTTTGACTTTTGTAATTAAAAAAACATGCTACAGAACCAACAAACGATGGAGAAAATGGGTTCTAGAGTGGGGACCACGTACGGCACGAATCAGAGTAAGTATTTATATTTAACTGATTCCATTATATAGCGTATGCACATACGTAATCGAATACGGCTGCAGATCGTATTAACAAAGTAAGAAATATGATTATGTAATAAAAAACACGGACATACAATGGGGCAAACGGGTTCTAAAGACCACATACGGTACGAAGCAGAGTACGACAAACACCCTGGGAGATGAAGCTGGGCTGGCGGGAGTTAAATGAGGGTTGCAAAAGCGTTCAGTGGCGTGCCTTGATGTAGGCCTAAATCCAGTAGTGAAGAGACAAAAACATATCCATTAAAACCAGTATTTTAAATATTAGTAATTGATCATTATCACCACGACCCTTTCGGGTCCTCAAAAACCACGCCAATCATGGCAAGTGGTAAGCTCGTCGATGTGTCTAGCGTAACAAACTCGAGAAATATCACTTTTTTATTTTTATTAATAATTAACTTTATTTATTATAAATATTAAAAAAATATTGTGTCCGGACCAGGAATCGAACCTGACACCTCCGAGTCTAAATCCACGAACTTAACCGCTAGACCACGGAGACAGTGTAATATGTAATCCTCTGAATTAAACTTTTAGCTATTTTTGTTTTAAAAGATTTTAAATATAAATAAAATATGTAATCATTCTAAATAATTTAATGACGTGTCACAAATGCCTGTAACTTTTACGTGAATAAATATATTTTGACTTTGACTAAAAATAAAAAACGAAAATCGGATGACAAAATATGCTTATCCGAAAGTTATTTATGGCCTAAGGATCCCAAAAAAGAGATAAAAACAATAAAAAAACAGACATTATGGTCGAACAAGTTGCGTACAAAGTCTAAACAAGTTGAATACCTATTTGATATCCTCCAATAATGCCGTAAAAAGTTTTTGCCTTATATCCTATACTACACCCTACACTAGGGTGACAATAATTTACGGTATTTGATGGGCAGTTGCCGTAAATGTCACAGCCAATAGAACACAGAGTCCGAGACCTTCACTCTTAGAGATGGGCCTCCCAGAATTTTCTGGAGAATAAGAGATGACCACTCGCCACGCTGGCCAGACGGGTTGGCGAGGCTTGATGCTCGAGGTTGATGATGCCGTAAATGTAGAGACACGGAGGGACTAGGTTTGATGACGAAGATTTTATTATCGATCCATACTTCCACTTCCAGTTTACTTTAGACGTAGAGGTACCTGATTCGATTTCTGGTCGGGACGCAATAATTGATTTAACTTATTTGTGATATGTGTTAAATATAATAAGTGTTAAAATATGTAAATAAATACAATATATACATTTATAATACTATAATACCTAACAGAAAAATAATAATACCTAAATAAGATAAATACATAAATAATTATATATAAATATATAGGTACGAATAATATGTCAGGTGATTAGGATGGCAAATACAATAAATAATATATTAATTGTATTTTGCGCTTTAAATGTCAAAAATTAAAATAAATGTATTATTAAACCATGACTTAATTAATTTATTAATAATAAAAATGTAATAGATAAAAAAATATATATATTTCCTACCAACGAAAATTTTAAGTTCGAAATACATGATAATGAAATATCAAGTAACTGCATTCCCACGTTGCACTGACATAGTTTTTTTTGTTAAAAAAAAAAAAAAAAACAATAACTAATAACTTCAATACATTTTAATTTTATTTATCAACCTTAAATATCCATTAGCGTGTAGGGGTCAGCACACGGTTAATATTTCTAAGCTGGGACTACATTCTTTAAATATCTCTATTTGACCCGATATTTTGACCCTTTTTAAGGATTATTATCCATACGGCGTTTACAGTTCGGAGCATTTTAACAGTTCTAATAAATTTGTTGCATCTTGTGAATCAATTCTAAGAATGCCTAACTGATGCACAATAAATAAATTAAATCGTTTAAAACTCACTCGGTCTATCGCCAATTAAATATCAAATTATATTATTTTTAAGACGTGGTATTATTAAGCAAAACCTTTCTTGGAAGAATTGTCAGTAACAGACAACTACAGTAAAAACTGTTACTCGTTCTATGAAAGTTCTCATCTAGGTTATATAATACATTTAATTGCGATGATTCCATTCGTCATAATATGACAATCACTAGACTAAAGAAATCATTATTTAAAAAGTAAAGTATCATCACGACCCTTTATTATATTATCCCTTTTGGGGTTGTCAGAAACTGCCAACTTCACTACAGTGCATGACAAGTGGCAAGCTCGTCGATGCCTCTATCGTGGAATATAACAAATAAATTATTGTTCCCTGACCAGGAATTAAATCCGGTACCCCCAAATCTAAATCCACTTAACCGCTAGACCAAGGAGGAGTGCACGTGGCAAGTACAGGCCAAATTCTCTATTAATATGTTTTGGAAGTTCCATCAGGACTGTGTTCTAGTGGCTGTAATGATTAAGGGTCAAAATGTAATAGCCAAAAGCGATTGACTCATTCTTTAACGTCCCATTACGCTTATCGAGTACGCAATATCATTTTTCATTCTGAAATGACAAGTATGCCCATGTGATGGTGAATTGCCCGAGGTGGTACTAACGGCACTGGCTTATCTTCGCTAGCACACGCGTGTTTGACGTTTTTTAAGCGGTCGATTAAGTTTTCTTGACTATTTGTTTTAAAGAAATAATGCTTTACCATATAGTACAAGATTCGTAGAAGAGATACCTTCACCGATCAGTTATAGGAATAAAACTTTATTTATTAAAATACGCTTACAAAAGCGGCGATTATGAGTTGTCTTACTAAATATGTATGTTTAATGGTATAAGAGTGAGATTCGTCTTGTATGACTAAACTACAAAAAATAAGGCTATAAGAAGTCACTGGGTCGATTTTGATAAAGAATAAAACTGCATAATTACTTCAATATATAATATGTATTATATTGTCGATATTTATTATTATATGTATGACATGTAGGTATATAATTAAAAACTATACAAAGAGTAAAAATTGAATATAAACAAATCGTAATAAAAAATAAACAATAAGTAAAAAATGTCATCTAGAGACGACCCTTCAGGGATAGTCCCAAGAAGGCTGGCAACATTTCCCTCTTGTATAGCGAGGCTAATACGTTGACAGAAATAATTGATTGCCAGCTGTCTCCAGAAGGGGTTAAGTACTTAATATTATTTTAGAAAAAACAAATATGATGTTTGCCGGGTCTGAATAACAGAGGAATGTTTACGCAAACGCTAATAATATTGATAAATAAACCATGTGTTTTTGGTCGATTTTATGCGAAACAGAAACAAATATTTTAAACATATTATATATTATATTTATCCTACTATTAATATTTATTTCATTGCACCTATAAATGTTCTAATTTGTCCCTAAGGTTTGGCTGTCAGAAAATGTCTACGGGAATTAAGTCAGCCTTTGTACTTTGTGCAATAAATTTTTTAATAAATAAATAAATAAATATAATATTAAATAGTAAATACAAAAATATTAAAATAAAATAGATTAAAAAACTAATTATAAATAAAACTAAACTAAAAAAACCTATGAAATTAAAACTATTCTACAAAATAAACTAAGGGCTTACCACCAGGGAGGGTGGATGTACCTAGTGGAGGGTACCTAAAACGCTCGCCGCATTTCCTCGTTGAGTTATAATCGAAATATTCTGTTTTAGGTAGTTTATTTGGGATCGCCACACTCTTGAAAAATTCATTTACTCAGCTCTTTTATGAATTTGTGGGTATCAAGAGAATATACCCCCATTGTTTCAACCCCAAGTGCCACAAATTATAATTTATTATATTATATATTTTATATATATTATATTATATTATATCTGTAAGCATATCTGTAAGCACATCTTCTTATCAAACATACCCCAGTGTTTGAAAACGAGAGTCTCACCAACGAGAGATTGACCAATGCGTTCTACCAGTGCTGCTGACGTACGGAGCAGAAACATGGACACTAACGGTGGGTCTCGTCCACAAATTTAAGGTCGCTCAGCGGGCTATGGAGAGAGCTATGCTTGGTATTTCTCTGATGTATAAAGTCAGAAACGAGGAAATCCGTCGGAGAACCAAAGTTACCGATATAGCCTTCAAAATTAATAAGCTGAAGTGGCAATGAGCTGGACATGTATGTCGTAGAACCGATGAACGATGGAGTAGACGAGTTCTAGAGTGGATACCACGTACGGGAAGACGCAGAGTGGGTCGACCCCCCGCTAGATGGACAGATGACCTGAGGAAGGTCGCTGGTGGGGGCTGGATGAGAGTGGCAGGAGATCGTGTGAAGTGGCGAGCCTTGGGGGAGGCACAGGCTGATGATGATGATGAAGCATATAGTTATGTATGAATAAGTCCTTCTAAAATATTACCGGACATATAGATTTTCATACATTTCGTGTCTGTACAAAGCTTCTTTTAAATTTGAAATATTAGTATGGATTGGCTGTACAACTTTAAGGTTAACAAACTGTCTTAAAGACTCATCGTCTTACTTAAGTAGAAGTCAAATAACAAATTGTTTACTTGACACCCGTAAAGAAGCTAAAAAACTTCCAACAAACGACGACAGCAACGTTGCGCGTTTTAAAATAATTTTGCTAGCATCTTATTACAAAAAAATATTGTAGTATAGTTGTTTTATTACATGAAATAATAATAAAAATCGTTTATTTACTTAAAAAACTAGTACATTTTTTTAGGAATTGGCTACTGGTGCCCAAACAAAGTTAATCTGAATCTCAGGCACCAGGCGGCTTAGTTATAGTTATTAATTAAATATTCAATTCAATTCAATATCATTTATTTCAGGCATTACCCATATAAAATAACACAATTTACAATAAAATAAAATAAATAGTCACATTTTAAGCCATTTAAAACTACAATTAATTTACATACTTAACCTATACTGACGCACCCAACATAATCTTAACCCAATGATCTTGGATAGGGCAGTGATGGCGAGATGCAATCATGCTCAGTATGTAGTGTAATTCAATTCAATCACTGCGGCTTTAAGCATCAGAGTACTTCTGAATCCTGCTGGTTCTCCGTTAGTCTAAGCTCATGTTGAAAAGGAAGGACTCATCAATTTGTGTTTTATAAAACGCAGTTAACATTTGGAATAGAACTATTATTGTCATCTTGCCATGGTGATATTTATATAAAAATAACACCGCTTGAAACAAGACTTACTAAAAAAATAATAAAAAATGATATAAAAATTGCCTCAGCCAATATAGGTTCCACTATTTAGGCCAAAGTCCGGTAAATACATATTTTTATTGATGTGTAATGTTTTATGTTGCTGATACTTATCTAAACTAATATTATAAATATGAAAGAAGCTGTGTATCTGTTTGTCTCGCCTATCGTTTATTAACGAACTGATTTTAATAAAATTTGCTTAGAACCCTTAAAATAATTTAATTGAGAACTTTGTACCTCCAGCCGTAGAGTGAGTTTAAACTCCAACGTACGAGCTATTAAGTCCGATACACGCGGGCAATTTATTTCTAACGCTTGGTCGCCCCACTCACCGCTCAACGTCTTCCAGCAGACTATGATAAATCGCCCTGCACGAACCAAAGGCTTCCCTGAATTCTGCATTTGGCACTCCGACCTAGTATGGAGCTATACTATATTAGAATAATGCTGTGGTTTCCCAAAGGACACGCTTGCAGAGTTTATGTTTTTAAGATCCTAGTTTTAGTAAATTACAATACTTTATACTTTTTTAATTGAACAATTGTACTGTCATCATACTGTGGCGTGGTGGTGGCTCGGTTGTAAGAACGTGTACCTTAAATCCTACAAAGGTCGGTTAAAACCCACCCAACATGTACCAATGACAAATACACTTTTCTACGTACATTTGTCATAGATTTACAACACCACCGTTCCCGTTGCTCGGAGAGCATGTTAAGCCGCCGGTTCCGGTTCCACTAATGTCAACTTATGAAATCGTTAATAAATTGTCATAAATAATTTATATCATATCCTCAACAAGCCGTCTGGCCAGCGTGGCGAGTGTAAGCCCAATTCTCCAGTTCTGGAATGCCCATCTCCAGCAGTGGATATCTAGGACGCTGTGTTCTAAGGGCCGTAATGAATGAATACTGTCATCATCATAGGACACAGAGTTCTAGACCTCCGCTGTTGGTGATGGGCCTTGCAGAAATTTCTGGAGAACACGCCACTCTAGCCAGACACGGGTTGGCTCTGATATATTTTTTTAAGGACAGACAGTTTATTAACGATTCCAGGTGGTATTAGTGGAACCGGGAAAGACGGCTTAACGTGCTCTTCGAGTTACGGGAACGGTGGTTCTGTAAATATATGACAAATATACGTAAGAAAAGTGTATTTCACATTTTTATAATTTTAAAGAAAGCGTTCTTACATCCGAGCCACCACCGCTAATTGGCCAATTTAACTAAACTTAATCTAAATAATAATTATTTGAGTTCATAAATATTTAACCTATTCCAGTCACCTGTTATTTTTTTATTTAACTAAGAAAAAAAAAACTAAAAATTAACAGTGTAACTTGTTGTTGTTCACAGACATCGTTGTATAAAATATGAGAGTTAGGATAATTAACTGCCTCCGTGGTCAACCAGTTAAGTCCATGGTTTTCACAATTTCGAAATTGCGAGCGGTTGATGTTTATTGTTCAGATTATACTCGTATGCAAGCAAGTGAACGTTAGTTACGTCCATAGGATTGGCGATATGTATGATAAAATAAATTTACGCATAAAAGAATAGTTTAATTCCAAAGCAGTCACATAAGGAAAATCGCTATTCGCTCCGCTGCACCCAAGACACTCCCAAAGGATTTAGTTTAGAATATTTTTACAAAACAATACACTGCGGTTTGTAAATGCTTTGGTCCGACTCAATGCGATATATTTTACAGTTATTGTTTTTTTTTTTTTTATATACGGAGCACGACATGTGACACCGCACCCACCTGGTGGTAATCGGTACGCGAGGTCCAAGAATGGGAGCAACTGACGCCAGCCTCGGACGACCGACATCAGTCCTTACCACTATGCCGGCCTATAAAGATGCTTTTTCACACTTCGTTTGAAGCACTCCAGGTTATAGGAGTGGGGAAATACACTGGCTGGGAGAGCATTCCACATCTTCAGCGTGCGACAGATGTAAGAGTCTCCAAATTTGTATGTACGCGTAGGGATAGTAGCTACGGTATGTGGATGCATATTTTGGCCTGTGCGAGTGGTTCGGTTGCGGAATAGAGAAGAAGGGATAAGGTTGTGGAGCTCTTCAGAACATTCACCGTAGTATAGCTTGTAGAATACGCTCAGGGAGGCCACATCTCGGCGAACCTGCAGCGATTCGAGAGTTTTGGACACTGTAGTATCGTCCACTATTCGAATAGCCCGCCTCTGTAGGACATTGAGAGCATCTGTAAGGTACTTAGCGGATCCATCCCAGAGGTGAGAACAGTATTCCACGCATGACCTTATTTGCGCTTTATAAAGCATAAGCCGGAGTGAGGGCGGAAAAAAACGTTTTACCTAAAAACCTTGTATTTATCAAATGATGATGCCGAGTCAGAATATGAAATTGTAGCGCTCTTGAACCGTACTTTGCACAAAATTTGGTCTTTATAGAGGCAAGACAAAGCTGATGGTAGTTGACAGATCTTAAGGAGTTACGCCCACAACTGACCTCGATGAAATGAAATCGTGGAAGATTTTTTTACCTAGGCTCTACTGTCAGCAATAAGGGAGGTTGCTGTTCGTCGGCGAATGTTGGTGTGAAAGTGTAGGTGTGTGGACAGCCATTAATGATTTCTTTTAAATATGTGTTTTAGTGTAAAAATATTTTAACATCTCTTATTAAATTATTATTATTGTAAGTGCGTCAAGCTTCGTCAAGTTTCGTCAAGCCGGCATAGTGTTAGGGATGATGTCGGACATAAGGGTCTGATTCCAGTTGCTAACATTCATGGACCCTGCGCGCAACTTACCATCAGGTGGGTGCAGGGTCACATGTCGTGCTAGTAAAATAAAAAATAAAATAATAATAATAAATTGCGTGTACATTAACATTAATAACAGAATTTTGCACGTACTCTGTATGAGTTTTAGTTTCCACAACTTTTTATTTCACTTTTATAGTTTGCCTATGCACTCTTACATAAAAATCATACACACAAATCTCCACTAGTTTTAAACTCAATCGTAAGATACAAAAGTAATTTTGTATCCGAGTTGTATACCTTTAATAATTGTGTTAATTTATGTTCTGTATAAAATAATTATAATATAAATTAAAACTACTTAAAAATAAAAATTAAAATAAATATAAACTAAACCTAATAAAAAATAAACTATAAGTAAAAAATGTCCTCTAGAGACGACCCTTAGTCTAGTCCCAAGAAGACTGGCAACATTTCCCCTCTGTATAGCTAAGCTAATACGTTGGCAGAAATAATTGCCAGCCTTCCTGTCTCCAGACTTTTCCGTTAGCCGTTTGGACAACTCCTTGGCCAGACGCTTGGCTGAGTGTCCCCATGGGCCCATTGTCTAGACCCCAAACGGCAAATTTTATGTTCTTTGTTTATATCTGAAAATCTGTTTTGGCCTTTTACATGTATTACTCTATCTGCTTTATTTTAATGTATTCGCTATAATATTTCCTTTGTAAATCAATAAACAAATGAAGACGAAGAAGCCTCACCATTGCGCACAACTTCAC
This sequence comes from Tinea semifulvella, assembly GCA_910589645.1. Taxonomy (NCBI): domain Eukaryota; kingdom Metazoa; phylum Arthropoda; class Insecta; order Lepidoptera; family Tineidae; genus Tinea; species Tinea semifulvella. Next base: position 2,512,541 of record OU342604.1, read on the forward strand.
ACGTGCCACGAGTTTAAACTAATGCAAAATCAATAAAATACATTAGGTGCTTACAGAACCTAATTTAAATATAAAAAGTGTCCGCGCGGCATGGTGGCTGATTCTCTGGGCGAGAAATGAACCAGCCCTCTTGTCACCGATACAGACAATTAGACGAGATTATTTTTTATATATTTATGTTCTATTCTCGATCGATGATGAATGAGGTGATAGGGAAGGCAAAGGGTCTAGCCCATACAGCCAAGTCTAACAAAAGAAGAAGATAAATTTCTAAACATTCCATGGATTCACCGTGCGGGTGCCGGGTCCATCGTGTGTGGGTAAGAGATGAGAAGAATGGTGTCTCGGGCTTGCGACCGACAATAGGCTGGTTTAAGAAAAGGAGGCCTCCTTTTTTTCTATTGCGCGTTAATACGCTCACCATCCACCATTCTACTTCTCTCCCTACCCAACCAAATACTGTATGATTCCGTTAATGCCGTCTTGGAAGCTCGTTCCATAAATGTATTGACGGCAGACCTGCTTAGGCCCAATTCTTTCAGTAAGTGATGCAAAGATTTTGCTGGAACTCCTTTTGCACCAACTTCCACTGCGTAAAGCTGAGTCTTGAACCCGTTCCTGATCATTTCTTCTGTGAGATCATAATATTTATTCGACTTCATGTTGTGGTCTTTTGGAATATTTGATTCCCACGGAACGGTAAGTTCAATAAGGATAACTTTTTTCAAGTTTTTTGTTTCGAGAAAACACTAAGATATCTGGCCTATAGGCTGATACAGCTAGTTCATCTGGTATCCTATAATGGTGTTCAAATGTATCCATGAGAATTTTCCAGTCTGATGCGGCGCTAAGGATCGAGGTGGGCTTGCATTTAGTTTTCGTGCTTTGCCCTTCCTTTACAAATGTGGTCAAAGTTTTATTTGTAGTCAGTCCCTTTCTGGCTCTTGCAATAGAAAGACTTACTGCTTCACGGATAACACACAAGTATATAATAGAAGACAAATTTCTAAGCATTCCATGGATTCACCGTGCGGGTGCCGGGTCCATCGTGTGTGGGTAAGAGATGAGAAGAATGGTGTCTCGGGCTTGCGACCGACAATTGGCTGGTTTAAGAAAAGGAGGCCTCCTTTTTTTTCTATTTCGCGATAATACGCTCACCATCCACCATTCTACTTCTCTTCCTACCCAACCAAATACTGTATGATTCCGTTAGTGCCGTCTTGGAAGCTCGTTCCATAAATGTATTGACGGCAGACCTGCTTTGGCCCAATTCTTTCAGTAAGTGATGCAAAGATTTTGCTGGAACTCCTCTTGCACCAACTTCCACTGCGTAAAGCTGAGTCTTGAACCCGTTCCTGATCATTTCTTCTGTGAGATCATAATATTTATTCGACTTCATGTTGTGGTCTTTTGGAATATTTGATTCCCACGGAACGGTAAGTTCAATAAGGATAACTTTTTTCAAGTTCCGAGAAAACACTAAGATGTCTGGCCTATAGGCTGATACAGCTAGTTCATCTGGGATCCTATAATGGTGTTCAAATGTATCCATGAGAATTTTCCAGTCTGATGCGGCGCCAAGGATCGAGGTGGGCTTGCATTTAGTTTTCGTGCTTTGCCCTTCCTTTACAAATGTGGTCAAAGTTTTATTTGTAGTCAGTCCCTTTCTGGCTCTTGCAATAGAAAGACTTACTGCTTCACGGATAACACCTAGGACTTTGTCATGTCGGCGTGAGTAATAGCCCTTTTCTAGGAGAGTAACGCACCCTACAAGTGTGTGTCTAGCAGTTCCTATGGCAGCACCACACAATGTACAGTTCTTTTCCGTAGCTTTTCCCCACCTTACCAGATTACTCTGGTCCGGGAGGGACATTTGAAAAGCGTTTAGGTAAAACTTTAGCAACGCCGGAGACCAATCGTACATTAGTGTGCGCCACTTTAGGGCTGGAGAGATGCAAAAATCGCCCAAAGTTAGCCATATATTTCTTTTTTATGCGTAAATAAGGTTATCAGGCGCGGTGGTGGCTCGGTTGTAAGAACGCGTTCCTTGAATCCTACAAAGGTCGGTTGAAACCCCCCCCCGGCGTGTACCAATGAGAAATACACATTTCTTACGTACATTTGTCATAGATTTACAAAACCACAGTTCCCGTGCCTCGGAGAGCACGTTAAGCCGTCGGTCCCGGTTCCACTAATACTAACTTGTGGAATCGTTAATAAATTGTCATTAACAATTGACATCATATCCTCGCCAAGCCGTCTGGCCAGCGTGGCAAGTGTAGGCCAAATTCTCCAGATATATGTTCTGGAAGGCCCATCTCCAGCAGTAGAGGTCTGGGACGTTGTGTTCTAGGGTCTGTAATGAATGAATGAAGGTTATCCCATATATAAAGTCGAATTTATTGTTGTCCATAATTATTTACATTGTAGCACATTATTAAACAAAACAACACCACTTTTGACTAATAATGTCCACAGTTAATTAATTTACAAAACAAAAACTTGCACTTGACATGTCTGCGCAAAATAGCGCAAAGGATTCCTTCTTTTTTTTTATAGCTCTTAAACTCCACGGGCCTGGAGCAAACGGCACAAACCGGTTGCCAGACTATGTGCTTTCGGCTGCGGCACCCGCTTATTATTTTTTTTTAAATATAAGTTACAAGAAAAAAATATTCTGAAATGAAACGAAAAATCTTTCAACTATTCGTCTGGGTTATGTAACTAAAATTCCTAGAAAATACAGAATGTTGTATTTATTTTACAGAAAAAACCGGGGCATATAAAATATTCCCTATTCCGGACAGACCTTTATCGGTTCAATCCCGAAAAGCAAACCTCTCCGGGATTCAAAATGTGGGACTCGGCTTAGCTAGACTTACGTTTATTTTCATTGAAGCGTATTTAATTCGGCCCATGAGATGAATTAAAATTAATGTAGGTACTAATAAATTAATTTTAATTATATGACCAATTATATTAGCGATTATTAAAAAAAATACAGTTTTTATATTATATATCTACCTGATTTGAAATTGATAACTCATCAACCATCTATTTTATTTACTAAAGGAAGAATTAATGCCGCTAGACATTATCTTGCAGCCAACCTAAAATTAAAACCTAAAAATTTAAAATGTAATGTAAATTAGTTATACCAATATCGTAAATACTATAATAGTTTAAATTTTTGTATCTATTATCCTCCTCCTCCTTGCGTCGTTTTCCTCAATGCTGAGGGTCGTGACCCCCTCCTCGGATCACTTTGTCCCGGACTATGCTGCGCCATCCGGGTCTGCTCACGGCGGCGTGCAGGGCCTCGTGGACTTGGGTGTGAAGTGTGGTGCGGATCTGGTCTGACCAGCGTTTGGGGCTCCGGCCACGGGGTCTCTTGCCTTCAATTTTCCCCGTGATTACTAGCCTTTCCAGATTGCCAGAGCTTTTACGGGCTATATGACCAAAATACTCAAGGACTCGTTGCAGGCAGATGGAAGAGAGCCTGGTAGTGACTTTGAGCTCCTTGAGTATTGATAAGTTTGTTCTGCGCGCTGTCCACGGGATGCGCAGCATACGCCTCCAGCACCACATTTCGAAGGCGTCGACGCGGCTTCGGTCATTGGCTCTAAGTGTCCAGGTTTCGGCAGCATACAGGAATATGGAGAAAACGAGACTGCGAACAAGTCTTATTTTGGTCCTGATAGTGATGTTTCGATCCCTCCATATTCCCTTCATCTGGCTCATAGCGTTCTTTGCCATGCCTATTCTTCTGCGTACTTCCGTTTCACAGGAGCCAGTGTTGGAGATACTTGAGCCCAGGTATGTGAAGTCAGTAACATGTTCCAGATTAAGCGCCCCAGTGAGCTCAAGTTTTTTAATGCGATCCACAACCATGATCTTCGTCTTCCGTTTATTAATCTGAAGACCCACGTCGTTGCTTATGCGCTCCATTCTGTTAAGTAGCTCCACCATTTCGGCTTCAGTTGCAGCCAAGAGGGTTGTATCTATTATATAACATAATAATAATACGACTATTTATTGCACACACAATATAAAGTGTTATACATAGGCATAATACCACTAAGGTATTCTCTACCAGGAGAGTGAGACATTAATAATATTACTAACAATACTATGAAACCTAGTTAAAATTAAATTCATATTTAAATATTGATACTGTCTAAATGTCCTAAAGGTTTGGCTGTTAGAGAATGTCTAGCGGCATTAAGTCCGCCTTTGTACAAAGTGCAATTTAGTTTATAAATAAATATATTTATCTGACGAACGAAAGATGATGACATCCATATGACTAATTTGAGGTTGGTTTTTCAAAGATTATTAGATGCAGGTTAAACCCTTAATTTATTAAATGTAGTTTTCTGCAGTCAAGTGTTTGTTATTTGGGACATATTATTTCGGCTGATGGTATACGAAAAGATTCAAATAAAATTCAAGCTATTGTAAATTTACCAAGGCCAGAATCTGCAAGTCAGATTAAATCTTTTGTAGGAATGGTTAATTATTATGGTAAGTTTATTTCTAATATATCTATTATTTTACAACCGTTATATGAACTATTAAAGAATAATGTTAAATTTGTATTGTCAAAACTTTGTGAGGAAGCTTTTGTGAAAGTTAAGGAGATTATTGTTTCGGATCAAGTATTGGTTCATTTTAATCCCATCCTCGTCGCCATTTGAAATAACTTGGAAATTACCAAAATAAAATATCATTAAAAGAAATACGTGTTTATAATTAATGACATAATTACAATGTGTCAATCAGTTTTACATAAATGACAGTTCTCTTTTTAAGACTATTATACTACACCATGTGTCAGCCTTTTATAGACCTCCAGAACATATATTGGCCTACACACGCTTCGCTGAAAAGACAGGCGGGTCTGATGTAATTTTTTAATTAACGATTTTGCAAGTGAGTATTAGTGAAACCAAGAACGACAGCTTAACGTGCTACTCAAGGCTCGATAACATAACAACAACGGCAAACGTACGTAAGAAAAGTATTTTTCATTGGTAGCCGTGATTTGAACCGAGCCTTTATGGGTTGGAAATCGTTCTTACAATCGAGCCACTATCGCTCTTTAAAACTAATAACACCAATTGAGATTCGTCCCATGGTCCGAAAATGTGGTGCGAATCTGGGAATAGCTCCTGGGAATACTTATCCAGTTAAACCACACACGACTCGTCCTTTGGGGACAGAACGAAATATGGACTCACATTGAGCGAACATTGCCAATTGGGAATAAGGTTTTTTAGCACTTATCAAGAAAATGCTTCTTTTTTTGTAGAATACCTACTAAAACGACCTACTCTACGTCATACAGTACGTGGTCTCCCCCATCTATTCCATAGTTCATCAGCTCTGCAACAGACGTGTCGCATAATAAACTAAAAATTAACGAAGACGTTAAAATACAATATACAAGGTCTAATCAAATTTGGTCCGGACTGTCAAATTCACATCTCTCCCAGAAGAAATGATCAGGAAAGTGTCTAAGACTCAGCAGCAGAAATTTGGTACGAGAGGAGTTCCAGGAAAATATTTGCAATACTGCAAGAATTAGGCCTAAGCAGGTCTGCCTTATATACATTTATGGCAAGAGCTTCCAAGACGGCATTAAGGAAATCATAGTATTTTTTTTTTTTTAAAGACGGTGAATCGATAAATCATCAATGATACGCACCCAGCCTGAAGGGCCACCGCGGGAGGACGCATGCCCAACTCACCGTGAGGCCTCCTAAGGAGTCCCCAAGGCCCCAACGGACTAAAACCCTTTAAACCGTCTCTCTCTCACTGTTTCCCCTGCGTGGCTTAACAGCTAAGTCTAAGTCGTGGCTACGGAGTGAACGCGTGCCATCATTAGGGTAGAGAGAGGCGTTGAATAATGGACGGTTAGCATCTTGTTGCGGAAAAAAAAAGGACTCTTTTGGAAGCCAGTATGTTTGTTGTTGATCACAAACCCGAGACACCATTCATCTCATATCTTACCCACACATACGATGGACCCGGCACCCGTACGGTGAGTACATGGAATGATTATAATTTTGTTTTCTTCTTTCTTATCAATAGGCTCCTTTTAAGCCAATACAAGCATGCCAACACTTAATCCAATTTTCCATACACTTGTTGTTAGCCTCGGCTGGGATGGCCTTCAGTTACTAAATTAATTATTTATTATGGCTTTATATTTTGGACTCATGGTTCCCTGAAGCGCATTTTTTAGTTTTGAAAACAGGAATAAGTGACACGAAGCGAAATCTGGCGAATACTGGGCGATTCTTAACCAGGAAACGAGGGTCGTTTAGTTAAACTTTTTAAACTTTCGCGCACATTCATCATAGTTTTTATAATTTAACGGGTCTTTACGCGATTTACCTTAGAGACATATTTCTCCCGACGTTTCAGCCAAGTTGCATTGGCCGTGGTCACGGGTCGACTGAACCTATGCGGTGTAGTCTCGTACATACGGGGCGGTAGATGTAAACCTACCCACTTATTACTTTTCAAAGTTTTTACAATCGACAATATTTTGGAATGTTGCCATGCCATTTGGTTTGTTTAAAAGCTCGTCAAAGGCTATCTAACTTTTCTGACTTTTCTTCATCTTAACTTAATACGCCTAGCTAAAACTAAACCCGTATCTTTCCCTGTGTATTTGTTCTATTCTTTATTATTTATTCTTAGTGTACATTCCCACCGGAATTTGGTTAAGTCAATATAATTTAAACAAAATTGAACACAATATATATTTAACGTTAAAATATCTGTCTAGCCTGGAGAGTACAATGTGAAGACAAGGAGCAGAACTGGTAGTGTCATAGGAACATCAACACAATAACAAAAAATAACCAAAAATATACTTATATTTGTAAACATGATAGCAAATATATTTTTATAGGCAGCGCAAAAAACCTTTTTGTATAACCCAATATTTAGTAAATTATGCGAAATTTTAACGCGTATGGTGTTGTTTATTTATTTGTTTACCCCAACTTTTCCTGTTTTATCGCTGTGGGGTTGTGTGACCAGATTTAGGTGAACTGGCGACCGGGTTATTTGTATAAATTACAACTTTGTTATCAATGGGGTGTATCAGGCAAAGCTTTGTGTAGATGTCGCTAACGGCACTGGTACCTTGTTTTACACCTACATCGCATCATTTTTTAATGTTTTGTAGTTTTTTAATTTCTATAACAGTAAAATGTATTTTAAATTAACCTTACCGACCTTAAAAGACGAATTAAGAAAGCACACACTGTCTTTAAAAAGAAAAAAGGATTTATTAATAGAACGGCAATTTTGAGATCACCATATTTTTGATTTTGCTTAGAAAACTCGATTTGTACACTTAAAAGCTGCTCACTTCGGCATAATATCCAGAAAATAATAAATTTCGTAATAAAAATACAAGTTTTCTATGCAACTGACAGTTCTATTAGGTACCAACTATCATGCGCCATCTATCGTGATAAAAAGTTAGTGATACACCCCATTGGGGCTGCTTTTGGATCGTTCGAATGGTGCTAAAAATGCTTTGGACGTAAAAAATACACTGATTACAGATTTGCTCATCTAACCAGACTTCATATGACAAACGTAAATCTAAAAAATAATAATATTGTATGCCGTTTCCCTTTTAGAGTAGTCGTGTTGATACTTTTTGACTTTATTACACAATGTCGAAAACACTATTTACATTTTTTGTTTAATCAATGCTTATTATATTAAACATGTAAACAAAGTAGCAATAGTGGATTTTATATTATTTAGACTATACAATTAAAAACAGAAATAAGAGTAAAATGTAGCAACAAGACATAAATTAATAGTGGCAATTACACAATGACTAGCAAAAGTAAAAAAAAAGAAAGTGAAAATGATTGTTTACATAAAATAAAATGGTTGAATGAAAAGCAGAACCAAGTATTAAAAAAAGTAACATAGTAGTAATTCATATATTAGCCAGCGAAGTGGATTTGCACAGTGAGTCAGTGATAAGAGTTGCCTTGATACTGCCTCCGGTGATCAATTAGATGCATCAGAATAGAAGATGGCTAAAACGTTAATATAGACAAATATTCTATTTACAATAATCTGAACAGATGAATGAATGTTTTAAAAATGTATATAAGATATGTTATATATATGTATATCTATGCGCCGGATATGCGGCGTCACATTGACGGACCGCATACGTAACGTCAAAATACGGAAAAGGGTTGGTATAAAAGAAAGCATAGGGACAAAAATAAGGAAAGGCATGCTACGATGGTTCGGGCATGTTGAAAGAATGAGCAAAGAAAGATTGACGAACCAGATATATAATGCGAAAGTTGTGGGTGAAAGAGGCCCTGGCAGACCGAGACTCACATATCACGGTCAAATAAATAAAACACTGACTGAAGGTGCATTAAAAAGCCTTCGTAACAAAAGGGAATGTATGAACGTCGATGAAGCGAAAGAGGTATGTCGTGATCGTGTCAAGTGGCGCTCAATTGTCTCTGCCTACCCCGCAAGGGATCTGGCGTTAAGATGTGTGTGTGTGTATATCTATTTCTTAATTTAATTGTTTACCCAATAATGATTGGTTTATTTATTAGTGTGCATAACATAACATAAATTCCAACTTCTTTTTACAGTATTATCTTGAAGTTAGGACTTGTCTTTATAAAAACCACAATTAATTTAGAATGCGGGCACATATGTATAGCCGGGAGTTAGTTGGTACACAGCATTTTTTTAGTAAACTGTTTTCGCCATTCCATCGAGCCGCTAATATATCTTCATTAATCATTCGTTCCTCGTGTTAAATACTCTTTACAACCAACAATACGATGTTTAAATGCTTGGCATTTAGAACTTAAAAAAATATTCACAAATTGACTGCCCTGAATTACTGGCCAAAATAAAGCTAGGTCAGTGTAGCGATACATTCTAGAAAATAAGAGATACATGACCACATACGGTAATATCGATGCATTGCAATGATTCACTTTTAAATTGAGTCATGCACCCCCCGGTCTCCTTAGTGATCTCGTAGTGACGTTAACGATAGGACACGTTTGTGTTAAAGCAACTTAAACACAGTTAAGGATTGAAGTATTTTATTCACATCCTAAGCCTACCTTAACAGCAGCTATCAAGTATTCACGCCAAATTAGTGGGGCAGCTTTCAGTGTCTAGTGAAATCCCGCTGTAACGCTACTATAAAATGGCTCAACAAGACGTCCCAGCCCCGCTTTCGGTAGCTCCAGCAGCAGACACCCTTGCTGCTTTACCAGCGCGTACCAGACTTTTGGAAGGACAACGCAAGACTATAGTTTGTAGAATTCGAGGCCGTGATCAGTAATCAACGGATGACCTACGAAGCCAAGTACAGTCTGGTGGTGGCAAAGTTGGCTAAAGACACCATTTACATCAAAGTCAGTAACTTTGATTCTCTGAAGAATATCAACGTTTCAAATTATATCTATCAAAGAAATACCAAGCATAGCTCTCTCCTTAGCTCGCTGACCTTGAATTTGTTTATCGGCACGAATGGTGGATACTTCTCCGCCCCGGCAGACTGGGCAAATTACCACTATCAGTCCGCCTACCACCTCTAGATATACTTGTTGAAGACTTGTTGCAGTTGAGACGAATCCGTATTCGTATAGATTACCATGAACCCAATACTTACAATGATACTTACTTTCGTTTTCAAACATTGTGGTATGGACCATGAGACGATGTGCTGAAGTTTCACTACTAGCTAAATGCGTCTGTCTTTGCTAAAATTAACAGCGCCTGACTGAATAGTCTGCCCAACTTCGAAAGCGAAATTTCCGACGCAGATTAGTCTTGGATTGACTTGGTCAATGAACATGACTTTAGTTTTCTCCGGGTTCATTGCAAGATCAACCTAAAGCAGGTTTAAGCCGTTCAACATTCTGTTAAGATCCTTAAGTGAGCTGGCAATGATGACGATCGTGTCTGTAATGACAAGTCATTACGATATCGTATCGGATATTGTAATTTTTCCTCTAACTTAAAATTAAGTGTTTGTGGGTAGGAGGAAATTTGTTTGCCGATATAATTCTTATAATAGATATGTTTACGTTAATTTAGCCGTCACCCTGATGGAAAATCGATGTACGTTTTATGATTGGATAGATATTTTTTGGGGTATTAAACATAAAAACCTTTATGAACCTATAGGAATGATAACTGATACACAAGATGAAATGGATTATTTGTTACATAGTAAGAAGGGGTAAAAATAGGGTAACATTTATTTTGAGTTTTATTTAAAGGTATTGGCTTGAACTAACCGCATAACTAATTGCTGTGAGGTTGTTATTGCTTCATATCTACATATGTAGCAGCAGTTTTCTTATTCAATTTGTATTTATATTATAGTCATAGTCTCAGTGTAGTTTTTATAATTTTAACGGGTCTTTACGCGATTTACCTTAAAGACATATTTCTCCCGACGTTTCAGCCAAGTTGCATTGGCCGTGGTTAGGTGTCGCCAAGGATATTGTGTCGTGTGTCGTGATTTCTAAAAACTTTTAAAGTGATAAGTGGGTAGGTTTTCATCCACCGCCCAGTGACTACACAGTGCAGATACAGTCGACCTGTGCCAATGCAACTTAGCTGAAACGTGGGGAGAAATATGTCTAAACTTATATTATAGTATGTCCTCAATTGTGCACATTAAGAGGACTACTTGGAACCCGTGTGACAGCTGGAAGGAATGTTTGAGTGGAGAAGCCGTCTCAGAATAAGAAGAGAGAGAGAGAGAGCATACGACGAAGGTTTAAGAATATTTAGTTATTCTTGAAACGAGAAATAGTTAGGAAGTTCTAACGACCACATAAACTAATCTGCCTAATTAAATAACGAACAACTTTAACTAACAACTTCTAACTAGTTTTCTTAGCGTATTAAAGATAACTGTCCAAACCCACCCGGCATGTGCCAATGAGAAATGCACTTCCACACACCACCGTTCCCGTGCCTCGGAGAGCACGTAAAGCCGTCGGTCCCGGTTCCACTAATACCAACTTGTGAAATCGTTAATAAATTGTCAAAAAATTGACATCATATCCTCGCCAAGCCGTCTGGCCAGCGTGGCGAGTGTAGGCCAAATTCTCCAGATATATGTTGTGGAAGGCCCATCTCCAGCAGTGGAGGTCTAGGACGCTGTGTTCTAGGGGCTGTAATGAATGATGATTTGTTTTATGGTTTAATTATTTATGTAATTTTAGTTTATAATTATCGTTTTTTGGGTTTTTTTATTTTATAAATTAACTTTTTTACTTTAAATAAATAATTTGTTATTATTATTATTATCACATCCTCTAAGACTCTGTGGTTGTTAAAACGCTGTCCACCACGGTAAAAGTCGCGGTCCAAACCCCGGAATCTATCAATTACAAATTTATCTAACAATTTAACTAACCACTATTCTAATTTGAGTTTTTTTATCTACGAATTCGTAGCAGTCTTTCTAAATGTTTTAGTATGACGCTAATAATAGACAAGAAAGAAAAGCATCCGGTTTAATTATTTCCCGGTATTACTGAAATACAAAAGGCAAAAGTTCTGGCTATACACGCCTTTACTCAATATCAATAAATGTTACATTAAGGGAGTACACGTATACTATGAAATGTGGTATCACTGTATTACCCCAAACAATGTCTTTGCATGGCTTTGAGGACATAAATACATATATATTTTACGACCGGCACAAACTATTTTTTTTTAAATTCATCATCATCAGCCTATGTCTCTCCACTGCTGGATATAGACCTCCCCCAGGGCTCGCCGTTTCATACGATGTTCCCCCACCAGCAAAAGGTCGGTCATCCGTCCATCTGGCATGGAGTCGTCACACTCTGCGTTTTCCCGTAAGTGGTCTCCACTCCAGAATGCGCCTACTCCATCGGTCATCGTTTATGCAAACGTGTTTAATATGTCAAGAATGGTGGGATACCCATTTTGAAAATAAAAATTCTAATAAAAAAATATTTAAAAATGTGTAAAAAACATATTTTATTAAATCGTGATACATTTCGTTAATTTGTAGTGAGGTTTTATGTAACTGTAATAATAGTTAAATATATCACGTATGGCGGGGTACCCATTTGGAAATCTCCTATCCTCCCAAATACGTATGACAACTATTTTTTATTATGCTGTGATACAATTCGTGTAATTTTTGGTGACGTCTCATTTTTAAGGGAATTTATTACGTATATTTATTACCCCCCTTAAATACGTTCGATTTTTTTTTGTATTAGGCCGTGAAAAATTTTTCGTGACGTCTTATGTACGTTTCGTCTCATGTACCTTCAATAGTAGCCGAATATGTCAAGAATGGTGGGATACCCTTTTGAAAATCTTTAATCCTCCTTTAAACACGTATAAAAAATATTATTACGTCGTGATACATTTCTTAATTTTTAGTGACGTTTTATGTAACTGTAGTAATAGTCAAATATAATGCAAACAAACATGTTTACAATCGGTTCCTTTGATTTTGTGACGAATGTCAACATTTCGGACTCTGTCCATCAAAGAAATACCGAGAAAAATCTCTCCATATCTCGCTCAGCAACCTTCTTGAGGACCAGATCCACTATCAGTCCACATTTCTGCTTCGTACGACAATACTGAAAAAAAACATTAGTTGAAAACTTTCGTTATTAACACTGTGTTATGTTTGATAACAGGATGTGACGTAACTTCCAGAATGCAATCAATAATAATAATATACCAGTCCGTAAACTTGATGTCTATGAAAGGTACGTCTAAAGAAGTACGAAGCGCTGTTACTTCTAGTCATTTCCGCTCTTATAACCACGAGGTAAGATTCAAAATGCTACTCAACGAATACTTATTTGTGATCGCCAGCATTTATAGAAATAAACGTATTGATCTGCCAAACAAAAGAACTCATTTTACACCTTCCGGCTTGTTAAAGGGGAATTATTGACTGAAAATTTACCTAATATTAATTAAAGTCAAAATATCTATTATTTTGTATGAAACTACAACTGCAAATGGAAGACCACGCAGCAAAATGATTGAAAGAGTAAGCCTGGCAGATTCCAGTTAATCTTAACCTATATATGGCTGTAATTATTTAGATCATAAATTACCTACACAATCGGTTATATTAACCTTAAATTACACAGTGCGGGCGCGGTGGTGGCTCGGTTGTAAGAACGCGTTCCTTAAATCCTACAAGGGTCTGTTCAAACCCACCCGGAATGTACCAATGAGAAATACACTTACGTACATTTGTGATAGAATTACAACACCACCATTCCCGTGCCTCGGAGCGTACGTTAAGCCGTCGGTCCCGGTTTCACTAATACCAACTTCTGGAGTCGTTAATACATTGTCTGTGGGGGAGATTTCCAACTCCCTCACCCGTGGTAGATTAGTGGGGTTTGATGACGAGCCAGCTCCGTAAAGAAAGGGGCAGAAGCACTTACCTCTTTCAACAGCAGCTGACAACATCTCAGTGGAATCGACCCCAGGGTTCCAGAAGAAGACCAGCTCTTCTGATACTAAAACTCTTTTCACATAAATGTCATACTTATCACATAAAACTAATAATCCAAGTAACAGTTCCGACCGATAAATACACTCGCGTGGCTATTCAGCAGACACTGCTGCAGCACCGAAAATTGAGCACACGCGGTGTGACGTCACCAAAATACAAATTGTTGACGTCCGCCGCTGACCGAGGCTGAGGTGCGACTCTCCCCACAGAACTGGCTTTAACATTGTCATTAAAAATTGACATCATATCCTCGCCAAGCCGACTGGCCAGCGTGGCGAGTGTAGGCCAAATTCTCCAGATATATGCTCTGGAAGGCCCATCTCCAGCAGTGGAGGTCTAGGACGCTGTGTTCTAGGGGCTGTAATGAAATGAAATTACACAGAAAAGACTTAAGTAATTAAGAAAAAAACAAGGTTCCTAGGGTTTTTTGCAATACGCAAAAGCTTAGGTATTAAAAAAAGCATATGGACAAAAATGATCCGATGGTTCGGATATGTTGAAAGAATGAATGAAGAGAGATTGACGAACCAGATATATAATGCGAAAGAGGCCCTGGCAGACCAAGACTTACCTATCACGATCAAACAAATAAAACAATAGCTGAAGGTGCATTAAAAAGCTTTCAAAACAAAAGGGCATGTATGAAGAGGTTGATGAATGTCGAAGAAGCGAAAGAGGTATGTCGTGATCGCGACAAGTGGCGCTCAATTGTCTCTGCCCGCAAGGGATTTGGCGTGAGAATACTCGTATGTATGTGGTCGTTAACAACTCGCTGGGAAAATCCTTTGCCAAATATGGTTTATATGAATTAAAACAACTTGCTACAAATACATTAGGAATGTAATTATAAAAATATTAAATTATACATGGGAAGTTAAGAAACATTTATCGTGTAACCCTACATCACATATCTTTGTGGTTTTATTGTTGCCCACAACACTTCCACGTCATCTTTGGCCGACAATTATAAGATGAATTCTTCTTGAAGAGAGAATCGAAAGAGTTCTTGTAGTGTGTGTTTTTATTTAAATTAATTCTTATTACCTTTTAGGTACTACAAAACATACCGAATCATCGTATTGTCCAATAAAATTACCAGTCAAATGGCCTGTAATGACATAATTACCATGTATCATTACCATCTGTCGCCAGTTTGGTCGTAAATTTAATTCATCGAACCATTGACATAATATTAGAAACCGGTACATTTGAGGTAAAATTTTGCCTATTTAAAGTCGACAACAATGACAGGTCTAATCCATCTATTGCGTTGTCCGAATAAATGTGAAGTACTTAATGCATTAATAAAAAATAAATGACCAGGCCCCTTGGTAGGCAAATGGAAATGCCCATTTTTTATTTAGCCCAATAAAATATGTTCTCGTGCCATAATGTTTTTTTTTTTATTTGATTGTTAATATATTATTGTGTTTTCAAAATCTTTAATTAATTTTATTTATTCACCCTAGCATAACTATAATTGAGAAAAACTTTTTTTTACCTTAATAATTACATGGTTTTGATCCCGCCAATCTGAATCCAGTGTTTTATCTGTAATAAAGTACCTGGTCATAATAAAGAACCTAATCGTATAAATAGAGTTTTGTAACTATTTCGTACATATATTTTAAAAAATTTACTATTTAATTAAATTGTATTTTAATGCTGGGGTAAAAGAGATGTTGTAATTAAATTTAAAAACAACACATTTAATTGTTAAAAGTCAAAGTCAAAATATCTTTATTCACGTAAACCTATTACAGGCATTTATGAAACGTCATTAATTTAATTATTTTAAATGATTCTACTCCTGCTAGTAGAAGACTAAGCAGCAAAGTGGTCCAATCAGTAAGCTGTTAGCAGAATACCAGCAGCTTAGCAAATTCCAGTGGCCTGTTAATTTTAATTTAATCTGACTGAGAAAGGAATCTGCAAGGAAAACTCAGCTATATCAGATTTACAAAATAAAACATATACAGAACTGCACCACAACGATCAATTAATAACCTTTTAAATTTAGTTATCAGTACCTATGAGAATACAATACCTGGTACAGCAGTAACCCACCAGGCAAGTCAGAATTAAGGTAGACTACATGCCTATGTGCAACCCGAAAGTCGACAAAATGCAAAAACCTCTGTTAATTTAAGAACAATAAATTGAACGTGTTCGGCAGAGGTCCCAGGCCCCCACAGCAGCACCCGATCACGGACATAACTCATGTGCCAGCCATCCCCCCGCTCAACCAGGCCCTTAGGGTGCGGACCGGGACCCGACACACGTGCCACCACTGCAATGACCTTCTAAGGAAGGGACGACCACCGGACACGCCACACCATGGGAACCTGAACACTAACAATGACTTTCGAGACACACATAAGCATTAACATAACAATTACCTTCTAAGTACTCAAATGTTGCCGTGCAATTCCGTTAACAAACTTATATATTGGTTAATAAAATAATAAAATACATAATAGTAACTAAATGTTACATAAAAAATAATATGATTATTGAATTGTATTTTGTTGAGGCGCGCTGCAAAAATGTTGGGGCCTGGTTTTGGGCAATCTCTTCTATCTGTCTAACTGTGGAAACTTTTTAGTGGTTTAGCATAGTGCTAATATTTTAATGCTGTGTTCAAGGGGCTGTAATGATGAAGAAATTTCAAAAGTTTTTTTTTACATGCATAGGTCTAAGTATGGAATATTTGTAATGATTGTATTAGGCACAAATCCACAAACATATCAGTATTAGCTTTTAATAAATGTCCATTAGTCATGGCTTGCGGTTACAGTCGCACTTTTAGGATGGAATTATACTATGGTACCTATGTAGCCAAATTATTTTATTTTAAGCACTTATAAAACATCAATATAGATAAGCCTTCACTAATATGAATGACCGCCTCCGTGGTCTAGTGGTAACAAACGTTGCCGTGAACTCGGGAGGTCGTGGGTTCGATTCCTACCGGAGGCAAGTTGTGCATTGTATAATTTGTCTCGGTCGGGGTTTTTATATGTATAATATTTATATATTTACAAAAGAAAAGTATAATATGGGTTTAACAACCATCTATGTTTCCGTAACACAAGCCTCGTAGCTTACCACGGAAATTAGATGACCTGTCTGGAAATATTTATTTATTATTATTATATAAAAACGTTCCCACAAAACCAATCGAAGTCATGTAGCTGCACCAACAGTCGCAGTTATTCATAAACAATGTTTAAATTAAACAGACTTCCTAGTCCGAGGGGTGTTAACTGGTGACCTGAGATACAGGTATCTTCCAGGTACTCCGTTCAGGCACCAGCACTCATTCTTTTGTTCTTGGGTACAATATCTAACAGGAATGTATGTACCATATTGTAACTGTTGATATATTTAATGTATCTAGTAAAGTATCATCACGAACGTTTCCCTTTCGGGGTGGTCAGAAACCACGCTTATAAGCGGATTTACATTTAGCCAACTTTACTATAGGCCAATCATGACAGGTGGCAAGCTCGTCGATGTCTCCAGCGTACCAAACTCGAGAAATATCACAAATATTTTTTGTGTCCCGAAATCGTAACGAACCCGGTACCTCCAAGTCTTAATCCACGGACTTAACCGCTAGACCACGGAGTCAGTTAATGTACCTACATATGTATTTTATGATATATATGCTGCCTAACTGAATTCCTCCAAAACGATTCGGCCTAAAATAAACTCTTTAAGCGTTGGCGACTATCACAGTTGATTAAAAAAATAAAAATATTTTATGTTGAAAACCCTGATCGAAAAAAATATTCTTCTGCTGAAGATATTGAAGAGATTCAGAGACCCCAAAGATGGTGCCAAAATCCTGTACGATTACAATAATAATACATAAGTAGGTACATTAACTGACTCCGTGGTCTAGCGGTTATATATTTCTATCATAAAATACATATGTAGGTACATTAACTGACTCCGTGGTCTAGCGATTAAGTCCGTGGATTAAGATATATATATTTCTATGGGCCGTTCATGATAAGTGGCAAGCTCGTCGATGTCTCCAGCGTACCAAACTCGAGAAATAGCACAAATAAATTAAATTTTAATTAATTGTATTTATTAATATTAGTAAAAGTAAAGTATCATCACATAAGAAATTGTGGGGTAAGGAGAGAATAAATATTAAACTAAATGCAAAGGTTGTTATCCTATTACTGGGTATATCATATGTCATATTAAAAAGTAATAAAAATAAATAAATATATAAATTTACATGTCAGTTACAAACATAAAATATACATTTATAAACATACATAAATAATAATCTAAATATAAATACATACACTAATAATAATATTGCCATTGGATTAAAAATAATATTGTAAATAAAGTTAATTGAATTAATGAATGAATTAAAGAAAAAAGAATCGGAACTTGTCCCGTTCTACCACGCGCCGCATCGCTCCTGTTTGGTCATAGCTTTAAACAAACAGAATTCTATGTTCAGCGTTGACTAGGGAAACATAGTTCAGGAAATTCAAACGTCAAACCGCAATTTCAATTTAAAATTGTCTTCTAATAGCTTTATAGGGCAGGATGTATAAGAATGTCGTCTGGTAACGGTTTCCGGGTCGGGTTTATTGCGAATAATTTCTAGACTATGACGGTAATATCCATTGAGGAGATTATTGGACGGGAAGCTTATTGGAACCAAGTCTGCTTTCTAAGTACGTCTAAATCTATTAAGGTATATCGATGATTGCAACTTGTTTATTCAATTTAAACTGCTATTTTTCTTAAAGGCTTTATCGGTTTTGCATCTCGCTCGCACAATCCAATATTGTCAAAAAAAAATCAAGTCAGATTGTACTTTTGTAGTTTAGCCTCAGACGATCGACATCAGTCCCTACCACTATGCCAGCCTATAAAGATGCTTTTTCACACTTCGTTTGAAGAACTCCAGGTTATAGGAATAGGGAAACACACTGGCTGGAAGACTATTCCACATCTTCAACGTACGACAGATGTAAGAGTCTCCATGTACGCGTAGGGATAGTGGCTACGGTATGTGGATGCATATTTTGGCCTGTGCGAGTGGTTCGGTTGCGGAATAGAGAAGAAGGAATAAGGTTGTGGAGCTCTTTAGAACATTCACCTTAGTATAGCTTGTAGAACAAGCTCAGGAAGGCCACATCTTGGCGAAACTGTAGTATCGTCTCTGTCGGACATTGAGAGCATCTGTAAGGTACTTAGCGGAACCATCCCCGAGGTGAGAACAGTATTCCACGCATATTATATAAGTGCAGTTGGGTTAATTGTGGCATTTAAATACGAAAGATATACTTTAAATGATGACCACTCATTGTTACTTATTGTAACGTGTTATAAATTCCATGTACTAAGTCTATATCTAAGTCATAAATGTCATTAAATAAATAAATACATCAGACCCTCGTAATGCTTCAGAACATTCAGGAAAGGCCCAACAGTTTAATAAATTTATTTATATTTTCTTTCTTTCTTATTTAGTTTTAATGACGATGCCCTTGTGGCAGATTTCTATGTTTAATAATATTAGTTATTTCACATATTTTAGTGTTGTATACAATATATATATATATATTTACCTTGTAGTACTTGACATTTTTATTTTAACATAGTTTGACATTATTAGTATTAAAATTTTATTTTCTGTAATTGATTATTTAACATTCAATATGGCTCTTCCATAATTGTATTGATAGTTTGGGCTGTTTCTGGTCTTCGTCGTGTTGTTTCGTATTAAGCTGTCTGACCATGATTGTGTTATCTCGTTTACTGTAGGTAACTATTATTAGTTAATAAAAATAATAACTAATAACTAATAATAGAGTAATGAATGAAATATACTGCCTTCGTAGTCAAGCGGTTAAGTCCGTGGATTTACACTCGGAGGCACCGGGCTCGAGTTTGGTAGGCTAAAGAAATCAACGAGATTGCAACTTGTCATGATGGCCCGGCAGTAACGTTAGCGAAAAAAAAATTGCGTGATTTCTGACCATCCCGGTAGCAAAACGGTCGTGATGATACTTTATTTTTTTTAGGAACAAAAAAAACTCATTACAATGGCCTCATTACAAATTGTCATAATGAATTAATTCCATCAAAAATATCACTAACTAATCAACTCAGAAAGATGCGAAGAGACGCGCATGCGTACAAATATACAAACTCTTAGATATATAGATATAGGTTGGAGAAAGCAGTGCCGGGATCGCGAGTACGCCGTGAAAACGTGTGTTTAACCCTATACCCGTCTCTAGATCGAGGAGTGAAGTGAAGTGCCATAGAGAAATGTGAATAAAAAGTTCTCTACAGTGTGGTGATTTTTTTTATTAGTACAGTATAGGATATTTTTTTTTGTGACAGAAATGTATGAGTGAGCGAACAGGAGGTGAGTGAATATTTTATTTTATTATTGTTTTTAATGCCTGACCTGGTTTAAAAATGTATAAAACAATATATATATATTTAAGCCTAATTTTGTGTTTTTCCAGTAGATAGGCCAATTTTTTTTACATAAGTTATTAACTATATTATGTAGACGCAAATAGAAAAAGGAATGTTCATGTAAATTTTGATTTTATTTAAAAGAAAAAAGAAAATAAAATTAAATTGATAAAAAAATATTTATAAGTTGACTTTTTACCATGATTTTTATATTTTTTCATCTTCAGCACCCGCACGGTGAATCCGAATTATGCTAAGAAAAGAGAGTAGGAGCGATTATATTTTGTCCGAAGTGTTGGCAATACTTAGGTCTTTATCTTCCTTACTTATGTATCTAGAACCCGCACGGTTAATCCATTATTTGCGTAGATCCAATTGCATCAAAGCGTACGTAAAAGTCATCAACGACGATTTTAATATAAATTAAAAAAAAAATTGACGCTACTCATTTTTGATTTTATTCAATCATAAAACTGCTTCCGTGGTCTAGCAGTTAAGTCCGTAGGTTTAGACCTGGAGGTACCGGATTCGATTCCTGTTGGGAACAACAATACTGTTAATAAATAAATTAAATTAAAATTTAATTTATTTGTCATATTTTCCGAGTTTGGTACAGTAGAGACATCGACGAGATTGCCACGTGTAATGATTAGCCTATAGTAAAGTTGGCTAAATGTGAATCCGCTTATTTATAAGCGTGCATTCTGACCACCCTGAAAGGGATACGGTGGTAATGACACTTTATTTTTTAATCATAAAATCATTACAGCCCCTTGGAGATAGGCTTTCCAGAACATTTGGAGAATTTGGCCTCTGGCTAGCCAGACGGATTGGCGAGGGTCTGATGTCAATTTTAATGACAATTATTGAAGAATTCCCAAGTTGGTATTAGTTGAACCGATAGTGACCACCTCCGTGGTCTAGTGGTAACAAACGTTGCCGTGAACTCGGGAGGTCGTGGGTTCGATTCCTACCGGGGGCAAGTTGTGCATTGTATAATTTGTCTCGGTCTGGGTGTTTATATGTATATATTTACAAAAAAAAAGTATAATATGTAGTTTATCAACCATCTAGTTTCCGTAACACAAGCCTCGCAGCTTACCACGGAAATTAGATGGCGCTGTGTGACCTGTCTGGAAATATTTATTTATTTTTATTTATTTAAATGTGCTTTCCGAGGGCACGGCAAATGGATGGTTTTAACAACATCTATAAAAAAAAGGGTATAACTCTCATTGTTACATGCGAGAATCGAACCGCGATCTATTTATGCATGCTGCATGAATGGGTTAGATGAGGGTTGCAATAACTAGTAGAGATATAGTGCATAATGTGTTTCCATCGGGAAAAAAACTTGGAATACGACGGCACCAGAAGTGTCAATAAATTATTGTATTAAATGAGTTACATTTCATATCCATTAATATGGAACTTATTTAGTATCAAATGTCAAAATGAAAAATACATACACATACATATCTTCACGCCAGATCCCTTACGGGGTAGGCAGAGACAATTGAGCGCCACTTGACACGATCACGACATACCTCTTTCGCTTCATCGACATTCATCAACCTCTTCATACATGCCCTTTTGTTACGAAGGCTTTTTAATTCTCCTTCAGCTAGTGTTTTATTTATTTGATCGTGATACGTGTGTCTTGGTCTGTAATAATAATAAATGATAAAATAAATGATAAAAAATGATATTTATTTATTTATTATTCAATTCAATTTTAGTACTATCTTCAAATTTACTTATGTTTAGGTGTAAAAATAACTAAATAATACCTACAGTAAGTGATATTACATACATATCTTCACGCCAGTTCCCTTGCGGGGTAGGCAGAGACAATTGAGCGCCATTTGACACGATCACGACACCTCTTTCGCTTCGTCGACATTCATTAACCTCTTCATACATGCTCTTTGGTTACAAAGACATTCAATGCACCTTCATTCAGTGTTTTATTTATATAATCGTGATATGTGAGTCTCGATCTGCCAGGGCCTCTTTCACCCACAACTTTCGCATTGTACGTCAATCTTTCTTCGCTCATCCTTTCAACATGCTCGAATCATCGTAGCATGCCTTTATTGCAGTAAGTGTTATTGTTTATATTAAGTCTGAGTCGTGGCTACGGAGCGAAGGCACTCGTTCGCCGCGTAACTAGAGACATCAACGAGCTTGCCACTTTGTCATAATAGGCCATGTTGGCTAAATGTGAACCCGCTTTAAAAAAGTTTGGTTTGGACAGAGTCGTGTTGATAGTTTCTACGTCTGTACTTATTTTAATTTTATTTATTTAAGTTCTTTCGAAGTAATATACAACCAGTATAAAAGAATTACAATATAAAAGCTACCTAAATAATAAAATTAAAAATAAACTAAACTATAAATAAAAAATGTCCTCTAGAGATGTCCCATCCGCGATAGTCCCAAGGAGACTGGCAACATTTCTCCTCTGTATAGCGAGGCTAATACGTTGGCAGAAATAATTGCCAGCCTTCCTGTCTCCAGACCTTTCTGTCAGCCGCTTTGACAACTCCTTGGCCAAGCGCCTCGCTGACGGTCCCCATGGGCCCATCGTCTCGACCCCAAACGGCGCAAACTAGTATTTTAATTTTGAAATAAAAACTAAACTAAAAGAATTAAATTGTCTGTATTTTCTACACACAAATAGAAAAACGCATTTGGAAAGCGAAAAGCCGGCGAAATTTTAATAACTCTCCCCTTCTGTTCGACTGCACATTTAGCACGGATGCTTTTGGGAATCATGTGAGCATTAAACAGAATACTACGTGAGAGCGTGCTTGCCAAAATTGTCATCCTATACGAAATACCAACAATAAAATGTCAAATAGTAAATAAATAATCAAATCATTATTGAGTAAACAATTAAATTGAATAATGGTTATAAATATATAACCTATCGTGTATATACATTTTTCAAACATTTATTCATTCACCTGTTTAGATTACTGTAAATGACTTGTCTATATAAACGTTTTAGCCATGTTCTACTCTGATACATCTAACTAATCACCGGAGGCAGTATCAAGACAACTCTTATCCTGGACTAACTTTGCAAATCCACTTCGCTTGCTAATATACGAATACTGCTATACTCGTATACATAATTTTGCTCCTGCCCCTCATTCATTCATTTTGTTTTAGGTAAATAATCATTAACCTATTGGTTTTCACTTACTTATTATTATTTTTCTTCTACTTTTGCTAGTCGCAGTTCAATTGCACTATTAATTTAAATCTAATTACTATATTATACTTTTATTTCTGTTTTAATTGTATTGTCTAAATAATATAAAATCTCTTTGGCTTGTGTTCCACTATTGCTACTTTGTTTATAGTAAAAGTATCATCACGACCGTTTCCCTTTCGGGGTGGTCAGAAACCACGCTTATAAATAAGCGGATTCACATTTAGCCAACTTTACTATAGGCCAATCATGACAAGTGGCAAGCTCGTCGATGTCTCCAGCGTATCAAACTCGAGAAATATCACAAATAAATTAAATATTAATTAAATGTACATATTTATTTACATTAATAAATATTTTTGTGTCCCGACCAGGAATCGAACCCGGTACTTTGTTTATATGTTTAATATAATAAGCAGTGATTAAATAATAATAATAAATAAATAGCAAATGAGCTTTATTTTTTTTTTGGAAAGATAGTAAATATTTATTTGTCGCCAAACCAGCAAATACAAATTAAAAAACTAAACATAAAAGAAAATATGAAAAAGATTATGCGAAAAATACCTAGCCCAGCAGCACATGTATAGCGACAAAAATGCGATCAGCTACAACCTATAGATAGGCAATAGCGCCGATTTTCAACCGCTGCCTTACGGATGGAAACCACGTCACGGACACAGATGTACTAAATTTCAATTTCTTTATTAACCATAAGATACATTAAGTACACTCGGTTTTGTCACTTATACATATTCTTGTTTACCAATCATGGCAGGATAGCAGAAGTATGCCATTAATAGCAAAGAACAGCCATCGTCATTTACCACTTAACACTACAAACAATCAATACCTACATAGATGCTGCTGTACAAGGGCGTTGTCACTTAAAATCTAGAAAATAAACTATATTAAAATTATGTAATAAAATAATAATTATTATTTTAATAAAAAAAAATAAAAAAAGTACAAAATTGTGTATGTCAAAAAAATATAAATAATCAAATTAAATTTCAAAAATAATAACAATGATAATAAAGAATAACTAAAAGAAAGCAACTGTAGATTATAAAATAAGAACCTTAAACTCTAAAATATTAATTTATAATATAAAAGTCATAATAATAAAATAAACAATAAGAAAAATAAGTGTTCACATAATGTGTTCGTCTTTTAAGGCATCATCTATGGTATAGTATGATTTGTCAATTAAAATTGTCTTAATTTTAAGTTTGTACATACAAATACAACCCATTTAACACATACACACATATTGCATGAATACACACACATAATAATAATAATAACATCCCAGCCTTGCATAGTAAGGAAGCTCGATGAGAAGCAATGGGTGTTATTTTACTAAACTACATGAGATGAGAAACAAGAAACGGATTGGAACCTGGAATATTTGTGGCCTTCTGTGGTGTTTCGATTATACGTGTGAAACTTACTTTAAAGGAGCGGGTCAACACAAGACAAAAAAGTGAAATAAATAAAATCTAAAAAAAATGGAAGCTCTAGGGTTCCGTTACCAAAAAGTTTGATAACCTCTTAAATACATTTACACACACAACATTGAAATAATTTAAAATATTTTTTTTACATAGTCACTAAAACAGTCGGGAGCCATTGCATTGTTGAAAAGATTTGAACCTGTCCCGGATTTTAGTGGGTTCTGACTTTTAAAGTCGCTGTGATATAAAATATATAAAATTATTTCAGTAAAGTATCATCACGACCGTTTCCCTTTCGGGGTGGTCAGAAACCACGCTTATAAATAAGCGGATTCACATTTAGCCAACTTTACTATAGACCAACCATGACAAATGGCAAGCTTGTCGATGTCTCCAGAGCGCCAGCTTTAAAATGTATTTATGTACATTAATAAATATTTTTGTGTCCCGACCAGGAATCGAACTCGGTACCTCCGAGTCTAAATCCACGGATTTAACCGCTAGACCACGAAGGCAGTTTCAATGGTGTAGTTAAGCGGTTATCAAACTTTTCGGTGACGGAACCCTAGAGCTTCCTTTTTTTTTAGATTTTATTTATTTCATTTCGGTTTTTATTTTAAGACTTGTTTTTACGCAGTCGGTTTTATATATTTTTTTATTATTACTATTTATTATTCTTCAATTAAGTTCCTTGCCAACCCGTCTGGCCAACGTGGCGACTGTAGGCCAAATTCTTCAGATATATATTCTGGAAGGCCCATCTCCAACAGTGGAGGTCTAGGACGCTGTGTTGTAGAGGCTCTGATGAAGTTATTTGGAAAATAAAATATGTTCAATCAAGGCTTAGTAAAAAAGTAAAGAATGTCGTTCTTCGGTTGTTGTGGTTCTCTCTCTCCCTCCTCGTCAATAAGGTGTACACTGGCGGGCGACGCCGACGGGCGGTGGTCGTGTGCTTCAACACACACAATGCTTCCCGCCATCCGACATCCAATACGAGACCTCAAGAGGAACACCATCAGGTTTAATTCGGTGCGAGCCTGACATAACCGCATGAGAACCAGTACCAACAGGCTCCTAAACGTATTGGCAGATCGGTGGGACTCTCCGCTGCTGGAGCACTGGATACAGCTGCATACAGTCAAGTAGACAGCCTCCAGTAGCGGATAGTTTAAAATTAATTATTAGTTATACTAAATATAGATTAAGTAAAATTGTTACTAACAATTTATGGATGTAAAGTCCGAAATAAAAGTTTATTATTATTATTATTATAACCTCTCCCCTGTCCCCCGACTCGGGGGAGGGGGTATCCGGTAGGGATTTCCTGATGTAAAAAAAAAGGGTTGTTAAAGACCGCGTGCAGTAAAGGCCTTCACTATTAAAGGAGTGGAAAGACACGGGCTGATAATGATGAAGTGAGTTTCTGCTTACGGTCGTGAAGATAATTTGTGATATTATTTTGCCTTTCAGCAATTATAATAATTTAATAGCTAATACACCACAGAAGTGTATTTTCCTGTTTTGTTAATAGGAATAATCAAATTAATGACGTATCCAATTTAATAGAAGATGGCTGTCATTTAGGTGTTGTTGAATTTTGAGGTTAGGAAATTGTATTGCTCGTGTAATTAAGTGGTTAGCGACAAAACCTTCAAATGGCCGTTGTGTCACATTTCGTATTTAGATTTTGACGTATTATACCCCATATCCATTTAATATGAGAAAGTTTATTAATTCTTCAGAATAAAGTGATATATTAACTATAAAAAATATATATCTGTGCGTCTGGTGCTAAATGATTCAACTTGAGTTATATCGTTTCTAGTTATCTAATGCATGTTGCTTACAAAAAAAAAAAAAACTCTTTTTTGATCTAACTCATGTGTCGCTATCATTATTAGTTTCGGAAATAGCTTCGTGTCTAGTGATACAACTAACAGTTTTTTTTGTGAAATTTTAGTGCTATCTGATAGTTGTAAAGTTATTTCACTCAAAATTAATTATGGTAAACATTTTTTTTGTTTAAAATAATATAACTTTAGACATATTAACGATATTATATATAAAAAAGTTCGCAGTTTTTTTTTTTTTTAGTTTTTATTAAAACAGTATCCATTCAGAGATGGTTTCGATTAAAATGAATATAGCTTAATATCTCCGGGTTAGAGCGAAAATCAACTAACATTTTTTTTTAGTAAATTCACTTCTTTACACCAGTCGTTTCCAGTGATAAAAACGACTATGCACTGTGACGCTTAGTTTTGAAGATAGTAGGTCTTAAAAGCTATTAAACGAATGTTTTAGCCGGAAACGCAAATTAGGAAGTAATTTTATGTGCATAATATTTTTGTGCAAAAATGGCTAAGTTGGTTTTATATTATAATATATTCATATCTGCCTCCGTGGTCTAGTAGTTCAAAGTCCGTGGATTTATACTCGGAAGAACCGGGTTCGATTCATGGTCGGCTTTCATAATAAGCTTCCTGACGAAATAAAATTATTGCAGGGCCCTAAACTAAAATTACAACTGACGATATGGCTACTGGACCATAGATTTTATAGTGTAAAAGAGTATCTTGAGTGAAAAACAGGTTAATTAATATATTTTTTTGTTTTAATGTAGTTGTGATTATGATATTAGTGTGTAAGTAAAGATTTGCACGCCTGCTTGCAGGTAGAATACAGTTTAGTAGACCTGACTAAAGTTTTGTGACCAATGTACTGTATTTATTGCAAATAAACGATATTTCATTTCATTTCATTTCGGGATACAACAATATTTATTAATTTAAATAAATAAGTATATTAAATTAATATTAAATATAATTGTGATATTTCCGAGTTAGGTACGCTAGAGACATCGACGAGCTTGCCACTTATCACAATTGGCCTATTGTAAAGTTATTGGCCGAGGCGCGGTGGTGGCTCGGTTGTAAGAACGCGTACCTTTAATCCTATATAGGTCTGTTCAAACCCACCTGGCATGTACCAATGAGACATACACTTTCCTTCCCGGTCCTGTTTCCACTAATGCCAACTTGTTAATAAAATGTCATAAAAATTGACATCATATCCTCGCCAAGCCGTCTGGCCAGCGTGGCGAGTGTAGGCCAAATTCTCCAGTTCTGGAAGTCCCATCTCCAGCAGTGGAGGTCTAGGACGCTGTGTTCTAGGGGCCGTAATGATAAAACAAATATGAATGAAAGTTGCCTAAGCAGTGGTGAGCCTTGGAGGCAGCCTTTAGGATGTAATCCAGTGGAGAGAATATCTGTATCTACCTGGAAAAATCTTTGTGTTACTGACAAGGTGGAAGAATAGAGACCGATAGGCTGTAGCCCGGGACACTGATCCGACCAAATTCGGTCCACCACCAACACTAGCATCCATGATGCTGTGGATGCCGCCGAAGACAGGAACGGGTGGTGTGCTATCATCAACACGTACACCAATTGGGAGGTCAGGACCCTCAGTGATGAGGAAACGCGACGCAAGGAGTGAAGCACAATTTTTTTTTTTGTAGCGAATTTTTTTTAGAAAAAAATGACTGCGTAATAGTCTTGCTAGAACTAAAAAAAAAAAAGTTATTCTTGGTGTTGAGAAGATTGGGCTTTACTATTCTCAATGTCACATACATGTGAAATTCAAATAAATAAAACAGTTAATTTTTGTATATTTTCATAGTAATAAAAACAGGAATTTTGCGGCCGCAAAGGGACCATTCCGGAAACAACAAATAAAAGTCAATTTCCAACAAATATTAAGGTATACAAATATCGTTGTTTGTATACATTTTAGTCTATTTGAAGTTAAGTATCATTACGACCGTAATCATAAACTATGCTTATATATATTTTTTAACATAGTTCTTTATTTTTATTCTAGATTATATTTATTTATTTATTTAAAACTTTTTGCACTATGTACAAAGGCGGACCTAATGCCGCTAGACATTCTTACTCGGTCAACCTTAGGGACATTACGAACATGGTATGTGGGAGGTAGGTGCAAATATTTAAACAGGAAAATAGATAATTAAAATTCTACTAAATCTAATACTAATACTATATAATTATAAATAATATATATAATATAATAATAATAATAAATAAATTCAATAAATAATAGTACATACTCGTACATACATACAATATTACTTACAGTTGTTAGGAACTATTCAAGAAGTGAAGTATTCAATTTATAATATAAAATAGTAATATAATTTATTTAAATTAAGAGCTAATAGAAAAATAAATATTATATAAAAAATACTTTGAAACAAAAAAAAACCTAATTTAAATATAAATCATATCCGCGCGACATGTTGGCAAGAACGCTGGCCGCATTTCCTCGCTGAATCGCTATGCTGATTCTCTGGGCGACGAAAGAACCAGCCCTCTTGTCCCCAAAGCAGACAATTAGACGAGGGGTGATGTTTTTTAAAAATGGTTTAGAGCTTGGACTCCACGGGCCTAAAGTCTATATACTTCTTTGCGCCACTTGCCAGACTCTGCGCTTTCAGCTGCCGGTCCCGCTTTTATCGCTGTTCCCCTAAGGTGTCGACATAAGTGGCATCTCACACTAAAGCCCGTCCCCGCTCCCAGGGGATCAGATAGAAGTTTATATAGATTTTAACAAATTTAAAGCTCGTCTTTAGCCGACCAGATGAGAGAAAAAGCCATTATGTCTGTGTTCACACATTTTAGGTTGTTTTTGACTAATCACTAAGCTTGAAAAAATCTCATTTTAAACTACTACGAAATGTGACCTTGCGCTCACCTGATGTTAAGTGGTGCGCAATGTCCATGAATGTTAGCAATTGGAAACAGACACTCATGACTGACATCAGTCCCTAACACTATGCCGGCTTGACTGGGGCATGACGGCAATTCGAGCCTGATCCCGAAACATGTGGATGCACTTTACTAGGTTTATCCGCACGAACAATGGATACTTCCCCGCCCCGACTGGGCAAATTACCATCAACTATTAATATAAATTAATAGATATTAATGTGAAATAATTACATATAACAATTAACAACATGCTAAACTGCTGGTCTTCTGCTAACAGCTTATTCTTTGGTCCACTCTGCTGCTTAGTATTCCACTAGCAGAAGTAGAATCATTCAAAATAATTTATACAATGACGTGTCAAAATGCCTGTAACAGGTTTACGTAAACAATGTTGATTTTGGATGTCATCAATGCAGCAGTTTTGCTGACATACGCCACTTGTCCAACCACGTAGGGAGAAAACTCAGGAGGTCCTGCATTTTATCAACAGCTTTATATTGGAATGGAGACAGAGTTCTAGACCTCCACTGCCTTATCATCAGCCTGGGTCTCTCCACTGCTGGATATAGGCCTCCCTCAAGGCTTGCCACTTCGCCCCCATCAGCGACCTTCTTCAGGTCATCCGTCCATCTAGCAGGGTATGGTTCCGCTCTAGAACCCGTTCAGTTCATCAGTTGTGCGACAGACGTGTCCAGCCCATTGCCAGTTCAGCTTACTAATATATATAGACTATATTGGTAACTTTGGTTCTCCGACGGATTTCCATGTTTCGGCCTTTTCCATCAGAGGAAATCCACTGCCTACCAGGACATAATCTTTGAGAATTTGGCCTAGAGCGAGCGCTTATCAAATAAATTTACATGAATATTTTGACTTTATCTTAGTATCGAACCCGGTATCTGAACGGCTAAACTATGGTATTCTTCAGGCCTAGTTGGCAGTTTATATTGAGGCACAATTTTATTACACGAATGTGAATAAAATCCGCTTAACTTAGACATCAGGGGCATCATAACAATAAATAGCAATAAAAGTTTATTTGCAAATCCCTGAAAGCTAGAACGCTCACTGGATGTGGGTATTTAGACTATAGGCTCTATAAACTCAGCCGCAAATAGGACAGTCCTATATTTGTATATTTAATACGTATCTATAACCAAAGACTTCATGTTTGTGCCGTTTGCTGTAGAGATTTAAGGCCCGTGGGGTCCAAAAGCTAAAACATTTTAAAATAACTTCACTCCTCGTCTAATTGTCTGCTCTGGTGACAAGAGGGCTGGTTCTTTCCTCGCTCAGAGAATCAGCATAGCAATTCAGCTAGGAAATGCAGCCAGCCTTCCTGCCACGATGCCGCTCGGACACGATTTATATTTAAATTAGGTTTTGTAAGGTTTTTTTTTATTCATCATTACAGCGTCCTAGACTAGAACACAGCGTCCTAGACTTCCACTGCTGGAGATGGGTCTTCCAGAACATATATCTGGAGAATTTGGCCTACACTCGCCACGCTGGCCAGACGGCTTGACGAGAAATTTACACACACACTGTTTAATTTATATTTATTAATATATTCAGTACTAACATTTATTACTATTTTTTTTGTTTTGTTATTATTATTTTATTATGACATTTAAGTAACTTTGGTAACGCACATAATTGTCATTTTAACTTTAATTTAGTTTTTAAGTGTTAATGCTTGTTCACAGCTGCCTTATCATACATAATGTAATATTTATTAATATATTTTGTGACATTTACTGACATCTACTAGTCTTTTACAACAGTATCTACATTTAGGTAGTGTTCATTTTTTATAGTTTTAATTTGAACGATGGCTGTTCTTTGTACTAATGGTCACTTTTTTGCTATTGTAAATGTGTACGTAATGTATTTTATGGTGAATAAATGAAATTAATTGAAATTTGACTGTTATATTTAGAATTATCCCAAATAGTTGCAATCTCATAGTCATCTCAAATAAAGTGCTGAAATTTTACACCCGTGTGTATATTCAACGAATTAAGGTCCTCTATTTGTTTTCTGTGAAAATATATTTTTTTATTTGTTATTTGCTGTATTTAACACAAAATGCTTTTAAATATTCTATAGACTTTGTTATTTTGCATAGACAAAACAACAAACTAAGACGGGGGTCTTAGTTTAATAATAATAAAATAATAAATTATTTATTGTACAAAACCAAAAATAGTGTGGGTACAAAGGCGAGCTTAATGCTATAAATGCATTTTCTACCAACTAACCTTTGTGAATGGGGAGCCATTATAAGCGGGTGCAGAAATAATATTGTGATTTTATTGATATTTAATTATTTATATATTACTTACCCACAATTTATGTAAAGTAAAATGTAAAGACATCAGTCGCTAACACTATGCCGGCTTGACTGGGACATGACGGCAATTCGAGCCTGATCCCGAAACGTGTGGATGCACTTTACTAGGTTTATCCGCACGAACAATGGATACTTCCCCGCCCGACTGTATATGTATGTATGTATGTATTACGACCGTATCTTTTTCGGGGTAGTAAGAAACCACGCTTATAAGGATACGGATTTACATTTAGCCAACTTTACTATAGGCCAATCATATGACAAGTGGCAAGCTCGTCGATGTCTCTGGCGTACCAAACTCTGAAATATCACTAATAAATTAAATATCAATTTATTTAAATTAATAAATATTATTGTATCCTGACCAGGAATCACACCCAGTACCTACAGGTCTAAATCCACGGACTTAAACGCTAGACCACGGAAGGAGAAATTTAAATTAAATTAAATTTCTAGGAAATAAAACCATAGAAATTTCGGACATAGGTATTTTCACTTTCAAATACCTAAACTAAACAGAGCAAAAATAGACCATAAGGTCGTGATGATAATACTCCTCGGTGTAATCGGGATAACAGACATCTTCATAATCAATAATAGAGAGTAAAATAAATATTAAATATAATGTTAAAATAAATACGATATGATAAAATAAATAAATTTTAAAAGTTACTTTTTGTCAGTATTGTGTAGTTGTTTATATTTACTATATTTCATTAATTACATTTAATTTTAATGTATAATATTTGTATGTAGGTATATGTATGTTTCTTATACTATATATATATATAATGTACATTATCCAATCATTTTTATTTATTGTACACCTACTCCTGTCACTTAAATCTATCTTATTGTACTTAAGGTTAATTTAATTTTAATTTAATTTAAAAACTTTATTGTAAATCTATACAAAAGGCGAACGTAACGCCGCCAGACATTCTCTTCCCGTTAACCTTTGGGACATTGGGACATTTAAATATGAGTACGGTGCAAATAGAGAAATAAAATATTAAAATGAAATATAAATAATATTAAAAATTAACATACTTAGACAACTATAATATATATATACATATATATAATATATACACATACATACTAATACTACATAAATATAATACAATAAAACTATATAATAATACATAAATACCTTAATGTTAATAATAACTATCTACAATGGATTAAAGTCAGTAAAAAGTTAAGCTAGTGACTTATAAAAATGACTGTACACTCTTGTGTTCTTGAATATTGGTCTGCTGGGTGCTTGTCTGACTTCAACAGGAAGGTTGTTCCACAGGGATGAAGATGACACAACAAAAGATTTGGAAACAAAGTTTGTGTGATGGAAAGGGATAGATAGGAGGGAATTATGTGAGGAGCGAAGAGTTTTATTGTGAAAGGCGCTGAGGTAGAAAAATAAATCCTGTAAATATTTAGGTGTATTAGGTTTCTTTAGCACAGAGTATAGTAAGCACAGTGATCTCATATTTCTTCGAGAGCGAATTGGCAACCATTTAAGTTTGGATCGATATTCGGAAATATGGTCAAACAGGCAGAGAATGTCTAACGACAATAATCTTAGCCCTTTGTACTTATGTGCAATGAAGTTTTTAAATAAATAAAAATAAAAGTGAAGTTACTAAAGCACAAGTAAGCTTGGCAGAGCGCGGTACGAAGTTCGGAAAACGCTTCAGTGAGTGCATGGACCCACAGGCATTTCTACTAATTTGTGATACATGGCGGCTCCACGA
The DNA here is from genome assembly GCA_910589645.1 of Tinea semifulvella. NCBI lineage: Eukaryota > Metazoa > Arthropoda > Insecta > Lepidoptera > Tineidae > Tinea > Tinea semifulvella. The sequence goes on from OU342604.1 coordinate 2,546,171, forward strand.
TAAGTCACTACTAATGTGGAGACTTAAGTTTTTTACGTTTTGGCATAATATATGAAAATTGTCTCCAAAGTTAGGCTGTCAGATAATGTCTTCGGCCATAAAGTCCTTTGTACTTTGTGCAATAAAGGATATAAATAAATAAATTAACTTTCACGTCAAAACTACTGGTATGATTTTAATAAATTTTGCCAGAGATATAACCTGGAACCCAGGGTAAGACATTACGTCTACATCTAAACATAACATGTGTAGGGTCACATCTAAGGGTTTTCTCACTGAATATATTTTACATGGGCATAATGAACGTCAAGATAATAAATAACAATTTGTTAAACTTTTTAGCTTTAAACTTGAACTTTTCTTATTAATTAGTCTATAGACAGTGTTGCGTCGAAAATATATTAAAACATGAGTTCTTCATTACCCGAGAACTCAAAAAGATACAAGAAAACTTTGGCTGAAGAAGCGCTGTCAAAGTTCTTAGAAAAAGTTCGCGCTGGTAACAATGGATGGTTCAAAAAACACGTTTTTAGAATAATGCATTCTAATAGCTGCCTCCGTGGTTAAATCTATAGATTTAAACCCGGAGGTACCGGGTTCGTTTTTTGGTCGGGACACAATAATATTTAATAATTTAAATAAATAATTCTCATTAATATATAACTTATTTGTGATATTTCTCGAGTTTGGTACGCTAGAGACATCGACGAGCTTCCCACTTGTCATAATTGGCCAAAGTTAGCTAAGGGAAACGGTCGTGATGACACTTTACTTTATTGCGTTTTTTTTTTAATATTGCGATGTTTTTATAAATTAATTGACAAATGCCACAAGTTGATATTAGTAGAACCGGGACCGCATTTTTGTAACCATTGTAATTGTTGCGATAAATAAAGTATTTTCTTTCTTTCTTTCTTTCTTTCTTTCTTTCTTTCTTTCTTTCTTTCTTTCTTTCTTTCTAACTTTCTTTCTTTCTTTCTTTGTTTCTTTGTTTCTTTGTTTCGTTCTTTCTTTATTTCGTTCTTTCTTTTTTTTGTTTACTTAACATTTCGTACTTTGAAAAGCATGTTAAATTAAAAGCATCGTGAAGTCATTAGTTAAATTGTCATTAAAAATCGTCAACCCGTCTAAATCGCCGCGATGATTCTAACAGCCGAAAAACAATAAATGGTCTCATTGGAGACCAACCACGCATTCTATGGACTTTCCCCTTGACTAAAGAGCGCCTAATTGTTTTTAAACGTTTTCCGAATATAAGTTGTTAAAGCTAAATGAATTTTCCAAGAAAGCCTAGGTCAGAGAGGATGGTAGTGACCTTGTTCCCAAGTCCAAATCGTGTTACAAGTTACAACAATTTTGGAAGCGAACGTAAAAACCCATAGACTAATATAGGAGGACAAACCGTTTTTGCAAGAATTTTTTTGTTTGATACTATACAAAATGTATTTATTTTATGTAATTAGGTAGGTATTAGTTTCATTAATTATAATTTAACTTAATAGATTTAACTAACTGTAGGTAAATAACTTGTATATATAATGTATATTATCTATTGCATGCCTAGTTTTAAATTTATACTCTTTGGTAATTATGAGCAGGCCGTCTTCTCCTTTAATTAAAATCACATTTACTGTGTTAATTATGTATGCATGTACTCAAAAATTGAAATATTGTTGATTTTGTAGGAGAACTTATAAATAAATATATGTCCATTGGGACCAAAAAGTACAGTTTGAATTTAGATTCTAATCCAAAAAGAAATATAATAAATTAACCAACTATGTATGTTTATAATTAGTTATGTAGTTTTAGTATATCATTATTTATGTAGTTTTATTTTTTTTATTATTATTTTTATGATGTTTATCATATATTTAATTTAAATAGTTATATGTACTTCTGATAAGTGTTTTAATTTATTTGTGTTTATTTTTATTTTGCCATGCCTAAACTTCGATTACTTTTCTTGAAGGTTGATGGTAAGAAAACCTTTTGTATTAAACAATAAAGTTTTAAAATAAATAAATAATATTAATATATTTAATGTATGCGGTGGTGGCTTGGTTGTAAAAACGCTTTTCTTAATATGCTACGAAGGTCGGTTCAAATCCCCCCGGTATGTACCAATGAGAAGTATACTTTTCTTACTTACATTTGTCATAGATTTACAACACCACCGTTCCCGTGCCCAGAAGAGCACTAATTCCACTAATACCAACTTGTGGCATCGTCGCGAAAGGTCGGCCAGCGAGCATTATGCTATTTCTCCGATGAATTGGATTCAAAACGTCGATATTAGTCAGATAACTAAAGTTACTGACATGTCTTTCATACTTAGCAATTCAGGCAATGGGCGGGTTACATCTGCCGCAGAACCGGCGACCGATGAGGCAAACCATCAGACGGTTCAGGCTTCAGATTATCTGAAGAAGGTTGCTGATGGGGGTTGGGTAAGGGAGGCCTACATCCAGCAGTGAAGAGATACAGATTAATGAGATGATTATGATGAGAAAAGTCTTATCACATACTTCAGAAAAAAACTAAATAAGAAAAAGAAAAATGGTTAGCTGGTAGATAAAGCCGAAATGGCTTTAAGTTCGCCTTTGTACATACTTTTAAGTTAAGTGCAATAAAGTATTTTAATAATATAAAATAATAGTCAGGACCTCCGTGGTCTAGTGGTAACAAACGTTGTCGTGAACTCGGGAGGTCGTGGGTTCGATTCCCACCGAGGGTAAGTTGTACATTGTATAATTTGTTTTGGTCTGGGTGTTTATATGTACCTATAATATGTATATATTTACAAAAAAAAGTATAATATGTAGTTTATCAACCATCTAGTTTCCGTAACACAAGCCTCGTAGCTTACCACGGAAACTAGATGGCGCTGTGTGACCTGTCTGGAAAAAAAAAAATATACTAGTATTACTTATAGAAAAGGGGCCTCTAAACCGAGTTGTCCTCTCTCCTACACATAATGGATTGTTAATGAATTTGTCTTGACTTTTGGTCGGTCCATATTTATATTATGTCCATGGTATAAACGTTTTGAAAATATCAAGCGTTGAAATTGGAAATGTCGAAGTTGTGAAAATTGTTGAGTATTACAAAATTATTGGCAGAGAAATACGAAGAAGGCCGTCTAGCTTTTAGTATTACATTAAGTAAAGTATCATCACGACCGTATCACTGTGTTATTTTTTTGTAAAAGCGGATACACATTTAGCCAACTTTACTATAGGCCCAAGTATGTGTCTAGCATGCCAAACTCGAGAAAAATCACAAATATATTATTGTGTAGGAATCCAACCCAGTACCTCTGTGTCTAAATCCACAGACTTAAGCGCTGGAAATATTAATTTATTTGTGGTGTTTCTCGAGTTTGGTACTGTTACAACGTGTTCTTCCTTTGTAGATTGTTTATTTTTCTTAGATGTGCCCGTGACGAAGCCTGATTCTGAACTAACTTGAAAACGCATGGAAACTGATAATTATAAAAATTATTGCATCATCCACTGTACTTTAGCTGACGCCTTGTTTACGCGAAACGTAGCAACAATGCATCGCCAGCTACTTACTGTACAATGGATTAGCGTAGGGTGCATATTATAACAGTACGCTAGAGACATCGACGAGCTTACTATGTGTCATGATGGGCATGAAGTAAAGTTGGCTAAATATAAAACCGCTTCTTTTAATAATCAAAAATCACTTTTTACTTTTTCAAGAATACCCAATACGATACGGTCGCTAAAACTACTGAACATCAATTATCAAATATATGTATACCACCTACATACTTTAACTGTCATTTATATTTTTATTTTTATAATTGTGTCTGTCTTAGCTTATAGTGTGACAATGCCTATATACAGCAGCTATAATGTTAAGCGTTATTCTGTATTTATAATTTTGTTTTTTTAAATATTTTATTGTTTCTCTTTCTCTTCCCAAATGATGGTTATCATGTACTGCTCCAGATTCACGAATATGTACTATAAAATGATATTGTTTTATATTAATATTGTAAAAATTGACGTGTAAAAGTGCAGAATACGTCTCTTTTTGTCCTATGCCTATTTGCAAAATAAACGAATTGAATTGAAGGATGAATAAATCATTTGATCTGATTTTGACGTAAGCTCGGCTATGTTCGGCTAAACTCGCGCTTAAACTAATAGTGAAAAAGTAATTTAATATATAAATATATAAACATTTTAGTAATTGCCAATTTAACGCTTAAATAACGAGACTACGACTGTAGTCCTTTTAGTAAAAAAGTGGATGAGCAGAAAAAGGCAAAACCGGGACAAGGGCCGTGAACCTTAAATTAAGTAGATGTAATTTTCCCGGAAACAATCTAGGAAAACAAAAAGAATTAATGGGCTTTAAAGAAATTTCGCCAGTTTCACCTTCAGGCTAAAATAACATACAATACTTGGATCTATTTACAATTGGTAACCAACGTTGCTGAAATTCTTCCTAAACTTTAAATGTACCTTTTGGACTAGAGTAATCTGGTTAGGTGGGAAAAAGCTACGGAACTGGTACATTGTGTGATGCTGCCATATATATGCCGACATGTAGGCATACATAATGTGTAATCTGTAAAGCTGTAAGTCTTTCTATTGCAAGAGCCAGTAAGGGACTGACTACAAATAAAATTTTGACGACATTTGTAAAGGAAGGGCAAAAACTCAATGCAAGCCCACCTCGATCCTTGGCGTCCCATCAGATTGGAAAATTCTCATACACTCATATCAACCTCAATATAGGATCCCAGATGAACTAGCTGTATGATTTTTTATTTAAAAACTTTATTGCACATAAGTGCAAAGGGCTAACATAATGTCGTTAGACATTCTCTGCCTATTAACATTATGGACAATAAGAAAGTTTTAAGTGAGAGGAGTAGGTGCACAAAATATAAAAAATAAATATGATTGAATAATGTACATTATTTACTATCTTAATTCTAAGAAATAATATAGACCTACATAATATACCTATATAAGTATAATAAACATACATATACCTACATACAAATACTATATAATAAATACATACTAAAAAATATCGTCCTATAGGCCAGACATGGACATGTACGATTATGTCTTGACAACCATTTTTTTGTCTAATTACCAATTTACGCCTAAACCTAAAGGACTGGACGTTGGCTATATGACGTCATTGTCTAAGTACTACATGGTGACCCCACAGTAACGTGAAGACAAGAATAAGGACATCCACTGTTGGAGATGTGCCTTTCAGAAAATTCTGGAGAATTTGGCCAACACTCGCCACGCTGACCATACAGGTTGGCGGGGGTCTGATATCAATTTTTAATGACAATTTATTAACGATTCTACAAATTAGTATTTGTGGAAGCGGGACCGATGACTAAACGTGCTCATCGAGGCATGATGGTGTTGTAAATTTATGACAAATGTACCCAAAAGTGTAGTTGTCATTGATACGTCCCGCGGTTCGAACCGACCGTTTTACGAGTAGTTCTAAGTAAGGACAGCGTTTTTACACCACCACCGCTCTGGCTGAATTATATAGGTATAATAAACTACCTATACCTAAATATTTAAATTAGATAATTTAGGTATTGCCTCAGGCTTCGAATCTTGAAATATTTTCAAAGGAAACTTAGTCTTGTCCTATTTTTTTAGCTTAGTTAGGAAAATAAATGCCTTATCAAATTTATGAGCCCACGCTCTGAAACCTTATGCCAGCCGCAGACGACAGAAAAAACACTGCGTGATGATAAGCATGATGACCTTCCTAATGGTTTTACTGCTGCACACAAATTAATTTTAAATAGAAGCTGCGGAGAATCAATTTTAGACCAAGCTTTATTTACTATAAATAGCATGTCTGCTATCCTATTTTTCTTTAACAGCGGAAGAATATGATGTGTTTTACATCTTGCTTCGTAGTTGCGATCGTATCGCTTATATTGATTATATTAATTATTGTCCACTTTTCTTACCTATTGAGATCTGGAGATGCCTACTATTGAAGAGTTTGTCGTCGGCCTGACTAGACGTATGTTCTAGCGGGCCGACAACAGACACTTCAAGCATCTCAAGAATTTGGTACGACTTGCGCTCGGCTCCCCTACAGGAAACCACTTAGTCCAGACCCCCTGGGATCGTGAGACACACGGGCGCTGTTATACCTGTAACTGTGCCCAGCACTAAAAGTGCTTGAATTACTGAGATGCTACCGAGGAGAACGAGGGAATGTCCCCATCCTCAACCCAGGCCTATTAGAGATCCAGGCCTGGACGACCGCACTGTCTGTCTGTTACTTACCTACTAAGTTTTAATACGTCTAGGTTCGGCTTTAGATTTTGTTCTGCGGTAAGAATCAAGTGTGCCTATTCAATTCGTTTCGACCCACGTTCTTATTAAATTATCGTTGAATAAATATGAAGAAAGTGTGGTAGTAAATGTGTTTAGTTTTAGTAAATATATTTAGAATAATTGTTAATACAAAAATAGTCTGCGATTTGTAATATTAGACCAGAATAAATATTTAAGAGAGGTAGTGGCAACCAATGAGAAATACACATTTGTTACGAACATTTGTCAAAGATTTACAACACCACCGTTCCCGTGCCTCGAGAAGCACGTGAATCCGCACTAATACCAACTTGTGGAATCGGTAATAAATTGTCATTATAATTGACATCAGACCCTCGCCAACCCGTCTGGCCAGCGTGGTGAGTGTAGGCCAAATTCTCCAGAAAATTTATTTCTCCAGCAGTGGAGGTCTACCAGGTAATTATCCAATTAACATGACAGGGCAATAACGAAACGGTATGAGAATCAAAGCTAGACCAATCGGTATAAGATGTTCACGGCCCATTGCTACTTCAGTTTGCTAATTGAATGCTATATATATATATATATATATTTTTAATAACCGGTTTGTATTGTTACTTCCAACATGTTTTTGTTGTTTAATAATCCTTATAAATATCACCCCTACTAAAGCTAGTCCTCACATGACAGTGTCCAGACCTGAGATTATTTATATTTATACTTACTACTCGTAACCCTTTTGATGAATAAATTAATTTGAATTAAAAAAAAAAAAACAGAAACTTAAGTTTTCTGTCAACCTTTAAAAATTCTATCCATCAGTGAAATAACAAGCTCTCACCATAGCATAGAATTTGTGGACCAGACCTACTGTCAGTGTCCACTTCTCTGCTTCGTACGACATTTCGGGGACGACGCACTGGTTAAAGACTTTTATCTTCAACCATAACAATCCATTATTATTTTGTGCTAATTATCGTTACACCATGGTGGAAACGCGCCCTAGCTTGTGACTTCCAAGAAATCAGGTCCAGAACAACTTTGACTGATAATTAATTCTGATACCCCAGTTATCAATAATCAATAGACGAATATTTAAAAAATACAAAATAGAATCAGATAAAAGCAATAACTCTACAAAACCCGTAAAAGAATTTTCGCGCGAAATCCTAAATTAAGTTATCGTCTCTTTTTTCCGAGAAAAAAAATGAAAACCTTGAGTCTACCTTTTTTCAAGTTTTAACATAACACTTTTACTGCAAATTGATCCTATTTGTTTTATTTGTTGGTTCAATATTATTAAAATTCCATATTTTATTTAGTAAAGAATAATTTGTTGTATTTATCTTCTAGCTAAGTTATCCCTTTTTTTGATTTTAAAGACGGTGAATGGATAAATCATCAATGATACGGCCCTAACCTGAAGGGCCACCTCAGAAGGACGCATGCCCGACTCACCGTGAGGCCTCCTAAGGAGACCCCAAGGCGCCTACGGACTAAAACCCTATAAACCGTCTCTTTCTCACTGTTGGCCCTGCGTGCCTTAACAGCTAAGACTGAGTCGTGGCTACGGAGTGAAGACACTCGTTCGCCGCGTATAAGTTTTCCATTCAGATTCCTTTCTTAGTCAGATTGAACAATAAACTGCTAAGCTGCTGATCTTCTGCTATCAGCTTACTCTTTGGACCACTTAGTCTTCCACTAGCAGAAGTAGAATGATTCAAAACAATTTAAATAATGACTTGTCACAAATGCCTATTTACATAAATAAAGATATTTTGACTGCTACTTTATCAGTCTATTAACGTAAGAAAAGTGTTATTCTCATCGGTACATGCGGGGGGAGGTTTGAACCGCCCTTTGTATGATTTTAAGGAATGCGTTCCTACAACCAAGCTACCACCGGTAAATACACTATACTCATATGTTCGTGCCGATCGCAGTAATTCGACCAATTTTGAATGGTTAGGCGTTATTGTGATTTGTCGGTGCATAAACAGACGTCCTAATTTGTTACCCCTATACTCTCCTGTCTCTTTCTCGCCGCTTCCTTTTTATATTACCCATCCCGCTCACTAATCCAAAGGCCAGCGCTTGCGCACGGATGAGAGGCACCGCCTATATAACTGGATGCGCAGCATGCTAGAAGAAGTCGTCGAATCGAAAAATAGTCGTTGTCCTACAGTTATCACAGAAGATGCTAAAGAAATCGCCGCGTTGATTGTTTTCACCCGCGTTCGTCAAACTCGCAAAATTAGTAAGAACAATTTGTAAGTGCTGGTGCCGAGGACATTAGTTGAGTTCGTTTACCAGTTTCCTTTTTAGTTTGTTTATTGCACCGCTTATCAAAGTATCGTCTATGTATCTAACTTGAAGATTATCGTAAACCCCGCACCTAGATACAGTCCACTAAACCCGCGCCTCCATTATATATGTTTAGAAGAAAACAGAAATAATACTTACAAATAGGTAATATAGAGAAAAACATACAGACATATATTACATTTAAATCACCTTAGTGACATTGGTTTTGTAACTGCTGCAGCTTTGTGTAAACATGTCGACCGAGGCAAGACGCGACACATTCTGGCAAGGGGCGCCCACTTGCCCGCATTCGTTTTGACTATAACATAAAATATTCCTTTACACGTATAAATATATTATGCAGAACTGAGTATAGTGATCTGCAAGAGACTCATTGACAAAATTTAAATAGTCATTCTGATTTAACTCGTGACAGGTTCCCATCTAACAATGTAAAAAAAATATAGGGATATTTTATCAAAAATAGATTTTCGATAAGGTTATTGAAAAATTTAAAAAAACATTTTTAATACCTTACCAGCAACCTTTAAGAGACTTATCCGAAATAAAATGGAAACTGTAACTGTTTAAATTGCTACTGTTATTACTATATCATACCTTAATAACTTGCTTATCTTTCTTTTAAATATTATGTCTTTGTTGTCTTATAATTAACTACAATTTGTTTAAGTTTTAGTTTAGTTTAGGTCTTCTTTTGTGTTTTAATTATATAAAATAATAAAAAATAAATAAAAATACTTTATTGAGAAAATCATTTTTACACAACTTATTTTAAAATACAATTGATAGTAACTTAAGCAAAATATATAAATAAAAATGTTTTACAAATAAAAATTGACATTTGTTTTGAACCTTATCTCCCGAAAAAGTAGTCTGTGTATCAGGAGATATGTACTTACAGCTGAACCTTATTATACTAGCATTACTCGTATTTTGTATCTAACCTGTAATTTGTATAACTTCATTTATAATGACTGTGTGTGCCATAATCAAATAAAATAAATAAATTTAAAAGAACAGCCACGACTAAGACTTAGCTGTTAAGGCACGCAGGGCTAACAATGAAAGAGAGACGGTTTATAGGGTTTTAGTCCGTAGGCGCCTTGGGGTCTCCTTAGGAGGCCTCGCGGTGAGTCGGGCATGCGTCCTCCCGCGGTGGCCCTTCAGGCAGGGGTCGTATCGTCAGGCGATTTTGCGATGTACGGTTATTTAAAAAAAAATACAAAGCTCAATACAATCACCACGGTCTACGAGTAGACCCTCATCCAACCCCCATGAGGGATCTTTTTTCTTTCAAAGTTCTGTACTGTAAAGTAATAAATAAAAACTTGCAAGCTTTCGTGGTGAAAAAAATATGGGGACGTGCTTGTCATATTTTGTTCATTTTGTGATTCTCATAAAAAATGTAAGATGAAACCAAAACTTGAAGGAAGGAAAGTTCTTGGTTACGAATGTCTTCAAATTGTTGTGTCCATTTCGTCTTTTTCTTTCGTCAACATTTTGAAAGTTGTCTAGTTTCGCAAAAGAGATTGTCCAAAACCAAACTTTAATCATAACAATTAATTGTGTTTTTTTTAATTAATGACAACATCTCATTTACCCCAGCCAAATTTACCCATTAATATGATTTAATTAAATAGTCAATTGGTAAAAATTCATGGATGAAATAGTTACAAAGCACTATTTATACGATTAGGTTCTTTATTATGATCAGGTACTTTATTATAGATAAAACACTGGATTTCAAATCGGTGGGATCGAAACCATACAATAATTTAGGTCATGCACAATTTTGACAAAATATTTGCAAGTCTAGTATTTCTTTTGTGTACAACATTTTAGACGTAAAAGGAACAAAATCAAGATACAGTCAGGCACAAATAGCAGAGCATAATAAACATTTATTTTTAACATAAGCTTTATTACAGAATAATAAAAAACATAGGTTTGTGTGGACGAGTGTACCTGGATTTTAATGGATAAAGTTGGGCTCCGATGTTTTAATAAGACGTGTTTCGAGTGTTCTTTACGTGTTTTCGTGTATTACATTCTTACGTCTCGTATTTTATTATACGGAGTCGAATTTCTTATGTTCGTATGAGGTTTTTTTTTTATAAGGAATATACTTACTGCATGGTTTCGGTTAAGGAAAGCGTTCTTACACCGGACCACCGCGCCATTGACACGGTTATGTGTGTACTCATTTTAACTTAATTATAATATATACAGCAAGAGCCAGGTCGCATCCCAAGGCACGCCAGCCTCAATGACGTCATTCGTCGGGCCCTTGTGTCTGTGGGTTCGCCAGCCATATTAGAACCCAGTGGCATGGCCCGCGACGATGGCAAGCGGATGGAATGACGTTGGTTCCATGGAGGATAGGTTTGCCTTTAGTGTGGGATGCCACCTGTGTGGACACCCTGGCGCCTTCCCACTTGTCCTTGACCTCTAAGGACCCAGGCGCTGCTGCATTACAAGCAGAGAACCTCAAGCGGCGGAAATACACTCAGCTTATTGGAAGATGTGTTTTTGCGCCGTTTGGAGTTGAAACTCTCGGGCCGTGGGGACCAAGTGCACATGAAATTTTCAAGGCGTTGTCAAAACAGCTCGTCAACACCTCGGGAGACAAAAGGGCTGGGCAATATTTAGGCCAAAGGATCAGCATTGCCATTCAACGTGGCAATGCTGCCAGTATCCTTGGGCCCATTGGCAGCGATTTGGAGCAAGTTTTTTATTTGTAATTTTTTTTTTTTTTTTTTTTCTTCATTTTAGTTTTTAGTTGTATTTTTATTTATTAATTAGGTTTATTTTTATAAATAGTCATTTATGTTTTAAAATGTAAGTTTTTAGTATATATATTTAAATATAATAAACAAGCAATGAAAAAATACGCAAAAATAATATATATATATACTTCTATATTATAGGTTTGTAGGTATTTATGTATATATTTTTTCAGTATATGTAATATGCAAGTCTATTGTAAGATAAGTTTAATGGTCCTGACATCTTAAAAACTCCTGGCATTGCGAATCACAAACCCCAAGCTTCAAAAGGACTCCTTTGCCAAACTTTTTATATGGTCATTAAACGTGAGTCTGGTATGAAAAACTACACCCAGGTCCCTGACTGTTTCAACCCGATTAATGCGATCGATGCCCAAACTATAATAAAATATAATACATAATTATATAATGATAAAATATTATTATTATTTATTAAAATACCCGACTAGGACTTAACAGCCAAAAACTAGGCGAAAATTCACACTATAATGGAAGTTGGGGCTGTTCCTTGTCACACCATAAGGTAGGGCCTGGTCAGGTATTTTTACACGTTATTATTAAATTTTGACTTAACCGAGTGCCGATAGTATCCTATGGCGATAAATATATACACCCTCGGGTTACGAAATTGCGGCGTTTGGAGTCAAGACGATGGGCCCGTGGGGACACTTAACCAAGCATCTGGCCAAGGAGCAATCCACACGGCTAACCAAAAAGTCTAGAGACAAAAAAGCTGGCAATTATTTCTGCCAACGTATTAGCCTCGCTATGCAAAGGGGAAATGTTGCCAGTCACCTTAGCACTATCCCTGAAGAGTCGGCTCTAGAGGACATAATTTTTTTTTAGTTTAGTTTAGTTTATATTTTACTGCCTCCGTGGTCAAGCGGTTAAGTCCGTGGATTTAGGTTCGGGGGTACCTGGTTCGATTCCTGGTCGGATCACAATAATATTTATTAATTTAAATAAATAAATTTAATTCATATTTAATATATTTGTGATATTTCTTAAGTTAGGTACGCTGGAGACATCGACGAGCTTGCCACTTGGTCTATAGTAAAGTTGGCTAAATGTGAATCCGCTTCTTTATAAGCGTGGTTTCTGACCACCCCGAAAGGGATACGGTCGTGATGGTACTTGCTTTTGGTTTTTATTTAATTTAATTAAAGGCGCTAGGCCAGAAAGGTCTGGAGACAGGAAGGCTGGCAATTATTTGTGCCAACGTATTAGCCTCGCTATAGAGAGGGGAAATGTTGCCAGTCTCATTGGGACGCCTCTAGAGGATTTTTTCATTTTTTGTTTAGTTTTTTTTAATTTTATTATTTAGGTAGGTTTTAATTTATATTTAATGTATATTAATTTACTTTGAATAAAAATGATTATTCAGATTATTATTAGTATGAGAAAGAAGTTACGTGAGCGCTCAAAACTTTTGCCTGTTGTAAGTGCGATATATAAAGTTGCATTTATGACCAGAATTTGCCAAATCGGTAACCCAGATCGATGAATTTGGGTTTTATGTAAGTCTGCCGAGGTCATTGGTCTTATGGAAGTTAGATTTTATTCTTGGCTTGAACGTAAACGTTTGACTTTTTCTGACTAAAAAACAAAGCGCTTATAACCGAAAAAAATATCCTACAAGGTCAGATCAAATTTGACCCGTACTTTGATTTTGGAATCGGTATTTTTTTTGTAGACTTTGTTGATTTTCGTTTGATCATATGTCAATAAAATTTGTGTGTGTTTGTCAGCTATTTGTTTACGACTCGAAAAGTTTGTCTGGCATTTTTACTATTAAAAAAAAAAAAACGAATTTGATGGAAATTTTGTGTTTAAATTTTTTACATTATTTTTTAACAGAGTATTTCTTAATAGGTGGTAGACGGACTGATGGTCCACCTCCCATGGCCGATAGACCCTGTAAAGTGTATCCACACGTTTCTGGATCAGGTTAGAATTACCGTCATGCCCAGTCAAATCGGCATAGTGTTAGGGACTGATGTCAGTCATGAGTGTATAATTGCTACTCATGAACTTACTTAATACCAAACTTAGAAATATCGAATTTAATAAATTATTGTTTGCCGACTAGCTATCGCCAACCGGTCTGGCCAGCGTGGCGAGTGTAAGCCAAATTCTCCAGATATATGTTCAAGAAGGCCCTCTCCAACAGTGGAGTTCTAGGACGCTGTGTTCTAGGGGCTGTAATGATGCCGACTAGGAATTGAATAGGACTTGCTGCAGCTCGTCATGCAAGGCAAGATATAAGGCTCCAGATGACCGGGGAGAAGACGCACTTCCTGGCTCGAAAACGTCAGGGAGTGGTTCGGGATGAGCACCATATCCTTGTTCCGGACAGCGGCCAACAAAATCAAAATCGCCTTAATGATAGCCGACCTCCGATAGGAGATGGCACCGTAAGAAGAAGAAAGAATTGAACCCGGTACCACTGCGTCTAACTTTATTCTTCAATATTGTTTATTACTAAAATTACACTCTCTCTCACTGAAAATCGATAAATAATTTCTCAGAACAAGCCCAAAGTACGAATAAACTTAGGTCTATAAAATATGCCTATCAAAATGCCTATTCAGAACAATAAATACAATGACGTCACAGAATTGTAGTCATAAATGCAAATTTGATACTCCTTCCGTTATAGTGATACTGTAAGTATATTTCTAGGGTAAGTTCCAAATAGACTTTGAAATTTTAACCCTACTGGTACAACTGGTTGACTGCCTCCGTGGTCTTGCGGTTAAGTCCGCGAATTTAGACTCGGAGGTACCGAGTTAGTTTGCTGGACCGAACACAATAATATTTATTAATTTAAATAAGTAAGATTTTATTTATATATAATATTTGTCGAGTTTGGTAGGCTAGAAACATTGATGAGCTCGCCACTTGCCATGATTGGCCTGTAGTAAAGTCGGCTAAATGTGAATCCGGAACTTTGTAAGCGTGGTTTCTGACCATCCCGGAAGAAAAACGGTCGTACTTAGTGTCATTTGCAATGATGTCAAATGCCAATTCTTACTTTCAAGAAAAACTAAGCTTCAGCTTTTATAGCTTGTCATGGTGATATTTATATAAAAATACCACTTGAAACAAGACTTATTGATTTATACAAATTAAAATAAAATGTATATCAATTATGATTTTCATTTAATTGGTTTACTTTATGTGGTAAGTCGAAACCAGCAATACTAAAATTAAAAGTTATAGTTTTTAAAATAAGGGGAAGAAAACGATAATTGCACATGTCAAACATAACTTTACTAACAGTGACATTTACTGATCTAAATAAAGAAATACATTTTGAATTATTTCGATCAGTTATCTATTAAAAATTATGTCATCTCTCATAACCTGAGAATTAAGTTTATTTTAATCCGATATATATTCATGAAAATGTCCATTGTACAATAGTCGCTCTCCTAAAGCTGCACGTGCATAAGGTCAAGATGCAATAGTCTATTTGAAACTGACCCTATTGTATATATTTGGTTCATAAGTCGGTTTAATCCATCCCTGTTTAGTAAATAGGGTCCCTTCTTGTGTTTCAGACGCAATTCACTCTGTTGTAGAAACACTATGATTTTGTGATAGTTTGGGATAATTCCCAAACTATCACAAATTCCCAAATTATCCAATCTAGCTGGCTATTGTAGCTAGAGAAGAATACATTATTTTAAGATCTAATAATTAGATTAGGATATAATTTTTTTTTTGAATAAACGTATATATTTGTTGTGATGTGCTTTGTATTGCAAAAAATAAAAATAAAATTAATTGTTTATTATTCGTCCATAGGAACCTATAGGAACACTTCTTGTCTCGGTTACATATTTTATTTAAATATAATATGTAACTATAAAACAATATGTAGATTAACAGTAAATGAAGAATATTGAATAGATAATATAATATATTTCTTGATTTCACTGCCTCCGTGGTGTAGTAGTTAAGTCCTTGGATTTCGATGTTCGAAGTACCGGGTTAGATTTCTGGTCGGAACACAATAATTTGTTTAATTTATGTTTGTGGTATTTCTAGAGTTTGATACGCTAGGGACATCGACGAGCTTGCCAATTGTCATGATGCCCCTATAGTAAATTTGGATAAATGTCTTTCTGACCGAGGTGGTAATTCAGTTAGCTATTGTAGCGAGAGAATGACACATTATTTGTAGCTGCACTCCGTCACCGAATCGACAACATATACGAGTAGCAAAGGGTTTTAGACAGCGTCACTAGGTGCAATATAACGGGACTACAAATTGGCAGTTCGGACGTATAAACATTTACTTGATTCTACTGAATCTTCAGTTGTGGATGGTCTGGAATCTGTTTTCTAGGATTGAAATCATGATTATGATATTTCCCAATGTTAAGATTTAATATTATTTATTTATGCTTAATAATAGTATGTTACAATTTATGGAGCAAGGTCAATTAAAGGTTTCGCTATTTAAACATAGTACGTAGTGGAGTTTTAACTACTTACTATATACGATAAACTAGAAATAGGTAAAGAAATGTTTCACTAGTTTATTATAATATACTTAAACCCGCACTAACTATCCGTAGTCAATCTCGGCTTCTGCTATCCTTTTACCCGCGCTTTAGAAATTCGGGATAAATATTACGGATTGCCAGACAATACACCAAAAATAATTTAAAATATCTGGAACACTCACGGTTATAAACAAAAAATTAAGTACTGCGTGGAATTTATGAAGGTCAAATATTTTTATATTATAGTCTAGAATAATAATAGAGAACTATGTATTTTTATTTTTATTCTCTTAAAAATATAGCCACTCATGCAGAGCCTAATGAAGTAGGTAGCGAGAGGTCAACGATCGCGTGAACGTTGACTTACGTGTACGTAATTCTTTCTTTCTCTATTGTGTCTATCGGCTGTGGGCATTATCAAATAATAATAACACTCCCCAGCCATCACAGTCGTATAGTTAAAGCAAAATAACCAAGCTTACGACATATTAAAATACTTGGAGCTAAGTATAATATTACGCAGGCGTAGCATTCCTTTATATGACCTTTACATAATTATAATTTAGGTTAATTTAATTTTAGGTCTTGGAAAATCAATTAATTTACTTTGTTCAGAGTCGACGTTAAAATAAAGTTATTATATAATATTAGGTTTCGACATATGAAATTGACGTTTAATATGTAAAAGTAAAACGAATAAAAATATATGAAATTATATATTGATTTAATCGAAGTATGTGCCATTATTACGAGTATCTATACATCATGGCAAGTCTCTGAAGGATACTTATTGTTTAGAGTTTTTTTTTATTTTATTTAAGTAGTTTATAATTTATGTAAATGAGAGCAGTGGTGGATAGTTGTAAGAATTATTTCCTTAAAATCCTAAAAAGCTTTGTTCGAACCCCGTTTATAAGTTTTCATACATACATTTGTCAAAGATTTACAACACCACGTTCGCGTCACGTTCACGCTAATCGTTAATAAATTGCAAAAAAAAATATAGGTCTATCCCATTTAAGGAGTTCTAGGACCTGTAATAATTAATAACGAAGATTATATAGTTATTTTTTTCCTAAAATAAAAAAACAATAATTAAAAAATAGGCCTATGAACTACTACCAACCCATGGTCGCCCCATGAAATAATGAAGTAGCTTCAAGTGAGTAGCATAATACGAGATGAACCAGTTTCGCTATTGTTTCTTAGGGTTCATTATGGGGTTTCATATTTCGGGGGCTTCTGAAAATTTACATAGTTAATTGAATTAGTTTCGAAATGATTTCATAAGGTTTCCTATTTTTAACTCAATTTTCTTTAGCATAAATTTACACTTCAAAATATTTTTCTACTAAATTGAAATTTAATTTTTTCCATATTTTTTATTCTACAGTTGATCAAATCTTTCGGAATTTTCTTGATCTTAACTTACTGTTCGTTAAAATATTTATCACAGCTCCTAGAATCCAGAGTACTTGACCTTGAATGTTTAGAGAGACTGAATTCTGGAAAACTTGGTCTACACTCGCTGGCCAGACGGGTTGGACGATTCCACAAGTATGTAGGTGTTAGTGGAACCGTTACCGACTACTTAGCGTGATCTTCGATGCACGGTGTTGTAAATCTATAACAAATGTGCGTAAGAAAAGTGTATTTCTCATTGGTATATGCCGGAGTTCAAACCGACCTTTTTAGAATTTTAGGGAAATTCTTACAATCACAGTGTTTAAAGACAAAGGTTTTCAAGCAGTGCATTTTCTAATGTAGAATGGTGCAGAAACGTAATTATGTCATTATTCTGGTTTTTACTATATTATTTCTATTTTCACACTCTGCACCCATAATATTAATCTCTCACTCTCCCAAAGGTTAGCTGGTAGTGAATACCTTCATGGTATTATGCTCGCCTATGTACAAAACTTTATATTGTATTTTTTGTGTGCAATAAAGAATTTTATTATTATTATTATTATGTAATGTGTATTCTTAAAGAATCTCGGTATTTAACCGGTTTACCTAATCACGGGCCTCGGCCAAGTGAGCATCATGCTTCTTTAACTCCAAACTTTCTGACTATACGGCAAGTATTAAGGATTGTAGCTTTTTGCAATTGTCTGTATGTGTGCTGGTCTGCGTTCATAGTTTTGAGGCTGTCATGTAATGTTTTGGGTATTACTCCGGTCGTAGATACTAATATGGGTACAGTTGTTACTTTTTCTAATTTGAGTTGGGATTTCAGCTCTATTGCAAGGTCTCTATTCAAGTATTTAGTGTTTTTTTCTGTATGTGTAGTTATTAGGTTATGAGTGTTAGGTACGGCTATGTCTATTAAATATGCTGTTTTATTTTCTTTGTTTATCAAAGTAATGTCAGGTTGGTTGTAGTGTACTGTTTTGTCAGTTATAATCGTTCTGTCCCAGTAGAGTCGAATATTGTCATTTTGCAGAACGGTGCTTGGCTTGTATTTGTAGTATGGAACAATTTGATTTACTAATTTATATTTGCTTGCTAATATTTGTTGTACTATTGCAGCTACTTGGTCGTGTCTATGTTATATTATTATTATTATTAATAAGTATGTATATGTTATCTGCATTAAAACTATGTCCCAAAGGTTTGACCATCATAGAATGTCTAGCGGCATTAGGGTACATACAGTATACAAGCATCTAATGTATCCTTGAATTGTCTTTAGTATTGAGTAAGCTACAATATTGTCGAGAATTGGGACTATAAATACAGAGGCCATGTAATGTCGATGTGGAATTGACAGGCTAATCCCGCGGAACAACACTCCCGAGAGTAAAACTTGGAGTGCTTACGTCACTGTGGACTCGAACAATTGTCTTTAGAATCAAGCATTTATTGATGGTTTTAGATCTGTTTTCATGTCATCCGTTCTTCTAGAGGTTAGAATTATATCATTTCTAAAATATTTATTTTCCTCTGTCGTGTTATTAATAAAATACTTAATTAAACTTTACATACAGCCAGTTTCTTGAACGTATTTTTGGTACTTAATTATTACTTAAGTAAAAATTACCAGCTTTATTTTTATTTAAGTAATACTTAAGTACCAAAAATACGTTAGAGAGACTGGCTGTTAAAGGTGAAATTAAAGCCCTTTCGGTTTTTTCCACAGAAAATTTTTGTAATAGTGAGAGTCTATATATATGTGGGTTTCAATTCTAACCAATAAACTACACAAGTACTTATTAATATATGTATATTTATGTTGTGGCAAGATCGTCGATGACTCTAGCTTACCAATCTTGACAAATACCACAAATAAATTATTGTGTTCTAACCAAGAATTGAACCCAGTACCGCCGCGAACTGCTAGACCACATATGCCTAAGCAACCACATTTAATTATTTTTAAATAGGACAATTTACTTACACCATAAAAAGAAAAAAAAGGTGGTGGCTCGGTTGTAAGAACGCGTTCTTAAATCCTACAAAGGTCGGTTCAAACCCCCCCGGCATGTACCAATGAGAAATACACTTTTCTTACGTACATATGTCATAGATTTACAACACCACCACTGTAGCACGGGTCCTAACCGGCCTTGAGCCTCGGTGTCAATTTTGTAAAAAACTATTTTAAAAGAAATAAATACATTTTTTATTTTTTTGATTTTGATTTCTAATTTGACCACCGTTCCCGTGCCCGAGCCGAGAGCACGTTAAGCCGTCGGTCTCGGTTCTACTAATACCGACTTACCGACTTGTGGAATCGTTAATAAATTGTCATAAAGAATGACATCTATCTTCGCCAAGCCGTCTCGCCAGCGTGGCGAGTGTGGGCCAAATTCTCCAGATATATGTTCTGGAAGGCCTATCTCCAGCAGTGAAAGTCTAGGACGCTGTGTTCTAGGGGCTGTTATGATGATGTAATGACTTACACCATTAGGCGTAACACACGTAACTACAACACAATAGTAATTCTACTAAGTTCTCCAATTTCATTACTGAAAAAGCGTATATAAACGTCTTAGCAACTTGGCCGACACTTTTATTAGTAATTGTCACTTTCCTCAGTGGCAGTAAATAGTAACAACGTCTCGTATTACGTAATCTTGTTTACCGCAAACCTAGTGTGCTAAACATTTACTAGACGCCGTATTTTCCCCACATAATTGGTACGGTTAAAGTGGCTCACCTTTTTTAACGTGAAGGAGATAACGTCAGATATAGGAAAGATTTTCAACTATCTTATAACTTTTAGAATCTTATAAATACAATAGAATTTAATAATTCTCCATATCTAATCTTTTGCAATCTGTACCATGCTTATTGCAGTTAAATATTCATAATTCCCATCATCATGAGCCTGTGTCTGTCCACTGCTGGATATAGGCTCTATAGGCTAATTATTATATTACTATTTATTTAATTTAAGTATTTATTATATCGTATGACATATTGGTATGTTATTTATACTTATCATTACAGCCCCTAGAACACAGCGTTCTAGACCTCCACTGCTGGAGATGGGCCTTCCAGAACTGGAGAATTTAGCCTACACTCGCCACGCTGGCCAGACGGCTTGGCGAGGATATGATGTCAATTTTTTGACAATTTATTAACGATTTCACAAGTTGGCATTAGTGGAACCGGGACCGACGGCTTAACGTGCTCTCCGAGGCACGAGAACGGTGGTGTTGTAAATCTATGACAAATGTACGTAAGAAAAGTGTATTTCTCATTGGTACATGCCGGGTGGGTTTGAACCGACCTTTGTAGGATTTAAGGTACGCATTCTTACAACCGAGCCACTTATAATCTCTCTCGCGCGTCTATTTATACTTACTATGGTATATTTATGATTGATTTTAACTATTATTATTATTCTTATTTCATACTCTGTACCCATTATAATAATTTCTCACTCTCCCAAAGGTTAGCTGGTAGAGAATACCATACGGTATTGTGCTCGCCTATGTACATTATATTTTATATTTTTTGTGAAATAATGAATTATATTATTATTATTAGGCTCGCCATTTTACACGATCTACTACCACCCTCTTACATCCCCCACCAGCCTCCATCTGTCCATCTGGCGTGGGGTCGACCTACTCTGTATTATTCAGTACATGGTCTCTACTCCAGAAACCGTCTACTTCCTCATCGATTTTGCGACAGAATATATTATATGCGAATTTACAAAAAGTAAGTCATAGATTTACAACACCACCGTTCCCGTGCCTCGGAGAGCACGTTAATCCTTCGGTCCCGGTTCCACTAATACCGACTTGTTGAATCGTTAATAAATTGTCATAAAAAATTACATCATATCCTCGCCAAGCCGTCTGGCCAGCATGGCGAGTGTAGGCCAAATTCTCCAGATATATGTTCTGAAAGGCCCATCTCCAGCAGTGGATGTCTGGGACGCTGTGTTCTAGGGGCTGTAATGATGATAATGAAGTCATGCTTCAAGCGGTGTTAATTTTATATAAACATCACTATGGCAAGCTTACATTATTAGTTCTCCTTGAAAGTAATAATTGACATTTGACATCATTGCAAATGGCACATACTTTCAATGAGAACAACAAATAGGTGGTAGGCGGACTGATGGTGGTAAATTGTCGAGTCAAGCACTTACACTGATCAGAATTAGTTCCAGTTGCTAACATTCATGGACCTCGCGCTCCACTTACAATTAGGTCACATGTCGTTCTAGTATATAAAAAAATACGTGTCCAGCCTATTGCCTCTTCGAATTCCCACTGTCAAATTTTATTAAAATATAAATTTATCTATTATTATTCCGGCACCAGATCATTGTTCCGGACAGCGGCCAACAAAATCAAAATCGCCTTAATGATAGCCGACCTCCGATAGGAGATGGCACCGTAAGAAGATGAAGAGAATATTATTATTATTAGAGCCTGTGTCTAACTCTCTCCACTGCTGGATGTAGGCTTTCTCCAAGGCTGGCCAATGCACGCGGTTTTTGGAAGCCCTCATCCAACTCCCACCAGTAACCTTCTATATGTCATCCGTGTATCTGGCGAGGGTGGTATCAATATGTGTCTCGTCCCGTATGTGGTATCCAACACCCTATTGCCACTTCTCCTAAATTTGGTTCTCTGGCAAATATCAACGTTTAAAATTCTATCCATCAGACATTTTTTATAGCTTCCTGAAATCGCTCATGCAGGAACTCTATAAAAGTGTTTTGTCTGCAACCCCGATACTAAAAATAACCTGTTGATACTGCGTCTTAACAACTCTTCAATTTAATGCCCCAAAAACGAATTAATAGTTTCCCATAAAAGATTCCAGAGGGACCTTTAGTGTTAGGGTAACTATGAGTTTTAAACAAAATCCGTACTTACCTGGAAAGAAAGAAAGAAAATTACAGAGTAGGTTAGTACCAGCAAGTGTACTAAATGCTGATTTTATGGAGCTACATTTAAGAAAACACAAGTGTGGCGACAAATAGTTCAGTTCAGTATAAACTGCAGCATTAGCATAGCTTCAGCTGCTGCACTGATTTTCACTGATGCCTTTCTTAAATAGCCACGGCCGCTGAGGCAATGTTATGTTGAAAAATTAAAGAGATAACAGCAGAAACTAAAAAACAATACAGTATCTTGAAAAAGTTGTGAAAATTAAATATAATATAATAAAAAATAATAGGTAAATTGATGGGAATTATCTACGGCAGGGGTCAGGACATCCAATCTAAATTTTAAGTGTAAAAAACATATTTGTTAAATAGTGTCAATAAACGATTTTTATTTTATTTATTTATATTTATATATACATACAATAAAAATATATTATTATATATTATGATACGATTTCTCATATACATATATTTCTTTTAGAACGCGGCAGTTAAACCTATCATACAATCAGCGATTTATTAAGCACCATATTTTGCCCTTTCATTTACGCGGGGACATTTTAGACGTCACATACCTGTTTAACATTCTGAATGTCGGGTGGACTCCCCCGAACTTCTTAGTAGAATCGATCTAAAGACTACCAGCCTAAGAACTTGAAGCACGTCGGTTTTGTATGTCTCTATGTGCTTTACAAACTATAGAAAAAGTTGATTCTTTTGGAGGTCATGTAACTATGTACGCGTACTTTAATAGCAACTGTTCAGAGATTGATTTATTTACCGTGAAGCCATCGATTTCTCATAGCTACTTGACCAGATTTTTCTGACTGACCATATGGCTTAGCATTGTATGTGTTTGCAGGCACTTGTCTTAATAACCTTTTCAATTTGTAAAATATATGTTTATTTTTTACAATTACTTTATTTAACTTTAGTTCTATATTTTCTGTAGTCTATTTGTGGTGAATTTCCGGGGTGATCTCCATTCAGCGTACGTTAGTCACAGCGGGCGACAACCGCCGGTTACTCGTTTTTGGGGAAGGGACCACTAAAGGATCTGTGGCACCTGTGGGACAGTTTCCGTTGAGAAATCTTCATACAGTTTACTCAGTCTGTGCTGGGTACGCCTCGACTCCCAGGATCGCACGAGGCAGGCGACGGCCCTCCAGTGGCCGTGCGTGCAGAAGTCTTGATCGAATACAAATTTCTAGAGCCTGGCCACGACTGCTCGATGGTCTCCATCTTTAGGTCATCGTGTAGGACTGTGTTCCTACTTTTTTATTAACCTATTAAATTTGATAAAAAACCCGACAAGGAATTTAGTATGTAATAGACGTGTCTGATGCATCTACATAATAATATAGAAAAATAAATTACGAGGAGAACTACCAAAATACGTCTAACTAAGGCACTTACTAGCTTAGCAAGTTGGCAAGCTATCTATCGAGCCGTAAGGACGCTACACGCGCGCATTCTTGCATTCTGTCTAGAACTATGTGGTAGCTGGGTTGTAGTTCCAGAATGGTATCCTAAAGAGTAGGAAGAGGAGAAAATTTGAGGGTATTTTTCTTCGACCGCCGTATTACATAATAACATAGTAAAAATACATTAATATCTAAACATATACATATCTAAACTGTGTCGTAAATAAAAGCTGATTTATTTATACACAGAAATGCATTTGAGACAATTTCCTTGTACATCCGTGTAAGATGGTATCTCTACTTCCAAGTGACGTATATGAGTTGGCCATAATATTTGACCTCCTGGAGAGAGCCCAACCATTTATAACACCATTAATCTAACACAATTGTTATTGTCCAACATATATTTAATAGTATACTTTTCCGAAGGCCACTCGCCTGGCCCAAATCCTGATTGATTACAGTGTCATTAAACATGGTAATGAAAAACTATACACTAATAATTATTATATTTGTTGTTTGAGAAAAATAATGATATTAATTTATTTATTATTAGACTACCAGTTAAGTCTGTGGATATAGACTCGGAGGTACCGGATTCCTTTTTTTTTTCTGTTGGTCCATGCATTCATGTAGTTTCGGTGCAACTGACATCAGTCCCTAACACTATGCCAGCTTGACTAGGCATGACGGCAATTCGAGCCTGATCATGAAACGTGTGTATACACTTTACTGGGTTTATCGGTATGAATGGTGGATACGTCCCCGCTCCGGCAGACCGGGCAAATTATGAACATCAGTGCGACTACCACCTATTTGTTGTTCTCGCTGAAAGTATGTGCCATTTGCAATGATATCAAATGGCAATTTTTACTTTCAATGAGAACTAATATTGTAAGCTTGCCATGGTGATATATACTTGTACATATATATAAAAATAACTGGGCTTGAACAATGACTCTTGCTTGCCTCCGTGGTCTAGCGGTTAAGTCCGTGGATTTCGATTCCTGGTCGGGACACAAAAATATTTATTAATATAAATACATTTAATTAATAGGTATTTAATTTATTTTGTGATATTTCTCGAGTTTGGTACGCTGGAGACATCGACGAGCTTGCCACTTGTCATGATTTGCCTATAGTAAAGTTGGCTAAATGTGAATCCGCTTATTTATAAGCGTGGTTTCTGAAGGGAAACGGTCGTGATGATGATGATACTTGAACAATGACTTAACATTTTCTTTAGCAATAAGATATAATAATATTCAATAAAGTAAATAAATAAATTTAACTAATATTTAATCTGCTTCTGAAAATATAAAAAAGCGTGGCACCCCGAAGAACACAAATTTCTAAGTATTCCATGGATTCAACGGGTGCCGGGTCCAACGTGTGTGAGTAAGAAATGAGAACAATGGTGTCTCGGGCTTGTGACCGACAATAGCGACATAGGTGTGTGGAAGCGTGAGCGTCAGCGAAACTACCGAAAACTGTCAGTAGCACCTTCTAACGCACATACCTATGATCTCGGACTTAGATGTTGTATAACTTAGCAACATCAAGGGCCAAAATCCTACAGACAAAGAAATGTAGAAGAGAAGAGTGGTTAGCCTCATGAAGAGAACAAAAGGATTTGAAAAAAAAAAAAAAAAAAAAATAGGCAACTTATAAATAGATTAGATGAATATCGAAAAACAGGTTTCTAGGTATTCTAAAATTAAGACAGAAGTGATTGATAGCAAAATTATACGAAAATGAAAATTTTGTTAAACAAAATCTGTGCGAAGTAGATTGTTTGTTTGGGATTAACTTTTTATGAGCTTTTGGTTGATTAGAATTTAAATTTGACGCTTGATTGGTTAAATTTGTAAATTTTATTATTAAAATAACGTCATAATTATTTCACCCAATTATCTCTACTACAAATACTAAATAATATTCAAAAGATTGGTAAACTCACATTACTTAAACAGCTCCATACAGCGTGTATAAGTGGATATTGTATGTAGTATAGTTATGTATATATGTATGTATGTAAGTACTATTAGTATGTAGTATATTTATATATTATTAATAAATATGGTTATTATTTAAAAGATTGGTAAACTCACATTACTTAAACAGCTCCATACAGCGTGTATAAGTGGATATTGTATGTAGTATAGTTATGTATATATGTATGTATGTAAGTACTATTAGTATGTAGTATATTTATATATTATTAATAAATATGGTTATTATTTAATAATGATCAGTCTTAAATACGTCTTCGCGCCTACTCCTCGCTTTAAGTTATACTTATTATTGTCCCAAAGGTTGGCTATCAGAGAATGTATGTATATGTAATAATATGTATGTATTAGTATTTAGTGTATCGATATTATAATATTTATTCCATATATATTGTAAGTAAGAATATATTAAATTGCTGTTAATTTAAATAGTTATTTATTTCTCTTATTATCTTTATTATTGCACCTACATTTGATCAAATTTGTCCCCAAGGTTTGGCTGTCAGAGAATGTCTTCGGGCATTAAGTAAGCCTTTGTACTTTGTGCAATAAAGTTGCTAAATATATAAATAAATCACGGGTCGTAGATTTCATATATATTTTTTTCAATTATTATTGTATATATATATTATATTACGCCGAGCCGTCTGGCCAGCGTGGCAAATGTAGGCCAAATTCTCCAGTTCTGGAAGGCCCATCTCCAGCAGTGGAGGTCTAGGACGCTGTGTCCTAGGGGCTGTAATGAATGAAAAAAATGTATATATTATTATTCGTAGGGCTCTTGCTGGAGTACCCGCTATCCTAGAACCCTCTGGGATTGCGCGGAGCGATGATGGCAAGAGACCCGACAGCATATCGACCGATAGGGCAAACGATTTTAAACAAGGTCGCTGGAGGATGGATGAGGGTTGCAAAAGGCCGCGTGCAGTGGCGAGCTTTGCAATGGAAAGAACAGGCTGACGATGAAGTAAAAACTGCGCTCCCAAAGTAATGTATATAAACCTTCCAATAAGTCTTCTAAAACCCGATAAAATAAAGTGCTGTCAGTGAGTGTTTGAGCAAAAGCTAAGTACGCTTTATTGATCTCAGCTTAAGGGTTTGTGACATGTATCTAAATCCATAAGCCGTCTCACGTCGCCACAAGGTCGCAAGAAATATTTTTACCTAACCTAAAACGCAGATCACGACATCGATTCTACATATATTGCCAATGTGAAATTTAGTGGGCGTTTTGAGTCTGTGGATTTAGACTCGGGAGTACTGGGTCCGATTCCTGGTCGGGACACAATTTTTTTTTTCAGTACAGCCCCTAGAACACAGCGTCATAGACCTCCACTGCTGGAGATGGGCCTTCCAGAACATATATCTGGAGAATTTGGCCTACACTCACCACGTTGGCCAGACGGTTTGGAGAGGATCTGATGTCAATTTTTAATGACAATTAATTAACGATTCCACAAGTTAGTATTAGTGGAACGTGGCCGGCGGTCCCGGCTTAACGTGCTCTCCAAAGCACAAGCATAGTGATGTTGTAAATCTATGACAAATGTCAAATTCAAATTAATTTATTCAGCAAAAGGGTTAGTAAGTACAAAGTAAAAAAATACATAATGAAAAAAGTAAGTAAAAGGTAACAACAATAAATCTCTGGTCTGCACACTAGGACATCCTGTTATGTGAGGACTAGCTTTAGTAGGGGTGATTTTTAGTAGGAATTAATAAATAACCGGTTATTCAATAAAAAAATAAAATAAAATAAAAATCGAGATCAAACTACCACCGCGCCTTAATATTTAGAAATACTTTAATCATATTATATTTGTTTTAGTAAATGAGTAGTTGAGAAAATCGTTATAAATGTTTTTGCTATTTTCTCTGTCTAAAAGTTGGCATTAGTGGAACCTTGTCACCTTCCGAGGCACGAGAACGGTGGTGTTGGTAATCTATGATAAATGTACATAAGAAAAGTATTTCTCATTGGTACATACAGGACATTATATATACATCTTTGGACACGTGTCGCGGCGTGGAGATACATCCATCGAGCGCCTTGTAGTTCAGGGAAAAGTCGATGGCAAGAGGATGCGTGGTAGGTCTTCGATGAGATGGACTGACCAAGTTAAAGCAGCAATGGATCACCTCCTACATGAGTGCTCCAGGAAGTCTGCAGTTCGAGACTAGTGGCGACAGCTTGTTAAGCGTGCCACTGACACTCAAGTGACGACCACGAAGAAGACATACAGGAGTTCGAACCGCTTACTTTTTTTTTGTTTTGTTTTGAAAACGTTTTACAACCGAGCTCTTATATATATGTTTGTCTCTTTCTTCAAATAAAATGTTTGTTTTTTTGTTAGGTACTATTAACAAATAAATGCTTAAAATGATTTCCCCTTTAGTGCCAAACTCATAAATAACGTAGTATTTATTAACTATAGCCGTCAAAGACCTAATGAATTCCAAAAGGTCGCAACTATTGTTAAAGGAACACAAAGGCTTTTCTTAAGACATTTCGTATTATGAAACATAAGTTGTCAAAATCAATTAAGACGTTTGAAGTTGACATATTTGTTGAGACTTGAATTTTAGCTTTTGCTTGTCACATATTATTGTTATATTGTATTTCTGTTTGTTTATTATTATACTCTTAAAGTTTACTCTAGTATTCCTTCCATACCTCTACCTCACCACCAAGATTGCGCCGCCACAGGTTATGGGCCCAGGCAGGCTAACGCCACAGGTAATTTGTTCAGTTTACTGAGAGAGGTTTAGGTCCGAAGCATAGAACCAAAATTCTATAATGGAAGGGTTTACTTCGAAACTGCAGATTGGTTTACTTGAAGGCAAGTCAAATTGGCCGACATGGAAATACAAGGTTTCGTTCATGTTGCGTGGCACAGAAAATGCCATGGACGTAACTGAAGGGAAAATGCGGAGACCGAATATGCAAACTAAAGCAGGAGACGCACAAATCGCAGCATATAATTTGGATGTCGCAAAATATATGAAGGCTGAAAGTTGTGCTCTGCTTATTTTGACAACTAATATGACAGAAGACACGCTGGAAAAGGTGATGCGCTTTGTGACAGCAAATGAGGTATGGCAAGAATTACATAGATTGTTTGATGGTCAATCAGAAGATAGAGCTTACAATTTGTGCATGAAATTCTTTAGCTATAAAAAAGATTCAGCAGATGACGTAGCGTCACATATGTGTAAACTAAAGAACATATGGAGTGATTTAAATATAGAAATCTCACATGAAGGTTATCAAGAACTACCAGAGCTGTTCCTGATCTGCAAGATTTTAGACACGTTAGACGAGAAGTACTTTGCGTTCAAGTCGAGTTGGTTATTACTGGCGAAGGAACAAAGGACGATAGAGAGTTTAACGAGTCAACTATGTACTTATGAAAGATCACTGTCTGATAATGCCGGAACTAGTCAAGAGGCCCTAGTCACCAGGAAGTTTGTGCAGAAGTCAAGAAGAAAGGATGAAAGGTTCAAGTGTCATTACTGTTCTGAACGAGGCCACAGAGTTAAAAACTGTGAGAAGTGGATTAGCAATGGGCGACCACCTAAGCCTAGAAGCTCAGCAACAGACTCTTCATCCAATCAAGTGCAAAATATAACGTTAATGGCAACAGAGGTGTGTTCACTGAGAAACCATGATAGAGATAGCTGGTATGTGGATAACGGTGCTACAGCTCACATAACGAACAGAATGGATATATTTCAAGAGTTTAGCGAATTCGATTCGAGCTACACAGTAACGACTGCAGATGGAAGCAAGATTCCTGCAAAAGGGAAAGGATCTGTTACAGTAGAGTCAAATGTCAATGGCAGGAAAGAAATTATACAATTATGTGATGTCTGGTACGTACCCTCATTAACGAAGAATTTATTTTCACCTTTGGCTGCACAAGATAAATTAGAAAGAAGCATCTTTACATCTACAAGAACTGAATGTAAGTTAGAGGTAGATAGTATTGTAAAAGTAATTGGAAAACGAAATCATAAAGGAGGATTGTATAAATTGACTATGAAAGCAGTAGTACCTTACAACAATTCGATAAATACTGTGACTGATTCCAATTTATTGCAAATATACCACGAGAGGTTTGCTCATCAGAACAAAAGACACGTAAAGGAACTAGTGAAGAGAGAACTAGGAATAGAGTTGAAGTCTGATGATGTCAAATGTGAAGGTTGTATATATGGCAAATCTCACCGCTTACCGTTTGGAAGACGAGAGAGAGCATCAATTCCAGGAGAACTTATACACGCAGATGTGTGTGGACCTTTTGAATGCAGCTTTACAAAATTTAGATACTTTGTTTTATTTAAGGATGACTTTACCTGTTACCGTTTTGTTTATTTTATGAGAGAAAAGTCAGAAGTTAAAGATAAGTTTGTACAGATGTTAAGTGAAGTAAAGACTACTGGACATACTATCAAGACCTTACTGAGCGACAACGGAGGAGAGTTTGACAATAGAGCTATGAAAGATATCTTGATTAAGAACGGAATTCAGCAGCGATTAACTATGCCCTACACACCGGAGCAAAATGGTTGTAGTGAGAGAGAAAATCGGACGTTAGTCGAAGCTGCTAGATCCATTATGCATACAAGAGAAGAGTTTCCACCAGCACTATGGGCAGAATTGATTAATACTGTTGCGTATGTATTGAATCGCACAGGCCCTACTCGAGTAGATAATAAAGTTCCGTTTGAGCTATGGCATGGGAAGAAGCCTAAAATATCTCACTTAAGGATTATAGGAAGTGAGTGCTATGCCCATATTCCAAAACAGAAGCGACGTAAGATGGATAAGAAAGCATTTAAAGGCAGGCTTATTGGCTATGACAACGATGACGGTTATCGGATTTGGGATGGAAAAAAGGCTATTAAATCCAGAGATATCACCTTCGAGACAGATATTGAGTATAGAATATCGACAGGCATTGAAAGAGATCCTGTACAGTCAGAGGAAGACAGCGTCAGAGAAGAGCGTAGAGTTAATGTAGAGCCAGAAATTATACCACAGCCAATTCAATTAGAGGAAGATAATAATGATGTTGATGAGTATGTTGATGCAGATGATATAATGGACTTTGATGAAAATGGACCTAATGTGATTGATGAACATGACAAAGACAATGATGATGAGGTCGCAGAGCCAAGATATATCAATTTAAGAAACAGAGGTAGACTCAGACATCATTTAAGATTGTCTTCTAAGAACTTTTAATTGAGGGAAAGTATTATGAAACATAAGTTGTCAAAATCAATTAAGACGTTTGAAGTTGACATATTTGTTGAGACTTGAATTTTAGCTTTTGCTTGTCACATATTGTTGTTTATTATATTTCTGTTTGTTTATTATTATACTCTTAAAGTTTACTCTAGTATTCCTTCCATACCTCTACCTCACCACCAAGATTGCGCCGCCACATTTCGCTGTTACCCCACTGCTATTCAACAATTCAATGACTTGATTTAATGTTATTTTTTACTTTTAGCATAAATGGGTTTTTGCATTGATCTACATTCTCTGACAACGTCTTGTGCACGGCTTCTAAACGGAAGACTACTTTCCAGAGAAGTGCTCCTAAAAAAGAGCTGAAGTAGTCTAAACCTAAAACTGCTAAAAATGCAATGAGTCAGTTAAAAGCAATATGGAAGGATCGAAATATCTTTATTCTTCATTTTGTCAGCGTACATTCCCACCGGAATTGGGTTAGGTCTATGATTAAGTACATAATCTTATTAGGTACAAGTGTTATGTTATATAATTTATTTACTATATATATATCTATCGTGCCTGGAAAGTGTTATATTCGAGCAAAGAACAGAACTGACGAAATTGACCGCCTCCGTGGTCTAGTGGTAACAAACGTTGCCGTGAACTCGGGAGGTCGTGGGTTCGATTCCCACCGGGGGTAAGTTGTACATTGTATAATTTGTCTCGGTCTGGGTGTTTATATGTAGTTTATCAACCATCTAGTTTCCGTAACACAAGCCACGTAGCTTACCACGGAAACTAGATGGCGCTGTGTGACCTGTCTGGAAATATAAAAAAAATATAAAAA
Source organism: Tinea semifulvella (assembly GCA_910589645.1). Classification (NCBI taxonomy): domain Eukaryota; kingdom Metazoa; phylum Arthropoda; class Insecta; order Lepidoptera; family Tineidae; genus Tinea; species Tinea semifulvella. The sequence goes on from OU342604.1 coordinate 2,578,017, forward strand.
TAACTGGCAGTAGGAACCTTATGATGAAGACACTTAAAATAACTTAAATGCGCCTGTAAAGGAACCTTGTCAAAATTTTATAGTATACTCGTAGATACCTAATTTTTTTCTAGTTAAGATGCGGCTGTAAAAAGGCTTTGTCATAAATGTCAAATATTAAATTAAATAATTATATTATTCTAAAGATCATGTCAAATCACCCTAAAGACCAAAACAAGACTAATACGCAGCTTAATATTCTCCATATTTTTTATACCGCTGAAACTTGGACTCTCAAACCCGGTGATCGTGGCCGCATCGATGCCTTTGAGATGTGGTGTTGGAGGCGAATGTTGCGTATCCCTTGGACAGCGCGAAAAACTAACGTGTCAATACTCAAGGAGCTCAAAATCTCTACTAGGCTGTCTTCCATCTATCTAAAACGAGTTCTTGGGTATTTCGGCCATATAGCCCGCAAAATAGTGAACCTGGAAATGCTTGTTATCACAGGGAAAGTCGAATGCAAAAGGCCGAAGCCCCATACGCTGGTCTGACCAGATCCGCATCTCACTAAATACCCAGATGCACGATGCCCTACATGCAGCCGTGAACAGACCCGGATGGTGCAGCATCGTCCGGGACAAAGTGATCCGTAGAGGGGGTCACGACCCTCAGCAGTGAGGAGAACGACGCAAGGAGGAGGAGAAACCTAGAACACCTGGGTTCGTGAGCTACACGGGCGCTTTTATGCCTGTTAACGATTAGCTATCGTGGGCCTAGAGGTCCCCATTATATTGTTGCAGTAGTTCATCATCCCTATCATCATTGTTCAGTATCCCTACGTGGTTCGCAGCACAGAATAGGGACTGACAATTTTACAGACGGAAAGGTCTGGAGACAGGAAGCCCGGGAATAATTTCTGTCAACGTATTAGCCTCGCTTTACGCTATATCACTATTAATTTACTTCGATTATAACCTTATTGATACTATAACTAATCCACTACCAGCAGAGAACGTCAAGGTTGCCGCCCAAAACACCAGTTTTTTCTTTTAAATGATGGTAACATTTGTTTCCTCGCCAACCCGTCTGGCCAGCGGAGTGTAGGCTATATTCTCCAGATATATGTTCTCATCTTCAACAGTGGAGATCTAGGATGCTGTGTTCTAGGGGCTGTAATGAACAATTGTTTAAAAGAAGCACGAGTAATTAATTAACACGAGATTAACTAAGGTTATAAATTAGAAAATAAACTGGTCTCTAGATTTAAATCAATGATATTTTTTTGTTATTTACACGCCTGTATTATTGCCATTTTTCGCAATTCTTTACATTGTCAATTTTCTTTGAATTACTAAATCGATGATGAATCTTTTAATGATGGGACCACAACCGGAAGATAAATGATCAGTACTTATTTTGTCGATTTAATACGCTATAGAGGCGGGCACATGTATCCAATGAGAAATACACTTTTCTTACGTAGGTACATTTGTCATAAATTTATTCAAGACTCAGCTTACTCTACTGCGTAGTGGAAGGAATAATAGGAGCGATAGGAATTCCAGAAAAATCTTTGCACCTTTTATCGAAACAATTGGGCCTAAGCAGGTCTGCTGTCAATACATTTATGGAATGAGGAATCTAGGACGAAATTAGAGAGAGGAGCAGAGTGTTGGATGGTTAGCGTATGGTAGTGCAATAAATAAGGAGGCTCCGTTTGTAAACCAGCCAAGGTACTATTGCCGCTACCGACATCTTTTTTAAAGTCAAAATTAAAGTCAAAGTCAAAATATCTTTATACACGTAAACCTATTACAGGCATTTATGAAACGTCATTAATTTGAATGATTCTACTCCTGCTAGTAGAAGACTAAGCAGCAAAGTGGTCCAATAAGTAAGCTGTTAGCAAAAAACCAGCAGCTTAGCAGATCACCTACAAATCACCTACCATCTATACTGTCTAAATGTCCTAAAGGTTTGGCTGTCAGGGAATGTCTAGCGGCATTACCACCTTTGTACATGATGCAATTAACTTTTTAAATAATTAAAAGTACAAGCCCACTTCATATCATTTACCAAACATGTTTATTATAAACGTTACACTCGGGTCTGGATGTTTTCGGAAATTAATAGTGATTTCAATCAAAGTGAAGTTGGCGCAGCCGCAACTTTATAAATTGCCAATTACAGTGACTTATTGCCGCCGATCCATTCGCCCTCAAAACCTCTAACTCAACAATTATTTGAGGAATCTATAAATCAATATAATTTTATATTTAGAACAATTGGCCTTTAGCTTTTATGTCAGACAAATAGAACTTTCATTGCGAACTCCTTCCAGCGACGTGTGAAAAGGTATCTTAAGACGGATTAATGCTTTTGTATGCCTCTCGCATATTCGATGCAGATTATAGTTAGCATATTTATTCGAAGGAATATAATTAAAACTGCTTAAAGAGTAAAAATTAAATATAAACTAAACCTAATAAAAAATGAACTATAAGTTAAAAATGTTCTCTAGAGACAACCCTTCAGGCTGGCAACATTTCGCCTCTGTATAGCGAGGCTAATACGTTGGCAGAAATAATTGCCAGCCTTCCTGTCTCCAGACTTTTCCGTTAGCCGTTTGGACAACTTCTTGGCCATATCAAATTCAAATGATTTATTAGCAATGTAAGGTTTTACAATATATATTAACAAACAATCGTGGAACATTATTACAGGATTTGCAAAAGTATTTTGGTGATGGTCCCACACAAGGCAGTTAAGCCTGACATGTGGGTCCCAATCTAAGATTACCAACTTAGAGATAAAGAAAAGTAGCAAAAATTATACGAAATAAATAATTACTACTTAAGAATAGACCTTTGGGCTCTTTTGGCCCTAATCAAAACCGTAGTGGCACATCCCCCCCATGCAAGTATGCAGTAACATAATATAGACTGACAAAGTGCTAAGTATATACTCTTTAGCAGTTTCTTGTTGGCAACATCTCGAAGAACCCTAACCGTATAAATCAGCTTTCTTGCCCTAGCTGACACTGCCTCTACGTGATCACCAAAAGTAAGCCTCTCATCCACCACAACTCCTAGGTACTTTAGAGTGAGTTTGCCCTGCAAAATATAGTTTGCATATTCGTCGAAAAACCAAAGTTAATGAAATTGCATTCAAAATTAGCTAGGTGAAGTGGCAATACACCGCACCACGGGTTCGAGAGTGGAGGCCACGTACGGGACGCAGAGTAGGACAACCCCCTGCCATATGGACGGATGACCTAAGGAAGGTCGCTGGTAGGGGTTGGATGAGGGTTGAAAAAGACTGAGACTGGCTGGGCTTAGATCCAGCAGTATAGAGACACAGGCTGATAATGATAATGATTATATGTACTTTGGAGAAATATAGTCATCAATTTTCCAGGAAATAAAAAAAATACTGACATTTTGGTCATCACCTAATTGTGGACAGAGAAAAAGTAAAAAAGTAAAGTAAAGTAAAGTATCATCACGACCGTTTTCCTTTCGGGGTGGTCAGAAACCCATAAATAACCTGATTAACATTTAGCCAACTTTACTATAGCCCTATCATGACAAGTGGCAAGCTCGTCGATGTCTCCAGCGTACCAAACTCGAGAAATATCACAAATAAATTAAATATTAATTAAATGTATTTATTTATATTAATAAATATTTTTGTGTCCCGACCAGGAATCGAACCCGGTACCTCCGAGTCTAAATTTTTAATTAAATAAAAAATACATTTATAACGGTCCTCTTTTCTTACTAAAACAAATATATGAGAGAGAGAGAGAGAGAGGAGAAAGGGAAAATACATTTCTAATAGATTTATCGTGTGTGGGAAAGAGAGATGAGAAGAATTTTGTCGAGGGGATTGCGGCCGACTATAGGCTGGTTTACAAACTGGCCTTATAATAAATATTTTTTTTTAAACTTTTTTATTTTTGTCTCTATCATACTCAAGTGAATATAGCTGCGAGTGGATTGTCGATGCGATGTCCTAATAGCATTTTAATTGGATTATACACATCTGTCATATCAATGTTTAAGCACCTAATATAATAATATTCAGCTGTCTTGAAAGGTCGTTCAATAAACCTGAAACGTATAGGTAGATCATGTAAATTCGGTCAGTTATCTTCAATTGATGACCTGTCAGTTGCAAAGGCGATTGTGACATAATAGTCGACGAATTGACCTATGTTTAAAGACAAAGTCCGAAAATATACTTTATAATATTATAATAATTATAATACCTAAACATAAAATGATAATAAATAAATAAATATTTTTTTTTATTTTTTTTTTTTATTTTCTTTAAGAAAAAGCTTACTATACCGTTGATGAAGCAGTACAAGATAATAATATAGCATAAGACTATTGACATTTGTTTCCTTATTTATTTATATTGCACTATGCATCTGACATAATTATATAATTAATCTTAAGTATAAGGTAACACTGACAAGGCCGCAACAATTTGACATTATCTTTAGAATAATATAATTATTTAATTTAATGTTTACAATTTATGACAAAGCCTTTTTACAGCCGCAGATTTTAGTAAATAAAGTTTGACAAGGCCCCTTTACAACCGCATTTAAGTTATTTTAAGTGTCTTCATCTTAAGGTTCCTACTGCCAGTTCTGTTCTTTGCTTAAATATAACACTTTCCAGGCACACGAGTATGTATTCAGTAAATTATATAACATAACACTCGTACCTAATAAAATTATGTACTCAATCATAGACCTAACCAAATTCCGGTGGGAATGTACGGTGACAAAATAAAGAATAAAGAACATAAATCATATATAGAAATTAATGAATATTATACCTAATAAAGAAGGGTGCAAATATTAGAACATACAATATTTATTTATTTATTTATTATTTACTTATTCCATAGCTGTATTTTACAAATAAATATTTACATTCAAATGATTACCGAACACCTAGCCAATTACGGAATAACATAATTTTTACTAAACATATAGCTTGAACGGATTATTAACAATTTAAACTATTAAAAAATAAACATAAGAATAAAAATAAAGAGACAATATTTTAAAAAAACCATCTACGCATCATTATGTAAGTGTATGTATATGTGAATGCGTATTGTCAGTGTAGGTGTGTGAAGGTGTAAATTGTAAGTGTGAATGAGTGAAAATGTGTAGATTTCATTGCATTAACAACTACACCTCTATCTTGCTCAGAATCCTTCCTCTGAATTGGTGTTTAGACAGACAGAATGGGTCGATATCTGTAAACAATTTATTGTATCTTCTTCTATAATATATATAATATAAATACCATGCCGGGGCGAGGAAGTATCCATCGTTCGTTCCAATAAACAGATATAGTAGCACAGTTTTGCAGCAATATCTGCCAAAAATAAAAATAGGTATCGCGTGTATTTGTCAAAAGAGCAAATATTTTATTTAGGCTTCATGTGTTGGCACCTTTATTTGAAATATAAATACCACTTTTTTTAAAGATATGGTGAATAAGGTCGCGTCTGAAAATCGCGATATCCATCGTGATTAATACCTAAGGCTGGGGAGTGTTATTATTAATTGATCTCGCTCACAGTCAAGAGACGAAGGATAGAGAGAAAAAAATACGTAAGTCAACGTCCGCGCGGTCGTCGACCTCTCCCTACCTACTTGATTAGGCCCTGTATGAGTGGCGATATTTTTAGGAAAACTTCTCTGCACCGTAACTTAAGATTTTATGACTGAATAATTACAATAAAAAATACGTAGTTCTTTATTTTTATTCTAGATTATAGTATAAAAATATTTGCCCTTTAATAAATTTCACGCAGTATATATACTGGTATATTAAGTGTATTAATTTTGTTCAAAAGCATATATAAGGGTTACGTGAATGTCGGTAAGCAAAAAACATTGCAAAACGTTAGTCGTTTGCTAGTTAAAAGATTATTAAGTAAATTTAATTAAAATAAAATTTAGAAAAGTCATAGCTTATAATTAGGGCATAAAGATATAGTATTATAGAATATTAGATGTTAAGCTAAAAATATTTTATATCATTTATACAATTCATTTTCTCCAAAACAGTGGGTCAAATATTACAAACTTATAAAACATTAGTAAAGGTAAACATAAACGTTAATATTATTATAATAGATAATATACTATAGTTGTTAATAGTTTTAAAAAACATCAGACGTCTATTTTTAAAGATTAAAAAAATTTTTTTTTTTCAAAATGTGATAAAAAGATAAATAAAAAAGTATAAAATGACAAATGGTTATAATAATAATGTAATGTGTTAGTGTGTGTGTGTGGAAGTTTGTATATTTGTTGTGTGTATAGTACAAGTACAGATGTAGTGCATAATGGTTTTCCGTCGTATTTTATCGGAAAAGTTAGTATTTATCGTGCTCTCTGAATTAGCTACAGTACTATTTGACACGAAATAATTAAGTTCCATATTAATATATTACAATGTCACTCATTAAATACAATAATTAATTAACACTTCGGGTGTAGTCGTATCCCGAAAAGAGTTTTCCCGAAATACAGTATGCACTATATCTGTACTGCATTAAACGATGGCCGTATTATTTGGATAAGACTGAACGCCCCAGGCTTTGTAGAAGTCATTGTTCGAGTTCCATTGGTGAGCTCAGGCGACTGACAATGCAAAATTAGAGTCTCTTCAAAGACCATTGCTTGTAAATGTACCTTCACCAAGCTTCTCGTAAAGACCAGAGCACTCCTGATGCGTATACGTTGACATATTAAACACACTAAGTTATATGTTGGACTACTGCCGAACACGTTCAATTTATTTATTTAAATTCTTTAATAAACTTAAAAATTGGTACAGAGGTGAGCTATAAGGCCAGTAGGCATTCTTTGCCAGCTAACCTTGGGGATCGAGTAAGGTGATAGGCAGTTGAAAAAATTTTTTTTTTTAATTAAAAAGTAAAGTATTACCCCGAAAGGGAAACGGTTGTTTCCCATTTTCCTTTCGGGGTAGTCAGAAACCACGCTTTTAAATAAGCGGATTCACATTTAGCCAACTTTACTATAGGCCAATCATGACAAGTGGCAAGCTCGTCGATGTCTCCAGTGTACCAAACTCGAGAAATATCACAAATAAATTAAATATTAATTAAATGTATTTATTTACATTAATAAATATTTTTGTGTCCCGACCAGGAATCGAACCCGGTACCTCCGAGTGTAAATCCACGGACTTAACCGCTAGACCACGGAGGCAGTTTTTTAAAATTATACAGTTAATAAGTTACTTAACTAATTATAATATACCACACATTATATCTACACACATAAACAATACAATATGTATTATAAATACATAATTATACATACGAGTACATCATATACATTATAACTTAAATAAATAAACAGTTTTTTTTTGTTGTGTTTTTATCATTACAGCCCCTAGAATACAGCGTCCTAGACCTCCACTGTTAGAGATGGGCCTTCCAGAACATATATCTGTAGAATTTGGCCTACACTCGCCACGCTGGCCAGACGGGTTGGCGAGGAGTTGAGTTTTTATTGTCCTAAATAGCAGATTTTGCGTTTTGTCGGCTTTCGGGTTACAAACGGCCTAGTCATCATTACAGACCCCAGAACACAGAGTTCTAGATCTCCACGGTTGGAGATGGGCCTTCCAGAAATGTCTCCACTCGCCACGCTGGCTATAGAAGTTGGCAAGGGTTTGATTTCATTTTTTGACGACGTTTCTACAAGATAGTATTAGTAGTATGGGAGTGGTGGTGAGAGAAGGCAAATTTCTAAACACTCCATGGATTCACCGTGCGGGTGCCGGGTCCATCGTGTGTGGGTAAGAGATGAGAAGAATGGTGTCTCGGGCTTGCGACCCACAATAGGCTGGTTTAAGAAAAGGAAGCCTCCTTTTTTATTTTATTGCGCGATAATACGCTCACCATCCACCATTCTACTTCTCTCCCTATCCAACTAAATAATCTAAATCTATGACAAATGTACGTAAGGAAAGTGTATTTCTCATTAGTACATGTGAGGGTTTAAATCGCATACCTGTTTGGATTACAAGGAAATCGTTCCTACAACCCCACAAATATAATATATCTAAATAGATAAATAAATGGAAAAATAACTTGTATTTTCATCTACTCGTAGTTATCATTTTACAAGCAAAAAATGATCCAAAAGCAATAGGAATTCGCAAAATAAACGGAAGCGGTAACTTTGAAAGGTTTTCTGTCAACGTAGGGGAAAAATAATAGCCGAATTTTCCTGTCAAAACCTATACATACCTACCTAAAAATTGTACATTTGAGTTAGGAATGGAAATGAGCTACACAAATTTTGTGTGTACTTCTGTTGTAAGGCCGACTATACATGTTTATTTTACGTCCTAATTATGACGCTAATTATTAGGATTAAAATTAATTATTATTAAAAATACTTATTTATTTATTTTATTTATTTCAAAACTTTAATGCACAAAGTACAAAAGACGGACTTAATGCCTGTAGACATTTTCTGACAGCCAAACCTTTGGGACTAATTAGAACAACTGTAGGTGCAATGAAAGTATAAGTGACACATCAATTAGATATAAATTCTTATATAATAAACTTACTTATATATAATCTACTTATAAATATACTAAATACAATAATAAACGTGCATATACAACTTTGTTTTTGATCTATTTAGAAAAAAAATAAAAAATGTGAGTAGACCAGTTTTTTAAATGATGATCTGGTAGATGCCTGCCTTATGTTAATAGGTAGATTGTTTCACAGATTTGTAGCAACAACCGCAAAGGAATTGGAAACAAATCCGGAATGATGAGATGGAACGGAAAGAAGTGAGTTGTGAGCAGATCGGAAATATTTATCACGAAAATTATTACTAGTGTTTAAAGGAAAAAATAATAATAACAGCATTGGACAAAAAAATATATAATTAATATTAAATACGGATATGGGTACTCTTACGAGTAAGTCCCATCTGCGTGGAATGGTGGCAAGAATGGTGGCAAGAACGATGGCTGCGTTTCCCAGCTGAATTGCAAAACTGATTCTTTTGGCAAAAAAGAGCCAACCAGAAAAAATAATAAATACTTATAAATACCCTCATGTCTGATGCTACATATTTTCTATTCTCCTGTATGGTGTGGAATCATGGGCCCTGACAAACACAATGTCGAAGAAGTTAGAAGAAATGTGAATATACAGAAAAATGTTAAAGATATCATGGAAGGATATAGTAAGTAACGAAACTGTCTTGCAAAGGATGAATAAAGGCCCACACTTAAAATAGTAAAGCTAAGGAAATTAAAGTACTTGGGACACATCATGCGCAATAAAAAGTAAAGCTTGTTGCAGGTCGTCATGCAAGGCAAGATACAAGACTCCAGAAGACCGAGGTACCCGTCCTAGCACAAGATTCTCAGGGAGTAATTCGGAATGTGCACCCGATCCTTGTTCCGGACAGCGGCCAACAAAATTGCCTTAATGATAGCCGACCTCTGATAGGGGATGGCACATTAAGAAGAAGAAGAATACATGTATAAAATAAAGACCAAGTCAAAGTGTGTTTGTTTTTAAAGATGGGGATAGAAGGAGCTTGTCTAAAGTTTATTCCACTGGCGAGTATCTGTGATAGTAAGAAAATTTGAATAACTGCTGGAAGTGGGTAGAGGGATAGATAGTTGATTGTTTTCAGAAAAGCAAGAATAATCGCATAAAAATTGGAAATGATGTTTCAGGTAAGGATGTTATAGGGTTATTGAGCACGCCATACAGGAAGGAAAGAAGTTCCAGATGTCTGCGATAAATTATTATAATAACGAAGGTTACATAAACTTGAAGGCAAAAGTCTTCAACCTTTGCGTCCTCCCCGTAATGTCGTACGGAGCAGAGACGTGGACATCAACAGTGGGTCTGGTTCACAAATTCAAGGTCGCTCAGCGAGCTATGGAGAGAGCTATGCTTGGTATTTCTCTATTGGATTGAATTCGACATTTTGAAATACGTCGGAGAACCAAAGTTACTGACACAGCATTCAAAATTAGCAAGTTGAAATGGCAATGGGTCGGACACATCTGCCGCAGAACCGACGACCGATGGGGTAAACGGGTTCTGGAGTGGAGACAACGTACAGGACGACGCAGAGTGGGACGATCCCCCGCCAGATGGACGGATGACCTAAGGAGGGTCGCTGGTGGGGGTTGGATGATGATAAACTGAAATGTACGAGTAGTGTATAACAGTCCCTAGCATCTGTTTCTACGCTATTTACAGAACATTTGGTAATGGAAATCAGTTATGTAGTAGATTTTTTTATGCCAGACGTAAAACACGAAAATGTATTCGAAAATACTTCCTTTTCGTGAAAAGAAATGGTATTATACCCCGTCCATTTGTTTATTGCTTTTGTAGGCCTATAAACTATATATATGTATATGTCGAGTTTTTACTTCTTGGGGTGAGAATTGACGAGCACGTCATCGGAAAAGATTATCACGTGACTATCTCTCGATTGGTCAATTACTCGCTTCAAGCTATGATTGTTTATGAGTGTTCCAAATTTGAATACTTTGTTGTGATGGCCCAAAAGAAGAACGTCTTGTAGACCGAAAATACTAAGTTAGTCGTTGAGAGATTTTAATGTCATTTATGTATGAAGTTGTTTTTCAAACAGAAGTACGACTTGCTCGTTGAGAGACTTTCGAATATTACGCGCGAATTGACTGCTGTTTAAATTTAGGCCGGATGCTTGTATTTTAAAACACAAGTGTATTTTTTAATATTAGCGGGTAATTTAGCGCCGACACACATATATATATACATATATGTATATATATATGTGTATATATATGTGTGTATCGGCGCACCGCTTGCTATCAGATAAATATATATATTTATCTGATAGCAAGCGGTGCGCGAGATCCAAGAATGACAACTGACGCCAGCCACTGACGCTTGACATCAGTCCCTATCATTATGCCGGCCTATAAAGATGCTTTTTTACTCTTCGTTAAACTGTACTCCAGGTTATAGGAATGGGGAAACACAGTGGCTGGAAGAGCGAGCGACAGATGTAACCATCATTACAATCAACAGCCTGTCACTCCACTGCTGGATATATACACCAGCGACCTTCCTCAATATAGCCTAATATTTTTTAAAGCTACGAGTAAGTTGGTAACTTTTGATCTTTGACGGATTTCAAGCTCGGATTTCATAGCTCTCTCTATAGCTCGCTAAGCGACCTTGAACTTAGGCATCAGACTAACTGTCAGTGTCCACGTCTCGACTTTATACGAAATTACTGGAGACAGATGTAAGAGTCTCCAAATTTATATGTACGCGTATCAGTACATACTCGTATTATTATCTTCTTATGCAGCATCTTCATAATCATAATACACCCTGCTACTTAAGCAAGCGTTTCGAATATCTGTGCGACTCACATACCCGTTCTCTTCGTTTTTCACAGAAAAAACAACTTTTCCTTTCCCTCTTCACTCTTCTAGCAGATATTCTCTCACCGTGTCAGCAGCTCGTCAATGGAACAGGCTACCATTGTTTATCAGACAGGCACCGTCTTTAAATATATTCAAAAAACTTCTTCTCTCTTACTTCCTCAAAAAGCAAAACGAATCCTAGTCACCTGACATATTATTAGTACCTATATATGTATATATAATTATTTATGTATTTATCTTAATTATGTATTATTATTTGTCCGATAGGTATTATATTATTATAAATGTATATTGTATTTATTTACATATTTTAACTCTGGTTTTTACTATATTATTTCCATTTTCACACTCTGCACCCATAATATTAATCTCTCACTCTCCCAAAGGTTAGCTGGTAGAGAATACCTTCATGGTATTATACTCGTCTATGTACAACACTTTTGGCCTTTGTCTGTGGTTCGGTTGCAGAATAAAGAAGATAGAATAAGATTATATTTATTTATTTATTCGAAGAGAAAGAACAGAGACAGGCAGTATAAGAACAATTAAAAACGATACAGTAGGAGTCATTAGAATTATATCCGCCACCAAAATATTTCCCACTGTGGACAATAGTGCACCTATTATATTTTTAAATACTAAAACCTTGGCGAGGTATAATGGATAATACAATTGCAGTCTTCGAATTTAGAAAACTATCAATGAACTCCGAAGCAAACCCCACCCAGCGAGCTAAACTGACAACAACAGCTTCTTCATTTTGGCCTTAAATGCGGCGCGAGAATTGCTAAATATATTGACGTCCAATAACCGACTGTTGTACGTCTCGCACATTCGGCGTACTGGTGCGCGGAGACCGGCTACTGTGCGTGTGCGGGTGATATAGAATAGAAAAGGTGATTTAGATGTTGTTAGTAGACTGTATTTTATTTCTATAAACTAAATACTGCATGTAAATCGACAAGTAATACTTTATCAGCATTTAACAACGATACAGTAGGAGTCATTAGAATTATATCCGCCACCAAAATATTTCCCACTGTGGACAATAGTGCACCTATTATATTTTTAAATACTAATACCTTGGCGAGGTATAATGGATAATACAATTGCAGTCTTCGAATTTAGAAAACTATCAATGAACTCCGAAGCAAACCCCACCCAGCGAGCTAAACTGACAACAACAGCTTCTTCATTTTGGCCTTAAATGCGGCGCGAGAATTGCTAAATATATTGACGTCCAATAACCGACTGTTGTACGTCTCGCACATTCGGCGTACTGGTGCGCGGAGACCGGCTACTGTGCGTGTGCGGGTGATATAAAATAGAAAAGGTGATTTAGATGTTGTTAGTAGACTGTATTTTATTTCTATAAACTAAATACTGCATGTAAATCGACAAGTAATACTTTATCAGCATTTAACAGTAGAAAACATTATTGTACAGGCCCGTAAGTGATATTTCTCTGAGTAAAATAAACAGAATTCTCGCAAACGCGCAACCTTTAAGCATGACATTCCGTATCAAGAACATAATAAAGGATAACAAACAGCATATTGCCTCCGTGAAAAAAGCTAGGCCGATATAAATCTAAAAGCAAAAATGGGCTGGCAGCCCTCCCACCCTACTTACAGACGATTCACATTTAAAAGACGCGGCTGTGGGTTTGCCGCATCTTGTACCCAAAATGTAATAACCAAATATGCACATTTTGTTTTTTACCAAATAATGAAGAACTGAGTACAATTTAGCTTCGTTTTTAATAGTACGTATATCTGCAATCTATACGTGTGTGTGTATAAAATATGTGTAGGACTCTTAGAATTTATGTTGCAGAGGACACTAGAAGATGAAGTGTCAAAGATTTTATTGTAATTTCATCATTTTTTTTCTTACTAATTTATGAAAACCTAAGTATACTCCGTGGTCTAGTGGTAACAAACGTTGCCGTGAACTCGGGAGGTCGTGGGTTCGATTCCCACCGGGGGCAAGTTGTACATTGTATAATTTGTCTCGGTCTGGGTGTTTATATGTATAATATGTTTTTGTTTACAAAAAAAAAAAAGTATAATATGTAGTTTATCAACCATCTAGTTTCCGTAACACAAGCTCACCGCTTACCACGGAAATTAGATGGCGCTGTGTGACCTGTCTGAAATATTTAAAAAAAAAAAAAAAAAAAGCAATAAAGTCACATATAAAAATAAAGTAACCAATCTGATGTAACGCTCACGGGTTCCCAGGTAACTGTAAGAGAGGGGTTGTGCTTTAACTAAAGTTGTAGAGGACTTGGGTGATGCGGTAAAGTTGTTTTTTCTTTACATTCCTGTTTTGTTTTTTTTGGTTCTCTTCTCCCGATGGATGATGAGTGAGGTGATAGGGAAGGCAAAGGATCTAGCCCATACAGCCAAGTCTGACGTAATATATTTTCTTTTATCTGAGTAAATGAGGTCATTATCGAATTCCAGATGCTGCAGAATTTGATGCTTTTCTTGGAGTCACTAGCGGCATTATAGATCAAACACGTCAGGTAAAATATAGGAGTTGACAGCGCGGGAAAACCGCAAAAAATAAACTGCAACTTGTGTCCCATATTCAAAGTCCAATATATCGTTTTCCATAACTAATCACATTGTAGCACATTATTAAACAAGCAACACCACTTTTGATCAAAAATATCCACAGTAAATTTACAAAACAATAACTTGCACTTGACATCTCCGCGTAAAATGGCGCGAAAGACTCTCCTCCTATTTTCTTTTAGTAGATGTTGTGTAATGCTTCCTCGCTAACCTGCATGGCTAGTGTAGGCTAAATTCTTCAACAATAGATATATAGTCTAGGACCTTATATTCCTGGGACAATAATAATAATAACTACCTAACAACTAGTCTATAAATATATTTTTTTTAATTACGGTATTATATGAATGCGCCCTAAGTCTCCCTTATTACTGAGTTGGACGGGAGAGCGGACTCGCAGTACTTTCTCTTATTATGTTTTCGCCAGTCAACCCTGGATTAGAGAGATCGATACGGTCACGCGCTATCTGCTTAGAGAGAAAAAAATCCGTTCTATAATAGTGTCAGTAGATAAATTATATTTTAACTAACCGCGCACCAATAATAATAATAATAATAAAATCATTTATTGTCACAAAAAGTATACAGATGTAAATAGGTCAACGATATAGGATGATATGTTTGTGATACCCACACGAGGTTGCCCTGTAGTGCGGGATATCGGTGCTCTTCCGTGTTATAATGTTACAACAATAAATGATGTATGTACCCAAAATGTAATACCCAAATATGCACATAATGTTTTTTATTTTTTTTATTTCTTTTCATTGTTAATCTTGCAATCAGTCATACACTTTAAGGAGATGAGTTGAGTAGTACGACATGTAGATCATATTCCCCATTAAGAATATCTCCTTATTTGTTCAGCAGCTTAAATCTCATTATTCCGGATTTGTATCGAATTCCTTTGCGGTTGTTGCTACAAATCTGTAAAACAGTCTGCCTATTAACATAAGGCAGGCATCTACCAGATCATAATTTAAAAACTGGTCTACTCACATTTTCTAGATAACTCCAAACAAAATTTGTAAGTTGTATATGTATGTTTATTATTGTGTATGTATTAGTATTTAGTATATTTATAAGTAGATTATATATAAGTGAGTTTATTATATAAGTATTTATATCTAATTGATGTGTCACTTATACTTTCATTGCACCTACAGTTGTTTTAATTAGTCCCAAAGGTTTGGCTGTCAGAAAATGTCTACGGACATTAAGTCCGCCTTTTGTACTTTGTGCATTAAAGTTTTACAATAAATAAATAAATCTCGCTGGCTGTCTGTTTCTAGCACTCGACGTCTTTTTAAACGCCTGACTTCTTGAGGCATAGTGAGGTCAACAGCTAGCTGGTTAGGATGAGTCTGGTATTATCTCCTTTTAGTCTTCCTTTCTTGGCGTAAAGGTCACATGCACAGATGTAGTAGCTTTTTTGCTTTTAATAATGATATAAGACCACGAAAGATATTTATATTACTTTTTAATACAAAAAATGGATTGATATAGATTTACACTCATAACGGTACTACGACGTCACAACACATTACATAGGAGTGTGGTTTATTCGTGTATTGTTTAAAATTCTTCCTTACTTTTCAATCCGAATGAGCCTTATAGGCAAAATACCCTAATAGAAGTACTCGCATCTAAAATTAGTATATCCGATTAAATTCATACAATAAAATAATTCCACTTCAATGTGTACAATAATTTCCGTAATGATATTGTACGATCTCATTCGGTGACATTTTGTGTATTTTCATATACCTATTTGTATTTACATTTTATCCGAGACGTCATCTTTTCCTGTTGGTGTTATTTTTACGAATATGTATTATTAGTCTTGTTCTAATTTATTTTTCTTTCATATTTTTATGTCTAATTTAACGTGGGATTTATGTTTATATTACCTGCCTTTTTTACATGTAAATTTTACATTAATGTTTACGAGTTATTTTAAATATCCATACAAATTACAAAAAAGCTTTCTCTCGTCGGATCCCGGTTCGCACCCTAAGGGCCTGAATGAGCGGGGAGATAGCTGACACTTGCGATACGTACGTTATCAAGTGTTGCTGTGGAGACCTGATACCTCTGCCAAACACGTTCAATTTATTGTTCTTAAATTAGCAGAGGTATTTGACGGCTAACTAGTTGCACACGGGCAAGTAGGTTATCTTAATTCTGACATACCTGGTATTGTAATCTCATAGTAGTTGAAGGCGCGGTGGTGACTCCGTTGTAAGAACGCGTTCCTTAAATCCTACAAAGGTCGGTCCAAACCCACTCGGCATGTACAAATGAGAAATATACTTTTCTTGCGTATATTCGTCATAGATTTACAACACCACTGTTTCCGTGCCTCGAAGAGCACGTTAAGTTATCAGTCTCGGTTTTACTAATACCAACTTGTGGAATCATTAATAAATTGTCATAAAAAATTGACATCATATCCTCGCCAAGCCGTCTGGCCAGCGTGGCGAGTGAAGGCCAAATTCTCCAGATATATGTTCGCGTTTAATGAAATATCGGCATATCCCAAAAACTGATATGAATTATAAAGTAAATAATTTGTCCGCTTTGCTAATCAGGATATTCTCCATGCTGCTCTCACCTTGAGTAGCATCCTCCATGATGCCAAGTCAATCAACATCATCACAGTCACTAGAACACAGAGTTCTATTTGGTAGACCTCCACTGTCGGAGATAGGCCTTCCAGAATTTTTTGCCTACACTTTGGTCTCCACGCTGACCAGACGGGTGGCGAGGGTATGATGTCAATTTTGAATGACGTTTTTTAACGATTCCACAAGTTGGTATTAGTAAAACCGGGACCGCCGGCTTCACGTGCTCTCCGTGGCAAGGAACGGTGGTGCTGTAAATATATGACAAATGTAAGTAAGAAAAGTGTATTTCTCATTGGTACATGCCGGGGTTCGAAATGCGACTTATTTTGCTTTTTAAGATTATAATTTAAAATATAATTAAATTTTAAATAAACTTTTGCCAATTATTATGCGGACATTATGGAACGTCCGCGCGCGTTAGTTCGGATTGACGCGAAATGCTGAGACAGGAGATCGCGATAATATGGCTGAAAGCAAACATGGAGAATTCTGTGCCCAAACCGAATTACTTTTTTAGGGAAAGTACTTCTCTACCCCACTTTCTCCTACCATTTACATGATTAATAGAAAATACATTTTATATCCCGTATAAATGAATTTGTAAATGTACGATATACAATATATAACTGCCTCCGTGGTCTAGTGGTTAAGTCCGTGGATTTAGACTCGGAGGGACCGGGTTCGATTCCTAGTTGGGACATATAAATATTTATTAATGTAAATACATATATACATTTAATTAATATTTAATTTATTTGTGATATTTCTCGAGTTTGGTACGCTAGAGACATCGACGAGCTTGACATTTGTCATGATTGTCTATAGTAAAGTTGGCTAAATGTGAATCCGCTTCTTTATAAGCGTGGTTTCTGACCACCCCGAAAGGGAAACGGTCGTGATGATGATACTATTATTATTGAATCATTATGTACCTAACAATTTAAAAGCAATTTAACAAAGTGGAAATTAATAAAATGAACTAGAAAGTAGAAATCAAATTCAGTAGCATTTTCATCCGTATAAAACTCGTACCTCAAAAATCGGATGGTATAGAAGTTTATTCAAAAATGCAATCATGCAATAACCGGATTTGAATATAAAAGAGCGTTGATCCTAACCCTCGTATTAAAATGATAGGAAGTTTCAATCAAATAAGTTTGGCCAACAAATGGCTTCCCACAGCCGATATATTGGAGTGGATGCCGACCATTTCAGGTCAATGTCGCGATTCTGAATAAAACGATCCAATTTTAAAATGTTTATTTATTTACAGAATCATATGTACTTACTAAACAAATTTACATTTAAATAATACATATTTTACGAGTACCTACATGTTTAAAGTTACGGATCAACTGTAATAGCTCCAAGTAGCAGGTATTTGAACCGCCTGGCATTGCCGTGGTGGTGTGAAGCTAGCGTCAGCAGGGGGTGGAAACTTAGAACCAACAATTAAAAAATGTCGGTTGACATAGACGGTAGGGGGTACTAAATTTAATGTTCAATCATTCGTTCAATGATTAAATCAATGCGTTCAATTGATTCAACATGTCGGCCATTGTTGTCAACAAGCAAACTATAAAACATTAGTAAAAAAATATATTTTTTTTTTGTATTGTGTATCTTTTAGTACGCGTATTTATTTTATTTATATTTATTTGTTCTATAAAGAACTATCGACAATACAATAAAAAAATACGTTAAAAAAGAATTAGAATCAAAGTGTCATTAAAAAGTTCTCACTAATAGTAACAATATATAAAAACAACAAGTAATATTTTAACTTAAGATAATACAGCACTTACACACACATACATGATAACAGCATAAACAATACATTTATGACAGAATAGACTGAAGATACGATACAATATACATACATACATACATATCTTCACGCCAGGTCCCTTGCGGGGTAGGCAGAGACAATTGAGCGCCATTTGTCACGATCTCGACATACCTCTTTCGCTTCTTCGACATTCATCAACCTCTTCATACATGCCCTTTTGTTTCGATGGCTTTTATTGCACCGGCAGCTATTGTTTTATTTATTTGATCGTGATAAGTGAGTCTTGGTCTGCCAGGGCCTCTTTCACCCACAACTTTCGCATTATATATCTGGTTCGTCAATCTCTCTTCAGTCATCCTTTCAACATGCCCGAACCATCGGAGCATGCCTTTCCTTATTTTTGTCCCTATGCTTTCTTTCATACCCACCTTTTTGCGTATTTCGTCATTACGTATGCGGTCCGTTAAAGTAACACCGCATATCCGACGCAACGACCTCATTTCCACTGCATTAACTCTACTCTCATGCGTGCTCTGACATATCCACGTCTCACTTCCATACAGTGTTGGTACCAGCATGGCATTGTGTATGGCGAGTCGGGCTTTGTCACTGACATTTCGACTGGCGATCAGTGACCCCAGGGCACCGTTAACACTATTTCCCGCGTTCACTCTTCTTTCAACATCCCTATCATACTTCCCATCCGCAGTGAAAACACTGCCTAGATATATAATTTCATTTACTTGTTCTAGAGTTTCATCATCAATCTTTATCGTCACGGTTGTCGTCCTTCTTCTTTCAAACACTAGCACCTTGGTTTTTCTCGCATTCAAACGGAGTCCTTTTTCTGCACATCCCTCTTTCATTTCCGTGACTAGTGATTGCAGTTGTTGTTCGGACGATGCCATTAGAACAGATTATAAATTAAAGAATTAAAGAATATTGTATGGTAACAAAATAGTAATTTTTTGCGAGCAGTTAATTGGTTGCGGGCTCAAAAATCTATTTTCGTATATAATTCTCCGCTCTGCCCATAACTCTTTACTGTCCATCCCTTCACATCACACTAACTCCATTTCAAATTCCCTCTCAGTCGTAGCTGTGACATTATGGAACAGCCTACCTCTTAGTATCCGTCAGGCACCCAACAGAAGTGTATTTAAAAGACAAGTATATTCACACTTTATAAAGATGCAATGATGCACTTCTCATTGTCATTGTAATGTAGTTGAATAATATAAATATTAGTTTCTGTTTATGTATATACGTTTAAGTAGTTTATGTATGTATTGTATATGTATTATTTATGTAGTGTATGTATTATTATTATGTAATTAAAGTATTAAAATTATGTATTTATTTATTTAGTGTACGTTATTTAAATTAACATCAAAATTATTTAAATATTCTTTATTTTATGTTTGTTTTATAAACCTACCATAATTGATACAATGTCCCGAAGGTTGATGGTAAGAGAATGCCAATCGGCATTACATACGCCTTTTGTTAACAAAACAATTAAGTTTTTAAATTAAAAATTAAATTAATAAAACTATTTCTATTAAAGCTATAATAAATTTGTTTGTCTCTTTAAGTACCTTACCATCCACCTGGGTACGCTAGTATTCAGATGAACGAGAGTTTTTCGCGTTTAATTTTTTTCATTCATTACAGCCCCTAGAACACAGCGTCCTAGACCTTCACTGCTGCAGATGGGCCTCCAGAACTGGATAATTTGCCCTACACTCACCACACTGGCCAGACGGCTTGGCGAGGATATAATGTCAATTTTGTTCTTACAACCGAGCCACCACCACGCGTTTTGCGTTTGTCTTATCCCAACTAGTTACTATGTTTGCCCGGCATTCCAATGATAGTGTTGGGCATTTGGTTGTACGATGTATTCTACGTAAAACAAATTAAAATGTCATTTAATTCATTGTCGACCGCCTCCGTGGTCTAGTGGTAACAAACGTTGCCGTGAACTCGGGAGGTCGTGGGTTCGATTCCCACCGGGGGCAATTTGTACATTGTATAATTTGTCTCGGTCTGGGTGTTTATATGTATAATATGTATATGTTTACAAAAAAAAAAAAGTATAATATGTAGTTTATCAACCATCTAGTTTCCGTAACACAAGCGTAGCTTACCACGGAAACTAGATGGCGCTGTGTGACCTGTCTAGAAATATTTATTATTATTATTATTTATTTAATTGGGTGGACGAAGCTGTAATGGGGTTAATCTGTCTCCACATGTCGCACCCCACACCAGGACTAGAATGAATATCACAAAAGTTGAAGTTTTCTGACACTCGCACTAAAACTGTGGTAGGTGGTCTGATGGTGGTAATTTACCAAGTCTGCCGGGCCGGAGAAGTATCCACACGTTTCGGCATTACCCTCGTATGGCCATCATGCCCAGTCAAGCCGCCATAGTGTTAGGGACTGATGTCAGTCACGAGTCAGAGATTCCAGTTACTAACATACATGGACCTCGCGTGGAACAGACTTCCCCTCGCTATACGAAAAGCAAAACAAGACAATATGTATGATGTATCTTATATATATATATATATTTTTTGTGTATGTATATTATATAAGTATAAAATATATTATTCAAATTCTGTTCTGTTCTTTGCTCAAATATAACACTTTCCAGGCACGTTAGATATACGAGTATGTAGTCAGTAAATTATATAACATAACACTCGTACCTAATAGAATTATGTACTTAATCATAGACCTAACCAAATTCCGGTGGGAATGTACGGTGACAAAAAAAAAAAAAAAAAAAAACAAAAAAAAAAAAAAAAAAATTGTATCTATATGTATTTTATTGTTGTACGATATATATTTATTGTTTATTTAGTTGATAAGTATTTTAGTTAGTAATTTTAAGTCATAGTTTCTAAATATACTTATACACATGCACCCACACTCTCTTCTCACTTTCCCAAAGGTTAGCTGTTAGAAAATGCCTAGACATTAAGCTCGCCTATGTACATTGGAATGTTTTTTATTTTTAATAAAGAATTTATCTATCTATCTATCTATATCTTTCAAGAATATGCCAGTCGGTCATGCTGGGAATAAATCATATGAACGAGAGTTTTGGAAACCCGCCGTCTCTCGTGATTGATATAAAAAGGGGGGACGGTTGTTACACGGTATTTACTGTGCTTTTTGATTTGTGTCAATAAACACTAGCCTGTCTATTGATCACTTTAAAAGGACACACCTGAGGTTAAAGCCCCCTATAGTAGCCAGTATATTAAAAGTTATACATATACTTTATACACTATTACATATTACAATTAGTTAAGTACATTGACATATTTTTAATATTTTTTTTATTAGGTACTTTTAAATTATTGACAAGGCCTCTTGACAGCTGCTACAATAATTAGTAATAATTAGTATTATTTAGTGAATTTAATTGACATATTTTAAATCATTTATTTATTAGGTACCTAAGTTATTGACAAAGCCTCTTTACAGCCGCAATAAATCTATTTATTTAAGTTTTTTTTTATAAATGTTTCATCTATAGTGATAAATGTATAAAAAAATTATATTAAAAATTACGAGTATGACTTAACCGAATTCCGGTAGGTATGTATGGTGTTAAAAAAAACTAAACTAATCTTATTAAGTAATTGAAACACAACAATATTTTCTCAACAAGTGACGTCACAACAGCATCCCATTTTTGACAATATCATATTGGGTTCACAGGTCATAACGCAAGATCTGATTACCTGCGTGCTTCCATTCGTCGCAAATCACTCAAATTGATATTGACAAACGACAATATGTGAAATATCAGCGCAAAATTAATTTACTAGGTACAGTCACACAAATTGACGCTTAATCAATTGCCGTGTGTGTTTCGCTTCTCCTCGAAAATGGCTTGACCGAATTAAATAATATTTGCTTAGTTTCGGTCGCCACGAATATGGGATTAGAAGTATCATTACGACCGTTTCCCTTACGGTATGGTCAGTAACCACGCTTATAAAGAAGGGGTTTGCACATTTGCCCATCTAAGGCCCAAAGAGGCCGGCTACAGGTTCAGCAGAACCTCACGCTTCGTACCATTGTCGGCGCTACGCGCTATGTGAGAAATGATGTCATTCTCCGCGATCTGTGGATGGAAACACTGGACGAGTTCGTGCGCTGTCTAGCCAAGGGAATGTTCGCACGGGCAGAGAGGTCAAATTTCCCACTCGTGAGAGATTTGGCCCCCCTGCACGCTAGACCTCCCGAGGTTCCACGGCGCATGGCGCGCGATTTGATAGCCTGATCACGTTGACATTGTCAAATGCAAATTTTTACTTTCAAGGAAAACTAATTCTTTAAATAACTCGTCTATCTACACTTTCTAAATAGCTCCCAACAATGTTAATAAGTGTACATATATATGTATATGTATTAGTATTTAGTATATTGATATTACAGTATATAAAAAAGTATATTAAGTAAGTATATATAATTATGTTGTTGAATTTATCCTACTATTAATATTTCTTTTATTGCACCTATAAATGTTCTAATTTGTCCCCAAGGTTTGGCTGTCAGAAAATGTCTACGGGCATTTAGCCTTTGTATTTTAAATAAAATAAATAAATAATAAAAAAAAATAAAGTTTTTAAATAAAATAAATAAATAAATAATATTGTAAGCGCAAATATAAAAAAAACACCAATTGAAACAAGCCTTACGATTAACTTAAGATTTAAGATTATTTTTTTTGTTATAAACTACAAAATTTAGGGATAATAGTGGTACCTAATAATAAAAATAATAGGAAAATACGAAATTCCGCCCCAAGCGATAGATTCCCAACTATTTGGGCTTTTTGGGAAATTCCATTTTATAGATTATTTTGGGATAATTTATTCAATTCCGCCGCTGACACCCAACTTTTGTGTTATTTTGTCACGTTATAAAAACGAACATTTTTGGTTACGCAATTTACATACATTCATAGGCCATTTATTTGTATAACAATTTGAGAAAAACTTAAGTATTGTGAAATCCGATTTGACTTAAGAAGAACTTAAACATAATGATTGTTTAACTAGAAAATAATTAAGTAGAGCTTTGAGAAACCAGCTTATAGTCATTATTAGATTTAGTAAACCAGAGTTAAATGTTTTTAGATATATTATATGAAAGTAAAAATATGTCAAAACTGCCTCCGGTGAAGTTAGTGGATTTAGACTCGGAGGTTCCGGGTTCAATTCCTGGTCGGGACACAAAAATATTTCTGTGGTGTCAAGGAAAAAGGAGATGAGTTGAAAATTTAAAAAAATAGATTTTTGCACCTATTTGTTCAAAACATTCATATGCGTCAATTCAATAAGGAGATGAGTCTATAAAATGTACAGTTTATTTTTACACCCCTACGTACATAAAGGGGCTAGTCGTAACATTAAAATGTAAAAATAAGTAAAAATAGTTCAATCGAGTTATCTCAGTATCGCGCTTTTACCGCCAATAATTCAGTTATGCATAGTGAGATAAGTGGACTCGTACCTAAAGTATACGACTAATGAAATTGAACATTACGTAAATTTCAATTTTCTAATTATAAAAATTAGTTGTTTTCTTAATTTGCCTCTAGTGAAAAGTTCAAGTTTTGTTATCCCCTTTTTCCTTGACACCACAGATTTATTAATGTAAATACATAAATTTCATAAATATTTAATTTATTTGTAATATTTTTGAGTTTGGTACGCTGGAGACATCGACGAGCTTGCCACTTGTCATGATTGGCCTATAGTAAAGTTGAATCCGTTCTTTATAAGCATGGTTTCTGACTCCGAATGGGAAACGGTCGTGATGAATTTAATTCTTAGATACCTACATTTGTTAAATAACCAAAGTTACCGATATAGCTTTTAAAATTAGCAAGCTGAAGCGGCAATGGGCTGGACACATATGCCGCAGAACCGATGAACGATGGAGTAGACGGGTTCTGGAGTGGAGACCACGTACTGGAAGACGCAGAGTGGAACGACCCCCCGCCAGATGGACAGATGACCTGAGGAAGGTCGCTGGTGGGGGATGGATGAGGGTGGCAGAAGATCGTGTGAAGTGGCAAGCCTTGGGGGAGGCCTACATCCAGCAGTGGAGAGACACAGGCTGATGATGATGATGATGACATTTGTTAAAAGAACATTCTGGTTTTGAAAAACCTCGGGGCTTCAATAATGATGAATCATTGTTGATTTAATGATGTTTCTTTGTTCCAGGTGCCCTACTCACGGCCGCGATGTCCGTGGAGGGGCAGAGATGTCTATTTCTATTGGTATTACTAATACACACAGTTACTGGAGCTGATGAAGGTAAAAAAAAAAAATTGAAGCTTCTAAAAAGTTTTTTTTGATACTAGCACGATTTTTATACTTGCACCTACCCTGATGTTGCACAAGGTCAATGAACGTTAGCGAGTGAAATAAGACACTCATGACTGACATCAGTCCCTAACACTATGCTGGCTTGACTAGATGCTTTTTCAAACTTCGCATTAAAGATTCCAGGTTACAGGTACAACCGCCTCCGTGGTCTAGTGGTAACAAACGTTGCCGTGAACTCGGGAAGTCGTAGGTTCGATTCCCACCGGGGGCAAGTTGTACATTGTATAATTTGTCTCGGTCTGGGTGTTTATATGTATAATATGTATATATTTACAAAAAAATAAAGTATAATATGTAGTTTATCAACCATCTAGTTTCCGTAACACAAGCCTCGTAGCTTACCACGAAAACTAGATGGCGCTTGTGACCTGTCTGTAAATATTTACATAAAAGTGGAAACACAGAGGTTGGAAGAGCAATCCACATCTTCATTGTGCGTCAGATGTATGTGTCCCCAAATTTATACGCACGGGAAGAGATGATGACTATGGTACCTGAGTGCATATTCTAACCTGTGCGTGTGGTTCGGTTGCGGCGCCTGAGAGGGTCCCAATTATATAAGAAAAAAAAAAGTTTAAATTATCACATCCCCTAGAACACAGGACCTTAGACTTCCACTGTTGTATATTATTTTTTTGTCATATAAAAATATGTGGGATTTAATAAATTCATAACTAAAAATATCAAATAATGTTAATTTAAAATATCAAAAACCCGCCTGCGTAAAAAAATATCTTAAATTAAAAACTGAAAAGAAAAAAAAAACTACAAAGACAAAACAAGCCTATGGGTTCCGTAACCTAGTGCTTGTTTTTTATTTATTTCTTTTTAGTTTTTAATTCAAGATTTTTTATTTTATTTTTTTTATTCGTTTATTCAGATAAAAACTTAAACTATTTACATTTTTAAAATTATACGCCAAACTACATAACAGTTTGTTGGCGAATAGTACACTCTTTTTTTACAGTTTTTTAATTTTAATTTTATTTTACGCAGTCGTGTATTTTTATTTTTTAAATTAACATTTTTATTTTATTCTTTTTATTAATTTAACACATATATTATTTTGTCTTACTATCTAATGAATTACGATATAAGCCTCAAGAGCGATAAAAAATCTATATTTAGGGAAAATTGTAGCAATAAACAAACATGCGCCTCTCGAGCGCAACACGTCGGCTGAGTTGGGTTGAAAATACAAGCTACCACTCGCGTCGCTCCGATTTAAAATAGGCAGCGATATATCTATAATAAATAATAATAAAAGTCCACATAGAAATCGAACCCGGTACTTCTGCGTCTATTTACATATTTAACCGCTAAACCACGAAGGCTTTTTATTTAATTGGACAATTAGTTTACCAAAATAATGTAAAACAACAATGTTTTCAAATAAACAACATTCTAGATAATTAATTTGAACATTGTTGGTTGTGGCGTATTATTATTAAGGTGGATTTAGACCGAATGAACTAAGAGCTAGAGCAAGAAAAAGAACGTCTTGCGACGGTAATTTTTTATTTAGTGGAAACGACAACTGATGATGTTGAGATCACGCAAACGTTTGCTTAATTCTGAGCAGTAGAATTGATTATTTGAGAAGCTAGCACGAATCCGAATATAAATAAATAAATATTTCCAGACAGGTCACACAGCGCCATCTAGTTTCCGTGGTAAGCTACGAGGCTTGTGTTACAGAAACTAGATGGTTGATAAACTGCATTTATACTTTTTTTTTTTTTTGTAAATATATACATATAAAACCCAGACTGAGACAAATTATACAATGTACAACTTGCGCCCGGTGGGAATCGAACCCACGACCTTCGTCAATATCATATACATGATAACACTCTTGCGCTTAGCATATTTTATAGGATTTTCGCGCGCAAAGTTAGAACATGGGGAACTGAAGATGTGGAATGCATTCCAGGCAGTGTGTTTCTCAATTTCTAAAACCTGAACTCCTTAATAATGATATTATTAAAATAAAAATAAACACTATCTTGATAGGCTGGCAATGTAGTAGGGACTGATTTCGACCGTCTCTGGCTAGCGTCAGTTTCCCCCATTCTTGGATCTGGCGTTCTTACTTATTTATTTAATTGGAATAACCAGCACTATTCACCAGCCTATATTCACACCAAATCCCTTGCGGGGTAGGCAGAGATATTTGATCACCACTTGTCATGATCACGACATACCTCTTTTGCTTTCATCAACCTCTTCATGCCCTTTTGTTGCGATAGCTTTTTAATGCACTTTCAGCTATTGTTTTATTTATTTGATCGTGATAGGTAAATCTTGATCTGCCTGGGCTTCTTCTAGTCACAACTTTCAGGTTTGTCAATCTTTCTTAACTCATCCTCTCTACATGTCCGAACCATATGTATTCTTTAATACCTGCCCTTTTGCGTATGTCATCATGACGCATGCGGTCCTTCAAATTGACGCCGCATCAGCAATATACATTAAATATTATATTAAAAGAAGCAACCATTTAAGAGAAAAATCATAAGCGAACATTACATTATTATTATTATTACAAGGTTAAAAATATTATAATATTTTCAAATAATAATAACAACAAAATAATTACAAGAATAATAATAAACAACGTAAAAGTCTGAATTATAAATAAAGGCAATTTTTAAAACTTAGTAGCCTGGATGTTTTCATACGTTGTATACCTACAAATATACCTTTCCATCAGGTAGGCGCGATGCTGTTTCATCGTTTACACAGAAAAATAATAATAAAAAGCAAAAATATTAAGCATTCCCTTGTTTGATCTAAACCCATCTTTATATATTTAAAAAAAAAAAAACGAGTTATAGAAGAGACATATATTATTACGCACAAGCCAAGATATTACCTATTTCTATATTATTATCTAGAATAAAAATAAAATGCTACGTATTTTTTATTTTAATTATTCAGATTTTTATTTCATTTTAATAAAATCTTTAGAGATAATAATAAAATTTGCAGAGAAGTTTTCCTAAAAATATCGCCACTCATACTGAGCCTAATCAAGTAGGTAGCGAAAAATCGACGATCACGCGAACTTTGATTGACATTGTTTCTCTCTCTATTTCATCTCTCAGCTGTGAGCGAGATCAATTAATACTCATAATAACACTTGTTTGTAGGACAACGATTTTTATCTTGTAAAATAATATATATATTTTATTTCTAAAAGCTTACATGTGAATCAGGGATAGCCCTAAACGTAAGCTGATATTGGTAGAACCTAACAATGTCAGCAGAAATCGAAAAAAAAATTGGATTTTAATGAAAGCGTTGTTACAACCGCTTAAAATATATATATATATATATAAACTTATTTCTAACCTTGTTTATTCACTATTTGAGTCACTTGTCATCAACTCAGCCGTTAGAACAGAGAGTACTAGACTTCCATTGTTGGAGATGGGCCTCCTTGGTTGAGCTTCTAGGAGTGGACTGTATATTTTTATTGAAGAAAATTATAATAGCTCGGTGGTTTTATTGCTTTATGTTGCTTACGTTTAGGGCTATCCCTGATTCACATGTAAGCTAGGAGATAGTGAACCTGCTGAAATCTGTAGACTTGGGGGAACAAAGATAGGTACTCACAGATCTCGAAGAACACTATTTCCAGCTTGGCCAAGCACTGCACTTTACACCAAACAAAGTTCAATTATTATTATTATTTTGTCTTTTGGTTGGATTCACTAATTTCGCAATGCGAGCGGCATGTGAAACGTAGTCAGTTTATAAAAGCTAGACACGACTAGCTTGCATCGCGGTCGCCAGATACAACAGTGACATTAGTAGATGTCACTTTTTGATGTAGGGAAAGAATTAGCAGCTTGAGGAATCTGGATACGATACCAAGCCGTAACAAGAATATTCTAGAGAATTTAGCCTACGCACGCTAAGCTGCCTAGACGGGTTGGCGAGTAATATACATAGTATATATGTTGTGAAAGTCACACCTTCAACAGTGTAGATGCTTTGTCGATGGGCTGTAATGTGAATGAATTAGAATATTTAAATAAATTTCCAATATATGGCATAAAAAATACTTGTGTAATTTGTTTTATTTTTTACAAACATTTGACGTTGTTTACGGGTCTCGCGATTATTTTGGCTTTTGTTTGAAGATTAGCTCGATTGTATTTTTGAAATTATTATTTTTTTATTTATTGACATGTAACTTCCAAACAAGCCAATCAACAAGGCTTTGGAAGTCAAGGTTAGAAATATATTCCCCATGTATGTTAGTCCAGTTAACCCTCCTACGCATTGTATCATATGTCATACCGCGTGTAATTGTAAAAAGTTTTTTTTTAGGCTTCAGATATCATTAGTAGATCCTCTATTTGAAATTAAATGGTCACTTTTTTTTAAGATAAAAATCATAATTCTAAAAAGAGAACTCTACTGCAAGGTTCATAAGGCCAAGTCTGAAAATCGCAATATCCATCGTTATAAATATCTTAAGGCTGGAGAGTGTTATTTTTAATTGATTTCGCCCACAGCCGAGAGGCAAATAGAGAGAGATAGAATTACGTAAGTCAACGTTCACGCGATCTTCGACCTCTCGCCACCTACTTGATTAAGCTCTGTATAAGCAATACTATAAAATAACCCAAAATGAATGATGTCTTTTCGGCAAACTTTAATTTTCAACGCGTAATAAATCTTTGAAAAAAAAACGTTTTTGATGTAATTTTTTGCGTAGTTAATTCGCGACCCGTTCAGCAGAGGGGAATTGTCTGTTTAAATATTCATGCAAAGTCATGTTAACGCGTTTTTTTGTTTTATCGTTATTTTCGTGGCCTAGGCATAAAATAACTCAATTTAAATACATAATGGGTATTTTTAATAACGTAAGAACTTTATTATATTAATTGAAAGAGAAGAGACAAAATTTATCATCACGACTGTCATCCTCTGTGGGTTCTTACTATATTAATTTACTAGGCGCATCACGACACGTGGTGAAGATGAAGCTCGTTGATGTCTCTAGCCTAACACAGAATTTATATATATATATAAATTCTTTTAAGTCGGTTAGACTTAAAAATAGGAGGAAGTTCTCAATTGTTGTATGTTTATGTATATGAAATGTAATCCATATAAAAATACTGTTTTTGACATATTCTAAACGTTGGTCAAATCATCGATACATAATAAATAATAATAAATAAATATTTCCAGACAGGCCATGTAATTTCCGTGGTAAGCTACGACGCTTATGTTACGGAAACTGGATGGTTGATAAACTACATATTATACTTTTTTTTTAAATATATACATATTATACATATAAACTCTCAGACCGAGACAAATTATACAATGTACAACTTGCCCCCTGTGGGAATCGAACCAACAATCTCCCGAGTTCACGGCAACGTTTGTTACCACTAGACCACGGCGGTCAATATAATATTGATGGACTAATCTAAATTCTAACTTTAATGGTCTATAACTTAAAATTAACTTAATGTGGATTAGATCCTTTTTGCGAAAATACGTCCAATTATGAATTTATTTTGATGTAATTTTTATTTGATGTTGGTACTGGTTCTCATGCGGCACAGCATAGACGCAGATCTTTTGCGAATAATTGTTTGAAAACTGTCAGTCCTCGAATCAGCAAACATACCCGAGGCACTGCAGAACCTCGGCAGCCCCATCAGGATCCTTAACGCATTATTATATTGGACGCGCAGGTCGCTGTACGCTCTCCGAGTATAGTCCACCCATAGGTTGCACGTGTAAAAGGACAGGCAGTAGGCCCTAAAAAGAGTCACTTTTACCTGGGCGATGCAGCGCGCAAACCTACGGGCTAACATATATTACATCGGTCTTCTTTAAGGTCATGTATATGTGTATGTTATGTATATGTGTATGTATTAATGTTATGTATATAGTATTTAAGTATATGTATGTTTAAATAGGAATTGCTTACTTTTATGATATTTATTGGAATAAAAATAATTTGTAAATATCATTTTCACTATCCTCGATCTAACAAAGAAATCTCATTTGTCCCAACGGTCAACGGTCAGAGAATGCTTTACGGCATTATGTTCGCCGATTGTAAATTACAATAATGATTTTAAATAAAATAAATTTAAATAAATAAATAAGGTCTTCGGTGACCTATACAAAAACAAGAATTTACCTAAAAAGCGCGGTTGCTGCACGATTTTATTAGAATACCTCTTAGTGAGTGCAGAAATTGCATTTGTTAGACAGAGATCGACTGGAAGTATGCCTGAGGGATTTAGAGGTTTGATTTAGATTGATCTCTATGAAAGTTCGGCTGTTCTGCGCAAACTATCGGTGTTAACTTACTAACAACCTAGTTTCCTACTTAAGTACACACTTGAGTAATATTATACTTCAGAAGTATAATGTTGCTTAGATTGTACAGAATACTTCATTATCATAGTGCTCATACCATATCATAAGGTTAACCTAATGATGTTCACGGGCCTCGGCCAAGTGAGCATCATGCTCAACTCTGAACTTTCTGACTATACGGCAAGTACAATATATGTATTAAGGAGTGTTTTTATTCGAAGTAATATACAACTAGAATAAAATAATTACAATATAAAAGCTACCTAAATAATAAAATTAAAAATAAACTAAATTATAAATAAAAAATGTCCTCTATAGATGTCCCATCCGAGAAAGTCCCAAGGAGACTGGCAACATTTCCCCTCTGTATAGCGAGGCTAATACGTTGGCAGAAATAATTGCCAGCCTTACTGTCTCCAGACCTTTCTGTCAGCCGCTTTGACAACTCCTTGGCCAAGCGCCTCGCTGACGGTCCCCATGGGCCCATCGTCTCGACCCCAAACGGCGCAAACTCGTAACGGGAACCAAAATAGCTGCTCTCCCCGCACCTGACGAGGTCGCCTGGATGTGAGATGGAGCTAATGTGTCTGCACACGTCGCATCCCACACCAGAGATCTGCCAAGTTTCCACGGCCCAACAGTCATTCCGTCGGGTCTCTTGCCATCGCTCCGCACAATCCCAGATGGTTCTAAGATTGCGGGTGCATAAGCAGTGACAAGAGCCCTTCGGATGATGTCGTTGAGAGCCGCGTGACGAGGAATGCGGCCAGCACTTCTAGCACAAGAAAGCCCGTGGTGTCCGAGATGATCGACTGGTTCTCCGCATCGACACTGGTGCGGGTGGACAGTCCGGGCTCCGAGACGAACAGGCACACTGCCATGGTCAGTGTATTTCGGTCAAGGAGTGTGCCAACCGATGCTGAGGGAAAAGCCTGCAACCAAAGAGATTAAGGAGTGTAGCTTTTTTTGCAACTGGCCGTAAATATTTTGAAAAATTGTATACTTGTATGTATCTATATGCAAAGCGAAAATGTAAAAGGTTTATACTAAAAGATCTCTAAGTCGGTCATAGATTTGTAAACTAACCGAGTCCGTCCCAAAACCGTCAAATTGAAGGATTATCGTATCTCAACCCAAACAGTTTACCGTCCGAGTTGTAACCATTATTTACCATTTAAACCTAATTTTGTGTCCTCAACAGTGTCCGTATGACCCTCAGTATAGATTAACATAAACAAAATCAACTATTTTTAAAATATAAATTAGGAAATAAAGGCGTAGGGATTCTAGCGTATTATTTATTACTTATTACATTATTAGTACATAAAAATATTGCTGTTTGTATTTCTCTGTATTTTCTTATGAAGACAAATTTCTAAGCATTCCATGGATTCACCGTGCGGGTGCCGGGTCCATCGTGTGTGGGTAAGAGATGAGAAGAATGGTGTCTCGGGCTTGCGACCGACAATTGGCTGGTTTAAGAAAAGGAGGCCTCCTTTTTTTTCTATTGCGCGATAATACGCTCACCATCCACCATTCTACTTCTCTCCCTACCCAACCAAATACTGTATGATTCCGTTAATGCCGTCTTGGAAGCTCGTTCCATAAATGTATTGACGGCAGACCTGCTTAGGCCCAATTCTTTCAGTAAGTGATGCAAAGATTTTGCTGGAACTCCTCTTGCACCAACTTCCACTGCGTAAAGCTGAGTCTTGAACCCGTTCCTGATCATTTCTTCTGTGAGATCATAATATTTATTCGACTTCATGTTGTGGTCTTTTGGAATATTTGATTCCCACGGAACGATAAGTTCAATAAGGATAACTTTTTTCAAGTTCCGAGAAAACACTAAGATGTCTGGCCTATAGGCTGATACAGCTAGTTCATCTGGGATCCTATAATGGTGTTCAAATGTATCCATGAGAATTTTCCAGTCTGATGCGGCGCCAAGGATCGAGGTGGGCTTGCATTTAGTTTTCGTGCTTTGCCCTTCCTTTACAAATGTGGTCAAAGTTTTATTTGTAGTCAGTCCCTTTCTGGCTCTTGCAATAGAAAGACTTACTGCTTCACGGATAACACCTAGGACTTTGTCATGTCGGCGTGAGTAATAGCCCTTTTCTAGGAGAGTAACGCACCCTACAAGTGTGTGTCTAGCAGTTCCTATGGCAGCACCACACAATGTACAGTTCTTTTCCGTAGCTTTACCCCACCTTACCAGATTACTCTGGTCCGGGAGGGACATTTGAAAAGCGTTTAGGTAGAACTTTAGCAACGCCGGAGACCAATCGTACATTAGTGTGCGCCACTTTAGGGCTGGAGGGATGCAAAAATCGCCCAAAGTTAGCCAGTCATTTTGAACTTCTAGAGTCATCGCGTGCACTCTGTATTCATGCTCTTCATCTTTCCTGAGGAAGGATTTTATAACCTCTTTGTCACTTTCTTTTTTCTTCCAGCCAATGCCTCTTTTGTCAGTCTGGGCACCTGTCATGAATTTCTTGAAGAATAGTAGTCTCGGTTCCATATCTGAGACCAGAGGGTCTCTTGGAAGGGATGAAATTGTATTATCCTGGGAGCTGGTTAGAATTTGATATTTGCTTATACGTAGATGTTTGTATAATTCAGATGGTCTTTTCAGATCCATTCCGAAGTTTCTCCGTCCTCTAAAGAATGTTGAGGAGTCAGCACCCTGGGCTAATCCAAGCCAAGACTTCAATGTTCTTATGACGTCCGCGTCCAGACTTGATAGTAGGCTTTTGTTGAAATCATATACTAGGAAAGGCCAAGTGAGGCGAGATGCTAAGTAGTTGTCATATATCCAAGCTTTTTTGACATTGCTTATAGGCTGTTGAGTAACCCTATTCATGTCGTCAGTGAATTGTTTTACAACTACTTCTAGGGATGGTGTTTTTCCCTGAAAATTTATCCTTCTGCCAAGAAATTTAAAGGGCATGGTTTCATTTACCGGAGCTATTCTCTGCCCTGCTATACTCAGTCCAGGATCATAAGACGTAAATGTAGTGTTTCGCCTAGCCAGACATAGGCTGAAGCATTTTGATGGTTTCGTTCTCATTCCCTTTGTCCATGAGCAGAAATCATCCACTATTTTCAGCAAGCCCTGGCATTGCTTGGGATTTCTTGTTATCACCGCCAAGTCGTCTGCAAAAGCTAAGACGGATTCCGTATAGATGTTGTTTTGTTTGAATCTATATCCCCACTTCTTCTCACGAGATTTAAGTTTGTCGATTAGGATATTGATAATTATATTAAAAGCTACAGGTGATAGGCAGCAGCCTTGGAACAGGCCCACATTGTATTTTAGTGTGTCTGTGTAGCCGTCCTTGTTTGTTACGACAAATCTCAAGTTCTTGTAATAATTGGCAATTATATCTCTGATTAGTGTTGGAAAGTTATACCATTTTAGCGCAGTTTGCAGCAATTCATGTTGCACCGACCCAAATGCGTTTTCCAAGTCGATCCAACAGACGCTTAGTTGCCGCTCCTATTTCCTGGCATCCTTCAAACACTCAGCGAGTAAGGTGTTGTGTTCTAAGCAGCCAGAAACTCCCGGCAAAAAACCTTTCTGGTGCTGGCGTGAGAAGTACTCGTTCTTGATCATAAATCGGGACATTCTTGCTTGTACTATGGAGAAGAAGATTTTGGACATTGTATTCGTTAAAGCGATCGGTCTTGCATCTTTGGGATCATTTACCTCAGTTTTCTTTGGTATGAGAACGAAGACTGCCTCGCCAAATGCCTTTGGAACTTGATTAGTAGACCAGATTTTTCGATATACATTATATAAATGCTTACGGGTGTGAGGACATTTTTTATATACAATGTACGGAATGCCATCTGGGCCTGGTGCCGATTTGGAACTTTTTCTTTTGATTTGTTCCTCCATTTCTTCCATGCTTGGTGGAAGGCATCGGAAGTCCTCTAAAGGTCTGACGGGTCGAGGCGAGGGTGGGTCCAGATATTGTTCCTCTTTTTGTATTTCTGTGTATGTCTCTTTGTAATATTTATATATTTGATCTCTGGTCAGCGATAGTACACCACTTTTTTCGCTGAATATCTTTCTGGCATAGACGAAGGGGTTGTTGTCAAAGAGGACTTCGTGTCTGGCTCTATTGTATTGATTGGAGTTATCTTTAATTTGGAGCGATATTCCTTGGATCAATTTGAGAATTGATCTAAGTGCTCTAGCCACTTGATGGCACTGCTGTTTATCTCCAATGTTTTTGGCGCATCTAAGTCTCTTTCTTAGCTCCCTCTTCTTTCGCCTCAATTTCAGCTTAAAAGTGTTTTCCTTATTGGTGTGAGCATGAGTGGTCGTTGGTGGATAGTGCTCACTGAAGTAGTCATAGACAGTATTTTGAAAGGCACGAACTTGGCTATCAAGATCCTGTTTTGTACCAGGACAATCCAGCATGACAGCCAGATTTCCGTCGTGAACCTTCCAGGTGGTTTCTTTTATGGTCGGGATGCTTAGACGTGTCCTGATGGTCATGGACTCCTGGTTGAATATATATTCATAATAAAAAAAAAGATATATTTATTTATATGTATGTATATTTATATAATTTATGTATGTAGTTTTATTTGTATGTACGAGTATTATTATGTAAATAAGTAATTATTAATATCTGCCTATCTTGTCGTAACTGCTTTAGTTTCCCCCAAAGGTTTGACCAGAATAGAATATCTAGCGGCATTAGTTTCTCCTTTGTACTTTGTGCATAATGTTTATAATGAATATATAATACGCCAAAGCTTATCTCCAGCAGTCTAGGTTCTGTGACTATAGGGTAAAAAATCAGGGGTTAAAGAAAAGTTTAACGAAGTTATTTAGGGTCATAAATCTTGGTCGTTTAGTGTCAAAATCAATGAAACTGGTTGTAATTAATCCTGGCACCACAACCAGCCGAATCTTGTTGAAAATTTTCCGGGTCGCAGTCCCATATAATGAATTTAAAAGTCTTTGCCGTAATGACTTGTCGGGTTGGATTTTAATTGATTTTGAACCGATTTCCAAAGTTTGCCATGCGTAGGTACTTGGGCTTCTGTGTTTTCATAATATCCCCAATATTATTTGTATTTTGGTAATGGGAAAATCCATATACGAGTATTAACTTGGGTATTAATGAGATTTAGCAGTATAGTTAAATAATATACTGAGCATTAAGTTATTTTTAACTGAATGATACACTTTAATTTTCTCCGCAGGTCCAACCGCCCCAGCGCTCCAACCTTCGCAACTCCGCGAGCCTGTAGTCATAAAGGGGCCACTAGAAAACGACCTGGCCATCACGTTCCTTCCACTAGAAGACCTGTACAGCAGTGGCGCCCCTGAAAAGCACTTCGGCACCGAGAACAACACGCTGGTGACTTCACAAACGGGATCCACCGCATTGATCCCTTGCGTTATACACAATATTGGTGATGGAATTGTAAGTACACTTTTGTTTACACTACCCCCATGTTGTAGCCACTATCATTACGCCTATATTATTTTCGAGACTCTTACATCTGTCGCACGCTGAAGATGTGGAATGCTCTCCCAGCCAATGTGTTTCCCCTTTCCTGTAACCTGGAGCGAACTTTGAAAAATAATTTGATAGGCCAATGGTAGGAACTGATGTCGGTCATAAGTGGCTGGCGTTAATTTTACCATTTTTAGACCCCACGTACCGCTTACCATCAGGTGGGCGCGATGTCATGATCAATATTAAAAAAAACTGGTATTATCATCACAGCCCCTAGAACAGAGCCCTAGACCTTCTTTTTTGTATACTAGCACAACATGTGACCTTTAACACACCTGATGGTAAGTGGCACGCGAGGTCCATGAATGTTTGCAACTGAAAGTGTCTGCTTATGACTGCCATTAGTCCCTAACACTGTGCCGATTTGACTGGACATGGCGGCGATTCGAGCCTGATCCCGAAACGTGTTAATACACTTTACTGGGTTTATCGGCAGACTGGGGAAATTACCACCATCAGTCCGCCTGCCACCTATTAAACCTCCACTGTTGGAGATCGGCCTTCCAGAAATACCTGGAAAATTAGGGTTAGGTATACTCGCAAAGTTGGCCAGACAGGTTGGCAAGGGTCGGATGGCAATTTTTCATGACAATTTATTAACGATTCAACAAGTTGGTATTAATGGAACCAGATCAGCTTAATGTACTCTTCGAGGCACGGGAACGGGGTGTTGTAAATGTATGACCAATATAAGTTTATTTCTCATTGGTACATGGACTGGACCGAGCTACCACCGTTCCTACTTTATCAGAATTGGTAACATAGGAGTACAGCCAATTCAAACTAACAGACATAATGATCACAAATGCTCTGCTGATGAAATAATTTATTCTATGACCGTCCTAGGGTTTCAAAGAAGATAAACGCAAATAGTATGAATATCGGTTTAGTAGTTTAGGCATGCTTATGCCAACGATAACTGGTCAGATAATAAACAGATAGCAAAATGCGATGTTGTCCAATCCTACATTTATCTGGGAGCATTTATATCGAATAGCGGCGGATGCGAGGAGGAAGTTAAGCGTCGAATGGCAGTGTCGAGGTCTGCTATGGAAAAGCTAAAGAAAATATGGAGAAACCGAAATGTTACGAAAGCTACTAAAATCCGGCTGGTCAGAGCTCTTGTGTTCTCCATTTTCCTGTATACTGCAGAGACGTGGACCCTGCGCGAAACTGAAATAAAACGGATTAATGCTCTTGTGTGTTGGCGGAGAATGTTAGGCATATCGTGGACGGAGTTCCGAACCAACAAATCCATCCTGGAGGAACTGTAGATAGGACAGCGCCTTTCCTCAATCGTACAATCACGCATTCTCACTTTCTTTGGACACGTGTCGCGGCGTGGAGATACATCCATCGAGCGCCTTGTAGTTCAGGGAAAAGTCGATGGCAAGAGGATGCGTGGTAGGTCTTCGATGAGATGGACTGACCAGGTTAAAGCAGCAATGGATCACACCCTATATGGGTTCTCCAGGAAGGCTGCAGTTCGCGACGAGTGGCGACGGCTTGTTAAGCGTGTAGCGACTAATAAGATTAGGCATAAAGGGCAGATAAAGCATTTTTGAAATTATGGTATGGATATATTTAATTATAGAATAATGATATTTAACCCTGTTCCAAAAACT
Organism: Tinea semifulvella; assembly: GCA_910589645.1. NCBI lineage: Eukaryota > Metazoa > Arthropoda > Insecta > Lepidoptera > Tineidae > Tinea > Tinea semifulvella. The sequence continues at coordinate 2,616,453 of OU342604.1, forward strand.
GAAGACGCTGTAATAATGCCAGCTATATATTTTCTTTGAATTGTGGAACATAAGTAGACTTCCTAGAACGGTATGCCGAAAAGGCCAATTTATTAATATTTCTGTTTTATCCCATAATCTTATCATAAATAATCACAATAACTATATTTTTTTAGGTTTATACGTGTTCTGATTATTCAATTAAGTATACGCACAATGAAACTATTTAGACTCGGAGGTACCGGGTTCGATTCCTGGTCGGGACACAAAAATATTTAATAATGAAAATAAATACATTTAATTATTATTTAATTTATTTGTGATATTTCTCGAGTTTGGTACGCTGGAGACATCGACGAGCTTGCCACTTGTCATGATTATCCTATAGTAAAGTTGGCTAAATGTGAATCCGCTTATTTATAAGTGTGGTTTCTGACCACCCCGAAAGGAAAACGGTCGTGATGATATTTTACTTTACTTCTAGGTTTTAAAGTGCAATAAAGTTTTTAAATAAAAATAAATTGATTTTTAAATTAGAATTATCACATTTTGCCACAGTCATTGTACTAATTCTGTAGTACATTACATAAATTAAGTCTAATAATGAAATGTAGCTGATAATTCGATTTTTCTCGAACATTCCATGAAACTATTGGCTACATCAGTTCACTGACTAACCTCGTTTGAGTACGCCTTTCAACAAAAACCTAATTCGGGTTGACTTAAGTAGGTTAAACTGATGAACTAAAATCTGTTCCGGTCTTTTATTTAATTTATTATTGTTTAAAAGAATATCTATTAGACAACAGAAAAAAATAAGTCTATAAGCTGACACGGCCTTTTTACAGCCACTTATTAATTTTAACTACCTAGTTTTAATCAAAAACTTGTTTATGGCAACAGGGTTTTAGTTGAAGATGATGGTATAGCTGATATGATAGCTTCACCCACAGTAGCTGCTGGTTATTTTGTAATCGAAGTAATTGTAAACTATGGAAAAAAAGTATTGACAATATCCAAGTATTGTGCTAACCAAAGGAAAATAAATGATTTGATTGATTGATTGATTGAATAATACAGGTTGTCCGGTAGCAGGTTTCAGATTACAAAATGTAATGTAGGCATTCTGACAGCCAAACCTTATATATTTAAATACTTTTAAAGCCCAGTGCTAACATAAGTCAATCATTAGACTCAATTCGATTGTTGAACGAGTTTCCAATAGGTGTGCCGACCAATTTGTTACTTCTACGAACGCTGGCGTAATTAAATATCTTTCGTACAAAACCCTTATCATCGTCACCCTGTTGTACTTCTGAGTCTTAGAACCAGTAATTGACCACTTCCTTAGTGGCTTCATAGTAAGTACATTTTCTAACGAGTTTCCTACTGACATTTATTAAACCATTTTTTGTGTGTTTAGTATTTGCGCGCACATACACAACTGTTAGCAACTGGAGTCAGACAATAATGACTGACATCAGTCTCTGACACTATGCCGGCTTGACGGGGCATGATGGCAATTCGAGCCTGATCCCGAAACGTGTGGATACACTTTACTGGGTTTATCGGCACGAACGGTGGATTCTTCCCCGCCAGTCTGCCTGGCCAAATTACCAACATCAGTCGGCCTACCACCTATTTGTTGTTCTCGTTGAAAGTATGTGCCATTTGCAATGATGTCAAATGCCAATTTTTACTTTCAAGGAGAACTAATATTGTAAGCTTGCCATGGTGATATTTATATAAAAATAACGACGCTTGAAACAAGACTTACTGTATTGTATTCTAACAATGGGATGTATCACTAACTTTTTATCACGATAGATGGCGCATGATAGATGGTACCTAATATAACTGTCAGTTGCATAGAAAACTTGTATTTTTATTACGAAATTTATTATTTTCTGGATATTATACCGAAGTGAGCAGCTTTTAGGTGTACAAATCGAAATTTCAAAGCGAAATTTCAAATCTCAAAATTCTCGTTCTATTTATAAAACCTTTTTTTCTTTTTAAAGACAGTGTACGCTTTCTTAATTAGTCGTTTAAGGTAGGGAACTTTAATTTTAAATACATTTTTCTGTTATAAAAATAAAAAACTACAAAAACATTTAAAAAATGATGCGATATAGATGTAGAACAAGGTACCATTGCCGCTAGCGACATCTACAAAAAGCTTTGCCTGATACACCCCATTTACAATTTAAGTAAAAAAAACCTTTATTTGATATATTTTAGGTGTAAAAATATTTTAAGATTACATCTTGACGGCTCTAGTATTAAAGATCTTGGTTGATACGAAAACTAAATATTTTATTATCAAATAATTAAAAACAACTTATATCCGCTTTCGAAGATCAGCTCATCTTCTTCACTTTTTATACAATATTATTCATAACCCTATAGCTCCATCATATCTTAAAACACACTTTGAATTTCTTTGTGATTCGCACGACCGCCCTCTTCGTTCTTCTCATAACAACCAACTTAAAATCCCACCCCACACTTCCAGCAGATATTCAGATTCATTCACTGTATCGGCTGCTCGTCAGTGGAACAAGCTTCCACTGACCATCAGACAAGCTCCTTCAATTCACATCTTTAAAAAACAACTTAATGCTTTCTTTTTAAACAGGCAGAACAGTATATTTTAAATTTAAAAATTTCTTCTTAATAATATTATATTATCTTCATATATATCTACTATATATTAATAAGTATTTCAGTAGTCTATGTATACCTACTATTTATGTAGTTTATTCAAATTTAAAATAAGGTTAAAATTGCACCCCACATATTATACTGTCTCACTCTCCCAAAGGTTAGCTGGTAGAAAAAGCCGAAATGGCTTTAAGTTCGCCTTTGTACATACTTTTAAGTTAAAGTGCAATAAAGTATTTTAATAATAATAACATCATTAGTAGTACACATTGGTCTAGCTTAGATTCTCATACCGTTTAGTTTCTTGCCCAGTCTTGTTAGCCTGTGTACACCGTACACTGTTGGATGTAGACAAAAAAAACATCATAACCAGAAAACGGTCGTGTCGCTTTTCAGGTCAGAAACCACGCTTATAAATAAGCGGATTCACATTTAGCCAACTTTACTATAGGCCATAATTACTCATGAAAAATAAAAACCAAAGATTTATTACAATAACTTACGTATGATGATACGGAAAAACTTTTGGATGTTATTAGTTATATTGGCTATATTTATGTTAAATATGAAACACTGTGTAAACACTTATTAGGGTTTGTAAATCTTAGTATAATTATATATCTATGTATGATATGTATATATATATATAAGTTATAATCATGTATGTTATTTAGTTAATCTTCTTATGCATTGTAGCATATGTTATATCTACTTGACCTATTGCCCTAACTTATCCTTCCCTTCAATATTTTGATTGCCCCTAAAAATAAATAGAGAAAATTAATTTAATTTGCATGCTTAAATTCTATGTATACTCGTATTATTTGTTCAATAAATTTTGTTATATTGTACCTCAGGAAGACCCTGAATCCCGTAACGCAGGTGTTTTTTATAAAAGATCTAACTCGGGATTCAGAGCGCCATAAAATGCATGTTATGTTCTTTTTTTACTTCGAATAAATTTATTATTATTATTATCTTGACAAGTGGCAAGCTCGTCGAAGTCTCCAGCGTACCAAACTCGAGAAATATCACAAAAAAAAATATTAATTAAATGTATTTATTTACAATATTAAATATTTTTGTATCCCGGCCAGGAATCGAACCCGGACTTAACCGCTAGACCACGGAAGCAGTTGGGCACGGGGGTTGTCCCACCCTGCGTCGTCCCGTAAGTGGTCTCCACTCTAGAACCCGTTTGTCCCATATCGGACGTCGATTCTGCGACAAATGTGTCCTGCCATTACCCCTACAGCTTGCTAAGTGTGAATGCTATGTCAGTAGTTGATTCCGTTAGTAAAATAAAAAATGTATATAAATGTTGTGAGTAGTCATAAACTTTAAAATCTCTTAGTATTATTTACTGAAAAAGCCACATAAATCTAACACTAAAGCGCAGCTGGCAATTTTTATAACATTTTGAAAAAACTAGGCAAAATTCCTGTCACATATGTGAGCCGTGGTGTGCTTGACGAAGCGTGCTCGGCGAAAAAAATCATTCGTGCGTCCCAAAATTGCTCGGTCCAAACGACGTGCGTCCTATTTGTCTATATTTTGTGTCCCATATTTACTTTTACATTGTACTTATTTATTATATTATTATCTTTGTGTGTCTATTTACTGATGGATATTGCCCTCCCACTATTCATTGTGAAATGAATAAAGGGATTAAGTGATCTAAAAATCAGCTATACTTTATTCTGATTCATCATTACAGCCCCTAGAACACAGAGTCCTAGACCTCCACTGCTGGAGATGGCCTTCGAGAACATATTTCTGAACAATTTGGCCAATTAAACTTTTTAAACTTGCGCGCATATTCATAATAGTTTTTTATAATTTTAACGGGTCTTTACGCGATTTACCTTAGAGACAAAATTATCTAACACCTAATGGATAGTGGCACAAACCATTGGATTGAGCTGCATGACCCAAAGATACTTTCCACCGATCGTCACTATTACCCTAGAATAGTACGTGAAGCGATCGAAATAAAGAAACACAAAAATTTCAATCGAGAGGGGGGTTATAAGCTATCTTCATCGTGGAATCCAGTAATCAATAGGTTTCGACGCCGGGAAAAATCGCCCGGTGTCGCCAAGGATATTGTAAGTGTCGTGTGTCGTGATTTCTAAAAACTTTTAAAAGTGATAAGTGGGTAGGTTTACATCTACCGCCCAGTATGTACGAGACTACACCGCATAGCTTTAGTCGACCCGTGACCACGGCCAATGCAACTTGGCTGAAACGTCGGGAGAAATATGTCTCTAAGGTAAATCGCGTAAAGACCCGTTAAAATTATAAAAAACTAATTTGGCCAATAGTGGCCACGCTGATCAAACGGGCTATTCCAATTACGGAGTTGACACTTTTGAGAAAGTAACTATGCACTTTCCACATAAATACAGTAAATTAGCCTATGAATTAATCTCACAAATACAATAAACTTGATTTTTTTAAATATGCTGAGCCACATTTGAATTAATTGTTACAATATGTTACCATACCATGTTATTAAAAACACTTATTATTACGACTATTATGCTATTATTATTTTTAACTTTATATATATAATTTATGTATGCCACATTGTTATTTTTATGTTTAATTTTAGATTTAGTTTTTCTGTATTTTATTCTTGATATTGTTTACTGCATGCTGCGTACAATTGTTAGGTTTGCAAACTTACCACTTATTTATATAATTGCATTTTGTTAAATGTTTTTGTCTGTTTTCTGTACCTTAAAAAAAAAAGTATTTTGTGTAATGCAAATAATGGCTTTTGAAAGTGCTATTAGAAAGTGCTTATAAAGCAGGGGCACGAAGACAAGGATATGCTGAAAAGCCACGAATTAGTCGAAAGAAGTTCTCAATTAGAGAAGAATTTTATGCATAATAGTTTTTTGTCGGCGAACGGGCGACTTAAAGCATAATCTATACTTCGTTTTGTAGTAACTTTGACAAGCTTGAGCTTGAGAAGTCTTGAAAATGAAAAGTTTCTGGCTGAGAAATTTGGTCTTGATCATACTTTTCCTGTTATTAAAGAGAGTATATACTTCTAGTTAGCATCCGAGAAGTTTAGTTAACTTTGACAGTTCATTGGTGATTCTTGAACAACGGAGCCGTCTTTGAAATGGGTCACTAACTTCGGTATAACTGGGACGCATACACCCGAACGTCTTATTTTATTTTCAAATATATTCAAATTTCGTTGGTATAATACGGAAAAATTATTCCGTAGGACGTAATAATTTATGATTAACAGTAATAGACATTGATCTATATATTGTGTTACCAGTCAATAAATATAATATTATTATTACGCCAATTAATCAAAATAAAAAAATAAAAAAAAATTATTACTACGAATGAAAATTGGCAAAGCAAAATAAAAAAAATAAAAAATGGTTATTTTACTATAACTTGACCTCCACTATTCGTGCAGTATAGAACGTTTTTGCTTATCAAGTTTCATCATTATCATCGCAGCCCCTAAAATACAGAGTTGGAGATAGGCCTTCCATAAATTTCTAGCTATAGAATTTGTCCTACTTGCTGGCTAGACGGGTTGGCGAGGGTCTGATGTTAAATTTTAATGACAATTTACTAACGATTCCACAGGTTGGTATTAATGGAACCGACGACTTAATTTGCTCTCCGAGGCACGGGAATGGTGATTCTTGTAAATCTATGACAAACGTACGTGTAAGAAAAGTGTATTTCTACGCACGTAAACTAAATGCAAGCCCACCTCTATCCTTGGCGCCGCATCAGACTGGAAAATTCTCATGGATACATTTGAACACCATTATAGGATCCCAGATGAACTAGCTGTATCAGCCTATAGACTATAGATATCTTGTTGTTTTCTTGGAACTTGAAAAAGTTATCCTTATTGAACTTACCGTTCCGTGGGAATCAAATATTCCAAAAGACCACAACATGAAGTCGAATAAATATTATGATCTCACAGAAGAAATGATCAGGAACGGGTTCAAGACTCAGCTTTACGCAGTGGAAGTTGGTGCGAGAGGAGTTTCAGCAAAATCTTTGCATCACTTACTGAAAGAAAAAAAACTTGGTTGGGTAGGGAGAGAAGTAGAATGGTGGATTGTGAGCGTATTATCGCGCAATAAAATACAAAAAGGGAGGCCTCCTTTTCTTAAACCAGCCTATTGTCGGTCGCAAGCCCGAAACACCATTCTTTTCATCTCTAACCCACACACGATGGACCCGGCACCCGCACGGTGAATCCATAGAATGCTTAGAAATTTGTCTTCCTTGGCACATGCCGGAGTTCAAACCGACCTTTTTAGGGTTTTAAGGAAAGCGTTCTAACAACCAAGCCATCACCGCTTTTTAAATTTATATTATTTTTAAATAGCCTGATCTCTCTATCTTTTTCACACATTTAATAAATTCAGAGAAAAGTTTTTACGCTCCTTGCTTCCACTTTTAGACCAGCCTAATGACCGGTTTTATATAAGTCATTAATAGCAATTTAGAGGGCGAACGTGAAGAGGCTTAGAGGGCTCTTCGTAGCCATTGTTTTGTCTCTTGATTGTCGAGTGCTCTTGATTTTTTATACAAAATGCGTTAGGGAAATGTGTGGGCAATTTATTCGTGAAATTTTGTAAGCTTGTCCACGAAAAGTGTAAGAGATTAGTGATGAAAAGGATGCTTTTTCAAGGGTTCAATGCTTAAAATTTCACAAAAGCTGGCAGTTTTAGCTAAACATAAATGCATTATTTTTATTTTATTTAGGATAAAAAACAGTAAAGCTTTACTAACTAAATACTAACTAATTAATAACTGGATTTCAATCCAGTGTTTTATCTGTAATAAAGTAACTGATCATAATAAAGAACCTAATCATATATTTAACCATTATATTTAACAATATTATGCCCATTGATGACTGTGTAAAAAAGACAAGTAAGTTTGCTAAGTATGAGTGTACTATTCGCCAACAAACTGTTATGCAGTTTGGCGTATAATTTAAAAAATGTAAATAGTTTAAGTTTTTATCTGAATAAACGATTAAAAAATTATATATATATATATATTACACTAACACTATTTATATAAATAGTGTTTTGTAACTATTTCATACATAAATCTTAACCAATTGACTATTTAATTAAATTATATTTTAATGCTGAGGTAAAACAGATGTTAAAATGAATTTAAAAAAAAAAACACAAATAAAAGATATGATTATTGAATTATATTTTGTTGAGGCACGCCAACAAAGTTTTATTGGGCCTGGTTTTGGACAATCTCTTTTCACATATAATTTCATAATTAATCTCTAAGTATTAATTTATATTTTTATCATGTTGTTTCTATACTATTATTATTTCAAATCTCAAATCTTAATTACCTCACTTGTTACCATGAGAAAGGTTAAACGGTAGAGAATGCCTTCGGCATTAATTTCACCCATGTACACTACGAGGCGCGGTGGTGACTCGGTTGTAAGAACGCGTACCCCAAATCCTACAAAGGACGGTTCAAACCCACCCGGCATGTATCTATGAGTAATACACTTTTCTTACGTACATTAGTCATAGATTTACAAAACCACCATTCCCGTACCTCGGAGAGCACGTTAAGCCGTCGGTCCCGGTTCCACTAATGCCAACTTGTAGAATCGTTAATAAATTGTCATAAAAAATTGACATCGCCAAGCCGTCTGGCCAGCGTGGCGAGTGTAGGTCAAATTCTCCAGTTCTGGAAGGCCCATCTACAGCAGTGAAGGTCTAGGACGCTGTGTTCTAAGGCTGAAATGATGAAAATGAATGACACTACGTTTGTAAATTATCTGCAATAAAGAATGTTATTATTATTAAGTCTCTAAATGTGATGGCTAAATGAGAATCCGCTTCTTTTAAAGCCTGTTTTCTGTCTACTTCGCAAGGGATACGGTTGTGATGATACTTTACTTATAACTTATTTGATCAGGCTATTTATTGGTTGTCGATAAAAAAAAGTAGACAGTATTGATTTTTGTACCCACATTAACCCTAGTAAGACAGGATGCGCCTTCGAGGCGCCCGCATACATGACTGACATTTTTTAACCGCGTGAACTAGATTGTGATCAATTTGTACAGTAATTTAAGTATCACAGCTTTGATGCTATAACGATAGGTTGCGCTCAAGAGGCGCATATTTATTGCAACATTTTTCTCGAAATATTTTTAGTTAAATAGTACTTTATGATATTTTAAATGATTATATCGTTAGTAATTCATTACTTAGTAATATAAAATGATTTAAAGTTTCACATCATAACAGCCCCTAGAACACAGAGTCCCAGACCACTATTGTTAAAAATGGGCCTTCCAGAAATTTCTGAAGAATTTGGCCTACACACGATGGCGTTTTTGGCAAGGGTCTGATGTCAATTTCTTATGATAATTTATTAACAATTCCACAAGTTGGTATTAGTGGAACCGGGACCGAAGGCTTAAAGTGCTCTTCGAGGTACGGGAACAGTAGTGTTTGTAGTCATAAATATATGACAAATGTACATAAAAGTGTTTTCTCATAAGTCCATGCCGGGTTTTTATTTTATGGCAGAGTGTTCCCACAAACGATCCACCACCATTCTGTCATACTTTTTTATTTTATTTATTAAGGATTTATAAATTCCGACATATGTAGTTTTTTATAATAATAAATAAAAAAATATATTTGTATTTTATATAATTATTTATAATGTATTCATTTATTAAAATTGTAGAAATAAAGTATAATTATTGCAATTAGTAAAATCAGTTTTTAATATTGTGCGCCTCTGAGGCGCCTGTTTATGTTTATACCTACTATAAAATAACTTTATCTTTCTAGGGTTAATTTATAGAAAGGTCTACAGAAGGTCAATATAATTAATTTTGTAGGTAGAAATTGTAAAGGCACGTTTTTTACAAAGGCGAAATATATAAAGCGAAATTATTGCGGCAAGATTTGGCTCTATTGTATTAATAAAAGTTGAAAATAAAAAAATATTGGTTAGCACCGATTCGCGTGGAAATTCCCTCAAGAATTACCCATTACCGTAAACAAATCTGTAATTAGGTATAGGTAATTTATTTATTTATATAGTACATACAGCAGTACATACATTATTACACACATAACATAGCATAATTATAACTTATCTAATATATGTACCAATTAGGTGTCACAGCATTCAACAATATAAAAAGAAGAAGAAGAAATTAGAAACATATTACTGTTAAAACAAAAAAAAATATTTAACAAAAACTAACAAATTTACAAAATAAAAATATGACTTCTAAAATAAAATTGTACATTTTTTTCTCTTTTTTAATAGAACTAATAAGGAAACATAAAAATTGCACAAATTTGGTACCCTAAAAAAAACGAAAAACAAAACACTTGTTAAATAAATTATAAGCTACTCATACTCATATATTGATGGTTTAAAATGTTCGGGAACATTTTTTCTGAATACATTGTAACGGTCATGAAATATGTCTATATCATTATGGGCCTTTTAGAACATATATCTGAAGAATTTATCTTACACTCGCCACGCTCGCCAGACGGCTTGCGAGGATTTGATGTCAATTTTTATTAACAATTTTATAACGATTCCACAAGTTGGTATTAGTGGAAATGGGACCGACGGCTTAACGTGTTTTCGAGACACGGGAATATATTTATGTATAGTTATTTATATGTATGTATATTTTCATAATAGTTGCATGTAGTTTATGTAATTGCTTGGTATTTCTCATCTCCCCAAAGGTTAGTTGTCAGAAAATGCCTGACAGGCATTCAACTCACCTATGTACCTAATGTTTAGTTTTGGTGCAATAAAGAATTTAAATGAAAGCGAGAAAACCAAGCTACTAATGTTTGAAAGAAGAAGGATGACAACCGTGACGATAAAGATTGATGATGAAACTCTAGAACAAGTAAATAAAATTATATATATGGGCAGTGTTTTACTGCGGATGGGAAATATGATAGGGATGTAGTGTCAACGGTGCCTATACCTCTTTTGCTTCTTCGACATTTGTCAACCTCTTCATACATGCCCTTTCGTTTCGATGGCTTTTTAATGCACCTGCAGCTATTGTTTTATTTATTTGATAGTAATATGAGAGTGTTGGTCTGCCAGGGTCTCTGTTACCCACAACTTTCACATTATATATCTGGGTCGTAATTTTTTTTTCACTCATCCTTTCAACATACCCGAACCATCGGACCAGGACTTTTCTTATTTTTGTCGATATGCTTTCTTTCATACCTACCATTTTCTGTATTTCGTTATTACGTGTGTGGTCCGTCAAAGTGACGCCTCATATCCGACGCAACGACCTATTCTTCTATTATATCTACTACATTAACTCTACCCTCATGCATATTCGGACATATCCACGTTTTGCTTCCATACATAAGTGTTGGTATCAGCATGACATTGTGTATGGCGAGCCGAGCTTTGTCACTGACATTTCGGCTGCCGATCAGTGTCCCCAGAGCACCGTAAACACTATTTCCCGCGTTCACTCTTCTTTCAACATCCCTATCATATGTTCCTATCCTCCGTGAAAACACTTCCCAAATATATAATTTAATTTATTCGTTCTAGAGTTTCATCATCAATCTTTATTGTCACGGTTGTCATCCTTCTTCTTTCTAGCACCTTGGTTTTTCTCGCATTTTTTGTAAATTATACGGTTGCGGTTTAATAAACAGAATATAGGTAACACGTAAGCTTATAACCTTCTATTTAAAGAAAACTTCCTCCAGGTCCGCTTCCAAAATAAAGATAAAAACCCTTATTTATTATTTAATAACGTGTTTTTATTTTTAGATATTAATAATGGCTGTGAGTATTGCAAATAATGTTAGCGCATGTGTGGCAAATATTTCAGAAAGTTTCCGACAACATTTTAGACTTATATTTTTAAGAACTGGGCATTTATTACAATTTTTTGTCCAAATACACAAAAGAGTAGGTATTAAAGAAGGCATAGGGACAAAGGAAATGCATGCTCCGATGGTTCCGACATGTCGAGAGGATGAGGGATGAGAGATTGACGAACCAGATGATTAATGCAAAAGTCGTCGTTAAAAGAGGCCCTGGCAGACCAAGATTTACCTATTACGATCAAATTAATAAAAAATAGCTGAATGTGCATTAAAAAGCCTCACTGTATAGCGAGGCTAATACGTTGGCAGACATAATTGCCAGCCTTACTTTTCCTATCTCCAAATTTCTCGGTCACAACTCCTTGTCCAGACGCTTGGTTGAGAGTCCCCATGGTCCCATCGTCTCGATCCCAAACGGCGCCAACCTGTACCGAGGTTAGCGTATTTGCGCAGCTTGAGGATCTCAGCAGAAACCGCTGCACTACCTGCGCTGTACGAGGTTGTCTGGATGTGGGATGGGTCTAATGTACAATGTAAAACACATGTCGCATCCCATACCATAGACCGCCCAAGTCCACGGCCCAAGAATCATACCGTCGGGTTTTTAGAGGATTTTAGGATAGCAGTAACTCCAGCAGTGCCAAGAGCCCTACGGATGATGTCGTTAAGAGGCTCGTACTTAAAATAAATAGTAGTCAATGTTTAAGACAAATTGATGAGCCTACGACGCCTGAGTTTAATTTACAAATAGCTTGAAATGAGGTCGTGAGTGTCAGTCATAGATTGATGTGACATTGTTTTGGTATTTTTAGCCCTCGAAAGGAAAAACAAAGGTAGGTTTCATACTGAACACGACACGAAACCTTTCGTTCATTTTAAACAAAAACTAGTAGTAGGAATAATATTTCGTAATAAGTGATCGACAAATATGACAAGTGACCGTGGGTTCATAAGTCAAACAGACTTGATAACATCATGAATCCTACGGTTGTATTTTAACCAAACACATTAAACGACGTGCAGACATCAATCTCTAACACTAGCTAGCACTGGCAGTTATGTGCCAAAATCTGCATCTTCTTCCACTGGAAGTCCGACGCAACATCACTGATATTGCTTACTTGCTTAATATTTAATCCCAAGATTTAATCTCCGCTGTCCTTCCCTCTTGTTTGTCCAGCATGCTAGGACTAGGTACAGGCAGAATAGTTATTTTTTGAGAGTTCGTAACGAATTGAATGCCCTTGCGGAGGAGTTGGACATTGATATTTTCAACTCCAAAGCAACAAATATCAGACGTCAGTTGACGGCTCATTATGTCGAATAAATAAGTAACCTTCATTAATGTAATATGTATACTTTTTTCTTGTTTTATTTATCTTGTGTATTAATGACGTTCTTATAATTTGGTTACTTTGTGTATTATCTTGCATGAGTATGTTATTATTGTGTTGCAGTGATGTTTTCTTATTTTATTGCTATTGTACTCAATTTTTAAAACATATATGTGAATACCTTTAATAGTTCTTAGAATGTTTAATGTTACTTACCTACTTGAAATTGTCAACTGTTAGTTTTCCAAAATGATTAAATAAATAAAATAAACTATGCCGGCTTGACTGGGCATGACGGCAATTCGAGTCTGATCCCGAAACAAGTGGATAACCTTTACTGTATTTATCAGCACGAACGGTGGATACTTCCCAGCTCCGGCAGACTGAGCAAATTACCACCATCAGTCCGCCTACTACCGGTTTGTTGCTCTCGTTGAAAGTATGTGCCATTTGCAAAGATTTCAAATGCCAATTTTTACTTTCAAGGAGAACTAATATTGTAAGAAAATAACACTTTTTTAGGTTGAGTTTAAAACCTGAACCTATTGCCAACCTTGGATTAAAATAAAAACGTTACACGTGGAACCAGCAAACTATGTCTAACTGACTCACTTAATCAGCAGCACGCCACTTACGCACAATCTATGCATTATGTCTCGCTCGCTTCCCACTCCGTTGTGTGTGTGTGTTAAATTCTATCTCATTTGTTAACGTAATCGGTGATCCGTATTTTTGTAGTGTGCCGTATTTTCTTCTTATATTTTTATCCACTGGACTGCCTCCGTGGTCTAGCGGTTAAGTCCATTGATTAAGACTCGTTACCGGGTTCGATTCCTGGTCGGGACACAAAAATATTTATTAATGTAAATAACTACATTTAATTAATATTTAATTTATTTGTGATATTTGTCGAGTTTGGTACGCTGGAGACAGCGACGAGCTTGCCACTTGTCATGATTGGCCTATATTAAAGTTGGCTAAATATGAATCCGCTTATTTATAAGCGTGGTTTCTGACCACCCCGAAAGGGAAACGGTCGTGATGATACTTTTATATTTTTATCCAAATGTCCTGCAATGAAATCTACACATTTTCACTCACTCACACTTACAATATACACCTTCACACACCTACACATTCACATATACATACACTCACATAATGATGCGTAGATGGATTTTTTAAATATTGTCTCTTTATTTTTATTCTTATGTTTATTTTTAATAGTTTAAATTGTTAATAATCCGTTCATGCTATATGTTTAGTGAAAATAATGTTATTCCGTAATTGGCTAGGTGTTCGGTAATCATTTGAATGTAAATATTTATTTGTAAAATACAGCTGTGGAATAAGTAAATAATAAATAAATAATAAAATGAATGGAAATAAAAAAACCCACATCATTAAACTAATTATAATAACCCTATTTCTTTTTGGTAAATGAGCGAAATTATTTCGTCGGGTTTTTATCTAATTTCACCTTAACCCTTTTACGCAGCTATAATTACGGGAAAAGGACCCGTGTGTATTAAATTAATGAATAAATATCTAACCTTACTTTGAACCTGGGGTATGAAAGGCTGAATATTTATATAGGAAAAGTTATTTAACATTTCAATGTAATGTAGGTGACAAATTATTTTAGCCAAAGTTTTGACCTGGTTAACTTTTATATGAATGCGTAAAGAACTTATATATTACTTTTTATTTTATTTATATTAGCACGACATGTGACCCTGCCCCTACCGGATAGTAAGTGGCACAGAAGGTACATGAATGTTAGCAACTTGAATCAGACACTCATGACTGACATCAGTCCCTAACACTATGCTGGCTTGACTTAAGGCATGACGGCAATTCGAGCCTTTTCCCGCAACGTGTGCATATACTTTACTGGATTTATCGTAACGAACGGTGAATACTTCCCCGCCCCGGCAGACACCTATTAACGCTTATTAATTTCTTATAAATGGTGTCATCGTATTATTTAAATGGTTCATAAGTTATTTAATGGTATCATATGTAGTATATGTAATATTAGTATTTAATTTATAATAGTTATTAGTATGTAACTCGTAATATAGTATATAGTAATATCATTGTATTTTTATGTATATAGATTTATTTATTATTATATATAAATATTTGCACCTACCTTACATTTGAAATGGTCCACATTGTCCCTAAGGTTGGCTGTCAGATAATGTCTAGCGGCATTAAGTCCGCCCCTTGTATAACGTGCAATAAAGTTTTAAATAAATAAATAAATTAAAATTTCAAAGATTTTTTAAGTTTGAGTGAGTGTACTCAATTCATTTCGTTTATTTTCTGTAATTAAAGAAAAAAACATCAAGAATATGTACAAACTTAAACTAAAAAATAATATTTAAATTACTTCAAAGCAAGAGCCTTGCCTCGCCTGGCCAGCGTGACGAGTGTAGGCCAAATGCTCCTGATATATGTTCTGGAAGGCCCTTCTCCTACAGTGGAGGTCTACGACGCTGTGTTCTAGGGGTTTATTTATTAATTTATGGTGCAACAAAACGAATTACAATCATTTACATTTTATATTTATATGACTAAATTAAAGAACCAGACTGTAATTCTTGAGTAGTGCACACAACATTGAATAATATATAGGTACGCGAGCAAGCTACTTAAGTACTACACACAAAATAAGGGGAAAATAAACAAAAAACATGCAAAAAGTTAAAAAACAAAATCTAAATTTACACAATAAAATAAAAAAATATAAAAAACCTATAAAACATGCAAACAAATAATAATAAATAATATAAAAAAATATTAAATTAAACATATAATTAATATAATACCTAACTTAAAATTATAACCTAGTCTAATTAATAAATGTTAAAAATAAATAAAATTTAAAATGTTAAATATTTAAACCGGAATAAAATTAATAACATAAAAATAAAAACTGAATTAAATAATTGCGAACCACTGAATTAAATAATTACTTTTATTTATTTATTAAAAACTTTATTGCACAAAGTACAAAGGCGGACTTAATGCCCGTAGACATTTTCTGACAGCCAAACCTTAGGGACAAATTAGAACATTTATAGGTGCAATGAAATAAATGTTAATAGTAGGATAAATTCAACATAATTATATATACTTACATAATATACCTACTTTAACATATACTGTAATATCAATATACTAAATACTAATACATACACAAAAATATACATATATGCACTTATTAACAATTATGTTATGGGTAAGTGAATTCGAGGATATTCGCTGTGAGACACCTTTTGTATGCCGAAAACCTGGAATTGAACACATCAACACACCCGTTGCACCACCGAAGAGCCTTAAAGGCCAATCAACAAAATTATTGATTGTTATGTATCTGAAGAAAGAAAGAAATAAAATACTTAATTCATCACAACAATTAAAATGGTTAGAAGAAAATATGAGAAATAAAAATAAATATTTATTAACAGTTATTTTTGAAGTCGATCGGTAGGAATAGCCATCTTCAGCAAAGAAGCCGATTATGATTTAGCTAGAATGGGCAGCATTCTGGAATTTACTACACATCTTCCTATGAAACATATCATAGTGTTTGAAGACAAAAGTTTTCAATGTCGTATGAAGCAGAGACGTGGAGTGTCCAGTGGGTGTGATGCATAACTTAAAGGTCGCTCATTAAGCTACGAGTATGTCGAGAGCTATGCTCGGGATTTCTCTGAAGGAAAAAGTCAGAAACTTTGACATCCGCCAAAGAACCATAGTTACCGACATAGCTTTCAAAATTAGCAAGCTGAAGTGGCAATAAGTTAGACATGTTTTTCGCAAAACCGATGAACGATGGAGTAAATGAGTCCTGCAAACCCTCGCCAGATGGACGGATGACCTGAAGGACCTGATGGAGGAGGGTGGCAGAAGATCGTGTAAGGTGGCGAGCCTTGGGGGAGGTCTATATCTAGCAGTGGAGATTCACAGGCTGAAGATGAAGACGGATATAATAAATTAATAATATTCAGCATTTAATATATATATCTTAAGCCTAAAACATCAATAAGACAACCTATGAGCTAACTCAATTTGGCGCCCATATATACCTAGTTTAATTTATAAGTTAGTATATATAATGATCATTTTGTTTGTCCCCAGGTGTCCTGGATTCGAAGAAAAGATTATCACTTACTAACGGTTGGCCTAACGACTTATAGCTCGGACCAGCGGTTTCAGGCCATACATTTGCAGCATTCTGAGGTAAACTAATCGTTATACTGTATTAATTTATATTTCAGAACGCGCTGCCCGTAATTTAGTAAATAAAAATAGAGCGGTGCTTTATTTATTTATTTATTTATTCGAAGAGAAAGAACAGAGACAGGCAGTATAAGAACAATTAAGAAACAATACAGTAGGAGCTATTAGAATTATACCCGCCACCAAAATATTTCCCACTGTGGACAATATTGCACCATTTATATTTTTAGATACGTTAGTACTATATATACCTTGGCCAGGTATAATGGATAATACAATTGCAGTGTTCGAATTTATGGAACTATCAATGAACTCCGAAGCAAACCCCACCCAGCGAGCTAAACCGACAACAACAGCTTCTTTATTTTGGCCTTAAATGCGGCGCGAGAATTGCTAAATATATCGACGTCTAATAATTGACTGTTGTACGTCTCGCACATTCGGCGTACTGGTGCGCGGAGACCGGCGACTGTGCGTGTGCGGGTGATATAGAAAAAGTCCCTGGAACGAGTCTGCCTCATGAATTTGACTCACGAATCCAGAAGGCAAGGTTCAACTGCTTCAGCTCTCCTCCAGGAGTACTCGTACTTCTCTAGGAAGTCCTAGACAAAGTTGCGAAAATAAGTAAGTTGTAACTATATTAGCGCCATCTATGATCAAGAAGACGAACTTTTTCCTAATGGTCAACTAAGTAATAATTGGAGACAATGTCAACCTTATGATTAGTGCTTTTAAGACTTAATTTTGTACATATATAATTATCGTCTATGGTCGAGTTGTCTTTGGTAATATATTTTTATTATAACACCTTCTAACGCACATACCCAGGATCTTGAACGTACATGCTGTATCAAATAGCAACATCAAGGGCCGAAATTCTATAGACAATGAAATGTAGAAGAGAAGAGAGGAGCAGCCTCGTGGACAAAAGGATTCTAATTCTCCAAATATATGTTATGGAAGGCCTATCTCTAGCAGTGGAGGTCTAGGACGCTGTGTTCTAAGGGTTGTGATGATTGTCGGTCGCAAGCCCGAGACACCATTCTTCTCATCTCTTACCCACACATGATGGACCCGTCACCCGCACGGTGAATCCATGGAATGCTTAAAAAATTGCCTTCCTTATACCTCAAAGGATTTAGGCAGCGTTTCCGTCCGTATTTGTTCTTTTGACAATTACACGAAGTATAGTATAATTTATTTACTAAAATAGTAAAACGGCCGACACATTCTAAATAGTAGATAACTTGAGAAATGTCGACAAACAATTTTGTTCACACATTTTATTTTTCCAACAACATTTTTATAGGATGAAAATATTTTTATTCGAGTATTTATTTGTATGGAATGAAATATTCAACATAACACCTACCCGTACATCCTTACTATTCATAATATTAAATGTATGTATGTCTGTCGTTCTTTTACGCCTATAGAACTAAACCGATTTTGATGTAATTTAATACATAATTATGTTCTTTATAACTATAACGTCATGATCAGAGCACGACTTGTGACTGCACATCAGGATGAAGTTTTATGGCACGCGCTAGCATACGAAAGCCTATGGGGTGGCCCTGTTCGGCTGCAGTTTGCCTCAGCGGGCAACAACCAAGTGGCCAAGGAAGGGGCTACGAAAGGGGGTATGGCCCCTTGTGAGCGGTGTCTATATGGTAACAACCTTCCTTAAAAATCTCCCGGGGCAGACGGCGGCCTTCCGGTGGCCGTGCGTGGAGAGAATATGGTCGAACATGGATTTCGAGAGCCTGGCCACAAACTGCTCGATGGTCCCCATCTTCAGGTCGTCGTGGAGGACGGTGTTGCGCACGAACCAGGGAGCCCCGACGGTCGCGCGTAAGGTGATGTTCTGCTGGGCCTGTATCCTGGCCTTCATGGTTGGTCAGCAGGTGGTGCCACGCCGGGGCGGCATCTGCACATTAAGGACTATTATCTTCCATACATTAAATTTTTTCTCGTATTGGTAAAAATTGAGGGTTGTCATTTAGTAGGGTAGTAGTTTTAGAGAAAATATTTCTACTTATTTTATAATAATAATTAGTTATAATTTTTAATCAATAATTATTTAAAGTCTTAATTAAAATTACTGAGATTCCTTACCACACTTTACTAATTTATTTAGTGTAGTTATTTAATAAAATGTTAGGCAACACTGAACGATTCAAAACAATATGGAGTTTTGGCTATTGCGTCTGTTTGAGCGATTTGAAATTCAATTATGTTAATTTTAGTTACGAGATTTTAGTGAAGTAGTAGTGCCGTCATTTTAAATAACTGATTTTCTTAATAATTTTGTTAGGAAATTTGTACTTTTTTTTGTACATACATAGATACATATCTTCACGTCAGGTCCCTTGAAGGGGTAGGCAGAGACAATTGAGCGCCATTTGTCACGATCTTGACATAATATCTCTTTCGCTTCTTCGACATTCATCAACCTCTTCTTACATGACCTTTTGTTTCGATAGATTTTTATTGCACCTTCAACTATTGTTTTATTTATTTGATCGTGATAAGTGAGTCTTGGTCTGCCAGGGCCTCTTTTACCTACAACTTTCGCATTATAAAAAATACTAAAAAAATGTTCGTTACCGCAGTAGCGCTACCAAAACGGGCACATTTTTTTGTATAGATTTGATTTGTCTATGACCATTTCTATGTCTGTCTGCAAGTTTTTTTTTCTTCTTATCTTCTCTTTCCATACCTACAACTATAGACTTTAAAATTTTTTTTGCCGATGTGTTCATTGAGATTCAGTGTTGTAGATTCACTTCTCTAAACGTAACATGGTTTTATCGCTTTTGCATCTATCTCGCTTGCACAATCAAATATTTTTTAATATCTTATTGCTTACTCCCTAGTATAATTCAAACATTTTGGAGATTATTCGAATGTATTTTTCTTTGTATAAAGGGAAACGGTCGTGATGATACTTCCTTTCGGGGTGGTCAGATACCACGCTTATAAATAAGCGGATTTACATTTAGCCAACTTTACTACAGGCCAATCATGACAAATGGCAAGCTGCTCGATGTCTCCAGCGTACCAGCGTGATGATGATACTATATGAAAATGTAAAAATGTCCGTAATTTTATTTCCTACAAAGTTAATTGACTCTTAAAAGTACATTCGAACGTGAAAAATGTTTAAATATATTGGATTGTGCGAATGAAAGGGAAACACAAACTACAAACAGGCCGCGCTGTCAAACAGCTAGTGTAAAATATTCCCTCGAATTACAGAACTTTTAAACTTGTTACAGGACTGGACACTGAAAGTTAGATTTGTTCAGAAACGCGACGCCGGAATCTACGAATGTCAAGTATCTTCCCATCCGCCTACAAGCATATTTCTACGACTCGATGTAGTAGGTAAGTAGGTTTTGCGGAATAAATTTTTAAAACTACATATCATATATTTTATTATTATAATAAATAATGTTGCAAATGTTATATAATCGGGATTTGAAAGGTGGGGAATATGTTGCGGAACAAGTAGATTCGTAAAGTCTCTATGACCGGGTTGTCATAAGGAAAGATTATCAATATCTAAAAAAGTAAAGTATCATCACGACAGTTTCCCTTTCGGAGTGGTCAGAAACCAAGCTTATAAAAGCAGATTCACATTTAGCCAACTTTACTATAGGCCAATCATGACAAGTGGCAAGTTCGTCGATGTCTCCAGCGTATCAAACTCGAGAAATATCACAAATAAAATGTATTTATTTACATTAATAAATATTGTTGTGGCCCGACCAGGAATCGAACCCGGTACCTCCGAGTCTAAATCCACGGACTTAACCGCTACACCACGGAGGCAGTTAAGTCTAGTTTTCGGAAAATGTCCTAATTTATGTCGTGTTTTTAAAATATATGTATTTACCACAGAGTGTTATATCGGCCTTTAATTCTCCACAGTAGGTTTATAAACGACACAACAGAAGATTTTTTTTTGTTCCGATAAAATCATCACAGTCATCATGGCCCCAAGACCTCCACAGTTTTCTGAAGAATTAGGCCTACACTCGCCAAGCCAAACAAATGTCAATTTATAATGACCAAATAATAACGATTCCACAAGTAAGTATTAGTGAAACCGGGACCGACGGCTTAACGTTCTCTCCGAGGCACGGAAACGGTGGTTACAACACATCTATGACAAATCTACGTAGGAAAAGTGTATTCATCATGGTACATGCCCGGGGTTTGAACAGACCTTTGTAGGATTTTACAACCGAGCCACCATCGCTTTATTGAAATTATTTGTCAAAAAAAAAAGTATTATCACGACTGTATCCCTTCCGGGGTGATGAGAACCGACGCTTTTAAACAAGCACAACTATGAGCGGTGGTGGCTCGGTTGTAAGAACGTTTTCCTCCTTAAAATCCTTAAGAGGTCGGTTCGAGCTCCGGCGTGTACCAATGAGGAATACATTTTTTTTTTTTTTTTGAGTATGTATTTTTAGTCGCCCAGAGAATCAGCATAGCGAAAATGCGGCCAACGTTCTTGCCACCATGCCGCGCGGATACGATTTATATTTAAATTAGGTTTTGTAAGTAAGTTTTTATTGTTTTTGTTTTATTATTTTTTTATTAAAATAATATTTGCTTATGTTCATCTTGAATAAAATAAATTGAATTATCCGACTACAAAATTTAGCACTGTTATCGCATAACTTTACGTAAAGGTAGTTACCAATGCTATGATAATACAGGTTATTATTCTATCCACAGAGGCCAAAGCTCAGATATCTGGGCCAACGGAGAAGTACCTAAAACCAGGTTCGACGCTCAAACTGCAATGCTCCGTGGTACATACGACAGAAGCGCCGGCGTTTGTTTTTTGGTGCGTATTTTTTTTTTAACATGAGGTTATTACGTCGGCAATGTGACGTCACTTTGGAGATAATGAGGGTATCATCAAATTCCATATATTGCAGAATTTGATGCTTTTCCTGAAGACACTCGCGTCATTATAGCTCAAACATGTCGGGTATAATATGGGAGTTATAAAATGTTAAAATTAAACTGCAACTTGTGCCCCATATATAAAGTGCAATTTATTTTTTCCATAATTATTTACATTGTAGCACATTACTAAACAAAACAACACCACTTTTGACTTACAATATCCACAGAAAAGTAATGTTCAAATGCACTTGACAAGTCCGTGAAAAATAGTGCCAAAAAATACGTTTTTATTTTTATTTTGCTCTTCTCTCGATGGATGATGAAGGAGATGATAGGAAAGACAAAGGGATCTAGCCTATACATCCATGTCTGTTTGTCATTCTTTATTTTTATAAGTTAATACATTTGATGATTTTTATGGAGTCACTAAATTATAGCACATTTTTAAACACCACTATTGACTAACAATATCGACAGTAGAGTATTTTTTTATTTTTTTATATCTTTATTTGTATTGCAATCTGTCTAGTCAAGACATTCGGCAATATGTATGTAATATTAAAGGTTTTGAACGGTTTGCTTCCATTCATGCAACCGTATTGATACATTGCAATTCATTGTCATTGGAAATTAAATAATCAATTCATGTGGAGCTGTTCTCTTCAGACTTCTGAATCTGAATGTTCTATCCATAAGGTTGCTTGCCAACTTATTTTGATGATTTTGTATGCGTTTGCCATAATTGGTAGCTTGAGTTTTAGTTTCTTCTTTGACTGTTGGGATGCCAAGGTCATGGTGAATTATATCATTTGTGATGTTATTACTTTATTATTTTACTTACAACCACTAGAACACAGCGTCCTAGACCTCCACTGCTGGAGATGGGCCTTCCTGAAATGGAGAATTAGGCCTACACTCGCCACGCTGGCCAGACGGCTTGGTGAGGATATGATGTCAATTTTTTATGACAATTTATTAACGATTCGACAAGTTGGCATTAGTGGAACCGGGGCCGACGGCTTAACGTGCTCTCCGAGGCACGGGGACGGTGGTGTTGTAAATCTAAGAAAAGTGTATTTCTCATTGGTACATGCCGGGCGGGTTCGAACCGACCTTTGTAGGATTGAAGGTACGCGTCTTACAACAGAGCCACCACCGCGCCAATTTGTGACGTACCAGGGTGCATTTGCAATCATTCGAATAGTTTTTGATTGAAATCTTTGCAGTATTTCCACATTCCATATTGAGCTGTATCAACAAAGTAATAATAATGGCAAACGTTCCATCACACACACATCCTTAGTAATGCCTATACCTAAATTAGAAATCTTTAGACGAAACACCTCCTATATGAGCGCTAAAATATGTTTGCCAAAGGTATGGACAGAGATGCCTTATAAAAGATTCTGCAGAGTACTGCATGCGTGGCTAGTTCAGGAATGTTTCTATACTTTGGAGGAATACTATGTGTATTTTAAGCAACACAAAGGTTTTTGTGAAGTAAAGTTACTAAAGAAGCAACGCTGAGTTTTTAGTAACTTTACTTCTATAACAGTTGTTGTAAATTTTTGCATGATTATGGCGAAATATGTGACCCATTTAATATTAATAAGACCTAATATTGCGGTGGTGGCTCGGTTGTAAGAACGCGTTCCTTATATCCTACAAAGGTCGGTTCAAATCCACCCGGCATGTACCAATGAGAAATGCACTTTTCTTACGTACATTTGTTATAGATTTACAACACCACCGTTCCCGTGCCTCGGAGAGCACGTTAAGCCGTCGGTCCCGGTTCCACTAATACCAACTTGTGGAATCGTTAATAAATTGTCAATAAAAATTGACATCATATCCTCGCCAAGCCGTCTGGCCAGCGTGGCGAGTGTAGGCCAAATTCTCCAGATATATGTTCTGGAAGGCCCATCTCCAGCAGTGGAGGTCTAGGACGCTGTGTTCTAGGGGCTGTAATGATGTAATGATGAATGAATATTGTTTGTTACCATGTTTCCTGCAAATAAATATTTCATTTCATTTCATTTTATTTCATTGGATTTTGCAGATGTACCCCATAATTGGGTCCATAGGTCCATATCGGTTTCAGAATGCACTTATAGAGAAGAAGCTTGTTTTCCATTGATAGTTTGGATTTGGTGTTTATGAGCCAATATAGTTTACGTAGTTGCAGTCCAAGGGCTTTACGTTTCATGTGCATATGCTTCCTCTAAGTAAGTCGTCTGTCCAGGTGTAAACTAAGATATTTTGCATCATCTGATTGGGGGATTTGGAGTAGAGTAATTTACAAAACAAAAATTTACAATTGATATGTCCGTGCAAAATGGCCTCCCACTTTATTTTTTCTCATTTACAATAATATGTGGCAAAGGAGATTGTAACAAATAAATTAAATCTAAACTAAACCTAATAAAAAAATAAACTATCTAAACTATAATAAAATAGTCCTCTTGAGACGTCCAATCAGAATCCCAAGGAGACTGGCAACATTTCCCGTCTGTATAGATAAAACTAAACTTGCGTAGATTTTTTCGCTGACTACATATTACATTGGCAACGCCGCCGAGTCAAACTGTTAGAAATAAAATATTTTACTTAAATCCGGTACGCTAAGAGTTTCTCGTAACGCTAGAATTTGCAGTAGTTTTAAAAATCAACGTTTGAGTTACTAATTAGAACACGCTCGAGTCAAAGATGTTAAAAATAAAAGATTTGTAACAAAGTGGAGGTTTTAAGCCACTATCTGACGCGGTCTGACGTGGCGGCCGAGATACAAAAAACTAATCAAACCCACGCAGCTTGAGACGCGACGGATGCAGATGGCGGGCAGGCTTTGCTCTCAATTGCCACCGTGATCGCGGCTATGTGTTTTAGTTGCGGTCTTAGCCGTGCCCCGCTGAAATCCGCCACCGCAGGCCGCGTGTGTCTGTGAGACGCTTAATAATATATAGTGAATTATCTTCTATATTATTGCAATAAAATAGTGTTTAAGTTAATGCATCCTTTTTTCGAAAGGTGGTGGCTCGGTGGAACGCTTTCTTTAATATCCTAAAAAGTTGGGTTCGAACCACAGCATGTACCAATGAAAAATACACTTAAAATACATTTGTATTTATATTATCCTAATAATAATATATTTCTTTTAAATATAATATAAACGTAAAATGATGTGTTAATTGTACGCGTATAGGTGCAACATAAATAATTTTGGTAAAGAATATAGATAGTCAGTAGTGTTTGAAAATGAAATATGCATCAATACCAGCAGCAATTATTTGCCTACAGTGACATATCTAAGATTTAAATAGCGATGTCATTTTTTGTGTCCTCTTGGAAAGTGATTTCCCCGGAGATGACGCAGCTAGTTTCGCTCTGCATTTTCAGTTGCTATTTAAATAGTATATTTTTATTCAATATTTAAATGTGAACTTTCCCAATTAATTGCAGAAAGGTATTTATTTATTTAAGAACTTTATTGCACAAAGCGCAAAAGCCGTCTTAATCCGCGCAGCCATTTCTAGAAGTATCACCACGACCGTTTCCTATTCGGGGTGGTCAGAAACCACGCTTATAAATAAGCTGATTCACATTTAGCCAACTTTACTATAGGCCAATCATGACAAGTGGCAAGCTCGTCGATGTCTCGAGAGTACCAAACTCGAGAAATATCACAATTAATTAAATATTAATTAAATGTATTTATTTACATTATTAAAGTGTGAAGGCGTAGCATGTAAGCTTTAGTCGATATTAAACGGTGTACCTGAACATACGCGTTTCATTAATTACGTCCATCCTCACATATCTATATTTAATCTATATTTTAGTCTCAGTTGGACTACGCATGTTACCAAAACTAGTAGTAAAGTTTTTGCTTCCCTGCACTCACTTAATAAATTAAATAAATCTGCCGTTAAAAGCTAAAATGACCCTAGTTTAATTCCTTCTCCTTTCTCTCCTCGACTATGGTGATGTTTGCAGCATTGATCTGTTAGAGATGTTGCTTAACAAAATGGATCGGTTACTTAACGCGTGTATCCGGTTCATTTTCTGTTTACGTAAATACGATCACATCTCTGAACGTTTACGTAAACTTTATGTTTACGTTTACGTTAACATTTACATTTCAATTACATTAACAATTACATTTACATTTACATTTACATTTACATTTACATTTACATTTACATTTACATTTACATTTACATTTACATTTACATTTATATTACGTTAACTTTGCGTTTACATTTACGTTAACTTTAACTTTAACTTTAACTTTGATACAATTACAACAGTTAGTCTCTTATTATATGTTTTTTTTTTATTTTATCATTGTCATTTTGTTGACAGTTTTATATTATTATTAATAATATTATTATTGATTAATAGGCTCGCAGCGCATTGCTGATATGCCTATATCAAGCACTGGTGTAAAGTTTATTAAATTGTCAGTTATCACCACAGAAAATATAATTTGTTCTGTGGTATATTTCTATTGTCACTAGCCAGTTGTCCAGTTTGTTTTTAAAAGTGTTTACAGTTGAATACTTTAATATGTCTTTTGGTATTCTGTTCCACATATTTACAACTCTGTTATTCATGAAGTAATATCCTATATTTGTATTGCTGGATTTTCTCATTAGCTTCATTCTGTGGTCACGACGGGGAAATATCATTGTGTTAAACCTAAACATTTTAGCTAGGTGGGGGCAGTTATACGTTCCTGTTAGAATTTTAAATGTCTCAATTATATCTCCACTCTTTCTGCGATCCCTGAGACTTGTCAGCTTGAAATATTTAAGCCTCTGTTCATATGACTTCTTCCTCAAGCAGTATATAGCCAAACTTTTAATACAAAATACATTAAAAGTTTAATTGCAACGCTTCAGAAAGTCGCTATTTTAGAGTTCAGTTGGTGAAGGTAAAAATGGCTTCCATTTTCTGGCAGGAAGGCTTCTTGGCATCCCATTCCCGGGGGCCTATTCTTTTCATATTAAGACCCCGAGAGAAAAAAAATTCTTTGGGAAAGTTACTGCCTCTGTGTACTTAGAAGCAGAGGTACTGGGTTTCATTCTTTGGCGGGACATATTTGTTTTTTTTTAAACCCTTTTTAGAATGCTAGATACATCGACCATCATGGTGGGCCTATAGGCTAAATTAGCATCGACTTCTATAAAAGTGTTGTTTCTGACCACCCCTATCCCTAATAATTTTAATACACAGCAGCGGTCTCTATGCTATATCCGCAAGTATCTACAATAAATTGCCAGAATCTATTAAACAAGAAGCTAACTATATTACTTTTGTATTAGCTGGGTGTTTATATGTATAATATGTATATATTTACAAAAAAAAAAAAAGTATAATATGTAGTTTATCAACCATCTAGTTTCCGTAACACAAGCCTCGTAGCTTACCACGGAAACTAGATGGCGCTGTGTGACCTGTCTGGAGATATTTATTTATTATTAATTTATTATTTATTTATTATTATTTATTAATCTAAAGGCGCGTGGTGGCTCGGTTGTAAGAACGCGTTCCTTAAATCCTACAAGGTCGGTTCAAACCCACCCGGCATGTACCAATGAGAAATGTGCTTTGCTTATGTACATTTGTCATAGATTTACAACACCACCGTTCCTGTGCCTCGGAGAGCACGTTAAGCCGTCGGTCCCGGTTCCACTAATACCAACTTGTGGAAAGTGAATTGTATTTATTTTTGTATTATTAGTTACATAGGCGAGTTCAATGCCTGCATTTTCTGATAACTAACCATTGGGATGGTGAGATATAGGGAAAATAATAGGTTATAGTTTTTTTCGGAAATAGATATATTTTGAGTTATTCCACCACTTAAAATAATCAGCGTATATTGACATGGTTTGATTTTAAAAAGTACATCAAACTTAATTAACATTTTCTTGCAAATCTACATCATCGTTAAACTGAACCCGTTTCTTTAAAAGCGTGGTTGAATGACGATGAAGGTTTAGTTATGTGTGTTGTAGATGTGATGTATTCCACAAATTTAAGTTCTTTTAAATTCAAGAATAGGCCGCCAAACATTGGCAACAAATTCGTATGAATTGTGGGCTGCGCGAAAAACTAGTTCAAATAGTTCAGTCCACGATAACAGCGTTAATTTAAAATGGGCGTTCATTTCAGTTAACCTACAATAGGAGCCTATAAAAACATTATTATTAAGCTATTTTAAAACAAAAAACCGATAACATTAGCAGGGTTAATTAAATTAACTAGATATGAACTAATAACTCTTATTCTGTTGTGAGCAGAATAACGAGAAGATACAATAAATTGTTTACAGATATCGACCCCTACTGTCTGTCTAAACAACAATTCAGAGGAAGGATTCTGAGCAAGATAAAGGTGTAGTTCTATGTAAATAATACATTAGATATGCAATGAAATCTACACATTTTTACTCATTCACACTTACATATTACACCTTCACAGACCTACACTGTCAATACACATTCACATACACTTAACATAATGATGCGTAGATGTAAATTTGTAATATTGTCTCTTTATTTTTGTTCTTATGTTAATTTTTTAAGAAGTTTATAATATATTCGATAAATGAGAATACATATGTTTATTTTAGTTATAGATTGACTACGCCTAGATAGATGTATAGATACAGCCAAATTAATAATATTATAATTACTTATTACTATTAGTTTTTAATATGACATGCTTATTAATATATTTATTTATATTTTCTTCTTGTGGCAGATTTCTATGTTTAATAATATTAGTTATTTGACATATTTTAGTGTTATATATATATAACACTAAAATATGTCAAATAACTAATATTATTAAACATAGAAATCTGCCACAGATATATATATATATATATATATATATATATATATATTAGATTATAGTAGTACCTTGTAGTACTTGACATTTTTATTTTAACATAAGTTTGACATTATTAGTATTTAAATTTTATTTTTTGTAATTGATTATTTAACATTCAAGCTGGCTCTTCCATAATTGTATTGATAGTTTGGGCTGTTTCTGGTCTTCGTCGTGTTATTTCGTATTAAGTTGTCTGACCATGATTGTGTTATCTCGTTTACTGTAGGTAACTAATATTAGTTACAGAGTATTATAAATTGACTTAACCAAGTGTTCCAGACGGTCCCTACGGTGATAAATAAATGAAATATGTTTAGTGAAAAACAATGTTATTCTGTAATTGGCTAGGTGTTCCGTAATCATTTGAATGTAAATATTTCTTTGTAAAAGATAGCTGTGGAATAAGTAAATGAATAAATAAATAACTTGTCAATCATGCGTTAATGGAAAAACATTAATCATCATCAGTCTGTGTCTCTCCACTGCTGGATATAGGCCTCCCCCAAGGCTAGGCATACGATCTTCTGCCATCCTGATCCAGCCCCCACCAGCTTCCTCAGGTCTTCCGTCCATCTGGCGGGGAGTCTTCCCGTACGTGGTCTCCATTCTAGAACCCATCTTTCATCGGTTTGGTTTCCTCAGCGACCTTAAATTTGTGGACCAGACCCACTGTCAGTGTCCACTTTGATGCTTCGTACGACAGTACTGGAAGAACGCACTCGTTGAAAACTCTCGTCTTTAAACACTGGGGTATGTTTGATAAGAAGATGTGGCGCAGCTTCCCGAATACCGCCTATCCTAGCTGAATGCGTCTTTTTGCGTAGGCTTCTTTGTTGAAGTTGGCCACGCCTAATTGCATAGTCTGTCCAAGGTAGACGTAATTTTGCACAACTTAGAGAATGGCGTTACCCACGCAGATTGAACTCGGTACGACATAGTCGTTAAACATGAGTTTTGTCTTGTCTAAGTTCATTCCGAGGCCAATCTGCTGGGACGTCATGTTTAAGCCGTTTAGTATTCCGGTTAGATCCTCCAGCGATCTAGCTATGATGACAATGTCATCCGCAAAACAGAGGTGTGAGATGTAATCTCTGTTGACATTAATGACGTGGTTTTTTTAAATCATTTTAAACTTCTCAGATAATTGTTTTAATACATATTTCACGTCTGTTATTTCCTTCTTACCAACCAGCACTAGGCTAGTGTGGCGGATTATGGGCTAATAAAACATCCTGGCCGACTGGCCAGCATCTGCGTTGGCGTCGTCGGTTCTGGTTACACTAATACGATTGCTCCAGAAAATGCAATTCAAAAAGTGGAGTCCTAGGACTTGTCGCGAACTCCCCGGTTAAGGACCGGGGCTCGACAAATAAAACAACAAATAACGGATCGTAGATTTATTGTATATTCAGTTGAGGACACTTCCGCACATTTAAGAGTGTAGGTAATCTAGCTAATGCTTATCTCGTGTAGCAGCCGGGCGTGAAGACGAAACGCTCGGCTGGTGTGGAGTTGGGCGACAGACGAGATGAGTCTCCGGAAGCCCGCGAAGCTTCTAACCCAAAACTGGTTCCCTGGAATTAACATTCGCAGCGTCTAAGTATGGATCACATCTTCTGACTGCTAATGAGCTTTGCATCTAGGTGTATTATCTACATCTAGCAGTAACGTGCAGTGCTTTGCAGGAATCAGAGAAGGTGATCACAATTACAATAAATGAAAAATGACCTAAGTGAAATGACAAATTAACAATTAATGAGATGACTAATGATTGGTGGCATGATAATGAGTATGTG
Organism: Tinea semifulvella; assembly: GCA_910589645.1. Lineage (NCBI taxonomy): Eukaryota > Metazoa > Arthropoda > Insecta > Lepidoptera > Tineidae > Tinea > Tinea semifulvella. Next base: position 2,647,215 of record OU342604.1, read on the forward strand.
AGGTGTCGTTGGATGATCGTGGAATATGTGGAACTGTATACCATCCGCCGACAGCACTAGATATAAAACACACAAAAACACAATATATCACACCAGACATTTAGCCATTCTACAATCTAAAACTAATTGTTAGCACTTACCCAATTAGGGAATTACGGTCGCTTGATGATTTTAATGTGTGCTTGAACGAAGTTACATTTAATATTTTTTTTATTATTTGTCAGAGCACCCGCAAAAAGAAAGTGCGCAGAAAAAGTTTCAAATGAATGAGGAACGGCTGATTTTGTCACATTGCGTACCGTCCCAGAGCGTTCTGTTTCTCCGAGTTCATCGCATAACGCATTAATACGTTTCTATTATGACAAATATAAACTGCCATGTTACAGACTCTGTGTTCTAGAGACTGATTTAGATAATGAATTTGGAAAAAAAATAAAGCTATATTTATGCATTTTGTTTATCAGGTACCACAATAGCCGTATGATCAACTACGACGCCGAGAGGGGTATCAATGTGACAACCGACACAGCCCAGAGAGTGTCGGATCTACTGATACCAGCCGCCAGTTCCCTGCACGCCGGCAACTATACGTGCGTTCCTAACAACGCTGTTCCTGCCAGCATTTATGTCCATATTTTTAATGGTATGTAGAATACAACTTTCCATTGCTTCACAGTGCGACTTGCGACCGACTATAGGCTTGTTTACAAACGAGTATATGTTTTTTTATTTTATAACGCAACAAGACGTTTACCATCCACTATTTTTCTTCTCTCCCTAGCCAAACAAATACTATATGATTCCGATAATGCCGCCTTGGAAGCTCGTTCTATAAATATATTGAGGGCACACCTGCTTAGGCCCAATTCTTTACTGCATAAAGCTGAGTCTTGAACCCGTTCCTGATTATTCGGTCTTTTCGAATATTTGATTCCCACGGAACAGTAAAAATAAGTGTTTTCAAGAGAAAAACAGTTAAACCCTCTTAAACCCACACGAATATTTATTAATTATCTTTAGTTTGAAATTTCAACTATTGTTCGCAGGTGAGAATCCAGCCGCAATGCAATCATCAGCTTCAAACTTCTGGAGTTGTACAATCTGCAGATGCATCTTATTACCTGCTCTGACATCACTGAACATAATCCGACGGTGACAATTATAATGCGATAGTACTTTAGTATTCTGGTTATGTGTGAAATGAAATGTGCTTATTTGTAGGGCAATTTAAGACTGCAATAGTATAAATAAACGTGTTTAAAAAAAAAATACTTTTTGACTTTAACTCAGCAAAAATGTCACATGCTTGTTACATAATTGATTAGGCGTTCACTAACAAAACTTTTAACTTTATAGATATCAGATTTAGAACAAAAGTGCAGTAGACACTGAGCATTTTATGGAGCTAATGTCAACCTTATTGCTAGTGTTTTAAAGATTATAATTGTGTGCTACTATAATAGCGCCGTCTATGATCGACTAGAAAAACTTTTTTGTCTAATGGTCAACTGAGCTGTAATTGGAGCCAATGTCAACCTTTTTGTTTAGTGTTTTTAAGGCTTTAATTATGTGCAATTATATTAGCGCCATCTGTTATCGAGTAGCGGAACTATATCTGAATGTTATCCTTCTAGAATGTTCCATGTCTTTCAATTGAAAACTAAATAATATAAATTAACTTATGAATTTAAATTGACATGAGGTTTTCTTTTGGTTTTAGAAAAAATAATAGGTGGAAGCGATTTTAAAAGGTGTATATACACTGTGAGGTGCCTGTTTTTCTGTTTTTGTTTTTGGCACATTTTATCAATATCAGTTGAGTACTTTAGGCATAAAGGCGAGACAAACACAGTGGCTTTAATACGTAAAATTTAGTGCATATCCTACAATATCGTTTTTTCAACTAGTAACTTTACGAGTGTTAGATTTCAGTGTGACATTATAGAATATTTTTTATTTAAACATTTTATTTCACACATCAATCATACCAGTATATTAGGATGCGTTCACATTAATAATATAAACGCAAACTTGCTCCAATAAAATTTACAACTAAATCCGTTTTTTTTTAATTCTTAATTAACACTTCAAGAAGCAGCGAAGTTATATTTTAAAAGTTTAATCCAATTAAAATGTTAATACGATTGCGTTTCTTGCGACATTACTGCTTACAAAGTCACGTGAGTTTTACATTTTGGTAAGGGTATACACGTTTATTTGATTCGCGTATTATTTTCCCATAACTAAAAAAAATATATTTTTTAGTTTTTTTTTAAATTAAAATGAAGGATATTAAAAAGTAAAGTATCATCACGGCTACCTCCCGGAGTGGTCAGAAACCAAGATTTCAATAAGCGAATGATCATGACAAGTCGAACGCTCGTCGATAAATGTCACAAATAAATTAAGTAAATTATTATGCGCCGGCCAGGAATAGAACCCGGTACCTTTACCGCTAAATCCACGGAGTTAACCGCTAGACCACGGAGGCATGCAAAAAAACTTTAAATTTTGGATCAACCATATCCGAATGAACATAGCTGCGAATAAATTGCGAAGTGACAGTCAGTCCTAATAGTATTTTGATTGGATTATGAGAAATATGTGTCAAATATTTTTGAAAGTCTCGATAAAAATTTAACTTAGTAAAAATCTTTTGCCCATACATAACGTATACTCTTTGACATTTCAACCATGTAAAATGGCCATTTTTATCATTGTAGATATAGGTTGACAATGATGTCAAAATGTTTTAAAATTCGCACATCCGCAAATAGAATGTGACATGTCAAAATTGTATTGTAAATATAGAAATAATGTAAATTGTGTTCAATTTTGCCTGTTACAATCGACTATTATATTTAAAAAAAAAACAACTTGCAAATGTAACATTATTGTAGAAAAAATTTTTTTTGGATTTGCGTTTAGCCAAACTTTACTATCATTGTGACAAGTGGCAAGCTTGTCTTTAGGGTACCAAACTAGAGAAATATTACAAATTAAAATAATTTCAAAATAATGTGAACGCACCCTTACACTATTAAGGCGATAACTTGACCTAAATTGTATGTGTAAGGACATTTTTATACATTTTATTTAATAATATAAATATAATAATTATTGTTGTATAGATATGTAAATGTTAACGTATAATACTTAAATATATAATAAAATAGATATTAGTGAATTGTGTTAATGAATCTATTTATTTAATTTATTATTAATTAGCTGACCCGGCGAACTTCGTACCGCCCGACAGTCAATGAATGTCATTATTAATAATAATAATACTCACACAAAACAGTGAGACCAATCGATTTGACAGTTGTAGTTTTTTTTTTATTTATTATTTGATTATTTATCATTTATTCTACATTATATAAATAAGCTAAATACGCACGCATAAATATTTGACAACCAACATTGACATGGAAAAATATTATTTCTTTTATTTATTTTTTACGTAAATTATCCAATGTTATTAATAGATATTCTGTTATTCGGGACAGAGACAAATTCAACAAATCAAAAACCATGAAAATCGGTCCAGTCCAGTTTAACAAATCCGACTTTGTTTTATATATTAAGATTTTAAGTTAGTCACATACTAAACTGGCGCAAAAATACTGTTATATCACAATTTTATAGTAAAAAACATTATAATTAAAACCTCATTGTTTATTTTCTTTTGTGGTAAAAACAAATCCAATATTACTTACAGCAATTGAACTAAACCGTTTCAAAACTATATACTATAAAAAATATTCTAAATATCTGTCAATTTTGTGTTAAATAAAAAACAAAGTTATTTGTTTATGCGCCATTAAAATATGTTATTATGTTTGATACTACCGAGTATAGTCAGTGAAATCAATAGCTTATTTAGGAAAAAAAATTGACATCAAGGCACATAGCTGCAGTTGCTCTATATGACATATATATACATGACCATTACATTCGTAACTTATTATTATTTTGTTGTTGTTTATTGATATTTTCATACAGACATTACAGCTTAAATAAGTTTTTGCGTTTGTAGCAGTGTCAGACAGATAGTGGGGTCGTCCTGACCCGGATGGCTAATGGGTCTGGATTGGGGATGGGGACGTTCTCTTGTTTTTCCCGGCCGGGGCTGGACACGTCTGTCGCAGAACTGATGACGTTATAGTAGACGGGGGAAGCAGCGGGAGAGAGCGAGAGAGGCATCGGCATTACGCGCGCGCCTATTCACCCCTCTTCCCCTTGAGCGCTGTTCTGACGTACGGACGTACGTTCAACGAAATAGGTCCCCAACCAAGCGCGCGCAATAAAGTTCTCACTTAAAAAAAAAATCGGTCTATTATTTTATTGGCTATGGTTAATTTGACAAAATAGTGAATTCTTTTATTTACTGTCTATCGTTAGTAATCAAAATAAATTTATTTTATGTTATTTGTATTATGAAACAGAATTTGGCTACAGCGTACATTATACGATGTGTCATTAAGAGGGTTTTGCATCTCTCTCGCCCGCGCAAACCCATATTTTCAAATATTTCTCTAATCAGTATACTTTTAAGAAATGTAGGCTTTTAACTTACTAGGAAATAAAATTACGGACTTTTTAGACATATTTTAACTTTCATATACTAGACAATTTTAGACAGAGTAAAATATCTAAAACCGTTTTATTCTCTATTTTAATAAAACAAATCTATGATTAATATATGTCGAAAATGTTCGTGATTTTGTTTGCTAGAAAGAAAAAAACTTCTCAAAATGAAAACAAACTTGAAAAAAATTTAATTTGTTGAATTGTGCGAGCGAGAAAGATTCAAGGTCGTTAAACCCTTTTAATCCTTTTGCATACCTCTCGCCAGCACAATACAGTATTTTCAAAGATTAGTCTGAAGTGTACTTTTGAAAAATGTGGTGTGGAAAAATTACGGGTATTTTAGATATATTTTCAATTCCATATACCTAATTTTAGACAAAGAAAAATGGCTAAAACCTTTGTAACAATTTTTTCTTAATTTTATCTAACCAAATCTACGAGTACCTATGTCTATTAATATATGCCTAAAATGTGCATAATTTTATTTCCCAGAAAGTTGATAGACATTTTGAGAAGTGTTCAAAACTTGAAAAATCTTAAAATTTTAATGAATTCTGCGAGCGAGCAGTATGCAAAAGTGACAAACCCTTTTAATGTGAATTTCCATAAGATTGTTATTAAGCGATGTTTTATTTGGATCAAGTGTTCTCATCTCACTGTAAACCGATGTAACATATTTTGTGATATACGACGCTCATTTTAAAGTAATTGTTAATATTTGTAAATAATAGCCTTAAGTGAAATCAAACTAAATAAAAGATAACTGTTCATTTTATTTGTTTTTGTTTTATTTAATAATAATACAGATACCCCCTTAAGAGGGGTGAACAGACCTGCGCGAGGGCCTACGCTGATATTATAGATAATTGAGCTAAAATTTGTAGAAAAATGATAAAATAAATTTAGGAAATAAATGAAGAACACAGAATCAGATGGTGTAAGAGTTAATTACCTTCTTATATGGAAAACAGGACTCACCCCAAAGCAATCCACGTGTGTGATGGCGATCCACCTCGATTAAACCCTAGATTTCTTGTCCAATTTTATAGTCTATGCACCACAAGCTTTATTAGACACGCTCATATAGATCACTAATATTCATCAAAAGCATTCGAATTATGATTTAAAATTATTAAAATCACACCCGAGGCTCGAGTCGGTGCGGTTGAAAAATTGCAACTGGTATGGCAACTTAATCGTCATTGGCCCGTAGCTCGTGACGTCAGTCGCAAACGTTTTGGATGCGTTTTCACTGGGAATTGAACCTGCTACCATGCGAGGCCGCAACAAGGGGAAAGAGAAATGTACTTAGTCTTCACATTCATAGTTTATATCTAATTGTCTAATTAAAATTCTGTAACCATAAGTTTTCCTAATAAAATAAAATAAAATAAAATAAAATAAAATAAAATAAAATAAAATAAAATAAAATAAAATAAAATAAAATAAAATAAAATAAAATAAAATAAAATAAAATAAAATAAAATAAAATAAAATAAAATAAAATAAAATAAAATAAAATAAAATAAAATAAAATAAAATAAAATAAAATAAAATAAAATAAAATAAAATAAAATAAAATAAAATAAAATAAAATAAAATAAAATAAAATAAAATAAAATAAAATAAAATAAAATAAAATAAAATAAAATAAAATAAAATAAAATAAAATAAAATAAAATAAAATAAAATAAAATAAAATAAAATAAAATAAAATAAAATAAAATAAAATAAAATAAAATAAAATAAAATAAAATAAAATAAAATAAAATAAAATAAAATAAAATAAAATAAAATAAAATAAAATAAAATAAAATAAAATAAAATAAAATAAAATAAAATAAAATAAAATAAAATAAAATAAAATAAAATAAAATAAAATAAAATAAAATAAAATAAAATAAAATAAAATAAAATAAAATAAAATAAAATAAAATAAAATAAAATAAAATAAAATAAAATAAAATAAAATAAAATAAAATAAAATAAAATAAAATAAAATAAAATAAAATAAAATAAAATAAAATAAAATAAAATATACTAACTGACCCGGCGAACTTCGTACCGCCTGATAGTCAATGAATGTACCCTCGGTCAGTATACCCCACAAATCAGCGCTGATGTGCGCCACCTAACGGACAACAGTAGTACTATGTCAGAAACCTTCGCCGATGTTCACACAACATATTCCCAATGTTTCATCCCGATCGATCAACTATTTATGAAATCCATTGGGAACATACATACACACAGACATTTATTTTTATATATATAGATTAGGAAGGGCTAATTACGAAGACTAAATGTAAGCCCAACTTGAACCTTGGCGCTGCATCAGACTGTAAAATTCTCAGGATTCCAGATTAACTAGCTGTATCAGCCTATAAGCCAGATATCTTAGTGTTTTCACGGAACTTGAAAAAAGCTATCCTTATTGAACTTCCGTTCCGTGAAAATCAAATATTCTAAAAGACCACAACATGAAGTCAAATAAATATTTTGATCTCACAGAAGAAATGATAAGAAACCGGTTCAAGACTCAGCTTTACCCAGTGGAAGTTGGAGAAACCACTTACTAAAATAATTGGGCCTAATCAGGTCTGTCGTCAATAGTTTTATGGAAAAAGCTTCCTAGACGGCATCAACGGAATCATACAGTATTTGGTTGGGTAGGAAGAGGAGTGGAAATTTGACCAAAATGTGCGCGATTTCATATCCTGGTACCATTTTTATTTTGGCGTCTCCATACAAATTGGCTATTTTAAAATTAATAGTTTGTATTAAGAAGCAAACCATTTTCGTCATATGGTTTCTAAGGAAAATTTGTTCGTTTCTATCAATAGAATCACATTTTAGTCTAATGTTAGACCGTATAACATCAAACAGTATAACATAATTTTTATATTTTTTATCGAAATAAATTAAAAAAAAAATAATAATAATAAAAAAATAAAAAAAATGTCTTCGCAAGGCCCTTTTTTCCTATTCCATTATCCTGATAATCCTTCAAGCGTAGTGTGAAAAATCATATTGTTATTCTGGTATAAATAGCCTGATATTGGTCGTCAGTGTCTTGGGTAATTGACTGTGGCGTAAATCACAATTTGGATCATAGACAATTTTTTATCATACTTTCTGCGACTAGCCGTATCGTATATATCAAACAATAACCAATACATACTACATACTCATATTTATTTATTTATTTAAAAAAAAAATGTTAAACGAACAAAAGGCGAATGTAATGCAATTTCCCTTTTGGGAAATAAAGGGAAAAAAGAGGTAAGGTTGGGATAAAAATAATACTTTATACTTACAACTAAAGTATTAAATTACATATAGAAGTGGTTAAATACAATACATATATGATGTATATATAAATACTACACTACATTACAACATCTAAGGACAAGGAATTATAAATATTTATTACTATAAAATACAGATTAATTACATTATACGAGTATATAGGTAGAACTTACTTATAAATTATAAAACGGGCTCTTGCCACCATTGAGTTTCCAGCTATTCTGGAACCCACTGGATTAGTCCGCGATGATAGCAAGAGACCTGATGGTATGATGGTATGCTGATCCCCTGGGAGCTGGGAGCTGAAATCGCAGAATCTGGCAAGCGGCGCAAATACGTGCCTATAATCAAAGACTACGTGTTTGTGCCGTTTGCTGTAAAGACTTCAGGCCTGAAAAAACATCACCCACTGTCTAATTGTCAGCTCTGGTGACGAGAGGGCTAGTTCCTTGCCCAGAGAATCAGCATAGCGATTTAGCGAGGAAAAGCGGCCAGAAATTCCGCGCTGATACGATTTATATTTAAATTAGGTTTTGTAAAATTAAATACTAAATTATGAATAAACTGAACAAGGAATAAAACTTAAAATAAAAATTATAACCGTCAGATGGGCGTTGTGTGCCGAGGACAGTCTCTGAGTCCCCGTTAAAAGCCGAGGCTGACCCTTTGAACAAAATATTCTCTACTCATAAGGTCACACGGTGAGATTATCCCCAAGAATTTCATAAAATAAGTTTTTCATGAATCAACGCCAAAGCCTCATTAATAATTACTTAAACTCGAACTCTTAGCTCTTCTTCTAACTAGACTGTCCTAAATTTATGTCTCTTGTCCATGTCCTCACTATCCTCAATTGCAGCAACATCATATTTCACTTCCCTTATCATGTAAGTAGTTTTATTTTATATTATTGTTTATTTATGATGTAATTTATGTTTATATATATTTATATATAGCGTATTTATGTATATGTATTAGTATGCAATATTGTTATGTACGAGTATGTATTAATACTGTTAAGATTAACTTAATTAATGATTGCACCTACCATCTATACTTTTTAAATGTCCCAAAGGTTTGGCTGTCAGAGAATGCCTAGTGGCATTAAGTCCGCCTTTGTACATAGTGCAATAAAGTTTTTAAATAAATAAAAATAAATAGTATCATTAAATCTAACTAAAATATCTTTATTTAAGTGGTTAGTTGGAAAGTTAGCAGAAGACCAGCAGCTTAGCAGAAGATGTTACATACAAAATTCACTTCTGTCATTATAACAAGAATGTAGGTTAAATCAACTTTATGTCATTTTTCTATTTTATGGATTTAATCAAACTTTTTTATGTCAAATATTATTCCATTTTATTACCACTGACTTCTTTTAGAAGACAGGAAGCGTATTCCCGGAATTTGTATAACCAAAGCTTTTTTATATTCTACAGTTCTTAACTAACCGACATTTTGTCGCGTGACAAAATACTTGAAATAACTTAACAATTACCATGTTATTATTAAAATAGTTTATTCGGATTTTCAAAAGAATGGGCATTTCTGAAACGTCATTAATTAAATTATTTTGAATGATTCTACTTCTGCTAGACTAGGCAGCAAAGTGGTCTGAAGAATAAGCTGTTAGCAGATTCCAGTGACTTAATTTAGTGAGGAAATGCGGCCAGCGTTCTTACGACATGATTTATATTTAAATTAGGTTATGGAATGAAATGAAATGAAAAAAAAAACCTTTATTGAACAACATAAACACAATACACTGGAATAAAACATTATATTTAGCAAATAACAGTACAGCAACAGTTATATATGTATAACTAATCATAAAGAAATAAGAAACCTAAACTAGGTGAACCTAAACTACAAGGGTCAGTCAGAACGTACCTTTTTTTTTTGTTTTGTTTTTTTTTTTAAAACATATGTAGTGATAAATTAGTTTTTTAAATAGTTCTCAGTACAGTATTATACGCATTACACGATAAAATTAAGGATTAATTAGCTTGTAGTTTTGCTGTCGCTGTCGCACACCCAAGTCGCTTAGTTCAGAAGTCGATTTTTGTGATTTCCAATACCCTCGTACATTGTGTCTATTCTGCTGTCAATTATGTTAAAATCGGTGTAAAAATGTGTCAGTATTTTACAAAAGAACATAATGAATGACAAGTGACTTATCATTTCGGACCGAGTGTTACATTGTATTAGGGAAGATTTCTTTTGTAACATCTGTTTGTTCAAATATTAATTTGGTCGGTCAAATTTGTAACTGTCAAAGATGAATAAATTCCATGACATATTTATTTCGTACTTTATCTCTGTGGTATATTTAGATATCATGAATCAATTTATTTGTGATTTTTTTTGAGTCCAGTCATCATCATCATCATCATCAGCCTGTGTCTCTCCACTGCTGGATATAGGCCTACCCCAAGGCTCGCCACTTCACACGATCTCCTGTCACCCTCATCCAACCCCCACCAGCGACCTTCCTCAGGTCATCCGTCCATCTAGCAGGGGGTCGATCCACTCTGCGTCTTCCCGTACGTAGTCTCCACTCTAGAATTCCATCGTTTATCGGTTCTACGACAGACATGTCCAGCCCATTGCCACTTCAGCTTACTAATTTTGAAGGCTATATCGGTAACTTTGGTTCTCCGACGGATTTCCTCGTTTCAGACTTTATCCATCAGAGAAATACCGAGCATAGCTCTCTCCATAGCCCGCTGAGCGACCTTAAATTTGTGGATTGTGTCCACGTTTCTACTCCGTACGACAGCACTGGAAGGACGCACTGGTTGAAAACTCTCGTATACAAACACTGGGGTATGTTTGATAGAAAGATGCGGCGCAGCTTCCCGAATGTTAATTCTCTCTCTTTTATTTGTAACACTTATTTAATTGTAACTTAAAAAAAAAACACGTTATACGTGATTGTTTATAATACACGGCTGATATTGTGCACACATGCTTTGAGTTTTAGCAATGTCTATACACTATATCCATATTTTTTAGAAACTGTAATGCTAAAATTTGTTTTGTGTGCCTACTTAATAAATAAATAAATGCCGCCCATCCTAGCTGAATGCGTCTGTCGGCTTCTTTGCTGAAGTTTGCTACGCCTAATTGTATAGTCTGTCCAAGGTAGACGTATTTTTGCACAACTTCTAGAGTGGCAATACCAACGCAGATTGATCTCGGTACGACATGGTCGTTATACATGACTTTTGTCTTGTCCAAGTTCATACCGAGGCCAACCTGCTGGGACGCTCGAGTCCAGTATGCTGTAGATATTGACGAGCTTCCCGCTTGTTATGATGGCCTTATAGTGAAGTTAGCTAAAAGTGAATCCGCTTCTTTTAAATCGTGGTTTTATTAAATTCAAATGAGATTTTTTTTTACTCCCTAGTTCTCAAACTGCGATGCATTTCATCACGACCGTTTCCCTTTCGGGGTGGTCAGAAACCACGCTTAAAGAAGCGAATTCACATTTAGCCAACTTTACTATAGGCCAATCCGATGCATTTAATAATTTAATATAATAATGAGTACTTTCCTTTATCGTACAGGATAAGTTTCATTTCAAGTTATTCTAAGTCTGGATCTAGGAATACATGGGCAATAGCCATTCTCCTTTGTCAGTTTATTGTGTAAAACAATGGTTCTATGCATATTCATTCTAAGTCTTAATTTCTCCGTTTTAGCCTTTATTGAACGTAGTATTTATAGCCGTTGAACTTTAGGCGTGACATTAAAATAAAACTACAAGAAAGTAAGCAAGTATAAAAAAATTTAGTTAATAATAAAGAGAAATGAGTTTAGAATTATACAAGGAAGGTTGTAAGCTAAAACTTAGCCCTATCACTATTTAGGCCACTATCTACTTTTATCGCTACACCGCATTAAAACCGGATCGCTCTATGTGTCTTGCGCTTTAGTTTTTCCACTAAGTGTCAATGAGAGTGAGGTTGCCACACAGACATTATGTTTCGAAAGTGTACAACTCCACTCAGGTAGCATTGCGATGATAGCTCTCACTGACAATACCCAAAAAGGTATCAAATGAGTTGGAATTATATAGAGCAGTTTGTTTTTATTTATAATGGAAAGTTAAAACCACGAACTGGAACATTTAGACTTTAATTTAAAACAACACGTCCTAACTATATTCTTTATTTTTCTTAAATGTACCCATTATAATCATGATCAGGTTGTGTCTCTCGACTGTTGGAGAAAAATCCAATATAATAAATATCCGTGGTAAGTGACGATGGCTGTTCTTTGCCATTAATGGCATTCTTCTGCTATCCTGCCATGATTGGTGAACAATAATATGTATAACTTACAAAACCGAGTGTACTTAATGTATCTTATGGTGAATAAATGAATTGAATTGAATGGGGTATGTCACTAACTTTTTTATCACGATAGATGGCGCATCATAGATGGTACCTAATATAACTGTCAGTTGTATAGAAAACTTGTATCTTATTACGAAATTTATTATTTTCTGGATATTATGCAGAAGTGAGCAGCTTTTGAGAGCTATGGAGAGAGCTATGCTTGGTATTTCTCTGATGGATAGAATTCGAAACGTTGAAATTCGTCAGAGAACCAAAGTTACTGACATAGCATTCAAAATTAGCAAGCTGAAATGGCAATGGGACGGACACATCTGCCGCAGAACCGACGACCGATGGGGCAAACGGGTTCTGGAGTGGAGACCACGTACGGGACGACGCAGAGTGGGACGACTCCCCGCCAGATGGACGGATGACCTAAGGAGGGTCGCTGGTGGGGGTTGGATGAGGGTTGCAAAAGACCGCGTGCAGTGGCGAGCCTTGGGGGAGGCCTATATCCAGCAGTGGAGAGATACAGGCTGATGATGAGCAGCTTTTAAGTGTACAAATCGAGATTTCCAAGCGAAAGCAAAGATATGGTGATCTCAAAATTCCCGTTCTATTAATTCAAACTTTTTTTATTTTAAAGACAGTGTTCGCTTACTTAATTCGTCTTTTAAGGTAGGTAACGTTAAGTAAAAATATATTTTTCTGTTATAAAAATGGAAAACTACAAATAAATTTAAAAAATGATCAGTCATATGTGTAAACAAGGTACCAGTGCCGCTAGCGACATCTACAAAAAGCTTTGTCTGATACACCCCATTGAAAAGGTGTATTTCTTATTGGAGACTACCGCTCTATATTATTCCACACAATGCTGCAGCGCCTCCAGGGAAGTTCCCACTTTCATCGCTTAACCCTTAAGGGGAGATCTCTTACACTTGAACAATATGTCCTACCAACAAGCCTTTATTGACGGCTCTTAGCTAAGCATTGAGGAGCTTTTTAGTCGTTATTCCCGACTTTATTGTTTTATATTCGACAACAAAGGCCTTTGGGAATTCCGTAGCGAATTGTAGCGTTTATTTGACAGTTTGGTTTGGATAAATTAATATTGTTATTTCTTAATTTGTTTGCTAAATGTTATTTTACATATTTACAACCAAATATAATTCGCTTTGACGTCATTTGATAGGGCGGTTTTGCGATGCTCATTTGGTAATTACTACTAATAATATTGATGTTTCTTTTTTTTTTTTCCTTAAATATTTTTTGGCGCGGTGGTGACTCGGTTATAAGAACGCGTTCCTTAAATCCTACAAAGGTCGGTTCAAACCCCCCCCGGCTTGTACCAATTAGAAATACACTTCTCTTACGTACATTTGTCATAGATGTACAACACCACCGTTCCCGTGCCTCGGAGAGCAAGCCGTCGGTCCCGATTCCACTAATACCAACTTATGGAATTGTAAATATACTGTTACTAAGAATTGACATTATATCCCCGCCTAGCTGTCTGGCCAGCGTGGCGAGTGTAGGCCAAATTCTCCAGATATATCTTCCGGAATGCCCATTTCTAACAGTGGATGTCTAGGACGCTGTGTTCTAGGGACTGTGATAATAATAATAATAAACCTTCACTGTTGGAGATGGGCCTTCCAGAAATTTCTGCAGAATTTGGCCTACACTCACCTCGCTTGCTAGACAGGTTGGCGAGGGTCTGATGTCAATTTTTATTACGTACATTTGCCATAGATTTATAACACCACCGTTCGTTTCCATGCTACGAAGAGCACTTTTTTTTTAAATTTATATATTAGTACGACCACTCATGACTGACATCAGTCCCCAATACTATGCCGGCTTGACTGGGCATGACGGCAATTCCAGCCTGATCCCGAAACTTGCGCATACACTTTACTAGTTTTATCAGCACGAATGGTGAATACTTTTCCGCCCCAGCAGACTGGCCAAATTACCAGCATCAGTCCTTTTTGTTATTCTTGTTAAATGCACATTTGCAATGATGTCAAATGCAAATTTAATGAGAACTATAACAAGACTTAGCTAGGCGTCGGTCCCGGTTCCACTTATACCACTTGTGAAGACGTACTATTGTCATTAAGATGTGACATCAACACCAATCCGGTGAGTCCAAGAGAGGCCAAATTCTTCTTAAATTTCTGTAAATCATCATCTCCATCATCAATCATCTCCAACAGTAGAGGGCTAGCACTCGTGTTCTAGGGCCTGTCACGATGATTCTGCATTAGCGGAAGCATACAGTATTTGGTTGGGTAGGAAGATGGGCATGATGTTTTTTATTTTTCCAGACAGGTTACACAGCGCCATCTAATTTCCGTGGTAAGCTACGAGGCTTGTGTTACGGAAACTAGATGGTTGATAAACTACATTTTTTTTTTTTTTTTTTTGTATTGATTGTGGATGGTGTGAGGTTCTTGATGCGCAAATAAAATAATATTCCATGTTTGTAAACCAGCCTAGGTCGCTGGCCGAGACATGAGAATAGGAATCACTCTCTTTCCTACTCACAATGGACCCGGTACCCGCACGGTAAACCCATGGAATGCTAAGTTTGTCATCTTTCCTCTACCTATAAGAAAAAAAAAACAGAAAGAAATCAGTCTGGTATTAAATCGGATAACTAGAAGGGATGGACAAAAATAAAAATGTTAATACGCGGAGAAATATTGGCAGTAGACATAAGTCGTTCTGAATCAAGGTGTTCTATTCTCTAAAATTTCTTTTTTAGAACTTTTTTTTTTCAAAAATCATATTAAATGAAAATTTAAATATCTTTATTTTCCCGAATACTGTGTGTGTACAAAATATTTTATTTTTATTTTGTTTTATTATGGTAACAAACAGTCACTGTGTCTTATACGTATAAATAATACATACATACATAATATCCGACGTATTGTACCGCAAGCGGCATTTATGTTATAAACTTTATATGTATATATACGAGTATACTATAACAATTATATAAAATTAGGTTTTTTTTTTTAATTTATATAAATATATTATTTTGAGAAAAAAATGAAATAAACTAAAACAAACCTACTTACAAAATCTAATTCAAATATAAATCATATCGCGCGGCATGGTGGCAAGATATATAATTTATTTTTAAGTCAATGTTTCACATTAATTTAACTCAATAGTTATTTTAATAATTTAAAATTAGATATCAAATAAACATAACTAAAATGAGTAATAATAATAATAATTTATTCTGAATATATTATAATTAATACTGAACTCATCTTGTGACATCGCGTCATCACATGGTAAGGGGCACGCGAGGTGCAAGAGTGAGAGCAACTGATGCTAGCCACCATCGACCGGCATCAGTCTCTACCACTATGCCGGCCTAACAAGATGCTTTTTCACACTTCGCTTGATGGACTCCTGGTTATAGAAGTGGGAAAACACACTGGCTAAGAGAGCATTCCACATCTTCAGTGTGCGAGGGATAGTAATTACTATCTATCCCTTCACATCACACTAACTAAATATCCGTCTCAGTCGTAACATTATGGAACAGCCTACCTCTTAGGTCCGGATTAATAGTCGTTGCTTCGCCAGTACTCAGCACGAGCCAATGCTCAGGACTCTCAAAGTGTCAGTTTTTTAAAGTAAAATCTGTCATTTTGATAGTTCTCAGCATATTTCATTTTGTGTCAGCTTTTTGTAGCTTAACGAAAAACCAGTTAGCTCAGTACAGAATACCTGAATGAGGTATTTTTTTGTAACAACGAGCCAAAGCGAAGGTCACAGAAGGGTTTGCAGGTAAAGTGAGGCTTTCCCTCAGGATTTCTATATGAAAGCTCAGAGTTGTTGACACAAACAAGAAATCATTTAGGATTTTCGGCCTTAGTTGAATTGTGTGTTTTGACAATGTTAGCGGATTTCTAGGTAATATTACCAGAGACCTAATAAGTAGGGCTGGATTTAAAATAATAAAAATACATTATTTATATTTTTTTTAAACTGACTGCCTCCGTGTTCTAGCGGTTAAGTCCGTGGATTTAGAGTTAGAGATCAAGGTTCGATTACTGGTTAGCATACAATAATTTATTAAATTTATTTTGATAATACCTACTCGGAAACATGACTAAGCGTCCGATCCAACGTTTGATCCGAATTTTTTGGTAATGAAAAGATATGAATTTTTTTGAATGCCATTTCTATTATTTTTATTATTTTGTACTAATATTATTTGTATTTATTAGTATGCACTTTCTCGCCAACCCGTCTGGCCAGTGCAGCGTGGCGAGTGTAGGTCAAATTCTTCAGATATATGTTCTGGAAAATCCAACTCCAACAGAAGAGTTCTAAGACGCTGTGTTCTAGGGGCTGTAATTAGTATGAATTCATATTTTTCATTATCTATCATTTAATATTTTTTTGGTACTCTGTCTGTAATTAGTTATGTCTCACTGGTTCTCGGAGAACTCGTTAAGCCGTGGGTAATGAATTGTCATTAAAATTTACACCAAACCCCCGGACCAGCGTGGCGAGTATAGGCCAAAATCTCCAGAAAATTCTGGAATGCCCATCTCCAACAGTGGTCGAGGACTTTTTTTTTTTTTTATACTAGACTTTCTTCTAGGGGCTGTGATGATAAATGGAGATTTATTATAATTATTAGTATCGTGATAGTTTTGTGTCAAAATTTTCATCTACTTCCATTGGTTTGACAAAAACTGATGTTGCTTATTTAATAGACATAGAAATGAAATGAAATTATTTATTTGCATTGAACATGGTAATAGTAAATATTAGTAGTAAGTTAGTTCTGCACATTCAGCCATTTCTGGCACACAAATTTTGTTAAACATTATTTACAATGTTAAATTCTTATTATTATATTTATAATTTTAGTCACACTTATTACATACAGATTATTATTAAAACATATTGTACAGGTAATTGTTATAATACACATAAAAATAGTTAAAATTTGTGGTTGTAATATTCACTTAGCGAATAGAAGCAACATTCTATCAATAGTTTCCTAATTTGGCCTTTAAACTGATTGTCAGGTAATCTTTTGAGAAACTCGGGTAACTTATTGTAAATTCGAATACACATAATATATTATTTTTTATTAAAGGCTCTGCTTTTTGGTGTTTTTGTGCAAGTGTATTTGGATGTCGACTACTATTAAATACATCTTTATGGAAAGTAAATAAGTTACTATATGTCCTAATAAATGTAACGATTTAAAAAATGTACATGCCTATTACGGTCAAGAGATTTAGGTTTTTGAACAGGGGCCTACAAGAGTCAGTGGGGGCTGCACCACATATAGCTCTTACACATTTCTTTTGCGCAATAAGTACTCTATTTATATTTGACGAGTTTCCCCATAGTACTAGACCATACCGCAGAACTGATGCCACGTAGCCGTGATACGCAGTCAGTGCGGTTTGTCGTGATGCAGTGATACTCAGTCTATGAAGGGGGTATGCAAATCTATTAATTTTTGTACATACTTTGTCTATGTGGTTAAACCAGTCACAGTGTGAATCTATATTAATACCTAAAAATATTGCTTTTTTGCATTCGTCAATTTTTTTATCATTATATACTATATTTAAGTCACATGGTTTCCCTCCCTTATTATAGAATTGTAAATATTTAATAATTATTTTGATCAAGCCATGTAATAATGGACTTCATTGTATTATTTATGTCATTTTCATATATGTCAATATTATCACACGTCACTATAATAGAAATATCATCAACGCTACAGTCGATAGTCCTGAGTTGCTGCCTGCTATAGGACTACGAGTCCCAAGAGACCCAATCTCCGACGTTCTTCGCTCATGCTCATGCCATACGCTAGTAGGTTTCAGCAGAACAATTATGTCTTTATTGATTTTAATATCCTTTCAGAAGAACTGGACATTGATTTGTTCAATTTCATGGCTGCAGGCATTAGACGTCAGATAACGCTTCGGCTGTTAAATCGGTCAATGGTAGGTATTTATTTATTTATTTATTCGAAGTTAGGTACAAATAACAGCTAACAAACAAAACAATTATTGAAATCATAGACAAATAATCCTGTCGGGTTTGCCAGCCTAAAAAAAATGTACACAACATTGAATAATACAAAAAATGGTAATAATATAAAATAAAAGTTAATAGTAATATATTTGCAATTATAAATGCAATTAAAAGTAAAACCTATAAAAACTAAAAGTAATAACTAATAAGATTATAAAAATAAACATAATAATAACAAAATGAGATAATAACATGAAACAAAATCACTTTTTCCTTCCTAACCCGTTCCACAATTTATTGTGCATACCTACCGACAAACAATTTAGTGAGGTTAATTTTAAATGAGCGTTTTTTTCATATTAATAATAATACATATCAATTATGATTAAAATATTTGTTTATTAGTTTTAGTAAATTGTGTTTCACCTACTCATATATTGTTAATATTCTTGACTAGCGATGTTTCTTCCTATTTTTGTTAATTAAATTTTATGTTTATATGTTTATATAGTTTTTAGGAATTTAATATAATAATATCTTTATATAATTGTCCATTGTTGGTTTTCTAAAATGAATAAATATTTAATAAAAGTAAAATGATTTTCATCGCAATCCATTTTTTCAGTGTAGTCAAACGTTGTTGGTCCTAACGGAACACATTTTTCTTCTTGGTCCAGTCCAACTATACAATGTCTTTGACTGTATGTTTGTCGAGTATGAAATAGTAAATGCTGTTGTACTCACTACTCGACCTGTGCTTTATTGTTCGTAAATAGGTCATTACACCTATATGCTACGACCAGGAACTGTATACAATTTAATAAATGTTAAATTTGATACATGTATTTATCTATCAAGAATCAACTAGATTATAGGTGACGGCTTTAATAACGCCGGAAAAAATATTAGCACAAAATAATCGTGTGCTAATATTTACGATATTACGTTTCAACTACGGCCGACGTGAGGACGTGTTAAAATGCAGAGGGCTGTCGAGGCAATTTATAACTTATGTGTAAATGAATTAGGTTGATTTTGTGATAAATATTTAATAGCATGTTTTTTATGATACATCGAAGGTTAGTATTCATCGTTTGCTCCTGTACATCGGACATATTATCAGAAAATGAGGTAATAACTTGGAAACTTGGTATTTGGTAAGGTGGAAAGAAAGAGAGGCCGAAGCCTCATTAAGCAATCATAAGCATGCTGCGGAAGATAGAAACAGGTGGCGTGCTATTATCAAGACGCACACCAAGTCTTCTGGATATCACGACCTTCAATAATGAGAAAACACGACGAATTTTTTTTTTTTCCTTTCTTAGTAAGTATTTGTGTCTGATTTGGACGACCCCCCGCTGGATGGACATATGGAACTTTTATATATATTCAATATAATTATATATCACATTCTTGAGAGCTATTTAGTTAATGTTAGACAATTTAGTTGGCTTGTTTTTAGTAACTGCTTCATTAATAAAAACGTTGTTTCTGACCACCCCGAATAGGATACGGTAGTGATGATACTTTACCAATTACGAGTTTTTAAAACTAATATCTGGTTAATGCTTATCTTATGTTACGGGAAGATTGTTAAAATAAATCTATCTATTATAAATCTATCTAATTGATTGCTTTATCCTTTTTCTTCTAGGCGTTGTTCTCCTCAATACGGAGGGTAGTAATTTCCTTTACGGATCTCTTTGTACTAGACATTGCTGTGCTATCCGGTTCGGCCATATTAAAAGCCAATGCGACCAAAAATAGTGTGTTTAATGACCAGATCTTCATTGGAGAGACGTGGTAGTCAACGGGTCAACATTTGTAATTGTGAGCCTCTTGCATTCAAGTTGTTGTTGGGCTCTATATTTGATTTGTCATAAGTAATAAGAAATACAAGAATTTTTTGTAATTGTTAGATTTTTCTTCAGCAATTAGTTCATTCCTACTCCACCCTCAGGCCGACTAGTTCTGGGATGCAAAAGCCCGCTGATTCTCCGGTAGTTGATGTTTTAGCCTAACACAAGTACAAAAGGGAGGAAATGGCACCTCACCTGTTTTCGTGTTTCACTTTGTAGGTAACTAAACTTGCTGCTTGACGTGTCTTGATCTGTGTTTCAGTAGAAGAAAAAGGTGAAAATTTTGAACCGGCATTTACATTCAACTTTTACGGATGTTCTCACAATGACATTTTACGTTTTTTGAAGCGAGGCGCGCAATTGATTGCGTGAATAAATATAGGGAGGGGTATCTGTCAATTCAGGGACTAGGAATGTGCTAGGCCGCAACAATAATATTCACACTTCCAGCAGATATTCAGATTTATTTACCGTATCGTCTACTCGCCAGTGGAACAAACTTCCACTGACCATCAGACAAGACTCCTTCCATTCACATCTTTAAAAAACTACTTAATACTTTATTTTTAAACAAGCAGAACAATAAATTTTAAAGCCACAGATTTCTACTTCCTAATAATATATTATTTTCATATATGTATATCTTCTATAATACGTATATTTTGATAAGTATTTATATAGTCTATGTATAGATACTATTTATGTAGTTTATTGGTTAGAATTGCACCCCACATATTTATACTGTCTCACACTCCCAAAGGTTAGCTGGTAGAAAAAGCCGAAATGGCTTTAAGTTCGCCTTTGAACATACTTTTGAGTAAAGTTCAATAAAGTATTTAATAATAAACTAATAATAAAAACAATACATACTAAAATAAAGGCTACTGCCTCCGTGGTCTAGCGGTTAAGTCCGTGGATTTAGACTCGGAGGTATCGGGTATGATTCCTGGTCGGGACACAAAAATATTTATATTATTAATATTTAATTTATTTGTGATATTTCTCGAGTTTGGTACGCTGGAGACATCGACGAGCTTGCCACTTGTCATGATTGGCCTATAGTAAAGTTGGCTAAATGTGAATCCGCTTATTTATAAGCGTGGTTTCTGACCACCCCGAAAGGGAAACAGTCGTGATGATACTTTACTTTAACTTTTTTTACTAATAAAGGCTACTGTGGTAATGTGGTGGTCGCCTATAATAGGTGCAACATTTAACTTCTGATTTAGTGTTAAGTATAAATAAACCTTTATACTGTATAATATTCTAAAGGTTTGGCTGTCAGAGAATGCCTACCAGCATTAAGTCAGCCTTCATACATTGTGCAATTAAGTCGTTAAATAAATGTCTATTGCTGAAAAATGTTGTCATCAAAAATACTTAAAACAGTTACCCACTCGAGCACAGAGGCAATTTTATTTCATCAACAAAAAGTACTCGTTTGCGGTCCTGACTCAGTATTATGTTTCAATTTGATGGTACTACAAAAAAAAAATACGAACAAAGTGATGGCGGGATTTGTCGTTTACAATGTCGGTTCAAAGCCCCGGCATGTCATCAACTGCTGGAGATGGGGCTTCCAGAACATATATCTGGAGAATATGGCCTACACTCGCCACGCTCTGGCCAGACGGCTTGGCGAGGATATGTTGTCAATTTTTAATGACAATTTATTAACGATTCCACAAGTTAGTATTAGTGGAACCGGGACCGACGGTGGTGTTGTGAAAAATGAACGTAAGAAAAGTGTATTTCTCATTGGTACATGCCGGGGGGATTTGAAACTACCTTTGTAGGATTTAAGGTACGCGTTCTTACAACCGAGCCACCACCGCGCCGGCATGTACCAATCAGAAATACACTTTTCTTACGTACATTTGTCACAAATTTACAACATCACCGTTCCCGTGCCTCGGAGAGCACGTTAAGCCGTGGGTCCCGGTTCCACTGTTTTTTTGTAATTAGAAAAAAAAAAAAAATGACATCAGATCTTTGCCAACTCATCTGACCAGCGTGGCGAGTGCAGGCCATATTCTCCAGATAAATGTTCTGTAATGCCCATTTCCAACAGGGGGTGGTCTATAATGATTCAAAAAAAAAAAAAAATTCGTGTCAGTGGTCCTGCTATGTTGACTCTCGTGTACTTCAAGCAACAAAAAACACAGTTTCTTTCTTCCCTCTTTGAAAATGAGACGAAGATGTCTCACTAAGGAATCCTTGAGATCTCCGCCGAGATTCTTCACAAAAGAAATAAGAATAGACTTCAAAATTATAATTTTCATATTACACGTTTATTTATCTTGCATATTTTCTTGTACAAATTTAAAGCTCGGAAACACTGGATTCGTATAATACTCGGTTAACCTTAGGGACATTTCGAAAAGGTTAATGCAAATATATGAACTTAAAGAGCATAATTTAAATTACTAAAACTAATCTACTTTCATCTCAATTATGGAATCCCAGATACGCTGTTTACATTACGCGAATTGAGTCTATTCCAAAAAATAAATATTTCTAAAAACCGATTTAAAAATAATTTTAGCACCTTAACTAAAATTAAAGTAATATGTGAAAAGGTGTTTACCATTTAAAAGCTAATAATATAGTGAATTCATAAAGATAAGTGAAAAAGGGTTGGTATGAAGGAAAGCATAGGGACAAAAATAAGGAAAAACATGCTACGATGGTTCGGGCATGTTGAAAGAATGAGCGATGAAAGATTGACAAACCAGATATATAATGCGAAAGTTGTGGGTGAAAGAGGCCCTGGCAGACCGAGACTCACATATCACGATCAAATAAATAAAACACTGACTGAAGGTGCATTAAAAATTCTTCGTAACCAAAGGGCATGTATGAAGAGGTTAATGAATGTCGACGAAGCGAAAGAGGTATGTCGTGATCGTGTCAAATGGCGCTCAATTGTCTCTGCCTACCCCACAAGGGATCTGGCTTGAAGATATGTATGAGTCTATTCCAAAGCGTTTTCTCAGATACTTACTCCATAAAACTAAGGTGTATGACACTGGCTATGGCCAACGCTGTAAAAGACATCACCTATTGCCACTTGAAGTCCGCCGTAGCATTGCGGATATAACGTATCTAGTTGGTGTTGCGCGTGGGGCTGTGGACTGCCCCGAGCTCTTGGGTAAAATAACTTTGAAAGCACCAACGAGGACAGTGAGGGGGCCCGCACTCCTGCCCAACCCAGGACGTATTATAGACGCAATGCAATTTTCAATAGGGCGGGTAAAATGTTTAATGAGCTCAGTGTCGATATCGATCTCTTCAATACTAGTAAGGCGATGATTAATCGGATGATGGCAGGTGAGTACTTCGAGTCTTATGTTTTTAAGTTTATGTATGCCTATGTGTATGTGTGTGTATATTAATTTCTGTTGTAGTAATTCTTGTACTATTTATTGTATTCATTATTTTTTAAATTTATTTTCATTGTCTTCTTTGCTTACTTTTATTGTATATGTCAGCGAACTCTTATTATTGGCTTTATCGTATTACTATTTTCTCCTATTTATTTATTTATTTATTTATTAGATGCTCATAACAAGATGCAGTCATACCAAAATATAAACAACTAACACACAACTAACTAAGATCTGGACTTCATCTCAAAAATTTGAGCATACAGCTTGCTATTTTTACAACCATTCCAATGGTAAGGTTTGGAGGTGGTTTCTTAATCATATTGCAGTATGAGAAAAGGAGGTGATTTTGAAACCGACCTCCAATCACAATTTATCAGGGCAAAAAAAAAAAAAAAAAAAAAAAAAGTTATTGTCAGTAGCTAATTAATGTCAAAAATCAAATAATATAAAGGTCAAAATCAAATTAAATGAATAATAATATTTCTAATAGGTATATGTCCAATGATTTATTTAATTCCCTTTTCCATATTAGGCAATCAAATGAAATTAGGATCTATTCTTATAATGTCTTGGATACTTTTCTTAAGGTATATATATGTATAAATTAGCTGTAAGAATTCCTAAATAAATAAATAACAATTACAGCCCCTAGAACATAGAGTCCTGGACCTCCACTGCTGGAGATGGGCCTTCCAGAACATATATCTGGAGAATTTGGCCTACACTCGCCACGCTGGCCAGACAGCTTGGCGAGTATATGATGTAAATTTGTAATGGCTATTTATTATCGATTCCATCAGTTGGTAATAGTGGAAACGAGACCCACGGTTTAACGTAATATCAATGACAAATGTACGTAAGAAAAGTATATTTCTCATTGGTACATGCCGGGTGGGTTTGAACCGACCTTTGTAGGATATTCAGGTAAGTATTCTTACAACCAAGCCACCACCGCGCCTTTAAATAAAATAACATGACAATATATTTTTTTTCAATAACCAATGCTTGCACCACTCTTCACTGTTTTTATATATATATTTTTTTTCTAAACTAAAGACCTAACATTGTTAGTTCGTGTGAAAGTTAATGGAATTTATGACAAATTCAAATATTATTTTCTTGGAGAAATAGAGCTTTTTGGGCATAATGTAATACTTTGGAGATCTGTGATGGACATATTCATTATTCAATGTCCAAACGGCATGATACATACAGTGAAAATGTTTCGAGCTTGATTTTTTTCAAGATATAAAATATTTTTAATACTGAGATTTTTATGATCACTTCTAATCGTACAGTCAATATAACGCCGGGGAGTATCAATTACCATCTTAAAGAAAATATCTTAATTTAGTTTACTTTTTAATTAAATTTAGCTAAATCGTGCTCTAATATGTGTATAACAAAACGTATTTAATATTTGGCAAAACCAATAAATAATAACGGAGAAATAGTAATATTAGTTTCACATTGGAACGCATGATAAATGGACGATTCTCATAATTATTATATAATAGTTTTTAGTTTATGTGTATTTTTTGTACCATCGCGTCAAGTCATTGTCGGGCATTCACTTCAAAAAAAACGCATCAAAATTTTCACATACCACATCACCCAGGCTACCCCGAGTCATACTACAACGGGCCTTGGCTCCATCTGTAACGAAGGTTCCAAGTATCTCATTTTCTACTACGCTACTCAAGCTGCGCAACGTCATTCATATTTAGTCGGCTTATTCATATAATATATTCGCTCTAATGGATCTCTATCCATTTATCCAAAATTACCGACATAGTAGGAGGTACCGGGTTCGGGACACACAAATATTTAATAATGTAAATAAATACATTTAATTTATTTGTGATATTTCTCGAGTTTGGTACGGCTGGAGACATCGACGAGCTTGCCACTTGTCATGATTGGCCTATAGTAAAGTTCGCTATGGTAAATGTGAATCCGCTTATAAGCGTGGTTTCTGACCACTCCGAAAGGGAAACGGTCGTGAATATGATGATACTAAGTTTGTAGCGAATTTGCGGTAACTTCTAATTGCCCTTTATATTTCCATATCACTATTTTGCTATTAGTCATTAGTTATTCTTCAATAAATAAATAAAATTTAATGTTAAACTCACTTATAATTTAACATCGAGTTAAATTCGAGTGAGATTCCAAATCATCGGTTGAAGTTCCGCCAACTAAGCATATAGACGCAAAAGGTAACTAATTACTAAAGTTTAAATGGATTACCGATACCAATTAGCAGAAAACACGGTTATAGCACCACGGCGAATGTGGTAGATACGTATCTGTACACATATGTATGTACTTAGTTAGAGAGACTTACTCGTGCATTATTATTTATTCCATTGTCATTAGTGGCCGCTTTGCCGTAACGCTGTCCATACAGTACATACATATTGTCACGTTTAGCGGGACAATAAAATGAAACAAGAGATTTTAAACAATGCAAGTTAATATATTAGGCAAAATGAAGTTAACAGAAAGAGAGCAATGAATTTAAATTATATAAGGGAGGGTCGTAAGCCAAAACTTAGCCCTATCACTCTTTATGCATCCGTTGACCGTACGTAGGGATACCTTCCCTCAAAGAGCCTGAAGATGGGGACCCGGAGAGCGCTGCCGATCCCAAGCGGACAACGTGGCGTCACGGGGATCCTGGGCAGCGGGGGTATCTTCTCAAGCTGGACCCTCTATAGTCCTACTAGAAAAACCAAGCTACGGGGGCGACAATATCCAGTAGGTTTATTAGGTATTTAAAGATAACGTTTAAAATGAATTTTTAAGACCTATTTATTATAACTTATAAAAAAGCGCATTCCTGAAGTCTGTTTTTTTTTTTTTTTGTTCTCTTTTCCCGATGGATGATGAATGAGATGATAGGGAAGGCAAAGGGTCTAGCCCATACAGCCAAGTCTGACGTAATATATATTTCTTTTTAATGAGTTAATGAGGTCATCATCAAATTCCAGATGCTGCAGAATTTGATGCTTTTCTTGGAGTCACTCGCGGCACCATAGCTCAAACACGTCGAATAAAATATGGGAGTTGACAGCGCGGGAAATCCGCAAAAAATAAACTGCAACTTGTGCCCCATATTTAAAGTCCAATTTATCGTTTTCCATAATTATTCACACTGTAGCACATTATCAAACAAAACAGCACCACTTTGACTAACAATATCCACAGTAAATTAATTTACAAAACAACAACTTGCACTTGACATCTCCGCGCAAAATGGCGCGAAGGACTCTCCTGAAGTCTGTTTTGAGAAGTCCGGAATGTCAAAATCTACGCTGACAGGTGACGTCTTAAATATGTGCAAGGCAAAGGATGTCGATTGCAGCCAACAATATTTATTCCTTGGCCGCATGTAAAACGATCGTTACAATATACAGTATAAAAAAATACCTAAATAATTTGCAGTAACAATAATAATTAAGAGAGATATCAATCCTCACTATATTCTAAAACAGTTTTTGCCACCTTAGTAAACTCAGCTTCCGTGCAAGCAAATATCAAACAAGGGAAATTTCAGTGACAACCCATATATAATGCCGAGCGATTTTATTAACGGCGAAGTCTCGTGTGCTACTGTGCGCGTCATCGGCTCCTTAAATAGCGGCTGCATAGTACGCATATACTGAAACCTCGTCGGAACTCGAAATCCTATTTGCTGTAGCACCTTCGAGTTTGTCGTTTGACCTCTAATTATCCGCCAAACACATTTAATAAGCGCATAGTCTCGTCTGAGTGACAGAGTGACAGAAACTCTAAACCCAACATTCCTAACAAAAATCTCGTAGGATAAATATTTGGAAACCCGATGTAGCAACCATACTGCTTGTGGCACAAGCATCTTAAAAATACATATCCTCACGACAAATTTCTTACGGGGTAGGAAGAAACAATTGAGGGCTACCTGTCACTGTCACGGCATACCTCTTTCGCTTATTCCACATTCATTATTCATTATATTCAGCTATTGTTTTATTTATTTGATCGTAATATGTGAAGTCTTGGTCTGCCAGGGCCTCTTTTACCGACAACTTTCGCACTATAGGAGTATATCTGGTTCGTCAATCTCTCTTCATGCATCCTTTTAACTTGCCCGAAACATCGGAGAATACCTTTCCTCATGTTTGTACCTATGCTTTCTTTCATACATACCCTTTTGCGTATTTCGTCATTATGTATGCGGTCCGGCAAAGTAACGCCGCATAACCAAAGCAACGATCTCCTTTCTACTGTCAAAATAATAATATTTCCCAAAGAAAGAATTAGTCACGAACCATGGCGCTCGGGAGAACACTCTGAGCGATATACCTATCCTGCTGACTTTGGATCTTGACCCTATTGGTCTTCGCCAGAAGTTAAAATGAAGAAGGTATAAGTAACCATACTATTCAAAGGCAAAAAAAATCCTAATTTTTGATAGCATAGTCGGTGGAAACGCTGATTTATTTGCCTTATTATTGTAAAAATACATCCATCTGAAAGCTTCCGTAGGAATGCGCGTGGTTTCCGGTGCAGAGGTAGCGGGTTCGATTTCCGGTTGGGGGATGTAAGGCTAAATATGTTGCTTGTTCCTTTTTGAGAAATATTCCTTCTTGCCACTTGTCATATTATACCTTAGTAGAACAGGTTGTGAGATAAGATAAGGAACAACAAAAATGTCTGATTGAAGCTATGAGCTGAAGATTCCGCCGTTCGAACCCTGGCATGTAACAATGAGAAATACACTTTACCACATTTCATATACGGGGTGATTTTGTATGTACCCTTTCTCTAGACTTATATGTCGGAAGCATTAAAACGTTTAGGCTTGTCAATGCAAATTGTATATTATAAATTTACAGTTTGTATGGAAGAGCCAAATATTTTTGTCACTTCCAACTTCTTATTTTTGTTTTTTATTTTAAATACTTTATTGCACAAAAATTGTGCATAGGCGGGATTAATGGCCCGGCAATTTCTAACAACCAACCTGTACTTGTGCTAGAAGTGCCGGTCGCATTCCTCGTCACGCGTCTCTCAACGACATCATTTATAGGGTTGCCACTGCTGGAGTACCCGCTATCCTAAAACCCTCTGCGATTGCGCGGAGCGATGGAATTTGGGCCGTGGAAACTTGACAGGTCTAGGTGTGGGATGCTATAAGTGTAGACACATTTACCCCATCTCATATCCACGCAAACTAGCCCAGCGCGGGGAGTGCGGCGGTTTCTGATAAGAACTAGAAGATAAGAAAGGTCACGCGTCTCTCAACGACATCATTTGTAGGGTTGTCACTGTTGGAGTACCCGCTATCATAAAACCCTCTGGATTGCGCGGAGCGATGGCAAGAGCATGACCTTTGGGCCGTGGAAACTTGACAGATCTAGGTGTGGGATGCTATAAGAGTAGACTAACATTTTAACACAAAAAACACAGTAAACACAAATTTAAACTAATTTTATTAGTTCTAGTAGTTATTAAAACATACAACACGCTTTTAATTCCAGCTATCATAACTCGTGCCGCCAAACCAATTCATAACTAAGACAATTCGAGCAATTACTTGATTGCGATTTAATCTTAATTTATGCACTAATCTCTGGTTATACCATTGTCTATAGTATACAAGTATAGTATACGAGTAGGTATATAATACACACATCAAAAGTGTCTAGGGATCAACATATATTTTTGCAATAACTTTTCTCCTGATTGATATTCATTAAAATTTTCTTTAAGGATTGATCAAATAAAATGTTTTCGTTTGTCTACAGTAACGATAAACCAAGTCACCTTTGCATTAGTAAAAAAAATTGCCATTTTCCTAATAAAGGGATTTTTGACATTTGAACCACTAACATTAAAGTTCGAAAAAAAGACTGAAATAACAGTTTTTTTTTTAATTTTATTGGGTAACTTAAACAATTAATAATCCGTGTTTCTACCGCGAACACTAACAACACAAGAACATCGGTTTGGCATACTCAAAATGAGTTCATCCAAATCACGCTGTGGAATGGCCGCCCATGTTCGTTGCAACAACAAAAAAAGGTCTTCTTGCGACTGGATACCCTCCATATTCGGCAGAGCTCTTCTCTGAAGAATATCCCATGCATGCTCAATCGGGTTCAAGTCTGGCGACTGAGCAGGCCAGGGCAGGACATTGATGTTAGCTGCGGCGAGAGTCTGTCTTACAACTCTTGCGGTGTGCGGTCGTGCATTATCATGCATTAACTGAAATAAGGGACCGATATGCACTTGTAGAGGAACGATGACGTCTGATACAACCGTCTCAGCATAAATTTGAGCGTTGAGGTTGCCTCTGATCCAAATCAACTCAGTTCTTCCGCCGATCGAAATACCCGCCCATACCATGATGGTTCCACCACTATAAGGATGGACTTCCTGGCAGGATTTTAATCGCTGTTGGCGTCCAGGGGTTCTCCAGTGTCGTATACGTCTTGTATCCGGCCTCATACCAAAACGAGACTCATCAGAAAAGCACACGAAACGCCATTGTTCTTCTGTCCAATTTCTGTGTTCAAGAGCCCATTGATATCGAGTCCTACGATTGTGCATTGCTATAGGTGGTACCCGTAGCGGTCTTCGGGAATGAAGGTTCACTTCATGCAAGCGGTTTCTGACTGTTTGGTCGCTAATTAAGTTCCCTGAAGAGCGATGAAGGCTCACGGCTAACATCATGGCGGTTATTGTTGGAGTTCTTCGAGCTGTGATTTGAATGTATCGGTCTTGTCTCCGTGTGGTGCAGCGATACCGTCCTCCATGGCGCTCAGCCACGGTACCAGTGGTTCGGTAACGTGTCCAAAGTCGACTGATAACACTCTGACTTGTATTCAGAGCTAAAGCCACAGTACGTTGCCGGGAACCAGCTTCTATCATTCCCACGGCTCTGATCATTTCTTCCCTGCTTAAATGACGTCGCCGCTCCATAATAACGTTGGTTTTAATCAGTAGTAGGGAAACAGTAGCACTAATAATGTCTTCAATGCGTCTTATGTTTTTATAGGGAAAATATTGACAGCTGATTTTCATCTTTTACTCGAATTTGATTGACAGTTCCTGTTTTAAATTATGAAATGCACCAAAAAGGATCCATATAAATAAAATCATAAATTTATTACAAAGCCACATCTCAATCACAAGAAATCCGCATAAACATGCTTGATCCCTAGACTTTTTTGATGTGTGTATATACAGGTTGAATTTTTCAAGTGGGCCTTCAAAGCCAAATCGTAAACTACGGCTTGTCAGTCGTCTCATCATCATCATCATCAGCCTGTATCTCTCCACTGCTGGATATAGGCCTCCCCCTAGGCTCGCCATTAGCGACCTACCTCAGTTCATCCGTTCATCTGGCGGGGGTCAACCCACTCTGCGTTTACCAGTACGTGGTCTTTACTCCAGAACCCGTCTACTCCATCGTACCTCGGTTCTGCGACATATGTGTCCGACCCTTTGCCACTTCAGCTTGCTAATTTTGAAAGCTATGTCGGTAACTTGGGTTCTTTGACGGATGTCAACGTTTTGACTTTGTCCTTCAGAGAAATCCCGAGCATAGCTCTCTCCATAGATCGCTCACTGTCAGTGTCCACGTCTCTGCTTCATACGACATTACTGGAAGAACGCACTGGTTGAAAACACTGTGGTATGTTCCAGAGGAAGATGTGTCGTAACATTCCGAATGCGTCTGTCGGCTTCTTTGCTGAAATTTGCTATTCCTAAGCGGATGGTCTGTCTCTACCGTCTGCTAAGTCCAAATTCTGCAATACTTTGGGATGCAATAATTTTGTCAAAAAAAATACAAAAACTAACAATACACATTAAAATTAAATGTCCTAAAGTTGGGTCAGAATGGCCATTCCCGACCATTGTATTAAGTGAAACATGAGACGTTTTAAAAAGAATCTTTTAAAAGCTTGACATTTAGGCTGGTATCTATAGACCTTTATTGCTATCTATAAAATAATATATATTTTTTTTCAACAATTTTGTCTGAAATCAGCAGAAAAATGTTCGCCAGTATGCATTCGCTAAAGCGGTCTCAGAGTTTTATTCCTTTCAAAGCAAAGCTTATGTTGGTCAGTTCGTTGCTTTTACCCATTATAGATTATGCAGATATGTGTTATCCCGACATCACTGAAGAGCTATTGAATAAACTCGATCGTCTGCTCAACTTATGCATCCGTTTTGTGTATACCGTATTCAATTAAAGGGGCTCAATATCCGTTTCCGCAGATCTCCACATCTTCTTACTTCTCTTTATGGCATTCTCCACAACCCTAAAACTCCCCTATACCTTAACACTCGTTTCCAGTTCCTTGGAGACAGTCACAATCTTCCTCTTCGGTCTACTGAAAACAATCAACTCAAGATCCCTCCTCACACTTCCAGCAGATATTCAGATTCTTTTACAGTTCAGTGGAACAAACTTTCTCTGGTCATCAGACGGGCGCCGTCAATCTCCTCATTGCCCATTTCTTAAATAAACAAAATAATCCGACTACCTGATATCTATTTCTGTCTCTTTTTATTTGTTGTGTAAATAATACGTAGTTTTTCCTTCATTTTGTTATGTATTTCTTACATAAATTTAGTTAAATGTATATATTATTATTATATATTTTTATAGGTATTTGTGTATTAGTATGTAAATTATTGTTATGTATGTTTAAGTATTTGTTTTTATTTCTAATGCACCCGCAATCGTCTACCTCACTCCCAAGGTTAGCTAGTATAAAATTCCGAGAGGCATTAAGTTCGCCCTTGTACTTAACTGTTAAGTTTAATAAAGAATTTATAAATAAATAAATAAATTGCAATAACAAATACAAAATTTTCAATTTAATTTTATTAACTCTAACAATTTGCCATATGTTACAAATTATTTTAAGTTTTTTAACTTATTAAACCATTTTTTGAAATATACTTATAAATGTTTATATAATTGTTAATATTTTAAAAATATTTAGTTAAATTTCACATTTTATAAAAAAACCAGTAAAATTTTGTCTGTAATTATTATTGTTAAGGCCTATAAGTAATTTAAAAAAGTGTTGTCATATTGTATTGATATATTGTCATATTGACACTGCCTCCGTAGTCTCGCGGTTAAGTGGACTTCGACGCAAAATTACTGGGTTCGATTTCCGGTCGGGACACATTGTTATTTATTTTTTTTGTGATTAGCGTTTGATGTGACATGACAAGCTTGCCCGTGCCATGTTAATACCCATTTACATTGCAATGCCTAAAAAGAGTGAGAGAGAGTAACTGTGGGGTGAATATGAGTGATCTAGTGGTAAACTGCCTGCTTTATGCAGATGATGCCGTTCTTATGGCATCGTCCGAACAACAACTGCAATCACTAGTCACAGAAATGAAAGAAGGATGTGCAGAAAAAGGACTCCGTTTGAATGCGAGAAAAACTAAGGTACTAGTGTTTGAAAAAAGAAAGATGACAAACTTGACGATAAAGATCGATGATGAAATTCTAGAACAAGTAAATGAAATTATATATCTGGGCAGTGTTTTCACTGCGGATGGTAAGTATGATAGGGATGTTGAAAGAAGAGTGAACGCGGGAAATAGTGTTAACGGTGCCCTGGGGTCACTGATCGGCAGTCGAAATGTTAGTGACAAAGCTCGGCTCGCCATACACAATGCTCTGTTAGTACCAACACTGATGTATGGAAGCGAGACGTGGATATGTCAGAATACGCATGAGAGTAGGGTTAATGCAGTAGAAATGAGGTCGTTGCGTCGCATATGCGGCGTCACTTTGGCGGACCGCATACGTAACGTCGAAATACGGAAAATGGTGGGTATAAAAGAAAGCATAGGGACAAAAATAAGGAAAGGCATGCTACGATGGTTCGGGCATGTTGAAAGGATGAGCGATGAAAGATTGACGAACCAGATATATAATGCGAAAGTTGTAGGTGAAAGAGGCCCTGGCAGACCGAGACTCACATATCACGATCAAATAAATAAAACACTGGCTGAAGGTACATTAAAAAGCTTTCGTAACAAAAGGGCATGTATGAAGAGGATGATGAATGTCGACGAAGCGAAAGAGGTATGTCGTGATCGTGTCAAGTGGCGCTCAATTGTCTCTGCCTACCCCGCAAGGGATCTGGCGTGAAGATATGTATGTATGTATGTACATTTTTTAGATATTGTTATTAGTTTAGTTATTTTTATTAGAATTGTTCTTCCAATGCTGTTAGATCCTTTCAATAGCCTAAATAAATAGTAAAGAAAATTATAATACTAGAAAAAAAATAACAAAAGACAATTAGACAAGACATTAAGTAATTATTTAAATATACGCCAATAAGTTAAAAAATACTAACGACAATAAAATTGAATATTTTGCCTTTTTAATAATTACTATAATAGTAGAATACAATAGTTGGTAGGCGGACTGATGGTGGTAATTTTCCAAGTCTGCCGGGGCGGTGCACACCGTTCGTGCCGATAAACCCAGTCAAGTGTATCCACACGTTTCGGGATCAGGCTCGAATTGCCGTCATGTCCAGTCAAGCCATCAAAGTGTTAGGGACTGATGTTACATTAATGGACCTCGCGCGCCACTTACCAACAGGTGGGCGCAAGGTCACACTAGTATAAAAAAAAAAAGATTTTTGTCAAAAGTTCTATTCTATTTCCAAAAACAAAACTACAACTATTAGTAGAATTGGGGTAAAAACAAAATACAAATGAAGTGTTTATTATATTATTATGACTTTTATATTAAAAATTCATATTTTAGAGTTAAAGGTTCTTATTTTATAATGACAACGCCCATCTACAGCTGCTTTCTTTCAGTTATTATTTATTATCATTGTTATTATTTTTGAAATTTAATTTGATTATTTATATATATATATTTTTTAATAATAATTATTATTTTATTACATAATTTTAATATAGTTTATTTTCTAGATTTTAAGTGACAACGCCCTTGTACAGCAGCATCTATGTAGGTATTGATTGTTTGTAGTGTTAAGTGGTAAATGACGATGGCTGTTCTTTGCTATTAATGGTATACTTCTGCTATCCTGCCATGATTGGTAAACAATAATATGTATAAGTGACAAAACCGAGTGTACTTAATGTATCTTATGGTTAATGAATTGAGTACTAGCCTACGTCCAGTCTATAGATTGTGGCAGCAAGTCTTGATGTTTGGAGAACATCACTGTGGGTGCTATTAACTTAAGCTCCCGAAATGTCGTATTCGCAGTAAAGACCTATTGAGGCCTCTTTCCTTTTTTTTGTGTTCCTAAGTATCACGACTTACTTTTAGTGTGCTTCTGTCCCGAGCACAGTTAGAATATTTTAGTATGGATTAGAAATGACCTGTTAATAAAAAAATATTTATTTATTTTTAACTGCCTCCGTGGTCTAGCGGTTAAGTCCGTGGATTTAGACAGAGAGGTACCGGGTTCGATTCCTGGTCGGGACACGAAAATATTTATTAATGTCAATAAATACGTTTAATTAATATTTAATTTATATGTATAATATGTATATATTTACACAAAAAAGTATAATATGTATTTTATCAACCATCTAGTTTCCGTAACACAAGCCTCGTAGCTTACCACGGAAACTAGATGGCGCTGTGTGACCTGTCTGGAAATATTATTATTATTATTATATGTGATATTTCTCGAGTTTGGTACGCTGGAGACATCGACGAGCTTGCCACTTGTCATGATTGGCCTATAGTAAAGTTGGCTAAATGTGAATCCGCTTATAAGCGTGGTATCTGACCACCCCGAAAGGGAAACGGTCGTGATGATACTTTACTTTATTTACTTCTATTTTTATTTATTCAAATTTTTATTGCACAAAGTACAAAGGCGGACTTAATAACGCTAGAGATTCTATAACATTCAAACCTTCAGAACAACAAAAGCAATTAAACAATGAAAGGTAGGTGCAATTACAGGCTTAATTAGATAATATATTGGCATATATAAATTAATACATACTGTAACGGGTACATGTAGGTTACATAATTTATTTGCATATTAAGAAGATCGAGAAGTTCGGACCGAGAGGTCGACACAGCGAGTATTTTTGATAAATATTAGGATTAAAATAATAATTACAGTTAAAGTCTACATAATAATTACAATTAAAGTCTACCGCGAAATAGTGTCCATTGTAAGAAAGTGTTTAGTTTTTCCATATATGTAAATATTTCGAAAATATGAAGTATAAAAAAAATATCAATAACCCATATACCCTGTCATTGTCGTATATTGACAATACTATTATTTCTTAAAATGCAAATAAAACTCTGTAACCTACATGTACCCGTTACAAGACTTAGATACCTAAATACATAATATTTACATATCTACATATTAATATTACATGCAAATACATACATATAAACTACACATATAAGCAATAATAATATACATACATATAAATAAATGTAATAATATCTATAACCATTTCAAATACAAGTATAACTATCAAACTAAGTATATCATGACTTCATGCTCACCATGGGACCTCATAAGGAGACCTGAAGGCCATTTCACTGTTAGCCACACATCTTTACAGCTAAGTCTTAGTCGTGGCTAAAAGTGAAGGAACTCGTTCGCCGCATAACAAAGCGAGAGACATAACTTTGTATACTGTGCGGAAGAAATATGTCTCTCTAATCTAAAGTAAATCGCGTAAATGCACGTTTAATTATAATAACAACCATAATATAAATATTTTTTTAGTTTACAGACACTTTTTGGGTTCAAAATTTTCATTGATTTATTGTTATCCAACATCATCGGTTATCATATAGTACATAGTACCAAAATTTATGTTTATATAGTATATCAATAGTATAACTTATTTATGTAGTTTATATATGTATTCGTATGTAATTTTATTATTAAATATTTATTATAATCAATTAATAATATTCTATACACTTATATCTTTAATATATTTAATTTTAATTGTTATATTGCATCTACCTCACTTAAATGTTCTCGTTGTCCCGAAGGTCTGAGAATGTCAAGCGGAATTATGTCACGCCTTTGTATATTTATGTGCAATAAAGATTTAAATAAATAAACAAAGAGAAGACATCGTATATTTGTCTAGAATTCGAAGAATTCATTCGCAGCGTATGCTTATACAAGCATTTACAAAGTGTAATCGTAGTGGCGTTAACCTTTAAATTAACACGTGATCATCCTTGGGCAAGGGCACATTGAAAGGCTATAATTATTGTCAATCATCTATTCACGATCGCATAGGAAGAGGTTTTTAAAATATTCGGAATAACTGCGGTATAAATGTCAATGGAGTCGCAACTCCGATTTACGGATGACATAGTCATTATGGGCAGCTCGCTTAATGATCTTAGCAGAATATTGAACTTGGCTTCGCACCAGGTTGGTCTCGGAATAAACCTGAACAAAACAAAAGTCATTTTTAATTACAATATCAAGCCGAGGTCAATATGGGTGAAAAATTTGACTCTCGAAGTTGTGCAGGAATAAGTCTACCTTAGATAGACTATTCAGCTAGGCGCTGAACTTTAGCAAAAAAGCTGACAAAAGCATTCGGGAAACTTCGGCACATCCTCGTCGTCCATACACAAAAGTCTTAAAACAGTTTGTAATATCGTACGGAGCTGAGACGTAGACACTGACAGGTCTCTGAAAGCTGGAGGAAGCTGAAGTGGTAATGGGCCGGACACATCTGCCGCAGATCTGACAACCGATGTGGCAAACGGGTTCTATAGTGGAGACCATATACGTGACGACGCAGAGTGGGACGACCCTGCGACAGACGGGCGGATAAGGGTTGCAAAAGACCGTAGTGGAGAGACTCAGGCTGATTATCATAATATCGCTCTATAGCCATCGATGTCTATAGATAGGCTTATCCAATACAAAACGCAGTCCAAAAACGTGCCGCTTGCCACGTGTACCTACCAACTTTGGGGGTCAATTCTCAAGCTATGATAATGTCACATGCAATATTTATCGGAAATTCTTTCGCAATGCATACTAAAATACTAGTTTCACTCAATATTATTATTAGGTAAGCGCGCTCTACGCTTGCTAGCTCGCGACTGTTGGTGCAGCTACATTTTGATTGGTTTTGGGGGAACGTTTTTATTTCAGTGATAGCCTATCTATATACATCGATGTCTATAGCTAAGTTTATACCCAGTGCACTGTCATTTTCATCTTGCTTCATCCTTTGACGCATGCCTGAGTAACTGCAAGTGTGAAACCGACCTAAACTAGTGAAGACAGCGCATGCCTCTAACGCACATTATTGTTTGTCTAGTAACAAGAGGGTTGGTTCATTCCTCGCTTAGAGAATCAACATAGCGATCATAGGAAATGCGGCCAGCGTTCTGCTACTACAGCACTTGAACAGGATTTATATTTAAATTAGATTTTAGAAGTAATGTTATTTTTTAGTTGTTAAATTTAGCTTGCTTAATTAAAAATATAGGTCGTGTCACCTAATCTAAAACTATTATTAAAAATCTTAACCAAACCAAATGGATGACTTTTTATTGTAGAATTCAGTGTCTCAATTGCTTAACATTGTCGTTGGCAGAATCATTCGGATCGATGGGCATAAAACATTCATCAAATGAGCCCAGACAAGTACAGTTGGCAAAGTATCACTCTGAACACCTGCGAGTATGTTTTTTATCCCAACGTATTACGGTTTATTTTCACAATCAAAATATGGCAAATATATAGCTGAGTTCGCGATATAAATACAATTGAGAGATATAAATATTCACTTATGTTAGAACTGGGCATATATTGCCGATGTTAAGTTTTAGAAAAAAATTAAATCATACATATATGTAGTTAATAAGTTACTTAAATAATTATAATACACTACACATTATACCTACAAACATAAACTATATATACTTTACACATTGTAGTATATGGTTTAGATAATATTGCATATTTATTACAAGATTATATATCTCCAAATGTTCGTAATTTAATTTCTTAGTAAGTTGGAGCGAACTACTTCAAGTACAATAATTATTTTGAATGTCTATGAACGAAACCATTATAAAATTGGAGATACAAAAAGTTTCGCTTTGTTGAAAAACGATTTTGCAGTATTTTTTCGAATAACAATAGAAGCTTTCAGAGTTGAAGGTACCTACCTAGTATAATTACTATTTGAATAAGTTAATATTTTCGTTTGAACCTGCGACCTGTGATTTTGAGTTTCTTTTTTTATATATATTCATATATTTAAAATCGTTTTTTTATAAACTGCCTCCGTGGTCGAGCGGATAATGTAAATAAATACATTTAATTAATATTGAATTTATTTGTGAATTTCTCGAGTTTGGTACGCTGGAGACATCGACGAGCTTGCCTCTTGTCATGATTGGTCTATAGTAAAGTTGGCTAAATGTGAATCCGCTTATAAGCGTGGTTTCTGACCACCCTGAAAGGGAAACGGTCGTGATGATACTTTTTATTTACTAACTTAAATAATTAAGGTCTCCCTGTGGTCTAGAGGTTAAGTCCATGGATTTAGACCCAGTGGTACCGGGTTTTATTTATTTATTTAAATTGTGTGACATAATGCCGTTTATTTAAGTGGAAACTTTGCTCTGTATGTTTCCTGAATAAAAAAAAAACATTCTCTGCCTGTCAGACATTCGGGACAACGAGAACATGTGAGGTAGGTGCAATATTTCGAATAATAAAAGACATAGATTAACATTTTGGTGTATTGATTTATAAATTTTATTAACTATGATAAATATTTATTAATAAAATTACATAAAATACACACACACACACATATAATATACACTACATAAATAAGTTATGCTATATACTAAATAAACATATATTCGATTCGATTTCTAGTCGCG
This sequence comes from Tinea semifulvella, assembly GCA_910589645.1. NCBI lineage: Eukaryota > Metazoa > Arthropoda > Insecta > Lepidoptera > Tineidae > Tinea > Tinea semifulvella. The sequence continues at coordinate 2,686,699 of OU342604.1, forward strand.
ACACAATCATCATTACAGCCCCTAGAACACAGTGTCCCAGACCTCCACTTTTGGAAATGGGCCTTTCAGAAATTTCTGGTGAATATGGCCACGCTGATAGACGGGCGAAAGTCTTATGACATTTTTTATGACAATTTATTAAAGATTTTTCAAGTTGATATTGGTGAAACCGGGACTGACAACGGCTTAACAAATATCTATTACAAATAAGTACGTGAGAAAATTGAATTTCTCATTTCACCTTTTTAGGAATTTTTGACCGCCTCCGTGGTCTAGTGGTAACAAACGTTGCCGTGAACTCGGGAGGTCGTGGGTTCGATTCCCACTGGGGGCAAGTTGTACATTGTATAATTTGTCTCGGTCTGGGTGTTTATATGTATAATATGTATATATTTACAAACAAAAAAGTATAATATGTAGTTTATCAACCATCTAGTTTCCGTAACACAAGCCTCGTAGCTTACCACGGTAATTAGATGGCGCTGTGTGACCTGTCTGGAAATATTTATTTGTTATTTATTTATTTTAGGAAAGCGAAACGAGCCACCGCCGCTCTCGATTAATAACGTGCGACAAACTAATAGACTTTTTTAATTTAGATTACTTTTGTAAAAACGTTTTCATATCAATTCGGGCTTCTCTACTCGTGTATATATCGATGGGTAAAATACAATGTTTGAATTGAGATTAAATTAACCCCTAATAGAAGATAGGGTTATAAATTTAACCTATCAAATACCTTAATAAATAGTGACCAAACAAATCTAGTGGGGTCAGCGAGACCCTTTGTCCTAAGGGGTCAAAGTAAGCCAAAGATATAATACAATTGCACCAAGACCCATTTTGTACTATTTTTATGTACTAAGGTATTACTTTATCAACGGATTTCCACGACGACTTTTGGAAATCGTAGTTAGTGTTCAGGTTCTCATATCATATACGGTGGTCGTTCCTTTCTTAGCACGTGTGTCGTACTTAGTGATCGGCTGAAGTCTTTATTCATTAACCTCTGTTTATTTTTAAAGATGGAAGTCACAAAATCATCTAACGATGTAAAGGTCCCAACTCGGTGGCTACCAATTCGTTGTCGCAGGAACCTCAGAATCCTCTGTTTGTAGTGGCCGCCAATTTGTGGAACAATTTGCCAGTAGAAATTCGCCAAGCACCCAATAGATCACACTTTAAGAAAATGATATATTCACATTACTTAAACAGTTCCCAACAGCGTATGTAAGATATATAGTATATGTATTATTGTGTACATATTTGTATGTATATTGATATGTATTATGATATCATAGAATAAGTTTATTTTATTTTTCTTTTAAATTAAGTTTTATATTTGAGCCCTTTGCACCTACCTCTTAATCAAAATTCTCTGTATTGTCCCAAAGGTTGGCTGCTAGAGAATGCCTAGCGGCATTAAGCCCGCCCTTTGTACATAGTGCAATAAAGTTTTTAAATAAATATAATTCGCATTACTCAACTCACCGTGGAGCCTCCCAAAGAAACCTCAAGGCGCTTACGGACTAAAATCCTATAACCATCTCATTTCACTGTTGCTCCTGTGTGCCTTTACAGCTAAGTCTGAGTCGTGGCAACTACTTTGCTACGAAGACTAGAATAAACTTGTACTTGCATAATACTTATTTATTTATGATAGGGTGCCAACAGTGCTAACATCACACACTTATTTGTACTTAACACTAAATCAGAATTTAGATGTTGCACCTATTATAGGCGACCACCACATTACCACAGTAGCCTTTATTGCCTATAAGAAATAACAAAATTATAAAATTTTCAATAAGTATACAAAAACTAAATATTATTCAAAATACTAAAGCTGAAACAATTATATATAAATATATATATATATGTATATAATAAAGATACAATTCCTTTTAGAAATAAAAAAAAATATATAATGATAACTTTTAAAATTGTTTCTTATTCACCTCTCTAATTCCTACTTATGCTGCGCCAGCTTGGCTTCGTCTCTCCGCCGATACCAATATTCAGAGTCAGCAAAACATGTCGCTCAGGGTGGTATCCGGTGCGCCGTGGTTCATGCGAAATTGTGTAATTGCTAAAGCTCAGGTTCTCATATCGTATGCGGTGGTCATCCCTTCCTTAGCACGTGTGTCGGATCCTGGTGCTACTGTGTGGGTTTGGGACCTCTGTGAAACCAACAGAAACAAGATTCAGAGCCAGCAGAACATATCGCTCAGAGTGGTATCCGTAGCGCCGTGGTTTGTGCTAAATTGTGTAATTGCTAAAGATCTAGAGATGCCTATTATCGAGGCATTTGATCTCGGCCTACTTATGTTTTACCGGGCTGTCAATGGATCCTACACACATCTTCAGGATATCGCGATTTTAGAGAAGAGCTAAGGTAAAAGAATGTAGGAGACTAGATTCGTGAGCCACACGGGCGTTGTTATACTAGGAACAGCGCTTAGCACTAGAGGTGCGTGGAATTGCCGTCGGGACGCAACACGCCGAGATTGTGCCGCAGGGACAACTAGAAATTATCATTAAAATCAGCCGGTCCTGGATGAATCCGCTGTCTATGTATTTAGTAACAATATAAAAAACATCCCTCCTCCTTGGGTCGTTTTCCTCAATGCTAAGGGTCGTGACCCCCTCCTCGGATCACTTTGTCCCGGACGATGCTGCACCATCCGGGTCTGCTCACGGCGGCGTGCAGGGCCTCGTGGACTTGGGTGTGAAGTGTGGTGCGGATCTGGTCTGACCAGTGTGTCGGGCTCCGGCCACGGGGTCTCTTGCCTTCAATTTTTCCCGTGATTACTAGCCTTTCCAGATTACCAGAGCTTTTACGGACTATATGACCAAAATACTCAAGGACTCGTTGCAGGCAGATGGAAGAGAGCCTGGTAGTGACTTTGAGCTCCTTGAGTATTGATAAGTTAAAAGAGTATTGGTAAGATAAAAAAACATATCGGGCCAAAATTGCCACATTTAACTAGTCTATTAAATATGGGTCTACGTGAGCCCTGTCAGAAAGGGTTAAGAGATACCGATCAAAGGGATTTGCTGTCAAATTGTCAGTAAAGGTGAGCTATGACAGGTCAAAAGTTATTGCGGGTCCATTTATAGATTTCGAATAATATTCATTGTATTTTCCGGTCGATTGGGTTAAACGTTTCTTTCCTTAGAAGAAAAAAAGGACTTTTCTATATATGGGTAAAGAATCTTTTACTTGTGATGTTTCGGCCAAACAGAGAGTGTTCCGACCAGGGGCCTTATTCTGGCGTGAAAGGCGACAGATCTCCATAGAAAACTGTCTCATTCGAGCAAATCAAGTGGACATGAAGATCGTCGATGTCTCCAGCGTACCAAACTCGATAAATATCACAAAAAAAAACAAAAAAAAAACGTTTATTTGTCTAAAATACGTAAGCTAAATACACACATCAAAAAAGTCTAGGGATCAAGCATGTTTATGCGGATTTCTTGTGATTGAGATGTGGCTTTGTAATAAATTTATGATTTTATAAATTTATATGGATCCTTTTTGGTGCATTTCATAATTTAAAACAGGAACTGTCAATCAAATTCGAGTAAAAGATGAAAATCAGCTGTCAATATTTTCCCTATAAAAACATAAGACGCATTGAAGACATTATTAGTGCTACTGTTTCCCTACTACTGATTAAAACCAACGTTATTATGGAGCGGCGACGTCATTTAAGCAGGGAAGAAATGATCAGAGCCGTGGGAATGATAGAAGCTGGTTCCCGGCAACGTACTGTGGCTTTAGCTCTGAATACAAGTCAGAGTGTTATCAGTCGACTTTGGACACGTTACCGAACCACTGGTACCGTGGCTGAGCGCCATGGAGGACGGTATCGCTGCACCACACGGAGACAAGACCGATACATTCAAATCACAGCTCGAAGAACTCCAACAATAACCGCCATGATGTTAGCCGTGAGCCTTCATCGCTCTTCAGGGAACTTAATTAGCGACCAAACAGTCAGAAACCGCTTGCATGAAGTGAACCTTCATTCCCGAAGACCGCTACGGGTACCACCTATAGCAATGCACAATCGTAGGACTCGATATCAATGGGCTCTTGAACACAGAAATTGGACAGAAGAACAATGGCGTTTCGTGTGCTTTTCTGATGAGTCTCGTTTTGGTATGAGGCCGGATACAAGACGTATACGACACTGGAGAACCCCTGGACGCCAACAGCGATTAAAATCCTGCCAGGAAGTCCATCCTTATAGTGGTGGAACCATCATGGTATGGGCGGGTATTTCGATCGGCGGAAGAACTGAGTTGATTTGGATCAGAGGCAACCTCAACGCTCAAATTTATGCTGAGACGGTTGTATCAGACGTCATCGTTCCTCTACAAGTGCATATCGGTCCCTTATTTCAGTTAATGCATGATAATGCACGACCGCACACCGCAAGAGTTGTAAGACAGACTCTCGCCGCAGCTAACATCAATGTCCTGCCCTGGCCTGCTCAGTCGCCAGACTTGAACCCGATTGAGCATGCATGGGATATTCTTCAGAGAAGAGCTCTGCCGAATATGGAGGGTATCCAGTCGCAAGAAGACCTTTTTTTGTTGTTGCAACGAACATGGGCGGCCATTCCACAGCGTGATTTGGATGAACTCATTTTGAGTATGCCAAACCGATGTTCTTGTGTTGTTAGTGTTCGCGGTAGAAACACGGATTATTAATTGTTTAAGTTACCCAATAAAATTAAAAAAAAAACTGTTATTTCAGTCTTTTTTTCGAACTTTAATGTTAGTGGTTCAAATGTCAAAAATCCCTTTATTAGGAAAATGGCAATTTTTTTTACTAATGCAAAGGTGACTTGGTTTATCGTTACTGTAGACAAACGAAAACATTTTATTTGATCAATCCTTAAAGAAAATTTTAATGAATATCAATCAGGAGAAAAGTTATTGCAAAAATATATGTTGATCCCTAGACACTTTTGATGTGTGTACATTATACACAGTAAGCAAACACATTTTTTGACGTTACTACATAAACGACATTTGTTTTTATTGACACATTAAATTCATGTAGGTAATTAAACATTGCAATGTCCTTCGCACTAATAGATTATTTCTATTACCCACTGTATATAATAATAAAAAAATGTGTCTCAACCGAGAATCGAACCCGTTACTTTCGCGTGTTAATCCATGGACTTAACCACGGGGGCATTAATTTAGTATCTATGTTTGCAAAAGCAAATCTAATTTCGAAAAAGGTAACCCGTAAATCCATGTAAGCGAATCCGTACGTTACAACCATAATTACATGTAGGCTGGCAACATTTTGCTCCGGCATTTACTATCAAATATTCAGTAAAATGCTAATTCTCTAATTACACATCTCTAGAGTAATAAGAAAATAGATACACGAAGCTCGTGGGAGGTGCACTTCCGGATGCAGCGACGCGTGAATTGTCGCGCGACATATTGTCAAAATAACAAATCAAAAAAGCACCTTAAACAGAAAATTAACTAATAATAATACAAAATGAAAATACTATTATACAAGACCTGAGATAAAAGTATTCTGAGAATGTTATTACTTCAAAACGTTTGACATTGACATTGTTTGTTTCATAAAATATACAAAGTTTATAAAGTGCAACCTAAAAGTATCATCACGACCGTTTCCCTTCCGGGGTGGTCAGAATCCACGATTATATAGAAGCGGATTCACATTTAGCCAACCTAACCAAACTCGAAAAATATCACAAATAAATTAAATAATAATTAAATATTATTGTGTCTCGACCAGGAATCGAACCCGGTGCTTCCGAGTCTAAATCCACGGACTTACCGCTCGACTACGGAGGCAGTTAAACACCATATAAACTAAACGAAAAAAGAGAAAATATAAATTAAGGTCATACAAAAAAAAAAAAAAAGATAAAAAAAAATATCTAATAAAAAAATGTACACATACTCGTAATAGCTTACTGTGCATATATGGATCGACTTCCATATTTTGGCTGTGGACCTAGTACCAAATACTAAAACCCTTTTTTGCTCTCGATGTTTTTGGTCTTCTGCTGTAGAGTCAGTCATTTATTAAACTTGAATATTGTTTGTTAAAAACTACAATCTAAATACGTTGTTAAAACAATGGGGATACATACACAAATCCGCCAAGATCTGGAAAAACCAATTTAACACGAGTGTGGCGACACCAAACGTTTATACGTACATATTTTTTTTTTTTTTTTTTTTTTCAGACAGGTCACTCAGCGCCATCTAATTTCTGTGGTAAGCTACAAGGCTTGTGTTACGGAAACTAGATGGTTGATAAACTACATATTATACTTTTTTTTTTTTTTGTAAATATATACATATTATACATATAAACACCCAGACCGAGACAAATTATACAATGTACAACTTGCCCCCGGTGGGAATCGAACCCACGACCTCCCGAGTTTACGGCAACGTTTGTTACCACTAGACCACTGAGGCGGTCTGCCAAGTTCTACAGATATATGTTCTGGAAGGCCCATCTCCAACAGTGGAGGTTTAGGACGTTGTGTTCTAGGGGCTGTAATGAAGTTATACATTTACAATACGTTCCCGTGAGGTGGAGAGCACGTTAAGACATACCAATTTATGGAATCGTTAGGAAATTACATAGTCAAAGATTCAAGGTGTTTTAGGAGCTGTAATGATGGGCAACTTTGAGTTAAGAATAACCATATCAACGCTTAAAAATATCAGCTTCGGACTAAAAAAGTTTATTTTCCAACCCTAAGTAATACTTACGTTTCCAAGTAGTATTATTTATAAGTAGTATTTATCAAGTGCGCGACGATCTGTCTCTTTGTGTCTTTTGTCGGTGTCTTCGGAATGTTACCCAAATAACGAAACATCGACTATGAAGCTAAGGGTACAATTTTCCTACACATAAATATATCTACCTAATAAATGTTTCAAAGTTGTAAGGCGAAAGATCACAAGTCAAATAATTACATTAACTAACATTTCAATTCAATTACTAAACGATTTTAAATTCATTAGATCCACCCTGTTTACTGTGAATATTTTAAATTACAAATTACTAGCTTTGAGCCTATATTTGTGTAGCAAAGGTGGGAATAATATTAGATCTTTTAACTTAAAGTTGGTGGTAGTAACGAAACTAGCTAGACGCTAGGGTGGAATGCGGCTTTCCCGCTTGCTGATCGTCTTAGGTACTGCGTTCGTACGGCTACGCGCATCGACGCATTAAGCGAGACGATATAAATAAATATATACGATAGTCATTATATTATTATTCTTCATTTAGTATGTTATTGCACGAAAAAAATTGTACAAAGGCGAAGATTAATGCCTACAAGGCATTGTATGAGATGAAGGGTTGTGCTGATATAAAATAATAAAATAACAAACAATATACTACATTCACTACATACTAAGAAATACATACACTACATACTAATAAATACATACACTAAATCCTTTTATCTTTTAGACTAGGAGGTATCAAAAATAGGTATTAAATATATAAATATTATTATTAAATTCTTTATTGCACGAAAAAATTGTAAGGCGAAGATTATTTCTAACATCTAACCTTTGGGAGAGTATGAGATGCAGGGTTGTGCTGATATAAAATAATACAATAACAAACAATATACTACATTCACTACATACTAAGAAATACATACACTATATACTAAGACATTTAGGTACATACAATATCTACTAATAAATAAATACTCTAAATCCTTTTATCTTTTAGACTCAGAGGTATCGGGTTTGATTCCTGGTCGCGACACAAAAATATTTATTAATGTAAATAAATACATTTAAATAATATTAATAAAAGAGAAGACAAATTTCTAAGCATTGCAAGGATTCACCGTGCGGGTGCCGGGTCCATCGTGTGTGGGTAAGAGTTGAGAAGAATGGTGTCTCGGGCTTGCGACCGACAATAGGCTTATATTCGAAGTTAATTATAGTACATTAAATATAAATTAAAAGCTACCTAAATAATAAAATTAAAAATAAACTAAACTATAAATAAAAAATGTCCTCCATCCGAGATAGTCCCAAGGAGACTGGCAACATTTCCCCTCTGTATAGCGAGACTAATACGTTGGCAGAAATAATTGCCAGCCTTCCTGTCTCCAGACCTTTCTGTCAGCCGCTTTGACAACTCCTTGGCCAAGCGCCTCGCTGACGGTCCCCATGGGCCCAAAATAATTCAAAATAAATTTTAAATAATATTTAATTTATTTGTGATATTTCTCGAGTTTGGTACGCTAGAGACATCGACGAGCTTGCCACTTGTCATGATTGGTCTATAGTAAAGTTGGCTAAATGTGAATCCGCTTATTAATAAGCGTGGTTTCTGACCACCCCGAAAGGGAAGCGGTCTCGTTGATACTATACTTTTACTTTCATTAAATCCTAAAAAATACATACATAATAAGCAAGGAAAAGAAATAAACCCTAGTCTATATTAACTGTTTATAAAAATCCGGCACATATTTATAATTTAATGAAACGTTATATAATACAAACAGGATAATTAAAACATAACAAACGACTCTTTACTTAGAAAGGATGTTCAAATGTTTAAAATACATGGAGTTTCAAAGCAACTGTGCTCAATGGAGTAGGTAGATACAGATTGAAATGAAATGAAATTAAATTATTTATTTGCATTGAACATGGTAATAGTAAAAATTTGTAGTAAGTTAGTTCTGCACATTCAGCCATTTCTGGCACACAAATTTTGTTAAACATTATTTACAATGTTAAAATCTTATTATTATATTTATAATTTTAGTCACACTTATTACATACAGATTATTATTAAAACATATTGTACAGGTAATTGTTATAATACACATAAAAATACTAAAAAATTGTGGTTGTAATATTCACTTAGCGAATAGAAGCAACATTCTATCAATAGTTTCCTAATGTGGCCTTTAAACTGATTGTCAGGTAGTTTTGACAAATCGAACCAATTTTGAAGAAGAAGAAAGTGACAGAAGTTTTGTCGTTATTTATACTTATGTATTATTCATGTATCTTCTACGGGTAGAGACATTATTTCCGCAATATTACCTGCTGTTTTTGTATCAAAGTCAAGAAGATATATACAATTAGAGTTGCCATCCGAGCGTCAACAGGTGATCCTCTGAGTAGGGAATATCTTATTCAGAGGATCAGTGTTGCCATTCAACGAAGCAACGTCGCCGGATGCCTCGGAACATTGGTTTCAACTTCTCCTGGATTCGATAACATGTAGATTATAATCAAGATATTTGTAAGTATTTAGTTTTTATATTAATTAGGTTTATCTTTTAGTTTATTTAATTTAAGGTTTTGTTTAGTTTATTTTTAATTTTAGCATAAATTTATTTAATTATTTTTATTAAATTTTATTTTATTTGTATCTCTTACTTCGAATAAATCAGAGTTATATTGAGTCTTGCGAGACTCCTGGAAGACCAAGACCACCTACTAGATCTGATGTACTTTCGTTATAATAATGATAATAATACCTAATAGAACCCACTATACCTAAAAGAACGCTTTAAGTTTCTCTCCTCAACTCATGATCGCGAATTGCGATCTGTGCAGAACAACCTCCTCTCTATTCCTATCCACTCCTCGACCAGATATTCAAATTATTTTACTGTTACTGCAGCATCACTCTGGAACTCCCTTCCCCTTTCCCTTCGCACTCTTCAAACTGCAGTCTCCTTAAAAAATAATCTATACTCTCACTTTTTATCCATACAATTCGTATTTATAGTCGTATTCGTAGTTGACCTCATTCATATTCCGTATTGTGAAAAAAAAAAAATTAAGTGTAAAAATTCATATTTCAGTAAGTATTATGTGTAGTGTATTGTATGTGTGTATTATGTATGTATAGTATGTATTGTTGTTTATGTAGTTTATTGTATCAATATTATAATATTATTTGTAAGTATTAGTATAAATTAATATTTTATAATATCTCTCATTATATATCATTTATATATTTTTTGGCACTCTGCCTGTAAATGGTTACATTTCACAAAGGTTATCTGGTAGAAGATGCCTTAAGGCATAAAGCTCCCCTATGCGCTTAGTTTTAAGTTATTTAACTTTGTGCAATAAAGAATTTTTATTAATATTATAATAATATTCACACAAAAAATCCCAAATTATTTCATTCATTCTTTGTATATCTGAGACAAAATACATTAACCGGTCGAGGAACGTATAAAATCCCTCTACTTGTGTACAAAACGGTGTGAAAATTACTCCGCCAGTAAAAAGGCTTGGCGGGAAACCTAAAAAATAAAAATTTATAAAGCACAATGGCTTTATATTGTGCAAATTTGACGTGTTAAATTAATTGGTGTTTTTTTTTCTAAAGTACACCATTTATCTAGCGGTTAAGACCATAGATTTATCTACAGAGGAACCAAGTTCGATTCCTGATCGAGAACACAGATATTTTCGACTAGACGATATTAGATATAGCTTACCACTTGTCATGATGGGCATATAGTTTAATGTCTTTCTATAAAAGCGTGGTTTCTGACCACACTGGACAAAATACTTTTTTTTTTTATACTAGCACGACATGAGACTTTGCACCCCCCTGATGGTAAGTGGCGCGCGAGGTCCATGAAGGTTAGCAACTGAAATCAGACACTATGCCGGCTTGACTGGACATGACGGCAATTCGAGCCTGATCCTGAAACGTGTGAATACACTTTACTGGGTTTATCGGCACGAACGGTGGATACTTCCCCGCCCCGGCAGACTGGGCAAATTACCACCATCAGTCTGCCTACCACCTATTGCAACCTTAAAGACCTACGGTCGTTATGATACATTACTCTATAAATATATATCATTACATTACAGCCCGTAGAGCACAGCATCCTAGACATTCACTGCTGGAGATAGGCCTTCCAATTTGGCCTACACTCGCCACGCTGGCGCTGGCCAGACGGCGGGGATATGATGTATTTTTTTAATGACAATGGGGTGTATCAGGCAAAGCTTTTTGTAGATGTCGCTAGCGGCAATGGTACCTTGTTTTACACCTATATCTCATCATTTTAAAATGTTTATGTAGTTTTGTATTTTTATAACAGTAAAATGTATTTTAAATTAACGTTACCTACCTTGAAAGACGGATTAAGAAAGCGCACACCGTCTTTAAAAAGAAAAAAGGTTTTATTAATAGAACGGCAATTTTGAGATCATCATATCTTTGATTTCGCTTAGAAATCTTTATTTGTACACTAAAAAGCTGCTCACTTCGGCATAATATTCAGAAAATAATAAATTTCGTAATAAAAATACAAGTTTTCTATGCAACTGACAGTTACATTAGGTACCATCTATCATGCGCCATCTATCGTGATAAAAAGTTAGTGATACACCCCATTTATTAACGATTCCACAAGTTGGGATTAGTGTAACCGGGACCGACGGCTTAACGTGCTCTCCGAGGCACAGGAACAATGATATTGTTTGACAATTACAAATGTACGTAAGAAAATTGTATTTCTCATTGGTACATGCAGAGTGGTTTGAACCGATCTTTGTAGGATTTAAATAAGCGTTCTTACAATAGAGCCACCACCGCTTCCCAGCCGGAACACAATAACACTTGTCATGATGGTCCTATAGTAAAGTTAGCTAAATGTGAGTTCGCTTCTTTAAAAAGCGTGGTTTCTCACCCCCAAATGGGATATTTATTTATTTATTTAAATACTTTATTGCACTTAAAAACCTAGTACATAGGCGAGCTATAACGCCATAAGGCATTCTTCACCAGCTAACCTTGGGGATCATGTAAGGTGATGGGCAGGATAAAGAAAAATATTAAAATAGCTTAAATTAGTAAATAAACATAATAACGCATTCATCAAATATACATATACATACACAATATAAAAATATATGATAAAAAAATATGGATATGGTCGTGATGATACGAATAAATATATATATATATAGTTTTTATTGTAATATAGTTTATTTAAATTAAGGTTTTCTTTTTAATATTGTAATTTGTTACTAATAAACTGTTTGTATATTATTTTAAAATTGGAATGGTAATTCAAATAGTAAGAAGATATTTTTTTTTATTACTGCCTCCGTCTAGCGGTTAAGTCCGTGGATTTAGACTCGGAGGTACCGGGTTCGATTCCTGGTCGAGACACAAAAATATTTGTTGATGTAAATCATTTTATCATCATTACAGCCCCTAGACGGCGTCCTAGACCTCCACTGCTGGAGATGGGCCTTCCAGAAAATATATCTGGAGTATTTGGCCTACACTCGCCACGTTGGCCAGACGGCTTGGCAAGGATTAATGTAAATAAATACATTTAATTATTATTTAGTTTATTTGTGATATTTCTCGAGTTTGGTACGCTGGAGAGAACGACGAGCTTGCCACTTGTCATGATTGGCCTGTAGTAAAGTTGGCTAAACGTGAATCCGTTTATTTATAAACGTGGTTTTTTTTTATATTTATTTCTTTAAACAATTTCAGATATAACACTAAAGAAAACTTAGGAATCGTGTCTAAAAAACTTCAGTGATATGTTGTTTTTATATACATTACCAACTGGTTTAATTTTCCCCTATTTATTATTCATAGTCCATCTGATGCCCTCAACGGTTTTTAAAAAGGCCCTTGTGCGGACGTGTACAAATTCCTCTAAGCTCCAAACATTTTTGTTTCCGCAAAAAAAAAAACATTTTAAACCAAAGTCCGTCTGATTTGATTTTATTTTGATGGCAGTTTAAAAACAAATTGATTTGCCAAAAACGAGTGTGTATTATAAAAAAAATCTGTTTATAATACACACTTTATATATATATATATTGCCTGTTCGTCAAAAGATATTTTTACTCGTGTAAAGAAGCAGGCTTGTCGATTTCTCCAGCATACCAAACTCGAGAAATACCACAAATAAATTAAATAAATTATCGTGTCCCGACTAGGAACCAAAACAGTTACCTCCGCGTCTAATTTCACGGACTTAACCGCTAGACCACTGAAGCAGTTATTATCATCAGTTATATATATTGACGATTTAATAATCGTATATATTTTTTTATGAATAATAAATTCATTTTTGACCTATAAATTAGGCAGTAGACACGTTTTTGACAGACTGTACGCATGTTTTAGCTTTTGCCTTGAACAATCTAAGTTTTAATTAGATTTGTTATTGGGTAATTTATGATTTCACAATCTAATTTCACTAATCTCTATTCGTGCCACTGGACAAAGGTCATGTTGACATTTTAACCTTTATAATTTAATGTCAGAAGACCTAGATCTGGGATGGGGATAGGGACATTCTCTTTATTAGCATAACAGCGCCCGTGTGGCTCACGAACCAACTAGGTTCGACTGCTGCAGCTCTCCCACAGAATCTACTCTAGAAAGTGGTCTTCCGTTGGGGTCTTTGCGGAAGACAGAGCGATATTTATTCTCTCTATTCTTATGAATAAAGTCAATTTAAAAGGTAAATCAAAGGAATAGCTACTGACAATGGACTATTATAAAACTAAAAATAATTTAAATATTATGATTTAGGCAAGCTTAAATAAAAATAAAATGACAATATTGATACCATTTATTTATTGTAATTTTAACATGTGGCGATGGCAATTTTATCTTATTTATTATTTATTTTATTGTAACTTATTTATTATTTATTATTTTTATTGCTTTTGCATGCATTAACAATAAATCAGAATAGTTTTAGCTTAAAGTTTTATCAAAATTATTACTAATATTTTAAATTGTAAATAATATATATAAAGATTAAAGTTTTGAAATTTTTGTTTTATACTTCACGAATGATATAATACGTTAATTGTGAAATTCAGGTGAAATAAATAACTGTAGAATACTAGGGTAGCTAGTGCAGCTGGAGCCCAAGACACAAGACGAAAATTCCTGGTTTGGGCTCCAACGTGCAATACAATTGGAAATATGTAGCGTCAATTTTGTTCACATTATGAAATTTATTATATTATATTTAAACTTTTTAAACTTTCGCGCATATTCATAATAGTTTTTTTAAATAATTTTAACGGGTCTTTACGCGATTTACCTTAGAGACATATTTCTCCCGACGTTTCAGCCAAGTTGCATTGGCCGTGGTCACGGGTCGACTGAAGCTATGCGGTGTAGTCTCGTACATACTGGGCGGCAGATGTAAACCTACCCACTTATCACTTTTAAAAGTTTTTAGAAATCACGACACACGACACTTACAATATCCTTGGCGACACCGGGCGATTTTTCCCGGCGTCGAAACCTATTGATTACTGGATTCCACGATGAAGATAGCTTATAACCCCCCTCTCGATTGAAATTTTTGTGTTTCTTTATTTCGATCGCTTCACGTACTATTCTAGGGTAATAGTGCCGATCGGTGGAAAGTATCTTTGGGTCATGCAGCTCAATCCAATGGTTTGTGCCACTATCCATTAGGTGTTCTGCTATTGCTGACTTGTTTAATTGGCAGTTTTTTACAGCTGCTATATGTTCCTTGACCCTCTCAGCTATTGTGCGCTTAGTTTGGCCAATATATGAACTCCCACAGCTGCAGTCCACTTTATACACGCCAGGCGTTTGGAAAGGAATGACATCCTTTGGGGTGCGTACGTGTTTTGCTACTTTGGAGAATGGGGTGTACACAGCATTGATAGATAACTTTTTGAAAGCTGTACCAATTTTATCCGTTACTCCTTTCACATATGGTAAGAACGCGGGCAGCCGATTGACCTGCTACGTGTATAAAGTGGACTGCAGCTGTGGGAGTTCATATATTGGCCAAACTAAGCGCACAATAGCTGAGAGGGTCAAGGAACATATAGCAGCTGTAAAAAACTGCCAATTAAACAAGTCAGCAATAGCAGAACACCTAATGGATAGTGGCACAAACCATTGGATTGAGCTGCATGACCCAAAGATACTTTCCACCGATCGGCACTATTACCCTAGAATAGTACGTGAAGCGATCGAAATAAAGAAACACAAAAATTTCAATCGAGAGGGGGGTTATAAGCTATCTTCATCGTGGAATCCAGTAATCAATAGGTTTCGACGCCGGGAAAAATCGCCCGGTGTCGCCAAGGATATTGTAAGTGTCGTGTGTCGTGATTTCTAAAAACTTTTAAAAGTGATAAGTGGGTAGGTTTACATCTGCCGCCCAGTATGTACGAGACTACACCGCATAGCTTCAGTCGACCCGTGACCACGGCCAATGCAACTTGGCTGAAACGTCGGGAGAAATATGTCTCTAAGGTAAATCGCGTAAAGACCCGTTAAAATTATTTAAAAAAACTATATTATATTTCACTATTGTATTTATTATTGTAACTAATTTCTACTGTATAATATAAATAAAGAATATTATTATTATTATTTTAAAAAATCTGTAAATGCTTGTAGTGTCGTACGTTTAGTCAGGCCGAGCGACGCATTTTGTCCCTGTTGGTCCTACATACATACATATCTTCACGCCAAATCCCTTGCGGGGTAGGCAGAGACAATTGAGCGCCACTTGTCACGATCACGACATACCTCTTTCGCTTCTTCGACATTCATCAACCTCTTCATACATGCCCTCTTGTTTCGATGGCTTTTTAATTCACCTTCAGCTAATGTTTTATTTATTTGATCATGATAGGCAAGTCTTGGTCTGCCAGGGCCTCTTTTACCCACAACTTTCGCATTATATATCTGGTTCGTCAATCTCTCTTCGCTCATCCTTTCGACATGCCCGAACCATCGGAGCATGCCTTTCTTTATTTTTGTAGCTATGCTTTCTTTTATACCTACCCTTTTGCGTATTTCGTTATTACGTATACGGTCCATCAAAGTTACGCCGCATATCCGACGTAAAGACCTCATTTCTACTGCATTAACTCTACTCTCATGCGTATTCTGACATATCCACGTCTCGCTTCCATACATAAGTGTTGGTATTAGCATGGCATTGTGTATGGCGAGTCGAGCTTTATCACAGACATTTCGACTGGCGATCAGTGACCCCATAGGCTGCCGCAGCGTAGGTAAGACGGGAACGGATGAACATGTTGTAGATGAGTATGAGGCAGCTTTGCATGCTTCCCCGCCTCGACGCGACGACTCTCCGCCTCGACTCTAGAATATGTAGCTGACGACTAAATAACTAAATTTACTAACCAAAATTTTAAATTACCTCGTTAACGACCCAATGACTACCAAGTCGCTTTGGAAGCCCCGCAAAATTTCTAGTATATAGTTAAATTTCTAGTAAAATTTCTAATGTTCCAATAGGTATTATCTTATTATCTCCTATACATACACCTACTTTATTTTTATTATTTCTTACTTGGTAAAATATATAAATTGAAGCTATAAAATTTTATTGCCAAATATTTCGCCTCTCTTTGGAGCGGCGTCATCAGTGACAGTTATTTTTATTATTGTAATTATCTAATTTATCATAAAATGTCTAACATATATATTCTACACAAACCCTACATCACACAAGCACACATTACACTTTCATTTATTTATTTACTTTCTATATATTTACGACATAGACATACTTACATCACACACTCATACGCATAAAAACACAAGCATCCCAACCCTGTTTTTTTTTTCTTTGAATAACCGGTTTGTATTCTTACTTCCAACATGTTTTTGTTGTTTAATAATTCTTACTAAAAATCACTCCTACTAAAGCTAGTCCTCACATGACAGGATGTCCTAGTGTGCAGACCAGAGATTTATTGTTGTTACTGACACCTTTTACTTACCTTTTCATTATGTTATTGTTTTTACTTCGTACAACCCTTTTGATGAATAAATTAATTTGAATTGAATTAAGTATTAATAGTCTAGTAGGGAGTCGAGTATTTAGTTACAGGCTTTATTTCTCAGCATCGGTTGGTACACTCCATTATCGAAAAACACTTAACAAGGCGGTGTGCCTTTGTCTCGGAGCCAGGACTGACCACCCGCACCCCTGTCGAAGGTCTCTACACCATGGGCTGTGTTGTGCTAGAAGTGCCGCATTCAACGTCACGCGGCTCTCAACAACATCATCTGATCGCGAGGAGCCCCGACGATATGACCGTAGGGCCGTGGAAACTTGTCAGGTCATTGGTGTGGAATAGGATGCAACATACGAGTAAGTAGATACGTTAGCTCAGACACGACCTTGGCAAGAGAACCTCAAGACGCAAATACGCCAACTGTACAGATTACGAATTTGTCCAATGTGGGGTCTAGATGATGGGCTTATGGGGACTTTTAGTCAAACGCCAAGGAGTTGTCCAAACGACTTACGTAAAAGTCTGGATACCGGCAATTATTTATGCAAACATAAATGCTGGTATTTTTTTTATTGTTTATATGTTTGTAATTATTATTTAATTGTAAATCTATGATGATATGACCGCCTACGTGGTCTAGTGGTAACAAACGTTGCCGTGAACTTGGGAGGTCGTGGGTTCGATTCCCACCGGGGGCAAGTTGTATTGTATAATTTGTCTCGGTCTGGGTGTTTATATGTATAATATGTATATATTTAAAAAAAAAAAGTATAATATGTAGTTTATCAACCATCTAGTTTCCGTAACACAAGCCTCGTAGCTTACCACGGAAACTAGATGGCGCTGTGTGACCTGTCTGGAAATATTTATTATTTATTTATCATTATTATTTATTAATAAACGTTGTTTAAAACAATATGTATGAGTACTTAACTATTTTTCATTTTATATTATTATTATGAAGAATTCCTGTAAGTATCTACGTCACTACTTCATACAACATTATGGTTATGTCCAGTTTGATAAAATAGTAATTTGAAAATACGTACCTATATTAGTTGCCTCAAAAAGCATTAATTTCTTTGACAGACGAAAAAAGGTAAAACAAATGAACCAAAAATTCGGGGTCAAGCGTTTTGCGGCAAACATCAAAAATGTTAAAGGGCTCATTTACAGAAGCACTTATTTTCCACCTCAGTGATATTTAGCCCACAATTTAATCAAAATTCATGCCCACCCCGTACAGAAATGGGTTTCAATAGCCTCACGCAATATTTTGTTGTCCTGGAGGAATATTCTTGTACTTATCATAAATTTGAAATCGATGCAAAAAAAATATTTTTATTTAAAAACTAATTGTGCAAAGGAGGACTTAATGCCGTTAGACATTCTCTGACAGCCAAATAGAGATTAGTGACCGGGCCCGGTAGGTACGAAAACTGCGGCACGGAAGCCCCAACTTGTAGAAAACTATTAATACAATTTTTTTTTTTATGCAAGCTAAAATATGCTTTTTCTTATATAGTTATTGCTCTTAACAATTTGTTTTGTTTTTACTAAAGCTACCGAATCTATATATTTATCTAAGTTGATAAGACAAGTTTAGTACATTAGGCTGCGTTATTAGTTTATTATTCTAATACTATGTTTTCAAATAGTTACATTAGTATTAGTAATTAACTTTCAGCAAGCAGGTCTTTCTCTTTACTCTGTATAGTATTAGTAATTAAATTACGGGCGACTTCTTAAATAATTTGACTACTTTCCAAACTTTTTCTCGAAATCCTCTAAATCCAGGCATTTCATCAGCGCGTGGAAGATCATTTCTATCCTAAACTTAATTACTGAATACTAATGCTTGCTTAAACTTAATTAGTATTACTAATGTTACTATTCCGTTCATAAGTGAAACTAACTAATTCTGTATTAAAAACTCGTGATTTTGAGACTGATTAAGACTGATTATTGTTGATTTGCTGGTTTGAAATAAATATTTGAATTTAAAAATACTTGAATCATTGTATTTTCCTCCATTTACTTAAAGCTAATTTTCATAAAATACTTCAAAAGTTTCATTCTAACACATCAGCCCGGCCGGGTTGGCGGCGAATGGGACCGGACCCGGCCGGGTTGAAAAACATACCGGGTTGCAATCTCTACAGCCAAACCTTTAGGACATTTAGACAGTATCAAGGGTAAGTAAGTGCAATATTATTAAATGACAATACTAATAATACTTAATAATTACATTCTAATATATATACGTACATACACTTTGAGATATAAGTAAATAATGTATGGTGGAATTGTGAACGTTTAGTTAGTTGGATTGAGCATTTTTTTATATTTTTTTTACACAATGCAAATTAAATGAATGATTTAGAAGATCAAAATAATGCGCAACGAAATTAATTTCGTGTTGCTGTTTACACGGGTAAAGCCGGGTAAAACTGCTATTATATAATAACAATAACATTTGTCTTGTCAATAAAAAATCGACACTACTATTTATAATTGTTTTATCATTCTACACAGCACAAGTAGTACAAAAATAGCCCAAAATATCATTCGGATCGCAATCTGATTTGAGTTTGAATACAATGTCTATAAGTAACTTTCTTTTACGTATTTATGAGATGAGATTGTAAATTCAACAAGTACGTCAATGTTTTAATTTTGTGTTCAAATGTCAAGATCAAGTCCAGAATAGCACTCCAGACGCCTGTCCTGTCGGGACTTAATGAAATTCCGGGCTCCGCCGCCGCCGCTGTGGTACGTTTTTGATGACATCGACTATGCAGAATAGATTTCATTACGGCAACTCAAGCACCGTGAAATGCGTTTTAATTTTTAGTATGAGTGCTATAATATACATCCTATATGAGCTGGCGGCTCAGTTATAAGAACGCTTTCCATAAAATCCAAAATTGAAATTTGAAAATGTCTTACTTTCTCATAGATTTACAATACCGTGCCTCCACTAATATACTAACTTGTGGAATCGTTAATAATTTGTCATTCAAATGATTAAAAACAGACTTACGCCAACCCTTTTGGCCAGCGTGGCGAGTGTAGGTCAAATTGCCATAGGGCGGAGTGATGGAGACAAACGTCGGTCGTCTGTGGCTGGCGTCAGTTGCTCCCATTATTGGACCTCGCGTACCACTTACCATCACATAAATTTTACTATTTCTAACTCTTTCGTAGTAGTTGCTACTAATTTATGGAACGATCTTTTTGTCATCATACGGCAAGCAACTAGCAGGTCATCTTTTAAAAAACTGGTGTATTCACACTTCTTAAATAGCTCCTGACAGCGTTAGTAAGTAGTATATATGTATGTTTATGTATAATAATGTGTATTATTAGTTTTTAGTATATTGATATTATGATATATATGAAGATATATGGTAAATAAATAAATATTTCCAGACAGGTCACACAGCGCCATCTAATTTCCGTGGTAAGCTACGAGGCTTGTGTTACGGAAACTAGATGGTTGATAAACTACATATTATACTTGTTTTTTTTTTTGTAAATATATACATATTATACATATAAACACCCAGACCGAGACAAATTATACAATGTAGAACTTGCCCCCGGTGGGAATCGAACCCACGACCTCCCGAGTTCACGGCAATGTTTGTTACCACTAGACCACAGAGGCGGATGATGTATGTATATATCAATCCTATTAAATTAACTTTTATAATTCTAGTATTATTATTATTTCTATGATTGCACCTATAATTGTTCAAATTTGTCCCTAAGGTTTGGCTGTCAGAGAATGTCTTCGGGCATTAAGTCCGCCTTTGTACTTTGGGCAATAAAGTTTTTTAAATAAATAAATGCTCAATATAAAAAAAAGGATTCCCGTAACTTTAACCTACTATAGAATGTGTAGAACATTATGCTAGCCTTGGTATTTGAATAAACAATTCTAGTTTTTGTACGAGTAATGATTCAATTGATTTTTAACCAGAAACTCAAAGAAAGTGTAATAACTTCTGTCTGCCATACTTTTGTAGTATTTCATAGTCAATAAATATTGTTTTATGGGTGGGCCCCGGTTTATCTCCCCTGGATACATATAAAAGGTCGGAAGCGGTCAATTGAACGAAATTGGCGTAATGCCCGAATTGTATCCATAAAAATTGGTGAAGAACTTTACCGGTTACCTCTTAAATGGTTCCGTGGTTATAAATATATGATAAATTAAATATATATAATATAATAACGCCTTCAGGATGATGATGGGGCTCCCTCGTTGGTGCAGTGCATCAGCGATGTTTAGGTATTGGGTTGGGTTGGGTATTGGGTTCATGGTAATCTATATGAATTCGGATTCGTCTCAACTACGCCACCAAATTAAAGCAGCTTGTAATCGGAGGACTGGCCCGCGTGTCTCGATGATTTCTACTCAGTGTTGCGAAAACGATCCGCGTCCTTGATGCACAAAGTACGAGAAAGCGGGAATATCATCTTGACGGCAGTTAGTGAGAAGCTAGACTGCCCTATCGAGAGTCATTGGGGACTTAACGCCCGTAGATATTTTCTGACAGTCAAACCTTAGGAACAAAGGAAAATGGCTAGATGCGTCTTTACTATTTGTATGTTTTGTGCTTTAAAGTAGGTATTTAAACAAATAAAGATATATAATGGAATACGTTAACGCTATTAGAGTGGAGAAACGCAAGTAGCCTTAAAGTTAATAACGGAATCCACTAAGCGTCTGAGCTTATAATACGAAAAAGACGACCACCAGCAACTCTATTCTGTTACTTAGACGCAGACGTTATATAATGGAATCCCTTTAATAATGAAAACTGTCAGTGTAAAAGGCATATTTTTTGTAATGGAATACAACTTCTGTGTACAGTAATTGAAAGTTAACTTAAAGCATTTTATTTTAATTATATCTCTCTTAGGATTTGCCATTACAAGCGTTTTTTTGTACACCCTACCGACGACTTTTGGTCACCGAACCATTTGGCGAAGGTCTTATCTTACTCTGTGTCTTCCTGTAAGAGATCTCTTTTTTGAAACACGTCTACTCCATCGTTCATAAATTTGGAAACATGAAAAAAACACACCACTGTTAATTTCATTAGACATTTTTTGTATCCAATCCGTTTGCTGTTGTTGCAAATCTTTGGAATGACCTACCTTTAGGTATAAGGCAAACTCAAATTTTTTTTTTTTATTTTTTTTATTGCACGAAAAAAATTGTACATAAGCCTACAAGGCATTTTCTAACATCTAACCTTTGGGAGAGTATGAGATGAAGGGTTGTGCTGACATAAAATAATAACATAATAAACAATATACATACACTATGACCGCCTCCGTGGTCTAGTGGTAACAAACGTTGCCGTGAACTCGGGAGGTAGTGGGTTCGATTCCCACCGCGGGCAAGTTGTACAGTGTATAATTTGTCTCTGTCTGGGTGTTTATATGAATATATTTACAAAAAAAAAAAAGTATAATTTTTTTTTTACCTAGGATTACAAAAAAAAATGTACAGAGATTATTAGAGTATTCTCACACAATATATTGGTTTTACAAACAATATTAATATCTGCACAACCAGCTTCAGTAATCCAAATTTTAAAAGAAGTAACCCATGAGATGTTTTAAAACAACAATAAAAAAATGCATTAAGTCCGCCTTTGTTCACAGTGCAATTAAGTTATTAAATAAATAAATAATTGGTCTACAGAATTCCAAATTTCAATGAAATATTATGTACAATAGTTTCATTGGACTACTTTTGTGTTGTAAAATCATTTGCTGTCCTCATGTCCAGTGAATGTTGATAATAAATTGTCTTAACATTCACAAACCCGTATTGGGATAATATGGGTTTATACCGGACTCGTATGCTACGTATTCCTTGGACAGTGCAAAGAACCAAAGTTCCAATACTTAAGGAGTTCAAAATCTTTACTAGGCTGAAATATCTTTAAAAATATTGGATGTTAATAAAGTTTAGCAAAGATGTTCCTTGGACATGGGACCTTAAGCCCACCTGAGGTCTTTTAGTCAAGTATATTAAATAAAATTTGCTGACGTGTTCCCAACGCAAGCGGTGTGACCAGCTAAATAATTGAGGTACGATTTTGATAGAGTTTCGTGACGCCTTTAACTGTAACATTTTAATTTTGGCTATTACCACGTTAACAAAAAAATTATAATAATGCCCGACAGTCAATGAATGTCAATATTAATAATATAATACTCACACAAAACAATTTACAAAACAAATCGCAGACAATTTTGCGACGTAAAAGTGAGTCCAATTTTGATTTGATAGTTGTTGTTTTTTTTTTTTTAATTAATGCATTTGATTATTTGTCATTTATTTATATTATATAAATAAACTAAATATAAATTTCTGAACGCACGCATAAATGCATTCAGAATGCTGCTGGGACTGCTGAGACGCTGCAGTGCGTCGGGTATGTTCGCAGAAGCGTGGACAGATGACTTCTACGCGATCCGCCGCAAGAAAATGGCCTCACTGCTGCAGCGCCTGAGAAGTAGTCACAGCAGTGTTCTGAAAACAATTGCTGCACGGTTTGACTGTCCCATCCAAGAACACTGGATGGAGACAGTCATCAGTTGTCATAATCTAAGTAAATAGTTATAAGGTACTAACCACTAACGAGCTCTATATTATTTTATAAACTTTTGTTTGAAATAAACGTTATTATTATTATATAAATATTTGACAAAGATTGGTTGACAGGTCAGAAAACACCGAATATTTTGTATGGACAAATGATTTTTCTTTTATTTTATATTTTCGTTTATTTTCCAATATTATAATCCAAATAATTAAAATCCATGAAAATCGGTCCAGCCGTTCTCGAGTTATAAGTGTTCTATCAAACCCGGCTTTGTTTTATATATAAGGATTATTATCTTGTTTAAACAGCAATAAGGTAATGTACAATATCTTATATTGTAAAATAGTTTACAATGATGATTATAAAATTATACCTTTACAGTTGCAAGTCACGTTTCAATTCTCTAATGACGTCAAGAAAAAAAAAACAATTAACATCATCAGCCTATGTCTCTCCACTGCTAGATATTATAGGCCTCCCCCAAATCTCGCCACTTTACACGATCTTCCACCAGCGACCTCAGGTTAGCCGTCCATCTAGCGCGGGGTCGTCCCACTCTGAACCCGGTACCTCCGAGTCTAAATCCACGGACTTAACCGCTAGACCACGGAGGCAGTTTTACATGTGTATTTTGTATATTTCCATAACACAATCTATTTTTATTACCATTACATACATTTACATGTCAAACGCTAAAGTATCATCACGACTATAATATCCAGCGGGTTGACCGAAACCACATATTAGAAATATTTTTTACTAGGCCTATCATACAAGTAACAAGTTCGAGTAATTAAAAAAAACGACTTGTATAGTATAAATTAAGTGGATTAAAATAGGGACTAGATTATGGCCAGTCTTCAGCTCTGATGAAGTCAGAAACCAAAGTCAGAAATTGACTTTTTCTGATGCAAGTTTTGCTTGGGACAAGATTTAGCTGGTTCTTCTGGTTCCACAGATTTGCGGCAATAACCGCAAATGAGTCGGACATAAAACTAGAGTGGTGAGATGGTATAGCAAATACAGCGTTACGCGATGACAGCAACGACCTGTCAAATACCTTCCTAGAATAGAGACACCATACAAATCTTTATTGTATAATAAATAATAAGTTTCCATTTATATTTGAAGCGTGGAGTTTATGCTTTAATTCCGAAAACCCTGAAGGCGTTCACTTAAAATTGGTTTCAAAGCTTCATTATTCCTAAAACAAGTGACATGGTGAGGTTATATATTAATAAGTAATTGTTTGACTGTCTCCTCTATCCGGTTGAGCCATAACTACACCCTGTCCTATTTCGTCACAGTTGTAAAATTTGTCGTCACACAATATTCATTTATTAATTAATTTATTTATTTATTTACAAACACGTAAACCTAACATAATAACATCCTAAGCCAATTCGTTAGTAAGTGTTCTTCACATATGGTTAATACAATAAATATATAAAAATACCTAAATAATTTGCAGTAACAATAATAGTTAATCAATGTTGTTATAACTGGAGACGTCCCATCCGAGATACTCCCAAGAAGACTGGCAACATTTCTCTTCTTTTTAGCTAGGCTAATGCGTACGACAAAATAATTGTCAGCCTTCCTTTCTCCAGACCTTTCCGTCAGCCGCGTTGACAACTCCTTGGCCAGGCGCCTTGCTGAAGGTCCCATAGTCTTGACGCGAATTCGTAACCAGTAACAAGGTTGTTTGCGCAACTTGAGGTTCTCAGCAGAAAACGCCGCACATCCTGCGCCAGTGATGTCGCCTGAATGTGAGATGAAAGCCAATGTGTATACACATGTACAAGCTATTTGTTCAAGGTTCCTTGTTCCATAGTTCCTTTGAGTTCTATAACACAGTTCTATAACAGACAGCCACCTCAGGCCGCGTCTGTCTGTGAGATGCTTTAATCGTGTGACAAAAAGTGGTTGCCTTATTGAGACCTTTCCTTCCCTTTCCCAGTGTTTTTACTGTCATTTTTTTGACATTGCCAGTACAATCATCCAAGTTTTTCGTCACCTACTAATTGCGTAGAGTTATTGCCAAATTAAACCTTTCCTTCCTTTCTTGTGACCCCTTTCCCAGTCTTCTAACCGTCAGTAAGTGGGCTGAAGTTAATGGTTGACGGCTCTGATATTGCCAATACAATTGTGCAAGTTTTTCGTCACCTGCTGCGATTGAGACTTAATTGTGTGACGAAAAGTTATTGCCGAATTGACACCTTTCCTTCCCTTTCTTGTGACCCCTTCCCCAGTCTTTTCACCGTCAGTAAGTGGGCTGAAGTTAATGGTTGCCGGTTCTGACATTGCCAGTATAATTGTCCAAGTTTTTAAACTCGTAGCAAAACTTTTACACATTAATGCCGAGAAAAGGAAGTTGGTTGAAAATATTGTGGCCTCTTTGTTATTCTGGTTAGGATTATGGACTCTTAAATGAGTTAAATGACAAGAGACTCAAGTTTTCGCTTCTCAATTTTATTGTTTAATAATGACAATATTCTCATATTATGGTTGTGATCTATAGTCCGATGGTTTGTATATTTATTTAATTAAGCAAGTCAACATCTTGTTTACAAAATCTTATACAATATTACAATCTAGAAGGTATCTTAATAGTTTAGTAAACATCTTACTTACAGACCAGCATTGCATTCAAAAGGTAGGTAACATCGTTTCCTAAAACACAAAAACTAAATAGTACAATTTAAAAATATAGGCATGACAAAAACAGTAAGCTACAGAAAACAACAAAAATGAATATCGCAAGTACTTACAAATGGAAACAGTATAACCTAAACAAAAATAATTGAATTATATGTACAAATCAACACAGCGACACCACAGTCACCAGCAGTGCACAATAACAACAAAAAAAAAACAAAACTTAGACCGAGAGTCGGCGACCCAAAATCACCTTTCGTGCAAGCTCTCAGCCAAAACCATCACTAAGCGACAACTATCAGTCCTAAGCCTCAGTTACCTCGTTTAGTTGTATAGTAAACCATATAAAAATTCATATTATATAATACTATTATAAAAACTGCCTAGCGGTTGAGTCCGTGGATTTAGACTCGGAGGTACCGAGTTCGATTCCTGGTCGGGACACAATAATATTTATTAATTGAAATAAATAAATTTAATTAATATTTAATTTATTTGTGACATTTCTCAAGTTTGGTACGCTGGAGACAACAACGAGCTTGCCACTTGTCATGATTGGCCTATAGTAAAGTTGGCTAAATGTGAATTCGCTTATTCACAAGCGTGGTTTCTGACCAACCCGGAAGGGAAACGGTCGTGATGATACTATATATAATAATAAAAAGTGTTTATTTATTAAATAAGTGATACTTTATAGATAAAAATAAATAATATAAATAAATAAATAAATATTTCCAGACAGGTCACACAGCGCCATCTAATTTCCGTGGTAAGCAACGAGGCTTGTGTTACGGAAACTAGATGGTTGATAAACTACATATTATACTTCTTTTTTTTTGTAAATATATACATATTATACACATAAACATCCAGACCGAGACAAATTATACAATGTAGAACTTTCCCCCTGTGGGATCCGAACCTACGACCTCCCGAGTTCACAGCAACGTTTGTTACCACTAGACCACGGAGGCGGTCAGATAAAAATAACTCTTTTACATTAGGTACACTATCAATTGTTGGTTTGATTCACTGATACCTATACCAGTTAACTGTCATACTGGTATCAGTGCTCTCCCAGTTACAGTAAACACACATTTTTGATGTAAGTTTAGAGATTAAGATTACGCTTTTAATTCCAGAAGATTAAAAGGTGGTTGTAATTGGAACACCAAAACGTTAGAGGAACTGGCTCAACTGGGTTGGAAGCAAAGATTCATTACAATGTATTACATACATAAAGATGCACAAGAAAAGTAACGATAATAATAGATGAAGTTAAGTTAGGTCTATTTTATATGTAATTATGTATGGGCAATATTTGTGCCAAAGGATCAGCATTGCCATTCAACGTGGCAATGCTGCCAGTATCCTTTTTTGGCAGCGATTTGGAGCAATTTTTTAAATTATAATATTTTTTTATTTTAGTTTTTAGTTGTATTTTTATTTATTGAGTACAATAAGACGGAATAATTTTATTCGAAGTTAATTATAGTACATTAAATATAAATTAAAAGCTACCTAAATAATAAAATTAAAAATAAACTAAACTATAAATAAAAAATGTCCTCTAGAGACGTCCCATCCGAGATAGTCCCAAGGAGACTGGCAACATTTCCCCTCTGTATAGCGAGGCTAATACGTTGGCAGAAATAATTGCCAGCCTTCCTGTCTCCAGACCTTTCTGTCAGCCGCTTTGACAACTCCTTGGCCAAGCGCCTCGCTGACGGTCCCCATGGGCCCATCGTCTCGACCCCAAACGGCGCAATTTTTTTCATATTTAATGAGTAGATTTATTTTTATTATTAGTAATTTATGTTTTAAAATGTAAGTTTTTAGTTAAATTATAATTTAGTTTTTTTTTTAAATCATTGTGCATTACTTTCTTAGAACAAATAATTCATAGAATGCCCATTTATGTAAGTATATATATAAAATCATAATAAATTAAAATTAATGTACTAGAATGTACTATATTATGTTTATAATAATATATTATAATACTAGCGCCGGTATGACAAAGTCCTTGATGTTATCCGTAGTAAGTCTTTCTATTGCAAGAGCCAGAAAGGGGATTTGTAGTCACAAATAAAATTTTGACCACATTTGTAAAGGAAGGGCAAAGTACGACAACTACAGAGGCGAGCTGTTCGATTTGTGGACGATGCCACTATATCTGAAACTCTCGAAACCCTGCAGCTTCGCCGAGATGTTGCTTCTCTGAGCGTGTTCTACCGGCTATACTATGGTGGGTGCTATGAAGAGCTCTATAACCTAATTCCTTCCTCTCCATTCCGCAACCGAACCACACGCACAGGTCACGCACAATAAAGATGCTCTTCCAGCCTCTTTCTTTCCTGGAGTCCTTTAAGCGAAGTGTGTAAAGGCCTCTAATCAAGACATAAGTGTCTGGTTCCAGTTGCCATGCGCGCCACTTACCATCAGGTGGGCGCAGGGTCACATGTCGTGCAAGTATTTAAAAAAAAAAAAAAAAAAAACTACTTCGATCCTCGGCGCCGAATCAGACTGGAAAATTCTCATGGATACATTTGAACATTATTATAGGATCCCAGATTAACTAGCTGTTTCAGACTATAGGCCAGACATCTTAGTGATTTCTCGGAACTTGAAAAAAGTTATCATTATTGAACTTACCGTTCCGTAGAATCAAATACTCCAGACGACCACGACAGATAAGGTTAACGAACCAAAACAAATATTAATAATTAACTTGAAGGAAATGTATGCCATATAAAGTCATTCGGGTTAGTTCCACCACACTCGGTATTGTATATAATATACTTTTTTTTGGTAATAAATTTTGATACCTACTTTAAATAACAAAAAAAAACCTGACTGTTTGTAATTGTTATTTCTTACAGCAATTCTGAAAGATCTTGTCCTCAAAAGATAATAATAAACTTGGCATTGTGACATTAACATTTCTTGGACTTCGTTTTCCCCTTACTAGTGTAAGAATATTATTTACGAAATCATCGATAATTGTCATTCAATTGATTTGAGACTAATAAATTCTTGAATAATATAATTATATAAGTTAGTTTTGTAGACCGTACGATTTGACAATTCCGCCTTGCCGTCAACTTTTCTAAAAATTTAGTATCACATAAGGCGTGTGAAATTAGACTTGTAACAGATTATGTTGAACGACTCTGCTGCAAGACCGCTTCATTACATAGTGTCAACTAGCTGTCCCCTATAAGACCAGGGCAACCTTAGTATAGGGGACAGAAGTCGTCTACTAAATTAAGCATGTACAACACTGTAAATTTTATTTTTTTGTTCAATATTTATATTTTCTTTTGTGTCAATAAACAAATATTATTTAATATTGTGTTGTGCGAGCGAGAGAGAAGAACATCCACTGTTAAGGGAACTTTCAACTCTAATTTATTAGCTCTACAACTTAATTAACAAATTAAATGTCATACCAACTGTGATATATAAACTGCCTCCGTGGAATTAGACTCGGAGGTAACAGGTTCAATTCCAGGTCCGACACAATAATAGTTATTAATGTAAATAAATACATTTAATTTATTTGTGATATTTCTCTCCTTTGGTACGCTGGAGACATCGACGAGCTTGCCACTTGTCATGATTGACCTATAGTAAAGTTGGCTAAATGTGAATCCGCTTATTTATAAGCGTGGTTTCTGACCACCCCGAAAGGGAAACGGTCGTGATGATACTTATGTCAATAAACTATTATTATTATTATTACTACAACGCTACTCGATGGCATTTGAGAACGTCACTACGACGGCTGTCACTTTCCCCGTTTCTGCGCTTTGATTTAAGTTGTAAAGTATTTTGTTAAATAAATCCACTTATTATATTCATCAACCTGTTTTATTTATTACTAGTAATAAAATACAACTAAATTATTGATGTTATTTGGGAATTTAATAAGTAAAACATTGCGAACACAAAGTCTAAGTATCCGATCCAAAATATTGATGTAAAGTGTGTTGGCGCACAGAGGCGATTACTGCCAATATTCAGATTGACTTAAATAACAAAATATCGAATATCTGGGTTATGGTCTGACTATTATTCTGTTATTTTAGCGTAAGTAGGTATTTCTTATTAATATTATATTATCTTCATATATATCTACTATATATTAATAAGTATTTCAGTAGTCTATGTATACATACTATTTATGTAGATTATTCAAATTTAAAATAAGGTTAAAATTGCAACCCACATATTATACTGTCTCACTCTCTGAAAGGTTAGCTGGTAGAAAAAGCCGAAATGGCTCTTAGTTAGGCTTTGTACATACTTTGAAGTTTAAGTGCAGTATTTTAATTTAATAATAATATAATAAGAAAATTTGATAGCTATAGTAACGTCTTTATGTGTAGTCTATTACTAATTAAATTATATTTTTTAATTCAATCCAACATTTTTAATTAGACTATATTAGCAGCTTATATGATTGTCAGCACATTTTGCATCGAAGACGTTCTCTCGTCCCGACTCCCTCTGATAATTAATTGCGTCACTGTGGTCGGTTCAATTCTTGTCGTTGATGTTTCTGCTGACACTACTTTTTTGGCGGTGAGATATAAGTCGTTTGCAGTTGTGGCTGCAAGGCTTTGGAATGACCTACCGACGGAGGTTAAAGATGCTCCAAACAGAGCTATATTTAAAATATTAGTTTACTTTTTGGGTTCATAATTTTCATAAAATGTTCATTCATTGTTGCTTATTGTTATCCTACAGCATCGGTTATCATATAGTACGTAGCACCTAAATGTATGTTTATGTAGTATATAAATAGTATAACTTATTTATATAGTTTATATATGTATGTGTGTATATGTATTTGTATGTAATTTTATTAATAAATATTTAAGCGACATTATGTCACGCCTTTGTATATTTATGTGCCAAAAAAGTTTTAAATAAATAAATATAGATCTAAGCGAGTCGCCGGTCATAGCATATCGTTGCCTCCAAAAAAATATTTTGAATTCTTTGTTGAGACTGTGCACTGTACTAAAAGTAATCATACATTCGCCATCGATTTCGCCATCCGTCAGCTGTTAAATCCGCTAGGGAATTTGGTCGTAAGACCCGGAACAAAGGTTAATTGATGCTAATTTAGTTTCTTTCAGTCAATTTCGGAGCATTTTCATCATTCATAGTTCGGGTGAATAAACAAATAATTTATTCCTAATAATTTGGTCAAATTAAAATTAACCCGACCTTCCAGAAACAGATGAAGAGACGAAATGCTCAAAGCTTCAAACCTCACTCAAAGGCTCAAAATTTCGAATTCCACCGAGGCCGCGAGGTTTGAACCTAAGAAGGTTTCGCCGCTGACATCATTAGGGGAAAAGTTACGACCGAATTTTTAAGGTCACTGACTGGGCCACACAAATTGTTTTAAAACTTGCCCTCATGTTTTATGGACACAAGTTGAGTACGAAATTGACAAGTATTTTTTTAAATAAAGATACATTAATGAAAATAAATAATTTCTCATAAAATAATAAGTATATAATTCTGGGCTAACGTTTGTCACCAGACGCATCTCTCTCCCCTTTTGGTATAGTTCGCAATTCGTCTACATTGGAAACAAGAAATATCTCTTTTCCATCATACCATACATACCATAGTATAGCCGGTAGAACACGCTCAGAGAAGCCACATCACGGCGAAGCTGCAGGGATTCGAGAGTTCCAGATATAGTGGCATCGTTAACAATTCGGACAGCTTGCCTCTGTAGGACATTGAGAGCATCTGAGAGGTACTTGGCGGAACCATTCCAAAAGTACACATAAGTTGAGAACTATAATTAATCACCAAAACAATAATTCACTCCTCTCCAATTATCCTAAGCCAATCTCCAACCAAGCGATGGGGTAAATTAAATAAAACATTGCTTCGCTATCTTTGCTTATATTTGCTATTGCACGATGTTGCTTGTGTTGTTTTGTTTATCTTAGCCAATAGTTTGTGATAGCTTAGTATCCTTAAGCGCTGTTCACATTTATACGTTACTGCCAAAGATATTGAATATATAACAAAACGGGACAATAAGTCAAATCAATACAGAATGAATAGTGTATGACAGTCGTTATGGTCGTGTTAGATGTGCACTTTCAAATTAATTTTGGTATTTCACTAACAATATTTCTTAGTATGTAGTAAATACTAAGAAATACATACACTAACATATAATACATACAACAAACAATATTGTTTTATCTTATTATGTTATATCAACACTACCCTTCATCTCATATACTCTCCCAAAGGTTAGATGTTAGAAAATGCCTTGTAGGCATTAATCTTCGCCTTTGTACAATTTTTTTCGGGCAATAAAGAATTTAATAATAATAATAATATCCTAAAGCGGTGGTAGCTCTGTTGTAAGTTTTTGGAAGCCACAGTTTCATTAAAATTCCCCCGTCATTTACCAATGAGAAATACACATTTCTTACGTACATTTTTCATAGATTAAAAACACTACTGTTCACATGCCTCTAAGAGCACGTTAAGCCGCCGGTCTCGGTTCCACTAATACCATCTTGTTGAATCGTTAATAAATTGTCATTATAAAATTGACATCGGACCCTTCTTCAACAGTGGAGGTCTAGGACTCTGTGATTCTAGGGGCTTCTAGGGGCTCTAATAATGATGTTGATTATGATGCTGGGGAATTGTCAGTGTTGCCAGGATACGTTTTCACATTACCTCAGGGTTGGACTTAATTTACCCTAGATTCTGTGTTATAATTTAAATTAATACGCTAAATGTATTTTACATTCTATGGAGGCCAGGGAACCCCATATTTACGGTATATTTATTTGTACTTAGATTTAAGGTTTTTTTTATATTGTACTCTTTATTTTGGTTAATAAAAATCATTATTATTATTATTATTATTCCTTAATTTTTTTAATTCACAAATAAATCTTTTGCATTATTTATTTGTACAAACTATCTTAGATGTCATTTATAACGAAGTCTCTATAAATGTAACAATTTAAATTGGCGTCG
This sequence comes from Tinea semifulvella, assembly GCA_910589645.1. Taxonomy (NCBI): domain Eukaryota; kingdom Metazoa; phylum Arthropoda; class Insecta; order Lepidoptera; family Tineidae; genus Tinea; species Tinea semifulvella. Next base: position 2,719,887 of record OU342604.1, read on the forward strand.
ATTCTACCAGCTGGTGGCTGACTAAAACTGATACATTCGACGTCATTTTTAACTTTCATTGTTACAATAGCCTTGTTTTTGTTGGAGTAAAGTTAACAACATTGTAATTGGCTAGTACTTATTTTAACTTGAATTTTTAATGTTTAGGCAACTTTACTATAGGCCAATCATGACAAGTGGCAAGCTCGTCGATGTCTCCAGCGTACCAAACTCGAGAAATATCACAAATAAATCAAATGTTAATTAAATGTATTTATTTACATTAATAAACATTTTTGTGTCCCGACCGAACCCGGTACCTCCGAGTCTAAATCCACGGGCTTAACCACTAGACCACGGAGGCAGTTATTGTTGTGAAAACTTGTCAATAGCCATATTTTGTTTTATCATTGTTTTAGTTGTTCTGTATAAATTAGCAGTATGTCTATCTTAATAAATAAATAAAATAGAAATAAATATTATTGTCCATTGATATGAAACACATATTAGGGCATTAAATGATTTTAATATAATAAATAATAATAAATATTTTGTAAGTGGCAACATTAATTTACCGACCCTAATCGATAAGAATTTTGTTTGGTTTTCAAAATTTTCATATGGCAACTCTACCATAAGTAAACTTAGTTATCCTTTTGAATGGCGTTTAGCCTAAGTAAACTCGATACAAAGAATATTAAATGTCTTAAAATATTTACTGGAATTAAGTACATTAAAATAGTAGACGCAATTTAGTTTTATAACACTCAGCTATGTTTGATAATGGCTTATTTAAGTCTAATTGCTTTTGTCATAATGATTAGAGATTAAATTATTATCTTATTTCTCTCATTTTAGTCTAAATTTAATACGGCGTTAGTCGCTTATTTAAAATATAAAATAATATATTTAAAAAAAATGGTTGTAAAAGTGTGATAGAAAAAAAAAAAAGAGATTTATTTCCTAAATATAAATTCTAGCAATGAATATAATACTTATAAGACAGGTAAGGATGTATTACTATACATATCTTATTTATTTATTTTTAAATAATGTTAAAATTATCCTTTTTTTTATTTTATTTTTATTTTTACGATATGTTGACATGTGACTTTGCTCCCACCTGATGGTAAGTGGTTCGCGATGTCCATGAATGTTAGCAACTGGAATCAGACTATCATGACTAACATCACTTTACCGGCTTGACTGAGCATGACAGCAATTCGAGCCTGTTCGAGTGGATTCACTTTACTGGGTTTATCGGCACGAACGGTGGATACTTCCCCGCCCCGGCATACTAGGAAAATTATCACCATCAGTCCACCTATTTGTTCTCGTGGAAAGTATAAGCCATTTACAACGGGGAAAGGTAAAAGGCCAAAACAGATTAACAGATATAAACAAAGTACATACATTAACAAAATTATAAAAGGAATCTAATATAATAGATATAAATATGTATATCATTTATCATTTCGTCATAACAACCCCTAGAACACAGCGTCCTAAACCTCCACTGCTGGAGATGGGCCTTCCAGAACATATATCTAAAGAATTTAATCTACACTCGCCACGCTGGCCAGACGGTATGGCAAGGATATCATTTCATTTTTTATAACAATTTATTAACGATTCCACAAGTTGGTATTAGTGGAACCGAGACGATGGCTTAACGTGCTCTCCGAGGCACGGGACGGTGGTGTTGTAAATAAATGACAAATGTACGTAAGTAAAGTGTATTTCTCATTGGTACATGCCGGGTGGGTTTGCACCGACCTTTGGAAGATTTAAGGAACGCGTTCTTACGACCGAGCCTTCACCGCGCCATTATTTTTTATTTTGTTATATACAAGTACATATATATATAAAAAAAAAAAAAAATGTGTGAAATTTGTGTATGTGGGTGCGTGTGTCGTTTATATAAGACTAAATGAGCTAACTATAAAAGTAATGAAAAATAAATAAAAAAACAAGAAAACATATAATTGTTTATTACATATTGACATACCTGCTTCCGTGGTCTAGCGGTTAAGTCCGTGGATTTAGACTCGTAGGTACCGGGTTCGATTCCTGTTCGAGACACAAAAATATTTAATAATGTAAATAAATACATTTAATTAATATTTAATTTATTTGTGATATTTCTCGAGTTTGGTATGCTGGAGACATCGACGAGCTTGTCACTTGCCACAATGTTGGCTAAATTTGAATCCGCTTATTTATGAGCGTGGTTACTGACCACTCCGAAAAGGAAATATATGATGATATTAAAACTCACAGAAAAAAATCTATAAATAAAAAATGTACTCAAAAGTTCGTCCCAAAAAGTCTATTTTATTTATTAATTCATTCATTTCCACAATACATAACACAACACATACTTAGGTGTTAAAAAAACAAAAGAAATAACATTCCCACTCTATATAGCAAATCACGAATCTCCGAATATAAATCCACGGACTTAACCGCTAGACCACGGAGGAAGTTTTAGTTCATATTTAATTTTATTGTTATCTGTTTTTGTTTCTACCTCACTTATTTCAATAAAAAAAAAGAGTTTTTTTGTAATTAGGTATTTTTAAAATCATTATTTTTATATGTCTGACGAAGTAGACAGGTTCCGGAGTGAAGACCACGTACAGGAAAACGCAGAGTGGTACGATCCCTGTCAAATGGTCGGATGACTTAAAAAAAGATGGGGGTGAGATGTGGGTGGCAAAAGATTTTGTGATATGTTGACCTTGGGAAAGGCCTACATCCAACAGTAGAGAGACATAGGCAATAATGATGATGAAATTTTTGTTTTCAATTTTGATATAATGTTTTTTTTTACAGATATGGACAGTAAGCGGTATTTTAATCAACATAATAGGCCTAGGATTTATGTTGGCTTACCCAACGTGTTTGCTGCCAGGTATAAGATCCAAGGACTCAGATATTAAAGCAAATATCAATGAAGCTTCTTGGATAGGTAATTTTTTCATTTTTGAACTCAGTTGAAATGGCTCAATATCCGCTTTCGCAGATCTGCCCATCTACTTGTCCATTTGTATGGTATCCTGAACAATCCTCGTGCATCTCCTTACCTCAAAACTCGATTCGAGTTCTTGTGCGATACGCACAACCTCCCTCTTCGTTCTGCTTTCAACAATCAACTCAAAATCCCATCCCACTCTTCTAATAGATATTCAGATTCCTTCACTGTGTCTGCAGCCCGCCAGTGGAACAAACTACCACTGGCCATTAGAGGGGCACTAACTGTCAATGTTTTTAAACAATTAGTCACTAACTTGTTTCTTGATAAGCAGGAGCACACTGCATCCAGTATACATTGAATATTTGGTACGCAATATGTTTATGCATGTTTATTTGTATATATATATATATATATATGTATGTATATGTTCCTAATACTTGCATGTAGTTTATGTAATTGCTTGGTATGTAGTGTATTTAATAATTAGACTAATATTATTAGATTGTTGCACCCTGCCCATAATCTCTCACCATCCCAAAAGTTAGTTGTCAGAGTATACCTAACAGGCATTAAACTTGCCTATGTACCTAATTTTAAGTTTTAGTGCAATAAAGAATTTAAAATAAATAAATAGCTAAGTTACCTGTTTAGTAGCTTTTTGGTGGGATGGCAATTTTCAAGTAAAGTCTTAATTTAAATAATTACTAATAATAAAAAATAAAATAAAACAAAAATAAATAAAATACATGAGATACTTACAAAACCTAATTTAAATATAAAAATTGCCCGCTCGGTATATTGGCAAGCACACTGACCGCATATCATCGTTAAATCGTTATGCTGATTCTCAGAGCGAGAAAAGTTACAGCCCTCTCGTCACCAGAGCAGATAATTAGACGAGGGGTGATGTTTTTTAAAAAATATTCTGGAGCTTGAACTCCACTGGCCTAGAGTCACAGCAAACGGCATAAACACGAAGTCTTTCATTATAGATACGTATTTGCGCTGATTGCCAGAATATGCTATCGGCCTCAGCATTCGCTTTTTGCTCTGTATCTCAAAGCCAAAGTATAGACAAATGTGGCATCTCACACTAAGGTCCGTCCTCGCTTTCAGAGAATCAGTGCCATACCAGCAGGTCTATTGTAATCATCGCGGACTATGGATGGATAGTAGGTTCAAAAATAGCTGGAACCTAAATGGTGGCAAGAGCACGTTATGGTTTCATGTAGCGTCCGTAAGTTTATTTCCTAGAATGCTTATAGATTATAATTCTCAAAAATCTGCCTCCGTGGTCTAGCGGTTAAGTCCGTGGATTTAGACTCGGAGGTACCAGGTTCGATTCCTGGTCGGGACACAAAAATATTTATTAATGTAAATAAATACATTTATTTAATATTTAATTTATTTGTGATATTTCTCGAGTTTGGTACGCTGGAGACATCGACAAACTTGCCACTTGTCATGATTGGCCTATAGTTAAGTTGGCTAAATGTGAATCCGCTTATTTATAAGCGTGGTTTCTGACCACCCCGAAAGGGAAACGGTCGTGATGATACTTTTTTTTTTCTATAGTCATAATATTGGATTGAGTGAGAGGGAAGCAAGATCGTTAAAGGTTTTAATAAAAACAAAATTGTTAATTACATTAGAACACTACCTACTTAAATATTTGGCGAATGAAGTAGATTTTATTGTCCAAAATATCAAACCTAATTGCTTAAAAGGTCCTAAACTTTGAAAAATTATATTAGGCACACAAAGTCCGTGACATTCCTTGACAGATGGAATGAGGACGAATTGGACAGTGGCCATTTACTAATTTGTGCCAGTATATCCACTTCAATTAGAGCCAATTTATTATTAAGAGGCCGTAACATGAACCAGCATGTTATTACGATCAGTGGTGGCCGATTAGTTAGAACGATCAATATGATCACAGCTCCTAGAACACAGAGTCCAGACAGTAGTCCAACTGATAAATTTCGCCTTCACCTGATTTAAGAATCTAGGTCCTAAGTTGGTTGCCTGGATGCGGGGGTGGAAGGTATACAGGATGGTGAAAGACTCATGTGCAGGGTGGTTCGGATTCCTCTTACTCCTTCTCCCAAAGACTCCAGCGCTTCTTCTGCTTCTTCTTTCTTGATATAAACACACTTTGCACAATCCCAGGAATAGGAAGGACACTAGCTCACTTCACACATGCTAAAGTAGGGGGCTTGAAGAGCTACAGGTTTGCATAAAACGATACAACGGGAACGTCTACATTGACATCTACAGACTACAGCGTTCAGCGTTGAACTGTCATCAATGACTACAGATCAACTACTGCCAAAAAACAATGCCACTGACACACATTTAAAAGTGTTGCCAGATATAAAATTGGGAAACTACAATTGAGAGTGTACACTGACGTACATTTACAACACCACCGTTCGTTCCCGTGAGTAAGTTTCACTAATACCAACTTGTGAAATTGTTAATAAATTGTCATTAAAATTGAAGTCAGAACCCTGTCAACCCGTCTGGCCAGCGACAAGTGTAGGCCCATCTCCAGTAGTTGAGTTCCAGGTGTTTCAAGGGGCTGTAATATTAATAATCAAATCAATTGAAATCATTTATTTCCTTTGGTTAACTTATAACAACTTGGATATTGTCAGCACTAAAATAATGACTCATACAAAAAAAAAACATTGGTAATTATGGTTAGACTGTAACAGGTAATTTTTCAGATTTATGTGTGTTATAATGACATTATTGCCATAAGCAAGTTAATTGTAACTTAATATAAGATAGTGGCTATAAATAGTCCGTGTCAACTAATTATAAATTCGTGGCTGCCAAGTCAGCTTACAATCTAACAATAATAATAAATGTCAAATCTTAATACTAGTTCATGGGTGTAAACGGGCCGTGTCACTTTATAATAATAATAATCTTTATAATAAAAATTATCGTTTTTTAATGACAAATATTTGTTATACATTCACAATGACACCGTTCCCGTGTTATGGAAACATGTTAACCGTTTTGGTTGCGGCCCAGTAACATCAACTTATGGAATCGTTTTTAAATAGATATCAGAATTTACCAAATAATGTAGTAATTGTGGCAACAAAATAAAATAAAAAATGCTTAGCTTAATAAATAGACTTATGTGACTGTCTCTTAACAATTTAAAAGTTTTAGACCAATTTAGATCCTTTTGGGGATTAGTGTCCAAAAATGTCACCGACTAATTTACTGATGTTTGCTAAATCTAGAGTAACTAAAACAAATTGTTTGATCCCAGGAGATTATCAGAAAATAGGTCACCAATTATCGTCCCATATTTAACCTTAAAATATACAATAACAGTTATTTGGATAAACTAAGAAATAAGAGACAGTTTTTGTTCTAAATCAGAAATCCAACCCATGCCTTAGATTGTCATTAAAATTGTAGTAATCTTATTTTATTCTTATTTCAGCATCGTGTATTGGATTTGCGAACATTCCTGGTTTCATCATATCCAGTTATTTTATGGACAAATTCGGTCGAAAACGATGCCATGCTGTCTTGATTATCCCTGGAATTATTGGATGGTTCACCATCTACTTTGCTAAGAATGTGTCCATGCTTCTTATCGGAAGATTACTCAATGGATTTACATCAGGTGGGACGGTCATATTAGGTGCTATTATCATTGGAGAATATAGTAGTCCAGAATATAGAGGAATATTTCTGAATTTAAAAACTGCTGCAACATGCGGTGGAATAATAACAGCACACGTGTTCGGAAATTACTTCCATTGGAGAACAGTAGCGCTGGTTGGATCAATAGCACCTACTGTTGCTATGCTAATAACCTGCACCTGGCCTGAAAGTCCATCTTGGTTAATAATGAAAAATAGATTTGAAGAAAGTGAAAAGGCATTCTTTTGGATACGAGGCAAAAATGTTAAATCAGCAGAAGAGTTAAAAAGCATGCAGTATGCGCAGATTGAAAGTGAAAAACTTATAAATGTTAATCATATTAATTATCTAGAAAAAACAATGGATTTCTTTAAAAAATTTAGACAAAAGGATTTTTATAAACCTATTATTATTAGTACGATTGCATTCACTTTGTTGGAAGCGTGTGGTCGTCACACGTTCCCACCATTTGCTTTAGATATTCTTGGCGGATTTAATAAAGATAAATCCAATACGTTTTACTATACTTTAGGCATAGATATTATTACTACTACATCTACTTTGTTCTCTTCAGTGCTTGTTAAACTTTGTAAAAGGCGCACTTTGTTGTTTTCAAGCGGTCTGTCATCATTATTGGTTTTAATTGTTATTTGTATTTATACATTTTTAGTGTCTAGAGATATCATTCCTAGTGACAAACCATGGCTTCCTTTATCATTATTTGGATTGTATTTTGTTTTAGCTAATTTAGGTTGTACACCTATTCCTTTAGCTTTGCTTGGAGAAATATTTCCTGTAAAACATAGAAGTGTGGCTACTTCAGTATGTGGTATTTTAATGTCGTGTATATTGATGATTGCTTTAAAAATGACACCAATTTTGCTCGAAACTGTACACGTGTATGGAATGTTAACAGTTTTTGCTGGATTCATGATCGCAACATTGTTGTACCTGTATTTCGAGTTGCCAGAAACGAAGAACAGATCTTTGCAAGAAATTGAAGATTTCTTCAAATACGGAAAGTTTTTGGAGCACAATTGGTCTGGCGATTAAGTGGACTGTATTAGGATGGCTGGCTGGCCACCAGAATTGAATAAATAATGTCTTCCAGAGCCAACTCTTGCATACACGATTCCCTATGACAATGAATAATATCTAAAAAGCGGAGCGAGGGAAAGTATCCAAGAAAGGAGGAAGAGAAAGGTACTCACGGCGATGATGATGTGCAGACGCGAGAGCAGTCCAGAAGTCTCGGGGTTTTTCGGCTAAATCAGCCGGGAAACCGATAGTTTAAACTGCTAGGAACACAAACACAGACCCAGGGCACGAGTCACCACAATTATAATATTTAGTTTATTAGCGTTTATTATCCAAAAGGGCGGTGCGGGCTTCACAACTTGTCGATTCAGCGAGTCGACGAACACTAATGGCGGTCTTCGGCGGCTCTCAGTCGTCTTCGTGAGTATGAAGGAAAAGGGTATAGCGGAGCGGATAGGAGAGAGAGCGAGATGGGAATAGGGAAATGGAACATTCTAGATTATTATTATTACCAAATTGGTAAGCGTGTATGCAAGTGACACTTCGAATGCATTAAGCGGTAAATTTAAATTCCATCCTACGAATTTATAGGTTTGGCCAAACCATTCCCCCTCCCTGGAAGGGGATGAAATAATCCACTTCCAAACTAAAGAACGACAAAATAATTTAAAAAACACGAAGATCCATACGAGAACCGAGCCGAACGTAATCTACAAGAGCGGTGCGGAAAGGTGTATCATCGTAATTATTTAACTACGACTTACAATTATTATTTATTTTATTTTAAAGCGGAGTATTTTAAACTAAGTTAATATTAGGTACTAATTAAAGATAAAGAAAATTAAATTTATTAAGTAACTACTAAGTGTGCGGCGAGCCTAACTAAGAAAATGCAGTATGCGGCGACCCTTATTGGGTCGGCAGCGGACACAGTTTAACAACTGGTCTGCGATACGTGCCGGTGCTAGTCTTAACATCGGCGACGCGCACTACTCCATCAGTTCCAGGATATGTTTTAATTATTACGCCTATTGGCCAGCGGAGCGGAGCCGCGTTGTCGTGTTTAATGACAACGACTGTACCTTCGATTAAAGAAATTTTATTTTTATTCCATTTTTGTCTAGCTTGTAGCGTGTGCAAGTACTCTAGTCGCCACCTATTCCAGAAGCTCTGGACTAGGTGGTCGACCAGGTGTTTTCTGCTCAACAAGTCATGACGCTGTTGGGCTAGGTCAGGCGCGGGAAGGTGACGTAAAGGAGTTAAAGTTAAAAAGTGGGCCGGCGTGAGCGGTTGTGGATCTGAAGGATCGGATCTGAGAACTGACAGCGGCCGTGAATTCAGCAATGCCTCAATTTGTGAGAGCACTGTTGACATTTCCTCAGCGGTTAATACTTGTTTACCAATTATTTTATTTAGATGCGATTTAACACACTTAATGTTACTTTCCCATATACCCCCCTGATGTGGAGCATGGGGCGGATTTAGTTTCCATTCAATTTGGTTTTCGTGCAAAGATTGTGCAAATTCATCTTTGTATTTATTTGAATTAATAAATTCATAAAGTGACTTTAAGTACGAGCGACAACCGATGAAATTTGTACCACAGTCAGAGTACATTACCCCGACTGGGCCGCGGCGGGAAAGAAAACGCTTGAACGCGTTAAGAAAGACCTCAGTAGAAAGGTCAGAAGCTAATTCCAAATGGACGGCGCGAGTTACGAGGCAAACAAACAGACATATATATGCCTTTTGTCCTCGAGCCCCACGACGTCTTTGCGGTAAAACCATAAGTGGACCAGCAAAATCTACGCCGGTATGTAGAAATGGCTTAGCTTCGCGAACGCGACAAGCGGGCAAGTCACCCATTAGCGGGAATTCTGACTTGGGACTAGACTTAAAACAAATATTACACTGGTGAACGCGTCGTCTTATTATATTGCGAGCGGATAATATCCAAAATCTTTGTCTAAGGATAGACATTAAAAGACTCGGACCGGTATGTATATTACGTCGATGGTAATAATCGACAAGCAAATCGATCACGTGATCTTTACTGGGTAACAGAATAGGATGACGACTATCGTAGTCGACATCGGCGTTAGTCAATCTGCCACCTACCCGTAATAAACCGTCCTTAATAAAAGGATTTAATTTTATTAATTGCGGGGATAATAATTTATTTAAGCGAATTGAATTTATTTCTTTTGCAAAGTGTTTTGCTTGTACAGAACGAATAATAGCGTGTTCCGCAAATTCTATTTGACTTACAGAGAAATTACGCGGTAATTTCTTAATAAATCTAAATATATAAATAACTATCCTAACTAGTTTAGGCCAGGAAGAGATGCGGAGCGACAAATCGTATAGTAACGATGAAGTAGTGACGTCATCGCTAATATCGACAGTAATTAATATTTTACTTTTTAATTCGTGCGAGTTATTTACTAAATTAGGATTAAACTTATTTATTGACCAATCACTCACGGCTTGGTCCATGAATGAAGGTCCGCGGAACCACAATGAATGGGTTAACAACTGAGCGGGAGTGAGACCACGTGACAAGCAGTCAGCTGGATTATCAGTTCCCTTTATAAAATAAAAATATTCGGAATCTAAATAATTTTGTATTTTAGAGACGCGGTTGGCGACGAACGTTTGCCATTTAGCAGGTGAGGAGTGAATCCACGATAAAGCGACTGTACTATCGGAGAAAGCAAAAATATTATTAATTTGACATTTAGTTGAATACGTATCTAGAACAGTATGTATTAAGCGAGCGAGAACTAGCGCACCACAGAGCTCCAGTCTCGCCAGGGTGACGGTTTTGACAGGAGCTACTTTGGATTTTGCACATAATAAATTTATTGAAATTTTATTATTTGTTTTATTAAGAACGTGCAAGTAAACGACACCACCATAAGCGCGTTCACTTGCGTCAGAGAAACCTATTACGGAAATAATACATTGCGGGTTTACATCTAAACAGCGTGAAATATTTAATGATTTTAAAAGCGGTAATTCATTTTCGAATTGTTTCCACAATACAACAATATTATTGGGAGGTTCGTCGTCCCAGCCAATGTTTTGTTCCCATAGGGATTTAATTATTAATTTTGCGAGCAACACGACTGGTGCAACAAAACCCATTAAATCCCAAAGACGAGCAATGGAAGACAATATATTACGTTTAGTACATTTACGATTTTCTTGCGAGACTGAGAAAGAAAAACAATCAGATGTGGGCAACCAATACATACCTAATATTTTAAGATGGTCATCTGAATCGAAGTTAATGGAATCAGAAATGCGATTTTCGACAGGAATCTGGGATAAAAAATTAGGTGCATTGCTGGAGAATTTGACGAGATCAAATCCACCAGACGCAAATAAATTAATTAATTGCGTGGATATTTGAGCCGCGTCCTCAACCGATTGGCAGCTAAGGACAAGGTCATCCATGTACAGAGCGTCTCTTTCTAAAGCGGAAGCGGCGAGCGGGTAATGTAAACCTTCGTCTGATACTAATTTTTGTATAGATTTCATTGCGAGATAAGGGCTGCACCTCATGCCAAATGTGACACGATTAAATTCGAAAAGTTGAAGCGGATCTTCTTTATTAAAACGGTATATAATACGCTGATAACGACGATGGTCGGGATGGACTAGGACTTGCAAGTACATCTGACGGATGTCAGCGCTTAGGGCTACAGCAAATAAACGAAAATTAAGAATAATGCGGAACAAATCTGACTGTAAATTAGGCCCTGTGTACAAGAGATCATTCAAAGAATTACCGGTGTCCGTTTTCATACTAGCGTCTAAAACCATGCGAGTTTTAGTTGTTATTTTATCATCACGAATAACAGCGTGGTGCGGAATTATATATTGAGGAAGATCACAAGACGTGACTGGTGTGATATACCCTTTATCTAAGTAATCATTAATTATTTTATCGTATTCAATTTTAATCGATGGATTCGTGTATAAGCGGCGTTCCAGGGATTTAAACCTGCGCTCAGCAGCAGCGCGAGATACGCCTAGCAGGCTAACATCCTTCTGAAATGGTAATTTGACAACAAAACGCCCAGTACTATCGCGGCGCGTTGTCTGATTATAGATAGACTCACATTCTTGTTCGTCTATACTTAAGTGTTTAATATTAGGGACATCCTCTAAATCGAAAAAGCGGGATAGGCAAACGTCATCTTTATTTTCAAAAGTACAAAATGTGCGAATATTAAGCGAGGTATTATTATTATTAAGCGGAGCGGTGGGGGTAGGAACATTTCCTACAACTAAATAGCCTAACAATGTGTTAATAGCTACAGGTTCGAAAGGCGAGCGATAAACCTTATGCGGTAATAGAATACGAGCGAAAATGTCACAGCCTAATATGAGATCGACTGTGCCGGGCGTGTGATAGTTAACGTCTGCGAGCGGTAAACAATTAATATAAGAAAGCGAAGAAACATCAATATTTGCAGACGGTAACTGACAAGTTATATTATTAACAACGTAAGGGCGGATTAAAAAAGAAACGTTTTTATTTATTATAGAATTTAATTTTAATTGAGTTACGCCTTGAATAGTATTAGTAAGGTCCCCGAGGCCTGAAATATGCGTATCTTGAGTTGAAGATAAGGGTAAATTTAATTTTGCACAACAATCGCGCGTAATAATGTCTCTTTGAGACCCACTGTCTATCAGCACGCGCACAGTATTATATTGACCGTGTACGTATACCGAACACACAGCAGTACCCAATAAGACAACGGATGAACCGTGCGGAGGCGAGATGGCAATAGGAGCGGTGCTCGCGATGAGCGAGACATCGCGAGTGGCGAGCGGCAACGTCGGGGCGCAGGCGAGTTCGATTGGCGACGTCGACTGCGGGGCGGGTTGCGCAGGAGTTTGCGGAGTGTTATTGAAGTGAAGCAATGTATGATGACTCCTGCGACACGAAGAACACCTTCTTTCTGACTTGCAGAATTTTAAGGAATGCTTCGTACTTAGACAATTAATACATAATTTATTAATTTTAACGAAATTAAAGCGGTTTTGTGGTGACATTGATTTAAATTGTGAACATTCATAAAGTTGATGTTGCTCAATATTGCAACAGCAACATTTAACGTTATTATTATTATTTGAATTTACATTCATAAAGGTTTTAACTGAATTTTGAGAATTATTGGGTTTATTTGAGCGGGAAAAGTTGCCTTTATTATTATTTATATTTTGACTTGTATTAGTACGAATTAGTAAGCGGTATTGTTCTAGAATGAACGTAATTAAATGCGAGCTAGTAGGATATTTAACTTTATTATCATCAGCACATTTACTGACACTATCGCGAAAATATATTTCGAAAGATCTAGCGGTATCTAAGTCCAGGGATCTAAGCCCGATATGGACCAATATAAATTCAGACAGATCATCGATTTTTATTTGTTTTAGCGAGGAAATTATTGTAGAATATTTATCAACGAATTTTTCAAGAGCAGCGGGAGTGGGGGTTTGAACAGCTGGTAATTTTAATAACTGATCCAGGTACGATATAGCTAGTGCCCGTGTGTCGTCATACTTGTCGCACATGGCGTTCCATAATGCGACGTAGTTTTCTGACGTAGGAATAATTCCCTTGCACATGTTTAACGCTTTTCCTGTCAATCTACCTACCAAATACTGCACTTTCTCAGAATTACTCAGAGATTGATTATCATGAATAACTGACTTGAATGTTTCGTGAAATAAAGGCCAATTTTCGAGATCACCGTCGAACTGAGGTAACTCCAATTTTGGTAGTTTAGTTAACCTCTGAGCGGGAGTAATATTATCACGCGGTGATGAAGTTGACGCGGTTACTACTAACTTACTTTCTTTATATTTAATTTTCGAAAAAAGATCGTCGAATGAGTTTAATATTTTATAGCTAGGTGCCTTGTCTGGCTGTAAAGTTAATTCCAAATCAATTTTTTCATCAAGCGCGGCAACGAATTCGGTTCTCATACGGTCTAGCGTGGCTATACTAGCCAAGAAAGAATCTGGTTTTGTATCATCTTTGTTCATGTCATCATAAATAATTTGCAAACGTTCAAAATATGAATTTAATTTTGACTGTAGCCTACCCACAACACGGGAGGCGCGCTGAGTACTTAGCGATTCAATACCTGATGTCGCCATTTTTAACGTTTTTTAACGAAACCCTTATAATTTTAGGGCCAATATCCGGCTCGAAGGACCAAAACTATGGTCTGGCGATTAAGTGGACTGTATTAGGATGGCTGGCTGGCCACCAGAATTGAATAAATAATGTCTTCCAGAGCCAACTCTTGCATACACGATTCCCTATGACAATGAATAATATCTAAAAAGCGGAGCGAGGGAAAGTATCCAAGAAAGGAGGAAGAGAAAGGTACTCACGGCGATGATGATGTGCAGACGCGAGAGCAGTCCAGAAGTCTCGGGGTTTTTCGGCTAAATCAGCCGGGAAACCGATAGTTTAAACTGCTAGGAACACAAACACAGACCCAGGGCACGAGTCACCACAATTATAATATTTAGTTTATTAGCGTTTATTATCCAAAAGGGCGGTGCGGGCTTCACAACTTGTCGATTCAGCGAGTCGACGAACACTAATGGCGGTCTTCGGCGGCTCTCAGTCGTCTTCGTGAGTATGAAGGAAAAGGGTATAGCGGAGCGGATAGGAGAGAGAGCGAGATGGGAATAGGGAAATGGAACATTCTAGATTATTATTATTACCAAATTGGTAAGCGTGTATGCAAGTGACACTTCGAATGCATTAAGCGGTAAATTTAAATTCCATCCTACGAATTTATAGGTTTGGCCAAACCAACAATGATATTGTTTTGGAAACAGACGACTCAAAGCAAAAGATGCTAAGGCTGGAGGATAAAGTTTGAAACTAAATATAAATATTAGAATGTGTAAATTTTGTATACAATACAGTAAAATGGTTTATTTTCGTTTCAAAGTAAAGTTCCATTTAATTTTTGTGATAGTCAATATTTACATAATACAAAGTGGTTTTAGTGTTTATGTTTTTAACGAAATACTCAAACATACTTACAAAGTAGGTACCAGTAAATTAATTGTGGTAATTTAATTAAAAGCAAGATTAGAAACTTTAAGATTGAAGTAATCCTGAAGCAAATAAGACTATCTTTAATCACTTAAGAGATTATTTTACAACTATTTGCGCAGGTTTTGTATTCACAAATATTAATTAGTTAATTTTGTTGTTATCTTGAATTAAAATAGGAATTCTGTAAATATATAATATAAATATTGTAATGATTCTTATTTTTATTTTATAAAATGTCTTTATTTATCTACTAAAACTGGAACGTTTATTAAACTCTCCAAGCCGGCATAGTTGTATAGCCTAATATCATGTGCTCAAAACTTTAGCAAAGCTAATCTATTTTAACTTCGAACCAATGTGTAACTAAATACATATTTATTTATTTGATAAGTATTTTTTTGTTATTCATAATCTGAATAATTAATTGTTATATAATTTTAAGTTAGTATTATGGTACCTAATTTCGGTAGATATTTACATTTGCATAACTTTAAGAACAATAAAAACAATTTAATAATAATTATGGTACAAATATTTATTGCTCGTTATTTACAAAAGTGTTGTACAAAGGCGATATTAATGCCAATGCTATTGTTGTGAAAACTTGTCAATAGCCATATTAGATTACAAAATTTTAATAAATTTATTTCATACAAAACCTTAAATTGAATAAACTATATTACAACAAAAACTAAATTCATCCTAAAAAAAAAAAAAAAAAAATTAAAAACTTACAAAAAATTTGCTCCTCCAAATCGCTGTCTTGTGGCATGGTGCCCAATACACTAGCGGCATTTCTAGCCATATTTAATTTTATCATTGTTTTAGTTGTTCTGTATAAATTAGCAGTAAGTTTTCCTTAATCAATAAATAAATGCCCTAGGCAGCTAACCTTTGTAATGGCGATAAGAGAGCTAACATGGTGCATATAATAATAAAAAATATAAAATAAATATATACAACAACAATTCATAAATATATATATATATATATATATATATATAAACATCAACAAATACTACTGCTGAGAACCTCAAGTTGCACAAATACGCCAACCTTGTGTGGGGTCGAGACGATGGGCCCATGGGGATTTTCAGCAAGGCCTGGCCATGGATTTGTTAAAGCGGGTGACGGAAAGATCTGAAGACAGGAAGGCTGGCAATTATTTCTGCCAACGTATTAGCCTCGCTATACAGAGGGGAAATGTTGCCAGTCTTCTTGGGACTATCTCGGATAGGACGTCTCTAGAGTGCATTGATTTTTTATATTTTAGTTTATTTTAAATTAAATTATTTAGGTAGCTTTTAATTTATATTAAATGTATATCAATTACATCGAATAAAACATGTTATATATTTTATTTTTTAATTGGCTTTAAAGGACATTGTACAGAATACATCAGTCCTAAACACGTAATTTATTTGCATAATATATGTTCATAACAGAGTTCATAACCGAGTTGGGGATCATCAAATTCTAGATGCTGCAGAATTTGATGCTATTTTGGAGTCACTCGCGGCATTATAGCCCAAACACGTCGGGTAAAATATGGGAGTCCACAGCGCGGGAAAACCGCAAAAAATAAACTGCAACTTGTGCCCCGTATTTAAAGTCCAATTTATGGTTTTCCATAATTATTCACATTGTAGCACATTATTAAACAAAATAACACCACTTTTGACCAATAATATCCACAGTAAATTAATTTACAAAACAATAACTTGCACTTGACATCTCCGCGCAAAATGGCGCGAAAGACTCACATGTTTTAATACCAAAAATAATAATAATAATACTCGTATATATCAATAGAATACAGGTGAAGGTTGCTATTATACGAGGTGTGGCAATAAAATAACGAGACTATTGTTGCAAAACATTTTATTTTGAATTTATACATTTTTAATTATTATCACCTTCAATATACACCCCACCCCTCTTCTATCCCTACAACGCTCCATGCGAATTTTCCATTGAAACAGTGCTGGAAATCTTCTTCTGTAAGCTCCTTCATGACGCATGCCGTTTTTCTTTCACAGCTTTAATGGACTGAAATCTTATTCCTTTTAATGCAGATTTCAAAGTCAAAGTCAAAGTCAAAATATCTTTATTCACGTAAACCTATTACAGGCATTTATGAAACGTCATTAATTTAATTATTTTGAATGATTCTACTCCTGCTAGTAGAAGACTAAGCAGCAAAGTGGTCCAATAAGTAAGCTGTTAGCAGAAGACCAGCAGCTTAGCTAATTCCAGTGACCTGTTAATGTTTAATCTGACTGAGAAAGGAATCTGCAAGGAAAACTCAGCTATATCAGATTTACAAAATAAAACATATACAGAACTGCACCACAACGATCAATTAATAACCTTTTAAATTTAGTTATCAGTACCTATGAGAAAACAATACCTGGTACAGCAGTAACCCACCAGGCAAGTCAGAATTATTATATTTTGACCTTGGGAAACAGATAAAAGTCGCATGGTGTCAGGTCAGGTGAATAAGGCGGATGGTCTAACACTGGGATGTTGTACTTTGCTAGAAACGTCTAGACAGACAATGCAGAGTGGGCCGGCGCATTGTCTTGATGGAGAACCCATGACTTGTTCTTCCACAATTCGGGTCGTTTTTTTCTTATTCTTTCACAGAGTTTAGCAAGAACCTCAAGGTAGTAATGTTGATTATTAGTTTGCCCTTCTTGAACCCAGTAAAGGTACACAATCCCATGAATACCGAAAAAATGATCCGTTTTTGACGTGGAAGGGCGACCCGGGCGTGAATCATCTTCAATGTCTTCTCGGCCATCTTGGAAACGCTTAAACCAGTCAAAAACTCGCGCACATGATGAACAATTATTGCCTTTTAACAAAAGCTAAGTTTCAGTGGCGTTTTTCGCAAGTATCATGTAAAATTTCACGACGATTCGTTGCTCTATTATTACACTTATCATTTTTCCGGCAAAACAAAACAACAGCTCTTATAAAAACGAAGCTCACGGCCAGACTAATTTGTTTACAAACACGGGAGGCACCTCATTAGAAAGAGAAGGCTTCGCGCTACACAGCTGTTGGTCGTTCTCGTTTCGCGCATGCATACTTCTTCTGTGGAATCATCAGTCTCGTTATTTTATAGGCACACCTCGTATGTGTTAAAATTCAGAAGAACATATTGGAATAGCAAGTAGGTGAAAATAATGATATTTATAAAAATATATATAAATATATTTTTGTATTTTCGACCAGTAATCGAACTCAGTACCATCGTGTATCTATAATAATAATCGTCTATTATTATTTAAAATTAATATATTTTTAAAATGTACTAAACTCCACGTCGTTCGCTGTTCATTAAACCAGAGTGCTGAGTTTCACAGACTACCCCATAATTACAATGCAACTGAATGGTTCTCGGCTATTCGCTCGATGAGCATTGCAAGGAAATGACGATTTTTATTTCATTTTAATAATATTGGTATCAAAAATAAATATACTTGAAAGTTAATAACACAACTGTCAGTATGTCTTGTTTCTAGTGGTGTTATCTTAATCTATGTATCTTTAATAGCTGAAGGTGCATTAAAGAGCCATCGAAACAAAAGGGCATGTATGAAGAGGTTGATGAATGTTGAAGAAGCGAAAAAGGTGTGTCGTGATCGTGACAAGTGGCGCTCAATTGTCTCTGCCTACCCCGCAAGGGATTTGGCGTGAAGATATGTATGTATATGTATCTTCTATATATATAAATGAGAATGTCTGTGTGTGTTCCTTATACATTTCAAAACTACTTGACCGATCGGGATGAAACTTTGGGAATATGTTGTGTGAAAATCGGGGAAGGTTTCTGACATATTAGATTGCATATTGCGCAAATCATAATACTTATATAAAACAAAGTCAGGTTTGTTAGAACACTTATAACTCGAGAACGACTGGACCGATTTTGATGGTTTTTGATTTGTTGTCCCGAATAGCAGAATAACTATTAAAAACATTGTAAAATTAACGAAAAAATATAATAACAGAAAATACATTTTCCCATACAAAATGTTCGTGGGTTGTCAAACAATGTTGGTTGTCAAATATTCATGCGTACGTTTAGAAATTTATATCAAGCTTCTTAAATACAGAACAAATAAACAAATGACTTAATTAAAAAAAAAACAACAACTGTCAAAGCGATTGGTCTCACTTTTGAATTTGTTTTGAAAATTGTTTTATGTGAGGTGAGTATTATTATTGATTTTTGTATTTTTGAGTACTGAATATAATATTAATTTTATCATAAAATCATAAATTTAGTTCAGCTAATAAGTGACACGACATTCATTGAGTGTTAGGAGGTACGAAGTTCACCGGGTGAGCTAGTTTTTACAAGTATATAAATATCATCATGGCAAGCTTCCAATATTAGTTCTCCTTGAAAGTAAAAATTGATATTTGACATCATTACAAATGTCAAATACTTTTAACGAGAACAACAAATAGGTGGTAGGCGGACTGATTTGGAGGACGTACTAGCTGAAAACTTTCGTCTTTAGACATTGTGGTATTTTTTATATATTAGCACGACAAGTGACTTTGCGCCCACCTGATGGGAAGTGGCGCGCAAGACTGTTAGCAACTGGAATCAGACATGACTAACATAAGTCCCTAATACTATGCCGTTTAGACTGGGCATGACGGCAAATCCTTTATTTTTAGGCATTTAATGGGCAAAATACCATCAGTCCGCCTACAACCTATTTGTTGTTCTCGTCGAAAGTATATGTAATTTGCCATAATGTCAAATGCCAATTTTTACTTTCAAGGAAAACTAATATTGTAAGCTTGCCATGGTGATATTTATATATAAATTAAACCGCTTGAAACAAGACTTACCTAACTTACCTTTTTATTTAAAGTTTTTTTTACGTTTATTATTTTATTATATATTTTTTTGAGGAAACTTCCTAGCCCCGTCAGACTGCGCAAATTACCACCATCTTTTTCTTGTTCTTGTTAAAAGCATGTGCCATTTGCAATGATGTCAAATGCCAATTTGTATTTTCAAGGAGAACTAATATTGTAAGCTTGCCATGGTGATATTTATATATAAATTAAACCGCTTGAAACAAGACTTACCTAACTTACCTATTTATTTAAAGTTTTTTTTACGTTTATTATTTTATTATATATTTCTTTGAGGAAACTTCCTAGCCCCGTCAGACTGCGCAAATTACCACCATCTTTTTCTTGTTCTTGTTAAAAGCATGTGCCATTTGCAATGATGTCAAATGCCAATTTGTATTTTCAAGGAGAACTAATATTGTAAGCTTGCCATGGTAAAATTTATATAAAAATAACACTGAGAACAAGACTCACCTAAAATACTTTTAGCAATACGTAAATCAATTTCAAAGGGAATTGATATGAAATATTTCTGATCGTTATTTCTCTATTTTCTATCGGATTGTAACCGATGAGAATATAAAATTTATAAAAGAAAAACAACACCTAAATAAATTGACCCCTTTCAATTTGTTTGGCTCAAGTTGACCGAAAAATTGCCTTTATATCGAAAACAAGTTAAGTGGTTCATAAAATCTACCACTTTATCAAATTACAGACCATTTTATTTTTTCATATTTAAATTACTTTTGTTTTTGTGTTGCAAATAATTCAAAATTGCCAAAGTTAAATTTCGTTGATTTTTGTTTATTATTTACCCGTAATTATTTAGATAATGGGTTTCCCCATAATCAAATATCTTAAGAAAAAAGAAAGAGAAAAGTACATGTTCAGTTATTTAAAAAAAAAACTATAATGCAAGTAGATTTTTGGAAAGGGTCGTTAAATCGCTGGGCAAATTCTTTGCCAAATATGGTGAATCAGAATTAAAACAAGTTCTTACTCATTTATCGTAATTCTATAATTTATATTCTATACACGTTACTTAAATAAAACAATAAAAACATACATGACAGTAAACTTAGTTCGGCAATTATACAGTTTCAAAAAGCAACTGCAATGAGATTTTAACAAAGTATCTAAAATAAGAATAAATCGCTTTTATTAAAAAAAAATAAAGCTGTGTTCAACGGCTTGCTGATTACCACTATACATCGCACTACAACTCGCGTGTTTTTATTTAAAAAAATAAAACTTTAAGGTAGTTGTGTTGGGCCGTTGCCGACCCTTTGGGCATACTTTTTAAGGCACCGTTCCATTGTTGCGCACGGACCTGCTACGCACGTTAAAACTTCGCTTTCATCGGACACGCAACTCATGAATTCGTTTGTTTATATGTAATGTCGAAACTCTATGGTAAATGTCATACCTCGTACGTACATGCCTGCGGGGAGAGGCGGAGTGCATAATCGTCCGAAAACGTATCGTCAAAGATCAATCTGTCAGAAATGCCAAAATCTTAGACAATACGTTTTGGGACGATTGTGCACTCCGCCTTACCACGCGCGCTGGTCGCCGGACGTCTGTAGCATTTCCCATTTATGAGTATAATTTTATTACCTAAAAATATCATCATGACCGTATCCCTTTTAAAGTGATTAACAATCACATATTTTTATTTGTTGAAGAAACAGGTTCACATTTAACCAACTTTGTTATAGGCCTATCATGACAAGTGGCAAGCTCGTCGATGTCTATAGCGTACCTATCTCGAGATGTTGCAAATAAATTATATTAATTATTGTGTCCTGAGCAGGAATCGAACCCGGTACCTCCTAGTGAGTAACTTTAGTAACATATTATGGTTTAGATAGTGCATCTTATTAATTTAAATAACGTGATTCGAATGTCAACATGTATATAAATATAAAAAAATACATCTTTAAATTTAAAAGTATCATCACGACCGTTTCCCTTTCGGGGTAGTCAGAAACCACGCTTTTTTTTTTAGGCTCATCATGACAAATGGTAATCTAGTCAATGTCTCTAGCGTAACAGACTCGAAAAATATCACAAATAAATTAAATAATTTACTGTGTCCCGACCAGGAATCAAACCCGGTACTTTCGAGTCTAAATCCACGGACTTAACTGCTGGACCACGAATGCAGACTATAATATATAATGTAAAGTCTTATTTTTTAACAATTCATTTAAAAAATATATGAATAGCTACTCTTTAGTTCTCTGTGTGATTGCGGCGCTGACAAAGTTGTTAGCTCCATCGTTGTCGGCGACTGTAATCATTGTTGAGAGCGTCTCCAGTTCCCTCGTTGTTCTTATATTTGTATATTTTATGATGAAACCAACATTTTGAATAGAGACCACACAGTTTGTGAAATCTATGTTACGAAAATAGATTGACAAAAATAGGTAGAAATTCCATGAGTCAAAACGAAAGATGGGGTATTTTTTTTTTATACTAGCACGATCTTAGCTGATGATGGTAAGTGACTCGCGAGGTCCTTGAATGTTAATTTAATTATTATTGTTGTTAACTGGAATTAGACACTCATGACTAACACTATGCCGGCTTGACTTGGCATGACTGCAATTCGAGCCTAATCCCGAAACGTGTGGATACACTTTACTGGATTAACGGCATGAACGAACTTCGTAAGTTATTTGTAAATACTAAGCACGACATGTGACATCACGCTTACCTGATGGTAAGCCGTACGCTAGGTCCAAGAATGAGATAAAATGACGCCGACATAAAAAGGTTGCTGGTGAGGTTTGGATGATGGTTGCAAAGAACCGTTTGAAGTAGCGAAGGGCCTCAAAGTCAAAGTCAAAATATATCTTTAATCAGGCATTTATGAAACGTCATTAATTAAATTATTTTGAATGATTCTACTCCTGCTAGTGGAAGACCGAGCAGCAACGTGATCCAATAAGTAAGCTGTTGGCAGAAGACCAGTAGCTTAGCAGATTCCAGTGACTTGGACACTGACAGTGGGTCTGATCCACAAGTTTAAGGTCACTCATCGAGCTATAGAGAGAGCTATGCTCGGTATTTCTTTAATGGATATAGTCCGAAACGTGGACATCAGAGAACCAAGGTTACCGACATAGCCTTCAAAATTAGTACGAGTAAGCTAAAGTGGCAATGGGCCGGACACGTCTGTCGCAGAACCGATGACCGATGGAATAGACGGGTCAGATGGACGGATGACCTGAAAACGGTCGCTGGTGAGGGCTGGATGAGGGTGGCGGAAGGTCGTG
Organism: Tinea semifulvella; assembly: GCA_910589645.1. Lineage (NCBI taxonomy): Eukaryota > Metazoa > Arthropoda > Insecta > Lepidoptera > Tineidae > Tinea > Tinea semifulvella. Next base: position 2,742,832 of record OU342604.1, read on the forward strand.
TGAAATGGCGAGCCTTGGGGGAGGCCTATATCCAGCAGTTGAGAGACACAGGCTGATGATGATGATAAAGGGCCCTAAAGGACAATCAACAAAATTATTAATACTTACATAATAAGCAATCTCTTCTGAAGTATGACATACCAAAAATAATAAAAAAAAGAATGATCAAAATCACTGCACAGGTGGCGAAGAAATCGCTTATAAAACTAATAAAAAAATCATACAGTCGAATTGAGAACCTCCTGATTTTTGAGGTCGATTTCATGTTTTCGCCTATCCGCCGTACAGTAGCTTATAAAAATAATCCTATAATTGCGGAGGGCATTGCAATGTTTAATTACATGAGCTAAATTAATGTGTCAATAAAAAATATCTCGTTTCTGTAGTAACGTTAAAAAAAATGTTTGCTTACTGTGTATAATGTATTTTAGCATAAGTATTTTGGACAATAAACGTTTATATTATTTATTATTATTATTCAGATAACTGATCAATGAAGGTTGTTTTTAGACGAATGATTATCGACCAGTTGCAGTCTGATTATCTTTTGACATGTTTAGCGTATGCTTATGAGGGACGTCATTGGCTAAAATAACCAAACTGACAAGCTAACTACCAATCACGTGGCGTATCAACACTTAAAGAGGCACGGATTAGAGTTCCAAAGCTCCTACTAGACTGGAACAACTATGAAACTGAACAATTTATGAGACCTATCGCTTAGTATGCTCACTGAACACTTCTTATCACAACCTTTTTTTAATTATTGTATACTCCTATATATATATTGTAATTATTTATTTTTTATCTCTAAGTTGGTAACCTTAGATTGGGACATGTCAGGCTTAACTGCCTTGTGTGGGACCATCATCTAAATACTTTTGCAAATCCTGTAATAATGTTCCACGATTGTTTGTTAACATATATTGTAAAACCTTATATTGCTAATAAATCATTTGAATTTGTATATTAAAATATTGATCATAGATTATTTTCATCATCCTTTCTGCAACTGGCCTTAAATAATTATTATTTTGACCTATTATATACGAGTTTAAGTTTACGAACATTATTTGTAATTAATCAAAGAGCCCATGACAAAATTGACTCGAGTTAATTGTTCCGAATGTTTGTCTTCTCGATGGATTTTGATTAATGTTTTGTAGTGTTTTTGATTAATATACCTAGTCTCCGCAATCAAGAACGAACCATAATTATTCTTATCGAGATTCTTGTACATAATTTTATTTATAAATTATTTTGTTTATTAAACAAAAACCTTTAAAAAAGTAATGAACCTATAATTAAACTTTTTAAACTTTCGCGCACATTCATAATAGTTTTTTATAATTTTAACGGGTCTTTACGCGATTTACCTTAGAGACATATTTCTCCCAAGGTTTAGCCAAGTTACAGCTAGAAGAAGAAGGTACAGCTTTCAAAAAGTTATCTATCAATGCTGTGTACACCCCATTCTCCAAAGTAGCAAAACACGTACGCACCCCAAAGGATGTCATTCCTTTTCAAACGCCTGGCGTGTATAAAGTGGACTGCAGCTGTGGGAGTTCATATATTGGCCAAACTAAGCGCACAATAGCTGAGAGGGTCAAGGAACATATAGCAGCTGTAAAAAACTGCCAATTAAACAAGTCAGCAATAGCAGAACACCTAATGGATAGTGGCACAAACCATTGGATTGAGCTGCATGACCCAAAGATACTTTCCACCGATCGTCACTATTACCCTAGAATAGTACGTCAAGCGATCGAAATAAAGAAACACAAAAATTTCAATCGAGAGGGGGGTTATAAGCTATCTTCATCGTGGAATCCAGTAATCAATAGGTTTCGACGCCGGGTAAAATCGCCCGGTGTCGCCAAGGATATTGTAAGTGTCGTGTGTCGTGATTTCTAAAAACTTTAAAAGTGATAAGTGGGTAGGTTTACATCTGCCGCCCAGTATGTACGAGACTACACCGCATAACTTCAGTCGACCCGTGACCACGGCCAATGCAACTTGGCTGAAACGTCGGGAGAAATATGTCTCTAAGGTAAATCGCGTAAAGATCCGTTAAAATTATAAAAAACTATAATGAACCTATACATAGGTACAGCGGAAGTTTGTTTCATTCACAAGCAAACAGTGAAGGAATGTAAATATCTGCTGGAGGCGTGAGAAGGGATTTTGAGCTAATTGTTAGAAGCAGAGAAAAGAGAAAAGTTGTGACTAATAAACTGGAAACAAGTTTTAACGTAAAGCTCATGCTCCATGTGGTCCATGTGGACTGTAAAGGATGCCGTGAAGGAAAGTAAGGACATGCACAGATCTTCGTTAACAGATATAGAGCCACTTTAATTGTATACGATACTGAGAAACATGGTCATACTTCATCACCATCATCATTATTACAGCCCCTAGAATACAGCGTCCTAGACCTCCACTGCTGGAGATGGGCCTTCCAGAACATATATCTGGAGAATTTGGCCTACACTCGCTACGCTGGTCAGACGGCTTGGCGAATAAATGATGTCATTTTTTTAATGACAATTCATTAACGATTCCACAAGTTGGTATTAGTGGAACCGGGACCAACGGCTTAGTCACGGGAACGGTGGTGTTGTAAATCTTTGACAAATGTATTTAAGAAAAGTGTATTTCTCATTGGTACATGCCGGGTGGGTTTGAATCGATCTTTGTAGGATTTAAGGAACGCGTTCTTACAACCGAGCCACACCGCGCCCGGTCATATTTACGCAAGCCGAATAAGTAATGGATGCTTAAGTTGAGAAGACGAGTAAATTCAGTAGCTCTTCGGTGATGTCAGGATAGCAAATATCTGCATAGTCAATAATGGGAAGAAAAGGGGTTCTGAGCAACTTTAGCTTTGCCAAAAACGGAATGAAATACTGAGCCCGCTTTACCGTGTGCATACTGGCAAATATTTTTGTGCTGATTTCTAAGACATGTTGGCTCCAGGACAGGTCATAAGATATGTATAGACCAAGATTTTTCATACTTTAGCAGTAAAGTAAAAGCATACAGTTTACCTTATTTTCACATTTTATTTTTTCCGTACAACTGCCTCCGTGGTCTAGCGGTTAAGTCCGTGGATTTAGACTTGGGTTCGATTCCTGGTCGGGACACAAAAATATTTATTAATGTAAATGTATATATTTACATAATATTTAATTTATTTGTGATATTTCTCGAGTTTGGTACGCTGGAGACATCGACGAGCTTGCCACTTCTCATGATTGGCTTATAGTAAAATTGGCTAAATGTGAATCCGCTTCTTTATAAGCGTGGTTTTTTCGGTCGTAGGAGGATAAAGTCAATCACTATTGACCTGTTTTACATCTCCACCCTTTCTCATGTAAATTTCCCTTCAGGTCGCTGTCTGACGAGTCTTTCCATTCGTTCACTTACTAACAATTGAATAATGGATCAGGACTTGTTACAAAAGTCCCAATTTGAATTTTAAGGTGACAGAATATTGATTTTTTTTCAAACAGGCGATCGCCTTTTTAACCATTGATAATCTAATTTTTTATCTATTTTTTCTTTTAGGATTCAACACTTATTGAAGTAATATACAAACAGTATAAAATAATTACAATATAAATTAAAACTACTTAAAAGTAAAAATTAAAATAAATATAAACTAAACACAATAAAAAATAAACTATAAGTAAAAAATGTCCTCTAGAGACGACCCTTCAGTGATAGTCCCCAGAAGACTGGCAACATTTCCCCTCTGTATAGCTAAGCTAATACGTTGGCAGAAATAATTGCCAGCTTTCCTGTCTCCAGACTTTTCTGTTAGGTGTTTGGACAACTCCTTGGCTAGACGCTTGGCTGAGTGTCCCTATGGAAGAATCTAATAGAATTGTATATCAAAATCAAAATCAAATCAATCAAAATAATTTATTTCCGTATGGTTAGCACGTAACACTTGGATATTGACAATAATACAAGCCAATAAATAAAAAATAATAATATAAACAAATAAAAAATATTACCATTGACCATGGCTGGACCGAACCTAACATCAATACAATAATTATAACTAAAACATTGTTGCCATAAACGAGGAATTTATTTTTACTTACAGCTAGATACTAATATTAAATTCGTGGTTGTAAAAAGGCCATGTCAGCTTACAATCTAATAATAATTATGTCCATAAATATAAATATAAATTCGTGGCTGTAAAAAGGCCATGTCAGCTTACAATCTAAAAATATTTATGTCCATAAATATTAATTCGTGGCTGTAAAAGTCGTGTCAGCTTACAACTACACAAGTATAATATTAATGTCAAATAAATTGATAAATAACATGTCCGCTTACAATCTAAAAAATAATTGCTATGTCCAAATTAAACATATTATATTCGTGTCATAAGTACAGATTACGAATTTACGACGTTAGGATCAGGACGATGGACCCATGGGAATCCTCAGACAAGCGTCTGGACAAGTCCAAACGGCTGACCGATTTTTTTTTTATACTAGCGCGACATGTGACCTTGCTATGTGATGAATGTTAGCAACTGAAATCAGAAACTCATGACTGACATCAGTCTCTAACACCATAGTTTTCTTCTCACAATTCCGTTCTCTCTATCCCTTCTCACCACTCTGGCTTTATTTCTAATTCATTCGCTGTAGTTGCTGCTAATCTATGGAACAATCTGCCCGTTGAAATTCGACAAGCGCCTAACAGAAAACTTTTTAAAAGAATGGTCTACTTGCATTACTACAAGAGCTCCCTACAAAGTATATAAGTACTTATTATTATGTAGTATGTGTATGTATTATATGTAGTGTGTATATATATATGTATATTGTATGTAGTATATGTATTCTTGGATGTAGTTTAGTATGTAAGTATATCCTTTTATCTAGAGCCTAATTATTTCCATATTTATCATATCTATATTACATGTTGCACCTACCTCACACCTTGAACTTACTACATTATCCTAAAGGTTGGCTGTCAGAGAATGTCTAGCGGCATTAAGCCCGCCCCTTGTACATAGTGCAATAAAGATTTAAATAAATAAATAAATAAATAGTGCAGGCTTGACTGGTTATGACGGCAATTCGAGCACGAACGGTGGATACTTCCCCGCCCCGGCAGACTGGGCAAATAACCACCTTCAGTCCGCCTACCACTTATTTGTTGTTGTCGTGGAAAGTATTGTGCCATTTGCAATTATGTCAAATGCCAATTTTTACTTTCAAGGAGAACTAATATTATAAGCTTGCCATGGTAATATTAATATAAAAATAACACCGCTTATCTGGAGACATGAAGGCTGGCAGATATTTCTGCTGGAAATAAATGTTGCCAGTCTCCTTGGGACTTATCCCTGATGGGTCGTCTTTAGAGGCCATTTTTAATTTATTGTTTTTTTAAGGTTTAGTTCATATTGCATTAAATGTTTACCATTTATTTATTTATTTATTCGTGGGAAAATTTACAGCCTTTACAATATTATGTATACAAAAAATATCTTATCTTAAACCCTTACAAATTTTCACTGTTAGCTATAATGAAAAAAAAAAGAAATAATAAGAACCAACAGAATCAGTCCAATAACAATGTAATATGAAATAACAATTGCATTTGTATACTGATCCCGTTTTACACTTTAGAATCATAAAATATAATAAAAAATTGTAGTATTAATAAATGTAATAATAATAATAATAATAAAAGTTTATTTACTTTAAAAAACTAGTACATTTTTTTAGGAATTGGCCACTGGTGTCCAAACAAAGTTAATCTGAATCTTAGGCACCAGTTCCATTACACAAATAAGTATAATATACAATACAACACATATAGAATTATAGCTTTTTTTCCACTTAGTTTATAGTTATTCTTACTTTTTACTATTAGCAATTACAAATCGAATTATGTACCTACTATTTTAATATTTGTAACAATTCTTCTGTTGCTTCTATTATATCGCATATATTATGCGAATATCCATATATGTGTCGGCTGAGAGAATGAGAAAGCTACAATATACATATAAGATATATTATTATATATTGTCATGTTATCTTTTTGACCGCCTCCGTGGTCTAGTGCTAACAAACGTTGCCGTATATGTAGTTTATCAACCATCTAGTTTCCGTAACACAAGCCTCGTAGCTTACCACGGAAACTAGATGGCGCTGTGTGACCTGTCTGGAAATTTTTATTATTTATTTATTATTATTATCTGGTCTTGTTTTATTTTCATGTAAGTGCTTGACGGGCAAATTAAAAAAAAAATGTTGAATAAGTATCTTTTCGTATAACAAGGGGAAGTCTGTTTCACTGGCTAGCTGCAGGTACAGTGAAAGAATCTCATCATCTGCTTATTGTGAAACAATTTAGTTACAAAGATGTTTTGTTAATCGCCTTTGTAATTTAATTGTATGTATTACCAAATATTTAGCACGTCAACTATTATATAATTTGTGAAGCCGCAACCTTCCTTAGTATATTGTTAAGTAAGTGCGGGATACCGTCTTAAAACCCGAAAGCTTCTTCGGTCCTTATTAACTAGGATTAAACTGTCACAGGATAATAAATTACACAACTACCCTACCTTGGTTAGGGGTGGTTCTGATTCGACTTTTTATGGATCTTGTCATAGCTTTAATTTATTATTTGTATTTGGGCATTATCTACATGACAGTGGAAACTTGGAAGATCACTGGTGTGGGATGCGACATCTGTAGACACAAATGCCCTATATCATATCCAGGGAATTCGAACGTGGGAAGTGCGGCGTTTCTGATGAGAACTTCAAGCTTCGCAAATACGCTAACCTTGGTACAAGTTGCTGGCAAGCCTCGCTATACAGAAGGGAAATGTTGCCAGTCTCCTTGGGACTATACCTGATGTTGTAATACTCGTAGGTACATTTAGCGGTGGTGGCTCGGTTGTAGAAAGCTTTCCTTAAAAACCAAAAAAATGTCGGTTCGAACCACGGATGTACCAATAAGAAATACACTTTTCTTACATACATTTATCATAGATTTACAACCCTATAGTTTCCGTGCCTCGAAACTACGTTACGTCGCCGGTTCCGATTCCCCTAATACCAATTTGTGGTTAAAAGACAAAATTAAAAGTCATAGCTTTGGCAACAGTCCTTTATTCAACAAACGTTGCCGTGAACTCGGGAGGTCGTGGGTTCGGTCTGGGTGTTTATATGTATAATATGTATATATTTACAAAAAAAGTATAATAATTAAGTATAATATGTAGTTTATCAACCTTCTAGTTTCCGTAACACAAGCCTCGTAGCTTACCACGGAAACTAGATGGCGCTCTGTGACCTGTCTGGAAATATTTATTTTTTATTTATTATACTCCAGTTTGCCGCTTAGGTTGTAAATGCGGATCTACAAGATCTTCATTCGTTCACGACTTAGTCATGCTGCCAAAAAATGACAATTCTGGCCAAAACTAATAGAGACAACATTCAGAGTCAGCAGAGCATATCGCTCGGGGTTGTATCCGGAGCGCCGTGGTTCGTGCGAAATTCTGTAATTGCAAGATCTGGAGATGCCTACTATCAAGGCATTTTTGTCAGCCTAGCTAAACGTATGTTTTACCGGGCTATAAACGAATCATACAAGCATCTTCAGGATATCGCTCCTACTTTCGCACGGCCCCGGAGGGACGACACTACCCAGGAAGGCGCTTTTGGACAATACGTTTTTGAACAAGTTATCCCATCCCCAACCCAGGCCTATTGAACATTGCGGCCTGGATGACTCCACTGTCTGTCTGTCTATTATAAAAAGTATTCAAACTTATCACACGAACCTACTTTAAAAATTGTGTGACGAAAGTGAACTATGTCGGAAACAGCACTACCCTAGACCCTTGAAGGGTGAAATGTCACTTGTAGCGACGCTCCCTACGAAATACGGTTTTTGATATTACGACGCCAGTTTTTTGTTCAGGATTTAAATACCCACTAATAAGTTCCTATATGATAGTTTAAATAAATTACCATTTGATTCATAACTTAGAAAGCATGTGTAGTAAAGTTTATAACAAGCTACCTATTGAACTGAAATTGTTACCTGAAATGTCATTTGGACAAAATCTAAAAGTCTATTTACTGTCACATGTCTTTTATACAATAAACGAATACTTAAATGTTTAAACATATTCATATTATGTAAATTATATTGTATTTATCATTTTTTTTATATGTTTGTTTTGTATATTTTGTATATTATTGGCGTTGGCGTTGGCGGTCCGCTGCAATATGCTGGCCCGCAAGTTTGCTCGTTGTAGGGCAGATGTCAAGGTGATCCTGTTTAAGGCATTCTGTCAATTTTTTTTCACATGCAGCCTGTGGGTCAATTGTATTCTTCGAGTACAATATAATAACGCCTTCAGGATGATGATGGGGCTCCCTCGTTGGTGCAGTGCATCAGATGATTTCTACTCAGTATTGCGGAAACGAGTCGAGTCGTTGATGCACAGAGTACGAGGGAGTGGCAACATCATCTTAAGGGGCAGTTAGAGAGAAGCCAGATTGCCCTATTATTATTTATTATAAGATTGAGTATTTATTATTAAAAAAAGTAAAGTATCATCACGAACGTTTCCCTTTCGGGGTGGTCAGAAACCACGCTTATAAACAAGCGGATTCACATTTAGCCAACTTTACTATAGGCCAATCATGACAAGTGGCAAGCTCGTCGATGTCTCCAGCGTACCAAACTCGAGAAATATCACAAATAAATTAAATATTAATTAAATGTATTTATTTACATTATTAAATATTTTTGTGTCCCGACCAGGAATCGAACATCCGAGTCTAAATCCACGAAGGCAGTGTATTTATTATTAATATTAAAGTATTTATGTATTATTATATAATTTTATTGTATTATATTTATGTAGTATTAGTATGTATGTGTATTATATATATATATATATATATATATATTATAGTTGTCCATGTATGTTAAATTTAATATTTTATTTCTCTATTTGCACCGTACTCATATTTAAATGTCCCAAAAGTTAACGGGAAGAGAATGTCTTGCGGCATTACGTTCGCCTTTTGTATAGATTTACAATAAAGATTTATATATATATATATATATATATATATATATATATATATCCGCTAGTGTAGTAACATAACGTTTTTAATTGAATAAAATAAAAAATGTAGTACATATTTCGTTAGGCCACCCATCACTGTTGCTTTTGTTAGTGTAGTGTAAAATGATACCAAACGAACATGACCACTGAAGAGGTCAACAAGTCCCACTCACGATTAGATCAGTCCACCGGACGCGCAATTAAGGGGATGATATAAATCAATCAAAGCAGTCAAGTGAAGTGATCTGCTTCTAATTAAATTAATGGTGTACAGAGCAGACGCTAAATGTCTAAAGCATAGACGTAGATACAACTGTCTCCGTGGTTAATTTCGTGGATTTAGACTCGGAGGTACCGGGTTCGATTTCTGGTCGGGACACAATAATATTTATTAAAATAAATAAATTTGTAATATTTCTCGAGTTTGGTACGCTGGAGACATCGACAAGCTTGCCACTTGTCATAATTGGCCTATAGTAAAGATGGCTAAATGTGAATCCGCTTATTTATAATCGTGGTTTCTGACCACCCCGAAAGGGAAATGGTCGTGATGATACTTTACTTTTTAAACCTAATAAAAAATAAACTATAAATAGAAAATATCCTCATGAGACGTCCCATCAGAGATAGTCCTAAAAAGTCTGGCAACATTTTCCCTCTGTATAGCGAGGCTAATACGTTGACAGAAATAATTGCCAGAATAATGAAATAATTTATATATTGTTAGGTTTATATATATATTGCTCAGAGCATGGAATTGGGTAATATTCCCTATGCATTTAGCTTCTACGCTTCTGACAGCTTCTAAAAAATAATATATGTAGAGTCCTTCACGCCATTTTGCGCGGACATGTCAAGTGCAAGTTTTTTGCTTTGTAAATTAATTTACTGTGAATATTGTTGGTCAAAAGTGGTGTTGTTTTGTTTAATAATGTGCTACAATGTGAATAATTATGGAACACGATAAATTGGACTTTAAATATTGGGGCACAAATCGCAGTTTATTTTTTGCGGTATTCCCGCGCTGTTAACTCCCTATATTATACCTGACGTGTTTGAGCTATATAATGCTGCGAACAACATCAAATTCTGCAACAACTGGAATTTGATGTTTTTTTTTTTTTTATACGGAGCACAACATGTGACACTGCGCCCACCCGATGGTAAGCGGTACGCGAGGTCCAAGAATGGGAGCAACTGACGCCAGCCTTAGACGACCGACATCAGTCCCTACCACTATACCGGCCTATAAAGATGCTTTTTCACACTTCGTTTGAAGGACTCCAGATTATAGGAGTGGGGAAACACCCTGGCTGGGAGAGCATTCCACATCTTCAGCGTGCGACAGATGTAAGTCTCCAAATTTGTATGTACGCGTAGGGATAGTGGCCTCATTAACTCATAAAAAAGAAAAATATATTACGACAGACATGGCTGTATGGGCTAGACCCTTTGCCTTCCCTATCACCTCATTCGGGAGAAGAGAACAAACAAAAATAAAATATACGTCGTTGGTTTAAGTTGACACACTGTTTGTACGAGAACTAGATAATTACATTATAGTTAATTCTAGTATTGATTCAAGTTTGTCTTTCTTACTGTAAGTTAATATTTGCTTGATATAATACATATATAATGTGAGTGTGTTATAGTTGCCCATATAATACGAAGACGCGACGACGATACAATATATTTACCGGCAGATAAAAATAGCTCTGATCGCAAAAGTATAGTGAAGTATCATAAGGACCAAATACCTTGCGGGGTGATTAGAAACCTCGCTTATAAAGAACGGGATTCACATTTAGCCAACTTTACTATAGGCCAGTCATGACAAGTGGCAAGCTCATCGATGTCTCTAGCCTACCAAACTCGAGAATATAACACATTAAATTAAATATAAATAAAATTTAAAGTAATAAAAAATAATGTGTCCCGACCAGAAACCGAACCCGTTATCTCCGAGTTTAAAACCGCTAGACCACGGAGGCAGCTAATTACGCAGAACTATTTTTTTTTCTGACGCACTTTAAAAAGTACAGTCGCGTACATATATTTATGGACTATCAAAAATAAAGTACATAGGCCAGCCTAATACGTTAAAGGTATTCTCTAGCTAGAAGCTATTCTTTGGGAAAATTACTAAAAAAATTGTCGGATGCAGAGCTATAACTAAAAGAATTAAGCATCTTAATAGCATTAGCTCATGTAATTTAGACAGAATGTATGTCTCTCGAATTAACGAAGTTGGTTGACATTTTATTTATAGTAAAGTATGATCACGACCGTTTCCCTTTCGGGGTGGTCAGAAACCACGCTTATAAATAAGCGGATTCACATTTAGCCAACTTTACTATAGGCCAATCATGAAAAGTGGCAAGCTCATCGATGTCACCAGCGTACCAAACTCGAGAATATAACACATTAAATTAAATATAAATAAAATTTATTAATTTAAATTATTAAATATTAATGTGTCTCGACCAGGAATCGAACCCGGTACCTCCGAGTCTAAATCCACGGACTTAACCGCTAGACCAAGGAGGCAGTTTAAATATATATATATATACGAGGGGCGTTCAAAATATTCTCGGTATTGATACGTTACAACCTCTTTTATATATATATTTGTTACTGGCCGCTAAGATTCATCCATTGACATTAAAAAAAAGTAAAATTGGAACCGAGATGTTCTTTTGTTTTTCTGCAATTGCCGAACAAACATGAACACCATGAGCGAATTAACAATTTTAACGAAATTAGAGCACCGATCCGTCATAAAATTCTTGACAAAACAGGGTAAAAATCAAAAAACCATAAAAGAGAAAATGGATTGTGTTTACCGTGAGTCTGCTCCTTCTTTATCTACTATTCAAAAATGGTCAAGCGAATTTAAGCGTGGAAGGGAGAGTATTGAAGATGACCCTAGACCTTGCCGGCCTGTAGTGGCTACCTCACAAGAAAATATTGATAAAGTGGAAAAACTTATATTGGAAGACGGCCGAGTGAAGGTAAAATCTATAGCTCAAGTAACCAATCTCTCTATTGGTACCGTACATGACATTATACATGACCATCTTAATATGTCAAAAGTAAGTGCAAGATGGGTTCCGCGAATGCTGACGCTTCTTCAAAAGGATATGCGTGTGGCTTGCTGTTCAGATTTTATCGACCTGTGTGGTGAAAATCCCGATGAGGTGCTGCAAAAAATAGTTACTGGAGATGAAACCTGGGTTCATCATTATGACCCAGAGAGCAAACAGGAGTCCATGCAGTGGCACATTAAGGGTTCAGCTCATCCCAAGAAGTTCAAGGTAATCCCGTCAGCTGGCAAGGTCATGGCCACAATATTTTGGGATTGTGAAGGAGTTTTGCTTATCGATTATAAAGAAAAAGGTGTAAATATCACAGGGCAGTACTACGCTAACGTTATACGTCAATTAAGAGATGCGATCAAAGAAAAGAGGCGAGGAAAGTTAACCAAAGGTGTTCTGCTTCTGCATGACAACGCCCCTGTCCATACTGCTCATATTGCCAAGGCAGCTATTGTTGAATGTGGGTTTGAAACTGTTACTCATCCACCCTATAGTCCGGACTTAGCCCCAAGCGACTTCTTTTTGTTTCCCAATCTTAAAAAGGATCTGCGTGGAAATAAATTTTCTGACGATGAAGCGTTGAAGACGGCCGTGGAGGAGCATTTTTACACCAAAGATAAAAAATATTTTTATGAGGGATTAAAAAAAATAATTGATCGATCTTATAAGTGTATGAACATAGGGGGGGGAGTATATTGAAAAATAAAAATATCAAACTTTTCGTACTTGTTTGTTTTTATCCACATACCGAGAATATTTTGAACGCCCCTCGTATATACGAAATAATTATAAAATTTATTTACTGAAATACTTTATTGCACTTAACCTAGTACGTAATGGCTTTAAGTTCGCCTTTGTACATACTTTTAAGTTAAAGTGCAATAAAGTATTTTAATAATAATAATAATAATACGTAGGCGAGCTATAACGCCATAATGCATTATATATTTATAGTATATATGTATTATATAGTATGTATGTGTATTGTTTTTTATACCGTGTACGTATTTTTGAGTGCTAAATGCGTAATTATGTTTATTTTAGTAATTTAAGTTATTTTAATATTTTTCTTCATCTTGCCCATCTCCTTACATGATCCCCAAAGTTAGCTGGTGAAGAATGCATTATAGCGTTATAGCTCGCCTACGTACTAGGTTAAGTGCAATAAAGTATTTAAATAAATAATTTATTTATTGACAAATTTTATAATTATTTCGTTAGGCAACCCATCACCGTTGTTTTCGTTAGTGAGTTTTATTTGAATACTCGATCGGTTATGGTCGCTTTTTTCGTATTTTATACTAAAAGGCAAATTAATATAAATTTTATTTGCAGATGGTTAAATACGGCTGTTTACAAACCGTTCAGGCAAACTCTTCGACAGACGTGTTAACCTTCGAATTTTTGACCCTATTTCTTGTCTTACTTAAGAAGGTCTATAAGACCCTTAACATTGCACATAATATATTATATTAAAAGGTACGTTAGTTAGGTTTTTAAAAATTGAATTAATTAGGCTAGAAAACAATTACAACTGAATTATTAATAAAAGTCAGTTTTTTTTTTATTTCCATGAAATTGTACATTACAGATTATACGTCTAAACAATACATATTTCATAACAAAATTTAAACACAAGGATAAGTGACTAGATGTGCGAATAATATTAATTATAACAAAATGAACCAAGGACGCGACAAACGTGTCGAACGCACGAGATCGTAAGCCAAAAGAGGCCGGAGCCCTTTTTTTTAAAGACAGAAACTGGAAATATCGCCTGACGATACGAACCTGAAGGGCCACCGCGGGATCTCGAATGCCTGAATCACCATGAGGCCTTCTAAGGAGACCCCAAGAACCCTAAATATTACATATTTATAGTTGTTGGTATATGTATATTCAAGACGTTGACATCCGTCAAAGAACCAAAGTTACCGATATAGCTTTTAAAATTAGCAAGCTGAAGTGGCAATGGGCTGGACACATAAGCCGCAGAACCGATGAACGATGTAGTAGACGGGTTCTGGAGTGGAGACCACGTGAAAGACGCAGAGTGGGACGATCCCCCGCCAGATGGACAGATGACCTGAGGAAGGTCGCTGGTGGGGGATGGATAAGGGTGGCAGATGATCGTGTGAAGTGGCGAGCCTTGGGGGATGCCTATCCAGCAGTGGAGAGACACAGGCTGATGATGATGATGTATATTCAAGAAGTGTGTGAAAACTATCTTTTCAAACAATGTACTATTTGGCGCCTGTGGGATATCTAAGGGTAGGTTGTTCCACGCATTTGCATCAACAACTGCAAGAGTCAGACATAAAACTAGTTTATTTAACCAATACTAGCGACTTTTTTCGGAAAATGAAGGTCAAATTCTATTGATCCAAAGGGAACTTAGTCGCTTCTCGTTTGAAGAGATTTATTTCATCGGTTTAATCACTCCACCATTGATTGTTTGATTTTATTTGAAACTCGATTATTTGTACAATGGCAAGGAACTGTGCTTCCTATTTTACGACGGGTTTTAACTACTTTCGTTATAAATTCCCGAGTGGCGGTAAATGTCGATAATGTAAACAGAATTCGTTCATCTCGAAGTCTCGAATTTCATCGTGATAATAAAAAGTAAAGTATCATTACGACCATACGGAAACCATCGGGGTGGCCAGAAACCATGCTTTTAAAGAAGTGGATTCACATTTACGAGCGCTCTGTTGGCTCGGTTGTAAGAACACTTTTCTTAATATCCTAAAAAGGTGGGTTCGAATCCCGAAATGTACCAATGAGAAATACACTTTTCTTTCGTACATTTGTCATAGATTTACAACACCACCGTTTGCGTGCCTCCAAGAGCACGTTAAGACCCTCGCCAACCCGGTTGGCCAGCGCGGCGAGTGTAGGCCAAATTCTCCAAAAATTTTATGGAAGGCCTATCTCCAATACTGTATTCTAGTAGGTCTAGGAGGTTATGCTGTGATGATGATGATTCACATTTAGCCAACTTTACTATAGATCTACCATGATGTCTCTTGCGTACCAAACCCGAGAAATATGCCAAATAAATTATTGAGTGTTGACCAGGAATCTAGCCCGATATCTCCGCGTCTAAATCTACGGACTTAATCTGTGCTAGACAACGAAGAGAGCCAATCATAAGCTAATTAACAATCACTATTATGTAAGGATATGTTCTTGCGCCGTTTGGAGTTAAAATTGGGCCGTGGGGACCAAGTGCACAAGATTTTTTAAGGCGTTGTCAACACCTCGAGAGACAAGAGGGCTGGCCAATATTTGGGCCAAAGTATTAGCATTGCCATTCAACGTGGCTATGCTGCCAGTATCCTTGGCATTTAGGCCATAGGTAGCGACTTGGAGCAAGTTTTTAATTATGTTTTTTTTTTTTTATTATTATTTTTAATTAATAATTAGTTAATATTAATAGTAATTTATATTTTACTAGCTGCCTTCGTGGTCTAGCGGTTAAGACCGAGGATTTAGACTCGGAGGTACCGGGTTCGATTCCTGTTGGGACACAAAAATATTTATTAATGTAAAGAAATACATTTAAGCTATTTGTGATATTTCTCGAGTTTGGTACGTTGGAGACATCGACGAGCTTTGCCACTTATCATGATTGGCCTATAGTAAAGTTGGCTAAATGTGAATCCGCTTATTTATAAGCGTGGTTTCTGACCACTCCGAAAGGGAAACGGTCGTGATGATACTAGCTAACTAATTTTACTAGCTGACTCGGCGAACTTCGTACCGCCTGACAGTCAATGAATGTAATTATTAATAATAATAATACTTACACAAAACAATTTTCAAAACAAATTGATATATATATACATTTCTGAATGCATAAAGATTTGGCAACCAACATTGTTTGAGAGGTACGAAACCCACGATCATATTGTCTGGGAAAATGTTTTTTCTATTATTTAATATTTTCGTTAATTTTCCAATGTTATTAATAGTTATTCTGCTATTCTGGATAGACACAAATTCAACAATACAAAAAGCATGAAAATCAGTCATATTTAATTTATTTGTGATATTTCTCGAGTTTGGTACGCTAGAGACATCGACGAGCTTGCCATCTGATATGATTGGCCTATAGTAAAGTTGGCTAAATGTGAATCCGCTTATTTATAAGCGTGGTTTCTGACCACCCCGAAAGGGAAACGGTCGTGAAGATATTTTACTAGAAACTAACAACGTTTTGCGCAGGACTGCAGTATATCCTCGGTTGCCGCGAGCGATTGGCGCAAATAGTCGCCAACTATCGGAACTAGCAACAACACACTTGCTCCTCGCGGCTAGCCTAATCGCTTCTAGTTCATCGTCGGCGGTGAGACAAGTATCATTAGTTTGGTATATGGTATATTTCGCCAAAAACCCTGAAAATTCGTTTAATTTTATGTCCGTACAGAATAAGACTTCAGGCTTCTTTTGTTTGATGTAACATTACTAAAACAATATTCTGTTAATGGGGTTTTCTTATAGCAGCTTTATAATTTAAGTGCCGTTCAAATTGACTTAATATAAGGACTGGGAACTTTTTATTTTTATAACGTGACATTTATTAATTATAATAATAATATCAAATTCTTTATAGCACAAAATAAGTGTACAAAGGTGAAGATTAATGCCTACAAGGCGTTTTCCAGCACTTAACCTTTGGGAGAGTATGAGGTTAAGGGTAATGCCGATATCATTTTAACAATATCTAATATAATACACACGCTACATACTAATAAATAAATGCATATATACATAGGTATTATGCCAAATACATATTGTTAGCCTGTTGCCCTTCTGTTTGTCTAGAAATAGAGCGGTGACCAAGCGCTTAAAAACGTGGACAGACGGCGCGTGTCTAATAGCGAGTGGTAGCTTGTTGCTTGTTCCACTGGCGGGCTGCAGTATACAAATCTAAATATCTGTTAGGGTAATGGGATGGGATTTGAAGTTAATAATATTAAAAAACCATTGAAGGTTTTGTATAGACCCCACCTCCAATAGATTAAAAATAAAAACGTGTCATTTAAAGTATTTAATTTATTTATTTAAAACGTTATTGCACTATGTAAGAGTACAACTCTGACGGCTAACCTTAGGGTCAGATAAGCGTTTAAATTATACAGCAGTTATAAATAAAAATAAAATATATTATAACAAAAAAAAACAGTATATTGTAGGTCAAAAAAATATTTACTATGATGACACCACTTTCTTCCACATGGGTAGACCCGATAAGTGTCCATAACTTCTTTGTAGTGCTATTAATAGCAATAAATAAAAAAATCATACAAAGTGTATTTTAGACTAATTCCAAAAATAATTATTTAAAATTACCTAGACTAAAAGAAAATTTTTCGAAAAAAATATTTAGGCCTCCAAGTGATTGAGTACCGCCTTTGTAGATAGTGCAACGAAGATTTTAAATAAAATTAAGTCTACACATGTGTATATTTTTTTATTATTCTCTATTTTATAATATTCACCAAAATACGTGGTCGCGTCTCTAATCTCACATAACTTCAATGCATATTTTTCCAATAGCTTTCCCAGTCTAACTGTCCTCTCTTCCCCCTCCTAGACCCTACCAGTTTTTAGAGTTATATCCCCAGTGATTTTCCTGCAATTAATTAAACTCTCGCGTGTCGAAACAATTAGGCCGGCATAGTGATAGTGATTGATGTCGGTCGTCTGGCTCTTAACTTAAACCTTTATTTTTTATACTTAAAACAGCTTTCTTTCATATCTCATAAAGTTAGCTGTTATTGTTGGTAAGCTAAATGCGAATTTACATGTCGTGCTGGTATAAAAAGTGTCAAGTTTTTTAAATTCTTATGTCCAGACAATATTAAGTCAATGTTTGTCGCAGACTTTATTATTGTGTTCGATTCCATCTGCCAGCGCCATAAGCCTGGTATTACAACGCAGTTAAACTGGGTTTATAGTGATTTTTAAAATGCCTTCATTTTCACTGTGATTTTTATTAAATATGCCGCCTTTTTATGACTGTAACATTTCTTTATTTTTTTGTTCTGTGTTTGTGTTGATATTTACCAGAGAACCACAGTTACTGAAATAAAATCTAAAAGCTAAAGTGACAGTGGGCCGGATACATCTGCCGCAGAACCGAAGACCGATGGGGCAAACGGATTCTAGAGTGTAGACGACGTGCGGGGCGATATAGAGTGCGACGACCCCTTGCCAGATGGACGGTTGGTGGGGGATGGATGAGGGTTGTAAAAGACCGCGTGCAGTGGCGAGCCTTGGGGAGGTCTATATCTAGCAGTGGAGAAACACGTTTACTCTCTACAAACTCATACACGAAAAACAAGAGACATCGACGAGCTTACCACTTTTGCATTATAGGCCTATACTAAAGTTTGTTGTTTAAAAAAATGGTGTCATCGCATTATTTAAATGGTTTATAAGGTTTGTAATGGTATCATATGTAGTATATGTATTATTAGTATTTAATATATCATAGTTATTAGTATGTATTTTAGTAATATAATTGTATTTATATGTATATAGACTTATTTATTATTATTATAATATGTACTATAAGTTGGTAATAAATATTTGCACCTACCTTACATTTGAAATGGTCCACATTGTCCCTAAGGTTGGCTGTCAGATAATGTCTAGCGGCATTAGGTCTGCCCCTTGTATAACGTGCAATAAAGTTTTAAATGAATAAATAAAGTTGGCTACATATAAACTCGCTCCATCCAAACAAAAAACCAAAGCGTCTTTTAACAAGCTATAAAAGTTGTGAAAAAGCATTTTGCCCTACCATTGACGTCACCTTGCCTGATGTCAAGATACTAATTGACTGAAGGGTATTTTAATTAAATAAAAAGGAGCCAAAATAAAATCTCCGAACTCCATTTTACATTAGCAAATTAATGACAGCCAATAAACGAATTTATTGTTTGCTCAATAAAATACCTGAAAACGGACGAATAAAATCAAAGTAATTAAATGCAAAGGTAGTGAACGAATAAATCTGTCAATTGGTCTGAACATCTGTACAGACTGCCGATATTTTATTATACGTAATTGGTTTTGGAACTGGTTGTCAAAAAGTCGTATTTTCGTTGAAAATCATTAAATATTAAGCTATTGTTAGAACTATTTTGAAATTGACGTTTTGTAGAACTGGCCATTTTGATCTCAAATATGAATAAATTAATAAATAAATATTTTCAGACAGGTCACACAGCGCCATCTAGTTTCCGTGGTAAGCTACGAGGCTTGTGTTACGGAAACTAGATGGTTGATAAACTACATATTATACTTTTTTTTTGTAAATATATACATATTATACACATGAGACAAATTATACAATGTACAACTTGCCTCCGGTGGGAATCGAACCCACGACCTCCCGAGTTCACGGCATCGTTTGTTTCCACTAGACCACGGAGGCGGTCAAACTGACGTTTGGCTAGGAATTCCAAGTTCAAATTTAGGCTTGTGTTTTGAATTTAGTGATTCATTTGTGGTAAGTAAACCATTAGATTTTTCTTTGACTATTGGTCTGTTCACAATGTATAAATTTTTAAATATCGCGTTATTTACTAATACGAGTTCCACCGTGACATCAACGCTCGAGGGGTTAATGATGTGTATGGGGAAGCTACTGTAAAAGAAAACTAGGTACGTTTATGGTTCCAACATTTTCGTTCTGGTAATTTTGACCTACAGAACAAAAACCATGGATGACCGGAGACCCTAGTTGACAATCGAGAATTCAGAGGTAGAGGCAGGCTTCGGTTTAAGTGACAAAACAATTATGATTCACTTGAAACAAATTGGAAAAGTGAAAAAGCTTGAAAATCGGGTACCAAATGAATTGAGTGAAGCACACCAACAAACACGCATTGAGTGCTACGTAACATGATTTAACCGTCACATTAACGAAGGAATTTTAAGTTGTATTGTTACTGTTAAGTTATTTAAAGAACTGTCTGGTGGTGGCTGGTTAATGATGTATGTGACAAGATGGCTAGCAGTTTTATCGTGCAGCAATTCAGCATAACTGTGCAGCAAAGGAATGCTTTATGTTTTTGAATTTTAAATCATCTAAATATTTTTATTTATTTATTTAAAATTAGAAAGATAAAAAATAGAATGATAATGAAAACCTGTTTAAAATCATAAAATAATATTATAAGGTATAGGTTGTTGCTAACACATGCATACTTATATACATTCATTCAAACCCACGTACACCAACACACACAAACACCAACACACACAAACACCAACACACACACACACACCAACACACACACACTAACCATACACACAAACAATTATTGTCTACAGCAAATATAAATAAATATTGTCTAGAGTAAAATTAAATGCTGTAAGTACTAATTCCTTCAATGACATCTGAAACACCGTCCACCGACTATTTCAGATGTCACAGCTAAACTGCTTTTGTTACTTTGTACGATTTATTTTATGCCCTAACCTATGTAAAAACTGAATTGTAATGTACTTTTATTTTGCAATAAATTTTTTTATTATTATTATTATAATGATACTTATAAATAAATAGAAAAGCGACAGTTCTCCATAGAAAACTGCCAGTTTTATTCGAGCGGACATGCATATCGAAGACGTGAGAATCGGGGCTCAGACTCTACACACGGATCGTGCAAAAACTGAACACACTTCCTCTACCCGAAGTGATTATCTGTCATCGCACGTCTAATGGACATAGTGCTGTCATTAAAAATATCAACAACTATGCTCAGGTCATTAATGAACCCACTTGCTCTGTTAAAGAATGCGTTACGTCTGTAATTTGTGTTGCAGCAAGGAACATGTAAGAGTGGACGCTGCCTAAAAGAGATTGCCCAAATCCAGGCCCAAACTTTTTTGCAGCGTGCGTCAACTAAATATGATTCAATAATCATTATTATTTTCTGTGTAACTGTATTAAACTTAAGATAAACATTTTTTTACCCCAGCATTAAAATATTTTTTTTTTTTTGGTTCTCTTCTCCCGATGGATGATGAATGAGATGATAGGGAAGGTCTAGTCCATACAGCCAAGTCTAACGTAATAAATCTTTCTTTTTAATGAGTTAATGAGGTCATCATCAAATTCGAGATGCTGCAGAATTTGATGCTTTTCTTGGAGTCACTCGCGGCACCATAGCTCAAACACGACGGGTAAAATATGGGAGTTGACAGCGCGGGAAAACCGCAAAAAATAAACTGCAACTTGTGCCCCATATTTAAAGTCCAATTTATCGTTTTCCATAATTATTCACATTTTAGCACATTATTAAACAAAACAACACCACTTTTGATCAATAATATCCACAGTAAATTAATTTACAAAACAAAAACTTGCACTTGACATGTCCACGCAAAATGGCGCGAAGAACTCCGCATTAAAATATAATTTAATTAAATAGTCAATTGGTTAAGATTTATGTATTGAGTAAGAGCGCTACGATTAGGTACTTTATTATGATCAGGTACTTTATTATAGATAAAACATTGGATTTCAAAGTGAAAATAATTCTCTTATTTATATCGGCGGGATCGAAACTATTGAATTATTAACGTGAAAAAAGTTTTTGTTAATTGTCGTTATGCTAGGGTAAAACTAATTACAGATTATGAAAATACATTATATTTACTATCAAATAAGAAAGAAATCATTATGGTACGAGAACATTTGATTGGGTCCATTTCTCTATGAAAAATTTGATTGTATACCTACTTTATAATATTATGGATGTAACTCCATCAAATGACGAAGAAAAGTTATGAATTTACAGGAAAATGTCTCTTAGATACTGTAGCATTAATAATTCATCTAATCGGCATTAAATACATGGTTGGAAAATGTGGAGCATGCAAAGAGTGGGAAAAGGAAAAAATCTTATCTTAATAGGTTTTTTGGTGACGGTTTACAAATGGGATGCCCCACCTGAGCACCTTGCGTGAATCTACATGTCACTAGTGATGTGCAACAATTACTTATCGATATCGATACAGCTCTTAGATTCAGGGGATATGATTCCTTGCGGGGTTTGGTAGAGACAATTAGGCGCAACTAGTCACGATCACGACATACCTCTTTTGCTTTGTCGACATTAATCAACATCTTCATACATACCCTTTTGTTATTCACGTTTTTTAATGCACCTTCAGCCAGTGTTTTATTTATTTCAACATATGTGAATCTTGGTCTGCCAGGGCCTCTTTTACCCACAACTTACGCATTATATACCTGATTCGTCATTCGCTTTTCTTCTCCTTTCAACATGCCCGAACCATCGTAGCTTGCCTTTCCTTATTTTTGTTCTTATTCTTTCTTCCATATCAGCTTTTCCATTTTTTTTTTTTTTCGTTACGTAGGTATGCGGTCTGCCAAAGTGACGTTAACGTGCTCTCCGAGGAACGGTGGTGTTGTTAATCTATAACAAATGTACGTAAGAAAAGTGTATTTCTCATTGGTACATGCCGAGGGGGTTTGAACCGACCTTTGTAGGATCTTATAACCGAGCTACCACCGCGCATTTGACCTGATGGTTCTATATTATGGTTTGTTTGCAATTATACAGTCGTGGCGGGTTTGCGAGGAATTTGGTCCCGCCTCATTATACTTTTCAATTAGGCGATAGTTATGCTTATCTCATCAAATCCACACCAGTAACATTATTTAGATCACCTGCATCTTATTATGGTCTCCACTCTCTTGGGTTTCACGACAAACCTGTCCGATGTACTGTCACTTCTTACAACTTGTAACCTATGTAACTGTATTTTGACGGTTGTCAAGTTTGATTTCAGTATCTGAAATTATTTTAACAAATAAATAAATAAATATTTCCAGACAGGTCACACAGCGCCATCTAATTTCCGTGGTAAGCTACGAGGCTTGTGTTACGGAAACTAGATGGTTAATAAACTACATATTATACTTTTTTTTGTAAATATATACATATTATACATATAAACACCCAGACCGAGACAAATTATACAATGTACAACTTGCCCCCGGTGTGAATCAAACCCACGACCTCCCGAGTTCACGGCAACGTTTGTTACCACTAGACCACGGAGGCGGTCATCAAACAAAACACAAAGCATCTCAATAAACAGAAAATTATTTTGCTTTAACAATTTACTCATTAAATATTCATGAATAAATTTTAAATAATATTTCCACTTGTGACAGTTGTAGGTATCCAAATAAAATGAAAATAATTCATTGTGCCATGCGTCGATACATGTTCTTTATGCAGAAACACAATATAATTTGGACCAACATAATAATTCAATCGTCCTTTTGAATATTTACAGAGAACTAATTTAATTTTCAGTATTATTAGTATACTTGGGTATTATGATTTTGTATTATTGTTATTTTCATTTATTTATTTTCAGAAAAATCACAGCTTATAACTAGGACATAAAAATTACAATATTATAAATTATTAAATCTTAAGCCAGTAAGATTTTATATTATTTGTACATTTCATTTCTCAAAAACAGTGGGTTAAAAACTAAAAAAAAAAAAATACAAATCAAAAATAAAAAAAAAAATCATTTAAAACAAATGAATGTATGATCTAAAATAATGATAAACTTTATTGTTTTAAAAACTAATAAAATTAGAATTACTGGAACAGTTTTAATCAATGCATTGTAAACAATTTTATAATTATCTAATTAGCTGTTAAAAATGTTTTAAGACATTATTTTTACGCCGCATGTACTGTTAAATGAATTATTTTCCGTGCAATAAATAATTTACCTATTTATCTATCTATCTATTTCACAAGTTGGTATTAGTGGAGCCGGGATCGATACGTGGTCTCTGAGGCACGGGAACGATGGTGTTGTCAATCTACGACAAATGTACTTGAGAAAAGTGTATTTCTCATTGGGACATGCCGGGGTTCGAACTTACCTCTTTAGGGTGTTAAGGAAAGCGTTCCAACCGAGCCACAACCACCACCGCCGCTTTTAATAATATCTAAGTTTTATAATTAAAAAACATAATTATAATACCAACCAAATCAAGGTTAAAATCTAAAACTTAAAGTGATTTCCAAAATCCAAGCCCCAATTTTTTTGCAGGGTAAAAATAATGCAATAATCATAACAATAGAATGTGTTTTTTTTTAAATATAATTACAACATCTGTTTTACCCCAGCATTAAAATAGTTTTTTTTTTTTGGTTCTCTTCTCCCGATGGATGATGAATGAGATGATAGGGAAGGCAAAGGGTCTAGCCCATACAGCCAAGTCTGACGTAATATATCTTTCTTTTTCATGAATTAATGAGGTCATCATCAAATTCCAGATGCTGTAGAAGTTGATGCTTTTCTTGGAGTCACTCGCGGAACCATCCACTGCTCAAACACGTCGGGTAAAATATGGGAGTTGACAGCGCGGGAAAACCGCAAAAAATAAACTGCAACTTGTGCCCCATATTTAAAGTCCAATTTATCGTTTTCCATAATTATTCACATTGTAGCACATTATTAAACAAAACAACACCACTCTTGACCAATAATAACCACAGTAAACTAATTTACAAAACAAAAACTTGCACTTGACATGGCCGCGCAAAATGGCGCGAGAGACTCGCATAAAAATATAATTTAGTCAATTGGTTAAAATTTATGTTTTTTTAATTCTCTTCTGCCGATGGTTAATGAATGAGATGACAGGGATGGCAAAGGGTCTAGCCCATACAGCCAAGTCTGACGTAATATATATTTCTATTTTATGAGTTAATGAGGTTATCATCAAATTACATATGTTGCAGAATTTGATTATTTTCTTGGAGTCACTCGCGGCATTATAGCCCAAACACGTCGGGTATAATATGAGAGTTCATAGAGCGGGAAAACCGCGAAAATAAACTGCGACTTGTGCCCTATATTTAAAGTCCAATTTTTCGTTTCCATAATTATTTACATTGTAGCATATTAATAAACAAAACACCACATTTTATCAACTATATCCACAGTAAATTCATTTACAAAATAAATACTTACACTTGACATGTCCGCGCAAAATGGCGCGAAGGACTCCTAACATGAGAATGCCTATTTTTCTTACAGAAATGGGCCCAGTAAAATGTTCTCGTGTCATAATAATTTCTTTTTTAATTGATAGTTAATACATTGTGTTTTCATAATCTGTAATTAAATTTATTTTTTTTACCCTAGCATAACGACAATTGACAAAAACTTTTTTTTACGTTAATAATTACATAGTTTCGATCCCGCCGATTTGAAATCCAATGTTTTATCTATAATAAAGTACCTGGTCATAATAAAGAACCTAATCATAGAAATAGTGCTTTGTAAGTTTTTAATACATAAATTTTAAGACAATTTAATTAAATTATATTTTAATGCTGGGGTAAAAGAGATGTTGTAATTATTTTTTTAAAAAACATAATTAATTGTTATGATTATTGAATTGTACTTAGTTGTGCACGCTGCAAAAAAGTTGGGGCCTAGGTTTTGGGCAATCTCTTTTATGTATGAAATCGTTGCAAAGCACTATTTTTACGATTAGGTTCTTTATTATAGATAAAACATTGGATTTCAAAATGTTTATAATTATATAAATATACATTATAATAATAATAATAAATTATTTATTGTACAAAACCAAAACAAGTGCAGGTACATAGGCGAGCTTAATGCCGTAAATGCATTTTCTACCATCTAACCTTTGTGACTGAGATATGTAATAAGCGGGTGCAGAATGTTACGAAGAAAATAGATAGTTGAAATTATTTATTACTATATAAAACACAAATTAATTACTTACATATAAGAACTATACTTGTACATAAATAAATGTCATACGTAAACAAATAAATATATACCTAAATATAAAATACATATATATAATAAGTGAGTTATCAATTGTCGTTATGCTAGGGTAAAATAAATAAAATTAATTACAGATTATAAAAACACAATATATTAACTATCGAATAAAAAAGTTATCATTATGGCACAAGAATATTTTATTGGGCCCATTTCTCTAAAAAAAAATGGGCATTCTCATTTATCAATTAATATGTGAGATTTACGAATTTAGAAAACGTAACCTTAGGTTGAAAATTCGATCAGTTGGATTGGTGGTCCATTTTGCAAGTAATTTTGTCAAAGGTAACCTTGCTTGTCCTTCGGGAGTTGTTGGGAAGCGAGCCTTTCTACCGTATTCCGAATGGGAGAATATCAGAAACTAGACCGTAATTACCTATAGTAGTTTTAGACAAAGGATGTATAATAATATAAATGTGAAAATATTTTAAAGCGTTTATTGAGTTGTGCGAGTTTTGTTTATATTCCACAAATGAATTCGTAAATAAAAAACTAAAATTAAATATTGACATTGTATAGCTATTTAGATTTAAGTTTTGACATTACATAAATTCTCTGACATAAGTAAAAAGTAAAGTATCATCACGACCGTTTCCCTTTTGGGGTGGTCAGAAACCACGCTTATAAATAAGCGGATTCACATTTAGCCAACTTTACTATAAGCCAATCATGACAAGTGGCAAGCTCGTCGATGTCTCCAGCGTACCAAACTCGAGAAATATCACAAATAAATTAAATGTTAATTAAATGTATTTATATACATTAATAAATATTTTTGTGTCCCGACCAGGAATCGAACCCGGTACCTCCGTGTCTAAATCCACGGACTTAACCGCTAGACCACGGAGGCAGTTACATAAGTACCCCTTAATGTACTCATATATGGTGCTGACATCAAGTCATACCTACATTGCATACTCAGTTACTCAGTAAGACATTATCACAAAGCCTAAATATAATATATAAAAATGTTAATATTAATTTATTACTGTTGTAACATGTTTTTATGCAATAAAGAATTTTGAATTTGAAAATAAAAAACCTAAAAAATCATTTTAATCCATGATCGAACTCTTCGCTCTTCTTCTAACCCCACCCTTTCCATCCCTTCCCATCACACCTCTTTTGTCTCTAATCCGTTTGCTGTTGTAGCTGCAAATCTTTGGAATGACCTACCTTTAGGTATTAGGCAAGCTCCAAATCGAGTCATCTTCAAAAATACAAGTTTACAAACACTTTCTTTCTAACTTTCCCTCATATGCAATACATTCTCAAAGAGTTGAAAGCATTCAGAGATCTTTTACTAGGTATTTAGCATACAAAGCCCCAGCAATTTCACATCGATGTCCGTACAACCAACGTTTAGATTTCTTCAAAATGACTGCTCTCAAATCACGTAGATCCATACATGACCTTTTACTATTACATAAAATTGTCAATGGCCAGACTGGATGTATAGAACTCTTGCAACACATTTCCCTGACAGTACCCTATAATATTCCACGTCGCCCTATAACCAAGATCCTGTGCTGTCCTCCCTCAAGAACTAATGTAGGTTCACATTCGTCAACATCCCGAATGTGCAACACCTACAGTAGTCTCTGCAGTGCCAATAATGATATAGACATATTTCATGACCGTTACAATGTATTCAGAAAAAATGTTCTCGAACATTTCAAACCATCAATATTTGAGTAGCTTATAATTTATTTAACAAGTGTTTTGTTTTCGTTTTTTTTTTAAGGTACCAAATTTGCGCAATTTTTATGTTTCCTAATTAATTCTTAAAAAAGAGAAAAATGTATAAATTTATTTTAGAAGTCATATTTTTATTTTGTAAATTTTAAAATTTTATAGTTTTTTAAATTTTTTTTTTTTTTTTTTGTTTTAACAGTAGTAAGTTTTTAATTGTTTTAACAGTAATAAGTTTTTAACTTCTTCTTCTTTTTGTATTGGTGAATGCTGTGACACCTAATTGGTACATATATTAGATAAGCTATAATTATACTATGTTATGTGTGTGATAATATATGTACTGCTGTGTGTACTAAATAAATAAATAAATAAATAACTAGTCTGTCCCAAATTTATGTCTTTTGTCCATGTCCTCACTATCCTCAATTGCAGCAACATCATATTTCACTTCCCTCATCATGTAAGTAGTTTTATTTTTATATTATTGTTTATAATATATGTTTATATATATATTTATATATTACGTATTTATGTATTTGTATATGTATTAGTATGTAATATTGTTATGTATGTATTATTACTGTTAAGAATATCTTAATTAATGATTGCACCTACCATCTATACTGTCTAAATGTCCTAAAGGTTTGGCTGTCAGAGAATGCCTAGCGGCATTAAGTCCGCCTTTGTACATAGTGCAATAAAGTTTTTAAATAAATAAAATAAATAAAGGAGTCCTTCACGTCATTATGCGCGGACATGTCAAGTGCAAGTTTTTGTTTTGTAAATTAATTTACTGTAAATATTGTTAGTCAAAAGTGGTGTTATATTGTTTAATAATGTAAATAATTATGGAAAACGATAAATTGGACTTTAAATATGAGGCACGAGTTGCAGGTTATTTTTTGCGGTTATCCCGCGCTGTCAACTCCCATATTTTATCCGACGTGTTTGGGCGAGTGACTCCAAGAAAAGCATCTAATTTTGCAACATCTGGAAATTGATGATAACCTTATTAGCTCATAAAAAAGAAAGATATATTACGTCAGACTTGGCTGTATGGGCAAGACCCTTTGCCTTCCCTATCACCTCATTCGTCATCATGTTTACAAATAAATAATAAAAACTAACAAATGTACAATATATACAGACCCGGTAATTCTTACCTAAAATTATGTTGTTTGTAAAAGTAACTAACATCATACCCTCGTCAACTCGTCCGGTTAGCGCAGCATGCAGAGTGTTGGCCAAATTCTACAGAAAATTCTGGAAGGCTATTTCCAACAGTGTAGGTCAAGGACTCTAAGAGCTGCCGGCTATGATGATGAATGTGAATTTTGCCCAATTTTTCATCGACCTTTGATATCGTTTACAAAATATTATATATTCTATCGATAAAAGTTCTGTACATCACTAAATAATTCAGAAAGTCCCACCTGTCACGTATTTCTGTGTGATATGCCACTTCTTTGTTTCACGTCGCGGCTGAGATAATTAATCTTTCACGAAATTGATGACGTAAACCATGTTTTTTAGTTGTTTTATGTAATTTCTGTTTTATTCTACGAGTACATATACATACATATATATATCACTTGCGGGGTAGGCAGAGACAATTAAGAGCCACTTGACACGATTACGACATACCTCTTTCGCTTCGTCGACATTCATTAGAATATTTGTTACGAAAACTTTTTAATGTACTTACAGCTAGTTAATTTTTTTTCTCGCTCGTCCTTTCAACATGCCCAAACCATCATAGCATGCCTTTTCCTATTTTTGTCCCTATGCTTTATTTTATACCCACCATTTTCCATATTTCTAAGTTACGTATGCGGTCCGCTAAAGTGACGTCGCATATCCGACACAACGACCTCATTTCTACTGCATTAACCCTACTGTAATTCGCTTCCATACATCAGTGTTGGTATCAACATGGTATTGTGTATGGCGAGCTGAGCTTTGTCACTGACATTTCGACTGCCAATCAGTGACTCCAGCAGGGCACCGTTAACACTATTTCCCGCGTTCACTCTTCTTCTCAAGTTTGGCACGCTAGAGACATCGACGAGCTTGCCACTTGTCATGATGCCTATAGTAAAGTTAGCTAAATGTGAATCTGCTTCTTTATAAGCGTGGTTTCTTCTTCGTGATGATGATGATTATACATCACTTTATATCTATCAAATTTAGGGTTTGCCTTAGTAATTTGACAGAGACTATAAATATATAACAAGACAGTTCAAGAAACCAAACGGTATAAATTGGTTTAAATACGGATAATATTCCGACCTGCGTGCTACCTCGTGTCGGTTTACTTTCGTTACTAAATGTTTTTTTTTTTTCAATTTTTATTTATAATACACTGAACAATCTAGTAATTATTATTATTAGGAAAATACACAATAATAGCCTTAAAAATAACAGCAGCAATTAATTAATAGCAGCTCGCCAACACCTCGGGAGACAAAAGGGCTGGGCAATATTTGGGCCAAGGATCAGCATTGCCATTCAACGTGGCAATGCTGCCAGTATCCTTGGCACTTTGCCCTTTGGCAGCGATTTGGAGCATTTTTTATATTTATAAAAAGAAAATATTTTGTTTTTTCTAAGTTTATTAATATTTTATTATTATTTTTTTAAAATCAATTGTGCCTTAAAAACATTAAATAAAGGTTGACATTAGTTCCATGTATTGCCCAGTAGTTTTTTTTCTAAATACTTAAGTTACATGTTTTTATTTCTCTCACTTTTCTCACGTGCATTTGTTTACAACACCAAAGATCCCGTACCAACTTTTGGAATTATTATAATCCATTCCTTCTCACCACACCTCTTTTGTCTCCCTTTTTTTGCTGTTGTTGCTGGAAATCCCTGGAAAGACTTACCATTGAATATAAACAATCTTCAAATCGAGCTATCTTTAAAAAAAATGTATATACTTATGTACTTTTTGTCAATCCAACTGTTTCAACGTATCTATTTTTTTGTTGTTTTTCTTTTCTTTTTTTCATTTGCAGCAACAACATCATTATTTCTATATTACTTCCTTCATCGTTTAAGTAAGTTTATATGTGTATATGTATATATATTATTTATGTACGTGTTATGTAATAGAGAGTAAATATTAATATTGCACCTTCCTTCTATACTGTCTAAATGTCCTAAAGGTTTGGCTGTCAGAGAATGCCTAGCGGCATTAAGTCCGCCTTTGTATATAGTGCATACTCGTATGTGCAGTTTTAAAATAAATAAATAAAAAATAAAAATAAATAAATAAAAAAATACATAGGAGCCCTGCAAACCAGTCTGGCCCAAGCGTGGCGAGTGTAGGCCAAAGTCTCCAGAAATTTCTGGAAGGCCAATCTCCAACAGCGGAACTCTAGGAGACTGTGTTCTAGGGGGTTTGATGATGATGAAAGATTAAAAAAAAAAAAACTGTTGAATTACGAAAATAAATACCTTCTTTGATTTTGGTTAAGGAAAAATTACCCAACACATTGCTTTTTATTCGTAACTAATTTATTTTACAAAAGAGAAAAACGTAAGCACATTTGTATAATTTAGCTATACATGAGTGCGACCTTGTAATTTGGGAAGAAGCAGCCTTTGGTGTTACGGAGAGAGTCATGCGTAAACTTTATGGGGCGGCCACAAATTTAATAAAGGAAAATTAGGTGAAATCTTTCACTAACGTACTCGTAAAATAAAAACCTGAATTAATATTTTTATTTGTAAAACTAAAATTACTAAGAAGCCTTCTATCTACATACTTGACTGCTGTTTATTTTTAAAAAGCCACCCGGAACTTTTTAAAACTCTTAGGGGATAATTGCAATTTTAAAACGCGTTATCCTAGTAAAATAATTATTCCAGCGCATAAAAGTACCCATATAGCCGAAATTGTTATGCAATGGTAATTTAATATTTAATAAGCTTCCAGTTACTATAAGGGAGCTACCACTAAAACTGTTTAAATTAAGAGTCGAACAAATGCTGGTTAATAAATGTTTTTATTCGGCAAAATAATACTTAGATATATACAATAACTGCCTCCGTGGTCTAGCGGTTAAGTCCGTGGATTTAGACTAAGAGGTACCGGGTTCGATTCCTGGTCGGGACACAAAATTATTTAATAATTAATATTTGATTTATTTGTGATATTTCTCGAGTTTGGTACGCTGGAGACATCGACGACCTTGCCACCTGTCATACAATCATGCCTATAGTAAAGTTGGCTAAATGTAAATTCGCTTATTTATAAGCGTTGTTTTTGACAACCCCGAAAGGGAAACGGTCGTGATGATACAGTTAATATAAGGGAGCTGCCACTAAAACTGTTTAATTAAGAGTCGAATAAATGCTGGTTAACAAATGTTTTTATTCGGCAAAAGAATACCTAGACACTTGACAAAGTAATGTGACTAAATAAATATTTGTATGCTAGAAATTCTAGATGTTCAAATTCGTCAGAGAACCAAAGTTTCTGACGAGGCATTTAAAATTAGCAAGCTGAAGTGGCAATTGGACGGATACATCTACCGCAGAAACGAGGACCGATGCATGGGGCGACCGGGTTCTGTAGTGGAGACCACGTACGGGACGACGCATAGTGGGACAACACCCCGCCAGATGGACGGATGACCTAAGGAAGGTCGCTGTTGGGCGTTGGATGAGATTAGCAAAAGAACGCGTGCAGTGGCGAGCCTTGGAGGAGGCTTATATCCAGCAGAGGAGAGACACAGGCTGATGATGATAATGATGATGCTAGAAATAGCGAAGCATGTGATATAATTTACATATAATATTTAGATCCCTGTATGTGCCTGGGATGTGCAGAAAAAGGACTCCGTTTGAATGCGAGAAAAACTAATGTACTAGTGTTTGAAAGAAGAAGGATGACAACCGTGATGATAAAGATTGATGATGAAACTCTAGAACACTTTTTTAACGAAATTATATATCTGGGCAGTGTTTTCACTGCGGATGGGAAGTATGATAGGGATGTTAAAAGAAGAGTGAACGCGGGAAATAGTGTTAACGGTGCCCTGGGGTCATTGATCGCCAGTCGAAATGTCAGTGATAAAGCTCGGCTCGCCATACACAATGCCATGTTGGTACCAGCACGTATGTATGGAAGCGAATGAGAGTAGGGTTAATGCAGTAGAAATGCGGTCGTTGCGTCAAATATGCGGCGTAACTTTAACGGACCGCATACGTAATGATGAAATACGCAAAAAGGTAGGTATGAAAGAAAGCATAGGGACAAAAATAAGGAAAGGAAAGGCATGCATGATGGTTCGGGCATATTGAAAGGATGAGCGAAGAGAGATTGACGAACCAGATATATAATGCGAAAGTTGTGGGTAAAAATGGCCCTGGCAGACCAAGACTTACCTACCACGATCAGATAAATAAAACAACAGCTGAATGTGCATTAAAAAGCCATCGAAACAAAAGGGCATGTATAAAGAGGTTGATGAATGTTGAAGAAGCGAAAGAGGTATGTCGTCATCGTGACAAGTGGCGCTCAATTGCCTCTTCCTACCCCGCAAGGGATTTGGCGTGAAGATATGTTTGTATGTGTATATTTAATTTCATATTAGTTAGTTCTTAATTAAGTATTTGTTTATTTTTATTTTTTTTGTTCTTTCGATTATATATTAGTTGGCTAAATGTGAATCAGCTTCTTTAAAAGCGTGGTTTCTGACCACCCAAAAAGTGAAACGGTCGTGATGATACTATACTTTATATATACCTTGTGTACGTAGCCACTAACCACGTGACATCGGTTAGCCTGTTTGTCTTTCTCAGACAGAAAGCGTCGTTTACACCCTCTCCCAAAACGACATTAACTGACACAAAATGTATTTTAGTTTATGGTATTTAGAGTTTAAATTTAACAAGGCTAAATAAAGGAGTCTGTAAAACCCTCGTTTTTCCCAGCAGGACCTCACCTGCTGGTACTTCAATGCACTCTTACATCCATATTCTAAGACGTTACCTCTATTTACATCCGTATTTAATTCGTAAATCTATATTAATCTATCACTCTCCCAAAGGTTACCTGGAAGACAATACCTTCATAGACAATTCATTATGCTCACCTATGTATGTACATCATTTTGATTTGTATTTTTTTTTATACTAGCACGACATGTGACCTTGGGCCCACCTGATGGTAAGTGCCGCGCAAGGTCCATAAATGTTAGCAACTGAACTCAGACACTCATAACTGCCATCAGACCCCAACACTATGCCGGCTTGACTACATGCTTTTTCACACTTCGCTTGAAGGACTCCAAGTTATAGGAAAGTGGAAATACAGAGGCTGGAAGAGCATTCCACATCTTTATCGTACGACAGATGTATGAGTCCCCAAATTTATACGTACGCGAAGGGATGGTGACTACGGTATGTGGGTGCATATTCTGATCTGTGCGTGTGGTTCGGTTGCGGAATGGAGGGGGAGGGATTAGGTTATAGAGTTATATTTTGTGTGCAATACAGAATTTTATTATTATTACCTCTACGGTTCCTCCACTCAATCATACCTTATAGCTGTCAATCGGAGGAAAATCTCGTCAAGTCATCTTACAATAAAGAATTATTTTTGTTCTGGAGAAAAATTATAGCAAGCATTCATATATGAATTTACCTGAACTAAATTTGCAAAGTCATCGAAAAATAACGTTAATAATAGATTTGCGTCGACGACGGCAAACGATTTAGAGACGAAAGAAGTTGTGATGAGAGGGAATGGAAAGAGTGGAGATCGAAGAGGTACGAAGGGTTACGTGATTTGAGCTCAAAAAACTAAATAAGTCTTTAAGATAGATGAATGGGTTATTAAAAAACTTCAAACTATTTTAATTGTATGTACTTAACATGCTTGTATAAAATGTTATTGTAATAATCCATCACGAAAGCGCGTCTTAACACGTCTTCTACAGGATGTACCGTCAGCAAAACATGTTTCACAATTTTCCACATTTCATCTCGTAATAGACCGAGAGCTTACTGTCGGTTATTTAGTTCAGTTTTACAGACCGTACTTTTTATTTAAAGGTACCTCAGAGAGCACAATAAGCTGTCGGTCCCGGATCCACTAATATCAACTTGTGGGATCGTTTATAAATTGTTATTGTATTTACATGAGACCCTTATCGACTTAACTAACCAGCAGCTACTATGAGCGGAACCATCATATCAGCTACACCATATTTATAAACAAAACACTGTTGCCATAAACTTCAAATTTATTCGTGGCTGTAAAAAGGCCGTGTCAGTTTATAGACTAAAATAAATTACTTTCAGGTTAATAATTAATTCGTAGCTCTAAAAATAACAATATTTTATTTTATTTTTTATTTATTATTATAAGTTAAACCATACAGCACTTAACATTATTATTGGCAGAATGGTAATAATTTGCCTTTAGAGTTTCACGCAAGTAGCATGCATTTAGTTTTTGAACAAATATGTCGCGAAAATAAAGAGAAACGCACTGCCGACAAACAACTTAACATAAATATATATACTTTACCCCATATAATTATGTAATAATAAAATTTTGTTCGATTGGTTAGCGATCTTACAACCGTATCTATATCTATATCTCTATAACTCTTTAGATCTCATTATTTGCCATCAGCGCTCGGACTACAATGCTTAAGGGGGTGTCACGTTGTAGCTAATGTATTTTGTTGAATTTTGTTCGAGAATATAAAGATTTTGTGTAAACTGCACGAGTCTGTTATTTAGGTGCCTTGTCAATTTGTTGAACTCAAAATTGCTGATTGCACTGCAAGCTTATGTTATATGGTTAAACTTATATATAAAATAGATAAATTCTTTACTGCACAGAATAAAACATTTAAGGTGAGGTTCATTCAATTTAATTCAATATAGGTTATTTCAGGCATTCCTATTCATATAGTGACGCACCCAAGATAATTTTAACCCAATGATCCTGTATCGGGCAGTAATGGCGAGATGCAATCATGCTCAAGATACTGTTGCTACTGTTCCGCACGTGTTGGAAAAAAGAAGCGACTTACTTGCAAATAATCGCCGGAAAGCCGTCGTCGGTGCGGGCTTTAGTAAACATGTACCTTAAACAGTGATACTTTAACATCCGTCGAGGAATCAGCTAGTTGTAAATAAGACAAAGTGGTACGCAAATGAAGGCAAAAGTATGCTTGAAGAAAAACGGGGGAATACCTTTAGGTCCGGAAGAAGGAATATGTTTAATTTTGCTTTTATCTCCTATTCGCTTAAATTATTACTTTGTTTGGTTTGTACGGATGGTCTGGTCCATGTAAAACAGGCACTACTGCCGGGATCAGGATTAAATTATACATCTATTTATTAATTGCAATAAACGGTTTTATTATTATTATTATTCCCGACAGACATGGTCCTTCGAGCCGGATGTCTTATTACCTAATACATTTTTCTTTTCTCGCCACGCTGCCTGGCTGGCTAGGTTAGCGGTAATTGTTAATAATGTGTTGTAATTTTAAAACAAGAAAAATGGCTAAAATTACGTTGAAACGGTGGAGCCTTAATATGGTATGAAATATTCGCTTCATTACCCACATTCAACCCCTAAACAACACAACAAATTAGCAGGAACATACTTTATGTAATTAAGTCTCAAATTCAAGGTTTTACCACATTTTACCCCCTTGTTTTACTAGTCTTGAACCAATGATATTTTAATGAGGATACGCCATACCTACAATAGTAGGTACTTATTGTTATGTATCAAGTACTGATACATACATAACAGTTAGGAATGATTAACCTTATTGATGATCGCACCGACCATCTATACTGCTTAAATATCCCAAAGGTTTGGCTGTCAGAGAATGCCTAGCGGCATTAAGTCCGCCTTTGTACATAGTGCAATTAAGTTTTTAAATAAATTAATAAATAATACTTCTACTTATTCAGTTGGCGAAGTATATATATATATATATATTTATTACTGAATATTATAAAGATATAGATATATATATATCTTAATAATATTCAGTAATAAAAACTTAAGTTACGGTGCAGAGAGGTTTTCCTAAAAATATCGCCATTATAGTCTGTGTCACGCATGAGAGCCTAATCAAGAAGATAGCGAGAGGTCGACGATTAAAGATCGCGATTTGTATTTTGGATAATGATCTATATCTTTAAAAAAATAACCTTTTTTATTTAAAATAGAGGGACCAATGATAATTACACTTAGTATGACGACCCAAAACAATCTTAACATCCGTCATAATGTTGTTTTTTTTTTCTATATTTATTGTAGCTCAACACAGCCCTACAAATTGTCTGCTAAACATCAGCCTGACTAGTACATACGTACAGTAATAAATAATATATTTTCACTAAAAGTATTCCATCGAGTCTAACTAAAAAATAAGTTTATAGAGAGCTGTGTTTATTCTCGTATGACGTATCTACCAATTATTAAATTTATCACGAACCATATTACGTAAAGCATCTTTACGAAAAGGTTTAGGCCTGTATTTTCAACATTGTATTTTACAAGTGTACTGTGCATTTAATGTAATTTATTATTGAAGGATAAATTAATGGGGAAGGCAATATGTAGGGGTCATAATAAGCTTGATATGTTGTGTTGTCTTAGTACGGGAAATACAGTAATGGGTAGAAGTGTTAATTAATTTATTATTGATATTACATAATAAAGTATTCATAATAAAATTCTGCCTCCGCGGTTAATTCCAAGGATATAGGTGCCAGGTTCGATTCCTGGTCCCAATAATATATTTAGTTTAATTGTTATACTTCTTGAGTTTGGTACGTTAGAAACGTCCGCGTCGACAAGCTCGCCACTTCTCATGATGACAGCATATCATAGTCGGGCCTGCATCGCTCTCATCATTATCATCATCA
Source organism: Tinea semifulvella (assembly GCA_910589645.1). Lineage (NCBI taxonomy): Eukaryota > Metazoa > Arthropoda > Insecta > Lepidoptera > Tineidae > Tinea > Tinea semifulvella. Next base: position 2,780,589 of record OU342604.1, read on the forward strand.
TTACAGCCCCTAGACACAACGTCCTAGACCTCCACTGCTGGAGATGGGCCTTCCAGAACATATATCTGGAGAATTTGGCCTACACTGGCCACGCTGGCTAGACGGCTTGGCGAGGATATGATGTAATTTTTTATGACAATTTATTAACGATTCCACAAGTTGGTATTAGTGGAACCGGGACCGAAGGCTTAACGTGATTTCCGAGGCACGGGAACGATGGTGTTGTAATTCTATGACAAATGTACGTAAGAAAAGTGTATTTCTCATTGGTACATGCCGGGTGGGTTCGAACCGACCTTACAAAGGTCAAAGGATTTAAGGAACGCGTTCTTACAACCGAGCCACCATCGCTTTGCGTGTCCAATATGTCTTTAAAATGCTGATGGGACTGCCTCGCGCAGCAGTGCATCGGGCATTCTTGCAGAGGCGCGTGTGGTTGAATTTTCTGCCGTAATCTGCAAAAAGGCAGCGTCGATACTGCAGAGAGTGAGAGACAGTGACAACAGCATTCAGAGGATGATATCGTCTCGCTTTAATAGGCTTTTGTTAAGAGCTGGATTGGAGTTGTAACTGGGAATGTGTAAATATGTACAGCATTTTTTTTTATACGATACGATCCCAGCCTGAAGCGCCACCGCTGGAGGTCAAATCTCATAAGGAGACCCCAAGGCGCCTACGGACTAAAACCCTATAAACCGTCTCTCTTTCACTGTTGGCCCTGCGTGCCTTAACAGCTAAGTCTGAGTCGTGGCTACGGAGTGAAGGCACTCGTTTGCCGCGTTCATCATCAACCTGAGGGGTAGGGATCTGCGGTAGAGCCATCGAGGCGTAGTTATAAATCACTACACATATTTATAGTGTCGCCAGCGGCCACTAGGTCGTATGGGGTCATGGATGTAATGGATGTGGTGAATTTGATTTCATAAAGTACGTATTATTAATGTTTTTTTTTACTGGTAATTTTTTACTTTTTAATGAATAGGTAATAATAATAAAAATCTTTATTGCACACAAAATATACAATATAAAGTGTTGTACATAGGCGAGCATAATACAGTATGGTATTCTCTACCAGCTAACCTTTGGGAGAGTGAGAGATTAATATTATGGGTGCAGAGTGTGAAAATGGAAATAATATAGTAAAAACCAGAGTTAAAATATGTAAATAAATACAATATATACATTTATAATACTATAATACCTAACAGAAAAATAATAATACATAATTAAGATAAATACATAAATAATTATATATACATATATAGGTACTAATAATATGTCAGGTGATTAGGATTCGTTTTGCTTTTAAAGAAAATCAGAGAGAAGAAGTTTTTTGAATATATTTAAAGACTGTGCCTGTCTGATAAACAATGGTAGCCTGTTCCATTGACGAGCTGCTGACACGGTGAGAGAATCTGAATATCTGCTAGATAATAGGTAACTAACATAGTTTTAAGTTAAAATGTTACTATCAATTATAGAATATTGTGAAACCACAGGCCCATCGTTTTTACAGCAAACGTTCAAAATAAGTAACTATTGCAAATTGTTTCATGTTTTTGACGCTTGCTGATATGTAGCCTTATTCTGTTACTTAAACGCAAACGTTATATAGTGTAATCCGTTAACTATATATATCACGCTATTAAGGTTGATATTTGCACGGCCGCTGTCAAGGTCTAGCGCTTATAGAGTTGAGAATTGAATCATATTTTCTAATTATGACGCAATCTCTGACGTAAATAACGAAATCCACGAATAACGTACATAATTGATAATTCATTTATTTCTTAGAAACAATAGGTTTTGCATTGTTGTGATGTAATAGTGTGGTTAGTGTTGTACTCTGTTTTGCCGGGGGCGTATAAGTAACAAGTACAACCTGTCGCTCAATACGGTACAATATTATAATGATAATTATATTAATATCTATGCACATTTTTTTTTAATACTAACTTATACATAATGAATGTTAAAGTAGGCAATTATAATTTTAAGAAATTAAAACTATTCTACAAAATAAACTAAGGGCTTACCACCAGGGAGGGTACCTAAAACGCTCGCCGCATTTCCTCATTGAATTATAATGGAAATATTCTGTTTTAGGTAGTTATGGCATTTGGGATCGCCACACTCTTAAAAAATTCGTTTACCCAGCTCTTTTATTTTGTTTATTTTGTAGAATTGTTTTAATTTAATATGTATTTTTAGTTTAGTTTTATTTATAATTAGTTTTTTAATCTATTTTATTTTAATATTTTTGTATCTACTTCAAATAAATTTGTTTATTTTAAGAATAATATATCTTCTAGGTAGTCCCGCACTGAATAGTAGCACTGGTCTATCAGCATATCAGTGAGTTTTTTTTTTTATTTATGATTTGGAAGTAATTTAATGTCACCATTTATTTTGCGACTATTTAACAGAATAGAGCTTGTGTCACTACAGCTTCAGCTTTAACAGAAGTTCTTTGAACGTGGGAAGGGGCTAGGAAATCCCATCAGGTAAAATCCCACACCAGCAGGTCTAATAAAATATAAAATTGTTGGATAACAATTTTGAAATGTAGATTTTTTGTATAGCCAATATCACACCAGAAGTATTTTGTGCTAACGAGTAAAAAAAATGGAAAACTGTCGACAGGTCCGATAAATATGCAAGAGAACTGCGTCCAATACTCGTATTCGATTTGATATATGATTTCAGTCTAAATAAAAGGATACTTTTTGGTTTTAAATTAAATTAAACAGCCGGATTCTCGTTTTTTATAAATATAAACAAATAATAATAATAATTCTTTATTCTTAGTGTATCACCGTACATTCCCACCGGAATTTGGTTAAGTCAATATAATTTAAACAAAATTGTACACAATATATATTTAACGTTAAAATATCTGTCTTGCCTGGAGAGTGCAATGTGAAGACAAGGAGCAGAACTGGTAGTGTCATAGGAACATCAACACAATAACAAAAAATAACCAAAAATATACCTATAATATTAAATATAAATATTTACCCACCTTAGGTAAATAAATTAAATTGTTGTTGCGGCTGTATATGGGCTTTGTCAGTAAAATTATATATTATTACATACCTACTTAACTATAAATAAAATGTTTATGACATAAAAAATGTACATTAGAAAACAAATGTGGCACTGGCCTCTGAGGTAGGTTTTTAGCCGGTGCGACAGGAGCCAGTTTCTATTCAACCTAAATATAACATTGAGAGAGTACACTTTATCAATAAGGAAAATAACTAAATAACAAAACAAAGAAAATCAAATATTTAAATCAGTTTAGAAATATACAATATCCAGCAACATAATCATACAAAGTGAATATGTATCAAAAATAGGTAAAGTACTGTCAAGAAATCCCTCTTATCTGACGAAAACTCTACAGATTATGGATTTAGGTAATTTTAGTTTTTAAATGAGTTTAGTTTTCGAGTAAAAACACGTAAAAGGAAAAAAAATATATATACATAAATGAAAATCTAAGTATAAAAGCATAAAAATAAAGCAAATGAACTAACCTTTGGGATGGTGAGAAATTATTTATTTATTTAAAAACTTTATTGCACTATGTACAAGAGGCGGGCATAATGCCGTTAGGCATTGTCTAGCAACCAACCTTTAGGACAATAAAACCATTTGTGTTGTGAGGTAGGTGCAACCGTTAAATAGATTCATAGGTAATTCAAATTAAATCTAAATATTATATCTATATAGACAAATACATACTTATATGTACACAATACTACATACTATATATATATATACACTACATATTTATTTATTTATTTAGAATAGGTACAACAAAGAGTTGTTATATTACAACAATACACAAAATCAAATACAAAGGGAAACAAGTTAAATTTAACAACCATAAACTATTGTACACTGCATGCATGAACTAAAACTTAAATGGATGAAAATATTAACTTAAACTAAAATAAATCTACACAAATAACAAAAGTAACAATTGTAAACAAGCAAAATTAAACAAAAATTACAACTTAACACGGAAAAAAAACGTAATACCTACTTAATATAAATATAAATATTGTTATTAAACGTGGATGTAAAATAAATCGATCTAATTTTTTAAATAGAAAAAGGCTCCTTTTTCTCGGATACGTCGTATTTGTTCAATACACAGCATTTGTGGTGGATTTACATGAACTTTACATATTCCGCGATGGGAAATATTTCTCCAAGAAAATGTGGTCTTTTGTCGTCTCATATCAAAAATTTTATATTGTTTTGTCAAGAATACAATTTATTCTAACTGACGCGGTGGAATAGGACCAACGTACACGTTACACAAAAATAATCTTAACATTTTGCAGCACCACCAACTTCATCTTCTTAGACATCCACTGCTGGAGATGGGTAGGCCCATGCCTGTCGGTCCATGTCGTATATTTAAAATTCAAAAAAATTACACCTTTAAGGTCTAATGGATAGAACTGGCTGCATAGTGTACTGCTATGTGGGTTGCTGCTTCTGCATATGTATGTAGCAGCAGCGGTCTACTTGGCGCTGCGCTGTGAGGTCGTTATTTTTTATTTTTTTTTATTGTTTTTTATACTGGACTGACATGTGACATCGCGCCCACCTGATGGTAAGCAGTACGCGAGGTCCAAGAATGGGAGCAACTGACGCCGGTCACCACGACCGACATCAGTCTCTACCACTATGCCGGCCTAACAAGATGCTTTTTCACACTTCGCTTGAAGGACTCCAGGTTATAAGAGTGGGGAAACACACTGGCTGGGAGAGCATTCCACATCTTCAGCGTGCGACAGATGTAAGAGTTGATGTTGCTAGAGAATGCCTAGCGGCATTAAGCCCGCCTCTTGTACATAGTGCAATAAAGTTTTTAAATAAATAAATAAATAAATAAGAGTCTCCAAATTTATGAGTACGCGTAGGGATAGTGGGTAAGGTATGTGGATGCATATTTTGGCCTGTGCGTGTAGTTCGGTTGCGGAATAGAGAAGAAGGGATAAGGTTATGGAGCTCCTCAGAACACTCGCCGTGGTATAGCTTGTAGAACACGCTCAGAGAGGCAACGTCACGACGAAGCTGCAGTGATTCGAGAGTTTTAGAAACTGTGGTGTCGTCCACTATCCGAATTGCCCGCCTCTGCAGGACATTGAGAGCATCTGTAAGATACTTAGCGGAGCCATCCCAGAGGTGAGAACAGTATTCCACGCATGACCTTATCTGAGCTTTATACAGCATAAGTCTTAGAGCAGGCGGGAAAAACCGCTTCACCTTGTTCAGTATCCCAAGTTTTTTCGACGCTGTTTTGGTGATGCTCTCAATGTAGTTTCTGTGGTTTAGGTCTGAGCGTATTTCGACTCCGAGTATGATAGGCTTTGACGCTGTGTATATATATTAGTTAACTTTGGTTCATCGTCATCAACCTATGTCTCTCCGCTGCTGAATGTAGGCCTCCCCCAAGGCTCGCCATTTCACACGATCTTTTGCCACCCTCATCCAACCCCCACTAGCGACATGGGTAAATTTAGTTTTCTGACGGATGTCTACGTTTAGGACTCTATCCATCAGAGAAATAGCGAGCATAGCTCTCTCCATAGCGACCTTAAACTTGTGGACCAGACCCACTGTCAGTGTCCACAATACGTACGTACGACAATACAGGAAGTAAGTTGAAGTGGCAATGTGCTGGACACGTCTGTCGCAGAACCGATGACCGATGGAGTAGACGAGTTCTGGAGTGGAGACCACGTACAGGAAAACGCAGAGTGGGAAGACCCCCCGCCAGATGAATTTGATGTGGCAATGTGCTGGACACGTCTGTTGCAGAAACGATGAATGATGAAGTTGACGGGTTGCGGAGTGGAGACCACGTACGGGAATATGCAAATTGATATGCGATGCAATGCGCGGGCCCTGGCTCTTATTGGTGACTCAACCATACACCACCCAGCAGAGATGTACCATTCAGATGGACTACCAGCTAAATGGACGGAGGACCTGAACAAGGTCGATGGTGGGGGTTGGATGAGGCGAGTCTCGGAGTAGACCCATATCCAGTAGTGGAGAGAAACAGACTAATAATAATGATGACGTAATTTGAAGTAATTAGGATTTTTATTTTTTAATTGGAAGTTAAAACTTAATAAACACTTCGTGTCAGTCGCAATCGCAATTTCGCGGTACGTTGCAACCCGGTAAATTACCGGTAATTCCCGGCAAATTACACACGGGGATGAGCCGTCTTTGTAGGTCGCGGTAAATACCTATTTAACGACGTGACGTAACACGCTATTCTGCTTATCGCTCTTGTTCAGGAATTTAAACACAAAAGCTAGACTTTTAAGCGGGTTTAACGCATCCCTGGTGTATGTGCCCTCTCACTCGCACAATACAACATTTATAGAGATTATTCAATACTAAATTTTCTTGAAAGTAAAACTAACTATATTATCTTTCTATGAAATAAAATTGTAGACAATTTATACATATTTTGCCATACATTTATGGAACGAGCTTCCAAGACGGCATTAACGGAATCATACAGTATTTGGTTGGCTAGGGAGAGGAGTAGAATTGTGGATTGTGAGCCTATTGTTGCGCAATAAAATAAAAAGAAGCCCCGACTCTCTTTCCCATACGCGATGGAGCCGTCACCCGCACGGTGAATCCATGCAAATGTGTTCATATCTTGTAAACTTTACTGAATAAAGATATTATTATTAATGCATAGAAATGAGAAGAGAAATGGACCCAATAAAATATTCTCGTGCCAAAATGATTTCTTTTTTATTTGATAATTAATATATTGTGTTTTCATAATCTGTAATTAATTTTATTACGGATTATGATATTTGTTCTCTTCTCCCGTTGGATGATGAATGAGGTGATAGGGAAGGCAAAGGGTCTAGCCCATACAGCCAAGTCTGACGTAATATATCTTTCTTTTTCATGAGTTAATGTGGTCATCATCAAAATCCAGATGCTGCAGAATTTGATGGTTTTCTTGGAGTCACTAGCGGCACCATAGCTCAAACACGTCGGGAGTTGACAGCGCGGGAAAACCGCAAAAATAAACTGCAACTTGTGCCCCATATTTCAAGTCCAATTTATCGTTTTCCATAATAAATTAATTTACAAAACAAAAACTTGCACTTGACATGTTCACGCAAAATGGCGTGAAGAACTCCTTTTTATTACCTTAATAATTACAAAATATCAAACCTGCCAATTTAAAATCGATTGTTTTATCTGTTAAAGTACCTGATCATAATAAAGAACCTAAGAACCTAATCGTATAAATAGTGTATTGTAACTATTTCATACATCAATCTTAACCAATCAGATTTTGCATGTTGTAGGTATTCATGGCTAAATGTTCGGAGCCAGATTTTATTGTCAAATATTTGTACCTACCTACCACAATTATTGCAAATAAAGATTTTGAATGGATTTGAATTGATGTTATTATATCAAAATTCTATTAAAACCGCAAATTAAGCATTGTCACTGTGTTTGAGTTACCGCAGCGGCAATTATGAACTTACATAATACAACTTACTTGCCCACAAATTTCACTAAACAATTCGGGAACCAACTTTGTACCAAGTGGTATATTCTTGATATGAGAACAATTTCCGTGGGCCTTATCCGATCTGAGTGAATTCCAGTGACCTCTTAATGTTTAATCTGACTGAGAAAAATTGCAAGAAAAACTCAGATATATCAGATTTACAAAATAAAACATTCAGAACTCACAGACAGACAGTGGGGTCGTCCAGGCCCGGATGCCTAATGGGCCTGGGTTGGGGATGGGGACACTCCCCCGTTTTCCCCGGCAGGATCTCAGCGGGTAACCACCCGCCGGTAATTCATGCACGTTTAGTGCTGGGCGCCGTTACTAGTATAACAGGGGGCTAGGTTCGACTGCTTCAGCTCTCCTCCAGGAGTACTTCTCTAGGAAGTGGTCTCCCGTTGGGGGGCCGTGCACAAGACGGAGCGATATTCTGGAGATGCTTAAAGTGTTCGTTGTCGGCCCGAGAGAACATACGTCTAGTCAGGCCAACGACAAACTCCTCAATAGTAGGCATCTCCAAATCTCGAGCTAAGACGGAATTACGAAATACACCACAACGATCAAATAATAACCTTTTAAATTTAGCTATAACTACCTATGACATTACAATACCTGGTACAGCGGTACCGTACCAGGCACGTCAGAAATAAGACATGCCCACCCGGAAGTCGACAAAACGTTCTCATGCCTCCGGAGAGCACGTTAAGCCGTCGGTCCCAGTTCCATTACTACAAACTTGTGGAATCCTTAATAAATTATCATTCAAAATTGACATCAGATCTTCGCCAACACGTATGACCAGTTTGGCCAAATTATCCAAATATATGTTCTGGAAGGCCCATCTCCAACAGTGGAGATCTAGGACGCTGTGTTCTTGGGGCTGTAATGATGATATGTAATTATATAATATATTGTGCACTCGTATTATTTATTAGAATAAATTATTATTTTTGGTAGTATTTACTTGGCACTCTGCCTGTAATCCGTTAAAACTTCCAAATGTTAGCTAGTGGAAATGTTTATTTATTTATTCTAGTTTTTGCGAAATAATATATTTTTATTATAATATTATTATGTATTTTTATTCAGAGTAAAGTACAAAGATTAAAAAATAAAATAAATTAAGAACTAAATTATAAAAACTAAAAATTAATAAATAAACGACTATTCGATGGTCGTAGTGTGCCGAGAACACTCGCTGCGTTCCCCCGCTGAACAGCGAGGCTGACCCTTTGAACAAGATATTCTCTACTCAAAGGGTCACCCGTCACCAAGTGGAGTTTCTTACCAAGCTCGCGGGAGAACACAAGAGCCTCCTCGGACCGCGGGCCCATCGTTTCAACTGCAAATGGAATGAAATGGTGATTGATGATGATCTCCGCGTACTTGTTGTGCTTAAGGCGTGCGGCTGATTCTGCAGCGGCACCAGGTTTCTTATGGCTGGATGTCACATGTGACTGACAGAGTGTGTCAACACATGTGGCATCCCAAACCAGTGCGCGGCCTCTAGTATGTGGAATAAATGACATCCCGGACGCCTACCATCATTTCTAACAATTCCCCGATGTTTCGAGGATGCAGGGGATGTTAGCAGTTGTAAGCGCCCTTGACAGGATGTCATTAATAGCATGATGTCTTGAGATTCTGCCGGCACTGTTTCGGCAGCATAAGGCATGGCGGCCTAGTTCGTATTATTATTGTTTGTGGTAAGACTAGTATAGAGCTATATAAGCCCAAGAATAACCCAGCTGGTTAATTTAAACTTAGTAACTTGAGTTTGAGAAATAATCAGGAGTTTTAAAGACACGTTCGATACTGTTTGTACTAAATGATGATTAATTTATTTGTTTTGTCAAAGTTAATGAAACTTAACAAAAGAGGAGGGAAGTTGAAGACATCAAGGCAATTACGTATCTTAATCTACAATCTGTCAAAAACTGCCTCCGTGGTCATTGCAAGAGGTCTGGAGATGCCTACTATCGAGGCATTTGTTATCGGCCTAGCTAAACGTATGTTTTACTGGGCTGACAACGAATCCTACAAGCATCTTTAGGATATAGCTCCTACTTTCGCGTTGCCCCCGTAAGGGAGGCCACTACCTAGGGACGCGCTTTTGGAGAAGAACTAAAGTAGAAAAATCTAGGAGACTAAATACGTGAGCCACACGGGCGGTGTTGGACTAGGAACAGCGCCCAGCACCAAAGATGTTTTGAATCACCAGCGGGTAGTTGCCCGCCAAGTACCTGCCGGGGAAAACAGGAGTTTATCCCATCCCCAACCCAGGCTCATTGAACATAGATTCAAACGCAGATGTACCGGGTTCGATTCCTAGTCGGGACACAATAGTTTATCTAATTTATTTGTGATATTTCTCGAGTTTGGTCTCTATCGTAGACTTCTAGGAGCTTGCCACTTGTCATGATAAGCGTGTAGTAAAGTTGGCGAAATGAGAATGAGTTTCTCTAAAAAAAAAAGGCGTGGTTTATGACCACCTCGAAAGTTATACAGTCGTGTTGATACAATACTTTACTTTCTATAATAGTAGTAAACAATTCCCAACAATCCCCCCCAACACAACATATCTAGAGCATTAATTTGTTTTATTTCCGTTTCACGTAGGGTCCACATCTCCGCAGCATACAGACAAATAGGTAACACAACGGCCCTAACCAGCCTGATTTCAGTGGCTTTGGTAACAGTCAGTTCCTCTATATACCTAAATAAACTAATTGTGGGTATTGTAGTGAGCGTGGTCTACTTTGTGTGTTGTTCTATGCGATAAAAAAAAATCTAGATCGCTACTTCTTTAATCGATATTAAAATTGTGACCAAAATCGTTAGCTAAAACTAGATAAAACATTCCAATCAAAATGTTAATAAAAAATTAAAATGAATAAAAATACACGTTTGCGTCAAAATAAATAATACATTATTGTCAAAGTTACAAAATCAGCGGCTTTCATACAAATGTATCCATTCCGATATAAAAATCCGTCACAATGGAGTCGCTTAACAAACCACTTTACAAAATTATCCACCTATACAATTTGTAGCAGGTATGATTTTAATCCAAAATACACTTTTGATCTTACCTTTTTGTGACATATATAAATATATATAAATATACCTAAGTCAAAGTCAAAACATATTTACGTAAACCTATTATAGATATTTGTGACACGTCATCATTAAAATTATTTTGAATAATTCTACTCCTGCTCGTGGCAAACTAGGCCCCAAAGTAGTCCCAAGAGTAAGCTGTTATCAGAAGACCAGCAGATTAGCAGATTCCAGTGATCTGTAACCAAGATCCTGTGCTGTCCTCCCTCAAGTACTAATGTAGGTTCACATTCGTATGTACCTACAGTAGTCTCGCAGTGCCAATAATGATATAGACATATTTCAAGACCGTTACAATGTATTCAGAAAAAATGTTCCCGAACATTTCAAACCATCAATGTACGAGTAGCTTATAATTTATTTAACAAGTGTTTTGTTTTCGTTTTGTAAGGTAGGTACTAAATTTATGCAATTTTTATGTTTTATTTATATTTCTATTAAAAAAGAAAAAATGTATAATTTTATTTTAGAAGTCATATTTTTATGTTCTATTTTGTAAATTTGTTAGTTTTTGTTAAATTTATTTTTTTGTTTTAACAATAATAAGTATCTGCAAGGAAAACTCAGGTTTGGCAGATTTAAAATCAAACAAATACAGAATTATTTTTATTTATTTATTTAAATGCACAAAATATCTATGTAAATTTTATTCGAAGTAAACTAATATACATTAAATATAAATATATATATAGACATTTATTCGAAAAAATATTTACAACATATAAAGTAAAATTAATATTAAGGATAGGGATATAAGTCCCGTCCGCGTGGAATGGTGGCAAGAACGCTGGCTGCATTTCCCCGCTGAATTGCAATACTGATTCTCTGGGCGAAGAAAGAGCCAGCCCTCTTGTCACCGGAGGAGACAACAAGACGCGGTGTTGTCTTTTAAAAACTTTTTTGCACTTGGACTCCATGGGCCCAGAGTTTCTACAGCAAACGGCACAAATATGTAATCTTTTAATATACTTACATACTTGCGCCGCTTGCTGGACTCCGCATTTTCCGCCGCGGCTCCCGCTTTATGCGCTGTCCCCCTGAGATGCGACGCGGCAAGGGTGTCGACGCACGTGGCGTCCCACACCAGAGCACGTCCCCGTTCCCAGGGGACCAACGTCATACCATCGGGTCTCTTGCCATCATCTCGGATAACTCCAACAGGCTCTAGAAGAGCTGGAACCTCGATGGTGGCTAGAGCCCTTTTTATAGTATCGTTAAGGGAGCCGTGGCGGGAAAATCTGCCCGCACTTTTGGAACAGGAGAGCCCATGAACTCCAAGACAGTCGACCTCCTTTCCACACGGACATCTATGTAGGATACATAATGGTGCCCCTAACCGAAGACCAACTTTCAACATACGGAAACTTTCGTCGTCAAGCAGTGTGCCGAGGTTCGCAGAAGGCAGGCGTGTAACCAGTGGCCAGATTCCTTTTCTACTGAAGCCAGAAGCCGAGCGCGATGTTGATCACTGATTGGATTTTGAGCCAAATGTTTATAGGTGTTTTGTACCAATGGTGTATCCCAAAGTTTTTGAAAGTTTGATTCCTTTGGAATATCATATAAATTAACCTAAAAAAAAAAACTAAAAAAAAAACCAATAATAAAAATACAGAATTGCACATCAACAATAAGTATATTTAAAATTCAGATGAGAAAACAATACCTAGTACAGTAGTAACCTACCAGGTATGTCAGCCAGCAAACCCGAAAGCCGATAAAACTTAACCTCTACTTATTTAAGAAAAAAATATTGAGTGGGTACACTCAATATTTCATCACGGACTTAACGCATGTGCCAGCCATCCCCCCGGTCAACCGGGGCCTAAGGGTGCGTACCGGGACCCGAAACTATCTATTTGTTATACTTTGGGTGATTTTAAAAATTGACGTAATAAATTACTTAAAAATTAATTATTGTTTTCTAGCTTGAAAATCGAACCTGGTACCTTCGAATATTCTATCAAGCGTTACAACGAAATTTCTAAACTGTACAAGTCCAATTTACAAATTTACAACACCATACAATTTTATATTCCAGGAATTCAAGGAGTATTCCTATCTGTCCCTAAAAGTGTATCCCCAATCTGGGACAAAGGAGAGTTTTCGCGTCATTTGTCCCCGAATTCATAATTGGACGTTGTTACGCAAAAGGATCCAATCCACATTAATAAATAATTAATAAATATATATTTTTTATTAATTATTTGTTCATACCAACGATAAGCGTTTTAGTAGGTAAGTACGTACATAATTTTTATATTAAAATCTAAGAGTGAATTCAGTTTTGGAGACATATAGCACTTTTGATTTTGAATTGAACGAATTTGAATTTGGGGCCAGATGAAACGATAATGCCCACCTGTCTCCGGTTGGGGACACACATTCGGGGACAGATAGGAATACTCTGAATTTAAATGAAAATCACTTTTGCATTCGACAGCAATTTTGACATCAAACTGGGAGCATTCCAATTTTACCAGCTAGTTCGTCAAACTGGCAATTTTAAATTTGGAATGTATTCGAAATTCTACGACCGATAGTAAAATATTTCATAGTACTTTTATATTGATGTAGAATAGTAAAATAGATGAGATACATTTTAAATTCATACTAATACTATGAATGTGAAAGAAGTTCTGTCTGTATGTATGTGATGCATCCAGGTCCTAAGTTGGTTGCCTGGATACGGAGGTGAAAGGTATACAGGATGGTGAAAGACACACGTGCAGGATGGTTCTGATTCCTCTTACTCTTTCTCCCAAAGACTCCAGCGGCGCCGCTTTTTCTTTCTTGATGTGAACACACTTTGCACAACACCAGGAATAGAAAGGACTACAGGTTTACATTTGAACTCGGGAGGTCGTGGGTTCGATTCCCACCGGGGGCAAGTTGTACATTGTATAATTTGTCTCGGTCTGGGTGTTTATATGTATAATGTGTATATATTTACAAAAAAAAAGTATAATATGTAGTTTATCAACCATCTAGTTTCCGTAACACAAGCCTCGTAGCTTACCTCTGGAAATATTTTTTATTATATAAACAAACATTTTTAACTACTATTTATTAAAATACCCGACGAGGCCCCTTTACAGCCACAAACTAGACCTAAATTATTATATATTATAATAAATATTAGGCTCAGAAGTACAAAGATAGAGATAATAATAATAACATAACAATAATGGGCTGTTCCTTGCCATACTGTATCACCATATCTGGCCAGGTATTTTGTTTAGTATTGTTATTTAGAAAAAATGACTTAACCGAGTGTTCCGATAGTATCCTATGGCGATAAATATATTAATAAAAAAATAAAAAAAAAACGATACAATACAGAGGGGACATCTACATTGACATCTACATACTACAGCGATCAGCGTTGAACTCTAACTACGACTACAGATCAACAACTGCCAAAAAATAAAGGCACTGACACACAGTTTGAAGTGTTGCCAGGTAAATAATGATTATTAAATATCAAGATACTTTTATAGCTTAAAATAAAACCTACTGAGACAGAAGGTATGTCTGACTAATTACTGACCTTGAAGGTTATTATGTTACTTTTATTGTTTTTATTTAAGCAGCTTTACATTTATTTTCATAGATGTCTTTTCGATAATAATATTTACATACTTAATATGAAATTAAACACTAAATAAATAAACAACAATTATTTTTGGAAATTTTCCGTGCTTTATAAAATTATATTGTAATAAACTATTGAAAAAAATATATACCTATTTCTAGTTATATATATCTTGTATAGTAAGTAAAGACCGCCTCCGTGGTCTAGTGGTAACAAACGTTGCCGTAAACTCGGGAGGTCGTGGGTTCGATTCCCACCGGGGACAAGTTGTACATTGTATAATTTGTCTCGGTCTGGGTGTTTATATAATATGTATATATTTACAAAAATAAAAAAGTATAATAGGTAGTTTATCAGCCATCTAGTTTCCGTAACACAAGCCTCGTAGCTTGCCACGGAAACTAGATGGCGCTGAGTGACCTTTCTGGAAATATTTATTATTATTATTATTAAGAAGTAGTTAAACTCCAATACGTACTATGTTTACATAGCGAAACGTATAATTAACCTTGCTCCATAAATAATAATTGAACCATACTATTATTAAGCATATTGTTACGTTGTTGGTTTCTTAATAAATAAATAAACACTAGAAAGTTACTTAAAAACTAAAATTAGAACCATCCGATGGGCGTAGTGGGCCGCTGCGTTCACCAGTTCAACAAATTACTCTCTACTCAATGTGTCATCCGTCGCCAAGCGAAGTTTTTTCCCAAGCTTCTTCTCGGACCACGGACCCATCGTTTCGACTGCAAATGGGATGAAGTGGTGATTTATGATGATCTCTGCGTACTTGTTGCATTGAAAGCGTGCGGCTGACCCTGCAGTTATACACACCCGTTGAAATTATGAAAACGATTTCAACATAATCTCAAATCTGTAGCTGAGATTAAGGGCCGCACGCATAGCACAGCGTTCGGGGGTCGAGTTCTGCGGTCCGCTGATGAAATAGTCCTATCTCATATTTAAAGAAATAAGATCAAAGTGTAAATCGCATAAATGCTGAGATCGTTCTTTACTTTAGTGCTAGTACTTTATTAAAACATTTCCATACAAATATAGATTATACGGAACTTTTTTAATCATATAGTTTTAGCGTCAACCGTAAAATTTCAGCACTTCAGACTAAAATTCTGCGTGCGAGTATTTAAAATGGCGTAAATTTAACTAAAAACTGCAAACAGGTGAAAATGCCAAAAAACTTTTCCCAAATGAACCCCTTATGGTATGTAGATGTACTAAAATTTTTGTGCTTAAAACTTTGCTCTAATTGAATTATTTAGCCATATATATAATAAATATTTATTTATGTATATACTTTCATTATTCATTATTACAGGCCCTAGAGCACATCGTTCTAGACCTCACTGTTGGAGATAGGCCTTCCAGAACATATATCTGGAGAATTTGGCCTACACTCGCCACGCTGCTCTAGCCAGACGGGTTGGCGAGGATTTAATGTCAATTTTTAATGACATTTTTTTAACGATTAAACAAATTGGTATTAGTGGATACGGGACCGAATTCTTAATGTGCTCTCCAAAGCATGGGAACGGTGGTGTTGTAAATCTACGACAAATGTACGTAAGAAAAATGTATTTCTCATTGGTACATGCCGACAGTGTTTGAACCGAAGTTTTTTTTTAAGGAAGCATTCTTACATACACACACATAAATACTTTATTATAATTACTTAAAAACCTAGTACATAGGCAAGCTATAACGCCATAAGGCATTCTTCACCAGCTAACCTTGGGGATCACGAAAGGTGATGGGTGATGAAGAAAAATATAAAAATTAATTAAATTACTAAAATAACCATAAATACGCAATTATAGCACTCAAAAATACATATAATAAAAACAATACACATACCATATAATACATACATACATACACACACATATACCATAAATAAATAGATATCCAAAATGCAAAACAACTTTGTTACGTCGAGAGACATACATTCTGTTTCTCAAAAATAGTTTGGTTAGAAGGTTTTTAAATACGGTCAATTCAATTCGTTTATTTTCTGTAATTAGGCATAGAACAAAAATTATGTATTTTGCACTTTTACATGTCAAATTTACAATAAGTATACTATAATATTAGGCTACATAATTTCACAGCATTACATTTCCTACACTACGCCCCTGTGGAATCGTTAGCGCCGCATTGGCTTTGTTGGCGATCGGGATCTGTACTCTGGATCGGTGCCATATAAGATAAATAAATTATGATGATAATAATTGAAAGATGCAGAAAATAGACAAATATATATAAAAGTATTAGTATTAATCTGTACTTCGGATGCAGATCCCGGTTGTTAATGCTGGCCGCGGTGCTGCTGTCAATTCTACAGGGCTACATCACATCTCACTCACTGTTAGGGTACACTTTCCTGCAGTTAGGGCAGCCAAGAATTATTTAATTTAGAAATCTTTTTAATTTAATTATTAAATTAATCTTTATTATTTTTTTCTTTTTTAATTTAATTTAATTCAATATTGGATATCTGTAATTTTATTTTCGTTATTGTTTTTTGTTTAATTGAATTTCTATATCTTTTGGTTGTATTTCTTGTTTTTCTCCTTTTCTTTGACACCTAAGTATCAGTAATAAAGTATGTTTCCTAATTTGACCAATGTATAAACTCAATTATATACTAACCTTTATGTTCTGTAATGGAAATGAATTAATAAATAAATAAATAAATTCTACCAGGTAAAACGCCATGAAACTACACAACCTTACTTAAATGTTTACATTTAAAAAAAAAATCTACGTGATTTATACACACAATAATAATTCCACACAAAACTACACTTATAATTATAGCTGCTGTAAATAGGCATTTTCATCCAAAGGACGGACGGTGCGCGCCTTATAGCCAGGGATAGCTTGTTCCATTGACCAGCGGCAGCTATATAACGAAATACGCAACGATAAAGAAAGGCATGCTCCGATGATTCGGACATGTTGAAACAATGAGTGAAGAGAGATGGACAAACCAGATATATAATGCGAAAGTCGTGGGTAAAAGAGGCCCTGGCATACCAAGACTCACATATTACTATCAAATAAATAAAACAATAGTTGAAGGTGATTCTTAATCAAATCAAAAATTATGAATTTTAAACTAAGACGTAATCAACCTTTAAACATTGACATTAATTATTTAGACACTAAAATAGAAGAGGTAGTAATGACTAAATTCTTAGGATTGTACATAGATAATAATATTACATGGAAAGCACACATTGAACATATCTGTAAACGTCTGAACCAATTCGCGTATGCTCTGTATAAGCTATCAAAAGTTGTTAATCAATCCGCGGTAATAACTGTCTATATGGCCTACGTTGATTCCATCCTTAGATATGGTGTTATATTCTGGGGAAATTCGACAGACAAATTGAGAGCATTTATAGCCCAAAAACGATGTGTAAGAGCAATTTTTAAATTAAAACGAATGGATTCATGCCGCCCATACTTTAAAAATCACAATATATTAACGTTTCCATCACTGTACATTTATGAAAGTGCAATATTTGTAAAAAATAATTTGAGTATGTTCTCATATCGTACTCGCGCGCGTCACAATGACCTACTAAGCACAAAAGTATCCAAAACGAAATTTTTTAGCAAAAATGTTATTAGTATGGTGACACAAATTTACAATAAAGTTCCCAAATCCATCCGTGAAGTCGAAAACATGAGCGTCTTTAAGTCAAAACTTCATGGCTTTCTATCTAAAAAATACTATTACAGCGTAGCAGACTATCTTTCAGAAACTTGAGAGGAACAATTAGCATGCCCTCACCCATCACCAACATTGTAAAATTATTTTTTAATGTTGTGTATATAATTATTGTATGTCCAATGGACGGGACATAGCGACCATCATAAATAATGTACTTATTCAAATACCTATGATCCACAATAAAATACTTTTGATTTGATTTTGATTTGATTTGAAACAAAAGGGCATGTATGAAGAGATTGATGACTGTTGAAGATGCGAAAGAGGTATGTCGTGATCGTGACAAGTGGCGCTCAATGGTCTTTGTCTACCCCGCTGTGCATATCCCAAAGGTTTACATAATACAAAACGCAATTACAATTTTTAAGAAAATCTCTAAAAATAAATCATATACGTAATTTTTAGGAAAATAAGGCTGAGCAAATCTCTTGCGTAAGACCATGACCAAAATTGGGCAACACTAAGGGATTTCACATCCATCCAATCCAGATTACCAAAAGTGGTAGAAAAACAAAGATTTAATTTATATATTTTTTTATTAAAAAATAGGATGCATAATATTAAATAATAAATTAATAAAGATAGTATGTTTGTGTGTATGAGTCTACCACACTCATACACACACACACACATACTAATTTTAACGTTCTCTTTTATATAATTTGTGTTATTAAGTATTTAAATAATTAGTTAATAGTCTTTTTACTTGCAAGCGCCTAATGTTTTGCAATATTATTTGTAAAATAGAGATTATTTAATATTATGCATCCTATTTTTCAATAATAAAAAATATATAATTTAAATCTTTGTTTTTCTACCATTTTGTGCTTTGTGTGTATGAGTGCGTGTTTTGTGCGAGTGTGTATTTGGGTGAATGCATTATTTTTAAGAACGAAATTGTTGAGTTTGTTTGTAATTAATAATTTGAAAATAACTTTAAGTCAAATTCCAAATATATTGTAAGAAAAAGGTATTTTTAAAGGTTATGCAAGTTTATTGGAAGATGCTACAGGAGTAAAGTGTGCACTTAAGGCTGTGGCGATGTTAGTGATGCTACAATATCGATATTTTAATAGTAAATTATTTTTAATATTATAAAAAAATATTCTTAATTTTAAGTTATTAAAATAAAGTAAGCTAAATAACGCGTCTGGTCATCGCAGCGAGTGTAGGGTCATCTCAAGATATATGTTCTGGAAAGGACAACAGTTGAGGTCTAAGACTCTGAGCTCTCGTTGCTGTAATAATAAAATTATTAACGTATAGCTAATGGAGCCGCGTTAACCATTAAACACGTCAAAGGGATTTACCCAAAACCTTAGAATGGACAAACTTTTAATAAATACCAAATTGCAGGCAGACTCTCTAGACGCCAAGCCCTAAATGGTTTTATAAAGAGAAGCTTATGGTTCGCTAAAATGCCGTCCGTTCTTGAACCATCAGGTCTATCACGTAGTGATGGTTAAAGGCCGGATTTTATGTATCTTATACCATGGGATGAGAAAAGATGCCTTTGCAGCTTGCCACATTTCCTCTACTTCAAAAAAAGCCGGTTCGGCTACTCATATAGCCGAATCTAAAAAGCACATAAAATATAATAGCATTAAACAAAGTTATAACTTTGTGGCATTTGGGGTTGAAACAATCTTGATACCCACAAATTATTAAAAAAGCTGGGTAAACGAATTTATCAAGATTGCGGCGACCCCAAATGCCATAACTACATAAAACAAAATATTTCAAACAAGGAAATGGGGCGAGGGATTTAGATTACCCAGGTGGTAAGACCTTAGTTTATTTTAAATTGTTAAGTATATTACTAAGTATATTGCAGTGCAACGTGGAAATGCAGCCAGTGTACTTTTAATCATGAATTTTTCTTTGGCGAGAATTTTTAATCTGTTAAAAATATATTATACTTTTTTTTATTAATAATTTTAAATATTTAAAGTCTACTTTTACTTTTATTTCATTAAATACAAAATTACATTCCGACACTTTTGAGGTATCACGCAACACTAAAATGCTTTACGTCTGTTTAAGCGCCTATTTTTGTAAGCTAATGCTGTATCTAATAAATTCGAAGATCATAGGTTTTACAATTCATTCTCACCTACAGAGAAACCAATTATTTAATTCAAACATTAGACTACGCCTCGCGGTTCGCTTTGAGAAATAAAAGACTCCCTTGAACATAGGAAATAAATTAAGTTAAAATAAAACAATCGATACCGCATACAGGACATCACTAGTGGCGTTTGTGGTATGGTGCCGTTGTGTCCTGATTTTTCGTCCTCTTTTTATTGCTATTTAATATTATGATCCCGAATTGGATATTAAATGAATATACCTATACTAATATTATAAATACGAAATAAGCTCTGACTGTATGTGTTGCGGAGAGAATGGACTGTAATCCTAAGATATATTTAAAGTGGACTGTATGCGTTTTCCATAAAGGGGCTGATGGCCAATCTAAATTTCTATGTGGCACAAAGTATGAACAAAGGATGTAAGAAAAGACATGCACGCCTTACCTTGGGTCTTCTTTAAGCTCGTCACCTGGCTGTAGCTGCAGGTCTTGGCTCCAGGGCACCGGCCGGTACTTGTCACAATCCAGAATAGAACGAGCGAGTCCTTTGTTCGCACTGCCTACCTAAGCACTATTACTATGGTTGGCGCGAGGTTATAGTTTGGGTTTTTTTTTATTGTTTGTAATTTATTTTAACGTGCACTACTTTCACGGCGTTATCACTCGATTCAGAAAGGTCTGAATCGAGGGCGAGCATCCAAAACACAAGACGTGCTCACGGGATGGGAACGAGAGGAGAACCACTACTGAGTGCCACATGTAAAAATATTGTTTTTTTTAAATTAGTTCCAAATGATACTACTAGATGGCGCTAGGCGTCACCAGTATGTAAGTTTGTCTTACTTTCACGTCTATATTACTTAACCGATTTTGATGAGATTTAGCAACGGACATAGACTACTAGTATATAACGCCCATATACTGCGTGATGTTGTATAGTCTTACATGTAAAAATGACTTTTTCATATAAACTGTTAATTTTAAAATAGCCAATTTGTATTGAGAAGTCATTTTCGTCATACGGTTTCTTGTAAAAAAAAAATTGTTTCTATCAATAAAATCACATATTAGTCTAAAGTAAGACCTCACAACGTCACCCCGTATATAACTAGGTTATGTACTAAGGCAACGCGGCGTACAAAAATTTGACTATTGTATTCATAATCGTCACAGCCACTAGAACACAGAGTCCTAGACATCCACTATTGAAAATGGGCCTTACAGATTTTTTCTAGAGAATTTGTGTTCTTACAACGATCACCGCCTACCGTTCCTAGCCTACTTACTAGAAAAAAAAGTATGCTACTGCCTCCATTGTCTAGTAGTTAAGATTGTAGATTTAAAGGTTTGATTCCTGGTCGAGAACACAAAAATATATAATTTATTAATCGAGAGACATCGACAAGCTTGCCACTTATCATAAATATTATAGTGTAAATCTGCTTATTTAAAGGCGTGGTTTATGACTATCCCGTCATAAATATGGTCGTGATGATCGTACTGATATTGTGTAAAACAAACTGGAATAAAATAAAACACATGCATGAAAATAACTAACGTTTTATCGACAGGGTCAAAAAATTACACCTAATACAGACCTCATCTAAATGTTCAGTGGACCGCGAAATCAGGTGCCACCTTCCACTTTTGCTTGAATAACAAAGAGAAAGAGGTTTTTTTTTTACAATTTTCGAATATGTCACAGTCCAGGCTGCAGTAGATTTACTTTTAGTTCCTCTTTCTAATATCGGTAGAGTTCTTTTGGGTTAAGTTCAATCATTTTCTTCATGCTAGTGATGCGACTATTATATTGATAATACTCGTAGGTTATCGATTTTCGTCTGTACATTTAATAGGTGGTAGGCGGACTGACGGTGGTAAGTATTTACTGTTCGAGTCGATAAACCTTCTAAAGTTTTTACGAGTAAATAGCAGAGGTTTTGCGTTTTGTCGGCTTTCAGGTTGCTCACGTGCAAGTAATCTATCTAAATTCTGACTTACCAGATATTGTATTCTCAGATATGTATATGTTTTCTTGTTTTTGTATAATTCTGTATTTGTTTTTTTTTGCACATTCCTTTTTCAGTCAGATTAAACATAGATTGAAATCTGCTAAGCAGCTGGTCTTCTGACTCTTTGGACCACTTTTCTGCTTATTATTTAGTTTTCCACTAGCAGGAGTAGAATCTGGCAAAATAATTTAAATACAGATATTTTGACTTTGACGGTATGGTACACAACATTTGTTGTCAAAAAATGTAGTGTATTATGGCCGAAGCCCGATTCTGACAAGATCCGCACCATACTCAACACCCCAGTTCACAATGCACTGCATGCCGCCGTGTGCAGAACGGGATGGCGCAGCATTATCCAGGACAAAGTGATCCGATTTTTGAGCTCCGATCCAACCACAGCCAGCGTGTAGTAATTAATACGTTCCAATAAAAGCCAGCGTATTGGGATACGTTCCTCTAACAGCCAATATGTAGGGATAGGTTGTAATAACAGCCAGCGTATAGGGATACGTTCCAATAACAGCAGTGTATTGGGATACGTTCCAATAACAGCCAACGTGTAGGGATATTCCAGTAACAGCAGTGTATTGGGATACGTTCCAATAACAGCAGTGTATTGGGATACGTTGCAATAACAATCAGGTCACGACCCTCAGCAATAAGGAAAACGATGTAAGGAGGAGGATTATTTCAGACATTCCATAAGTTATAATTTACTGGGTGTGCTGGTTCAATTTCTGGTATTGTCTTTTCAAATCAAATCAAAATCGTTTATTTCCTTAGGTTCGCTTGAAACAACTTGGAGTCAGAACTAATAAAATCAATACAATTATTAATACGAAATACTTAACAAAGTGGTAATAATGGTTGGACCGTAAACAGGCAATACTCTATATTTATGTATTTAGGCACAGAATGTAAAACTTGAGTCTATCAAGGAAGAAATTACCGGTAAAATTGAGTTTTTTGGCTCACAAATGAAAGACTATCAGAGTAAAATAGACACTTTGGAAAGCGTGAATAGGGATCAAGCAAGGGAGCTTCAGATTATGGGTGAGCGTATTGATGAGCTTAAACGGTCCAATAAGAAGACAACAATAGAAATTCGTAACCTTCCCAAAGATCCACAAGAATCACGTCAAGATCTCTACGCCATTGTAAATAAGTGTGCGAGTTCGCTCAAGGCTAATATACAAGATGGAGACATAAGGGACATATACCGTCTTCCAGCTAAACCTGACAAGTCCAACCCGACTATCTTAGTGGAATTTTTGAATACATCGTCCAAAGAGAAAATCATAAGTGGAGCAAAGAATCACAATAAAGAAAATCCCCATAATAAGTTAAATACTTCTCATCTTGGTTTTGACGGACCGCGTATGCCCATATTTATATCCGAGCATCTCACTGCTAAGTCTAGAAGATTGTTTTTCCTTGCACGTGAATTTGCTAGAGCAGAAGGCTTCAAGTATTGCTGGTCTGCCCATGGACGTGTGTACGTTAGAAAGCAAGATGGATCGCCTTATGTTCTTATAAAAAATGAATTCCAGCTGGCTTCTCTGAAGAAAAAAACCAACAAGTGACTAGATAATAATAAACTAAACCTAAATTACTTAAACTTTTTTTGTCTTATATTACTGTCAAATCACACACTATTTTCATTCATACACACAACTATAAATATCTATGTACTGCATATATCCCTAATAATCAAACTGTATCATTGCTATGAGTATGAGTTGTTAAATAATATAATAAATTCTACTGAAATATCAAATATACTACATAATTTAAAGTTAAAAGATTATTTCGTTGCACCGCCTATTAAATGCATATGTTTATTTACTAAATCATCAAAAAAATAAATAACAATTCACCTGACAATTTAGACGAGGCATGTAGTAATATTGATGATGTTAGCGTCTCGGAGGCGATTCTAAGTGACATAATAGACTGCAAGACACATTTACCTAAAAATATCAAATGTTTAAAAGTCATAAATCAGAATATTAGAAGTATTGGTCATAACATATCTGGTTTCCTTGTTCTGCTACAGCAACTGGAGATTGATTTTGATATTATAATCCTAACCGAATGCTGGCTTTCTTGTAATCAAATTATTCCAGAAATTGACGGATATAACAAGTTTTACACGCAGAAGAATCTTCTGCAGAATGATGGTGTTGTCGTATATGCGAAAGCCAATCTACATGTGTCTATTACAGAACCCCAATTACAGGAAGGTAATTATTTGTTGATTACATCAGATAAGGACTTTGTATTGGTCACTATTTATCGTTCCCCTTCTTATAGAAACATGGACAGATTTAATGAATCTCTTAACAAAATAATTGGTAGTCTTAACAACTATAAAGATGTCGGTATCTTGGGAGATATAAATATAAACATAAATCCTGATAATGTTGATGATAAAAAGTCATCTGATTACCTTAATTTGCTGGCATTCCATGGACTTTTACCGGGGCATACGTTAAACACCCGGGAAGAATCATGTATTGACCATGTTATGCTTCGGACTAAAAAGCCAGCTTCTACAATTGTTGTTCGCTCTTCTCTTACTGATCATCAGGCTGTATTGCTATTTTTAGTTATAAAGCCGAAAAGAGACTACCAATCCCTGACCTACTCAAAAATAAATACAGAGAAGCTTGTGATGGATCTAAATAACGTTGATTGGCAACCACTTTTTGACACGTGTGACCCAAACTTTGCTGCTGACCATTTGATCACAAGCATTCAGAATGCTGTCAATGACAACACTTCCTATCACTCATATTCAAATCGTAAGAGAATCATTAAACCCTGGATCACTCCAGGGTTATTAAGATGTATTAGAAATAGGGACAGATTGCACCTCAAATATAAACATAACCCTTTAAATATTGTAATAAAAACTACTTATACTAGATATAGAAATTTTTGTAATGGTTTGTTAAAGAAACTTAAAAGAGAATATGAGAAAGACCAACTCAGACAAGCAGGTAACAATAGCAAAAAATTATGGAGTACCATTGGGAATATCACACATACCCACAGATCTAAACTTGCACCTTTGGAGTTAATGACTGTGTGTAGTGATCCGGTTGAATCAGTAAATGCAATAAATGATTTTTTTATTCGCGTTGGAAAAAACCTGGCAGATAGCGCAGCCAATGGTATGTCTAATCAAGACTCTATTTGTAAGTCTAATAAAACCTTGACTAATTCAACTCTGAACTCCTTTGTGCTGCTTGAGACGGATGAGGCTGAGGTTGAACGTATGGTCATCAGTCTTCGTAGTGATTGTGCCGTTGGTCTTGACAAAATATCTAACAAGATCATTAAGGATCTTAAACATATACTGGTTCCTCCACTAACATACCTATGTAATTTGTGTATTAGATTGGGCGTCTTTCCTCGTTCGTTTAAGCAGGCCTTGGTACACCCAATCTATAAGAGTGGGGACAGAGGCAGTGTCACTAACTATAGGCCAATATCAATTTTGCCTGGCTTTTCTAAGATCTTGGAGCGCATTATAAACAATAGACTCGTTAAGTATCTAGAAGGCAAAAAACTACTTGCCAGCACTCAA
This sequence comes from Tinea semifulvella, assembly GCA_910589645.1. Classification (NCBI taxonomy): domain Eukaryota; kingdom Metazoa; phylum Arthropoda; class Insecta; order Lepidoptera; family Tineidae; genus Tinea; species Tinea semifulvella. Next base: position 2,806,351 of record OU342604.1, read on the forward strand.
TTTGGTTTCAGGTCAGGCAAATCTGCAAACGATGCTGTTCACCAACTGGTAGATATGGTAGTCGATAATCTGGATGCTGGTAAAAGTACAATTTCCATCTTTTTGGACTTGGCCAAGGCCTTTGACACTGTCTCTGTTCCAATCCTACTAAATAAAATGGAAGCAATGGGTGTTAGAGGTTTACAGTTGAAACTGTTTGAAGACTATCTTAGTGACAGGCATCAGTGCTGCGTAGTAAATAAGTACGTCAGCCAACCAATGCCTGTCACACACGGCGTCCCACAGGGCAGTATATTGGGCCCCACACTCTTCCTCATTTATATAAATGATCTATGTCTACTATCTCCTCCCAAGTGCAACATATTCTCATACGCTGATGACACAGCGCTCCTTTTTACAGGCGAAACTTGGGAGGATGTCCATCATGCTGCCCAAAATGGTCTGAATATTGTGAGGGATTGGCTATCTGATAACGTGCTCACTCTAAATGTCGAAAAAACCAAGTACCTAGCCTTTTCAGTTAGGGAATCCTCACAGCCTCCCTCTACCTTGTTAATCACGGCTCACAATTGTCTTACGCCACAACCAAGAACCTGTGATTGTGTACCTCTGGAGAGAGTTCAATCAATCCGGTACTTGGGAATGACACTTAAACTGTCATTTAAATTTCAAATCACATATTAGCCTGCTAACTTCTAGAATACGCAAACTAATCTACATTTTTAAAAACCTACGACATGTTGCTGAACCAGCAGTTCTTAAGCTGGTCTATAATGCACTTTGCAAATCTCTTCTGTCATATGGCATTACTGTATGGGGTGGTGCTCCGAAGACGATACTTAGGCCACTTGAAGTAGCTCAAAGGGCAGTACTCAAGGTTAGCACTTTTCGACCCTTTCGATATCCAACTTTCAAGTTGTATCAGTCTTGCGAGGTACTCACCGTTCGACAGCTCTTTGTACTGCAAACTATTCTTAGGAAGCACTGTACGTTAAAGTATGATACAAGAATTGAGGAAAATAGAAGGCGTCACGACATTGTTTGTGATACACGATCGTTTCACCTTATGTTTACCCGAAGATTTTTTTTGTTTTTACGGGTTTTATTTATACAATAAAGTTAACAGGATTCATTCAATATACTCGCACTCAAAGTTTAACTGCTGCAAAATAGTCACTGACTGGCTTTACACTCAGTCATATGATGATACGGAATGTTTTTTAAAGGTAATTATATAAAGGGATAATATGTACCTACGTTATTTTATATTTGTTTTACTTTTTGATAAATTTCGCTGTGACATCTGCTATTTAAGGAGCACAGTTTTTAAATACTTATTATACATATATAAATCTCATACACACCCTCTCACACACACTCACACATATATCACGAACACATAGAAAGGACATACATCATTTATTGTTGTAACATTATAACACGGAAGAGCACCGATATCCCGCACTACAGGGCAACCTCGTGTAGGTATCACAAACACATCACCCTATGTTGTTCACCTATTGTACATCTGTATACTTTTGTGACAATAAATGATTTTATTATTATTATTATTATTATGTTAGGCACAACATTACTGCTACAAACAGTAAAAGTAAAACTAACTTAGGACCTACTTAAATAAGATCGTGGCTGTAAATTTGTAAGCTATTACATTAGCCGAACCAATTTTTCCATGTTATTGTCTAATTTTAGTTATTGATTTAGTTTGTATTCCTATGGCCAATGGCTCATCAGCCTACTCCTCAAGCAACAAGCATTATTTTCATAATAATATTAAGAGTTTATTGACACAAAATAAAATATACATATTGAACAAAAAAATAAAAATTACATTGTTGTACATGCTTAATTTAATAGACTTCTGTCCCCTATACTAAGGTTGCCCTGGTCTTATAGGGGATAGCTAGTTGGCGGTCTTGCAGCAGAGTCGTTCAATATCTGTTACATGTCTAATTTCACCTTATTTCATACTCATTTTTTTTTTAAAGTTGTGGGCAAGGCGGAATTGACAAATCGTGCGGTCTACACAACTAACTTATATATATTATTCAAGAACTATTTATTTAGGCACATAGGTTTTTTCAACGATAATAGTATAAGTCAAGGCTTACTTGAGATATTTAAAAAGTTAATGTTGTTGGGCACTCACTCTGCTACTAGCAACAATCAAATCAATTACAAAAAACAATAATAGAATTCTATTAAGGTCAGTATGTTAGTAAGTTAGTTAGTATTATATGTATATATAATTAAATATTTAGATAAATTATTTTTATTGTATTTATTAATTTACTCAAACAATCACTAACATAGAGAAGCTGTTCCAAAGACTATCGATATATTGGAAAGAAGAAATGTGAGTAAGATAAAAAAAACTATTAGTTTTACGTCCTAACTAAGTTGCGATCATTATCGACATCACGTACCTTCCATCTCTCTTTTACACTATTGTGACTACAAATTTCTTAAACATAAAAACAAAACTACCCACTTATTTTATGATTTAGTAATATTAACAGGCGATCGCTAAATGTTATTTTTTTGGTAAATTGATATTATTAATAATAATTTGGCATTTATAATAAGTTATAATTTATTATGTATTACAAGCAAACATACTTCTGTGCCTGAACCAAGAGGTCTTTTGTTTCAGGTAGCAGTGCTCAAACCCAGATGCAAAATTATATAACTATACTGTAGTGTAGCGGTTAAGATTGTAGATTTAGACGTCAAGGTTCGGGTTCGCTTCCTGGTCGGGACACAATAATTTATTTAAATTGTTAATCTTCTTATTGAGAAACTGGGAAAAATATTTAAAATAAAAAATCTATAGCAGTGCAACGTGGGAATGCAGCCAGTGTTTTTTGTACTTTTAATCGTGGAATTTTCGTTGGTAGAGATTTTAAAGAATTAGTTTATCTGATATAAATATTTTGTAATATGATTTTATTTTTAAATAGTTTTGTTTTAATTTATTTGTGATATTTAGAAGAGAAGAGAATACAAATTTCTAAGCATTCCATGGATTCTTCGTGCGGGTGCCGGGCCCATCGTGTGTGGGTAAAAGATGAGAAGAATGGTGTTTCGGGGTTGCGAACGACAATATATATGTAATTGTTCTTTAATCCACTCGCATGGTAACCCTACAATGAGTTAAGGGTCCACATTACCCGGCTGCTCAGAAGATCGGTTAACGAGCACACCACGATAATAGGTGCCCCGACCGATTTACCAACTGTTACTCACCAAGTCAGTCTGATAAGAAATGCACGGCGCGGCGTTACGTAGTCGTATGTACAGTCAGTCCCCTTTCGACCGGACGAATCATAATATAACATTCTGCTAAGCTTGGATAATAACAAAACTTTTTTTTTTATCGTCAATATCCAATTTAACGATAAAATGTGGTATTTCGCTGTCTCTATATATTCGTATATTAAACTTCTAATCACCTAAGAACGAACTTAAGGAACAAGAGGAAGAAGCCCCAAGCGATGATGGTTCAGTCAGGTGACTGACCACCTGAACATCCCTCTACACCAGGCCATCCACTACGCCGAGGACCGAAACCGTTGGAAACGGCTGGTGGATGAGCTGCGACTGCGACCGGCGGAGTCACGATCCCCATTAGTGGGGTACTGACTAAGGAAGAGTATACTCGTTTATATATTATATTTAAACAAAAAGTTTTAACTTTAAACACTGAATCCAAAGTATATTTTTAATCTACAGAAGATAAAATTGAAGCAAAACTATATTTTTAAAATGAAATATTTTTCGAATGAATTTTACGGTCGAATTTGGCACAAATAGGCCTAAAGTTTATTACATTCCGGCGTAGTCCACGAGACCTTAGTTCATGAATTTCCCTAATGTATTTGTGGCGTGTCCTTTTAGGGGTTAAGCGTTTGTGTAAAAATTAACTCTTCACTAAGTGGAGAGATCTTCTTCATATTTAGGCTTTGGAGAAGATTTATTTTAATGACTGCATAATGCTTACATATTTTATATTTAAAAAATATCGCGCTTTTTTATTATTAAAATTTAGCGTAATTTGAGCAAAACATTAGAAAGCTATTTGACCCGATTCCGCTTATGTAATAAATTATTCGTAAAAACACCTTAAAATGACAGACTCAGGTGGTAATAACCCATGTTTTCTTGGTATGGAACCCAATCTTTGCTTCATCATCATCATCATCATCATCATCATCATCACAGCCTCTAGAGTCCTCCACTGTTGGATTGACGAGGGTTTGATGTCAATCTTTTATGATAATTTATTAAAGATTCCACACGTTGGCATTAGTTGAACTGGTACCGACGGCTTAACGTGCTCTCTGAGGCACAAAAAAGGTGATGCTCTAAATCTTTGACAAATGTAATGACATTTGATTGGGTCGGATATGCGGCGTCACTTTAACGGATAGCATACGTAATGACGAAATACGCAAATTCGTAGGTATGAAAGAAAGCATAGGACCAACAATAAGGAAAGGCATGCATGGCATAATTTGAGCAAAACATAAGAAAGCTATTTGACCCGATTCCGCTTATGTAATAAATTATTCGTAAAAAATCGTTGGGTCGGATATGCGGCGTCACTTTAACGGATAGCATACATAATGACGAAATACGCAAATTGGTAGGTATGAAAGAAAGCTGATGGTTCGCGCATGTTGAATTAATGAGTGAAGAGAGATTGACGAACCAGATATATAATGCGAAAGTTGTGGGTAAAAGAGGCCCTGGCAGGCCAAGACTTACCTATCACGATCAAATAAATAAATCAATAGCTGAAGGTGCATTAAAAAGCCATAGAAATAAAAGGTGACCGTGACAAGTGGCGCTTAATTGTCTCTGCATACCCCGCAAGGGATTTGGCGTTAAGATATGTACGTACTATTGTTGCAGCCAGAGCGATATCTAACCGCGGGGCGCGGGGTCCGGGGCAGCCATACGACGATGGACAGCTGCCACTTGACAGTGCAGCCTTGATGGGCGAGGTCGTGCCACTCATTACAATTTTTTTACAGTAAATTTCTTAGCCTATGTCTAGGCAGTTAGGGCTTTGCCAATATATTTTATTTATTTATTTTATTTAAAAACTTTATTACACTATGTACAAGAGGCGGGCTTAATACCGCTAGGCATTCTCTAACAACCAACCTTTGGGACAATGAAACTATTTGTGTTGTGAGGTAGGTGCAACCATTAAATAGATTACAAGGTAATTCAAATTAAATCTAAGTATTATATCTATATAGACAAATACATACTAATATGTACACAATACTACTTATACTACATACTATATATATATATATATATATTATACACTACATATAATACCTACTTACACTGTGAGGAACTGTTTAAATAATGTGAGTATACCATCTTTTTGAAAAGTGATCTGTTTGGCACTTGACGAATTTCTACCGGCAAATTGTTCCACAGATTTGCGGCCACTACTGCAAAAGAGTTAGACTGAAAGCCAGAGTAATGAGAAGGGATAGATAGAACAGAATTATGGGACGAACGGAGAGATTTGTTATGAAATGAGGAAAGATAGCTAAATTTGTCCTTGAGGTATTTCGGTGTCGCAGGTTCATTGAGAATAGAAACGAGTAAACAGAGGATTCTTAGATTCCTGCGACAACGAATAGGTAGCCACCTTAACTTGGCGCGATATTCAGAGATGTGATCATATTTGCGTAGACAAAAGATGAACCGAATACATGCGTTAAGTAACCGGTCCATCTTATTGAGCAACATCTCCGAGATGCACATCACCATAGTAGAAGAGGAAGGAGAAGACTTTGGGCAAGGGTTATTTTAGCTTTTAATGGCGAGCTGAGAGTTTTATTTACCTGATCATCAGCCGCCACAACTATTATTTAGGTAATAATTATTATTATTCTATAGATGTTTTAATAAATAAATGATACTCTTTATTAGCTTAGATAATATTGGTACGAAATAAAATAAATATTCTCGTACTTGAAAAACTAAAACTGTTTATGTTATAAGAAAATCTAATACAAGACGTTGGCAATTTCTTGGAAAAAAAACCGCTTTTCCGTGAATAATGTGACTGGAAGTGTTTTAGTTAAGTAATATTCTGTGAACTTCAACATATTACATTCTTAAGTCTAGGAACGGAACATCGTAGTCAGAGAGACCGTGGAATGAAAATAAGTGTATTTTTTTATAGTTGTAATTTTGATTGTTAGTTTATTTATTTATTTATAAATTGTTTATTGCACAAAGAATTCAATATTTATTAATTTTATTTTGTTTTTTCTATATTTTAGTTGTTAGTTGTTTTTTATTTATTAAGTACATTTATTTTTATTAATAGTAATTTATGTTATAAAATGTAAGTTTTTAGTTGAATTAATAATTTAGTTTTTTTTTTAAATTATTGTACCTTAGTTACTTCCTTCGAATAAAACCACAAAAAACTTAAAAGTAATGTACAAGGGCGAACTTCTAACCTTTGGGAGTGTGGTAGAGGATTTGCGGGGTGCATTATTATAAATATACAATAACATACAATATATAATAATCGTTACATACTATTACTTAAATACATAAACATATGATACAATTACGAAAATAGGTAAGTATATACTTACCTACCTATTTACACACAATAAAAATAGTATGATACTAAGAAGAATTATGTTGTTTTTTTAGAAAGTGAGCGATAAGTAGATTTTTAAATATATTAATAGACTGCGCCCGTCAGATAACCAGATGAAGTTTGTTCCACATTCGAGAAGCGGAAACTGTGAAAGAATCTGCTTTTTTCGTGTTAATTACTTGCATTGTTTAAGTAAAGTATATCGTACTGAGCAGAAATCCACAAATATAAGGTCGTTATGGAGATGGCTATAGAGACATATAGAGATCATAGTGCTTAGTACTGATGTATAAAGTCCAAAACGTGGAAATCCGCCAGAGAACCAAAGTTACCGATATAGCCTTTAAAATTAGTAAGCTGAAGTGGCAGTGGGCCTAGCCTGTCGGAAAACTGATGAACGATGGAGTAGACGAGTTTTGGAGTAGGGACCATGCACAGAGAGATGCAGAGTGGGATGACCCTCGCCAGATGGACAGATCGCAGAGAAGATCGCTGGTGGGAGCTGGATGAGGGTGACAGGAGATCGTGTGACGTAGCGAGCTTTGGGGGAGGCCTCTGTCCAGCAGTGGAGAGACACAGGCTGATGATGAAGCCTTGGTCCGCAAAGCTGACGGCGATGTAATGCTTTTGTCGTGAAACTACTGCCATTATCATCACTGCCAGTCATTTCACGCGTCAGTAAAGTACAATATTTTTGAAAATTGAATTGTATTATTTAATTATTTAAAAAAATACTAATTAACGTCTAAAACCAAAATAGGAACAAGTTGCAAATAGGCTATAGACGTAAAACAAAGGTTAAAATTAAATGAAAATTTCTTACAAAATCCAGACAATAACAAATAACTAAGTATACAGCATAAGGTAATGGGTAGTACAAAACAATCTAGGCAAGTAGCTGCAGGCAAACGCTACTTTTGTGTTAAACAACTCAAGTTCCGAAGAGTTACTATTGAAATAGTTGCATGACCTCCAAATGAATGAGCTTTGTCTATAATTTTAAATAAATAATTATATGAGCTCATCGGTCTATAGTAGATTTATACGCAGAGGTTCTAGATTCGATTTCTTCAAACTTCAAAATTCGAAACTTACAAAAAAAAGTTGAGTCATTTATCAAGTCTGAAACGCTAGAGACATTTACGAACTTACCTCTTGTTTTAGGCCTATAGTAGTCTAATGTGTGCGAGAGAAAAGTATAGTTTTTCATTCTAATAATTATACAAAATTATTCATAGTTTTAGCCGCCATCTCCTAAACTAATACTCGTAGCTGAAATTCATCGTAGTACACTCATCCACACATTCTTGGCTATACATTTTCTACTAAATACACAAGCAAAATTAAACCTTAGTCAATGCATTTTAAGGTTGATTATACACCTAAATTAGTTGACAAGAATGTGTTATGTTATCAAGCCAAAAAATGCAATAAAGTAAGAGAGAGGCAAATTAAGTTATGTTTGTCCTTAGAAAATAAAAAAAACTAACTTAATACTAATAATTTAAATTAAAAGCATTCGAATTAAATCATTCAAACTTTTGTCTGTCAAAGAACATCATTTGATACAATGTAAATAAAAAGTTACGGGCCAGATGTAAAAAGATTGATTAAAATAATCCTTGATATACATTTTTTTTTTGTATTTTTTTATTTTAAAATTGATTGTACAATGTACTCATAAAAATAACGACATTGGGAATAAAAGCGATATCTAATAAAAGAGAAACAGTTATAGCTATATATAATAACACTTAAACTAATATCAAATACATATACTACTTAATACACACACTATCAATGAATGTCTGTGTGTATGTATGTTCACTATGCATTTCAAAACTACTTGACCGATCGGGATGAAACTTTGGGAATATGTTACATGATGAAGGTTTCTGAGATAGTACTACTGTTGTCCGATAGGTGGTGCGCATTAGCGCTGAGGGTACCGAACGGGAGCCTAAAACTCTCTTATCCACAAGCACTCGAATGAATAAAAAGAATCGTAAATATAATTGAAATATATTGTCAATAAAACTAATTCAAATGTCTCATATCGAGTTTACTTAAAAATATATTGTTCTCAACGCGCGACGAGCAGGCTTTATACAATAAATGACAAATAACCAAATTAATTAATTAAAAAATAATTGTATGTGAATTGTTTTGTGTAAGTTCGCCGGGTCAGCTAGTATAATAATAATAATAAATATTTCCAGACAGGTCACACAGCGCCATCTAATTTCCGTGGTAAGCTCGAGGCTTGTGTTACGGAAACTAGATGGTTGATAAACTACATATTATAGTTTTTTTTTTGTAAATGTATACATATTATACATATAAACACCCAGACCGAGATTATATTGATTATACAATGTACAACTTGCCCCCGGTGGGAATCGAACCCACGACCTCCCGAGTTCACGGCAACGTTTGTTACTACTAGACCGCGGAGTATAACTATATAATGTCCACAATTTATTTATTGGGACTTGGATACTAATTCATTAAAAAATTACATCTGACCGTCACCAAGTCGTCTCGCCAGCGCGGCAGCGTCGCGAGTGTAGGTCAAATTAATCAGAAGTTTCTGAAAGGCCCATCTCCAAGAGATGATGAGGCAAATTTGTTCTTAAGATGATTCTATATTCGCAATGAGACTGTCAATACTATTGGAGTTGCAAACATACTTCATATTCTTGACGTAAGCTCAATCACAATTTAACGACGTATGCGCTGAAAATAATAGACCTTTGGCGCAGAAATAGAATCCGGTACCACCGCGTTCAAATACTACTAAGCTAAGAAGTCTACTTATCAAAATACTACAGAATGTTAACAAGGTTTAAAGTTGAAAGTTTTCTTAAAACGTTCAAACTTTGCTCGCTTATACTTTTTCAAAGACTTGCATAATATTTCAATATTACTTTTTAAAGTCCAAAATCTCTGCCTACTAGTTATCAATTTCTGGAAAATCCAGCAAACCGCTGTTTAAAAAGCAGGTGTACTCTCATATCCTAAAGAGCTCCTCACAACGTACATATGTTGCGTCATATTAGCGTGGAGTATAGGCTCCTAACTACCAAATTTCGGGAATGTACACTTGCGTCTTCTTTTTGCGTGAGTAAAGAGTTTACTAATTGAAGGTCAAATAAAAATTACCAAAGTGAGGAAAAAATGGGTTTTGTTCTCACAACTGGAAAAAATGAAGGAAAATGATGGGACTCACCAAATTTAGTATTTTTTCACACTTAAACACTATTTCTTTATAATGTAGAATGATTTCTTAATTAATTTTCGTTGATAGCAATATTTTTATGGATGCACGCACTCTGCACGGGAGGCGAACAGACAGGCGATTTTTTTCTGCGCGGTGTGCTATCCACTTTTTTGGTGCGTAACTTTTTTGTATTGCGCGTTCGGAAATTGGAATGATTTGTGGATAGGGAAAATTGTCAGGATTGTTGTGAGAATCCAACATTATATATATTGCATGTAGCCAATACTGCGTGGAATTTATTAAAGAGCAAATATTTTAACATTATAATCTAAAATAAAAATAAAAAACTAGTTATTTTTTATTTTAATTATTCAGTAATAAAATCTTAAGTTACGGTGCAGAGAAGTTATCCTAAAAATATGGCCACTCATACTGAGCCTAATCAAGATCAACAAATCAGACGTCGACGATCGCGCGAACATTGACTTACGTAATTCTTTCTCTCTCTATTTCGTCTCTTGGCTGTGGGCGAGATTAATAATAATACTCCCCAGCCTTTAGATATCATTATTGGCACTGCAGAGACTACTGTAGGTGTTGCACATTCGGGGTGTTTATATTATTATTATTATATTATTAGTTATTGGTGCTCTAAAATAAGTATTATGCTTTCTTCTTTTTATATGTTTTTTTTATGCTTTTTTATTTTAGCTTTTTTATTTTATTTTATATAATTAAATTTTAGTTTCTTCTTTTTCATTTTTATATTAGTTATAAATAATGTATATATTTTAATGTAATTTTTAAGTAGAAGCAACCTTAGTTATGTTTGTAGTTAGTAAAGCTTATGTTTTGTTAGTTTTAGTGGAAACTTTGTTGGTTAAAGAGATAAACAATTTTGTTATTACTAGATGTAAGAATAACTGTTTGTTTCCCAAATAATAAATAAATTAATATTATCTCTATTAGTTACGTGAGATTGGTCCAGGTACGTTAGAGATATCGGCGAGCTAGTCACTTGTCAAGATGGGCCTATAGTAATGTTGGCTAAATGTTATTAGTAAAAAATGCGTGGTTTCCAAAGTCGTGATGATATTTTACTTTTTACCTTGGATAAGTAGATAGGTACTGTTACTATATAACCGTCCTGACGATCCAACTTAGACCCAATTTATAACAAAGATAGCTTTCTGGAAAGAACAGTTTTATTCAAAACAAGTTTCTATTTTTTTTTCTTTATAGCTCAATAAAAATATATAAAAAAGTATCAAAGTAAAGTATCATCACGACTGTTTCCGATTGTTTGTCAGAAACCACGCTTATTAATAAGCAGATTCACATTTAGCCAACTTTAGCAGGTCTCGCATTGGGGGGTAGTGGGCAAGACAGAGCGATATTCTATAGATGCTTGAAGTGTCCTAAGCCGGTTCTATTTGTTAGGACTAATTTCTCAAATTAAACCAGTCTTCAATGTTGTATGATTTATTTCCATTGCCAATAATTATTTACAACCTTCACTATTTTAAAGGCGCGCAACGACCGACTCGTCTGCTGTTTTCTTGTAATCTGGCGGGATATGATTCGCGCCATTCATTAAAGCGACTCGTGACATCGTTATTGAACCAATCAGAAATCAGCACACGACTACGTTCGTACACAACGCCACCTACTTTACAAAACCATATTGCTAATCATTCTTAACTTATGTTTAAACACTGAGATAATAATGTAATAATAACTATGTTACATTAAAAGATAACATATTAAACATATGTCTAGTCAGGCCGACGACAAATTCATTAATAGTAGGCATGCCGAGCTATGACGGAGTTACGCAAGAACCCATGGTGATTTCGCTAAAGGTTTTTGCCAAAAGAATGTCTTCTCCTTTCGTATATAGTGGTGGACGTGAGGGCAGTAATAACAGTGGGAAGTTAACCTCCATCAGAGACGTGACTCGACATATTCTGAATCTCGCCTTTATGCAGGATATTGGGAAACGTGCGTTTACATCATATACCAGTGTACGAGTATGTACTGGATCTTATTTAGACAAATCTATATAATGTTACACGTAGAAGTTTTAATCGACTATATTACTATACAATTTGTTTTATTTTTTATATACTAGCACGACATGTGCCCTTAATAAATAGATAAATATTTCCAGACAGGTCACACAGCGCCATCTAGTTTCCGTGGTAAGTACGAAGCTTGTGTTACGGAAACTAGATGGTTGATAAACTACATATTATACTTTTTTATTATTTATTTATTAAGAAAATCCAAAACAGCAATACATTTTACAAAGCAATACAATTAAAATTAAAAAAATGTGTACTTATAGCATAGTATGACAATGCCTTTTTACAGCAGCTATAATTTATGTGACATTTTAATAATGTTTTAGCTTATAGTATGACAATGCCACTTTACAGCAGCTATAATCTTAGTGACATCCTCATAATTATTTACATCTTAGCTTGTAGTATGACAATGCCTCATTACAGCAGCTATGATCCTTGGTGTATTTATTTTATAATTGTGTATGTCTTAGTTTGTAATATGACAATGCCTATTTACAGCATATATAATTTTAAGATTAGTAATTATGTATATTTGGGTTGTAATGTGGTGCTCCAAGTACAAGCTATTTCCCAGAAAATAAGCTTTTCGTTATATTAATTAATTTTTTGACATGTAAAAGCGCAGAATACAATATATTTATTGTCCTATGCCCACTTACAGAATAAATCAATTGAATTGATTTTAATCTACCATCCCGATGAGCTAGAGACTTGAAATTTAGACCATTTCTCAGAAGTGGATGACAATGCATGAAACTGTGAAAAATTTAAAAATAGTAATAAAATATAAATTAATGTAAGATTTTATATCAGATTTTATATCATAAATCTTGATCAGTTTTATTTACATAACCCTAAAACTGTTCAACAAACAATTATAGGTACAGGACCAAATTAATTCCAACTTGAATGTTCTAATTGAGGATTTCTATCAAACAGCTAGTTTCCATAGTAATCTCGTGAGTTTAGAATTCCCAAAACTTATTGTCAATGACACCCACGGTCGCACCCGAGGTGGACCTATACTATATTTAACACAAAGTTACAATAAATAATAATAAACCTGTCTTTTCTGTCATCTGGGAGATCACGGGTGCAGCTCCTGCCGCAGGCATGCCCTACTCCAGGTGGGCTTAAACTGGCCTGCCGGAACCCCACCAACACCAGTCTACAAAACTACACCGTGAGAGCTCCACCACCGCAATTGCCGAACTGGGCCTAGCCTCAGCTCCAGCCAAATGCCCTGGTAGTGGACGCTCCTCACCAAGGCTCAGCAACAATATACCGCTACGTTTCTCCACAAATTAACGTAGCGCGAGGATAATCAATCCAAATAAAAAAAAACAACAAAATCAGCCGGTCCCTCCCACGCTGCCAAACGTCCAAAAATCCCTTTTTTTATTCGGCCGAGGCCAAAGCGACAAGTCGTACAACCAAGCGGCAGAAACCAAAATAAAAACAAAATCTAAACATAAAACTAAATCTAATTCTTAACAACGAGCTTATCACTTGTCATGATTGGACTGTAGTAAAGTTGGCTAAATATGAATCCGCTTCTTTACAAGCGTGGTCTCTGAACACCCCGGAAGGGAAACGGTCGTAATTATACTTTACCTTTTTTATTCCTTTTTCCCTCGGTCAAGCCGTAACTTGAGAACTACTTAACTAATTTTATTTATTCTTTTCTGTTTAACGACGATTAACGTCGGCCACTATCCGCCGTCTTTTTTACATTTGTAAAAGGCAAAGTTAAAATATCTTTATTCACGTAAACCTATTACAGGCATTTATAAAACGTTATGAATTTTATTATTTTGAATGATTCTACTCCTGCTAGTAGAAGACGAAGCAATAGTGGCCCAATAAGTAAGCTGTTAGCAGAAGACCAGCAGCTTAGCAGATTCCAGTGACCTGTTAATGGTTAATCTGACTGAGAAAGGAATCTGCAAGAAAAACTCAGCTATATCAGATTTTTCAAAATAAAACATATACAGAACTGCACCACAACGATCAATTAATAACCTTTTGTGTATGTTTTATTCAAATTACTTTGAAACAAGTGATAGTGGGATATGAAGCGATGACGCAGTGGTCGTAAACAGCGACGAACAGGCAAATCTGACTGAGCCACGTAATAAAATGTTAACCCTTCTGAGACCGACTGGCTGACGAACCCCGCTCCTTAACACCTACGATTGTTCAAATTAAATTAAAAAGGCTGAAAATTGGAGTGAGTATAGTAGACGTTTTTTATCTTTGATCCCATATCCGGCTTGAAGGACCAGATGAAAAAGCAGCTTATTAATCACTTTACAAACCCGAGACACGATACTATATAATCTATTATTAATATACCGTGTATATTATATAGGTATTTTTAGTTTGGTTTTATTTATAATTAGTTTTTTATTTTAATATTTTTGTATCTACTTCGAATACATACATACATATCTTCACGCCAGATCCCTTACGGGGTTGGCAGAGACAATTGAGCGCCACTTGACACGATCACGACATACCTCTTTCGCTTCATCGACATTCATCAACCTCTTCATACATGCCCTTTTGTTACGAAGGCTTTTTAATTCTCCTTCAGCTAGTGTTTTATTTATTTGATCGTGATAAATATAAATTAATGTCAAAATATATATATATATATACCGCGTGTAATAGTCGAAAGAGCAAATACTTCTTTTATGCTTCAGGTGTCCCTGAAGAAGCCCTATTTGAAATAGTTTTGGTCACTTTTTTTTAAGATAAAAAATATTGTACACAATACTATCTAATCTATTGTTAATATACCGCGTGAAATTGTCATAAGAGCAAATATATTTTTTAAGCTTCAGTTGTCATTAGTAGAAAAAAGTATAGTATCATCACGACCGTTTCCCTTTCGGGGTGGTCAGAAACCACGCTTATACATAAGTGGATTCACATTTAGCCAACTTTACTATGGGCCAATCATGACAAGTGGCAAGCTCGTCGATGTCTCCAGCGTACCAAACTCGAGAACTATCACAAATAAATTAAATATTAATTAAATGTATTTATTTACATTAATAAATATTTTTGTGTCCCGACCAGGAATCGAACCCGGTACCTCCGAGTCTAAGTCCACGGACTTAACCGCTAGACCACGGAGGCAGTTAATTAGTAGAACCTGTAACTTAATATATATACCGCATGGCCCAGGATGTTATAGACTCTTCTACACTATTACAAAATATAAGGGAGCAAAATTAAACGAGCAGAATTGTCTGACAACTGTCATGGGAACATTCTTGGAAAAATCTAGCTATAAGTTAATATAATTGGTGATATACAAATGTTACATAATATATTATGACTTTGAATTCAGGCGAAATGTTGTCACGAAACTGTTAAATTTTAATTCTCTTTCCTCAAATAAAAAAATAAATAAAAAATCACTATCATAATTGCAACGACAAGTTTTCTAGGGTTAACAGCGCGCAAAAACTATATTGAAGGTAGTTTGACAATTTAGGCCTGTTTTTTTACCACAATTTGTTCAGATAGTTTTTGTTTCAATGTTTACTCTCGGCGAAGGTGTGCTGTGTTTCGATATAAAAGTAGCAATTCAATTTAATTATATGCATAGTTTTATTATCGAGATATACAAAAGAATAGTGTTAAAAGTTGCTACTGCAGCACAAAGTTGCCGAGAGGCTGGTTACAGTAAAACAATGTTTAATGAGGATGGGAATGCACTGTATTATTAATTTATGTAAGTACTTGTATAGTATTATTGTGTCAATATAGGAAAACTGCCTTCTGGAGCTCAGAATTTCTTTTCCAGAAGGCAGTGCTCACTAACTGAAACTATTTGATTATGATCCAATAAACGTTATTTTTTTTTTTATTTTTTTTTTATATATCATTATTTGTCCCCACACGAAGCACTTGCAGCAACAACTTATTTATTATTTCTAATTCCTCTACTAGGTACACGGCTAATAAATACTTTTGTCGCTCTCTCGACTACTACGATAAGGAATTATCTCACCTTGACTTATTTAACTCTAGTGTAAACTTTAAAAACGACCTCAAATTATATATGTTCTCTAAATTAAAATAATATAATATTTCTAATATGAAGCTGTTTATATATGTAGTATTATTAATTAATATTGATTCTGCTATGATATAACTTTTTATTTCAATTCAATTTTGATGTTAATAATTTTTTTTTTTGCTTAATTGTTAATCTGCTATGCTTGCTTGTGTTTTCGTTTATTGTATTTTGTATTCCGAGTATAATATACTCTACAATTCCTTTTAGAAATAAAAAATCATAAAATAACTAAAATATTACCTACTTCAAGTAATAAAGTAAAATAAATAAAATTTAAATTATCTATTTTTATAAAAAAAATAAAAAAACACATAAAATTTGATTACAAATTGTGGCCAAGTTGTTTTAGCAGTTTATATATAAATACTCTTTGGGGGTCTCCGAAGATGTCAATATGTGGAATTTTTTTAGCATTAGCATTGTATTTTGATTGTACTCTGGAAAGACGATGAAATACTCGTATATGGTTAAACATGGCTAACCAAAAATACTCCATGACTCGTGCCGTATGTTTGACAAAACTGGATATATTCCCAAACTCAACAACTTCTGATAATATCGTCGGATATCTTCCGCTCTTACGGGATTAATACAATATAACTTTTTGGAAAGTTTACCGTCCTACACCGAGATCCGGCGTTTTTTTTCAACCATTGTTTTATTATTGCTTCGCGACGCGTCACAAGATGAAGGCCAGCCATCAAATGTGGCTGTTATAACTGAAGCCATCATTTGAAAACAAATGCTTTAAGGATTGATTGTCTGACACAAGAGTGGAGCAAATTACTTCTAGAAGTATAAAAAAATATTTGCGCTAAAACTTCTATCTCGGCTATTTTTTTAACCATTGTTTTATTATTGCTTCGCGACGCGTCACAATATGGAGGCCAGCCATCAAATGTGGCTGTTATAACTGAAGCCATCATTTGAAAACAAATGCTTTAAGGATTGATTGTCTGACACAAGAGTGGAGCAAATTACTTCTAGAAGTATAAAAAAATATTTGCGCTAAAACTTCTATCTCGGCTATATCTAGTTAAAGCGCTTCCATAACCAATTGTTCTTGTTCCTATTCGGCTAGGTTAGTATTTTATTATATATATTTGAATAGGCAGATAAAAAACTGTTAATTGTTTGTTGATTTAGGTTAAGTTATGATGGGGCTGACATGCTCAATTTGGGTAAAAACCCCTAATAAAATATGATTTAAAGGAAAAAAAAAATGTTATCAAAGAGTTACAACATTAAATTTAATATATATTAAAAACGACTTAAATAATAAAATTTAATATAAATAAAACTTTATAACATTAAACTGTAATTAAATAATGTCTTCCCAGAGACGTCCCATCAGAGATACTCCCAAGAAGACTGGTAACATTTCTCCTTTGTATAGCGAGGCTAAAACGTTGGCAAAAATAATAAATTTATCCGTCAGTCGGTTGGACAACTTCTTGGCCAGGCACTGTGCTGAGGAGTCCCCATAGTTCTATCGTCTTAACCCCAAACGGTGCAAACTTGTAACTTGTACCGGGGTTGACGTATTTGCGCAGCTTATGGTTCTCAGCAGAAATCGCCGCACTCCCCGCGCTGGACGAGGTTGCCTGGATGTCAGATGGGGCTAATGTGTCTACACATGTCACACCAGAGACCTGTCAAGTTTCTACGGCCCACGGTCATGTCGTCTTGCCATCGCTCTGCGTAAACCCAGAGCGTTTAAAGATTGCGGGTACTCCAGCAACAAGAGCCCTTCGGATGTTTTTTAGTTTATTAGTCGCGATCACAGCGACATTATTGCCGCTCGGCCAATACGACCGTTGGATCGGTGGTCAGCGCTCCGAGCGGCGCCCACAAGTGTGGAATCAATCCGCACACCGAGCGGTCACACGTTTTTTGCTCTCTCATTTTCATAGCCTTATTTTACTAAAGTAATTAATTGCAATTTCTTCTTTTACAATAAACCATATACAGTCCGCTAAACACTTTTTAATTGAGCCATCGAAGACCCGCAGCAGTATCCCCACGTGGTTAGCAGCACAAATAGGGACTGACGATTTTATACAGTCATCAATATTTTAAAATTAAACAATGAGCTACTGGCGCCTGGTCTATACATAGCCATAACACAGAGCTGTAAACGTGGTAAAACACATGGGACCGATATACGACACTCGAAGACATTTGCGTAACTCCTATCAATTCTGTTAGCCTAGTACTTTAATAATATTATTACACAGCTATTCAGAGACGTTTATCAACTTCCTTTATTTAAATGTACTTTTAAATCAATTACCCACTAGAGTCCTAAATCTATAAATTTATAAAATTACCCTATCAAAAAATATTTCTGGAAAATTTGGGGTATTAAAAATAAATATTTTTTTATTGAAAAAACGCCTTTAGGATGATCTCGTTCGTGCAGTATAGGCGATGTTTTCGTTCGATTGCTAAGGCCTAATTCTGGCGCTTTCATCTTGCGTGTCGATTCGAAATGTATTCAAATAAAACTGACAGTTTTCTGGAGTTCTATGGAGATCTGTCGTCGTTTTTTTTAATAAATCTTTTTTTTTTTATTTATCGTAGTACCTGAAGAATGATGCCTAGATGAGCACAATAGGAATGCTTGCCGACTGACGTGTCTGTCATTACCTTGCTTCCATACACAATAGTTTCCTTTGAAGATCTGCCAAGTCGCGGAATGGCAAAACGTATTTCAATAAATATACAAAATTAGAGTCCTGATAATAATAATATTTATTTTCAGGCATCAACATATAAAAGGCCATAAATATACTCGTTCGAGTTAAAAACTAACATATATAAAATAAAAATATACACTACACTACAGCTTCCGCATCTTATTGTGGTCAAAGTTATACCCATTGGCTACGGCAACCACCTTCAGATGAAGGTTGACTGCTGCAGTGGGGGTCGGCGCTGCTGGGGTCCTCTTACGTGGTTTACAAGGATTCGGTGCTACGGTAGGCCTCGTCGCTTCTTCTCTGGTGCATTTCGAAAGCCCAAATGAACCTATGGTACTGACAAATCACAACACCTTGTGCCTAATAATGTGAGCCATACTGCTGTTATACCAAAAACGGTGCCCAGCACCAAGAATGCATAATTTATCAGCGAGTGATATAAGTAATCCACTGAAATCCTTTCGGGGAAAACGGGAGAATGCCCATATCCCCAAACCATGCCCATTAGCCATCGGTGCATGGACGACCCCACTATCTGGTCATCTTAATAATGTTATGTTAGTTATATTAAGGTATATTTGTTATATATTTATATTAATTATCTATTTTATTTTAATATTTTTGTATCTACTTCGAATAAATATATATTGAATTATCTAATGTCCTATTGTAAGGGATCAGCTAAAAATGTTCGCTGTGACCCAGTGTTATAGTTTATTGCTAAGCTGTCCTATTTCTCACTGCACTGTTGTATTTTAAAATTACTGCTTTTTGCTAAGGATTTGTTTTTGTAACAAATAATCTTTTGTTTTTCTTTCTTTATTGTGGATAAAAATTAGTTTGTATGCCTATGAGATAATAGTGTGAAATGGCGAGCCATCTGGGAGGCATACATTCAGCAGTGGAGAGTCATAGGCTGGTGATTACAATAATGGGATTGATTCACGATTCATCGAAATAATTTTATATAGAAAAAATAAAATAAAAATTGAATACAATGCCTAGTTAAGTTATTGGACATTTCCCAATATATAAACTTATGAATCAATATTTAGACAAAAAGAAAATAAATAGTAATTAGTAATTTTACTTACTGTATGAACTTTAACCAAGTATAGTGTTGTTTATAAGTTCAGCTGGGCATCGAATAGTTTTTTTATTTGTATGTTTTAAAATGTCTTAACAAATGAGTGAGTGACCTAGGCTTGGTGATCCAGTTTAATTACAGGTGCCGGCCTAGGGCGATTTAATGTTCTTTTCTTTTTAAATGTTATATCTAAGTATGTGGGTTATTTTTATAACTAAGCTAATAAACGTTGTTATTATTATAATCAGTCATTCATAACTCCTCTAGAAATACAGGTTGGCGAGGGTCTAATGTCACACACTGGTACTAGTAGCACCCAGATCGACGGCTTAACGTGATCTCCGAGGTGCGAGAACTGTGGTGTTGTAAATCAATGACAAATGTACTTACGTAAGAAAAGTGATTTTCTACATTGGTACATGCCGGGATTTGAACTGCAACCTTTTTAGCTTCTTAAGGAAAGCGTTCTTACAACCGAGCTACCACCGCTCTTATTTTTTTATTATATTGTAATTCGTGATTAGTTTTGCCATGCCTGGGTAAGTGAAC
Source organism: Tinea semifulvella (assembly GCA_910589645.1). Taxonomy (NCBI): domain Eukaryota; kingdom Metazoa; phylum Arthropoda; class Insecta; order Lepidoptera; family Tineidae; genus Tinea; species Tinea semifulvella. The sequence goes on from OU342604.1 coordinate 2,826,756, forward strand.
GCCTCGTTCCCTCATTACCACGTGCGGTTATTACTTCTTGATTGCCTACTTCTAGAATCGTACCCCCAGAGGACTGGCTTACGTGTGAAGCCGTTAAATTTTATTTTTATCACACAATATTGTCGTACTCGCTAAAATTTTATGATAAATATGGCGGTAGTCATGACGAGAATCTATTTCAATCGGTATTAACCCCAAAATTTTAAATACTCACACAGGAGGTGGTAAATATTTTTAATTGTAGTTATTTTTTTTTATTTACAATTTTAAAAATAATTTCAATTAAATACTTTACAACGTTACTCATTTTCCGTAAAATGTATCCAGCTCCCGTCTAGGTTTCTGTTTTTTAATTATTATTTTTGTTGATTTTTTTATTTGTTTTATTTAAATTTTATTTTTAATGAATTTTGTTTCATTATTTTTTATAACTTTTATTTATATTACTGTTCTACGAAAATTTAATGTGGGCTATGGTATAACAACAGAGGTTGTTGGAACCTGCTTTCAACACCATTTTCTGAAACATAGACCCCTTTGTCATAATATCTTTGTTTTATTTTTTATAAAAATATATATTAATAATAAAATAAAATGAATAAATTACACTTTGTTGCTTTATACATATGTAAGCATACACTTCCATACGCTCACGGGACGCACGTCATGTTAACGTCTACAATGCGATGTGCATTTGGTGTGCTCAGGCAACCAAATTAGCATTTAACCTGCTGCCGAAAAGCATCGAATCAATCAAAAGTACCAAATGAAAATTGCATTTTTCTTGAAAAATATACTCTTTGAAAAGTTTAAATTGGAGCAGCCGGGCTTGATGTTATCCGCTGAGTTTAAACATTTGGTCCTCACTTAGGTGGTTTACTCTGAACTTTAAAAATGAGATAAAATGAAATGAAACGAAATGAAACGAAATGAAACGAAAAGAAACGAAATGAAACGAAATGAAACGAAATGAAACGAAATGAAACGAAATGAAACGAAATGAAACGAAATGAAACGAAATGAAACGAAATGAAACGAAATTAAACGAAATGAAACGAAATGAAACGAAATGAAACGAAATGAAACGAAATGAAACGAAATGAAACGAAATGAAACGAAATGAAACGAAAGAAACGAAAGAAACGAAAGAAACGAAATGAAACGAAATTACATTGCGGCGCGGTGGTGGCCCGGTTTACTTAAAATCCTACAAAGGTGCGTTCAAACCCCCCGGCATATAACAATGAGAAACAAACTTTTCTTACGTACATTTGTCATAGATTTACAACACCACCGTTCCCATGCCGGAGAGCACGTTAAGCCGTAGGTCCCGGTTCCACTAATACTAACTTGTGGAATCGATAATAGATTGTCATTAAAAATTAACATCAGATCCTCGCCAACCCGTCTGGCCAGCGTGGCGAGTATAGGACAAATTCTCTAGTTATATGTTCTGGAAGGCCCATCTCCAACAGCGGAGGTCTAGGACGCTGTGTTCTAGGGGCTGCAATGATGAATGATGAAAAGAAATTAAATGAAATGATGTATTTGTCAGAAACATGGTAGGTACTGGAATGTAAATTGTTATATGTAATGCATCGCTAATCTTAAATCTTTCCATCTTCACGAACAATACACAAATACTATATTTTTTGTCTAATTTCAGAGTAGACGTCAGTTCAGTTGAGGTTCAGATTCAAGAGATATGAACTACCTATAAAACGTTCGATGCAAAACCACTCTGGAAACTGTTCAGTTCGTTATGAAATACTGATTAAATAAGTTTCTATGTAAATCTTGTTTCAAGCGGTGATATTTTTCATATAAATATCACCATGGTAAGCTTACAATATTAGTTCTCCTTGAAAGTAAAAAGTGGCTGGGGCGGAGAAGTATCCACCGTTCGTGCCGATAAACCCAGTAAAGTGTATCCACACGTTTTGGGATTATGCTCGAATTGCCGCCATGCCCAGTTAAACTGGCATAGTGTTAGTAACAGATGTCAGTCTGATTCCAGTTGCTGACATTCATCCAGTTGATGACCTTGCGCGCCACTTACCAGCAGGTGGGCGGTAGGTCACATGTCGTGCTAGTATAAAAAAAAACAATGTCTATAGGTACATATATGTTCGAGCTGATGGGCAAGAAGGTGATAAAAAACGTATGTAAGTACTTTGATTAAAATAAAATGAGAATATACGGCACGCCCTATATTGTACACTACAAAATACGGAACCTTTAGACGAATACACAAAAAGACACATCTACGTCTACAATTCAGTTGCATCTACGATGTCGTTAACGAACAAGATATAATTTGTTACAGTGGGACGTAAGCGATACATAATGCATACGAGGCACGCGTGAGGCGTCCTTACAGCTTAATACCTAGTTACGTCTGACTTTGCTACTAATTCAAGTGCGTCAGTTACACCTAGTTTGGTAGTTCCACGCGTAATGTCCTCGTACCGTATCTTCCACTTTTGTTCTAATCTGAGCGTGTAAAGTGAATTTTTATTGTCGGGATTTAAACCGGTGACCTTAGCCAGCGTCTAAAGAAAATAATAACCAACCCTTAATTGTGTTCGTATTGATTTTAAGAGTAGATTTTTTTAGATAAAAAGCTTTCAGGATAGAAGGATTTATTTGATTTTAGTTCACGAATTGACCGAGTACTAGGAACGAGTATGCAATGTAGCTTCTCCCATATATATGAGATGGAACCACTCACATATCTGTGCATGGGTAATGCAAATATTTTATTCGAATATGTGAAGGTTCGCTTAATCGTTAAGTTGGTGGGACCGCTCTAAAGAACATAATTCAACTTGTATAGGAATTTGGGCTAAATTGTATTCACAGTTATATATGCATTTTTAGATAAAATATTCTAACAACATTACATATAATACGTGGCAATGCTGCCAGTATCCTTGGCACCTTGCCCATTGGCAGCGATTTGGAGCAAATTTTTTATTTATAATATTATTATTTTTTGTTTTTTCTTCATTTTAGTTTTTAGTTATATTTTTATTTATTAATTAGGTTTATTTTTATTAATAGTATTTTATGATTAAAAATAAAAATTTAAATAGAAAAAAATATTTATTTTATATAGTTTAGGTGTGCAAAATGTTTAAAATATTACCATGACAACTCTAGTACTAAATGTATAATAATAAATGTATAAGGCGCGGTGGTAGCTTGGTTGTAAGAACGCATGAGAAATACACTTTTCTTAAATACATTTTGTCATAGATTTACAACACCACCGTTCCCGTGCCTCAGAGAGTTAAGCCGTTCACCAATACCAACTTGTGGAATCGTTAAAAAAAAATATCATTAAAAATTGACAAAAGATTCAGTCTGGCCAGCGTGGAGATTGTACACGAAATTATCCAGATATATGTTCTGGAAGGATTATCTCCAGCAGTGCAGGTCTAGGACGCTGTGTTTTAGGGGCTGTAATAATAATAAATAATCCTTTTGGGGAGAACGGGGGAATATCAAGACAACTCTTACCCCGGACTAACTTTGCAAATACACTTCGCTTGCTAATATACGAACACTACTATACTCATATATATAGTATAATTTTGCTCCTGCCTCGCATTCATTCATTTTGTTTTAGGTAAATAATCATTAGCGTATTGGTTTTCACTTATTTATTATTATTATTTTCCTTTTACTTTTGCTAGTCACAGTTCAATTGCACTATTAATTTAAATCTAATTACAATATTTTACTCTTATTTCTGTTTAAATTGTATTGTCTAAATAATATAAAGTCTCTTTGGCTTGTGTTCCACTATTGCTACTTTGTTTATATGTTTAATATAATAAGCTGTGATTAAAAAAAAAAACCCCCAACCAAGGCCTGTTAGACATCCGGGCCTGGACGATCCCACTGTCTGACTGTCTGTCTTGAGTGACACATTTTTTTTGTTTACTAACAGTATTTTAAAATGTTATTTGTCATTAAACTCACTGGTCCAACTGTCATGACATCTGTTTTAAGAAAAGAGCTTTGTTCAATCCTGTTCATTCCGAATTCCAACAATGATTTCTAATGAGTTTGACCAAACTTTATGCAGTCCCTTTGTTACTTAAACAATCCAATGTTGTAATAACATGTTGTCTCTCATAGGCTTGATAGTTCGCAAACGAGCGCTCCTACAGAGGAATTACCGTAAAGTTGTTTATTTCTATCAATAGAATAACATATTATTTATTTATTTTTATTATTTATTAAAACTTTATTGCACAATATTTACCTACAAGGGGCGGACTTAATGTCGCAAGACATTCTCTGACAGCCAACCTTAGGGACACTGTAGAACAATAAAGACGTAAGGTAGGTGCAATTAGAGAAATATGATTACGTAATAAATATGCAATATTATGTAAACTACTATAATAAACTAAATACTAATAATACATACACATAACGTTTTATTAATATATTAGGTACATACATTACATAACAACACTACATATTTTTTGAAAATTACATTTTTTTTTAAATGCTTCGGTTGGATGCTTGTCGTATATTTACCGTATATTATTAGTCTGAAGTAAGACCATACAAAGTCACCCTGTATACCAGTATATAGACTAGCACGACATGTAACACCGCACCTGATAATAGGTTAGACGAGAATGAAGGCAAGTGACATCAGTTTTAACCACTACGCTGGCTTCGCTTGAAAAGTTTAACGTTGACAATTTCCTCGTATAAATTTCTGGAGCACTAAATTTTAAAGTCCATAACTCCCTGTCTGATTTGTAATATTTTGTGCTAACGAAAAATTTACAGCGATATATTTAGCTTTCAGAGACAGACGTGGTAGTGCAGGTCCGGAAGTTTAATGGCCTTGAGCAAATGGCATGAGTACAAAGTCGCATGAAAGGTGACTTATTGACTACGCGACATTTTTTTTCCAACTTTACACCAGTTTATGAACAAACGAAAAAACGCGGAGATGCCAGGTTCGATTCATTGTCGACATTCTTGCAAAAGAGATTGCCCAAAACCAGGCCCCATTTTTTTGCAGCGTGCCTCAACTAAATATAATTCAATAATCACGACAATTCATTGTGTTATTTTAAAATTAAATTACAACATCTGTTTTACCTCAGCATTAAAATATAATTTAATTAAATAGTCAATTGGTTAAAATTTATGCATATAATCGTTGCAAATCACTATTAATGCGATTAGGTTCTTTATTATGATCAGGTACTTTATTTAAGATAAAACACTGGATTTCAAATTGACGGGATCGAAACTATGTAATAATTAAGGAAAAAAAAAGTATTTGTCAATTTTCGTTATGCCAGGGTAAAATAAATAAAATTAATTACAGATTATGAATACACAATATATTAAATATCAAATAAAAAAGAAATCATTATGACATGAGAACATTTTATTGGGCCCATTTCTCTAAGAAAAATGGGCATTCTCATTTACACGGAAGTATGAACAATCACATAAACTATTATAAGGCTATTAAATAATAGTAGTTTATGAAACTGTTGCATAATAAGGGGTATTGTACACGAGTGTTTTAATACATAGTTATGTGCAGTTTCATACACATTTTTTTCTACTTTGATACATTGGGATTGAACCTACTAAATAAAAGATAAAAGTTAAAAGAGTAAGAATTTTAAGCAAGAATTAAAAAAAAACACGAAATGCTATACAACAAAACGTATTGAATGGCGCCATTTTTTTTTTTTTTTTAAATGAACATGGTACAGAATACATAAGTTCTAAACAATGAAATGGCGCCAAAACCTAGCTTATGACCGCGCACGCGCTATGGTGGGCGCTGCCATAGACAAGTAAAAATTGGAATCAAAACTCTTTTGTAATTGAACCTTAGCCTTAAAAAAATAAGTGTTATATAATATGTATGATTCTATTTTTAAAATGAAATATAACATTATTTTGTTAGAGAAAATTTGTTATAATGTGATTCTATTTTTAAATTTCAGCAGTATGTTTATAAAGTATGTCAATATAAATTCGTTTTGAAGTTTGTAATTCGCATTTTACGATATGAGAGTGGATAAATGTATTTATACCGGGTACGATTCCTTGTCGAGGCACAATTTTTTTTATTTTTTTTTGTGATATATCTCGAGTTTGGTGGCTAGAGACATTGACGAGCTTACCACTTGACATGATGGCCGGTAGTAAAGTTGGCAATATGTATATTAATTATCGCGTCTATCGAGATGTAGACATCTGCATCGGTGCAAGTCCATCTAGAATACCAATATTGCTGTTACAGTTTTTTGTAGAAATAAAAATATTTACGACTACAATTAACGAAGCCCAAAAATTTCTAGATGCTAATAAAAAAATAAATTCCGTTTTAAGTGAAGCAATAAATCGCGGGCGATAATCGTTTTGATCGTCCTCCGGTGGAATAGTGATCAATTGGACTCATTGCTAACTGGGCCCATTTCTTAGGGCTTGAACACATAAACACGATGCGATACGACACTTTAATTTATAACGGTTTTAATCGCCCCAAAACACCCTCGTACCTACACCGGCACGTTCCACTGAAGCTTCTCGTACTCCTCGGAAGGTGGTCGCCAGATGGGTACTTTTATGACCACAAGAAGATACGGAAGCTTTAGATTAATTAGTATTATTATTCTTAAGTAAATGTTATTTTTATATGTATGGGCTGCATCATTAACAGGACGTTAACAATATGTGAATTGGCCTGCTACACTGTCACACAGGCAAGGGCGGCCCCAGTCATGATACGTCCTGTTATGAATTCCAGCTGGCCGCTCAGGTTGAAGGCCCGGATCTACAAGAACCACAAGGGACAAAATCCAAAATCAGCCGAACATACCGCTTAGAGTGGCCTCCCGTCGTAATTCCGTCATAACTCGAGATCAGGAGATGCCTTCTATTAAGGAGTTTGTCGGCCTGTCTAGACGTATGTTCTATCGAAAATACCTACTCCTAAATATCGCTCCGTCTTGCATACGGACCACTTTTTAGAGAAGTTCTAGTCGAACCTAGACCCTCTCGCTTCGTAAGCGACACAGGGGCTGTTTGTTATGCCAATAACGACGCCCAGCATAATAAATAATATAAATAATAATAAATATTTCCAGACAGGTTACATAGCGCCATCTAGTTTCCGTGGTAAGCTACGAGGCTTGTGTTACGGAAACTAGATGGTTGATTAACTACATATTGTACTTTTTTTTTTTTTGTAAATATATACATGTTATCAGACCGAGACAAACTATACAATGTACAACTTGCCCCCGGTGGGAATTGAACCCACTACCTCCCAAGTTCACGGCAAAATTTGTTACCACTAGACCACGGAGGCGGTCATAAAAAGTGCTTGAATTACCGGCGGGTAGTTTTCCACTGAGATCCTGCCAGGAAAAATAGGGGAATGCTCCTAACCCCAATCCAGGCCCATTACCCACCGGGCCTGGACGACCACACTATCTGTCTGGACTCTGATAAATGTAAATAGGACCCGTGGGTCCAGTTAGCAATGGTCCAGTAGATGACTAAGCTCTGGTGCAGGAATTTCAAAGATTTGATTCTTCAAAAGATTTCCACTCATAAATCTTTCTTATAAATCATGTTGGAGTCCCGAAGCGCTTAACGCAAGTTTCTGGATGGAAAAATCTCAATTTTTGATATCTGAAGTTTGACTGACTTCGTGGCCTAGCAGTTATAACTGTAGATTTAACTGGTTCTATTTATTTATTTAAAAACTTAATATATATAATATATATATATATATAAACAATATATATAAATAAAATATTTAACATAAATAAACAATAAAATAAACAAAAAACTACTAACATGATATATGTATATACATTTCGTACTAGACTGCCTCCGTGGTCTGGCGGTTAAGTCCGTAGACTTAGACTCGGAGGTACCGGGTTCGATTCCTGGTCGGGACACAAAAATATTTATTAATGTAAATAAATACATTTAATTTATATTTAATTTATGTGTGATATTTCTCGAGTTTGGTACGCTGGGCTGGAGACATCGACGAGCTTGCCACTTGTCATGATTGGCCCATAGTAAAGTTGGCTAAACGTGAATCCGCTTATTTATAAGCGTGGTTTCTGACCACCTCGAAAGGGAAAGCGGTCGTGATGATACTTTACTTTACTACTATTTCGTACTAGAGCTGTCATAATGATATTTAAACAATTTTGCACACCTAAACAAAAATTAAGGGTTTTTGTACTTAAATTGTAATCTTCTTAGAATAATTTATCTAAAAATGCAAATCCTCGTACAACATGAATCCTTTTCTCTTATTTTTAACGCTAAATATGACAGTAAATAACGGATGTTTTGTTAAATTCTTGTTACGTGAAACTGGATCAAGCTGTGCCTGTACAATTATTTCGGATTTATATCCATAGTATGCACAACTACATTAGTGAGAAGAGATAAATCTTTATTAAATTTAATGTGTTATATATGTGCACACTGTGTAAGCAAAATTTAATGTGTTATCTATGTGCACACTGTGTAAGCAAAATTTAATGCCATAATTGAAATTTCCTACTTTAATCTGGCCTTCCGTTCTTGTATCCCGCTGAGTAAATTCAATGATGCCGGTTGCAAGGATTTATAAGGCCGAGCATGCATTGACTGCAGTTGACGCGCGGTTTTAAATTGCGGTAATTTTTTTATTCATGTTGATATACTTTTGTACATAACTTTGTATTTGTGTTTAATTATTTAAATTTTGTTTTAAGTTTAGTTACCTACTTAAGTTAGTTAGGCTAGTTCTTACTTGTATTTTTAATATTATTTCAAAAAAATTTTTCTGTATCTTTTAATACCTACCTATATACTACTTTAATCTTAATTTAGTTTTAATATTGTATATTGTTTAGGACTTATGTATTATGTACCATGTCCTTAAAAAAAAATAAAAAAAAAATAAAAAAAATTGCGGTATTCGCGACGAAAACAGCCCGCTAAAATGTTATGTATACGTGTAATATTGCAAATATAATAATAAAGATAATTTTACTTTATATATGTATGTGTGTATGTTCGTAAGTCAAAGTCAAAATATCTTTATTCACCTAAACCTATTACAGGCATTTATGAAACGTAATTTAATTTTTTAGTAGAAGACTAAACAGCAAAGTAGTCCAATAAGTCAGCTTACCAGATTCCAGTGACCTATTAATGTTTAATTTGACTGAGAAAGGAATCTGCAAGGAAAACTCAGCTATATCAGATTTACAAAAAAAAACATAAACAGAACTGCACCACAACGATCAATTAATAACCTTTTAAATTAAGTTATCAGTACCTATGAGATTACAATACCTGGTACAGCAGTAACCCATCAGGCAAGTTAGAATTAAGATAGACTACATGCCTATGTGCAACCCGAAAGTCGACAAAACACAAAAACCTCTGCTAATTTAAGGACAATAAATTAAACGTGTTCGGCAGAGGTCCTAGGCCCCCACAGCAGCACCCGATCACGGGCGTAACGCATGTGCCAGCCATCCCCCCGCTCAACCAGGACCGGGACCCGACACACGTGCCACCACTGCAATGACCTTCTAAGAAAGGGACGACCACCGGACACGCCACACCATGAACACTAACAATGACCTTCGAGACACACACAAGCATCAACATAACAATTACTTCCTAGGTACCCAAATGGTGCCGTGCAATTCTGTTAACAAACTTAGACATTAGTTAATAATATCTAAAATAATAAATACATAATGTGATTTTATTAGTAATAATAATAATAATAATAAATTATTTATTGTACAGAACCAAAAATAGTGTGGGTACAAAGGCGAGCTTAATGCTATAAATGCATTTTCTACCAACTAACCTTTACTTTTGAGCGAAATATTCTCTACTTAAGGGGTCACCCGTCGTCAAACGGAGTTTTTCCCCAAGCTCACGAGAGGTCGCCAGAGCCTCCTCGGACACCCATCGTTTCGACTGCAAATGGGATGAAGTAGTGATGATTAATCAATAAATAATATTCTATAGACTTTAATTTTTAATATATTTATTTTTAATTGATATATTGCACCTTCCTCACATAAATGTTCTCGTTGTCCCGAAGGTTTGACAGGCAGAGAATGTCAGGCGACATTATGTCACGCCTTTGTATATTTATGTGCAATAAAGTTTTAAATAAATAAATATTACAACTTGGTAAAATGTAGCACTTAGTATCTGAGATTTAATTTAATTATAAAGTACTTCCAAAACAAGACAGGCCAAAAATTATACAAATGAATTGTAAACGTTTTTAATGCGGTCTTATAACCGACTGTTAATGTAAACGCGGCTTAATAATGTTATGTGAACTAGTTAAGATTCTGTTTCACTAACATATTGTGCACTGTTCTAATATTGTTGTTTAAGATTTCAGACATTTGGAAGAGGAACAACTAGTATTTCATGGCCTAACTTTAGGTATAAGGCAAGCTCCAAATTGACCCATCTTCTAAAATTCTTCTTCTTCTTAGTCGCTACACTCTTGGCAGAGTGGTCGTGGTCGTCACTTGAGTGTTAGTGGCACGCTTAACAAGACGTCGCCACTCGTCTCGAACTGCAGCCTTCCTGGAGCACTCATGTAGGGGGTGATCCATTGCTGATTTAACGTGGTCAGTCCATCTCATCGGAGACCTACCACGCATCCTCTTGCCATCGACTTTTCCTTGAACTACAAGGCGCTCAATTGATGTATCTCCACGGCGCTGCGACACGTGTTTCCTACATTGCCATGGCCGGTAACCAATTTCACACCGCATGCCCCGGACGCAGTACGGCGCCGGTTGCTAAGCGGATCACATGGCCACTTAATATTCTTAGATTGCAGTCAGTGGTTTCCCCTTGCCTTCTGCACCAGAACTTTTAGGCCCTATTTTGACCCCAAGGCTCTCTGTAGCCTCTTCCAACTGGTTTCCCGATTAGGGTTATGGCTATACCGCCATGGCTCGGTCGCCAGATTATCTATATATGAAAACCTAATAATACATAAAATTTCCAAAAACTTCCCAAACAACCAAAAATAAATTTGGAAAGAAAGGGCAAAGTACGAAAACAAAGTGGAAAATTATCATCGATACATTTGAACATTATTATAGGATCCCAGATGATATACTCGTAGCTGTATCAACCTATAGACTAGACAACTAAGTGTTTTCTCGGAACTTGAAAAAAAATATTCTTATTGGACTAACCGTTCCGTGGGAATCAATTATTAATGAATAGGTTGTGGCGTTAAAAAAAAACCAACAATCGAAAAATGTGTTCCAATGTTGTCTCGGCCAAAATATTGAATGGTTGCGCACGAGTTTGTGACCGAAGCGACTTACTGGCTCACGTGATTGATTGGCGGATGCCGAAGACAGCCGCGCCCTACTCCACGCTGCTGTTGCCGGCACTGCTGTTCGTCCGCCATCACAATATTTAAAATTATTAAAATAATAATAATGTTTTGTCAATTAAAGTTGTACCCCCTCTATTTGGGGTTCAAAAATACAACTCTACTACGCGCCTGGATCCAGAGCGACCTCTCTCCACCTGCACTACGACCAGCCCCCGCCTGCACTACGCCCAGCGAGTTGGCCAGGGGAGTACCGCTCCGTAGCATGGCGGAAAGCTCTTGTACTGACCACCTCTTTTTATAACCACGACCCGGGTAGAATATCATTTTATTTTTTTCTTCATACCTGCATTTAATTTTTTGACAATTTAAAATCAATAAATAGTTTATAGTATATATTTATCCATGTAGTTTTTTTTACTTTTTTTGCCACCGCTCCCCACTCTAATGGCGCTATGTATTAAAATATACTTATAAAATTGTTCCAATAGTGATGTTCTGAAACAAGTAGATGACATACGTTCTTATATTTAAATCTTGGTCTACACAAGGTTGTCATAGAGACAAAAAAAGTCAATTTCAAAAAGCTTTTGGAATAATTTGGATGTCGTGTTTTTAAAATATATTTATTTACCACAGTTATGTGTTATTTTGACCTTTATTTCTCCACAGGGGAATTCATACATACATAGGCTAATAAACTAGCAGATTTTCGTTTAAAAAACTGGTCTATTCACACTTTATGAATAGCTCTAAACCACTTTAGTAAGTTGTATTTGTATGTTTATGTACAATTTTGTGTATGTATTAGTATTTAGTATATTGATATTATTTTACATATATAAGTAGGTATATAATATTTAATAAATTATCCTATAATTGTATATTACTGTTACTTTCATTGCACATCATTATAGCCACTAGAACACAGCGTCCTACACCTCCACTGCTGGAGATGGGCCTTCCAGAACATATATCTGGAGAATTTGGCCTACACTCGCCACGCTGGCCAGACGGCTTGGCGAGGATTTGATGCCGATTTTTATGACAATTCATTAACGATTCCACAAGTTGGTATTAGTGGAACCGGGACCGACGGCTTAACGTGCACGGGAACGGTGGTGTTGTAATCTATGACAAATGTACTTAAAAGAAAAGACCGCCTCCGTGGTCTAGTGGTAACAAACGTTGCCGTGAACTCGGGAGGTCGTGGGTTCGATTCCCACCGGGGGCAAGTTGTACATTGTATAATTTGTCTCGGTCTCGGTGTTTATATGTATAATATGTATATATATACAAAAAAAAAGTATAATATGTAGTTTATCAACCATCTAGTTTTCGTAACACAAGCCTCGTAGCTTACCACGGAAATTAGATGGCGCTGTGTGACCTGTCTGGAAATATTTATTTATATTTATGTATTTCTCATTGGTACATGCCGGGGGGGGTTTGAACCGACCTTTGTAGGATTTAAGGAACGCTTTCTTTCAACCGAGCCACCACCTATATTTGTTCAAATTTATCCCTAAAGTTTGTCTGTCAGAGAATGTCTACGGGCATTTAGTCCGCCTTTGTACTTTGTGCAATAAAGTTTTTTAATAAATAAATAAACACAACCCTTCTTTGCGTCGCGCAGTTGTGTAAAACATTTATATGTATAAATAATTTTATACATCTGTAGAATAATTGAGTGTTGGTCACCATAAATCATATTGACATTGCACGTCGCTGCATATATTGGTTGCTTGATAAACGATGCCCATAGCTAGAGACCAGTCTGAAACTCATGTCTCTTAAATTTTATACCTCCCTCTCCATTCCTCAACCGAACCACACGCACAGGTCAGAATATGCACCCACATACCGTAGTCACCATCCCTTCGCGTACGTATAAATTTGGGGACTCATACATCTGTCGCACGATAAAGATATGGAATGCACTTCCAGCCTCTGTGTTTCCACTTTCCTATAACAAGCCGGCATAGTGTTAGGGAGTGATCTCAGTCATGAGTCATGTCAGGTGGACCAAGGTGCTAGTATAAAAAAAAATCTTATATTTAGTTCCAGCAGATATTCAGATCCGTTCACTGTGTCATCCGCGCGTCAATGGAACAGGCTCCTACTGACGATCAGACAGGCTCCCTCTGTTCATATTTTTAAACGTTTACTTACCACCTACTTTCTAAACAAGCAAAACAGTATTTAAATAAATATTACATTTTATTTTTGGGTTAATTTTAATTTTTAAGATTTATCATATACTGTTTAGTAGTGTGTAGGATTTTTTTTTAGTATTTTATAGTTATATGTATGTATTTATGTATTATTAGTATATAGTTTATCATAATAAATTTGCACCCATACATAGTTTTTCCACACTTCCAAAGGTTTGTTGTTACAAAATGCCTGGCCATTAAGCCCGCCTATGTACAGTTTTAGTGCAATAAAGTATTGAAAATAAAATAAATAAATAAAATATACCTAATAGAAAAGTATAGAAATCCACCGAAATTTATCGATGACTGATAAATTTTATATAACACTCATTGTATTTTTTAGTCCTAAACCTCCACTGTTGGAGATGGGCCTTCCAGAAAGTTCTAAAAAATATGGCCTATACTCTTGGTCTTGGTCTGATGTCAAGTTTTAATAACAATGAATGAAGGGATCCTTGATAGCGGTGTTGTTAGCTGAAAACTCTCCAAACCTAGAAAGACACTAAATTAATGGTAACCCCAATTTAAATATTTCCGGTAAGATAAGTTTTTATTTCTGGCTACATTGAAGATTGCGTTCCCGTATTCTTAATATCTCTATCTAGCACTTTTGACATCCATAAGTCTGTCTCTTTCATGTTATGTACCACTAAAATTATATATATTTTTCTAAACGCAATTAATTTGTTTTGCCAAACTAATTTAAATCAGTTGTTTTGTTGTGTTCTATTTCTCGAACACTTCTCTCGAACTGCAGCCTTCCTGGAGCACTCATGTAGGGGTTATCTATTGCTGCTTTAAGCTGGTCAGTCCATCTTATCGGAGACCTACCACGCATCCTCGACCATCGACTTTTCCCTGAACTACAAGGCTTAATGGATGTATCTCCACGCCGCGACACGTGTCCAAAGACAGTGTGAACGCGTGATTGTGTGATTGAGGAAAGGCGCTGTCCTATCTCCAGTTCCTCCAGGATGGATTTGTTGGTATATATATTGTTGATATGCCTTACATTCAAATTTAATTTTAGACAGAGAAAAATAACCAAAACTTTTTTTTTTCTATTTTACATACATATTATATAATATTTATATTTTTACATATGATTAATATATCTACAAAATGTTGACATCTGGTGAAGATTTTGAATCGTCGTTACCGGTTTTTCGTGTACTATAAAGAAAAGAAAAATCAATAGACGTCCCTTTACCCCAAATAAATTCTAGTTAACCTAAATTTAGGGAATATGGTATCATCTCATAGGACAGAAGGCCTATTCTGATTCAATTATTTTTTTACTATACAGAGTGTGGCGTAGATAGTGGTCCAACGTTCAGGCGGCTATAGTGCAGATATTGAACTATCACGTAAGAAAAAATACTATTTTTAACCAAAGGTTTTTTTTTTTTTTTTACTTTAGTAAAAAAACAAAATACATTTTATTAATGTGACTGTACCTTCGAGATTTACAATACTGCTGGTATTGTATTTCTTGTGCCTCGGAAAGCATGTTAGGCCGTCGGTTCCGGTTCCATTATTACTAACTTGTGGAAATGTTAATATAGATCCTCGCCTACCCGTCTAGCCAGCGTAGCGAGTGTAGGCCAAATTCTCCAGACATATGTGCTGCCTATCTCCAAAAGCGAACGCTGTGTTCTTGGGGCTGTAATGATGATGATTCATATTTTACTGACACATCAAAGTCGACAAAAGTCTTCTAATTTACATGGTTTACAAAAGTACTGCATTTCATTTTTTTTATTTCTTGATTTCAGAATAGGCCACCATCCTAAAGGATTTTGTTACATCGTTTCGTACACCTAAATTGGGGGGATATATAATAAATCATACGGCGTGGATGCAGAGGGACTATCAGGTTAAGTAACCAGATATCTAAGATTGGAGATAGGAAATGTGGTCTTTTGGTACACGGTTACCTATATTTCAATTGGGATATCATGTTATAAACAAACTCAGAAAAAGCCATGTACAATGGGGTGTATCAGACAAAGCTTTTTGTAGATGTCGCTAGCTAAACAAGGTACACCTATTACGGATCATTTTTTAAAATGTTTATGTAGTTTTTTTTTTTATATACTAGCACGACATGTGACCTTGGGCCCACCTGATGGTAAGTGGCGCGTAAGATACTCGTAACTGCCATCAGTCCCTAACACTATGGCTTGACTAGATGCTTTTTCACACTTCGCTTGAAGGATTTTTATAACAAATATATAAATTTAAACTTAATTTTACCTACCTTAAAAAGCGAATTAAGTAAGCGAACACCGTCATTAAAAAGAAAAAAGATGAAATAAATGGAACGGCAATTTTGAGAATATCATATCTTTGATTTCGCTTGGAAATCTCGATTTGTACACTTAAAAGCTGCTCACTTCGGCAATATATCCAGAAAATAATAAAACTCGTAATAAAAATACAAGTTTTCTATGCAACTGACAGTTCTATTAGGTACCATCTATCATGCGCCATCTATAGTGATACACCCCATTGCACACAAATAAAAGTCCATTATTCCTTTATTCAACTTTCGCATATTGTAGCAATTTAGCGAGGCGCTTGGCCAAGGAGTTGTCAAAGCGGCCGACAGAAAGGTCTGGAGACAGGAAGGCTGGCAATTATTTCTGCCAACGTATTAGCCTCGCTATACAGAGGGGAAATGTTGCCAGTCTCCTTGGGACTATCTCGGATGGAACGTCTCTAGAGGACATTTTTTATGTATAGTTTAGTTTATGTTTAATTTTATTATTTATGTAGACTTTCATTTATATTTAATGTATATATTAATTTACTTCGAATAAATCAATTTGTAGTAATTTATAATAATATAATAATAATAAATATTTCCAGACAGGTCACACAGCGCCATCTAATTTCCGTGGTAAGCTACGAGGCTTGTGTTACGGAAACTAGATGGTTGATAAACTACATATTATACTTTTTTTTACATATAAACACCCAGACCGAGACAAATTATACAATGCACAACATGCCCCCGGTGGGAATCAAACCCACGACCTCCCGAGTTGTTTGACTTGAATTGATAGTTGCCAAGGATGAACGTTTTCGTTTGCAACTGACATCCTTTGCCTCACACATTATTTTTTTGTAAGAAAACAATGACCTCTTGCCATTTTGCACGGACATGTCAAGTGCAAGTTTTTGTTTGGTAAATTAATTTACTGTGGATAAAACAAAAGTGGTGTTGTTTTGTATAATAATGTGCTACAATGTGAATCATTATGCAAACGATAAATTTGACTTTAAATATGGCGCACAAGTTGCATTTTATTCATTGCGGTATTCCCGCACTGTGAACTCCCATTTCATACCCGACGTGTTTGGGCTATAGTGCCGCGAGTAACTCCAAAAAAGCATCAAATTCTGCAACATCTGGAATTTGATGATAACCTCATTAACTGATAAAAAAGAAAGATATATTACGTCAAACTCGGCTGTATGGGCTAGACCCTTTGCCTTCCCTATCACCTCATTCATCGGGAGAAGAGACCACGAACAAGGAAATAACTGTCAAACTTCTTTTCTGTGTTTTCGCTAAAATAGCTGGCTGCATCGGAGTGAATTCGCGGCTTTCTTCCATCTATTGTTTACGTAAATATGATCATATCTCTGAGTATCGCGCTAAGTTGAAGTGACTACTGATTCGGTGTCGCAAGAATTTTAAAGTACTCTGCTTAGTATTTTTTTGTTCTGAATGAACCTGCGACACCGAAATACCTCAAGAACAGCTTTGCCTCTTTTCGTTCCACGACAAATCTCTTCGTTCCTCTTACAACTCTCTTCTTTCGAATAATTATAATTCTAGTTTCATTTCAAATTCGTTTATCGTTGCACAATTTTGTGAAACAATTTGCTTCAGACAAGTAGCCTATCAAGACAAGATAGCTATTTAAAAAATGACCTATTCGCACTTCCTTTCCCAACAAAATTTGTAAGTATAAATGTGTATAGTTTATCTATTAGTTTATCATATATATGTATATGAATATATGCTGTTGGGCACGGTGGTGGCTCGGTTGTAAGAACGCGTTCCTTAAATCCTACAAAGGTCGGTTTAAACCCACCCGACATGTACCAATGAGAAATACACTTTTCTTACGTACAATTGTCAAAGATTTACAACACCACCGTTTCCGTGCCTTGGAGAACACGTTAAGCCGTCGGTCCCGGTTCCACTAATACCAATTTGTGGAATCGTTAATAAATTGTCATTCAAAATTGACATCATATCCTCGCCAAGCCGTCAGGCCACCGTGGCGAGTGTAGGCCAAATTCTCCAGATTCAGTTCTGGAAGGCCCATCACCAACAGTGGAGGTCTAGGTCGCTGTGATCTAGGGGCTGTAATGAATGAATATGTATTTGATTAGTTAATAAATAATATTTCAGCACCTACTTTCTAATAAATTATTTAAAGTTGTCCCAATGGTTGTCTATGATAAAATGTCTGGCGGAATTAAAGCCCGCTTTTGTTTTGGTGCCAGAAAGTATTAAAAAAAAAAAACTAACAAACACTCACTGTAAACGTACAAAAGGAACTCTTAAAAACCTCTTAAAATGGTTTATATAATTATAAAAAAAGAATGTAGAACTTTTCTAAGCCTCATGTTATACCCTAAACTTGGAAACGGCTTGTAAGTTTAACAACGTAACTTTAGAGATTTCTCGCCGACAAACGATGCTCGGAAACCTCAATTTTTTTAGATGACATCCAACTTTGTATCATTAAAACTGGGTGAACAGAATCCTGACAACAGAACCCTTTAGCTAAATAAATACGAACTTAGCCACAGTTTGAAAACCTACAACTTTAACAACCAGTGAATTTAAAAATGATTCTTGTTTGATTAAATATTTAGAAACCAAGGCTTATAGATTTGGGAGTATGGTACTTAAGGTGGTTTCAGTGGGTCGCGAAATATTTTTGCACGTCTGACTTATAACTTTTAATTGCACTTGATATTAATGCTTTTAACCCTAGAGCGAGTGGTTGAGTTATTAGAACACTGTACTTCTATTTAAAGGTCACGGTTTGCAACCCGGCATGTACCAAAAATTTGGAAAATTTGCTTACATATTAAAGACACATTTATACACTTTACTATATTACTAAAATAAATCTAAATAAAGTAACAATCAAATTTATTCTAAGCAAATTAATATACTAAAATATGAATTATATCAAATAAATAAATTTAAAAAAAAATATGCATATGATAAAAAAGAGACTACATTACTACATATATAAGATAAAAAACCAATAATAATAATAAAAAATAATAATGATAAAAAACTAGCTAACCCTTAATAACACTCAAACTATCCGTTATACCTACTATACATTGATATTAATTAAGGGACATTTTTATACACGTACTTCACTATAAATTAAATTTAACTAAATATGATAAGAAAATATAAATATATACTTATAGATTCCAATATATTTTTTAATTTATTTTTTATTTATTCTTCGACTTTATTCATACAGGAATCATACAGTATTTGGTTGGGTAGGGAGAGAAGTAGAATGGTGGATGGTGAGCGTATTATCGCGCAATAAAATAAAAAAGGGAGCCCTCCTTTTCTTAAACCAGCCTATTGTCAGTCGCAAGCCCGAGACACCATTATTCTCATCTCTTACCCACACACGATGGACCCGGCACCCGCACGGTGAGTTTATGGAATGCTTAGAAATTTGTCTTCTCTTCTTTTACAAATAATTATTAATATACATACGTTAAACACATCAAAAGATAAAATCCTTTCTGCAACCGGCCGTTAATCCCTTATCTTAGACCATTTACAACGTTCCAGAACCCTGAGTTCGTTTTTACGATAATTACGGCGGTTAAAATCGACTTTTTCATTGATTTACGGCTCGCTGAGAATTTAGACATTGTATTTTAGCTTCCCTGATATTATATACCTACTTAGTTGTGTTTAGTTACTGTCAAAGAGATTTAAACATTTAACAAGATGGGACAAGAAGCCAAAAGTGGTATTGCCCTATTTTGTTATTGGTATTGCAGTCTTGATCTTGCTTTGGGCAACACTATTTTTATTATTAATAATAATAAAAATTCTTTCAAAATACCAAGACAACTTAACTAAGCAGATTTACTTGTGTGGCAGTTTACAATAATAATTAATTAAATAAACAATAGCACACATGAATAATAAAAATTGTTATATACAAATTTTACACAATAGAATACCCTCCCCATCTTGCAAATCAAGAAACTAGCTATTTGCAACATTATCAACGAATGTCAGTGACAAGGCTCGGCTCGCCATACACAATGCCATGTTGGTACCAACACTTATGTATGGAAGCGAAACGTTGATAGGTATGTCACAATATACATGAGAGTAGAGTTAATGCAGTTGAAATGAGGTCGTTGCGTCGGATATGCGGCGTAACTTTAACGAACCGCATACGTAATGATGAAATACGCAAAAAGGTAGGTATGAAAGAAAGCATAGGGACAAAAATAAGGAAAGGCATGCTCAGATGGTTCGGGCATGTTGAAAGGATGAGTGAAGAGAGATTGACGAACCAGATATATAATGCGAAAGTTTTGGGTAAAAGAGGCCCTGACAGACAAGACTCACGATCAGATAAATAAAACAATAGCTGAAGGTAAATTAAAAAGCCATCGAAACAAAAGGGCATGTATTGCAAAGAGGTTTATGAATGTTGAAGAAGCGAAAGAGGTATGTCGTGATCGTGACAAGTGGCGCTCAATTGTGCTGCAAGAGATTTGGCGTGAAAATATGTATGTATGTATCAACGAAATAAAACGGCAGGAAGATAAAAAAAATATAGTACACAATCATTAAAAAAAAAATAATAATTATACATATAATAATAATAATTAAGAAAAGAAAAATATTACAATAAAAAATCCTAAATCCAATAAACCAAATTGTCCTTAGTTCCGCATCTTACTGCCGTTTACGATCGGGTTTGATTTGCACTTTCGAATTGATTTTTGTTGTTTTACTGACAATATGCCGACCTGCATG
Organism: Tinea semifulvella; assembly: GCA_910589645.1. Lineage (NCBI taxonomy): Eukaryota > Metazoa > Arthropoda > Insecta > Lepidoptera > Tineidae > Tinea > Tinea semifulvella. The sequence goes on from OU342604.1 coordinate 2,847,454, forward strand.
CTACGGAAGTGTAAAGCTCGTTCTTCTTCGACAAGAAGACAAAAAATTATGTATGAAAATTATAAAGAATGCCTCCTCTATGTTATATTTGATCTCTTTGGGTATTGAACAGATATTGTATGCGTTTATGAGCAATTTTGGAGATTCCCAATGCATCTGTGGCCTGGATTAAAGCTGGCCGTAGTCTATTTCAGACAGTTATTTCCCAATACAGTCAAATTAAATTCCTGACAAATTGAAAATCCACCAAACATGTTTTTTTTTTAATTTATTATATTAGGCAAGGTGGTGGCTATGGTGGAATCATAAAAAAACACAATTTGGCATATATTATTATTATTATTTATATATAAAATAATAATAACGAAAAAAGTGTTTATTCATTAAATAAGTGGTACATTATAGATAATAATAACAATAATAAAATTTTATTGACATAAAAAATGTACATTACAAAACAAATGTGGCACTGGCCCCTGAGGTAGGTTTTTCGCCGGTGCGACAGGAGCCAGTTTCCATTCAACCTGATTATAACATTGAGAGAGGACATGTTTTAAAATAAGGAAAATAACTAAATAAAAAACAAAGAAAGAAAGAAAGAAAGTATATGCTAGTACGACATGTGACCTTGCGCTCTCCTGGTGTTAAGTGACGCGTGAGGTCCATGGATGTTAGCAACTGGAATTAGACACTCATGACTGACATCAATCCCTAACACTATGCCGACTTGACTGGGCATGACGGCAATACGAGCCTCATCCCGAAACTTTACTGGGTTTATCGGCACGGACGGTGGATACTTCCCCGCCCCGGCAGGCTGGGCAAATTACCACCATCAGTCTGCCAACCACCTCTAAAAACTAAACTCTACACTAGTCTAGGGTTGGCAAGGGATAACACTCATGAGACAGCGTCCAGGCAGGTTTAAACAAAATAAAAAATATCTGAAAACACTAGCTGAAGGAGAATTAAAAAGCCTTCGTAACAAAAGGGCATGTATGAAGAGGTTGAAGAATGTCGATGAAGCGAAAGAGGTATGTCGTGATCGTGTCAAGTGGCGCTCAATTGTCTCTGCCTACCCCGTGAGGGATCTGGCGTGAAGATATGTATGTATGTATGAACTATAATAAATTTAAAATTATTTTTGGGATCTTGGTTAAATAAATTAAACTATGATGAAACAGAAGAATTGTTACAAATATTAAAATAATATGTACCTAATTCAATTAGTAATAGTAAAAAGTATAAACTAAGTGGAAATATTATTTTTAAAAAAATTTGCTTAAATTCTATATGTATTAAATTATATATTATACTTATTTGTGTAATAGAACTGGTGCCTGAGATTCAGATTAACTTCGTTTGGGCACCAGTGGCCAATTCCTAAAAAAAAATGTACTAGCTTTTTAAGTAAATAAACGTTTTTTTTTATTATTATTATATTATTAATTTTCTGTGCGATTCGCACAGTCGTCCACTTCGCTATTCTCAGAACAATCAACTATCTATCCCTCTACACACTTCCAGCAGATATTCAGATTCTCTCACTGCCTCGGCTGCTTGCCAGTGGAATAAACTTCCACTGGTGATCAGACAAGCTCCTTCTATCTCCATCTTTAAAAACTTGGTCTTCACTCACTTTTTTAAAAAGCGAATTGTCTCAATCACGCTCTGACATAGTAATTATTTTATATACGTATGTATATACGACCGCCTCCGTGGTTTAGTGGTAACAAACGTTGCCGTGAATTCTGGAGGTAGTGGGTTCGATTCCCACCGGGGGCAAGTTGTACATTGTATAATTTACAAAAAAAAAAGTATAATAATTTTTCTTACTCTGCACCCATAATATTCTTCTCTCACTCTCTCAAAGGTTAGCTGGTAGAGAATCCTTTATGGTATTAAGCTCGCCTATGTACATGTTTTTATATTTTATATTTTGTGTGCAATAAAGAATTTTATTATTATTATTATTAATATGTAGTTTATCAACCATCTAGTTTCCGTAACACAAGCCTCGTGGCTTACCACGGAAATTAGATGGCGCTGTGTGACCTGTCTGGAAATATTTATTTATATATATTAAGAATCAGTAGTATATATTATATAAGTATTTATTATTTAATTGTTGTTGTATCTATATTGTAATTTTTCTTATTATCTGCACCACGGTAGCTCTCTTATCGCAATCACAAAGGTTAGCTGTTAGAAAATGCCCTTTGTTCGATATTTCGTTAATTGAGTCGTTTGGTTTGAATATTCGCGGTAACGCCTTTGTGCGCCGGCGCACTTTGCGTTGATGACGTTCCATCGTCTCGACGCCCTCTAGTAGTAACTAGCGGACTATGCTTGGTGCACTTCCTGTTAATGACGTTTCCGCCAAAAACAACGCTCTCTGTCGAGAGAGTCGAAGCGCGGTCGCCGATCGAAGCATATCGTTGCTCCCCAAATTAATTCGTAATTATTCGCTGTGATTGTGCCGTAGACCTGCAGTAATTTCGGCTGTGATCCTCATCATCATCATCCATTTCGCGCCCCGTCGGCTATCAAAACCAACAAGGAATTCGGTCACCAGTTCGAGACCTGGAATAAAGGTTAGTTGCTGCTAATTTCATTTCTTTCGCTCAATTTCGGAGTATTTTCACCAGCGCCTAGTCGTTTCCCGTTCACCCTTGTACAATACTTTTGTAAACAATGTGCAATAAAGAATTTTATTAATATTATAAACACATTTGATCATCAAATCCACTTCGGCATATGAAACTACGAGTATATTGTTTGCCTTCAAAAGCAATACGCCTAGGACGTTCGTTAAAAGCAATGGATTCGTTTGAACGCGCCGTGAAACGTTTGAGCAATCAACATCGTACGATAGAAACATCGACTTGTGTCGCAGACATACATATGTATGTATGTATATCTCATTTTTTATTCTAAACTCAATAGCATATCTTCTTATTGGACTTAAAAGTTTACAAATATACGCGTTCTGAAGAACATATATTCATTCATTACAACCCCTAGAACACACCGCCCTAGACCTCCACTGCTGGAGATGGGCCTTCCAGAACTGGAGAATTTGGCCTACACTCGCCACGCTGGCCAGACGGCTTGGCGAGGATATGATGTCGACATTTCATGACATTTATTAACGATTCCACAAGTTGGCATTAGTGGAACCGGGACCGACGGCTTATAGTGCTCTCCGAGGCACGGGAACGGTGGTGTTGTAAATCTAGAACAAATCTACGTAAGAAAAGTGTTTTTCTCATTGGTACATGCCGGGTGGGTTTGAACCGACCTTTGTAGGATTTAGCGTACCGCGTTTTTACAACCGAGCAACCACTGCGCCGCGAAGAACACATAAATAAATAAAAATCCATTTATTGTCACATAACAGTATCACATAGTTTTTACAATTTCGAACAATATGTGACAAAAGGAATCAGGTGTCAGCTGTTGTCGTGCAGCAGTACAAGTACTTACACCTGCACGACGCTGTTTTTCGACCAGTTCCTGTTCTCACGTAGTAATATTATTATTTTTTTAATTGCAGGGTAGACACTTATAAATTAAAGGAAACACAATTATACTAAAAAGCTAGGTATACATGTATGGCAGAGTAGATAAATGAGGCTCGCTTGGTCAGGAATATCAACATTGTTGCAGGCCCTTTAATTATATATTTTCCATGGCTAATAATTAAAATTAAATAAAATACAAATGCTAAATAATAAAAAATAATAACCGTATAAAATCGTTCAGATTTGGAGGGCCGAGGTTCTTGCAAAATTCTGTGATTAAAAGAGATCTGATTCTGGAGATGCCTACTATCGAGGCATTTGTTGTCGGCCTAGCTAAACGTATGTTTTACCGGGCTGACAACGATTCCTACAAGCATCTTTAGGATATCGCTCCTACTTTCGGACGGAAGGCAAAGCTCTTGGGAGGCGCTTTTTGTGAACTAAAGTAGGCGACGTAGGAGACTAGCTTCGTGAGCCTCATGGGCGCTGATTTACCAGGAAAATCCCCCAGCACTAAAGGTGCGTTGGATAACCGGGCGAGTATTTAACAGCTATGCTAATGTAAGAGCCATTATATAAATACAGAAGAAAAGTATCATCACGACAGTTTCCCTTCCGGGGTGGTCAAAAACCAAGCATATAAAGAAGCGGTTTCAAATTTAGCCAACTTTATTATAGGCAAATCATGACAGTGGCAGGCTTGCGATGTCTCCAGCGTACCATACTCGGGAAATATCACAAATTATTCAATTAAATATTAATTTAAATTAATAAATATTATTGTGTCCCAACTGCAAATACCACGAATCGTACCTCCGAGTCTAAATCCATGGACTTAACCGCTAGACCACGGAGGCAGTTATTATAAATATCCTTACCTAACAATTACATTTTTGCTGGTATTTGAGGATTGGTTGATATATACTTGTATATGTCTATTTAGAAATAGGTATATTTCAGTATTGCCACTTTCGGATATAGTATTGGAAATGTACGTCGACCGATATTTAGAGGGTTACCTATTTTTTAGTTAGTGCAGTGACGTCATTGAGTTAAGACAGATTATTTGTGTAGAATATTTTTTTATTATTATTTTATATTTTTATTTCTTTTTTCGACTCGCCAACCCGCCTGGCCAGCGTGGCGAGTGTAGGCCAAATTCTCCAGATAGGTACATGTTCTGGAAGGCCCATCTCCAACAGTGGAAGTCCAGGACGTTGTGTTTCAGGGGATGTAATGAATAAATGTTAATTTTAGCCATGTTTTAGTTATTTGATACTGTGTTACTTTATTATATAAAAATAATTATGCATGCCAGATAGCCAAATTTTTCGAAACTTAACATTAATACTTAATTACAAGATCTCACAAGAAATTTAAACTGCATATAAATAGCACTTTCATTTGATGTTCTTTATCAAGCACCTCGTAAATAATAAAGGGTGACTTATAGCTGGATGTCACATGTGACGGATAGAGTGTGTCATCCCAAACCAGTAATTTAATTAAATTAATTTAATTATTTTGAATTATTCTACTCCTGCTAGAAGAAGACTATGCAGTCCAATGAGTAAGCTGTCAGCAGAAGACCAACAGCTTAGCAGATTCCTGTGACCTGTTAATGTTTAACCTGAATGAGAAAGGAATCTGCAACGAAAACTCAGCTATATTAGATTTACAAAATAATACATATAAAGGACTACACCACAACGATCAATTATTAACCTTTTTAATTTAGCTATGAGTACCGTGGTAGGTCTCCGATGAGATGGACTGAACAGGTTTAAGCAGCAATGGATCACCCCCTACATGAGTGCTTCAGGAAGGCTGCAGTTCGAGACGAGTGGCGACGGCTTGTTAGCGTGCCACTGACACTCAAGTGACGACCACGACCACTCTGCCAAGAGTGTAGCGACTAAGAAGAAGAAGAAGAGTACCTATGAGATTACAATACCTGGTACGGTACCCCACCAGGATTTCACGTAATCAACGACATCCCATCCGGACGCCAATCAGACCTAACTATCCCCGATAGTTCCAGGATGCAGGAGAGTAATATTAGCAGATGTAAGCGCTCTTGACAGGATGTCAATAATTGCATAGTGTCGTGAGATCCTGTCGGCACTTTTTAAGAGGCATAAAGCATGGTGGCCTCTGTTCGTCTGACCAGCGAAGCCATATATTACGTTATCGAGTTAGGCAGTTAATATAGAAGATACGATCAAGACCTTACAAGATGCATGGCAAGTTATGTACGCCACTCACGTCCGCGAATCTTTTGGCTTCCATATTGGATTTTAGTCACGTATAATCTTTGTATTTTCTTCCCTATTGTATCCTATTTTTATTATTTCTACTTATTGAGTTCTGTAGTTTCTGGGGCCCCTAAATAGACGTCATGTGTGCTTATTTAGGTCGGAAGGCCTCTGATGAGCAAACTTCCAACAGCTGATTGGTTCCGAGAAATAATACCGTTTGTTTCGATAAGTTACCTACCTATGTTGTTGTTTTTTCATACTAATCATGGTTACACTGATATACGATTGGTCTCAAATTGCGCAAATATGCCAACCTTGGTTCCGGTTACGAGTTTGCGCTGTTTGGGGTCGAGACGATGGGCCCATGGGGACCGTCAGCGATGCACTTGGCCAAGAAGTTGTCAAAGCGGCTGACAGAAAGGTCTGGTGACAGGAAGGCTGGCAATTATTTCTGCCAACGTATTTGCCTCGCTATACAGAGGGGAAATGTTGCCAGTCTCCTTGGGACTATCTCGGATGGGACGTCTCTAGAGAACATTTATAGTTTAGTTTATTTTTAAAGGTTAGTTGTCAGAGAATACCTAACAGGCATTAAACTTGCCTATGTACCTAATTTTAAGTTTTGGTGCAATAAAGAATTTAAAATAAAATAAAATTTTATGTTTGTGTACATTTCGCTGCATACTGTTTTCGCTAAATTAATCAATTGATTAAAACTTAAGTTTACCAACCACGTAATCCTTTTGCGAAAGGGGAATTTAATCTTTCTATACAAGTTTGTTGAACATTCATATATTATAATTAAACACAAAGCTTTAAGGCCCAATTTAATCCGCACAGTTCAGCTGAAAGCACTTTAATGCGTTCCATCTTTGACCTATCTTAAAGGTATGCTTCTCAACCAAGCGACGTATTTATAAAGCGTTAAAAAAGTCAGATATTTTAAACACAGACAAATTTTGGATTTGGATTTGATTATTTAGCATTAAATATGGCTCATCCATAATTGTATTGATAGTTTGGGCTGTTTCTGGTCTTTGTCGTGTTGTTTAGTATTAAGCTGTCTGACCATGATTGTGTGATCTCGTTTACTGTAGGTAACTAATTTTAGTAATAAATTGACTTAACCAAGTGTTCCAGACGGTCCCTAGGGTGATAAATAAATGAAATGAAAAAAAAATGAAATGAAATTATTAACATAGCTTGTTTACACAGAATACCAATTCATACTATTTCATTCATTCATTAGTTGCACGGCAGCAAAACGAATTACCTCTATACCTAGATGCACTAGATAGCACTAATAAGCATGTTGGCTTTCTTAAGGGTTTAACTGGAACACACAAATTAATTCTAGATAGAAGGGGCGAAGAATTAATCTTAGTCTGCGCTACGGTTCATATCTTTAAACATACCAAATATTTTCTTTATCTTTCTTTATTTTATTTCTTATGTAATATTTGTTAATATATACATGACATAATAAATAATTATGTCAAATTATTATTATATTATCGAATATATACAAATATTTTAAATACTGATTTGTGATAGTCGCTGTGTTCGGAACTGTACATTATGCCTATACAGTCCAAGACGAGTGCATTTTATCACAAAAGTGGTCGACCAGCGACCGTGGGCGAATGTTTGCGGTTCAACTCGCTAGTGATGTACAAATACAGACTATCGATAAATAATTAAGAGCTCAATGATGAATTTAATTAAACCAAATTATTTTTCTGAGGGGGTTGCGTGACGGTTTAAAAAAACTACGTGTAGTGATGAGTTTATATCCAGCAGTGGAGATACACTGGTTAATATTGATAAAGAAACTATTTTGATGACATTATTATTTTGGCATCCTATACGAAACTAAAGGTGAGTTGCAGATAATTTTTGCTTGAATTTTTGAATGAGCATATGCTTCGGCAAATGACGTCTAAGCTGTTTTGGCATGAAAAGCATAGTAACACCAGTCGCATATGCTCATAATCGTACTTGCCACAAGCCATGTGTAAGTGCTGGACAAAGTCTAAACACGCTTCGTAAAAGTTATCCTTATAGCCTTAACCGTAAATATTTACGCAAGTATAACAAGCAGCACATAGTCTTAAAACCTAAGTCTAAGTTATTATACATGTCACACGTTTTTACGAATACAATGCCATTAAACTAACTCGTGTCATTACTACTCGTATCAGGATACAACGAGTTGCTGACAGTCAGAAAATATTACAACTCCTGCAGCCCTATTCTGTTACTTAAGCGCACACGTTATATAATGGAATCCGTTAACTATATATATCACGAGTTGAGAATTGGATAATATTTTGAAATTATGACGCAAGCCCTGACGTAAATAACGAAATTCACGAATAACGTTTGCGACACAAAATAACAGAATAGGGCTGCTGATTACAAATAAATTAATAAAGGCGTCCAAACCAATAATTCATCTGTATTTTTTTATTATTAGTAATAAATACCTATCCAGCCGGCGTTGTATTCACAAAGACTAACCTTTCAACGTAAATTCTACAAATAAAACAGTTTCTCTAGTCTCACCTTTTTCCTCTCATCATCATTTATCTATGCTCTTCGCTCCTCTCACAACAATCAGCTAAAGATTCCTTCGCATTCCTCTAGCAGATATTCAGATTCCTTCAGTGGAACAAGCTACCCCTGGCTATAAAGCGCACACCGTCCGTCAACGTATTTAAAAACCTTCTAACCACATTATTTCTTGAGAAACAGAATGCATGTCTCTCGAATTAACGAAGTTGTTTGATTTTTTATTTATATATATATTTATTTCTTTATAGTGTATGTTTATGTATGTATGTATTATATAGTATGTATGTGTATTGTTTTTTTATATTGTGTACGTATATGTATTTTTGAGTGTTATAATGCGTAATTATGTTTGTTTTACTAATTAACGTTATTTTAATATATTTTTTATCCTATTTATTTATCCACCTTACATGATCCCCAAGGTTAGCTGGTGAAGAATGCCTTATGGCGTTATAGCTCGCCTATGTAAAATAATGTATTTAAATAAATAAATTTATCAACTTGATCATACCTGCCCTGTGACTCTTAACTGCACCTTCAGCTAGTGTTTCATTTATCTGATCATGGTTTTCGAGGTTTGGTTATCCACAGCCTTTTTAACCACAAATTTCGCAGTGGTATTATCTGGTTCATCAATCTTTAATCACTCATACTTTTAACGATTTTTTTTTCTTATGTTATCGAACAGAATTTCTACATCACTATTGAGTAAAACAATTTACTGAAGCATGTGATCGCGCTCCACACGAGCTTAAATTCAAATATAATTCAAAGAAATGTTTGGACGTTCGCTATAATATAAACCAAACTGAAAAATAAACCTTATTTTTTTTTCTTAGGTTTGTTTTTCTTTAGGTTATATAGTTAGTTTAGGTTATATTTAGTTTTTGTTGTATTATAGTTTATTGAATTTAAGGTTTTCTTCATATTTCATAAATGTCATTATAAGAAATAATAATAATGTAACTTGTTTAAAAATGCGCGGTGGTGGCTCGGTTGTAATAACGCGTACCTTTAATCCTACAAAGCTCGGTTCAAACCCACCCGGCATGTACCAATGAGAAATACACTTTTCTTACGTACATTTGTCATAGATTTACAACGCCACCGTTCCCGTGCCTCGGAGAGCACGTTAAGCCGTCCGTCCCGGTTCTACTAATTACTAAAATAATAATATTTCAACTATGTTTGGACGATGTCCTCTCTGCGTTTCGCTGTACGTGGCAATCATTCTAGAACTCGTTTACTCCATCGTTCATCAGTTCTGCATCAGATGTCGGCCACATTACCACTTTAGCTAATTTCAAAAGCTTTTTTTGTAGTTTTCGGTCTCTGATGAATATCAACGTTTAGAATTCTATTCATCAGAGAATTATTAAGCACTATGCTTTATTCTCCATAAATTTATAAGCTGCTTTAAATTTCTGGCCCAAATCCACTATTTATATATGCATGTAAATTTCAATATTTTTGTTTTTAACTTACCAAGTTTTTTTTTAACTTCCATAGTTTTTTTTTAACTTACATAGTTTTTTTTTAACTTACATAGTTTTTTTTTAACTTACATAGTTTTTTTTTAACTTACATAGTTTTTTTTTTAACTTACATAGTTTTTTTTATTAAGTGACATAGTTTTTTTTTAACTTACATAGTTGTTATTTTTACTTTCATACTTTTTTGTGAGCGGTTTTTTGCTTCGTCGGTTAAAGGAAGGTTTAAATAGCACGACATGTGTATTTGCGCCCACCTGATGGTAAGTGGCACGCGAAGTCAATGAATGTTAGCAACTGACATAACACTATGCCTGCTTGACTGGGCGCGACGGCAATTCGAGCCTGAAGCACTTGTGGATACACTTTATTGGCTTTATCAGCATGAACGATAGATACTTATCCGCCCCTGCAGACTGGGCAAATTACCACCATCAGACCGCCTACCACCTATTTGTCATAGATAATACAACACCACCGTTCCCATGCCTTGGAGGGCACGTTAAGCCGTCAGTACCGATTCCAATAATACCAACTTGTGGAATCATTAATTCAAAATATATTATTATATTTTAAAATTTACGTAAGATCCTCGTAAACGCGTCTGGCCTACACAGGCCAAATTCTCCAGATATAATATGTTTTAGAGCCATTAACAGTGGAGGTCTAGGACACTATGTTTTTACACATAGATTTTAATATCGATAGATCACAAACTATAGCATCCCTCTTAGACTAAGCTCAACCAAGCATGTAAATTGACCAGTGGAATGCTATCTTTTAAATCCCATACAAAGATCACAACGTCCAGCATCCCAATGATATTCACATCATATACCCTAACCTGAGCTTGATTATGCTTGAATAGATAGTTAATGTGACGATAAACAGTAACTAACCGACGCGGACGTATACATGTGGCAGAAGTTGTGTTTCTTTTTGCGGTTTGGGCGAATGACTTCAAGAAATGCATGAAATTTATTAAATCATATTATGTACAATGTCCATTGAATAACCTTTAATAATAAATATATTTTAACGATGGAATACAGCTGCTGTAGCCCTATTACCTAATCGCAAACGTTATTAGTGAATTTCATTATTTACGTCGAGATTGCGTCATAATTACAAAATATTATTCAATTCTCAACTCTATAAGCGCTCGATCTTGCAAATATCTGTGACAGTGTCTGTGCAAATATGAACTTTAATAGCGTAATATATCGCACCCTCAGAATGAAAGAGGCTTAAGTAAAAAAATAGTGAAATTGAGTTACAATCATAGAGAGACATAAAAAGGTATGCTCTATCCGATGAGTAGTAAAACAAAGGCAATTATTGTAAAAAAGGGCATAACGAATCTTCCGTCCCTATCACACTGTAAAATCCACCCCCCCCGGTCCGCGCGAAAGTGACGCAATCCTTTTTAAGCCCGAAAAAATCGGTAAGTTGATATACGTATGTTGAATTTAGAAGAGGCGTCTTTTGAAGTAGTTCTTTACAATACAAAATTAAGTATATGTAGGTGGGGCTGAATGACGATTGTGCCTTTTTCATACCTAAAACTATTCTAACCAAGTTATAGTAAATCAGATTGGGTCCCTTTCTTTAGAAATAAAGAGGCCTAAGTTAAAATATGTTTTTTTTAGATTGAACATTTCGGAACGAAAAGGGCTTATATTTTCCATTTAAAAAAAAAAAACATTATAAAATAAATAAAAGACATACAACATTCATTTTTGCATTCATCAACAAATTAAAACCTAGACTTTCCATTAAAAAAATAAAACACTCACATTTAAAAGGAAAAGTGTGGAATAATTACTCTCAAAGTGAAAAGTTTAAACTTTACGATCTTCTTTCGCGTTTTCCCACAAACTTAATTTTTTGACTTAAGCCTCTGTCGTTCTGAGGGTGCGATATATGCATATAGTTATTCCATTAAATTCTTATAGTTATATAGGTATGTTACAAAAATAAATATACATATAATATAAAACTAAAACGAACAAAAAAACTTACAAAACCATTTTTTTTATTTGTAGTTTAGTTTATTTTTATTTTTATTATTTAGGTAGCTTTTAATTTATATTTAATGTACTATAATTAACTTCGAATAAAGATTCTAAAATAAAATAAAATAAAAAAAAACCTAATTTAAATATAAATTGTATCCGCGCAGCATGGTGGCAAGAACGCTGGCTGCATTTCCTTGCTGAATCGCTATGCTGATTCTCTGGGCGTGGGAAGAACCAGCCCTCTTGTCACCAGAGCAGACAATTAGACGAGGGTTATTCCATTATATAACGTTTGCACTTGAGTGACAGAATAGAGCTGCTGGTTCAATTAGCTAAGAACTACTAAGAACAATCAGCGCCCTTAGTTAGTACTCGTCGGATAATAATGAAAAAACTTCCCCCGTCAATGAGACATGGGTCTTCTAAACACAAAAAGCAGAAAACACAACATTAACTGTATATTACACCCGAAATACACGACATACGACATAATTCGTATCTTATTATATTTCTGTCACGTACAGCCACACAACATACTATACACGTTGACTTATATATAAAGTCTTCCAAAAACAATTGGAAAATCATTTATAAAAAGATGTGAGCCTAATACCATGATAGTGATACTAGCTACCTTTTGGGAGAGAACCAGATGAATATTATGGGGGCAAAGTAAGAAAAATAAAATAAAAGAAAAATAAATATAATGGATGCCATAAGTACTCTTAAATAGTTAAAATTTATTACATCCCTTAGAAGACAGAGTCCTAAACCTCCACTGCTAGAGAGACTCCAGACCAGTTGGCGAGGTTCCGATGTCAATTTTGATGACAATTAATTAACGATTCCACAAGTTGATATTAGTGGAACTGAAACCCATTAACGTGCTCTCCTTTTTGTAAATCAATGACAAGTATACGTAAAAATGGGTATTTCTCATTGGTAATCGCTGCGGTTCAACCTTACATTCATCATCATCATCATCAGCTTGTGTCTCTCCACTGCTGGATATAGGCCTCCCCCATTGGCGAGCGAGCTGCCATTGCACGCGGTCTTTTGCAACCCTCATCCAACTCCCACCAGCGGGGTCGCGGGGTCCTTAGGTCATCCGTCCATCTTAACACCGATGACAACATAACATCCGAGAAACCTTACATTATATATATAATATAATGTAATATATATAATATAATATAATATTATCGAATTAAATACTTAATCATAACAATAATAAATAAATAAATATACGAGTATGTCAAGGTAAAAAGATTAAGTTTTTCTTGTAAGAATGATATTAGTTGCTAAATAGTTTTTTTTTTTGTTGCAAGGCTAATACGCTGGCAGAAATAGTTACCAGCCTTCCTGTCTCCAGACCTTTCCGTCATTTCACAGCTCCTTGGCCAGGTGCCTTTCTAAAGGTCCCCATGGACCCATCGTCTCGACCCCAGACGGCGCAAATTCGTAACCGGTACCAAGGATGGCGTATTTGCGCAACTTGAGATTCTCAGAATACGCCGCACTTCCCGCGCCTGGCGAGGTCGCCTGGATGTGGGATGGAGCCAATGTATCTACATACGTCGCATCCCACACCAGAAACCTGCCAAGTTTCCACAGCACAAGAGTAATTCCGACTGGTTCTCCGCATCGACACTGGTGCGGGTTGACAGTCCGGGTTCTGAGACGAAAGCACACCGCCATGGTCAATGTATTTCGATCAAGGAGTGTGCCAACCGATGTTGAGGAAAAAGCCTGCAACCAAAGACCCGACTCTCTAGTGAAAACGGCCATGAGGCGACCCCGCTCTTTCATGTTACTGGCAGATAAAAAATCTTCCTGTACCAGTTTGCAGAGCGGTTCGTCCCATAGACATTGGATTTTTGGTGAATTTGGAACCGTTACATTTGTACATGCTACTGACCAGGCATCTCTGTCATCTGACAAGTACGACGCTCAACAAAACCCTAAGATGGGTTAGTGATTCTCCCGTAGAGCTCAACAGTACTATGTACAGACGACAGAAAAGCTGGAATTTTTCTTATACATAAGTCAATATTTCTTGTTTCATTGTAATAGAGACTAAATTAAATCCACTAGAATAACCAGATCTGTGACATACGCAGTTTTTTTTGTCGCGTCGCAATTCTATTGATTGTCCTTGTTTTTTGTAGATAATGTCAATAAAAGTAAGTATCATCACGACCTCCAAGCATCTTATTATACAACATCATTCCTCGTCAAGCCGTCTGGCCAGCGTGGCGAGTGTTGGCCAAATTCTCCATATATACGAGTATGTAACAACAAAACGGCTCATTGCTTTATAAAATATAAAATATATATGGCTATATAAAATACTCCACCCAGGCTTCACTTCTGCTTACTCTAGGTTGCATCTTAAGGAGTTTATTGGCCCTTCTCTCTCGCACAAACATACCCTATATACAATAGCTGATCAAACACCCGCCATTGTGATCGGCCACCGAGCTACAGCGATGTTGACACTAAAGTTTATAGAAGATAAGACGAGATTGCCTCCCACTTAAGTCGCAGTCTAAGTTATAGGCGACAGCGGTGACGAACACTGTTTTAAAAGGAAAACTGCCAAAATAAATAATTAAATTATTCTCCGATCAATATTTTGACATACGCCACGTGATTGCTAGTTAGTAGTTAGGTTGTCACTTTGGTTATTTGGCTAATGACGTGCCTTATAAGCATAGGTACGTTTATTATGTCAAAAGATAATTAGCCTTTCTGCACCTGGGCGATGAAGTAATTTACAATAAATAATAATAATCCGTGTGGACTTGGTACTGAAAATTTTCAAGTTGTTGTCAAAACAGCTTGTCAACGCCTCAGGTGACAAGATGGCTCTGCAATATTTGGACCAAAGGATTAGCATTGCCATTCAACGTAACAATGCTGCTAGTATCCTTGGCACTTTGCTTATTGGTAGCGATTTGAAGCTAGTTTTTTTTTTGTTTTAGTTTTTAGTTGTATTTTTTATTAATAATTAGTTTATATTAATATATATAATAGTAATTTATGTTGATTGTCATTTCTTAATTCATAATATATTATGTAAGTATAGCTTTATTTTGTCAAAAATAAGTAATGAAACAAAACAACAAAAAAAAACAATAGTATTTTAATGTTAAGTAAAATATAATACCATGTTATTATACCTGTTTTTGTCGAATAACATCGTTTGCATTAACATTAGTTACACTACCCGCTCCGCTAACAGCTCCCGCTTATTTCTGTGCCGCGATATCTGGGATTACCTATAACTATAAATATGGTGCATTGTCATGAAGTATCAAGCAGGATTTGACTGATTGGAGTCTTTATATATATATATATATATATATATATATATATATATCATACTCTATCTTCCGGTATTAATAAAGAAAGATAAAAGGCTATATGTTAACTACAAGATTTTTAGGAAGTCTATTTCGGATATACTAAAACCATAATGTGTTATTTATATTTATCATTATTGTAGTGTACTTATTTTTTTCATCTTCTTTACTCATATCTTTCTTTTGTTACTAATTGTTGTTTAACTTCACTATCTGACGTTACCTATTTATACTTAGCAATTTGTTTATTTAAATGTTATTATATATATTGTGATGTGAGAAATAAAAGCACTTACTGTTAGGTGTGAATCGTGTTTTATTATATTTAAATTGCACAGAGACACTGTACTCGCTGACAATCCTTTTGAGAGAGAGAGTGACAGGGGGCGCTAGTTTAGCATAGTGTTGTTAGATAAAATATTGTTATGGTGCATTCATTTTTAACACACCCCCTCAACATAACACATATTTTTAAAAGAAACATTTCACTTTTGCTAACAGTACATAAAACAAGGATTACAACAATAATTACTTGTTGGATAAATTATGTTAGGTACTTATTTTAATTTATTTTATTATCATATTCCTGAATTTAACAAATTGAATATTGCCCAAAGGCTTTGTGAATAGATCAGCTATATTATCTTCAGATTTTATGTACTCTAACATAACCAATCCTTTTATTACATTTTCCACAATGTAGTGGTACCGTATATCAACATGCTTCAGTCGTTTATTGCTCTCGTTATTTTCAGAAATCTTTATGACACTTTGATTGTCTTCAAAAATATTTATATTAAAGTTATAGTTAAAATCCAATAATAAATTCTTTAACCAACATCCTTCAGTGATACCAAAACTCAGAGCTATGTATTCTGCTTCGGCAGATGACAGAGACACACTTAACTGTTTTTTACAACACCACGACACAGGGCTATTGAATATTGTGAATAAGTATCCTGATGTCGATTTTCTATCTTTTATGTCTCCTGCCCAATCAGAATCTACATATCCCTGCAGTTTTTGTTCATTGTTGTAATTATAAATTAATGACAAATTTAATGTACCTTTTATGTACCTTAAAATTCTCTTTAGGCATTTATATAGTAGCTGACTGGCACAATGTTGGTATCTACTTAAAAAATTTACAGCAACACACAAATCTGGCCTAGTTGCTGAACAAGCATAAAGCAAGCTACCTATAATTTGTCTACATTTGTTCTCAATTTCGTTAGTTTCTGATTTTTCTCTATTTAGTAATTTAAAATCAAAGTTTTTATCCATTGGTGTAGAAATTGTTTTACAGTTAGACATATTAAATTTTTCTAATACCTTAGTTAAATATTTATCTTGATTTAGAATAGTTTTATTATTTTTTAAATCTTGCTTTATGTTTATTCCAAGATAATTAGTTGCTAATCCAAGATCTTTCATCTTAAATTGCATACACAATTTTTCCTTAAAATAATCAATGTCTTTACTTCTTGAACCAAAAAATAATAGATCATCTACATATATTAATACATAAAGTTCATGGTTATTTCGACACTTTATATATAAACATGGTTCATTTTTAGATTTAATAAAATTTTCTTCTACCATAAAACTGTCAAATCTTTCATTCCAATACTTAGGAGATTTGCGCAAACCATAGATAGATTTATTCAACTTACATAATGGTCCATCAGGTACCTTCATATAAACCAACTCATCAATGTTCCCATAAAGGAATGCTCCTGTCACATCCATCTGGTAAACAGGCTGCTTCTTTTGGGTTGCTACTGCCATGAATGTCCTGAATGTGGAAAGTCGGGCCACCGGAGTATATACCTGAAAATCTGCATTAACTTGCTCGAAGCCTCTAGCTACAAGTCGAGCTTTATATTTATCATCATCGTCCAAATTATCTTTAATTTTATAAACCCATTTACTGTTTATTATCTTTATATTTTCTGGAACCTCAGTTATTTCCGTCCATGTGTTATTTTCTTCAAGGGTTTTTAGTTCTTTTTGCATTGCTATTTTCCATTTTTCCTTATCCTTTCCTTTTATAGCCTGCTCATATGTGATAGGTTCATCACTATTTATACTCATAAAAGTAAAATAATCTGACATCCATTTTGGTCTCTTTCTTATTCTACCTGATTCTTTATTTGCGTTTTCATCATGACTTTCATCATCATTATGTTCATCAGTTTCATCATCATCACCCTGTTCATCATGAGATTCATCATCATCCTCATTATCATGTATTTCAATAATTTCATCTTGATTTTTCATTTCATTTATTTTAGGTTCACTGTCCTCACATGTTTCACAAGTATTGTCTGGGTATTCTTCCTCTTGCAGGTATTCATTGTTTGGTAAAACATTCTCAAATATCTGAATGGTATTTGTGTCTTGAATTGGATTTTCATTTCCTTTAATAAAGATTACATCACGTTTTGTACATATTTCCTTCTTCTTAGGTATGTATATCCTATATCCCTTTGTATTATTACTGTATCCAACAAAAAAACCAATCTCGCCTTTTGGATCCCATTTCTTTCTTCTTTCATCGGGAATGTGTACACTTACTTCTGATCCAAATATCCTTAGGTCATTTAAATTATAAGCCTCTTTATTGTTCCATACTTCATAAGGTGTCTTGTCTTGTATGCTACTTTTGCCTGTTCTGTTCAATACAAATATTGAAGTGTTAAGGGCTTCTGCCCACAGATCCTTAGGTAATTTGCTTTCTATAAGTAATGTCCGAGCAGATTCAACAATCGTCCTCATGTCCCGTTCGGCTCGACCATTTTGTTGAGGTGTGTAGGGTACACTTGTCTGATGCTGTATCCCATATTCACTAATAATATTTCTCATTTCGTTATTAATAAATTCCTTACCATTATCTGATCTCATTATTTGCACCTTGTGACCAGGATATACCGTTAAAGCTTTTAAGAACATTTTAATTTTCTGTACTGTTTCTGATTTATTGTTTAAGAAATATACAGTTCTAAATTTTGAATAATCATCCTTGATGAGCAAAAAATATTTTGACCCACCTATTGAGTCAGCTTCCATAGGTCCACATAAATCCATATGAAGCAACTGTCCAGGTCGTTCGCCTTTGCTTGCACTGTTTGAAAATGACAATTTATGTTGTTTCCCTTGTAAACAAGGTATACAAGTTGTTTCCTTTCCGGTATCATATTCTATATTGTTTCTCTTTAACATGTCTTTGACATGAATAATATTTTGATGCACCATTTTTGTGTGCCACTCAGCCAAGCTGTCGCTGCACTGGCCTACTATAGCCGTGTCTTTAGGATAGCGAAACATCATTATATATAGTTTAGATTTTCTTTTTGCCATGGCATATGTTTCATTTTGCTTCATAAAGTAACATTTATTATTATCAGATATCAATTTATATTCTTTATCCAAAGCACTACTTACTGAGAATAAATTGAGTTTTAAGTGTGGCACATACAATACTTCATTTAAAGTGGTTGGAATATAATTATCACCATCATATGCTTCCAAACAAATTTGACCACATCCATGTGCCTTGATCACTGTGCCATCACCAATCATTATGTCTTTATTTTCTGTGAATTCTTTGTAGTTCATAAACAAATTTTTATTGCAACACATGTGCTCAGAGGCACCACTGTCCAAATACCACAGTTCTTTGTTATCATTTTGAGCACAGAGAGTCAATGATGTTATGAATGCATTTTGTTTTTTATTAGAATTTTTGTTATTTTGTCTTTTATTTTTATACCAGCACTGCTCCAACAAGTGTCCACTTTTATTACAGATTTTACAAAACTTTTCAATATTATTGTTCTTATTTTTATTGCAATATTTTTTGGAATGTCCATGTTTCCCGCATTTAAAACATTTTCTTTGAAAGTTTGTTGACAAAGCACTATTTTCCTCTTTATCGTTTTCACAACTTCTGTTTCTTTGCTCTTCAGTTAATAACCTTGCAGTTAGTTCTGTCAAAGTTCTCTTTTCTATGGGCACTGAGTCCCAGGCAGATATAAAATGTTTATAGGCATCAGGAAGTGAGGTTATAATTTTGGTTATAACCATATTTTCACTTATCTCTCCCTGTGCTTGCCTAACTTGAGACACAACATTTTCAATTTTGGCCAAAAAACTTGCCATATCTTCTTTTTGACTGAACTTTATTTCGAAGAATTTTTGCTGCACCAAATGTAACGACATATCAGATTTTTGTTCATAAATGATAAGCAGTTTTTCCCACATTTCTTTTGCTGTTTCACAGTTAATTATCTGCATAACTATTTTCGGAGAAATTCTTGTCACAATCACGCCTTGAGCTTTCGCGTCGAGTTGCCGCCATTTTGCAGTCTCCTTTTCGTCTTTTAGGAACGAACTTTCACTGATTACATCGAACAAGCCTAGGGCTTTAAGGATCACCCTGATCTGGAATTTCCAGCTCGTCCAATTTTCTGCTCCCTCCAGCTGTATTTGCGCCCCTGTTGCATTTGATACGACGTCCATTTTTGCACTTGACCGTGCGTGCCACGTGCGTGCTTGCCGACGTTGCCTTGCCGGCCGGCTATTTTTGCTTTACCGCAAATAAACTGCTTTACCACAGTCCACGACTCGCACCACAACAGTAGGGCGCTGGGCCCATAACCTATTGTGATGTGAGAAATAAAAGCACTTACTGTTAGGTGTGAATCGTGTTTTATTATATTTAAATTGCACAGAGACACTGTACTCGCTGACAATCCTTTTGAGAGAGAGAGTGACAGGGGGCGCTAGTTTAGCATAGTGTTGTTAGATAAAATATTGTTATGGTGCATTCATTTTTAACAATATATATGTGTGTTACTGTTTGTAAACCTGAATAAATAAAAAATAAAAAAAAGATATGAGAAAAGCTAAGGCCGTTAATTCACACCTTAACTTTTATTTTTATTTTAGTAAATATACAGATTTCTAAACATAATGAAAACAAAATATAGAATAAAACACACAATCCAACAACAAAAAAACAAAAAAATACACATGTTTTAATAACAACAATAATAATTAGGATAATTGTTTATTTATGAACTTATTGTATTACATTATTATTATTACTCTTTCATATAAGAATTTGTTTGAATTATTATTATAAATAAATTTCACATATAATTTTATCATTAATCTCATAATCGTATTTATTTATATCTTTATTTATATTGTATCTATACTATTATTATTTCCAATCTCAATCACCCTATTGCCTCACTTTTTACCATCACAAAGGTTAACTGGTAGAGAATGCCTTCGGTATTAAGTTCGACCATGTACACAACATTTGTAAATTATGTGCAATGAAGAATTTTATTATTATTAGGATAATTATAAACTCGTCAACCCGTCTGGCCAGCGTGGCGATTGTGGGCCAAATTCTCCAGAAATATGTACTAAAAGTGCAATCTCCAGCAGTGGATGTCTAGCACATTTGTTTTACATTAATTTCGCTAATGTACAATACGTAAATAGTATGCTTTTAGGTGCAATAAGAAATTTATAAATAAATAAATATCTTCGCATATTATACCCAAAAAGACCTTGAATTTTGTCAATTTAAAAGTGTCGTGGCTGTTAAACGCAGTAATGTACAAAGCAATCTGTCGAAAGTCGTATAAAATGAAATGAGATTAAGAACCGTCGGCGTATATTTTATTATAGGACTTGTAAAATTTCACCCAAGC
This sequence comes from Tinea semifulvella, assembly GCA_910589645.1. Classification (NCBI taxonomy): domain Eukaryota; kingdom Metazoa; phylum Arthropoda; class Insecta; order Lepidoptera; family Tineidae; genus Tinea; species Tinea semifulvella. The sequence goes on from OU342604.1 coordinate 2,868,412, forward strand.
TCGTTCTTTCGAGATGAAAAATGCTTTTGTCCCAGTTACGCAAAATTCCGAGCATAGATGAACGACTCAGATCTATAGAGGTGATTTTTAGTTTCTATAACGAGCCAACTTACAAATAAAACTTATATGGACTGTCTATCTACACTAGAGTCGATGTGAAAGACCAGTCGAACATCTCGGACACCACGGACTTTCTTGCGCAAGAAGTTCCGAAGTTATCACTCATTATGCGGCTCTTAACGACATCATTCGGTGGTCTCTTGTCACTGCCCGCTATTCCTGAAAGCATGATGGTTTGGCTATAGAAACTTGATAAATAGGTACAATAGTCATGGATTTAATTGGTGTAAACCGTGAAGCAGTACGTCTTCCTATTGCAAGAGCTAGAGCGGGACTGACTACAAATACAATTTAATATAATTATATATGTATATGATCTCACAAAAAAAAATATCAGATACAGATTTAATGCTTAACTCAGTGGAAGTAGGTGTAAGAGGAATTCCAGCAAAATCTTTGCATCACTTACTGAAATTGGGGCTGCCTGACGTCAATACATTTATGAAACGAGCTTCCAAGACGATATTGACGGTATCATACAGTCACATCATGGGTAGGAAGAGGAACAGAATGGCGGATGGTTTTGTTGCGTAAGAGACACCATTCTTTTCAATGAATCCATGGAATGTTTAGAAATTTGTCTTCTTTTGACGACTAACCCGTCTGGCCAGCGCGGCAGCGTGGCGAGTGTAAGCAAAATTCTCCAAAAATATATTTAAGGCCTATTTCCAGCAGTGATGGCTTAAGATTATATGCTCTAGCTAGGGGCTGTGATGATCTTAAAGTTGGTATCTGAGACCCGTGAACAATGGTGTTGTATAGCAAAAAAAAAAGTAATTTCTTATTGGTACAACATTGATAGCATACCGTTACAACCGCTTTGCACCATAGTCCACCATTTGGCCACCACCGCTTTATCGTTGGCACTTCTTTAGCCCAGACTCAAAAGGTTTATTATTATTGATATTGTAAATATAGTCTATACATAGTGTGCGAGAAAAATATACGAAGTAGGGCGTGATATCTAATAACTGCACCCTAGTTCACTGTCATTTAGCATAAATACATACTAGCTCAAGGACGATACTATATTGTCCTTATTTTCATGTAAGCTTTTGCATTTTGACTATATAAACTCGGTTATTTGACTTCTCCTCCTTAGTCGGTACCCCACTGATGGTGATCGAATCGCAGCTCATCCTGCAGCTGTCTCCAACGGTTTCGGTCCTCGGCGTAGTGGATGGCCTGGTGTACAGGAATGTCCAGGTGGTCAGTCACCTGACTAGACCATCGCTGGGGCTTTTTCATCTTGTTCTTTTACCGTCTACCTTGTGCAAAATTAAAAGTTTTTCTAGATTATCGTCTCCTCTTCTTGCAATGTGGCCAAAGTATTGCAGAATTCGGGCAAAGCAGACGGTCTTTGCTCCCTGGTAAGCTTAGGTTCTTCCAACATAAACAACAATAAATAATAAAGTGGACGCCCCTTCACTACTTGACAGTGTTTACTTTACGGTACCTGCTAGGACAACACGTATTTATAAAATTAAATTGTGCAAGATATTAAGAATTAAAAAAAAAGTGAATTATCCGGTGTTCGCTCCTTATAGTGGATTGTTTGGCTTTTGGCAAGGAGTAATTTGCTGTGGACGGCGAGCAAACTAAATTAATATTTATGAACTACTCACTGCACTGTCGGTATTGTATTGTTATTTTTATTTTTAAATATATGTAAATGTTTCATAATTGCATGCTGTGTGCACATGCTTTTGGAGATGGTACTGGAACTGTATTGTTAGGATTTGAAATTTAAAAAATGTTTTGTACTCATTTCTATTGTGTGTACCTAATAATAATAAATAAATAGGGGTTTGTTTTCTGTACCTCGCTCTAAAACAAGGTATGCTCAAAATATTTCTATTTTGGTTTAATTTGTTTCATGTATATTTACTTTAAGTGAGTGTTTGTTTCCAAAATAAAATAAAAACATAGAGATGTTAGTACGTCGTGCTGTCCAAGGGATTCTGAGCAAACGACGCCAGCACCACACCTCAAACGCATCAATCCTGCTCTATCCGCGACTTTTATAGTCCATATCTTTGAACCTGAAGTTTAGTTTAGTTTATTTATAGGACAATAAATATAATGTATTCTGCGCTTTTACATGTCAAGAAATTAATTATTATAACGAAGCTTGTATTTGGAGCAGCATATTACAACCCAAATATACATAATTATAATCTTAAAATTATAGCTGCTGTAAATAGGCATTGTCATATTATAAACTAAGACATACACAATTATAAAATGAATACATCAAGGATTATAGCTGCTGTAATGAGGCATTGTCATACTACAAGCTAAGACGAAAACAATTATGAGGATGTCACTAAGATTATAGCTGCTGTAAAGTGGCATTGTCATACTATAAGCTAAAACATTATTAAAATGTCACATAAATTATAGCTGCTGTAAAAAGGCATCGTCATACTTTAGCTAAAACAAAAACAGTTTAAGGTGTCACTTAAATTATAGCTGCTGTAAAGAGGCAAGTCTTTAGGTCAGAGCTTTTCAGGTTTACCTGTGAAGCCTTTAGGCAATACAGAGTATTTTTTTCAAGTGGGTGTGGATTAGTACTGTCTAAACTACAAGGAATATCTAAATATGCTGAAAGGAGTCTCCAGGCCGATTAGATAAAGTAAAAAAAAAATTGAAAAATCGAATATGCTAGCCGGTAATCAAACCCTTTTTTTTATAAAAGGGTTTGATTACTGCTTACCCAAGTTTAATATTTGACATAACTTCCAAAAATGTAATCCTTATTAGCGACGCTATAAGCTGGTGTAACACTGATGTTGTCCGTCGACACCCTCGCGCCGTGTCGCACCTTAGGAAGTAAAGTATTATCACGACTGTATCCCTTCCTGGGTAGTCAGAAACCACTACGTGAAACCGGAGAGTGCTGTAAATCCCAAGCTGACAACGAGGCGTCACGGGGATCCTGGGCAGCGGGGTTAACTTCTCATAACTAACGTTTTCGATTGAATATAGAGAATTTGGATACAGGCCTATATCGACAGCTATCGGTTAGCGGAAACGGTCCAGAATTAATTTACTACCGGATGCCATAGAAACTATGAAATAGATTAATTCTCCTGTTATTATTCTAATAATGGATTCTATCATCGTTTACGAACGTGGCGTGGCGTAACAATGGCCCATTCTAACTATTTAATGGTAAATCTGTATTTTCGTAAATATTAAAGTTCTAGTGATAAGGCGCGTTGGTGGTCTGGTTGTAAGAACGCGCTCCTTAAATCCTACAAAGATCGGTTCAAACGCGGCATGTACCAATGAGAAATGCTCTTTTCTTATGTACATTTGTCATAGATTAACAACACCACTGTTTCCGTGCCTCGGAGAGCACGTTAAGCCGTCGGTCTCGGTTCCACTAATACCAACTTGTGGAATCGTTATTAAATTGTCAATAAAAATTTACATCATATCCTCGCCAAGCCGTCTGGCCAGCGTGTCGAGTGTAGGCCAAATTCTCCAGATATATACATCTCCAGCAGTGGAGGTCTAGGACGCTGTGTTCTAGAGGCTGTAATAAATGATAAGAGAGGCGGCTCTTTCATCGCTCAAAGAATCAGCATTTTAATAAACGTATTTAGCTCTTAGATCAAAGATTCCTAGATCTCCACTGACAAAGAAGTTCTCGAGACATAGGCGAGGAGACGAGACGGGTGGGCTAATGTTAATTTGAAAAAAAAAAGTTTACAAAATATAAAATAAAAATAATATTACGTTACGGATACGCAGAATTGCAATACTGATAGTATGAATATACTATACTTGCGCCGCTTGCTGGACTCCGCATTCACATTTTGTCAAGCGGTTAAGTCCGTAGATTTATACTACCGGGTTCGATTCCTGGTCGGGACACAATAATTGATTTTATTTATTTTTGATATTTCTCAAGTTTGGTACGCTAGAGACATCGACGAGCTTGCCACTTGTCATAATGGGCCTATAGTAAAGTCAGCTAAATATGAATCTGCTTCATTAAAAAAAACGTGGCTTTACAGTCGAGACCCATTAAAACTGAGACAGACTTTAATCTTCCCATAAATGGGTTCGAGTGTTAAAGTCGATATGAAATAAAATATAATAAAGTATAATTATTTCAATGGTGTAGTTAATAATAATAATAATAAACTACACAAATAAAACTAGAAAATTTAAAACTAAAATTATAATGTCCGGAGTGTTCCGAGGACACTCGCTGCGTTCCCCCGTTGAACGTCGAGGCTGACCCTTTGAGCAAAATATTCTCTACTTAACCCGTCGCCAAGCGGAGTTTTTCCCTAAGCTCACGAGAGAACGCCAGAGCCTCCTTAGACTAAAGACGCATCGTTTCGAAATGGGATGAAGTAGTGATTAATGATGATCTCCGCGTATCTATTGCGTTTAAACTTTTATTTCTTAACGTCTATAAATTGTTGGTAACAATTTTACTCAACCTATATTTAGTTTAACTATCAGTACTAAAAAATACAGTAGCAGTTAAGAAGCTTTTTGGCGACGAAACCTTGTTTTTTTTTCTTTTTTTTTCTTTTAGTTTTAATTTTTTTTTCAATTTAATTCCAATCGCAAAAAAGTTTTTAAAAGACATTACACCGCATCTTGGCGTCTCCTCCGGTGACAAGAGGGCTGGCTGGCTCTTTCTTCGCCCAAAGAATCAGTATTGCAATTCAGCGGGGAAATGCAGCTAGCGTTCTTGCCGCCATTCCACGCGGACGGGACTTATATCCCCATCCTTAGTATTAATATTTATTCTATTTTATATTTTGTAAATATTAATTGCATTCTTTTCAGTTTTTAATGAAAGTTATCTTTTGGGTGGGTTTTTTTTATTATTAATACAAAACATTTTTTTTTACACAAGCTGAGTGTGTCGCTTATAAGGATCAACTATTGGGAAGTAATGTCAAACGTGCACTTAAGAAAAGTGCAGAAGTCGAACCCTTTTGCGAAAAATCGGGAATCGATTCCCAGCTAGAATAATATATAAGTGAAAAAGAATAGATTGCTGCAGCGAATTGAGATTGCTTGTAAACTACGTTTCAGTTGCAGGCTGGTTAAAAATTAAAATTCCAATTTCTGTAATAAGGGCTATAAGCTTAAGGATCAGAGGAACAAGAAAGCGAGTGAGATGGATAGGAAGTGAGGATGGAGCAGGTATGTTTGAAGGAACTAATGAATGATTATATGTGAATAAATGTTAGATGAATTTACGAGTATATATTTAGTTTTCTGTATTTTTTTGTTATTATTGTTATTTTGTTGATATAATTTTATATGGTACGTAATTGTGTAAAAAAAGAATAGAATAAAAAAAAAACATTTTGCGCAAACAGAAATTTAGATTACAATAATAGAAGAAATGGTCCATTTCAAAAAGACTTCCATTAAAATGCACTTTTGTGATTGCGAGGCAAGTCTTTGGAACTGGATGCCTTTTGTTGAACAATTTCTAAGGAGAGTAATCTTAAAGGAATTATCCTTCGGCTATATAATAATCCTGGACAAATAAATATTTATTTTTTAAGTTTAGCGGTTTGAACCCCGACGTGCCAATGATAAATACTTTTCTTACGTCATAGATTATCATTATTTATTTATTTAAAACTTTTTGCACTATTATTTGCTAGACATTCTTACTCGGTCAACCTTAGGGACATTACGAACATTGTATTTGGAAGGTTCGCGCAAATTATAAAACATAATATTAAGGAGAAATTATATTAATTTACTAGTAAATAATATGAATATACTAAACATTAATATACTTATAATACTTAATATATACATACATACAGTTGTAGGGATCTATTTAATAATAATAAATTGTTTATTATTATCAGGCAACAGATGGCCTATAAAATACATATAAAAATATCATTAACTTAAGAATAATAAAATTAATTAATCTAAAGCTTCCGTATCTTCATCTTTTTGTGGTCATAGAAGTACCCATCAGGTACTGTGACCACCTTCTGAGGAGTACGAGAAGCTTCAGTAGACGGTGCCGGCGTCCCTGCTGGGGGTGGTGCAGAGGGAGTAGGTGCTGCGCGGGGCCCAGGAACATCGTTGGTTCTGCGTGAAGCAAATCCACGAATGTGTTTGCGGTACACAACACCGAGCGGCCAGAATTCCTTCTTCAGGAATATTTTGAGGTACTTTGACCGCACACGAATCCTGAAGGCCTTGAATCCGGTGTCATCCCAATGGGAAGGTAACTCGTCGATAGATAGATTTAAGAAGTGTGTGAAAACCATATTTTTAAACAGTGTACTGTTACGTGTCTCTGACAGCGTTCCACTATTACCAACTTGTGGAATCGTTATATAGCCTATGTCCTTGCAGGGTTCCAAGGAACAATTCTGCTAAATTTTATTAAAATTGGTTGAGTAGCATAGGCGTGAAGACGAGTCCGACATACTTACATTACATACATACAAATAAAGCAATTTTTACGTTTATAAAACTAGTAACTAAGTAGTGGGTAGTGGAGAGACGGAAGTTGCTGTAATAAAAATAACAAACTGACCAGACGCTGCCAAAACATTATAGCTTCTTGTTGTTTAGAAACCATATACTCGTGTTTTATGCACTAAATATGAACTCTATGTTCGCTGCGAATTTGTGCCTTTATTTATAGCCACGACTCATACATTTGTTGTTAAAGGCACAACGGGCCAACATTGAAATGATACGGTTATAGGATTTTAGTCTGTAGGGATTTTTTCATTCATTCTTTCATTACAGCCCCAAGAACACAGCGTTCTAGACCTCCACTGCTGGACTGCTGGAGATGGGCCTTCCAAAACATATATCTGGAGAATTTGGCCTACATACGCCACGCTGGCCAGACGGCTTGGCGAGGATATAATGTCAATTTTTAATGACAATTTATTACCGATTCCACAACTTGGTATTAGTGCAACCGGGACCGACGGCTTAACGTGCTCTCCGAGGCACGGGAACGGTGATGAAGACAAATTTCTAAGCATTCCATGGATTCACCGTGCGGGTGCCGGGTCCATCGTGTGTGGGTAAGAGATGAGAAGAATGGTGTCTCGGGCTTGCGACCGACAATTGGCTGGTTTAAGAAAAGGAGGCCTCCTTTTTTTTCTATTGCGCGATAATACGCTCACCATCCACCATTCTACTTCTCTCCCTACCCAACCAAATACTGTATGATTCCGTTAATGCCGTCTTGGAAGCTCGTTCCATAAATGTATTGATGTAAATCAATGACAAATATACGTAATAAAAGTGTATTTCTCATTGGTACATGCCGGGGGGGTTTGAACCGACCTTTGTAGGGTTTAAGGAACGCGTTCTTACAACCGAGCCACCACCGCGCCTAGGGATAGTCTATTTAAATTCTCGTTCGCATTCCTCGTCACGCAGCTCTCAACGACATCATCCGAAGAGCTCTTGTGACTTCTAGAGTAACCGCAATCATAAAATCCTCTGGGATTGTGCGGGGCGATGGCAAGAGACCCGAAGGAATGACTGTTGGGCCGTGGAAACTTGGCAGGTTTCTGGTGTGGGATGCGACGTGTGTAGCCAATTTAGCTCCATCTCACATCCAGGCGACCTCGTATGGCGTGAAGAGTGCGGCGGTTTCTGCTGAGAATCTCAAGCTACGCAAATACTTCACCTTGGTATAGGTTACGAATTTGCGCCGTGGGCCTTCATAGTTCTCCCTGGGAGTATCTCGGATGGGACGTCTCTATTTTTCTCTCTCTTTTTTATTTATAGTTTATTTTTAATTTTATTATTTGGGTAGTTTTTAATTTATTTTTAATATATACTAATTTTCTTCGAATAAAATTTAAACATAAATAGAAAAAATAGAAAAAAAAGTAAACGACTTTTATTCTTTTTTACTCGGCGGGCGAAAGTCATAGATATTGAGAATAGTTGAATACTACACAAAAATCTTTTACCCACTGGTTTATTGTAGTAATATTTCTCATGAAAGACCTTACAAAGTGACATATTGACTTGCTACATCTAAAACCGCCTAAGGTCATCTTTATATTTTTCAATTTGAATTGAATGAAATCAAATTTGAATTTGATTTGATTTGGTTTATTGTAGTAATATTTCTCATGAAAGACCTTACAAAGTGACATATTGACTTGCTACATCTAAAACCGCCTAAGGTCATCTTTATATTTTTCAATTTGAATTGAATGAAATCAAATTTGAATTTGATTTGATTTGGTTTATTGTAGTAATATTTCTCATGAAAGACCTTACAAAGTGACATATTGACTTGCTACATCTAAAACAGCCTAAGGTCATCTTTATATTTTTGTCAAATCATCATCATCATCATCAGCCTGTGTCTCTCCACTGCTGGATGTAGGCCTCTCCCAAGGCTCGCCACTTCACACGATCTTCTGCCACCCTCATCCATCCCCCACCAGCGACCTTCCTCAGGTCATCTGTCCATCTGGCTCTGCGTCTTCCAGTACGTGGTCTTCACTCCAGAACCCGTCTACTCCATCGATCATCGGTTCTGCGGCATATGTGTCCAGCCTATTGCCACTTCAGCTTGCTAATTTTAAGAGCTATATCGGTAACTTTAGTTCTTTGACAGATGTCAACGTTTCTGACTTTATCTTTTAGAGAAATCCCGAGCATAGCTCTCTCCATAGCTCGCTAAGCGACCGTGAACTTGTGGACCAGACCTACCGTCAGTGTCCACGTTTCTGCACCATTTTTTTTGTCAAATATTAATTCTTAATATTATAATCCCAAAAAATAGGAGTTTATACAGGTTGGATTTTTGAGATGGGACAGTAAGGGCCGGTACCTTAATCGTTATAGTTCTCAGGAGACCATCCATTACTTTTTAATATATTTATTTTTCATTCATTACCGAGCCCCTAGAACGCAGCGTCCTTGAACTCTACTGTTGGAGATGGGCCTTCCAGAACATGTATCTAAAGAATGTGGCATCAGGCAAGTAATGGTTACTTGATCGCAATTAAAAAAATGGTCTATTCGCATTTCGTATCGCAATAAAGTTAGTAAGTATAGTATTATATGTACATACATACATACATACATATCTTCACGCCAGATCCCTTACGGGGTAGGCAGAGACAATTGAGCGCCACTTGACACGATCACGACATACCTCTTTCGCTTCATCGACATTCATCAACCTCTTCATACATGCCCTTTTGTTACGAAGGCTTTTTAATTCTCCTTCAGCTAGTGTTTTATTTATTTGATCGTGATACGTGTGTCTTGGTCTGCCAGGGCCTCTTTTACCCACAACTTTCGCATTATATACTATTATATGTTTATTTATTTATTCGAAGTAAGGTACAAATAATAGCTAACAAACAAAACAATTATTGAAATCATAGACAAACATTCCTGTCGGGTTTGCCAGCCTAAAAAAAATGTACACAACATTGAATAATACAAAAAAATGGTAATAATATAAAATAAAAGTTAATAGTAAAAAAATATATAAATAATGCAATTAAAAGTAAAACCTATAAAAACTAAAAGTAATAACTAATAAGAATATAAAAGTAAAACATAATAATAACAAAGTGAGATAATAACATGAAACAAAATAACTTTTTCCTTCCTAACCCGTTCGACAATTTATTATGTATACCTATCGACAATCAATTTAGTGAGGTTAATTTTAAATTAGTATTTTTTGTATGTATGTAAGTTTATACGAATATATATAAGTACATATTTATACATTTAGTTAGTTATTAAATATATTTTTCCTTTATTTTGCAACTACTTTACAGTAAATTGTTTCAAGTTGTCCCAATGATTGGCTATGGTAAAATGTCTATTGTCACCACCTTTGTCTTTGTACAATAAAGTATTAAATAAATAAATAAATAGATATGTTAATATTTAGTTCAATTTATATTAGATTGTAAAAAATAATACTAACTGCCTCCGTGGTCTAGCAGTTAAGTCCGTAGAATTAGACTCGGAGGTACCGGGTTCGATTCCTGGTCGGGACACAAAAATATTTAATAATGCAAATACCTAAATACATTTATTTAATATTTATTAATCTATTTGTGATATTTCTCGAGTTTGGTACGCTGGAGACATCGACGAGCTTGCCACTTGTCATGATTGGCCTTTAGTGTGTTGGCTAAATGTGATTCCGCTTATTTATAAGCGTGGATTCTGACCACCCCGAAAGGGAAACGGTCGTGATGATACTTTTTAAAAATAATAAATGATAAGTAACAGCGCCCGTGTGGTTTACGAATCTAGTCTCCTACATTCGTCTACTATTCTAACGGAATATCCGTTGAATTTATGCTACGTAGTCCCATGTCGTGTTCAGTAACTAAATAAATAAAAAAACACTAGCTTCAATGCAAAAATGCAGCCTAAAAACTTGAACCGCGTGCCTAAACAAAAAAGGAAAATATAAAAAATTGACATATACCGTTTTTGACATGGAACACCAATACGTATATTGCTTCACGTTGGCCAGACGTGGCCAATACGCTACCAGAGTATCGTCAGCAACATCGATAATATATTGGTTTATTTTACCCCTTTTTGCTTATAGGAGATTAAGGCTGGGTTGCACCAAAATCGAATCCTAATTTAATAATCTTAAAGGTTTGTCGTTAGCTGGTTTTTAACATTTGACGCCATTTTTAACTTTAGTCTTTACAATTACAGTTATTCCGTTTTGGTACAACCCAGCCTTATTTACACACATACATTATTTTTATTAGGCTTGATTGTACGAGTACATTCAACTTCTATATCCCACTTTTAACTTAGTAACAATTACAAAGATTAGTTGGTGCAACCCAGCCTAAACCTTTTTTTGAGCCTAAGGATTTTGTTGAAATGGCATCATCCATTTTTGGCTATTTTTGTACTACTTATGCTGTGTACAAAGAATAAAATATTTAATAAGTACTTTCGATATTTAATTGATAAAACTAAATGTCATTTTTATTATACATATATTACTATGTAATTAAGTTATTTGGAAAATAAAATATGTAATTTTTTGGATGGAACTGGAAATAAGACAGCGCCTTACCTCAATCGTACAATCACGCATTCTCACTTTCTTTGGACACGTGTCGCGGCGTGAAGATACATCCAATGAGCGCCTTGTAGTTCAGGGGAAAGTCGACGGAAAGAGGATACGTAGGTCTCCGATAAGATGAACTGACCAGGTTATAGCAGCAAGCAAGTTCGAAAAGAGTGGCGACGGCTTGTGAAGCATGCCACTGGCACTCAAGTGACGACCACAACCACTCTGCCAAGAGTGAAGTGACTAAAAAGAAGAATTAAATAAACAAATAAATAATACATAAATAAATATTACCAGACAGGTCACACAGCGCCATCTAGTTTCCGTGGTAAGCTACGAGGCTTGTGATACGGAAACTAGATGGTTGATAAACTACATATTATACTTTTATTTTTATTTTTATACAATGTACAACTTGCCCCCGGTGGGAATCGAACCCACGACCTCCCGAGCTCAGGGCAACGTTTGTTATCACTAGACCACGGAGGCGGACTCTGTACACGGGCAACGCAGGATCAAACGGCTAGTAAATATTCTCACATCATAAGACGTTAGCATTTCTATCTCGTGTATTTTGCTCAGTGACTCCCACGCACGTTCTCTTCGTTCTTCGCACAACAATCAACTTACGATTCCTCTTCACTCTTTAAGCAGATATTCAGAATCTCTCACTGTTTCTGCAGCTCGTGAATGGAACAAACTTCCATTGTCAATCAGACTGGCACCTTCGTTGAACATATTTAGGCATCTACTAACTCCTTACTTTCTTAAAAAGCAAAATGAGATATACTTTCTAAACTTAACATGGATTGTTATTTATGTAAGTATTGTATATAAGTATATTCATATTTATGGTCTAGCGGTTAAGTCCGTGGATTTAGACTCGGAGGTACCGGGTTCGATTCCTGGTCGGGACACAAAAATATTTATTAATGTAAATAAATACATTTAATTAATATTTAATTTATTTGTGATATTTCTCGAGTTTGGTACGCTGGAGACATCGACGAGCTTGCCACTTGTCATGATTGGCCTATAGTAAAGTTGGCTAAATGTGAATCCGCTTATTTATAAGCGTGGTTTCTGACCACCCCGAAAGGGAAACGGTCGTGATGATACTTTACTCTACTTTTTTATGTATGTATTTATATTATATATAAGTATATAGTATCATCACGACCGTTCAGAAGGTCAGAAACTACGCTTAAAAATAAGCGGATTCACATTTAGCCAAATTTACTATACGCCAATCACGACAAGTGGCAAGCTCGTCGATATCTATAGCGTACCAAACTCGAGAAATATCACAAATTAAATATGAATTAAATGTTTTAAATTCGCATATAGCATTTACATTACTAAAAAACTGCCTTTTTGTTCCAAAATTAATATATGCACTCCGCGCAAGCCCTATCTGGAAATTTCCGGCCCTGCTCGATCAATTGGATGCCACCTTAAAAGAAACTCTTGAAAAAATTCTAAATTTATCATTTGATGAAATTTCTTGGTCCCAAGCAACCTTGCCTGTTAAATTCGGTGGCATCGGCGTGCGAAAAATTTCTAGTATTGCTTTACCGGCGTTCTTATCTTCGGTGCACAGTGTTCAAGATTTAAGTTCAAAAATCTTAAATCAAAATCGTATTGAATTAACATGTGCACTGGAGGCAATTAGAGCCTGGAAAATAAAATGTCCCAATGATGATATTCCAAAGGAATCAAACTTTCAAAAACTTTGGGATACACCATTGGTACAAAACACCTATAAACATTTGGCTCAAAATCCAATCAGTGATCAACATCGCGCCCGGCTTCTGGCTTCAGTAGAAAAGGAATCCGGCCACTGGTTACACGCACTGCCTTCTGCGAACCTCGGCACACTGCTTGACGACGAAAGTTTCCGTATCGCCGTTGGTCTACGGTTAGGGGCACCATTATGTATCCTACATAGATGTCCGTGTGGAAAGGAGGTCGACTGTCTTGGAGTTCATGGGCTTTCCTGTTCCAAAAGTGCGGGCAGATTTTCCCGCCACGGCTCCCTTAACGATACTATAAAAAGGGCTCTAGCCACCATCGAGGTTCCAGCTCTTCTAGAGCCTGTTGGAGTTATCCGAGATGATGGCAAGAGACCCGATGGTATGACGTTGGTCCCCTGGGAACGGGGACGTGCTCTAGTGTGGGACGCCACGTGCGTCGACACCCTTGCCGCGTCGCATCTCAGGGGGACAGCGCATAAAGCGGGAGCCGCGGCGGAAAATGCGGAGTCCAGCAAGCGGCGCAAGTATGTAAGTATATTAAAAGATTACATATTTGTGCCGTTTGCTGTAGAAACTCTGGGCCCATGGAGTCCAAGCGCAAAAAAGTTTTTAAAAGACATAACACCGCGTCTTGTTGTCTCCTCCGGTGACAAGAGGGCTGGCTCTTTCTTCGCCCAGAGAATTAGTATTGCAATTCAGCGGGGAAATGCAGCCAGCGTTCTTGCCACCATTCCACGCGGACGGGACTTATATCCCTATCCTTAATATTAATTTTATTTTATATGTTGTAAATATTTTTTCGAATAAATGTATATTAAATGTATTTATTTACATTATTAAATATTTTTGTGTCCCGACCAGGAATCGAACCCCGTACCTCCGAGTCTAAATCCACGGACTTAACCGCTAGACCACGGAGCAGTTATTGATATATTTGTAAAATTCTTTACCTACATCTTTTGTAGGATTATTTTATTGTGAAACCCTAGTAATAAGTATTTTTGATTAATAAACTATATTTGAATGTAATTTTATTGAAAATACAATTAACTTTTGAGCTAAAAATATATTTGCGCTAAAGACTTTATCCAGCAAAGTTTAACAGTTCAGTTAATACTCGTTCAAATAGACTGACAAAGATCTTGAAATTAACTGGATGTGGCAAAAAAAGGGATTCTCTCTGCCTCACGGTGTAGCATAAACTCACCAGCGTGCATGAGTAAAGTATCTACACGATCGTATCCCTTGCGGGGTAGTCTGAAACCAGGCCTTTTTAAAGAAGCAGATCTACATTTAGCCTACTTTACTAAGCAAGCTCGTTCATGTCTGTAGCCAGACATATACCAGACTCAAGAAATATCACAAATAACTTAAATAAATTATCAAAGAGGTACCATCGATCCGCGATCTCGGTGTGGAGATGGACCAGTCAATGAAATTTAATAAGCACATTGATGAGACCATCAAAAAGGCGAACAGGGCTCTTGGCTTTGTTATACGCAATACTAAAGTGTTTAGGAATTGTCAAACACTGAAGATTTTATACAACGCTTATGTTAGGACCACACTGGAGTACTGCAGCACGGCCTGGAATCCCGTATATAAGGTGCACAGTGACAGAATGGAACGGGTGCAGAAACGTTTTCTCTATCATCTATCTTACGCGAACGGTCTATGCCGAACTCTGGGATCGTACTCTGAAAGACTGGATTATTACCATTTTAGGTCATTAAGCGATAGGCGCGCATGTAATGATTTACCGTTTTTGTATAAGCTTCTTAACGGGTTAATTGAATGTCCTGATCTTCTTTCCGAAACTAAGTTTAAGGTCCCTGGTACTAGGTTAAGGAGCATCGTAAAGAAGTTCTTGTTTGCAATGCCACGTTGCCGCACTAACTTGGGAACTCATGCTCCTCTTGTGCGAATGATGTCTTTGTCTGACGGGATAGATGGTTTCGACGTATTTTGTTCGTCTATTAGATCGATTAAATCTTTAAATGTTGGATGGATTTGATTGAATTGATTTGATTTGATTTAATTTGATTTAATTTGATTTAGTTTGATTTGATCTGATATAATTTGATTTGATTTAATTTGGTTTATATTGATTTTGATTTAAAAAAAAAAAACAGGGAGATTAAAAACTGAGGATTGCGCTTTGTTACAAAAAGATGTAGAAGAGACTGCAGAGTTATTTTATTTTATTTTATTTTATTTTATTTTATTTTATTTTATTTTATTTTATTTTATTTTATTTTATTTTATTTTATTTTATTTTATTTTATTTTATTTTATTTTATTTTATTTTATTTTATTTTATTTTATTTTATTTTATTTTATTTTATTTTATTTTATTTTATTTTATTTTATTTTATTTTATTTTATTTTATTTTATTTTATTTTATTTTATTTTATTTTATTTTATTTTATTTTATTTTATTTTATTTTATTTTATTTTATTTTATTTTATTTTATTTTATTTTATTTTATTTTATTTTATTTTATTTTATTTTATTTTATTTTATTTTATTTTATTTTATTTTATTTTATTTTATTTTATTTTATTTTATTTTATTTTATTTTATTTTATTTTATTTTATTTTATTTTATTTTATTTATTTTTTTTTTATTTTTTTTTATTTTTTTTTATTTTATTTTATTTTATTTTTTTTTATTTTATTCAATTAGAATTTTAAGACATTTTATTGTTTTATAGATTTAGGTTTTAGATTTTTTTTTTTAGACATTTTAGACATTTTATTGTTTTATAGATTTACGTAAATTTAGATTTTAAGTAATTTTAGTTCTTAGATTATGTTATGTTTAGTTCATGGCTGACTTGATTATTGTTTAACTGTTGTGTTATAGCATGTGGTGGTCGCCTATAATAGGTGCAACATCAGACTTTTGATTTAGCCTTAGATACAAATGCATGGGAGCTGTTGGCACTGTTGGCGACCCTATTATTAATAAATAAAAAAAAATAAAAATAAAAATTGTGTCCTGACCAGGAATGGAACCCGTTAGGTTAGGGCCTATCTGTGTGTGATATATATCGATATATATTTCTGTAAAATTGGTCCTTCTTCTACCATGCTGTTCAGACGGGTTGGCAAAGGGGTATTTTTTTTTGGGGGTATTGTATTAGCAAAATCTATAACAAATGTACATACGAAAGAAAAGTGTATTTGTTATTGGTGCATGATGGTACTCGAACCGCGCCTTTGGAAGAAAATGGCTTAATAGTTTGACATGAGTAATGACATCCCTCGCCAACCCGTCTGTGGCGAGTGTAGGTTAAATCCTCCTGAAATTTCTCCAACAATGGAAGTCTACGACTGTGATGATAAATGACATCCGACTTAGGATATTTTAGTCATTTTCCTTTCTAAAGCTTTTTAATTATCTTTAGTAGCTAGTAAAAGTCTGTAGAACCAAATTTTAATTAGGTATTTATAATACCTGTACTTAATGCGGTATCCGTGGTTTGAATATCATTGTTCAAATAGACTAACAATAAATCTATTTGTACGAAAGAGCTCAGTATTTTTACACTCGGTCTGAGCTTAACTTTTATAGGTTAAAGTTTGTAAAAGATTTCTACCCTTTTTTGCCGCTTAAAAACGGAAGCTTTTTCTTTCTCTGATTTTTTCCTTTTCGTAAGTTAATCTAATAAAAAGAAATAGTTAAAACAAATTATTGCTTTTTAAAATTGTAATTTCTGATGGTGGGTAAAATATTGCTTATAATGATAAATGGGATTCCTACAACGGAAAACGCGGGTACGACTCCGCGTCGAATCAAAATAGTTCTTAGATATTTTGTGTGTGTTCTCTTTTCCCGATGGATGATGAATTAGTTGATATAACCTTATTTTTTATGAGTTTAAATTCTAGATGTTGCTGAATTGGATGCTTTTCTTGGAGTTATTTGCGGCGTTATAAACCAAAAAAAAAATATATTTCTTTCCAATACATATAACTTATTAAATAGCCCGCCAAACTGTAACCACAGTTTGTTGGCGGAGACAATTACTCTCGAAGCTTAATATTAAATAATAAATATTTATAGTAGGTATCGTACATAAAAAAGATCTCTCCCCCCCCCCCCCCCCCCCCCCGCGCGAACAATCCGTCCGCCTACAGGTGCCATTAATTTAAGTCTGTCTCTTTCTTAGGATTTACACTCATTTCCTCCGAAGATTATTTTACATTTTGAAACTAAACTCAATAGGCAATAAACGAACGACTGCAGGCAGGAGGCGAGGAGAGGGCGCGCGGGGACGCGAAGCGCATACATGGCTTACAGTCAGCCACAAATCACACCTACAAACTTTAATGTCGGGTATAATATTGGAGTTCACAGCGCGAGAAAACCGGAAAAAAAAACTTCAACTTGTGCCCCATATAAAGTCCAATTTATCATTTTCTATAATCATTTACATTATAGCACATTAATAAACAAAACAATACCACTTTTGACTAACAATATCCACAGAAAAGTAATTTACAAAACAAAAACTCGCACTTGACATGTCCGTAAAAAATGGCGCGAAGAACTCACATTTTTATTTTATTTTCACAGGCTTGAGAGATTATTCTGACTGGTTAGTCTAATTGTGCCTAATAGTGTAGTGATCCAGAATAACGATATGTAGATCATTATCGATATTTTTTCATATTTACGACAATAATAATAGACGAAATGGAATAACATGAGATCATAGACCTATACAATTTACCATATTTCTTTTGATATTTCAGTCTAGTTGCATTGGCCGTGGTGGTTACTGCTCTAGTTAGACTGATATGTGATCCTATTAATAGAAACATAACATTTTAACTGTTATTTGTTTTAAAGTAAAGTATTTGTATTAAAGGTTGACAATGACTGAACACAGGTTTAAGCTAGCTTGAAATTTATTGCGCTAAAATAATTGTTGTGCAATACCGCAATAGAAGGCCGCCTAAATACTATTCTCATTCTTTCCCACAGTTGCGACTCGGCTGCTGCTGTCGGTTTGCATCGCACTGCTATGTTTGCATTTGGTCGTATTATGTATGTTGCAGAAGCAATGCTATTTTAGTTTGTGAACTATTAAAGAGTGTGCAGTGTTTGAGCCACAGAGCACAGAATCGCCGCGCGCTGCCCTCTCCGTAGCGGCGCGCGTGGATTCCGTGCTTTGTGGTTTGAGCCAATCGACCGAGTTATCGACCGATGGAGATGCGCCTTAACAGCTTCGGTTAAAACACTAAAAAGCTATTGACAATAATTTTAAAACTAATAACATTATTTTCAACTTTTTAAACTTTCGCGCACATTCATAATAGTTTTTTTATAATTTTAACGGGTCTTTACGCGATTTACCTTACGGACATATTTCTCCCGACGTTTCAGCCAAGTTGCATTGGCCGTGGTCACGAGTCGACCCGTCAACTCTAAGGTAAATCGCGTAAAGACCTGTTAAAATTATAAAAACCTTAGGGTGAATAATTTTATATATAGTTTAGATTTTTAATTTAGTTTATTCATTCATTATTATATCTGTTGGTTTTATGCGAAATTACCAGATTAACGAACGATCTAGTATGTATAAGAGAATTATCGTCTTTATTGTATTTAAATAAGGGTTAAATACGATTAAAATCGCATAACAAAAAATATATAATTTCCATACACGCGTTAATCAGTTATTAATGCCACTATTTAAGGACCAGTCCAGTTTTTTTCGTCGATGCGTTTTGGTCTTTTTAGGGCCTTTAAATATATGTATAGAAACTTATATTTAAGAATTAACATTAATATGCATATTGACTAAAATAAACCGCCTGATGGTAAGTGGCGCGCAAGGTCCATGAATGTTAGCAACCGAAATCAGACACTCATGACTGACATCAGTCCCTAACACTATGCCGGCTTGACTGGGCATAACGGCAAATCGAGCCTGATCCTGAAACGTGTGGATACACTTTACTGGGTTTATCGGCTCGAACGGTGGATAACCACCATCAGTCCGCCTACCACCTATTTAATATTAATTTATATATTATTATTTATGTAGTTTAAGCATTATTATTCTTACTATATATTAAATTTAAATAGTTATAAATACTTCTGATAAGATTTTAAAGTTATTTTTGTTATTTTTAATTTTTCCATGCCTAAACTTTGATTCATTGTCCCGAAGGTCGATGGAAAGGAAATACTAAGCGGCATTACAGACGTCTTTTGTATTAAAAAATTAAGTATTTAAATAAAAAAAAATATTTATTTAAAATCAAGATTAAAAACATTATGACCGGTCATTATTATAATAAATATAGGTCAATTATTTCCCCATTTCGTAGTGTGTACATATTTTTAAATGGTGTTTGCAGAAGACATGTGTGTTCGGATGATTGTGCCCGGACAACATTTTCACAAAAATTATACTATTTACAAAACGAAATAACATCTTTTTGACTGGATTTAATATTTATTTGTTATTTCAATTCAGTCATCATTATGTCTAGAGATTCCGCACATGAAAACCACTGATGTTGCCAACGTTATGACAAAGAAATCATCTAATATGTTGACGTAAGCTAAAGAGGAGCAAAAAGAGGCAGGAGCTTAGAGATTTAAAAAAAAAACAAATGTTATACAACCAAAGTCCTAAGTAGAGAGTAGATTTATTTATTAAATTATACGTAGTATGTATATATATATATTTATATATGTACACATTTATTATTAAATATTATTATGATTGATTATTTTATTTATTTGCACCGTACTCAATATTAAATGATCCCAATGTCCCAAAGGTTAACGAGCAGAGAATGCCTAGCGGCATTACGTTCGCCTATTGTATTATTAACAATAAAGTTTTTAAATAAATAAATAGAGTTGCGACATGTGACCTTGCGCTCTCGTGATGATAAGTTGCCCGCGACGTACATGAATGTTCGCAACTAGAATCAGACTGACTTCATTCCCTAACACTATGCCGGCTTTATTGGGCATGACGGCAATTCGAGCCCGAAACGTGTGGATACACTTTACACGGGTTTATCGGCACGAACGTTGGATACTACCCCGCCCCGGCAGACCGGGCAAATTCTGCGTCTTCCCGTACGTGGTCTCCACTCTAGAACCCGTTTGCCCCATCGATCGTCGGTTCTGCGGCAGATGTGTCCGGCCCATTGCCACTTCAGCTTGCTAATTTTAAAAGCTATGTCAGTAACACGTTTCGAATTCTATCCATTAGAGTTTTTTTTTTTTTTTATTTATTTATTTATCTTTAAGGAAAACTTACAGCTTCTAACAAATGATTACTTATATAAAAAAACTAGATGCTAATTACAAGTTTCCACAAATATCTTATACAACTAAATAACTTACAAATAGAAGAAACATATAAATAATAATTTTAAACCACAATAATTTAGAAAAATAAAAATAATATAATATAAATAATATATGTGTGTTATACTGTAAAAAATCATCGCCCGACCGACTAATTTAGGCATAGCTCGCTGAGCGACCTTGAATTTATGGACCAAACCCACTGTTAGTGTCCACGTCTCTGCTCCGTACGACATTACCGGGAGGACGCACTGGTTAAAGACCTTAGTCTTTAAACATTGTGTTATAGACGATGAGAGGATGTGCCGGAGTTTCCCGAATGCCGCCCATCCTAGTTGAATGCGTCTGTCGACTTCTTTGCTGAAGTTGGCTGTTCCTAATTGGATAGTCTGGCCTCGGCTTGACATGATCATTGAGCAGTTGGATTTAGCGTCTTTATTTAGCCAAATATGCCTATGAAGACTTATTTAAATTGAACAAGTTTGTTGAAAAAAAAACTTTTTTCATTAAACAAATGGATTGAATGTATAATTTCTTAAAACTTTGGAACTTTAACCCGAGGTTTTAGATTAAAAGTCATAAAATAGCTAACTACTGGGCAAAGTTAATGAACATTTAAAACATAGAATTGTTAAGTTGGCAAGTTTTAAACCATTGCTATTGTAATATGCAACTGTTTGGAAATTAATTCTAGTTTTAATCTTAAGGAGTTTTCCCACCATGTCGTTACGCTTTTTTTTATACTAACCCGATATGTGAGCTTGACCTGGTGGTAAGTGGCGCGCAAGGTCCATGAATGTTGGCAACTGGAACTAGACACTCATGACTGACATCTCGTCTTCAACCAGTGCGTCCTCTCCGTAATGTCGTGCGGAGCACAGACGTGGACACTGACAGTGGGTCTGGTTCACAAATTCAAGGTCGCTCAGCGAGCTATGGAGAGAGCTATGCTTGGTATTTCTTTGATGGATAGAATTCGAAACGTTGAAATTCGTCGGAGAACCAAAGTTACTGACATAGCATTCAAAATTAGCAAGCTGAAGTGGCAATGGGCCGCAGAACCGACGACCGATGGGGCAAACGGGTTCTGGAGTGGAGACCAAGTACGGGACGACGCAGAGTGGGACGACCCCCCGCCAGATGGACGGATGGCCTAAGGAGGGTCGCTGATGGGGGTTGGATGAGGGTAGCGAAAGATCGCGTTAAGTGGCGTGCCTTGGGGAAGACCTACATCCAGCAGTGGAGAGATACAGGCTGATGATGATGATGAAATCCAACTGCGCACGAACACGCTATGTGCAGTGGCGAGCCTTGGGGGAGGCCTATAACCAGGTGAGAGACACAGGCTGATTATGATGATGATGACTGACATCAGTCCCTAACACTATGCCGGTTTGACTGGGCATGACGGCAATTCGAGCCTGATCCCAAAACGTGTGGATACACTTTACTGGGTTTCTTGACACAAATGGTGGAAACTTCCCCCCTCCGCCCCGGCAGAATAATTAAATTACCTATTTGTTGTAACTGCCTCCGTGGTCTAGCGGTTAAGTCCGTGGATTTAGACTCGGAGGTACCGGGTTCGATTCCTGGTCGGGACACAAAAATATTTATTAATGTAAATAAATACATTTAATTAATATTTAATTTATTTATGATATTTCTCGAGTTTGGTACGCTGGAGACATCGACGAGCTTGCCACTTGTCATGATTGGCCTATAGTAAAGTTGGCTAAATGTGAATCCGCTTATTTATAAGCGTGGTTTCTGACCACCCCGAAAGGGAAACGGTCGTGATGATACTTTACTTTTTTACTTTTATTTGTTGTTCTCAAAAGTATATGCCATTTGCAATTGTCTCAAATGCCAATTTTTACTTTCACGGAGAACCAATATATATAATTATATTCACATCTGTTATATATAAGCGTCGTGAGGTTGCTAACTTGGCATTCCTGGTCATACTGATCGGGGGAGCAGTAGACTGCCCTTCGTTGCTATCCCGGCTGGACATAAATACACCGGTGCGGATTGATACCAATGGCGAGCACTAACTACAGACAAAATACATTTTAATTAGAGCTTGTAATACTCTTAATACATTCATTGATGAAACTGATGTTGATATCTTTCATGACAAGGTGATAGTGGTTAGAAATGCGTTGAACTTGAGGTTCTTTAAAAGATAATAGTTTTTGTTATTTTACAGTTATTGGTTTATTGCATGAAGTTATAGTTTGTAGATCCGTTCATCGTTCATAATATGCTGTTTAAAAGAATGGTCTTCACACACTTCTTGAATAGTTCCTAACAACTGTAAGTAATATTGTATGTATGTGTGTATGTATTATTATTTATTTGAATTTAGTATTATTATATATATATTTATGTTTTATATTAGTATTAGATTTAGATTTAGTAGAATTTTATTTATCTATTTTCCTGTTTAAATATTTGCACCTACATCCCACGTACTATGTTCGTAATGTCCCTAAGGTTGACCGAGTAAGAATGTCTAGCGGCATTAGGTCCGCCTTTGTACATAGTGCAAAAAGTTTTAAATAAATAAATATGTATTATTCTAACACTGCTAGTGAAAACTTGTAAATGACTTTCTGTTTCTATTTTTGTATCTATACTTGTGAATTAAACGTCAATAGTTTTCCTTAATAACTAAATAAATAATGCACGACAGCAAAACGAATTACCTCTATACCTAGATGCACTAGATGGCACTGATAGGCATGTTGGCCTTCTTAAAGCTTTGGAGCACGCAAATTAAATCTAGCCAAATCAAGAAGCTGCTACTTTCGGTTTAGCTCGCAAAGTGTGGGCAGTTTGCTTCGGAGTTCGCCTAACAGTTTTAATGCATTCAAACACAATGCAGTTGTTTTCTTTATACCTGGCCAAGGTGATATTTTCCGAATTTTGACACTAATAAAGTTGACACAGTTGTTCACAGTGAGAAATATTCTGGTGGCGGTTATAATTTTAATTGCTTCTACTCTGTTGCTATCTTTTATGTTCTTATGTTGCCTGTCTCTGTCCTTTCTCTTCGAATAAATAAATAAATAGAAGCGGAGACAAATTTTAAGTCTGAGCTATATTTACCAGAAATAGTATGTCTGCTTTCCTACGTCACTCAAATAGCGAAAGAATGTGATGTCTTTTACACCTTGCCTAGTGTGTGCCTTGTATTGATATTTTATATTTATTTCCTTAAATTTAATTGCAATTGACATTGATAGTGTCCGTTCTTTAAAATATATTCTTTGCAATCAAATAAATAGTATTTAGCTACAGCCCTGCTATTTCAACATTTTAGTGACGCAGTTAAATAACAAACAAAGAAACTAATAACTTAATTTAAATGCACAAAAGCGACGTTATCTTTCGTTGCTATGGTAACAAATGTAACTGAAATGGTCGGCCGTCCAGTTCAAAAACCTAGTATCAACAAAAAAGTAAATAAATAAAAGAAAAAGTTTTTTACTTAATATTGTTATTATTGTGTTTCACTGGTTACACGCACTGCACTCTGCGAACCTCGGCACACTGCTTGACAACTAAAGTTTTGGTATCGCCCGCGATGTTGGTCGTCGGCGGTCGGTTGGGGGCACCATCATGTCCGTGAGGTAAGAGTTGGATCGTTTTTTTTTTATACTAAGCACATGTGTTATACTAAGCATTTTATATATTGCACCTACCTCACATAAATGTTCTCGTTGTCCCGAAGGTCTGACAGGCAGAGAATGTCAAGCGACATTATGTCACGCCTTTGTAATTTATGTGCAATAAAGTTTTAAATAAATAAATAAATAAATGTGACATCGCGCCCACCTGATGGTAAGCAGTACGCGAGTGCCAACGACGCCAGCCATCAGTCCCTACCACTATGCTTTTTAAGATGCTTTTCCACACTTCGCAAGGACTCCAGATTATAGAAATGGGAAATCACACTGGCTGGGAGACATTCCACATCTTCAGCGTGCGATAAACGCAAGAGTCTCCAAATTTATTATTCTGTACGCGTCTTGAAGTTCATAGGCTATCCTGTTTTAAAAGTGCGGACAGATTTTGCTCGGCCCCCTTTATGATACTATTAAAATGGCTCTAAACACCATCGAGGCTCCTTCTTTTTATCTTTTGAAGCCTGCTGGAGTAATCCGAGTTGATGGGAAGAAACCCGATGTTATGACATTGGTGTGGGACGCCACGCTTCGCACCTCAGTGCAAGTATGTATCTATGTTAAAATATTACATAATTGTTTGCTGTAGAAACCCAAGGCCCATGGAGCCCCAGCTCCAAAATGTTTCCATAGATAGAAACAACAAACACGACACTATAGTAATTTTAATTTAAAGATAGAAACACTCTACATCATTCATTTTCATAATCATTACAGTCCCTAGAACATAGTGTCCTAGACTTCCACTGTTGGAGCTGGGCCTGCCAGAAAATATATCTGGAGATTCAGCCTACACTCGTCACGCTGGCCAGACAGGTTGGCGCGGACACTCCACATATACTGGTCATAAATACTGTTAAAAATAAAAAAAAAAAAAAAAAAATACGTTTGAAATTGTAACGTGTCATTTTTACTCGTATATGTATATTCAGTAAAAAGAGACAACTGATCTCATGTTTGATTCGATCTTGATACCTATATATTCTATGTACCTATGTATTTTATAATAACGGCCTAAGACTTTCTTATTCTGTTATTCTTTACTTTGGCAGAAGGTAGGTTTTTAAATTAGACATCCATGGTGTATTACACTGCAGTACAAGTTTCGGAGTGCTCCGATACGATATGCACTCGTTCAAAAGCCGAGACTATCTTCAAGTTGTACGTTTACAATTTACCTGAACTGAGAAAATCCTCTTTTACACTTGCGTGCAATGTTATACGGCTATGATTTGAATGTGGAGCGACCGACTCAGAAATAGTACCTGAATCGTGACAACTAATAATGATTCACTGCTTCCTTGGTCTTGTGGTTACGATCGCAGATTTGGACGCGTAGGTTTATTTATTACATTTGTGATATTCGAGGCTGCTACGCTGGAGACATCGACGAGCTTGCCACTTATTTTAATCGCCAAATTGCCGCTTTTAAAAAAAAAAACCGTGGTTTCTGAGCAAGCAATGGATACGGTCGTAATGATACTGTACTTTACTTTAAACAATTATTTACATTTTATACTAAGACTTTCTTATTTGTGTTTATACCTAGAGGTTAATTACGGTTGTGATCATATTATAATATTTATTTTTATTAATTTATTTTTAATATCACAAAATCGACGATTTGCATTAAGCGCCTTACAGACACGCGGCCTGCAGTGGCGCACAAAAACACATCGCCGCATTCGCTATAGCGGCCATGAGCAATGAACATGGTACAATACAAAAATCCTAAATAATGTAGCCATGAGGCTTGTAACAAATCGCGCGCCAAGGAGGTGCATACACAACGGGGCGAAGCAGTGTAAATTGCGTAATAAGCCGCTTGGGTTCGAATAGGCCACTATGCGGCCACTACCTCATGTGAAAGGCAATATCAATAACAGGTGATCAAGGAAATCAGAAGAAAATGTTTATTATTTAATAAAGAAAATTTAATAATTTAATCCTAATTGTTTTACCTCTACTAGAAGACTCCTAGCCATCCACTACTGGAGACGGGCCTTCCAGACTCCTATTTCTGGAGAATTTTCGCTCGCCATGCTGACTGGTTGGCAAGGGTGACCTACTAAATAGCAGCAAAACACACAATTAATGAAATAATTGAATTAGAAAGAAAGAAAAAAAAATATTTGTCACAAAAAATCACATGCAGTAAAAATAATAATAATACAATAAACAAGATAGTGTGGTGACAAATAGGGAATCAGCTCAACAATACGAGGGGCGTTCAAAATATTCTCGGTATGTGGATAAAAACAAACAAGTACGAAAAGTTTGATATTTTTATTTTTCAATATACTCCCCCCCTATGTTCATACACTTATAAGATCGATCAATTATTTTTTTTAATCCCTCATAAAAATATTTTTTATCTTTGGTGTAAAAATGCTCCTCCACGGCCGTCTTCAACGCTTCATCGTCAGAAAATTTATTTCCACGCAGATCCTTTTTAAGATTGGGAAACAAAAAGAAGTCGCTTGGGGCTAAGTCCGGACTATAGGGTGGATGAGTAACAGTTTCAAACCCACATTCAACAATAGCTGCCTTGGCAATATGAGCAGTATGGACAGGGGCGTTGTCATGCAGAAGCAGAACACCTTTGGTTAACTTTCCTCGCCTCTTTTCTTTGATCGCATCTCTTAATTGACGTATAACGTTAGCGTAGTACTGCCCTGTGATATTTACACCTTTTTCTTTATAATCGATAAGCAAAACTCCTTCACAATCCCAAAATATTGTGGCCATGACCTTGCCAGCTGACGGGATTACCTTGAACTTCTTGGGATGAGCTGAACCCTTAATGTGCCACTGCATGGACTCCTGTTTGCTCTCTGGGTCATAATGATGAACCCAGGTTTCATCTCCAGTAACTATTTTTTGCAGCACCTCATCGGGATTTTCACCACACAGGTCGATAAAATCTGAACAGCAAGCCACACGCATATCCTTTTGAAGAAGCGTCAGCATTCGCGGAACCCATCTTGCACTTACTTTTGACATATTAAGATGGTCATGTATAATGTCATGTACGGTACCAATAGAGAGATTGGTTACTTGAGCTATAGATTTTACCTTCACTCGGCCGTCTTCCAATATAAGTTTTTCCACTTTATCAATATTTTCTTGTGAGGTAGCCACTACAGGCCGGCCAGGTCTAGGGTCATCTTCAATACTCTCCCTTCCACGCTTAAATTCGCTTGACCATTTTTGAATAGTAGATAAAGAAGGAGCAGACTCACGGTAAACACAATCCATTTCCTCTTTTATGGTTTTTTGATTTTTACCCTGTTTTGTCAAGAATTTTATGACGGATCGGTGCTCTAATTTCGTTAAAATTGTTAATTCGCTCATGGTGTTCATGTTTGTTCGGCAATTGCAGAAAAACAAAAGAACATCTCGGTTCCAATTTTACTTTTTTTTAATGTCAATGGATGAATCTTAGCGGCCAGTAACAAATATATATATAAAAGAGGTTGTAACGTATCAATACCGAGAATATTTTGAACGCCCCTCGTAAGCTGCAATACTCGGTCATAGCGCTGATTTTCAGCTAATCCCTCACAATGATATACCTAAATATAAATAAATTATGAAATTACCAAAAATATTCTACAAGGAATATAATAATGATTATTGTATCAAAATTATAAAAGAAGCAATATTAATAAAAACTTGTCCTTCCAATAAATAATATAATATACATAAAACTATGGCTATATAATTTAGCTAATTATTAAAATAAATAAAAATTTACATAGCATTATAATAGTTTTCTTGATTAGGCGTGCTGCTGCACCGATTGAGATGTGAACAAATATATTTTGAGATTGTTTTTAAAAGCGATCACCGACTGCATGTCGTGCAGTGGTGGTGGCAAGTTGTTCCATATCTTTGCAGCAGCATACCTGAAACTCCCGCGTATAGTATTATTATTAGTTAATTAGACACATAATTGGTAGTTTAAAAATCCCCGTCAAGCCTCCTCCGATAACCTGATTCAGAAGAGGCACGAAATCTCCACTTGACCTAAATAACGTCTATTATATCACAAACAATTAAGTAAGTATTAATTAGTAAATCGATTAAAAATGATTTTTTAATTATCTTTTCCCTTTTATTTGTTTTCTAAACGCATGGTTTGTTTACTCGTACCTTATTTCAAAATCTGTTTTTTGTCTCTATTTAAGGTTTACAATCACGCATTGTTAAATAGGCGCGGTGGTGGCTCGGTTGTAAGAATGCGTTCCCTAAAATCCTACAAAGGTCGGTTCAAACCCACTCGGCATGTACCAATAAGAAATACACTTTTCTTACGTACATTTGTCAAAGATTTACAACACCACCGTTCCCGTGCCTCGGAGAGCACGTTAAGCCGTCGATCCCGGCTCCACTAATACCAACTTGTGAAATCGTAAATAAATTGTCATTCAAAAATTGACGTCATAGCCAAAGCCTCGCCAAGCCGTCTGGCCAGCGTGGCGAGTGTAGGCCAAATTCTCCAGATATATGTTCTGGAAGGCCAATCTCTAACAGTGGAGTTCTAGGACGCTGTAATGAATAAATCACGCATTCTCATTCGGGCATGTGTTGTGGCGTCCGGCTTTATCTATCAAGTGCACGGCAGTTCAGGGTAAAGTCGATGGTAGACTGAAATAGACCATTCCCTACATGATTGGACCAAGATAGCCGCATCGACGAAGGTGAATGCGATTATTGATAAAATGACGACCACTCAACCAAAAGTCTAACAACTAAGTAAATATAAGATACATCTATAAAGCTTGTTATATGCTATGCTCATTGATGTAGTCTAGCCCAGAAAATATATATTTTTTTATTGACGTAATATTTTTCTTACCTACCAATTATTTTGTAAATCCCAAGTATGTATTTATATTATTTGACTAAATTTTTGAATAAAATTGGATACAACTAAACCTAATTGAAATTAAACTTTAAATAATGGTTCTCCCACTTCTGTGTGCGGGTTGACGGAAGGCGCTTCTGCTAGGAGGTTGGGGAATCACCCCTAGGGCATTGTCTCCTAATTATATTATTCAGTATCTTATTACTCAATAAACGCTTACTATTGTCATTATTCTAAGTTAAACGCATTATTATTTAATTTTATTATTTTTTAAAATAAAAAAATACTCTAGATACGTCCAATCATAAATAGTCTCAAGTCTAATACGTTGGCAGAAACAATTCCCAGCCTTCGTGTGTCCAGACTTTGCCGTCAATCATTTGGACTTCTTGCCCAGGGGTTTCACTACGGGTTAGAGTTAATAATTTAATAATAGTATCACTTTTCTCAGGGGCTAACATATTAAAATAATTGACATGACGGTTTAAAAAAATATATTATGTAAATATATATATATTAATTATAAACACTGATCTTAAGACTAGAGCTGAAACTGGGATTTCGTTTTTTCCTTGGTTCATCATCATTGCAGGCCACATAGTCCCCCACAGCATTTTCCTTTAAAATATTTCTGCAGGATTCGGGCTTTACTCGCCACGCTGCAGCTGGCCCGTCTGGATGTATAAATATTATTTATTTATTCCTCTAACCGTGTCTTAAAGTGTTAAACCTAAATAGTGCAGATACTAGGTAACTGTGTTTATGCCGCAAGTTTTATGAATAGCTAACTTCTATCGTGCAAACTTCTCCTATAGCCAAATTCTGTTCATTTTAACGCAAATGATATACAAAGACATCCTTTAATGAAGTAACACTATCAATGTCCACCGCTATAAAAAGTATGTAGTTCAAAAATATAACGATTTTTCGGTTTTAAATGTTACATCGAAACTGTAAGGTTTGTGAGAACAATATATGTCTACAATTACTCTAAAATTTAGTACCTACAAAAACGATGACTATGTAATTGTAAACATTAAACCAAGCTTCAAATGTACCTTTTGACGGCTAACCTTCAAAATAAAACACATACATTCGTTGCCAGTTAAACTTTAATCGTTCACTGACAGAGAGTTGGTGCAATCCAGGCTAAGTGATGTTATAAGATTAAAATGCCCATCAACAGTAAACATAACAATCATTGGCGTTTTTTTGCCATATCCGGAACTGCCTTAGTACCTAAGAGTTGATATTCGTATAAGGTTTTCTATATGTTATATAAGCTCATAATATAGCTGATAGTAAATAGAGAAATACAGAATTTTGACAACTTAACGATTGCGATGAAAAAAACAGACTAGGGCAGTGGCCCAGTGGTGTTACCCAGTACAATTGTAAGTTCTTGAAGCATATTGTTATGCTTTTAAAGGCGAGAATTGCTTGACAAAAGAGTTGATATAAGGATGTATGTGTCAATATGTCTGTTTATGTAGCATATTGTAAGCTGCCATTGTGGTCTGGTGGTTAAAACTGTTGATCTAGACGAGGGGTACCGGGTTCGATTCCGAGTCGTGAACACAAAATACATAATGTTTTATCACGCACATACTTGTGTACTATGAGGTGGGTTTAATGTAGATATATGCATAGTATATATATTGCTTATAATTCCCACAACGGTAGTAGAACAAAATATAGCAAAAATAATTACCGACTTCAAATCAAGTTATAAATATGTTTTTATTTGTTCCCAAACAAGAACATTTATACATATAGATAAAAAAAAAAAATATTTTTTTAAATACGGAAGTGTAAAATGCGTTCTTCTTCGACAACAGAACCTCGTGTCAGTTTGTTTTCGTAAGTATATGTGGATTAAGTTATTATTTTTTGAAGTTTTCATATTTTAAAGTTATTATAATATACGATATATTCTAGAAGTTATACTTATATATTCATAAATTATCTAAATAATAAAATTAAAAATAAACTAAACAAAACCTTAAATTAAATAAACTAAAAGATAAACCTGATTAATATAAAAACTAAATACTTACAAATATCTTGATTATATATATATATAATCTACATGTCATCGAATCCAGGAGAAGATGAACCCAATGTTCCGAGGACTCCGGCGACGTTGCCTCGTTGGATGGCAACACTGATGCTCTGAATAAGATATTCCCTACTCAGAGGATCACCTGTTGACGCTTGGATGGCAACGCTTATGTCGCGTATTAACGATTTAGCGTCCTCAGACCAAGGGCCCATCGTCTCTACGGCATTTTTTTAAATTATATTTAGTTTATTTTTAATTTTATTATTTAGGTAGCTTTTAATTTATATTTGTGTGTTATTATTTTATTTTAATAAAAAAAAAGTAAAAAAAAAAAACAATTGAAAAATGTGTTACGGGTATATACAGAAAAACAATTTACATGCATCTCTAGAATCTTTCATTTGAAAATCTCTTCAAGTCATTCTGATATTTCGTCCAAATATAAATATTTCGTCGATAGACATAATTATTATAACAACTTGCCTACAAAATATACTTACAGTCTGGAATAAAAAGTCACTTTTAATAAACCTTATAGTCCAATGTTCCCATTTGGGATTCGCTATTTTATAATACAAATGATCTATTGGTTTAATAATAACGTGTCTGAGATGGGAACCTAATGGGTTTGGGGATTAGGGTCGTAATAATACTTTTCTTATCTTACAACTTTACCAACTGGTATAAAGGAAAGACAAGAATTGAATGCCGTTGTTGCCAGCGGTACTTTTTTGAAGTTTTCCACAGAATATTTACACATAACCTAAGTTACGGCTTTCAGGTATGCGGATGCATATTTTGGCCTGTGCGAGTGGTTCGGTTGCGGAATAGAGAAGAAGGGATAAGGTTGTGGAGCTCTTCCGAACATTCACCCATAAATAATAATTCTTCACTCACCAACTTCCACTGAGGCCAACTGATTCTAGAATCCGTTCCTGATGAACAAGCAAGCAGATACATCGTTAAAATAAAATGTTGAAACACCTCAAAGGGTTTCGCGAAAGCTCCCAGTTCCCAAAGTTTTAGTCAAATAATTCTTGGATCACTGCCAAACTAATGGCGTGTTCAGACTACACGATTTTAATTAAAAAAGCAATGCATCAAAGAAATCCGGTTTCGAGATTTATTATTATTATTATTGGCCGAGTGAAAATAATCTTATAATAATAGAAAATATTTTATAACTATAAACAAAAGATTCCTGGTCGGGACACAATAATATTTATTAATGTAAATAAATACATTTAATTAATATTAATTTATTTGTGATATTTCACGAGCTTGCCACTTGTCATGATTGGCCTATAGTAAAGTTGGCTAAATATTAATCCACTTATTTATAAGCGTGGTTTCTGACCACCCCGAAAGGGAAACGGTCGTGATGATACTTTACTTTTTATAAACAAAAGAGTTGTCGCATTACCCTCCGTCAAGTTAAAACTGAGCAACAGATAGGCGATGTTCTCCGCCTGCGCTCACGCTGCCCCGATTAAATAGGTTCGGGTGCACAGTATAAGCTTTGTAAGCAAATCAAATAATTATCTTTTGACATGTCTACCGTATTAGGCATACCAAAAGTGACAAACTAACTACCAATCACGCGGAAAATATAAAAATATTTATCATAGATTATTTTAATCATGCTTTCTGCAACCGGTTGTAAGTGTTATTATTAATACCGAACGACAAAATAGCGAGAGAAAGAATTAAGTAAGTAAACATTCGCGCGATCGTTGACCTCTCGCTACCTACTTGATTAAGCTCAGTATGAGTGGCGATATTGTTAGGATACCTTCTGTAAAATAAAATAAATAATAAAATAACGTTTATTGGATCATAATCAAATAATTTCAGTTAGTGAGCACTGCCTTCTGGAAAATAAATTCTGAGCTCCAGAAGGCAGTTTTCCTATATTGACACAATAATACTATACAAGTACTTACATAAATTAATAATACAGTGCATTCCCATCCTCCCGAACCTTAAGATATTACTGACTATTTTTAAAAAAAACATAGTTCTTTATTTTTACCTGACTACTCGACGCAAAGAACCCTTTTTATATATGTTTATTAGCCTATGTACGAGTATGTATGCTTGTTCCTTTGTGGCACACTGGAGACCAAACGCGTTGACCGATTTTGATGATTGTCATGTCAATCGATTTGTTTTCATGACACGAGTGTCACTGAATATATTACAATAACCAAATTTTGTTAAGGGGACAACCAGATATGGCGTGTGAAAAAATAAAAAAAATAAAGTCGACAAACTATATTGAGTGGAATATATCATCGAATAGGTATTTAAAAATTATGTTGAGGTTTCTCTTATCATTTTTATTTTAGTTTATAATAAAAAAATAAATGATTAATTCCATGCAGTAGCCTCCGATTGCCTCCGTGGTGTAGCGGTTAAGTCCGTGGATTTAGACACAGAGGTACCGGGTTCGATTTCTGGTCGGGACACAATAATATTTTAATTTAAATTATTAAAAGTTAATTAATATTTAATTCATTTGTGATGTTTCTCGAGTTTGGTACGCTAGAGACATCGACGAGCTTGCCACTGTCATGATTGGCATAGCTATAATATTTCTGTATTTATAATTTTGTTATTTTATTGTTTCTCTTTCCAAATGATGGTTATCATGTACTGCTCCAGATTCACAAATATGTACTATAAATTGATATCATTTTATATCAATATTGTATAAAAATTGTCATTTAAAAGTGCAGAATACATCTCTTTTTGTCCTATGCCTACTTGCAAAATAAACGAATTGAATTATATATTACATATTATATATAAAATGTGAATCCGCTTCTATATAAGCGTGGTTTCTGACAACCCCGAAAGGGAAACGGTCGTGATGATACTTTCCTTTTTTTATATTGCTTAGAGCTTGGGCTTAGGTGATACGCTCTGACACGTGTGTGAACCAGCCGTAACCTTCGATGTAGCACTTCCTCGAAATGTTAGTCGGTAAACTTTGTGAATGAATTGAAATACAAAATGAATGCGAACAAATAAGTATAAATTAATATCCTTTTAATCTAGGAAAGGGCATTAAGTGATATTCCAGGAAAATGGCGGGAATTTAAATTAACTTTACGATGAAGTATTAAGTGAATATTTTTTATTCGAAGTAATATACAAACAATATAAAAGAATTACAATATAATAATTAACCTAAAAAATAAACTAAATCTAAATAACAAATTAAATATAATAAAAAAAAATTATACATACCTTATAATATAAAAATTTCCTCCAGGCCATTGTCCAGTGGCATGGTGCCCAAAACACTGGCAGCATTTCCTCGTTGAATTTCAATACTAATCTTTTCAGCGAGGAAGCTGCCAGCCCGTGGGTCACCAGAGACGTCGACTAGTTTTTTAGATATTTCTTTAAATAAAGTTTTTGCCTCGAGGCCCCACGGTCCCATGGTTTCGACGGCAAAGGCCACAAATATATAATCATTGCAAATGTTTATATATTTGCGGCGCTTGACGTTTTGAGCTTGTTCTGCCGCCGCACCAGCTCTGACAGTAGTTCCTTGAAGATGGGAAGTTGCTAGCGTGTCTACACATGTGACGTCCCACACTAGTGATTTTCCCAAACTCCAAGGAACTAAGGTCATTAAGTAAGTATCATCACGGCCATAAATAAACGCATATCAAAAACCACGAAACATTGCTAAAAGCGGGATCATATTTATCCAACTACAGGCAACAAGTGGCAAGCTCGAATTACCGTCATACCCAGTCAAGCTAACATAGTGTTAGGGACTGATGTCAGTCATAAGTCTCAGATTCTAGTTGCTAACATTCATGGACCTCGCACGCCACTTACCATCAGGTGGGGGCAAGGTCACATGTCGTGTGTCATGTGTCATCGTCATCTTCACAGCCCCTAGAACACAACCCCTTCACTGCTAGAGAAGGGCCTTCCCATAGACATAGGATCGTCGCTTAAAGATGAACGAAGCGTGCGAGTGAGACCTCGAGGATAACCACAATAGCGTGTGCTAGAAAGAGTGAGCATGAAAACAACCGATACGCCAAATTATTTTTTGACGTTCAGCGCCTATCAACCGGTTCACTTTAGCGATCTGCATATTTTTCGCGATTATTAAGTATTTTCCAGTAATAAAGTGAATATATTGTGAAATACGAGTATGGTGTCGTGTTCCTTTACTAACTGTGAAGTGACGGCGCGGAATAACGCAAAGAAGTGTACTTTTCACAGGTAATTCTTCAATACTATACCAATGTTTTTTGAGCATATTTTTGGATGTTTAACGCTCTATGTGACAAAAAAATCAGTTGAGATTGTGAAATACATGTGGTATTATCTTTTTAAATGCCAATAACTAAATTTTCAACAGTAAATAAAGATATTTTGTGTACGTGAAAAAATGATACACCTACACTAGTGCTTGACTAAACTGACATTTTTTATCGATAGTTATCGACATTTTGTAGTCGCGTGATGAAATATTAATTAATAACAACATGAGAATGGTTGGAAAAGGAAGGAAATATGTCGCAACTCACTGAAATAATATATTAAAGTCGATCTGAGTCACGTGGGTGAAATGGGGTTAACTTTTAAGGGTAAATAGTTTTTTACAATTTTAAATTAAACCAGACCTTTTATCAAAAAATGTTTAATGTAAAAGTTGTAGGTAATAAAAAAGTCTATAAGTTTTGTATAAACAATTTTATCACATAACCTAATTTTTTTTTTATATGGGAATTTTCAAATGTTATACTCGTTTATGCAAATAGTGGTTTGGATACTAGCATCCGTCCTTAAGTTAGGCAGCACGGTGGTGGCGCGAAATTAAAATATTTTTAGTTAAAGCTGGCAATAAAGCTGAATTTCTTTAGAACATTTCTATAGAAACCGAGTACTAAATGGAAAAGAAAAACTAAATAAAACATGAATATTTACTATTTAATTCTTTAATAACTTCCCTTAAAGTTAAAAGGTGCTTTGTAGTCCTTTTGAACTTAGCTCTTAAATTTCTTATGAGCTTATTTTTTTCCAAAATCTTTCTTTTAAGATGTGTATTACAGTGCAGAAGTTTCTGTTTTCTTGGAGTTAATACTTCAGTTGAAGGACATTGGGTCTTCTGATGTTGGTGGAGTGCGTTCTTTAGATGGAAACGTAGTGTCCTTATCCACATAGGAAGACCCCTTAGCGTAATGCTAGATGTCTTATGGATATTATTAGTCAAAAGTGGTGTTGTTTTGTTTAATAATGTGCTACAATCATCGATGTCTATAGATAGGCCTATCCAATACAAAACACAGTCCAAAAACGTGCCGCTTGCGACGTGTACCTACCAACTTTGGGGATAAATTCTCAAGCTATGATAATGTCACATGCAATATTTATCGGAAATTATTTCGCAATGCATACTAAAAGACTAGTTTCCCTCAATATTATTGTTAGGTAAGCGCGCTCTACGCTTGCTAGCTCGCGACTGTTGGTGCAGCTACATGACTTCGATTGGTTTTGCAGGAACGTTTTTATATCAGTGATGGCCTATCTATATACATCGGTGGCTACAATGTGAATTATTATGGAAAACGATAAATTTGACACGGTATATGGGGCTAAAGTGACAGTTATTTTTTGCGGTTTTCCCGCGCTGTCAACTCTCATATATCCGACGTATTTGCGCGATAAAGTCGCGAGTGACTCCGAAGAGCATCAAATTCTGCAACATCTGGAATTTGATGACGACCTCATTAACTCATAAAGTTATTATTATTGAAATATGTTTTTTTTAAGCCTAAAATATGAAAGTAAATGACGAGGAGTGATTATTTAAATATAGAAAAGTAAAGTATCATCACGACCGTTTCCCTTTCGGGGTGGTCAGGAACCACGCCTATAAATAAGCGGATTTACATTTAGCCAACTTTACTATAGGCCAATCATGACAAGTGGCAAGTTCGTCGATGTCTCCAGCGTACCAAACTCGAGAAATATCACAAATAAATTAAATGTATTTATTTACATTAATATATATTTTTGTGTCTCGACCAGGAATCGAACCCGGTACCTCCAAGTCTAAATCCACGGACATAACCGCTAGACCACGGAGGTAATATTTAAATGTATTGCTGCAAAATGTATCGATATTACTATGGAACATCTCTAAATTTTACTCACACTAGAATAATTACGCACGCTAAAATAATTAACTTTTTGGCGTGTTTTGCAATTTGCTTTGTTGATCTTGTTAGTATTCTATATCTATGGGCCTTCCAGAATATATATCTGTAGAATTTAGCCTACAGAAGCTTGGATATTTCAAGCTCACACATAAATAATAATAATAAAAAACAATAGAAAGAAAAAAGAGAAAGAAAACTCTTATTTCTTAAAAACAGCTTAGATGTAAAAAATATATATATAAAAAAAATATTAAAAGAAAATGAGCTGCTATGACAAATAGGTATTAACGTACGCATACGCAAAAAACTCTTGTTTACCCTAACGTCGCCAGGTCGATGGTAGGTAAAAAGTCATACATACCTATTATACTATTATATCCGAAATTCGTTTTATGAGCTCGCAACCAATTAACTGCGCGCTAAAATTTAAAAATATCATGCATTTTATTACGATACATATTTAGGTACTTACACATTACATATTTTTTTAGTATCATCATCACGACCGTTTCCCTTTAGGGGTGGTCAGAAACCACGCTTATAAATAAGCGGATTCACATTTAGCCTACTTTACTATAGACCAATCATGACAAGTGGCAAGCTCGTCGATGTCTCCAGCGTACCAAACTCGAGAAATATCACAAATAAATTAAATAATAACGGTGACAAGAGGGCTGGCTCTTTCTTCGCCCAAAGAATCAGTATTGCAATTCAGCGGGGAAATGCAGCCAGCGTTCTTGCCACCATTCCACGCGGACGGGACTTATATCCCTATCCTTAGTATTAATATTAATTTTATTTTATATTTTGTAAATATTTTTTTTTTATAATTAAATGTATTTATTTACATTGATAAATATATTTGTGTCCCGACCAGGAATCGAACCCGGTACCTCCGAGTCTAGACCACGGAGGCAGTTTTTTTTTTTTTTTTACATATTTTTTAATAAGCTTGTATAGTTTTTTTTTTTTTTATTATTTACATTTTTTTTTTTTAATAAGCGTGTATAGTTCGCTTGTTGACAACAACGACCGACATGTTGAATGAATTGAACGAATTGATTGAAATAACAAATAAATGACAAGTCTATTATGTTTTAACCACAGACATTAAATTTAGTATCCTACAGTCTACTAGGCGGCACTTTCTAAAAATCAAAATTTGTCAATTGCTTGTTTTAAGATTCCACTCCCTGGTCTAGGACTCTGTGTTCCAGTGGTTGTGATGATGATGATGATGTGTTCCCGATCAGGAATCGAACACTCCATCTACGCATTTCAATCTACGGTCCTCATTAACCGCTAGACCACGGAGCAGTCAGTTACTTTACGATGTTTATGTAAAAACGTCTTAAGTAAGTTACGACCTTGTTAATTCAATTAATTTACTGTGGTCTAGTAACCACCCCTTAGACAAAAAAACTTATTTAAATAAACAATAAATTGTTTACAGATATCGACCCCTTATATCTGTCTAAACACCTATTCAGAGGAAGGAGAATCCTTATCCTTAGCAAGATAGAGGTGTAGTTCTATATAAATAATATATTAGATATGCACAATGCAATGAAATCTACTCAATTTCACTCATTTACACCTTCACAAACCTACACTGTCAATACACATTCACATATACATACACTTACATAATGATGCATAGATGATTTTTTAAAATATTGTCTCTTTATTTTTATTCTTATGTTTATTTTTTAAGTACTAGTTTAAATTGTTAATAATCCGTTCATGCTATATGTTTAGTGAAAATAATGTTATTCCGTAATTGGCTAGGTGTTCGGTAATCATTTAAATGTAAATATTTATTTGTAAAAGACAGCTGTGGAATAAGTAAATGAATAAATAAATAAATTTTAAAATAAAGTTATTTATTTAAAAAACCTAGCTAAATAAATAATGTGGTTGAAAAAAATATTTTTAATTAGCCGTAGAGTTTAGAGAAGACAAATTTCTTAGCATCCCATGTGTGATGTGATGTGTGTGGGTAAGAGAGAGGAGAAGAATAGTGTCTCGAGCTTTCGACAGACTATAGGCTGGTTTACAAAGGAAGACTTCTCTTTTATTTGCGCTACAAGACGCTCATCATCTACCCCATCAAATGCTGTACAATTCCGTTAATGTTGTCTTGGAAGCTCGTTCCATAAGTGTCTTGACAGTAGACCTGCTTAAGCCCAATTATTACAGTAAGTGAAGCAAAGTTTTAGCTGGAATTCCTCTCACACAAACTTCCACTGTGTAAAGCTGATTCCGTTCCAGATCATTTCTTCTGTGAAATTGTAATATTTTTTCGACATCATGTTGTGGTCTATTGCAATATTTAATACTCACGGAACGGTAAATCTGTGGTGTCAAGGAAAAAGGGGATAAGTACAAAACTTGAACTTTTCACTAGAGGCAATTAAAGAAAACAACTCATATTTACAATTACAAAATTGTGATTTACGTAATGTTCAATTTCATTAGTCGTATACTTTAGGTACGAGTCCACTCATCTCACTATGCATAACTGAATTATTGGCGTTAAAAGCGCGATACTGAAATAACTCGATTGAACTGATTTTACTTATTAATATATTTTAATGTTACGACTAGCCCCTTTATGTACGTAGGGGTGTAAAATAATCTGTATAGTTTATAGACTCATCTTCTGATTGCATTGACACAGATGAATGTTTTGAACCAAAATGTGCAAAAATCTAATTTTTAAATTTTTCAACTCATCTCCTTTTTCCTTGACACCACAGAAATATTAAATGTGAAACTTTTTTTTTAAGTTCTGAGAAACACTAAGATAAGCCTACCTTGTAGCTAACTGCTAGTCCAGCTGTTATCCTATAATGATGATCAAATGTATTCATGAGAATTTTCCAGTCTGATCTGGCGCCAAGGATGAAGTCGCATTCAGTTTTCCGAATTTTCCCCTTGTTTATTATATGCAGTTAATCGTACTTTGGACTGAGATAAAAGTAAAAATGTAAAGTCGGGGTGGTCAGAAACCACGCTTATAAAGAAGCGGGTTCACATTTAGCCAAATTAAATTAAATAAAAGAAAATACATAACAAAGTGGTTGAATTATAACAACGAATGTGAAATATAAGATTTAGAATGAACCTGTTTCCCGTTTCGTTTCACGCCAAAAGCACTTACCTCTACAATTGGTTTATATTTTTAATTATTATATTCGTCGAGATATTTCATATATACCACGTTTCTTTATATATATATATATATATATATATATATTTATACCATTAAATAATCCACATTATATTATTTTGAACAATAATATACCTATGTTACTAAATATAAATATTTTAATTTTTAACATCAAAAACGGAACGTTAAAAAACTTAAGTAAATTATTAACTAAGAAAAACTTAAGTATTGGGAAATTTGTTCGTGAAACCCGATTTAACTTAAGAAAAACTTAAAGTTAATGATTCCTTAGCTTGTAACTAATTAAGCTTCGAGAAACCGGCAGTTTGGGTTTTTTTTTCCACAGGTTCTGTACGAAGTTGCGTCAGCATTAACAATGCGAACATCATTAAACGATTTCCTCGGTGGTTCCCATACTCCGTGAAGCATCAAGTCTCCCATAAGTGCACTCAGCCTAAAAGTAAATTTGGCATTTAATGACAAAATAATGTCGCATTGCATTAATTCAAATTATCAAATCACTAATAGGAAGGAACGAAATGTATCAATAATTTATATGTTAGTTTCCAAATAGGCTTAGGACGCCGTCACTGGCTGTTTTGAATAATTTTCATAGCAGTCCTATTGAATAAGAATCTATATTGAATAAGCTTCGAATTTCTTTGTAATACGCACAACTGTGCCCTTCGCTCCTCTTACAATAACCAACTTAAGATTCCTTTTCATTCCTCAACCAGATACACTGATTCCTTTACTGTATCTGCGGCTCGCCAGTGGAATAAGCTGCCCTTGGCCATTAGACGTGCACCGTCTGTCAGCGTCTTTAAACGTTTAATAACCACATCGTTCCTGGAGAAACAGAATAAAACACTATTTAAATAACTGTGTATTTATTTAAGTTATAATGTATATGATGTACTTGTATGTATAATTGTATGTATGGTTTATGTATGTTTTTTATGTGTTTAGGTATAATATTAATATTAATAAGTATTAGAATTAATTAAGTAACTTATTAACTGTATCATTAAAATTTCTTTTTTTTTTCATACTGCCTATCACCTTACTCTATCCCCAAGGTTAGCTGGTAAAGAATGCCTACTGGCATTATAGCTCGCCTCTGTACTATTTTTAAGTGCATTAAAGAATTTAAATAACTAAATAAATAATAATCGAATGTTTTGACAAAATACAAATTACATAAATCTATGTGCTGAAACTGCTTTCGTGATCTAGCGGTTAAGTCCGTGGATTTAGACTCGAAGGTACCGGGTTCGATTCCTGGTCGGGACACAATAATATTTATTAATATTATATAAATAAACTTAATTAAAATTTAATTTATTTGTGATATTTGTCGAGTTTGGTACGCTAGAGACGAGCTTGCCACTTGTCATGATTAGCCTATAGTAAAGTTGGCTAAATATGAATCCCCTTATTTTTAGGCGTTTATTTACTTCTATTATTTATTTTATTTGTAAAAAGGCCAACGTCCGTGCCACCATGCGCAGACACGATTTATATTTAAATTAGGTTTTATAAGTAGGTTTTTTTGGT
This sequence comes from Tinea semifulvella, assembly GCA_910589645.1. Classification (NCBI taxonomy): domain Eukaryota; kingdom Metazoa; phylum Arthropoda; class Insecta; order Lepidoptera; family Tineidae; genus Tinea; species Tinea semifulvella. Next base: position 2,910,254 of record OU342604.1, read on the forward strand.
TTCAGTTTTATTTTATTTTATTTATAGTAATAATATAGTGATTAATTAAAAAAAAAAAAAAAAAGTCGAATAACATTAATTATTTAAAAAAAAAAGTTAAATTATAAATATTGTTTAATAAAGTTTTTTTTCTTATTGGTCGAATCTGTGACCTTGGGATTGTACATTTTTGTAGCAACTCTTATATCGTGTCGTAATCAAATATTTGATTGGCTCGGTTGTAAGTACGCGTTCCTTAAATCCTACAAAGGTCGGTTCAAACCTACCCGGCATGTACCAATGACAAATACATTTTTCTTACGTACATTTGTCATAGATTTACAATACCACCGTTCCCGTGTGAGGAGAGCACGTTAAGCCGTCGGTCCCGGTTTCACTAATACCAACTTGTGGAATCGTTAATAAATTGTCATAATAAATTGACATTATTTCCTCGCCAAGCTGTCTGGCCAGCGTGGCAAGTGTAGGCAAATTCTCCAGATATATGTGGAGGTCTAGGACGCTGTGTTCTAGGGGCTGTAATTTCAAATGGTGAATCAAATATTTTTCATAAAAGTATTTTATTAAATGATTAAAAAAACGCATAGGTTTCAAAAACCACTCCCACTGTTTGCCAAATGTGACAGCGTCCTAAATGGTAATTCTAGAAATTATAAGCTACTGAAATTGTATCCTAATCGAAATCAATTTAATGATTCACACGTCCTAATTTTCACTAGATATTATGTTTCTAGCCAATCCGTCTGGCTAGCGTGGCGAGGTAGGCCATATAAATTATAGTAATAAAAAATAATACTATTAATAAATGAAATCTTTAGAGAAGTCCCATCAGTTGACGACACTACAGTATCTGAAACTCTCGAATCGCTGCAGCTTCGCCGAAATGTGGCCTCCCTTAGCGTATGCTACATTCCACGATGAGTGTTCTGAAGAGCTCCACAACAATTGAAGATCTTAATAGGCCGACAAAGTGATGGGGACTGCTGACGAACAGAAAAGAAAAGAAGGTCTCAAACCCAGCACCTCGCGTGTAACTCTACGGCCTTAAGTTTAAAGTTCAAAAACACTTTTGTCACCACCGGAATTCGAACCGGCGCGAATCATGTCATTCAGACACCAGTCTACATACACTTGGTACCGCTAGACCACGAACAAGGTGACATAACATCATGCATAATTTATGATGTCAACTTCCTATACCAACATTGACTAAGATCAAGTTGTGACCAGGCATTCAACATATTTAATTTTAATACATGCTAAGCCTTTAATCCAAATAATATGTAATAATTAAACTGCCTCCGTGGCCTAGCGGTTATGTCCGTGGATTTTGACTCGGAGGTACCGGGTTCGATTCCTGGTCGGGACACAAAAATATTTATTAATGTAAATAAATACATTTAATTAATATTTAATTTATTACGACTTACGGCGAGCTTGCCACTTGTCATGATTGGCCTATAGTAAAGTTGGCTAAATGTGAATCCGCTTATTTATAAGCGTGGTTTCTGACCACCCCGGAAGGGAAACGGTCGTGACGATACTTTACTTTACTTTTCTAATATATAATAATTACAATAAATAAACAAATAAGTCGTCAGTCCCGGTTCCGCTTATAACTGGACGTTGTTACGCAAAACGGATCCAATACACATTAAGTTAATTTTAAGTTATAGCCCATTTAAGTTGGAATTTAGATTAATCCAGTTATACATTGATGGACCAGTCCAACATTAAATACATTTAGAATATGTCAAAAACGATATGTCAATAACGGACCTGGTTAAACTTCCTAAATAAATTATTTTTAAAATGTGGATTGAATCCTTTTTACGTCATCATCATCATCAGCCTGTGTCTCTCCACTGCTGGATATAGGCCTCCCCCAAGGCTCGCCATTGTACACGATCTTCTGCCACCCTCATCCATCCCCCACCAGCGACCTTCCTTAGGTCATCTGTCCATCTAGCGGGGGGTCGTCCCACACTACGTCTTCCAGTACGTGGTCTCCACTGCAGGACCTGTTTACTCCATCGTTCATCGCTTCTGCAACAGAGACGTGTCCAGTTCATTTCCACTTCAACTTGCTAATTTTGAAAGCTATAAAGTTACCGACATTTTTGCGTAACTGCATCCAACTATAAACATGTGGTATTTATTGTCTTGATTTTGAATGCCCGGCTATATAACAGTCAAAGTTCCTGAATAAATTAGAACAAATTAGGTGTTGGCCGGTAAGTTGGCGACACGCTCTCAATATATATATTATTATATACATATTACTGTACCGAATAATATAAAAAGTATTAGATTGTGCAAGCCAAAGATGCCTAAGCGTTAAATCATATTGAAAAGCGTGGTTTCTGATGGGATTACGGTCGTGATGATGACGAGAAAAGTAGAAAATATAAGACTTTTGTTTTGCGGCGGTTTCTGCTGAGAACCTCAAGCTGCGCAAATACGCCAACCTCGGTACAGGTTACGATTTTGCACCGTTTGGGGTCGAGACGATGGGCCCATGGGGACACTCAGCCAAACTGTAGTCTGTAGACAGGAAGGCTGGCAATTATTTCTACCAACGTATTAGCCTCGCTATACAGAGGGGAAATGTTGCCAGCCTCTTTGGGACTAACCCTGAAGGGTCGTCTCTAGAGATATTTTTTTTCTTATAGTTTTTTTTTTTTAAGTTTAATTTATATTTAATTTTTACTCGTTAAGTAGTTTTAATTATATTCCTTCGAATAAATATATTTATTTCATTTAGACTTTTGTTTAAGAGAATAATTAATAACTCCGAATGGCGTGGGAATTATTAAAAAATAAAAAATATAAAAATATTGCAAAAAATAATATACATCACAATTTAGTTGTTACATAGGTTAGGGCATATAATACATCGAATAGTGACAAAATCACTAAGGTACTTATTGATTATCAGCAAAATATTTAATTGAATGGTTTATTGATGAACTGGTTTTTTTTTTTTTTTTATAACTATATTTAGGTCCGTGTTGTACTCAAACCACCAAACTATCTTCCTATACGTTCCTAGTGAGAAATATCAAAGGAAGTGATTCGAATGTAACTTGACTCTTTGTGTTTGTATCCTTTGCCTATTTGTATGTATGATTTCTGTTTTTTTATCCGAATAAATAAATAAAAACAGTTCAGCTGTGATATCTGAAATAGTCCGTGTGTGTTGCAGATGTCATTGTAGGAATTAGTACTTACAACATTTTATATTACTCTAGACAATATTTATGTATATTTGCTGAAATATTTATATTTTATATTACTTAAGAAGGAGTACTTGGAGTTTGGGAAAATCACTAGTGTGGGTCGTCACATGTGTTGACACGCTAGCAACTTCCCATCTTCAAGGAACTACTGTCAGAGCTGGTGCGGCGGCAGAACAAGTTTAAAACGTCAAGCGCCGCAAATATATAAACATTTGCAATGATTATATATTTGTGGCCTTTGCCGTTGAAACCATGTGACCGTGGGGCCTCGAGGCAAAAAAAATATTTAAATAAATTTCAAAAAAACTAGTCGACGTCGTCACCCACGGGCTGGCAGCTTCCTCGCTGAAAAGATTAGTATCGAAATTCAACGAGGAAATGCTGCCAGTGTTTTGGGCACCATGCCACTGGACAATGGCCTGGAGGAAATTTTTATATTGTAATATTTGAGACATTAGGATGCTTAATTTTTTATTATATTTAATTTGTTATTTAGATTTAGTTTATTTTTCTAGGTTAATTAATAATATTGTAATTCTTTTATATTGTTTGTATATTACCTAGACTGAAATAATTGTTTGTGTCTATGTGTATGGTTGATGTATATACATGTGTGTGTGTTGATGTGTGCGGGTGAGTGAATGTATATGAGTAAGTATGCATGTGTAAGCAACAACCTATTTTTTATAATATTATTTTATGATTTTAAACAGGTCTTCAGTGTCCTCACAAGTTAGTTCCTCCTAACGTCGCACAAAAAACTGGTAAATCCTATGCTCTCAATAGAGCAGTTTATTTTTTACAATTCCAGCAATAAATCTTGTTTCACATAAAACAATACAAGAAAACAATTATAAAGATGCCCTAGTTACAGACTCACCGTGACGTCACAACAATTATCTTCTTTTGTTCTAAAAACACAGTCGGCCAAATTATGTTTAATTTAACGCAAACGTTATAAAAGGACACTGACACTGGTAATGTTTATTATTTGGAACTCTGACAGTATTACAAAAAAATAACATCATTCTTGTATACATCATACATTAGTATTTATATATAAGTATTTATATGCATTTTTAGATAAATTATTCTAATAAGATTACAATTTAAGTAGAATAACCCTTTATTTTATTTTTTGTCTGCCAAATAAATAAATAAATATTTCAGACAGGTCACACAGCGCCATCTAGTTTCCGTGGTATGCTACGAGGCTTGTGTAACGGAAACTAGATGGTTGATAAACTACATATTATACTTTTTTTTTGTAAATATATACATATTATACATATAAACACCCAGACCGAGACAAATTATACAATGTACAACTTGCCCCCGGTGGGAATCGAACCCACGACCTCCCGAGTTCACGGCAACGTTTGTTACTACTAGACCACAGAGGCGGTCTAATATATAATCGTCACAGCTCTAGTACTAAATGTATATAACTATAGTCGTAATTTTAAACAAATGGTACAAAAAGTAACTGACAGTGTCTAATACTTTTATCAGTCAAGCGTCTGGTGATAATTTTTTTTACTAGGCCTTGATTGATGCGAAATCTACAAATTTTATTTTCCTAATAATATGATTGCATAGCAATATATAGTAAACATAACATTAATCTTATAAATAAAATGCCTGTGTGTGATCGTTTAGTTACTATTGCGCTTAACGAAACAGACTTTGGCCTCTGGATCTTTAATACGAACCTTGCAATTTCCTTATCTAGGTGCTGAGTAAATCCACTATCTAAAACCCAACATCGAAGTCGAAACGGAAACAACCCTTAAGATACAAATCTTTAATATCCTTTACAACATAGCTCAACCCTAAGCTAAAGGAAACACATTCTAAATGTCGTTTTAATAAATTATAATAACATACATTTTGATCTGTCTAAAAACTACAATTTTGCAAGTGTCATAAAACTACAGTCACTTTTATTGGTGCTACATTAGTGCTATTTGAAGTCCCTTTAAATATTTGTTCAGTAGTCTCTTCAGCACTGCCACTGTCTTCCAAACTCACTTCAGCACTTACAACTACTTCATCTTTCACCACATCTTCAGCGAAATCTTCCAAATCGTTCCTCGATCGAGGATCATGAACATTAACATTTTTCTTCAAAACGGATATTATCTCATTAAAGTCCGCATCTTCATTTACAAACGAAGTCAAGTCAGTCATGTTAATATCGAGACCAACTAGCCGTTCCTTCAGGTAATTATTATTCACATGCTCAAACACCACTTGTCCGTTCTGATCGTCCCTATAACATTTGTGGAACAGTACATGAGCAATGGATCCTTGGTAAATGTAACTGAATAAAATATATAATAGAACGCAAACCAAGACGCAGAAAATTACAACACGAAAACACAACATAATCGACAGCACATATCAATTATAGTAATTAACCACTCATCTGTTTAAACAGAGGCTTTGGATCGCAACAATGGGCCCCCGAGACAGCCAATCGTGCGGAACGATGCTTTAACACTGTCTTAGTCACACAAGGTAAATTATAATTAATATCGCGTCCATCAATCGAGAATCAATTGACGTCACTCGGGGGTCTTCAAGGTTCGCGATTAGCCTCGTTGTATTAAGTTTGCCGGGGCGGAACTAATTCTTTCAGCGTCTGACGAAAATGAAGTATTGACTGGTGGTTACGATGGTGATTTGTATGCAGATGACGCCCCGAGCCGCTATTTATCCTTCGGCGATGTTTATCGGTACCCTCCGTGCATATTAAGCCCGATAACGTTATAGCTTTGGGACGGTCGTGGCTAAGAATTATTTTTTGCGGTACACTGAGGATATCCGAGTTCTTCAAGTCCACGATAAGAGTTGTCTATCGATTATTTTCTTTGGCGTTTTTCTTCGTTTCCGCCGAAGGGATTATCCTCGAGGCGATTTGTAGAATATAGATTAAAAAGGTTTCCATCAAAGAGCTCTAATTTTTAGATAGAATGGCGAAATATTTTAGCAATTCTCTTTTCTTGCGACTAATCTTGAATCTCAAGAGTCCCTTGTAAATGTCAACTGCGTTGTTTCAACTAGCGCTGTTAAGTGACGACTGGATGATGTTTTGGAACTGTCGCACGTTTATAATTGTTTTTATAAAAACATCTGCTCTGAACTGTAACGACATTTTAATACAAAGATTATGACAAATTTTATTGATTGTGTAATCATGTTTTTAAATTTTTAGATTTCCTTTTTTTTACCTTGCGCTCACGTTAATGTTAATGTTAATGTTGAATGTTAGCAAGTGGAATCAAATACTAATGACTGACTTAAGTCTCGAACACTATGCAGGCTTGACTGGGCATGACGCCAAATGAAGCCTGATTCCAAAACGTGTGGATACACTTTACAGGGTTTATCGGCACGAACGGTGGACTGGGCAGATTACCACCATCAGTCCGCCTACCACCTATTTGTTGTTTAGTGGCAGCTTCCTTGATGGTAAAATGAAATGACACAATCAACCGCGCTAAAGCCGCTCGGGCCCAACTGAGGCCATTGCTGCATTCGTCGTTACCAATCCGGGTGAAACTAAACATCTATAAGACGTTCGTCCGCTCGCGCCTCACCTACGCCGGCCCGGCATGGCACCACCTGGTGGCGCCATCCATAGCTGCTGCGATCCAAGCGCAACAAAATATTTCATTGCGCGCGACAGTCAGAGCTCCATGGTTCGTGCGCAACATCGTCCTCCACGACGACCAGTTTGTGGCCAGGCTCTCGAAATCCATGTTCGATCGAGCCGACCACAGCCGCTTCGACCATCTTCGGGGAATCGCACCGCTGCACGCACGGCCACCGGAGGGCCGTCCCCTGCCCCGTGAGATCCTGGGGGCAGAAGCGTAACCAGCAGTTACTTACAATATTAGTGCCCATAGGTGCCACAAATCCTACAGTGGTCCCTTCCCCGGCGGCTCAAGCCGCCGAGGTAAAACAAGGAACCGACGGGCCGTCGCCCACCGTGAATAACGCACGCTTAATGGGGATAACCCCGGAGCGTTCCGAGGCAGGTGAAAATATAATAGAAGCATTTAGGATTGTGAAAAAAAAAAAAAAAAAAAAACGTACTTAAATATTAAATCTAATATACTATATACAAAACTATATATCAATCAGTAGGTATACACTAAATAGACTACATACTCGTATATAAAGTTCTTTTTTTTAAATAAACGCATGTGAAATGTTATTTGCTGTCGTCTGTGGCCGTGTTTGACTTTATTATTATTATTAGTTACACCAAACAGAAATGAGTACAAAACATTTTTTAAATTTCAAATCCTTACAATACAGTTCCAGTACCATCTCCAAAAGCATGTGCACACAGCATGCAATTATGATACATTTACATATATTTAAAAATAAAAATAACAATACTATTTGAACATCGTTACCTTAAAGCGTAGACGCTTTAATCCAAACCAAACAGTCTTTCGACTTACCGATCCAACTGCACAGAGGTGTACGACAGGGTGATGTTATACCGCCGAAACTGTTTACCAACGCGTTGGAAGATTTTTTAAAATGGTGAACTGGCAAAACTGCGACATAAATGACAATGGTGAATGAAATCAAATCAAATTATTTATTTCCTTAGATTATCTTGTAACAACTTGGAAATTGTCAGCACTAAAATAATATAAAACAAAAACATAAAAAACATATATAAACAAACATAAGTTAGGTAATCATGGTTGGACCGTAACAGGTAATAATCCATATTTATGTGTGTTTAGTTTAGTTTAGTTTTAACACCATACATTCCTACCGGAATTCGGTTAAGTCATACTGAACAGACCTGCGCGAGGGCCTACGCCGATATTATCGATAATTGTGCTAAAAATTGTTGAAAAATAATAAAATAAATTTAGGAAATAAATGAAGAACACAGAATGAGATGGTTTAAGAGTTAATGACCTTCTCATATGGAAAACAGGACTCACCCCAAAGCAATCCACGTATCCACGTGTGTGATGGCCATCCACCTCGATTAAACCCTAGATTTATTGTCCAATTTTATAGTCTATGCACCACAAGCTTTATTAGACACGCACATATAGTTTAGATCACTAATATTCACCAAAAGCATTCGAATTATGATCAAAAATTAATAAAAACACACGCGAGGCATGAGTCGGTGCGGTTGAAAAATTGCAACTGGTATGGCAACTTGATCGTCATTGGCCCGTAGCGCGTGACGTCAGTCGCAACGTTTTGGATGCATTTTTACTGGGAATTGAACCTGCTACCAAGCGAGGCCGCAACACATAGTCTTAATTTTCAATATATATATATATTTTATTCAATATATATATATATGTTATAATAGCATTATTGTAATTGTAACTTAATAACTACTTAATATAAGATCGTGGCTGTAAATAGGCCGTGTCAACTAAATATAAATTCGTGGCTGTAAAAGGGCCGAGTCAGCTTACAATCTAACAATAATAATAAATATCAAATCTTAATACTACTTCGTGGCTGAATACATCTTACACCTCCTGTTCGCGGATGACATAGTCTTAATGGCTAGCTCGCTGGAAGATCTTAGTGGAATGCTAAACGGCCTAAACAAGGCGTTTCAGCGAGTTTGTCTCGGAATGAAACTGGACAAGACAAATGTCATGTTTAACGATCATGTCATTCCGAGACCAATTTGAGTGAGTAATGCCTTTCTCGAAGTTGTGCAAAAATACGTCTATCTTGGACAGACTATCCAACTAGGATTAGCCAACTTCAGCGAGGAAGCTGATAGGCGCATTCAACTAGGATGGGCTGTACTCGGAAAGTTATGCCCCATCCTGCTATTAAACATTACCACAGTGTTTGAAAACGAAAGCCATCAAACAATGCTTTCTACCAGTATTGTTGTACGGAGCAGAAACGTGGACACTGATGGTGGATCTGATCCACAAGGTCGTTCAGCGAGTTATAGAGAGAGCTGTGCTCAGTTTCTCTCAAAATTAGTAAGTTGTAGTGGCAATGGGCCGGATACGTCTGTCGCAGAACCGATGACCGATGGAGAAGAGTGGAGACCACGTACAGGAAAACGCAGAGAGGGAAGACCCCTCCGCCAGATGGACGGATGATCTGAAAATGGTAGGGGCCAGATGAGGGTGGCAAAAGATCGTATGAAATGGAGAGCCTTGGGGGAGGCCTACATCCCGCAGTGGATATAGATATAGATGATGATTAGTCGAATTATTTTCAAATCGAAATAAAGTGAAAAAAAGAGCTTTTAAAGGACAAGTCAAATACAAGAAGCATAGCAATTTTAATAGCGTTTTACTTTGACAGTTTCCGGTATTTTAGGAATTTCATTATAAATTTGCGCTAAGTAACGAAATATGGCTGCTGGTCCAACATGGCATATGTTATTTCCTTTAACATTAAGTCAATGTGTTTTCTCACTGTATGGAGATCCTGTTGGGTAATTATATTCATAGGAATTACCATAATCGGTAACCTAACCATATTACTAATGTGAAGTAAACAAGTTTAGCATGACGATGATGATGATGAATCAATTCTCAACTCTATAAGCGCTCGACCTTGACATCGGCCGTGCAAATATCAACTGTAATAGCGTGATATATATATATATATATATATATATAGTTAACGGATTCCGTTATATAACGTTTGCGACTAAGTAACAGACTAGGTCTTTAGGTAAGTCAAAATTAAAATACGTGTGCAACCCGATATAATTAGGTAGGCAATGTATTTAATATTCGTATTTGAGTCTGAAGAAACCATCGTAAATGGGCGCGTACGCAAGACACACCACTATAGTATAATCATCTTAGATTACAACTAAAACAAAAACAAGGTACGAAGACATGTCACGTGGAACTAGCAAACTTAGGTCCGGATTAATAGTCGTTGCTTCGCTACTCAAATACGGATACTAGCCTACCTAATTATGTCGGGTTGCACACGTATCTTAATTTTGACTCACCTAAAGCCCTATTCTGTTATTTAGTCGCAAACGCAAACGCCTCCGTGGTCTAGCGGTTAAGTCCGTGGATTTAGACTCGGAGATACCGGGTTCGATTCCTGGTCGGGACACAAAAATATTTATTAATGTAAATAAATACATTTAATTAATATTTAAATTATTTGTGATATTTCTCGAGTTTGGTACGCTGGAGACATCGACGAGCATGCCACTTGTCATGATTGGCCTATAGTAAAGTTGGCTAAATGTGAATCCGTTTATTTATAAGCGTGGTTTCTGACTACCCCAAAAGGGAAACGGTCGTGATGATACTTTACTTTTTACTTTTAGTCGCAAACGTTATATAATGGAATATATAGAACGCAGTGTCTGATTATAAAATAATATTTACAAACCTAGTCATTTATTTGTCTCGATCTTTAATCGAATAATAATCGATTTCGAATTGTTTTAATTCGATATCGAATCGCCGATAGACGTCCTCTAGTAAACACGGGGAAGTACCTACCGATTGGAGGTAACACATTGTAAATTCTAATTGTGATTCTCTTTGTGCAAAGCCGCTTTTGTTCTGCAGACATTAAAACGAGATAAATTTAAAGGATTTCCTAGGAACAGGAAAAAGGATAAAAAAAACTTTTTTAACTACCTACTACATGCTTGTACCCTTAGAATAATAACGCATAGATGATGAATAGACGCAATAGTTGTTAACTATGAGGCAAAAAATAATTCATATTAGTAAAAGATACGTTGTAAAGCGACCTTTTATCGACCGATCTGTTATCTGAATAACACCATTTTTTATATAATAAAATACTCCAAGTGTTGTTGGGTTGTTAATTCAATACCTACTGTCATCAAATATTAATTATAGAATTTTAACCCAATAGTATACCTAATTGTGTCAATTGACCCAATGCTATGCATATCTTTCTTTTGTTAGCTAGGATATCCTAACTATTTATTAATAATTATGTATTAAATATTAATGATATTTAATTTTCACACTAATATAATAATCTTATGCTATATAACTATAACTATAATAACTATATAGTTATTTACAAATATTGTTATTTATCTTTACTATATATATTTTTATTTGTTTGTATTTAACTGTTTTGGAGAAATCAACTGTACAATTTTTTTTTTATTGGCTTAAGATCTAATAATCTATAATATTAGCAAACGACCGTTTCCCTTCCGGGGTGGTCAAAAACCACGCTTACAAAAAATCGGATTCACATTTGGCCAACTTTACTACAGGCCAATCATGACAAGTGGCAAGCTCGTCGATGTCTCTAGCGTACCTAACTCGACATATATCACAATTAAATTAAATATTAATTTAATTTGTTTATTTAAACAAAATAAAATATTATTGTGTCCCGACCAGGAATCGAACTCGGTACCTCCAAGTGTAAATAACCGCAAGACCACGGAGGCAGTTTATATATCTATAATATTGTAATTTTTTGTCCTAGTTATAAGCTGTGATTTTTCTGAAAATAAATAAAACAAAAGCAATAACGAAATATTTTTTTATATATTATTTTTATTTTGATCAATTAAAAACACCCTGTATTATTACTAGCTTATAGTGTCGCTTACCTCGCTTGCAGGAATCTAACTCTATTGTCAAAATCTTCGGGTCTAATTCCCGGCCAGTCTACTTTAAAAAAACCCGGCCCGGACGGACACTCTTGTCAGCATTTTTCGATATTTCTCGTCGTTTTGACAGTAAACAAATCATAGCCTTGACAATATTTTTGTTAGTTTTTTTTATTATATAAAAAGTGGTTTTCATTCGGATAACAGATCGGTGAAGCTCGCTTTTCTACGTATCTAGTATTATATGTTATATTAGTACATTTTTTTCGTGTTTTAGATGCATTGTAACACCGATTAATTGCACAAAAACCATCATAGTCGAACATAAATGCAGGGACTGTAAGCACTATGTTTGAGACTGACACGGGATGTTCAGTACCTAACCTATAATGGCTCAGTATAACTTGCTTCACTTATGGTGTGGGTTTGTTTCTAGACATTATTACTCTAAGCTCGTACTTTGAACACTTTTTTTTTTGAGTACGAAAAGTATATCACAACCATAATACATAGTGCGGTGGTCAGAAACCATATTTTTAACTTTTCTATACTCATGGTCGGTTGTATAAAGGAAGCCACGTGATTGGTAGTTAGCTTGTCACTTTGTTTATATCATATGTGCGTTGTTTATATCATTTTAAAAGATTTTCTGCAACCACATACTATCCACTATCCCTACGCGTACATACAAATTTGGAGACTCTTACATCTGACGCACGCTAAAGATGTGGAATGCTCTCCCAGCCATTCCTATACCCTGGAGTCCTTCGGAGTCCTTTGGAGGGCCGGCATAGTGGTAGGGACTGATGTCGGTGGTCTGAGGCTGGCGTCAGTTGCTGCCATTCTTGGACCTCGCGTACCGCTCACCATCAGGTCGGCGCGGTGTCAAATGTCGAGAACGGTATAAAAAAAAATATAAAAAAAACCTGCATTAATATAATATGAATAGTTATTTGTATAAAGATTTTTGAGATATGTTGAAAAAATATCGTTTCTCTTTGTTATTTTCTTATCTGAATCATTAATCAGAGAGATAAATGTTTTAGTGATGTGCGACAATTGACATATCGATATAATAAAATATCGAATTATAGGCAATAGTTTTGTATATACAAGAAAACAAACCTTACTTTAAATAAGTAGTGTTAAAAAGTGGATCTTATGAAATTAAAATTAATAATTAATTATATTTATTATCATGTCATAGGCCCAGAGTTTCTACAGCAAACGGCACAAATATGTAATCTTTTAATATACTTACATACTTGCGCCGCTTGCTGGACTCCGCATTTTCCGCCGCGGCTCCCGCTTTATGCGCTGTCTCTCTGACATGCGACGCGGCGAGGGTGTCGACGCACGTGGCGTCCCACACCAGAGCACGACCTAGTTCCCAGAGGACCAACGTCATACCATCGGGTATTTTGCCATAATCTCGGATAACTCCAACAGGCTCTAGAAGAGCTGGAACCTCGATGGTGGCTAGAACCCTTTTAATAGTATCGTTAAGGGAGCCGTGGTGGGAAAATCTGCCCGCACTTTTGGAACAGGAGAGCCCATTAACTCCAAGATAGTCGACCTCCTTTCCACACGGTCTTACATAAGACACATAATGGTGCCCCAAACCGAAGACCAACGGCGATACGGAAACTTTCGTCGTTTCTATCAAAACACATTCTATCAAAACTTAAACTATAAATTTTAGAAAAACTAACAGAGTAGAAGAACATCAGCCAGTCGTCAATAAGTAGCATTCTTGGCTTGTTGTTGTAATTTATAGACATTAGCAGGGATTTAAAAATTATAATGTAATTATGTAAGATTTGTTTAAATATAGGTAGAATACTAAAAACTGTCATATGTAGAATACTAAAAAACTATAACTACTACTACTTGACGTATTTACATTAAAAAAAAACTGTTTATATCGACCGCCTATTAGATATATGCAAAGCTGGCTGTTTACTGCTACTGTAATATTATATCGATAGTGGTTTAGTAACATCCCTAAATGAGAGTGAAAACTTTTTTATCTTTCCCAAAGCTTTATTCGATTCTAAAATAAAACCTCATTTATCTGAATTATTTTGTAAAAGGAAACAATTTGGTTTTTCGTATTAGATCGGTTTCAAACCTACCTTCATAATTTTTATTTTTTTTTCTGAATTTAAAATTCCCAATATTTTTTTAAATTGATAGTGTTTATTAAAATAATCTAAATTACTGGTACAGTATTTTAAGACAATTACGTCCTTACACACGCTAATTATTTTTTACCAATCACGTGACGTTTAATGAAATTTTATTTTATAATGAAACTCAATAAACCTACTGAACATTGCTTTGTGCGTAAAAAAACGAACCAATTAACATTAAAGAGCTCTGTAAAGTTTAATAAATACCTAAGAGAAAATCTCACTTCATTTTTTAATTTCAATTCATCGAAAGTCATTGACAACTGTTAAAATGAAATCGTTCGAAACCGCCTTAAAATCTATAGTCACAAGTTTTTACATCTTAAAATCATATACTTAATCTCTAGATAAATAGACTATATCTGGATTCAGAGGAACATTATGGCAAATTTTATTAAGATCGGTCCAGTATACCGATCTTAATAAGACAAAGACAAGACAAACAAAGTGTCAAAGTCAAAGTAAAAATATATTTATTCACATAAACCTATTACAGGCATTTCAGGGAGTTCTTCGCGCCATTTTGCGTGGACATGTCAAGTGCAAGTTTTTGTTTTGTAAATTAATTTACTGTGGATATTATTGGTCAAAAATGGTGTTGTTTTGTTTAATAATGTGCTACAATGTGAATAATTATGGAAAACGATAAATTGGACTTTAAATATGGGGCACAAGTTGCAGTTTATTTTTTGCGGTTTTCCCGCGCTGTCAACTCCCATATTTTATTCGACGTGTTTGAGCAGTGGATGGTTCTGCGAGTGACTCCAAGAAAAGCATCAAATTCTGCAGCATCTGGAATTTGATGATGAACTCATTAACTCATGAAAAAGAAAGATATATTACGTCAGACTTGGCTGTATGGGCTAGACCCTTTGCCTTCCCTATCATCTCATTCATCATCCATCGGGAGAAGAGAAACAAAAAAAAACAAAATTACAGGCATTTCACGTCATTAATTAATTATTTTGAATGATTCTACTCCTGCCAGTGGCAGACTAAGCAGCAAAGTGGTCCAATGAGTTAGCTGTTAGCAGAAGACCAGCAGCTTAGCAGATTTCAGTGACTTGTTAATGTTTAATCTGACTGAGATAGGAATCTACAAGGAAAAATCAGCTATATCAGATTTACAAAATATAACATATACAGTACTACACTACAACGATCAATTATTAATAACCTTTTAAATTTAGCTATGAGTACCTATGGGATTACAATACCTGGTACAGCTGTACCCCACCAGGCACGTCAGAATTAAGATAGACTACTTGCCTTATGTGCAACCTGAAAGTCGACAAAACACAAAAACCTCTCCTTATTAAAGAACAATTTATTGAACGTGTTCGGCAGAGGGGCTCAACCAGGCCCTTGGGGTGCGAACCGGGTCCATATGTGCCACCACTGCAATGACCTTCTATGGAAGAGATGACCACCAGACACATTCGAGACACACATAAGCATCAACATAACAATTACTTCCTAGGTACCCAAATCTCGCCGTGCAATTCTGTTAACAACAGACAAGGCTTCTTTGGCATTAATACTATTAGGAATACTTCTAATCATATCTGAAAATACAAAATATTATGATCTATGTTCGACAGTTGTTTGTAACATTGCTAAAAATGTTATAAGATTACATTATTATAAAACAATTGTATGAGTTATCACCCCTATAAACAAACCGAAAATATATGTGAATTGAAACGAGAAATTCATATAAATGTGAAGAGCAATTCTTGGTACAATGAGATGAATAAAAATATTATTGTTTTTGGAAAATAAATATTGACTTATATTAAGAACCAAATATTTCTTATTCAAATAAATTATTTAAAGTAATCTATCAAGATTAAACTGCCTCCGTGGTCCAGCGGTTAAGTTCGTGGACACAAAAATATTTATTAATGTAAATGTATTTATTTACATAATAATTAATTTATTTGTGATATTTGTCGAGTTTGGTACGCTGGAGACATCGACGAGCTTGCCACTTGTCATGATTGGCTTATAGTAAAGTTGGCTAAATGTGAATCCGCCTATTCATAAGCGTGGTTTCTGACCTCCCCGAAAGAAAAACGGTCGTGATGATACCTTCTATCAAGATTAAATTAAATAAATATTGGGCTAATAAATATAAACTAAATAAAAAATCAAACTAAAAACTTAACTATATATAAAATAATTCAATATATTAAATTCCGCCTGTACGCTTAGTTTTAATTCTGTGTTATAAATATTTTTTTTATTTACCCATGACTTAATCATATGGCAGTATGCCAAGAACCCTTGCAGAATTCCTCCACCACACAGCTGCCGATTTGCTACGCGAAAAAAGTGCCAGCCCTCTTGTCACATACAGCATTAACCAGCCGCTTAGACAGTTCTTTAAAGAACTTCTTAGCACTTGGCCCCAGCAGCGGTCCCATTGTCACAAGACCAAAAGGCATAAACACGTAGTCATTACCAACAGACTCATATTGTTCAGCTGAGAGCCCTTTTTCTGTCGGAGATGTGCCCGGGAGTGTCGTGGATGTGTCGACACAAGTACTCGTAACGTCATTGACCACGGCAACAATGTTAATCCATCGGGTCTTTTTCATAACTCTGAAATATTAACCAAAGCCTGGAGGATGATATTGTGAACAGAAAACCAGATTGAACCAGAAACAATGATTTGCACTTTTCTG
Organism: Tinea semifulvella; assembly: GCA_910589645.1. Taxonomy (NCBI): domain Eukaryota; kingdom Metazoa; phylum Arthropoda; class Insecta; order Lepidoptera; family Tineidae; genus Tinea; species Tinea semifulvella. The sequence goes on from OU342604.1 coordinate 2,926,983, forward strand.
ACAATACAGATCGTGGTGGCAAAGCTGATCAACGCTGCTGCCACATAAACAAATATGTTGAATGCATAACTTCTCCCCTAAGCTAAGGGACATAGCAATTCTAAAACAGTTGTTGTCAATCATTGTATTTAGATTTATATCGAAAACAATATCGAAGTTTTAACATGAAAATATCAAGAATCACTGCCTTTTTAAATTTCCTGCCGACTCCGCATGTCGGTTACAAGTGATATTGGTTTAATAAAATGCACTGTCACGCGTAGTAAACAATAACTGAGATTTATTGGGTACATCCAAGGCCTACATATTTCCCGATTCTCGGCAATCTATTTATTTATTCTCTAAATCCACTTATGTTCTATACTACGGTGAGTATTCTGAAGAGCTCTATTACCTTATCTTTTCTTCTCTATTACTCAACCGAACGAGCTAAAATATTCAATTCAAATTCAAAATCATACGCGTACATATAAATATGGAGACTCTTAGTGGAATACTCTCCTAACCAGTATGTTTTCTCATTTTGTATAACCTGTTTTCAAAGTTTAATTGTACAATTTGAGATTTATATTCTAGAAAATAATTTACGGACAACATAATCATAGTGTAAAGTATTTTTAATATTATTGTTATTTATCTATTTTACATTATTTTGACTACTTTTTGTTTTGTATTATATCACTTGTCATAGTTTTAATGTTTATTCGTTTGTGAAATCCTGTAAATGGCCTAAAAATTGGGATTTGTAAGTACCTAATTTATTTAGGTGAAAACGCTGTTGGATTTTCAATAATAATAATTATTATTATATTTGTTTTAGTATAATAGAGAAAAAGCGTTAAACCCTCCAAAGACGGTATTATATTTAAATAAAACTATCGATAACTATAAATCGTCACATCACTATACGGAACCGTGAAAACTTTTTTGTACTTTCTCCAACGCCTTATCTTAGTGAAAAGTAAAAACTGAGATTTAAGGTAAGGACCGGCCTTCCATCCTTGTCCAAGGAAATAGGTTAACCATTGACATACATTGATATGATAGCGGCTCTCGAACAAAATTTTTTTCGAAGTTGCTGGCCCTAACCAATTTTTAACGTGGTTATATGGGAGTTCACAGCACGGAAAAACCGCAAAAAATAAACTGCAACTTCCGCCCCATATTAGTGTCAAATGAGAATGCCTATTTTTCTTAGAGCAATGAGCCCAATAAATGTTCTCGTGTCATAATGATTTCATTTTTATTTGATAGTTAATATATTGTGTTTTCATAATCTGTTATTAATTTTATTTATTTACCCTAGCATAACGACAATTGACATTATTTTTTTTCACCTTGATAATCACTTAGTTACGATCCCGCCGATTTGAAATCCAGTTTTTTGTCTGTAATAAAGTACCTGATCATAATAAAGAACCTAATCGTATAAATAGTGCTTTGCAAAGATTTCATACATAAATTATCACCAATTGACTATTGAATTAAATTATATTTTAATGCTGGGGTAAAACAGATGTTGAAATATATATTTTTTAAAACACAATAAATATGTAATGAGTCTGGACATATTTCATGACGACCTTCAGTCTTTTAAGCGTAAGGTACTGGCGGCTCTTCAAGCCGCTAAGCATCCAGTTTGCTGACGAATTGTTGCTTAGTCATTGTTAGTTGTGTTTAATTGTGTTTGGATAGGGTTAGGGTATTATTGTTAATTTAAGATTTATTTTTTATTTTCCTTTAAGTTTTAGGTCTTGTTAGGTTAACTTAATTTAATTTTATATAATTTCTTTTTTTTTTCAATAATAAAGTTATTGTATTTTATAAGACGTTATGATTAATGCATGCTGTAATGGTCTGTAATAAAAAGGGCAATAACCATGTGTTAGTTCTAGTAATATTATAAATATGATTGTACCTAATATAATAAATAAATTATTGAATTCTATTTAGTTGAGGCACTCAGCCTAAAAGTTTGGACCTGGTTTTGGGCAATTTCTTTTATCGTTTTCAATAATATTCACATTGTACCACATTATTAGTTAAAAGAGCACCACTTTTGACAAACAAATTAACAAAACTTAAACTTCCGTACGGCTTCGGCCTCTTCGGTCTTATTCCCATCACCAGTAACAAAAAGTTTTTCAAGGTTCTCTGCCCCTTTTTTGGCAATGTGTCCAAAGTACTGGAGTAACCGACAAAGACGTATGGTGGATAGCCTAGTATGATTTATAGATCTTAAAAAAGTGCAGGTCCTTAAGTATTATGTCTATGATCTTAATAGAAGCTGTGAAGTAGCACTTTTCTTTTGAGTTAAAAAAAGTTTCTTTCGGTCAATTTGGCCACTTTTACGTTTGTCATCGACTTATTATAGGAGAAATTACTTTTAAAATACTCTTACTAAGTAGGGGTAAAGTAAGCGGTGGTAGCTTGGTTGTAAAAACGCTGTCCAATCCAAAAAGGTTCGTGGTTCGAACACTGTTGGAGATTAGCCGTCCAGAACATATTATATCTGGAGAATTTTGGCCAATTTTTTTATAACTTTTTATTAACGTGCTCTCCGAGGCACGGTAACAGTTGTATTGTAAATATATGACAAATATACGTAATAAAAGTGTATTTCTCATTGGTACATGCCGGGTGGGTTTGAACCGACCTTTGTAGGATTTAAGGTACGCGTTCTAACAACCGAGCCACCACCGCGCCAATATATGATTAATACCATTCCACGACGACAGACTTGCCTCGGTCGACATGTTCACACAAAGCTGCAGCAGTTACAAGGCCAATATCACTAGGGTGCTTATTGATGATCAGCAAGATTGTTGATTGAATGGTTTATTAGTGCAACTGGTAAAAAAAAAAAAATTAAAAAAAATCTATAACGATAATTAGGTCCGTGTTGTACTCAAACCACCAAACTATCTTCCTATATGTTCTTAGTGAGAAAAATCAAAGGAAGTGATTCGAATGTAACTTATGATTTTTGTTTTTGTATACTTTGCCTATTTGTACTCCACAATCATATCATAATCAATTTTACCCTACCCATACCCTAAAAACATACCATACTTGTACGCAACCGGTATGCCAAGGCTTTAAATAAAGCCAGGAAGTAGGAGTTGATTAGATTTTGTTTATTTTACCTCCATTAAGGCTGGAAAGGTGAAGCCACTTTAGCTTATTTATTATGAACGATTGTTCTGGAAGTTTTCTTGGGAAGTTGTTTTAAAGGAAGAAAATAGTAGTTGTAGATGTTTGTAAATACAAGAAAAATTCAACATTAATGTTTTTTTTTATACTTGACTAATTTGCAGATTTGATCAACTTACATTTTTAATAACATTATGAAAACTTTACCCCTAATAAAAAAATTAAACCGTCTCGTCCTATCAGAGATACAAGGAGACTGTTATTGCTGAGGATCGAGACCTTCCGAAGAATCGGGTTCCTGTCTTCTGCGGCATGCACAGCATCATGGACGCTAGTGTTGGAGGTGGAGCGAATTTGGTCGGACCAACGTACCGGACTTCGGCCGCTCGGTCTCTTTCCTCCTACCTTGCCAGTAACAAAAAGTTTTTCCAGATTATCTCCTCATCTATAAACTGTAAAATACGTTTAACACAGAAGATATTATCTTTGAACTGGGGTATATACAAACGAAGAGAAACACCAGGCGTAGAGTAAAAATAGAAACTCATACATCCTGGGAGCGCTATGCTGAAAAAGTAAAAACAATACAATTAAATTAAATAAAACGGAAGCATGTCCAAATATTTCGGTTCCAAATTCTACAAAAATCCAACGACTATGGGACGAGCCGCTCTGCAAACTGGTACAGGAGGATATTTTATCTGCCAGTAATATAAAAGAGCGGGTTCGCCTCATGGCCGTTTCTACTAGAGAGTCGGGTCTTCGGTTATAGGATTTTCCCTTAGCATCGGTTGGCACACTTCTTGATCGAAATACACTGACCATGGCAGTGTGCCTTCGTCTCGGAGCCCGGACTGTCCACCCGCACCCAGTGTCGATGCGGAGAACCAGTCGATCATCTCGGACACCACGGTCTTTCTTGTGCTAGCAGTGCTGGCCGTATTCCTCGTCACGCCGCTCTCAACGACATCTTCCGAAGGGCTCTTGTAACTGCTGGTGTACCCGCAATCTTAGAACCATCTGGGATTGTGGGGAGCGATGGCAAGAGACCCGACAAAAAGACTGTTGGGCTGTCTCTGGTGTGGGATGCGACGTGTGTAGACACATTAGCTCCATCTCACATCCAAGCGACCTCGTCAGGCGCGGGGAGAGCGGCGTTTTCTGCGGAGAACCTTAAATTGCGCAAATACGCCAACCTTGGTACCGGTTACGAATTTGCGCAGTTTGGGGACAAGACAATGGGCCCATGGGGACCGTTAGCGAGGACCAAGGAGTTGTCAAAGCGGCTGACAGAAAGGTCTGGAGATAGGAAGGCTGGCAATTATTTCTGCCAACGTATTAGCCTCAATAGATGGGAAATGTTGCCAGTCTTCTTGGGACTATCTCGGATGGGACGTCTCTAGACGGCATTTTTTATTTATAGTTTAGTTTATTTTTAATTTTATTATTAAGGTAGTTTTAAATTTATATTTAATGTAGGTATATTAAATTACTATGAAAAATAATAATATTTATATTAGAAAAAAAGTTAATTTAAAAAGAAAAAAACCCGCCTGTGTAAAAAAAATCTTGAAATAATAAGATTCGTCTATCAATTGATGTTAAGTTATATTCGATTTGAATTTGATTGTTTCAGAATATCCCAGCCGAAGCGAACTCATTGGCTCAGAAAAAAGACCATTTTTCGCTTCCCTCCACGACCGTTTCGGAACTTAGCGGTGGATTCTGATGTTCATTTTGCTCTTTTTTATCGGTTTTTAAACGTTCAATTTAAAATAGGAATGGGAATTCTGATATGAATGAACACATCACATGCATTGCGGGATTTTATCGGCTTTCTGTATTGTCAGTTGCCACCCATCCATTGCGTCTTGGTTATTATGATACCAAAACTCAATTGGCATCAGTTTTAATGTGTGTTGTTCGATTTCCGTTTATGTTATAATTCTGCTAAAATTATAATACTGGTTAAAGTATCATCAGACCGTAATCCCTTGCTGGGGTGTATAAAACTACGATTTTTTTAGGATCAGAGGCGATAAAAAGTCGATTCCGTTTCTTGCTAACAGTTCGTAATATTTAAGGGTATTTATTTATTTAAAACTTTTTGCACTATGTACAAAGGCGGACCTAATGCCGCTAGACATTCTTACTCGGTCAACCTTAGGGACATTACGAACATTGAATGTGGAAGGTTCCTGACGGGTAGTCAGAAACCACGCTTATAAAGAAGCGGATTCACATTTAGCCAACTTTACTATAGGCCAATCATGACAAGTGGCAAGCTCGTCGATGTCTCTAGTGTACCAAACTCGAGAAACATCACAAATAAATTAAATATTAATAAAATTTATTGATTTAAATTACTTAAAAAACTTAAAAGTAATGTATTTTTTATAATAAACATACAATTACTTATAGCACATAATAATCGTTACATTTTCTCTATGTTCGACTTGACATATAAAGTAACGCTTGCTTTTTTTTTACCGAATTGTGTTTGAAAACAAACGCCAAGTCGAACATCTTTCAAAGCGAAATATAATTAAAAGTAGCGCTGAAAGCTACAAGTCAAACACAGGGACTACTACCTAAATATATATATATATATATATATAAATAAATATATATATTATATATATATATTTAGGTAGTAGTCCCTAGCAAAAAAAGCAAGCGTTACTTTCATCATTAGGTCACAATATATAAATATATATATTTTGACCGCCTCCGTGGTCTAGTGGTAACAAACGTTGCCGTAAACTCGGGAGGTCGTGGGTTCGATTCCCACCGGGGGCAAGTTGTACATTGTATAATTTATCTCGGTCTGGGTGTTTATATGTATAATATGTATAGATTTACAAAAAAAAAAAAGGATAATATGTAGTTTATCAACCATCTAGTTTCCGTAACACAAGCCTCGTATATTCTTCCTTTGTAACCTTTTTTTTAGCCACTTCTTCACATGACTGGTTTTATTTTGTTTATTGTTATTATATTATATATATATATATATATATATGATTATATATGAATAATTATATATGTACTTGTATATGTATTAGAATGTAATTATTAAGTATTATTAGTAGTGTTTTCACTGCGGATGGGAAGTACGATAGGGACGTTGAAAGAAGAGTGAACGCGGGAAATAGTGTTAACGGTGCCCTGGGGTCACTGATCGGCAGTCGAAATGTCAGTGACAAAGCTCGGCTCGCCATACACAATGCCATGTTGGTACCAACACTGATGTATGGAAGCGAAACGTGGATATGTCAGAATACGCATGAGAGTAGGGTTAATGCAGTAGAAATGCGGTCGTTGCGGCGGATATGTGGCGTCACTTTGGCGGACCGCATACGTAACGTCGAAATACGGAAAAGGGTTGGTATGAAGGAAAGCATAGGGACAAAAATAAGGAAAAGCATGCTACGATGGTTCGGGCATGTTGAAAGGATGAGCGAAGAAAGATTGACGAACCAGGTATATAATGCGAAAGTTGTGGGTAAAAGAGGCCCTGGCAGACCAAGACACACGTATCACGATCAAATAAATAAAACACTAGCTGAAGGAGAATTAAAAAGCCTTCGTAACAAAAGGGCATGTATGAAGAGGTTGATGAATGTCGATGAAGCGAAAGAGGTATGTCGTGATCGTGTCAAGTGGCGCTCAATTGTCTCTGCCTACCCCGTAAGGGATCTGGCGTGAAGATATGTATATTAGTATGTATTTGTTGTTATGTCTAAATATATCTTACAAATTGTCATTTAATAATATTGCACCTACTTACCATTGATACTGTCTAAATATAAATGGTTTGGCTGTCAGAGAATATCTAACGGCATTTTAAGTCCGCCTTTGTACAAAGTGCAATTAAGTTTTTAAATAATAATGATTCAAAGAGATCGTTTAAACATTCGGTCGCCTTATCCGCTGCGTTTACAATAGTTCATCATAAAATAAATAAATAGTGATATAATTTATATTTATACTAAATTTAATCCCGCCTCCGTGGTCTAGTGGTAACAAACGTTGCCGTGAACTCGGGAGGTCGTGGGTTCGATTCCCACCGGGGGCAAGTTGTACATTGTATAATTTGTCTCGGTCTGGGTATTTATATGTATAATATGTATATATTTACAAAAAAAAAGTATAATATGTAGTTTATCAACCATCTAGTTTCCGTAACACAAGCCTCGTAGCTTACAACGGAAACTAGATGGCGCTGTGTGACCTGTCTGGAAATATTTATTATTATATTATTAAATATGTCTATTCAGTCACTGTCTTTTTGTTTTGCTTTGAGTTTATTATTGGGTTATGAATTTGTTTAAATCTTTAATTGGCTGTACTCATTATCACTACTTTTAAAAAATATATGTATTTAAAGCTGTTGATTTTCTAAATAAAAAAAAAAAAAAAAAATATATATAATAAATTTTGTATTTTTTACTCAGTTTAGGTTATTGATTATTTATTTCTTATCAGTTTTTAATTCAATTTATTTTAGTTTGTCCAATACCAGTAAATTTGATTAGATGTGAAACTGTTTATCAAAAGGCAAGTTTATTCCACTCTATCTTTGGAGTACGCTCGTATTTCTATTTTTGCCAGCGTTCATAGACCTCCTAAATTGAGTCTAGTCTACCAAATTACTGTCAGTTTCAAGTTGCTTTACAATTGACAGGAACGAGGCGTGCATTATAACTGGATGCTGAAGGAAAGATTTTTAAGGTTAAACTTCGTTTTATATCTGACAGAATATTATTTTACCTATATATAATAAATTATTAAAAAAGAAAATTTAAAAAGAAATCTTTCTTTCGAAATAATGTGTGATGCGACCTGTGTAAGTCAAAGTCAAAAGTCAAAGTCAAAATATCTTTATTCACGTAAACCTATTACAGGCATTTATGAAACGTCATTAATTTAATTATTTTGAATGATTCTACTCCTGCTAGTAGAAGACTAAGCAGCAAAGTGGTCCAATAAGTCAGCTGCTAGCAGAAGACCAGCAGCTTAGCAAATTCCAGTGACCTGTTAATGTTTAATCGGACTGAGAAAGGAATCTGCAAGGAAAACTCAATTATATCAGATTTACAAAATAGACACATTATCTCGATCTCACATCCAGGCGACCTCGTCACATCGTCAGATGCGGTAAGTACGGCGGTGTCTTCACAGGTCGGACAGACCTCCACGCATCCTCTTGCCGTCGACTTTTCCCTGGACTACCAGGATGTTTCTACACTCCGGAACACGTGTCCGAAGAAACTAAAAATGCATTATTACAGTACTGGACTGTGAAAGGCGTTGTCTACTCCCCAGTTCCTGCTGCAGTATGGATTTGTTGGTTCGGAACTCCGTCCGTGACATTCCCAACATTTGTCATTTATAGTTTAGTTTATATTTTATTGTTGTCATTAAAGTAGCTTTTAATGTAAATTTATGTGTCTATACCTTACCAACTCAGCTTGGCGAGTGAAGGCCAAATTCTCCAGACATTTCTGGAAGGCCCATCACCAACAGTGGATATTTAGGAATCTGTGTTTTAAGGGCTATGATAATAAGTGTCTATTATGTCAATAAAGTCCCTCACTGGATTGGGAGAACAATTATATAATACTTCAGACTATTTCAATAGCAAATAGTTTTCACTTTTGTTCTGACACTTGAAAATGTAATATCGCTCTCTGATTAAAAAACTTGCCAATCTACTCTTGAATTTAATAACAGTTATTGGCTGTTACATTATTACAACTTTAAATCAGTGTACATAATGTAGATCAGGGAGTCAGAACATGGAAACGACCGCTAAGCGCGGGGTGAGCCGGAGTGCACAATCGAAATGTCAAAATCCTGGGAATTCCGTCTAGCTTTTCACATTTCTGATAGACGTAATCGATCTTCGGTTCAACCGGTGGTGGCTCGGTTGTAAGAACGCGTTCCATAATCCTACAAAGGTCGGTCAAACCCACCCGGCATGTACCAATGAGAAATACACTTTTCTTACGTAGATTTGTCATACATTAACAACACCATCGTTCTTGTGCCTCGGAGAGCACGTTAGCCGTCGGTTCCGGTTCCACTAATATCAATTTGTGGAATCATTATTAAATTGTCATAAAAATTAACATCATATGCTCGCCATATCGTCTGGCCAGCGTGGCGAGTGTAGGCCAAATTCTCCAGAAAGTTCTGGGAGGCCCATCTCCAACAGTGGAGGTCTAGGACGCTAGCCCTAGAGGGCTGTATTGAATCGATCTTAAACAATTCGTTTTCGGACGATTGTGCACTGTGGTCTAGCGGTTAAGTCTGTAAGGAAGTTGAGTGGAGCTGTTAAGAAAACGTCTTAGAATGTGGGCGTTAGTGTGGCAAGTTGTCAACAACAAAAATCATTTAAATTGATTTTTATCAACTGGTCACACGTATGCCAATTTCTGTGTTGCGACATGACGACTTACCCAGCCTAAAGGGGTACCTAGTCGAATAAAATATTTTAATAGCTCAAAATGACTCCACATTCATATTTACAATTTATGAATGTAAACCGACTCCGGAACTAACCCCGCTCAAATATTTTATTTTAATGTGCCAACTTTTTTAATGTGTTTAAAAAATGAAAAAGTTTTTCCAACTCTTGAAAGCATTAGGAGTTTTCGATGCCCATTTAGAAAAGGTTTTAAAACTTTTTTTTAGTATTTGCTTGTAGCTACAGGTCGAGCGATGAAAAATGACCACAACATATTGACTAATTATTAGACAAAAAAAAATATTCAAATAATAATTGCAAACTAAAAATAAAAGAAATACAATTTAATACCTTGAGACGATGGCAAGCGTCCAGACGGACATTAGTTCCTTGGAGATTGGGTCGATCCCTGGTATGGAATTTTACCTATTGGGATTCCCTAGCCCCTTCCCACCTTCAAGGAACTTCTGTTAGAGCTGGTGTTGCAGCGGAAAAAGCTCAGATCAGAAAGCGTCGAAAATATGAAACTATTTGCAATAGTTACTTTTTTTCGACGTTTGTAGAAACAACGGGCCCGTGGGGATCGGAACTTAAAGCCTTTTATAAAGAAATTGTTCCAAGGCTCATTGTCGTCTCTGGTGACATTAGGGCTGCCAGTTTTTTCTCCCAAAAATTAAGTATCCTAATTCAAAGGGGAAATGCTGCTAGTGTATTTTTTTTGTAAGTATGTATTTTTATTTTCTATGTATTATTATTATTTTTTGGTTAATGTTAGATTTTGTTTTAATATAGTTTATTTAATATTGTAATTCTTTTATATTGTTTGTATATTACTTCGAATAACAATTGTTTATTTAATACTTATAAACTGAACCCTCCCAACCCGTCTGTCTGGCCAGCGCGGCGTGGCGAGTGTAGGCCAAATTCTCCGGAAATTTCTGGAAGGCCCATCTCCAACAGGTCTTTTACTGTAAGAATTATTTTAAGCGGTGTTATTTTTAAATAAATATAACCATTACAATATTAGTTCGCCTTAAAAGTAAAAATTGACATTCGACACCATTGCACATACTTTCAACGAGAACAACAAATGGGTGGTAGACGGACTGATGGTGGTAAATTGCCTAGTCAGCCGGGGGAAGTATCCGCCGTCGTGCCGATAAACCCTTTAGAGGGTATCCACACGTTTCGGGAACAGAGTCGAATTGCCGTCATGCCCAGTCAAGCCGGCATAGTGTTAGGGACTGATGTCAGTCATGAGTGTCTGATTGACTAACATTCATGGAGCTCGCGCGCCACTACCATCAGGTGGGCGCAAGGTCACATGTCCTGCTAGTAATTAAAACCTCTGTATAGCGAGACTCATACGTTGTCAGCCGTTTGGACACCTCTCGACCCCAACCGGCGCGAATTCATAACCAGGTTGGCGTATTTGCGCAGCTTGCGGATCTTAGCAGACTGGACGAGTTTGCCTGGATGTGAGATGAGGGTAATGTGTCTACACATGTCGCATCTGACGTCAGAGACCTATAAAGTTTCCACGGCCTAACAGTCATGCCGTCGGGTCTCTTATGAAGACGTCATGTCTGTCACATGGTTCCAACAAACAATTCTGCCAAATTTTATCAAAATCCGTTCAAGCATAATGGCGTGAAGCTAGACAAACATACATACAAGACAAAGAGTCTTTTATATTTAGTAAAATATTCGTTTGCATTATTTTTTAAAGAAAGAAGAACTGCCTCCGTGATCTAGCAGTTAAGTCCGTGGATTTATACTCGGAGGTACCTAGTTCGATTGTTAATTTAAATAAATAAATTTGAATAATATTTAATTCGCCGTAAATCGACGAGCTTGCCACTTGTTATGGTTGGCTGATAGTAAGTTGGCTAAATGTGAATCCGCTTCATAAGCGCAAGGGATACGGTCGTGATGATACATTACAAAGAAAACTAAAGAAAAAATTAAACCCTTTTATAATTTAACGGGTCTTTAAGCAATTTACTTTGGACGTATCGGTCAAGTTCATCGATGTATATAGATAGGCCCTCACTGATATAAAAACGTTCCCGTAAAACCAATCGAAGTCATGTAGCTGCACCAACAGTCGCCAGATAGCAAGCGTCGAGAGCGCCTAATATTAATATTGATATCGAGTAAAACTAGTCTTTTTGTATGCATTGTGATATAATTTCCGATGAATAAAGCATGTGGCATTATACTTGCTTGAGAATTGCCCCCCAAAGTTGGAAGGTACACAAAGCAAGCGGCACGTTTTTAAGAGTGCGTTTTGTATTAAATAGGCCTATCTATATACATCGATGGTCAAGTTGCATTAGTCGACTGAAGCTGCGCGGTGTAGCCTTAGTCCATAATGGGCAGAAATGTAAATCTACCCACATGTCACTTTAAAGTTTTTAAAAATCGCGACACACAACGCTTACAATATCCTCGGCTACATCGGGCGATTTATTTTATTTATTTATTCATTTATAAACTCTTTATTGCTCAAAAAACTTAAAAGTAATGTACAAGGGCGAACTTAATGCCTTTCGGCATTTTATAACAGCTAACCTTTGGAAATGTGGAAGAGGATTGCGGGGTGCATTATTATAAATATACAATTATACTCGTATACAATATATAATAATCGATCCATATTATTACTTAAATATACGAAAATAGGTAAGTATTTATTTATTTAAAATCTTTATTGTAATTTACAATCGGCGAACATAATGCCGTAAAGCATTCTCTGACCGTTGACCGTGGGGACAAATGAGATTTCTTTGTTAGATCGAGGATAGTGAAAATTATATTTATAAATTATTTTTATTCCAATAAATATCATTAAAGTAAGCAATTCCTATATAAACATACATATACTTAAATACTATATACATAACATTAATACATACACATATACATAACGTACTGTATATAGTACTGTTTACACACAATAAAAATAGTAATGTTTAGGCGCCTGATCTTATGTTACTATAATAAATAATACAGTTCACATTTAGGTATCGAAGGCATAATGTAAAGTTCAGGCGTCGGGGTCTATATCTCGCAAGTGGTATTTCAGAACCGTAGTATATAAGGCAAATCGAATTGTATTAAAGTTGTCTTAGTTTGAACATCAAGTTTCATTTCACGACCACCTAGACCCCGGTAGAGACTCGTTCAAGTATGATAGATATAGGTACTAAGAAGAGTTATGTTGTTTGTTGAGAAAGTGAGCGATAAGTAGATTTTTTAATATATTAATAGACGGCGCCAGTCTGATAACCAGAGGAAGTTCGTTCCACTCTCGAGCAGCGGAAACTGTGAAAATATTGAATAGAAGAATGGGTAGGGATTTTGAGCTGATTCAAATCAAATCAAATATATTTATTGTGATATAAGTACATATTTTTATAACATGCTAAATAGCTCTGTACGATAGAGTGAAGTAAGTAATGTGTCTGCACACTTCGCGAGGTGACCCCGTGCTGAATGTTATTAGAAGAACGAAGAGGAAGATTATGACTGTCTCCAAGGAACTGGAAACGAGTCTTAAGGTATAAAGGACTTTGGAGATTGCAAAGAATGCCGTAAAGTGAAGTTAAGAGATGTGCAGATTTGCGGAAGCGGATATTGAGCCACTTTAATTGAATACGATATTAGGAAAAATATTTATCGCGGATCGAAATCAATTAATTACTGGATTCCACGATGAAGATAGCCTATAACCTCCCACTCGATTGATTTTTATGATAATAGTGACGATCTAATCTATTATGAGTCTGCGCCAAAGTTTATTACACAAAATAATACAAAGCATCCGTCCCTATTTGCAAGTGGTCTGTAATCACGTGAAAAAACATCTTGACTCCCTCTTAACCAAGACGAAACTTGACCCTGACTATAACAAATCAACTTGCAAAACGGTTCGCAAAAATAAAACGAAACTTCAATCAAAGTCAAACAAACAGCCGCCCCGAACGAAAACTTGTAAAAACCACACAATTTAGTCTAAGCTGAATTATTCCAAAACAAAATTCACAGACAGGCGCGTGTTTACCCAAAAAACCTGGGAAAATTCTATCCACTTAGCTTAATGATGAAACTTGTGGTGCTTGATTCCAATCATGCTAAAATTTATGACCCTACTCGTATAGTGCCCATGTAACCATTGTAATTGATTAGGCCAGCTAGTACCTTATTTTTTATTAGTTGCCACCAATTATAACAAATAAAAAGTTTAGTATATAATATACAGAAGATATGTATTGGAAAATAAATGTATAATTTTATTTTAGAAGTCATATTTTTATTTTGTAAATTTGATAGTTTTTGTAAATTTTTTTTTTTTTTTTTTGTTTTAACAGTAGTAAGTTTTTAATTGTTTTAACAGTAATAAGTTTTTAATTTCTTCTTCTTTTTATATTGGTGAATGCTGTGACACCTAATTGGTACATATATTAGATAAGCTATAATTATACTATGTTATGTGAGTGATAATATATGTACTGCTGTGTGTACTAAATAAATAAATAAATAAATAAAATATCTCAGCATTGAGCTGCGACTATAGGGGTCGGTATATGAATACTTTTTCAGTGGCATTCCTTTACTTATACGGCCACATTCCCATACAAATTTATGTATTTAAATGAACAAATACCACTAAATAATGATGAGCTATCATCCCGCTGTTACGGCGCTGATTTTCAGCAAATCCCTCGTTAATAATAATAAGTGTAAGTAAATAATATAAACTAAAAACTTAACTATAAATAAAAATATTGAACCATGACATGATCATGAGGCCACTGCCAAGAACATTTGTAGCATTCCCCCAATCCACAGCTATGCCGATTTGCTACGTAAAACTGTCAGTCATCTTGCAACCTTATCATTACCTTTCTTTAAAAAAACATCTTGGCACTTGTCCCCCACAGTCCTATCGTCTTAAGACCAAAATGCACAAACACGTAGTCAATACAGAGTCCTCAGGTCTGACAGATGTGCCCTGGACATGAGACAGAGCAAGGGTGTCGACACAAGTAGCGTCTTAGGATAATACTCACCCATGGACCACGAAACCAAAGTTAATCCGATCGATTTTCATTTACCGTCTTTTACCATCACTGCAAGAGATCCCGGACGGTTCAAGAACCGATGGGATCCTGGCAGTAACCAAAGGATCACAATATTGCATTTTTTGATATACTCGTAACCTTATTATTGGACTCCTGATTCAAACACCTATACGGCAAGAAAACTAGCCCTAAAATAGGAGATTCAGCACTGGGTCATAGTTTACGGCCCAACTTGTAGTAACCCTAACTCGACATGGGTTCCTGTTCCATTAATTATACTCTGTCAGCAAGTCTGCAATGTCTCCCCGTCCCTAAACGCCTGATATTTGCTACTTTGATTTCAAACTACTTGCTATGAAATATAATTTAGGCGTTCATGATTTCTAAAGAAGCTCATGTTCATTCACATATGAATATTCTCGTAAAGAAAAAAACCAAAACCAACTTCAGAACTATACCTATATGTACAAAGTGTAACTAAAAAGTAAAAAAAATATTTAAATTACTTCAAAGCTAGAGCCTTAAAGTCCAATCAACAAAATTATTTAATTTTATAAACAGTTATGTTTGACAGTCGGTGCCAGCCAAAGAATACCCTAATAGATATCAACTCAATTAATACACACTAACTGATGATTTACTAACACGTGTCCGTGATGAGGTGACAGATCTAAGAGTACTATTTAGCAGTGACCTGACCTTCCATGCGCATATGATTAAAATGTGTGGAAGAGCTAGAAGAAACTTAGGATGGGTGATGCGACAAGCGCGAGACTTTACTGACCCGAGTACACTGGCAGTGTTGTACAATTCACATGTCCGCAGTTCTCTTGAATTCAACGCCATAGTTCGGAATCCAAGAGAAAGTACATACACACTAATGGTGGAAAAGGTGCAGAAACTATTTCTCAGAGCCATGTACCAGAAGACATATGGTTACTACCCCTTTCTGTACCCCACATTATTTATATTAGGTATGCTGCGTTATAACTCCTTAGAAGTTAGACGCAATAAAGCATTAGTCTTATATATATTAAATACTCTTAGAGGTAAAATATATCTACCTGCTTTATTAAAATTAATTTCATTGTTTGCACCTAACAAGTACCTGCGCGCGCGCGGCCATCGGCTCTTTGCTGAGGAGAGTGCTCGTACACACCTACTCCAAAGTGCCCCCGTTCCCATAGCTGGGCATTAACTCGTTAATCGTTAATTAACGAAGTTAACATTTTGATTAACGGGTTAACTTTTAAGTTAACTTTTAAAAATGTTAACGGACACGTTAACTTCCGTTAATATGCAAAAGTCCGTTAATCGTTAATCCAATGCCACTATTTACCGCACGGCACCGCGGTGTGGCACGAAAAACAGGTTCAGACAAGTATGAAACGACAAGTGCCGGGCGCGGTGGCGCGTGAGTCAAAAACAAAACTAGATATATTTGGCCCGCGCGTGCGAGTAATAAAACTGCGAAGTACTAGCGCCAGTGCTTAGAGTGACGAGTGTTGTGTTTGTTGTTATTATAAATTACTGTCAGTGATAATTTGCGTGTTAATAAAGAAGAGTGCAGTGTAATTAGTTAGATAGAAAAGTGTACTGTGCAGTGTAGTAATTAAAACTATATAATGGAAGACATGGAATCGGATTTCAGCGGTCCTGATGAGAATTGGTCACATTTGACTGAGTATGTGGAATTCGTATCCAGATCTGGCCAGCAAATACTTTTTGCTTGTAAGCGTTGCTTGCCGAAAGACACCAAAATAAAAGTTCATGTATCAAGCCTGAATAATTTGAAACAACATGTAAGAAGGGTACATGAGTCACAATACGTACAGTTTGATGAGATTGTTAAGGCGGGCTCTAACCGAGGCAAGACAAAAAAGAGAACTCATTCTGACAATATTATATATTAACCTGTTAACTTCCAGAACCTAAACCAACAGGTTTTATAAGTTCACTAACGCAACGATATAAAAATGCAATTTTACACATATTAACGGATTAACGATTAATATTAACTTCCGTTAATTCTTCCGAAATGTAACGCTTTAACGTTTAACGAAGCTAACTTTTTTTGTAGCGGATTAACGATTAACGAAGTTAACTATTTGATTAACGGTGCCCAGCTATGCCCGTTCCCCGTGCAATCGTTTTATTGAACAAAATCGTGCAGTCCAATCTGTTATGTACATTTTCATGGAAATAAATAAATAATATACAAGTATGAATGCGAAATCGAACGAAAAAAGGAAATTCTTATGCAGACACTACCATCAACGACGTCCACCATCACGCGTCTGCCGCGTTTGGGTAGTTCGGTCAGGCACATCACCCCGCTACCTTCTTACTCCGGCCACCCACAGGATTAAACTAAAAAGGACAATGCAACTTTTCCCTTGTAGCTTGCGCCCGAAAAATAAAAATCACTGAGCAGAGATAATTTTGGTGTCAAATGATAGGTCTTTATAACACCTTCAACTTTTATTATAACACCAGATAAATCTATCCTGGTGAAAAAAAAATATGACCTACAATAATTCTCATGACACCGACAATTTGCAGTTTGAATTTTCCAATCTTTCCATCTATCCTTACTAATAGTTTTTCACCACTTATATGTAGCCTTTAGTATTTTTTTTTAATATGTACCATTTTATGTTTAATAATATGTTCTTTATAAGATTAAAAGATTTATATAAACATATAAACAATCAAGGGTGTCATAAAAATGCATTATTTAATGGGTGCACTTGGGCGGTTTTCTTTTGTTTTGTAGAATCTAATAATTACCTACTAATAGATTCTTTTGGCAGATGTGGTCACCTTTATATTTTGTTCGTTTTGTGTCTATTTAATCTTCGTTTGTTTTAACATTTGTATAATTATAATATTATATAATACGCATATTAACCATATATAATAAAATTACTTATAATTTCATATACAGTCGAAAAAGTATTTTTAAATGCATGTATCTTTTTTTTCCAGGGCAGATTATTTCCACTACATAATAAAAGTTGGCTGTTTTGATGAGATCTATAATATGGTATTTTATTTCTGCTCGTTCTTTTTTTGTTTTTGAACCCAATAAGTCGCATTGTCCTTTGTTGCAAATGTCTTTTTTAACAATTAACCTATTTAATACCGCAACAATGTGCGTTCACTAATGTCGGAAAAAAATGCTTCTTCAGCAACTGCGTCGGCATTACCGACAAGCCGATTGCGGTCCGTACGATGAGAATCAGTGCACAGAGCGAAATGATACTAAATGAGTTGTTTCCGATGCGTGCGAGGCGGAATTTTAGTCATATCTTCTTCAGTGAAGTTTCGAAGACTCTTGAGTTTTAGGGGATGTAATGAATGTTACCGACTACGTATAATCTTACATTTTATAGCTTCGCTATGCATGTTGAAAGAATGAGCGAAGAAAGATTGACGAACCAGATATATAATCCGAAAGTTGTGGATGAAATAGGCCCTGGCAGACCGAGATCACGATCAAATAAATAAAACACTGGCTGAAGGTGTCCTAAAAAGCCTTCGTAACAAAACGGCATGTATGAAGAGATTAATGAATGTCGACGAAGCGAAAGAGGTAGGTCGTGATCGTGTCAAGTGGCGCTCAATTGTCTCTGCCTACCCCGCAAGGGATCTGGCGTGGTGATATGTATTTTAGTAGTTGTAAGTCTATTAATATCGATTTAAGTATAAATGGTAAAAAATAAAGCTTTTGCGTAGCTTAGCTTAGGCTAAAGAAACCTCAATGGTTTCTTTCCTTGAAGAGCTAAATGGATCTGCTGACGGTGGAAGTGATGAAAGAAACCGGAAGAATGGATGTGGCAATGATGATCCTCTAGTTATTGGATGCGGCATTTTAATCATATTTTAATAATATATACACATTTTTGGATATTTCTCTTTGTATAAGTTTTTTTTTGTGTTAAGTATGTTCATTTATTATAGTTTTTTTTTATTTGTTATTATTATTATATTCACTGTATTTTATTTTTTAATTAGTACATTAATGTGGTAGGTTTTTTTGCATTCTCGCCTTTAATCTTAAGATCCAACTTTTGAGTTAAGGGTGCGATATATTAGTTGAATATCGTCTAAATTATGTGAATGTGATTTGGCGGTAATTTTTTATATTTATGAGTAGAAAGGGTAGGTATAAAATTGTGGATTGGATCCTTTTTGCGTAACTGCGTCCAATTATAGCAAGACTTTGTCGTAAACTCATCTAATTAGGGTCTTGAACCTTGATAATATCTGAATTTATAGCGTGTTTATGTAACGTTACCATTCAACCTAAATTAAAAATAGTAGAGAAACTTAAATAAAATAATTATTTTAACGCAATGATAAAAGTATAGTAAAGTATCATCGCGACCGTTTCCCTTTCGGGGTGGTCAGAAACCACGCTTATAAATAAGCGGATCCACATTTAGCCAACTTTACTATAGACCAATCATGACAAGTGGCAACTCGTCGATGTCTCCAGCGTACTAAACTCGAGAAATATCACAAATAAATATATATACATTTATTCGAAAAAATATTTACAACATATAAAATAAAATTAATATTAAGGATAGGGATATAAGTCCCGTCCGCGTGGAATGGTGGCAAGAACGCTGGCTGCATTTCCCCGCTGAATTGCAATACTAATTCTCTGGGCGAAGAAAGAGCCAGCCCTCTTGTCACCGGAGGAGACAACAAGACGCGGTGTTATGTCAAATAAATTAAATATTAATTAAATGTATTTATATACACTAATAAATATTTTTGTGTCCCGACCAGGAATCGAACCCGGTACCTCCGAGTCTAAATCCACGGACATAACCGCTAGGCCACGGAGGCAGTTTAATTATTATATATTATTTGGATTAAAGGCTTAGCATGTATTAAAATTAAATATGTTGAATGCCTGGTCACAACTTGACCTTAGTCAATGATGATTAGAAAAATACAAACAAAAGTTTTAGTACCCACATCGACAAATTTTAGACAAAAAAAATATTAAAGCGCATTCATTGAGCACAGTACGTTTACCACCTCCATGTATTTAATACATTCCCTATATTTCATTGCAGATTTTCTCCTATTCTGTTCCAAAGCGAGGAGCATTTATTCGCTTTTATTCTGCATTTACCTACTTTAATGTATGTCTTGATAATGTTATGTGCTTAGTTGACGATAGGGTTGCCAGCCTCGGATTCTTGGATTTATTGTGTGAAAAATGTTTGCAGAAATTTATGGTCGGGTACAGTGAAGTATTTTATTCTTAAACAAAGTAAATACCTTAAACAAAAACTAAGCTTATTGATGTTGTATCCTAAGCCTTAAAGAAATTAATAAGTACCTATACTGTCATGATTAATTGTCTTCGTCGAGTCGCCCGCGCCGCACTATGGTCAATTTCGAGAAAAACCCGGCCATAAATTGTTCGATATTTCGTTTGATTTGAATATTCGTCTTTGTACCAGCATTTGTTTGTTCGTCTGTCTTTCCGCAATAGTTCACATGAAATCTCAAGAATTGCTGGTTCGATTTACTTGAAATTTGGAAATATTATAATTTATAAATATTTTTTATTACTACGACATGTGACTTTGTATCTACCTGTTGATAAGCAGAATTACAAACTCTAAGAATGGGATTTTTTTTAAAACTATTATTGTCATTAAAGTATATCTTTTAAAGTCTGTATCGTAATTTAAAGTTAAATATAAAGTGTAGGTACCAAAGTTGCTGCTGTATTAATCCACAGAATATAAAATATGTGGATGCATATTTTGGCCTGTGCGAGTGGTTCGGTTGCTGAATAGAGAAGAAGGGATAAGGTTGTGGAGCTCCTCAGAACATTCACCGTAGTATAGCTTGTAGAACACGCTCAGGGAGGCCACATCTCGGCGAAGCTGCAGCGATTCGAGAGTTTTAGACACTGTAGTATCGTCCACTATTCGAATAGCCCGCCTCTGTAGGACATTGAGAGCATCTGTAAGGTACTTAGCAGAACCATCCCAGAGGTGAGAACAGTATTTCACGCATGACCATATTTGTGCTTTATAAAGCATAAGTCGGAGTGAGGGCGAAAAAACGTTTTACCTTGTTCGGTATCCTTAGATTTTTGGACGCCATTTTGGTGGTGCTCTCAATGTAGTTTCGGTGGTTGAGATCTGAGCGTATTTCCACTCCAAGTATGTTGAAGCTGAGTTGTAGTTCCAGCACGGTGTCCTGAAGAGTAGGAAGAGGAGAGTATGGAGACTTCTTGGCCGTCAGCGCGCATGCCTGGGTCGTAGACTCAGGTACCGCCCATGTGCCGTGCTGTCATCTGCATAGCAATGAATGTGTTCTAGGGACAACATGTCTTTGATATGCAGAAGAAACAAAAATAAATATTATAGCTGCTGTATAAAGGCATTGTCATACTAAACTAGTCTATAACTAATTACAAATTGTATAAATAAATGACCATAAAGATATTCTCTTTAAAAAACGACTAGGCGTCCGAACCAATAATCCATCCATATTCCTTTCTTAGTCATCATAGAATCACGGCGCTCCGGACACTACCCTGAGCCATATGTTCTGCTGACTGATCTTGCATAATATAATCAACATGACAATTTGTGTAAATTCCGTGCTACGTACTGGTATTAATCCTAAATACACATATATATGTATAGGTATGTTGTAATAGGGGAACTGGTAAAAACGAAAGTTTTCCATTAGCTAGTTACAGGACATAGCTTTGTATCTTAACTGTACTGGCAAAGACAACTAGATATGGCAATTTTATACATTTCTTTCTTCTTTGTTCTCTTCTTCCGATGGATGATGAATGAGGTGATGGGGAAGGCAAGTCTCACGTAATTTATCTTCACTCATCGCGTATAATATGGGAATTCACAGCGCGGGAAAACAACATAAAATAAACTGCAACTTGTGCCCCTATATAATATCTTTATATTTATCGTTTTCCATAATTATTTACATTGGAGGACATTATTAAACAAAACAACACCACTTTTGACTAACTATCTATTATCTAACTATATATTATCTACACTAATATCCAAAGAAAAGTCATTTACAATACAATAACTTGCACTTGACATATTCGCACAAAATCGCGCGAAAAACTCCCATATTTTTTTTGTTCTCTTCTCCCGATGGATGATGAATCATATAATAGGGAAGGCTAAGGGTTTATACGCTCCGACAGCGATGTCTGACGTAATATATCTTTCTTTTTATGGCCTAATCATCAAATTTGCAGAATTTGATGGTTTTCTTGAAGTACCTTCTCTTGCCAAAATACGAGTACGTCGGCTAGGAAGTTCACAGCGCGGAAAAACCGCAAAGATTTATTGAGGAAATAATTTATTTTACGAATAATAGCCATCTTTAGTTGTCAGTTGTAATACATTTATTTGCTAAGATTGTCGTAAGAGAGTCAATCAGCGAATTGGCCAACTTTGGCCAACATTCCTAAGTAAATAACAGCAAAGTAACCTTACTTACCTTGTATAAGGAAACTTGGTAGATATGATTATTTGGCCGACCTTGCCCTTATTCGAACTAATCAAGAGGTTTTCAAAAATTTGTGTGGTACATTGGAAAAAAAAATCTTTCTATTCATATATTGACTATATTATTATACTCGTACAAAGAAAACCTAAAATTAAATAAATAAAAACTACTTAAAAAGAAAAAAAAAATCAAATAAATAACAAAATAAAATAAAAAAAAAACAATGAGTTTTACTTTAAGTAAAAAGTATATTATATGAATTTTTTGAGTAAACACTTCTAGCAAACGGGTTCTAGAGTGGAGACCACGTATGGGAAGACGCAGAGTGGGACGACCCCCCGCCAGATGGGCAGATGATCTAAAGAAGGTCGCTGGTGGGGGTTGGATGAGGGTAGCGAAAGATCGCGTTAAGTGGCGCCCCTTTGGGGAGGCCTACATCCAGCAGTGGAGAGATACAGGCTGATGATGATGATGATGATGATGAAACGCTTTACTTCCCTTTGCTTTGCTTTATGCAAGTCGAACGACAGTTTGGATTGGCTTGAAGCGTCCACGCTTTGAGGTAACATTTTTCCAAGTCAAACACGACCGGAACATGCACGGATTCACGCATCTCTAGGTCACCTTAGTTCGGCGGTTAAAAAGTAAACTTATGATTACAAAAACAGGTCTATCACTTCGATTATTTGCCCTGATTGAACTATTATCCTAACTATCTTACTATTTTGTTTTAATATTACTTCCAATTAGTTCTATCTTGACACTAACAAACACTGTAGCCCGGCTCAAACAGCTAGTTTAAAAAATAACATTAATTTGTATCCTTGGCACTTTGCCCATTGGCAGCGATTTGAACCATTTTTTTTTTAATATAAATTATTTATTTAAATTATTGTTTTAGTATTTAGTTGTATTATACATTAATAAGTTTTTTTTATTAGTAGTAATTTATATGTTTTAAAACTTTAGTTTATTTTATAATTTAGTTTTTTTTTAATCATTGTAGCTTACTTAATTCGAATAAAACTTAAGCCATTAATTTGCACATTTCCTTAAAGCTCTTAAACAAAAACAAAATCACCTACATATGTAATGATGAGGACCTTGAGAGGGAGCGCAGGGCGTTGGCGATTAGGAGCAAGTTTACTCAATGTACAGAACCAGTCAAGGTCACACTTTTTAAAGCCTTCTGCCAATCGTTTTACCCGAGCGATTGTGAGTGTTGTAGAGCAGTACAACAATTCGGCTTTCTGTCTGAACACAGCACGACGCTCCAGTTGACGAGGCTGCTGCACCACGTGGTGGTCTCTTCTGAGAAGAAACACGCCACGGTTGTAGTATTCCTCGATATGGAGAAGGCATTCGACAGACTCTGGTACAACGGGCTGCTGTACAATGTGCTCCCCAGGGAAGCTGTCTTTCTCTGTCCTGTTACTCCTGGTTCACCAAAAACATACTTCTGGCGGAGGGGGTCGATCTAGCGCTATTTGCTGACGAGACGCCGCATACTTCACTAATGTAGGGTGTTGAGCTACGCGGTGACGAAGATACAGCGCTGTCTATAT
Organism: Tinea semifulvella; assembly: GCA_910589645.1. Lineage (NCBI taxonomy): Eukaryota > Metazoa > Arthropoda > Insecta > Lepidoptera > Tineidae > Tinea > Tinea semifulvella. The sequence continues at coordinate 2,950,796 of OU342604.1, forward strand.
ATCGTCCCCGAGTGGCTCTCCCGTTGGAGATTGTCGGTGGACGGCAGGAAGACTCAGGTCACGTTCAGTAAGAAGGCAAATACTTTTCCCCACTCCCCCCTGAGAAGACCACTTAGTAGTAGGCGTTGAAGTGCGTCATGTATGTTCGCGGAGGCGCGTACAGATTTCTATGCAACTGCTGCAGCGCCTGACAATTAGTCAGCATTATGAAAACTATTGCTGCAAGGTTTATCTGTGCCATCCAAAAACATTGGGTGGAGACATAGTATGTAATAAATAAAATAATTATATAATTAGGTACCAACACTACTAATCTAGTTTTATTGATGCATTGTTACTAACAAACTACTAAAGAAAAAAAAGGATGACTGCCAGAAATATATTCACGATTGAAAAGTGCAAGCTATGTTATTTTCGGCTAGGCAAACTTTTCACGTGTGGTCACTTTGAAATCGCATTAAACTTTTCTGATCTCGGTGCACGGCGACTTTTCCCATTTGTATGGAAATCCGATCGTATCGTATTATACTACTACAGTACCATCACGACCGTGGTTAGCTACTACGTTTTTTTATAGACGTGCGACAGCAGTCTCGACATTTTATAAATATCGCTAACTTATCGATTTAACGTGGTCATTGACGAGCCTTCCAACAGATCAAATAGCGTGATTTCCAAAATTTGTTGTTTAAATGACGTCACAGCCTTGGACGACATGAGCTTCATAATCTTGTTGAAAATGACATCGCGAATACTGAATGCGATAATCGATCCAGTCTGCTAAATAATTGGATGCACGAGTATTCGAATAATTTGGATGTATAGCGAGTGCCTTTAGTCATGAACATGTCGGAATCATATCGAATTTATCTGTCAAATTAGCGATTTTCGTAAACTATTTAGCGACGAAATTTGACAATATTATCGATACAGTTTTACCGTGTGACAGCCGCCAGCTGACATTTTGGCATTTGCTTCTAGTGTTGCAAAGGAATAAATATTATTGTCCAGTAATAATAATAATAGTTCATTTCGATAAAACCTAATACAATTTAGCTCTTATGAAAAGTTAATGTACACATATTGGGCATAAAATGAGTTAATATGGAGTTGCCTCAGTTTTTAATGACATAAGTTCTTATAATAAAATATTACCGATCTTTGGAACTAGTGATATTGACCAAATCAGCGTTTTGATTTTGCAAATAGAAAACATTTTTTATGACATAAAAGAAGAAAGTAAAGTATCATCACGACTAACTTTACTATAGGCCAATCATGACAAGTGGCAAGCTCGTCGATGTCTCCAGCGTACCAAACTCGAGAAATATCACAAATAAATTAAATATTAATTAAATGTATTTATTACCGAGTCTAAATCCACGAATTTAACCGCTAGACCACGGTGGCAGTTTTTTATGACATACCGACCGAAATCGCTAAGATGTTACTTAAGAGCAAACGTTATATAGTGTAATCCCTTAAATAATGGAAATTGGCGTACTCGTAAAACGCAATTAAATTGCTATTCTCGTATAACGGTTTCCACTACAGATGACAGCAAATAAGGTTTCGATGCGTTCATTTTAACAATCGTCTATTATATATTTATAAGTGAACTGCACGTATTTATTTTTTGCTGTCTATACTGACTAATACACGGGCAACGCGATTTTAAAATTAAATGTGTTGCTATAGTTATAGCTTATAGTATGACAATGCCTTTTTACAGCAGCTATAATTTTATGTGTTTTGTTTGTATTTGTGTTGCATTAGCTTACAGTATGACAACGCCTTTTTGAGCACCAAAAATTTAATTAAATGTATTTATTTACATTAAATGAAATGATTAAAAATACTTTAAAGTAATAAATTATACACTAAACCGAATAAAAAATAAACTATAGGTAAAAAATGTCCTCTAGAGACGACCCTTCGTGTCCCAAGAAGACTGCCAACATTTCCCCTCTGTATAGCGAGGCTAATACGTTGGTAGAAATAATTGCCAGCTTTCCTGTCTTCAGACTTTTGACTGTGTCTGACAGCACCTATGCTCGTAAGTAAAGTTGTGTGGTTTCACGGCGTTCTACCATACTGTGAAATTATATTGCTTAAAATCATAGTATACTTATTGTAAATTTGACATGTAAAATACTTTTTTTTGTCCTATGCCTAATTATAGAAAAGTAAAATCAAACTAATTCTGTATACACATAAAATAACACACATCAGTGTTTCGTATCGGAAAAATGTATAGAATTTGGCATCCGGTGAAACGTCAAGCTGTATAGGTAGATTTACGAACTGCGAAAATGCACGATTTTTTTCACAAAAAGTATTATTACTACCGTAACACATGTTCAGCTCACCTATTCATTCCAGCTGTCAAACGGCTTCCTTTTAAGCTAGGCCTAGACGAGCATTCCACTCCACGTGTAATATTTTACGTCAATTTTTCATTGGTCCCTTCCACGCCGTCACTCCATTTCCTGTCATTCTACGCCACAACCTCAGTGCTGTGATGCCTGCATAGTGTGGCTATCGCTATGGAATCCAAAGATTTGGAAACGGAAATTCTTCTTATGGCAGCTGCCGCTTTCATCATAATTAAAAAAAAACATCCGAGGCGTAAATGATCTAAAAGCTAAAAGGCAAATCTTGACTGATGTATAGCCTTCACTCCGTAGCCACGACTCAGACTTAGCTGTAAAGGCACAGTGAGATAGAGACGGTTTATAGGATTTTAGTCCGTAGGCGCCCTGGGGCTTCACTAGGAAGCTTCATGGATGAGTCGGGCATGCGACCCCTACCCGCGTTGGCCCTTCAGGCAGGGGGCGTATCATTGATGATTTATTGATTCACCGTCTATAAAAAAAAAAAAAAATGTATGACTTCCAATAAGAAATATTTAGCAGATGACATTACGGATACATACATAGGTACGTTCTCGACGGTTGCATGCAACGAACTAAACGTGATTAGGCCACCGACGACCGGTATCATTCATTCATCTTTCATTACAGCCCCTAGAACACAGCGTCCTAGACCTCCACTGCTGGAGATGGGCCTTCCAGAACTGGAGAATTTGGCCTACACTCGCCACGCTGGCCAGACGGCTTGGCGAGGATATGATGTCATTTTTTTATTGTATGACAATTTATCAACGATTCCACAAGTTGGTATTAGTGGAACCGGGGCCGACGGCTTAACGTGCTCTCCTAGGCACGGGAACGGTGGTGTTGTAAATCTATAACAAATGTACTTAAGAAAAGTGTATTTCTCATTGGTACATGCCGGGTGGGTTTGAACCGGCCTTTGTAGGATTTAAGGTACGCGTTCTCACAACCGAGCCACCAATCGCGTGGAGCAATCACACGCCGCGTTTGAATCAGCGATTTCACACACACAGTGAGTTAAACGTGTCGGTCATTGGAGTGATAGAGTGTTGGATTTTGGCGCGGTTGGAATTTAAAAAAAAAGGTTTGGCATGGAGTGACATGGAGTTGAATGGTCGTCTAGGCCCAGCTTAAGGGATCCGCGAAATCATTATTGTAAACTTCTGAAACTTGAAAAGCAAAATTGTTCCATATTTTTTTTGGTATTATTCTGGATACATTGATGATAGCGATCTCGTATTTCAAAAAGTTACTTAATCAGAATTACTGCAAGTTCTAGCACTTTTAACATCTACGAGTATACGAATAAAAAATAACATGGACAGGCAATAAAACAACAAGTCCTAGAACCCCGTATTTACTGATTTTACTGGTTTTTACGCGATTTACCTTAGAGTCATATTTCTCCCGACGTTTCAGCCAAGTTGCATTGGCCGTGGTCACGGGTCGCGTAAAGACCCGTTAAAATTATAAAAACTATGATGTATCTAGGGTTTGTAGTTGTACATTGTATAATTTGTCTCGGTCTGGGTGTTTATATGTATAATATGTATATATTTACAAAAAAAAAATGTTTACTATGTAGTTTATCAACCATCTAGTTTCCGTAACACAAGCTTCGTAGCTTACCACGGAAACTAGATGGCGCTGTGTGACCTGTCTGGAAATATTTATATTTATTTATTATTGACATTCGCAATGTGCCCATGCCAAAAAACGAACCCACGCCCTCAGCGGTGAGAGTAATTAAATTTCTAGACTACAAAGTTAAATCTCATTGATATTTTTTGTCCAAAAAACAAACAGCACAATAGCTTTTCATTTTTCAACAATTCGTTAAGAGGGTTGTTTCACTTCGCACCCTCTCGCTCGCACACTCCAACTATTTATTTTAAAATAAATAAATAGGAGATATATTTGTACAACTCCTGTGGGGCACTGTTTTTGGCATTGTCCTAGCATAGCAAAAAATTTTTAGACATCACATGATTATGAACATTATACTCACCACAATAACATCACACACATACAAATTTACACACGTCTACGCACCGCTATACACACCCTCATAAACACACACTCGTACACACTCACACACACACACACACAAACTGTTATGTATACAAACAAGAGATTTTAAATTTGTAGTTATAAATTGTAAATAATTTTAATTAGCACCTTACAATCCCCTCGTTCTGAGACACGATAATAGTAACCTAAGCACGCTTAAAGGTGTTCCAAGACGTGTAGAAACTGTTTTGCCAAAGCTATGTGATATCACATATGATATCATTCCTCGCGCTTAGACTGCTCACGATATCGAGGTAGATCGCTCTGAGCGCTATCAGTTTTTTGTCATTATTTAGCGCGCCATTTTCAAGTTTATTTAATATTAGGTTTTATTTTTAATTATTTAATATTGTGATTCGTTTATACTGTTCGTGTATTACTTCTAAAACAAATCTATAATTAATATTTAAGTAGGAAGTGAAAACAAAATGTCTGTAACACGGCAAGTTATATTAAAAGACCAAAATAAGTTATTAATATTAAACTTTACACATATAAAGATGAATAAACCGAGAGATGTATTTTTGTAAGTATTCATACTCAAAGATGTGAAATCCGCAATTTATCTTCCTTAAGTATATTAATAAAAAAAACTACCATGTTATGAATGAAAATGTGATTTAGACCGTTTTGAATTGATATCGCGCTCTGAGCATCCAAATCGTGATATTTGATTCGGAACGACTGTTAGTATCATATTCATTCTAAAGCGCTCTGAGCTTGATTCGGAACGAGTGAATGAAACCTTTATTTGAATTGACAAGCAGCACACCCCACAACCGCTGCGATACATCACTTTGGTGCAGTCCTTAACTAAAGTCCAATCCTTAGTAGGTACACTGGATGTTTAAATTTGAAATCAACAGAGACGATCAAAAGACCATATAGTAAGCTGGGTCTTACTGCCAAATGTTGAATGATGCAAACTAACCTTACTCCTCTATAGACTAACCTATTTTGTAAAATGTATTTTTTTATTTTGTATTACGGACTCTTGCCACCATTGAGGTTCCAGCTATTGTGGAATCCACTGGAATAGTCCGCGATAATGGCAAGAGAACTGATGGTATAAGAACATACACTCACATCTTCACGCCAGATCAAACTAATTAGCTTTCTTCTTTCTTTCTACCGAATCTTTAACCTCTTCATCCCACCAGGCGTCACCTTTGGTTGCTCGCTTTTTTGCTACTCCACATACTTCTCTTGCCGATTCTACCATACCATTTTTTAGGTACTTCCAGCACTCTTCTACATCTATAAGTACATGGTATAAGAAATACAAGAGAATCGATTGTATATGTAAATCCCTTTTAGGAAAGTGTGAATATTTTCCAAAAAATATTTGTGTAATAAATCTAAAATAAATGTGATTCGGGTGACAGGAAGAAGTCGCGGTAGGTGACGTCACGTCCTCCGAGGGTCGCTTCCGACCACAAATTACATCAAAAATAACAAGCTGTTTACGAAAACTTAGAAAAAAAATATTTTTAGATGAGAAGGGAGTTCCTGATACTTGCAAATATACCTACTTTTTAATAACTGGTTATTTTCAATTGAGGATAACTTTTATAAGAAAAAAAAATAGAATTCAAATTCAAAATTCCTTATTGTATATATTGCGTATTCTAATTACAGTTGTATGTACATGTCATGATGATGCAATCTGCCCAATATTATGGGCTTACAATATGCTTATGTCAATAGATATTTATTTATATACAGTTAACATTTAATATTGTTCTTGTCAATTTATTGGAATACAATGTTAATGTCAAAATTTGCATGCTAAAAATTATTTTATTGAGTAAAAACAGTTGTCAATAAGAATTTTTCTTTAACTCAATAGTAAAACGTTTTATTGGTAACTCTCGTATCTCTCTGGGAAATTTATTATATACTCTAATGCACATTATGTGGCAGTTTCTGTTGTAATATTCACTTACACATCTTGGGTAGATTAGTCGGGTATAATCTCTAGGAACAAATTTGTTACAATTTATTTATTTTTTAAAGAGATTATATTTTTTATTGACAAATATAAAAAATTACTACAAAAATAAACTCGTGTGTTCATTTTCGTAATTGAATTTTATGTATTTATAAAGTCTTTACATTGTACATATCTTCACGTCAAACCCCTTGCGTGGTAGGCAGAGACAATTGAGTGCCACTTGTCACGGTCACGACATACCTTATCAACCTATTCATACATACCCTTTTGTTTCGATGGCGTTTTAATGCTAACTCTTTAAGGAGTCTGCCCACTACACCGTATCATACCATGACCGTAATAGGAACGTGTCAGGCAAAAAAAATTGTATAGAAAAGCATGCGTGCCATGCACGGAGCGTTAATAATTGTCGGCGAGAATATTTTGCCGGTGCCGATACGGTGCCGAAGTTGGTGTTTTTTTGCAGCAACATATTAAATTGGTTTGTAGACATTCGGAAATACTGAAAAAACTTTTCTCCATCTTCAACTAAGTGCCTGTGTTGTACAGTCCAATATTCTCCTTCAGTTTATCGTTCTTTTAGAGTATCGTGAATCCAGTAGCGTCGAGTGGTTTTCTGGTTCTCTTCTTCTTCCTTATCCAATATTATGACAATCATTGCCAGTTGTATAACAGTTAATCTTTTAATAGCCATACCTATTTTATTTTATTATTATTTTAAAACTTGATAGCACTCCACAGACGTCCAGGCATTACCGATACACATACGAGAATGACACGGCTTCCTATCAATTTTACGTCATACCAATTACGGGTGGGCAACATACGGGTTGCATACGGACACCATACCGGCATCATACGGGCATTAAACGCCGACGATTCGTTTCAGTGGGCAAAGCAAGCCGTATCGTATTGCCTTCCGTGCTTGATACGTTCATAGCACGGTCATGGTATGATACGGTGTAGTGGGGGTGGTCCTTTATTGCACAAAATAACTTAAAAAGTAATGTACAAGGGCGAACTTTATTTAATTATATATATATATTTTTTACATGAAAATATATTTATTTTTATTGTTTTCATTCAAATTTTCGTAATGTTAAATTATTATTTTTGACCCGTATCAAACATTCATAAGACAGCCACTATATATAATAAATCTCATTTTAAAATTTGAACTACGAAATGTTTGGACGTAAAACATAATAAATTTCCCAGAAATATATCAACTTGACTAAAGTAACCGTACTCAAGCATTTCCATTTCTTAAAAGAGTGGAAGGACATACAAACATATACTAGTAGTATTTGACACCTAAAAAGAAAACAGTTGTAAGGTCCATTTTTTTTTTCCAAATTTTATGTATAAATTATATACCTATTTATTTATTTATTTATATAGTACACACAGCAGTACATATATTATCACACCCATAACATAATATAATTATAACTTATCTAATATATGTACCAATTAGATGTCACAGCATTCACCAATATAAAAAGAAGAAGAAGAAATTAGAAACATATTACTGTTAAAACAAAAAAAATAATAAATTTAACAAAAATTATACATTTTTTCTCTTTTTTAATAGAACTAATAAGGAAACATAAAACAAAAAATTTGGTAGCTTAAATATAATGATGGTATAGAAGATCTAGTACTAGTTAATAGAATATGCGTATTTCGATAGTTGTTTAAGTCAAAAATCCATTTAAAATTATATATCCAATTAAAATTTAAAAAAAACATAATCATATAAAAAATATATATAAAAATCAGCGTAAATGGGACCGATACATTACACCCCCTCTATTAATTAACGGCATCAGTACAGACAGCACTTCCTGAAGGTATCGTCTGGCTTCTAGACGTGGAAGGGACTGAGCTAGATTCGGGCTCCAGCAACATGTATGTTGGTTTTACTCGGTCAGTCTAAACATTAATAAAACTTCTATTAATTTCTACTTTAAATCACTTGTTACAGAGATACAATGGTATGTATTCTATTTAGTGTATACCTACTGATTAGTATATGTATATATATGTATATGGTATATTAGATTTAGTATTTAAGTTTTATTTATTTAGTTTTTTTACAGACTTAAACGCGTCTATTATATTTTGCACCTGCCTCACACAACAAATGCTCCAAATTATTTGACTACAAAAAATGCCTAGAGGCATTATATCCGCCTGTCTACCTAGGGCATAAAGTTTTTGATTAATAAAAATTTAAAAAAGGTTTTGGACAATTAACAAAATAAAAGATAATATATTTGTGCCCATGGAGTTCAAGCGTCAAAAAGTGTTTGAAATACAATACTAACAACTAACAAAAGACAAAAACTAGACGTAAATTCCACACTATAATGGAAATTGTGGCTGTTTCTTGCCATACTGTAGGGTAATACATCCGGCCAGGTATTCTGTTTAGACGTTATAAATAAATGCAGACTTAACCGTGTGTTCCGATAGGATCATATAGCGATAAATATATAAATAATTACAAATACTCTGCGTTTTGTCGTCTCCTCCATTAACAAGAGAGCTGGCTCTTTCTTCGTATTAACTGCCTCCGTGGTTAAGTCCGTGGATTTAGACTCGGAGGTATCGGGTTCGATTCCTGGTCGGGACACAAAAATATTTATTAATGTAAATAAATACATTTAATTATTATTTAATTTATTTGTAAAATTTCTCGAGTTTGGTACGCCTGGAGATATCGACGAGCTTGCCACTTGTCATGATTAGCCTATAGTAAAGTTCGCTAAATGTGAATCCGCTTATTTATAAGCGTAGTATCTGACCACCCCGAAAGGGAAACGGCTGTGATGATACTTTTTTGTTTCTGTCTCCAGATTTTTCCGTCAGCCGTTTAAAAACTCTAAATTAACTTCAATAATAAGTTTAGCCAGTTACACCTTTATTCTGTTGTAGTGCGAGATTTTGTCTTCAAAATATCTATTTCAATATTTCTATGCGACAGTGCTTAGATGTGAAAAGTAGCGAGAACTGCAGCTCTTCGGACATTTCCGAGCTTTGGGACGGTATTTCAATTACAAGTTATTTAGTATTTATTTATTATAATATAACTAAAACTACTTAAAAAATAAACATTAAATTAAATATGTTGTTAATCTACGACAAATGTACGTAAGCAAAGTGTATTTCTCATTGGTACATGCCGGGTGGATTTGAACCGACCTTTGTAGGATTCAAGGAACGCGTTCTTACAACCGAGCCACCACCGTTCCCGTGCCTCGGAGAGCACGTTAAGCCGTCGGTCCCGGTTCCACTAATACCGACTTGTGGAATCGTTAATAAATTGTCAATAAAAATTGACATCATATCCTCGCCAAGCCGTCTGGCCAGCGTGGCGAGTGTAGGCCAAATTCTCCAGATATATGTTCTGGAAGGCCCGTCTTCAGCAGTGGAGGTCTAGGACACTGTGTTCTACGGGCTGTAATGATGAAAATGAATGATAAACTTAAATATAAACTAAACCCAATATACACTATTAGTAAAAAATGTCCTCTTAAGACGACCCAAGTTATCTTAGATTAAGTTAATTTAATTCTTAATTTAAGATTTAGGAATTTCTGAAATGCAGCTATTTATATGGGTAAATTGACTTAAAGTTAACTACAACGTCAAAGAATTTAATGGTTCAAAACTCCGTGATCGATTCGCGATCGAAAAAATCATATATTCTAGCTGCCAAGTTGTACTTCCGTTACAGTTCATCAACATCAGCCTGTGTGTCTCCACTGCTGGATATAGGCCACCTTCTGCCACCCTCATCCATCCCCCACCAGCGACCTTCCTCAGGTCATCTGTCTATCTGGCGGGGGGTCGTCCCATTCTGCGTCTCAGTACGTGGTCTTCACTCGAGAACCCGTCTACTCCATCGTTCTCAGATTTTCGACATATGTGGCCAGCCCATTGCCACTTCAGCTTGCTAATTTTGGAAGCTAAACTTACATTTACGCTGTCTAAAATCCCATACTTCATGTATGGTTAAATGGTCCTATACTCTTTTGTTTTTTTATATATACGAGTTGTATATATATTGTAGTTGTATATATTTTAACATCAGGTATATCATATTTAGCTTATAATCTGACAATGCCACTCGTTGCAGCGCGTCCGACTTCTTTTGACAGACTTTGGCCTCCTTCTTGACTGACAATATTGGAGGACTATTTTATTTGACAGATTATTGAACTATGACATTGACAGACGACTTTTTACTCGGACTTGTGCAATACGAAACAATTATAAGTATTTTTATTTAATTTACTCTAGCAAAGAAACAAAGACGCCGTGATTCTTATATAATATTATATTATTGTTTGTTATATAAATTGTATTGTGACTGTTTGTTACCATAATAAAATAATAAGAATAGAGCGGTGGTGGCTCGGTTGTAAGAACGCGTTCCTTAAATCCTACAAAGGTCGGTTCAAACCCCCCCTGCATGTACCAATGAGAAATACACTTTTCTTACGTACTGCAGTCATTGATTTACAACACCACCATTTCCGTGCCTCGGAGAGTACGTTAAGCCGTGCGTGGTTCCCGGTTCCACTATAATCAACTTGTGAAATATGTAGTTAAAATATTGACATTTAAATTTGACATCAAATCCTCGCCAACCCGTCTGGCCAGTGCAGCGTGGCGAGTGTAGGCCAAATTCTCCAGACGTAAGGCCTATTAAGGAGTATTTGGGACACATCATGCGCAATAAAAAGTATAGCTTGCTGCAGCTCGTCATACAAGGCAAGATACAAGGCTCCAGGAGACCGGGGAGAAGACGCACTTCTTGGCTCAAGAACCTCAGGTAGTGGTTTGGGATGAGCACCAGATCCTTGTTCCGGACAGCGGCCAACAAAATCAAAATCGCCTTAATGATAGCCGACCTCCGATAGGAGATGGCACCGTAAGAAGAAGAAGAAGAAGGCCTATAAATAGGTGAGCGATGAGTTAACGTTCCTCGGTCTGTTTCCCAAACCTTTCGCATTATATAATAATACAAGTTTTGTTCATCACTTATCTTTTCAGAATGCCGGACCATCGAATATTTATGTATTTCCATCGGTTTGTCTATTTGTTCATTTTAGTTAATCTATATATTATATCTAAGTTAATCTCGGATAGTCGATATTGAAGATTCGGCCTCTCGTCAAATATTCACCGGCGACATCTTGTTAGGCCCAAGAGCGTCGCCTGTGGTATCAAATCTCACAATGAAATTCAGCATTTGAATAAGAAAAATACTAGTGGTTTTCAGATTTAAAATATTATATTATTTAATATATTACAGTAAAAAAATAAAAAGAAAAGAAAGTAAAGATAATCTTCCTAATATATAAACAAAGTTGAATTCAATTCAATTCGTTTATGCAAGTAGGCATAGGACAAAAAGAGATGTATTTTGCAATTTTTACAATATTGATATAAAACAATACGGTTACGGAAACTAGATGGTTGATAAACTATATATTTTCCTTTTTTTTTTGTAAACATATACATATTATACATATAAACACCCAGACCGAGACAAATTATACAATGTACAACTTGCCCCCGGTGGGAATCGAACCCACGACCTCCCGAGTTCACGGCAACGTTTTTTACCACTAGATTACGAAACAATTAATATTATTATAAAAAGTGAGTAATTTTATAAATAAATTATGAAATGTTGAGACTGCTGCCCAGGCCAAATTCAATTTAATTTCAATTTATAATATAACCTCACAATAATTGTTATTACTATAAAATAAATGCTGTGATTTTGTAAAATCAATAAACTAATGATAAGACATATTGCTTAAACTGAAGTTGGTTAGCAAAATTAATTAGCAACGTTGAAGTATTTACACGTCGAATGTCAAAGACAGTACAATTACTAAAACCACCTAGATTGTTAGACAATTAATACAATATTGCTATATGAGTTCTGTCTTACAGAGGTTGTCTAGTTTAACTACGTTACTACTATTTTTATATAAATATCACCATCGCAAGCTTACAATATTAGTTCTCCTTGAAAGTAATAATTGACATTTAACAAATGAAACATACTCTGTACTCAACAAGAACAACAAATAGGTGGTAGGCGGACTGATGGTGGTAGATTTTTCCAGTTTGCCGGGACGGATACTTCCCCGTTTATGCCGAAAACCGAAAATCTCAGTAAAGTGTATCCACACGTTTCGGGATCAGGCTGCAATACTTTGGCCAATGCAAGAAGAGGACACGATAATCTAGAAAAACTTCTAATTACGGTCAAAGTATACGGTAAAAGAAAAAAGTAGTAAAGTATCATCACGACCCCTTCGACGTTTCCCTTTCGGTGTGGTCAGAAACCACGCTTATAAAGAAGCGGATTCACATTTAGCCAACTTTACTATAGGCCAATCATGACAAGTGGCAAGCTCGTCGATTTCTCCAGCGTACCAAACTCGAGAAATATTTCAAATAAATTAAATATTAATTAAATGTATTTATTTACATCAATCAATATTTTGTTAAACATATATGTAAACTGTACATTTAGTGCTCCTTCCGATTAAGTAAATGGTACTGTATATCTCTGCGACCCGTGACTCACCCAACATAAGGCATCAGCTGAAAATCAGCGCTGCAGCCTCGGCTGTAGCATATGCTGAGCTGACCACCTATTTATCGCCACACCTGTTTGTATGTTTCGGTATATAGAATAGGCTTACATTTAAATTTATTCCTTGCATATTTTAATTTTTTTGTAACCATTCTAATTGTTGTGATAAATAAAGTATTTTCTTTCTTTCTTTCTTTCTTTTCTTTCAATATTTTGGGTCCCGACCAGGAATCAAACGCGGTACCTCCGACTCTAAATCCACAATCTTAACCGCTAGACCACGAAAGCAGTGGACGGTAAAAGAACAAGAGGAAGAAGCCCCAAGCGATGTTCCAGTCAGGTGATTGACCACCTGAGCATCCCTGTACACCAGGCCATCCACTACGATGAGCTGCGATTGCGACGGACTCACGTTCCCAATCAGTAGGGTAGCAACACAAAAGGAGGAACATGGAAATTAACGATCTGTATTCTAGGTGTGGTGAATGTAAATTTAATAATATATTGCGTCCCAATAAACCAACGGTCTTAACCGCTAGAGCACTGAGGTAGTTAAATACTGATTTAAAATAATATGATAAACATTTAAAAATAAAAGGTATGATTATTAACTAGACAATCTATAATCACCTCTGATTCCTAATTAATACTTCCTTTACCAGTGTAGGATGTCGCGTAGTAATTAAATAAATTACTAATTAATTGAAATACTGGTACAGATTTAGCTATATTGTTCTTTAATTAGGATTGTAAAAAGAAAAATTGTTACGTCCTTAGGTATATTAATATTGAAGTTCTATAACTATTGCGATAGGTCTGCGCTGCTCGAGATAGTATCCCAGATCATAGTTCTGAAGAATCTAACCGTATCTCTAGCCACACTGGCCATACTTACTTCAGTAAGTCTGGTTTCAACTGCTGTTATTTTTTTATAAATATCATCATGGCAAGCTTACAATATTACATTATTACAAATACAAATGCATTGCAAATGGCAAATACTTTCAACGAGACAACAAATATGTAGATGGTAGACAGACTGATGGTGGTAATGTGCCCAGTCTGCCGGGGCGGGGAAGTATCCACCGTTCATGCCGATAAACCCAGTAAGTTTCGGGATTAGGATTGAATAGCCGTCATGCCCAGTCAAGCCGGCATAATGTTAGGGACTGATGTCACTCATAAGTGTCTGATTCCAGTTGCTAACGTTTATAATAATAATAATATATTCAATTTAACAGATAATTACAATCCATTTTTTTTAGTATACCTATCACTATGTTAGTAACAATGGCTTACATTAAAGTTAGTAAACTAAAATTTTATGTTAGTGCCTTATTAATACTTATTTGTACACGTGTCAATTTGTGTGAATCTTAATAAAGTGATACTGTATTGGACAGTCCACTTTATCCGATATGACCTTAAGCATATTGTTGGTGCTGCCTCTAATTCTATTGACTAGAGATGCAGTGCGTTTACGCATGATAACAGAAAAAACTATCAACACGATTATCTGCAAACATTCCGGACGCACTGCAATAACGTGGCAGCCCCAACAATACCCTGAAACCATTATTATACTGGACTCGTAGGGCGCTGTATGCTCGCTGCGTATAGTTGACCCACAGACTGCAGGTGTAGAAGGATTGGCAATATGCCCTAAATAATGTTAACTTAACCTGTTTTGTGCAGCGAGCGAATCTGCGGGCCAGCATGTTGCAGCGAACAGACAACGCCCTACGCTCTCTCTCTATGTCCATATCATCCGAAAGGTTGTCCGTTAGCACATGACCTAGATACCGGAACGAGCTTACTCTATTTAGTATGGCTCCTCCAAGCAATGTACCTTGCGCGCTTATCATCAGGTGGATAAAAAAATACAACCCGTGTAGACTCGGCTACAGTCGTATTACTATTACATTTTATATTTTTGTCAATTTAGTAGTATAGACACGCGACGCTGGCTTAACATGCTCTCAGAGGCACCGGAATGGTAGTTTTGTAAATCATTGACAAATGTACGTAAGAGAGGTGTGACCCTCATTGGTACAAGTCCTTCAAGCGAAATGTGAAAATGCATCTATTCAAGCCGGCATAGTGTTAGGGACTAACACTCAGGTGCTAACATTCATGGACCTTGCGCGCCACTTACCATCAGGTGGGCGCTTTATTTTAATATAAACATTGATATTAGAACCACAGACCACGACTACTGCTGGGCAAGCGAGATTTAAAGACATTGGGGTCGTCCAGGCCCAGATGCCTAATGGGCCTGGGTTGGGGATATTGACGTTTTTACCGGCAGTAACTTAGCAAGTAGCCACCATCGAATAATTTATGCACTTTTTGTGCTGGGCCGTTACTGGTATAACAGGCTCTACGAAGTGGTTTCCCGTTGTTACGTCGTGAACAAAACGTCTAATTGTCTGCTCCAGTGACAAGAGAGCTGGTTATTCCCTCGCTCGAAGAGTTTGTCGTCGGCCTGACTAGACGTATGTTCTATCGGGCAGACGACGGACGCTTCAAGCATCTCCAGAATATCGCTCCGTCTTGCGCTCGGCCCCCCAACGGGGTTCGTGAGCCATACGGGCGCTGTTATACCAGTAACGATGCCCAGCACTAAAGGTGCATGAATTACCAGCGGGTGATTACTCGCCTGCCGAGAAGAATGGTGAAATGTTCCCATCCCCAACCCAGGCCCATTAGACATCCGGGCCTGGACGACCACACTGTCTGTCAGTGAATCACCATAGCGATTAAGCGAGGAAATGCGGCCAACGTTCTTGTCACCATACCGCTAATAAATAATTGATTATTTATTTAGAATTTTATTTAGTGTTTACATAATAAATAAATAAAATATCTTTGTATAAAATGCCCCGGTCCTTTTCTTAAGGCAATGACAATAAATCGTATATATTCGACCGCGGTCGCTCAAATCTTGACTTGCGGTAAGCCGGTAACCCAATCGAGTAGGTAAGTTCTTTGACGAATTCCGACACGTGTGGCTTTGGTATGCCGACTATTGCCGAATCTCCGGATTACAG
Source organism: Tinea semifulvella (assembly GCA_910589645.1). Classification (NCBI taxonomy): domain Eukaryota; kingdom Metazoa; phylum Arthropoda; class Insecta; order Lepidoptera; family Tineidae; genus Tinea; species Tinea semifulvella. The sequence continues at coordinate 2,966,894 of OU342604.1, forward strand.
ACAAACGTCACTTCTCATGTAAACCGGACTTTGATCATTTACACAGAGATTGAGATAGAGACAAATAACTATGTTTATTTTAGCCGATGTTTTTTTAGCGCATTCACTGATGATGTCTACGGATCTGGACTCTGGATCGATATATTTTTTTTTATATATCAATGAGAAATGCACTTTTCTTACGTACGTCATAGATTTACTACAACCCCGTTCTCGTGACTCGGAGAGCACGTTAAGCCGTCGGTCCCGGGTCCACTAATACCAACTTGTGAAACCGTTAATGTCATTAAAAATTGGCATCAGATCCTCGCCAACCTGTCTGGCCAGAGCGTGGCGAGTGTAGGCAAAATTCTCCAGATATATTTTCTGGAAGGCCCATCTCTAACAATGGACGCTGTGTTCTAATGATGATGATTTAGTGGCATTTTCTCGTGAGCTTGTGAGCTTTGAGTAGAGAATATTTTATTCAAGGGGAAACGACGCGAGGGGAACGCAGCGTGTGTCCTCGGCACACTACGACTATCGGGCGGTTACAATTTTAGTTTTTAATTTTTAGTATTATGTGTATTGTAGTATATGTTGCTTATTATAGTACTCGTAGATATTTGTTAAAGGTTAAAATATATAATAAAAGAAAATATTTAAGTAGTTTTTTTGAAGGTACTTCTTGCCTGATTGTCAGCGGAAGCTTGTTCCACTAGCGGGCAGCCGATACGGTGAATGAATCTAAATATTTGCGTAACTAGTACGTAGACGTAATCCAACACTGTGACGCCGTATATAAAACAATATACCTACGTTTTCGACAATCAACAACAAATTTTGGAATGTAATAAAAGTAAAAAAGTAAAGTATCATCACGACCGTTTCCCTTGCGGGGTGGTCAGAAACCAACCTTATAAATAAGGATCCACGTTTAGCCAACTTTACTATAGACCAATCATGACAAGTGGCAAGCTCGTCGATGTCTCCAGCGTACCAAACCTGAGAAATATGGCAAATAATTAAATATTAATTAAATGTATTAATTAAATATTATAAGTATAAATATTTTTGTGTCCCGACCAGGAATCGAACCCGGTACCTCCGAGTCTAAATCTACGAACTTTACCGCTAGACTACGGAGGCAGTTGGAATGTAATAAATAAACTTAAATCGCTTAGTAAGCGAACGCTATCAAATGTCAAGACCCTGGTGCCCCTGGTCATGCTGGGACAAGATCTAAAGTCAGCAGAACATATCGCTTAGAGTGGTCTCCCGAGTGCCATGGTTCGTGGGTAATTCCGTCATAGCTCGAGATCTGGAGATGCCTACTATTAAAGAGTTTGTCGTCTCGGCCTGACTAGATACATGTTCTATCAGGCCGACAACGGACATTTCAAGCATCTCCAGAATGTCGCTCCGTCTTGCGCTTGGCCCCCTAGAGACTTCCTAGAGAAGTGCTCCTGGAGGAGAGCTGAAGTAGCCGAACCCAGATCCCCTGGGCTCGTGAGTCATACGGGCGCTGTTATACCAGTAATGGTGCCCAGCACTAAAGGTGCATAAATTACCAGCGGGTGATAAATCCCCAACCAAGGCCCATTAGACATCCGGGCCTGGACGACCCCACTATCTGTCTAGCCCCTGGTCATGTATCTGAGTGATAAAGAAACTACATTTTAAAAAAAATGTTTATCATTTGGAAGTTTTGTTTGTGTTCAGAATTGGCTGTCTGGTTCTTGCAAAATTGCACTTATTGCAATTGGTTTTTGGATTCCGCCAGTTTGAGCTTCGGGTAACCGGATTGCCAGCTTCAATATATCTGAAATAACTGCACACTTGCCTTTACTAACAGTATATACAGGGTGGAAATGTTAAGTTAACAATCAATGTTTTCTAAAGTATATGAAATCATTTATTTCCTTATGGTTACTACGAGTACACAACACTTGGATATCTCAAAGGGTTTAGGCAGCGTTTTCTTTGAAAGCTCCCAGATGGCTTAATTTTTATCTACACCTCCAACAAATATCGTTAGTACCATACAAAAACTTAACTTACGACGATGTGTCTCTGTCTACGAAGGTACATCGATAGGCTATCAGATACTAAAAAACAATAAATTGGACTTGAAATATGGGGCACAAGTTGCAGTTTATTTTTTGCGGTTTTCCCGCGCTGTCAACTCCCATATTTTACCCGACGTGTTTGAGCTATGGTGCCGCGAGTGACTCCAAGAAAAGCATCAAATTCTGCAGCATCTGGAATTTGATGATGACCTTATTAACTCATAAAAAAGAAAGATATATTACGTCAGACTTGGCCTTATGGGCTGACCCTTTGCCTTCCCTATAACCTCATTCATCATCAATCGGGAGAAGAGAACAAACAAAAAAACTTAATAATATATATATATATTTTATACGAGCACGACATGTGACCCTGCGCCCACCTGATGGTAAGTGGCACGCAGGGTCCATGAATGTTAGCAACTGGAATCAGACCCTTATGTCCGACATCAGTCCCCAACACTATGCCGGCTTGACTAGATGCCTTTTCACACTTCGCTTGAAGGACTCCAGGTTATAGGAAAGTGGAAACACAGAGGCTGGAAGAGCATTCCACATCTTTATTGTGCGACAGATGTTTGAGTCACCAAATTTATAGGTACGCGAAGGGATAGTGACTACGGTATGTGGGTGCATATTCTGACCTGTGCGTGTGGTTCGGTTGCGGAATGGAGAGGAAGGAATTAGGTTATAGAGCTCTTCAGAGCACTCACCATAGTATAGCCGGTAGAACACGCTCAGAGAAGCTACATCTCGGCGAAGCGATTCGAGAGTTCCAGATATAGTGGCATCGTCCACAATTCGAACAGCTCGCCTCTGTAGGACATTGAGAGCATATGTGAGGTACTTGGCTGAACCATCCCAAAGGTGTGAACAGTATTCCACGCATGATCTGATCTGATATATGCTAAAACCTTTCTTGAGAACCACTCTATTCATTGGTGAAAAAATCGGTGCAATAGTTTTTAAGGTTATCGAGAACAGACAGACAGACAGACAGACGCGACTGAGGACTTTGTTGTATGTAGGGATAATATCTACGTTGTAGGAAGGTCCCTGTACTTTTTGTATGTTATTTTGTTGCATGAATAATAAAGATATAATTTCATAATTAACATGTAAATTTGATGTAAATGAGGTGAGCTCGTGCACTTTTACAGGAAGCAAGAAAACAAAGCTGGGTACTTTTTATTAACTTACTAGGTGACCCGGCGAACTTCGTACCGCCAAACAGTCATTGAATGTCGTGTTACTTATTAGCTGAACTAAATTTATGATTCTATGGAAGTAATACAATTAATATAAATTAAATTTATCTGCAACAAATAAAGTGTGTTACTCGTAGATGTGTTTCTTACTTGGTAAAATATATAAATTGAAGCTTAAAAATTTTATTGCCAAAGGTCTTTGTCATAAATTTTGAAAAAGTAATTTTATTTCTTTTAGCAATGGTAAAGGTAATGCACTATACAGTTTTGTATTTATTTTTTAGAAAAATATAATAAATATTTCGCAAAAAAAATTTTAGGCTTTAATTTATAAATTAAATTTTATGTTCAGTACTTTATTAAGATAGTTCAAATTCAAATTCAAAATCGTTTATTTGCTTTAAATGTGGTACATACGGTAATATGGTTAGTAAGTTGGCTCTGCACATTTAGCCATTGTTGTGGCATGCAATAATTGTTTTTATTTAAATATATTCTTATCCAGTAAGTTTAGTCATCATTATGTAATTAAATTTAGGTGAGTACATTTTATTAATAAACAGACAAAAAAACAAAATAAAAATATGTCAAACAAATTCTTTTTCAAACGAATTCAAAAGATTTTCTCTTTCAAAATTACCCCCATGCACTGCCCGAGCCCTTCACATATAATTTGTTAAAACATACATACATACATATCTTCACGCCAGATCCCTTGCGGGGTAGGCAGAGACAATTGAGCGCCATTTGACACGATCACGACATACCTCTTTCGCTTCGTCGACATTCATTAACCTCTTCATACATGCCCTTTGGTTACGAAGACTTTTTAATGCACCTTCAGTCAGTGTTTTATTTATTTGATCGTGATATGTGAGTCTCGGTCTGCCATGGCCTCTTTTACCCACAACTTTCGCATTATATATCTGGTTCGTCAATCTTTCATCGCTCATCCTTTCAACATGCCCGAACCATCGTAGCATGCTTTTCCTTATTTTTGTCCCTATGCTTTCCTTCATACCAACCCTTTTCCGTATTTCGACGTTACGTATGCGGTCCGCCAAAGTGACGCCACATATCCGCCGCAACGACCGCATTTCTACTGCATTAACCCTACTCTCATGCGTATTCTGACATATCCACGTTTCGCTTCCATACATCAGTGTTGGTACCAACATGGCATTGTGTATGGCGAGCCGAGCTTTGTCACTGACATTTCGACTGCCGATCAGTGACCCCAGGGCACCGTTAACACTATTTCCCGCGTTCACTCTTCTTTCAACTCTTCTATCGTACTTCCCTTAAAAACATAATAATAAAACTTAAAAGAGTAACATTTATATAAAAGATTGACATATGTAATGAACCTATAGAAGATTAATGTATGTGTTTGCGCCTTATCATATTTAAAAAACAACTTTAAGGTTGTCTATACAGTCCACCTTTATAATTTATAAATTTCGCTCTTTTTTCACGCCCGTCCATTATGTAAATAAATACATTTAATTAATATTTAATTTATTTGTGATATTTTTCGAGTTTGGTACGCTGGAGACATCGACGAGCTTGCCACTTGTCATTGGCCTATAGTAAAGTTGGCTAAATGTGAATGCGCTTCTATATAAGCGTAGATTCTAACCACCCGAAAGGGAAACGGTTGTGATGATATCTGATACCAAATAGCAGTTTGGATTAGTATGGATAACCCAGTTTTAATATACGATTATGAGTGTACGTGTACATAGTTGCTTTTTCACTTAACAAAAATTGAGATGATATCAAGAAATCGAAGGGCAAAATTTTAAAATATCCATTACTTTGTTTCTTTATAAGAATGTACCCAATAAATGATCATCCGATTGGAAAAGATTTCGTAGACAAGGCAGGTTTGTATGGAGAAAGTTTTTTATTTTGAGACGGGCCTTGCAGAACATATACTTGCTCGTATATCCTCAGATTGATTCGGCATACACTCGAGGTGACAATAGGGCTGACAGTTATTTCTCTCAAAAATTAAGTTATCTTAATTCAGAGAAAAAATGCTGCTGTGTATTAGGCACCGTGACAGCAATTTGGAGGAGCTATTTTTTTGTAAGTATTTAATTTTTATTTTATTTTCTAAGATTCGTTTGTTTTTCTTAGCTTTAATTTATGTAGTTTTTGTTTTATTATAGTTTATTTAATTTAAGGTTTTGTTTAATATTAAAATAAATATATATGTAATTAGGCATTTATATTAAAAAGTTTATCTCCATAAGTTGTTAGCCACTCGTAGTAAACGGACAGACGGTAGCTTTTAAGTCGGAAGTCGGAATCTTTTGGAGCAGAAACTGGGAAATATTTAAATTAGAAGCGAGATATTTGAAGTTATTCGATTGAGCTGAGCAGACCCTCTGATCTTGGCTCGAGATAAAATTGCCTCTAAACTTACAAAAAGTAATCCAAAATCGACTTATATCGATAGCCGAGAAATTTATCGAGTCGAATTTTGTAGCGAAAAGTATTTACCCGACTGGGTTAAAACTGGGATAAAGGGTTATGTGTGAAAAAGATTATGCGAAAAATACTTAGCCTACCAGCACATGATAGGGATAAAAAGGCGATCAACTCGGCGTCCGCTACAACCTATAGATAGGTCATAGCGCCGATTTTCAGCCGCCCGGCCTTACGGATGGAAAGCATGTCACGGACACAGATGTAGTAAATACAACCCATTTAACTTAAGACATATTGCATAAATAAATAAATAAAAATCCATTTATTGTCACATAATAAATAAATAAATATTTCCAGACAGGTCACACAGCGCCATCTAGTTTCTGTGGTAAGCTACGAGGCTTGTGTTACGGAAACTAGATGGTTGATAAACTACATATTATACTTTTTTTTGTAAATATATACATATTATACATATAAACACCCAGACCGAGACAAATTATACAATGTACAACTTGCCCCCAGTGGGAATCAAACCCACGACCCCCCGAGTTCACGGAAACGTTTGTTACCACTAGACCACGGAGGCGGTCATAACAGTATCACATAGTTTTACAATTTCGAACAATATGTGACAAAAGGAATCAGGTGTCAGCTGTTGTGCAGCAGTACAAGTACTTACATCTGCATGACGCTGTTTTTCAACCTGTTCCTGTTCTCATGTAGTAATTTTTTTTTTTTTAATTACAGGCTAGACACTTATAAATTAAAAGATACACAATTATACTAAAAAGCTAGGCATGGCAGAGTAGATGAATGAGGCTCGCTTCGTCAGGAATATCAACATTGTTGCAGGCCCTTTAATTATATATTTTCTAATTATATATTTAAAATTAAATAAAATACAAGCTAAATAATAAAAACTAATAGTCGTATAATGGCGCGGTGGTGGATCGGTTGTAAGAACGCGTTCCTTAAATCCTACAAAGGTCGGTTCAAACCCACCCGGCATGTTCCAAAGAGAATTGCACTTTTCTTACGTACATTTGTCATAGATTTACAACACCACCATTCCCGTACCTCGGAGAGCACGTTAAGCCGTCGGTCCCGGTTCCACTAATACCAACTTGTGGAATCGTTAATAAATTGTCATTAAAGATTGACATCATATCCTCGCCAAGCCGTGGCGATTGTAGGCCAAATTCTCCAGATATATGTTCGGGAACGTCCATCTATAACAGTGGAGGTCTAGGACGCTGTGTTCTAGGGGCAATAATGAAAATGAATGAAGTATCATCACGACCGTTTTCCTTTCGGGGTGGTTTAGCCAACATATGCCAATCATGACAAGTGGCAAGCTCGTCGATGTCTTCAGCGTACCAAACTCGAGAAATATCACAAACAAATTAAATATTAATTAAATGTAGTATATTAAAAGATTACATATTTGTGCCGTTTGCTGTAGAAACTCTGGGCCCATGGAGTCCAAGCGCAAAAAAGTTTTTAAAAGACATAACACCGCGTCTTGTTGTCTCCTCCGGTGACAAGAGGGCTGGCTCTTTCTTCGCCCAGAGAATTAGTATTGCAATTCAGCGGGGAAATGCAGCCAGCGTTCTTGCCACCATTCCACGCGGACGGGACTTATATCCCTATCCTTAATATTAATTTTATTTTATATGTTGTAAATATTTTTTCGAATAAATGTATATTTATTAAATGTATTTATTTGCATCAATAAATATTTTTGTGTCCCGACCAGGAATCGAACCCGGTACCTCCGAGTCTAAATCAACGGACTCAACCGCTAGACCACGGAGGACCAGAAAATGCATCGTATAAAAATAGCATTAACAAAACAATTAAATATATTATAAGAATACACTAACACATGATAATAACATCCCAGCCTTGGATAGTTAGGTGAGCAAGGTGAATTCAGGCATGCAGCCAGCAAGTAGCCAGCATGCAGCCAACATGCTCGCTGAGAAGCAATGAGTATTGATTTCAGTTTATAAAAATACAGAGAGAGAGAATACAAGTTTTTAAGCATTTCATGGATTCATCTTGTGTGGGTAAGAGAAGAGAAGAGAAGAATGGTGTCTCGGGCTTGCGACCGACAAAAGACTGGTTTGAAAAGTAGGTCTCCTTTTTTATTTTATTACGCAACAAGACGCTCACCATCCACCATTCTACTTCTCTCCCTACTCAACCCAAATACTGTATGATTCTGTTAATGCCGTCTTGGAATCTCTCTCCATAAATGTAATCAAGGCAGACCTGCTTAGACCCAATTCTTTCAGTAAGTGGTGCAAAGATTTTGCTGGAACTCCTCTCGCACCAACTTCCACTGCGTAAAGCTGAGTCTGGAACCCGTTCCTTATGATTTCTTCTGTGAGATCATAATATTTATTCGACTTCATGTTATGTTCTTTTGGAATATTTGATACCCACGGAACGGCAAGTGCAATAAGAATAACTTTTTTCAAGTTCTGAGAAAACACCAAGATGTCTGGTGTATAGGCCGATAAAGCTAGTTCATCTGGGATCCTTATCAGTGAAGCAAAAAGTTGGAAAAATCTCATGGACACATTTGAAGATCATTTCAGTTTTGAACACCTTTGTCAAAACTTTGTCATGTTAATGTATGATAAATGAACGTAAAAAAGTGTATTTCAATATTTTAAAACATAACTGCTGTTTAAAAAAAAAGTAGGTACAATAATAGCCTACAAATTTACAAATGCGATTTGAGGAAGCCATTTTTCCGACAACAAACAACTTTGTTTTTTGTTCGTATAATAGAAGACTGGGACAACGCTTTGAATGGGCCACCGTCTCCGGCTATAATTTAAAACTCAGCTACAAGACTATTCTTGTTGCTAAGTTTACATAAATAGGATTCTACATTCATAATGATAATAACAATAATAAAATACTCTATTGCACACGAAATATAAAAACATACATACATAGGCGAGCATAATACCATAAAGGTATTCTCTACCAGCTAACCTTTGAAAGTGTGACACATTGAATATTATGGGTGCAGAGTGAGAAAAATAAAATTATATATTTAAAAAAAAATTAGAGAAAAATAATAATAATAAATAAACTTTCATATTCATATTAACCATACATACATACATATCTTCACGCCAGATCCCTTGCGGGGTAGGCAGAGACAATTGAGCTCCATTTGACACGATCACGACATACTTCTTTCGCTTCGTCGACATTCATTAACCTCTTCATACATGCCCTTTGGTTACGAAGACTTTTTAATGCACCTTCAGTCAGTGTTTTATTTATTGGATCGTGATATTTGAGTCTCGGTCTGCCAGGGCCTCTTTTACCCACAACTTTCGCATTATATATCTGGTTCGTCAATCTTTCATCGCTCATCCTTTCAACATGCCCGAACCATCGTAGCATGCCTTTCCTTATATTTGTCCCTATGCTTTCCTTCATACCAACCCTTTTCCGTATTTCGACGTTACGTATGCGGTCCGCCAAAGTGACGCCACATATCCGCCGCAACGACCGCATTTCTACTGCATTAACCCTACTCTCATGCGTATTCTGACGTATCCACGTCTCGCTTCCATACATCAGTGTTGGTACAAACATGGCATTGTGTATGGCGAACCGAGCTTTGTCACTGACGTAACCAAATATCTATTAATTTATTTAATAAAAAAGACAACCTTAAATTAAATAAACTATATTACAATAATAAATTGAACACAAAATAATCTTAGAAAATAGAAATTAAATACTTAAGACTTAGAATGCAAAAAAATCGCTGCCCTGTGGCATGGTGCCCAATACACTGGCAGCATTTCCCCTTTGAATTAAGATACTAAATTTTTGAGAGATAAAACTGCCAGCCCTATTGTCACCAGAGACATGAGCCTTAGAAGAATTTCTTTATAAAAATTGCTCGATGTACATTTGGTTAAGTTTATGCATAGGGAACTACGTATGCTGATTATTTAAATTATTGTTTCCATTTATTTATTTATATTTAAATGATTTTTTTCTCTGATGATCACATAAACATTAATAAATACATTATGTATGTGATAATTTAATATTAAAAAAAAACAAAAAAAAACACTTTTGTTTAGTGCGAATTCAGGTTAGTACGACGTTAGTATCACCGGTCCCTTATAATAATAATAAAAATCTTTATAGCAAAAATAAATATACATAACAATTTAGTTACATAGGTTAGGGCATATAAATAATTGTACATAGTGACAAAAACAGTTCAGCTGTGCCATCTGAAATAGTCTGTGGTCAGTGTTCAATTTAGTTTTTAATGTATTAGGTATAGTTTTATTTTTTAATTTGTTTTAAGTTTTTCTGTGTTTTTAGTTAATGTTTTGTTTAATAAAATATTTTTTGACAAAAACTACCTAAATACCTACATTAGAAATCTTTAGACGAAACGCCTCCTACATGAATGCTAAAATATATAATTGTTTGCCAAAGGTATGGACAGAGTTGCCTTATAAAAGATTTTGCCGAGTACTGCATACGTGGCTAGTTCAGGAATGTTTCTATAGTTTGGAGGAATAATATGTGTATTTTAATCAACACAAAGGTTTTTGTGAAGTAAAGTTACTAAATAAGCAACGCTGAGTTTTTAGTCACTTTACTTCTATAACAGTTGTAAATTTTTACATGCTTATGGCGAAATATGTGACCAATTTAATATTAATAAGGCCTAATATTGTTTGTTACCATGTTTCCTGCAAATAAATATTTCATTTCATTTCGTTTCGTTTCGTTTCGTTCCGTTTCGTTTCGTTTCGTTTCGTTTCATTTCATAGCGTACCAAACTCGAGATATATTGAGATTTATTTAGTATCAGCAAGCACTACCTATCGGAAATAGGGATACCCCTATTTCATTTCATTTCAAGCAAAACGTGAATTGAACAATGACAAGAATAGGCCCGTTCAAGAGCAATTTTTCAATTTAATAGTGGCGCAAGTTGGCCAGGGTTGGCAAATTTAAAACAAAACGAAAGCTCCACCCGCCGGCAAACCACTTGACTGTTCTCATACGGTGAGGGAATTAACGCTTTTTAGAATTTTGGCAAATAATCTCAAACTTAAAAATAAAGGAAAATCCTTACCGGTCAACAGGCAGATTCTGTTTTTTTTAAGCAGTTTTTAAAGGGACTTCTGAACTTTAACAGTTGATAACGGCAATCTTGTTAAAGCTAAATCTATCAAATTAGTTTTCATTCATTCAGTCTGTTTTTCCAAATTACCATGGACGGACATAATATGGTAGAATTAGGACTGAAGGTAAACACTATAAAATATAATATTAAAAATACAACTTTAAGATTTTACAAATTTCCTAACTACTCCTAACTAACTCTGGACAGTTATATCGAAATGATAAGTAAAATGTCATCACAACTGCCAGGTACGTCAATAATATAATCATATTTTAGTTTTTTAGTATACATTTTCACATTTACTCATATAGTGATCATAATCTTGACGGACGCGGCACCATTAACCAAGTGAAACTTTCTCATCCCCAGCAGCTTTATCACGGGCCGCAGATTTGGGACTAAAGCCGGCTTTTTATTTACATGTAACGGAGAAAGTGGGCGATATTTCATGGGAGTGTTTGAAAAATTACTTAGGACTTATTCGACCATAATATTCGACCCATAGACTCATATGTACCTACTTTGATTCGATGGTATTAGTGAGAGCTCTTGTCACTGCTGGAGTACCGCTTTCCTGGAACCCTCTAGAGACCCGACGCCATGACCGTTGGGCCGTGGAAACTTGGTGGGTCTCTGGAATGCGATATGTGTAGACACATGAGCCCCATCTCACATCTAAGCAACCTCGTCCAGCGCGGGGAGTGCGGCGGTTTCTGCTGAGAACCTCTAGCTGCGGAAATACGCAAACCTTGATACAGGTACGAGTTTGCGCCGTTTGGGGACGAGACGATGGGGCCATGGGGACCCTCAACCAAGCGTCTGGCCAAGGAGTTGTCCAAACGGCTGACGGAGAAATCTGGATGTTATTATGTGACAATAAATAGATTTTTAATTTTTATTTAATTAAAGTTATTACTACCAAAAAACTTTAGAAAAACTAAAATTTGTTACTGATTTTTTTATATCATTGATTAGTTATATACTATAATATATATTATCTATTGTATTTATATTATATGTATGTGTATGTATGTATTTTTATATAATTTATTAATACTTTATTTATACACCAATGTTTTTTTTTAAATACCCTTTTTTATTATTATTACTATAGCTGTTTGATTTTGTGTTATTTACTGGTTTTTTTTCTATACTGTCTCGATAGTCGCGCTCCCTGTATCATGACCTTCTGGTACATAGTACAGGAATACGTATTTACTAATTGATGTGTCTAGGTTTTATGTCCATAAACGTTTTTTATTTTTTATATTTATTTATATACAAATAAATATATATACAAATAAATACAAAACAAAAAGTTGTTAAAGGTTGGATAAAGGTGGCAAAAAAGAGTGGGTCTCAGTGGGGAGATCTATATCCAGGTAAAGATAGACACAGGCTGATGATGACGACGTTAAAAAAATTACCTAGACTCGTCCTATGGGCTGAATAAGCGAGCTAAGTCGGTAAAAAACTTTGAAAAATTACGCCTTACGGTCTGCGCGAGCTCCGGAAAATTGTTTTATTTTCATTTGAGTAACATGTTTTTTTACAACTTGCTAATAGGATTTACAGGTGATGCTATTATTATAATAAATAAATTTTGCGAAAGTATAGATAATTGTTAAAACGTCAAAATATTTAATTTTATTGTCGTTAGTCAATTTTAACTTATTTGAAATAATTAATTAAAACAATTATTCGAAAAAAAACTTTACAAAATATAAAATAAAATAAATATTAATACGATAGGGATATAAGTCCCGTCCGCGTGGAATGGTGACAAAAACGCTGGCTGTATTTCCCCGCTGAATGGGGTGTATCAGGCAAAGCTTTTTGTAGATGTCGCTAGCGGCACTGGTACCTTGTTTACACCTTTTGACGCATCATTTAAAAATGTTTTTATAGTTTTCTTATTTTTATAACAGAAAAATGTATTTTAAATTAACGTTACCTACCTTAAAATACAAATTAAGAAAGCGAACATCGTATTTAAAAAGAAAAAAGGTTGAATTAATAGAACGGAAATTTTGAGATCACAATATCTTTGATTTCGCTTGGAAATCTCGATTTGTACACTTAGAAGCTGCTCACATCGACATAATATCCAGAAAATAATAAATTTCGTAATATAAACACAAAATTTCTATGCAACTGACAGTTATATAAGGTACCAATTATCATGCGCCATCTATCGTGATAAAAAGTTAGTGATACACCCCATTGCAATACTGATCTTTGGGCAAAGAAAGAGTCAGCCCTCTTGTCACCACAGGAGACAACAAGATGCGGTGTTATGTATTTTTTAAAACTATTTTTTGAGATTATTATTTGAGGTTTTATGTTAAATATTTTCTAGTACTATTTTATTATCTTCCCTGACTCTAACATTTAATTTGTTTTGATCCCCTTCCACATTTCACCTTCCACATGCCACATTTCCTCTACATCAAAAAAGGCCGGTTCGGCTGCTCATACATCATCATAACAGCCCCTAGAACACAGCGTCCTAGACCTCCACTACTGGAGATGGGCCTTCCAGAACATACATCTGGAGAATTTGGCCTACACTAGCCACGCTGGCCAGACGGCTTGGCTCATACAGCCGAATTTAAAAAGAATATCAAATATAATAGCATTAAACAAAGTTATAACTTTGTGGCATTTGGGGTTGATTGATATCCACAAATTCATAAAAGAGCTGGGTAAACTAATTTTTTAAGAGTGTGGCGATCCCTTCCTCGCCAAGCCCTCTGGCCAGCGTGCCCAGTGTAGGTCAAATTCTCCAAATATATGTTCTGGAAGGCCCATCTCCAGCAGTGGATGTCTAGGACGCTGTGTAATGATAATGATAATGATGTGGCGATCCCAAATGCCATAACTACCTAAAACAGAATATGTCGATTATAATTCAACGAGGAAATGCGGCGAGCGTTTTGATACCCTCCCTGGTGGTAAGCCCTTAGTTTATTTTGTAGAATAGTTTTATAATTAGTTTTTTAATCTATTTTATTTAAATATTTTTGTATCTACTTCGAATAATAATAATAAAATAATAATAATAATATTTGTTTTGCGATGCAACTTTAGTTCCATTTTGTAGGTAGAACATCGCCATTTGTGCATCGCCTAAATTAGTCGCCTAAATTAGTTGGTCTGGCGATGTCTAGAGCATTTTTTACAGGATAACACACAATATCTGATTTATAGATTTAGTTGCCTTATTAATTTTTATCTTCTAAATTATTGTGGTTTAATATTATCATTTATATGTTTCTTCTATTTATAAGTTTTTTAGTTGTATAAGATATTTGTGGAAACTTGTAATTGGCATTGTTCGAAGCTGTAAGTTTTCCTTGAAGATAAATAAAATAAATAAATAGAATATCGCACGGGGACAATAAATAATGTGGGATCGAAAATTACGTTACAAAATTTGTAGAATTGGGCTGCTGTCCAGTGCCAGTGTTTTTATTAAGTCAATGGTTTTTTTACAAAAATAAGGTTTCTAATATTAATTTGGGTAAAAGCAATTTGTTCTCGAATAATTGGACCGGCGAGTATTTAAAGTGGATGACAGCGGATGGTAAAACGTGTTCCATTCGTAGCTGGGTTTGATAATTAGTTTTGCCAAAAAACCCTAACTAGAGTTGAAATGGTTCGTTTGAAGTTTAGTTTATTTAGTCTTTTGGTTTAGACAGTTAGATGCATAAAAGGTTAATTAATATAATAAATTAAAAACCCGACTGCATGGGAAAAAAATAATTAAAAAAACCTTGACATGATTTTCAAATACCTACCTTGAAAGAAAAAAAGAACTTCGTGACTGCCTCCGTGGTCTAGCGGTTAAGTCCGTGAATTTAGACTCGGAGGTACAGGGTTCGATTCCTGGGCAGGACACAAAAAAAATATCAATATAAATAAATGCATTAATCAATATTTAATTCATTTGTGATATTCTCGAGTTTGGTAATCTGGCGACATGGACGAGCTCGCCACTTGTCATGATTGGCCTATAGTAAAGTTGGCTAAATGTGAATCCGCTTGGTTTCTGACTAACCCGAAAGGGAAACGGTTGTGATGATACAAGAAAGAAAGAAATAAAGTATTTTCTTTCTTAGAACCGAGCCATTACTGTTCAGGGACTAATGAGAAATACACTTTTTTTTGTTTAGTATCATCACGACCGTATCGCTTTCGGGGTAGTCAAAAAACACGTTATTTTTAACGAAGCGGATTTGCATTTAGTTAAATATTTATTAGGCATCATAACAAGTAGTAAGCTCGGCGATGTCTAGCGTATCAAACTCAAGAAATAATTCAAATAAATTTTAATAGATTATTGTGTCCCGACCAGCAATCGAACCCGGTCTCTCCGAGTCTAAATCCACGGACATATATATAGGCTATATTTATAAGAACGCTTTTCTAAAAATCCTACGCAGGTCGGTTTCAACCCCCCCTGCACGTATCAACGAAAAATACACTTTTCTTACGTAAATTTACATTCATACATAAAGAGACACCATTCTTCTCATCTCTTACCCAAACACGATGGTCCCGGCACCCGCACGGTGTATCCATGGAATGCTTTGAAATTTGTGCCTAGGAGAGCACGTTTCAAATCAAATCAAATCAAATTATTTATTTGTTTCAACACAGGTAATCTAGTTAATATATTAACCTAGTTTATAAAAGTGCAGCTGTGTTCTGCCATGAGGCGTACAAATATTGTAAGATATATATATATATATATTCATTCATTACAACCCCTAGAACACAGCGTCCTAGACCTCCACTGTTGGAGATGGGCCTTCCAGAACATATATCTGGAGAATTTGGCCTACACTCGCCACGCTGGCCAGACGGCTTGGCGAGGATATGATGTCAATTTTTTATGACAATTTATTAACAATTCCACAAGTTGGTATTAGTGGAACCGGGACCGACGGCTTAACGTGCTCTCCGAGGCACGGAAACGATGGTGTTGTAAATCTAAGACAAATGTAGGTAAGGAAAGTGTATTTCTCATTGGTACATGCCGGGTGGGTTTGAACCGAGCTTTGTAGGATTTAAGAAACGCGTTCTTACAACCGAGCCACCACCGCACCATATATATATATATATATTGTAAGATACATATGATTATATAAATACACAACGTTAAGCCGTCGGTCCGGGAATCGTTAAGAAAAATCATTATATCCTCGCCAACCCATATGGCCAACGCGCGTGGCGTGTGTAGGCCAAATTCTCCAGAAATATGTTCTGGAAGGCCCATCACCAACAGTGGAGGTCTGTATTCTAGGGGCTGTAAAAGAATGCAAAAACATGCCGGGTCTTGACCCATTTTGGATTTTAATGAAAGCGTTCTTACAAAAGCCACCACTGCTGGTAATTCCTATAAACGGAACGCGGGGTAAAATGAACAACGAAATTATTTGATAAAAATTCTTGTCAAATGTATTTGTCTCCTAACCAGGTCAGAGTCCGAACAACCTAATTATACTAGCTAACAAAATGCTTTTTCTTGCAAACAATTGCCATGTTTGGTTGTAAATATTTCACGAACGTAAATTCTTTAAACCTTTCTCTCTAAAGTTAAGCATAAAACCGTCTACAAGCTCCGGTGTAAAATATCATAATTAGGGTTCATGTTTTCCGAGCATCATTATAGCGGGACCATGTTTTCGAATAACAGGTAAAATCATTCATCACCGTGAAACATCTCGGACACCATGGGCTTTCTTGCGCTAGAAGACTGGCAACATTTCCCCTCTGTATAGCTAAGTTAACACTGAAGGGTCGTCTCTAGAGGACATTTTTTACTTATAGTTTATTTTTTATTAGGTTAAATAACATTTTTAATTTAAAGTAGTTTTAATTATTAAGTTGTTAATTGCACAGTAATATATAGTAAAACTAGTCATTCATCTTGTACGGGTTTTGAGCTAAATTGTATTGGTAAAGAAAGGTTTAACGCATCTTAGAATTTATTAAATAATACTTGCAGATATTTGTAAATTTATGTTTTTAATAAAAATAACAATATAACTAACAAAGAATCGATACCGGTAAAACAAACTTGAGACCATTATAAATTTTGAAATTTAGATGTTTTATATTCTTTTATGGCTACAGGTTGTCTGGTAGGTAACATTGGTACTTTGAGGACTGCTTTTTGTGCTCTAATTCATGTAGATATTTTTTATATGTGCATATCAGAAAAAATAAACAGAAATGTGATTTCAGTCCCGCCACAAAAACGGTCATATATTTTTATGCAAAAAACTGGTTTATTACGCTCCTCTCGTTTTGGGATAATAAACAATAATTTTTATGTTTCTTTCTTAGCAATTTCTGCATAAAATTATTGTTGAATAATATTTTTAGTCGCGGCGAACGAGTGCTTTCACTCCGTAGCCACGACTTATCTGTAAAGGCACACAGAGCCAACAGTAAAAGAGAGACGGTTTATAGGGTTTCAGTCTGTAGGTACCTTGAGGGCCCACGGCGAGTCGGGCATGCGAACCACAACCCGGATTGGGCCTAGGTTCGTATCACTGATGATTTTTTGATCGCCGTCTTTATATATATGTATATATTTTAACCAATGCGTTCTTCCAGTATTGTCGTACGGAGCAGAAACGTGGACACTGACAGTGGGTCTGGTCCACAAGTTTAAGGTCGCTCAGCGAGCTAGGGAGAGAGCTATGCTCGGTATTTCTCTGATGGATAGAGTCCGAAACGTAGACATCCGTCAGGAAACCAAACTTACCGACATATCCTTCAAAATTTGTAAGTTGAAGTGGTAATGGGTCGGACACGTCTGTCGCAGAACCGATGACCGATGGAGTAGACGAGTTCTGGAGTGGAGACCACGTACAGGAAAATGCAAAGTGGGAAGACCCCCCGCTAGATGGACGGATGACCTCCCTCACTTACCTTACACCTTCACAAAAAGCAAGACGAATCGACATAACCTCTCTAAATTGGTATTTATTTATTTATTTAATTAAGCAAGTCAACAACATGTTTACAAAATCTTATACAATATACAATCTAGAAGGTATCTTAATAGTTTAGTAAACATGTTACTTACAGACCAGCATTGCATTCAAAAGGTAGGTAACATCGTTTCCTAAAACACAAAAACTAAATAGTACAATTTAAAAATATAGGCATGACAAAAACAGTAAGCTACAGAAAACAACAAGAATGAATATCGCAAGCACTTACAAAATTATATATATATAATAATTAGTATAATATTGTATGTATTTTATATATATTTATTATGTATTTATATGTACTTGTGTTATTATATTTTTATATATTAGTGTATAAGTATTTTAGCTTTAAGATTTTTATTTTTTATTATTAATCTTGATTTGATTTAATGCACCCACAATCATTGCTCACTATTTCAAAGGTTAGCTCGTCGATGTCTCCAGCGTACCAAATTCGAGAAATATCACAAATAAATTAAATATTAATTAAATGTATTTATTTACATTAATAAATATTTTTGTGTCCCGACCAGGAATCGAACCCGATACCTCCGAGCCTAAATCCACGGAGACCGCTAGACCGCGGAGGCAATAATTAGGATATATACACGTATATTACCTAGATGTATTATTTCTCGAAGTCTACGTGGATGAAAAATCCGATAATTTTCACTTATTTTAGTGGCCCGGTGAGTGATAGCAATTTACCGGGAGGTGGAAAATATCTGGCTTTTAATTCTGCAGCCAGAAACTATCTTCTTCGGTTTAATTAATCCCGGACAATGTACCGCTTCACTACCTAACCTAGGTACTCTTTCTCATAACGAACTTGTATCGTAATGGGGTGTATCACTAACTTTTTATCACGACAGATGGCGCATGATAGATGGTAGTTGCATAGAAATGTTGTATTTTTATTACGAAATTTATTATTTTCTGGATATTATGCAGAAGTGAGCAGTTTTTAAGGGTACAAATCGAGATTTCCAAGCGAAAGCAAAGTTATGGTGATCTCAAAATTGCCGTCTGGTCTGGTCCACAAGTTTAAGGTCGCTCAGCGAGCTATGGAGAGAGCTATGCTCGGTATTTCTCTGATGGATAGAGTCCGAAACGTAGACATCCGTCAGAAAACCAAAGTTACCGACATAGCCTTCAAAATTAGTAAGTTGAAGTGGCAATGGGCCGGACACGTCTGTCGCAGAACCGATGACCGATGGAGTAGACGAGTTCTAGAGTGGAGACCACGTACAGGAAAACGCAGAGTGGGAAGACCGCCAGATGGACGGATGACGCGAAAAAGGTCGCTGGTGGGGGCTGGATGAGGGTGGCAAAAGATCGTGTGAAATGGCGAGCCTTGGGGGGAGGCCTACATCCAGCAGTGGAGAGACATAGGCTGATGATGATGATGATTACTTATATGATTGCACCTTTAATTGTTCCCAACGTTTGCCTGTCAGAGAATGTCTTCAAGATTAAGTCCGCTGCTTAAACAACTAGGTACTTGAATTATATTCCACTATTTTAAATAGTTTATAAGTGTATAAAAAACCCAATATTGTTCTGAGTACGGTGAAGAAAAATACTAATACAGGGTGCGCCAGAGAAACTTACTTATTTGAAAGGTCATTAACAACAAAAGTACTTCAGTTATTGTTTTAATTTTTATTTTATTTTAGAATACAATATCCCTTTTTTTTTTTAAACAGACTTGAAAATGATATCAGTTAAATGGCGACCCCCATTGCGCACACTGATTAAGTCGATTTCTGAAGTTAATGTCTACTCTTTGCAGCATATCAATCGCTATGTTGGCAATGGCGTCGCGAATGTTGTTTTTAAGTTGAGCTATTGTCCGTGGCCGATCGACATAAACCAGGGATTTCAAATAACCCCATAAAAAGAAATCGCATGGAGCCAAATCTGGAGAGCGAGCCGGCCATGTGAGATCGCCTCTGAGAGAGATAAGCCGGTCGGGGAAATGTTGTCGCAACAAATTCATTGAGCCTCGTGCTGTGTGTGCTTTGGCTCCATCTTGCTGAAACCACACATCCTTAGCGTTTATTTCTTCGAGGCTTGAAAGAAAAAAAGAAGAATTTTAAAGCGAGCGCGGAAGGCTCTTTGCGTAGCAACAAGTGAGCGACCGTTAGAAAAGAAGCTCTCGACGGCGTATGCCCGCTGTTCTCTAGGCCAGAGCATGATGGCAACTGACTAGAGGAAGAAACAAACTTGGGGACTTCCCCCTCCAATAGCGCCCCCCCTCACCCCTCTACCCACCCAACTCACCGCCCGGGAGTTTTTTCAAATAAGTAAGTTTCTCTGGCGCACCCTGTAATAAATTGTAAACTAAATCGTTTTGTTTTAGCAGGTAACCTGCACTACTAAATGTTCATTCTATGAAGCTCAATTAAAATCTAGCTCGCTAGTAAGACCCGCTACTCTGATTCTTCTCCTCGTTCGCTTCCGAGTTGTTTTTTTTTATTTATTTACATTGTATTACGCTGAGTGATTAAAAAATAAATAAATTACCATATAGTATCATCACGACCGTTTCCCTTTCCCGGTGGTCAGAAACCACGCTTATAAAGAAGCGGATTCACATTTAGCCAACTTTACTATAGGCCAATCATGACAAGTGGCAAGCTCGTCGATGTCTCCAGCTTACCAAACTCGAGAAATATCACAATTAAATTTAATGTATTTATTTATATCAATAAATATTTTTGTGTCCCGACCAGGAATCGAACCCGGTACCTCCGAGTCTAAACCCACGGACTTAACCGCTACACCACGGAGACAGTTACCATATAAACTAAAAAATATATTTTTTCTCTCGTGATTTGTTCATGTGGCAGTGAGATATATGCTATGTGCAGCAATACCCCGTTGCACAGCTATGTTGACTTACTGCGAGAAACATCTGCCAGCCCTCCTGTCACATACTGCATTAACCAACAGCTTAGATAGTTTTTTAAAAAACTTCTTACTTACGCATACGGTCCCATTGTATCAAGACCAATTGGCGCCTATTTATAAACGTGGTTTCTGACGACCCACAAATATATTTAGATATAATAATATTTAGATTGTAAGCTGACACCGCCTCTTTAGAGCCACGAATTAATTTTAACTTTTAAGCAAGAACTTGTTCATGGCAACAATGTTTTAGTCGAAGATGATGGTATAGCTGATATGATGGGTCCACCCATAGTAGCTGCAGGTTATTTTATAATCAAAATAATAGTAAACTATGGAGAAAAAATGTATTGACAATATCCAAGTGTTGTTGTGACAACCAAAGGAAATAAATGATTTGATTTCATTAAAGATAATTAGTTTATTTTGCAAGTAGGCATATGACAAATAGAGATGTATTCTGCACTTTTGCACGTCAATTTTTACAATATTGATATAAAACAATATCATTTTATAGTCCATATTGGTGAATCTGGAGCAGTACATAATAACCATCATTTGGAAAGAGAAACAATAAAATAACAAAATTATAAATACAAAATAACGCTTAACATTATAGCTGCTGTAGATAGGCATTGTCACACTATAAGCTAAGACAGACACAATTATAAGAATATAAATGTCAATGTCAGTTAAGATAATAGCTGCTGTATATAGGCATTGTCATACTATAAGCTAAGACAGACACAATTATAAGAATATAAATGTCAATGTCAGTTAAGATAATAGCTGCTGTAGATAGGCATTGTCACACTATAAAACAGACACAATTATAAAAATAAAAATATAAATGTCAGTTAAATGATTTGATTTGAAAAGATACGGTCGTGATGATACTTTTTTATTCATAGCGATTTTTTTGTTTATAATTTTGACTACTAACAGATAAAATATTTCGCCATGTTAGAATAAAAACCAACCAAGTTTAAAAATATGCACACTTAATTTTTTTTTTTTTTTATTAATTATTATTTTTTTTAATTTGCGTTTTCGTTTTAATGCTTTTAAGAGTCACTATCTTCGAAACTAAGCGTCACAGTGCTAAGTCGCTTTTATCACTAGAAAAAGCAGATTTTTTTAACAACTGCCTCCGTGGTCTAGCGGTTAAGTCCGTGTAAGTTTCTGGTCGGGACATAGAAATATTTATTAATGTAAATAAATACATTTAATTAGTATTTAATTTATTTGTGATATTTCTCGAGTTTGGTACGCTGGAGACATCGACGAGCTTGCCACTTGTCATGATTGCCCTATAGTAAAGTTGGCTAAAATGTGAATCCGGTTCTTTGTAAGCGTGGTTTCTGACTACCCTGAAAGGCAAACGGTCGTGATGATACTTTATTTTACTTTTTTTTAACAACTAGCGTACAAAAGTGAATTTACTAAAAACAATAGTTGGTTTTCGCTTAAACCCGGCGATTTGTTCGTACGATTTTCGCAAGACCTCACCTTAACTGGATGAATTTAACTTCATATCATGCGAAGGATTAAATAAATAATCAGCCGAGGACCCCACATTAAGGTACACCGCTAGACCACTCGTTTCCTATTCCCGGCTTTTGCCGCCTTTTTTCCCGTTTCATTTCATATATTCGACCACTGAAACGAATCGTAGCTTTCAATATGTTGTGATAACTCACTGACCTCACATTTTTTATATTTTTTATATATGAGCATAGCATGTGACCTTGCGTCCACCTGATGGTAAGTAGCGTGAAGACACTCATGACTGACATCAGTTGACTGGGCATGATGGCAATTCGAGCCTGATCCCGAAATGTACACTTTACTATATACACTTTACTGGGTTTATCGGCACGAACAGTGGATATTTCCCCGCCCCGGCAGACTGGCCAAATTACCATCACTCCGCCTACCACCTATTTGTTGTTCTCGTTGAAAGTATGTGTCGGCAATCCTCTGCCACACTCCCAATGGTTAGCTAAAAAAGGCATTAAGTTACACTACTTTTTAAGTTATTTTGTGCAATAGTTTATAAATAAATAAATATGTGTCATTTGCCATGATGTTAAATGCCAATTTTTAATTTCGAGGAGAACTAAAATTGTAAGCTTGCCATGGTGATATTTATATAGAAATAAAAGCGCTTGAAACAAGACTTACCCAACTCATTTTTATTGAGGTTAACAAACAGTAACACACAAATATATACGAATTTGTACATTTTTTTTTTTTTAACGGATAATAATGTAAACATAAGGCAAGCGTCTGCTAGATCTTCGTTCAAAAATCTCGTCTATCTACACTTTCTAAATAGCTCCCAACAATGTTAATAAGTATGTATATTTATGTATATTTTTGTGTATATATTATATTACAGTATATATAATTATGTTGTTGAATTTATCCTACTATTAATATTTCTTTCATTGCACCTATAAATGTTCTAAATTGTCCCCAAGGTTCGGCTGTCTTTGTACTTTGTGCAATAATTGTTTTAAATAAACAAATAAAATAATTATTCTAAAAATAATATTTACAAAATCTAAAATAATAATTACAAAGCTTACCACTTGTCATGATTGGCCTGTAAAATTGTCTAAATATTACAACGCTTCTTTAAGCGTGGTTTCTGACCACCACGAAAGGAAAACGGCCGTGATGATACTGTATCTAATAATTATATGCAGAATGCTGTCATTTCGAGAACATCTGACTATTTTAATAAACATTGGTCAGATATTGACATCATGTACTATCCCAGCCGCTGACCGCCGTAGCTTGACTCAGGACTACTTTTCAAAGCCTTAAATCGATCTGTCTAATGCTGTGTTTGACTTGAAAGCAAAGCAATATTTTTTTTTGTCGAATTTTGCTTAAATTGTATGAAAACCATAGGAGCAACGTCAAGTCGAACGACTTCCAAAGTGAAAAAAAAGCTCGAGTCCTTCGCGCCATTTTGCGCGGACATGTCAAGTGCATTTATTTTGTTTTGTTAAGTAATTTACTGTGAATATTGTTGGTCAACAGTGGTGTTGCTTTGTTTAATAATGTGAATAGTTATGGAAAACGATAAATTGGACTTTGAATATGCACAAGTTGCAGTTTATTTTTTGCGGTTTTCCCGCGCTGTGGACTCCCATATTTTACCCGACGTGTTTGATCTATAATGCCGCTAGTGACTCCAAGAAAAGCATCAAATTCTGCAGCATCTGGAATTCGATGATGACCTCATTAACTCATAAAAAATAAAGATATAGAACTGACTTGGCTGTATGGGCTAGACACTTTGCCTTCCCTATCGCCTCATTCATCATCCATCGGGTGAAGAGTATTATATTTTGTAATAGTCTACTCAGTGTTTAATATTTATCTATGTTTTAATATTTATTTATGTGCAAACAGGAAAACAGACATGCAGCCGAACTAAGCCTATATGTATAGGTCTGTCCGTCGGCAGTCAACGCCCAGATACCCTTTTATAACATAAGTGATAGTCTCTCTTCTCTCCTCCTCCCACTCTTCAGGGCACCCCGCTGGATCTACAGCCCAGCTTCAGCATTCTCGGGGTGGAAATACCTTAACCACCGGAACTTCATTGAGAGCATCACCAAAACAGCGTCCAAAAAGCTCGGAATACAGAACAAGGTGAAGCAGTTTTTGCCGCCTTCAATCAGACTGTTACTTTACAAAGCACAGATCAGATCATGCGTGGAATACTGTTCACACCTTTGGGATGGTTCAGCCAAGTACCTCACAGATCGCAGAGGCGAGCTGTTCGAATTGTGGACGATGCCACTATGTCTGGAACTCTCGAATCCCTGCAGCTTCGCCGAGATGTGGCTTCTCTGAGCGTGTTCTACCGGCTATACTATGGTGAGTGCTCTGAAGAGCTAGAGCTTATAGATAACCTAATTCCTTCCTCTCCATTCCGCAACCGAGCCACACGCACAGGTCAGAATATGCACCCACATACCGTAGTCACCATCTCTACGCATACCTATAATATAAAGATGTGGAATGCTCCTCCAGCCTCTGTGTTTCCATGTTAATGTTATTATAACCTGGAGTCCTTCAAGCGAAGTGTGAAAAGGCATCTACTGAAGCCGGCATAGTGTTAGGGACTGACGTAGGACATGAGTGTCTGATTCCAGGTGCTAACATTCATGGACCATGCGCGCCATCAGGTGGGCGCAAGGTCACATGTAGTGCTAGTATAAAAGAAAAAAAGTCAGCAAAATAATAGTAAGCCAAATTCTCCAAGAATATATCATTTAGTTGGGACGAATTTTCTTTAGACGGGTTCGTAAAAGCCGTTTTCCGCGAGTGTTGAGATATTTATGCCCCCAAATGAAGAAGTGGAAACGCCCGTCTCTGATAATTTAGTACCGCGGCCATTTGAAGCCAGATACAATGAGAGAAACCACAAAATGCTTAATTTGTGCCTAATGTTTAGCTTAACTTTAATGTGTACTCGTACTGGCTTCGATTCCTAGTTGGGATGGATTATCTTATTTATTTATTTATAATAGGGTAGCCAACAGTGCTAACATCACACACTTATTTGTACTTAACACTAAATCAGAAGTTAGATGTTGCACCTATTATAGGCGACTACCACAAAACCACAGTAGCTTTTATTGCCTATAAAAAATAACAATTTTATAAAAAAATTAATAAGTATACAAAAACTAAATATTATTCGAAAAACTAAAGCTGAAACAATTTAATATATATATAATAAACATACAATTCCTTTTAGAAATAAACAAAAATAACTAAAATATTACCTACTTCAAGTAACCACGCTTATAAATAAGCGGATTCACATTTAGCCAACTTTACTATAGGCCAATCATGACAAGTGGCAAGCTCGTCAATGTCTCCAGCGTACCTTAAATTAAATATTAATTAAATGTATTTATTTACATCAAGTGCGGTGGTGGCTCGGTTGTAAGAACGCGTACCTTAAATCCTACAAAGGCCGGTTGAAACCCACCCGGCATGTACCAATGAGAAATACACTTTTCTTACGTACATTTGTCATAGATTTACAACACCACCGTTTTTGTGCCTCGGAGAGCACGTTAAGCCGTCGGTCCCGGTTCCACTAATACCAACTTGTGGAATCGTAAATAAATTGTCATATACAAAAAAATTGACATCGTATCCTCGCCAAGCCGTCTGGCCAGCGTGGCGAGTGTAGGCCAAATTCTCCAATTCTGGAAGTCCCATCTCCAGCAGTGGAGGTCTAGGACGCTGTGTTCTAGGGGCTGTAATGATGAATTAATTTACATTAATAAATATTTTGGTGTCCCGACCAGGAATCGAACCCGGTAATAAAGTAAAATAAAGTAAAATAAAATATTCTATTTCATTATTATTATAATTACGACCCATGCCTTTCGTAGTGGGCAGAAATCACGCTTTTAAAAGAAGCGGTTAACATTACTATAGACCCATCATGACAAGTGGCAAGCTTGTCGATGTCTCTAGCGTACCAAACTCGACAAATATCACAAATAAATTATTAGGACCAGGAATCGAACCCGGTACCTCCGCTTCTAAATCCACATACTTAACCGCTAGACCACGGAGGCAATCTCGCAAAACTCTACCTCAGACATTTATTTCTTTATTTTGCTAAAAATACTTTGTTTTTTTAGTTAATTTTTTTCAAATGTAATTGAGTCCTTTTAGAGTTTACGAGAGAAAAAAATCGAACACTTATGGATGACTCTGTGTGTGTCTGACCCCACAAAAATCTCCATAACTACCTTTTGTTCCGAAGTGAAAATATTAAAATATCACCTTGCTTAATCATAATTTATTCGAAGTTATATACAAACAATATAAAAGAATTAAATTATGAAATAAAAATTAAAACTAAATTAGAAAACTAATTATTAATTAAAATACTGACCCATGATTTGTTCCTGTGGCAGTGTGCCAAGAACACTTGCAGCATTCCCCCGTTGCACAGCAATGCTGATTTGCTGCGCGAGAAAACTGCCAGCCCTCTTGCTTGTTTGTTAGCGATTATTATAATTAACAGATCGGCTCTTCTACGAATCTTAGACCATGAAGATTCCACAAGTTGGTATTAGTGCAACCGGGACCGGGACGAGAACGGTGGTGGCTTACAAATAAAGTGTGATTCTCAATAATACTGTCCTTTTTATATTTGAAGGAACAACCGAGCTTATACTGCATGGAATTTGTTAAAGAGCAAATATGTTAATATTATAATCTAGAATAAAAATAAAGAAATACGTATTTTTTATTTTAATTATTCAGTAATTAAATCTTAAGTTACGGTGCAGAGAAGTTATCCTAAAAATATCGCCTCTCATACACAGCCTAATCAAGTAGGTAGCGAGAGGTCGACGATCGCGCGAACGTTGTCTTACGTAATTCTTTCTCTCTCTATTTCGTCTCTCGGCTGTGGGCTAGATCAATTAATAATAACAAACCCCAGCCTTTATTACTACAATGGATATCGCGATTTTCAAACGTTATTTACAAAAAGAGGTTCTACTAATGACACCTGAAGCCAAAATAAAATATTTGCTTTTTAACAATTACACGCAGTATATTTATTCTATTAACAAATAATTAACCTAAACAACCTCCCAAACACCGAAATCAGGCAATAAAAACAATTGGCCATAAAACACGCACGCCATGCATCACCTGGCTTGGCTAAACCGTCAATAACTCAACCTTAACTTAAGCCACGTTTAGCGTAATCCGAGTTTCAGCTCCGCACTTCGCTAAGCCGCGGTTAGTACTTCTACGCCAAATTAGGACCCTTAACACAAAACGGGGTAAGTCTACATTTTATTATTTTATCAGCAGTTATATGTTGAGTATATCTATGCTTTTGTTTTTTTACCTGTTACTTGTGTTGTGTCGTTACCAAGGAGATGAAAATATATCATTCTTTTGCCAGATATAGAAAATATTTAAATTAAAGAGTTATAAAAACCGCATGATATCACAAGTCTTTCTTATGCCATTCTCCCAAAGGTTAGCTGTTACTTTATTTTATTTTTGTATGAATGTTCAATAAAGATTTTTTTACTTTTACCTTACTAAATTGCTCTCACGAACACACGACACACATTACCGGTTAAAGTAGTGTTCGATGTTCTACGGAAGTGAACACGTTTTTCTTTGACAAAAGAAGAAGAAATAAGTATATGTTGTAAAAAATGATGTATCAAACGATTTTGTATTTTATGGACATATCGGCTTTTGTCTGTCAACACCTTATTTAACATTATTTTGGAACATAATTCTTAGTTAAACCAGATTCACAACCAGTTCTTGAGTCCAAGTCGATACGGTTCTAATTCCCTCACCAAGCTTTGTATAAAATCTTACGGGGTCCTTAGGGGCGTAAATTTATGACGTCATTTAAGGGATGTAGGGGCTTATTTAATTAGAATCGACGTAGTTTTTGTTTGGGTTATTATTTCTTAAGCTTATAATATCAGTAATTAGTTAATTGTGCTAAAAATAATTGACAGAAGAAAAGAATAAATTATTTATTGTAGGTATACTATACTGTGTGTAATTGTCAGAGGAGAAAATATTTTTTTAGGCTTCAGATGTCATTAGTAGAACCTCTATTTAAAATAAAAAGGTCAAAATTAAAGATAAAAATTATTGTCCGACAAAAACACTACTGCATGGTGAATAAGGCAGCGTCTGAAAATCTCGATATCCATCGTGATAAATACCTAAAGTCGAAGTGTTATTATTAATTGATCTCGCTTAACAGCCGAGAGACGAAATAGAGAGAGAAAGAATATCGTAAGTCAACGTTCGCGCGATCGTCGACCTTTCGCTCCCTACTTGATTAGGCTCTCTATGAGTGGCGATAACTTTTTTACTGAATAATTAAAATAAAAAATGAGTAGTTCTTTATTTTTAAATTATAAAAATATTTGTTTTTTAAATTCTACACAGTTATTCAAAATTTAAAACATTTACATGTCTGTAGGGTCACATAATAATATTTAGGTTTTGGCTTCTTATGCCCCATATCCTACTACTGAATTTCAAGGATCATTTCGGCCTTTTTTAACTTTTATAAAATCGGTTCAGTAATATAGGCGAATTTAATAGACATACAAATATACGAGTTTGTTATCTTTACGGCATTAACACGTTCTAAAGCTAAAACCATTGACACTATTTTCCGCGTGCACTCTTCTTTCAACGTCCCATATCATACTTCCTAACCGCAGTGAAAACACTGCCCAGATATTATAATTTCATTTACTTGTTCTAGAATTTCATCATCAATTTTTACCGTCACGGTTGTCATCCTTTTATAGACTTAATTTCGCAAAAAGTGTACACTCAGACTAAATATAATTTGAAAATATTGGATTGTGCGAGGGAGAGGGCTGCAGAAGCGTTAAACCGTCTTTAAGTGACAAATAGGAAAATTTTCAAGATTGAATTAAATTTATATTCACAGCATTGCCGTAATTCTAAAGGTGTTTTTATTTCCACAATAGCAAAAGAATCATGGAATCCCGAAATTACAAATACGGGCCTAAGATAAAAATTCAATTGTAATGAATAAAATATAACATTTTTTTTAATAAATAAAAGATTTAATTTCTTATACCACATGTAATTGTCAAAAGAGCAAATATTTTTTTTTAGCTTTAGGTGTCATTGGTAGAAATACATTATCCTTAAACAAGTGTTATTACGAGTATTAATTAATCTCGCTCACAGCCGATAGACAAAATAGAGAGAGAAACAATGACATAAGTCAACGTTCGCGCGATCGTCGACCTTTCGCTACCTACTTGATTAGGCTCAGTATGAGTGTCGATATTTTTAGGAATACTTCTCTGCACCGTAACTTGAGATTCTATTACTAAATAATAAAAATAATAATTACGTAGCTCGGTATTTTTATTATAGATTATAATATTAAAATATTTGCTCTTTAATAAATTACACGCTGTATATATATTTATTCACGAACTTTGATTATTAATGAATTCTGTGTAATTGTTTACTGCGGTATAGATCAAATTTCTGTTGGTGCAGATTGGTGTTCGCTTTGTGACGTCATCACTGAATATCCCTCTTAGGTACCAGTTATTGTTTATCTTCACGGCATGAAGACCGCCGTAGCTGGGGCAGCCAGTCACATCTGTAAATTCAATTTAAATTAGAATTGCCTTGAAGTCTAGCGGTTGAGGCCGCAGATTTACACTCGGAGGTACCGCGTTTGAACCTTGATTGGGACACAATAATTAATTTATGATATGTCTTGAGTTTGGTACGCTGGAGACATCGACGACCTTGCCGCTTGTCATGATAGGCCTATAGTAAAGTTGGCTAAATGTGAATCTGCTTGTTTATAAGCGTAGTTTTATACTACCCCGGATGGGATACGGTCGTGCTAATATTATGTATATATATTTATGTGTATGTATATTTAATTTAATTTTTATTTATTAAGATCTTAATTTAATTTTAAGTAAATGTAATTAAAATCGATTTCATCATCCAATACAGGTAATCGAAGAGCCAGGCTCATTACCTAGTGTGGGCTCACTATTAATTCACAATTAAATTTAAACTCCTGCAGTGTACTAGAGTCGGAATTGTTTATTAGGTTTATATATAAGTTTTGTTATTATATTTAACTTTGGGTAAGTACTAAGGGCATTTAATTGGCATTTAGTCACTCAAATACAAAGAAAAATATGGGAATGCACCCATTTAAACGAATGAACGCGCTATGGAACGATTCAGTTACCCGCCCTAAGTAACATTAATATTTTAAAACTCAGAATCTGTTTCATCAATAGTACACGAATATTATGTCTTGATAGATGAATTATATAGGCGCGGTGGTGGCTCGGTTGTAAGAACGCGTACCTTAAATCCTACAAAGGTCGGTTCAAACCCACTCGGCATGTACCAATGAGAAATACACTTTTTTTACGTACATTTGTCATAGATTTACAACACCACCGTTCCCGTGCCTCGGAGAGCACGTTAAGCCGTCGGTCCCGGTTCCACTAATGCCAACTTGTGAAATCGTTAATAGATTGTCATAAAAAATGACATATCCTCGCCAATCTAGCTAGCGTGGCGAGTGTAGGCCAAATTCTCCAGCAGTAGAGGTCTAGGACGCTGTGTTCTAGGGGCTGTAATGAATGAATGAATGAGATGAATTATCGTAAAATAATGTTTGCTCAAATTATAAAAAGAGTAGACAAACCTTTAAAATACGTAGTACAATAAATATTTTCATGTAATTTGTTATCCTTGTTGCAATTAGTCATTCTGAGAACGACTGGCACTAACGAGCCGTTGCCGTCCCATCCTGTTGTCTGAAACAGATTCCTTTTAAACTAAGAAATATTTATACAAAGCACTTGTACTTTAGCATATGCTTAGCAGAACAATCTGAGCATGACCATCATCCAGTCTCAAAATCAAAACATTTATCCGTTTTTGCAGATCCTTACATATTCTTACTTTCTTGTACGGCATTTTAAATAATCCTAATATACCCTCCTACTTGAGCGATCGTTTCGAATATCTGTGCGACTCTCATACTCGTCCTCTTCGTTCTTCACACAACAACCAACTTTCAATCCCGCCTCACTCCTCTAGCAGATATTCAGATTCTCTCACCGTGTCTGCAGCTCGTCATTGGAACAGGCTGCCATTAACTATCCGACAGGCACAATCTCTAAATATATTCAAAAAACTTCTATTTTCTCACCTTCTTGAAAAACAAAATTTAACTTAATCTCCTCTCCTTGGCATATATTATTTTATTAGTATAATATAATATGTATTTTATTGTATTTATTATTCGAATTTATTACATAAGTTCATTATGATCCTATTTATCCCATAGTTTATTAATTATTTTATTATTATTTTTCTCTTATTTTTATTTTTTATATATATCATTTTATTTTTCTGACTCTGCACCCATATTATTCATTCTATCACTCTCCCAAAGGTTAGCTGGTAGAGAATACCTTTATGGTATTAAGCTCGCCTATGTACATCTTTTTATATTTTATATTTTGTGTGCAATAAAGGATTTTAATATTATTATTTATTTTCTAGAATACGGTACATATTGTGGCTAGTAGTAGTACAGTTTTCCGGCGTATCCTGCCGTCATGCAGCGTGAAAATATTTACAGTTAGTCAATAGTTTCAACATACCTAAATACATTTAAAAAAAATGGATAAATAAATTACGTGTCAATTTTTTATATTATGTCAAAGGATAGGTCATGATAACAATTTAATGTTCCTACTCAAGTACATCACTAAGAAATTCCTTATTTAGTACCAATAGCTTAAATAACTGCCTCCGTGGTCTAGCGGTTAAGTCCGTGGATTTAGACTTGGAGGTACCGGGTTCGATTCCTGTTCGGGACACAAAAATATTTATTAATGTAAATAAAAATACATTTAATTAATATTTAATTTATTTGTGATATTTCTCGAGTTTGGTACGCTGGAGACATCGACGAGCTTGCCACTTGTCATGATTGGCCTATAGTAAAGTTGGCTAAATGTGAATCCGCTTATTTATAAGCGTGGTTTCTGACCACCCCGAAAGGGAAACGGTCGTGATGATGATACCTACTTTTTTATGCATACATATATACACCACACCACATCTATGTATATGTTTATCGATTAAAACCTCTCAAGGACCTAACAAGGGATTAGCTAAAAATCAACGCTGTCCGCGTTCCACTGCTGGGACCTTAAGAACAAGTGTTTTATAGGTATAGCTTTTTGTTTTTGTCCTTTATTTTTACTTGTTTTATTTAGTTTTTTGTTTGTTTTTTTTTCATTTATTAACATATGTTTATTATTATTTTTATTTGGCTGTAAAGTTCATGCAAAAATAAATATGTGGTTAATGTGGTGGGTATTGCATGGCCTAATGTATCTTACGAGTATTATTGATGGCGTGATATTATGAGCCTTGGGTTAGGAGGTAAATCCAGCAGTGGCTGATGATGATCAATGTGTTGTTAATAGTTTGTACTATTTTTTATTTAATTTAAAATAATAAATCTATTATAAGTATGTATTTACTTTATTTGGGCTCTCCTGTTCCAAAAGTGCGGGCAGATTTTCCCGCCACGGGTCCCTTAACGATACTATTAAAAGGACTCTAGCCACTATCGAGGTTCCAGCTCTTCCGGAGCCTGCTGGAGTTATCCGAGATGATAGCAAGAGACCCTAAGCATGGCTCGTGGGAACGAGGACGTGCTCTGCGGAGTAAGGCGGAGTGCTCAATCGTCCGAAAACGATCTAAAACGAAATCGTCTAAGATCGATTACGTCTGTCAGAAATGTCAAAAGTTTATCTTTTAAAATGTGGAATACGTTTATCAAACTACCTCGCTGCGTCGCATCTCAGGGTGACAGTAAATCGGGGGCCGCGGCGGAAAATGCGGAGTCCGGCAAGCGGCGCAAGTATGTGAGTATATTAAAAGATTACATATATGTGTGCCGTTTGTTGTACAAACTCTAAGCCCATGTAGTCGAAGCGCAAAAAAGTTTTTAAAACACAACACCGCGTCTTGTCGTCTCCTCGGGTGACAAGAGGGCTGGCTCTTCGCCAAAATACAGTAACGCAATTTAGCGGGGAAATATAGCAAGCCTTCTTGTCACCTTTCTACGCGGACGGGACTTATATCCCTATCTGTTGTATTTAATTTTATTTTATAAATATAGTTTTCGAAAAAAAAATCCTTTATTTATTATCATAATACATACCATTTCATCCGAAATCGGTCCAGTAACTTTATTATCCAAGAGACAAACGCTCTGCACATTAGAATTGTATTCTATTGCTTCCTCCGTACCTAATATAGCCAAATCGTTTGCAAAGAAACCAGCATTGGACGTAAAGTTGTCATGAACCCGTATTTCTTTTACCTTTAAAAAAAAATGATGTACATATTCAACGACATGATTTTTTTTAACAGCCTCCGTGGTCAGGCGATTAAATCCGTGGATCCCCAGTTCGATTCCCGGTCACAATAATTTATTTGTAATAATTCTCGAGTTTTATGTGCTAGAGAAATCGACGAGCTTGCCACTTATTGTGATGGGCCACTAGTAAAGTTGGCGTAACAGAAATCCGCTTCTCTAAAAAAAACGAGCTTTTTTTATAAGATCTAATCCGCTGCTGGTAAGTGTGGACTCTTAAGGCCACTTCAACATCATCGTTAAGAGTCCTAGGACTCCACTGCTAGAGAAAGGTCTTTGGAATTTGCAGAATTTGGTCAACGCTCACCACGCTGGCCAGACGGCTTGGCGAAAGCCTGATGTTAAATGTCATTATATTTTGTTGTGTTCTCTTCTCCCAATGGATAATGAATGAGGTGATAAGGAAGGCAAAGGTTTTAGCCCATACAGCCAAGTCTGGCGTAATATATCTTTCTTTTTTATGAGTTAATGATGTTATCATCAAATTCCAGATATTGCAGAATTTGATGATTTTCATGAAGTAATTCGCCTCAATATCGCTCAAATACGTCAGGTATATGGGAGTTAACAGCGCGGGAAAACCGCAAAAAAGCAACTGCGATTTCAGTCCAAACAAAATAACACAACTTTTGACTAACAATATCCACAGTAAACTAATTTATAAAACAAAAAACTTCATCTTGACATGTCCGTGGAAAATGGCGCGAAAAACTCCACGATCACTCACCTTTATTTTGGTTAGAAAAGTGCGAACTTAGCCGAGCTTGTAATGTGCGAGCTTAGCCGAGTTTTCATTGTTAAGTTACAGTATAGATCCGTTAAAAGAAGGACACTATGGCTGCAGATGATTAAAGTGTTACCTTATATGCCTTTTGGGTGGAATCGATACTCTGTAGCGACCTTTTTCCCGCGAAAACCAATAAATCATTAGGATTAGCTGGTGGCGCGTCGGAGACACATTGAGCCGCTGTAATACAAAACAAATGACTTTTAAAACATACAATATTTACAAACAGTAACTACCATATATTTTTCAATTTATTTAAATCTTTATTGCCCAAAGTACAAAGACGGAATTAATGCTGCTAGGAATTCTATCTAAGGAATTATTATTATTTTTTCTTAGTAATTATTTTACTAAAGATTTATGACATTGCGTGCACAAAAATCTTGCTGATAAAAACACCACTACAAAAATAATATATATGTATATATATATATTGTCTAAATTAATTAAAGAAACACGTATAGAGTAATATTACGAATAATTTCACTAAATAAACAAATTTTCCGCTCTCTATTCGTCGGCTGAAATAAAACGAGGCAGACGTCGCCGAGTAATCATATTAGGCTCTAGACACGCCGCTAGTTGAAGCTCTAGTTTCGCTACTTACCGCGGCGTGGCGTGTACGTCTATTGGTATAAATACCGGGCGGCCACACGCAGCAGCGCGCACAATTATTTTTCGTCCTAGTGGACATAATTTATTTCTTTCGTGTGACCTCGTCACCGTACCGCATAATTTAATTTTCTGTCCCAACCGCCTTGCTACTATTCTTTTTTTTTCTTAAGTTTAAAATTACCACAGTGCTCTCCCAAAATATTAACGATTACTCAGAACACACACAGAACAGACAATAAACACTCCACATCATTCTACACTGACACACATGTGAGTATTAGTGGAACGTGGATTGTGGAGATCTGGGTAAGTTGCTTTCATTTCATATACGACCCCTAATTCGCAATATTATCCCGCCTAACCAGGCTTAACACGTAGGGTGTGAAGACGCTGCGTGGCCTGGCTATAGTTTTGGTGCCTCCTGTGAGGATTGAACTCCTCATTTTCTAGAAATTTCTTCGTTTTTATCACACGTTTACGTGTAACCCCGCATTTTCCTAAAATTTTGTGATTTTATGCATGTGGTAAATTTAACTTTTAAACCCGCGTTTTTTTTTTTTTGTACCTACATAATTTATTTATTTTTTGTGTCGCCACCGCAATTTATTAATTTTCTATCATTTTGTTAATTTAAATTTAAATTAACAACGCATTTTTATATTTATTCTTTTTTTATTTGTAGGCTATTTTCATATTTTACTATGTCTAAAGGTGTTAAGTCTCTAGGTTCTCAGCTTTCCATGCTGCACAAGTGTCGTGAAGCTTATTTTTCTCGTTTACAAAATATATTTGATAGTTCTTCATCGCTTAATACTAGTGAACGCCGCGAGGAGTTTTTATCATGCTCCGAAACTATCGATGACATTCGCAAAGATTACATGCAATGTCTTCGAGATATAAACGATACCAACACACAGCTGGATCCCGATTATTCACCAAATTTTTCGGGATGGAGTGCTTTCGAAGACCTGTATTGTCGAGTACGTCGTATCAAAAATAAATTAACACAGGTTTCATCAGACCCCGACACAGTCTGCTTTGAATCTTCAAAGCCTAGATTGCCGCCGATTGATATTCCAGAGTTTTTTGGTAATCCAACTCAGTGGGGTATTTTTTACGAAACGTTTAAAAATACAATTCACTGTAATCCAAAACTTAGTAAATCTGAGAAACTATATTATTTACTCGGCAAGTTAAAAGGTAAAGCGCAACTTGTTTTTTCTGGCATTTCCCCCACCTCCGAAAATTACGAAACGATTTGGAAGTTATTATTATCCAAATACGAAGACAAGCGTTTTTTAGCTACTACTTTTCTCGACCAGATTTTTGACCTAAAACCTTTGCCCAATCCAGCCGGCGCAGCAATGATCGAAACTTTTATTGATAAATTCGCCGCGTCGATAGCCGCGCTAAAAGATTTAAATATTGAGAAATTATCTGATTACATTTTCATATATCTTGCTTTAAAACGTTTGGATAAGGATACTTCAAAGGCTTTCGAAATGTCCGTCCGAGATGTGGACATACCTAGCTACGATACTTTTATAAATTTCGTAAAAGGGCAGGCTAAAATCATGCAACGTATAAATCCCGGCACTTCTAAACCTACTGTAAAAATAGACGAAAAACCTAAATATGTTTTTCCTAAAATCGCTCATTCTTATTTAAATACCCATTCTGAAAACTGTTTATTGTGTAAAGACTCTCATGAGTACATTTATAATTGTCCTAAATTTCTCGATTTTTCTCCTAACGAACGTCTTCATTTCATAAAAGAACAACAATTTTGTACCAATTGCCTCAGCCAAAAACATAGGTGGAGTAATTGTAAAAGTGCAAAAACTTGTAGGTACTGTAATTACAAACATCATAGTTTATTACATTTGCATCAAACAAAGTACCCAAATATGACTAATCCAGATACAAATTCACGACTACCCTCATGCGCTCAAACTGCAAAAAGTTCTCTCGTCTCGTTCTCGACCGCCGCACGGCCCGAGCAAAACACACCTCCCGCTCACACTTCCGATGGTTCAGCTGGCAACGTATCGCTAATGTCGGCTAACTTCGCGAATGACATAAACAAAAGATTAGTTTCTCGTAGTGTTTTGTTAGGTACGGCGCGAGTGAATGTTTTAGATCGTTACGGAAACTTAAAAATGTGTCGGTGTATCATTGATCCTGGTTCTCAAAACCATTTCATAACAAGTGAGTGTTGTCGTAGACTTGGATTAAGTGTAAACCAACTCAATCGTAAAACAATTATCAAAGGATTGGGTGATAACTGTAGCAGTACAAAAGGTAAGGTTTTTATTAATTTTTCATCTCGTGTTTATCCCGATCAATCTTACGATATCGAGACGTTAGTGTTGGACAAGATTACCGATAAGTTACCGACTTGTAAAATTAACTTAAATTCTATCGATTATTTACGAGGCTTATCTCTTGCCGACGAGGAGTTTGGCCAACCAGACTGTATCGATATATTGATCGGCGCAAAGTTATTTGTTGACTTATTGTTACCGGTAAAAATTACCGGTCCTCCGCATATGCCTTCAGCGTTTTCTACCACTCTTGGTTACGTGATTATGGGCGAAGCAGAAATATCCTCGGAATCTGACTGTACTCTTTCTTATTTTTCTACCACAGATTCCATTCACGATGATCTAAGCAAGTTCTTTAAGTTAGAAGATGTTAATGACGAGCCTATTTTATCCGACCAAGATAAACAATGTGAACAATATTATACTTCTTCGACGTCCCGCGATCCCTCTGGGAGATTTATTGTTAGTTTACCATTTAATTTAGAACCCGCTCGCCTCGGCGATTCGCTTAAAATTGCAACTAAACGTTTTTATAATCTAGAACGCAAATTTATTAAATATCCCGCATTCAAACGTCAATACGACGAGGTTATTCTCGATTATATAAACCAGGGTTTTTTATGTGAAATATCGGAACCCAAAAATTATACTGAGGGTTATACCATACCTCATCATGGTGTACTACGAGAGGACAAACTGACCTCAAAGCTGAGGGTCGTTCTTGACGCCAGCTGTGCGACGGATTCTAAAGTTTCTTTGAACGATATTTTACATACTGGCCCACCTCTTCAAAACGATTTATTTAATATTTTATTAAACCTACGTCTTTTTAAAATTGCTATCACCGCCGACATACGTCAAATGTATCTCCAGATTATTGTACGTGAACAGGATCGCTCGTTTCAACAAATAATTTACCGTTTTAACAAAAATGAACCGCTTAAATATTTTTCTTTTAGCCGCGTCTGTTTTGGACTTTGTGTCAGTCCTTATCTAGCCATTCGTACAGTTCATGAGCTTGCTAAGCAGGAGCAAACTAAGTATCCCTTAGCGTCCGAGCTCGCTTTACGTGATTTATATTTGGATGACTTGGCCAGCAGCTTTATGGAGGTCCAGGAAGCTACGGAAGCCGCCGAACAAATTATAAATATGTTTTCCGCCGGTGGTTTCGAGATGGTCAAGTGGGCAACCAACTGTCGCGAGTTGTTGTCGTGTTTGCCGGAGTCATATCGTCTTACGGACCCGGTCAATCTTGACAATGATGATTCTCTTAAAGTTTTAGGTATGCAATGGCTCCCCGCTAGTGATGTATTTTTCTTTACTATCTCTCTCTCTCCGCGCTCTTGTACAAAGAGAAATATGCTATCCACTATTGCCCGTTTATGGGATATTCTCGGCCTCGTTGGCCCTGTTATCGTTTTCGCCAAGCTTCTTATCAAACAACTTTGGTCTCTAAAGCTTGACTGGGACGATACGCCGCCTGATCACGTGATCAACACATGGTCAAGATTTCAATCTGAGTTGTCACTTTTGGATCAGCTCAGGTTTCCCCGCCATTTAAATGTTTTTAAAAATAGTCGAGTTTCTATAGTTGGTTTCGGCGACGCTAGTGAACAGGCGTACGGCGCAGTCGTATACCTGCACGCCAACACCGACGGCGACTGTACCACGACGTTGTTATGTTCAAGGTCAAAGGTCGCTCCTGTAAAAACTATATCTCTCGCGAGACTCGAACTATGTGCCGCGTTATTACTCGCGAAATTAATTCGTGCTGTTTTAACTAATTATTCTCCTCGTATCAATATCGAAAATATATATGCCTTTTCAGATTCAACTGTTACTCTCCACTGGATTAATTCCTCTCCGCACCGCTTTCAAACTTTCGTAGCGAATCGAATAAGCAAAATACAAAACTTATTAGATTCAAAATATTTTTATCACATATCCGGTATCTCCAATCCGGCAGATTGCCTCTCCCGCGGATTGTTACCTTCGCAGTTTGTTACACATCCACTGTGGTTTGTTGGTCCGCCTTGGATGGACATGGACGTATATCAGTGGCCTGTCCAAAAGTTTAAAGTCGATAATTCTGATAATATCCCGGAAATAAAAACTATCGCGCTTACTTCTACTAATCTTCTGGATTGCGTAGAAGAAGATTTTTTATATAAAATCGCACTTAAATATTCTTCGTGGGGCAAGCTGCTTAGGATTGTTGTATACATTTATAGATTTTTAAAACGTCTCCCTCATAATAAATTTATTTCTACTTCTGATTATAAAAATAGTTTATCACATGAATTGTCTGAGTATAAAATAGACTGGCAATTCATCCCTCCCATCGCTCCACATTTCGGCGCTTGGGAACCTATGATTAAAAATGTCAAATCTCATTTATTCCGCGTTGTAGGTAATCAAATCCTTACTTATGAGGAAATGACTACAGTTTTGTGT
The DNA here is from genome assembly GCA_910589645.1 of Tinea semifulvella. NCBI lineage: Eukaryota > Metazoa > Arthropoda > Insecta > Lepidoptera > Tineidae > Tinea > Tinea semifulvella. Next base: position 3,006,928 of record OU342604.1, read on the forward strand.
CAAATAGAGAATATTATAAATTCTCGCCCGCTTTGTGTAAATTTAAGCCAAGATCCCGGGGAACCGTTGGCTCTCACTCCGTCTCATTTCTTAACACTTACCCCACTGAAGTATTTACCATCGCCGCCGGTCGAAGATACTCCGTCGCATTTATTAGAACGTTATCAGTTACTCGATAAGCTTGTGCAGTCGTTTTGGGACAGATGGTCCTTAGAGTATCTTAGCACCTTACAGACTCGTCAAAAATGGAATGTTTCATCCGACAATGTCAAACTTGGAACTATTGTTGTAATTAAACAAGATGGTAAGATTTCTCCCTTACAATGGGAACTTGGTGTCATTTCAGAGGTCCATCCTGGTCGGGATGGAATAGTCCGGGTGGCCACGGTCAAAACATCAAAGGGTTTTTATAAGAGACCCGTGGTTCGCTTATGTCCGTTGCCAACGCAATAGACATATATTATTTTCCTTCCTTTTTTTTTTATTTTTGTTATTTGTTTTATTTTTGGTTTTCTTAGTTTTTATTTTCCGCATGCATATATTCTTATATCTATTTTTTTATTATTTTTCTTTGTTTGTTCCTTGTTTTGAAGGATTATTCCTTCAAGGCGGGGGCTATAGACACGCCGCTAGTTGAAGCTCTAGTTTCGCTACTTACCGCGGCGTGGCGTGTACGTCTATTGGTATAAATACCGGGCGGCCACACGCAGCAGCGCGCACAATTATTTTTCGTCCTAGTGGACATAATTTATTTCTTTCGTGTGACCTCGTCACCGTACCGCATAATTTAATTTTCTGTCCCAACCGCCTTGCTACTATTCTTTTTTTTTTCTTAAGTTTAAAATTACCACAGTGCTCTCCCAAAATATTAACGATTACTCAGAACACACACAGAACAGACAATAAACACTCCACATCATTCTACACTGACACACATGTGAGTATTAGTGGAACGTGGATTGTGGAGATCTGGGTAAGTTGCTTTCATTTCATATACGACCCCTAATTCGCAATATTATCCCGCCTAACCAGGCTTAACACGTAGGGTGTGAAGACGCTGCGTGGCCTGGCTAGGCTCCACCCGGCTGTTCCTTGGCTTCAAGGAATTGCCTTTAAAAAAAAGAGCACATCCGTTCCCGCGTTTTTTGCATTCAATTTACAAATGGCTTCGTTAAGTTTTTTTTCTATGTACTAGTATTGTCGCCTTGATGACAACTCTACTTTAAATTCGATTGAATTGACAGTTTAAAAAATATATTTCCGAGTTTATTCGACGCCACGGTAAAATTGCCTTCAATACATTTATGGAACGAGCTTCCAAGATAGCATTAACGAAATCATACAGTATTTGGTTGGGTATGAAAACAAGCAGAATGGTTAATGGTGAGCGTCTTGTTACGGAATAAAATAAACCTTTGTAAACCAGGTTATTGTCGGCACAAGCCCAGAACACCACTCTGCTCATCTCTCACAATCATATTAAACAAAATAAAACAACTTTTGACTAACCACAATAAAATACACGTGTTCCCTTTCAGTTGGGTAGAGAAAGAAGAAGAATAGTGAATGGGGAGAGTGTCAAGCCCTTTCTTCTTTCTCTCTCACATGATGTGTCAGTTAAATTATTCATAAACCCATAAACTGTCTAATGTTTTTCTTAGTTACCTGTTAAAACACTGCTGTCCGATATAATAGCACCATCGCAAATGTAAGAGAACTGATTGTTCGACTCGTTTCTCCTGAATATAGCAACAATCCACGGGAACACGGCTTCTTGCACTGTCGTGTATTCTGAACCAACTTCATTGCAACCACGATTTTTAAACGGCTTTTCCTGAAAAAATATATAATAAATTAATTTTAAACTAGCTGTTTGACTACGGTTCTGCGGCAGATGTGTCCGGCCCATTGCCACTTCAACTTGCTAATTATATAATACTTTCGTTCTCTGATGAATATCAACGTTTCGAATTCTTTACATCAGAGAAATACAAAGCATAGCTCTTTTCATAGCTCGCTGAGCGACCTTGAATTTATGAACCAAACCCACTGTCAGTGTCCACGTCTCTGCTCCGTACGACATTACCAGGAGGACGCACTGGTTAAAGACCTTCGTGTTTAAACATTGTTGCAAGCGGGTTCTAGAGTGGAGACCACGTACGGGAAGGCGCAGAGTTGGACGACCCCTCGCCAGATGGACGGATGACCTGAGAAGGTCATTGAATGACATTGGTATTGAAATATCATAGCAAAAATTGCTACACATTCTACAATAAAGACACAGGTAGACATATATATATATTTATATATTTGAAATCCTCACATATTTAATTTGTGTGTTGTTTTATTTATCTATGTATTTTATTACCTTATATATATATTTATTTCAAGTAGATACAAAGATATTAAAATAAAATATGTAGATTAATAAACTAATTATAAATAAAACTAAACTAAAAATACCTATGAAATTAAAACTATTCTACAAAATAAACTAACGGCTTCACCAGGGAGGGTACCTAAAACGCTCGCCGCATTTCCTCGTTGAATTATAATCGAAATATTCTGTTTTAGGTAGTTATGGCATTTGGGATCGCCATACTCTTGAAAAATTCGTTTACCCAGCACTTTTATGAATCTGTGGGTATCAAGAGAATTATTATTATCATTGTTTCAAACCCAAATGCCACAAAGTTATAATTTTGTTTAATGCTATGTGCTTTCTAAATTCGGCTGTATGAGCAGCCGAACCGGCCTTTTATGATGTAGAGGAAATGTGGCAAGCGGCAAAAGTATGCACACAGGTGGCATCCCAAACAAGACATCTTCCCTCACTCCATGGCACAAGAGACATACCATCCGGCCTTTCCCCATCACTACGTGAAAGTCCTGATGGTTTAAGGACGGACGGGATTTTAGCAGACACTAACATCAATAACTTATATACCTTATAATAACCGTAGTGAGCCTCATCTGAGTCAACCAATGCGCGGGTCCTGACTCTTATTGGCGACTCAACCATACACCACCCAGCAGAAATATACCTCCGTAAACAATATATCTTTCATATTTTGTATCACTAAAATTCTCTGCAATTCATGTAAGCTTTGGTATTTGTATTTGTATTTGGTAGGGGTTGAATGAGGGTGGCGAAAGATCGCGTTAAGTGGCGAGACTTGGCGGAGGCCTACATCCAGCAGTGGAGAGATACAGGCTGATGATTATAATGTTGATACTTATGGTATAGCTAGTGATTAACTCTATAGATATAGACGCCGGTGTACCGTGTTAACGGAATCATACTGTATTTCGTTGAACAGTGAGAGGAGTGGAATGGTGTATGTTGAGCGTATTATCGTGCAATAAAATAAAAATGGAGGCCTCCTTTTCAAACCAGCGTATTGTCGGTCGCAAGCCCGAGACATTATTCCCATCTCTTCCCACACACGATGTATCTAGCACCCGCACGGTGAATACATGGAATGTTTAGAAATTTGTCTTCCTCGTTCATTTGTTGTATTAAAATAGGGGAAAGTAGTTTTAAATATATTTGCTATTTTTCTCTGTCTGAAATTAAGTATCCTTCTCCTTGCGTCGTGTTTCCTCATTGATGAGGGTCGTGACCTCCCGATGAATTGGTGTGCGTCTTGATGATAGCACGCCACCCGTTACTGTCTTCGGCGGCATGCACAGCATCATGGACGCTAGTGTTGGTGGTGGAGCGGATTTGGTCGGACGAGGACTTCGGCCTCTCGGTCTCTTTCCTGCCACCTTGCCAGTAACAAAAAGTTTTTCCAGGTTATCCCCTCCGTTTCTGGCAATGTGTCCGAATTACTGGAGTATCCGACGAAGGCATATGGTGGATAGCCTAGTCGAATGTCTAGTTGGTTTAAAATCGATACGTTAGTTCGATGCTCAGTCCACAAGATCCTCAGCATTTTTCTCCAACACCACATTTTAAAAGCATCTTTACGCTTGAAATTAAGTATATGAAAGTAAAAATATGTTAAAATGTCCGTAATTTTATTTTCTAGAAAGTTTATACACTATATTTCTTCCGGGTTCGATTCCTGGTCGGGACACAAAAATAATTAATAATGTAAATAAATACATTTAATTTATTTGTGACATCTCTCGAGTTTGGTACGCTGGAGACATCGACGAGCTTGCCACTTGTCATCATTGGCCTATAGTAAAGTTTGGCTAAATGTGAATCCGCTTCTTTATAAGCGTGGTTTCTGACCACCCCGAAAGGGAAACGGTCGTGATGATACTTTACTTTTTACTATTTCTCAAAAGTATACTAATGTACAAGATTGTGCGGGCAAGAGGCAAGCCCAAGCGTAAAACGCTCTTAATACGTCTCGGCCTAAGTAATTATTGACCCAAATATAGTAATTAGCAATTACCTAAAAATATATTTAAGAACCCCAAATATCTTTTTGATCGTCAAAGTTAAAGGCAATAAACGAGTCCACCGTTTGACTTATTGCGGGAAAAACGAAATAAATTATGACCTAATTTTGCGGGGAAGATAAAAACATTCGTTTTAAATCGCTGTTGATGGCACTAAATAAGCTAAATGGCCATGATTATATACCTAATTTGCGATAATAAGAAACAGACCTTTTAAATTTACGTCGTAATACCTAAATCGACTTTTGTCTATTTATTTTTTTTTTTATTTAAAAACTTTATTGCACATAAGTACAAAGGGCTAACATAATGTCGTTAGACATTCTCTGCCTGTTAACCTTAAGGACAATAAGAGAGTTTTTAGTGACAGGAGTAGGTGCACAAAATATAAAAAATAAAAATGATTTAATAATGAACATTATTTATTAGTTGCAAGAGAAATCCATAAATTCACCGTGGTACCCGGCCGGGTCCATTGTGTGTGGGGTATTGAAATAGTGTCCCGGGCATGCGCGATGAAACTATATTTACAGACTTAGCTGTTAAGGCACGCAGGGCCAACAGTGGGAGAGAGACGGTTTATAGGGTTTTAGTCCGTAGGCGCCATTGGGTCTCCTTAGGAGGCCTCACGGTGATTCAGGCATGCGACCTCCCGCGGTGGCCTGAAGGCTGGGATCGTATCATTGATGATTTATCGATTAGAAAAAAAAAACTATTTTAAGTGACTCATTTTTATTGCGCAATAATCCTTCTATTTATCTATCGAAAGCTTTGTCTGTCTGTTTGTATTGCCTTCACGTTTAAAGCGATTATCGTACATTTTGTGAGAGATATTCTTTGAAATCTAGAGATACATCATTATCATGACATGAGTTTCGAATGCAACCTGAAGCATTTCTGTAGCTACTAAAGCGAAGCCGGGTTAATATGTTGGTTTGATTATTAGAGTTGTGTCTTTATGGGGTTTTGAAATTACAAAACTGTTATCCGTTTTCAATGTTAGTTGTAATAACTATCTATTTTTAATAACTATCCACTTCAAGCAGGTACGTCGTCGCGAGTAATTAATACATATTGGACTATTTTATTATGTTATGCATCTACACAAAAGGATTAATATTCTTTGAATCTAAATGTTGAAAATAAGGTCACCTCCGTGCAACTTTCACACTCGCACTCAAGCGAATATCCATTGCACTAACCTATTCATTTTATTCGTACGCAACGCAATGCTTCGCAGTCTATCCGTTGCACGTTAAAGTGAAGCTATTTGAAGTAGAGTGTTAGATAGATATATAGATAAATTCTTTATTGCACAGAAAATATTACATTTTACAGTACATAGACGAGCTTAATGTCTATAAACATTTTCTAACAGCTAACCTTTGGGAGATGTGAGCAGGGATTGTAAGGAGCTTGACCGCTAATATTTGAAATAAAGAGATTTATTGAGTTAAAAACTTAAAAATAAAAAAAGAACGAAATTAAATCTATAATATAAGTACATACAATACATAGATAACACATACATATATTGGTTACATACTATATTTACATATATATACATACAATAATATACCGATTTAGTCAAGTTATGTAGACTCGTCTTGCTTTTTGTAAAAGTGTTTAGTGAGCAAATTTTTAAAACATATATTTGATGGTGCTTTACGAATATGAAGAGGGATGTTACAAAAAGTAGATAGTTTTATTTCGCTACAAAACGATCAATCAATGTTAACTCTAGTAGAAAGTTTAGTAATTATATAATATGTTATATAACGCCCATTTCTAATTGACTTTTGTGTCTGATTATAGCTTTGTTATTTAATCTATAAATAATAAATATTTCCAGACAGGTCACACAGCGCCATCTAGTTTCCGTGGTAAGCTACGAGGCTTGTGTTACGGAAACTAGATGGTTGATAAACTACATATTATACTTTTTTTTTTTGTAAATATATACATATTATACATATAAACACCCAGACCGAGACAAATTATACAATGTACAACTTGCCCCCGGTGGGAATCGAACCCACGACCTCCCGAGTTCACGGCAACGTTTGTTACCACTAGACCACGGAGGCGGTCAACTATGCATAGATCTTGTATACAACGATGAACTATTATAGTATGAAAGTTTTAATGTTGTTTATCTTAAGCAGTGATCGACCCGTGAAATTAATAAATAAATTAACTAAAGACAGTAAAATTGAGCCAACAAAATGTATAAAAAGATATTTCACACGTCAAAAGAGAATAATGGCGGTACAAAACATTTCTCTCTTTAAAAAGGCATCATTTGTTCCGGCGCGGGATGCAATTGATACAGAACGTCCGATGTATACATCTTTTTGTGGCCGAATTTTCTCCGTGTTTCGTACAAAAGGGATAACAAATAATTTTTGTTATCTAGTGATGTGCACAGGTTAAAATCACGCCGTATTGGCGAAACCGTGTTTAATACCTACATATATGGATGGTTTTTATTTTTTATTTTTATTATTCCAAGACTGAGACAGGCGTTATAGCGTTCTACACCTGTCATCTATGGAGATTGTACACGTGTACAATATAATAATGCATTTAGATGCATTCTAAAGTTGCCATGGAGGTGTAGTGTGTCTGGTATGTTTGCTGAGAACAGAGTCGACGACTTTTTTGCCATACTCTGCAAGCGGCACGCCTCTTTCGTGGACCGACTGAGACAATTAGATAATGACATAATTAAAGCTATTTTTGACATAAGGTTGTTTGACCTTGTTAATTATTATAGCTTAGAGTAAAATTAGAATTATTGTTATAAATTAATTATGGGTTTCTAGATGCCTGAAATAAAATATATTTAATTTAATTTAATTAGCGAAATCATACAATATTTGGTTAGGTAGGGAGAGGAGTAAAATGGTGGATGGTGAGCGTCTTGTTGCACAATGAAAAGAGGAGGCCTTCATAAACCTATAGTCGGTCGCAAGCCCGAGACACCATTCTTCTCATCTTTTATTCCCACACACGATGGGCTCCGCACGCGTACGGTGAATCCATCGAATACTAAGAAACGCTCACCATCCACCATTCTGCTTGACCTAATAGATACTGTATGGATTCGTTAATGCCGTCTTGGAAGCTCGTTCGAAAAATGTATTGATGACAGACGCTTCGGCCCAATTTTTTCAGTAATTAGTGCAAAAAAAATCTGCATTTTTTCTTGCACCAACTCTCACTGCGTAAAGCTGAGTTCGCTCAACCCGTTCTTAATTCTTTATTTTGTCACCGTACATTCCCACCGGAATTTGGTTAGGTCTATCATTAAGTACATAATTTTATTAGGTACGAGTGTAATGTTTTATAATTTACTTACTACATTATATCTATCGTGCCTGGAAAGTGTTATAGCCCAGCAAAGAACAAAACTGGCAGTAGGAACCTTATGATGAAGACACTTAAAATAACTTAAATGCGGCTGTAATCATTTCTTCTATCTATTATACTATCTATCATAATACTCGTATTTGTTCGACTTCGTGTTGTGTTTTTTTGGAATATTTGATCCCCACGGAACGGTAAGTTCAATAAGAATAACTTTATTTAGTTCCGAACAAATACTAATATATCTAGCCTATAGGCTGATACAGTTCATCTGGGATCCTATAATGATGTTCAAATGTCTCCAGTCTGATGCAGCGATTAATTATATCCAAAATACCGTATTGAACCGTATAATTCCCCTTCCTAGTTGCTCTACACTGCTGATAGGTGGTATCACGCAAGCCGGCCGGTCATCAATCACTTCAACAAAAGCCATACATAGGAAGAGATGTATGAAAAATTTGACCGCCTTGTAACTACATTTTGATGTGGGAATATTAACACCGGACCTTGAGTCTTTGATTACTGTTAATATTTGATTAGACAACAAATAAATATTAAATATTGTACTCATTAAAGACATAATATCATGTGTAATGTAATTATCAAAAATGTATTTTAAAAAAACTTAAGGTGTAACAAAAGATATATACCTATCTGTGGTGTCAAAGAAAAAGGAGATGAGTCCAAAAACTTTTAAATTAGATTTTTGCACCTATTAGTTCAAAACATTCATACGCGTCGATGCAATAAGGAGATGAGTCTATAAACTGTACTGTTTATTTTACATCCCTACGTACATAAAGGGGCTAGTCGTAACATTAAAATGTATAAATAGGTAAAAAGAGTTCAATCGAGTTATTTCAGTATCGCGCTTTTACCGCCAATAATTCAGTTATGCATAGTGAGATGAGTGAACTCGTACCTAAAGTATACGACTAATGAAATTGAACATTTACTAATTATAATTTTCTAATTATAAAAATGAGTTGTTTTCTTAATTTGCCTCTAGTGAAATGTTCCAGTTTTGTTCCTTGATACCACAGATATAACGATTTTTCAATTTTTCATTTTTTATTATTATTCGTAAATAATAAAAATTGAAAAATCTAGTAGGGTTGCATAAGAAACAAGGTAGATATTTTATTGAAGTAATATACAAACAGTATAAAATAATTACAATATAAATTAAAACTACTTAAAAGTAAAAATTAAAATAAATATAAACTAAACCTAATAAAAAATAAACTATAAGTAAAAAATGTCCTCTAGAGACGACCCTTCAGTGATAGTCCCCAGAAGACTGGCAACATTTCCCCTCTGTATAGCTAAGCTAATACGTTGGCAGAAATAATTGCCAGCCTTCCTGTCTTCAGACTTTTCCGTTAGCCGTTTGGACAACTCCTTGGCCAGACGCTTGGCTGAGTGTCCCCATGGGCCATATTACGATTTACCTAAAGTTTTATTCGTATATGATGAAAACATTGTCAGAGCGAAATAAAATCGTATGTTCCATATCGAAACTGTACGTAGTTTTGGAGATATGGGGTTAGACAGACACCAGAGTCATCCAAGAGTTCCATTTTTTCCTCTAAACCCTGACAAAGACAGACACGACTAAGTTACAAATGAACAAAAACTGTTTTCCCAAAAAATAATTAAAGATATCAAAGCAAAATCAGGAATAAAAAATGTTGACAAGACACTATTGCAAAAAAGTAATAACAAGACCAAACCCCAGATTGGGAAACAATCATCACCACAACCCCTAAAACACAGAGTTCTCGACTCTGGAGATGGGCCTTCCACAATTTGCGGAGGAGAATTCGACCTACACTCGCCACGTTGACCATACGGGTTGGCGAGAGCAAAACTGCATATTTGTTTTACGACCAAAAGTAAAGTATCATCACAACCGTTTCCCTTTCGGGATGGTCAGAAACCACGCTTATTCACATTTAGCCAACTTTACTATAGGCCAATCATGACAAGTGGCAAGCTCGTCGATGTCTCCAGCGTACCAAATACAGAGAGAAAGAAATATCACAAATACATTAAATATTAATTAAATGTATTTATTTACATTAATAAATATTTTTGTGTCTGCCTTCGTGGTTTAGCTAGGTCTTCGATTCCTGGTCGGGACACAAAAATATTTATTAATATAAATAAATACAATAAATTAATATTTAATTTCTTTGTAATATTTCTCGAGTTTGGTACGCTGGAGACGTCGACGAGCTTACCACTTGTCATGATTGGCCTATAGTAAAGTTGGTTAAATGTGAATCCGCTTCTTTATAAGCGTGGTTTCTGACCACCCCGAAAGGGAAACGGTCGTGACGATACTTTACTTTACTTTTTTTGTGTTCTGACCAGTAATCGAACCCGGTACCTCCGAGTCTAAATCCACGGACTTAACCGCTAGACCACGGAGGCAGTTTACATAACGTTTTACGATAAATTGCGGTAACTATTACCAGTTCACGATCGAAAACCTATTGCACCATTCACACTACATTATCGAAGCTTAACATTTATCGATTATATTACCAAACATTATTATAACAGAAGATGGCATATTAATACGTAATTTGGCTAACGATTATTGCGTGTTTCGTGGCAGAAATAAATGATCGAATCACGAACACTCAAGGTTGTAATTAGATGAGAAAAACTTAGCTATACATGTATATACACCTCGTATACGTTCCTATTTATCGTGCTCTCTCAAATGACTTTCAATACCATTTGACACTAATTAAAGTTACGTATTAATAGATATATTCTTGACAAAGCTCATTTGCAGCTGCTAAATTAATAATTTATTATTATTTATTTTTTAACCTTAGTATAGGATATTGACAAGGCCTCTTTACAGCTACTTTAATTATTTTAGTAATTAGCTTTATATATATATATATATATATATATTGACATATATATAATTATATATATATATTTTTGACAAGGCCATTTTACAGCTGTATAATTTTGTTTTATTGCAAATATTAATGTTTCTTTTAGTTTTTATTTCTCTTTTGTTTAATTTCCTTTGACACTGCTTTAATAATAATAATAATTCATTTATTTCGGATTCGATCCATATATGTTAGTAACAATTTAACTTAGAACTATGTTAGTAGAAATACACATTAATCAAAAATTTAAACAATGCAAATATAAAAATTAGTGTTTATTGTGTGTGACATTAAGTCACAGCCCCATAACATAGCTTTAACCTGCAGTTCTGTTCCTTGCCTTATAGCACTCTCCAGGCAGGACAAATGTGTTGTACTTGTGTTTGTAACCTTAGACTTAGCCAAATTCCGGTGGGAATGTATGGCGGTACGTAAAGAATAAAGAATATGAAAATGTCACTCATTTAATACAAAAATATATTGTGCACTATATTTGTACCCTCTATATATAGAACTGCCTCTGTGGTCTATTGGTTAAGTCCGTGGACTTATCTGGTTCGATTCCTGGTCTGGACATAATAATTTATTCAATTTATTTGTGATATTTCACGAGTTTGGTACGCTAGAGACATCGACGTGAAAATGTGAATCTGCTTATTGAAAAAGCTTGGTTTTTGACCACCAGAAAGAAGAAGACAAATTTCTAAGCACTCCATGGATTCACCATGCGGGTGCCGGGTCCATCGTGTGTGGGTAAGAGATGAGAAGAATGGTGTCTCGGGCTTGCAACCGACTATAGGCTGATTTGAGAAATCCTTTAAGGCCTCCCTTTTTTATTTTATTGCGCGATAATACGATCACCATCCACCATTCTACTCCTCTCCCTACCCAACCAATAATATCTGTATACCTTTTTAGTTCTAACAGATATATTAATTATAAAATAAGATAAGACAAGACACCAAACGGTATAAGAATCAAAGCTAGACCAATCGGTAAATTAGGCAAAGGACAGCGTAACTGGACCACCACAGCTCTCAGAGTAAAACAATGTAAAAAAACAAATTACATTCTAATTTTATAATTTAGCAAGATTTAGATATCGAATATAAAATAGCTTGTCTTCTAGCATGCGTGGAATACTGTTCACACCTTTGGGATGGTTCAGCCAAGTACCTCACAGATGCTCTCAATGTCCTACAAAGGCGAGCTGTTCGAATTGTGGACGATGCCACTATATCTGGAACTCTCGAATCCCTGCAGCTTCGCCGAGATGTAGCTTCTCTGAGCGTGTTCTACCGGCTATACTATGGTGAGTGCTCTGAAGAGCTCTATAACCTAATTCCTTCCTCCCCATTCCACAACCGAACCACACGCACAGGTCAGAATATGCACCCACATACCGTAGTCACTATCCCTTCGCGTACCTATAAATATGGTGACTCATACATCTGTCGCACAATAAAGATGTGGAATGCTCTTCCAGCCTCTGTGTTTCCACTTTCCTATAACCTGGAGTCCTTCAAGCGAAGTGTGAAAAGGCATCTAGTCAAGCCGGCATAGTGTTAGGGACTGATGTCGGATATAAGGGTCTGATTCCAGTTGCTAACATTCATGGACCCTGCGCGCCACTTACCATCAGGTGGGCGCAGGGTCACATGTCGTGCGAGTATAAAAAAAAAAAAAAAAAAAAAAAAAAAAGCATCACAAAGACAGGATACAAAGTCAGCAGAACATATCGCTCAGGGTGATCAACCGAGAGCCATAGTTCGTGCGTAATTTCGTCATAGCTCGAGTACTGGAGATGCCTTCTATTGAGGATTTTGTCGTCGGCCTGACTTGAAATACTATCTGCAACGGACACTTTAAGCACCTCCAGAATATTGCCCTGTCTTGCGTACAGCCCTCCAACGGGAGACCACTTTTCAGAGAATTGGTTAACGACTGAGATTCTGCCGAAGAAAACGGGGAAATGTGGGAATACTCTGGCTTCCCAACCCATCAGCCATCCGGGACCAAATGACCCCACTATTTGAGTCTATTATCACTTGTCATAATGGGCCTAGCCTTTAAAACAAAAAAAACATTTTACCTTACACAACCCAACTGTAAAGAATCAAGCGTTTTCATGATAAAACAGCTGAAAATGTTTCCATTTACGTTGTGCAAAAATGATAGATTGATGGCAGTGGATGGTTGCGTGACTTGGCTGTACGGCATTTTTCTTTCATCTTTTTAGCCTAGTTTTATAACTATATTTGGAGAGATTCTTTGTTACACGGATCATGGACGATGTGTGAAGCGGCTATTCATAAATATTATTCAATGAAGTTTTCTCACGAGGTGATGTAATCTGTGATGAGGGGAGATATCAAGCTTTTTAAATTGTGCTCAAACTTCGAAACATTGCTTTGTTTAATAATATTGGCAAAAAGTTGGGAAAACTTACAATGTTTTCTGGTCTAAACTTTGGAGAGGATGGTTAAGATTTTGCATCCTTCTCGTTCGCACCATTCAACAATTAAAAGGTTTTTCAAGTTTAATTGTACATTTTGAAAAATATAGTCAATTAACTTTCTAGGAAATTAAATTGCTGGCATTTTAGACATACATTAATCAAACCGCTGTTTAAAAAGCTGGTTTACTTTCATTACCTAAAGAACTACTCACAACGTATATAAGTATGTATTGAATGTAGTATATAGTAGCCAATATAGTGTGTAGTATATGTATTATTGTGTGTATGTGTATATATGTGTATTTATATATTATTTATTTATATGTATGTGTATTTATTTTAATATCTATAATATGTAAGATTTTCATTCATTACAGCCTATGGGCCTTCCAGAACTGGAGAATTGAACTTGCCACGCTGGCCAGATGGCTTGGCGAGGATATGATGTCATTTTTTTATGACAATTTATTAACGATTCCACAAGTTGCTATTAGTGGAACGGGGACCGACGGCTTAACGTGCTCTCCGAGGCACGAGAACGGTGGTGTTGTAAATCTATGACAAATGTACGTAAGAAAAGTGTATTTCTCATTGGTACATGCCAAGTGGGTTTGAACCGACCTTTGTAGGATTTAAGGTGCCACCACTGCGCACGTTATTGTAAGATTAAATAAATTTATTTGGCAACGTTTCTTACAATTGTTTGCACCTACCATGACTGTAATGTTCTGCTAGAGAATACCTAGCGGCATTAAGCCCGCCCTTTGTATATACATAGTGAAATAAAGTTTTAAATAAATAAATAAATCTTAGATTTGTTTTAGTAAAATAGATGGAAATCGTTATAATTGTTTTTGCCATTTTGCTCTGTCCAAAATTGGGTATCATTATTATCATCACAAGCCTTAGAACACAGAGTCCTAGATCTACTACTACTGTTGGAGATAGGCCTTCCAGAAATTTCTGAAGAATTCATTCTACACTCGCCACGCTCCCGCGCAGGCTCGTTGGCGAGGGTTATTATAATTAGGTACTAGAGTGAAATATGTTCGAAAATTTATTTTATAGCAATATACCAATTTCTCAAAAATACACTCGTATATGAGATATCTTTTAAAATTTAAATTAACGCACATTTAATATTTGCTTATAAGGCACAAGAGTGGCTAAAATAACAATGAATCAACAAGCAAAATATACAATAAAATAATTAATTGTTTTTTGCATGCAAAATTAATGAAGAAAAGATTTTATTGTCAACAACAAAACAATTTTAATTCAAGTATATAAATTATATTCATACCTCTTTAATCGTACTTATTGGTACTAAAACACTGGTGTCTGCTACTAAATTGTCTATATGTGATTCATTACTATTTTGTTCTTGAATTATTTCATTCGCCTCAGTAGGAATGAAATCAACTTTCTCATTAGTTGTATCTTTATAAAACTCTTCATAATCAATAATTGGATAATCTGTTGAATTGTCACTTATATCTTCGTAATAATCTAACAAATAATCAGTGAAATTGATTTTGTTAAAAGGCCTTTGATTTGGTACTTCGTCAATTATATTAATATCCGGTAAAATGACCACGTTATTTGGAGAAATTATAGTTTCTGTTACAATAAAATCTTTATCATTTATTTTACTTTTAATGTCAGCTTCAAGTCTCTGAACTGTTTCATTTTTATTTATTTCCTTAATTTGTGTATCATTTACTTTACTTTTATTTTCGTCTTCAAGTCTTCCTGTTTCGTTATTATTTATTTCTTTCAAAACTTCTTTTATATATTTTTCTTGCTCATCTTGGGTTTGTTTGTAAATTGAGTCTTGTAAGTCATCTATTATGTTATCCACATTTACACTGTTATTAGTTTCCGTAAATTTGAAATTAAAATTGAATAAATTTGAAAAATCCAACGAGTTTCTTGAATTCGTATCCGTTGTATTGTTCATGTTAAACATAAAATTCGTAATTTGTGTTAGATTTGGTATTTTTTCCTTCATATTAGTTATGTTAACACGGTTTATAATTTCTTTAAAATTGGTCATAATATTGTTTGATTTAGAGTTATTAGCAGTAGTCGAATTATTCACAAACAAGTTTAAAAAATCTATACTAGTAATTAAAGGTTTATTTTCTATGTTCTGTAATTTGGTTGAATTTTTATTAAATATTTTCGTAACATTAAATATATCCACTGTTTTCACTAAATTTCCAATCATTTCTTTCATAATAGGTTTGGTTTCATTACCAGAATTACTCACGTTTTTCATAAAAGATTTAATCAACGGAGAAATATTTAGAAAATCCATAGTTTTACCAAAACTTTCTGTAATATTACGTTTGAAGTTGAAGAAAGTTGATACGTTAAAAATCCTATTTTCTGTTTGTATATTATCGCTATCGTTATTAATTGTATCTTGATTGAATACTTTTGGATTGGATAATTTATCTAAATCTTGATTAAAATACTTTGACAAATCGAATGTTAATATATCTGCAGATTTAGTTAGATTTTTCTTGATAATTATATCTTGTGTTATATCTGGTAGGCTTTTTAAATCAGTGACAATTTTCTTCACTTCACCGCCATTTTCAATTTGAAGCACACTTATTTCTGTATCGTTTTTCTTGTCTGTATTTGAAAGAGCACTAAAGTCACTTAAAAACGTATTTACACATTCAATTAATGATTTACAGTCAGACTTAACAACATTTATATTAAAAATAAGACACAGAAGCAAGAATAAAAATTTTGGCACCATTTTTAACAAACAAATTACAAAACTTTTTAAGCTGTTTTCTTAAGACGTTGTTAGTAATCGCAAGTTTCCAAACAAATGCTGCATTAACTTTAATCTCATAGTTAGGACCTAGTATACACTAGTTGGATGTTGCATACGAACGATCACGCAACATTCCGCAAACTTAACAACCTAAGTGTAAAATAACTATCAAATAAATGTTGACGTGGGCCTGTATCTTAAATGCTTCATTATGATTTAGGAAATAATGAGGTCGAATGTATTAGTTTTATTTTGAAGGTAACTATCAGCTGAGACAATCGACGTCACTTATATCTTTATTTTGTAGTTTTTTTGGTTGTAGGGTTGGATTAAATAAAAGCATTCTAAAAACCCACCACCGTTCTCTTGATTTTTGATTATATTTAATTAAATAAAACTTTTATAAATCGTCCTCTGAACACTTAGAGAAAGTTCTTAGTAAACCATGGTTTTAATGGTTGGCGGGTTCATCATGTCTAAGGAAGAGTGGAGCAAAATAGTGTCTCGTGCTTGCGATTTTTATTCTAAGTCTACTTTTAAGAAATGACTACATTTACTTTTTAGGAAATAATATTTTAAAAATATATTACACTTATGGAGTGTCATTATTACCGTCAAAACATTTATGAAAAGAGCTTCCAATACGACATTAACGTAATCATACAGTATTTGGTTGGGTAGGGAGAATGGTGGATGTTGAGCGTCATGTTGAGCAATAAAATAAAAAGTAGGCCTTCTTTGTAAACCAGCCACCATTCTTCTCATCTATTACCCACACACGATAGACCCGGCACCCGCACAATAAATCCATGGAATGCTTAAAAAAATATCTTCATATACCTATTTATTTAAGTGAAATTGAAGAAAATTTGTTGCTATTTTTCTCTGTCTAAAATTAGGTATATAAAAGTGATATATGTCTGAATTTTTTTTTCCTAGCAATGTTTAAATTCTTAAAAAGGCAACTTCTACTTGCCTTTTTAAGAATTTAGGTTCTGTTTTACGGGAATACGAAGTTTGTGCAACAACAAGTGTTAGTGTATTAAATACCTTATAACACCTCTCACCTTGACATTACGTGTTAGACTTTGATGAATTAATGGCCGTAATGATATGTTACAAACATCCAACACTTTTAGATGTGATTCGTAATTACGGTTATTAAATTAACCGGTTCCTAGTTGCAGGTATCAACTTAACAATAACATTGTTATATGGTTTCGACACGACCATTCCCTTTTGGTTATAAACACTATAAATTGTTAGTATAAAAAAGCAGTTGTGATCCGGTTGTCAGAACATCATCATCGGCCTGTGCCTCTCCACTGCTGGATATAGGCCCCCCCAAAGCTCGCCAGGCCTACGATCGTCCCACTCTGCGTTTTCCCGTACATCGTCTACTTCATCGTTCATCGGTTCTGTGACAGACGTGTTCAGCCCATTGCCACTTCAGCTTACTAATTTTAAAGGCTATGTCGGTAACTTTGGTTCTCCGATGGATTTCCACGTTTCGGACTATATCCATCAGATAAATACCGAGCA
Source organism: Tinea semifulvella (assembly GCA_910589645.1). NCBI lineage: Eukaryota > Metazoa > Arthropoda > Insecta > Lepidoptera > Tineidae > Tinea > Tinea semifulvella. The sequence continues at coordinate 3,024,428 of OU342604.1, forward strand.
TAGCTCTCTTCATAGCCTGCTGAGCAACCTAAAATTTGGCTTGGCTTAAAAAAGGCTTGAAAACTCTTGTCTTCAAACATACCCCTGTGTTTAAAGACGAGAGTTTTCAAGCCTTTTAAATAAGATGAAGTGCAGCTTCCCGAATGTATAAAATACAAAAATGTAGTGTTGCCCAAAGCAAGACCAAGACCAAGACTTGGTCTTGCACTCCTAATCTTGGTCTTGGTATTTCACATGAGTCTCGCAAAACTATTTTTTTTTTCCTAAAAGGTTGATTTCACAAACGATATTATAAAAAAATAAGGAAAGGCATGCTACGATGGTTCGGGCATGTTGAGAGGATGAGCGAAGAAAGAATGACGAGCCAGATATATAATGCGAAAGTTGTGGGTGAAAGAGGCCTTGGCAGACCAAGACTCACATATCACGATGAAATAAATAAAACACTGGTTGACGGCACATTAAAAAGCTTTCGTAACAAAAGGGCATGTATGAAGAGGTTGATGAATGTCGACGAAGCGAAAGAAGTATGTCATGATCGTGTCAAATGGCGCTCCATTGTCTCTGCCTACCCCGCAAGGGATCTGGCGTGAAGATATGTATGTATGATATTATAAAAAATGTAAAGTAACATCATGACCTTTCGGGTGGTCAGAAACCACGAACGATTATTTTAATGAAGAAAGAAATTCACATTTATCCAACTTTACTATAGGCCCCACATAAGTGGCAAGCTCGTCGATGTCTCTAGCGTACCAAACTCGAGAAATATCCCAAAATAATAAAATATTTTTTTGTCCCGACCAGGAATCGAACCCGGTACGTCCGAGTCTAACTTAACCGCTAGACCACGGAGGCAGTTACTGATACTTCTGGAATCGATCATAAATTATCATTTAAAATTGACGTCAGCCGTTTGGTCAGGTCCTTGAATCGTCTCGACCACAAACGACGCAAAATTTTAAATAATTCCGTTTATTGTTTTATTCAGTTAACTATTTTTATTTATAGTTTACAATTTACCAGCTCACAGACTAATAAAAATATATATAATGATATCAATTTTTTTTATAAAATACTCTATTATAATCTACAATAAAAGAAATATGACTTACTATTACATCATCGATTACACTTTGAAATTCACTTCTCTTTTTAACAAAACGATCTATTTTTTTCCCCTCGTCTAGAACGTGTTTTACTTTCACTACATCTCGATTTAACATTTCGTAGTCGAAAAAGTAATCAACAATAACTGTTTTATTTGTTAAAACGTTATGTTCGTCATTTCTTTTCGGTCTTGATGGCAGAAAGTAGTCAAAATCTTCATCAAAAATTGGCGCGTAAGTTCCTTCAAAATCATATTCCACTGTCGACGAATCTGATTCAGTTGTTGAACCAATTTCAGTTGTTAATTCAATATCATTGACAACAACAATCGTAAGATTTAATTCACTTCGAGTAGGTATTCTAGTTATAGTAATATTGGCATTAATATATTTATGAATATCATGCCAATATCTGGCGCTGTACAAAAAAGCCGAAAACATAAAAAGAATGACAAAAAAGATCGATAAAACCAACAATTTTGAGGTTATTTTTAACAGTTTCAAATTCATTTTTAATTTTCTCATTGAATGGACTATGCTTTATTTCGCGCCAAATCGAACTAAATCATTTGGCGTCATACATTTGGGATGGATATTTATAATTATCTATTGTTTGACTGTTGGAGCCAAAAATGGTGTTACAATAAGCTATTGAATATATAATGTTGTCCCTTAAATGGTTTGCATGGAAACTTTAGGATTAAAATGATCTAAGAATGGCTTGTTAACCCATCTGTCCAGCGTGGCGAGTTTTTTTTTTAGCAACTGGAATCAGACATGCTTGACTGTCATCAGTCCCTAACACTATCCCGGCTTGACTGGGCATGACAGCTTACTTATTGGACCACTTTGCTGCTTAGTCTTCTACTAGCAGGAAATTCTATTATTCAAAATAATTAAATTAATGACGTTTCATAAATGCCTGTAATAGGTTTACGTGAATAAAGATATTTAACTTTGACTATGACATGCAATTCGACCCTGATCCCAAAACGTGTAGATACACTTTCCTGGGTTCATCGGCACGAACTATGGATACTTCCCCGCCTCGGCGTACCAGGCAAATTACCAACTTCAGTCCGCATTTGCAATGATGTCAAATGCCAATTTTTACTTTTAAGGAGAACTGATATTGAAAGCTTACCTTGGTAATATTTACATAAAAAAACACCGCTTGAAACAAGATTTACATTAAATCTAAAAATAAATTTGGTCAAAATCTTCCATTATTTTGTTGAAGGGTTACACTTACGATGTATGAGTTTTATTTTGAAGGTCAGCTATCTGGTACAATCGACGCCATTTTAAAATTTAATTGTTACAATCACAGAGACTTTGTTTTGGTACAACAAAGCCTAATAATAGTAAAGAAATAAAACCAAACAATTTGTAACATGTTTTTTTATTAACAAATTAAAGCATCAACATTCGTTGATCTCTTTCACACACACACATTAAAACAATTTAACAACGCGACAAAACAAACAAACAACAATAGCATTCTCCTTTATCAGAGCTACCAACTAGGGTAAACCATAGTATTGTTGGAACCTCCACACTAATTAGCACAGACATTTTATTAAAGACATTGGAAATTATTTTGTTTTTTTTACTAGTACAAATTATGATAGAATATTTTTCATTTTTACAATTTCCAATTACATTTTTATCGTTAGCCTTGTCAATAGCACTACCAATAAATATACCCTACGATCAAGGATTCAACTAGATTAATGTGACTATATACAAAATTACTGCGGCAAGTGGACCCCTACGTACATGCTATTTCTTTCTCTTAATAATATACGACAAACAAAGCGATCGGTCAGGAAAAAAAAACCTAAATGCAATGAAATAATTTAAATTGCCTCGACAGCTCTCTGCATTTTAACATTTTAACAGCGTCCTCACGTGGGCCATAGTTAAATCGTGTCGGAAATACCACAATCATTTTGTGCTGTTATTTCTTGCTCTGTTTTCATAGCCGTCGCCTATAATCTAGCTGGGTGACTCTTGATCGATGAATATACCCAACTTATGGTGCTAATTACTATGCTTACGGTGCCAATAATTGTATGGTTTACCCTAAATAACATTAACTTACATTAAAATAATAAATAACACACATAAATTAGAATACCAACTAAAAATTAATATTTTTATACGCGAACTGGCTTTAACCGTTAGCTATTTTTAGCAGTTTATTTTAAATTTAACAAGAAATCTGGATATCAACAATAGCTGACCTGTTGAATGAATTGAATCAATTGATTGAATGAATGACAACTCTATTAAGTTTAATCCACAGACAAGTAGTTCTCCGTACCAACGAAAATAGGTTGCACCACATTCTATATAAATTATAATTTGACATTTGCCAGGGAAACGTAGTTTGCTAGTTCCACGCGTAATGTTGTCGTACGCTTTTTTTTTTAATCTAAGGCTTAGATATGAACGTTCTTTGCGCCATTTTGCACGGACATGTCAAGTTCAAGTTTTTCGTTTTGTAAATTAGTTTACTGTGGATATTTTTAGTCAAAACTGGTGTTATTTTGTTTAATAATGTGCTACGTTGTGAATAATTATGGAAAACGATAAATTTGACTCTCTACGAGTATACAGTTACACTTTATTTTATGCGGATTTCCCGCGTTGTGACCTCCCGTCGTATACCCTTCGTGTTTGGGCGATATTGACTTGAATTACTCCATGAAAACCATCAAATTCTGCAACACTTGGAATTTGATGATCACCAATACGGTTATGAACTCTGTTATGAACATATATTTTATAAATAATTTACCTGTTTAGGGCTGTACAATGTCCTTTAAAGACTCTTAAAAAAGAAACTAAGATATGAACTTTTAGAGTATTCTAAATTTTGTGCCAAACACGATCACAGCTTATAACTTATGGGATCCTTTCTTTGTATGAATGATGGTTTCGTAGACTGGCACTTTGAAGGGAAACGGCTTTTCTACGGGCACTATGATGTGTTTTACAACTTCGAACGGTACACTTTTGAATTTAGGCACATGTACGGTTTTCTCAACCGGATACGGGACAGACTTTTCAACCGGAATCATAACTTCTTTGACAATTGGGATAACCACTGCTTTTGGAACTGGTACATGTATGGGAACGGGATGAGGAACAGGAATTATAATTGGCTGGTTTATTTTAAATTCTACGTTTTTCGGTAGAGGTACGACTACCTCTTTATAATGCTTGATTGGTTCTGGATTTTCTTCTTCTATATGTTGGTGCACGTTGTAGGATTCGGCCTTAAATTGGTTAGGATCGAAGCCATGCTGGCCGAAGCCTGAGTGCTGGCCGAAGCCGCCGTGTTGACCGAAGTCGTGGGCCGCGAACTCGTGACCGCCGCCTCCGTGTTCGCTTCCAGTGTCAAAGGATCCAGCATATTCGCTCGCTTGAACCTGGTGACAAGAAAAAAAATTCTATCTATTATTCTATATCTGTATATTATTATTTTTTGTACCGGTCGTAATGATACTAGTCTACATTCTAGGGATTAAAATTACGAACATTTAAAAACTATATATATTATTCATACATGTGTTTTAGTAAAATAGAATAGTATCGTTATAAATGCATTTGCTGTCTAAAATTAGGTATATGATAGTATAAATATATGTCTAAAATGTCCGCAATTTTATTTCCTAAAAAGTAATATATTGTAGACTACATGTTTCCAGCTCATTTGACCTCTTTCCAGTTAAAAGTATGCGGTGGATGCAACTAAAAGCAACCACTGACAATTACAATCATGCCAGGTTATGCATAGTTAATCGAGAAATCCATTGTACGTTATTCTATAATCTTACCATTCATTTCGGCAAGTATTATGCAGGTGTGTGTTTTTTTACCATTCACTAATGCGGTTAGGTTACTCGCAATTTGAGAAACCAAATAAGAACAAAACTAAGTGCTGTGGTGAAACGAAAGTTCATTTGAACCAGTTTTTTTTTTAAATGATATAATATTGTATTACGTTTTAAATTTATGACCAAGTGTTATTTAATATGGTTTATGGCAATTTGGATTGACATTAATGAAGCGTGCCTCCGTGGTCTAGCGGTTAAGTCCGTGGATTTAGATTCGGAGGTACCGGGTTTATTTGTGCTATTTCTCGAGTTTGGTACGCTAGACATCGCCAAGCTTGCCACTTATCATGATGGGCCTAAACCCCGCCATGCATTACGGTCATAATTGCACTTTTGTACCGACGGTACCGACTCGAGAAATGTCATAAATTAATTAAGTATTTTTTTGTTTAACCAGAAATCAAACTTTATACTTTCGCTTCAAATTAAATTAATATATTCATTCACTTTGTAAGCGATGTAATAAGTTTTTTTTTGTGAGATGAGAGGACGAGCCCGTAAAATTCTCATGTATTTTTATATACCAACAAAAAGCGGGTAACGCCCTTTTTGCGCGATCTCTAAGGCTGCTAATAAACTTTCCGAACTGTCGCTGTCGTGTCGTGCCCAAGGAGGCACCCCCGTATTTGTAGACGTTTCCTTAATGGCACCTCTACTCAATTATTCCTTCCAGGTGTCAAACGGCACGGCACGTTACTACGCTGGAAGAACTGTCAAACTCAAGTTACATCGGAGGTCCTTCGCGCCATTTTGCGTGGACATGTCAAGTGCAAGTTTTGTTTTGTAAATTAATTTACTGTGGATATTATTGGTCAAAAGTGGTGTTGTTTTGTTTAATAATGTGCTACAATGTGAATAATTATGGAAAACGATAAATTTGACTTTAAATATGGGGCACAAGTTGCAGTTAATTTTTTGCGGTTTTCCCGCGCTGTCAACTCCCATATTTTACCCGACGTGTTTGAGCTATGGTGCCGCGAGTGACTCCAAGAAAAGTATCAAATTCTGCAGCATATGGAATTTGATGATGACCTCATTAACTCATGCAAATGAAAGATATATTACGTCAGACTTGGCTTTATCCATCATCCATCGGGAGAAGAGAACCAAAAAAAAAAAAAACAAAAAAAAACTAGTTACATTGCGACGTATTTTAAAGCGTGTTTATGTTATTTTCGGCTAATATTTATATTATTTTGTATATCTTCTATTTTGGTCTATTCCACATATGTGAAGAAAGTCGCTATAGTGAACCTCGTGTAAGGGCCTATATCAAAATGTTAATGTATTCATCAAATAAAATGGTGCAACCGGCCCTAAACATCCCTAACTGTTTGCCTGATGCAATAAATAATAAATGGTACTTGAATGTTTGGGACCGCGCGTAGATTGCCCTATAGGCAAGGCAAGTTAATTAACCTATTGGGCCCCCAGTAAAGGGAAAAGAATCGTCCAATAAACCCAAAACTAAATGACTATTTAATTAAAAATATTTTAAATTTTCGGATTTCTATTAAAATAATTTAGAAATTTAGCGGTTATTTTAGTGTCCTTTTTATAGTTTTTAATGTTAAAACGTTGCAAATTTAGTTCCAGGTAAATTATGTATAGGCGTTCGCTAGAGTTGTGTCGTTATGGGTCTTTGACATAACAAAACGTAACCGTTATCTATTTTCAAACAACGTTAAAATCGTTACCTCAAAGCGTAGAAGCTTTAAGCCAATCCAAATACACACATACAACAAATAAAATGCATACACTTATGCAAATATACACAAAAACACTATAAACACACATACAATAAACAAAAAAAATGCATACAGTTATACACTCGTCAGAATGCCAAAAAGTCTGTTACTAGCTTTACATTGATAGTATAAAAGGACGTAACATCGTATTCTTGAGATCGTAAACTTAAGTGCGTTGTATTTTATCAGTTAACCGGATATAACCGGATAATAAAGTACAGAAGTGTTTTCTATTCCTCAACTAAACTGCTCATAATATTTTTTTAACACTCACGCCTTACGATGCGTTTATTTTATCTAATTTGAGCAACATCGCGATTCTGTACTTTGTTTTTGTCTATCGTGTTCTTCAATTGTATGACCAGATGCGCACCGCCCTAAATACTCGAATGCACAGCTGCATGTAAGCTGTAATCAGACCCGGATGGTGCAGCATCGTCCGGGACAAAGTGTTTCGTGGAGAAGGTCACGACCCTTTGCAGTGAGGAGAACGAGGCAAGGAGTAGGATACTATTAATGTACGATCTATCGATATACGTCCATAAAACGCGCTGATTGCAGGCGCAGCAAATATTATGTATTAGGTACTTATTAGGAATTTCTATTTATTTATTAACCATAAGATACATTAAGTACACTCGGTTTTGTCACTTATACATATTCTTGTTTACCAATCATGACAGGATAGCAGAAGTATGCCATTAATAGCAAAGAACAGCCATCGTCATTTACACTTAACACTACAAACAATCAATACCTACATAGATGCTGCTGTACAAGGGCGTTGTCACTTAAAATCTAGAAAATAAACTATATTAAAATTATATAATAAAATAATAATTATTATTTTAATAAAATAAAATAAAAACTACAAAATTGTGTATGTCAAAATAAATAATCAAATTAAATTTCAAAAATAATAACAATGATAATAAAGAATAACTAAAAGAAAGCAGCTGTAGATGGGCGTTGTCATTATAAAACAAGAACCTTAAACTCTAAAATATTAATTTATAATATAAAAGTCATAATAATAAAATAAACAATATAATAATAATAAATCAGTCGTTTAACAACACTCAAGCTGTCTGGTCATTTGCATCTTCCCTAGCATTAGCAGAATCCAATCTGTAGCAGTGATCAGACAACACCAGCATTTGGGCAGCAGTCCGTACATTTTTTTTTTTGTTCAGTGTTGTTAAACGACTGATTTATTGTTAATAAGTACCTAATACCTACATAATATTTGCTGCGCCTGAAATCAGCGCGTTTTATGGACGTATATCGATAGATCGTACAACTACAGAAGACAGATTTAAAGGTTAGCGAAACATCTGTATAGTTTACCTGTTGATCTTGAACATATTGTTGCATGTTATAGGGACTCCACTGCTGCGAGTCGTGTTGTGCTGACGCTACCACCACCAGAGCACTCATTATCTAAAAACAAAAGAAAAAACAATTAAGTACAGTCAGACAAATAATTGCCCTCTTGTTTCGAGACACGATAATAGTCTGTGATGATCCACTTGCAAACGTAACTAAGTATGAATGAATAGAAGATATGACGTCACCAATTTTGGGCTATTTTTGTAGTACTAGATCTGTGTACCATATAAATAAAAATTAGTAATTTCGACACTCTTTTTGATAAGACTAATGTAATTTTTACTATATTTTACTGTGTATTAATGTATTAATAAAACATTACATGGCTTAACAGTAAAGATCAATTTACCATGCAGTCAATCTTATAATTAAAACATACATTTTCATTAAAAAAGGATTGTCATATATATTTTTAAAATTTTCTATACAAATAATAATATTTATAAAGCTTTTAAGTTACCAATATATATATAGTAAAAAATGAATATAAAAAGAAAAGACAGTAATAATAATAATAAAATAAAATCAATTAAATAATATTGTTAATACAAAACAATAAATATTTGAATAAAAAGTGAGTAAGTATATAAATAAATCAATTCGAAATCATGACAAAATTAATACAAAAATAGCAATAATAATTTAATTCAAAATATTCTAACTTAATTAATATTTAGGTTTCGTATCAATCAAGTCCTTTAGTACTCGAGCTGTCATGATTATATTTTAAACATTATACCTAAACTATACAAAATAAAGGGTTTTTCTACTTAAATTACAAGATTACGTTGGAATAATTTATCTAAAAATCAAAATCAATTTAGCCCAAATCCCCTAACAAGATGAACGATGTCCTTTCTAAAAGGCCAATCTCCAACAGTGAAGGTCTAGGACCTATGATAATTCACTGAGCAAAGGCTTGTTTGAGAAAAGACTTTGAGACCCCATATTGCAGGTAATGGTTAAGAATGAATAATTTTCAATAGGAACTATAAAATCAATTCCGACTCAATACTTTTACTATAAAGTTATTTGCCAACAATAAATCGCACAAGTTGACGCTCGTTAAGATTGCAGCACGCCATACATTACTGCAGTGTAGAGATAGCGACATCTGCTGGCGTTAACTGCCGCCGCAATGTGCACTTAAATTTATTATCAAATATAAAATTGAACAAATACCAACTGCTGCTTTTGTTATTTTCTTGTTGTCCTTTTGGATTAAAATAATTTATACTCGTTGTTAAACTTTTAATTTATAGTACTATCTTTTCTTTCGTTGCTACCTACAGATAATTCGCGGTAATATCGCCTAAAGATGCCGAATAATATGGGAATTTACAGCGTGGAAAAACCGAAAAAAAAAGTTTTTCGCGCCAATTTGTACTGACATGTGGACGGTGCAAGTTTTTATTTTGTATATTATTTCCTGTGTATATTGTTAGTCATAAGTGATGTAATTTTGTTTAATAATGTGTATAATTATGGAAAACGATAAATTTAATTATACTCGTATATGGGGCAGAAATCGCAGTTTTTTTTTTTGCCATTTTCCCGCCCTCTGAACTTCCATATTATACCAGACGTGTTTGGGCTATAATGCCGCGAGTAACTCTAGAAAAGGCATCAAATTCTGCCACATTGAAATTTAATGATAACCTCATTAAGTCATAAGAAAGAATATATTACGACAGACATGGCTGTATGGGCTACATTCCTTTGCCTTCCCTATCAACTCATTTATAATCCATTGGGCGATTAGAAACAAAAAAAAAATGAATGTGGCAAAGAGAGAGTGAATTCCCGCCTTTTGCACCTTTGCAGTTTGCACGGACATCTAAAGTCCAAGTTTACTGTTTTGTTTTGTTAATCATCTATTGAGAGATTGGAAACAAAAAAAAACATTAATTCAAAAGAGGATCGGCTTGAAAGCAAAGCAAAGCTTTTTTACCGAATTTTGTTTAAATTGTATGGAAACCATAAAGCAACGCCAAGTCGAACGACGCTCAAACACAATGTATGTTATTATAATAATGTCATTATATTATTCAAATTTCGAAATTAAATTAAAATAAAAGTCTGTCTCCGTGGTCTAGCGGTTAAGTCCGTGGATTTAGACTCGGAGGTACCGGGTTCGATTCCTGGTTTGGGACACAAAAATATTGATTGATGTAAATAAATACATTTAATGAATATTTAATTTATTTTTGATATTTCTCGAGTTTGGTAGGCTGGAGACATCGACGAGCTTGCCACTTGTCATGATTGGCCTATAGTAAAGTTGGCTAAATGTGAATCCGCTTCTTTATAAGCGTGGTTTCTGACCACACCAAAAGGGAAACGGTTGTGATGATACTTTACTTTTTGAATTAAAATAAACGACATTTTCTTTCATCTATTTTTAAGTTTATTGTATTATTTTTCATTAGAGTGCCGGTAACCTTGGGAAAGGTTTTTTCAAATAAGATTAAATACGAAATGAAAAGAAAACAGTGACCTCAGTGTACGGTATAATATATCAGATATCACTTAGCGCGTGGTAATGCGGTATATAGTGACCATACTTTGAGGAACAAGGAATTTATTGACCACACATTTTTTTCTTTTGATGTGTTATTTTTTGCATTTAGTTCATCATTAATTTATTCAATGTATGTACAAGGTGGGCCAAAAGAAGTCATGAGATGTCGTTTGGCTCTCTTTTTTCTAAATGAAAAACTTCGTTCTGTTTTGATTGTTGATTATGTTTATTTGAACCTTTAGAATGTTATTGGTCAAGTCGAGAAGATTATATCGGACAAATGGACGCCGTCACAAGTGATTGCCATACGGGCTCGTTTTATGGCATTTTTCATTACTTCTCGGGCTTGTTCACGTAAACACGGGATTTCAAAAAACTCCACAAAAAAAGACTGGAACGCTAATATCGGGCGATCTTGCGGGCCAGTACAAATCGACAAAACGAGAGATGTGGCGACCCGGGAACGCTGCCTTCAGAATATTGGTTGTTGCTCGCGCAGTGTGTCCCGTTGGCTTGTTCTCTGTCTAGTCCACAAACGTCAAAACAGATTTGACATTGGCGGCCATTTGCAAAAATGAGAGCATCTTACAATAGGGTGATTTCTTTTAGCCCACCTTATATATATGTTATATCATAAAGCAGTGGTGACTCGGAAAGATTACTTTCCTTAAAAGATTCCAAAGGCGGGTTCAAATCAAATGTACCAATGAGAAATACACTTTCCTTACGTACATTTGTCATAGATTAACAACACCACCATTCCCGTGCCTCGGAGAGCACGTTAAGCAGTCGGACCAAAGTTTCACTAATACCAAATTGTGAAATAAAAATGTCATTATAAAATTGACATCAGACCCTTGCCAACCCGTCTGGCCAGCATGGCGAGAGTAGGCCAAATTCTCCACAAATTTCTGGAAGGCTTATCTCCAACTGTGGTCTAGGACCTTGTGTTCTAGGGGGTGTAATATTATTGTGGTGGGTATAATTTTAATTGCTTCTACTCTTGATTCTTTATTGTTCTTATGCTACCTGTCTCTGACCTTTCCCTTTGATAAAAAAAGCGCTTGTTCGTTTCGTAAACAATATTATAACAATAAAAAATCGTTTGTGGGAGATTGGTGAGGGTGGCAGGAGTTAACACCCTGCATGTTATGCCCATGCATTGGCCTGTCCTCCTACTCTAACGACCCTTCGCTTCGTCAGACAGCGCCGAGGGTTAGCGGATGTCTCCATAGTTGGCTCTCGCGAAGCCGCAACTCAGGCGCCGTCAGGTTTTAGTCGGTGCGACCCCGACATAACCTCTCCCTTCTGCCTTCACAGCCAGAAGAGGCATCTGGTAGGGATTTCATGACGCAAAAAAAATTGGCTATCCTTGGGGTAATGCCTATATACACCAGTGAAAAAACACAGGCTGATACAGAGTACGAAAATTATAGGACTATCCTAAAGTATAAAGAAATTGTACTCCACACGAAAATAACTGAAGCGTGGTGCTGTAGAGTGTACAGCCGGCCACACACGGCAGTATACATTAAAGTCCTAAAAAGACCGTAATACTGTGCAAAAGACATTAAACAGTAGACATATATTATATGGACTGGCCAATCGTTGGTCTGATTATGTTAACTATCTGTCACAGAGCTCAATCTATATTTTATGAACTTTATATTTATAATTAAACTTTTTATATTTATATATCAAAATATATATATAAAATGTAAAAAAAAAATCAACAATTTCTTAATGTCAAGATTGTAATCCAATAGCAGTGTACACAACATAATTATTGTAATTAGCCACGATATTGTCATTTCATTAAAATTATTTCATTTTAGTGAAATATTTCAACGAAATTATATATATATTATATAGTAAAGTCAATTAAAAAAGTAATGAATAATAAAAAAAAAAATAATAATGCTAGTTATCTTTATAGTCTTTAAACTAGTAATTATTTTTAGTGAGTCTTGTTTCAAGCGGTGTTATTTTTTATATAAATATCACCATGGCAAGCTTGCAACTAGTTCTCCTTGCAATTAAACTGGTAGGCGGACAGTTGGTAGTAAATTGCCCAGTTTGCCGGGGCGTGGAAATATCCACCGTTCATGCCGATAAACCCAGTAAATCCACACGTTTCGAAATCAGGCTCGAATTGCCGTTATGCCGGCATAGTGTTAGGGACTGATGTCAGTCATGAGAGTCTCATTCCAGTTGCTAACATTCATGGACCTGCGCGTCATTAACCATCAAATGGGCACCATGTCACATTTCATGCTAGTATAAACAAAAAAAAACTTATATTGTTATTTATACTTTTTTTTATGTAAAAATCTTTAATAGTTCTTATTGAATATACTATATCATTTATTAAATATTATTAACTGTTGACTTTACAAAATTAAAAAAAATAACTTTTACGGCTTTCACTATTATGTAATATATATATTTTTTGGCTGGTCTTTGAGTATACTTCCATGTTTACAGATATAGCGTCTTGTGTGGAAATACAGCACGGCTATTACACGCCGGCGAGCTTTACAGTGAACTATGGCGGAAAAATCTTGATACATAGCCTCTTATGTCATTGTTATAACCGATTAGCGTACTCTCAGAGCCACTGATCGTCGACGCCTTTGAGATGTGGTGCTGGTGGTGTATATTCCGCATTCCGTGGACAGCACGGAGAACCAACGTATCAATATCAACGAGCTAAAAGTCTATGTCTGCCTGCAACGAGTCCTTGAGAATTTTGGTCATGTAGCATAGAAAAAAAAATCTTTATTGTACAAAACCAAAACAAGTGCAGGTACATAGGCGAGCTTAATGCCGTAAATGCATTTTCTGCCAACTAACCTTTGTGACTGAGATATGTAGTAAGCGGGGTTAAATATATATATAACTAAATATAAAATACATACATATAATAATATATTTGACCGCCTCCGTGGTCTAGTGGTAACAAACGTTGCCGTGAACTCGGGAGGTCGTGGGTTCGATTCCCACCGGGGGCAAGTTGTAAATTGTATAATTTGTCTCGGTCTGGGTGTTTATATGTATAATATGTATATATTTACAAAAAAAAAAAAAAGTATAATATGTAGTTTATCAACCATCTAGTTTCCGTAACACAAGCCTCGTAGCTTACCACGGAAATTAGATGGCGCTGTGTGACCTGTCTGGAAATATTTATTTATTTTATTTATTTATTTATAATAAGTGAGTTATGGCGACTTATTCTGCTTGTGAAATAAGTATGTGTAGAGCTCATCTTTAAATATTTTAAGAGATGGTGCCTGTCTGATAATTAAAGAAAGTCTGTTCCACTGGCGAGCTGCAGATACTGTAAAGGAATCTGAATATCTGCTGGAAAAGTGGGGAGGGATTTTAAGTACGTTATTATGGGAACAACGAAGTGATAAAATAAATATAAAATAATAATAGGTAATATGAAAGCGAAAATATGTCCAAAATGTCTGTAATTCCTTCTCAAAAGTTACTCACACTGTGCGAGAGGGATGCAAAAGTTTACTCACAGTGTGCGAGCGAGACGGGTGCAAGAGCATTAAACCATCTTAATTGAAATACTCTATCAAGTAATGATGACATGTGGCTGCCCGCAGGCTTGGCATCAAAATAAACAGAGGACGAACCAATCACAATGGATACACTGAAAATTTGCCCTATCCCTAACGCAATATGTATCAATATTGCTTGCTCTAAATACGAAGTAATTACTGATTGTTCTTAATTAGACAATGTACATTTCTAGCCTACCTAGACGTATGAAAGGAGCCGGCCATAGTGGTAGGTTCGATAAAGTATTTAAAACTTTTTAAGTGATTAATAGTTTTTTAATCATTTTTATCACTGCCTCCGTGGTCTAGTAGTGATGTCCATGTATTTAGACTTGGAGGTACCGGGTTAGATTCCTGGTCGGGACACAATTTTTTTTTTTATACAAACTTGGTACGCTAGAGACATCGAAGAGTCATGATGGGCCTATACTCGTAGTAAATCCTAAATATGAATCCTATTCTTTATAAGCGTGGTTTCTGACCACCCCGAAAAGGATACGGTCGTGATGATACTATACTTTTTGACTTACTTGTAATTTTTATTTAATCCTTTCAAACCTTTAAGGTTTTTAGAGAAGTCTGCATCGGATACTCGAAGGCTGGCAATTATAGTTGGAAAATGTTGCCAGTCTTCTTGGGACTATCTCTGAGGATATTATTTATTTATAGCTATTTTTAATATTGGAGATTAGTTATTATTTTATTTTTATTAAAAAAAAAGTATAGTATCATCACGACCGTATACACGCTTTTAAAGCAGGTTCACATTTAGCCAAAATTACTATAGGCCCATCATGACAAGTGACAAGCTCGTCATTGTCTAGCAAATCTATCTCGAGTAAAATCACAAACAAAAAAAATATTGTCCAGAATCGAGCCCGGTACCTCTGCGTCTAAATTCACAGAATTACCCAAACTTAAACTACTTAAAAAACTTAAAGAGGTAGTTATACATATATAAATATTTTTTTAATTACCTAACTTATAGTAATTATTTTTTAACCTATTCTTTTTTTCTAATAATATTTTCATTATACTCTAGTCTATAGTTAATAGGTCAATGTTTGGCAGCCTTTGTTCTTGGTTTCAATATTAAGCCAACTATCACTTTGGTACTGAGAAGTCACGTTGCTACTGGCAATCAAATACCATCCTAATTACGACATAAGAGATATCTCAAACACATTTTTTTTATCAGAACTTGAAACAACCCAGGGTTGTAGACCTCCACTGTTGAGATTGGCCTTTCAGAACATATATCTGGAGAATTTGGCCTACACTCACACGCTGGCCAGATGGGTTTAACAAGTTGGTAATAGTGGAACCAGGACCGACGGCTTAACGTGCTCTCCGAGGCACGGGAACAGCGGTGTTGTAAATCAATGACAAACGTATAAAGTGTATTTCTCATTGGTACATGCCGGGGGTTTGAACTGACCTTTGTAGTATATATAGAAATCTTTCTTACAACCGAGCCACAATATTAATATATTTAAATGAAAGTTTATGTAAGTATATGTAAGTAATAGTCATTCAAATTAATCAAATTATAAATATCCTTTCTAAGGTATGTTAGAAAAATAATATATGATAATATCTTAATCAACTTAAAATTCCGCCACATTCTTCCAGCAGATGTTCAGATTCTTATACAGTATCAGCAGCTCGCCAGAGAAACCGACTACCTCTTTACATTCGTAAAGCACCATCTATCATTAGTTTTAAAAATTTGTTTACCAAACACTTTCACAAAAAGCAAGACGAATCTACATAACTTTACCGTCCGAGTCCGTATATTATTGTTGTATTATTTGTACATTTATATATCCATATATATATATATGTGTATATATATATATATATGTATATATTATTTATTTATTATATAGTAGGTACTCCCAAACTAACTCCCAAAGGTTAGCTGTTAGAGAATGTTTTTAGACATTAAGCTCGCCTATGTACTGTAAAATGTTTTATTTTCTGTGCAATAAAGAATTTATCTATCTATCTATATCTTTAAAACCAGAAAAACATATCCTTCGAACCAGATCAAGTTATATTGTAGATAGAATAGAATGGTCCTTGGACACAAATAACATATTATTATGAACAAAATAGAATGGTCCTTCGAACCAAATAAGTTTATTTTGTAGATAAAATAGAATGGTCCTTCGAACCAGATAAAATTATTTTTTTAATTTTTTCATTACAATCCCTAGAATTACACCTACACTCGCCACGCTGGCCAGACGGCTTGGCGAGGATATGATGTTAATTTTTAGTTACAATTTATCAACGATTCCACAAGTTGGTATTAGTGGAACCGAGACCGACGGCTTAACGTGCTATCCGAGGCACGGGAACGGTGGTGTTGTAAATCTATGACAAATGTACGTAAGAAAAGTGTCTTTCTCATTGTTAAATGTCGGGTGGATTTGAACCGAACTTTGTAGCATTTAAGAATCGCTTTCTTACAACCGAGCCACCGCCGCGCGATAAAATTATATTGTTAATAAAATGTAATGATCCTTCGAACCAGATAAAATTATATTGTCAAAAAATAGACTGGTCTTTGCAACCAAAACATTGCTATTGTGAACAAAACAGCATGATAGACGACGAATGTTTATTTTTAACATATACAATTCCTTCGAATTTCTGTGAAAGGTTCTCACGAAAAGATTTTTTGAACCAGTAACACCGACTCTTATTAAGCATGAAAACATATATTTTTAATTTGTAAGATATGGTCCGTCGAACCAGATACAAATATCCTTTCAAGTTTAATTTAAATGGTCCTTAGAACCAGGATTTTCTCCACGATGTTTCAATTGAGCGATGTATTGCTCAAATAAATTGTCACAGTATTACAGGTCAACACTGAAATTTAACGTAAATTCATTCCAAGCGCGAATACTCTCTGAATCTGTCAGTTTAAATTATTGTATCACTGCACTTTCCAAATTTGCATATAAATAATAACACTCACATAATACACAGCACTCATTGTGATGTTGTTCGTTCCACACTCTAATCACTTATGACATCATAATGCAACGGTCTAAGCTATTTATACTCGGTTCGAAGTGACAGTTTTGTA
Organism: Tinea semifulvella; assembly: GCA_910589645.1. Classification (NCBI taxonomy): domain Eukaryota; kingdom Metazoa; phylum Arthropoda; class Insecta; order Lepidoptera; family Tineidae; genus Tinea; species Tinea semifulvella. Next base: position 3,041,775 of record OU342604.1, read on the forward strand.
GAATTCCAAATTCGAACTAAGCCAGATCCGTTCGCTTTTTCCTTCCGTTCGCCGCTTTACTTTTTTTGTTCTTATTGAAGATTTGAATGGAATTTGTTTGGTTTATTTCTTATTTTGTTCGTTGACGCGATATACCTAGTTACGTGGTTGATTGAATTGTATGCATCTTGCACGGTGATACAATCGGATCGGGATGGTCAGTGAAACCACACTTTTTTTTACATTTATCCAAATATTTTACATTTAAAAAAAGACAACAGTATTGTTCTAATTCGGTTTATTTGATGCTTAATAATATATCAGATTTAATTTTTTATTGGTGGAAAGCAATGGCCGGACTGGATATATCGAACTCTTGCAACACATTTCCTTGACAGTACCGTATAATATTCCACGTCGTCCTATAACCAAGATCCTGTGCTGTCCTTCCTCAAGAACTAATGTAGGTTCACATTCGTTAACATCCCGAATGTGCAACACCTACAGTAGACTCTGCAGTGCCAATAATTATTTAGACATATTTCATGACCGTTACAATGTATTCAGAAAAAATGTTCTCGAACATTTCAAACCATCATTATATGAGTAGCTTATAATTTATTTAACAAGTGTTTTGTTTCGATTTATTTTTAAGGTACCAAATTTATGCAATTTTTATGTTTCCTTTATAGTTTTATTAAAAAAGAAAAATTGTTTAATTTTATTTTAGAAGTCATATTTTTATGTTATATTTTGTAAATTTGTTAGTTTTTGTTAAATTGATTTTTTCGTTTTAACAGTAATAAGTTTCTAATTTCTTCTTCTATTTATATAGGTGAATGCTGTGACACCTAATTGGTACATATATTAGATAAGTTATAATTATACTATGTTATGTGTGTGATAATATATGTACCTACTGCTGTGTGTACTATATAAATAAATAAAGCAACCGTTTGCGCGAATGCTCATCGTTTATTTCTACACAACCTAGAACTAAATTATTAAAAAAAAAACTGTTTTCGTAAAAAAAATCTTTAATTAAATACTGAAAAGAAATATGTGTCGTGCGATGGTGGCCCGGTTGTAAGAACGCTTTACTTACAAAAAAACAAAAAAAAAACCTAAATTGGTCGGTTCGAACCCCGGCATGTACCAATTAGAAATAGACTTTTCTTACGTACATTTGTCATTTAGATACAACATCACCGTTCCCGTGCCTCGGAAAACACATTAAGCCGTCAGTGCCAGTTCCACTTATACCAACTTGTGGAATCGCAGTCGCTTAGTTATTCGATGATACGGGATGGCAGAGGAAGGGATAAAAGTATATAAATCAAATCAAATCATTTATTTCACAGTCACAACAACACTTGTATATTGTCAATACATTTTTTTTCAATAGTTTACTATTATTTTGATTATAAAATAACCAGCAGCTACTATGGGTGGACCCATCATATCAGCTATACCATCATCTTCGACTAAAACACTGTTGCCATAAAGAAGTTTTTGCTTAAAACTAGGTAGTTAAAATTAATTCGTGGCTGTAAAAAGCCGTGTCAGCTTATAGACTAAAATTAATTACACATGTTAGGTTAATAAATTAATTCGTAGCTCTAAAGAGGCTGTGTCAGCTTACAATCTAAATATACATAAAAATTGTATTAAACTACAATATTAAGTCAATAAATGTAAATTCGTGGCTGTAAGGGGGCCGTGTCAGCTTACGATCGAAATAATAATAATTATTATAATTGGTATGTCAACTTAATACATATTCGTGGCTGTAAAGGAGCCGTGTCGGCTTACAATCTAAAATAATAAAATTAGGAGTGTTAAATTAAACTAAATTCGTGGATATAAAATGGCCGTGTCCATTATCTAATATCATACATAACTAAGTATTGTTTTATTGAATACAACAAAATACAAAAAATACAAAAACGTTTATTTGTGCCCAAAAATTGTTTACATAATTTTTTGGAGGAACTCTGATCCCCAGACTAGAATTCTCTGGGTTAAGCTGAGGATCAGTTTCTTCCTTGGTTACATTTTATTATTTAAGACTATAAATTTTATGCCTCAATATTATTTTTGTTTTATTATTTTCTAAATTAATTTATCATGCCATGCATTATACTATTATTATATTATATACATATTATATTATACTATATTATATTATATTCCACCATATTTATTTTATGACTATTATTAAATTTATAAATCTATAGGTATATAATTTGACTAGTCTGGTGTATAGTTATTTCTGGTGTATTTTATCTCAACGTTTATTATATATATATATATTTTTATCTCTCTATCTATTTTTATTTATCTATTTCTATGAGTTTTTCTGTTTGGGTATAATCTAAGGTACCAAGGTAGTTTATGAGGAGTTTCTTGCAAAAATGTCTTGTATAGCGTAGGAAATTAATGATAATAGTTTCAAAGTTTTAATACAAGGGACCTGGCGTGAAGAGATGTATGTATGTATTTGGCAAACTGTCGCACCTAATCTAATTTTATTTAATTGTAGGATTCATGGGACTCAGTGAAAATCAGCGCTGTAACAGAAATGTTGCAGCCTATGCTGACCTGAGTGCCTGTTCGCAGCAGCTCACTCATTTATGTTATGCATTTATCTTGTCTATTTTGATTTGTTGGTAATTTTATATAATTATTTACGTCTTTTATTATTGTATTAGTTGTTGTGTGCAAATAAATATTTTCTTTCTTTCTTTCTTCCTTCCTTTCTTTCTTATTTTTAGTTTTTATCAAATTGCGCGACCGAATCTCCTTTCATCATTTTTCGAGTGTCCTCCTTGTTCAGAAATCCATCCACGTCCTCTTGAAATGATTACCCTGTAATATAGCCTTAAACATATTTTGTATAAAGTGCAATAAAGTTATAAATGAATAAATATTTACCAGTAAATGGGTTACTGCAGTCATATTACAAAACGCAGTAAGAAAACCTAGATATTATATATTATACAAAATCTAGATTAAAATGAAAACAATAGATTGTGAGACTACAGCAAATTAAGATTAGGGTGACCAACATTTAATAAAATGGGATTTTCCCTATTTTGCAATTAGTTATGTGATTTCCCTCCCTTGTGTTCTACAGTGAGTGAGAGGAGCTCCATAGCCTTATCCCTTCTTCTCTATTCCGCAGCCGAACCACACGCACAGGCCAAAATATGCATTCACATACCATAGTCACCATCTCGAAACGTACTCATTAATTTGGTGACTCTTACATCTGTCGCACGCTGAAGATGTGGAATGCTCTCCCAGCCAGAGTGTTTTCCCACTCCTATAACCAGGAGTCCTTCAGGCGAAATACGAAAAAGTATCTTATTAGGCCGGCATAGTGGTAGAGACTGATACTGGTCGTTAGTGGCTGCCGTACAGTTGCTCTCATTCTCGGACCTCATGTACCCCTTACCATCATGGTTGCTAACTTCATACAAAATATATGATACATTATTACGCCATCTACTTTGTTCTTCTTCTTTTTTTGAATAATAACATGTTTTACACTTCCATAGCATGCGGGTATATTGCCAGATAAACAATAAAGCCCAGGAGTCAGTACTGATTTGGTTCGGAGGCCTGGGATGCCGCAAAATGTCTAATGTAGAACTGCCGCGTTTCTGTCGTCTGTACATAGTAGGTACTGTCGAGCTCTACAGGAATATCACAAACCCATCCTTGGGTTCCGTTTAGCCGTCGTAATTGTCAGATGCAAGAGATGTCTGGTCAGTAGCATGCCCAAATGCAAACTGGTACTGAAATATATTTTATCTTACAGTAACATAAAAGAGCAGGCCCGCCTCATGGCAGTTTCCATTAGTCAGGTTTCTGGTTGCAAGCTTTTGCTTCAGCATCAGTACACTCCTTGATCGAAATACTGGCCATGGCGGTGTGCCTTCGTCTCGGCGACCGGTCGGTGCTCTCAGACACCATGGTATTTCTTGCGCTAGTAGTGCTGGCCGCATTCCTCGTCACACTGCTCTCGATGATGTCATCCGAAGGGTTTTTATCACTGGTGGACTACCTACGATCCTAGAACCGTCTGGCATGACCGTTGAGCCGTGGAAACTTGTCAGGTCTCTGGAGGGGGATGCGACGAGTGTAGACATTTTAGCTCCATCTCACATTCACGTGAGTTAAGTACGGGAAGTGCAGCGGTGTCTGCTGAGATCCTCAAGCTGCGCAAATACGCCAACCTCAGTATAACTCGTATTTAACTTTATTAATGGATATTGTGTTCATTGTGTAAAAACTGTATACGTCAATTTATTAGGGAATAAATAACTTTATTATTTATATTTCTCGAGCATCATCCGACATCGACGAGCTTGCCATGGCACCGATTCATTTTTTACTTTTATCCGAAAAAAAACATTAATTTTGGTAACATCAACAATGATACAATGATGATATCAAAATAATGCTACGGAAAAAAATATTCTTCCGGTAAAAGTATTCCAAAGTGTACCTAGAGTTATTATGTAACTAGAGCATGGCTTGCATTACGATTATGCATTACACAGAACAAACACCGATTTTATGTAGTCACACAAAATAGATTGTCCAAAACCGGGCAGCGTGCCTCAACAAAATATAATTTACAAAACATAGGTACTTATTATCTGTTTTTTTTATATTAATATAATATATAATATTTAAAATATAAATGTGTGTATGTGTACGTTCCCTTCTCTATCGATCGATGATGAATGAGGTGATAGGGGAGGCAAAGGTAGACAGCCAAGTCTGACGTAAAATATTTTTATTTTTTATGAGTTAATGAGGTTATCATCACATTCCGGATGTTGCAGAATTTAAATATTTTAATGTGATCACATTATCGCCCAAACACGTCGGCTATAATAACCGTCACAACGCGGGAAACCGCAAAAAAATAAACTTGTGCCTTTTTGCGCAGGGTTCCGAGCGAAACTGCCGCACTTCCCGCGCTTGACGAGGTCGCCTGGATGTGGGATGGCTCTAATGTGTCTACACATGTCGCATGCCACACCAGACCTGCCAAGTTCTTCGGTCCAACGGTCATGCCATCGGGTCTCTTGCCATTGCTCCGCGGGTACTCCAGCAGTGTCAAAAGCCCTTCGGATGATGGCGTTGAGCGCAGCGTGACGAGGAATGCGGCCAGCATTTCTAGCACAAGAAAATCCGTGGTGTCCGAGACGTTCCACGGGCTCTCCACACAATTTAAGAGAGCACGTCGAAAACTGTTATAGACTACTAATTAATTCTGCATAGATTGGTCTAGCCGTCGACAGTGAATATGATGTTTGCTCTATGAATCTAGCTTTGATTCACCGTTTGGCTTCTATACTGTCTTACATAGCTTCACGCCAGGTCCCTTGCGGGGTAGGCAGAGACAATTGAGCGCCATTTGTCACGATCTCGACGTATCTCTTTCGCTTCTTCGACATTCATCAACCTCTTTATACATGCCCTTTTGTTTCGATGGCTTTTTAATGCACCTTCAGCACCATCGGAACATGCCATTTCTTATTTTTGTCCCTGTGCTTTATTTAATACCCAACCTTTTGCGTAATTCGTCATTACGTATGCGGTCCGTCAAAGTGACGCCGCATATCCGACGCAACGACCTCACTTCCACTGCATTAACTCTACTCTCATGCGTATTCAGACATATCCACGCCTCGCTTCCATACATATACGCGAGCCGAGCTTTATCACTGAAATTTCGCCTGTCCATTAGTGACCCCGGGGCACCGTTAACACTATTTCCCGCGTTCATTCTTCTTTCAACATCCCTATCTGCTTTCCATCCGCAGTGAAAACACTGTCCAGATATATAATTTCATTTACTTGTTCTAGAGTTTCATCATCAATCTTTATCGTCACAGTTGTCATCCTTCTTCTTTTAAACACTAGTAGCTTGGTTTTTCTCGACGGGGTATAATATGTAAATATAAGTATCTGGGTAAAAAACAGGTGTATTTAAAAGAAAACAACAGAAAATTAATTAAAATACAATTTATTATTTAAAATCTTAATTCTGTACTTATTTAATAATTTTGGAAAGCTATGAGAGGAGGGAAACGGTCGTGATGATACTGATCGTTGTAAATGTATTTAATAGGTGGTAGGTGATGGTAATTTACCCAGTCTGCCGGGTCGGGGAATTATCCACCGTTCGTGACGATAAACCCAATGAAATGTATCCACACGCCGGCATAGTGTATATATGTTTAAAATGTCCGTAATTTTACAAACATATATTTATTATAATCAGCATTTCCGTTATTTTATTGTACTTTTGGCAGTTCGAAAACTAATCAACTAGTGATGTATGCCAACCTCGGTACAGGTTACGAGATTGGGCCGTTTGGGGTCGAGACGATGGGCCCATGGGGACACTCAGCCAAGCCTCTGGCCAAGGAGTTGTCTAGCGGAAAAGTCTGGAGACAGGAACGCTGGCAATTATTTCTGCCAACGTATTAACCTCGTTATACAGAGGTGAAACGTTGCCAGTACAAAACTCGAGAAATATTACAAATAAAAAAAATTGTATCCCGACCAGGAATCGAACCCGTTACGAGTGTATTTTTTTCTTCTTTTTCTTTTCAAGCCGGCATAGTGTTAGGGACTGATGTCAGTCATGAGTGTCTGACCTCACCTTGCGCGCCACTTACCATCAGGTGAGCCCAAGGTCACAAAGGTGCTAGTTTAAAAAAAATTAAATCAACAGATTTAACTGCTATCTTCGTAGTCTGAACCTATTTTTATATACGATTTATTTAAATTTTGTAACTATAGGGAAGTCTGACATCAAACACGTGACGTCAGTCCCTATCTCTCCTCTTTTTCCAAAACACTATAATAGTAACCTAATCACGCTTAAAGCCGTTCCGAGACGTGCATAAACTGTATTGCCAAAGCTTTGTGACGTCACAAGTAACATAATTTTCGCTCACGATATCGAGTTGGATCACTCTGAGCGCTGTCAGTTGTTTGCGGCCATTTTGAAGTGTATTTAATATTGCAATTCGTTTATACTGTTTGTATATTACTTTAACACAAATCTATAATTAATATTTAATTAGGAAATAAATAAAAAATATCTGTAACACGGCAAGTTAATTTAGAAGGCCAAAATAATTTAATAATATTAAGCTTTACACATATAAAGCTGAAAAATCCGAGAGAGGTGTGTTTGTTAGTATTCCTACTCAAATATGTGGAATCCGCAATTTAGCTTCTATACATTAAAAAAAAAACTATTATGGTATGGTCCGAATCGCATCCAAATCGTGATATTTGATTCGGAACGACTGTCTGTATCATATTGATTCTAAGCGCTCTGAGCATGATTCGGAATGAGGGGACTGTGCATCGGCTATTCGTTGTTAGTTTTGTAACTTTAAGCTTTTTATTAATTATTAAATTTCATTTATAAGATTCTTGAACTAGAAGTGCGCAGTAAGCCTGTCTACTTCTTTGAGATCCGCCATGATTTCTTCCACTTTGGTGCCGATTTTCTTTGCAATCTGGAAATAAGTATATAATTAGAGCTGGTGGTCCAGTGGTTAAGGAATTTAATTCTCTAGCCATTTCATTAGACATTCGCAATGTATTAAGGTCGAAATGTCTACACGTGTCAAATGTCACAAACCCTTCGTTCCGAGACGCGATAATAGTAACCTAAGCACGCTTAAAGGTGTTCCGAGACGCGCTTAAACTGTTTTGCCAAAGCTATGTGACGTCACGCGCTTAGACTGCTCACGATATCGAGGTAGATCGCTCTGAGTGCTGTCAGTTGTTTGTCATAATTTCCCGCGCCATTTTAATATTTTAATTCAAGTTAATTTAATATTAGGTTTTCTTTTAAATTATTTAATATTGTAATTCGTTTATACTGTTTATATATTAATTATACTGATCGGCAGTCGAAATGTCAGTGACAAAGCTCGGCTCGCCATACACAATGCCATGTTGGTACCAACACTGATGTATGGAAGCGAGTCGTGGATACGTCAGAATACGCATGACAGTAGGGTTAATGCCGTAGAAATGAGGTCGCTGCGCCGGATATGCGGCGTCACATTGGCGGACCGCATACGTAACGTCGAAATACGGAAAAGGGTTGGTATAAAAGAAAGCATAGGGGCAAAAATAAGAAAAGGCATGCTACGATGGTTCGGGCATGTTGAAAGAATGAGCAAAGAAAGATTGACGAACCAGATATATAATGCGAAAGTTGTGGGTGAAAGAGGCCCTGGCAGACCGAGACTCACATATCACGATCAAATAAATAAAACACTGACTGAAGGTGCATTAAAAAGCCTTCGTAACAAAAGGGCATGTATGAAGAGGTTGATGAACGTCGATGAAGCGAAAGAGTTATGTCGTGATCGTGTCAAGTGGCGCTCAAATTGTCTCTGCCTACCCCGCAAGGGATCTGGCGTGAAGATGTGTATGTATGTATGTATATATTAAACAAATCTATAATTAATATTTAAGTAGGAAGTGAAAAAAAAATGTCTGTAACACGGCAAGTTATTTTAAAATACCTAAATAAGTTAATAATATTAAACTTTACACATATAAAGATAAATAAACCGAGAGATGTATATTTGTTAGTATTCATACTTAAAGATGTGGAATCCGCAATTTAACTTCCATGCATTTAAAAAAAAAACTAACTTTTTATGAATGAAAATGTGATTTAGACCGTTTCGAATTGATATCACGCTCTAAGCATCCAAATCACGATGTTTGATTCGGAACGACGACGGTCAGTGTCATATTCGTTCTAAGCGCTCTGAGCGCGATTCGGAATGAGGGGAAAATGTTAGCTCTTTTGGTGACAATTTGCTATACGATACTGAACCTTAGGTGGGTTGGAAATTAAATTCCTAGACTGTGCCAATGAGAAATACACTTTTCTTACATACATTTGTCATAGATTTACAAACACCACCGTTCTCGTAAGGAGAACAGCACGTTAAACCGTCGGTCCTGGTTTCCTTGTGGAATCTAAAATAAATTGTAGATATTCTAAAACAAAATACTTGAGGAAGACTTATTATAACTTAAGGACGGTAGAGTATAGTTTCAGAACAGCAAATTATAGCTTAAAGACAGAGTATAGGTTAAGGATAGAAAATTATAGCTTAAGGACAACAAATTATAGCTATAGGACGGCATATTATAGCTTGAGGACTGCCGAAACATAAATTGAGGACAGTAAATTATAGCATAAGGACGGCATATTATAACTCGAGGACGGCATATTATAGCTTGAAGACGGCAAAATACAGCTTGAGGACGCAAATTTTAGTTTGAGGAACGCAGATTAAATATTATAATGCTCACATCTGTTTTCTCCAAAGCCGGCAAGTGTGTGAAGGAGAACACGAGGTCCCCGTCCAGTACCCCGCGCGCCGCAGCACCCCCTATAGGACGACGGGGAGACTTGTATGTCCTGGAGACAAAACAAAAACATAGATAAGCATTTATTATAATCATCAGCCTGTCTCTTTACTGCTTTCCCCAATATTTTGCCACCTTTATCCACTCTACACCAGCAAACTTATTCAGGTCATTTAAACTTAGCGGGGTGTCGTCTCACTCTAGTCTAGAAGTCAAGCGGTTAAGTCCGTGGATTTAGATGATTCGATTCCTGGTCGGGACACAAAAATATTTATTAATGTAATAAACAAATTTCATTCATTTTTCATTACAGCCCCTAGAAAACAGCGTCCTAGACCTCCACTGCCGGAGATGGGCCTTCCAGATCTGGAGAATTTGGCCTACACAGGCCACGCTGGCCAGACGGCTTGACGAGGATATGATGTCAATTTTTTATGACAATTTATTAACGATTCCATAACGTAGGAAAAAAAAGTGTTCTCACGTGCATGTAAATAAATACATTTAATTAATATTTAATTTATTTGTGATATTTCTCGAGTTTGGTACGCTGGAGACATCGACGAGCTTGCCTCTTGTCATGATTGGCCTATAGTAAAGTTGGCTAAATGTGAATCTGCTTATTTATAAGCGTGGTTTCTGACCACCCCGAAAGGAAAACGGTCGTGATGATACTTTACTTTTATAAAGAAGCTGTGTCTTACTATCCTTTTTATATCACTTTACTGTTTTCTTTTGTCCATTTTTTTTGTAGGGGAATAAACTAACCTGAATGCTCTCGGATTGAGTCCAGCAAGATGGCAGCAATAGTTGTTCAATACGTTTTGTAACATTAACAGTCTTCGGTACATTTTCTCGCTCACAGGTAAAATGTATCCCAAACCGCCATCCAAACTTGCTGTAAAAAAAAAACCACACATTAATAAGTTTATTTTGGTTTTTATATGACTGTTAAACAATTTAAAAGACGTATATATATTTTTTATATTTCCAGACAGGTCACACAGCGCCATCTAGTTTCCGTGGTAAGCTACAAGGCTTGTGTTACGGAAACTAGATTGGTTGATAAACTACATATTAGTATTTAGTATATAGTTCTGAGTTGCTGGCTGGTATAGGACTGCGAGTCCCAAGACCAAATCTCCGACGTTCTCCCCTCTTGCTGGTGCCAAACGTTGGTACTAGGTACAGGCATCAATTATAATTAAATGCTTATATAATGTTTATTAGTTTAAGTAACTTGTGTTTCACCTATATTGTTATTATTCTTCTGTAGCGATGTTTTCCTCCTTTGCTTGTTAATTTGTTTAATTTATTTTTATGTTTATATGTGAAAACCTTTAATAGTTCTTACGGAATTTACTGTTTAATATCTATGTACAATAGTCAACTGTTGGTTTTCCAAAATGAAAAATAAAAATTAAATAAAACATTATACTTTTTTTTTTGTAAATATACACATATAAACACCCAGACCGAGACAAATTATACAATGTACACACGACTTCGTGGTTGGATTTCCTTCGGGGGCAAGGTGTACATTGTATAATTTGTCTCGGTCTGGGTGTTTATATGTATAATATGTATATTTATTTGATCCTTGTTTTAGTTTATTTTATATATTTTTCTATTACTTATGTTTCATTTATGTTTCTTGTAAAAATTTGTAAAGTGTTGTTTGAGTACCTACTTATTGTTACTAATACTTGTTGTTACACTTAATTAATTTTATTATATTGTATAATTCTTAAGGTGTAAAACGGGATCAGTATACAAATGCAATTGTTATTTCATATTTCATTGTTATTGTACTGATTTTGTTGGTTCTTATTTTTATTATTTTTCATTATAGCTAACAGTGAAAATTTGTAAGGCTTTGAGATTAGATATTTTTTGTATACATAATATTGCAAAGGCTGTAAATTTTCCCACGAATAAATAAATAAATAATAATAAATATTTACAAAAAAAAAACTATAATATGTAGTTTATCAACCATCTAGTTTCCGTAACACAAGCCTCGTAGCTTACCACAGAAACTAGATGGCGCTGTGTGGCCTGTCTGGAAATATTTATTTATTTATAAAAGAATGAAAATTAACGTATTTTCTGACTACCTACGAAGGATTACAATGGATACTTTATTTTTTTACCTACGTTTTGCGGATGACATAGTGACAACAGCTAGCTAGATCTTAGCGTCTTAAATGTAGAATCCCAGCAGCTTGGCCTCAGAAGGAACTTATACATGACAAACGTCATGTTTAATGAACATATCGTACCGAGATCAATCTGCGTGGGTTACATACTCAAGTCCGATATCAGACAGAAGGACTCCAGGTCATAGGAAAGTAGAAACACAGAGGCTGGAAGAGCATTCCACATCTTTATTGTGCGACAGATGTATGAGTTCCCAAATTTATAGGTACGCGAAGGGATGGTGACTACGGTATGTGGGTGCATATTGCGTGTGGTTCGGTTGCGGAATGGAGAGGAAGGAATTAGGTTTTAGAGTTCTTCAGAGCACTCACCATAGTATAGCCGTTAGAACACGCTCAGAGTAGCTACATCTCGGCGACGCTGCAGGGATTCGAGATCTACCTTGGAAAAACTTTATGATAAAGCCAGTTCTGTGACCCATCGGAGGGTACCAGTATCACCTCAGCCTCTGTCGGTGGTGAAGTCTACAATTTTGTGTTTCTGTGACGTCACACTGTGTGTGGTTATTTTCCGGTGCTGCAGCAGTGTCAGCGTGCATCTATACTTTAAATATTACTTTTATGTGAAAAGACATTTGTGTGAAAAGAATTTTAGCACTAAAAGAGCTAGTCTTATTCTGGAACTCTGAGGTCAATTCCATTGAGACGTGGTCAGCTGCTTCTGGATGTGGTAAGTGGTCATGAAACCCCCCAAACCATATGTTGGTGTTGATGAGTGGACTGTACTCATCTACCAAACTCGTGAGAGAGTTGAAAATCTCTCCCCCACACTATTAGCAAACCCAATTTAGATTTCTTACCGTACATAGTGACGTGTCGGTGGTGTACTGGCGAGCTATGAGGGTTGGGTAGAGACCTGGCTCTGATCCGGAACATCGCGTTCACTTGCTGACCCAAATGATAGTCAGATTTACGAATCAGTCTTTGACCTGTAATTAATAAAAAATCACAAATCAAGAACGCATCACAATATCGCCTAACCATCTAAAATTGGTCGATATACCGCGAATGGCGCGAAAACTTATCGTTCCCACCCTGTATATTTACCTCCATAGCTCTCCCTGGCTTGTGGCTGGTACATAAAGAGAACAATGTTTCCATCTGCCTCGCTCACCATGAAGCCCAAATTTGTATTATCCACCACAAATTCCATTTCGTAAATCTAACAAAATACAAATTACAGTTAATAAAAGGATAGTATCATACCTCTGTGATCTAGCGGTTAAGTCCGTGGATTTAGACTCAAAGGTACCGGGTTCGATTCCTGGTCGGGACACAAAAATATTTAATAATTAATATTTAATTTATTTGTGATATTTCTCGATTTTGGTACGCTGGAGACATCGACGAGCTTGCCACTTGTCATGATTGGCCTATAGTAAAGTTGGCTAAATGAGAATCCGCTTATTTATAAGCGTGGTTTTTGACCACCCCGAAAGGGAAACGGTTGTGATGATACTTTACTTTTACGACCGTCAGAAAGCACTTTTTTAAGGATTCGTTTAGTTAGTCAACTTTACTGAAGGCCTGTAGGTAAGAATTTCATTTTTTTTTCGGTACCCCTGTAACAAAAAAAGCAAAATGGCGTCTTACCTGTGTAGTTCTTAAATCTCTAGACACTAACGACAAAGTCCTGTGTTGAGTTTGGTATCTTAATAATGATATAGATTTGTACACGTCGGCAATTAATATGAGGTTTTTGATGGACATCATTCTATGAACGTAAATTTGTGTATCTATGAAGGCGACGCCAACCAAATCGTTATCTTTTAACTGCCATATGTAGATCTACAAGATTAAGTACAAATATATAAATTTTATTTTATATCTTAAAATAACAATTATACATCCCTCTCGCTCGCACAATCCAACACTTTCAAGTGTACTTTTGAGAAGTGTATATTTATTTATTTATTTTCTGGTTTCTGTGCCTTGACAGAATTATCTAGTGCAGAAACCAGTGCACTTACTAACAGTTCTGTTAGCTTGTCCTAGCTCAATGTATTATAAATAAATAAATTATATAATTACCTAGTTAGTAATTTATGTAGGTATATAGGATGTTAAAAATTGGTGTCAATATTTTTTTTTTTATTTTTTTTTTATTTATTAAGGTCGCCAATAGTGTCAGCAACAATACATACATGAATTTTTACTTACAATTAACTATTACATTATTCATTAATTGGGCCTTTGAGTAGCCAATTATGGCTACGTCTATTAACCATAATATATTAATATCTTCTGTGGTCTATATTTAAAAATTAATATTTAATTCATTTGTGATATTTCTCGAGTTTGGTACGCTGGAGACATCGACGAGCTTGCCACTTGTCATGATTGGCCTATAGTAAAGTTGGCTAAATGTGAATCCGCTTATGTATAAGCGTGGTTTCTGACCACCCCGGAAGGGAAATGGTCGTGATGATACATTACTTTTATTAATACACACATCAAAAAAGTCTAGGGATCAAGCATGTTTATGCGGATTTCTTGTGATTGAGATGTGGCTTTGTAATAAATTTATGATTTTATAAATTTATATGGATCCTTTTTGGTGCATTTCATAATTTAAAACAGGAACTGTCAATCAAATTCGAGTAAAAGATGAAAATCAGCTGTCAATATTTTCCCTATAAAAACATAAGACGCATTGAAGACATTATTAGTGCTACTGTTTCCCTACTACTGATTAAAACCAACGTTATTATGGAGCGGCGACGTCATTTAAGCAGGGAAGAAATGATCAGAGCCGTGGGAATGATAGAAGCTGGTTCCCGGCAACGTACTGTGGCTTTAGCTCTGAATACAAGTCAGAGTGTTATCAGTCGACTTTGGACACGTTACCGAACCACTGGTACCGTGGCTGAGCGCCATGGAGGACGGTATCGCTGCACCACACGGAGACAAGACCGATACATTCAAATCACAGCTCGAAGAACTCCAACAATAACCGCCATGATGTTAGCCGTGAGCCTTCATCGCTCTTCAGGGAACTTAATTAGTGACCAAACAGTCAGAAACCGCTTGCATGAAGTGAACCTTCATTCCCGAAGACCGCTACGGGTACCACCTATAGCAATGCACAATCGTAGGACTCGATATCAATGGGCTCTTGAACACAGAAATTGGACAGAAGAACAATGGCGTTTCGTGTGCTTTTCTGATGAGTCTCGTTTTGGTATGAGGCCGGATACAAGACGTATACGACACTGGAGAACCCCTGGACGCCAACAGCGATTAAAATCCTGCCAGGAAGTCCATCCTTATAGTGGTGGAACCATCATGGTATGGGCGGGTATTTCGATCGGCGGAAGAACTGAGTTGATTTGGATCAGAGGCAACCTCAACGCTCAAATTTATGCTGAGACGGTTGTATCAGACGTCATCGTTCCTCTACAAGTGCATATCGGTCCCTTATTTCAGTTAATGCATGATAATGCACGACCGCACACCGCAAGAGTTGTAAGACAGACTCTCGCCGCAGCTAACATCAATGTCCTGCCCTGGCCTGCTCAGTCGCCAGACTTGAACCCGATTGAGCATGCATGGGATATTCTTCAGAGAAGAGCTCTGCCGAATATGGAGGGTATCCAGTCGCAAGAAGACCTTTTTTTGTTGTTGCAACGAACATGGGCGGCCATTCCACAGCGTGATTTGGATGAACTCATTTTGAGTATGCCAAACCGATGTTCTTGTGTTGTTAGTGTTCGCGGTAGAAACACGGATTATTAATTGTTTAAGTTACCCAATAAAATTAAAAAAAAAACTGTTATTTCAGTCTTTTTTTCGAACTTTAATGTTAGTGGTTCAAATGTCAAAAATCCCTTTATTAGGAAAATGGCAATTTTTTTTACTAATGCAAAGGTGACTTGGTTTATCGTTACTGTAGACAAACGAAAACATTTTATTTGATCAATCCTTAAAGAAAATTTTAATGAATATTAATCAGGAGAAAAGTTATTGCAAAAATATATGTTGATCCCTAGACACTTTTGATGTGTGTATCTTTAATTACATTTATGGAAATTGGTTTCAAGACTGCATTAACGGAATCATACAGTATTTGGTTGGGTAGGGAGAGGAGTAGAATGGAGGATGGTATAAAACAAAAAAGGAGGTCTCCTTTTCAAACCAGCCTATTGTCGGTCGCAAGCCCGAGACACCATTCTTCTCATCTCTTACCCACACACGATGGACCCGGCACCCGCACGGTGAATCCATGGAATGCTTAGAAAATTGCCGTCCTCTCTCTCATATATTTGTTTTAGCAGTAGAAGAAAATCGTTATAAATGTTTTAGCTATATTATAAAGAAGCGGATTCACATTTAGCCAACTTTACTACAGGCCAATCAAAGCGTGGTTTCTGACCACCCCGAAAGGGAAACGGTCGTGATGATACTTAACTATATTGTCAATAGATATTTATTGGAGTAAATTATTTTTGACCGCCTCCGTGGTCTAGTGGTAACAAACATTGCCGTGAACTCTGGAGGTCGTGGGTTCGATTCCCACCGGGGGCAAGTTGTACATTGTCTGGGTGTTTATATGTATATATTTACAAAAAAAGAAGTATAATATGTAGTTTATCAACCATCTAGTTTCCGTAACACAAGCCTCGTAGCTTACCACGGAAACTAGATGGCGCTGTGTGACCTGTCTGGAAATATTTATTATTATTATTTTAATTTCTACAAAACTTGAAATGTGTATTTTCCTTACCTTCTGTCCTATGGCCGAGATGAGATACCCCAGAACCTGTGCCAAAGCCGTGACGGGTCCCTTTTGCTCCTTGGCATATATTTCCTTAAACTTGTTCTTGGTTAGGGGCTGACCAGGTTCGGGTACAACGTCGATAATGTCGTAGATAATAATCTGTTATAAAATAAAATAAACTATTTTGAGCGATATTTCCTCGCCAAGCCGTCTGGCCAGCGTGGCGAGTGTAGGCCAAATTCTCCAGATGTATGTTCTGGAAGGCCCATCTCCAGCAGTGGAGGTCTAGGGGCTGTAATGTTGATGATGATGTTCCCTAAATCCTACAAATTTGACCAAACCCCCCCGGCATGTACCAATGAGAAATACACTTTTCTTAAGTACATTTGTCATAGATTTACAACACCACCGTTCCCGTGCCTCGGAAAGCACGTTAAGCCGTCAGTCCCGGTTCCACTAATACCAACTTGTGGAATCGTTAATAAATTGTCATAAAAAATTGACATTATATCCTCGCCAAGCCGTCTGGCCAGCGTGGCGAGTGTAGGCCAAATTCGCCAGATATATGTTCTGGAAGACCCATCTCCAACAGTGGTGATAGGTGAACGGGGAAGTATCCATCAGGCTCGAATAGCTGTCATGCCCAGTCAAGCCGGCATAGTGTTAAGGACTGACATCAGTCTCTAACACTATGCCGGCTTGACTGGGCATGCTCGTTGTAAGAACGCTATCCATAAAAGTTCTTTTATTTTATAATACATATATATATAATAAAATAAAAGAACTTTATATATATTTTATTTATATATATAATAAAATATATTTTGTGCACTTACCCTACCCCTAGATGTAATATCTTCACTGTAATTATAATTAGTTCCTAAAGCTATGTAACCTCTCAAACCAGATCTGAAAATTAAGATTACAATGTTAGCTGACTTTGACTCTTGAGTCCATCTTTTCGCTTATTATAAATAAGCGGATTCACATTTAGCCAACTTTACTATAGGCCAATCGTGACAAGAGGCAAGCTCGTAGATGTCTCCAGCGTACCAAACTCAAGAAATATCACAAATAAATTAAATATTAATTAAATGTAGTTTTTTACATTATACAATATTTTTTGTGTCCCGACCAGGAATCGAACCCGGTACCTCCAAGTCTTAATCCACGAACTTGACCGCTAGACCACGGAGGCCTTCTAAAAAAACTTTTAAGTGGGTAGTTTTAAATCCGCTCATTATTAACCCAAGCGACATTACAGTATCATCATCACGACCGTATTCCTTAAGGGGTGGTCAGAAAGCACGCTTATGAAGAAGCGGATTCACGTTTAGCCAACTTTACTATATAGACCAATCATGACAAGTGATAAGTGGTTAAGCCTAATCAAATTTATTTATTTAAATTAATAAATACTATTGTCGAACATCCAGAAATCGAACCTGGTACCTCCAAGTCTAAATCCAAAGATTTAATAGGTAGACCACGGAGGCAGTTATGACATTATTTTTTATATAATCAAGAAGAAAATAAAATTAGCAATCCATGGTTACACCGTGCGGGTGCTGGCTGGTGTGAACGATTCGTCCAATATGGCGACGCCCTTTGTCGGTTATGTTTAACATTTAGTGTAGAAAATAATAGATTGATTTTATAAGACTTTAGGAATGTTTGTATTAATTATCAAGTGACGTATTTATTTACATTCTGACAGGTGCTTGTCTGTCTGACTTAGGCAATCACAATAAAGGAGGTTACTACGGCCGCGTTCGTGTTATAGCATTTTCAACATTTCGTAGCAACTTCATAAACCAGCGCGAAATGTCGTTTTTGTTAAGAAATACCACTTTTTTTAACAATGCTAACATTTCTTAAATAAAACGAGCGGTGATGCTACTTTTTGACAAGTGTTTTCGTTCATGTTTTATCATACCATGGCATCCAATACACGTGATATTATTATGGTCTTTGAATTTATTACATAAAATCGTTTAATATACCTTTTTAACAAATATAATAGAAAACTATAAAGTATATAAAAATGGTAAACGATCAATTTGACATCTGTCAAAAAGTAACATCAATAACCCTCCTTTCAACACGGTACTGACATACGGAAATTAGCATCAAATGTTAGAATTTTCATTAAACGAACGACTTGTGCTAAAAAAAGTGGTATTTTCATGCTAACATTTCTTAAAACGAACGCGGCCTACATCACCCCCTTCCTATTACAATAAAGGAGGTTACTACAAACATATAGTATTAATTCTATCTATTCTGTTACTTAAGCGCAAACGTTATATAATGGAATCAGTTATCTATATATATATATTACGCTATTAAAGTTGATATTTGCATGGACGCTGTCAAGTTCGAGTGCTTATAGAGTTGAGAATTGAATAATATTTTGTAATTATGACGCAATCTCTGACGTTTCACGAAATCCACTAATAAGTTTGCGACTAAGTAACAGAAGCTACCGAGCTAATAATACTTACGTAGTTCCTTCATAACATAGGGATACGTTTTTCAAACACGTAACATGTTCCCATTCGTCCAACTCAATTTTGGTGTTTGGAATAATTTCCCAAGAAACTGGAGAAAATAACATCACCGAGAATCGCTCTTGAATAGGATATGGGAAGCTGAAAATTTCAAATAAAGTTTAATGAAATTAATAACCCTGTAAAAATAATAGAAGACAAATTTCTAATCATTCCATGGATTCACCGTGCGGGTACCGGGTCCATGGTGTGTGGGTAAGAGATGAGAAGAATGGTGTCTAGGGCTTGCGACCGACAATAGGCTGGTTTAAGAAAAGGAGGCATCCCTTTTTTATTTTATTGCGCGATAATATGCTCACCATCCATCATTCTACTTCTCTCCCTACCCAACCAAATACTGTATGATTCCGTTAATTCCGTCTTGGAAGCTCGTTCCATAAATGTATTGACGGCAGACCTGCTTAGGCCCAATTCTTTTAGTAAGTTGTTGTAAGGTTTGGCTGTCAGAGAATGCCTAGCGGCATTAAGTCCGCCTTTGTACATAGTGCAATAAAGTTTAAAAAAAAAAAAAAAATAATAAGTGATGCAAAGATTTTGCTGGAACTCCTCTCTTCCACTGCGTAAAGCTGAGTCTTGAATTAAAGTATCATCACGACCGTATCTCTTGCGGTGGTGTACAAAAACCACAATTTCGTAAGGAGCGATTCACATTTAGCCAACTTTACTATATGCTAACAAAAAGCAGGAAGCTTATTTATGTCTCTAGCGTACCTGACTCGAGAAAATTCACAAATAAAATAATTTAATATGTCCCAACCAGAAATCGAACTTAGTACTTTCGTGTCGTCTAAATCCACACCAATAGTGTTCACCCAATCTTGATCTTGGTCTTGCAGTCTTCAGACCAAGAGCAATGTCACGAATTTGATTATTTTTTTAAAATAAATATTTCCAGACAGGTCACACAGCGCCATTTAGTTACCGTGGTAAGCTACGAGGCTTGTGTTACGGAAACTAGATGGTTGATAAACTACATATTATACTTTTTTTTTTTTGTAAATATATACATATTATACATATAAACACCCAGACCGAGACAAATTATACAATGTACAATTTGCCCCTGGTGGGAATTGAACCCACGACCTCCCGAGTTCACGGCAACGTTTGTTACCACTAGACCACGGAGTTGCAAGACTCACCCTAGTCAGACACAAAAATTTTACCCATTAAAAAAAAATACTATTTTTAGCAAAATTTGAAAAAAAAAATCTGTGCAAGAGTCTTGCGGGACCAAGATTAGGAGTGCAAAAACAAGACTTAGACCGAGACCAGCTGATGCAAGACCAAGACCAAAACTGCAAGACCAAGACCACTAAATTGGTTAGCAAGACTAACCCTAGTCAGACACGAAAAAAATACCAATAAAAAAAAAAAAAAAACATTTTAGCAAATTTAGAAAAAAAAATCTGTGCAAGTCTTGCGAGACTTTTGCGCAAGACCAAGACTAGGAGTGCAAGACAAAGTCAAAGTCAAAGTCAAACTATATTTGTTCACGTAAACCTATTACAGGCATTTATGAAACGTCATTAATTCAATTAATTTGAATGATTCTACCACTGCTAGTAGACCGAGACCAGCTGTCCTGATGCAAGACCAAGACCAAGACTTAGCCAGACATGGTCTTGGTTTGGGTAACACTAATCACCACAGAAGCAGGCTAATTACCTAAACCCTCTAGTTTGTATCTAAGGTTAATAGTAATTATTATTATCACAGACCTAGAACACACAGTCCTAGACTATATAGAGATGGGCCTTCCACAATTTGGCTTACACTAGCCACGCTGGCCAGACGGGTTGGCGAAGGAATTTCGTAAAGGGTAATCGTAGGAGATGTGGTGGTTCGGTTGTAGGAACACTTCAAATTCTAAAAAGGTCGGTTCAAACCCTCCCCGGCATGGACTACCAATTTTTTTAACTATGCTAAAATTGGCTTTGGTATTGGTAAAATAAAGTAAAATTGATTTTAATGTTATAGCTATTTTTCTCTGTCTAAAATTTGATTTTATGGATATTATAGATGGCTCCAACAGTAGAAATTCTGATTTCCGTAAAGAAACTTATAAATTACATACCGATCCCCCTTATCTTCACTGGAAAGTTCCTTATCTTCACCATTGAATTTGTAGTAGGTCTGTGAAGGATTTGAAGAGGAGGCCACGAGACAATAGGTCTTCGACTCCAAGTGAAAGGTGACGAAATGTGGGGTCATTCGAATGGGCACCTTCCTCACGGGCCACGGGGCATCGTATGACAAATGCGTCGATAACGCGCATATCCGAAGCTCAGACTACAAAAAAAAAAAAACGGTGGTGTTGTAAATCTATGACAAATGTACGTAAGAAAATTGTATTTCTCATTGGTACATGCCGGGTGGGTTTGAACCGACCTTTGTAGGATTTAAGGTACGCGTTCTTACAACCGAGCCACCACTGCGCATATTATATATTATTATTGTACATTTATATATATATATATATATATATATATATATATATATATACGAGTATATACAACTGCCTCCGTGGTCTAGCGGTTAAGTCCGTGGATTAAGACTCGGAGGTAACGGGTTCGATTCCTGGTCGGGACACAAAAATATTTATTAATGTAAATAAATACATTTAATTAATATTTAATTTATTTGTGATATTTCTCGAGTTTGGTACGCTGGAGACATCGACGAGCTTGCCACTTGTCATGATTGGCCTATAGTAAAGTTGGCTAAATGTGAATCCGCTCATTTATAAACGTGGTTTCTGACCACCCCGAAAGGGAAACGGTCGTGATGATACTTTAAAAATATGGTCGGGACCAGGAATCGAACCCGGTATATACATATTTTTATTTATTTTAAATACTTTATTGCACTAAAATTGTACAAAGGCGGACTTAATGGCCAGGCATTTTCTAACAACCAACCTTTGGGAGTGTGGAAAAACTATGTGTGCCTAGTTGCTTTTGTTGCGGCTACTTGGGTATTCTTTAGTAATTAACAAATCCATTTGTAAAAATAACATTAGTTTTATTTACTTCACAAATTGAGAGTGTCATAATATAAACAAGATTGACATATCAAAATATTTATAAAAATAAGGTAATGAATTAGATAAGGTTAGGTCACGCCACATATGTATAGGTGCAAATCATCTAATAATACATATAAGAATAAATAAATACATATAACTATAAAATACTCAAAAGCCCACACACTAATAAACAGTAAATAATAAATCTTAAAAATAAAAATTAACACAAAAACAAATTAAATATTGATTTAAAAAACACTGTTTCGCTTGTTTAGAAAGTAGGTGGTAAGTAAACGTTTAAAAATATGAACAGACATTGGCTGACGATAATGGTTTTCTTGGCTGAACGAATTCATTATTTGACCGCCTCCGTGGTCTAGTGGTAACAAACGTTGCCGTGAACTCGGGAGGTCGTGGGTTCGATTCCCACCGGGGGCAAGTTGTACATTGTATAATTTGTCTCGGTCTGGGTGTTTATATGTATAATATGTATATATTTACAGAAAAAAAAAAAACTATAATATGTAGTTTATCAACCATCTAGTTTCCGTAACACAAGCCTCGTAGCTTACCACGGAAACTAGATGGCGCTGTGTGACCTGTCTGGAAATATTTATTTATTTATTTTATTATTCTGCTCACAATTTTCTAACCGTTAAAATAAACCTTACCTTATCATTGAAATACAGGAATCCTTGTGGACAATTGGGGTTGTTAAAGCTGGCAAATGTGGTAACTGGTCCATCCTCTGCCCCTAACGGGTGGGCACGTAACTCTCCTCGTGACGTCACCAGTACCAAGTATGGAGTCACTCCACATATAAACACACCATTGTAACCCCCTACGTTACCTAAAAACACCACAAAAATGCCCATTATTATTATTATTGAATACTTTATTGCACTTTACTTAAAAGGACTGTACAAAGACGAACTTAAAGCCATTTCGGCTTTTTCTACCAGCTAACCTTTGGGTGAGTGAGACAGTAAAAATATGTGGGGTGCAATTTTAACCAATAAACTACCTAAATAGTATGTATACATAGACTAGAACAAGACAAATTTCTAAGCATTCCTTGGATTCACCGTGCGGGTGCCGGGTCCATCGTGTGTGGGTAAGAGATGAGAAGAATGGTGTCTCAGGCTTGCGACCGACAATAATAATAATAGTTTATTGACACAAAATAAAATATACATATTGAACAAAAAAATAAAAATTACAGTGTTGTACATGTTTAATTTAATAGACGACTGGTTGGACCAAATGGACCAAAAGGACCATTTTTTTTTTTTGTTTTTTTTTTAAAGAAGGAATATCTTGGAAAGGGCTAACTTTAAGACAGTAGGTCTCATAGTAATATCGACTGGAATTGTCCCATACTATCACCCCTTAAAGCCATAGCCACTAATTTCCTGTTGACCCTGTATATGTTCTGGAAGGCCTATCTCCAACAGTGAAGGTGTTCTCGTGGCTGTAATAATGATGGTGAATCAGGAAATTTGTGTATATGTTAGCGTTCACCTACCAAAATATCTCATTTGCCTGACATTATCCTGTAAGAGCCAAGATTCATAGTTCTCCTCGTCCTTAGTAGCGGCGCTGGTGAACCCGTACGGGAACGTCACGTTCACCCGGGAGAAACGCATCTTCAAATTACCTCGAGGGTATTTGTATACCTGATAAATTAAGATAATAATAATAAATAAATAAATAAATATTTCCAGACAGGTCACACAGCGCCATCTAATTTCCGTGGTAAGCTACGAGGCTTGTGTTACGGAAACTAGATGGTTGATAAACTACATATTATACTTTTTTTTTTTTTTTTTGTAAATATATACTACATATTATACATATAAACACCCAGACCGAGACAAATTATACAATGTACAACTTGCCCCCGGTGAGAATCGAACCCACGACCTCTCGAGTTCACGGCAACGTTTGTTACCACTAGACCACGGAGGCGGTCCAAACCAATCTTATTAAACGTGACATTCGTTCCGATACGCGATAATAGTAACCTAAGCACGCTTAAAGGTGTTCCGATACGCGCTTAAACTGTTTTGCAAAGCTGTGTGACGTCACAAATGACATCATTTCTCGCGCTTACACTGCTCACGATATCGAGGTAGATCGCTCTGACCGCTGTCAGTTTTTTGTCATTATATCGCGCGCCATTTTCAAGTTTATTTAAATTAAGTTTTCTTTTAAATTATTTAATATTGTAATTCGTTTATACTGTTTGTATAAACGAATCTATAATTAATATTTAAGTAGGAAGTGAAAATAAATGTCTGTAACACGGCAAGTTATTTTAAAAGACCAAAATAAGTTAATAATATTAAACTTTACACATATAAATTTGAATAAACCGAGAGATGTATATTTGTTAGTATTCATGCTCAAAGATGTGGAATCCGCAATGATCTTCCATGCATTTAAAAAAAAAACTATCATTTTATGAATGAAAATGGGATTTAGACCGTTCCGAATTGATATCACACTCTGAGCATCCAAATCGCGATATTTGATTCGGAACGACGCCGGTCAGTATCATAATCGTTCTAAGCGCTCTGAGCGCGATTCGGAATGAGTGGTTAGACAGACAGCCGTCAGCTGGTACAATCGACATTAATGAAGAAGACATTAATGACAGACGTAATCAATCTTGGACGATTCGTTTTCGGACGATTGTGCACACCGCCTCACCCAGCTGTATGTAGTTTTATCCATCATAAGGATTGGATTAATTATTTTATACTTTTTAGTCCGTTAAAAACATGGTTTATTATTATTATTACTTTTATTAATCGTGCGATGTGTTTTCTTTACCTGATAAATCATCAAATCGTTAACCATTCTGAGGAACATCAAGACCCTAGATCCCTTATTCCCCAGTCCAACGACCAATATTTCCTTTAGTTCATTGATATCTACCGAAGAACTCTGTCCTTGGGTCGCAGTTTGCAAATCTTCGTCTTCATTAGTCATGCCCATGATTTCGGAAACTGATTCTAAACTGTCTGGAAGTACCTAAATTTTTTAAAAGTTTTGTCAGTTTCAAGGGCTATGAATGTTAGTAACTGGAATCAATCACTTATGACTGACATCAGTCCCTAACACTATGCCGCCTTGACTGGTCATGTGAGCGTACAAGAGTCCAAAAATATTACAAAAAAATATAGTGTCCCGACCAGGAATCAAACCCGGTATATCCCGCTATAATAGGTTGTAAGTGGACTGATGGTGGTAATTTACCCAGTCTGCCGGGCCGGGGAATACTTCCCGTTCATGCAGATAAACGCAGTAAAGTGTATCACACGTTTCGGAATCAGGCTCGAATTGCCATCAATCCCAGTCAAGCCGGCATAGTGTTAAAGACTTGTTCAGTCAAGAGTGTCTAATTCTAGTTGCATACTGGCGATTTGGTTGTAAGAACGCATCCTACAAAGGTCGGTTCAAACCCCCGGCATGTACCAATGAGAAATACACTTTTCTGATGTACATTTCTCATATATTGCCTTGGAAAGCACGTTAAGCCGTCGGTCCCGGTTCCACTAATACCAACTTGTGGAATCGTTAATAAATTGACATCAGATCCTCGACAACCCGACTGGCTAGCATGGCAAGTGTAGGCCAAATTCTCCAGATATATGTTCTGGAACAATCTGTCTTCCAGCTGTAATGTAATTAATAATAAAAAATGGTAAATCTGTGCTAGCTTTGTATTTAACACTATTTTGTACCAAAAAATACCTGTAATAAGAAAAGAATTGAGAACTCACCCGTCCCCCGCCGCATATATCTCTAACCAGATAACTGAGCCTCATTTCTGGTAGAGAATATATCTCCAGATTTCCGTTATCTCTGACCACAAACAGCCAGTAAGTGGGTTTTACATCGATTAAATACTTTTTCCACCATCTAGACATACGACGCGGTACGCCAGGGTTTTTGGATAAATCTGCTAGCATTATCTAATAAAAAAAAAGTATAGTCAAAAATATCATCACGACCGTTTCTCTTTCGGGGTGGTCAGAAACCACGTTTATAAATAAGCGGATTCACGTTTAGCCATGTGGTGTCACTTTGGCGGACCGCATACGTAACGTCGAAATACGGAAAAGAATATGAAGGAAAGCATAGGGACAAAAATAAGGAAAGGCATGCTACGATGGTTCGGGCATGTTGAAAGGATGAGCGAAGAAAGATTGACGAACCAGATATATAATGCGAAAGTTGTGGGTGAAAGAGGCCCTGGCAGACCGAGACTCACATATCACGATCAAATAAATAAAACACTGACTGAAGGTGCATTAAAAAGTCTTCGTAACCAAAGGGCATGTATGAAGAGGTTAATTAATGTCGACGAAGCGAAAGAGGTATGTCGTGATCGTGTCAAATGGCACTTAATTGTCTCTGCCTACCCCGCAAGGGATCTGACGTGAAGATATGTATGTATGTACATTTAGCCAACTTTACTATAGGCCAATCATGACAAGTGGCAAGCTCGTCGATGTCTCCAGCGTACCAAACTCGAGAAATATCACAAATAAATTAAATATATTTATTTACATTCATAAATATTTTTGTGTCCCGACCAGGAATCGAACCCGGTACCTCTGAATCTAAATCCACGGACTTAACCGCTAGACCACGGAGGTTTATAAACAAAAAGAATATATATGTATATACAAAATAAAGAAAAAATATTATTTGCATTAGAATTTGTGTAACAATGATGTTTACAAAATATTTTTCAACAAATTTTATCATACGAATGTAGTGCAGAATGGTTTTTGTTGTATGTAATGGGAAAAGTTTGATTTTATCGTTCAAAGTCACATATCTTTCTTCACTTAAACCTATTACAGGCATACTAGTGGAAGACTAAGCAGCAAAGTGGTCCAATAAGTAAGCTGTTAGCAGAAGACCAGCAGCTTAGCAGATTTCAGTGACCTGTTAATGTTTAATCTGACTGAAAAAGGAATCTGCAAGGAAAACTCAGCTATATCAGATTTACAAAATAAAACATATACAGAACTACACCACAACGATCAATTAATAACATTTTAAATTAAGTTGTCAGTACCTCTGAGGTTACAATACCTGGTACAGCAATAAGTCACCAGACAAGTCAGAATTAAGGTAGACTACATGCCCATGTGCAACCCGAAAGTCGACAAAACGCAAAAACCTCTGCTAAGTTAAGAACAATAAATTTAACGTGTTTGGCCTCGGTCCCAGGCCCCCACAGCAGCACCCAATCACGGACGTAACGCATGTTCCACACATCTTTGTCATTAATAAAATCATTAATTTTATAATATGCTTTTGCAATTAGAATTTTCTTAATACTTCATATTTTTATTTTGTAAATTTGAGATTTTGTTCTTTTTTTTTTTTTTTGTTTTAACAGTAGTAAGTTTTTAATTGTTTTAACAGTAATAAGTTTTTAATTGTTTTAACAGTAATAAGTTTTTAATTGTTTTAACAGTAATAAGTTTTTAATTTCTTCTTCTTTTTATATTGGTGAATGCTGTGACACCTAATTGGTACATATATTAGATAAGCTATAATTATACTATGTTATGTGTGTGATAATATATGTACTGCTGTGTGTACTAAATAAATAAATAAATACTACTTTAAAATTTAGTTTCCCCTAATTCTGTTACAGATTTTGGTAATTTATTATATAGTCTAATACTATTAATCACAAAACTTTTATTTGTTTTTTGAAGCCTAAATTATAATAAATAATCTAATTTACCAAGCAGAGTTTGATGATCTACACAATCGAATGCCACATACCACAAGCTTGCCACTTGTCATGATTGGCCTTCAGTAAAGTTAGCTAAATGTGAATCCGCTCCTTTAAACCCGTTATTCGTGATGATACGTCTATTTAAAAAAAAAAACTTACGCTCGCCATAGACGCTGGAGTTTCATCACCTCCATACAATATTTCGTCCTCATCATTAAGTTCATACACAACTCCTTCCTTGAAACCTTCGCTTTTAATATTTTTTCCTTTGACTTTACCTGTAAATTCTCCTTTCACCTGCAATTAAAAAGTGTCTTCTAGATTAATCGGCATAGTAGGGTCCGGCAGTTTTTATTATATTTTTAATGGTAACAAACAGTCACAATACAATTTATATAACAAACAATATACCTACATATAATTAGACCTGCAGCCCTATTCTGTTATCAAGCAAACGTTATTAGTGGATATCGATATTTAAAAAAAAAAAAACATTTATTTACTTTCCAATACATATAACTTATTAAATAGATGCGATGGTAAGGCGAGAGTGATGAAAATTGGAGGTATAGGATTATTCTAGGGGCTGTAATGATGATTTGGGACTGTATTTAACCTGTAAAGCAGTGTCGTGCGTAGTAAATAGTCCGCTGAAGTCTCTGTAGCAGGTCGCCTTGACCAGCGGCGGGCGGTGCGGGACCGGCTGACGGGTTGGGGCCAAACGACCCGACTAAAACAAATCACACTTATAATTAATAATAATAATAATACAACAACAACGACATTTTCTCTGTCTCTTCTTCTATATGCCATCTATAATAATAATAATTAACACTCTTAACCCTTTCATAGTTTAGTTATAGTCCGTGGTAGTCTAGTGGTAACAAACGTTGCCGTGACTCGGGAGGTCGTGGGTTCGATTCCCACCGGGGGCAAGTTGTACATTGTATAATTTGTCTCGGTCTGGGTGTTTATATGTATAATATGTATATATTTACATAAAAAAGTATAATATGTAGTTTATCAACCATCTAGTTTCCGTAACACAAGCCTCGTAGCTTACCACGGAAACTAGATGGCACTGTGTGACCTGTCTGGAAATATTTATATTTATATATTATAGTAGAGGCTTGCTCATACGATCTCAAGTCCTATTGAAAGAGGCGTAGCAGTTTACAAGTAGAAGTGTCCTCCAGGACAGGTTCACGGTGAGGTTCAAACGTCTGACACCCCCGAATCAGTCGACGATCCAGTTAACCCTTAATAAGGCACGAGTTAATAGGGTTTTAAATGCAGAAGTTGAAGCGGTTTTAGGGTAAATGACTACAGTGGAATTCAAAAATTACAAGCAATGGAAACCAACATAAAACAGGCGCAAAATAAATCAACAATCACGTGATGAAGCTAAATTCTACTTTTTCTCAAACAAAAACTTGCTTTTTCTCTGTCGATGTAATTCGACTACTGACACTTTGAGATCAAAAATTTACTCCAAGTGTTGCCATAAAACAAGCAGTGTTGCCAGGTGACAAATTTAAATACTACTATAAATCTATGGTTTACGGTTTCGTTCATTCATTGAATTGAATTTTAATAGAAAAAAAAAATTTTTGCTTACAGATTGTGGTGGGAAATAATCTCCCTTTGCCTTATTGAAGGTTAATTAATTGGCTTTTGGCATCAATGCAAATGGCACATACTTTCAACGAGAACAACAAATAGGTGGTAGGCGGACTGATGGTGGATATTTCCCCAGTCTGCCGGGACGGGGAAGTATCCACCGATCGTGCTGATAAACCCAGTAAAGTGTATCCACACGTTTCGGGATCCGGTTCGAATTCCTGTCATGCCCAGTCAAGCCGGCATATTATTAGAGACTGATGACAGTCATAAGTGTCAGATTCCAGTTGCTAACATTCAGGTCAGGTAGGCGCAAGGTCACATGTAGTGCAAGAAAAAAAAAATAACTAGGAATGAGAGTTCGGCAGCTTTTCGTCGGAAGGAGGTGGTGTCGCATGCAACGTGACTGATAATCAATATCATAGCATTTAATTTTAATAAAATTGTTATTCGTTAGATAGATAGATAAATTCTTTATTGCACAGAAAATAAAACATTTTACAGTACATAGGCGAGCTTAATGTCTAAAAACATTATCTAACAGCTAACCTTTGGGAGTTGTGAGCAGGGATTGTGGGTGCATGACCAGTAATGTTTGACAAAGAGTTTAGTTTTATCGTTACCTGAGATGCTTTAGATTCTCGAAGTGCCAAAACTAAAGCTCGGCCACACGTAGACACCACACAAAGATACGGATCGGCTACAGAGGCGTAACAGGCCGTCCATTCCAAAGGAATACTTTGGAGTTGTTGGTGGTCTGATAAACAAAAAAACAAGTTAACTATACTAGTACTAGTAGTACTGCTGGAGGTGGGCCTTCAGGAACACATTTCTGGAGAATTTGGCCTACACTCTGGCCAGACGGGTGGCCAAATCAAATGATCTTTATTTTCAATCAGTTATAAATGAGTTTCAATCAGGGGCCTGAACGCCTGGATCTCTGGACACCCTGCACTTCGGTCGCAAACAATATTGCAAAACATTAGGCGCTTGCAGATAAAAATACTATTAACTAATTATTTATTTGAATACCTACTTATTATTACAAATTATATAAAAAGAGAAGGTTTAAATGAGTTTAGTGTGGGTGTGTGTATGAGTGTGGCAGTGTTTTGTGTATGTATGCATGAGTGCGTGTTTTGTGTGACTTTAGACTAGCTTTAAACTTGTCAAATTAGTGGAACCGGGACCAACGGCACAGCATGAAGTCGAATAAATATTATGATCTCACAGAAGAAATGGTCAGGAACGGGTTCAAGACTCAGCTTTACGCAGTGGAAGTTGGTGCGAGAGGAGTTCCAGCAAAATCTTTGCATCACTTACTGAAAGAATTAGGCCTCAGCAGGTCTGCCGTCAATACATTTATGGAACGACCTTCCAAGACGGCATTAACGGAATCATACAGTATTTGGTTGGGTAGGGAGAGGAGTAGAATGGTGGATGGTGAGCGTATTATCGCGCAATAAAAAAGAAAAAAGGAGGCCTCCTTTTCTTAAACCAGCCTATTGTCGGTCGCAAGCCCGAGACACCATTCTTCTCATCTCTTACCCACACACGATGGACCCGGCACCCGCACGGTGAATCCATGGAATGCTTAGAAATTTGTCTTCTAAATCTATGACAAATGTATGTAAGATAAGTGTATTTCTCATTAGGCTTAGAACTAGGATCTTTTTTTTTGTTTTATTTTAAGGTAAGCCTTTTTACAACTGAGCCAACCAAAGGAGCCTTACAAGATGATAAACATACATACAGACACCGTTCGGTTCGATTTCAAAAAGAACAAAAATATATGTAATTTTACTTGTGATATTTCTCGAAATTGGTACACTAAAGAAATCTACGAGCTTGCCACTTGTCATTATGGGCGTATAGTAAAGTTGGCTAAATATTTCTGACTACCTCCGTGGTCTAGCGGTTAAGTCCATGGATTTAGACTAGGAGGTACCGAGTTCGATTCCTGGTCGGGACATAAAAAAAAATATTTATTAATGTAAATAAATACATTAATTTATTTGTGATATTTCTCGAGTTTGGTACGCTGGAGACATCGACGAGCTTGCCACTTGTCATGATTGGCCTATAGTAAAGTTGGCTAAATGTGAATCCGCTTATTTATAAGCGTGGTTTCTGACCATCCCGAAAGGGAAACGGTCGTGATGATACTTTACTTTTTTATACTTTTTACCCTGATAATACGGTGGATTTGATTTTTTTATTAATTTTATTGTATTCAGAAAACTTATGGTTACAAAATATATGTACCCACTTAAACCACTCAAAAGTTTTCATAGATAGAAACATCAAACACGAACTAAAGCAATTAAAAAAAAAACGGAGTTCTTCGCGCCATTTTGCGTGGACATGTCAAGTGCAAGTTTTTGTTTTGTAAATTAATTTGCTGTGGATATTGTTGGTCAAAAGTGGTGTTGTTTTGTTTAATAATATTTTACAATGTGAATAGTTATGGAAAACGATAAATTGGACTTTGAATATGGGGCACAAGTTGCAGTTTATTTTTTGCGGTTTTCCCGCGCTGTCAACTCCCATATTTTAGCCGACGTGTTTGAGCTATGGTGCCGCGAGTGACTCCAAGAAAACCATCAAATTCTGCTGCATCTGGAATTTGATGATGACCTCATTAACTCAATAAAAAGAAAGATATATTACGCAGACTTGGCTGTATGGGCTTTGCCTATCATATCATTTCATTCATCATCAATCGGGAGAAGAGTACAAAAAAAAAAAAAAAAAAAAAAACAGTATATATAAAATAAAATAAAAATCTGTTACAAAACAATGAAGCAATCATTTACTTAGTTGTGTAGTTACAGCAAAAAATAATAATAAAAAACACTCACTTCTAATAAGTCGTATAGCAGCCGTAGTAACTTGCACCATAAACTTATTATTTCCCAAATTACCGGCGAAAATAGTCGGCGCATTCGTCATGAAACCCGAATTGTCAACTTCGTTTATTTCTTGTCCCGTTTGAAGGATCTAAAAGATTAAAAACCAACATTTGACTCAAACTGTGTGTCATCATCAACATCACAGCCCCTAAAAAGAAACAGCATCCTAGAAGACATGCACTGTTGGAGATGGGCCTTCCAGAACATATATCTGGAGAATATGGCCTACACTCACCACGCTGGCCAGGTTCTGTTTGTCATTTTTAATGATAATTTATTAACGTTTCCATAAGTTAATATTAGTGGAACCGGGACCGACGTACTCTCCAAAGCGAGTGGTGTTGTAAATAAATGACAAAAGTTCTTAAGAAAAGTATATTTCTCATTGGTACATGCTGGGGTTCGAACCGACCTTTTTACAACCACTTCCCTTTCAGGGTGGTCGAAACCACGCTTATAAAAAAGCGGATTCACATTTAGCCAACTTTACTATAGGCCAATCATGACAAGTGGCAAGCTCGTCGATGTCTCCAGCGTACCAAACTCGGAAAATATCATAAGTAAATTAAATATTAATTAAATTTATTTATTTAAATTAATAAATATTATTGTGTCCCGAGCAGAAATCGAACCCGTACCGAGTCTAAATCAACGGAGTTAACCACCTAGACCACGGAGGCAGTTAATGTAATTCTGACAAAACGAATATTTAGGTTACGGGAATTCAATCTTCAATGTTGCCAGTAAAAAAACTTATCTCATCGAAAATATTTAAAATGGTAATATGCCTTTTGAGGTATTTAATTCAATTAAAAAATTCATAATTGCAATAAAAAATATTGTACATAGACTACTTAATGACTAAGCATTTTCTAACAACCAAACTTTGGGAGTGTGGAGAGGTAACAACGAAGGGTGCGATTTATTATAATAGACTTACATACTAATATTACATATACTGAATAAATATATACATAAATGCCTACATATCTATATATATTAAAATTAAGTTAAATTAGTCCACACATGGCTAAAGTAACAGTTGATTTAGAATAATAATGGTATAGAGAGTTTTCAAGTAAGAACAACGATTTCAAGAATCCCTTGACCATTTTTTTGACAGCTGGAAGGAATGGTTGAAGAATACGGGTGTTAATATGGTGAATGAGTTAATTAAATTGAATTAGTCCAGCACAATAATAACTTACCATACTCGAGTCATCCTGTGTAAGTATCATGTATGCATGTGCTCCATCCATGTCCCGATGTGCATCTCGACCACTGCCTTCTTCTCCTATCACTGTCCACATATCTATACAACCTGAGGGTAGGTAGAAAAAACAAAGTTTTAAGTTGACTTTCATCACAGAACATATCTTTTGGAATTTGGCCTTCTTTCGCAGACGGGTTCGACCCTCACATGTGGTAAATTATTTGAAATACGGAAAATAAAAATATGAGGGTAGGTAGAAAAAAGTAAGTTTTGGGTTGACATGCATCACAGAACATATCTTTCAGAATTTGGCCTTCTTTCGCAGACGGGTTCGACCCTCACTCACATGTGGTAAATTATTTGAAATACGAAAAATAAAAATATGAAGGTAGGTAGAAAAAAGTATGTTTTGGGTTGACATGCATCACAGAACATATCTTTCAGAATTTGGCCTTCTTTCGCAGACGGGTTCGACCCTCACATGTGGTAAATTATTTGAAATACGGAAAATAAAAATATGAGGGTAGGTAGAAAAAAGTAAGTTTTGGGTTGACATGCATCACAGAACATATCTTTCAGAATTTGGCCTTCTTTCGCAGACGGGTTCGACCCTCACTCACATGTGGTAAATTATTTGAAATACGAAAAATAAAAATATGAAGGTAGGTAAAAAAAAATATAATAATAACATAACTATTTATCGAACACAACATATTAAATAATGTGCATAGGCGAGCATAATACCGTATGGTATTCTCTACCAGCTGACCTTTGGGAGAGTGAGAAATCGTTATAATGGATGCAGAGTAAGAGATAATAACAATAATAGTTAAAATCAATCATAAATATTCCATTTAGTAAATTCAATTAAATAAATACATATATATTAATTAACAAATGTCAAGATGTGGAAATTGATGTCAGTTTTATGAGAAAGTAAGTTATTAAGAACGCTTTCCTCAAAATCCTACAAAGGTCGGTTCAATCGGCATGTACCGATGAGAAATACACTTTTGTGACGTACATTTGTCATAGATTTACAACATTACCGTTCCCGCGAGGAAGAGAGCTAATATCGACTTGTGGAATCGTTAATTTTCATTTAAAAATGACATCAGATCCTCGCCAATCCGTCTGGCCAGGCGTGGCGAGTGTAGGCCAAATTCTTCAGATATATTTTCTGGAAGGCCCATCTCCAACAGTGGAGGTCTAGCACGCTGTATTCTAGGGGTGCAATGAATAAAGTAATTACCACATATTTGAATATATTTACTGACAGAAAAACGTTATGTAAATGTGTTTAATTATACAAAATTTAGTTTATCATAACCCCTCAGGTTTAGCTAAGGAAAAAACTAAGTGCGTAATAAATTATTATTATTATATTTGTAAAATTTTAAGATACTAACCTGGCAAATTAAACGTAGTGATGAGTTGAGGTCGAATGCTTCTTTGTAATACAGTTAAGGCTCCATTTTTCCCGTGACCACTTGTCGATACCAGTTCTACTAGCGGCATGTCACTTTGTCTGGCGTACTCTTCGGAGAGCAGCTGGGGCTCGCCCATCGACACATCGCCGATCGGACAAATGTTCAGCAAACTGTCACATACCTACAACCGATCAGAGAAATGTTTAACATGCTGTCACATACCTACAACCGATCAGAGAAATGTTTAACATGCTGTCACATACCTACAACCGATCAGAGAAATGTTTAACAAACTGTCACATACCTATAACCGATCAGAGAAATGTTTAACAAACTGTCACATACATACAACTGATTAGAAAAATGTTCAGCAAACTGTCACATAGCTACAACCAATCGGAGCAATGTTTAACAAACTTTCAAATTCCTACAACCGATCGGAGCAATATTTAGCAACCTGTCACATACCTACAACCTATTAGACAAATGTTCAGCAAACTGTCACATACCTACAACCGATCAGAGAAATGTTTAACATGCTGTCACATACCTACAACCGATCAGAGAAATGTTTAACATGCTGTCACATACCTACAACCGATCAGAGAAATGTTTAACAAACTTTCACATACCTATAACAGAAACACAAAAGTTTAGCAAACCGTCAAATACCTACAACCGATTAGATAAATTTTCAGCAAACTTTCACATACCTACAACCGGTCGGATAAATGTTTAGCAAACTGTTACATACCTACAACCGATTAGATAAATTTTCAGCAAACTTTCACATACCTACAACCGGTCGGATAAATGTTTAGCAAACTGTTACATACCTACAACCGTATAAAACGGACAAATGTTGATAACTTACCTCAAAAACATAGCTGGTTAACTGTGTAGACGTTCTTTTATCTGATCCATAGACCTCTAACTCGTCCATATCACTGATTTCTATGACATTTGTGGCGATACAGTCACTAATGGTGTCAAGTCGACGTTTCTTTGAAGCCGGATCTTCTTGGGCCTTATCTTGAATTGGAGGTGGTTCTTTCTCTTTTTCTGTATCTGGTAATTGAAAATACATAAAGTGTACCTAATTATTATATGCTTATATATATGCTTATTTTTATTTATTGTATTTATTTATTTATTTTTAAATTCGTTATTGCAAAAACTTAATAGTTATGTACAAGGGCTTTCGGAAATTTTATTTATTTATTATAAACTTTATTGCACAAAGTACAAAAGCGGACCTAATAATAATAATAATAAACTTTTATTTCGGACTTTACATCCATAAATTGTTAGTAACAATTTTACTTAATCTATATTTAGTATAAGTAATAATTTATTTTAAACTATCCGCTACTGCTAATGCCGCTAGACATTCTATACTGGTCAAACCTTTGGAACAACTAAAGCAGTTACGACAAGATAAGGCAGATGCTATCAAAACTAATAGAAAAATATTAGACTTCAATATATACTAGTGAATAAATACTTATTTACATACTAATACATACACAAATACATACAAATAAAACTACATACATAGGTTCTATGAATATACATAAATATAATATACCTACTATATGATGACTATAATGAGAGAAATAAATATAGCAGTGTAATAATCTTATGGTGAATTTAAATAGTGCGCATAGACCAGTTTCTTAAATAGTGTTCTATTTAATTTAAAATATATATATAATTTCTTGTTGAGTCTATTTATTTAACTGACATTTCTCGCCCACGTCAAGACAGACAATTACATTTTTATAATATACGACATCTCCCTTTTTCAGTATTATGTACAATAAATAATTAAATTATTATATACCTAATAACGTTAAATAATATTTCAAACATAAACAAAACTTAAGCATAAATCCCTATGCCTTTCCTCTCTTTAAAAAATAAATATATATTGACAATTACATTTCGATATGTCAAAACAATATTATCATAACAAACTAAAAAATATATTCCAAGAAAACTTAAATTATGTTAAAACTATTTATCTAAACTAAACATTTGTGAATTATATATATTTGTCGGTCTATAAACTCTTCCATAGCGTGAGTGAGCTCTGCTACCAGCAGAAGGTAACGGAGATATGAGAGAGGTTATAGAATTAAGAGTTATTCAGTGAAATATTACAATTATTTTCTATGGTTTCTTCATTATAAAAATCAATATTACAATTAATTAAATGTTAATTATAATAAAAACATATTAATAATTGTGATAAATAAAATACATATTATTTCTTGTTGAGTCTATTTATTTAGCTGACATTTCTTGCCCACGTCAAGACAGACAATTACATTTTTATAATATACGACAGACGGATGTCCACCGGTAACTGGTTCCAAAGATGTACAGCCACAACCGCAAACGACTTGGAAACGAATGCGGTGTGATGTTTGATGGTGTTGATGCATTTTATACTAGCTAACCTTTTGGGCGGTGGTGGCTCGGTTGTAAGATTACATTCCTTAAGATCTTAGAAAGGTCGGTTCAAATCCCCGACATGTACCAATAAGAAATACACTTTTCTTAGATTAACAACAACGCCATTCCAGTGCCTCGGAGAGCACTTTAAGCCGTCGTCGGTCCCGGTTCCACTAATACCAACTTGTGGATACGTTACATCGGACCCTCGCCAACCCGTCTGGCCAGCGAGTGTAGGCCAAATTCTTCAGGGGCTGTCACGTCATGAACCTTTGGGATTGGGAGGTTTGACCTATGCCTCCACCGAGGCTTGCCATTTTACATGATCTTCTGCTACCCTCATCTATCGCTTCATCAGGTTCACTTCACTTAAAAACCCGTTTACTCTATCGTTCATCGGTTCTGCGACAGTCGATTTCGCCTTTTTGCCATTTCAGGTTGGTAATTTTGAAAGCTTAGGTTCCCTGACGGATGACAAAGTTTCGGACTTTATAGCTCTCTTCACAGCTCGCTTTAAATTATTGACCAGACCCACTGTCAGCGTACATGTTCGATAGGAAGATGTCAAGTAACTTCTAGAATTCCGTCCATCCATACTCACCGTTATCATTTGTCAAATCGACTGTAGCTTCAAGAGGTCGTTCTAGAGACAACAACATTCTGTTTTCTCTCTCTGTGACCCGAAGTAAAAGGGAATTCCCGAGCCGAGAGCCGAGGAACAAGAAATCTTCCTCTATTAAACACATCTGCAAAGAAAAACATATAGGTGGGTTATAGTTTTCTGGAGAACGAAAACTAGTTTCGGAAACGGTTTTCGTTGCTGCTGGATTTAAAGGCGGTACCAAGTTCGATTCCTGGTTGGGACAAAAATTTATATGTGATATTTCTCGAGTTTGGTACCCTAGAGACATCGACGAGCTTGCCACTTATCATGATAAGCCTATAGTAATTTTGGCTAAATGTGAATCCGCTACTTTAAAAAAGCGTGGTTTCTGATCACCCCAAAAGAGATAGGGTCATGATAATACTTTACTTTATTTATAAGACAGTGCGGCAGCATCAGCAAGAAAATAATGTATGTTATCAAACGTAAATACGTATCTTGTAAAAGTATGTGTGTAAACATATGTGTATTGTATGTGTAGTATATATGTAGTGCATGTGTAATGTATGCGTAGTATATGTGACGTTTATGTATTTACTTACCCAAGTACAGAAGCGGCGGCGTGGTCTAGATTGAATGATCTTATACTACTAACTACTAAATTTGACAGTAAAGTAGTGTATGTGTAGTGTATATGTAGTGTATGTGTAGTGTATATGTAGTATATATGTAGTGCATGCGTAATGTATGCGTAGTATATGTGACGTTTATGTATTTACTTACCCAAGTAGTAAGTAGTGTATGTGTGTAGTGTATGTGAAGGGTAATATAGTGTACGTGAAGGGTATGTATATACTTACACAAGTAGTAAGTACAGAAGCGGCGGCGCGGTCTAGATGGAAGGATCTCATACTGCGGACTGAATCTGACAATAAAGTCAGGACATAGAGTTGTCCACCTTTTAGAGACAAAGCAATTTTTCCTTCTCCTAGAATGGCTACGCAAGCTGCGTCTAAACTTATGCATACTCCTTCTTGGATTCCTGTTTAGAGAAAGAAAGAAGAAAATACTTTATTTATCGCAACAATTACAATGATTACAAAAAAAATATATGCAAGGAATAAATCTAAATGTATAAATGTAAGCCTATTCTATATACCGAAATATACATACAGGTGTGGCGATAAATAGGTGGTCAGCTCAGCATATGCTACAGCCGAGGCTGCAGCGCTGATTTTCAGCTGATGCCTTATGTTGGGCGAGTCACGGGTCGCAGAGATGTACAGTACCATTTACTAAATCGGAAGGAACACTAAATCTACAGTTTACATATATGTTTAACAAATGAGAATAGAATAAATAATATAAGTCATAGTCAAGAAAAAACAATAGTATATTGATAAATAAACATATGATGTATTCCAAGTCCTACAAGACTTAACTACAGACTAAAAAAAATATAGAATATTAGACGTCAATATATACATATACAGTGTAAATTCCATGTAACGCCACTCGATTTAACGACAAACTCGCTAAAGTGTCGAAATCAATTGGCTTTGGTTGGTTTAGCTTGTCTTCCATAAAATGATTCCATCTCCATTTAACGACAACTCTCTATAACGCCATAAAATGCACAGTCCCTTCAGTGTCGTTAAAATCAAAAATCAAATCAAAATCAAAATAATTTATTTCCATTGGTTCTCTCGAAACAACTTGGATAAAGTCAGAACTAATAAAATCAATACATTTTTTACAACATATGTACTAATCAAAGTGGTAATAATGGTTGGACCGTAAACAGGCAATAATCCATATTTATGTATGCTATGCACAACATTATTGCTACAAGCAAGTAAAACTAAACTAACTTAGAAACTACTTAAATAAGATCGTGGCTGTAAAGAGGCCGTGTCACCTTACAATCTAAATAAAACATTATATGTCAAGTGAACTTAAATTTAAATTCGTGACTGTAAAAGCGCCGTGTCAATTAAAAATAAATATAAAATTAAATAATTTAAATATTAAGATTTATTATTGTATAGAAATTATATACATTTGTCAGATAGTTCACAAATGTATAGAACAAAAAATAATAATAATAATAATAAAAAATAATAATAAAAAAAAAAAAAGTTATATAGAGTTTACACTGTATATATATTTCAATACAAGCACGACCTTGCGTCCACCTGATGGTAAGTGGCGTGCAAGGTCCATAAATGTTAGCAACTGAAATCAGACACTCATGACTGATATCAGTTCCTAACACTATGCCGGCTTGACTAATAGATCCTTTTTCACACTTCGCTTGACGGACTCCAAGTAAGTTGGTAACACAGGCTGGAAGAGCATTCCACATCTCCACATAGCAACAGTGAAGTAATCTGAATATATGCTAGAGGGACAGAAAGGAATTTTTAGCTGATTGTCGTGGGAGGAGCGGAGGGCACAGTTGTGCGTATGCGTGTGGTTCGGTTGCGGAATGGAAAATTAAGTTAAATACCTATCAATAATCACTTATTTACATACAAATAAAACTACATACAAATAAAACTACGTACAAATAAAACTACATACATAAATTCTATAAATTTACATAAATACAATATAACCTATAATAGTTGGAATATAATAAAAAAAACAGCCCAACACAATAAAAAAACACATTTAAATGTACATAGGCGAACTTAATGTCTAGTGAGATTTTCTACCAGCTAACCTTTGGGATAGTGAGCAGTGATTGTGAGCAGTGTGCATTAAGTCACTAATTTAAAATTGGGATTTACAAAAATATATCAAAAGTAAACTATCATCACGACCGTTTCCCTTTCGGTGTGGTCAGAAACCACGCTTTTAATAAGCGGATTCACATTTAGCCAACTTTACTATAGGCCAATCATGACAAGTGGCAAGCTCATCGATGTCTCCAGCGTACCAAACTCGAGAAATAACACAAATTAAATATTAATTAAATACACTAATAAACATTTTCGTGTCCCGACCAGGAATCGAACCCGGTGTCCATGAGTCTAAATCCACGGAGGCAGTTTAATTAGAAAATTTAAATTATGAGGTTGACTGAATGAGAAAAGGTTGATGAATGTCGACAAAGCGAAAGATTGTCTCTGCCTACCCCGCAAGGGAGCTGGCGTGAATGTATGTATGTGTGTGTGTATGTTACTTACTCAGAGGAAAGTTAGTTGTATGGTTGGCAACACTGTTGAGCGACACGCCGTAAGGCGGGACTGACTGGTTCAGATATATTATGGAATTAACAGCCAAGATTAAACAACCACCTAAATAGAAAGATGTTTTTATTAGATTATTTCTTGATTTTCTTATCAATATCACAGCCCCTAGAACACAGAGTCTTACATCTTACATTAAATATACCATTCTCACTGAAATTAATATCTCACAAAAACTAACGAAATACAAGCGGTCGGGTAATTTAAGGATTCTCAATTACGTAAAACAGTTTAAACTTCCAGGGGCAAATAATGTTTATGGTACAAGAATGCTGAATTATGTAACTTCAGCATATCTTAATGATATGCCCGCCGAGCTCCAAAGAACATACATTGATAATAACAAATATAAATATAAGTTTAAAAAGTTTTACATGAGTCAATAGCAGAATTATTTCTCATACAGATTGTGAGTGACTCGCCGTACCCAGATAAACCTTAAAGGTTTTTGTGGACGGCTATATACACACATCAAAAGTGTCTAGGGATCAACATATATTTTTGCAATAACTTTTCTCCTGATTGATATTCATTAAAATTTTCTTTAAGGATTGATCAAATAAAATGTTTTCGTTTGTCTACAGTAACGATAAACCAAGTCACCTTTGCATTAGTAAAAAAAATTGCCATTTTCCTAATAAAGGGATTTTTGACATTTGAACCACTAACATTAAAGTTCGAAAAAAAGACTGAAATAACAGTTTTTTTTTTAATTTTATTGGGTAACTTAAACAATTAATAATCCGTGTTTCTACCGCGAACACTAACAACACAAGAACATCGGTTTGGCATACTCAAAATGAGTTCATCCAAATCACGCTGTGGAATGGCCGCCCATGTTCGTTGCAACAACAAAAAAAGGTCTTCTTGCGACTGGATACCCTCCATATTCGGCAGAGCTCTTCTCTGAAGAATATCCCATGCATGCTCAATCGGGTTCAAGTCTGGCGACTGAGCAGGCCAGGGCAGGACATTGATGTTAGCTGCGGCGAGAGTCTGTCTTACAACTCTTGCGGTGTGCGGTCGTGCATTATCATGCATTAACTGAAATAAGGGACCGATATGCACTTGTAGAGGAACGATGACGTCTGATACAACCGTCTCAGCATAAATTTGAGCGTTGAGGTTGCCTCTGATCCAAATCAACTCAGTTCTTCCGCCGATCGAAATACCCGCCCATACCATGATGGTTCCACCACTATAAGGATGGACTTCCTGGCAGGATTTTAATCGCTGTTGGCGTCCAGGGGTTCTCCAGTGTCGTATACGTCTTGTATCCGGCCTCATACCAAAACGAGACTCATCAGAAAAGCACACGAAACGCCATTGTTCTTCTGTCCAATTTCTGTGTTCAAGAGCCCATTGATATCGAGTCCTACGATTGTGCATTGCTATAGGTGGTACCCGTAGCGGTCTTCGGGAATGAAGGTTCACTTCATGCAAGCGGTTTCTGACTGTTTGGTCGCTAATTAAGTTCCCTGAAGAGCGATGAAGGCTCACGGCTAACATCATGGCGGTTATTGTTGGAGTTCTTCGAGCTGTGATTTGAATGTATC
This sequence comes from Tinea semifulvella, assembly GCA_910589645.1. Classification (NCBI taxonomy): domain Eukaryota; kingdom Metazoa; phylum Arthropoda; class Insecta; order Lepidoptera; family Tineidae; genus Tinea; species Tinea semifulvella. The sequence goes on from OU342604.1 coordinate 3,084,548, forward strand.
GGTCTTGTCTCCGTGTGGTGCAGCGATACCGTCCTCCATGGCGCTCAGCCACGGTACCAGTGGTTCGGTAACGTGTCCAAAGTCGACTGATAACACTCTGACTTGTATTCAGAGCTAAAGCCACAGTACGTTGCCGGGAACCAGCTTCTATCATTCCCACGGCTCTGATCATTTCTTCCCTGCTTAAATGACGTCGCCGCTCCATAATAACGTTGGTTTTAATCAGTAGTAGGGAAACAGTAGCACTAATAATGTCTTCAATGCGTCTTATGTTTTTATAGGGAAAATATTGACAGCTGATTTTCATCTTTTACTCGAATTTGATTGACAGTTCCTGTTTTAAATTATGAAATGCACCAAAAAGGATCCATATAAATTTATAAAATCATAAATTTATTACAAAGCCACATCTCAATCACAAGAAATCCGCATAAACATGCTTGATCCCTAGACTTTTTTGATGTGTGTAATATTGTTGATGTATTTTTGTGTATCTTGAAAACAATAAATTAAAAAAAAAAAAAAAACTGTATTATATGTATTTATATATATATCATAATATCAATATACTACATACTAATAATACACATTATTATACATAAACATACATATATACGCGGACCTAGTGCCGCTATATTCGTATATGTTACATGAATACACACATTGACACACAGACTAATATACGCAAACAAATCCCAATACACTTACACACTACACATACATACATACTCACTCACATCACACAAACATTAGTACACTAACACTCTTACTTACTGCAATACCTATGCAGTACATTCCCTAACATATTTAGTAATTATAAGCTTTGATTTTATTATAGAAATGTTTATACTATATATAAGATTTAGGTTTGTTATTTTCAAAAAAAAAATTTAACGCATGTTTGTATTTGTCTGCTGCATGTTTTATTATGTTCCCCTGGGAGCTAACAATTGCTGTCACACAGTATCATACTGACATTAGCACAGCAACGTTATTTATAAGTCATTGTAAGAAAAACTTCGAATAAACAATTTGAATTTGAATTCTTACTCGGTCAACCTTAGGGACATTACGAACATTGTATGTGGAAGGTTCGCGCAAATTATAGAACATAATATAAGGGAGAGATGAAACTACTAAAACTAAACTACTTACTAGTAAATAATATCAATATACTAAACACAAATATACCTATAATACTAATAATAATAAAAAAAATTGCTCTTTTGTACAATTACACGCGGTATATTGAGTCAGAGCAAGAACCTTGCCTGAACACCCTGTATTATTTAAAACAATAAAAAACCTATATATTCTTGGGGCTGTGATGATGAAGATTATTTATAAACCATTAATTACCCAGTGGTTTTTGCATAGCAACAGCTTGTAGACAATCGAAGGGAAGACCTCCAGTCGCCCAAATTATGGGATGGACACGTTGTTGTAAATTCAAACTTACACCAGCCATGGAACATGTATCATTGCGTATCGCTGTACGACTAGAAAACAATAAAAAAAATGAAAAACTAGAGTATCAGCAAGACCGTTTCCCTTTCGGGGTGGTCAGAAACCACGCTTATAAAGAAGCAGATTCACATTTAGCCAGCTTTACTATAGGCCAATCATGACAAGTGGCAAGCCCGTCGATGTCTCCAGCGTACCAAACTCGAGAAATATCACAAATAAATTAAATGTATTTATTTACATTAATAAATCTTTTTGTTTCCCGACCAGGAATCGAACCCGGTACCTCCGAGTCTAAATCCACGGACTTAACCGCTAGACTACGGAGGCAGGTATTTAGCCATTTACATTTAGCCAAATTCGGGAAATATCACTCACACAAATTAACCCATTTGCACGCGTAGTTTAAATATAGTCCGGGTCAAATTTGATCAGATGGTATATCTTTAAAATGTCCGTAATTTTACGAATATACATTTATGGTTTTTAAATTGTCGAGGCCCAGCTGTGTAACCAGGGTAAACTATATTTTTGTAGTAACTACTTACCCAGCGAAAGTCCTTACGGGTTCATACAAAAGCAGCAATGTAGGCTCGTAATATCCATGCAAGAATTGGATGTCAATAATATTGTCAATTTTCTCATCCAATTCTTTTAATACTATCACATATGACGCCAAAACCGGCGCACGCGCAATCAAATTTGATTGTTGCTAGAAAAGGAAAAAATATAATTATTAAAATGAAAAAGATTGTGTTCCAGTATCACTACATTATAAAAAAAAAAAAACTCCGCCGCGTCTGTCTGTCTGTCTGTCTGTTTGCGATAAACTCAAAGACAACTACATCGATTTTCATTATGTTTTAACCAATAGATAGTGGTTCTTGAGGAAGATTTTAGTATATATAGTATATTATTATTTAGTATGTATATAATGATATATTTTCTAATGTAAACATATTTGCTTTATCTGCATGTAGGTATAAGAATAAGGCCAAAAAAACGTGAAATGTTTTTTTTTTTGTATAATGGAATATTAATAGTTATCTCTTTATATAATATATATATATATAACTTTATACATTCTATAATTATTTTTTATAACCTGTCAGAATTTATTGACATGCCTTTGACGGAAAATTCTTTTAAATAGTTGTATAGTTTTGTGGTCTTATGCCTTCTACTGTATTGAGTTCCTATGCTCCTTTGTCTACGATGCATGGTGTTAATAGAACTATTGTTATTATTTAAAATTTGTTAACTGACATACCAAAATATAACGATTGTTATATAGGTGAAATATACAAATATATCCTATCTGTGGATAACGGTGTTAATTGTATAATTACCTGTACTATGTAATCTACATTTGTATTATATCCTTATTGTACAATTGTTTGTTATTCTAAATAAATAAAATAAAATAAAACTAAAATATATAATTTGTTAGGTTTTTGTTAACGATATTTGTTGGAGGTGTTTTCAACGAAAACGCTGCCTAAACCCTTTGAGATATAAAAATAATGTATAGTGGAATTGTGTATCTTATATAGGTCTACAGAAAAGTCCGCGATGGCATATGTCTATCTCTTAAGGATAACATACTATATCCATTTTAATAATTTAAAAAATGGGCATTTATAAAGCGATAATTGAAAAGCTATTTACGCAAATACGGTATTAATCCAGCAAAATATTCATCATCATCATCATTATCAGCCTGTGTCTCTCCACTGCTGGATATAGGCCTCCCCCAAGGTTCGCCACTGCACGCGGTCTTTTGCAACCCTTATCCAACCCCCACCAGCGACCCTCCTTAGGTCATCCGTCAATCTGGCGGGGGGTCGTCCCCACTCCAGAACCCGTTTGCCCCATCGATCGTCGGTTCTGCGGCAGATGTGTCCGGCTCATTGCCACTTCAGCTTGCTAATTTTAAAAGCTATGTCAGTAACTTTCGTTCTCTGACGAATATCAACGTTTCGAATTCTATCCATCAGAGAAATACCAAGCATAGCTCTCTTCATAGCTCGCTGAGCGACCTTGAATTTGTGTACGACATTACGGGGAGGACGCACCGGTTGAAGACTTTTGTCTTAGCAAAATATTAATATAATTAATTTAGTTAGTCTGCCTCCTGCCTCTGTGGTCTAGCGGTTAAGTCCGTGGATTTAGACTCGGAGGTACCGGGTTCGATTCTTGGTCGGGACACATAATATTTATTAATGTAAATAAATACATTTAATTAATATTTAATTTGTGATATTTCTCGAGTTGGGTACTAGAGACATAGACGAGCTTGCCACATAATTGGCCTATAGTATAGTTGGTTAAATGTGAATCCGCTTTTTTATAAGCGTGGTTTCTGACCACCCCGAAAAGGAAACAGCCGTGATGATACTTTACTTTTTACTTTAGTTAGTTGACCTGAGCATTTTATGAAATAATTAATATTATTTTTTCCCTTTAAACCATGCAAATTAAATTAATACCTAAGGTCGTCTCTAGAGGACATTTTTTACTTATAGTTTATTTTTTATTAGGTTTAGTTTATATTTATTTTAATTTTTACTTTTAAGTAGTTTTAATTTATATTGTAATTATTTTATAATGTTTGTATATTACTTCATTAAATAAATAATTTTACCTATATCTAAGGAGATATAGCTAAATCAAAATAATGCGCAACGAAATTAATTTCGTGTCACCGTTTACACGGGCAAAGCCGGGTAAAACAGATAGTTTAAAAATAAAAATAAAAGTATCAGAAAGACCTTTGCGCTATTTTTCACATTATGTCAAGTGCAAGTTTTTCTTTTGTAAATAACTTTACTGTGTACTCGTATATTGTTAGTCAAGGTGGTGTTGATTTATAATAAATATTTCCGGACAGGTCACACAGCGCCATCTAATTTCCGTGATAAGCTACGAGGCTTGTGTTACGGAAACTAGATGGTTGATAAACTACATATTATACTTTTTGTTAATTTTTTTTTGTAGATATATACATATTATACATATAAACACCCAGACCGAGACAAATTATACAATGTACAACTTGCCCCCGGTGGGAATCGAACCCACGACCTCCCGAGTTCACGGCAACGTTTGTTACCACTAAACCACGGAGGCGGTCATTTATAATAACAATAATATTTTTTTAAAATCAAACACTGGCTGAAGGCACATTTAAAAGCTTTCGTAACAAAAGGGCATGTATGAAGAGGTTGATGAATGTCGACGAAGGCGCTGAGTGGCGCTGAATTGTCTCTGCCTACCCCGCAAGGGATCTGGCGTGAAGATATGTATGTAATAGTATTTTTTATCTGTTTTCAGCTACACAGTGTTCTTGCCACTATTCCATTCGGACGGGACTTATAGCCGTATACATAATATTAATTTTATTTTAATTTTTATAAATATTTTTTTTTATCAAATTACCTTAATATCAGCCAAGGGTTTTGCCTCTAAAGGATCTATTTCTTCGGCCGTGAGATCCTTCCTGAAAGGTAATACAGCCAATTTCTTCCCGTACAACAACATGACAGCACACCTGAACTCTGGGTCCACTCTTATCCAGGGAATATGGGGGTGGGTGGTCCAGCCTCCCTGAAAATTGGAATTGAAAAACATTAAAACCGGAATATAAGGCAACGGGGCTTAGGTTAAAAGAGGGGAAAAGAAGGTCGTCCTGGCACTGTATGATGTAGGCATATTTCAATTTTGCCACAACGAAAATACAGAGACTGTTGTCGAATGTTGAGGTAGATTTAGATTTATGATATTATGATATGACATCATAATAGCACATTCTGTATAAGAAACTTTAACCAGCTAAGTCTAAAACAATATTACATACATTTATCAGATTTTTTAAAAATAACTTGCTAAATGGGATTACATTTTTCAAAATTTACAACTGTAATAAATGCTTAAGATAAGACTGAGCATTAAGCATGCCTACCTATTCTGTTTATTTACATACCTTCATATCATCTTCCTCAAAGTAGTGCATGCTTAGTGTGATCAGGTTATTGGTTCCCGGATCATATTGCAACACAGATAATTTGGCTTCCCTGAATGATACCAAAAGGATATCTCTTCCAGAGCTGGCAGATTTCACCGATTGCATGGACATTACGTTTCCCCATAATGTGTATGTTGCCAGACATTCTAACTTCATTTTTGGAGGAACTGGTTGGCCCGCTAAAATAGATTAATAGTTTTTCACTATGCCTACTTAATTAATACCTAGAACTTCTTATCTTTTGGCCTACACAATTTATCTTCAATAGGCTGACCTTAAAATGTATTTTTCTAGTTTGACTACTTTATATAGTTTCACTATGCCTACTAAATTAATACCTTGAACTTCTTATCTTTTGGCCTACACAATTTATCTTCAATAGGCTGACCTTAAAATGTATTTTTCTAGTTTGACTACTTTATATAGTTTCACTATGCCTACTTAATTAATACCTAGAACTTCTTATCTTTTGGCCTACACAATTTATCTTCGATAGGCTGACCTTAAAATGTATTTTTCTAGTTTAGACTACTTTATATAGTTTCACTATGCCTACTAAATTAATACCTTGAACTTCTTATCTTTTGGCCTACACAATTTATCTTCAATAGGCTGACCTTAAAATGTATTTTTCTAGTTTGACTACTTTATATAGTTTCACTATGCCTACTAAATTAATACCTTGAATTTCTTATCTTTTGGCCTACACAATTTATCTTCAATAGGCTGACCTTAAAATGTATTTTTCTAGTTTGACTACTTTATATAGTTTCACTATGCCTACTAAATTAATACCTTGAATTTCTTATCTTTTGGCCTACACAATTTATCTTCAATAGGCTGACCTTAAAATGTATTTTTCTAGTTTGACTACTTTATATAGTTTCACTATGCCTACTAAATTAATACCTTGAATTTCTTATCTTTTGGCCTACACAATTTATCTTCAATAGGCTGACCTTAAAATGTATTTCTCTAGTTTGAATACTTTATATAGTTGCACATCCCTACTTTAATAATACCTAAATTCCTCATCTTTTGGTCTTAACTATTCATATTCAAATAGATTTCCTTAAAATTATCTATCATTAAGTGGACTCAGTTACGCAAAAAGGTTCCAAAGCACAAGTTTTCTGATATTTACTTATGAATGCCAATTCTTCTATATCTTCAAAATCAAAAAGATTTAGATAAAAATAATATTATTGGCATATTCTAAATGTATTAAATGTTGGACTAATTTAAGTTCCAACTTTAATGGCCTATTGCTAAAAATTAACTTAATGTGAATTGGATCCATTTTGCATAACTACATATAACTATTGTTTTACAATAATTAATCTATGCTACGATTGCAGTGTTGGCTCAGTTGTAATCCAAAAAAATGTTTCAGTTTCAACCCCGCTACCTATCTATGGGAATTGCAATTTCTTACATACTATTAGATTTACAACACCACCGTTCCCATGCCTCGGATAGCATGTTAAGCCAATCGGTCCCAGTTTCAATATCAACTTGTGGAAATGTTAATAAATTGTCATTTCAATTTACATTGCAACATTTACATTAAATATCACAATGCATTCAAGTAAAGCAATATTTTCATGATACCATAGTCCGAGCTAATTGCCTCTAAGAAGACAAATTTCTAAGCATTCAATGGATTCATAGTGCGGGTGCCGAGGAAAGAGAAGAAGAATGGTGTCTTGGTATATTAACAAAAATGCCATCTCCAAACTATAATCTGAATGGTCCATACATCGAAACATGGTAAAAATTTTGCATGTTCGGATTACCAATGCCCTGCTGTAATAAAATATTGTATTATATTGACCATATCATTGCCTTTAGCCTATAGGCCCATAATGATAAGTGGGAAGGTCATTAACGTCACTAGCGTACAAAACTCGACAAATATCACAAATAAATTATTGTGTCTCGACCAGGGATCGAACCCGGTACCTCCGAGTCGAAATCCAGGCTTAACCGCTAGACCATGAAGGGAGTAGAAAATACAGGTAGGTAAAATCTCTACTCTCACGGTTATAGTTACTTTTACATCCATTATTTTATTGTTTTAGTACAATAAATGTAATACTTACTGGCGTTAACCTCTTTACTGTGGCCTTCAGGTAGAAGACGAAAAACTTTCATAATATTCGACCCAGCAGTAACCAGGCACATTTCGTCATTGTTGAAGAAGCAGCAGCTTACTGCATGCTCTATCCCCGTTGCAGGGTGAGTTTGTCTAGTTATTGAAAACATAGTTAATGTATTCGAACTATAGCAAATAAATGTTTGAGGTTATAACTTCACCATTACTAAAGTGGTAAACTATTAATAAATCAAACAATAACAAGGATCTTTTGGTGAACAAATTAAACTCTGATTATGTTTATAAACGTGTATTTATTTAAGTAACGAAAGAAAACAGGCAAAGTACGTGAAAGCCAAACAAAACGCCGACCGAAATTGACATTTGTTTTTTTTTATGTACTGTTTGGCGTTGACAATTTTTTGCCTACGCCCTATATTTGACTTGTCGCTTTAAGCGCTTTTTTCCGCGTTGAAAGTGTTTCGACTTGGCGTTGCTCTATGGTTTTCATACATTTATACAAGGAAAATTCGGTAAAAAAAAAAGCGAGATTTGCTTTACTTTCCAGTCGAACATAGCGTAAACTACATTTTGCTTCTGGTCCACGCCTGTTATTATTTTTATGTTATTACTTTTAAATAAAAAAAAAATCTAGTGCAATAGTTTTTGATTTTGTATACAGTTTGAAAAACAAACAGGCAGTGGGGTCCTAAGAGCAAGGACATACTTGCTCTTAGGTGGGGTCGCTTTGGATAGCTAGTTGGGGTCATTCCCCCATTTTCCCCGGTAGGGTCTCAGCAGGTAATTCATGCACGTTGTAGTTTGTAGGTGCCTGCTACTGGTACAACAGCGCCCGTGCGAATCACAAGTTTGAAAGTTAAGAAAAGTATTGAGTGCGACATTTATCTCTATTCAAAGAGTACTATTAGGTAGGTATATAAAGATAAATAATTATTTCTTTTTATTCTTCTATTCTATCTCTATTGGTTAAGAATCGATGATCGGTACCCAGTAGCTTAGCATACAACAACTCCGTTACGTAAAGTAAAAAACTTTCGAGCTGTCAAACTGATGTTTACATACATACATACACATCTTCACGCCAGATCCCTTGCGGGGTAGGCAGAGACAATTGAGCGCCACTTGACACGATCACGACATACCTCTTTCGCTTCATCGACGTTCATCAACCTCTTCATACATGCCCTTTTGTTACGAAGGCTTTTTAATGCTTTTTAATCGCTGTTAATTTGTAGTTCGTTACGTCACAGTATGATATTTTTACAATCTGAGTGGACATTTTTTAAAATTTATTTACGTTTTTTGGGTAATAAGGTGATATTAAAATAAACAGTGCTAAGATATTTAATTATGATCATAGGTATATAGCACAAAGATCTAAGTACAAAATCGGTCTATACAATCTTTACTGATTGATGAAAACTCTTACGTTATGTGCATTCGTATTTATAACAAGTTACCAGAGGTTCTCAAACAATTACCCAATAATCAGTTTAAATCTAGAATCAAGAAGCTATTAACAGTGTTGCTTTTATTCGTTAAGCGAGTTTTATTCATACAAATTTAGAAATTGTAATAAATAATTGTAATAAATTGTATTAATCAACTGACCAAAATCTCGCATACGAGTATTATCTTATGCGAGATTTCTTAAATTCATGACATTTTATTTATTACATAAATTATTTTCAGTGTATAAATTAGTAATTAATTTAGTATAAATTTGTGTGCCAGAAATGGCGGAGTATGTGAGCTATTCAAAAACTATGTACCTATTTACCATATTCCATACAAATAAATATTATTTCATTTCATTTCATTTCACTGTCAGATTGATCACTTTGATCGTATGCATCTTTGAATAGCTCGCATACCTCACGTGTCAATTGTTTTCGTTTAGTTTTTGGTAGAGCACGTAAATGTGCGATTAATGGATTCGATGATATAACATATCTAATAAGTCTATGTTGGTATTAACTCGAGACATTTTCCTTATAAATGACTACCTGAACATTCTTGTATGTTTATGTCTAGCTCCTTGTGCTTCCTCAGACAGCTGGCCTATTGGTAGAATGCAAGAAAAAAGATCATATACTTCATGTGTTCAATTCGTTAAAGGAAAGGTGCGTGCTAGAGTTATGGAGACCGGACTTATGCTATGTTCGACTTGAAAGCAAATAAATCAAAGCTTGCTTTTTTTACTGAACTTTGTATGACAACCATAAATAAACGCCAAGTCGAACGACATTCGAAGCGAAATAAAGCGCTTAAAGCGACAAGTCGAACATAGATTTAGAATAAGAATCCTAATCTTTTTTTCTCTTATAAAAATATAAATAAAACACTAATGTATAATATAATAATATATTTGGATCGAAGTAACTACAATTAACTACAAAAAATACATTACCTACATAATACAGGGATCGAAACTAGTTTATAGTCCAAAATTACTGATTTTGCTGACTCGTCTTGTGTTTGGACTTGTCGCTTTAAGCGAATTTTTTTCATTATTTTTCTTTAAAAGTCGTTCGACTTGGCGTTAGTCAATGGATTTCATACAAAGTTCGGTAAAAAAGCAAGCATTGCTTTGCTTTCAAGTCGAACAGCATTAGGCTATGACCTTATGTTCGACTTGTCACTCTAAGCGTTTTTTTTTTTTCACTTTATTTCGCTTTGAAAGTCTTTTGGTTTTCATACAAAATTCGGTAAAAAAAGCAAGCTTTACTTACAAGTCGTACATAGCATTGGGGTGTATCACTAACTTTTTATCACTATGATGGCGCATGGTACCTAATATAACTGTCAGTTGCATAGAAAACTTGTATTTTTATTACGATATTTATTATTTTTTGGATATTATGCCGAAGTGAGCAGCTTTTTAGTGTACAAATCGAGATGTCTAAGCGAAATAAAAGTATTTATTTATTTATAGTGATCTCAAAATTGCCGTTCTAATAAAAAATATTTTTTTCTTTTTAAAGACGGTATGCGCTTTATTAATTCGTCTTTTAAGGTAGGTAACGTTAATTTAAAATATTTTTTTCTGTTATAACAATAAATAACTACCTGATACATCCCATTAAAGCTATTCCTCACATGACAAGCAAAGGCGTTTTTTTGGCACTCGTGTGCAGACCAGAACTTGTATTATGTTCCTTGGACCAGAGATTTATATTGTTACACCTTTTACATATCTAATGAATAAATTAATAGTAATAAATGAATGCTGAAAAACAGCGACGAGTCAAACACAGGGAAGAATTGCTGACTGTCTGATTTAACTGACAAGTTTCGATCCCTGATAACAATCATATGAAACCATATAAATAATAATATGAAACCATAATTTATAATGCATACCAGCCAAGTACCGAAATACATTCAGTCTTTCCGCAACCGTAAATTAATATGGCACGATTTTTCACCGATCCGGCTGTTTTACGGGTAAGATACTTGTATATCGGTTATTCAATAAATCTGATGAATTTTGCAAAAGAAATTAAATAATAGTAATATAGCTTTGGCCACGGCGTCAATACTGACATCCCCCTCATTCCGAATCGCGCTCAGATTAATTTAAAATAACTTGCGGTGTTACATACATTTTTTTTTCACTTCCTACTTAAATATTAATTATAGATTTGTTTAAGAAGTAATATAGAAACAGTATAAACGAATTACAATATAACAAATATACATCTGTCGGTTTATTCATCTTTATATGTTTAAAGTTTAATATTATTAACTTATTTTGGTCTTTTAAAATAACTTGCCGTGTTTCAGACCTTTTTTTTTTACTTCCTACTTAAATATTAATTATAGATTTGTTTTAGAAGTAATATACAAACAGTATAAACGAATTCAATATTAAATAATATAAAAGAAAACTTAATTTAAATAATCTTAAAATGGCGCGCGACTTAATGACAAGCAGTCTAAGCGCAGAAAAGATGTCATTTGTGACGTCACACAGCTTGGCAAAACAGTTTAAGCGCGTATCGGAACATCTTTAAGCGTGCTTAGGTTACTATTATCGTGTATCGGAACGATAGGATCAATACAGATGGCAATATCAAACAAAATGGTGGCCTAATGTAGCCGTACAAATTGCCACGAATGCAGTACGCAAACGAGAAGTAATTGTCAAAAGAGCAAATATTTTTTTTTGGCTTCAAATATCATCAGTAGAACCTCTATTTAAAATAAAATTGGCCACTTTTTTAAATTTTAAATATCCGAAAAACAAAACACTGCTGCATGGTGTAAAAGGCCGCGTCTTAAAATCGCGATATCGATCGTGATAAATACCCAAAGACTGGGGAGTGTTATTATATAATTTTTTATACGATTATTATTTAGCTTGTATTTTATTTGATTTTAATTATTAGCCCTAGAAAGTATATAATTGAAGGGCCTGCAACAACGATATTCCTGACGAAGCGAGCCTCACTCATCTACTCTGCCATGCATGTATACCTAACTTTTTAGTATAATTGTGTATCTATTCATTTATAAGTGTCTACCCTGTAATAATATATATATATATTACTACGTGAGAACAGGAACAGGTTGAAAAACAGCGTCGTGCAGGTGTAAGTACTTGTACTGCAGCACGACAACAGCTGACACCTGATTCCTTTTGTCACATATTGTTATTGTTCGAAATTGTAAAATTATGTGATAATGTTATGTGACAATAAATGATTTTTTTTTATTATTGATTGATCTCGTCCACAGCCAAGAGACGAAATAGAGTGAGAAAGAATTACGTAAGTAGGCTCAGTACGAGTGGCGATATTTTTAGGAAAACTTCTCTGCACCGTAACTTAAAAGATTTTACTACTGAATAATTTAAAAAAAAAATACGTTGTTCTTTATTTTTATTCTAGATTATAATATAAAAATATTTGCTCTTTAATAAATTCCACGCAGTATATATAGCTATATGTACATCATAACAGCACTTAGACATTCACTCCTGGAGACGGGCCTTCCAGAACATAATTTTCAGAGAATGGGTAGGGCCCCTGCAGGACAAAACACTAGTGTGGGGGCCAACAAATGTCATTATTGTTAATTGTTTTTTATCTGCCTAAATAAATATTTCATTTCATTTTATGCTGACCAGACAGGACAATTGATTCACAATTCCAAAACTAGGTACTCGTGAGACACGGGGATAGTATTAAACCTACTATTTACAATTTTTTTTCTCATTGTCTCATTGTCCATCTCACAGCACAAGTAGTACAAAAATAGCCCAAAATGGGTGATGTTATTTGTCATAGTATGGTACTGGAACTGTATTGTAAAGATTTGAAATTAAAAAAAGAAATTGTACCGATTTCTGTTGTGTGTACCTAATAATAATAAATAAATAACATATATTACTGTTGTTTTCGTATTAATAAAGTCCTTTAGTACTAAAGCTGTCATGGTGTAATTTTAAACATTTTACACATCAAAACTGCATAAAAGGGTTTTTTCTACTTTTTAATCTTGGTAGAATAATTAACAAAAAATGCATATTATTTAGCCCAAATTCCCATAGAAGATTAATGATGTCCTTTACATAAAAAAGTGTATTTCTCATACATGCTGAAACCGCAACCCTTTTTGGAATTTAGAGAAAGGTTTGTTACAACCGAGCCACTACTATTTATTTCGCTGGCAAGTTAGACTAATCTAGGAGACTAGATTCGTGAGCCACAAGGGCGGTGTTGTAGTAGGAACAGCGCCCAGGACCAAAGGTGCGTTGAATCACCGGCGGGTAGTCAGCCGGGGGAAAACGGGAGATTATCCCATCCCCAACCCAGGCCCATTAAACATCCGGGCCTGGATGACTCCGCTGTCTGTGTGGCAAGTTATTTAAGATATTTGAGTTTCTTAAAAAATAAGCAGGATATAGATCAAATCCAGCACAACAAAAGACATACAATTAAAAAAAAACATTATAATCCAGAACATACCGTAAGGGTATCATATCGGTTTCAAAATCGTGCCATATAAATTATTTTTAACCACAAAATCCCCTAATTCTCAGTCCATTCCGAAGACTTGCACATGTCGGCCAGCAACTCGTCAAACTCCTGAACCGAGTTCTCATAAATCTCCAAATCCTTCGACACACTACTGTCATCTTTCTCTGAATGGTAACTTTCAAAAGCTGGATCCAAACCCGATAAACGCAAATGTGGTGCGTTAAAGAAATCTTTATAAAACTCCGCCAATTCTCGCAAAGGATGCTCATCGGCAAACGGGAAATATAACAATTTCAAAGGAGAATCATTCTTATTCCGTCCCCCAGTAACTTTCTTCGAAGGCAACTCCAAATCAACTTTTGGCGTTTCGCTTATTATCTCTGCCTTTTTCTCATCCTCCTCTTCAGGTATAGCTGTCTCACTCTGTATACTACATCTTGGTAGTGGATACTTACTAAAGAACTCTTCAAAAACTTCAGTAATCAACATTTCATCGACAAATGCAGCTAGTCGTAATGGTTTGTTAATATCAATCTCGCGCGGTTTATCTATAACTGCTCTTTTAGTACCATCAGGTATTATCCGTTTTGGACTCATCTCAAAATGGTCACTTTTGAGTAACAAACCCGTATTTTTAACAGATTTATTAGGTGTTATGGATAAATCAGTGCGGTAAGCTACGGAGAAAAATAAGCCACCGCGAGGAGTTTTCAACATTCCAACCTGCATTTTTCTAATGGAGTCACCAAGAATTTTATTCTTAGTCTCTCCACTATAAACTCGATAGAAAATTGTGAACGATTCAGTTCGTTGACGCCTCGAGAGTTGATACGCGGGTGTTATTCTTGTAAAAGTTATTAGCGACTTTAAAAGTGTGCTCATTCTCGAGTGAACAGTGCTTAGTCCTGTCAAAGTTGGATCGCATTGAGCTTCGTCAAGTCCTAGAGTCCAAATTTCCAGGACCATTTCATCGCCATCTTCAGTTTTGACCGAAATTTCTACATGTAACCCTGATTCGAGAGTTTCCAAAACGCATTCTGAAGGCAAAGCGTTTTTGGTAGCTCTGTTAACATCAGGGTTGTCCGGGATTTGTAGATTAAACCATTCTGTGTCAGAAGTCTGAGACTTGCTGCTTGATTCAATCTTCATTCCTTTCCTAGCTTCAACAATAATTTGTACAGCTTTATAAGCTAAAAACTTGCAGTATTTAGTAAATTCATTCTTGTCGGCGACACTACCGAATGATGCGTCCGGCGCCATTTTAAACTATATTATATGTATTATTTACACAGTTTTTACAGTCTTTGAGAACTACTTTAGCTATTTTATGATATTAAAAGTTTACTCTTCGTCAGCGATACAGTTTTCCACCAAGTTTCTTAAGTTCGGATTTTCCATAGCTGCTGCAATCCTTTCTTTGTCATTGATTTGCTTGTTAACTGCAACAATTAGAAAATAATATTGATTTTAACATTCTAGTAGATCAAGTGCAGGAAGGGATTTATGGGTGACAGATCACAACAATAAGGCTATAAGAGAGATTGCTGGAACCCTAACTTAAACACCATGAAGACAAATTTCTAACATTCCATGGATTCACTGCGGGTGCAGGGTCCATCGTGTGTGGGTAAGAAAATGAGGTAAGAGAAGAATGGTGTCTCGGGCTTGCAACCGACAATAGGATGGTTTGAAAAGGAGGCCTCCTTTTTTATTTTATTATGCAATAATATGTTCACCATCCACTATTCCACTCCTCTCCCTACCCAACCAAATACTGTATAATTCCGTTAATGACGTCTTTGAAGGTCTTTCCATAAACATAATGTTGGCAGACCTGCTTATTAGGCCCAATTCTTTCAGTAAGTGTTGCAAAGATTTTGCTGGAAGTCCTTTCGCACCAACTTCCACTGCGTAAAGTCTTGAACCCATTCCTGATCATTTCTTCTGTGAGATGATACAATTTGATGATGATATAGCCTTCCAAATTAGTAGGTTGAAGTGGCAATGAGCCGGACTGTGGCAGAACCGATGACCGACCAAACGCACGAGTGGGAAGACCCCCTGCCAGGTAGACAGATGAGGTTGGATAAGATCGTGCGAGATGGCGAGACTTAGGGGAGTTCTACATCCAGTAGTGGAGAGAGACATAGGCTGATGTTGATGATTATGATTTGAACCAAAAGGGTCTACCTTTTGTCATATAATTTATCATTGTATTATTTTTGTGTGACAAATCCAAATTTAATTTTTTCTTTAGCGTAAATTACCTATGTTATCTATCAAACTTCCACATTATATGACCTTGTTTTTTCGTCATAATGAGGTGTAAATATAAACAATATAGCAAGTAGGTATGTTATCAGGGAACTCATATGCTTATCTAACATATTCATTGGGTTAAATGACAATAATTGTCACAAGTTTTGACAATCAGTAGGGCCTTAATAGCTAATCCGAACATCTCTATAATCCGAACAATCCCCCTACCCCTGAGCAACTGCTGTTTCTCAGTCTCTCATAACCGTGTTTACAGAATTAATATTACACAATTTTTATTTTCATTCATATATAATTGAGTTTATACATTGGCCAAATTAGAAAATATACTTTATTACTAAAACAGAAGAAAAACAACCAAAAGATACAGTAGTACAATTTTACAAAAAAAAGAAAACAAATAAAATTAAAGATATGCAATATTAAATTTAAAAATTCTATATACATCAATAATCAAACCTATCAAATATCATACTAATGCAAAGAACACAGAATAAAATACTAAAAAGCATTGCACATACACCATGGTACATCAAAATGTCTGAGCTGCATGAATGCCTGGCTATAAACACGATAAAGAATGAATCTAATTATGTAACAGCAGATACAAGCCTAGGTTGGAGAATCATCCTAACCAGCTAGCTGTTGACCTCACTGTCCCTCAGAAGACAAATTTCTAAGCATTCCATGGATTCACCGTGCGGGTGCCGGGTCCATCGTGTGTGGGTAAGAGATGAGAAGAATGGTGTCTCGGGCTTGCGACCGACAATAGGCTGGTTTAAGAAAAGGAGGCCTCCTTTTTTTTTCTATTGCGCGATAATACGCTCACCGTCCACCATTCTACTTCTCTCCCTACCCAACCAAATACTGTATGATTCCGTTAATGCCGTCTTGGAAGCTCGTTCCATAAATGTATTGACGGCAGACCTGCTTAGGCCCAATTCTTTCAGTAAGTGATGCAAAGATTTTGCTGGAACTCCTCTTAAAGTCAGGCATTTAAAAAGACGTAGAGTACTAGAAACAGACAGCCAATGAGATGTAAACATGTAGAGTATAAATCCAAGCACTATATTGGAATTGTATAAAACAGTGTGATTTGAATTATGCATTGATAAAAAAACATAATATTTTCATTTATAAAAAACAATTACATCACAATAAAATGATATTTGAAGCTCTAACTCTTTTCCACACCCTGCACCATTTGCATAAGCAAAATTTGTGAAGTAAGCATTATATGCAAGTGTACAAAATGTCTCGAACGAAATGGATATAATAAAAAAGTATGCATTATGAAAAAAATGGAAAATGGCGGGTATAAAAGTAAGCATAGGGACAAAAATAAGAAAAGGCATGATATAATGGTTTGGGCATGTTGAAAGGATGAGCAAAGAAAGATTGACAAACAGGTATATAATGTAAAAGTACAAATTCACTGTACACTCGTTCCATAAATGTATTAACAGAGCAGACCAGCTTAGGCCTAATTCTTTTATTAAGTAAAGTATCATCACAACCATATCCCGTTTAGGTTGGTCAGAAACAATGCTTAAAAAAAAATGCTTTTATTTTGGAAAAGTATCGATAGGGGTTAGTAACAGTGTTTGCTTATTCTATAGTAAAAAGAAGACATTTATTTTTTATATTTGCCTTGCCCTCCTGAAGCACTGGGCACATACATGTACTCCATGATATCTGGCTTTTCACTAACTGCCCTCAAGATAATGTTGCCGCTCCCTCGTACTCTGTGCCTCAACGACGCGACTCATTTTTTTTTTTATACTAGCACAACATGTGACCTTGCTCCCACCTGATGGTAAGTGGCGTGCGAGGTCCATGAATGTTAGCAACTAGAATCAGAGACTCATGACTGAGATCAGTCCCTAACACTATGTCGGCTTGACTGGATATGGCGGCAATTCGTGCCTCACTTGTGGATACACTTAACTGGGTTTATCGGCAAGAACGGTAGATACTTCCCCGCCTCTGCAGACTGGAAAAATTACCACCATCAGTCCACCTACCACCTATTAAAGTTTCCGCAATACTGAGTAGAACTCATTGGTGTACTGCATACGCAAACATATTATTATATATTTAAGGAACCAGATTTACATATAGTCAACTTTACTATAGGCCTATCATGACAAATGGCAAGCAATACAAAATATCACAAGTTATTGTGTCCAACCAGGAATCAAACCCGGTACCGCACTACACCATGCTTAATAATATTTAATATACATATACTAAGACCATTACGCATAGGTAAAGTAATTAACGGAATCATACAGTCAATCAATTAACGGAATCATACAGTATTTGGTTGGGTAGGGAGAGAAATAGAATGGTGGATGGTGAGCATATTATCGCGCAATAAAAAAAAAAGGAGGTCTCCTTTTCTTAAACCAGCCTATTGTCGGTCGCAAGCCCGAGACACCATTCTTCTCATCTCCTACCCACACACGATGGACCCGGCACCCGCACGGTGAATCCATGGAATGCTTAGAAATTTGTCTTCTCTCTCTCCTCTCCCTCTTCTAAAAAAATAAAATGGTTGTTCCTATGTATTATTATTAAAATTGAAGTTATAACTATAATTATTTTGGTTTGTATAAGCTGTAGAGTTAAAAAAATAGTATAAGTGACTCACTTTCATCTTCAGTGGTGTGTGCACCTTTTTTGATGTAAATGTCAAGTTTTACTGGGTGATGCAGTGACCTTTGGATTTTGATCCTAATACAGAGCCCTATTAGGGTTGCAAGCGAACAATGTGGCACTGTAGGGTTGTATTCAACCCTTACAACAGGAACGTTATCAGCAGTAGGATCTTTGACGAAGATTCCTTCTTCATAAACCACCTTCAGATCCTCCAAAGTACTAGGCTTCTCAGGATCGCGTATAGTTCTTAAAAAGTCTAAAATATAACAAAATAAAGCTTATTAAGCACCCTAATTACTAAATAACGGCAAATAAAAGCAGATTTTAATCAAATAATGAAACAAACCATAAATAGTCTCCCTCAAGTCGTTCTCATCTTTGTACCCGAGTTCTTGTAAGGAGGCACCTTTTTCCATATAAGCTGGCTTTGCAAGTTCAATTTGCGGTTTCTCCGAGTTAGTTAATGAAAGTTTAGAGAAAAATGATATCATAGCGCAAGAAATTACCGAAATTCACAAATTCGTCGTCGCTAAAAGGACATGATTGTTTTTCAATGATTTTTAATTCAACCTTTTCTATTGAGACTGCATGAAAAAATTTAACAAGTATAAATCACATTTAATCATACGCTTTTTCTCCACGGTTCATAACTTCGTAATTTTGTTGCATAAGTGTTTATAGTATCGACAAGCAGTTTTGGCTCTTTATATTAAAGTTGTCATAAATTCCGAACTAACACAATCAAAACTTTCAGCCAATGATACAAAAAACATTATTTTCATAAACCCACAGCAACTACTAATAATAACAATATGTATTGTATGTTATTAGATTTAGATTATATATTTAAAGTTATTACGGTATTGTTTAATCTTACTACAATCATATTATTTTTAGATTTACAACAAAAATATTTTTTAAATGAACACGTTTGTATTTTTGAAACATGGACGAATATGCTTGAATGAACGCATCCAAACTGGAATTTTCATTGCAGTTTGCCGCACACGTGCTGCATTTATATATTTTTTGTCATTTCTTTTTCGTTGCGGCGTTAGCAAACACTTGGAATCTGCGCAGATTTATTGGGAAGGCTCTTCAAGTTTCTATTTTGTGTCTATAATCGGTGGTAAGTTAATATTTTTTGTTATTTTACCAACCCGGGGGTGGGGCAAAAATACCTTCAGGTACGCCACGTGTCTTTATTCGCTTAAATTCTTAATATTTTCATGGTGAAATTAATTATTGGATATTGGGCACGGTTACCTGTATCAATATATTGTTTATAAGTGTTTAATGATTTCATAAATGATAAGAAATAAGTCGTCAACGTCGGTGTTTTGTTCGAGTACAATGGCTTCTGCCGGATATGCGGTTCTTGTTATTGTGTACAGTATTGATTTCTGCCTCGTGTACACGCTTTGAAACATAATTTAAAAGGTTTCTCCGTATTCTTGGTGTAATTAGAACATTGAGTTTGTTATTCATATATTATAACCCTTATTTATATAGATACCTATTTAGCTATTATGAATTTATGACCTTGTTCACATCAACCTACTTGAAAATGGCTTGCAATGGGGGAGTGACGTCATTTAAGGCATTGTGATAAGAGAATTACATGCCAAGTATATTATAATTTAATGTAGGTAGGTTATATGCAGTAGCCACCTACATAGAATATTAATTTTACTGCAATAAGTTCCTGTATATAATTACTTAATGATGAATGAGATGATATGAAAGGCTAAGAGTTCTAGCCCATACGGTCATGTCTGTCATATTCTAAAATTTCTTCATAATGAGTTACAGAATTTGATACTTTTCATGGAGTAATTTGTGGCAATATAGCCTAACACATTGGGTATACCATCAATGAAATGACATTACATGCATTCATTTTCACTACTATTTTTTTTTTTATTCTACAAAGGACATCAAATTCAATTTTGCATGGATCTAAAATTCTTCCTGACTAGTTTATTATTTATTTCTTCTATAGTTATGTAGTTATGTAGAAATAGCTACTAATACACAAACAAAGCGGTGTTGGCTTGGTTGTAAGAAAACCCCCCCCCCCCCCCCCCCCCCAAAGCATGAACCAATTATAAGTACACTTTTCTTACATACATTTGTCATAGATTTACAACACCACTATTCCAGTGCCCGAGTTAGCACATTAATCTATCGGTTCCACTAACACCAACTTGTACAATCAAACTAACCTAATCACCAAATTAACATAGATCCTCGCCAACCTATCTGGCCAACGTGGTGTGTGATTCTCCAGATATATGTTCTGGAAAACCCATCTCCAACTGTGGAGGTCGCTGTGTTCTAGGGGCTGTAAAAAAATGTAACATGTTTTTTTTTTCTTTCCTATGAAATAAACACCGTTAAAGTATGGTAACTTCATTGATTTAATGTCATTTTTATCACATCACAGACTCTAGAACACATTGTAGGAGATGATCCACAACTTTTTGAATTCAATAAAACACATTTCAATCCTGTATCCAGTGCTGGATCGGAGTACCCAGCTGTTTATTTCATTCAGAAACCACACACAGCTTAGTCTGTTGGTGGCACTGAATAAACAATACACCAGTATATAACTATATATATTGTATAATAAAACCAATAAACTATGTAATATATATCATCTTAATAAAACTGATTGCAAAAGGGTGGTGTTCAGCTGGTTACAAACATTAAATTATAATGATCTGGAAAATCTTTTGTGTGTAGTTGAATAATAATGTGTGTTTTGGAATGAGTAAATAGCCAAAGTTTTATTGTAATAATAGTATATTGGCAAATATATTAGGTCTGTATAAAAGCATTTATGTTCAAATTCATGGAAGACACTGACTCCTGAAACACACACAAATAGTTCGGGAGTCAGAGGATGCTAAAATTGTATACAAAGCATTGATCAATTTAACTCTTCCAAATGTATATTGTATAGTTTTTTTTAAAACAATAAAGTTTATTATTATTATTATATCTATAAATATGATAAAAGTATTTTTTTTAAATAAATGTATTAAAAAAAATATATAACAGTCGCTTGCACCTACTCACAGAATGACAATGCGTTTGTTATATGTATCATAAATTATTGATTTTACTGTTATGTTTATGAGAATTTTTGTTCTGTTAGAATTCCAAAAAAATGGAATAATTGAATCTTGTTAAAATCAAACTACAAATTCTCATCTTTTAAAATTATTATTCAATTTTCTCTTTTTTATATTCGAAAACTTATTTTCTTGAACGCAGTGACCCGTAAGTTACTGATTAGCATGGTACAGTGTCACTGTATGTATGTACAATGCCAGTAGCTGGATCAATGTTAATCAGGCTTTAATCTTCTGAGGCACATGCATTAGCAAATAAACTATTTTTCTTTTTCATTCCAGCAAAGGCAATTAATGGCAATGGTGTTGGAAAAGGTGAATGGTGCAGAGAGTGTAGATGGTGAAGTGGCCCCAGGTCCCCGGCCTGAGGGGGTGGCCCGCGGCAGGTACGCGCTGGTCGGCTGGGACATGGATACCACAGGGAGGAGACTCATTGATGAAGTAAGCATATATTTATGAACTTATGGTACTCATAAGATACAAAAAGTAGAAATGAAAGAGTCATTTATTACTTTTGATTTTTGAAAATTACATTGCAATTTTTAAGGCTTAATATTATTATTGATTAATAGGTGAGCAGTGCGTTGCTGATATGCCTTTATCAAGCACTGGTGTAAAGTTCATAAAATTTTTAATTATCACCATAGTCTTATTTCTATTGTCAGTACCCTCTTGTACAGTTTTTTTTAAAGTTTTTACAGTTGAGTATAACTTCTGGTATTTCTGGTGGGGGTCATCCCACTCTGCTACTACACTCTGTACATTTTGATGATGAAGAATGATAATAGCTTGGTGGTTTTATAGCATTAAATTTTGGATTGATTATGTTTAGTGCTATCCCTGATTCACATCTAAGCCAGGAGATGATGAGGCTGCTAAAATTAGTAGATAAAGGTAATAAAGATACAGTTTACACTATTTCCAGTGTTTACTCTTCTTTCAATATCCTATCATACTTCCCATCCTCAGTGAAAACACTGCCCAGATATATAATTAAAATTTTATAATAATAATAATTTAAAAATATCTTTATGTTAAACCTTAACATTTTGACTAGGTGGGGGCAATTATACCTTCCTGTGAGAATTTTAAATGTCTCAATTATATCTCCCCTCATTCTGCGATTCCTGAGACTTGTAAGCTTCAAATATTTAAGCCTCTGGTCATATGACTTCTTTCTCAAGCAGTGTGAAAGTTTAGTTGCTCTGTGCACTTTCAAGAATTTCTATATCTTTCTTTAAGTATGGATTCCATACTTGAAAACCATAGTCCAATAATGGTCTAATGTATGTTTTCTATAATTTTATAAACATGTTGGGGTTGACTTGCTGAAAGGGCTAGCTCACTCGGTAAAGCATGAGACTCTTTTTAGTACAAACCAGCCTAATTATGTTAATTTGTTTTGTCCCATTAGATTTGCCAGATTGCAGCGTATACAAACAATAGCACTTATTCCCAATATATAATGCCGTACGGGGACCTGAACCCGGGAGCTCGTCGTCGGAACAACGTCAGGGTCGTCACTGTCGGCAGATATAGGATGCTTAAGGATACAACTACCAATAAGGTACATATATTTTAACCCTTTCATAGCTTACCTTTGTTGATTAGACAGCATAGAATTCTAGTGTAGTTGCCAGTGTTGCCTGCTTAGGTCCAATTCTTTCATATGTGATGCAAAGATTTTGCTGGAATTCCTCTTGCACCAACTTCTACTGTGTAAAGCTGAGTTATGAACCATATTTGTTCGACTTCATGTTGTGGGCAATCCATGGATTCACCATGCGCGAGCCGGGTCCATTGTGTGTGAGTAAGAGATGAGAAGAATGGTGTCTCGGGCTTGCGACCGATGATAGGTTGGTTTAAAAAGAAGGCCTCATTTTTTATTTTATTGCGCGATAATACGCCACAATTTCACACCTCTCCCTACCTCATGCTCATAAAGTAACCCCTTATTAATGAGCTTATTAACAAAAAAATTGCCATATTTTTTGGATAACATCTTTGCTTATTGTAGGATTTGGTATATTTTGTAGAATGGTGTTCTAATTATGTTCATATACTTATAAGTATCATCACGACCGTTTCCCTCTCGGGGTGGTCAGAAACCACGCTTATAAATAAGCGGATTCACATTTAGCCAACTTTACTATAGGCCAATCATGACAAGTGGCAAGCTCGTCAATGTCTCCAGCGTACCAAACTCGAGAAATATCACAAATAAATTAAATATTATTTACATTAATTAATATTTTTGTGTCCCGACCAGGAATCAAACCCGGTACCTCTGAGTCTAAATCCACACACTTAACCGCTAGACCACGGAGGCAGTTTGTTCATATACTTTTGTGACAAAAATGCATATTTTTTGTGTATGTAGATATTGAAGACAAAGTCTGAGATATCAGCTCTGATGGACTTCCTGGACTGGCTGGAGAAGGAGAGGGGAGATGCCAGCAGTGTCATCCTCATCTACCACGAGCCTCGGAGACTCAGTCCCATTATGCTGCTTGAAGCACTCAAAAGGTAAAATCTATGACCTGACTCTGTTATATCCCTTTCATCACGGACTATGCGAAGCGTGCGTTATTACAAAATAAAACTAGCCGTTTCGCCAAATTCTGTTTCGTCAAATTCCGAAACGTTCTCGATACGAGGAGTTCGTGCACTCATCTAGCTACTTAGTAATTATCTCTATTTCATTGTTAGGTATTGTGTAAATGAATATTACAGCAGAAACTGCCACATTATGTGCATTAGAGTATATAATAAAATTCCTAGAGAGATACGAGAGTTACCTATAAAACGCTTTACTATAGAGTTAAAAAAAGTTCTTATGACAAATGTTATTACTCAATAAAATAATTTTTAGCATGCAAATTTTGATATTAACATTGTATTCCAATAAATTGACAAGAACAATATTAAATATAAACTATTTACAAATAAATATCTATTGACATAAGCATATTGTATATGGGCAGATCGCATTATCATGACATGTACAGTTCTCCCAAAGTGATAATGCGCATAGAAATCTTCGTCACTGTTCGGCAACGGTCGTATTCCCCGAGCGTTGGAAGACGATATGTATATAGAGTGGTTAAGTGCATTTTCTTCATGCATAATTTAGCAGAATTATGTGTTTTGTGCTAAAAGAGATAAATATTGATTTATCAGTAACAAAATTTGATTCGATAATTCCATGTAAGTAAATAGCGAGGAAAACCACACGATTGAGAATATGCTACAATCTTTGTTGGATTGATTTACTTCGAAAATTTTATAGTACTGTAGTGACCTCCTTTAAATATAAAATCTCTGCCTGTGTCAGACAGACAAGCAATTGTCAAATAAACTATTTAAATAATATAATTAAAGTTGAAATTAAATTCACCTTTGAAAACAAAACCAAGAAGGGTGTGTGTGTTATAGCAGCTCTATATAATTCCACACAGAGAGAACACGTGCAGTCACCGCCAAAAAAACAAAAACAAAAAAACGACTGCCTGAATTGTTTTCGATTGTGTACTCATGATATTGACTTCTATTTCTTTGGAACAAGGTGCAAAATGCAAGTGCATTGTTTAGGGCTCTTACGATTCAATGATTCGGGTATTTCCGGGAATACGACAATTAGCGAAGATCTGTATGTGCATTATTAATTTGGGAATACCATACAACTGTAATTAGAATTAGCAATCTATACAATAAAGAATTTTGAATTTGAATCCCTAGCGTACCAACTTTAAAAATATCAGAAATGATTTGTGTTCTGACCCAGCAATCAAAAAAACCCGGTACATCCGCGTCTTAATCTGTGGTCTTAACCACTAGACTATGGAGGTAGCCGAGTTTTGTTGGTACTCTGTCCTTCATTTATGGTCTGTATGTCTAAGATTCGTCCTTTATCTTTCCAGATACAATCTCCTAGACCGCTTCAAGTCCGTAGTAATTGGTTTTGCTGACAGCTATGCACTTGCCACTGAGAAGTGTAAGGCTACCGTCAAGTCAGTATCCTTGAGAGTGCTGGCAAGAGTACTACTTGATGCTGACACACTGACAGTGGAAAGTGCACTTGACAGAGCCACTGCTGCCTTCAGAATCGTCGAACATTTAGCTCAGGGTGAGTCACACTTATCTTCTTAGTCATTGTCATCGCGACCTCAAGCTCGTTGATGTGTCTAACATTCCAATTTCGATAAATATCTTAATAAAATTAATAAATTGTGTTCCGACCAGGAATCGAACCCAGTACCTCTGTCTCCGCGTCTAAATCCACGGACTTAACCGCTAGACCATGGAGGCAGACATAATGTTCCCATGGGTTCAAGTGACCGCCCTTCAACATGTAAAAAAATATGGAAAATTTTAGATACAAGTATATCTCTTATACAGTGTAAACTCCATGTAACGTCACGCGATTTAACGTCAAACTCCCTAAAACGTCGCAATCAATTGGCTTTGGTTGGTTTAGCTTGTCTTCCAATTCTGATTTTTCTTCTCTCCATTTAATGACAACTCTATAAAGCCATAAAATGCACAGTGCCTTCAGTGTCGTTATATAGAGTTTGCACTGTGTATAAAATTTTATGACCTTATCATTTTTTTAAATTCTTTCTTTTTTATTAAGATATCTTTACAATTAATTACATGGCAAATTGAGTTTTTTTTGTTTGTGTTTTCTTCCGATGGATGATGAATTAGGTGATAGGGAAGGCAAAGGGGTTTAGCCCATACAGCCATGTCTGACATATCTTTAATGAGGTTATCATCAAATTCCAGTGATGTTTTCTTGGAGTCACTCGCGGTATTATCGCACAAACAAGTCGGGTCACATTATTAAACAAAACTACACCACTTTTGACTAACAATATCCACAGTAAATATAATTTACAAAACAAAAACTTGAACTCCATACAAAATGGCAAAAAGTTTTTTTTTTTTTTATTTATCATTAACTTATTTTCTTTAGTCCTCTTTACTTTTGCTGTTGGAGGTGAATCTTTTTGCCTAACAATCAGCATGTGCGAGAGTCTAATGTCTATTTTAAAGAATCCACAAGTTGTTATTAGAGGAACCGAGACTGACGGATTAACATTAACATGGGAATGGTAACGTAACATATGAACATAACAATAGTCTTTCTCATTGGTACATGCAGCATTGAAAAACGTTCTAGCAACCAAGCCAACACCGTTACTTACATTATTACTTCATCACAGCCCTGAGTTGATGAGGTTGGTATTAGTGGAACCGGGACCAACGTCTTAACATGTCTCCTAACGGAAACAGTGGTGGAGAGAAGACAAATTTCTAAGCTTTCCATTGCGGGTGCCGGGTCCATCGTGTGTGGTTGTGGGTAAGAGATGAGAAGAATGGCGTCTCGGGCTTGCGACCGACAAAAGGCTGGTTTAAGAAAAGGAGGCCTCCCTTTTTTATTTGGGAGACAAATTTCTAAGCATTCCATGGGTTCACCGTGCGGGTGCCGGGTCCATCGTGTATGGGTAAGAGATGAGAAGAATGGTGTCTCGGGCTTGCGACCGACAATTGGCTGGTTTAAGAAAAGGAGGCCTCCTTTTTTTTTGTTTTATTGCGCTATAATACGCTCACCATCCTCCATTCTACTCCTCTCCCTACCCAACCAAATACTGTATGATTCCGTTAATGCCGTCTTGGAAGCTCGTTCCATAAATGTATCTCCTGCAGACCTGCTTAGGCCCAATTCTTTCAGTAAGTGATGCAAAGATTTTGCTGAAACTCCTCTCTCCACTGCGCAAAGCTGAGTCTTAAACCCGTTCCTGATGATTTCTTCTGTGAGATCATATTTATTCGACTTCATGTTGTGGTCTTTTGGAATATTTGATTCCCACGGAACGGCAAATCTATGACAAATGTATGTAAGAATAGTGTATTTCCCATTGATACATGCCGGGGTTTGAACCTACCTTTTTTTGGATGTTAATTGTTCTACTTAAATACAAAAAATGTTTGTTTTAGGTGAGCAACAAGAAGTGGGTGGAGCGTCTCAGGGAGACATGAGCGAGACGGCCAGGGTGTGGACTCGAGCTGTAGATACGGAACTCGAAGCACTCGCACAACTCAAGTCGCAGCTCGAGAGGTAACACACAATTAGACTCATACATATATGTATACTATACAATATTTAAAATTCTCATGGATAAAGTTGAACATCATTTTAGTTTTAGTCATAGTTCTCATTTATAAGTATCTTACTTTTATATTCGAGCTGTTTTTATTTTTATAATTGTGTTAATTTATGTACTTTGTTTACATCTGAAAATCTGTTTTGGCCTTTTACCTGTTTTACTTTATTTGCTTAATTTTGATGTATTAGCTGTAAGATTTTCTTTCAAAATAAATAAATAAATAAAATATTTTTATTTTTTAAATATTGTTACTACGAAGGAAAGCATAGGGACAAAAATAAGGAAAGGCATGCTACGATGGTTCGGGCATGTTGAAAGGATGAGCGATGAAAGATTGACGAACCAGATATATAATGCGAAAGTTGTGGGTGAAAGAGGCCCTGGCAGACCGAGACTCACATATCATGATCAAATAAATAAAACACTGACTGAAGGTGCTTTAAAAAGTCTTCGTAACCAAAGGGCATGTATGAAGAGGTTAATGAATGTCGACGAAGCGAAAGAAGTATGTCGTGATCGTTTCAAATGGCGCTCAATTGTCTCTGACTACCCCGCAAGGGATCTGGCGTGAAGATATGTATGTATTGTTATGTATCATAATTGAATGTAGTTTGACATGTTGTGGTCACCTGTTACTGGGGTACCATTCACTTATGTTTGCTTCTATTGATAGAATTGGATTCAATGTGTACTCTGTTGGTGATCCTAATTAAATAACTAAATAAATCATAGTATCCCAGATGAACTAGCTGTATCGACCTATATGCCAGACAATGTAGTGTTTCCTCTGGCGCGATGAAATTCATATATTTTTTATATATTTTCAAAACAGAGTACTTGACATTAGTGATAGGCTCATGATCACGAATACGAACTTTGGCCGAACATTCGGTACTAAACTGCACCGAATTCGAACTTCGGTATTTTTTGGATAAATTAACAGGACTCTCTTCCAAAGGTTACTAAGGTAGTAGAAAATGCCTATGTACATTTATTTGTTGAAATAAAGAATTAAAAACAAACAAACAAGACACTAAATAATAGAGGTAGGGAGTAATCTGTTTTACCGAATATTCGTCAGATTTAACCGAACTTCGGCCCATCCCTACTTGCCATGTTTTTTTTATACATGTAAAAACTATTGGATCGAACCAATTGCAAATCATGCTACAGAAGCGCGTTCCTGCCGTGCCTTATATGCCAGCTAATACGAAATTTGGAAAACGTTTTGGTGTCTTTCTTGGTCCTTTCCTCTACAACAAGCTTTTTGGTATGTGTAGTCTCAAGGACGCCAGTGTCCGCGAAGCTAGGTCCAGACTCTCGGGACTGTTGCTAACATGGGACTATCAAGATACAGAACAATTTTTAAGAACCATCTGTTGATTTAAAGAACAACAATTTGTTTATATTTCTTATGCTTTTTTACTGGTCCCATAGTTGGTCAGACATGAAAGTGCCTTGTGTGGGTACACTACTAATCACATTTGATATTTTGTTGCAGTATAATAATAATAATAAATTATTTATTGTACAGAACCAAAAAATAGTGTGGGTACAAAGGCGAGCCTAATGCTATAAATGCATTTTCTACCAACTAACCTTTGTGAATGGGGAGCCATTATAAGCGGGTGCAGAAATAATATTGTGATCAACAATAATGAAATATAAATACATACTAAAAGAATATACATATCCTACATATTAAATAAATATATACATAAATAATAAATACATATCTAAGTACATAGTAGAAAGTTATGGTAAGTTATTCTGTCTATGGTGTAAAAAATTGTATAACTTGTCTTTAAATATTTTGAGAGATGGAGCTTGTCTGATTACCAAAGGTAGTCTGTTCCACTGGCGAGCTGCAGATACCGAAAAGGAGTCTGAATATCTGCTAGAAGAGTGGGGAGGGATTTTAAGCAAATTGTTATGGGAAGAACGAAGTGAAAGACCGTGCGAGTCACAAAGAAATTGAAAACAAGCTTTTACTTACTAGCAGTATAGTTACTATTTGATAAATATTTGTTTGGAATAAGTGTAGATTGTATTTTGTAGGTATATTGGTAATTAAACATATTATTATTATTATTATGTGTTTGCAAAATTGCTCGAAGGCCTCCACATATTTATTTGCTTGTTGTTCCCCAGACAGAACACATTCCGTCCCGTGTTCGCCCCCCTGCTCGGCATGCAGCGGTCGGAGCGCCAGCGGGTGACGGGACTGCGCCGACTCTTGGCAGACGCCGGACTTCTCTATGACCAGGTCAAGAGCGCTTGGGATAATGAAAAACTCCAAGGTATTTTTTTTTTTTTAATTTCCAGACAGGTCACACAGCGCCATCTAGTTTCCGAGGCTTGTGTTACGGAACGGTTTTTTTTGTAATTAAATACATATTATACATATAAACACCCAGACCGAGACAAATTATACAATGTACAACTTTCCCCCGGTGGGAATCGAATCCACGACCTCCCGAGGTTACGACAACGTTTGTTACCACTAGACCACGGAGGCGGCTTTGAAATTTATCTTCTAAAAAAAAATTAAAATTGTTTCAGGTTTGGAGAAGCAGTTATCAGCTCTAGCGCTATCAGCCAAGCAAGAGGACATAAAGGAACTGATTGAGATTTTGGACTGTCACTTTGACCCGGCCAAGGAAGCCAAGGGACCCAAGCCAAAGACGCCAAAGCCCAAAAAGGTACCTCCCACAGAGGGCGCGGCTAACAAAACCACAGAAGCCAAAACCAACGATATTAACACAGAAAACAGTTTATAAACAATAAAATAATCAAGCTTACACCTTTTTCTTACAATTTACTCGAACTACAGCATTGATGTTCTAGAAATTAATTATTATTATTATTGATTAATAGGCTCGCAGCGCATTGCTGATATGCCTATATCAAGCACTGGTGTAAAGTTCATAAAATAGTCAGTTATCACCATAGTCTATGTCAATTGTCACTAGCCACTTGTCCAGTTTGTTTTTAAAAGTGTTTACAGTTGGGGATTTCAATATGTCTTCTGGTATTCTTTTCCACATATTTACAACTCTGTTATTCATAAAGTGATATTTCACATTTGTATTGCTGGATTTTCTCATCATTAAAAAAAAAACATTTGCAAAATCTAAAAGTATGCAAACGATAAGTGAGGCAAGTTTTTCTGAGCTTAAACAGCACCGACTGCCTCCGTGGTCTAGCGGTTAAATCCGTGGATTTAGACTCAGATGTACCTGGTTTAATTCCTGGTCGAGACACAAAAATATTTATTAATGTAAATAAATACATTTAATTTGTGATATTTCTCGAGTTATAGTTTTTATACGCTGGAGACATCGACGAGCTTGCCACTTGTCATGATCGGCCTGTAGTAAAGTTGGCTAAAACGGTCGTAATGATACTTAACTTCTTTTTTTTAAACAGCTCAGTTACTGAACAACCTATGTCAGTTTCATCGTAGAATCATCATGTGCTTGGTATATAAAACTTATTTGGTTCTGTCAGAATATTCTCGATATTTTCATGTTTTAAAACGAAGAGAGGAAAAAGTAAAGTATCATCACGGCCGTTTCCCTTTCGGGGTGGTCAGAAACCACGCTTATAAATAAGCGGATTCACATTTAGTCAACTCTACTATAGGCCAATCATGACAAGTGGCAAGCTCGTCGATGTCTCCAGCGTCGTACCAAACTCGAGAAATATCACAAATTAAATATTAATTAAATGTATTTATTTACATTAATAAATATTTTTGTGTCCCGACCAGGAATCGAACCCGAGTCTAATCGAACAGCATCCACCAATATAAAAAGAAGAATAAATTAAAAACTTATTACTGTTGAAACAAAATAAAAAAATAACAAATCTAACAAATTTACAAAATATAACTTCTACAATAAAATTATTCGTTTTTTCTGAACTTCAAAAAAAAACTCTCAGCTCGGCTCTGTTTTTAACTTTAATCGTAACTATCACAAAAACTTCATTTTCGTTTGACAGGTGGAAGGAAATGTTGAGGTAGTGTCTTAGAATTATGGGTATAGTTTTGAATAATCTTTAAAAATTGCTGTATTGTGCGAACGAGAGAGAAGCACAAGCATAAACGTTCCTAATAGCATCTCTCTCGCACGCACACATTTAAAAATAAATCCAATTCAATTTATTATATTTAAATACTAATTAAATTTCAAATCAAACATATTCGGCACAAGACAGATCAAATTTCGCGCGCAAATTTTTCAATCTGTCAAATTGACAGTTTGTCTATGGATAGACCCAAGTTACTGTCATTATTATTACTTTGTGAAATAGTAATTACTCAGTACAAACCTCTATTAATTAAGTATTTATTTAAAATAAAAAATACGGTTTAAATATGTCTTTAGTTTTTTAGCTACGGAACCGTTTTGGATAGCTAATCAGTTGACAGATCCCTAAAGTTTTCAAAAAATAATCTGTTACCTTATAGTTCCCTTTAAATATTTTTCCTTAGGAGTTTTTTTTTACTTCTTTTCCCCTCTCGCTTGCACAATCGCAACATTTCCAAAGATTTTCTAAAGAAATTTAAATTACGGACATGGAGATACTATAAGACCTTGCAGACTGTCCGATTTAGAAATTCTTTACTCCATTTGCAGCTGGCGACTCCCGCGCTCTCCACCACTATCTTAAATAGGTGATACTGATGGTGGTAAAGTTATTTAAATATTTTTCTTAATCCTGTCCATCACCTTTCATGATCTGGTAAAGAATGCCTTATGGTTTTATAGCTCCCATATGTACTAGGTTAAGTGCAATAAAGTATTTAAATAAATAATTTCCCCAGTCTGCCGGGGCGGGGAAAGTAACCACCGTTCGTGACGATAGACCCAGTAAAATGTATCCACTTGTTTCGGGATCAGGCTCGAATTGCCGTCATGCCCAGTCGAGCCGGCATAGTGTTAGGGACTGATATCAGTCATGAGTGTCTAATTCAAGTTGCTAACATTATTTGACCTTGCGCGCCACTTCATCGGCTGTGCGAAAAAAAAAACACATGAGCCACGTGGGTTCCGTAGATTTTTTCCTCCAGCTTTTACTAGGGCTGGCTGCTTTCTCAATTACTTTGAAAGTATTTTATTGTGCGAGCGAGAAGGATGCAAAATCTTTTAAGACCAGTATTTTCATGGATTTACACATATATTCTGCCACCATTGGATTAGTAAAACGTCTCTGAATAGTCATCAAAAAGTTATTTATTATTATTATTGATTAATAGGCTCGCAGCGCATTGCTGGTAAGCAATTGCATAAAAGCAATGGTGTAAAGTTCATAAAATTGACAGTTATCACCATAGTCTATGTCTATTGTCACTAGCCACTTGTCCAGTTTGTTTTTAAAAGTGTTTACAGTTGGGGACTTCAATATGTATTCTGGTATTTTGTTCCACATATTTACAACTCTGTTATTCATGAAGTGATATTCCATTAATTTCTAGAATTCATTGCTATGCCATAGTAAAAGTGAAAAATGATTTTTTTGCATAAATATTTACACACTTTAGTTCATAAGATTTTTCTCTTGAAATTATTCAAGTTGCTTGTTATTGGAACTGGTTATTAATATATACATGTCGTGCCCTTTATCTAGTTAACGCTTGTTGCTTATACTGTATGCACCTTAAACTTAAGCCTTGATCACACAAAACTAAACTTGTATAAAAAAACAAATTTTATTGATTTAAAATAACTCTAGCACGTATAAACTGTTGCGTTATGTTCGTACATACGCATCTCATAGCGATATAAATAAACAAAAAAGTATTTTTCAGAAACGGTAAGTAGAGTTGCGATCAATCCTATGACTTCCTGTTGTCCTTTATTTATAAAACTAAAATTACTGACTGTTCCTTCTATCTATATACTTGAATGCTGTTTATTTGTAAAAAGCCACCCGGAACTTTTTAAAACTCTTGGGGATAATTGCAATTTTAAAACGCGTTATCCTAGTAGAATAATTATTCCAGCTCATAAAAGTACTCAATATAGCCGAAATTGTTATGCAATGGCAACAAAGATATTTAATAAGCTTCCAGTTACTATTAGGGAGCTGCCACTAAAACTGTTCAAATTAAGAGTCAAACAAATGCTGGTTAATAAATGTTTTTATTCGACAAAAGAATACCTAGACACTAAGCTCGACAAAGTCATGTGACTAAATAAATATTTGTATGCTAGAAATAGCGAATCATGTGATATAATTACATATAATAATTTACATCCCTGTACCTACCATGTTTCTGACAAATAAATTATTTCATTTCAAAGATTTTGTAAGACAACGACGCGCGCGCTTCTACTAAATCTGTCGTCGCCTAGAACGAACAAACAAACGTGTCACCTTTTCACGCGAACTGATTCTTCTTAGTCGTTACACTCTTGGCAGAGTAGTCGTCGCACGCTTAAAAAGCCGTCGCCACTCTTCTCGAACTGCAGCCTTTGCTTCTTTAACCTGGTCGGTGTCGAGTAATGACGTCAGAACCATACGCGAGGTTACAAAAACGAACGCAGCTCGGAACCTAGTAGAGGCGCGCGCGTTGTCTTAGAAAATCTTTGCGTGCGATATTTCTTTATGATCGTAGAACAGTGTTGGATTTTAAAAAAATCTGATTTTATATAAGTATAGTTTTATATTGTTTGTGGTCTGTAATTTATAGTGCAAATGTTAGAAAGGGCTCCAAAATTAAATCTAGAATGTTTGCACTTATTATAAGACTAGTATTAACTTAAAAAAGAAGTGACAAAAAAACAGTTATTTAACTTTGAATGGCCGTCATGAAAATTTTAAATATATCAGATCCGTCACTGTTCTACGATCATGACGATTTGTAAATAGTGTTATTTAAAATACGTAATGTTTTGTGTGACAAGGTTCAAGTTAGTATGGTGGCATACATATAATAAAGACTGGTATTTGTGATAAACGGATCGTGCAATATCCGCTATAAAATAAACTTCATCTGTCTCTGTGGCCTAGCGGTTAAGTCAGTGGATTTGACGCTGAGTTACCGGGTAGAGACACAAAATGTATTTAATTTTTGGTTGTTCCCGAGTTTGGTTCGCTAGAGACATCGACGAGCTTGCCAATTGTCATTATGGGCCTATACTTTACAAAAAGCGTGGTTTTGACCACGCCGAAAGGGATACAGTTGGTATTTAAATAATATTATTATGATGGGTTATTTCTTTTATGAAAACAGTTTTAGGCAGTTATTTCCTAACTAAATTAACAATAAAATATGGCTTTTTGCACGCTCCGCTATCTTAAAAGAGGTCTTAAGAATCGTTTGTATATTTCTTAACATTGGTTAAATGTTAATCAAGCATTGTTATTAGTTTTTTTTTAAAATTCAAAATGGCTTCATCAAAAATACATTATATCTTACTACATAATACAAGTATATCTTAATCTGAAAATATCTAATCAATCCTTGTTTATTATTTAATATACTTATTCCAGATATGTAAAATAGGATATGTTATGTTGTATTTAATAAGTATTTTTTAGTAAAGTACATAATTACATCTAATTTGTAGATACAATTTATAACCTTTTTTACGCTTTACGATAGCCGCCAGTTCTGAAGGTATATTACCCCTAACGTTTGCTTATAGGGTTCAAAAATTGCTGAAATACCAACGGGACAGCCAAATTAAAACCATAACCAGTAAGACAAATTTGACAATTCATTTTGCACAAATGTTGCCACACTCCGTAGTGCTGTTCGTATCGATTTTTAAATACACAAGGCCTTGATTATCAGTGGTTTATCCATATTTCTCTTTATTTAAAAAAAATAAAAATGAATACCGCTATATCTTGTGAACGAAGCGAAACTTTCAAGCAACAAGTCAAACACAGGGTAATTAGGTTTCACTTATGACACATCGATAGAGAATTATTAGAAAGAAAAACCCTGTTTTTTACCAATTAATTACCCAACCGCAGTACTAAAACAAATTCGTTAATATACATCGGCACAAATATTCAGTTTTTTTTAAAATAATAATCTATAATATTATAATCAATATCGGCCACATCTGTCATTTGTCAAGCCTTGTCTCACGGATTATGGTTTTAACTATAGCAATTACGTGGCTATCTAAATGTTATATTGTAAACACCCTTTCTAAAACCGGCTGTAAGTATAATAAATAATAATAGAGTATGGATTAAATTCATATTCTATTTTTTTTGTAAAATAAAATTTAATACCCATTTAGGGTAGTTGAGCATTAAGCTTCGTTTAAGAATTACAAGCGGTTCTGTAGTTTTTTTATTATTATTATTATGAAACGTTTACAAAATAAATGCGAGTGCCTTAGCAACTCAGTCAAGTGAGAACTTTTTTATCGAAAATTAATTAATAATTGTTACAAGAAAAAAAAATCTGTAACTTTTCTGTCTTAAAACTTCTTCTTTTTTTTAAATTAGAAAAATAAGGCGAGGTAAATGTACAATAAAAGTATAAATTTATTATCACGTGACATGAATATAAAGCGCCTTACACACCATCCATTTTGCGTGCTGGACGCGTAGCATACACACTATCCAGCATGTTAGATGCAATCGCACTATTAAATCAGCATCACGACAAAAAGAATTTGAAATTTCGTAAAGTTAGGATGCATCAGAAGAGATCAAATACAAAAAACGCCAAAAATATTAAAATAAGATATTTTTCGATCCATTATCACGTACAATTCCTTGCAACACAAGCTCTTAAGGGCCGGATTAGGAGTCTGATCTGAGCATGAATTAATTTGTGCTTCCAAATGTCAAAGTGACAGTAATATAAAAAAAAATGTTCTCGAACTCAAACTGGAAGCACGAGCTAATGCTAAGATTAGACTATTAACCCCTAAATATTCAATCTGCTGTATTCAAGCATCAATCATTATTTCTGTTCTTTGCTTCGTATATAACACTCCAGAGGCCTAATTCTGGCGCTTTCGACTTATGTATTCGAAATATTCGAAACGAAAAGTGACAGATCTCCATAGAAAACTGTCAGTTTCATTCGAGCAAATCTGGCGGACATGCTTGTCGAATCGTGAGCCAGGCACTAAATAAGTACTTAATTAATTTTTATAATACCTGTACTAAATAAATTTATGTAGTCATTGGCTTAAGCAAATTCCGGTGGAAATGTTAGGGACAAAAGCACGCATGATCTGCAGTGTGGTTGGGCCTGTCCCTGGATAAAAATTGGATCGTGCAAGTCCAGCAAGCAAGTAATAATTATCGCGTATGACATTGGCAGGCTGTGTGACAGCAAAATGGATGGTGTATAAGACGCTTTATGTGATAATCCACTATTAGTTGATAATTTCCTCGAACATTCGAAAATCAGCCTAAAAAAATTATGTATTATTTTCTTATTAGGTACCAGTTTGTATTTATTCCTTAAAAAAAGTCGCAAAGTATTTAAGTTTTAATGTAGTAAATATCTTTTTTTGTCTTTATTATTTATTTACATTTTTATATCCTACTTTATATATATAGTGTAATTATTTTTTTGTTGCTACTGTTTTTTCTTTATTAGGGCATTGATAAACAATGTGTGCAATTATGGTGTCTTTTGTGAACTACCGGCTAAACGTCGGCTTGAAATATAGGTATATAACTAATACCTTGGTATTTAATAAAGAATGTAATTTTAGAACGTAATAATTGAAATCTAATATAATATATCTAAAGTTGCAATATTTTTTACTTAAAATTATATAAATAAAATAATCTAAAAACTAAAATTTAACTGGAATACAAAGTCAATAATAATAATTAGTTGTAATGTGTAAACTAATGCAAAACTTCCTAAAGAAAATAAATTATAAGTCAACTAGAAAAAAAATATCTGCCCAAGACCAATATAAAAAAATATCAAAAACTGTAAAAAAAATAATAAAAAAAAGCATTATTACGTACGAAAATTACATAAACTAAATACCAAAAAAGTTTTTTAAATTTGTTTTTGCATATTTGTTTATTAGAGAAATCAATTTTTATATTTATTATTGGTCATTAGCCGGTAGCTTCCAAAGTTTTAGGACTGATCTTTGCATCCGTATTTACTTATTTTTTTTCCTTTTTTTTAATTATTAAAGAACGGGACACATATAGTTTGTCTATTATTTTTTGCCATAGACAAAAACCGATCAGGAATCGTATGTACCTAACTTTATAATTATAGTTTAGTTTTAAATAGACTGTACATATATTTAATTTCATATTTTGTTCAGATCTCTAATACATATGTAAGTCTATATCAAATTGTTTTATTTAACCCTTAATAAGGCAGCAGCTGAGTTGCCACCAATTTTTTTTGTGTTCTCTACTCCCGATGGATGAAGGGTGGCAAAGGCCCAGTCTGACGTAATATATCTTTCTTTGAATGAGTTAATCATCAAATTTCAGATGTTGCAGAATTCTATGTTTTTCTTGGCTCGCAGCATTATCGCCTGAAGACGTCGGGTATAATATGGGAGTTCACGGCGCAGGAAATCCGCTGCGACTTATATTTAAAGTCCAATTTATCGTTTTCCATAATTATTTACATTGTAGCACATTATTAACCAAAACAACACCATTTTTGCTTAACAATATCCACAGTGAATTAATTTACAAAACAAAAACTTGTACTTGACATGTCCGCGCAAAATGGCGCGAAGGACTCACTGCTTTTTCTTTAAATTTATTCATTCATACATTCATTGCGTCCTAGACGTCCACTGTTGGAGATGGGCCTTCCAGAACATATTCGTATATCTGGAGAATTTGTGACGGGTTGGCGAGGATCTGATCAATTTTTATTGACAATTTATTAACGATTCCACAAATATGTATTATTGGAAAACGGCTGTACATGAATATGACTGCAGTAAGTAAGAAAAGTGTATTTCCCATTGGTATATGCCGGGTGGGTTTGAATCGACCTTTGTAGGATTTTAGGGTAAGCGTTCTTACAACCGACCCACCGCACTATGTCATGTAAAATGCATTTTTTAAATAAAAGTATGTAGTAAAATGCATTTATAAAAGTAGCCAGTTTAATGCATTGTATATATAAAAGTAGCTAGTTTAATGCATTGTATATATAAAAGTAGCTAGTTTAATGCATTGTATATATAAAAGTAGCTAGTTTAATGCATTGTATATATAAAAGTAGCTAGTTTAATGCATTGTATATATAAAAGTAGCTAGTTTAATGCATTGTATATATAAAAGTAGCTAGTTTAATGCATTGTATATATAAAAGTAGCTAGTTTAATGCATTGTATATATAAAAGTAGCTAGTTTAATGCATTGTATATATAAAAGTAGCTAGTAAATGCATTTTATTTATAAAAGTAGCTAGTAAATGCATTTTATTTATAAAAGTAGCTAGTAAATGCATTTTATTTATAAAAGTAGCTAGTTTAATGCATTGTATATATAAAAGTAGCTAGTTTAATGCATTGTATATATAAAAGTAGCTAGTTTAATGCATTGTATATATAAAAGTAGCTAGTTTAATGCATTGTATATATAAAAGTAGCTAGTTTAATGCATTGTATATATAAAAGTAGCTAGTAAATGCATTTTATTTATAAAAGTAGCTAGTAAATGCATTTTATTTATAAAAGTAGCTAGTAAATGCATTTTATTTATAAAAGTAGCTAGTTGAATAATAGATAACTGACAATTTAGCAAATCATTTCTGAAACTTTGTAAGAGAAAATATTTTAATAAAAACTACCATTATAAAATTAATCACTTTATTAATCATAATTGAAGTAAAATCAAAATTGGACTGTTCGTTTTCTGTTCAAACTCATTCTTGACAGATCCAATGTATTTCTGGAGCTGCTTTCACTTCCTTGCAATTCTGGGTATAAAAATATCAGCTGCAATGTAAAACGTAATGCTATAATAAAGTGGTTATGGCAAGAAACACATTGTAAAAAATAATGTGTTTTTATAAAAAAATGTTCAGGTGGCCGCTTCGTGCCGACAAACCCAGTAAAGTGTATCCACACGTTTCGGGATCAGGCTCGAATTGCCGTCATGCACAAGCCGGCATAGTGTTGGGGACTGATGTCAGTCATGAGTGTCTGATTGCAGTTGCTAACATTCATGGACCTCGCGCGCCACTTACCATCAGGTGGGCGCAAGGTCACATTTCGTGCTAGTATAAAACATAAATGTTTCGGACCCTTCTGAGAAATACCTAGCACTTTGAGCGACCTTGAACTTGTGGACACTTCTTGGCAGAGTGGTCGTGGTTGTTATTTGAGTGTCAGTGGCACGCTTAACAAGCCATCGTCACTCATCTCGAACTGCAGCCTTCCTGGCGCACTGTAAGAATTTCAACCTACCACGCATTCTCTTGCCATCGACTTTTCCCTGAAATACCAAGCGCTCCAGGATAGACTTGTTGGTTCTGAACTCTGTCCATGATATGCCTAACATTCTCCGCCCACATCTTTTTATTTATTTAATTATTAGATGCTCATGACAAGATGCAGTCATACCAAAATATAAACAGATACATACAACTAAGATCTGGACTTCATCTCAAAAATTTGAGCATACGAGGGGCGTTCAAAATATTCTCGGTATGTGGATAAAAACAAACAAGTACGAAAAGTTTGATATTTTTATTTTTCAATATACTCCCCCCCTATGTTCATACACTTATAAGATCGATCAATTATTTTTTTTAATCCCTCATAAAAATATTTTTTATCTTTGGTGTAAAAATGCTCCTCCACGGCCGTCTTCAACGCTTCATCGTCAGAAAATTTATTTCCACGCAGATCCTTTTTAAGATTGGGAAACAAAAAGAAGTCGCTTGGGGCTAAGTCCGGACTATAGGGTGGATGAGTAACAGTTTCAAACCCACATTCAACAATAGCTGCCTTGGCAATATGAGCAGTATGGACAGGGGCGTTGTCATGCAGAAGCAGAACACCTTTGGTTAACTTTCCTCGCCTCTTTTCTTTGATCGCATCTCTTAATTGACGTATAACGTTAGCGTAGTACTGCCCTGTGATATTTACACCTTTTTCTTTATAATCGATAAGCAAAACTCCTTCACAATCCCAAAATATTGTGGCCATGACCTTGCCAGCTGACGGGATTACCTTGAACTTCTTGGGATGAGCTGAACCCTTAATGTGCCACTGCATGGACTCCTGTTTGCTCTCTGGGTCATAATGATGAACCCAGGTTTCATCTCCAGTAACTATTTTTTGCAGCACCTCATCGGGATTTTCACCACACAGGTCGATAAAATCTGAACAGCAAGCCACACGCATATCCTTTTGAAGAAGCGTCAGCATTCGCGGAACCCATCTTGCACTTACTTTTGACATATTAAGATGGTCATGTATAATGTCATGTACGGTACCAATAGAGAGATTGGTTACTTGAGCTATAGATTTTACCTTCACTCGGCCGTCTTCCAATATAAGTTTTTCCACTTTATCAATATTTTCTTGTGAGGTAGCCACTACAGGCCGGCCAGGTCTAGGGTCATCTTCAATACTCTCCCTTCCACGCTTAAATTCGCTTGACCATTTTTGAATAGTAGATAAAGAAGGAGCAGACTCACGGTAAACACAATCCATTTCCTCTTTTATGGTTTTTTGATTTTTACCCTGTTTTGTCAAGAATTTTATGACGGATCGGTGCTCTAATTTCGTTAAAATTGTTAATTCGCTCATGGTGTTCATGTTTGTTCGGCAATTGCAGAAAAACAAAAGAACATCTCGGTTCCAATTTTACTTTTTTTTAATGTCAATGGATGAATCTTAGCGGCCAGTAACAAATATATATATAAAAGAGGTTGTAACGTATCAATACCGAGAATATTTTGAACGCCCCTCGTACAGCTTGCTATTTTTACAACCATTCCAATGGTAAGGTTAAGAGGTGGTTTCCATAGCTGGGCATTAACTCGTTAATCCAACGAAGTTAACATTCTGATTAACGGGTTAACTTTTAAGTTAACTTTTAAAAATGTTAACGGACACGTTAACTTCCGTTAATATGCAGAAGTTCGTTAATCGTTAATCCAATGCCACTATTTACCGCACGGCACCGCGGTGTGGCGCGAAAAACAGGTTCAGACAAGTATGAAACGACAAGTGCCGGGCGCGGCGGCGCGTGAGACAAAAACAAAACTAGATATATTTTGCCGGCGCGTGCGAGTAAGAAAACTGCGAAGTACTAGCGCCAGTGCTTAGAGTGACGAGTGTTGTGTTTGTTGTTATTATAAATTACTGTCAGTGATAATTTGCGTGTTAATAAAGAAGAGTGCAGTGTAATTAGTTAGATAGAAAAGTGTACTGTGCAGTGTAGTAATTAAAACTATATCATGGAAGACATGAAATCGGATTTCAGCGGTCCTGATGAGAATCCTTGGCCACATTTGACTGAGTATGTGGAATTTGTATCCAGATCGGGCCAGCAAATACTTTTTGCTTGTAAGCGTTGCTTGCCGAAAGACACCAAAATAAAAGTTCATGTATCAAGCCTGAATAATTTGAAACAACATATAAGAAGGGCATGTAGAGTCACAATACGTAGTTTGAAGAGATTGTTAAGGCGGGCTCTAACCGAGGCAAGACTCTTTCTGACAATATTATATATTATCCTGTTAACTTCTAGAACCTAAACCAACAGGTTTTATAAGTTCACTAACGCAACTATATAAAAATGCAATTTTACACATATTAACGATTAGCATTAACTTCCGTTAATTCTTCCGAAATGTAACGCTTTAACGTTTAACGAAGCTAACTTTTTTTGTAGCGGATTAACGATTAACGAAGTTAACTATTTGATTAACGGTGCCCAGCTATGGTGGTTTCTTTATCATATTGCAGTATGAGAAAAGGAGGTGATTTTGAAACCGACCCCCAATCACA
Source organism: Tinea semifulvella (assembly GCA_910589645.1). NCBI lineage: Eukaryota > Metazoa > Arthropoda > Insecta > Lepidoptera > Tineidae > Tinea > Tinea semifulvella. Next base: position 3,127,341 of record OU342604.1, read on the forward strand.
ATTTATCAGTGCAATGCATTGAATATACACTTAAACATACATTTGTTTCGTTGTGAGAATTTATTATATATAAAAAAAAAGTAATTGTCAGTAGCTAATTAATGTCAAAAATCAAAATAATATAAAGATCTAAATTAAATTAATAATAATATTTCTAATAGGTTCCAATGATTTATTTCATTCCCTTTTCCGTATAAAAAACAACACAGCATTAATCCGTTTTATTTCTCTCGCCCAGGGTTGCGGTCTCTGCAGCATACAGGAAAGTAGGCAACACAAGAGCCAGGATTTAAGTAGCTTTCGTAATGTTTCGGTTTACCATATTTTCTTTAGCTTGTCCATAGCAGATCTCGACACTGCCATTTCCTGCAGCGCTGTCAGTTGTTTGTCATTATGTCGCGCGCCATTTTCAAGTTAATTTAATATTAGGTTTTCTTTTAAATTATTTAATATTGTAATTCGTTTATACTGTTTCTATATTACTTCTAAAACAAATCTATAATTAATATTTAAGTAGGAAGTGAAAAAAAATGTCTGTAACACGGCAAGTTATTTAAAAAGACCAAAATAAGTTAATAATATTAAACTTTACACATATAAAGATGAATAAACCGAGAGATGTATATTTGTTAGTATTCATACTCAAAGATGTGGAATCCGCAATTTATCTTCTATACATTTAAAAAAAAACTGACGTTTTACGAATGAAAATGTGATTTAGACCGTTCCGTCCTCAATGGGGTGTATCACTAACTTTTTATCACGATAGATGGCGCATGATAGATGGTACCTAATTTAACTGTCAGTTGCATAGAAAACTTGTATTTTTATTACGAAATTTATTATTTTCTGAATATTATGTCGAAGTGAGCAGCTTTTAAGTGTAGAAATGGAGATTTTTAAGTGAAATCAAAGTAATCAAATAATTCAACCTTTTTTCTTTTTAAATACGGTGTTCGCTTTCTTAATTCGTATTTTAAGGTAGGTAACGTTAATTTAAAATACATTTTTCTGTTATAAAAATATAAAACTACAAAAACATTTAAAAAATAAAGCGTCAAAGATGTTAACAAGGTACCAGTGCCGCTAGCGACATCTACAATAAGCTTTGCCTGATACACCCCATTGATATCACGCTCTGAGCATCGAAATCGCGAGATTTGATTCGGAACGAGACGGTCAGTGTCATATTCGTTCTAAGCGCTCTGAGCGCGATTCGGAATGAGGGGACAGCACTAGTAGAGGCGCGCGCTCACAAAACCTATGGTATATAATGAAACGTGTAAATAAAAATGCATACATATATAATTAAAGTTTTAATATGAATACTTATGTAAGATAATTGTGAAAAAAATCAATCCCAGCCTACAGTAATATTTAAAATACATTAAACTAAATTACAAGTTAAGTATCTACTTTACGAGTGGTCAAAGTCTGTTTCTTTAACGAATTTATTTTTTGCGCTTAAAGAAACAGACTAAGGGCCACAAATATATCGAAGGAATCTTAATTGGCGTAAAGGACAAAGCACAAATATAGGGATGAACAAAAAAACGGGGTGAGTTCTTCGCGCCATTTTGCGTGGACATGTCAAGTGCAAGTTCTTGTTTTGTAAATTAATTTTCTGTGGATATTATTGGTCAAAAGTGGTGTTATTTTGTTTAACAATGTGCTACAATGTGGAAAAAGATAAATTGTACTTTGAATAATGGGGCGCAAGTTGCAATTTTTTTACGGCTTATACTGGGCTGCGCGAGTGACTCCAAAAAATAGGAATGGGTCTAGCCCATACAACCAAGCCTGACGTAGTATATATATATATTTTATGGGTTAATGATGTTATCATCAAATTCCAGATGCTGCAGAATTTGATGCTTTTCTTGGAGTCACTCGCGGCACCATAGCTCAAACACGTCGGGTAAAAATGGGAGTTGACAGCGCGGGAAAACCGCAAAAAATAAACTGCAACTTGTGCCCCATATTTAAAGTCCAATTTATCGTTTTCCACATTGTAGCACATTATTCAACAAAATAACACCACTTTTGACCAATAATATCCACAGAAAATTAATTTACAAAACAAGAACTTGCACTTGACATGTCCACGCAAAATGGCGCGAAGAACTCCTCTATAGTTATAAAAAGGCAGTGATTACATAAATTTTCTAAAATACTTCAATCAATCAAATTCAGTGTGAATATAAAGAGCCATTAATTTTTTACGTGAGACAATTTAGGGGGGTAAGGGGGGGTCGATCGACCAAGTCTTATTTTTTTTACAAAAACGCAATCTTGTCTTGTTAGTTCTTACGTAGGATTACATAAATGCGCAAAGTTCATATTATTCCAGTGGCCACTTTCCGAGTAGGTATTGAGCCCCTGGACTGACCAAAATTCTTTAAGATTACATAATGATTAAAAAATCTTTAAAACAAAACCATAGACCATGATTATATGTAAAAATAATAATCCTTTAGTTTCTTATGTAATAAATATTAAAACAAGAATCGTCATATTCTTGTTTTTTCCTACAAAAGGGGGGAGCGGGTCAAAAATCGTCTTGCGTGGGAAATAAATGACCCCTAGAGATTAATAAACCCTTCGTTCCGAGACGCGCTTAAACTGTTTTGCCAAGCTGTGTGACGTCACAAATGACATCATTTCTCGCGCTCAGACTGCTCACGATATCGAGGTAGATCGCTCTGAGCGCTGTCAGTTGTTTGTCATAACGTCCCGCGCCATTTTCAAGTTAATTTAATTTAGGTTTTCTTTTAAATTATTTGTTAAATTGTAATTCGTTTATACTGTTTCTATATTACTTCTTAAACAAATCTATAATTAATATTTAAGTAGGAAGTGAAAAAAAAAATGTCTGTAACACGGCAAGTTATTTTAAATGACCAAAATAAGTTAATAATATTAAACTTTACACATATAAAGATGAATAAACCGAGAGATGTATATTTGTTAGTATTCATACTCAAAGATGTGGAATCCGCAATTTATCTTCCATACATTTAAAAAAAAAAACTAACATTTTATGAATGAAAATGTGATTTAGACCGCTCTGAGCATCCAAATCGCAATATGATTCGGAACGACGGTCAGTGTCATATTCGTTCTAAGCGCTCTGAGCGCGATTCGGAATGAGGGGAAAGAGTTCTATTATAATCAAAGGTCAGTGATTACATTTAATTTTTTTTGAGAAATAAAGAGTTTATAAATAAATGAGAAGGAACAATAATATTCTAAATATTACTTTACGCAAAACTAGTGATTCTACCAGTTTATGATTTAGGGAATGTCCTTAATAACCTCGGCCAGTTGTTCCCTAGAATGCTGGTGGTACAGTCCGCCAGGTGTCATGGTGACCACCTCCACGTTGCTTTCAGATAACTTCTCCTCCATAACCTGCTTCAAGATGGTGAGGGCCGATTTGATAGCTTCCTTCAAGTTCATTGATTTGTGGTATACTTCCTAAAACAATAAATAATCATTTTAAAGTAGGTAACAGCTAATAGCAAATTATCATCATGACCATATCCCTTCTGGGGTGGTTAGATCCTAAACTTTTAAAAAAGCAGATTCAAGAGTTCATCGCATCATTACAGCTCCAATATATTCCGGAGAATTTGGCCTACACTCAACACGCTGGCCAGATGGGTTGGTAAGTGTCATCTGATGACAATTTATTAACAATTCCACAAGTTGTTAGTGGAACTGGGACTGACGACTTAACATGCTCTCTGAGGCACGGAAATGGTGGTGTTGTAAATCTAAAAAAAGTGTATTTCTCATTGATACAAGCTGCTGTTCGAACCCACGTATTTAGTATGTTAAGAAATGGCCTTACAAGAAAGCCACCACCGCTGGCAGCATATATAAATATTGACACCTTGGGGTAGAAAGGTCATATAAACCATTTTACCCCAAATAAGTTATGAATGCAGTTTTATTCAGAATTTTCCACACTATTGATTGATCTTTGTACAATAAAATAAGGTTTTCCATTGCAAGGAACATAAAATATATCAAATCTCACTTTATTAAGTCAATATACCTATAAGAACAGTCATTAGCCAAATTGTTTTTAGAATTTAGTTTTTTTTAGTCCTGCTAATAATAATAATATTGATTTTGTAACAGTTTTTATGTGGCAGATTCTCAAATTAATAATATTTTACCTGTGCCCACCCATGCGCGTATACATAACACTACCTTTAACAATTGTTTCACAGTAAGAGTATTAAAGAGTTTTCCTAAAACTATTCGGTCTATTGATTTGAAAACATGGGAAAGCTCTTTTATATAGCAGCTTGGTGCATACTATAGCCCTGGTCTGAATGTAATGCATTAGGTTTTGTCTAACTAAATTTATTAATATCGAACCAACAATGGATATAACATACTGATGACGTTTTCCATGATGCGCTAGGTGATGATGATATGTTTCTAAAAAATAAATACAAAACTGTATAGTGCATTGCCTTTACCAATGCTAAAAATAAAATTACTTTTTCAAAATTTATGACAAAGAACTTCAGTCACTGTCACTGATGACGCCGCTCCAAAGAGAGGCGAAATATTTGGCAATAAAATTTTTAAGCTTCAATTTATATATTTTACCAAGTAAGAAACACATCTAACACATTTTATTTGTTGCAGATAATAATAATAAAGTTTATTTCCCAGATCGATTTTACACAGTTAAATACAATCCAATTAATAAAACTAATAGAAAACAGTAAAAACTAAGAACGAAGTTATATATATATATATATATAGTTTGTTGTTTTTAAAATTTTAGTATATATATATATACTAATTTTTGCAACTCAAATAGTGAATAAAAAAGTTTATAAATAAAATATGATTCAAATTATTTATTCTCTCAAAGGTTGAATTTACCTACATTGTCTGGTACAATCTGATGATGTCACTATCAGTTCTCATTGAATAGAGTTTATAAGTACTGACCTGCAGACTCTGCTGAGCCCCCTCACTGCCGGAGCCGATGGCCTTGGCATCATACTGGACAAAGGTACCACTCGGGTCCATGTGGAACAACTGGGGACCCTTCTCGTCTATACCTGCGATTGCAAATACAACATATTGTCGGTTAAATTGCAGAAGTCATAAGGGGTTAGGAGATTATCCAAAATTTTCAAAGTAGTCTTATTAACTTTCTAGGGAAAAAAATTATGGGACTTTTTGAACATGCAGTGTAAACTCCATGTAACGTCACTCGGTTTAACGACAAACTTCCTAAAGCGTAAAAAACAATTGGCTTTAGTTGGTTTAGCTTGTCTTCCAATTCAGATTTTTCTTCTCTCCATTTAACAACAACTTTCTATAATGTCATAAAATGCACAGTTCCTTCAGTGTCGTTGTATAGAGTTTACACTGTATTTTCCAACCTATTGTAGGTCACAAGCCGGACTATTGTTCCCACATCTCTTTCCACACACAATGGATCCATCGAATGCTTAGAAATTTGTCTTCTTTTATCATATGCCTAATTCTGGGCAGAGAAAAATAGCAACAACATTTATAACGATTTTCGTCTATTTTACTAAATCAAATATATGATTAATATATCTCATAAATGTCGGTAATTTTATTTCCTAGAAAGATGATACAATTCTCAAAAGTACACCCACACTTATTACACAAATTTGGACTTTATACACACAAATTATTGGATTGTGCAAATGAGAGCGTTAAGCAACATATTTGCCATGTTCTACTTGAAAGCGAAGAAGACAAATTTCTAAGCATTCCATGGATTCACCGTGCGGTTGCCGGGTCCATCGTGTGTGGGTAAGAGATGAGAAGAATGGTGTCTCGGGCTTGCGACCGACAATAGGCTGGTTTAAGAAAATGCCTCCTTTTTTCATTTTATTGCGCGATAATACGCTCACCATCCACCATTCTACTTCTCTCCCTACCCAACCAGATACTGTATGATTTCGTTAATGCCGTCAGTAAGTTATGCAAAGATTTCGCTGGAACTCCTCTCGCACCAACTTCCACTGCATAAAGCTGAGTCTTCAACCCGTTTCTGATCATTTGCTTGCACAAAGCTTGCTTTTATTACCGAGTTTTGCAGTGTGAATGAAAACCATAGAGCAACGCCAAGTCGAACAACTTTCAAAGCAAAATAAAGGAAAAAAGTGCTTAAACCCTGAAGTCAAATACAGGGATAGGTAAATAATTTTTTTTTATTCTATACGGAGCAAGTCTATAACAATTAAAAGCTATTATGTGTATCATGCTGAAACTGTATTAAAAATGTGTAAAACTTATTGACTCAATTATATGTGTATAAAGGTATATTTCTTGGAAAATTATACATTGCGGTGACATATGATCTGCAGTGGAGATCTAGAACTCTGTGCTGATGCCCTACCTGCAAACATGACGGCTACTCCAAACGGTCTGGACATGGCGGTGCCACTGTCATCATCACTGTCTCCAAACTGTATGGCGAGATTGGAGACGGCCTGCGCACATGACTCCACACTCATCCTCTCGTTGTACACAAACCAATGGTTCTGGCATTCCACACGAGCACGCTCCACTAGAGTCCTACAAAAAAACAACTAACTTAACAACAATTGGTTTTAATGTGTACTGTCCCCAGTAAAATTAACCCTTTCCTTTGTGTTGTGTCGTAACTCATCTTACATACTAAAAAATACCTTTTCTTTTCTGTTCTAGTGTTTGTGATTCGCTGTATGTGTAACTAAATAACTCATAACATACATTCATAACATTTGTTTATATTAATAAAACACACAAACGTGATGTTGGCACAAATGCCTTAGTGGCAATTGCTATTACTAGTTTTAAAAAAAGAAAGAAGTATTTAACAATCAAGATAAATTCAAAGCAAAGGAGATTGACAAAAATTATATGGAATTTAGGCTAAACCTGCGTCTGTGCTAAATTGTTGCAATAAAAAAGAAAATGAACAAAGGAATAATGAAGACAAATTGTGGGTGTCTCGGGCTTTGAGCTAGCTTCCATTCACCACTGTGCTCCTATACCTACACAACCGAATACTATATCATTCCAATAATGCCATATTGAAGCTTGTTCCGTAAATGTATTGACGGCCGACCTGCTAAGGCCCAATTATTTGAGTAACTGGCGAAAAGATGTTGCTGGAATTACTTCCGTACCAACTTCCACTGCGTAAAGCCGAGTCTTGAATTGGTTCCTTGATGATGACTTCTGAATTCTATAAAAAGTAAAGTATCAGAAACGACATTTCTTACTGGTAATTTATTTTATAGAAGCGGATTCACATTTACTATAGCCAACTTTACTATAGGCCAATCATGACAAGTACAAGTAGCAAGCACGTCAATGTCTCTAACTCACTAAACTCAAGGAATAACACAAATAAATTTAATAAATTATTGTGTCAAACCAGGATACCTTCGAGTCTAAATCCACGGACTTAACCGCTTGACTACAGGGACAGTATGAATCCCATGCAGTGCTACAATTATTTTACAATTAACACAGCTCAGAATGGTGAGCATGTTTTTTTGCAATAAAAAGACGAGGTATCCTTTTTAAACCAACCCAGTCAGTTGCAAGCACGAGACACTGTTTTTCTCCTCTCATCTCCACACATGATACTGCACCCACATGGTGTAAGCTGCAAATGGAATGCTATTTCATTTTATTATCTATATTTGTAAAATTACTTATATGAATTAATTTAATATTAATTAAATTATATTTCAATGAAAAACTTTTACTAACAGGAAAAGTAATAGATGGTGAAAGAACAAGAGGAAGAAGCCTCAAACGATGGTGACTGACCACCTAAACATCCCAGTACACCAAGCCACTAGTACACCAAGTACACTGCACCGAGGACCACAATCACTGGAAACGTCTGGTAGATGGACTGCAATATAGTCACAATTCCTAACAGTAGGGTACCAACCAAGGAGGAGGAAGTGTAAAAGGAATTTTTACAGTAAAAAGTTGCTAGGTCATCATAACATACTTTATGCAAACTTTTTTAAATGTCTAAAATTAGAATTTAAAAACTAACCTAGAATCAGCCATAAGTCCAGATACAGCGCAAGCAATATGTCGATCGACTTCAACAATCTTTTCAATAGTAGTTGGCTCCATCAGAGGCGAAGTTATCCTTTTCTCCACGGCCAGGACAACTCCTTCAGAAGTACATATTCCGATCGCTGTAGACCCCAATTTGATGGCCTCGATAGCATATTCCACTTGGAACAGACGGCCTTCAGGGCTGAAGGTGTTCACACCACGATCGTACTCAGATCTAGTCAAAAACATCTGGAAATAACAAGTTTTGGATCACCGGTTTATAGGTTAGGATGACATCGCAACTTAAAATGTATATGAAAATTAAAATACTTCAAAATAAAACAATCTATTTACCTTGTTATGTTGTTAATTCACGACTTTATAACTAAATAGTACCAGTCCAAAAACTGGCGAAATGAGTAATCAAAAATTTTAACAAGTAAACGAAACGTCAAACAAATTATATGCTTTTTTTTTTGGGCATAGATTTCATACCTTTCAACCAAAGTTGTAATAAGATTTTAAAATTTTATTATCGAATATAATAAATAATAAAATTGCATGTACATCTACTTAGTACCTACTCACCTTTGCTATGTTTGACTTAAAAGCATATAAAGCAAAGCTTGCTTTTTTTACCGAATTTTGTATAAAAACCATAGACAACGCCGACTTTCAAAGCGAAATATAGTTAAAACAAAAGCGCTTAAAGGGACAAGTCGAATATAGGGAATATATATATATGTATAATATATACACTGTCGACCAATAAAGTGGTCTACCACGCGGTTAAGATTTATTTTAATGTCTATTTATTTATTAATATATGTCATCTAATAATAGAGTTGATTTTCCCTTGAAACTAAAACTAACCTATTACCTTTTAATATTTTAAAATACATGAATATAATAAATATATAATTTCAAAGAAAAGTTTGTCAAAACTGATAGAACACTTTAATCGTCCACTGTATTGCTTCCGCTTAGATGTGGTTCGATTCCCGGTCGGGATACAAAAATGTATTTAAATAATGTGTTACATATCTATCCTATCAGGTCAAAGACCGCCTCCGTGGTCTAGTGGTAACAAACGTTGCTGTGAACTCGGGAGGTCGTGGGTTCGATTCCCACCGGGGTCAAGTTGTACATTGTATAATTTGTCTCGGTCTGGGTACTACTATACTGGGTATACTATACGTATATATTTACAAAAAAAAAAGTATAATAAATGTAGTTTATCAACCATCTAGTTTCCTTAACACAAGCCTCGTAGCTTACCACAGAAACTAGATGGCGCTGTGTGACCCGTCTGGAAATATTTATTATTTATAATATAATTATTATTTATATTTTTTATAAATATTTTTCAAGAATCAAACAGTAGTTTTTAACAAAATAATTTTTACCTTGTTTCTACATTAAATTATGGTGTACCTACGAGTATGCACATCTTACATAAAAAAAAAGTTACGCAAAAAGGATGTGGATTAAATTATTATAAAAATATTTATAAATTTTAATCGTCCTTAGAATGATATATTATGTTATAAAAAAAAACCGTTTACTCTATATGTATTAAATATTGGACTAATCCATCGATGTATCGATAGACTAATCTAATTTCCAACTTAAATGGCCTACCTATAACTTAAAATAATCTTGGATTGGATCCTTTTTGCGTAACAACGCGCAACGTCCAATTATAATAGTATTTGCAAACTGATACTGTATTACAATCTTGTATGTTGTCATTGTAAACTAATGTAGGTTCTACGGTGTATATAAGAGTTATTCGCGTACCTAGTGGTGGAATAACTTATGGATACTCAATAAGCTTAGCTAAGGATTTTTGTTATTAAATAATAGTCACTCATATGTACTAAACATTTATTTACATATCATCAACATGAAACAAGTCTTGCAGTGCTGAGGAAATCTTGTAAAAATCTGCCTCGCTAGAAAATTTACGGACGGGGACTCCGTTTTCATCTATAATAAATTTATAGAAGTTCCATTTTATATCACCAAAATCGTTTTGTAAGAATTTAAACAATGGATGGACATTTTTACCAGTGACCTCGACTTTAGCGAACAAATCGAAAGCTTGATTTTTCGCTTTGGAAAACTTTAATATATCTGAAGGGATGCTAGATTCTTGATTACCAAATTGATCACATGGAAATGCTAAAATACGTATTGGTTTCCCTTTTATTTTTAATTTATTGACATAGGGTAAAATTTCCAAATTACTTTCTGTATAAGTGCACTGCGACGCAACGTTGACAATTAAGACCACTTGTCCTCGGTAAATGCTCAAATCTACATCGTTTCCGTAAATGTTTTTCACTGTGAAGTCGTAAATAGACGTCTCCACGCTGTCTTGATAAGTACTGTATAGTTTTAGTATAAAAAAAACGGCAGCTATCATTATTACAACTATGTAATCCTGTGAACAAAACAAAACATATTAGGTTTAATGCTCAGGCTTTAGGCTCAAATGGCGTTTAGACCTAAAATGGGAAAAAATACGTGTGGCACTCGGGGACTGCCGCGGTAAAGCTATTGCATAGCATTTTTTATCAACTTATGCAATTATAATTATTTATTTATTTTATTTATGCAGTATTTTTTTTTTCTTTTATATTAATTCAGGTTCTTTATATTACTCGTGGACGCGGCCAAAAAGCACGCTGGCTCATCTAGCATTGTGTCTAACAGTCATTTTTTTTTTTAAGAGAAAGAATCAGTTATGACGCTTAGTGTAAAATGTAAGTTTCAGAAAACGTAACTGCTGTAGTTACGTTTTTTTATTCTACATTGCGTGTTATTGCAAGTTTGGCTATAATAACAGGCAATGAACATCGAAAATTCAGTAAAAAAACTCTACTACTATAGTTGCGTTTACGAAACTTCACTGTCACACTAGGCATACAGTTAGCAGCTAGTCTACACGAATACGTCTAGTCGCACGCACACAAACACCGTGCCGAACTGAAACGACGTTAGACCACAGATTATATAGACATGTACTACGGCGTTAGACGATGCACGGCTTTCAACGCCGCACCGCTGTGCCGGTCGGAGTGGGGGGTGTTAGGTTTATTTTTGTTACGGAATTTCTTGAATCGGTCGCCGCGCTCAAAGCCCGTGATAAAAGCTATGCAATAGCTTAAAAATTGTCTGAAATCAATAAAACGTGCTTATGCAGGGGGTTAAAACTTAGCACAAGCAATTCTCAAATTTTGGTTCTCATAGAACAAGTAGAAACTGGCGCCGCCTAGTAGACGATACTAAATTTAATGTTCATTCATTCATTCATCACTAACTTTTTATCACGATAGATGGCGCATGATAGATGATACCTAATATAACTATATAATATATCATTAAGTACGTAGTACCTAATTTATGTTTATGTAGTATATAAATAGTATAACTTATTTATGTAGTTTATATATGTGTGTGTGTATGAATTCGTATGTAATTTTATTAATAAATATTTATTATAAGCAATAAATAATATTCTATAGACGTATATTTTTAATATATTAAATTTTAATTGATATATTGCACCTACCTCACATTAATGTTCTCGTTGTCCCGAAGGTCTGACAGGCAGAGAATGTCAAGCGACATTATGTCACGCCTTTGTAATTTATGTGCAATAAAGTTTTAAATAAATAAAATAAATAAATAACCGTCAGTTGCATAGAAAACTTGTAATTTTATAACGAAATTTATTATTTTCCGGATATTATGCAGAAGTGAGTAGCTTTTAAGTGTACAAATGGATATTTCCAAGAGAAAATAAGGATATGGTGATCTCAAAATTGCCGTTCTTTTAATTAATTATTTTTTCTTAAAGACGGTGTACGCTTTCTTAATTTGACTTTTAAGGTAGGTAACTATAATTTAAAATATTCATTTTTCTGTTTAAAAAATTAAAAACTACAAAAACATTCAAAAAATGATGCAACATAGGTGTTAAACAAGGTACCATTGCCGTTAGCGACTTCTACAAAAAGCTTTGCCTGATACGCCCCGTTGGTTCAATGCTTTGACGCTAAATTTTTTAAATGTTTTTGTAGTTTTATTATTTTTATAACAGAATAATATATTTAAAATTAACGTTACCTACCTTAAAATACGAATTAAGAAAGCGAACACCGTCTTGAAAAAGAAAAAAGGCTAAATTAATAGAACGGCAATTTTGAGATCACCATATCTTTGATTTCGCTTGGGAATCTCGATTTGTACTTAAAAGCTGCTCACTTCGACATAATATCAAGAAAATAATAAATTTCGTAATAAAAATACATGTATTCTATGCAACTGACAGTTATATAAGGTACCATCTATCATGCGCCACCTATCGTGATAAAAAGTTAGTGATACACCCCATTCATTCAACATCTCGGCCATTGTTATCAACATGCGAACTTTACGTATACAACCTTAGTAAAAAAAACAATTTAAATGTATTGTGTAACTTTTAGTACCGGCCTATGTATCGTATGGTAAACTAGTCATAAAATACACAATATTAAATCAACTAACTCCAAGAAAAGCATAAAATTCTGCAACATCTGGAATTTGATGATAACCTCATTAACTCATAAAAAAAAAAGATATATTACGTCAGACTTGGCTGTATGGGCTAGAACCTTTGCCTTCCCCATCACCTCATTCATCATCTATTTTTTATTATTTATTTAAGGACATGGTACAGAATACATAAGTCCTAAACAATATCATTCATCATCTATCGGGAGAAGAGAACTCAAAAAAAAAAGTTTAGGACTTATGTATTCTGTACCTTAAATAAATATAATAAAAAAACAAAAAAAATAAAGAAATGATACAGTCAGATAGCTTTTTACGTAAGCATGGGCTAAGTATATGTTGAGCAACCTTTATGCATCTTAGCCTTAGATTTAAACAAATAGATACCTTAATGTATTTGTCAAATACATTATCCATAAATGAGGGTTTTTTCTTGCTAGCTCTGATTGGTCTATCTTCATCTAAAATTACAAAAAAACAATAAAGAAACCGTAGAATTATTAGAATGCGTTCAAATATTCAAATTTTTTATTGTGACTATTAGTTCGAGCACTTAGCACTTATGCGAGGGTCAAACTGTTTTTAGAAAATCAAAAACTGAGCAAACTAGTAAGTTATTAGTTTTATTATATATTTTGAAAATAGAGTCCATTCCGATATCAGAGTATTCGAGAAGCACTTTGCTCACTCGTCCTTAGTTTAAAATGCAGCAACTGCTTGCTCTGCGTCAATAAAACGTTGTCCTCGAAGGTTTTCTTTTATTTTCGGAAATAAATCAAAATCGCAAAATGCGAGGTCGGGGTTATAAGGCGGGTGACCCAGTAATTCCACGTCTGACGTCGCCAAATAGTCGATCGTTCGCCCGGCGGTGTGCGACGAGGCGTTGTCGTTCTGAAGAAGAATCCTATTGCGATGTCGTTTCACCCGTGGAAAAACAATTGTTGGTGTACCACTCTGCAGTAACTGTTTTTATTATATTGTTGATTTAAGTTTGACCCTCGTGAGGCGTTCTTTTTAGAATAAATATTTATATGCAAGGAAAAATATTTCTTATTAGTAATAGTAATAAAGAAATAACTCACAATCTGGTAAATCGGGTTTTAATTTAGATCCACTCTTAGCTTTTGGACTCGCTTTACTTTTGCGCAACATTTTGAATATATCTGAAAAATATAAATATTTATTTTAAAATAATCTATCTTAAATACAGACTTTTAATGAAGCAGGGTTTGTGTAGCTTGTAGCGTCCCATCTACGCAGTTTTTTTTTTTTTTTTTTTGAGATTGATAAATCATCAATGAGACGACCCCAGCCTAAGGGGCCACCGCGCATACGAACTAAATCCCTATAAACCGTCTCTATTTTACTGTTAGACCTGCGTGCCTTAACAGCTAAGTCTGAGTCGTGGCTACGGAGTGAAAGCACTACGTATCTTCTATAATTGGTGACCCGCTTGTGTAATAATCTACATCAACTTCGCAACAACTTCTGGCGAACAACCCCTACTCTTTGGTTCAACCAAATCGAATCTCAATTCTCGCTTTGTGGAGTAAAGACTGCAGAAACGAGGTTTCACTATCTGGTATCTCAGGTAGAGAGCGAAGTAGGGGGAGTAATATTAGCGTCCCATCTACGCTGTATTTGATATGAAAATGTTTTTTGATAGATTAATGACATTGATAATAAGGATTATACAAACAACTTTCGAAATAAAATACGCACAGTTTATTGACTAGTTTTAGATCAGCCCGGATTTAAAAAAAGTCACTAATTAATAAATCATTAATATTTACCAACCAGAAATTGAACTTCAATATATTTGAAATACTGCACCTAACCGCAAGAGGTTAATAAATTATACAAGCCAAATTCATTAAAGAAAATATATATGCTAACCTATAAACTCAAAATTTAATAATAGGACAAATGACTAGTTACTGTTGGTAGATGTCACATACTAAAACATCTGTTCAAACGATTGCAGTGGCCATCGCCAACAATACTATAATAAAATCATTTTAGTGATGTGATAGGCGGCGATAGGGTCACATATCGTTGTTTAATGGTACCGTCATATACTTCATGTCAATTTGTGGGTTCTAAATAGAAAATATGCCCAATTTTATTAATATCCTATAATAGTTTAGGCGTGAAGCCATGCACGTAATTTAAAAAAAAAACAAAAAACAAAAGCATGTATTATTTATGCTATGTTCGACTTGAAAGCAAATTAAGCAAAATTGTTTTTTTTTTACCGAATTTGGAATGAAAACCATAGACAAACGCCAAGTCGATTTTCAAAGCCAAATAAAGTGAAAAAAAGCGCTTAAAGCGACAAGTCGAACATAGGGTTAGAATGTCGTTTATACGTCCATAAAACCTACATATTTAATTTAATTGCAATTACAAAATACAGAAATTATATTGGTATCCGGCTCGAAGGACCACTCGGGTTTTCGATCCAATACCTACATAATATACCTACATATAGGTAAATACTCTGAAATGAAATACAAAAGGCAAAAGCTCAAATAGCAGAAATTCAATTAATTAAAATCGGATTGAAAGTATCGGTTTTATAAATGAACATTGTCAGGTTGAAAGCCACAATCCGAGCTTCAGTTAACCCCACTTAATTGAACGTCCGGGGCCAATATGGTCCCCTATTTTTCTTTTTTAATTTTTGCCGTAACCCGACCATAAATTGACGCGGTTGTGTGAAAAGGGTTGGCAAAAAAATAAATATTAAGCTTATTAAACTTTCGCACACACTCTTAATAGTTTTTATAATTTAACGCGATTACTCTAGAGACATATTTCTCCCGACGCGGTCAAGTTGCATTGGCCGTGGTCACGGGTCGACCTGAGTTGCGCGGTGTATCTTCGTTCATAATAAGCTGTAAATATAATTAAGAGTGTCAAAAACTGCCAAACCAACAAGTCAGCAATAGCAGAACACCTAATAAATAGTGGCACAAACCATTGGATTGAGCTGCACGACCTGCACTGATAGTCACTATTATCCTAGAATTTTTGGTTGATAATTCAAATTCAAATGATTTATTAGCAATGTAAGGTTTTACAATATATGTTAACAAACAATAGTGGAACATTATTACAGGATTTGCAAAAGTATTTAGATGATAGTCCCACACAAGGCAGTTAAGCCTGACATGTGTATGTATATATATATATATATATATATATAGGATTATACAATAATTAATATGTTTTAATTAATTAATTAATACGGGTGTCAGACTTGAAAAATGTTTGAAAATGTTGGTATGTGCAAGCGAGAGGAATGCAAAGCTTAACTCTTATTGCAAATATCCCAAAAGATTATCAAATACTTAAAAATATTGTGACCGACGATTTGGCATCCTTTGCCACACGTTATAGTTCTTTTTAATTTTGATATTATTTTGACTTTTGTATGACATATTTGTTTATTTACATTTTGACGTTGTCTAATAAATAATGGGAAAAAATATAGTCGATATTATGCATTTTAATAAGTAAATCCCAGAAAATAGACCCCAGCTGTGAATGACGGTCACAAATATAAAATAAATATTTAATATCTACATAAAAATTTAAGGCAACCCTGTTACGAGTTTTTGCTATCACGGCTCTCAGCTCATTGTCAGTGGCATTCCATTTTTCTCTACGTCCTCTCTAAATACCCATGTATCCTATGAATAGGAAAAAACGTCATAACTGCAATAATACGCTATAGAATAATCACCCTTCAGATAATTGACATAGAGGCGTAAATAGCTTTTACATGTGCGAGTTCATTTGACCTGTACTTTTTTGTCGACGTTTCAGCGATGTGGTTATTCGAATGAGTTCGCTTTGCAGAGAAAATTCGAAATGTATTTTAATAACCGCCATTTAGATTGTGATATTATTCGATTTAATATTTAAACGGGTGTTCCAACTGATAGTTTGCTTGGATTAAGGTTTCAGATTCGATAGCGGGTTTAAATTTTTGCGGCTAACAATAACCAGTTTATTTTAATTTGTTATGATTTCACTTGTCAAATATGCTCGTTCTAATTAAACACTGGTCACAGATTAGCCAGAATCAAATTTTGCCGCCTAAAATTATAGACTTAAAAACTATTCTATATGCATTTCGTTGTCAGCGCCACGCGTTATCATTTTTTTTTTGTTATCCGCGCTCCCTTCTTGTTTCTGTAAGTGCTTTTTATTATACTTTATTTATAAGCTTTGCTTTGAGTCAAGTCGGACACGGCATGAAACGCACATAAGGATAACAAGGCCCCGTATAATTTTTTGACATTTCATATTACTCAGTATTCGAATTATTATTTTTTTTGGTTGGATGGATGATGAATGAGATGATAGGGAAGGCAAAGGGTCTAGTCCATACAGCCAAGTCTGACGTAATATATCTTTCTTATTCATGCGTTAATGAGGTCATCATCAAATTCCAGATGCTGCAGAATTTGATGCTTTTCTTGGAGTCACTCGCGGCATCATAGCTCAAACACGTCGGGTAAAATATGGGAGTTGACAGCGCAGGAGAACCGCAAAATATAAACTGCAACTTGTGCCCCATAATTATTCGCATTGTAGCACATTATTAAACAAAACAACACCATTTTGACCAATAATATCCACAGCAGTTTAATTTACAAAACAAAAACTTGCACTTGACATGTCCACGCAAAATGGCGCGAAAAACTCCCTCTTTTTTTTTTCAAGTAAATACTCTCACTATCGACCTCTCGGTCCGAGCCTCTGGTTCTCTATGCTGTTAAGCTGCTGGTCTTCAACGGCTTACTTATTGGACCATTTTGATGCTTAGTCTTCCACTAGCAGAAGTAGAATCATTCAAAAGAATTTAATTAATGACGTTTCATAAATGCCTGTAATAGTTTACGTGAATAAAGATATTTTGACTTTGACTCTCTTTTTTCTTACAAAACAAAAACCCTCGACTATATCATTTGTCATTTTCATAACAATCCTATTCTCAGTTAAAAATTCAAATAAAACTTCGTAACCTACTAGTACCCGTTACATTACCTACATCACTATTTAAATTTTAAAATATTTTCACCTGTTTAAATAATAACTAAAAGTTAATGCTAAATTATGAAACTCTTATTGAGTGGCCCATTGCCTGAGCGGGAATATTTTACCAACATATTTTACCCGTAGGCTGTGTTTACGTAGCTCGCTTTAAGCCTTATGCCATGTTCGTTTTAAGGGATTTTTATACCTAATTTCGCCTTAACAGTCGTTCATGGTACAGAAAGAAAGAAAAATATTTTATTTGCCACATATCAATAAACACAAATTAAACAAATAAAGTCTGGTAGTATACGCAAGATGTGTGGTGACAAATAGGGAATCAGCTCAGCATGGAGCTGCGACTCTGGGCCACAGAGCTGATTTTCGGCTAATCCCTTGTTAGGAGAAGTGTTAATGGATAATATATACATATATATAGTGTGGTGTATGTATGTACGCATAAAAGCATAACTAATACACTAAATAAAAATAAAAAATAAAATATATAAAAAAATATATCGTAAAAAACAGAATACATCAGCCCTAAACACGTAATTTATTTACACAATATATGTTCATAACAGAGTTCATAACCGAGTTGGGGATCATCACATTCCAAGTGTTGCAGAATTTGATGCTTTTCATGGAGTAATTCACGTCAATATCGCCCAAACACGAAGGGTATACGGGAGTTCACAGCGCGGGAAAACCACAAAAAAAAGTGCAACTTCTGCCCCATATACTCGTATGGAGTCAAATTTATCGTTTTCCATAATTATTCATAACGTAGCACATTATTATACAAAAAAACACCACTTTTGATTAACAATATCCACAGTAAACTAATTTACAAAACGAAAAACTTGGATTTGACATGTCCGTGCAAAATGGCGCGAAGAACTCTCGGTAGCTGATAATCTGTGCAATACGCAACAAAACAAAAATTTTGACATTGAGATTTATTTATTAATACAACATTACATGGCTTAACAGTAAAGCCTAATTTACCATGCAGTCAATCTTATAATTAATACATACATTTTAATTAAAAATGGATTGTCAATATACCTATATTTTTTAAATTTACTATAGATTTTGCTCGTAAATCGTTTGTGAATGTCAGTGTCGAGTAACTACACCTAACTACAAATTCGTCTGCGACTGTAGTTGAACGCAATAAATATTGCTATCTAATTAAGTTCAGGCGTTGTTGGCAGGGCATGGGGATAACAGATACGTTTGAACTATGCAAGCTCTAGGGAATTCAGTGGGTAACTAAAATTCTTTATTACATAAGACATCTTGACAAATTAATAATAACAGTATTACTTGTATATATAATAAATAATAAAATCATAAGAACAGTTCAAACATGGAAGCGAGACGTGGATATGTCAGAATACGCATGAGAGTAGAGGTAATGCCGTGGAAATGAGGTCGTTGCGTCGGATATGCGGTGTTACTTTGACGGACCGCATACGTAATGACGAAATACGCAAAAAGGTGGGGATGAAAGAAAGCATAGGGACAAAAATAAGGAAAGGATGCTCCGATGGTTCGGGCATGTTGAAAGGATGACTGAAGAGAGATTGACGAACCAGATAGAATGCGAAAGTTGTGGGAAAAAGATTTTCCATAATTATTCACATTGTAACATATTATTAAATAAAACAACACCACTTTTGACTAACAATATTCACAGTAAAGTAATTTACAAAACAAAAACTTGTACGGACATGTTGACATGACAAGGTGGGGGGGAACTACTCCACGCAGCGAACGAGTGCCTTCACTCCGTAGCCACGACTCAGACTTAGCTGTTAAGGCACGCAGCGCTAACAGTGAGAGAGAGACGGTTTATAGGGTTTTAGTCCGTAGGCGCCTTGGGGTCTCATTATAGTCTTATTAGGGTGATTCGTATCGTCAAACGATTTTCGATTCACCGTCTTTAAAAAAAAAAGATAACTACTCATATTATATTATTCCTAGATCGTAGTAACGTCCCCCCACGGCTGGAAGGAATAATTGAGGTGAGAAGCCGTTGATGAAATGCCTAAGAATACGGTTGTTAATAAGTTTGGGTAAATGAAAATCCCTGTGCCAAACGGCTGCGGTATGATAATGGCTGAAACGTTAAGTAGGCCAAGATAAGGGGACAGGACGCTTAGCCAAGTTTCGCTTGACGCACTCGTTTCAGAATCGCTCAGGGTGGCGGCTTAGCTGTGATTGGCTCCAGTACATAGGGTTGCCAAAACATTTTTTTATTTTTAAAACGTGCTGTTTTCTGAACTAAACTAGTAGAATTGAAGTAAGGTTCATAAACCTATTATTAATGCTATTAATTAAGCGGTAAATAAAAAATAAATGTACAGCTATTTAAATAAAAAAATGCAAAAAAGAAGGATTCATTTACTGCCGCTAGCCCTGAGTTTAAAGAAGGCGACAAAAAAAAACCGGTCAAAGCAATTAATGAAAGGTGATAGTGGCTATTTTTCGTAATTTATTCATTTGATAAAAAGATACATAAACAATTAACAAACAAAATGATTAGGTAATAGACAATAGAATCATTTCGGGTTTGCTAGCCTAACAATACGAGTATGTACACAACATTGAAATAACAAGTTAAAATTTAAAATAAATTAAATTACATAATTATAAAACCTAATACTAAAAATTATATAAAGGTACTAATAAAACATTAGATATATTGCCTATAATCTATAGTATCTATCTGCTAGTAATTAATTTTATTAGATATAATTTACGAATTTACGGACCCAGAGCCAGGCGCCTGGCCACGGAGTTGTCCAAACGTCTGACGGAAAAATTTAAAGACTTAAGGCTGGCAATTATTTTTGCCAACGTATTAAAAAGCTTTGCTATACAGAGGGATTCGTTGCCGTCTCTTGGGGATATTGTTGATGAATTAAATGTATTATTTGTTATCATTTTCAGCGAGCTATGAAGAACTTAGCTTTAAAAGGTATTTTTTTTAAATTCTAGCTTGACATGCGGTTTTGCAAGATGGCAAGTGGCGCGCGAGATCCATAAATGTAAGCAAATGACACTCATGACTGACATCAGTCCATAACACTATGCCGGCTAGACTGGGCATGACGTCAACCCGGCCTGATCCCGAAACCTGTGAATACACTTTCCGGGGTTTATCGGCACGAACGGAAGTCGGAAAATTACCACCATCAGACGTGTTAATACTTTTTTGCTTTTCCTCTCACGGATCCCCGCCAAATGGGCGATGGATGATGCGCTTGATAATAGTTGCAAAAGACTGCGTGCAGCAGCGAACCTTGATGGAGGCCAATATCCAGCAGTAGAGATACACAGGCTGATGATGTTGAACCTTTAGAAAAAGGAAGGTGCAGAAAAGTTGAAATAAACAATGTTATTTGCAACAGTGGTTTTTAATATTACATTGATCTACATACGAGTAGAACGTTGCGATACATTTTATAAGCGAGATTAATTAATTGTTGCAATGTTGCGTGGTGAAAGGTGATTAATATTTGTATTAACAACGTATTTAGTGCTGGCGGATTATTGCACAAAATAGGCTTTAAATAACTGCAACTAAAGATGCCATGTGCC
This sequence comes from Tinea semifulvella, assembly GCA_910589645.1. Classification (NCBI taxonomy): domain Eukaryota; kingdom Metazoa; phylum Arthropoda; class Insecta; order Lepidoptera; family Tineidae; genus Tinea; species Tinea semifulvella. The sequence goes on from OU342604.1 coordinate 3,148,641, forward strand.
CTTGGGTTGCAATTCCGACCCTATAAATTATATAATTGTAACAGAATAGGGCTGTAGGAATCGAACCTGGTACATCCGAGTCAAAATTTTTATTTTTTTATTTTATTATTTTTTAATTCTGTGACTGGCGATAAGGCACATCATTGGCTGAAATATGACAAACAAACTGCCAATCATATGGCTTATAACAAAATGTTAATAATGGATCGTTTTAATCATTCCAATTATCACATTACGACCGCCTCCGTGGTCTAGTGGTAACAAACGTTGCCGTGAACTCGGGAGGTCGTGGGTTCGATTCCCACCGGGAGCAAGTTGTACATTGTATAATTTGTCTCGGTCTGGGTGTTTATATGTATAATATGTATATATTTACAAAAAAAAAAAAAGTATAATATGTAGTTTATTAACCATCTAGTTTCCGTAACACAAGCCTCGTAGCTTACCACGGAAACTAGATGGCGCTGTGTGACCTGTCTGGAAATATTTATTATTATTATTATTATATAACATTATTATATCATGCATACTCGTATAAACAAATTACAAATCAAATTTTGTTATATATTCCATACAATCAATTAGTTTTTGAATCCAGATTTTATCTTCATTATTAGATCAAATTTAGATCTTCAGCAAGCTAAACCAAAGGAAATGCGGCGAGCGTTTTAGGTACCCTTAGTTTGTGGTTAGCCCCTAGTTTATTTTGTAGAATATTTTATTACAAAAACTATTGTATATATATAAATATGTTTAATTTATTTGAGTTGTTATTTTTTTTTATTTACGAGTATTTATTAAACTAAAAAGTATAAATAATTAAAACTACTTAAAAGTAAAAATTAAAATAAATATAAACTAAAACCGAATAAAAATTAAACTATAACCTCTTCAAATGTGTCCTCTAGAGACGACCCTTCAGGGATATTCCCAAATGAAATGAAATGAAATGAAATAATTTATTTGTCAGAAACATGGTAGGTACAGGGATGTTAATTATTATATGTAATTATATCACATGATTCGCTATTTCTAGCATACAAATATTTATTTAGTCACATGACTTTGTCGAGCTTAGTGTCTAGGTATTCTTTTGTCGAATAAAAACATTTATTAACCAGCATTTGTTTGACTCTTAATTTGAACAGTTTTAGTGGCAGCTCCCTTATAGTAACTGGAAGCTTATTAAATATCTTTGTCGCCATTGCATAACAATTTCGGCTATATTGAGTACTTTTATGAGCTGAAATAATTATTCTACTAGGATAACGCGTTTTAAAATTGCAATTATCCCCAAGAGTTTTAAAAATTTCCGGGTGGCTTTTTACAAATAAACAGCATTCAAGTATATAGATAGAAGGAACAGTCAGTAATTTTAGTTTTATAAATAAAGGACGACAGGAAGTCATAGGTGTGTTACAAATAGCACGAATGCATTGTTTTTGTCCAATAAAGATTCTATTTATTTTCACTGCATTGCCCCACAATAATATGCCGTACCTTATATTTGACGCAGAGCAAGAAGACTGGCAATTCCCTCTGTATAGCTAAGCTTTTATGTTGGCACAAGTAATTGCCAGCTTTCCTGTCTTGAGACTTTTCCGTTAGCCGTTTTGACAACTCCTTGGCCAGACGCTTGGCTGAGTGCCCCCATGGGCCCATCGTCTCGACCCCAAACGTCGCAAATTCGTAACCTGTACTCAGGTTAGCGTATTTGCGCAGCTTGAGGTTCTCAGCAGAAACCGCTTCCCGCGCTTGACGAGGTCGCCTGGATGTGTGATGGGGCTAATGTGTCTACACATGTCGCCTCCCACGCCAGGGACCTGCCAAGTTTCCGCGGCCCAACGGTCATGCCGTCGGGTTTTTTGCCATCGCTACGCGCAAAGGTGAAATTTATATTCTTTCCTTTATCGTTCTTGGTAAGTACTTTTCGTGGAATCTGGCTCACATATTGTTAATTGCCTACTGTTAAATGCTTACTTTAGCCATGATCTCCGTTTGTATTCCAAATGTTAAATAAATAGTTTTAATTTCATAGGTATTTTTAGTTTATTTTCATATATAAATAGTGTTTAATCTATTTTATTTTAATATTTTTGTATCTTAATTCGTATAATAATTATAATGTCATGAATTAAAAAAAGAAAAAACAAAAATAAACACAATATTGTGTACTAACATTAAGCTCGCCTATGTGCGGTAAAATGTGTTATTTTCTGTGCAATAAAGAACACACAATAATTTAAAGGAAAGAATCTAAGAATAATTTACAACGCAAAAATTAAAAATAATAATTTAAAACATTTTGGCAGACAACCCTAAATTGGTAGTTAAGTGTTCATCCGCCTCTCTTCACGGGCGCATCAGATAAGCGGGGTGGGCAAGTTTAATTGAATTTGGCAAAGTTTACGGTGTGCCACCCCTGGAGGTGGCGCGCTGTGATTGGCGCGGCATCTCGTCCGACAGAAGACATTGTTGCGCAACCTTTGTTAGGGGTGCCACAGTACGAGTATACAGGGTGGGCTACCTAACATTAAATTTAAAATCAACTAGATTTTACTACAAGACGTTTGCATGTATTACTTGTTGACAACATAACAAGAAGTTATTTTCGTATGTATTATAATATATTTAAAAAAATATAAGTTTTTTTTTTACAAAAAACTTATATTGATTTATTTAGATTTATAGAATTACTACACTAACACAGAAAACTGCCTCCGTGGTCTAGCGGTTAAGTCCGTGGATTTATACTCGGAGGTACCGGGTTCGATTCCTGGTCGAGACACAAAAATATTTATTAATGTAAATAAATACATTCAATTAATATTTAATTTATTTGTGATATTTCTCGAGTTTGGTACGCTGAAGACATCGACGAGCTTGCCACTTGTCATGATTGGCCTTTAGTAAAGTTGGCTAAATGTGAATCCGCTTATTTATAACCGTGGTTTCTGACCACCCCGAAAGGGAAACGGTCGTGATGATACTTTTTTCTTGTTATAGAATTAGATTTCTAAATATACAAGGACGTTGACTGCATTTCCCAGCTGAATTGCAATACTGATTCTTTTGGCAAAGAAAGAGCCAGCCCTCTTGTCAAAGACGTGGTGCTATGTCTTTCAAAAACTTTTTGGCGTTGTAACGATTAGTATGTAATTGTATATTTGTATTACCCTCCAATTCTCCACAGCGTTAAAAAGTGCCAAGGTAATTGCTTGCACAGAGTTTGAAGAAGAAACATCAACCGCTCGCTATTTTATGAAATCATCGAGCCCTTTCATACTTTCCACTACTATAATTTATTAGATTTTCTCTACGTTCGTCCACCACCGATTTTAGAAGGAGATAAATCTAGTTGTTGCGTTTCCTTAATTAGAACAAACAGTGTTATCATGTTTCCGCATAAATAACTTGTCAATGTATTGTTGTGCTCATCTATCATCGCGCGACCTGTACCTATGAGGCAAATAGGCGAAACTAGACTTTTATACAGACAAGCCCTTGTGTATTTTAACTGTAATAAGCCTGTGTAATTTTAGTAAGGTTTTATAAATAGTTAATTTATTGTTTTTTTTATTTCATTATTACTACAAATAAAAAATAAAATAAAAAACCTATTTTAAATATAAATCGTGTCCGCGCGATATGGTGGCAACAACGCTGGCCGCATTTCCTCGCTGAATCGCTGTACTGAATCTTTGAGCAAGCAAATAAAAAGCCTTCTTGCAGACAGATCTTCTTCAGAGCAGACAATTAGACGTGATATTTATTGATAATGCTTTGCTTGTAAAATTTTAAAAATATTTTTGTATCAACCTGTATATTTATCAAGTGAGTGACTTGACAACGTAATCCCTGCTTCCAGAATTACGCGAGCGAAATTAATTTCACATCTAGACGCTTCGGTCCTCAACCGTGCTTTCAATTTTGGCCAAAATAATTTAATATCTACCTAATACGAGTAACTATAGGTTAGCTGGTAAAGAATATACCTTGTATATATATTTAATAGTAAAAGTAAAGTATCAACACGACCGTTTCCCTTTCGGGGTGGTCAGAAACCACGCTTATACATAAGCGGATTCACATTTACTATAGGCCAATCATTACAAGTGGCAAGCTCGTCGATGTCTCCAGCGTACCAAACTCGAGAAATATTATAAATAAATTAAATAATAGTTAAATGTATTTATTTAAATTAATAAATATTATTCCCGACCAGGAATCGAACCCGGTACCTCCGAATTTAAATCCACGGACTTAACCGCTAGACTACGGAGGCAGTTATATATACATATATTTAATATACTTAAAAATATATTTAAAACTTAATATATTATTATGTATACTAGTAAAATTGTCTACCCGAATTCTTCATACATGAATAAATATTAAATTTAATTTCGTTTCGTTTCATTTCATTTCATAGTTCAAAAGGATAAGCTTAATGCTTAATTAGGCTTTCAATGTACAGTATTAACTCTATACCGCATCCAACGTCGCTCAACGAGCTATAGAGAGAGCTATGCTCGCAAATTCTCTGAAGAACCAAAGTTACCGATATAGCTTTCAAAATTAGCTAGCTGGCAATGAGCGCGTACGTCGCAGAACCGATGAACGATAGAGTAGACGGGTTCTGGAGTGGAGATCACGTACTGGAAGACGTGGAGTGACGATGACCCCCCACCAGATGGACGGATGACCTGAGAGGATGGATGAGGGTGGCAGAAAATCGTTTGAAGTGGCGATCCTTGGGGGAAGCCTCCAGCAGTAGAGAGACACAGACTGATGGTGATGACGTCTACCCAGGTCTGATGAACTCTGGGTTAGATGTTAGCATTATTAAAACTCACGACCCGCTTCTCAATAGATGATTGTGAGGCTTCGAGGTCACATGTTGTGCTATCATAATAAAACCATTGTAAGCTTGGTCCATATCTCGTCAGAAATGGTGCCGGCGGAACTAATATGCTTTGACCTTGTCTCTGGGTGAGTTGCCCAATTCACCCAGATTTCTGGCCACGCGTGATGATCAGATAATGTTCAGTAACCGTAGCGAGAGGCGCTATAGCGAAGACGTAATAATTTAATACACGTTATAGCAGCAGTTTTTGGATGTTTTTGTTAAAGAAGCTGATTACTTAGCTAGGCTGTGGGCCGGTTGCAGAAAGGCTGATTAGCTTTTGACATGTTTAACGTGTGTTTATGAGGCAATTCATTGGCCACCAATACCAAACCATCACCAAAGTGACAAGGTCAGAAGTTATTTAAATTAACCTTTCTGCAACTGGCCATTTGTTTGAAAAATTACCTGTTGCAGGAATCACGGCTTCAATTTTAGGAAACAAATAGTCTCTTATGGCATGATAACGGACACCATTGACAATTACGTTCTGACATGTCTCGCTTTTGAAGAAATATGGACCTATTATTCCACCGGCCCTTAAACCACACTAAACCGTTGTTTTGTCTGGATATAATGGCAGCTCTTGAATCTCTTCATGCAGCTCTTCGGAATGTGCCTCATCACTAAAGTAGATTTACAGCTTCTTTTTAATACAGCTGAATTTGTAGACGCTGTGAAGTGCTAAGTCTTTCCATGATGAAATGTCAAACTATACTAAACAAAAACTCACGCTTTATCTGTCAAAAAATCCATAGATAGAAAAGTACTTTTAAATGAATCACCCATTATATGACTTTCTTTAGTTTATGTCACACCGCGGACGACTACGTGGGGAGATGTTACAAATGGATGTGGAAGTTATAGAAAAATATATGGAAGTAAAACGGTCTTCGTGTGACTCCAATTCTCGGCATAGGCGATTGTATTCACTTTGTTCGTTCCTTCTTTTATTAACGTCATGCACCCATGGTCTTTATTTCTTCCGGTCTAATGGATCGTGAGAAGAAGCACTTCTTATTCAAATAAGCTATTACCCAACCATCCTTTGTCAGAAAACTTCGAAATGTTGTTCTCACTGTCTTTCATTTCTCAAACAAAATTGACAGATGTCCTGAACGTTAACTGCGTGAGGCGACTTATTTATTTATCAACACATAGAAAATAAAAAGGAATATGTTTAGTGGAAAAATCGAAAAATATGGAATTTGACAGGCGTAGCTACGATAAGCTGATACAATGTTTTCAATTATTACGTCCGAGTTAATGAGTTGCGTGTAACTAGTGCAGCGTTTTGTCGTGTGGTTAGTATCCTAATGAGTTAATGCAAGTACGCGATTAAATTATGATGTTTAATTGCATATCTACAGTCTGGCCGCTGCGAGAAATACTATGCTAAAATCAATTTTTAAACTTTAAATAAACTGTTAGGTTCTATAATTATTCAAGTTGGCAAAAAAAATAAAATATGAAAACAAGTGGTTCTCAAATCTTTCTTTTTGTTAATTGGATATATAAAATAAGGTATCTACATACTATTAAAAGTATATTATATTATATTAGTATTAATTTTATTTTAGGTATATTTTGTAAAAAAATATTGAATATATACGTAGGTATTATGATATCTTGTAAAATTGTTTGTGACATGAATTAATTTATTAAATTATAATCTTTTAAGTATTTAAAAAAATATATGAAATTTTAACTTTATTATTTTGATTTTATTTTTTAATCTCAGCTTATTATATTAAACCAAAGTAGCGATAGTGGAACACAATCCAAAGATATTTATTTTGTTAAGACAATACAAATAAAAACAGAAATAAGAGTGAAATATAGTAATTAGATTTAAATTTATAGTGGAAATTGAACAGTGACTAGCGAAAGTAAAAGAAAAAATTGTTCAATCGAGATGACAACGGACATTTCAATCATCTCCAGAACATTGCACCGTCTCACTCACGGCCCCCTAACGGGAGACCACATCCTCGAGAAGGGCTCCTGGAGGAGCTAAAGTTGTCGAACCTAAACAGACACAATTATAAAAATAAAAATGTAAATGTCAGTTAAGACAATAACTGCTGTATATAGGCATTATCATACTATAAGCTAAGACAGACACAATTATAAAAATAAAAATGTAAATGTCAGTTAAGATAATAACTGCTGTATATAGGCATTGTCATACTATAAGCTAAGACAGACACAATTATAAAAATAAAAATGTAAATGTCAGTTAAGATAATAACTGCTGTATATAGGCATTGTCATACTATAAGCTAAGATAGACACAATTATAAAAATAAAAATGTAAATGTCAGTTAAGATAATAACTGCTGTATATAGGCATTGTCATTCTATAAGCTAAGACAGACACAATTATAAAAATAAAAATGTAAATGTCAGTTAAGATAATAACTGCTGTATATAGGCATTGTCATACTATAAGCTAAGACAGACACAATTATAAAAATAAAAATGTAAATGTCAGTTAAGATAATCTGCTGTAAAGAGGCATTGTCATACTATAAGCTAGGACAAACAATTATAAAAAAAAACTTAAAATTATAGCTGCTGTATAAAGGCATTGTCATATTAAACTAGACAATTACTCTAGTAACGTCGCCGTGCACCAAGTGTGTATTGAGTTGCCAACGGCCCGCTGATATCCTGTCGGGGAAAACGGGGGAATATCCCCATCCCCAACCCAGGCCCATTCATCATCCGGGCCTGGACGACCGTGATTGTTATTGTTGTTTACATAAAAATAAAATGAATGAGAGGCAGGACCTTTACTACTATAAAATTGTAAGAGATGCCCAGCCATATAATGCAATAAAAATGTACACATTGTTCAACGCCAAGCACCCTTCAACGGAAATTACAAAACATGCGTTTTAAAACAATGCGAATATCGAAATATTTTGTTCTGCAATAGAGACATACCATTGTATAGGTCTTATTTTATTAAGTTACTTTAAAGGACATTATAGAAGACAAATTTCTAAGCATTCCATGGATTCACAGTGCGGATGCCGCGGGTCCATCGTGTGTGGGTAAGAGATGAGATGTTTAAGAAAAGGAGGCCTCCCTTTTTTATTTTATTGCGCGATAATACGCTCACCATCAACCATTCTACTCCTCTCCCTACCCAACCAAATACTGTATTCCGTTAATGCCGTCTTGGAAGCTCGTTCCATAAATGTATCTCCTGCAGACCTGCTTAGGCCCAATTCTTTCAGTATGTGATGCCAAAATTTTGATGGAACACCTCCCATATTCATTATTCCTAAACGCGTAATTAATTCATAATATTTGTACATAATATCCACGTCATGTTTTCGAACATTTCAAACCATCAATATATAAGTAGCTTATAATATTTATTTGTTTTATTTTCGTTTTTAAGGTACCAAATTTATGTAATTTTTATGTTCCCTTTATAGTTACTAAAAAAATTATGTATAATTTTATTTTAGTCATATTTTAATGTTATATTTTGTAATTTTGTTAGTTTTTGTTAAATTTTTATTTTTGTTTTATAAGTGAAAAGTTTATATTTTCTTCTTCTTCTATTAAGACTACAAAGTACTTTTAAAAAAATATGTATAATTTTATTTTAGAAGTGATATTTTGTAAATTTGTTAGTTATTGTTAAATTTATATTTTTCTTTTCTAATTTCTTCTTCTATTAAGACTACAAAGTATTTTTAAAAAATATGTATAATTTTATTTTAGAAGTCATATTTTCATGTTATATTTTGTAAATTTGTTAGTTTTTGTTTTAATAGAATAAGTTTCTAATATCTTCTTCTTCTTTATATTGGTGAATGCTGTGACACCTAATTGGTAAATATATTAAATAAGTTATATTCACTGCCCTATAGGTGCCACAGATCCTACAGTGGTCTCTTCCCCAACGTCTCAAGTCGTCGAGGTAAAACAAGGAACAAGAAGAACGTCGCCCACCGAGATTAACGCACGCTTAATGGGGATAACCCCGGAGCGTTCCGCCCCAAGGGCGAAGATGACTACACACACAAGTTAGAATTATACTATGTTATGTGTGTGATAATATATGTACTGCTGAGTGTACTATATAAAAAAATTAACATAGTTCATAATGGAGTTGGGGATCATTAAATTCCAAGTGTTGCAAAATTAGATGCTTTTCATGGAGGTTAATATTGCCCAAACACGTCGGGCGATCGGAGTGCGCAGCGCGGGAAAACCGCAAAAAAAAATAACTGCAACTTCTGCCCCATAGTAAAATTTATCATCATCATCACCGTTTCCCTTTCTTATAAAGAAGCGGATTCATATTTAGCCAACTTTACTTGCGAAATTTATCGTTTTACATAATTATTAAATAATAAATTACAAATGTAAGAAAAGTCTCTCATCATACATGCCAGGGTTCAAACCGACCTTTTCAGGATTTTTTTATTTCAAGAAAAGCGTTCTTACAACCGAGTCACCACCGCTGTGGATATTATTAGTTAAAAGTGGTGTTATTTTGTTTAATAATGTGCTACAATGAATAATTATGGAAAACGATAAATTGGACTTTAAATATGGTGTACAAGTTGCAGTTTTCCCGCGCTGTGAACTCCCGTATTATACTCGACGTTTGGGCTATAGTGCCTCGAGTAACTCAAAAAAAAGCATCAAATTCTGTAACATCTGGAATTTGATAATAACCTCATTAACTCATAAGAAAGAAAGTTATATTACGTCAGACATGGCTGTATGGGCTAGACCCTTTGCCTTCCCTATCACCTCATTTATCATCCATCGTGGGAATAGAACACAACAATAAAATATTGTCTTCGGGTCTTCACTTGAATGCAGTCTTGTCAGAACTTGTACATTAACTCTAAGTACATTCTATTAACATCAGACTTCCGTTTAAATAACGCACAATATAAAGAGTTATTACACGAAGTAATAATAAATTAAATATTGGTGTAATATATAAAATGTTGTAACGCGTTATGATTGAAGTAGATTACATAGTATCGCCGGTATCTTTAATCCATCACTTGGCGCAGACTGTTTCCGATTATTTTAAGCTAGGGTGACTATGAATAAAGGCAGACATTAAATATCGTCGCTGCGCCCAGCAAATTCCATACCGCACAACTAAAGTTAAACAGCACTAACTCAAAAAAGTACTTTTATCGGAAAAGGCGAAAGTGTTTATTGTATCCCTGTGTACTGCAGAAGTTTTCTATATAAATTCTTTTATTTTATATCCAATTTGTTTGCAGCTGGCACGCGCACCTTAAATATTCTTAAATCTCTTTTATTGGTCGGTAGGTAGTGAGATAAGGAATTCGATGGTGTGCATAACTAAAAAAAAAAATTTTTTGAGTTAACTCCCTTTAGATCTAGTTGTGCATACATATACGATATGGTGCTTTTTAAGGGCTTTAAATAATAATAGAAGACAGAAATATCGTTGAAATGATTACGCGGCTACGTGTTATATGTAACACGGTCTATGACTATGGTCCATTCGATCAGTCCAATTTTTCACTATTCATTTAATAATAAATAATATCAATAAATTTGGCCGTACGGCGTCAATGGTAGCTTGAATATTAGCTTCTAATGCGTTTAGAGTTGCTGGTTTGTCGGCATAAACCAATGACTTTACATAGCTTCATAAAAAATAATTAGAAATGAGCTTCATCACTAAACAAGCTAATTAGCCCAATCAGTAAAAATGCGAGGTAAGGGATGGTCATTTGGCTTCAAATCTTACACAGCTGTATTTTATAGGCACGTAAGCCAAGATGCTTACGTAAAATTTTCCACGTCGTAGGACAAAGGCCAACAAGTTGTAAATGGCTACAAATCGTCATTTCGGCGTCTTCTTCAACACTCCACACAACAGCAGCAATATTTAATTTTTATTTAAATCTTTATTGCACAAAGACAAAGGCGGGCTAATAATGCCGCTAGACATTCTATCCTAGCCATCCATTGGGACAACTTGAGCACTTTATTGAAAGGTAGGTGCAAAACTGTATTAAATTCTACGGTTTAACTATATTATTATTCACTACTACACATATGTATATCAACAAGAAGAAAAATCTCTTCTTGTTGATAGTTTTGAATCGAGAAGAGTAAATTAGTGCGAAAAGGATCAATAACTGCACGAATTGCTTGCTCACTAGGCCGATTATGATGTCCGGAGGAGGAGGGACGCTTCATCATGCTGTAAGGAAGCCGGACATTCTTGCCTATAGTTATACTATTTACATTTAATACAAGAGCTATTGTTATAATATTTTAGACGTTTTGCTATTTAAAATAAAGGGTTTTTTTACTTAAATTGTAATCTTGTTAGAATAATATATGTAAAATGCATATACTATTATAACTGTGAATACAATTAAGCCCGAATCCGCATACAAGTTGAATGATGTCTTTTGCTGACAATAGCCTCCAAGGCATTTGACACACAATTCGGGTTTGGGCCAGAGCACTGTAACACCCTACAATTGACCACGAAGGACTGTCCCACATAAATGACGGTGACCGTAGTGTCGGCGTGTAAGCTCAGCATACCAAGCAGCAACCACTTGCACTTTCTATATCCACTCTATACACATATGTATCTATAGAACTAACTCTGATTTTGAGATACATTGCAAGACATCATCATTCATCATTACAGCCCCTAGATCACCGAGTCCTAGACCTCCACTGCTGGCGATGTACCAGCACATACTCGTATATCTAGATAATTTGGCCTACACCCGCCACGCTCTGGCCAGACGGGTTGGCGAGAACGCGATGAGTCAATTTGGTTTCTAAATAGTTTATTACTATAATAATCGATGTAATCAACAAACTAGAAAGGAAAATAATAAGGAACTCACCTGATTTCCTCGGTAGCAGTACTTGGAAATATTGTTCTTTAAACGTCGTCATCAATGACAGTTTTTCGACTCGAGACGGCTGCCTAGTTCGTTCCGGTTATATGGACGCCGCCGTAAAAAGGAATCGGCGAGAAAGAGACAGGACAATGGATAGGGGTAACAAATTAGGAATGTCTGTTAACGCACCGACGAATCACAATATCGTCTAACAATCCAAAATTGGTCAATATACCGCGAATGGCGAAAAGACAAGTCTTAAAAACACTGGCTATAAGGTTGAAATTGCATTGCACTGACAGGCAAAACTATTATCAATAAAAGTTAGAAGTTTATAAATAACAAACATTTTACTAGCTGTTTTACTTTGCCCGTGTTAACAGCGACGTAACTAATTTCGTTGAGTAGTATTTTGATTCTCCTAAGGTTAAATAAAATTATTTTTGCATGGAGTAAAGGAACAAAATAATCTTCAAATAATCCAACTAAATTTAAATGATAAGGATTAATACCGTATTTTGTAAATAGCTTTCCAATTAGCGCTTTATAATTTCCCACTTTTTTAAGTATTAAAATGGATATAGTATGTTATCCTTAAGAAATAGACATATGCCATCGCGGACTTTTATATAGACCTATATAAGATGCACAATTGAAGCATACATTATTTTGTTATACTCCTATCTCAAAGGGCTTAGGCAGCGTTTGCGTTGAAAGCTCCCAGATAGCTTTTTTTTCCGACACCTCCAACAATTATCGTTAATGTATACAAAAACTTACAAATACTATACAAATTATATACTAGTACCTTCCTCGAGAATCACTCTATCAATTGATGAAAACTGCATGAGAATCGGTGTAGTAGTTTTTGAGTTTATCGCAAACAGACAGACTGACGCGGCGGAGGACTTTTGTTAATATTAAGTGATAGTGATTTGACCTCCTTGGGCATAGTAGTGGTAACTGTGAGTTCACAATATAGCTACCGTCGTTAATTTCGAGATAGCTACTGAGACAGAAAGCGATTCAAATGAACTAATTCTCGAGTGAGATGCAGTAGGTACCTAATGATGATTGAGTTCTGCAGTTATAACTTTCAATGGGGTGTATCACTAACTTTTTATCACGATAGATGGCGCATGATAGATGGTACCTAATATAACTGTCACTTGCATAGAAATCTTGTATTTTTATTACGAAATCTATTATTTTCTGCATATTATGCCAATTATGCAGCTTTTAAGTGTACAAATCGAGTTTTCCAATCGGAATCAAAGATATCTTCTTCGTCTTCTTCTTACGGTGCCATCTCCTATCTCGACTCCTATAAGGATCTGGTGCTCATCCCGAACCACTCCCTGAGGTTCTTGAGCCAGGAAGTGCGTCTTCTCCCCGGTCTTCTGGAGCCTTGTATCTTGCCTTACATGAATCAAAGATATGGCAATTTCAAAATTGCCGTTCTATTAATTTAACCTTTATTCTTTTTAAAGACGGTTTTCGCTTTCTTAATTCCTCTTTTAAGGTAGGTAACGTTAAGTTATAAAAATAAAAAACTAAAAAACATTTAAAGAATGATGCGTTATAGGTTTAGAACAAGGTACCATTGCCGCTAGCGACATCTACAAAAAGCTTTGCTGATACACCCCATTACTTGGTTTTGACACGTTCTAGAGTGAAGACTATTGGCGGAAAGTGGGACGAACGCATTTAATTAATAATAATAATAGTTTATTTCAATAAAACCTAATACAAGTTGGCTCTTATGATAAGTTACAATTTATTGTGTGTTACAAACATAAAGATACTTCTGTGCCTGAACTAAGTGGTCTTGTGTTTCAGGCAGCAGTGCTCAAACTCAGGTGCAAAACACCCGATCTCTGGAATAAAGGAGTCATTATTTTAATAATTGTACCATAATATTTACCTATTAGTACCTATTCTGGTACAGAGACAAACCCAGAAACCGGGAGAGGTGCATTGGTTCCAACTTAATACAACAAATTTTATTAAATAAAAATTTGAACCCAAAACTGCAAAAGTAAATATAAATAAGTAATAAAGTAAAAAAAAATATAAAAAATAATAATATATATATAATATAAATATAATAATATTAAAAATAAATATAAAATATAAAATTATATATAAATTGATGTACAAATGTCAGTATTTTATCGCACAATCCCGTTTTACTAATGATAAAAATTTCGAATGTTCCAAAAACTCAATTACCCACAAATTCGTAAAAGAGCTAGGTAAACGGATTTATCAAAAGTGTGGCAACCCCAAATGCCATAACTACCTTATACAAAATGTTTTCATTATTGTTCAACGAGGAAATGCGGCGAAAAATATTTTAGATAAAATAATAATAACAAACTACTAAAATAAAATTAAATAACTAAAAACTAAACCTAATAAAAAAAAAACTATAAATGAACTAAACTATAAACTAAATGCCTCCGTGGTCTAGCGGTTAATTCCGTGGATTTAGACTCGGAGGTACCGGGTTCGATTCCTGGTCTGGACATAAAAATATTTATTAATACGTATATAAATACATTTAATTAATATTCAATTTATTTGTGATATTTCTCGAGTTTGGTACGCTGGAGACATCGACGAGCTTGCCATTTGTCATGATTGGCCTATAGTAAAGTTGGCTAAATGTGAATCCGCTTATTTATAAGCGTGGTTTCTGACCACCCCGACAGGGAAACGGTCGTGATGATACTTTACTTTACTTACTATAAATAAAATATATCCCCAAGAGACGTCTCAACATAGATAGTACCAAGAAGACTGGCAACATTTCTGCTAATACGTTGGCCGAAATAATTGCCAGCTTTCCTATCTCCAGTTTAATATGTGGTAGGTAGACTGATGGTGATAATGGGGCGGGAAAGTATCCACTGTTCGTGCCTATAAACCCAGTTTATGTTTCCACATATTTCGGGATCGGGCTCGTATTGCCGTCATGTCCAGTCAAGCCGGCATAGTGTTAGGGACTGCTGTCAGTCATGAGTGTCTGATTCCAGTTGCTAACATTAATGGATCTCGCTCCCCACTTACCATCAGGTGGGCGTAAGGTCACATAAAAAATTTAAAAAAAGATTTCTCCGTCAGCCGTTTGGACCATTAGCCATCGTCTCAGCCCCAAACGGCGCGTAACCTGTACCGAGGTTGGCGTATTTGCGCAGCTTGGGGTTTTCAGCAGAAACCGCCACACTCCCCGCGCTGGACGGTGGTATTTTTTGTTTAGTTTTATTTATTTATAATTAGTTTTTAACCTATTTTTTTTGTATCTTACTTTTTTTTTGTCCATACTCCATTGTCACTTTTTGACAACTTACGAGTAACCGAGGGAACACAGCATTCTTGTCATGTTCTAGATTTTTATCTACATATACTGTATGTTCATAATAGTTGCATGTGGTTTATGTAATTGAAATTAGACTATAATTATTAGATTGTTGCACCCTGCCTATAATCTCTCACCATCCCAAAGGTTAGTTGTCAGAAAATACCTAACAGGCATTAAACTCGCCTATGTACCTAATTTTAAGTTTAGGTGCAATAAAAAAAATTAAATAAAAAATACGGTACGATAATATACCTAATTATGTTAAACATTAATGTGTGTAACAGAATAAATACAAATCTTTATTGGTTTTTATCGCCCACTTATTATCATATCGAATTTAAAAAGCTAAATGAATTTCAATAAGTAGGTGGTCTATTATGTAAGGAGAAATAAGGTTATGGTCTTACACCACAAACTTTGCGATAAACAGAACTATTATCAAAAACTATCAAAAAACGAGAAAACAAAAGCATTCCATGGATTCATCGTGCTGGTACTGGGTCCATGAGAAGAATGGTGTCTCGGGCTTGCAAGCGACCATAGCTTTACAATGGAGGCCTCCTTTTTTATTTTATGCCTCAACAAGACGCTCACATTCCACCATTCTACTCCTGTCTCAACCAAATACTTTAAGATTCCGTTAATACCGTCTTGGAAGCTCTATAAATGTATTGACAGACCTATTTAGGCCCAATTCTTTCAGTAAGTGGTGCAAAGATTTTTCTGAAGCTTAAAGCTGAGTCTTGAACCCGTTCTATATCATCATGTATATATATCATTTCTTTTGTGAGATCATAATATCCAAAATAAATTGAATTTTAATAATAATAATAAATTGTTTATTATCAGGCAACAGATGGCCCATAGATAAATAAATACCTTACAACTAAAATACATATATAAATATCATTAACTTAAGAATAATAATATTAATTAATCTAAAGCTTTCGTATCTTCATCTTCTTGTGGTCATAGAAGTACCCATCAGGTATTGTGGCCACCTTCTGAGGAGTACGAGAAGCTTTAGTGGACGGTGACGGCGTCCCTTCTGGGGTTGGTGCAGAGGGAGTAGGAACATCGTTGGTTCTGCGTGAAGCAAATCCACGAATGTATTTGCGATACACAACACCGAGCGGCCAGAATTCCTTCTTCAGGAATATTTAAATAGCGTGCACGTTACTGCAATGTTAGCGAACACCCGCTACACGCTCCGCTTCTGTTATATATACCACTCGAAGTTAAGTCGCATGCGCACGAAATTGGTTCAAACTTGATAGGTAAAAGGCTGCTTCAGGTCATTAACCATTCACTATTGACGGTGAAGGACGATTTCGAAGGGAAACACTGGTCATTCAAGATTTTGCTTAGAAAATGGTTTTAATAAAATATGAATTTAAATAATTTAACAATTAAGTTGCAAATAACTGTACTTTTTTTTTGTTATTATTCCATGATAAAGTAAGACTTTTTTTATTTATTATTAAGGTTAAGCTAATTATTAATTATTAAGTGTATTTGTAATTTGTTGTAGTAAGTAATTGTTATTACTAGATTACTAGTACGTTCGGGATTGTCCCGTTTTTCTAGTATTAAGGATTATTTTCCAAATAAATACATTTCTCTGTAAAAATAAATTGCTTCGATCTTGGATCAATTGCAACTATTCTGCTTCACTCAAAGCACCTCGATCAAGTAGGTTTAATCGAGTAATTGTGTGATTATGTTTTTAAAAAAAACATAACCGTTATCCGTTTTCAAACGAGACAATGAGAAAACTATCTACATTTAATAACTATCTTAGTTACAGCTCGTCGCGTGTTCTAATCTAAGTCTATTTTATTCCAAATTATGTATAGTATACTATATACTATATAGTACTATATACTTGTATATATACAAACTATATACAAAAGGTATTATTATACTTAAAACAAAACACCAATGTCAATGTGCTAACCTAATCTAATTATTTCATTTAAATGTAACGCAACTACGAAGCTATTTCAAGTAGAGTGTTATGAAAAATATATAGTTTTATTTCGTTAGAAAACGAGCATTCGTTGTGATGCTCAGTAGATATCAATATATCAATTTAATTGCCTCAGTGGTCTAGCGCTTAAGTCCGTGGTTTTAGACTGGGAGGGTCCGGGTTCAATGTAAATAAATACATTTAATTGATATTTAATTTATTTGTGATATTTCTCGAGTTTGGAGACATACACTAGCTTGCCACTTGTCATGATTGGCCAATAGTAAAGTTGGCTAAATGTGTATCCGCTTATTTGTAAGCATGGTTTCTGACCACCCCGAAAGGCAAACGGTCGTGATGATACTCTCCCTCTATTTAAACAATAGAGTCGTTGCTTATCTATGATTTCATGAAACATTTACATTGCACCGTCAAATACAGTTTTATAAAAAGTAGATAGTTTTGTTATGCTAGAAAACGAGCAATCCAATGAAATAAAATTTTTAGGCATAACGATTGACCAATGTTGCTCTTGGACACAACATATATATAGTATAAAAACTAAAATAAATAGATTTGTCTACGCTTTGTGGCGATTAACTAAAGTAGCTAACGAAAAAACCGCCCTTCAGGCATACCATGGATATGTTGCGTCAAATATAAGGTACGGCATATTATTGTGGGGCAATGCAGTGGAAATAAATATAATCTTTATTGGACAAAAACAATGCATTCGTGCTATTTGTAACACACCTCCTATGACTTCCTGTCGTCCTTTATTTATAAAACTAAAATTACTGACTGTTCCTTCTATCAATATACTTGAATGCTGTTTATTTGTAAAAAGCCACCCGGAACTTTTTAAAACTCTTAATTGCAATTTTAAAACGCGTTATCCTAGTAGAATAATTATTCCAGCTCATAAAAGTACTCAATATAGCCGAAACTGTTATGCAATGGCGACAGAGATATTTAATAAGCTTCCAGTTACTATAAGGGAGCTGCCACTAAAACTGTTCAAATTAAGAGTCAAACAAATGCTGGTTAATAAATGTTTTTATTCGACAAAAGAATACCTAGACACTAAGCTCGACAAAGTCATGTGACTAAATAAATATTTGTATGCTAGAAATAGCGAATCATGTGATATAATTACATATAATAATTTACATCCCTGTACCTACCATGATTCTGACAAATAAATTATTTCATTTCATTTCATTTCATTTCATTTCATTTCATTTCATTTCATTTCATTTCATTTCAATTCATTTCATTTCATTTCATTTCATTTCATTTCATTTCATTTCATTTCATTTCATTTCATTTCATTTCATTTCATTTCATTTCATTTCATTTCATTTCATTTCATTTCATTTCATTTCATTTCATTTCATTTCATTTCATTTAATTTCATTTCATTTCATTTCATTTCATTTCCTTTCATTTCATTTCATTTCATTTCATTTCATTTCATTTCATTTCATTTCATTTCATTTCATTTCATTTCATTTCATTTCATTTCATTTCATTTCATTTCATTTCATTTCATTTCATTTCATTTCATTTCATTTCATTTCATTTCATTTCATTTCATTTCATTTCATTTCATTTCATTTCATTTCATTTCATTTCATTTCATTTCATTTCATTTCATTTCATTTCATTTCATTTCATTTCATTTCATTTCATTTCATTTCATTTCATTTCATTTCATTTCATTTCATTTCATTTCATTTCATTCAACCGTTGTGAACCTCGGTAGATAAATTAGTAACTATCTATGTTATATCTCTATCATCAAGAACCTAGAACCTATCTTGTTTTTATGGTCAACATCAAGGGTCATAAATATGAATTAGCTTATAAAATACTACCTACTTAATAAGTAGTTAGCTTCCTGCTTTTTCCTATGTGTTAAGATTATAACTTATGTAGTTTTATACGGGTTTCTGTTGATATTTTTATCGCATAATAATAGCCATTAGGCAAATATGAAAAAAGTAACGATTCGACACGATTTTACATTCAACATACATACATACATATCTTCACGCCAGATCCCTTACAGGGTAGGCAGAGACAATTGAGCGCCACTTGACACGATCACAACATACCTCTTTCGCTTCATCGACATTCATCAACCTCTTCATACATGCCCTTTTGTTACGAAGGCTTTTTAATTCTCCTTCAGCTAGTGTTTTATTTATTTGATCGTGATACGTGTGTCTTGGTCTGCCAGGGCCTCTTTTACCCACAACTTTCGCATTATATACCTGGTTCGTCAATCTTTCTTCGCTCATCCTTTCAACATGCCCGAACCATCGTAGCATGCTTTTCCTTATTTTTGTGCCTATGCTTTCTTTTATACCTACCATTTTTCGTATTTCGACGTTACGTATGTGGTCCGCCAAAGTGACGCCGCATAACCGACGCAGCGACCTCATTTCTACTGCATTAACCCTACTCTCATGCATATTCTGACATATCCACGTCTCGCTTCCATACATAAGTGTTGGTACCAACATGGCATTGTGTATGGCGAGCCGAGCTTTGTCACTTACATTTCGACTGGCGATCAGTGGACCCCAGGGCACCGTTAACACTATTTCCCGCGTTCACTCTTCTTTCAACATCCCTATCATACTTCCCATCCGCAGTGAAAGCACTGCCCAGATATATAATTTCATTTACTTGTTCTAGAGTTTCATCATCTATCTTTATCGTCACGGTTGTCATCCTTCTTCTTTCAAACACTAGTACCTTGGTTTTTCTCGCATTCAAACGGAGTCCTTTTTCTGCACATCCCTCTTTCATTTCCGTGACTAGTGATTGCAGTTGTTGTTCGGACGATGCCATAAGAACAGCATCATCTGCATAAAGCAGGCAGTTCACCACTAGATCACTCATCTTTATCCTACATATACATTCAAATAACATTCATTTGCGGCATATTAAACTAAAATTATATTTGTACTACTTGTCATGTGTAAATTTTTTTAAAAATAGTTTTGACACAAATGTGTTGCAAGAGACATCCAATCCGGTTTTAAAAAAAAGTTAGATAACAGTAAAAGGTCATAAACAGTTTTATGTCATTTGCCACAACTACTAAATCGCGACTATCATAATGACCAGTTCATACGGGCGAAGCCGGGTCAAACGCAAGTTAATAAAAATATTTACCCAATGTAGGTACTTTGTTTTTGGTAAAAGAATGTGTCACTGAATAAACATGCCATGTTTTGGTTGTTGCCTTTTTCTCGCAGTGGCCTTCACCGGCCGTCAATGAGTGTTCACCTAATTACCTAATCACTATTGAATCAATAAATACATTACATTCGGCTAGAGTAGGTCAAATTCTCCAGATATATAAACAAAATAAAATTAAAACATATTTTGAACGACATAATTTACATTTTGTTGTTAGTAAACATAGTTATAGGCCGGCATAGTGGTAGGGACTGATGTCAGTCGTCTGAGGCTGGCGTCAGTTGCTTTTATTATTGGACCTTGCGTACAATGCCTCATGTCGTGCTAAGTATATAAAAAAAGAAGTTAAAATTGAGGTCTAGCGGTTAAGTCCGTAGATTTAGACTCGGAGGTTCGATTCCCGGTCGGCACACAATGATATTTTTTAACTAAAATGAATAAGTTTAAATTTATTTATTTGTGATATTTCCCGAGTTTGGTACGCTAGAGACTTTGACGAGCTTGCCACTTGTCATGATTAGCCTATAGTAAAGTTGGCTAAATGTTAATCCGCTTCTTTACAAGCGTGGTTTCTGACCACTCTAAAAAGGAAGCGGTATATTAAGTTAAGTTTATACGTTATAGTAGCAAGGACGCTGGCTGGACGAAAGATTCAGGCCCTCTTGGCACTGGAGGAGACTACAAAACGCGGTGAAATGAAATGAAATGTTATATATTAAATAAATAAATTTGGGCGGTCTCCGTTGTCGGAGACACATTAGCCCCATCTCATATCCAGGCAACTTAGTACAGCGCGGGGAAATACGCCAACCTCAGTACAGGTTACGAGTTTACGCGGTTTGGGGTCGAGACGATGAGACCTCAGCCAAGCGTTTGGCGGAGGAGTTGTTTGACGGAGAAATCAGCAGACAGGAAGGCTATCAATTATTTCTGCTAACTTATTAGCCTCGCTATACAGAGGGGAAATGTTGCCAGTCTTCTTGGGACTATCTCTAATCTCTAGTCTCTTGAGGACATTTTTTATTCATAGAATTTTTATTAGTAAGTATTAGTTTATAATTATTAATTTGATTATTGATATTTAAGTAATTCATATTTTATATTTTGTACATATTATTTTTCCAATAATACTAAGTTGTATATGTATGTTAATTATTGTGTATGTATTAGTATTTAGTATATTTATAAGTAGATTATATATAAGTAAGTTTTTTATATAAGTATTTATATCTAATTGAATTTTTTAGTTTATTTTGTAGAATAGTTTTAATTTCAAAGGTATTTTTAGTTTAGTATTATTTATAATTAGTTTTTTATTCTATTTTATTTTAATATTTTTGTATCTACTTCGAAATATATTAAAATATAAAAAAAAAAAAAATGATGTGTCACTTATACTTTCATTGCACCTACAGTTGTTATAATTAGTCCCAAAGGTTTGGCTGTCAGAAAATGTCTACGGACATTAAGTCCGCCTTTTGTACTTTGTACATTAAAGTTTTGAAATAAATAAATAATAAATATAAAAATGTATATATATAAAAAACTAGTCATTATTATAGTGTAAATTATTTAATTAAAGTTTGTATTTGTCTGAAATAAATTAAGTATATAAATTTAGTTGTAATATTATTATTTAGTAGTTTATAAGTATTATCTGTTGCCTTTTTCTCGTAGTGGCCTTCACCGGCCGTCAATGAGTGTTCACCTAATTACAATTACCTAATCACTATGTAATCGCAGAATACATTACATTTGCAAGTGCTCTCGTCTAGTCCAACTTACGATTTTTTATACAAATTTTAAATTTTATGTTAAAAATAGAATGCGAGTAACTGAAATTAGTGTGTACGTGTCTGACTACTAGTTTCCGAAAAGATTATTAAAATAATCCATATTTAACATTTGGTAAATCGTCAAGTGATTGCATTTTTTTTTTAATGTGTTATATTATTAATTAGCTTAAGAAAATATGGAGGAACCGAAACATTACGAAAGCTACTAAAATCCGGCTGGTCAGAGCTCTTGTGTTACCCATTTTCCTGTATGCTGCAGAGACGTGGACCCTGCGCGAAACTGAAATAAAACGTATTAATGCTCTAGAAATGTGGTGTTGGCGGAGAATGTTGGGCATATCGTGGACGGAGTTCCGAACCAACAAATCAATCCTGGAGGAACTAGAGATAGGACAACGCCTTTCCTCAATCGTGCAATCACGCATTCTCACTTTCTTTGGACACGTATCACGGCGTGGAGATACATCCATTGAGCGCCTTGTAGTTCAGGGAAAAGTCGATGGCAAGAGAATGCGTGGTAGGTCTCCGATGAGATGGACTGACCAGGTTAAAGCAGCAATGGATCACCCCCTACATGAGTGCTCCAGGAAGGCTGCAGTTCGAGACGAGTGGCGACGACTTGTTAAGCGTGCCACTAACACTCAAGTGACGACCACGACCACTCTGCCAAGAGTGTAGCGACTAAGAAGAAGAAGAAGAATTATTATTAATTACAATTAAATAAGATTAAATAACTATAAAGTAAACCTGATAAAAAGAACTACCTTTAACTAAAAAAAAAGTGACGCGACATCCCATCAGTTACAAGTATAGTCCCAAGGAGACTGGCAACATTTTCCCTCTGTATAGCGAGGCTGATACGTTAGCAGAAATAATTTCAAAATAAATAAATATTGCTAATAATAAAAAGATGCGGAAGCAGTAGTGCAGTTTATATTTATATTATATATCTTTTAGTTATTAAGATATATATCTATGAGCCTTTTGTATATTCATTTTGTTGCCTGAAAATAAAGATTATTACTATTATTATATTATTATTATTTTATTTTTTTGTATTAGTTATACAAAAAAGATACAACACGTAGTGAAAACTGTTAACAATAAAATTATTTACTATAAATAAAGGTATTTTAATTAAAACAACAGGTGGGTAATATAATAAATAAATAATATTAATTATTTAATAAATTAATATAAATACTATAAGTGCTTAAAAAACAAATAAATAATATATACATAGTGTGTTTGTACAATATATAATGTTAGGGAAAATGCAGTTAGTTGTATATTGAATTTACTAATCAGTATTTAAGTTTACATATTTCATTCTTAGATACCTACAGTATTCCCAAATTAATAATGCACATACAGATCTTCGCTAATTGTCGTATTCCCGGAAACACCCGAATCATTGAATCGTAAGAGCCTAAACATTGCACTTGCATTTTGCACCTTGTTCGAAAGAAATAGAAGTCAATATCATGTGTACACAATCGAAAACAATTCGGGCGGTCGGTGACTGCATGTGTTCTCTCTGAGTGGAATTATATAGAGCTGATATTACACACTGTTCTTGGTTTTGTTTTCAAAGGTGAATTTAATTTCAACTTTAATTATCTTATTCAACTTTAAATAGTTTATTTTGTAAAATAGGAAAACGTACTAACAACTAGCACAAAACACATAATTCTACTAAATTATGCATGAAGAAAATGCACTTACCACTCTATATACATATCGTTTTCCGACGCTCGGGGAATACGACCGTTGCCGAACAGTGACGAAGATTTCTATGCGCATTATCACTTTGGGAGAACTGTACATAAGTATTTAAATGTTTCAGTTTATTATCATTATGGTTTCTTTAGATTATTTTATCTATTTAATACATAAGAATAAATTTTCTGTTTCAGCATAACTCAGTTCTTGCAAGTAATTCTTAACTTTAATTTTACATGTTTTTAAATTGAGGGGATATATATTTAGGGCTTTGTTTATTATATTATACAATCTAGGACCAGCAACAAAAGAATGACGTTGAGCAAGTTTGGTTCTAGGTTTGACGGTACGACAAACACGGTCTCTCCTGCGTATCGAACCACTGACATTGTGATCAAACTTTGTAGATCTATGAGTATTGAGTACAGTTTGGAAAGCAAAGAGCTGTAGAATATCGGTAAGGTTTTTTTAACATAGTTTTAAGTACTGCATAATACTGCAATATAATATAAATAATAAATAGAACAAGATAAAACGAAATGAAATTAATATTTCGTTCATGTATGTTTTCTAATAATATATTTATGAAATAATCCAACGTATGTTAATTAATTATTATTGCGAGCAGTCTATTTTATTATATGTTTATTCTTATCTTAAAATTTAAATATAATAAACAAACTTTGCATATTTATACCGTTAAACGGTCACTAAGCGGTTTATTGTTTATTAAAAAAATACTGGTTTTTAATCCATACTAATCAAATGTAAAATAAGCGCCTGTCTGCCTATATGTATGTATGTATGTCTCGCCTTATTACTGAACCGACTTTGACAAATTTTGTCAGGGTAACTCTTTTTGACACAGCGACGGACATAGGCTATCATCGGACGACATCCACGGCTATTTATGTGTTTTTTCCACTTTTACTAAAGCGTAGTTAATTAATGGAATGGAATGAAATGAAGTGAAGAGAAGAGAAGGAAGGGGAAAGGAAGCGAAGTGTAGTGGAAAAAAATGGAATAGAATATAATCATAAAAAAAGTAAAGTATCATCACGACCGTTTCCCTTTCGGGTGGTCAGAAACCACGCTTATATAGAAGCAGATTCACATTTAGCCAACTTTACTATAGGCCAATCATGACAAGTGGCAAGCTCGTCGATGTCTCTAGCGTACCAAACTCGAGAAATATCACAAATAAATTAAATATTAATTAACTTTTAATAATTTAAATTAATAATTATTTTTGTGTCCCGACCACGAATCGAACCCGGTACCTCTGAGTCTAAATCCAGGGACTTAACCGCTATACCACGGAGGCAGTGATTCAGTGATATGATCAATGGTTTTAGTATTCTTTTATTTACAATTATATTTGAATTATTTCGCGCAATTATGTATGGTCATGTCAATTGCAAGTTTTTGTTTTGTAAATTATTTTTCTTTGGATATTGTTAGTCAAAGGTGGTGTTGTTTTGTTTAATAATGTGCTACAATGTGAATAATCATGGAAATAAATAATTGGAAGTTATACGAGTATGTATATAGGGCACATGTTGCAGTTTATTTTTTGCGGTTTTCCCGCGCCGGAACACACATTAAACCCGACTTGTTTGGGCAAAGAAAATTGATGATAACCTCAAAGAAATATATATTACGTCAGAATTGGCTGTATGGGCTGGGCCCTTTCCTTTCCCTATCACGTCATTCATCATCCATCGGGAGAAGAGTAAAAGTAAAACAAAATAATAATAATAATAAATGAATACCTAATCCTCTGATTTTTTTGATCATCTAAGATCTCTACGCTTCAGTCAATAGCTTCCTATAATACATAGTTTGTGGTAACCTAGCTGTAACAGCCACGCCTCAAACGCGTAAACTAATAAATATTTATTACAACAATTAAAAAAACATTGGGAAATACCTTAATTACCACATTTCAAGCCGACATAGTGATAGGAATAATATCAGGGGGGTCTGATTTCAATTCACTGAGACTTGCAGCTTCTTTCTTATGACTTCACGGAGCTGGCTCGTCATCTAGCCCCCCAATCATATACAGTCCACTCATCTACCACCCACCTCGTTTGGGAGTTGGGAATTTCCCTCCCACCAATTAGCCTGTTCAGGCCTAAAAAACCCTCGTCTCTAACACCACTGTACTCGTGCCTCGGCCAAGTTTTCTTTAATACCAATTTCTGAATTCTTAAAAAAATACACTATACTCTCGCCAACGCGTCTGTCTCAAAGAGAGAAGACAAAATTCTTCTGAAATATTTTGGAAGCCTTGCCCATCCAGCAGTAGAGGTCCAGGACTGTGTTGATGATGACAACGATAGGCGAATAAAATGGTGGCTTGAATGTAAGAAGATAAGCCCACCTGATGATAACCGGAACGCAAGATCCATGAATGTCAGCAACTGGAATCAGACACTCATGACTGACATCAGTCCCTAACACTATGCCGGCTTGACTTGTCATGACGGCAATTCGAGCCTGATCCCGGTGAATACTTCCCCGACCCATACTGGACAATTTAACACCATCAGTCCGCCAGACACCTATTTGTTGTTCACGCTGAAAGTAAGTGCCATTTGCAATGATGTCAAATGCCAATTTTACTTTCAAGGAGAACCAATATTCGGTTCGTGTAACAATGAGAAATACACTTTTCTTACGTGCATTTGTTATAGAATTCCAACACCACCGTTCCCGTGCCTCGGAGAGTACGTTAAACAGACAGTCCCGGTTCCACTAATGCCAACTTGTGGAATTGTTATAAGAAATAAATGAAGAAAAGGTCAGAACCCTCGCCAACCCGTCTGGCCAGCGTGGCGAGTGTAGGCCAAATTCTCCAGATATATGTTCTGGAAGGCCCATCTCCAGCAGTGGAGGTCTAGGACGCTGTGTTCTGGGGGCTGTAATGATGTATTTGTGATATTTTTCGAATTTGGTACGCTGGAGACATCGACGAGCTTGCCACATAGTAAAGTTGGCTAAATGTGAATTCGCTTATTTATAAGCGTGGTTTCTGATCATCCCAAAAGGGAAACGGTCGTGATGATAATTTATTACTATTTTTTTTACCCGCTAAAATTCAGAACAAACATGGCGGCTTATGTTAAGAATCTATCTCACTCGATTCTGTGCTCAAAATTTTACATGACATGTGACATCGCGCCCACCTGACGGTAGGCGGTACGTAAGGTCCAAGAATGGGAACTGACGCCAGCCACTAACGACCGACATATGTCTACCACTATGCCGACCTAACAAGATGTTTTGTCACACTTCGCTTGAAGGACTCCAGGTCTTCAGCGTGCGACAGATTTAAAAATGTCCAAATTGATAGATATGAAAACAGTAGTTTTTGACGTATCTTGCTTGGTCACAGCTTGTGCTGGTCCCGGTCTGATCAAACCCTTTTATAATTACAGCAAGAATACATATAATAAATATGTATATATGTGAAAAAAAAAACTGTTACAATGTCTTAAAAAGTTGAAATTGACGTTAAAATGTGTATCCCACAATAAAAAAACCGCAAAGTATTTTGGAATTTCGTGATGCTAAAATACAGCTAAAAAGACTCTTAAGGTATTTAAATAAAGAGCACATTTTATTTTAAACTACAATCGTATGTTACAATTAATATTATATGTCATTATATTGGTCAAAATTCTGAACAGCGTACACCCTTCTTTAAAATAGTCAGCCACAAAACCAGCTATACACCTAACTTTCTTAATCCGTTGTAATAAAGGTTTATTTCGAACGAAAAATAATCTTCTGACGTGTGTATTAGCACCGCTCACACAGTGGGAGACGTGGTATATAACGCGGGAAAGACTTAGCAATAACCACAACCAGTCTTCGACGATACGAGCGAAGACGCAAAGCAACATGAAGTTTCTGGTAAGAATC
Source organism: Tinea semifulvella (assembly GCA_910589645.1). NCBI lineage: Eukaryota > Metazoa > Arthropoda > Insecta > Lepidoptera > Tineidae > Tinea > Tinea semifulvella. Next base: position 3,176,434 of record OU342604.1, read on the forward strand.
AAGTGAGAACCCCAAAAGTGAACGGTGCCGGAAGTGTTGTGAATCGTGAAAAACAAAATTCGAAATTCAAAATTTTGGAAAAAGCGCGCGCGTTGCCTCGATGCGGTGAAATAGTGGTGTGAAAAATTTTGATATTCAATTTAAAAAACACTGACAATAAATATAAATAAAATATTCAACTCATTGCAATAAAATATGCATTAAATTCGCAAAAAAAATGTGCAACTTTACTGCAAATGGTCGATTTTTACGTGCATTTTAAGTGTGTACCGAAAGAGCTTTCAAATTATTCCATACCGTGGTTATGTAATTTATATTCAAATAGGTAATACATTATGTATAACATGTGCCCATAATAAGTAAAAGTTTATCCATATTTAATAATATTACACATTTTTTTTTTATAAATATAGAAGATATAGAATTTAAATCAAATATTTTAATTTAATATTTAATCTATACTTAATTCGTTAAAAAAAAACTTTTGCTGAAATATAGCCAAAAATAATTTAAGGTCAAATATATAATTGTTTTTAAATATAAAAAAAAAATCAAAAATTGTTATTATAAATGGACGCCTACAAAGTAAGCAATATTAGAAAGCAAAAAAAACCGTAATTTGGCATTTTCACAACAATTATGAGATGTTACGGCATTATGAAGTTTTTGTTCCGTGAAGGTAGTCACACAAATTACATAGGTACAAACATCAAACTACATACAAACATTTACTCATTTACATGCTTACCGCCAATCTTTAACAAACAATTCGACACAAATGTTACGAAATATTCAGAACTTTAGAATTCAGAAAAATCATAATATCAGAATTAACCTCGCTAAGACATTTGTCACACTATAAAAAAAATCTTTTTAATAATAACCGGTACCATTATTTATTAATTAATATAATATTAATAATTAATATAATATTTTTATTTATTAATTAATTAATACAAATAAAAAGTATTTATTGGGAACGCAATTCAAAACGGATGGGATTCTAATAGACTGACGTATTTTTTTTAATGAAACATTGTTTTTTTATTGTATCATTAGGACTGTATTCCTTTGGGGGTACTCAGAAACCACACTTTTTTAAAGCTGGTTCACATTTAGCCAACTTTACTATAGGCCCATTATGACAAGTAGCAAGCTCGTCGATGTCTCTAGCGAACCAAACTCGAGAAATATCACAAATAAATTGAATCAATTATTTTGTCCCGACAAGGAATTGAACCAGGTACCTATGCGTCTAAATCCATAGACTTAACCGCTAGACTACGAGGCAGTTAATTATTTTAATTGTTTTTTTATTGATTCAGTATAATTATTCAATTATTATTTGCATATCCAATATACCACTTTATTTTGAAGGTCAGACATCTGCTGGTACAATCGACACCATTTTAAATTTTAATCAATACGTTTACAGAGATTTAATTAAGGTACAACTCAGCCTAAGTTTAGACGCGTAGATAGCAAGTTCGATTCCTGGTCAGGAAACATTTTGTAAGTTATTGATTCGTGATATTGCTCGAGTTTGGTACGCTAGCTAAATCAACGACTGCCATTTGTCATGGTGGGCCTAAAGAAAAGTTATCTAAATGTGAATCCTATTCTTTAAAAAAGCGTGTTTTCTGACCACCCCGATGCTTGATGACGTGGAATTAATTCAGTGACGAAAACAATAAATTTCATATTTTTAGGCTATAGCAAGTCTATACATACAACGCATTCTAGGTACATCCACCGTTTTGTTTCAGAGAAAGTTTTTAGCTATCCAACTTCATTACCAATAACAAATATAATTAATCTGTAGCTCTAGCACGCCTAAATTACGTTACGTAGATTCTAGTTCCTTATCACGATGTCTCAAATCTCATACTTCATGTTCTCAATTTAATTTCGATTCGATAACTGCATTTTTGCGTACGAGATCTCTATGGAAGATCAGTTAGGAATCCCTTTTCAAAATATTTGTTTTTAATTTTTAAAAATAAATAATATTATTATTCAATTCGAAAAAAATAATTCTAATTCATTAAATCAAAGAAAGCTATGCTAATATAATAAATAAATCATAAATTGAATGCACATAATTAGGGAATTTAGATCAATTGAGTACGCCTCACCTACATTGCAGACTCAATTACCTGAGTTAATTCGATGCATTCAAATAACGTAACATAGTTAATTATGCAATCGATCCATAATCATGTTAACAGGCTAATTGTTTGTTGTTGGTTATGCCATATAAGCATAGACAAGCTGGCCAATGATCTTATATTACGTACATAGAGCTTATTTATATGCTTCCGCTTTACTTTCACTGCGATAGGGATGTGATAATTAACTTGTAGAAATATCTCTTTAATGATCTATTTTAAAACAGCATCCCTACTATTATAAATGTCAAAGAAGCTTTGTATGTATGTATTGTCAGTCTTGTGTAAATTAATTGAATAACCATAATGTATTCGATTATTTTAATTGAATATTTTATACAAGCTTTCGATTACACAATTTTAAAAGGTTGGGCGCGTTTATTTAAAACTTCATGTTGTGATTGTATCAGTAAATGAAATCTTTTTATGCGCAGATATTGAATGTTTCGCAATTGATAATCCGAGCTCATGCTGCAGTCGAATAAAGGTTAATTAGAACGGCATTTATTTATTTCATAACATTTACATTTTTCGTTTTAATAACGTCGAAATTGTAATAGAATCTTATTGCTTGATGACTCTTTACTTTGTTTCTCGGCGTCAGATTTAGAACAATGAAGTAATTAAATGAAAGTATACTAAATTACATGTTAAAATGTAGCGGGTCGGTTCCGCGAGTCGCAGCACTTACCTACGTTACGCATCCCACAAAAAGTAGAACGCCATTATCATTTAGTGAAGGCCGTTTCTAAATTATTCTAATTCGAGTAATGTCTTTTTTTGCAGGTTGTTTTGGTTGCCTCATTGGCCGTGGTGGCCTTTGCCAGCGAGGAGAAAGGTTCACCAAAGCAGGCGGCCGCCGACGAGAAGAAGCAGGACAAACGAGGAATTTTTGACACCGGTTATGGAGGTGGCTACGGAGGAGGCTACGGCGGTGGCGATGAGGGCCATAGCGTAGGAGGTGGAGATTTCGGCGGACACGAGGGCATTAGCTTCGGAGGCGGTCACGAGTCCATCAGCTACGGAGGCAGTCAGGGAGGATACGGCGGTGGACAGGAAGTAGGATATGGAGGCGGTCACGAATTCGGAGGCATCGCCAACGAGTGGAAGCCCATTTCCAGCGGAGGAGGCGATTCTTACGGCCATGGACACCACCACGAGCACGTGAAGCACGTTGAGGTCATCAAAAAGGTCCCCGTTCCCTACACTGTCGAGAAACACGTCCCCTATACCGTGGAGAAGAAAGTCCCTTATGAAGTAAAGATCCACGTTCCCCAACCCTACACCGTTGAAAAGAAAGTTCCCGTCACTGTCAAGGAATACGTCAAGTACCCAGTCTACGTGCCTCAACCCTACACTGTAGAGAAGAAGATCCCGTACGAAGTGAAGTACCCTGTCGACAAGCCCTACGAAGTGAAGGTTAAGGTGCCCACACCTTATACTGTCGAGAAGAAAGTTCCTTATGAAGTGAAGGTCCCAGTGCCACAACCCTACACCGTCGAGAAGAAGGTGCCATACCCAGTGAAGGTGGAGGTCAAGGTTCCCCAGCCCTATGAGGTCATCAAGAAGGTTCCTTATGAAGTCAAGTACCCTGTCGACAAGCCCTACAACGTATACGTTCCCAAACCGTACCCAGTCACAGTAGAAAAGCCTTACCCCGTCACTGTTCACAAGCCAGTGCCCTATGAAGTGAAGGTTCCTGTTGACAGGCCCTACAAGGTGGAGGTTGAGAAGCCCTACCCAGTGCACATCAAAGTGCCCGTGCCTAAGCCCTATGATGTGTACAAGAAGATCCCATACACCGTAGAGAAGAAGGTACCTTTCGAAGTGAGAGTACCCATCGACAAGCCTTACCCAGTGTACAAGGAAGTCCCAGTACCTTTGGTGAAGGAAGTTCCGTACCCAGTGAAGGTGCACGTTCCCTTCTACATCAAGAAGGAGGAGGAGCACCACGGCTGGCATTAGGCTTAGATATTACTAATAGGGCTCACCCAGTACCTTATAGGCTAAGTAAAACAAATTGTGATCTTTTAAAAAGTATTTTTAGTTTGTATATACAAAATTGTTGTATCGGTGCTGTTCGCTCACGTTTGTCAGGTTGTGAACTGTGAGGTTACCACCGAGTCTTGATACATGAACTCGGACTTTCATCTCTGCCTTCCTCTTGTCGAGCAGCTAGTACTAATACAAGATTGGTGTAATGTAAAGCGTCGGTGGTGACCTGATTTGTACGACGTACCAGATCTCCTGGGCTCCTACAATGGTTTTCAGAGGCTCAATATTTGTTAGTCCGCATAGCATTGTGGTACGATGCGCGGTTAGTATACTCGTTAATTAGTTTTCTGTTATTTTTTGTTTTAGCTTTTTGTACGCTTTTGTTTTTTTAACTTTTGTCGGAGCTAGTTACTCCGCGATGAGGCTGACATAATAAAATGTGATAAAATATGAATATGTTGTGTCTTTTTCCTTTCTCCTCTTAAAACCGAATTAGCCACGAGCCATTATGCTGAAGGTAATAAAAGAATTGCCGAATTGCTCCATTTGATATCATCATTAGAGTATATGACAATCACAAACCAGAAATTAGAAAGGCTGAAATAGCAAACCAGTGTTGTTAAAAATGGAAGCAAAAAACAGTTCATGTTTATAAATCGTAAACTTAGAAATTACAGATAGCCAAAGCATTCGTTAGTAACACATATTTACTTATTTAAAAAACATTAATGCACAAAGTACAAAACAAATTGGTGGATTCAATGTCATATATACTATATATTATATTGTATATGAAAAGAAAATAAATGATCTTGAATCCAAAAACAGGATATGATAGGTACTTTATAATTACTCTAAACCAAGGTTATATATACTAAAAGTACATTAGTATATTCATAAAAAATATAAAATAATTAATATTAATACTAAGGATAGGGATATAAGTCCTGTCTGCATGGTGGCAAGAATCCTGCTGCATTTCCCTGCTGAATTGCAATACTGATTCTTTGGACGAAGAAAGATCCAGCCCTCTTGTCACCGGAGGAGACGACAAGACGCGGTATACTGAAATAATTAAATATATTACTTATTAATGCTACTAAGTAGTATTGGATTACACATTATATTATAGTAATGACAGAAATTGCCTTACTTATTATCGTTTGCAGCGCAAACGTTATGTAATGGAATTTGTATCTGTAATAATTATAATAGTGTTATTCGGAAATTATCAATTTATAAAAAGATCTTTGATAATTGAAAGAACTTGTCACTGTTTTAAAGTCGATTTTGTGGTAATTGCTATAGAGTTGAGAATTGATTAATATTTTGTAATTCTAAAGCTTAAATAATGAAATCCACTATAGCGTTCGCACCTAAAATAATGGAATACGGTTGTCATCATTATCCCTTTTTTGATGAATACTATCCAATATGAGTTTCCAAAATGGTCAAAAGAATTTTACTAATAATAAATTAATGACTGAAATTAGGTATTTTATCTACCATAAAATAATATCTTTGATTGCTAATAATTTATAGACACAAATTGATCGACTCTAAAATACCTAGTGACAAGTTATATTTGAAATAATAAGTTCTTTTTAAAAAGGGTAATTTCTGAGTAGAAGCAATAGTAATTACTATTCGTACCAAAGTTGGATGTATTACGAAATATTTATAGGATTTGCTCAATAAAAGCGGCGATTGCTATTTTAACGCGAGTACAGTAATCGGTGCATTACATGATCAAGATAAGCATGAAGTTGGTACAATAGCCCACATATACACTTTCGAGCAAAGAAACCACGACCAATATTAAGACGACTATTACGACGACTGTTCGGAGCTTGATTTGTTTGATACAAAGCCAACGTTTGCTCGCAACTACTTGACCAGATTGTTCCCTACTACCCATATGCCTTAGCTGTGTACCCATAGTTACTTATTGTTATTTGATTTTTTGTAAATATTCTTTATTTTATTTTAACCTTTGTTTTATGTTTGTAGTCCATTTGCGGTAACTTCTAATTGACCTATATGTTTCTATATATTCCAATTTTATTATTAGTAGTTATTATTCTTTTATAAAATAAATATTTTAAACACCACGTTTATTAATTTAAAAGATGTATATACGGGAAATTTATTTCATTTTTATTTTTTTAGAGTGACTTAAGCTATTACAATTAATAAAGAATAGAAGCTGATGATACTGAGTAAATCTTGTTTCAAGCTTGTTGTTTTTATATAAATATCATCATGGCAAGCTTACAATATTAGTTCTCCTTGAAAGTAAAAATGGGCATTTGACATCATTGCAAATGGCACATACTTTCAACGAGAACAATAAATTTATTTTATTTATTCATTTTGGAAAACCAACAGTTGACAATATTATAGTAAATATTATACAGTAAATTCACTAAGAACTATTAAAGGTTTTCACATATAAATCTTAAGTTAAGTAATAAAGAGCAAGAGAACCATGAGTAAGTTGGTAATGAAAAACAAATCACTCATTAGGAATTGCTGCCGATGATCGATTTAACGTAACGAAGCGTCATTAGATATATGTTGCTTTGGAGTTAAACATGTCTATGTCCAAATCTTCCGCAAGAATATCATAGTTATTACATGTTCTTAATAAATAACTGTTCTGTCTATACCTGGTACTAGCATATGGTACGAACAAAAGTGGGGGACATCGAAGATTAAACCTAGATATTCGCATATAAATATCGAGAATTGCCGTCATGCCCAGTCAAGCCGGCCTATTGTTAGAGACCAATGTCATTCATGATTGTCTAATTCCAGTTGGTAACACTCATATGCGCTACTTACGATCAGGTGGACACAAGGGCATATTTATATTTAGTATATCAAAAGTGCGGTGGTGGCTCGGTTGTAAGAACGCGTTCCTTAAATCCTACAAAGGTCGGTTCAAACCCACCCGGCATGGTACAAATATAAAAAAACACTTTTCTTACGTACATTTGTCAAAGATTTACAACACCACCGTTCCCGTGCCTCGGAGAGCACGTTAAGCCGTCAGTCCCGGTTCCACTAATATCAACTTATGGAATCGTTAATAAATTGACATTAAAAAATTGACATCATATCCATATATCATGTCTGGCCAGCGTGGCGAGTGTAGGCCAAATTCTCCAGATATATGTTCTGGAAGGCCAATCTCCAACAGTGGAGTTCTAGGACGTTGTGTTCTAGGGGCTGTAATGAATATAAAAAAAAATGTTAATTGGAATGTGACAAGTCATCTGAAGCCTTATTTTGCCTAGTAGGTACAAGATTGCGTCAAAAAACATAAGCTGTTAAAAAGTAAACAATATATAATTATATAAATATTAAAATAAAATACGTATGCCAACGTATTAGCCTCGCTATAATGGCGGGAAATGTTGCCAGTCTTCTTGGGACTATTCGTAAAGAGTCGTATCTAGAGGAATTGTTTTACTTATAAATTATTTTGTATTAGGTTTAGTTTATATATATTTTTTTATTATTATTTTTATACCGAACACGACATGTGACATCGCGCCCATCTGATGGTAAGCAGTACGCGAAGTCCAAGATTGGGAGCGACTCACGCCAGTCACTATCGACCGGCATCAGTCTCTACAGTCTCTATAGTGATGCCGGCCTAACAAGATGCTTTTTCACACTTTCTTGAAGGACTCCAGGTTATAGGAGTGGGGAAACACACTGGCTTTATAAAAAGAGTAGAATTAAGTACCAGCCAACAGGTACCTAATATTTTAATTAGTATACCGTATTAATTATATCCAAAGGATCAGCATTGCCATTCAACGTGGCAATGCGGCCAGTATCCTTGGCACTTTGCCCATTGGCAGCGATTTGGAACAATTTTTTTATTTATAATAATTTTTATTTTGTTTTTTCATCATTTTAGTTTTTAGTTGTTATTTTTATTTATTAATTAGGTTTATTTTTATTAATAGTCATTTATGTTTTAAAATGTAAGTTTTTTTTTTTAATCATTGTACCTTATTTCCTTCGAATAAAACTTGTTCTGTGGTATCCCGTTAATATTGGTTTAAAGTGGAGTTATCATATCCTGGAGCTACTTTATTTCGTTGCAATATGACTCAATTTGAAACGAAATAGTTATTGTGTGGAGCAAATGGGTAATTGCTTTATACATGCTAGGTTGGTGTTTTGCCTAACACTTCAAGTGGCTATGCCGTTGAATTATGTGATGACAGGGCTTTAAACATAATATTTTCACGATGAAGTATCATTGTCGGTGAAGTAGGTTATGCGGCGTAACTTTAACGGATCGTATACGTAATGATGAAATACGCAAAAAGGTAGGTATGAAAGAAAGCATAGGGACAAAAATAAGGAAAGGCATGCTCCGATGGGTTGGGCATGTTGAAAGAGATATAAAGTAAAGTAAAGTATCATCTCGACCGTTTCTCTTTCGGGGTGGTCAGAAACCACGCACGAAATAACGCTATAGGCCAATCATGATAAGTGGCAAGCGAAATGTCTCTAGCGAACAAAAAAGGGTTATGTGATTATCAGCCATGTATGTATGTATGTTTGTTCCTTTGTGGCACACTGGGGATCAAACGCGTGGTCCGATTTTGACGATTCTCACGTCAATCGATTTGTTTTAATCACGCGAGTGTCACTGAAGATATAACATTAATCAAATTTCATTAAGACTACAACCCATGTGATGGAAAATAAAAATAAAAAACATTTACTAACTATATTGAATGGGGTATCGTCAAATAGGTATTTCAAAATATGGTAGGTAGATTTATACACTCAGTAATTTAATATTGTATATTTAAAATATTATTATTTTCTTTTCTTTAATTATGCTTTATTTTTAAAATTAATTTGTTTTTTTATTTTCAAATCTAGAAATACTGCATAAACGTCAATAGAGAATTCATCTCACACCTCCGATTCGCGGGTGACAGTTATTATGGCCAGCTTGGTCAAGGATTGTTAAACAGCTTAGACCTGGCTTCCCAGCGGTTTGATCTCGGAATGAACTGGACGAGTGGCGAGCCTTAGTGGAAGCCAACATCCAGCAGTTGAGAAACACAGGCTGATGATAATGATGGTGAAAGACATATCAGTCATAAGTCTACGGTTTGAAAGTGTCCTTAGGCTATAATGTGTACAGTGGACCAAAAAAGTAGTCTATCAGTTTTCATAAATTCCTTCCTCTACAATTAAAATACGTACCATTTTCAAGGTAAAATTAACCTTAATTTTTGATGACGTGCAAATAAATTTAAACCGTGATGTGGTGACCACTTTTTTGGTCCACTGTACATGACGTGTACATAGTTGTCGTAGGACAGGTATCCGTATCTGCTCTATTAGTGTCGGTTCTGTCCACACTGGTTGACGTCCAATAAATTCAACTGAAAGCCCCGGCCGTCAGATTAAAGTCATTAGGCTATGTAATTGTTATTGTTTCATTATATTTTCTATTACAAGGTCATACAAAGAGGGACAACCTGTTATTTTGGATTTGTATAACTAGTTACGTGTTAGTTTTTAACTAAAAATAACATTATTGGGCGATTCTTAGCACATTTTAAAGACTTTTACAAGTACATCTGTCGCACGATAAAGATATGGAATACTCTCGCAGCCTCATTATTATTATTGCACAAAATTCCTTAAAGTAATGTATAAGTACGAACCTGATGGCATTTTAGAATTTTAGAACAGCTAACCTTTGGGAGTGTGGAAAGGAGTGCGGTGTTATTATGAATATACAATTACATACAATGCATAATAATCGACACATACTATTACTTAGAAAGAAGTAAAGTATCATCACGACCGTTTCCCTTTCGGGGTGGTCAGAAACCACGCTTATAAATAAGCGGATACACGATTAGCCAACTACTATAGGCCAATCATGACAAGTGGCAACCTCGTCGATGTTTCCAGCGTACCAAACTCGAGAAATTACACAAATAAATTAAATATTAATTAAATGTATTTATTTACATTATTAAATATTTTTGTGTCCCGACCAGGAATCGAACCCGGTACCTGCGAGTCTAAATCCACGGACTTGACCCCTATTCCACGAAGGCAGTTATATTACTTAAATAAAATATTTTACATTTATATAAATAGCTACATTATTTTACCTAAGCGAAAACGTTATATAATGGAATCCCATTAAATAGTGGAAACTGTCAATGAAAAACGATTTAATTTTTATGTTTTATGAGTTAATGAGGTTACCATCAAAATACTCATTAATTTATTGCTTTTCTTGAAGTAACTCGTGGCTTTATAGCCCAAACACGTCGGGTATAATAATATGGAAGTTTAAAGCGCAGGAAAACTGCAAAAAAATAAAATGCAACTTGTTGAACTTGACAAAAAGTCCAATTTATCGTTTTCCATAATTATTCACATTGTAGCACATTATTAAACAAAATAACATCACTTTTGACTAACAATATCCACAGAAATGAAAGAGGGATGTGCAGAAAAAGGACTCCGTTTGAATGCGAGAAAAACCAAGGTAATAGTGTTTGAAAGAAGAAGGATGACAACCTTGACGATAAAGATTAATGATGAAACTCTAGAACAAGTAAATGAAATTATATATCTGGGCAGTGTTTTCACTGCGGATGGGAAGTATGATAGGGATGTTGAAAGAAGAGTGAACGCGGGAAATAGTGTCAACGGTGCCCTGGGGTCACTGATCGCCAGTCGGAATGTCAGTGACAAAGCTCGACTCGCCATACACAATGCCATGCTGGTACCAACACTTATGTATGGAAGCGAGACGTGGATATGTCAGAATACGCATGAGAGTAGAGTTAATGCAGTAGAAATGAGATCGTTGCGTCGGATATGCGGCGTCACTTTGACGGACCGCATACGTAATGACGAAATACGAAAAAGGGTAGGTATGAAAGAAAGCATAGGGACAAAAATAAGGAAAGGCATGCTACGATGGTTCGGGCATGTTGAAAGGATGAATGCAGAGAGATTGACGAACCAGATATATAATGCGAAAGTCGTGGGTAAAAGAGGCCCTGGCAGACCTAGACTCACATATTACGACCAAATTAATAAAACAATAGCTGAAGGTGCGTTGAAAAGCCATCGAAACAAAAGGGCATGTATGAAGAGGTTGATGAATGTCGAAGAAGCGAAAGAGGTATGTCGTGACCGTGACAAGTGGCGCTCAATTGTCTCTGCCTACCCCGCAAGGGATTTCGCGTGAAGATATGTATGTAATATCCACAGTAAACTAATTTACAAAACGAACAACTTGGACTTGACATGTCCATTCAAAATCGCGCGAAGGACTCTCCCAAAAAACATTATTTTGACGTGAGCTCGGCTATGATCGGAAAAACTGTCACTAAACTAAAATAGCCACGCAATTAATGTGGCATCGGGAAAAATCCAATCCAGTCAGTTCTACTTTCTTCACTTCCCGCTGTATATTTATGTCACAGACGTAAAACAGGTGGATCTGGTAGGACTGGTAGAAAAGCGTCGAAAATGCAGTCCACGTCCAATTACGATGATATATCCTTAAGTTAGGCGTCCACAGTTCCGCATCGGTTTTTTAGTATTATTTGTATAGGAGTTTCTATATAAACTGCGTCCACTGGTTCGCATCTCACGGACCGTACGCATTGGCCTGTAGGTAATACCGACGCAGTTGCTTAAAGCGGCACTTTTCTGATTCTTGCCAATGACATCTTTATTCTTTATTTTTATGTTACCGTACATTCCCACCGGAATTTGGTTAAGTCATATCTTAACTCATTATCTTCGGCCTTCGCGAATTCGACCACATCTCTGAGTATCGAACAAAATTAAAGTGGCTACCAATTCGCTGTCGCAGGAATCTCCGAATTCTCTGTTTACTATTTTCTATACTCAACGAGCCTGTGACACCGAAATACCTCAAGAGTAAATTTGCCTATCTCTCTTCATTCCATGATAAGTCTCTTCGCTCTTCTCATAACTCTGTTCTCTCCATTCCCTCACACCATACTGGATTTATGGCCAACTCATTTGCTGTTGTCGCCGCAAATCTGTGAAATGAACTACCGGTAGAAATCCGACAAGCATCCAACCGAAAAATGTTTAAAAAAATGGTGTCATCGTATTATTTAAATGGTTCATAAGTTATTTAATGGTATCACATGTAGTATATGTATTATTAGTATTTAATATATCATAGTTATTAGTATGTATTTAGTAATATCATTGTATTTTTATGTATATAGATTTATTTATTATTATTATATATAAATATTTGCACCTACCTTACATTTGAATCGGTCCCCATTGTCCCTAAGGTTGGCTGTCAGATAATGTCTAGCGGCATTAAGTCCGCCCCTTGTATAACGTGCAATAGTTTTAAATAAATAAAAAATAAAAAATAAGTCAATAATTATTTATACAAAATGGTACACAATATAAATGAAAATTATCACATAATCGTACGGATTACCGATCAGTGGACGCTAAATTCATTGTCAAATACTCAATGCTGGTTGGTGCGTCAGCATTCTGATCTGTTTGACGCGTGTGACTCGGAACTGTTGTACTGATGCCTAATTTATGTTCGCAGGGAATTAAATCTGTCTGTGTATCTATCTTAAATAATTTATAAACAGTTATAAAAAAGCTGACAAGTTTTGTAACATAAATGATATGATACTGTCTTACTTGAGCGAGTGCACTCGTTTGAACTGATTTTGGAGAAGTATACCTACTATGATGTCTTTGGCATGCATGATACCATGACACTTTATGGTTCATGGTAAAATAAAGTATCATCACGACCATTATCTTTCGGGGTGGTCAGAAACCACGCTTATAAATAAGCGGTGTGAATCCGACTAGCCAACTAATAAAATAATTAAATGTACGTATTTATATACATTAATAAATATTTTTGTGTCTCTACCAGGACCACGACTAGACCACGGAGGCAGATATGGTTCATGCAATTATAAATATGACTGTATTGATCTAATCTCTAAACTCCGTTATTCCCACGAACCCGTATCGCGAAGTGTGCTAGTGTACTTAACTAGTTAAGTGCATCCCGCACTAACGCTGACGTTCGTACCCCATTAAGCCGTCTTGTGTGCTAGTAGTACGCGAGTCAGGTTTGGATCCCACTAAACGTTGCCTCGAGCTTTTGTTTTTAGTACAAGAAATTACTACCTAAGAAACTCGGATCGCTTCCACGTGTTACGTGTACAGATAAAGTGACCAATTTAGTCTTTATACCATGGCTATAGAGTCTCGGTGTTTTGGTATGGCGTAAGATGATGATATGGTAATACTGTCATACTAAACGTTACGGCATCAGTATTGATTTGTTAGTTTATGTATCTAGTGCGATATGGAACGCACTTCTGGGTTTAACAGTACATATTAAGATGGTATAAATCATCCTTTGGATTTTATATTATCAAATGTACTTTTGAGAATTGTATAGTCTATCAACTTTCTAGTTTATATACATATATCACTAACAAATAATAATAAAGTTATTTATTGCACACAAAATGTACAAAAAAAAATGTACATAGGCGAGCATAATACCATGAAGGTATTCTCTACAAGCTAACCTTTGGGAGAGTGATAGATTTATATGGGTGCAAAGTCTGAGATTTTTTAAGTAAATGTAAATATATTAGAATTAAATAATTATGTACATAATAATATAAATACTTTATTTAATACATATTATATAAATTCGACCTACACAAATACTTATATACCTAAATACAATTCATATAATAATAATAAATATAATATATAATATAAATAAATATAATAAATACTAATATGCCATGAACTGAAGGTGCATTAAAAAGTCTTCGTAACAAAAGGGCATGTATGAAGAGGTTAATGAATGTCGACGAAGCAAAAGATGTCGTGATCTTGTCAAATGGCGCTCAATTGTCTCTGCCTACCCTGCAAGGGATCTGGCGTGAAGATATGTATATATGACTAATATGTCAAGATGTCGAGATTTTTTTTTATGGAAGTGTGAAAATAATAGTTTTTTAAATATATTTAAAGACGGTGCCTGTCTGATAAATAGAGGTAGCTTGTTCCATTGACGAGCTGCAGACACGGTAAGAGAATCTGAATATCTGCTGGTAGAATGATGAGGTAAAGAAGTAAGAAATAAAGTATACAAACATCATTTTTTTTATACTAGCACGAAATGTGTGACCTTGCGCCCACCTGATTGTAAGTGGCGTGTAATGGACATGAATGAGAAGACTAGGACATTGAGAGCATCTGCGAGGTACTGCGGAACCATCCCAAAGGTGAGAACAGTATTCTGCGCATAATCTGATCTGTGCTTTGTATAGCAACGGATTTATTGTTGTAATATTATAACACGGAAGAGCGCTGATAGCCCGCACTACAGGCCAAGGTATCACAACCACATCACCCTACATTGTTCACCTATATGTATGATTTTTGTGACAATAAATTATTTTATTATCATTAACTGCCTCCGTGGTCTAGCGGTTAAATCCGTGGATTTAGACTCCGAAGTACCGGGTTTGATTCCTGGTCGAGAAACAAAAATATTTATTAATGTAAATAAATACATTTCATTCATATTTAATTTAATTCTTTATAGGCCGGCATAGTGGTAGGGACTGATGTCGGTCGTCTGAGGCTGGCGTCAGTTGCTCCCATTCTTGGACCTCGCGTACCGCTTACCATCAGGTGGGCGCGGTGTCACATGTCGTGCTCCGTATAAAAAAAAAAAAGAGATATTTCTTGAGTTTGGTACGCTGCAGACATTAACAAGCTTGTCACTTGTCATGATTGACCTATAGTAAAGTTGGCTAAATGTGAATCCGCTTATTTATAAGCGTCGTTTCTGACCACCCTGAAAGGGAAACGGTCGTGATGAAACTTGATGAAAGTGTAAAAAGCTTGACATTTTTATTAGTTTGTTGTAGTATTCATTTTAACTACCTAGTTTTAGGCAAAAACTTGTTTATGGCAACAATGTTTTAGTCGAAGATGATGGTATAGCTGATATGATGGGTCCACCCATAGTAGCTGCTGGTTATTATATAATCTAAATAATAATAAAATATGGAGAAAAAATGTATTGACAATATCCAAGTGTTGTTGTGACAACCAAAGGAAATAAATGATTTGATTTGACTTGTACGAAGTATCATCACGACGTATTTGTTGTTTTTTTTAGTTGAAAGTATGTGCCAATTGCAATGATAAACAATATTATTTATTACTAGACGTAAGAACGTTACATATCTTAAATTACGTTTTAATATTACCAATTTTTTTCATTTATTTTATATACTACTTATATATATGTAAATATTGTAAATTACTATTTTATATTATTTAATCCTAGTAGGTTAATATGATATTAAGTACCTACTAATTTAGTCTAAATGTTATAAGAGTATTATTATTATTATTATTTGACTTATATTTTAATTTAAAATTATTAATTGTGTCGATTATATAACAAAACTCTATATGTTAATTAATTAAGGAATAAACTGCTTTATTATTATTAATCGTTTATTTCAATCAAAACCTTAAATTAAATAAACTATATTACAACAAAAAATAAATTTAACCTAAAAAAAATAGATAGAAAATAAAAAATAAATATTGAATTAAGATATTTAATTTTTGTGAGAAAAAACTGATAGGCCCTATTGTCACCAGAGACGTCAATGAGCCTTGGAACAATTTCTTTATAGTAAGCTTTCAGTTCCGATTTATTATTGTATTATTTGCATGCTTAATAAAGCGGGTTTCTTGTGTAACTTTATTTAAACACAATGTTAAAAAGATCTGCAAAATAAATGAATTTAAATTTACTTAACATGTATAAGATGACAGATTACAGTTTACACCAAGTGCAGATTTAGGTATCAATAGCCTTGGCTAGAGAAAGCTTGTTACTCCGAGGATGTAGAGTTAAGAAAGAACAGAGACATAAATAGAGTCGACGTGGAATAACTAATATTTATTATTTCATTTTATAGTTAAGTAAAGTATCATCACGACTTTTTTTCGGGGTGGTCAGAAACCACCCTTATAAATAAGCGGATTCACACTTTACTATAGGCCAATCATGACAACTATCAAGCTCGTCGATGTCTCCAGCGTACCAAACTCGAGAAAAATCACACATACATTCAATATTAATTAAATGTATTGATTTACATTAATAAATAGTTTTGTGTCCCGACCAGGAATCGAACCCGGTACCTCCGAGTCTAAATCCACAAACTTTACTACAGAGGCAGCTATTTTATCTTATATTAGTACATTTTAAATAAATAACAGCTACAAAAACAAATAGTTACTCTTAACTACGGCGAATATCTAAAAATGCTGTAAGGCCCGATTTTAATAAATAATAAAACTGTAACCTAAAAGAATGTAACTACATCATATATATTATTGGAAGGATTCGATTCCTGCAGTTACCTTAAGTTTGATGTTTACCATTACTTCCAAAAATTTCATTCTTATAAGCGACACTATCAGCTATTTTTTTTTAAAGACGGTGAATCGATAAATCATCAATGATACGCCCCTGTCTGAAGGGCCAACGCGGGTGGGGGTCGCATGCCCGACTCACCGTGAGGCCTCCTAAGGAGTCCCCGGGGCTCCTACGGACTAAAACCCTATAAACCGTCTCTCTCTCACTGTTGGCCCTGCGTTAAGCAGCTAAGTCTGAGTCGTGGCTACGGAGTGAAGGCACTCGTTCGCCGCGTGTACTATCAGCTAGTGTCGCAAATAATACATGATGATTTTATTTTATCAAAATAAAAAAATATCCCTGAACATATTTTGTTAGGCAACCCATCACTGTTGCTTTTGTGAGCGAATTTTATTATATAAAAAAAAGATTTCATTCAAATACGCGATCGGAAAATGTAGTTCTTAGACGTGTCTAGACTAAGCAGTTTTATTTTAAAGGTCAGGACTCATCTGGCTTCGATTGTCGACGCCATTTTTTACTTTGATCGTTACGATTAAGGGTCTTTCTTTTAGTACAACTCAGGATATGGTTTTGTCGACGACCACTATATTTGACGGTAAATTCTAGCCAATTTTAGGATAATAAGGGACCATAATAATGTTGACTACTCCATGAAACCTGATATTCTATGTTCTACGTATAATGTGTACGTACGTACTTTATAGCGAACTAACTGCTCTAAAGTCTATGCATTGACTTATTACATGTAACTTGGCATTTTTTTCTTCACCAGGCCAAATTTTTATTTGTCTGATATGTGCGTTGCTTCTTCACATTCATACCGAGCCCGCGCCGTGTAAAGTAGAAATATATGGGTTTCATAGACATCGCCAGTGCTTATTCCAGGCGCCTCCGTGGTCTATTGGTAACAAACGTTGCCGTGAACTCGGGAGGTCGTGGGTTCGATTCCCACCGGGGGCAAGTTGTACATTGTATAATGTCTGGGAGTTTATATGTATAATATGTATATATTTACAAAAAAAAAAAATAGTATAATATGTAGTTTATCAACCATCTAGTTTCCGTAACACTAGCTTACCGCTTACTACGGAATTTAGATGACGCTGTGTGACCTGTCTGAAATATTTATTATTATTATTATTCTGCTATGTTCGAGTTGAAAGCAAAGCTTGATTTTATTACGGAATTTTGCTTAAATCGTATGAAAAGCATAGAGCAACGCCAAGCCGAATGAATTTCAAAGTTTCAAGGTACCAACTACTAGGCGGCCACTTTCTATATGAAAGAAAATTCAAAAGAAATGCCTACGAATTATATACAATTTAGGTAATCGTGATAGTTGCAGACAAATATTTATTAAACACAAATACTTAATATTGATAGACTTATATATCTTTCAAGTCTGTTTGTTTGTAAAGAAAAACCAAAATAATTATTTTAAAATTGTTCCGAATATAAACTCAATGAACACAAGATACAAACACCATTTTAGTCTTCCAACCCCACGTAACGAAATATTTAAGAAAAGTTTTTTTTATAATGGTTTAAAAATTTACAATCATTTTTGACCACCAGACATAATTAAGACATATGACATGAATAAATTTAAACAAAGCCAAAAAAAAAATACTCATCACAAACTGTCATTATTCATTAAGCGAGTACTTTAATAAAACATTGACATGTAATCCGACCCTAACAGACATATTGTAATATTTTGAAGGTATGCGACTGTAGATAAGTATAAATATTTTTTAGGACATTATAATAATATATAATCTTGACATTATTTTTAATTTAGTTTTAGTTTTGACATATTATTAAATTTTATATTGGTATTGATATTAAAGGAAGGAAAAGTTTGGCTCTGTATTATAATATTTATTATGATTATGTTAATTGGTGTGCTAAAATGTAATTTATTTGCAAGCCTAATATTTAGAAAAATTGTTAATAGGTATATATTTTTTTTAAATAGCACAATATTGTACGCCCTGTCCCGGGGTAAATTGTGAGACCTCTTTTGTAACCAACAATGTACAAACAACCACAATTTATGACAATAAATGTATTTTGAATTTGAATTTAAAAAAAAAATACATTTGCATTGTGTTCGTTTTAAGTTTCCACCCCCTGATTGACAACCTCACCTAACCTAACACGACAGGAGCCCGGGCGGTTTTCGCTGTATGTCAGCCAACTTTACTATAGGCCATCATGACAAGTGGCAATTCCACAACAAATAAGAAAAAAAATTATATTACAAATTAATTAAAGTTACTGCCTCCGTAGTCTAGCGGTAAAGTTCGTGGATTTGGACTCGGAGGTACCGGGTTCGATTCCTGGTCGGGATACAAAAATATTTATTAATGTAAATAAATACATTTAATTAATATTTAATTTATTTGTGTTCTTTCTCGAGTTTGGTATGATTGGCCTATAGTAAAGTTGGCTAAATGTGAATCCGCTTATTTATAAGTGTGGTTTCTGATCACCACGAAAGAGAAACGGTGGTGATGATACTTTTTTTAATTAAAGTAATGATTTTGTCCCGTCAAGTTCTATACCCGGTACCGCGTCTAAATCCACGTACTTAACCGCTAGACCACGGAAAAATACATATTATAAATGTAAAAGATTTGTTTATTTTAATAACACAGATTTTAATCAGACTTAATTTAAAAAGTAAAGCATATTTATAATTCCTAATTCAAAGGGGAAATGCTGTTGTGTATTGGGCACCATGCCACAAGACAGCGATTTGGAGGAGCTATTTTTTTTGTATTTTTATTTTCTATGTATTATTATTATTATTATTTTTTAGGTTAAATTTTGATTTTGTTTTAATATAGTTTATTTAATATTGTAATTCTTTTATATTGTTTGTATATTACTTCGAATAAAAAATTATGTTAAAAAAAAAAAACATTTATTCATAAACTTTTGGTACATTTATAAAGGGTGGTAAAATATTGGTGTGCTACAAAAGTCAACCTTTATCAGGTATATAAATATTTCTAAATAATTAATTAAATTTCTCGTACATTAATTTTGGTATTGAAATGAAAATAATATTAATAAGTATATAAATACCTAATAAAACTAACAACTTTAGCCAACTTTACTATGGGCCAATCATGAAAAGTGGCAAGCTCGTCGATGTCTCCAGCGTACCAAACTCGAGAAATATCACAAATAAATTAAATATTAATTAAATGTATTAATTGACATTAATAAATATTTTTGTGTCCCGACCAGGAATCGAACCCGGTACCTCCGAGTCTAAATCCACGGACTGAACCTAGACCACGGAGGCAGTTAATTAAATCCAAATTCAATTAATTAATATGAAAACAATTTTAAAAGCGAAAGTGTAACGGATAAAAATAAATAAAATTATGCTGTAAGTTTATTTAGTGGCCGATTTATTTATTAAAACAGTGGCTTTACGCGTTTTAATGTTAAGGCAACTATTTACGGATACTCAAATGGTTTCAGCAGTATCTTAGTCTTATTAAAAAAAGTTATTTTATAAAATAAAAAAACCCGATTGAGTAAAAAAATAACTTTAATTAAAAAAAGAAAAAAGTAATAATGACTAAAAATTAACTATAAATAAGAACTGAAAAGAGAAAAATAATAAGCGTAAGGATTCAGTCTCCAAAAACAGAACCACTGAACTACTCGATTAAAATAAATGATTGATGATATAAAACAAATATTAAATTCTAATGCTGATCATATCCACTTTAACCGTCGTGAACCATTGTTAGAAAGATTAGAGCCGGTCTAGGTTTTTAATGAGCCCCGCAAAAAGTTTTCTTTTCCAGAATATGTCGTCTGGTACTAAAAATGATAAATTTTATACGTTCAGTGACACTCGCATAAGTACGCTCGTGTAAGACGAATCGATTAACGTGAGAATTATCGAAATCGGCCTACGCGTTTGGTCTCATTTCGATCGTGGTATTAGACTTTGGCGCGGTGGTGTCTCGGTTGTAAGAACGCGTTCCTTGAATCCTACAAAGGTCGGTTCAAATCCACCCGTCATGTACCAATGAGAAATACACTTTTCTTACGTACATTTGTCGTAGATTAACAACACCACCGTTCCCGTGCCTCGGAGAGCACGTTAAGCCGTCGGTCCCGGTTCGACTAATACCAACTTGTGGAATCGTTAATAAATTGTCAATAAAAATTCTGGCCAGCGTGGCGAGTGTAGGCCAAATTCTCCAGATATATGTTCTGGAAGGCCCGTCTCCAGCAGTGAAGGTCTAGGACGCTGTGTTCTAGAGGCTGTAATGATGATGATGATTAGATTTTTACTCTTAATCTTGGTCTTGGTCTCGCGAGACACTTGTTCTGGCTCAAAATACGATTGACCAAGATTGGGCAACTTTATTCCAATTACATCATCTTCTGGAAGGAGTTGTTTTACTCTGCGTCTTCCCATAGTTGGACTCCACTATGAAAACTCGTTCAATATTAATTGATTTACTTCATTAAACTCTCTAGAACACAAAGTTATAGACCTACACTACGAAAGAAGGGTATATTTCTTGAGAATTAGCAGCTTAGAGAATTTTTATTTTCCAGGTCTTTAAAGTTTAGTTTTTAGTTTTCTTTATTTATTTATTTAAAACTTTATTGCACGTTATACAAGGGGCGGACTTAATGCCACTAGACATTATCTGACAGCCAACCTTAGGGACAATGTGGACCATTTAAAGTGTAAGGTAGGTGCAAATATTTATAAATAATACATACATACATACATATCTTCACGCCAAATCCCTTGCGGGGTAGGCAGAGACAATTGAGCGCCACTTTTCACGGTCACGACATACCTCTTTCGCTTCTTCGACATTCATCAACCTCTTCATACATGCCCTTTTGTTTCGATGGATTTTCAACGCACCTTCAGCTATTGTTTTATTAATTTGGTCGTAATATGTGAGTCTAGGTCTGCCAGGGCCTCTTTTACCCACAACTTTCGCATTATATATCTGGTTCGTCAATCTCTCTTCATTCATCCTTTCAACATGCCCGAACCATCGTAGCATGCCTTTCCTTATTTTTGTCCCTATGCTAATAATAAATAAATCTATATACATATAAATACAATTATATTACTAAAATACATACTAATAACTATGATATATTAAATACTAATAATACATAAACTACTTTATATATATTTTTTTTTAAATATTAAAGCAAATTTACATTAATTATAGTAAATTTCCCAGTAAAGTCGCCTTAACTCTTCTTTCCACATAATTAAACTTTTTTTCACGCTCGTAACACGTGCATGCGGAAACCATAATGACCATTGCTTTTTACACGCAATTTTAATCCATAAAGCAATTGACATAAACTTTAATATCGATTGCAATATATTATATATAGACGTTAAGCTAATTTAAACTTTGTTGACTTAAAAATTAGCTTGTTTTTTAAATAATGTAGGCTCATATAAGTAATATGTTATCTAATTTCTACATTCTAAAGATTTTGTTTTATTTATATTTTATGTAATTTGTTAAAACTCATTATGCTGTGTAATTTAATGAGTATAGTTTTACGCTGTGGTCTACTTTTGGGCCTTTGTGACCTAGTGGTTAGGTTGCTTATCCACGTCATATTGAAGTGTTACATCAACATAATTAGCTTGTAGAAAGACCCACTGCTGGATGTAGACTGAAGGAGCCGAAGGCTCATTTAACATCCACCAGCGATTTTTTCTGGTTAACTGAATCCATTTGGCAGGGGGTCATTCCACACGTTTTCGCGTACTTGGTCTCCACTCCAGAAGCCGTCTACTTCATCGGTTGTTGTGTGTTTGTGGAAGGAATTTAAAAATAGTTTTTCGAATTGTAGTTTTGTGTCACTTATATCGTTTTTTTTTTTTTTTTTTTTTTTTTTAATACTAGCACGACATGTGACCTTGCGCCCACCTGATGGTAAGTGGCGCGCGTGGTCCATGAATGTTAGCAACTGGAATGATACACTTTTGTCCGACATCAGTCCCTAACACTATGCCGGCTTGACTAGATGCCTTTTCACACTTCGCTTGAAGGACACCAGGTCATAGGAAAGTGGAAACACATAGGCTGGAAGAGCTTTCAATATCTTAATCCATGCATTTCATATTCTTTTCCAGGGCCAGTTTGTAAGCCAGGGGGATACCTAAACCTGCTAAACTCAGCTGGAAGAAAACACCAGGACAAAGTATTTATTTTGTTGTTTTTTTGTTAAATTGAATTTCTATATATTTTGGTTGTATTTCTTCTTTTCTTTGACAACTAAGTATCAGTAATAAAATATGTTTCCTAATTTGGCCAATGTATAAATATACTAACCTTTATGTTCTGTATTGTGGAAATGAATGAATAAATAAATAAATAAATAAAGTATAGGAATTTAGTTAAATGTTTTAATATTTCATTGTAACGACGATGGGGCGTACAAGGGCGACGGAACTGAACTCTCTTCGACTCCACCCGTTTTCACCAGAGGGCGTAAGCATACACTACATTATTTTACCGTTGTAGCTTACGTCCCTGCGTTTATTTAAATAGTGAGTTTGATTATGGATAATAGTTGTGGAGGGAATCATGTGGAAGGAAGTCATTAGCCAGTTTTACTATTAGCCCATTCATGACAAGTGGCATGCACTTCGGTGTCCCCGAGAAATTTTATAAATTATATACGTAATATACAGTGTAAACTCCATGTAACGTCACTCGATTTAACGACAAACTCCCTAAAGCGTCGAAATCCATTAGCTTTGGTTGGTTTAGCTTGTCTTCCATACAATGATTCCATCTCCATTTAACGACTACTATTTAACGCAATAAAGTAAAACGCAAAAAGAGTTTACACTGTATATATATATATATTGCTAACTGCCTCCGTGGTCTAGCGGTTAAGTCCATGGATTTAGACTCGGAGGTACCGAGTTCGATTCCTGGTCGGGACACAAAAATATTTATTAATGTAAATAAATATGTACATTTAATTAATATTTAATTTATTTGTGATATTTCTCGAGTTTGGTACGCTGGAGACATCGACGAGCTTGCCACTTGTCATGATTGGCCTATAGTAAAGTTGGCTAAATGTGAATCTGATTATTTATAAGCGTGGTTTCTGACCACCCCGAAAGGGAAATGGTCGTGATGATACTTTACCTTCTTTTATATATATAACTATAGATTTAGATATAGGGTGTTCTCCACGGCCTTAAATTTTAGACTACGAAGACAGTTAACATAAATAGAAAATACAATTTTATCTGTAACTTATCAGTCTACCCTTATATTTTTATTTGACCAAACCAACCCTTAATCACTTCTCATTATTTAAACGATTGCTATTTATAACTTCTCGTTAGCTTAATCTAATCTTTGACCCTTTGCTAGGAAATAATCACTCTGGTAGAAACAGCTGCGCATGACTATCACAGTCAGAATCAATGACTTGATTGTTATGCAATTAAAACTAAACAAATATTTAATTACAGCCACTTACATTAAATAAGTAACAAGACGGGGCAAGAAGCTAAACGATACGAGAATTAAAGGTAGGATAATTGATTCAGAATTAATGTATCATCATTACAGAACACAGCTCCAGCAGCAGTAGACCTCCACTGCTGGAGATGGGCCTTCCAGCTTTCTGGATAATTTGGCCTACACTCGCCACGCTGGCCGGACGGCTTGCAATATTAGATTGCATAATAAGTAAATCTTAATATATATATATGTATATAAAACAAAATCGAGTTTGTTACAACACTTATAACTCGAGAACGGCTGGACAGATTTTCACGGTTGTTGATTTGTTGGACTTGTCTCCGTCCCGAATAGCAGAATAACTGTATATTTGTATTAAAAAAAAAAAAAAAATATTACAAAAAGTTATGCTAATCCTGGAAGAGTGGAGCTGGCCAGCCATCACATAATAGCTATTCAAAATTAGTACGAGTACCTATGGATCGCATTGCTAAGTGTGCCTCGTCTTTGTTTACAATAACTTAAATGGGTTACGCTTTGACTAGCCGACACATAAGAACCCTATTGTTTGTAACTCCAAGTACTTATCAAATATTGTTTATCTTAAATGAGGCCCCATTAGTTATTATTTCTGCGAGGCACGGCAGAACACTTGTAACTTCGAAAGCAAACACACGCGTTCCTGAATTAAAACCAAGTACAAAGTGCAAGTGATTTTTATTTGCCATCCTGATTTTCACCTTCTTTGAAAGCGGTCGACGGCGGTTCGTATCTACTGCAACTTCTACGAGGAAAATAGTGAGCCCAGTCGGTGTTTGGTCTACAGGATTTACAGGTTACGTTACAAATCGGTGTTTAGCATTGCATATAAGCATTTGACATTGTGGATTTCTACGTGCTAACTAAGGTTTACAATCATTCAATGACTGTTAGGCGGTACGAAGTTCACCGGGTCAGCTAGTTATATAGGAAATCGTTCTCACAACCGAGCGACCAATGCTCTACCTAATATAAATTGCCCTATTTCAGGCTATTTTCTAAAACAAACCTCACTTTGACCTATACATAAAAGTTTAAATTGACCTTTAATTCTTATAGCTATAACATGGATAGCTGTATGTGTGACTGACTGTTAATGTAGGTAGATAGACCATTATGTCCCATTAGTTTTCGATATGTTGGCAGATAACACGACACCTGTGTCATTCACACATATGTAGGTATATAGAGTTATGGACTAATAGACAGGGCATAAAAAATCCTTTTGCAACGGCATCACGACTAAAGAAGTGTGCGCTTTCTTAATTAGTCGTTTAAGGTAGGTAGCGTTTATTTAAAGTACATTTTTCTGTTATAAAAATTAAAACTTCAAAAACATTTTAAAAAATGTTGCGATATAGGTGTAAAACAAGGTACCATTGCCGCTAGCGACATCTACAAAAAGCTTTGCCTGATACACCCCATTGACAGTGAGGAGCTTAATTACAAAATTCAAGACCAAATTTACGCTGACGTAACGTGTGTGTCACTTAGACACACAGTAAGGAGATCTGTGACCAAAAATCCAGGAGCTTCCATTCGACATCGTAGTCAGGAATTAAACATTTCCGGAAGCACTTAACAACGAATTTTGTTAAAAGATCTAAATTTTCAAGCGTACAAGGTTCAATGTTGATTTTTTTTACTTAAAATCAAATTGGCGCCGGTTCTATTAAAGAATTTGAGGATATAATCTGCAACTAATTTTCAATTGACTCATAACAAACGCCCATTCTGCATAATTCTAAGCTCTATGGTTTTAACCCCCCGCTGTTTTTAACAAACCACGTACCTAGTCAATTTCAATAATCCATTGCTCCTTGCAAATTAATTCTTAAGAATGTCCTATAGCAAAGCACGCAATGGACAGTGTAAAGTACGCCGGTTCGACCACTAATGTATGTAATAAGGGTCGCTGGATATCCATACAAATATGCCGAAATAGGATCAAGATATAGATCATAGAAACATCGAGTCTAATTATTACATTAACTATTAGCCCATCGAATTAAGTAGTAAATCATCTGTTAACAGCCCCATTAAGTAGTTTTACATATTAATTCGGTCGGTTTATGTTGGTTTTTGTTTTATTAGCTATAAACTGCATTTTAAAAGTAAAATAGACTATAAATAAATCCAACACAGCTGTCTTATGTTTTACTCTACAACCAAAATATTTAAGTATCTAAGTATTACTCCGTGGTCTAGTGGTTACGCCCTCAGAAATAGACGCGGACGTACCGGGTTCGATTCCTGGTCGGGGCACAATAATAAAAGCTGATATCAGTTTTAAGTGAATCCAGTTGCTAACAGACATAAACTTTGAGCGCCAATTACCGTCACGTAGGCGCAAGGGCAAATCCACGGACTTAACCGCTAAACCACGGAGGCAGTATCACTATTTATTTATTTACTTACTTAAATTTGAAAAAATCTTTGTTACTGGCAAGGTGGAAGGAAAGATACCGAGAGGCCCAAGCCCGGTGTGGTGGTCCGACCAAATCCGCTTCACCACCAACACTAGCGTCCATAATGCTGTACATCCTGCTGAAGAAAGAAACGGGTGCAGTATTATCAAGACGCACACCAATTCATCGGGAGGTCACGACTCTCAGCAATGAGGAAATACGACGCAAGGAGGTAGACCAACCAACCAACGCCAACGTTGATTGTCTTTAAGATTAAACGCCTTATTAAAATGTAATAAAATAATTGCGAGCACTATAAGTTTATTTACATTGCTAATATATTGATTCAGGCGCTATATGAAAGATACTTTATTTTGCAGGCCATGTTCATAATAAAATGTAACAATGCAATGATATTAATATATGTAAAAAGTCGGGACAAAAAGCAAAACGAAAGCTAGGTTGCCGGTTAAGGTCGTATTGGACGTGCACTGTCTAAGATGGATTTAGACTTATAGGTACCGGTTTCGATTCCTGGTCGTTAACAATAATGTATTTAATGTATTTGTGATATTTCTCGAGTTTGGCACGTTAAAGAAATCGACGAGCTTGCCACTTGTCATGGTGGGCCAATAGTAAAGTTAGCTAAATGTGAATCTGCTTTAAAAGAGTGTGGTTGACTACCCCGAAAGGGATACAGTCGTGATTATACTAAATCAAATCTTTATAATATTAGGCTTCAGCAATACGGACCAAAACCCTTTGTCCCAAAAGGGTTTTTAAGAAATTCCTTTGCCTCTAAATTTGTATACTGTTTAATTGTATTTTTTGTATTTACGTTTCGGTGAGTGATTTTAATTGTGTGTTTTGGGGATAGGTGACATTTTTTAAATATTATTCGGTTGGATGTTGTCGGTGGTCTATAGTAAAGGAATTTTATAGTTTTTTTTTTTGTTAAAAACAGGACATGTGACGGCGTTTACCTGATGGTCTTCGTATGTGGAACGTAAAGTTCCATAATAAAAAGTAGAAAGAAAATAAAACTGTTTCGGAATTTATGTAATGTCGTGTTTATAATTACATTAGTAACGTTTATATTACACAATTTTGACCTGACAACATGTATAGTACCCACAACTTAATATGCATTATAACATGTACCGTACAATAAAAAATAATACCATAAAAACAAAGAAAAACACAAAAAAATAACAATATCCTACTAATTAAAAGATTTTTATTTTATTTTTTATACTAGCACATGTGACCTTGGGCCCACCTGATGGTAAGTGGCGCTCAAGGTCCATGAAAGTTAGCAACTGAAGTCAGACACTCATGACTGATATCAGTCCCTAACACTATGCCGGCTTGACTAGATGTTTTTTCACACTTCGCTTGAAGGACTCCAAGTTATAGGAAAGTGGAAACACAGAGGCTGGAGCATTCCACATCTTTATCGTGCGACAGATGTATGAGTCCTCAAATTTATACGTACGCGAAGGGATGGTGACTACGGCATGTGGGTGCATATACTGACCTGTGCGTGTGGATCGGTTGCGGAATGGAAAAGGGAGGGATTAGGTTATAGAGTTCTTCGGAGCACTCAGCATAGTATAGCGGGTAGAACAAGCTCAGAGAAGCCACATTTCGGCGAAGCTGCAGGGATTCGAGAGTTCCAGATATAGTGGCATCGTGCACAATTCGAACAGCTCGCCTCTGTAGGACATTGAGAGCATCTGTGAGGTACTTGGCGGAACCATCCCAACTGAATTTAAAGAGCAAAAATGCCAACACTTGTCTCAATGATCCACGGTTGACATAATTACCTCCAAATCACTTTATAGAAGTTACCTACTTAATTAGAAAAAATGGTAAAAAAGTCCGCCGACCCACGAACACATTCTTATCACTTATCCGTTAAATGATGTGTAAATCTTAAATGACCATAAAACCTATCCACAAGACGACATAGATCGTCTACTTTAAGGCGGACTTCGCGCGTTTTGACGCTAATGTTGGTCCCAATTCGTCCAACGCGCAGCGTGTTCATTAAGAATGGTTCCAATTCGTCCAACGCGCAGCGTGTTCATTAAGAATGGTTCCAATTCGTCCAACGCGCAGCGTGTTCATTAAGAATGGTTCCAATTCGTCCAACGCGCAGCGTGTTCATTAAGAAGTTTACTTCAGTCCCAGTCTAATGTGAAATCTATGTTTTACGCTAACATAGCAAGGGTCATGGGTTGCCTAACGCAATTTGGTCATTCCTACAGTTTAACAGATAGGAATATCTTTTATGAGACTACAGAATGATTTTATTTTCCTAACGAACTTTGCCCATTGGATTAGAAGCATTTTTTTTTAATTATATTTTTTTAATTATATTTGGTTTTTTGTTTAGTTTATTTTGTTTTAGTGTTACCTTTTAGTTGTATTTTTAATTTATTAAATAAAGTACAAAAGTATCATCACGACCGTTTCCCCTTTCGGGGTGGTCAGAAAACACGCTTATAAATGAGCGGATTCACATTTAGCCAGCTTTACTATAGGCCAATCATGACAAGTGTAGGCCAGTCTTCAGCGTACCAAACTCGAGAAATATCACAAAGAAATTAAATATTAAGTAATTGAACGTATTTATCAACATAAATAGTTTTGTGTCCCGGCCAGGAATCAAACCTTCGAGTCTAAATCGACGAACTTAACCGCTAGACTACGGAGGCAGTTGTTGTTTAATTATTAAGTACATAGTTTTTTTTAAATTAATAGTAATGTATGTATATGTTTTAAAAGTTTAGTTTTCAGTTTATTTATTAATTTCGTCTTTTTATCATTGTACATTACTTCCTTCGAATAAATATAAATATATATGTATATATATATTTTATTACTTTTTAGTTTTTAATGAAAGTTTTTTAAGCTAGACAACTCCAAACCGGTGGTCCTCCTATCCTTGACGCATGATCATCGATACAAACGACGCACAAAGAACTTTTGGCGACAAGTTTTTGTAAATGGCGGCACACTTTAGTTCGGAGATAAGATAAGAGGAAGATACTTCGACCTTGAGAGAGATCTTAACAAAAAGCCGATTTTGAATAAAAAAAATATTTGTAAGTTATAAATTACTTAGTTTTTTTTAGTAAAATACTTAAGTATAATATTACAGTGCGGTGGTGTCTCGTTTGTAAGAACGATTTCCTTTAAAACCAAAAAGGTACGCAGTTCGAACCCCGGCATATACCAATAAGAAATACACTTCTCTTACACGTATATTTTTACTTATTTATTTTGGAATTCAGCTAGTCTGGCCAGCGTGGCGAGTGTAGGCCAAATTCTCCAGATATATGTTCTGGAAGGCCCATCTCCAACATTGGAGGTCTAGGATGCTGTGTTCTAGGGGCTGTAATGAATGAATGAAAATAACATTACATATAGCGCGGTGGTGGCTCGGTTGTAAGAACGATTTCCCTTAAAACCAAAAAGGTATACAGTTCGAACCCCAAGGTTAGTTGGTGAAGAATGCCTTATGGCGTTATAGCTCGCCTACATATAATAATAATAATATACGTTTATTTAAAGCATAAAGCAAGCAAGGCTCACTTGTTAGTTACAAAATCCTTACAACTAATGTTAGTATAAAAATGAGAATAAAAGTAAAAATAAAATAAAATATGGCAATATTAAAACAATATGACCGTGCAGTAACCACTCCGCCCCCCACCAGTCTGACAGGATGCACCTCACTCCCGCCAGACCAGCAGCCGCACGAAGCAGCCAATGATTCAGATATCATCTTCAGGATACTGTTAGTGCTTGTCCTCACTCTGTTAAGCAATGATGCAGTGGTTTTGCGTCTTATAGCAAAGAAGTCATCTGTATGTACTAGTTTTTTAAGTGCTAAAGTATTCAAATAAGTAAAATAAAAACACGCGCGTTCTTTTAACTGTATAAAAACTACATTATTACCATATTGTTAACATGCGAACATAAAAAGCACAGTAGCTATACTCATAAAGGTCGGCAGTGGACGTCCCGCAGTGCATGCGTCGACGACAGACCGAAAAATTATGGCCTCATTGACTATCATATGTACCGGGCAATTACAATATTATTTACCAAAATTATATTATTAGCCCCATTTCACAACCAGGCGACTTCGTCAAGCGCTGGAAATGTAGCGGTTTCTGCTGAGAACCTTAAGCTGCGCAAGGTTATGAATTTACGCCGTTTGGGATCGATGGGCCCATGGGGACACTCAGCCAAGCGTCTGGCCAAGGAGTTATACAGACTGCTATGGGAAAAGTCGAGAGACAGAGAAGCTGGCAATTATTTCTGCTAGCGTATATGCCTCGCTATACAAAGGGGACATGGTACCAATCTCCTTTGGGACTATCCGTGAAGGGAACATTTTATATTTATAGTTTATTTTCCAAAGCGTATAGAAGTTTCATTGTAACTGCTTTTGTTTTCCCAAAGGTTTGACTGTCATAGAATGCTTAGCAGCATTAAGTCCGCCTTTGTACCCTGTACATAGTTTGCCCAAAGCAGGTAATTTTTTTTCCCAAAAAAAATATGTTTTTTTAAAATAGCCTTTGCATGTATAAGCCAAAAATGTTTGTCACTTTTACACATGGTTACTTAGGAAAGATGATTGTTTCTATCAATAAAATCATATATTAATTTAAGGTAAGAGCATATAATAAGCCATACCGTATAGTTTATGATATAAATTTAGATGTGGTTTTCAAAACTAACAAATACACACAGTATCATCCCCTATCGTAATAGGGGATTCAAATTTAGCCAGATTTACTATAGGCCCATCATGACAAGTGTTAAGTTCTGTAGCGTACTAAACTGAAGATATATATATATATATATATATATATATATATATATATCACTGTCATTGATAAGTGGTAGACCTATTATAAACCCAGTAAAGTGTATCCACACGTTTCGGGATCAGGCTCGTTTATTGTCGTCATGCCCAGTCAAGCCGGCATAGTGTTAGGGACTGATGTCAGTCATGAGTGTCTGATTCCAGTTGCTAACATTCATGGACCTTGCGCGCCACTTGCCATTAGGCGGGCACAAGGTCATATGTCGTGCCAGTATAAAAAAAATAATATTGTGTGCCGATCAGGAATCGAACCCCGTACCTGCGCGTCTTAATCGCCAATGTCATAAATCGGCTATTTTAGTGATTTTATCTTTTTTTGGATTATAGCTTGAGGTCCGTCGGTCCTTAGATGAAGGTCAATGTATTGTTTCCTGGCGCTAGACTCACGCTGAGGAGATCTCCAATGATCACTTGACGATTTTATTTGTACGAGATTTATTGCTGATCTGTTTAAAACTGCTCATTTCAAAAGTTAGTAATTAGGTAAATATGTAATCTAAGAATTTAAATATTAATTAATACCCGTATTATTAGACGTAATCCTCAACGGCTCCTCTACTCAATTATTCCTTCCAACTGTCAAACGGGTTTCCTCAAGGGATCCTCGAAATCAATATTCTTAGTTGTAAGTAATGTTACCATTTTAAATATTTCCGGCAAGATAAGTTTTTTTTTCTGGCAACATTGAAGATTGAGTTTCCCGTATTCAAAATATTATTTTTTCAGAATTACTTCACGCTCTAGCACTTTTGAAATCCATAAGTCTGTCTCTTTCATATTATTAATATTCATTTCTCTTTTTTTTTATAATTGTTACGAAATCTGATTGGAATAAGATAATTTGTTTTGTGTGAAAATGTTTATTTAATAAACTAAAATTAGTAATTTAACTAATTATTAATAACAAAATAAGACACGACTAATTTAAATAACATATACGCTTCGAGGTGTTTACGAGGTACGTCGCGATGTACCTTAAGTTTAACAGTTCCGTTCCTCGAGCGTAGTGACGTGCCGAGACGTGTCAACGTTTGACAGCTGCCTGGAAGGAATAATGAGCCGTTGAGCGGGTGTCAAGTCAAGGGTACTTTCCACTTTGATTAGAGCTAGTTCAGGTGATTAACGCATGTATTGAAGACGGGTTAGCGATATATTACCGATTCCACCAGTTGATATTATTGGAAACGGCACCGATAGCTTAACTTGCTCTGCGAGGCACAGGAACGGTGATGTTGTAAATCTACTTACTACAAATGTACGTAAGAAAAGTGGCTTATAGGCACATGCCGGAATTCGAACAGTATCGTCTTACAACCGGGCCACTACCGCTCCTAAGAGACGTTATTGATTTATTTGGCCTTCATACAACAAGTATGCAAACCTCTCAAAACGCACGCCTTAAAAAAAATACATATGTACATTCCGTTGCCTGGTCTGGGAGACCCACAGACAACACCTTAATAAATACCCTTAAACGCCAATAAATTAAACGCACAGCCTTCTTTTTTAGATATGATGACTGGTATATAACAATCTTATCGATGCGGTAGCGCCCCCTGCAGGGTTGACATTAAAACGCATTTTAAATTAAGTTTTTAACATTTTATTGGCTTTTTGTGAGGTCTCGCTTGTTGAAAGGTTTTCTGATCTGATGAAGTTGTGAATAGAAAAAAATAGTCAAGGTTTATTTGATAAGTCGTTTTATGCTAAGATTAAATCTCCTAATAGAATTGTTATCATATAAATCGTAAATTTATTCGAGGGTGGTCTGAAACTACGCAGACTAAAAGCAGTATTTACTTTTTGCCAGGTCAGCAGTACCTTACAGCAATAGCTTAAAGTACCAGGACGCAAACCTTAGGTTGTCGAAATAGTGGAAATAGTTCATCAGAGCATAGACGAACTTAAATATATAAAAAAATATTATCTTCATCGCTACACCTAGAATACAGAGTCCTTGACCTCAACTATCGGAGATGGGACTTCCAAGAATTTCTGGAAATTTAGGTCTACACTCGTCTTTCTGGTCTCATCAAGTTGGTTTTAGTGCAGAAACGTGGACAGAGAGTTTGGTCCACAAATTTAATTCCGAAACATGGAAATCCGTCAGAGAACCAAGGTTACCGATATAGCCTTCAAAACTAGTAAGCTGAAGTGGCAATGGGCCGGACACATCTGCCGCAAAACCGACGAATGATTGGGCAAACTGGTTGGACCACGTACGGGAAGGGACGACCCCCGGCCAGATGGACGGATGACCTGAAGAAGAATATGTCAGTAACTTTTGTTCTTTGACGAATATCAACGTTTCGAATTCTATCCATTAGAGAAATACTTTTCATAGCTCTTTTCATAGCTTGCTGAGCGATCTCAAATTTTTGGACCAAACCCACTGTCAGTGTCCACGTCTCTGCTCCGACGACATTACTGGGTGAACGCACTGGTTAAAGACCTTCCATCCTAGCTGAATGCGTTTGTCGGTTTCTTTGCTGAAGTCGGGAATTCGGATCCCAGTTCAATTTCTGCAGTTCTAAGTTTGACTTTTGATATTTCTTCCCAAACTATGATCCATAAAATCTTCTTCCAGACTTATTTGAAAGTGATAATATGTCGAAAATGTCAGTAATTTTATTTCCTGGAAAGTTGATAGATTACATTTCTTAACTTAAAAAATCATCGATGAGAAGATCAGAGTGATGCAAACGCGTTAACCATCTTAAGATTATTCGAAAATCATCATTAAAAAAGTAAACAAAATTCTCCCTCTTGCAGAGCATACGTAAATCTAATCAAAATAAAATTGATAGCGCACGTCGAGCATGTAACAAGTGTTTAAATGACATTTATAATGACATTAACAATGGCGAGAAAATAGGGTGATTGCGATTTGAAAAGGTTCCCTTCCTAACATTCAAGATTTAAACAAAAACAGTTCTTGGGTCTATTATTGTTAGGTAGGCATTTGTAGGGTTGAGTATTGATGATAAAATATTATGGATATAATGTTAAAAAATGCAGTGAAATTTATAAAAAAATATTACTTTATTTAACTATCTATTTTAGTGTTCTACCGGCTATACTATGGTGAGTGCTCTGAAGAGCTCTATAAACTAATTCCTTCCTCTCCATTCCGCAATCGAACCACACGCACATGTCAGAATATGCACCCACATACCGTAGTCATCATCCCTTCGCGCACGTATAAATTTGGGGACTCATACATCTGTCGCACAATAAAGATATGAAATGCTCTTCCAGCCTCTGTGTGTCCACTTTCCTATAACCTGGAGTCCTTCAAGCGAAGTGTGAAAAGGTATCTAGTCAAGCCGGCATAGTGTTAGGGACTGATGTCAGTCATGAGTGTCTGATTCCAGTTGCTAACATTCATGGACCATGCGCGCCACTTACCATCAGGTGGGGGCAAGGTCACATGTCGTAATAAAAAATAAAAAAATAGCAACCAAAAGGTCGTGGTTAACCCCGGCATGTTCCAATAAGAAATACACTTTTCTTACGTATATTTGTCATACTTACAACACCACACCGTTAAGCCGTCGGTTTCGGTTCTACTAATACCTTGTTGAATTGTTAATAAATTGTCATTATTTTTTTATGACAAATGAAGTATTTATTATAGTTTCCCAAAACTTTATCCGTTTAGCCATGTCCATAACAATATATCTCTAGAATAGTAACCCTAAATTGGCAACCGTGTGGTACAAAGGACCCCGTAATGTTTATATCACCCGCCATACCATCCCAATTAAGTGATTATTTATGTAAACTTAACCACAGGTTTGTAGGGTTACATTTGAACCTTGTAACAGTGTAGTAAAGCTCAAATTTGCAGTGAAATAGTTGGGTGATACCGCAGAGTACACAGATGCGGTCAAAATATGTTGGTTTTTCTATTGTGTGGTGATGGGTTGATGGTGTTGACATTTGGCTTATTATTTATAGTTCAATGCGCTTCGGTTTGTCAAGTTGTATAATCGAATAGATCGTTCAACTAATGATTATTGTATTGTAGATCCGTATTTATTTATTTATTTGTTATCACAAACAGATCACAATCGATACGGTTCATATTTTACAACAATTTCTTAAGTTCTAAATTGAAATAAAAAAAACGGTGTACGCAGCAAGCTTATTGTGAGTTAGCCATGACATTGTCATTGTAATTAAATTATTTAGTGAAATATGTTCCTCGCCAAGCGGTCTGGCCAGAGCGTGGCGAGTGTAGGCCAAATTCTCTAAATATATATTCTGGAAGGCATTATTATTAGATTAAAATAAAAATAATAAAAATCATTTTCAGCCACTGACGACAAGCATCAGTCCCTACCATTATGCCGGCCTGTCAAGATGCTTTTTCACACTCCGCTTGAACACTGGCTGGGAAGGCATTCTAATTTTCGGCGTGCGACAGATGTATGTCTCCAAATTTAGCGATAGACCCACGCATCCTTCATCCACGCATGACCTTATTTGAGCTTTATAAACCATCTGACTGTAAAGTATCATCACGACCGTTTCCCTATCGGGGTGGTCAGAAACCACGCTTATAAATAAGCGGATTCACATTTAGTCAACTTTATTATGGGCCAATGATGACAAGTGGCAAGCTCGTCGATGTCTCCAGCGTACCAAACTCGAGAAATATAACAAATAAATTAAATGTATTTATTTACATGAATAAATATTTTTGTGTCTTGACCAGGTAATCGAACCCGGTATCTCCGAGTCTTAATCCACGGACTTAACCGCTAGACCACGGAGGCAGTTCTCAACCGCTAGACCATCTGACTGAGGGCGGGAAAAACCGTTTCACCTTGTTCAGTTTAAAAAAAAATCGATGTGACTTGAATCGCTATTAGGCCACGAACATTTTATAAAATATAAAAACTTTAGGCAATTAATATCCAACTAAATTGTGATAGCCTTTGCCTTTTGACATCAAATTGACAAGAACAGAAGAGAGCCCGTCGACATGAGAACAAAAACTCGACACATCCTGCCACGCGACCAAATTAACTTTAGCGTATTACAATTTTTTTTGACGTTATCTTGAATGTGCATTCGCTAAGAATACGCCCTACCATGACACTTGCTAAGAAATACAAATTAAGTGAGTTGCATCAAAATGAAGCTCTTTATTTTTTTTATTTGAAATAAGAAACAGTAATGACTAGTCATAGTACAGTAATTATACACATAGGATAGAATAGATATACACATATCCACAGATAGGATATACTCGTACAATTTTTCCCTTTCGGGGTGGTCAGAACTAATAAAGAAGTGGATTCATATTTAGCCAACTTTACTATAGGCCGATCATGACAAATGGCCCATCGATGTCTCTAGCGTACCAAACTCGAGAAATATCACAAATCAATGAAATATTAATCAAATTTATTTATTTAAATTAATAAATATTATTGTGTCCCGACCAGGAATAGAACCCGTTACCTCCGAGTCTACATCCACGGAATTAACCGCTTGACGATGGAGGCAGTTAAGACGGACAAAGTTATATATTTTTTAATAGGACATAACATAAAACTATACATAGATAATGATTCATATATTTTTTTTATTTTGTTAGTTGTACTGTATTGTACTGCTCTACATTCCAGTTAACTAACAGTTAACTGTACAATAACTTGAATTGATTGATGGCTGTCTACCTAGTAGAATGCTATGAAATTTTATTCCCTAATAATTGTAATATACTAGGTTCAAAATTACGGACATATTAATAATGTATTCGTTTTAGTGAAATAAAAGAAAATCGTTATGAACATTTGATATTTTTCTCTGTTTAATTAGGTGCGAGTATATTAATATACGCGCGGTGGTGGCTCGGTTGCAAGAACGCGTTTCGTAAATCCTACAAAGGTCGGTTCTAACCCACCCGGCATATACCAATGAGAAATACACTTTTCTTACGTACATTTGTCATAGATTTACAACACCACCGTTCCCGTGCCTCGGAGAGCACGTTAAGCCGTCGGTCCCGGTTCGACTAGTACCAACTTGTGGAATCGTTAATAAATTGTCGTAAAAATTGACATCATATCCTCGCCAAGCCGTCTGGCCAGCGTGGCGAGTGTAGGCGAAATTCTCCAGATATATGTTCTGGAAGGCCCATCTCCAGCAGTGCCCTAGGACGCTGTGTTCTAGGGGCTGTAATGATGATGATATTAAAGTGAAAATATGTCATTCTTGATTGATTCTTGTCCGTAATATTCTTTCCTAGAAAGTTGATAGACTTCAATTCTCAAAAGTAGATTTGAAAAATCTTTGAAAATGTGCGAGTGAGAGGGAAACAAATAATTGTCAAAAAAGTGGTAAATCGGTGGTAGGCGGACTGATGGTGGTAAATATACACCGTCGTTTTGCCGATTAATCTAATAAAGTATTACCACACGTTTCGGGATAAGGCTCGAATTGCCGTCATGCCCTGTCAAGCCGGCATAGTGTTAGGGATAGTCAGTCATAAGTGTCTGATTCCAGTTGCTAACATTCATAGACCTTGCGCGCCACTTACCATTAGATGCGTAAAAAGAAAAAATCTTAACAAGTAATTTTTTTTGGAGCTATAACATATTTGAAAATAATTCATGATAGACCCTATGAGAGCGTTTTTGTAATAGTTTAATTCGGATTAGATGTGTCCCTTGGGTGGTCGTTGCGAGGTCATTTTGGCACCCTACAGCGAGGGCCCGCGCACCTAGTCGAGGGTTATCAGCTCAGATAGAGGGTCTCAAAGACCTATGTAATTCCGGGTCAATTGCCACTTTGAATCTTGTTTTAAAACTATATTATCTTTACCATCAACCTGTGTCTCTTGCAAACCAGTGACGTTCGTTGTCGAAGGCGAAAACCAGATGCCATATTATGGAAAATAAAAAAATGTGAACTATATGTGGGGTATCGTCGAATAGGTATTTCAAAATCATGTAGAGATTTCTCTTATCATTTTTCATTACGAGTGATCATTTAGGATCTATAACAATTCAAAGTTGATTATAACCATTATCATTTAAATTTTCAATATAACCTACACCTACCTACCTATCTATAATAAAGTTCATATAATTGCATAATAGGTATTAATAAAAAAAAAAGTTATTTTTGTATAGGTAGATTTTCATTAGCAAGTACCTCTCAATACCTATAGGGTCACTCTTTGGAAGATACGAGTAGTATCCAATACTATCCACGATTGATTGCTTGATAGTTTTTAATAATTAGTGTAGGTAATTAACTAGGTATAATAATGTAAAGTTTTGGTTTAATTTATACAATTCGAATTATTATTTCATTGATAATAATTAGGTGGTATAATTACTTATTTTAGTTAAAGAACACAAACAAACAAACCCTATTGTCAAACTTGTTCACCTGTTTGACAGCTGGAAGGAATGGTTGAGTGGAGGACCCGTTGTATCACCCGTATTCTATATATCGTATATTTTTTTATATAGTTTTTTTCCTTTTTCATTTGCAGCAACTACATCATTATTTCTATATTACTTCCCTCATTGTTTAAGTGGTTTATTTGTATATTTATTATGTGTATATAGTATATTTATATATATATACATATATATATATATATATATATATATATATATATATGATTTATTTATGTACGTGTTATGTAATAGTAAGTAAATATTGGTATGTATATATTGATATATATGGACTTACTTAATATTGCACCTACCATCTATCTATACTGTCTTAATGTCCTAAAGGTTTGGCTGTCAGAGAATGCCTAGCGGCATTAAGTCCGCCTTTGTACATAGTGCAATAAAGTTTATAAATAAAAATAAATAAATAAATATTCTAAGACATTTTCTTAAAAGCTACTCCACGCAACATTTACTGTCAGCTGTCAAACGAAAATTAAGTCCCTAATGTACCAGCTTACGGCTGACCCTCAAAATATTAATAATAATAATATCATTTATTGTCACAAAAAGTATACAGATGTACAATAGGTGAACAACATAGGGTGATGTGTTTGTGATACCTACACGAGGTCGCCCTGTAGTGCGGGATATCGGTGCTCTTCCGCGTTATAATGTTACAACAATAAATGATGTATGTCCTCTCTATGTGTTCGTGATATATGTGTAAGTGTGTGTGAGAGGGTGTGTATGAGATTTATATATGTATAATAACTATTTAAAAACTGTGCTCCTTAAAAAGCAGATGCCACAGCGAAATTTATCAAAAAAGTAAAACAAATCAAAAATTACGTATTATTATTACGTATATTATCCCTTTATATAATTATATAATTAAAACTCTCGAATCGGCTCTATTTTTAACTTTAATCGTTACTATTATAGATATTTTTTTTGTTTGACAGCTAGAAGGAAATGTTGAGGAAACGTCTTAGAATACGAGTGTAATACGAGTATGTCATTTTTTTAAATTTTTTTTTTCGTCTCGGAGTGGTTGTTCTTTTTTTGTATCCATGACCCGGAACGTGTATAGGTCGATGTTAGAACCATTCTATTCGATTTGTGGTTATTATTTGATACGTTGACATGTAACTGTTATTTGATGCGGATAAACTTAACCGTTTTGTCTGTTTTTTGGTGATTATCGTTCTTCAGTAAATTCTAAATGAAATTAAATTAAAAAATAATCGCACAACTATTTATCAAATAGTAATAATCACTTAAGAATTAATCCGAAGTTTATCAAATTTGACGCCTCATTTATTTATTCATTCATCACAGCCACAAACATAAATAGAACACAAAGTCCTAGACCTCCATTGTTGGATATGGGCCTTCCAGAGAATTTGGCCGACACTCGCCACGTTGACCAGACTGGGCTGCCAAGGGTCTGCTGTATTTTTTTTAACGATTTAACAAGTGCTGTGACACCTAATTGAATTTATACACTGTTACATAAAATAGTCAATGGCCGGACTGGATGTATCGAACTCTTCCAACACATTTTTCTAACAGTACCCTACAATATTCGTCAAATGTGACTTTAATAGACACTTTCATGCAAGAATACAGATATTAGTAGGTAACAAATCCCAGCAGGTTTTTGTCGCTAGTCACTTTTTATTACAATATTTTGAGTTTGACTAATGCGTGGCTTTTAATAAGTGCACCACGTCCGAGGGCAGGCGGTCTTTATTATTGCCAATTACGTTATTACTCAGATCTCGAGCCCTTTACTTATGTGCCGACAAACACGCCGCTCTGCAAACGTTTTCACTACTCTGTAGATTCAAGCAAGGCAGTGACGTAAGTTCGCACTTGTCAAAAGTCTTGTGTGTGTTTTCATCATCAGCCTGTATCTATCCACTGCTAGATGTAAGCCTCCTACGTAACGCCACACACACCCTACCCCGACCTTATTCATGTCATCCGTCTATCCGCTAGTGGCACGCTTAAAATGCCGTCGCTACTCCTCTCGGACCCCGGCTTTTCTAGTGCACTTATGTAGGGGATGATCCATTGCAACCTTCACCTGATCGGTCCATCTCATCGGAGACCTACCACGCATCCTGTTGCCATCGACTTTCCCCTGGACTACCAAGCGCTCGATGGATGTTTCTCCACGCAGTGACACGTGTCCGAAGAAAGTGAGAATGCGTAATTTTACAGTCGAGGAAAGGCGTTCTTTGATCCCCAGTTCCTCCAGTATGGATTTGTTTGTTCGGAACTCCGTCCATGATGTGCCCAACATTGTCCACCAACACCATATCTCTAGAGCATTAATTCGTTTTTTTTTCTGTTTCGCGTATAATATAATTGGGATCACAAGAGCTCTAACCAGCCGGATTTTAGTGGCTTTGGTAACGTTTCGGTTCCTCCATATCTTCTTCAGCTTGTCCATAGCAGATCTTGTAACTGCCATTCGATGCTTGATTTCATTTTTCTATCCATTAGAGCAGTCTTTCTCAAAGTGGGCGTTGACGACTTGTGGTAAATGTGAGGCGTTGGCATGGTTAGGGGGCAACTTTTTAATAAAAAAATCACATCATCAAAATTAAAACCTACTTTATTCACACAACATCGAGTATTCAGTTATATTCGGTCAAGGTAGACGAAATAAGTTTGAGAATCTCTGCATTAGAGAAATACCAAATATGTATAGCTCTTTCCATAGCTTGCTGAGCGACCTTGAATTTATAGACCAATCCCACTGCCAGTGTCCACGTCTCTGCTCCGTACGACATTACCGGATGGAACGCACTGGTTAAAGACCTTCGTCTTCAAACGTTGTGGAATGGATAATGAGAGGATGTGCTGGATTTCCTGAATCATAGCGGAATGCTGTCGGCTTCTTTGCTTGTGTCTTCTGAGTGTATCTTCTTCAAAGTAAAAATTGGCATTTGACATCATTGCAAATGGCAGATACTTTCAACGAAAACAACAAATAGGTGGAAGGCGGAACTGATGGTGGTAATTTGCCCAGTCTGCCGGGGCCCACCGTTCGTGCCGATAAACCCAGTAAAAAGTAATTCACGCGTTTCGGGATCAGGCTCATGTTGTCATGCCCAGTCAAGCCGGCATAGTGTTAGGGACTGATGTCAGTCATGTGTGCAGTCTGATTCCAGTTGCTAACATTCATGGACCTCGCGTGCCACTTACCATCAGGTGCGCGCAAGGTCACATGTCGTGCTAATATATAAAAATACTAAGGCATTAACGGCCAATTGCAGAAAGGATAATTATCTATTGATTTGGCCGAAATGTAAATATTTTTTCGGATAAAAATCACAAGATCTGTTAGCATGATGATTTGACCTTGAGATTGACACAGGTTGTTCAGTAACCGAGCCCTTATGGCTCAGTAAAACTTGCCTCACTTATTGTGCGCGTACATCGTTTCGAGGCGTTATTATTCTAAGGTTACATACTTGAATAAGCTGTATGGACGTATAATGTGTAATTGAACCCGTTTCCATTATTTGCTCTCGTGACCGAAGCCTAATTAAATGCTTCAATTCGGTTACAATGTAGCCAAATTCTGTATTATTAAACGCCAACGTTACATAAAGGAATTCTTTAACAAACTGACATTGTCTATGCCAATCGGTATGTTGGTATTCGTATAATAATAAATAACAATATTACCTTTTATATATATATATATATTGGGGTTATTTAAAATGCAATACAATGTATACATACTGTACATTGTACAGTGTACAAGTACGTAATCTTCTTGGGACTATCTATGATGGGACATCTATAGAAGACATTTATCATATATCATACAAATAGTTTTTTTTTCCGTTATAGACCAAATATTTTTTCGATACAAACAGTATAAAAGAATTACAATATTAAATAATTAAAAAGAAAACCTAACAATAATTATTATTTAATTTATAGGTACCTATTTAAATATATTTAAGTAGTTTGTATTTTGAAAAATTAAGTTTTTACTATTAAGTTTAAAAAAAAATACAATTAATATTAATAATAAATTATTTATTGTACATTTACTTTTTATTGTACATTATAATATTGTACTGCCTCTGTGGTCTAGCGGTCAAGTCCGTGGATTTAGACTCGGAGGTACCGGGTTCGATTCCTGGTCGGGACACAAAAATATTAATTAATGTAAACATTTAATTAATATTAAATTTATTTGTGATATTTCCCGAGTTTGGAACGCCTGGAGACATCGACGAGCTTGCCACTTGTCATGATTGGGCTATAGTAAAGTTGGTGAATCCGCTTATTTATAAGCGTGGTTTCTGACCACCCCGCAAGGGAAACGGTCGTGATGATACTTTACTTTTTTTTTCTATTTAAAAAGTAAAAAAAACAGCTTGCCTAGGCTTAAACTCGTAAAGAACTGCTATAATAAGCAAATAATAAATTAATTTAAGAATATGTTTAGTAAAGTTAGTAAGTAACTGAAAATTAAGGAATCGATTATTTTGTCATTTTAACATTTTCGGTTAAATAAACAGACTGAGGCCATTGGCAACATTATGAAGCTATTCTCCAAAACCCCACGTACCAATCGTAAATGTCGTTTAATAATTAAATGAGACAGCGTAATGAACGGGTGTAGTTCCCTTAAGGGCCATGTTAAGGCTTGTCTCCCGGGGCGACAGTTTTATTAATAAGAAAATAATGCAGGTTCCATTATTACGTGATATTGTTTGGAGTGATTTGGAGCTTGCTAGAGATAAGTTATTATGGAATAGGATTTATTGGGTAATAAAACATAATAACTAATAAAGGCCGTAATAAAGATTTGATCTGGTATTGAGTTTATTTATTTCTATACAATTATAATTACTATTTTCAGCTTCAATCTACGTTTTCACAAAGACCACGAACTCAGTACATTTACAAACTATATAAGCCACTAGCGAGGTTAACAACAACATTAAATAACTCCTACATGATGTGTATTAGAATATTTAATAAATTGTCTGACTATTTTAAGGATGAACCAGTAAATAAATTCAAAAGATTAACAAAACCATGGTTGTTGAAAAGGTCTACAATGTGCGTGATTTTCTTGACTAAATTATGATAATTGACAAAATTATATTGCATGCTTTGACATTATTATTTTATAATCTTATTGCAATATAAAAGCTACCTAAATAATAAAATTAAAAATAAACTAAACTATAAATAAAAAATGTCCTCTAGAGATGTCCCATCCGAGATAGTCCCAAGGAGACTGGCAACATTTCCCCTCTGTATAGCGAGGCTAATACGGTGGCAGAAATAATTGCCAGCCTTCCTGTCTCCAGACCTTTCTGTCAGCCGCTTTGACAACTCCTTGGCCAAGCG
Organism: Tinea semifulvella; assembly: GCA_910589645.1. NCBI lineage: Eukaryota > Metazoa > Arthropoda > Insecta > Lepidoptera > Tineidae > Tinea > Tinea semifulvella. The sequence goes on from OU342604.1 coordinate 3,220,823, forward strand.
CCTCGCTGACGGTCCCCATGGGCCCATCGTCTCGACCCCAAACGGCGCAAACTCGTAACCGGAACCAAGGTTGGCATATTTGCGCAATTTGAGGTTCTCCGCAGAGATCTGCCAAGTTTCCACGGCCCAACAGTCATTCCGTCGGGTCTCTTGCCATCGCTCCGCACAATCTTAGATGGTTCTAAGATTGCGGGTACACCAGCAGTGACAAGAGCTCTTCGGATGATGTCTTTGAGAGCCGCGTGACGAGGAATGCGGCCAGCACTTCTAGCACAAGAAAGCCCGTGGTGTCCGAGATGATCGACTGGTTCTCCGCATCGACACTGGTGCGGGTGGACAGTCCGGGCTCCGAGACGAAGGCACACCGCCATGGTCAGTATATTTCGGTCAAGGAGTGTGCCAACCGATGCTGAGGGAAATCTTATGGACATATTTACTGACTGATGAATGTTATTATTGTTATACGTTTTTGGTCTTTTCTATTTATTCTTCTATCTGTAAATATGTGATATTTTAATTGTAACTACTGTGTAATATTTAATAACGTGATGTGTTTACACCTTTGAAGGTAGGGTTTGGTAGTACTAATCAATAGCAATCACAACTGCAAATTTGTCTACCCAAATTCTTTACACGAATAAATGTTTTATATTTAATATTTGTGAGCTTGACACTATCACGGCATGTGACCTTGCGCCCATCAGGTGGTGTAAGTGGCGTGCGAGGTTTATGAATGTTAGCAACTGAAATCAGACACTCATGTCTCTAAGACTATGCCCAGCAGACTGGGCAAATTACCACCATCAGACCGCCTACTACCTATATGTTGTTCTCGTTAAAAGTATGTACCATTTGCAAGGATTTCCATTTTAAAAAATATGGATTGTGCGATTGATAAGTATGCTAAAGGATTAGAACCTTTATTTTTTCAGATTTAATGTATTTCATACTAATGTAATGTACGTCGGATGTGCGACACGTACAACAGGCGTGTATCGGACGTGGATATATTCAGTAACTCTCGCGCCGCCTTCAAAGCCAAAATCAAGAAGCTGCTACTTTCGGTTTAGCTCGCAAAGTGTGGGCAGTTTGCTTCGGAGTTCGCCTAACAGTTTTAATGCATTCAAATACAATGCAGTTGTTTTCTTTATACCTGGCCAAGGTGATATTTTCCGAATTTTGTATCGCACAAAGAGTGCACTATTGTTCACAGTGAGAAATATTCTGGTGGCGGGTATAATTTTAATTGCTTCTACTCTGTTGCTATCTTTTATGTTCTTATGTTGCCTGTCTCTGTCCTTTCTCTTCGAATAAATAAATAATTAAAACTTTAATAATATATTTTAATAATATTATTTGGTTTCCACATTATGCGAGCGTTTGTGTATGCTGGCGGCACTCCGCGGAACTAATCCGTAATAAGCACGAAGTTGCTTCTGTCCTGAAGTGAGCCACGCGCCTGCGTCTGCGCATCTTTGTAATCATCTAGGGATGCGCTTTTGCTACGCGAATTTCTACTACGAACTCATAAACTATTTATAACATCAAAGTCAAAAATTGTGCCCTAATATATTTATTCGAACTTAGATAAAAAATATTAAAATAAAATTGATTAAAAAAACTAATTATAAATAGGACGAAAACTAAAAATACCTATGAAATTAAAGCTATTCTACAAATCAAACTAAGGGCTTACCACCAGGGAGGGTACCTAAAACGCTCGCCGCATTTCCTCGTTGAATTATTATGGACATATTCAAAGTCAAAATATATTAATCCACATAAACCTATTACAGGCATTTGTGACAGAGCTTTTATTGGAGAAAAAAGTGTATTAGAGCAATTTCAATTTGAAATCGTGCAAACCACTTATTAGATTGTTCGGTTTATTGCCACTTCCATCTTTTTATATTTTTGGATGTTTGCTTATTTGTCAGAAAACACAGCGATATGTTTAGAACTATTGGAGACGTCTGCGCTAGAAGTAGGAGAAACCCCTATAATCTTATTGTACATATTAGTCCTGTAAAAAAAAAAAACAAATGTTATGATAAATCCTAATTTAAGTGTACCTACTCGTATTATACGAACTGTTTATTAATATTTTAATGAAAAATCTTAATCGAAAAAAAAAATCGTAATATAAAATTTAACACTAAATTAAATATACATATAAAATAAACTATACTACAAATAAAACTTTAAAAGACTAAAATTATAACCGTTCGATGAGCATAGTACATTCGCTGCTTTCCCCCATTGAACGGCAATTTTTTTTTTTAAGCAAAATATTATCTACAGAAAACGCCAGAGCCTCCTCGGACCACGGATCCATTGTTTCGACTGCAAATGGGATGAGTGGTGATTTACGATTTATACGAACTTAGATTAAATTAAATAAATTAAAAAGAAGGCTGGTAATTATTTCTGCCAACGTATTAGCCTCGCTACAGAGGGTAAATGTTGCCAGCCTCCTTGGGACTATTTGTGAAAGAGTCCTCTAGAGATGAGGACATTTCTTACCTATAGTTTTTTTTTAAATTAGGTTTAGTTCTTATTTAATTTTTAATTATATTCCTTCGAATTAAAAAGTAATTTGTATTTGAAAAAAAAAAGTTGTTTTAAAATTTAAAATAATATTTTGACAATTGTAATAGTACCTAAATTTTAAGCTGACAATATTATATGGATACCGACATACTCGTATTTAAATTTTAAAATAAATAATAATAATGTTTGATATATTTACTAGCCAATTTCCTTTACAAATTTGTTACGTTAAGTTAGTAGTTAAGACCTGTAAATTAGACTAACGTTTATGTAAATAAAGATTTTTTATCTTACTACTAACTGGTCTTCTCACACCCCCGTAGAGGGGTGTTTCCCTTCTTACATAGGTTGCATTCGCTTTCCGTAACTACGGACAAGGCATGGGGTAACCATTAAAGGCTAGTGATTGGTAACAGGTGTCGAGCGTAACACTGTCTGGCGTCAGGCGAGCGGGCGTGCAGATGGGCCAGGTTTCTCACAAGTGGGAAATCTGACACAAGTGCGAACATGCCAGCCGCCATACGACGTACGACTTCGTCAAGTGTTCAAAGTCAAAGTCCAAATATCTTTTTTCACGTAAACCTATTACAGGCATTTATGAAACGTCATTAATTTATTTATTTTGAATAATTCTACTCCTGCTAGTAGAAGACTAAGCAGCAAAGTGGTCCAATAAGTAAGTAAGTAAGTGTTAGCAGATTCCAGTGACTAACGTATTAAGTTTCCATCCGCATATCCCTATGAATGCCGTTCCTTATGTAACACGTGGCGCCGACAATAGTACGGAGGGTCAGATTTTGTTGCGCTTGTAAACGTGCTCTCAGCTTAGCTTAGGTGAAAGCGTACCAGGCCGGCGCGGCATACGTGAGCCGACTTCGGATATGCGGATGCACGCTCGTGCGAAGCGGCAAACTGGATGCAAACACTTGGCGAAGTTTGGCTCTCACCCGCATGTTCACGTGAGCGCGCATGTTGATGGGTTTGTCTATCGTGACACCCAGGTATTTTAAAATTTTATCTTATCTATTAACGTTTGCGCGTAAGTAATGAAATAGGGATGCAGGTTACAGGAATTGGTAAACACACAAAAAAATGTCTTAGAGTATATTGGAGCCAACCCTGTTTACAAGAATATTTTTATTGCCAATATAAGTAACAAGGAGTAGATATTGAAATATTATCGTTAAACTGATGGAGTAATTTGTTACAGAGCGTGTAATTTTTGACAAAATGATGAACATACCTTTACCAAAATTTTGGTTTAGGACGAAATGAGCGGGTAGGGGCTTGAATGGAGCAATTTGTTACATTTTATATAGGTGTATATATTTTTTTTATTTAATTATTTATTTAGTTTTTACACAACGTACAATAGAGACCCGTAGAATTTATCGTTGGCCTGACTAGACGTATGTTTTATCGGACCGACAACAGACACTTCAAGCATCTCCAGAATATCGCTCCGTCTTCCGCTCGGCCCCCCAACGGGAGATAACTTCCTAGAGAAGTGCTCCTGGAGGAGAACTGAAGTAGCCGAACCCAGATCCCCTGGGCTCGTGAGCCATACGGGCGCTGTTATACCAGTAACGGTGCCCAGCACTAAAGGTGCATGAATTACCAGCGGGTGATTACTCGCTAAGATCCTGCCGGGGAGAACAGGGGAATGTCCCCATGCCCAACCCAGACGCATTAGACATCCGGGCCTGGACGACCCCACTGTCTGTCAGACATTTTCTAAAGGATCAAACAGCCAGAGCTTGAATATATTATACATATATCTATCCCTTCTTATCACTCTGGCTTTCAGTCTAACTCTTTTGCAGTAGTGGCCGCAAATCTGTGGAACAATTTGCCGGTAGAAATTCGTCAAGTGCCAAACAGATCACTTTTCAAAAAGATGAACTCACATTATTTCCTCAACAAGTCCTCACAGTGTAAGTAGGGATTATATGTAGTGTATATAATATATAAATATATATAGTATGTAGTATTGTGTACATATTAGTATGTATTTCTCTTTATAGATATAATATTTAGATTTAATTTGAATTACCTATTAATATATTTAAATTACCAAAGGTTGGTTGCTACAGAATGCCTAGCGGCATTAAGCCCGCCTCTTGTGCAATAAAGTTTTTTAAATAATATATAATAATAAAAACTAGCTTACGTCTAGGAGCTCCTTGCACTGTTCCACATCGCTGCCAATGTGGAGACAACGTCGGGACACTCGGCTACCACGGCCTCTCAAGCAAGAGCACAGGCCGCATCCCAACGCACTCCAGCCTCATTGACGTCATCCGTCTGGCCCTTGTCTCTGTGGACTCGCCAGCCATCTTAAAACGCAGTGGCATGGTCCGGGACGATGGCAAGCGGTACGGTGGTACCAGGGAGATCTGCCTTTAGTGTTGGATGCCACCTATATGGACATCCTGGTGCCTTCCCACCTGTCCTTGACGTCTGAGGACCCAGGCGCCGCTTTACAAGCAGAAAACCTCAAACGTCGGAAATACATCCAGATTATTGAAAGATATATTTTAGCGCCAAAAGTTGTTCATTATTACAACCCCTAGGATACTCATACATATCTGGAGAATTTGGCCTACGATGGCCAAACGGGTTGGCGAGGGTCTGATTTAAATTTTAATGACAATTTGTTAACGATTTCACAAGTTGGGGTTACTAAAAACCGGGACCGATAGCTTAACGTGCTTTCCATAGCACATGTGCGTAATAAAGTTATATCTCATTCGTACATGCCGGAATTCGAACCGCAAACCGTTTTTTAAATCATAATTGATTACAAAACAATTAATTAATCAATTCTTACACGCTAGCCTTCTAATATAATGCTGGCCCTATAAAATTAGCCGCCTATTAAAACACCTTGGATTTTGCTACCATTACCGTTCGACATCAGTTCATAAATTGGGTGTCCTATTCTCAACATATTTTAATTAAATAAAACCGTAGCAGGATTTAAGTTTCACCTACCTTAGAAGGTTTACTGCCTGTTCTTCCCTCTCGTTCGCTCAATTCTTTATTATCGATATTTTTAAAGTTAGTGTATATGTGTTTGAGACATCTCCTTCCTCCCTCAGACGTTTATTGACTACAGAGTACTGTGATGAGCATATTAAGTAGATGTCCATTAAAATGTTGAAATATTACATTATTATTATTTTAAATTATTTATTTGATCCTTGTTTTAGTTATATTTTTCTATTACTTATGTTTCATTTATGTTTCTTGTAAAAATTTGTAAAGTGTTGTTTGAGTACCTACTTATTGTTACTAATACTTGTTGTTGCACTTAATTAATTTTATTATATTGTATTCTTAAGGTGTAAAACGGGATCAGTATACAAATGCAATTGTTATTTCATATTTCATTGTTATTGTACTGATTTTGTTGGTTATTTTTTTTATTATAGCTAACAGTGAAAATTTGTAAGGCTTTGAGATTAGATATTTTTTGTATACATAATATTGCAAAGGCTGTAAATTTTCCCACGAATAAATAAATAAATAAATACTTTTGAAAAATACAGTCTTTCAACTTACTAGGAAATAAATATACGAACATTTTGGATATATTTTTACTTTCATATACTTAATTTTAGACAGAGAAAAGTATCTTCTTTACTCTACTTTACTGTATATAACTAAAACATTTTTATTTATTTTTTCTACTATAAATATTTATGTAATTACAATATAATTAAAATAATTAATTAATATTAATATTAATTATATTATAATGCTGTGGTGGCTCTGTTGTAACAACGCGTTTTCTAAATCCTACAAAGGTCGGTTCAAACCCACCCGGCATGTACCAATGAGAAATACACTTTTCTTATGTAAATTTGTCATAGATTTACAACATTACATATACGCTTACCATCCACCATTTTACTCCTCTCCCAACCCATATAGTATAGTAGACTATTATAAAATATCCCTAAATTGTCCGTAATTTTATTTCCTAAAAAGTTAATAGGATTTTTATTTTTTTATAATTTCTGATTACTCACGTATACTCAAACTTGAATAATCGTTAAAAATGGCGGATGCAAACGCTCATAAACCTTTTACAATAATACCAAAACTCACATAAAGCTATGTTTTTTATCAAAGCCAGTTGCAGAAAGGATGACTAAAATAATTTCAGATCAATATTCTGATATACGCCACGTGAATGGTAGTTAGCTTGTCACTTTGGTTATTTTGGACAATGACGTGCATACGTTAAACATGTCAATATATAACAAGATGATCGAGTGGTCTAGCGGTTAAGTGGATTTAGATTCGAAGGTAGCAGTTTCGATTTCTGTTCGGGTTACAAAAATATTTATTAATATAAATAAATATATTAAATTTATTTGTGATTTTTTCTCGAGTTTGCTGGAAACATCGACGAGCTTGCCACTTGTCATGATTGGCCTATAGTAAAGTTGGCTAAATGTGAATCCGTTTCTTTATAAGCGTGGTTTTTGACCATCGGTCGTGATGATACTTTACTTTGATCGAGAAACCAAATAATTTAATTAGTTTATAATAGATCATTTTGTCGGTTAGGGTCGAGTACTTTTAAACTTATTATGGGTTTTAAACAAGACCTTTGTTTTGTAAATCAAAATAAATCAATAAATTCAGATAACAGTGATTCATATTTTCATTATATTAAAAAAAGTAAGGTTTGGCAAAAATCATTTTTGTCACAACGCGAACGGTCATGGCATATCCATAATTTTTTTCAATAAATAAGTATTGAAATTTGTACTAATAAAAATGAAATAGCCGTTTTCAATCCAATTCAAAAATATCCAAAATTCAGCCCATGAGTTCGCTTCATGCAATATCGGAGCTTTTTGCGGACCGAAACACAATCGGTCCGGGTTCGACCGTAAAAAGAACCGAATCAAAATTCCCTGGATCGCGGCCCGTGTCATTAATTATTTATGTGCCGCTCTCGGACTAACAGGCGTAATTTTTTCCGGTAAACAATAAGGTTTGTATGAAAAATCCGAGAAGAGAAGAAGATGTAAAAACAGTGGTTTAGAGACTATTCTAGGTCTAATTTTTTTTTTATAAATCTGAGTTTTGTTTGCCTATCATAACATTTACGGTCTAAATCAATTTACGGTAACAAAAGTCCAAAATCCAAATTAACTGACTACGCTACGCTAAGGGGTTGTATTAATATGATAAAATTCTTCGCTCCTCTCATAACTCACTTCAGTCCCCTCTCATCATTCCGGATTTGTTTCAAATTCTTTTGTCGTTGCCGGCACAAATTTATGGAATGATCTTCCTGTAAACATAAGACAAGCAACTACCAGATCTTCGTTTAAAAAACTCGTATATCTACACTACCTGAAAAGCTCCTCACAATATTAGTAAGTGTATATATGTATGTTTATGTATAGTATTATGTATGTATTAGTATTTAGTATATTGATATTATAGTATATATAACAATATAATATGTAAGTGTATAATTAAGCTGTTAATTTTTCTTCCTATTTTTTTATATTTCTTTCATTGCACCTATAATAGTTCAAATTTGTCTCCAAGGTTTGGCTGTCAGAAAATCTCAACGGGCATTAAGTCCGCCTTTGTACTTCGTGCAATAAAGTTTTAAATAAATAAATAATACTTGTTAGTTTAATTTAGCAATAAAAATGCGACATTAGTCAAAATTCTCATCACAGCCTGTGATGTGATCTGTGTTCTAACAGAATTCTAGACCTCCACTGCTAGGGATTGGCTTTTTACTAGAACATTTTATAGGCGAAAAGTTGTAATGAACTAATTTTTTTGTATCTGTCTATTATTTATATTGTTATCTAGCTGTAAGTTTTTCTGTAAGTAATAAATAATATATCTGGAGAATTAGACACTCGGCAGACAGTTTGGCAAGGGTCTGATGTCAATTTTAGTAAAGTATCATCACAGCCGTTTTTCTTTGGGGTGGTCAGAAACCACGCTTATAAATAAGCTGATTCACATTTAGCTTTACTATAGGCCAATCATGACAAGTGGCAAGCTCGTCGATGTCTCCAGCGTACCATATAAATTAAATATTAATTAAATGTATTTATTTACATTAATAAATATTTTATATATATAACTCGGAGGGAGTTCGAATCCACGGACTTAACCGCTAGACCACGGAGGCAGTTAATAATTGATGTCAATTTTACAAACAATTTATTAACGATTCCAGAATTTTGTTATTGGTGGAATTAGTAGAACCAGAACTGACAGCTTAACGTGCTATCCGAGGCACAGGAATGGTGATGTTGTAAATCTATGACAAATATACGTAATAAAAAAAAAATCGTGCATGTACCAAATAGGGTTAAACCGCTATCGCTACTGTTAACAAACAATATGTCTCAGGCCAATAGCCTCTACGCTAATCGGACGGTTATATATTATTTTCGTATATTTTTTTATTAAAATCCAATTTAAACTTGAATCAAAATCGAATCGTGTACAAGAATAGCGCCCCGCATTGCGTTCGTTTGGATGGCTTCATTGTTTTTGTATGGGCTCATAAATAAGAGGATATGATTGGCGAGGAGGAACGACCTAAATCAATGGTGCTACTTCAAATACCGATCCCTCATTTTTGTACCGAATACCACTTTTTCAAATTTTGCCAAGTTTAAAAGTATTTGTTTTGGTTGATGTACCTATTGATAACGACTAATACTGGCCAAATCTGGTCAAGCCAAGACCCATATTTTTTATTTTTTTATTGTTATACCTACTATTATTATTTAATATTATATGTATTTATATAAATTTATTGATTAAACTTTATTCAAAGTAAATAAATTTATATTAAATATAAATTAAAAGCTACCTAAGGAATAAAATTAAAAATAAACTTAACCATAAATAAAAAATGTCCTCCCATCCATTATTATTATTAATTATTTTATTATTATTACTGATATACCTAAATCAAGGACTGGTGTGGTGTATAGTTCATAAAAGGAGATTGCCCAAAACCAGGCCCCAACTTTTATGCAGCCTGCCTCAACAAAATACAATTCAATAATCATAAGAAATAATTGTGTTTTTTTTTAAATTTAATTACTACATCCCTTTTACCCCAGCATTTAAATATTATTTAATTAAATAGTCATTTGATTAAAATTTATGTATGAAATAGTTACAAAACACTATTTATACGATTAGGTTTTTTTTATGATCGGATACTTTATTACAGATAAAGCACTGGATTTCAGATTGGCGGGATCAAAACTATGTAGGGTAAAATTAATTACAGATTATGGAAACACTATATTATTATTAACTATCAAATAAAAAAGAACATTTTTTTGGGCCCATTTCTCTAAGAAAAATGGGTATTCTCATTCTGGTATTTTGTTCCACACATTTACAACTCTGTTATTCATAAAGTGTAATCCCACATTTGTATACTTGGTTTTTTTTTTCTTTAGTTTCATGCCGTTGTCACGACACTAGTACGATATGTGACCTTGCGCCCACCTGATGGTAAGTGGAACGTGAGGTCCATAAATGTTTTGTGGTGGGAATTTGTTGGTGGTAATTTGCCCAGTCTGCGGGGGCGGGGAAGTATCCACCTTTCGTGCCTACAAACCCAGTAAAGTGTATCCACACGTTTCGGGATCAGGCTTGAATTGCCGTCATGTCCAGTCAAGCCTGCATAGTGTTAGGGACTGATGTCAGTCATGAGTGTCTAATTCATGTTGCTAACATTCATGGACTTTGCGAGTCACTTACCATCGGGTGGGCGTAAGGTCACATGTCGTGCTATTATAAAAAAAAAAAAGTGTATCGAACCCGGTAACTTCATGTCTAATGACGGACTTAACCGCTAGAACACGGAGGGAGTATCTTTAAGCTTAAAATCTTGTTCTGAGGACTTCTTAAAAAATTGGTACATGTACTGAATAATTTAGCAAAGTTATTTAAGTTAAGCAATTAAAATCATACTGGTGGGTCTGCCAACAATGTATGTGATTGTAACTCCTAAGTCTATCTCCCTTCCGCATGGAGAGCGCAAGAGAGAAGGCATGAGATCATTAGCGCGGCGGAACTGCCAATATTCCACGCTTTTTTTGCAGAAACACTTCGTCGCTGTTGATGCAGACTGGCATATCTTACTTTTGGAAAATGTTCATGATAAAAGATAAATCGTCGCCAATTGCTAAGAGCTACTTGTAATCAATTGATTGATAGTTGTTTCCCTTTCGGGGTGGTCAGAAACCACGCTTATAAATAAGCGGATTCACATTTAGCCAACTTTACTATAGGCCAATCATAAAAAGTGGCAAGCTCGTCGATGTCTCCAGCGTACCAAACTCGAGAAATATCACAAATAAATTAAATATAAATTAAATGTATTTGTGTCCCGACCAGGAATCGAACCCGGTACCTCCGAGTCTAAATCCACAGACTTAACCGCTAGACCACGGGGGCAGATCAAGAAGTATGGATATTATAGGCGGCCGGTTAGAGAAAGGATGATTAAAATAATCTACAATTTATTGATATACGCCACGTGATTGGTAGTTAGCTTGTCACTTTGGTTATTTCAGCCAATAACGTGCCTCATAGGCATACGTTCAACATGTCATAAAATAATTAGTCTTTCTGCTACCAGCCGTTAGTCTTTCAATACTTAACTTCCAAGATGGTTTAGCGGTTAAGCCCGTGGATTTAGACATGGGATTGATTCCTGGTCGGGTCACAATAATTTATTTAATTTATTTGTAATATTTTTCGAGTTTGGTACGCTAGACAAATCTACGAGCTTGCGATTTGTAATGATGGGCCTATAGTTAAGTTGACTAAATGTGAATTCGCTTCTTTAAAAAAAAAGTGTGGTTACTAACCACCCCGAAAGGGTCAGTCGTGATGATACTTTAATTTTCTTTTTTAGAAATATGAAAAATAACGTACATGTCACTTGCTTCTGTTAGCTTTTTTTTGTTACGTAATTTAATTAATTTAGATAGGCCACTCTGCAATGCCAGCAATGCCTGCGTACTTGATTCGTGAGAGAATTGAAACTGACCAGTATTCAATTCGTTTTTTTCGAATCAGAATAAATATGCGACGATTCACTTTATTATCGCGTACTTTTAACCAGAAATCGAACACAGTACACCAAATCTATGGTCTTAAGTCCTACACCATTGAGGATACAGGGGATGTTAGCAGATGTCATTAATTGCATGGTGTCTTGAGATTTAGCCGGCACTTTTTTGGCAGCTTAAAGCATGGTGGCTTAGTTCGTCTGCATTGACATCGCAAAAATAAATATATTGACCGAAGACCTTGCATCCGAATCACTATATAACCACGATTATTATCAAATTAAAATTGGCATAGACAAGGTGAGAACGTCAAAATATAATAACCACAAACAGAACAACAAAAAACCCCTATTTTTCCAGTAAACGTTATAAGAAAGGAACCGGAGAGAGCTATTATTCGCACGCATTCATTAAACTCAAACAAATGTGTTAAAATACCATAATTTGTTTTGGAAATTTGAGTCCAAATTGGTACGAATGGTAGCACACTCCCTTGCGTGACTCCAGAATTGTAACTTCACACATGTTGGCTAACACCTTTCAACTAAACCAATTCTGATGGACGTTCTGCGGTATGAATATTCATAATATAAATAAGATTTATGGATGTCAAAAGTGCTGTATCGTCTAGTAATTCTGAAAAAAATATTTACAACATAAAATAAAATTAATATTAATACTAAGAATAGAGATATAAGTCCCGTCCGCGTGGAATGGTGGCAAGCACGCTGGCTGGATTTCCCCGCTGAATTGCAATACTGATTTTCTGGGCGAAAAAAGAGCCACCCCTTTTGTCACCGGAGGAGACGATAAGACGCGGTGTTATGTCTTTTAAAAACTTTTTTTGTGCTTGGATACCATAGGCCCAAAGTTTCTACGGCAAACAGCACAAATATGTAATCTTTTAATATACTTACATTTTCAGCCGCGGCTCCCGCTTTATGCGCTGTCCCTCTGAGATGCGACGCGGCGAGGGTGTCGACGCACGTGGCGTCCCACACCAGAGAACGTCCCCGTTCCCAGGGGACCAACGTCATACCATCGGGTCTCTTGCCATCATCTCGGATAACTCCATCAGGCTCTAGAAGAGCTGGAACCTCGATGGTGGCTAGAGCCCTTTTAATAGTATCGTTAAGGGAGCCGTGGCGGGAAAATATGCCCGCACTTTTGGAACAGTAGAGCCCATGAACTCCAAGACAGTCGACCTTCTTTCCACACAGACATAGGACACATAATGGTGCCCCTAACCGAAGACCAACGGCGATACGCAAACTTAAGTCGTCAAGCAGTGTGCCGAGGTTCGCAGAAGGCAGTGCTTGTAACCAGTGGCCGGATTCCTTTTCTACTGAAGCCAGAAGCCGGGCGCGATGTTGATCACTGATTGGATTTTAAGGATTTTGATTTGGATTTTATAGGTGATTTGTACCATGGTGTATCCCAGAGTTTTTGAAAGTTTGATTCTGAAATATTTAATATTTAGAATACGGGAACGCTATCTTCAATATTGCCAAAAAAAAAAGTATGATGCAAGGGAACAGAAAGAAGTGAGGTGTGAGAAGAACGAAGGGATTTGTCGTGAAACGAAGAAAGATAGGCAAATTTATCCTTTAGCAGGATCGTTTAGAACAGAAAAAAGAAGACAAAGGACTCTTAGATTTCTGCGACAATTAATTGTCAGCCACAATTAACTTATTATAAACACGATATTAAAAAATGGGATCGTATTAACAGAAGTCAAATCGGAATAAAAAGATAAAATAATCTTGGCCCAAAGCCTTCTCCTTCCTCTTCTTGACTGACTTGTGCAGCGTTGATATCTTAGAGGTATTGCTTAAAAAGATGGACTGACGGTTACGCATGTATCCGGTTCATCTATTATGAATATATGTATATCTGAGTATCGAGCTAAGTTAAAGTGGTTACCGATTCGGTGTCGCAGGAATCTTAGAGTTAGCATACCTTTTTTGTTCCTAATGAACCTGAGATACCGAAATACCTCAAGGATGATTTTGTTCCTTCTTTGTTCTTCTCACAACTCTCTTCTTTCTAACCCGTCACATAATTCCAGTTTCATTTCAAACTTATTTGTCGTTGTAGCCACAAATATGTGGAACAATTTACCTCTTAGCATTAGGCAAGTAACCACCAGATCGCTATTTAAAAAAATGTTTTATTCGCATATTCGATCCCAATGAATTTAGTAAGTTTATTATTAGTATGTAAGTTTATGTATAATATTGTATAAGTATACAATTTTTTTGCACCTACATACATATCTTCACGCCAGATCCCTTGCGGACACGATCACAACATACCTCTTTCGCTTCGTCGACATTCATCAACCTCTCCATACATGCCCTTTTGTTGCGAATGCTTTTTAATGCACCTTCAGCCTGTGTTTTATTTATTTGATCGTGATATGTAAGTATTGGTCTGCCAGGGCACCTTTTACCCAGAACTTTCGCCCAAATACCTGGTTTGTCAATCTTTCTTCGCTCATTCTTTCAACATGCCCTAACCATGGTAGCATGCATGCCTTTCCTTATTTTTGTACCTATGCTTTCTTTTATACCTACGCTTTTCCGTATTTCGATGTTATGAATGTTGCACCTTCTTTTCAGTAGGTAATGTGTTTAAAGTTGTCCCAACGGTTGGCTATGATCAAATGTCTTGCAGCATTAAAACCCGCCTTTGTCTATGTTTATATTTATTTATTAAATAAATAAATGGTTGAGTGGAGAAGCCATTGAGAAAACGCCTTGAAATATACAGGCGTAAATTTTATATCGTGCAATAACTATGATTAAATTGTTAGATAACTAGGTAATACTTATTGAAATTCAAAGGTTGAAATCAGCGCTATCGTCAAAAATGGGACTTGCATACATTAAGGCCGGCGTGCGCCAGTCGCATGCCAGTAATTGGCGGGACCTGTGGCGTGCGCAGGATAGCGCCTAAGGCCTGCAGGTCCACATGGCCCTTACATCATTTTGTCCAAAATTATGAAATAATCATACAGGGCCGTAAACTGGGAACTCTACTCTTAACATACGAATATGAACCCTTAATAATGTCTTTAAATATTAAATCTCCATCAAGATTTACACTAATTACAACATTACAACAAAACATTAATAATATGAGCTAGTCATGGAAGTACCGAGGTACGGGCAGGGAAGGGTAGCTGCCTCCCCTTAGAAGACAGGTCGTAGAAGAAGAGCTTCTTGTGAAGAGCCTCGTAGATTGATAAATTCAATTCAAATAGTTAAGCTATTTCTGATTTAGTATCTGATACAGTACTACCTCATGCTCATCTAAAACTTATATGTTAAAAACAACGATCAAAACAATATAATCCAGGATTTTCTTTGACTGTCCCCCGACATTTGTAGGATTTAAGGAACGCGTTTTTACAACCGAGCCACTACCGCGCCTAACATACAGATTATAATAAAATATTTAAAAATAAATATTTCAGTGTTTTGAGCTTTGCATTTGAACTTTGCGAGTAGACCCTCGCAATACTTCTACCTATGTTAATTACTTCTTCTGAATTCGTTAGTTCTTTTTGTCAAATTAGTTAAAAAGCAATTGTAAGCTTGAGTTGAGTTTTGTCTTGATTCGCTGACCACCGTGGAGTTTGCCATTGACTGGACAATTACGTATATCCGCTTTCGAACATCTTTGACAGCTCTGAGCGATCCATTGCTCCTGGAAAATTTATTTTTACAATTCCTTATTAGTTAGAACTAAAAATATTACCTAAGACCTACTTATCTGACCTTGACTATGACAGTACAGAAGAGATGATGACAAGACATTATGTAAATAAAAAAGATACACAATTATCAACTCACTAGGCAAAATTATAAATCCCAAACACACAAGCGTAAGCCTCTCCTCCCTTCCCCACTCCCTCCCCTATACACACACACAGACACACATACTAAATTTGTAACTTTTTTATATTATTTTTCTTCTAAATTGTTGTATGTTCATTATTGGAAGACACTGTCTCCTGTTATACAGCTCAGCTCATGCAGGAGACAGGGTTCACCATAACGAATCAATATTCTTATTGTGCTAATAAACGATTTATACCGCCTCCGCGGTCTAGTGGTAACAAACGTTGCCGTGAACTCGGGAGGTCGTGGGTTCGATTCAAGCAAGTTGTACATTGTATATTTTGTCTCGGTCTGGGTGTTTATATGTATAATATGTATATATTTACAAAAAAAAATGTATAATATGTAGTTTATCAACCATCTAGTTTCCGTAACACAAGCCTCGTAGCTTACCACGGAAATTAGATGGCGCTGGGTGACCTGTCTGGAAATATTAATATTTATTTATATTTGTATTTGAATTACCAATAGCAAAAACGTACTCTATTAACATCTAGTAAAATTACGAATAAAATATATATATATATATATATATTTATCGCGATAGGATCCTATCGGAAAACTCGGTGAACTCAAAATTTATTAATAACGTGTAAGTGGTTGGATTATTGGTGAATTTGGACATGCTACTGACCAGGCATATCTGGCAGCTGACAAGTACGACAGCTCAACGGGACCTAATGATGAGTTAGTGATTCTCCCGTAGAGCTCGACAGTACTACGACTATGTACAGATGACAGAAAAACTGGCAGTGATACACTAGAAATTTCGCGGGTTCCCAGGCCTCCCAATTTCTGTCGCACGCTAAAGATGTGGAATGCTCTCCCAGCCAGTGTGTTTCCCCATTCCTATAACTTGGGTGTCCTTCAAACGAAGTGTGAAAAAGCATCTTTATAGGCCGGCATAGTGGTAGGGACTGATGTCGGTCGGTAGGCTGGCGTCAGTTGCTCCCATTCTTGGACCACGCGTACCGCTTACTTCAGGTGGGCGCGGTGTCATATGTCGTGATCAGCATTTAAAAAAAATAAAAAAATATATAAATAATTAAAAACACATTCTGAAAAGGTGTCAAGTAACCTATTGATCGTCATCATGATTACAGCCCCTATATTATATTCCTTCTAGAACTTTCTCTACCAGAACATTTTCCTCTCGCCGCTCTGGCCAAGCGGGTTGTCATTACTTAATGAATAATTTATAGCGCTCACAAATCCTGAAATCTGCATCCAAAGCCTATATTTTTACACAAAATTTTTAACCAAAACCTAATTGCGTAATAGTATAACGAGCGAGCAACAGTTTAATTTTATATTCAAATTGATGGTAAAACAAATACTGCTTGTAAAATGAAAAATCGTGCCAAAAAATCACCTAAACCTGTTGGTCTTCATACTTGACATAATGATGGCCATTCGACCGCCATAACTACTGATTAAGTCACATTTTGTAATAATTTATTATGAAATAATAAATTTATGAACGCCCTAAGTGATCAGGGATGTGGATTACGTAACTCGAAGCTTGACTCGATAGAAACAAAGAACACAATTCATCTTGAATAGAGATTTGGATTAATTTATATTCACAGTTATTTTATATAGTTTAGGTGTGCAAATTGCTTAAAATATAATCATGACAGCTCCAGTACTAAATGTAGGTATGGTATAATTAATTAATAATAATTATAGTCAGATTTTTAAACAAATAGTACAAAAAATACTATCCGTATCAATTACATTTAATCAGTCAAGCGTCTACTAACATTTTTTATTTTTTTCCAAATAATTTTATCCACAAAGGTCGGTTCGAACCCCCGACATGTACCAATTACATTTTATAGATTTCCAACACCACCGTATACAACACACCGGCACGGGTCTCGGAGAAGTTAAGCTGTTCGTTCCGGTTACACTAGTTACTTCAATTCCACCAACAACCAACTTGTGGAATCGTTAATAAATCTGTGGTGTCAAGGAAAAAGGAGATGAGTAGAAAAATTTAAAAATTAGATTTTTGCACCTATTGGTTCAAAATATTCATATGCGTCAATGCAATAAGGAGATGAGTCTATACACTGTACAGTTTATTTTACACCCCTACGTACATAAAGTGGCTAGTCGTAACATTAAAATGTATAAATAAGTAAAAAGAGTTCAATCGAGTTATTTCAATAATTCAGTTATGCATAGTGAGATTAGTGAACTCGTACCTAAAGTATACGACTAATGAAGTTGAACATTTACTAATTACAATTTTCTAATTATAAAAATGAGTTGTTTTCTTAATTTGCCTCTAGTGAAAAGTTCAAGTTTTGTACTTATCCTCTTTTTCCTTGACACCACAGAAATTATCATTAAAATTGACATAGAGTGGCGAGTGTAGGCCTAATTCTAATTCTCCAGATATATGTTCTGGAAGGCCAACGGTAGAAGTCTAGGACGCTGTGTTCTAGGGGCTGTAATGATGAAAATATAGATATAGTAAAAATATATATTAGTTATTATATTATAGGCGCGGTGGTGGCTCGGTTGTAAGAACGCGTACCTTAAATCCTACAAAAGTCGGTTCAAACCCACTCGGCATGTACCAATGAGAAATACACTTTTCTTACGTACATTTGTCATAGATTTACAACACCACCATTCCCGTGCCTCGGAGAGTACGTTAAGCCGTCGGTCCCAGTTTCACTAATGCCAACTTGTGGATTCGTTAATGAATAGTCATAAAAAAATGACATCATATCCTCGCCAAGCCGTCTGGCCAGTGTGGCGAGTGTAGGCCAAATTCTCCAGTTCTAGAAGGCCCATCTCCAGCAGTGGAGGTCTACTAGTAGTACGCTGTGTTCTAGGGGCTGTAATGAATTATATTATTACCAATGACAAATTTGTTTTTAAAAGACATAACACCGCGTCTTGTTGTCTCCTCCGGTGACAAGAGGGCTGGCTCTTTCTTCGCCCAAAGAATCAGTATTGCAATTCAGCGGGGAAATGCAGCCAGCGTTCTTGCCACCATTCCACGCGGACGGGACTTATATCCCTATATTATTATTTTATATTTTGTAAATATTTTTTTCGAAAAAAAAAAAAAATACCAATGAAAGTATCCAAGCTACTATTTAAAAAAAAATATCATTGTATCACAGCACAAGTAGTAAATACATAGCTTAAAATAGATGATGTCATTATAAATCAAAATAATTGAATCGTGTCAACTCTGATGTCATCTCTTTTAACGTTATGAGAACAGATAGCAGAACGGTTCTGATAAATTATGTGGATAAATTAGAAGTGAGTTTACAAGAGTGGTTGCAAGAACAACTTGCAATGTTGTAAGCTTGTCGGGTAACCAAAGTCGAGTTTGATATCAAGTCATAAATATTCCAAGCCTATACAATTCTGACAATGTTTGTTCGGCTTTCTTTTCTTTCGTGTAATTCAGATTTTTAACCTTGTGCAGCTGATGTGGTAGTCTCCTAGGCTCCGTGTCGAAGTTTTTAATGACCTGAGCTTATGTTTTTCTAAGTTTTATAATATGCCTTTTTTGATAGTTTAAATTAAATTGTCGTTTAACATGTACAAAACACAAAAAGCAATATTTTGTATAATTAAATATTAATACAAAATTAAAATATTATTATATATAAATACGTTGTACGATATTTATCTATGTATATGAATTCAATTTAGTTAATATTAGTTACGATTTCTATGTAAAGTAAAGTATCATCACGACCGTTTCTCTTTCGGGGTGGTCAGAAACCACGCTTATAAATAAGTGGATTCACATTTAGCCAACTTTACTATAGGCCAATCATGACAAGTGGCAAGCTCGTCGATGTCTCCAGCATACAAACTCGGGAAATATCACAAATAAATGAAATCATACAGAAGAGCAGAGTTTTTGACAACTCGTACAATATGGCATTAAAATTGTACAATAAAATACCTACTATATTTCAAGAATTGCCTACAATTAAATTTAAAAAGTAATTTACGTCTGGTTGTGCAAGTTTTGTTTATATTCTACAAATGAATTGTTAATTAAAAAACTAAAATTTATTTATTTATTTATTTATTATTATTACAAGCCAACACTTACAGCTAGTGCTAAACATGTAGGCTCTTAGTCAATTTATACAATTATATATACATCAAATTTACACATAGGTAGCACTTATACAATTGGCTAATAATTACAGAATTACACGTTATACAAATACAATTATGTTATTAATAATTGATATTTACATCAATCACGCTGCTTTTTGTAGAAATTAATTCTAAATAGCGTCCAGCTGATGTCAGAAATCTCGGCTCGGAGTACGAAAATAAGTCAATACAGCGGTCATACGCCAAGATATTGTTAATTAGAGTCAGTGCGTGATACAAGGGTGTCGTTTCGATGGCTTTCGTTCGCAATTTAGGTATTGCAAATAATGGCTGCTGACGAGCTCTTAAAAAATACTTTTGAAGCGGGGGCACCCATAGTGATATTCTTTCAAGAAGACAAGGGTTTGCTGTAAAGCCACGAATTAGTCGGAAGAAGTATTTAATTAGAGCAACATTACGTCTCACCTCGAGCAATCTATAATCGACCATCCCCAAAATAAAAACAGTCGGAAACAAATACGGATAGTAACCGTATATCTTTTTGTATAAAAAGCGAACAAATTTATTTTGTACTTTTTCAAGCATTAGCATATGCTGGGCGTCATGGGGACTCCACACTGCACAGTTAGTCTCAAGTATACTACGGCAATATGCATTATAGAGGACACTGATTGCGCTATGGTTATTAAAGTACTTAGCCTGTCGC
This sequence comes from Tinea semifulvella, assembly GCA_910589645.1. Lineage (NCBI taxonomy): Eukaryota > Metazoa > Arthropoda > Insecta > Lepidoptera > Tineidae > Tinea > Tinea semifulvella. Next base: position 3,241,195 of record OU342604.1, read on the forward strand.
ATGATAAAGCCCAATGAAATTAATGAAATATTGACATTGTATAGCTATTTAGATTTAAGTTTTGACATTACATAATTTCTCTGACATAAGTACCCTTTAATGTACTCATATATGGTGCTGACATCAAGTCATACCTACATTACATACTGAGGCTCAGTAAGACATTATCACAAAGCCTATATATAATATATAATAATGTTAATATTAATTTATTGCTGTTGTAACATATTAAGTTAAAATGTGTATATGTAATAAAAAAATTAAATTGAATTGAATTGAAAATAGATCTTACAACTCTTTACGTCAAAAAACTAAGTTGCGAGTTTTTTTTTACAAGTTATGTTTTTGTCGGCATTAATATAGAATACGCGACGGATTAAAATTGACAGACTGCGTGGGAATGTCACAGTGAGTTGAGTTTTCCGCCCCAGTGTACACGCGCCCTTATCAGCTTGTATAACGCGTGTGCGCGCGCCCTTATTTTAACGCTTCAATCACCTTATTAGAATCACTTAAGCAAAACATATTTGATACCATTTGATCTGTTTCACCGTTTGGTTGTTATTTAAGGGAAAGTTAATGCTACCCTAAATTTTTTTTGGAAGATTTTAATCGTAGGGTAAATTAAATACCTACCTACTTTTTTAAACGCTTATGAATCGCTCTCGATCGCACAATCCAATATTTTCACGTCAATAGAGTAACATTTTTTCATTTATCATTACAGCCCCTAGAACACAGCGTGCTAGACCTCCACTGCTGGAGATGGGCCTTCCAGAACAGATATGATGTCAATTTTCAATGACAATTTATTAACGATTCTACAAGTTGGCATTAGTGGAACCGGGACCGACGGCTTAACGTGCTCTCTGAGGCACGGGAATGGTGGTGTAAATCTATGACTACAGTACGTAAGAAAAGTGTATTGGTACATGCCGGGTGGGTTTGAACCGACCTTTGTAGGATTTAAGATACGCGTTCTTACAACCGAGTCCACCGCGCTTAAATTGAATAATATTTTGTTATTATGACGCATTATCTGACATAACGAAATCCACTAATAACGTTTGCGACATAACAGAATAGGGCTGTTGACTGTAAAAGTAATGTATATAATAATGTATATAAAATGATTTCAATAGTGTAGTTACGCAGTTATTAAACTTTTTGGTATTTTAGATTTTTTTTTTTTTGTAATTCACGATCATCTATTTACGCAGGTAATTTTTTTTTTTACTTTCTTGTATTACTGTGCAAGTTATTTGGAAAATAAAAGATAGCTTTCGTATCAATATAGTCCTTAAGTACTGTTAGAACTGCCATCGTGGTGTAACAGTTAAGTCCGTGGATTTAGAATTCAGGGTTTCGGGTTCAATTCCTGGTCGGGATACAATAATATTTCTTATTGTAAATAAATTTAATTAATATTTAATTTATTTGTGATATTTCTCGAGTTTGGTACGCTGGAGTCAACGACGTGCTTGTCACTTGTCATGATTGGCCTATAGTAAAGTTGGCTAAATGTGAATCCGCTTATTTATAAGCGTGGTTTCTGACCACCCCGAAAGGGAAACGGTCGTGATCATACTTTTTTTTACTTTTACTTGTTATAATAATTTATCTAAAAATGCATATACTTATTACTGTGAACCTGCCTGTATATTATATTATGATCTCACAGAAGAAATGATCAGGAACCCTGCAGCTTCGCCGAGATGTAGCTTCTCTGAGCGTGTTCTACCGGCTATACTATGGTGAGTGCTCTGAAGAGCTCTATAACCTAATTCCTTTCTCTCCATTCCGCAACCGAACCTCACGCACAGGTCAGAATATGCACCCACATACCGTAGTCACCATCCCTTCGCGTACCTATAAATTTGGCGACTCATACATCTGTCGCACAATAAAGATGTGGAATGCTCTTCCAGCCTTTGTGTTTCCACTTTCCTATAACCTGGAGTCCTTCAAGCGAAGTGTGTAAAGGCATCTAGTCAAGCCGGCATAGTGTTAGGGACTGATGTCGGACATAAGTGTCTGATTCCAGTTGCTAACATTCATGGACCATGCGCGCCACTTACCATCAGGCGGGCGCAAGGTCAAATGTCGTGCTAGTGTAAAAAAAAAAAAAAAAAAAATGGATTCAAGACTTAGCTTTACGCTGTGGAAGTTGTTGCGAGAGTAAATCGATATTAAACTATAATACCTATCTTTGAAAAGCAGTCGCGTATCATCCTCCGCCACCCTTCCCGAGGGACCACCCTTCGTATCGTCACTACCACTAATCCGTGTTGACACTCATAATCCTGAGGGATTTAAGGACTATTCACGCTGCATCGGCACGCTTCAGTAAACTAGAGATTATTATGATTAGGTACAATTCATTTTGAAAAGTCAAACTATTATAAAAAGTATCATTACGACCATATCCCTTTTGGGATGCGGGAACCACGCTTTTTAAATGAAATGAAATGAAACGAAACGAAACGAAATAAATATTTTTGAGTGCCGACCAGGAATCGAACCCGGTACCTCCGAGTCTAAATTCACGGACTTAACCGCTAGACCACGGAGGCAGTTATAACAATTAAAATAAGGAATAAGTTACAAAATACTCACGAATCATAATGCAGTTATAACACAACTGCCAACAATTATTCGTAATTGGTACTAGTGTTTGAAGGAAGAAGGATAACAACCATGACGATAAAAATTGACGATGAAACTCTAGAACAAGTAAACGAAATTATATATCTGGGCAGTGTTTTCACTGCGGATGGGAAGTATGATAGGGATGTTGAAAAGAAGAGTGAACGCGGGAAATAATGTCAACGGTGCCCTGGGGTCACTGATCGCCAATCGAAATGTCAGTGACAAAGCTCGGCTCGCCATACACAATGCCATGTTGGTACCAACACTTATGTATGGAAGCGAAACGTGGATATGTCAGAATATGCATGAGAGTAGAGTTAATGCAGTTGAAATGAGGTCGTTGCGTCGGATATGCGGCGTAACTTTAACAGACCACATACGTAATGATGAAATACGCAAAAAGGTAGGTATGAAAGAAAGCATAGGTACAAAAATAAGGAAAGGCATGCTCCGATGGTTCGGGCATGTTGAAAGGATGAGCGAAGAGAGATTGACGAACGAACGAAGTTGTGGGTAAAAGAGGCCCTGGCAGACCAAGACTCACATATCACGATCAGATAAATAAAACAATAGCTGAAGGTGCATTAAAATGCCATAGAAGCAAAAGGGCATGTATGAAGAGGTTGATGGATGTTGAAGAAGCGTATGTCGTGATCGTGACAAGTGGCGCTCAATTGTCTCTGCCTACCCGCAATGGATTTGGCTACTTTTTCACGGTACTGTAACTACTTACTTTGGTTTTAAAACATTGTGTCCTCATTTGTGGATCTAGGTCTGTAAGGGTTAATATTGGTACCAACCCTAAGGTTTCGAGTCTTATGTTAACATTGTCACCATGGGCAGTGTGCACGTGATAATCACGCGATGGGTGTACGGCAGGTGACTGGAATCGTTAAGCCCGCTGGCTGCACACTGCACCCTTCTAATTAAGTCTCTTTACAGTCGATACTAGGCTTCCATATTTCGTTAAAACATTTTATAATTAAACTGTTTACATATACATCTGAGCTTCGATCAAGAATTCAAGTGGATACCTCTTCATTCTTTACAGCCCCTAGAACACAGCGTCCTAGACCCCCACTGCTGGAAATGGGAATAAATTAAATAATTTTTTTTTTGTATTAATTTTAAAATATTATTGTGTCCCGACCAGGAATTGAACCTAGTACCTCCGAGTCTAATACCACATAAGTATTGTTAATTGCACAAAAAGATGTACGAGTATATTAATCATAGATTTAATATGATATAATAATAATAATATATAATTTTCATTTTTTTTATTTAGGTTGTTTTTAATTTATATTTAATGAGTTTGATAATTTGTATTGTTAAAAAATGTTCTTAAACTAAAATAAGTAATTTATAATAATAATAATCGTTTATTTCCAATAAATTCCAATATGTACATGTTTTTTTATTGGAGACCCACACTAGAAAGGCCGGTATTGTGGGGACTAAATCTAAAAGAAACATAAATTCCAAAAAATACAAAATATTTAAGACATTTAAGAAATTAATCAAAGGTTAATAAATGCACTATATATAATATAAAGAATAAATAGATAGTAAATAGATTAGATTTTAGTGGTTTAAGTGTTTATATTTATGTCTAAATAAAATTCTGTAACCATAAGTTTTCCTAATAAAATAAAATAAATAAATAAATAAAATAAATAAATAAATAATTAGTCCTATAAATTAAATCCCGTACAAAAGCGAAGATTAATTTTCTTACATCTAACCTTTGGGAGAGTATGAGATGAAGGGTAGTTCTGATACAATATTAAATAACCAATAATATACTACATTCAATACATACAATACATACACTACATCCTAAGTAATACATACATACTCGTACATATATTAAAGTATATATGTATTTGCCAAATATTGATAGTCAAACCGAAGCTAATTCTTGTTTGACTAGAAATAATGAATTATATTATAGTAGGTAGGTACTTGTTGCAAAGGCAATAAAAACCACAATCAAAAATGATAATTCGCAATATACCCCAAAACTCAGTCATTATGAACAAATCAAAAGATAAATTACTAAAAAACAAATCTAATCTCAAACCCAGAGGTACAGTCAGATATCAATTATTTTTAAAGACATTCCCACTTCCGCTCATTAATCTATACCTATAAAAGAAAAGTCCTGACTGACTTAACAACACGCAAATTACTGGAGCTACTTAGCTTTATGAAAAAAAAAACGGAATAATACAATCTTATTTAAAATGTCGATTCGAATTTCTTTGTGACTCTCACGACTGCCCTCTCCGTTCTTCTCAGAATAATCAACTCATAATCCCGTCTCATAGTTCTAGCAGATATTCAGATTCGTTCACTGTGTCATCCACTCGCCAATGGAACAGGCTCAGACGATCAGACAGGCTCCCTCTGTTCATATTTTAAAACGTTGACTTACCACCTACTTTCTAAACAAGCAAAACAGTATTTTTTAAATTTATATATTACATTTTATTTATGTGTCAAATTTTATTTTTAAGATTTTTCATTTACTGTTTATTAGTGTGTAGGCCTTTTTTTAGTATTTTATACTTATATGTATGTATTTATGTATCTATTTATTCTTATATGTATTATTAGTATGTAGTTTATCATAATAAATTTGCACCTGAACGGGAAACGACTAGGCGCTGGTGAAAATACTCCAAAATTGAGCGAAATAAATGAAATTAGCAGCAACTAACCTTTTGTTCCGTTGTTTCGAATGTCGATAGAATTCTTGTAGTTTTAATAGCCGACGCGTCGTGATAAGCTCGATGCCGACGAGGATCACAGCATAAATACGAAACACAATCACAGAAAAAAATAATATGCACGAAATTTAGGAGCAGCGATGTGCTTCGCGACCGGCATGATAGTTCCACTACTCTCCATCAGAAGGCGTTGCGTTCGGCAGAAACGTCAACAACAGGAAGTTCGCCGAGCACAGTCGCTATCGCCCACCAGGGGGTGTCGGGTCGGCGGACGGTCACCCACACAAGTGCGCCGGCGCACAAAGGCGTTGCCGCCAATATTCAAATCAAACGACTCAAATAATGAAATATCCAACAGCACCCATACATAGTTTATCCACACTCCTAAAGGTTGCTTGTTAGAAAATGCCTGGCCACTAAGCACTATGTACAATTTTAGTGCAATAAAGTATTTAAGAGGCGAGGCGCGGTGGTGGCTCGGTTGTATTAACGCGTTCCTTGAATCCTACACAGGTCGGTTCAAACCCACCCGGCATGTACCAATGAGAAATGCACTTTTCTTACGTACATTTGTCATAGATTAACAACACCACCGTTCCCGTGCCTCGGAGAGCACGTTAAGCCGTCGGTCCCGTTTCTACTAATACCAACTTGTGGAATCGTTAATAAATTGTCATTAAAAATTGACATCATTTCCTCGCCAAGCCGTCTGGCCAGCGTGGCGAGTGTAGGCCAAATTCTCCAGACATATGTTCTGGAAGGCCCGTCTCCAGCAGTGGAGGTCTAGGACGCTGTGTTCTAGGGGCTGTAATGATGAAAGTATTTAAAATAAATAAAATAAACATTGGGCCTAAATGTAAAAACAAAAAAGAGATATGAATGTAGTCTCAATTGATAGCCAGTAAAAGGTGGTGGTTCGGTTGTAAGCACGCTGACCTTAAAATCTAATTTCTCACTCACCATTATCAAGAACTATAATGAGGTCATGACCTGCTGCATGGGCCATCAAGGACGCCCCGTGTCCTGATCATCATCATCAAGCATCAAATTAAGTTTGTGTATAACTAACATACTTTGCTTTTTTCCGCGTTCTCACTAAGTTACTTTGTTCACTAAGTTATTAAGAATATACATCATTTGTAAACCATCAAATTGAATCGTACCATTTATCACCTAAGTGTACGAAACCCGTACATAGTCCAAAGAGTAGAAATCTAGAACTGTCACTGTCAGCCATAGACTGAAATATATTATTGAATCGTCCCCCCCGTCTCCTTTGGCATATGGATTAATTTTATTTGACATCTCATGCTAACATTATTATCGTAAACCACCAATCGTTGCATTAAATCTGTGTTACTTTTTCAGCTCCGTTAGCTTCGATGGATGAAATGGGTAAACAAGTGAAAATGCAAAACAACTAAATTGCATAGATTAGATTTGATATTTGTCCTTCTGTCAAAAAGCAAATCACCTCCCCGGTAGCCCAGGTTTTTGTAATGGAACATATAATGTTAACATCGAATATTAGATTTTTTTCGTTATGGAACAGTTCATGCTAAAAATGTTAGCATTTAGTGCTATCGGCGCTGTTAATTTCGTAACGAAATGCGGTAAGTATGATGAAAAATCAAAATCGAATATGCTGCGTCTGCGAATTTGAAATGTTGCTAGTTTTTACCATCACGTGTGGCTGCGAGCCACAAAGGTGTCGAAATTGTATAAATAAAAACCTATCTACCACGGACGAAGCCGGGTCACAGTAGACTAGTAAAACAATAAAGAAACAAAAAAACCAAAGCGCCCACTCTCGGCTATAAAATGATAAATTTTGGGACCAATTTGTCCAAGTAATTGTTCCATCTTTGAAATTCTATAATTTGACATAATACTGTCTCATAAATTTTGGTTTGGGCTCTTGTAAGATTGGCTAATATGGATACATCTTGTAAAGTAGTTCTTACCTAAAATAAATAATAAGGGAGAAAATGTTGCGATTAAAATTATTGTAAAGAAGAAAACCTTGATGTCATAATTGTTATTGTATTAGTTACTATTAATGTTTTATTTCAATTTGATACAATAACAGGTTTTATTTTATTAATATTATTAATTTATTATTGTTAAGTGTGTATAAGCGCATTTATTATTATTATTATTTTTGTAATAACTAGATTTAAAGATTAAAACTGCTTTCGTGGTCTAGCGGTTAAGTCCGTGGATTTAGACCTGGAGGTATCGGGTTCGATTACTGGTCGGGACAAAATAATATTTAATAATTAAATAAATAAATCAAATTAATATTTAATTTATTTGGGATATTTCCCGAGTTTGGTACGCTAGAGACATCGACGAGAATTATTTTTTATAAATAAAATTCCCATTAGACTGCCTCCGCGGTCTAGCGGTTAGGCTACAGATTTAGACGCGGAGGTGATGGGTTCGAATCCTGGTCGAGAACACAAAAAAAAAAGAATATTTATTTGCGACATTTCTCGAGCCTGGTATGCGAGAGACATCGACGAGCTTGCCACTTGCTATGATGGGCCTTATGGCAAAGTTGGCTAAGTCTAAACTCGCTCCTCATAAAACCGTGGTTTCTGACCACCCCGCAAGTACTAGCGGTAATATCCATAATATTCTTTCGTATGGCTAAAGCGTACAGTGGTCGTCACAAGTCCGGGCGAAGGCGCGTGGCTGCAGCGTGTGATTCGCATTATTATTGCAAATGTTATATATAATTATGCAGCTCACTGTACTTTCTCCTTTACCATCCGCTTATTTTAAGGCTTTAACATACCGCTGCGATATCGTACCGTAGGTACAACAACGCGTTACCGACCGATGGTTAAAAAACTGATTTTAAACTGAAGATTCTTCTAGCAACGCTTTAAGATGTTCCGAGAAAGTCTGAGTAGGTACGTTTATAGACGAATGAACTATTAAGTAAATAAAATCTATTTACATTTCTACATGATCGGATAGCCGGATTTTGCAAAATTGACAAATAATGATAAATGACATCAGTCCCTTGCCAAATGAATATCTTTTGGCAAATATGTTCTGAAAGGCTGATTTTCAGGAGTGAAGATTTAGGACATTGTGTTTTACGGCCTTTAATGATGATTAAACAAATATTACTGTGACCGTTATTCACAGTTGTGGATAGGTAATATTTCTATATATATATGCCGACCGCCTCCGTGGTCTAGTGGTAACAAACGTTGCCGTGAACTCGGGAGGTCGTGGGTTCGATTCCCACCGGGGGCAAGTTGTACATTGTATAATTTGTCTCGTTCTGGGTGTTTATATGTATAATATGTAAATATTTACAAAAAAAAAAAGTCTAATATGTAGTTTATCAACCATCTAGTTTCCGTAACACAAGCCTCGTAGCTTACCACGGAAACTAGATGGCGCTGTGTGACCTGTCTGGAAATATTTATTTATTATTATTATTTATATATATACAGATCTTTGATTAAAATGCACAATTCGACTATTTTCCTTGTATTTTCAGACAGTGTCAAAACGTAAATAAACAAAAAAAAATTATAATCACGACCGTTTCCCTTCCCGGGTGGTCAGAAATCGCGTTTATAAAGAAGCGGATTTACATTTAGCCAACTTTACTATAGGCCAATCATGACAAGCGGCAAGCTCGTCGATGTCTCTAGCGTACCAAATTCAAGATATATCACAAATAAATAAAATATTAATGAAAATTTGTTTATATCAATAAATATTATTGTGTCCCGACCAGAAATCGAAACCGGTACATCGGTGTCTAAATCCACGGACTTAAGCGTTAGACCACGGAGGCAGTAAATAAACAAATATGTAAGTTATAGAAAGCTAAAATTAAAATGAAAAAACGTAAAAGGACGTGACGTAAAAAATGCCAAACTGTCGGCCATAATTAAAAAACAATATTCCTCGCCAAGCTGCCTGACCAGCGTGGCGTTAGTAGGCCAAATTCTCCAGATATATATTTTGGAAGGCCCGTCTCCAACAGTCTAGGACGCTGTGTTCAAGAGGCTGTAATGATGAATGATGATTACGAGTAAAATTAAGATATCACTTATGGCTAATTAAGATGTGTTAAGCCGTCCAAATATCGCAGTCGATGTGCTAATTCCTTAAGGACTGTCGTAATTGTTAGCCGAAAACCCAACATTTTCATATGCTTGTGATCTTCAGACTTTTTGGCATAATTAAATTAATAATGTGTGTAATTTCTGCTCGCTGTACTTCCTTTTACTTACGTGATCTAATGGTTTAGTCTTAGGGGTGTCGCTCACATACTCAAAAGTCGAGGCGGCGTCGAGGCGCGAACATACAGCAGTGCGCCTTACGTGCAACTTACGCCATATAGGTTTTCTTTGGCATTACATATGTGCCGGATCGCGAGGTTTAGTAGTGGACTGTATATTGGCTTCCCTCGATGTTAGTAGGTGACGTATCCTCACGACCGGTGTAACGACATCATGCGGGGTAGACAGGGGGGTTCGTTGTTAAGATCCCGGACGGGTTCAGGCGGAATAAAACTCCATGCTTCAGGAAGGTCTTCTCAGGTGTCCTCGGGCTTGCAGTTCTTCTTGTTGGCTCGGCGAAATCGGAATGTCGGAACCGCAAGCCCGTCTGTCTTTTATAATACTCACTTGACCTCGATTTTGAGCTTACACGTGTTTGTCGGCTTCCTTTGCCAACACGGTAAGCCCCGCCCCCTATTGGAATAGTCCTATTAGAATGTTTACATTATAACCAATAGGGGACAGAATGCCCGCTCCGACCGAGATGTAAAGTCGATGGAGCGAGCACCAAAATTTCCTGCTGAGATCAAGTGAGCAATAAGACAACCCTCGAAATACTTTATTTATCACAAAAGTCCCTAACACAATGTCTGCATCTGAGCAGGGGGACTTACACAATCATTTTAAGCTGGGCTGACCTGGAATACGTCCTAGACCCTCTCCAGATCAGCCCAGGTACACACTGAGGCACCTGGACGGCTTCCAGGCTACCTAGGTCCTCACTAGGATACCTAGGCAGCAGCCGCGATCGACTTTCCTAGACTGGCCATAACAAGTCCGAGATCCTCTCGGGACCAGTCCAGGTTCCGTCCAGGATACCAATACCCATTCTAGGCAGCCTAGGCACTCGCAGAGCTACCCAGCGACCTGAATTTACAATATTCCAGGCTGGTCAAGAATACACCCGAGACTCTCTCGTGGCCAATACTTAAATACCTTACAATAAAACATCTCGTTTTATTATCAACAATTAAGATCAACATTGTTATCGCGAACAAAGCGTACCTTCCAGGTACGGCGACATAGACCAAACGTTATCGCGAACAAAACGCATCCCTTGGGTGCGGCGGTAAAGACCAAACATATTACCGCGAACAAAGCGCTTCCCTTGGGTACGGCGATAAGGACTACAACACATTGTCGCAAACATAGCGCACCCTTTAGGTACGGCGATAATAAGCTAGGCTTGACCGAGATGACGTCATCACACCGTCTCTCGGCCAGGCTAGGGTCAAAAGGTTATTCTTTATTATCACACACAAATAAAAAACACACAGTAGTCATCAAATAAACACAAGTTAAAATACACAGTAATCGTCAAATAAACACACGTAAAAATACACTAAGAAAATACACGATTAATACACAATTATTATTATTTATCCTGGTTACGACCAACGCAAATTCCTAAGCTATCACATAGCTATGTCCGGGCTACGACCACCTCTTTTGTTATTGTCTTATCTTTATCACTAGTAACTTTTATCACTAATTGTTCGTGATTGATAGGCGGCCGTCCCGTACATCCTCCCGCCGCACATCGCCGTCCGTCCTGGAGGGCCGATGTGTTAACTGCTGGAAGGGTCGGCCGGCTCCGCGCTTGCAATGATGACGAGTTTCTTCGTCGGTCGCCGCAGGAGTCCTCCCGCCGTCTTCACGTCGACGGCTCGCACGATGCCGTCAGCTCCCGGGAAACACCTTTCCACGATCCCACGTGGCCACGAGTTGCGGGGAAGGTTGCCGTCCGCTATCAGGACGACGTCTCGCAGCTGGATTGGAACCCCTTTGCCGTGGGGCTCCCGCCGGTGTTGCAGCTCGGGCAGGTACTCCCGGACCCATCTCTTCCAGAAGTGGTCGGCAAGTCGCTGGGCGGTGCGCCAGCTGGCACGGCCGATGAGCTCGCCGTCGTCAAACCTCCCTGGCAGAGGTACGCGGGCCGGTCCACTCAGTAGGAAGTGGTTCGGAGTCAGCGACTCCTCGTCTTCTGAGTTCACAGATACGTGCGTGAGGGGGCGGCTGTTAACGGTGTACTCCGCCTCGGCCAGCAGAGTAGTCAGCACCTCCTCCGATAGATGCCGCTCGTGTAGTGTAGTGGCAAGGGCCGTCTTCACCGACCTCACCAAACGTTCCCAGGCGCCGCCCATGAATGGGGCACCTGGGGGGATGAAGCGCCATCTTATGGCGCGGAAATTCGCCTCTCGCTGTGTGGCCTTCTCCGCAGCGTCCCTCAGCTCCTTCTCGGCGCCCCGGAGATTTGTCCCGTTGTCCGACCACATCTCGGTCGGGCAGCCTCGGCGCGCAACCATGCGCCGCAAGGCCATCACGGCGGAGTCCGTGCTCAGCGAACCCGCGAGCTCCAGATGGACCGCCCTAGTGGTAAGGCAGGTAAAGAGGGCGACGTACTTCTTCTGGGTCCCTCTCCCAAAAGTCACGCTGATTGGACCAAAGTAGTCCACTCCGCAGAAGGTGAAGGGTCGACGGTGGTGGCCCAGGCGACATTCGGGATGATCTCCCGTGGGCGGCGTCGGCGGCTTCGTCCTCCTGATCCTGCAGAGTAGACACCTGCTAATGATAGACCGAGCAGTCGGCCGGAGATGCAGAATCCAGTAGCGTTGTCTGCACTCATTGATGACCGCTTCGGTGCTGGCGTGGTGTAGATCCCGATGGACGCGCTCGATGATGAGACGAGCGACGTGATCCCGACCGTCGAGAACTGGTGGACTCTTCATTTCGGGGGGCACCTCGGTTACAGCCCCTATCCTCGGCCGAAGTCTGATGAGCCCGTCGACGATCACCACCGCCAGTGGATGCAGCCTGCTGGTCTTCATAATGTCCCGTCCTGCTGCCAAGTCCTTCATCTCCATGGTGAAGGTCTTCTCCTGGCTATCCCTCAGCAGCAGGAACTCAGCTCTCTCTAGGTATTCAATGTCAATTAATTTATACTTATCTTGCGGAGTTTCTTTTTTCACTATACGCGCAGAGTTATTCGTTTTAGACGGCCAATTTTTATCCGTATCATTACGGCGGTTTCGCTTATAGTGTGTTATCACTTTTTGGCGTCTACACAGTCCGACGAATTGTAACACTCTCGCGGTGGCTCGGAGAAGTCGCAACCAACTGGAAAATCGCGCACTATCCGGTAGGCATGTCGACGTTTCTTTTTTCGATACGGTGTTCACTCTTTCCTCACCGGTGTCAACGATTTCCATTATGTTCTCCGAAGGCCACGTCGATCTCTCTTGTTTGAGAAACTCCGGTCCATGAAACCATCTGTGATGTCCGGCGAAACCGCGCGGGACATCTCTCGTCGCGTCGTCGGCGACGTTCAGTTTCGTCGAAATCCATCTCCACTCTTCAATCCTGCTACCCTCTTCGACAGCTGCAAGTCGGTGTGCGACGAAGGGTCGATAATTTCGAGCGCCTTGTCGAATCCATGACAATACCGTGCGGCTGTCTGACCAGAAAATCTTCTCGGCTGCCACTGCATGTTCTTCTAACGTGGTGGTCGCCATCTTGGTGCCCAGCACCGCTGCTTGTAGCTCAAGCCTCGGGATAGAGGTCAGCTTGAGGGGGGCGACCCGAGCCTTGGCCAATACGAGTGTCGTATCGACATGGCCATCGGGCGACTCGGCCCGCCAGTAGAGCGCTGCGGCGTAGGCTGCTTCGCTGGCGTCCACGAAGATGTGGAGCTGAAGGTTTCTCGCGTCGCTGTAGCCAATATACCTTCGTGGGATTGATAAATTCTTGAGTGCTTTGAGATGGGTCATCCACTCGGCCCATTGTGCAGAGAGGTCGGGATCCAAGGCGGCGTCCCATCCAGTGCCGCGCTTCCAGACTTCTTGCAACAGCTGTTTGGCTCGGATCGTGATCGGCGAAACGAATCCGAGCGGGTCAAACAGGGACATCACTATACGGAGGGCCTGGCGCTTCGTAGGGGCCTCGCTCTGCATTACAGACGTCGGGACCCTGGCCATGTCCAAGTTGAACGCCAGGCTGTCATCGGTGGGTCTCCATATCAACCCCAGCACCTTCTCACTACTCGAACCGTCGGTGATGTCGACGGCTCGATGCTGGGCGGCTCCGGGCTCCATCCTCTTCAGTACGCCCGGGTCGTTGGAGGCCCATCGCCTCAGAGTGAAGCCTCCTCGCAGGTGTATCTTCTTCACATCCCTAGATACACGGATGGCTTCCTCGCTCGTTTTGAAGCTCTTTATGTAGTCGTCCATATAGTGATTTTCTTTTATCGCGGCGACTGCCTCTGGATGCGTATCGACGAACTCGGCGGCATTGCGATTCGTAATATAAATCGCGGTCGTTGGCGAATTTGTAGCTCCGAAGATTAGTGACGTCATTCTGTATTCTTCGGGCGCGGAGTCGTCTCTTCGGTCGCCTCTCCAGAGGTAACGTATTGCGTCGCGGTCTTCTGGCCGTATCTTCACTTGCATGAACATTTCCTGGATGTCAGCAGAAACAGCGATCCGGTGTTCTCTGAACTTCATCAAAATTCCAGGAAGTGACTGCAGCAGGTCGGGGCCGGTGAGCAGGTTCTCGTTGAGCGACGTACCTCCCCACCTCGCTGCAGCATCATGTACGATACGGAGCTTGTCTGGTTTCAGGGCGTTCACTACCGCGAAGTGTGGCAGATACCAGGTTCTTCCCGGTGTCGACGCAACAGGCGCCGGCTCCGCGTAGTGTTTCTCGATGAGAGATGCCATTTCCTTGTTATACTTTTCCTTGAGTGGCGCGTTCTTGTCTATTTTATTTTCAATGTTTCTTAACCTTCGTCGAGCACACTCGTAATTATTGGGGAGTGTGACGTTTTCTTTGTTCCAGGTTAAGGGAACTTCGAAGTGTCCGTCTTCTCTTCGGATTGCGCCCTCTTCAAGGATCTTCATGGCCCTCTGTTCTGGACCTCTCGTTGGCTGTCTCGGCGCTACGGTGAGCGACTCCAACTCAAAGTACCTGGCCATCTCTTGATGCATCTCACCATCGGCCCTCACGTGGTGGTTGTAGTGGACCCTTTGTCCCAGAGTGCGCGTGTGGGCGCCGTGCAGCACCCAACCCAACTCGGTGAGAGAAGCGACCGGTTGGGAACGCTTCCCACGACGTACCTGTGACGCTAGGAGAAGTTGCCAATTATCTTGGCCGATCAGCAGTCTCGGCTTGGTCTTCTCGTACACTAGTTGATCCCTGATGTCACTAAGGTGTCCGCACTCTTCGATGTCCCTGCCCGCTACCACCTGCGGGGACAGGTCCAGGTTGCTCATTGTCCTCGCTGTAGCCGTGGTCGACCCCGTCCTTCCATCGAGTCGCACTCTAACTCGCCGGGATGTCTTGGATAGCCTACTCTGTGAGGCTATGCCCTCAATGGCTAGGGGCTCCTCGGGCCCTCTAGCTCCAATCTCCCGGGCGAGCTCTTCATCGATGAGTGTCACAGTAGAGCCATCGTCCAACAATGCTGCAGTCCGCACCTCTCCCGCCGGTCCCGAGACAGTGAGTGGCACTATCTTCAAAAATACCTGGGATCGGCATAGGTTCCAGACTGAGGCCACCGTGTCTGTTCTCGGGGCGGCCTCTTCTCGGTGTAGCAGCTTATGATGACTCTCGCGGCAGTCGTTGATTCCGCACGACTGCCGTTCACATCGATGGTATCGATGGTAGGGGTTGAGGCAGCGAAAACATACCCGTTTCGCTGTTGCCGTAGCCCACCGCTCCTCAGTCCCCATTTTCCTGAACTGTTGGCACGACGCCAGCTCGTGCCCCTGTCTGCACAGGCAGCAGTTCCTCTTCTTTGGGGGCGGTGTAGCATCCTGCGGCTCCTCCACTATCGCGACCGCGGTGTTCGCTCTTTGAGCCCTCTTGAGCGAAGGTTTCTGAAATCTCTTCTCTTCGTGTCTTGCATCGACTCTTCTGTTGTTGGGCCAGCCAATATTCTTACCTCCCATTTGTAGACCTACGAGCGCCTCATCGATGGGCATCGTCTCGGCGCATACTGCGGCTTCTCGCTTCATAAATGCTGCAACCAGGCTCACATTCTCGGGAGCTCTGGAGATCAGGTAGAACTGTGTCCATCGGTGAAACTGCGTTGTGGATAGTTTCGAAAGTACCTGATCTGTCAGCCTCGGGTGGTGTAGGTACCTTAAGCATTTGAGCGCCGTCGCCGCCGCGATGATGTTGTTGAGGCGGCTTGAAAACTGGACGATGTCCCGCGGTTTGTCAGAGATGTTCGGGAGGTCGAGTAGCTTCGTCTCGTACACACGGCCGACTAACTTCGGTCGGGCAAAGCTGGTCTCGAGTCCCTTGATGATCTTGTCCGCTGAGCAGTTGGAGTACAGGAGCGCTTCTGAGTCTTCCCGTGCTCGTCCTGTGAGGCTGCTTCTAAGCCGTGACACGTTCTCCATGTTCGAGAAGTATGGTGCGGTGTCCCGGTATGATGTCACGAACACCATCCATTCCAGAGGGTTGCCGCTGAACTGCGGGAGTTCTGGAATCCTGGAGAACGGCATCTGGTGCAATGGCGGCTGCCTACCTTGCTCAAATTGCCCCTTCCGCTCCGGCTGGTTGTCTTCTGGGAGCCATTGGATGGCCTGGGAACCCTGCTGTCCGAAGGAGACCCTTCCCTGGGGAGGGGCCGTCGGCAGAGTTCGGTTGCATTGCTCACCTGGGAATGCGCTGGAATACCTTTCCAGATGAGGGCCCCTCTCCAGGGACGTGGAAGCTTCTCCTGGCTGAGAAGCGATGCGGTGCTCCCTGGGCGCCGCACTGGATAACCTCTCCAGATGAGGGTCCCTCTCCAGGGACGTGGAAGCTTCTCCTGGCTGAGAAGCGATGCGGTGCTCCCTGGGCGCCGCACTGGAAAACCTCTCCAGATGAGGGTCCCTCTCCAGGGACGTGGAAGCTTCTCCTGGCTGAGAAGCGATGCGATGCTCCCTGGGCGTCGCGCTGGAAAACCTCTCCAGATGAGGGCCCCTCTCCAGGGACGTGGAGGCTTCTCCTAGCTGAGAAGCGATGCGGTGCTCCCTGGGCACCGCGCTGGAAAACCTCTCCAGATGAGGGTCCCTCTCCAGGGACGTGGAGGCTTCTCCTGGCTGAGAAGCGATGCGATGCTCCCTGGGCATCGCGCTGGAAAACCTCTCCAGATGAGGGCCCCTCTCCAGGGACGTGGCGGCTCTCGGTCCAGGAGCAGGGCCCGCTTCGGCGATCCGCGCGGAGCGGGCAGGACAGAGACCGACGGACTCGTGGATCGGCAGTGGCTCCTCGGGACGTGGCTGCGTGGTCCTCGCTGAATGCTGTAGACTCCGGTCTACCCATTCTTCCACGTTCACAGATGTCTCGTCGCTGGAGCTTCCGCTGTCGATCCTCCTACGTTGCTTGCTTAAGAAATCTTCGAGTTCCGCTTCTTTCTTCATTATCTGAAGTTCTCTTCTTAATTTGGCTTCCCGGTCTTGGGCGCGCGTAGTCTTCACAGACACGACGGAGGCGCGCGAAGACGCGCGGGAAGCTCGCTTTGAAGGGACCCCCACGATGGTCCCCATGGTCGACGTCCTCAGCGTACCCGATATAGACGCCTCGGTCGACCCATGGGACCAGGCGGGGTCCGTCACTCGGGATTCACCCGATGTCGATGCCGTTGATTCCGATGTCCGGGGCCCGGATCCGAAGGCAGCCTCCGCAGTTGACTGGGCGGAGGGTTCTTCGGCCGGCACTGTCTTCCCCGTGAGCGACCGCGTAACTGGCATCCTCTTCCTGGTCTTCTATCTTCCTTCCTGAAGATGGAGTGTTCCGACGATTCCCCTGAAGCCGTCCTCTAGTCTTGATCCGGTTCCGAAGGTCCAAACGATGTACCGGATCCGGCTCGAAGGACCAAACGATGTGCCGGATCGCGAGGTTTAGTAGTGGACTGTATATTGGCTTCCCTCGATGTTAGTAGGTGACGTATCCTCACGACCGGTGTAACGACATCATGCGGGGTAGACAGGGGGGTTCGTTGTTAAGATCCCGGACGGGTTCAGGCGAAATAAAACTCCATGCTTCAGGAAGGTCTTCTCAGGTGTCCTCGGGCTTGCAGTTCTTCTTGTTGGCTCGGCGAAATCGGAATGTCGGAACCGCAAGCCCGTCTGTCTTTTATAATACTCACTTGACCTCGATTTTGAGCTTACACGTGTTTGTCGGCTTCCTTTGCCAACACGGTAAGCCCCGCCCCCTATTGGAATAGTCCTATTAGAATGTTTACATTATAACCAATAGGGGACAGAATGCCCGCTCCGACCGAGATGTAAAGTCGATGGAGCGAGCACCAAAATTTCCTGCTGAGATCAAGTGAGCAATAAGACAACCCTCGAAATACTTTATTTATCACAAAAGTCCCTAACACAATGTCTGCATCTGAGCAGGGGGACTTACACAATCATTTTAAGCTGGGCTGACCTGGAATACGTCCTAGACCCTCTCCAGATCAGCCCAGGTACACACTGAGGCACCTGGACGGCTTCCAGGCTACCTAGGTCCTCACTAGGATACCTAGGCAGCAGCCGCGATCGACTTTCCTAGACTGGCCATAACAAGTCCGAGATCCTCTCGGGACCAGTCCAGGTTCCGTCCAGGATACCAATACCCATTCTAGGCAGCCTAGGCACTCGCAGAGCTACCCAGCGACCTGAATTTACAATATTCCAGGCTGGTCAAGAATACACCCGAGACTCTCTCGTGGCCAACCTGGATACCTTACAATAAAACATCTCGTTTTATTATCAACAATTAAGATCAACATTGTTATCGCGAACAAAGCGTACCTTCCAGGTACGGCGACATAGACCAAACGTTATCGCGAACAAAACGCATCCCTTGGGTGCGGCGGTAAAGACCAAACATATTACCGCGAACAAAGCGCTTCCCTTGGGTACGGCGATAAGGACTACAACACATTGTCGCAAACATAGCGCACCCTTTAGGTACGGCGATAATAAGCTAGGCTTGACCGAGATGACGTCATCACACCGTCTCTCGGCCAGGCTAGGGTCAAAAGGTTATTCTTTATTATCACACACAAATAAAAAACACACAGTAGTCATCAAATAAACACAAGTAAAAATACACAGTAATCGTCAAATAAACACACGTAAAAATACACTAAGAAAATACACGATTAATACACAATTATTATTATTTATCCTGGTTACGACCAACGCAAATTCCTAAGCTATCACATAGCTATGTCCGGGCTACGACCACCTCTTTTGTTATTGTCTTATCTTTATCACTAGTAACTTTTATCACTAATTGTTCGTGATTGATAGGCGGCCGTCCCGTACAACATACGTAAGTCTTCTGTTAAAAATTATACAACAAATATTTTATTATGGTATCGTTTTTAGGATAAGTATTTTTTTTGTTGTTGGCAACTCTGACAAAAAAGTTTGTGATAATGGTCGAGTTGATGGCCGTGTGTATTTTTATATTTAAATAAAAGATAGTTTCCAAAAGCTTTTCCTGTTTTATTCAGACAAATCCCAAAACATTTCATCATCTTCAAGCGGTGTTATTTTCATATAAATATTACCATGTCAAGCTTACATACAATATTAGTTATCCTTAAAAGTAAAAATTACCATTGCAAATGGCACACACTATAATAAATAATAATAAATTTTATTGACATAAAAAATGTACATTACAAAACAAATGTGGCTCTGGCCCCTGAGGTAGGTTTTTGGCCGGTGCGACAGGAGCCAGTTTCCATTCAACCTGAATATAACATTTTTTAAATAAAGAAAATAACAAAACAAAGAAAATCAAATATTCAAATCAGCTTAGAAGTATACAATATCCAGCAACATAATAAGACATAGTGAATATCAAGAAGTATCAAAAATAGGTAAAGTACTGTCAAGAAAGTATTTTGTACAATAATAATAATAATATTTTACGAGTATGATTACTACATTTATTTAACATTGTCAATTTAAAAAGGTTTTCTGTTTATTTTAACGAGAACAACAAATAGGTGGTAGGCAGACTGATGGTGGTAATTTGTCAGTCTGCCGGGGCTGGAAAGTATCCACCTCTCGTGCCGATAAACCTTGTAGAGTGTATCCACACGTTTCGGGATTAGACTCAAATTACCATCATGTCCAGTGAAGCCGGCATAGTGTCTGGAACTGTTGTCAGTCAAGTCTGATTCTCTAGTTGCTAACATTCATGGACCACGCATGCCACTTACCATCAGGTGGGTGGAAGGTCACATGTCGAGCTAGTATAAAAAAATATATTTTTTAAAATAGGCAGTGCGATTTATGTAGTCGAGACAGGAACACGACTAGTCGTGACGTATCGAGGCGCAGTTTGGTATTGCATGGCAAAGCGCTTATATATGTAGTTGAGGCAGAGACGTGACTCGGCGTCGTGACATATCGAGGCGTACAGCAGTGCGCCCCTTATTGTTTACTTCGGCATTGGCGTCGCGGCGAGTCGAGTCCCGGTCGAGGTGCCCTGCAACAAGGTTTTCTTTAGAATTATAACTCGGCATCGTGGCGTATCAAGGCGTATTTTCTTTGGCAGCGTGTTAAGGCGCGGGCGTACAGCTGAAGGTTTTATCACATTACGAGAGAAGAGGTAATAGAGGCACGCGCTGCAACGCCGCCGCCACATTGTCATGTCTTTTCGGATGTAGTCGCATTTGAGCGTAATGGAGTGAGCATAGCCGCGCGCGCCTCGTCACTATACGAAGACCACGTCTCTACTGCGCCGCGCCTCGTCTTCGCAGTGAGCAACTTGCCTTAGTCTGCTTATGTATATAAATAAATACATGGTTTTAAATAAATGCCTAAAGTATTAAACAAAGTAGTAACAATATTTTGTAAAAGGCCAATAAAAGCCTCATTAGATGTTAATCCCCAGACACCTCGGGTCTCGGGTTCAAATCCCGGCAAAGGCGCCGACTAAGATCATAACAATAAACTAATTTACTTACCAAAATTATTATAATGACCCTTTACAAGTTGCATGTGATTTTTGTTATTTTCATTGTAAGTTACTGTTGTAAGTTACTCCTATTCCATCTTAGGACGAAATTAGAATGCAAAAAATATTGACCACCAAGTAAGATTTAATTTAAATATAAATGCTATTTACAAGGATAAATATAGAAAAAGCTCAGCCCATTGCGTTAAGGTCGTAATGATATGCGTAATGCATAAACTTAATGGAAAATTGATTACTTTGGACCAATAACTTGCAGAGGTACTCAACTGCTGGCCGTCATTAGCTATATTTTTTATATTAGCGATGACTTACTAGTAACTATGACACACCCAAATGCCCATTCAAGACGGCATAGTGTTTATTTATTTATTAAATTAGGATCACTAACAAAGAACACATTAAATCTAATTATATTAATACAAGAACGCAGTTAAAAAAAAACATAAGAGAATGGTACCCCAGTAATAGGTGACCACAACATATCTACGAGTATTTCATGTCATGTATTAGAGACTGATGTCAGTTATGAGTGTCCATTCCAGTGTAGATGTGAGAGTAGATTCCAGTTGCCAACATTCATGGACCTCGCGCGACATTTGGTGGGCGCAAGGTCACATGTCGTGCCAGTATAATATATACATATATATAATAAAAAAACTATTAAACTAGAATATAAATATGGCATATATTTATTAAAATTTTCTTTTGGCACGCCCTTAAACTACAGAAATGGCGGAAGATGAATGTGGCAAGATATTAGGATAGCGTATTAATAACACCTTACATTAGTACTTATGTTTATCGATCTTTCTGCACTTTGTGACAAATATCTTCGTTCGTCACACAAGAACAGGGTCTGATGTAATTTTAGGATTTAAGAAAAGCGTTCTAACAACCGGATCACCACTGCAACATCCTCTGTTAAATAATAACTTTTTTAAAATTTTTTTTGTAAGTAGGCATAGGACAATAAATATAATGTATTCTGCGCTTTTACATGTCAAAAAATTACTTAATATAACGAAAAGCTTATTTTCTGGAAAATAGCTTGTATTTGGAGCAGCACATTACAACCCAAATATACATCATTATAATCTTAAAATTAGAGCTGCTGTAAATAGGCATTGTCATATTATAAACTAAGACATACACTAACAATAAATGGGATTATTTGTTAGTATAAAAGAATAAAGCTAGAATTGTCATCAGTTACTGAATGTTCCCATGGCATGTTGGCGGCTTGGTAATATGCAGAAGACACATTTCATAGCATTCAATGGATTCCCCGTGCGGGTGCCGAGTCATCGTGTGTGGGAATGGAGAGGAAGAATGGTGACTCGTGGTTGCGACAGACTATAGACTGGTTTACACAGGAGTAATTTTATAGCGTAAATCGCTCGCCATCCACCATTTTGCTCCTCAAGCTATCCAACCAAATACTGTATGACTTCGTTAATGCCGTCTTAGAAGCTCTTTCCATAAATGTATTGATTGCAGACCTCATTTTCATCATTACAGCCCCTAACACAGCGTCCCAGACCTCCACTGCTGGAGATGGGCCTTCCAGAACTGGAGAATTTGGCCTACACTCGCCACGCTGGCCAGACGGCTTGGCGAGGATATGATGTCAATTTTTAATGACAATTTATTAACGATTCCACAAGTTAGTATTAGTGGAACCGGGACCGACGGCTTAACGTGCTCTCCGAGGCACGGGAACGGTGGTTTTGTAAATCTATGTGTATTTCTCATTGGTACATGCCGGGGGGGTTTTCACCGACCTTTGTAGGATTTAAGAAACGCGTTCTTTCAAGCCACCACCGCGCCACCGAGCCACTACCGCGCCTGCTTTGAACCAATTCTTTCAGTAAGTGGTGCAAAGATTTTTCTGAAATTCCTCTAGCACCAACTTTCACTGCGTAAAGTCATAAATATTTTTGATCAGTCGTAATCAATTAGCAGACTAATTTTATTAACACACAAGTTAGGACAACAGTTGATGATTTTTTTTTTTTTTTATTGTCTTTAAAGGACATTGTACAGAATACATCAGTCCTAAACACTTAATTTATTTGCATAATATATGTTCATAACAGAGTTCATAACCGAGTTGGGATCATATAATTCCAGATGTTGCAGAATTTGATGCTCTACTTGGAGTCACTCGCGGCATTATAGCCCAAATACGGCGGGTAAAATATGGGAGTTGACAGCGCGGGAAAACCGCAAAAAATAAACTACAACTTGTGCCCCATATTTAAAGTCCAATTTATTGTTTTCCATAATTATTCACATTGCAGCACATTATTAAACAAAACAACACCACTTTTGGCCAATAATATCCACAGTAAATTAATTTACAAAACAAAAACTTGCACTTGACATGTCCACGCAAAATGGCGCGAAGTAGACCCCAACAACAGTTGATGATCTCTGCAATTCCAAACGATTGCTTCCTAAATGAGACGTTGCTACAGTTTTTTATTTACTTTTCGGCGTAAATTTTAAATATTTTATGCCTACGAGCGAGAAACTGTGAAACGTTATGACGATGTGCAAAAACTCCTACCAACGTTGATTATGCGTTTCGCTTCTGTTAAAGAGTTTTAAATTATAATACTAATGGTTCCGTATAATAATTAATAAAATGCAAGAACTGAAAACGATTATATATTAGCTTTAAAAAAATGTAAGTCAATTTTTTTTTTTGTACAATTTTTCCTTTTTGGGAAGGCAAAAGGCAAAGCCCATACTGCCATCGTCTTCGGTAGATTTTTATTTATATTTTGATATTAAGGCATAACCAAGTCGTATTCATTTTTTTAAAATTCATATTCGAACAAATCATATTGTTAGACACATTCTTGAGTTTTTCATATCCGTTTGCGGTACTTAAATATTCTTGACCGTATTGATAATAAATTCATAAATTGTTTCAAAGTTTCTTGGGTTTCTAAGTAAATCCTGCAGTGGTAGTTCTTCTTCGCCATTGGCGGAACGCTTCAGGGTTAGTTAGCAGAACTTGTGTCTTAGTGAATGGCAGCTTAAAAGTATTCGTTGGTCTGATTTTAATGAAATTTAGCAATAATATTACTTGGAACCCAGAGATGGACATACGAGTAAGCTATATATATATGACGTCATTATCTGAATACGACATGTGACCACACGGTCATATATCTATCTACTATTAAGATTCGCATTCACGTCTAAATTTATTGACTGTTTCATATTTTTATATACTAGCACGACAAGTGACCTTGCGCCCACCTGATGATAATATAATTTATTTAATAAAATCATCACGACCGTTTCCCTTTCGTGGTGGTCAGAAACCACGCTTATAAATAAGCGGATTCACATTTAGCCAACTTTACTATAGGCTAATCATGACAAGTGGCAAGCTTGTTGATGTCTCCAGTGTACCAAACACGAGAGATATAACAAATAAATTAAATATTAATTAAATGTATTTATTTACATTAATAAATATTTTTGTTTCCCGACCAGGAATCGGTACCTCCGAGTCTAAATCCACGGACTTAACCGCTAGACCACGGAGGCAGTCAATAATAATATAATACATAATGCACTTTACATTAAAGACCAACCGCTCGAAAGGGTTAAATCATACAAATATCTAGGCTCCATTGTAAACGAAGAAGAAGACCACAGTACTAAAATCAAAACACCGCATAGAACAAGCCCCATGTTAAAATGAGCCACCTTCTCTGTAATCGCAATCTTAAACTTCCTAGAAGATGCTGACTCGTCCGATGCTACATATTTTCCATTCTCCTGTATGGTGTCGAATATGGATCCTGACAAACACAATATCGAAGAAGTTAGAAGCTTTTGAAATGTGGATTTACAGGAGAATGTTGGAGATATCATGAAAGGACAGAGTAAGAAACGAAACAGTCTTGCAGAGGATGTACAAAGGCGTTGTACTACTTTTATAGTAAAGCGAAGGAAGTTAGAGTACTTGGGACACATCATGTGCAATAAAAAGTATAGCTTACTGCAGATCGTCATGCAAGGCAAGATACAAGCCTCCAGAAGACCGGGGAGAAGATGCACTTCCTGGCTCAAGAACCTCAGGGAGTTTTTTTTTTTAATACTTGCACGATATATTTGCGCCCACCTTATGGTAAGTGGGGAGCGAGATCCATGAATGTTAGCAACTGAAATCAGACACTCAAGACTGACATCAGTCCCTAACACTATGCCGGCTTGACTGGACATGACGGTAATTCGAGCCTGATCCCAAAATGTGTGGATACACTTTACTGGGTTTATCAGAACGAACGGAGGATACTTCCCCGCCCCGGCAGACTGGACAAATTACTAGTTTCAGTCTGCCTACCACCTATTAAAAAGTGTTTCGGGATGAGCACCAGATCCTTGTTCCGGACAGCAGTCAACAAAATTAAAATCGCCTTAATGATAGCCGACCTCCGATGGGAGATGGCACCTTAAGGAGAAGATCGATAGATCTATAAGTAATGATAAATTATAACAAACCGGAGGCTGTTTAAAATATATATTTCGACAAAAATTCCATCTATAAAAAATATTTGCATATTCGTGCAATAGTCATAAAGGAATGGAAATTACGTACGAAGGAAGAAAAAATATTCAATTAGGTTCACAAAACGTGCATAGGTCCTTTATTTAGGGATGTACCCGTAGTAAGGTTATCGATTAAATTTAGCAATTAATAAAATTGACTAACTTTTCACTTTATTTACAATTATTGGTTTATTTGTTAAACATATATGTAAACTGTACATTTAGTGTTCCTTCCGATTTAGTAAATAGTACTGTACATCTCTGCGACCCGTGACTCACCCAACATACTCGTAAGGCATCAGTTGAAAATCAGCGCTGTAGCCTCGGCTGTAGCATATGTTGAGCTGCCCACCTAATTATCGCTACACCTGTATGTATGTGTCGGTATCCTAAGAGTCCTAACTGGTCACTGTAAATTAAACAAGCACATGTTTACCATGGGCTTGGTAGAAACAGATAAGTGCAGATTCTGTCGCGAGGTGTCTGAGACACCTGTCCATCTCCTTTGCGATTGTTATGCCCTGCATCACAAGCGAAGCACCATCTTGGGTGCTTACAGTTTAAGCCCCGAGGAGGTGCGATGCCTGGCTCCTAGGGAGGTCACAATAGATCACTACTTGTCGCAGTGACTTGGTGACGAGTAGTCCCACTCTATTTTACAATATATTTTGTAAAACTAAAAGTAAAAAAAAAAAGTTAAGTATCATCACGACCGTTTCCCTTTCGGGATGGTCAGAAACCACGCTTATACATAAACGGATTCACATTTAGCCAACTTTACTATAGGCCAATCATGACAAGTGGCAAGCTCGTCGATATATCACAAATAAATTAAATATTAATAAATTTTATTTATTTAAATTAATAAACATTATTGTGTCCCGACCAGGAATCGAACCCGGTACCTCCGAGTCTAAATCCACGGACTTAACCGCTAGACCACGGAGGCAGTCGTAAAACTAACTTAACCGAATTTCGGTGGGAATGTACAAGTATGGTTGTATAAAAGAATAATAGCAAAAAAATCGTTAATCGAATCATAAATAATAAATTCACATCCCTAGTGACATTGATAATGAGTAAGTAGTTGTGGCCGGCGCAACCCTAAAATTAATGATAATTTTTGCCGAGGGTTAATCGATTTAGGTCGAATCGATGGCAAACTGGTTGCTTGACGGCTCAATTTTCTGTTTGTTGATTTTGTTAATGCCAATGCAACGGGTTGAGTTTGCAAAACTTATTAGAATAAAAAAAACAAGGTTATATTTGCAAATTTTTGTTAGTTACCATCCAGTTAGACACCATCTGATATCCAGGCGACCTCGTGATGTTGCGATTTGGAAGCTACAGAAATAAACTCTACACTGTGTGATGCTGCCATAGGATCTGCTAGACACATACTTGTAGGGTACGCTACTCTTCTGGAAAAGGGCTATTACTCCCGCCGACATGACATAATCCTTGGTGTTATCTGTGAAGCAGTAAGTCTTTCCATTGCAAGCCAAAAAGGTACTGTCTTCAAATTAAATTTTGACGATATTTGTAAAGGAAGGGCAAAATACGAATACTAAATAAATATTTCCAGACAGGTCACACAGCGCCATCTAGTTTCCGTGGTAAGCTACGAGGCTTGTGTTACGGAAACTAGATGGTTGATAAACTACATAATATACTTTTTTTGTTTTTGTAAATATATACATATTATACATATAAACACCCAGACCGAGACAAATTATACAATGTACAACTTACCGCCGGTGGGAATCGAACCCACGACCTCCCGAGTTCACGGCAACGTTTGTTACCACTAGACCACGGAGGCGGTCAAATGCAAGCCGACCTCGATCCGTAAAGCCGCATTAGACTGGACAATTCTCAAGGATACATTTATGAACATCATTCAACTCGTATATCCTTGGTAAACTAGTCGTTTTTTCGGAACTTATAATTGGAATATTATTCTTATTGAACTTGCTCTAAAGTAGTACTAGGTTTCATCACGACTGAATCCCTTGCGGGGTAGTTAGAAACCACGCTTATAAAAGCCAATCATGACAAGTGGAAAGCTCGTCTATGTCTCTAGCGTACCAAACTCGCGAAATATCACAAATAAATAAAGTAATAATCAAATTTATTTATTAAAATTAATAAATATTTTTGTGTCCCAACCAGGAAACATACCCGATACCTCCGAGTCTAAATCCACGGACTTAACCGCTTAACCACGGGCAGCATTCCATTGAAATTAAATATTCCAAAATATAATACTACAACATATAGTGGAATAAATATTATGATCTTACAGAAGAAATGATCAGGAACGAATCAAAACTATTCAGGTCTGCTGTCAATACATTTATGAACCGAGTTTTCAAGGCGGCATTGACGGAATCATACAGTATTTGGTTAGGTAGGGAGAGGAGTAGAATGAAGGATGGTAAGCGTCAATAAAGGAGCCTATAGTCGGTTACAATCCCGAGACATCTCCTCTCTCTTTTGCACACACGGTGAACCTGGCGGTAACTTCAAGCAATGCTTAGAAATTTGTCTTCTGTGGTACATAAGAGTACAGTAATATTGTTAAGTTACGTTAGGTTATGGTTACGATGGTACGATTGTGATGATTCAGTTTTATAAGTACCAAAGCAATTTATTATCAATTAGACATCCAACAACGAAAGGTGTTCTATTAAATAATGTTTTTTTTTTCACCCCGAGGCACGTGTCCCAACTTTTATGCCATGATAAAAACTCGTCGAAGCTTAATTAACTAGGTGGGGAGTTTTTTGGTCAGTTTTTGCTCGAACGAAAAAAATAACTGTCAAAAGCTGAAGCGCGCTTATCATTGTTTATTTATTTATTTAAAAACGGAGTCTTCGCGCCATTTTGCGTGGACATGTCAAGTGCAAGTTTTTGTTTTGTAAATTAATTTGCTGTGGATATTATGGTCAAAAGTGGTGCTGTTTTGTTTAATAATGTGCTACAATGTGAATAATTATGGAAAACGATAAATTGGACTTTAAATATGGGGCACAAGTTGCAGTTTATTCTTTGCGGTTTTTCCTCGCTGTCAACTCCCATATTTCATCCGGCGTGTTTGGGCTATAATGCCGCTAGTGACTCTAAGAAAATCATCAAATTATGCAGCATCTGGAATTTAATGATGACCTCATTAACTCATTAAAAAGAAAGATATATTATGTCAGACTTGGCTGTATGGGCTAGACCCTTTGCCTTCCCTATCATCTCATTCATCATCCAACGGGAGAAGAGAACCAAAAAAAAACAAAAAAACACGTAGGTTGTTTAAACACTAAAACGAAGTTGGTACAAAGGCGGAAATCCCGCAGACATTCTCTGACAGCCAATCCTTAGGCAAAAATTAGTACAAATAAAGGTGCAATGAAAAGTAATGGTAAACCAACTATCCCGATGGTTCGAGGATATGAAAAAGCATATTACTTGAGTCTGGAAGGTACGCTAGACACGCGAAACTTGATATGATGTAGCTATAGGAAAGTTGGCTAAACTAAAGTTCATTTAAATCGTGGTTTTTGACCAAGCAAGAGATTGATCAAAATCAAATCATTTATTTCCTTTGGTTGTCACAAGACTTGAATATTGTCAATACATTTTTTTCCATTCATTCATTCATTACAGCCCCTAAGAACACAGCGTCCTAGACCTCCACTGCAGGAGATAGGCCTTCCAGAACTGGAGAATTTGGCCTACACTCGCCACGCTGGCCAGACGGCTTGGCGAGGATATGATGTCATTTTTTTATGACAATTTATTAACGATTCCACAAGTTGGCATTAGTGGAACCGGGACCGACGGCTTAACGTGCTCTCCGAGACGCGGGAACGGTGGTGTTGTAAATCTATGACAAATGTACGTAAGAAAAGTGTATTTCTCATTGGTACATGCAGGGGGGGTTTGAACCGACCTTTGTAGGATTTATGGTACGCGTTCTTACAACCGAGCCACCATAGCCTTCCATAGTTTACTATTATTTCGATTATAAAATAACCAGCAGCTACTGGACCCATCATATCAGCTATACCATCATCTTCGACTAAAACAATGTTGCCATAAACAAGTTTTTCCTTAAAACTAGGTAGTTAAAATTAATTCGTGGCTGTAAAAAGGCGGTGTCAGCTTATAGACTAAATATAAAATATAAATATATATAGACTAAAAATTAAGGTCGTAATGATAATGAGGTATCTAATAGGGATTAAAAGCGATACTAATAGATAAGTAATTTTATTCAACCACTCAAGGTGTGAAGTATGACCGATCTATGAAACCAGTCCACGCCTTCAATCCACGCCTAACGTTCGTCTATCCCGCTCACGCAACAGTAAGTCTCCATAAGTCTATTCCATTCTATGACTATTTTGACTTTCCTTTTAAAACAACCTAAGTACGAAATTCGAGTGGTAAATATCGTTTCTAGGAGCATATAAATAAAGGTCAATATTGCTTGCGTGAATTTTAAAATATGTGTTCGTATTTCTTAAGACAAAAAATAAATCGAATACATGCGTTGTTGACGTTCCATTTTGTTTAATAATTCTTCGGAAATATCTTCACAACACACATCACCATCAGGCGGCGAACGAGTGCCTACGCAGCGAACGAGTGCCTTCACTCCGTAGCCACGACTTAGACTTAGCTGTTAAGGCACGCAGGGCTAACAGTGAGAGAGAGACGGTTTATAAGGTATTAGTCCGTAGGCACCTTGGGGTCTCCTTAGGAGGTCTCACGGTGAGTCGGGCATGCGTCCGCCCGCGGTGGCCTTTCAGGCTGGGGTCGTATTATCGATGATTTATCGATTACAGTGAATCGACAAATCCTTTAAAAAAATTTACATCAATCTAGCAACGGAAGTAGCAGAGACTCTACAAGGGTTGTTTAAGCTTTTAATGGCAAAATATTATTTGAGTGAAGAGAATATTTTACGGCTGGTTTTGGTGATATGATAGTCGTCTACTCCTTAGTCGGTACCCCACTGATAGGGATCGTGACTCCGTCGCAGTCGCAGCTCATCCACCAGCTGTCTCCAACGGTTTCGGTCCAGGGATGTTCAGGTGGTCAGTCACCTGACTTGACCATCGCTTCTTCCTCTTGTTCTTTTACCGTCTACATTGCCCGTGATTAGAAGTTTGTCTAGATTATCGTCTTCTCTTCTTGCTGGTAAAAATATTGCAGAATTCGGGCAAAGCAGACGGTAGAGAGTCTTTGATCCCTCGTCAGCTTAAACTCTTTGAGCACAGAAATGTTAGTAAGTCGTGCGTTCCAAGGGATTCTGAGTAAACGACGCCAGCACCACATCTAAAAGGCATCAATCCTTGCTCTACCCGCGGCTTTTGTCGTCCATGTCTCCGAACCGTACAGAAAAATGGAGAAGACGAGTGTTCTCACGGTGTAAATTTTTGTCTTTCTGGATACTGTTATTGTCATCATCTGATTACTGTTGCTATCACCCCACATTCTGTTAAGTTGGGTCATCGCAGTTTTGGACATTCCATGTGATATGTTAGCAAAACCAATACCATGGTCTAGTTAGTCTTGCAAGACTAAATTGTGATGTTCTCTTTCTCACTCTGGGTACGAGATCTTATTTCGTCTATCAATCGGTAATCATAATCTGACTGACTAAAATCTTGTTTTAGACGACTGATCAAGTCGTCTCAGCAAACTATATGGTTACTGACACTACGGAACCAGTGTAGAGCATCTTCTACAAAGATATCAGTGACATAAATAACCTTAGAGAATAGGATTTCTCTTGCAGCCATAAACTCTTCCAAATGAAGACACGGACACATGTTTTACCGTTATATTTAAGTTGTAGCAAGTCATTTGCATTGCTACATAAACGGTTTAATATCATTTTGGTAAAGACTAATGTTGCTAGTTGCTTGGGCTCTACTGCCCAAAGCAATAAACTTTTTGTAAACACTATTACTACCTAACCTAACATAACCCTAGTCTAGTCCAAGACTTGACCAAGACTTGGTTTTGCTTTGGGCAATACTACATAACGCTTAAAGAAACATAATCCCGCTGCAACTAAGTACAGGCCGCTATGAAAGTATAATAATAAAAACAATACATTTTTAGCCCAAAATATAATTACATGCTTCATGAAGCAGATGCATGTATTCCTGTTTTCATAAGTTTTTTTTACCAATTCACGTAGTTAGTTGATAATTTCCCTGTAATTTGGGGTGGGATGGGTGCACTTGGCGAAAAATTGTCCTACGGCAACACTTTGGAAAGTCACAATTTTTTTTTATAATTTGAAGCCATAATTGAAGCCAATCTGTGTGGGAAACGCTAATCTCGAAGTTGTGCAGGAATTATTCCACCTTTAGCTAAGTGCTGCCAACTTTAGCAAAGAAGCTGACGGCTGAATTTATGTTTTTTATGTTTAAGGACAACTTACAAATAGATAGATGAAAAATGTACAATAGGTACCTAAATATGGGTGTGTTGCATTCAGCTAGGATGCCACCCATTCAGAAAACTTACATTCAGATAGTTCTCCCAGTAATATCGTACGGATTAGAGACATAGACACTAACACTAGCAGACTTACTGCTTGTTATTTCTCTGATGAATAGAGTCAGAAATGTAGACATCACCCATAAACCCAAAGTTACCGACATAGCCTTCAACATTAGCAAGTTGAAGTGGCAATGGGCCGGACCCGTTTGTCAGGAGTGGGGACCACGTACGGGAAAACGCAGTGTGTGACAATGCCTGGCTAGATGGACGGGTGGCCTGAAAACGGCTGGTGGGGGCTGGATGAGGGTGGCAGATGATCGTGTGCAAGGAATACAAGCCACGACAAACATTACTTTTTCCGGTTTAACATCGCCGAAAGCAATGATTGGCTTGTCCGACATGTCGGACTTTTCCAACCAGACAGTCGGCTAGTCGGCGAAACTCATAGTCGGCCCATATCTAATAATGAGTTTACATTCGAGTTAGAAGAATGTAGATCTAGATTCAGACGTCAGATAGCTCAGAAAAACCGTCGCTTTTTTGGACTCTAATTGTTTACACCTGGGTGCTTTTTGCAGGACACTTAAAGCGACCAATATCACCTCTATGGCACACTGCATACAGTGTATAACTAAAAAAGTTTGGGGTTAAATGGGTGCCTTAGGGTTGTCGCGGAATTTAAACTATTTTTATGCTAATACTTAGTACTATTTTGCGACTTTACTCTCTTTGAATCTGGCATGTCAAATTATCATGATAAGCCTAAGAAAGTAGGTTAAATATATTTTTTTTAATACTGAGCACGACATGTGAATGTGAATGCGCTCATTCTGATTTTAAGCGGTTCGCGGGGTCCAGCAACCGAATTCCTGTTCTTCCAACTTTATATAATGGAATCCTATGAATAACCAAAACTATCAATGTCAATCGCAATTACAGTTAAAAAATACTTATTTTAATTAATAATATTTTATTATTTAGATGTAACTCGCGCTAAATATGTTGTTTTGTTATTGTCTCGTTTTTTGTACATAAAGTAGTAAGTAATAAAAAAATATAGTAATTTATATTTAAGTAAATAGGTTTTTTTTTTTAATATTTAATATTTGCGTTCGTACTATATGTAGGTATATTTTTGGTCATAAAAATGTTATTCCGTAATTGGCTAGGTACAAGTTTTAAGTGAAAATGTTAATATTAATTTGTAATATGTTAATAACATAAAATAATAAAAAAACAAAACTTAGAAAATAAAAATTAAATGCTTACAAAAAAATAGCTCCTCCAAATCGCTGTCCTGTGGCATGGTGCCCAATATACTAGCAGCATTTCCCCTCTGAATATCATGAAGTATCTTAACTTAATTTTGAGAGAAAAAACTGCCAGCCAGACCAGAGACGATTATGAGCCTTGAAACAATTTCTTTATAAATAGCTTTTAGTTCTGATCACCACGGGCCTATCGTTTCTACAGCAAACGTCTAAAATAAGTAATTGCAATCTATTGCAAATCGTAAAAAAATAAAAATCAGCTAAATCACAATTTTAGGTTGGCAACCCTAGATAGTTGTGAAATTGTATGATTTTGTGGATGTCATTTATAAAAGTAATTAGTATGGGTGCCGGCGATGTAATAAGATTATAGATGGCAAATTATAATGCTGCTATGTATGTAGGTAACTATAAGAATATTAAAATTACCCATTGATATCCTACCTAGTCTTGCCATAAATATTGTCACAAGGAAAACATTTGCTGTCCCGGAATAGTCCCGTAATAGCGGGACTATTCCGGGACGCGGGATCTCAAAATTCCGGGATTGGGAACCCTAACCCGAATTATATATTACCTACCCTAGGGGTGACTTTGTAAGACCTTACTCTAGACCAGCGGTGGCCGACTTGATTAGACCCAAGATCTACTGTTTACTGGCGAAACCATATGCGATCTACCAATTACATACTTATTGAAATCTTCAATGAAAAACATAGTTCAGTACACAATTATGTAGTATTGGAGTATACATTTGTCATAAATTTACAACACCACCGTTTCCGTGCCTCGTTACAGCTGTCAACAATATCAACTTGTGGAATCGTTAATAAATTGACATCAGAGCCTCGCCAACTCGCCTGGCCAGCGTGGCGTGTGTAGGCCAAATTCTCCAGATATATGTTCTGGAAGGCCCATCTTCAACAGTGGAGGTCTAAGACGCTATGGGGCTATAATGAATGAATGAACTATCTCCGTGGTCTAACGGTTAAGTCCGTGGATTTAGACTCGGGAGGTACCTGGTTCGATTCTTGAATATTTTATTAATATTTAATTTGTTTGATGTTTCTCGAGTTTGGTACATCGACGAGCTTGTCACTGTTTATAGGTGGTAGGCGGACTGATGGTGGTAAATTGCCCAGTCTGCCGGGGCGGGAAAGTATCCACCGTTCGTGCCGATAAACCCAGTAAAGTGTATCCACTTTTTATTTTATTAAGAAGCAAAACATAAAACTAAATATTATTCTTAATAACTCATTATCATTACAGCCCCTAGAACACAGCGTCCTAGACCTCCACTGCTGGAGATGGGCCTTCCAGAACATATATCTAGACAATTTGGCCTACACTCGCCACGCTGGCCAGACGGCTTGACTAAATCTTTATTGCACAAAGACAAAGACGGGCTTATTACCGCTAGACATTCTATCCTAGCCAACCATTGGGACAACTTAAGCATTATATTGAAAGGTAGGTGCAAATTCTACGGTTTAACTATATTATTATACACTAATACATATATATATATATATAATATTAATGCATAATAATCAATTTGTATAAAGAATCTAAAAAATGTTGTCAATTCCGATATAAAGTTTCTTATGAAAATTTGTATTAATAGAATATAATGGGTATAAGTATGTAGTATATATATTTTTTTAATCTCCATTGGCCTATAATAATATATATATATATATATCTCCACTAGCACCTACGCTTGACAAGTTAAGTAAAGTTTAATAAACGTCATTTGGTGCTTCCAAAGTTATAATACATAATATTATCTCTGTGGGCCACCTTGAAGTGAGCTCGGAACACCCTAAACCGAGCGTATTAAAGAATACATCTTCGCATCTACACTTCACCCCAGGTATATATATATATATCTTAAAGCTATGTTCCACTGTAAGATAGTTAATAGTCCATACTAAAAATATAAATATGAAAAAAGCTAATTTAAAAAAAATATGAAATATTGTCAAATAGCACAAATTGTACTTATATTGTATTAATAACATAAAATCCTACAAAGGTCGGTTCAAACCCCCCCAGCATGTACCAATGAGAATAATACTTTTCTTAAGTACATTTGTCATAGGTTTACAACGCCACCGTTCCAGTGCCTCGGAGAGCACATTAAGCCGTCGGTCCCAACAACCGTCGGTTCTATTAATACCAACTTGTGGAATCGATAATAAATTGTCATTAAAAATTTACATCATATCCTCGCCAACCCATCCGACCAGAGCGTGGCGAGTGTAGGCCGAATTCTCCAGATATATGTTCTGGAAGGCCAGTCTCCAACTCGTCTAAAACGCTGTGTTCTAGGGGCTGTAATTAATTAAATATTATACCCGCCTGTCCCAGAGTTAATTGCGAAGACTCTTTTATAACCAATATTTGCAAACAACCACAATTATAGAAGGTGTTAATTTTTATTTTTTTATTTGTGTCTGCATCTATTTTTATCTCGCTTTCAAGCCTATAAACTAAACCTCCTCCTCCTTGCGTCTAGTTCCTCATTGCTGAGGATCGTGACCTCCCGAAGAATAGGCGTGCGTCTTGATAATAGCACGACACCGATTCCTGTCTTCGGCGGCATGCACAGCATCATGGACGCTAGTGTTGGTAGTCGAGCGAGTTTGCTCTCTCGATCTCTTTCCTTCCACCTTTCCAGTAACAAAAAGTTTCTCCAGGTTATCTCGTCCTTTTCTGGCAATGTGTCTGAAGTACTGGAGTATCCGACGAACAGTATGGTGGATGGTCTAGTCGATATGTCTAGATGTTTTAAAATCGACACGTTAGCTCGATGTTCAGTTCATGAGATCCTCAGCATTTTTCTCCAACACGACATCTAAGGAGTCTTAAACTAAACCTTCTCTAACTGCCTCTATGGTCTGTCGGTTAAGTCCGTGAATTTAGACTCGGAGGTACCGGGTTCCTGGTCGGGACACAAAAATATTTATTAATGTAAATAAATACATTTAATTAATATTTGTGATATTTCTCGAGTTTGGTACGCTGGAGACATCGACGAGCTTGCCACTTGTCATGATTGGCCTATAGTAAAGCAGGCAAAATGTGAATCCGCTTATAAGCGTGGTTTCTGACCACTCCGAAAGGGAAACGGTCGTGAAGATACTTTACTTTTACTTTATTTATTTTTAATTTGAAACACCACCTCTCTTAACTTAACTTAAAAAAAAAATTTTTTTCGCTCTGAGAAAGTTGAGAACTTTACTCAAAAATATATTGTTTTTATAAGCAAAAAGAAATCCATTTTTTTTAATACCTACTCAACACAACCTATATTTTTGTGGGTGTATTGTGTTTTTTATATTATTTGATAACAATGATATTTTTTTAGTAACTATAGCTACTATCTGTCAGTATAAGGCTAGGTTAATCCTCCCTCGTACACTCCGCGAAGTAACGGTCTTTTTCACTTCCTGTCTTCCACGCCCTACGTACAGTCAGAGGGAAAAGTATTAATAGATGTGGCAATAGATGATGGCTTTTACAGCGTTGGCCATAGCTAGTGTCATACACCTTAGTTTTATACTGTAAGTATCTGAGAAAACGCTTTTCAATAGACTCATAAACAGTCATAAGGGTAAACAAAGTACCATTGCGGCTAGCGATGTCTACAATTTTTTTTATAGCGCGAGGGTTAGTGATGCTGCTTGATACCTACGATAGTATATCGATAATTTACTAATATGCCCAAAGCAAGACCAGCGATCTTGGCCTTGGTCTTCGTCTTGCACTCCTAATCTTGTTCTTGGCATAATTCTTGCCCAAGAGTGATCTGATGTCAATTTTTAATGTCAATTTATTAACGATTCCACAAAAACCGGGTCAGACGGCTTAACGTGCTTTCCGAGGTTGTATTATATAATCTATGACAAATGTACGTATTTCTCATTGGTACATCCCGAAGTTAAACCGATTTTTTTTTAATGCGTTTTTACAACCGAGCCACCACCATTTTTAATAAATTAAGTTGCAGTCAATTTGTAATTGATTAAATTTAAAAACGCTTTTGATACTGACTGTACCTTGTTACTAGAAAAAGTCGTTAAAGATATTTACCGCGTGATTTTGTATGCTCTTACTTTTGACTAATATGTTATTCTATTGATAGAAACTTTCTCTAAGAAACCATATGTGACAAAAAGCAATAAATTTCTTTGGCTACTCTCTACGATTTTTTGATTCTAAAAAACTAATTATTATGGTGTTTTTTTTTTTTGTTCTATTCTCCCGATGGATGATGAATGAGATGATAGGGAAGGCAAAGGCTCTAGCCCCTACAGCCAAGTCTGACATAATATACCTTTCTTTTTTATGAGTTAATGAGGTCATCATTAAATTCCAGATGGGAGTAAGTAATATGGGAGTTGACAGCGCGGGAAAACCGCAAAAAAATTAACTGCAACTTGTGCCCCATATTTAAAGTCCAATTTATCGTTTTCCATAATTATTCACACTGTAGCACATTATTAAACAAAACAACACCACTTTTGACCAATAATACATTAGTAGTAAATTAATTTACAAAACAAGAACTTCCACTTGACATGTCCACGCAAAATGGCGCCAAGAACTCCTTAGTATGGTGAAGCTAAAAAAAATTTTGTCACTTCCGACATATTTCGTAGCAATAGTTGTTTGTTTCTATCAATAGAATAACGTATTAGTCTAAAGTTAGACCATACAAAGTCAAACCTATATGGGTAGGTATTATATAATTTGGATTAGGGCTTCCAATCCCGGTAGTTCGAAATCCCGCGTAATTTTTCTAGTCCCGCTTTTACGATGTAGCGAAGAAGCACGTATTCGACGATTGGATATATAATCGAACTAATTTGACTGCTTAAATTAACATATGTACTCCGTTGTTCTCAACTTTGGAAATTTTCAGAAGAACTTTTTTTATTAGACAATCAATTGCAAAATTCACTAACCGAAATTCTAAATTGCCCCATGAATGACCGTATTTGGGCCCAGGCCTCACTACCAATTCGGTTCGGAGGCCTAGGCACCCGCAAAATTTCTAGTGTAGCACTGCCAGCTTTTCTGTCGTCTGTACATAGTACTGTCGAGCTCTACGGGAGAATCACTAACCTATCTTTGGGTTCCGTTGAGCCGTCGTACTTGTCAGATGCCTGGTCAGTAGCATGTCCAAATGTTTCGGTTCCAAATTTACCAAAAATCCAACGACTATGGGACGAGCCGCTCTGCAAACTTTTACAGAAAGATATTTTATCTGCCAGTAATATGAAAGAGCGGGCTCGCCACTAGAGAGTCAGGTCTTTGGTTACAGGCTTTTCCCTCAGCATCGGTTGGCACACTCCTTGATCGAAATACACTGACCATGGCGGTGTGCCTTCGTCTCGGAGCCCGGACTGTCCACCCGCACCAGTGTCGATGCGGAGAACCAGTCGATCATCTCGGACACCACGGGCTTTCTTGTGCTAGAAGTGCTGGCCGCATTCCTCGTCACGCGGCTCTCAACGACATCATCCGAAGGGCTCTTGTCACTGCTGGAGTACCCGCAATATTAGAACCATCTGGGATTGTGCGGAGCGATGGCAAGAGACCCGACGGAATGACTGTTGGGCCGTGGAAACTTGGCAGGTCTCTGGTGTGGGATGCGACGTGTGTAGATACATTAGCTCCATCTCACATACAGGCGACCTCGTCAGGCGCGGGAAGTGCGGCTTTTTCTGCGGAGAACCTCAAATTGCGCAAATACGCTAACCTTGGTATCGGTTACGAATTTGCGCCGTTTGGGGTCGAGACGATGGGCCCATGGGGACCGTCAGCGAGGCGCTTGGCCAAGGAGTTGTCAAAGCGGCTGACAGAAAGGTCTGGAGACAGGAAGGCTGGCAATTATTTCTGCCAACGTATTAGCCTCGCTATACAGAGGGGAAATGTTGCCAGTCTCCTTGGGACTATCTCGGATGGGACGTCTCTAGAGGACATTTTTTATTTATAGTTTGTTTATTTTTAATTTTATTATTTAGGTAGCTTTTAATTTATATTAAATGTACTATAATTAATTTCGAATAAAAGATATATTACTGCTTAAATATATTTTATTAATCCTTGCAGCTATACTCGTGTATGCTTGTGTGTTAATAAAAGTGAAGTATCATCACGACTGATTCCGTTCCGGGGTAATCATAAACCACGCTAATAAAGCGTATAAAAAAGTATAATATGTAGTTTATCAACCATCTAGTTTCCGTAACACAAGCCTCGTAGCTTACCACGGAAACTAGATGGCGCTGTGTGACCTGTGTGGAAATATAAAAAAAAACTATTAAGTTTATTTATTTGTTGACCGCCTCCGTGGTCTAGTGGTAACAAACGTAGCCATGAACTCGGGAGGTCGTGGGTTCGATTCCCACCGGGGGCAAGTTGTACATTGTATAATTTGTCTCGGTCTGGGTGTTTATATGTATAATATGTATATATTTACAAAAAAAGAAAGTATATTATGTAGTTTATCAACCATCGAGTTTCCGTAACCCAAGCCTCGTAGCTTACCACGGAAATTAGATGGCGCTGTCTGGAAATATTTATTATTTATTTATTTATTAAATTATTATTTTACTTTCTTTATACTATTAAGTCCATCATAGAAAAGACAAAAATAACATTCTAATCTACTTAATAATCCATATAAAAAGCTAATATAATAGTAAACGCATCACAAGCATCGCAGCTTACCCCTCTTCAATAACCCTTAAGCGAAGACCCTCCCACGAATGCGCGACGAACGCAGAAGGTGTAACATCTACCCCACTACGGACGGGGCGTGGCTTGCTCGACACACTCAACCAGCCGTTACAAGTCCACCGCTCCGTCGAGAGCTTACACGCTTCCGAGCTTTTTTTAATATAGAACGCGAAAAGTTGTAAAGTTTTCCGCGTAAATAATTGGGACACGGTGCGCTTTTAAGTGTTAAGTTAATTGAACAGTAATGTTTTAGTTAATTTCTAATTGTGTATGTTTTGCTGAATTTTTGGGGTAAGTTTTTTTTGTATTTACGATAATAATGTTAATTAATTAATATTAAAATACTGTTCCCGTGGTCTAGTGGGTAAGGCAGTGGATTTAGACTCGGTGATACCGAGTTTGATTCCTGGTCGGATAACAATAATATTTATTAATTTAAAATAATTTAATTTAGTTTTTATTTAATTTATTTGTGATATTTCTCGAGTTTGGTACGCTGGAGACATCGACGAGCTTGCCACTTGTCATGATTGGCCTATAGTAAAGTTGGCTAAATGTGAATCCGCTTATTTATTGGCGTGGTTTGTGACCACCCCGAAAGGAAAACGGTCGTGATGATACTTTACTTTTCTATATTTAAATAATCACTCCTCGTCATTTACTTTCATATTTTAGGCTCAAGCGGTTAAGTCCGTGGATTTAGACTCGGAGGTACCGATTCCTGGTCGGGACACAAAAATATTTATTAATGTAAATAAATACATTTAATTAATATTTAATTAATTTGTGATATTTCTCGTGTTTGGTACACTGGAGACATCAACAAGTTTGCCACTTGTCATGATTGGCTTATAGTAAAGTTGGCTAAAAGTGAATCCGCTTCTTTATAAGCTTGGTTTCTGACCACCGGGAAAGGGAAACGGTCGTGATGATACTTTTAACTTTTTTAATAAAGTACCTAAAAAAAATATGTATTTCAAGTAAATTAATATAAATTAAAAGCTAATTAAATAATTTAAAAAAATTGAAATATAAACAAAACTATAAATAAAAAAATGTCCTCTAGAGACGACCCATTCGAGATAGTCTCAAGAAGACTGGCAACATTTCTCCTATATATAGCGAGGCTAATACGTTGGCAGT
Source organism: Tinea semifulvella (assembly GCA_910589645.1). Taxonomy (NCBI): domain Eukaryota; kingdom Metazoa; phylum Arthropoda; class Insecta; order Lepidoptera; family Tineidae; genus Tinea; species Tinea semifulvella. The sequence continues at coordinate 3,282,121 of OU342604.1, forward strand.
TTAATTTTATATGAATTATCTGTTAAGTAGGTATAACTTTCGATTAAAAATTGTTTCCTAAAATTCAAGTAAAAACAATAAAATATTCATAAAAAGAATTTTGACAATCAAATCTCGTCTACGCGCTACGAGAAATTACAATCTCTTCCGAGAAAGACATCAACGCGCGCGCCAAATCTTTCTATGGTCCTACTAGACCTTTTATAAAACAATTTAACATGTGATATACGTAATTTTAACAATGCATAAAAGTTAAATAAAAAAAGTAAAGTATCATCACGACTGTTTAACTTTCGGGGTGGTCAGAAACCAAGTTTATATATATAAGCGGATTCACATTTAGCCAACTTTACTATAGGCCAATCATGACAAGTGGCAAGCTCGTCGATGTCTCCAGCGTACCAAACTCGAGAAATGTCACAAATAAATTAAATATTAATTAAAATGTATTTATTTACATGAATAAAGATTTTTGTGTCCCGACCAGGAATCGAACCCGGTACATCCGAGTCTTGATCCACGAACTTAACCGCTAGACCACGGAGGCAGTTAATGAAAAAAATCATAATAATCATGTATTTATAATCTTTTTTCATTTATTTACTAAGGATGGTAAAAAGTAGTGAGCTACAATATTCGTATAATAAAAATAATATCACAATCTACTATAACAAGAAATAAAATATATTACATAGATTTAGACTCGGAGGTACCGGGTTTGATTCCTGGTCGGGACACAAAAATATTTCTTAATTTAAAAATAATACATTTTATTAATATTTAATTTATTGTGATATTTCTCGAGTTTGGTACGCTGGAGACATCGATGAGCTTGCCACTTGTCATGATTAACCTATAGTAGAGTTGGCTAAATGTGAATCCTTCGAGCGATAACTCACTCAAAATCGTACGCTCTTAAATAGGAATCTAAAATCTAAATTAAATTAAATAAATTATAAATGTCTAAATCCAAATCACCACCAATGGGCAAAATGCCAATACTACTGGCTGCATTACCGCAATGAATAGCAAATAGGCCAGTACTATTTCCTGTGCACTTGGTCCCCACGGACAAGAGTTTCAACTCCAAACGGCGCAAAAACACATGTTTCAATAAGCTGGGTGTATTTCCGACGTTTAAGGTTCTCTGCTTGTAGTGCAGCAGCGCCCGTGTCCTTGGAAGTTAAGAACAGTCCCAACAGGCGCACAGGTGGCATCCCACACTAAAAGCAGACCTATCCTTCATGATACCAACGTCATTCCATCGGGTCGTTTTGTCGACTTTCGGGTTGCACATAGGCATGTAGTCTACCTTAATTCTGACTTGCCTGGTGGGTTACTGCTGTACCAGGTATTGTATTCTCATAGGTACTGATATATTTTTAGATATAAATTTAAAAGGTTATTAATTGATCGTTGTGGTGCAGTTCTGTATATGTTTTATTTTGTAAATCTGATATAGCTGAGTTTTCCTTGCAGATTCCTTTCTCAGTCAGATTAAACATTAACAGGTCACTGGAATTTGCTAAGCTGCTGGTCTTCTGCTAACACCTTACTTATTGGACCACTTTGTTGCTTAGTCTTCTACTAGCAGGAGTAGAATCATTCAAAATACATAATTAAATTAATGACGTTTCATAAATTTTAATGCCTGTAATAGGTTTACGTGAATAAAGATATTTTGACTTTGACTTTGTCTCTTGCCATCGTCAAAGTCAAGTCAAAATTTAATTAATTATGAAACGTTATTATTTATTTTTTTTCAACTAGTGCGTTCTTCCAGTGCTGTCGTACTGAGCAGAAAGGTGGACACTAACAGTGGGTCTGGTCCACAAATTGAAGGTCGCTCAGCAGGCTATGGAGAGAGCTATGCTCGGTATTTCTCTGATGGATAAAGTCCAAAACGAGGAAATCCGTCAGAAAACCAAAGTTACCGATATAGCGTTCAAAATTAGTAAGCTGAATTGGCAATGGGCTGGACATGTCTGTCGTAGAACCGATGAACGATGGAGTGGACGAGTTCTATAGTGGAGACCACGTACGGGAAGACGCAGAGTGGGTCGACCCCCCGCTAGATGGACGGTGGGGGTTGGATTAGGGTGGCAGGAGATCGTGTGAAGTGGCGAGCCTTGGGAGAGGCCTATATCCAGCAGTGGAGACACAGGCTGATGATGATGATTATTTAAATTATTTTAAATGATTCTACTCCTGCTTGTGGAAGATCCAAAGAGTAAGCTGATAGCAGAAGACTAGCAGCTTAGCAGATTCCAGTGATCTGTTAATGTTTAATCCGACTGAGAAAGGAATCTGATTGTGGTGTTTATTATTTTGCCATGCCTAAACTTCGATTCCTTGTCCCGAAGGTCGATGGTAAGAGAATGCCAAGCGGCATTACATCGCCTTTTGTATTAAACAATAAAGTTTTTAATAAAAAATAATATTTGTATATTTATTTGTATATTTGTATATTTCACCTATATAACAATCGTTATATTTTGGTATGTCAGTTAACAAATTTTAAATAATAACAACAGTTCTATTAACACCATGCATCGTAGACAAAGGAGCACAGGAACACAATACAGTAGAAGGCATAAGACCACAAAACTATACAACTATTTAAAAGAATTTTCAGTCAAAGGCATGTCAATAAATTCTGACAGGTTATAAAAAGCATTATTTTGAAAAAAGAGTTTCAATTTTGTTTTAAATTCATTTGGTTGTAGTCTAGTTACAATCTCAGGTACTTTATTGTATAATGTAATTTTCAACGGCAAACCTTGTTTAAACGTTTTTCTTAACCTGGTTTGCCTTATATAGATTTCATTCTTGTTTCTTAGGTTATACTTAGTCAAACTAGATATTTTTGGAAGTTCATTAGCTTTCGCATGAACCTCCTGTAAGCAACTATATACATACAGAGACGTGACTGTCATAATCTTGGCATCAACAAAATAATTTCGTACTGTGGTTCTGGCTTTTAAATTAAACAATATTCTAATTGATCTCTTTTGTTGTATGAACACTGTTCGAATATCTGCCGCGTTACCCCATATGGTTATAACGTAAGCAATTAACGAATGAACAAAGGCGTAGTAGACTGTTTTTAAGGTGACAAAATCAACCAAATGTTTTAGCTTACTTAAGGCATAATTCGCAGATGCTAGTTTTTCACAGATTTTTTCTATATGACTTTTATGACTTAATGTATTATCTATGCAGGGTTGCACAGACTTATTAATACTAGGGGCCACTCGGCCAAATCATGAACTGATAGCGGGCCGGCCGCCAGAAGTAGGTATAGGTAGTTAAAGACAATAAAGAATTGATAAAAATTTATTAAAATTAAAAAAGAAATTATTAATTTGAAGCGTGGCACTGCATAGTGCTTACAATCTTTTTTATATTTGGCTCAAATTTACTTGTAGCAACACGTAAAACTGCTTCCAAACTTTCATTTGCAAGGCGGTTTCGATTTTTTGTTTTATTATTATTTAGTATTGAAAAAGTTTGTTCACATATATAGGTAGAACCAAATAAGCTGGCACATTTTAGAGCGTTTATGCGCAACTCTTCGTACATATTTTTATCAATGCAGCGGTAAAAGTTCAGCAAGTCTCCTTCGTTGAATTTGTTGCGTAAATCTTGGTCATTTTGAATGTCGATAATTTCTAACTGCATTGACTCTGGCGCATTTTCAACTGAAATAGTGAAAGGATTGCTGAATATGTCCAACAGAGGTTTCACTTTTTTAAACTCCGAAAATCTGTCTTCAAAAGATTGAATCAAAATATCTAGCTTTTCTACATAACTGAAATTAATCGCAGTTTTGTTGAATTTTTCAGCCATTTTCTTATAATTCGGAAAATGATTATAATTTCCAGAATTCAATTGTGATCTGAAAAGTGTCAGCTTGCATTGAAAGGATGTTACATGAGCATAGAGCTGGGATATCAGTTGATTTTTGCCTTGAAGCCGTGTGTTCAAGACATTCAAATGATTTGTAATGTCAACTAAATAAGCTAAATCACACAACCAATCAGGATTTTTAAGTTCCGGGACATCCCTTTGCTTTTCCGCCAGAAATATTCCAATTTCTTCTATTAAATTTAGAAATCGTTCCAGTGTCAATCCACGACTTAGCCACCTTACTTCTGTATAATACAGTAAATCTCCGTATTCGCTTTCGATGTCATCAAGGAATTGTTTGAATTGTCTGTGATTGAGTCCTCGTGATTTTATGAAATTTACAGTCGAAACTACTACTTTCATTACATTTTGAAATTCATTTTTTTTAGAACAGAGGGCTTCCTGGTGTATAATGCAGTGAAACTGCATGAGATCTTCAGTGTTTATGTTTTTTTCTTGCAGGTGCTTTTTCAGCAAAGTAATTAGCCCGGAATTGATACCAATCATGGAAGGAGCACCGTCAGTCGCAACTCCCGATAACTTAGATAAGTCCAAATCAGTTTTTGAACACTCGTCCAAAAGTCCATTGAGTATATCTACTCCTTTGGTTTGACCTTTCAATGAACACATTCCTAATAACTCTTCGAAGACTTCAAAATCTTGAGTAACACCTCGTATGAATATGAGAAGTTGAACTGTGGAACTAATATCAGTCGATTCGTCGAGTGCTAATGAAAAAAATTCCATGATCTTAGTTTTTTCAATTAATTGTTCCGCAATATTACCTGACAAGGACATAATTCGTCTTTGGATAGTCATACGATTCAGTTGAATTTTCTCAAACTTTTTTGCTGCTTCTGGACACATTTTCTTAGCGGCAATTTCCATGCATTCTTTTACAAAATCGCCATCATTGAAGGGGCGACTTCGCTTTGCTATCATTCGAGAAATTTCATAACTAACTTCTGTAGCCGTTTCTGAATCTTGAATGTGTTTTGTAAACATAGCTTGCTGACCAATAAGCTCCCGTTTTAAAGACAACATTTTTTGCTTTCTTAATTCGCCTGTAAACTTGGTAAAAGAAGGATGCTGCGTTTCATAGTGCCTTTTTACATTATAATCCTTTGCAATCGCAACAGAATTCTTGCAAATTAAACAAACGACTTTGTTATGCGACCATACAAAAAAGTATTTCTCAGTCCAAATTTCTTGAAACTGCCGATTTTCATCTTTAACCTTACGTTTTTTACTAGGTCCTGGCTTCTCCATGTTGCGTTCTAATCCTGGCTAGGATTAACACAGCACCTAAAAACAATTACAGTACCCACTTAAATTACCTATCCTTTTTTAAATTATCAAAAATAATTGATTAAATATTATTTCTCAGAAATTTTAAGATTTTTATACAGATTTTATCTGAAATAATGACGTAATTATTACAGTTAGAGAAATTCTTATAAAAATAGTAATTTCTTTGTTTATTTTAATATTTAGCCAACATTAAAGCTAAATTTGATTAAAATTGATTAAATAGGTAGGGAAACACTTATTAATAACAGAGTTTTACTTACGTTTTCACAACACAATTATACACGGCACTTGACGGGTTAACACTGCAACAGGAAATCTACGTTGAATGTGGATCAAAATATATGACACCGGCTAGTCGAGTTAAAATCTACACTAGAACTATTGCCTCCCAAAAACACTAATAAACTGCACTTATTCTCAATCACTTATTACTTCGCTTTGTATTTTCGCGCTTATTTCTTTCTGTTGTTGACACTTCACTCAAATGAAAAGCGAACTGTTCGGCCGCTGCGGTTAACGTGATTTTTATACCGCGCAAACGACTCTGGAAGCTTCGTGTAGATACGCGAGCAATCGGGAATACGGGACTATATCTATCTCGCTTGCTCACCGCGCTAGAAAATTCTTGATTTCTATAGCGAGCGATGTTACTTGACTTAGCAATTTTGGGCGCTAGATTCAAATTGCGCGCGCGCGAGTTTCACATTACTTTTCGAACATATTTTTTTTTTGTTTTATTCTGGAATAGAATTCAATATTTTTCGAATGCACGAGAGTATTATTTTTGCTGTCGGCGGGCCACCAGTATTCGACCCACGGGCCGCATGCGGCCCGCGGGCCGCGGTCTGTGCATCCATGATCTATAGTATACCCTAGAAATGTATTTTTAACAATATTATTTAAATTATATCTATTTGTGGTAGTATATTTAACAATTACATTTTTTTTCTATATTAAGCAATATGCCATTTGCCTCAAACCATGCTTCTAAAATAGCTGTTGTATCTATTATATTGCTATTCAACTCCACTTCATTGGCACCATTTAATCCTACGTAAGTATCATTAGCAAACAAGCTTACAACTGCGGGTTCAGGTATATTACTAGGCAGGTCGTTAATGTAGATTAGAAATAATACTGGACCCAAAATTGAACCCTGTGGAATGCCAACGACATTGGCAGCATCATTCGAAAGAACTTCATTCACTAACACCTAATAAATAAATAAATCTCCAACGAACTCAGCTATATCAGATTTAGAAAATATAATGTATACAGAACATTACAATGATCACATCACTAATAGAAGGGTATGCAACTAAAACTACAGACACAAGGGCCCGACGAATGTCGTCATTGACGATGGCGTGCCTTGGGATGCGACCCAGTGCTCTTGCTGCAGGAGAGACCGCGGTCGCCGAGTGTATATAATGTTTAATTCTCGTGAGTAAAACATACAAAAAAATCAGCAGTAAAACTAGTTCTATTCAATTTATAAAGACAGAAAAATGTTTATAAATCTCACAACCACGACGAGTTTTACAATGATTATAATTACTCACAACAAAGATAAATACAAAACATAGAAGTATATATACTAAAAAAAAATAGATAGAGCAGACATTTTATTACGCTATCTATTCTTCTCTTGTCGAAGAACAAGTTGGCGTATTGTTAGTGAAACAACAAACTCAATTAAGAAAAAAAAAATTACGCCGAACACGACCATATCCAGCTGTAATAGGCTAATAAATTCTGATACGATTGTCTTAGCTCTAATTATCATCATACCGTTTGGTTTCTTACCCTAACTGATCCCCAATATTGCTTTTGCTTGTAAAATATATATGTATTTGTTTTGTACTAGCACGACATGTAACCTTCCGCCCACCTGATAGTAAGTGGCGCGCGAGGTCCATGAATGTTAGAAACTGGAATCATACATTTATGACATCAGTCTAACTTGGCATGACGGCAATTCGAGTCTGATCCCGAAACATGTGGATACACTTTACTGGCCTTATCGGCACGAACGGTGGATACTTAAGAAGTATACGCCCACTTTTTAAAATTGCAATAAGCATTACTTGAACTATTTATTACTCTTATAATGTTATTATTCGTTGTAGTAAGTGTATTGTAGTTCGCATATTATTGTGTATATAAGTATATATTTCCCGTTTACGTAGTGTATGTATATAATTAGTTATCTAGTCTATGTAGTGTATGTTAAAATATATATGTATATATTTTATGTAGTTTAAGTATTATTATTTTTATGATGTTTATCGTATATTTAATTTAACTAGTACTAATAAGTGTTTTTTTTTTTTTATTTTTTTTTTATTTTGCCATGCCTAAATTTCGATTCCTTGTCCCGAAGGTTGATGATAAGAGAATGCCAAGCGGCATTACATACGCCTTTTGTATTAAACAATAAAGTTTTTAATAAAATAATAATAATAATAATACTTCCCCGCTCCAGCGGACTGAGCAAATTACCACCATCAGGTTGCCTACCACCTATTTGTTGTTCTCGGTGAAAGTATGTGCCATTTGCAATGATGTCAAATGCCAATTTTTACTTTCAAGGAAAACTAATATTGTAAGATTGCCATGATGATATTTATATAAAAATAACACAGCTTGAAACAAGACTTATTGTAGATATTTGTTATATATAAGAGACTGGCAACATTTGCCCATTGTATAGCAATGCAGAAACAAATTGCCAGCCTTGCAAAAGGTCTGTTCAAATAAGTTTCTTAAAATTGATAATAATAAATAAAATAAAATCAGTTTTTATTTGTTACAAAAATAAGAGTTAATAAAAATGTTAAATATAGTTAAAAAATAAAAAATAAAACAAAGATATTATGACAAAAGGGTCTATGGTTCAGAAAATGGTGTTTGAAGCAGGTTCCAACAACCTCTGTTATTATACCATAGCCGACATTTAAATTTAGTGGAACAGTAATATAAATAAAAGATTAAACAAAATTCATTAAAAATAAAATAAAACAAATAAAAAAACTAAGATTTTTTTTTCTTATTAAAAAAACTGAAACCTAGACGGGAGCTGTTTCAGTCTGCTTCACAAGCAGCCATGCTGCACACATTTTACGAAAAGTGGGTAACGTTGTAACTATCGCGTCCTGAACGGGCGGTGGAAGATTATTCTATATTTTGGCAGCGGCATGCTTGAAGCAGCCCCGGGCGCCTACCAGGCCGTACATGGGAAGGTTAAACAAAAGACTCTGTGTCTAAATTATATTATAAAATAATATCCCAATTTTGAACCAAGCTTTTAATAAAAATAAGTTTTGATACTGTCTACCTAACTTAGGTCTAAAAATACAAATAATGAATTCGTTTGCATGTTTGTGTGGTGATATTAACATAGTAAAATAGTTCTTATTCTTTAGTTAATAGAGGTGATTGAAGAATTTGGCTAATATAATGCGGTCTCGTCATGGTGTATCACTCGCGTGGGTAAATCTTACTTGTGCTGTAGGGATTAATAAAAAACAGCTTTTTATTTACAAAATTATTTAAAAAGACAAACACTGGGCCTAGACGAACATTCAACTTTATGTCACTCCACACCAAAACTCCAAAATCATTCAAAAACGCACTGTGTGTGGAAAAAACTATATGAAGTGAATGGATCGAAAGTTATTTTTTAGATTTCCAACCGCTCCAAAATCCAACACTCCATTACTCCAATGACGACGTCCAACTCGGATCGGAAATCGCGGATTCCAAACGCGACGTGTGATAACTCCACGTTCGTCGCCACGCTCGTCTGTGGCCTATCCAGCACGCCATTTTGCGATTAGTTCGTTGCGCGCAACCGTCGAGAACGTACCTATGTATTCGTAATGTCATCGGCAAAATAAACTTATTAGAAGTCATACAAAAATTTACTTGCCTTTCAGCTTTAGTCCACGTAACCTCGGATGTTTTTTTTTTAAATTATGATGCAATAAGAAAATATTCTGTTTCCGAATGTTTGGATTCCTGTATACTTTTTGTGACATTAAATGATTTTATTATTATTATGTCTTTATAAAAGGGGGACTGGTGTAATAGATTTAAAAACTATTTATTGTTATGAATAAACATATCTTTGAAAAAAAATACAATAAAAAGTTAGGTGCAGACATAGTTGTAAACCTCTAGTTTTTCTCCATAACCGCAACATAATCTGTAAATGAATAGTCTTTTTATCTTAACTACTTGGTGTGACAGTTGGCGTCGACTTGTTTAACCATTTGAAATAGTTAGTAGAAATAAAAATAGACATCACAGATCTTAATTGTAATCACCTAACTCAAAGATAGCCATTATAAATTCCGCATATAGATAGAAAATCGAAAGACGCCTCGTTTGATTAAGTAAAAACAAGGATTTGATCCACCGACGACTCATTATTGCTTGAATAAAAAAAAAATAGTAAAAGTAAAAAAGTAAAGTATCATCACTACCGTTTCCCCTCCGTGGTCAGAAACCACGCTTATAAATAAGCGGATTCAAATTTAGCCAACTTTACTATAAGCGAATCATGACAAGTGGCAAGCTCGTCGATGTCTCCAGCGTACCAAACTCGAGAAATATCACAAATAAAAGTATCATCACGACCGTTTCCCTTTCGGGGTGGTCAGAAACCACGCTTATAAATAAGCGGATTCAAATTTAGCCAACTTTACTATAGGCCAATCATGACAAGTGACAAGCTCGTCGATGTCTCCAGCGTACCAAACTCGAGAAATATCACAAATAAATTAAATGGTAATTAATTAATAAATATTTTGTGTCCCGACCAGGAATCAAACCCAGTACCTCCGAGTCTAAATAAAAGACAGTGCATCAGTGGAGTATAGTAATAATATTAAAAGAGACGAATAATTAATAATTAATAATAATTAATTAATAAATTAGTTAATAAAAACAATTTATTTATTTCAAACAAAACCTTAAATTAAATAAACTATATCACAACAAAATCTAAATTTAACCTACAATACATAGAAAATAAAAATTAAATACTTACAAAAAAATAGCTCCTCCAAATCGCTGTCTTGTGGCATGGCACTAGCAGCATTTCCCCTTTGAATTATGATACTTAATTTTTGTGAGAAAAAACAGCCAGCCCTATATTAGTTAATATATAAATTAAATAATAAAAGAGACGTTTTGTTTGTTTCCCTGAAAAGATTATTAATTTTTAAGAAGGTTCACATTGAGCCAACTTTACTATATGTCCACCGTGATAAGTGGCAAGTTGTCAATGCCTCTAAAGTGCTACGAGACTCGAGAAAAGTGATATATAAAGTCTCGTAGCACATTAGAGGCATTGAAAAACTTCAATATATATATATATATATATATATGCCAAAAAAATGTATATATATATATATATATGTATATATATATACATTTTTTTGGCTTCTTCATAAAAGTTAAATTTAAAATAGTTTTTTTCTTTTTTTTTTAATTCGTTTATTCAGATAAAAACTTAAACTATTTACATTTTTAAAATTATACGCCAAACTGCATAACAGTTTGTTGGTGAATAGTACACTCTTTTTTTACAGTATTTTTTTTACACTATATTTTTAAAACACAAAGTTATTTAAGATTAAATCACATTACTGTTGTATTTACCTAGCAAAAGCAACATAAATTTTCCTTTAAATTCTTTTTTTGTCATTTTTACACAGTCATCAATGGGCATAATATTATTAAATATAATGGGAGTTAAAAACTTTCTAGTTCTTTTACCATAATAGTTGTTATACCGGTATTCATTGTATCTTGTCTTTTGTGAGAATCTGGTATTATAACCACATCCAGTATTTGTATTCATCCAGTATTAATTTGTATGGAGAAGCCAAAAATAGTCAAATTTATATGGAGAAGCCAAAAATAGTCAATTTGTATGGAGAATCCAAAAATAGTCAAATTTGTATGGAGAAGCCAAAAATTTTTGTCACTTCCGACATATGCTTTCTTAGAAAGTTGTTTATATCTATAAATAGGATAACATAGTAAGACCATACAAAATCACGCGGTACATATATACATATAGTGTCTTCACCAGAAATTGAACTCAGTATGCTGCGTCCTAGGCAGAGTTGCACCAATTTGAAGTCTTGGTAATTATAACGGTTACAGTTAAAAATGGCGTTCCAGTTTTATTTTGAAAGTCAGCGTTACAATTACAGTGGCTTCATTTTGGTGTAACTCAGCCGAAATTTATTTATTTATTTAAAAACTTTATTGCACTATGTACAAAGGCAGACTTAATGCCGTTAGGCATTCTCTGACAGCCAAACCTTTGGGACATTTAGACAGATGGTAGGTGCAATATTAAGTAAGTCCATATATATCAATATATACATACCAATATTTACTTACTATTACAAAACACGTACATAAATAAATTATATATTGTCTATTTGTATATATATGTATATATATGTTTATAATACTTGCATGTAGTTTATGTAATTTCTTGGTATGTAGTGTATTTATAAATTAGACTAATATTATTGGATTGTTGCACCCTGCCCATAATCTCTCACCATCCCAAAGGTTAGTTGTCAGAGAATGCCTAACAGGCATTAAACTCGCCTATGTACCTAATTTTAAGTTTTGGTGCAATAAAGAATTTAAAATAAATAAATAAATATATATCTATGTCCCCTAATGCTAGATGACAGAGGCAGTACAAGAGATTTAACTAGTCTGGATTAACGTATCGTCTCTGAAGAGAGCTACACAATTGTACAATATAATGTGTAGCAAAAACACATTTAAATTGAGATTGGAACGGATAATATCTCCAAAAATATAATACTTAAACCTGTAATTAAGGAAGCCAGAAGAATCATTTTATTGCTCACGCATTACTTAATAGTGTTGAAAAATATGCATCTGTTGACGGCGAAGACATAATATACCTACGGGTATAACGATAAAAGACATACATATCTACGTTCATTAACCAATCGCATTCTGAGAGCGGTTTGTGATGGGATCCCCAGTAAAATACTCTCACAGTGGCTGTCTGTTCAGCAGAGCCCAAACCGTAAATAAACATAAATCGGTCCTGGCGCTTGGGAGTGAGCAGTGGTGTTCTGCTCGATTTCCTCCGAAAGCTTGACTCGGTAAAGTCGAGTAAAATTTGTGTTATTTATTATTTTATTTAATTCTTTATTTTATTTATATCTTCACGCCAGTTTCCTTGCGGCGTAGGCAGCGACGATTAAGCACTATTTCTCATTATCACCGCAAATATCTCTTACGCTTCTTCGACATTCATCAGCCATTTCATACATGCCATTGTTTCGTAGACTATTTATTGCACCTTGATAGTGTTTTATCCGTAGTCTAGTGATAACAAACGTTGCCGTGAACTTGGGAGGTCGTGGGTGCGATTCCCACTGGGAGCAAGTTGTACATTGTATAATTTGTCTCGGTCTGGGTGTTCATATGTATAATATGTATATATTTACAAAAAAAAAACTATAACATGTAGTTTATCAACCATCTAGTTTCCATAACACAAGCCTCGTAGCATACCACGGAAATTAGATGGCGCTGTGTGACCTGTCTGGAAATATTTATTTATTATTTATTTATTTGATTGTTGACTACCCACAACTTTCGCATTATATATCTGGTTTTAACAACATTTCAACATGCCCAAACCATCGGAGTATGCCTTTCCTTATTTTTGTCCCTATACATTAAATCATACAATAAGTATAAAAATAAGATAATATACACTTAAATTAAAATTAATGTGATACACGTGAAGGTAAATAAAGACTGTACATCAAATCGATCGGATGTTTGTTTAATGAAATGGATATTGAAGAAGACGAAACCACACACACATGCAGACTTAATGCTGAACGAAATTGTATTGTGAATTGTGTAATGACGGCTGACTCAATTCTTTTTTTTTTTTATTTATTTGCAGGAAACATGGTAACAAACAATATTAGGTCTTATTATTATTAAATGGGTCACATATTTCGCCATAAGCATGCAAAATTTTACAACAACTGTTATAGAAGTAAAGTGTCTAAAAACTCAGCGTTGCTTCTTTAGTAACTTTACTTCACAAAAACCTTTGTGTTGCTTAAAATACACATAGTATTCCTCCAAATTCTTTTTTTCATTTCAATTCATTCTTTCAGTAACTGTTGCAATGGTTTGCTGGAATTCCTATCTTGCCAACTGCCATTGCGTTAAGCTGAATCTGGAATCCGTTTCTGAACATTACTTCTGTAAGATTATAATATTTTATCGTCTTCATTTAGGGGTTTTTTGGAATATTTAATTCTCACGGAACTGTAAGCTCTATAATAACTTACGGATTTTATTTCTGCAATAGTAACGTAAACAATGCATTAATTGATTTTTTCTTACCACAGTTTGTTACACACTCAATTATTAACAAAATCATAATTAAAAAAACTTTTTCGAATTTAGCATTTGGACTTACAGACATTATGTATTTTAAGTGTGTTTTAAAAAGTAAATTATGTTTTTTTAAACGCTATTGTTAAATGAAGAGGATTCATTTAACGAATGGACTATCAGTCGTAACTGTTGTTAATTTGAGGATAATTTAAGCTTGGTTATGTTCGGCTAAGCCCGCGCATTTCCAACTATATAACTGTCAATAAATAATAAAATTTACAATTCTTAGTTGTATTGTGGCAGAAGCCCGATACGGTGGTCTGACCAGATCCGCACCACACTTAATAGTTCACAACGCACTGCATGGATGGCGCAGCATTATCCGAGACAAAGTTATTCGTGGAGGGGGTGACGACCCTCATCGATGAGGAAAACGATGCAAGGAGTTGTATTCTGTTTTTAGACCACCACGTTTTAGGAGAACAGTCTCTTGTTTATATGTCGATGGCAGCTGTTCGGGAGGCTGCGTGTTTTGTGTAATAATGATTGAAATGGACTCACGCGCAGTTTTAACACCTAATCATGGCAAGTTCGCGCCTCTTCCCTGTAATCGGTCCAAATTATCACCCGGTGTCATTTAGGTGTTTTATTCTGCACAAGTATCGGTTGCAAGAAAACAAAAACTTTATGCCTGCCACACACTTCATGACATTCTTTTTAATTGTTACTATTAATAATTAAAATTATTATATTAAATTTAGAAGGTTATTTTAACTTCTGGTACAAAAAGCATATTATTCAAACAAGGTTATTTTCGATGATAATTTGACATTATAGACCTAGCAACTATTTATTATTGCTCATTGTTAGTTATTTTTATTTGAAATCAAATTTGAAATTATTAAAATAATATAACTATTGACTTAAATTAATTTAAAACTTTGACATAATCATAATATAAATTTAAAAAATGTACGAATATAATAGTAATTTTATATAGTTGTTATTGATGAATATATGTGTATGTATGTGTGTGTGTATGTATATGTGTATGTAATATTAGGTTTATAACATAAATGTTTAATATTTTCATGCCGCTAGCTGTAGAATGCTTCGGAAATTATGTATAAGACCACATTATTATTTTGTACACAGTATTCTGGAAAATAAACATATTTTGATTTTTGATTTTGATATAACCTTTTATTAATGCCATAAGCATATTTTTTAGTTCTTTTAAGCACAGTTTTCTGGAAAATAAATTCTGATCTGCAGAAACCTGTTTCCCTATAGTTTTTGTTTTAATTTTAACGGGTCTTTACGCGATTTACCTTAGGTACTCGTACGTACCAACGTTTCGGCCAAATTGCATTGGCCGTGGTCACGGGTCGACTGGAGATGCGCGATGTAGATAATAATAATAAAACAAATAATGCAATAAAGTTTAGTCTGAAAGCTCTGAAAGAAAAAAATTAATGAAACTGTTAGGTAAGACAGACGTATAGACATACGTGTGTGTAGGGCTTAAAATTTTTGTGCAACAATTTAGTCCCCAGTAGCTGTGTTTCTGTCTGCTCCAGGCTTATCGTGACGAATATTACGAGAATATGGTGGAATACAAATCGAAACGTTTGTGATTTTATGTAAAGGCCTGCGGACACCTGAGACGGTAGGGCAAGGGATGTTCCGCCAGCTAGCGCTGTTGTTAACTGCCTATTTGATATAGTGGCACAGCGACAGCTACCAGGACATCCTGTGGCTTGCGCACTATGGTGTGGTCGGGATTTTGCCACCGGACAGCGTATAAGATACAGTGGCATAGCGACAGCTACCGTGATATTCCGCAGCTTACCAGAGAGCCAGCGCACACATTGGCGCGGCAGGGCAGGGGATTTTGCTACCGGACAGCGTATTAGGTACAATAGCATAGCGACAGTTACCGGGAAAAAACAAGTCTAAGAGTACCTGCTTTTGAGAACCGTAGTCTATGAACTGTTAAAGAAATAAAATGACTGGCATTTTGGAGTGTTATGCTTGTTGCGCAATAAAATAATAATAATAATTATTTATTTCGGTACAAAAACCATATCGTGTTAGTAACAATAATAACTTAAAGAAAACTATGTTAGTAATTGTACGGACTGCTGCCCAAATGCTGGTGCTGCCTGATCACTGCTACAGATTGGATTCTGCTAATGCTAGGGAAGATGCAAATGACCAGACAGCTTGAGTGTTGTTAAACGACTGTACGGACTGCTGCCCAAATGCTGGTGCTGCCTGATCACTGCTACAGATTGAATTCTGCTAATGCAAATGACCAGACAGCTTGAGTGTTGTTAAACGACTGTACGGACTGCTGCCCAAATGCTGGTGCTGCCTGATCACTGCTACAGATTGAATTCTGCTAATGCAAATGACCAGACAGCTTGAGTGTTGTTAAACGACTGTACGGACTGCTGCCCAAATGCTGGTGCTGCCTGATCACTGCTACAGATTGAATTCTGCTAATGCAAATGACCAGACAGCTTGAGTGTTGTTAAACGACTGTACGGGCTGCTGCCCAAATGCTGGTGCTGCCTGATCACTGCTACAGATTAGATTCTGCTAATGCAAATGACCAGACAGCTTGAGTGTTGTTAAACGACTGTACGGGCTGCTGCCCAAATGCTGGTGCTGCTTGATCACTGCTACAGATTGGATTCTGCTAATGCTAGGGAAGATGCAAATGACCAGACAGCTTGAGTGTTGTTAAACGACTGTACGGGCTGCTGCCCAAATGCTGGTGCTGCCTGATCACTGCTACAGATTGGATTCTGCTAATGCTAGGGAAGATGCAAATGACCAGACAGCTTGAGTTCTGCATTAGCAGAATTCAATCTGTAGCAGTGATCAGGCAGCACCAGCATTTGGGCAGCAGTCCGTACAGTCGTGTAACAACACTCAAGCTGTCTGGTCATTTGCATTAGCAGAATCCAATCTGTAGCAGTGATCAGGCAGCACCAGCATTTGGGCAGCAGCCCGTACAGTCGTTTAACAACACTCAAGCTGTCTGGTCATTTGCATTAGCAGAATTCAATCTGTAGCAGTGATCAGGCAGCACCAGCATTTGGGCAGCAGTCCGTACAGTAATTAATCTAAAATGTACATGCTAATTTAATTGACCATAATTTTTAAAATGTTTAAAGGAAGCCTCCTTTGTAAACCAGCCTATTGTCGGTCGCAAGCCCGAGACACTATCTTCTCTCCTAATCACACACGATGGACCCGGCACCGTCAGGGTGAATCCATGTAATGCTTAGAAATTTGTCTACCTTTATATATTGTCTTTAATTAGTTATATGAAAGTGTAAATAACCTTATCAAGATGATAATATAGATATTTTGGCATAATTATATTTTGTGTATGTAGTATATAATAAGTTATATATTTAAAGTGTGTAGTATATGTAGTTCGTTTTTTATGTATTACATGTATGTACTAAATTAAGTAAGTATCGTGTATTATATTTATTTGCACCCTGCCTATGATTTCTCACTTTCCCAAAGGTCAGTTGTTAGAAAATGCCTAACCGGCATTAAACTCGCTTATGTACACTAATTTTAAGTTTTTGTGCAATAAAGTATTTAAATAAATATATAAAAACGGGAAACGACTGCGCTGGTGAAAATATTCCGAAATTGAGCAAAAGAAATACAATACGAGGATCACAGCATAAAATTCAAAATACAATAACAGCAAAAAAAAATGCACGAAATTTAAGAGCAACGATATGCTGTTCTGTTCTGAAAAGTTCTGAAAAATCTTGGAAATTTTTGGTTTGTTCAAACAAGAGGCATGCAAAAGCTTTGAACGTATGAAATTAAGTATTTCGATACTAAGAGAGAAAAGGCAAGTGAGTATATTGGAGTGTTATGTGCAATAAAATTCGGTACACGTTAAAATCTTTACCCTAATAGCCTCTAAATATTGTAAATTAGTTATTGAAAAAATAATCCTTAGTAACACTGATATCCATTCAATAAGAAAATACAAGGTCTAAAGCATGAACGCCTCCAACTAATAGAGTTTATTTTTTTTAAATTATGTATGTACCTACAGTTAAAAATAAAGAAAATTTCAGTAAAGTGTAATCACGACCGTATCCCCAACAGGTCAGGAACACGCTTTTTAAAATAGCAGATTCTCTTCTAGCCAACTTTACTATAGGCCCATCATGACAATCGTCAATGTCTCAGCGTACCAAACTCGGGAAATATCACAAATAAATTTAATAAATTATTGTGTCCTGACCAGGAATCGAACCACTCAAATGGCGACCACAACCACTCTGCCAAGAGTGTAGCGACTAAGAAGAAGAATGATTTGTAATTTAATATGACTTATTATTTTTGTGTTAAAAATTAAAATTGTATTTGTGGCATGACTATAACTGTAATAGGGTCTACCCGTGTATTTATTATAAATAAACAGTGATAAAGACATTGTAAATAGGAGCGTGGCGTATTAAAAAAAAATACATATTTTTTTCGTTGATCGAATCCGTGCATGCTAGCACCCTAATTACTGCAACAAGCCCGCCGCGGGGTGTCCAGAAATGATGAAATTGCTCATCGACACCGACCATCAGGCCTCATTAAATCGACATAAATTTTGGGAATCGTTTCAAACCTGTTCTCGAATCATTTTCTTGTCACACCAAAGCCGTGCATCGAGTTCATCTCGTAACATATATTTTTAAATAAAATTTCTTTAGATGTCATTTTTCATTACCTGCTAAAGATAAAAAAAAGTTCTAGAATACATTTCATCAACCGAATTCCCGTACCTTTATGATAAGTCATGTTTCAAGCGGTGTTATTTTTATAGAAATATCACCATAGCAAGCTTACACTATTAGTTCTCCTTAAAAGTAAAAAATTGTATTTGACATAATTGCAAATAGCACATATTTTAAACGAAAACAACAAATAGGTGGTAGGCGGACTGATTGAATTAATTTTCCCAGTCTGCTGGAGCGGTGAAGTATCCTCCGTTCGTGCCGATAAAACCAGTAAAGTGTATCCACACGTTTCGGTATCAGGCTTGAATTGCCGTCATGCCCAGTCTAGTCGGCATAGTGTTAAGGACTGATTTATTTATTTATTTATTTAATTAAGCAAGTCAACAACATGTTTACAAAATCTGATGTCAGTCATGAGTGTCTAATTTCAGTTGATAACATTCATGGACCTTGTGCGCCACTTACAATCACGTGGGCGCAAGGTCTTTTTTTATTTATAGTTTAGTTTATTTTAATTTTTTTTTTTTAGGTTAGGTATTAATTTATATTAACTGCCCCTTTGTCAAATTTTGGATTAAGTTATATTTATTTATTTTATTTGTAATAGTTGCTAGTAATAGTTTAAGATTTTTTATAAATAATTTCGATTTTAAATTAGTGATTTAATGCATGCATTAGCTGGTAGAAAATGTCACTAGACATTAAATTCGCCTATGTACATTTAAATGTGTTTTTGATTATTATGCAATAAATAAATTATCTATCTATCTAAATCTGGTATAGTTTTGCTTGCAGATTCCTTTCTCCTTCAGATTAAACATTAACAGCTCACTGGAATTTGCTAAGCTGTTAGTCTTCTGCTAACAGCTTACTCCTTGGACCACTTCGCTGCTTAGTCTTCCACTAACAGGAGTCATTCAAAATAATTTAAATTATGACAAGTCACAAATGCCTGTAATAGTTTTACGCGAATAAAGATATTTTGACTTTTAAGTTTGACTTTGACTATTTATTTTATTTAAGTAGTTTGTAATTATTATTTGAATAAATATCTGCGATAAATTACAAACTATATTATATTTAAAACTTATAAAATTGTGCAATAATAAAGCTATTCCAAAGTAGGTATAGAACGAACCGCGTGTGTGGCACAGAAATGCAAATTTATCCGCTTAGTCGCCTGTAGTGTTGCTATCAGCATCTCGACTCGACACTTGAGTCTGGCCACACCGTGTCACAACTATAGCTACCTACTATAGTTAGAATCCTTTACATAACGAGCTAATTTAGCTTAAAATGCTATGTGCAATGGGACATTATTTTTATTATTCCTTTTTCCTTTCTAAGTTTACTCTTTCCCCCTTTTTTTCTAACTAGTCTTAAGATAGTTACCTCTCGCTCGCACACTCCAACATTTTAAAATATTGTAAAAAATCTGAGGTTCATTTAAAATATATATATTCAAAATAGTGAATAATCACATAGATTCTCCTACTCTTTTAGACAATGTCACGTTTAGAATGCCTCGACTTACCTCACGTTCTAAAGACTTGTTCATTTCCTCCTTTAGCAAAACAAATTATGCAAAAAACACCTTTTTAAGACGAGCAGTAAAACTAGATATAATGATTGCTTGGTTGACATGGACATATTTGCTTGCTCTAAGTCAGTGTATAGGAGCAGAGTCCGTGAGATAATTAGAGTTAAGTATTCGATAGAATAGACTTAAAAGTATTTTTTACTTTATTTTATGGTTTAATTGTATTTTGAAAATGTAATAAGTATAGTTTACAGTTTTGGTACTCCAGGTCTAATTATATGTATATTGTTTGTTATATAAATTGTATTATGACTGTTTGTTACCATAATAAAATAAAATAAAATAAATAAATATTTATCTACTACTCAAAGGCCCAATTAATGGATACTGTAATAGCATGTGGTGGATGCCTGTAATTGGTGCAGAATCTGGTTTTTTCTTAGTTGTAAGTGAAAATCCATGTATATATTTTTGGCGACCCTAATAAATAAATAAATATAGTCAATCTTTATAGGAAATAAAATTATTTACTTATTTAAATTCTTTAATGCACTTATAAAATAGTACAGAGGTGAGCCATAATGCCAATAGGCATTCTTTACCAGCTATCCTTTGGGATTTAGTAAGGTGATAGGCAGGATGTAAAAACAACCACAAAAGAGCTCCACAACCTTATCCCTTTTTCTCTATTCCGCAACCGAACCACTCGCACAGGCCAAAATATGCATCCACATACCGTAGCCACTATCCCTACGCGTACATACAAATTTGGAGACTCTAACATCTGTCGCACGTTGAAGATGTGGAATGCTCTCCCAGCCAGTGTATTTCCCCACTCCTATAACCTGGAGTCCTTCAAACGAAGTGTGAAAAAGCATCTTTATAGGCCGGCATAGTGATAGGGACTGATGTCGGTCGTCCGAGGCTGGCGTCAGTTTCTCCCATTCTTGGACCTCGCGTACCGCTTACCATCAGGTGGGCGCGGTGTCACATGTCGTGCTCCGTATAAAAAAAAAAAAAAAAAATATATATATATATATCATACAATTATACATACAGGTCATTAAGTATTTTGTAATCATTGTATTTATTAATCATTTTAACTATTTATTTTTAAAAAATATTGCACTATGTACAAAGGGCGGGCTTAATGCCGCTAGGCATTCTCTAGCAGCCAACCTTTGAATTTGAGAGAATTTTGAGAATGAGGCAGGTGCAAGGGCTCAAATATGAAACTTAATTTTAAAGAAAAATAAAATAAACTTATTCTATGATACCATAATACATATATTACATACAATTTATCTTACATACGCTGTTGGGAGGTGTTTAAGTAATGTGAATATACCATTTTCTTAAAGAGTGATCTATTGGGTGCTTGGCGAATTTCTACTGACAAATTGTTCCACAAATTTGCGGCCACTACTGCGAAGGAGTTCGACTGAAAGCTAGAGTGAGATGGGATAAATAAAACAGAATTGTGGGCCGAGCGAAGTAACCTGTTATGAAGTCATTTTACTTATATTAAAAATAAAAACAGTATATACATTATAACTTCTAAATAATTCTAAATAATTTAAATTATGACGTGACTTAGAAGTGTGGGATAGGATTTTGAGTTGGTTGTTGTGAGAAGAACGAAGAGTAACTAATAGTATATTCGTAAAAAAAGAATACATTTATAAATTAAAACCTAATAGACTGTTTGACATTTGACTTGGACCATATTAATTAACCAGCTCAATAGCAGCCAATTATCGGCTAAATAATAAAAAACAAAACGCGACAACTTCACGGTTGCATCCAGCGGAGACCCTCAATTATGATATTAGGTAGGCAGACGTAGGTGCTCCATAGTGTTACGAGTAACAGGACAGTCCTATTTTTAATTTTATTTTTTATATTACACAGCACTTAACATTATAATAATAATAATAAGAAATATTTCCAAACAGGTCACACAGCGCCATCTAGTTGCCGTGGTAAGCTACGAGGCTTGTGTTACGGAAACTAGATGGTTGATAAACTACATATTTTCCTCTTTTTTTTGTAAATATATGCATATAAACACCCAGACCGAGATAAATTATACAATGTACAACTTGCCCCCGGTGGGAATCGAACCCGAGTTCACGGCAACGTTTGTAACCACTAAACCAGACCAGAAGTTATTGGCAGAATAGTAACAAATTGCCTTTAGAGGTTCACACAAGTAGCATGCATTTAGTTTTAAAACACAGTTAACAGTTAGTGTTAAGCAGGAAATTAACTAATATTAAAAGGGGTTAACGCTTGTGCTTCCCTGTCGTTTGCACAATCCAATATTATAAAATTTAATTGTGCGAGCGAGACGGAAACCTTTAAACCCTCTTAAAATAAAAAAAAACCGTTTTGACATTTCCAAGATCTGTCATGAAAGTGTTTTGAATAACAAAATAAATTGGCTATAACGCCTTAAGGCAGTCTTCACTAGCTAACCTTGGGGATCACGAAAGGTGATGGGCAGGATGTATAAAAATATTAAAATAACTTTCATTACCAAAATAAACATAATTACGCATTTATAGCACTTAAAAATACATATACGTACACAATATAAAAAACAATACACATACATGCCATATAATACATACATACAAAAACATAAACTATAAATAAATTGATATTTATTATTTATAAAATGCCAAACAACTTAGTTAATTCGAGAGACATACATTATGTTTCTAAAGAAATAATGGTTGATACACCAGATAAGCATTAGCTTACCTACGTACACTCCTCAACTGAATATACAATAAATCTACGACTCGGTTCTTCGCGACGTTGGCGCCCAACGTGGTGTTCCAACCCACTACCCTGACATTAAGAGCCTCATGCTCTACCGACTGAGCTAGCTACTTTTCTTATTGTTCTATTCTTTAGAGAAATCTAATACACCTAATATATAAATCCAATTTAAACCTTTGCACCTAAAACAAACGAGTCTAATCGTAAAAGGGACATTTAATTAAATTAGACGCAGTCCTACTAATAATTAATTGTTGGTAAACTTAGCTAGGTTCGCGCTAAAGGACAAGAGCTTAATTGAGAGCTACCTGTGGGAGGTCTCAAGGCGTCGGGTTATGCTAATCAATTCAGCACCCCGCGTGTATATACTCCCAATCGCTCCGATCGGTTAAGAGAGAGAGAAAGTCTTTTATTTTTTTTATAAGCACCGTATAATTTAACTCTGTCATTGATACGAGCGTGTGGTCTTCGTTCGGATTCAGACTGCATTTGTCACAGAACACCGGGGAGAATTGAAACTTAGAGAAAATTGGAAATAGAAGTTTCCATACCTTTATTGACAAGACTAATGTCATTTTAAATATATATTACTGTGCAATTTAGTTATTTGAAAAAGAATACATGTAGTTTAAGCATCAATCAAGGCCTCGTAAAAAATAAAAAGCAGGCGCTTGACTGATGAAAGTATTTGACACTGACAATTATTTTTTGTATTATTTGTTAATGTCCTCTTCTCCCATGGATTAGGAATGAGGTGATAGGAAAGTCAAAGGGTCTATCACATACAGCCAAGTCTGACGTAATATGTCTTTCTTTCTTATGAGTTAATGAGGTTATCATCAATTCCCGGATGTTGCAGAATTTGATGCTTTTCTTGGAGTCACTCGCGGCATTATAGTCTAAAGACGTCGGATAGAATATGGGAGTTCACTTTAGTAAACTACAAACTCGTGCCCCATATTTAAAATCCAATTTATCGTTTTCCATAATTATTTACATTGTAGCACACACGACTTTTGACAAACAATATCCACAGTAAATTATTTTTCAAAACAAAAACTCGCACTTTACATGTCCGCATAAAATGGCGCAAAGGACTCCTGTATTATTTATTTAAAACTCTGACTATAGTTATACTATATACATTTAGTACTATTATTCACAGTTATATATGCATTTTTTGATAAATTATTCTAACAAGTATACAATTTAAGTTGAAAAAACACTTTTCATATAGTTTATATGTGCACTTTTTTTTTAAATATCATCATGACAGCTCGAGTACTAAAGGACTTGAATGATACCAAAACTACATGTTATATTTTCCATAAATTATTTACACAGTAATATAATAATAATAATAAATAAATAAATATTTCCAGGCAGGTCACACAGCGCCATCTAGTTTCCGTGGTAAGCTACGAGGCTTGTGTTACGGAAACTAGATGGTTGATAAACTACATATTATACTTTTTTTTGTAAATATATACATTGTATACATATAAACACCCAGACCGAGACAAATTATACAATGTACAACTTGCCCCCGGTGGGAATCGAACCCACGACCTCCCGAGTTCACGGCAACGTTTGTTACCACTAGACCACGGAGGCGGTCTATATATATAGGTCTATATATATATATATATATATATAGACCTATACATTTACACACATTTAGAGTATTAAATCTACTATTTACAGTTTTTTATTATTGTACACAGCACAAGTAGTAGTACAAAAGTAGCCCACAATGGATGATATAACTTCTTAGGATTCTATAGATTTACCGTTCGGGTGCCGGGTCCAAGGTCTGTAGGAAAAAAATATGAGAAAATTTATGTCTTGGGCTTGTGACAGACTATAGACTGGTTTAGCACAAGACGCTCACCACATCCACCATTCTGCTCCTCTTCCTACCCAAACAAATACTGTATGATTCCCTTAATGTATATCCTTGATGAATAGGAATATTTGTCAATAAACATTCCAATCTCTTTAAAAAATATAATACCTGTAACAAATTTGTACCTAGAGATTATACCCGACTAATCTACCCAAGATGTGTAAGTGAATATTACACCAGAAACTGCCACATAATGTGCATTAGAGTATATAATAAAATTCCTAGAGAGATACGAAAATTACATATAAAACGTTGTACTATTGAGTTAAAGAAAATTCTTATTGACAACTGTTATTACTCAATAAAATATTTTTTAGCATGCGAATTTTGACATTAACATTGTATTCCAATAAATTAACAAGAACAATATTAAATATAAACTATATATAAATAAATATCTATTGACATAAGCATATTGTATGCCCATAATATGGGCAGATTGCATCATCATGACATGTACATACAACTGTATTAATTAGAATAAGCAATCTATAGAATAAAGAATTTTGAATTTTTAATGCGATGTTGGAAGTTCGTTCCTTAAATTTATTTACGGCAGACCGCTTAGGTCTAAGATCTGCTCATGGATTTTTTAAATCTGAATTTATGAAATAGGGCCAAAATATTGTTTTTTCAAATGCTTATTTAATATTAAAATAAGTTTGTAACCTAGGCCAATTAAGAGCGAGGTTTGAATCATGATTGGACAGGCTTTGAAGGACAGAAGTGAGTGGTTGGATCAAATCTACAAACAACCAATAATAACGAACACGTGAACGGCAATACCTTCTTATTGATTTTATAAATAGTTTGTATTCCAAAACCACAGAAAAGAGAAAACTAGTAGAAATCATTATAACAGTCCCTAGGAAACGAAGTACATATTAGCGAAGATGGTCATTTTAAAATATATTTCTGGAGAATTTGGCCTCGCAACCATTCTTGGTCTTGCAACTATTTTTGCAAGACCAAGGACAAGGTTAAGCAAGGCTAATTTTAATGATGTGGTCGTATTTGTCCTTGGACAAAAAGAATATCTAATACATGCGTTGTGTAGACGTTCCATTTTATTTAATAATTCTTCGAAGACGTCAACAGAACGCACATCACTATAATTCTTCTGGAGATTTTGACCTACACTCTGGCCAGACAGGTTCGCAAAGGTCTGATGACGATTGAATAACATTGCAATATACTAACGATTCCTCAAGTTGATATTAGTGGAATCGGGCCGTCGGCTTATTGTGCACGGGAACGGTTTTGGAAGGCCCATGTCCAGAACAGGAGACCTAGGAGTTCTAGGGGCTGTAATGATGAAGATAAAAACAATTGTTTATGACATTGATTAACCTTCAATATGTAAATCACTACGGTTTAAACCGGCAAACAAGGGGGTTAGGTTAGCGTGTCAAAAGCATAAACCAAGGTTAGTGAAACCTGCCCCTTAGAGCAAGAGTATTAAAGACTAAATTAAAATCGAAAATAGCAAGCGATCTGGGTTTGATTGCACGCGTTGCTGTTGGATGGCAAAACGTTGTATATTTGTTTTATGACGCGCCCCCATAACACGCACCTTGTTGATATTGACTTGACGAGCTGTTATTTTTATAGATAAATCCTTTATTACACATAATTCTCATTTCTCAAACAGATAATAACCATCCAAATCCACACATACATCAACAGTGAAGCTGAAGGTGCAATAAAGAGCCTTGTATGAAAAGGTTGATGAATGTCGACGACAAGAAATGTCAATTGTCTCTGCCCACCCCTCAAGTAAATATGAAGATATGTATGTAATAGTCACGCGGGCCTAATTGGTTGGCTAGAGTCTTATATCAATTTTTAACAACTCCACAATAAGGAATTAGTGGAACCGGGACGTACTCTTGAGGCATAAATCTATAACAAATATACCTCGACTTTTTGGGTTTTGAGATAAGCGTTCTTACAACGGAACATTTTTTTCTTATGAATAAGCGCGTTATGCCATTCGACGGCGGAGCGGCATATTTTGTCCGTCTAATATTATGGTAATATTTTTTGATACGGTCAACCCTCGCAACTTAAGGGTTTAGTGCATTAATTATTCGCTATTTAAGGGCACGGACACCACTTTGCGATACTCAATTTTGTATTATTTTTACTAAGTAGTTTTTATTTTCACAACTATTTAAATTAAAATTTTCTTTGTTTAACCTACTTCTATACTAATATTATAAATGTGATAGAAGGTGGTGACTCGGTTGTAAGAACAATTTCCTTAACATCCTACAAAGGTCGGTTCAAACCCCCCCGGCATGTACCAATGAGAAATACACTTACCTAACGTTCCCGTGCTTCGGAGAGCACGTTAAGCCGTCGCGTCGGTCCTGGTTCCACTAATACCAATTTGTGGAATCGTTAAAAAATTGACATTAAAAATTGACATCAGATCCTCGTCAACCCGTCTGGCCAGCGTGGCAGGTATCGGCAAAATTCTCCCTATAATTATCCCTATTCTGGAAGGCCCATCTCCAGCAGTGGAGATCGAGGACGCTGTGTTCTAGGGGCTGTAATGAATGAGTAATAAGCGTCTGTATACTCGTATACCTATATTTATCTCGCCTTCAATTTAAGCCAACATTACTGAACTGATTTTGATAATTCCTAGGAAATCTCCAAATGAGACATGCCATAGATATATTTTTTTAAACTAGCACGACTTGTGACCTTGGGCCCACCTGATGGTGAGTGGCGCGCAAGGTCCATGAATGTCAGCAACTCAAGTCAGAAACTCAAGACTGACATCAGTCCCTAACACTATCCTGGCTTGACTAGATGCTTTTTTTCACTTCGCTTGAAGGACCAAGTTAACCAAGTTATAGGAAAGTGGAAACTGGAGCATTCCACATCTTTATCTTGCGACAGATGTATGAGTCCCCAAATTTATACGTTCGCGAAGGGATGGTGACTACGGTATTTGTGTGCATATTCTGACCTGTGCGTGTGGTTCGGTTGCGGAATTGAGAGGGAGGGATTAGGTTATAGAGTTCTTCGGAGCACTCACCATAGTATAGCCGGTAGAACACGCTCAGAGAAGCCACATCTCGGCGAAGCTGCAGGGATTCGAGAGTTCCAGATATAGTGGCATCGTCCACAATTCGAACAGCTCGCCTCTGTAGAATGCATGGAAGCGAGACGTGGATATGCCAGAATACGCATTGTCTCTACCTTCTTCGCAACGGAGCTGGTGTTAAGATATATTTTATTTACTTAAAACTTTATTGCACGTTATACAAGGGGCGGACTTAATGCCGCTAGACATTATCTGACAGCCAACCTTAGGGACAATGTGGACCATTTCAAATGCAAGGTAGGTGAAAATATTTATATTGTATAATAATAATAAATAAATCTATATACATAAAAATATAATTATATTACTAACATACTAATAACTATGATATATAAAATATGTATATGATTTTTTGGTAAAAATCTGTCCAGTAGACGGGAAGACACTGTAACTGCCAAATTCATCAAAATCGATCCTATATATAATAATAATTAGGCGTAAAAGATGGACAAACATACATACAAACAAACGTTATTTCACATTTATAATATTCATATGGATATGAAAGTAAGGAAAGTGTATTTTTCATTGGTACATGTCGGATTTCGAACCGCGACCGTTTTGGATCGAAGGAAAGCAGTCAGTAACAACCGGAGCACAACCGTTGCGTTGCATGGGCAACTTTGAGCAGTCTTAAACCATAAGCACGCTTCTCTGTCCGTAAATAATCATGGAATTAAAAAAAATGAATTAATTATTTTAATTTTATTCAGTAGGCCGTTCGTCGGTGACGGCGATTCGAGCTTTTTCGTAGCTGGCGTGATTGAGCCACTTTCTAGTGTTGTACCGTGTCGATAAAAAAATTGACAAATGTTTATAGCCTTATTCATAATAACTTATAGCCCTTGAAGAACACTTTAGTCAAAATATGTTTTATCTCTTACTTATACGTACTTACGCATATTCATTTTTAAGGTTAAAAAAGAGATATAATATATATTAAACAAAATTCAAAACTATACGTGGTTACGTAAAAAGGATTCAATCCACATTAAGTTAATTTAAAGTTAAACGCCATTAAAGTTGCAACTTAGGTTGGTCCAACGTTTAATATTAAGAATATGTCAAAAACGGTATTTATATCTGAATCGTTTTTAATATTAATGAATTACGCGGCGAACGAGCACTGCGTAGCCACGACCCAGACTTAGCTTATACAGGTTTGTAAGAAAACTCTGTAGGTAGCAAAAAAAAATCGTGAGTGCCACATCGGAACACTAGGTATTTTTGGAGATATTTTAAGTCATCTACTGTGAGTGTTAGATATTTTTACCTCTGAACCCTAAAAAAGACACACGAAACATTTACCAATTAAATATATACTAGTATAGTAGTAAAAAAAAAAGTCTTTCGAGTCTCTTGCGCAAGAACAATGCTAACAACAACAACTAGGGTTAGTCTTTGTTGCAGATTGGATGCTTTTTGCGTCCAATTATAGTTAATTATTATATAAGTATTAAAACTAAAGCTACATATAAAATAATAAAAATAAACTTAACCTAGTAAAACATTAAACTATAAATAAAAAATGTCCTCTAGAGACGTCTAATCAGAGATAGTCCCAAGGAGGCAACATTTCTCCTTTGTATAGCGAGGCTAATACGTTGCCAGAAATAATTGCCAGCCTCCCTGTCTCTAGACCTTTTCGCCAGCCGCTTTGACAACTCCTTGGCCAGACGCTTTGCTGAGAGTCCCCAAGAGCCCATCGTCTCGACCCGAAACGCCGCAAATTCCTAACCTGTACGAAGATTGGCGTATTTGAGCAAATTATGGTTCTCAGCAGAAACCGCCGCACTTCCCACGCTTGACGAGATATTTTCTAAATAAATATCGATACATCATAAGTACATCACTAAAATATGGTGTTATGCAAAACAGAAGCGGCGCGACACTATCTGATTGGTGACCCGCGTCGCTCGTTAGGCTGCGGCCACACTATTTCAAGCTTCGCCGTTCAACGAGGGAACTTTGCGAGTGTCTTGGGGCGCAGCCCATCAGACAGTAATAGTTTAATTTTATTTGTAGTTTAGTTTATTTTATTTATAATTTAGTATAAACTGTATAATTTTTTGTATAATATTTATATTTTTTTACCCGTCTTTGTTTTACTATAATAGCCTATACTTATCAAATACTATTCCTAGAGCAACCAAACTATAATTTCTTAACAAAAAACATAACAAGATGGACAAGAAGCCAAACTGTATGAGAATGAAAGCTAAGACAACCGTCCCAGAATTACTTAGTCTATGACAGTTCATTGCCGATTAGTGTAGAGTTTGACATTCACTTTCAAATTGATGTTGTGTATTACGGACAATATGCCGATCTACCTGCTACGGAAGTGCAAAAAAAAACACTTTCTTTTTCGACATGAGAAGATGAACAAAGTACATAGCGTATAAAATAGTGTAACTAACAACCAGTGCAACATTCTTTGATCTCTTTGTGCGAAACCTAACCAATTTAAAAACCCTTAGCAGAGTTTTAATTTGTGGGTTAAATTATGCATTTTCGTGAATCGCATTTCGCAATGTGAAACTGGACACGAAACTTAAATGTTAATGGGATTTTTTTATTATAGCTTTTGTTGAAATTCGCATAATTAACATAACATTTGAAATGAACCTAGACTTGGTTACGGAACGCGACAAACTTTTTCAATATTTAGTTTCAGTTTCCGGTCATGTATTTTCATCAACAAGGCTGTATTTAATCATACCATAATATTATTCGCCCACGTCCAAATGGCGAGTGTAAGCCAATTACTTCAGTATTTTCTGGAAGGCCCCTCTCCAACAGTGGAGATCCAGGACCTAGGGGCTGAAATGACAATATTAACCAGTATTAATATAATAATAATAATAACGTTTATTGAGCTTTCTTATTGGTACCTATATACAATGTTGAGTAAACAATATAATAGGCAATTTTAAGATGGTCCCTGACTCCTAACCAAGATAACTTGTGTCCTAGGATGTCAGTCAGTTCCATATTGACTAGTACTCATAGACTCAGATAGCCAGCTCAAAAGGTATGATAATAAAAATATAAAAAAACAACGTAAATCAAAGTACAAAAGAGGTTCCAACACAACAGACCTGTAAAACGACACCAGCATAGATATTTTGTTATTATATATTATAACTATTGTCATCTTAAAGCCTTTCTGTTGTTGTAGGAAAGCCATTTTATTAAATATTTTACCCACCACCAGGAAAAAAAAAAAAAAAACATGCAATAGTTTGTTTTGAAGTTAATTAAAATATTTACCTATGAACTATGAAAGTATGACTACCAGTCGATCTGTTACTTAAATACTTATATATATATATATGTATACTTATACTAAAATAATAATAAAGTGTAAAGGTCATTTGGAAAGCAGGTGCAAATGAAAATTGTGATTGTAATGATAGTAGTTTATCCGTAGTAGTAGTGACAGACAGTGTTGTTTTATGGCAAATCTGTAGTGTTCAGAGTGTATATGCTTGTTATAGGCACAGTGTCCCGTGTAAAGTGTAGCTCTGTTATGGCTCAAGAGGCGTTGCGTAAGGCGCCTGTCAGGGTTGGGAGGGCGTATCTAGACTTTCTTTGTCATCTGTCAGCTCTTTGGCGCTGCCTCGCAAGAATCAGAACGGTAGGGGGACTCGTATGTGTTGTGAACCCCCTTCTGGCCAGTTCATCAGCCGCATCATTACCCAGTGAACCTGTATGACTCCTAACTTTAAATAAATAAAATGCGTTTATTTCGGAATAGTATCCATAGTGTTTAGTAACATAGTATTTGCTTATTCTATATTGAGAACATTTATTTTTATATTTGCCTTGCCCTCCTGAGGCACTGGGCACATACCTACATGTCAGTATGTACCCAGTGACCCATGATAGGGCAAACTGGCTTCTCACTAACTGGCTCCCTCGTACTCTGTGCATCAACGACGCGACTCCTTTCCGCAATACTGAGTAGAAGTAGACTTTAGCGTGACTTTATTCTCTTCGCTTCGAGGGCAGTCAAGAATCAGTGCTGAGCTGATGTAGTTGCTTTTGAGGGTCAAAAGGACGGCAATGCTGTCTAAGAGAATTCAAATATTTAGATTTTGGTATCTCTTCTTCACGCGCTGCTTGTAGGATTTTTTTGGGAATAATTTACGTAATATTGGCTAAAATTTACGATGATGATTAAAACTTTAAATTTTTCTAGCCAGTTTGGCGAGAGTATGCCAACATTTTCCTTGCATTCTAAAGGTTGTAATGAGTAGAAAAAAATGTGGAAGGTTGGCAATCAAAACAGCTCAGGGAAAAATCTAGAAACAAGAAGGCTGGTAATTAATTTCTGTCAACGTATTAGCCTCACTATACAGAGATGAAATGTTTCCAGTCTCCTTAGGATTATTTTTAATGGACGTTCCTGAAGATATTTTTTTTAATATAGATAATTTTATGCTCCAAATATCTAATAGTATAGTTTCTAAAAAAAATAATTTATTCACCAATATGGCCCTTGCTTTAATCGCCACGCATTTTAAAATGATATTTGCGTGTCCAAGTTTTTTTCTTTTCTTTCTATTTTCACGGTGATCGTGCGTCGTGATAGGAATCGATTAAGGGTAGAACCTTTTGACCCTTATATTTTGACCTTTCTCCTTATTTAGCAAATTTTAGACCCTAGCCTAACCTGTGACGCCTCCGCGATTTTTAGTCAGTTTGAAGACTGTCTCAAATTCAAAATAGTCAATTATTTACATGTAAAATTTTAGAAATATTATCTTCAATTAAACTTTTTAAACTTTCGCGCATATTCATAATAGTTTTTATAATTTTAACGGGTCTTTACGCGATTTACCTTACAGATATATTTCTCCCGACGTTTCAGCCAAGGATATTGTAAGTGACGTGTGTTGTGATTTCTAAAAACTTTTAAAAGTGATATGTGGGTAGGTATCTACCGCCCAGTATGTACGAGACTACACCGCATAGCTTCAGTCGACCCGTGACCACGGCCAATGCAACTTGGCTGAAACGTCTCGGGAGAAATATATCTGTAAGGTAAATCGCGTAAAGATCCGTTAAAATTATAAAAAACTATTATCTTCAATTTGTGGACACGTTGTTGAAACAACCTGCCCGTCATTAAACACACAATATTTAATATTTTTCACTATAACAAAAATATATTATATAAATAATATTATTTTTAATACAAATTAGATTTAAACTAAATTTGTTAAATTACCATTATTATTTAAATATTAAAAACTATACCTACTACTACTTATTTACTAATATTAAAAATCGTCAGCTACAAGATATAAATGTCATAGTTAAAACTAAAACAACTAGCAATACAAATAATAATAATATTTAGGTAGGTAGTAATAAATAAAACAGGTTTATGAATATAATAAGTAGATATATTTAATAAAATACTTTACAACTTAAATCAAAGGGCAAAACGGGCAAAGTGACGTTCCCAAACCCCAACGAGTAGCGTTGTAGTCTCAAACGAATTGAATGACCATTATCGATGATTTCGCAAATAATATTCTAACAATAGGTACTTAATTTAATTCACTATCATTTAGATAATCTAATATAATATTTTATATTATATTTTGCTATCGGTGGCAACATGTTAATAGCAATAGCCATACACTACCCATATGTACTGTATATATATATTATATCTTAGTTGCCCTTAAAAATAAAAAAGTAACCCTTTTGTATCAATAATTTAATTAACACTTTCTTAAATGAATTAATTTATTGGTCTTTAATGCTGCTTGGTATTTTATTATGAATTTTAGGTGCATGTGAAATATACTGCGATTTTTGTATTTTGTATGCAGTGCAGTGTATGCATAGGGGTCGGCATACTCTATCTTTGATGATTTATGAATATATTTTATATACTTTTCAATAAAAGAATAATGTAATTAAGCAGAGATGTTCCTTGATTCTCAGAGATAGCTATATGCCTATATAAGTGGCACAAAGACAGACAAACATACATACACAGATTCTTTCATATTTATAATAATAACTACTATGTATTGTCATTATTTATGTAATTTTATTACCTTTCAACCCAAATCGTGTATTTTTTTTTTTAATATTGGATTATTTATATTTTATATTGCAGTATGGACACTGAGATAATGCGTTCCTAAAAGCTAAGGGCAGCGATAAATTTTGCATTGAACATGGCTTTTTTTTTTAAACACTTATTCATTATTTTTTTCAACTTAAAGTTATCGTATTTTTTCAGCAACAAACATTTGTCTGTAACAAATATTTATAAGACAAATGTTCAACTTCCAACCGGTACCACCCCGTTGATTTCCCTTACCGCACGCACCTCCTACTTAATTCCTGATTTAGTACCGCATCATATTTTGATAAGTATTTTTAATTTGAATAAATTATGATTTAAGTGCGTTATCGGCAAGTAATGAGTGGCCATTATACGGCTGGTGGCCGGTTTCATGCTTCCCTAAAGTCCGATGTCACGGACACAATTTTTACATTTCACGATTAAGCTGGATATTGGATTACGAGACTTGAGTTTTGATTTTTCATACCGTAGCCACTATCTTTATGCGTACATACATTTAAAATATAAATTTCAAGACTCTTAAATTTGTCGCACGCTAAAGATGTGAAATGCTCTCCCAGCTAGCATGGTTTACAACTCCTAATAACCTGGAGTGTGAAAAAGCATCGGGATAGGCCGGCGGATAATAATGGTACGGCCTGATGTCGGTCAGTGGTCGTTTACCATCAGGTTATGTTGTGCTCAGTATTTATTTAGAAATCGAAAAAAAAAAAAATCGTATTCGTAGAGCGGTGTTGGCTCGGCTGTAACGCTTTTCTTAATAATCTAAAACATACCGGGGTCTGAACCGCGGCCTTTCAGAAATAAACTTCCCTTGTGTAACTTTTGTCATAGATTTACAACACCACCACCGTATCAATCACGTTGCCACTAATCTAACTTGTGCAATCGTTAATAAATTGTCATTAAATTTGTCATTAATTATGAGACGATTGTTCTCTTTAATTCTCATATCGTTTGGATTTTTGTCCCGTCTTATTATGTATTTAAACACTTCGGTGTTCCCATTAATATCAGTAAATACATAAGTTATATAAATGCGTTTTTTTATAAATAGCCCAGCTAAAATGCCTTTCTATAAAATCGCGATCGCAAATTGCAATAGACAACTTAACATTATGAAGTTTTCGCGTTATGATTATTAATGCAAAGAACAATATCGCCGATAAAGATGTCACGGAATAGTTAATCTTTGCCAAGATTTGGTGGTTTAGATAAAAAAAAACCCTTGTTTGGTCGAGCTTGCGTTTTAAAAGGTCGTGGTAATTTCAAGTTTTGTTTTTAAATACAATTTATTTTTGTTTCAGTTTCCTCAAAACCATGCCGCATACTGGTAAGTTATATCATTTTTTTAAACTTATATAATCTTAGTAAAGATACATAGGTACTTAGTTTTAAATACCTCCCACAATTTAGCCTAGAATACCGTGTGTCTAATTAAAATTTGTTACAAAGTAATCAGAAATAGTTTGATGTCATATCTAATAAGTATTTACATGTTAATGATGGCAAATGGCTGCTCAAACCCGAACTAAACTGGTATCCCGTCATCAAATGAACTCATTCGAGATATACTTCACGGGTATCTTTTAGAGAATCATTACGGTTGTATGCCTTAGCGGGCTAGACAGAAACCAAACTGATATGATTGTTTTTTAACACTTAGCAATGGCACGTATCCCTAGAGGGTTGATTTTTCTCTTTGGATTTTTCTCCCATTATAGATATTCCTCAGAATCCTGTATTTGTGAAATAAATCTTTCGCTTATTCGACACTCATCAACCTCTTCAAATATGCCCTTTTGTTTCGATGGCATTTTAATGCACCTTCAACTATTGTTTCCGAACCATCGGAGCATGCATGTATTTATTTTTGTCCCTATGCTTTCTTTCATATCTACCATTTTGCGTATAAAATATATCATATTATATATAAATAATTATACGTATTTATTTATTATGGTGCAACAAACAAATTACAATCATTTGGCGCTGTGTGACCTGTCTGGAAATATATTTATATTTATTTATTTACAATTTACATTTATATGACTGAATTAAAGAACCAAACTGTAATTCTTGAGTACTGCACACAACATTAAAAAATATATAGGTACACGAATACTACACTTAAAATAAGGAAAAAAACATGCAAACAAACAATAATAAATAATATAAAAATAAAATAAATGAATATTATTGCGTACACATTTGTATGTATTGGTAAGTATATTAATATGTATCGTTATATCTTGGAATAAGTTAAATGATGCAGTAAAGAATATTCTAACAATAGACTCTCCTCATCATGTAAGTAGTTTTATTTATGTACACATACTCGTATATACATATCTTCACGCCAAATCCCTTGCGGGGTAGGCAGAGACAATTGAGCGCCACTTGTCACGATCACGACATACCTCTTTCGCTTCTTCGACATTCATCAACCTCTTCATACATGCCCTCTTGTTTCGATGGCTTTTGCCTTCAGCTAATGTTTTATTTATTTGATCATGATAGGCAAGTCTTGGTCTGCCAGGGCCTCTTTTACCCACAACTTTCGCATTATATATCCGGTTCGTCAATCTCTCTTCGCTCATCCTTTCGACATGCCCGAACCATCGGAGCATGCCTTTCTTTATTTTCGTACCTATGCTTTCTTTTATACCTACCCTTTTACGTATTTCGTTATTACGTATGGGGTCCAACAAAGTTACGCCGCATATCCGACGTAAAAACCTCATTTCTACTGCATTAACTCTACTCTCATACGTATTCTGACATATCCACGTCTCGCTTCCATACATAAGTGTTGGTATTAGCATGGCATTGTGTATGGCGAGTCGAGCTTTATCACTGACATTTCGACTGGCGATCAGTGACCCCAGGGCCCCATTAGCACTATTTCCCGCGTTCACTCTTCTTTCAACATCCCTATCATACTTCCCATCCGCAGTGAAAACACTGCCCAGATATATAATTTCATTTAACTGTTCTAGCGTTTTATCATCAATCTTTATCGTCAAGGTTGTCATCCTTCTTCTTTCAAACACTAGTACCTTGGTTTTTCTCGCATTTAAACGGAGTCCTTTTTCTGCACATCCTTCTTTCATTTCTGTGACTAGTGATTGCAATTGTTTTATTTATGTTATATTAGTATATCTTTAGTCCATTTATTTATGTATTAGTATGTAAAGTGTATGTAGATATTGGTACGTACATACCTATATATCTATATTATAATTATATTTTATTTCAGTTTCACCTATTTTTTTATTGCACCTACCACGTATCCTGTCTAAATGTTCTAAAGGTTGGCTATCAGAGAATACCTAGCGGCATTGAGTCCGGCTTTGTACATCGTGCAATAAAGTTTTAAAATAAGTAAATAAATAATATAATTATAGTAAATAACTACCTACATGTTTTCTCGTTAATTACAAAACGCATCAATTAATATATTGGTTTAATTCTGTTTGCTATATATTTATTTGAATATGAACGACAAATTAGGTCACTAAATAGCCTACCAAGTTAACAACTTCCTTCTTGCCGCATCCCACACACTGCGTGGCATCAGGCGGTTCCCCGAAAAGCATCGAACCTGCGACCGCGACCATTAACGGTAATTAAACAAATCAACGACAAAATCTTGTATCGAGATTATTCGACTGTCGAGTGCATACCTCTACGGCTTTTATTAGGACAATCCTTATTTTTTTTAGTAGCTTTATACATAACCTCATGTATACAAACCAAAATAGTGCACACTTGATGGTAAGTAGCGCGCGAGGTCCATGAAAGTTAGCAACTGGAATCGTCTGATGATATCGTCTGTTTACGCAAATACGATCACATCTCTGAGTATCGAGCTAAGTTGAAGTGGCTGCCAATTCGTTGTCGTAGAAATCTACGAATTCTTTGTCTGCTTTTCTCTATACTGTATGAGCCTGCGACACCGAAATACCTCAAGAGCAAATTTGCTTTTCTCTTTTCTCTTCATGACAGGTCGTTGCGATCATCGCATAACTCTACCCTTGCTATTCCCTCTCATCACACTAGTTTTATGTCCGACTCCTTCGCAGTTGTTGCCGCAAATCTGTGGAACAACCTACCCTTAGATATCCGACAGGCGCCAAATAGAACATTGTTTAAAAGGATGGTTTTCACACACTTCTTAAATAGATCCCAACAACTGTAAGTATGTATATATTGTATTTATGTATATATTAAGTATTATAAGTATATTAGTGTTTAGTATATTAATATTATTTACTAGTAAGTAGTTTAGTTTTAGTAGTATTTTAGTTTCTCCCCTATATTATGTTCTAAAATTTGCGCGAACCTTCCACATACAATGTTCGTAATGTCCCTAAGGTTGACCGAGTAAGAATGTCTAGCGGCATTAGGTCCGCCTTTGTACATAGTGCAAAAAGTTTTAAATAAATAAATAAATACTCATGACTGACATCAATCCCTAACACAATGGAACAGGCTGCCATTAACTATTCGACAGGCACAATCACTAAATATATTCAAAAAACTTCAATTTTCTCACCATCTTGGAAAACAAAATTTAACTTAACCTTGGCATATATTATTTTATTAGTATTATATAATATGTAATATATAAACTGCCTCCGTGGTCTAGCGGTTAAGTCCGTGGATTTAGACTCGGAGGTACCGGGTTTGATTCCTGGTCGGGACACAAAAATATTTATTAATGTAAATAAATACATTTAATTATTATTAAATTTATTTTTGATATTTCTCGAGTTTGGTAGGTACGCTGGAGACATCGACGATCTTGCCACTTGTCATGATTGGCCTATAGTAAAGGTGGCTGAATGTGACCACCCCGAAAGGGAAACGGTCGTGATGATACTTTACTTTTTTTACTTCTATTATATAATATGTTTTTTTTATTTATATCACAATAAAATGCATTTATAAAAATATTTACAAAAATAAAATAAAATAAATATTAATACTAAGGATAGGGATATAACCGCCTCCGTAGTCTAGTGGTAACAAACGTTGCCGTGAACTCGGGAGGTCGTGGGTTCGATTCCCACCGCCAAGTTGTACATTGTATAATTTGTCTCGGTCTGGGTGTTTATATGTATAATATGTATATATTTATGTATGTCGTGATCGTGTCAAGTGGCGCTCAATTGTCTCTGCCTACCCCGTAAGGGATCTGGCGTGAAGATATGTATGTATGTATGTATATTTACAAAAAAAAAAGTATAATATGTAGTTTATCAACCATCTAGTTTCCGTAACACAAGCCTTACAAGCTTACCACGGAAACTAGACGGCGCTGTGTGACCTGTCTGGAAATATTTATTTATTATTTATTTATTATAAGTCCCGTGGAATGGTGGCAAGAACGCTGGCTGCATTTCCCCGTTGAATTGCAATACTGATTCTTTGGACGAAGAAAGAGCCAGCCCTCTCGTCACCGGAGGAGACGACAAGACGCGGTGTTATGTCTTTTAAGAACAGTGTTTTATTGTATTTATTATTGGTATTTATTACATAAGTACTCGTATATTATGATCCTATTTATCCCATAGTTTTTAATTGTTATTATTTTACTCTTTTTTTTTTAATATATTTTATTTTTCTGATTCTGCACCCATAATATTAATTCTATCATTCTCCCAAAGAAATTCCATTAAACTAACTAATGTCATTACTGCGATACTGCCTCCGTGGTTACCGGTTAAGTCTGTGAATTTAGACTCGGAGGTACCGGGTTCGATTCCTGGTCGGGACACAAAAATATTTAATAATGTAAACAAATACATTTTATTATTATTTAATTTATTTGTGATATTTCTCGAGTTTGGTACGCTAAAGACATCGACGAACTTGCCACTTGTCATGATTGGCCTATAGTAAAGTTGGCTAAATGTGAATCCGCTTCTTTAGAAGCATGGTTCCTGATCACCCCAGAAGGGTCGTGATGATACTTTTCTTTTCCTTTATTACGATACTACGATACGTTTACGTTTTTTATTGAAATAATTATTTAACATTTCAATTTATTCCTATTTAATTGTTAATGATGGTGTCCTTAGTGTTTTCTAACCGCGCATCGAATCGCTCTGACCACCCGCGTCACTTCGAATATATTACAGAAAAACATTATTTTCACATAAACTAGCCACAATATTGATGATAAGCCCGCGTCATGGGAATTTACTGTTATCACATGTGCTTTTTGCAATCTTAGGCTATGATCGATTAGGCGTAAACTTTGCTAAAGAAGTACGACTTGCGAAACTATTTCAGAGAAAGATATTTAAAATAAATCATTAATAAAAATTAGTAAAAAAATATTTTACATATTTGCCTTGCCCCCCAGAAGTACTGGACACATACATGTGAGTATGTACCCAGTGCCCCATGCAATCTGGCTTCTCACTAACTGCCTTTAAGATGATGTTGCCGCTCCCTCGTACTCTGTGCATCAAAGACGCGACTGGCTTCCGCAATACTGAGTAGAAATCATCGGTGTGCACGTACGTAAACATCGCTGATGCACTGCACCAACAACGGGGCCCCATCATCATCTTGAAGGATTTATTTGAGAAAATGCTTGCAAATGATATCGTCGCGGTTTGACAGCGCTTTTGTTAAGCATCCCATGGATTCACCGTGTGGGTGCCGGGTCTATCGTGTGTGGGTAAGAGATGAGAAGAATGGTGTCTCGGGCTTGCGACAATAGGCTGGTTTAAGAAAAGAAGGCCTTCCTTTTATATTTTATTGCGCGATAATACGCTCACCATCCACCATTCTACTCCTCTCCCTACCCAATCAAATATTGTATGATTCCGTTAATGCCGTCTTGGAAGCTTTATCCATAAATGTATCTCCTGCTGGAACTCCTCTCGCACCAACTTCCACTGCGTAAAGCTGAGTCTTGAACCCGTTCCTGATCATTTCTTCTGTGAGATCATAATATTTATTCGACTTCATGTTGTGGTCTTTTGGAATATTTGATTCCCACGGAACGGTAAATTCAATAAGGATAACTTTTTTCAAGTTCCAAGAAGACATTAAGGCCTATAGCCTGATACAGCTAGTTCATCTAGGATCCTATAATGACGTTCAAATGTATCCATGAGAACTTTCCTGCCTGATGCGGCGCCAAGGATGAAGTTGTAACTGGGAATGTGTAAATTTGCAAATATGTACAGCATTTGCGTAGTATAAATCGCTACACATATTTATAGTGTCGTAGTCAGCGGCCATTGTTTGTGAGGTCGTATGAGGGAATGGTTGTGTGGTGAAAGAATTTGATTTAATTTAATAAAATTAAGTATTATTAATTTAATTGTTTTAATCAATGTGTTACTACTAACTTAGAACTAAGTTATTTTTTTCCTAACAATTATGGAAATAATTCTGAAATTATTAATTTATTATTATTTAACCTATCGTATATATAAATTTTTCAAACATTTATTCATTCACCTGTTTAGATTACTGTAAATGAAGTACTTGTCTATATTAACGTTTTAGCCATGTTCTACTTTGATACATCTAACTAATCACCGGAGGCAGTATCAAGACAACTCTTATCCCGGACTGACTTTGCAAATCCACTTCGCTTGCTAATATACGAATACTGCTATACTTGTATATATGGTATAGTTTTGCTTATGCCTCTCATTCATTTCATTTTAAGTAAATAATCATTAACCTATTGGTTTTCACTTATTTATTATTATTATTATTTTTCTTTTATTTTTGCTAGTCACAATTCAATTGCAATATTAATTTAAATCTAATTACTATATTTTACTCTTATTTCTGTTTTAATTGTCTAAATAATATAAAATTTATTTGGCCTGTGTTCCACTATTGCTACTTTGTTTATATGTGTAATAATAATAATAATAAAACTTTATTTCAGAATAAATTCCATATGTGTTAGTAACAATTTTTAAAGAAATCTTATAATATCTGGTGTTAGTAAAAATTCAAAATTATAATACTAATATATTTTTATTTTTTCCTTTTCTGGGGCCCAGACAAGGCATGTCAGCAGGTGACCTGACATTAATATAATATTTATTTATTTAAAAACTTTATTGCACAAAGTACAAAGGCGGACTTAATGCCCGAAGACATTCTCTGACAACTGTGTGGAGCCATTTAGAAAGTGTGAATACACCAGTTTTTTAAATAATGTCCTTGTAGTTGCTTGACGTATGTTGACAGGTAGATTATTCCACAAATTAGTAGCAACTACAAAAGAGTTAGAGAGTAATAAGCTGTGATATAACAATAAAAAAATAAAAAAAATCGTGCCAACGAGAACGTGGCTTTATATTATAAGTTAAACCGATTTTATAAATGAATGATCGGGTTTATCGATTCGCCGCCTTAATCTATTGAGGCCCATTAGATTTTTATTAATCACTCGACCGCTTCCAAATGATTAGACTTGACACCGAATTAAATTATGACCCGCTTTCTGGGTGTGTTATATTAAAATAGCTATTTGACCCGGCTTCGCTCGTAAATTAAAATGGTTCAAAAAGTACCCAATCTTGATCTTGGTCTTGCTTTTTTGCAAAGAAATGTTATAGACTATTGCTCAGATATTTTTGCTTAATTTTGCAAAAAAAAAATCTTTTTTACTTATTATATATATTTAATTGGTAACTGTTTCGTGTCTGTCTTTTTTTAGGGTTCAAAGGTAAAAATATCTAACCTTTTAGTACATGACTTGAAATATCTCCAAAACTACCTACTGTTCTGATGTGGCACAGACAATTTTGTTTTGCTCTGTCAAAGTCGTACGTATTGACAAATAAAACATCATGTAAACCATTATAAGTATATAGTTTTTGGTACCTTGTGTTATGTATACATTTCTGGATACATGTTGGTCAACAAGATCAATAACAATTCCAAACGAGTAAATCAGACCAATAGTTCTCGAGATAGTAGTTTGCGGACTGACACTAAAGTCTCACACGGTTACTACAATTAGGAACAAATATATATTTTTAGCCAGAGCAATATCCTTGCAAGCGTCTTGCTAGACTCTTGCGCAAGAACAAGACCAAGATTTGAAAGAAAGAAAGAAAGAAAATACTTTATTTATCGCAAGAATTACAATGGTTACAAAAAAAATATGCAAGGAATAAATTTAAATGTAAGCCTATTCTATATACCGAGACATACAAACAGGTGTGGCGATAAATAGGTGGTCAGCTCAGCATATGCTACAGCCGAGGCTGCAGCGCTGATTTTCAGCTGATGCCATATGTTGGGTGAGTCACGGGTCGCAGAGATGTACAGTACCATTTACTAAATCGGAAGGAGCACTAAATGTACAGTTTACATATATGTTTAACAAATTAGAATAGAATAAATAAATAATATTATGATAAATAATATAAGTCACAGTCAAGAAAAAAAAAAACAATTGTATATTAATTAATAAATAGAATAAGATTAGGTAAGTTGCTGTGAAGTCTTTTGTAATATTAGCATATGCCTTTTGAGTGCCGATCTGAAACCTGCTAAGGAATGCATGTCCCGAAGCGGTGGAGGCAAGTTGTTCCATATTTTCACAGCAGCGTACCTAAAACTACCTCGAAACGCAGATGTCCTAAAACGAGGGATGCAGAGTAATGGAGGATGGAGTACAAGAACAAGACCAAGACCGAGACCAGCTGTTCTCATGCAAAACCAAGACCAACCCGTATTCTAAGACGTTACCTCAACGGCTCCTCCACTCAACATTTCCTTCCAGCTGTCAAACGAAAATGAAGTTTCTGTAATAGTTACGATTAACGCATCGATGTATATAGATAGGCTCTCACTGATATAAAAACGTTCCCGTAAAACCAATCGAAGTCATGTAGCTACACCAACAGACACGAGCTAGCAAGCGTCGAGAGCGCTTAATGTAATAATTCAGTTATATTATATTGTACATATGTATATATATATTAATGTTCCTAGTGAGTACTGTTTATGGAGTCTGGCTCATATATTGTTTATTTTAACTGTCTCTATACAAATTTTAGCCATGATCTCT
This sequence comes from Tinea semifulvella, assembly GCA_910589645.1. Lineage (NCBI taxonomy): Eukaryota > Metazoa > Arthropoda > Insecta > Lepidoptera > Tineidae > Tinea > Tinea semifulvella. The sequence continues at coordinate 3,326,093 of OU342604.1, forward strand.
GTTTGTTTTCAATTTTTTAAATAAATATTTATATCGAATGAAACTAGTCTTTTTGTATGCATTGTGACATAATTTCCGATACATTTTTCGTGTAAAATTACTTGAGAATTTTCCCCCGAAATTGGTAGGTACACGAGGCAAGCGGCACGTTTTTAGAGAGCATTTTGTATTGAATAGGCCTATCTATAGACATCGGTGGATTAAAGTTAAAGCCGAGCCGAAAGTTTTATTTCTAATTATAGACGGCATTTTTAATTCTAATCGTCTCAATTACAGAAACTTATTTTCCTCTTAGGTGGTAAATAAAATAAAATAAAACAGACATACGTACATACTACAAAACTTATTTCACATTTAAATTTATAATATTAGCAGTGATATTGGAGTAGGGATTGTTGTGTTAAACATTACATATATATATATATATATATATATTATTATTTTTTTTTTCTAAATAAATCATGTACGGGTTTACGATTACCCAACTTAACTATAGACCCAATACGAGTGGAATGGATGATTTGAATTAAAAAGCCATTTTTTTTCATTATTTATTTTTTCTATAAAAACACCACATGTACTTCTTTTTCCGTGATTCTGGACTAAGGTTTCCATCTGGCAGTTCATGGTCTTGGTATGCCTTGAGAACTCTTGGCTTGGCAAACCTTAAATCAGTCTGGCTTATGCGGTTTGGCACCCAGTAGACAATCATACCGGATTCTGCATACAGACGTAATAGACTAGTCATTCTAAATTTTTCGGCTGTTTACCGATATACAGTAAGCCAAAATTGGCAAAAAAAATCTGAAATTTTCCGTAGAATTCAATGCTGTATTTTTAAAATAACTGACAGTATTGGGTCTTACCGATATTTGCTGAACCCTGATCTGGCTTGAATTAAACTTTTTTTAATCCAATACATATATATATTTTTTTAATTGAACTTTGGCCGCAATTATGGGTGTCTTACCCTTATACAGTCAGCTGTTTTGAAAATATAGCATTAAATTATACGGTAAATTTACGAAATTCAATTATATTTTGGTTTACTGTTTATATCTGTTACGAAAAATTAACATTACGTTCAAAATAGAATGACTAGTCTATAAGGGAGAAAATAATTTTAATGTCATTATAAAATAAGATTTTACAGTGTACGAGTAGGTTAATGGTTGTTAATTAATTTAGTACTATACGACTGAGTTTTTGTAATTTAGAAAGAAAGAAATATATTTATTTGTCGCCAAACCATACACATAGCATAATACAAATTAAAAAAAACTATACTTAAAAAGAAAGGCTCACATTTAACCAAATGTGGCCACAAATAGGAAATCTGATCAGTATAAGGCGCTGCTTCAGCTTAACATCAGCTGCAGCACTGATTTTCAACTGTACTGAGCCTTTCTTAAAATAGTCACGGTCGCTAAGACAATATTATGTTAAATATATCAAAAAATTACAATAAAAGCTAAAAAGAAATACAGTATTTGAAACACTTAAGAAATATATAATATTATTGTGTTATATCTGGAATCGAACGCGGTATCACCGAGTCTAATCCACGGACTTAACCGCTAGACCACGGAGACAGTTAATAATAATAATTATCATCACAGCCCCTAGTACACAGAATCCTCGACCTCCACTATTGGAATCATTCATAAATTGTCATTGGAAAAAATCCATAAGACCCAACTCGTCTGGCAAGAGCGTGGCGAGTATAGGTACTGACATTTCTGGAAAACCCATCTCCAACAGTGAAGGTGACTGACTCTGAGTTCTAGGGTAAGTGATGATGAAATTGTGTTACACTATGACACTTTCCGAAAGACTGATTAAATTAACGCATTTTCAAGAAATAATTATCTGACAAGCTAACCACCAATCACGTGGCAATCGAGTATTTATATAATAATGTATAATATTTTATTGTCTTTCGGAAACAAGTGATCTACCCATAAACAAATCACTCTTGGGCCCTAATAACACATATGGGGTGGTTTATAACCTACATACACAAAAACACAAAACCAGTCGGACCGCGACGGTTAAAGTAGTTCTCGCATGGATTACAATGAATGCGGAACGCAGCACTCTGACCGCAGAACGCATGTGCATTAAACTTACTATCATATTTATTAATAACGTCTGGCCTGTATGTCCCCACAGTGTAAAATCTCAGTTTATCGACTGCTGCATTATAATCTTGGCATCTGCATCTATCCATTTTAAGATTACCAATAAATAAAATTAAAATAACAAAATAATTATTGTGTATAAAATCACAAAAATCAATAACAAAAAAATGTTTTTTTTTTTTAACTTCGGTCCTAGTTTTTAGACATGTAGGTAGGCATGAATTTCTTTACAGTATCCGACACGTAACTAATGTTTTTTTAGCCTCGGTTTTTATTTTCCTAATATCTTCAGACAAAGTCCTACAGACTATTTTAGTTTTATTTTATTTTATCTTAACCTTTTGAACCATAGCCTAAGAAAAGAAATGTTTTTTGGCACAAGTTTATTTTATTCATCCATTGCTTTTATTTTAAAATATCTTCAGGTAAAGGATAATAGTCCATGAGCCTAATATTTTTTTAATTCGTAATTGGCTTGGACCGAGTAATCTTGGTGCTCCCACCAAATAATTCTCTCCGCCCTGTAGTAAAATCAGTCACAAGTTGTAAAAGCTGGCAATAACTTTGCCAATATGAGGAGAAAAAACATCCAAGTTTACGATCCCACCGCTTGTAAACTTGGAAGCGATTTACCTCGTATAAAATGTTACTAAACGCTTTATATCATTGATGTAGGTATAAAGATGAGACTATACCGACTAAAGCACGTAGTCGTATAAACTGCCCCAGAAAACTATATAGTAAAACAATGCCGTCTGACTCCACCACTGCAGCTATAGGGACAGAACAACGATTGGACACCGACCATCAAATATGCCGTCAATCAGACAACGACGGCCCGAGCCATGTTAAGTCCTGTTATGAATATCAGCTTGTTGCTCAGGTTGAAGGTCCGGATCTACAAGATGTTTATCCGTTCCCGTCTTACCTACGCTGGTCTTACCTTCTTCGAAGAACAGCAGGGATAAGATACCGCTCAGAGTGGTCTCCCGAGCGCCGCATCATGCATAATTCCGTCATAGCTCGAGATCTCGAAATGCCTACTATTGAATAATTTGCCGTCAGCCTGACTAGACATATGTTCTATCGCGTCAACGATGGACACTACAAGCATCTCCAGACTGCTACTAACACTTTCTAGAGAAGTGCTCCTTGGGGACAGCTGAAGTAGTCGAACCTGTTATATCAATAACGGCGCTCAGAACGAAAAGTGCATCAATTAGTTGTCCGCTTAGATCCTGTCGGAAAAAACGAGTGGATGTCCCTATCCCCAACCCAGGCCCATTAGCTATCCGGGCCTGGACGACCCCACTGTCTGTACTATCGTAACGATACTCGATATTTACTATTTAACTCTGATTGCTTTTGTAAGAGTAAGTTACGTAAATCGCGCACTAAAATGCAAAAATAACGAAAAAAAATGCCTTCGAATGGCGATAAAATCTTATTTAGTGTTCTGGTCGTAAAAACCTTCGCTGTAACCTGTAAATTCCAGCAGCGGGTCCGTTTGGCCAGGGACAAGATTCTTGAGCCAGCGAAGATTGTCAAATGGCAAATTATGTGCGTCCACAATAATATTTATCAATTTAAAAAAAAACGTGACTAGCCTTCTCTAACACACGCAATAAGCACAAATTAGCCTAGCCTCACTGCCTCCGTGGTCTAGCGGTTAAGTCCGTGGATTTAGACTCGGAGGTACCGGGTTCGATTCCTGGTCGGGACACAATATAATTTATTTATTAATTTGTAATATTTCTCGAGTTTAGTACGCTAGAGACCTCGACGAGCGTGCCACTTGACATAATGGGCCTAAAGTAAAATTGGCTAAACGTGAATCCGGTCTTTAAAAATCGTGGTTTCTGACTACCCCGGAAGGGATACGGTCGTGATGATATGTTACATAATTTTTTATGTTATAATTTCTGTATATAGATTATGTATGTGTTTTGAATTTGTTATTTTATAAATTTGCTTATCCAAGGTTCACAACCTCAAAAAAAAATTTGAAAATTAATTTGAATTGATTCAAACAAACCTCAAGGTGCGCAAATACGCCAACCTCAGTACAGGTTACGAATTTGCGCCGTTTGGGGTCGAGACGATGGGCCCATGGGGACACTCAGCAAAGCTGGCAATTATTTCTGCCAACGTATTAGCTTATCTATATATACAGAGGGGAAATGTTGCCAGTCTTCTTGGGACTATCACTGAAGGGTCGTCTCTTGAGGACATTTTTTACTTATAGTTTATTTTTTATTAGGTATAGTTTATATTTATTTTAATTTTTACTTTTAATGGGTTTTAATTTATATTGTAATTCTTTTATACTGTTTGTATATTACTTCAATATACATTATGTGTTATTTTATTTGAATTTGTGTAGGTACTTAAATTAAATTAATATACCATTACAATAATAAAAAACATGTAAATATTGTGTATGAAATCTTTAAATTTAGCCTCCGCATTCTCACGATCTAAATAATTAATCAATTTTCACATGAGATCATAAACTATTAACCGTTTTAGTAAAACATTAATAGAACACAGAAGGGCATCGAATACATGTCCGATTTCGACACAGTATTCGAATCGAATGGATTAATCGCGTAATTAACCTTACCGATTAATCGATTTGGGGAGTAAAATAGATTCTTTACTTGCAATCTTGTTCTTTATTTTTTTTGTTCTCTTCTCCCGATGGATGATGAATGAGATGATAGGGAAGGCAAAGGGTCTAGCCCATACAGCCAAGTCTGACGTAATATATCTTTCGTTTTAATGAATTAATGAGGTTATTATCAAATTCCAGATGCTGCAGAATTTGATGCTTTTCTTGGAGCCACTCGCGGCACCATAGCTCAAACAGTTTGGGTAAAATATGGGAGTTGACAGCGCGGGAAAACCGTAAAAAATAAACTGCAACTTGTGCCCCATATTTAAAGTCCAATTTATCGTTTTCCATAATTATTCACATTGTAGAACATTATTAAACAAAACAACACCACTTTTGACCAATAATATCCACAGTAAATTAATTTACGAAACAAGAACTTGCACTTGACATGTCCACGCAAAATGGCGCGAAGAACTCCCCAATCTTTTTCTTAACAATCCAGTAGGATTGCGTTTTAGGGGCCTAATTCTGGCGCGTTCGACTTGCGTGTCGGTTCGAAATATGTTATCGAAATATATATATCGAATAGCGACAGATCTCCATAGAAAACTGTCAGTTTCATTCGAGCAAATCGAGCGGATATGTATGTATGTAAGGCGCGAGAATCGGGGCCCTGTATGTAAAATAATCGTCCTGTGAACTTACTATTCGCTCTTTAGCCGCAAACGGAATCCTTTAAATATCGGAAATTTACAATGTCATAAGCTATTATAATTTAAATTTACACGGAAGCTGTCAGACGCTATTAGAGTTGATATTCGCAGGAATATTTTGTAATTTTGACCTAAGCTCGGCTAAACTCGCGTTTTATCTTACAGTAAAAAATATCGCTTTTGCTTAAAATCTAAATTTTAGGTACTTTATGCATACAAGAATTCCTCTACTGATTGTAAAAAAGATAAGGCACATTTAGGACACATTATGCAAATCTGAATCCACTGATTGGGTTTTTTTACTGTTAAAAAATCACCAGTTAATTTGTATTGGGTGGTCTTTTAATCTACTTTTATGGCAGAGATGCAGAATGTGGCATCCGTAAAGCACCTTATAGTCTTTAAATAAATATTCATGCCATTATCGCCTCTCTTCCAAACGTCATTAGTGATCTTTTCGTGCGCAATTTTAACTAAATTAGGTTCTTTATGCTGTTGAAAGTTTAAATCGTAAATGTTGAAAGTAATTTGCAAGTGCTCGGGTCTGCAGCACTTCACCAGGAGCCGTGAAAATGGCTGACCGATGGATAGTCTGGTACAGGATATTAGCCCCTATATAAAATGAATATAAGGCTTATAATTTGTGAGATCTTAGCTAAAGTTTATGACTTTATCGGAGCTTTTGCGAGTGTAGCCACAAACTTAGCTATACTTTTACGATTTAAAATAGACGCTTTTTTATAGGATTCAAATATTTGTGTATAATTTGATGTGTGGTACAGTAGTCGACAGTAAAATGATCTAGAAGCAGTAAATCAAGAGTTAAGGTTACTGCAGAACGGATTTATAGTTGGAGATTAAAGCTAAAGGGAAAATTCGAAGAAAATACTCGTTATATCGTAATCTTTAATACAGCACCAAGCAATAGGTCTTTGGAGTTGCACCTCAGTCATGCAAATACCTGTGTACCTACTTATATTTTTATTCAAGTTTTAAAATACATTTTATCATACCTTTGTTTGTAAGCAAGTAAAACTCTGTGCTGTAAAATAATATTTTCTAAAATAATTAATCCAAGAGACGTTAAGCATAAAATAAAAAATTAAAACCGAACATGCTTTATTATAAACTTTTTAATTATTATTTTAAACTACATTATTTAAATTAATAACTAAACTGCATATTACAAAAATAAATAATAATAAACAATGTCTCGTTACAGCTTATTTATAATTAACCTTCAAACGGCGACGCAATAAATATTCGTCCAAATTGACCCGGGGTACAATTTATAGAATATTAGAAAGATCGCCACCGATACGGTTTAAAAGTCATAGACATTTTGATAGGGACCATTCAACGTGGCAATGCTGTCAGTAACCTTGGCCTTTGTTTTATTTTTCTTTTTATTAATTTTATTTTTGTTTCAGTTATACTCGTAATTTTAATTATTAAGTTGTTTTTTTATTATGAATAGTAATTTATATGTTTTAAAATATTAGTTTTTAGTTTGTTTAATTTTTTTTTTTTTTTAAATCATAGTTTAAATAATATAAATAATAGTCGATAATAACCGTCAGTTTGACAGCTCTCTTTCCGTTTGACAGTTGGAAGGAATAATTGATTAGAGGAGCCGTTAAAGTAACGTCTAAGAATTGGGGTGTTAGTAATTGTCAGCACCTACCTAGAATAAAACTTAATACATAATTGACATTGATCGTGGTGGCCCTATATTTATATGTCTATGTATTAGGTACTTTGCGTTTTTTGTGCGTTCATAATTGGCAGTTTCTGTTCGGGGGCGGTCAGGTAGACCCGAATTATGGGGATTTGGCAATCAAATAAATATTAGTTGAGTGAAGAAGGCAGGTGAAATGGGACCGTTAGCCGCGAATCTTACAAAATTGTCATTTTGTTTCGACTGCTGTAAGGTTTTTTCTGATTGATTAGCGTTATTTTTTCTTTATTACAATATTTTTTTATTGTAATATTGAAATAATTACGACCGTTATCCATTACGAGATTTTATTATTAAGATTATGGATATGCTAAACTTTGTCATAAGCAGAAAAGGACACCATTCATCTTGTACGGGGATTTGGGATACATCACAGTTATATTTAAGTAGAAAAATGTGGAGACAACGTCTGGGCACTCGGCCACCACGGCCTTTCCTGCAGCTAGAGCACAGGTCCCATCCCAAGCCACGTCAGCCTCAATGACGTCATTCGTCAGGCCCTTGTGTCTGTGGGTTCGCCAGCCATATTAAAACATGGCCCATGGGTCGTATGGCCCGCGACGATGGTTCACGTTGTGAAAACAGCTCGTCAACACCTCGGGAGACAAGAGGGCTGGGCAATATTTGGGCCAAAGGATCAGCATTGCCATTCAACGTGGCATTTTGCCCATTGACAGCGATTTGGAGCATTTTTTTTATTTATAATTATTTCATTTAGTTTTTTCTTTATTTTAGTTTTTAGTTGTATTTTTATTTATTAAGTAGGTTTATTTTTATTAATAGTATGTTTTAAAATGTAATTCTTAAAATCCAGGAATGGAATGAACAAAGTATCATCACGACTGTTTCCCTTTTGGGTGGTCAGAAACCACGCTTATAAGCGGATTCACATTTAGCCAACTTTACTATAGGCCAATCATGACAAGTGGCAAGATCGTCGATGCCTCCAGCGTACCGAACTCGAGATATATCACAAATAAATTAAATATTAATTAAATGTATTTATATATACATTAATTAATATTTTTGTATCCCGACCAGGAATCGAACTCGGTACCTCCGAGTCTAAATCCACGGACTTAACCGCTAGACCACGGAGGCATGGAATGAACATTAAATCTAATACAAATTAATTATGTAATTATTACATTACATAAACTATATATATATATAAAGATACAACGTACCCTCTCGATGTTTTTTTATCAAAATATATACATATATATTCTGTATGTATTGTCTTCAGGTCAAGCGGGCGTAAACCAGCTCGGCGGGGTATTTGTGAACGGGCGTCCTCTACCGGACGTGGTGCGAAAGAAAATAGTAGAACTTGCGATACTGGGGGTGAGACCGTGTGACATCAGTCGCCAGCTGCTGGTCTCCCACGGCTGCGTCTCCAAAATACTCACCAGGTTCTATGAGACTGGATCCATCAGGCCCGGATCCATCGGAGGGAGTAAAACTAAGGTTAGTTAAGTTTATTTACTTAAAACACTACTATTATTATTATTATTAGTCAGCTGAGTGACGTCACTTAATAGTAAATAATTTTAGCACACAGTAAAAGAAAAATAATAATATTATAAAAGAAAATACTTAATGTTAGTGTCGTAAATTAGATTTTTATTTACTATTACGTGATGTCGATGCGGCAGTCATTTGAATTTAGCGTTTCCGAGCAAAAATTCAAATACAATATTTAAGAGTAGATTTTAATGCGATTAAGACACTATAAAAATATAAAGTATTTTTCTAAAGATTTTTATTTTATTTTAATTTTTAAACAATTTGAAACACATTTTTAAAAATTCTCAAGTAGCCTATTTAAAGGTTTTTGAAATTTTAGTGTACATTTTGAGAAATATAGTCTATCTGCATTTCTCGAAAGCAACACAACTGAAGACTTGAAAAGTCTTTGAAATTATTAACCCTCTTAAAATTTCTTCTTAAAAATTAAATTTATTACAAATAAAAGTTAGTTTTTACAATGCTAGCTCCGATCGTATTTACCGTTATTTTCCAAACTTGATAATTTGTTTCTAAGTAAAATCATATAGAAACTATAGGCGAATCGTTTTGTTCGGATAATCAAGGGTAATTATAAACTATAAAATGATCGGCTTTCGGCTTCTTGAGCGATGCTTTCGACACGGTTAGGGCGTAGGCGAATTAATGCTTGGCTGGGGCCCGTAGATTATTTAAAATATTGATACGGTTCTACGATCGTTTTATTATTTAAATTAATAATAGCATATTTAGTAAAAGTATCATCACGACCGTTTCCCTTTCGGTCTTAACCATGCTTATAAATAAGCGGATTCACGACCAACTTTACTATAGGCCAATCATGACAAGTGGCAAGCTTGTCGATATCTCCAGCGTGTACCAAACTCGTGAAACGTCACAAATAAATTAAATATTAATTAAATGTATTTATATACATTAATAAATATTTTTGTGTCCCGACCAGGAATCGAACCCGGTACCTCCTAGTCTAAATCCACGGACTTAACCGCTAGACCACGGAGGCAGTAATGAAATGTAATGAAAATAAATAAATATATAAATTAACATGCCAGTTACATATACGTACTATGCACGAAATTTTGTATGGTTTATTAAATTGTCCAGCAGAACCTTGGCCGAAGTTCAGTAAGCGAACAAACCTGACCTTTGTGAATTCGTAACGCATATAAACCGTCAATTTGTTCCCCACAAACGAATGCCGACTTCTAAAAATTGATTACTCCAAAATACTTCCAAATGACGAGAGATACGTTTATTGTGGGCTGTTATTGGTTGATTGGTTACTTCAAGGCGCCCGGTATCGAATACTATGTTAATCGAATAGAAATTGCGATTACTATTAAACTACCATTCGAGTGAAAGCTCGATTTACACTTGTAGACAATCAAATATGTATACAATTTAAATAACCTTATAAGTGTGGCTGATGCTTCGTACCTTCAAATTCAAAAATTATACATAGGTGGGCTTAATGACTAAGCATTAACTACTAACCTCAATGGGTATGATACTCGATACGATATCCGAATCAGGCATCCAGTCCTCCTATATTTCAAGAGATGGCATCACGAAGGTCCACACATAAGAGACGATACTAGTGCAGTCTGCTTATAGATGTGAGAGTGAAAGATGCAACGGAAAGGTGGCTTAGTCAGTTGGGACGAGGTCGTCATCTACGCTGATTTTGAGGCTGCAGAACCATACCGATGGAGAGTCTACGTATGTAGTGAACGAGGAAGTTCACAAAGTATTTTTATTATTATATACCACTATTTAATTGAGGAGAATGTTAGAAATACATAAAGCAACGCGGTCACCGTCCCAGTCCGCGTTGTTTTAAGTAAAAATACGAACCTCTTTACATCTTGGTTTTTTAATGGGGTGTGTCACTAACTTTTTATCACGATAGATGGCGCATGATAGTTGGTACCTAATATAACTGTCAGTTGCATAGAAAACTTGTATTTTTATTGCGAAATTTATTATTTTCTGGATATTATGCAGAAGTGAGCAGCTTTTAAGTGTGCAAATCGAGATTTCCAAGCGAACGCAAAGATATGGTGATCTCAAAATGGCCGTTCTATTAATTCAACCTTTTTTTATTTTAAAGACGGTGTTCGCTTACTAAATTCATCTTTTAAGGTAGGTAACGTTAAGTAATAAAATAAATTTGTAAAATGATCAGTCATAGGTGTAAACAAGGTACCAGTGCCGCTAGCGACATCTACAAAAAGCTTTGCCTGATACACCCCATTGTATATTTATTAAAGTAAAATGTCATGTTTGATAATTGTGTGTCAGAATATCTAAAAATATATTTTTGTGACACACAAATGTGTTTTGTTGCAATTCCTCCCAGTTAAAATAGTTTTTATCCATATTTAAAGAACCATCCAAGTATTTCTTATCGTGGAGAAGTAACAACGAAGGGTGGAATTTATTATATACTTAGTAAAGTATCATCACGACCGTTTCCCTTTCGGGGTGGTCAGAATCCACGCTTAAAAATAAGCGGATTCACATTTAGCGAGCTTTACTATAGGTCAATATGACAAGTGGCAAGCTCGTCGATGTCTCTAGCGTACCAAACTCGAGAAATATCATAAATAAATATTATTGTGTCCCGAATGGATGGAACCCGGTACCTCCGACCTCAATCCGTGGACTAAATCGCTAGATAATAGACTTACTAAATACATAAAATATACAGAATAACTATATATGTACATACATAAATGCCTACATACTTAAAATATATACACGGAGTAACATTGTATGCTCTTACTTTAGACTAATACATATGTTATTCTATTGATATATATATACCTATTTTTTTGTTACGTAGGTATTATTTGATTTGATCTTATGAGCACTTATGATCTCATTTTTTTTTAATTTTGGTTAAAAAGTTTCAGCTTTATTACTTAAGATCCGACATGAATCAAAAAAATATATATTTTGAATTTCCCCATTTGCTTGTCGCAATTTACAATGGAAATTGTCAATGCCAAATGACCTACGATTTATACCTATAATAAAGTACCTAGTAAGCATTTATTTACATAAAGAACCCGCGTTAATAGCTAGGTCTACATAAGAGTACTTCACTTTGGCAGTGTTATATCGTATCCCTTTACCGTGTCATCTACACTAGCGATCATGATACGCGTCGGTGATGGGTTTTTTTTTATGTGAACTTTGTTTAAAATATTTTACTCTTTCACACTTTCGATGCACGAGCATAAAATATCTATACCTAAATTACGCATTTTGCATTCCACAAAAGCTCAGTTTTATGGTTTAACATCAGGTTATTTCACACTAGACCGGGCGAATATGATTCGGATAAACTTAATCGTAATCTTTAGTTCTCCAAGAAGGAGAATTTCTTCTTTTAGGAGAATTTGGCTTACACTGATGGCGAGTGTCTGAAGTCAATTTTATAACATTAAATCATGTACTTAGATAATAATAATAATAAAAAATAAAATTCTTGTGTGCACACAAAATAAAATGAGGCGAGCATAATACCGTGAAGGTATTCTCTACAGCTTACCATTGGAAGAGTAATAGATTTATATGATGGGTACAGAGTTTTAGACTTTTAGGTAATTGTAAATAAAATAAAGAATTAAATAAATGATGAAATACTGTAACCAATACGTGTAGGTTACGGATTTTTATTTGAATTTTAATTGGAAATAGGATTGTCATGAAAATGACAATTCCATATCGACGATTTTTGTTTTTGGAAAAAGAAAAAAGAGAGAACCGGGAGCTCTGACTAAAAGTTCGACAGAGAGAGTGTTTTTATTAGTATTGGGATTACAAACTTAATACCAGTAAATAGATAGAGTCAATCGCGTAAAAGCGTCCCGCGTAGTCAAGTGTGTAAAAGTAAAGCATCATCACGACCGTTTCCCTTTCGGGGTGGTCAGAAACCACGCTTATAAATTCACATTTAGCCAACTTTACTATAGGCCAATCATGACAAGTGGCAAGCTCGTCGATGTCTCCAGCGACCAAACTCGAGAAATACAAGTATCACAAATAAATTAAATATTAATTAAATGTATTTATTTACACTAATAAATCAGGAATCGAACCCGGTACCTCCGAGTCTAAATCGACGGACTTAACCGCTAGACCACGGAGGCAGTATATATTATCTTCTATATTTCGCCATGAATTGCATATTTATAAAAACTACACACTTTACAGAGCGCGAGATATGACACTGCAAATTATTGCTTTTTGCCTTATAGAAAATCTAAACTCGCTATAAGTTTGTGTAAATCTATATGAAATAGGTGGACGAATTTAAAAGTCGAATCGATAATGTATAAAGAGTTATGGTGTTTATGATGTATGGGCCTCATTTATGGCCAAGGGCTTGTAATTAGTGACCCGGAGCCGCCGATTTGTATGAACCCGTTTATGGCCCACCAAGCCATAATGATCACACCTTTTACACTAACTTTACGGCAATTTCAGTCATTGGTTTTATTAAAAAAGACTTTTACGATAATGGCCTTTTGCGTAATGCTAAAATTTTAATTTTATTATATAAATAGTTTTACATATTTATTGGTATTTTCAGTTGGACTGTCATTATGCTCTGCATATATATCTATATATAATATAATTAGTGCAAGTTTCTTTCAGTTAGTATTTTTTTCAGTGGTTTTGTTTAATAATATTGTATGTGATTAATTATGGAAATTGGATATGGGGCACAAGTTGCAGTTTATTTTATGCGGTTTTCCGGGGGTTTTGTTGGAAACCCGACGTCTTTGGGTGATAATGCCGCGAGTCCTATGAAAGCATCAAATTCTAGGACATCTGGAATTTGATGATAACCTCATTAACTTATAAAAAAGAAAGAATATATTACGACAGACATAGCTGTATGGGCTAGGTCTCTTTGCAGTCCCTATCATTTTCTTCAATATTTATCCATCGGGTGAATAGAAAAAAAATATGTTGAATTTTTAAAAAACGAACTTATTAAGCCCTAGACCTCCACTGATTGGTTTCAACAACGTATTTCTTGATAATTTACTCCGGCCAGGTTGTTAAACCAAAAAACAAAATATATTTTAAAAACAGAACACAACAAAGGTACGAATATCTACGAGGCAAACATAATTCAATTACAGCCAAGTAAATCCAACCCTTACCGTCGAGCGATTATTCAAATACAGAACTACACCGTTCTAACCCAATTAAACACTATCCGACAATAAAAACTAACCCCAATTTCCGGAGGGTTCCGTGCGACACCGTTTATCTAAATAACATGTTAATACATCGCGCTAGAATGTAGTAGGTCGCTTTCGACCCCTACTTCGAAGTTTCTTTCGCCCTTGTCCATTTTCATACTGTGTTTTTTAAAAGATGATTAAAGGATGATTAATGTTTTGATATATACCACGTGATTAGTAGTTAGCTTGTCACTTTGGTTATTTCAGCCAATGACGTGCCTCATATGCACACGCTAAACATGTCAAAACATAATCAGCCTTTCTGCAACTGGTCGTGAGATAGTTATAATAATAGTAATCATTTATTTACTTTACAAAAATTGCCTTATAACAAAGTTACATTAAAGTATCATGACATGCTCTACCATTTTTACAGGCAATTAACAAGTTGTTAAGAAAGTATAACACTTCTAGACTACAAAGGTTAGTTTCGTTACAAATTTGGACAACATTTTTATTAAATTTTAAAATATAAGAGAAATATAAAACATGCAATATTGTTAGTAATATATAATACACAAAATAATAGACTTTGGTCACAATATGTGCAGTCGACCAAGAAAGTGGTCTATAGGTTTTGACAAAGCTTTCTCTGTAATTAAAATATTGCTAAGGTTGAGTATTCGAATGATCGTACTATTTTCAGGGGAAAATCAACCTTATTGTTAGAAGACGTGCAAATAAATTTCAATCGTAATGTGGTAGACCACTTTTTTGGTCGACTGTACGTATATAGTATGGTATAAGTAGGTGAATAGGTGTGTGTATGAAAATATATGTGTAGAATGTTATATTAGGTTTTAATAATGTTTCGGTTACGTCGTATGTCACTTTTAAAATCAGTTAATATTTTTTTGCATGCAAATTTAATATAAACGTAATTAACAGTACGCTAGCGGGGTGAAGTGGAGTGCACAATCGTATTAAAAAGTATCGTTTAAGATCGATTACGTCTGTCAGAAATATCAAAAGCTATGTGGAATGCCTGAACTTTTGACATTTTTGACAAACGTAATCGATCTTAGACGATACGTTTTTGGACGATTGTGCACTCCACCTCATCCCGCTGGACTGTCGACGAATCCAAAACTACCGACGTTCTGCGTCTAAAATAATTAATTAAACGCACACTACCAAAAAACTTGGGGAGTGGTGGTGGCACGGTTGTATGAACGCTTTTCTTATAATCCAAAAAAGGTCGGTCGAACCTCGAAAATGAGAAATACACTTTACTTACGTACATTTGTTATAGATTTACAACACCACGAGACGCGCCTCGAAGAGCACGTTAAGGTATCTGTCCTGTAGCCCTATTCTTTTACTTAGTCGCAGACGTTATATAATGAAATCCGTTAACTATATATATAGCACGCTATTAAGGTTGATATTTGCACGGACGCTGTCAAGGTTGAGCGCTTATAGAGTTGAGAATTGAATAATATTTTGTAATTATGATGCAATCTCTGACGTGAATAACGAAATCCACTAATAACTTTTGCGACTAACATAATAGGGCGATTCTACAAGTTGTACTTATATATATAATAAATTGTCATTAAAAAGGACTGGGAAACAGTGGAAGTCTATGATAATGTGATGATGAATCACGCTTTTAAAACCAAGACTTATCCGAAGCTTCCTTGCGAAATCTAACATAGGAATATTTTTTATTAATCCACTTATCCGTTATAAAAAGCGGAAGCAGTAAAAAATATAACTAGCTAACATTTTATTTTATCTGTATATCTTTCTTTCACTAACACACACCTAGCACTACCTAGTGTACTACAAGATTATGTATAAAAAAAATACATCTAAAAAAAAATGTGATGAAAAAAGAGGTCGAATTTGGATAACACCGATTGTCGTAGCAAATGTGACCATGGGTGATTGTTAGGTACCTGCTGTTTTCGAATGCTTATCTGTCGCATCTTTTGTTGTAAATGACGTTTTTTGATGTTCTATTTGGTATTTAATTAGACGAGGAATCTAATCATTATCCTGATGACACTGTTTGTCTGTTTTTTTTTGCTACGAAAATATTTTAAAAGATGTAAAATAGATTTATTACCTACTTATTTGTTGTTCTAGTATTTTGCGTTATTTTTATATTCTTACAGATAGATAAATACCTATTTATCGTAAATACAGGTGACCGCAGATTAGTCCTCGCCGAAAAACCGAAAGTATTAAATTTTTCGAATTCTTTCGCTTCTTACGATGCGCGACACGTTCTGCTCAGACGTAATATATAAGAGACAGACTTATGGATACCAAACGTACCTACTTAATAATTGTTATAAGCTAATATAATTGGCGAATACTAGTACATAATCCTAGATTATTATTCAAAAATTACATCGTTGCACATTAAGTTAGGTTAGGGTTCGTCGTTAGATGTTCGTTATCCACCTTGAGTGAAGATTTGTTTGAGCTTTGTAACCGAAGTATGACTCGACCGACTACAGAAACAGTTTGGCATGTCTTCATTAGTATTTTTTTTTATTGTCTTGAAAGGACATTGTACAGAATAAATACATCAGCCCTAAACACGTTATTTATTTGCATAATATATGTTCATAACAGAGTTTATAACCGAGTTGGCGATCATCAAATTCCAGATGCTGCAGAATTTGATGCTTTACTTGGAGTCACTCGCGGCATTAAAGCCTAAACACGTCGGGTAAAATATGGGAGTCCACAGAAATAAACTGCAACTTGTGCCCAATATTTAAAGTTCAATTTATCGTTTTCTATAATTATTCACATTGTAGCACGTTATTAAACAAATCAACACCACTTTTGACCAATAATATCCACAGCAAATTCATTTACAAAACAAAAACTTGCACTTGACATGTTCACGCAAAATGGCGCGAAGAACTCTTCATTAGTAAATCAATGACCCATTTTTTTTTTATTAATATGTTTAACGTCTCTTTGAATCAAATATTATTAATGTACTTTATGGTAACATAATCAGTTGGTTATATTAAAAATCGTTCACCAATGTATTCCAATAAAAAGGGGAAAGGTTAATTTATTCGTATATTATTGAAAATGTTGATAACTATCACGCTATACCTAGGCCATGACATGCCAAAGCGACATTAACAGCTCTGTCAAACAATATAACCCAGCCATCAAATATTCAAGTGTTGGCAACACTCGTGTTTAATTGCGCAAGCAACACCGAAGCGCACGCGGTTTATTTATTTTTTAAAACAATCGCGTGGCAAAGATCAAACGTGTATTGATGTGATTATTGGGCTTCACATTAATTATACGTTGCCTATATATGATTACTACTTATGAAAAAACGTTTTGTATAAAACAAAAGTTATTTTATCTAAATGTTTAGATAAATAATTTGATATCGGACAAATTAGTTTAATTCATTTTAATCTAATCAAACAGACCCCTTTTTTTAAATTATACATAATTATTATGTACCTACATTTTGTGTCAACGATATCACACCAATTAATAACATTAGATATCAATAAAAACCTTTTTAGTTAATCTAATCGCCAAAATAACAAACAATAGCATTTAAAAATAACCAAAAAAATCCTAAAAAACAAAACATTTAATTAAATAATTACGTGGATATATTTTTTGTGTCATCAATATCGCACGCATTAATTTGATCTTCAATAAAATCCTTAATGACCAAATCTAATCTCCAAAACAACACACATAACAACTTTTATAATTAATCAAATTGGAATAAATACAAGAGAACTTTCGATGAAATAATTAGGTTTTTTTCTGTTGGCAACAATCTGATTGTTGGATCGGGGGTAATTTGTATCAGTAATGGTGCGATTGGTGTCTTGACTAATGTATGAATCCGGGCATTTTATAGATATTAAATATTTAAACCGAAATGTAATATTTAACGTTTAATCTGTCATCTGCAAAATAAAACTATGCTATTTGGGACGTCATATATTTTCACAATAGTAAGGTAAATATGTTATTTTTTTTATATTATGCTTAACGTCTCCTTTTAAAAAACTAATAGTTTGCTCGCTAAGCCTGTCATAGATACTTTGTGTATTAAACGCCCACCTATTTATACGAACTTATCAAATTATCACCAACAGTAGCTCTAGCACAAACTTCATGAGGAATTATTCGCAAGTGCAAGTTTTCGTTTAATAAATGACTTTTCTGTGGATATTGTGAGTCAAAAGTGGTGTTGTTTTGTTTAATAATGTGCTACAATGTAAATAATTGTGGAAAACGATATATTGGACTTTATGTATGGGGCACAAGTTGCAGTTTATTTTTAGCGATATCACAAGCGTTCCAGAACATACATATTTCTAAGAAATTTGACCCTCTCTTTGTTGCACTGTTTGTTGATTCCTAGAAAAAGCAGATAAAATAATAAATGTAAACTTATTTTTTTGCAATAGTCAACTATCCTTTTGTTTTGCCTGGTCTATAAATATTGATATAA
Organism: Tinea semifulvella; assembly: GCA_910589645.1. Taxonomy (NCBI): domain Eukaryota; kingdom Metazoa; phylum Arthropoda; class Insecta; order Lepidoptera; family Tineidae; genus Tinea; species Tinea semifulvella. Next base: position 3,344,561 of record OU342604.1, read on the forward strand.
TTCAATGTATGGTCAGTCGCATGTGTGATGGGAGCGCGGAGCACCTGTCGACCGCTGTCAGCTATAGGTCCCTTATCGCTGCCAACCTAATAACCACATAGGCGACTGTGCGACAAACATGCCGATTTCCGTATAAACTCTGTGGTCATTTTGATCTATTGTTTTTGACATACTGCGGGGCAATTATGTATCTCATTGGTAATTTTCGCACTCATAGTCCTATTATTTTAGCATTTTGCGGAACGTATAATGATAAATGATAAACCGCCCCCAGTTTATCTACCTAGACCCGGAGGTTCAATTCCTGTTCGGGACACAAAAATTTGCTTATGATATTTCTCGAGTTTGGTACGCCATAGACATCAAGGAGCTTGCCACTTGTCATGATGGGCAAATTGTGAATTCTCTTCTTTTCTTTAAAAAAAAATGTGGTTTCTCACAACTTTTTGTAATAAACTGTATTGTATGCTCAAATTTTGGCCATACTGTGAAGTTTGACGTCTTAAGCAATATAAATAATTTCGCATGCGATATCCAATTATTGTAACTTTAAGATTTACCATTTCTAATAATACAATATTACTGCTGTCTGAAGTTACCAGCGAAAATATAGGTTTTGACAGGATCTTAGTTAATGATTTCAGCTCACTTATATGATCTTCAAACGTCATTGTCATTAAAATAATTACCTTATTAAACAATACGCGATTTGCCCAATTATTAAAATCACTTTGAAAACATCCCTAAACTCCGAATACAATTCAGAAAAGCCACTTTATCCTGCATACCTACGATTGCTAACTTAGCGATTAAAGGTGGCCATTGACGAGCTTTTTTATTCAAATTCAAAATCGTTTATTTGCTTTAAATGTCGTACATACAGTAATATGTTTAGTAAGTTGGCTCTGCACATTTAGCCATTGTTGTGGCATGCAAAAATTGTTTAGTTTAAATATATTCTTATCTAGTAAGTCTAGTCATCAATACATAATTAAATTTAGGTCAATACATACAATAGTTTTATGTTATTAATAACAAACAAATATAGAAATAAAATATGTCATACAAATTGTTTTAGTTTATATTCCGCTCGAAGAACTCGCCAATATTGTAGAAACAGCCCTTTGCCAGCCATTTTTATACAGTTCCTTTCTAAACATTTTTACTGGTACTTGTTTTATTTCTGTTGGGATATTGTTAAATATTTTAATCGACATATAGTATTTAAAATAAAATAAAAATAAAACAACACGTCACAGCTTTGGATTCAGCTACGTCTATTCAGTTTAGTCTTCTATTAGCATCAAAGCTATCATGAGACTGAGCAAATGATAGTCGTCGATCGTATCGTTTTTATCTGTCAAATTAGCGATATTCGTAAACTATTTTATATTTAGCGACGAAATTTGACAGCTCGGTTTCGAATATTATCGATACAGTTTTATCATGTGAGAGCGGCCAACTGATATTTTGGCATTTGTTTCTAGTGTTGCAAAGTAATAAATATTATTTTTCATTGATATAATATACATACGAGTTAAATTGAGTTTAAAATTAGTTAAAATGGAGCTACCTTAGTTTTTAACGACATAAATTTTCATATTAAAATATTACCGTCCTTTTGACCATATTAGCTTTTTAATTTTGTATGTGGCAACATTTTTTTATGACTTACCGACCGACATCGCTAAGATACTCGTAGCAAGACTGTCAAGACTGCCGGCCTTGATCACAACACATGTTTTCGCGCTATTTTTTTTTTTGATTGTAATAACCGTAATTTTCTGAAAAGTTGATAGACGTCATTTTTCATAAGTAAACTCAAAATATTGGTTAGTGTGAGTGAGAGGGATGCAAAAGCGATAATCCCTCTTAATGCGTTTTGCAATCTTAAAATACTAACCAAACTGAACGCATCAGTAAGGACGTTATAATATAATTCGGGTTACAAAATAACCTAGGTACAGAATTCAAAACATGATGAGGATTTAGGCCGATAATATAGGTAGGTATTATTACCGTTTATGGTTGGGTTTTGGTGGATTAAGTTGTCCATAATATTACTCGCCATTTAATACCGTAGAGCTCTTTCATAAAATATATTGGAAAATTATAGCTTCTGTACAGTACGCGTCAACTTATTTGTTTTACGACCACAAGCGAGCGCCGGTGTTTTTATGCGTCATATTTATAATATTTATTTATTGCATTATATTTTATTATATAAGATTTCATCCATAATCATACCAATAAGATATATGTATATAAAATAAGCTTTATCTCTGTGTGTGTCTCGTCTTCACTGAACTGATTTTGATGATATTTGGCAGATATTATGTTCATGGCTGTATGGGCTAGATTCCTTTGTCTTCCCTATCATATCATTAATCATCCATCGGGAAACGAGAACAAAAAAAGGGTCCTTCGCGCCATTTTGCGCAGACATGTCAAGTAGTACTGTGGATATTGTTGGTCAAAAGTGGTGTTGTTTTGTTTAATAATGTTCTACAATGTGAATAGTTATGGAAAAAGATAAATTGGACTTTGAATATGAGGCACAAGTTGCAGTTAATTTTTTGCGGTTTTCCCGCGCTGCAAACTACTTGAACTTAAAGAACAGCATCAAATTCTTAAACATCTGGGATAACCAACATAAAGATAACCACATTGACTCATAAAAAGAAAGAAAATATTACGACATGGCAGTATAAGCTAGATCCCTTTGCCTTCCCTTTCACCACATTCATCATCTATCGGGAGAATAGAACAACTAATAAATTCTAAGACAATTATCATACATTTAATTCTTATACCGTTTGGATTCTTGCCCTATCTTGTTATTTATATATTTATTGTCTTCGGGTCCTCGTTAACCGTGTTACGCCTGCACCGAGGACTAAATCTTTGTCAACCTTGACGAGATTTCCGTTAACCTTGAGACGTCCAGGGAGTAATTAGTCTACAACACAGACGTATATTATAGGGACTTGTCTATAACTGTGTATAGTGATTTACACCCGCATTCTAAATTTCCTTCAAGCTGTCAAACGATAAGTCAGTGGTAGTCTGTTCCACTGGCGAGCGGCAGATCAGCGGGAGAACGAATTAGAATAACTGCTAGATGTGATAGATGCTAGGAACATTTATTTGTCGTAATTACAAACTAGGTACTGAAAAAAAAAGTAAATTATCATCACGACCGTATCCCTTCCGGGGTAATCAGAAACCACATTTTTTTTTAATGAAACGGATTTACATTTAGCTAACTAGGGGCCCATTATGACAAGTGGCGAGCTCGTCGATGTCTGTAGCGTACCAAACTCGAGAAATAAAATAATTTTATTTTTGAAATAAAATAAATATTTTTTTGTGCTCTGACCAGGAATCGAACCTGGTATTTATATTTATTTATTTAAAAACTTTATTGCACTATGTACAAAGAGCGGGCTTAATGCCGCAAGGCATTCTCTAACAGCCAACCTTTGGGACAATACAGAGAATTTTGATTATGAGGTAGGTGCAAAGGGCTCAAATATGAAACTTAATTTTAAAGAAAAATTAAATAAACCTATTCTATGATATCATAATACACATTAATATACATACAAATATGTACATAATAATACATATACTATACACTATACATATTTACACATAAATATACTACTACGTACCTCTGAGTCTAATCCACGAAATTAACTTTTTTTTTTTTTTATATTTCCAGACACGTCACACAGCGCCATCTAATTTCCGTGGTAAGCTACGAGGCTTGTGTTACGGAAACTAGATGGTTGATAAACTACATATTATACTTTTTTTTTTGTTGTAAATATATACATATAAACACCCAGACCGAGACAAATTATACAATGTACAACTTGCCCCCGGTGGGAATCGAACCCACGACCCCCCGAGTTCACGGCAACGTTTGTTACCACTAGACCACGGAGGCTGTCAAAACTTGACTGTTAGTTTTAACTGTTAGAGCACTGAGGCAGTCAGGTACTACATACTATTAAAAAAACACTAACTATAATTATTTATATGCGTAAGCTACTATATTATATCAGACCATTTGTATTTTGTTGTTCCGAAGAATTATCACAACTATTAATTGCAAAACAGTCATCATAATTAATAAAATATCCTGAGAGCTCAATCACTTAGTAGATTTGGCTAAGTTTTACTGACCTCAAATCGTGCACGTAACTTTATTTCTATTCGTTATTACTCTATGGCTATCAGTCTATGATGATTATTTAGGATTATAATAATAATAATAAAATTCTTTATTGCACATAATTTACAAATGTAGTGTACATGGGCGAACTTAATGCCGAAGGCATTCTCTACCAGTTAACCTTTGTGATGGTAAAAAGTGAGGTAATAGAGTGATTGAGATTGGAAATAATAATAGTATAGATACAACATGAATAAAAGATATAAAAATATACTTATGAGATTAATTATTAAATTATATGTGAAATTTACTTATAACAATAATGCAAACAAATACTTATCTAAAATAATAATAAAAATAATAATATAATACAATAAGTTCATAAATAAACAATTAAATAAACGTACACATATACAAAATTTACTATGTCAAAGCGTGATTTGGGTCATTTTGCAATTTAAGAAAATGACTGTAGACCAAGTTTTTGGCGAGCAGCCGAAACAGTGAGAGAATCTGAATATCTGCTTGAAGAGTGTCGGGGGATGGAAAGTTGGTTGTTCTGAGAAGAGCGAAGAGGGCGACTGTGCGAATCGCACAGGAATTCGAAACGATCTTTTAGGTAAGGAGGAGTCATAGGGTTATTAAGGATGCCATACAAGAAGGTAAGGAGATGCAGATGTCTGCGAAATCGAATATTTAGCCACTTTAACTGTGTACAAAATTGGGAGACATGGTCATACTTACGCAGGCCAAAAACATAGCGGATGATAAGTTGAGAAGACGATCAAATTTATTTAGTAGCTCTTGAGTGAGGTCAGTAGTGCAAACATCTGCGTAGTCAATAATGGGGAGCAATAATTTTACTTATTTTAGATTATTAAAGAAAAGTGTATTTTAAATTTTGGGCAAAAATGTTCCAGTCCTTATAATATACAATTATACACACAGGTCAATTAAAACCGACGTAATTATTTGAAGGTGGGAACGGAACTTCACACGCGTCCGTGTAAATGCGTGCCTTAATAATATGACATTAACCTTACTATATCGCTCATATTGTTTTATTTTATTTTATTTTTAAGAGGAATTTAACTGACATTATTAATTAAATCTTCTAGAACAGTCCTAGACCTTCACTGCTAAAGACGGGCCTTCCAGAATTAATAATAAATTATCCTTATTAGGCCTAGAAAAATATTGTTACAGTGATTAATAATTATAAATTACAACCTTACGAATCACCCACTTAGATTATATAGAAAATAACTATATTTTTCTTTAACCAGTGCGTCATCCCGGTAATGTCGTATGGAGCAGAGACGTGGACACTAACAGTGGGCCTGGTCCATAAATTCAAGGTCGCTCAGCGAGCCATGGAAAGAGCCATGCTTGGTATATCTCTGATGGATAGAATTCGAAACGTTAATATTCGTCAGAGAACGAAAGTTACCGACATAGCTTTTGAAATTAGCAAGCTGAAGTGGCAATGGGCCGGACACATCTGCCGCAGAACCGACGATCGATGGGGCAAACGGGTTCTAAAGTGGAGACCATGTACGGGAAGACAGGTGGACAAATGAACTAAAGAAGGTCGCTGGTGGGGGTTGGATGAGGGTAGCGAAAGATCGCGTTAAGTGGCGAGTCTTTGGGGTGGCCTACATCCAGCAGTGTAGAGGCATGGATGATTCCAAAGTAACAGTCCTTGTTTTAATTGACTTTACAAATGTCTTTAACACAGTAGATCCTGATTTGCTTATCGCTATACTGTCTCGTCTTAAAATCTCATCAGATGCTCTGTTATGGTTTTCTCAATATCTTCATGGTCGTCAGCAACAGGTACAGGTTGATCAGGGGTCATCAGAGTGGTGTGACTTGGACACGGGAGTGCCGCAAGGTGGCATTCTTTCCCCTTTACTGTTCTCATTATTTATCAATGCCATCACGTCACTTATTCATTGTCAATACCATCTGTATGCTGATGACTTGCAGCTCTATGTGCGAACAGATATCATCACCCTTAATAGTGCAATAGCTTGGCTTAACTCAGATCTTTGTAATATTAGCTCGTGGTCGAAACGCTTTGGAGTAGTTGTCAATCCGACCAAGTGTCAAGCAATTGTAATAGGGAGTTCTCGACAGCTATGTAAAATTGATCTTAATAGCATTGACTCTGTTCGGCTTGACAACGTTCCAATTCCGTTTAGTAGCGAAGTGAAGAATCTAGGCATTTACCTAGATTCCAACCTAAGTTGGACATCCCAGGTGACAAACACGAGCCGTAAAATTTTTGCTTCACTGCACTTTCTCAATAAACTCAAAAACTTTCTGCCGATAAAAGCTAAAATAACCCTGGTCCAAAGCCTTCTTCCTCTCCTTGACTATGGTGACGTGTGCAGCGTTGATATCTCAGAGGTATTGCTTAACAAGATGGACCGGTTACTTAACGCATGTATCCGGTTAATCTATTGTTTACGTAAATATGATCATATCTCTGAGTATCGAGCTAAGTTAAAGTGGCTACCGATTCGGTGTCGCAGGAATCTTAAAGTACTCTGCTTACTTTTTTCTGTTCTTAATGAACCTGCGACGCCGAAATACCTCAAGGATGATTTTGCCTATCTTTCTTCGTTCCACGATAGATCTTTACGCTCCTCTCATAACTCTCTTCTTTCTATCCCTTCGCATAATTCTAGTTTCATTTCAAACTCGTTTGTCGTTGTCGCCACTAATTTGTGGAACACTTTGCCTCTTAGCATCAGGCAGGTAACCACCAGATCGCTATTTTAAAAAATGGTCTATTCGCATTTCCTATCGCAATAAAGCTAGTATATTATTATGTATGTATGTAGGTTTATACGAGTATATAAGTATGTATTAGTACGTAGTATATTATATATTTATACATCTAGTTAGTTATTAAATATATTTTTTTTATTATCCTTTATTTTTGCACCTACTTTTCAGTAAAGTGTTTAAATTTATCCCAATGGTTGGCTATGATAAAATGTCTTGCGGCATTAAAGCCCGCCTTTGTCTTTGTGCAATAAAGTATTAAATAAATAAATAAATAAATAGAGATACAGGCTGGTGATGATGATGATGAACTATATAAAAAATTAAAATTGAACAACTTGAAGTAAAATTAAGCGAACAAATTGAATAAAATCAACAAAATATATCTCTTATATTTAACCTTAAATACATAAACGTACATTTATATATACTTATACATACTGCCTCCATGGTCTAGCGGTGAAGTCCGTGGATTTGGACTCGTAGGTACCGGGTTCGATTCCTGGTCGGGACACAAAAATATTTATTAATGTAAATAATATGTTTACATGTTAATTACTATTATTAAATATGTTTATTAAAGTAACATCTGCAACAAATAAAATGTGTTAGATGTGTTTCTTACTTGGTAAAATATATAAATTGTAGCTTAAAATATTTTTTGCCAAATATTTCGCCTCTCTTTGGAGCGGCGTCATCAGTGACAGTGACTGAAGGTCTTTGTCATAAATTTTGAAAAAAGTAATTTTATTTCTTTTAGCAATGGTGAAGGCAATGCACTATATAGTTTTGTATTTATTTTTTAGAAAAATATCATCATCACCTCGCGCATCATGGAAAACATCATCAGTATGTTATGTCCATTGTTGGTTCGATATTAATAAATTTACAAAACAAGTTAGACAAAACCTAATGCATTACATTCAGACCAGGGCTATAGTATGCACCAAGCTGCCATATAAAAGAGCTTTCCCATGTTTTTAAATCAATAGACCGAATAGTTTTAGGAAAACTCTTTAATACTCTTACTGTGAAACAATTGTTAAAGGTAGTGTTATGTATACGCGCATGGGTGGGCACAGGTAAAATATTATTAATTTGAGAATCTACTGAATGTCTGTGTCCATTCATGCGAGTACGAAGGGGTGTCGTAGTCTCTCCCACATAAAAACTGTTACAAAATCTGCACTCCAGCATATATACGCAATGAGAAGTAGTACATTGTGCGAAATTTTGAATTTTGATGACAACAGGGTTATGATGAGTTTGTATATTGATATCGGAATTTATTATGGGACATGTTTTGCAACGAGATTGGTTGCACTTGTGTCTACCTAACAATGTATTATTACTCCGTGTATTTTTATTTTTTGCTAAAATAGCTTTTAAATTTTTATTTTGTTTATACGTTACACTAGGGCACGTTTCCAAAAGATTTCGTGTAATATTATTATTGTTAAGGATAGAAAAGCTATCCTTTAATAAATTTTGAATTTTGTGTGCCCCGTGGAAGTATGGTATTATAAGCCGAAGGGAATTTTGTTGTTGTGTGTGTATAGCGTTTGGAGTGTTAGAAGGCCTGTTCATGTGTTTGTGTAAAAAGTTTGGGGGATAATCGCGCCTACATAACCCATTAAAGATTTTGCCTTGATATTTAGCCAAAGATGTTGAATTATTACAAATTCTTTTACCGCGGATAGAAAGTGAATGTGGTATAGACCGTTTTGTGTGCGACGGGTGGCAACTACTGTAATGCAGATACTGTAACTTGTTGGTTTCTTTAAAATGAACAGAAGTTGAAATATTATGATTATTATAAGTAATATCTACATCTAAAAATGTTATGTTAGTTTTAGAAATTTATTATTTATTATTTATTTATTAAAGTAACGGCATCTAGACCCCTTCAAAATGGGAATAAAGAAATAATCAAATTATATAAATTAAAAGTTACTGCCTCCGTGGTCTAGCGGTTAAGTCCGTGGATTTAATAATGTAAATAAATACATTTAATTATTATTTAGTTTATTTGTGATATTTCTCGGGTTTGGTACGCTGGAGAGAACGACGAGCTTGCCACGTGTCATGATTGGTCTATAGTAAAGTATAATACTTATAATCATAAACACATATCATAATCAATTATACCGTGTGACTTTGTATGGTATTACGTTAGACAAAAATAAACTGACTCGTTCCCGTGTCGAAGAAAAAAGTATTCTTCCTTCTTTCGTAGCATGTTTTTATTATTTATTAGACTAGCGCGACATGTGACCTTGCGCCCTCCAGATGGTAAAAGGCGCGCAATTTCCATTAATGTTAGCATCTGGAATCAGACACACATGACTGAGATCAGTCCCTAACACTATGCCGGTTTAACTGGGCATGACGACAATTCGAGCCTGATCCCGAAACGTGTGGATACACTTTACTGGGTTTATCTGGCAAATTACCACCATCAGTCCGTCTACCATCTACGAGTATTTGTTTTTTTTTATTTTTTATTTTCATTTATTTAGGCAACAAACAGTCAACATACACAAACAATATCACAGATAAACAAAATTGTCACTCTGGTTTGCAAGATACTAAAATTTAAAACTAATAAATAATGTGAACCACTAAGGGGCCCTTTGAAGGCTTTGCCGGCACGTGACTAGTTTCTACATCTGTGTAATAAATTAATAACAATAAGAAGACATATTTTATACATAATAGAAGTTAAACAATATTTTGGCCACATTGCTAGAAGAGGCGCCGACAATCTGGAAAAACTCTTAGTAACGGGAAAGGTAGACGGTAAAAGAACAAGAGGAAGAAGCCCCAAACGATGGTCCAGTCAGGTGACTGACCACCTAAACATCCCAGTACACCAAGCCATCCACTGCGCCGAGGACCGCAACCACTGGAAACGGCTAGTGGATGGACTGCGACGGAGTCACGATCCCCAACAGTGGGGTACCGACTAAGGAGGAGGAGAAGTTAAACACAAATAGGTATTATGGAAAGGAAAAAAAAAACTGGATATAAAAAAAACAAGGATAGAGTAATAACGCAAACGTGATATAAAAGATACTTAAATTAACAGATGCTATAATAGTAATTTATAAATACATACTTATAATATTAATTACGGATACAACAAACTACCAACCATTTTGTTGTTCTCGTTGAAAGTATGTGCTATTTGAAATGATGTCAAATGCCAATTTTTACTTTCAAAACTAATATTTTAAGCTTGCTTTGTATAAAAATAACACTATTGTAAATATTATAGGAATATTGTCCGTAAAAGGGAAATAATCAACTTGAAGGTGCACGTGGAACATTGAGATATATTTATTTTATTGTGTTTTATTATGGTAACAAACAGTTACAATACAATTTATATAACAAACAATATATATATAATTAGACCTGCAGCCCTATTCTGTACCTGATTTCGATATTTAAGTCAGATGTTGCGTCATAATTGCAAAATATTATTCAATTCTCAACTCTATAAGCGCTCGAAAGTGACAGCGGCCGTGCAAATATCAACTTTAATAGCGTGATATATATATATATATATATATATATATATAGTTAACGCATTCCATTATATAACGTTTGTGACTAAGTAACAGAACAGGGCTACTAGAGTAAAAAAAACTATAATGAAAGAGAACTATACTTATTCCATTTTCAAAATATAGTTAAACCATAACAGAAATCACATTTAAATCTATTCTATCGAATACTTAACACTAATTATCTAACGGACTCCTGGTCCTATACACTGACTTAGAGCAAGCAAATATGCCCACTTTTTTTTTTATAGACGTTGAATTGATAAATCATCAATGATACGCCCCCTGCCTGAAGGGCCAATGCGGGTGGAGGTCGCATGCCCGACTCATCCGTGAAGCTTCCTAAGGAAGCCCCAGGGCGCCTACGGACTAAAACCCTATAAACCGTCTCTATCTCACTGTTGGCCCTGCGTGCCTTTACAGCTAAGTCTGAGTCGTGGCTACGGAGTGAAGGCACTCGTTCGCCGCGTAAACATGTCCACGTTAACCAAGCAATCATTATATAGTTTACTGCTCGTCTTAAAAAGGTGTTTAAACTAAGAAATAAACAAGTCTTTAGAACGTGAAGTAAGTCGAGGCACTCTAAACGTGACATTGTCTAAAAGAGTAGGAGAGTCTATTGTACAGAAACATGGAATAGTTTAAAAAACGGCGACTTTGCAAAGAATTAACTTTATGACGTTCAGACGCAACCTTGTAACTTAAGAACTCGTTCCCAGTGCGGTATTCTAATGTTTTCGGGAATAAATTTTGTAGTTTTTCCAATCTGTATACGTATGTGTATATCTGTATATTAATTTTAGTTTAGTAGTAGAAAATATTATTTTGTTTTGACATAATTATACCATATTATTATTACCATCTTTGCTGATATTCATTCACTATCATGATTAGTAAAATAAATAATTTGTTATCTGACGAAACCGAGTGTACCAAATGTATGAAATGGTGAATAAATAAATAAAATGAAAATGAAATGAAATCGGGATATGTGCATTTTATTGAGTGCTCTACACTACGCTGCCGAACTCCAAAACACTTCGAACGTAAGCGTAGTAAAGTGTTTTGTACGTGTATAGATGCTTCCTTAAATGGTTTGCCTAGTTTTAGGATCAGACCCAATCTTTAATAAGCTTTTATAATATATAAACATTGATAAAGGTAATTTCACCCAGCTCTTAATGTGACTACGTATGTATTCTTGATGATGTTCCTTATTAATATCAAATCAATCCGTCATTAAACCAACGGGTCGCCATCGAATTATCTTTCACCCATCAGGAAGGTAGGACCTAATAGATTTCTATTCCGTAATAAGCAACGCTAATCGTGCACGCGTTTATGTCTCCCATAGGCTGGGAGACGGCGTTGATTTTAGAGCACCTATTTTATTACAGTCCCTGGAACACTTTCCACTGTTGGAGATGGGCCCAATGCCTGCCTGTTGCCCAATATACTAGCAGCATTTCCCCTTTGAATTATGATACTTAATTTTTGTTAGAAAAAACTGCCAGCCCTGTTGTCATCCGAGATGTTAATGAGCCTTGGAACAATTTATATATAGAATGCTTTTAGTTCCGATCCCCACTGGCCCATCGTTTCTACAGCAAACGTCGAAAAAAAGTAACTATTGCAAATCGTTTCATATTTTCGACGCTTGTTCCGCTGCAACACCAGCTCTAACAGAAGTGCCTTAAAGGTGGGAAAGGGACTCCCAACACAATAAATTAACTCATGTAATAAAATATAAATGTACGTATGAAAAGTATTTCTTATTGGTACATGCCGGTGTTCGAACCGCGTACCTTTTGGGTTTTAACGAAAGCGTTCTTACAACCGACCCACCACCGCAGTTATTTGCATAAAATATGCACCCTTATACCTTAAAACATATAAATTTGGAGACTCTGACATCTATCGCGCTGAAAATGTTACCTTATTCCTATAACCTGGAGTGCTTTAAGCAAAGTGTAAAAAAGCATCTTGTTAAGCCGGCATAGTGGTAGAGACTGATGTTGATGGACAGTAACTAGCGTTAGTTGCTCCCCATTCTTGGACCTTGCGTCACTCCATCGTGTCGTGTTCTGTATGAAAAAAAAAACAAATTTCCACTCTGTATAAATAATCGTGTTGTAAATCGGCGTGTAGCTCTCGGCGTATCAGCCTCGGATAGCGGAGTATGTGCAAAAACCAATATTGGATGTGTCAAGGTATGATTGATGTGTGGAATTGACAAAAAGCGTCGCCATCTCGCCAGTGAACGGATCGCAACGCGTGACGCGACGCTCGCCACAACTTCAAGGCGTATTCTCGATTTTCGTCACACGGCCGCCGTTACTTATGTTACGGCACCATTATTATTATATCAAAGAATTTATTGCATGTAGTACAAAGGCAGATTTAAAAGCGGAAAGCTGGCTATTATTTCTGCCAACGTATTAGAATAGAGGGTAAATGTTGCCAGTCTTCTTATTTATTTATTTATAAACTCTTTAAAATAATATTACATACTTACTATTACGTAGATACTTAAATAATAATACATACATATATATATACGAGTATAAGTGTCCACTAATACCAACTTGTGAAATCGTTAACAAATAGTCATTAAAAAATAACATAAGATCCTTGCCAGCCCGTCTCGATGAAAATTACTGGATGGCCCATCTCCAATAGTAGAAGTCTAGAGCTCTGTGTTCTAGGGGCTGTAATGCTAACCGCCTTAGTATGTGGAACGCGGATAATGTTAGATCAAGATATCGATAACAAGAATACACCTCCAAGAAAATGTGTTCCGTATAGTTGATTGGGTGCTGCCTTACGCAATAAATATCGTGCAGTGACAACGCGCATCGCTGATGACGGAAAAAATTGCCACGTTTTTTTCAAACCATATAAAATTCTTAGCAAATATTTAATGGCGGCTCGGAGGACCAAATTTTGACAGTTTTTTTAAGATTGCGTTCCAGACATATAAATATTCATCCTAAGAAAGAGACAGAGAACTATTCGTATATTAAAAGGGCTAGAGCAAGTCTGCGACTAATAATTGTGATAGGATTAATATTTTGAATAGTGGAACGCAATTCAAGTTGGTTATTACTCTCTCAATCCCTCATCTCTTTTAATAAATAAAAACACTAAAATTAAGTTAGAAAAAAAAGTAAAAAAAAACACCATTTGAATTGAATAGGATCTACTGCCTCTGTGGTCTAGTGGTTAAGTCCGTAGATATAGAGCGGAGGTAACGGGTTCGATTCTAGGTCGGGATACAATAATATATTTGGTACGCTAGACACATCGATAAGCTTGATACTTCTCATGATGGATATAGTAAAGTTGGCTAAATGTGAATCCTCTTCCGTTTCCCTTTCGGGGTGGTCAGAAACCACGCTAATAAAGAAGCGGATTCACATTTAGGCAACTTTACTATAGGCCAATCATGACAAGTGGCAAACTCGTCGATGTCACCAGCAAACTCGAGAAATATCACAAATAACTTAAATATTAATAATTTAATATTATTTACATTAATAAATATTATTGTGTCCCGACCAGGAAACGAACCCGAAACAAAAAAATATATAATTCTTTCCATTATTTAATTTCGGACTTGAATATTTTTAAACAGAAACATGTGATTGATTCACCGCACATTTAAACAATTACCCGCCCATAAGTCAAAATCCATTATCAAAATTCGTGTTTTTTGACTCAAAACGCAATTTCCTACCTTGCATGCGCTTTTAAATAACTACACTCGAGGACTATTTCAAGGGGTCACTTACAATAGTGTATAAAATTTATTACAGAAAGTTAGTAATAGTTTAAATGGTTATAAATACTTAAGGCCGGTTCAGAAAGGACGATTAAAATAATCTCTGATCAATATTTTAATATACGCCACGTGATTGGTAGTTAGCTTGACACTTTGGTTGTTTCAGCCAATGACGTGCCTCAAAGGCATATGTTAAACATGTCAAAAGATAATCAGCCTTTCTGCAACTGACCCCAAACGGCAGCTTAAGGTTCTCAGCAGAAACCGCCGCACTTACCTCATTTTATATTTAAAGAAAATGTTTTTAAGTACCTAATAATACAACTATTATTTTCCTCATATATACAACCTATTCTTGGAGCAGGTTTTTGTTTCCTTAAGCGACCCGTTATCCTTGCTCTGCAGTGTAATTATAGCACACTTAAGGAGGCTGTCAAATGTAATGTGTAAATAGTAGCTTTTGGTTCTGGAGTCCGTAATGTATCCCTTTTTGAGCATAAGGCGTCAATTTTAACAACACACCAATAATTATAGCATTAGGCAGTCGATATTCGATTGAAATCCACTTTTTTTTTACTTTTTGTTAAAACCCGAAGATTATAGTGAAGAAATTTCGTGTCATAATATTTCCTCTTCGTTTTAAACGTATGAACTTTTTACCCGACTGTGCGACGAAAAGAATAGTTATTTGTTTATCAGCCTATGTATGTATTTTGCAGTACGTCTTGTTTCAAGCGGTGTTATTTTTATATAAAATCACCATGGTATTAGTTCTCCTTGAAAATAAAAAATGGCATTTAACATCATGGCAAATGGCACATACTTTCAAAGAGAACAACAAATAGGTGGTAGGCTGACTGATGGTGGTAATTTGTACAGTCTGCCGGGGCGGGGAAGTATCCACCGTTCGTGTAGATAAACGATAAACCGTCATGCCCAGTCAAGACGCATAGTGTTACGGACTGATGTCACTGCGCCACTTACGATCAGGTGGGCGCAAGATCACATATCGGGCTAATCTATTTTTTTTTAAATCGGTGATATAAAAGTAACGCTATATAAATAATATAAAAAAGTATCATCACGGCCGTAACCTTTACGGGGTGGTCAGAAACCACGCTTATATATAAGCGGATTCACATTTAGCCAACTTTACTATAGGCTAATCATGACAAGTGGCAAGCTCGTCGATGTCTCCAGCGTACCAAACTCAAGAAATATCACAAATAAATTAAATATTAATTAATTTACATTAATAAATATTTTTGTGTCTCGACCAGCAATCGAACCCGGTACCTCCGAGTCTAAATTCACGGACTTAACCGCTAGACCACGGAGGCACGGAGCAGATAATATAAAACCTAATAATAATAAATAATACGCCAAACTTGGTACCGGTTACGAATTTTTGGGCCGTTTGGGGTCGAGATAGGAGAGATATAGACATAGAGACCATTGGGATCTTAAGCAAGGCGCCTGGTCAAGGAGCTGTAAAAGTGGCTGATGGAAAGGTCTGGAGACAGGAAGGCTGGCAATTATTACTGCCAACGTATTAGCCTCGCTATACAGAGGGGAAATGTTGCCAGTCTCCTTGGGACTATCTCGGATGGGACGTCTCTAGAGGACATTTTTTATTTATAGTTTAGTTTATTTTTAATTTTATTATTTAGGTAGCTTTTAATTTATATTTAATGTACATTAATTTAAAATAATAATAATAATAATAATACTACAAATACAAGCCAATCACCGTTCTGCAAAATGACGACATTCAACTCTACTGATACAGAACGATTATAACTGACAAAACAGTACACTACAACCGACCTGACATTACTTTGATAAACAAAGAAAACAAAACAGCATATTTAATAGACATAGCCGTACCTAACACTCATAACTTAATAACTACACATAAAGATAAAAACACTAAATATAGAGATCTTGCAATAGAGCTTAAATCCCAACTCAAGTTAGATAAAGTAACAACTGTACCCATATTAGTATCTACAACCGGAGTAATAATAATGATAAATTGTTTATTATCAGGCAACAGATGGCCAATAGATAAATATATATAACAACTAAAATAACTATTCTAGCTTGGCTGAACTCGGATCTTCATAATATCAAGTTATGGTCTACACGCTTCGGGGTCGTTGTCAACCCGAACAAGTTTCAATCGATCATAATAGGTAGCTCTCGACAGTTATGTAAAGTTGACATTGACAATATTGACCCGGTTCGGTTTGACAATGTCCCGATTGCATACTGCAGCGATGTGAAGAATCTAGGTGTACATCTGGATTCCAAACTAAGCTGGACCGCTCAGGTTACTAACACAAGTCGTAAATTGTTTTCTTCCTTGCACTCTCTCAATAAACTTAAAAACTTTTTGCCGTTAAAAGCAAAAATAACCCTTGCCCAAAGCCTTCTCCTACCCCTACTCGACTATGGCGACGTGTGTAGCGTTGATCTCTCAGAGGTGTTGCTCAATAAAATGGATCGCTTGCTTAACTCGTGCATACGTTTTATCTACGGTTTGCGCAAATACGATCACATCTCTTGAGTATCGAGCTAAGTTGAAGTGGCTACCAATTCGTTGTCGCAAAAACCTTCGAATTCTTTGTCTGCTTTTTTCTGTATTAAATGAACCTGCGACACCGAAATACCTCAAGAACAAATTCTCCTTCCTCTCTTCTCTCCACGACAGGTCGTTGCGGTCATCGCATAACGCTGTACTTGCTATAGCATCTTACCACTCTAGTTTTATGTCCGACTCATTTGCAGTGCCGCAAATCTGTGGAACAACCTGCCCTTAAATATCCGACAAGCGCCCAACAGAATGCTGTTTAAAAGAATGGTCTTCACACACTTCCTGAATAGTTCCTAACAACTGTAAGTAATATTGTATGTATGTATGTATGTATTATTATTTATTTGAATTTACTTATTATTATTATTATTATATTATATATATTATTTATAATTATATAGTATTAGTATTAGATTTAGTAGAATTTTAATTACTTATTTTCCTGTTTAAATATTTGCACCTACCTCCCACATACCATGTTCGTAATGTCCCTAAGGTTGACCGAGTAAGAATGTCTAGCGGCATTAGGTCCGCCTTTGTACATAGTGCAAAAAGTTTTAAATAAATAAATAAATAAATAAAATACATATAAAAATATCATTAACTTTAGAATAATAAAATTAATTCATCTAAAGCTTTCGTATCTTCATCTTCTTGTGGTCATAGAAGTACCCATCAGGTACTGTGACCACCTTCTGAGGAGTACGAGAAGCTTCAGTGGACGGTGCCGGCGTCCCTGCTGGGGGTGGTGCAGAGGGAGTAGGTGCTGCGAGGCCCAGGAACATCGGTAATACCCAAAAGATTACATGACAGCCTTAAAACTATTAATGTAGACCGGCACACATACAGACAATTGCAAAAAGCTACAATCCTTAATACTTGCCGTATAGTCAGCAAGTTTGGAGTTAAAGAAACATGATGCTCATATGGCCGAGGCCCGTGAACATCATTAGGTTAACCGGTTAAATACCGAGATTCTTTAAGAATTCACATTACATAATAATAAAAATGATGTGAACAAACTAGGAAGTATATATGATTCTTGTTTTTACTCTCGTTGCAACTTTCACTCTAATATCTTTATATATCTCTATATTATATATATATATTATACTGGACACGACATGTGACATCGCGCCCACCTGATGGTAAGCAGTACGCGAGGTCCAAGAATGGGAGCAACTGACGCCGGTCACCACGACCGACATCAGTCTCTACCACTATGCCGGCCTAACAAGATGCTTTTTCACACTTCGCTTGAAGGACTCCAGGTTATAAGAGTGGGGAAACACACTGGCTGGGAGAGCATTCCACATCTTCAGCGTGCGACAGATGTAAGAGTCTCCAAATTTATGAGTACGCGTAGGGATAGTGGGTAAGGTATGTGGATGCATATTTTGGCCTGTGCGTGTAGTTCGGTTGCGGAATAGAGAAGAAGGGATAAGGTTATGGAGCTCCTCAGAACACTCGCCGTGGTATAGCTTGTAGAACACGCTCAGAGAGGCAACGTCACGGCGAAGCTGCAGTGATTCGAGAGTTTTAGAGACTGTGGTGTCGCCCGCTATCCGAATTGCCCGCCTCTGCAGGACATTGAGAGCATCTGTAAGATACTTAGCGGAGCCATCCCAGAGGTGAGATATTATTCAGACAGTATTCCACGCATGACCTCATCTGAGCTTTATACAGCATAAGTCTTAGAGCAGGCGGGAAAAACCGCTTCACCTTGTATTATATATGTGTTTTATTTTATTTAATATGTAAGTACGAAACATTTATTCAAAAAAAATATTTACAAAATATAAAATAAAATAAATATTAACACTAAGGATAGGGATATAAGTCCCGTCCGCGTGGAATGGTGGCAAGAACGATGGCTGCATTTCCCCGCAAAGAAAGAGCCAGCCCTCTTGTCACCGGAGGAGACGACAACACCGGTGGACTGTCTTTTAAAAAAAAATTGCACTTGGACTCCATGGGCCCAGAGTTTCTACAGCAAACGTCATAAATATGTAATCTTTTAATATACTTACATACTTGCGCCGCTTGCTGAACTCCGCATTTTCCGCCGCGGCTCCCGCTTTATGCGCTGTCCCCCTGAGATGCGATGTATTATTATATGTATAAAATGTATTGTATGTGTAGTATTAGTATGTATTGTTTATTTAATATTTACTTGGCACTCTGCCTGTCACATGTTTTCTAAACTCCCAAAGGTTAGCTGGTGGATAATGCCTCACGGCATAAAGCTCGCCTGTGCACATTAATTTTAAGTTATTTTAGTTTTTGTGCAATAAAATAATACAAAATTATTATTATTATTATATAATGGTATAAAAGTACTAACAAAACATTAGTACATTCATATTGGACTGTTCTAGCACCAATCTAGCACTCTGTGATGACGAAATTGTGTTTTACTTGAGGACAATTTACACCTGTGATTATTATTGTCTACAAAAGATAATTCCTATCACAATTACAAGTGTGCTATCTAGGTAGGTACGAGTAGCAATATAATGTTAATGAGAGTTTGAAAATATGCACCTGGGCTTAGTTAAGTTTAGTGATTTTTTTCTCCATATAGGGTTACGAAATAACTTTTCTGAGGGGTGAGGCGGAGTGTGTCTGAAATGGAATCGTGAAATATTTTTTTTTGGTTCTCTTCTAAGGCAAAGGGTCTAGTCCATACAGCCAAGTCTGATGTAATATATCTTTCTTTTTAATGAGGTAATGAGGTCATCATCAAATTCCAGATGCTGCAGAATTTGATGCTTTTCTTGGAGTCACTCGCGGCACCATAGCTCAAACACGTCGGGTAAAATATGGGAGTTGACAGCGCGGGCAAACCGCAAAAAATAAACTGCAACTTGTGCCCCATATTTAAAGTCCAATTTTTCGTTTTCCATAATTATCCACATTGTAGCACATTATTAAACAAATCAACACCAGTTTTGACCAATAATATCCACAGTAAATTAATTTACAAAACAAAAACTTGCACTTGAACTCCATTCACGAATCGTCTAAGATCGATAACGTCTGTCAGTAATGTCAAAATCTTTGGCATTCCGCCTAGCTTTTGACATTTTTGACAGCCGTAATCGATCTTAGACGATTCGTTTTCAGACGATTGTGCACTCCGCCTCACCCCGCAGTAGGTAGCGTTGCTGCTGTTGTGAAGTTAGCAGACAAATCTTGGCAGCAATTTATAACTGACGCATTTAAGAAATCTTTTTTTTTCGTAATGTAAAATTATTAATTATTAAATATATTTTGTAAATAGTACTATGGTGACAAAAAAAACAGCGTAGGGTTATTCAGCGACGCCGATGGTAATTTAAAATAGAAAAGAAAGGAATGATGCAAATTTTGACAACATTTACCTGGAAAATTTGCTTTGATTGTACCACCCGAAAATTATAAGCATTCGCAGTAAAATTAGTGACGTCATTCGCTCTGAAACCCGCGTCTTTGTCTTTGGTTTTTCGACGTCATCAAAAACACAAAGCGCTTGATAAGCTACTCGAAAGCCTCAGAGCAAAATAAAGTGGAAAATAAAGCGCTTAGAATATAGGGCAACCCTATATAAATGTAAGATGGTGGCTCATTTGTAAGAACGCTTTTTCTTTAAAATCATAAAAAGGTCGGTTCGAAGCCCCTCAGCAATGAGAAATACACTTTTCTTACGCACATTTGTCATAGATTTACAACTTCACCGTTCCTGTGCCTCTGAAAGCACGTTAAGCTGTCGTTCCACTAATACTTGTGGAATCGTTAATAAATTCTCATTAAAATTTGACATAAGACCCTCGCCAAAGTTTTCCAGAAATATCTGGAATGTCTATCTCTAACAGTGGAGGTCTAGGATTCTGCGTTCTACAGCCAGTTAAGTTTTTTTCTTTTTTACCTAATATTCATTGGCATTGCCAACCCTGAAATGATTGTGTAGTGTGGTATCTGTCAGATTATGATCGAATAGTAAATGGGGGCCATCGACGGTTATCTGTATCTTTAATATTGGGAGAAAATTATTATTTTTTCGGCGCTATCTCTTTGACAATGAATTTAATACACACATAATATAGCAGGTGTCTTTTGGTACGAATATTACATTAATGAAAAATGGCAAAAAATAAACCGCGACTTGTGTGCCACATATTTAAAATCCAATTTTTAATTTTTCATAATTATTCACATTGTAGCACATTATTATACAAAACAACACAACTTTTGACTAACAATATCGACAGTAAAGAAATTTACAAAGCCCAAACTTAAAAACGGCAAAACATTAACTACGACTTGTGCCCCATATTTAAAGTCCAATTTATTGTTTTCCATAATTATTCACATTGTAGCACTTTATTTAACAAATCAACACCACTTTTGACTAACAATATTCACAGTAAAGTAATTTACAAAACAAAAACTTGCACTTGACATATCCGTGAAAAAAGGCGCGAAGAATTCAGCTTTTTTATAACATAATGAGAATAAGAAACTAATGCCTAAACTTTTAATTAACTTATTAACATTGAAGACTCAAATCAGAAGATTATATTTTGGATTACGACATTTATTTTATTAATGCTAAAGTGGTTTCAGTTGGATCAACATGATGTCTTTATTTGCTTTTAACATTGTGAAAATGAGATTTTTAAATGTCTGGTTTTCTGTAGGTAGATTAAATATGTTGAGTGAATCGTTAACACGCATTAACCGTGACCTGTGGCGATATGCGCTTCAGTTTAGACAGGTTTCCATTGTTCTTGACGATATGAGAAAAGGCCCACACCGAATAATATAGATTTACGGTATGATAAATAGGTAAAACTGATGGTGGTAATTTGTCCAGTCTGCCGGGGCAGGGAAGTATCCACTGTTCGTGCCGATAAACCCAGTAAAGGGTATCCACACATTTCGGGATCATGCTCAAATTGCCGTCATGTCTAGTCAAGCCGGCATAGTGTTAGGGACTTATGTCAGTCATGAGTGTCTGATTCCAGTTGCTAACATTCATGGATCTTGCTCCCCACTTACCATCAGGTGGCCGCAAGGTCACATTACGTGCAAGTATATGAAAAAAAAATGACGTCTTTCATAGTTCCATACATTACAACTTAGCCCATAGATGCATCGTAACCGTTATCTAACTTTAATTAGCAAGTAAGCTTGTTGCAAAATTTATTTTATTTGAATTTAGCTTTCTGATATCGTTGTAAATTGGAGACAGTGGCAGCAGTTTGACGAATGTCTTATTAAAATTACATTAAGTTAAACACGTATACTGGGTTTGATTCCTTGGCGAGTTAATTTATTTATAAAGGTAACCTTCGATGGAGATGTCGTGGTACACTCATCAACATAAATAACTTCATCATTTTTCATCATTACAGCCCCTAGAACACAGCGCCCTAGACCTCCACTGCTGGAGATGGGCCTTCCAGAACATATATCTGGAGAATTTGGCCTACACTCGCCACGCTGGCCAGACGGATTGGCGAGATATTCTGTCAATTTTTATTGACAATTTATTAACGATACAAGTTGGTATTAGTGGAACCGGGACTGACGGCTTAACGTGCTCTCCGAGGCATGAGAACGGTGGTGTTGTAAATCTATGACTACAATACGTAAGAAAAGTGTAATTCTCATTGGTACATGCCGGATGGGTTTGAACCAACCTTTGTATTCCATGATATGCCTAACATTCAACACCACATCTCTGGAACATTAATCCGTTTTATTTCTATTTCGCGTAGGGTCTCTGCAGCATACAGACAAATAGGGATGTCTGACCCGCCGGATTTTTGTAGCTTTTATAATGTTTCAGTTCCTCCATATTATCTTTAGCTTTCTTCTCGCATCCACCGCTAAATGTAAGATTTTGGACCACATGTTTAATTTCTGGCCAGTCGTCTACATAAATTTGAATTTATGTTGCTCTCGGTTGTACCAATGAGTGATCTACATCTGCCTTCTGTACTTAGTTAAACTGGACCGACCATAACGATTTAACGATCGCGAAATACATTATCGCCAAGTAGAACTTAAAATAATAACACGTTATTTCACTGTATGACTTGATGACTAATTTATTTTATCAACTTAATCTTAAGCCAGTTAATTTACCACAATACATGATTCCTAAAAACTGGAATGAGCTGTACTAAGTAGTTGGCAAAGAAACTTGGGCTGACTAAGTCCGTTGTTAAAAAGACTTAAAGAAATTTTTATTGACATATGTATATATGTATATACATAAATATAATTACAATGATAAACTGCGAAACACCAAACATAAATTGTTACCTGAGAATTGTAAAATGAGTAAGCTTTCTCGCCAATATACCTTACAGGTAAAAAAATGGTGGCAAAGTAAAAAAAATATATTATATTAATCCAAAAAAGTTAAAGTAAAGTATTATCACGACTTTCGGGGTGGTCAGAAACCACGCTTATAAATAAGCGGATTCACATTTAGCCAACTTTACTATAGGCCAATCATGACAAGTGGCAAGCTCGTCGATGTCTCCAGCGTACTCGAGAAATATCACAAATAAATTAAATATGAATTAAATGTATTTATTTACATTAATAAATATTTTTGTGTCCCGACCAGGAATCGAACCCGGTACCTCCGAGTCTAAATCCACGGACTTAACCGCTAGAGGATTAATCCAAAAATACATAAAAGAAAAAAATATAAGTATTTATTTATTTATTTAAAAACTTTTTGCACTATGTACAAAGGCGGACCTAATGCCGCTAGACATTCTTACTCGATCAACCTTAGGGACATTACGAACATGGTATGTGGGAGGTAGGTGCAAATATTTAAACAGAAAAATAGATAATTAAAATTCTACTAAATCTAAATCTAAGTATGTAAAGTGATAACGGCTCATAATTAGGCCTATGAAGAATTTAGTCTGTACTCGCCACGTTGGCCAGACGGGTTGGCAAGGATCTGAAGACAATTTCTTAAAAGTCACTAGATTACAGATTAACAACACCACCGTTCCCGTGAGAGAGAGCATAACGTCGGTCCCAGTTCCACTAAAAGCAACCTGTAGAATCGTTAATAAATTGTCATTAAAAGTTGACATCAGCCAACCCGTCTGAGTTGGTTCGCTTGTATGTTCCCGACAAGTACCTCCGCGCGCTTGCCCACAGACTGCCACCTCCCGCACATTGGCGCAACGTTATTCTCCATTGCCCAGAGCGTTGTATGCACTTCAGAATCTGATTGAATCAACACCACAGATTGACGTTTTCGCAGACGATCTTTACAAGATCAGCAAAGCATGTTGGTACTTCTGTGAGAATCGATAAAAAAACATATATTTTTATTAATTCTAAATTTAACTTTGTATACTACATTTCGTTGGCAACAAATTATAGATTATATTATATTATTAATTAAGGTATAATGTGTCATCCTTAATATATTAATTAAGGATGACAACATTGAAATATATTTAATTGATTCCTAATATATTTTGTGGCTTTTTCTTTATTTTTTATGAATGTTTGTAAATCATATTAAGTGTTTCTGACTCCTCCATTGTATTGGAGTATATACAATGTAAAGTGTATAAAAATAAATAAATAAATCATCCTTGCGAGTGTAGGCCTAATTATACCGAAATTTCTGAAAGGCCCATCTTGGAGGTCTAGGACTAATGTGTGTTCTAATGGCCTTGATGATGATGACCTACTTTTTTCTTAAAAATTCCATTAAATTAAAAGCTCTTAGTGCTTCAAAATTCCAATCCGAAATCTAAACTCAATATCCTTTGTTACAGCAAGTAGCAACGCCGACTGTAGTCAAGAAGATCCTTCGTCTCAAGCAGGAGAACCCTGGCATGTTTGCCTGGGAGATCAGAGACCGACTGCTAAGTGCTAGGGTCTGCGAACCCCATTCCATACCATCAGTGTCCAGCGTCAACAGGATCCTTAGAAACAGCGGGCTGGCGTGGAGTGACGATGAACATTCAATGCAGAGAAATGGTAATATATTAAATGAACATTATCATAAAGGAAAGACAGGTCTGGAAACAAGAAGGCTGGCAATTATTTCTGCCAAAGTATTAGCCTCGCTATACAAACGGATAATGTTGCCAGTCTCCTTGGGACTATCTCGGATGGGACGTATTATTTATAGTTTAGTTTATATTTTATTTATTAAAGTAGCTTTTAATTTATATTAATTTAATTCGAATAAGATATTACTATTGCATTATTATATAAGTTATTTAAAGTTAATAAAATAAAATAAATAATATTTATTAACATTATATAAATTCTCGAAGTTGGAGCGCGCCTTTATTTCACAGTAAAAATTAGTTACAATATTAAATTAAATATAAATTAAAAACTACTATAATAATAAAAATATAATTAAATATAAACCAAACCTATTAAACTATAAATAAAAAAAATCCTCTAGAGACGATTTTAAGGAAAGCGTTCTTACAACCGGGCGTTTTTTTTATTTAAAGAAAAAAGAAAGAAAGTTGTGACATTAACAAAAATACTAAACTTAAAATTAAAAGTGTGTGGTGACAAATAGGGAATCAGCTCAGCATTAAGCTGCGACGCTTTGAGAGTCACAGCGCTGATTTTCAGCTAATCCCTTAATATACAAGTATAAATGTGTCGAGGCTCTGCTACAGAACTGCAAAAGTAAATAATAATATAATCTATTACATATATTACACAAATAAATAATAAACAATCATAATGAATACATATTTATGAATGACACAATAACGTCATTATAGTATAATATATATCATACATATATACATATACACACATACATACAAACGAATAGAACATTTATTATATTTAGGTACTAACTTAATTGCACTATGTACAAAGGCAAACTTATAGCCGCCAGGCATTCTCTTTAGGGCATTTAAACAATATAGATGGTATAATTACAACGAAGCTAGTATTCAATATTTAAAAAATATCAGAGATAAACCCAGGGAGACTGGCATCATTTTACGCGTCGTCATAAATATATGTCTACATTTTTTTAATGTACATAATATTATTCATCATCAGCCTGTGTCCCTCCACTGCTCGCCACAGCACGCGGTCTTTTGCAACCCTCATCCAACCCCCACCAGCGACCCTCCTTAGGTCATCCGTCCATCTGGCGGGGGGTCGTCCCACTCTGCGTCGTCCCGTACGTGGTCTCCACTCCAGAACCCGTCTACTCCATCGTTCATCGGTTCCACAGGCGTTCTGCGGCAGATGTGTCCGGCCCATTGCCACTTCAGCTTGCTAATTTTGAATGCTATGTCAGTAACTTTGGTTCTCTGACGAATTTCAACGTTTCGAATTCAATCCATCAGAGAAATACCAAGCATAGCTC
Organism: Tinea semifulvella; assembly: GCA_910589645.1. Lineage (NCBI taxonomy): Eukaryota > Metazoa > Arthropoda > Insecta > Lepidoptera > Tineidae > Tinea > Tinea semifulvella. The sequence continues at coordinate 3,370,868 of OU342604.1, forward strand.
TCTCCATAGCTAGCTGAGCGACCTTGAATTTGTGAACCAGGCCCACTGTCAGTGTCCACGTCTCTGCTCCGTACGACATTACGGGGAGGACGCACTGGTTGAAGACTTTTGCCTTTAAACACTGTGGTAATATTATTATTGACTTGAATTTTATTAATCTACAATGTAATTTGGACATTAGCATTGAATTGTATACACAAACAAATTAAAATAAATATGTCAAAACATCAGCGCCCAACGCAAAAGACATTCCTACAATTTTTAAACTAAAGGCTAGTTCACACACACAAACGGCTGTCGAAAAAGTCTTGAGACAGAAAGGATGGCAATTATTTCTTACAACGTACCTATTATATTTTTTAATATGTATTATAGCTGTAGTAGCTGCAAATCTTTGGAATGACCTACCTTTAGGTATTAGGCAAGCTCCAAATCGAGTCATCTTCAAAAATATGGTTTACAAACACTTTCTTTCTAACTAGATTGTCCCAAATTTATGTCTCTTTTTCATTTCCTCACTATGCTCAATTGCAGCAACATCATATTTCACTTCCCTCATCATGTAAGTAGTTTTATTTTTATATTATTGTTTATTTATGATGTAATTTATGTTTATATATATGTATATATTTATATATTACGTATTTATGTATTTGTATATGTATTAGTATGTAATATTGTTATGTATGTATTAAGATACAGAAGTATACTGTTAAGAATAACTTAATTAATGATTGCACCTACCATCTATACTGTCTAAATGTCCTAAAGGTTTGGCTGTCAGAGAATGCCTAGCGGCATTAAGTCCGCCTTTGTACATAGTGCAATAAAGTTTTTAAATAAATAAATAAAAATAGCTTTATTTACTTACTATTTTTTTTAAGGCTTGTTTTCTTTCTTTAAAATCCAAAAGTAACGATTTTTAGCTTGTTCCAACAACACACTTGTTTAAGTACATTTACAACCGCACCTTTACCGTGTCTCAGAGAGTACGTTTAGCCGTCTGTCCCGGTTCCACTAATACCAACTTGTGTTAATAAATTGTTATTAAAATTAACATCAGACCCGCCGACCTGTCTGGGCAGCGTGGAGGCCAAATTCTGCAGATATGTGTTTTGGAAGGCTAATTTCCAGCAGTTGAGTTATAGGACTCTTTGTGCTGTGCTTTGGGGCTATGATGATTATAATTTAGTCTATTTAAATATTTGTATACAATTTGACCTGTAACCAGGCCCCAACTTTTTTTGCAGCGTGCCTCAACTAAATACAATTCAATAATCATAACAATTAATTGTGTTTTTTTTTAAATTTAATCTCTTTTACCCCAGCATTAAAATATAATTTAATTAAATAGTTAATTGGTTAAAAGTTATGTATGAAATGGTTACAAAACACGATTTAATACGATTATTATGACCAGGTACTTTATTATAGATAAAACACTGGATTTCAAATCGGCGGGATTGAAACTATGTAATTATTAACGTAAAAAAAGTTTCAATTGTCGTTATGCTAGGGTTAAATAAATAAAATGTATTACAGATTATGAAAACACAATATATTAACTATCGAATAAAAAATAAATCATTATGACACGAGAACATTTTATTGGGCCCATTTCTCTAAGAAAAATGATCATTCTCATTTCAATCAACCTTTTCGTAAGTTCGAGTTTGCGCCGCATTATGACAGCGCCCTAAGACAGGTGTCGTTTACAAAGCACCTACATAATGTATTTTTAAAATGTAATTTAATTACAAAAATCAACAACTAGATAACAGGAAAGGTGTAATTATTTAGAATAAAACCAAATCCGGTGGGTGAATAGTTTATAGTCAACAATTTAGTGTAAAAATGTCGTCGTTTTTATATTATTGTCGGCTATTGAGCCGCGACAAACGTGAAAAGAATGAGGTTTTTGTACAAATTTTAATGAGAATAAAACGCAATTGGATAAGCTTGCCACTTATCGTGATGGGACTAAAGTATCACCACAACCATCATTTATCCCTTCCGGATCCTATCCACCTTTCGTGCCGATAAACCCATCATCATCATGTCATCATCAGCCTGTGTCTCTCCACTGCTGGATATAGGCCTCCCCCAAGGCTCGCCACTTCACACGATCTCCTGCCACCCTCATCCAACACCCGCCAGCGACGTTCCTCAGGTCATCCGTCCATCTAGCGGAGGGTCGACCCACTCTGAGTCTTCCCGTACGTGGTCTCCACTCTAGAACCCGTCTACTCCATCGTTCATCGGTTCCACAGGCGTGTCCAGCCCATTGCCACTTCAGCTTACTAATTTTGAAGGCTATTTCGGTAACTTTGGTTCTTTCCTCGTTTCTGACTTAATTAAAATAGCATATATATAGATAAACCCAGTAAAGTGTATCTACACGTTTCGGGATCAGCCTCGAATTGCCGTCAAGCCGGTATAGTGTTAGGGACTGATGTCGGTCATGACTATCTGATTCCAGTTGCTAATATTTATTGACATGGCGCGCCGCTTACCATCAGGTGGGTGCAAGGTCACATGTCGTGAATATCAGATTTTCTTAGAAAAAGAGAAGCCGGTCGTGATATTTTTTAACAATAATTTTCTTTTCTTTACAGAACCCTATCCGCCATCGGAGCTGCCACCAAACGTAATCGAATACATGTCTTTAAAGAACCAACTTCCTTCTCTTTCCCAGAATCCCCCCTATTACTCCCATTCTGCTGTCCGAGTTCCTCCACCTTCTGAATTCTACGATAGAAGAATAGCCACTTCTTGGTTACTAGCCAACCAAGTCCAAGCTCAAAGTCTTCTTAAGCCATACCCAGTCAACCCTTGGCAAAGAATTATCCTCCCATACCATTCTGATTCTAAATTCTCCCCCTACGCATTGCATAATGATTTGCTAAATCGAATAACCTCAGAAGATATAAAATCCGAGAACAGCGAGCATATTTCCGTCGAAGCCAGCGATGACAGCAGAGAAAGAACGGAAGAAGATGAAAAACAGACAGAAAAAAAGAAAAATCCCTATTCTATAGAAGAACTGCTTAAAAAGCCTGATAAGATTGTTCATTCATCTCCGTTAGGGTTTCAGAATCTTCTTCGGCAGCCCAGCGGGGGGATGATACACTGCTTGGAGAATAAATGTCCAAGTTCTAGAAGTTCCCCCGTCAGTTATTGTTCTGTACAGAGTAATAACTCCAATGATGATTATACTGAATCAGTTTCTTCAGAAATCAAAGCTGGTAATTGATTTAAAAAAAAACTGTTTATTGTCTATTATTATTATTTTGACCGCTTATTATTTAAGAGGATTTAACGCCTCTCTCGCTCGCACAATACAACATTTTAAAACATTACTCAAGTCCAAGTGTACATTTGCAAAATGTAGTCTATTAACTTACTAGGAAATAAAATTACGGACATTTTAGACATGAGTATTTTCATTTTTATTTAGAGTATTCCGATGAACTGAAATTGTTACCTGAAATGTCATTTAGATGAACACTAAAAGTTTGAAAAAAGATGTATTTTATACAATAAACGAATACCTAAATGTTTAAAACATATTCATATTATGTAAATTCTATTGTATTGCTCTTTTTTATTATTATATTTTTTTTGTTTTGTATGTTATTGTTTAAAATATATTTGTAAGGTTTCTTACAACATCAAATTAATAAAATAGCATATTAGTATAAAGTGAGAGCACACAAAATCACCCAATCAAAATAAAAAAAATATTACAGTCTAATCTCGTATTTTCTCTATAATCAACATAAATATAAAAAAACATAAAGTAGGTATTATATTCTCAAATATCCTGGTAGAAGAACAGCCTTAAGGTGTTTTAAGTCAGCCTATTTCGTATTGCCTAAATAAAAAATATATAGATAGATTATTATCTAGTAAACGTGTGTGTGTCTGTACATATTTATTGTCGTAGAACATCCACTATGCTCTATATCTCTGTCTACGTTTATTGTAGATTGATTCTTCTCCCGATGGATGATGAATGAGATGATAGGGAAGGCAAAGGGTCTAGCCCATACAGCCAAGTCTGACGTAATATATCTTTCTTTTTCATGAGTTAATGAGGTCATCATCAAATTCCAGATGCTGCAGAATTTGATGCTTTTCTTGGAGTCACTCGCGGCACCATAGCTCAAACACGTCGGGTAAAATATGGGAGTTGACAGCGCGAGAAAACCGCAAAAAATAAACTGCAACTTGTGCCCCATATTTAAAGTCCAATTTATCGTTTTCCATAATTATTCACATTGTAGCACATTATTAAACAAAACAACACCACTTTTGACCAATAATATTCACAGTAAATTAATTTACAAAAGAAAAACTTGCACTTGACATGTCCGCGCAAAATGGCGCGAAGGACTTCTTTTATTGTAGATTGAATAAAAAGCGTTAATTTATTACGTCAGACTTGGCTGTATGGGTTAGACCCTTTGCCTTCCCTATTATCATCGAGAGAATGGTACAAAAAAAACCATGTGAATAAAGTTTTAATAAAAAGGGACTAGGCAAATTGCGGTCGTCGTGATACTTTTTATTACCCAATAAGTTATATGTAAATTATTGTAAATAAATACATAATAATACGATAAAAACTATATAAGAAGAAATACCTAAGTTTTTTATTTATTATATTATTATGTATTAAAATTAGAGGTTGTTATAGAATAAAAACTACTGTGATACTCTATTTATGTTTGTAGATATACCTAGATAGTTTAATTGTGTAAAATAATTACGTTTTGAAAAAGTAGTATTATAATATAGTTAAAGACACCATTATAAATTAGCTAAATTATCTATAATTTTTGGAATCCAAATTATTAATAGTAATATTACGTAAATACCTAGTTATAATAAAATCGAAAATAGAATTAGAAAATTATTTTAAATAGTACTTACAATGTAGATCTATATATACGTAGGTACTTAAGCAAAGCACAATAAAACCAAATAATAAATTAAAATTGTTTTATTTACACAAAAAATACCTAACCTATCCAAAATCAACTTCAATGCGTTTCGCAAATATGGTCATCATTATTACAGCCTCTAGAACACAGCGTCTTAGACCTCCACTGTTGGAGATGGGCCGTCCAGGACATGTATCTGGAGAATTTGGCCTACACTCGCCACGCTGGCCAGACGGGTTGGCAAGGATCTGATGTCAATTTTTAATGACAGTTATTGGAACCGGGACCAAGGCACGGGAACGGTGGTGTTGTTCATTTATGACAAATGTACGTAAGAAAAGTGTGTTTTTTTGTTTTTTATTATACATGTGACATTGGGCCCACCTGATGGTAAGTGGCGTCCATGAATGTTAGCAACTGAAGTCAGACACTCATGACTGACATCAGTCCCTAACACTATGCCGGCTTGACTAGATGCTTTTTCACACTTCGCTTGAAGGACCAAGTTATAGGAAAGTGGAAACACAGAGGCTGGAAGAGCATTCCATATCTTTATTGTGCGACAGATGTATGAGTCCCCAAATTTATACGTACGCGAAGGGATGGTGACTACGGTATGTGGGTGCACATTCTGGCCCATAGTTAAGTTATAGAGTTCTCATTGGTGTTTCTCATTGGTACATGCCGGGGGGGTTTAAACCGACCTTTGTAGGATTTAAGAAAAGCGATCTTACAAACAAGCCACCACCGCGGACCGCGTCTATACTTATGTGGCATAGATGTATATTAAGGACCGGTAACTCACGCCTTTTTTAAGTTTTAAGTTTGCCATAAAACATAATTTTGTACAAGAAAGTGTTGAATTACCGACATTAAAGACCGTAGAAAGGCTGATTATCTTTTGACATGTTAAACATGTGCCTATGACGCATGTCATTGGCTGAAATAACCAGAGTGACAAGTAGCGTATATAAATATAAATATTTCCAGACAGGTCACACAGCGCCATCTAGTTTCCGTGGTAAGCTACGAGGCTTGTGTTACGGAAACTAGTGATAAACTACATATTATTCTTTTTTTTTTGTTTGTAAATATATACATATTATACATATAAACACCCAGACCGAGACAAATTATACAATGTACAACTTGCCCCCGGTGGGAATCGAACCAACGACCTCCCGAGTTCACGGCAACGTTTGTTACCGCTAGACCACGGAGGCGGTCATGAAAATGCTGATAATAAATTGTATTATGTTAATCATCCTTTTTGCAAGCGGCCGTAAGAATGTCTCACTGCTCCGACCCTCGTTCCTAATCAACACTGCCCAGGGTAATGCAAATGTATTTTAATTATACATTGCGTGTTATCGTTAAACTCTTGTATTATGTTCCTTGGTTAAACTATTCAAAAGCTTTACGTACTTTCGAAAGAAACAAATCAATTTAATGAGATTTTTTTTTTTTGGTTTCCTTCTCCCGATGGATGATGAATGAGATGATAGGGAAGGCAAAGGGTCTAGCCCATACAGCCAAGTCTGACGTAATATATCTTTCTTTTTCATGAATTAATGAGGTCATCATCAAATTCCTGATGCTGTAGAAGTTGATGCTTTTCTTGGAGTCACTCGCGGAACCATCCACTGCTCAAACACGTCGGGTAAAATATGGGAGTTGACAGCGCGGGAAAACCGCAAAAAATAAACTGCAACTTGTGCCCCATATTTAAAGTCCAATTTATCGTTTTCCATAATTATTCACATTGTAGCACATTATTAAACAAAACAACACCACTCTTGACCAATAATAACCACAGTAAACTAATTTACAAAACAAAAACTTGCACTTGACATGGCCGCGCAAAATGGCGCGAGAGACTTTTTTCTCAATTTAATGAGAATTTCACATTCTTTAATTTAAAAATAGAATGCTTCTGAATGGGTATTTTATTATAGTGTAAAACTGACCTCATCGAAAGTAAGGCCCGCGGAAAATACTTTTATAATGGTTGTGTGCCACTGCTAGCTAGGCTGAATTAATTAAAATCTAAATAATTACACATATACAAACTGCATTAGGCTGGATTACCGATTACCGTGCGGCATAATCATAGGAAAGCGGTATCACATGCAAATGATAAATAAGGCCTCTTTTACATTTATCGTCAACCATCAAAATAATAATAAATTGATTATTTTGTATGAGTAACGCGGTCACTAAGTGATCGAAACCACTGATGAATTGCCAGCCCTAATTTCTACGACAACTGCTGAACAAGGAAAATCTTGCAGATTCTTTAATTTATTTCATTCTGTGCGTTCTTAGTAACATAATGATAAAATAGAATATTATAGGTATTACTTTAATAGCTATATGATTCAAAATTACAAAACGCCTAAGTTTTGTCTCCCGTTGCACGATGTGAAGGCTGCGTATACAATAAAATCATTTTACTATAGTAGTTAAAAATATATGTATTAGCAAAGTATAAATAATATTACTAAAGTAGAAAATACCTAATACAAAATTACAAAACCCTAAAATTATACCTAAATTGCGACTATTTGTCTTCGTTTGCATTGTGTACGGGAGCTTTAATAGAAATATTATGTAAATACAGTGGCAACGGAAATTCTGTAATTTCATACATTTCTTTTGTGTTTCCTTAACACGAAAGCGAATAAACACATTATTTCCATTATTGTACGACGCAAATTAGTTATAATTCTTGAATAAATGTACTATCAAGAAAGACGAGTGTTCCAACTGAATCATTTAGGTTTTTATTATTAAAAATATTTTTGGACTTTAAAGTAAAGCAAAAATCGTTTATAGAATTAAAAGTAAATTGAGTTACAAAAATTGGTACAGTAAAGATACAAATAGAAGCAATACAGAAATCTTACAACTTGTATTATATAGGTATTTATTGAATAGTTAGAATTTAGGTGATGAAGTTAAAGTAGGAATGAAAATGTTCGTCATATTATGCTATTTCATTTTTAGAATCCAAGAGACGTTATAACGTTTTTCAAAAATAACTAATTTAATACTGTCATCTGTCATTTTATTGTTTACGAACTTTATTTTGGGAAAATCGGAGAAAAACCGTATTTTCTTTATATATATTTATTAAATATAGATTTACCTGATCGATCATAAAAATGGCAACAGATAATTTAACGAAACAAGTGAGTAAAGTGGACATTTACTGCTACAAACCTGTAAAATTCAACTTCAAAGTTCACATAACTTTTAGCGATCATAACTTCTGTTTTAGATCGAAGAAGTGGAGGCTTTGAGCTCTATTTACGGCCCTGAATGGAATGTCGACAGCGAGAGTTCTAGAAGTTACAGTATAAAGATCTCTGAGAGCAATACAGAAGTGATTTTGTATATTACTTTTCCGTCAGAGTATCCTGGTACAGCTCCGCCAAAATTTGAGATATCTGCGCCTTGGATGGACCGCAAAGTGAAAAGAAGTCTATATGAAATGTTGCAGGAGGTTTACAAGTGAGAAATTTATCTTTTCCCTATATAAATAAAGAAATCGACGAGCTTGCCACTTGTCATGATTGGCCTATAGTAAAGTTGGCTAAATGTGAATCCGCTTATTTATAAGCGTGGTTTCTGACCACCCCGAAAGGGAAACGGTACTATACTATAAATATTTTCAAACAGGTCACACAGCGCCATCTAATTTCCGTGGTAAGCTATGAGGCTTGTGTTACAGAAACTAGATGGTTGATAAACTACATATTATACTATTTTTTTTTGTAAATATATACATATAAACACCCAAACTGAGACAAATTATACAATGTACAACTTGCCACCGGTGGGAATCAAACCCACGACCTCCCGAGTTCACGGCAACGTTTGTTACCACTAGACCACGGAGGCGGTCAATAATATTTATTAATTTAAATAAATAAAATTTTTGCCTTGTCACTTGTCATGATTGGCGTATAGTAAAATTGGCTAAATGAATAAAATATTATTCATAAGCGTGGTTTCTGACCACCCCGGAAGGGAAATGGTCATGATGATACTTTACTTTACTAATATTAAGAGCACTTTCCTAAAGTTTACGATTGAGATTACTTACCAGAACTTGACCCTTATAAGCAACATTATCAGCTGGTGCAATAATACATGTGAGTTGTCTTTTTCAAAATAAACTTGTTTGATTCCCGGCTAGGAGAATAAAGTTTATAAAAATCAAAAGATGTAGTTTCATTTTTATAATTTTTCAGCCTTGTGACTCCTTTGAGCTTTTTTCGATATTCCTTGTAGTTTAGGATTTGGCATTGAAGGCACACTTGAAAAATTCACCTGTATATCAATATTTTGTTGCCAATAGTTTAAGGTTTCTGTCGAGCAACCAGTAAAGTACTTTGTATATAATGTTGATTTCTTTGTTGATGTTGATGTGTCAGCCTGCAATCCAGGTGCATGCCTAGGTATTTGTATTATCTCCATTGCTATATGCAGCTTTTTTGTATGACATTCACACTTGTTTCCACCATGCCAAGTTCCTCCTGTTCGCAGATGACAAGAAGGTCTATATGAACATAAATTCTGTTTCTGATTGCATACGACTTCAGGAGGACTTGTGCAGACTATCTGTATACTATCGCAAAAACAGAATCAACGTGAATGTCAACAAATGTAACCACATTAGCTTCAATAGAAAGCGTAGACCGATCTCTTACGAGTACCGGCTGAACGATGTCCCCATAACCCAGGTCGACACTGTAAGGGACCTGGGTGTCATCCTTGACTCTAAGCTGACTTTTTTCCAGCATGTGGAAACGGTGGTCGACAAAGCCTACAGAGGTCTCGGATTTGTCTTTCGTGTTTGTCGTCCATTCACGGATCCACAATGCATGAGGATATTGTATTTTGCGTATGTGAGGAGTATCCTTGAATACTGTAGTCCAATCTGGTCTCCACAGTATGTCTCGTACAAACACGCTATTGAGCGCATACAACGAAAGTTTACTAATTACCTTAACTTCCGTACGCGACATACAGATACTGACTACAAAAATTCATTAAAACACCACGGGTTACTCTCACTCGAAAATCGACGCCTTCTGCTTGATTCACAGGTTCTTTTTGACATTTGTGGTGGTAAAATTGACTACCCCGATCTTCTGTCGTCCACCCTTCAGCTGTGGGCCCCTGACAGACGCTCCCGACATACTTCCTTATTTCACATCCCTCGCGTCCACACCAACTACGCCACGAACTCCTTTAGCCTACGACTACGCAAACAACACAACAAAATGTTTTCAGATATTGATATATTTGGCATGTCCAGATGCATTTTTAAAAAAATGATTCGGTCACATCTAGCCCAATAACTAAAGTTCCTATAACGCATTTATATAACGCAGAATGCACATAAAAACGTGTATGTATACACGTTTCCAAACACACACACGATCGCCCACATTCGATGCAAACACATACACACAAGATACACACCCAATACATAGCCATATGATCGCACTGATTTTATATTGTGTTGCTAAGAAGATTATTTATTGTTAAAATGTTTAATCAACATTGGTTACACCAGTCTTTTAAATTTTATATAACTTTAAAAAAAAAAAACCTAAAATATAAGTAACTATACAGGGTACACACTAGTTTTTGATCTATACATACATACATACATATCTTCACGCCAAATCCCTTGCGGGGTAGGCAGAGACAATTGAGCGCCACTTGTCACGGTCACGACATACCTCTTTCGCTTCTTCGACATTCATCAACCTCTTCATACATGCCCTTTTGTTTCGATGGCTTTTCAACGCACCTTCAGCTATTGTTTTATTAATTTGGTCGTAATATGTGAGTCTAGGTCTGCCAGGGCCTCTTTTACCCACGACTTTCGCATTATATATCTGGTTCGTCAATCTCTCTGCATTCATCCTTTCAACATGCCCGAACCATCGTAGCATGCCTTTCCTTATTTTTGTCCCTATGCTTTCTTTCATACCTACCCTTTTTCGTATTTCGTCATTACGTATGCGGTCCGTCAAAGTGACGCCGCATATCCGACGCAACGATCTCATTTCTACTGCATTAACTCTACTCTCATGCGTATTCTGACATATCCACGTCTCGCTTCCATACATAAGTGTTGGTACCAGCATGGCATTGTGTATGGCGAGTCGAGCTTTGTCACTGACATTCCGACTGGCGATCAGTGACCCCAGGGCACCGTTGACACTATTTCCCGCGTTCACTCTTCTTTCAACATCCCTATCATACTTCCCATCCGCAGTGAAAACACTGCCCAGATATATAATTTCATTTACTTGTTCTAGAGTTTCATCATCAATCTTTATCGTCACGGTTGTCATCCTTCTTCTTTCAAACACTAGTACCTTGGTTTTTCTCGCATTCAAACGGAGTCCTTTTTCTGCACATCCCTCTTTCATTTCTGTGACTAGTGATTGCAGTTATTGTTCGGACGATGCCATGAGAACAGCATCATCTGCATAAAGCAGGCAGTTCACCACTAAATCACTCATCTTTATCCCACAGTTACTCTCTCTCACTCTTTTTAGGCATTTGTCGAGATATAGAGTAAATAATCTGGCGGAAAGCACACAGCCCTGTTTGACGCCCATTTGGGATTCAAAGCAAGGAGACATACCTCCCTCCACCCGCACACAAGCTTTACAGTCCTTGTACAGGGACTGTATAGCTTGTAGCAGTTTGTCATCAACTCCATACTCCGGCAAAATGTCCCAAAGCTTCTTTCTTACAACTCTATCAAAAGCCTTCTCCAAATCCACAAAAGCACAGAAAACCCTCTGGTTTAAGGCCAAAAACTTCTCTGTGATATTGCGGAGCGAAAAGACTTGGTCAGTGCATCCTCTTCCAGGTCTAAAGCCTCCTTGTGCCTCCCATAAAAGACCTTCAGTCTTCTCTTGCAGGCGTTTCGTGAGAATCTTGCCATACATCATGTATACACATATGTAATATAAAAAATAAAAATTAAAAATTTTGCTCCACCTAATCGCTGTCCTGTGACATGGTGCACAATAAAATGTGCTATAGCTTAATAAGGTCATAAACCTGGTTAACAAGATCAAAATTGCTAGAGAACTAATTACGGCACACTAATAAATAATCAAATCATTATTGGGTAAACAATTAAATTGAGTATAATAATAATATAATGAATAGATATAAATATATATAAATATATAACCTATCATATATATATACATTTTTCACACATTTATTCATTCACCTGTTTAGATTACTAAAAAAATGACTTATCTATATTAACGTTTTAGCCATGTTCTACTCTGATACATCTAACTAATCACCGGAGGCAGTATCAAGACAACTCTTATCCCGGACTAACTTTACAAATACACTTCGCTTGCTAATATACGAATACTACTATACACGTATATATAGTATAATTTTGCTTCTGCCTCTCATTCATTCATTTTGTTTTAGGTATATAATCATTAACCTATGGTTTTCACTTATTTACTATTATTATTATTCTTTTACTTCTGCTAGTCACGATTCAATTGCACTATTAATTTAAATCTAATAACTATATTTTACTCTTATTTCTGTTTTAATTGTATTGTCTAAATAATATAAAATCTCTTTGGCTTGTGTTCCACTATTGCTACTCTGTCTATATGTTTAATATAACAAGCTGTGATTTTTTCTAAAATAAATAAATAAATTCCATCCACCAAGCTATTTCTGAACGTCATTTAGGCTGTTTTGCAGTATTCTGAGGCCTCCACTGTACAATTTTCTGAGGCAAGAATCGCTGTATCATCAGCAAATATAGCTACGGTTACACCTAGGCTTTATGGGACGTCGGAGGTAAATAATGTGTACAACACTGGTCCAAGTACTGAGCCCTGGGGTACTCCCGCTAGTATATCATGAAATACTAAAGTGCAATCACCCTTTTTCGCTTGAAATAATCTGTCCGATAGGTAGAATTTCAACACTGCAAAGAAAATGTGTGGTAATTGTTTTCTGATTTAGCATAAGATACTAAATTTAAATAATATACAGATATATAATGTGAAAGTTGTGGATAAAAGGAGCCCTGGTAAACCAAAATACTCACAATCAAATGAATAAAACGCTGGCTGAAGGTGCAGTGAAGAGCCTACAAAAGGGCATGTATGAAAAGGTGACGTTGACGAAGAGAAAGAGGTACATATGTATAGATTGTGACAAATGGCGCTTAGTTTGAACCCCGCAAGGGATTTGGCGTGATTATGTATGGCTAAATTTAAACCTGCTCCATAAAAAGAATGACCATAATGAAATAACTAAATTTTCTTTGCAGCCAGAATAAAGGAGAACCAGTAATATACCAGTGGGTAGAGAAAGTGAGGGATTTCCTAATAACTTTAAACCCATTGGAGACTGAAGAGGACCAGGTAACTGACCAGGTGGATCCAATCACAGAGCGGCTAGATATGGTGAGTTTATTGGAATAAACAAATCATATGAAAAATCATTTCCTGAAGAAAACACTGGCCTCTATCAAATAAAAGATATAAAAACTGAATAAAAGAATAAAAACTTCTATCAATGTCGCGAGTAATGTAGGGGGGTTTAACACTTAATGTGTCTGTTTCATATTTTTTATTGTAAGGTAGGCACACGATTTGCACTACACGATTGTCGGACACGTCTATCGCAAAACCGATGACCGTTGGAGTAGAGACCTGGAGTGGAAACCACGTGCGGAAAGACGCAAAGTGGGACGACCACCGCCAGATGGACGGATGACCTGAAGGTCGCTAGTAGGGGCTAGATGAGGGTGGCGGAAGATCGTGTGAAATGGCGAGCCTTGGGGGAGGCCTATATCCAGTTTGAACAGACATAGGCAGATGACGATGGTGGTCGCCTATAATAGGTGCAACATCTAACTTCTGATTTAGTGTTAAGTACAAATTAGTGTGTGATGTTAGCACTGTTGGCTACCCTATTATAAATAAAATAAATGATGATGCTAGAGACATCGACGTATTTGCCACTTGATATATGTATATAGCTTACACGAAAGTAGATCCAACTAAAACCAACGTTTTACATAGTATATATTTTTATTTTATTATATTTGAGTTTTCAGTTAGAGTTGGAATGCCCTGAGATTACCCATGGAGAAGTTATAATGGACAGAAAAAGCTCATTTCAAGGTCATGCTGCTACAGTAATATCTTTAGAACAAGTCAAGTAAGTTTACCATCATTTACCAGCATTCTAAATTTTGACGTATAGATAATAATAATAATCAATTATTTTTTGTACAAAACCAAAACTTGTGCAGGTACGGTTAAGGAATTAAATTCTTCTTATTCTTCTTTATTTTTTAAATATTAAATAATTAAAAACAAAACTTAATATTAAATAAACTTGAAAATGGCAAACAACTGACAGCGATCAGAGCGATCTACCTCGAGAGTTCTTCGCGCCATTTTGCGTGGACATGTCAAGTGCAAGTTTTTGTTTTGTAAATTAATTTGCTGTGGATATTATTGGTCAAAAGTGGTGTTGTTTTGTTTAATAATGTGCTACAATGTGAATAATTATGGAAAACGATAAATTAGACTTTAAATATGGGGCACAAGTTGCAGTTTATTTTTTGCAGTTTTCCCGCGCTGTCAACTCCCATATTTTACCCGACGTGTTTGAGCAGTGGATGGTTCCGCGAGTGACTCCAAGAAAAGCATCAAATTCTGCAGCATCTGGAATTTGATGATGACCTCATTAACTCATAAAAAAGAAAGATATATTACGTCAGACTTGGCTGTATGGGCTAGACCCTTTGCCTTCCCTATCACCTCATTCATCATCCATCGGGAGAAGAGAACCAAAAAAAAAGCGATCTACCTCGATATCGTGAGCAGTCTGAGCGCGAAGACGTCATTTGTGACGTCACAATGTTTTGGCAAAACAGCTTATGCATGTCTCGGAACGAGGGGCTAGTTGAATGCACCGGTCAGCTTCCATGCTGAAGTTGGCTAAGCCTAAGTTTGGTTAATGTTATATAAATATTTTTTTGTTCACAGAATAGTCATAAATAAATTAATGACAAATAAGAAAATATGTAATGCAACACACAATATGTACGCGTATAGAATTGAAAGGATAGGGTCTAAAGGTACTATTTATTATTGATATTCATTTATACAGGATGGAAAAACATGTGACCTTGCGACCATCTAATGATAAGTGGCGCGCGAGGTCCATGAATGTTGGCAACTGGAAATGCTGGTTTGACTGGGCATGACAGCAATTCGAGTTAAATTTGGCATTTGACATCATTGCAAATGGCACATACTTTCGACGAGAACAATAGGTAGTAGGCGGACTGATGGTGGTAATTTTCCCAGTCTGCCGGGGCGGGGCAGTATCCACCGTTCGTGCCGATAAACCCGGTAAAGTGTATCCACACGTTTCAGGATCATTGTATTGCCGTCATGTCCAGTCAACTGAACACCCATGAACATTCATGGACTTTGCGCGCCACTTACCATCAGGTGGAAGCAAGGTCACATGTCGTGCTAGTATTAAAAAAAAAATCCATTCTTAAATTTTATTAGGTTAATTTGTAACTAATAAATATCATTCTTTTAGATAGCGTAACCATGATCCAGGATTGTGATGACGATGGGGAAACCCACGCTGGAAGCAGAATGTTACATTTATTGCAAATTTTAGACATAAAGAATGTCATTGTGGTAGTTTCGAGATGGTAAGTTCAATAATCTAATTAAATTGCTACCAGCAGCCCTATAATGTTACTTAAGCGCAAACGTTATTATTGGATTTCGTTAATTACGTTAGAGTTTGCGTCATAATTACAAAAATATAATTCAATTCTCAACTCTATAAGCGCTCGACCTTAAAAGCGGCCGTGCAAATATCAACTTTAATAGCGTGATATATATAGATAACGGATTCCATTATATAACGTTTGCGCTGAAGTAACAGAATAGGGCTGCTGGACTGTCACTTCGCATATTACTCGCAGCTATGTTCACTCGGGTATGACTGAAACTTTTTTAAAATCAAATCCAATAAAATAATTACTTTTTATATGTATGACCTTCCGGGGTGGTTAAAAACCACGCTTCCAAAGAAGTGGGTTCACATTTAGCCAACTTTACTATAGACCAATCTTGACAAGTGGCAAGCTCTTCGATGTCTCCAGCGTACCAAACGCGAGAAATAACGCAAATAAATTAAAAACTAAATTTATTTATTTTAATTAATAAATACCAGGAATCGAACCCGATACCTCCGAGTCTAAATCCATGGACTTAACCGCTAGACCACGGAGGCTGGCGGAGGTAGCGGGTTCGATTCTGGGTGGGGACACAATAATTTATTTGTACCAAATTTTAGACTAACGATTTTCCTCTATTTTGCTAAAAACAAATATAGATGAGAAGAAAAGGAGACACATTTCTAAGCATTCCATGGATTCACCGTGCGGGTGCCGGGTCAAATACAATAATCGATCCCTACTTTGTAAGCCAGTCTATTGTCGGTCGCAAGTTCGAGACACCATTCTACACATCATACACGATGGACCCGGCACCCGCACGGTTAATCTATGGAATGCTTAGAAATTTTTCTTCTGTCTTCCTCCTTTCTCATTTATATTTTAAACAGAATAAAAATAACAAGTCCATTATTTCGTATTTCCTCTATTTTACTTAAACAAAATGTCTAAAATAAATTCATAAAAAAATTGTCTTCTAATAATTTACTTTCTGTGCCAATATTATTATTTTTCTTAGGTATGGAGGTATACAATTGGGTCCAGATAGATTTCGTCACATCAACAACGCGACGAGACAAGTTCTAATCCAGTCGGGACTACTTAAGAAATAATCTATAATTCATTGACTATATTTAAAAGTGTCCATTAAATTCTCACATAGTGGCTGTCAAATCCCGCCATACACGCCACAATTGCGTCTTGACACAAATCGATAGTCTTATCACGAATGAGCAAACTCAAATATCATTAATATTAAACCGTATAGATATAACTTATACGGGTGACTTTTATGGTTTCGGCAAAGCACGAAAACTAAATGCAAGCTCACCTCGATCCTTAACGCCGCATTAGATTGGAAAATTCTCATGGATACATTTGAACATCATTATAGGATCCCAGATGAACTAGCTGTATCAGCCTATAGGCCAGACATCTTAGTGTTTTCTCGGAACTTGAAAAAAGTTATCCTTATTGAACTTGCCGTTCCGTGGGAATCAAATATTCCAAAAGACCACAATAAATATTATGATCTCACAGAAGAAATGATCAGGAACGGGTTCAAGACTCAGCTTTACGCAGTGGAACTGAAAGAATTGGGCCTAAGCAGGTCTACCGTCAATACATTTATGGAACGAGCTTCCAAGACGGCGTTAACGGAATCATACAGTATTTGGTTGGGTAGGGAGAGGAGTAGAATGGTGGATGGTGAGCGTATTATCGCGCAATAAAAAAAAAACGAGGCTTCCTTTTCTTAAACCAGCCTATTGTCGGTCGCAAGCCCGAGACACCATTCTTCTCATCTCTTACCCACACACGATGGACCCGGCACCCGCACGGTGAATCCATGGAACGCTTAAAAATTTGTCTTCTTTTTTTTTCAATGCACAAAGACAAAGGCGGGATTTAATGCCGCAAGACATTCTATCATAGTCAACCATTGGGACAACTTTTAACACTTAACTGAAAATTAGGTATACGCATATTAAAATAGAAATTAAGATATATTTTATAACTACATATATATTAATAATATTTTACCATTATTTTGAATGCTAATACATAAATAATTTAAAGTTAATCTTTTTTTAACCTAGCAACACTAACACTGAACAAATCAATATCACTGTTTTTTTTTAAATTTAATTGTCGAAAAAAACTCATCCATAAATTGGCCTCACCGCGCGCTATACGTTGCCCGAACAGAGCACCCATTTTGATAAAACAATTTTATTATTTGCAATTGTTGTAGAATGTTTTATCCATCCATGTTGATTTGGCAAAACAGACTGAATAAATGACAACTAATTTGACAGATGTAGCTTTAACAAGAAGGCCGTTATCAACTGTCAAAGTTCTGAAACATACAACAGAAACAAACAAAGTTCTTTATAAACAAAAAAAAATTATGAACAGGAGTAAATCCAATGTTAACAGAAAACTTGTTTTTCCACCTTTTTAAAAGTATGTAAATAGACTATTTGACAATATTTTTAAATGTTTTAAAATACTAGATTTTTCGTTTAAATTTTCGTTCGGAAACACTTCAGTGGCAAATAGCTACCGGATGACGTCACGTAATAGTAAAAAAACAACTTGCTTTCATAGAAGTAAGTTCCTATTTATAAATGTTTCTTTAACTTTGTGCTAAAATACTCGGATAAACAACTTAATTGAGCAGATTTACTTGTGAAGCGGTTTGCAATATTTACTATTAAGTGACGTCACTTACGATGACTAATGTTTTGAGAAAATAATGTATTTATTATATTAAAATATAATGTTTCCGTTGATTGAAACTAAAATCAGTGTAATTTTACATACTCTGATAAAATAAATGTTATAAGAAAAAAAAACGGTTTTTTTTTCAATAGTTAAAAGTACCTTTTAGATAAAACTTACACACATTAATTATTATATATTTTCGTAACAAGTTAATGCTAACTACTGTATTTTTTAACAAAAAAGTAAAGTATCATCACGAACGTATCCATTCTGGGGTGGTCAGAAACCACGCTTTATTTTAGTGTCGCGGATTCACATTTAGCCAACTTTACTATAGGCCCATCGTGACAGGTGGCAAGCTCGTCGAGACATCGCGCAACAAACTCGAGAAATTGTGATATTGATTAATTATTCTACCCGTTCTAAATTCACGGATTTAGTCGGAGGCAGTCCTTTTCAATTTATCATTTTTTTTTGTTTTTCGTGGAGATTTTTTCAAATTCCTGTCGTTACTGTCCGCAGTTTTCACTGTAATGCATTTCTTGTCCAAGAATTTTAGCAAATCCTGAAATCAATTATTACATTTTTTATATTATTGCATTTTTTACCAACAAATACAGATCACCATCACGTTTTGAGACGTCATATTATTTACAACCAAAAATAGTTAAAGAGTACTACTTGTAATTGTAAATATTTGTTCACTATTTTATTGATTACACTAATTATATTTTTACTGTGCAAAAAATATGTAGTTAAATAAAATAGCGTGGAATAATATAACACCTCCAATACAAAAGAAAACCACACACACACACTTAAAAACTATATAAAGAAAAGGCTTATGGAAAGGCAGATAGAAGTCACTGGAACCAGGAAATAATAATTTGATGTGAATTTTATACATGAGCCTAAAATATTTGTTGAGTTATATGTAAGTGGTTATCACCCATCCTCTTTCTACTCTTCACTAATGTTAGAAGCGAGCATGCCTCTTGTGCCCATCACACGGATTATGTATGTGTTAAGGTATGTATATTACTAATTTATGTATTACATATTTATACATAATATACATAGTTTTTTGTTTTTATTCAAATTCAAATTATTTATTTCCATTTGGTTCACAGGTAACACTCGGATATTGTCAATTTTTACAAATAAAATACAATATTATTTAAATTAATTAAAAATTAAATTATGGATGGACCGAAATAAGTAAGTGACATTGGTGCCATAAACAAGTACTGCAGCATAACCTAAATTTGTGGCTTTATAAAGGCCGTGTTAACTTATAATCTAAATAATGATAATTATATGTCAAATTAAAAAATACAATAACAATTTCGTGGCTGTATATATATATTTTTTTTTTTTTCAGACAGGTCACACAGCGCCATCTAATTTCCGTGGTAAGCTACGAGGCTTGTGTTACGGAAACTAGATGGTTGATAAACTACATATTATACTTTTTTTTTGTAAATATATACATATTATACATATAAACACCCAGACCGAAACAAATTATACAATGTACAACTTGCCCCCGGTGGGAATCGAACCCACGACCTCTCGAGTTCACGGCATATATTATATATAAGTATAATATATATATAAATTATTATATAAATACATAATAAATTTATTTAACAGACCTTCTCTTGTGTCTCAACAGTTGTTTTTCTTGTTGTCCTTTAGGTTAATTGTTAAAATGTACGTGAGTTAGGGTGTTGGCATAACAACAGCGTTAGTAGTGCATCACATTACATGTAATGCGCCGCTGACTGAAGGTGAGCGAAGACCCTTGCCACATCATGTTAATTTAATTGTAAATTATTATTATTTTCTCTGATTGTAATACTTATTGATGTGGCAATAAACGTTTTTTATTCTTATTCTTTATTCTTATTCTAGTTTTCGTATCAATCAAGTCCTTTAGTACTAGAGCTGTCATAAAATATATTTTAAACATTTTGCACACCTAAAATAAAGTGTATTTTCTACTTAAATTGTAACCTTGCACTAACTTTTTATCACGATAGATGGCGCATGATAGACGGTACCCAATAGAACTGTATTTTTATTACGAAATTTATTATTTTCTAGTTATATGGCCGAAGTGAGCAGCTTTTAAGTGTACAAATCGAGATTTCTAAGCAGTATCAAAAATATGGTGAACTCAAAATTGCCGTTCTATTAATAAAACCTTTTTTCTTTATAAAGACGGTGTTCGCTTTCCTAATTCGTCTTTTAAGGTAGGCAACGTTAAGTTAAAATTATTTTTGTGTTATAAAAATAAAAAAAAAAAAAAAACATAAAAAAAATATCAGTCATAGGTGTAAACAAGGTACCAGTGCTGCTAGCGACATCTACAAAAAGCTTTGCCTGATACACCCCATTCATCTAAAAATGCATATAATATATGACTTGTTTTTTTTACCTCACATATAATCTCTATTCCACAATTTGTTAGTAAAACAATAATTCTTTTAATATGATTTTCGGTAATTTATGTCCAAAGTTTATACATACCTTTGCATCGAACTTATATCCATAGCCAACCAATTGTTTATGAATAACTTCTATATTAATAGGCTGGTAACACAGGATCGCTTCTCTCAGTCTTCTGCGAGATGACACATAGTTGTGAAAAACAATATGCAACGGTATTCTACATGAATGTACCTGAAATTTAGAGATTTGAATATTATTTAAACATTTTTGTTCAAAACTTTATTTATTAATAGCTTCTTTGTTCAACTTGAGAGCAAAGTTTGCTTTTTTTACCGAATTTTGCTTAAAGTGTATTAAAATACCTATTAACATAAGGCAGGCATCTACCAGATCATCATTTAAAAAACTGGTCTACTTACATTTTCTAAATAAATACAAAACAAAATTTGTAAGTTGTATATATCTATGTTTATTATTGTGTATTTTATTACTTACTTTGGATTTTTCTTTCTTTTGAAATATCCAATCTTCTGGATCACATTGTACTTCTTTCAAATCAGGGCACTCTCTAGTTACCATATAAATATCATAAAATTCTTTATTTACATTAAGTTCTTTATGTATATTAATTTCTTTATTTACATTAATTTCTTCATCTATGTTAACTTCTTTATTTACATCAATTTCTTCATTTATATTCATTTCTGTATTTATTTGAAGTTCTTCATATTCATTAATTCTAGTTTTTGATGTAGTAGGTGTGTTTATGTGTTCACTGCTGAATTTATATCTTTTGCTTACAGATGGGTCTGTATTTGTGCTATTTTCGACAATTGGATGAGTTTGATCGTATATGTGTTGAAGTAATTGTATAGCTAAAAAGATATATTAATATGTATAAGTTATATGGCCTCGCTGATCGTGTTCTACAAGCATTACTACGGTGAGTGTTCTGAAGAGCTCCACAACCTTATCTCTTCTCTATTACGCAACCGAACCACACGCAATTCGGTCTACAATCGCCACGCTGGCCAGACGGGTTGGCGACGATCTGATGACTATTTATTAACGATTCCACAAGTTGGTATTATTGGAACCGGACCGACGGATTAACGTGCTCTCTGAGGCACGGGAAACTGTGGTGTTGTAAATAAATGACAAATGTGCTTAAGTGTATTTCTCATTGGTACATGCCAGGTTTGAACAGACATTTTCAGGTTTTTTTATTTTCAAGAAAAGCGCTCTTATAACTGAGCCACCATCGCTCTTACGGTATAATTATGCTATGTTCGACTTGGAAGAGGGTTTTTATTTTCAAGAAAAGCGTTCTTATAACTGAGCCTCCATCGCTCTTACGGTATAATTATGCTATGTTCGACTTGGAAGAGGGTTTTTATTTTCAAGAAAAGCGTTCTTATAACTGAGCCACCATCGCTCTTACGGTATAATTATGCTATGTTCGACTTGGAAGAGGGTTTTTATTTTCAAGAAAAGCGTTCTTATAACTGAGCCACCATCGCTCTTACGGTATAATTATGCTATGTTCGACTTGGAAGAGGGTTTTTATTTTCAAGAAAAGCGTTCTTATAACTGAGCCACCACCGCTCTACGGTATAATTATGCTATGTTCGACTTGGAAGAGGGTTTTTATTTTCAAGAAAAGCGTTCTTATAACTGAGCCACCATCGCTCTTACGGTATAATTATGCTATGTTCGACTTGGAAGAGGGTTTTTATTTTCAAGAAAAGCTTTCTTATAACTGAGCCACCATCGCTCTTACGGTATAATTATGCTATGTTCGACTTGGAAGAGGGTTTTTATTTTCAAGAAAAGCGTTCTTATAACTGAGCCACCATCGCTCTTACGGTATAATTATGCTATGTTCGACTTGGAAGAGGGTTTTTATTTTCAAGAAAAGCGTTCTTATAACTGAGCCACCATCGCTCTTACGGTATAATTATGCTATGTTCGACTTGGAAGAGGGTTTTTATTTTCAAGAAAAGCGTTCTTATAACTGAGCCACCATCGCTCTTACGGTATAATTATGCTATGTTCGACTTGAAGGAAAGCAAAGCGTTCATCAACACTTTTTTTTACAGATTTTTGCTCGGAATGTATGATAACCATAGAGCAACGCCAAGCCAATTATTTCAAGATTTTAAAATCGTAATAAAGTAAAAAAGCGCTTAAAACGTCAAGCGTTATTAATCTGATATTCCTTTTTTTTTGTTTCGCTTTGAAAGTGGTTCGACTTGGCGTTGCTTTATAGTTTTCATACAGTTTAAGTAAAATTCGGTAAAAAAAAAAAAGTTGAATGCTTTGTTTTCAAGTCAAAATCAGCAATTATACAAAAGTTATTTTTTAAATTTTGAAAGGTTGGTTAATCCCTAAACTATGAGGAATATCTATTATAAATAACTAATCTACTATAAATTCTTAAAGAAGTTTGGGGGCAATTGGAAATAAATCATTAGGTTAAAATAAATATTGTCCTAGCATAAACAAGTTTAATCGAGAATCAGCTTAAAATCCTTGCTAATCCTCTTCCAAATTAAAATTCTAGATGCTTACCTCGTTTTCTTTTAAAGGGTTTTAAGCCATATTTATCCAATTCCTTATTTCTTTCTGGGGATGACATTAATTCATAATCCACCATCGGAGTAACGTTATTAGTTTTAATAATATATTCACTACTTTTGGGAGTTTTAACTAAATCTCTTCCATCATATATACTTCTTAAAGGCGTGCTTACAGGCGATGTAAGTTCTCTTTCTTGTATTTCTGTAGCAGGCAATGTACCATCACTTACGGATCTGGTAAAATTGCTGCAACTTCTAGTACTCTTATTTGAAGTACCTAAATCATAGTCATAGCTGTTTGTTTTCTCCTGTTCAAAAGAGTTGTTAAATCTTGATTTATGCATCGAATAATCAAATTCTTCATCCGAAATTTCAAATACATCAGATCTTTGACTTAAATAATTGACATCATCGTTGTCGGCTCCAAGTGAGTTTTCAGTGTGTTTTTTATTAATATTATCGAAAACTTCGCCGTAATCTATAGATATGCAATAATTATTATAAATTTCATTTTCTGATTTATTTACTTCTTCGCTTGATGGTACTTCCTGCGTTAAATCTATGATTTTTTCACCTTCTATATTTACAGCATTGGATTCTAAATATAATGCAGACGTATTTGTTGCACTTGGCTTATGGTCAAAGTCTTCAGAATTAATATTTTGTGGTAAATCTATTTCAATTTTATCATCGTTTTGGTCTATCGAAGATGTGCTTTTGCAAATTTCAGATACTTTGCTACTGTGATCCGAATGATGATGCACAAAATCGTCAAATATAGTTTCATTGTTTATTTCAGAATGAACTTCAAATTTTTCTTTGTCAAATTGCATATCGTCTTTATTAATCATTGATTTATTATTTCCGCCTACAAATACATATGGTAGAGTACTATCATTAGAATCGGACGATTGTGTTAAGTCCATATGGTCATAAACACCTGGGACTATAAGTGTTTTGGGGACTATTTCTATTGTCTGAGTCAAGTCTATTTCTTCAATAATAGCTAGTTTTTGACTTGCAGTTTTGATACATTCAGTCAAATCCATAAAATCATCAGATTTTCTTTTCGTCATATTGTCCCTATCACTATTTTGACTCGAAGGTATAATATCATATCTAGTTTCATCAGCAACCAACTCATTTGTTTTGTTCATTTTAGTATTTTCTGTTTTTTTAAAACATTCTGTTAAATCCATAAAATCGTTATCATTCCTTTTAGTACAGCATAAACTTGGTTGAGATAAGGGCATTTTAACATCTATTTTTGCACTTTCTTGCGTTTTAGCATGTTTGTGGATTTTCATAGATTGATTTTCAACATTCATTTCAGTTATAGAAAAGTCATCATCAAAAATATCAGGTGATATGCATCTTATATTAGATTTAGTTAGATTTATGGCATATTTTGCTGTTGGCGAGACTATATTGTGATTATCTTTAATTTCATGTAGATCTGTTTCAATATTTGTATTTATATTGCTTATTTGAGATGTTTCTCTATATTTATTCAATGTATCATTTTGTACTAAATCAGGATCCAATAGCCTTTTACTTAGAGAACTACTGACTTCTTCCAATTTAGTTTTCATATCACTTTGAGTATTTTGTTTGAGTTTGACAATCTTTTTTAATTCAGCCATTCTTCCACTTAAAATAACATCTAATTCTTCTTGGGAATATCTGACTTCAGTAAAGGAAAGATCCAGGGTTTCGAAACATGGTGGACTGATGGGCCGACCTGGAATTTTAGACCAATCTCTTAATAGATTACCTAATTTATTTTGACAAACTTCAAATAAGTCCTTCACATAAAACTTGTCAATTGTTAATTCGTAATATGTTAAATTAGTGCAAATGTTAAAGAGATTTGTATTGTTATAATTTAAATCAGTTTTTTTAGGAGTAGAATTTAAAACATTTAATAATACTTGGCAATATTTATCGCATATGATTTGTTGACGTTCTTCCTCAGATATTTGCATTAGCTTGCTATTTTGTAGGAGTTTCTTATTCCGTGTTCTGGTAGGTTTTTTATTGTTTATTATAACATCTGGTATGTGAAAGCCATATTCCAGGAGAGTAGTTTTGATTTTGTTTCTACATTCCTGAGAAGTCATTGGATTTGTAGCCATGCCATTTTTATTTGTTTCTTGGACTTGTAATGAGTTTGACATTGCTATAGCAACCTGCAATTGTTCAGCATCAACGTCTACACCAGCTTGTTGGCAGATTTCAGTAAAATTTTTAGAATAAGAAACTAAATTATTGAACTTTGATAGTACAGTTCTAATATCTTTCTGTCCTTTCAGTTTCTTCCGAACCTTTTTTTTAACTTTAGCTTTAGGCTTGGTCTTGTCTATTTTTGGGCCAATGCAACGTTTTTTAGGCTCTTGGAAATCGCTTAAACTATCATCCATGCTTGTGTGTTTTGAGAAATATTTACTTGTGACAGGACAGGATAAATCCTTTGTACTGGAAATATAAAATTAAACAATGTTATTTTGACTAAACATTACTTTATTTATAAGGACTAGACATTTTTGTGGTAGAAACATACAATATATGAAATTAACCAGCATAACTGTTTATCTACCCAAAATGTGCTAGAAGTAAGAGTGATTTACAAGTAAAATATCCATCAATAATATTACATTATCATCATAGCTTACTAGGGAGAAAATACTCTCTACCGTCTGCTTTTCCCGTATTCTGCAATACTTTAGCCAAGGTGATTAAATCTAGAAAAGAGGAAGAAGCCCCATGACATTTTATTGAACATATTTAATGTTTACAGTACTATGTACTTTTGTGTTTTTGGCATAGAATTGAGAATATGACATCATCATGAAGAAATAGATGTTTTTATTTGGGTAGACACAAATTAAATAATATAAAGTAAAGTGTTCTATAAGTTCTATGAAATTCAACAATGCATCAGATAGTACATTCAGAAAGATCTCGAAATAAGAATATAATCCTGATCAGCTGTTCGCATGGGTAAAATGTGCAAAAAGAACAGATTTCATAGCCGTTTGTTTGGGTCGTGAACTGGTTATAACACTCCAGCTAAACTAATCTCAACACCCCATATCTTGAATGAGAGCTTTGTGTGATCCATCAAAATGTTTGCAGGTTATTTTTTTTATGTTTGAATTGGTTTATAAATTCTCGAATACTATTTTGTCTTTGCATATTTATAATAGTTTAATTCGCCCTAGGAATGGAAAATAATTAAGATTTTAGCATTAAAACCATTGGTTACTTTGACTTGACAAATACATTTGAAACCGACACTGCTCTTGGGCTTATGCCATTTGGACAAAATGAGTAAAGTAAGCGTTATATGAGAAATGTCTTTAAAAAAAATATATAAGCACTGTAAAAAAAATTAACAGTTATCCAATTACACCTAGTTATGTTGCTTATGGCCAGATGTAGAAATTATGATTAAAATTGATATAAGCCATTGGTATTGTGATTGGTGGTAAGCTTGTCACTTTGGATATTTCGGCCAACATGCCTTATAAGCATACATTAAACATGTCAAAAGATAATCAGCATTTAATTAACTTTTAACAGATTTTATTGAATATAATTTTTTTGTATTGTATATCTCTTGCACATCTAAGCAGCGTTAAAGGATTTTCTAGTTCGAGTAACATTTTTGGGTATGTTTTTCCAATGAAATGCTAATAATATAACCTACCTAGAACAACTTCTACTATTCATGATTATTTATATGGTAAAGCTGGGCTGGACTCCTCATCCATTTTTCGTCTCAACTGGTCTCCAGTACGCTTTGTAAGCAATGTGCCTATTAACTGCCTCCTCTCCACTTCTTCTTCAGGGTCTGTCAATAGTATGTCTGAAGCTTTCCTTATATTTTCGGTAAAAAATGAAAAACTGCAAAAAAAAAAAATATGCTAAAGCAAATAATTTGTCTAGTGTCAACAATATATAGGGTTGTGATAAACTTTAAAAAATATATACATTAGATATTACTTAGCGTTGTATAGAAAGCAAACATCTCTGGTAACCAACTATTCAAATTTATTGAGGTTATATTTTGGTAATTGTGTTAAAAACTTACTGAAAGCCTAAAGCCAACACAGTTCCAAATCCTAATATTCCATACGCTATCCTATTTCGTATAATATGCGCTGGAGTGCCTTTTAATTTCCGTGGTTTGTATTTTGATGTATCAACTCCGATGGCCATTGTGCGCGTTAGTTACAAACAAAATTGTAGGCACACTGTAATTAAATTAACAAAAATCAAACAGTTTTATCGTTATTATAAAACTGTACAAAATTAGCGTTCTAACCAAAAGTTACTAGTACTAATTATAATATTGACAATGTAGAAAAGTAATATAAATAATGATTTAAACAATTATACTATATTCATAAAAATGCTTAAACTAAACGTTTTTGACAACTGACGTTTTTTATAGGTATTTTTTGCATTTAAAAACCAAGCGTATATTTTAATGCGAATAACATTTATTTAATTATTATTTACTGTATTTGTTGTATGTCAATAAAGTTAGACGTGTACATCGCGTCTGTATTAATATTTTAAGGTCTTTATAATTGTTGTTTAACGTTAATATCCAATGATATTAGCAAGATAATTTTGATCATGAAAAAAATACCCAAAATGTCAAAAAATATGGATTTGTTTACTTTTGTATAAGGAAAATTTAAATATATATTTTTTTATAATTAATTTCTTTAATTCTTCGAAAGAGTTTTTAAAGTTCTATTACAATGTCTTTATTGGGAGATTTGTCTTATAGAGAATCGCAGGCAGCGTTAAGTCTTACCTCTGATGAATGTGATTTGGTAGCTAGTTTCGCAAATTTAAGGTAAGATATTATTTTAATCCTAATTATCATTATCAGCCTGTGTCTATCTTATGATTTAAGCTTATGGGTCTGGCCCACAGTTTGTTTTGGCTAGCTGCAACACACCAGTTTCTTCTTTAATCCCAGCCCTATGGCTATGGAATGGGTGATATTATTGGATGGTGTAGCTCACCTTAGCCCCAGGTCTTCCGGGCCAGGCGACGGCTTTTCGTGGCGCGATTTCGCAAATAGATGTAGCGATTGTGGTTAGCTTGATTGAACATGAACTTTAAGAGCCTGACTACAAAGTGGTTGATGGTTTCCATCTTTAGGACATTGTGGAAGAAGGTGTTCTGCATGAATAGGATAGTCCTACTTTAGATTTTTCCAAACTCAAGAACCGTTTGCTCTATAATTCATTAAGTATATGACCATATTCATCAAAGTTAGCAAGCTGATGTGGCCGAATATTTATTTATTAGATTTAAATAATGTGATATTTTTTTTGATATACTATAATGACGATTAGTAATTGGCTTGTCACTTTGGTTAATCCAGCCAATGACGTGTCTCATAAGAATACATTAAACATGTCAAAAAATCAAGAATCAGCCTTTCTGCAACGGGCCGTTACTAGTTAGTGATCAATACTTTTTGTTACATACAACCCAGCCTACATGCCTTAGTCTCAATAAACTAATATTTTTTTACAGAGATGTATCATACAAAGGACATTCTAAACCCGGTCAAAAACTCCTAAACGACCTAAACAGAAGGGGGTATTCAGCAAAACAATACAGAAACTTCTTAAAAACAACATCTACAAGCCAAAAAAAAATTCACTACAGACCAAAGACTAAAATAGCAATATTAATTGGCAACAATAATTACACAAATCTCTCTAATCTGGCAACACCGCTTACAGATTGTGACAATCTGGCTAACAGTTTAAGAAGTTTGGGTTTTGTTGCCGTTGTTATAAAAAATATTACCACAAGTATTTTGAAAAAAATCTTAGATGAAATATTCAGTCTTGTACCTCAAGATTCTTATTGTAAGTATGGTTTGGTAAATAAATAGAGAGCACATAATATTTGGTGTAGTTATTCTCCAAAATATTAGTTTATTTGCAAAAATTATTGGAACCCCAACTGTAAACACTTTTAAAAACAAACTGGATAAGTGGCTAGTGACAATTGACATAGACTATGGTGATAACTGACTATTTTATGAACCAGTGCTTGATATAAGCATATCAGCAATGCGCTGCTCGCCTAATAATCAATAATAATAATAGTATTTTAATAAAAATAATAATAGGGTTTGATTCAAGATAATTTAATTTGATATGATATTTCTCTTCTCGCTAAAGACACCAATAAGCTTTTTTTTTTAACTAGCACAACATGTGTCCTTGCCCCCACCTGATGGTAAGTGGCGTGCGAGGTCCATGAATGTTAGCAACTGGAATCAGACACTCATGACTGACATCAGTCCCTAACACTATGCTGGCTTGACTGGGCATGACAGCAATTGAGCCTGATCTCGAAACTTGTGGACACACTTCAGTGGGTTTATCGGCACCAATGTTGGATACTTCCCTGCCCCAGCAAACTAGGCAAATTACCACCATCAGTCTACCAACCACCTATCATGCCACTTGTCATAGCGGGCCTATAGTGGAGTTGGCTAAATGTGAACCCTTTATCCTTAAGAAAAGATTATTATCATGAATTTTTGTTTATTGATATAATTGATTAACCACATAAAAATATGTATATATATATATAGTATCACTTTTTTTTATAGTTACACATAAGTTTTGATCAGGGTCGATCATGGGTCTTTGGGTAACATGCAACTCTGGACGCCCAGCGATTAATAATAATTTGGTTTGCCAGTGTTGTGAGGTCTCCCAGACATAAGTACAGGTCCGGATTCTTTAGAAATATACCTTGAGAGTTACAGTCAAGACCATAAATTTAGTTGTGGAAGACTATATGAGTGAAGATGTGTGATATTCTAGACAGCTTTTTGACACCGTAACATCAAATCAAGATTGCATGAATTTGTTTATGTGAATACACCACGCTATTGAAGGATACTAAATCTTTTTGTTGAGAATGATTAAAAATTATTTACAGGTTTCATATTCTATGCTGGCCATGGGTTTGAGCTATGTAACATAAAGTACATGCTATGTACAGACAGCCCTAGCATTGATATTGATAGTAATTTATGTATTAGTGAAGATTGCATACTACATTATGCAGCCCAATGCAGGCCCGAGCTGTGCGTGTTAATTTTAGACATGTGTAGGGTACCTTTGGAGAGGTAAGAAACCATCTTTTTTATACTGACTACGACATACGACATTGTGTCCACCTGATGGTAAGCGGTACCCAAGTCCAAAAAATTTAATTTTATTAATTTACATAATTGGAAGTATATGATTATTATGATGGTAGTGTTGTTTGAGTACCTACTTATTGTTACTAATACTTGTTACACTTAATTACTTTTATTATATTGTATGATTCTTAAGTTGTAAAACGGGATCAGTATACAAATGCAATTGTAATTTCATATCTCATTGTTATTGTACTGATTTTGTTGTTTTTTTTTTTTTTTTCATTATACATTTTGACAATTTGTAAGATGACATATATTTTTTGTATACATAATATTATTTATTATTTATGTATTATTATTTATGTATAAATTTATATGTAGTTATAAAATATAATTCATAATTTCTATTTTAATATGTGTACACCTATTTTTCATTTAAGTGTTTAAAGTTGTCCCAATGGTTGGCTATGATAGAATGTCTCGCGGCATTAAAGCCCGCCTTTGTCTTTGTACATTAAAGTGTTAAATAAATAAAATATTGTAAAGGCTGTAAATTTTCCCACGAATAAATAAATGAATGTGGGGAAAAAATACCATTCATTGGTATCATTTTTGAAAGCTAAAGAAGCGCTACAGCTATCGGACTTGTGTGGTGGTCTCGACTCTACACACAATTATTTTCTTTTTGACAGTTATTTGTTAATGACTCACTTTTTTTTGGACCAATGAGTATACAGTAATTTTTAGTAGGCAAAGGGCGTCATAATAAATACGTGCAACTTTTGGTTTCAGAGAATCAAACCCGAAACTGTATTCAACTATCCCAACATTGCCAGACTATAAAATCGACAGAAATCTATTTATAGTCTATTCTACACAATCTGAAATGTCTGCCTATGAAGTGGTAACTTATTTTTGAATTATTTATAAGTAGTTTTAATTGCATTATTATTAATTTCCTCTTATATTACAAGAATATAATTTCCGCGTGAACAACTAATAACCTCTTGTTCCAAATTATGTTTAGAACGCTTAGAATTACTTTGTTACTGAGAGCTGCGATTTGGATGCTCAGAGCGTGATATTAATTCGGAACAGACTAAATTTAATTTTTATTCCTAATGGGGCGTATCACTAACTTTTTATCACGATAGATGGCGCATGATAGATAATACCATAATATAACTGTCAGTTGCATAAAAAAATTGTATTTTTATTACGAAATTTATTAATTTGTGATTATTATGCCGAAGTGAGCAGCTTTTAAGTGTTAAAATCAAGATTTCCAAGCGAAAACAAAGATATGGCGATATTAAAGTCTCCGTTCTATTAATTTAACCATTTTTCTTTTTAAAGACGGTGTTCGCTTTCTTAATTAGACTTTTAAGGTAGGTAACGTTAAGTTAAAATACATTTATCTATTATAAAAATAAAATACTACAAAAAAAAATAAAAAATGAT
This sequence comes from Tinea semifulvella, assembly GCA_910589645.1. Lineage (NCBI taxonomy): Eukaryota > Metazoa > Arthropoda > Insecta > Lepidoptera > Tineidae > Tinea > Tinea semifulvella. The sequence goes on from OU342604.1 coordinate 3,403,040, forward strand.
GCGTCATAGGTTTAAAACAAGGTACCATTACCGCTAGCGACATCTACAAAAAGTTTTGTCTGATACACCCCATGCCAATCACAAAACTTTTTTTAAGTTAATGCTATAAAATTTAACAAAGTTACCTCTCTCGACTTTGTCAGCTTTTTATGTGTAATATTTGTAATTTATTTTGGTCTTTTAAATAACTTGCCGTGTTACAGACATTCTTTATTTATATCCTGCTTGAAAATGTCGCGCGATATAATGACATTAATGACAAACAACTGACAGCGCTCAGAGTGATCCAACTCGATATCATGAGCAATCTGAGCACAAGGAATGATGTCATTTGTGACGTCACAAAGCTTTGGCAATACAGTTTATGCACGTCTCGGAACTTATGTTACTATTATCGTGTCTCGGAAATAACTGTTACGTTTTTAATATGTTGGTATTACTGCATGCTTTCTTATAAGTGATTGTCCCTGTGGAACAACCAATCACATTTGGGTGCAGTACCAACATTACTTGTGTAAATTTGATTTTTCCAATTTTAGGTACAAATAGAATGCTCAGAAACAGTGGATAATATGTCTTACGTTTTGAAAACGGGAGACTCGAAATTGGTCGTTTTAGGAACAAGTCAGTATGTAGCAGCGTTGTGCAAATATTTGGAAGATAATTATGACGTCAGTGCAATGCTTGATAAAGTACATGAAGGTAAAATAATAAATATTTGCTTATTACACCATAGTATTGTTGACACTGTAACATTTTATTAAATACATTAGAAATTCTTTTCTTTTTTTTTACTGGTAACAAACAACACAAAAATATAGATATTTTTTTTTAATTATTGGCCACTGTCAATTAATATACCTAATTCGTGTTTCCAATTATGCTTAAGGAGCAAAGTATGTATGGGTATGGATTACCCTAATAAAAATATATTAGGATTTTATTTATTTAAAATACTTTATTCCACTAAAAATTTACATAATGACTAAGCATTTTCTGACAACCAACCTTTGGGAATGTGGAAAGTTATGTATGGAATTTTGTTTTCTTTATATTTATATTTTTTTTCTATATCTATTTACCTATATTTTCAGACCTAGAAAATGCACCAAGAAAACAGACTCCGATCAAGATCCAAAGTGGTGTTGCAAAAAGATCCCTTCACGATTTAGCTACTGGTAAGTAAAATAGACATTCGCACTATAGTCGATTCGCGTTAAGAAAATAGTTACCATTGTCCGCCGGCCTAGTCACGCCCCCTGACCAATCGTGTCGCAATAAAATAGAATGTCATGTTCACAGTGGCCATTTTTATTTTTTAATAAGATTGTTTCAATAACTTAGCATTCAATATAAGTAATGTAAAGGCAACCAATAAGTAATACGCTTTTTTTACAACACCTTCATTCCCTTGTCTCTGAGAGCACATTAAGCTGTCGGTCCCGGTTCCATTAATACCAACTTGTAGAATTATATTAATAATAATTTGGCATCCAACCCGTCTGGCCAGCGCGAGCGTGGCTAGTGTAGGCAAAATTCTGCAGAAATTTCAGGAAGGCCCATCTCCAACAGGACTCTGTGATGATGCTAACCGATCATTAAACATATTTTTTTATTTATACATTTAGCCTACAGACGAAGAAAAAAGACTTCTAATCGAAAATAATTAGATATGCTTAAACTATTTTTAAATTAAGATTGTCTCTTTTTCTTTTTGTCGATGACCATTTTCTCCCATTCTTCACACCGTTACTCTGCAGTTGCGCTAATGACTCACGATTTTCTTAACGCGAATAGACTATAACACTGAAATCTATGATACGTGGGTTCGACTTCCCAAAGAAAATTAATACTGGTCTACTAATCAAGTTCCAAAGGCATTTGGCGAGGCAGTCTTCGTTCTCATACCAAAGAAAACTGAGGTAAATGATCCCAAAGATGCAAGACCGATCGCTTTGACGAATACAATGTCCAAAATCTTCTTCTCCATAGTACAAGCAAGAATGTCCCGATTTATGATCAAGAACGAGTACTTCTCACGCCAGCACCACAAAGGTTTTTTGCCGGGAGTTTCTGGCTGCTTAGAACACAACACCTTACTCGCTGAGTGTTTGAAGGATGCCAGGAAACAGGAGCGGCAACTAAGCGTCTGTTGGATCGACTTGGAAAACGCATTTGGGTCGGTGCAACATGAATTGCTGCAAACTGCGCTAAAATGGTATAACTTTCCAACACTAATCAGAGATATAATTGCCAATTATTACAAGAACTTGAGATTTGTCGTAACAAACAAGGACGGCTACTCAGACACACTAAAATACAATGTGGGCCTGTTCCAAGGCTGCTGCCTATCACCTGTAGCTTTTAATATAATTATCAATATCCTAATCGACAAACTTAAATCTCGTGAGAAGAAGTGGGGATATAGATTCAAACAAAACAACATCTATACGGAATCCGTCTTAGCTTTTGCAGACGACTTGGCGGTGATAACAAGAAATCCCAAGCAATGCCAGGGCTTGCTGAAAATAGTGGATGATTTCTGCTCATGGACAAAGGGAATGAGAACGAAACCATCAAAATGCTTCAGCCTATGTCTGGCTAGGCGAAACACTACATTTACGTCTTATGATCCTGGACTGAGTATAGCAGGGCAGAGAATAGCTCCGGTAAATGAAACCATGCCCTTTAAATTTCTTGGCAGAAGGATAAATTTTCAGGGAAAAACACCATCCCTAGAAGTAGTTGTAAAACAATTCACTGACGACATGAATAGGGTTACTCAACAGCCTATAAGCAATGTCAAAAAAGCTTGGATATATGACAACTACTTAGCATCTCGCCTCACTTGGCCTTTCCTAGTATATGATTTCAACAAAAGCCTACTATCAAGTCTGGACGCGGACGTCATAAGAACATTGAAGTCTTGGCTTGGATTAGCCCAGGGTGCTGACTCCTCAACATTCTTTAGAGGACGGAGAAACTTCGGAATGGATCTGAAAAGACCATCTGAATTATACAAACATCTACGTATAAGCAAATATCAAATTCTAACCAGCTCCCAGGATAATACAATTTCATCCCTTCCAAGAGACCCTCTGGTCTCAGATATGGAACCGAGACTACTATTCTTCAAGAAATTCATGACAGGTGCCCAGACTGACAAAAGAGGCATTGGCTGGAAGAAAAAAGAAAGTGACAAAGAGGTTATAAAATCCTTCCTCAGGAAAGATGAAGAGCATGAATACAGAGTGCACGCGATGACTCTAGAAGTTCAAAATGACTGGCTAACTTTGGGCGATTTTTGCATCCCTCCAGCCCTAAAGTGGCGCACACTAATGTACGATTGGTCTCCGGCGTTGCTAAAGTTCTACCTAAACGCTTTTCAAATGTCCCTCCCGGACCAGAGTAATCTGGTAAGGTGGGGAAAAGCTACGGAAAAGAACTGTACATTGTGTGGTGCTGCCATATGAACTGCTAGACACACACTTGTAGGGTGCGTTACTCTCCTAGAAAAGGGCTATTACTCACGCCGACATGACAAAGTCCTAGGTGTTATCCGTGAAGCAGTAAGTCTTTCTATTGCAAGAGCCAGAAAGGGACTGACTACAAATAAAACTTTGACCACATTTGTAAAGGAAGGGCAAAGCAGGAAAACTAAATGCAAGCCCACCTCGATCCTTGGCGCCGCATCAGACTGGAAAATTCTCATGGATACATTTGAACACCATTATAGGATCCCAGATGAACTAGCTGTATCAGCCTATAGGCCAGACATCTTAGTGTTTTCTCGGAACTTGAAAAAAGTTATCCTTATTGAACTTACCGTTCCGTGGGAATCAAATATTCCAAAAGACCACAACATGAAGTCGAATAAATATTATGATCTCACAGAAGAAATGATCAGGAACGGGTTCAAGACTCAGCTTTACGCAGTGGAAGTTGGTGCAAAAGGAGTTCCAGCAAAATCTTTGCATCACTTACTGAAAGAATTGGGCCTAAACAGGTCTGCCGTCAATACATTTATGGAACGAGCTTCCAAGACGGCATTAACGGAATCATACAGTATTTGGTTGGGTAGGGAGAGAAGTAGAATGGTGGATGGTGAGCGTATTATCGCGCAATAGAAAAAAAAGGAGGCCTCCTTTTCTTAAACCAGCCAATTGTCGGTCGCAAGCCCGAGACACCATTCTTCTCATCTCTTACCCACACACGATGGACCCGGCACCCGCACGGTGAATCCATGGAATGCTTAGAAATTTGTCTTCTCTCTTTATCAACAAATAATATTCACAATGACAAAAATACGAGTAATTCGCTTATATAGAAGCTAAATGTAATCAAAGGAACCTGGTACGCCTTTTTACTTGCGGCATATAAATCAATTAGTACTAAGGTAAATTAAATATTGAGTCAATTTTCTATTGCCTCGCAAACAATAACCAATCAAAGTTGAATTCGATAGATTTCTTAAATATCATTGGTCAAGGGATAAATGAGCAATCAAAATAGCCTATAATCTTTTTTCTTTTTTTTATTCAAGTCTGATTAGCGTCCCTTAGATTTATTATTGTGTTAACATTTATTTTTTATTATTTGCAGGTAATGTTACAAGTTTGCTGAAAACTTTAAAAGATCTTATTAGTACTGACGAATTTAAAGAATATTGTGTATGTTATTAATCATTTTAAATTATCAGCTTTCTTTTCATTCATTTTCCTCATTTGGACGTAACATTCAAATCCATTCATCATACCGATTAAATATGGAAAATTATATCTAATTGTTGTCCAACGTTAAGGCGGCTATAGTACCTATTCACCTATGGCGTATTTTTTTTTTAACCATAGGTATTGGTTTTTTTTTTTTTTAAATAGTAAAAAATCGAAAAACATTTTAGTAATGTAACAGTAACTTTCAGAAATGGCATTATTATTTAGGGTTTTTTGTGCTTTACGGGTAAATACTAGCGCTAGCACATACATTTTTTTTAATGTTAACTCCTAAGAATAATAAATAAAAATAAAAAACTGAAATTTAAATCCTTGTTTTTAACTAATCCTGCAAATTTAGATGCGAGTGGTGTAAAAAAAAATGTACTACACGGTCAGAGCCCATTATTTTAATAAGTAGTCCATTTAGTGCAGTTTAAAAAAAAAATAGTCTGCCGAATTGAAATTAGCAACACTGACTGAGCTTTCGCTTAGTTCTTGGTGTACACGTGACATATTTTTAGTCTGCAAACACTAATCTGTTAAAACGTGTAGTTTAATTATATAAAATCAACAATCAATGGGGTGTAGCTGGTAAAGCTTTTTGTAGATGTCGCTAGCGGCAATGGTACCTTATTTTACACCTATATCGCATCATTTTTTAAATGTTTACGTGGTTTTATATGTTTATAACAGAAAAATGAATTTTAAATTAACGTTACCTACCTTTAAAGACGAATTAAAAAGCGCACACTCCTTCTTTAAAAAAGAAAAAAGGTTTTATTAATAGAACGGCATTTTTAAGATCACCATATCTTTGCATCCCCAAACCTTAAATGTTTTTTTTTTATGGCTTTGGAATATTATCCAAATCTTTGGATATATTTATTTTATTAATTTTGTTTACTAAATAAATTAATAAAACAAACTATTTTTTTATATATTCTTTATTTAATTATGCTAATAATTGACTTGGCGAGCTAAGACCTATAGCGTGCTTGAACTTTGCCTTCGTTAAAAATATATATTTAATATAATTTTTTAGTAAAGATACATAGTGCAATGGGGTGTATCACTAACTTTTTATCACGATAGATGGCGCATGATTGTCAGTTGCATAGAAAACTTGTATTTTTATTACGAAATTTATTATTTTCTGGATATTATGCCGAAGTGAGCAGCTTTTAAGTGTACGAATCGAGATTTCTAAGCGAAATCAAAGATATGGTGATCTTAAAATTGCCGTTCTATTAATAAAACTTTTTTTCTTTTTAATGAAAAACGCTTTCTTAATTCGTCTTTTAAGGTAGTTAACGTTAATTTAAAATACACTATTCTGTTATGAACATTTAAAAATACGAAAACATAAAAAAAATATGCGATGTAGGTGTAAAATAAGGTACCATTGCCGCTAGCGACATCTACAAAAAGCTTTGCCTGATACACCCCATTAAAATGCTAGTAAGAATTTCACTTCGCTCTTTATTCCAGCTCCGTTTACTCTGGTATCGTTAAGACAAATTTATAACTTCGTTTTTTTTGTCTTCTCTTTTCCCATGGATTATGAATGAGGTGATAGGGAAGGCAAAGGGTCTAGTCCATACAGCCAAGTCTGACGTAATATATATTTTTATGAGTTTATGAAGTTATCATCAAATTCCAGATGTTGCAGAATTTAATTCTTTCCCTGAAGTCACTCGCGGCATTATAGTCTCGTCTCGATTTTTTTAAATTTCTTGTCGGTATTGTTTTAAAAACTTTTTTTATTAGAATGAAAAATAATAAACAAGAAATCAAATAAACACGCTTATCTCGGTCTCCATGCTTACGGTGCCGACAACACATACTCAAGTGACTTTGTACGGAGTGAAGTCGCTATAACGCGACCCTAATAAAAAAAATAATTTGGATTATAACTCATTTTTAATCGACTTGTAAAAATTGGCGTCAGTTTAATTCTGTGGGTGGCCGGAGTAAAGCGATAGCGGGGTGAGCCTGAGTGAACTACCAGAACGCGGGCAGACGCGTGATGGTATACGACGTTGATGGTAGTGTCTACATAAAAAAAAAATATGAAAGCACACCGAGAAGCAACAGGTCCAGATTTTGCATTTAATTAATATTTAATTTATTTGTGATATTTCTCGAGTTTGGTACGCTGGAGACATCGACGAGCTTACCACTTGTCATGATTGGCCTATAGTAAAGTTGGCTAAATGTGAATCCGCTTATTTATATGCGTGGTTTCTGACCACCCTGAAAGGTAAATGGTTGTGATGATACTTTACTAGTTGTGGAATAAGAAAGGAGAATGGATTATTTTTTTAAAAGGTTGTGTGGTTGGAAATGGTTGACAATGTTGATCCACCAACTATCTTCCACCCCTTTAGTAAATTCTCTTATAAATCTATAATTCAGAACAAATATCTTGTCCTGGTATTCTGGCTGGAATCTGGAAAAAACAAAATAATAAATTATCATGCATCGGCAGATTTCAATCGTCGACCTTTCACTACCCACTTGATTAGGTTCGGTATGAGTGGTGATATATTTAGGAAAAATTATCTACACTAACTTAAAATTTTAATACTGAATAATAAAAATAAAAATTACTTAGTTCTTTATTTTTATTCTAGATTATAATATAAAAACCTTATAGATTATAATATAAAGACCTTTAATTTGAGAGGACCTGACACTGTTTTTATTTCTTATTATAAAATAAAATTTAAAAAAAATACATAATAATAAATATATTCTGTATTTCTTACCCTAGTGTGATAGGTGGTGATTCACCGCTGTCTGCTATAGTTTTGAGTCCGCGTAGCACATGGTAACACATTGTTATCTCTACCCATCTCTTGTCTGCATCATCAAACATTACTCCTATCTGAAAGAGACATTTTTTTTGTGTTTTTTTAAATATTGTTATTGGTCATTACAGCCCCTAGAACACAGCGTCCTAGACCTCCACTGCTGGAGATGGGCCTTCCAGGACATATATCTGGAGAATTTAGTCTACACTTGCCACGCTGGCCAGATGGCTTGGTGAGGATATGATATCAATTTATTAACGATTCCACAAGTTGGTATTAGTGAAACCGGGACCGACGGCTTAACGTGCTCTCCGAGGCACGGGAACAGTGGGGGTAAATCTATGACAAATGTACGTAAGAAAAGTGTATTGCTCATTGGTACATGCCGGGTGGGTTTGAACTGACCTTTGTAGGATTTAAGGAACGCGTTCTTACAACCAAGCCACCACCGCACCTTGTGTTAATGTTACTGGCAGGCGGCATGTAAAAAGAGTGTTGGAAATATTGCAAATTTGGATGTTGGTATGGTAATAGGAAAGTTTTTTTTTTTTCAATGATAAAACTATAATAGTATAAATAAATATAAAATAAAAAAATAGTTTAACTAATTAATGTAACTATTATTAATATATTTAAATAAAATAACATTGCATGTGGTCAGTGTCATGCATTAATTTAAAAGAAACAGATTCACATTTAACAACTTAACTCTGTAGTTAAAAAAAGCTACTTCTCATTTATTTATTTATTTATTTAAATCTTTATTGCACAAAGTACAAAGGCGGACTTAATGCCGCTAGGCATTCTATGACAGTCAAACCTTCGGGACAACAAGAGCAATTAAACAATGAAAGGTAGGTGCAATTACAGGCTTAATTAGACAATATAATGACATATATAAATTAATACATACTTACATACACATAGACATACAAATAAATAATATTTACATATCTACATACTAATACTACATGCAAATACATACATATAAACTACACATAAAAACAATAATAATATACATACATATTAAATTAAATGTAATACTAATATATATATATATAATATAATATATATATATAATAAAATATATAATATAAATATCTCATGATGGGTCTGTACCCATGTAGCTTTTTAACATGCCTTTGCTAAAGTAAATGTACCTGATAAGGAAAAGCATAGAATATGTCTTCCTTCTCAATGGCCAGTTGCTGCCTCTGGGACACAGACAGCTGTGACACTGCATTCTTTAGGGATGAGATTGCTTCCTTCTCCACTAACCCTTCTAATGACTTGAAGTCACTCCTCTGTAGGGCATCTGAAACAATCTAAAGTTAACTTAAATAACATACAAACTAATAATTTACTAAAGCATATTATTCATTGCCAAAAAAAAGTACAAAATATGCACAAATTGAAATTTTTGAAAATGCTTTTTTAGATTGGGTTATTCAATTATTAGAAAATATTTATCGTGTCAGAATAAAATAATACTCGCTTTAGCACTTTTTTGAAGCCATAAGTGTGTCAAAGAAAATATTTTAAATTTAGGACCTTGTACTTTTGAGGTTATACTGTAAATAGAAGAGCAAACAAACATCACAGTAAAAAATATTTTAAATAGGTATATCCTTCATTATGATTATGTAAAAATTTAAGATAAAAACCAATACCTGCACTGCTTGTTTTGAAGCCTGTACAAAGTCAGTCAAGTTGAAATCGTTCTCAAAATAAGGTCTTATTATAAAGTTTGCAAACATCCAGTTTTTAATGAACTTGATAAACGAAGGCCATATTATTGGCGGAAAGTCCATTAGCTGTGGTAGCTTCCTCGTTTCGACCTTCTCATTACAGTAATTTCGGATTTGAACAGCCGAGCTGGGGGTTATCATCGGTAACCTAACTGCAAGTGATCTACATCGTATAGCTTCACATAATCTAAATGTCTGTCTACTACACACTTGTCTTAAAACTAAACTCATATTTACACAATTATATAATAAAATAAACAGTGGAAATCGTGGTTTTATTTGAAAATCCTAAAACGTAGCTTTAAACTCTTTTGACGTACACAAAACTAAGTAAGTTTTCTGTTACAGAGATTGTGTCAATGGTTATTTTTAAACATTGTGATTGGATAAAATCAAATCTCCCTTTATTGTGATTGGTTCAAGTTATTTAAATATCACATAAAAAACAATTTTGTACCAACAAGTTATGAAACGTGCCCGTACGTTGAGGGACCAGCGGTGCTTGTTTATCATGGCAATATCAACATTCATGCTATCCCTATGATATTTTACGAATTTTGTATCGCACAAAGAGTGGACTATTGTTCACAGTGAGAAATATTTTAATTGCTTCTACTCTGTTGCTATCTTTTATGTTCTTATGTTGCCTGTCTCTGTCCTTTCTCTTCTTCTTCTTCTTCTTTTTTAATACTAGTAAAACTAGTAATGGCAATCGCCACTAAGGCATTTGTGCCAACATCACGTTTGTATAGATTAATTAAAAAAGTAGCTATCTTGTGACCACAGAGATAGGGAAGCAGAGGTGATCTAACTGCGGTCAAAGCGTGGCATTTCTCACACACAAGTAATGTTCGCACACTAATACAGAAGACAGGACCGGACTCATTTGCGAAATGTCAAAATATTATTATATAAGTATAATTATGCATATCGCTCACAAATCCGTCCTGAATCAGTGTATAAAGCCCACTTCGGAAGATAGGTTTTGTGTTCTATGATTAAAATAATGAAATGAGTATTTTTAGCTATATGGTTTTTTAAAAAATACAACATAATATAATAAAATCGTTTATTTATATTTTCTTACATATATTATTCAAAGCAATGGCACGCTAATTTTGGACCGGATGGCGAGTGGTATCTGGGTCTCGAAGAGATACCGAACCCCTCTGTACCGGCCGAATGGGCCCTAAATGGTCGGGGGGGGGGGAACGTAAAAATTATGACGAGACAACCGGATGGTAATGCGGTTGAAGTTGCTTGGAGTTTTCTGTAATGTTTATACCCTATTTAAATTTTCAAACATGTCTCTTTTCTTTTATCCAAAAAAGTACTTTTTTTTAAATGGGCCGCTCTCATATTATTCTGAAAAATAAATAATAATTATTGTTTTATAACTTAACTTCCATAAATGTTTTGTAAGTATGAAATAAATCTAAGTATTGTATCTATACAAGGTGGAGTTTTGAGACGGGACAGTAAGGGCAAATATCTTAACCGTTATAGTTACAGGAAAACGTTCCTAGGAGACCATCCATAACTTATTGAGATATTCTGAACTTCATTCACAGATTTTGGAAAAATCTAGTCAGCAAAAACTTTTGTTTTTATGCCGATCGATCCTGTTTCTTATATGGATCAAAAGTCTCTACTGGAGCAACTGAGGTTTGAGTACTAGAAATGACAGAAACCAAACCAAAAAGGCCAAAAAGGTAGCTCGGTTGATAGAATGTATTCCCTAAAATCCAAAAAAGGTCGGTTTGAACCCCGGCATGTACCAATGAGAAATACACTTTTCTTGCATACATTAGTCAGATTTACAACACCACCGTTCCCGTGCCTTGGAGAGCACTTTAAGCCGTGGTCTAGTGGTAACAAACGTTGCCGTGAACTCGGGAGGTCGTGGGTTCGATTCCCACCGGGGGCAAGTTGTACATTGTATAATTTGTCTCGGTCTGGGTGTTTATATGTATAATATGTATATATTTACAAAAAAAAAAAAAAAAAGTATAATATGTAGTTTATCAACCATCTAGTTTCCGTAACACAAGCCTCATAGCTTACCACAGAAATTAGATGGCGCTGTGTGACTTGTCTGGAAATATTAAAAAAAAAAAAAAACTATTTTTACTAATTAACCCGGTTCTACTAATACCAACTTGTGAAATCGTTAAGAAATTGTCATTAAAATTTACATGAGACCCTCGCCAATCCGTCTGGCCAGCGTGGCGTGTGTAGGCCGAATTCTCCAGAAATATTTCTGGAAGACCCATCTCCAATAGTGGAGGTCTAGGTCTCTGTATTCTAAGGGCTGTGATGATAAATAGAGGCGTGAAAGACGGACAAACATACATACATACATACACACATACATAAAAAGCTTTTTTCACGTTTATAATATTAGTATGGACACCCAGACAACCTAAGCGAAAAACGTAAATATATTTTTGGCCTTGGGTAAGAATCGAATCTACGCACTGCGGGCACTCTGTGGATACAATTCCATAGGATTTACCACTAGACCACGGAGGCGGTCACAACAATAAAACGGTAAAAAAATAATATAAAAATTATTAATTTTACAAATTCGACCCTGTGTTGATGGAACTGTCAATGTTGTTGTTTTGCAACAATTTTTACGTTTTTCTCTAATAAAGCAACAAAAATTGTAAGATTATTATTTTAATTTCGTTAGAATACAATGAAATATATCTACTGTCTCTCACATATTTTGAAATTACAAGAATAATCACTAATTTTATTGAATTATGTGTTTGAATGCATGGTGTCAACATTTAAAACTTACTTGTGGAAGGTTATTCCTAGCACTTTTTTATGTTTTGCACTGTCGCACATATAAGCACTACACTAGACCATGATTTAGTAAAATTTTCAAGATGTAATTTTAGTTAAATAATGAATAATCACAATAATAAGTCGAGATGGTTGAGTTCGCTGTTGTTACTTTATTGTCTGTCAATTGCCTTGTAGTCTATGGTTTCAATGAAAAAATGCCACGGTTGCTCGTTTATGCAGTGTGTATGTGAACTGAGGAAGTGAGATAGCTATATGATCTTTGCGATGAGAATGAGTAAGCGCAACTTATATGGTTATACGACTAAATAATATGTTGTCTCTGCTTCCTTAACTCTGTGCTTGTGACATTGTTTTGACTTTTAGCTTGGTGCGGTGAATCACAAACACTAAAACATAAAACAGTTTGGTTAGTATGGTACGTCACAACACAGCACAATAGGTTATTACGAGTGAGGACAAATAACATGTAGCATATATCTATAGTGCAAGCAACCTATTGAACTACGCACGCTTTGTCCTCCAAGGCCACAGTTCCGCATACGGGGTAAAGGCTCCAAGCCCAGCAACAATCCCACCGGGCTGCCTCCCCCGTCCCATCCCACATGCGTAGTGAAAAAACTACTTTATCAGTCCGCATGGAGTGGGAAAGGGAGAAGCAGTCCCGCGGGCCGAAGCAAGGCCAGTCCGCCTCCACCCCGTAGGCGCCACCGTGATCCTGGTTGTTAGAGTTTGATATTATTCTGGTTGAGGAACCTTGTAAGTATGGCGTAAATAACAGGGCTTAAAGAAGAGAGAAGAGAAGCGATAGAGGTGGGAAAGGGAACAGTTTTTTGAAGAGACGATAATAGAGTGGATCGGTCGTAGAAGGGACATGAGAAGAATATATGATTAATATTTCCCTCGTCCAGTCCACACTCGCATATTGAAGTATCCCTGATCCTAAGTTTAGCCAGGAATGCAGGGGAGCAGCAGTGGCCCAGTCTTAGGCGGCAGATGGTTGAAGTATCTTTTTTGTTAAGGTTAATTTTGGTGAACCATGGTTTGTTAGGGATTGAGGACTGGATCTGGGAGTAGTATGAACCTTTTACTTTGCTGCTTTTGGGCCATTGGTAGGTCCAAGATTCATTTAGGTAGCATTTCGGCTGTAATATTAGGTCGTGGGGATAAAGTTGATATGGGAAAATGTCCCCACATTCAACTGCTTCCTTGGCAACCTGGTCCACCTTTTCGTTGCCTTGTATGCCACAGTGGCTTGGGATCCAGGCGAGTGCTATCAGCAAGCCATGTATGGAGCATTCACGAAGCTGTTCCTTTGTTTGGAATAGGATAGGATTGTTAGAGTTTTTAGAAAAAGGATTGGATATAATGGATTGAAGGGAACTAAGAGAATCAGAAAATATAATGGTTTTTGGAAGCTTAAACAAAAGGGCATATTTAATTCCTTCTAGGATTCCAATAAGTTCTCCTGAGAACACTGTTGTTTCTGGCGGGTACTTAATTTTCCTGACAATGTTGTAGTCGCTGTGGTACACTCCCACCCCCACACATCCGTCCTGGGAGAACTTTGAAGCATCTGTGAAGATAGAATTCCACCCTTCCCATTTGGTGTTCATGATGTTACGGAATTTCTGGTCAGATTGAGGATCGTCTTTACCGAGGCCGAAATTAAGGATAACAACGGGAGAGTAGGTGATTGTTTCATAAGAGTGTGAAAAGATAGGGAGGTTTATGGACCGATAAATTTTGGCGTCGAAACCCTTCACTTTATGGAGGCTATTAACTAGTCTAGGAGGTAGCTTGTGAGTCCAGTATTTGGAAGTTGAAGTGATGGTTGTCAGTTGGTCTAATGTTGTAAAGAGGGAATGTTGAGGAAGTTGTAAAGAGCGTATGAGAAATCTGTCAGCAAGAAATTGTCTTCTGAAGGTTAGGGGGGGATCGCAACATTCCACCTGCAGAGCATTCACAGGACTGGACCTCATGGCGCCTGTAATGATTCGAAGTGCCTTGGACTGGACCAGGTCCAGTTTTCTGAGACCAGCTTTGTTAGCTGGATCCAGCAAAAAAGATCCATAGTCCAAGACACTTCTTACTATAGCGTTGTATAGGAGTCTGAGTGAGTAAGGGTGCGCGCCCCACCAGACCCCGGCCAGGCAGCGCAGAATATTGAGATTTTTCTCGCATTTGGCGGCTATATTTTCGCAGTGAGGTTTCCACGTTAGGTGGGTGTCCATGGTCATACCCAGGAATTTAGTCTGGGTTTTTATTGGTATTATGCAATTATCTACCAAGATTTGTATAGGGCAGATTTTGCGTCTCCTAGTAAAAACCACAACAGTGCTCTTTGGGGCCGATAGGTCCAGACCATTATGGCTTAGCCATCTCGAAAGAGACTCTAGAGATAAAGTGATTGAGTAGGAGGCCTCTTTGATGTCTGGGTCTGAGCAATAAACCAGAAGATCATCAGCATATTGTAATATTTTGCAGTTAGGATTAATGGACGATTCTAAGTCATATGTATAGATGTTGTAGAGAAGAGGACTTAGAACCGATCCTTGAGGCAGGCCTTTATAGCTTGTCCGGGGGGGGAAAGATTGTGATTCATACCGGAATATTACAAGTCTCTGGGAAAAAAGATTGAATATGAAGTTGGTCCATTTCTCCGGGACACTCAGCTGTTGAAGCTTTTTCCTGAGTACAGGGAGCTGGACATTGTCATAGGCAGCAGAAATATCTAGAAACGCTCCTATGACATATTCATTATGGGAGAAAGCAAGGCGTATCTGCGAAGTAAATATGCTGAGATTATCCATGGAGCTTCTGCCCCTTCTAAAACCATATTGGGTGGCTGCCAATTTGGTTTCATGTTCGATGAACCACTCGAGTCTATTTTTAATGAGGTGCTCTGTTATTTTGGACAGTACAGATGACAAGGCTATGGGGCGATAGGAGTCCGGGTCATCAGGGTTTTTATTGGGCTTGAGGATTGGGATTATAAGTTGGGATTTCCAGGACAGTGGGACGTGGCCTGAGTCAACAATTGCATTAATAAGTTCCAGAAAATATATTAGGGTGGTGTCCTTGGAGTTGGAGAGAAAGGAGTAAGGGATTCCGTCAAGTCCCGGAGAGGAATCCTTGACCTTGTCCAGGACGTATTTCAACTCCTTTAGGGAAAATGGCACTTCGTTGGGGTTGCCAGAAGGAGGGGAAATGTACGTAAAAGGGAGTTGGTCCAAAAAAGGGACAGAAGGGGGGGCAATCCTGTCCTTGAATCCCTCCATCAGCTCCTTGGTAAGATTAGAAGTTTTTGGAGGGGAGAAGGTTGATCGGAATCTCCTGATCTGCTTCCATACCAGTGTGGAAGGGGTGTCCGGAGAGATGGAGGAACAAAATGTCCTTTCTCTCCGAATAAATAAATAAATAAATCCCTATGCTCGACTTGTCGCTTTAAGCGTTTTTTTTTTTCACTTTATAAATATATGAAAACCATAGAGCAACGCCAAGTCGAACGACTTTTAAAGCAAAATAAAGTGATAAAAAAGCGCTTCAAGCGACAAGTCAAAAACAGGGTCAGTCGGCAACATGTAGCGCGATTACTATTTTGTATTAACGCCAATATTAAGCTACTTTAACTTAAGCTACTATTATTATTTATTCGTAATAAAATTAATATAAATCAAAAGCGACCTAAATAATAAAACAAAAAAATGACCTCTGATATAGCATCCGAGATAGTCCCAAGAAGACTGGCAACATTTCCCCATTTAGCGAGGCTTGGCAGAAATAATTGCAGCGTTCCTGTTTCCAGACCTTTGCGTCAGCCGCTTTGACAACTCCTTGGCCTGGCGCCTTGCTGAGCCCATCGTCTCGACCCCAAACGGCGCAAATTCATAACCGGTATCAAGGTTGGCGTATTTGCGCAACTTGAGGTTATCAGCAGAAAACGCCGCACTCCCCGCGCCTGACAGGGTCGCCTAGATGTTAGTTGGAGAATTGTATTATGTTCCTTGTGGAGAATAATGTGTCTACACACGTCGCATTCCACACCAGAGTGAGAGAGAGAGCAGGTGCCAAGTTTCCACGGCTCAAATTCATAAGTCGTTAAGAAGCAGCATAAAATAAATTTTGCCTATTGCAGCACGGCTGGTCTTGTATTATGTTTTTTTTTTTTTAGTTGTCTTTAAAGGACATTGTACAGAATACATCAGTCCTAAACACGTAATTCATTTGCATAATATATGTTCATAACAGAGTTGGGGATCATCAAATTCCAGATGTTGCAGAATTTGATGCTTTACTTGGAGTCACTCGCGGAATTATAGCCCAAACACGTCGGGTAAAATATGGGAGTTGACAGCGCGGGAAAACCGCAAAAAATAAACTGCAACTTGTGCCCCATATTTAAAGTCCAATTTATCGTTTTTAATAACTATTCACATTGTAGAACATTATTAAACAAAACAACACCACTTTTGACCAATAATATCCACAGTAATTTAATTTACAAAACAAAAACTTGCACTTGACATGTCCACGCAAAATGGCGCGAAGAACTCCTTGTATTATGTTCCTTGCGGCTGGTCCTGAAACGTATCGGACAGTGTCGGTATACCAGTAGCTTTGTTCCAATATCTACAATATTTATTCTGACTAATTGTTATTTGCTCCAGCGCTTTGGGCTACCTAAGTCTATCTCTACCTTACGATTAATATTTATTTGTCAGAAAGAATATATATTTATAATTTTAGAACAAACATCATCGATGTTTTCGGGTTCACCTGTGGGTCACAGATTATACTGGGTTCACCGTAATAATTTAATATGTACGTATTCTATTTAATTCCCACAAATATATTTTCACAACACTAGTAGATTGTACATATTATCTAAGTAGATTGCGTAGACGGTAAGTTGTTATTTTTATTTAAAATGAAACATGTTTGATATTTTGAAGGAATCTAATATTTTCAGAAACCACATTTTATATAAAATGTCTTAATAGTTTATAATATTAGGCAGGCATAGGAGGAATTGTAAACAATGAGGCACATTTTTGCTAACTAATCACTATTTAATATGCTTTCTAAGCTAAACTACATTCTAATATCGTACCTAATCATAATATTCAGGTTATAATAATTGATATATCTTTCAGCCGTAAATAGTAGTTATAAAAAGAACCATAGTGGAATAAATAAAATATAACATAGCTTATTCACGTGCTTGTCTCTCAAAATGGATGACCAGGCTTGTCCAAGATGCAAGACTACAAAATACAGGAATCCATCGCTAAAACTCATGGTTAATGTCTGCGGCCATGCTTTGTGTGAAAGCTGTGTTGAGCTATTGTTTTTAAAAGGTAAGATAACATAATATTAATATTCTAATATCCATAAGCTATAATGCTAGCTAAATTTTTTTAATGATGCTCTAATCATTAATTGGTTATTACATCTTTTTTTTTCACTACATCCCCATTTCTCTAAATTGTGATTTCCTTAGATAACAGAATTATAGCATGAGAGCAAACTTGCTCGGTTGTAAGAGTACTTTCCGAAAAATCCTAGGAGGTAATGGTTTGAACCCCGGCATGTATTCTCCAAAAATAGAGGTCTAGGACTGTTTGTTAAAAAGTCTGTGATGATGAAGATAAACTTAGTATTTCATGGATTAACTGTTTGGGGTTCCGGAACCATGTGGATAAGAGATGAGAGGAATAATGGCTTGAGCTTTTGGGCTTGGTGTTATGGCTTCTTTGTACTTTAGCTAATAGCGAGGGCACTAAGAAACCAAAATGTATTGACAGCAGACTTGTTTGTCCCAATTCTTTCAGCAATACTACTTTTTACTACACCAGATACTCCTATACACACTTATACTATTTACAAATAAATAGTAATCATTATCTATAATTTTTTTAGGTTCAGGATCATGTCCAGATTGCAATGTGCCTTTACGTCGAAGCAATTTCCGAGTCCAGTTATTTGAAGATGCTATGATTGAAAAGGAAATAGACATCAGAAAGAGAGTTTTAAGAGATTTCAACAAGAAAGAGGATGATTTTAATTCCTTGAGGGAATATAATGATTATCTCGAAGATATAGAGAGTATTATATTCAATTTAGTCAACAATATTGATGTTATTGGCACTAATAAAAAAATTGAGCAATACAAAAAGGAAAATAAAGAAATTATCACCAAGAATAAAGTCAAAATTGGTTTGTATAGTTTTTTTATTTTATTTTATTAATTTGTTTAATTGTGTAAGAAGAAGAATGGTAAAAGGTACAAGGAGGCCACCTCTTATTATTATATATGCCGGGTTTGATATCTGGTTGGGACACAAACAAATATATAATTTGTGATATTTCTCGAGTTTAGTATGCCTGATGTCTCTTGTCATGTTGGGCCTATGGTAAAATTTGCTACATGTGAATCTGCTTTAATAAAAAAAGGGATACGGTTGTAATGATTATTTACATCATTTTATTGCACAATAAGACTCTACCCAACCAAATACTGTATGATTCTGCTAATGCCATCTTAGAAACTCGTTCCATAAATGTATTCAGTGCAGACCTGTAACTGGTGCGTGGAGTTGATCTCTGATAGCAGTATTCTTAATTTTAATATTTTTTAGGTCGTGAAGAACTAGAGCTAGAAGAGATGTTAGAATTAGAACGAATAATGGAGGAACAGAGAAAAGCAGATATTCAGAAAGTAGAACAGGAGGCAAAGAAGAAGAAAATACGAGAAAAGGAAGCTTTGATCGATGAACTTATGTTTGCTGAGGGAGATGCTAAAGATATACTTACCACCTTTGCACAAACTGTAGCCAATCAGGAAGAAGAAAAAGTTGTTTCCAATATGCCACAGGTAATAAGTTATTCATCATTTAAAAGTTAAAAAATACAAATTTTATAAATAGCTATAGCTTTTATATAGAAATAGTATATAATACAAAATTCTATTTTTGAGCCCGCAACCAATTAACTGCACACGTAAATTGATTAATACAGTGTAAACTCTATATAACGACACTGAAGGGACTGTGCATTTTATAGCAATATAGAGAGTTGTCATCAAATGGAGATCATTGTATGGAAGACAAGCTAAACCAACGAAAGCCAATTGATTTCAATGCTTTAGGGAGTTTGTCGTTAAATCGAGTGACGTTACATGGAGTTTACACTGTATTGTGTATTTTGTTACTAGTTTACCATACGATACATAGGCAGGCATTAAGAACTTATACAATACATTTTTTTTACCAGATTTGTACTTATGAGCTATAAGTACAAATCTGGTTTGTTTATGAATGATTAAATGAATAAATGACAACTCATTATGTATCGCCATTTTCAAGTTTAGTTAATATTAGGTTTTCTTTTTTATTATTTAATATTGTAATTTGTTAATACTGTTCGTATATTACTTCTAAAACAAATCTATATTTAAAAAATAAGTAGGAAGTAAATAAAAAAATATCTGTAGTTATTTTAGAAGACCATAATAAGTTAATAATATTAAATGTTACACATATAAAGCTGAAAAAGCCGAGAGAGGTGTGTTTGTTAGTATTCATAGATGTGAAATCCACAATTTATCTTCTATACATTTAAAAAAAAAAAATATGGTATGAATAAAAGTGTAATTTTGATTGTTCCAAACTGAAATCACACTCTGAGCATCCAAATCGTGATATTTTTTCCGAATAACTGTCAGTATCATATTTATTCTAAGCGCTCTGAGCATGTTTCTATAAGAACCGAAATTTGTCAATTGCTTTAAGTTTCCATCCCCTGGTTTAAGCACTGCTGCCTTATTAGGCAGCACTTTGTTCAGGCACAGAAGTATATTTAAACTTGTAATACATAATAAATTGTAACTAATCATATGAGCCAAAAAAATGCGTAACAAACATACATTATAAATAAATAGATAAACAAAATGTGGTTAGAAGGTTTTTAAATACATTGTAATGTTCTTTCTAGGTTACCCAATTCTCAAGCGGAGTTAAATTTAGTCGAGGTTCAAACAGTCGTTCAGTTGGATTTGCTTATGTAGAGGAGGGACCTTTATACAGCTATGAGGAACCAGAGGTACCTGATAGGTGTGGACCTAACGCACCTGATGTCAAACTGATTACTGAAGGAGGTTATCTGAGACATGTTAGGTATGTATTAAATATCATCATGGGTCGACCCACTCTGCGTCTTCCCGTACGTGGTCTCCACTCTAGAACTCGTCTACTCCATCATTCGAAGTTCTACAACAGACATGTCCAGCCCATTGCCACTTCAGTTTACTAATTTTGAAGGCGATATCGGTAACTTTGGTTCTCCGACGGATTTTCTCGTTTCGGACTTTATTCATCAGAGAAATACTGAGCATAGCTCTCTCCATAACCCGCTGAGCGACCTTAAATTTGTGGACCAGACCACGTTTCTGCTCCGTACGACAGCACTGGAAGAACGCACTGGTTGGAAACTCTCGTCTTCAAACACTGGGGTATGTTTGATAGGAAGATGTGGCGCAGCTTCCCGAATGTATTAAATATACCGCGTGTAATTGACAAAACAGCAAATATTTTTATTAGGCTTGAGGTGTCGTTGGTAGAACACCTTTTTGAAAGAAAAAAGTTGTTTTTCTATAGATAAAAATCATTACCTGAAATATAAAACACTACTGTATGGTGAATAAGGCCGCGTCTGTAAATCACGTTATCTATCGTGATAAATACCTAAAGGCTGGGGAGTTATTCGCGTTATCGTCGACCTTACTTGATTAGGCTCAGTATGAGTTGCGATATTTTTAGGAAACCTTATCTGCACCGGAACTTATGATTATATTACTGAATAACTAAAATAAAAAATACTTAGTTCTTAATTTCTATTCTAGAATATAATATTAAATTATTTGCTCTATAATAAATTGCATGTAGTATAACAAGCCAAAAAATAATACAAATTGTCAAATAATTAGTCTATGACAGTGCATTGCCGATTACAGTCGGTAGCCAGGCTCTATGTGTTAAGCCTGGTTAGGCGGGATGTTATTGCGAATTAGGGGTCGAAAGGAAAACTTACCTAGATACAATACATACAATACACATTCCACTAATACTCACATGTGTGTCAGGGCAGTGTGTCTGTTTTTTGTGTGTTCTGAGTAGTCGTTAATATTTGGGATAGCACTATGGTAATTTTAAAAACTTTAAGAAAATTAATTGTAGCAAAGTGGTTGGGAGAGAAAAAAAAAAATTATGTGGTACGGTGACGAGGTCACCAGAAATAAATAGTTATGCCCTGTATTTATACTATATTTAGGCTTAAGGTGTCCTTGGTAGAATGTCTATTTGAAGAAAAAAAAGGTCACTTTCTTTTAAAGATAAAATTCAGTATCTGAAAAACAAAGCACAACTGCATATTACAACATCCATCGTGATAAATACCTAAAAGCTGGGAAGTAATATTATTAATTGATCTCGCCAACAGCCGAGAGGCGAAATTAGAGAGAGAAAGAATTACGTAAGTCAACGTTCGCGTGATCGTCGACCTATTTAATTAGGCTCAGTATGAATGGCGATATTTTTAGGAAAACTTCTTTGCACCGTAACTTTAGATTTTATTCCTGAATAATTAAAATTTAAATAAAGTACGTTTTTATTTTTATTCTAGATTATAATATACAAATATTTGCTCTTTAACAAATTCTATGCAGTATATTTTATTTATTTATTTTTCAGGTCCGAAAGCGAAGTTGAGAAAGCAGGTGGTTATTCATCAAAGTTGCCTTGTCTGCGTGCCCTTCAAGATGCCCTGGCCGGCCTCTATCACGCTAGCTGACAGTCGCTCATTCCTAGCCCAGTACCTGATCTTATTGTACTAGACTAGTCAAAACAACACTGTCGGCATAAACCTCTATTTATGCCGATATTTTGAGTCATATGTTTTCTACAAAACTGTTTTTTTTTTTTTTTTTCATAACACCCGGTAATGTCGTACGGAGCAGAGACGTGGACACTAACAGTGGGTCTGGTCCATAAATTCAAGGTCGCTCAGCGAGCCATGGGGAGAGCTATGCTTGGTATATCTCTAATGGATAGAATTCGAAACGTTGATATTCGAACGAAAGTTACTGACATAGCTTTTAAAATCTGCAAGCTGAAGTGGCAATGGACCGGACACATCTGCTGAAGAACCGACGAACGATGGGGCAAACGGGTTCTAGAGTGGAGACCACGTACGGGAAGATGCAGAGTGGGACGACCCCCCGCCAGATGGACAGATAACCTAAAGAAGGTCGCTGGTGGAGGTTGGATGAAGGTGGCGAAAGATCGCGTTAAGTGGCGAGCCTTGGGGGAGGCCTACATCCAGCAGTGGAGAGATACAGGCTGATGATGATGATGATGACTCATAACACTACTTGAAATAGCTCGGAGCGGAGACAGCGAAGCATTGCGTTGCGTACATTAATAGGGCATTATACATTGCCCTGAGTGCGAGTGAGAAATTTGGACGGAAGTGACCTTGATGTTCAGTTTTAAAGAATAATCATCCCTTTTATGTAGTATGCATAAATAAAATAGTCTAATAACAGGCAACATACTTAGATAGTTTTTGTTTAGTGTATGTAATAATATGTATGGGTTTCCATGGATTCACCGTGCGGATGCCAGGTCCATCGTGTGTGGGTGCGATCAACAATAGGCTGGTCTAAAAACGGAGTCCTCCTTTTTTATTTTATTGCGCGATAATACACTCACCAGGTAGGCAGAGACAATTGAGCGCCACTTGACATGATCATGACATACCTCTTTCGCTTCGTCAACATTCATTAACCTCTTCATACATGCCCTTTGGTTACAAAGACTTTTTAATGCACCTCCAATCAGTGTATTATTTATTTGATCGTGATAGGTGAGTCTTGGTCTCTCTTTCACCCACAACTTTCGCATTATATATCTGGTTCGTCAATCTTTCTTGTTCGCTCATCCTTTCAACATGCCCGAACCGTCGTCGTAGCATTATATATAACTGCCGCCGTGGTCTAGCGGTTATGTCCGTGGATTTAGACTCGGAGATATTCGATTCCTGGTCGGGACACAATAATATTTATTAATTTCAATAAATTAATATTTAATATATTTGTGACATTTCTCAAGTTTGGTACGCTGGAGACATCGACGAGCTTGCCACTTGTCATGATTGGCCTATAGTAAAGTTGGCTAAATGTGAATCCGCTTATTTATAAGCGTGGTTTCTGACCACCCCAGAAGGGAAACGGTTGTGATGATACTTTACTTTTACAGCATATTATGTTAACCTGGGTATTGTTGTATATTATATCGTATCTTCTAAGTCGATTCTGTCAGGTATTGTTTATGCTGTTATGGTGTATTATCTTAGGTTAAAAAAATACTTGTTTTTATATATTGTTACTATTAGTGAGAACTTTTAAATGACACTATTTATCTACTTTTTCTCTTACTTTGTTTTTTATTGCATTGTCAATGGTTTTCCATAGAATATAATATTATGTGAGTGTGATGTCTGTATATGTCTATTTATGTGTGTGTGTATGTATGTGTGCGTGTTTGTAGCTGAGGGATTGGAGAAGACGGAGAATAAGTTTATGTTTCTGATTTATAATTTTGCCTAGTAAGTTAATAATTGTGTAGTATTTTTTTTGTTTATAAATGAATTTACATATTCGACGGTCCCTACGTAATGTATCGAATCTGAATAACTGGGTACATCTTACGAAAGGTCACTTTCGTATGTAATTTTGTCATATGAAAATATATCTTTTTAAAAGCTGTTCGATTTAATAAAAAATATTCAAATTTTCATTTTCAATATTTTACATAGGGGCCGTCCTATTGTCTCTTCTCTTACTGTCATAGTAAAAATATCTCCAAACTGTATGTAATTTTATTTCCTAAAAAGTTGATAGATTACTACAATATTAAAGAAAATGTATATTAATATGTTGTAAAAGTGCTGTAACGTGTCTTTGACTATTTTGTACAATGGGGTGTATCAGGCAAAGCTTTTTTTAGATGTCGCTAGCGGCAATGGTACCTTATTTTGCACCTATATCGCATGATTTTTTAAATGTATTTGTAGTTTTAATTTTTATAACAGAAGAATGTATTTTAAATGAATATTACCTACCTTAAAAAACGAATTAAGAAAGCGCACACCGTAAGTAAAAAGAAAAAAAGTTTTAATAATAGAACGTCAATTTTGAGATCACCATATCTTTGATTTCGCTTGGAAATCTCGATTTGTACACTTAAAAGCTGCTCACTTCTGCATAATATCCAGAAAATAATAAATTTCGTAATAAAAATACAAGTTTTCTATGCAACTGACAGTTATATTAGGTACCATCTATCATGCGCCATCTACCGTGATAAAAAGTTAGTGATACACCCCATTAGCATTTAATTAGAATTATTAAAGTTGTATTGCTGCCATCGCGGGTGATTTTCGTCGCTGTGGTACAAAATGTGAATGCGTGTGTACGCTCCGAAAGCTGTTGAATTCGCATTTTTAACCTTAAATGTTTTACCTTAAATATAAATCATTGTTGTATTTGTCTTTGATATTAAATGTATAGTTTTCAAACAATGTTTTATTTATAAAATAATCCAGGCGCAAGAACAAAAGTTTAGTATTGGCTAAAATCATATTGCAATAAAAATCCACATAAAACTGATTATAGATTTATATATATTTTTTAATGTTGATAATATTGCTTTGTTGATGTGACCACGCGGCGTCCAGAAAACGAACGTGAAATCTGGCTCACAGACTATAAAGAGTATAATCTGGCTCGAAAGACCAAAAAAACTGCGTTGCTGTCTTGAAATAAAATAGGGTTACAAGGATATTGATTTTTGCCTAAATATACTTGGATGGACTTCTCATATGTTTATTGCATTCAATGTGTAGCTGGTACAATCGACGCCATTTTAAACCTTAATCGTTACATTTAGAGATACTTCATTTTCGTGCATCTCAGCCTCAAACAAAGTACAATTCAAGTTCTTAACCACTCTTTTAAAGTATTAACTTGTTCCACTGTTAACTTATTGTTTTTTGTTTTATTGTAATTATTATTTTAGCTTATACACAATTGGATATACACGAACATTATTCTAAGTTTACATTACGAGGAAGGAGAAGAATAAGCGCTAAAGCGACAAGTCAAACACAGGTAAATAAAGAAGTTTTTTAGCTGCGGTCATGATAGCACCATGATCAAGGAGTTGGAATATCACTCTCTAACTTCATGACCATGATAGTCCCTAAAACTTGGCGATAGGTACCGAAAAATTAACTCGAATAAAAAGATCGGCCTAAACAACTAAACTCTCATGCCAAATAAAAATTAAGAGTAAATTGTTTACATTACGGTCGAGGCCGAAAACTTCTTTTTGTTCAATTATTAATTAATTTAAGATTATCTAGTGCTAATTAAAGATATAAAACTTTTCTTAATATATTTAGAACACTATCGGAATGGGTGATATAAAGAATATCAAGGTAAGGACTGTTTTATTTGAATTTACATTACTTTGGACTAGCACACACTAAACTTTAAATTAATCATATTTCTTCTTATATTTGACTAAATTTTAACGTGATTTAGTTAGTTTTATTCATATATTATATGGGCTAGTATTCAGTTTTAATAATATTGGTATTCTATCAAAGTTACATGCGGTTAAATTTTACGTTTTTTTTTGTTTACTTCCGCGATAAGTGATAAGATACAATTTGACATTTTGATTGGAGGCGGAGGTTACCTAACCTCGCAAGTGCGAATAGTTGAAATTGAATAAAAAATACGTTTTTATCATGACCTACGACCTTAAAAGAGAAGAAGAGGTCAAGGAGTACATAGAAAACCTTGGAATCGAGTACAGATTCGGTTGTTACAAGGAGAAGAACCCTGAAGTCTGTCATATGCTCGCGGATTACTTGGAAGCGATAAAAAAAGATTTTGAGAAAGCTGGAAAGGTTTATAAGAGTAACTGTTTGGATTATAACTATGGGAAGTCATGTTTGAAAATCGGGAATTATTGTTTGGTGGGCCGTGGGCGGGAGAAAGGGAATCCGGCGGAGGCCCTAACCTATTTTGAGAAGGGTTGCGATTTGGGGGATGCTACGTCATGTCTTCACGCTGGGATGTTACTATCTGGTACAGGAGGTGGGGACAAAGTGCAAAGAGATGTCCCCAAAGGTAAGTTCTGTCTAATATTTATTTAAATCTTTGATATCCTTATCTATGATTGCACAACAACTTCTATTAATGTCATTAGTTCACCAATAATGCTGCAATTATACAGCCAAGACAATCCACTTGACCAATACAATGTAATTGTTCTATTTCAATCAATTGTAATTACAAGATAAATATTTTAAATCAAAACTGAACTTAAAAGAAAGCATTTTCCCATAAATGCAAACATATTCTGTCCCCCTTGACATCTCTTTGCCCCCTTTGGCGTTCCCACTCATGTTGTACATGATCATGGTCTTGATTGCAATCTTTAGTGGTCTTTAAAGTCCAGTTGCTAACATTCCTAGACCTTGCGAACTACTCAACACCATGTAGTGCTTGTATAATAAAATAAAAAAGAAGTTACAAACTGTCATTGACATTAATTTTCATATTATTAGATGAAATTGTCTTTATAATGTTCATTATTTGTAGGATACAATTTCTTGAAGAAAAGCTGTGATTTAAATGACGACATGGCATGCCACTTCCTTTCCGGAATGTACATTAGTGGAGTTCCCAGAAACATCACACAATTTAACCCGCACAACAAGGAAAAGAACAAAAATGTTGACTTTTTAATTAAACCAGATTTCAAACAGGTAAAAGAATCATTCTATATGGCTATGTCAGAAGTGGTCTCCCATTGGGGAGCCTTGAGCAAGACAGAGAGGAACATAAAATACATACTTTTTATGGCTATGACTGATGACTTTTATGCTCTTACTTTACACTAATATGTTATTCTATTGATAGAAACTATTTCTAAGAAATCATATGTTGGAAGTAGACATGCGCGCCGAGCCCCAATTTTCCGGCGGCGGCGCACTGACCCTTCATGGTCGGCGTGGCGACGCCGCGCCGGCGCGTGGTCATATATTTTGCAGTCATAAAATTACTTAGTAACATTTATTTATATGCGCAATGAGAACTCCACCTTTACAAACTTTGCATTTTCCTATGAGGAAATATATCATATACTTATAATATGTAGATATTCTTTATGTTCACTTGGCCAATTTGGATTGGCTATATAATAAAGAAGATAAAAGTAAAAAATAGTAGTGGAATCAAAAGGTTTATTACTGAAAATGCTATCAACAGTAATAGGAAAGAGAAGGTCAGGTAACCAACTTAAAAAGTATGGTTTTGTTTGCACAATACATAATTGTCATGGATGAAAATAATATTGTCCACGCGTAGTGGACTTAGTCGCGATCTTTTATCAGTAACGGTTAGCCCTACTATAGAAAATACGCGCTCACTTGGCGTGCTAGTGGCAGGAATTGCCAACATAGCCCTTGCGAGTTCGCTTAAAAGAGGAAAGGTTTTTTCTGTTCCCGCCAATACTGTAGAACGTCGTCATCAATAACGTCATTAGCATTAGCAGCTGCTACTTCCAGCACTCTTGATCGGCTTCATCAAACGCTCGCTCGATTGGGTTTCTTTCGCTTCGGCGCGCCGAGCTGACTCCACGGCGGCGGCGGCGCGGATATAGGGCGCATGTCTAGTTGGAAGTGACAATTTTTTTTTAGCTTCACTTCTTTGAAGTTTAACTGTTTGTATGCCAGAGAATAACATATTAGTCTAGAGTAAGGGAAATAGGAAGTCCCGTGTCTATCCTGTCCATATGTACTGTCAAAAATAAAGTAACACATATTTATGTATTTATTTTATTTTTTATTTAATAACTTTATTGTTATATAAAAAAAAAAAAATACAAACAAAAGGCGGACATAATAATATATAGGCAAACATAATGACCGCCTACGTGGTCTGGTGGTAACAAACGTTGCCGTGAACTCGGGAGATTCCCACCGGGGGCAAGTTGTACATTGTATAATTTGTCTTGGTCTGGGTGTTTATATGTATAATATGTATATATTTACAAAAAAATAAAAGTATAATATGTAGTTTATCAACCATCTAGTTTCCGTAACACAAGCCTCGTAGCTTACCACGGAAACTAGATGGCGCTGTGTGATCTGTCTGGAAATACACACATCAAAAAAGTCTAGGGATCAAGCATGTTTATGCGGATTTCTTGTGATTGAGATGTGGCTTTGTAATAAATTTATGATTTTATAAATTTATATGGATCCTTTTTGGTGCATTTCATAATTTAAAACAGGAACTGTCAATCAAATTCGAGTAAAAGATGAAAATCAGCTGTCAATATTTTCCCTATAAAAACATAAGACGCATTGAAGACATTATTAGTGCTACTGTTTCTAAGGAACTACATCTAAGGAACCGCTGCCGTTGTTTTATGTTGACCTTGAACCAAAACCTAATAACAAAGACATCTTCAATGTAAAGAGACTGAACTATATGGTAGTTTCATTCGAAGCTCCATACAAGAAAAAGGAAGTCCTTCAATGTAAAAGATGCCAGCGTTTTGGACACTCCAAAAACCAATGTTTGAGACCACACAGGTGCGTTAAATGTGGTAAAGATCATCCCACGTTATCATGCTCTAAAACCGCTGATACAGAAGCAACTTGTGTAAACTGCCAAGGAAAACATCCAGCTAGTTACAAAGGATGTCTTAAATACAAACAGTATAAAGAACGAATATTTAACCTAAAACCTGTCACAACTCAAAAACAATCTGACAAAGGGACGAAAACTACAATGCCAAGCGACATTGCTAGCTCAGAAGAAATTCGACATATTCGCACAACACCGACAAAAACGTATGCAAAAATTACGCAAAATAGACCAGAACTAACAATAAGTGATAATAATAATAACGACAGCCTTATTAAAATAATGGAACATATGTTTAATAAACTACAACACTTCATGACTAACATGATAGACAACATGATGGATCGAATGATTCAGCTCTTCAGCAACATTATATCAAAATGACGCCTAACTTACGTATAATGACTTGGAACGCCAACGGGCTAACAGAACGAAGACAGGAACTGGAATTTTTTCTAACATCCAACAAAATTGACATTGCCCTTATATCAGAAACAAGATTTACTGATAAAAGCTACATAAATATCAAAAACTACAACATGTACACAACTAACCATCCCTCAGGAAATACCCATGGCGGCACTGCTGTTATTATTAAAACTAATATTAAGCATTATCCTATACAATCGTATCGAACTGAAAAAATCCAAGCTACCTCAATTAAAATTAATAATCAAAATGCTAATATTTGTCTATCTGCAGTTTACTGCCCACCTAGACATGTGATCACTACACAAGATTTTGAAGACTACTTCTCAATCCTGGGAAATAAGTTTATATGCGGAGGAGACTGGAACTCCAAACACACCTACTGGGGGTCAAGGTTGATCACCCCTAGGGGTAGACAGTTGTATCGAACTAGTGAAAAACTTAAATTGGATTACAGAACAGACGGAAGACCCACGTACTGGCCTACAGACCTTAATAAAGTCCCAGACCTACTAGACTTTTTTATTACCAAAAACGTACCGAATACCCAAACACAAGTAGAATCTGTGACTGATTTATCATCTGATCACACTCCTGTTGTACTAGTTGTCAGTACCAAAATAACACTGTCTGAACCTCCCTATAAAATCTACAATCATTCTACTGACTGGGAAAAATTTGACAAGCTGATAAATGCTAACTTAGACTTAAAAATCTCATTAAAAACACATACGGAAATAGAGGATGCTATTGAATCACTTAACAAATCAATCCACGGGGCATTATATGAATCAACCTTAAAACAAAAAAAACTTGTCCCTAAACATCATGTGTACCCCCAAACTGTCCTGGACAAAATTAAAGAGCGTAGGAGACTTCGAAAGATCTACCACAGAACAAGGTATCCATGCGACAAAACAGCATTCAATAAAGCCTCGGTGGAGCTCAAATGTTTAATAAGGGATTTTACCAATGACAACCTACAAAGCTACCTTAATCAACTGTCAGCAACTAAGGACACTAATTATTCTCTCTGGAAGGCCACTAAGAAGCTTAAGCGTCCTAAGACACAAATTACTCCTATACGGAATGACCAAGGGAGCTGGGCATGCTCAGACCACGAAAAGGCCACTGTATTTGCAAAGCATTTGCACTCAGTATTCCAGCCCTTAGCAACTAAGCAACCATCACATGACATACAAGTGATGTCATATTTGGATTCAGCCAAGCAACTTTGCACTCCAATTAAAAATGTTACACCAAACGAAGTAAGGCAAAAAATTAAAAGTCTTCCTGATAACAAATCTCCAGGTTATGACCTAATTGATGCAAGAATATTGAAAAACCTTAAAAAGAAAGGCATTATGTTCCTTGTAACAATATTCAATGCATGCATTAGATTGGACCATTTCCCAGGACAGTGGAAGATAGCTCAAGTAGTAATGATTGTGAAACCGGGTAAACCACCAAAAGATGTGACATCATATCGACCAATAAGTCTTCTTTCTGCAATTGGCAAGTTACTTGAGAGCATTCTACTGGATAGGATGAGACAATACTTACCAGACGTCATCCCAGATCACCAGTTTGGATTCAGAGAACAACATGGCACATTGGAGCAAATACACAGAATAACTGACGTCATTAACCGTAGCTTCGAACAAAACATTTACTGCTCAGGAGTATTCCTTGACATTAGTCAAGCTTTTGACAGAGTTTGGCATGAGGGACTACTATATAAAGTTAAAAAACTACTCCCACACTCCTTCTTTAACATATTAAAGTCATACCTGGCTAACAGAAGCTATGAAGTTAAGTATAACAGCGAAACCTCTGAACTCTATGACATCAAGTCGGGTGTGCCGCAGGGTAGCATACTTGGACCCGTCCTTTATGTAATATATACATCAGACCTACCTACCAACAGTCGTACCACAACAGCTACATACGCAGACGATACAGCAATGCTAGCTACACATAAAGACCCTGAAGTTGCATCTGCCTACCTGCAAATACATTTAGATGAGGTGGAACAATGGCTCGATCTCTGGCGAATTAAAGTGAACCAAACCAAGTCGGCGCACGTTACTTTTACACTAAAACGCAAAACTTGCGCTCCAGTTACACTTTACAACCAACAAATTCCGCAAATGGAGGATGCAAAATACCTGGGAATGCACCTGGACCGTCGACTCACATGGCGTAAACATATATGGACGAAACGCAAGCAGCTGGATACCAAACTTAGAAATATGTATTGGTTGATAGGCAGAAACTCACAACTAAGTGACAATAACAAAGTTCTTATATACAAAACCATCCTCAAACCAATTTGGACATATGGTATTCAGCTGTGGGGAACAGCTAGCAATAGTAACATCGACATCCTGGAGAGATTTCAGAGCAAAGCTCTGAGGCTTATGCTTAACATTCCTTTCTATATTAGAAACAAATATATTCACGAGGACCTAAGAATGAACACTATAAGAGAGGAAATAACCTCATACAGCCACGGGTATCAACTGAGACTCGCATCACACCCGAACGTGCTCGCCTCAGACCTGAGCGGGTCAGGCAGCATCACACACCGCAGGCTCAAGCGAAAGAGTGTCCCTGGCCTTGGTGCCAGATTTAGCAGAGATTGAGGAAGGAGCCAATGGGTTCCCCTCCAATACTGACATTAATACAGATAGATATCAAACAAAAGAGTGGCCCATTGTACCTGTACAGATTGCCACGAATGCAGAAACCAAAGGAGAAAAAAAAAAAAAAAAAAAAAAACTGTTTCCCTACTACTGATTAAAACCAACGTTATTATGAAGCGGCGACGTCATTTAAGCAGGGAAGAAATGATCAGAGCCGTGGGAATGATAGAAGCTGGTTCCCGGCAACGTACTGTGGCTTTAGCTCTGAATACAAGTCAGAGTGTTATCAGTCGACTTTGGACACGTTACCGAACCACTGGTACCGTGGCTGAGCGCCATGGAGGACGGTATCGCTGCACCACACGGAGACAAGACCGATACATTCAAATCACAGCTCGAAGAACTCCAACAATAACCGCCATGATGTTAGCCGTGAGCCTTCATCGCTCTTCAGGGAACTTAATTAGCGACCAAACAGTCAGAAACCGCTTGCATGAAGTGAACCTTCATTCCCGAAGACCGCTACGGGTACCACCTATAGCAATGCACAATCGTAGGACTCGATATCAATGGGCTCTTGAACACAGAAATTGGACAGAAGAACAATGGCGTTTCGTGTGCTTTTCTGATGAGTCTCGTTTTGGTATGAGGCCGGATACAAGACGTATACGACACTGGAGAACCCCTGGACGCCAACAGCGATTAAAATCCTGCCAGGAAGTCCATCCTTATAGTGGTGGAACCATCATGGTATGGGCGGGTATTTCGATCGGCGGAAGAACTGAGTTGATTTGGATCAGAGGCAACCTCAACGCTCAAATTTATGCTGAGACGGTTGTATCAGACGTCATCGTTCCTCTACAAGTGCATATCGGTCCCTTATTTCAGTTAATGCATGATAATGCACGACCGCACACCGCAAGAGTTGTAAGACAGACTCTCGCCGCAGGTAACATCAATGTCCTGCCCTGGCCTGCTCAGTCGCCAGACTTGAACCCGATTGAGCATGCATGGGATATTCTTCAGAGAAGAGCTCTGCCGAATATGGAGGGTATCCAGTCGCAAGAAGACCTTTTTTTGTTGTTGCAACGAACATGGGCGGCCATTCCACAGCGTGATTTGGATGAACTCATTTTGAGTATGCCAAACCGATGTTCTTGTGTTGTTAGTGTTCGCGGTAGAAACACGGATTATTAATTGTTTAAGTTACCCAATAAAATTAAAAAAAAAACTGTTATTTCAGTCTTTTTTTCGAACTTTAATGTTAGTGGTTCAAATGTCAAAAATCCCTTTATTAGGAAAATGGCAATTTTTTTTACTAATGCAAAGGTGACTTGGTTTATCGTTACTGTAGACAAACGAAAACATTTTATTTGATCAATCCTTAAAGAAAATTTTAATGAATATCAATCAGGAGAAAAGTTATTGCAAAAATATATGTTGATCCCTAGACACTTTTGATGTGTGTATTTATTATTTATTTATTATTATAATGCCTATAGGCACTCTCTTCCAATCAACCTTCAGGACAATGTAAATGTAAGAGGTAAGGTTAGCAAATAAACAACAAATATGAAAGAAATATAAAAATACAACATTTACTTACAACTATAATACAAAATTACATATATAAATGGGTATACACTAAAATAATAAACGACGTACATATTCATACATATATAAATTATTATATAAACTACATATACAACATACATACATATACTACAATACATTACAACATAAAAAAGTAAAGTAAAGTATCATCACGACTATTTCCCTTTCGGGGTGGTCAGAAACCACGCTTATAAATAAGCAGATTCACATTTAGCCAACTTTACTATAGGCCAATCATGACAAGTGGCAAGCTCGTTGATGTCTCCAGCGTACCAAACTCAAGAAATATCACACATAAATTAAATATTAAAATAATTATTTATTTACAATAATAATTATTTTTGTGTCCCGACCAGGAATCAAATCCGGTACCTCTGAGTCTAAATCTTAATCTTAACCGCTAGACCACGGAGACTCTGCTTGGGGCTTGACAAATATTAAGGGGCAAGCTGTTCCAAAGCAGAACAGCTACTACCGAAAAAGAATCAGAAACATATATTTTATGTGTCTCTCTGTCTTGCTCACGGCTCCCCAATGAGAGATCACCTTCTCATGAAGTGCTTCTGAGAACTGTACTAGTTAAATTCAAATTCGTTAGTTTGTGAGCGACATGGGCGCTAGAAGGGCATTGAATTGCCTGCACGCGGTTACCCGCCGAGATTCTGCCGAGCAAAACAAGGGACTATTACCATCCCCAACTCAGGCCCATTCATTACATCATTATTACAGGCGCTAGAATACAAAGTCCTAGACCTCCATTGTTGTAGATGGGCCTTCCAGAACATCTATCTGAAGAATTTGGCCTACACACTCGCCACGCTGACGGGGATCTATTATATTTTTTTAATGAGAATTTATTAACAATTCCACAAGTTGGTATTAGTGGTACCGGGACCGACGGCTTAACGTGCTCTCGGAGGCATGGAAACGCCGTTGTTGTGAATCTATGACAAATGTATGTAAGAAAAGTGTATTTCGCATTGATACATGATGGGGCGTTTTAATCAAACTTTGTAGAATTTTTGAAAAGCATTCTTACAACCGAGCAACCACCGCTCATTAGCCAGCCGAAAATGGACGACGGCATTATAAGTTAACGAAGATTTTTAAAAATATTTCAGGCTGTAGAGTTTGCGACCAAGGCGTGTGAGCTCGGAAACGTGTATGGCTGTGCTAATGTCAGCATAATGTACTCAAAAGGCGATGGAGTTGAGAAGAATACAGAATTAGCTGAAAAATACAAGAAATTAACTGTTCAATTGCAAAAGGCTCATGAAACTGCCAAAGAAATAAAATTCCAACAAGGATTAAATGATAATAAATAAATTGTTACACAATAGATGTATGATTGGTTGATGCTTCAATAGCTGGAGGCTAGCCATCAAATGCTAATTTATGTAGACATTAATCATGTTTATGCGGAAATGTGTGTTGTGTAGTGGATATATCCATACTAATATGATATTTGTAAAAGGAACTATATGTATGTATATCTGTTTGACTGTCTTTCACGTGTAAACTATTGGACAGAGTTTGATAAGCCCCTCATTCCGAATCACGTTCAGAGCGCTTAGAACGAATATGACACTGACCGTCGTCGTTCCGAATCAAATATCGCGATTTCGATGCTCAGAGCGTGATATCAATTCGGAACGGTCGAAATCACATTTTCATTCATAAAATATTAGTTTTTTTTTTAAATGTATGGAAGATAAATTGCAGATTCCATATCTTTGAGTATGAATACTAACAAATATACATCTCTCGGTTTATTCATCTTTATATGTGTAAAGTTTAATATTATTAACTTATTTTGATCTTTTAAAATAAATTGCCATGTTACAGACATTTTTTTTCCACTTCCTACTTTAATATTAATTGTAGATTTGTTTTAGAAGTAACATACAAACAGTATAAACGAATTACAATATTCAATAATTTAAAAGAAACCTAATATTAAATAAACTTGAAAATGGCGCGCGACATAATGACAAAAAACTGACAGCGCTCAGAGCGATCTACCTCGATATCGTGAGCAGTCTAAGCGCGAGAAATGATGTCGTTTGTGACGTCACACAGCTTTGGCAAAAAATAGTGAAAAAAAAGTTTTTATTTACTTCCTACTTAAAATTATAGATTTGTTTAAGAAGTAATATAGAAACAGTATAAACGAACTACAATATTAAATAATTAAAGAAAACCTAATATTAAATTAACTTGAAAATGGCGCTCAGACCTCGATATCGTGAGCAGTCTAAGGCCGCGTTCGTGTTATAGCATTTCCAACATTTCGTAGCAACTTCATAAACCAGCGCGAAATGTCGTTTTTGTTAAGAAATACCACTTTTTTTAACAATGCTAACATTTCTTAAATAAAACGAGCGGTGATGCTACTTTTTGACAAGTGTTTTCGTTCATGTTTTATCATACCATGGCATCCAATACACGTGATATTATTATGGTCTTTGAATGTATTACATAAAATCGTTTAATATACCTTTTTAACAAATATAATAGAAAACTATAAAGTATATAAAAATGGTAAACGATCAATTTGACATCTGTCAAAAAGTAACATCAATAACCCTCCTTTCAACACGGTACTGACATACGGAAATTAGCATCAAATGTTAGAATTTTCATTAAACGAACGACTTGTGCTAAAAAAAGTGGTATTTTCATGCTAACATTTCTTAAAACGAACGCGGCCTAAGCGCGAGAAATGATGTAATTTGTGACGTCACGTAGCTTTGGGAAAACAGTTTAAGCACATCTCGGAACACCTAAGCGTGCTTAGGTTACTATTATCGTGTCTCGGAACATAGCAAGTGCTAATTACTAGTGCTGTCATGATGATATTTTAAACATTTTGCACACCTAAACTATATAAAATAAACTTGTTACAATAATTTAACTAAAAATGCATATCTAACTGTGAATACTATTTAGACCAAATTATTTAATTTAGTTATATTATACAAGATGAATTTTCATTAAAATCCGTTCAGCAATATAGGCGTGAAGGCGAGACAAACGTACATACATACATACAGCTTTTACATCTATCAATTGGTGTTGTTTATTGCATTTACAAGTTCTTGAGTTTTTTAAGTGTATTTGTGGTAGTGTACAAATTGTATGAATAAATTATTATTACCATGCAAAAGTGATTTAATTTAGTTAACCTACTAACTACAGCAGGGATTCCCAAACTATTTTGAACAAGAGACCCCTATTCCAAGTTAGACAACTGTTAAACTACGCAATCTAAATAATTTTATGATTAATTCTTAGAGGGGTGGAAGCTCGGTGGAATGAAAAGAATAAAAATATCATGCACCGTTTATTCCTCAGCACATCCGGATGGTTTACAAATACTTCAAATACAATTCAGTTTATCATATAAGCTGATTAATACAGAATTAACGTTAAAACAAAAGAAACACAAGCGATGACTATGAAGGAGCGACAACGACAAGACAGATTACAAACAGAATGGTAACGTTGTGCCATAAATAATCGAGTAGTTATATCAATCAAATATAGTACTCAATTATGTATGTATTCGCTAAATATATGGTTATATAGTGTATATCGGTACTCGTTCAATAATATTTTAACATCAATACACATATTAAAAAAAAGAATCATCACGACCGTTTCCCATTCGGGGTGATCAGAAACCACGCTTATAAATAAGCGGATTTACATTTAGCCAACTTTGCTATAAGCCAATCATGACAAGTGGCAAGCTCGTCGATGTCTCCATATCACAAATAAATTAAATATTATTTAAATGTATTTATTTACATTAATAAATATTCCTCGCCCGGTATAACTAACCCGGTACCTCCGATTCTAAATCCACGGACTTAACCGCTAGACCACGGAGGCAGTTGTATACACATATAAAACAAATAATAAATTATAATGCGAAACATATTGGCTTTAAGGCTGAGACAGACAGACAGTGGGGTCGTCAGGCCCGGATGATTAATGGGCCTGGGTTGGGGATAACCACCCGCTGGTAATTCATGCACTTTTGGCTCTGGGCGCCGTTACTGGTGTAACAGTGTTGCTCATTAACCCTGTCTAGGCTGGATCACTTCAGCTCCTCCAGGAGCTTTCTAGGAAAGTGGTCTTCCATTCCTATAACCTGGAATCCTTTAAAGAAAGGGTTAAAAAACATCTTGATAGGCCAGCATAATTGTAAGGAGTGATGGTGATCGTCATTGGCTGGCGTCAGTTGCTCCTATTCTTGGACCTCGCGTACCGATTACCATCAGCTGGGCGCCGCATCAGACCTGCTTAAGCCAGGATTTTGTAAATATAAACAGGTGTTGCAAATATTTTGCTGGAATTCCACTCGCACCAACTTGCACTGCGTAAAGCTCAGTCTCGTCGTCAAAGTATTAAGAAAACCAGTAATTGGTCTGCCATATTAAATGGGAGAAAGATCACAATTTCTGAGACCATAACTTGATTCTACTATGCTCTAAGAGGGGTAAACATGCTCCACTTCATCGTCAGCCCGTGTCTCTTTACTGCTGGATGTAGGCATCCTCCAAGGCTCGCCACTACGCGGTCTTTTGCAACCCTCATTAATGCCCCACCAGCGTCCTTCGTCGTCCACCTGGCAGGAAGTCGGCCCGTACGTGGCCTCCACTCTAGAAACCGTTTGCCCCATAAGTCGTCGGTTCTGCTGCAGATGAGTCCAGCCCATTGCCACTTCAGCTTGCTAATTTTGGATGCTCAGTAACTTTGTTTATATATAATAATATGTATGTATTAGTATTTAGTGTAACGATATTATAATATTTATTCCATATATATTGTAAGTAAGAATATATTAAATTGCTGTTAATTTAAATAGTTATTTATTTCTCTTATTATCTTTATGATTGCACCTACATTTGATCAAATTTGTCCCCAAGGT
Source organism: Tinea semifulvella (assembly GCA_910589645.1). NCBI lineage: Eukaryota > Metazoa > Arthropoda > Insecta > Lepidoptera > Tineidae > Tinea > Tinea semifulvella. The sequence goes on from OU342604.1 coordinate 3,441,540, forward strand.
TTGGCTGTCAGAGAATGTCTTCGGGCATTAAGTCCGCCTTTGTACTTTGTGCAATAAAGTTTATAAATAAATAACTTTGGTTTTCTGACAAATGTCAACGTTTGGATTCTATCCATCAGAGAAATACCAAGCATAGCTCGCTGAGCGACCTTGAATTGTGGACCAGACCCACTGTCCAACGTCTCTGCTCCGTACGACATTGCAGAGAGGATGCACTGGTTAAAGATTTTAGTCTTCAAACATTGTGGTATAGACGATGAGAGGATGTGCTGAAGTTTTCCAAATGCCGTCCATCCTAGCTGAATGCGTCTGTCGGCTTCTTTGCTAAAGTTGGCAGCGCCTAGCTGAATAGTCTGTCCAAGGTAGACGTATTCCTGAACAACTTCCAGAGTGGCATTTCCTACGCAGATTCGCCTCGGCTTGACATGGTAGATGCTCCACTTACGAAAAATAAACCAATCGCTTAATTAACCTAGTATTGATTAACTCACTGCCTCCGCCGTCTCGTCTAGCGGTTAAAGCCGGCGCCGGCGTAAGGTTCAATTCCTGGTTGACAACACAAAAATATTTGTGACATTTCTCGAGTTTGACACGCTATAGACCTCGACGAGCTTGCCATTTGTCATGATTGGTATTACGGCCGTGATGATGGTAATATTATTTCACAGGTTGGTATAATAGGAGGTAGTGGGTTCGATGACCCGTCGTTGTTTAAGAACCAGACCGAGAAGCGGGTCAGCACGCCTTTCGGCGAGCCCTCTGACGTCATCATTGAGGGGTACATAGATGGCGTGCCGTGTGCCCTGCTAGCTAGGCACGGTAGGAAGCATCATTTGCAACCTAGGTTTGTATTTAATAATCCATATTTAATATTATAAATGTCAAAGAATGTATGTCTGTGCGTTTGTCTCTCCTATACTACTGATATTGATGAAAATATTATTTTTCTTGATCCTGCCCATCACCTTTCGTGATCCCCAAGGTTAACCGGTTAAGAATGCCTAATGACATTATAGCTCGCTTATGTACTAGGTTTTTAAGTGCAATAAAGTATTTAAATAAATTAAATTCGAATTAAATTTTGTCAAAGGAAAGATAAAAAGTCTAAATAGACACTATAACATTTTTTTTCTTTGAACAATTAGCGCCGCGTTCGTTTTATAGCATTTCCAACATTTTAAACAAATATAATAGAAACTATAAAGTATACAACAATGTAAACAAACCATTTCTTATGTTAAATGACATCTGTCAAAAAGTAACATCAATAACCCTCTTTTCAACACGGTACTGACATACGAAATTAGCATCAAATATTTGAATTTTCATTAAACGAACGACTTGTGCTAAAAATAGTGGTATTTTCATGCTAATATTTATTAAAAAAAAAGGTGGTGGCTCGGTTGAAAGAACGCGTTCCTTAATTATGTATTACTTATGCTTAGTAACCACCTATCGCAGTATATTAAACTTCATGACGCCCAGTTTGGTTTTAGAGCTGGATTGTCCACTGAAAGTGCTATTTTAAGTCTAAAAAATACTGTCAAGTACTATACGGAAAGGAAAACACCGATTTACGCGTGCTTCTTGGACCTATCCAAGGCTTTCGACACAGTAGTATATGACAGACTGTGGAGTAAAATGGAGGTTACGGGTGTGCCAGTGGAGTGTATCTCATTGCTGAAGTATTGGTACGCGAATCAAGCAAATCGGGTGAGATGGGACGGTTCTGTGTCGGAACGATATAAACTGGATTGTGGCTTAAGGCAGGGCGGTTTGAGCTCGCCGACAATGTTTAATCTGTATGTTAATGACCTGATTGCCGAGCTCAGCAGCATGCATGTCGGATGTCATATTGATAATGTTTGTGTTAATAATATTAGTTACGCGGACGACATGGTGCTGCTAAGCCCGACAATCGGGGGTCTGAGAAAACTTTTAAAAGTTTGTGAGAACTACTCAAATGAGCACGGTCTCAGTTACAACTCCAAAAAGAGCGAGGTGCTAATATTTAAGGCTGGTAAATTGCGGCCACAAGATGTGCCACCTGTTGTTTTAGATGGTACTGAGCTGCAGATTGTAAAGTCCTTCAAATACTTGGGCCATATGGTAACAGAAGACCTGAAAGACGATATTGATATTGAGAGGGAACGCAGAGCGTTGGCGGTGCGGGGGAACATGCTCGCTCGCAGATTTGCTCGATGTTCAGACGGTGTAAAAATCACGCTTTTTAAAGCGTACTGCACGTCTTTTTACACCAGCACTATGTGGGTGAGTTACTATAATCGGGCCTACAACGCTCTGCGCATCCAATACAATAATATCTTCAGAATGCTGATGGGACTGCCTCGACGCAGCAGTGCATCTGGCATTTTTGCGGAGGCGCGTGTTGATGGATTTCCGGCCATAATCCGCAAAAAGGCAGCGTCGATACTGCGGAGAGTGAGAGACAGTGACAACAGCATTCTGAGGATGATATCGTCGCGCTTTGACAGCGCTTTTGTTAAGCGCTGGATTGGAGTTGTAACTGGGAATGTGTAAATTAAATATGTACAGCATGTGCGTAGTATGGATATCCCTACAGATGTTTGCGAATTAATATTAATTAAATTGAGTGCTAGGTATTGTTATTATTATTATTATTTTTGCGGTTTGTTTTTGACTTTTTAATTGATGTGTATACCTACTAACATAGTTCTAAGTTGGAATGTTACTAATAATTATGGAATTAATTCTGAAATAAATAATTTATTATTATTATTAAATCCTACAAAGGTCGGTTCAAACCCCCCCGGCATGTACCAATGAGACTTTTCTTAAGTAAATTTGTCATAGATTTACAACACCACCGTTCCCGTGCCTCGGAGAGCACGTTAAGCCGTCGTTCCCGGTTCCACTAATACCAACTTGTGGAATCGTTAATAAATTGTCATAAAAATTGACATCAAATCCTCGCCAAGCCGTCTGGCCAGCGTGGCGAGTGTAGGCCAAGTTCTCCAGATATATGTTCTGGAAGGCCCATCTCCAGCAGTGGAGATCTAGGACGCTGTGTTCTAGGGGCTGTAATGATGATGATGATTTATTAAAACGAACGCGGCCTAAATGTTACATTTAAAGTTAAAAATGGTATCGATTGTAACAGTTTTATTTTAAAAGTCAGCCGTAAGCTGGTACATTCGATGCCATTTTTAACTTTAATAGTCACAATTCCAGAGACTTCATTTTCGTTTGACAGCTGGAAGGGATGGTTGTGTGGAGCAGCCATTGAGAAAATGTCTAAGAAAACGGATGGTAAAAAATCTTTGAAAATATTGGATTATGCGAGCGGGAGGGTTGCAAATGCGTTGAACCGAAACGGCAAACTGAAGTGCGCCTGATTGAGGCAGGCCATATCGCCCATTGTTCATGTCCTATTGATATTTGACGCTAGAAGTCCTTTCTCCGAACGTTTAGTCTAAAATCTTGATAGGGTTATCATTTGCAGTGATGTGAATTACCGTGCTAACATTTGGGCATTGAAAGAGGTTGGATGTACATCTTTGCTTGCAACCACCGCTGCCGGCTCTCTGGCGGAGTCCTACAAACCTGGAGACCTAGTCATACTGGACGACTTCATTGACAGGTATTAAATAAATAAATATTTCCAGACAGGTCACACAGCGCCATCTAGTTTCCGTGGTAAGCTACGAGGCTTGTGTTACGGAAACTAGATGGTTGATAAACTACATATTATACTTTTTTTTTTTGTAAATATATGCATATTATACATATAAACACCCAGACCGAGACAAATTATACAATGTACAACTTGCCCCCGGTGGGAATCGAACCCACGACCTCCCGAGTTCACGGCAACGTTTGTTACCACTAGTCCACGGAGGCGGTCAACATTGACAACAAATTTATTCTTTGTTTATTCTTTTCTCCTGATGGATGATGAATGAGGTGATAGGGAAGGCAAAGGGTCTAGCGCATATAGCCATGTCTGACATAATTTATCTTTCTTTTTTTAGGAGTTAATGAGGTTATCATCAAATTCCAGATGTTGCAGAATTTGATGCTTTTCCTGAACTCACTCGCGGCACTATAGCCCAAATACGTCGGGTATAATATAATATGGTAATTGACAGCGCGGGAAAACCGCAAAAAAATAAACTACAACTTGTGCCCCATATATAAAGTCCAATTTATCGTTTTCCATAATTATTCACATTGTAGCACATTATTAAACAAAACAACACCACTTTTGATTAACAACATCCACAGAAAAGTAATTTACAAAACAAAAAACCTGCATTTTGTATGTCCATGAAAAATGGCGCGAAGAACTGTCATATGCTGTATTATGTTTTCTATGACATCAAGACAGGTGCTCGCGATTGTCGCGTTCGATTTAAAAAATGTTAGCATGATAATACTGTTTTTTATAAAGAAACAGATTCAAATTTAGCCAACTTTACTATAGGTCAACCATGACAAGTGGCAAGTTCGTCGATGTCTCCAGCGTAGAAATATCACAAATAAATTAAATTTATTTATTTGAATTAATAAATATTATTGTATCCCGACCAGTCATCGAAATCGGTACCTACGTGTCTAAGACCACGGATTTAACCGCTAGACCACGAAAGCAGTATGAATTTAACTAACATTTTAATTATGGCTTTAAAAAAAAAAACTGGAAAATGGAAAAATCCCGCTGAAAACGCCAATTTGACATTCAAGGGACACGGTCGCAATGATACTTTCATTCATTTATTACAGCCCCTAGAACACAGCGTCCTAGACTTCCACTGCTGGAGATGGGCCTTTCAGAACATATATCTGGAGAATTTGGCCTACACTCGCCACGCTGACCAGACGGCTTGGCGAGGATATGATGTCATTTTTTTATGACAATTTATTAACGATTCCACAAGTTGGCATTAGTGGAACCGGGAACGCTTAACGTGCTCTCCAAGGTGTTGTTGTAAATCTATGACAAATGTACGTAAGAAAAGTGTATTTCTCATTGGTACATGCCGGGGGGTTTGAACCGACCTCTGTAGGATTTAAGGTACGCGTTCTTACAACTTGATTATTAGTGATACTTTATTTTTTCTAATTAATAAAATCATCCAATTTAGGACGTGGGGTCGAAAATGTACATTTTTTGACAACACGGAGGGTGGTCCTCGCGGGGTCTGTCACTTGCCCATGAGTCCAGCGTTTTGTCCGCGCGGTCGAAACGCCCTTATTAAGGCGGCAAAATCGCGAGACTACACACACCACGACTCCGGTACTGCCGTGGTTATACAGGGACCTAGGTAAGTTGCTTTCCATACATATACTCTTCCAACTCCACTCTTTCCATTCCCTCTCATCACACCTCTTTCGTCTCTAAATAGTTTGCTGTCGTCGCCGCAAATCTATGGAATGAATTACCTCAGGATATTAGACAAGCTTCTAGTCGTGCTATATGGGGTGTACACATATTACCTTGAACTATTTTTTTTACTTCTATTGTATTGCCACTCTCTTCACACTTTCACAACGAGCGACGATGCGACATCTACTTTTGTCCCTGGTGGTGAAAAGAAAGGAGACTTACTGCGGGTTCTTCGATAGCTCCAAGGTCACTTGTTGTAAGGCACGACACACCACCATAGCATCAAGAGTTGGAGCAGAGTTTATGAGCACACACAATTCACAATTTAAAGTCTTTTATTTTTAATAAATATGGGTTGAGTAGCGTTCACGGGTTCACCGTTCAAATATTATATTCCAACTGACAGGTGGGTCGCGAGGCCGACCCATTTTAAGGTGCGTTTCTCCATCTCTTTCACGCGTAAGTCTTATGGATAAGGAATAAAAGGGATGGATATACATAAAGCGTGAGATTGTTCTAGAAGCGTTATACTACATAGATAATTACGAGTATGTATATGTATATATATATATATATATATAAAACGGCGTTAACAGTCCCGCTTCCTTCATCACATGAGTAGTTTTTTGTATGTATTATTGTATATATTATATATACATATATATATATATATAAAATATATAACCTATTGACGTATTTGTATATGTAATAGTGAGTAGGTATAATTTTTATGTATTTGTTTTATAAATTGTTATTTTATATCTATTATTGCACCTACTTACCATGAAAACTGTCCTAATGTCCTAAAGGTTTGGCTGTCAGAGAATGCCTAGCGGCATTAAGTCCGCCTTTGTACTTAGTGCAATTAAGATTTTAAATAAATAAATAAATAAATATTAAATATGGGCAGACTATCTCTCGTATAATTAGACGTTTCCTCAGAATGATTCCTCCACTCAATTATTCCTTCCAGCTGTTAAAACAGACACCCCGTTCCGTAACCTAAGCACGCTTAAAGCAGTTCCGAGACGTGCATAAAGAGACGTCAGAAATGACATCATTCTTCGCGCTTAGACTGCTCACGTCATCATTTAAATAAGATTTCGTTCTATAATTGCTAACTGCCTCCGTGGTCAAGCGGTTAAGTCCGTGGATTTAGAGTCGGATGTACCGGGATCGATTCCTGGTCGGGACACAAAAATATTAATGTAAATAAATACATTTAATTAATATTCAAATTATGTGTGATATTTCTCGAGTTTGGTACGCTGGAGACATCGATAAGCTTGCCACTTGTCATGATTGGCCTATAGTAAAGTTGGCTAAATGTGAATCCGCTTATTTATAAGAGTGGTTTCTGACCACCCCGAAAGGGAAACGGTCGTGATGATAATTTACTTTTTCGTTCCATAATTAGACGCAGTTACGCAAAAAGGATTCAATCCACAATAAGTTATTTTTTAGGCCATTAAATACATCAATGGTCCAGCATTTTTTTTATACATTTATAATAAATCAAAAACAATATTTTTATATGTATCGTTTATGATATAAGATATATCCTAAGGACCTGATTAAGATTCATAAATAAATTTCTGAAAAATTGTGGATTGGATCCTTTTTACTGCGCCCAATTTTCATAATAATCATCATAAGTCGGGGAGAGAACCTGTGAAGTTTCTTTGGATTGTTTTTTAAAGATGTGCTTTAGTTTTTTTAATATGTATTGTTTTAAATAGATTTTCAAGTCGCGCTGAAAGCCTAATGCATAGACAATGGGGCGGCCATCTTGTGAATATGACAACTGTGCCAGAGGTCAGTTCCTAAATAAATTGTTTCTTTAGTAAAAAACTGGTTTACAGTTATAACCCTTATAGATGTTCTTTTTTCTATGAAATTAATTTTAATAATTTACAAGTATATTATGTCAGTGTATATAATGATAACTGCCTCCGTGGTCTAGCGGTTGAGTCCGTGAATTTAGACTCGGAGGTATCGGGTTCGATTCCTGGTCGAGACACAAAAATATTGTAAATGTATTTATTTACATAATATTTAATTTATTTGTGATATTTCTTGAGTTTGGTACGCTGGAGACATCGACGAGCTTGCCACTTGTCATGATTGGCCTATAGTAAAGTTGGCTAAATGTGAATCCGCTAATTTATAAACGTGGTTTCTGACCACCCCGAAAAGGAAACGGTCGTGATGATTCTTTACTTTACTTTTTTATATAATGATACATTTATTCGAAAAAATATTTACAACATATAAAATATAATTAATACTAAGGATAGGGATATAAGTCCCGTCCGCGTGGAATGGTGGCAAGAACGCTGGCTGCATTTCCCCGCTGAATTGCAATACTGATTCTCTGGGCGAAGAAAGAGCCAGCCCTCTTGTCACAAGGAGACAACAAGACGCGGTGTTATGTCTTTTAAAAACTTTTTTGCGCTTGGACTCCATGGGGCCAGAGTTTCTACAGCAAACGGCACAAATATGTAATCTTTTAACATACTTGCGCCGCTTGCTGGACTCCGCATTTTCCGCCGCGGCTCTCGCGTTATGCGCTGTCCCCCTGAGATGCGACGCGGCGAGGGTGCGACGCACGTGGCGTCCCACACCAGAGCACGTCCCCGTCCCCAGGGGACCAACGTCATACCATCGGGTCTCTTGCCATCATCTCAGATAACTCCATCAGGCTCTAGAAGAGCTGGAACCTCGATGGTGGCTAGAGCCCTTAATTATGTTGAATTTATCCTACTATTAATATTTATTTCATTGCACCTATAAATGTTCTTATTTGTCCCCAAGGTTTGACTGTCACAAAATATCAACGGGCATTAAGTTCGCCTTTGTACTTTGTGCAATTAAGTTTTTAAATAAATAACAGCAAAAGGGTTCAAAGAAAACTAAAAAGAGAGAACATCCTAATAAAGTGGGTTCGAACTCCGGCATGTACCAATGAGAAATACACTTTTCTTACGTACATTTGTCATAGATTAACAACACCACCGTTCTCGTGCCTCGGAGAGCACGTTGAACCGTCGGTCCCGGTTCCACTAATACCAATTTGTGAAATCGTTAATAAATTGTCATTAAAAATTGACATCATATCCTCGCCAAGCCGTCTGGCCAGAGCGTGGCGAGTGTAGACCAAATTCTCCAGATATATGTTCTGGAAGGCCCTTCTCCAGCAGTGGAGGTCTAGGACACTTCTAGGGGCTGTAATGATTATGGCCTCCTTACAAAAATAGCATTCGCTGCACATGACTACGGGCAGGGCGTGTGAACAATTCTAGTAGAGGTGTCTCGTCTCCCAAGGTCCTCTACAACATTAGTTTAAGCAACCCCTAACCCATCTCTTATAGTTCCATGGAAACCCGTCAGCGTTACATCAGAATAATTACTAGTTCTTCATAAAAAAATATTTATCTGGAACTCCAACAGCATAACCGAAAATACAATATTATCAAATTTTACACAATACATAAGGCCATGAATGGGTTCACATATACACAAAAATATAAATCCACTGTGAAGACAGATTAAGAAATCAATCAAAAAAAATAAAAAAGTGCATAAAACCAAGAAAATTCACAAAACCAAGACAGTAAGTACAAAAAACATAAACAAAACAATAACATACAATAAGACGGATGAAAAAAATGTATTCATTCCTACCCAACAGCCACAGATATTAAAGCTATCTATCATAAACTGCATTAAAACATTAAATGAAAAAGTGCGTGTTGACATTTTTGACAAATTTTAGGTGATTTTAGCAAAGGAAGCTGGATTGAGTTATGCAGCCGTGGCTCTCGTCACTGACTACGACTGCTGGAGAGACAACGAGATCAGTGTTAGTATTCAATTATTATTATTTTAACCATATATCTCGACAAATGCCTAGAAAGAGTGAAAGAGAGTATGAAGTGAAAATGAGTGAACTACTTTAAGCAGATGATGCTGTTCTCATGGCACCGACCGAAGAACAATGAAGAACACAAAAGGGTGTAAATGTTAACATATACCTTTGTTCCATAGTGTGTGGGAAAGAGATGGAAAGAATGGTAACTCGGGCTTGCGACCGACAATAGGCTGGTTACAATAGTGTATGTCTTGGAAGCTCGTTCCATAAATGTATCTCCTGCAGACCTGCTTGGGCCCAATTCTTTCAGTAAGTGATGCAAAGATTTTTCTGGAACTGCTCTCGCACCAACTTCCACTGCGTAAAGCTGAGTCTTGAACCCGTTCCTGATCATTTCTTCTGTGAGATCATAATATTTATTCGACTTCATGTTGTGGTCTTTTGGAATATTTGATTCCCACGGAACGGTAAGTTCAATAAGGATAACTTTTTTCAAGTTCCGAGAAAACACTAATATGTCTGTCCTGCTGATACAGCTAGTTCATTTGGGATCCTATAATGATGTACAAATGGATTCCATGCTATTATGAGGAGTCCTCGCCCGTGTGAGGGGCAGCCCCAGCAGCTTCCTGTGTGGGCTGATAGGTGGAACTCTCCGTTCTTGGGGCACTGGATACGCCTGCATGTCAGCAGGTGTCCTGGGCCCCAGAAAAGGAAAAAAAATGTTACTAACACATATGGAATTTATTCTGATTTTTTTTTTTTTTTTTTAAATATTATTCTTTATTTATTTCCAGGTGTCAGTAAGTGAGGTGTTGGCAATGTTTGCTAAGAACGTGAAGAAGGCTGCTGACGTCATCATCGACGCTGTCCGCGTTCTGGCTGATGATGACGATCTAGAGTATCTTCAAGGACATAAGGTATATATAAAGTATCATCACGACTCATTCGATTCGACATATTGTCAGTTACATATTGTTATAGACAAATTCATTTTGTGACGATTGTCTTGGCTGTAATTCTCATATCGTTTGGTTTCTTGCCTCGCCTCGTTGTAATTTTAATCATCAACACCCTTTCGGGGTGGTAATTTTTTCATTTTATTTATAGATCATGACAAGTGGCAAGCTCGTCGATCTAAATCCACGGATTTAACAGCTAGATCACGGAGAAAGACATTATTACTATCAAAATATTTTGTCTAGAATCAAAGACATTAAATGGGGTGTATCACTAACTTTTTATCACGATAGATGGCGCATCATAGATGGTACCTAATAGAACTGTCACTTGCATAGAAAACTTGTATTTTTATTAAGAAATTTATTATTTTCTGGATATTATGCCGAAGTGAGCAGCTTCTAAGTGTACAAATCGAAATTTCCAAGCGAAATCAAAAATATTGCGATCTCAAAATTGCCGTTCTATTAATTAAACACTTTTTATTTTAAATACGGTGTTCGCTTTCCTAATTCCTCGGTTAATTTAGGTAACGTTAAGTTAAAATTCATATTTCTGCTATAAAAATAAAAAAAACTACATAAACATTTAAAAAATGATCCGCCATAGGTGTAAACAAGGTACCAGTGCCGCTAGCGACATCTACAAAAAAGCTTTGCCTGATACACCCCATTTAAAACTGCCTTATTTACTAGCAGTTATTTCCGTGGATTTAAACTCGGAAGAACTGGGTTAGATTCCTGGTCGGGACATAATATTTTATTTGTGATATTATTCGAGTTTGGTACGCTAGAAACATCGACGTGCTTGCCACTTGTCATCATGGGTGTATAGTAAAGTTGACGGAAAATGTCAAAAATAATGCTAAAAAAAGTGTTTTTTTTTTTTAAATATGTATGTTTCTTTATTTCAGGACCTCGTCCGTTCCGCTATAATGTTAAAGGAATGATTTAAATCACAATAACTATTATTAAGAGTTATTTCTGTTTATATTTGGACGTAGTTATGCAAAAAGGATCCAATCCTCATAAACCCATTCCCTGCCCAAGCTCGGCGTACTATCGTTTTAGCAGTTCGTCTGGTGACGCAGCGTATGCGTCGTCGAGCGCCGGGGATAGGGAAAAGTAAAATGGATGTATTAAGCAATATTTAGATCCATTGAAAATATTTAAATTTTAACACAAATAAAAATTTAGAGGTTTAATTACTGGAGAATACGAGTAAGTAGTATTAATTGTTTCAAAATATTTAAATTTTAGTGTTTAATCGAAACATGAATTTAGACACGGTATTTTTAAGTTTCCATCGATTTAAAAAATCCCAATATTATTTATTACATAAAACAAGGCCTTTACTATGCATATAGTTGATATAAATCTAAATTATTAGTTTAAAGTATGTATAAATAACGAAAACCTCGTTTTGCGCATACGCGTCATGGGCCCCACTGTATGTTTTTGATGACGCGCATACGCGTCATGGCGCTAAAAGAGTTAGGTAAATTTTAAGTTATAGGCCATTATTTTATACATTTAGAATATGTCATAAACGGTATATTTATATGGATCGTTTTTGATAAAAGATATATCATCCTAAGGACCTGAATAAAATACATATTTTAATTTTTGAAAAATTGTGGATTGGTTCCTTTTTGCGTAACTGCGTCCATTTTATACTCCACTATTAATATCTAATAGCAAAGTTGATATTTACGAATTATTTGTATATTATCTATATTTTTTATTATTATTGTTGTTGTTTAATTTTTAAATAAATACTTTGATTTTACATTTTGTGTTTTATTTACAGATATTAAATTACATAATTCATCTTGTAAAGGAAAAAACTGGGTGACTTTTGTATAGTCTTACGTTAGACTAATATGTGTTCTATTGATAGAAATAAACATTTCCTAAGAAACCATATGTCTGGAGCCAATAAAAACATACAGACCATATTAGTTTAAGTCCCATACTGCACAAGTTGCAATTTATTTTTTGCCGTTTTTCCGCGCGGGTAGGTATATAACCCGACGTGTTTGGGCTATAATGCCGCGAGTAATTCCAAAATAAGAAAATTCTGCAACATCTGGAATGGAATTTAATAATAACCTCATTTAAATAAAGATTTATTATGTCAGACTTGGCTGTATGGGCTTAGACGCTTTGCCTTCCCTATCACCTCATTCATCTTCCATCAGGAAAAAAAAACTCTGGTACTCTTAATTAATCTGGTACATTCACAATTACATAGATTTGATTTTGGTGCAACCGTGCAGATAGTAAAAAGGCTGGCAATTCTACCTACGCATTAACCTTAATTTTATTCACTAGTAACTTGATATGTATATATTGGTACGGCATTTCTCAAACGTACAGACTTCAAAAATCTTTTGAATAACAAATATAAATATTTTCCAGACAGGTCACACAGCGCCATCTAGTTTCCGTGGTAAGCTACGAGGCTTGTGTTACGGAAACTAGATGGTTGATAAACTACATATTATACTTTTTTTTTTGTAAATATACATAGGTATTATACATATAAACGCCCAGACCGAGACGGTGGTAATCAAACCCACGACCTTCCGAGTTCACGGCAACGTTTGTTACCACTAGACCACGGAGGCGGTCAATGTTGAATTATGTGAGCATGCCCTATATAAGCAAGATATAAGAAGCAGCATATAATAACGAAGGCTTTTATTTAAGACTCAAAGAACAGTATATATACTTAACATTAGATTATTACACAGTTTTGAAAACTTATCTAGTACATAAACTTTTTACAGTTGAGCACATTTGTCAACTCGTATTTTTCGAATTAAAGTTCTAGTAAGACAGCAAAAAATAATAAAAAAGAAGCAAAATTTAAGCTAAATAACTATATATGTATTTACAATTTAAATTAAAAACCTAATATATATATACACATATTTTAACCTAAATACATTTTGGACTATATTATATATTTTACTATATTATAAATTAAAAAAACAACTCACTGACATGCTGATAGACAAGTGCTACTATTCAGTGCGGGAGGGAAGGTAAATCGCTTGCTATAACAAATTCTTAAAAGTTATAAATTCCAACTTTGACATTAATATTAGTGTATATGTAAGTTAGTATTTAAAAGTTTATGTACATAGATATTAATATAATTATCATTATAATATTGTACCGTATTGATAGACCTAATACCTAATACTTGTACGCCCTCCGGCAAAACAGAGTACAACACTTAACTACACTGTCACATCACAGAAATGTAAAACCTATTGTTTATAAGAAATTAATGAATTTCCAGACATATTACAATGCTTATCTATTTATTTCAATTAAATATTATTTTAGTTTTTGCATTTGCATCACTTATTTATTTAAATACTTTATTGCACAAAACTTAAAATTAGTGTACATAGGCGAGTTTAATGCTGGTTAGGCATTTTCTAACAACTGACCTTTGGGAAAGTGAGAAATCATGGGCAGGGTGCAAATAAATATAATACACAATACTTACTTAATTTGGTACATACCTATACTACATACACAAAATATAATTATGCCAAAATATCTATATTATCATCTTGATGAGGTTATATCCTGTTTATTTAAAAATAATGTCGTTACTTGACTTTTAAAAACATTGGCAGATGGTGCTTGTCTGATAGCCAGCGGTAACGTGTTCCTTACTAAAACAATTGGGCCTAAGCAGGTCTGCAGGAGATACATTTATGGAACGAGCTTCCAAGACGGCATTAACGGAATCATACAGTATTTGGTTGGGTAGGGAGAGGAGTAGAATGGTAGATGGTGAGCGTATTATCGCGCAATAAAAAAGAAAAAAAGGAGGCCTCCTTTTCCTAAACCAGCCTATTGTCGGTCGCAAGCCCGAGACACCATTCTTCTCATCTCTTGCCCACACACGATGGACCCGGCACCCGCACCGTGAATCCATGGAATGCTTAGAAATTTATCTTCCTCTCTCTCTTCTGTTTGAAAGTATTTTTAGATTTCATTGCTCTTATCAGTGGGGAAGTGTCACCGAGATTAGTTCTGCTCGGAGGAACTTTTGAGCAATCTGTATATGTTGACAACCGCGAATTTGGACGGGAACCACAAGACAAACCTTCTCCAATAAGGACTGGCAATTAACACTACCTCTTATTAAATCATGCAAAAAACAGATCCAGCACGTTTCAATCGCAGCCTTTATATACACTCATTTAATGTTAATAAGTTTAAAATAACTGGAAAACTACCTCCCCAGTCTAACGGTTAAGTCCATGAATTTATACGCGAAAGTGTCTGGTTCGATTCCTGGTCGAGACCCAAAAATTTATTTGTAATATTTCTCTATTCTGGTGTGCTAGAGCTTGTCATGATTGGCCTATCTATAGTTCACTAATTGGGAATTCGCTTCATTAAAGCGTGGTTACTGCCAACCCCGGAAGGGTCGTCGATGAAATAAAACAGGGTTGCATCTAAATACCATTTATTATTACATCAAAAATGCTGACATATAAATCATTCTTACATCTACTTTTTAATAAATTTCACACAATAGCATTTAACGACAAAAATCTAGAGATTTCCATGTTAATTTATATTTGTTAAGTTCTCTGGTTAATTACGAGGGTTCAACGTTTTTGCATTCCTCTCGCCCGCACTATCTAATATGTTTAAGTCCGAGTTAAGAGTTTTGTCAAGTCCGAGTGTAATTAAGTTATGTAAGTAATCCTAAGGACCTGATTAAAATTCATAAATTAATTTCTGAAAAATTGTGGATTGGATCCTTTTTGCGTAACTGCGTCCAATTTTCAAAAATACTGTAAAAATCTTTAAAAATAACTATTGGATTGTGCAACCGAGAGGAATGCAAAAGTGTTGAACCCTTTTAACCTTACTAACTGGACAAGTGGCTAGTGACAATCGAAATAGACTATGGTGATAACTGACAATTTAATAAACTTTACACCAGTGCTTGATATAGGCATATCAGCAATGCTCTGCTCGCCTATTAATCAATAATAACAATAATAATAACATATTATTAAAATTGATTTTGTATTAATGGCCAAGAAAGTTTCCAAGATAATTTAACCCTCTGCAACTGACGTGTAGACTCATGGACACCTTTATCAGTAATCTAGTGATTATACAGAGAAATCGTTAACTAACATGCATTATTATCATTAGATACATTATTAAATATCCTACAACGTATATGAACATTATTTATTAATTTTAAAATTAGCCATATCATATAGCCATAATTTTATGTATTCATTACAGCCCCTAGAACACAGCGTCGTAGAGCTCCACTGCTGGAGATGGGCCTTCCAGAACCACTTCAGCTGCAGAGGGTTAATTGACTGTTAAAAATCAGCCCATAAGTTTTATTGAACTGTGAATCTGTTTAACAGCCGACTGTTGATTCACAACAGTTTATTTTCATTAAATACGAGTAACCTAACTTATTTTGCTAACCATGTGATAATAATAAAAATATCGCCATTAATTGATTAAATATAAATAGTTAAAATATGTTTAGAAATTAAGAAACATTTTAATATAATTATTATGACAAAATCATGGATTCTACAAATTAGGATCGTGCGTTCAATGTACGTGTATCTATGATCAATGATATACGTCACGTGATTCGTTAGCTTTTTTTTTTGGTTCTATTCTCCCGATGGATGATGAATGAGATGATAGGGAAGGCAAAGGCTCTATAGCCCATACAGCCAAGTCTGACGTAATATATATTTCTTTTTTATGAGTTAATGAGGTCTTCATCAAATTCCAGATGCTGCAGAATTTGATGCTTTTCTTGGAGTCACTCGCGGAACCATCCACTGCTCAAACACGTCGGGTAAAATATGAGAGTTGACAGCGCGGGAAAACCGCAAAAAATAAACTGCAACTTGTGCCCCATATTTAAAGTCCAATTTATCGTTTTCCATAATTACTCACATTGTAGCACATTATTAAACAAAACAACACCACTTTTGACATCCACAGTAAATTAATTTACAAAACAAAAACTTGCACTTGACATGTTCACGCAAAATGGGGCGAAGAACTCCTGTGATTCGTTAGCTTATCACTGATTATTTCAGCCAATAACATACCATGTGTTTGACTTGTCGCTTTAAGTACTTTTTTCACTTCGTTCGACCAGTGTGCTTAGTGAAAATGCAAGTTTCGGAAAACGTAACTGGTGTAGTTACGTTTTTATGTTTTACATTGCGTGTTATTGCAAGTTTGGCTATAATAACAGGCCATGAACATCGAAAATTCAGTAAAAAAAACTCTACTACTATAGTTGCGTTTACGAAACTTCAATGTCACACTAGGCATACAGGTGGATAATTTTTCGACTTACGTGTCGGTACGAAATAGTCGAGTGAAAAGTGACAGATCTCCATAGAAAACTGTCAGGGTCATACGAACTAATGTAATCGCAATGCATGTCAAAAGCGCGCGAATCTTCGAAGAAGCGAAAAAGTAAGCAAGCTTTAATTTATTTAAATTATTAAATATGTCAAAACATAACTCAGGTCAACAAAATGAAAAAAAAAAAGGTGACGAGTTATTTTTTTGTGTTTTTGCATTAGGTGTGCACTGTGCATTGGCAACACTAAAAGTCCCGACCGAATCTAGAGATTGGAGGTGGACTGGCCTTGCTTCGGCTCGCGGGACTGTTTCTCTCAATGCGAACTGATAAAGTAGATTTTTGTGTGAGATGGGACGGGGGAGGCAGCCCAGTGGGATTGTTGCTGGGCTTGGAGCCTTTAGCCCAGGACTGTAGCCCTGGAGGATAAAACGTGCGTAGTTCAATAGGTTGCTTATACTATGGATATATGTTGCATGTTATTTGTCCGTTTTCTGTTTTAGTGTTTGTGATCCATCGCACCAAGCTAAAAGTCAAAACAATGTCACAAGATAGTTACTTTTTAAATTAATCTATACAAACGTGATGTTGGCACAAATGCCTTAGTGGCGATTGCACTAGTTTTACTAGTATTAAAAAAAAGAATTTGAACACGATTTAAAGTTAATTAGCAACACTGAAGCGACGTTCACAGATAAGTTGGGGCTAACTCCCTCGATAATCGTTGTGGTGCAGTTCTGTATATGTTTTATTTTGTAAATCTGATATAGCTGAGTTTTCCTTGCAGATTTCTTTCTCAGTCAGATTAAACATTAACAGGTCACTGGAATTTGCTAAGCTGCTGGTCTTCTGCTAACAGCTTACTTATTGGACCACTTTGCTGCTTAGTCTTCTACTAGCAGGAGTAGAATCATTCAAAATAATTAAATTAATGACGTTTCATAAATTCCTGTGATAGGTTTACGTGAATAAATATATTTTGACTTGATCCTTAAATGCAGATCCATGATAAACTAAAATTGATAGAAATTTCAACTAAATATTTTTTATATAACTATCACAAAAATCAAGTTCCACAACTTATAAAATAGTAAATCAAATTTGTGGACATGGGGTGCGTTCGGGGTGCTCTTGTCATCATCATAGCCCCTACAACACAGGGTTCTAGACTTCCACTGGTAGAGATGGGAATTTCAGTTTTTTTCTGTAGAATTTGGCCTATAATTTGTTGTAACACGTATTTTTTTCCTTCATTTTCTTACATAAATTTAGTTAAATGTATATATTATTATCATATATTTTTATAGGTATTTGTGTATTATATTGTGTATGTAAATTATTGTTATGTATGTTTAAGTATTTGTTTTTATTTCTAATGCACCCGCAATCGTCTACCACACTCCCAAAGGTTAGCTAGTATAAAATGCCGAGAGGCATTAAGTTCGCCCTTGTACTCAACTGTTATGTTTTTAAGTGCGATAAAGAATTTATAAATAAATAAAAATATAATCGACACGCCAGACACTCGAGGGCCTGATGTCAATTTTTAATGACAATTTATAAATATATTCTTGACAAAACCCATTTGCAGCTGCAAAATTAATTATTTATTTTTTAACCTTAGTATAGGATATTGAGAAGGCCTCTTTACGATTTCCCTTTCGGGGTGGTCAGAAACCAGGAATCGAACCCGGTACCTCCGAGTCTAAATCCACGGACTTAACCGCTAGACCACGGAGGCAGTCCTATATATAATCATATATATATGTCTGACAAGGACATTTTACAGCTGTATAATTTAGTTTTATTGAAAATATTAATGTTTTTTTTTTTCTTTTTTGTTTAATTTCCTTAGACACTGCTTTAACCTGCCAGTTCTGTTTCTTGCCTTATAGCACTCTCCAGGCAGGACAAATGTGTTGTACTTGTGTTTGTAACCTTAGACTTGCCGAATTCCGGTGGGAATGTATGCCGGTACGTAAATAATTAACGATTCCACAAGTTGATATTAGTGGAACCGACGACTTATTCCGAGACGCGATAATAGTAACCTAAGCACGCTTAAAGGTGTTCCGATACGCGGTTAAACTGTTTTGCCAAAGCTGTGTGACGTTCTCGCGCTTAGACTGCTCACAATATCGAAGTAGATCGCTCTGAGCGCTGTCAGTTTTTTGTCATTATGTCGCGCGCCATTTTCAAGTTTATTTAAATTAAGTTTTCTTTTAAATTATTTAATATTGAATTCGTTTATACTGTTTGTATATTACTTATAAAACAAATCTATAATTAATATTTAAGTAGGAAGTGAAAAAAAAATGTCTGTAACACGGCAAGTTATTTTAAATTACCAAATTAAGTTAATAATAATAAACTTTACACATATAAAGATGAATAAACCGAGAGATGTATATTTGTTAGTATTCATACTCAAAAATGTGGAATCCGCAATTAATCTTCCAAACATTAAAAAAAAAAAAAAACCTTTATGAATGAAAATGCTATTTAGACCGTTCCGATATCACGCTCTGAGCATCCACATCGCGATTTTTGATTCGGAACGACGGTTCAGTGTCATATTCGTTCTAAGCGCTCTGAGCGCGATTCGGAATGAGTAACGTCACGTGGTGTTGTGAAGATAAGTTTTTTTCAACTGCCGGGTTTGAACTTACCTTTGAAAGATTTTAAGGAAAGTGTTAGGTTACGCTGTATAAATTCCTCGCCAACCCGTTTGGCCAGTGTGGCAAGTGTAGGCCAAATTCTCTAGAAATAATTCTGGAAGGCCAATCTCCAGCAGTGAAGGTCTAGAAGTCTGTGTTTAGTTCTTCTGGGCGACTTTGTATGGTCTTACGTTGCACAGATATGTTATTCTATTGATAGAAACAAGCTTGTTCTAAGAATCCATAGTTCGAAAATTATTATTTTTTTTGGCTATTCCATACAAATTGTGCATTTTAAAATTTGTATGAAAAAAAACATTTCTTTTTGTCATTTCCGATACATGTTTTGTAGAAAAATTTGTTTCTATCAATAGAATAATATAATAGACTAACGTAAGACCAAACTAAGTCATACAATATATTGACAATCAAATTTTAAAAGTACACGTTATATTTTAAAATGTGAATTATTATTGTGCGTCAATGGTGCTGAATTATTATTGATAAATATAGTAAAAATCTTAAAACTAATAGTTCTATTCAGAAACGATCCGCTAAACCAGGTCTAGTTAAGTTTTTTTACACTAGCACGAGTGACGCGCGAGGACATCAGTCCCTAACACTATGCCGGCTTGACTGGACATGACGACAATTCGAGCTTGATCCCAAAACGTGTTGATACACTTTACTGGGTGTAAAGTAAAGTATTACCACAACCGTTTCCCTTTCGGGGTGGTCAGAAACCACGCTTATAAATAAGCGGATTCACATTTAGCCAACTTGACTATAGGCCAATCATGACAAGTGACAAGCTCGTCGATGTCTCCAGCGTACCAAACTCGAGAAATATCACAAATAAATTAAATGTATTTATTTACATTAATAAATATTTTTGTGTCCCGACCAGGAATCATACCCGGTACGTCCAAGTCTAAATCCACGGACTTAACCGCTAGACCACGGAGGCTAGTTTACTGGGTGGATACTTCCCCGCCCCAGCAGACTGGGGAAATTACCACCTATTTGTTGTTCTCGTTGAAAGTATATGCCATTTGCAATAATGTCAAATGCCAATTTTTATTTAACTATTATTGTAAGCTTGCTATTCTGAAATTTATATAAAAATGACACCGCTTGAAATTTACATTAGTCTTATATATAATAAATATTCTTAGAGGTAAAATATATCTACCTGCTATATTAAATTAGCTGAGGAGAGTCGTACACACCTACTCCAGAGTTCCCCCGTTCCGCGTGCAATCGTTTTATTGAACAAAATCGTGCAGTCCGGTGAGAATTATGATGTGTTCGCATCAAAGTACTTGGAGCCATATTAATTCGCACATCAAGTCACTTAAACTTGTGTTTGAATTTTGTTATGAAATATGTATTGTTTAGACGTATAATCTGTAATGTACATTTTCATGGAAATAAATAAATGTATTTTATGACTTTTGGATACAAATGATGTGAGATTTAGATCTCGTTTTAAACCAAGGTTTAGAGGAACGTATCTGAATAGTTCTGTTAAGGCCTAGTTATATAAAAACTACCTTTTATAGACTATTAGAGTCTGGCCACTGAGAGAATGTGTTCCACCTGACAGCCGAGGATAGCGACACAATGTATTATATTATAGAGCAACGCCAAGTCAAATGATTTTTAAAGCGAAATAATGTTGATAATTAATAAAAACGCTTAAAGAACACAGGAGTAATAGGTAGTTGACTTTTGTCAAAACATGTTTTTTTTTTTTTTTTTTATAAGTACCTAACATATAATAATAATAATAATCACGTTGCCTTTCGTTTTACAAATACAAATCGTTTATTAACACAAAAGAATGTTGGTTCGTTATGGTGAACTTTATTATTATTATTGTTTTTGGTGAAATTTAATTAACAAAATCTGGACATTACTATGTCCAAAGCCCTGATAAAAATAAGAAAAAAAAACAGTTATATTTTAATTAAATAAATACGTTGTCTCAAAACATTAGTTAGCGTGAGTGACGTCACTTAATAGTAAATATTGTAACTGCCACAAAATAAATCTGCTGAAGTTATTTTTTCAAATAATATTTTTGTTTTAAGAATTCCACCCGTTTATTAAATTATATGAATAGTTAAATAAATATTAAAAAAACACATTTTACGTATTATTTCTGCATTTCAGGAATGCATTCTCTCAGCGGCCGGACTAAAGGAGATTTGTCCGTCAATTTTTAAATTAAATTTTTGCGAACCAGAGACCAGAAATGGTGGAAAAGCAGCCTAATGATTACAAAATTAGTTTTTTTTTTAAATAAAAATCGACAAAACAACCTTAAATGGGGTGTATCAGGCAAAGCTTTTTGTAGTTTTTTAAAATGTTTTTGTAGTTTTTCATTTTCACAACAGAAAAAGACGAATTATAAAAGCGCACACCATTTTTAAAAAGAAAAAAGGTTTAATTAATAGAATGGCAATTTAGAGATCGCCATATCTTTGATTTTGCTTGGAAATCTCGATTTATACACTTAAAAGCTGCTCACTTCGGCATAATATCCAGAAAATAATAAATATCGTAATAAAAATACAAGTTTTCTAAGCAAACTGACATGGTAGGGAGAGGAGTAGAATGGAGGATGGTGAGCGTATTATTGCGCAATAAAATAGAAAAGGGAGGCCTCCTTTTTTAAACCAGCCTATTGTCGGTCGCAAGCCCGAGACACCATTCTTCTCATCTCTTACCCACACACGATGGACCCGGCAACCGCACGGTGAATCCATGGAATGCTTAGAAATTTGTCTTCTATATTAGGTACCATCTATCGTGATACACCCCATTGAATTATCATTAACAAATCTTAATTAATTATAATTACGTATTAAGTGTACATTATGCTATATTTTGCTAATTAAAAAATTGTGAAAAAAAATATTATTTTTTATTATTTAGAAAACGGCTATAAATGTATAAATTAACTAAATACCTAGTAGATTGGAGTATGAAAAAGAAATATTTTTTTTTGAACGGGATAAATACATATACAGCTCTCCCAAAGTGATAATGCGCATAGAAATCTTCGTCACGGTCGTATTCCCCGAGCGTCGGAAGACGATATGTATATGTATATAGAGTGGTTAAGTGCATTTTCTTTATGCATAATTTAGTAGAATTATGTGTTTTGTGCTAAAAGAGATAAATATTGATTTATCAATAACGAAATCAATATAATTCCATGTAAGTAAATAGCGAGGAAAACTACACGATTGAGAATATGCTACAATCTTTGTTGGATTGATTTACTTCGAAAATTTTATAGTACTGACCTCCTTTAAATATAAAATCTCTGCCTGTGTCAGACAGACAAGCAATTGTCAAATAAACTATTTAAATAAGATAATTAAAGTTGAAATTAAATTCACATAAACACACAAACAAACAAAACCAAGAAGGGTGTGTAATAGCAGCTCTATATAATTCCACACAGAGAGAACACGTGCAGTCACCGCCAACATATAAAGATGACTGCCCGAATTGTTTTCGATTGTGTATTCATGATATTGACTTCTATTTCTTTCGAACAAGGTGCAAAATGCAAGTGCATTGTTTAGGGCTCTTACGATTCAATGATTCGGGTGTTTCCGGGAATACGACAATTAGCGAAGATCTGCATGCGCATTATTAATTTGGAAGTACTGTACTAATATTTAGAATAAAATATATTTGAGATTAAGAGGGTTGTTTTTTGAAATCCCTCTCGCTCGCACACTTTAACATTTACAAAGATGTATCTAGTCCATGTGTATGAGAAATGTATACATGTATTTGTTCCATGGGAATCAAATATTCCAAAAGACCAGAACATGAAGTCGAATTAATATTATGATCTCATAGACGAAATGATCAGGAACGGGTTCAAGACTCAGCTTTACGCAGTGGAAAATAGCGGAAAATCGTTATAAATGTTTTTGCTATTTGTCTCTGTCTAAAATTACAGCAATTTTATTTCCTAGAAAGCAGATTTACTACATTTCTCAAAAGTAAACTCAAGACCTGGAAAATATTGGATTGTGCGAGAGAGATGCAAAGCCTAACAACCCTATTAAATATTTTTAGGAGTTTTACTAGATGGAGGCTAGCCATTAAACGTGGCTAACAAATCATATGGCCATTTTGTTTGATATCAAAAGCCAATGTGATTTGGTAGCTTGTTGCTTAACACAACAAAAAAGTAGTGATGCCGAACTTTAGTTGTGTCAGTTATATTTAGAGATATATTTTTTGTAGCTGTTTATTCACTGTATGTGCTGTCTCCTGTAAGATGTTTCACAGATCTTTTTAAGCGAGTGGTCCGAATCCGGTTCGATGGACCAAAACTCCCGTGTCAGTTACATGTGAAGGAAAAAGTCATTATTGTAATAAAACAACTGTTCCTAGCGAGTAATGTAAGTTCACAGTTTGAACTGTATTTGCCGTCTTCTAAAGCTGTAAGATATTCTACAGATCTTTTCCTTAACTTTTTCACAGGCATACCACGAAACGCGAAAGGTTAGAATCCGGTTCGAAGGACCGAAAACTCCCGTGTCAGTTATATGTAAGGGAAAAGTATTTTTTGCAATAAATGAACTGTTTACTAGCGAGTACTGTATGTGCTGTCTCTAAGATGTTCTTTAGATCGTCTTATGAACGAATATAAGTGACGCGAAATGCTTTTCAGACGAACAACAAGAAACGCGAGAGGTTCGAAGGACCAAAAAATGTCGTGTCAGTCAAGCGAAGGGTGAAGTCGTTTTTGTAATAAAACAGCTACTCATAGCCAGTACTGTATGTGCTGTCTCTGAAATCTGTAAGATGTTCTATAGATCTTCCCATGAACGAATATATGTGACGCGGAATGTTTTTAACACTTACAGCATGAAACGAGAGTGGTCAAATTCAATATCAATTATATGTGAAAGGATTTTTTTTATTATTAGTTTCCAGAGAGTGCTATTATAGTACACTGATTTATTGTCTAACAACCAAATGTTTAAAAAGTATGTAGCGGTTTTGCTCAATGATCAAGATGAATGATCAAGAAAATGTTACAGTTAACTTCGGAGATCAGTAAGGATATAGTTTACTACCAATAGTATTAAAGATTATTATTAATACTATCAATACATTCCGACGAGTTGACTATCGATTTACCAACAATTTCAAAACAATACCATCGAAAATGATAGCCACACGTCAGGGCCGTCAATTTATTACGGATATTTTATTGACGCCGCACCAGAGGCTAATTGGAACTGGTCTGACTGGCCACAATAAGACTTAGGTTCACTGTGTACTAATACCATTCACTGGTATATTCGCGTCGCTTATAAGAGCGACGGGGACGCGCGCTCCTGCGGTTACTGTACGACTGATTAGGCGCAAGGAAGCTTCCCGAACGCTGTATGGGCGATGACGTTTCGTTACACTGTTTATTTATTTAAGTTATAATGTATATAATGTACTTCTATGTATAATTGTGTATTGTATACACATAAACTATAGTGTAGGTATAATGTGTATATTATAATTAGTTAATCCTACCTATTAAGGTTAGCTGGTTAAGATAGCTCGCCGCTGTACTATTTTTTCTAAGAACATTATAGAATTTAAATACTGGAATTTAAATTGGAAAGCAACGACTCTAAAACTATCGATAGTTAACTCGTAAGGAAGCAATAATATCGATTCTACAGTATCGACTTCCGAACCTTAATAACATTGCAAGTCATCAATAGTATTACCACTTGTCGATAGGTACGCGGCGAACGAGTGCCTTCACTCCGTAGCCACGACTCAGACTTAGCTGTTAAGGCAAGCAGGCCCAACAGTGAGAGAGAGACGGTTTTAGTCCGTAGGCGCCTTGGGGTCTCCTTAGGAGGCCTCACAGTGAGTCGGGCATGCGACCCCCCGCGGTGGCCCTTCAGGCTGGGGTCGTATCATTGATGATGTATCGATTCACTGTCTTTAAAAAAAAAAAACTTGTCGATAGACATAGATATTCCCACTAATGGTGGACTATCGTACGGCATCACTACAAGATTGGAGCAAATTGGAAAAAACTTAACCCTAAAACTTGCCAGGCGCCATCTAGTTAAAACGAATCGATAACCAATCATAGATCGATAGTTAAATATTGTTAAAGAAATTGTGTAAAATAAACGAAGCGTCAGGTCTAGCGTCTATGTTGATGTTTTGAAAATATTCAAATCTTCCGTCACGTCTCTTGATTATCTGAAACAAATTAAAACATAATGTGTGGTTTTTTCCTGGTGTTCAGTATTGTGCAGTGTTCTCCTTATTTCTAGGTTCCATTGTTCCACTAGATACTATAACTTGGTTTTATTATGGTACGAAAATATGTCAAATAATGTTACAAAATGTCTACGGGATTAAGTCCGCCTTTGTACTTTGTGCAATAAAGTTTTTAAATAAATAAAATAATGTATTGTTGCCGAAATAAACTTTAAGAAATTTTTTTTTGTAGTGCAGTGTCTTGTTGTTTAGTGTTATTTACCTTAGTTCTTGATGAGAGTGTTGTTTGGGGATCAAGTCTAGTAGATACTAAAATATAGTTTTGTTGACGAATAAAATTCAATGTTTGTTATTTTTTCTATTAAATTGTATTTTTTTGTTGTGCAGTGTTGTTTAGTGTTATTTACCTCAGTTCTTGGTCCAGTTCCTGTTGGAGTGTTGTCCGGGGATCATGTCCAGTAGATACTGTCTCTGTGCCTCTGCCACCCGCTGCATCTCGGCCTGCATGGCAGCATTACTGGAGGAGGAGCTGCTAGATGCTCCTGCTCCTTTACCCCCTCCTAAATACAATATGCTAGTTGTACAAAAAAATACTGGCAGCATGTCCGGCCCCTAAGCAGCAAAGCCGTTTGACGTATATCCATTTTAATACAGCGAGAGCCTTTTTAGATGGTGACTCAATTACAATAAATTTTTTTTTAATCCTAAAAAGTTTTGTTGAAGAACCAACGGGTTCCTGTTTAACTAATACCAACTTGTGGGGTTAATAAATTTGCCAATATGACGAGTGTGGGCCAATTTCTCCAGAAATTTATGGAATGCTCTTCGACAGTGAAGTTCTAGAACTCCTGAGTTCTAGGGGCTGTGATAGAGTTATCTTTTACTTTTTTCCTATAAAATATGACCTGGATTAAGCAGTGCCTGTACATTTCATTTGCATACTGGTTACTTCGTTTAAATTTTGTCTCAGGGCACGATGAATGCCGTAATTATTCAGTGATCAGAAATTTAAGTAAAATAAAATAAAAAATATTATTTTTATTAAATAATTGTACAGATCTTTTTTGAAACGGTTAATCGTTTTAATACCTTGATATCTTCTGGGTAAGTTATTAAAAAGTTTAATTATTGCATGACTGTTTTTAGAACATATATTTATCATCAGCTTGTGGCTCCACTGCTGGATGTAGGTTTTACACGATCTTGTCACCCTCATCTATACCCTACCAGCGACCTTACTCAGGACATATACGTGGTCTCGACTCTTATCGATTCTGTCACAGACGTGTGCGGCTTATTGCCACTTCAGCTTGAAGCTAATTTTAACTTACGGGTGTTAACATTTCTTTATTGTTCACACTAATGTACGATTGGTCTCTGGCGTTGCTAAAGTTCTACCTAAACGCTTTTCAGATGTCCCTCCCGGACCAGAGTAATCTGGTAAGATGAGGAAAAGCTACGGAAAAGAACTGTACATTGTGTGGTGCTGCCATAGGAACTGCTAGACACACACTTGTAGGGTGCGTTACTCTTCTAGAAAAGGGCTATTATTCACGCCGACATGACAAAGTCCTAGGTGTTATCCGTGAAGCAGTAAGTCTTTCTATTGCAAGAGCCAGAAAGGGACTGACTACAAATAAAACTTGGACCACATTTGTAAAGGAAGGGCAAAGGACGAAAACTAAATGCAAGCCCACCTCGATCCTTGGCGCCGCATCAGACTGGAAAATTCTCATGGATACATTTGAACACCATTATAGGATCCCAGATGAACTAGCTGTATCAGCCTATATAGGCCAGACATCTTAGTGTTTTCTCGGAACTTGAAAAAAGTTATCCTTATTGAACTTACCGTTCCGTGGGAATCAAATATTCCAAAAGACCACAACATGAAGTCGAATAAATATTATGATCTTACAAAAGAAATGTTCAGGAACGGGTTCAAGACTCAGCTTTACGCAGTGGAAGTTGGTGCGAGAGGAGTTCCAGCAAAATCTTTGCATCACTTACTGAAAGAATTGGGTCTAAGCAGGTCTGCAGGAGATAGATTTATGAAACGAGCTTCCAAGACGGCATTAACGGAATCATACAGTATTTGGTTGGGTAGGGAGAGGAGTAGAATGGAGGATGGTGAGAGTATTATCGCGCAATAAAAAAAAAAGGAGGCCTCCTTTTGCTTAAACCAGCCTATTGTCGGTCGCAAGCCCGAGACACCATTTTTCTCATCTCTTACCCACACACGATGGACCCGGCACCCGCACGGTGAATCCATGGAATGCTTAGAAATTTGTCTTCTCTCTCAGAAAAATACCGAGCATAGCTCTACCCATAGCTCGTCACATTTGTGCATATTAATTTGAATTAAATTAGTTATTGCGATTTTAAGATATTACATACCGAGTACAGAAGCTTGTGCCATGGCCAGTTGGTAGGTGTAGAGTAGTGGAGTGAACTGCATCATGGCGGCCGCCGCCGCTGCAGTACTCATCCCGCCCGCACCCGCACCACCTGACATACCTGAAAATATACATATATATTTAGTTAAACGTATCCAAGAAGGTTGCGTTTCAATCAAGGCATAAAAAATAGACATTTCATACCGAAGTACATTTGTCATTGTTAAGACATCCAACAGGATCCTACAGCTTCATTTCTAAAATCCTAAGACAAATAAAATCAAAATAAATAATCCTTGTAAAATCATCTTTGGATTGAGAGTAGTTTCGTGATCTACCACTAGAAGCGCCCAAGTCGGCGCAAGTTGTTCTTAGTGAGAAATATCAAAGGAAGTGATTCGAATGTAACTTATGACTCTTTGTTTTTGTATCCTTTGCCTATTTGTATGTATCATTTCTGTTTTTTTCTCCGAATAAATAAATAAAGTACAAAATCTACGCTCTGCCCAGGGGGATCAAAAATGACCAGGTTCGATTCCTGGTCGGGATACAAAAATATTTATTAATGTAAATAAATACATTTAAATAATAATTAATTTTATTGTGATATTTCTCGAGTTTGGTACGCTGGAGACATCGACGAGCTTGCCACTTGTCATGATTAGCCTATAGTAAAGTTGGCTAAATGTGAATCCGTTTATATAAGCGTGGTTTTTGACCACCGTGAAAGGGAAACGGTCGTGATGATACTTTATTTTTACTTTTTACCACGATTTTAGTGTGAAAGCTCCCAAACCGGGTTGAAATCTAATTCCTGGGAAAGCGAAGTGTGAAAAGAAACCACAGTGAAAACCAGGCTTTTTCCCCGCTTTTTTCTTATCCACCTTCTAGCAAATCAGTGCCATTGCATTAGTAACTCTTTTTCTAGACAAAGTATAAGAGTAGACCACATGACCAATAGCTGGACTCGTTGCACCCAGTATGGACCAGTCATAGATTTACAACCCCAAAATTCTGGTTTCTCTTTGCAAGCCCGAGACACCATTCTTCTCATCACTCTTTCCCACACAAGATTGACCCGGCACCTGCACGGTAAAACTATGGAATGGTTAGTTTTAGTAAAATATACTAAAATCGTTATAAATTTATGTGCAAGACGGTAAAAGATACAATTAAACACCATTATAGGATTCCAGATTAGACTATCTGTATCAGCCTTTACATGTTCAAGTGTTTTCTGGATCTTGAAAAAAAAATCATTAAATTAACCGTTCCGTGAGAATCAAATATTCCAATAGAAAAGAGAAACGATCAGGAATGGGTTCAAGATTCAGCTTTACGTAGTACTTTTCCGCCTCCGTGGTCTAGTGGTAACAAACGTTGCCGTGAACTCGGGAGGTCATGGGTTCGATTCCCACCGGGGGCAAGTTGTACATTGTATAATTTGTCTCAGTCTGGGTGTTTATATGTATAATATGTATATATTTACAAAAAAAAGTATAATATGTAGTTTATCAACCATCTAGTTTCCGTAACACAAGCCTCGTAGCTTACCACGGAAATTAGATGGCGCTGTGTGACCTGTCTGGAAATATTTATTATTATTATTTTAAGCTTAATATAGTTACCCCTGAGTAGTTGATGTTGTAAAGCCTGCATGGCGGCGGCGGAGTGTTGCTCGAACGCCATTTGTGCTGCCGCCGCGGCTGCCAACTGAAACATACAACTATGGATGACTTATCCGAATGTCATATAATAAAATACACTAACAAGTGCTGGGTGCCTAACGCAGAAGTTAGAACAAGCCAACAAGGTAAAGGCAGGCCAAAAAGTATTTATTTTTTATCTTTATTTTATCAGAGTAACTAAAATCTATCATTTTAGAGATATTGGAATTGAGTGACGTCACTTTATTCTTAGTGTATCACCGTACATTCCCACCGGAATTTGGTTAAGTCAATATAATTTAAACAAAATTGTACACAATATATATTTAACGTTAAAATATCTGTCTTGCCTGGAGAGTGCAATGTGAAGACAAGGAGCAGAACTGGTAGTGTCATAGGAACATCAACACAATAACAAAAAATAAATTAAGCTGTTGTTGCGGCTATATAGGGGCCTTGTCAGTAAATTTATATATTATTACATACCTACTTAAAAGTAAATATCGTAAACTACTCACAAGTAAATCTGCTTAATTAAGTTTGTTTTTTAAGTGTATTTTAGCATAAAGTAAAATAAAAATGAATAAAGTTAAACCTACTTTTATATAATAACTAATTATGTTAGTGTCTCAAATTAGTTGTGTATTTACTATTAAGTTACGTCATCCGGCAGCCATTTGCACTGCAGTGTTTCCGAGCAAAAATTCAAACATCAAATTTAAAAGTAGATACTTTTTGTCTTCATCATTTTGCTTCTAACATAAGACTCTCCAGGCACAATATACTTAATTAATATTATAATATATACCATATAAAATGATGTAATCAGAGCAGAGCAGAGACGTGGACAATGACAGTGGGTCTGGTCCACAAGTTTAAGGTCGTTCAGCGAGCTATGGAGAGAGCTGTGCTCTGTATTTCTTTAATGGATAAAGCGCGAAACGAAGACATCCGTCAGAGAACCAAGATTACCGACATAGCCTTCAAAATTAGTAAGCTGAATGGGCCGGACCGATGATCGTTGGAGTAGACGGGTTCTGGAATGGAGACCACTTAGGGGAAAACGCAGAGTGGGACGACACCCCACCAGATGGACGGATGACCTGAAAAAGGTCGCTGGTGGAGGCTGAAAGAGGATGGCGGAAGATCGCGTGAAATGGCGAGCCTTGGGGAAGGCCTATATCCAGCAGTGCAGAGACACAGGCTGATGATGATGATGAATCATGGGACTTAATCGAATTCCGGTGGGAACGGTCGGTGATATAATACATAATTTGATAAAATACCTGATGTTGTTTGCTGCTATTGTTTTGACTACCACTGCTGCTGGATGAACCTAGAAATATATATATATTTATTTTCATTCCTTAACTGAAGGTGTTTTATTCTTATGTCTAGTTTAAGACCACTAGGGTGGGTATTTCAAATCAAATAGTTTATTTCCTTTGGTTCGCTTGAAACAACTTGGATACAGTCAGAACTAATAAAATACGATTATTAAAACATTTTGTCTGTTTATTAATAAAATGTATTGACCTAAATTTAATTATATAATGATGACTAGACTTATTACAATACATTTAAATAAAAACAATTTTTGCATGCCACAACGATGGCTAAATGTGCAGAGCGAACTTACTAACCATATTACCGTATGTACCACATTTAAAGCAAATAAACGATTTTGAATTTGAATATATGTACTAAACAAAGTGGTAATAATAGTTGGACAGTGAACAGGGAATAATCCATATTTATGTATGTTAGGCACAACATTACTGCTATAAGTGTTCGGACCGATTAGGTAAAATTCCTGCGTCCTTATCCCTAATCATTTTCCTCGCCATATTTGGAAGTCTTAGTAGGGATGCATGGACGCAAAATCTTCGCCTCGACCAGTTCGACGAAACAACTAGTGTCAAAACCACATAAAGTTCGTTCAGTTGAAATTGCGCAGCCATACGAGCAAGAGAAAGAATAAAGAAGTGAATTGTATCTGGATCAGGCCTGCTGCAGAATTATCGAAGACATCGGCGGTCCAGTCGATTGGACGACCTAATATTGGTGAGTCCCTTTATCCTGCATTTTCTCAGGTATCTTATATTTTACTAGATCGGCTTCGGACATAACCCTCTGGCAACTACAATAAGCAAGTATAACTAACTTAGCAACTACTTAAATAAGATCGTGACTATAAAGAGGCCGTGTCAGTTTACATTCTAAATACTTAATAATAATAATTTACAGAAATCACATACAGATGTCAGATAATTAATAAAAAAAATATAGTTAAAAAAAAAGTGTTATCTTATAGTCTAAATAATAATAATGATATGTTTATTAAACATAAATTCATAACTGTATTATATCCTAATGTGCACAGGGACCCCATAAGCAAAACTTTGGTCACATTTATAATATAAGCATGGCGCACGCGAACATATCTTCACGCCAGGTCCATTGCGGGGTAGGCAGAGACAATTAAGGGCCATTGATCAAAGCCAACACATACCTCTTTCGCTTCGACGACATTCATTACCCTTTTTATCCCCTAGTTCCGAATCATGCTCAGAGCGCTTAGAATGAATATGATACTGACAGTCGTTCCGAATCAAATATCACGATTTGGATGCTCTTGAGCGTGATATCAATTCGGAACGGATAATATATTTTTTTAAATGTACAGAAGATAAGTTGCGGATTTCACATCTTCGAGTATGAATACTAACAAACACACTTGTACCGGCTTTTTCAGATTTATATGTGTAACGTCTAATATTATTAAGTTATTTTGGTCTTCTAAAATAACTTGCCGTGTTACAGACATTTTTTTACTTACTTACTACTTAAATATTAATTATAGCTTTGTTTTAAAAGTAATATACAATCATTATAAACGAATTACAATACTAAATAATTAAAAAGAAAACCTAATATTAAATAAACTTGTAAATGGCGAGCGACATAATGACAAACAACTGACAGCGCTCAGAGCGATCTACCTCGATATCGTGAGCAGTCTGAGCGCGAGAAATAATGTCATTTGTGACGTCACAAAGCTTTGGCAATACAGTTTATGCACTTCTCGGAACGTCTTTAAGCGTGCCTAGGTTACTATTACCGTGTCTTGGAACGAGGGTATATGTGCCTTTGCATGATGTATGTCATCGACTCGTTATGAGTTGTCAAGACTGTTTATTCGTTAGGTTTTAGCTGTCAATACAAATAAAATATCTACAATTACTTTATCACTATTTCATTGCGTAAATATACAAGATAAATACATGACCAAACATACATGCTCTTTTGTTTCAAACTCTTATTGCACCTTCTGCGAGTGTATAATTTATTTGGTCATGAAAGGTGAGTCCTGGTCTGCCATGGCTGCTTATACCCACAACTTTTGCATTATACGAGACCGCCTCCGTGGTCTAGTGGTAACAAACGTTGCCGTGAACTCGGGAGGTCGTGGGTTCGATTCCCACCGGGGGCAAGTTGTACATTGTTGTATAATTTGTCTCAATCTGGGTGTTTATATGTATAATATGTATATATTTACAAAAAAAAAAGTATAATATGTAGTTTATCAACCATCTAGTTTCCGTAACACAAGCCTCGTAGCTTAGCACGGAAATTAGATGGCGCTGTGTGACCTGTCTGGAAAATATATAAAAAAAAAAAACTGGTTAGTAAATTTTTTGAACATGCGTTTCTTTATTTGTGTCTCTATGCTTTCTTTCATACCTACCCTTTTGCGTATTTCGTCGTATGTATAGATTGTAAAGTGAGTACCTTTTCCTTTCTTAGCAGGCACCTCGCTCCTCTCAGAGCTGCGATCAGAGTGATGTGTGCGAGCCGATTCCGAGCTAACTCCTCTAAAATTTTTATACAAAACATATTATTTTTACTGAAATAAATAAGTTAACCTGCAGCCTCTGTTACTTAAGCGCAAACGTTATATAATCGAATCCGTTAACTATATATATATATCACGCTATTAAACTTGATATTTATTATACGGCCACTGTCAAGGTCAAGCGCTTATAGAGTTGAAAATTGAATATTTTCTAATTATGACGCAATCTCTGACGTAAATATCGAAATCTACTGAGTAACAGGGCTGCAGACCACATTCTGATATGAAGTTTAGAACCGTTGTCAATTTGGGTATCTTTTTAGTTGCAAACATTGAAAGTTAATTTAGGCCGCGTTCGTGTTATAGCATTTCCAACATTTCGTAGCAACTTCATAAACCAGCGCGAAATGTCGTTTTTGTTAAGAAATACCACTTTTTTTAACAATGCTAACATTTCTTAAATAAAACGAGCGGTGATGCTACTTTTTGACAAGTGTTTTCGTTCATGTTTTATCATACCATGGCATCCAATACACGTGATATTATTATGGTCTTTGAATTTATTACATAAAATCGTTTAATATACCTTTTTAACAAATATAATAGAAAACTATAAAGTATATAAAAATGGTAAACGATCAATTTGACATCTGTCAAAAAGTAACATCAATAACCCTCCTTTCAACACGGTACTGACATACGGAAATTAGCATCAAATGTTAGAATTTTCATTAAACGAACGACTTGTGCTAAAAAAAGTGGTATTTTCATGCTAACATTTCTTAAAACGAACGCGGCCTTAATTTAAAAATATTTTTTATTTTATTTATTTATTAAGGTACAAAAAACAGTTAACAGACAAAACATTTGACAAAATACAGTGATATAAATAAGTAGTAAGTTTGCCAACCTAACATTTGTACACAGCATGCAGTAAACAATATTAAGAATAAAATACAGAAAGACAATAATATCTAAATTTAAACATATGAATAACAATTTGGCATACATATCTTATATATAACTAAAATTATATATATTTATATAAAGACAAAAACAATAATAATATAGTAGTAATAATAAGTATTCCTAATAACATTAAATCAAACAATAAAATCAGCATATTTATTGGTTTAGTTTATGTACGTTATAAATAAAATAATTGAATATTAAATTGTATATCTGATATAGCTATATTTTCCCTGCAGATTCCTTTCTCCGTCTAGCTGCTGGTCTGAAGAGCTCCACAACCTTATCCCTTCTTCTCTATTCCGCAACCGAACCACTCGCACAGGCCAAAATATGCATCCACATACCGTAGCCACTATCCCTACGCGTACATACAAATTTGGAGACTCTTACATCTGTCGCATGCTGAAGATGTGGAATGCTCTCCCGCCAGGGTGTTTCCCCATTCCTATAACCTGGAGTCCTTTAAACGGAGTGTGAAAAACCATCTTTATAGGCCGGCATAGTAGTAGGGACTGATGTCGGTCGTCTGAGGCTGGCGTCAGTTGCTCAAATTCTATTCTTGTACCTCGCGTACCGCTT
The DNA here is from genome assembly GCA_910589645.1 of Tinea semifulvella. Classification (NCBI taxonomy): domain Eukaryota; kingdom Metazoa; phylum Arthropoda; class Insecta; order Lepidoptera; family Tineidae; genus Tinea; species Tinea semifulvella. Next base: position 3,476,547 of record OU342604.1, read on the forward strand.
ACCATCAGGTGGGCGCGGTGTCACATGTCGTGCACAGTATAAAAAAAAAAAAAAAAAAGTGATTAAAGATATTTTGACTTTGACTTTTATTATATTACCTGTTAGACGAAGATGTAATTTTGGGAGCTGGTGCGGGTTGGGCAGACGTGGTGGAGGCGCTGGAACGAGAACTTGTGCGGGTCACCGACATCTGCTGGGACTGGAAATATTAATTTTATTTATATTTTTAGTATTAGAATTCCTCTACTAATGATGTCCATTCCATACCATATAAAACTTGAGGTGATGAAGGTTTGTTTGTACTAGCCATGAGGACATCATATGTATATATGTCGTGTTGCTCAAAGCACCACCAAGACTGGCCATATATATAAATAAACGATATAGAACAAGAGACAGTTAGGTTTAGCCACACAATTAATTAAAATATAGTATTATATATATTTTATTTATTTAAAACTCTTTGCACTATGTACAAAGGCGGACCTAATGCTGCTAGACATTTTTACTCGATCAACCTTAGGGACATTACGAACATGGTATGTGGGAGGTAGGTGCAAATATTTTAACAGGAAAATTAAAATTCTACTAAATCTGACATAAAAATATATATTAAAACTCTTTGCACTATGTAGAAAGGCGGACCTAATGCTGCTAGACATTTTTACTCGATCAACCTTAGGGACATTACGAACATGGTATGTGGGAGGTAGGTGCAAATATTTTAACAGGAAAATTAAAATTCTACTAAATCTGACATAAAAATATATATTAAAACTCTTTGCACTATGTACAAAGGCGGACCTAATGCTGCTAGACATTTTTACTCGATCAACCTTAGGGACATTACGAACATGGTATGTGGGAGGTAGGTGCAAATATTTTAACAGGAAAATTAAAATTCTACTAAATGTAACATAAAAATATATAATAATACATACATACATTATTCATTCATTACAGCCCCTAGAACACAGCGTCCTAGACGTCCACTGCTGGAGATGGGCCTTCCAGAACTGGAGAATTTGGCCTACACTCGCCACGCTGGCCAGACGGCTTGGTGAGGATATGATGTCAATTTTTTTATGACAATTTATTAACGATTCCACAAGTTGGCATTAGTGGAACCGGGACCGACGGCTTAACGTGCTCTCCGAGGCACGGAAACAGTGGTGAAGAAGACAGAAGACAAATGTCTAAGCATTCCATGGATTCACCGTGCGGGTGCCGGGTCCATCGTGTGTGGGTAAGAGATGAGAAGAATGGTGTCTCGGGCTTGCGACCGACAATAGGCTGGTTTAAGAAAAGGAGGCCTCCCTTTTTTTTCTATTGTAAATCTATGACAAATGTACGTAAGAAAAGTGTATTTCTCATTGGTACATGTCGGGTGGGTTTGAACCTACCTCTGTAGGATTTAAGGTACGCGTTGCGTTCTTACAACCGTGCTACCACCGCGCCATACATACATAAATATATACAATATTACTTACAGCTGTTATATCTACAAAGAAGTATCTAAAAAGTTAATACACACATTTACCGGTGTAGCACGAGAATGTGCAGGAGGTGGTTGTGCTGGCGGAGGACTGGGGGCAGCAAGTCGACGTTCTATTTCTTGTTCCTGTTGTAAGGCGCGAACGAATGCAGTCTTCAAACGAGCAGTATGTTCAGCCTGGAATGAATTAAATACACAGGTTTTAGTTAGATTCACCGTCCAGGTCAATTGTGTGTGGGAAAGAGAGGAGAAGAATGGTTGCCACCGACTAAAGGCTGGTTTACAATTCCACCATGCTGCTCCTCTCCCTAACCAATCTAATACTGTATGATTTCGTCAACTGCGTCTTGGAAGCTCGTTCCATAACAGTATCTCCTGCAGACCTGCTTAGGCCCAATTATTTCAGTAAGTGGTGTAAAGATTTTGCTGTAATTCCTTTAAGCTGAGTCTTGAATCCGTTCCTGATCATTTCTTCTGTGAGATCATAATATTTGTTCAGTTTCATGCTGTGATGAATCATACATTTACAACACCATCGTTCCTGTGAGGAGGAGAGCACGTAAGCCGTCGCTCGGTCCCGGTTCCACTAATACCAACTAGTGGAATCGGTAATAAATTATTATTAAAATTGACATCAAACTCTCGCCAACTGGTGTAGGCCAAATTCTTCAAATATATGTTCTGGAAAGCCCATCTCCAACAGTGGAGGTCTAGGATTCCTACTCCATCCACTCCGTCTTCAGGCCGGGTCTGAGCATTAGAATAGTTCTGGAATGCAAGAGCCCGCTGGTTCTCCGGTAGTTGATGTTTTAGCCTAACACAGGTAGAAAAGGAAGGACTCATCAGGGATGGCACCTCGCCGATTTTAGTGTACACTGAGTTTAAACTTGTAGGTAACTAGACTTGCTGCTTGAATTGAATTTGATGTGTCTTGATCCGTGGTTTTGTTAAAGAGAGCGCACAAAATCGAAGCCGGCCTTTATATCAGCTTGCAGAATGTTCTCGACCGGCCACAATGACATTGTTGACGTTTAGTGACGAGGCGCGATTGGTTATTGGATAATGTTAAGACATCCAACAGGATCCTACACCAATTTATCCCATCCACATTCATTCCCAAATTCCTACCACCAAGCTTGGTAGATTCGTCTATGGATCGCGAGTAGTTTCGTGATCTACCACTAGAGGCGCCCAAGTTGGCGCCAGTACAAAATCTACGCTCGGCCCGTGCGGTTCGAAAATCACCGCGATTTTAGTGTGAAAGCTCCCAAGCGGGGTTGGACTCTAAGTGAAGTGTGAGAAGAAAGCGTGCCCGCAGTGAAAACCTGGCTTTTTTCCCGTGGTATGTCCTTTTTTTCTTGTCCACTTGTTGGTTCTAGCAGATCCTTGTCATTTGCTTCAGTGACTCATTTTCTAGACAAAGTAGCAGAGTAGACCGCCTGACCGATGATGGCTGGACCCGTGTTACCCAGTACGGACCGGATAAAGATAGGGAGGGGACGTGGTATCAGTCGATGTGCGAGGCCGCAACGAATACATTACCTTGAGTGCCCTCTTGACATTTCCCGAGACACAGAGCTCGCAGAGCAGCCTCGCCCCCGCCACCGCGGCGTGGGAGAAGGTGGCGTCCACCCGGCGAGGCGGCGCGCGCTCCCATCTCCACACACACGTGAAGTCGCACCCGCACTGAGCGCACACGGCAGGCACAGTGGAGCGGGCCATGCTAAGATAAGCAATTTATTTATTAAAGACTCTACTGCATATTACCTTTCAATATGCCCGAAACATAGGAGCATTATATTCTTTCCTATCTATACTTTTAAAGATGGCACGTGATATGATAATTTTGTATTTTTTTTTATTATCTGGTCTGGTCGGGACACAAAAATGTATATAAATACATTTAATTAATATTTAATTTATTTGTGTTATTTCTCAAGTTTGGTACGCTGGAGACATCAACGAGCTTGCCGCTTGTCATGATTGGCCTATAGTAAAGTTGGCTAAATGTGAATCCGCTTATTTATAAGCGTGGTTTCTGAAAGGGAAACGGTCGTGATGATACTTAACCTTACTTTTTTTTGTTTAGTTTAGTATTATTAGTAATGTTAACTTAAAATATATTTTTAAAAACCCACAATAGCAGAAAAATTAGAATAGTCATAGGTGTAAAAAAAAAAAGGTCCAATTACCGCTAGCGACATCTGCAAAAAGTTTTGCGCGACTCAATAAAAGTCATACTATATCCATAGTTACTTTGTTTATTTTTTATTATTTAATGTTTATTTATTAAATATATGTTTAATGTCTATTACATCTATTTTAGAACCAACCGGTCTGAGTCGAGATGATGGCAAGCGTCCAGACGGAATGACATTAGTTCCTTGGAGATTGGGTCAATCCCTGTTGGGATTCCCTAGCCCCTTCTCACCTTCAAGGAACTTCTGTTAGAGCTGGTGTTGCAGCGGAACAAGCACAGATCAGCAAGCGTCGAAAATATGAAACTATTTGCAATAGTTACTACAATTGCAATAGTTAAACTTAAAGCCTTTTATAAAGAAATTGTTCCAAGGCTCATTGACGTCTCTGTTGACAATAGGGCTGGCAGTTTTTCTCCCAAAAATTAAGTATCCTAATTCAAAGGGGAAATGCTGCTAATGTATTGGGCACCATGCCACAAGACAGCGATTTGGAGGAGCTATTTTTTTTGTAAATATGTATTTTTATTTTCTATGTATTATTATTATTATTATTTTTTAGGTTAAATTTAGATTTTGTTTTAATATAGTTTATTTAATATTGTAATTCTTTTATAATGTTTTAGACATACCGTTCTTCGTTGGTTAGATAGTCGACGACATGTTCCAACCCCACAAGATACACGAAGTCCGTGTTGCTCGGGGAGGGGATGAAGTTCATCTCCGGTGGCGGAGGTTTGGGAGGAGGGATCTAAAGAAAACAAAATACAATCAAATGAAGAGGTTGGTTGTTAGAAAATGCGTGGCCATTAAGCCCGCCTATGTACAATTTTAGTGCAAAAAAGTATTTAAAAAAAAAAAGAGACGGAGAATAAGATCTATTTGGTATCTTGCAGTACCGTTATTAATAATAAAAAAAAAATCAGAGTCGTTCCCGCTATTTTACACGGACATGTCCGGTGCATGTTTATTATTTTGTAAATTACTTGACTGTGGACAATCATCCATCTCAAACAAGTATTGCAGAATTTGAAGTTTTTCATGGAGTAATTCGCGTCAATACCGCTCAAAAACGTCGGGTATATGGGAGTTAACACGCGAGCGCGGGAAAACCGCAAAACTAAACTGAAATTTGTACCTCATATGACTGTCAAATCTATCGTTTCCATAATTATTGACTGACAAAGTTATCGTTTCCATAATTATTGACTGTCGAAATTATCGTTTTCATAATTATTGACTGTCGAAATTATCGTTTCCATAATTATTGACTGTCGCAATTATCGTTTCCATATTTCTTGTATGTCAAAATTTTCGTCTCCATAATTATTGACTGTCAAAATTATCGTTTCCATAATTATTGACTGTCAAAATTATCGTTTCATTATTATTCACTGTCAAAATTATCGTTTCCATAATTATTCACATTGTACCACATTACTAATCAAAACAACACCACTTTTGACTAACAATATCCACAGTACAAACAAAAAATGGAATTTACAAGTCCGTGGAAAAAGCGGGAATTTTTTGTAATAACAGTTCCCGTACGTTGGAGAGCACGTTAAGCCGCCAGTCTCGGTTCAACTAATACCAACCTGTGGAATTGTTATTAAAAATTGAGATCAGATCCGTCTGGCCAGCGTGGGAGTGTGGGCCAAATTCTCCACAGTGAGGCCTACGACTCTGTGTTTAATGGTTCTGTAACAATAATTATTATAAATAACAGTGTTGTTTGTTACCTGCAATAGTGTTTTTTCCAATTGCTTTCGAAGAGCCAGTTTGGCTGCGGCTTGTCTCTGGGCCGGAGTCTGCGTATCATCAGAACTGCGACTGGAAGCCTAAATTAACGATAAATACAGTCTTACCACAAAAAAAAAACATATACCATGATTTAGGGCCGGTAATTCACCAATCCTTTAGCTTCGTTCAATTCAGTTGCCTATTAGTCATACTTTTTTTTTGCAATTAACTCACTAAGGAACTGGTGATTTACCAACTCTGATATACTGTAGTATGAAATCGTAACATATCGCACGCTTAATTCAATACTGTCACTATCCAAATGAACGAAAATCAATATTCAGAGCAAGACATATTAATAATAATAAATAAATATTTCCAGACAGTTCACACAGCGCCATCTAGTTTCCGTGGTAAGCTACGAGGCTTGTGTTACGGAAATTAGATGGTTGATAAACTACATATTATACTTTTTTTTTTGTATATATATTCATATTATACATATAAACACCCAGACCGAGACAAATTATACAATGTACAACTTGCCCCCGGTGGGAATCGAACCCACGACCTTCCGAGTTCACGGCAACGTTTGTTACCACTAGACCACGGAGGCGGTAATTATAGATTTGTTTTAATAAAATAGAGTAAAATTAGGTTCATATAAGACAAATTTCTAAGTATTCCATGGATTCACCGTGCGGGTGCCGGGTCCATCGTGTGTGGGTAAGAGATGAGAAAAATGGTGTCTCGGGCTTGCGACCGACAATAGGCTGGTTTGAAAAGGAGGCCTTTTAAGTCAAAGTCAAAATATCTTTATTCACGTAAACCTATTACAGGCATTTATGAAACGTCATTAATTTAATTATTTTGAATGATTCTACTCCTGCTAGTAGAAGACTAAGCAGCAAAGTGGTCCAATAAGTAAGCTGTTAGCAGAAGACCAGCAGCTTAGCAAATTCCAGTGACCTGTTAATGTTTAATCTGACTGAGAAAGGAATCTGCAAGGAAAACTCAGCTATATCAGATTTACAAAATAAAACATATACAGAACTGCACCACAACGATCAATTAATAACCTTTTAAATTTAGTTATCAGTACCTATGAGAATACAATACCTGGTACAGCAGTAACCCACCAGGCAAGTCAGAATTAAGGTAGACTACATGCCTATGTGCAACCCGAACATTATTATTATTATTATTGTGCGATAATATAATATATGGTGACAATATACTATTTCACAATGGAAATACAGTGTAAACTCTATATAACGACACCGAAGAGACTGTGCATTATATGGCGTTATAGAGAGTTGTCGTTAAATGGAGAGATTTTTTTATTCATTTAAATGCTTCTCATGTATAATTTATGTTTTTGGCTTAGTTTCAGTATGTTGGAAAAAAAATAATTTTAAAGTATCGGTAACTAAGCATGCTTTTAATAGTAATAAATAAATAAAGCATATTGTAAGAAAAAATCTATGAAACTGCTAGCTTAAATTTAACTTAAAACGATATTTTCTTAAATAAAACTCTACATCAGTAGTTCCCAAAGTGTGGGTCGAGTTATTTAAGTTTTTAACTTACCTAATACTTTACAATTGTATGATTATAATTGTTAACTAACCTTCTTGTTGGGGTCCTGAACGTTTGCAATTTTGTCACGCTGGTCGCGACTGTTATAACTTTGGGAACCACTCATCTAGATAATAATAAAATAGACATTTATACTACAAACACATATTAACAACAAACACAAACATATTGAGGGTATACAGACAAAAATATTTTACATATTTTTAAGGCAACTTGCGCCATCGGTCTCAATCTCTATTTAAGTCTGGTTTAGAGTTTAAACCGATGTCTTGCATCACATTAATTTAGCACTATACGATCCAACTAAAAATGAGATGGAACCTTGTTGCAGTAAATTGTGTTGAAAAGAGTGGATAATAACATATAATATCAAACAATAAATTGTACATATGGTCGATTTAAATTAATTGCATATACACTAATATACCTTAGATTATACACTAAAATACCTTTTAAATTATAGTTTATCGAAATAAAATTGTTACCCATACAAAACAAAAATATTTTACTATTATTAATTCAATTTAAAAAAACGGTACATCATCATCACGCTATCTCTGTGACTTCACAACACATTTTTGGATGTACTGTTTTAGGATGTAACCATCAATAGCAGAATATCACTCCAGTTTTTGTACGGTGTAGCAATAAAGATAGACTGTGGCCAAGGATGAATCGATATCCTTTGCATTACTTTATATTTAAGAAAACAACTTTAAGGGATTCATTAATTTCTTTTTTTCGCTGCTCCTAGCATTTATTCTTAATAATAATAATATAAATTCACCTAATTCATCTGCCAGATATTGTTCACCAAGTAACATAATACAAGTTGCTGACCCTCCATCTTGGGTAAGTATTAAATAGAAAATAGTACGCAGTTACTTCATGACCACGTGCAGTAACTTTATTTTTACTGATATTGATTTGAGACTGCAGTCTCACCAGCTATCCGTCTACACTAGGTATCTTAGTGTAGACTGGAGTGGTGGTGGATTTGGAGATGGAACATAAGGTTCTATGTCTGGATTTTACGCATAACGTGACAATGGAAAACGGTTTTTAAGGTATATTAGTGTGTATTTTTAAAAGCAATAAAAAAACGTGCATAATTCTCGGCATACAACGGATACAAATTCGTGGGCACTTCTGGTAGACCAAAGATTAATAGTAATTATAGCCTGTTCTGATGTATAAATAATATTGTATTTTGGTTTAAAAAATACAGCATCATGTCTTCCATCTGCCTAAAACGAGTCCTTGAGTATTTATTTATTTTATTTATTTATTTATTTATTCTATGGAGAACTATCGACAATACAATAAAAAATCTATGTTAAAAAGAATTAGAAACAGAGTGTCATTAAAAAGTTCTCACTAATAGTAACAATATACCTATAAAAACAACAAGTAATATTTTAACCTAAGATAATAAAGCACATACATACACATATATAATAACAGCATAAACAATACATACATGACAGAATAGACTGAAGATACGATACAATATTAATGTATTATAAATTAAAGAATAAGTTGTTAAGCTCATGTCTCACCGTCCTTACATTTGTATAAAATATGTCGATATCGCACTTGAGTAACAGCTCATTGAATGACCTACATGCTCTATTTAAATATGAATTTCGTCTATATGAGGTATTGGAATTCTGGACAACAAAAGTGGGTTTGTACCTAGATATTCTTACAGGGGTTGCGAATTTGATCTTTTCCAGGAGAGCAGGACAATTGACTTGACCGTTCAGAATTTTAAACAAAAATGTTATGTCTGCAATATGCCTACGGTTGGACAGTATTTCGACAGGAAGTATTTCGGCCATATAGCCCGCAAAACACCTGGTAACCTGGAAAGGTTTGTAATCACAGGGAAAGTCGAAGGCAAAAGGCCACGTGGCCGAAGCCCCATACGCTGGTCTGACCAGATCTGCACCTCACTAAATACCCAGATGCACGATGCCCTACATGCAGCCGTGAACAGACCCGGATGGCGCAGCATCGTCCGGGACAAAGTGATCCGTGGAGGGGGTCACGACCCTCAGCAGTGAGGAGAACGACCCAAGGAGGGAGGAATACAGCATAATTATTTTGGAAAATTTTATTAATATATATATAATATAATAAATGAATGTCTTTGAGTATGTATGTTCCGTATGCATTTCAAAACTACTTGACCGACACCGGCGAAGGTTTCTGACATAATACTACTGTTGGCCGATAGAGGGCGCGCATCAGTTCGCGGTACGAAGTTCGCCGGGCCAGCTAGTATTAATATATAATAAAGGTTAAGGTTGGTGGAAAAAGCATCTACGACATTAAGCTCGCCTATGTGCCTAATTTATTATTATTAATACAAATACAATATTTTTGTCTGTATACCCTCAATATGAAATATCATACTCACGGCATCGCTAGTACTACTTGTAACTGACGAGTTATCCTGAGCAGGCTTGGAAACATATACCAAATTTATACGACAAATAGAGGGTTTCAATCCAATAGTTCAATCAAAGATTTTTTAAGTCTGGACACCCGTATTCCAAGACGTACCCTTAACGCCTCCTCCACTCTACATTTCCTTCCAGCTGTCAAACGAAAAAAAATATCTGTAATAGTTAAAATTTAAAATAGAGCCAAGCCGACAGTTTTGCTTTCAAGGTTTGGTACATTAGACGCCATTTTTAATTTTAATCACCTCAATTAATTTTCGTTTGACAGCTGAAAGGGAATGTTGAGTGGAGGAGGCGCTGGGGAATCTTAGAATAAAAATGAAAGTATATTCAGTAACAAAATATTAAGTTACTGTGCAGAAAAGTTTTCCTAAAAATATCGCCAGTAACTACAGTTAACAGAATAGGGCAGCTGAAGTCAAAAAAAAATATAAAAAAGTCTTTATAATGTTTTTACTTAATCTTACCTTGTTATTATTAGTAGTGCTAGTGGCATGATGTGCGGTGGGAGGCGGCGCCGGGGTGATAGTTACAGATGGGGTGATACTGGCACCGCCACTGCTCGAGGACTACGAAGGAAAAGAAACATTGTATTTATTTAAATAAAAAGAAAAGACTTAACTCGCACAATCCAACATTTTCTCTGAGTGTAGATTTTAGAAATGTTTTTGAGTAAATCAACTCACTAGGGAACATAACGGACAATTTGGACATTTTTGAAACTAAATGCAAGCCCACCTCGATCCTTGGCGCCGCATCAGACTGGAAAATTCTCATGGATACATTTGAACACCATTATAGGATCCCAGATGAACTAGCTGTATCAGCCTATAGGCCAGACATGTTTTCTCGGAACTTAAAAAAAGTTATCCTTATTAAACTTACGGTTCCGTGGGAATCAAATATTCCGAAGACCACAACGTCGAATAAATATTATGATCTTACAGAAGAAATGATCAGGAACGGGTTCAAGACTCAGCTTTACGCAGTGGAAGTTGGTGCGAGAGGAGTTCCAGAAAAATCTTTGCATCACTTACTGAAAGAATTGGGCCCAAGCAGGTCTGCTGGAGATACATTTATAGAACGACCTTCCAAGACGGCATTAACGGAATCATACAGTATTTGGTTGGGTAGGGAGAGGAGTAGAATGGTGGATGGTGAGTGTATAATCGCGCAATAACAAAAAAAGGAGGCCTCCTTTTTTTAAACCAACCTATTGTCGGTCGCAAGCCCGAGACTCCATTCTTCTCATCTCTTACCCACACACGATGGACCCGACACCGTGCGGTGATCCATGGAATGCTTAGAAATTTGTCTTCTATATGTAAGACATCTTAGTGTTTTCTCAGAACTTGAAAAAAGTTATTCTTATTAAACTGTGGGAATCAAATAATCCAAAAGACCACAACATGAAGTCGAACAAAAATTATGATCTCACAGAAGAAATGATCAGGAACGGGTTCAAGACTCAGCTTTACTTTTATAAATTACAGACATTTTGTAAATACAGTGTAAACTCTATATAACGACACTGAAGGGACTGTGCATTTTATGGCGTTATAGAGAGTTGTCGTTTAATGGAGAGAAGAAAAATCAGAATTGGAAGACAAGCTAAACCAACCAAAGCCAATTGATTTCGACGATTTAGGGAGTTTGTCGTTAAATCGAGTGACGTTACATTCTCCTAAAGCGGTGCTACTAAATTCTAGAACCAAATATTATTATAATAAAAACAATCATCACGACCTTTTCCTTTCCGGGGTGGTCAGAAACCACGCTTACAAAGAAGCGGATTCACATTTAGTCAACTTTACTATGAACCCATCATGACAACTAACTGCCTCCGTGGTCTAGCGGCTAAGTCCGTGGATTTTAGACTCGGAGGTACCGGGTTCGATTCCTGGTCGGAACACAAAAAAATATATTTATGTAAATCAATACATTTAATAAATATTTAATTTATTTGTGATATTTCTCTCCTTTGGTACGCTGAAGACATCGACGAGCTTGCCACTTGTCATGGTATAGTAAAGTTGGCTAAATGTGAATCCGCTTATTTATAAGCGTGGTTTCTGACCACCCGAAAGGGAAACGGTGGTGATGATATTTTACTTTTTTTACTCTATCATGGCAAGCTGGTCGATGTCTCTAGCGTTCCAAACTCGAGATTAAATTTTTAATTTTATGCTTCGCCTTTCCCTTCGTATTTAAAACATATTTTTTTTAATTCTGAACCCCACTATTTTTCTTCGATTCCGTCTATTTTGGGGTTATGAGGTCTATACATACACATACTGTATGTATAGACAGATGTTTTTTTTTTTTATGTATATGTATGTATAAAAAAAAATGTATATATTTACAAAAAAAAAAAGTATAATATGTAGTTTATCAACCATCTAGTTTCCGTAACACAAGCCTCGTAAACTAGATGGCGCTGTGTGACCTGTCTGGAAATATTTATTTATTTATACAGAAGGGGAAAATTTAAGGCAAGCTGGTCAGACCAGATCCGCACCACACTTCACACCCAAGTCCACGAGGCCCTGCACGCCGCCGTGAGCAGACCCGGATGGCGCAGCATCGTCCGGGACAAAGTGATCCGAGGAGGAGGTCACGACCCTCAGCATTGAGTAAAACGACGCAAGGAGGATAAAGAAGTTGCTTTAGGAATTTAAATACCTAGAGTTATCCGATTGCTTTTCCACAGACTTCGTAATTTCACGTATCATTGCCTTAAATAAGGTAAAAATCTAACCTGAGTCCTATAAGGTCCGGGGGTAAGAGTGGCACCTCCAGGCAATGAAGAAGTTCTACCAGAGTTGACAGAAGACGTTGGGACAATACTGGCAGCAGAACTTGTAGAACCACGCTAGAAGGGGAATAAAGCATTGAATTAAATGTTATTATTATTTATTATGACATTATTATTTTTAGTTATTAGTTAGGACATTATTACGAGGATTAATATTAATTCTGACAATGGCTCTACATAGCTGCAATAAATACTTTTCATAGTAGTCTTGTTATATTTAAGTATATTATAAAGTATCACCACGACCGTTTCCCTTTCGGGGTGGTCAGAAACCACGCTTATAAATAAGCGGATTCACATTTAGGCAACTTTACTATAGGCCAATCATGACAAGTGGCAAGCTCGTCGATGTCTCCAGTACCAAACTCGAGAAGTATCACAAATACATAAAATATTATATAAATGTATTTATTTACATTAATAAATATTTTTGTGTCCCGACCAGGAATCTTACCCGGTACCTCCGAGTCTAAATCCACGGACTTAACCGCTAGACCACGGAGGCAGACGAAATATCACAAATAAAATAAATTGTACCAGAAAACGAATTATTAGTAGATTTGAATACTTTTTAGCATGTACTATTAAACTGTAAGTTTATCTGCGTTCAATTTAAAATTGACCCACTTACCTTAGGATGTTGGTGTGCGGGTGGCGGTGCGGGGGTCACGGTGACCCCGGGCGGGACCACACACCCGCTCCCCGCCAGAGCTGTACCAGACACGCTGTCCTGTAACATATCATCTTTATGTTGAATCTACAGCGAACCGCACATTTTTTTTTGAAAAAAATCACTGGGTTTTACAAGCAATGCGTTTCACAAATATATCTTAAGAAATTATTAAAGTCATTTACACAAATGTATGGGAAATTAGCAATTTAGCGTTTCACAAAGCAATAACAAATAATTAAGTAATTTTTGACACTGTTTTTATAAGTATCCGAAGGTTAGATTTTTCACTTTGCATGAGGGATGAAGTGGGGGACACAGTCCGGTGGGACTGGCGCTGGGGTGGGAGTTTCGACCCCATATACAGGACTGTGGTTCCGGTGTCAAAAGCGTGCAGTTCTCTATGTTGCTTACATGTTATTTGTGTATTGTCCTTATGTGTAATAACTAACTTAACTATTAAAATAATTCTGTCTATTAATCTAACAAACGTGATGTTGGCACAAATGCCTTAGTGGCGATTGCCATTACTAGTTTTTAAAAAAAGAAGAAGAAGAAGGTCCATTAACATTTTCTCAACTTTTATTATTTGTTATTATACATATATATGGATGCGAGAATCTGAACTTAAGCACGGGTGTTTTTTTACTTTTACAATATTTTTTTTTAACAATTGTACCGTCCACTGTCATTCGTTTGGTTAGTTTGTACAAATACTACAAATGAATATAACCTGACCAATTAAAATTGACCCAACAAAGATACAAGCAAATTACGGCGCTTACGCTGTAAAAATATTAATAGTTTTAAAATATGCATATATTTCATACAAATAGAAGTAAAGTATCATCACGACCGTTTCCCTTTCGGGGTGGTCAGAAACCACGCTTATAAATAAGCGGATTCACATTTAGCCACCTTTACTATAGGCCAATCATGACAAGTGGCAAGCTCGTACAAATCATACATATGCACAATAAAAAAATCCACATTCCTTAATTTTGAACAATAATAATGAATTTTTGACGTGACAACGTCTTATAAATTGGTTTGCCGGGTGACACTTCAAGAAACTGCGTTACGCTCCGCTCACGTTATGCGCTCACAATGAGAGCGAGTGAGAGGCACGCGTCCCTTCCACTCGGGCATGGTTAGACCGCCTAAGAGCGAGAGAGACAGACATAAAAAGTGAAAGACATTGACTTGACATTTTCTAGGCACATTACAGCAGAAACACTTCCTTTCATTTCATATTTCTCCTATCATCGCCCTATCCTCAACAAAATCACTCAGATAGGAACAAGTTAAGTTGTAGTAAACGCTGTTTCATTGTACGCAAATGTATTGCAAGTTATTGTATGTATATTTGTATATAAATACGTATGTATGTGTAAAGGTAAAAATAAAATTTTGTTAATATGAAATTCAGTGCGAGATTCTTTGTATAAATTAATGTTTTAAATATAATTCTTTGTATAAATAAATGTTTTAAATTGTTACTATTATTTCATCCTTCTTCCTACTATACGAATGAATATTGACATTAAAATTATTTTACCACTCAAAGTCGTTGTCACGTAAAACTTTCGCCCGTATACCGACTTTACAGGCAACCAATTTTTTTTACTAAATATAATTATTATCTCTTGTGTCACCAATGAGAAATCTTAAGTAAGATATTAACTAAGAAAAACTTAGGTGTTGAGAAAAGAGATTGCCCAAAACCAAGCCTCAGCTTTTTTGCAGCGTGCCTCAACTAAATACAATTCAATAATTAATCATAACAATTAATTGTGTTTTTTATTAAATTTAATTACAACATCTCTTTGACCCCAGCATTAAAATATAATTTAATGAAATAGTCAATTGGTTAAAATTTATGTATGAAATAGTAACAAAGCTCTATTTATACGATTAGGTTCTTTATTATGACCACGTACTTTATTATAGATAAAACGCTGGATTTCAAATCGGCGGGATCGAAACTATGTAATTATTAACGTAAAAAAAGGTTTTTTTAATTGTCGTTATGCTAGGGTATAATATATAATTACAGATTATGAAAACACAATGAATTTAACTATCAAATAAAAAAGAAATCATTATGACACGAGAACATTTTATAGGGCCCATTTCTCTATGAAAAATGGGCATTCTCATTTGTGCGTGAAAGTCAATGTGACTTAAGAAAAACTTAAAGCATCTAAGGAATAATTAAGTAGAACTTCGAGAAACCGGATGAAAGTGATTAGTGAAGGATCAGCATTGAGAAGAACGAAGCAAGAAAGAGGACCAGCTCACTATAATAGCGTAAACTGAGTCAGATAGTAATAAATATAACAAATAATAAATGAAACCTATACTAACCTTGTTATTAGGTATGACAGGTGTGTGCTGAGATTGCCTTATTTTCCTCAACAGCACCAATTTGGTTTCTTCGGCCCGGAGCTTCTCTCGTAAGGCTCGAAGTTTGCGTTCTCTTTCCCATATCTCAGCACTTGATAGCTCCTTTAAAAAACATAAGGGATTAGAAATCATCAGACTGCTCCTAGAAGACATACGGCCAGTTGCAGAAATATTCTATGATCAATATTTTTATGGCGGCTCCACATTAGTGCCGTGAATTCACGCTTGATTCACGCGCGAATTCACGCCATGAATTCACGGCACAAGTCGTGCCCTCCACATTCACGGGATGCTCACAATCGTTCGAAACCCGCCGTGAAATGGACGCAGAACCTGCTGTTTGCTGTGGCAACATATCACTATTTAGACGTATAAAACAAGAAAGTTATTAGAAAACGTTGGAGAAAAAGAAGATGGTGGATGACTGAAATACATCGTAACCGATCAAGGTATGCTCAATTAATAAGGTGTAGTCAATTTTTGAATTGACTTAGTAAGTATATGATTACAACTGTCTTTATTAATTATATAAAATTAATTTCAGACTTTCTATGAAGAAGCAGTTATCAGAATTACATTCTGAACCCAGTGGTGAATTTAAGAAATTTACTTTGAATATTTGCTTCAGAAAGTTTCTCCAATTATTTCCAAAACAGATACCCAATTTAGGCCAGCAATACCAGCAAGAAAAAAACTGCACACGTCCGAACGCCTTTGTAGTCGGGAGTAAACTGGCACGGGGCAGTGAACGCGTGAACACCGCGCGAAAGGGGCGCGAACCCTTTGTCGCGGGACAAAATACCGACTCCGATCGGGGAACAGGCGTGAATCCGCGTGAACGCCGCGAAAACCGTCCACATTCACGTTCACGCCTATTTACGGAGCTTCACGGCACTAATGTGGAACCGCCATTATATATGCCATGTGATTGGAAGTTAGCTTGTCACTATGGTTTATTTTTTTATACTAGAACGTCAGTTGTTAGAAAATGCCTCACCGATAATGCATCACACACTCCAGCACTTTTGACATCCATAAGTCTGTCTCTTTCATATTATGAATATTCATGTGTCACAGAGAATACTAAGAATGCGATGTGAACCAGCGGGGTGCACAATCATATTAAAACGTATCGACTAAGATCGATTAATAATAATAAATTATTTATTGTACAAAACCAAAACAAGTGCAGGTTTAGCATCTAGTCAAGCCGGCATAGTGTTAGGGACTGATGGCAGTTATAAGTGTCTGACTTCAGTTGCTAACATTCATGGACCTTGCGCGCCACTTACCATCAGGTGTGCCCAAGGTCACATGTCGTGCTAGTATAAAAAAAAAAAAAAGGTAGAGTAAAAATAGGTGAGATTAATGCCGCAAATGCATTTTCTACAAACTAACCTTTGTGACTGAGATATGTAATAAGCATTGATTATGTCTGTCAGATATGTCAAAAGATCTTAAACGATACATTATCGGACAATTGTGCACTCCGCCTCACCCCGCTGGTCCATTGTGTGTGGAAAAGAGAAGATATAGAAATTCTTGAAGGCGTACAAAGGCGAGCAACTAAACTTCCACACTGCTTGAGGAAGAAGTCCTATGACCAGAGACTTAGATACCTAAAGCAGACAAGTCTCAGAGATCGCAGAATGAGGGGAGATATAATTGAGACATTTAAAATTCTAACAGGAAGGTATAACTGCCCTCACCTAGCCAAAATGTTCAAGTTGAACACAATGATATTTCCCCGTCGTGATCACGGAATGAAATTGATGAGAAAATCCAGCAATACAAATGTGAAATATCACTTTATGAATAACAGAGTTGTAAATATGTGGAACAAAATACCAGAAGACATATTGAAATCCCCAACTGTAAACACTTTTAAAAACAAACTGGACAAGTGGCTAGTGACAATTGACATAGACTATGGTGATAACTGACTTTTTTATGAACTTTACACCAGTGCTTGATATAGGCATATCAGCAATGCGCTGCTCGCCTATTAATCAATAATAAATAATAATAAAAAAAACATTATTATTGTTTATAAAAAAAATATATTTACCCTATGTTGTGGGACAATTTGCAGGTCTGGATCATTTTCATTGTCAGACGAGTCATATTCATGCTCTATCTCTCTCAGCGGAGATTCTGGAGCTGGTAATGAGCTTGGAGTGATTGAAACGTTTACCGAGCGCTCATTTAGTTTGCTGCTAATATCTGCAATAAAAGGATTCATAGGATATTTATTATTAGTTTTATAGTATAATATTATATAATATAATATTACAATTTAATAAAATAAATTTTAACTCTTGCCAACTTGTCTGGCCAGCGTGGCAAGTGTAAGCCAAATTGTCTAGACCTATCATATGACCAGATGCTTAAATATCTGAAGCTTACAAGTCTTAGGAATCGTAGAACGAGGGGAGATATAATTAGGACATTTAAAATTCTAACAGCAAGGTGATGATTATGATGACAAAATTAACAATAAAACTTTCAAGATATATCTGGGTATTCACAATTTGTATTAAAAATCTATATTTACCAGTAAAAGGTGATTGGTTGCTGAGGGAAGGTTTCCTATGGGGAGGCGCGGCAGGTAGCAATACTATGTCTGGGCTCTCAGCATAACTGCGCTGGTCTGATCTCGGACGTAACACACGTCTGCCGCTTACACCCTAAATAATATATTTTTTAAATACAATGTTTTTTATTATTATAGCACTCCTAGCACGAGAGACGAACGAGAGAAGACAAATTTCTAAGCATTCCATGGATTCACCGTGCGGGTGCCGGGTCCATCGTGTGTGGGTAAGAGATGAGAAGAATGGTGTCTCGGGCTTGCGACCAACAATAGGCTGGTTTAAGAAAAGGAGGCCTCCTTTTTTTTCTATTGCGCGATAATACGCTCACCGCATCCACCATTCTACTTCTCTCCCTCCCCAACCAAATACTGTATGATTCCGTTAATGCCGTCTTGGAAGCTCGTTCCATAAATATATTGACGGCAGACCTGCTTAGGCCCAATTCTTTCAGTAAGTGATGCAAAGATTTTGTTGGAACTCCTCTTGCACCAACTTCCGAAAGAAATTGTACAAAAGCGAAGATTAATAGTTATAAGGCATTTTTAACATCTACTCTTTGGAAGAGTATCAGAGGAAGGGTAGTGGTGATATAAAATAACAAACACTATAGTACATTTGCACATACTAGGAAATACATACACTATATTCAAAGACACTATATATACATATTATACAGGGTGCGCCAGAGAAACTTACTTATTTGAAAGGTCATTAAAAACAAAAGTACTCCAGTTATTGTTTTAATTTTTATTTTATTTTAGAATACAATATCCCATTTTTTTTTAAATACAGACTTGAAAGTGACATCGGTTAAATGGCGAGCTCCATTGCGCATACACTGATTAAGTTGATTTCTGAATTTGTGTCCACTCTTTGCAGCATATCAATCGGTATGTTGGCAATGGCGTCGCGAATGTTGTTTTTGAGGTGAGCTATTGTCCGTGGCCGATCGACATAAACCAGGGATTTCAAATAACCCCATAAAAACATTTATTAGTTTTTATTTATTTGTTTTTTTTTTTTTTTTTTTTGATTTTATATATTTAGTTTAATTATTAGCCCTAGAAGAAAATACATAATTAAAGGGTCTGTAACAATTATAATATTTTTAACGAAGCGAACCTCATTCATCTACTCTGCCATGCACTGCAATGTTTACCTAGCTTTTGTTTTGTATAATTTTGTTAGTTTTTTATTTAGTTTTTCATTTGTATATATAAACCATGTCATTTTAAAATTATAATCACTACGTGAGTACAGGAACAGGTTGAAAAACAGCGTCATGCAGGTGTACTTGTACAAATGCACGACAACAGCTGACACCTGATTCCTTTTGTCACATTTGTTTAAGATAATAAGACTGTGTAATGTTTTTATGTGACAATAAATGATTTTTATTTTATTTTTTATTTTAAAAAGAAATCGCATGGAGCCAAATCTAGAGAGCGATCCGGCCATGTGAGATCGCCTCTGAGAGAGATAAGCCGGTCGGGGAAATGTTGTCGCAACAAATTCATTGAGCCTCGTGCTGTGGCTCCATTTTGCTGAAGCCACACATCCTTAGCGTTTATTTCTTCAAGGCTTGGAAGGAAAGATTTCGATTAGAAAAGAAGCTCTCGACGGCGCGGCGTATGCCTGCTGTTCTCTAGGCCAGAGCATGATGACAACTGACTAGAGGAAGAAACAAACTTGGGGACTTCCCCCTCCAATAGCGTCCCCCCTCACCCCTCTACCCACCCAACTCACCGCTCGGGAGTTTTTTCAAATAAGTAAGTTTCTCTGGCGCACCCTGTACAAGTACATATTTTCCAAACGTCAAATTGTCAGCCCAATTTCTGTATGTCTAAAAATAATGCAGTAACCAATC
Organism: Tinea semifulvella; assembly: GCA_910589645.1. Lineage (NCBI taxonomy): Eukaryota > Metazoa > Arthropoda > Insecta > Lepidoptera > Tineidae > Tinea > Tinea semifulvella. Next base: position 3,496,402 of record OU342604.1, read on the forward strand.
GTTTGAAGATAAAACTGAGTTTCATTAAAAACAACCTAGGCGAAACTGCGAGGAGCTTAGCTACAACACAAGATTAATTCACACTTAGATAACTCTAGAAAAGGTATGTACCAAAAAGTCGGGCTTGACTTGATTAACCGGAGTAACAATTAACACTTTAAAATGATATACTGGGGTACCTTAATACCATTTACTTTCCAATGAAATAATTTAACGAAACTTGGCTAGATTGTGCAACAATTTGTGTATTATAAAACGTATTTAACATTTGGGTAAACCAATAAATACAGGTTGCGCCAGAGAAACTTACTTATTTGAAAAAACTCCCGAGCGGTGAGTTGTGTGGGTAGAGGGGTGAGGGGGGGCGCTATTGGAGGGGGAAGTCCCCAAGTTTGTTTCTTCCTCTAGTCAGTTGCCATCATGCTCTGGCCTAGAGAACAGCGGGCATACGCCGTCGAGAGCTTCTTTTCTAACGGTCGCTCACTTGTTGCTACGCAAAGAGCCTTCCGCGCTCGCTTTAAAATTCTTCTTTTTTTCTTCCAAGCCTCGAAGAAATAAACGCTAAGGATGTGTGGTTTCAGCAAGATGGAGCCAAAGCACACACAGCACGAGGCTCAATGAATTTGTTGCGACAACATTTCCCCGACCGGCGCGGCTTATCTCTCACAGAGGAGATCTCACATGGCCGGCTCGCTCTCCAGATTTGGCTCCATGCGATTTCTTTTTATGGGGTTATTTAAAATCCCTGGTTTATGTCGATCGGCCACGGACAATAGCTCAACTCAAAAACAACATTCGCGACGCCATTGCCAACATAGCGATTGATTGATTGACTTCAGAAATCGACTTAATCAGTGTATGCGCAATGGGGGTCGCCATTTAACTGATGTCATTTTCAAGTCTGTTTAAAAAAAAAAATGGGATATTGTATTCTAAAATAAAATTAAAACAATAACTGAAGTACTTTTGTTTTTAATGACCTTTCAAATAAGTAAGTTTCTCTGGCGCACCCTGTATTAACAGAGAAATAGCAATTTTAGTTTAACATTGGAACATGTGATGAAAAATGAATTGACTATTATACATAACATTCACTTGTCTGCACCTCTTGAACCACTCAAACAGCATATTCCAAGCAAAATGTGTAAAAATCCTATAAGCCGAAACCTACTTGGACCGGGGAGGGATGCTAGGATATTCAATAATTCACCAATAATCCCCCTACCTGACAGCAGATGTGGTCATTGGCCTCAAACAGTCTAATGAATATTGCCTTTTGAGCCTAAATAGAGCTATGGTTTGAACAATGGTAGCAATGATAACGGGATACTGTTTTTTTTTTTTTTTTTTTTATACTAGCACGACATGTGACCTTGCGCCCACCTGATGGTAAGTGGGGAGCGAGATCCATGAATGTTAGCAACTGGAATCAGACACTCATGACTGACATCAGTCCCTAACACTATGCCGGCTTAACTGAGCATGACGGCAATTCGAGCCTGATCCCGAAATGTGTGGATACACTTTACTGGGTTTATCGACACGAACGGTGGATACTTCCCCGCCCCGTCAGACTGGACAAATTACCACCATCAGTCTGACTACCACCTGTGCCTTTAACAAACTTTCAAAACATTACAGATAGTCCACTGTGCAGAGGAGATATCAGTGCATATGCTCCAGTGTGGCTGCACTGACTGATCAGACTGAGGACTCTTCTAGAGGTCTGCAGGGTTCCCTGGCCATGCTGGAGGAGATTGGATGGCAACGCTGATGAAGCGATTTCTGTATGTCTAAAAATAATGCAGTAACCAACCGTTTGAAGATGTGGACGGTGAATTATAGAGACTTTTTGATACAACCCAGTCTAAGTGTATTTTTTTATACAATAAAATATTAACCATAGTGATTTACATACAGGGTGACTTTCTGTGCCCTTACTGTACTACTTCTGTTACTAATAATTTATTCTTTTGATAGAAACAAACAACTATTCGCCAAATTATTTGTAAGGCTTTGAGATTAGATATTTTTTGTATACATAATATTGCAAAGGCTGTAAATTTTCCCACAAATAAATAAATAAATTTCACATAGGCATAATGCCCAAATAAATGCTTCAGCACACAGTAGCCCATTGTTTGATTTGCACGCATACCTAAAAGATTGTTTCCAATTTCTATGCAACACAGTTGTGTGCTTTGTTCCTCTTCCAACAATCAATTAAAAATTCTGACACATTCTTCCAGCAGATTATTTTACAGTATCAGCACCCCGTCACTAGAACGTTAACGTTCGAAAACCACCCTCACTTAAGTTAACTTACCTTTTACAAAAAGCATGACAAGTCGACATAACTTCTCTAAATTGGTATAATATTGTATGTATTTTAAATATATTTATTATGTATTATATGTACTTGTGTTATTATATATTAGTGTATAAGTATTTTAGCTTTAGTTGCTAGTAATAGTTTAAGTTTGTTTTGTAATCCACCCACAATCACCGCTCACCATCCCAAAGGTTAGCTGTTAGAAAATGTCTATATTAAGTTTGCCTATGTACATTTAAATGTGTTTTTGTTTATTGTGCAATAAAAAGAATTTATCTATCTATCATCCCGCTCCGATACATAACAGATATTGACATCATGCAATAACCATTCGTCTCCTGGCCAAATTCTCCAGAAATATGTTGTAAAAGGCTCATCTCCAGCAGTAGAAGTCTAGGACTCTGTATTCAAGGCGCTGTGATGCGATGTGAACTTACATGCAGCGGAGGTTGTGCAGGTGTGATAGTGAGACCACTTGCAGTTAAAGCACGTAGCTCACTCAATTCCGGAGGCAGAGACCTAAAAAAAATTACAAATTTTATAGAGCAGGGGTGGCCAACAACAAATGTGAGTCCGCATTTTTCTACTTAAAACAAACACCATTCTCGATGGACATACACTCATACATTGGATTCTTTAAGGTTGGCAATTTCCAACAACAAACCTGATTTTCCAAATTTAGTGGAAAATGCTCAGACACAATATGCTCACACTACTATAACAAACTACTTACTAAGAAAATATTCAGTTTTATATTTTTACTCTTAATAAACTGCCGCCGTGGTCTAGCGGTTCGATTCCTGGTTGGGACACAAAAATATTTATTAATGTATATACTTGTAAATACATTTAATTAATATTTAAGTTATTGGTGATATTTCTCGAGTTTGATACGCTGGAGACATCAACGAGCTTGCCACTTGTCATGATTGGCCTATAGTAAAGTTGGCTGAATGTGAATCCGCTTATTTATAAGTATGGTTTCTGACAACCCCGCAAAGGAAAAGGTCGTGATGATACAAAGTGCAAAGACCTTATTTACATCCATCACATATAATGTGGGTTATAGAATAACAATAATTTACATTACCTGACACTCAGGTCAACCGCGGAGTCATCAACATCCATATCGATCTAATTCTATGCTGAAAATTACAAATTTAAAATTGTAACCAATATTTTTCCACCAAACAAATTACACTATCGAAAGGTTATAGTTCTGAACTGTTATGTGAATGAAGATAAACCTTCCGCATTGCTCTCAATACAGTCAGCTTATCTAATTATCTAAAATAAATATTTATTTTCACAAAATTTTGGAAGAGAACAATCGTTGACAAAGAATCCCCGGTGTACTGTCAAGCCATGTAAACAAATCACTAATTAAAATTTATCCAAATATATTAACGATAAGAAAAGGAAGCCTTTAATTATAGATTTAGCAAGATTTACCTAATTAAATACATAAAAAATTAATTAAAACAAAGCATATACTCCATTGACGCGTGAGTAAAACTGCATTTTGGGTTTTCTTTTACGCAATAACAGAGAATGGAGTAAAATCCATTCATACGATTGGCTTATTTATTGCCAAATGCGTTTTCAACCAATCGGAAATCAGATTGTTTTTATGAAATAATTTACAAAAACTCCTTTTTCGTTCAGAAATACAAGTTATAAGTTTTGTTATGTTTAAAATATTATAATTGATTATTTATTTAGTACATAATTACGCTCTTTCCGACAAATACTAGATTATAAGTCTTTAAATTTTGTATTATTATTTTCTTCAGATTATTATTTGTTTATTTCCGAACGTATATTCCAATTTTTTTTACTTAACTGGTTAAATTAAATTCGAAGATGTACATTGCCTTTATTATATGAGTGCCACAGTCATTATTTACAATAAACTAACGATGTAATAAATTATGAATGGTCATGATAACATTTGTCAAAGTCAAATCCAATGAAAATAAATAAAAAAATAAAAAAAACAAATCCAATGTGCTTTTGTATTATTTGTTTACTTCAATTTTTTTAAAGTTTTTATTTATATCATTCATAAAGTAATGTAAGCGATACTAATATATACAAAATAATAAAGCTAAATTTATCGTATGTTTAAGAAACTTAATTAAAATTTCAAGATAAATATCAGTAATTTTTTAACATGCCTGGGCCAGATTTACTCTCGAGTCAAGGGTTAAGATTGGACGGCAGGAGACCTGATGAGTTACGCCGTATAAGATGTAAGCTTGGTGTATTTACCCAGCCTGATGGCAGTGTATACTTGGAACAAGGAAATACTAAAGTTTTGGCTGCTGTTTATGGACCACATCAGGTATATATTTAATTGCCTACCCAAGTGATATAGAGAGAGAGATGGATTTCTTTAAGATTATTAAAGTATCATTCATCACAACTGTTTCCCTTCTGTGAACTTGTTTGTGTTTTCATCATCATCAACACAGAGTTCAAGTCTTCCACTGTTGGAATGGGCCTTCAAGAATTTTCTGGAGAATTCGGCTTACACTCGCCATGCTGTCAGTTGGCATTAGTCATTAGATGTCATTAGTGGAACCAAGATTGACAGCTAAACATGCTCTCTGAGGCATGGGAAAAGTGGTATTGTAAATCTATGACAATTGTAATTAAGAAAAGTGTATTTCTCATTGGTACATTGGTTTGAACCAACCTTTGTAGGATTTTAAGGAAAGCAATCTTACAACTGAGCCACGACCGTACCTTAATGTGTATTCTGTTTACTCAAATAATAATATATATATAAAAACACATGCAACTTTAATTAGATGCCCAACTTGTTGAAAGAAAGAGACATCATAACATCGTGTGCCAGCCTTATATTGTTAAATTTTCGTTTACACACAGATTTTTTTTTGTTTTGACACTTCAATATATTCCTGCACAAGACATAATTAAGGTAATAACTAAATAGTTTTTAACTATAACATATAATGATACAAAACAACTTCTAAGCGTAGTTATATAAATAATGGATAAATTAATATTTTATACTCATAGAATTTAGTGGTAAATGTTTATATTAGTATGGTATATATAATTAATGGTAGGTCCAATAATCAAATCAAATAATCTTTATTTACAAACAGTTATACATGAATTTCAATCAGGGGCCTGAACAAGGGTCTCTGGGACACCTGGATCTCTGGCCACCTTGCACTTCCAGTCGCAAACAATATTGCAAAACAAGGGGCTTGCAGATAGAAATAATTTTAACTAATATTTATTTTAATACCTACTTAATATTACAAATTATATAAAAAGAGAACGTTTAAATGAGTTAGTGTGGGTGTGTGTATGAGTGTGGTAGTGTTTTGTGTATGTATGCATGAGTGCGTGTTTTGTGTAAGTGTGCATTAACGTGTGGTTTTTTTTTTTTTTTTTTGTATTATTATTATTTTAGGTATTGTCGATATGTAACTTCATCGTTAAATAATACCTACTGGCTGTAGCCCTATAGTACTCTTCTTTTATATTTTTATTATCTATTTGTTTGTACTTGGTTAAGCTTTACAATGTTTAAATAAATTGTATAAGCTTGTTTTTGTGTCACCTGGGAGTGAACTGACTCCTGTCATTCAGAAATATCTACGACAGGAGTCAGGACATCCAATCTAAATTTAAAGTGTAAAAAACATATTTGTTAAATAGTGTCAATAAACGTTTTTTATTATTATAAATACATACGATATAGTTATACTGATAAACCATACCATTTTATGCAAAACATACAAAAAATAACATTTTCTAAAAATTTTAGCATTATCTAAATGCTAATTAAACTAAGCACAATCGAATTAAGCTACTGAATACTCTCTCAAAATATTTCATTTGTTATCTCTGCCTTACCTTACTACATTGTCTCTGTTTTAAATGATTATTATTATAATTTTCAGGCAGCAAAGTCAAAAAGTTCAACTGAAAATGTTATAGTGAACTGTCAATATAGTATGGCAACATTTTCCACAGGTAATTTAATTAAAACAACATTTTAATTTGCATGGCCCTTAATATTTCTTCTTTTTGTGCAATAAAATAAAAAAGGAGGCCTCCTTTGTAAACCTTCCTATGGTCGGTTGCAATCTTGTGACACCTTTCTTTCCATCTCTCTTTCCCACACACAACAGATCCTGCACCCGTACGGTGAATCCATGGAATGCTTGGAATTATGTCTTCTCTCTCTCATTGGGGACAAGAGTAAGAAATGTGGTTGATTGTGGTTGGGTTTAGGTTAACTTATCTTTATTTATTGCTGACATTTTTATTATCATCATTACCGCCCCTAGAACACAGAGTCCACTCCACTGCTGGAGAAATTTCTGGAGATTTTGGGCTACACTCGTCACACGGGCAGATGGGTTGGCGAAAGTTTTTTAATGACAATTTAATAACTAGTCTACAAGTTGGTATTAGAACCTGAACCAACTGCTGAAAGTGCTCTCTGAGGCACGGGAACGGTGGTTAGAGATTGCAAACCGGGCCCGGCCGGGTTGGCGGCGAATGTGACCGGACCCGGCCGGGTTGAAAAACATACCGGGTTGCAATCTCTAACGGTGATGTTGTAAATCTATGACAAATGTACATAAGTGATTTCTTGTTGGTACATGCTGGGGTTTGAACCCACCACTTTACGATGTCAAGGATTTGTATTATGCATGAATATAAATGTCTTATGAAGACAATTCCATGAATTTTCTGTACCGGGTCGATAGTGGGAAAGAGAGGAAATAAGAATGGTGTCTCAGGCCAGCAAATGACTATAGGCTGGTTCACAAAGGAGGCCTCCTCAGCAAGTCTTTTATGTATATACATTATGGGAGCTAAGTCCATTGTGTATGAGAAAGATATAATGAGAATAGTGTCTCTGGCTAATAGTATCTATACACTCTCCATCCACAATTATTTCCCCTTTTCTCTCCAACTAATCTTTTAAAAGACAAATTGTTTTGCAATCATAGAATTCTCCAGTGGAAGAATGGTGTCTCAGGCTTGCAACCAAATATGTGTTAGTTCAAAAACGAGGCCCCCTCTTTTTATTGCACCATAATATGTTCACCATCAACTATTTAACCATTTTTTTATAGGAGAAAGAAAAAACCGTCCACGTGGAGATCGCAAGTCGCAGGAGATGTCCATGCATCTCCGACAAACCCTCACAGCAGCCATCAAAACAGAGCTGTACCCGCGCTCACAAATAGATATCTATGTCGAAGTATTACAGGTAAACAGATAGTTTCTTATCATAGGTTGCAGAAAAACGAAGTTCCTCTAATTTGCCAGCTGGTATTTTGATGGCGCGGTGGTGGCTCCTTCCTTAAATCCTACAAAGGTCGGTTCAAACCCACCCGGCTTGTACCAATGAGAAATACACTTTTCTTACGTACTGCCGTCATAGATTTACAACACCACCGTTCTCGTGTGAGGAGAGCACGTTAAGCCGTCGGTCCCGGTTCCACTAATACCAATTTGTGAAATCGTTAGTAAATTGTCATTAAAAAATGACATGTCCTCGCCAAGCCGTATGGCCAGAGTGGCGAGTGTAGGCCAAATTCTCCAGATATATGTTCTGGAAGGCCCATCTCCAGCAGTGGAGGTCTAGGACGCTGAATGAATAAATGAAAAATTTTGATTTAATCTTCGCATTTTGGGATTAAACTCGTTTATTATATTTTAGGCTGATGGCGGTGCGTATTGCGTATGCGTGAACGCAGCAACATTAGCTTTGATAGATGCTGGTATACCCTTGAGGTCTTATGTGTTTGCGTGTTCTGCGTCTATGGCTTGGTATAAAGGAGAACCTTCAGCTTTGGTAGACGTGGGTCATGTGGAAGAGGCAGCGGGAGGAGTTTGTCTTACTGTTGCAGATCTACCTGCCACTGGTGAGTTATGTTTTTTTTCTTCTTACAATTAGTTGTAAATTTTTAGCAGATGAGTTTGAGAGTAATATAGCATGTGGATCCTATTCCCCATTTGGAATTTGTCGGCTTTCGAGTTGCACTCGGGCGAGTAACTTATCTTAATTCTGACATATGAAATAAAATGATATCGTTTAGTTGTAAGATGACACGGCTTTTACAGCCACGAATTAATATCTTTGTACATAAATATCATTATGATTAGATGGTAAGCTGACACGGCCTTTTTACAGCCACGAATTAATATCTATGTACATAAATATCATTAGGATGAGAAAATTCAAACATTTGATGCTAATTTCGTATGTCAGTACCGTGTTGAAAGGAGGGTTATAATGTTACTTTTTGACAGATGTCATTTAACATAAGAAATGGTTTGATTACATTATAGTTTATATTATATTTGTTTAAAATGTATTTTAAACGATTCTATTAATAAATTTAAAGGCCATAATACATTGTCAATTGATTTGTTATTATTTGTTACTTGTCAAAAAGTAGCCTCACCGCTCGTTTTTTTTTAAAGAAATGTTAGCATTGTTAAAAAAGTGGTATTTCTTAACAAAAACGTAATTTCACGCTGGTTTATGAAGTTGCTACGAAATGTTGGAAATGCTATAAAACGAACGCGGCGAAAAAGTAAGCTGTTGGCAGAAGACCGGCGGCTTAGCATATTCCAGTAACCTGTTAATGTTTATTCTGACTAAGACAGGAACCGGAACCTGCAAGCAAACTCAGCTATTTCAGATTTACAAAATAAAACATATACATAATTACACAACAACGATAAATAAATATCGCCCTTAACAGCTACATGTTTATTTCTTGTTGCAGGTAGTATAGCATTATTGGAAATGTCGCACAGATTGCATATAGATTATTTAGATGTAGTACTTAAGAGAGCTATGCAGGGATGCAAAGATATTGAGGTAAGATATTAGGGGAATACTGACTATACGACTTGCTTTTGCACTATTGTTACCTAATTTTAGAGAGAAAAAATAGCAAAAACATATTTTCTTATATTTCGCGAAAGCTATGTTCGACTTGAAAGCATTCAATGCAAAGCATGCTTTTTTTTTGTTCCATTCTCCCGATGGATGATGAATGAGATGATAGGGAAGGCAAAGGGTCTTGCCCATACAGCCAAGGCAAAGCTTGCTTTTTTACCAAATTTTGTATGAAAACCATAGACAAAAGCCGAGTAGAACGACTTTCAAAGCGAAATCAATTTTAATAAAGCGCTTAAATTTCTATGCGACACACAGTTGTGCGCTTCGTTCCTCTTCCAACAATCAATTAAAAATTCCGACACATTCTTCCAGCAGATGTTCAGATTCTTTTACAGTATCAGCAGCCTGCCAGTGGAACCGGCTTCCACTTAACGTTCGAAAGGCACCCTTACTTAAGTGTTTTAAAAATTTACTTACCTTACACCTTCACAAAAAGCAAGACGAGTCGAAATAATACTCTAAATATAAATACATACACTAAGAATAATAATCCATGTCATGTATATAAACTAAATATCATTTTGCTTTTTTGTAAGTTTTTGTCAAGTTTTGTACGGGCGACAAGAATGCAAAAGCTAAATATATTAATCATAGATTTGTTTTAGTAAAATAGACTAAAATCGTTATAAATGTATTTGTTATTTTACTCTGCCTATAATTAGGTAGTACAGTGTAAACTCCATGTAACGTCAATCGATTTAACGACAAACACCCTAAAGCGTCGAAATCAATTGGCTTGGTTGGTTCAGCTTGTCTTCCAATTCTGATTTTTCTACTAGTGGTAGTAAATAACAGAATTCACTATTTTGACAATCTAACATTTGCAAATAAGTAACTGAATATGCGGATTTGTAAGTGTTGTGACAAAGAAACGATGCAATATATAAATATATATTTTTTTTAGATAATCCTCGATAATGTTGTAAGAGAGCATTTAGCAGAAGGCTGGATAAAGCAAGATGGCGATGCTGCATAATATACATATTTTTTTAAAAAATATTTTTATTTTATTTACCTTTCTCCTCAAATATTAATAAAACGTGATTAAATTCTAACTTACTAAAAAGAAGTTTTTCACACATTTTAACAAATTTCAGTAAAAAAGCGTTCAGCGCTTTGCTTTCAAGTCAAACATGACATGTGTCTTACCATCATGTGTGGGAGAAGATTGGTGTCTCGGGCTTGTGACCAATTATGGGCTGTCTAATAAGCCCTATTTCGCTCATCATCCAACATACATCTCCTCTCCCTACCCAACCACATACTGTATGATGCTGCTTATGCCATCTTTGAAACTCGTTACATAAATGTAATAACGTCAGAACCGCTTAGGGCCAATTATTTCAGTAAGTAAATAAATAAATATTTCAGACAGGTCACACAGCGCCATCTAATTTCCGTGGTAAGCGGTAAGCTTGTGTTACGGAAACTAGATGGTTGATAAACTACATATTATACTTTTTTTTTTTTTTTTTTTTGTAAATATATACATATAAACACCCAGACCGAGACAAATTATACAATGTACAACTTGCCCCCGGTGGGAATCGAACCCACGACCTCCCGAGTTCACCGCAACGTTTGTTACCACTAGACCACGGAGGCGCGAAGTGGTGTAAATGTTTGTTGGAATTACTCTCGCACCAACTTCCACTGGGTAAAGCTTGAGTTATGAATCTGTTTTTCATCTGTGGGATCATAAAATTCATCGACTGCTGTGATAAATAAAAAGTCGTTCGACTTGACGCTTGTCTATGGTTTTTCAACATAAGTCGAACATAGCAATAATATTTTGATTTTGCTATCTCGGTGTTCATGTACTGCTTAAAGCGCGCTTTTTTCAGGAATAGAAACTACTAGAACACCTATCATAGCAAAATTTTGTAAAATAAAATAGTGCGCTTTGACCAGCTAGTCGAATATATTTTCCATACCTAGTACTTTATTTATAATAAGTATTTATAATAACTGATGAGGCCTAATTCTGGCGTTTTCGACTTGCGTGTCGGTTCGAAATAATCAAATTAAAAAAGCGACAGATCTCCATAGAAAACTGTCGGTTTCAATCGAGCACACATGTATGTTGGAAGGCGCGAGGCGAGAATCCAGGAGGAGAAAACAAAAACTTGCACTTGACATGTCCGTGTAAATAGGCGCGAAGAAATCATATTATTAAATTTTCTTTTTAAGCGAGGTAAAAGTTTAATGAAATATCCCACATAGTGACGTGTTGGACAGTACCTCTTCATAGTCTGTGGACAGTACAAGGAACAGTGAGCGAGCAAGGAACTGGATTTGGTCTGTCGGCCGAGTACCTACTGCTGAACGTCAGGCTGTGTAACAGCAGCAGTAACACGGTCTGTGGTAACACTTTATCTATGATAGAAGCGCACGGCGGAGCAATAGCTACACGACAGGCATATGATTAGCTATATGGTCTGTGGGCATATGTCAGCTGCACTCACAGGACAACCCACAGACCAAGTAAATGGGGAGCTTGGGTCGATTCTGCGGCTTGGCATAGCTGCGATGGTCTTTACACTCCTACAACTGCTTCTGAGATGACCTAACTGTTGGTCCCACTAGGTCTAAATCGTTAATTCATATATAAGATGTTCTGTATGACGTAATACATTACTTTATATCCTTTAACTAATCACAAGTTAAGCATCCAATAACACGCAATGTATGTACAATGTTTTCATGGTGTTTTATTAGGAATTGAGGATATGTCCATTACATGTAAACAAAACAGGCAACTTTTCCTTCCCGGCTCTCTGCAATAAAATCGTCGTAAACAAGTTTTATAATTAAAGTAAGAAATACTTATGTTTTAATTAACAATCTTATCGGTTATACAAATTATTATTATGTACATTATAAGTAACAATGAAAGTTGCGTAGGTATTCTTTGTTTCACTACTACAAATTAATGTTATTGTTCAATCATTTACCTAAAATCTATCACTAATTAAAGATAAGAAATAAATACAACAGAAATGTATAAATTACACAGCTTTTCTTTATCATTACTCATTTCACTCTTGAAAGTTGTTTTAGAAACAAGCAGACAAAACCCTTTTTATTGTGAATTCGGCTGCAGCGGATGTAAGTACTTATATTATTACTAGCTCTTGATAAGTGTATAGCTTTTAAAAAAGTCTATATATGGATTTATCTAAAGCCAATCTACGGATTTTTTAATTTCGTGGATCAAAAATCAGTTTGAGCGAACACATTCTTAGAAAATTGATTTTTGGACCCCTTGCTATCGTCACAACTAGAGTAAAAAGTTCTTACTCTACCCCAGGGCCAGCGTTCAACCTCACATAAAGAATGAGGACACTGATCTGAATTTTTAGCTCCGTATCCACTGTGAGTAGTCTCAACTACAAAGGATTTAAATTGCTTATGCATTTTTGTAAGTGTTCACAATCAATATTTAGATGCAATGGAACTTTCATGGGTTCAAGACTCGGCTTTATGTGGTGGAAGTTGGTATGAAAGGAATTCAAGCAAAACCGTTGCACCACTTACTGAAAGAATAGAGCTTAAACAGGCCTTCCGTCAATTCATTTATGGAACAAGCTTCCGAAGCAGCATTAACAGACTGATACAACGTTCGGTTGGGTAGGGAAAGGAGTAGAATTGTGGACGGTGAGTGTATTATCATGCAATAAAATAAAAAAGCAGGGCTCCTTTTTTAACCAGCCTATTGTTGGTTGCAAGCCCGAGACACCATTCATCCCATGTCTAACCCACACACAATGGATCCGGCACCCGCATAATGCATCCATGGAATGCTTAGAAATTTGCCTCCTCTCTTTGGTCAGGTAAGAAGAGGAGCAGAATGTTGAGCTCTCTCTTTCCCACACACAATGGACCCAGCACCCGTACGGTGTATCCATGGAATACTTAGAAATTTGTCTTCTAAATATACTGATGGCAAACCTGCTTAGGTCAAATTCTTTCATTGAGCAGTGCAGAAATTTGCTGGAATAATGCCTAAAGTGCCAGACTTCTCTGTAATAGCCTAATTGTAATAATCAGTCTTTAAATAATGATTTTAAAAAATGTATTATGCGAGCAAGAGGGATGCAAAGCGTTAAGCCGTCGGCCCCGGTTCCACTATCACCGACTTGTGGAATTGTTAATAAATTATCATTAAGTTGACATCAGACGCTCGCCAAGCGTGGCAAGTGTATGCCAAATTGTTCAGAAATATGTTCTGGTAAACCAGTCTCTAGCAGTGGAGGTCTAAAAGTCCTTATAGCATAATATTTAGCACCTACTTAGTGTTATATAATAACATAATAAACACAATATTGGGTTTTTGCATAGTTTATATTTTGCTTGACAATTCAAGATTGACACTCGTCATATTCGACAGTTATCTTCTATTATACTACATTCCTCCCAAACATAATAAAAAAACTAAAACATAAATAATAATGAAATTTCTTAATTATATGCCAAACGGTCAGGTGGTTTCCTAACTCGTTGCGGATATCGAATAACAGGTTCTGGTACAAGATCTGATTGTAGAGAATGGTCCGTGACAACTGGAGCATAGCTGGTAGATGGCTGATCGTATTGTGGAACAGGGGTGGGCCTGGCATACTGTGTTTCATGAATAACAAGAGGTTTGCTTGTAGTTCTCGTACTAATGTTTGTTGGTACCAGGTTAACTCTTGCTCTAAGTTGATCTGCATGTTTTCGCTTCAATTCTCCTCCAATATCTACAATATATGAATACGGACCTGTCCTACTAACAATCTTTCCAGCTTGAGATCCTTTGGAAACAGTGTTATTCACCCATACTTCCTCTCCTTCTTCGAATTCAATAAATTTAACACCTTTACCTCTACTCTCATAATTAAATTGTTGACATATTTGAGCCTTTTGCATGTTACGCGTTACATCAGGTTTAATTTGATCGAAAATGGTTCTAACTCTGCGACCAAACATCATCTCGGCAGGTGTTCTTCCAGTTGATTTCTGAGGAGTAGTTCGGTATGACCAAAGAAAATTTCGTAATTTTTCTGATAAAGTTGACGTTGTAGAAGCTGCTAGAAGTCTGCTTTTAAATGTCCTGATTACTCTTTCGGCTAAACCGTTTGTTCTAGGATGATATGGAGTACTTTTAATGTGAGTAATACCATGTTTGTTGCAAAAAGCTTCAAATATTTCAGCTGTAAATTGAGGACCATTATCGCTAACGATAAATTTTGGCAAGCCAAAACGAGCAAAAATATCAGATAAACGGTTAGTTGTTGCTAAAGCTGTTGTGTCTTTAACAGCAAAAACTTCGAGCCATTTCGTAAAAGCATCTATAACAACAATAAACATACTACCAAGAAAAGGTCCTGCATAATCTATATGGATTCTTGCCCACGGTTCTTCGGGTATTCCCCAGGAATAAAGAGGAAGTCTTGTATCATTTTGTTTCGACTGCTGACAAGACTGACATGTTGTTGTATAACTACTAATATCATGATCAATGTTTGGCCAATAAACGTGTAATCTGGCTATAGATTGCATTGCATTTATTCCACAATGTCCGTCATGTAACATATGTAAAATATCGGACTGAAGTGACTTTGGTATACAGATACGGCCCTTCCAGAGAAGTATGTTTTCTTCATATGATAATTCTGTTTTCTTTTCATAATATGTGTAAAGATGTTGTTGTAAGTTTTTTTTTTCTGGCCAAGATGTATTTATAAATCCTATAATTGTACATAATGTTGAATCATTTGATGTTTCCCTTTTTAATAATTTTCGAGTAAAAGGTAATGTCTGTGCTCGTAAATTTAACAAATGTGCTAGTCTGGGTGAGCCAGTATGTTCGATATTAGTTACATCACTGTTGGACAAAGGTAGACGTGATAAAACATCAGCTGGTGCGTTATCTTTACCCGGTAGATACTGTATTGTATAATCATAACTGTTTAATAAAATTGACCATCTTAGTAATCTATTACTTGCCACTTTGGGAGTTTCTCTGTTACTGCTAAATATTCTTTCTAATGGCTTATGATCTGTTAATAAAATGAAAGGTCTCCCATAAAGATATTGATGAAATTTGGTGACTGCATACACTATAGCCAATGCTTCTTTATCTATAGTGGAATATCTTTGTTCAGTTTCATTAAAAGTTCTAGATGCAAACGCTATAGGTTTCATTACATCATTGGAATATTTATGAAAAATGACTGCTCCTGCTCCTTTGTTAGAAGCATCACTAGATACAACAAGAGGTAAACTAGGATCATAATGTACTAACGTATCGTTTGATGATAAAATTTGTTTAAGCTCGTTAAATATTTTATTATCATTATCTGTCCAATTCCATTGATGACCTTTCTTTAGCATATGATGTAAAGGAGCGCATTTAACATGTAATCTGTCGATAAAACGGCCATAGTATGATATAGAACCAAGAAAAGACCTTAATTCACTTGTGTTGGACGGTGCTGGCATTTGTCTGATTGCTTCCAAGTGACCTTGAGTTGGATGTAGGCCAGATGCGTCAATCCTGTGACCAAGATATTCCACGCTATCTTTAAGCCATGAGCATTTTGATACCTGTGTTCGAACTCCAGCGCTTTGTAACTTGCTTAACACTCGTTTAGTTCGTTCTAGATGTTGTTCTAACGTAGATGATGTTATAAGGATGTCATCAAGATAGCATATAACTCCTTCTAAGCCAAAAAGTATCTGGTCCATTGTTCTTTGAAAAAGTGCTGGTGCAAAAGATATTCCGAAAGGTAAGCGTTTGTATTGAAAATATCCTCTATGTGTTGCAATTGTTAGGTATTTCCGAGAATCTGGATGTACTGGAAGCTGCAGATAAGCATCTTTAAGATCAATTTTTGAAAAATATTTTCCACCTGCTAATTTTGCTGTTATGTCTTCAAAACGTGGTAAAGGGTAATCATCTTTTTGAACATGTTGATTTATTGTTACTCTAAAATCGCTACAAATACGTATGTTACCATTTGCTTTTAAAACTACAACAATCGGTGAAGCCCACTCTATTGGTGTTATAGTAGTATCAACAGGATCTAGAACATCTTCGTCGACTAACCGGTCGAGTTCATCAGAAACTTGCTGTTGTAATGCAATGGGTACAGGCCTGGGTCGAAATATCCTCGGATTGATATTTGTTGGTATATGAATTTTTACTGTATGTCCCCTTATGTATCCTAGTTTTCCATCAAAAAGTTCTTTAAAGTTGTCTAATAATTCTAAAATTTTTGTTTCATTTGTTTTTATATGTTTTTTATCTGTCATCTGTTCATTTACCTTTTCTTCTGTTCCAGTTACTTGATCTCGTTTCTTTATTCTGCATAATTTTGATCCTGGTGGCAAAGGAAGGTTGAATTTAAGTAACCAGTCTAAACCAAAAAGTGGAAAATCGTTTCGCTCAGTTACATATGCTTTTAATGTGTAGGTTTGTTTAAATGCTTTTACTTCTATTTTACAACGACCAAGAGTTATTATTGGAATGTCGGTATAAGCTACTAAATTATTCGCTCTTTTAAGTTCAGGTTCTCCCACTTTCTTCCATAACTCTTTACCAATTACCGAAAAAGCAGCTCCTGGATCATATAGCATTTCAGTGGGAACACTGTTTAATATGGTACTCACCATGATTTTGTTTGGTTTTTCTGACGTCAAAGCATATATTAGGTTAACATAATCATCATTTTCATCTGAAGTTTCGTCACTATCTGCCTCTAACTGGTCTTCATTACGTTGAATGTTACGTGTTTGTTCCTGTTGATATTTCCGACTTAGGCATGCTGATGCAAAATGATTTTCTTTGCCGCAAGCAGCGCATGTTTGTCCCCGAGCCGGGCATTCTGAAAGTGTTTTGTGGAATGGTTTGCAGCAAAATGAGCATTTCTTTATTAAATTTGGTTTTCTGTTAAATTTATTTTTCGGTCGAACCAATCTTTTATTAGAGCTTGTTGTTGGTATGTTAATATTATTTATGTCGGGCTCATGAGTGCAGTTTGAACATACCATTGCTGATAAATGTGCTGCTTGCGTTTTTGCCTGCTCTAGCTTGAGTGCGGTTTCCACGACATCCATGAAAGTTGATACGTTTGTTTGGTGTTGACGAATTAACTCCTGTTGCCATTGGACATGATTGATCCCAATCACTAGCTGGTCTCTCAGGCGTTCATCAAGCGCACTTCGATACAATGTTGATGTTGTGGTTGTTGTGTTGGTGGCGCAGACACAGGATATGTTGAAATCGCAGTGACCGGCGAGGGCTCGTAATGCCGCAACAAACTGTGTTACTGTTTCGTCTGGTTTCCTCCATCGGGCGGCAAAATTTACTCGTTCTGATAGGAAGTGCCTCTGCTTTCCAAATTGTCGGATTAAAATGTTTTTGATTTCGATATATGTTTTTGTTGTTATGTCAACCGGTCTGACGGTATCGACTAAAACTTTGAAGATTTGTGGTCCAATTTTAGTCAGCAGTATGTTCCTGCGTTGTGTTTCTGTTTCTGGTGTGTCTAGACCGTGTAGTGTTAAAGCGATTTCAAACCTTTGCAAATAATATTCACATTCTTCTTGTTGTGCGTCAAATTGTTCAAACGCGAATTTTTCTGACTTCCCTGTTATAGCTGTGGTAGAAGTCATAATTTCTAGCTTTTAATAGCTCACTCGTCGCCAAATATGTTATATAATAACATATTTAAACACAATATTGGGTTTTTGCATAGTTTATATTTTGCTTGACAATTCAAGATTGACACTCGTCATATTCGACAGTTATCTTCTATTATACTACACTTAGGTCACTTTTTTGTGAAAGTTTATTGCTTAGCAGTGCGTTTTAGCTAAAGTAAAGGTATTTGCAAATTCAGAAATAATATTAAAATGACAATTTCATTGTTACAGAAGCAAAATGGCAGAGGAACTTGAAAAAACAAAACACTTGGGAGGTATAGAATCCATAACTAAAGAGGAGCAATATTATAAGCTAAAGTACACATCTGGTGAAGAAGCAAGGGTCCATGTGCTGAACAATCATGTGTTTAAATATCACATGTCACCAACTGGAGACTTTCCAGAATACCCTCAACCTGATGATCCAAAAGCCACAGGAAAAATTACAGCGAAGTCTATATCCGATTATGGGTTTGAGTACTTTGAAAAATCTCACCTCTTAGACCATGATAACAGTTACATAATAGATATCAAAAAGATAACAATAATATTTGATAAAAGCAAAGGTACAATGACTGTTACTGATAAGAGAAGCAAAAACAAATCATTTGAAGAATACAAGCCATTATGTTATGACAATAATTACAGTAAACAAACATTGATACAACATTTGGACGAGTACTTTTTTGGTGGAGGCATGCAGAATGGTAGATTTACTCACAAAGGCGAAGTTATTAAAATTTTTAACACAAACAAGTGGGATGATGGTGGAGTGACTTCTCCTTGCCCATTCTACTGGTCCACCCGTGGCTATGGTGTGCTAAGAAACACCTGGCAACCTGGAACTTACGATTTTGGTAGCAAAGATAAACATAGTATACAAACTATACATAATAGCGAGGCATTCGATGCTTTCTTCTTCATCAACCCTACTCCAAGAGACTTGCTCAGAGATTATTATGAACTGACTGGACAGCCCATATTGCTGCCAGAATATGCTTTTTATGAAGCACATCTGAATACTTTCAATCGAGATTACTGGGTTTTAGTAGAGCCTGATACAGCTGGGTCTATATTGTTTGAAGATGGTCATACTTACAAAAAATATCAACCAAGTCAAATGCATGGTAAAGTGGGCATTTTGGAATCCCTAAATGGAGAAAAGTTTAACTATCAGTTTTCAGCTAGAGCCATGATTGATAGATATAATAAACACGATTTGCCATTGGGGTGGTTTATTCCTAATGACGGATATGGCAGTGGTTACGGACAAACAGAGTCGCTTGATGGTGATATTCAAAATTTAAAGGAATTCGGAGATTATGCGAGAAAGAGAGGCGTTGAACTTGCAGTTTGGACTGAGTCCAATCTACACCCGGCTGATCCCAAAAATCCAAAAAAAGGTGAAAGAGATTTAAATAAAGAAGTTCATGTTGCAGGAGTAATGGCATTAAAAGCTGATGTTGCATGGATAGGGGCAGGTTACTCGTTTGGTTTGAGTGCCATGCAAAATGCCGCGCAAACCTTTTTAGAAGCATCAAAACACGCTCTTAGACCAATGATTATTACAGTAGATGGTTGGGCTGGAACGCAACATTGTGCCGGAGTCTGGAGCGGCGACCAATATGGAGGTGAGTGGGAGTATATTCGGTTTCACATTCCCACATACATTGGCTCCGGACTTTCTGGACTTCCAAATATAGGTTCAGACATGGATGGCATATACTATGGAGGAAACGTAAAGGTACACATCAGAGATTTCCAATGGAAAACTTTCACGCCTATTCAATTAAATATGGATGGATGGGGAAGGGTACAAAAAACGCCATTCGCTTTTGGCAGGGAAGCTACTTGTATAAACAGGGCTTACTTAAAATTAAAATCCATGTTGATGCCATATAACTATACATTAGGTTACGAGTCCACTCAGGGACTACCGATGATCAGAGCAATGGCCTTAGAGTTTCCAAATCACAGAATAGCTTACACAAAGGATTCACAGTATCAATTTATGTGGGGACCTAATTTACTTATTGCGCCAATTTATAATGACAAAGAAAAACGCGGAGTTTCTATAAGAAATGGTATATTCTTACCCGAATCGGACTTAATATGGATTGATTTCTTAGCTGGCGGAAGATATAAAGGTGGTAAAATATATAATAATTATAATAGCCCTCTGTGGAAGATACCTATTTTTGTAAAGAATGGAGCTATTATTCCGATGTGCAATCCAAATAACAACCATAAGGAAATAAGAAGGGATCATAGAATTTTACTTATTTATCCACACCGTAAGTCTAACTTTAGTCTTTATGAGGACGATGGCAATTCAAACGAATACTTGAAAAATAATTTTGCATGTACAGATATTAACGTTCATGGCCCACATAAAAATAACAAAGGATTTGTTGAAGTTGATATTTCCAAAGTTAAGGGTAATTTTGAAGGAATTGTACGTAATAGGTCTACAGAATTAATAGTTAGCGCAACAGACTACGACGATGTCAAAGTTGCTATTAATGGGGAGAATGTTGCACTGAAAAGTGTTAATACTAAAGACGATTATGATTGCAATAAAAATGTGATCTATTTTGATAAACAATTTGTTGTAAATCCATTTTTAACCGAAACAACAACAGAATCATTGCAGCAACCATTTTTACTAATTAAACTTGATAAAATTAATGTTTGTGAAAACGACATACAAATTAAAATCAACGGTTATGCTAACAATGGCACTATTATTGGATTACAAAAAACAAGCGATCAAAGCATTGAAGTTCCTTCAAATTTTACTGTAAATGAAGATGCCCTTACTTCGAACTCTATTACGTTATCTTGGAATAAAATAGAGAATGCTGTAGGGTATGAGGTAGAAAGAGATGGTGATATTTTCTATGTATTCGACAATACTACAACCACCTTTGAGGACTGTGCTTGTAATTCCACGCATGTATTTAGAGTGAGAACAGTTACTGAAAATGCAGTCTCAAATTGGAGCAAGTCTATGAATGTTACCACTAAAGATGATCCTTATAAGAATGTTGTGAAAATTGTTCAAGTGAAATGTAGCTTACCTTGTCAGGAAGGTCAAGAGATATGCAACTTAACTACACGTGATTTCAAAACAATTTGGCATACAAATTGGAGTGATGAAGGCAAAATTAGAAATCAAAAACTTGAACTTAAATTTGAATTTGACAATATACTTGATATTGATAAATTTGAATACACCCCACGCGAAGATGCAGGAAATGGTACAATATTAAAATTACAATATTCATACTCTGTTGATAATGTGAATTGGAGTGAATTAAGTAATGTGAACTGGAAATGTGATTCAAGTACTAAAACTGTAGTTTTAGACAAACAATTTAAATTCTTTTATATTTATATTCTCGAGTCAGCTGGCAATTTCGGTTCTGGAAGAGCACTTTTATTTTATCGGAAAGAAAAATAATAATAATAAAATTGTTTATGGTACATAATGTGCAGTGTACATGGACGAACTTAATGCTGAAGGCATTATCTACCAGCTAATGGTATTTTTGTGATAGTAAAAAGTAAGGTAATAAGGTGATTGAGATTGGAAATAATTATAGAATAGATACAACATCAATTAATATATAAAATGAATTATTAAATTATATGACAAATTCACTCATACCTAATAATATTACCAATACAATAAGTACATAAACAATTAAATAAACATACACATATGCTATGTTCGACTTGAGTGCATAGGTATAAAGTAAAGCTTGCTTTTTTACCGAAGTTTATATGAAAACAAACGCCAAGTTGCGTTGCTGCGACTTTCAAAGCGAAATAAAGCAAACAAGTTTTTTTTTTTTAATGCGGTGAATCGATAAATCATCAATGATACGCCCTCTGCCTGAAGGGCCAACGCGTGCCCGACTCACCGTGAGGCCTCCTAAGGAGACCCCAAGGCGCCTACGGACTAAAACCGTCTCTCTCTCACTGTTGGGCCTGCTTGCCTTAACAGCTAAGTCTGAGTCGTGGCTACGGAGTGAAGGCACTCGTTCGCCGCGTTCATGCAAGCATGCGAAGCAAAGTCTACTCAACGGCAGCAGACCCAACCTGAGGGGTAGGGGTCTGCGGTGGAGCCATCGAGGGCGAAATGGGGGACGAAGACAGCGGCGGCTGGATCAGCGACTGGAACGGTAGTGGTAGGGTCGGGGGGTCCTTAGGTCGGCGGCCAGAGGACTTGGTGAGGCCTCAATCAGTAGATTGCGCCTCGTCGTGAGCATCGGTGTCGTGCAGGACACTTATGGGGCGACGCCTCTTCCAGAAGGAATCGAGGTCGTAAGACAAGCCTCTACTATGAGAGGGTTTGAGTGGGTACTCGCCTTGGAGAAGTAGCGTAGGGATACTTATACAGTATTTACTATCCCTATGTTCGACTTGTCGCTTTAAGAACTTTATTTCGCTATCAAAGTCGTTCGAATTGGCGTTTTTCTATGGTTCTCATACAAAATTCGGTTAAAAAAGCAAGCTTTGCTTTATTTGCTTTCAAGTCGAACATAGCATATGTCAAAACGTGAATTGAATCATTTTGCAATTTAATATATAATTGGAGTCCTTCGCGCCATTTTGCGCGGACATGTCAAGTGCAAGTTTTTGTTTTGTAAATTAATTTACTGTGAATATTGTTGGTCCAAAGTGGTGTTGTTTTGTTTAATAATGTTCTACAATGTGAATAGTTATGGAAAATGATAAATTGTACTTTGAATATGGGGCACAAGTTGCAGTTTATTTTTTGCGGTTTTCCCGCATTTTACCCGACGTGTATAAGCTATAATGTTGCGAGTGATTCTAAGAAAAGAATCAAATTCTGCAGAATCTGGAATTTGATGATGACCTCATTAAGTCATAAAAAAGAAAGATATATTACGTCAGACTTGGCTGTATGGGTTAGACCCTTAGCCTTCCCTATCACCTCATTCATCATCAGTTGTGAGAAGATAACAATTTTTTTTTTTTATATATAATTATTATTATCAACTTATGAGATATCAAACTGTGATTAACTTAAACCATTTTATAGTACCTAATTAAATTAAATAAATATTTATAAATCTTTAATTGCAATATTTTATTTTAATAAATACCCCAATGTCACCTAAGTTAGGTCGAGTCTTAAAATCAATCTCCCTTGGAATGAGATAGGCTTATCGCTGTCAAGTGGAGAGAGTAAGGCTGAGTGTGAGCTGTGAAAAAAATGGATGATGTTATTTGAATCGTAATATGAATAAAAACAACAAGAATTGTGCATATAATTTTATTTGTGTCAAATCGATAAGCGTATACAATACTACTAGGAACTAATTTTGTTGTAATTCTTCTGCGCTTCTCACTGTAACAATCGTACAATGAGAGGTAGCATCTTCGAATACACAAGAAATGGACAAATCTTCTAATACACAGCTGTATTCGTGATTAGGGTACCGTTGCCTTATGTATTGGGATCTCGGGTCTTCGGACAGCAAGCTTTCTATACTGGTTTTAAACGACAAGGCTCGTTCTCCTATCAATTCATTTAATCTTGCTAACGCATCCTCTGAGAATCGAACTTGGAATCGTTGGGAAGGAGGATTGTCAATCCAGGGAGCAATTCTTATGCCATCATGGTTTAAAAGCGCAGATTGTGGTGGTGTGAATCGTTCTTGGCCATCCGGAGCACCTCGTTCTGAATCTGGTCTTCGGATTGGAGATTGGGCAAAATTGTCGGCTATAGCTGTAGATGGGGATTCGGGGGAAGGTGAAATGGGATTTACTGGAGGAATGTTACCTTCGATAGGTGAGCGTATAGGACTTGTATCAATCCTGACTGTATGAGTTAGGCGAGGACTTAACCTGAAAAATAAAATGACAATTAATAATAAAAGCAAAGTAAAGTATCATCATGACCGTTTCCCTTTCGGGGTGGTCAGAAACCACGCTTATAAAAAAGCGGATTCACATTTAGCCAACTTTACTATAGGCCAATCATGACAAGTGGCAAGCTCGTCGATGTCTCCAGCGTACCAAACTCGAGAAATATCACAAATGATTTAAATGTGGTCTCCGCCTCCGTGGTCTAGTGGTAACAAACGTTGCCTTGAGCTCGGGAGGTCGTGGGTTCGATTCCCACCGGGGGCAAGTTGTACATTGTATAATTTGTCTCGGTCTGGGTGTTTATATGTATAATATGTATATATTTATAAAAAAAAAGTATAATATGTAGTTTATCAACCATCTAGTTTCCGTAACACAAGCCTCGTAGCTTACCACGGAAACTAGATGGCGCTGTGTGACCTCTTTGGAAATATTATTATTATTTATATTAATAAATATTTTTGTGCCCAAGCCAGGAATCGAACCCGGTACCTCCGAGTCCAAATCCACGGACTTAACCGCTAGACCACGGAGACAGTGTTAATAACTGCCAATATATATTTGTATTGTCATTATTTTTACTTGTACATTCAATAGTATTTATGGACATTTCTCTTTTGCCTACATTTTGTGTTACATATTTTAGTTTTATATAAATTGTAAAATGCATATATATATAAAATTGTTATTATTTTTAGAATTATATTTGTTAATGTAATGAATTCCATGGATTCACCGTGCCGGGTCCATTGTGTGTGGGTAAGAGATGAGAAGAATGGTGTTTCGGGCTTGCGACCGACAATAGGCTGGTTTAAGAAAAGGAGGCCTCCCTTTTTTATTTTATTGCGCGATACTACGCTCACCATCCACCATTCTACTCCTCTCCCTACCCAACCAAATACTGTATGATTCCGTTAATGCCGTCTTGGAAGCTCGTTCCATAAATGTATCTTCTGCAGACCTGCTTGGGCCCAATTCTTTCAGTAAGTGATGCAAAGATTTTGCTGGAACTCCTCTCGCACCAACTTCCACTGCGTAAAGCTGAGTCTTGAACCCGTTCCTGAACATTTCTTCTGTAACATTTGTTCGACTTCATGTTGTGGTCTTTTGGAATATTTGATTCCCACGGAACGGTAAGTTCAATAAGGATAACTTTTTTCAAGTTCCGAGAAAACACTAAGATGTCTGGCCTATAGGCTGATACAGCTAGTTCATCTGGGATCCTATAATGGTGTTCAAATGTATCCATGAGAATTTTCCAGTCTGATGCGGCGCCAAGAATCGAGGTGGGCTTGCATTTAGTTATCGTCCTTTGCCCTTCCTTTACAAATGTGGTTAAAGTTTTATTTGTAGTCATTCCCTTTCTGGCTCGTGCAATAGAACTATGTACCGAAAAACAACGAATAAATGATTTTGATTTGATTTCGACACTTTAGGGAGTTTGTTGTTAAATCGAGTGAAATTACATGGAATTTACACTAATTAAAATAAATTAATTACTAAAGAGACAAACCTATTAGAATCAAACGAGTCATCAGCCAGTGTCAAAGGAGCCAGACTCTCTGCTGCATCACTTATGCCTTCAGTACGAGGTCTTACCAAGGCAGACATAGGATCACCAAATGTAGGCGAGGGGTAGTCATATTGGGGTATGTATGGCTTTATGTCCAATACTGGAGTACCATTTACCATATCCACACCTTGGAAATTTATTTTGTTACCTGTAAACATAAAAAATAATAAATTAACCAAAACAAATACAGCAAAATACTTATATTTGTATATTTTATCTCCACAAATTTCTACTTCCTAATAATATATTATCTTCATATATGTATATCTACTATAATAAGTATATATTGATAAGTATTTAAGTAGTCTATGTAGTTTATAGGTTAGAATTGCACCCCACATATTTATGCTGTCTCACTCTGCCAAAGGTTAGCTGGTAGAAAAAGCCGAAATGGCTTTAAGTTCGCCTTTGTACATAATTTTAAGTAAAGTGCAATAAAGTATTTAATAATAAATAGATATGTAAAACAAACTACCAGCAGACATATTAAAGCCCTTTAGTGGGCGTAAATAATACTTTAAGTGTTAATTCGTTTACTCAACACCATAAAAGAGTACTTATAATAGACAGTTAAAACGATTGAAAATAATACGTTTGTCCGGCTGAGGCGAGGTTACATACGTTCGCGAACGCGGTCCGGCTCGACTGGCTCGGCACGCTTCTGTCGGAGATAGTCCGCCCGAAACGCGTTGCTATTGATATCGCAACGGACGTATGCCACGACTAATTCGGGGAGGTAGTACACCAAACTAGGCAAGTAATAAATAGTTCACGTTTATGCCACAGTAATTTCAGTAAAGTATTTTAAAAACTTACCATAAATTTTAAGTATTTTAACAAGTGAGAGGCCAATAGGACATGGTCTGTGGGGTGAGCGAGTGGCAAACACTCCCTTTCTCTCTCCTTGCAACCTCGGGGGAGATACCTTAGCCGGAGTGCTACTGCTCTCTGTTGCATGGAAGTGAAATATTATCCTAAAACAGATGTTTTTCTTACGACCGGTTTTTACATTTACAAATTAAAATATCATTAAAAGACTTGATTAATACGAAAACTACATATTTAGCACAGTAATACGCGTATTGTCCTTCAAACGAAGTGTGAAAAAGCATCTCTATAGGCCGGCATAGTGGTAGGGACTGATGACGGTAGTCTGAGGCTGGCGTCAGTTGCTCCCATTCGTGGACCTCGCGTACCGCTTACCATCAAGTGGCCGCGGTGTCACATGTTCAGTATAACAAAGAAAGTATCCACCGTTCGCGTCAATAAACCCAGTAAAGTGTGTCCACACGTTTCAGGATCAGGCTCGAATTGTCGTCATGCCCAGTCAAGCCGGCAGTGTTAGGGACTGATGTTAGTCATGTCTGATTTCAGTTGCTAATGTGCATGGACTTGCGCGCGACTTACCATCAGGAGAGCGCATGGTCACATGTCGTGCTAGTATTTAAAAAAAATGTATTGCACCAACTTTCGCTGCGTAAATCTGGATATTGAATACATTAAGCAAATTTATTTTATTTATTTAATGTAAGTTATTAAATGCCTCCGTGGTCTAGCGGTTAAATCCGTGGATTTAGACTCGGAGGTACCGGGTTCGATTCCTCGTCGGGACACAAAAATATTTATTAATGTAAATAAATGCAATTAATAATTATTTAATTTATTTGTGATATTTCTCGAGTTTGGTACGCTGGAGACATCGACGAGCTTGCCACTTGTCATGATTGGCATAGTAAAGTTGGCTAAATGTGAATCCGCTTATTTATAAGCGTGGTTTCTGACCACCCCGAAAGGGAAACGGTCGTGATGATACTTAACTTTTTTTTTAACTGTCATAAAGTAGAATCATATAAATCTGTACCCATATGATCCCTGCACAGCTTCGTTCGTCGATCGCAATCACTCTTAATTAAAAATTCCATTGACAATTTTTGCAACTGGTCTAAATATTGTTTTATTCATTTTGTGTGGAAAAAATTGGAATAAACGTTTATTTATTATTATTAATTTATTGTCTTGTTCATACATACCACATATGAGAAAATTCCTCAAGTCCACTTAGAGCATGTTCCGGATTATTAAAAACGCTGCTGTCTATAACAACTGTCCCCTGTGCTGAAGACACAATATTAGGTTGTCGTGGCACTCCCCGTTTGTTTTGGAAACCAGTCTCAATAACACCCATAGGTTTGTATGTGATTGTATTATAGGAATCATGATTAACTGACGCTCCATTAGATTGGGCTGGAGGTTGTGCTGTAAAATATATATATACCGTCAGAGGAAAGGTAAAAAGGTAAAAGATTTGCAACAATGGGGTGTGATTGTGATTACGGTGGCTTTTCCGCACTTAGTCTCCATTGGACCATTGTGCGTGACCTTTACTCCTTCAGCGGAGCCATCCAATCTCCTCCAGGAAGGCCAGGAGACCCGTTACGTTCCTGCAGACCTCCTGAAGAGTCCTCGCAGTCTGGAGGAACCTTAGTCTAGGCGCAGCCACATTGTCGCACTCCATGAGCACATGCGCGGCCGTCTCCTTCTCCGCCATGCATCCTCTACACAGTGGGCTATCTGTAATGTTCAGGCAACAATGGGGTGTATCACTAACTTTTTCTCACGACAGATGGCGCGTGATAGACGGTACCTAATATAACTGTCAGTTGCATAGAAATGTCGTATTTTCATTACGAAATTTATTATTTTCTGGATATTACACAGAAGTCGATCGAATCGAGATTTCCAAGCGAAAGCAAAGATATGGTGATCTCAATATTGCCGTTGTATTAATTCAACCTTTTTTTATTTTAAAGACGGTGTTCGCTTTCCTAATTCGTCTGTAAAAATGTAAAATTCATTTTTCTGTTATAAAAATAAGAAAACTTAAAAACATTTTAAAAATAAATAAATTGATCCATCATAGGCGTAAACAAGGTACCAGTGACGCTAGCGACATCTACAAAAAGCTTTGCCCGATACACCCCATTGGAGCACTTCTAAAACTTCGTACCGCCTGACAGTCAATGAATGTACCCTCGGTCGGTATGCCCCACAAATCAGCGCTGATGCGCGCCACCTATCGGACAACAGTAGTACTATGTCAGAAACCTTCGCCGATGTTCACACAACATATTCCCAAAGTTAGGTATCATTTACTTACATTTCTTAAAAACTAGAAAGGTCACAGATCAAGCCCAATAAAAACCATTTGGTGCTCACAGATTTCCAATGCCATTCAATAATTATTCTTAAGTAATTATATTTATCTTAATGCACCCGCAATCCTCTGCCACACTCCCAAAGGTTAGCTGTTATAAAATGCCGGAAGGCATTAAGTTCGCTCTTGTACACTACTTTTTAAGTTATTTTGTGCAATAAAATAATATAAACTCTATAAATAAATAAATTCACATGCCTCGGAGAGCATGTTAAACTGTTTTAGTCCCAGTTCCACTAATACCAATTTGTGCAACAAGACTGATTCTTTATCAATGTTAATGCCATCTTGGAAGCTCATTCCATAAATGTATTAATAACAGGACCTGCCAATTCTTTTAGTAAGTGGTGCAAAGATTATGCTGGAATTCCTGTTGCACCAACTTCCACTGCATGAATCCGTTTCTGATCATTTCTTCTGTGCTATCATATTTATGGCATAAGGACGCGTGGTGAGTCTCCGATGAGATGGACTGAGTGCTCCAGGAAGGCTGCAGTTCGAAAGGAGTGGCGACAGCTTGTTAAGCGTGCCACTGACACTCAAGTGATGCATGACCACGACCACTCTGCCATATTTATATGAAAAATATGTTCCGCACCATAGAACACCAAAGTTTATTATTTGTTGTATAGAAATGTAAAATTCCTATCTCCAGTAAGAAAAACCACAAAATATGATATGAAATAGGATTTAATACCTTCAGTAACAGCACAATTTCCACAGGCAAGTTGATTTAACGAAGATTTGATGACTTGAATCTGTTTTAAATGTTCATGTTTGAGGGATTGCAGCTGTTGTCTAAAAAAAATTTGTATAATAAATAAATGATTTTTTTTATTGCATTAATATTAAATTAAAGAGCGGTAGTGGCTCGGTCCACTTCCACAACATCCTTAAAAGGTGGGTTCGAATGAACATGTACCAATAAGAAATACACAAATAGATGGCAGTCTGCCGATGGTGGTAATTTGCCCAATCTGCCGGGGCGGGGAAGTATTCACCATTTGTGCCGAACCCAGTAAAGTGTATGCCGACTTAGAGTTAGTGTCATGAGTGTCTGATTCCAGTTGTTAACATTAATGGACCTTGCGCGCCACTTACGCGTAAGGCCATCAATCGTAGTACCACTAACACCAAATTGTGAAAATATTGTAAAATTGACATCCCACCCTCTAGTACATAAGTCTCCAGAAATTTCTGGAGGGCCAATATCCAACAGTGGAGGTTTAGAACTCTGTGTTCTAGGGGCAGTAATGATTAATATTATTCAATGTATATATAATGTCATTATAAATAATTAAAAACATAATATAAATAAACCTTTAAAAAAAATTAACTGCCTCCATGGTCTAGCGGTTTAGTCCGTGGATTTAGACATATTTACAATAATATTTATTAATTTAAATAAATAATTTGATTAATATTTAATTTGTGATATCTCGGGTTTGGTATGCTGGAGACATCAACGAGCTTGCCACCTGTCATGATTGGCCTACAGTAAAGTTGGCAAGGGTCTTGATGATACTGAAAAAAATTAACTATATAAAATTTAAGTGACAATATGTATAGCACAGTATGTTATGAGACCTAAAAAAATTGACATACTCATTATTTATTACGCCCACGCAAAATGGTCGCGGTTCAATAATTATGTGAACACCACACATATAAAAAATCTGATTTACATTTAGCCAACTTTACTATAGACTAATCATGAAAAGCTTGTTGATGTCTCTATACGAAACTCGGGAAATATCACAATTAAATTAAATTTATTTAAATTAATAAATATTATTGTGTTTCAACCAAGAATAGAACCCGGTATCTGTAAATCCACAGACTTAACTGCAACAGGGGAAGTCATTTGTTTACTCTTAGTATTTAAATTATTTAGCCTAATACATAGGTGAATAAAACAATCTCTCTTTTTTAGGTCTGTGGCAAGGCTAATATGTTTGAAGAAATAAATGCAAGCCTTCTTGTCTTCAAAATTTAAGTCTTACTTAAGCCACTTGGCTAAGGAACAAATCATAATTTTTTCGACATCTATTATTAATATTTACAAAATATAATTACAATCTACTTAAATAAATATAAACAAAACCTAATAAAAAAATAAACAAACTATAAATAAAAAATGTCCTCAAGTGACATCCTACCAGAGATCATCTCAAGAAGACTGGCAACATTTCCGCTCAGAGCTGCATTTGTTTTTGTGACACCACGTAATTATTTGACTTAATGAGTGTAACTTACTCAACACTGACATTTACATTTTGTGTAGCATAAAGTTGAGACAATATTGTTGTTTATTTCTTTTTTTACAAAGTGTCTGTTATTTCTTTATTGTGGCTTCAATTCAATAATTATATCAATAATGTATAGTGAATCAAGTTGGATACCAAACATGAATGTATACGAGGCTAATACGCTGGCAGAAATAATTGCCAGCCTTCCAGTCTCCAGATTTCTCCATCAGCCGATTGGAAGAAATGGTCCCATCGTCTTAACCCCTATCAACGCAAAATTGAAATCTGTACTGAGGTTGGGGTTATTTGCGCAAATTAAGTTCTCTCTCTGTCGTACTTCCCGCACTGTACGAGGTCGCTTGGATGACTTATGTGTCTACACATGTCGCATCCAACACCAGCTTCCAAGTTTCCACAGCCCAACGGTCATGACGTCGGGTCTCTTGCCATCTCTCAGCGCTCTAGCCAGAGGGTCACAGACCATATAGCTAATCAGAGGGTCTAGGATCGCAGTGACAAGAGCTCGGATAATATCGTTGAGAGCAACGTGAAGAGAATTCAAAGCTTAACAATATTATTAAAGTGCAAAAATATCTATATAAGATAACAAATCACCTTAAATTCTTTATTTCTGTTCTTGCTAAAGACACTTGGTTGCGATAATATTCCAAATTTTCGGTCATTTTAGCATTTATAAATACAAAATATAAAATATCACACAAAATTGCAAAAATTATAGTTCCTTTCCTTATCTTAAGGATGCGCCATATTTATCGATAATCGATATTTATTAAATATCAGTGATACACCGATATTAATGACTTTTTTTTAAGTTTCTTTAGAGGACATTGTACAGAATACCCCTAAACACGTAATTTATTTACACAATATATGTTCATAACCGAGTTAAGGATCATCAAATTCCAAGTGCTGCAGAGTTTGATGCTTTTCATGGAGTAATTCACGCCAATATCGCCCAAACACGTAGGGTATACAGGAGTTCACAGCGCGGGTAATCGCAAATAATAAAGTGCAACTTCTGCCCCATATATTCGTATAGAGTCAAATTTATCGTTTTCCATAATTATTCACAACGTAGCACATTATTAAACAAAAAAACACCACTTTTGACTAACAATATAAACAGTAAACTAATTTACAAAACGAAAAACTTAGGACTGTCCGTGCAAAATGTTCGACTTGGCGCTGTAAGCGTTTTTTTGACTTTATTTCGCATTTGAGTAGCGTTTTCATTTAATTCAAACAAAATTGATCTGATTTTCGATATACAAGGCCTGATCAAATGGGGTGTATCAGGCAAAACTTTTTGTAAATGTCGCTAGCGGCACTGATACCTTGTTTACACCTGACGGATCATTTTTAAAATGTTTTTGTAGTTTTTTAGTTTTATAACAGAAAAAATAATTTTAACTTAACGTTACCTACCTTAAAAGACGAACTAGGAAAGCGAACACCGTATTTAA
The DNA here is from genome assembly GCA_910589645.1 of Tinea semifulvella. Taxonomy (NCBI): domain Eukaryota; kingdom Metazoa; phylum Arthropoda; class Insecta; order Lepidoptera; family Tineidae; genus Tinea; species Tinea semifulvella. Next base: position 3,528,816 of record OU342604.1, read on the forward strand.
AAAGAAAAAAAGGTTTAAATAATATAACGGCAATTTTGAGCGCACCATATCTATGATTTCGCTTGGAAATTTGATTTGTACACTTAAAAGCTGCTCACTTTGGCAATATATCCAGAAAATAATGAAATTCGTAATAAAAATTCAAGTTTTCTATGCAACTGACAGTTCTATTAGGTACCATCTATCATGCGCCATCTATCGTGATAAAAAGTTAGCGATACACCCCATTTGACTGGTGAAATTTAAACACCTGGTACTATATTATTGTTGATATAGTATTGTTAATGTTCGTGTGAAATTTAAGCGCAAACGGTCAATACATAATAATACTTTTGAGGCTACTACGTGAAGCAATTTGCAGTAAACGATCGTATTTGTGGCCAGAAAATTATATGGATTTTTCACCACATTATTGCGCCGTCCCATTCCAGCATGATTGTGACTGTTTTTTGGCCAAATTTGAAACGAAAGACATCGCTTAGCCACAGTATTCACCAGATTTTACTCCCTGTGATTGTTTCTGTATTCAAATACCATTACGGGGATAGCACATATTGTATATTATTTCTTAGAATAATTTTAGTTTATAACTTACAGTTAATCATGGTTTTCTATCATAATACTAGCTTCCCTGTTAAGTGTTAGGAAAATATCGATATTTATATTCGATAATATTGATATAAGATCATACCGAGATCTTATATTTCCTATCGATATTTTCTTATTACCACCCAACCCTACATTATTTTAGTTTTGACATTTACGTTCTGAAACTAATTATTAGTTACAAAACAACAACTTTATATTAACCAAGTCGTAAGTCGACCAAAAATATTTTAATTACAAAGGAAGCTTTCTCAAACTTAATAGACCACTTTCTTGGTCCACCGTACTACAAATATTAATAATATTATTACAATATACTAAGGTTTTAGGAATTAGAACGTATAACGTAGAAGTACGTTTTGGGACTAGCCGTGCAATCAAGAAACGCTGCCGCCTTAAACATAATCCGTATAACCCGTTCGACTGAGAAATAGCTTCGGGTCTTTAAATTAGAAAATAGAACTTATGAATTTGTGTTAAGGAGTAATTTTTAGTGTTGTTTAAGTTTGTATGGCTAAAAAATTTAGTCGCGATAGTTTATGATGTCGCTCTCACTGTCAATATTCATGTGAACTACTGGTTTTCCGGAACGTATAAGGCAGCGACAGTTATTTTGCATTATTTCAATTTTATTGTTTCTTTAAATTTCCTATATATATTACTATTATTTATTTATTATCTGATATTTTTAAATACAATAAAAAATTAGGTCCAAAAAAAAAATATTCACGTGATTTTTTTTCACAATTTTCGCGGCAAAATTAAATATATTTGATGAAGGGACTAGGGAGAAAGTAGTAAAACTTTTTAGACCAAGTAAGTTATTAAATTAATTTTATTTGTGATTTAACATATTATTCGATTTAAACCTATTTGTTACTAAATAAAGTTAACTATTGAAGGTGGAATAATCTTCTAAAAACTTTTGTTGCTCCTAATATATTATTTAAAATTTATTAAGTATATATTTTTATTAGTTTGCCTACCCCTTAGGCGCATTATAGTTGTTCGTTTTAGTAAAAATCGTGTAAAAAATATATCCATTTTTACAGCAACACCTACCTGCCGCCTACCGCCTCCGCACGCACACATACATACATATACAATTTGATACACACACATGTAGGTCAATGAAAAAATGGCTTAGCAGCTCGTACCGTGGCAAGAAATATTTTTTAATTTAAATGGCCTTCAGTGATTTGTGTAATATAAGTAATAATGCGTACAAAACCGTCGAAAATGACAATGATCAGGTAAAGTTATGCCAGTAAAAAGTGTCCCTCGCGTGTTAGTGCTCCGAGCTGACCTGTCATTTTGACCCACAATCTGGCGGAATTTCTGTGAATATAAAACGTAGTTTGTATTTATTTATTGCAATGATAGTGTTTTGTTTGTGTTTGGCAAAGTTAAGTTTGATTTGTTTGGGTTTCTGGATCGGGTAACATGGGTTATTACTTTTTCGTAGGCGACTGATGACATGGTAAGAATGTCCACAAATATTTATAGAATTTCCTACCTAATTTGGATGGATGAGTATAATCAGGGTATGTTTACTTCATAACATTAGAGTATTGCTTGATACATATATCGAATAACTCAGGTAAAATAAAGTATTCAAGTTTTCCTATAAGTACTATTGAGATTCTTATAGGACAATAACTATTAAGTGTTGTAAGGTTATACTTTCTCTTGTTAAGGTAATTTAGAGGCTTAGTATGTTTACTAATAGTAAACAACTTATTGTTGTTTGTTAATATTCATATATGTCATAATTTGTAAGGTAAATGACATCATTCATCTTGTATGGGGATTTGGGCTAAATTGTATTCACAGTTATTAATGCATTAGGTAAATTACAATTTAAGTAGAAACAACGATTTATTTTAGATAGTTTAGGTGTGCCAAATGTTTAAAATATCAATGCAATTAAGTTATTTGGAAAATAAAATATGTTGAAAACTACATATTTTATTTTCCAAATAACTTAATTACACAGTAATATATAGTAAGAATAACATTAGTGTTGTCAATAAGAGTAGTGAAACTACTGGTTACATTTTTTTTTATCATTGTACACTGCACAGGTAGCAAATTATTTTAATTATTTAGTAGGTTTTGTTAAGACTGCCTAATGCTAGATAAGAAAAAGACATGTATTAATATTGTGGTACCAGTAGCTCTAGCATGCACAAACTCTGCTATGTTCATCAGTTTTATTGCATGTTCAAGACGAGGAAATATATAACTAACCTAACCTAAACACTTTGGCTAGGAGGGGGTAGTAGGTAATACCTTAGAATTTTAAATTTCTCAATTATATCTCACCTCATTCTGCAATCTCTGAGACTTGTCACCTTATGATTAGCTTTTTTCTCAAGCTGTGTGGAAGTTTTATTCCATACTTAAAAACATTTATTTTTATACTATCACATGTGTGACCTTGTGCCCACCTGATGGTAAGTGGCATGCAAGGTCCATGCATGTTAGTTACTGGAAGCAGACACTTATGACTGACATCAGTCAGTCCCTAACTGGACATGAGGGCAATTTGATCCGTTATCAATTATCAAGGGAAAAAAAGTTGGATCTGTGTATAATTTTTTCTTTCCTGTAAAAAAAAAAATGTTTTATGCCTCGAAATGGGCCAAAATTGCCTTCTTCACCTCATTGTCGTTGGAAAATTTTCTTCCTTTTAAGTCTTTTTAAATTGGGGAACAAATAAAGTCACTAGGGGTCTGCAGTGCAGAGTAGCCCGTAGCAAATTTACTTTAATTTTTATAGTGTTGTTGCATAGTATTCTCTAATTATAGTTCTTCCCTTTTTGTAATTAATTAGTTATCTTCCCTCACAATCTCAAAAAACAGCAGCCATCAACTGTCCAGCCGATTCCAAAATTTTGAATTTCTTTGGGGGTTGTGTGCCCTTTTTATGCCATTGCATGGAGTTTTGCTTCGACTCAGTTTTAAAGTAATGATGGGTTCATTGTCATGTTTCATTCGAAATCTGTATTTGCTGTTGCATTAATGGAACCTTTTTTTGTTCGGGTAGAGAGAGGAGCAGAATGATGGATGGTGAGCGTCGTATTGCGCAAAATAAAGGAGGCCTCATTAATAAACACCATTTTCTCTCTCTTTCCTACACATGATGGACCATGTGTTGCTGGAATGCTTAGATATTTGTTTTCTTTCAGTTAACCATATTTAGGGTAAACTCACATCTTATTATTTTTTATTTATTTATTTAAAACTTTATTGCACTATGTACAAAGGGCGGGCTTAATGCCGCTAGGCATTCTCTAGCAGCCAACCTTTGGGACAATACAGAACATTACAGTCATGAGGCTAGGTGCAAACGATTGTAGGAAACGTTGCCAAATAAATTCATTTAATCTTACATACACTAGATATTAAAATAAATACACATACATACAAATATGTACACAATAATACATATACTACACACTATATTGGCTACTATATACGAGTACTACATACAATACATACTTATATACGTTGTGAGGAGCTCTTTAGGTAATGAAAGTAAACCAGCTTTTTAAACAGCGGTTTGCTGGGTGCTTGGCGAATTTCAACAGGTAAACTGTTCCAGAGATTTGCGGCCACTACTGCGAATGAGTTAGACTGAAAGCTAGAGTGATGAGAAGGGATAGATAGAACAGAATTGTGTGACGAACGAAGAGATCTATCATGAATTGAGGAGAGATAGGTAAATTTGTCCTTGAGGTATTTCGGTGTGGCAGGCTCATTTAGTATAGAATAGAGTAGGCAGAGGATTCTACGATTCCTGCGACAGCGAATTGGTAGCCACCCTAACTTAGCACGATACTCAGAGATGTGATCATATTTTCTTAAACAAAATATGAACCGGATACATGTATTTTGTAGCCGCTCCATCTTGTTCAGCAACACCTCTGAGAGATCGACGCTACACACATCACCATAGTCGAGGAGAGGAAGGAGTAGACTTTGGGCAAGGGTTATTTTAGCTTTTAACGGCAAAAAATTTTTGAGTTTATTGAGAGAGTGCAGTGAAGCAAATATTTTACGACTCGTACTATTGACCTGCGATAACCAGTTCAGATTAGAATCAAGTTCCACACCCAGATTCTTGACTTCGCTACTGAAAGCAATCGGGACGTTGTCAAACCGAACGGGGTCAACACTGTTTAAATCTACCTTGCTCAGTAACCGGGAACTCCCAACTATAATTGACTGGCACTTGCTCGGATTGACAACGACCCCGAAGCGTGTTGACCACGAGTATATGTTAGATAAATCAGAGTTAAGCCAAGCTATTGCACTATTTAGAGTAGTAATATCTGTCTGCACATAGAGTTGCAAATCATCCGCATACAGGTGGTAGTGACAATGAAGACAACGGGTAATGACATTTATAAACAGCGAGAAGAGTAGCGGCGAAAGAATGCCTCCTTGGGGGACGCCCGATGCCAGATCGCACCACCCCGATGACACCTGATCAATTCTAACCTGTTGCTGGCGACCATGCAGATAATTAGAAAACCAAATCAGGGTCTCCGATGAGATCTTTAGACGAGATAAAATGGCGATGAGTAAATCAGGATCTACTGTGTTAAAGGCATTTGTGAAATCAATGAGTACAAGAACTGTAACCTTGGTTTCTTCCATGCCACTTCGGATGTCTTCAGTTACTTTGAGTAAAGCTGAAGTTGTGCTATGACCAGGACGGAAACCAGACTGGAGGGGGTTTAAAAGGTCATTAGAGTTTAGGAAACTGGATAACTGCTTGTGGACTACGGACTCTAAGACCTTAGATAGGAAAGGTAATATGGAGATGGGACGAAAGTGGGTCGAAAGTGTAGGAGATGATATTTTCGGGAGCGGTATAATAAAGGCTTTACGCCATTGCGTAGGAAATTGACCTGAGGTGAGAGAAAAGTTTAGAATATGCGTGACAATAGGTAGTCAACATCTATGGGATTATATAAACCCAGTTATTATAGTTTTGTTGCCATATTGGTGTTTAAACTGCCTCCATGGTCTAGCGGTTAAATTTGTGGATTTTTGTTTAAGTTTGTACTGGGTTCGATTCCTGGTCGGAACATAATAATATCTATGAATTTAAATAAATAAATTTAATTAATATTTAATCTATTTGTGATATTTCTTAAGTTTGGTTACACTAGAGACTTCAACGAGCTTGTCACTTGTCATCATTGGCCTATAGTAAAGTTGGCTAAATGTGAACCTGCTTCTTTATAAGTGTGGTTTCTGACTACCCCGAAAGAGAATTGGTCGTGATGATACTTTACTTTACTTAATTTTATAGGTGTTTAAATCAAGAGTCCAATGAAGGGGTTATCTTGAAAATCTAGGGGTTCTATTGTCAGTCACTATACACGCCTTCTGCTTTGTCTTAATTAAAAAAAAAAAACCTATATGCCCAAAAATTGAAGCTCTATACACCTTTCCCTATGGTTCTTTATATTGCACTATAACACTCTTTATATTGCACTATAACACACTAATATTATTTCAGTCGGATCGCATTATGGAGGAAAACTCAATGGTCCGAGATCTCATCACCAAGATCCTGGACGAGGGAGGATCTGCAGATGAACACATGTAAGTGTTTAGTTTATTGATGGATAATTCTAAGTATAAAAGAAACTGACAAATGATAAGTTTTCATGTAGTAATTATACTCTTAGCTTTTTTTTTCTATACATATGTGACTTAAAGTGTTATAAAATAAATTCGAGGTCACAAATAAAGCTCGTCACATTCCTCCAGACTGCGGGTACTCTTTATGAGGAACATGATGGTCTCCTGGCCTTCCTGGAAGAGATTGGATAGCTTCGCTGTAGATGTAAAGATTACACACAATGATCTAATGGAGAATAAATGTGGAGTAGCTAGAGAAATCACAATAAATAAAATATTCATACTGAAAGCAAATTTTTTTTATGACTGCATAGTTGTGTTTTTTATTAGATAATAATGAATTAAAATGGTATGGAGTTTTCAAACATACTGTTTTTATCACCTATTCTGTAAATAATTATATAATTTTAGAAATACATTAGGTACCCTTACCATTATAAACCTAATAAGTTCCCTTACAAATATGCCTCTGTGGTCTAGCGGTTGAGTCCGTGTATTTAGACTAGGAGGTACCGGGTTCGATTCCTGGTTGGGTGAGACACAAAAATATTTATTAATGTAAATAAATACATTTAATTTATTTGTGATATTTCTCGAGTTTGGTACGCTGGAGATATCGACGAGCTTGCCACTTGTCATGATTGGCCTATAGTAAAGTTGGCTAAATGTGAATCCGCTTATTTTTAAGCGTGGTTTCTGACCACCCCGGAAGGGAAACGGTTGTGATGATACTTTTATAAATATGCACAGCCCTCTTCTGTATGGATCAAGCCATAAAAATACATATAAGTTTATGATTGTCCGGGATGTAGAGACAAAGCACATACGAGCATAGACATTTGACGTTCTGTCACTTGCTTCGGCATTTCAGTTTTAATTAATGAATTAGCTAACAATTTTGGTTTACTCTAATTAAAACGAATTTTTATTTCTTGTTTTATATTTGACGTATCCAAGCGTTACATAGCTTAATAATGCAGAACATTTTTTTTCTTATCGCTATACCCTTGGAAGAGTAGTCGTGTTTATTACTGAGTGTCAGTGGCACGCTAAACAAACAAACACTGGCCCAATGAGGGTTTTTTATATATTGCATCGTGTTTCGTTATTGCTGAGGATTGTGACCTCCCAAAGAATTGGTATGCGTCTTGATGATATCACGCCACCTGTTCCTGCCTTCGACGGCAAGCATCATGGTCGCTAGTGTTGGTAGTAAGCTAATTTTGTCAGACCCTTTCCTTTCACCTTGCCAGTAGCAATAAGTTGTTCCAGGTTCATTACAGCCCCTAGAATACAGCGTCCTAGACCTCCACCGCTGATTGGCCTCTCAGAACTGGAGAATTTGGCCTAAATTTATTAACAATTACACAAGTTGGCTTTAGTGGAACCGGAAACGACGGTTTAACGTGCAGTCTGAGGCATGGGAACGGTGGTGTTGTAAATCTATGACAAATGTACGAAAGAAAAGTGTATTTCTCATTGGTACATGCTGGGTGGGTTTGAACCGACCTTTGTATGATTTAAGGTATGTGTTCTTACAACCGAGCCACCACTGCGCTAGCTATATTATATAGTTATATTTATTTCCATTATAAAACCTAATGAATACTTTATTTCCAGCTCACAGTCACCGGATAAAAGTTCACTAAGTACAGCGCCAAATATACCCAGCCAATACCAAAATGCTAACACATTTGTATCACCCAACTATCCCTACCAAGAAAACAATTTCTTCAACTACTCGCCCCCCGGTCAACCTGACACGAGCTTTAACTACCAGAACGGTTACACCAATGGCATTAATGGCTTAGTCAATTATGACAATGATATCTTTGCCGAACCTATTGCCGAAAGTCAGGAAGCAGTTACTCCTGAACAACTAAATTTACTGCGGCTGGCTGCGCAGGAGATCGGGGGAGCGCAATTCACTAGTCCCAACGCGAAATTTGATGATAAATACTTTAACTATTACGACCAAAATGTAAGGAACTCCATTCCCGATCCAATTTATAGCAACGACTTTAACCGGCCTAATAGTTTAAATGTGGACACTGTTAATTTTAACTGTAATATTGACGGGCAATACGCGCAAAGGTTTTACGATTCCTCACAGCGGCCTCACGATTCCTCACAGCGGCCTCACGATTCTCCCAGCGATTTCCTGACATATCTCAACCAGCTCAGTTTAAACGATCGTCCGAATAACGACATTATCATGCCAAATACGATGCCGGAATACAATCATTCCATGAACTACCAGAGCGACGATTATAAGCAGAAGTTTCCAAATTTCAATCGAAACCAACAGCCGCCTAAACAGTTTAACGGCGACAATGGTTTTTATCTTAGCGAGATGATAAAGCAGATGGGCAATGATAAGAGTTACATGAATCAGAATTTCGAGTTTGGTGCTAATCAGAATAATCAGAATGGGATGAATTTCAAAGTGAATGGGTTCAGCCCGTCGGATAACTTTATGCAGCGGCGGGATATGAATCAAATGATGCCGCCGCGGAATGAGTTCCAGAACGCTCCCCAACACGAACAGCGTAACTTCGATCAGCAACAAGCGAATATACTTCGCCAACAAGAGCTGGCGAGACAAATGACTCTACTCATGAGAAATCGACCGCCCCCAAACCCATTGAATGTTGATGTCAACTTTCTACATGATAACACACCCTTCAACTTAGGTAAGTTATTCTTGCTTCTTTAAGATGCTTTTCAATTCAATGGGGTGTATCAGGCAAAGCTTTTTTATCTTTTCGTTCCGATACGCGATAATAGTAACCTAAGCACGCTTAAAGGTGTTCCGATACGCGCTTAAACTGTTTTGCCAAAGCTGTGTGACGTCATAAATGACATCATTTCTCGCGCTTAGACTGCTCGCGATATCGAGGTAGATCGCTCTGAGCGCTGTCAGTTTTTTGTCATTATGTCGCGCGACCTTTCCAAGTTTATTTAAATTAAGTTTTCATTTAAATTATTTAATGTTGTAATTCGTTTATACTGTTTGTATATTACTTCTAAAACAAATCTATAATTAATATTTAAGTAGGAAGTGAAAAAAAATGTCTGTAACACGCAAGTTATTTTAAAAGACCAAAATAAGTTAATAATATTAAACTTTACACATAAAGATGAATAAACCGAGAGATGTATATTTGTTAGTTAGTTCATACTCAAAGATATGGAATCCGCAATTTATCTTCCATACATTTAAAAAAAAAAACTAATATTTATGAATGAAAATGTGATTACGACCGTTCCGAATTGATATCACGCTCTGAGCATCCAAATCGCGATATTTGATTCAGAACGAGCGACGGTCAGTGTCCTATTCGTTCTAAGCGCTCTAAACGCGATTCGGAATGAGGGGTATAGATGTCGCTAGCGGCACTGGTACCTTGTTTACACCTATGTAGGATCATTTTTTGAAGAAATACAAATTTTAACTTAACGTTACCTACCTTAAAAGGCGAATTAGGAAAGCGAACACCGTCTTTAAAAGAGAAAAAGGTTTAATTAATAGAACGACAATTTTAAGATCACCATATCTTTAATTTCGCTTGGAAATCTATATTTGTACTCTTAAAAGCTGCTGACTTCGGTAATATATCCAGAAAATAATAAATTTCGTAATAAAAATACAAGTTTTCTATGCAACTGACAGTTCTATTAGGTACCATCTATCATGCGCCATCTATCGTGATAAAAAGTTAGTGATACACCCCATTCAATTCAATTCGTTTATTTTGCAAGTAGGCATAGGACAAAAAGAGATGTATTCTGCACTTTTACACGTTCATTTTTACAATATTGATATAAAACGATATAATTGTATAGTACTTATTGGTGAATTTGGAGCAGTACATGGTAACCATCATTTGGAAAGAGAAACAATAAAATAACAAAATTTCATCCGTGGTCTAGCGGTTAAGTCCGTGGATTTAGACTCGGAGGTACCGGGTTCGATTCCTGGTTGGGACACAAAAATATTTATTAATGTAAATGTATTTATTTACATAATATTTAATTTATTTGTGATATTTGGTACGGTGGGGACATCGACGAGCTTGCCACTTGTCTATTGGCTTATAGTAAAGTTGGCTAAGTTTCTGACCACCCCAAAAGGGATACTGTCGTGATGATACTTTACTTTTTTTTTTAATTAATTCTCATTTAGGTTTGGGTGCACTTCTAGGTCCAAGCCCACCAATGGCCCCACCTGTGTTGCAATCTCCCATGATGGATTTACCACTCATAACACCTTTCCATGCCATGAGGAATTTGCGGTAAGTAATTTTATTTAATTAGATCCTACAGAGGTCGGCGTGAACCCCGGCATATGCTAATGATAAATACACTTTTCTTACGTACATTTGTCATAAATTTACTTAAAAATCAAGTTTCCCACGTGCCTCTGAGAGCACGTTACGCCGTCGGTACCGGTTCCACTAATACCAACTTGTGGAATTGTTAATAAATTGTCATTAAAAATTGACATCATAAGCCGTCTGGCAAGTTTGACGAGTGTAGGTTAAATTCTCCAGTTCTGGGAAAGGGGCTGTAATGAACCTGGAACAACTTTTTGCTACTGGCAAGGTGAGGAAAGAGTCTGACCAAATTCGCTCTCTACCAACACTAGCGACCATGATGCTTGCCGTCGAAGGCAGGAACAGGTGGCGTGCTATCATCAAGACGCATACCAATGGGGTGTGTCACTAACTTTTTATCACGATAGATGGCGCATGATAGATGGTTCCTAATATAACTGTCAGTTGCATAGAAAACTTGTATTTTTATTACGAAATTTATTATTTTCTGGATATTATGCAGAAGTGAGCAGCTTTTAAGTTACAAATCGAGATTTGTACCAAGCGAAAGCAAAGATATGGTGATCTTAAAATTGCCGTTCTATTAATTCAACCTTTTTTTATTGAAATAAATTTTTCTGTTATAAAAATGTAAAACTACAAATAAATTTAAAAAATGATCAGTTATTGGTGTAAACAAGGTACCAGTGCCGCTAGCGACATCTACAAAAAGCTTAGCCTGATATACCCCATTGGAATGCTCGGAGAACTTTTTATTTATTTATTTTTTTATTACTAATTTTATTTTTTTATTTTCCATTATTTTACTATATACGAGGGGCGTTCAAAATATTCTCGGTATGTGGATAAAAACAAACAAGTACGAAAAGTTTGATATTTTTATTTTTCAATATACTCCCCCCCTATGTTCATACACTTATAAGATCGATCAATTATTTTTTTTAATCCCTCATAAAAATATTTTTTATCTTTGGTGTAAAAATGCTCCTCCACGGCCGTCTTCAACGCTTCATCGTCAGAAAATTTATTTCCACGCAGATCCTTTTTAAGATTGGGAAACAAAAAGAAGTCGCTTGGGGCTAAGTCCGGACTATAGGGTGGATGAGTAACAGTTTCAAACCCACATTCAACAATAGCTGCCTTGGCAATATGAGCAGTATGGACAGGGGCGTTGTCATGCAGAAGCAGAACACCTTTGGTTAACTTTCCTCGCCTCTTTTCTTTGATCGCATCTCTTAATTGACGTATAACGTTAGCGTAGTACTGCCCTGTGATATTTACACCTTTTTCTTTATAATCGATAAGCAAAACTCCTTCACAATCCCAAAATATTGTGGCCATGACCTTGCCAGCTGACGGGATTACCTTGAACTTCTTGGGATGAGCTGAACCCTTAATGTGCCACTGCATGGACTCCTGTTTGCTCTCTGGGTCATAATGATGAACCCAGGTTTCATCTCCAGTAACTATTTTTTGCAGCACCTCATCGGGATTTTCACCACACAGGTCGATAAAATCTGAACAGCAAGCCACACGCATATCCTTTTGAAGAAGCGTCAGCATTCGCGGAACCCATCTTGCACTTACTTTTGACATATTAAGATGGTCATGTATAATGTCATGTACGGTACCAATAGAGAGATTGGTTACTTGAGCTATAGATTTTACCTTCACTCGGCCGTCTTCCAATATAAGTTTTTCCACTTTATCAATATTTTCTTGTGAGGTAGCCACTACAGGCCGGCCAGGTCTAGGGTCATCTTCAATACTCTCCCTTCCACGCTTAAATTCGCTTGACCATTTTTGAATAGTAGATAAAGAAGGAGCAGACTCACGGTAAACACAATCCATTTCCTCTTTTATGGTTTTTTGATTTTTACCCTGTTTTGTCAAGAATTTTATGACGGATCGGTGCTCTAATTTCGTTAAAATTGTTAATTCGCTCATGGTGTTCATGTTTGTTCGGCAATTGCAGAAAAACAAAAGAACATCTCGGTTCCAATTTTACTTTTTTTTAATGTCAATGGATGAATCTTAGCGGCCAGTAACAAATATATATATAAAAGAGGTTGTAACGTATCAATACCGAGAATATTTTGAACGCCCCTCGTATATATGTATATTATTTAGTTGTATTTGTTAGAAAGGTTTTGTTTTTGAGCTTATCCCTATTATTATTATTATTTTCTGGAAAATCGATGTTTAATATTTAAATGGAGACTTTGCTGGATTGTGTAACTTTTAGAATTGTTGTAATTATGTTTTAAAAAAAAAAAAGTATATTTTAAAAGTATATAGTAAAAAAACTATATTGAGTTGGGTATCATCGAATAGGTATTTGAAAAGGTTGAGGTTTCTCTTATAATTTTTCATTTAGAGTGACCATTTAAGATCTTAAACGTCCATTATTATTGAAAAGCGATCTTATAACTGAGCCACCACCGCTTGTTTTGGATTAAATCACATTACTGACTGCCTCTGTGGTCTAGCGGTTAAGTCCGTGGATTTAAAGAAAGAAAGAAAAAAGTTTATTTGTCATAAAAAAAAAACAACAAACAAGATAGTGTAGTGACAAATAGGGAATCAGCTCAGCAATAAGCAACACTCGGTCACAGCGCCGATTTTCAGCTGATCCCATACAATGATATACCTAAATATAAATAACATAATAAACTACCAAAAATATTCTACAAGGAATATAAATATGAATATAATAATGATTATTGTAACAAAATTAAAAAAGAAGCAATATTAATAAAAACTTGTCCTTCAAATAAATAATATAATATACATAAAACTATGGCTATTTAATTTGACTAATTTTTAAAATAAATAATGTTTACATAATATTATAATCTAGTTTTCTTGATTAGGCGTGCTGCTGCAATGATTGTTTAGATGTGAACAAATATATTTTAAGTTTGTTTTTAAAAGCGACCACCGACTTTTAGATTCGGGTTCGATTCTTGGTCGTGACACGAAAATTTTTATTAATATAAATAAATACATTTAATTTATTTATGATATTTCTCGAGACATCAACGAGCTTGCCACTTGTCTATAGTAAAGTTGGCTAAATGTGAATCCGCCTATTTATAAGCGTGGTTTCTGACCACCCCGAAAGGGAAACGATCGTGATGATACTTTAGTTTTACTAAGTTAATAAATTTTAGACGTAACCCTCAAACATCAGCCGGTATCCTCCATTCGCGTCTGGACGTCTGTTACGAACAGTGGCGACAGCTGGAGAGGGAAAGGAAACGAACTGAGGCGAGACTGGCTCTGGCGTTCCCGGGCCGCGCCGTCTCCTCCTGCAACTCCATGCCGGTGCCCAGACTGCCCCCCTGCCCCTCCAGGGTCGACAGGCTGGCAGTCGACATGCTTAGGGAACATACTAAGGTAAGAAAAATTGTCGGGGCTTCGTAACAGTCCTTGTATCATCCTCCCCTCCCTGGTGTTCCTAATTACGTTCCTTCTCCAAACCGTTCATATCCAGAATTTAAATATCGCGCGCCCTGTCATCTTGTGTGTCACGTGATCTAATTCGTGACACCCGAGCCTAGCGCCAATGTGGCCGAGGCGAGAACGACGAAGAAAAAAGTGGGTTGCCAAACGTGCGCGTGCGATTTATCAAATACTATTTAAATAAGAGTGAAATTAAAAGTGGAAGCATTCAACGCAGTGATCAAAAGTTATCCTGCATCCCGATCCTCACGTAAGTCCTCTGTTCATACCATTCCGTTGCGAGTTTTGATATTTATCGCCGTGTGAAATAAGCAGGTTTAGGTGTTCTCTGTGGAGTCAACATCAGGCCTCTTGGTCCAGCCCAATTTTTCCCAAAACAAAGGAAAACACAACCACCAACTGCGTATAATATTGATCTTAATCAAAAGCCGGTGTCTCCGGAGCCCTGAGCTGCTCAGGAGTACCCAACAAAAGCCGGTGTCTTCGGAGCCCTGAGCTGCTCAGGAGTACCCAACAAAAGCCGGTGTTTTCGGAGCCCTGAGCTGCTCAGGAGTACCCAACAAAAGCCGGTGTCTCCGGAGCCCTGAGCTGCTCAGGAGTACCCAACAAAAGCCGGTGTCTCCGGAGCCCTGAGCTGCTCAGGAGTACCCAACAAAAGCCGGTGTCTCCGGAGCCCTGAGCTGCTCAGGAGTACCCAACAAAAGCTGGTGTCTTCGGAGCCCTGAGCTGCTCAGGAGTACCCAACAAAAGCCGGTGTCTCCGGAGCCCTGAGCTGCTCAGGAGTACCCAACAAAAGCCGGTGTCTCCGGAGCCCTGAGCTGCTCAGGAGTACCCAACAAAAGCCGGTGTTTTCGGAGCCCTGAGCTGCTCAGGAGTACCCAACAAAAGCCGGTGTCTCCGGAGCCCTGAGCTGCTCAGGAGTACCCAACAAAAGCCTGTGTCTCCGGAGCCCTGAGCTGCTCAGGAGTACCCAACAAAAGCCGGTGTCTTCGGAGCCCTGAGCTGCTCAGGAGTACCCAACAAAAGCCGGGGTTTTCGGAGCCCTGAGCTGCTCAGGAGTACCCAACAAAAGCCGGTGTTTTCGGAGCCCTGAGCTGCTCAGGAGTACCCAACAAAAGCCGGTGTCTCCGGAGCCCTGAGCTGCTCAGGAGTACCCAACAAAAGCCGGTGTCTCCGGAGCCCTGAGCTGCTCAGGAGTACCCAACAAAAGCCGGTGTCTTCGGAGCCCTGAGCTGCTCAGGAGTACCCAACAAAAGGCGGTGTCTCCGGAGCCCTGAGCTGCTCAGGAGTACCCAACAAAAATTCAACGAAAAATAATACGTAAGTAGTGTTGCCCAATCTTCAAGTGTATGGTTGATCGTTGTGGTGCAGTTCTGTATATTTTTATTTTGTAAATCTGATATAGCTGAGTTTTCCTTGCAGATTCCTTTCTCAGTTAGATTAAACATTAACAGGTCACTGGAATTTGCTAAGCTGCTGGTCTTCTGCTAACAGCTTACTTATTGGACCACTTTGCTGCTTAGTCTTCTACTAGATTCATTCAAAATAATTAAATTAATGACTTTTCATAAATGCCTGTAATACTTTTTTTGGGGTTAGGTTTTCAATAAATTTTAATTGCGTCGTGTCCGTAATTTTGAATTTTTTTTTGTTCCTAAGGAAAAAATAACGTTCAGGTATTCTGAACTTGGCAGAGCTCGTTTGCAAAGAATTTTATTTTAGTATACCTAAATCTTACCTATACCTACTGCCTCCGAGGTCTAGCGGTTAAGTCCGTGGATTTAAACTTGGAGGTACAGGGTTTGGTAAAAATATTAATGTATATAAATACATTTATTTATTTATTATTATTTATTTTTAAAGTAAAAAAAAAAAAAAACACTTACTTAAAAACTATATAAAGAAAAGGCTTATGGAAAAGCAGATAGAAGTCACTGGAACCAAGAAATAATAATTTGATGTGAATTTTATACATGACCCTAAAATATTTGTTGAGTTATACGAGGTTATCACCCATCCTCTTTCTACTCTTCACTAATGTTAGAAGCGAGCATGCCTCTCATGCCCATCACACGGATTATGTAGATGTTAAGGTATGTATATATTTATTACTAATTTATGTATTATATAGGTTAGAATGGTTTATGTATATACCTGGTTTATTATTTCATCATCATCAGCCTGTGTCTCTCCACTGCTGGATGTAGGCCTCCCCCAAGGCTCGCCACTTCACCCGATCTTCTGCCACCCTCATCCATCCCCCACCAGCGACCTTCCTCAGGTCATCTGTCCATCTGGCAGGGGGTCGTCCCACTCTGCGTCTTCCAGTACGTGGTCTCCACTCCAGAACCCGTCTACTCCATCGTTCATCGGTTCTGCGGCATATGTGTCCAGCCCATTGCCACTTCAGCTTGCTAATTTTAAAAGCTATATCGGTAACTTTAGTTCTTTGACGGATGTCAACGTTTCTGACTTTATCTTTTAGTGAAATCCCGAGCATAGCTCTCTCCATAGCTCGCTGAGCGACCTTGAACTTGTGGACCAGACCTACCGTCAGTGTCCACGTTTCTGCACCATACTATACAGTTTATTATTTATTTGAAGAGAAGATTAATTTCTAAGCATTCCATGGATTCACCGTGCGGGTGCCGGGTCCATCGTGTGTGGGTAAGAGATGAGAAGAATGGTGTCTCGGGCTTGCGACCGACAATATATATATATATATATATAAGCATAGTATATACGTATAAATTATTATTATTATTATTTAAATACATAATAAATTTATTTAACATTAACACCTCCTCTTGTGTCTCAAAGTTGTTTTTCTTGTTGTCCTTTAGGTTAATTGTTTAAAATGTACGTGAGTTTGGGTGTTGGCATAACAACAGCGTTAGTAGTGCATCACATTACATGTAATGCGCAGCTGACTGAGGCTGAGCCAAGACCCTTGTCACATCATATTAATTTAAATTGTAAATTATTATTATTTTCTCTGATTGTAATACTTATTGATGTGGCAATAAACGTTTGTTTGTTTGATTAATGTAAAAACCTTGTTCCAGGTGTTAACTCTGATGTGCAAGATGGAGTCTCTCCGAGCCAGTGTCTGTACAAAGGTATCCAAAGAAGATCCCAAGATCACAGTTCTAAAGCGAGGACAAGATAACACAGCGGTTGAGAAGGAACAGCTAGACTTTGATCCCTCCAACTGGAAGGAAGATTTGAAGAATCTTGCTGATGGGTAAGTTTTCAAAATTCCTATTTCAATAAACTTCATGATTAATACGACTTAAACAATATATTCAATCAAATTTCTTGGAAATTTAAATATAAATTCAAATTTAGTGTTTGAAAGAAGAAGGATGACAATCGTGACGATAAAGATTGTTGATGAAACTCTAGAACAAGTAAATGAAATTATATATCTGGGCAGTGTTTTCACTGCGGATGGTAAGTACGATAGGGACGTTGAAAGAAGAGTGAACGCGGGAAATAGTGTTAACGGTGCCCTGGGGTCACTGATCGCTAGTCGAAATGTCAGTGACAAAGCTCGGCTCGCCATACACAATACCAACACTGATGTATGGAAGCGAGACGTGGATACGTCAGAATACGTATGAGAGTAGGGTTAATGCAGTAGAAATGCGGTCGTTGCGGCGGATATGTGGCTTCAATTTGGCGGACCGCATACGTAACGTCGAAATACGGAAAAGGGTTGGTATGAAGGAAAGAATAGGGACAAAAATAAGGAAAGGCATGCTACGAGGTTCGGGCATGTTGAAAGGATGAGCGATGAAAGATTGACGAACCAGATATGTAATGCGAAAGTTGTGGGTGAAAGAGGCCCTGGCAGACCGAGAGTCACATATCACGATCAAATAAATAAAACGTGCATTAAAAAGTCTTCGTAACCAAAGGGGGGCATCTATGAAGAGGTTAATGAATGTCGACGAAGCGAAAGAGGTATGTCGTGATCGTGTCAAATGGCGCTCGATTGTCTCTGTCTACCCCGCAAGGGATTTGGCGTGAAGATATGTAAGTATGTAAATTTCTTGGAAGAAAAATCAATTTTCAGGAAAAACACACCATCCCTAGAAGTACAGTGAAAAACGTCACTCGATTTAACGACAAACTCCCTAAAGCTTCGAAATCAACTAGCTTTGTTGGTTTAGCTTGTCTTCCATACAATGATTCCATCTCCATTAAACGACAACTCTCTATAACGCCATAAAATGCACAGTCCCTTCAGTGTCGTTATATAGAGTTTACACTGAAAAACAATTCACTGACGACATGAATAGGGTTAGTCTATAAGCTTGGATATGTGACAACTACTTAGCATCTCGCCTCACTTGGCCTTTCCTAGTATATGATTTCAACAACAGCCTACTATTAAACCTGGACCCGGACGTCATAAGGAAAAAAATAATTTATTTTTGTATTATAATTTAGTATTTTTACTAACACTAGATATTATAAGATTCTTTAAAAATTGTTACTGACACATATGGAATTTATTCTAAAATAATGTTTTATTATTATTATTATAAGAACATTGAAGTCTTGGCTCGGATTAGCCCGGGGTGCTGACTCCTCAACATTCAATTTTCAAAATTCTTCATTGTATAGATTGATTATTCTAATTACAGTTGTATGTACATGGCATGACGATGCAATCTGCCTATATTATGGGCATACAATATTCTTATGTCATTGATATTTTTATTTTTTATTTTTTTATAAATAAAAAATAAATATTTCCAGACAGGCACACAGCGCCATCTAATTTCCGTGGTAAGCTACGAGGCTTGTGTTACGGAAACTAGATGGTTGATAAACTACATATTATACTTTTTTTTTGTAAATATATACATATTATACATATAAACACCCAGACCGAGACAAATTATACAATGTTCAACTTGCCGCTGGTGGCAATCGAACCCACGACCTCCCGAGTTCACGGCAACGTTTGTTACCACTAGACTACGGAGGCGGTCTGGTTTTTATTTATATATAATAATAATAATAATCTTTATTTTCAATCAGTTATACATGAGTTTCAATCAGGGGCCTGAACAAGGGTCTCTGGGACGTCTGGATCTCTGGACTTCCGGTCGCAAACAATATTGCAAAACATTAGGCGCTTGCAGATATATAGTTAACTTATTATTAACATTTCTTATTATATATAGTTATCGTGATAAGTGAGTCTTGGTCTGCCAGGGCCTCTTTCACCCACAATTATCACGATCAAATAAATAAATCAATAGCTGCCGGTGCAATAAAAAGCCATCGAAACAAAAGGGCATGTATGAAGAGGTTGATGAATGTCGAAGAAGCGAAAGAGGTATGTCGAGATCGTGACAAATGGCGCTCAATTGTCTCTGCCTACCCCGCAAGGGACCTGGCGTGAAGATATGTATGTATATAGTTATCATTTAATATTATTCTTGTCAATTTATTGGAATACAATGTTAAGGTCAAAATTTGCATGTTGGAAATTCTTTTATTGAGTAAAAACAGTTGTCAATAAGAATTTTCTTTAACTCAATAGTAAACCGTTTTATAGGTAACTCTCGTATCTCTCTAGGAATTTTATTATATACTCTAATCGGCATTAACGGAATCATACAGTATTTGGTTGGGTAGGGAGGGAATAAAATAACTGGAGACCAGCCTATTGTCAGTTGCAAGCCCGAGACACCATTCTTCTCATCTCTTATTATTATTATTTTTATTTAAAACTTTATTGCACTATGTACAAGGGGCGGGCTTAATGCCGCTAGACATTCTGTGACAGCCAACCTTTGGGACAATGATAACTATAACTTAGATCGATGAGTAGGTGCGAAGACGTATTTAAGATTAAATAATAATTAAGTATTAAATAATAACTATATCTATTAATAATATATATATACTACATACTAATAGTACTTACATACATACATATATACATAACTATACTACCCACACACGATGGACCCGGCACTCGCACGGTGAATCTATGGTTTTTATCCTGCAGTTCGCTGGAGGATAAACATTTTCTTAACGCGAATGGACTATAGTTACCATAAATCATGAAATTATGTAGGTCTGAAGCATTTTCCTTCCGTTTTCTATAGCGGTTATGTCCATGAATTTTAAGTAAAAAATAAAGTATCATCACGACCGCTTCCCTTTCGGGGTGGTCAGAAACCACGCTTATAAATAAGCGGATTCACATACTCAACATAGTCAACTTTACTATAGGCCAATCATGACATGTGGCAAGCTCGTCGATGTCTCCAGCGTACCAAACTCAAGAAATATTAATAATCATTTACACCGAGTCTAAGTCAACGGACAAATTCAGTGAATTTAGACACGGAGTTACCGGGTTTGATTCCAATAATTTATTTCATTAGTGATATTTCTCGAGTTTGGTACGCTGGAGACATCGACGAGCTTGCCACTTGTCATGATCGACCTATAGTAAAGTTAGCTAAATGTAAATCCGCTTCTTTTTTAAAGTGTTGTTTTTGACCTTACCTGTTCACATCTTTAATTATATATTTTGTTTCGTAGTGCTCCTCACAACGAGTTGGAGAACGCCATGTTAGCGTGGCGAGACGCTGTGGCGTGTGTGCAAGCTGCTAGAAGACGGGAGATGTCTCAGGGTGATAGATATCAACGACCTGATCGTAAGTACTACCGCGTCTGTCTGTCTGGTCGCGATAAACTCAAAAACTACTGCACCGATTTTCATGCTGTTTTCGCCAATAAATAGAGATTTTTGTATACATTAACGATTTTTGTTGAAGGTGTTGGAAAAAATAAGCCGTCTGGGAGCTTTCAACGAAAAGGCTGCCTAAACACTTGATATAACAAAATAAGATATTGTGGAATTGTGTATCTTATATAGGTCTACAGAATAGTCCACGATGGCTTAGGATGGATAGACATAGATCTTTTAAGGATAACATACTATATCCAATTTAATACTTAAAAAAATGGTTAATAAATAAATAAATAATAAATATTTCCAGACAGGTCACACAGCGCCATCTAATTTCCGTGGTAAGCTACGAGGCTTGTGTTACGGAAACTAGATGGTTGATAAACTGCATATTATATTTGTTTTTTTTTTTTTTTTGTAAATATATACATATTATACATATAAACACCCAGACCGAGACAAATTGTACAACTTGCTCCCGGTGGGAATCGAACCCACGACCTCCCGAGTTCACGGCAACGTTTGTTACCACTGGATCACGGAGGCGGTTATTTATTTTGTTTGTGTCCTCTTTTCCCGATGGACGATGAGGTGATGGGGAAGGCAAAGGGTCATCACGGCGGCGGCCCCTCAGGCTGGGGTCGTATCGTCAGGCGATTTTGCGATCTCCGTCTTCAAAAATATATATATATATATATTAAAGGTTAACATTTTTGTATGTGTATAACGTTATGGTTATTTGTAGCTATCCTGGAGTTGGCGGTGGCAGTGAAGCAGCTGTCTGTGTGTGCTCGGCGAGCTCGGTGTGCCATGTGGACGGATCTCTCCATCACGGTGGCACTCGCTCCGCCCACCTCTCCCTCGCCCACAGAAAACGCTGATAAAGGAAATGTAAGTAGAAAAAACTAATCATTCCGTAAACCCATCAAGGCAGGCGCTAGTGTTGCCCAAATTTCTGGAAGGCCAATCTCTAACAGTGGAGGTCTAGATAGATAGATAAATTCTTTATTGCACAAAAAAATAAAAATCAAATCAAATCAAATAATTTATTCACTAAATAGGCAACATTTTTAGCACTTTTACACGTCATAACAGTTATTACATTTTATATTTATCATTCTATATAATTTACATAATGTATACATTAAAATATCTACTAGTGATTAAAACAGAAACATAATATCAGCTGAACAACTCAATAATAGGTAATGATTTTTTAAATTACTGGTCAGGAACAATAGATACCGCCTCGTCAAATTATAAGTATTCTATTTATTGAAATTATAATAAATATCAGCTGTAAATTGGCATTGTCATACTTAATACTAAATTATAATTTAATAACACCAAATACCTTACAGTAGTAATGATAAAAAATTAACAAATGTCAAAAACATTTCAACTAACCTAAGTCTCAAAAAATTAAAAAATGTTATACATACATCAAAAATATAAATAACAGTGATAATTAAATATAAAAATATATAATAAAAATATTAATGTCATAATTCCTTAAGATATATATAATTTTTATAATGTCAATGGTACAATAAATTAAAAATAACATATTTTGCTGCTGTAAATGGGCGTTGTCAATCTACATAACAAATGTACATAGGCGAGCTTAATGTCTAGGCATTTTCTAACAGCTAACCTTTGGGAGAGTGAGAAGAGAGTATAGGTGCTTGTGTATAAGAATATTTAGAAACTATGATTTAAAATTACTAACTAAAATACTTATCAACTAAATAAACAATAAATATATATCGTACAACAATAAAATACATATAGAAATAATAATAATAGGACTCTGTGATGATGAAATAAAATTCAATACTGACAAAAAATCCTCCAAATTGCTGTTCTGTGACATGGTGCACTGACGGCATTTCCCTTTGAAATATGATTCTTAATTTTTGAGAGAATAAACTGCCAGCCCTATTGCTACCAGGGACGTCAATGAGCCTTGGAACAAAACAATAATGACGAAATACTCAGAATGGTAGTATAAAAGAAATTATAGGACCAAAAATAAGAAAAGGGATGCTCCGATGGTTCGGGCATGTAGAAGGAATGAGCGAAGAGAGATTGACGAACCAGATACATAATGCATAATTTATTCTTTATATTATATATAGTGTATTTATTAACCTTTCATGAATATCTTCAATGTTTTTTTTATATATATATTTTTTAATTATTGTATTTAGAATTTAATTTTCAATTAAATTTTTAATTTTGATTTAATTTTTAATTTAATTTGAAGTTATATAAATTATAGATTTAGTGCAATTGAGACCCCACAATACCGGCCTTCCTAGTGTGGGTCTCCAATAGAAAACATGTACATAGGATTTTATTGGAAATAAACGATTTATTATTATTATTATAATGCGAAAGTTGTGGGTAAAAGAGGCCCTGGCAGACTGAGACTCACATGTCACGATCAAATAAATAAAACAATAGCTGAAGGTGCATTAAAAAGCCATCGAAATAAAAGGGCATGTATGAAGAGGTTGATAAATGTCGAAGAAGCGAAAGAGGTCGTGATCGTGACAAGTGGTGCTCAATTGTCTTTGTCGTCTACCCCGCAAGGGATTTGGCGTGAAGATATGTGTGTATTGCAAATCGTTTCAAATTTTCGATGCTTGCTGACATGCTCTTGTTAGGCCGCAACATCGGCTCTAACAGAAGAACCTTAATGAATTTTTAAATAGCTATATTTCAGTATATTATAATTATTAAGTATTTAGAATGTAAACTGACACGGCCTCTTTACAGCCACGATCTTATTTAAGTAGTTTCTAAGTTAGTTGTACTTGCTTGTAGCAGTCATGTTGTGCATAACATACGTAAATATGGATTATTGCCTGTTTACGGTCCAACCATTATTACCACTTTGTACATATGTTTTAATAATTGTATTGATTTTATTAGTTCTGACTGTATTCAAGTTGTTTCAAGCGTACCAAAGGAAATAAACTATTTTGAGTTTTGATTTTGAATATCTGAACAATTTTCAGAAGGCTCAAGCATCGAACACGCAGCAACCAGGGTTGAAGCAAGTACCAGAGAAGTCGGTACAGAAAGCAAACACCTCCAAACCTACTACTGACGCCAAAGAGGTAATGTTACTAAAAACTACAAATAATTGCATAAAGTATTAAGGCGAACCTAATGCCGCAATCAAACCTTCGAGACAACAAGACCAGCAGCCCTATTCTGTTACTTCTGCAAACGTTATATAATGGAATCTGTTAGCTATATGGTATTTATCACGCTATTAAGGTTGATATTTGCATTGTCAAAGTAGAGTGCTTATAGAGTTGAGAATTGAATAATATTTTGTAATTATGACGCAATCTCTTACGTTAACGACTATGTAACAGAATACGGCTACAGGAATCGAACTTGATACCGTTTACATCTATGGTCTTAACCACTAGGTTGTCACGTTAGGCGTGACATTAAAATAAAACTAGACTTTAATCAATGGAAGTTAAGTATATTGATGAAAATTAAGTTAACACAAAGAGAATGAGTTTATTACATAAAGGAGGGTCGTAAGCCAAAATTTAGCCCTATCACTCTTTATGATATGATGCACCGTTGACCGTACGTAGGGGTACCTTCTCTCGGAGACACGGAGAGAGCTGCTGATCCCAAGCGGACAACAAGCCATTACGGAGACCCTGGGCAGCGGGGTTATCTTCTCAAGCTGCGTCCCAGCTCTAAAGTCCAGACATAGAAAACTTCTCGATAAAAACGCACGTTTACGTTCCATCTCTAGATCCATCACCACTCCAGTCCACACCAAGACAAGGATACAGTTGGTGCACAAATAAAAATCTATCTACTGCACGTGGTCATGAAGTGACCCATCATCATCATCACCCTGTGTCTCTCCACTGCTGGATATAGGCCTGCCCCAAGGCTCGCCACTCCACTTGCAACCCTCACCCAACCCACACTAGCGACCCTCCTAAGGTCATCCGTCCATCTGGCGGGGGGTCGTCCCACTCTGCGTCGTCCCGTACGTGGTCTCCACTCCAGAACCCGTTTGCCCCATCGGTCGTCGGTTCTGCGGCTGATGTGTCCGGCCCATCGCCACTTCAGCTTGCTAATTTTGAATGCTATGTCAGTAACTTTGGTTCTCCGACGAATTTCAACGTTTCGAATTCTATCCATCAGAGAAATACCAAACATAGCTCTCTCCATAGCTCGCTGAGTGGCCTTGAATTTGTGGACCAGACCCACTGTCAGTGTCCACGTCTCTGCTCCATACGACATTACGGGGAGGATGCACTGGTTGAAGACTTTTGTCTTCAAACACTGTGGTATAGACGATGAGAGGATATGTCGAAGTTTCCCGAAGTGACCCATACTATTTTTAATTCAATACTTACCCAAGCTTAGGGGTGGCATATCTAGTACGATGAAGTTATGAAGGTATTTAATGATTTTAAATAGAAGTTCAGTAGTAAAAGAAAGAGATTAATTAATTAACCAGCACCTTGCTTGCAGTCTGATTTTGAAAAGTAATTGTTTGTTCTCTTCTCCCGATGGATGATGAATGAGGTGATAGCGAAAGCAAAGGGTTCTAGCCCATACAGCCAAGTCTGACGTAATATATATTTATTTTTTATGAGTTAATGAGGATCCAGATGCTGCAGAATTTGATGCTTTTTTGGAGTCACTCGCGGCATTATAGCTCAAACGTCGGGTAAAATATGGGAGTTCACAGCGTTGGAAAATTGCAACAAATAAACTGCAACTTCTGCCCCATATTCAAAGTCCAATTTATTGTTTTCCATAACTAATCACATTGTAGCACATTATTAAACAAAACAACACCACTTTTTACCAACAATATTCACAGTAAATTCATTTACAAAACAAAAACTTGACATGTCCGCGAAAAATGGCGCGAACGACTTTTAAAAGTTAAGAATGTCAAAATCTATACTGACAGGTGACGTCTTAAATAAGTGCAAGGCAAAGGATGTCGATTGCAGCCTACAAAATTTATTCGAGGGTCGCATCTGATACAATCGTTACAAGATCACAGAGGCAGTATTTGTTATTTCTATCTTAATAATTATTTCTTTTTTAGGAGAAAGCAAATGACCAAAATAAAGTGGATGCGACTAAAACTGCCACAAAAGAGAAGACAGAAAAGCCGGAAACAGCTAATCGGAACCAACGTCGAACTTCCAATTACCGGAAAACCAACCAAGGTAACTTCTACAAAAACCGATACGATAATCGGTTCACAAACCGACACCCATATCATTATTTGGCCACAGGACCTATTAATTAAATTAATTGTAAAAATCAAATTTAATTTTTAAACAATTTATACCATTTTTAATTATTATATATTAATAATAAATATATAATTATTATTTACCCAAAAACTTATGAATTCAATTGTAATTTATAATAAATTTAATATTTATTAGATATACCTACGCAAAATGTTTTTATTTTATTTTGAATTAATATGTACAACTTTTTTATAAGTAAACATTTTTATATATTAACTATGTTTATTAAATAAATATATTTGTAACAGTCCCGAAGGTTTGGCTGACTTGCTTCTCGCTCGCACAATACAACGTTTTTAAAGATTCATTCCGTCTGAGTATATTTTTGATAAATGTAGTCTATTCACTTCCTAGTAAATAAAATTACTGACATTTTAGACATATGTTATTAACAGATTTGTTTGAGTAAAATAGTTTAAAATGTTTTTACAATTTTACTCTGTCTAAAATTAGGTATATAAAAATAAAAAAATACATAATTTTATTTCCTAGAAAGTTACATAGTACATTCAGAACTGAAAAATCTTTAAAAATATTGGATTGTTCGAGTGAGAGGCTTGCGAAAGCGTTAAACCTGCTTAAGTCCGCCATTCGTACTTTGTGCAAGAAAGTTTAAAAAAAAAAACAAATTTCATACATTTTAAATTCAGAAGAAGTTGCATGTAAAAATTATCTTTGAAAAATTTAAAAAAGTAGACGATCTTATTTGTATCCTATCTGTAATACATTATATTTATTATTATAATTATTTCACTTTTTGAAAATGGTATAAATTAACAGTTCTGTAAATCTGTTAATATTAACGTAAAAACGTTTATTGGTTTTTGCGTTAATTTACCAGTTAAATTGGTTAATTGCTAATTTTAAATAATAGAGCTATGAATTGAGATGTTTCATATATTTGTCTCTTTCTTACTTAAGTACAAACTGACATGAATAAAGCGTGCTTATAATTTACTCAAAATACTAAATTAATTAGAGGATTTAACGCTTTTGCAACCTTCTCGCCCGCACAATACAATATAAAAAAAAAAACAAGTTTGAGTGTACTTTTACGGATGTTTTGGAAATATCTTCACGTTCATATTGGTGACTAATTTTAGACAGAGAAAATTAGCAAAACCATTAATAACGATTTTTCTCTATATCACTTACTCTACTCATATACGAATGTAAGAAGAGAGAAGACAAATGAGAATGCCCTTTTTTTTTTTAAATGCGCTTAATAAAATGTTTTTGTGCCAAAATGATTTATTATTTATATTGCGTTTTAATAATCTGTCATAAATTTTATTTATTTTACCCTATAACGACAATTGACAAAAACTTTTTTTACATTAATAATTACATAGTTTCAATCCCGCCGATTTGAAATCCAGTGTTTTATCTATAATAAAGTACCTGGTCATAATAAAGAACCTAATCGTATAAATAGTGCTTTGTAACTAGTTCATACATAAATTTTAACCAATTTCCTATTTAATTTAATTATATTTTAATGCTGGGGTAAAAGAGATGTAGTAATTATTAAAAAAAAAACAATTGTTATGATTATTGAATTGTATTTAGTTAAGGCACGCTGCAAAAAAGTTGAGGCCTGGTTTTGGCCAATCTCTTTTCTAATCATTCCATGGATTTCTCCGTGCGGGTATAATTAAGTTGATGCACTATTTATTAGAATTAACAGTACACTTTTGAAATTATTTGATTGTGCGAGCGAGAGGAATGCCAAAGCTTTACTTTTCGCTCTTTTTAGTGTAAAAGAAAGATTCAAATAATTAGTTAATGCAAATGTTTTTTATACAGGTGTTAGTAACATTTTTAGCTAATTGAGAATTTATCACGCGTTTTAGTGAAATTATTTAAATTTATGAATTTTTAATACGTAATTTGTGACCTCGCTCGACGGTCTTTTGATAGTAATAATTCAATGTTTGTATTTAAAAGATTTTAAACGCTAATATATTTTAAAATATAGAAAAAATAAAAAAAAGCATTTACAATATAACGCAGTTGATTCATACGAAAAGAAAAAATCGTATACTTCTGGTTATAGCGACATTGATTCTACTATTTTAGTCGCTTAAGACAAAAGTGTACCTATAAACGCATTTTAAAACTGCCATCTTTACAAAACAAAAAACTAAACGTATTTATCAACTGTAGCCTTAAAATTTGTACAACTATTTTCACTATTAGGATATTTTTTGCATCCTCCTTAAAAATATTAAATGATAATATATATACTAAATATTATAACTGTGTTAACACTTGCCTAAATTCTTATTCTTGATCTTTAAAAAAAATATTACTTTTTAAGATAATTCTTTTCTTTATATTCATAACAGTTTTGCTAAACCAGGTCGTAATAAAACACATTTGTCTCGTGGAGCTCTAGCACAAAAAAATCTTCCGAGCTGTCTAACTGTAATTGTTTATACATCCGAGCCGCCAATTTGTAGTTCCGTTACGTTGCATGGCGCTGTCTAAAATCCCATATTTCATGTTTCTTTGCGTGCTAGAGCTACTGTTTAGGCCAAGCGAAATTTAGCGAAACGTTTACGAATAGCTCTATTTATATTTTCTAAATAATTGGCTTTACAATATCTAAAAAAAACTGCATTTATATTGCAAGAAAAAAAAACAAAATGGCGTCTGTCAGCCATTTTTGTTAAGGAGGATGCAAACGAATCCTGTTTAAGACGTTCATATCAAGTTTATTAACTAAATTGAAGCATTTAAAGGAAGCTCGCTCAATGTGAATACGGTTATGTACGTACACGATTAGGTATAGAAACCCTTGTGCATTAATAATTATATCATGCTTGGCTGATTATAATAGATATTATTATACTGGCGTACACATAAACTGCATAAAAATTACATAAATAATAATAAAAACACACAACCGACAACTGTCCGAAAGGGTGATAAAAATAATCTATGTTTAAATATTTACTTATATCATACGTGGTTGGCAGTTTGCTTGTCGATTTGTTATTTTAGCCAAACACGTATCTTATAAGCTTGTTTCAAACGTGTGTTAAGATAACCATTATATTAACCCTTAAACGCATTTTTTATATTTTTTATTTAATGCAGATTCAAGATGCAGTGGGTATTGATACAACTTATATTGGTTTTCATGGTTAATGTAATTTTTTTATGTCTTAACTATGTAATTTTGATGCATTTTATTTGACGCGCAGTTTATTTGTCCAAGTAGGACGCTGACTTAATAATATTGGCTAGTGGTTATCTCACAATAAATAGACTTACGTACTTGCCAAAATAACTATTGAAGTGTGAATGAAATATCTAACAAAAAAAAAACATTTTTATAGTCAAATTTCATTGAATAATTTCTAGTCCTTTGAAGCTAAGCTTAGTACTGGATTGATGAGGAAATTAGTAAAAAAACGAGCTTATATTGAAAAAAGTATTAAGATATTTTATTCACACTATACTTTGTGCAGATTATCTTATGACAATTTTTTACAAGACTACCCTCATTTAAAAAAAAATGATTTGAGTATAAGCTTGCTTTTTCAACAGATATGTGGGACAAAAGAATCACTTTTTATAATAGATTTACAACACTGCCATTCCGTTGCCTCGGAGAGCAAGTTGAACCGTCTGTCCCGTGTTCACTAATACCAACTTGTGGAAACCTTAAGTTGTTATTAAAATTGACAGCAGATTAGGCCAGCGTGGCAAGTGGAGGCCAAGTTCTCCAAAAATATGCTATGAAAGGCACATCTCTGCTGGAGAGAGTTCTAG
This sequence comes from Tinea semifulvella, assembly GCA_910589645.1. NCBI lineage: Eukaryota > Metazoa > Arthropoda > Insecta > Lepidoptera > Tineidae > Tinea > Tinea semifulvella. Next base: position 3,558,715 of record OU342604.1, read on the forward strand.
TTGTAGTAGTTCACTTCATGATAATAAAGTTTCGCTATTGGTGAATATTTTCCCCTCGCTAACCGATAATTTTCCTCTCATATATTTTATTAAAAAAGCAGCCCAATGGACATTAAATTAAAATGAATGATAATAAGCATCAATTAAATATATATAGTTGTAACATTTATTAAAGTTTTATAATGATTTAAGAGGTTTTAATGCTTTTGCAACCGTCTCGCTCGCACAATTAAATGTTTTCAATGATTTTTTCTCCACTCAACATTTCCTTATAGTTGTCAAAGAAAATGAAGTCCGTATGGTACCAGTTTTATTTTAAAGGTCAGCCTTTCGACGCCATTTTTAATTTTAATCGTCACAATTACAGTGACTTTTTATTTATTTAACGATACTTTAAGAAATGTATCAACTTACTAGGGAATACAATTACATAGGGAATAATTATTATTCATATATTTGTTTTAGCAAAATTGAGGAAAATATCTTTATGCTATTTTTCTCCGTCTAAAATGTAATGAAAAAGAAAATACATAGTCCGTAATTTTATTTCCTAAAAAGTTAATAGACAATATATAATGTCTTACAACGTACACTCATACATTTAAAATATTCGATTGTGCGAGCGAGAGGGATACAAAAGCGTTAAACACTCAAATAATAAAATTAAAACTATATACATAAAAAAAAATATTTCGTAAAAAGTATATAATAAGGTAATCTGTACTGTAACCAACAACTCTTTGCTATTTTGGATTCGTGTGATTGTAACAAAAAAAACACATATTTGGTGTGCGTATAATGAATTTAATATTTATTATATAGTTATTGACTATTAGTACGTAAGTGAACAGAAATATTTTTATTTATTTTTAAATTAATTAGGGTCATGTTGGAGTCGGTTTGACCAAATCGGGTCACGTTTACCGGTATGACTATTAGGTAGTTCAATAATAAAATAACTCTTTAAACTTTAATTAAATAGCTCGTTAACCCTTATACGAGTAATTGGGGTCCGGAATTACCCCCAAGTGACTTTTTGTGGTTTTTTTGTAATGTATTTGTATTAGATGTAGTTTTTGGGCGTTGGAATTTTGGTAGAATCGTTGGTTGTTCCGTCAATTTATAGTGCATTGTTATGCATTTGTTATCCAAATTGTTCTCATAGGGTCAAAAGTTTACCTCCGACCTATGTTTATTATAATTCGTAAATAGTAATTTTATATGCATGATAAAAATACTTTTCATTTATATTTTATTCACGTAAAAGAAGCCAGACAATAAACCAATGTTTTTAACGTATTTAAAAAATGTGTACTTAAGTATAAATAACCTTTTTTTTATAATTCTACACTGGAAAGGTCTACAAACTATTTTTTAGTAAAAACATATTTTTATCGTTATTAAAACGCGGTGTTAAGTGTTGGCACTGGCAAACGTATATTACTATATTTAGTCATTTTGTGTCAATTAAGATGTATTTCTTTCAAAGTGTAAGTGTCCTTCGAGTCGGATTATGTTATGATGATGCTGATTTAGCGCTTGTAATCATAACATAATTTGGTCCTTCGAGCCGGATTATGTTGTGATGATGCTGATTTAGCGCTTGTAATCATAACATAATTTGATCCTTCGAGCCGGATTATGTTGTGATGATGCTGATTTAGCGCTTGTAATCATAACATAATTTGATCCTTCGAGCCGGATTATCTCGCGATATAACAATTGTTTACACATTGAAGGAAGTGTCTTTATTGACATAGAATGACTAAATATGGTAATATTGGCCAATGCCAACATTAAGTGTTATTCATTCAATGGTAATTTTGACCCTATAGGTGATTTCTAGTAGATCATTGTTCCTTGAGTTGTTAAGTGCTGACAGAGTATTTTTGAATGCATATTTTTAATATCCATTTTGCGTCGTCGTTTCCATTGTTTATCTTCCAGATTGTGTTTTTAGGATATAAGGGTTATTAATTTTTATACGCTTCGATGGTAACACTATTTTGAGATGTAGATTTTTAATATTTATATTTTTTATTTCTTTATCTGGACATTCTTTAAACATTAATTGTTAATTTATTTATAACTGCCTCCGTGGTCTAGCGGTTAAGTCCGTGGATTTAGGTTCGGAGGTATCGGGTTCGATTCCTGGTCGGGACACAAAAATATTTATTAATGTAAATAAATATATTTAATTAATATTTAATTTATTTGTGATATTCCTCGAGTTTGGTGTGCTGGAGACATCGACGAGCTTGCCACTTGTAATGATTGGCCTATAGTAAAGTTGGATAAATGTGAATCCGCTTTTTTGTAAGCGTGGTTTCTGACCACCCCGAAAGGGAAACAGTCGTGATGATACTTTACTTTATTTATTTATTAAAACAACTGCTTTCATAGCGTTTAAGTCCGTGAATTTAAACTTGGTCGATTGATTGATTGAGTTTTTTCTCTTCGAGCTAGAGACATCGGCGACATCGCCATTTGCAATTATTATTATTATTCAATACATTATTGCATTTGGGCTTTTTCTACCAGCTAACCTTTGGTAGAGTGAGACAGTATAAATATGTGCGATGCAATTCTAACCAATAAACTACATAAATAGTATGTAAAAAATATCATTACGACCCTTTCCCTTTCGGGGTGGTCAGAAACCACGCTTATAAATAAGCGGATTCACATTTAACCTAACTTTAGTATAGGACAAGCGGCAAGCTCGTTCTCTGTGTCCAGCGTACCAAACTCGAGAAATATCACAAATAAATTAAATATTAATTAAATGTATTTATTAATAAATATTTTCGTGTCCCGACCAGGAATCGAACCTGGTACCTCCGAGTCTAAATCCACGGACTTAACCGCTAGACCATGGAGGCAGTTTAATAATGTATTCTATTTCAGATTTATCAGATTTTTTTTGGTCAATCTTTGTTAGCTGTGTTAAAGCTATATCTCAGAGTATTATGATTAATACATAATTATGCTATTTCTTAATTTTTAACAAATTAGAAAAGTAGATAAATAATTAGAAAATTATTGACAGGAATCGGGTTGTTAGATTTCATAATAGTGTTACATCGAATAGCTATCTTCCCAAGCAGTTAATAATTTTCATTTTTGTACTTTTTATTTTATGACATAGTGATATTATAGGCCTCTTTGTAAAATTTTATCTCAAATGCTTCGAAAGGTTTGAGCTAGCATTTGTCCTAATTAAGCAAGTTAATTTTTAATATATTTTTTCTTTAAATTTAATAATTCTTAGTGCCTTTTTCATGCTATTTTAAAAAAATATATAAACATGAACTCAACTTTTAAATGTACAAAAATCTGATTGATTTATTTATTATTAAAAAGTTAATACTTTTAATTTTTAGTTTCGCTTTTTTATTTTATTTATTGTGTTTTTGGTGCTTCAAAGAATAGTGGGTCGATTAGACTGATTGTTTATATCAAAATGATGTGCTTTGACCTACAGAAAAAAATGTGCAAACATCTACTTATAAAAAACTTAAACGATGCAATAAATTAAAAATATATGTAAAAAAAATATTTAATTTGTTGTAGTTAATTTTTATAATAGGTCTAATGGAATTTTAGTTAAAATATTGATAAAAAAAGTTTATAAGGGATTTAATGTGCAATATAACATATATATTTGGGTCAAAGCACAGATACAAGCCATAAGAAGTATTATAAAAACCTTCGGCCCCCAATTTTTTTATCAAAATATATTTTATTTAATAGTCAACATATAGCACAATTTACTTATAGGAATTTATCTGATTTTATTTAGACGAATACTTGAAAAATATAAGCCAAAATTAACGAATGTGTTTCTTTAAAAAAATCGTTACAATGCTGAAAACTTTTTTTTTAAATTATACATATCTACGAGTTATTCTTTTATTAATGTAAGTTTTCGTTTAAATAAAAGTCATTAAATTATCTTAGTTCTGTCCATATTTCCAGTGTTGCCATAAATAACAGAGCTAATTAGCGTCTCCAATTTACTTAATATTCATATTTTAAGACAGTAAAAATTATAAAATTGTATTGAATTTGAGATAATAATTTATTTACCACTTCAAATTATTAATTAAAGTAATTGTTGACTAAAGCCAAACAAAGACATATTAATTTTAAATTAAATCAAATGCAAATGTTATAGTGATTACTATAATATATTTTAATTTTAAATACATTAAATTCTATTTGATTTTACATATAACTTGTATTTACTTAATTAAATTGATGATTTTGATGTAAAATTAAATTCGAATGTTGCTACTTTATTTTCTTGTCTAGTAACACTGCTATATAGTCTAAATTCAATACTTTAAACTGTTATTATTGTTAAACATATCTTTTTTCAAAGAACATTTTATTTTATTGTTAATATATTTTTATTAGTGTTATTTTAAAATCAATTGCTACGTAATTTAAATTTATTTGCGTTTAAACTGCTTTGTCGTTTTTGCTTATACGTATCCACCTGATTAAACATATTTAATAGTTATTTTATTAATGTCGGTGTCAAATTTTTGTATTAAGTCGTTTCAAAAAGCCACGACTAGCTTCATTTAAATTATATGAATAACACTGTCGCTTATTTATAAAAAATTATATATATGAAATTAACTTATACTCGTAGGTATTAAATATACTGTGTGGAATTTATTAAAGAGCAAATATTTTTATATTATAATCTAGAATAAAAATAAAGTACTCCGTGTTTGTTATTTTAATTATTCAATAATAAAAGCTTAAGTTACGGTGCAGAGAAGTTGTCCTAAAAACCCTAATCAATTAGGTAGCGTGAGGTCGACGATCGCGCGAACGTTGACCTATTTCGTCTCTCGGTTGTGGGCGGGATCAATTAATAATAACACTCCCCAGCCTTTATGTATTTATCACGATGGATATGGCGATATTTCAGGCATTTTGTTTTTCAGATATAGATTTGTATCTTTAAAAAAGGAACTTTTATTTCAAATAGGGGTTCTACCACCTTAAGCTTTTAAAAAAATTGCTCTTTTAATAATTACACGTGGTATACAAAAAATAACTAATGCATGCAACATCTACGCAAATTAAAATAACCTACACACAATTAATTTTAGATAAATATCCCCCACCCCCAATACTTATTTTAATGTTTAGTTTAATGGCTGTGAATATAGGACTTGAAACAAATTATTGATTTTAGCGACAGTGTTCAACAGGCTTTGCTCATCAGAAACCTAATAATTTCGCTCAAATAATTCTCTCCTTCCGTCCACCCAAAGACTTTGGGTAAAATAAACTAAGAAATTTTCTAATTTCGGTCCATTTTGTCTCTTAATTTCCGCACTGACCTAAAACGCTTGATAAGTTTTAAGAATGACTCGATAGATGCGACGATTCGACGTGTGCCCTAAGTATAGATAAAATTAGTTGTTTTTTCGATGTCTATATGTGACCAATGCTTAACATAGCATATCTGTTTAAGAATATCGTGTGATAATAACCTTATTGTAATTCTATGTGGGTAGATTTGTTTATTAATGACGAGTACTAGAGATACCAAAATTCTGTACTTAAATGTTTATCGTGTTGTGTAGGGGAGGTTTTTAACGTGTATACCTATCAGTAATTCGTCCTCTCAATGTTTTTGCATCGGTGTTAAATTTTTAAATGTTTTATGTGCAACGACTTGCAAGCCGTAGCTAGGTAATGCTTCTGTTTTAACTGTTCCGCATAGCGTGTTCGTTTATCAAATAATCATTTTGTATTCCAACAAAACATTAATCTATAAATGATTTTGTTTAAAACTGTTACATATTTGATATGCGAACATAATGTATGCTTAATTATATATGTTTAATAAACAGTCGGCAAAAAATACAACGGTTTTTGCTATGGAACTTTAATTATATACATCGAAATTTAAGTATAAAAACTAACTTCAATGTCAAACTAGATTTAGCATCAAAAAATGCTGATGGTTCCATAGTAACTGCTTGGTAACAAATTTTGCACGACTTCGCCGTACCTTAATAGAGTTAAAAATTTAATAAAATACTATTTTATAAATTTGTTCTTATACGTAGTTCAATTGGTTGGAATTCTGATAATGTTGAAAGTGCAACGTTTTTTGAGGGTAGGTGATCACTCTGGTAGGTTGTGTCTAGTTTCAAATGTCGGTCCAATATCATGTCTTGAATACAACATTATAGGTAAAAGATAAACCGCACTTAAAATAACTGTATGAAGACAAAATTCATTGCTTCGTAAAATTTTCTTTTTTCGTATGTTGCATCAGGGGGCGACATGAGACTCAATTATTTGGTTTAAAGTTTTGCATTAAAAACTGTTGTTGTTTCGTGTTTGACGAGTAAAATATTACCCACCTATTTTAACAATCGTCCTGGAAGCTGTAATTTAATTTAAAAAAATAACTCTTATTGATATTATAGCATTCTTGTCTTCTGGGACGTAACTTAACCCAATGAAAATAACTACATATAATAATGTCCTATAGAGACGCCCCATCAGAGATTGGCAACATTTCCTCCAGTAAAGCGATACTAATACGTTTCCATCTTAAAAATGTGTGCGGTTTAATTTTATCTAAAATTCTTGTCCTACAAAAACACGTCAGTACTAAAAAGTTTCGTTCGACGCCATTTGAAGCTAGACAATTCGTGTTTCGCACTTAGAAAGACTGTGAGACAGGTTCTCTTTAGTTAATACCTAAATTCTATTTATTGATTGTGAAGGCCTTTATTATAATGACAATATTCATAGTAAAAACTTACAAGTATTAATTAAACAATACAAAAGATTCTTAAGGTATATTGGTGCCTGTTTACATAATAAAAAACATAGATAATTTTTTTAGAACCTTGTGGTATTTGATCCTAATTTGCGCGATTTTTATCGCCTGTTTACGATCTGTAAAATCTCTTTGTTTAAGATCATCGTTGGTTTCGTTAACCCACACGGCGTCATCATTCATTACGGTTTAGAAAGGGCGCGTTAAATGAAAAAATTAATAAGTCCTCCCTGTGATATTTCGTGATTTTTACCCCCCTTTCGATCCTCGCGTGATTAATGGATGACCCCTAAGACATGGAATCAAAAAACAGCTAAACTAGTTTTAATTTTATATGCGTAAATAATTCACTTGTATGTTTTTACTATGGTAGTAAAGAGCCGCAAATTGTTCCTTTCGTTAAATATTTCAAACTGAGGGTATTTGTTTAATATGTGGATCAATATTAGAGCTTTATCGAATTTGATAATAATTTATCGAACAATATTTAAGGTAGGTTTGTTCACGGCTTGGAGTGGTTTTCCTACAGACAACCGTTCTTTAGTTAGGGGTTTTGTATTTTCATTGTAGCCCAAGAGTTCGTGATGTTTTTTAGAATGTTAAGTACAGCCATATATTGTTGAAAATTTTATTGGATAATGCTTCAATGTTACTACACTATTTGCCCCTTACAGTAATACTGTGAGAGCTCGTTTCCACCAGGACGTGACAATAAATTATTGTATAGTTTAAAGCGCCATTTTAATTCAATAGAGAAGAAGGGATAAGGTTGTGGAGTTCAATGCTCAACGTTAGTGTAGCTTGTAGAACACGATTAGGGAGGCCATGTCTCGGCGCAACTGCAACGATTCTGCAGAACATTGACAGCATCTGTAAGGTACTTGGTAGAACTATCCCAGAGGTGAGAATAGTGTTCCATGCATGACTTTACTTGTCCCAGTTGTTTGGACCCTGTTTTGGTGATGCTCTCAATGTAGTTTCGGTGGTTGAGATCAGATCGTATTTCAACCCCCAGTATGTTGAAGCTGGGTTGTAGTTCCATGGAACTGTTCACATTTAGCAAGACACGATTATTTGTAGACCACGATAAAATAACGTCCGACGATACACGACAGTCGTCCAACGATATATTAAACGTTAGAATAACAGTGGGAACAGCTAGGTGATATCGTGACAGTAGAAACGACACGATAATCTGTTGTTACAATCTAGTGTGATCTAGACACGATAGTCATGGCACGAACGACGATACAGTTAAGACAGAAGTCGTGATAATGGGAACAATAAGCCACGACGCTTAAAACGTAACGATAAAAATTATCGTCACGACCTGGTCGGAACGCGCTCTTTCTCGGAGGGACCACGAGCTCTCAGGCGTTTATTATGTAGGATAAACCATACAATAATTGACATCAAGAATTAGGAATATTTATTGGCTGTGCTATTGACATGGCTAAAGTAGGGAGTTGTGAAAATAATTAAAAAAAAAACTACTAATAATTGTTTTGTTGCCAGTAAAAAAAAATCAAAACACTTGTCAATCATTGGGGTGTTGCCAACAAAACTATAGTTTATCCTACTAAGCTTGTGTTTGTTTTTATAATAAACAATCTGTAATGCAAATCCAACTGCACTAATTGGGTAGTGTCGATAAGGAACGGGGTGTAGGGTACGTTTAAATGACGCTAGTTGTAGCCTTTCTCAGAAATCGTTAGGTTAGTTTTGTAAGAATTTTTGGTCCTAAGCTTTTGATTAGTTATTATATAATCACTACTCGGAGACTTCTGAGTATCAGCTGTCTCTTTCGTTTTATACTAAGAGTGATAGAGAAAGCTATAGCAAGTTTCTGGATAGTATATACTCGTAAGTTTAGAGTTTGTATGGTTGACAGGAATTCTCGAATTAGATCAAAATGTTTTCTAGATTTTTATGTCCTTGATTGGGTGATGGTTTTGAAGTCTTATGAGTTAGGGAGCACAAATACTGTAAGGAATTGTTAGGTCAAAACCCTTTTGTCTCTATTTAATAATAATCTATAAGTAACAAATAAATATACATATATTTAATAATCGTTTCCGACAAAATTAATTCGTAATAATTAATTAAATATTACGAACGGTGGTGGCTCGGTTGTAAGAACGCGTTCCTTAAATCCTACAAAGGTCGGTTCAAACCCACCCAACTTGTAACAATGAGAAATGCACTTTTCTTACGTACATTTGTCATAGATTTATAACACCACCGTTACTGTGCTTCGGAGAGCACGTTAAGCCGTCGGTCCCTGTTCCACTAATACCAACTTATGAAATCGTTAATTAACTGTCACCCATCTGGCCTGATATTTCTTGAGTTTCGTACGCTAGAGACATCGACGAGCTTGCCACTATCATGATGGGCCTGTAGTACAGTTGGCTAAATGTGAATCCGGTTTCTGATTACCTCGGAAGGTATCCGGTCGTGATGATACTTTACTTTTTACTCAAGTCCCAAATACCTCTAGCTAGATAATTATTCTGTACAGCCCATAGAGCAGAGACTTAGCTCGTGCTTCCAACAGTTTTGTCATTATTTTTTTTTAACTTCGTGTACAGTTGTAAATATTATGCCTAGATGCGATTATTAATCCAGTCATTAGACCTTCACTTGAGGTTGATATTTCTGGAGAATTGGACTGGACAACAACTGGACAGGTTGGCACGATAATTATTAAGTAGAGACAATTGTGTATGTCGAATAGTTTGTCGTTCTTAATGGGGTGTATCAGGCAAAGCTTTTTGTAGATGTCGCTAGCGGCACTGGTACCTGGTACCTACATCGCATCATTTTTAAATGTTTTGTAGTTTTTTTATTTCTATAGCAGTAAAATGTATTTTAAATTAACGTTACCTATCTTAAAAGACGAAGTAAGAAAGCGTCTTTAAAAAGAAGATAGGTTTTATTAATAGAACGGCAATTTTGAGATCACCATATTTTTGATTTTGCTTAGAAAACTCGATTTGTACACTTAAAAGCTGCTCCAGAAATATCCAGAAAATAATAAATTTCGTAATAAAAATACAAGTTTTCTATGCAACTGAGAGTTCTATTAGGTACCAACTATCATGCGCCATCTATCGTGATAAAAAGTTAGTGATACACCCCATTGTTGTAGTGCGGACAATAAGTTGGTCCTGCTAAATTACATGTGATACGATAATGCGCCAGTTGTAATTTTCATAGGTAGATTAATTTTTTGGCTTTACATTGTTAAGTCTTTTTGCATCTTGCTATTATATTTTTGTTCAAAATTTACTATGTGTATATAATCTATATAAATTGCTATTACGATTACGTTGTCGGTACAGTCACAATCAATAAAAATGAATTAAAACTAGTCTTACCTAATTTTGGTCCTGGTCTTGCTTTGGCCAACACTAAGACTAAGTTTGTGTCAACCATACCCCAATAAATATATCTGCAAGTAAATTGCGAACTGACAGTCGTAATAGCATTTAAATTGGATTATACCATTTACGTACTGCCTCCGTGGTCTAGCGGTTTAGTTCAGAGATTCCTGATCGGGACACAATTGATTATTCAATTTGTGATAGTTCTTGAGTCTGGTAGGCTAGAGGCATCGATTAGCTTGCCACTTGTTGGCATATATTAAACTTGGCTAAATAGAATCCGTTCCTTTAAAATGTTTTACTTTTCAAAATATATATATTCTACTCTTATGTAACATAATATGTATGAACTATCCTATCTATTTGCGTTTCGTGAACATCACTTCGTTATACATACGTATACTGCGTGGAATTTATTAAATAGCAAATATTTTTTTATATTATAATCTAGAATAAAAATAAAGAAGTACTATAGTGGGGGTAAAATAATACTATAACACATTTGTTAATTCGTTTACTCAACACCATAAAAATACTTATAATAGACAGTTAAAACAATGGGGTGTATCAGGCAAAGCTTTTTGTAGATGTCGCTAGCGGCATTGGTACCTCGTTTACACCTATGACGGATCATTTTTTAAATTTGTAGTTTTACATTTTTATAACAGAAAAAAATATTTTAACTTAACGTTACCTACCTTAATAGACGGATTAGGAAAGCGAACACCGTCTTTAAAATAAAAAAAGGTTGAATTAATTGAACGGCAATTTTGGAATCACCATATCTTTGCTTTCGCTTGGAAATTTGATTTGTACACTTAAAAGCTGCTCACTTCGGCAATATATCCAGAAAATAATAAATTTCGTAATAAAAATACAAGTTTTCTATCCAACTGACAGTTCTATTAGGTACCATCTATCATGCGCCATCTATCGTGATAAAAAGTTAGTGATACACCCCATTGAAAAGAATACGTTTGTCCGGCTAAGGCGAGTTTACATACGTTCGCGAACGCGGTTCGGGCTCGACTGGCTCGGCACGCTTCTGTCGGAGATAGTCCGTCCGAAACGCGTTGCTATTGATATCGCAACGGACGTATGCTACGACTAATTCGGGGAGGTAGTCCACTATCCTTCGCTATAGTACGCTTTATTATTCAGTAATAAAATATTAAGTTACGATACAGAGAAGTTTTCCTAAAAATATCGCCATTCATACAGATCCTAATCAAGTAGCGAGAATCACGCGAACAGTCACTTACGTAATTCTTTCTCTCTCTATTTCATCTCCCGGTTGTGGGCGAGATCAATTATTATTACACTCGCCAGCCTTGTTACGGTATCTTCAGATTCGGCCTCATTCACCATGCAGCTTCGAGAGTAATTGTCTCCGTCAACAAACTGTGGTTACAGTTTGGCGGGCTATTTAATGAGTTATATGTGTTGGAAAGTAAATAAATGATTGCTTTTTTTTTTATTTTGTTAACTTAAAATAAAAATTATCATTTTTATTTCAAATAGAGGTTCTACCATTGACGCCTAAAGCCTAAAAAAATATTTGCTCTTTTGACAATTACACGCGGTATATGTCTTTTTATAATACCATATTAATGAACGTATAAAACTATTAAATACTTATTGGCAGAGTCGTCTTGAACCTATTGGGCGCTCAGCAGTCGTATTCCATCACTTAGCGCAAACGTTAGAATGTTACAATAGTGGATTTTGTTAATTATTGTCACTTTTAGTCCGAGTCTTGCCGATCATAGCCGAGCTCACGTCAAAACCAACTCACTATTTTACACCAGTCGTTTAAACAACTTCTGCTTTTTCCAGTGATAAAATCGACTAAACTGTGACGCTTAGTTTTGAAGATAGTGGGTCTTAAAATCAATTAAACGAACGGTTTTAGCCGAAAACGCAAATTATAAAGTAATTGTGCATAATATTTTTGTGCAAAAATGGTTTAAAACTTAAATAAATTTAAAAAAAAGTTCATTTAAAGTTATAGGCTATTAAAGGGGTTTTTCGCGCCATTTTGCGTGGACATGTCAAGTGCAAGTTTTTGTTTTGTAAAATTAATTTTCTGTGAATATTATTGGTCAAAAGTGGTGTTGTTTTGTTTAATAATGTGCTGCAATGTGAATAATTATGGGAAACGATAAATTGGACTTCAAATATGGGGCATAAGTTGCAGTTTATTTTTTGCGGTTTTCCCGCGCTGTCAACTCTCATATTTTACACGACGTGTTTGGGCTATAATGCCGCGAGTGACTCCAAGTAAAGCATCAAATTCTGCAGCATCTGGAATTTGATGATCCCCAACTCGGTTATGAACTTTGTTATAAACATATATTATGCAAATAAATTACGTGTTTAGGACTAATGTATTCTGTACAATGTCCTTTAAAGACAATTAAAAAAAAAAATTATAGGCTATTAAAATTGGAATTTAGATTAGTCTATCATCGATACATCGATGGATTATTCCTACATTTAAAATATGTCAAAAACTATATTTTTATATGGATCTCGTTTAATATGATATATATCATCTTCAGGATCTGATTATATCATAAAATTTCTGGATTGGATCTTTTTTGCGTAACTGCGTCCAATTTAGAGTTGATTTTTAATATATACAAGTTATTACTTGACAATCTACGAGGCTCTTCACAAGAAGCTTGCCCTGCCCAGCTCCCTGCTTCGCCCATGGATTCTATTATTATAATGTTTACGCTTAAGTGACAGAATAGGACTGCTGACCATATTAGGATGTGGATTAGGATAATACTGTTTTATTATTCTTTCTTTATCCTTTGAGTCGTTTTTTATTCTTTGAAGTCTATATCGATTCGGTTGGTGATCAGCGGCAGCAGTCTCGACATCTGATAGCGATCGCTGACTTACCGATTTAAGGTGGCCATTGGTGGCCCTTTAAATTCCTACCTTTAGTCATAAAAATAACTGCCTCCGTGGTCTAGCGGTTAAGTCCGTGGATTTAGACTCAGAGGTACCGGTAAATAATTATTATTTAATTTATTTGTGATATTTCTCGAGTTTGGTACGCTGGAGACATCGACGAGCTTGCCACTTGTCATGATTGACCTATAGTAAAGTTGGCTAAATGTGAATCCGCTTATTTATAAGCGTGGTTTCTGACCACCCTGAAAGGGAAACGGTCGTGATGATACTCTACTATGTAATTCATCTGTCAAATTGGCGATTTTAGCAAACTATTAAGCGACGGATTTTGACAGCCCGCAAATTTATCGAATATTAATTTTGGCAAAGGAATAAATATTGACTATTGACACATGAGTTTATATGGAGCCACCTGGGTTTTTGATGACGTCATATAATATTATCGTCTTTGCCACAAATGAATTGACCAAATCGGCTTTTTAAATTTATTTTATTTAGCGATCGCTTTCAAATGTCAAGGCTACTGGCAGGAATAAGAGGGGACCCCATCGATGGCGGGGTAGAGTACCCAATAGGAAAAAGGGGCATGCTTATAGAGATTGCAACCCGGTATGTTTTTCAACCCGGCCGGGTCCGGTCACATTCGCCGCCAACCCGGGTTGATGTGTTAGGATAAAACCTTTGAAGTATTTTATGAAAATTTGCTTTAAGTAAATGGAGGAAAATACAATGATTCAAGTTTAAGGAATAATATTTATTTCAAACCAGCAAATCAACACTAATCAGTCTCAAAATCACGAGTTTTTAATACATAATTTGTTAGTATCACTTATGAACGGAATAGTAACATTAGTGTTACTAATTAAGTTTAAGCAAGCATTAGTATTCAGTAATTAAGTTTAGGATAGAAATGATCTTCCACGCGCTGATGAAATGCCTGGATTTAGTGCATTTCAAGAAAAAGTTTGGAAAGTAGTCAAATTATTTAAGAAGTCGCCCGTAATTTAATTACTAATACTATACAGAGTAAAGAGAAAGACCTGATTGCTAAAAGTTAATTACTAATACTAATGTAACTATTTGAAAACATAGTATTAGAATAATAAACTAATAACGCAGCCTAATGTACTAAACTTGTCTTATCAACTTAGATAGATAAACTTTGGTAGCTTTAGTAAAAACGAAACAAATCTTTAAGAGCAATAACTATATAACAAAAAGCCTATTTTAGCTTGCATAAAGCAAAAAACAAATTGTATTAATAGTTTTCTACAAGTGCCGGGCCCGGTATGAATGGCCGGGCCCGGTGGATGTCTAAATAGCCGGAGCCGGTTTGCAATCTCTACTTGCTTTTACCAGTATGTATGTTTCTACTTGATTGTTATTATACGTCTAATATTTTTACGTATTATATCCATATGAATATAACTAAATTGTATTTTGTTTTTTTTTTTTAAATCTAAAATATAAAAAAATATTTTGTAATAGTAGCTCTAGCACGCATAAACTCTGTTATTGATCTAATCTAATGCTATGTTCGACTTGAAAGCATATAAAGCAAAGCTTGCTTTTTTACCGAATTTTGTATAAAAACCAAAAGCGAAATAATGTGAAAAAGAGCTTAAAGCCGAACATAGGTTAAATATCATGTATTTTACGATATGACGTAACGGAACTACAAATTGACAGCTCGGATGTATAAAAATGTACAGTTTGACATGTTTACGTAACGGAGTTTTTACGTACTAAAGTTACATAACACCTTTTGGTCACTCTTCTGTTAACATTTATAACATGGTGGTTAATTATTTAAATTCTATTGGACAATTATGGTGTAGACTTAACGCGATGTGTTTAAGCTGGCAACTACTCCCGTTCGTGTATTAGGATTAAGTTTTAGACTTCTATAAGGTAACGCCGATGTAACGGGGCAACTTATTAATGGGTATTTAGTGGAATTTTTAATATATTTGAGCCATAGATTATTGTGCATAGTGTAACTAATATTTTTGCTATGCTCAGTCATTGTATACTGTCCGAACGGAATGGCATCATAATTCGTACATATCGAATCTTGAGAGGATTGTTGAGATAAATAAATAATAATAAATAAATATTTCCAGACAGGTCACACAGCGCCATCTAGCTTCCGTGGTAAGATACGAGGCTTGGGTTACGGAAACTAGATGGTTGATGAACTACATATTATACTTTTTTTTTTGTAAACATATACATATAAACACCCATGGCTGATATTTGCATCTCTCTCGCTTGCACACTAAATTTTTCAAGTAAAAAAAATGTCGATTAGCTTTCTAGAAAAATAAATTACGGTTTTTTTTTTAAATATATACAGCGTGGTATTTATTAAAGAGCAAATATTTTTATGTTATAAAATAGGTTAAAATTAAAGAAACACGTATTTTTTTTTTTCTAATTATTCAGTAATAAAATCCTAAGTTACGGTGCGGAGAAGGTTTCCTAAAAATATCGCCACTCATACTCAGCCTAATCAAGTAGGTAGCGAGAGGTCCACACACTCCCCACTTTAGGTTTTTATCACTATGGATGTCGTGATTTTCATAAGCGGGCTTATTCACCATACAGTACTGTTTTGATTTTCGGATACTGATATTTAACTTTTAAAAAAATAGCTTATTATTTCAAAAAGGGGTTTTACCAATAACACCTGAAGCCTAAAAAAATATATGCTCTTTTTATTTCAAAAAGGGGTTCTACCTATAACACCTGAAGCCTAAAAAATATATGCAATTTTTATTTCAAAAAGTTGTTCTAGCAATAACACCTGAAGCCTAAAAAAATATATGCTCTTTTTATTTCAAAAAGGGGTTCTACCAATAACACCTGAAGCCTAAAAAAATATATGCTCTTTTTATTTCAAAAAGGGGTTCAACCAATAACACCTGAAGCCTAAAAAAATATATGCTCTTTTTATTTCAAAAAGGGGTTCAACCAATAACACCTGAAGCCTAAAAAAATATATGCTCTTTTTATTTCAAAAAGGGGTTCAACCAATAACACCTGAAGCCTAAAAAAATATATGCTCTTTTTATTTCAAAAAGGGGTTCTACCAATAACACCTGAAGACTAAAAATATATGCTCTTTATATCAAAAAGGGGTTCTACCAATAACACCTGAAGACTAAAAATATATGCTCTTTATATCAAAAAGGGGTTCTACCAATAACACCTGAAGACTAAAAATATATGCTCTTTATATCAAAAAGGGGTTCTACCAATAACACCTGAAGACTAAAAATATATGCTCTTTTTATTTCAAAAAGGGGTTCTACCAATAACACCTGAAGCCTAAAAAAATATATGCTCTTTTTATTTCAAAAAGGGGTTCAACCAATAACACCTGAAGCCTAAAAAAATATATGCTCTTTTTATTTCAAAAAGGGGTTCAACCAATAACACCTGAAGCCTAAAAAAATATATGCTCTTTTTATTTCAAAAAGGGGTTCAACCAATAACACCTGAAGCCTAAAAAAATATATGCTCTTTTTATTTCAAAAAGGGGTTCTACCAATAACACCTGAAGACTAAAAATATATGCTCTTTATATCAAAAAGGGGTTCTACCAATAACACCTGAAGACTAAAAATATATGCTCTTTATATCAAAAAGGGGTTCTACCAATAACACCTGAAGCCTAAAAAATATATGCTCTTTTTATTTCAAAAAGGGGTTTTACCAATAACACCCGAAGCCTAAAAATATGCTCTTTATTTCAAAAAGGGGTTTTACCAATAACACCTGAAGCCTAAAAATATGCTCTTTATTTCAAAAAGGGGTTCTACCAATAACACCCGAAGCCTAAAAATATATGCTCTTTTTATTTCAAAAAGGGGTTCTACCAATAACATATATATATACGTATATAATAAGTTAATTAACTAGAAAGCTGATTGACTACATTAAAAAAAAATCTTAGAATTGTTGGAGTGTGCGAACGAGAGGGTCTCAATTAAATTTTGGTAAAAGTGTGTATCGCGCAGTCCAATCGAGATGGATATAGGATTTATGTCGCCAGTTCCTCTATGTTTAAGTGTAAGTGAGAATTTCTAAAATTATTTTTATAGAGTATAAGTGTTGGTACATATTTTTATTACATACAAATAGTACTATGTAAGTACTTTATTTGGGCAAGAATTTATTGTTTTGTTTTATAAACTACAGGGCGGTATGTTAAACCCACAGTCAAATAATTTCTTGGCCGTTCTTGACTGATTTGATAATGGGGTGTATCAGGCAAAGCTTTTTGTAGATGTCGCTAGCGGCAATGGTACCTTGTATTACACCTATATCACATCGTTTTAAAAATGTTTTTGTAGTTTTTTTTATTTTTATAAAAGAAAAATATATTTTAAATTAACGGCTAATTATGAAAGCGCTCACCGTCTTTAAAAAGAAAAAAAACTTTTTATTATTAGAATGGCAATTTCGAGATCACCATATCTTTGATTTCGCTTCGAAATCTCGATTTGTACACTTAAAAGCTGCTCACTTCGGCATAATATCCAGATAATAAATAATTTCGTAATAAAAATACATGTTTTCTATGCAACTGACAGTTATACTAGGTACCATCTATCATGCGCCATCTATCGTGATAAAAAGTTAGTGATACACCCCATTGTAATTATATTTAATCGCATTTCTTAAGGTGCTACCTACGTTATTTATTTTAAAAAAGTTTTCTAGTTAAAGGCTTTGTTAATTTCTGTTAAGTCACAAGATAAAATATTTTTATTATTTGTAATATTTTCTATATTGTATTTTTGTAATTATATAGGCTAGAAGGCTATTTCATTTGTCAGTTATAAAGGATGTGATTGGCTCAACTATCTATGTTACGAACATCCAATCAAAATCAACTATTCGCTGTTCCCAGAGATTAAAATGATAATCATTTCTTTTGCCTCTTATTCATTCATTTTGTTTTAGGTAGATAATCATTAACCTATTGGTTTTCACTTATTATTATTTTTCTTTTACTTTTGCTAGTCACAGTTCAATTGCACTATTAATTTAAATCTAATTACTATATTTTACTTTTATTTCTGTTTTAATTGTATTGTCTAAATAATATAAAATCTCTTTGGCTTGTGTTCCACTATTGCTACTTTATTTATATGTTTAATATAATAAGCTGTGATTTTTTTTTTATAAATAAATTATATAAGCTGCTGGTCTTCTGCTAACAGCTTACTTATTGGGCCACTTTGCTGCTTAGTCTTCTACTAGCAGGAGTGGAATCATTCAAAATAATTAAATTAATGACGTTTCATAAATGCCTGTAATAGGTTTACTTGAATAAGGATATTTGGACTTTGACTTTGATATAAAAACTAAACTTTCAAAAAAAATACCACTTTTTGACGATTTCTTTCTGTTGTATTTTATAGTTTCTGAAAATTTAAGGTAGGTATTAGACGTAGTTATGCAAAAATGATCCAATCCACATTAAGTTAATTTTAAGTTATATGCCATTAATTTTAGATTCACATCAGTACAAATGTTATCATACACATAACATAGTATAATTATAACTTATCTAATATATGTACCAATTAGGTGTCACAGAATTTACCAATATAAACAGAAGAAGAAATTAGAGACTTATTACTTTTAAAACAAAAAAAAAAAAACTAAATCTAACAAATTTAGAAAATATAACATAATAATATGACTTCTAAAATAAAATATTTCATTTTTTCTTTTTTAATAGAACTATAAAGGAAACATAAAAATTGCATAAATTTGGTACCTTAAATATTTGTAGATTAGTCCATCGATACATATCCAATATTTAATACATTTAAAATATGTCAAAAACGATATTTTCATATGAATCATTTTTGATATAAGATATATCATCCTGAGGACCTGATTGAGATTCATAATTAAATTTCTGAAAAATTGTGGATTGGTTCCTTTTTACGTCCAATTATCATTTTATTCCCCGGGGACGACGAAATAATTTATATCCCTTAGGCTCACCTCGTAACCCTTGCTGACTATCAGTACTATTTATAATACACTGTGTTTGTATGGTCTTACTAATACTGAATCTATTGAACGAAACAAGAAACTTTTTCTAAGAAACCATTCCGACATCGGAAATGACAAAAAAAGATGGCTACTCCATAAAAACTGTTAATTTGTATAGAGAAGCCAAAACGAAAGTTGTTTGATTCTATCAATAGAATCACATATTAGACTATACAAAGTCACCCAGTGTATAAAATAAATAGGTAATAAATAAATAAACTAAAAAAATATATAAAAATCACGAGATTGGACGTAGTATGCCGTGCCGACCGTTACCTCGAGACCAGAGCTCCTTGCCGAAGTTGAAAGATTTTATGGAGACCTATATGCCTCACACGCAACTCGCCCTATAGCCCGCAGGGACGACGACCAACGAGCTGTTTTAACTCGCCACTATACCGAGGATATCCCTGATGTCAATCTAGGCGAGATCGATATAGCCCTTGGACAACTTAAAAATAACAAGGCGCCTGGTGATGACGGAGTCACGGCTGAGCTTCTGAGAGTAGGCGGGAAACCGGTACTCAAAGAACTCGCAAGACTATTTAACTACGTCATTCACCACGGAACCACGCCAGAGGCATGGACCAGGAGTGTTGTGGTCCTGTTCTTTAAAAAGGGTAACATCTCCCTTTTAAAGAATTACAGGCCCATATCACTCCTGAGCCATGTCTATAAGTTGTTTTCAAGGGTGGTCACAAATCGACTCGCTCAGAGAATGGATGATTTCCAGCCCCCGGAGCAGGCTGGGTTTCGAAAAGGCTTTAGTACGGTCGATCACATTCATACATTGCGACAGATAATACAGAAAACCGAGGAGTATAATCTGCCGCTATGTCTAGCGTTTGTGGACTATGAGAAAGCCTTCGACTCAATCGAAACCTGGGCTGTTCTGGAATCCTTGCAGCGATGCCTAATAGACTATCGATACGTTGAGGTGCTGAGATGTCTTTACAGTTCTGCGACTATGACCGTCCAGTTACAGGGTCAGCATACAAAGCCTATCCAACTGCGCAGAGGCGTGCGACAGGGGGATGTCATATCCCCGAAACTGTTCACGAACGCGTTGGAAGATGTTTTTAAAATTCTAGACTGGAATTACTGCGGCATAAACATCAATGGAGAATTCATCTCACACCTCCGATTTGCGGATGACATAGTCATTATGGCCAGTTCACTCAAGGATCTTAGCGGAATGCTGAACGGCTTAAACGTAGCATCCCAGCGGGTTGGTCTCGAAATGAACTTAGACAAGACGAAAGTCATGTTCAATGATCATGTCAAGCCGAGGCCAATCTGCATAGGAAACGACACTCTCGAAGTTGTGCAAAATTACGTATACCTCGGGCAGACTATCCAATTAGGAGCAGCCAACTTCAGCAAAGAAGCCGACAGACGCATTCAGCTAGGATGGGCGGCATTCGGGAAACTCCGGCACATCCTCTCATCGTCTATACCACAATGTTTAAAGACTAAGGTCTTTAACCAGTGCGTCCTCCCGGTAATGTCGTACGGAGCAGAGACGTGGACACTAACAGTGGGTCTGGTCCATAAATTCAAGGTCGCTCAGCGAGCCATGGAGAGAGCTATGCTTGGTGTATCTCTGGTGGATAGAATTCGAAACGTTGATATTCGTCAGAGAACGAAAGTTACAGACATAGCTTTTAAAATTAGCAAGCTGAAGTGGCAATGGGCCGGACACATCTGCCGCAGAACCGACGATCGATGGGGCAAACGGGTTCTAGAGTGGAGACCACGTACGGGAAGACGCAGAGTGGGACGACCCCCCGCCAGATGGACAGATGACCTAAAGAAGGTCGCTGGTGGGGGTTGGATGAGGGTAGCGAAAGATCGCGTTAAGTGGCGAGCCTTAGGGGAGGCCTACATCCAGCAGTGGAGAGATACAGGCTGATGATGATGATGATGATGATGATGCCGTGCCCCCGTGAACGACGAGGCTGACCCTTTAAATATAATATTCTCTAGATACTCAAAGGGTCACTCGTCAAAACATTTAATTTACTGCAATCTTTATTAGTATATTTTCTTTCACGCCAATCTGTATGAAATAGCCTTCAAAAAGTCGAAACAATCTCAGTGATTAATTTACCAATTATTTCCTACCAATAGAAATATATTTTTAGATTGTATTTCCTCAAAGTAATTCTTAAGACAGTTTCGGTTCTAAATACTAACTATTTATGTTATGTTATTATTATTATCATTATATTATCTAAGTTATTAGGATTAAAGGAGTATATTTTTAACAATAAATATTTGCAAAATATAAATAAAATGCAATTGTAATTATTATTCTATTGAACTCCTAAATGATTACTTGTATTTATTTGTTTATTTCTGAGAAGGCCAAAGAAATCTTGTGATACTCAGTGGGATCATTTACTTTGATATTAGGTACAGGTCGCGCAATGATAAATTGAAAATGAGTACAACAACACATTGAAACATTACTTATGTATGAAACATACACTGGTTTTAATGAAGCTTTCGTCCGCGCTTTTGCACGGACGTGACAAGTGCTAGTTTTTTTTTTGTTTTTGTTGGGAAATTAGCTGAATCCTATTAACCAACCCAACCAAAACCACGGTAAAGCGGCAACGCCATCTAACTGTGTCGCCCGGAACGCACAAAGTGACAGTTCAAAAATTAACCGCGTGCGCGCTCTCGTTATTTCATCATCCAGATGCTGCAGAATTTGATGCTTTTCTTGGAGTCACTTACCGTATTATAGCTCAAACACGTCGGATAAAATATGGGAGTTCACAGCGCGGGAAAACCGCAAAAAATAAACTGTAATTTGGGCCCCATATTCAAAGTCCAATTTATTGTTTTCCATAACTAATCACATTGTAGCACATTATTAAACAAAACAACACCACTTTTGACCAATAATATCCACAGTAAATTAATTTACAAAACAAAAACTTGCACTTGACATCTCCACGCAAAATGGCGCGAAGGACTTCCCGGAAGGTGGTTTGCTTTTTGACAGATAGACGAATGTCAAATCTAAACTGCGCATTTTGGTTATTTAGCATTTTTACTTGTCAATCTCAAAAAATATCCTAAATCGTTCCATTTATCAAAGCAAAGAAGTAACACAGCTTAAATGAAACTGGTTTATGATGTTGGCAAGACTTAACTGGCATCTATTAATAACGTTGCACTGGTGTGTGTACTGTGTAGTACTTATCTCATCCCGCGCGACCTGTAAATACAATTAGGTCCAGTTTGATTTATAACATAACTTAAAAATATACTTCTTGATCCTTATTCGTATGTCATGTATTAGTGTCAATAGATTGAGCTTAACCTGCTTTTGAATGAACAAAGTGGTACAGAACTAAAAATATTTGCAACTTAATTTTGTTATTATAACGTTATTGTAATAAATATTTTTAGTTGGTTGTCTTTTGCATAATTATTAATATAAAATAAGAGAGTCCTTCGCGCCATTTTGCGTGGACATGTCAAGTGCAAGTTTTTGTTTTGTAAATTAATTTACTGTGGATATTATTGGCCAAAAGTGGTGTTGTTTATGTTTAATAATGTGCTGCAATGTGAATAATTATGGAAAACAATAAATTGGACTTTAAATATGGGGCACAAGTTGCAGTTTATTTTTTGCGGTTTTCCCGCGCTGTCAACTCCCATATTTTACACGACGTGTTTGGGCTATAATGCCGCGAGTGACTCCAAGTAAAGCATTCTGCAACATCTGGAATTTGATGATCCCCAACTCCGTTATGAACTCTGTTATGAACATATATTATGCAAATAAATTACGTGTTTAGGACTGATGTATTCTGTACAATGTCCTTTAAAGAAAATTAAAAAATATAAAATAACAATAATAAGGAAACTGCCTTCTTTAACCTTCAACTGACGTGTCCTAAGGTTAACCATTTAACTGACGTGTAGACTGGTGAACATCTTTATCAGTAGTGTAGTGATTATACATCAAAAGCTTTTTTTTTCTGCATTATAATAAATATACATAAATAAACATCGTACAACGCATTTAATTATTTTATAATAAAATTATGTATACAAAATATTGCTATTTAGTGTTTTGTACAAGTAAAAAGTCTAGTTTAAACAAATTTAAAAAATACATTTTATCTAACTTTCAAACTGTATATAGTAGGTACCCACTAATAACATAAATTGGTTGGTGGGATGTTTTAAATTAATATATATTATAAAATGACAAACTGTAACACGGTGTCTAGGAAACTACCACATCAGCTGCAGAGGGTTAACAATATTTTTTTTTTCCAGAATTGAAGGTATTTGATAATGATCCTATAAACATTATTTAATTGACTGAAATAAAAAAATGAAGTAAGTGACGCGCGCGCCTCTATATATATATTGTATATAATATTAACTTGTGTCTAAACAAATAAATGATTTCATATTTTAGTTATCCTTTCGGCAATATTTACCAGTCAGAAAAAATATTTAAAATTTTGGAACTAACCAAATTAATAGTAAAATTAACGCAAATGTTTGACTATAAATCACGTGATTGGCTGAAAGTGCTAGACAAATTATCAATGATATGGCATTATGCTGTTGAATATAAAATATTTAAATTGCTAAAGAAATGTGTTTCTTAGAGTTAAGCTCAATTTGTTGATATTATACAGTCTTGTTACTGTTATTCCTCGCATTTTTATTTTACTTTTGCAACACTGCCATTGATACCAGTGTATAATTTCACATGTAAACCTAAGTTACGTAAGTTTTGCAGCCCTCTCGCTCGCACATACCTACATTTTCAAAGATTACTTAAGTATTATTCTTCCTTTTGAATAATCAACTACTCTTACTAGGAAATAAAATAACGGACATTTTATTCATATTTTTGAAAACAAATTTCTAAGTATTCTATAGATTCACTGTGCGGGTGCCGGGCCCATTGTTTGTGGGTAGAGATGGGAAGAATGGTGTCGTGCTTGCGACGGACAAAGGAGGCCTCCTTTTTTGTTTATAACTACCAGAACATTATTAAAAAATTCAGTGTTTTCACACTTTCAAAATCACTCCACAAAGCGTTAGTAAGTAATATATATATGTATGTTTATGTATAATAATATGTATTTTTCAGTAATTGTTAAATTAAGATTAAGAAGATTTATTCGAAGTTAATAATAATAATAATATACATACATATTAATAATATATAACATTGAATTGTGTGAGCGAGAAGGATACAAGCATTAGTGCTTAGACTATCTATGGTGGTACAAATAATACAGGTTGTTTTTTATGTAAATTCAACGTTAAAAATAAATCTTTTCGCATTTCACAAAAAGCATTTCCAACTATTTTTTGCAGCTTGAAATAATCACCTTGTATACTTGGGTTGACATTGTGAAATTATTTTGGTACGCATTCTTAATATTTTATTTTTGTTATTAAGTTATTTTTAATACCTGCTGTTTATGAAGTTTTGTGCTGTTTATTATTTTATATAATAACGATATGAAATAACTATGTTTTGTTGGTTTTTGGATTAAGTGCTTTAATTTTAAAGTAATGTGGATAGTTTAATTTATTATTCACATTGAAAATTATCAAATAATATAACTGCCTCCGTGGTCTAGCGGTTAACAGCCAGTTTCTCGAACGTATTTTTGGTACATAATTATTTCTTAAGTAAAAATATACTAGATATTGCAAGAGATGCGTTTCACAAACATATCTTAGGAAATACTTAAGAAATAATTAAGAAGGGAACTGTCATTTACACAAATGTATGGTTTGCGTTTCACAAAGCAATAAGAAATAATTAAGTAGGGTTCTAAAAACAGTTTTCTGTACCATAACAAAACATTGTAATTGTTTTACTAAATAAACTTAAGTATTGCGTTTGTTCATGAAACCCGATTTAACTTAAGAAAATCTTAAAGATAATGATTCATTAGCTAGAAAATAATTAAGTATAGTTTTGAGATACTGGCTGTCTGTAGATTTAGACTCGGAGGTACCGGGTACGATTCCTGATCGGGGCACAATAATAATAATTAATTGAAATGAATATATTTAATTTATTTGTGATATTTCTCGAGTTTGGTGCGCTAGAGACATCGACGAGCTTGCCACTTGTCATGGGCATAGTAACGTTGGCTAAGTGTGAATCCGTTGATTATTTATATTATAAGCGTGGTTTCTGACCACATTGGAAGGGAAACGGTCGTAATGATACTTGAATTTATTTACTGTTATTAATATATATTTTAATTATTTGATTGATTTCCGGTAGTTTATTCAAAGTTAATACATGTACATTAAATATAAATTAAAATCTACCTAAATAATAAAATTAAAAATAAACTAAACTATAAATAAAAAATGTCCTCTAGAGATGTCCCATCCGAGATAGTCCCGAGGAGACTGGCAACATTTCCCCTCTGTATAGCGAGGCTAATACGTTGATTATTTGATTTAAGTTTATTTGAAAAAAACAATTTATATTTGTATGCAGTGAGGTCTGATAATGCCTTTATAATGTATTTACTAATAGTTAGTATTATTTCCTATATTTAATAGTGAAGCTACTTAATCCAAAAACCTACACAGTTTTTACTAGTCTTGTCTTCACACAAAGTTGGATCTGTCCATGATTTAATATATGCTTTAGATGTTATAAGAAATATATATGTACTGCATAAAATATATTGTCTGTGGTGAATAACGAATTTTACGAGCTTATTAACGTTTAATTATCGAGCCATTTAGGAGTTAGGTCTTCGTAAGCGACATTTTTTTACTATACTATTGTCAATTTAAGTTAGCAAATGCTTAAAACTTAAAAACCTCTTAAAGTGTATAGTTACACTTTGCATTCCTTGCACAGTGCACACTCCAACATTTTTAAATATTTCTCAAATCACTGTGTTTAATTAACTGCCTCCGTGGTCTAGCGGTTAAGTCCGTGAATTTAGACTCGGAGGTACTGGGTTCAATTCCTGGTGGAATGTAAGTAAATACATTTCATTATTATTTAATTATTTGTGATATTTCTCGGGTTTGGTACGCTGGAGACATCGACGAGCTTGCCACTTGTCATGATTGGCCCATAGTAAAGTTGGCTAAATGTACATCCGCTTATTTATAAGCGTGGTTTCTGACCACCCCGGAAGGGAAACGGTCGTGATGATACTTTACTTTTTACATTAGAAATTAAAACAAATTATAACCGTTCGATAAGCGCGCGCAGATTGTCGAGGACACTCGCTGCGTTCCCCCGTTCGACGGCGAGGCTAACTCTGATCAAAATATTCTCTACTCAAAGAGTAATTACATTATAATTATCTATTATTCTTCTATTTAAAACTTTACAGTTCAACATCTACACCTATTTTCTTTTAAAAGCCTTTATTTTAAGTTGTAGTAGTACTACCTTATGTACTTACTGCTCTCGTTGTCCCGAAGGTTTGACCGTCATAGAATGTCTAGCGGCATTAGGTCCGCCTTTGTACTTTGTGCAATAAAATATAGTATTTTAATCGATTATTAAATGCATGTTAAAATAATTGTCGCTTACAACGTATTTCCTAAAAAGGTTCGCATGTGATTTGGTGGGTATTTGATATTGGGCATCTTTTTATGCGTAGAGTGAAAAACACGCCACTGTGTACGCTTGACCAATGAGAAGGCAGTAAATTCGATCGTGACTTTACTTCAATCCCATTGGTCGATTCGTGTGATAAATAACTATTATTATTTTTCTCTGGTTATTTATAAAGCATTATAATAGATTAATTATTTTATCCTTTATATTCAAATCAGTTCTAAAAAAGATGCTCAATTTCAACAAATGATAATCACCACAATGAATTTTAAATAAATATTGTTTTTTATTTAAAACAAAAAGCTATGATAGTATTAAATAAGATGCCAAGATTTTAGCTATTGCATTGGACCAAGGATTTTAACTTAAGTTAAGTATAGCACACATCACTTTGCTAACCGTACCTGTAGCTAATACATAAAATTTAAGAATAAATTCCCATTTTCATCCGATTGTTGCTCCCGAGAATTTCATCTCGAAACTCCGGGAGAAAAAACATAAAAGTTGGGAGAAAGTGGATGTTATAAAGCCCGATTCGTGTCTATTCAAAAATACATTTAATTAAGGGTTTTTAAATAGATGCGGGTCTTAATTATTAAAGCGTCATTTTTTTATATATATTTTTTAATTTTAACCTATTTTTAATAATAAAGGGTTTAAAACTTGTTCTTCCCTCTCGCTCGCACAATCCAAAATTTTCAAAAAAAAAATTAGTCTGAATTGTACTTTTGATAAATGTGTATCTATTTTCTAGGAAATAAAATTACGGACATTTTAGTCGTATTTTACTTTTATATACCTAATTTTAGACTTGGAAAAACATATATAACGACTTTCCTGTATTTTACTAAAACAAATCTATCATAAATACATATATATCTTAAATGACCGTAATTGTATTTCCTATAAAGTCGATAAAAGTACGCACAGACTTAAAAAAACTTTGAAAATATTGGATTGTGCAAGCGCGGGATGTAAAAACGTTAAATATTAAAGGAATTGAAACTTATTCCTTTTTCCATATCATTTCGTCATTTCCACGACTAAGTTCCAGAAGCTTCGAGGAAGTGAGGTTCTTTAAATATATCCTAAAATTATTGAAGTACTAATTAATAGTTAGTATGAAAAAAATAAGGTACGAATCAAACACAAAAATGACACTTTAAAAATTAATCACGAATTTTTGAAATTGTTCTGTCTTTCTATGTTTAGATTGATGTGTTTTGTTATGTAACGGCAGACTGATACGGAATAGATTTAGAGTGCAAGGTACCGGCAAACATTTGGGTGCGAAGTAATAAGCAATCTACAATTTTTCCATAAATATAAAAAAACTCCATACAAAATTCATAGAAAAATATTGTTAAAAAAACTATTAATAATATGTATAACTATAAATTATTAATAATTAAAAAAAATATATATGTGGGTAGGTTGAAAATTTGTTTGATTGAAGTTTGTATGGAAAGCTTTAACTTAAAGAATGCAGTACTACAATGCATGTACACCAGAAATTGCTTTAGTTGTGTTTCCGAAGCTTCAATTAGGCATACAGAAGTTCTGCATTCTTAACCGCACAAATCACTATTTTCCTATACCGAAAGTTATTAATCGCACTCAAATGATTGCGATACTCCTTTAGGCGTATTTGGATGTTTTTAATTCTAGATACACGATTTTATAAAGAATATTTAGGTATCGCCAACTTATATCGTTCAAATGTTGTGAAACTTAAGTGTTAAATGTTGTAGTAATTTATTTATCTCAGTAGTACATGCTAGATGCAGTCTTTGATTTGTTTCTTACTAATATTTTGTTACTGTTTTTGGCACTGTATTAATTACCTTCTGACAAAATATATAATGAATAATCTTTTTCTTTGTTTTATTCCTTACCTATAATAACTAGACAGCAAGACGCTAAACGGTATGATCAATCGGTACAACATGAATTAGTGTATGACAATCATTTCTGGTTATGGTCGTGTTCGACGTGCATTTTCAAATTTAATTTTTTTTATTTCATCACGGACAATATGTAGCTTCTCTGAGCGTGTTCTACCGGCTATACTATGGTGAGTGCTCTGAAGAACTCTATAACCTAATTCCTTCCTCTCCATTCCGCAACCGAACCACACGTACAGGTCAGAATATGCACCCACATACCGTAGTCACTATCCCTTCGCGTACCTATAAATTTGGTGACTGTAGTATTTTATATTAATTATAATGGGATGCTAAATGAAACACGAGAGTGCGATCACCATATTTTTTATTCTGAGTTGCCAACATACAAAAACCTTAAGTAGCGTTCATTATTTATTCATATTACTACATCTCCCTTCTTTACAAATTTTAAACTTAAAAAAACTTCTTAATTTATTCTTAATTTTAACTTCAGAAACTTTAGATTCAACATTCTATTAAACGTTGTGGCTTTCTTACAACTCTACCAGAGCGAGTTGTGTAATATAAATTTGGTTCATTAGGTTGATCATTACTATTTTCAATGTTATTATTAATTGTGTCATTTAAATCATCTGGTATGTAATAAGGAATTTCCAATTGTAACTTCTTAATAAAGTGTCTATT
Source organism: Tinea semifulvella (assembly GCA_910589645.1). Lineage (NCBI taxonomy): Eukaryota > Metazoa > Arthropoda > Insecta > Lepidoptera > Tineidae > Tinea > Tinea semifulvella. The sequence goes on from OU342604.1 coordinate 3,588,121, forward strand.
TCTGATGTAAAACTTGTTATTAATTCCTAAAATCTTATAGCATCTTGTATTTATTATCTCTACTATCTCCCCTTTTAACCAGTTTTTTCCAATTTTAAAAATAACTCTGTCATTAATATTTAACAATTTTAAATCTTTCTTATTTCTATCATAGTAATGCTTTTGATTTTTTTGTCTCAATGTTAAATTATGTTTTAAGTTTTTATTAATGTGAGGTTTTAAATTTTTATTTATCATTGGTATTATGCCACGCAACTTTCTCTGAAACAAGCATTCAGCTGGAGAAGGTATGTTGTCTGATATTGGTGTGTTCCTAAACTCTAACAAAGACAGGTCTATATCTCTATTATCATGAAGAGATTTCTTTATTATATTTTTTATTGTTTGAATTGTTCTTTCCACTAACCCATTTGACTGAGGATATTCTGGACTTGAAAAAATATGCTGAAAAGACCATTGTTTAGAAAAATCTTTGAATTGAGATGAATTAAATTGAGGACCACCATCACTTATAATTATTTTAGGTATTCCATATCTACTAAATACCTTCTTCAGCTGATTTATTACACTTATGCTAGTTGTCGAGTTTAATGAAATAATTTCAGGGTATTTCGAAAGGTAATCAACTATGATTAAATATTTTTTACTATATAGTTCACATAAATCCAATGCAATTTTCTCCCATGGTAAACTTGGTAATGCATGTTGTATTAACGTTTCCTTTTTATTATTATTACTATAGAGCTTACATGTCTCACATCTTGAAACTATGTCTGTAATTTGTGAATTAATTCCTGGCCAATATACCAGTTCCTTAGCTCTTAGAATAGTTTTATTTATTCCAAGATGTGGATAATGCAGTCTCTTTAGCATTTCATTTCTTAAATTTATAGGTATTACAATTGCTGTATTTCTTAAAATTAAATTATCTTGAAAACAAAGATCATCTTTAATTTTCCAATAAGTCCTAATTTTTTCAGGTAATAAGTTTTTATGATTGGGCCATCCATTTATGATGTATTTTATTAGTTCTTTTAATTCTAAATCAGTTGCTGTTAGCTTTTTAATTTTCTCAATCTGTTGTTCACTTATATTTCTTTCCAATACTATAGCATTTACATAAGCTTCTATTTCTTCTGAATCTAGCTTAATTTCTAAATTATCAGTAGTGTCATATGACCTAGACAGAGTGTCAGCAATATACAGTTCTTTTCCTCTTTTGTATATTAATTTAAAGTTATATTTTTGTAATTTTATTAACATGCGTTGTAGCCTTGGTGAACATGAATTTAATGGTTTTTTAATTATGGACACTAATGGTGCATGGTCAGTTTCAACTACAAAATGTCTGCCAAAGACATACTGATTAAACTTTTCACAACCAAAAACAATAGCCAATAACTCTTTTTCTATTTGAGCATAATTTTTCTGACACATATTCAGAGCTTTTGATGCATATGCTACAGGCAAGTTATTTTGGAGCAGTACTGCACCTAAACCATCCTTGCTTGCATCTACAGATAAAGTAACAGAGTTACTTTCATTAAAGAATTGAAGTACAGGTTTTTTAATTAGTATTTCTTTTAATTCATTAAAGCATTTTTCATGTTCAGGTAGCCAGTCAAATTCAGTATTTTTCTTTAATAAACTCCTTAGTGGTGTGTTGATATTAGCAAAGTTTGGTATAAATTTACTAACATAATTTATAACTCCTAAAAATCTTTCCAACTCTTTTTTATTTGTTGGACTTTTTAAATTTAAGATCGACTTTATTCTCGATACATCTAATGCTATTCCACTTTTATTTATGACATGGCCTAAATAGTTTATTTGCTCTACACCTATTTCACATTTACTTCTATTGAGTTTTATATTTTCAAATTTTAATCTTTCAAATAACTGTTTTAATCTGTGATCATGTTCATCTTGATCTTTACCCCATACAATAATGTCATCAATATATACTTCAATTCCCTCTAGGTTTTCTAGGCACTGTTTCATCTTACTTTGAAATATTTCTGATGCACTTGACAAACCATATGGCATTCGTAGGAACTTATATCGGCCAAAGGGTGTATTAAAACAACACAAGTTTGAACTTTTATCAGTAAGTTTAACATTCCAAAAGGCATTTTTGACATCTAATTTGGAAAATATTTTTGCACCTGCTAACTTACTGCAAATTTCATCAAATGTAGGTAGTATAAAGTGTTGTCTCATTATGGCATCATTAAGATCCTTTGGATCAATACATAGTCTCAAGTCATTGTTTGCTTTGTACACTATAACCAAAGAATTCACCCAATCTGTTGGATGTGTAACTTTACTAATAACACCAGAATTCTCTAACTCACTTAATTTTTTTTTTAGTTGAGGTTGAACGGCAAGAGGTATGCGACGGTTTGCATGCACTACGGGCACTGCATTTTCTTTAATCTTAATATCATACTCACTTTTTAAACATCCTAAGCCTTGAAATATATCATTATATTGTTGGAGTAGTGATTCATTATTTAAAGCATTAACTTGTGCAATATTTACTTCAATTAATTTCATTTTTAAACAAGCCTGGTAACTGAGAATACATGAGGTGTTCTCATTCACAACATAAAATTCTAATTCATACATCTCCCCTTTGAAGTAACATGGTAGCTTGCACTTACCTAGGTAGTTTATGGTCTGACCTGTATATGTACTCAGTTTAATTTTAGATGACAATAGATTGTTTTTATCAATATTTAACGTTTTCAGTTCCTTAACAGTAATAATGTTGGCCTGCGCACCAGTATCCACTTTTAGTTGTATGTCAGAATTGTCAACCCACACTGTTATTGTCCACTCTTGTGAAATGTTGTTAACAAAAATTGAACCAAGGCACAAATTATTTTCATCCTCATCCGAGTTGTCTGAAGTGTTTATTTCTATATTTCTAATTTTAGATAATTTGCACTGTGATGCAAAGTGATTAAATCTGTTGCACTTAGCACACTTTTTGTTAAATGCCGGGCACTTGTTTTTGACATGCTCATAACCACATCTATAGCAAGAAAACTTAATATTATTTTCTCCATATTGCTTGTTCTTGAAGTTTGAAGTTTTGTTATGGTAATTATGTTTTGAATTGTCATTTGCCTCTTGTCTGTGCTGCTGTGGAAGGTTATGTCGCTTGTTTATCTTGTCAATCTCACAGGATGTAGAAGCACTATTCTTACACATATCCTGTATTTGTTCCTTGGTGATTTCTGATGTCCTGCAAATCTCAATAGTCTTATCTAATGTCAGGTCTTTAGTTCTCAGCAGTCTGTCTTTGACAGCCACATCGCTGATACCACAAACTACTCTATCCTTTACCAAGCTATCCGTCAAGGTGTCAAATTCACATGATGTGCTCAAATCTCGAAGCTGTGTGATGTATTCTTCATAAGTCTCATTGGGTTTTTGCTCCCGCGTAAAAAATTTGTAACGTTCGTACGTAATATTCTTCTGTGGCACAAAATGTTCTTCGTATTTTTCCAAGGCCTCCGTTAATGTACAAGTAGTCTCATCTAATTTAAATGTGTTAAATAACTTGAATCCCCGGTCACCGATGACACTTAATAGCATTGCAATTTGAAATTCCTTCGATTCTTCGTCCACCTTGGTCACTTTGACATACATTTTAAATTTTTTCTTGAAAAAAGACCAATTGTCGGCCATGTTGCCTTCCCATTGCAACTCTCCCGGTGGCTTGATAAAATTTACTTTCGACATTGTTATTTTATTGTTTCACCGACTGCGCCATGTAGTATTTTATATTAATTATAATGGGATGCTAAATGAAACACGAGAGTGCGATCACCATATTTTTTATTCTGAGTTGCCAACATACAAAAACCTTAAGTAGCGTTCATTATTTATTCATATTACTACAGTGACTCATACATCTGTCGCACAATAAAGATGTGGAATGCTCTTCCAGCCTCTGTGTTTCCACTTTCCTATAACCTGGAGTCCTTCAAGCGAAGTGTGAAAAGGCATTAGTCAAGCCGGCATAGTGTTAGGGACTGATGTCGGATATAAGGGTCTGATTCCAGTTGCTAACATTCATGGACCCTGCGCGCCACTTACCATCAGGTGGGCGCAGGGTCACATGTCGTGCAAGATAATAAATAAATAAATAAAAATGTCGACCTGTAGCCCTATTCTGTTACCTAAACGCAAACGTTATATAGTGGAATCTGTTAACTATATATATATCATGCTATTAAAGTTGATATTTGCACGGCCGCTGTCAAGGTCTAGCGCTTATAGAGTTGAAAATTGAATTATTATTAGCGTAATACTACGTGTAATGTATCAAAGAGCAAATCAATTTATATTATAATTATATAGAATAAAATAAAGAATTATGTCTTTTTTATTTTTATTATTCAGTAATAAAATCTAAACTTACGGTGCGGAGAAGTTTTCCTAAAAATATAGCAACTCATACTGAGCCCAATCAAGTAGGTAGCGTAAGGTCGACGACCGCGCGAACGTCGACTTATATCATTGTTTCTCTTTCTATTTCTTCTCTCGGCTGTGAGCGAGATCAATAATACTCGTAATAAACTCGTTTTTAGGATTAAAAAAAATATTTAATAAAAAAATTGTTTTTATTTCAAAAAGGCGTTGTGCCAATGACGCCTGTAGCCAAAAAATAATAATAGCTTTTTTGACAATTACACGTGGTATAGTTAACGAATTCCATTATATGACGTTAGCGCTTAAGTAACAGAATAAGGCAATCATGAAATTTTATTATTAAATCCTCAAAAAAATTAAAGGCAAAAATATTTTCACATATTATTTAATAACCAATAATTAACGATATAAAATCTACTATTTACAAATAAATATACGTTTATGATTAAACCCTCATTCCGAATCGCGCTTAGAACGATTATGATACTGACCGTCGTTCCGAATCAAATATTCGCGATTTGGATGTTCAGAGCGTGATATCAATTCGGAACGCTCTAAATCACATTTTCATTCATAAAATGTTAGTTTTTTTTAAATGCATGGAAGATAAATTACGGATTCCACAACTTTGTGTATGAATACTAACAAATATACATCTCTCGGTTTATTCATCTTTATATGTGTAAAGTTTAATATTATTAACTTATTTTGGTCTTTTAAAATAACTTGCCGTGTTACAGACATTTTTTTTTCACTCCCCACTTAAATATTAATTATAGATTTGTTTTAGAAGTAATATAGAAACAGTATAAACGAATTACAATATTAAATAATTTAAAAGAAAACTTAATTTAAATAAACTTGAAATGGCGCGCGACATAATGACAAAAAACTGACACTATCTACCTCGATATTGTGAGCAGTCTAAGCGCGAGAAATGACGTCACACAGCATTGGCAAAACAGTTTAAGCGCGTATCGGAACACCTTTAAGCGTGCTTAGGTTACTATTATCGGGTATCGGAACGAAGTAAATCATTTTGAGTTATTTGTCTTCTGAATATTTCATGTCGACTTTGCCAAGTTTTCCTTTGGGCACGTCTATATTATCCAGTGTATGTGTTACTATTCCCGTAGCTACTGTGACGTTGTTCTCCCGAATGGTGAAGGGTTGTCCCTCAGTCATCACCATACTTTCCAATAGAGTCAGATAAACTTCTCCGTGATCGCCTGGCATCATCATCTGCATATCTTGATCTGAAAATTTAAGTATATGTGAACAAATATTTCGACATTCATGTTGTCAAAGTCCGATTCGTGGATCGGTCTTCATAGATATTTTATTCATTACAGCCCATAAAAGCATCTTAGACCTTCACTGTTGGAGATGGGCATTCTGGAGAATTTGGCCTACACTCACCACGCTGGCCAGACGGGTTGGCGAGTTTGATGTCAAATTTTAATGACAATTTATTAACGATTCCACAAGTCGGTATTAGTGGAACCGGGACCGACGGTTTAACGTGCTCTCCGAGGCACGGGAACGGTGGTGTTGTAAATCTATGACAAATGTACGAAGCGGCGCGATGGTGGTTCGGTTGTAAGAACGCGTATCTTAAATCCTACAAAGGTCGGTTCAAACCCCCCCTGCATGTACCAATGAGAAATACACTTTTCTTACGTACATTTGTCATAGATTTATATATATATATATATATATATATATTTGGTTGGGTAGGGAGAGAAGTAGAATGGTGAGCGTATTATCGCGCAATAAAAAAAAAGGAGGCCTCCTTTTCTTAAACCAGCCTATTGTCGGTCGCAAGCCCGAGACACCATTCTTCTCACCTCCTACCCACACACGATGGACCCGACACCCGCACGGTGAATTCATGGAATGCTTAGAAATTTGTCTTCTTCACCATAGATAATTTTTTTTCGACAGTAACATAAAAAAGATTATTATGACGTTAACAATGCATAGTGTACAAATAATATTTCGGCTAGGTAGATCACAAGCAATCAAACGAAAACAAGCCATTAGTCGCTATTTATTGACCTAAGGCTATCTCATTCCTCAAAAGCCTCCACTCTAATATTGATAATATAAAAGAGACTTATGAATGTCAAAAGTGCTAAGCAAAGAGTAATTCTGACAATATGAATAATGGGGTGTGTCACAAACTTTTTATCACGATAGATGGCGCATGATAGATGGTACCTCATATAACTGTCAGTTGCATAGAAAACTTGTATTTTTATTACGAAATTTATTATTTTCTGGATATTATGCAGAAGTGAGCAAGCTTTTAAGTGTACAAATCGAGATTTCCAAGCGAAAGCAAAGATATGGTGATCTCAAAATTGCCGTTTTATTAATTCAACCTTTTTTTATTTTAAAGACGGTGTCGCTTACTTAATTCATCTTTTAAGGTAGGTAACGTTAAGTTAAAATAATTTTTTCTGTTATAAAAATGTAAAACTACAAATAAATTTAAAAAATGATAAAAAATAGGTGTAAACAAGGTACCAGTGCCGCTAGCGACATCTACAAAAAGCTTTGCCTGATACACCCCATTATAATACGGGAACACATCTTCAATGTTGCTAGAAAAAAAAACTTATTTAAAAGATGGTAACATTTATGCCTTTCGAGGTTTGGAGAGTTTACAACTACGGGTAGTCTAGGACGTTTCCTCAACGCCTCCTCCACTCAACATTTCCTTCCAGCTGTCAAATAAAAATGAAGTTACGATATAAAGTTAAAAATAGGTCAGCCGTGGTACATTAGACGGCAATTTTAATTTTAATCATCTCTCTTACAAAGACGGGTGTAAGAGCTAAGTTTTAACATAATTTTATCCAATTTAGTCCCATATCTTACCTGGTGCGGTGGTGGCTCGGTTGTAAGAACGCGTTCCTTAAAATCCTACAAAGGTCAGTTCAAACCCACCCGGCATTTACCAATGAGAAATACACTTTTCTTACGTACTGCAGTCATAGATTTACAAAACGTTCCCGTGCCTCGGAGAGCACGTTAAGCCGTCGGTCCCGGTTCCACTAATACCAACTTGTGGAAACGTTAATAAATTATTATTAAAAATTGACATCATATCCGTATGTTCTGGAAGGCCCATCTCCAGCAGTTGAGGTCTGAGACGCTGTGTTCTAGGAGCTGTAATGATGATGACGATCTTACCTAAATCGATCCTGCAAGCAATATTCCAAGTCCCGCTATACATTTGTTGCGAATATTTGGAGAATATAGGTTTTTTTCTTCCGCCCTCGCTTCGTGTGAGGAAATAAATCTTGGCCTTGTAATGGTTTGACAGTTGTACAGTTTTGGAAGCACAAAGCAACATGCCTGTTTCAACTGTCTTTAATTTCATGCCACGAAGTAATACACCTACGTTATCTCCCGCTAAAGCCTACAAAGTAAAAAAACTACTTCAATACAATGCATACCTTTATGTAAATAAAACTATTTTTTTTTTTTAATCAATTCAAAGCAAAGAGCCTTTACACCCATATTCTAAGACATTTTCCCAACGGCTCTTTTACTTTCAGCTGAATTGCACATTATAAGGATATAGATGATAGTGTTCATAGGTAGATTTTTAACAGTAGTGTCAGTTCAAAAGTCGAAACATACGTAAGAGTTCTTCGCGCCATTTTGCGTGGACATGTCAAAAACAAGTTTTTGTTTTGTAAATTAACCATTAACAAGGCAATGGGAGATTATTTCCCACCACAATATGTAAACAAAAAATGTTTTTTTTCTATTAAAAATCAAATCGAGTGAACGAAACCATAAAACATAGATATATAGTAGTATTTAAATTTGTCACCTGTTGCACTGCTTGTTTTATGGCAACACTTGAAGTAAATTTTAGATCTCAAAGTGTCAGTAGTGACAGAAACAGTCGTTTTTCGATCAAGACAGAGAAAAAGCAAGTTTTTGTTTGAGAAAAAATCCTTTGAGTAGAATTTAGCTTCATCACGTGATTGTTGATTTATTTTGCATTTTTTTTTTATTTTTTTTTTTTTTATACTAGCACGACATGTGACCCTGCGCCCACCTGATGGTAAGTGGCGCGCAGGGTCCATGAATGTTAGCAACTGGAATCAGACCCTTATGTCCGACATCAGTTCCTAACACTATGCCGGCTTGAAAATCTGTTTATCTTTGTTTCCATTGATTTGTAATTTTTGAATTCTACGATTGTCATTTATCCTAAAACCACTTCAACTTCTGCATTTAAAACCCTATTAACTCGTGCCTTATTAAGGGTTAATTTACTGTGGATATTATTGGTCAAATGTGCTACAATGTGACAAACCATGGAAAACAATAAATTGGACTTTTAAATATGGGGCACAAGTTGCAGTTTATTTTTTGCGGTTTTCCCGCAAAGGAAGGCAAAAGGCCGAGACCATACAGCCAGTTTTTGTCTTAAAAAATATATATAGGCAAGGAATCGTTACAGTCCAGCCATTGTTTTGGGTGTACACAAAAGTAAAACAGCATAAATTTAACTCAATTTATAAATACTCTATGACGTTTCATATACAGTTCCTCCACTTCAAGCTGTCGAACGGGTTCCCCCAACGGATCTTTGAAATCGGAAAAGATTAATGATAAATAAAAACTGTTTAGTTTTTATAATTTCAACCGGTCTTTACGTGATTTACCTTAGAGACATATTTCTTCCGACGTTTCAGTCAAGTTGCAATGAAACGTCGGAAGAAATATGTCTCTAAGGTAAATCGCATAAGGACCCGTTAAAATTATAAAAACTATTATGATTGTGCGAGAAAGTTTAAAAACTGTTTATTCAATAATTCATTAAAGAAGTAGTTAAAAAGAACTCATTTACATTAGGTACATTATCAATTGTTGGTTTGATTCACTGATACCTATACCAGTTAACTGTCATACTGGTATCAGTGCTCTCCCCGTTACAGTAAAGACACATTTTTAATGTAAGTTTAGAGATTAATATTACGCTTTCAATTCCAGAAGAGCAAAAGATTGCAATAACGAGACAATTATACAAATAAAAATAATTTACAAAAGTCTGTTTCAAATTTTGAACTGACATTACGTTCAAAAATATATCTATGAACACTGTCATCCTATATAATCTGTGCATTTGACAGCTGAAAAAAAAAATAATTGATTGGAGGAGCTTTTGCGCAAACGTCGTTAAAGGCCAATTAACAAAATTATTAATACTTATACAGGTTGGATTTTTGAGACGGGACAGTAACGGCAAAGTAAAGTAGTTCAAATATTTTTTTACTTTGTTAACCTTATAAACTGTTATCTATAGAAACATATTAACAGTGGAAAATTGTCAACTGAAAAAACACTAAAATTATTTATTTTAAAAAATTTATTGCATTAAAAATGTACATCACTACAGCCCCTAGAACACAGTGTCCTAGACCTCCACTGCTGGAGATGGGCCTTCCAGAACATATATCTGGAGAATTTGGCCTACACTCACCATGTGGTCAGACGGATTGGCGAGGATATGATGTCAATTTTTAATGACAATTTATTAACGATTCCACAAGTTGGTATTAGTGGAACCGGGACCGACGGCTTAACGTGCTCTCCAAAGCACGGGAAGTGGTGATGTAAATCTGCAGTACGTAAGAAAAGTGCATTTCTCATTGGTACATGCCGGGTGGGTTTGAACCGACCTTTGTAGGATTTAAAGACGGTAAATCGTAAAATCGACTGACAATACGACCCCAGCCTGAAGGGCCACCGCGTGGGGCGCATGCCCGAATCACCGTGAGGCCTCCTAAGGAGACCCCAAGGCGCCTACGGACTAAAACCCTATACACCGTCTCTCTCTCACTGTTGGCCCTGCGTACCTTAACAGCTAAGTCTGAGTCGTGGCTACGGAGTGAAGGCACTCATTCGCCGTGTAACCTTTGTGAGTGTGGAAAGTTATGTATGGGTGCAATTTTATTTTATATTATACACTTACATAATAATATTACATAAAAGATTTACATATATCTATACCTATATATATATTTAAAATAAAATGATAACACACAAATATAAATGTTACATAAATATAATGATTGCTTGGTTGACGTGGACATATTTGCTTGCTCTAAGTCAGTGAATAGGAGCAGAGTCCGTGAGATAATTAGAGTTAAGTATTCGATAGAATAGACTTAAATGTGATTTTCACTTTCTTTTATGGTTTAATTGTATTTTGAAATTGTAATAAGTATAGTTCTCTTTTACAGTTTTGGTACTCCAGGTCTAATTATATGTATGTTGTTTGTTATATAAATTGTATTGAGACTGTTTGTTACTACAAAAAAAAAAAAACAAAACGTAGTATAGATTTGACCGCCTCCGTGGTCTAGTGCGTTGCCGTGAACTCGGGAGGTCGTGGGTTCGATTCCCACCGGGGGCAAGTTGTACATTGTATAATTTGTCTCGGTCTGGGTGTTTATATGTATAATATGTATATATTTACAAAAAAAAAAAGTATAATATGTAGTTTATCAACCATCTAGTTTCCGTAACACAAGCCTCGTAGCTTACCACGGAAATTAGATGGCGCTGTGTGACCTGTCTGGAAATATTTATATTAAAAAAAAAAAATTATTACTGTTCTGTTTCTGAAGAAAGACTTACCTCAAGAACACTTTTTCTAAATATTTGTATATCGGAGAGTGTGGTTTTGATGTTGTACCCGAAGCCGAGGAGGTCGGCCACATCGTTCTTCTTCATTACACCTCGTTTTAGAGTTCCAACCACCACTGTACCTCGCCCGGGGACTGTAAAAGCCTAGAAGGTATAAAAAATGATATATATACAGTTTAAACTCTATATAACGACACTGAGGGGACTGTGCATTTTATGGCGTTATAGAGAGTTGTCGTTTAATGGAGATGGAATCATTGTATGGAAGACAAGCTAAACCAACCAAAGCCAATTGATTTCGACGCTTGAGGGAGTTTGTTGTTAAATCTAGTGACGTTACTGTATAATAAAAAAAACTAGGGCGATCAGATACAAAGCTTTTTTAAAGAAGTGGGTTCACATTTAGCCAACTTTACTATAGGCCAATAATGACAATTGGCAAGCTCGTCGATGTCTCCAGCGTACCAAAGGAGAGAAATATCACAAGTTAAATAAATTATTGTGTCTCGACAAATCGCTAACTTAGCGATTTCGGTCGGTAAGTCATAAAAAAATGTTGCCACTTGCAAAATCAAAAAGCTGATTTGGTCAATATCATTACTTTTCCAAATGACGGTAATATTTTAATATGAGAAGGCTGTGACGTCGTTCAAAAAACAATATGCGTTTTTGTAAATCGTGAACAAATTTTGAAATTTGGCCAGACGGATATTTGGCGATAATTTCATGACAATTTTTCAATGACAATTTATTAACGACTCTACAAGTTGGTATTAGTGGAACCGGGTCTGACGGCTTAACATGCTCTCCGAGACACGGTTTTTTTTTTTCAAAACCTTAATGCACAAAGTACAAAAGGCGGAATGGGTGTATCTGGCAAAGCTTTTTGTAGATGTCGCTAGCGGCACTGGTACCTTGTTTACACCTTTGACGCATCATTTTTTAAATGTTTTTGTAGTTTTTTTATTTTTATAACAGAAAAATGTATTTAAAATTAACGTTACCTACCTTAAAATACGAATTAAGAAAGCGAACACCGTCTTTAAAAAGAAAAAAGGCTAAATTAATAGAACGGCAATTTTGAGATCACCATATCTTTGATTTCTCTTGGAAATCTCGATTTGTACACTTAAAAGCTGCTCACTTCGACATAACAATTAGATATAAATACTTATGTAATAAACTTACTTATAAATAATCTAATTATAAATATTAATATACTAAATATTAATACATACATATACAACTTCCAAATGGAATGGTGGTGTTGTAAATTTATGACAAACGTAAGAAAAGTGTATTTCTTATTGGTACATGGCGGGGGGTGTGTGAACTGACCTTGTAGGATTTAATGAAGCTCTCTTACAACACAGCTACCACAGCGCCATATACCCCTCATTCTGAATCGTGCTCAGAGCGCTTAGAACGAATATGACACTGACTGTTGTTCCGAATCAAATATCGCGATTTGGATGCTCAGAGCGTGATATCAATTCTTCTTCTTAGTCGCTACACTCTTGGCAGAGTGGTCGTGGTCGCCATTGGAGTGCTAGTGGCACGCTTAACAAGCCGTCGCCACTCCTCTCGGACCTCGGCTTTCCTAGTGCACTCATGTAGGGGATGATCCATTGCAACCTTCACCTGATCGGTCCATCTCATCGGAGACCTACCACGCATCCTCTTGCCATCGACTTTCCCCTGGACTACCAAGCGCTCGATTGATGTTTCTCCACGCCGTGACACGTGTCCGAAGAAAGTGAGAATGCGTAATTGTACAGTCGAGGAAAGGCGCTGTCTGATCCCCAGTTTCTCCAGTATGGATTTGTTTGTTCGGAACTCCGTCCATGATATGCCCAGCATTCTCCGCGTGATATCAATTAGGAACAGTCTAAATCACATTTTCAATCATAAAATGATAGTTTTTTTTTAATGTATGAAAGATAAATTGCGGATTCCACATCTTTGATGATTTGGATGAATACTAACAAATATACATCTCTCGGTTTATTCATCTTTATATGTGTAAAGTTTAATATTATTAACTTATTTTAGTATTTTAAAATAACTTGCCGTGTTACAAACATTTTTTTTTTCAATTTCTACTGAAATATTAATTATAGATTTGTTTAAGAAGTAATATAGAAACAGTATTAACGAATTACGATATTAAATAATTTAAAAGAATAATAATTTAAATAAACTTGAAAATGGCGCGCGACATAATGACAAAAAACTGACAGCGCTCAGAGCGATCTACCTCGATATCGTAAGCAGTCTTAGCGCGAGGAGTAATGTCATTTGTGACGCACATAGCTTTGGCAAAACAGCTAATACGCGTCTCGGAACACCTTTAAGCGTGCTTAGGTTACTATTATCGTGTCTCGGAACAAGGGAATAATATAATATATGGGCATATTTACCTTATCTATGGGTAGTAAAAATGGAGAATCAAGATCTCTTATTATAGGAGGCACGTGACTATCTATGGTGTCTAGAAGTCTTCTTATTGAAGGAGCACCTAGAACAAGGAAATAAAATACATTAATTGACTGCCTCCGTGGTCCAGCGGTTAAGTCCGTGGATTTAGACTCGGAGGTACTGGGTTCGATTCCTGGTCGGGACGCAAAAAATTTTTTTTTAATGTAAATAAATATTTAATTTATTTGTGATATTTCTCGAGTTTGGTACGCTGGAGACATCGACGAGCTTGCCACTTGTCATGATTGGCGTATAGTAAAGTTTGAATCTGTTTATTTATAAGCGTGATTTCTGACCACCCCGAAAGGGAAACGGACGAAAACATAAAAAAAATGACATCATATCCTCGCCAAACCGTCTGGGCAGCGTGGCGAGTGTAGGCCAAATTCTCCAGTTCTGGAAGGCCCATCTCCATCAGTGGAGATCTAGGACGCTGTGTTCAAGGAGTTGTAATTAATGAAAAAGCATTTATTTCAATATGAAACACACACAAATAGTTCAGGAGTCAGAGCATGCACAATTGTATACAAAGCAATGATCAATTTAACTGTTCTATCCATTGTATAGTTTTATAAAACAATAGTTTATTTATTATTATTTATACTACCCTTTAGACGCATTTAAGTTATTTTAAAGTCTTCATCATAAGGTTCCTACTGCCAGTTCTGTTCTTTGCTCGAATATAACACTTTCCAGGCACGATAGATATACAAGTATGTAGTAAGTAAATTATATAACATAACACTCGTACCTAATAGAATTATGTACTTAATCATAGACCTAACCAAATTCCGATGGGAATGTACGGTGGCAAAATTAAGAATAAAGAATAGATTTTGGTATATAAAGTTAAATATCTTACCATACTCCGTTTCATCGCCATTAAGTGCCAGCAATGCTGAGCCCACTATGAAAGGAACAGTGTTACCATCGTAACCAAAGTCAGACAGTAACTCTCGCATTTCTATCTCAACTAAATCTACCAGCTGAAAAAAATAATTTTAATTGATTTATTAGCGATGAATTAAATATAAAATATTCTCCTTAATTCTATGTAGATATAAACCAAATCTAGAACTAATAATTGGCAATTTTACATTTGCATTGAAAAAACACTCCCAATATATTCTTATTGACAATCATCATCATCATCATCATCATCAGCCTGTATCTCTCCACTGCTGGATGTAGGCCTCCCCTAAGGCTCGCCACTTAACGCGATCTTTCGCTACCCTCATCCAACCCCCACCAGCGACCTTCTTTAGGTCATCTGTCCATCTGGCGGGGGGTCGTCCCACTCTGCGTCTTCCCGTACGTGGTCTCCACTCTAGAACCCGTTTGCCCCATCGATCGTCGGTTCTGCGGCAGATGTGTCCGGCCCATTGCCACTTCAGCTTGCTAATTTTAAAAGCTATGTCTGTAACTTTCGTTCTCTGACGAATATCAACGTTTCGAATTCTATCCACCAGAGATACACCAAGCATAGCTCTCTCCATGGCTCGCTGAGCGACCTTGAATTTATGGACCAGACCCACTGTTAGTGTCCACGTCTCTGCTCCGTACGACATTACCGGGAGGACGCACTATATATATATACGCACTAAATATATTGACAATATATATTTCGAAATTATTTTAGTAAATTAGCTAGCTAATAAACAGACTTGGTGCTAGAGGAATTCCATCAAAATCTTATTGAAATAATTGGGTCCAATTTGCCATCAATATATTTATGCAATAAGCTTCCAAGACAGTATTAGCTAATTCATACAGTATTTGATTGGGTAGGGAGAGAGCACAATGGTGGATGGTTTGCACAATAAAAAAAAGGAAGACATTATTTGTAAACCAACAGGCTGTTGTCCGTTGCAAGCTCCCACACACAATGGACCCGGCACCCACTTTATGGAATGCTAAGCATTATTATCCTTTACAGTAGAATATAATAAAGTTGATATCACTATAGTTCATCACAGCTTGTGGAACAGAAAGGTTCTACAGGAGATGGGCCTTCCAGAACATATAGACGGGGAAATTAGCCTACACACGCCAAGCTGGCCAGACTGGCTGGCGAGAGTTAAATGGCAAATTTATTAACAATTCCACAAGTTGATATTAGTGGAATTAGGCAGAAGGATTAATGTGCTCTCTAAGACACGGGAACAAAAGAAGAAGTTTATTTATTACAGGTACATGGATCACAATCTGGCGGTGTATTGGTAATCTCCATAGCTCGCTGAGCGACCTTGAATTTGTAGACCAGACCCACTGTCAGTGTCCACGTCTTAGCTCTGTACAACATAAAGGGAAGCACGCACTGGTCTTCAAACATTGTGGTATAGACGATGAGAGGATATGTCAAAGTTTCCCGAATGTCACCCATCCTAGCTAAATGCGTCTGTCAGCTTCTTTGCTGTATTTGGCAGCACCTAGCTGAATAGTCTGTTCAAGATAGACTTATTTCTCCACAACTTTGAGAGTGGTATATCCCACACAGATTGGCCTCGGCTTGACTCGATTAAGAAGTTACTAGCTTTAAATGAAGGTATATTATAGATAAATGAAATGATATCTGAGAGATTTTATAAGCATAAAATATATAAGTACCTCATCTTCAACAATATCAGCCTTGTTAATAAATATGATTATATGTCTTATTCCAACTTGTTTGGCTAGCAATAGATGTTCTCTAGTCTGTGGCATGGGTCCATCGTTGGCTGCTACAACTAATATAGCTGCGTCCATCTGTGAGGCTCCAGAGATCATGTTTCGGACGTAATCTGCATGACCAGGACAGTCCGTGTGTGCATAATGTCGAAGTTTGGTTCGATATCCTATGTGTGCTGCGTTTATTGTTATACCTGCAATTTATAGCAAATAAGCTTAGATTTGTGTGGTTATGGACCAGTTCTGCCTTCCACAAGCTATTGCTACACAAGTTTGCTTCTATAACTGTGATTTTGTAGATAACAGCATTATAGCTTAAAGATGACAGTGTTATAGCCAGTCTGCATTCAGAATAGGATAGACTCTTGTCACAGTGAATTGAAACTGTCTCTTGCTCGAAAGCTGCAATTTATTGTTTAATATTATGTGTTATTACTGCATGCGGTCAGAATAGGATGGAAACGCTTCCAAGGTTATACTTTTTTTTTTCTAAGGTACAAGAATGGGAGCAACTGATGCCAGCCTCAGACAACCAACATCAGTCCCTACCACTATACTCACCTATTAAGATGCTTTTTTACACTTCGTTTGAAAGACTTCCAGGTTATAGGACTGAGGATACCCACTGGCTGGAAAAGCATTTCACATCTACAGCGTGCGATAGAGTCTCCAAATTTATATGGTATGTGGATGCATATTTTGGCCCATGCGTGTTGTTTGGTTGCGGAATAGAGAAGAAGGGATAAGGTTGTGGAGCTCTTCAGAACACTCACCATAGTATAGCTTGTAGAACACACTCAGGGAGGAGATTTGAATAATTTCGAATGATCTGAAGCATAAGCATTTACATTTCTTATTGAATGTCTATTTTATTAGATACTGATGGTTTGTACAGGTAATTTTAGCATGTCTATAGGTAAATACAATCACAACATACCTCTGGCTTTTTCCTCTGGAGCCCTGTCGATCTCATCATAAGAAACAAACTGTGCTAGACCATCCTTAGATAAAACCTTGGTTATAGCTGCTGTTAACGTAGTTTTACCATGATCTACATGCCCTATAGTGCCCACGTTACAGTGCTTCTTCTCCTCACTCTTGGATTTAACTTTTGTAGAGTAATTAAAAGGCAAATTCACTTGCAAAACACGAATATATAACCTATTGCAATTTGAGACATTTTGTCCAAATAACGTACACCTATTTAAGTTTCTGAATATGGTACGAAATACAAATCGTCCAGACATTATTTTTATTTATATTCTCATTTGTAAATAATTAGATTTAAATAAAAATGTTTGTTTACACTCTTTTTATAGGTTATGTTTTGGTTGTCTAATGACAAAGGCAAAGATATTACTTTTGTTTTGATGCAAAGACATATATCTACTCGTACATGTCTCCTCAGTTGATTCATTAGTGAACTATTGACTTTAGTGTGAGGCAGATAGACGATAGATGTGGGGTCGTCCATGCCCTGATGGTTATTGGGCCTGGGATGGCTATATTCCACCGGTAGGATCCCTGCACGTAGCCGCCGCACCGTTACTAGTATATCCATTATCATGATGATTATAATGATGATGAAGTATCATCGCAAGTTCCAGCGTGCGGAAGCCTATGGGGCGGCCCAGTTTGGTAACAACACGACGTTTTCAACTTTTACCATGGTTGAGACTGGCCAGGTAAGCGGCTATGGAAGGAGTGTGACCGCTTGTGGAGCATTATTCTAAGACAGCACCCGTAGGTCCAGAGACCATATATAGCTCTTTTACAAAATGTCAAATCCATAGATTATATAAGTCAATCAAGAAGAATGAAAGAGTAAGTTATTACTTAAGTGATTTTGAGATATATTTAATAACGACCTTCACCAATCAATTAAGCAAAATATGTTCATGCTTCCTTAACTCTGTACACGAAGTTATATATGACTGAATTTTAAAGTGAGCGTGGATGGCTACGATCTAAAATACAAGGAATATCTAAAAATACTGAAAGGAGTGCCGGGCTGATTTTGATAAATACTATAACTCCTCCTAAATAAAATATAAGCTTACAGGAAATAAAACCAGTTCTTTTAGGTATTCGATGTTTTAGTTTCCTTAAGTTTGACTTCCTTTGATCCGTTTAGGGTTTTCCCGCGCTGAAATTTCCATATACCCGATGTCTTTGGGCGCCAATGCCACGAGTGACTTCAAGAAAACATCAAATTCTGCAACATCTGGGATTTGATGATAACCTCATTGGGTTAATGAATATATTACGATAGACATGGCTGTATGGGCTAGATCCTTTTGCCTTACCTGTCATCCATTTGTAATAATTTAATGGGTACAAAATCTCAAGCAATACTGCTAAAATCGAAATATATTTCATGGTGGTCGCAAAAAGGGTGATTACAATAATCTATGATCAACATTTTGATACACTCCACGTTATTGACTTGCCTTAGAGGCATACGTTAAATACGTTGTCAAAAGTTAATGACTTTCTGCAACCGGACGTTACACTATTAGGGATTTATTGGCTAGTTTTAAATAAAACCACTATTATTGTAACATTGAAGTGTATTTATCTTTCATCGATCGTCACATTATCCTACATTTAAATTGTTATTACCTTACAATTTACAAACTCATCATACATTTTGTGAGGAATAGGCAACACCAATCGGAATGTAGGGTACTTTACTAAAACTAAAACAGTTCATACTAATCTAAACATTGCGGATTTTTATTTTCAGAAAAAAATATCATTCGAGAACTTTCCTCGAGCTCTCTACAAACACCAAAAAGGTTTTCATCAGGCATAATTATGCCATGTTAAATGCGACCAAGTCACGAGAACCGCTGACTACGTAGCCACATAACAATTCTTGTGTAATGTAATGCATATTCTGCATTTCCTTAGCTAATTAATGTAATCATTAACATTGATTCCCTCGTTCCGAATCATGCTCAGAGCTCTTAGAATGAATATGATACTGATATTCGTTCCGATTCAAATATCACAATTTGGATGCTCAGAGCGTGATATCAATTCGGAACGGTCAAAATCACATTTATATATATATATATACATGTATGGAAGATAAATCGAGGACACACATCTCTCGGTTTATTCATCTTTTACTATTATTAAATTATTTTGGTCTTCTAAAATAACTTGCCATATTTCAGACATTTTTTATTTACTTCCTTCTTAAATATTAATTATATATTTGTTTTAGAAGAAATATACTAACAGTGTAAACGAATTATAATATTAAATCATTTTAAAGAAAACCTAATATTAAATAAACTTACAAAAGCGCGCGACATTATGACAAACAACTGACAGCGCTCAGAGCGATCTACCTCTATATCGTGAGCAGTCTAAGCGCGAGGAATGATGTTCACATGAATGATCACATAGCTTTGGCAAAACAGTTTATGCACGTCTCGGAACACCTTTAAGCGTGCTTAGGTTACTATTATCGTGTCTCGAAACGAGAGGTGCGTGTCTTTTCTTACATCGAAAGTTGTCAAACCTATGTTAGATTAAGCATAGATTAAGTTTAGTTTAACAAACTATTAAAAGTAAATTGTTTTTTTTTTGGATCCTCTGGCTGTCGCTCACTTAATTACTGATGTATTCTGTACAATGTCCTTTATAGAAACTTAAGAAATTATAAACAAATTAAAGCTTTTGAATGCATTTTAATACCGACAAAATAAGGATGGTGACAAATTTTACGTCAAAATATATTATTATTGTTTTATATTTAGCAGGGTTATATCCGCTATCTTTACCGACTTCCCAAACTGCCTGTACATTTTCTCCGGTTGTTAAAGTTTGGGAATCACTTTTTTACATTTGGTTTCTTTGTTTATATTTTGCTCGATGAATGCGTAACATTCGACGCCATTTTTAACTTTAATGGTTACATTTATACTCATATTTGATTTTAGTGCAACCCAGGCCAAAAACATATAAAGGCAAGTCATGTTTACATTATTATTGGAATAATACACAAAATGGCGACCAAAAAAAGTTGTGATTTTGCCGCCATTTTCCACCGCATGTGTTGCCGCTCTGTGTTGTCACCAACACTCTTCCTTCTGCATATCAATGATATGTTGTCTCTGGGCAACATTCATTGTTATGCAGATGACAGCACGGCTCACGGGCGGTATCTGAGTCCTCGAGCTTTGGTGGGCAACCAACTAGAGGAGTCACGGCGCATCATGACGGCAGAACTGGACGACACCCTCCACAAAATCTTGTCCAGTTCAATGCCAACAAGACCCAGGCTTGCGCGTTGACGGCCAAGAGGGACTTCTCTCCTCCCCCTACTCTTCAGAGCACCACGCTGGACCTACAACCCAGCTTCAACATTCTCGGGGTGGAAATACGCTCAGACCTTAGCCACCGGAACTACATTGAGAGCATCACCAAAACAGCGTCAAGAAAGCTCGGAATACTGAACAAGGTGAAGCGGTTTTTTCCGCCTTCAATTAGACTGTTGCTGTACAAAGCACAGATCAGATCATGTATAGAATACTGTTCTCACCTTTGGGATGGTTCCGCCAAGTACCTCACAGGTGCTCTCAATGTCCTGCAGAGGCGAGCTGTTCGAATTGAGGACGATGCCACTACATCTGGAACTCTCGAATCCCTGCAGCTTCGCCGAGATGTGGCTTCTCTGAGCGTGTTCTACCGGCTATACTATGGTGAGTGCTCCGAAGAACTCTATAACCTAATCCCTCCCTCTCCATTCCGCAACCGAACCACACGCACAGGTCAGAATATGCACCCACATACCGTAGTCACCATCCCTTCGCGTACATATAAATTTGGGGACTCATACATCTGTCGTACGATAAAGATGTGGAATGCTCTTCCAGCCTCTGTGTTTCCACTTTCCTATAATTTGGAGTCCTTCAAGCGAAGTGTGAAAAAGCATCTAGTCAAGCCGGCATAGTGTTAGGGACTGATGGCAGTTACGAGTATCTGACTTCAGTTGCTAACATTCATGGACCTTGCGCGCCACTTACCATCAGGTGGGCCCAAGGTCACATGTCGTGCTAGTATATAAAAAAAAAAAAAAAAAAAAAAAAAAAAAAAACCAACGAATAGCAACAAATTCAGTCAGACCCGCATTAATAATTCTACCAAGTGTAGTGTGGTTATATATATAAGTATCCACATGTTTCGGGATCATGCTCGAATTGCCGTCAGGCTGAGTCAAGCCGGCATAGTGTTAGGGACTGATGTCAGCTAATATTCATGGACCTTGTCACATGTCGTCCTAGTATATAAAAAAAAACACTAGCCACGCTGTACAGACGGGTTGGCGACAGTCTAATGTATTTTTTTGTAACAATGTGATGATAGTGTCATTTTTTTGGCTTCCATTCGCACATACAAACTGGAAATTCTAATATTACTATGGAGAAGCCAAATTTTATTCATTTATTTTTTATTTTGTTTCTATCAATAGAATAACATAATTAAAATACAATGGGGTGTATCAGGCAAAGCCTTTTGTAGATGTCGCTAGCTGCAATGGTACCTTATTTTACACCTATATCCAAGCATCATTTTAAAATGTTTACGTGGTTGTATATGTTTATAACAGAAAAGTGTATTTTAAATTAACGTTACCTACCTTAAAAGACGAATTAAAAAACTTACACCCCGTGTTTAAAAAAAAAAAGGTGTTAATGATAGAACGGCAATTTTAAGATCACCATATCTTTGATTTCGCTTGGAAATCTCGTTTTGTACACTTAAAAGCTGCTCACTTCGGCATAATATCCAGAAAATAAGAAATTTTGTAATAAAAATACAAGTTTTCTATGCAACTGACAGTTATATTAGGTACCATCTATCATGCGCCATCTATCGTGATAAAAAGTTACTGATACATCCCATTTAATAGTCACAAGTAAATATACTAAAGTTAGCTAAAAAAAATGCACTCTATATGCCAAGGGAACCTTAGAAAAATACTAACATCTTCCTAAATAATTTTGCCTAACAAAGTTAGCTGTCAGTTTATTTATGGAACCATAGGCAAGACTCTATTTTTGTAAACGTAACCGTTAAATTACACAAACTTACATCAAATTATACAAACATCAACTTTAAGACCTTTGCAACCCTCTCTGTCGCACAATACAACATTTATAAAGACTATTTAAGCCAAAGTACTTTTGAAATTGGTTGTCTATTAATTTTCTAGGAAATAAAATGACGGACGTTTTGGTCAATATTCACTTTAATAAAAAGTAAAGTATGACGACCGTTTCCCTTTCGGGGTGGTCAGAAACCACGCTTATAAATAAGCGGATTCACATTTAGCCAACTTTACTATAAGCTCGTCGATGTCTCCAGTGTACCAAACACGAGAAATATCACAAATAAATTAAATGTATTTATTTACATTAATAAATATTTTTGTGTCCCGACCAGGAATCGAACCCGGTACCTCCGAGTCTAAATCCACGGACTTAACCGCTAGACCACGTACACAATGTCAATGTCATGATTGGCCGATAGTAAAGTTGGCTGATTCTACTTTTTTTTTACTTCATACAAAAATATATGATATTATATCCCCACAATAATACAAATTTTATGAAAAATATTTGATTGTGCGAGCGAGAAGGATAATTACACCTTCTTAAACAAAATAATTCCACTTTTTACTAACAATAATCCACAGTAAGATAATTTACAAAACACTTGCACTTGGCTTGTCCGTGCAAAAGGGATTGCACTTCATGGTGGTCTCCTGTTCTGTTTCGAGTCACGATCACCTTAAGCTTTAGGCTCAGTTTGGAAATGAAGACATGTACACAATATAAAGAGAATATTGCTAAAGTTCAGCCATTCTCATTGCTTTAACACTCGGTAGTGTAAAGTAAATTCCACACTTGATTTCCAGATGAAATGACGAACTGTCCGCAAGTCCATATTTGGGTCCAGGACCTGAAAAATATTGAAATTTATTTAGTATCAGCACTACCTATCGGGGATATCCCTATCGGGGTGATCTAAAACCACGTATTTAATGTCGATGCCTCTAGCGTATCAAACTCGAGAAATATTGAGAATTATTTAGTATCGGGGGTATCCCTATCGGGGTGATCTGACACCACGTATTTAATGTTGTATGTCTCTAGAGTGCCAAACTCGAGAAATATTGAGAAATATTTAGTATCGGGATAGGGATACCCATCCCTATCGGGGTGATGATGGGCTCGAGAAATATTGAGCTTCGATTTTATTATTATCAATAATCTTAAATTAGGCTTTTCAGTCACCATTTCCTTCACTTTTGCGACATTAACTTCAGTTGCAGATATTGATGGCCTACCAGAGCGAAGCAAATCTTCCATCACATCTCGACCGCTTTTAAACGCTTCGTCACTCATAAGCACGTGCTTTTGATAAAGTTGATTAAGCCTTGTGTTTCATTTTCAGTGACTCCGAACACGAAATTCCATTGGCAATGCAAAATTTAAGAGAAACTCTTTTTTGACGTTTTTGTTCATAATGAAATTCGCAATACACACTAGATATGACATAACTTAAAACAGCACTGTATTTAATCTCAATAACAGATGCAACTCAAACTACGCGCCAAAATGGAAAACAGTCAAATCCAATGCCAATCAATGAAACAAAAAATTATATGAATTAGGAACCATAAACAAATCATCCATTCCCGATACTTTTTTGACTGAATGTACATATATATATAGGGTATATACTCTGATCTAACTTTATATATCTACGAGTATATAAATATCTTACTTTTCTATCCCAGCTGTATTGCTTGTATAATTGTGTTATTCACTTGTCATACACAATGCCATGCTACTACCAACACTTATGTATGGAAGCGAGACATGGATATGTCAAAATACACATGAGAGTAGAGTTAATGCAGTAGAAATTTGATTATTGCGTAGGATATGCATCACTTTAACGGACCGAATACGTAATAAAGAAATACGCATAAAGATACAAAAATAAGGAAAGTAATGCTCCGATGGTTCGGGCATGTTGAAAGGATGAGCGAAGAGAGATTGACGAACCAGATATATAATGCGAAGGGGTACAAGAGGCCCTGGCAGACCGAGACTCACCTATCACGATCAAATAAATAAAACAATAGCTAAAGGTGCATTAAAAAGCCATTGAAACAAAAGGGCATGTATGAAGAGGTTGATGAATGTTGAAGAAGTGAAAGAGGTATGTCGTGATCGTGACAAGTGGTGCTTAATTGTCTCTGCCTACCCCGGAAGTGATTTGACGTGAAGATATGTATGTATGTAATTGTGTTAATTTATGTACTTTGTTTATATCTGAAAATCTATTTTGATCTTTTACCTGTATTACTCTATCTGCTTAATTTTTGTATCATTATATATTTTTGCCTATATTTTTCCTTACTTTTATTAATGTAAATATCAAATTACCTGATCACAGCAGAGTAATTCCACCTTTTCTTCTGGGGAGTCATTGCTGTCGCCATTGGAATTAGATTTGTTACTGGATGTGGTCCCTGTGGTGGCTGTGGACCCATTCATGTCACCCGACCCCAAAATCTTCTCCACCACATGCTCGGCCACTTTACGACATTGGATAAAGTCATTTGCTACTAGACGGTCCTGAAATTACAATATTTGCTAGAATGCTTAAAAATTTGTCTTCTCTGTTAAACTATAAGATTTATAAGTTAGCTCTTCATACAAACATAACTCTACTATTTTAATGTATAAAATACGCACCTTCTTCTGTCGATCCAGTTTGCTATGGCAAGAAGCGTGGGGTAGCAAGTAGAAGGGTAATTTAATCAGTTTTGGTGACACCATGTCGATGGCCACATCCACCACCCACGACGGAACTGTCTCCGTCAGGAGGTTACCTTCAGTTTCTCCACCTGAGTCACCTACCTGTAGAGAAGTATATATCACGATTGTTTTCCACCCAGAGTGGTCAGAAAACACGTTTATAAAGAAACATATTCACATTTAGCCAACTTTACTGTACCAATCATGACAAGTGGCAAGCTTGTCGATGTCTCTAGCGTACCAAACTCGGGAACTATCACAAATAAATTTAATATTAATTAATATAATTGTGTCTCGACCAGGAATCAAACCTGGCACCTCCGAGTCTAAATCAACAGTCCTAACCGCTAGACTACTGAGGCAGTAGAATTACCTTATTAATAATAAAAACACGGATTAACAGTATCATACAGTATTTGCTCAAGTAGGGAGAGGAGTAAAATGGTGGATAGTGAGCGTCTTGTCGCGCAATGAAATAAAAAAGGAGGACTCCTTTTCAAACCAGCCTATTGTCAGTTGTAAGACTGAGACACCATTCTTCTCATCTCTTACCCACACACAATAGACCCGGCACCGGCACAGTTAATCCATAGAATGCTTAGAAATTAGTCTTCTTGTTATTATTGATATTATAGCCTATAGTAATTACAGTTGTGTTTTAACAAGTTAATAAATAAGTATTTTAAAAATTTATTGTGGTAAAATCATCAACTGGTGGCTGCCTAAACTATCAAAGAATTATATTCTAAAGAAAATTTAAGTCTATGGGTAAGTCAATTTGGGTTTGGATGTGGATTCACGTTTAGACAAGAGCAATACAAACACAATATATTATAAATGTGGATTTGCATCTTAAACAGACAGAGGGTGTTATTATGCATTGCTGGTATGCCTAAATCAAGCACTGGTGTAAAGTTTATAAAATTATCAGATATTACTATAGTCTATTTTCATTGTAAGTCTGAACTGAAATTGAGTCTCTAAAGATAATAAGGGATATATTTACTGGGTTATTTAACATTATACAACATAAGTTTCTTTTAGCAAAAACATGCAAAAATAATCAATACACAAACCTGTAATCTATAAAGAGTCCTTCCACCGACTTCGCTAAAAATCAACGGAGTGTGTATTGGAACATTAAAATATGTGTTTCCAAGCATTCTTTGTCCATTTTCATTCACCTTATTCGGGTGGTTCCAATTCTCCAATAGTGCTTGTAATAATAATGCTCCAAGGTTGATTTTAGAGTCACTTTCAGTTGTTAAACCAGCTTCTTTCGCACTTACCCATGCGCTTAAACAATCAGTCTCTTCCTGACCTAAGTGAATTGTCAACATACCAGTTTTTAAATCAACGTTAAACCAGTTTGGTACGTAAATCATTTTAAACCGCTTCTTAACCTCCTCGTCAAAGTCTACTTGACCAAAATCTTCGATCTTACAAGCTTTTAACACATCATATAAAGCTATGTTGTTCTCCGTGTCCTTTGTTAATATATGACGCTTGTCATTTAATACTGTGTAGTGCTTTATAGCTGGGCCTCCAGGAATGTAGTGGGTGGGAGTGGTTTGATATATATTCGAGCTATAATTGTTCTGGTTATATGCTCCAGATGATAGAGAACTGATTTGTGGCAGTTTCCAGCAGCGGATGTCAGATTCAGAAGTAGAAACCCAAATCCCTTGCTGGTCTCCCGTAAAACATAGCTTCAAAATTGGTGCTGTTTCCTCACACACTATCATAAAGTTCTCTGGATTCCTCAATTCTGTAATTATGACTAATTTATCTCTACCTCCGGACACTATGTGTGTGAAGTTGTCATTAGCTACTAGCGCCCAGACGGCTTCGGTATGCACTCTTATAGTTGACACACATCTCTGTTGCGATAATAACCACAGTTTGATGGTCCCATCTGAGCTCCCGGACACACATTGTGACCCATCTCGACTTACAACTAATGCTTTAACATTATCAACATGACCTTTTAGCTTCATCAACCGAGAGCAATTCCTAGGGTCCCACACTCTCAATACTTTCTCAGTAGACCCACTAACAAGTATAGTCCCTGGCGGGTTCATTGCCAAACTGTATATAGACTCCTTATTACCTACAAGACTAGATGTAGTTACAGTGTTATTACTTGCAGTTAAAGCTGTTAAAGTGTTCACATCCCACAGAAATATGGCGCGATCGAGTCCCGCGCTGGCAACCTGCTCTTTATCCTTTGCGTATGCTAAAGTCCTCACGTAATCCTTGTGAGTGCGAAGTGTAGACATACAAAAGCCTTTTTGGGCATTCCATACTTTAACCGTGGTATCAGAAGATGCACTTATCAAGTTCTTACCGCCACAACACAATATTATGTCGTTTACCCAGTCCGTATGGTGTTCCATGCTCTGTATATACCTATCTTGCATCCCGTTTGAGGTATTCCACACCCGTATAATTCCATCCCGACCGGCTGAGTACAATCGTCCCTGCACAGGATCCAATTGGAGCGAGCTAATGCCATTTTTATGACGCCTCTCCTCTTCGTCGCGGATAACGAAGGAAACCTGAGTTTTTTTACGCATTGTACCGGCCATTTTCCGACATTTTTGGAATGATAAAGACAAATATTTATTGAAAATATAAAAAACGAAACAAAATTCTTCCTCAGCGATTATCTCAAGCTTGACATTTGTTTTTTTGACAACCTTAGCGGCTTGGAATATAAATTCCCGATTCCAAGCTCATTTGCGTGTTTTATTTTAAGTTTGTTTAGTTGAGATTAGCTGTAATCTTCATTTATTTATAACTGAGTAATAAAATTAATTTAATATGTCCTGCCTATATTTTCGTACGAGTACTTAATTTTAAATTACGTTATCTGATTTTATTGTCGTAGTATATATTTCAACAATGTACTTCAATCCACTTCCTCTTCCACTAGTTAATTCAAGTTCAATAAAATTATGATTTATACCACCTTGCGTTACTTTAACTTCACTTGTTTTATTTGGGGTTATATCGGTGCAGGCGATGCCAGTTATTTTTGTTCCCAACGGATAAACGTAGGATATAATTTTCGATCTTTTTACCAATATAAATCCGTGCTTTTTTACTTCAGCGTAAGACATTCGGGCTCCAAAATCGGTTCCTTCGAAGAAATCGTACGAATTTGCCACATAAATAATAGAAATTATTATTAAAATATAATGAAAACGTAAACACATTGTTGATTTAGGGTACACTTATCTGGAGCAGTAGGGTTTCGTGTCAAAGTCGCGTGGGTTACTGATAATAAAGACGATAAACAGCTATGTTTAAAGAAAGTTGACAAAATATTGTGTTATGATGTAGGTACAGTCAGCAGAACATCACTAATATTTCGTGCACTGCACAGGCGATTTATTAATTAAATGGCGAGTGGAAAATTATCCGACTTGAGTACGAGTTTCTTAAAAGATTATTGTATAATTGTTTCTGAAACCATTGTTCTATCTTCAGCATCTATACTACTAGACCCTTGTTCCCAATCAGCTAGGTCAGTATACATTTTTTAAAATATTTATAGTAAGATGCTGCTCCGCTGCTGCCTCCGTGGTCTAGCGGTTAAGTCCGTGGATTTAGACTAGGAGGTACCGGGTTCGATTCCTGGTCGGGACACAAAAATAATTATTATTAATGTAAATAAATACATTTAATTAATATTTAATTTATTTGTGATATTTCTCGAGTTTGGTACGCTGGAGACATCGACGAGCTTGCCACTTGTCATGATTGGCCTATAGTAAAGTTGGCTAAATGTGAATCCGCTTTTTTGTAAGCGTGGTTTCTGACCACCCGAAAGGGAAACGGTCGTGATGATACTTTACTATTTATAGTAAGATAATATATAAATAGGCAGATGGAAAACTAATAATTATTTGTTATATATATATATTTGTTGACCGCCTCCGTGGTCTAGTGGTAACAAACGTTGCCGTGAACTCGGGAGGTCGTGGGTTTGATTCCCACCGTGGGCAAGTTGTACATTGTATAATTTGTCTCGGTGTGGGTGTTTATATATATGTATAATATGTATATATTTACAAAAAAAAAGTAAAATATGTAGTTTATCAACCATCTAGTTTCCGTAACACAAGCCTCGTAGCTTACCACGGAAACTAGATGGCGCTGTGTGACCTGTCTGGAAATATTTATTATTATTATTATTATGATTTAGTGTACTATGGGGCTGACATGTTAAATTTGGGTAAAAACCCCTAATAAATATATTATGTTTAAAAAAAAAAACTATTTTAGTTACTAGGTACTGTACGTGTGGATACACTTACACGGGTTCATCAGCACGAACGGTGGATACTTCCCCGCCCCAGCAGACTTGGCAAATTACGACCATCAGTCCGCCTACCACCTATTATCTCAAACATTCCCTTGTAACCGTTAAAATGTATGTTTATTTTCTTTGTAAAGTCAGTAATTAGTTTCTTATTAAACATTAAATCCCGTTCGACAAATCATAAATATGTACTAACGATTCTAAAATTAATACAGAAAGAAAATGTATGATTCAATAACTAGACTTAATATTCGAGAAACTTCCTAGGCTAGTAATTATTCAGATTTAGTCAACAACACCAACAGACCCAGAGTAGAAGTATTCTTTCTGGAAGGTCTTTGCTGGTCATTAAACCCAGATTCTGTGTTTTAACTGTACAGTAAATATACGAGATGTATAACAGGACAGGACAAAAAACCAAACGGTATGAGAATCATAGCTAGATCAATCGGAACAGGATAAATTAGTGTATGCCACTCTTTGCCGGTTATGGAAAATTCTCATGGATACATTTGAACCCAGATGAACTAGGTGTATCAGCCTATAGGCCAGACATCTTAGTGTTTTCTCCAAAAGACCACAACATGAAGTCGAATAAATATTATGATCTTACAGAAGAAATGATCAGGATCGGGTTCAAGACTCTGCTTTACGCAGTGGAAGTTGGTGCGAGAGGAGTTCCTGCAATATTTACTGAAAGCATTGAGCCTAAGCAGGTCTGCCGTTAATAAATTATGGACAGAGCTTCCAAAACGGCATTAACGGAATCACACAGTATTTAGTTGGGTAGGGAGACGAGTAGAATGGTAACCAACTTTAAAACTTTATAGATTTTAAATGGTCACTCTAAATATAAAATGTTAAAAGAAACAACATGATTTTCAAATACCTATTCGATGATACCCCACTGAATATAGTTCGTCGACTTTTTTTTTTAATTCCACACTTTGGCGTCCGGTTGTCATCTTAATTAAATTTTATTATTCTCATATCTTAAGTGACACTCGCAAGATAAAGACGAATCGATTGACGTGACAATCAAAAGCCAACGCGTTTTGTCTCTAGTGTGCCACAAAGGAACAAACATACATACTTATATACATACATACATAGGCTGATAAACACATAACCCTTCTTATTCGCGCAGTCGGGTAAAAATACACTTGATAAATCTTTGAAAATATTGGATTTTGCAAGCGAGAGAGATACAAAAGGGTTAAGGTTACCTCTTAAGGTTAGCTTTTGTACTTTTGTGCAATAAAGTTTTTTAATAAATAAATACTCGCGCCACAATTACGTTGAGACTCGCGCCAGAATTACGTCGAGATTTACGCCACAATTACGTCGAGACTCGCGCCACATTTACGTCGAGACTCGCGCCACAATTACGTCGAGACTCGCGCCACAATTGCGTAGAGACTCGTGCCACAAAAAACTAACTAACTGCAAGGCGCGAAAGACGTACCTAATACTGGACACAAATTTGTCCACGACAATTGTGCGTGTTTGAAATTGAATATATGTATGTACTCGTAAATAATGGAACCTTAAATATATCTTCGCTGTGTTGCCTGACTTGTAGGTAGGTCATTATTTTGCTTTTAATTAGTTATTTTATTATTTTTACTCCATCTTGTCCTTGTTTATCTCATTACCACGAAATTATGTCTTAATTGCTCCAGTAATTATTTTTCATAATTACTTTATGAAAGGTGCTTTTCTGTAGATTATTTTCGTTGCGAAATAAACAGTACCTAAACAAAATAACAAACTAGCATTAGATTAATGTTTTATGGTCATACAAATGAATAGGTTTAGTTCGTGTTCGACACGCGTGTTGGAAGAATTGCATTTGTAGGCGCATCGTCGAAGTAATTGGATTGAGTGGAGTGAAGTAATAGTGAAGGCTTTTGTGTGATGCATTAGACGTAAATGTTTTCCGGACAGGATACCTACTCTTAAGATCTCCATAGATTACGATGGAATTTGCAAGCAGAAGAAAAAGTATCGCTATCTTCTTGCCCGATATCCTCGTTCCGTTTGCGCCGTTTGGGGTCGAGAAGATGGGACCATGGGGTCCCCAGCGACTGGCCAAGGAGTTGTCGAAGCGGTTGACAAAGAAATCTGGTGACAGGAAGGCTGACAATTATTTGAACTATTTTACCATACGACATGGTACCCACTGAGAACTTAAACAATACATTTCAATTACAATCTTTTGACAACAATAATGACCGACTTGTTGAATTAATTGAATCAATTGATTGAATGAATACGTATAAGACTTAAATAAATGAAAACTTTATTATGTTCAAACCACAGACAAGAAGTTCTTCCTTTTTTTTTAAGGACGGTGATGGCATATCGCCTGACGATACGACCCCAGCCTGAAGGGTCGCCTCCTAAGGAGACCCCTAAGGCGCCTACGGACTAAAACCTTATAAACTGTTTCTCTTTCACTGTTGGGCCTGCGTGCCTTAACAGCTAAGTCTGAGTCGTGGCTACGGAGTGAAGGCACTCGTTCGCCGCGACAGTTTTCCCTACCACCTACTAGGCGGCGCCAATTTCTCAATCAAAATTTTACAATTACTTAGTTTCCACCCCTGCCTAGATTTACTAAATCAATTTAATTATGCTATTTGTAGACTATATGAATTAACCATATCATCTACGAATAGCTCTAGATCTGAAATGATATTATTGTACACATTAGTGGTATGTATATTTGTTGTACATTCGACAAAACCTTAATTACCTAACTACTACAGTAGCAAGTTTGTCGACAACCCTCAAACGTTGATTTCGACCTCTTGTCGACAAGGTGTAGTGTTGCCAGATAATAAATTCTTACCTAATTCCCCCGTGTTCGACAAGCTACTCAAAACGCGCTTTTTTACTTAATTTTGTTTTAACAATTCTTCTTAAGCTTTTCCAAACGTTTTGAGTACTAAAACACAGTTGAACATAGGTTATTATTTATTTGAAGTTAATTACATTTCAAGTACATTAAATATAAATTAAAAGCTACCTAAATAATAAAATTAAAAATAAACTAACCTGTAAATAAAAAAATGTTCTCTAGAGACGTCCCATCCGAGATAGTCCCAAGACGACTGGCAACATTTCCCCTCTGTATAGCGAGGCTAATACGTTGGTAGAAATAATTGCCAGCCTTCCTGTCTCCAGACTTTCTGTCAGCCGCTTTGACAACTCCTTGGCCAAGCGCCTCGCTGACGGTCCCCATGGGCCCATTGTCTCGACCCTAAACGGCGCAAATTCGTAACCGATACCAAGGTTGGCGTATTTCCGCGATTTGAGGTTCTCCGCAGAAAACGCCGCTCTCCCCGCGCCTGACGAGGTCGCCTGGATGTGAGATGGATATTTATTTAAAACGTTTAAAGTAATTTTAAATTAAGACAACATAATTAAAAACGATAGCTGAGGTCTGAGGTGCTAGTTTCCATTGCCTATAATACAGAAAAAAAAACGTAACTACCTTCAAAGTCAAGTCAAAGTCAAAATATTCACGTAAACCTATTACAGGGATTTATGAAACGTCATTAATTTAATTATTTTGAATGATTCTACTCCTTACCTTACCTTAGAAATACTTTATTAGAGCTATGCAGAAATGTTTCTGAAATCAAGTTACATTTAATCAGTATAAAAAAGTGTCAACTTGACAGCCAAATGTAGTTTGAATAGCCCGGATAGCAAAACATTTTTAAATAACTAAAGTTGGCGCTATTTGTCATAGCACGTTTTTTGTAAATTGCGTGGTGCTGGCCGTCAAAATGGACTTGCGGTTATGTTTTTTTTTACCGATGCGTGGAGGGAAAGGTTTCCGCGGATACTTTTCCAAGTTCGCATGGAGACCACACGCACATTATAGTAAGCTTATTTACGCGACCGACAGTAGAGAAACACAAGCTGATATATTTTTATTTATAGGTACAGAATACATGAGTCCGAAACACGTAATTTATATGTAATAGTTCATAAACGAGTTGGGGAACATCAAATACCAAGTGTTGCATTTGATGCTTTTTATTGAGTTAATCGTGTTAATATTGGCCAAACACGTCAGGTATTGTTTGTTTGTTGACATTATTAATAATTGTAATTGTTTGTTTTAGATTATAAGCTGACACGGCCCTTTTACAGCCACGATTTGTTATTTATGGACATAAATATTGTTATTACTAGATTGTAAGCTGACACGGCCATTTTACAGCCACGAATCTATATTTACGGACATAAATATTATTATTACTAGATTGTAAGCGGACACGGCCATTTTACAGCCACGAATTAAATTTTAAGTATCTAGTTATAAATAAGTACAAAATCCTCGCTTATGGCAACAATGTTTTATTTATTATAAATTGTATTGCTGTTAGATTCGGTCCAGCCAAGCTTATATTGTTTTAAAATATATGTATTGACAATATCCAAGTGTTGTGTACTAACCTAAGGAAATAAATGATTTGATTTGATTTGTATATGGGAGTTCACATCGCGGAAAAACCGCAAAAACAATACTACAACTTCTCCCTTATACGAGTACATAGAGTCAAATTAATCGTTTTCTATAATTATTGACATTGCAACACATTATTGAACAAAATAACATCACTTTTGACTATCAATATCCACAGTAAAGTAATTTACAAAAAAATTTTTGACTTGACAGGTCCGTGCAAAAGGCGTGAATTCACTCCATGATGTATCTTGGTACAAGTAGATAGTTACTAATTTAAAAAGAGTATTAGAGTAAGTCTAGTTCTAGGATTTTTTATTTAAATATTGAATATATATATACATAACAATAGTCTGGCATCACTAAGTGCACAGTAATTTGATTCAAATGCAAATTTGTTGCGCAAGTTTTGTTGCATGACTTCCAGCTGAAATCTTGTTTAATAGATCTTTCAAATTATTTATGAATTCGGTTACATACAATTTTCTTCCAATGGATGATGAATAAGATGATAGGGAAGGCAAATGGTCTAAGCCCATACAGCCAAGTCTGACGTAATATAACTCATTTTTTATGAGTATACAGTAGGTATATCGCGGCATTATAGCCCAAACACGTCGGGTATAATATGGGAGATCACAGCGCGGATTAACCTAAAAAAAAATAATGCAAGTTCAGCCCCATATATAGAGTCAAATTTAACGTTATCCATAATTATTAACATTATCCACAATAAATTAATTTACAAAACAAAAACTTTTTTTTTTTTTTTTTTTTTCGCTCGCCGCCTGCTGTTTCGGACGGTCGTGGAGCGCACCGATACGTACCACCTTAAACTGGAACTACATCGGCTAAAGTTACGCACACCATTCAATCAGAACAAGAAGTACATGGAGTAGACATTTCGAACTACAAAAAATTAAAAATAAATTTGCTAACTTCATCTGGTGAAATGTCTTTACTAAGGTCACCCAACAATGCCCAGTCTTCCTCTCAACCTGATTTGAGAAAACTAGAAATGGATGGAGATGAAGTGCAATCGAGAAAAAGAAAATGTGTAACTCAGTACTTTTCATCGACCACTCAAGGTAATTTCTCTCGTGAGATAGACTCAATCAAGAACGTTCTAGATGGCTGGAAGAAAGACCAAGACGCCAAGCTTACGGAAATGTCCAAAGCCCTAGCTGAGCTGAAAATCCAGAACGAAATCATAATTCAACTTAAAAGTAAAATAGAAACATTGGAAATCCAACAGTCCAAGTCCCAGACCTACATCGAAACCTTAGAGAACAAGATTGAGGAAATGCAACGAGCTACTCGAGAAACTTGTATCGAAATAAGAAATGTGCCGAACGAAAACCTTGGCGACATATTTAACAGTATTCAAACTACAATTCTATCTACAAATAATGCAAATGATGTTCGTGGGATGAAGCGACAACACACCAAGCCGGGACTAGTGAAGCCGATAATAGTGGAACTTGCTAATGTTGAGGCTAAAGACAAGTTTTTGAAGTCACTTAAAGCTTACAATATTGCCAATTTCAACGACAAACTTAACACTGATGTCATTGGAGTTGCTGGAGAAAAAAAATACATATATGCTTTTGAATACCTAACACCGCTAGCCAAAAGGTTATTTTATCTAGGACGGGAATTTTCAAAGAAAAATAATTTCAAATTTTGCTGGACCGCACGAGGTAGGGTTTACCTGCGGAAAGCTGAAAACAGCCCAGCAATCCTTATTAACAGCGAACAAAAACTCGAAGCAATCGATATTTGACTGGTAACGTATTGTTGCAATACCCACAGCTTACACTTATTTACTACTCTTACTTTTAATCTAAAGATGCAAACGAACATAACACGACAAACAATACATAAAATAACCACTTCAAAACCCAACCACACATTAAATAACAAAGCACACTCCACACACGTTTATAATACAGAATTCTACCAAACACTAAATTCAAACATCCCTCTTAATAATGCAATGGCACTCTGGTTCTTCACTAACCAAAATTTCATATTAAATTATTATTTAAAAAAAAAATATGGCTAACACAACTCTTGAAGTTGCCTTGTTGGACTTATATAGTGAATGAACCAAAGAATTGTCGCTCATTGTTGCCTAGATCTACGATAAATAATAGCTTAAAAATTTTAAATCAGAATATCCGAAGTGCTAAAAAGAATCTACATGAACTTGTTATACTTCTTGATACTTTAGATCTTGATATCGATATATTAGTTCTGACAGAGGCCTGGACTTATGACGGCTTCCTGACTACTCCTATCCCTGGCTATTCTGCAACTCTCACTAAATCCCACAACAACCAAAACGATGGCATCATAATCTACACAAAGCAATCAATAGTTAATGCATACACCTACGAACCTCAGTTTGAAGATGGAAATTGTCTAATAACAGAAATAAATAGTCAAACTGCAATCATTTCAATATATCGTTCACCAAGTTTTACCAATGTGGCAAAATTTATTAAATCATTAGACCAAGTACTTAGCAAATTAGCAAAATTTCCCAATATTGTACTAACTGGTGATCTAAACATAGACATAAAGGATGGTAACAATGACAGATACGCTAACGACTATCTTCTTCTGACAGCAAGTCATGGATTACTGCCTGCGCACTTGTTTAATACTCGTCTTGACAAATGTTTGGACCATTTTCTTATTAAATCAAAACTGAATGCTACCTCACTTGTATGTAATACCTCTATAACTGACCATTCTACTATAATCTGCGACTTGCCAATAAAATCTACTAAAAGTGACCGTGCGAGGAATCATTTTTCACGAACTAACCACAGTAATTTACACACTGATCTTACAACTATGAATTGGACCGCTGTTGTAGGCTCGAACGACGTAGATGTTGCAACAAATGCATTCATTGATATGATGACTACTGCAATACAAAAACACACTAAAATATATACTATACCTAGAAGAAAAATACTAATACAGCCCTGGATGACTCCTGGTTTGCTCCGATGTATTAAAAATAAAAATAAATTACATAAAAAACTTAATAAGAACCCAAATAATGAAACTGATAAACTAATATACAAACGTTACAGAAATTTTCTTACAAATTTACTTCACAAACTAAAAAGAGAATATGAAAAATCACTTCTGGAAGATAATAATAACAACATTAAAAAAACATGGCAAACTATTCACCAAATATGTAACCTAAAAACAAAAAACAAGAGCAGTGATCGACTACTGAACCTTTGTTATTCTCCCGAGGAATCAATCGAAACAGTAAACAGATACTTCTCAGAGGTAGGTCTAAATCTCGCTAGTAAAATATCCAAATCTTCTAAACATAATATTTTGTATTCTAATCCTTCTCCATTATCTTCATTTGGTGTCATCCCAGCCGACGAAAACGAAATCTTATCTATAATTAACAGTCTGAAAAATGACTCAGCACCTGGTTGGGATGGCATTACTAACAAAATCCTTAAAATTTGCAAATCCGCTCTGATCGCACCAATTACACATTTATGTAATTTAAGCATCTCTACTGGCCGATTCCCCAAAGCTTTTAAACGGTCATTAGTATGCCCTATACATAAGGGAGGGGATGCAGATAGTGTCAGCAATTATAGACCGATCTCCCTTCTCCCTGCCCTATCTAAAATCCTGGAAAAGGTAATGAATCAACGACTAACCAAATTCTTAGAACACAATCATATTCTTTCCCCACAGCAATTTGGTTTTAGAGAAAAACGGTCAACAGAAGATGCTGTTACACAACTTGTTGATTTTATCACAGAACACTTAGATCGCAGAAAGAAGTGCATAGGCGCCTTTCTTGACCTTGCTAAGGCATTTGACACTGTCTGCATCCGGACCCTTCTAAGTAAGATGGAAGGGATTGGGATACGAGGTCTGCCACTGTCCTGGTTCGAGGATTATCTTAGTAATCGGCAACAGGCAGTAAAAATTGATGGTTTTCTAAGTACTTTTAGAGATATATCCTACGGCGTTCCACAGGGCAGTATCCTGGGTCCCTCCCTGTTTCTAATATACATCAATGAACTCTGCAACATGAATATTTCAAAGGGGAAACTTTTTTCGTTCGCTGACGATACAGCTATTGTATTCACTGGAGAAACTTGGGATAGTGTTACCAAATCAGCAAACGAGGGTCTTAGCATAATACAAAACTGGCTACAGGATAATTTGCTAACTCTGAATATCGATAAAACTAAATACATTATATTTGGTATCCAAACCCACCTTTTACCAACCGCAATACCTATTACTATACATCAATGTAATCATCCTGGAGATGAACAATGCCTGTGCCCAGGACTAACACATGTTAAAAGTATAAAATATCTCGGTGTTATGTTGGACCAGGCTCTCACTTGGAGGGAACACACTGAACTAATAGCTGGTAGGGTGAGAAAGTTAATATTTATATTCAAATCCCTAAGACATATACGAGATGATAGGATCACAAATATGGTGTACGCTTCTCTCTGCAAATCGATTGTTACCTATTGTTTGCTTGCCTGGGGAGGTACTCATAAAAGTACGATTATCAAGCTTGAAAGAGCTCACAGAGCACTCTTAAAAGTTTCTAGGTTCAAACCCTACGGATACCCGACTTCCGACCTATACAGAGAATGCAATTTACTATCTATAAGACAGTTGTATCTACTCCGACTTATAATAAAGCAACACACTGTTTCATTTACAATTAATACAACCAACAAAAGACGAAAAGATCTTGTTTACCAGATTGTCCCAGGTCGAACCAAATTTATTCAACATTTCAAATCTTTTCTGGGACCATATATTTATAATAAAATAAATAAAATATTAGAAATCTCCAAATTAGATTGCTATCGTCTAAAACATACGCTAACAGACTGGTTTCTAACCTTAGACTACAACGAGACAGAAAACTTATTTGAAATTGTCAAGTAAAAAAATAAAAAATAAATAAATAATAAACTTAACACACAACAAGTATAGATACCTATACTTACACAACATTAAAAAACTTAAACACTACTCAATAATAATATATTTTATATATTAATAATATATATATATATATAGATATATGTATAGTATGTAATGTACTGTATATATATATAAAAAACCACTAATATTTCAACACTATATACACATATGTAATTATGTCATGTATGTTATTATTTATAAAATCGGTATTCCTTACATAACATATTTAATATCTATGCACTAGATTATCTATTCTGTGTAAGCAGCTGTTAATGAGATATTGCAACAATAGTAGGTATATTTAGTTAACCTATTCCAAAATGTACTGGTTGATTGCGGAATTCCGTAAAACTATTAATTAGACGAATGATAACAGACTACTCCATGCATCGCTATAGGCCAAAAGTATTTTTGTATCACCCTCACTTTTTGTCACTAAATTAAAATTACGTTCTTTGCTTATCATTTATTTGTGTTTAATATTTTGTTAAAATTGTGTTTTTATTTCTTAAAAAGTGTTTATGTTCTAGTTTTAAAAATGTCTTAACAAATGGCTGAGTGACCTGGGCTTGGTGATACAGTTTAATTACAGGTGCCGGCCCAGGGCGATCAACTTTGTTTCATTTTTCTTTCTGCAGTATTTTAAATGTTATATGTAAGTGTATTTTTTTGAGCCAATAAACGTTATTATTATTATTATTATTATTATTACTTGCACTTGACATGTCCGCGCAAAATGGCGCGAAGGACTCCTCGTGTTTTTTTTTTAATTTGACGTGTAAATGCGCTAGTGATGTTGCTATATCACTGAATAAAGAAATTATAATTTTAAATATAGAACGTCTATGGTGGCAAGCCTATATACGGTAGTGAAAAAATACGGGCTGATGAAACACATAAAAACCCTTTATTGTATCATAATAAAATAAGTTAATAATTTCAGTTAGTGAACACTGCCTTCTGGAAAAGAAATTCTAGGTTCCAGGAGGCAGTTTACCGAAGTTTGACACAATATAACTATGCTTACATACATAAGTTAATAATACAGTACATTCCCATCCGTACATTGTATAATTTGTCTCGGTCTGGCTGTTTATATGTATAATATGTATATATTTACAAAAAAAAAAGTATAATATGTAGTTTATCAACCATCTAGTTTCCGTAACACAAGCCTCGTAGCTTACCACGGAAACTAGATGGCGCTGTTTTTGTTTAATTTATATTATAATTTCTAACATCTTTCCGGCATCTAAGAAATTTAACAATTATGATTTAGTTCAGATTTAATTATGGCAACAACACCCCTCAATTATGACACTACCTTTAATATAGTTTTTGCGCGCTGTTAACTCTAGAAAACTTGTCGTTACATTTTTTTTTCTTTTTTACGATGCACAGATTATTTTTTGATTTGAGAAAAGTTATGCTTAAAATGTAATATATCCATTTTAACAGTTTTGTAGCGACATTTCGCCTTATTACCTATTACATTTAAAAGTCATATGTTGTAACTCTATCATATTAACTTATAGCTATAGTTTTACATTGACTTGGACATTAAATAAAAGTCGATGCTTTCAGCAATTTGTGGGTCTTCGAGTAATTTATTGTCCAAAGAAAAGGAATAAAAAACCGCTTCCTTTGTCCAGATTTCAGATAATAAGACATAGGAAGAGCGAGGACCAGAAATCTACCATCTTATATTAATCTTTGTCAGCAAATCCTTGTTATATTACCTACTAGGTATTTTTTTGGATTTTTTATAATAAACGACCTTTGTTATACTCTACTCAGATACAAGTAGCAAGTAATTTTGCTGCAAGCTTAAATTTTATTAGAATTTAACTAGTCAATAAGGTCACTTTAGATAGATAGATAAATTCTTTCCCCTCGTTCCGAGACACGATAATAGTAACCTAAGCACGCTTAAAGGTGTTCCGAGACGTGTATAAACTGTTTTGCCAAAACTATGTGACGTCACAAATGACTCCTCGACAAATGACTCGCGCTTAGACTGCTCACGATATCGAGGTAGATCGCTCTGAGCGCTGTCAGTTTTTTGTCATTATGTCGCGCGCCATTTTCAAATTTATTTAATTTTAGGTTTCCTTTTAAATTATTTAATATTGTAATTCGTTTATACTGTTTATATATTACTTCTAAAACAAATCTATAATTCATATTTAAGTAGGAAGTGAAAAAAAAATTTCTGTAACACGGCAAGTTATTTTGAAAGACCAAAATAAGTTAATAATATTAAACTTTACACATACAAAGATGAATAAACCGAGAGATGTATGTTTGTTAGTATTAATACTCAAAGATGTGGAATCCGCAATTTAGCTTCCATACATTTAAAAAAAAACTATCATGCTATGAACGAAAATGTGATTTCGACCGTTCCGAATGGGGTATATCAGGCAAAGCTTTTTGGAGATGTCGCTAGCGGCAATGGTGCCTTGTTTTACTCCTGTATCGCATCATTTTTTAACTGTTTTTGTAATTTTCATTTTTATAACAGTAAAATGTATTTTAAATTAACGTTACCTACCTTAAAAGACGAATTAAGAAAGCGCACGCCGTCTTTAAAAAGAAAAAAGGTTTAATTAATAGAACGGCAATTTTGAGATCACTATATCTTTGATTTCGCTTGGAAATCTCAATTTGTACACTTAAAAGCTGCTCACTTCGGCATAATATCCAGAAAATAAAAAAAAACGTAATAAAAATACAAGTTTTCTATGCAACTGACTGTTATATAAGGTACCATCTATTATGCGCCATCTATCGTGATAAAAAGTTAGTGATACACCCCATTGATATCACGCTCTTAACATCCAAATCGTGATATTTTATTCGGAACGACTGTTAGTATCATATTCATTCTAAGCACGGAACGAGGAGTTTATTGCACAGAAAATAATAAATTTTAAAGTACATAGGAGAGCTTAATGAATAAAAACATTTTCTAACAGCTAACCTTTGGGAGATGTGAGCAGGGATTGTAAGGTGCATGACCGCTAATATTTGAGATAAAAAGATTTATTGAGTTAAAAACTTATAACTAAAAAAAGAACGATATTAGATCTATAATATAAATACAAACAACACATACATTACAAATAAACATAAATAAATAAATACATATACTGGTTACATAGTCCTGCACGCCGCAAAGTGATCCGAGGAGGGGGTCACGACCCTTAGCATTGAGGAAAACGACGCAATGAGGGAGTATATTTATATATACATACAATAATATACCGATTTAGTCAAGTCTCTAGACTCGTCTTGCTTTTTGTGAAAGTGTTTAGTGAGCGAATTTTTAAAACATAAGTGATGTTGCTTTACGAATATGAAGACTTTAGTATTCAGATCTTTTGACTTGTAATAACAATAAAATGTGTCCTGTTCTTATAAAAACCTAAATTTCATTCTAGGCGTTGACTGCTGACGGAATGACCTATATATATAGTATTGCCGCTCAGGTTGAAGATTTGGAGATGAGCACTATCGAGGCAGTTGTTGTCGGCCTATCTAAACGTATGTTTTTATTAGAGGGGATCCTACAAGTATCTTCAGGATATCGCTCCTACTTTCGCACGGCCCCTGGAGGGTAGGAGAGGGTATATTCGTGAGCCACACAGGCGGTCTTGTACTAGAAACAGCGCCCAGCATCAAAGGTGCATTGAATTACCGGCGGGTAGATCTCGCCGAGATCCTGCCGAGGTAAACGGGAGATTATCCCATCCCCAACCCAGGCCTATTGAACATTGACTCCGCTGTCTGTCTGCTTAGTTTGGCTGCAAATGCTTATTTATCTGTAACATAAAGCATGATGAATCACCAAAATATGTTGTATGAATAAATATCTTAAAAAATAGTTTGACTTGATAGTGAAGCACAGCAAAGCTCGCTTTTAATAACTAATAATACTGAATTTAACTTAAGTTGAATGAAACGCAAAATAAATTAATAAAAAGCGCTTACCGCGACAAGTCAAACACAGGCTATAGTAAAGTATCATCACGACCGTTTCACTTTCTTTATAAAGAAGCGGATTCACATTTAGCCAACTTTACTATAGGCCAATCATGACAAGAGGCAAGCTCGTCGATGTCTCCAGCGTACCAAACTCGAGAAATATCACAATAAATTAAATAATAATAAAGTTTATTTATTTAAAGAGAGGTTATATAGGTACACTTATATTTAAACTTAACTGCCTTCGTGGTCTAGCGGTTAAGTCCGTGGATTTAGACTCGGAGGTACCGGGTTCATTTCCTGGTCGGGACACAAAAATATTTATTAATGTAAATAAATACATTTAATTAATATTAAATTTATTTGTGATATTTCTCGAGTTTGGTACGCTGGAAACATCGACGAGCTTGCCACTCTGTCATGATTGGCCTATAGTAAAGTTTGGCTAAATGTGAATCCGCTTTATAAGCGTGGTTTCTGACCACCCCGAAAGGGAAACGGTCGTGATGATACTTTACTTTATTTTTACTTATATTTAAAAAACTTTCAGAATATTGGATTATGCGAGTGAGAGGAATGCAAAATAGATAACCCCTCTTAAAACAGAAAAAGTTTTAGATTAT
This sequence comes from Tinea semifulvella, assembly GCA_910589645.1. Taxonomy (NCBI): domain Eukaryota; kingdom Metazoa; phylum Arthropoda; class Insecta; order Lepidoptera; family Tineidae; genus Tinea; species Tinea semifulvella. Next base: position 3,631,666 of record OU342604.1, read on the forward strand.
ATTTTACATAATATTATTAACAAGTAAAGATTTTCTATTATGATAGTGTTGGCTTGTGTTTGAAGCATCTAATTGACAAACACTGTTTGTAATGATCCCCTTTGATACACACAAATTAAATTAATACTCGCCAAAGAGGGTATCATATTATTTGTTCTAGTGAGGAACCAATATCGACGATTTATTTTACCATGTCGGCAACTATAAATTTCATTAACATATAATAAACATTAATGCTATTAGAATATATGATGACACAGCTATGAATTTATGTTTAATTGACATATCATTATTATTATCTAGATTATAAGATGGCACGTCTTTTTTATTTTTTTATTATTATTTTTTGTTTTATAAATTTATTAATTATCTGACATATGTATATAATTTCTGTACATCATAATTATGAAGTATTAAGAATGTAACCTGCCACGGCCTCTTTACAGCCACGATCTTATTTGAGTAGTTTCTAAGTTAGTTAGTTTTACTTGCTTGTAGCAGTAATTAATGTTGTGCCTAACATACATAAATATGGATTATTGCTTGTTTACGGTCCTATCATTATTACCACTTGAAATAGTACATATGTTTTAATAATTGTATTGATTTTATTAGTTCTGACTTTATCCAAGTTGTTTTAAGCGAACCAATGGACATAAACTATTTTGATTTGATTTGATTTGATTTCAATCACTATCACTACATACGGGTACTATAAAACAAAGTCCCCCGCCGCGTCTGTCTGTCTGTTTGCGCTAAACTAAAAAACTACTGCACCGCTTTTCATGCTGTATTCATTAATGAATAGAGTGGTTCTCAAGGAAGGTTTGAGTGAATACTTTGTTAAGTTTTTCTATACATTAACGATATTTGTTGGAGGTGTTGGAAAAAAATAAGCTGTCTGGGAGCTTTCAACGACAACGCTGCCTAAACCCTTTGAGATATAACAAAATAATGTATAGTGGAATTGTATAGCTTATATAGGTCTACAGAAAAGTACACGATCACATATATCTATCTCTTAAGGATAACATACTATATATCCATTTTAATAATAAAAATGGGCATTTATAAAGCGGTATATATTATATATTATACTAGCATGGCATGTGACCATACGCTCACCTTATGGTAAGTGACGCGTGAGGTTCATGAATGTTAGCAACTGGAACCAGACACTCATGACTGACGTCAGCCTAACACTATGCCGACATTAGTCCGCCTACCACCTACCTCGGTACAATATGGTATTAATTCTTATTATTTTAAATACGTTAGTTGGCTTGAGCATTTCATGAAACTAAGCAATGTCTGTTAATAATAGTAGCAATATATCTATTAACTAGACCACTCCCACCCGTATTCTCCCCATCCACTCAAACTGAGGGACGCTCGATGAATAAAACTGTCAAACGTACTTCGGCTCTCTACGACGACGCCCAAGTACTGTTAGAAGGTTGTTTATCCTGAGGATGGCAATTTTTATACATCTAAAAACTATTGGATCGAACCAATTGCAAATCATGCTACAGAAGCGCGTTCCAGCTGTGCCTTATATTCCAGCTAAAACAGAATTTGGTAAACGTTTTGGTTTCTTTCTCGGTCCTTTCCTCTACAACAAGCTTTTTGGTATGTGTAGTCAGTCTCAAGGACGCAAGTTTTCGCGAAGCTAGGTCAAGACTCTCGGGACTGTTGCTGACATGGGACTATCAAGATAAAGAACATTTTTTAAGAACCATCCGTTGATTTGAAGAACACAACAATTTGTTTATATTTCTTATGCTTTTTTACTTAGATTTTAATTTTTAATTTTTATTTGTTTTTTTCCTTTTTGTAAACTATTATTGGTAATTCGACTGCATGGTCCCATAGTTGGTCAGGCATGAAAATGCCTTGTGTGGGTCCACTACTAATCACATTGATAATTTGTTGCAGTATACTTACTATTTGATAAATATTTGTTTGGAATAAGTGTAGATTGTATTTTGTAGGTATATTGGTAATTAAACATATTATTATTATTATTATAAACTCATAGATTAATGACAAGGTCAAACAAACAAGGTACCTACATCGCGACGTACCTTGAAACCTCCTTCAAGCATGTTTAAGTTATTTTATTTAAACTTGTATTTTTTATGAATAATTAGTGAATTTAAAATTAAAGACTTCAATACTTGTCTCATTAGTAAACAGATAGCATGTAGGTCTCGTGCGTCCAAACTTATGAATATTATTTCCTCTGTCAACCTATCCCTTCTGCCAACTGGCCCCACTCACCACCTACACATGTCTGATACTCACCTCGACTTGATGCTCACTTCTCGCCCTGACTTAGTGTCGTCGCACGGTCAGCTTCTTGCCCCTTCCTTTTCTCACCATGATCTTCTCTTTTTATCATATAAGTCGAAACCCCTCAAATATCGTCCCCCAACAATTTTTATGCGGCATTTCAGTCGCATTGATATGGACAAGCTGCGCTTCGATGCGGCGACTATTAACTGGCTGCCTCTTATCTCTTCCAACTGCATTGATGATAAGGTGTCCATGTTCAATAAAGAGGTGCTCAGGATATATGACAACCATGCGCCGATCCGTCCTACAAAACTGAAACGTGATCCAGCTCCATGGATTAATGATGATATCCGCCAGGCAATGAAGAGACGTGATAGGGCATATCGCAAGTACCGTAAAAACCGTAATGATGAAAACAGTGAGCTATATAGGGTTGCAAGAAATCGGTGTAATCAGATGTGTCGAGTAGCCAAGCGACGGTATTTTTACGAAAACATAAAGCACAACTCTCCATCAAAAACCTGGAATTTTCTTAAGTCTGTTGGGCTGGGTCGATCACACAGTGAAACTAAACTTGGCCATGTCACACTTGATCAACTCAATAGACATTTTGCTTCTGCTCCTGTGCTCAATGATGTTATCAGGACACACACATTAATTGAAATCGCCGAGACGCCGTGGCCAGACATTGAAACATTCACATTTGCTGAGGTTTCTGATGATATCATTCTTAAGACGATTAAATCCATTACTTCTAAAGCAGTAGGATGTGACGCCATCGGTCGTGCTATGATCATCACTATAATCGACCTTTTACTCCCTTCAATTACCCACATAATTAACTTTTCGCTCAGTACTAGTCAGTTTCCTTCTTCGTGGCGCGAAGCGTACATTATACCACTTCCTAAAACATCTTCACCTTAACTTCCCAATCACTATCGTCCTATCTCAATTTTACCTTTTCTTTCTAAAGTACTAGAGCACATTGTCTATAAGCAACTTTCCAGTTTTCTCTGTTCACATAATTTACTCAATCCCTATCAATCTGGTTTTCGCTCCGGTCATAGCACAACTTCAGCTTTGCTTAAGGTAACTGAAGATATCAGAAATGGCATGGATGAATCAAAAGTTACTGTATTGGTACTAATTGATTTCACGAATGCTTTTAACACAGTGGATCCTGACCTGCTCATCGCTATGCTTTCTCGTCTAAGATTATCATCAGAGTCATTGGACTGGTTTTCACGGTATCTACATGGTCGCCGACAGAGGGTTCGTGTGGGTCATGAGCTTTCTGAGTGGTGCGACATCGCCACAGGGGTACCACAAGGTGGCATTCTCTCTCCTCTTTTATTTTCTTTATTCATAAATGCAATCACCTTTTCTCTTCACTGCCAGTATCATTTATACGCCGATGACTTGCAGCTCTATGTACAAACTGATGTTAATACTGTAAATAGTGCTGTAGCCTGGTTAAATACGGACTTGTCTTATATAAGTTCCTGGTCCAAACGATTTGGGGTAGTGGTCAATCCGAGCAAGTGCCAGGCTATAGTGATAGGGAGCTCTAGACTTATGTCTAAAATTGTTCTTACAGACTTGGTGCCTGTTCGATTTGATAACGCTTCCATTCCATTTAGAAGCGATGTTAAAAATTTAGGTGTGCATATCGATTCCAATCTTGCATGGACTACACAGCTCACAAACACTAAGCGTAAGGTTTTTGCCTCACTTCATTCTCTAAACAAACTTAAACATTTCTTGCCAGTGAAGGCAAAAATCGCGCTAGCTCAGAGTCTACTTTTGCCAATCATTGACTACGGAGATGTGTGCTGTGTAAACATGACAGAGGATCAACTGAATAGGATGGATCGTCTCTTGAATACGTGTATTAGGTTCATTTTCTGTTTACGCAAGTTTGACCATATTTCCGAATATCGATCCAAACTTAAATGGTTGCCAATTCGCTCTCGAAGAAATATGAGATCACTGTGCCTACTATACTCTGTGCTAAAGGAACCAAATACACCTAAATATTTAAAAGATTTATTTTTCTACCTCAGCGCCTTTCACAATAAAACTCTTCGCTCCTCACATAATTCCCTCCTATCTATCCCTTCCCATCACACAAACTTTGTTTCCAAATCTTTTGTTGTGTCATCTTCATCCCTGTGGAACAACCTTCCTGTTGAAGTCAGACAAGCACCCAGCAGACCAATATTCAAGAAAAGAGTGTACAGTCATTTTTATAAGTCACTAGCTTAACTTTTTACTGACTTTAATCCATTGTAGGTAGTTATTATTAACATTAAGGTATTTATGTATTATTATATAATTTTATTGTATTATATTTATGTAGTATTAGTATGTATGTGTATATATTATATATATGTATATATATATATTATAGTTGTCTAAGTATGTTAATTTTTAATATTATTTATGTTTCATTTTAATATTTTATTTCTCTATTTGCACCGTACTCATATTTAAATGTCCCAATGTCCCAAAGGTTAACGGGAAGAGAATGTCTTGCGGCATTACGTTCGCCTTTTGTATAGATTTACAATAAAGTTTTTAAATAAAATAAATAAATAAATAAAATAAATTATTTTGAAAAAAAAAAGTAAAATTATATTAACAATAATCATTAATTTATTCTGACAAAATGAATATTTACCACATGTTCGACTTGTCGCTGTAAGCACTTTTTTACACTTTCAGTTTTAAAGTAACAAATTACCAAATTTTTTTTTGGTTCTATTCTCCCGATGGATGATGAATGAGATGATAGGGAAGGCAAAGGGTCTAGCCCATACAGCCAAGTCTGACGTAATATATCTTTGTTTTTCATGAATTAATGAGGTCATCATCAAATTCCAGATGCTGCAGAATATGATGCTTTTCTTGGAGTCACTCGCGGAACCATCCACTGCTCAAACACGTCGGGTAAAATATGGGAGTTAGCAAAAAATAAACTGCAACTTGTGCCCCATATTTAAAGTCCAATTTATCGTTTTCCATAAATATACACATTGTAGCACATTATTAAACAAAACAACACCACTTTTGACCAATAATATCCACAGTAAATTAATTTACAAAACAAAAACTTGCAGTCCTTTAGTATCTACCACAGCTGTCATGATAATATTTTTAACATCTAATTATTTAAAATAAGTACCTAAATTGTAATCTTGTTAGAATAATTCTAAATATGGAGTACAAGATGAATGATGTCTTTTGTACTTTTAATTATTTTTTTATAGTACCTATCGAAATTAATCAATTGATTAATTATTAAAGTTGCTCTATTTAACACAAATAATATCATTCTAGTTTGCTGGGGTGCCGCAATAGCGCTCCTTAAACTGGAACATTTTTCTTCTATGGTGTTTTTTTTTACCGGAAAACGGTAAAATCTGTTAAACTTATTATAGATAATTCCCAACACTATTGCGTATTTGGAAACATGTGTGGAATGCCTGTGTATTACAATAATGTTTACAAATAATTAATATTGACAATGTTCTGTTATAATGGAGGAACGACGTAATAATCTGGGACACATTACTCGGGCATATCGTTACTTAGTAGGGTTTGGCCAAAGTAACGTTGGAGACATTTCAACATTGGAGACATTTTCGTACAAAAAGTTTTGTATGGCCTTACATTAAAATGTGATTCTATTGATAGAAACAAACGACTTTTCCTAAGAAATCTATTCCTATTATAAAATTACCTATTTTTTTTTTATATATGCAGAAGCTCGACCGCCTCCGTGGTCATCATCATCATCATCAGCCTGTATCTCTCCACTGCTGGATGTAGGCCTCCCCTAAGGCTCGCCACTTAACGCGATCTTTCGCTACCCTCATCCAACCCCCACCAGCGACCTTCTTTAGGTCATCTGTCCATCTGGCGGGGGGTCGTCCCACTCTGCGTCTTCCCGTACGTGGTCTCCACTCTAGAACCCGTTTGCCCCATCGTTCGTCGGTTCTGCGGCAGATGTGTCCGGCCCATTGCCACTTCAGCTTGCTAATTTTAAAAGCTATGTCAGTAACTTTCGTTCTTTGACGAATATCAACGTTTCGAATTCTATCCATCAGAGATACACCAAGCATAGATCTCTCCATGGCTCGCTGAGCGACCTTGAATTTATGGACCAGACCCACTGTTAGTGTCCACGTCTCTGCTCCGTACGACATTACCGGGAGGACGCACTGGTTAAAGACCTTAGTTTTTAAACATTGTGGTATAGACGATGAGAGGATGTGCCGGAGTTTCCCGAATGCCGCCCATCCTAGCTGAATCCGTGGTCTAGTGGTAACAAACGTTGCCGTGAACTCGGGAGGTCGTGGGTTCGATTCCCACTGGGGGCAAGTTGTACATTGTATAATTTGTCTCGGTCTGAGTGTTTATATGTATATATTTACAACAAAAAAAAAAGTATAATATGTAGTTTATCAACCATCTAGTTTCCGTAACACAAACATCGTAGCTTACCACGGAAACTAGATGGCGCTGTGTGACCTGTCTGGAAATATTTATTTATTATTATTTATTTATTTATTTTGTCATTTCCGACATATGGTTTCAAAGTTGTTTGTCTAACGTGACGTAACGTGAGTGACAATGTATGGCCTTATACATTGTCACTCCGTAGATAACAGTTTATACCCGACTTCGCGACGCAAAGAAGGGTGTGTATGTGTTTTCAGCATGTGTATATTAATAATAAATTCTAACGCGAATAATAAATTAACCCGACTGTTAAAGCCACTATGTATCGCATTAGAATTTATTATTTGTTTTATGTGTGTATCAATCATAAAATTATTTAAAAGGTGTTAGTTCCGCAGTTACCAAAACTTTTGGCGACGGAACACTAAGGTTGACATTGGCTCCATCCATTACTCATCATTATAGACCCTAGACCTAGTCCTAGACCTCAACTGTTGGATCTGGGCCTTCTAGAACATATATCTGAATAATTTGGACTACACTGGTCACGCTGGCTAGACGGGTTGTCGAGAGACTCCACATGACGATTCCACAATATAGTATTAGTGGAATCAGGGGCTTAATTCTAGTGCTATCGACTGACGTGTCGGTTCGAAATATTCGAGTCAAAAGTGACAGATCTCCATAGAAAACTGTCATGGTCATACGAACTAATCGAATCGACATGCATGTCGAAAACGCGAGAATCGGAGCCCAGGAGCGACGGCTTTACGTGCTCTCCGAGGCACGGGAACGATGGTGTTGTATATCTATACATAGATAACATTTTTTTTTGTTCGTTTGGAAAACGATCTTACAACAGAGCTACTCGTAGCTAACATTTCTTTGTTCGATTCGAAAATTATCTTACTACTGGTCGCCAACATTTTTTTTGGCAATTGATTTTTCCAAATAAACTCATCAGCAAGTACGGAGACATCTCATGGCCACCCAGGTCACTCGACCTCACGCCCTGCGATTTTTTTTATGGGTTTACCTTAATCGAAGGTTTATGAGAACAATCCCCGGACAATTCAAGCCCTGCAGGCCAATATTCGCCGTGAAGTTCAAAGCATTACTTCAGAGCTTTGCCGTCGCGTGATTGCAAATGTAAGGGTCCGACTACAGGAGTGCGTACAAAACAACGGTCATCATTTAAATGATATAGTGTTTAAGAAATGAAATCCGCATTAATGTTGTACATTTTGTTTTAATAAAAATAAATAAAATATATGTAGTTTTTTTATATGAAATTTTAAAGTTGAAAAATTCCCGCTGGACACCCTTTATAAAGAAAATTATAGTAGGTTAGTGTTGCGAACTTCTTAAGCATATTTTTCTATTGCATTTTATGACGATTTTCTGCCATTTTTAATACGTTTTATTTTGTTAAAATTCTAGTGTCAAATAAACAATTTGTAAAATACGCTCTCTGTCGGCTTGGCTGCAACGTCCGCGGGCAAACGTGACGATCCCGTCGTCCTGACAGATGCGGGTCGGGAACTCGTGGTGCTGTCATTTTCGGTCGCCACACGGTCGTGTCCGGAAGTAGAGCGCTCAACTGGATGGCGAGAAGTGGAGGGCTGCGCGGATGGGGTGACCCCGGTGCCGACAGACGTCGGAGGCTGTGAGCTCTCCGTCACCATGTTGTGGACCCTGGTTCCCTTGTGACATGGCTGCAGCTTTTTTCCGACTTTGACTTCGAGTTATCGTAAAAATATTTTGGTTCACTAAAAAATCCGTAAATGTAAAAATCAAATACGCGAAGGACCGTAATACGTAATTTAGAATTTAAATCCGGCTCGTGGGGCTAAAATATAGCGAATTGGGCTATATTTTGTAACACACAAACAATTTGTAAAAAGCAGACGAGTTTTCGTAAAAATCATTTAATATAGCCCAATCCGCTATAGTTAGTCTTCAAGAAATCCCCTAAATCATGAATAATATCGCTATCTCCGTGTCAATGATGGGTGATCGTTAAAACTGTGGCTTCTGATGAGTCGTTTAAAAGGAAAAGTACTTAGAAAGGTTTAATGTCTCTCAAAGCCTCAGGAAAATGTCTGATGATAATTCACTAACCGTTTTGTATAATTCTAATTGAGCAACCAGAGTCGAAAATCACCAAGTCCTGTTTTGCTATTTTGGTAGGTAACTAATAGCTTTATTCATAAACGTTTAGGTAAACCTTATTCTATTATTTAAGAGCGTTTAACACTGAATCCCTCTCACTCGCACACTACAGCTTTTTTAAAGATTATTCAAATTTGAGTATACTTTTGAAAAATGTAGTCTATTCTTTCTACTTTCTAGGAAATAAAAATACGGACATCGTATTAATTATAGATTTATTTATATAGTACACACAGCAGTACATATATTATCACACACATAACATAGTATAATTATAACTTATTTAATATACGTACCAAATAGGTGCCAAAGCATTTACCAATATAAACAGAAGAAGAAATTAGAAACTTATGACTTATAAAACAATTTTTTTTTACAAAAACTAACAAATTCACAAAATATAACAAAAAAATGTTTTAATAGAACTCTAAAGGAAACTTAAAAATTACATACATTTGGTACGTTAAAAACGAAAACAAAACACTTGTTAACTAAATTATAAGCTACTCATATATTGATGGTTTGTAAAGTTCGAGCACATTTTTTCTGAATACATTGTAACGGTCATGAAATATGTCTATATCATTATTGGCATCATCTTCATCATTATCATCAGCCTGTATCTCTCCACTGCTGGATGTAGGCTTCCACCAAGGCTCGCCACTTTACGCGGTCTTTTGCTTATACGTGAAAACCTTTAATAGTTCTTAGGGAATTTACTGTTTAATAACTATATACAAAAAGAGAGTAAAGTATCATCACGACCGTTTCCCTTTCGGGGTGGTCAGAAACCACGCTTATAAATAAGCGGATTCACATTTAGCCAACTTTACTATAGGCCAATCATGACAAGTGGCAAGCTCGTCGATGTCTCCAGCGTACCAAACTAGAGAAATATCACAAATAAATTAAATAATGATTAAATGTATTTATTTACATTAATAAATATTTTTGTGTCCCGACCAGGAATCGAACCCGGTACCTCCGAGTCTAAATCCACGGATTTAACCGCTAGACCACGGAGGCAGTTATATCTATATACTATAGTCAAATGTTGGTTTTCCAAAATGAATAATAAAAATAATAAATAATAATTACTCTTATCCAACCTCCGCAAGCGACCTTCTTCAGGTCATCTATCCATCTAGCGGGGGGTCGTCGCACTACGTCGTCCCGTACGTGGTCTCCACTCTAGAACTCTAACACTCTAGAAATGTTAAAAAATTTAATGTAAAATATACTTTTCCATAAGTAAAAGCAAATAATAATAATAATAATAATAAATTTATTCGAAGTAAAAAAGAACATAACATGCATTTTATGGCGCTCTGAATCCCGAGTAAGATGTTTTATAAAAAACACCTGTGTTACGGGATTCAGGGTCTTCCTGAGGTACAATATTACAAAATTTATTAAACAAATAATACGAGTATACATAGAATTTAAGCATGCAAATTAACATAATTAAGAATTAATAATTAATACATTTCTAAAGAAGTACATTCAATTTTCTTTATTTATTTTTAGGGGCAATCAAGCTATTGAAGGAAAGGATAAGTTAGGACAATAGCTCAAGTAGATATAACCTATGCTACAATGCATAAGAAGGTTAACTAAATAATATACCTACTAGCTAAGCCGAGTACAAAATCTAGCGATCTTTAGATTTATAAGCCCGAATTCGCTGCTCTTGTCGCGCTTAATGTAGGTTTTAAAAAGGACTTAGTAGGTTTTACAAATTAGCGACAACAATTATCCTTTCAAGTATTACAGTATTACCGTTAATGTCGGGTTAATATTTGCCTTTGACCCATATTTTTGGGGTCCAAATCCCCATCTGCTCAGCGTGGTGCGTAATTTGTCTTTAACGCTTTTGTTATAAATTTAATAGTTTTTCTTTAATAGAAACCATGCCTTCATTTATTAAAAAAAAAAAAATATATATTACATCACACACGTTTCTGAATATACGTTGCACAAATAAAAGTATAAATTAACTTACAATTTGCGTAAACTCTATAGCAACTGGAATCGGACACTCATGACAGACATCAGTCCATAACACTAATGCCGGCTTGACTGGGCATGACGGCAATTCGAGCCTGATCCCGAAACGTGTGGACACAATTTTTTTTTATAAATATAGAAATTACAAACAATTATTTACCTAGTGTTAACTGTGATTCGCTGACAACCGGCCAAGCAGCAATACAGAATAGTGGGGTAACTGAGTCTATAAAAGACAATACATTGAACGGCGCTCTCCCCCCTGCCCCTTCTTAGATAACCTGCATCTTCCAGACTCCTCTGGGTGGTCCATATTAATACCAGGCTTAGTGTGGACGTCCAGTCAACACCAGAACTCCCAACCTCCGAGTAGCCGGAATACAGAAGACGCCACGCATCCAGTCAACGAACGAGTGCCTTCACTCCGTAGCCACGACTCAGACTTAGCTGTAAAGGCACACAGGTACAACAGTGAAAAAGAGAGACGGTTTATAGGGTTTTAGTCCGTAGACGCCTTGAGGTCTCCTTTCGGGCATTCGACCTCCCGCGGTAGCCCTTCAGGCTGTATGACCCCAGCCTGAAGGGCCACATTAAAACATTGATGATTTTGAAAAAAAAAACAGGCGCTCTCTTTTCTCTGCTACGAAAACTAGAATACACTGGTACTGTATTTGTGTTGATATAAAACTATTATTAACTAATATAACAAAATTATATTAGTTAATAATAGTTGCGGCTAAAGAAATACTAAGGCCACAGGCTGGCATTAATAAGCGTGGTTCTAACAGCCCGACAATGGAGTTGCGAAAACTTTACTTTTAAAATACACGAAGATTTTAAAAGCTGAAAAAGATATGTCTATTATATTGTGAAAGGAGACTGAAGACAAACTTATGACCCCACCTTTGTTAAGGCGACGCTCTGCGCTCGCTATAAACGGAAAGGAACCACTTTAACTCTAAATCGTGTCCTACGTAATCGATGGCTTTTTGATTTGCGACAAAATACCAACACATTTTTGCGACACGTTGAATAATAAGGTTTTGCAGCTTTAAAAACGAATGATTCGTCTATTTTATTTTGTTTTTCCTTTATTTTATTTTTGTTTTAGTTTTTAGTTGTATTTTTAATTATTAAGTAGTTATTTTTAGAGAAACTATACCTAATAAAAAACGAATACTACATATAAATAAAAAAATATCCCCTTCAAAAAATAATTAAATTGACATACAACCATTTATTATTAATATGAAATAAAAAAAAACTATAATATTTTAATTTATACATTTTATGCATACAGCGCAAAAAAACCAGAATTTTATCAAATTTACTAGTTATATATTTTTTAGAGCGGTGGTAAACGCTAACCTTAACATCCTAAAAAGGTGGGTTCGAACCACGGCATGTACCAATGAGAAATACACTCTTCTTATGTACATTTGTAATAGATTTACAACACCACCGTTGCTGTGCCTCGGTACCGGTTCCACTACTACCAACTTGTGAAATTGTTAATAAATTATCATTAAATATATATATATCTATATCAGGCCCATGCCAGTCTGGCCAGCGTGGTGGGTGTAGGTTGCATTCTACAGAAATTCCTGGAAGGGCCATATCCAAGATGCAGGATTTGGACTCTGTTATAGAATAGAACACTAAGGGCTGTGATAATGTGATATTTTTCCGCTATCGCTCACGTAGGACAACTAGAGCACGCGACAAAACTTGACCACTATGCAGTTTCCTCATGTTCATAACTTCAATATGAAGTTAGTTACAGTTTAATATGTAAACGCTTGCCCGACCCGAGTCTCCGTTCACAAACAATAGTTATGTGAAATTAATAGGGGTTCATAGACCTCAGGCTTTTGTGATAGTGGTCGAATGACAATGTTGGCTAGTATCAATGCTTTTAAGTTTTTATGCAATAAGATTAGTTGGTCTTACTTTAATCATCCATGCTGCGGTTGTAAGCATGGTAGCTTGGAACATATACCTTTCTTTAGCACAGTATTCCACGCATCCAAACGTTTCATTATAATGTCATTATAATAATAATAATAATAACGTTTATTGAGCTTTCTTATTGGTACCTATATACAAAGTTGAGTAAACAATATATAAAATATTCCCTGAATTTACAAACATTTTTGATTGAATGCAAACCACAAGGATAGGCAATTTTAAGATGGTCCCTGACTCCTAACCAAGATAACTTGTGTCCTAGGATGTCAGTCAGTTCCATATTGACTTATAGCCTCAGATAGCCAGCTCAAAAGGTATCATAAAATAAAATAAACAACGTAAATCAAAGTACAAAAGAGATTCCAACAAAACACACCTGTCATTATATATATTGTCTTATATTTGTCATATATTTATCTTAATATTATATATGTTTTCTGTAAGGTATTATTGTATTATAAGAAAGAAGACAAATGTGTGGGTAAGAGATGAGAAAAATGGTCTCTCTCGAATTGAATCTCGGACTTGGGACCGACAATAGGCTGGTTTGAAAAGAAGGCCTCCTTTTTCATTTTAATTAGCGAAAATACGCTTACCATCCACATTCTCTCCCTACCCAACCAAATACTGTATGATTCCATTAATGCCCTCTTGGAAGCTCTTTTCATAAATGTATTGACGGCAGGCTTGATTGGGCCCAATTCTTTTAGTAAGTGGTGCAAAGATTTGCTGTTACTCCTCTCGCACCAACTTGCACTACGTAAAGCTGAGTTCAATAAGGATAACTTTTTTGTATATATACATCGTATTTATTTTCACACTCTGCATCCACAATATTAATCTGTCACTCTCCCAAGGGTTAGCTGGTAGAGAATACCTTCATGGTATTATGCTCGCCTATGTACAACACTTTATATTGTATATTTTGTGTGCAATAAATAACTTTATTATTATAGATCCCAAAACGTCCCGACCACGAGCTTATATTACGAAGATCAGAGTTAATCCAAGCGCTATTGATAGTGGTGACATCCGTCTGCACATAGAGCTGCAAGTCGTCTGCATACAGGTGATAGCGACAGTGTAGGTGGGATGGGAGGTGATGGCATATTTCTCATTGGCACATCATGATCATCAGCCTGTATCTCTCCACTGCTGGATGTAGGCCTCCCCTAAGGCTCGCCACTTAACGCGATCTTTCGCTACCCTCATCCAACCCTCACCAGCGACCTTCTTTAGGTCATCTGTCCATCTGGCGGGGGTCGTCTCACTCTGCGTCTTCCCGTACGTGGTCTCCACTTTAGAACCCGTTTGCCCCATCGATCGTCGGTTCTGCGGCAGATGTGTCCGGACCATTGCCACTTCAGCTTGCTAATTTTAAATTGGCACATGCCAGGATTGAAACTTTATTTTTGGATCTTACAACCGTGCCACCAATAAGTGAAGTTAAACTCATGGATATTTCATTGTCTTTGTAAGTGTCGCCTTAAAGTTGTGGAAGCTATCTCGGGGGACGCACGTGCCCCTGACGCTGTGATGTTAGATTAGATTTATTGGCGTCCCTTTCATAATCCGATTTATTTTCGTCTTCGCTATTACTGACAAATCTCGGATGACCGACGCGCTGTTTCAATTGATGATGCGTGGGAAATCTATAGGAAGTTGGTCATAAAAGTAATTTCACCTTTAAATATATATTTTTTTGTACTAATGAGTATTTATATTATTTATTTATTTTAGTGATGGTCGAGTGTCCTGACGTTGTCTCCACATTGTCAGCGATGTAGACGTAGGCTGGTTATGTACGGAAACATTTGTTGTCAAAAAGTGTTCCAAAAAAAGGTAAAAGGAGAGCCTATAGCCCCAGATTCCCCAGATTGACACCGCCGACTCGAGTACGCTCTGCCATACTGATTGACGTATTTAAAAGTTGATCCCATCCTGTACCAATTGGAAAAGCGGGTCGTCCCACCGGCGCGCTGTCATGTGGTGTTGGGACGGACTTGTTGAAGCAAGCCAAGCTTCCACGCGCTTATAGACTCCGCCATATATTAAATATTGTTTTATATATTATAACTTAGAATTTGTCTAAAATTTTTATTTATGAGGCTTTCGGTGTTACGGAGAGAGGATAAGAATGCCGGGAAAGCCACGCTAGAATATATTTTTTTTTAAATATAATAACACGGCATGTGACTTTGCCCACCTGATGTAAGTGGCCCGTGAGGTCCATGAATATTAGCAACTGGAATCAGACAATCATGACTGACATCAGTCCTTAACACTATGCCGGCTTGACATTTGGTCTCAAGTGTGCCACAAAGGAACAAACATACATACATGCATGCGTATATACATACATATATACAAAGGCTGATAAACCTTCTTTGCGTCGCGCTCGGGTAAAAAGTATTTAGCGTATTAATCTCGCTAATATATATATAATAAAATGTTGCCAGTCTCCTATAGTCCCAAATCCCTGAAGAGTCTAAAGCATATTTTTTACTTATAGTTTATTTTTCATTAGGTTTAGTTTATATCTATTTAATTTATATTAGGTTTTGTAAGTAGTTTTTTTTTGTTTTTTTTTTTTTTATTTTTTTTTTTAAATATAATGTATACAGTGATTATTTAATTAAATTTTTAAAATGGAGAAATCTGCAGATAGGAAGACTGGCAATTATTTCTGCCAACGTTTTAGATTCTCTGTACAGAGGGGAAATGTTGCCAGTCTTCTTGGGACAATCTTTAAATCTCAAGAGACATCCTTCTCTTGAGTTTTTTTTTAATTAGATTTCATTTACAGATATTTAGTTTTATTTAAGTAGTTTGTAATTATTATTTTATATTTTGTAAATATTATTTTTTGAATACAAATATAAAAAGTCCTTATAGTATTTTTTTATTTGGTTTAGTTTATATTTAATATTTTTAAAAGTAATTTCAATTATTTCATTGCAAATAATATAACGAAAATCTAAACTATGTATAAAAATATTCACCCATGACTTGATCATGTGGCAGTATGCCAATAACACTCGCAGCATTCCCCCGCTGCACAGCAGCACTATCACATACAGCGTTAATCACCCGCTTAGACAGTTCTTTAAAGAAGATGTGTCCTGGAAATAAGATCGAGCAACAATATTAAATTAGAAAAGAAGGCATATCTATCAAAACATAGTGTTCTTAGATATTTATCATTTGTTGTCCAAGATCATAGTGTTCTTAGATATTTATCATTTGTTGTCCAAGATCATAATATTGCGGTGACATTGGCTCCGAGATGATGCTATATTTCATCCCTTGTCGTTAGTTGACCCTGTTCATAGGGTGTCCAAAAGGTCGCCTTAAGAGGGGTTATCGCTTTTTCATCCCTCTCGATAATTTTGTGGAATAAAAAAATTGGAATGTAAATATTTTTTAGTTTTATATAGTTAAGTTTATTTAGTTAATAGTTGCATATAGTTAACAAATTCAATTATATACGGGGTGACTTTGTATGCTCCTACTTTAGACTAATATATTACTCCATTGATAGAAATAAACATAGCTGCTTAAAAATACCAAAGATGGGTAGCTAAAAACTGTGGGCGATAATGGACTGTTAAAGGATAAATAATCAAAGTCTTATCAAATACAATGTTATTCACTCACTTTTATTCACCAACTTTCGTTTATTATAAAAAAGACAATCTCCCTATCAAAAGTGACATTAGTGACATTATTATTTAATTATCAAAAGAGGTGTCCGTCACAAGTATGGAGAAACCAAAAAAAGTGACACACATGTAGCCATGTAGGAAAAGTTTTTTGTACATACAAAGTCAACGAGTATAACATTTAGCGCCAACAAATAGAATTCTGCTAAACAAAATAATGCTATTGTGTTGCAAATGTCATTTGAAGAAAAGACAAATTTCTTAGCATTCCATAGATTGTTTATAGTTTATTAATCGTCCATAGGAACCTATATGAACATTTGGATTTGTTTCAGTTACAATATTTACTTAAATCTAGGTCAACAGTAAATTTATTTATTTAAATTCTTTAATGCACTTAAAAATAGTACAGAGGCGAGCTATAATGCCAGTAGGCATTCTTTACCAGCTAACCTTGGGGATCGAGTAAGGTGATAGGAAGTATGAAAAAAATAAGAAATTTTAATGATACAGTTAATAAGTTACCTAACTAATTCTAATATACTACACATTATACCTAAACACATAAACATACATAAACCATACATACAATTATACATACAAGTACATCATATACATTATAACAAAATAAATACACGGTTATTTAAATAGTGTTTTATTCTGTTTCTCCAGGAATGATGTGGTTATTAAACGTTTAAAGACGCTGACAGACGGTGCACGTCTAATGGCCAAGGGCAGCTTATTCCACTGGCGAGCCGCAGATACTGTAAATGAAGATTAATAGCTGAATGAAGCTGCTGTTGGCAAGGAACAATCTGAAGCTGGAGGCATAGTAATTAATATACACTTATGCTGGATAGATGCAGCTGCAAAAATAACAAATTAATAGCAGCTATAAAGAGGTGGTGTCGTAAATATATATAATAATAATAATAACAGGGTCTTAAGTAGATAATAATAATAATGTCATTATTTTTGATTCTTCGTGTATGGGAGGCAAGGAGAATTGTGTGTCGGCTTGCGACGGACTATATGGTTTAAAAAGTACTATACCGTTTGTCCCGATTGCCTTCAGCAATGTGGTTACTAAGATTTAGTGTCGATGTGATTTTCTGCTTATATAGCATTATACTGGAAGGGTCGACGGCTCTGGGTGATTTAATAAATTTTACACCATATATTTTTATTATTTATGTTTACTTACCATTACGGATATTATACGTGCATGTCACAGATAAGACCTATATGAAAATACTTTATTTTTATTATACTAGCACAACATGTGATCTTGCCCCCACCTGATGGTAAGTGGGGCGCGAGGTCCATGAATGTTAGCAACTGCAATGAGTTACTCACTCATTACTAACATCAGTCCCTAATACTATGCCGGCTTGACTGGGCATGACGGCAATTCAAGCCTGATCCCGAAACGTGTGGATACATTTTACTGGGTTTATCGGAACGAACGGTGGATAATTCTCCGCCCCGGCAGACTGGACAATTACCACCATCAGTCCGCCTACCACCTATTTGTTATTCTTGTTGAAAGTATGTGCCATTTGCAATCATGTCAAATGCCATTTTTTGCTTTCAAGGAGAACTAATATTATAAACTTGCCATAATAGTATGTATAAAAAAATAACATTCCTCGAAAAAATACTTATTTTTCCTTTTTTTATTTCTCACATTACTTAAGTTGTTGAAAAGTAACTAGCCGTTAATTTGTTGGATTGTCTATGTACATCATCATCAGCCTACAGAGGTTGTCTGTCCACAGGCTGTAGGCTTCCATCAAGAAGCTCGCAATTTCACACGATCTTCCGCCACCCTTATCCACTCCGCCCCATTTCCATTTCAGCGTACTTATTTTGAAGGCTATGTCGGCAACTTTGGTTCTCTGACGGATGTCCACGTTTCGGACCTTATCATTTAAGAAATACTGAGCATAACTTACTGACTTGTGGCTTTCTATGTTCACCTGATTTTAATTCATTTATGAAAAACATAAATGAATGATTATTTATTTAAGCAAGGCGGCAAAGTTTAATGGCAACTTAAATAACATAGCAAATTGTGTTATTTGCATGTGATAGATATTTCGACGACAGAGAGATATAAATATATATCTAAATGGCATTAGCTTTGGTTAGGATGCTAAACTAGTGTTAAGTCCCATGTTAGATACCCGATAGAAAGTCATAGTAGTGTGATATCTATTTATACATTAGACCTAAACTACCTAATAAGGACACTAACGATAACTGCAAATAAAAGCCGTTGTATTATTTCCAATTGATATTTTAATCCACTTTAAGATTATTTTCCCCGAAGGAGAAGAAGTGACACATATTACGAAAGATGAAGTAAATACAAATGACATGTTATTTTTACGCGGACGCTACATATCGTCATGATCGTAGAACAGTGCGGATCTGCTATATTTAAAATTTTCATGACGGCCATTCAAAGTTAAATAACTGTTTTTTTGTCACTTCTTTTTTAAGTTAATACTAGTCTCATAATTTCCATATTCCGGAGGTCTGCGGGAACGTAACGGGTCTCCTGGCCTTCCTGGAGGAGATTGGATGGCTCCGCTGAAGGAGTAAAGGTCACGCACAATGGTCCAATGGAGACTAAGTGCGGAAAAGCCATCGAAATCACAATCACACATAGTCTCATAATAAGTGCAAACATTCTAGATTTTATTTTGGAGCCCTTTCTAACATTTGCACTATAAATTACAGACCACAAACAATATAAAACTATACTTATATAAAATCAGATTTTTTTAAATCCAACACTGTTCTACGATCATAACGATATATACTTTAAAAAGTCACTCTGTATATGCTAGACAAGGACAATACGTCCAATGGCGCTTAATCTGTGATGTCTTTCATTATTAATTTTAAATGTACTTATAACAAAACTGTACATGCGCAATGTTTGAGAAAACCGTGGAAACCTTGAACATTTTGCGGCTAGGCCTTTTAGTCTTCATGATTATACTAAAAGTTAAAAGATAATTATAACACGTCTGATGCGTTCCACACATGATCAACCGTCTAATTATTTTATTCTAATATACACAATTTACAAACTTATTTAAATATTCTTTATTTTATGTTTGTTTTATAAACCTACCATAATTGAAACAATGTCCCGAAGGTTGATGATAAGAGAATGCCAATCGGCATTACATACGCCTTTTGTTAACAAAACAATAAAGTTTTAAAATAAATAAATAATAATATAAATATAAACCTAATAATATATTATAGGGTAGCGGGTAGAAAGACAGCAGTCATCCAGGATGAAAGGCTAAATAGGCCAGGGTTAATCACACGGCGTCACCGCCGCGTCGCAACTCAAAGGGACAGCGCATAAAGCGGAAGCCCGGCGGAATTCTGGCGGAGTGATGAAAGCGACGCAAATCCATACAGTGGTGATAAATAGGTGGTCAGCATATACTACAGCCGAGGCTGGAGCGCTGATTTTCAGCTGATGCCTTATGTTGGGTGAGTCAAGGGTCGCAGAGATGTACCATTTACCAAATTGGAAGAAACACTAAATGTATAGTTAACATATATGTTTAACAAATGAGAATAAATAAATAATTATATGATAAATAAACTAATAATTGTAAATTAATGATAATTAATAGTCAAGAAAAAACAATAGTATATTAATAAATGGTATAAGATTAGGTTGGTAGTTGCTGTGAAGTCTTTTGTAATATTAACATATGAATATATATATTTTATGAGTGCCGATCTGAAACCTGCTAAGGAATGCATGTCCCGAAGCGGTGGAGGCAAGTTGTTTACCTCGAAACGCAGATGTCCTAAAACGAGAGATACAGAGGAATTATAGCTTGCACTAAGAAAATGAATATTTGATATAATGCATAATCGTTATAAAAACAACGGCTAGTCTTATTTTAAGAGGAATTCATAAAAAAGGGTATATTTTTCTCAGTGTAGGTAGATTATAAGTTTATGATTTATAATTATAAATCATAAACTTAGGAGCTGTGCCCTAGTAGGTATTGGTATAATTAGGCTTTGTCGAACTCAGGTTAACTAAATTGGACTACTGCCCCTGATCGTGTGTGGCGGGCATTAAGATCACATGTGTTAACATTAACGTTGCCCCGTGAAAACGTAATGTTTACTTAAAATAATTTTGTTCGGCATTTAGGGTAAGTGTATGCTGTCATTTGGCGCAATGCCAGAAAGATTTCATGCAATGCGACCAAGTATCGTCATCCTACTTATTTTGCTTTTATATAGTCATTCAAAACTGAACCATCCGGATTAATACATGACATTTTTTTTTTTTATTAGTTAACCTTTAACGCGACGTGCAGTTTTTGTGACGTTAGTACCGACGTGAGGTCTGAGAGGCCGCGTATATTATATAGTGTTTTTTTAAAGAAAGTTATTAATTTAAATATTTGATGAAAAATAAAGAGTTAAAAAAAAGTATTAAAAGAAAATTAACTTTATATTTTATTAAATATAAGACAAGACAGCTTTAATATTTGGCTTAAATTTTTGAGAAAATTCCGTCTATTATAAAAAAAAAACTTAACGAATACTCCTCTCAGAATAACAATAAATAGTATTTATTACTAAAGACTGATTTTACTTTCAGAAAAAAAAAAAAAAAAAATCCTTCTGAAAAAAAAAATGTTCACAGTCTAACTACTTACACCTGGAATTCTAAGCGCAGTCAAATTTGCGCACTGTGAACAAATGTGTTTTTTGCATGAATACGAGCAGCTAGCATCTATTTATTAATTAAAAAAAAAATGTTGTACATGAAAGACAATTCTTTCAGTCTTGTATCCTTCAGCTTCATCTTTAGATGTCAACCTCTGATCCGCTGGAATCTGTCGCAGAACTATTTCTTTTGCTACCTAAAGTCCCTGGTATATATGGATATACCAGGGACTAAGCATGGGCTTAACTTATGTAAGTACCATCGTGAGGCCTGAGAGGCCGCGTCGGAATTCCAAATCGTAGTTATTCACAAAATACGCGCGCGACATCACCACTTCCTGCTCCGCAGTCAACGTTTCAACTTGCAGTTACTTAAATCCGGGGATCGGTAATGCGCGGGGAAAAGGAATAAATAGCAAGTCAAATGCCTGCCGGGGCCTCTCAGATCGCAAGTCGGTACTTAAGGAATACCTCGACAAATGACCTATACGTTTTTTTACTAATAAAATATTACTAACAATAGACGATTTTTTTTCAAAGCTCATCAATTTGGTGACGAAGAAAGACGAAACTAAAACACCTATTTCTTAGAAGTTCCTAATAATGGAGTCTTTGTGTCGATCCAAAGTCTTCGACGTGGAAGGGTCCTATTGGTGCCTGCCTTACACTATTCCAGTGGTTTTTAGCTGTTATAAATTCTATTAAATAATCAACATGACCCAAACCACTGCGTAAGGTTCGATTTAATATTATATCTACAATGGATAATAAAATGGCAGTTATAGAAATACAATTATCAATCATATGCTATATAGTAATTTACTGTGCTTCATCAACACCGCCTGTGATTCCAGATTCAGAGTCCTAGCTTTTTTTTGTGTATGCACAACTAACTGTACAGACTTACCACGCTTATAACGAAGCGAATTCACATTTAAAATCGAGAAATATCACAAAGAAATAAATTTATTTATTATTAGTTGGGCAAACAGATTCCAGTGGGTTGCAAATTTGGGTTCAGTTAATTTATACATGGACTAGACTGGAATTCAAGCAGCACACACAACTTGCAAATTATAATATTTTTATATACAAATTAGAAGACAAATTGCACAAATTAAATTTAAACATAATCAAAATTTAATAATATCAATTAATTAATTCCTTATACAAATACAATTTTAAACAAAATATACATGCACAACATAGTTATAGGTAACAAAACAATGATTTCAATAGAGCAAGTGAGTTCTTCAACAACCTGAGCATTGATGTTGATATGTTTAATGACAGTACCATATCTATTAGACGCGCAATGACAAATGAGCACTTCGGGTAGAGAAGTGTTTTCAGCTTATCCGTGTAGAGTACTATTGATTTATTTAACATAACAATGTTTAATTTTATTATCTTATTTTTTTCATTTTTTATATCATATCTATAATTGTGTTTACCTATAAGTGAAAACTTGTCATTAGCTTAATTGTGTTTAATCTTTAATTTTATATATGTATAGTAGCTGTAAGTTTCCCTAACATAATAAATAATAAAAAAAAAATAAGATTAAAAACAATATGAGTCAATAAGGCAGAGTAGTAAATGAATTATAAATTTTATTGTTATTTACTTTTGTAATATTATAAGTGTCAGTTTCTTCAGCAGTATTTTTTATGCTTTCCTGTTTACTGGAACGGTGTATTCGCACTATTAACAAGGTGCTCTTATAATCTCCTATCGGCAAAGTGCCCAACTAGTAATTATAGGTCGAAGCGTGAAAAGTAACTGACTATCTGTACAAAGGAATTCTTATAAAGTCCAACAAATTGGTTTCATCATAGACTTTCTAAATCCAACGGAGGCAAGAAGAAAAGTAGTCTACTAAAAGTAGTATGCAGTCTAGGGAATAAAATTACGGACATTTTAGTGAACATTATAGCATCCAAAACGGATTTAACGCAATCATACAGTAATAATAATAATGGTTTATTGACACAAATTAAAATATACATATTGAACAAAAAAATAAAAATTACATTTAAATTCAAATTTAATTCGAATTCAATATATTTATTTCCATATGGTTCACATATAACACTCGGATATTGTATTTTTTTTATAATATTATTAAAATAATAAATAAAAAGATTAAATTAAATTATGGATAGATCGAAATAAGTAAGTGACATTGCTGCCATAAGCAAGTACTGTAGCCTAACCTAAATTCGAGGCATTATAGCCGTGTCAACTTATAATCTAAATAATTATAACATAATGTATAATTATAATAAATTTAAATTAATTTCGTGGCTGTATAAAGGCCGTGTCAACTTACAATCTAAATAATTATAATTTAATGTCAGATTATAAAAAAAAAATATAAAAAATAAAAAAACAATTTTTATTATTTTTTATATTTATTTTATTTTATTATATAGTGTCAACTAGCTGTCCACTATAAGACCAGCAACCTTAGTATAGGGGACAGAAGTCGTTTACTAAATTAAGCATGTACAGCTCTCCCAAAGTGA
Organism: Tinea semifulvella; assembly: GCA_910589645.1. Classification (NCBI taxonomy): domain Eukaryota; kingdom Metazoa; phylum Arthropoda; class Insecta; order Lepidoptera; family Tineidae; genus Tinea; species Tinea semifulvella. The sequence goes on from OU342604.1 coordinate 3,655,487, forward strand.
TAATGCGCATAGAAATCTTCGTCACTGTTCGGCAACGGTCGTATTCCCCGAGCGTCGGAAGACGATATGTATATAGAGTGGTTAAGTGCATTTTCTTTATGCATAATTTAGTAGAATTATGTGTTTTGTGCTAAAAGAGATAAATATTGATTTATCAGTAACGAAATTTGATTCAAAGTAAATAGCGAGGAAAACCATACGATTGAGAATATGCTACAATCTTTGTTGGATTGATTTACTTCGAAAATTTTATAGTACTGTAGTGGCCTCCTTTAAATATAAAATCTCTGCCTGTGTCAGACAGACAAGCAATTGTCAAATAAACTATTTAAATAAGATAATTAAAGTTGAAATTAAATTCACCTTTGAAAACAAAACCAAGAAGGTTGTGTAATAGCAGCTCTATATAATTCCACACAGAGAGAACACGTGCAGTCACCGCCAAAAAAACAAAAACAAAAAAACACTGCCCGAATTGTTTTCGATTGTGTACTCATGATATTGACTTCTAATTCTTTGGAACAAGGTGCAAAATGCAAGTGCATTGTTTAGTGCTCTTACGATTCAATGATTCGGGTGTTTCCGGGAATACGACAATTAGCGAAGATCTGCATGCGCATTATTAATTTGGGAGTACTGTACAACAATGTAATTTTATTTTTTTTGTTCAATATGTATATATTTTTTTGTGTTAATAAACTATTATTATTACTGTATGATTCCGTTAAAGCCGTCTGGCTAAATGTAAATTCGCTTCTTTTTTTATTTTGTTTTTATATATTAGCACGACATGAGACCTTGCGCTCACCTGATGGTAAGTGGGGAGCGAGATCCATGAATGTTAGCAACTGGAATCAGACACTCATGACTGACATCAGTCCCTAACACTATGCCGGCTTGACTCTGTAAGACGGCAATTCGAGCCTGATCCCGAAATGTGTGGATACACTTTACTGGGTTTATCAGCACGAACGGTGGATACTTCCCCGCCTCGGCAGACTGGACAAATTACCACTATCAGTCTGCCTACCACCTATTATTAATCTTTAAAAAAGTAAGGTTTGTGATTACCCTGCAAGAAATACGGTTGAGATGATATTTATTTTATTTATTTATTTAAAACTTTATTGCACTATATATGTACAAGGGGCGGGCTTAATGCCGCTAGACATTCACTGACAGCCAACCTTTGGGACAATAATAAGTATAACTTAGATCGAGAGTAGGTGCAAAGGCGTATTTAAGACTGATCATAATTAAATAATAACTATATTTATCAATAATATATATACTACATACTAATAGTACTTACATACATAACTACACTACATACACTATCCACTTATACGCGCCATATGATACTATGATGATATTATGATGTATGTTTATGTATATTAATATGTATGTATTAGTATTTAGTGTATCGATATTATAATATTTATTCCATATATATGGTAAGTAAGAATATATTAAATTGCTGTTAATTTAAATAGTTATTTATTTCTCTTATTATCTTTATGATTGCACCTACATTTGATCAAATTTGTCCCCAAGGTTTGGCTGTCAGAGAATGTCTTCGGGTATTAAGTCCGCCTTTGTACTTTGTGCAATAAAGTTTATAAATAAATAAATAAATAAATTAGCAGGTCACTGGAATTTGCTAAGCTGTTAGTCTTCTGCTAACAGCTTACTCCTTCGACCACTTCGCTGCTTAGTCTTCCATTAACAGGAGTAGAATCATTCTAAATAATGACGTGTCACAAATGCCTGTAATAGGTTTACGTGAATAAAGATATTATGACTTTTTTTTTGACTTTTGACTTTTGATGTTTTGGAAGGCCCATCTCTCCAGCAGTGGAATTCTAGGAGCTGATGCAATAATGATAATAAGATAAACAATTTATGAGTTTAAAACTTATCACAAAAGACAAACCAAACTAGTTTTAATTAGTGAAACGCACGCTCCGCAAATTTCCGCGAAATTAAGCCCCACTGTCCGTTGGAGTTATCTACTATTTGCAACTTTTTCCTTTTGACACGACCAAAAAGTCCAGATAGTTTCTCTTCTCATTAATTTATAGGAGTGCTAAAAGGAGAATGGGCATTATTGGACAATCCGTACACATATTTACTCGTGGCATAGTATACCCGGCTTCGTATGTAGTTGCCTGTAGTCACATGTCGTGCTCAGATAGTAACCTTATGACTATTCTTTGGTTGCAAGGAACAAATAATAAAAACATTTATATATTGTTCCTATACATATTTTACCGCCTCCGTGGTCTAGTCGTAACAAACGTTGCTGTGAACTCGGGAGGTCGTGGGTTCGATTCCCACCGGGGGCAAGTTGTACATTGTATAATTTGTCTCGGTCTGGGTGTTTATATGTATAATATATATATATATATATATATATATATATATATATATATATATATATATTTATAAAAAAAAAGTATAATATCTAGTTTATCAACCATCTAGTTTCCGTAAACCAAGCCTCGTAGCTTACCACGGACATTAGATGGCGCTGTGTGACCTGTCTGAAAATATTTATTTATTATTTATTTATCTAACCCCGCGTTCGTTTTATAGTATTTCCAACATCTCGTAGCAACTTGATAAACCAGCGCGAAATGTCGTTTATGTTAAGAAATACCATTTTTTTTTAACAATGCTAACATTTCTTAAATAAAACGAGCGGTGAGGCTATATTTTGACAAGTATTTTTGTTCATGTTTTATCATACCATGGCATCCAACACACAATATTATTATGGTCTTTGAATTTATTACACAAAATCGTTTAAAATACCTTTTTAACAAATATAATAGAAAACTATAAAGTATATAAAAATGGTAAACAAACCATTTTATATGATAATGACATCTGTCAAAAAGTAACATCAATAACCCTCCTGTCAGTACCGTGTGACATACGAAATTAGCATCAAATGTTAGAATTTTCATTAAACGAACGACTTGTGCTAAAAAAAGTGGTATTTAAGACTAACATTTTTTAAAACGAACGCGGCCTAATAAACTGTAATCACAGTTTGTTGAAGAAGAGAATTTTTGTTTAATATTAAATTTAGGTAGTAACATTAAAAAAAAAATGCGAAGTCGAGAACTATTTATCCTCAGCGCGACCGCTCCGTCCGCCTACTGATACCATTAATTTAAGTCTATCTCTTTCTTAGAATGATCACTCATCTGTCCAGATGATCATTTTAAATTTTGTAACGCAATCTCATTACACAATGAGCAGACGACACTGCAGGCACAGAGGGCGCGCGGGAACGAGGAGCGCATACGTACAGTCAACACTACAATAAATAAATAAAATAGCTAAATAATATTAATTTAAATTACATATAACATAAGTGTGATACGAGTATGTAGCCGTCTGCCACACTTTATACAATTATAAACTTATTATAGCGCATGTACCAATGAGTAATACACTTTTCTTACGTACATTTGTCATAGATTTACAACACCATCGTTCCCGTGCCTCGGAGAGCACGTTAAGCCCTCGGTTCCGATTCCACTAATACCAACTTGTGGAATCGTTAATAAATTGTCATAAAAAACGACATCATATCCTTGCCAAGCCGTCTGGCCAGCATGCCGAGAGTTGGCCAAATTCTCCAGATATATGTTCTGGAAGGCCCATCTCCAGCAGTGGAGGTCTAGGACGCTTTGTTCTAGGAGCTCTAATGATAAACTTATTACTTTTCTAAATAAATCAATGAAATTACAAATTAGACAACAGTTTTTGCTTTACTTTTCTCACATATATCTTTACCAATTTTTATTCAAATCACTTAAACATACAGACAGACAAATGGCAATGCGCTCACATGTCTTACTCCGACCATAAACGTCATATAGCCCAAGTGTGGTTCTGGGTTCCAAGGTATATCTCTGCCACATTACATCAAAATATTAAAATAGTTTAAGTTATAAAATTGCCTATTCACCTTTTAGCGTAACTTTTTCAATCCAATTAATGTGAAGGACAATAATATGTAGAGAAGTAATTAGAGTTTCGACATTTCTTTATTCCTCAAAAACTTGCCTAATTAAATTAGGTTTACCTATCAGTTTATTTTTGTTATAAAGTTCGATAAGCTAACTTTAACTAACTGAAACTGTCAGCATCAAACGCTATTAGGCAAAAAAAATTTTTACATGGCAAGAGACCCGACGGAATGACTGTTGGGCCGTGGAAACTTGGCAGGTCTCTGGTGTGGGATGCGACGTGTGTAGACACATTAGCTCCATCTCACATCCAGGCGACCTCGTCAGGCGCGGGGAGAGCGGCGTTTTCTGCGGAGAACCTCAAGTTGCGCAAATATGCCAACCGGTTACGAATTTGCGCCGTTTGGGGTCGAGACGATGGGCCGATGTATATACATAATATAAAATTAATCAAAAAATTATAAATAAAATAAAAGAGACTACAAATAAAACTAAAAAAATAAATTAAATATATAACAGTCCGATGGGCGTAGTGTGCTGAGGACACTCGCTACGTTTTCCCTGTTGAACGGCGAGGCTGACCCTTTGAGCAAAATATTTACGTAAGGGGTCACCCTCGTCTTCATTAGGCTTGATATTGGTACTTGTGTAATTATGACGAAAGCTCGCCTATTAAAGTTTTAAAATATTTAAAGAAAAGCTATACAATGGGGTGTGTCACTAACTTTTTATCACGACAGATGGCGCATGATAGATGGTACCCAATATAACTGTCAGTTGCATAGAAAACTTGTATTTTTATTAGGAAATTTTATATTTTCTGGATATTATGCCGAAGTGAGCAGCTTTTAAGTGTACAAATCGAGATTTCTAAGCGAAATCAAAGATATGGTGATCTCAAAATTGCCGTTCTATTACTAAAACCTTTTTTCTTGTTAAAGACGGTGTGCGCTTTCTTAATTTATATTTTAAGGTAGGTAACGTTAAATTAAAATACATTTTTCTGTTATAAAAATAAAAAACTACAAAAACATTTAGAAATGATGCGATATAGGTGTAACACAAGGTACCATTGCCGCTAGCGACATCTACAAAAAGCTTTGCCTGATACACCCTATTTCTTACTTAAGAAACAGAATAAGTCGCCATAACGTATATTTATTTAAGGACAACCAGTGGTCGGTTACAGACTAAGACATTAAGGTGCCACAACATGAACAAAATACAAGTGGTACAAAATACAAGTGGTACAAAATACAATACAATTCAAAGTTTAAATAACTAAAAAACTTAAAGGAGAAACAAAACAAAACACAAAAAAAAAAAACGTGTGGCACTCGAGGACTGCCGCGGTAAAGCTATTGCATAGCATTTTTTTATCAACTTATGCAATTATAATTAGGTAAGTATTTATTTATTTTATTGATGCAGTATTTTTTTTTTCTTTGATATTATTTGTGGTGTGTTAACTGTTAGACAGTTATTTATCCTTAACGTTATTATTAAGCAACATTGTATGCTCATCTTTAGTCCTGAAGTTTTTAGTAAACGAAGGAATGATCTTGTGTGTGGAAGCTCTCAAGCTTTTCGAAAAGTCTTTACTAGCAGATTTTTCTGTTTTCTGGGTCCATATTTATATAATAAAATTAATAAAGAGATAGCTATATATCAATGCACTAAAGTGATATGTAGAAAGCATGTCACACAATGGCTACAGTCTCTTGACTATAATACAACTGAGGAATTACTGTCAATAGTAAAGTAGGAATGCGATAATAACAAAGTATGTAAAGTTTACACACCCTCTTACACACACTCACACACTTACATTATAAACAAAAAGAGGATCTCAACCACACAATTTTTAATTTGTTTTTCTTTTTGTGTACATTTTGTTTCTTTTATTATGTTGTAATTAAAAGTAATAATATATTTAAAAGGGTGTCTGGGCGTTGACTGCCGATGGACAGACCTATACATATAGGCTTAGTTCGGCTGCAAATGTCTGTTTTTCTGTGCATGCATAATGAAATATGTTATTGTTTTCATATCTTGTAACTTTTTTACTGAATAAAGATATTATTATTATTATTAATTAAAGTTACTAGTCGCGAGCTCGAACTCACTCGTGGACTCGGCCAAAAAGCACGCTGTCTCACCTTTTGTGTCTAAAGAGATAGAATCAGTTATCAGCAGTTAGCAGCTAGTCTACACGCATACGTCTAGTCGCACGCACACAAACACCGTGCCGAAGTCTACCGAACTGAAACGATAGATGATGCACGGCTTTCAACGCCGCAGCGCTGTGCCGGTCGGAGTGGGGGGTGTTAGGTTTGTTTTCGTTACGGGATTTCTTGATTCGGTCGCCGCGCTCAAAGCCCGCGATAAAAGCTATGCAATAGCTTAATAAAATAACAAATTATTAATTATGCAAAAATATAATAACTAATAAATATATACATGTATTTTATATTTATGTATAATTTAAAATATCTATTTTTTAGTTTATGTAGGATATTATTATGTATGTATCATATATTAATATATATATATTCTTCTTCTTTTATGTCTCAATTATTTTTAATTTATAACTACCTTGTAAAACAGTTTATGGAATTGTTATGGCGAGGCAGTTGTTTGTCACTTTTATTTGACACAAACTGTAAATAAATCACAAAAATCGCAAAAACAGAAGCAATAAAATTGCTTTAAAATTGCAATAGAAAATTCTATACGACACAGCGATTGGAAAAATGTAGTCGACTAAAAATGCGAAATATTGAATGTGTTGGTTAATTTGGCATAAAGCCGTCCGTAGTGTTAGATGGAAGGGAAACAATAGCTCGCTACGAGGCTGATTGTTCCTAATAAGCGCATTTTTGCGTCCCTTTTATTTCAATAAATAAATTAGAGCCCGTGTGGCCCAAAATATACTGTACAAGTATTGCAAAGTAACCAGAATAATATTTATTACACACACACGCACACACACACATACACCCACACACAGTCACTTACGTCCTTTAACCAATTTACTACAGCTTATTAGTATATTTTATTTTTTAAATCTAAATATTTTTGATTTTATGACACGATTATGCTTTGGTGTTTGTTTTTGTATATATATTTTTTATTACTTAACTATTAATGACTTAATAATAGTATACTTGTATATTATTATTTCATTTATGTTATTAACTTCTTAGTTTTGTCATGGATTTATGCACTTATTTTTTTTAAATTGTTTTTACATGTATATTTTCATGTATAAATCGTTTGTACCATTCAAAGTTTTATGTATTGTATAACATTTGATAATATTGTATTTTCTTGTAATGCTATTGGAGTTTCAAATAAATAAATTTGTGTTTATATAGAGTCATAAAACTTATTGAATGATAAAGAGGAGATGTTTCTTTAATTAGAGAAATTAATCTTTAGTTGTGGGTAAATAGTCCAGCCAAAGGCCAAATATATAGAGGTGCCAGTATTTCAGACTTTGCATTTAGTTACACTTGAGATATCACGAGCTTACTGCTTGTTATGACAGGCCCAGTCATGTTAACGAAACAAGGGATTACGGCCAGAATTATTATTTGCCATTTAAGACCTCAGCACACCCGAGATGATAACACTCGTAAACTTTTTAAATATGTATGCAGTATGAAATACAAACACTAGAGTCAAAGAGATCAAATATAAGATTAGTTGATAGATAAGAAGAGTTGTTATCATTATCATCATTACAGACCTCCACTGCTGGAGATGGGCCTTCCAGAATATACATCTGGAGAATTTGGCCTACACTCGCCACGCTTGCCAGACGGCTTGGCGAGGATATGATGTCACTTTATTATGACAATTTATTAACGATTCCACAAGTTGGTATTAGTGAAACCGGGACCGACGACTTAACGTGCTCTCCGAGGCACGGGAACGGTGGTGTTGTAAATCTATGACAAATGTACGTAAGAAAAGTGTATTTCTCATTGGTACATTGGTACAAACCCACCAGGTTTGAACCGACCTTTGTAGGATTTAAGGAACGCGTTCTTACAACCGAGCAACCACCGCGCTAAAAGCCATCTACCTTGTTTTTCTTCTCTTGTCGAAGCGGTCGGCATATTGTCAGTAAACAAGAAAATAATAATTTGAAGGTACACGTTGAAGACGACCGTAACCGGCAATTCACCGTCATAGAGTAATTAAATCGTATACCGTTTGGCTTCTTGACCCATCTTGTTAGATATTTAATGTCAAAGACATACAGTTCAGTTGGACGGCCTATGTTACATCAGCTTTTATCTTTGGTTTAGGGACGCACTGGCACTTATACTAAACAGAGGACGCAATTAATGGTTGTAACGGTAAACTAATAACCATGGCGGGACAATCGAGCGCTCCGGACGGATTCAAAACACGTCCCCTTTCTAAGTAGGACGACTTCTGTCTATTCTAGTGTACTTTATCGGGTAGGACTAACAATATTGTTACTTTGTAACTAGCCATCTCGATATTACTTCATCATCAGCCTTTGTCTTTCCGCTGCTGGATATTGTTGCCCAATCTTGGTCTTGGTTTTGCATTTTTGCAAGACCAAGTCTCGCAAGACTCTTGCACAGACATTTTTTCCAAATTTTGCTAAACTATTTACTTTTTTTTGGGTTAATTTTTCAATAAATTTTAATTTCATCGTGTCCGTAGTTTTGAATTCTGTTTGTTCCTAAGGAAAAAAATTACGTTTAGGTATTTGGAACTTGAGAGAGCTCGTTTGCAAATAATTATATACCTAATATAATTATATTATATACCTAAATTTTACCTATACCTACTGCCTCCTAGGTCTAGCGGGTAATTCTGTGGATTTAAACTTGGAGGTACAGGGTTTGATTCCTGGTCGGGACACAATAACTTATTTAATTTATTTGTAATATTTCTCAAGTTTTGTACCCTAAAGACATCACGGAGGGAGATTCCCTTAGTACAATTGGAAAATAAAATATATATTGAGTCAGAGTAAGAGTCTTGCAGAGGTCTTGCGAGACTCTTGGGCAAGACCAAGACCAAGACTAGCTAAGTCTTGGTATTGGTCTTGCTTTGGGTAATACTACTGCTGGATATAGGCCTTGTCACTTGTAGGGCTGTATTATAGGAGCTGATCCAATTTAAGTAAATTTTAGGGATGAGCGATATTTCATCATGATTATGACAGCCCCTAGAACACAGAGTCCTTGACATCCACTGTTGGAGATGGGCCTTCCAGAAATTATTTTATTTATAATAAAGTTTTTTTTGCCCAGTTGGGTTTTTATAATTTTGTAAATTAACTTTTTTTATATTATTTATTTTATTATATCGTAATATTTACTTATTATTGTCTTTAAAGTATCATCACGACCGTTTCCCTTTCGGGGTGGTCAGAAACCATGCTTATGAATAAGCGGATTCACATTTAGCCAACTTTACTATAGGCCAATCATGACAAGTGGCAAGCTCGTCGATGTCTCCAGCGTACCAAACAAACTCGAGAAATATCAGGAATTAATTATGTTTTTTATTGTCTTTAGAGACATAATTAAAAGATATAAGCCAGTAGTATACATTCTTTTAATAAATATTCAAAGAATTTTAAGAAACACTGTTTGTATATCATAATCATCATTACTCGTGCTGGTCTTGTTTGAAGAAGTGTCTCCTGAAAGGATACAGTGCAATAGACTGAAGCGATCAGATTAGTTCTGAAAAACTTAATACAAATTCCTATAAGCTACATGTGTTAGTCGATGGCTGAATATTCCAATAAGGGAGATTCCAAATTCCTTTTTAATTAGGGCTTCCATACATCAAAATCAAATCAAATAAAATTGTTTATTTAATAAACGGCTCCTACATGAGTGTTAAAATATATAATTGTTTGCCAAAGGTATGGACAGAGATGCCTTATAAAAGATTCTGCAGAGTACTGCATGCGTGGCTAGTTCAGGATTGTTTCTATACTTTGGAGGAATACTATGTGTATTTTAAGCAACACAAAGGTTTTGTGAAGTAAAGTTACTAAAGAAGCAACGCTGAGTTCTTAGTAACTTTACTTTTATAACAGTTGTTATAAAATTATTATTATTATTTGGAGTTGTTAATGGCAGCCTTATTTAAAGGAAAAGATCGTTCCATTTTCGCATACCCTCAAGTAGGTACAGTCACAAATCAAGGTAAGGATATAGCTACATAACACTTACCACGTTAATCATAAGGTTGAATTTGATATGAAAACTGTATAAAGTCATCTGTGTGGATTGTACATTTGGATCAAATATCCAAGGATTGGGTTGGTCTCGAGTCCTTTAAGTATTAGGGCGTAAATTAAAATCATCACAAGTCTGTTTTTAATATTTTTTATTATAATATATGGTATAGCTTGCTCAGGGAATGATAGACGATAAAGTTCAATACCAAACTATTTTAATGAGCTTCACAACTTCATAATAACAACAAAAAATACAAAATAAAATTAAATGTTAAGATTGGCGCGCGCGCGTATTGCGTCGGCCATGTAGCCGTGGTGCGTCTCGAAAGTCTACTCTTGGCGTCTCGCATCACCTACGGCGGCGAGAGCGAGAGCAACAACACGCATGCGCAGTAAAACTACAAGTCGACGATGAACCGCGCCGGAAGTCGACCACGCGCAACTCTTGGCGGCAATATACGATTTACTACAAATATAATTTAATATTACGATTTAAAAAACTGTAAACATTGTGTAAGAGTGTCTGATGTCGATGAAAAAGTTATCTCAATGATTTTATAGTTCCTTAAGCTCTTGGTCGCATAATTTTATTTTTTATTTCTGAGTGTACTTTTAATAAAAGTGGTATATCAACTTACTCGGGAATAATAAATAAAATTACGGACATTTTGGAGATATATTAATCACATAGGTATTTATTTGTTTTTTTTTTAAAGTAAAATAGAGCAAAATCGTTGTAAATGTTGTCTTACGTTAGATTAATATGATTGATTTCTTTTTGTCACTTTCTTAGGAATAGTTGTTTATTTCTATCAATAGAATAATATGTTAGTCTAACAAAAGACCACTTAAAGTCATTCCGTATAAAGGTGAAATATGTAAATATATTGCCAGAATCTATTAAACAATACCATAATACTTTTGTAAATAATCTAAAGGATATACGAGTATTACTAGAAAAATGTTACTACACATTAAATAAATTCATGCAAAATAAACTCTAACGTATATGCAGTAGTTATTATTTTCTATCCTTCTCCGAAGTCGAGTTGTTTTTTTTTCTTTTCTTTTACTTAATATTTTGATTTGAAATTGTTATATAGTTTTAATTATAATGTTATTATTTGCTACGGGGTGTCATACGAGTATATGTAGTTGTACTATTTTATGACATGCATAAAATGTTTAAATTTGAAGAGAGGGAAGACAAATTTCTAAGCGTTCCAAGGATTCACCGGGTCCATCGTGTGTGGGTAAGAGATGAAAAGAATGGTGTCTCGGGCTTGCGACCGACAATAGGCTGGTTTAAGAAAAGGAGGCCTCCCTTTTTTATTTTATTGCGCGATAATACGCTCACCATCCACCATTCTACTTCTCTCCTTTCTCCATTTGAATATTCCCAAAATGTCCGTAATTTTATTTCCTATAGAAAGTTTATAGACTACATTTATCAAAAGAGACTTAAAAAATCTATAAAAATATTAGATCGTTCTAGCGAGAGGGACGCAAAGTGACAAATGATTCCTTTTTTATATATATGTATATGGCATTAGTAACCATAAGTAAGCATTACCAGTGTCAAAGTTAGGGAAAGACGGGTTAAAATTATTACTGTATATTTGCTCCTTGACATCCCTCGGAGCCTATCCAACTGCGCAGAGGCGTGCGACAGGGGGATGTCATATCCCCGAAACTGTTCACGAACGCGTTGGAAGATGTTTTTAAAATGCTAGACTGGAATTACTGCGGCATAAACATCAATGGAGAATTCATCTCACACCTCCGATTTTTGAACGACACTCTCGAAGTTGTGCAAAATTACGTATACCTCGGGCAGACTATCCAATTAGGAGCAGCCAACTTCAGCAAAGAAGCCGACAGACGCATTCAGCTAGGATGGGCGGCATTCGGGAAACTCCGGCACATCCTCTCATTGTCTATACCACAATGTTTAAAGACTAAGGTCTTTAACCAGTGCGTCCTCCCGGTAATGTCGTACGGAGCAGAGACGTGGACACTAACAGTGGGTCTGGTCCATAAATTCAAGGTTGCTCAGCGAGCCATGGAGAGAGCTATGCTTGGTGTATCTCTGATGGATAGAATTCGAAACGTTGATATTCGTCAGAGAACGAAAGTTACAGACATAGCTTTTAAAATTAGCAAGCTGAAGTGGCAATGGCCCGGACACATCTGCCGCAGAACCGACGATCGATGGGGCAAACGGGTTTTAGAGTGGAGACCACGTACGGGAAGACGCAGAGTGGGACGACCCTCGGATCCCTCGGAGTATAGGCTAGATTCTTCAGATACATATAATATACTGTGGAAGGATCATCTCCAGCAGGGCCGGTCTTCTAGGTCTCCATGTTCTAGGGGCTGTAAATGATGAATGACATCCTTGACATCTTTATAAAAATTGCTAACTGGACAAACTAGACATGTTATCGTTCGAGTTAAGACTATCTTTTGGGTATGATAGATCGCTGTTATTATGTTCACAACGTTTATCGAATTTTAACGTCCTGGAGAGCTATTCTTGTAATCGATTATTTATTTATTATTTACAAAATTTGCAATTGAATACAGTAGGTAGTATTATATGTGCTAATTACAAACTTCCATTGGTACCTTTAAAGAAAGAAAGAAAGAAATATATTTATTTGTCGCCAAACCAAACACATAGCATAATACAAATTTTAAAAAACTATACAAAAAAAAAATAGTAAAAAGATTATGCGCAAAATAATTAGCCTACCAGCACATCAGCTCGGCGTCCGCTACAAACTATACCTTACGGATGGAAAGCACGTCACGGACACAGATGTACTAAAATACAACCTATTTAACACATACATTGCACGAATACACACACACATAATAATAATAACATCCTAGCTTTGCATAGTAAAGGTGAACAAAGGTGGATTCAGGCATGCAGCTAGCATGCTCGCTGAGAAACAATGAGCATTGATTTCAGTTTATTTTTAAAACCAATAACTGATTGCATCCGGCGAAGTGGCGGAGGCAGATTATTCCAGATTTTATTAGCCGCATACCTGAAACTGCCACGAAAAGCAGACGTCTTATGTCTAGGACAACATAAGAGGTCAAAACTAGATCTAGTGTTGTGACGTTTGGGTAGTTTGGGCCATATAAATTTTTCACACAGGTAACTCGGGGTGTTCCGCCTGATCACACCAAACAGCAACGTTGCCATGTGAAGAATTCTGCGCTCTTTCATTTTTAGACGATTGTGTTTGTTTAAAAACGGCGTAACGTACGCCTTTGCAGGAATGGGATAGCAGTATCATGCACCTTCACCCACATGATGGTAAGTCGCAAGGTTCATAAATATTAGCAACTGGAATCAGACACTCATCACTGACATCAGTCCCTAACACTATGCCGACTTGACTATCGATCCCGAAGCATGTAAACCCAGTAAAGTGTATACTGGGTTTATCGGCATGAACTGTGGATACTTCCCCGCCCTGGCAGACTGGGCAATTTACCACCATCAGTCCGCCTACCACCTATTAAGATGCCCAGATGTTGCTAACAACAGCCAGCTATTTCAGCCATTTTTATGTATATTGATTTAATATTAATAGGTATCAAATAAGAATGAAAATTTGACGAATCCAAGTATTCCTAAGGATAATAAATAAACAATAAAAAACAATAAACAATAAATTTAAGCGCCAACGTTATACAGTGGAATCCCTTAAATAACGAAACTGTCAGTATAAAACGTTAAACTGAACACAATATGTGACATCGCGCCCATCTGATGGTAAGCTGAGGTCTAAAAATGCCAGCCACTAAAGACCGATATCAGTCTTTACCACTATGCCGGCCTAACAAGATGCTTTGATGCAAGACTAGTGGATTCTAGATAATAACAAACTTGAAGACGGTTACTCGCCCGAAAAAATGCTGTAACTTATCACAACCCAATGCCCAACCCTAGTATAGGAGGATTCCATTGTGACTATTAGGACATGTGACACACAACACGATGTATGACTGTGCGCACATGGATGTATGGATGGTAAGCGGTTTGCGATGTCCGAGAATGGGAGCAACTGATGCCAGGCATCAGTTCCGTTCCCCGCGCAATCGTTTTATTGAACAAAATCGTGCAGTCCGATGAGAATTTTGATGTGTTCGCGTCAACGGATGTGGAAAGTAAAAACATTGTCCTAAAGTACTTGGAGCCATATTATTTCGCACATCTAGTCACTTGTGTTTGAATTTTGTTATGAAATATGTATTGTTTAGACGTATAATCTGTAATATAAATTTTCATGGAAATAAATAAATAAATCAGTCCCTACCACTGTGCCGAAGCACTTCAGGTTGTAGGAAATGGGAAACACACAGGCTGGGAAAGCATTGCACATCTTCAGCGTGCGACAAATGCAAGAGTATTCAAATTTATGTGTACGCGTAATGGTACTGGCTACGATATGTGGATACATGTTGCATGTGGTTGCGTGAAAACTTAACATAGTATAACTTGTAAACACGCTTAAAGAGGCATAACGTCTTAGCGGAGCTGTAGTAATTCGAGAGTTACTCATCAGAGATCTCAAGGGAATTTCAACTGGCATGTCGTGAATGAGTTGCCTGATCGCTATAGTGATGAGAAGGGATAGAACACAATTGTGGGACGAACGAAGGAGTTCATCATGAAGTGACGGTAGGTTTAGAAAAAGCTCGTAGATTTGGTCAATTATTGATTCGGATGGTCCAAGAATAGGTCGCTGCGTGAAAAGATCCTCCTTTGTAATGTAAAATGGAAGGTTGAGTGACATATCGGGGCGCTGCATCGCGTCTTGTGATTGGATTTTTTACGCAAACACAAGCATTTTTATTTATATTGACTAATAATAACCGACCGGGCATTAGTTATTATATTTTTTAATTTAATTATTTAAAAACTTAATTGCACTATGTACAAAGGCGGACTTAATGCATTCTCTGACAGCCAAACCTTTAGGACATTTAGACAGTATAGATGGTAGGTGCTATCATCATTTAAGTTATTCTTACCAGTTGCACCTACCATCTATATTGTCTAAATGTCCTAATAGTTTGGCTGTCAGAGAATGCCTAGCGACATTAAGTCTTTTGTGCAATTAAGTTTTAAAATAATTAATATATAAATTCCTACGCGTAAATATAAATTTAGAGACTCTTACATCTGCCGCACGCTAAATATGTGAAATGCTCTCCCACCCTGCGTGTTTTCCCATTCCAACAACTAGGAGTGCTTCGGCATATTGGTAGGGATTGATGTCGGTCGTGAGTGGCTGGCATCAGTTGCTTCCACTGTTGGACATCGCATACTGCTTACCAACCGCGCAAAATCATATTTCGTGCTGAGTAGAAAATAAAGTAGAAATGAATTCTGAAGTCACATGTCCCAAGAGTAACTATGGAATACTCCTATACTAGGGCAAAGCATTAGGTTGTGATAAGTTATAGTATTTTTTTCAGCGAGTGTTTAAGAACGTCTTCGACTTTGTTATTATCTAGAATCCCATACCGCCGTTATCTCGCTAAGTTTTATTAACTTTTGCAACTTGTAATTAAAGGTTAGAATATGTTGACTAATGATAGTGACTAGGCATTTTATAACAAAATTGGTCGGCAAAAATAAACAAATGTTAAAATAAAGAAGGGCTGATGCTTAAACGCACTTAATTGTTTTTCATCATCAGTCTATGCCTATATACTGCTGGATGGGGGACTAAGGTTTGCCATTACACACGAATTCCAGCCCCCACCATCGACCTTTTTCAGGTCACAGTTTTAGTCTCCAACTTACAAATTTTGATAACGTCCGCAACGGTTTTCTGACGGATGTCAACATTTCGGACCCTAACTGGCAGCAGAGGGAAGAAGTTTGACCACACAGTGCCTCCCTGCGGCCGCTTCCAGAACGCGGCCGATCGTCAAGAGCATCCCCGAACTTCCAGAGGTCGGGGGCTGAAGCAGAAGACTGCATGGGGGTCACATTATGCCCAGTGAACCCTCCCTCCGTCCGCTTCCAGGCCGGGGGCGCAGAGCGTCCCCAACCAGCCTCAGGTCGGATAACAGGGTCACTATACGACGTGTGGTCCCACCCCCGTTTGTTTTGAGGCCGGGGGCGAAGACTGAAGAATGTCTCTACCACCCTCAGGTCGGGGGCTAAATTACATGGCCCCGTAGTAGCCACATTCCGCTCCGTGATCCCTCCACCGCCCGCTTCCAGGCCGAGGGCGAAGAGTGTCCCTAACCGTCCTGAGGTCGGAGACTGAAGAACATGACAACATAAGGGTCATATACGCCTCGTGACCCCTCCCTTACCAGTTTCCAGGCCGGGGGCGAACACCAAGTGTCTAAAGAAGACGCCATAGGGGCCACATTAATCTCATGGCCCCTTCTCCGGTCGCTTCCAGGCCGGGGCCACATAACACCGCCAAAAGAGACCACCACTCTTAAATGGACAACACAGCAAGACAGGAGAAAAGAAGCAACTGCCGTTGCCCGCTGAGTCACCCGCATACAGTACAGGGACAAGCCCCTGCGGCAAACGTAGAACGATAGTGGCTACAAACACGCAAAGGTAGCACAGGGATGGTTCGCGTTTTTTAAGTATTTAAAACCAGTGCGTTGGCATGGAATGCCCAAGCCCGTACATCTAAGTCAATGTTAGAAAGTATTGGATTTGTTCTCTTTTTCCTATTTATTTTTCTGTTCGAAGAAAGATCCCAAGTTTTCTGGATTAATTAGTTAACTAATTTTCTTACTGATTTGTTCAACTTACTTCTCGTTTAATTGTTGTTTTATTGTTTTCTTCTTTTACAAATAGAATAAAAATAATACAAAGAGAATAATATAGAATATAAAATAAGATAGAGCGGGCATTAATTGTTATTGACATATTTATTACTCTCTTTTGTACTACGTGGTCTAGCGGTTAAGACCGAAGACTTAAACGCAGAGGTACTTGGTTCAAGAACACAAAAAAAAATAGAAAAATTATTGACATTTCTCGAGTCTGGTACGCTAGAGACATCGACGAGCTTGCCAGTTGTCAAGATGTATATAGTAAACTTGGCTAAATGTGAACTTTACAAAAGTGTGGTTTCTGACAACCCCGTAAGGGATACGGTCGTGATGATGATGATACTATCTAGGTACCTACTCTGTTCTTCTTTATATTTTTTGCTTTTGCTATAAATACGAACTTGTGGAATCGTTAATAAATAAAAAAAAAAAAAAAACTCGACTATATAAAAAATAAACTTAATTAGAAACTGAAAAGATCAATAAACCAAACAGAATTGAAAATGAACTTTAAATAAAAAGAAAAAACAAGCCCAAGGGTTCCGTCGCCAAAAAGTTTGAAAACCGCTGAACTATTGAAATAATTTTATGAATAATACCGAGATAATACAAATAATAAATTAAATTGCGAAACATAGAGAAAAAGTAAAGTATCATCACGACCGTTTCCCTTTCGGGGTGGTCAGAAATCACGCTTATAAACATTTTTACTTGCATTTTAAAAATAAGCAGTGTAAATAATGTTTTTGTCAATAAAGTATATTTATTTTACTCTAACAGTCTGGACTCATTGTTGGGAAGATTTGAGCTGGTCTCAGTTTTTAATTGGTCCCGTCGCGCAGTCGAGTAAATGAGACCATCGTCAACCTAACGCCAGCGTGAGAAGAGATTGCATAAATATCCATTTATGTTCTGGAAGGCCCATATCCAGCAGTGGTGATGATAATACAGTATACAGGATGGATTTTTGATGAGACGGGAGAGTAAGGTCAGGTACCTTAACCGTTATCGTAACAGAAAATATATGCCTCAAATAGTCTTTTGATAGCAGTAAGAAGTGAGAACGTTAGATAAATAATATTTCGAAGTTGATTATTCGTGTTTTTTCATACATATTGATAAAGGAATAGTTTTTCGCGAATTCTTACATTTCTTTTGATCTTTGATTTGGTTGACTTTTGATTCCTATAAAAGACAGGATCGATTGGCACCAAAAAAAATTATGTAAAATTAAAATTTTCTTGCTTCCTGTACATTTTTTTCAAAATCTGTGAATGCAGTTCAGCATATTTGAAAAAATTATGGATGGTCCTTTTTTTTTTTCAAAAAAAAATCTTTTCTTTAATAATAGCACGACATGTGACCCTGCGGCCACCTGATGGTAAGTGGCGCGTAAGGTCCATGGATGTTAGGATGACTGACATCTGATCTAACCATTCATATTTTTTTGAGATATGCTGATACTGGGCAAATTACCACCACCAGTCCTCCTACCACCTATTCAGATTCTTACTGTTCCGTCTCAAAAATACATTTTGTATACTGGAATTATTATACCAGTCGTACAAAATAGTACACTATAAAGCAAGCGAATTACATAATTTTAATCTAAAAGTTGGAAAATTAAATTAAAAAAAACAAACAACTCATTATTCAGTTTTAAAATACAATACTACAATTTAAACTAAATGTAGCTTTTTCCTAAAGTCGTTGTGCTGAAAAATCGTTAACCACTTGCTTTCACCATCCGGGCTTCCAGTGAAAAACGCATAAGTCCCTTTTTCTGGTATTTTTGAGAAATCATTTTTATACATGTGATATTATATTATGGAAGCAAATAACATTCAAATCAAGTCAAGTCAAAATATCTATATTCACGTAAACCTATTACAGGCATTTATGAAACGTCATTAATTTATATATTTTGAATGATTCTACTCCTGCTAGTAGAAGACTAAGCAGCAAAGTGGTCCAATAAGTAAGCTGTTAGCAGAAGACCAGCAGCTTAACAGATTCCAGTGACCTGTTAATGTTTAATCTGACTGAGAAAGGAATCTGCAAGGAAAACCCAGCTATATCAGATTTACAAAATAAAACATATACAGAACAGCACCACAACTATCAATTAATAACCTTTTAAATTTAGTTATCAGTACCTTTAAGATTACAATACCTGGTACAGCAGTAACCCACCAGGCAAGTCAGAATTAAGATAGACTACATGACCATGTGTAACCCGAAAGTCGACAATGTGTATGTATGTATATGTAGTTAATTGTATGTGGTTATTTTTTTTTTATATTTTATATTTCAGCACCTACTTTCCAGTAAATTGTTTAAAGTTGTCCCAATGGTTGGCTATGATATAATATCTTGCGGCATTAAAGCCCGCCTTTATCTTTGTCCAATAAAGTATTAAATAAATAAATAAATTAATAAGATTGTAGGTATTTAAATATGTTTAACGAAGGCTACATTTATTATTGTATATATATATATATATATAATATAGTATGTAACCAGTATATGTATGTGTACCACACACTTTTAATTTTAAGTTAACTTTTTTTTTGTTTGTTAATGTGACAAATAAAATATTTTTCTTTCTTTCTTTCTTTATCTATGTATTGTATAAATAAATAAATATTTCCAGACAGGTCACACAGCGCCATCTAATTTCCGTGGTAAGCTACGGGGCTTGTGTTACGGAAACTAGATGGTTGATAAACTACATATTATACTTTTTATTTTTGTAAATATATACATATTATACATATAAACACCCAGACCGAGACAAATTATACAATGTACAACTTGCCCCCGGTGGGAATCGAACCCACGACCTCCCGAGTTCACGGCAACGTTTGTTACCACTACTTGTTACATGTATGTATTATAGATTTAATATCGTTTTTTTTTAGTTATAAGTTTATAACTCAATAAATCTCTTTATCTCAAATATTAGCGGTCATCAAGGTTAGCTGTTAGATAATGTTTTTAGACACTAAGCTCGCCTATGTACTGTAAAATGTATTATTTACTTTGCAATAAAGAATTTATCTATCTATCTATCTACATTTAAAAAAATAATTTTAGAGTTTGACTTGCGTTCTTTTTGTTTGGACGTACTCGAATGTGCTGCGAGTCCTATTTCTCTAATGCGGTTCCAATACGAAAGGAAATTTCTATTCCATAGTTATTCCACCTGGATGTGTTTTGATAAAACCTTTGTTAATGCCAATTTTGTTTCTAAATTGAAAACTTTTATTTTAACAATACATCTCAATAACTTTTAAAAAAATCACTATTTCATAATATAAATTGTGTAAATAATGAAATAATACTTTTAATAATAGTAACGTACTTTGGGGAAAAAAAAAATTCGCAAAGAATTAAATTTCGTAAAGCCGTTTACATGGGCAAAGCCGGGTAAAACAGCTAGTTTATTTATAAAATCCTATCTGTTGCCGACTGTACATACCACATTCCAGCAATTAAAATGCCAATTTGAACCTTATTCACCACAAAATAGGGAATATATTAAAATGAATTTAAGGGCTGCCCTAAAACGATTAGGGAAGAAATTTTGTGGGAACAATTAAAGTTTTTAATTAAGGCAATAGCTGAGGGAATTAGGTATCTATCCAAATTAGTTTTGTTGCCCCAAGGTGTAGGTAAATGATCATTATCATAGCACACTGTCCTAATAGTACAAGATTCGTAGACGTGCGACATTCACCGATTGGTTATCCGAATTAAATCCACTTTTTTTGTAACGCTAATAAAAGGGGCGTGGATGGATGGTCTCTGTCCAAACTACGAGAAATATCAGAAGAAGCTGAAAAGCTCCTCACAATGTTAGTAAGTCTATACATGTATGTTTATGTATGTACATATTACTGCCTCCGTGGTCTAGCGGTTAAGTCCGTGGATTTAGACACGGAGGTACCGGGTTCGATTCCTGGTCGGGGACACAAAAATATTTATTAATTTAAATAAATACATTTTATTAATATTTAATTTGTGATATTTCTTGAGTTTGGTACGCTGGAGACATCGACGAGCTTGGCACTTGTAATTGACCTATAGTAAAGTCGGCTAAATGTGAATCCGCTTATTTATAAGCGTGGTTTCTGACCACCCCGAAGGGAAGTATCATACGTATTGGTATTTAGTATATTGATATGTAAGTGTGTGATCAGGCTATTAATTTTATTACTGACTTTTAAATATTTCTTTCATTGCACCTATAATAATAGTTCAAATTTCTGTCAGAAAATGTCTACGGGCATTAAGTCCGCATTTGTACCTCGTGCTAAATAAATAAAATAAAGGTCATTTGTAGTCGAAACGATAGGTACAATATCATATAGTGTAATAATACAGGATATTTTTATTTGAACAAAATAAATATTAAAAATGGTATTTACACATATTTCGTTAGGCAACACATGTTAGCGTATTTTATTATATAAAAAGTGTATTTCATTCAGATAACCGATTGTAGCGATTTATAATCGACAATGGCCAAGGATGAACGTTTTAGGCTGCAATCGTCATCTTTTGCCTCACACCAGTTTTAAGAAAACAACTGTCAGTTTGATTCACTTTTTGTTTTCTTGTCGCAACAGCTGCTTACTTTTGTATATAACTTTGTACTTGTGGTTTATTATTTAAATTTTGTTACCTACTTAAGTTAGGTTAGTTCTTACATACTACGCATTATTATTATTTAAAAAAATATGTTTTCTGTAACTTTGTAACCTACCTATGTACTTTAATCTTAATTTAGTTTTAATGTAGCATATTGTTTAGGACTTATGTATTCTGTACCATGTCCTTAAATAAATAAATTTAAAAAAAAAACAGCTGCTATGCATCACTTTTGTTTAATAGTAAAGTAATATCACGACCGTTTCCCTTTCGAGGTGGTTAGAAACCACGCTTATAAAGAAGCGGATTCAAATTTAGCCAAAATTTACTATAGGCCAATCATGACAAGTGGCAAGCTCGTCGATGTCTCCAGCGTACCAAACTCGAGAAATATCAGAAATAAATTTAATATTAATCAAATATATTAATAAGTATTTTTGTGTCCCGACCAGGAATCGAACCCGGTACCTCCAAGTCTAAATCCACGGACTTAACCGCTAGACCACGAAGGCAGTTAACTTTTGAGTCGAGTTGTGAGAAGAACGTAAAGATCTTTATCTAAAATTATAAAATATTTTTTTTTATAATTAAACTTTACTAACGCGATATATTTACCCCGACGGCTTCGATCTTTAAAACGACCTTTTTCATAAAAACCCATTTGTATAATTTTAAAAAATCGAATACTATTGTGCGTGAAGGTTCAATATTTATGTTTTAGAATTTTTCTAATGGTTGTGTCGTGGTCGCAATAATAGATTACTTAGGACAATGTGTTGAATTTTCCATGAGATACCTTGAGGCGAAGGAAGAATTTGGTGTAAAATGAGGTGAAAAATTACTTTTACTTGTTTTTGAACTCTTGCGAACACACATTATAACGAAATAAAAATAGGTGTCAAATTTCCCACATTAAGATTTCTAAATAAATCAAAGCTATTAAGACTAAAATAGTAGGTATAATGTGTAGTATATTATAAAATTAGTTAAGTAACTTATTAACTGTATCATTGATATTTCTTTTTTTTTCATTACCTTACTCGATCCCCAAGGTTGGCTGGTAAAGAATGCCTACTGGCATTATAGCTCGCCTCTGTACTATTTTTAAGTGCATTAAAGAATTTAAATAAATAAAATATAATTAAATAAATAAATAAATATTTCCAGACAGGTCACACAGCGCCATCTAGTTTCCGTGGTAAGCTACGAGGCTTGTGTTACGGAAACTAGATGGTTGATAAACTACATATTATACTTTTATTTTTTTGTAAATATATACATATAAACACCCAGACCGAGACACATTATACAATGTACAACTTGCCCCCGGTGGGAATCGAACCCACGACCTCCCGAGTTCACGGCAACGTTAGTTACCACTAGACCACGGAGGCGGTCAACTTACTTTTATTGTGATAAGAAATGTGAATAGACCATTTTTTTAATAGTGATCTGACTTGCCTTATGCTAAGAGGCAAATTGATCCACATGTTTAACGATATTTTTAATGGTATGTTATTACACGGGCAACGCCGGGTTAAACAGCTAGTGATAAGGAAAACTCGTAATAGCAAATAAAGGCCGGGAAACACAAGAAAAGTGGTAATTCCGGAATTTTTAAATAGAGTTAATTGTGCGTAGAAGAGTAACTACATTGAATAAAAATGAAAGTACAAAATGTCGTTATAAGAATTTATATATTTTTTCACTTTTGACTTTCTTGCCTCGTGGCAAAAGCTGCCTCCGTGGTCTAGTGGTTAAGTCCGTGGAAATCCACGAGCGCAAGGACCAGTTTTTTATTTTTTATTCACCATAAGATACATTAAGTACACTTGGTTTTGTCAGTTATACATATTATTGTTTACCAATCATGACAGGATAGCAGAAGAATGCCATTATTCCGCAAGTGCCGAATGCTGATATTGTCCTTGATTTAAAAGCGGCAACACTACTATGCGCTCTATGGATATTTCTCCACGCCGTGACACGTGTCCGAAGAAAGTGAGAATACATGATTACAGTCGAGGAAAGGAGTTGTCTGATCCCCAGTTCATCCAGTATGGATTTGTAGGTTCGGAACTTCGTCTATGACATGCCCAACATTCTCCTGTTTCGTACAGCGATGTTTTTTAAGGGGCCTCTAATAAAATATTGCGTTTGACAATAAAACCCTTAAGAACAGCTGAAGCAAGGACATTAAGTGCTCCAAACGGAAAAAGGGTCGAAGAAGAAATATTAAAATTGTTGGCTATTGATTATTTTTCTTTGAAGTTATTTATATTATTAGGTACCTACCTAATTTTCTTTATGCTAAAATTTTGTTGTTCTTATTTATTTAGTAAAGTATCATCATGACGGTAAAATATCAGTATTTCGGTGTAGATGATAATTATTTAAAAAATGAATAAACAAAATTGAATTTGAGTAGGTTTAATATTAGTATTCGTATTCGTATAAGTAGTATTCGTTACATCACTAGTACCTAAGTAGCTAATTTTTAGTCTAAGTTAAATCTACTTGTAGTATGAAAAATCGACCTACTTTCTTTACTTATTAAATATTTTACTTGTTACAACGTTTGGATGTCGACCTGTTTGAGACATCTCCTTCCACCCTCAGACGTTTATTGACTACAGAGTACTGTAATGAGCATATTGAGTAGATGTCCATTAAAATGTTGAAATATTACATTATTATTATTTTAAATTATTTATTTGATCCTTGTTTTAGTTTATTTTATATATTTTTCTATTACATATGTTTCATTTATGTTTCTTGTCAAAATTTGTAAAGTGTTGTTTGAGTACCTACTTATTGTTACTAATACTTGTTGTTACACTTAATTAATTCTATTATATTGTATAATTCTTAAGTTGTAAAACGGGATCAGTATACAAATGCAATTGTTATTTCATATCTCATTGTTATTGTACTGATTTTGTTGGTTCTTATTTTTCATTATAGCTAACAGTGAAAATTTGTAAGGCTTTAAGATTAGATATTTTTTGTATACATAATATTGCAAACGCTGTAAATTTTCCCACGAATAATTAAATAAATTGTACGACTATATTGTTTGTTTATTATTCTTAGGAGCCTATAGGAACACTTGGATTCGTCAAATTTTCATTTATCTTATTTGATACCTATTAATATTAAATCAATACAAAAATGGCTGAAATAGCAAACGTAATAATATACCTATATTAAAGTAAATATATATTTTTACTGCCTCTGTCTAGCGGTTAAGTCCTTGATTTCCGGTTAATTTATTTGTGATATTTCTTGCGTTTGGCACGCTAGAGACTTCGACGAGCTTGCCATTTGTCTTGATGGGCCTACTCGTATAGTAAAGTTGGCTATATGTGAATCCGCTTCTTTCAACGCGTGGTTTCACACCACTCCGAAAGGAATACAGTCATAATGATACATTTTTTTTTGTTAGACATCTCTGAATAAACGAATTTAAATTTGAGTAGGTTTAATATTAGTATTCGTGAAAGTAGTATTCGTTGCATCATTAGTAATTAGCTCATTTTTAGTCTGAATAAGTTGTCATATTTATAGTGTTTGTCTTAAAGTTTTATCTGTAATAGTTAATGTACGTAATTTGTTAGCCATCTCTGAATAAACGAATTTTAATTTGAGTAGGTTTAATATTAGTATTCTTATTCGTATTCGTGAAAGTAGTGTTCGTTGTATCTCATTTTTAGTATGAATAAGTTAAATCTACTCGTATGTCATATGTATAGTGTTTGTCTTAAAGTTTTATCTGTAATCGTTAATGTGCGTAATTAGTTAGCCATCTCTGAATAAACGAATTAGAATTTAAGTAGGTTTAATATTAGTATTCGTATTTGTGAAAGTAGTATTCGTTGCATCGCTGGTAATTAGCTCATTTTAGTCTGAATAAGTTGTCATATTTATAGTGTTTGTCTTAAAGTTTTATCTGTAATCGTTAATGTACGTAATTTGTTAGCCATCTCTGAATAAACGAATTTTAAGTTGAGTAGGTTTAATATTAGTATTCTTATTCGTATTCGTGAAAGTAGTGTTCCTTGTATCTCATTTTTAGTATGAATAAGTTAAATCTACTCGTATGTCATATGTATAGTGTTTGTCTTAAAGTTTTATCTGTAATCGTTAATGTGCGTAATTAGTTAGCCATCTCTGAATAAACGAATTAGAATTTAAGTAGGTTTAATATTAGTATTCGTATTTGTGAAAGTAGTATTCGTTGCATCGCTGGTAATTAGCTCATTTTAGTCTGAATAAGTTGTCATATTTATAGTGTTTGTCTTAAAGTTTTATCTGTAATCGTTAATGTACGTAATTTGTTAGCCATCTCTGAATAAACGAATTTTAAGTTGAGTAGGTTTAATATTAGTATTCTTATTCGTATTCGTGAAAGTAGTGTTCGTTGTATCTCATTTTTAGTATGAATAAGTTAAATCTACTCGTATGTCATATGTATAGTGTTTGTCTTAAAGTTTTATCTGTAATCGTTAATGTGCGTAATAAATAAATTCAAACCCGTAAGCGTGTGCGGAGAAGACGTGTTAGCTTTGCAAATAATTAAACAAATAAGTATTTAATAGTTTAAATTTACCGATTGTTTTTATACCATTAAATTCAGTGTAAACTAGTGAATCTAATTATTATAGCTCACATTGTAATGGAAAGTGATTAGGTGCTCATTAATGTGAAACTAATCGCAGAAAATTAAGAAATTACTGTCCGCCAAATAGTTGAGACAAAGAACTGGACTTTGACCGTAATTAACTTTGTACGGGCTCTCCAAGGCACCCAATATTTGTACACCCCTGTTAAGCGTTTTAGTGGTCCGGCGTGTTGGTTATCGGTCAGCGCGACCTAAGGTCGAGTGTTCGAGACTCCCCCGTGGATCTCGTATTTTTCATTTTAATTTGTAACGATCTTTAAAGAACTACTCCAGGGTACTGATTTCGCGACGAGAAGTGTCTACCGGTACTTTAACGTTAAATTCAAAATAAGGAATCTGACCGCGGTAACACCTATTCACATTTGAGCAAACTCCAACTGCAAGCAGCGCCATCTACCAGTCATTACAAGCACTAAATAAATAAGTCTACAGCTGTGCCCTCTTAATACGACTTTAATACGAGTATCACTGACGAGAATGATTTGCTCGAAGTGTTGTAACCAGTTGGAGGATGGAGACTACATTAAATGCAACAACTGCCAACAGCATCTTCACTACCTATGTGCGTCAATGTCTGAAAGCGAATTCAAAAAAATTCTACCTATGAACAAGCTGAAATGGAAGTGCCCAACGTGCAAAAAACCGAAGTCACCGATAACGTTGGCCCCACCATCTATAGTAAACATAGATGCTGACAATTTAATGGCCCACATTGATGCCAAATTCCAAACTATGTGTTCACAATTACGATCCGACTTCGATGCTATGCAAACGAAACTGGAAATAAAAATAAATCAATTGTACGATACTATCTCGTCGTTTGACAACAGGATCATGGCCCTTGAGGACAGCTCAACAACTAGAACTCTAGAGATAAAACACCTACAGGATGAAAATGAAGCGTTACGTATACAAATCATGGACCTGGAAGACAGGTGGGACAACACAGAACAGAGATCGAGAATGTGTAATGTAGAGCTTCAAAACGTACCCGAGAGAAAGGGCGAAAATCTATTGACAATAGTTCAGGACTTAGGTACTGCTCTGAACATACCTCTACAGCATGATGTGATACGTGCTGTTCATAGAGTGGCCCACAACTCGCAAACTTCACGTCCTAAAAATATTATTCTTCAACTTACTACCAGAAGACTTCGAGAGGATGTCGTTGCTGCGGCCCGTGCCAGACGTGGTCTCAGTACCGACCATCTGCAGTTATCTGTGAACGGAATAGCGCAACCCATCTTCATAAACGAGCATCTTACACTAAAAAACAAACTTTTGTACTCAAAAGTGCGTGAAGTTGCAAAATATAAAAAATATAAATTTGTATGGGTTAAGAACACTAATATACTTGTTCGTAAATCCGATAACAGTAAAATCATATGCATTCGTAGCCAAAGTGATTTAGATAAACTGTGACTGACTACTGTGCTCTGTGATAATATGTTCTTTTTAAACAAATACAAATATTTATGCACGGTCATGTTCTATTTTATGCTTGTCTTGATGTTTAGTTTAATTTCTTTTTTTATTGCTTGATTGATTTTTTTTCTTTGTTACCATGTTTATTTACTTTGCTTAGTTCTACATTTAATCATGTATATTTTCCATATAATCACATTCCATTGGCCTGGATCACTTACTGGTGTTATCTCTGCGGTTAACAACAAATTAACATTATACTACCAAAACTGCAATGGTCTAAAATCAAAGTTAACGGAGCTTCGACTTAACATTCTTTCCTGTAAATACGACATCATAATCCTAACGGAGACCTGGTTTAACAAAGGGATTAATAATGCTGAATTTATCGATAACAGGTACGCAGTTTTTAGGCGTGATCGGGATCTTAATACTTCTAAAAAGAAGGATGGCGGTGGTGTGGTCGTGGCTGTGAGAACAACCATAAATGCATATCGTAGTGAGCAGTGGGAAAGTAAATATGTCGAAGACTTGTTTGTTGTATTACAATCGCATACGCTCAACCTAATTATCTGCGCATGCTACATACCACCTGCTTCTGGCAATCAAGTCTATGAAACGTACTGCTCCAACCTCCAAAAGAGTGTATCAAATCACACTGATTCAATTCTGTGCATCGTTGGCGATTTTAATATTCCGGAGCTAAACTGGTCATTTGTTGACATCGGCAGCGCCGGCAGCCCAGTACTACCTGTGCCTGCCTACGCACAAACATTTCTAGACACTTTCACGTATCTCAGCTTATCACAATATAATTGTATTACTAATTCTAATGGTAGATTTCTTGATTTATTATTTTTAAACAGAGATTGTTTCTTGGAACCTATTGCAAGCCACATTTTGTCTAATGCGGATAGACATCATCCCCCGCTTGAGTTTTGTCTGCTAGTAGGGTGTAATGTTGCTTTGCCGTCAAATGAGGTACCCAAACGTAATTTTTTTAAGGCTGATTATGACACAATATGTGATAAGTTGAGGCATACTAACTGGTCGCATATATTTTCCACGTCAAACTCCGATGAGTGCATTGACAAATTTTATAAAGTTCTTAATGAAATAATTACTAATCACGTACCACTAAAAAAAAACAAGCCTTGCAAGTATCCAATATGGTTTTCACTGCCACTTCTTAGATCATTGAAACGCAAGGAGAAAATCTGGCGTAAATGGAAAACTTACAATTGTCTTGCCGACTACAGAGAGTTTTCGCTGTTAAGAGAGCGCTGCAAGGCATTGATGTCAGCTTCGTTTGGGAACTACATTGCTAACACAGAAAGATCTATACCTAAAAACTCGAAATATTTTTGGAAATACGTTACCTCACTTCAAACTAATAATGCAGGTTACCCAAAAATTATGTCTCTGGGTCAAACCTCATCAGATAATCCAAACCAAATATGCGATATGTTTTCCGCTTATTTTAGCTCTGTCTTTGAGCCGTGTCTTAACATTGATGACAATGAGCTGTTGGGTATAGTGCCAGCAGATAACTCGCAGTTAATTACTGACATAGTAATCTCACCTTCGGATATTGCCAAAATCGTGAGAGCAATAGATATTAAGAAAGGACCTGGACCAGATAAGATTTGTCCTGTCTTTATAAAGAACACCTCTCCCCACTTAAACTTACCTCTTGCAAATTTGTTTAATCTATGTCTAAAAGAAGGGGTTTTTCCTGCCAGGTGGAAATTGGCCAACATAGTTCCTTTACACAAGTCAGGATCCAAAAAGAAAATAGAAAATCATCGTCCTATTTCAATACTATGTTGCTTCGCCAAAATATTCGAAAAAGTAATACATAATAAAATTTATCCATTATTAGAGCCCCTTATACTGGACGAACAACATGGGTTCTTAAAGAGAAAATCGACGGTCACAAACTTACTTGCATATTCCAACTTCCTTTTCGAGAGTCTGGATAGACAGGCTCAAGTTGATGTGGTCTATACAGACTTTCGAAAGGCTTTTGATAAAGTTGATCATATTATACTTTTGAAGAAACTAGCATGGTTGGGAATCAAGGGCTGTTTGCTAAAATGGTTCAAGTCTTACTTAACTAATAGAAGCCAGGCAGTGATTGTAAATGGTTATACATCTAAACCTGCACAAATAACATCTGGTGTGCCACAGGGGTCAATATTGGGGCCATTACAATATGTATTGTTCATTAATGATATTAATTCGTGCTTTCGGTTTAGTAATTTTCTTATGTACGCAGACGATCTTAAGATTTTTAAAATCATAGACAGTATTGGTGATTGCCATAATATGCAGGACGACTTGAATCGTTTGGACAAATATTGCAGTGCAAACAAAATTTTTCTCGCACATGATAAATGTCAAACTATAACTGTTTCTAAAAAAAAGACAAATGTCGCGTTCCAGTACAGTTTAAGTGGACATTCACTAAGCAGTGTAACTGATATACGTGATCTGGGAGTTCATTTCGACAGTAAATTAACGTTTGACATACATATTCAAAAAATCTGTAATAAAGCTTATCAAATGTTAGGGTTCATATTCCGTGCTGCTGCCTACTTTAAAACTAGTTCTACACATCTCTCTCTATATAAATCTTTGGTGCGTTCTCATCTCGAATATGCATCTTGCGTATGGAACCCCCAATACGCAATATACTCAGACAAAGTAGAAATGGTGCAAAAAAAGTTCATACGCAGACTCAATTACAGAATGGGCTTTAGTCACTTATCCTATAAAGACCTCTTAACTAAGTTTGAGATGTTATCACTAAAACACAGAAGAGTACTAACAGATTCATTGGTCTTACGAAATCTTTGTCGAGGATATTATAACTGCCCTAAAATGATCGAAAAAATTTCCTATTTTACACCAAAACGGGCCTTAAGACTACGGCGACGACTATTTTACCTGCATTATACATCAACGAAAAACGGTGCTCGTGAACCAATACGTAGAATGTGTGATACATTTAATGATTTATTGTATGATGCCGATCTATTCTTTGGCTCAAAAAAAGCCTTCAAATCAAGCGTATGTTCCATATTGCAAACACTCTAATGTTTTTCTTTTATATATATCATTGCAGTTTAACTATTTTTAACTATTTTCTTCTTGCTTTCTGTTATTTGATCCAGGCCACTTTTTAGTTTTTATATAACGTATATGATCTATTATTATTTCTAGTTAGTTATTTAATATTATTTAAACTTTAGTTTTTTTTTTTTTCTCACTAGCGTAAGTTTGATTAATTGTGTAAGTTTTTTTTTCTTTTTTCTTCGTTACTCGCCTTAAATATCGTATACATATTAATGTTCCTAGTGAGTACTGTTTATGGAGTCTGGCTCACATATTGTTTATTTTAAATGTTTCTATACAAATTTTAGCCATGATCTCTGTTTGTATTCCAAATTTTAAATAAATAAATAAATAAACGAATTAGAATTTAAGTAGGTTTAATATTAGTATTAGTATTCGTGAAAGTAGTATTCGTTGCATCACTGGTAATTAGCTCATTTTAGTCTGAATAAGTTGTCATATTTATAGTGTTTGTCTTAAAGTTTTATCTGTAATCGTTAATGTACGTAATTTGTTGGCAAAATTCCAAAGTGCACTTCTTGTTACGAACTTAATTTCACTCCGTAAGAAATGGAATCTCGAGTAACTCTTGTGAGAAGATTTTTCAATGCGATGTTGATTTCATCTCTTAATGTTCTTTGTTATTGTTTAAGTAAATCTTAGGTTACTTATTTATTAAACCATAATTCACAGCATCTAACTGACTCCGTGGTCTAGCGGTTAAGTCCATGGATTTAGACACGGAGACACAAAAATATTTATTAATTTAAATAAATACATTTAATTATTATTTAATTTATTTGTGATATTTCTTGAGTTTGGTACGCTGGAGACATCGACGAGCTTGCCACTTGTCATGATTGGCCTATAGTAAAGTTGGCTCAATGTGAATTTGCTTATTTATAATAATAAAATAACGTTTATTGAATCATAATCAAATAATTTCAGTTAGTGAGCACTGCCTTCTGGAAAAGAAATTCTGGGCTCCAGAACAATAAAACTATTTGAGTACTTACATAAATTGATAATACAGTACAGTCCCATGCTCATTAAACATTGTTTTACTGTAACCAGCCTCTCGGCAACTGTGTGCTGCAGCGTGGTTTCTGACCACCCCGAAAGGGAAACGGTCGTGATGATACTTTACTTTTTCACAGCATCACAGTACGGGTAATCAGGGTAGGGTACACTTTACATGGGGATGTGATATAGTATATTGTAATCTGACTTGAACTTTGCCTAGCATTTAGCAAATAGATATTGATGTACACCTTTTATGTCACTGTATTTTACATCGAATTAATGTTATTATTACAGAAGAATGGGTTCAAGACTCAGCTTTACGCAGTGGCAATTGGTGCGAGAGGAATTCCAGCATAGCACCACTTACTGAAAGAATTGGGCCTATGGAGGTCTGCCCTCAATACATTTATAGAAAGAGTTTTCAAGACGGCATTAACGAAATCATACAGTATTTGGTGGATATACAAAATGGTGGATGGTGAGCGTCCTATTGCGCAGTAAAACTAACTATTGTCGGTCGCAAGCACGGGAAATCATTCTTCCCATCTCTCTTTCCCACACACAAAGGACTCGGCACCCGCACGGTAAATCCATGGAATGCTTAGAAATTTGCCTTTTTCTTCTTAAATTACATACATACACATACATATCTTCACGCCAGATCCCTTGCGGGGTAGGCAGAGAGACAATTAAGCGCCATTTGACACGATCAGGACATACCTCTTTCGCTTCGTCGACATTCATTAACCTCTTCATCATGCCCTTTGGTTACGAAGACTTTTTAATGCACCTTCAGTTAGTGTTTTATTTATTTGATCGTGATATGTGAGTCTCGGTCTGCCAGGGCCTCTTTCACCCACAACTTTCGCATTATATATCTGGTTCGTCAATCTTTCATCGCTCATCCTTTCAATATGCCCGAACCATCGTAGCATGCCTTTCCTTATTTTTGTCCCTATGCTTTCCTTAATACCAACCCTTTTCCGTATTTCGACGTTACGTATGCGGTCCGCCAAAGATAAATTACTTAATTATTACTTAGGTACGTTAATTAATTATTTTAGGTCAGATAAATATTTTAATGAAGACAGCGGTATTGGCTCGGTTGTAAGAAATCATTCCAATGTTGTTTAAAAAAAAAAGTGCTTCAAGTACATCTATCTACACGAATATATAAAAAAGACACGCTCGCGAATTGCCACTATCATAACTAAATTTTGTAGTTCGTAGATCCAATTTATATTAGTACCAATGTCTGTTATAAAATCAGTTACAATATAAAAATAGCGGATGCCACATTTTGAGCATGGCCCGTCACTAACAGATACACGTAAATGTAACAAAAAATGCAGAAATTTTTGTGCAGTTTGCAGGATTTATTTTTAGAATCATGGACGCGCAGTAAGGTGGATAACACGACAAACTGTGACGGAAAGAAAAAAAACTATGACTGCGACTATATTGTAAAAGAGCTTTATAACTTTATCCGTACTTCTTTCTCCGCAACTAAACCACACGCACAGGCCTAAATATGCACCCCCATACCGTAGCCATTGATCCTTACAGTAACTACATAACTTTACATCTGTTACACACTGATGATGCTCTGGGAAACCAGTCCTCATCCTCCATTCCTATCTACACTAATATTATAAAGATTTGTATTTTTGTGTGTGTGTATGTTTGTAATGAATAAACTCAAAAACTACTGTGCCGATTTCAAAAATTCTTTCACCATTAAAAAGCTACATTCACCCTGAGTAACATAGGCTATATTTATTGCTAGAAAAGATTAGGGATCCTTACTATAACTTTAGTAACGTAACCCAAGATGTAAAAAAATGCCATAAAACGTCTTTCGTCGCATGCGCTTCGGAAACTATTGATGGTAGAACAAAAGTATGTCCTCCAATATTAAAGAACATAACAATATCTATAAAAAACTTCACGATACCATATGTCCTACTATTATCGTTATGTCACAATAACCACTTTTTACATTTTTTAAGTTGATAGAAATGCCGACCAAAATTAGACCATGTTACTCATACTTCTGTTTTAATTCTTATCCAAATAAATCACACTGTTTTCAAGACTGATTCAATTCATGTAGATCAATTTTTTAATTGTTTAAATCGGCTATTCCATTCAATAGATATTACGAATTTAATAATTTAATAAGTCATAGAAATATAAAAAAAAGAAATATAAGACGTTATCTAAATGTGACATGCCTATCGGGTACCTGAAGGTTTTTTTTGTCGACGAAACAACATTACATGGGCAACACCGGGTCAAACAGCTAGTATTGAATAAAATAGATATTTGATGTAAAAAAAAATGTTAAGTTGTTGTTTTGTTAAGTAAAGGTTCCCAGTTACGAATTTGTAAATATATACAGCATTTGCGTAGTGCATCGCTACATATTTACAGTGTAGCCAGCGGCCATTGTTGCATGGATTTGTGGTGAAAATAATTAATTTAATTAAGTACGTACTATAAAAAACTGCCATCCCTATTGCCACCAGAAACGTCTATGAACCTTGGAACAGTTTCTTTTTAGAACGCTTTCAGCTCTGATCCCCACGGGCCCATCGTTTTCTCTCTGATCTGCGCTTTTTCCGCTGCAGCACCAGCTCGAAGTTCCCTAAAGGTGGGATGTTTCTTTGTAGAAGCTAACATCTTCTGTAGATAATAATCTTTTAATGCGCAATAGAATTATTATACATGCATATATCAAGGTAACTCGGGTCTCAATCGGATTACGACGGCACCCGAAGTGTCGATCAATTATTGTATTATATAGTAAAGTAAAGTATCATCACGACCATTTCCCTTTCGGGGTGGTCAGAAAACACGTTTATAAATAAGCGGATTCACATTTAGCCAACTTTACTATAGGCCAATCATGACAAGTGACAAGCTCGTCGATGACTCCTGCGCGGCAGCGTGCCTAACTCGAGAAATATCACAAATAAATAAAATAAAAATTAAATGTATTTATTTACATTAATACATATTTTTGTGTCCCGACTAGGAATCGAACCCGGTACCTCCGAGTCTAAATTCACGGACTTAACCGCTAGACCACGGAGGCAGTTAAATATATGAGTGACTATTTCTTACTATTATCATTATTCTAAGACGGTCTGGGTGTTTATATGTATAATATGTACTTATATATTTACAAAAAAAAAGTATAATATGTAGTTTATGAACAATCTAGTTTCCGTAACACAAGCCTCGTAGCTTACCACGGAAACTAGATGGCGCTGTGTGACCTGTCTGGAATTATAAAAAAAAAAGACATTTTTATATCCATTAATATAGAACTTCATTATTTAGTGTCAAATGCCAAATAAAACATATTATTATATGATATAGAGAGCACGATAAATACGAACCTTTCCGATAAAATACGATGAAAAACCATTATGCACTACATCTGTAACATAGAAAGTCTAGAATATTGCGTAGTTATATAATATTGGGTTTACGAAGCGTGAGCGGATATCCAATTAGGCGTTAATGTATGACGAAGAGTGACAGGTGCCCTCCAAATGAATGGATCCAGTTACGCTGGAAATTATCTTCACAAATCCGAAACTCCAATTTACGTCCATCATAGAATACCTCTGAGGTGCTGAGGCAGAAGCAGATATGTAAAAAAGACATAATTCCTATACATATTCTGTTATGTCATTAATTACAGCAGTAATTATTTATTTAAATGTGACATAATTATAATAATAAAATTTAAATATATTCTTGACAAAGCTCATTTGAAGCTGCTAAATGAATAATTTATTATTATTAATTTTTTAGCCTTAGTATAGGATATTGACAAGGCCTCTTTACAGCTGCTTTAATTATTTTAGTAATTAGCTCTATATATATATATTTTTTTTTTTTTGACATACCTATATAACTATACATATATTTTTGACAAGACCATTTTACAGCTGTATAATTTTGTTTTATTGCAAATATTAATGTTTCTTTTTGTTTTTATTTGCTTTTGTTTAATTTCCTTTGACACTGCTTTAACCTGCAGTTCTGTTCCTTGCCTTATATCACTCTCCAGGCAGGTCAAATGTGTTGTACTTGGACTTAGCCGAATTCCGGTGGGAATGTACGAGTATGGCGGTACGTAAAGAATAAAGAATTCATTTTTATCTACATTACCCGTCTAATTGTGTGCTTCGATGACAAGAGGGCTGGGTCTTTCCTCGCTCAGAGAAAATGGGTGGTAGATGGTGGTAAATTGGCCAATCTGCCGGGGCGGTACCCACCGTTCACGCCGATAAACCTAGTGTATACACGTTTCGGGATCAGGCTCGAATTGCCGTCATGCCCAGTCAAGTCGGCATAGTGTGTTAGGGACTGATGTCTGATATAAACGAAGACAAATGTAATATTGAACTTTATTAAATACTTAATAAATGAGAAATACAATTACGTACATTTGTCATAGATTTACAACACCACCGTTCCCGTGCCTCGGGGAGCACGTTAAGCCGTCGCGTCGGTCCCGGTTCCACTAATACCAACTTGTGGAATCGTTAATGAATTGTCATAAAACATGACATCATATTCTCGCCAAGCCGTCTGGTTAGCGTGGCGAATGTAGGCCAAATTCTCCAGATATAAGTTCTGGAAGGCCCATCTTTAGCAGTGGAGGTCTAGGACGCTGTGTTCTAGGGGATGTGATGAAAATACTTAATTATTACTAATTTGTGTATTAAATAGTTTATGTAGATACCTAGTTTTTTTTACTATTATATAAGTATATTATATGTGTATAATTACTTTAAAAAAAAAATTACATATCTCTGTAAATATTAATTGTAACACTTATTTGATGTGGTAATAAAAGTTTTTTTTAACCAAGTCTATTTAATGTATCGTTCGATTCCTGGTCGGAACGCAAAGATGTTTATTAATGTAAATAAATACATTTAAATAATATGTTATTTGTGATATTTCTCGAGTTTGGTACGCTGGAGACATCGACGAGCTTGCCACTTGTCATGATTGGCCCATAGTAAAGTTGGCTAAATGTGAATCTGCTTATTTATAAGCGTGGCTTCTGACCACCCCGAAAGGGAAACGGTCGTGATGATACTTTATTACTTAATGTATCTAATGGTGAATAAATTAATTAAAGGATATACAAATCATACATCTATTATAAATAAAAATACAAACAGTTTTTTTCACATTTATAGTATTAGCATGGATACACTCAACTTTTATTCTTTTCATCGCCTCGATAGGTATCGACTTTTCAGTTTACCGTTTTCAGTGAGGACTTCGGCCTACTCTGCACTTACAAAATAAAACTTTGGGGACTATTTATCGGATGCTACATACTATCTATTGTACTTCCATAATATGCTATCCATTGAGTTATTGCAACAGTTCTCGGAATTCATTCGCAAAACTATGTATCTATAGCATGTAGTCTATCTTAATTCTGACTTGCCTGGTGGGTTACTGCTGTACCAGGTATTGTAATCTCATAGGTACTGATAACTTAATTTAAAAGGTTATTAATTGATCGTTGTGGTGTAGTTCTGTATATGTTTTATTTTGTAAATCTGATATAGCTGAGTTTTCCTCGCAGATTCATTTCTCAGTCAGATTAAACATTAACAGGTCACTGGAATCTGCTAAGCTGCTGGTCTTCTGTTAACAGCTTACTTATTGGACCACTTTGCTGCTTCGTCTTCTACTAGCAGGAGTAGAATCATTCAAAAGAATTAAATTAATGACGTTTTATAAATGCCTGTAATAGGTTTACGTGAATAAAGATATTTGAAGCTTCTAAACGAATACGCCATACTAAAGAATACTATTCTCAATGAGTCAAGAGCAAAATTGCCCATCTCTCTTCATTCCATGAAAATTCACTCCACTCTTCTCACAACTTTCTTCTCTCTATTCCCTCTCGCCACACAAGATTTACGACCAACTCATTTGATGTTGCCGCAAACCTACGGAATGAACTGCCAGTGAAAAATTGACAAGCATGCAACCGAAAAATGTTTAAATTAAATTTGCACATACCTTACATTTAAAATAATCCATATTGTCCCTAAGGTTGGCTGTCAGATAATGTAAAATAAATCTTGTATAACGTGCAATAAATATTTAAATAAATAAATAACTGATAGAACTGATATTGTAATTATCATCAGCCTGTATCTCTCTACTGCTGCATTTCCTCATTCAACCCCTATCAGCGATCTTCTTTAGGGTCGTCCCACACTGCGTCGTCTCGTACGTGATGTCTACTCTAGAACTGATTTGCCACATCGTTCGTCAGTTCTGTGGTCGATTTGCTCAGCAAATTTGCTAATTGTGAAAGCAATGTCAGTAACTTTGGTTATCTCGTAAATAACAAAGTTATAATAACAATAAAATCATTTATTGTCACAAAAAGTATACAGATGTGAAAGTAATGAACAATATAGGGTGATGTGTTTGTGATACCTACACTCTGCCGTGTTATAATGTTACAACAATAAATGATGTATGTCCTCTCTGTGTGTTCGTGATATATTAATACAGTAAAAAAAAAACTATCGGTCGGCTGCACGGTGGCGATTTAAGCTACGCTTAAACCAATGCGATAAGTCTGGGTCCGCGGTGGCGTGAAATTTCAGGGTAGACGGGTAGCTTAACTAGTCGGCCACTTTGACCCGACATTTTCTGAGAAAAACACAAAAATCAAGAAAACCATTAAACTCTTAAGAAAGTAGGAATTAGCTTCGAAACGAGACGCTTTCATAATAAACAACTTTACAAATTTTAGCTAAAAAAACTCTTTTGTCTTTTAAGTAAATATTTGCCACTGTTTGCCAAATGAGATACTTTATTTATTTCGACACCCTCGCCGAGTCGCATCTCAGGGGGACAGCGCATAAAGCGGGAGCCGCGGCAGAAAATGCGGAGTTCAGCAAGCGGCGCAAGTATGTAAGTATATTAAAAGATCACATATTTATGCCGTTCGCTGTAGTAGCTCTGGGCCCATGGAGTCCAAGTGCAAAATAGTTTTTAAAAGACACACTGCGACTTGTCGTCTTCTCCGGTAACAAGAGGGCTGGCTCTTTCTTCGCCTAAAGAATCAGTATTGCAATTCAGCGGGGAAATGCAGCCAGCGTTCTTGCTACCTTTCCACGCGGACGGGACTTATCCCTATCCTTAGTATTAATATTAATTTTATTTTATAAATATTTTTTTCGGATAAATATTTAATAAATCTTTTAAAAAATATATATTATGTGGTGCAACAAACAAATTAAAAATCATTAACAATTAATTTACAATAAAAGGTCCAGACTGTAATTCTGGAGCAGTGCATACAACATTGAAAAATATATACTACTTAAAACTACACACAAAATAAGGATAAAAAAAGCAATAAGTTAAAAACAATATTCTAGAAATTTAATCTAAATTTACACAATAAAAATATTTATTCATTAAATAATAAAATTTTAATCAGATTCATTTGATACTACATAACCTAAAAACTAAATAAGATCTATAAATAGAATATACCTAATAAAAAAACAAAATAAATAAATAAAGTAAAGTATCATCATGACTGTATCCCTTCCGGGGTAGTCAAAGACAAGGCTTTTTTTTAATGAAGCGGATTCACATTTAGCCAACTTTACTATAGGCCCATCATGACAAGTGGCAAGCTCGTCGATGTCTCTACGAGTATATAAGCTCGACAAATATCACATATCAATTAAATAATACCTAGATAATATTTTTTTTATTAATTCTCATTAAAAAAAACATTATTTATTTATTTATTTAAAACTTTATTGCACTATGTACAAAGGGCAGGCTTAATGCCGCTAGGCATTCTCTAGCAGCCAACCTTCGGGACAATACAGAACATTACAGTCATGAGGCTAGGTGCAAACGATTGTAAAAAACGTTGCCAAATAAATTCATTTAATCTTACATACACTAGATATTAAAATAAATACACATACGTACAAATATGTACACAATAATACATATACTACACACTATATTGGCTACTATATACTACATACAATACATACTTATATACGTTGTGAGGAGCTCTTTAGGTAATGAAAGTATACCAGCTTTTTAAACAGCGGTTTGCTGGGTGCTTGGCGAATTTCAACAGGTAAACTGTTCCAGAGATTTGCGGCCACTACTGCGAATGAGTTAGACTGAAAGCTAGAGTGATGAGAAGGGATAGATAGAACAGAATTGTGTGACGAACGAAGAGATCTATCATGAATTGAGGAGAGATAGGTAAATTTGTCCTTGAGGTATTTCGGTGTGGCAGGCTCATTTAGTATAGAATAGAGTAGGCAGAGGATTCTACGATTCCTGCGACAGCGAATTGGTAGCCACCCTAACTTAGCACGATACTCAGAGATGTGATCATATTTTCTTAAACAAAATATGAACCGGATACATGTATTTTGTAGCCGCTCCATCTTGTTCAGCAACACCTCTGAGAGATCGACGCTACACACATCACCATAGTCGAGGAGAGGAAGGAGTAGACTTTGGGCAAGGGTTATTTTCGCTTTTAACGGCAATTTTTTTTTGAGTTTATTGAGAGTGCAGTGAAGCAAATATTTTAAGACTCGTATTAATTAATTATTATAGGAAGTTTAAAGTATAGAAATACAAAAGATACCAACAATCTCAGAGTTATAAAGTTCGCAGCTTCCAATTAATTTCTGATAAATCGATGTGCTATTGCGATAGGGATGTACAACATCACTGCCGTATCTATAACTTAATACGGCACCGTATTCGGATTCTCTTGCCTATTTGACATTTCATTATGACTATTTCCCTATATTCTACTTGTCAATGTAAGCGCTTTTTTCACTTTATTTCGCTTTGACAGGCTTTGATGACGTCGAATACGTAGTGGCCGCTAATTTGTGGAACAATTTGCCAGTAGAAATTCGCCAATCACTCTTTAAGAAAATGGTATATTCAAATTACTTAAACAGCTCCCAACATCGTATGTAAAAATATTATTTATGTGTAAATATATATAGTGTGTAGTATATGTATTATTGTGTACATATTTGTATGTATATTAATATGTATTATGACATCATAGAATAAGTTTATTTTATTTTTCTTTTAAATTAAGTGGCATGTTTGAGCCCTTTGCACCTACCTACCTCTTAATCAAAATTCTCTGTATTGTCCCAAAGGTTGACTGCTAGAGAATGCCTAGCGGCATTAAGCCCCCTTTGTACATAGTGCAATAAAGTTATTAAATAAAATAAAAAATAAATAACCAAAGATAAGGACGCGGGTTTCACAGCGAATAACGTAACTGATTTAACTGCGAATGCTTTTTATTTTCGGGTGGTGCAATTAAAGCAAAAATATTATTGTTACGTCCGTGATCGGGTGCTGCTGTGGGGGCCTGGGACCTCTGCCGAACACGTTCAATTTATTGTTCTTAAATTAGCAGAGGTTTTTGCGTTTTGTCGACTTTCGGGTTGCACATGGGCATGTAGTCTTATCTTAATTCTGACTTGCCTGGTGGGT
The DNA here is from genome assembly GCA_910589645.1 of Tinea semifulvella. NCBI lineage: Eukaryota > Metazoa > Arthropoda > Insecta > Lepidoptera > Tineidae > Tinea > Tinea semifulvella. The sequence continues at coordinate 3,697,029 of OU342604.1, forward strand.
TACTGCTGTACCAGGTATTGTAATCTCAAACTAAATTTAACATACATACATATCTTCACGCCAGATCCCTTGCGGGGTAGGCAGAGACAATTGAGCGCCATTTGACACGATCACGACATACCTCTTTCGCTTCGTCGACATTCATTAACCTCTTCATACATGCCCTTTGGTTACGAAGACTTTTTAATGCACCTTCAGTCAGTGTTTTATTTATTTGATCGTGATATGTGAGTCTCGGTCTGCCAGGGCCTCTTTTACCCACAACTTTCGCATTATATATCTGGTTCGTCAATCTTTCATCGCTCATCCTTTCAACATGCCCGAACCATCGTAGCATGCTTTTCCTTATTTTTGTCCCTATGCTTTCCTTCATACCAACCCTTTTCCGTATTTCGACGTTACGTATGCGGTCCGCCAAAGTGACGCCACATATCCGCCGCAACGACCGCATTTCTACTGCATTAACCCTACTCTCATGCGTATTCTGACATATCCACGTTTCGCTTCCATACATCAGTGTTGGTACCAACATGGCATTGTGTATGGCGAGCCGAGCTTTGTCACTGACATTTCGACTGCCGATCAGTGACCCCAGGGCACCGTTAACACTATTTCCCGCGTTCACTCTTCTTTCAACGTCCCTATCGTACTTCCCATCCGCAGTGAAAACACTGCCCAGATATATAATTTCATTTACTTGTTCTAGAGTTTCATCATCAATCTTTATCGTCACGGTTGTCATCCTTCTTCTTTCAAACACTAGTACCTTGGTTTTTCTCGCATTCAAACGGAGTCCTTTTTCTGCACATCCCTCCTTCATTCTTGTGACTAGTGATTGCAGTTGTTGTTCGGACGATGCCATAAGAACAGCATCATCTGCATAAAGCAGGCAGTTCACCACTAGATCACTCATCTTTATCCCACTAAATTTAAAAGGTTATTAATTGATCGTTGGTGTGCAGTTCTGTATATGTTTTATTTTGTAGATCTGATATAGCTGAGTTTTCCTTGCAGATTCCTTTCTCAGCCAGATTAAACATTAACAGGTCACTGGAATTTGCTAAGCTGCTGGTCTTCTGCTAACAGCTTACTTATTGGACCACTTTGCTGCTTAGTCTTCTACTAGCAGGAGTAGAATCATTCAAAATAATTAAATTAATTACGTTTCATAAATGCCTGTAATAGGTTTACGTGAATAAATATATTTTGACTTTGACTGGCAACATTACCCCTTTTTATAGCGAGGCTAATACTGTGGCAGAAATAATTGCCAGTCATCCTCTGCGTCTAACTCCAAGGACTTAACCATACTACGAATATTAACATAACTACGGACTACGGAGGCAGTTTAGTACTTTTAAATAAAGTGCAATAAAGTTTTTTAATAATAATAATATTAATCGAATACGGCGAAAAATACTTACACACACATCACTATAATAAAGAATAAATAGAACGTAGTATTGTGAGAATAAATTATTGTTTACATTTATTTTGTGTTGCATGTCAGTTTTATTTATATTTCATTATATTAAACGAAGCGTGTGATTGGAAAACTTTATTTACAATAAAAATACCTAGTCGTTATGTTATTTTTTATTTATTTTATACCAAATTCAAGTGATTGTTAATTAAATTTTAATTGGCGTTATTTTTTGCTACGAATTTTATGTTTATATTGTGTAAATTTTCATATTAATGGATGTTGGTGCGAGATAGACAGACAGTGGGATCGTCGTTGGGGATTGGGATATTCCAGGTTTCGGGCAGTTTTGCCGACATTGATGGACATACAAAGTTGGTGCAAGAGGTATTTTATGAAAATGTTTGCATCGATGCAAAGCAAAAGTCTACTTGATGGCAGCAGACCCAAACTGAAGGGTCTAAGGTGAAGCTATCGAAGGGGAGCTAAGAGATAAAGCAGTGGCTGCTAGATCGGGGGGTTCTTATTATCAGTCGATTAAGGCCCATCGTGAACAAGTTAGCTTCTACTATGAGATGGTTAGAGTGCACAAGTTGGTATTAGTGGAACCGGGTCCGACGGCTTAACGTGCTCTACGAGGCACGGGAACGGTGGTGTTGTAAATCTATGACAAATGTACGTAAGAAAATTTTCTCATTGGTACATGCCGGGGGGGTTTGAACCGACCTTTGTAGGATTTAAGGAACGCGTTTTTACAACCGAGCCACCACCTTAGGTTGGCAGCAGACAATGCGTGTGGCCGCCCGATATATAAACCAATAGACGTACACGCCACGCCGCGCCGCGGTGAGTAAAGAACCTAAGGCTTGAACTAGGCGGCGTATCTAGATAGTGTCCTTCGTTATAATATTTCTTTATTTAACGTTTGTGCTTAAAGAAACAGAATTTAGCCAAGTTCTTTAATTTATATTCCATTCTTAACAGTAAATAAAATAAAGTTACGAGGTTTATTTTAAGCCAAAAGAAAATGAACCGTGTTTTCATTTGAGTAAGAAATTGTTCCACAAGTTTTTAATGAATGCCCAACAGGTAAAAACTAAATTAATTTCTTTATGCAAATAGATTTGTTGAAAGTTGCCAAGTATAAATTAAAGCGAAGACGGACCGTGTAGGAACTTTAAGGAAATCTCGATAAGTATAGATTTTTATAGATCATTATAATATCATCATCACGAGCGTTTCCCTTTCGGGGTGGTCAGAAACCACGCTTATAAGCGGATTCCCATTTAGCCAACTTTACTACAGGCCAATCATTGTCAAGTGGCAAGCTCGTCGATGTCTCCAGCGTACCAAACCCAAGAAATATCACAAATAAATTTAATATTAATTAAATGTATTTATTTACATTAATAAATATTTTTGTGTCCCGACCAGGAATTGAACCCGGTAATGGAACCATTACAATATGACGATTATTTATATATGTAAAAAATATTTTTTATAAAAAAAAAAATTTTTTTTTCTCTCTGACCAATATAAAGCAATGGTGCGTAATTTTAGTCTGGAAAAATCAATCAGATGACTCTTGGTATTTAAGTTCTCATATTCCAAAATAGACAGAATCCTTGCGGGGTAGGCAGAGACAATCGAGCGACATTTGACACGGTCACGACATACCTCTTTCGCTTCATCGACATTCATCAACCTCTTCATACATGCCCTTTTGTTACGAAGGCTTTTTTAATTTAATTAAAACACTGTCAGCTGGTGTTTTATTTATTTGATCGTGATGTGACTCTCGGTCTGCCAGGGCCTCTTTTACCCACAACTTTCGCATTATGTACCTGGTTCGTCAATCTTTCTTCGCACATTCTTTCAACATGCCCGAACCATCGTAACATGCCTTTCCTTATTTTTGTCCCTATGCTTTCTTTTATACATACCATTTTACGTATTTCGACATTACGTAATACGGTCCGCCAAAGTGACGCCGCATATCCGTCGCAACGACCTCATTTCTACTGCATTAACCCTACTTTCATGCGTATTCTGACATAACCACGTCTCGCTTTCATGGATCAGTGTTGGTACCAACATGGCATTGTGTATGGCGAGAATTAGATAAAAAAATGTTTAAGTGGCGAAAATTATCGATTTTGACTTGGTCGATTTTAATGTATTTGTGTTATTTCTTGAGTTTGGTATACGCTAGAGACATTGACGAGCTAGCCACTTGTCACGATAGACCTATAATAAAGTTGGCTTCTTGACTGCCCTCTCCGTTCTTCTCAGAATAATCAACTCATAATCCCGTCTCATAGTTCCAGCAGATATTGAGATTCGTTCACTGTGTGATCCGCTCGCCAATGGAACAGGATTCCACTGACGATATATTTTTAAACGTTTACTTACCACCTACTTTCTAAACAAGCAAAACAGTGTTTTTCAAATCAATATTACATTTTATTTTTGTGTTGATTCTTATTTTTAAGATTTGTCATTCACTGTTTATTAGTGTGTAGGCTTATTATTAGTATTTTATAGTTATAAGTATGTATTTATTTATTCTTATATATATTATTAGTATGTAGTTTATCATAATAATCATTTAAATAAAAAAATATTGGACATAAACTTAACTACAAATACAAGACTTAAAAATATTCTTTACTATTACCTAATGACTCTGACATATATAGAAACTGAGAATTTATTTAAAATCACAAAATAAATCTAATACTTATATAATCTTTCATCAAGTGCATACCTACCGTCTTTCATAATTTACATTCTTGAGATTTCATTTATATGACTAATTATTTATTTATTTACTATATTTATTCTTTATATTTTATATAGTGTATTTATTAACCTTTCATGAATATCTTCAATGTTTTTTTATATATATTTTTTTTAAATTATTGTATTTAGAATTTAATTTTTAATTTAATTTAATTTTAAATTAAAGTATCATCACGACCGTTTCCCTTTCGGGGTGGTCAGAAACCACGCTTATAAATAAGCGGATTCACATTTAGCCAACTTTACTATAGGCCAATCATGCCAAGTGGCAAGCTCGTCGATGTCTCCAGCGTACCAAACTCGAGAAATATCACAAATAAATTAAATATTAATTAAATGTACATATTTATTTACATTAATAAATATTTTTGTGTCCCGACCAGGAATCGAACCCGGTACCCCCGAGTCTAAATCCACGGACTTAACCGCTAGACCACGGAGGCAGTTTTAAATTAAATTTAATTTTAATTTTAATTTTAATTTTAATTTTAATTTTAATTTTAATTTTAATTTTAATTTTAATTTTAATTTTAATTTTAATTTTAATTTTAATTTTAATTTTAATTTTAATTTTAATTTTAATTTTAATTTTAATTTTAATTTTAATTTTAATTTTAATTTTAATTTTAATTTTAATTTTAATTTTAATTTTAATTTTAATTTTAATTTTAATTTTAATTTTAATTTTAATTTTAATTTTAATTTTAATTTTAATTTTAATTTTAATTTTAATTTTAATTTTAATTTTAATTTTAATTTTAATTTTAATTTTAATTTTAATTTTAATTTTAATTTTAATTTTAATTTTAATTTTAATTTTAATTTTAATTTTAATTTTAATTTTAATTTTAATTTTAATTTTAATTTTAATTTTAATTTTAATTTTAATTTTAATTTTAAGTTTAATTTTAATTTTAATTTTAATTTTAATTTTAATTTTAATTTTAATTTTAATTTTAATTTTAATTTTAATTTTAATTTTAATTTTAATTTTAATTTTAATTTTAATTTTAATTTTAATTTTAATTTTAATTTTAATTTTAATTTTAATTTTAATTTTAATTTTAATTTTAATTTTAATTTTAATTTTAATTTTAATTTTAATTTTAATTTTAATTTTAATTTTAATTTTAATTTTAATTTTAATTTTAATTTTAATTTTAATTTTAATTTTAATTTTAATTTTAATTTTAATTTTAATTTTAATTTTAATTTTAATTTTAATTTTAATTTGAAGTTATATAAATTATAGATTTAGTGCAATTAGACAAAAAGTGTGGGTCTCCAATAGAAAACATGTACATAGGATTTTTATTGGAAATAAACGATTTATTATTATTATTATTATATTATAATAAATTTGCACCCATACATAGTTTATCCACACTCTCAGAGGTTGGTTTTTAGAAAATGCCTGGCCACTAAACCCGCCTATGTACAATTTTAGTGCAATAAAGTGTTTAAAATAAATAAATAAATAAAATATACGTCGTGATGATACTTTGACTTTACTACCGTATCAAAACTTTCAATTTAAAACGTAAAATTAATAATAGATATGACTTTTAATAGTCGCCATTTCATTTTCGTATCCAAAAAGTTCACTAATTGGGGAAGTTTGTTGTGACTTTGGGTAGGAAATTCGTATAAATCTGCCTTTATCCGCCAAAGGATAGCTTAATTTTTCTGTGTCTAAAGTAGAATATTTTAATTTATTTAAAACTTTTTGCACTATATAAGGGACCTAATGCCGCTAGACATTATCTGACAGCCAACCTAAAGCTGGGCCTAGACGAACATTCATTACATGTGACTCCACGCCAAAACTCAAAAGTCATTCAAAAACGCACTCTGTGTGGAAAAAAGTATATGGACTGAATGCAGCGAAAGTTTATTGTGTATTTCCAAACGCGCCAAAATCCAACACTCCATCACTTCAATGACCGGCGTTTTTTTATTTCATTTAAAATACTTAATTAATACTCCGTGGTCTAGCGGTTAAGTCCGTGGATTTAGACTCGGAGGTACCGGGTTCGATTCCTGGTCGGGACACAAAAATATTTATATCCGCTTCTTTATAAGCGTGGTTTCTGACCACCCCGGAAGGGAAACGGTCGTGATGATACATACTTAATTGCACTAAAAATGTACATACTTCAAATCGCTACCAATGGGCAAATTGCCAAGGATACTGGCAACTTATGTCATCAAGAATTTAGGCAGCTCCATATTAACTCATATCATGCCCTAATATATCAATGGATAATAATATTTATTCCTTTGCAACACTAGAAGCAAATGCGAAAATGTCAGTCGGCTGCTATGAAACTTTGCGGTCTGTCAAATTCCGTCGCTAAATAGTTTGCAATAATCGGTAATTTTAGCTAGGATGGGCGGCATTCAGGAAACTCGGGCACATCCTCTCATCGTATATACTACAATGTTTAAAGACGACACTAACAGTGGGTCTGGTCCATAAATTCAAGGTCGCGAGCCATGGAAAGAGCTATGCTTGGTATATCTCTAATGGATAGAATTCGAAACGTTGATATTTATCAAAGAACGAAAGTTACTGACATAGCTTTTAAAATTAGCAAGCTGAAGTGGCAATGGGCCAGACACATCTGCCGCAGAACCGACGAACGATGGGGCAAACGGGTTCTAGAGAGGAGACCACGTACGGGAAGACGCAGAGTAGGACGACCTCCCGCCAGATGGACAGATGACCTGGAAGAAGGTCGCTGGTGGGGGTTGGATGAGGGTAGCGAAAGATCGCGTTAAGTGTCGAGCCTTGAGGGAGGTCTACATCCAGCAGTGGAAAGATACAGGCTGATGATTGATCAGTAATTTGACACATGAATTCCAGGGAAGGCAAAGGGTCTAGCCCATACAGCCAAGTCTGACGTAATATATTTTTCAGTTTTATGAGTTAATGAGGTCATCATCAAATTCCAGATGCTGCAGAATTTGATGCTTTTCTTGGAGTCACTCGCGGCATTATAGCTCAAACACGTCGGGTAAAATATGGGAGTTCACAGCGCGGAAAAACCGCATAAAATAAACTGCAACTTGTGGCTCATATTCAAAGTACAATTTATCGGTTTCCATAACTATTCACATTGTAGAACATTATTAAATAAAACAACACCACTTTTGACCAACAATATTCACAGTGAATTAATTTACAAAACAAAAACTTGTACCTGACACGTCCACGCAAAATGGCGCAAAGTACTATTTTTTTTATAGTTAAGGCACAAGTTATGAACGTTGACAATAAAGAGAACACATTTTATTCATCAGTAGTTTTCTATAAGATCGATTAATTCAAGTATTGTTTCAGACTTAGTATTTCGGTATCTATAGACCGTACTCAGAGTTTCTTCATCCAAAGACCAGATTATCTTTACGATAAATAAAGTATTCTAAGCTCTTTGTAACAGATTTTGAGATTTTTGGGAATATAATTTGTGTTTTATTGTAGTTTTTTTTAGAAACGCTAGTGAAATCTTTGTCTATAAACGTATATATCATTTAGAAATATCGATGAATACTCTTATTTTCTTGGTTTTATGGCCATCAAAATTGTGGCACAAAGTTTCCCGGGGTTTAGGGTAATTTTTTTATTTTACCAGTATAGTCCGCAAAAAGTACGCTTTATCATCGTCAGTCTGTGTCTCTCCACTGCCTGATATAGGCCTTCCCCAAGGCTCACTACTTCACACAATCACCTGCCACCCTCAATCAGCCCCTACCTGCGACCTTTTTTAGGTCATGCGGCCATCCCGCTCTGCGCCTTCACGTACGTGGTCTCCACTTCAGAACCCGTCTACTCCATCGTGTCGGTAACTTTGATTCTCTGACGGATTTCCACGTTTCAAGAAATACCAAGCATAGGTCTCTCCATAATAAGCAGACCTACTGTCGGTATCTACGTTCCTGCTCCAAGCGACAGTACTGGAATAACGCAATGGTTGAAGACTTTCACCTAAGGATAAAAATAAAGTATCGTCACGACCGTAACCCTTGCGGGGTGGATGCGGATTCACATTAAGTCAATTTTACTATAGGCCCATCATAACATAAATGTCCCTAATTTTATTTCCTACTAATTTTATAGACTACATTTCTCAAAAGTACACTCCGACAGAAAAAGTCTTTACAAATATTGGATTGTGCGAGCGAGAGGGATGCAAGAGTTAAACCCTCTTTAAGTCTAGGGTCAGTTAGTTCTATAGATGAGGGCAGACCCTTATCAGAGCGACACCCCAAATCTGGCCCGGTGTGGCACTGACAGGGCGCGGCGGGGGATGCTTTTTATCCGTTATTGATGACCTTACGACTGTCTGCAGCTTTACCTAAGAAGAATACGCTGCGATTTGGACAATACTTGCTGTTTGAAGCCATCTTTGCTACTTTATAATCGAGCTACTTTTCTATTGGAATGACACAGAATTCAAGGTCTTAAGGATTCGTGGTCAGTCAGAGTACCTCAAAGAAATCCTGAACAAAGGAATATACATCATCATCATTAATCATTACACCCCCTAGAACACAGCGTCCTAGACCTCCACTGTTGGAGATGGGCCTTCCAGAACATATATCTAGAGAATTTGGCATACATTCGCCACGCTGGCCAGACGGGTTGGCGAGGATCTGATGACAATTTATTAACGATTCCACAAGTTATTGTGCCCACCTAATGGTATTTGGCGCGCAAGGTCCATAAATGTTAGCAAGCAACTAGAATCAGACAATCATGACTGACATCAGTCCCTATGTTAATTATGTTATGTTTGTCAATTCTCAGCCTCGGTCGGCGGCGGACGTCAACAATTTGTGTTTCAATTTCCGTTTTTCGGTGCTGCAGCAGTGTCTGCTGAATAGCCACGCGAGTGTATTTATCGGTCGGAACTGTTACTTGGATTATTAGTTTTATGTGATATGACATTTATGTGAAAAGAGTTTTAGCATCAGAAGAGCTGGTCTTCTTCTGGAACCTTGGGGTCGACTCCACTGAGACGTTGTCAGCTGCTGCTGGAAGAGGTAAGTGCTTCTGCCCCTTTCTTTGGGCTTTACGGAGCTGGCTCGTTATCAAACCCTCACACCATATACAGTCCACTCATCTACCACGGGAAATCTCCCCCACACACCCTAAGACTATCTATGCTGGCTTGACTAAATGCCTTTATATATTTAGATATTTCTCGAGTTTGGTACGCTAGAAACATCGACGAGCTTGCCACTTGTAAAGTTGGCTAAATATGAATCCGCTAATTTATAAGCGATATATTATAGAATTATATAAATTACATAATATGACTACCCATGAGAATACAATACCTGGTACATTGGTACTCTACCAGGTAAATCTCAATTTTTATGTATTACTTCCTCGTGATGAAATTAAACTTATTCGGCAGAGGTTCCAGGCCACCACAGCAGCACCCAATCACGGACATAACGCACGTGCAAGCCCCCCGCTCAACCAGGCCCTTAGGGTGCAGACCGGGACCCGACACACGTGGCACCACATCAATGCCTTTCTAAAGAAGGGACGACCACCGGACTCGCCACACCATGAGAACCTAAACAATAACAACGACTTTCGAGACACACACAAGAACCAACACAACAATTATTAACCAAGGTACCCATAATACATGGTATTATTATTCATAAGAGAAAAATCTCTTGGAATTTGTAAAGCTTAGAAGTTACATAAGAGTATTCTCTTTCTTTTCCTTTATCGAAAATAATATCAGTGATACTGGGGAAAATAAGTTGCATTTTTAAGTTAACGATCCAAGGGCAGGAATCTTAAATGTGTTTAACGCAAGATTATAGTTAAATTAAGAGGTAATATTGATTATATAAATAAAGTATCATGACGACCGTCGGGGTGGTCAGAATCAACGCTTTTTTAAGGAGTGTATTCACATTTAGCCCACTTTACTATAGGTCCTTCATGACAAGTGGCAAGCTCGTCGATGTCTCTAGCTTACCAAACCCGAGATATATCACAAATAAATTAAATAATCTATTGTGTCCCGACCAGAAATCCAACCCGGTACCTCTGCGTCTAGATCCAAGGACTTAACCGTTAGACTACGGAGGCAGTTAACATCACTTAATTCTGTAAAATTGTTTTTTTTTTTACCATTCACGATTTAAATACGATCGTATAGTTAAGATTATGCTCACTTCCAGTTGCAGAAAGGAAATTTAAAATAATCTCTGATCAATATTTTCATATACAATTAAATTGAAAAAATAAAATCCTAATGTTTGGCCTTTGGCGAAAAGTAATTTGCTGTGGATGGCGAGCAAACTAAATTAATATTTATGAACTAATCACTGTGGGTAGTATATTATTATTTTTATTTTTAAATATATGTAAAGTTTAATATTTGCGTACTGTTTGCACATTTATTTATTTATTTTTTATTTATTTATTTAGAAGAAATTACAGACATTAAGGTTGATAGTACATAGTATAAATATGATTAAATTAATAAGCTTAACCTAATTCCATACATGTTTTTGGAGATTTTGATTTAGTTGGCCGCTGTCCGGAACAAGGATCTGGTGCTCTTCCCGGACCACTCCCTGAGGTTCTTGAGCCATGAAGTACATCTTCTCCCCGGTCTCCTTGTATTTTGCCTGGCATGACGAGCTGCAGCAAGCTATACTTTATATTGCGCATGATGTGTCCCAAGTACTCCAACTTCCTTCGCTTTACCATTTTCAGTAGTTCAACGCCTTTGTTCATCCTCTGCAAGACAGTCTCGTTTCTTACTCTGTCTATCCATGATATTTTTTTTTATTTTTTATACTGGACACGACATGTGACATCGCGCCCACCTGATGGTAAGCAGTACGAGAGGTCCAAGAATGGGAGCAACTGACGCCGGTCACCACGACCGACATCAGTCTCTACCACTATGCCGGCCTAACAAGATGCTTTTTCATACTTCGCTTGAAGGACTCCAGATTATAAGAGTGGGGAAACACACTGGCTGGGAGAGCATTCCACATCTTCAGCGTGCGACAGATGTAAGAGTCTCCAAATTTATGAGTACGCGTAGGGATAGTGGGTAAGGTATGTGGATGCATATTTTGGCCTGTGCGTGTAGTTCGGTTGCGGAATAGAGAAGAAGGGATAAGGTTATGGAGCTCCTCAGAACACTCGCCGTGGTATAGCTTGTAGAACACGCTCAGAGAGGCAACGTCACGACGAAGCTGCAGTGATTCGAGAGTTTTAGAAACTGTGGTGTCGTCCACTATCCGAATTGCCCGCCTCTGCAGGACATTGAGAGCATCTGTAAGATACTTAGCGGAGCCATCCCAGAGGTGAGAACAGTATTCCACGCATGACCTTATCTTCAATATTCTCCTGTATATCCACATTTTAAAAGCTTCTAACTTCTTCGACATTGTGTTTGTCACCTATATTAATAAACCGATTTTGATGAAATTTCTTAAATCTAAGTACTACGACATGTGATCCAACCGCCACCTGAATGTATTTTCTCAGACTACTATACGGGGTGACTTTGTACGCTCTTATTTTCGACTAATATATTATTGTATAGATAGAAACGGACTGTTCAACATGAAGTGAAAACATTTTTGGCTTCTCAATACTAAAGGTCCTTGGGTCTTAAAGTATAAAAACACTAAAAACCCAATTTATTATTCGGAGTTCCGAACCAACAAATCTATACTAGAAGAACTGGGGATCACACATTCCTCTACGGTACAGTCACGTCACATTTTTTAGACACGTATTACGGCACTTGTCTTCTCCATTTTTCTGTATGGTTCGGAGACATGGACCATAAAAGCCGCGGATAGAGCGAGGATTGATGCGTTTGAGATGTGGTGCTGGCGCCGTTTGCTCAGAAGCCCTTGGACCGCACGACGTACTAACGTTTATGTGCTTGAAGAGCTAAGCTGATCAGGGAGCAAATACTCTTTACCGTCTGCTTTGCCTGAATTCTGCAATACTTTGGCCACATTGCAAGAAGAGATGACGATAATCTAGAAAAACTTCTAATCACGGGCAAGGTAGACGGTAAAAGAACAAGAGGAAGAAGCCCCAAGCGATGGTCCAGACAGGTGACTGACCACCTGAACATCCCTGTACACCAGGCCATCCACTACGCCGAGGACCGAAACCGTTTGAGACGGCTGGTGGATGAGCTGCGACTGCGACGGAGTCACGATCCCCATCAGTGGGGTACCGACTAAGGAGGAGGAGGAGGATTACGGCACTGAGAACCTGGTAATCCAGGGGAAAGTCGATAGTAAGAGAATACGTTGTCTGCTTTTTTCTGTATTAAATGCGACACCGAAATACCTCAAAAACAAATTCTCCTTCCTCTCTTCTCTCTACGACAGGTCGTTGCGGTCATCGCATAACGCTGTACTTGCTATACCATCTCACCACTCTAGTTTTATATCCGACTCATTTGCAGTTGTTGCCGCAAATCTGTGGAACAACCTGCCCGTAGATATCTGACAAGCGCCCAACAGAATGCTATTTAAAAGAATGGTCTTCACACACTTCTTGAATAGTTCCCAACAACTGTAAGTAATATTGTATGTATGTATTATTATTCATTTGAATTTAGTATTATTATATATATTTATGTTTGATATTAGTGTTAGATTTAGTAGAATTTTAATTATCTATTTTCCTGTTTAAATATTTGCACCTACCTCCCACATACCATGTTCGTAATGTCCGTAAGGTTGGCCGAGTAAGAATGTCTAGCGGCATTAGCTCCGCCTTTGTACATAGTACAAAAAGTTTTTAAATAAATAAATAAATACATGGCAAGTCTCCGATGAGATGGACTAACAAGGTGAAGGCTGCAATAGATTTTTAAATTTTATTGCACTATGTACAGGAGGCGGGCTTAATGCCGCTAGGCATTCTCCAGCAACCAACCTTTGGGACAATGAAATTATAGGTACGCGAAGGGATGGTGACTACGGTATGGTGCATATTCTGACCTGTGCGTGTGGTTCGGTTGCGGAAAGGAGAGGAAGGAATTAGGTTATAGAGCTCTTCAGAGCACTCACCATAGTATAGCCGGTAAAACACGCTCAGATAGGCCACATCTCGGCGAAGCTGCAGGGATTTGAGAGTTCCAGATATAGTGGCATCGTCCACAATTCGAACAGCTCGCCTCTGTAGGACATTGAGAGCATCTGTGAGGTACTTGGCTGAACCATCCCCATGTACACAATACTACATACTATAAATATATTATATACACTACATATAATATATACTTACACTGTCGATCATTGCCTACATGAGTGCTACACTAGTGCGTTCCACTAGCACTCAAAAGGTTGCTACGACCACACTGGCAAGAGTGTAGCAACTAAGAATAATCTAAGATAGCAGTTTCTTGAAATAACGGCCCTGAGTCAAAGATCAAAACAGATATTGCGGGTCGTAAAATTCCCGATCCTATCGCTCTATTATGCATATTTACGATCACACGCAGCGGGTTTCTACAAAGGAAATAGCTATTTTGCTTTTTTCGCACAAAGGAACTGAAATATTTAAAATAAAAAAGTATTATCTATGTAATAGTTTATCGGCAGATAGCTCTCATCACAACAATATATATAGTACCACAATTGAGTTTACTAATCAAATGAAATACAACTATAATACGACTAGATTAAGTAGCAGTTAAATAACAAAAATAGATATAGGTTGTTTCTTTCTAATCAGACACTATTTTTACACAAACAATCGATCTTGCTACTCAGTTGTTCGAGTAGTTCTTTCTTAACTTTGTTTTTATATAATAATAATAATAATAATAATAATAAAAGAATAAGAAGCCAGTTCCTTCATTGAATTAATAATAATAAAATCATTTATTGTCAGAAAAAGTAGACAAATGTAAAATACTATCACTATTTTTACACAAACAATCGATCTTGCTACTCAGTTGTTCGAGTAGTTCTTTCTTAACTTTGTTTTTATATAATAATAATAATAATAATAATAATAAAAGAATAAGAAGCCAGTTCCTTCATTGAATTAATAATAATAAAATCATTTATTGTCAGAAAAAGTAGACAAATGTAAAATACTATCACTATTTTTACACAAACAATCGATCTTGCTACTCAGTTGTTCGAGTAGTTCTTTCTTAACTTTGTTTTTATATAATAATAATAATAATAATAATAATAAAAGAATAAGAAGCCAGTTCCTTCATTGAATTAATAATAATAAAATCATTTATTGTCAGAAAAAGTAGACAAATGTAAAATACTATCACTATTTTTACACAAACAATCGATCTTGCTACTCAGTTGTTCGAGTAGTTCTTTCTTAACTTTGTTTTTATATAATAATAATAATAAAATAATAAGAAGCCAGTTCCTTCATTGAATTAATAATAATAAAATCATTTATTGTCAGAAAAAGTAGACAAATGTAAAATAGGTGAACAATATAGGGTGATGTGTTTGTGATACCTACACGAGGTTGCGCTGTAGTGCGGGATATCGGTGCTCTTCCGTGTTATAATGTTACAACAATAAATGATGTCATTAGATTTAATGTGAGCTAAAAAAGAAAAATAATAGTAATAATATCAAATATTACTTACATACATACATATCTCCACGCCAGATCCCTTGCGGGGTAGGCAGAGACAATTGAGCACACTTCATGAGCATATTTCCAGACAGGTCACACAGCGCCATCTAATTTCCGTGGTAAGCTGCGAGGCTTATGTTACGGAAACTAGATGGTTGATTAACTACATATTATACTTTTATTTTTTTGTAAATATATACATATAAACACCCAGACCGAGACAAATTATACAATGTACAACTTGCCCCCGGTGGGAATCGAACCCACGACCTCCCGAGTTCACGGCAACGTTTGTTACCACTAGACCACGGAGGCGGTCGTTATAAACCCATGACAAATGTACGTAAGAAAATTTGATGTCTCATTGGTAAATGCCGGTGGGGTTAGAACCGATCTTTGTAAGATTTTAAGGAAAGCATCGATCCACCACCGCACATTTCAATATTACTATTATATTATAAAATACCAACAGGGTTTGAACCTAAAGTTTCCGATTCCGAGTCGAGCGTGTAATTTTCTTTAACCTTGTGACGTTTTCGTGTGAAACGCAACAACAATTTGTCACCGATACCTCATGCAATAAATAACGAAAGCTTGTTTTAGATTTCCTTCAGAATCGAGCTACAAGCGTGTAATTTGAATATGATAAATTATTTTTAATAGAATATTAAAAGTTTTTTTAAGGCTTCTAGTTGAGTATTAAGTTCTTGACGAATAAAAACGTGCTATTATTAAAACACCATAACAATGCGCTGTCATAGACTAATTAATTATGAGATAATAGCCCCAGTTTTAAAGCTCATACCGTTTGGCTTCTTGCCCTATCTTGTTATTCCTGGTCGGGACACAAAAATATTTATTAATGTCATCGAGTGGACTCCCACCGTCAAATACCTGGGCTGCATCAACAACAGGACGTTAACAATGGGTGAGATGGCCTGCCATGCCGTTAATCAGGCGAAGGCGGCCCGAGCCATGTTACGTCCTGTAATGAACTCCAGTTTGCCGCTCAGGTTGAAGGTGCGGATCTACAAGATGTTCATCCGTTCCCAACTTACTTATGCTGCGCCAGCTTGGCATCACCTTCTGGCCAAAACCAACAGGGACAAGATCCAGAGTCAGCAGAACATATCGCTCAGGATGGTATCCAGAGCGCCGTGGTTCGTGCAAAATTCTGTAATTGCGAGAGATCTGGAGATGCCTACTATCGAGGCATTTGTTGTCGGCCTAGCTAAACGTATGTTTTACCGGGCTGACAACGGATCCTATAAGCATCTTCAGGATATCGCTCCTACTTTCGCACGGCCCCCGGAGGGGAGGTCACTACCTAGGGAGACGCTCTTGGGGAATAACTAAAGTAGACAAATCTAGGAGACTAGATTCGTGAGCGGTGTTGTAGTAGGAACAGCGCCCAGTACCAAAGGTGCGTTGAATCACCGGTGGGTAGTTAGCCGCCAAGATCCTGCCGGGGAAAACGGGAGTTTATCCCATCCCCAACCCAGGCCCATTGAACATCCGGGCCTGGATGACTCCGCTGTCTGTCTGTTATTAATGTAAATAAATACATTTGTTTTAATTTATTTGTGATATTTCTCGAGTTTTATACGCTGGAGACATCGACGAGCTTGCCACTTGTCACGATTGGCCTATACTAAAGTTAGCTAAATGTGAATCCGCTTTATAAGCGTGGTTTCTGACCACCCCGAAAGGGAAACGGTCGTGATGATACTTTACTTCTGACTATAATAAACGTACTGTTATATACCTATTTTGTTCCAATCGATTATGGCTATAACCCGAAACGGTTTATATATTTTGAATATTCTCTTTTAGCACTTTCTAAAGTTATTTAATCCTATCATTATCAATTTATAATACTGAATTACCTCAAGATATTAGACAAGTTCCTAATCGTGCAATATTTAAGAGTAATGTGTACAAATACTATCCTTAACTTAAAATCTCTTTTTGCATATTTTTTTTACCTTTAATGCTGAATTTACACCTTTGGCGTCTTCTTTCTTATTAACACTTTTCTTTAGCCACTTCTTCGTCACATAACTGGTTTATTTTGTTTATTTTTATATTATATTATAAATATATATAATTAATAATAAATAACTTATTTATATACTTCCATATGTATGAGAATGTGATTATTAAGTATTATATTAGTATGTATTTGTTGTTATGTCTGAATATACATATCTGCATATATCTTACCAATTATTTTGTTTTTTCTTCATTTTAGATTTTAGTAAATAATCATTAATTCGAAAAAAATGTTTACAAAATATAAAATAAAATTAATATTAATACTAAGGAACATTCCGCGTGGAATGGTGGCAAGAACGCTGGCTGTTGTCTTACCAATTGTCATTTAATAATATTGAACCTACTTACCATTGATACTGTCTAAATGTCCTAAAGGTTTGGCTGTCAGAGAATGTCTAACAGCATTAAGTCCGCCTTTGTATATAGTGCAATTAAGTTTTTAAATAAAATTAACAAAAAAACCTTATAGTCTAAGAACTACCTTCACCAATCGGTTATCCGAATGAAATCCACTTTTTCTATAATTAAATAGGTTACCAAAAAAAATTAATGGAACTGAACTCTTGCAATAAAGTATTAAATAAATAAATTTTATTACTTAAGAAGTGAATTTGAATTGGATGTATCTCATAACATTTTAAATCGGCTGGTCCCTACGTGAAAGTCAAAGTTAGAAAACTAATAAATCAGTCGTCGGGTGACATTTGACGCGGCGTCAAGCTTTGTGTCGCGTCACTAAATGAAGTGACAATAGGTTGTTTATGACCCTCTTGTCGACGGTTGTGTTGCGAGTTTGTTACCAGTCACCCTTACACAAGGTCTTCTTGAAGTATCATCACAACCGTTTTCCTTTCGGGGTAATCAGAAACCACGCTTATGTAGAAGCGGATTCACTTTTAACCAACTTTACTATAGGCCAATCATGACAAGTGGCAAGCTCGTCGATGTTTCTAGCGTACCAAACTCGAGAAATATCAATTAAACAATTAAAATTAATGAATATTATAATGTCCCGACCAGGAATCGGACCCGGTACCTCCGAGTCTAAATACACGGACTTAACCGCTAGTCAAATGACGCTCGATTGTCTCTGCCTACCCCGCAAGGGATTTGGCGTGAAGATATGTATGTATGTAAGTGAATAATATATTGAACTAGGGGACACTATTCTGCTTATTTAAAAAAAAGTGGTGTGTAATTGTTTAAAGATGTGAATCGAGGAAGCTTGTCTGATGGTCAGTGGGAGCTTGTTCCACTGGCGAGCATCAGATACTGTGAAAGAATCTGAATATCTTCTAGACGTGTGGGATTTTCAGTTGATTGTTATGAGAGGGACGGAGAGGGCGGTCGTGCGAGTCGCATAGAAATTCAAATTGCAAACAACGTAGGTATAATATAAAATAAACACCAGTAACGATCTATGATGAAAACAATGTTTGTTCAGTAAAATAATAATTTTCGTTAAATACAAATACAAAAAAAAATACAAAAAATATGGAGTTGTTTATTGGTACAGTAGTTACATCCTTTTCCTGAATGAAGCTTTTATAAATTTCAATTTTGTACTCTTGATTGTTATTTTTAGCAATGGTAGGTAATATTGATATGTAGCGCAAATAATTTTTAATGTTCCTTGATCAATAAATAAATAAAAAAGTAAAAGAAACTATCACGGTTCAGTTTTGTTTTAAATATTTATATATTTATCGCCATAGGATCCTATCGGAACACTCGGTAATATACTCGGATAACAATTCTAAACAAAATACCTGGCCAGATAGGGTGATACAGTATGGCATGGAACAGCCCCAATTTCCATTATTGTTATTTTATTATTATTATGAAATGAAATGAAATGAAATGAAATGAAATATTTTATTTGCTAAAAAACACATGGTTACAGATTCGAGTATGGTCTCAGTTTTATAGACAACTCACATGTTTCGCCAGTGCGGCATGCAAAATTTTATACAACTATTATAAAAAATTAAATTACAAAATTAGAAACATTGGCACAGTCTTATAAATCATAAATAATAATTATTGGTCCAATAGGTTTCAATGTCAAATATAATTCATTAAATAATTATTCTAGATGTCAATTGTATTGCGTTATTAATAGTCAGGTACATAATTTTCTTTTCTACCATTTAGGAAGTCATTTACGGAGTAATAACACCGTTCATTTAACCACTTTCGGAGTATTTTTTTAAACCGTCGAATTGGTAGCTGTTTAATATTTTCCGGAATGTGATTGTAGACTTTTATTGCCATGCTATATGAATTATTTTGGTATACTCTACTTTTCGGAATGGTCAGTTGAATCAGCCTATCTACATTCCGTGTAGTTCTTGGCATTAGTTCTTTAGCTGTGTTAAAGTAGGAAAAGTGAGCTTTAACAAACACGGCTATTTCATATATGTACATGCAGGGAAGAGTAAGAATTTTTAATTTAATAAATATTGGCTTACATGAGTCAAAGGGAGACACACCACATAAGGCCCTAATACACTTCTTCTGTGTTATAAAGACTCTGTTTATGTCCACCGAGTTTCCCCAAAGTATTAGGCCGTACCTAAGGACTGAGCATGCATATCCGTAATATGCCGACATAGCTATTTGCAAAGTTGAAGTTTTTCTAATTTTGCGAAGGGCAAACACATATCTGTTTAACCGATTACAAACGCTATCAACATGAAGTTTCCAGTTGCAATGTGAATCTACTATGAGTCCAAGAAATTTTAAATTATTGGTGTCTTCTATTTTCGTTCCTAAGTAGTTTATGTTTAAATCCTGTTTGATTCCACCATTGTTGAAAAATTGAACATATTTTGTTTTAGATAAGTTAGCTTTAAGATTATTTTTATCCAACCAATTCATTACAGTACTAATGGTTTGATTCACTTGATTTTCATGTTCTGGGACATTATCAGAGTCTACTAAAATTGATATATCATCCGCAAAAAGTACACACTGATGCTTTATAAAATCTGGCAAATCATTTATATAGAGTAGGAATAGAAGGGGACCTAGCACGCTTCCTTGTGGTATTCCGCATTTATTTATCACAAAATTTGATCTATATGTTGTACTTATTAATTTACTATTCAATTTACTTATTTCTACACATTGATACCTCTGTTTTAGGTAGCTCTGTATCCAGTTACCCGTAGGTCCTCTGAGTCCATATTAGATATACTCTTCCACTTCTAAGCCTAATGTTTATTATAATATATAATAATTTAGCTCTAGTTTGTGACTGTAAAGGGGCCTCGTCGGGTATTTTAATAAATAGTAGTTAAAAAACTATATTCGAATTTAAAATGTCAATAAACTATAATTAAAAATAAATATATATATATATATATATGTAAAAAATGACAATATAATTAATATATAAGATGTCACAAATTCCAATAATAGAACTAAAACTAATAGCTATAAATTAAATCCGCTGTACTGGCCTCGTCAATCACCTAATTCAAACATAAAAATAAGTTATTTTTGTATTAATATCACCATGGCAAGCTTACAATATTTTAAAAGTAAAAATTGGCATTTGTCATCATTAAAAATGACACTTACTTTCAATGAGAACAACAAATAGGTCACCACCTACTGCGGCGGACTGATGGTGGTAATTTTGGGGAGTATCCACCGTTCGTGCCGATAAACCCACTAAAGTGTCTCCACTCGTTTCGGCCCAGTCAAGCCGCCATAGTGTTAGAGACTGATGTCAGTCATGAGTATCTGATTCCACTCCTCCGCAACTTACCATTAAGTGGGCGCAAGGTCACATGCCGTGCTAGTATACAAAAAAAACATGACCGTATCACGGCATGTGACCTCGCGCGCGCCACATAACATCAGGCAAGCTAATCGATGTCTCTTGCGTACCAAAGTCAAGAAATACTACAAATATAAATTATTGTGTTCCGACCAGGAATTGAACCCGGTACCACGCGGGAATTAACCGCTAGACCACAGGATAATTAATTTATGAAAAGCAAAGCACATTAAAAATAATAAATATAATTTAAATTTAATAAAACACTATTAATTATAATGCGGATAATTATAAAGTATTTAATAATAATAAATTTAAAATTTAATTAATTATTTAACGGTGAAAGTGAATAACCAAAACCACGAGTAGGTATTTCATGAAATATTCGCTAACATAGTCCTCATTATCAACAGTAATTTAGTTTAATGGTAAATAACATTGTTTTGACAAAAATTAATGTAAAAAAAAAGTGTACTATTCGCCAACAAATTGCTATGCAGCTTGACGTATAATTTCAAAAATTGTAAATAAGGTTTTTATCTAAATAAACGATTTAATAATAATAATAAATCAGTATGAAATCAATATCTTCTTGTGCTAGAAGTGCTGGCTGAATTCCTCGTCAAGCGGCTCTCAACGACATCATCCGACTTCTGCTGGTGTATCCGCAATCTTAGAAAGCTCTGGGATTGTGTGGAGCGACGGCAAGAGACCCGACGGAATAACTGTTGGGCCGTGGAAACTTGGCAGTTCTTTGGTGTGGGATGCGACATTAGATCCATCTTACATCCAGGCGACCTCGTCAGACGAGGGAAGTGCGGCGTCTTCGGCTGAGAACTCAGTTGCGCAAATACGCTAATCTTGGTACCGGCTACGAATTTGCGCCATTTAGGGTCGAGACGATGGGCCCATGGGAACCTTCAGCAAAGCGCCTGGCCAAGAAGTTGTCAAAGCGACTAACGGAAAGATCTGGAGACAGGAAGGCTGGCAATTATTTCTGCCGGAGTATTAGCCTCGCTATTGTTATCTTTTAATGTAACATAGTTATTATTACATTATTATCTCAGTGTTTAAACATAAGTTAAGAATGATTAGCAATATGGTTTTGTAAAGTAGGTGGCGTTGTGTACGAACGTAGTCGTGTGCTGATTTCTGATTGGTTCAATAACGATGTTACGAGTCGCTTTAATGAATGGCGCGAATCATATCGCGCCAGATTACAAGAACACAGCAGACGAGTCGGTCGTTGCGCGCCTTTAAAATAGTGAAGGTTGTAAATAATTATTGGCAATGGAAATAAATCATACAACATTGAAGACTGGTTTAATTTGAGAAATTAGTCCTAACACTATACAGAGGGAACATGTTGGCAGACTTGGGACTGTCTCGGATGGGACGTCTTTAGAGGACATTTTTCATTTATAGTTTAGTTTATTTGTAATTTTATTATTTGGGTAGCTTTTTTAACATGATCGCGAGGAGGCTCTTCAAGTGTTCCCGTGCTGTTAAAATATCCCTATTTAACGCTTACTGTCGGTCTCTGTACACACCGCAGTTGTGGTGCAACTACACCAAAGAGTCGTACAGAAGACTGAAGGTGCAATACAATGATGCCTTCAGAATTCTGTTTCGGCTCCCCAGGTGGTGTAGTGCATCCAGCATGTTTGCCGAGGCACGTCTGCCGGTATTAGACGCGGTAATCCGACATCGTATGGCCTCATTAAGAAAATGCATAATGGACACTAAAAATATAATTTTAAAGAATATCTATGAGCATTGCTTTATGCTTCAAAAATTATGGACAAATAAATTAGTATGTACATTTTAGATTAATTACTAACATAGTTTTGTTTAAGATATTATTGTTACTAACACGATATGGTTTTTGTACCGAAATAAAGAATTATTATTATTATTAATTTATATTTAATGTATATTAATTTACATCTATTAAAATATTAGCAATATCAAAAAACATTTTATTGTATAGATTAGGTACGTAATGGTTGCTATGTCCCGTCCATTACATACAATAATTATATAAACATCTATGTATATACTAGTATAGAAAAAAAACTTTATTTCCCTTGGTCATCACATCACGCGTGAACGGGTGGAACAATTACGATAATTCTTTTTTGTTGTCAAAGTCAAAGTCAAAATATCTTTATTCACGTAAACCTATTACAGGCATTTATGAAACGTCATTAATTGAATTATTTTAAATGATTCTACTCCTGCTAGTAGAAGACTAAGCATCAAAGTGGTCCAATAAGTAAGCTGTTAGCAGAAGACCAGCAGCTTAGCAGATTCCAGTGACCACTCAGTTAATGTTTAATCTGACTGAGAAAGGAATCTGCAAGGAAAACTCAGCTATATCAGATTTACAAAATAAATAAAACATAGAACTACACAACGATCAATGTTTATAATTGTCAGGAGAAGGTTAATATATTTACTATAGCTATATATATATATATATATATATATATTTATGTAGCTTTATACTCTACGCTTTAAAAATTTATTATAATAATATATTTTAGTGATGGTATTTTAAAAATATACTGGTAACCCCAAATCGAACAAAATGAAGTCTTTGCTGTTGCGAAGCCGATTTGTTAATTATTTTATTGTCTTTATTTGAATGTAAATTTGGGTTTTAAAATTGTGCAACGTAAATCGAGAAACGTGTGTGTACAAAGAATATAATACAATAAGTGCTCCAAACTTCATAGAACTATCGAAATTAATAAATTGATCAAATATTAAAGATGATCTAATTTTATAATTTGCCGCCAACGCTAGTTCGGTGGGAACCCGTAGTAGCGCTGCTATAACTGGCACACTTTTCTTGTATAGAGTTACGCTTCTTGTATTATTATCCTTGGTTAAGACAGGACAACGTCTGTCAGGTCAGCTAGTTAAAAATACATTTTACAATGTTACTGTTTCTCTCATGTTTCGAAAATATAGTAAACTAGATTTTTTTAACGTTACATGCAAATTTATGTTTGCAAAAAGCAAATCGTGTGAACTAACATTAAAACTTGGCGTATCTAAATTGTTTCTAGTTCGGCCTAATTCCTCTTGTTATCAGTTAAATGCATTTCATTTAGGTCGACTTTACTGTCGCGTGCACAAGTTTTATAGCTTTACGCATTTTTAAAAGTATTTTCGCTTTGGAAGCGTAATAAAGAAAATAAAGCGCTTACAGTGCCAAGTCGAACATGGATTACGTGACGTTAACGTTCCGGGCGAAAATTCAAACACGATATTTAAAAGTGGGTTTTAAGGCGATTTAAAACCTTTAAAAAAACATTTTTACAGGAACCGCAAGTAAATTTATACAAATTAAAAATAATCAAGTGAGTTCCTTTAAAAACACAAGCTTGTACACGCGTTAGTTAAAAAATATTAGCGATATATAATAATAATAAAAATGATATATTGCACAAAAACTAAAATAACTTAAAATTAATGTGCACAGGCGAGCTTTATGTCGTGAGGCATTATCCAGCAGCTAACCTTTGGGAGTTTTGAAAACATGTGACAGGCAGAGTGCCAGGTAAATATTAAATAAACAATACATACTAATACTACATATACAATACATGTAATATATATCTATAATACAATACATATATATCCAGGGGGTGGATACTTATAATAAGCAATTGACAAATTTTGGTTTACATGGAAAGTGGCGCCGCCTAGTAGACGGTAGGTGGTACTAAATTTAATGTTAATTCATTCATTCATTAATTCAATTGATTCGTTCATTAGGTTCCTTGATTCGTTCAATTTCTTCAATATCTTATTATATTTATATTTATCTTTGTAAATTAAACGCACCTCTGTAGCTGCTAGTATTTTGATTCTGTTATCAGCAGGGGGATGTTATGTGCAAACTTCACGAATGTGTTTATGAAGCTCATTACCAGTTGTCGTGTCATACGATTGTTCTGACCTTGTACGTAATAGTTAACAAGTATTTGTCTCGCTCTAACATATGGAATAAGAGGAGGTTAGGCAGAGATATGTATCGGTAATAATAGGTAGCTTAGAATACAAAAATATTTATTATATCTGAAAAAAGGTATTTTAACTTTAATATACCACCTGGGCGCGGTGGTGGCTCGGTTGTAAGAACGCGTTCCTTAAATCCTACAAAGGTCGGTTCAAACCCCCCCGGCATGTACCAATGAGAAATACACTTTTCTTACGTACTGCAGTCATAGATTTACAAAACCACAGTTCCCGTGGCTCGAAGAGCACGTTAAGCCGTCGGTTCCGGTTCCACTAATACTAACTTGTGGAATCGCACAAAGAGTGCACTATTGTTCACAGTGAGAAATATTCTGGTGGCGGGTATAATTTTAATTGCTTCTACGCTGTTGCTATCTTTTATGTTCTTATGTTGCCTGTCTCTGTCCTTTCTCTTCGAATAAATAAATAAATCGTTAATAAATTGTCATTAAAAATTGACATCATATCCTCGCCAAGCCGTCTGGCCAGCGTGGCGAGTGTAGGCCAAATTCTCCAGCAGTGGAGGTCTGGAACGCTGTGTTCTAGGGGCTGTAATGATGATGATACCACTTGATGGTAAGTGGCGCGCAAGGTCCATGAATGTTGGCAACTCATGATTGAAATCAGTCCCTGACACTACTCCTCCGGCTTGACGGCAATTCGAGCCTGATTCCGAAACGCGTGGATACACTTTACCGGGTTAATCAGCAAGAACGATGGATACTTCCCCGCCCCGGCAGAATTTACTACCATCAGTCCGTCTACCATTTATAATTTATCTAAAAATGTAATTATAATCGTAATTTTTTTATTTTTTCGTTTAATTGAACGTTTATTTCAAACAAAACCTTAAATTAAATAAACTATATCATCATCATCATCATCAGCCTGTGTCTCTCCACTGCTGGATATAGGCCTCCCCCAAGGCTCGCCACTGCACGCGGTCTTTTGCAACCCCCATCCAACCCCCTCCTTAGGTCATCCGTCCATCTGGCGGGGGGTCGTCCCACTCTGCGTCGTCCCTATAACTACACACATCAAAAAAGTCTAGGGATCAAGCATGTTTATGCGGATTTCTTGTGATTGAGATGTGGCTTTGTAATAAATTTATGATTTTATAAATTTATATGGATCCTTTTTGGTGCATTTCATAATTTAAAACAGGAACTGTCAATCAAATTCGAGTAAAAGATGAAAATCAGCTGTCAATATTTTCCCTATAAAAACATAAGACGCATTGAAGACATTATTAGTGCTACTGTTTCCCTACTACTGATTAAAACCAACGTTATTATGGAGCGGCGACGTCATTTAAGCAGGGAAGAAATGATCAGAGCCGTGGGAATGATAGAAGCTGGTTCCCGGCAACGTACTGTGGCTTTAGCTCTGAATACAAGTCAGAGTGTTATCAGTCGACTTTGGACACGTTACCGAACCACTGGTACCGTGGCTGAGCGCCATGGAGGACGGTATCGCTGCACCACACGGAGACAAGACCGATACATTCAAATCACAGCTCGAAGAACTCCAACAATAACCGCCATGATGTTAGCCGTGAGCCTTCATCGCTCTTCAGGGAACTTAATTAGCGACCAAACAGTCAGAAACCGCTTGCATGAAGTGAACCTTCATTCCCGAAGACCGCTACGGGTACCACCTATAGCAATGCACAATCGTAGGACTCGATATCAATGGGCTCTTGAACACAGAAATTGGACAGAAGAACAATGGCGTTTCGTGTGCTTTTCTGATGAGTCTCGTTTTGGTATGAGGCCGGATACAAGACGTATACGACACTGGAGAACCCCTGGACGCCAACAGCGATTAAAATCCTGCCAGGAAGTCCATCCTTATAGTGGTAGAACCATCATGGTATGGGCGGGTATTTCGATCGGCGGAAGAACTGAGTTGATTTGGATCAGAGGCAACCTCAACGCTCAAATTTATGCTGAGACGGTTGTATCAGACGTCATCGTTCCTCTACAAGTGCATATCGGTCCCTTATTTCAGTTAATGCATGATAATGCACGAACGCACACCGCAAGAGTTGTAAGACAGACTCTCGCCGCAGCTAACATCAATGTCCTGCCCTGGCCTGCTCAGTCGCCAGACTTGAACCCGATTGAGCATGCATGGGATATTCTTCAGAGAAGAGCTCTGCCGAATATGGAGGGTATCCAGTCGCAAGAAGACCTTTTTTTGTTGTTGCAACGAACATGGGCGGCCATTCCACAGCGTGATTTGGATGAACTCATTTTGAGTATGCCAAACCGATGTTCTTGTGTTGTTAGTGTTCGCGGTAGAAACACGGATTATTAATTGTTTAAGTTACCCAATAAAATTAAAAAAAAAACTGTTATTTCAGTCTTTTTTTCGAACTTTAATGTTAGTGGTTCAAATGTCAAAAATCCCTTTATTAGGAAAATGGCAATTTTTTTTACTAATGCAAAGGTGACTTGGTTTATCGTTACTGTAGACAAACGAAAACATTTTATTTGATCAATCCTTAAAGAAAATTTTAATGAATATCAATCAGGAGAAAAGTTATAATATATACATTTATTCGAAAAAATATTTACAACATATAAAATAAAAATTAATATTAAGGATAGGGATATAAGTCCCGTCCGCGTGGAATGGTGGCAAGAACGCTGGCTGCATTTCCCCGCTGAATTGCAATACTAATTCTCTGGGCGAAGAAAGAGCCAGCCCTCTTGTCACCGGAGGAGACAACAAGACGCGGTGTTATGTCTTTTAAAAACTTTTTTGCGCTTGGACTCCATGGGCCCAGAGTTTCTACAGCAAACGGCACAAATATGTAATCTTTTAATATACTTACATACTTGCGCCGCTTGCTGGACTCCGCATTTTCCGCCGCGGCTCCCGCTTTATGCGCTGTCCCCCTGAGATGCGACGCGGCAAGGGTGTCAACGCACGTGGCGTCCCACACTAGAGCACGTCCCCGTTCCCAGGGGACCAACGTCATACCATCGGGTCTCTTGCCATCATCTCGGATAACTCCAACAGGCTCTAGAAGAGCTGGAACCTCTATGGTGGCTAGAGCCCTTTTTATAGTATCGTTAAGGGAGCCGTGGCGGGAAAATCTGCCCGAACTTTTGGAACAGGAGAGCCCATGAACTCCAAGACAGTCGACCTCCTTTCCACACGGACATCTATGTAGAATACATAATGGTGCCCCTAACCGTAGACCAACGGCGATACGGAAACTTTCGTCGTCAAGCAGTGTGCCGAGGTTCGCAGAAGGCAGTGCGTGTAACCAGTGGCCGGATTCCTTTTCTACTGAAGCCAGAAGCCGGGCGCGATGTTGATCACTGATTGGATTTTGAGCCAAATGTTTATAGGTATTTTGTACCAATGGTGTATCCCAAAGTTTTTGAAAGTTTGATTCCTTTGGAATGTCATCATTGGGACATTTTATTTTCCAGGCTCTAATTGCCTCCAGTGCACATGTTAATTCAATACGATTTTGATTTAAGATTTTTGAACTTAAATCTTGAACACTGTGCACCGAAGATAAGAACGCCGGTAAAGCAATACTAGAAATTTTTCGCACGCCGATGCCACCGAATTTAACAGGCAAGGTTGCTTGGGACCAAGAAATTTCATCAAATGATAAATTTAGAATTTTTTCAAGAGTTTCTTTTAAGGTGGCATCCAATTGATCGAGCAGGGCCGGAAATTTCCAGATAGGGCTTGCGCGGAGTGCATATATTAATTTTGGAACAAAAAGGCAGTTTTTTAGTAATGTAAATGCTATATGCGAATTTAAAACACCCAATCTGTTTGAATTTTCAGAAAAAAGTTTAAATTTATTATCCAAAAATGGCTTTATACCTTCATTTAAGAGCGGTGCACCTAGGAGGAAAAGCGAATCTTTAAAAAGGATTTTAATATTAGGAGCATGTTCGTTAAATTTTTTGATAATAGATGGAATGTTATTTGATAAATTAGAACTAATAAATATTTCGCATTTTGAAGGATTTAACTCGAGACCTATTTCCTGAAAGGCTTGTTTAATGTGGATAAGGTCCTTGATTACCGTATTCGCTTTACCTCCTATGGTTCCATCGTCTAGGTACCAAACGTTGAATTTTGAATTTAGGGATGATATACAATGATGGATACCGAGACTAAATAGAGCTGGACCAAGTGGATCACCCTGCTGAACGCCTACAGCTGATTCAATACAATGCTCATGGTAAAATAATTTAGAAGGAGAACTGTAGCATTGCCAGATATATGGGAAGATATCCGGAATGTGTGAGGCAGCTTCGTTGAGCAGGGTGGTCCTATCTAGGGAATTAAAAGCATTCTTCACGTCGACTTTGAGTAGCACTTCCACCTCATCTGATGCAATGAAAGTGCGCGCGGAGTGTAAAAGTTATTGCAAAAATATATGTTGATCCCTAGACACTTTTGATGTGTGTATATTACAAATAAAAATTAAATACTTAAAACAACAATAACTCGTCGAGACGTCGATGAGCCTTGGAACAATTTCTTTATAGAAAGCTTTCAGTTCTGTTCCCCACGGGACCATCGTTTCTGCAGCAAAGGTCGAAAATAAGTAACTATAGCGATAGCTACGCAAATGAAAATAAAACTTCAAAATTCAAAATTACGTCGGGGTCACCAATAAAGCGTCTTAGCTTTTAAATAAATGATACTGCTGATATTTGTAAATAAATGTTTTTTAAATAAAATAATAACATAACTTGAATTTGATTGACCTTGGTCGATGGGACGAGCATTGGTGTGGGACGCTACTTGCGTCGACACCCTTGCTAGGTCTCATCTCCAGGGCACCTCTGCCAGGGCCGGGGCTGCAGCGGACTTAGCTGAAAAGGCCAAAAGTCGTAAATACGAGTCGAGTAGCAACGACTACGTGTTTGTGCCTTTTGGTCTTGAGACAATGGGTCCGTGGGGGCCAAGTGCAAAGAAGTTCTTTAAAGAGTTGTCTAAGCGCCTGGTTAATGCTGTCTGTGACAAGAGGGCTGGCAGTTTTCTCGCGCAGCAAATCAGCATTGCTGTGCAGCGGGGGAACGCTGCAAGTGTTCTTGGCACACTGCCACAGAAACAAATCATGGGTGAGTTTTTTTTATTTATAATTAGTTTTCTAATTTAGTTTTAATTTTTATTTTATATTGTTTGTATATTACTTCGAATAAAATTTTGGTTTAAAACTTGAATTTTAAAGTTTTTTTTTCTTTTTTTTTTTTTGGTTCTCTTCGCCCGATGGATGACGAATGAGATGATAGGGAAGGCAAAGGGTCTAGCCCATACAGCCAAGTCTGACGTAATACGAGTATATCTTTGTTTTTCATGAATTTATGTGGTCATCATCAAATTCCAGATACTGCAGAATTTGATGCTTTTCTTGGAGTCACTCGCGGCATTATAGCTCAAACACGTCGGGTAAAATATTGGAGTTGACAGCGCGGGGAACCCGCAACAAATAAACTGCAACTTGTGCCCCATATTTAAAGTCCAATTTATCGTTTTCCACAATTATTCACATTGTAGCACATTATTAAACAAAACAACACCACTTTTGGCCAATAATATCCACAGTAAATTAATTTACAAAACAAAAACTTGCACTTGACATGTCCACGCAAAATGGCGCGAAGAACATTTTCTTTTGCGTAGCTATCGCTACACTACTCCCAAAATTATGACGGGTGTCAAATAGGTTTTGACAATTATTGATATAAGGATTCTTTGTTAAAGTTATGTTATTATTTTATTAAAAATCATTTATTTAAAAGCTAAGACGCTTTATAACTATTGCAAATCGTTTCATATTTTCGACGCTTGCTGATCTGCGCTTGTAAATTGTATAACTGTATTGTATATGTAAATATTATTTATTTGTATGTTTATGTAAGTATGTATTAATTTATATATGTCATTATATTGTCTAATTAACCATGTACCTTTCATTGTTTAATTGCTCTTGTTGTCCCGAAGGTTTGACTGTCATAGAATGCCTAGCGGCATTAAGTCCGCCTTTGTACTTTGTGCAATAAAGATTTAAATAAATAAATAAATAAAACTGAATATAATTTAGCTCAAA
This sequence comes from Tinea semifulvella, assembly GCA_910589645.1. Lineage (NCBI taxonomy): Eukaryota > Metazoa > Arthropoda > Insecta > Lepidoptera > Tineidae > Tinea > Tinea semifulvella. The sequence continues at coordinate 3,727,861 of OU342604.1, forward strand.
TCCCCATACAAGACGAATCATACTTTCTTTCATATAAATAGATAAGTTGTTAATATTTATTATCATACGCACAATAATATCATTGTTTCGTACTAGAATTACACGGTGTATGAATAAAGACAACGTTTACTTACAAGTTTGTGCGAGAGGTACTTACTCCCTCCAATAGTTTGGGAAGAGTTTGCTCTGTAATCAATAGGCTGTTTGTATAGGACTCCACAGAGCAGCAGTTATTTGATTTCATAACAAGATGTCTTGCTATACTTCTCAGAATTTAGGATACAGGTACCGGCAGATAAATAGAGCGCTAAATGGCGTGGACAAAGCAAAGGATATTTAAGGCCGAAAGTTGTACTGGGAAAGTCATAACCATCACAGACCCTAGAACAAAGAGTTCCAGACCTCCACTGTTGGAAATGAGATCAGAAATTTCTGGAGAATTTAGCCTACAATCGCCACGCTGGCCAGACAGGTTGGCGAGGGTGTGATGTAAAATTTTAATGACAATTTATTAATCCACAAGTTTTTTTTTTTTTTAAACTAGCTTTACACATTTGACCTTGCGCCCACCTGATGGCAAGTGGGGAGCGAGATCCATGAATGTTAGCAACTGTAATCAGACACTCATAACTGACATCAGTCCCTAACACTATGCCGGCTTGACTGGACATGACGTCAATTCGTGCCTGATCCCGAAATGTGTGGATACACTTTACTGGGTTTATCGGCACGAACGGTGGATACTTCCCCGCCCGACAGACTGGGCAAATTACCACTATCAGTCTGCCTACCACCTATTAAATTATTGGTGGAACCGGGACCGACGACGGCTTAACGTAGGGGTACATGTTTGAACCAACCTTTTTAGAATGTTAAGGAAAGTCGTTTTTTTTTTTTTTAATTTCGACAACCGATCCATCACCGTGTGTGACAAGTGTTAGAATAATGGATGACCATTTCAATGATAAATTACTAAAGTGAGCAGTAAATTTATACAATCGGAGTTCAAAGCTCATATGTTCAAATCAGATAGGGCGAAAGCACTTGTCATGACCACTCGACATATATGCCCATATTTCTAGTAAAATGGGCGAGACCATAGAACAGAAAATAACGAATAGTACTCATATACAAGAGAGCCCTTCGTGCTAAATATTATTTATTATAAACTTTATTGCACAAAGTACAAAGGCGGACCTAATGCCGCTAGACATTCTATACTGGTCAAACCTTCACAACTAAAGCAGTTACGACAAGATAAGGCAGGTGCTATCAAAACTAATAGAAACATATTACACTTCAATATATACTAGTGAATAAATACTTATTTACTTACTAATACATACACAAATACATACAAATAAAACTCATACATACGTTCTATGAATATACATAAATATGATGTACCTACTATATGATGACTATAATGAGAGAAATAAATATAGCAGAGAGCTTATGGTAAATTTAAATAGTGCGCATTACTGTAGGTACTTTTAGCAAAATCTATTTATGCATAGTTTTATTTCGTGCACCTTACCGGCTTTAATCCGTATTGTGACGCAACCTGGAAATCCTGAAGATCAGACACTAACTGGGCTGATTATTTTCCTCACAGAAGCTGCAAGAGTCACCGTTTGTAAACGGCGCCATACTTTTTAAATTTGTATCTGATAGCGAATTTAATGTTTTATAAACGACTTTTATAATCAATTCACTTATTTATTATCTACGTATAACCTAGTGCTCTTATTGAAATCCCAACCGCATGCTTATTTTTACCAATGTCTATCTGTCCGTTAGTTCGAGTTTGTGCTGCGTGGCTTGATTTTTGTGTTGCTAGTATTATAAAAAAATAGCATCTATTCGAATGAATTTGTTTGTTTTTAAACCCGCCAATTGTAAAATAATTATATTATATATTGTTAATAATATGGTTTGATATATTTATTTTAGAATAACTGTCAGTATGCTATTAATATTATACGATTACTTGTAGGTAAGAATTTACCTCAATTAACAATTAACACTTTTCAACGTTTAATCGAACATTATTGACATAGTGATATTATTAATGGAAATAACTAATTACTAATAATTTCTAGCGAGCGGCTATGGCTCGGTTGTAAGAACGCTTTTGCTTAAAATCCTAAAAAAGATCGGTTCATGTACTAATAAGAAATACACTTTACTTACATGTCACAAATTTACAACACCACATCGTTACAAAAAAATAACATTAGACCGTCGCCAACGTCTATACAGCGTGGCTAATGTTTTTTTTTATATACTAGGGCGACATGTGACAAGATCCATGAATGTTAGCAACTGGAATCACACACTCATGACTGACATCAGTCCCTAACACTATGCCGATTTGACTGAGCTTGACGGCAATTCGAGTATGATCCCGAAACGTACAGATACGTAAGGATACACTTTACTGGATTTATCGGCACGAACGGTGGATGCTTCCCCAACCCATTGTAAAGTATGAGCCATTTGTAATGATGTCAAATGCCAATTTTTATTTTCAAGGAGAACTAATTGGAGGGTAGGTGTAGAAAGTGAAACACGTATATTTTTGCTGAATTAATTATTAATGGTAAACAATAGTCAAAAGTGAATTTATGTGGAATTTTTATCATAAAAGTAATAATAGTTTACATGTAAATTAAAAGTCTGCACCTAAACCTGCTGGTTTTTTAACTTTTCTTATATTTGTTGATTTACAACCTAAACTTAGAACTTCGGAATGGCTACTGGTGATAGATTTCACGAGACTCAACAGATGATTGAAGACAAGCTGTCTAAGAGGATGGCTGATTTTGAAGGTCAGCTTGCGGCGGCCAAGGACCCCCGTTCCAATATCAAACTGGAGGCCCTGGCCAAAGAATTTATGGATTTCAAATCGTTTGTGGCTGAAATGATGTCACTCCTGCGGCAGCAAATATCTGAAATGCAGAGCTCAGTGGACCGGTTGGAGACTAGAAGCCGCTCCAACTTCTTGCTGCTGAAGGGCTTTCCGGAGAATCAAAACGAGAACATTACTCAAGCCGTCTGTGATGTTTTAAAAGAAAAGCTAGGCATTACCGATGCTAACCCACAATGCTTTAGGTCATGTTATCGGCTTGGTGCTTCTAATGACTCTGTAACACGATCAGTAGTAGTGCACTTTTCAGACTACAAAATGCGTAACAATGTGTGGGTAAATAAGACCAAGTTTAAAGGGAGTCCCTACAGCTGCTCTGAGTTTTTGACCAGGACCAGACAATCACTGTTTACAGAGGCTCGCCATGCCTTTGGTGTTAGAAGCTGCTGGACCCAGGACGGCACCATCGTTGTCAAGTTGGCCGATGGTTCGAGGCACAAAATTGTACATCGCATGGACCTGACCACTCTACTTGCTGGACAGCAAGCTCATGGACAGCTGCAGGGTGAACCAAATGTGGTTAGGGATCGTCCCAAGAGAACCAACAGAAGATAATTTCCTACTATTTACTTTTGGACCGAGGCCGGGACCTGTGGGGCATTCTTGTGCTTTGCCTAGAGTGACTTATTATTTTTAGCCTTAGAACAGTGTAAATATTTTATCTTATTACTTTTTTTTTGTTTGTCTAATGTTATTTGCATTGTTTCTGGCTAAAACACACACTGACAACCACTATAAACTTCCAATTTGTTAAATAAATATACATGTTATTTTGTATGTGGTGAAGTCTGAGTGCGCTTTACTGATCTCGGCCTAAGACTTATAGTCCCTTCTTGGCTGGGTTTTACCTCCAATGGTTATTTTGACATGGTGGTACTTCGGCTGGGAGGTGGCTGTTAATATTAAATTCTAATGAGTTGTTTTAGTTTTGGGTTTCTAGTGCTTAGTAATATTGGGTTGGTTGTTGTGATGGTGATGTCAGTAATAGCAATAGTAAATAGTCTCACTAATATATTCTTGTCATTTGGCTGGTACACAGATGTGTCTCATTTAATATCATAATATACAAACTACACAGTTAAGTAAGATATTTATAGATTATTCGCACTGTACGGCAATTATACACAACACACGTTTTATTTTTTATTTTTTTACCATTTATAACTTAAATTGTAATAAACAACACACTACACATCGCGAGATAGCCCATTATCATCGCAGAACTAAACTCATTACTCTTTATCAAGTAAAGTTATCTCACACAAAATTGCAAAATACTATGCACACGCTCGCAGCAGTCAGCCCAGGGTTTTGTCATGCTATATTGTTGGTTGCCTAGATATTGATCAAATAAATCATTATGTTCCAAGGTCATACAAAATAGCAAATTGAGTTCACAAATTGAATAATGATTGATTGACAGTTTTAATTTTTTTTTTTTTTTTTTTTTTAATTGTCTTTAAAGGACATTGTACAGAATACATCAGTCCTAAACACGTAATTTATTTGCATAATATATGTTTTTGCATATATGCACTTTTGACCAATAATATCCACAGTAAATTAATTTACAAAACCATAACTTGCACTTGACATCTCCGCGCAAAATGGCGCGAAAGACTCTTGACAGTTTTAAAATTATCTTTTGTTTATTTTGTTTGTTTTTTTTTATTTGTTCAAGGCATTGTAACTAACCTTACAGCCAATCTTTGTTATTTCTTTTTTATTTTTTAAAGTGTTCATATATATATATATTTTAAGTGTTACCTTCATAGGTATTTGTATGTGTGTATACATTGTATAACTTTTTAAAATTATTATGGGAACAAATTATAGCATGGCAATTCCAACTTATTTTTGTTTATATAGGTATAGATATAACTAGTAGATATAATTGTTTTTTCTTTTTCCAAGAACTTTCCTAAGTTTCTGATTGTTTTGTGTTAAAGCAATTACTGATAATAATTACGTGTTAACACTCAACTACTTTTAACAGCTGTAATACGATCGATCCTGGAGAAATCGTTATCGCCAATGTTTTGTTTTTATTGTTGCGACTAACACACCGGCAGGACATGCAGGTTAAATTATAAAAAAAACCCCTTTGGATATTTTATATTTATATTATAATTATATTTATATATATATATTATATATATATATATATATATTGTACATTTTAAGTAAGTTTATTATATTATTATAACAATACTACCGTATATGTCAGATACAGAAAGTGATTACTCCTTTCATTCAATTGTAAGCAGCGATACATCTACTGAATTCTATGATTCTGTGGCAGGCTTAGACGTGTTTTTGGACGAACAATTTTCCCCTCATAGGAAGAACTTCAACGTATGTCACATCAATGCACAAAGTGTGCCTGCACACTACACGGATCTACTCACTACTTTCATCTCTCCTACCGTCATCGACGCTATCCTCATCTCTGAAAGCTGGCTCAAACCCTCACTAAATTCAACATCTTACTCACTTCCTGGTTATGTTCTTATTCGCAATGATCGCACGGGTCGTGGTGGTGGTGGAGTGGCAATCTATCTTCGTGCTGATCTCTCCTATAAAATGGTTCGCTGCTCGCCATCACTTTACTCTGCATCTTGCGAATATATATTTATTGATGTCAGCTTTTCCGGTGCAAACATACTAGTTGGAGTTGTCTACTGCCCTCCGTCTATAAATTACTTCTCGTGTCTTGAAAATACTCTAGATGAGATCGTACCGGGATATACTCACAACTTAATAATGGGAGACTTTAATACATGTCTTCTAGACGACCACGTGTTAACAAAGTCACGTGCCTCCAAGCTATTAAATATCATTTCCTCAGTAAATTTGTCCCTCCTGCCAACTGGCTCTACCCATCACCTTGCCACTTCGGATACACTTCTCGATCTAATGTTTACATCCCGCCCTGATTCTATTTCTTGCCATGGTCAGCTCCTAGCCCCTGCCTTCTCCCATCACGATCTCATCTATGCGTCATATAAATTAAAACCTCCCAAATACCGTCCGCCTATTGTTTTTATGCGGCATTTCTGCAGTATAAATATGGAAAGCCTTCGTGATGATACCAGTTTAATAGATTGGAGCTGTCTTGACAAGCTCGAAAATATTGGTGATATTATAGACATTTTTAATTCTGAGATTCTGAAACTTTTTGATCGTCATGCTCCAATACGTCCTACAAAAATTAAGCGTCCCCCAGCGCCATGGATAAGTGAGGCAATCCGCACAGCGATGAGAACTCGTGACAGTGCTTACCGCAAATATAGACGACGTCGTAGTGATGATAACTGGGCTGCATATAGGGCTGCAAGAAATCGGTGCAATCAGGTGTGTAGAACCGCCAAACGCCGCTATTTTCATGAAAACATTAATAATAAATCTTCTTCCAATATTTGGAAGTTCCTTAAATCTCTTGGGTTGGGTCGTACGCAGAGCCAGCCTTCGGTTGGTTCTGTAACACCCGATCAGCTCAATATTCATTTTGCCTCAGCCCCGATGCTTGATGCTGCTATTAAAAGTAGAACTCTGGTGGAGATTTCACAGATGCCGACACTCGACATTGAACCTTTTGGCCTTACAGAAGTTTCTGATGATGTAATCCTTAAGACGATTAACTCCATTACTTCTAAAGCAATAGGATGTGATTCCATTGGTCGTGCTATGATCCTCATTATTATTGATTTACTTTTACCTGTCATTACTCGTATAATAAATTTTTCCCTTACCTCTGGCCAATTCCCATCCTTATGGCGCGGAGCCTATATCATTCCAATTCCTAAAATTACTTCTCCAACACTTCCTTCACATTACCGCCCAATTTCGATTTTGCCATTCCTATCCAAGGTTTTGGAGTCTATTGTTCACAAACAATTATCACTTTTTCTTCAAGAAAATAGGCTCCTTAACCCCCTCCAATCTGGATTTCGCCCCGGTCATAGCACAACTTCAGCTTTACTAAAAGTAACTGAAGATATCCGAAACGGCATGGATGATACTAAAGTCACTGTATTAGTACTCATTGATTTCACAAATGCCTTTAACACAGTTGATCCTGAATTGCTAATCGCTATTTTGTCTCGTCTTAGGATCTCATCAGAAACTTTAAATTGGTTTACACAATATCTTTGTGGTCGTCGACAACAAGTGCGTATAAACGAGGCATTATCGGGCTGGTGTAACTTAGAAGCAGGCGTCCCACAAGGTGGCATTCTCTCTCCTTTACTCTTCTCATTGTTTATAAATAACATCACCTCTTCTCTTCACTGTCATTATCACTTGTACGCCGACGACTTGCAGCTCTATGTCCAGACAGATATCAACACACTCAATAGTGCAATAGCTTGGCTGAATTCCGATTTATGTAATGTTTACTCTTGGTCATCGCGGTTTGGCGTCGCTGTCAACCCGAATAAGTGTCAATCAATTATCATTGGTAGCTCTCGACTACTATCTAAAGTAGATATGAGCACGATTGACCTTGTTCGGTATGATGGCGTGCCAATTGCATTCTCCGGCGAGGTTAAGAACCTTGGTATACACCTCGATTCTCATCTTAGCTGGGGCACGCAGACTGCCAACACTAGTCGTAAAATATTTTCTTCACTGCACTCTCTTAACAAATTCAAAAATTTCTTGCCTATGAAAGCTAAAATAACTTTGGTACAGTCCCTGTTGCTTCCTCTGCTCGACTATGGTGACGTGTGTTGTGTGGATCTCACTGAAGAATTATTAAATAAAATGGAACGTCTACTCAACGCATGCATCAGGTTTATATTTTGTCTTCGTAAATACGACCACATATCACCTTTTCGAAACAAATTAAAGTGGTTAGCCATTCGTCCTCGGAGGAATCGCAGAGTACTCTGCATGTTATACTCAATACTTAATGAGCCCGCTACCCCCAATTACTTAAAAGAGTGCTTCACTTATCTTGGCGCTACCCATGACAAAACTCTCCGTTCTTCCTCTAATTCTACTCTGTCCATTCCCACTCACCATTCTTCTTTTGTCTCAAAGTCCTTTGCAGTTGTAGCCGTAAACCTCTGGAATCAGTTGCCTATAAACATCCGGCAGGCCCAGATCAGGGCTATCTTTAAAAAACTTGTATATGCACACTACATGAAGTCATAATAAACTTAGTTTAGTTCTGGCGTTGCTGATAATTATACTTGTATTTGATATGGTTATAGATAGTATTACATTTAATTTAATATGTATGTATATTATTATTGTTTTTATGTGTAGTTTATATGTATGTATTTGCATGTAGTATTAGTATGTAGATATGTAAATATTATTTATTTGTATGTCTATGTGTATGTAAGTATGTATTAATTTATATATGTCATTATATTGTCTAATTAAGCCTGTAATTGCACCTACCTTTCATTGTTTAATTGCTCTTGTTGTCCCGAAGGTTTGACTGTCATAGAATGCCTAGCGGCATTAAGTCCGCCTTTGTACTTTGTGCAATAAAGATTTAAATAAATAAATAAATAAATAATATTGTAAGTTTGCCATGGTGATTTTTATATAAAAATAACACTGCTTGTAACAAAACTCTAAGAGCTGTAATGATGATGAACAAACATCTTTTTTTTTTTTTCAAATGTTAAAAATACGATTTAACAGCCTAGCGCTACAGTGGGATATTATGGCTTGACGATAAAGCAATGTGTACTGGTTTTATTCTATTCTGTGGACGAGAGCTTAGCTTATCAGCTGCAGTTACCCCATACCGCTCATAACTCATACAAAGGGAGCGACACAATCTTTTTTTAATAGGAAACTTCGAGGCTAAGCCTCTTTCGGTGTATTTGAACAAATCGCCTACTTTTTTTGTTCTATAAAAGTTACTGCTATTAAATTGATTTAATGCTAACTTTTCTAGGGATCATTATCATATTTTTTTTGATGGTGTAGGGAGCTGGTGGTGTCTTCGATGTAAGAACGCTTACCTTAACAATCTAAAAAGGTGGGTCCAAACCTTGTTATTTACTTTTTTTTTTAAATACATTTGATGGTAAGTGGCGTGCGAAGTCCATGGATGTTAGCAACTGGTATCAGCCTTTTTTTTTTAAATACGGAGATCGAAAAATCGCCTGATGATACGACATCAGCCTGAAGGGCCAGCGCGGGAGGTCGCATGCCCGAATCACCGTGAGGCCTCATAAGGAGACCCCAAGGCGCCTACGGACTAAAACTCTATAAACTATCTCTCTTTCACTGTTGGCCCTGTGTGCTCTAACAGCTAAGTCTGAGTCGTGTCTACGGAGTGAAGGCACTCGTTCGCCGCGTAGACTTCAATCTAGGCAGATTGCTTGATTTAAGTATTGATGCCGTCCGCGTCGCCATTCGTGTCGGACTGCAGCTTTCCTGGTGCACTCATCCACCTGATAGTCTATAGTAGGTAGTCTTAACATGTACATGTAATTTATACTCTTGGTCAAGACGCCCAAAGGGTTGTTGTCAATCCGAGCAAATGTCAGTCGATCATAATAGGAAGCTCGCGGCTGTTGAGCAAAGTTGATACTAGCAGTATTGACCTTGTTCGGTTTGACAGCGTCCTAATTGCGTATTGCAGTGAGGTGAAGAATCTAGCTGGACAAACCAAGTCACCAGAACCAGTGGTAAAATATTTTCTTCTTTGCACTCTCTAAATAAACTTAAAAACTTTCTGCCGTTAAAAGCTAAAATAACCCTTGTCCAAAGCCTTCTTCTTCCTCTCCTCGACTATGGTGACGTGTGCACTGTGCAGCATAATTGATGTGTCACTTATACTTTCCTTGCACCTACAGTTGTTCTAATTAGTCCCAAAGGTTTGGCTGTCAGAGAATGGCATTAAGTCCGCCTTTTGTACTTTGTGCATTAAAGTTTTGAAATAAATAAATACTTTCCCCTGAACTACCTACCAGGTGCTAAATATGGAAAGGCGTTGTCAGTAGAAAATTCGAAAAGGAAACTTTAATTCGTCACAATAAGTAAAGCAAACAAAATCTGCGCAAACACCGGATGGGAGGGTAGTTAAGGAAAAACTGTTTCGGTCCATAAACGTGGTGCTTACCCTACAAAGTCGTCGTGACACGGCTCACAAATCCTCAAATACACTTAATATAATAAGGGGACTGGTAAAATCACTAGGGCTTGCTTGGAATAGGGTAAATGCACAATTTCAGGTAGGTTTTAAAAAATATTTTTGTTTCATTTAATTCTCAAGTTTGCCGGTTAAGATTACAATATGGTTGGTATCACTATCACTACAAATTATAAAACAAAGTCCTCCGCCGCGTCTGTCTGTCTGTTTGCAATAAACTCAAAAACTACTGCACCGATTTTCATGCTGTTTTCACCAATAGATAGAGTGGTTCTCTAGGAAGGTCTAAGTATATCATTTGTTAAGTTTCTGTATACATTATTATTATTAACATTATTAACGATATTAAAGTAGATATTTGCACGGCCGCTGTCAAGGTCGAGCGCTTATGGAGATGAGAATTGAATAATATTTTGTAATTATGACGCAAGCTTAGACGTAAATAACGAAATCCACTATTAACGTTTGCGACTAACCTCTCGTTCCGAGACACGATAATAGTAACCTAAGCATGCTTAAAACCGTTCGGATACATGCATAAACTGTTTTTTCAAAGCTTTGTGACATCACAAATGACATCATTCCTTGCGCTTAGACTGCTCACGATATCGAGGTAGATCGCTCTAAGCGCTGTATGTTGTTTGTCATTATGTCGCGCGACATTTTCAAGTTTAATTAATATTAGGTTTTCTTTTAAATTATTTAATATTGTAATTCGTTTATACTGTTTGTATATTACTTCTAAAACAAATCTATAATTAATATTTAAGTAGGAAGTAACTAAAAATGTCTGTACACGGCAAGTTATTTTAAAAGACGAAAATAAGTTAAAAATAGTAAACGTGAAACATATAAAGATGAAAAAAACGAGAGAGATATGTTTGTTAGTATTCATACTTAAAGATGTGGAATCCGCAATTTATCATCTATACATTAAAAAAAAACTATTATGTTACGAATAAAAATGTGATTTAGACCGTTCTGAATTGCAATCACGCTCTGAGCATCCATATCGTGATATTTGATTCAGAACGACTGTCAGTATCATATTCATTCTAAGCGCTCTGAACATGATTCGGAACGATGTGTAGATAAAAGAATATGGCCGCTGGTTAAGTAGATAAGAGCAAACGTAAAAGTATATTTAGGTATTCTAAAATAGACTAGGAGGTTTAAAATATTTCAACCCTGCAATAGATGGGAGCACTATTGTTGGCTTCAGCTACTCACCTCGAGTCGAATAACCGGAGATGACATCCCGTGACACCAAATTGGGCCGAACTCGATAAGTGACAGCATTTCCAAAGGGTTATGAAATCCGTCATTTCAATTCCAGTTAGTTTTGTGATAATACTAAATCCAGAAATAACTTCTTGAACTCCTGTAGTTATTTATAATTATTATTCCACTTTATCTATATATATAAAGGTGAATGTCTGTGTGTGTGTTCCCTATGCATTGCAAAACTACTTGTCCGATCGGGATGAAACTTTGGAAATATGTTGTGTGAATATCGGGGAAGGTTTCTGACATATTAGACTGCATAATAAGTAAATCTTAATACATAAAACAAAGTCGGGTTTGTTAGAACACTTATAACTCGAGAACGGCTGGACAGATATTCACGGTTTTTGATTTGTTGGATTTGTCTCCGTCCCGAATAGCAGAATAACCAAAAATAAAAATGGAAAATTGAAGAAAAAAATAAAAAACATTTACCAATACAAAAAGTTCGTGGTTTTCGTACGTGTCAAACAATGTTGATTGTCAAATTACATATACGTATATTGTATTAAGTCCATAAAATCATAAATTTAGTTCAGCTAATAAGTAACAAGATCGTAATTGACTGTCATGCGGTACGAAGTTCGCCGGATCAGCTAGTTATATATAATGGTGGCTAAATTAAATCATTGAATCATAGTACGAAAGTTATCGACATAGCTTTCAAAATTAGCAAGTTGAAGTGGCAATGGGCTGGACACGTCTGTCGCAGAAGCGATGAACGATGGAGTAAACGGGTCCTGCAGTGGAGACCACGTACTGGAAGACGCAGAGTGGGATAAGACCCCGCCAGATGGACAGGTGACCTGAGGAAGGTCACTGGTGGGGGATGGATGAGGGTGGCAGAAGATTGTGTAAAATGGCGAGCCTTGGGGGAGGTCTATATCCAGCAGTGAAGAGACACAGGATGATGATGGTGGCTAAATTTAATATGAAATAACACAGAAAAAAGAAAAATGCATGAAATTGGATTTATTTAACATATTATTTTATGACATTACATTTTTTTTTTTACAGCCCCTACAGAGCGTTTTATTCTTTAAGTAGTTGTTCATCATCATCATCATCCCTATATCTCCACTGCTGGATGTAGGCTTGCCATTTCACATTTTTTGCCACCCTCATCCAACCCCCACCAGCGACCTTTTTCAGGTCATCCGTCCATCTTCCCACTTTGCGTTTTCCTGTACGTAGTCTTCACTCCAGAACTCGTCTACTCCATGGGTCATCGGTTCTGCGACTGACGTGTCTGGCCCATTGCCACTTCAGTAGTTGATTCATGATATCAAAAAATTGTTTATTATATAGAAATAAATGGTTTAGTTCCGAATTTTTAGTGAAAAAAATAGGTTCATAAAAAAAGCTACGAGTATGAGAGAGGTCTCCAGTTAGTAGTGTTTGATTTATGACAAAGCGAATGAAAAGTCTAAAGTACCTACTCGTACTGAGTCTGACGGTGAAATTTAATTTGGCATCGACAAGCTTGTCGTTTGCACGCGGAGGGTATATTCTCATATTGTCTTTGCCACTTTATATAACAGTTACTTTAAGATGATACGAGATGAGCCTTGCTTGTGCAAAACCTCATATCTATACCAAGTATATATCTATAGTAATGGTGGTCAGCGGAAGAAACTTTGGGAATGGCTGTTGGCTCGCATATTAACTCTTAAAAGTAAATCAAAATCAAAATATCTTTATTTTCCAGAATACTATGTACAAAATAATAATGTGGTCTTATACATAATTTCCGACGCATTCTACCGCTATCATGAAAATATTAAATATATATCATGAAAAAGTATCATCACGACCGTTTCCCTTTCAGGGTGGTCAGAAACCACGCTTATAAATAAGCAGATTCACATTTAGTCAACTTTACTATAGGCCAATCATGACAAGTAGCAAGCTCGTCGATGTCTCCAGCGTACCAAACTCGAGAAATATCACAAATAAATTAAATATTAATTAAATGTATTTATTTACAATCATAAATATTTTTGCGTCCCGACCAGGAATCGAACGCGGTACCTCCGAGTCTAAATCCACGGACTTAACCGCTAGACCACGGAGGCAGTTAATGACAAATAGGATTGTTTATGATTGTCTATGTAAAAAAATAATGTTGTTCATTCAATCTTCTAGAAAATCTTGCACAGTTTTTCTAGTAATTGTATTTTGTTTAAACCTTCAACAAACAATAAAATTATAAGCGCAAAACATAAACGCAATTAAAACAGTTTTAAATTTAAGAATAGAGCTTAGGTTTTCCTGGACAACTTTTACTATTAAACCAAATTTATTTCCTAAGACCAACAGCTGAAGGTTGAGATTCCTATGATTTGTGTAATTTATTCCAGTTGTCAAACATGAATAAAATATTAACTTTTTTGTCTGAGAAATGTAAGTTGCGTCTTAAGTTTTCTACTTAGAAGAATATATTTACTAATTCATGCATACAGCCCCCGTACCAAGGGTTGTAACATAATTTACCAAGTAGCAGACGTACCAACAGTCAGGAAGATTTTTATCTTCAAACAGCTTAAATTACACCATAATCTAAAACTAAAAGAATACAGGAATTTCATGTTCCCTTCACCCGCAGTACATATGCGCAGAAACAGTACGATTACCTATTCCCCAAGCTGTACAACCATTTCAATTCAACCCACCTAAATCTAAAAGAACTAATATTTAGATCACTTAAAAATTACCTATCTGACCTCGATTATGACAAAGTGTAAACTAGCGAACAATATATATATATATATATACTCAGGTAATAAATTATAAGGCAAAATTATAAAATCCCTAAAAAAAATATTAATATAAATAAATACATTTAATTAATACTAAATTTATTTGTGATATTTCTCGAGTTTGGTACGCTGGAGACATCAACGAGCTTGCCACTTGTCATGTTCATCTGTTCCCGTCTTACCTACGCTGCGCCAGCCTGGCACCACCTTCTGGCCAAGACTAATAGGGACAAGATCCAAAGTCAGCAGAACATATCGCTCAGAGTGGTCTCCCGAGCGCCGTGGTTCGTGCGTAATTGCACCATAGCTCGAGATCTGGAGATGCCTACTATTGAAGAGTTTGTCATCGGCCTGACTAGACGTATGATCTATCGGGCCGACAACGGACACTTCAAGCATCTCCAGAATATCGCTCCGTCTTGCGCTCGGCCCCCCAACTTCCTAGAGAAGTGCTCCTGGAGGAGAACTGAAGTAGCCGAACCCAGATCCCCTGGGCTCGTGAGCCATACGGGCGCTGTTATACCAGTAACGGTGCCCAGCACTAAAGGTGCACGACTTACCAGCGGGTGATTACTCGATGAGATCCTGCCGGGAAGAACGGGGGAATGTCCCCATGCCCAACCGAGGCCCATTAGACATCCGGGCCTGGACGACCCCACTGTCTGTCTGCCACTTGTCATGATTGGCATATAGTAAAGTTGGCTAAATGTGAATCCGCTTCTTTATAAGCGTGGTTTCTGACCACCCCGAAAGGGAAACTTATAAAATTTACTTTATAAAATCCTTAACATTTTATATCTTACACTCCCTCTTCCCTCACCCTCCTCTACACACACAAATACCCCCATAGAGAAAACACACACACAGATATAAACAACAAATCAAATCAAATCAAAATAATTTATTTCCGTATGGTTAGCACGTAACACTTGGATATTGTCAATACATACAAGCCAATAAATAAATAAAAAAAAAACAAATAAAAATTATTACCATTGACCATGGCTGGACCGAACCCAACATCAATACAATAATTATAACTAAAACATTGTTGCCATAAACGAGCAATTTGTTCTTACTTACAGCTAGATACTTAATATTAAATTCGTAGCTGTAAAAAGGCCATGTCAGCTTACAATCTAAAAATAATGATATTTATGTCCATAAATATTAACTCGTGGCTGTAAAAGCCGTGTCAGCTTACAACTACACAAGTATAATATTAATGTCAAATAAATATAATTAATAATATATAATATAAAAAAAATAAACACTTATATACTATACTTAAAATACCTACCCACTCTTCCAGCAGGTATTCAGATTCCTTCACAGTATCTGCAGCTCGCCAGTGGAACAGACTTCCTTTAATTATCAGACAGGCACCATCACTTAAAATATTTAAAGATAAGCTATACCTACACATACTTATTTCACAAGCAGAATAAGTCGCCGTAACTCACTTATTATATATGCGTATTTGTGTATTTTATATTTATTTGTTTATGTAGGTCAAGTCAATCAGTCAATTTAAAAAAATATATGCATAAATTTATCATTTCATAACAAATTCTATACATTTCATATATATGGAGAAAATGGTTATCAAAACCAATAAATGGCTTATAAGCATATGTTAAACATGGTATAAAAGATAATCAACCTGCCTTTCTGCAACCGACTGTAACAATGTTTTACTAATTGTTGTTTCCTATTTCCAGCACCCGCACGGTGAATCCATGGATTGCTAAGAAAGAAGAGCCAAATTAGACCGAGGCATGGATATATTGAATGTCCACAGTAAAGTATTTTACAAAACAAAAACTTGCACTTGACACGTCCGTGCAAAATGGCGCCAAGGACTTTTACATTTTGGCAATTTCATCAGGTTTTTTTTTGTATGGCATTTGACCTAAAATACGAGTATAAGCAGGTCAGTCACCAGCTTTGGAAGGCGTTCAATTTCGAAGTAAAAGTTGGAAATTTGAACTTCACGGCCGGAATGGTATTAAAGCGACGTCAGATAAGTCTTTTTTTATCCCAGTCATCCTGACCGATCCGGATTATACTAAAAAATTTGTTAGAATTGATGACTTATGTCAATAGCCCGAGAATTCAAGATTTTTGTTGCTGACGTGGTTGTATAGAAATTAAAACGCACCGACGACGAATGAAAACCAATGGGTTAATTATTGTTTACATAAAATTAGAAGAATAAGAAGCAGGACCAAGTGGTTACGCCGATATATATATGTATATATTGTTATGTATCTATCACTATTAATTTTCACTCCCCACCTACCTCTAACTCCTTTAAAAACCCTAAATCACGCTAATCACGAAAAATCACACCGCGAATTCTCCAAGTGCCATGCTCAAATAACTACCACGCTAAAACCAATATAAACACTCTGAAATTAGTGAACCAGCCAATGGACGCCAGGAAGAAACACCGATCGCCGCATCTACTAGTTAGTAGGTTTCCTCTCCTAATGTTACTATTCTCCACAACCAAGTATAAATTATATTAGCAGTAAAAGAGATTGACGAACCAGATATATAATGCGAAAGTTGTGGGTAAAAGAGGCCCTGGCAGACCAAGACTTGTCAGTCACGATCAAATAAATAAAACATAAGATGAAGGTGCATTAAAAAGCCATCGAAACAAAAGGGCATGTATGAAGAGGTTGATGAATGTCGAAGAAGCGAAGGAGGTATGTCGTGATCGTGAAAAGTGGCGCTCAAGTGTCTCTGCCTACCCCGCAAGGGATTTGGCGTGAAGATATGTATGTATGATAGTAGTATTTGTCAGCCAAGTGAATTACACACTGCCTTCAGTGATGAGTTAGATACACCACAATAGATGATAGGTAAAACGTTATATAGACAAAAAAATACCGATCCACATTAGGTCAATGGTTAGACTTAAGTTAAAATGTAAAAGTTTATTTTCGAATCGGACGAAGATAAGGCGGTTCAATATCCTGTTCGATACGAGTACATAGAGGCACCAGTTATGACCGCTATTTGGCGCCCAGTCACAAAGCTTAATTAAAAATGAAATTAAAAGCTGAAAATTTCAAATGACTTTTTCTTTGAGATATGAACATGATTTTAATTAAGTACTTTAATATCAAGTGCTTAGATAAATAAAGCTAGAAGTACTGTAGAACACGTAGGCGGCTCATTTGTCTGTATTTAGCACAAAGTTAGGAGACAATTCATACAAAGACCATCTAATTAATTGCACCAGTAACTAAAGGCATTAACACACTGTGTTCGGAGAACATTTCATGTCACTATAAAAAAAATACTTAACTTTGTAATCGCTAACTTGGTAAATTTTCGGAGTATTAATAAAATATTTTATATAGTACACACAGCAGTACATATGTTATTAGAAACATAACATAATATAATTATAACTTATCTAATATATGTTTACTCTTTAGTTTAGGCGCGGTGGTGGCTCGGTTGTAAGAACGCGTACCTTAAATCCTACAAAGGTCGGTTCAAACCCACCCGGCATGTACCAATGAGAAATACACTTTTCTTACGTACATTTGTCATAGATTTACAACACCACCGTTTCCGTGCCTCGGAGAGCACGTTAAGCCGTCGGTCCCGGTTCCACTAATGCCAACTTGTGGAATCGTTAATAAATTGTCATAAAAAATTGACATCATATCCTCGCCAAGTCGTCTGGCCAGAGCGTGGCGAGTGTGGGCCAAATTCTCCTGTTCTGGAAGGCCCATCTCCAGCAATGGAGGTCTAGGACGCTGTGCTATAGGGGCTGTAATGAATGAATAATGAAATATAATGTACCAATTAGGTGTTACAGAATTTACAATAAAACCCCACTACATAGTAGCTATGTAATAAAATATATAAGAGTAAAGTATCATCACGACCGTTTCCCTTTCGGGGTGGTCAGAAACCACGCTTATAAATAAGCGGATTCACATTTAGCGAACTTTACTATAGGCCAATCATGACAAGTGACAAGCTCGTCAATGTCTCCAGCGTACCAAACTCGAGAAATATCACAAATCAATTAAATGTTAATTAAATGTATTTATTTACCCTAATAAATATTTTTGTGTCCCTACCAGGAATCGAACCCGGTACCTCCAAATCTAAATCCACATATCCTAACCGCTAGACCACGGAAGTAGTTATATAAAATTAATTGCTGGCTTGTTTTATTATTTTTAGTTTATATATTTTTTTTTTCAATTTATAATTTACGATTATTTTTTACGCAGTTAGGTTTTTTGGTGAATGCTGTGACACCTAATTGGTACCCAACCGGTTTTATTTTGATATTAATATCACCATAGCAAGTTTACAATATTAGTTACCCTTAAAATTTTATTTTTATTTATTGGCATTTGACATCATTGCAAATGTTACATAGTTTTAACTAGAACAACAAATAGGTGGTTAGCGGACTGATGGTGATAATTTGCCCAGTCTGCCGGGTCGGGGAAGAATCCACCATTCGTGCCGATACCCTGTAAAGTGTATCTACACGTTTCGAGATCAGGCTCGAATTGCCGTCAAGCCCTGTTAAGCCGGCATAGTATCTGTAGCGTTAAAAAAAACCAACAATCGACGAATGTGTTGCACTTGACTTAAATGCTACGTTTCATTCGGTCTCGGTCGAAATATTGAATAGCTGCGCACGAGTTTGTGACCGAAGCGACTCATTCGCTCACGACATTCACGTCATTGATCGGCGGATCGTCCCCGAAAACAGCCGCGCCGTACTCCACGCTGCTGTTTCCGGCACTGCGGTTCGACCCCCATCACGTATTAAAAATTATTCATCATATATCATATAGTCAATTAAAGTTGTACCCCTCTATTTGGGGTTCAACCTTCAACATTCCACTTTCAACGTTCCACTTCAACCTTCAAAATTCAACTTCAACTATACTACGCGCCTGGATCCAGAGCGCCCTCTCCACATGCACTACGACCAGCCCCCGCCTGTACTACGACCAGCGCCCAGATCCTCACTTCGGCGCGGCACAGCGAGTTCGCCAGGGGAGTACCGCTCCGTGGCGTGGCAGGAAAGCTCTTGTTACGGGGAAAGTGGTAACATGTTAGAGACTGATGTCAGTCATAAGTGTCTGATTCAAGTTGCTAATATTCAGGGACCTCGCGCACCATTTACCATCTGGTGTTTGCAAGGTGACGTGCTAGTATAATAATAATAATAATATGTTGCAGTAGCTATGTTTTGCAACACATTGTGTGTTAATGTGTCTACGTCCTTAGATGAAAGTCTACGTAAATAGAAGTTTAAAGTTGGCAAGTCACCATATAAAGTTCGGACTAACTGCGTTGACATTTTTTTGTAGTGGAATTTTCATGCATTTTTGAATACAATTTATGTGACTTTTCAAACTTTATGCTGATGAGATTTGAAACAATAAATAAAAGTTGTTTAAATGTATATAAACACAATATTTATTTATTTATTTAAAACTTTATTGCACTATGTACAAGGGGCGGGCTTAATGCCGCTAGAAATTCTCTGACAGCCAACCTTTGGGACAATAAAAACTATAACTTGGATCGAGGAGTAGGTGCGAAGACGTATTTAAGACTGATCATTATTAAATAATAACTATATTTATCAATAATATATATACTACATACTAATAGTATTAACATACATACATATATAGATAACTACACTACATACACTATCCACTTATATGCGCCATTGGGAACTGTTCAAGTAATGTGAGTATACCAATTTTTTGAATATTATTACGTTGGTTGCTTGCCGAATTGTTCCAAAGATTTACTGCAACAACTGCGAAAGAGTCAGACATGAAACCAGAATGATGTGAAGAAATGGAGAGGAATACACTGGAATGAAATATATTAATTTAGCAAATAACAGTACAGCAACAATTATATGTGTAAAACAAAATATGAAGTACTAATTAGACCCCTAAACTAGGTTAAACCTGAACTACTGAATTTAATGTAGTAGCTGGGTTTCGGATCCTCAATTCCAAAGCCTCATTCAAATTTAAGAAAACTAATGTCAACGAGAAAGCGGCAATTCTATATCATTTTTCTATTTCATAAGTTAAAAGTTGTAAATATACTTATTTCTACATCAAGCCGGTATATTTAATATAACCCATCGCGCACACTGGGTGTCATCCACTGCAGTATCTATCTACCTTGCCAACATTTTTTTTTATTATACAAACCAAATAAAATAAGATAAGAAATGATAAGATAATATAAGATATGATATGATATATTAATAGATATGATATTATACTAGGTAAATAAACTTATTGCAAAATATATTTTATGAAAGTTGATGAAATGCAACGAAGACTGCAACGAGTCCCTGAGTATTTTGGTCATATAGCACGAAAAAGTTAGGCCAATGATCACCAATCATGGCCAAAATTGAAGGCAAGAGGCTAAGTGGCTTTCAGACTGAGACAGGCTCAAATTTTCTCAACAATGGGTCCCGACTGTTAAAATCGCTAAGTAATAAAATACATAAAATTATTTAAATGGTAATAAAACTTTTTGGGAACGGAACCCTTTGGCCTGTTTATTATTTTGAGTTTTTATTTAAAGTATTTTTTTACTTACTTTAGTGTATTGATTTTTATTTAAATAGGTGGTAGGTGATGATGGTAATTTGCTCAGTCTGACGGGGCGGGGAAGTATCCGCCGTTCTTGCTGATAAACCCAGTGAATTGTATCCAGACGTTTCGGCATCTGTTATGTTCAGAAGCCGGCATAGTGTTAGAGACTTAAGTCAGTCACGAGTCTCTGATTCCAGTTGCTAACATTCATTGACCTCGCGTGCCACTTAGCATCAGGTGGGCGTAAGGTCACATGTCGTGCTAGTATATAAATAAAAAGCAAATAGTTTTTAATATATTTTTTTACGCAAACAGGTTTTTAATTTTTTCTTACTTAATTCGTAATAATTATAGAATTTATTTTGGTGTAACGCATCCTAAGATTCTATTTTATATATTACAAATATGTACATTTTGTATAATATATATTACATATACAATAAACGAGTTACATATATTTCATTATCATTATCATTACAGCCCCTAGAACACAGCGTCTCATACCTCCACTGCTGGAGATGGGCCTTCCAGAACATATATCTGGCGAATTTCGCCTACACTCGCCACGCTGGCCAGACGGGTTGGCGAGGAATAAAAAACATATATATACTACAAATAAACTTAAATGTTGAGAAATAATAATTTTGTTTGCAGTTTTGTGTCAGTTACAATAATATGTCGGACCAGCGGACATTTTGAATTGACTTGTTTGTCCGGCGACATTATATCTAAAGTTTTATCGTTCTGATTTGTGACAAATATTTTACTTTAGTTTATTACGAAAAATAATCAAACATAATTACTAGCTGTATCAGTCTATAGGCTAGACATGTAAATGTTTACTCGGATATTGAAAAAAGCTATTCTTATTGAACTTACCGTTCCGTGGGAATCAAATATTCCAAAAGACCACAACATGAAGTCGAATAAATATTATGATCTCACAGAATAAATTATTAGGAACAGATTCAATGCTAGCAAAATTTTTGCCCCACTTACTGAAAGAATTGGGCTTAAGCAAGTTTGCAGGAGATACTTTTATGGAAAAAGCTTTCAAGACGCCATTAACAGAATCATACAGTATTTGGTTGGGTAGGGAAAGAAGTAGAATGGTGGATGTTGAGCGTCTTATTGCGCAATAAAATTAAAAAGGTGGCCTTCTTTTAATAAACCAGCCTAAAGTCGGTCGCAAGCCAGATTATTACAAGCTTTAACCGATTTTTATGACATTTATTTATTTATTTAAAAAAAAATCAGAGCTTATTATATTAAACATATAAACAAAGTAGCAATAGTGGAACACAAGCCAAAGAGATTTTATATTATTTAGACAATACAATTAGAACAGAAATAATAGTAAAATATAGTGATTAGATTTAAATTAATAGTACAATTGAACTGAGACTAGCAAAACCAAAAGAAAAATAATAATAATAATAAATAAGTGAAAACCAATAGGTTAATGATTATTTACCTAAAACAAAATGAATAAATGAGAGGCAGAAGCAAAATTATACTATATATACGAGTATAGCAGTATTCGTATATTAGAAAGCGAAGTGTATTTGCAAAGTCAGTCCGGGATAAGAATTGTCTTGATACTGCCTCCGGTGATAAGTTAGATGTATCAGAGTAGAACATTGTCAATAACTCTTCATCCAGAGATCACAATTATATATGGCCAAGTATATATTCACAATACCAACATTTATTAAAAGCTGTCAGTCAGAAATTTAAACAAACTAAAATTGAACGCTATTTTCACATAACCGAATACTGTCATTAATATCAAACCTGGCATTGTGAAGTGTTGACAATCGGAATTGAGCTTCCGCACTGACTATAAATTAATAGCATGCAGTAACCACAAATAAAATGATGAATTTATAAAGCAGAAGTTAAATATAAAAGAGCAAATGTCCTTCAAAGATAGTTACGTTAATCCCTACCACTATGCTGGCTTGTACAATGTACTCGGAAAACGTCGAGGAAAAAGACAATGGAAAGAAATGTCCCCAACCTCAAATTTGAGACATTAATAGACCGTTAGGTAAAATAATAATTTTCTACGGCGACTTTCTTAAAATATGTGGGGTGACTCAGAATTTTTCATAGTATATCTCTCAGATCTTCAGCTGCCAGGATAATACAATTTCATCCCTTCCAAAGGACCTCCAGCGGACTAATTCTAGCGCATTTGACTTGGTTCGAAATATTCAAATGTGACGTCTAGATGCCGGCTGCCTCCACCATTACAGCTTCGGGGACAGGACATCGAGTGGACTCCCACCGTCAAATACCTGGGCTGCATCATCAACAGGACGTTAACAATGGGTGAGATGGCCTGCCATGCCGTTAATCAGGCGAAGGCGTCCCGAGCCATGTTACGTCCTGTAATGAACTCCAGTTTGCTGCTCAGATTGAAGGTGCGAATCTACAAGATGTTCATCCGTTCCCGACTTACTTATGTTGAGCCAGCTTGGCATCACCTTCTGGCCAAAACCAACAGAGACAAGATCCAGAGTCAGCAGAACATATCGCTCAGGGTGGTATCCAGAGCGTCGTGGTTCGTGCGAAATTCTGTAATTGCGAGAGATCTGGAGAGGCCTACTATCGAGGCATTTGTTGTCGGCCTAGCTAAACCTATGTTTTACCGGGCTGACAACGGATCCTACAAGCATCTTCAGGATATCGCTCCTACTTTCACACGGCCCCCGGAGGGGAGGCCACTACCTAGGGAGGCGCTCTTGGAGAGGAACTAAAGTAGACAAATCTGGGAGACTAGATTCGTGAGCCACAAGGGCGGTGTTGTAGTAGGAACAGCGCCCAGCACCAAAGGTGCGTTGAATCACCTGCGGGTAGTCAGCCGCCGAGATCCTGCCGGGGAAAACGGGAGATTATCCCATCCCCAACCCAGGCCCATTGAACATCCGGGCCTGGATGACTCCGCTGTCTGTGTCTGAATATTCAAATGAAAAGCGACAGATCTCCATAGAAAACTGTCAGTTTCATTGGAGCAAATCGAGCCGAAATGCATGTCGAAGACGCGATAATCGGGGCCCTGGTCTCAGAGATGGAACCGAGACTACTATTTCTCAAGAAATATTAATTTACTTACTTCATAAGAGTAATTTACTAAAAAAATACAAACATATAAGGCTGATAAATACACAACTCCTCTTTGCGTCGCTCAGTCGGGTAAAAAATCAATCGAACAACAAAATTGATTTGGAGTGTGCATCGGAATAAAGTGACTCAACAAGTATGTTAAACCTCATAGATAGTAAAGTAGAGCCTTGAACAAATAGATTGATAAAAAATATATAGAGCACTTCCATAGTCAATATAAAAAGGTCATATCGACAAAAAGGGTCGCACTATATCCATAGTCAAAACCAAGTGAAACTTAATAATTTGTCAACAAAGCATTTTTTATGGAATACACGTTTATTTATTTATTTTCACAACACATTACATAACATTAAGGTTAATATACTGCGTTCAATTTATTAAAGAGCAAATATTTTTATATTATTATATTTTATACTTTATTAGGACTTAGGTGTTCAAGAAAGAAAAAAAAAGAAAAAGTCTTGAAAAAGTGTACCTTAAGATGTCGTGTATGATAGCCCTGTAAGATTGACATCAGAACCGCAACGGTACTAATACTTATATATATATATATATATATATATATAAGTATTAGTATTGGTATCGATGGCACTCCGATTGCAAATCCCGGTCGCTGGTAAGTATCAAGCCTCTAAGTATCAATAATAAAGTATGTTTCCTAATTTGGCCAATGTATAGACTCACTTACAGCGCGTGTGTGATTGTCAAAAAAGCAAATATCGCCTTGATGTATACTAAATTAAATTAAATCATTATTTAAATTATTAACTTAGAGTTAAACTGTTTTTTTATTATACCAGTAAATGATTAAACAATTGTAGTGTGTTGTCATTCTTTTAAAATTCGTTTCGTTTAAACTACACATGATAGAAAAGTGCTATATTGCAAGTTAGTGTAGTAGGAAATTGTATTTTCTTGATAACGGGTAAAAAATAGCTTGCATTATTTCAAGCACGCGTGCGATTTATTCTTTAACCGTAACTTTTTTCAAGTTCCGTGAAAACACTAAGATCTCTGGCCTATAGGCTGATACAGCTAGTTCATCCTATAATGATGTTCAAATGTATATTCCAAAATGCCCGTAAATATATTCCCCTTGTAAGTTGATGGACGAATAGAACGCTATGACTTGACCAATCTTTGAAAATGTTGATCTGTGCGAGTGAGAGGGATTCTTAACAACCCTCCTAATAAAGTGCCGGTTAAAGAAAGTGGCTCCGTTGCAGATGCGGTCAATTCTATGAGAGAGAACGTGAACTATCACCTTGAGACGTTTCTACATTGACGAAGGCATTTACCAAATAAGTATCGTATTTATTATTCATATACTGTCTCCGTGATCTAGCAGTTAAGTCCGTGGATTTGGACTCGGATGTACCGGGTTCGATTCCTGGTCGGGACACAAATTTATTTAATTTATTTGTGATATTTCTCGAGTTTGATACGCTCGAGACATCGACGAGCTTGACACTTGTCATAATGGGCATAAAAAGGCTAATTTAAAAATAACAGTATTTAATTGAAATTATTTTTTTACGCAGAAGGGTTTTTTTATACACTTCGGGTGCCGTCTTATAAGACCCGAGTTTTCCCGATGGAAATACTTTATACACTATTATTGTTTTTTTTTGTTTTTGTAATTCTATTACTACATGTGACCTTGCGTCCACCTGATGGTAAGTGGCGCATCACATCACATCAATCCCCAACACTATGTCGGCTTGACTAAGCATCACGGCAATTCGAGCCTGATCCCGAAACGCGTTTATTTTACTGGGTTTATCGGCACGTACGGTGGATACTTCCACGCTCCAGCAGATTGGGCAAATTACCACTATCAGTCTGCTTACCATCTATTTTCTATATGTTAGCTGGTCTGCAAATAAATTAGTATAATAATTTATCCTTTTAGACTTGGAATCGTATTTACTGGAGCTTCGTGGTGAGCACGACAGCATAACAAGACAACATGACGGGTGACATAGAAATTTGATTAACGACAAATGTTATGACGTCACAGATGTTCATTAATGATCATGTACCTAAGTGGAAAATAAATACACGCAGTTCTGAAATCACATAGGTAACTGGCAGTTTACGGACATTCCGTTGTTTTCCCCGGCAGGATCTCAGATCTAACCACCCGCTTGTAATTCATGCACTTTTTTCCGCTGGTAATTCATTCGTTTGCATAACAGCGCTCGTATGGCTCTCGAGGTTGGACTGCTTCAGCTCTCCTCCAGGAGCACTTCTCTAGAAAGTTGGCGAGCCTTGCGGAAAACGGAGCGATATTCTGGAGAAGCCTAAAGTGATGACGACAAACTTCTCAATATTAATAGATATTAGGATATTTTATATTTATTAAATTAAACATTTTGAGTAATTATTGAAGTAATGTAAAATAATTTAAATAAAAAAGAAAATTAGGCTAATATAAATATACGAATATAAACTAAACTAAAAACTAAACTACCTATATATAAAAATAGTCATAAAAATAGATTAAATTATAATAATTATTAGCTGCCTCCGTGGTCTAGCGGTTAAGTCCGTGGATTTAGACTCGGAGGTACCGGGTTCGATTCGTCGATTCGTTCGATTTGTCGGGACACAAAAATATTTATTAATGTATATAAATAGATTTAATTAATATTTAATTTATTTGTGATATTCATCGACGAGCTTGCCACTTGTCATGATTGGCCTTTAGTAAGTTTCTGACCACCCCGAAAGGGAAATGGTCGTAATGATACTTTACTTTTTTATACTTATTATTTATTAAAATACTTAATTGCACTTTACTGAAAAGTATGTACAAAGGCGATCTTAAATCCATTTCGGCTTCCTTTACTGGTTAGCTGGTAGCTTGCGAGGGTGAGACAGAATATATATATATGAATAGATGGATCAGCGACCACAATGCGCTGGTTTACTAAAAACCATATTAACTTGTTGGATTTGCCTGCGCAGTCTCCAGATCTAAAACCAATAGAATATCTTTGGGGCATTTTGAAGCGGAGGATTAAAGAGCATAACATAACATCAAAAACGGCATTAGAAAATGCGTTGGTGCAAGAATGGCAAGCTAACAAGGCTTGTACGCAGCATGCCAGCTAGAATCAATGCAGTCATTAAATCAAAGGGTGAACTGACTAGATTTTAAGTTTACTCAATTTTTCTTTTAATAATAATAAATCGATTTAGAAACAAGACGTTGTTTGTTTTCATTATTTTATGTAAATTTTAGGGTGCCTAATGCCACGTTAAGCGGGAGTTTTAAATAAAACTACAGACTAAGCAATTAAAGTTAATGTATAAAAAAAATGAAGTTAACAAGACAAGATATTCTACTATTAAACAAAGGAGAGTCATAAGCCAAAACTTAGCCCTATCGCTCTTTATGCATCCATTGACTGTACGTAGTGGTACCTTCCCTCGGAGAGCGCTGCCGATCCCAAGCTGACAACGGGGTATATCACGGGGATCCTGGGCAGCGTTATCTTCTCAAGCTGGGTCCCAGATCTATAGTCCAGACATAGAACCCTTGAACGCACGGGGAACACGCGTTACGTTCCATCTCTAAATCCACCACCACTTCAGTCTACACCAAGAGAAGATACCAGGTACATGGTGAGACTGCAGCGGTGGTGCACAAAATAATTTACTGCACGTGGTCATGAAGTGACCGCGTACTATTTTCTATTTAATACATACCCAAGGGTGAACTATATCTGGCAAATGAGTGAGGTGAATTTGGAAATAAGAATTCAAATAATACGAATTACGTGCCTCCTAAAAGTAACTTGCGTGCTCGCAGGTGTACGCGTACCACACTTTGAGTAGCCTTGATCTAAAATAATGTTGGAAACAAAATCTTCAGTGTATTTCCAGCTTTAGAATAGCAGCTACCACAGCGTAGTGGCATCTTTACGAGCCTGCTGGGGATTTAGATCTCATACTGGAACAAGGCAATAATAACAACAGACTGCGTGCCCGATATGAGCAGAGAAAATTACTTTTTTACATAGACTTGTTATTGACAGACGAGACCTAAAAAAAATAAAGTATCATCACGACTATGAGTAGAAATGAGGTCATTGCGACAGATATGCGGCGTCACTTTGGCGGACCGCATACGTAACGTCGAAATACGAAAAATGGTAAGTACAAAAGAAAGCATAGGGACAAAAATAAGGAAAGGCATGCTACGATGGTTCGGGCATGTTAAAAAAATGAACGAAGAAAGATTGACGAACCAGGTATATAATGCGAAAGTTGTGGGTAAAAGAGGCCCTGGCAGACCGAGACCCAGATATCACGATCAAATAAATAAAACAACAGGGCATGTATGAAGAGGTTGATGAATGTCGATGAAGCGAAAGAGGTATGTCGTGATCGTGTCAAATGGCGCTCGATTGTCTCTGCCTACCCCGGAAGGGATTTGGCGTGAAGATATGTATGTATGTATGTACGACCGTATTGTGGGGTGGTCAGATACCACGCTTTTAAAGAAGCTGATTCACATTTTACTATAGGCCCATCTATCATCCACTTTAATTTGACATTCAAAAAAATATAAAAAACTCCTCCAACCATGTATCATAGAGACTATGACACTTTCACTTGTTTTTTTATTATTTTTTATTATACATGTACGGCATGTGACCTTGCGCTCACCTGATGGTAAGTGGCGCGCGCGGTCCATAAATGTTAGCAACTGGAATCGGACTCACGACTGACATCAGTCCCTAACACTATACCGGCTTGACTGAGCATGACGGCAATTCGAACCTGATCGAGTATGTCTAGGAGTTCTTGGAGCTGTGATGTTGATGATTTTCATCTCAGATTAATATAATTTTTCGCATCCTACACCAGTTGACCGCCTCCGTGGTCTAGTGGTAACAAACGTTGCCGTGAACACGGGAGGTCGTGGGTTCGATTCCCACCGGGGGCAAGTTGTACATTGTATAATTTGTCTCGGTCTGGGTATTTATTTATATGTATAATATGTATATATTTACGTATGTATGTAGTTTATCAACCATCTAGTTTCCGTAACACAAGCCTCGTAGCTTACCACGGAAATTAGATGGCGCTGTGTGACCTGACTGGAAATATTTATTTATTATTATTATTATATTCTAAAGCCGTTGACTCATTCAACAATGTTTTCCAGCTGTCAAAAGACAAGAGTCAATTCAAGAGACAACAAAAAAAATCAAGGGTTTATAATTGGTTCATTCATTGTAGATAATAATATTAAAATATAAATGTACCTATCCTATGTAATTGCATATAATACATTATTTATTCTCTTATTTTTGTATATAATTATGTATTTTACTACTAATTCTCCATTTTTCCAATCCTATTTATTTAACCCGTCTTTCCCTAACTTTGACACTGGCAAATTGTAACAAATGCCATAAAAATAATAATAAAAAAAAAGAGTCAAGTGACCCTCAAACGGTATATTATTATTAATATATGTTGGTTTATACGAGTATATAAGTATGTATATTATATATTTATACATCTAGTTAGTTAGTTATTAAATATTATTATTTATTTTCCTTTATTTTTGCACCTACTTGTCAGTAAAGTGTTTAAAGTTGTCCCAATAGTTGGCTATGATAAAATGTCTTGCATCAGCAAAGAAGCCGACAGACGCATTCATCGTCTATACCACAATGTCTAAAGACGAAGGTCTTTAACCAGTGCGTCCTCTTGGTAATGTCGTACGGAACAGAGACGTGGACACTAACAGTGGGTCTGGTCCATGAATTCAAGGTCGCTCATGAAAAGAGCTATGCTTGGTTTATCTCTAATGGATAGAATTCGAAACGTTGATATTCGTCAGAGAACGAATGTTACTGACATAGCTTTTAAAATTAGCAAGCTGAAGTGGCAATGGGCCGGACACATCTGCCGCAGAACCGACGAACGATGGGGCAAACGGGTTCTAGACGCAGAGTGGGACGACCCCCCGCCAGATGGACAGATGACCTAAAAAAGGTCGCTGGTGGAGGTTGGATGAAGGTGGCGAAAGATCGCGTTAAGTGGCGAACCTTGGGGGAGGCCTACATCCATCAGTGGAGAGATACAGGCTGATGATGATGGAAGTATTTTTGGCCACATTTCAGATTAATTCCCATATTCTAAATATTTATTTTGTCAGAATTAGTACACGCTCTAACACTTATGACATTCATAAATCTATATCTTTAATATAATGAATATTCATGTCTCACGAAAATTATTTATTTTTATTTTATTTATATTCATTACAGCCAGAACACAGTGTGACCTCCACTGTTCGAGACAGGTCTTCCAGAACATATATCTGGAGAATTTGGTCTACACTTGCCACGCTGCAGAGCTGGCCAGACGGGTTGGTGAGGATCTCATATAATTCTTTATTGACATTTTATTCACCAAATGGACCCAGCACCCGCACGGTGAATCTATGGGATGCTTATAAATTTGTCTTCATTTTCAGTCCAAGGGTTTATTTCTCTCCGTTTATATAGTACTCCATTAGGTGATAAGGAGTTGTGAAAATGTTAGTTAATCATACTTGTAATGTATGTTTGCCAATTACCAGTGCGGTTGCAGGCACGAGTTTCCGGTTCTACCCTTCACTACACACGTCCCGTACTTCGTAGAGATAAAACTAGGGTAACCAAGGGTTTAGAATCCATATTAATTAATTTATTCGTGGGAAAATTTACAGCCTTTACAATATTATGTATACAAAAAATATATGTCATTTTAAAGCCTTACAAATTTTCACTGTTAGCTATAATGAAAAAAAAAGAACCAACAAAATCAGTACAATAACAATGAGATATGTTTTTACAATTGCATTTGTATACTGATCCTGTTTTACAACTTAAGAATCATACAATATAATAAAAGTAATTAACTGTAACAACAAGTATTAGTAACAATAAGTAGGTACTTAAACAACACTTTTAACAAGAAATATAAATGAAACAAAAGATATAAAAAACTAAAAGAAGGATCAAATAAATAATTTAAAATAATAATAATATAATATTTCAACATTTTAATGGACATCTACTCAATATGCTCATCACAGTACTCTGTAGTCTATAAACGTCTGAGGGTGGAAGGAGATGTCTCAAACAGGTCGACATCCAAACGTCATTAAAACTTCTTCATGTTCTAGGGATCTAGGAGTTAATTCTATAATTTAATATTTATAATTCTATATTCTTATAATTCTATAATGTATTTATTTATATACTTTATTGCACAAAAACTTAAATTAGTGTAGGTCCACCTTCTTAGTCGGTACCCCACTGTTGGCGATCGTGACTCCGTCGCAGTGTATCCACTAGCCGTTTCCAGTGATTGCAGTCCTCGGCGGATGGCTTGGTGTACTGGGATGATTGGGTGGTCAGTCATCTGACTAGACCATCGTTTGAGACTTCTTCGTCTTGTTCTTATACTGTATACTTTTACTAAGAGTTTTTCCAGATTGTCGGCACCTATTCAGTGTGTGTATCATATACTACGTAGTACCTAAATTTATGTTTATGTAGTATATAAATAGTATTACTTATTTATGTAGTTTTTTGAGTAGTCCGTGGTCTAGCGGTTTAGACTTAGACTCGGAGGTACCGGGTTCGGGCCACAAAAATATTTATTACTGTAATTTAATTAATATTTAATTTATTTGTGATATTTCTCGAGTTTGGTACGCTGGAGACATCGACGAGCTTGCCAGTTGTCATGATTGGCTAAATGTGAATCCGCTTATTTATAAGCGTGGTTTCTGACCACCCCGAAAGGGAAACGGTCGTGATGATACTTTACTTTATGTAGTTTATATATGTATGTATGTATTCGTATGTAATTTAATTATTATAAATATTTAATAATAAAATTACATACGAATACATAATCAATAAATAATATTCTATAGACTTATATTTTTAATATATTTAATTTCAATTGATATATTGCAACTACCTCACATAAATGTTCTCGTTGTCCCGAAAGTGTGATAGGCAAATGATAAGCGACAATATGTCACGACTTTCTACATTGGTGTGCATTACATTATAAATATATAAATAAATAATGATAGTTCGGCTGCTTACATATGTAACTTAAGAACAAACGGTATCGACAGTCTCCTTTACGGAGTGTCGACATTGCTGTATCAAAATTGACGTGACAAATCCGTGGTAAGATGGGAAATAATAGTCACCTTGTAGACATCAGAAGCTCGTGGGGTAACTGTACAAATGTCGGTCCACATTAGAGTTTACTGCTTTTCGCACTTCGCAGAATGGTCCACAACTGGAACACTAAATCAAGATTTATTGTCAACGAGATAGCATTAGCAATCCTCGAAAATTGCTTGCAAAAATGGCACGGCGTTTAGTTAAATCATGTATTTAATCAATTTAAAAAAATAAAAAACCGACTGCGTATAAAAATAACAATAATTAACAACTTTGAGAACCGCTGGAATACACTATTGAAATAATTTTATGATTGATACACATATAAAACAAATAATAAATTCTAATGCGACTTTAACAGTTGGGACCCTTATTGGTGGGAAAATTAGAGCCGGGGGGTCATGGTTTTTAATGGGTTAAACATTTAATATTCATGTATTAATCATAAACTGCCTCCGTGGTCTAGCGGTTAAGTCCGTGGATTAAGTCTCGGAGGTACCGGGTTCGATTCCTGGTCGGGACACAAAAATATTTATTATTGTAAATAAAGAGGGCTGGGCAGTATTTGGGCCAAAGTCTCATTGCCATTCAACGTAGCAATGCTGCCAGTATCCTTAGCACTTTGCCTATTGGCAGCGATTTAAATCTTTTATTTTATTTATAATTATATTTTAGTTTTTATTTATAAGGAAGGTTTATTTTTATGAATGAAAAAATTTATGTTTTAAAATGTAAGTTTTTAGTTAATTTTTTTTTTTTCATTTTATTCAATTCATTTTACTTTATTTAGACAATATTAAAAGTTTTCGATATACCCTGGATCTTTAATAATATGTAAATAAATACATTTAATTTACTTTTAATATTTCTCGAGTTTGGTACGCTGGAGACTTTTTTTTTTTTCTGATTTAAATTATTTAGGTTTAATTTTTTATTGCATTTGGCTCTTTATAGCTCGCCTATGTAGTAGGTTTTTAAGTGCAATAAAGTATAAATAAATAAATAAAAAAATAAATGATGATGTAAATCTACCCAATAAGTGATGCTGGAAGCGTATGCGTAATATATTAGAGGAACCCTTTATTGGATTTTTTCATATTTTGCCGCCTTTTATAGGATAATCTAGTAGCTTTCGAACTTCGTGACCTAGCCTTTTATCACACTGCTATTTCCTTATGCGACTGTATAAAGCTCTACGTCACATATCTTCATATTTAGATATTTCGGCTAAATTGCAATGTGGTACTGACTTAAAGTATCTACACTCATAGCTTTATTTATAAACAAACAGTATAAAATAATTACAATATAAATTAAAACTACTTAAAAGTAAAAATTAAAATAAATATAAACTAAACCTAATAAAAATAAACTATAAGTAAAAAATGTCCTCTAGAGACGACCCTTCAGTGATAGTCCCAAGAAGACTGGCAATATTTCCCCTCTATATAGCTAAGCTAATACGTTGGCAGAGATAATTGCCAGCCTTCCTGTCTCTAGACTTTTCCGTTAGCCGTTTGGACAACTCCTTGGCCAGACGCTTAGCTGAGTGTCCCCATGGGCCCATCGTCTCGACCCCAAACGGCGCAAATTCGTAACCTGTACTGAGGTTGGCGTATTTGCGCAGCTTGAGGTTCTCAGCAGAAACCGCCGCACTTCCCGCGCTTGACCAGGTCGCCTGGATGTGTGATGGGGCTAATGTGTCTACACATGTCACATCCCACACCAGGGACCTGCCAAGTTTCCACGGCCCAACGGTCATGCCGTCGGGTCTTTTGCCATCGCTCCGCGCGATCCCAGAGGGTTCTAGGATCGCGGGTACTCCAGCAGTGACAAAAGCCCTTTGAATGATGTCGTTCAAAGCAGCGTGACGAGGTATGCGGCCAGCACTTCTAGCGCAAGAAAGCCCATGGTGTCTGATTTTCAATAATTATTTATTTAAAAATAAAATAAACTATTATAGTTTAAAAAAATGTATCTTGCCTTTTTTATTATTTTTTATACTGAACACGACATGTGACTTCGCGCCCAGCTGAGACGATCGACATTATTAGGAAGGTTGATCTCCAACAGTTGAGGTCTATGATGCTGTGTTCTATAGGCTGTAATGAATGAATAAGAATGACAGTCTAGACTTATTTGCTAACTCTTTGCATGTTTTAAGCGCAATGTATTGTCCTTACAGCGGATCCTGACTGAGACAGTAAACTGAGCTGCTGTTAGACCAAGAGATGTCCTGGGTTTTTTATTGGTCGTGGTTACAAAGAATGCCTCTTTATTGTTGTTTTTTAGACTTCATAAATCGACACATTAACTACCATGGTCGAAGAGCCAATTTCCAAAGATAGGATTTTTAAAAGAGTTGTTACAAAATTGAAATAAATGCTCACAAACTCGCCGGTCAATATTCGGTCGAAAGCATTCGTGAAGCGCGAATGTAGATAAACTAAGTCTAGTTTATAATAACCGACTAAAATTTTAAACCAATATATATATATATATATATATTGTACCTGTATTTAATTTTTAAAAAATAAATAGTAATATATTTATTCTTGTAGTTTTTATTTCTATTTTCTTTGTTATCGCTTTCCCCGTAACATATTACACAAAACAAAGTTAAAGTTACTTAAGTCAAATCTCTTGGTACAATAGAACCCAAGTTATTGGTGTTATCATCACAGCTACTAGAACTCAAAACTCTAACTAGACATTGGCCTTTCAGAACATATATTTGGAGAAATTGGCCTACACTCGCCACACTGGCCAGACGGGTTTGTGAAGGTCTGATGTAAATTTTTAATGACACAATGTGGAACAGGCACCGAGACGGTTTAACGTGCTGTCCTAGGCACGGGAGCGGTGGTGTGGTATGTAAATCTATTAGAAATGAACATAATAATAATAACAAATTCGTTTATTTCAAACCACTAGGATTCATATTAAAAATATCTTAACATAGCTTAAATTTAACAATAACATATGTATATACACATATATGTATACATACATACATAGCAGTACACTATGCGGCCAGTTCTATCCAATACCTGTACATTGCCGTCGGGAGCAACATGTCATACAGATTTTGTATGATCTAGTTATCAGATGTGCGAAGACGGCCAAGGAATAACGCAGCGCTTTGTCTCATAATAGCATCGAATGTGTTTACTCTGGCTTCAAAGAACATGAAAAGTATTTCTCGGGGCTTTTTAAAGGGTTTTTAAAGCCCTCTTACAACTTGCTGTTATGTTGGGAGTTACAACAACGTAACCAGTAGTTATCTTATGTAAAAAAAGATGTATAAAACATGCTATCATTATTTTCATCGTTACAGATGTACCCAATGAGAAATACTTTTCTTACGTACATTTGTCATAGATTGACAACACCATCGTTTCCGTGCCCCGAAGAGTATGTTAAGCCGTCAGTCCCAGTTCCACTAATAACAACTTGTGGAAATTGTTAATGAATTGTCATTAAAAATAACATCAGACTCTAAGGTACGGGGTTCGATTCCTGGTCGGGTAATAATAATATTTATAAATTTAAATTTAAATAATATTTAATTTATTTGTGATATTCTCGAGTTTGGTAAGCTTGAGACATCGATGAACTTGCCACTTGTCATGATTGGCCTATAGTAAAGTTGGCTAAATGTAAATGTGCTTCTTTATAAGCGTGTCAACGGATGATGATACATTATGTTCGTTATTATGCAGGTTCGAAATTTTACACTAGACATCGGTATACTAAATCCAATATTGTAGTGATCACTCAATGCGATGAAGCTTTGAAAACCGTCGTTTTACTAAAAATTGGTCAAGTATTAATTTTGTGTTCAACATTTTGCACGTAACTCAATTATAGAGCAATTTGATGTATTACAATTACGGTAATAAATTTTATTACCATTAAGTAAAATATGAAAATATTAATAACTTGAAAAAAGGTCTGCCGGTGTTTTTTAAATATAATTATTCTTATTTTAGGTGGGTTAACTCCGTGAATATAAAATTCCTGGTCGGAACACAATAATTTATTTGTGATATTTCTCGGGTTTGTTACGCTAGAGACATCGACATGCTTGGTCGTTTTTTTTAATTTTCATATTAATTTTTACATATATATATATACATATCTTCACGCCAAATCCCTTGCGGGGTAGGCAGAGACAATTGAGTGCCACTTGTCACTATCACGACTTACTTCTTTGGCTTCTCTGACATTCATCAACATCTTCATACATGCCCGTTTGCTTCGATGGCTTTTTAATGCACCTTAAGCTATTGTTTATTTATTTGATCGTAGGTAAGTCTTGGTCTGCCAGGGCCTTTTTTACCCACGACTTTCGCATTATACATATATCTGTATGCCTAGTGTGACAGTGAAGTTTCGTAAACGCAACTATAGTAGTAGAGTTTTTTTACTGAATTTTCGATGTTCATTGCCTGTTATTATAGCCAAACCTAACAATAACACGCAATGTAAAATAAAAAAACGTAACTACAGCAGTTACGTTTTCCGAAACTTGCATGTTACACTAAGCACACTGGTTCGTCAATCTCTCTTCACTCATCCTTTCAACATGTCCGAACCATCGGAGCCTTTCCTTATTTTTGTCCCTATGCTTTCTTTAATGTAGGTATTATTTCCTTTGGCATCATATTATACACATATTTAGTTATTTTTCATACATTTATGATCAAAATCCTGTTTCATATATAAATCTTAGATTCTTACTTTCTTCGTCCTTTCATTCATTACAGCCCCTAGAACACAGCGTCCTAGACCTCCACTGCTGGAGATAGGCCTTCCAGAACTGGAGAATTTGGCCTACACTCGCCACGCTGGCCAGACGGCTTGGCGAGGATATGATGTCTTTTTTTATGACAATTCATTAACGATTCCACAAGTTGGCATTAGTGGAACCGGGACCGACGGCTTAACGTGCTCTCCGAGGCACAGGAATGGTGGTGTTGTAAATCTACGACAAATGTACGTAAGAAAAGGAACTACTGTCAGAGCTGGTGCGGCGGCAGAACAAGCTCAAAACGTCAAGCGCCGCAAATATATAAACATTTGCAATGATTATATATTTGTGGCCTTTGCCGTTGAAACCATGAGACCGTGGGGCCTTGAGGCAAAAAAAATATTTAAAGAAATTTCAAAAAAACTAGTCGACGTCTCTGGTGACCCACGGGCTGGCAGCTTCCTCGCTGAAAAGATTAGTATCGAAATTCAACGAGGAAATGCTGCCAGTGTTTTGGGCACCATGCCACTGGACAATGGCCTGGACGAAATTTTTATATTGTAATATTTGAGACATTAGGCTGCTTAAATTTTTATTATATTTAATTTGTTATTTAGATTTATTTATTTATTTATTTAAAACTTTATTGCACGTTATACAAGGGGCGGACTTAATTTAGTTTATTTTTCTAGATTAATTAATAATATTATAATTCTTTTATATTGTTTGTATATTACTTCGAATAAATTTTTAGGAAAAGTGTATTTCTCATTGGTACATGCCGTGTGGGTTTGAACCGACCGAGCCACCACCGCGCCTCTTTTCCCTTCGTCGTATGCTGCCTATTTATAAATCTCAGCCTGTATATAATATACTTTGCTGATTTTAGAGCACACACTCTAAAATCTGTGCAGCAGTTCGTACAATGAGATCAAATAGATCGGTCTTAGCAACGTGAGCTGCTACTTCGTCAATATGTTTGTCTATTTGAGCTTGGCTTCACGCCAGCTGTTCAAGTGTTAGCCAATCTTCACACCAGGGAAGTGTTATTAACATCGACGTATAATATTTTTATTTATTTATTTAAATACTTTATTGCACTTAAAAACCTAGTACATAGGCGAGCTATAACGCCATAAGGCATTCTTCACCAGCTAACCTTGGGGATCATGTAAGGTGATGGGCAGGATGAAGAAAAATATTGAAATTAGTAAATAAACCTAATTACGCATTTATAGCACTTAAAAATACATATATATAATAATAAAAAAATATTTTTTTAATTGCACACCTCCTCCTCCTTAGTCGGTACCCCACTGATGGGGATCGTGACTCCTTCGCAGACGCAGCTCATCCACCTGCCGTCTCCAACGGTTTCGGTCCTCGGCGTAGTGGATGGCCTGGTGTACAGGGATGTTCAGGTGGTCAGTCACCTGACTGGACCATCGCTTGGGGCTTCTCCCTCTTGTTCTTTTACCGTCTACCTTGCCCGTGATTAGAAGTTTTTCTAGATTATCGTGTTCTCTTCTTGCAATGTGGCCAAAGTATTGCAGAATTAGGGCAAAGCAGACGGTAGAGAGTCTTTGCTCCCTGGTCAGCTTAAGCTCTTCGAGCACAGAGATGTTAGTACGTCGTGCGGTCCAAGGAATTCTGAGCAAACGACGCCAGCACCACATCTCAAACGCATCAATCCTCGCTCTATCCGCGGCTTTTATGGTCCATGTCTCCGAACCGTACAGAAATATGGAGAAGACAAGTGTTCTCACGATGTGAATTTTTGTCTTTCTGGATATGTTGCTGTCACCCCATATTCTGTTAAGTTGGGTCATCGCAGTTTTGGACATTCCAATTGCACACAAAATATACAAAATAAAAATATGTACATAGGCCATAGTACAAAATATGTACGTGGCCCTCAACTGAGCTCTGGACAAGGAGTTGTCTAAACGGCTGAAAAACAAATCTGGAGACAGGAAGTCTTGCAATTATTTCAAAATCAAATCAAATCAAAATAATTTATTTTCTAGAAAACATGGTTACATTGCAAGATCTTATAGCTATAAAATTCGCTTCACATGTTTCACCTCAATGGCATGCAAATATTGGGCAATTACAATATGAGAAAAGTCAGACTGCAAAATAGTAGGTACATTGAAGCTACGCTCGGACTATATACCAACTCTTCTGCCTTACTATGCAGAGGGGAAATGTTGCCAGTCTTCTTTCGACTAT
The DNA here is from genome assembly GCA_910589645.1 of Tinea semifulvella. Taxonomy (NCBI): domain Eukaryota; kingdom Metazoa; phylum Arthropoda; class Insecta; order Lepidoptera; family Tineidae; genus Tinea; species Tinea semifulvella. Next base: position 3,766,921 of record OU342604.1, read on the forward strand.
CTCTGATGGGACGTATCTTGAGGGCATTTATACAATTAGACTTTGTTATGTTTAGCAATGTAAAACAGCCTTTAGGTTTCCTTATTGGAATCGAGTTCATAATTCTTGGAGCGGCGTCTCTATCGACTCAAATAGCTACCCAAAACCCGAATACTACCTACTACAAACACACATATTGCCCGATTTTATTACACTAATATCGGAAAATTTACAATTATAACTAAGTTATTGCTCAATTAGACTTTAGTAGAATTTATTGTCTGTGATTTCGTAGTAGTTTTAGAAATTAATTTCTATTAGAGATAAATAAGAATATTTGGATACATTTTTTTTAAAATTCAACATTATCATCATCTGTTGGAGATTGGCCGTAAATTTTTAATGCCAAATTATTAACGATACCAACGATTTAAGCTATTTTAATATTTTTCTTTATCCTGCCCATCACCTTACATGATCCCCAAGGTTAGCTGGTGAAGAATGCCTTATGGCGTTATAGCTCGCCTATGTACTAGGTTTTTAAGTACAATAAAGTATTTAGATAAATAAATAAATTCCTTTGTATTTGGCTTGCGTAAGTATGATCATGTATCCCAATTTCGCAAAGAGTTGAAGTGGCTCAATATCCAAAATCGCAGGTCTGCACATACACTCTCCTTTCTTTACGGCATTCTCTATAACCCCAATGCATCTAATTTCCACTTCTTGACATAGATAATTATTATATTAGTATTTATTTAATTTAAGTATTTATTATATTGTATGACATATTTATATATTGGTATGTTATTTATACTTACTATGGTATATTTATGATTGATTTTAACTATTATTATTATTCTTATTTCGTACTCTGCACCCATTATAATAATTTCTCACTCTCCCAAAGGTTAGCTGGTAGAGAATACCATACGGTATTATGCTCGCCTATGTACATTATTTTATATGTTATATTTTGTGTGCAATAAAGAATTATATTATTATTATTAATGCACCCCCTTACCTAAAACATAGTTTTCAATTTCTTTGTGACTCGCACGGTCTTTCACTTCGTTCTTCCCATAACAACTTACTTAAAATCCCTCCCCACTCTTCCAGCAGATATTCAGACTCCTTTTCGGTATCTGCAGCTCGCCAGTGGAATAGACTACCTTTGGTAATCAGACAAGCTCCATCTCTCAAAATGTTTAAAGACAAGTTATACATTTTTTTACACCATAGACAGAATAACTTACCATAACTTTCTACTATGTACTTAGATATGTATTTATTATTTATGAATATATTTATTTAATATGTAGGATATGTATATTTAATTAGTCATCATCATCATCATCAGCCTGTGTCTCTCCACTGCTGGATATAGGCCTCCCCCAAGGCTCGCCACTGCACGCGGTCTTTTGCAATCCTCATCCTACCCCCACCAGCGACCCTCCTCAGGTCATCCGTCCATCTGGCGGGGGGTCGTCCCACTCTGCGTCGTCCCGTACGTGGTCTCCACTCCAGAACCCGTTTGCCCCATCGGTCGTCGGTTCTGCGGCAGATGTGTCCGGCCCATTGCCACTTCAGCTTGCTAATTTTGAATGCTATGTCAGTAACTTTGGTTCTCTGACGAATTTCAACGTTTCGAATTCTATCCATCAGAGAAATACCAAGCATAGCTCTCTCCATAGCTCGCTGAGCAACCTTGAATTTGTGAACCAGACCCACTGTCAGTGTCCACGTCACTGCTCCGTACGACATTACTGGGAGGACGCACTGGTTGAAGACTTTTGTCTTCAAATTTAATTAGTATGTATTTATATTTCATTATTCTTGATCATAATAATATTTCTGCACCCGCTTATAATGGTTAGTTGGTAGAAAATGCGTTTATATCATTAAACTCGCCCTTCTACCCACACTATTTTTGGTTCTGTACAATAAATAATTTATTATTATTATTATTATTATTCAGCAAGTAGTTAAAGTTCGCATTATATACTATCTGGTTCATCAATCTCTCTTCACTCAGTCTTTCAACATGACCGAACCATCGGAGCATGCCTTTCCTTATTTTTGTCCCAATTGTTTTTTTATACACCTTTGCGTATTTCGCACAGAAAAAATCATTTGTTCTGTGGTATTTCGTCTAATTGATATGGTACTGTCATTAAATATCTCAACAAGATAACTAACTTTTTTTCCATAAACTCGTTATTTCAATGAATCAGTTTATTTATTTATATAGTACACACAGCAGTACATATAGATATTATCACACACATAACATAGTATAATTATAACTTATCTAATATATGTACCAATTAGGTGTCACAACATTCACTAATATAAAAAAAGAAGAAATTAGAAACTTATTACTGTTAAAACAAAAAAATAAATTTTACAAAAACTAACAAATTTACAAATTATAACCTAAAAATTTTACTTCTAAAATAAAATTATTCATTTTTTCTTTTTTGTTAGAACTATTAAGGAAACATAAAAATTGCATTGGTACCTTAAAAAAAAAAAAGAAAACAAAACACTTGTTAAATAAATTATAAGCTACTGATATATACTCACTTTTTATTCTAATTTTTATTGTTTTGTATTAACTCTATTATTTCATTGATGGTGAATTTTGTTTTTTTTTTTGTTTTTTTTTTTTTTTTTTTTTTTTATTATTATTTATTTAAGGTCGCTATTAACAACATGGTCATAAGCGACCGCCTAAAATAACACATGAATTCTACAGTGGGTTTAAATATTTTTAAACATATTAAATTTTATTATTTATTTGTCTTTTCTTTCTTTTTATAATAATTTTATACTGTATATAACTATTGTTAACTTAAAAGCTTTATGAATATTATTATTTGTAAAAGTAAAAGTAAAGTATCATCACGACCGTTTTCCCTTTCGGGGTGGTCAGAAACCACGTTTATAAATAAACGGATTTACGTTTAGCCAACTTTACTATAGGCCAATCATGACAAGTGGCAAGCTCGTCGATGTCTCCAGCGTACCAAACTCGAGAAATATAGCAAATAAATTAAATAGTAATTAAATGAATTTTTACATTTACATTAATAAATATTTTTGTTTCTCGACCAGGAATGGAACCCGGTACCTCCGAGTCTAAATCCACAAACTTTACCGCTAGACTACGGAGGCAGTTAAAAGTTTGTATAGAAAATTAAAAAATATATAGGCATATTGACAATCCATTTTTAATGAAAATGTATGTATTAATTATAAAATTGACTGCATGCTAAATTGGGCTTTTTTGTTAAGCCATGTAATGTTTTATTAATAAATAAATAAATTATCGGTTTAAGCTGGAAGTGTTCTATCTTAGATGGCTACGTTTTAGCCCCGCTGGTTTTATATCGCAATGATTACGGCGAACGACTTTGTTTTATTGCGCAATCACGTTCGAAAACATCTCATAAAAACGATATCACCACTCACGTACACAATAATTCCTCTAATGGCTCCTTTAAAACAGATAAACACTTGGCATAATACTAATATGTAGGTACTTACCAGAAAATAATTGAAAATCGTTAGAAAACCCTTAAGAGGGTTAACGCTTCTGCATTCCTCTCGCTCGCACAATATTTTAAAAGATTTTTCAAGTTTGAGTGTGCTTTTGAGAAATATAGTCTATCAACTTTAAATCATTTTGGACATATTTTCACTTTTATATCTACCGAATTTTAGATAGAAATACATAACCATTTCCATCTATTTTACTAAAACAAATATATGAAGAAACAAATATATGAAGCAAATTTATACCTACTAAGTGGCGGTAGCTTGGTTGTAAGAACCCTTTACTTAAAAACCAAAAAAATGACGCGGTTTTAACACCGGCATGTATGTATGAGAAAGATAAGAAATACCAATAAGAAAGACACTTTCTTATGTACATTTGTTATAGATTTACAACACTACCTTTTCCGTGTTTTGCAAAGCACGTTAAGCCGTCGGTCTCGATTCCATTAATATTTCTGGAATCGTTAATAAATTGTCATTATAAATGATTTCAGACCCTCGCCAACTCGGCTGGCCAGCGTGGCCAGTGTATAGACCAAATTCTCCAGAAATATGCTCCGGAGCATAGAGAGCATACCCATCGACAGTAATAGAGGTCTAAGAGACTATGTTCTATAGGCGATGTTATGAACGATGTAACAAAAAAAACTGAAAAATTGATACGGATTTAACTTTTATAGTCCTGCCTTTATTTGGTCATTTTACGACATATATGATATACGGCCGTTTTCACTAAAAGTATATACGTGTTTCAGTTCATGGGTTTTTATTTGGTTAACTTTACAAGGCTTTTAAAAAATTCATTCTTTATCCACAATTTTATTTATATTTATGGTCTAACAAATTACAATAATTTAAAAATTACATTTATAGAATGAATTAAAGAACCAGATGTATTTCATGAGCAGTGCACACAATATTGAAAAAAATACATGCGAAAAGTTAAAAATAAATCAAATTTATACTAAATTTACACAATCAAATAATAAAAACCTGCAAACAAACAATAATAATATAAAAAATACATAAATTAAAAATCATTAAAAATCAAATTAATTTAATACCTAACATAAAATTTTAATTAATAAATGTTATAAAAAAGGAAAAAAAAATACAAATTAAAAAACATAAAAAATAAAATATAATTTTAAATGAAAAATTTTGTAACCTCAAGAAAACTATTGAGAAAAAAAATGTTTTACGTTGGTGGTTTGTTTGTAAGAACGCTTGCCTTAATATCCTACAAAGGTCGGTTCAAACCCACCCATACATGACCAATGAGAAATACACTTTTCTTACACACTGCTAAGCTGCTGGTCTTCTGCTAACAGCTTACTTATTTGACTACTTTGCTGCTTAGTCTTCTACCAGCAGGAGTAGAATCATTCAAAATAATTAAATTAATGACGTTTCATAAATGCCTGTAATAGGTTTACGTGAATAAAGATATTTTGACTTTGACTTATGTACATTTGTCATATACTCATACATATTTACAACACCACCGTTCTCGTGCCTCGAAGAACACGTTAAATCGTCGGCCACGGTTCCACTAATACCAACTTGTGGAATCGTTAATAAAAATTAAATCACTAAAATTGACATCAGATCCTCGCCAATCCGTCTGGCCAGCGTGTTGAGTGAGGCCAAATATTCCCGAATTTTCTGGAAGGCCCATCTCCAACATTGGAAGTCTAGTACGCTGTGCTCTAGGGGCCGTGATAAGTGGTAATGAATTTAAATATAAATATAAGGCTTTAATTAAGCCTAATATTTAATGCATTATTATTAATTTACTTCTTAAATAGCTCCTGACAGCGTTAGTAATTAGTATATAATTATGTTCATGTATTTAGTATTTATTTATTTATTTAAACTTAATTGCACAAAGTACAAAGGCGGACCTAATGCCGCTAGACATTCTATGACGGTCAAACCTTCGGGACAACGAGAGCAGTAAGTACATGAGGTAGGTGCAATACTGAATAAACTTGAAGAGTTTTGTTGCAGATAACATATACATACTTATTAATAATTACATACTAATACATACATAAATAAAATATTAACAATACAATATAATATATACACAATACTATACCTACTAATGATAAATCACAGTATATTGATATTATGATATATCATGATATAGAGATACAAAATATTAAAATAAAATTGATTAAAAAACTAATTATAAATAAAACTAAAACTAAAAATACCTCTGAAATTAAAACTATTCTACAAAATAAACTAAGGGCTTACCACCACCTTAAACGCTCGCCGCATAGGAAATGCAGTTGAATTATAATCGACATATTCTGTTTTAGGTAGTTATAATGTAACTATATATTAATCCTATTAAATTTACTTTTATAATTATAGTATTATTATTATTTCTATGATCTATAATTGTTCAAATTTGTCCCCATGGTTTGGCTGTCAGAGAATGTCTTCGGGCATTAAGTCCGCCTTTGTACTTTGTGCAATAAAGTTCTTTAAATTAAAAAAAAAATGTATTGTCCAACTTTATAGTCATAAGCGATATCTTGCAGTCGACGAAGTTTGTTCCGCTAATGCGTACATATTGCGGAACGAGTAGAATTCTGGTCACGCGCGGAACTGTCTCGGTCGACACCTCCTGCGGAGAGGTTTTGGCACTTTAACAAGACTCGCTGAGTTCCGGACTAAATTTAAGAATCATTTATTATTAATAATAGTGAAAAACTAGCATACATTTTCACATTATAACTGTATGTTTGTTTGCTAATGCGTACATATTTCGGAATCTGTAGAATTCTTTACTGAGAAAAATGGATTTTAAGTAAAAAAAATTGTTTGGAATTAGTAAATGGTGGAAAATTAATAAATAGACAAATGTTCAAATGTTTATTGCAATAATAATTAGTGTTGCCCATTCGTGGTCTTGGCCTTGAAAAAAGCAAGACCATCGATATCTTAGCAAGACTTGATAGGATTTATTTCAATGCTTTACGATTTATAAAATTAACTTGTGAAGATTTAAAGATTAAAAAAATAAAATAAAAAATCCTAATCAGGGTGTTTGCTCTCTGTAATGGATTGTGTCACGTTTAGCGGGTCATTAAAATAAAACAAAGGAATTTAAGCAAAGGAAGTTAATATATTATATAAAGTGAAGTTAACAGAAGGAGAGCAATGAGTTTAAAATTATGTAAGCGAGGGTCGTAAGCCAAAACTTAGCCCTATCGCTCTTTATGCATCCGTTGACTGTACGTAGGTGTACCTTCCCTCGGAGAACCTGAAGATGGGGACCCGGAGAGCGCTGCCGATACCAAGCGGACAACGAGGCGTCACGGGGATCCTGGGCAGCGGGGGTATCTTCTTAAGCGGGGTCCCAGCTCTAAAGTCCAGACATGCTCAGGCCGTGACAATATCTTGCAGAAGAGAAAGGTGAAGATATATGGATTTAGAATAAAAGCAGTAATTATTTTAAGCAAGGCTAGTCCGAAGCAGCTGTTACAGCGAGAAGGAAAAGTCAATCTCTCTGACAGTTGTTTTCTTAAATATGGTGTGAGGCAAAGGATGTCGTTTGCAGCCGAAAACGTTCATCCTTGGCCATTGTCGATAATAATCGCTACAATTGTTTCTTACCTTGGGTGAGGAGTAGTTTGGTATGGACGGCTAGCAAACTAAATTAATATTTATGAACAATAACACTTACTCACTGTGTGTAGTGTATTGTTATTTTGATACTAAAAACGATTTTTTGTAGATTTTCCATTTTATTAACTGTCGTTTGTGCGTCATTTAACTTTCCATCCTGTATAAACTATGTACTACTGTTAGTATTTTACGAGTCCATTTATGCAATGAAGCATTTTTCGTCTACCATAACTCTTGCGCTTTAACCTATGAGCATAGAAAAGAGCTCAGGGAGATTAAATGAAAAGTGCTGGCTTGAAAATTTTAAAGCCAAAAGTTCATTTCATAGCAATTAAGATATTAAAACGGCGTATTTTGAACTGTTTGTGTGCTTCGCGAGCTGAAAGGGTAGCTAGGATGACAATAAAATTTAATTTGTAAAATATTTATTACTATTATTATTAAATTCTTTATTACACGAAAAAAATAGTACAAAGGCGAAGATTAATGCCTACAAGGCATTTTCTAACATCTATATACAGATATAAAAAATAATAATAACATAACAAACAATATACTACATACTAAAACATACATACATACACTAGATACTAATACATACACTAAATCCTAATAAATACATATTATATTTAAAAAGTAAAGTATCATTGATATTGTTCCGGTCTACCAGGTCGGTCTTCAGTTATTTTTGCGATCGCTTCGATTGAGGACGTTGACGCGCTGGTATTGTTAGTCCTTGCTTTAGTTTTAAAGAAAAAATAATAAAAACAGTGAAAAGAAAAAGAAATAGGCGTTAAACATTTATTGCATTGAAAAGGAAAAAATATTGTCATGCTAATTTGTTGAATGAATTAAAATTCTAACCTGATGATTTTTAAAACTATCTCAGAATGGACAAACATTAGAAAAAAACTGACGCGAACTGCACATGTGACCGGAGTACTTGAACACACGCACAGGTACACCGTACAGTTTCACTCGAAATGATTAATTTCTGATCTTACGCCGGTCGCCTGCGCAGGGTCAAAAAACTGCACATGTCTATTCACACACACGCTCCGGACTACCTGCGCGGATACTTTACTATTATACTGTTAAAAGGTATTATCATGACCGTTTTACTTGGGCGATGGTCAGAAACTACTACAAGTGGCAAGCTCGTCGATATCTTTAGCATATCACACTCGATAATTATCACAAATCATCACTATATTTATCATTACAGCCCCTAGAATACAAAGTCTCTAGATCTCTTTGGCCTTCCAAAAATATCTGGAGAATTTGGCCTACACTAGGGTCTGATGACAATTTTTTAACGATTTCACAACTTTGGTATTAGTGGAACGGTGGATTTGTAAGTCTATGACAAATGTACGTACGAAAAGTGTATTTTTCATTGCTTTTTTAGATTTTAAGGAAGCGTTCTTAAAACCGAGCCACAACTTAAGAAATATAGCAAAAAAAATATTGTGTCCTGACCCGAAACCTCCGCGTTTAATTCTATGGCCTTAACCGCTAGACCACGGAGGCTAGAATCGTATGCGTAAGTTGAGTCCTTACCTTGCAATGTGTCCGAACTAAGTCCTATTGTACTATCGTATTTTAAAACGATGTGTTCAAGCTTTTAGTAAGTAGTTTCGAATTGTAAAGCTACAGTGAATTTTAAAGTCAAAGTTTGTTCAAAGGACACGGCTAGAGAAACTTCAGACGGAACTGAAACTGTCTCTAAGCTAAGCACTTAAATATGAATTTTAGATATTGTAAAGACATTAGCAAAGTTATAAGTGCACGTAGGCTTTTGGTTAGGGTTGACTTACACTTCTCGTTGGTGTTTATTAAATAATATAAAGTAAAGTGTATAATAGACATAGCCGTACCTAACACTTAATAACTTAATAACTACACATACAGAAAAACATACGAAACGCAACCTTGCAATAGAGCTTAAATCCCAACTCAAATTAGAAAAAGTAACAGCTGTACTAATATTAGTATCTACGACCGGAGTTATACCCAAAACATTACATGACAGCCTTAAACATACAGAAAAACATACGAAACGCAGAGACCTTGCAATAGAGCTTATATCCCAACTCAAATTAGAAAAAGTAACAGCTGTACCAATATTAGTATCTAAGACCGGAGTTATACCCAAAACATTACATGACAGCCTTAAACATACATAAACAGATAATTAAAAAATGCTACAATCCTTAATAATTGCCGTCGAGTAGAAAGTTTGGAGTTGAAAGAAAAAACAAACACTGCTAATGCTCACTTGGCCGAAGTACGTGAGCTGTTAGGGTAACCGGCTAAATGCCGAGATTCTTTACCAATATACACTGATAATAAACAATTAGGGTATATCATGTGTGCTGTGATACCCATACGAGGTTGCGCTTGCACTTTGCACCACTTACGGAAATAATTGGGCTGAAGCTGGTCTGCCGTCAATACATTGCCCCACCGGAGGCAAGTTGTACATTGTATAATTTGTCTTGGTCTGGGTGTTTATATGTCTAATATGTATATATTTACAAAAAAAAAGTATAATATGTAGTTTATCAAACATCTAGTTTCCGTAACACAAGCCTCGTAGCTTACCATGGAAATTAGATGGCGCTGTGTGACCTGTCTGGAAATATTTATTATTATTTATTTATTTATTATTATTATTTATCAAACGAGCTTCCAAGAATTTGGTTGCGTAGGGAGAGGAGCATTATAGTGGATGGTTAGCGTCTTGTTGCACAATAAAAAAGAAGGCCTCTTTGTAAACCAACCAATGGTCGGTCGCAAGCCCGAGACACCATTCTTCTGATCCGTGTTTCCCATAGACAATGGATCCAGCATCCGCACGGTAAATGGTCAGAGATTTGTCTTCTTCGACTTCTACTCAAGCATTAAAAGTAAAGTAAAAATCGTTTATTAAAGTAAAAGTAAATTGAACTACAAAATTTGGTACAGGAAAAAAAATATCAAAACAACTAAGCAAGAAATAGATACAGAACTCTGCTCCCCAAACCTTTATGTTGTATCTTGGGGAGCAGTCTCCGCTACAATTTTAGTTGATACTCGTACTAAAACTTTTAGTGCTATTGATAGTGCAAAATATATCCTACATCACACTCGGTGGAGGAAAAAAACAACATTTATACCCCCTGCCTCCACAGAGGTATCTAATAATATAAATACTCACTCAGATTTGCCACATTTGCCATAAATTCACAAGTAATAAAAACAAGAAGAAACACAACAACATACTCTTGTCACAATCCTACCACCAGGATTTAAGGCATCCGCTCGTTTAATCTAATAGATTAAAAAAAAAAAAAAAAAAATCTTAACTACTTTTTTTCCAGGTGCGGTTAGGTTGTCAGGTGATCCCAACTTTCAGCTCTATACGAACTATTGTAAATTAAAATGTCAATTTTTTATTTAAATTTTATTTTTTGTTTATTTAAATTGCCGTTAAAGGGTTAAAAATACAAATTTTATGGTTCCCATAGTGTTTCGGAACGAGCGCTGCGTATTCCAATCTCTCTTTAAGCTATGGCCCAAAAGGATTGTGAGCATTTACAGGTTAAGAAGTAGGCTTTGCTTCATTACTGTAAAATATACGCCGCCGTTTCTTTATGAAACACGATTTTAAACGGAGCTTAAAACCGTAAACAATTTTAATAAAATTACATATTTATTTTACTTAATAAACAATCTATTTTACAGTAAAACAAAGTCAGGTAAACATATATACAAAATTAGACATCATTTATTCGAAGTAGATACAAAAATATAATAGATTAAAAAACTAATTATAAATAAAACTAAACTAACAATACCTATGAAATTAAAACTATTCTACAAAATAAATTAAGGGCTTACCACCAGGGAGGGTACCTAAAACGCTTGCCTCATTTCCTCGTTGAATTATAATGGAAATATTCTGTTTTAGGTAGTTATGTCATTTGGTGGTGGCTCTTAAAAAAATCGTTTACCCAAATATTTAAAATGAAATACTAACGACACATTAGCCCCATCACACATCCAGGCGACATCGTCAAGCGCGGGGAGTGTGGCGGTTTCTGCTGAGAATATCAAGCTGCGCAAATACGCCAACCTCGGTACAGGTTACGAATTTGCGCCGTTTGGGGTTGAGACGATGGGTCCATGGGGACACTCTGGACAGTCTGGAGACAGGAAGGCTGGCAATTATTTTTGCCAACGTATTAGCCTCGCTATACAGAGGGCAAATGTTGCCAGCCTTCTTGGGACTTATAGTTTATTTAGTGGTTATATGGCTTATTTTATTCCGACACCTCCAACAAAAACCTTCCTCGAGAACCACTCTATCCATTGGTGAACGCAGCATGAAAATTGGTGCCGTAGTTTTTGAGTTTATCGCAAACAGACAGACAGACGCGGCGGAGGACTTTGATTTATAACATGTACCCCTCATTCCGAATCGTGCTCAGAGCGCTTAGAACGAATATGACACTAACCGGCGCGTCGTTCCGAATCAAATATCGCGATTTGGATGGTCAGAGCGTGATATCAATTCGGAACGGTCTAAATCACATTTTCATTCATAAAATGTTCGTTTTTTTTTTAAATGTATGGAAGATAAATTGCTGATTCCACATCTTTGAGAATTAATACTAACAAATATAAATCTCTCGGTTAATTCATCTTTATATGTGTAAAGTTTAATATTATTAACTTATTTTGGTAATTTAAATAACTTGCCGTGTTACAGACATTTTTTTTCACTTCCTACTTAAATATTAATTATAGATTTGTTTAAGAAGTAATATAGAAACAGAATAAACGAATTACAATATTGAATAATTTAAAAGAAAACCTAATATTAAATTAACTTGAAAATGGCGCGGGACATTATGACAAACAACTGACAGCGCTCAGAGCGATCTACCTCAATATTGTGAGCAGTCTAAGCGCAAGAAATGATGTCATTTGTGACGTCACATAGCTTTAGCAAAACAGTTTAAGCGTGCTTAGGTTACTATTATCGTGTCTCGGAACGAAGGGGTAGTGATAGTGATTTATCTTCCTTTGCAATATTATTTTAAGGAGTTCCACGCCTTTGTACTTCAAATATTTAAGTAACTAAACATCTCTGCAACATTTGTTATTTTTTTTAATAAAATCGTAATTAAAATTAATTAATAATGTAATTCAAACAAAGAGTTTAAGAGTGGTTAATATTAATAACGTAACAAAAATAAGTATTCAGTGACCCGTAACCCCAGAACGGCGATAAAATAATATACAAAACAAAATGCTATTGAATAAGGTACAATTTAAATGTTAAAATCTCTTTCGGTAAAGCTTTGTTTCGACTATTATTAAAATCTTGCGGCAAATTCGATGGTTTTGTTACAAAGTATTTTATACTATTATAAAACATCATTTATCTCGGATTTAGGCGTAAATTACAGTTATAATTTTGTAATAATTTTTAGATAAATTTATTCTAACAAGATCACAATGTAAGTAGAAAGAACCCTTTATTTTATATAGCACAAAAATTACAAAAAAAGAATGATGTCATTTCACAAGCTTTATTAAATTTAAAAACCTAAAATCCCATCCCACTCTTCTAGCAGATATTCAGATTCGTATACTGTGTCTGCAGCCCGCCAGTGGAACAAGCTACCACTCGCTATTAGACACGCGCCGTCTGTCCACGTTTTAAAGCGCTTGGTCACTGCTTTATTTCTAGACAAACAGGAGTCGTCATCTGGCTAAAAATATATATTTAAGTGTATATACGTTTATTTATAAGTATTATTTTTTTATTATTATGTGTAATTTATGTAACAGTGTTAGTATCTATTAGTATGTAGTGTGTGTAGTATATTCTATATTGTTAAACTTGATATCGGCACTACCCTTAATCTCACATTCTCCCAAAGGTTAGATGTTAGAAAATGCCTTGTAGGAATCTTCGCCGTTGTACACTTATTTTGTGCAATAAAGAATTTAATAATAATAATAAATTCAAGAAAATCTTCTGACCAGGAACCTTTTGTTCTTTATCAGTCAAGAAAGCAGCTTGAAGCAATGATCTAACTAAGTTGTTAATGAATATTCCCTTAAATATCTTTGATAATTAAGCCTAATGATGAATAGGTTTTAAAGTCACCTTACGTATGTGCCAACTACCTAAACTAATAGTTTTAGAGCAAGAGTTAGAGAGACATACTTTTCATATAATAAATTACGATAAGAAAAGCAACGTTCTAGGTGGAGACAACGTACGGAAAGACGGAGACTGGGACAACCCTCCGTCAGATGGACGGATGACCTAAAGACGGTCACTGGTGGGGGTTGCATGAGGGTGGCAAACGATCGCGTTAAGTGGCGAGCTTTGAGGACGCCTACATCCAGCAAGAGATACATGAGGATTGCGATTTAAAAAAAAATGTGTAATATCCGATTCGACCCAGGTGGATTCCATTTATACGGATTTTAGAAAAGCCTTTGAGAGTGAAAGAAGGTATTAACTATGAATCACTTCAGCATGACATTTAATATTTAGCTTTATTTTGGTTTAGGTAAATAAGACAATGCCCCTTTACAGCTGCTATCCACTATTAGAATTAAGCTTGTTATTCTCAGGCACTATGCCCTTGCTAACAACAGCCAGCTATTTCAGAATTTTTTATGTATATTGATTTAATATTAATAGGTATTACATAAGAAAAATGTAAATTTGACGAATGAAAGTGTTCCTATAAGCTCCTAAGGATATTAAATAAACAATAAACAATCAGTGGTTAGTGCCAAAGTAACCAGATGTCACTGAATATTAACAATTGCTCGGTTATATCTTTTACCAGTAGAACAAGGAAGATTTTGCATTCATACCAACTGGAAGGTAAGACTGCCGCCCGTAGAACAGTTGTTAAGGATCTTGGTATACAGTTTTATTATAGGCTAACATTCCGTGACCATTACGATTACGTAACTAACAAGAGTTATCAACTGATGGGCTTTGTAAGATTTTACCTAGGATTTAAAAAAAAAAACCCACTCTTTACTTTATCTGTATACGACAGATGTATCGGCATTTATTTATATCGAGTGTAAATCTGCCCTAAGATAAGGCGTAAATGTGTTATAATTAAATAAACCTTAATCTCTGACGATGGGTTCCGTAACGAGGGGTAGTGATAATTATAAGGTTTTTTGGAAGGCGTAGCTGTCTGCGTGGTCTAGAGGTTACAGCCTACGATTAGGACACAAAAATGCCGGGTTAAATTTCCACTGGGGGAAATTAAAAAAAACATGTCTTAAATTCAAACTTATTTCTAATTGGCTCATAGACTCCTACAAATATTGTGTATCTAATTGCAAGGGCTGTAAATTTTCCAAATTTTAAATAAATAGGCCATTCATGACAAGTGATGTCTAGCGTATCGAACTCGAGAAATATCACAAATAAATTAAATGTATTTATTTACATTAATAAATATTTTTGTGTCCCGACCAGGAATCTAACACGGTACCTCCGAGTCTAAATCCTCGGACTTATCCGCTAAATTTGAATCCGCTTATTTATAATCGTGGTTTCTGACCACCCAGAAAGGGAAACGGTCGTGATGATGATTTATTTATTTATTTTTTCGAAGTAAAAGCAACAGAGTAGGAGTAATTAAAATTATACCCGCCACCAGAATATTTCTCACTGTGAACAATAGTGCACTCTTTGTGCGATACAAAAATCGTAAAATATCACCTTGGCCAGGTATAAAAGAAAACAACTGCATTGTATGTCTTTGAATCCATTAAAACTGTTAGGTGAACTCCGAAGCAAACTGCTTACACTTTGCGAACTAAACCGAAAGGAGCAGCTTTTTGATTTTGGCTTTGAAGGCGGCGCGGGAGTTACTGAATATATCCACTGAAGATGATGAATAAATAAAATTCAAAATTTAAAATTCTTTATTGTATATACTCGTAGATTGCTTATTCTAATTACAGTTGTATGTACATGTCATGATGAAGCAATCTGCCCATATTATAGGCATACAATATGCTTATGTCAGTAGATATTTATTTACAATATTTATTTGTATATAGTTTATATTTAATATTGTACTTGTGAATTTATTGGAATATAATGTTAATGTCAAAATTTGCGTGAAAAAATTCTTTTATTGAGTAAAAACAGTTGTCAATAAGAATTTTCTTTAACTCAATAGTAAAACGTTTTATAGGTAACTCTCGTATCTCTCTAGGAATTTTATTATATACTCTAATGCACATTATGTGGCAGTTTCTGCTGTAATATTCATCTTGGTAGATTAGTCGGGTATAATCTCTAGGTACTTTGTTACAAGTATTATATTTTTTAAAGAGATTAATATGTTTATTGTTGTATATATTACTGCTGTTATAAATAAATAAATAACAGCAGTAATGATACTTTTTTGGAATCGTGAAGGACATTTGGAACTGATAACACGAGTCAAAAGTATCTCTTAGTGAAAAAACTTTTTTACTTAGAGACGAGCTAAATTTCTTTACTTTATAACTGGAACCTTATTTTTTTATTTTACAGCTATAGCTTAACGTTTTTTTTTATACCTGACGGTAATTCGCGCAAGGTTCATGAGTGTTGGCAACTGGAATACTCATGACTGACATCAGTCCTTAACACTATGCCAGCTTGACTGGGCATGATGGCAATTCGAGCCTGATCCTGAATCGTGTGAATACACTTTACTGGGTTTATCGGAACGATGGATACTATTCTGTCCCGGCAGACTGGGTAAATTACCACCATCAGTCCGCATACAGTTAGGACATTGATTATTTGATGTAAATTAAACATATTTAATTATAACAAACTGATTTTTATTACTCCATATTATTGACAGATACAAAACCGTTGTCAAGGTACTTGACATAATGTTTAGGGATGCGATGACAAATCGCTAGTGCATTCAAAATCTAACACATACCATCTATTTGTTGTTTTCGTTGAAAGTAAGTGCCATTTGCAATGATGTCAAATGCTAATTTTTACTTTCAAGGAGAACTAATATTCTAAGCTTGCCATTGTGATATTTATATAAATACTCGTATATCTTCGATTGAAACAAGACTTACCTTTGTGATAAAAGTAATTGACTGCCGCCGCTGTATTAGCAATGACAATGACAAAGCATAGTTTAACTAATCCGAGTAAAAAGCCACTTTTATTAATAGGTAGGATTAGTTTTAAAAATATGTTGAAAACGGCCAAAAATGTCCAATACAAAAGAATGACTTAACGTAAAACTTTAGTCCTCGTTTGCACTAATGTGATTATTTTGGAAGGACAGAGTGAGAAACGAGACTGTCTTGCAGAGGATGAACAAATGCGTTGAACTTCTGAAAATGGTAAAGCGAAGGAAGTTGGAGTACTTGGGACACATCATGCGCAATAAAAAGTATAGCTTGCTGCAGCTCGTCATGCAAGGCAAGATACAAGGCTCCAGAAGACCGGGGAGAAGACGCACTTCCTGGCTCAAGAACCTCAGGGAGTGGTTCGGGATTAGCACCAGATCCTTGTTCCGGACAGCGGCCAACAAAATCAAAATCGCCTTAATGATAGAAGATGGCACTTTAAGAAGAAGAAGAATATGTTTACACAGTTAAAAGCAAAATATCACCAAGACCGTAATTTCTAACGAGGTGGTAAGAAACCTCGCTTTTTAAAGAAAGTAATTCACATTTAGCTAACTTTACTTTAGTGTAATAATCATGTACGAGGTCTGTTCAAAAAGTATCGCGAATTTGGTATTTCTTTAATAAGTGTTTATTTATAATTAATATCTATATTGTCGCCTTTAAAGTAATTACCCTCAGATAAACACACTTCCAATCCTCAAAGCACTTAATTGAATCATTTTTTGTGATTCAGTTCCTCCTTCGATGCAGTCTGAATCTCCTCAATCGTAGCGTAGCGTTGTCCTTTTATAGGCCTCTTAAGTTTCGGAATAAAAAAAATCACAGGTAGCTAGATCTGGGGAATACAGTGGCTGCGGCACTATTACATTAATATTTTTGGCCAAGCAACGATGTGAGAGCAAGCTAGTTTTTGTTCTTCCAAAAATCAAAGCATTTCTGGCGGATTGCTTTGCACAAATTGCGCATAACTCGCAGGATCATCAAATTCTGCAACAATTGGAATTTGATGATAATCTTATTAACTCACAAGAAAGAAAGATATATTACGTCAGACTTGGCTGTATGGGCTAGACCCTTTGAGGAGAACACAACCTCCTCCTCCTTAGTCAGCCTAGCCGTTTCCAGTGGTTGCGGTCCTCGGCGCAGTGGATGGCTTGGTGTACTGGGATGTTTAGGTGGTTAGTCACCTGACTAGACCAACGTTTGGAGCTTCTTCCTCTTGTTATTTTCTACCGTCTACTTTTCCGTTACTAAGAGTTTTCCAGATTATCGGCACCTCTTCTAGCAATGCTGACAAAATATTGCAGAATTCGGGTTAAGCAGTCGGCAGAAAGTGTCTGTCCCTTGGCAAGTTTGAGCTCTTCGAGCATGTTAGTGCGTCATGCGGTCCAATGGATTCTGAGCAAACGACGGTGCTGCATCTGAAACGCATCAATTCTTGCCCTATCTGCGTCTTTATATGTTGTTATCTTTCCATATTTTATCGAGCTGGGTCATTCCTTTTTAAGACATTCCAATTTATTTATTTATTCGAAGAGAAAGAACAGAACCAGGCAGTATAAGAACAATTAAGAAACGATACAGTAGGAGTCATTAGAATTATACCCGCCAACAAAATATCTTCCACTGTGGACAATAGTGCACCATTTATATTTAAAAATACGTTAGTACTTTCTCTTTGACAATCTCTTTTGCAGGGCGTAAAAGATCCGGTGGAAGTATAACAGCAGTTTTTTCATCGAATTTTCATATGAACAATGTGAAAGCGGTGTAAGAAGTCACTCTTAAAATTAAACATTCAACAACCGCACGGTGAAGTGCGAGAGAATCGATTTGTCAAAAGTACAAAGTGACAGTGACTTGATTGCGCCGTTCGACGCAGAAACTTTTGTACGACGCTTTGTGAACGACTTTTCAGGCTTGAAATTCAAATTACAACCAGTAGCCAATGTCTGTTTTTTTAAGCGCAAAACGCTAAATAAAAAATAATACGGCGGCACTCGGGGACTGCCGCGGTAAAGCTATTGCATAGCATTTTTTATCAACTTATGCAATTACGCGAAGGGATGGTGACTACGGTATGTGGGTGCATATTCTGACCTGTGCGTGTAGTTCGGTTGCGGAATGGTAGGTTATAGAGTTCTTCGGAGCACTCACCATAGTATAGCCGGTAGAACACGCTCAAAGAAGCCACATCTTAAAACTTTAGGCAAGGAAGGAGGTGTTAATGTTGATGTGGTGTTAGAGGACAGACAGAGCCCAGGAGGTCCAGGCCTGGATGTTCAATAGGCCTGGGTTGGGGATGGGGTAATATCCCGTTTTCCTTAGCAGGATCTCAGCGCATCTCAGCTAACTCAGGCGGGCGTTATTTCTAGTATAACACCACCCGTGTGGCTCACGAGTGTTAAAGGAACACCAACATAAACAAAATAATACGTTACGTAGTCTAGTGGTTATGTTTGTGGATTTAGACACGGAGGTACCAGGTTCGAATCCTAATTTATTTAATTAATTTGTGGTACGCTAGAGACATCGACAAGCTTGCCACTTGTCATGATGGACCTATAGTCAAGAAAGTTTGTAAAGTTACTACAGAAATACTAAATAAAGAACCATGTAAAAAACAAGTGACATGCCATCAAACATTTATTGTTCGAGTCACGTTCTACAAAAACCGACCCACTTGCAAATTGTTAACGCTTCGGGTACGCAATAAAACAATGACGTGACGACAAAAAAATCTACCCCTAGTGACGGTTTTTGGGGCCAAATTCTGCAGCCGTAGCCTAAGGCGACAGTCCATCATCGAAAAGATGTTCTCATGTTCCAGGGTCTGTAAGCGATAAAATCTAAAACTACTGCACTGATTTTCATGCTGTTTTCACCAATGGATAAAGTGGTTCTAGAGGAAGGTTATAGTATAGATTTTTTTGTATATATTAACGATATTTGTTGGAGGTGCCGGAAAAAAATAAGCCGTCTGGGAACTTTTAACGAAAACCCTTTGAGATAAGTATAACAAAAAAATATATGGTGAAATTGTGTATCTTATATAGTTCTACAGAAAAGTCCGCGATGGCATATTTATTTATTTAAAACTTTATTGCACTATGTACAAGAGGCGGGCTTAATGCCGCTAGGCATTCTCTAGCAGCCAACCTTTGGGACAATACAGAGCATTAACGTTGAAAGGTAGGTGCAACTGGCTATATGAAACATTTACATAATAAATTAAATCGTTCTTATATATACAATATATATATAACTACAAATACACATACATTCAAATATTAAATAAAAATACATATACTACTAACTATATACATACATAGATATATTTCTCACTTTTAAGGATAACATCAAATTCTTCAGCATCTGGAATTTGATGATGACCTCATTAACTCATAAAAAATAAAGATATATTACGTCAGACTTGGCAGTATGGGCTTTGCCTTCCCTATCACCTCATTTATCATCCATCGGGAGAAGAGAACACAACACAACAGGAATAGAACTGTTAAACTCAAGGTACTTAGCGATGTACATTATGTTAATGTTATTTTCAGCTAATATTTATATTATTTATACTTGTAATTCTTATTTTATTATTAATAACTAGTTAAATTACTTATTTCAGTTAAAACTTATTCAAATTATATTTCGATTAAAAATTATAAATATTTTATATTATATTATAATTATGGATGTTAAAGGTGCTAGACCGTGTAGTATTTCTGACGAAAAGAAATATTTAGAATACGAGAGCTAGAGAAATATTTAGATACGCAGCCTTTAATGTTGCCAGAATAAAAAACTTTTTTTACCGGATATATTTAAAATGGTAACATTTATTCCTCTTGAGGTTTGGAGAGCTTACAACTAACGCTGTGATTTCCTTGTCACTTTAAGCTTTTTTTAGCATTGAAAGTCTTTCGACTTGGCATTGCTCTATGGTTTTCATTTAAGCAAAATTCGGTAAAAGAAGCAAGCTTTAGTTTCAAGTCGATCATAGCCATCGATGTATATAGCTAAGCCTATTCAATACAAAACGCACTCTTAAAGACGTGCCGCTTGCTTTGTGTACCTACCAACTGGGGCAACGGGGGCAATTCTCAAGCACATGCTTTATTCATCGGAAATTATATCACAATGCATACAAAAAGACTAGTTTTACTCGATATAAATATTAATATTAGGCGCTCTCGACGCTTGCTATCTCGCGACTGTTGGTGCAGCTACATGACTTCGATTGGTTTTACGGGAACGTTTTTATATCAGTGAGGGCCTATCTATATACATCGATGATCATAGCATAAGAAAACGGGTTTTGGGTGACCACTGGAAGGAATGATTATGTAGAGGAGGAAGCATCGAAGAAAACGGGTGTATGATTTCAAATCGTTAAACCAGAATAGGTTTGAACAAAACTTTTGGCTACCAAAGCGGTTTCCACATAGTTAGGCAGTCTACGACTAGACGTGCCAAAATAGGGAACAATAGGGAAGGTGTTAACTTTTATACACGTCATTTAATCTTACTACGAAATCTATATATAAATAAAGGTGAATGTCTATGTGTGTGTTTCCTATGCATTGCAAAACTACTTGACCGATCGGAATGAAACTCTGGGAATATGTTGTGTGAACATCGGGGAAGGTTTCTGACATATTAACAGCAGCATCTATATTTAGGGAGTGTATAATTTACATAGTTTTAATTTGGTAATAACGATGGCTGTTCTTTGCACTAATGGTCGATCTTTTGCTATCCTTCCATGATATGTAAACTGTTCATTGTATAACTGACAAAACCAAGTGTACGTCATGTATCTTATGGTGAATAAATGAATTGAATTAAATTGAATTAGATTGCATAATAAGTAAATCTTAATACATAAAACAAAGTCGGGTTTGTTAGAACACTTATAACTTGAGAACGGCTAGACAGATTTTCACGATTTTTGATTTGTTGGAATAGCAGAAAAACTATAAATAAAATTAGAAAATTCGCTGATTGAAAAAAAGCGCTGATTTGTAGGGCATACCGACCGATGGTACCTAAAACTCCCTGGCGCTCTTATTATATACCTAGTTACTCAGTCGTTGCTCTTGAGACTCCTGCGCGATCCCACTCTCGCTTGACTGTCGTCGAATGCACAAATAAAGCCAAGTCAAACCATTTACCGCTCAACGGTTAATCGACCTCTCCCCTAACCGAGACGCTAATCCTGGAAGAGTGGAGCTGCCAAGCCATCACATAGGACTTCTATGTAGAGTTTATTGAGAAGATCCATTCGGCGATTAGCTTTGCGTATAAGCATTTGACATTGTGGATTTCTACGTGCTAACTAAGGTTTGCAAACATTCAATGACTGTTACGAAGTTCGCCGGGTCAGCTGGTAGGGAATAAAGAACAATTGATTTTTAGGATTTCTTAAACTAACACCCATATTCTTAGTCATTTTTTTAACGGGAACCTACTACTCTACGTAATACTCTACGACCGCCTCCGTGGTCTTGTGGTAACAAACGTTGCCGTGAACTCGGGAGGTCGTAGGTTCGATTCCCACCGGGGGCAAGTTGTACATTGTATAATTTGTCTCGGTCTGGGTGTTTATATGTATAATATGTATATATTTACAAAAAAAAAAGTATAATATGTAGTTTATCAACCATCTAGTTTCCGTAACACAAGCCTCGTAGCTTACCACGGAAATTATATGGCGCTGTGCGACCTGTCTGGAAATATTTATTATTATTATTAATTATTCTCTCCGTTTGACAGACAAACGGCGAGACGCCTCGGCACACGTCACTATGCTTAATAGAACTGTCAAACTACAAAGTGCATCGCGACGTACTAAACTTCCTTGAAGCGTGTGTATGTTATTTTTTAAGAGTATAAGTGGCTACAGTATAGGGGTGAATATTTTGGCCTATGCATGTGTTTCGATTCCGGAATATAGAAAAGGGTAGTTGTTAAGAATGCTCTTATGAAGCAAATTTAATTGCTCAAAATAATTTTAAATAAGCCAAGTTAAGATATAAGATAATTCAAGGAACATTTCTTTTTCCTTATCTCTATAATAAAATACATAAAATTCTAGATATTTACAAACTAAATAAAATTCTATGTGAAAAAAAACTGCATCAGTGGTTGTTGCCTCTAAGTTATCAGTATGTTGAAGATCTATTAAAAATCATAACCTAATTTGTTGGCTTTTATTAATGTAGTGTCTATTAAATGACTAATTTTAAATTACATTACAGCAACTTTCATAAAATAAATATATAAAATATATTTTGCAATAAGTTTATTTACCTAGTATAATATCATATATATTAATTATATCATATCACATCATATATCATGTCATATCATATCTTATTTTATCATATCATTTCTTATCTTACTATAGGTTTGCATAATATAAAAATTGTTGACAGGATAGATACTGCAGTGGATGACACCCAGCGACTACATTAAATCCATCCAACTTTCTCACATCATATTATTGACTGACCCCTGTAGTTCAGGTTCACCTAGTTTAGGGGTCTTAGTACTTTATGTTTTGTTTTACACATATAATTGTTGCTGAACTGTTATTTGCTAAATGAATATGTTTCATTCCAGTGCATTGTGTTTATGTTGTTCAATAAAGGTTTATTCATTTTCACTTCATTTCACGTAATAAGTCCTTTCAGATTTTGATGTAAATTTTGGAGCGACACAGTTGATTCAAGAACTTCAAAAAGCCCGTCTTTAGTATGTAAATAACTTTTAAAATATTAATGACGCGTTACATATTACAATTACATTAATAATTTCCATTCAGAAAGGAGTCCTCATGTGGACATAATACATAGGGACTCGCCAGAAAATATTATAGATTAAAGCTGTGATGGCGCGGGTTTAGCGGACTGTATAAAATAGCGGGGTTGCGGTAATCGCCAACTTTGAATTCACAGACGATACTGTGACAATTGGTGCAATCAACAAACAAGAGAGGAAACTGGTAAAGGAACTCACCTGATGTCCTCGGCACCAGCACTTGAAAATATCACTAATTTTGCGGGTTTTTCGAATGCGAGTATAATAGCAACGATCGCGGCGATTTCTTCGTCGTCTTCTATGACGTCTCGAGAACAACGACTGCGCGACCACGACTGCCGTCGCACCCACGGCGGTCCGTCATATATTTCTTCTTTTCAGGTGCGCAAGCGCAGCGTGAGCGGGATGGGTAATGTAGGAAGGAAGCGGAGAGAAATAGACAGGACATAGGTGTAGGGGTAGTCACTTAAATTAAGCTAGGACTAGCGACCTCTTTAAGCGCGGGAAGTGCGGCGGTTTCTGCTGAGAACCTCAAGCTGCGCAAATACGCCAACCTCAGTACAGGTTACGAATTTGCGCCGTTTGGGGTTGTGACGATGGGCCCGTGGGGACACTCAGCCAACCGTCTGGCCAAGGAGTTGTCCAAACGGCTAAAGGAAAAGTCTGGAGACAGGAAAGCTGGCAATTATTTCTGCCAACGTATTAGCTTAGCTATACAGAGGGAAAATGTTGCCAGTCTTCTTGGGACTATCACTGAAGGGTCGTTTTTTACTTATAGTTTATTTTTTATTAGGTTTAGTTTATATTTATTTTAATTTTTAATTTTAAGTAGTTTTAATTTATATTGTAATTCTTTTATACTGTTTGTATATTACTTCAATATAAATAAATAAATGATTTTTAATTAAGCTACGATAAAAATAAAATAAGTGAGTAAGTTAAACATAAAATAATATTAATCTTAACTAAGTCAAACGAAGTAAACTAAAAATAGATAGAAAACTAAAATCGAAATTATTTGAAACGAAAAATAATTAAACTTGGGCTTCTACTTTGGTAAGTCTTGTTTCAAGCGGTGATATTTTTATATAAATATCACCATGGCAAGCTTAAAAATTGGCATTTGACATCATTGCAAATGACACATACTTTCAACAAATAGGTGGTAGCCGGACTGATGGTGGAAATGGTCCCCGGGGCAGGAAAGTATCCACTGTTTGTGCTGATAAACCCAGTAAAATATATTGACACGTTTCGGGATCAGGCTCCAATTGCCGTCATGCCCAGAAGTCAAGCCGATATATTGTTCGGGATATCAGTCATGAGTTTCTGATTCCAGTTGCTATCATTCATGGATCACTATGGATCATCATCATGCATCACTAACAGCATCAGTCGTGCTATATAATAATTTAAAATAAAGTGTGTGTTTGTTGGCATTGTGTGTAATATAGATAAGATAAATTGGGTAGGTTATTTAGTGTTATTTGTAACATTTGTAATTGTAACATATTTTTTTTTCAAAAATAAGATTTTTAATAAAAGGTTACAAAAAAAGAAGGTTGCTACAAAGGTGTGAAATAAACAAGAAAGAAAAAAAATATATGTTAGATGCAATTTTATTTGTTTGTCCTATCCTTACAGAGTATATTTGTCTATGGGCTATGATTAAAAGACTATCAGATTTACCCGGAAAATTGCTTTTGTTACCGGGTAATAAAGATATTATAAGTACCCGTTATTGCTTCAAGCAGCCAATTGGACTGTAAACACAATGGGTAAACTTTAAACCGATTCAAAATAGACGGCATCATACAGTACCTATTTAGTTAGTAGTCACAGAAGGAGAATAGTGGATGGGGAGTGTCATTACTCAATGAAATTATTATTTCTTGAAAAACAGAAGTCTCTCGAATTAACGAAGTTATTTGATATTTTATATATAAATAAATAAATATTTCCAGACAGGTTACACAGCGCCATCTAGTTTCCGTGGTAAACTACGAGGCTTGTGTTACGGAAACTAGATGGTTGATAAACTACATATTATTATTATTTTTTTGTAAACATATACATATTATACATATAAACACCCAGACCGAGACAAATTATACAATGTACAACTTGCCCCTGGTGGGAATATCTCTATTTATTTATAGTGTATGTATTATATAGTATGTATGTGTATTGTTTTTTTATATTGTGTACGTATATATATATTTGAGTGCTATAAATGCGTAATTATGTTTATTTTACTAATTTAATTTATTTTAATATTTTTCTTCATCCTGCCCATCACCTTACATGGTCCCCAAGGTTAGCTGGTGAAGAATGCCTTATGACGTTATAGCTTGCCTATGTACTAGGTTTTTAAGTGCAATTAAGTATTTAAATAAATAAATAAAAAGAGGGTTTGATTAAAACAAACGGGCTACAAAATAAGTAATAAATAAAAATAAAAAACATTTGTATTACATAATAATATCCTAATATAATAATCGGCAGTGGTGGCTCGGTTGTAAGAACGCATTTCTTAACAATATAGGCGAATTCAAATCTCGGCATGTACCAATAAGAAAAACACTTTTCTTACGTTCATTTGTCATAGATTTGAACCACCACAATTCCCGTGCCTCGGAGAGCATGTTAAGCCGTCGGTCCCGGTTACCAACTTGTGGAAACGATAATAAATTGTTAATAAAAATTACATCAAATCCTCGCCAACCCGTCTGGATAAGTGTAGGCCGAATTCTCCAGATATATGTTCTGGACGGCCCATCTTCAAGAGTGGCTGAAAAGGTCCGGGGCTGGCTATACTCACAACTCACACGTTGTGTGCGCCAATACAACATAGGACTTAGCACAAAGATCTATGCTTAGCACCCAAAAGAACAGTCATTTCAGGTTTTTTTATTTATTATTATTTTCCTATTCAGTATTTCATTCTTTATTATTTTATTTTCGTGTAATAAATTATTTATTAAATAAATATTTCTATAAAATAGCTTTAGTTGAATTTTATAAGCTAGGCTTTAATTTTAAGCGCTGTTGAATCTGGAATATGGGCGCCACTAAATACAAATTCTTTTGAATAAAAGAAATAATTTATTTGTCAGAAACATGGTAGGTACAGGGATGTAAATTATTATATGATTATATATAATTATATCACATGCTTCGCTATTTATAACATACAAATATTTATTTAGTCACATGACTTTGTCGAGCTTAGTGTCTAAGTATTCTTTTGTCAAATAAAAACATTTATTAACCAGCATTTGTTTGACTCTTAATTTGAACAGTCCTAACTCCAAGTTGAGCCAAAATATTCACTACATTACCTTCCAAGCCATTCTCGTTCGTTCTAACATAACCTGACGTTTCCCAACTTATTGACCGTAAACATTATACACGTACACCCTTAAGATTTTTTTACCTCAAAGGCTAAGGTACATAGAAAGCGTGAAACAAAAAAAAAAAAAACATAATACATTTATTGACCGCCTCCGTGGTCTAGTGTTAACAAACGTTGCCGTGAACTCGGGAGGTCGTGGGTTCGATTCCCACCGGGGGCAAGTTGTACATTGTATAATTTGTCTCGGTCTGGGTGTTTGTGTTATATGTATAATATGTATATATTTACAACAAAAAAAAAAGTATAATATGTAGTTTATCAACCATCTAGTTTCCGTAACACAAGCCTCGTAGCTTACCACGGAAACTAGATGGCGCTGTGTGACCTGTCTGGAAATATTTATTATTTATTATTATTATTATTTGTTAGTTTTGTTACTTTACATATTATAAAGGCTGACTATGTGTCTAACAGTTTCGTAGTGGATGGCCTGGTGTACAGGGATGTTCAGGTGGTCAGTCACCTGACTGGACCTTTATTTATTTATTTAAAACTTTATTGCACATAAATATATAAAGGCGTCACATAATGCCGCTTGACATTCTCTACCTGTCAGACCTACGGGACAACGAGAACATTTATGTGAGGTAGGTGGAATATATCAATTAAAAAAATAATAATATATTAAAAATATAAGTCTATAGAATATTATTTATTGATTCTAATACATATTTATTAATAAAATTACATACGAATACGAATTAAGAGCTTTCAAGAAGGCCTTAACGGAATCATACAAAATTTGGTTTTTGTTGCGCATTAAAGTAGGCCTTCTTTTCGACTAAGTAAAAGTAAAGTAAAAAAAACTTTATTGCACAATAAATATCTAAAATAAAATATAGCACATACTCGTAGGCGAGCTTGATACCTTAGAGGTATTCTCTAACAGCTAACCTTTGGGAGAACGACAAAAGATATTGTGGGATGCAGAGTTAAAAGGAAAAATGTATAATAACTAATATTATCAATAAATATATACTTAAATATACACATTATAAATACATACACATAATACATAAATATAAATATACTTATATACAATACTTACATAAATAACAATCCATGTTAAGTTTAGAAATTATATCTCATTTTCATTTTTAAGAAAGTAAGAAGTTAGTAGATGCCTAAATATGTTCAACGAAGGTGCCAGTCTGATTGACAATGGAAGTTTTTTCCATTCATGAGCTGCAGAAACAGTGAGAGATTCTGAATATCTGCTTGAAGAGTGCAGAGGAATCGCAAGTTGATTGTTGTGCGAAGAACGAAGAGAACGTGTGTGGGAGTCGCGAAGAAATTGGAAACGATCACGCAGGTAATGGAGTGTTTTCGGATTGTTTAGAATACCATAAAGAAAGGAGAGGATGTGTACAGATCTACGAAAACGGATATTCAGCCACTTTAGTTGAATACGACTACGACTTTTTTAAAATAATTTAAACGGGTCTTTACGGGATTTACATTAGACACATATTTGTCCCGACGTTTCAGCCAAGTTGCGTTGGCCATGGTCATGGGTTGACTGCAGCTGCGCGGTGTAGTCGCGTACATACCGGGTGGTAAATGTAAACCTACCCACTTATTACTTTTTAAGTTTTTAGAAATCACGACACACGACGCGACGTTTACTATATGCTTGGCGACACCGTGCGATTTATCCCGGCGTCGAAACCTATTGACTACTGGGTTCCACGATGAAGATAGCTTATAACCCCCCTCTCAATTGAAATGTTTGTTTACTTTGATCGTTTCACGTACTTTCATCATCACAGCCCCTCTAACGCAAAGTCCTAGAACTGCACTGTTGGAGATGAACCTTCCAGAAATTTCTGGAGAATTTGGCCTACACTCGCCACGCTGCGCTGGCCAGACGGGTTGGCTAGGTACTACGTACTATTTTAAGGTAATAGTAACGATCATCGGTGAAGAGTATCTTTGGGTCATGCAGCTCAATCCAATAGTTTGCACCACCATCTATTAGGTGTTCTGCTATTGCTGATTTATTTATTTGGCAGTTTTTTACCCTGTCGGCTATCTTGCGCTTAGTTTGGTCAATTTCCACAGCTGCAGTCCACTTTATATACGCCAGGCGTTTGGAAAGGAATTATATCTTATGGGGTGCGCATGTGTTTTTGGTGACCGGGGTGTGCACAGCAAAAATTTATCTATCAATGCTGTGTACACCCTGTTTTACAAAGCAGCGAAATACGTGCGCAAAAAGATGTCATTCCTTTTGAATGAGATTGGTAAATGAGATCTTTTCCGTTTTATATATATTTAAATTAAATTTTAGTTATATATATATTTTTTCTGTATAGTAGGTGGTAGGCGGACTGATGATGGTAATTTGTCCAGTCTGCCGGGACGGGAAAGTAACCGTTCGTACCAATAAACCCAGTAAAGTGTACCGACACGTAGTGTTAGGAACTGATGTCAGTCATGATTGTCTGATTCCAGTTGCTAATATTCATGCAACTTTAGAAGTAAGTACTCGGGGTGGTCAGAAACCACGCTTATAAAGAAGCGGATTCCAATACCAATTATGACAAGTGGCAAGCTTGTCGTTGTCTCTAGCTTACCAATCTCAAGAAATTTCACAAATTAATTAAATTTATAAGTTTTTATTCATTTAAATTAATAAATATTTTTGTGTCCCGACCAGGAATGGAACTCTAGACTGGAACTTTTACTTAAAATTTACAAGTTATAAGTACTTTTTTATCTAGATGTAAATTTTAATGCCATTTTTATGTAGAAGCACCTATTGTTATGTATGTAGTCAGTAAAGCTTAGTTTAAACGGAAACTTTTTTGGTGAGAAAAACTATTTGTTTCCCGAACAATAAATAAATAAAAGTGCTTGGTGCAAACCGCTAAAAGATTTGAATTTAAGAAAATGTCTACATGTATTCGGTGTGCCCAGATCTTTATACTCCAATACGCAGCCAAATTTACCGACGCGGAATATTCAAAAAGGGAAGTTTATTTTAAGGTTGGTTCATTTTTCACAAAATAATGAATAGGATTTGTTAGTCAGTTATTTTTTTATACGACAACACGACTTTTGACCATGCAACTACGTAAGCGGTAAACGAGGCACTAAGGTCGGCATCGGATGAGGGAAAAAAAAACACTGATAACTGCAAATCCACTTCGCTTGCTAATATACCAATACTGCTATACTCGTGTATATAGTATAATTTTGCTCCTGCCTCTCATTCATTTATTTTGTTTTAGGTAAATAATCATTAACCTATTGGTTTTCACTTATTTATTATTATTGTTATTTTTCTTTTACTTTTGCTAGTCACAGTTCAATTGCACTATTAATTTAAATCTAATTACTATATTTTACTCTTATTTCTGTTTTAATTGTTTTGTCTAAATAATATAAAATCTCTTTGGCTTGTGTTCCACTATTGCTACTTTGTTTATATGTTTAATAAAATAAGCTGTGATTTAAAAAAAAAATGTCTTCCTGTACGTGGTTTTCACTTCAGAACCCGTCTAGTCCAAGTTATAATGACATCACAATTTGTCTTTATATATTTCCTCTCTCTTCTTCTAAAAGGACTTCGTGTAAATAAAATATTATTAAAAAAGTTCCAGCACATGTTGCGAATTCACCGCTTTTACTAAATACGACTATATCAAATACAAGATACTCGAGGTGCGGGCATTGCTTATTATTTTCATACAAAACGTTTGTTACAGTTATTTTACGCCATCTATTTTGTTTTTTTTTTTTCTGTTGTCGCAAAAGAACGTGTTTTACACTTCCCTAGCATGAAGGTCGGCATAATAATCATCACAGGCCAGTAGCATATTAGCAGCATAATAGTAAATAAGATTCTCCACTCCCCACGCGTCTCCAAACACAGTGAGCGTTTTCGTTTCGTGCTGAACGCATATACTGACAAAGACAGTCATGGACAATCGTGAAATAGACACCAGTCAAGTAATTGATCAACAAAATGTTTACGCTTCGGACCCATTATATCGAAACTATTTTTCGTCCTCTCTCAACTGGCCGTACTCGTATAATATATAAATAAATAAATATTTCCAGACAGGTCACACAGCGCCATCTAATTTCCGTCGTAAACTACGAGGCTTGTGTTACGGAAACTTGATGGTTGATAAACTACATATTATACTTTTTTTTTTGTAAATATATACATATTATACATATACAATTATACAATGTACAACTTGCCCCCGATGGCAATCGAACCCACGACCTTCCGAGTTCACGGCAACGTTTGTTACCACTAAACCAAGGAGGTCAGTCTGATCAAGAAAATGTTTACGCTTCGGACCCACTATAAACTCTTCCTCGTCCACTCTCAACTGGCCGTACTAGTATAATATATAGAATTCCCCTGCGAAGATTCTCTGCTCGATCAATGGATGAAAATGTAGTTAATGTAATGTAGTAGAGATAATTAATTATATATAAGTCGTATTAGCATTTAAGTAGCTTTAGGTTTCGAAGTTTGCGGCTGTGTTCGGATTCGCGCGGCTCTTCCGTTTCTACAGGTTTGTCTGTGTGGACGGAGGAGGCGCGCGGTGCCGTGAGTTGTAAGCTGTCGGAATCTTACAATAGGGCTGGCATGGACATAATAATGTCCAAAGCCTTGATAAAAATAAGAGAAAAAAAAAAGTAATGTAATGAGCACGCAATCCGTGCTAAGAGATCAGCGTGACAGGAAAACCAGCCTTAGAATGCCTTCCATTTTTTTTCTGAAGAATTTTGCCTACACTCGCAACACTGGCTGCCGAGACGGGTTGGTGAGGGTCTAATGTCATTTTTTAATGTCATTTATTAACGATTCCACAACTTAGTATTAGTAGAACCGGGACCAGTGATGGCTAAACGTTCTTTCCGTGGTATTGTAAATCTATGACAAATGTACATAAGATTGGTACATTTCAGGGTTATAACCGAACTTTTTAGAATTATAATAATTGCAATAAATAAATATATTATACCGTTTGGCTTCTTGCCTCGTCTTGTTTGTAGTCTATTTATTGTCTCTGGCATTTACTATGTGTTTTATAGGAAAGTTGAGTTTTTAAATATTTACTTGTGAATAGAAATTGAAGAGTTATGTATAATAAACTTCATGACGTCGTGTCGCGCTATACGAAATGAAATTTTATTTGTTTTCAAGCTATTTTAAATAATGGAATTTTATAATATGATACGAAGAACGCCATTTTTATTTTTCAAACGACAGAGTAATAAAATAATGATTTACGACTAGATACTGTCGCACATTTTAGTCCTAGATGATCAAATAATCTCACCATTAATATTTATTTTATTTTTATTTAAAAACCTTATTGCGCATAAGTACAACTAACATAATGTCGTCAGACATTCTCTGCCTGTTAACCTTAAGGACAATAAGAGAGTTTTAAGTGACAGGAGTAGGTACACAAAATATAAAAAATAAAAATAATTGAATAATGTACATTATTTACTATCTTAATTCTATGAAATAATATAGACCTACGTAATATACCTATATAAGTATAATAAACATACATATACCTACATACAAATACAAATATTTCGTTCTAAATATATATATATATATATATATATATCAGACAACAGATGGATATAATAGATAAAATATAAAACAACCTTCAAAAATAATAACAATATTAATTAATCTAAAGCTTCCGTATCTTCATCTTCTTGTGGTCATAGAAGTACTGGTACTGTGACCACCTTCCGAGGACTACGAGAAGCTTCAGTGGACGGTGCCGGCGTCCCTGCTGGGGGGGTGGTGCAGAGGGATTAGGTGCTGCGCGGGGTCCAGGAACATCGTTGGTGCTTCGTGAAGCAAATCCACGAATGTATTTACGGTACACAATACCGAGCGGCCAGAATTTCTTGTTCAGGAATATTTTCAGGTGCTCTGACCGCACACGAATCCTAAAAGTTGAATCCGGTGTCAACCCAATGGGAAGGTAACTCGTCGATAGCAGCGACAGAGTCGATGGTCCCGTATGTGTCCGAGA
Organism: Tinea semifulvella; assembly: GCA_910589645.1. NCBI lineage: Eukaryota > Metazoa > Arthropoda > Insecta > Lepidoptera > Tineidae > Tinea > Tinea semifulvella. Next base: position 3,799,576 of record OU342604.1, read on the forward strand.
ACATCTTGGGATGACATGTCATTGCACAGCTTCGATACATAGACATGGGATGTCGGTTTCGGAGCTTTTAGAGCGCACTGTTTGGAATGTGCAATTCTCCGATTATTACGTTTGGGCTCCTTTTTTTCTTACTCCCAGTCACAAACCCTTTCGAATCAGTTTATTCCCGGTTGTGACTCGAAGTTTTTAGTATCAGCTGGTTTCGAGACACCCTGTCTTGCAATCTGCGTATAACTGTTTCTAGCGTCCCCGGGCTGACTCTGCTATAAGGCCCGTGTTTTGTTCAAATAACAAAATTCACGTATCGTATCTAAAGTTGTGTCACAAAATTTAAGCACCTAAAATTACTAACCTTAACAAGCCTTTATATATATGAAGTATCAGTATTCGTAAAATGTCATATGGGCAAGTACTTTCATTTAAAACCTACGTCGTCGAAAAATTATCTCCGACCACGTCCTATCTATCAAATAAGCGCGAAAATAAATAAGACCGCCTTACTTCAGAAAAGCTTATCGGGTATGACTCCTAAAATTTATAATAAGTTACCTGACGATTTAAAAGATTTATCCCTTCCAATGTTTAAAAGTAAATTAACTTAAATTTTAATTAAAAAATGTTATTATACCTTAGATCAGTTTTTGAATGACGAAACCATTTCAAATGTGTTAATAACTGTCAATATATAGATTGTATTGTCATTATTTTTACAATAATATTTTTGGACATTTCTCTGTTGCCTACATTTTGTGTTACATATTTAGGTTTTATATAAATTGTAAAATGCATGTTAAGTTGTTGTTATATTTGTTATTATTGTTAGAATTATAATTGTTAATTTAATGAATTCGTACACCACATGTGGTAGGTTTTTTGCATGCCCACCCTAACCTAACCTAATAACTATGTACCGAAAAACCACGAATAAATGATTTTGATTTGATTTGATTTGTATTAAAGTGTTGTAAAACTAATTACTATTGTTAGGACTAATTTCTCAAATTAAACCAGCCTACAATGTTGTATGATTTATTTCCATTGCCATTAATTATTTACAACCTACACTATTTTAAAGGCGCTCAACGACCGACTCGTCTGCTGTGTTCTTGTAATCTGGCGCGATATGATTCGCGCCATTCATTAAAGCGACTCGTAACATTGTTATTGAACCAATCAGAAATCAGCACACGACTACGTTCGTACACAACGCCACCTACTTTACAAAACCATATTGCTAATCATTCTTAACTTATGTTTAAACACTAGGATAATAATGTAATAATAACTATGTTACATTAAAAGATAACACTATGCAATCGAATAAAATTGAGACACTCAATAACTTCTGTACAGTACCCAGGTACAGTTCGTTTGGGAAGTATTAAGTTTTGTAAAAAGAAAAAGTTTTTTAATTTAAATGTTATAAGTTACTTCCGCCGAGTCTCTAACAGCGCTTTATGACACTGGCAAAGTATGAAAATGGGTTTTATAATAATTGACCAAAACTAAAGTTTCTTTCGATGTGGTCAGAATCCACGTCCTTTTTTTTTCTTAGGTAAATTTTTAGCCAACTTTACTATAGGCCCATCACGACAAGTGGCAAGCTCGTCTATGTCTCTAGCGTACCAAACTCGAGAAATATTACAAATAAATTAAATAAATTGTTGTGTCCCGACCAGGAATCGAATCCGATACCTCTGAGTCTAAATTCACATACTTGACCACGGAGGCAGTTGAACGTTCAAGGTTATAAACCAATATTAATATTTTATATATATATACATATATATATTATACAATTAGGTACATACTCGTATCTATATCTTCACGCTAGATCCCTTGCGGGGTAGGCAGAGACAATTGATCGTCACTTGACATGATCACGACATACCTTTTTCGCTTCATCGACATTCATCAACCTCTTCATATATGCCCTTTTGTTATGACGGCTTTTTAATTCTCCTACAGCTAGTGTTTTATTTATTTGATCGTGATATGTGTATCTTGGTCTGCCAGGGCCTCTTTTACCCACAACTTTCGCATTATATACCTGGTTTGTCAATCTTTCTTCGCTTATCCTTTCAACTTGCCCAAACCATCGTAGCATGCTTTTCCTTATTTTTATGCCTATGCTTTCTTTTAAACCTACCATTTTTCGTATTTCGACGTTACGTATGTGGTCCGCCAAAGTGACGCCGCATAACCGACGCAACGACCTCATTTCTACTGCATTAACCCTACTCTCATGCATATTCTGACATATCCACGTCTCGCTTTCATACATAAGTGTTGGTACCAACATGGCATTGTGTATGGCGAGCCGAGCTTTGTCACTAACATTTCGACTGGCGATCAGTGACCCCAGGGCACCGTTAACACTATTTCCCGCGTTCACTCTTCTTTCAACATCCCTATCATACTTCCCATCCGCAGTGACACACTGCCCAGATATATAATTTCATTTATTCGTTCTAGAGTTTCATCATCAATCTTTATCGTTGCGGTTGTCATCCTTGTTCTTTCAAACACTAGTACCAATTAGGTACCAATAGAAATGGAAGAAATAAAAAATTTATTACTTTTAAAACTAAGAATAACATAATTTACTTATTATAATAAATATATGACATTAAAAATAAAATAATACATAATATATTTTTAAATAGAACTAAAAAAAATATATAAATTTGATACCTTAGAAAGGAAATAAACAATTGTTAAATAAATTATAACTCGAATATTGATGGTTTGAAATGTGCAACAATTGTTTTCTGAACATTAGCTGTAGCTGAAATTAAATATTCTGAAATTATATTTAGAGTGCGGAATCCTGCGGGATCCGCGCGGTATTAAAAGAGCTGCGGGATTGCAATCCCTTATGTTGTGTATACGTCCCGTCCACTATTCTATTATATGTCTTGGAAGCTTGTTAAAACGTAAATTTATAACAAATGTACAAAAGACACATTCAGGTATTTCTCATTTGTACGCATTTACGCAATTTGAAACGAATAATTTAGGAATTCTGAAAATATTACATATTCATATTGTAATTGTACTATACAATAAAGAAATAATATATTAATTTTCAAATAATTTAACAAACTCACAAAGGCACCAATTTATGTGTAATCATATTGTCATTTACTTAATTTACATTTGACAATAATTGACATGAAATATGTAATTTGAGAGAGCGGTGGTGGCCCGGTTGTGAGACTTAAAATCATACAAAGGTCAATTTCACATGGTTTCCTGCCATATTATATTTCAGGTCACCAGTCCACCTGGAAGTGGGTCATCCCACTCTGCGTCATAGATGTCACAGGCTCCCACTGACGATCAGACAGGCTCTCCCTCTGTTCATATTTTTAAACGTTTACTTACCACCTACTTTCTAAACAAGTAAAACGATGTTTCTTAAATTATTATTACATTTTATTTATGTGTTAATTTTTATTTTTAAAATTGATCATATACTGTTTATTAGTGTGTAAGCTTATTTTCAGTATTTTATAGTTATATGTATGTATTCATGTATTTATTTATTCTTATATGTATTATTAGTATGTAGTTTATAATAATAAATTTGCACCCATACACAGTTTCTCCACACTCCCAAAGGTTGGTTGTTCGAAAATGCCTGGCCATTAAGCCCGCCTATGTACAATTTTAGTGCAATAAAGTATTAAAAAAAAAATAGATGTGTCTGGCCCATTGCTACTACTTCATTAAACATGTACCGGCTAAAAAAAACAATTGATTACCGTCGTGATGATATTTTTATTTATACTTTTAAAGTCACGTAAAAATAAAATCTACGTGAACGTGATTGTCATAAAATAATAATAATAAATATGTTTATTTGTTAAGTACACTGGTAATAAAATAAAAATAATCAAAAATTTATATATATATATTTTATAAATATAGTCTAGTTGCACCATTCAACATTTAGCAGTAAGACCATGAAGTAACATGGTCTTTTGATCGTCTCTGTCGATTTCAAAGTTAAACACCCAGTGTACCTGCTAAGGATTGAACTTTAGTTAACGTCCCAGCCACTGCATCAAAGTGTAGCAGCGATCGGAAGGTGTGCTGCTTGTCAATTCAAATACAGGTATGTATTGTTTATACTTAAGGTGCTAATTAAAATTATTTACAATTTAAAACAATTTTTTTTTTTAAAGATGCCTGACGATACGACCCCAGCCTGAAGGGCCGCCGTGGGAGGTCCTAAGGAGACCCCAAGGCGCCTACGGACTAAAACCCTATAAATCGTCTCTCTCTCACTGTTGGCCCTGCGTGCCTTAACAGCTAAGTCTGAGTCGTGGCTATGGAGTGAAGGCACTCGTTCGCCGCGTAACTATAAATCTAAAATCTGCTTTGTTTATATTCATTAAAGGTTTTGTGTGTGTGAGTATGTACGAGAGTGTGTTTTGTGGGTGTGTATGGTAGTGCGTAGACGTGTGCAAATCTATATGTGTGGAATGGTATTGTGGTGACTATAATGTTCATGTTCATGTGGTGTTTAAAAATTATTATGCTATGCTAGGATAATGCCAAAAACAGTGCCTGACAGGAGTTGTACCTTAGTGGCAGCAGCCACTCATTTAGTAATTTCCTTGCGACAACGGATAGTCAAATATTTTAAGTATTTTATTTTATTGTAGATATATGGAGCTATGAAAGGTGAGTTACGGCAAAAGAATTCCAAAAAATGATTGTACATTTCAAATAGATATTTTCCATAATTATTTTATTTTTATTTCGTTGCAACGTAAAGCGAGTGCTTTATTATGTAGGAATACAATCAGAATATGACAAGTATATTTAAGGCTTGTTTACACTAATTTTATTTATTAAATTTTATTTGGTGTGGTGTGGGACGCCACGTGCGTCGACACCCTCGCCGCATCGCATCTTAGGGGGGCAGCGCATAAAGCGGGGGTCGCTTGAAGTCCGGCTACAAGTATGTCATTACAGCTCCTAGAACACAGCGTCCTAGACCTCCACTGCTGGATGTAGGCCTCCCCTAAGGCTCGCCACTTAACGCGATCTTTCGCTACCCTCATCTAACCCCCACCAGCGACCTTCTTTAGGTTATCTGTCCATCTGGCGGGGGGTCGTCCCAATCTGCGTCTTCCCGTACGTGGTCTCCACTCTATGATGATGATGATGACAATTAAACATTATATATTATGTTTGAATTTTATCTTTTTATGTAATATTTGTTGTTGACGTGTAAAAGTACTTATTTATAAGAGAAATTGTTTGCGCTGAAAGAAATAGACTACGGCCGCTGAGCTACTTGAACGGTGTAAACAAGCATGAGATTTTCAAAGAATTTCGACACTCGTAAAATGTATAGAAATTCTTGTACTTTACATTGAAGTTTGTCATTTGTTTAGCTTTGACTGCTAACGAAACAAAGAGGCTTTATGATGTTTATGAAATAAATTTTTATCTTTATCTTAACTTTATATTCATTAAATATTGTTTTATTTGTCTCAAGATGTTAATCAGCTACAGTATTACTATGGTAAGATATTTAATTATTAGTTTTAAAAATATATTTAGTAATTTTTTTTTTAATATACACAATGACAATACTTGTTAGTTAAGTATTTTTTATGTTATTTATATGTTTAAATTATCAAATAAAATGTCCCAATGATGATATTACTAAGTAATTAAACTTACAAAAACTTTGGGATACACCATTGGTACAAAACACTTGGCTTAAAATCTAATTAGTGATCAACGTCGCGCCCGGCTTCTGGCTTCAGTAGAAAAGGAATCCGGCCACTGGTTACACGCACTGCCTTCTGCGAACCTCGGCGCACTGCTTGACGACGAAAGATTCCGTATGGCAGTTGGTCTTCGGTTGGGAGCACCACTATGTGTCTTACATCAATGTCAGTGTGCAAAGAAGGTCGACAGTCTTAGAGTTCATGGGCTCTCTTGCATACTATTAAAAGGGCTCTAGCCACCATCGAGGTTCCAGCTCTTCTGGAGCCTGCTGCAGTTATCCGAGATGATGGCAAGAGACCTGATAACGTTGGTCCTGTGGGAACAGATCACTCGCTCTGGTGTGGGATGCCACGTGCGTCGATACTCTCGCCGCGTTCAGGACAACGCATAAAGCGAGGGCCGCGACGGAAAAATTGGAGTCCAGCAAGGGGCGCAGGTAAATTAAATAATAACATATTTGTGCCATAGATTTCTCAAAAACCGTCCAGCAGAAACCAATGACAATATTTTATAGCAACTCTACACAAAAACAAGGTTTATTCGATTTAAAAAAGTCCTTACTCGCAAACCGTCCGTACGTTTCGGATGTCATTTTTTTTTCAAACAATAGTGAGTACGCGTACTTTAATGCTATCGCCTTTCCATTCGGTTTCTATTTTTTTTTTTTACATTATGAGCCTTTTTCTCCTATTCCGTCCATTTTAGGTTATTTATTTATTTATTCAATGAACAGTCAAAAAAAGTTACAATCATATTTATAATATTACGGGAACTAACACATGGTTATTGTCCTTTTCATTACAGACCATTACAGAATGAATTAAACATAACGTCTTTTGAGATACATTAAAACTATAGAAAAAAAAGAAATGATATAAAAGTAAATTAAGTTAAACCTAATGAGACCTAAAAACTAAAAGTACAGGAAAATAAAAATAAATCTTAAAATAACAATAACACTCCTAACCTGAAGGTTAATAAATTAATTAACATTGCTTTATTGCTTGTTCTTAGTGAGTACTTTTTATGGAATCTGGCTCACATATTGTTGATATCTGTTGTTAAATGCTTACTTTAGGTTTTAGCCATGATCTCCGTTTGTATTCCAAATGTTAAATAAATAAATAAATTTAACTAAATACTTTGATTAACATAACGATTATTTTTTTACGTCAGTTCCTTCCTTTTCTTACAGTTGACTGTGTTACGTATGTGAAAATTCTTCGGAAACTGCACCGCAGTCGTAAATTCTTTTATCCGTATCTCAATATTTCGATAAAAAATATCACTCTGAAACCAATAACCGTAAAAATCCATGAGTCGAACTACATTTGCTCAAAGTTTATATCCTGTTTGAAAGTACCCGTAAGACCCTTTTTTTTAATAATAAAATATTTGATTTATTATTAATTTAAAAAGTAAAAGTAAAGTATCATCACGTCCGTTGCCCTTTTGGGTTGTTCAGAAGCCATACTTATAAAAAAGCGGATTCACATTTAGCCAAGTTTCATCATCATCACCATCATCATCAGCCTATGTCTCTTTACTGCTGGATGTAGGCCTCCCCCAAGGTTTCACACGATCTTTTGCCACCCTCATCCAGCCCCCACCAGCGACCTTTTTCCGGTCATCCGTCCATACGTATACATCCGTATGTGGTCTCCACGCCAGAACTCGTCTACTCCATCGGCCATCGGTTCTGCGACAGACGTGTCCGGCCTATTGCCACTTCAACTTAGTAATTTTAAAGGCTATGTCGGTGACTTTGGTTTTTTTGACGAATGTCTACGTTTCATACTCTATCTTTTAGAAAAATACCGAGCATAGCTCTCTCCTAGCCCGCTGAGCGACCTTAAACTAGTGGACCAGACCCACTGTCAGCGTCCACGTTTCTGCTTCGTACGACAATACTGGAAGAACGCATTGGTTGAAAACTTTTGTTTTCAAACACTGTGGTATGTTAACCAAGTTTACTATAGGCCAATCATGCCAAGTGGCAAGCTCATCGATGTCTCTAGCGTACCTAACTCGGGAAATACCACAAATAAATTAAATATAAATTTTATTTATTTATTAAATTAATAAATATTTATGTGTCCCGACCGGAAATTGAACCCGTACCAAGTCTAAATCCACGGACTCAACCGCTATACCACGGAGGCAGTTTATTATTTATTTATTTTTTTATTGTACAAAGGCCAACGTCCAAAAACATTCTGTGACAGCGAAATCTTGAGGACAAATTTGAACAATTATAGGTGCAGTCGAAATAATAATTATTTGTAAAAGTTAAATTAAATATAATTTGGAGAGTAAATTTTAATAAAGTTTACTAAATAATATTTACCCGTTCAATTTTATTGACAACTGTTTTTACCCAATAAATGAATTTTTAGCATGCAAATTTTGACATTAACATTGTGTTCCAATAAATTGACAAGAACAATATTAAATGTTAACTATATACAAAGAAATATTGTAAATAAATATATATTGACATAAGCATATTGTATACCCATAATATAGGCAGATTTTATCATCATGACATGTACATACAACTGTAATTAGAATAAGCAAACTATACAATAAAGAATTTTGAATTTTGAAAAAAAAAAGTATCTGGCCTATTTATTATTTTAGCGGGGGGTTAACGTTAAATATTACAGCTGCAAATAATTGAAGGGAGTCTGTTCTACTGGCGAGCTGCAGATACTGTTAAGGAATCTGAATATCTGCTGAAAGAGTGGGAAGGGTTTTTTATGAGAAGAACGAAGCGAAAGTCACATGTGCCATAGAAATTGGAAACGAGTAGGTAGGATGGTGAATTGGGATTGTAAAGAAAGTAAGTGTTATTTCAAGCAGTCTTGTTTTTATTTAAATATCAAATGCAAATGGCACAAACTTTCAACGAGAACAGCAAATAGGTAGCAGGCGGATTGATAGTGGTAATTTGCCCAGTCTGCCGGGGTGGGGAAGTATGCACCGTTCATGCCGATAAAGTATATCTACATGTAGAGTGTATCTACATGTTTCGGTACCAGGCTCAAATTGCCGTCATGCCCAGTTAAGCCAGCATAGTGTTAGGGACTGATGTCAGTCATGAGTGTCTGATTCCAGTTACCTTTAAGTGCGAGTATAAAAAAAAGATTGCATTAAAGAAACGAAAGACTATGTACAGACCTGCAATTTGGATACAACATCAATGTTTTATTTTGGGGACACAATTTAGTGGACAGTTGGGTCTAAAATCCTCCTCAAACTGTAGCGAGTTAATATAAAAGTTGGTGACGAGAAAATGACGCAAGTTTTGTATCAACATGTCGCGTTTCCCGCAAAATGGCTTATTACAATACATTGTACCAGCAACCAGTTTTGTTAACTTGATCACAGCGCCCTAGACCTCTACTGTTGGATATGAGCCTTCCAGATCATATATCTGGATAATTTGGCCTACACTCACCTCGCTGGCTAGGGGATAGTGAATAGCAAACAAGTAAAATAAAGTATCATCACGACCGCTTCCCTTTCGGGGTGATCAGAAACCTCGCTTATAAAGAAGCGGATTCACATTTAGCCACTTTACAACTTTACTTTAATGGTAAATAATAAATATATATACATGAGTGGGTAAAGTCAAATAAAAACTGAAAAAATAATAAAGAAAAAATAATTGGTATATTATTAATTTAGTTTTAAGCTTTATTTTTCTAATTACCAATAAAATAAGAGAGACGAGTATAACTCAAGTAATTTAGGTAAAAAAATAATGTATAAAAAGGTTGATATGTATGTATGTATGTATGTGTAGTAATAATAAAAAAAAACAAATATTGTAAATGTAAAAATACCTATAGTAATCGAAAATACGAGAAATCCTTGTTATTTTAGCTTTAATAACGACTCTATTGTTTTTGTATATACGCAAAAGTATTTTTTTGCCATTTTTCGTTCCGCTGGCAAAAATATTCGGTTGTTAACTGCAAAAGTATTATTATAACAAAAATCTATTTCTTGTTATGGAATTTTTGCTCGGTATCCGAATTTTGCCATTAGACGGTTATAGGAATAAGGAAAAATAACTTTACATATTGTACAGGAGAAGCAAATAAGTTCGGACTTTTGGCAATATAAAGCATGTCACACACGGAGCCTAATACACACTTGTAGTAACATCAAAGTCAAAGTCAAAATATCTTTAAAATGAATATAAATGATTCTACTCCTACTTGTAAAAGACTAAGCAACGACGTGGTCCAAAGAGTAAGCTGTTAGCAGAAGACTAGTAGCTTAGCAGATTCCAGTTATCTGTTAATATTTAGTCTGACTGAGAAAGGAATCTGCAAGGAAAACTCATCTTAATAACAAAATAGCTATTACTGAACCAATTTTGATGAAATCATAGAAACCCAGCGACGGATATGCTACTACTGGTCTCTTTGTTTGTCTTGCCTTTACTCCTATACTACTGGTACCATTTTATAAGACGTGGGTTGTTTTCTAACACATTATTTTACATGTCCTGTCGAGTCAAATGATTGGTTACTATTGTATGTCTATTTATATCATAGACAGAGCATACGAGTAGTTCCAACGTAGGTACCAACGTGTCCATTTTAAAACAACTTAAATTATCGCCTATTATATGTCTTCGTACGGTACGCCAGTACTACATTGCTGGAAAAAGAAGGAGAAAATCTTGAAATTGCTTAGTACATGCCTCACCATCTTAACAATTGAAAAGAAAATATCGGTGTCATACTTATAAGCTCGTTGAATGTGTTGCATGCTCTGATTAGGTATGAATTACGTCTGTACCAGGGTGCTGGACGCTGAAATACGGAACGTGGGTTTGAACCTAGAGATATATCTGTGGTGTCAAGGAAAAAGGTGATGAGTCGAAAAATTGAAAAAATAGATTTTTGCATCTATTGGTTCAAAACATTCATATGCGTCAATGCAATAAGGAGATGAGTATAGACTTACTGTACAGTTTATTTCTACACCCCTACATACATAAAGGTACCTAAAGTATACGACTAATGAAATTAAACATTACGTAAATTATAAATTTCTAATTATAAAAATGAGTTGTTTTCTTAATTTGCCTCTAGTGAAAAGTTCAAGTTATGTACTTATCCCCTTTTTCCTTGACGCCACAGATACATATATATAATATGAAATGAAATATTTATTTAGGCAGATAAAAAACAGTTAACAATAATGACATTTGTTGGCCCCCACACTAGTATTTTGTCCTGCAAGGGCCCAAAAGCAGGACAAAAGACAAAGGAGGACGTCTATACCGGGCCTAATGGTTAAGGGGGACATTTTGGACAATATTGTAATGTTTGCGAACTATTTTCTCTTGTATTTTTTCGAGATATTTGGCTGTCGGCGAGCAATAATAAAGCTTGATGGAGGCTGACGGCTGTTATTGTCTCCATCTCTTCCGGGAGACCGATTCTTGACTTTACGAAAACAATCAAATATTTCGTTTTAATTTGGATTTAACAATGCTTTTGGACTCTTATATAAGTTAATACATTTAATCTGTTGCTGAGAAATCTCAGCGTTATTAATGAACTATCGTTGATATTTCCCTAGTCGTAATAATTTATTCGAAGTAGATACAAAAATATTAAAACAAATACGATTAAAAAACTAATTATAAATAAAACTAAACTAAAAGTACCTATGAAATTTAAACTATTCTACAAAATAAACTAAGGGCTTACCACCAGGAAGGGTACCTAAAACGCTCGCCGCATTTCCTCGTTGAATTACAATGGAAATATTCTGTTTTAGGTAGTTATGGCATTTGGGATCGCCACACTAATTTGACATATTTACATGTCGAAATACTGAGTTCAAGAAGATTCCAAAAATATACTTAGGAAATAGGGTGGAATAAAATGTTTTTATTTTATTATTAATAATTATTTTATTACTTACAAAATATAAAATAAACCTAATATTAATACTACGCATAGGGATATAAGTCCCGTCCACATGGAATGGTGGCAAGAACGCCGGCTGCAATTCCCCGCTGAATCGCAATACTGATTCTTTGAGCAAAGAAAGAGCCAGCCCTCTTGTCACCGGAGGAGACGACAAGACGCGGTGTTATGTCTTTAAAAAACTTTTTGGCGCTTGTACTCCATGGGCCCAGAGCTCCTAGAGCAAAAGGCACAAATATGTGATCTTTTAATTGTCGGAATCCGAATTTTCCGCATTTTTATGCGCTGATTGTGTGCAATAGTAGGCACATTCATTGTATAGCTTTATTATAGAAAATAATAATTATTATTTCACCACTTAGCCTAGTCTTCATTACTTCGGACTACTAAGTCAGCGGGTGGTACGCCCATATACACACATCAAAAGTGTCTAGGGATCAACATATATTTTTGCAATAACTTTTCTCCTGATTGATATTCATTAAAATTTTCTTTAAGGATTGATCAAATAAAATGTTTTCGTTTGTCTACAGTAACGATAAACCAAGTCACCTTTGCATTAGTAAAAAAATTGCCATTTTCCTAATAAAGGGATTTTTGACATTTGAACCACTAACATTAAAGTTCGAAAAAAAGACTGAAATAACAGTTTTTTTTTTAATTTTATTGGGTAACTTAAACAATTAATAATCCGTGTTTCTACCGCGAACACTAACAACACAAGAACATCGGTTTGGCATACTCAAAATGAGTTCATCCAAATCACGCTGTGGAATGGCCGCCCATGTTCGTTGCAACAACAAAAAAAGGTCTTCTTGCGACTGGATACCCTCCATATTCGGCAGAGCTCTTCTCTGAAGAATATCCCATGCATGCTCAATCGGGTTCAAGTCTGGCGACTGAGCAGGCCAGGGCAGGACATTGATGTTAGCTGCGGCGAGAGTCTGTCTTACAACTCTTGCGGTGTGCGGTCGTGCATTATCATGCATTAACTGAAATAAGGGACCGATATGCACTTGTAGAGGAACGATGACGTCTGATACAACCGTCTCAGCATAAATTTGAGCGTTGAGGTTGCCTCTGATCCAAATCAACTCAGTTCTTCCGCCGATCGAAATACCCGCCCATACCATGATGGTTCCACCACTATAAGGATGGACTTCCTGGCAGGATTTTAATCGCTGTTGGCGTCCAGGGGTTCTCCAGTGTCGTATACGTCTTGTATCCGGCCTCATACCAAAACGAGACTCATCAGAAAAGCACACGAAACGCCATTGTTCTTCTGTCCAATTTCTGTGTTCAAGAGCCCATTGATATCGAGTCCTACGATTGTGCATTGCTATAGGTGGTACCCGTAGCGGTCTTCGGGAATGAAGGTTCACTTCATGCAAGCGGTTTCTGACTGTTTGGTCGCTAATTAAGTTCCCTGAAGAGCGATGAAGGCTCACGGCTAACATCATGGCGGTTATTGTTGGAGTTCTTCGAGCTGTGATTTGAATGTATCGGTCTTGTCTCCGTGTGGTGCAGCGATACCGTCCTCCATGGCGCTCAGCCACGGTACCAGTGGTTCGGTAACGTGTCCAAAGTCGACTGATAACACTCTGACTTGTATTCAGAGCTAAAGCCACAGTACGTTGCCGGGAACCAGCTTCTATCATTCCCACGGCTCTGATCATTTCTTCCCTGCTTAAATGACGTCGCCGCTCCATAATAACGTTGGTTTTAATCAGTAGTAGGGAAACAGTAGCACTAATAATGTCTTCAATGCGTCTTATGTTTTTATAGGGAAAATATTGACAGCTGATTTTCATCTTTTACTCGAATTTGATTGACAGTTCCTGTTTTAAATTATGAAATGCACCAAAAAGGATCCATATAAATTTATAAAATCATAAATTTATTACAAAGCCACATCTCAATCACAAGAAATCCGCATAAACATGCTTGATCCCTAGACTTTTTTGATGTGTGTAGTAAGGAATTAATAATAATTATATAGTTAGTTGTTGCCCATCAAGAGATTTATTATTATTGACGCGTAATAGTATGGCAGAATACATTCCGCACAGATTGTTTTAATTAATTATGTTTGTATAACCTTTATTTGCGCGGTGGTGCGGTGATGCGGTGGTGGCTCGGTTGTAAGAACGCGTACCTTAAATCCTACAAAGGTCGGTTCAAACCCACCCGGCATGTACCAATGAAAAATACACTTTTCTTACGTACATTTGTCATAGATTTACAACACCACCGTTCCCGTGCCTCGGAAAGCACATTAAGCCGTCGGTCCCGGTTCCACTAATGCCAACTTATGGAATCGTTAATAAATTGTCATAAAAAATTGACATCATATCAGTTTTTCTCTGGAAATCTCGAGAATAGCCCTGCCACTCCAACTTATGTAATAATGATACTTTATTTAACCAATAGGTCAGTTTTGGTTCATTAACTTTGGCTATACAACCTATTTACCTCATGATCTAATTTGTAATTACGCATACGTTAGATTTAAAGTTATTTCATTTACCATCACTGTTCTGTAATATCCCATTGCTCAGCGCAAGTTCAGGGAGCAGACGCCCGTGGTTATATCCATTTATTATTAATATAAATATAAAATGTATTTGTTGGCATCTCAACTGCTACTGTAGCAGCATACCTACTCAATATTTTATGGTTAATTATTTTTATGTGATTTATTGTATTCACTTATATGTATGTGTGTGTATATATATTATACTATAACGTTATTGTCATGCATGAATATGAATATTATTATTATTCGTCTCGGAGCCCGGACTGTCCACCCGCACCAGTGTCGATGCGGAGAACCAGTCGATCATCTCGGACACCACGGGCTTTCTTGTGCTAGAAGTGCTGGCCGCATTCCTCGTCACGCGGCTCTCAACATCATCCGAAGGGCTCTTGTCACTGCTGGTGTACCCGCAATCTTAGAACCATCTGGGATTGTGCGGAGCGATGGCATGAGACCCGACGGAATGACTGTTGGGCCGTGGAAACTTGGCAAATCTCTGGTGTGGGATGCGACGTGTGTAGACACATTAGCTCCATCTCACATCCAGGCGACCTCGTCAGACGCGGGGAAAGCGGCGTTTTCTGCGGAGAACCTCAAATTGCGCAAATACGCCAATATCGGTTACAAATTTGTGCCGTTTGGGGTCGAGACGATGGGCCCATGGGGACCGTTAGCGAGGCGCTTGGCCAAGGAGTTGTCAAAGCGGTTGACAGAAAGGTCTGGAGACAGGAAGGCTGGCAATTATTTTTGCCAACGTATTAGCCTCGCTATACAGAGGGGAAATGTTGCCAGTCTCCTTGGGACTATCTCGGATGGGACGTCTCTAGAGGACATTTTTTATTTATAGGTTAGTTTATTTTTAATTTTATTATTTAGGTAGATTTTAATTTATATTTAATGTACTTTTAATTTTATTAACTTCGAATAAATAGTAATTATTTATAATAAATTATATTATTATTATACTTTTGTAGCAGAGCCTCGACACATTTATACTCGTATAATAAGGGATTAGCTGAAAATCAGCGCTGTGACTTCAAAGCGTCGCTGATTCCCTATTTGTCACCCCACACTTTTAATTTTAGGTCGACTTTTTTATTAATCTGGCAAATAAAATATTTTTCGGACAGCAGCCACCAAAATAAAAATCACGATGAGCCGACCTCTGATAGGGGATGGGTTTAAAAACAAGAAGAAGAGCGCAGGGAGAGAGGGACGGATAAGGCCATAATCCACCACGTTGGACTAGTGTAAAAGATACGCAAAAGAACTACCTTTACCGAATGTAGTCCACTTTTTATATATGCTACTAGCTGGCCCGGCGAACTTCATACCGCCTAACTGTTATTGAATGTTTGTAAACCTTAGTAAGCACGTAGAAATCCACAATGTCAAATGCTTATACGCAATGCTAATCGCCGATTGAATCTTCTCAGTAAACTCTACATAGAAGTCCTATGTGATGGCTTGGCAGCTCCACTCTTCCAGAATTAGCATCCCGGTTATGCTGGGACCCCAGTGTCTGAAGACGAGATTTTTCAACCAGTGCGTTCTTCCAGTGCTGTCGTACGGAGCAGAAACATGGACACTGACAGTGAGTCTCGTTCACAAATTCAAGGTCGCTCAGCGGGCTATGGAGAGAGCTATGCTTGGTATTTCTCTGATGGATAAAGTTAGAAACGAGGAAATCCGTCGGAGAACCAAAGTTACCGATATAGCCTTCAAAATTAGTAAGCTGAAGTGGCAATGGGCCGGACATGTATGTCGTAGAACCGATGAACGATGGAGTAGACGAGTTCTGGAGTGGAGACCACGTACGGGAAGACGCAGAGTGGGTCGACACTCCGCTAGATGGACAGATGACCTAAGGAAGGTCGCTGGTGGGGGTTGGATGAGAGTGGCAGGAGATCGTGTGAAGTGGCGAGCCTTGGGGGAGGCCTATATCCAGCAGTGGAGAGACACAGGCTGATGATAATGATGATGATTATGCTGGGAGAGGTCGATTAACCGTTGAGCGGTAAATGGTTTGACTTGGCTTTATTTCTGTATTCGACGACAGTCAAGCGCATAGTGGGTTAGTGCAGGAGTGTTAAGAGCAACGACTGAGTAACTATATATATATATATATAATAAGAGCGCTAGGGAGATTTAGGCTCCCGGTCGGTACCCTCGGTCGGTATGCCCTGCCGCTGATGCGCGCCATCTATCGGACAACAACAAAACAACAAACAAAAAACAAAATATTTTAATTCTTTAAATACAAGTTTAAATAGTACATTTTCTGGATCCCCCTTTAAGTTTAGTTAGACCTGTATTGGAGAACCCGCTTAAAGTTAAACATAATATTTTTTTAAAATCTATTATACCCTGCTATAAAGACATAAGTATGAAAAATGTATTTAATATGTGTATAATAATATATAATAAGCTTCCTGACAAAATAAATTTTCGCAGGGCCCTAAACTAAAATTACAACTGACAAAATGGCTACTGGACCATAGATTTTATAGTGTAAAAGAGTATTTTGAGTGCAAAACAGGTTAATTAATATATTTTTTTGTTTTAATATAGTTGTGATTATGATATTAGATGTAAGTAAAGATTTGCACGCCTGCTTGCAGGTAGAATACATGTGAGTAGACCTGACTAAAGTTTTGTGACCATTTACTGTATTTATTGCAAATAAACGATATTTCATTTCATTTCATAATATTGTACAAGAATGTGTTGTATAAAAATGTGTCTTAATTAATAATAATATATAGTATAACGGATAGTTTGAATGTTATAAGGGTTAGCAAGTTTTTTTTTTTTTTCAAGGGTAGTACTATGTCAGAAACCTTGGGCGATGTTCACACAACATATTCCCAAAATTTCATCCCGATCGGTCAAGTAGTTTTGCAATGCATAGGGAACACACAAACAGACATTCACCTTTATATTTTCGAGTATAGAAGATGATAACAAAAGTAATGGTGCAAGCCAAAGTGGGCGTGACATGATAGCTACTGTCTAAACTACGAGAAAAATCGAAAAATTCTGTAAGAAGCGGGCAGATTTTGTTAAAGAATAAAACTGCATCATATTAAAAAAGAAACCTTCGATAGTTCTTCGCGCCATTTTTCGCGGACATGTCAAGTGCAAGTTTTTGTTTTTAATCGATTTTACTGTTGTTTTGTTTAATAATGTGCTACAATGTAAATAATTATGGAAAACGATAAATTGTAATGTACTTGCGAAAATCTCACTATTTATTAATTTATTCGTGGAAAAATTTACAGCCTTTACAATATTATGTATACAAAAAATATCTAATCTTAAAGCCTTACAAATTTTCACTGTTAGCTATAATGAAAAAAAAATTAATAAGAACCAACAAAATCAGTACAAAAACAATGAGATATGAAATAACAATTGCATTTGTATACTCATCCCGTTTTACAACTTAAGAATCATACAATATAATAAAAGTGTAACAACAAGTATTAGTAACAACAAGTAGGTACTCAAACAACACTTGACTATCGGTTGATAAGTCATGTTTCCCGCATCTTATGTTAATATCTTCGGCGAGAGATGCGTGGATTGCTTTAGAGAAGGCGTATGATGACAAGGGTCTTAACAGACGACCACAACTTCTGAGAAAACTATGTTCTGTTATTCTGACGGATCACATGACGATTGGATATATGGGGCACAAGTTGCAGTTTATTTTTTTTCGGTTTTCCCACGCTGTGAACTCCTATACTATATCAGACGCGACGTGTTTGGGCTATAATGCCGCGAGTAACTCCAAGAAATCAAATTCTGCAACATCTAAAATTTGATGATAACCTCATTAACTTATTAAAAATAAAGATATATCATCAGTCTTGGCTGTATGGGCTAGACCGTTTGCTTTCCCTATCACCTCATTCATCATCTATTAGGAAAAGAGAACACAACAAAATAGAATAAAAACCTCTTGTTCTATCCGGGAATCAAACCCGAAGATTTCGACAATAGGGTTCGTTTCGATCCTCCTTTCCACACAGATGTCGTCTTTGCCATAAAATCTGCCATATAATCAATAAATATCGTTCCTCTTTGGAGCGTACCTGTGACCTTTTTGAGACTCCGCCGTACCAACGTACCGTACCGAACCGTAACTTCCGTTTTGCCCTGCGACACTAATACGGACCGGAGGTACAGTACCAATAAAATAACATATCTATATGCTGGTCAGACGGATTCACTCTTTACTAATTTAGGTACCTACTCGATGTTCCTGGCGAGATAAGTCCACAAACATTGCATCGAGTTCAAATTTATGACTCAAGATAAGCAGCTCTGCCTCTGTCCTGACGTAGATTAATCTATTTTACCCACAGACATATAAACAAGGACGGGATTATTAAAAACAAGTCGCTTTTTAGTAACATTTAAGGTTCTGAAGGCATTTTAGGTTTACTAAAACGCCTTCAGAACATACAAACAGCGGAGTTATCCATCCTCGGATATTTAGTAATAATTTTATTAAAGCCTGGGTTATTAGGTAGTAGGCAGACTGATGATGATAATTTCCCCAGTCTGCCGGGACAGGAAAGTAACCTTATTACTGAAAGAACGTACTGGTTGAAAACTTTTGTCTTAAAACACTGAAGTATATTCGATAGGAAGATGTGACGTAGCTTCCCGAATGCTGCCCATCCTAGCTGAATGCGTCTGTCTGCTTCTTTGCTAAAGTTGGCTACGCCTAATTGGATGATCTAGTTCAAGGTATAGACGTATTTTTTGCACAAGTATTTACCATGCAGATTGGTCTTGGTCCTAGAAGTGGTAGGCGGACTGATGGTGGTAATTTGCCCAGTCTGCCGGGACGGGGAAGTTTATTCATTTATTTATTTATTTATTCGTTCATTTCCACAGCACATTACAAAACATAAAGGTTAGTATATAATTGAGTTTATACATTGGCCAAATTAAGAAACATACTTTATTACTGTTACTTAGGTGTCAAAGAAAAGGAGAAAAAACAGAAGAAATACAACCAAAAGATATAGGTTTTCAATTAAACAAAAAACGGTAACACAAAAAAAATATAGATTTCCATTGAATTAAATTAAATTAAAAATTAAAAAACTAAAGATCAAATTAAAGAAATTAAAAAGAGTTCTAAATAAAATAAAATAATTCTTGGCTGCCCTAACTACAGGAAAGTGTACCCTAACAGTGAGTGAGATGTGATGTAGCCCTGTAGAATTGACAGCAGTACCGCGGACAGCATCAGCACATAAGTATCCACCGTTCGTGCCGATAAACCCAGTAAAGTGTATCCACATGTTTCGGGATCAGGCTCGAAATGCCGTCATGCCCAGTCAAGCCGGCATAGTGTTAGGAACTGATGTCAGTCATGAGTATCTAATTCCAGTTGCTAACATTTATGGACCTCGCGCCCACTTACCATCAGGTGGGCGCAAGGTTACATATCGTGGTAGAATAAAAATAATAAAATTAATCGTTCAATCGTTACAATTACTTAATTTGGGTTCAACTCAGCCTTAGTATTTCTTGCTAGTAAAACATATTGTACTTGTTGACCGGTTCCAGTAAATATGAGTATATGTCTATGGTTGTTCCTTTACCGTAATTCAAAGTATTTTTTTCTCACCCGAAAATCCAAACCTTTTTGATATAAATAAAATGGTGTCGTCGTTCCCCTTACTTCCGTTCTGTAAACATTTAACTTTCCCGCAACTGTCAAAATTAGCACGATAATTTTATTTTTTACGCTGGCATAAGTAATGACGGCCATGTTTTTTTATTTTTTATTTTTTTATACTAGCACGATATGTGACCTGTGACCAACTGGAATTGGATACTCATGACCGACATCAGTTCCTAACACTATGCCGGCTTGATTGGGCATGACGGCAATTCAAGCCTGATCCCGAAACGTGTGGATACACTTTACTGGGTTTATCGGCACGAACGGTGGATACTTCCCCAGCAGACTGGGCAAATTACCACCATCAGTCCGTCTACCACCTCTAGGACCAATACCAATCTGCATGGGAAATACTTGTGCCAAAAATACGTCTATACCTTAAACAGATCACCCAATTAGGCGTAGGCAACTTTAGCAAAGAAGCCGACAGACGCATTTAGCTAGGATGGGCAGCATTCGGAAAGTTACGTCACATCTTCCTATCGAACATACTACAATGTTTGAAGACAAAAGTTTTCAACCAGTACGTTCTTTCAGTAATGTCGTATGAAGCAGAGACGTGGACACTGACAGTGGGTCTGATGCATAAGTTCAAGGTGGCTTAGCAAGCTATGGTCAGGATTTCTCTGAACAATAGTCCGAAAAGTTCCGTCAGAGAATCAAATTTACCTGCATAGCTTTCAAAATTATGCTGAAGTTACAATGGGTTAGATACGTCTGTCGTAAAAACGATAAACCATAGAGTAAACAGGTTCTGGAGTAGAGACCACGTACTGGAAAATGAAACTGACAAACAAATGACCTGAGGAAGGTCGGTGGTGAGGGATTAATAAGGGTGGCAGGGGATCGTGTAAAGTGGCGAGCCTTGTGGAAGGTCTATTCGAGTATCTAGCAGTGTAGAGACATAGAGAGGCTGGTAATGATGAAGACTATTGAGCGATAGGGTATTAGGTAAAAGAATAATTTAATTACACCTAGACTTATTTTTTTTTGTTATAGGGCTGCTGTTTTTTGGTTTAAATAAAAAAAGAGACAAGTTAACTACAAATCACATAAATAAATAAATATTTCCAGACAGGTCACACAGCGCCATCTAGTTTCCATGGTAAGCTACGAGGCTTGTGTTACGGAAATAGATGGTTGATAAACTACATATTGCCTTTTTTTTTTGTTTGTAAATATATACATATTATACCGCCTCTGTGGTCTAGTGGTAACAAACGTTGCCGTGAACTCGGGAGGTCGTGGGTTCGATTCCCACCGGGGGCAAGTTGTACATTGTATAATTTGTCTCGGTCGGGGTGTTTATATGTATATGTTTACAAAAAAAAAGTATAATATGTAGTTTATCAACCATCTAGTTTCCTTAACACAAGCCTCGTAGCTTACCACGGAAACTAGATGGCGCTGTGTGACCTGTCTGGAAATATTTATTATTTATTTATTTATTTATTTACTTGTCACGGTCACGACATACCTCTTTCGCTTCTTCGACATTCATCAACCTCTTCATACTTGCCCTTTTGTTTCGATGGCTTTTTAATGCAATTTCAGCTATTATTTTATTTATTTGATCGTAATATGTGAGTCTTGGTCCGCCAGGGCCTTTTTTACCCACAACTTTTGCATTATATATTGTATTTAAGTTAATGCTTCATCATTACAGCGTCCTAGACCTCCACTGCTGGAGATGGGCCTTCCAGAATATATATCTGGAGAATTTGGCCTACACTCGCCACGCTCTGGCTAAACAGCTTGGCGAGGATATGATGTATTTTTAATGACAATTTATTAACGATTTCACAAGTTGGTATTAGTGGAACCAGGACCGACGGCACGCTCTCCGAGGCACGGGAACGGTGGTGTTGTAAATCTATGAAAAATGTTGTTAAAAAAGATGCTTTAATGCTTAATTACAAAGTATTTATCGCTGTCATTTTCCTTCTTAGTCCAACCATCTTGACGGTCGTTATAACGAAATTTCGTGTAAATTTTCCTGTTGTGTAGCTTTTAATTCCGACGCGTTTCGGTTTGAGCTTAAGTGTGAAATACTTATCTTTTATTATTCGTGTTTCTCGCTTGTCCGAGTTTAATACTTTAAAAAGTTACGCTACGCTATAATGTACGCTACGAAGAAATAAATATTTATGCGTGTTTTATATAATATAGGCAT
The DNA here is from genome assembly GCA_910589645.1 of Tinea semifulvella. Classification (NCBI taxonomy): domain Eukaryota; kingdom Metazoa; phylum Arthropoda; class Insecta; order Lepidoptera; family Tineidae; genus Tinea; species Tinea semifulvella. The sequence goes on from OU342604.1 coordinate 3,821,703, forward strand.
TATGACTCAGAAAATGCTCAGCTCGTTTAGCTATCGGTGGTAAAGTGGTCCAATAAGTAAACTGTTAGCAGAAAACCAGCAGCTTAGCAGAATCCAGTGACCTGTTAATGTTTAATCTGACTGAGAAAGGAATCTGCTAAAAAAACTCAGCTATATCAGATTTACAAAATAAAATATATATATGCACTACTATCACTGACCGCCTCCGTGGTCTAGTGGTAACAAACGTTGCCGTGAACTCGGGAGGTCGTGGGTTCGATTCCCACCGGGGGCAAGTTGTACATTGTATAATTTGTCTCGGGGTGTTTATATGTATATATTTACAAAAAAAAAGTATAATATGTAGTTTATCAACCATCTAGTTTCCGTAACACAAGCCTCGTAGCTTACCACGGAAACTAGATGGCGCTGTGTGACCTGTCCTGAAATATTTATATTTATTTTTATCAATTAATAAGCTTTTCAATTTAGTTTTGACATACGACTTGCTTTCTTCGATTCTGTAAGCGTTAGTGGCTCCCATATGTATGTCGTAAGCTTTCAATACTTAACTAAAGCGGTTTCATTATCAGCCCGTGTCACTCCACTGCTGGATATAGGCCTCCCTTTACACGATCTTCTGCCACCCACATCCATTCCCAACCAGCGACCTTCCTCAGGTTATCTGTCCATCTGACGGAGGGCGACCCACTCTGCGTCTTCCAGTCCCCACTCGAAAACCCGTCTACTCCATCGTTTATCGGTTCTGCGACATATGTGTCCAGCCCATTGCCACTTCAGCTTGCTAATTTTAAAGGCAATGTCGGTAACTTTGGTTTTCTGACGGATGTCAACATTTCTGAGTTTATGAACGACCATCAAATTGTGGACCAGACCTACTGTCAGTGTCCACGTTTCTGCACCATACGGAATTACTGGAAACTTTTGTCTTCCAACACTGTGGTATGTTCGATAGGAAGATGTGAAGTAGGTTCCTGAATGCTGCCAATCCTGGCTGATCTTCTGCCACACACATCCATCCTCAACCAGCGACCTTCCTCAGGTTATCTGTCCATCTGGCGGAGGGACGTCCCACTCTGCGTCTTTCAGTCTCCACTCGAAAACCCGTCTACTCCATCGTTTATCGGTTCTGCGACATATGTGTCCAGCTCATTGCCACTTCAGCTTGCTAATTTTGAAGGCAATATCGGTAACTTTGGTTTTCTGACGGATGTCAATATTTCTGACTTTATGAACGACCTTCAACTTGTGGACCAGACTTACTGTCACACTGACGTTTTTGCACCATACGGCATTGCTGGAAACTTTGGTCTTCAAACACTGTAGTATGTTCGTAATGCTGCCCATCCTAGCTGAATGCAGCTTCTTCGCTTAAGTTGGCTACTCCTAATTCGATGGTCTATCCAAGGTAGACGTATTTATGCACAACTTCGGAAGTGGGGTTCCCACGCAGATTGGGTCTCGGTATATTGTCAATGATTTACGTAATAGCAAAATATTACTTAAGTATGGAAAAAACGGCATCTAATGCGAATTTATTATTCCAATATTATGGCTGTCTTGCGTGGTTGTTATAGAGATCTGAAGGGAAGAGGCTTGGGGAGGGACAAAAAACTAGGTCAGGCCTAATTGGCTTGTAGACGCAGTGCCCCTGCGTCCCAATACTTTTAATAATATAAATTAGCCCACTAATACAATAAATTTTTAAATTTTTGAATCATTACCCCTAGAACATAAAGTCCTATTATATATGCACCCACATACCGTAGTCCCCATCCCTTCGCGTACCTATAAATTTGGTGACTCATACATCTGTCGCACAATAAAGATGTGGAATGCTCTTCCAGCCTCTGTGTTTCCACTTTCCTATAACCTGAAGTCCTTCAAGCGAAGTGTGAAAAATTAATGACGTTTCATAAATACCTGTGTGCGCGATGGGTTCTTGGCTGTTAAAAATACCGGCTTGATGTAAAAATAAGTATATTTACACCTTTAAACTTATGAAATAGAAAAAGATATAGAAATTGCGTGCCGGCCGGTCGAGCTCCCTTGTTGACATTAGTTTTCTTAAATTTGAATGAGGCTTTGGAATTGAGGATCCGACAACCTGTCATAGGTTTACGTGAATAAAGAAATTTTGACTTTGACTTTTAACTTTGACCACGGAGGTAGTTTTACAATATTCCTAACGCAATACTTAAAGAGGTTAAAATACATTCAATACAATTCATATGTGTTTTTTAACATAAAAGTTTAAACATGTTAAAGTTGATTTTTTAAGTTAACTAATTTTGCTCACAGAACTTTACATATTTGTGGGACACACGACACCTAAAAGCCATAATAACACGGGTCATAAAACTAGTAACAAATGGGACAGTAAAAAAATCTGACAGATGACCGGGAAGACACGCCCAGAGCATCCACTTAATGACATGACTTTCTAGAGATATTATCGCTGAAACCTACACGCCATTTTGAACCTAAGCCTCAAAACTCTTCAAACTCCATAAGGGTCAAAATTAAGTAAAAATAACTTATTATCATCTAATGCGAAGGCAAAATTCTTTTAAAACTAAAAAACTTGGTTTATGATATCGTCGACATTAATTAATGATATGAATGTTTAATTTACGTTTTTATAACATTTGAATGAATTTGAATTTATCTTTTTAAGCAGGATTTAGGGTATAATGACTCAAAACTGCTTAATGATAAGCACGTAGACTTTATTGTCAAAAAAGCTCTGGGTTATGTCATGAGGTGTAGCTCGCAATTATCGAGCATCTCAATAATTAAGATATTGTTATGCCCAGTCAAGCCGGCATAGTGTTAGGGACTGATGTCAGTCATGAGTTGATTCCAGTTATTAACGCTCATGGATCTTGCGCGCCACTTACCTGATAAAAAAGGCTACGTTGACTACAAAGAAATGTTCGTAGTTCGTAGCAAGAATCGTAGTACATTTTCGTAGCAACTATAAAAAGGGTTTATAAAAAACGTCTTTCCTAAAATAAATATTTTGATAAAGTATAAAAGTTAGGTATTTTATTGGGCTAATGATTTATTAAACTGCCGGAAAAAAAACTAGCGATATTAAGTGGTGGGCTGTCAACGGGTCGCTCTGAAATATAGTTGGTTTGCGTTTTTAGGGACGGAAAAATGCGCTGTTCATACGTTTCTTCAAGTTAAAAATAACCTTTGCCGTAAGTTTGAAATTTTTTTTTTTATTGTGATGCAGATATCCGTACAAAATAACTAGGTATTATCTGATTTGTAATTTTGTACAATATATTTATCAAAAAATCAAAAACTACTTAAATAAAAAAATACTATGTACGTAACAAATCATTTATATAATAGTTTAATTATAATTTTTACTTTTTATGCGGTTTTTATTTAAACAGAATAAATTCAAATTGATTTAAGTGAAAAAAAAAAAAAAAAAAACTTTAAAAAATTAAATCATTAAAAATAGTTATAATATTTTTTTAAAGCGGTGGTGTAGTTTTACGTATTCTATCGTTTGTACCAATGAGACATGTTCTTAAGTAAATTTGATTTTTTGCAAAAAAATAAATCCTTACAAAGTTGAGAACAAAACTTAACAAAATATAATCTCATAAAGGTCAATGAACTTTTTTTTTCTAAATATATTTGTAGACTGTGTTTTTAGAAGACTAATAACGCTGGGACCCTGATAAGTCTCGAAGTTAGGTAGAAGTCACGCTCGTCATCTGTAAACTGCGGGGTTATTGCGTATCTAAAACTCTTGAATCGTTGCAGCTTCGCCGATATGTGGCCTGTTCTAAATACAAGCTATAGTATGGGCAGCATCCGGAACCCTTCCACAACCTTATCTATTTCGCAACTGAATCATATGTACAGGCCAAAATATGCCCCCCTTACCGTAGCCACTATTGCTATGCGTATATTGTTCGAAATGTATTTGTTGACCGCAGCTTTAATTATTTTATATTATTTTTGAATGCACCTTGGCAGAATGAAAAATGGGGTCCTCGGCCTCGGTGCTTTAAAAAATATTAGGTTGGCAAGGTTTTTTTTGACACTTTTGCTTTGTGGGAAAAAATAAACGCATGTGGAAGACGAGTTTTGGGGAAGTCAATACCAATTTAGTGCCGCGTGGTAGCCGCTGTTGGACTTGTGACCTAGGATTAACCATTCCCGGAGGAAAAGTGCTCATCCAGGTCATAATACTCGTTTTACTCATCACATACACCTACATACACTCAATTATACTGCTGGTTGAGCATAAACTGGTTGGATATGCGGTCATATCCCTGCCAAGGTGAGTATTATAGTTGTAATTAATAAGTTTTCTACATTCTGTAGGCAAACTCCCCTAGACTCGTGTTTCTTGCGGGCGTGGCGAGCGCAGGACCCTCTAATCGGAAGCGGGTAGTAAAATTGCACATCGCCAACATATATAGTCCCTATAACCCCCATTGCTATAACCTGGAGTTCTTCAAGCGAAGAAAAAACATCTTGATAGGCCGTCAAATGATAGGACTGATGTCGGTTGTGGCTGGCGTTAGTTGCTTTCACTCTTGTTGCTTACCGTCAGATGGGCCCGATGTTACATGTCGTACTCAGTATAAAAAAGGCTTAACTTACTATTTATAACAGTAAGCGTTCTTAAAAACTCCATAACCTTCTTCTCTATTCCTTATTTAAAGCACAGCCCAAAATATGCACCCTTATATAGCCACTATCACATGTGCATATAAATTTGGGGCCTCTTACATCTGTCGCACGCCGAAAATAAGTAAAGTTGGCATTGTGATAGGGACGGGTGTCAGTTGCACATATCCTTAGACCTCGCATACCATCTGATAGGAGTACTGTAATATATCGCGCTGATAAATAATTCTCGAAATGATAACATATTCTTCTTAGCTACACACTTGGCAGAATTTAAGTGCTAGAGGCATGCTTAATTAGCCGTCGCCACCCCTCTCGGACCACAGCTTTCCTAGTGCACTCATATTGTAGTCTTCACCTGATCTGTTTGTCATTTGAGACATACCACGCATTCTCTTGCCATCGACTTTCCCCTGGACTACCAGGCGCTCAATGGATGTTTCTCCACGCCGTGATACCAGTTCCTCCAGTATGGATTTGTTGGTTCGGAATTCCGTGCATAATATGCACAACTTTGTCCGCCAACACCACACCTCAAGAGCATTTTTTTTTTTCTATTTCGCATAGAGTCCACGTCTCTCCAGCATATATAAAAAATAGTGAACACAAGAGCTCTAACCAGCCGGATTTTAGTGGTTTTGGTAACGTTTCGGATCCTTCATATCTTCTTTAGCGGATTACATTTAGACGCATCGAAAAAACTCTTGTGTGGTCGCAGATGAGTTACACAATAATCCTGCTGGTCTCCAGGCTACAAATAATCCAAGCGGGACGTTGTTGAATATCTTAAAGCTTTTTAAGAGCTATTCTTGTTGTTTACGTTAAGTAGGTTGGTTCAGCAAAAGACAGCAAAATTTACTCGTAAATTTATACGAAAAAAGAGATGATTAAACCTTAGGCCGTTGATTTAACGTTGAGGTGCTGGAATAGAGTACTAGTCATATTTCAGGAGAATATAACAATCTATCACGATGAGGGTCTGTTGTTTTTTTTTGACAATTTAGTGACAGTTTCACAGTTTGGTATTAGTGAAGCCGGGAGCGATGAAATAAACTACCTAAGATTATAACTAGATTACAACCAAGTGAATTTAAAACAAAATTGAACCTCTTTTTCCATAATAATGCTTTTTATAACCTGTCAGAATTTATTGACAAGCCTTTGACGAAAAATTCGTTTAAATAGTTGTATAGTTTTGTGGTCTTATGCCTTCTACTGTATTGTGCTCCTTTGTCTTCGATGCATGGTATTAATAGCATTATTGTTATTATTTTAATATTTGTTAACGGACATACCAAAATATTTATAACGATTATATAAGTGAAATATACAATAATATAACGTGCTGCCTTACCCTCGGAAACAGCAGTGTTGTAGATCTATGTCAAATGTGTGTGTACCTACTATCGTAAAGAAGAAGTTAAAAAGAAAAAAAATAATAAGGGAACCTATACAAGATGAGAAATAATAATAAAATCATTTATTGTCACAAAAAGTATACAGATGTAAAATAGGTGAACAATATAGGGTGATGTGTTTGTGATACCTTCACGAGGTTGCCCTGTAGTCGGTGCTCTTCCGTGTTATAATGTTACAACAATAAATGATGTAAATGCGATGAAGATATAAGTGGTGTACAATTAAGATTTAATAAAAATAAAGGGTAGTATAAATAATAAGTGTATAAAATAGTGTAGAAAAGTGAAGGGATGAATGAAGTGGAGATGTAAGGCTTTGTAAGGGGAGCACGGGATTACTTACGGTGGGTCGTTGATGTAGGTCGAAGGCATTCCGGAGGTGAAGGCGGTGATCAGTATAGCGATAACAACTTCGTAGACTCTTAGGTTTAGCAGTTGAAGGATCAACACGTACATGAAGCGGCGTTAGTGGAGAAACAACACGTGGAGATGAGGCAGCGATGGTGGAGCGTAGGTCTTCAAACTAGTGGTGTAGAGTGAAGAATTATTCCGTGAAGATTGAAGGGTTAAGAGTTCGAGCGTCAGTAAAGCAATAGCAATTTTCTGAGTCCAAAACTTGAACGGTGCAGAGTGTAGAGTGAATAATGCTTCAATCAAGAGAGTAGAGGAGAGCCTGGTATCTTTTGAGTCTATAGTATACATGCTAAGGTTTGAACCGCGACCTTTTTTGGATCAAATGAAGACGTTCTAACAATATGACCACCAACGCCAATCTGCTCAAATTCTTTACACATACAACAAAAATAAATCGAATAATAAGACAAGAATTCTGCCCTAGGCGTTTACTTAAGAAATTTATGTCAATTTATGAGTGATCCTTTTGATAATAGCCTAAATAATAAAATGGATATATTTTTAGATAAAAGATACAATATTTGGCTACGTCCCTTAGACTGAGACTCACAACCGTATTGTAATATATTTCCGTGGCTTCTCCACTTAACCATTCCTTCCAGCTGTCAAATAGGTTTCCTCAATGGATCCTCCAAATCGGTATGCTTAGTTGTAAGTTATTTCAAGGATATAATAGTATATTTCACAATCATTTTTGTTATTTTTTTCCGCAACGTACATTTAAGAGACATCGGCGAGCTGGCCACTTGTGATGATGGGTCTATAGTAAAGTTGGCGTAAATCCACTTTCGGGTCGTAATAATACTTCTATATTAACTTAAAGATACAGCATGAATCATAGTAGTTTAAGTTTCAATTGCAAACAAAGTTATTGCGAATCTCCATTAAATTCGTTTCGACACAAACTGCAACACAAATACATCTCTCACCTGGCGGCATAAGTTTTAAAATTGTACAAACGATTATGGCGACAAGGTTGCCACTTCTTTTAAGAATTATCCAACCTGCCTGTGTCTTGGTACTGCTGGATATGGGCATCCTCCAAGTCTAGCTGCTGCACATGGCCATTGCGATCTTCATCCAACCTCCACCAGAGACCTTCTTTAGGCCATCCGTCGATCTGTTTCTTTCTCTCCTCCTCCTTGCGTCGTTCTCCTCACTGCTGAGGGTCGTGACCCACTCCACGGATCACTTTGTCCCGGACGATGCTGCGACATCCGGGTCTGTTCACGGCTGCATGTAGGGCATCGTGCATATGGGTATTTAGTGAGGTGCGGATCTGGTCAGACCAGTGTATGGGGCTTCGGCCACGTGGTCTTTTGCCTTCGACTTTCCCTGTGATTACAAGCCTTTCCAGGTTATTTATTTTATTTATTTATACAAATTAAATATAAATTAAAAGCTACCTAAATAATAAAATTAAAAATAAACTAAACTATAAATAAAAAATGTCCTCTAGAGACGTCCCATCCTAGATAGTCCCAAGGAGAATGGCAACATTTCCTCTGTATAGCGAGGCTAATACGTTGGCAGAAATAATTGGACACAGCCTTCCTGTGTCCAGACCTTTCTGTCAGCCGCTTTGACAACTCCTTGGCCAACCGCCTCGCCGACGGTCCTCATCATCATGGGCCCATCGTCTCGACCCCAAACGGCGCAAATTCGTAACCGGCACCAAGGTTGTTTTTTTTTATTATTTTTTTATTTATTTATTTAAAAACTTTATTGCACTATGTACAAAGGTGGACTTAATGCCGCTAGGCATTCTCTGACAGCCAAACCTTCACGACATTTAGACAGTATAGATGGTAGGTGCAATATTAAGTAAGTCCATATATATCAATATATACATACCAATATTTACTTACTATTACATAACACGTACATAAATAAATTATATATATATATATAATATATACACATAATAAATATACAAATAAACCACTTAAACGATAAGGGAAGTAATATAGAAACAATGATGTGGTTGCTGCAAATGAAAAAGGAAAAAAACTATATAAAAAAATAGAGAAGTTGAAACGATTAGGTTGATAAGAAGAACCTATATACTAAATTTTTTAAGATTGCTCGATTTTAAGCATGTCTTATATTTAATGGTTTACCGTTCCAGAGATTTGCAGCAACAACAGCAAACGAATGGGAGACAAAAGAGGTGTGATGAGAAGGAATGGAGAGTGTGGAGTTGAAACTAGATCGAAGGGTTCGATCGTGAATAGAGCCAAGAAATATGAAGCTGTCTTTAAGATACTGAGGCGTGCCGGGTTCATTCAGGATACTATACAGTAAGCAGAGAACTCGACAATTTCGCCTCTTACGAATAGGGAGCCATTTGAGTTTATCCCGAAAAGACGAAATATGATCATACTTGTGTAGACCAAAGATAAGTCTAATGCATGTGTTGTGCAAACGTTCCATTTTGTTGAGTAAATCTTGTGAAAGGTCCACACAACACACATCGCCGTAATCTAGTAGTGGCAGGAGGAGTGACTGGGCGAGCGTAATTTTAGCTTTTAGCGGCAAGAAGTTTTTGAATTTGTTAAGAGAGTGCAGTGAAGAAAATATTATACGACTGATATTAGTGATCTGCGGTCCCCAGCAAAGATGAGTATCCAGGTATATACCCAGATCCTTAACCTCACTGGAGAAATGAATAGACACGTTGTCAAGCTGAACAGGGTCAATTCTGGCCATGTCAACTCTGGATAAAAGTCGGGAGCTTCCAATAATAATAGACTGACACTTGCTGGGATTGACAACGACACCAAACCTCGCAGACCAAGAATATATACTACTAAGATCGGAGTTAAGCCAAGCAATAGCACTACCAGGTGTTTTGCGGGCTATATGGCCGAAATACTCAAGGACTCGTTTTAGGCAGATGGAAGATTTTCAGCTCCTTGAGTATTGACACGTTAGTTCTTCACGCTGTCCAAGGGATACGCAACATACGCCTCCAACACCACATCTCAAAGGCATCGATGCGGCCACGATCACCGGCTTTGAGAGTCCAAGTTTCAGCAGCATAAAGAACTATGGAGAATATTAATTAGTTAATTATTAATTAGTTTCTTTCTCTACCCTACTGGATATATACTCCAGCCACAGATGGCCAACCTACCATTATGTCTTCCATCACATATTTTTTTTTACACTTCGATACAAGGACTCCAGGTTATAGGAATTGGGAAACATACAGACTGGGAGAATATTCCACATCTTCAGCGTGCGTCAGATGTAAGAGTCTCCAAATTTATATGTATGCGTATGGATAATGGTCTACGGTGTAGGGGTGCATATTTTGGCCTCTGTGTGTCGTTCAGTTACGGAATATAGAAAAAAGATAAGGTTGTGTAGCTCTTCAGAAAACTCATCGTAGCATTAGCTTGTAGAACACGCTGAGGGAGGTCACATCTTGGCGAAGCTGCAGCGATTCGAGAGTTGCTGGATATTAGCCTCCCACAAGGCTTCCTTACACACAGGAGACCGTGCAGAAATTTGCAACCCTCATGTATCTATCTGGCGAATAATAAATAATAATAATAATAAAGTACTTTGTTGCAAAAAAATACAATAATAATAAATATTGATAAGCGAGGATATGCAAATAAACGATAAATCAATATAACTAGATATTAACACCATCATCATCACGACCGTTTCCCTTCCGGGTTGGCCAGACACTTTGCTTATAAAGTAGCGAATTCACATTTAGCCAACTTTACTATTGGCCAATCATGACAAGGGGCAAGCTCGTCGATGTCGCCAGCGTACCAAACTCGGGAAATATCACAACTAAATTAAATATTAATTTAATTGATTTATTTAAATTAATGAATATTATTATGTCCCGTACAGGAATCGAAAGCGAATGCAGTAGTTAAGGAGACAATTAATTATTGAAGTTGTTGATAAAAAAGTGTGCGTGACAACCTTAACGGCGTGTGTGTATTGAAAACGACCCGCCACTAAATTTGTGGTCGTCGAGGGGTCTCGTTATAAATCAAATAAACCCAATTTGTGTTAAACAGATTGTCGTCAGCTTTGAATTATGAGTTGGCGATATTTCCACTATGAAGGTTAAAAATGCCAAAGGTTTAAATAACCTTGACTTTGCGGAAACAATAAAATCATGTTTTTATAATATACTATTATACAGTTTTTTTGTAATTATTAATCAAATATTTTTAATACTTATATAAAATATATTTGAAAGACATAACATCGCACCTTGTCGTCTCTTCCAGTGAGAAGAGGGCTGGCTTTTTCTTCGCTCAAAGAATCAGTATTCGGCGGCGAAATCCATTCTTGCCACCATTCTACGCAGACGGGACTTATATCCCTATCCGTATAGTTAATATTTTTATATTTTGTAAATATTTCTTTTAAATAAATGGATTTAGTATGTATTCTTTTAAAATATAAAACAAAATTGACTAAAAATATATTTTTAAATAGAGTGTTTAACATTTATGCATTCGTCTCGCTCGCATAATCCATTATTTTCATAGATAAATAATGAATAATTATATAAGTCGAAAATAGTGGATGATTTCTGCTCGTGGACAAAGGGAATGAGAACGAAACTATCAAAATGCTTCAGCCTATGTCTGGCTAGGCGAAACACTACATTCACTGTTCACATCTTATGATCCTGGACTGAGTATAGCAGGGCAGAGAATAGCCCCGGTAAATAAAACAATGCCCTTATAAATTTCCTATTTATTATTACTATTAAACTGCTTCCGTGGTCTAGCGGTTAAGTCCGTGGATTTAGACTCGGAGGTACCGGGTACGACTCCTAGTCGGGACACAAAAATATTTATTAATGTATATAAATACATTTAATTAATATTCAATTTATTTGTGATATTTCTGGAGTTTGGTATGTTGGAGACTTCGACGAGCTTGCCACTTGTCATGATTAACCTATAGTATTGGCTAAATGTGAATCCGCTTATTTATAAGCGTGGTTTCTGATCACCCCGAAAGGAAGAAGAAAAAAAAACACCATCCTTAGAAGTAGTTCTAAAACAATTCACTGACGACATGAATAATGAACTCAACAGCCTATAAGCAATATCAAAAAAGCTTGGATATATTATCATCTTGCCTCACTTGGCCTTTCCTAGTATATGATTTCAACAAAAGCCTACTATCCTATTTATTTTTTGTAAGTTTTCTTGATTTAATTTTATGTTTGTAGTCCATTTGCGGTAACTTCTAATTGACCCTTTATGTTTCCATTTATTTTTTCCAAATTTGTTATTAGTCGTTAGTTATCCTTTAATAATTAAATAAATAAATATATATAGACACATGTACACATACACATACTACATACAATAAGCATGATGGATGAAACATATAGATTAAATAAGAAGCGGTGGTGGCTCGGTTGTAAGAACGCGTTCCTTAAATCCTACAAAGGTCGGTTCAAACCCACCCGGCATGTACCAATGAGAAATACACTTTTCTTACGTACATTTGTCATAGATTTACAACACCACCGTTCCCGTGCCTCGGAGACCACGTTAAGCCGTCGGTCCCGGTTCGACTTATACCAACTTGTGGTATCGTTAATAAATTGTCATTCAAAATTGACATTATATCCTCGCCAAGCCGTCTGGCCAGCGTGGCGAGTGTAGGCCAAATTCTCTAGAATTTGTATGGAAACTAACCTCTGTGGTCCAGAAGTATATTATACTTTCTATACAGAGGTTAGGGTTCCAATAATCTGGAAATTGCCTGTAATAAATTGTATATCCTGTTAACACTTAAACATTGATGTAACTAGTTTTAAGGCAATTTTTTGTGAAGAAATAAATTATTATTATTATTATATTATTATTATTATATATGTTCTGGAAGGCTCATCTCCAACAGTGGAGGTCTAGGACGCTGTGTTCTAGGGGCTGTAATGAAGAAAAATAAATTTTATTTGCTTTATTTTTGTTCCTATGTTGCCTGTATCTGTCATGTAAAACAAATAAATAAATAATTCGTAAATAATACAATTAAAAGCGTTGTTTAAAATTACTTAATAACATAATTGTATCAGACGTATGAATAGCCCTTCAGACGACAAAATGAACTTAATGCAACTGCACCCAATAGAGCTGTTTCAGAAACAGCGATGTAATTAATCTGGAATGCTTTAGAACTAAATTGTTACTGTTCTCTTTGCATCGAAAATAATACAAATATAAACGTACAAAAAGATAGAATGGAGGTTGAAAGATTAATAATGGTGAATGAAAGAATACAAATAATGGTGAATACAAATAATACACAAACTAACCTAACAAAATAAACTTAAGTTTGCAGTGATGACCGTTGATTTTCCGCATTTAGTCCATGAAACCTTAATGCGTGACCTTTTCTTCATCATCGGAGCCATCCAATCTCCTCCAGAAATGTCAGGAGACCCGTCAGGCAGATCTCTTGTAGCGTTAAAAAAAACCAACAATCGACAAATGTGATGCACTTCACTTTTTCATTCGGTCTCGGTCAAAATATTGAATCGCTGCGCACGAGTTTGTGACCGAAGCGACTTAGTGGCTCACGTCATTGATCGGCGGATCGTCCCCGAAGACAGCCGCGCCCTACTCCAAGCTGCTGTTGCCGGCACTGCTGTTCGTCCGCCATCACATATTCAAAATTATTTAAAAAAATAATAATTTATAGTCAATTAAAGTTGTACCCCCGCTATTTGGGGATCAACTTTCTACGTTCCACTTCAACTATACTACGCGCCTGGAGCGAGAGCGGCCTCTCAACCAGCACTATGACCAGCCCCCGCCTGCACTCCGCCCAGCGCCCAGATCCTCACTTCGGCGCGGCACAGCGAGTTGGCCAGGGGAGTACCGTTCCGTGGCATGGCGGGAAGCTCTTGTACTGACCACCTCTTTTTATAACCACGACCCCCGGGTAGATTACTTATTTTTATTTTTAATACCATCATTTTTTTTTATTTTTCTTTATTTAAAATCAATACATAGTTTATAGTAAAATTCTTGTAGTTTTTTTCTTTATTTTCTTTGTTATCACTTTCCCCGTAACACTTTGGAAGAGTTCCCGCAGTCTGGAGGAACTTCAGTCTAGGCACAGTCACACTGCAGCACTCCATGAGAACATGCGCGGCCGTCTCTTCCTCTGTCATACATCCTGTACACAATGGGCTATCTGTAATGTTTAGACTGTATAGGTGTTTGTTAAAGGCACAATGTCCCGTCATCACCTTTACCATTGCACGAAGCTTAGATCTGTTAAGGCTCAAGAGGTGTCGCGTGAGGCTCCTGTCAGGATTCCCTAGACTGTGTGCAGTATGTGGCCGATGTTTATTTATTAAAAAAAAATTGAAATAAACATCTGCTAGTGCAGTCTGTCAGTTCTCTGGCGAAGCCAACCTCGCAAGAATTAGAATGTAAGGGGGATTATTGGTCCTGGGCTTGTTGGTATTGTGGATGACCCCCTTCTGGCCACATTGAGATATATATAATCAATAAACTTGCTGCTGCACAATGAGAGTTTCCGCATTGCTGTTGGCCTTGGGCAGGGGTCGTCGGTGTGCACTGAGCACAAGTAGGTAGGGAAGTAGACCGCATTGGAACAGGGCATTCTTGTATAAAAAACGCTGGCAGATTTTCACGTCATGGCTTCCTAAATGAAACCATAAAACGGGCTCTTGCCACCATCGAGGTTCCAGCCTTTTGCCAACCTTTACACAGCTATTCTAGAACCCACTGGAATAGTCTGCGATGATAACAAGAGACCTGATGATATGACGCAGCCGCAGCTGAAAGCTCAGAGTCTGGCAAGCGGCGCAAATACGTATATATAATCAAAGACTACGTGTTTGTGCCGATTGCTGTAGATAATACAATATTGTAAGCTTGTCATGGTGATATTTATACAAAAATTGTTTCACATAATGGTGGTAATTTGCCCAGTATGCTGGGGCGGGGAAGTATCCACCGTTCGTGCCGATAAACCCAGTAAAGTGTATTCACACGTTTCGGGATCAGGCTCGAATTCCCGTCATGTCCAATCAAGCTGGCATAGTGTTAGGGACTGATGTCAGTCATAAGTATCTGATTCCAGTTGCTAACATTCATGGACCTTGCGCGACACTTACCATCAGGTGGGCGCAAGGTCACATGTCGTGCTAGTATAAAAAAAAAATAAGACCAAAAAAGATAATATTACCTTCTAAACATTACAGAATGGGACGACAGCTTGCTAGGAATCAGCAGAATGAATAGAAGAAAAACTCAAATAAATGTTATATTCAAGTAGTGTCGAAACTTTTCAAACAAGTCGGACTTAACCAAAAATGGGAACACTCGTTCACTTGGCATAAAAGTTTCGGGCCGTCATAACTATTCTAACTTTTAGAGACATCTGGTTGGCTACAGATTTTCGCTTCTAATGAGGTTTTCGAGGAAGGGTCCTGTCTAATCTAAATTGATGTCGAAGTTTAACATGTGTTTTTAGAACATTACGCTCCCAGTTTCTCCAGTATGGATTAGTTGGTTCGAAACTCCGTCCATGATATGCCCAACATTATCCAGCAATACCACATCTCTAGAGCATAAATTCGTTTTTTTGTTAGTATTAGTGTGAGCTAAATAGCTGCACAATTTAAATTTGGATTTCGAGGAGGCGCACGAACTACTTATTTCGATGATTCCAATTCTAATAACGCATTGATTCGTCAACATTTTGAGGACATCTACGAACAGTCATATTGTTGTGGAATGAATTTACGAATGAGAAAACAAAATATATAATTTGTTAACAAATGCAAATGAGATAACAAAAAGCTAGCTACTTCTGAGTAAAGTGTGTAGAGAAGAAAGGTTATGTGGCACAACAGACTGGAAGAAACTATTAAGCGCAATATAATATAAATAACAAATGCAATGTTTAGATCCTCTCCATGTCCGTGACAGTGTACTGCTACGAGTAGCAGACTATTCAGCTCTGCGCTGCCAACTTTAGAAGAAACAGACGCATTCATCTAGATGGGCGGTATTCGGGAATCTTCGACATATCATCTTATCTTCCATACGATGATACAGTATTTGGAAACGTGAGACTTTAACCAGTGTATTCTCCTCGTAATGTCACATGAAGCAGAGACGTCACAGTGGATCTGGTCCACAAATTTAAGATCGCTCAGCGAGTTATGAAGAGATCTATGCTTGTCATTTCTCTGATAAATATCAATCAATCAATCAAATCATTTATTTGTTTCAACACAGGTAATCTAGTTAATATATTAACCTAGTTTATAAAAGTATTCTGCCATGAGACGTACAAATATATATTGTAAAGATACATATGATTATATAATTACACAACACAATAAAATAAAATGTAAAATATTGTATCTAATGTGGTCAAATTAAAATTAATATTTAGATTTCAATTTGGGTCATTTAAAAATTCTTGCACAAAATAATGTAATATTTCAATTAGAACTTTAGTCAACGTCTTTTTAAACAGATAGAAATCAAAACGTTGATATTCGTCAGAGAATCGAAGTTATAGCTTTCAAAATTAGAATTTTGAAGTGGCAAAGGACTGGACACATTTGATATCGAACCGACATGCCTAATTAAGCAAACAGGTTCTAGAGTAGATACTACGTATGGGACGACGCCCTGATCAACGAATGACTTGCAGAAGGTGGTCGCTGGAACTACCTACAGCGTTCAAAAATACAATGCACATCGTGTATTCTAAGCCACATGTAAAAGGCTAATAAGACTAATAACAACAATTGATTCGTCCTCGGGTTTGTCCCGTTAACACAGTTTCCTAACGACTGCCCTTATATTCGCATCACGTATAAACTCACCTCTCAAGTCATTGGAACGCCCACTCATAGGGATGTCATTGTTGAATACGAACCGATTTTCCGATTCTAAACTTTCGATACGTGACCTAAATTGCAACTCATGTCTTTTGTCGGAGACTACTTGGAATGCTGATCTAACTTATATTATATAGTTTTTTAAAGTTTTTTTGTTCTATGTTATGTATTTTATTGTTCTTAGTTTTAAGTTTAGGTTTCGTGTTGTTATTTCAGCGAGCACCACCTAATTATGTTTTTACCTATATTTTTAACACCTACTTATACACCCTATAATCCTACATATTGTGTCTAAAATCTATTATCATGTTTTATTTATTACTAACCTTTTTGCATATTTATATTTGATTTTAAATTTAAATAAAAAATGTTGTCCGTATGGAAACTAACCTCTGTGGTCCAGAAGTATATTATACTTTCTATACAGAGGTTAGGGTTCCAATAATCTGGAAATTGCCTGTAATATATTGCAGATCACATCCTGTTAATACTTAAGATACATTGATGTAAATAGTTATAGGGCAATTTTTGTTAAAAAAATAAATGATTAATATTATTATATTATATGTAATTTTTGCTATCGGTGGCAACTTGTCAACAGACATACACTACCCATATGTACTGTATATAATATTTTATGTATCTAGATGTAAATGGTCACTGTAAATGAAAAATGATAAGAGTAATACGTCGACTTATTTTTTTTATTTTCCACAATATGGCGTCTGGTTGTGATATGAAATTTCAATAATGTCATATCTTCAGTGACACTCGTGTGATGATGCCGAATCGATTGACGTAGGAATCATCAAAATCGGCAAGCGCGTTTGGTCTCCAGTGTGCCACAAAGAAACAAACATACATACATTCTTATATACATACATACATAGGCTGATAAACACAACCCTTCTTTCGTCGCGCAGTCGAGTAAAAACGGGACAAGTTATATTTGGATTTTGATTAAGTTAAATACATTCAGTTAGTTTAAATGCCTGTGCCACGACTGTGAGAAAAAAAAACCAATACCATGTGTAAATGCTATGTTCTTAAAGTGCAAGCTTTTGAAGACCTTAGGGTGGTCAAAAAATTTAGACCTTGACTGTATATACCACACTTACCTTTACTCAGACAGACAGACAGTGGGGTCGTCCAGTTCCGGATGCCTAATGGGGGGTTGGGGATGGGAACACTCCCCGTTTTCCCCGGCAGGATCTCAGCGGGTAACCACCCGCCGGTAATTCGTGCACGTTTACTGCTGGGCGCCGTTACTAGTATAACAGCGCCCGTGTGGCACACGATCCCAGGGAGCTAAGTTCGACTGCTTCAGCTCTCCTCCAGGAGTACTTCTCTAGGAAGTGGTCTCCCGTTGGGGGGATTTTCTGGAGATGCTTGAAGTGTCCGTTGTCGGCCCGAGAGAATATAGAATACGTCTAGTTAGGCCAACGACAAACTCCTCAATAGGAGGCATCTCCAAATCTCGCTCTAAGACGGAATTAAGCACCACCTTTTGTAATTTTAGATAGCGCCATCAGGTGCGAGGTAAAGGAACTACAAATTAAATATTATTATTGGAAATTAAATCGTTACGATGTTTCGTGTGTTAGAGCTATAGTCGCACCGCGTCGCTAACCAGTAGTGTTGAGCAGTTCAAAATGAAAGATTTGAAATAACTTATTATTCGAACCGCTTTAAAAAAAACCGTTGTGACGTGCCCATCACTAGTCTCGTGGTATTGTTCCGTTTACGAATGCTTAACGACATGTTTCTACACCCTTTTATGTTTGCGGCTTCTGCTAACGACTGTATCTTTGTGATTGAATTTCGGATATTAGAATTGAATTTGTATTTATCTTTTTTATTACGCTCCAAATGTACTCGTTACCATAATATTTATTTTTAATTTTGTTCCCCTTTTTGTGGGTTTTTTATGCACGGATAAAAGAGTCGATTTGGATCGTGAAAATTATGCCAAATGTTTGGGTTGTCGGATTTTGTTTTTATTATTCTGTATAACTAAATCTCACTGGTGCAAGGACGTTGCGGTCTTTAGATCGTCGTTACCACGTCAATTATGATTATTTAACATGCATAGGCGGTCTCGTAGAAGCTACAGCGAAACAACAATTTTTTTTTTTTTCGTGGGTAGCTACTAAAAAAGAAAGACGTATTTTTTTGCTTAAATTTTTATTTATTATATAAATCTGTTTTTCTTCCAAGTTTTGGTTACAATAGACTTTATTAATGTAATATTAACCAGTGTAATTAATGAGTACAGTAAAAATTCTAAAAAATAGTGTGGTTATGATAACATAACATACCTCGGTCTCACATCACTGCCATTATCTCTCACAACATCACTAAACACAGTTCAAAATGGTTTCCCAGCAAGAAATGTCACTATATAGTCTTCAGCAGCAATTTGAAAAGTCCATGGAGTCCTTCGAGAGCCGAATTGTCAATGCTACAATACAACACCCTGCAGCAGCTTTCCAATGATTTTCACCAATTCAAGGTTTTTGTGCGAGACACTCTGGCACTGCTCCGGGCTCAGATTGTGCATGTTGCAACAATGACGGACGACCTCGAGAGCAGAAGTCGTAAAAAGTTTTTGTTATTTCGAGGTATCGATGAAAGTTCCGGTGAAAACACTACACAGCGGATAGCTGAGATTTGTACCACTAAGCTCAAGCAGAGCATTCAGACTGAGGACATCAGGTTTAGCTATAGACTAGGCGCACAGGGTGACCCAAGCAGACCTCGCCCAATTTTAGTAAAATTCCGGGATTTTGATGTGCGTTCTGAGCTGTGGCGCTCAAAAAAGGAGCTAAAGGGCTGCGGTACATCCATTGCTGAATTTTTGACACCATCACGCAGGCACCTGCTTGCTGAAGGGCGCAAGTTGTATGGCATGACCAACTGCTGGTCACAGGACTGCCAAGTATATGTTAAACTCCAGGATGGTACACGGTACCGTTTGATGTCTGAGGCGCACCTGAGCGAGTTTGTCGCCATCCATCCACCGGGACCATCTGAGGACAAAACAAAGAAATTAAGACCTGCAAGGGTAGCAAAGCGAAAGTAGCTAAATGTGCAGTTTCATCATACTTACTTAATCTTTTGATTTCTTCATTTTTGCTGATATACCTTAGTGATTTGTTTTTTTTTTTTCTTTCTGTTTTAAACTTATATCTAACATATTTTAGTAATATTTATAGTGATAAGCGGGTTCCTCTTTCCAATCATTAATTTTTATTTATTTTTAAATATATTGAAGGACATGGTACAGAATGCTTCAGTCCTAAACAACCAATCATTTAAACCACAGACTATCCCTATGTTTGACTTGTCGCTTTAAGCGTTAATTTTTTTTTTCCACTTTATTTCGCTTCGAATGTCGTTCGACTTGGCGTTTCTCTAAGATTCCATACAAAATTCGTTAAAATGCTATTTTATTTGCTTTCAAGTAGAACATAGCATATATGGGTACAAACAAGTTCATTCAAATTCTAATTCAATCAAAGAGTAATTAACATTCAATCATTCAAAGTTTTTTTTTTATTATTATTTTTTATTTATTATTTCTATGTTTACTTAGGGATGTCCCATCATTGTTATCGATTAATAGTTAAATAATGCGATTACTACTCTTAAATTCATTTAAATAAATAATATATTTAATAATTATTTATAATTAAATAAAAATTTTATCTACTTTTGAGTGGTTGTAGGTAGGTACCTGCTTGCTTTATGTAAAACGGATTTGATTGTGTTTGGTATTTCTTTGTTACTGATAGACAGATTTGTTAAACAAATAACTGGCAGGTGAGGTGAGAAGTAATAGATATAATAATCAGATAGCCTTTAGAATTAATTTAAGTACCTATATAAAATTATATATATATATTTATATTTAGTTTATTATACTATACATGATGCCAAATAATTCTTCGTCTGAGTCTGATGCTTTTTTCTCCTGTATATCAACAAGTTCCGACGACGAGTCTGATGTCAGTCAGGCTTCTGTTCATCTGGTGGATGCATTGCACAATACCTTCTCGACTTTCCCCAAGAATCTAAATGTCTGCCACATAAATGCACAAAGCATTCCTGGACACTATCCGGATCTCCTTGCCACGTTCGGTAGCAACAACATACACGCTCTACTTGTCTCTGAAACATTTCTTAAGCCAACTCTTCCTTCTACGTACTACCCTCTTCCTGGTTTTATTCTTATCCGTAATGACCGAACTGGCAGGGGATGCGGTGGTGTCGCAATTTACCTCCGCTCCAATATTTCGTTTAAAATTCTCTCCCAATCTCCTTCTTCCTATTCTGGTTCGTCAGAACATATCTTCCTGGAGTTAAACTTAAATTCTGTAAAATTTCTACTTGGAGTCGTTTACGCTCCCCCTACTGTTGACTACTTTTCTACATTAGAACTACTGCTCGAATCTTACATACCCTCATATGATCACAATTTGATCATGGGGGATTTCAACACTTGTTTACATAAAGATGACTCGCGCAGTAGGAAACTGAAATTTATTACTTCTTCTGTCGATGTATCCATTCTTCCACTAAACACAACCTTTCATGTAAACGAATCCAGTAGCCTTCTTGACCTTATCCTTACCTCCAACCCTGACAGGATATCTACACATGGACAATACTTAGCACCTGGTTTTTCTCACCATGATTTGATTTATGCTTCGTACAAAGTAAAAACTCCCAAATTTAAGCCTAAAATTTATCTTCAGCGTAACTTTGCCAAAATGAATCAGGATTTGCTTCTGTCTGACGCTGCTGCCATGAACTGGAACACCGTAATATGTAAAGAAACTATTGATAACATGGTATCAGAATTAAATAACTTAATAATAAAGCTGTTCGATAAGCATGCTCCTATACGCCCAGTACGTATGAAGAGACCCCCGGCCCCATGGCTGGACGACAAGATACGAAGAGCTATGAGGTGGAGGGACTCTTTAAAGAGGAAATACAGGAAGTCTCACAGTCAGGAACACTGGGATAAGTATAAACATGCTAGGAATCGGGTGAATCAGATGTGTAGGAACTCAAAACGCCAATTTGTTCACGAATCTATTAAATCTTGCACACCTCAAAACATTTGGTCATTTCTTCGAACTTTAGGTCTTGGTAAGGTAAAGGCTGATAGTATTATTTCTTCCTCAATGGACATCAACGGTCTAAACCGACACTTCTCTAGTCCCTCTTCTTCTATTAATAGTATTTCTAAAGCTGTCGCTATTTCTCAAATTGATGCTTTACCCCTATCTTCTAGTAATACTTTTCAGTTCGAACCAATGTCAAGCTGTGAAATTAAAAAGATTATTCTATCCATAACCAGTAAGGCTGTAGGAGATGATAATGTGGGCCGTGTTCTTCTGATTCCCATAATAAACATCATTATTCCCTTCATTACCTATATTATAAACTTTTCACTCTCTACTGGACAATTTCCCACAGTGTGGAAAAATGCCCACATAGTTCCAATCCCCAAAAATACTAACCCTACCGATTTTAGTCATTTTCGACCAATATCAATTCTTCCCTTTCTATCTAAAGTACTAGAACGTGTAGTTCATCGCCAGTTTGCTACATTTCTTTCCCACAATAAACTTTTAAATTCTTTTCAATCTGGCTTTCGACCTTCACATAGCACAACTACTGCTCTCACAAAAATTACTGATGACATCAGATTTTCTATTGACAATAAAAAGCTCACACTCCTTACGTTGTTAGACTTCAGTAACGCTTTTAATTGTGTAGATCACGATATTCTCACGGCCTTATTGCGTTCTCTTAACATTTCACAGAATGTGGCATTATGGTTCGACTCTTATCTTCGCGGGCGCCAGCAACGCATCCGGTTAGATGATACGTACTCGGACTGGTGTCCGGTTACTGCTGGTGTCCCGCAAGGTGGCGTGTTATCTCCCTTGCTCTTCTCTGTTTTTATAAACATGATCACTCAGATAATACATTTCAGTTCCTACCATCTGTACGCCGACGATGTCCAACTTTCGCTTCACTTCAAGATGGACGATATACAAAATGCTATTCTCAAAATGAATAAGGATCTTGAAGCTATTAAAATACAGTCACAAAATTTAGGTCTACTGGTAAACCCTTCGAAGACGCAGGTGATGATCGCTGGCTCGAGGCAAATGCTGTGCAAACTGGACCATATACCTTTTACCCCATTAATGTTTGACAATGTGTCACTTCCTTTTTGTCAGCATGTGAAAAACCTAGGACTTCACATAAGCAGTGATCTCTCCTGGAATCACCACGTCTCCGAAATTTGTAAGAAAGTTCATGGCAGCATGCATTCGTTGAAACGCTTACAATATTTTATTCCTTTTAAGGCAAAGTTAATGCTAGTCAGTTCGCTGCTTCTTCCCATAATAGACTATGCAGATATCTGCTATCCCGACGTCACTGAAGAGCTACTGAACAAACTCGATCGTCTGCTCAATTTATGCATCCGCTATGTATACGGCTTGCGTAAATATGATCATATCTCTCATTTTCGTAATCAGTTGAAATGGCTCAATATCCGCTTTCGAAGATCTACCCATCTCCTCGTGTCTCTGTATGGTATCCTGAACAACCCTCATGCGCCTGCATATCTTAAATCCCGTTTTGAATACATGTGTGATACTCACAACCTTCCACTTCGCTCTTTACATAACAACCAACTTAAAATCCCATCCCACTCCTCTAGCAGATATTCAGATTCGTATACTGTGTCTGCAGCCCGCCAGTGGAACGGGCTACCTCTCGCTATTAGACACGCACCGTCTGTCCACGTTTTTAAGCGCTTGGTCACTGCTTTATTTCTAGACAAACAGGAGTCGTCATCAGGCTAAAAATATATATTTGGCATAATATATATGTGTATATACGTTTATTTATAGGTATATGTGTAATTTATGTAACAGTGTAAGTATCTATTAGTATGTAATGTGTGTAGTATATTCTATATTGTTAAACTTGATATCAGCACTACCCTTAATCTCACACTCTCCCAAAGGTTAGATGTTAGAAAATGCCTTGTAGGCATTAATCTTCGCCTTTGTACACTTATTTTGTGCAATAAAGAATTTAATAATAAATAAGTTATAAAGGACATCATCTATTTTGGGATATTTTTATACTACTCGTGCTGTACAATAATAAAAAATATTAATTTCAATTCTTTTATTGATAAAAAAGAAATACTTTTTTATCATTATACAGAGGTCAAGTAGTACAAAAATAACCCAAAATAGACTATATAATATACCTAATATTAAATATGAATTTAAAAAAAAAAGACTGATTTGCAACACCACTGTTTCCGTGATTTAGAAAGCACTTTAAGCCGTCGGTCCCGGTTCCACTAATACCAATTAATCATAAATAAATTGTTATAACAATTGACATAAACTCGTCAAACAGACGGACCAGCTGGATGTAGGTTGAATTCTCCAGAAACATGTTTTGACAGGCCCATCTCCAACAGCGGAGGTCTAGGCCTGTGTGTTCTAGGGGCTGTAGTGATATGTATTATATGGTTTCAATTCCGCACATTCATAAACACAGCATTCTGTAACCCCCGCGGGCACGGTCCGGTTCTCTGAAGGATTCATTTAATAATGCTTGCGGCTAATGACCAAGAATTCGGCTTTGTATGAAAGCAAACGCATTCGTGTGATTCGTTTATAGGGTGTCCATGAGTTGCAGTGAAACGTTAGCAGATATATTTTCATACAAAGGAAATTTTTATTTTTTAATGTTAGCATAAATAACAGCACAGCTACTATTCATAAATTAAAGATTAAACAGAATTTAGCTAAAGACAAGTTTTCACTGATATATTTCGGTTTGGACAAAGCATAATATAATATTATATCTGTGGTGTCAAGGAAAAAGTAGATGAGTCGAAAAAATTAAAAAATATATTTTTGCACCTATTGGTTCAAAACATTCATATGCGTCAATGCAATAAGAAGATGAGTCTATACACTGTACAGTTTATTTTACACCCCAACGTACATAAAGGGGCTAGTCGTAACATTAAAATGTATAAATAAGTAAAGATTTCAATCAAGCTATCTCAGTATCGCGCTTTTATCGCCAATAATTCAGTTATGCATCGTGAGATGAGTCGACTCGTACCTAAAGTATGCGACTAATGAAATTGAACCTTACGTAAATTACAAATTTCTAATTATAAAAATGAGTTGTTTTCTTAATTTGCCTCTAGTCAAAAGTTCAAGTTATGTACTTATATATTATATTAATCATAAAATTGAGGTAAGAATCGTTTTTGATATACCGCCTTTCCATTTGGTATTTAATTTTAATCCCACCCTATTTCTCTGCGTCCTTTTCGGGTTATGAGTGGATTTTTGTATAGTATACAAAAAAGTTTCCAAACTGCCGCAGTCGACGTTCGTGCGATCGTCGACCTATCTCTACCTACTTGATTAGGCTCTGTATGAGTGGCGATATTTTTAGGACAACCTCTCAGCATCGTAACTTAAGATTTTATTACTGAATAATTTAAATAAAAAATACTTAACTCTTTATTTTTATTCTAGATTATAATATAAACATATTTGCTGTTTAATAAACTACACGCAGTATATACAACAATACATACAACTATAAATACTACACACTATATACATACAGAAATATAAATAAAGGCATATATGTGTATACATAGATATTATGCCAAATATATATTGTTAGCCTGATGACTCTTGTTTGTCTAGTGGTAGCTTGTTCCACTGACGGGCTGCAGATAAACGAAACTGAATATCTGCAAGAGAAGTGGGATGGCATTTTGAGTTGGTTGTTATGTGAAGAACAAAGTGGAAGGTTGTGAGTATTTTGCTCTATTGAAAGCGTCACGTATGTATTTGATGGTAAAGCGAGAAATGTTAGAATGGATTATTTTTAAGAATATATATTAACCAATAAGAATCCACAATAAAAGGTAAGTTTATGTGAATAGCGTGCCCGTGGCAGTTATGGAATAGCACCTTTATTCTTGTGGAGTGAAGTCGTCCCAGGCGCCAATGGATAACTATCTAATACCTAACTATCTATTGAAGCTATACTCGAGTTACAGAAACCACCCATTCGACACATTGCCGTAACCTACATGCATTGAGAACTTGATACTAATACCAGTTGTAATTGAGTATTAACTAGTAAAGTACAAATATAATCACGTCCGTATTTCCTTGTTATGCTTTTTTCTATAGTTCCAATATTATTTAATTAATATTAAAAATATATATATTTTGTTTATATTCAAGTAATATACAAACAGTATAAAATAATTACAATATAAATTAAAACTACTTAAAAATAAAAATTAAAATAAATATAAACTAAACCTAATAAAAAATAAACTATAAGTAAAAAATGTCCTCTAGAGACGACCCTTCAGTTATAGTCCCAAGAAGACTGGCAACATTTCCCTTCTGTATAACTCAGATAATACGTTGGCAGAAATAATTGCCAGCTTTCCTGCCTCCAGACTTTTCTGTTAGTTGTTTGGACAACTCCTTGGCCAGACGCTTGGCTGAGTGTCCTCATGGGCCCATCGTCTCGACCACGAACGGCGCAAATTCGTAACCGTACTGAGGTTGTTTCGTCTATTGTATTATTAAAAAAAAAACGAACAGAAGCTTTGTCTGTAAAAATCATAGCATTCAATAGATTCATCGGTCCTGGGTCTATCATCATCATCCACTTGGAACACAAAGACTCCACTGTTGGAAATGGGCTTTCTAGAAAACTCTGGAGAATTTGGCCTACACTCGCCACGCTGGTAAGACGGGTTGGAGCGATTCTGATGTTACTTTTCTAATTACAATTTATTTATGATAACACAAGTTGGTATAAGTGGAACCGACGCCTTAACGTGCTCTGCATCTGCTCTGCTTAAGGCACGGGAACGGTGATGTTGTAAATGACAAATGTGCGTAAGAAAAGTGTATTTATCATTGGTACAAATCGGGTTTCGAACCGACCTATTAAGGTTTTTTTTAAGGAAAATGTTCTTACAACCGAGGCACCATCGCTCACTGCTGGGTTTATAGTATGTGGGATAGAGAAAGAAGAAGAATGGTGTTTCGGGCGGATCGTTATTTTTTGGCTAAACACGAAACTAGAATCAGCGTATTTTCCAGATTTGACTCCCCGTGACTTTCACTGTTTTCAAAACTTAAAAATCCGCTTCGGGCACGCGCTATAATTCCATTGAACCAATCAAATCAACTCATTTATTTCCTTTGGTTGTCACAACAACACTTGGATATTGTCAATACATTTTTTCTTCATAGTTTACTATTATTTCGATTATAAAATAACCAGCAGCTACTATGGGTGGACCCATCATATCAGCTATACCATCATCTTCGACTAATACATTGTTGCCATAAACAAGTTTTTGCTTAAATCTAGGTAGTTGAAATTAATTCGTAGCTGTAAAAAGGCCGTGTCAGCTTATAAAAAAAAATAAAAAAAAAAAATAAAGTGCGTTTATTTCGGAATAGGGGTTAGTAACATAGTGTTTGCTTATTCTTTATTAGTAAAAAAGAGGATATTTACTTTTTATATTTGCCTTGCCCTCCTGAGGCACTGGGAACATACATGTGAGTATGTACCCAGTGCCCCATGATAGGGTAATCTGGCTTCTCACTAACTGCCCTCAAGATGATGTTGCCGCTCCCTCGTACTCTGTGCATCAACGACGCGACTCGTTTCCGCAATACTGAGTAGAAATCATCTGTGTGCGCGCACGCAAACATCGCTGATGCACTGCACCAACTAGGGAGCCCCATCATCATCCTGAAGGATTATTATTATAGACTAAAATAAATAACACATGTCAAGTTAATAATTAATTCGTAGCTTATAAAAAGTAATTCGCTTAAGAAACTGAAGACCATCCGAGGCTTACAACAAGTGTATGGATAATAGGATTATTTGGCGTTGGTATGCTTGTATTGGCTCAAAAGCTATAATAAAGATTTGTGTTAAAAATGATGTTTTTATGGACAGTCCGGGTCGAATTTAATGTGATTATATTAGTAAAAATATCATTGTACACAGCTCAGTTCACGTAGCTCGCTTTAAAGTGTTCTAAAGAAATGCTTGAAGTGCCTGTTAATGTAGCTACATGAACGAACAGACAGTGTGAAATTTCAAAACTGATATTTCGTTTCATTAGTGTGCGTTTGTTTTGATCTTTTTTGTGCTTTTAACTGCCTCCGTGGTCTAGCGGTTAAGTCTGTGGACTTAGACTCGGAGGTACCGGGTTCGATTCCTGGTTGAGACACAAAAATATTTATTAATGTAAATAAATACATTTAATTAATATTTTATTTATTTGTGATATTTCTCGAGTTTGGTACGCTGGAGACCACAAACTATCTGGAGACATCGACGAGCTTGCCACTTGTCATGATTGGCGAATAGTAAAGTTGGTTAAATGTGAATTCGCTTATTTATAAGCGTGGTTTCTGACCACCCCGAAAGGGAAACGGTCGTGATGATACTTTACAAGTAGTAGAAAAATAGCCAAAATCCATGATGTCTATTGGTCCAAGGTAATGAATGGTATGCCAAATCCTTATATATGTCAATGTGTGGTAGACATTGTGCCAAGATGTTATTTAATTTAAGTGGATTCTGTAAGATTATTTGCAGCCGCGGAATGAATGGAATCTTCATGTCTCCTCGCTTGGTTTTCGCAAAGTTAAGCTTTAATATTTCATGCCCTTTAATTGCTTTTTCATCTTTGTTGGATTATTTTTATGATTGTTATATTTACTTTAAACAAATTTTCAAGCCGGCATAGTGTTAGGAACTGATGTCAGTCATAAGTGTCTGACTTCAGTTGCTAACATTCATGGACATTGCGAGCCACTTACCATCAGGTGGGCCCAAGGTCACATGTCATGCAAGTATAAAAAAAGTTATTTTATGTCAAGACTCACTTATCACGATCAAATAAATAAAACAATAGCTGACGGTGCAATAAAAAGCCATCGAAACAAAAGGGCATGTATGAAGAGGTTGATGAATGTCGAAGAAGCGAAAGAGGTATGTCGAGATCGTGACAAATAGCGCTCAATTGTCTCTGCCTACCCCGCAAGGGACCTGGCGTGAAGATATGTATGTATGTGTATGTCTTTTAACCGACTGCATGATGCAAAGAAGGGTTATTTACAATATTATTAGCGGGAATATAAAGAGAGTGCCTAAAAAGTTGATTCACTCATGTATCCAAATATGACACTACAAAACTTAAAATTCCCAGTCATAAAAGTAAATTATTTAGTGTGAACTCATATATTATGTGTATCAAGGTTATAGAAAAATGTTATTATAATATCAATGAATTCTTTACTATTACAAAAAATGACATGGTTTACTATTTGTGATCTTAGTATTGTTTATCTTTTTTTAAATGTAATGCATTAGTAAGAAATATTTGCTCGCCAAAACTTGGCAAATGTACCTACTCTTAAGTTTACTTTAAGACCTGTAAATTTGTAAATATGACATTTATGCAAATAAATAAATAAAATTATTATTATATGCCAATAATTAGTGGAGGCAAAGTCAAAGACACATACTAGCATTGTAATTATATTTGTGTGACCTTTAAGACTCCGGCTACGACCGCTCGCTTACGCATACAAGAAAATATCTAAAAATATTTAAATTTAAAAAGGTTAGGTCCCAGATCCAGTAGTCCATGCAATATATAAAATTACATTTTAGCTAACGAAACGAGGGGTTTAAAATTTTATAAATATAATATATACTATAGATTGTATAGTATGTCTCCAGTGTACCCAAATACACGTACGATGGCCTTTGCACGTATCCAGGTATAACAAACCTTTTTTAATGAGCTTCTTTATAATATAAAAAAGTAAAGTATCATCACGAGCGTTTCCCTTTCGGGGTGGTCAGAAACCACGCTTATAAATAAGCGGATTCACATTTAGCCAACTTTACTATAAGCCAATCATGACAAGTGGCAAGCTCGTCGATGTCTCCAGCGTACCAAACTCGAGAAATATCACAAATAAATTAAATAATAATTAAATGTATTTATTTACATTAATAAATATTTTTGTGTCCCGACCAGGAATCGAACCCGGTACCTCCGAGTCTAAATCCACGGACTTAACCGCTAGACCACAGAGGCAGTTCTTTATAATATGATCTTAGTTAAACTAAATGAGCGCACGCAGAATAGTACATCTAGCGTAGCTTTTTGTCATAGTTAAACTTAATTTCCTAACCCACCTCCTCAATAAGCTAAAATGGGCGCAAAACTTCAAGCGATACGCGATTTAGTCTCGAAACAACTATGCCTTCCCCGGTATAAGACCTCCGCGTTCCTTGGGAGTTTTAGGTATGCTGCTACAAAGATTTGGAACAACTTACCTCCACCTCTGCACGATTTATATGTATTTTTTATAAGTATTAGGATTACAAAAATACTCCCTCTGTCGACCTCTCTGTTCGGTCATCTCTTTTTCCAAACCGAAAACCCTCAACTAAGTAATTCTTGTCATGTAAATGACAATCCTATTCTAAATATGAAAAATCAAGAAAAATTCCGTAACCTTTACCAGTTACAGTACCTATGTCAGTCATTAGTGTCTAATTCAGTTGCTAATATTCCTTTACTATACGCACAGCTACATTCTCGCCAAGCCATCTGGCCAGCGTGGCGAGTGTAGGCCAAATTCTGCAGATATATGTTCCAGGCCCATCTCCAGCAGTGGAGGTCTAGGACGCTGTGTTCTAGGGGCTGCAATGAATGAAAAACACGCGCAGATACCAATAGGAGGGCGAGAAATGACATGTTCTGTTCAATATAAAAAAAATGATTAGCGTAATTCAAGAGCAAAATATAAAATGTAATAATGTTTTTTCACACGCTGTATTCAATCGGGCGAGATGGTTTGTGAGAAAATCTTGTAATATACATCGTAACGCTATTTGTGGGAAATGGCATTCAAATCCGTTCAGCTGGTTGAATGATTGAGTGGATAGCAAATCAGAATCGAAAATAACTTCCTTTTTAGCTAAATACAACGTTTTTTTTTCCTAATAACTTCCTTCAATAGCATTTACAAACATTTTCGTCTAAAACATTATGTAGAAATATTTGAAAATTGAAATATTATTACAGTTTGAGTTGTATAGTTTGGGGGTCGAATCTGCTTGCGTCCTTATGTAGTTATGGACCTAGAAACCTTACACGTGACCCCTGGGTCATGCTAAACGGGCAGCAAACAACGCCGAGTCACAGGCGGCGGTAAAATAAACTATACCTCATTAATAAGGACACAATAACAGAGGCCGTGAGAACAAATACCCTCAAAACAACCCGACATAGAAGGACATGAGAACCCACTATGATTATTCTCCCAAGAGAACTCTTGGCCAACCTAAACATGCAAGTTCGTATCGGTGCTCGAAGAGCTCAAACTTGCCAAGAGACAGAGACTTTCTACCATCTTCTTTACTCGAATTCTGTAATATTTTGCCCACATTGCTAGAAGAGGTGCCGACAATCTAGAAAAACTCTTCGTCAAGTCCAGACATAAAACCCTGAAACGCCCAGGAAACACGTCTACACCAAGACAAGATCT
Organism: Tinea semifulvella; assembly: GCA_910589645.1. Classification (NCBI taxonomy): domain Eukaryota; kingdom Metazoa; phylum Arthropoda; class Insecta; order Lepidoptera; family Tineidae; genus Tinea; species Tinea semifulvella. The sequence goes on from OU342604.1 coordinate 3,852,800, forward strand.
GGATACCTGGTGAGACGACAGCTTGGTGAATAAAATTTTTTCTTCGCGTGGTCATAAGTGTACTATTTTCTATTTAATACTTACCCAAGGGGGTGAACAATTAGGAGGGTTATATATGTAACGTGGCTAGTAGATAAATGGAAGCTGAATTAATTTAAGCAGTGTGGTTCGAGGCCGCTGTTGTAGCGAAAAGATAAGAAAGTAGTTGAACAGTTGTTTTTTTAAATGTTCATCCTTGGCCACTTTCGATTTTATCACTACATTGTACTTTTACACTCTTTGTTCTAATGACGCCGTCGCGATTATTAGATTCGTCTAGCTCGCAAAGGCTTATTAAAAAAAAAATGAGATAGCTAAATTGGTGGTTTGCTTTTCTTATCATAAACAGGTTTCTCACTTTAATTAGTTAGTAGTGGATTTTAAAACCTCTGTATAATGAAAAAAAAATCACTATAGATAAAATGCAACGAGTCTTTTGAAATCCTTTAAAATTAGGATTTATTGAATAAAACCTTTTAATACACGTATAGGGTTTTTTTTTTTTTTTTTTTTTTTTTTTTTTTTTTTTTTTTAATACTGAACACGACATGTGACATCGCGCCCACCTGATGGTAAGCAGTACGCGAGGTCCAAGAATGGGAGAAACTGACGCCGGTCACCACGACCGACATCAGTCTCTACCACTATGCCGGCCTAACAAGATGCTTTTTCACACTTCGCTTGAAGGACTACAGGTTATAAGAGTGGGGAAACACACTGGCTGGGATAGCATTCCACATCTTCAGCTTGCGACAAATGTAAGAGTCTCCAAATTTATGAGTACGCGTAGGGATAGTGGGTAAGGTATGTGGATGCATATTTTGGCCTGTGCGTGTGTTTCGGTTACTTTAAGAGTAAAAATTGCACCTTCTTCTTATAGAACATATTATTAAAATTATTTCCTGTAGATAACTAGCTCAAAACAAACCTGATATAACCTATTGCACAGGATGTTTTAATTTACATGAGATCGTGTGAAACTGAGCGTGTATCGTCTTAGAACGAGTCTGGGAAAGGTTTTCCTTGTACCCATTAGCACGGTGTTATTAGGGAAGCTCACTATGAAAAGTACACTTCCAATATAAGCGACGATGCAACAGTTTAATGCTTGGGAATACCGACGTCGTAAGTACATAAGGCGCGGTGGTGGCTCGGTTGTAAGAGCGCGTACCTTAAATCCTACAAAGGTCGGTTCAAACCCACCCGGCATGTACCAATGAGAAATACACTTTTCTTACGTACATTTGTCATAGATTTACAACACCACAGTTCCCGTGCCTCAGAGAGCACGTTAAGCCGTCGGTCCCAGTTCCACTAATGCCAACTTGTGGAATCGTTAATTGTCATAAAAAATGACATCATATCCTCGCCAAGCCGTCTGGCTAGCGTGGCGAGTGTAGGCCAAATTCCGCAGTTTTGGAAGGCCTATCTTCAGCAGTGGAGGTCTAGGACGCTGTGTTCTAGGGGCTGTAATTCAAGTACATAAATATGGAGATGTGCACGGCCAAATGTATGCAGACGTCCTAGTCTACTTCAAAATGGCGAGTTCCCACTCTAACCCTTCATAGTAGAGGCTTGTTCCTACGAACTCAAGTTCTTCTGAAAGCACCCAAAAGTGCAATTCAGGACACCGACGATGCATTAACGACCAGGCTCAAGGATTAAGACCTCCAAGTCCTCTGGCTGCTAAGCCAAGGATCCTCCACCTCACAGTTCCCCTTCGGTGGCTCTATCCTTCAGATTTGGTCTGATGGTCTGGTGCCATCGAGTAGACAGCTTTGCATGTTACACTTAACTTAGTTGTAAAGGCACACATAGCCAACAGTGAAGTGAGACGGTTATAGGTGTTAGTCCGTAGGCGCCTTGATTTCTTCTTATGAGGCCCGTTCTTGAACTTTAAGACCAAGTTAGGCCTAACTTATTGGGTTTCATGTGATAAGCACCATCTCTTACCAGTCTAAAATAGCAGATATCGTATACCTTAAGAAGATCTACTGAATTATACCTCAACATTCTTTACCACCTATTTTATTAACCTTATCAAGCATGCATTGTTCAACAAGTTCTTACGGACTAATACGAGTAGTGCTGGCGGAGCCTAATTTTGTGATGCTAGCTAGGTAGGGATTCTGCTGCGGGTGTTTGATGGCTCAATTAAAGTGTGTTAGTAGAATGTATTAGTTTATATAATTACTAGGAGTAAATTAATTTGTAAAAAATGAGAAAAGTTTCTGGGGGATTAATAATGGCCGGTTGCTGAAAGGCAGATTATCTGTTGACATGTTTAAAGTGTACCTATGAGGTACGTCATTTGCTGAAATAATCAAAACGAGCTAACACTAATCACGTGGCGTATAACAAAATGTTGATGATGGATTATTTTATTCAGCCTGCTTCAGATCGTTGCTCGGAGCGATGACCAACAATCCAACACCTGGTATTGGTCGAGCGGCGATGGTGTCGTACTAATAGACACTACCGAGCTTGTATAAACAATATAGTTGTGATTAGACATAATATTATCACGTGTCGCTGAGTTGTGAAGTCTACCCCAACTCGTCTAGGGATATACCCGTCCTTTGCATTTAAATGCTTTTTGATGTAAGTGAAAGAGAGATATTGAGTGTGCACTTGGGATGCACTTTCTTCGCATTTAATAATAATAACAGCTTTCTGTGTATGGTTTTTTTTATACATTGCATTATTTTACTAATGAATTTCAACCTATTTAATAATTATTGAATCGCCGAAAAGAGAACACAAGTACACGTTTTTATTTTGATTTTTAATTTATCATGATATAGTATCATCACGGCCGTACCTATCCCTTCTTTAAAAAAGCGGATTCACATTTAGTAAACTTTACTATAGACCCATAGCGTACCGAACCCGAGATATATCACAAATAAATTAAATAGATTTTTGTGTCCTAGCCAGGAATCGAACCCGGTATCTTCGCCTCTAAATCCACGAATTTAACCGCTATATATAATAACCTATACATATAATAACCGCTATATGTATATTTTTTTCTTGTTTTATTTATCTTGTGTATTAATGACGTTCTTATAATTTAGTGACTTTGTATTGTATTATCTTTGTTGCAGTGATGTTTTCTTATTTTTTTTGCTAATGTACTCAATTTGTTTTCAAACCTATATGTGAAAACCTTTAATAGTTCTTAGAATGTTTGAATGTTTATCTATTTGAAATTGTTAACTGTTGGCTTTCCAAAATGAATAAATAAATAAATAAATATTTATTCTATAAATTTTATATTTAAGTCGTAGTATTGATTGAACGTAATTACAATCTCGGATAAGCTGCAAAATTTAATAACACATGAAATCTATCCAAAGCAATTGTATCGTATGTAAAATTAACATAAAGTAGACACAGTTAAGTCGGAGAAGTACGTTAACATTTACGAGTATATCATTTTTATACTATGCTACTCTAGCTGGATATTTTTTTGGAAAATGTTCTTTTGAGCCGTTTGGAGTTGAAACTCTTGGGCCGTGGGGACTCAGAGCACAGGAAATTTTCAAGGCGTTGTCAATACAGATCGTCAACACCTCGGGCTGGGCAATATTTGGACCAAAGAATCAGCATTGCCATTCAACGTGGCAATGCTACCAGAATCCTTGGCACTTTGCCCATTGGCAGCGGTTTAGAGCAAAATTTTTATTTATAATAATTTTATTTTGTTTTTCTTTATTTTAGTTTTTAGTTTTATTTATTAAGTAGGTTTATTTTTATTAATAGTAATTTATGTATTAAAATGTAAGTTTATAGTATAATAATAATAATAATTTTTATGTTTATTATATTTTTCGTTGTTTTAGTTTTTGATGTATTATTATTAAATAGTTTATAAGCAATAAATAAGTAAGAAGTGTTAATAATGTTTTTGTCAATAAAGTTTTTTGTATATATTGGTAAAATAAAGGCAAACAAAAACTTACGACGATTTAATTTTACATTTGTTGTTTTTGCCAATTTACTCTCCTTTCTATATGTCGCTAGAATTATATCGATATCTATAAATTATTATACATGTGACCTCGTAATCTCATTCTTTAAACTCGTGTACTGCTAACCATTAGGTAGGCCTAGGTGATTATGATTGTGATTACGGTGGCTTTTCCGCCCTTAGTCTCCATTGGACTATTGTGCGTGACCTTTACTCCTTCAGCGGAGCCATCCGATCTCCTCCAGGAAGGCCAGGAGACCCGTTACGTTCCTGCAGACCTCCGGAAGAGTCCTCGCAGTCTGGAGGAACCTTAGTCTAGGCGCAGCCACACTGTCGCACCCCATGAGCACATGCGCGGCCGTCTCCTACTCCGCCATGCATCCTCTACATAATGGGCTATCTGTAATGTTCGTTAAAGGCACAGTCAAGACTCCCACCACTATTCGAAGCCTGGCTCTGTCAAGGCCCAGGAGATGTCGTGTGAGGCGCCTGTCTGGTTTGGGAAGGGCCTCCCTGGACTGTCTGCAGTCTGTGGTCGATGCCCACTAGGCCTAGGTCACATGTTGTGCCAGTGTATAATAAATAATAATAAAAAAAAGTACTCACGCGATTCGAACACAAAGAAAGTGAGTTGCGAGATTGTTCTTATCAAATCAGCATTGGTTAGGCTAATGCAGATGGCACCAAAGTAAATGATACGAACAGCATTAGTAACATTACTAATAAAAATAGTTTATTAATAATTTATGACGTGGATTCGTGACGTAAATTCTAATCATAATTCTAAGCACTCCAAATGTTAGTTCGCTAGTTGAAAAAAAAATGAATATCTATTTTTAAAATTAACTATAATTTTTAAAAAAATATTTACTTACACTTGCTAACTCGTCAGGCCAGCGTGGCGAGTATAGGTCAAATTCTTCAAAAATATTTTGTTCTGGGAGGCGAATCTCCATCAGTGGAGGTCTAGGACTCTGAGTTCTATGGTCTGTAGCGATGATGATTTACTATAAGATTGTCCATTCTGAGCCGCTTTTGGACAAACTCCAGCTAATGCCTACCCACTTTTTTGGTCGACTATCCGCACTATAGAAAACATACGGAAGTTAGTTTACTGCTAACTGTTTACTATGTCTTAGTATCTATCTAGTAACAGTCGGGCTTAGAATCGCAGTAAGCCGATCACGTTCTCAAAGAAATCTACAAGTTTATTTTACTGTTGAAAATACCCTATCTCGACACCTTTTCACGTAGGTAAGTATTCTTCGGAGAAGCTACTTTTATGTATCTACCTAGTTTTGGGTACGAGGGGTTGTAGACATTTTAGTTAAGCTAAAGAAATGATTTCTCTATTTCAAATAAAGTTTATTACAAGAAGCGATTTAAATATAAAATAAATTACGATTAACACTTAAACTCCTCCTTGCGTCGTGTTTCCTCATTGATGAGGGTCGTGACCTCCCGATGAATTGGTGTCCGTCTTGATGATAGCACGCCACCCGTTCCTGTCTTCGGCGGCATGCACAGCATCATGGACGCTAGTGTTGGTGGTGGAGCGGATTTGGTCGGACCAGCGTATCGGACTACGGCCTCTCGGTCTCTTTCCTTCCACCTTGCCAGTAACAAAAAGTTTCTCCAGGTTATCCCCTCCTTTTCTGGCAATGTGTCCGAAGTACTGGAGTATCCGACGAAGGCATATGGTGGATAGCCTAGTCGATATGGCTAGTTGGTTTAAAATCGATACGTTAGTACGATGCTCGGTCCACGAGATCCTCAGCATTTTTCTCCAACACCACATCTCAAAAGCATCGATACGCTTTCGGTCAGCGCATTTTATAGTCCATGTCTCAGCGCCATATAGGAATATGGAGAAAACCAGTGATCTAACTAGCCTGGATTTCGTTTTTATGGAGATCGTCCTGTCCGTCCATATTTTGTTTAGCTGAGACATGGCGTTCTTGGCCATTCCGATGCGTCGTCGAATGTCAGCCTCGCACGATCCAGTGTTGCTGATTCTAGAACCCAGGTAAGTGAAGCTCTTAACACTTAAAACTGAACCATAAATTCACTCATAATTTGCACACACTTGCAGCAATCCCCCGCTGCAGAGCAATGCTGATTTGCTACGCGAAAAAATAAAAATTTAATTATCTAAAAATATTTTTTAGTATAACTTGCCCGACTGGAAAGACGCTTTTGTTTTAAAAGTAACGTTCATTTTTTCAAATAATAATTTCAAACTACTTAAGGTAGAAAAACCTAAAGCAGGACATTGACGGTCAGTTTAGGCGTCAAACCAGACGTAAAAATGTGGATTACATCCAAAATTTGATCATGAGTGTCGAAACGCAACTCCAGAGTTTTAACTGACGACGCGCCACGACTTTTTCCGTGACTACCGTAATCCCCACCCACATCCAACCAAACCTACATCCAAACTGACTGTGAGTGTGTGATCTGCAATCCAATCGCGTTAGTTCGCTCGAAGCGCCCGCTATAATGGATTGTTTTCATAGTTTCTATCGAAATTAATAAATTGATCAATTATTAAAAATCGTCTGATTAGTAAAAAGTAAATAATATATACATGTCCCGCCAATAAAAAGTTAAAACTTCCCTCCTATTTTTTTTTCGACACGGCCGGTCGAAAACTGAAGAGCCGGTTTGACGCCAGTGAGTGGGGAAATATAGTTCGCATAAAACTGTGGATGTAAGCCACTAAAAAAAAAATCGAAAAATCTGCCAGCCCTCTTGTCACATACAGCATTTACTTAGATAGTTCTTTAAAGAACTTCGTAGCACTTGGCCCCCACGGTCCCATTGATAGATTTCGTATACGTTTATAATATATAATAATTAAAGAAAAGATTCACCGTGCGGGTGCCGGGCCCATCGTGTGAGGGTAAGAAAGAGATGAGTAGAATGGTGTAATGGGCTTGCGACCGATAATAGGCTGGCTTAAAAAGGAGGCCTCCTTTTTTATTTTAATGCGCGATAATACTCTCTCTTATAATACTGTATGATTCCGTTAATGTATTGACGGCAGACCTGCCTAGGCCCAATTCTTTCAGTAAGTGGTGCAAAGGTTGAAATAATCATAAAATACTCGTTTAGTCTATGAAACGTCTAGTAATTACTATAAAATATCGACTCGTAAAACGCGATATTAACATATCAAAATCGCAATACCTCAAAGCGTTTTAAAAATGACAGCGTACTGCCTTTGACAATATAGAAATGTTCCTTCGCTTTTTTTGGCCAAAACTTTTATGTTTATTTGGGGAGTCGTAAACGCGCTGCGTTGTAAGCGCTGCGGTATCATAACCCTATGGACATTGACCTAATATTTTTGGATTGGGAATTTAAAATAAAGGAATATATTTTTGTGGGATAATATTTTATTATTATAGCGAAAAAATGATATTTTTTTAAAGAATATAAATTTGATTTTTTAATGGTGTGTATCACTAACTTTTTATCACAATAGATAGCGCATGATAGATGGTACCTAATATAACTGTCAGTTGCACAGAAATTTTGTATTTTTATTATGAAATTTATTATTTTCTGGATATTATGCAGAAGTAAGCAACTTTTAAGTGTACAAATCGAGATTTCCAAGCGAAATGAAAGATATGGTGATCTCAAAATTACCGTTCTAATAATTCAACGTTTTTTCTTTTTAACGATGGTATTCGCTTTCTTAATTCATCTTTTAAGGTAGATAACGTTAAGTTAAAATATATTTTTCTCTTATAAAAATAATAAAACAATAAGAACATTTAAAAAATGATGCGTCATAGGTGTAAATAAGGTACCATTGCCGCTAGCGACATTTACAAAAAGCTTTGCTTGATACACCCCATTAAACCTAATTAAATCTTATGAAAATAATAATTAGTTGCATTTTGTTAGCATGTACTCGTAAAGCACAAAATCCTTATCATCATTACAACTGTTTTTCTTCAGGTATGGTCAGAAACCATTATAAAGAAGCGGATACACATTTAGCCAACTGTGCTTTACGCCAATCTTGTCAAGTGGCAGTGACAGCTTGTCGATGTCGATGTGTAGCGTACCAAACTCGAGAAATATAACAATTAAATTTAATATAAATTAAATTAATATTATTGTGTCCTGACCAGAAATCCATCCCGGTACCTCCGAGTCTAAATTCACGGACTTAACTTTCTCTATCAATTTTTGTTCTTTGTCAGCTGTTTCTATTCTTTCACTTCAAATAAATAAATAAACTAAACATATGGAAAGTAAATCTGTGCCTAATAAGTGTCACGCTAATTCGTCGGCAGTAATAAGTTATGTGAAAGCCTTAGTCACATTACATAAGTCAGCTGCTATGGTAATATTCAAACGGGGTTCTGTTTAAAAATACTTTTGTTAACTGACTGTACGTAATATTTGGTTGACTGTTAGACATTTATGGATTTATGAGAGACGAACAGAATGGTAGATGATTAGCTTCTTGTTTCACCACAACACTATTATTCTCATCTCTACCACACACGATGGACCCGGGTGCCGGGCACGGTAAATCAATGGAATATTAAGAAATTTGTATTATTTTCTCTTCAGACAAATAACGTTCATTGATTTAAGTAAAAATAGAAACCGAGACAAATCGAAGATAATAGGTTTCTATGGACGATTATTAAATAATAAACCAAAAAATCTAAACTTAAACAAAAGGAGAAGATACAATATCACGTTAGACGTGACAATAAAAATAAAACAAGAATATTAAGTATAATCTGCAAAATGAAGCTAATAACAAAGATAATGAGATAAATTTACTTTAAACAGGGCAACCATCCCCTGCCCGCAAAGCCAAAACTTAGCGCTATCACTTTTAATGCATCAGTTGAACGTAGCGGTACCTTCCCTCGGAGAGCCTGAAGACGGGGACCTGGAGAGCGCTGCCGGTCCCAAGCGGATAATGAGGCGTCACAATGATCCTGGGCAGCAGGGTTATCTACTAAAGCTGGGTCCCAGCTTTAAAGTCCTCGTTACGTTCCATCTCCAAATCCACCACGATTACTCCAGTCTACACCAAGATAAAATACTGGATAACTTGTGAGACTGCAGTGGTGGTGCACAAAAATAAATCACGTGTTCATGAAGTGATAGCATTAAAAATAAAGTAAGTACCTATGTATATAAATTCATTCGACATTACGATAAATAATAATAATTTCAACCAAATAATTAAACTTATAAATAATTATTAGCAAAATTTAGGCAAGCCTTGCAAACTGAATATGCACAGATGATCAGGGAAAAAAATATGTAACCTAAAAGAGCAGCTTTGGTTTTTCTATTACCTTTAACTCAAATATTTGGTCCCAAAATAAATAATTATTAAAAATTAATGTAAAGTACTACCTACCATCACCATCAAATACAATTGTGTCAAAATGAGGGGCGTATCGTAGGGGTATCTAAAATTAGCCAGACATATAATTTTATAATTACTATTGTTAGTATTGATTTAGTCTATTTTAATTTTTTTATTGAGGCAAATTGCACCATTTTTTTTACGGAATTAAACAGTTTACTGATCTTCATTATTACTACAGTCCCTAGAAGCACAAAGTTTTGTGCCCTGGGGTCACTGATCGCCAGTCGAAATGCCAGTGACAAAGCTCGACTTGCCATACACAATGCCATGCTGATACCAAAATTCGCTTCTGTGGATATGTCAGAATACGAATGAGAGTAGAGTTAATGCAGTAGAAAAGGTCGTTGCGTCGGATATGCGGCGTCATTTTGACGGACCGCATACGTAATGACGAAATAGACAATAGGGTAGGTATGAAATAAGCATAGGGATAAAAATAGGGAAAGCCATGCTCCAATGGTTCGGGCATGTTGAATAGATGAATGAAGAGAGATTGACGAACCAGATATATATAATGCGAAAGTTGTGGGTAAAAGAGACCCTGGCAGACCAAAACTCGTACATTACGATCAAATAAATAAAACAATAGCTGAAGTTGTATTAAAAAGTCATCGAAACAAAAGGGCATGTATGAAGAGGTTGATTAATGTCGAAGAAGCGAAAAAGGTATGTCGTGACTGTGACAAGTGGCGCTCAGTTGTCACTGCCTACCCCGCAAGGGATTTGGCGTGAAGATATGTATGTTTAACGTATGTCTATGGAGCAAGTCATTGGCTGAATTAACTAAAGTAAAAAGCTAGTTGCGTACATCAAAATATCGAGCATAGATTATTTTAATCATCCTTTCTGCAACTGGCGCAACGGCGGTATGTCAAATATACACTGAATTTCTCATTGGTTCATGCTAGTGTTTAAATGGCCGGATACATCTACCACAGAACCGACGATCGATGAAGGAAACATCGACAAGCTTGCCATTTATCATGATTGGCAAGTTGGCTAAACGTAAACTTACAAAAGCGTGGTTTTTGAAGGCATACTTTACTTTAGTCATGTCGCGATTATACTTTATATTTTAAAATTAGGCTATATTTTTTCCTGACATTTTTACTGTTTTGTTACATGGTGTATTTCTCCCTACCTTTTTCGACAAAATTAAATATGAATAGGTAACATAATTATTTCACCATATGCCGGAATTCACAAGAAATATTTTGGTTCGTGAAACACATTAAAATAAATATTTAAAGAAATCAAATCTGTTTTGGAATTATTTATCTCTTTTCCCAGGCACTTCAAATTCTGGGCACCATTACTAGTGTAACACGAACCTAGGGGGTCTAAGTTCGACTATTTTAGCTGTCCTCAAGGAGCAATTCTTTAAAAAAAAAAAAAAAAAAATTTAAAAAAACTAAAATTAAAAACTTTTGGTCGCAACTGCCGGTGAATTCATAGATGGCTTTATAAAATATCTTTCATATACAAACTATTGATGCCGAAGTTAGTGTTGGTATTTCTGTTACTAATAGAATCCAAAATATTTGATATTCGTCAGAAATCTAAGGTTATCAATATTAACTAGCTGAAGTGGCAGTAAGCCGGACACATCTGCTGAAACATCAACGAACAAAGAAGAAAACAAGAGACTACGTATGGGAAACCGTAGAGTGGAACGCCCCCCCTCTAGATGGACAAATGTCTTGAAGGATCTGGGGGTTCGATAAGTCTTGTAAACCACTTGGGAAGGCCTACGTCTAGCAGTAAAGAGATAAAGACTGATAATAATAATAATCAATTCTTTATTTTACAAAACCAAAACAAGTGCAGGTACATAGGCGAGCTTAATGCCGTAAATGCATTTTTTACCAACTAACCTTTGTGACTGAGAGCTGTAATAAGCGGGTGCAGAAGGTTACGAAGAAAGATAGATAGTTGAAATTATTTATTACTATCATCTTCAGCCTGTGTCTCTCAATTGCTGGATATAGGCCTCCCCCAAGGCTCACCACTTGCCACTCTCATCCAACCCCCACCAGCGACCTTCCTTAGGTCATCTGTCCATCTAGCGGGGGGTCGACCCACTCTGCATCTTCCCGTACATGGTCTCCACTCCAGAACTCGTCTACTCCATCGTTCATCGGTTCTAAGACATACATGTCCAGCCCATTGCCGCTTCAGCTTACTAATTTTAAAGGCTATCGGTAACTTTATTACTATATAAAACACAAATTAATTACATACATATAGTACTTATTATATGCAATACAATATACATAGAATAACATCCTAAATAAACAAATAAATATACCTAGAGAGTCACATAGGAATTGGAAACGATATTTTACATAAAGGGGTGCATTTGGATTATATATACAGAATGCCATAAAGAAACGAAAGAATATGTGCAGACCTGCGATTGCGGATATTGAGCCACTTTATCTCTTTACAAAATTGGGAAACATGATTAGACTTATTGATATGATGATGATTAGTTTAGCAGCGAAGACCTTATCATTCTTGCTTTTATTGTAATAATTTTAGGGCATAAATGTAATCAAATAAATTACCTTATAGTGGCTACGTTAATGAAACCCGTTGGTTTTGGCGATAAAATTAAATATTTACGAATCATTGACTATTATAATAACGACTGGGAATAGGATAAGAGCGAAGGTGGCCGATTGGTTAGAATTATTTCATAATCATCACAGCCCCTGGAACATATTTCTGGAAAGTTTGGCCATCTCTCTAAGAGGTGACTTAAGCTTAATTTCATATTAAAAATGACAGCGCGACGGTTGCAATATAGCAGAACTCGAGCGCTCAGTCAACGTTGAACAACAGTATTGCAAGATGTGTTATGTCGAAATAGCGCGGGCTACACGCCGCAACGTAGAGGCATCTGCTGCTGTCGCACTCGTAACGACCTAATGTAAAAGAAAACTTAGTGCTTGTTAGTGCTTAGACCGACTTGTACCAATAAAGCTAGCTTCCCACGGTCTGTGATATCGCGGACGGACGCGGACCAGCTCGCGCGAGGCGGTAACTTCAAAGGTGCGGCGCCGAAACTGTTCTTGAACAGGAATACATTTTCGCATGTTGGTATCATTGCTTGATATAATTTGACCAATTTTATTCATAAGGTATTCTAAATCACTTGAAGTCATCCTACAAAAATTAAAGAATGTGTTGCTTGGTTCTTCTTGGATACCAATGAGCATATCGATAATTTTCTACCGTGATCAAAACCGAAAATAAAATTAGATATTTAGGTACACTTCCCTTAAACGACTTTTGTTGTATGCTGATATCCACCAGTGACGTGGTTTCTTTTTACTTTTACTAGATCGCATAATTTAGTAATTGTTAATTAATGCCACAGCCGCAGCTGCAGCGACGATATGTTCTCTTTCACTTTGCATTTTGAAATGAAGCTATCAAAAGATCTACACAGACCGACACGCACCGTTGAAAGAGCCCTGTCTGTCTGTCCGCTTTGCCGTTCATGGTCGTCGGCTGTGCGTGATGATCCCCAGAATCACGCACCGTGGGAACCCAGCGTTAGAAAAACCCGATGAGTAAATTTTTACGCCTATTAGTCATGAATTTACAACACACTATTTCTGTCTTCGGAGAGCACATTAAGGAGTTTCGTGTGTGTCCACTAATACCAACCTGTGTTAAGAAGTTAACATTATTATCACCTCCATATTCCTGGAGAATTTGACGTTCTCTCTTTCCTCTGGTTAAGTTAGCAAAGGTCAATATTTTTTAGTCAATTTCCTTAGTGTTACGTTTAACGTTGGTACTCTCTGAGGCTCGGGGGATTGTGGTGTTCTTAATGTGTTACAAATATAAGTTTAAAAAATGTTTCTGGTATGCCCAGGCCTTTGAATTACGTCAATATACCGAACACTTTGTAATGATAATTGTGCAGTGGAGTGTGGCGATTGTGTATGCAACTTTTGTCGTTACTTATTGCATATTAAATTAATGTTATTACAAATTTAACTTCCATGCTTCGGTATCAAATACAATTTATTTTAAATAATGTAGTAAGTAATAAATATCATCACGATTATAATGGTATAATACCTTACACATTATGTTTGTGGCAATTTTAAATGCCCAATGGAGAGAGTTTACGTTATGCAGTTAAGATTAGTGCTAATATCGACACAAATCAGGTCATCACCATTCAGGCTGTCTGCCCACTGCTGGATGTAGACTTCCCCCACGATATGGACTGCTACTAGAACACAAAATCCTAGACCTTCACTGCTTGAGATGGGTCTTCCAGAACATATTTTTGGAGAATTTGGCTTACACTCGCCACGCTCTAACCATACGGGTTGGCGAGGGTAAGAAGATCTTTTTAGTCGCTACAATGGTGGGTTACTCCTGTACCAGGTATTGTAATCTCATAGGTACTGATAACTAAATTTAAAAGGTTATTATTTGATCGTTGTGGTGCAGTTCTTTATATGTTTTATTTTGTAAATCTGATGTAGCTTAGTTTTCCTTGCAGATTCCTTTCTCAGTCAGATTAAACATTAACAGGTCACTGGAATCTATATATATAGGAATATAGCAACAGGTTGTATATAGTGGAGCCAGTCTTAACAAAACCATGCTGCTCAGGAATAATAACTTTGCTTAATGCCGAGTACACCTGTTGATAGACTACTTTTTAGAATACTTTAGAAAATATTCATAATGTGGAATCGGTCTATATTTATCGACAATATTTATGACACCTTTTTTAAAAATTGGAGTGCACAAATGCCGATTTCCAAATGTTGGGTATGAATCCTTCATCCAATGACAGTTTAAAATGTATCGAAATGGATATAACCAAACTACGAGCACAGTTTACAATTAGCAGCGGTGGAATAAGATCTCGTCGGGCGTTTTCGTTTAGGTCCAATTTTATGAGAATCTTTAAGATATCGCATGAATTCAGTTCAATGTCGTTTATGTAAATAGATGAAATGCTAGAGGGGTTACAAGTTTGCGATTGAAGGATGTAAGAGCGATGAGGTGCCAGAAGAGTTGAGTGAAAATAGGAAGAGAAAAGCAGAGGTTACAAATTTCGTTGCCTGACTCAGCTTTATTGCAAAAAATAAATGTATATAAGCTAGCTTAATGCCTTAGGCATTGTCTACAAATTAACCTTTGGAAGAGTGAGCAAAGATATACAGTTTAAATATTAATTATTTTATTCCTATAGTATGTAAAACAATATCGAAGTTCGGCTGAAGTTCGTATTCGGCATAATTCACATTTGACCCACCACTAATTATGTATTGTCATTTTGATTGTATTTTCAATAGTTTTAAATATTAAGTGAACGTCATAATGTTTGGGTTAGTTGCCAGCTTTACCCTGTCTCTCTCTTAGTGGCGTCGCTAGTGCTTTTACAAATGAGCGCACTGACAATGGACTCGCGAAATTTGACAGCGTGTGTTTGACGAAGCACTTACGTTTATCAACGCTTAGCTAAATTACTTCCAGATAGAGGCTAAAATTTTGCCTTTTTGGTTAGAGAACGACGAAGACACACAGAAGAGGTTTTTTTGACATTTTCTATTCGTTTATTTTCATGTGTTATTTGTTATCCGTAAAGCAATAAATCTTTCTACTATTATAATAACCAGAAAGGGACTTACTTTCGTATATATCTTTTTAAATACATTTGTAAAGGTAGGGTAAAGAACAAAACTCGATGCAAGCTCACCTCGATTCTTGACGCTTTATACATACATACATATCTTCACGCCAGATCCCTTATGGGGTAGGCAGAGACAATTGAGCGCCACTTGACACGATCACGACATACCTCTTTCGCTTCATCGACATTCATCAACCTCTTCAAACATGCCCTTTTGTTACGAAGGCTTTTTAATTCTCCTTCAGCTAGTGTTTTATTCATTTGATCGTGATACGTGTGTCTTGGTCTGCCAGGGCCTCTTTTACCCACAACTTTCGCATTTTATACCTGGTTCGTCAACCTTTCTTCGCTCATCCTTTCAACATGCCCGAACCATCGTAGCATGCTTTTCCTTATTTTTGTGCCTATGCTTTCTTTTATACCTACCATTTTTCGTATTTCGACGTTACGTATGTGGTCCGCCAAAGAGACGCCGCATAACCGACGCAGCGACCTCATTTCTACTGCATTAACCCTACTCTCATGCATATTCTGACATATCCACGTCTCGCTTCCATACATAAGTGTTGGTACCAACATGGCATTGTGTATGGCGAGCCGAGCTTTGTCACTTACATTTCGACTGGCGATCAGTGACCCCAGGGCACCGTTAACACTATTTCCCGCGTTCACTCTTCTTTCAACATCCCTATCATACTTCCCATCCGCAGTGACACACTGCCCAGATATATAATTTCATTTACTTGTTCTATACTGGAAAATTTCATGGATACATTATAGGACCCAGCGGCCCCATTTTGTTACTTAGTAGCAAACTTATTAGTGGATTTCTTTATTTACGTTAGAGATTGGGTCCATAATTACAAAATACTATTCAATTATTAACTCTATAAGCGCTCGACCTTGACAGCGGACGTGCAATTATCAACTTTAATATCGTGAATCTGTGGTGTCAATGAAAAAGGGGATAAGTACAAAACTTAATTTTTTCACTAGAGGCAAATTAAGAAAACAACTAATTTTTATAATTAGAACATTGTAATTAGTAAATGTTCAATTTCATTAGTCGTATACTTTAGGTACGAGTCCACTCATCTCACTATGCAGAACTGAATTATTGGCGGTAAAAGCGCGATACTGAAATAACTCGATTGAACTCTTTTTACTTATTTATACATTTTCATGTTACGACTAGCCCCTTTATGTACGTAGGGGTGTAAAATAAACTGTACAATGTATAGACTCATCTCCTTATTGCATTGACGCATATGAATGTTTTGAAACAATAGGTGCAAAAATCTAATTTTTAAGTTTTTCGACTGATCTCCTTTTTTCTTGATACCATTACACGAGTATAACGTTTGCAACCATTGATGTTGAGATAGGCCTGTTCAATACAAAACGCACTCTAAAAACGTGCCGCTTGCCACGTGTCCCTACCAACTTTGGCCAATTTTCAAGCAATGAATGTCACATGCGATATTTGTCGGAAATTCTGTCACAATACATGCTATAAAGACTAGTTTCACTCGATTTAAATATTATTAGATAAGCGCTCTCAAAGCTTGCTAGCTCGCGACTGTTGGTGCAGCTACATGACTTCGATTAGTTTTGCGGGCACGTTTTTATATCAGTTTTTATATCTATATACATCGATGTTTGCGACTAAGTAACAGAATAGGGCTGCAGATTGTTTTGTACTACACATATGCCTTGGCTGTATTTTTTTTTTTTTTTTTTTTGTAATTATCGTTTATTTCATTTTAACCTTTGTTTTATGTTTGTAGTTCATTTGTGGTAACTTCTAATTGACCCTTCATGTTTCCATTTTCTTTTTCCAATTATGTTATTAGTCGTTAGTTATCATTTAATAAATAAATAGGAAGAAAAACTTTAAATAGGGTTTCAGTACCTAACTTATGTTTTAAGCGGTGTTATTTTTTATATAAATAACAACATGGCAAGCTTACAATATTAGTTCTCCTTGATAGTAAAAATTGGCATTTGATATCATTTCCAGACTCAATCATCATGTACCTTGCGTGCCATTTACCATCAGGTGGGCGTGAAAAAAAAAACTCGTTCATTGAATTTTTGTGTACGCTGATCGTCAACTAAATTAACCATATACTGCTCCAATATCTCTTGGTTAATATTCCAATCGTCACTTACATTGTAAATCGGCACTTTACCGATACTTCCAACAAATTTCTTCATAATGACTTTTTGTCTATAATCGTACTTCGTCATAATTATAACATGCTAAAATTAATGCTTGTACCTCGTCGCCATTTGAAATAACTTAGAAATTACTAAAATAAAATATCATTAAAAGAATTACATGTTTAAAATTAATGACATAATTACAATGTTTCAATCAGTCCAAAATCAAAATCGAAAATCAAAAGTATTTTATTGTGGATCATACGTTTTTGAATAAGTACATTATTTATGGTGGTCGTCATTGGACATACAATAATTATATACACAACATTTAAAAAACAATTTTACAATGTTGGTGATGGGTGAGGGCATGTTAACTGTTCCTCTCAAGTTTCTGAAAGATAGTCTGCTACGCTGTAATAGTATTTTTTAGATAGAAAACCATGAAGTTTTGACTTTAAAGACGCTCATGTTTTCGACTTCACG
This sequence comes from Tinea semifulvella, assembly GCA_910589645.1. Classification (NCBI taxonomy): domain Eukaryota; kingdom Metazoa; phylum Arthropoda; class Insecta; order Lepidoptera; family Tineidae; genus Tinea; species Tinea semifulvella. The sequence goes on from OU342604.1 coordinate 3,870,548, forward strand.
GATGGATTTGGGAACTTTATTGTAAATTTGTGTCACCATTAAAGGACAGTTCTCTTTTTAAGACCATACTACATCCCACATTATGATCACATAGAAGAAATGACCAGGAACTGGTTCAAGACTCAGCTCAGAGCAAATATAATGATGTTTAAATGTATGCAACTACCTCCGTGGTCTAGCGGTTAAGTCCGTGGATTTAGACTCGGAGGTACCGGGTTCGATTCCTGGTCGGGACACAAAAATATTTATTAATGTAAACAAATTCATTTAAATATTATTTAAATGTATTTGAAAGGTCTGGAGACAGGAAGGCTGGCAATTATTTCTGCCAACGTATTAGCCTCGCTATACAGAGGGGAAATGTTGCCAGTCTCCTTGGGACTATCTCGGATGGGACGTCTCTAGAGGACATTTTTTATTTATAGTTTAGTTTATTTTTAATTTTATTATTTAGGTAGCTTTTAATTTATATTTAATGTACTATAATTAACTTCGAATAAAATATTAATGTGACTCCTAATATTATTTAATTTATTTGTGATATTTCTCGAGTTTGGTACGCTGGAGACTGTCACTTGTCATGATTGGCGTATAATAAAGTTGGCTAAATGTGAATCCGCTTATTTATAAGCGTGGTTTCTGACCAACGCGAAAGGGAAACGGTCGTGATGATACTTTACTTTTTTAAGTCCCTTTCTCGCTCTTGCAATATAAATACTTACGCATTGCCTTACGCAAAGGACTTTGTCAGAGTAATAGCCCTTTTCTAAAAGAGTAACGCACCCTACACGTGTGTGTCTAGCAGTTCCTATGGCAGCACTACACAATGTAGTAATATTCGTAACAATTTGTTAGACTCGGAATAAATTCACGGGTTTCAATATTTACGAAGCGAAATATATGATTATGCCGAAAATATATTGCAAGGCTTGATGTTTACTGAAAATATTATTCAGAACGACGTACCTATTATTATTTAATATGATTATTTATTGCCTAGGTTTACACGTTACGTTATATTGTACTAGTTCAATGTAAATATAATATACCTACATTCGAACGTGTATACATACACACACATATTTTATTTAATTTTATATTATATTAATATTTACGAGTATATCTGGGAGCATTGATATCGAATGGCGGTGGATGCGAGGAAGAAATTAAGCGTCGTATGGCAGTGTCGAGGTCTGCTATGGAGAAGCTTAAAAAAATATGGAGGAACCGAAACATTACGAAAGCTACTAAAATCCGGCTGGTCAGAGCTCTTGTGATTCCCATTTTCCTGTATGCTGCAGAGACGTGGACCCTGCGCGAAACTGAAATAAAACGTATTAATGCTCTAGAAATGTGGTGTTGGCGGAAAATGTTGGGCATATCGTGGACGGAGTTCCGAACCAAAAAATCAATCCTGGAGGAACTAGAGATAGGACAACGCCTTTCCTCAATCGTGCAATCACGCATTCTCACTTTCTTTGGACACGTATCACGGCGTGGAGATACATCCATTGAGCGCCTTGTAGTTCAGGGAAAAGTCGATGGCAAGAGAATGCGTTGTAGGTCTCCGATGAGATGGACTGACCAGGTTAAAGCAGCAATGGATCACCCCCTACATGGGAGCTCCAGGAAGGCTGCAGTTCGAGACGAGTGGCGACGACTTGTTAAGCGTGCCACTGACACTCAAGTGACGACCACGACCACTCTGCCAAGAGTGTAGCGACTAAGAAGAATATTTATATTAATTAATTTTATACATATTAATGTTATAGACAATATACTAAGTTGTTTTAATACAAATATAATAAGATATATATTTTATATTTATAATTAGGCTTAGTTTTAATTTTAGTTCATAAGTGACAACGCCCATTTACAGCTGCATCCAACCTTAGTTTATATAATCAATATAGTAGCAGACTGTTCCTTGCTTTCTCGTATCCGGCAATTTTTCTGTGTCATTGTATTAATTACATTGCATATACAAAATTGTAAACTTTGACAAATCCAAGTGTTCCCAGAAACAAGGTTCCTACGGATAATTAATAAACAATACAAATCACGCCAAATCCCTTGCGGGGTAGGCAGAGACAATTGAGCGCCACTTGTCACGATCACGACATACCTCTTTCGCTTCTTCGACATTCAACAACCTTCTCATACATGAACGTTTGTTTCGATGGCTTTTTAATGCACCTTCAGCTAATGTTTTATTTATTTGGTCGTAATAGGTATGTCTTGGTCTGCCAGGGCCTCTTTTATCGACGACTTTTGCATTATATATCTGATTCGTCAATCTCTCTTCACTCATCCTTTCAACATGCCCGAACCAACGGAGCATGCCTTTTCTTATTTTTGTAACTATGCTTTCTTTAATACCTACAATTTTATACAAAGATTTTAATGAAATATTAAGCTAATAAAAATACTGCATGGAATTTATTACATGCCAAATATTTTTACATTATACTCGTAATCTAGAATAAAAATGAAGAACTAATTTATTATAATTAATAAATCTTAAGTTTCGGTGTAGAGTATTTATTTAATTATTTAAATAAATAAATAAACATCAATGATTTGCTGCACTGTCAGCCTTATCACATACAGCATTTACCAGCCGTTTAGACAGTCTTTAAGACCAAAAGGCACAACCGCGTAGTCATTACTGACAGACTTGTATTGTGAGATTTTTAGCCGAGTCCGCAGTAGCCCAAACCCTGGCAGATGCGCCTTTGACATGAGACCGAGCAAAGATGTCGACACATTTATTGTAATTATGTATTTTGGATTTTAATTTTGTTTAAGTATTAATTTGTGTAGCAGTATAGTCTAAGATACGTAGAACCACCGATTCGAATGAAATTAACTTCATAAGATACGCTAACAAATGCAATAGTGTAGGGTAGCCTAACAAAATATTGTCATCAAAGATCGGAGAGCACGTTAAGCCGATCGTCGATTCCGTTTCCACTAATACTAACTTGTAAAATCGTTAATAAATTGCCATTAAAAATATTCAAAGAATATCTAAATAATAAAGAAGATAAAACAATAAATACTTAATTAATAATAAATAATAAAAACCTACCAAGTTTAGAGTTAAAATTGATACCGAATAACGTTACGATTGTATACCTTGGATAGGACTTTTTTGTTAAATACTTTAAACAAAAACGTTTAATAACAGATGTACGAGTATGTTGTGCACATGTTTCTAATTCCTGTAATAAATAAAATAGGAACGGAAATTTATGATGGTGGGACCACAATATTTTCATGTGTTTTTTTCTATGTTGTGCAAACTTTTTGATGGCTTTTCACAATGGTATCGTTAATCGAAGAGTTAATTCAATAATACAATTTTGATTCTGTGCTTATCATATTGATATGGAACAAAAGGTTCCAATCCATTTATTGACATTCAACGTGGCAATGCTGCAGTATCACTTTATCCATTGGCAGTGATTTGGAGCAAGTTTTTTTTTTTTTGTTTTTCTGCTTTTTAGTTTTCTATTTAATTATTGAGTGGTTTGTATTATTAGCTTTTATTTTAATTTCCTTCGAATAAATTATTCCAAATAGTTTTTTTTTAAAGCTGGATCCGCGTCGTAAAATGCGGAGTCCAGCAAGCGGCGCAAGTATGTAAGTATATTAAAAGAATACATATTTGTGCCGTTTGCTGTAGAAACTCTGGGTCCATGGAGTCCAAGCGCAAAAAAGTTTTTAAAAGACATAACACCGCGTCTTGTTGTCTCCTCTGGTGACAAGAGGGCTGGCTCTTTCTTCGCCCAGAGAATCAGTATTGCAATTCAGCGGGGAAATGCAGCCAGCGTTCTTGCCACCATTCCACGCGGACGGGACTTATCCTTAATAATAATTTTATTTTATATGTTGTAAATATTATTTTTCGAATAAATGTATATATTATTTTAAATAGTTTAAATTTAGATAGAGGTTGAATCTAAAAAAAGTTTGGTCTCTATTACTTTTTGAATGTTTTGTTCAAGATATGTATAATGGTCATTAAAAACACATACCAAACTCTATTGTGTACAGTTGACGTCACTTCTTTATTTGTTTGATTATTCAAAGCCTGCATAGCGCTCTCAATTATGAAAAATATGAAGTTTTTTTAGGTAAAAGCATTGTGACCTTATTTCTTACGGGATGTTCAGAATGTCGGAAATGTCTTTTTTTGTATTCTCCTTACAAATTGGCTATTTTAAAATAAACAGTTAGTATGACTTATGGTTTCTTAGGAACATTTATTTGTTACTATTAATAGAATAATAATCTAATATCATAATAATCCTATGCTAATGGATATAGCTATTCGTAAATATTTTATTTTTTTTATTTTACTAATGTTTAATATTTTTATTTTTAATTTGTAATTTTTTTTAGTATTTAACCCACTATTTTGGAGGAATGAACTGTACAAATAATATAAAATCTTTTTGGGTTAAGATCTAATAATTTATAATATTGTAATTTTTATGTCCTATATAAGCTGTGATTTTTCTGAAAATAAATAAATAATTACATAAATAAAACTTACTACGGTGGTTTGGACCTATTTATAAAATGTGAATAAACCAGTTTTTTAAAAGACGATCTGGTATAAGCTTGCCTTATGTTGGTCGGTAGATTGTTCCATAGATTTGTATAAACTATAAAGGAATTGTTAACAAATACATAATGGTTTCAAAAAGACTGAATGCGTAAAATTACCCAGCCTTAACTAACCAGACTCGAGAATTATTGTGTCCCGACCAGGAATCGTAGAGTTTTAAACGCTGGACCACGGAGGTAATTTCGGTGTTTATTATAATAATATAATAATAAATATTTTCAGACAGGTCACACAGCGCCATCTAATTTCCGTGGTAAGCTACGAGGCTTGTGTTACGGAAACTAGATGGTTGATAAACTACATATTATACTTTTTTTTTTGTAAATATATACATATTATACATATAAACACCCAGACCGAGACAAATTATACAATGTACAATTGCTCCCGGTGGGAATCGAACCCACGACCTCCCGAGTTCACGGCAACGTTTGTTACCACTAGACCACGGAGGCGGTCGGTATCATTTCCACACTAGTCCTGCCAATTTGACGTTCAAAAAAGGGACGCTTTTTTATATAGATTAATAACTTCGGAATTTTAATTCTTAAAGGATTAAATATGGAAATTAAATAATAAATTTTACGTTTTGCGGTAAATACTCGCTCCCGGAGGAATTATTAGAATTACTTGACATTTTTGAGATGCGAGGTAACCCCTAACTAGGAATTGCAGTGCCACAAAACGGCGTCCTCGATCCTGCTGAACCCGCTCCACTTATTGGCCTACGAGATTCCACACCTTTAAATTAATAGATTAGTTTTCTTTTAGCTAAGATTGGCGGCATTCGGGTAACTTCGACACATTCTCATCTCATTGTCAATACCTACATGTTTAAAGACGAAAGTCTCAAAGCAGTGCGTCCTCCCCGTGATGTCGTACGAAGTAGAGTGGTGGACACTGACATTAGTTCTAGTCAACAAATTCAAGGTCGCTCAACGAGCTGTGGAGGGAGCTATGCTTTTGCTATTCCTCTGACGGATAGAATTTGAAATGTTCATATTTGCAAGCTGAAGTGGCAATGGGCCGGACACATCTGCCGTAGAACCAACCACCGATGGGGCAAACGAGTTCTAGAGTGGAGACCACGTACGGGACGAGCCCCCGTCTGATAAACCTAAAGAACTTCGGTGGTGGAGGTTGGATGAAGGCCCACATCCAGAAGTGGAGAGACACAGGATGATGTTTTGATATGTTTACCGTAGGTATGCCTATATGGCACGTCATTGGCTAAAATAACTACCAATCACGCGAATCGTGGCGTATAGCGAAATTTTGATTATGGATTATTTTAATTATCCTGTCTGCAACCGGCCGTAAAAGATGGCAAGAGATTTTTTTATATACCACAGGAGGCATTTATTAATAAATACCTACTTGATTATTCCTAATAAGTCGGGACACAATAATTTATTTTATTTATTCATTTCTCTAGTTTTGTACGCTAGATACATCAACGAGCTTGACACTTGTCATTGTGCCTACTTTAGGCTAAATTTTAACCCGAATTTGTAATGCGTGGTTTATGACCACCTCGGAAGAGATACGGTCGTGATGATACTTTACTTTTTCCATGTACAGATTGTTAAATTATAACGTGTCTTATTGTTGTTGCTTTCTGAAGAAAAATAAGTAGATTTTTGAATTATATTATGAATGATTCAGCAATCCAACAAACTGGAAGAGCTTAACGTAACATTAACATTAAGGTTTCATTTTTTTTCTCTCTCTTAGCTGAGAACTGTGAACCGTGCTTTTGTCTAGACGACCGACCCTTCCAGTCCCTACCATTATGCCGGTCTATGAAGATGTTTTACACGTTGCTTGCAGGACTCAGTTTATTAGGAATGGAGAAATTGTACTGGGAGTACATTCCACAACAGATGTAACAGGCTCCAAATTTATATGAACGTACGTGCCGTTGTTGTTTTGTTTGCGGAATAGAGAAAAAGGGATAAGGTTATAAAGTTCTTCAGTACTCACCTTGTAAAACAAACCAGCCTCTGTCACGTCTCGGCGTTTTCTTTTTTAGGAATTAAATATAAATAAAACAATATTTTATCCTTAATTTTTATATTTATAAACAACATTCATTCTGTCAATGAATAACGTACATATTTCACATTTTTAAAATGATTTCATAATAATACCGCGTGTAATTGTCAAATGGGCAAATATTTTTTTTAGGCTTCAGATGTCATTGATTGAACCTCTTTTTGAAATAAAAAGTTAACTTATAGTTGACTAAAACATAAATAATTGATCTCGCTCACAGCCGAAAGACGAAATAGAGAGAGAAACAATTACGTAAGTCAACGTTCATGCGATCGTAAACCTTTCGCTACCTACTTGTTTAGGGTCGCTATGAGTGGCGTAAGTTTTAGGAAAACTTCTCTGCACCGTAACTTAAGATTTTATTACTGAATAATTAAAATAAAAAATACGTAATTTTTTAATTTCATTCTAGATTATATTATAAAAATATTTGCTCTTTAACACATTCCACGCAGTATTGACAAAATAATATTATTTAATACAGTATAGAATAATTAGAGATACCTCTTAAGATTTTAAATTTTCACAAATAATATTAATAAGATATAAAGGAGATATACAGGGTGGAATTTTTAGACGGAGCAGTCAAGGCCGTAACTGTTTTATCTACACGAAAACGTTGTTTATTACTGTCCTGTCTAAAAAAAGTACCCTGTTGTAATCTACACACGCAGGTTGACTTTTAAATATGTTGTTTTTTTTTTAAATCCAAAATCATACCTAGTCTTCTTTCAGCAATTTTAAATAGGTATTCCTTACATTTTTGAAAGTATTGAAATAATAATAAAGCAGCATCAATAAATAAACATAGTATTTGTACGAAATTAGGATAAAAATAAACTATTAAAATTGTTTAGGTATCTCAGAAACTATCTGTTTTTATATAATTATTTTTATATTTACATTATTATTATTAAATATATTTACAAATTCCTAATTAATTATGAATTTTAAAAGATGATGAATCATTATGTAAAACATTATTTTATTAAGATGAAGCTAATTAAAAATGTTTTAAAAATAACGTATTATCGACAATTTTGCATGTGAATCCAAATTATTACTCACTTTTTTCTACGTTTAGATAACTTAAAGAGTTTGTATAAACGTAGTTAATTTTAAGACTTTAATAATTAAAATATATTTATTTGCTTATGAACACAAATTTTAAATATCACAAAAAATCAGATAAAAAATCAATTATTTAAAAATCCTTTGATGTGAAATCAAAAACAATTTAAATCGCAGTCCATTTCACTTGCAATTACTGTCTAACTAATAAATAATTATAAATAAACAATAATAAAAATTACGCATAGTTTAATTTTATTAGACCATTCATTTCAGTCTCATTTCAATAAAAAAATAATTAAATACATTATAAGTAACAACGGACTGGATTTATAGAAATAGTATACATTGTAGTACTTAGGTAGTTAATTAAAATATTATATACATTTTTATATTAGGGCGCGGTTCCACAACGCGCCTAATAATTGTCAGCTATATAAAGCTATAAATATAGCGAGGACGGGCGAAGAAAATGTGGCAGAATCGCCTCTTTGCATTGCCAACGGGTTTTCACCTGTGAATAAAAAAATACATGAAAATAAACATAATATAAATGATTTGAATACCTTAATAATTTATTTAATTAACATAAGTAAATAAAACTAAATAATTAAAAATTAAAGAGTAATTTATACAAAACATTGTATGTTATTCTATAACTTTCAAGGAAACCAGAGCAGTAAATATGTAATAATGAAGATGAAGTGCGATAGTGGCTCGGTTGTAAAAACGCTTTCCCTAAAAAAACCTATAGTGGTCGGTTCGAGCCCCGGCATGTTTTTTTTTACGTACATTTGTCATAGGTTTGCAACACCACCGTTTCCGTGCCTCGGAGAGTACGTTAAGCCATCGGTCCCGGTCCCACTAATACCAACTTGTGGAATCTTTAATAAATTATCATAAAAAAATGACATCAGACTTTCCTTAACCCTCCTGGCCAGCGTGGCGAGTGTAGGCCAAATTCTCCTCAACAGTGGAGGTCTAGGACGCTGTGTTCTAGTGGCTGTAATAAATGTAGATAAAATATAAATTAAAATTTAAGTGTAACATCTACACTATAAAAGATTGCTGTCAATAATAATTACATCTTACATACTACCTACTAAATTTAATTAATTTATTGACTAAAAAACTGTTATAAAGGCTTGTTAAAGCTACATATTATATATATTCTAGAAATCATCAAGTAAATTGAAAAAGAACCCCCTTTAAGCATAGTAGTGGGGAATGATGTCATTTGCTTCCATTATTTTACCTTCCGTCATTGTTATCAACGCAAGATCACATATCGTGCTCAGTAAAAAAATAAAAAATAAAAAAAATGGTCTTCGAACCATTTTGTACTGACATGTAAAGTGCATGTTTTTGTTTTGTAAATTACTTTACTGTAGATATTGTTTTTTTAATAATGTGCTACAATATGGACAATTATAAATTGGACTGTATATATGCACATGTTGCAGTTTACTTTTTGCGGTTTTCCCGCGCTGTAAACTCCCATATTATATCCGTCTTGTTTGAGTGACAATGCCGCGAGTGACTCAAAAAAATAGCTAATATGTTGCAACAAATTTTGCAAAATCTGGAATAGGATTTTAATAAAAAATTGGATATATTAAAATTAGGATATACCGCCTCCTTGGTCTAGTGGTAACAAACGTTGCCGTGAACTCGGGAGGTCGTGGGTTCGATTCCCACCAGGGGCAAGTTGTACATTGTATAATTTGTCTCGGTCTGGGTGTTTATATGTATAATATGCAGTTTATCAACCATCTAGTTTCCGTAACACAAGCCTCGTAGCTTACCACAGAAACATGTCTGGAAATATTTATTTAAATATATATTTATTTATATTATTACGTCAGACTTGGCTAAACCCTTTGCCTTCCCTATCACCTCATTCGTCATAAATCAGAGGAACGGAACAACAACAGTAAACAATAAACTAACCTCTTAAAACATGAACAGAGACGGCAGCTGTAGCGACATCCGCTAAAGAACACGTGTAGTTTCCAGAATCTTTTCTGACAGCGTTCGCTATGTACAGGCGAGATAGCGCGCCGTTCGTTGTAGCTTCTGTCTTCACGCTGTAAGTGGAAACCTAACTTTAATAGGGTTTAATAAAAAATAAAAAAACGGGCACGTGGCCTTAATAATAACAAAAAAAGGCATTAATCCTTAATTAAAAAAAAAAGTATGTTATGTGTACAAGCATCTTTTACTGGTCAAGTACATGGTTATTTTTGTACACACATTTTTGTAAACGCACTACACATTGTTCCCACGCGTCAGTCAGTACTCGTACGTTAAGCTGTCCGTCCAACTTGTAGAGTCATTAATTAAAAATAAGAAGGATTTGATAAACATAAATAAACCCTCTGTCTGATGATAGAAAGTATCATCACGACCGTATCCATTTCGGGGTGGTCAGCCACCACGACCTTTTTTTTTTGTATAGAAGCTGGTTCATATTTAGCTAAATTTACTATAGGCATCATGACAAGAAGGACACTCGTCGATGTCTCTAGCATACCAAACCCAATAAATATCACCAATAAATACAATAAATTATTGTGTCTCGACCAGAACGACAAATAGGTTTTAGGTAATTTGCCCAGTCTGCCGGGGCAGGGAAGCATCCACTGTTCGTGCGGATAAACACAGTAAAGTGTATTCACACGTTTTAGGATCAGGCTCGAATTGCCGTTATGCCCAATCAAGCCGGCATAGTATTAGGGACTGATGTCAGTCTTGATTCCAGTTGCTAACATTTATGAACGTTGGGCGGCACATACAATCAAGTGAGCACAAAAACAACAGGATAAGTGGCAAGCTTATTGATGACTTTGGTGCAGCAGACTCAAAAAATATTATAACAAATTTTTTTTTGTATTCTCGACCAGGAATCAAACTCGTTCTAAATCTACGGTCTTAACTTCTGAGCCACGGAGGCAGACATAATTTATTTATTGCTTTATATAGTACACACAGCAGTACATATTACATATACTATCACACACATAACATAGTATAATTATAACTTATCTAATATATGTACCAATTAGGTGTCACAACATTCACCAATATAAAAAGAAGAAGAAATTAGAAACTTATTACTGTTAAAACAAAAATATAAATTTAACAAAAACTAACAAATTTACAAAATATAACATAAAAATATGACTTTATTTATATATTTTTTATTTTTAATAATATTAAGAAAAAAAACAAGACGTTGAATTAAATTCATTTGATGTTAGCTGGTGGTTTCTCCCTCTCATATGAGTAAAACCGAGACAACCTCAACAGGTAATGTAAACATTAATTACTACAAGACACACATTGCGTAATTTATAAACTAACTTAGGACAATATCAACATACTAGTAATATACACTGTGTGTTTGTAGTTAAGTATTGTATTACAATGGATATGGATAGAGAAAAACCAAGATACTAGTGTTTGAAAAAGAAGGATGACAATCGCGACGATAAAGATTGATGATGAAACTCTACAAGTCATAGTAGTTTATGAAACTGTTGCATAACACGACTGTTTTAATACCTAGTTATGTGCAGTTTCATACACTAATTTATCTACTCTCATACATTGGGATTGAACCTACTAAAAAAAAGATAAAAGTTTTTTTATTTAAAAACTTAATTGCACTTTGTACAAAGGCGGACTTAATGCCGTTAGACATTCTCTGACAGCCAAACCTTTAGGACATTTAGACAGTATCAATGGTAAGTAGGTGCAATATTATTAAATGACAATTTGTAAGATATATGTAGACATAACAACAAATACATACTAATAATACTTAATAATTACATTCTAATACATAAACAAGTACATATATCAATTATTTATTGTGATATATATATATATATATATATAATATAATAACAGTACAAAGTTAAAAGAGAGAGAGAAAAATCACACGAAATGCTATACAAGAAAACGTATTAAATCGCGCCAATTTTTTTTTTTTAAATGACCATTGTACAGAATACATAAGTCCTAAACAATGAAATGGCGCCAAAACCTAGCTTATGACCGCGCACGCTCTATAGCGGGCGCTGTCATAGACAAGTAAAAATTGGAATCAAATCTTTTTTGTAATGGAAACTTTGCCTTAAAAAAAATAAGTGTTATATAATTATGTATGATTCTATTTTTAAAATGAATTATAACATTATTTTCTTAAAGAAAAAGTGTTATAATTTGATTATATTTTTAAATTTCAGTATGTCAATATAAATTCGTTTGTAATTCGCATTTTACGATATGAGAGTAGATAGAAGAGTATCATCACGATCGTATCCCTTTCGGGGTGGTCAGAAACCACGCTTATAAGCGGATTCATATTTAGCCAACTTTACTAAAGGCCAGTCATGACAAGTGGCAAGCTCGTCGATGTCTCCAGCGTACCAAACTCGAAAAATATCACAAATAAATTTTAATATTAATTAAATATACATACATATTATTTACATTAATATATATGTCCCGACCGGGAAATGAACCCGGTACCTCCGAGTCTAAATCGACAGACTTAGACTTAGATGAGAGTAGATAAATGAAATTATATATCTGGGCAGTGTTTTTACTGCGGATGGGAAATATAAGGATGAGGAATATACTCGTATGTATGTATTTCTTAGGATTTAGTGTATGTAATGCTTAGTATGTAGTATATTGTTAGTTATCTTATTATTATTATTACCCTTCATCTCGTACTCTCCCAAAGGTTGGAAAACTTTTTGGCGGTTGGACCCATAGTTTCTACAGCAAACGGCACAAATACGACTATTTATTTATTTATTCTATGGAGAACTATCGACAATATAATAAAAAAATATGTTAAAAAGAATTAGAAACAGAGTGTCATTAAAAAGTTCTCACTAATAGTAACAATATACCTATAAAAACAACAAGTAATATTTTAACCAAAGATAATACAGCACTTACATACACATATATAATAACAGCATAAACAATACATATATGACAGAATAGACTGAAGATACGATACAATATACAATATTAATATATTATAAATTAAAGAATAAGTTGTTAAGCATATGTCTCACCGTCCTTACATTTGTATAAAATATGTCGATATCGCACTTGAGTAACAGCTCATTGAATGACCTACATGCTCTATTTAAATATGAATTTCGTCTATATGAGGTATTGGAATTCTGGACAATAAAAGTGGGTTTGTATGTAGATATTGTAGGTTTGTACTGTATTATTATTGTTATTAAATTCTTTATTGCACAAAATAATTGTACAAAGGCGAAGATTAATGCCTACAGGGCATTTTCTAACATCTAACCTTTGGGAGAGTGTGAGATTAAGGGTAGTGCCGATATCAAGTTTAATAATATAGAATATACTACACACATTACCTATGTAGGTAATATGGATAATACACTATAGAATAATATTTTTTTATATATTTGTAATCATTTTACAAGCATGTTTGTCATTCCGAAGTTTAATTTTTGCTTAAGTATTTTTTGCCATTACATATTTTTTTCCAAACTCTACTATCTGTTCTGAAAATAGACCAAGTATTTTCTAGATTAAAACCGTGTTCTCAACCCAATAGAAGTGTCAGCTCAAATGAAAGGATGCTGCAATATAATTGGGAGTGGCTTCCTTGAAACCGATTGAGAGAATGAAAGTCTCAGGTGTACCCGATTGGTATTGGAAAAGTCGTTTTGGAAGAAAATATCTTTACCAAATCCTTTTCAAACTAAAAAAGACATAGACCGTAATTTTCCCCTTTTCAACCTTCATTAACATTGAGTACCTATATGTCCATTATTGTTTATTGTTTATTAATTATCCGTAGGATCCTTGTTCCTGAGAACACTTGGATTTGTCAAAGTTTACACTTTTGTATATGCAATGTAATTAATACAATGACACAGAAAAATAGCCGGATACGAGAAAGCAAGGAACAGTCTGCTACTATTTAGTCGTATATTGGTTACATAAACTAAGGTTGGATGCAGCTGTAGAGGGGCGTTGTACTTATCAAATACATTGTCTTATGTCAAATAATAATATTGATGTATAATAATTATTCAATAATTTTAATGTCAAATATAATTAGAGCATCTGTAAAGGGGGTTGTCACTTATGAACTAAAATTAAAACGAAGAGTATTAAAATAATTTTACCATAAGCTTAATACACTCTCTGCTATATTTATTTCTCTCATTATAGTCATCAAGTGGGTATATTATATTTATGTATATTCATAGAACGCATGTATGTAGTTTTATTATATATTATATGTATGTATTTGTGTATGTATTAGTATGTAAATAAGTATTTATTCACTAGTATATATTGAAGTCTAATATTTTTCTATTAGTTTTGATAGCACCTGCCTTATCTCGTCGTAACTGCTTTAGTTGTTCAAAGGTTTGACCAGTATAGAATGTCTAGCGGCATTAGGTCCGCCTTTGTACTTTGTGCAATAAAGTTTATAAATAAATAAATATTATACCTCATTAATATTATATGTCAAATATATATATCTTATTATTGTTGTATAATAAAACATAATATAATGTCTATAACAATAACATATTACAAACATATTATAAAACTAAGTGCTCCGCCACGTCTGTCTGACTGTTAGCTATAAACTAATTTATAAACAACATAAAAAAGATTATAATTATATAAAAGAAAAATATGACAAAAAAATACATACATACATATCCTCACGCCAAATCCCTTGCGGGGTAGGTAGAGACAATTGAGCGCCACTTGTTATGATCACGACATACCTCTTTCGCTTCTTCGACATTCATCAACCTCTTCATACATGCTGTTTTGTTTTGATGGCTTTTTAATCACCTTCTATTGTTTTATTTATTTGATCGTGATAGGTAAGTCTTGGTCTGCCAGGGCCTCTTTTACCGACAACTTTCGCATTATACGTATATCTGGTTCGCCAATCTCTCTTCACTCATTCTTTCAACATGTCCGAACCATCGGAGCATGCCTTTCCTTATTTTTGTCCATATGCTTTCTTTAATACCTATCCTTTTGCGTATTTCGTCATTACGTCATCCGTCAAAGTGACGCCGCATATCCAACGCAACAACCTCATTTCTACTGCATAAACTCTACTGTCATGACATATCCACGTTTCGTTTCCATACATAAATGTTGGTACCAGCATGGCATTGTGTATGGCGAGTCGATCTTTGTCACTGACATTTCGACTGGCCATCAGTAACCCCAGGGCACCGGTAACACTATTTCCCGCGTTAACTCTTCTTTCAACATCCCTATCATATCATATACATCCGCATTGAAAACACTGCCCAGATTTATAATTTCGTTTACCTGTTCTAGAGTTTCATCATCAATCTTTATCGTCACGGTTGTCATCCTTCTACTTAAAAAAAAATTGTACAAAATTGGTTTGAAAGCGTGGGTACTCACTCGTTTATAACAATAATTTAAAGGTACGTACGTAATAGCAGGTAAATAAGAGTTTTCTCCTCGCATATTCCTAAATAAAATTACGGGTAATTGAAGCGAACAAAGGGGGATTATAAATTCCTTATTTCCCATCTTTCTTCAATAATGAACGTTTTGGATACAATAAAATTGTACAAAAAGGATTTCTGAATTTGTAGGTGGTAGGGTAACAGCACCTTCAATTGGCTTTAAAAAAAAAAACTAATTAAAAACCTCTTT
Source organism: Tinea semifulvella (assembly GCA_910589645.1). Taxonomy (NCBI): domain Eukaryota; kingdom Metazoa; phylum Arthropoda; class Insecta; order Lepidoptera; family Tineidae; genus Tinea; species Tinea semifulvella. The sequence continues at coordinate 3,886,047 of OU342604.1, forward strand.
TTTGAAGTCGGTTAGTACCTTTTACCAATTTATATATAAATTATTTTTTAATTTTAATATTAAGACAGTTAATTTATAAATACAATTAACTACACTACAAATAAAATTAAAACGTCGATGGGCGTTATAGTGTGTAAGGGACACTATCTGCGTTCCCTCGTTGAAGCACGAAGCTGACACTGAACAAAATATTATCTATTCAAAGGGTCAACCGTCGCCAAGGGGAGTTAAATTATTATTTAGGTAAACAGTCAATAAACTTCATCTCTTAAATGCATATTTTAATTAAATATAAACAAAATCAATTTTTATTTATTTAGTTTTATTTGTAGTGTAGTTATTATAGTATTTTTTTATTTATTTAATGTTGGGTTTTCTTTTTAATCATTTAATATTGTAATTCATTTATACTGTTTGTATATTACTTCGATTAAATTGTTACAAATAATAAACTCATAACAATGACAAGAAAAACAATAAACTAACAATTAAATGAAAATCCAATACTTTTTTATCAACAAAGTACATATGTAACATTATTTTATATGTATTTTTGGGATAATAAACATTATACCTTCATATTTTATACCTCTTATATAATTTTATAACTGAGAAACTTAAGTGAGTGGGTGTTTGCCAGAGTATAACTCTGAGAAGTCGTATGAGATTATATTACACAATTACAAGTGTCAGTATTTTATTTTAAAATTATATATATTATTTTGTATTAAATTCTGGAGGAAGTTGTTTGTCTAAAATAAACTATTTATTTCATTTATAGTAAAATTTTATTAATAAAATAAATATAGTTTACATTGATATTTTTTAGAGGGCCAATGATGGTGCCGTTACCTTATTCCATAAATTTTCTCTACATTTTCTTGTAATTTACTGGAGAATAAGGGCTGTTAACACTCTATAATTCATTCTAGACACCCTCGAGTTAATTTTGGACCCCAAAACAATTAAATTGTTTTGAAAGGAGCACTTTAAGATACGCATGTCCGCACAATCAACAGTTATGTTCATTTGCTGTTCTACTATAATTATTAATTTCTTAGTTATTCAGGTATTTCTCTGGTGGATAGAATTTGACTGGCATAGCTTTCATGTTCCAAGTATGTGTTCCTAAGAAAGTATCGGAAGTAAAAAGTAAAGTATCATCACGACCGTTTCCCTTTCGGGGTGGTCAGAAACCACGCTTATAAATAAGCGGATTCACATTTAGCCAACTTTACTATAGGCCAACAAGTGGCAAGCTCGTCGATGTCTCCAGCGCGGCGTACCAAACTCGAGAAATGTCACAAATAAATTAAATATTAATTAAATGTTACAACCATCAACTCTCAATTCCTCTTCACTCTTCCAGCAGATATTCACGCATGGAACAGGCTACCTTTATCTATTAGACAGGCCCCGTCTTTAAATATATTTAAACATTTATTAATTACATACTTTCTCAAAAAACAAAATGACATCTAATTTCCACATCTTGACATAGATAATTATTATATTAGTATTTATTTAATTTAAGTATTTATTATATCGTATGACATATTTATATATTGGTATGTTATTTATACTTACTATGGTATATTTATGATTGATTTTAACTATTATTATTATTCTTATTTCGTACTCTGCACCCGTTATAATAATTTCTCACTCTCCCAAAGGTTAGCTGGTAGAGAATACCATACGGTATTATGCTCGCCTATGTAGATTATTTTATATGTTATATTTTGTGTGCAATAAAGAATTATATTATTATTATTATTGAATGTATTTATATTCACGAGGACCTAAGAATGAACACTATAAGAGAGGAAATAACCTCATACAGCCACGGGTATCAACTGAGACTCGCATCACACCCGAACGTGCTCGCCTCAGACCTGAGAGGGTCCGGCAGCATCACACACCGCAGGCTCAAGCGAAAGAGTGTCCCTGGCCTTGGTGCCAGATTTAGCAGAGATTGAGGAAGGAGCCAATGGGTTCCCCTCCAATACTGACATCAATACAGATTACCCATTGTACCTGTACAGATTGCCACGAATGCAGAAACCAAAGGAGAGAAAAAAATAATTAAAAATGTATTTGTATTTCACCCATTACCCATTCCAACTACAGGCAAAATTCATATTTTATTAGATCGAGTAAGCTATTTAACCAGGAATGCAATGAACTTGATGTTTTTAATTCCAGCATCCATCTAGGCAAGCGTTACCTTGCCGTGTCACTTTTGGATAAATATTAATATTGGTAAATTGAGCAATGATAACTTGTGATTGGGAAAATAGTGGGTTAATATTTCAGATATGTCTCATGTATTCTACTATCTGTTGTCAACTAAATGTAGGATACAAATATGTATACATAGTTCTGTGGTGTGGTGGGGAGGGGCGTGTTGCTGGCGGATGGCCCGAGCTTATATGGGTTAAAGTGTATGTATTTATGGGTTTGGGTTGTCTGTCGGCAGTGCGTTTCTCTTTATTTTCGCTACATATTTGTACAAAAACCAAATGCATGCTACTTGTGTGAACCTCTAAAGGCAAATTATTACCATTCTGCCAACAATAATGTTAAGTGTTGTATGGTTTACCTAATAATATAAAAAAAACGTTAATAAATATTTTTGTGTCCCGACCAGGAATCGAATCCGGTACCTCCGAGTCTAAATCCACGGACTTAACCGCTAGACCACGGAGGCAGTTAGTGTCGGAAGTGACATATTTTTTTTTAGTTTCTCCATACAAATTGGTTATTTTAGAATGAATTGTTTCTATAGAGAATCAAAAAATAATATTACTTACGACATATGCTTTCCTAGGAGAAGTTGTTTGTTTCTATCAATAGAATAACATATTTGTCTAAAGTAAGTATATACAAATTGTCGCAGTATAAAATCAATTGAATATACTTCCCAATATAGTCGCCTTAACGCCCAAACGCCATAACACTTTGACGGATCACATCTGGTAATTAGTGTAATAAGTGAACATTTATGTATACGTCACGATTATACGTTGGGGGTTGTTGTAATAACATCGATTGATCACTTAGCTGGTTCATTTTAGTAGGGCTATTACGTATCTTAAGGACGCGAACTATTAAGCTGGCTCTACACGTACAGTTTTAACAGTTTCTTTTTTATTTTATTAATTTTAGTGAGGTTTTAATATTTTACATTTATTTATTTTTAACATTTATTATTTAATAAATAAATAATAATAAATATTCCCAGACAGGTCACACAGCGCCATCTAGTTTCCGTGGTAAGCTACGAGGCTTGTGTTACGGAAACTAGATGGTTGATAAACTATATATTATACTTTTTTTTTTGTAAATATATACATATAAACACCCAGACTGAGACAAATTATACAATGTACAACTTGCCCCCGGTGGGAATTGAACCCACTACCTCCCGAGTTCACGGCAACGTTTGTTACCACTAGACCACGGAGGCGATCAATTAGGTTAGGTTATAATTTTAGGTTAGGTATTAAATTAATTGTATTTTTAATTTAATATTTTTTTATAATATTTATTATTATTTGTTTGCATGTTTTTTTTACGACGCCAGCACCACATCTCAAACGCATCAATTCTTGCCCTATCTGCGGCTTTTATAGTCCACGTCTCCGAACCGTACAAGAATATGGAGAATACGAGCGTGCTGACAATGCGGATTTTTGTCTTCCTGGATATGTTGTTATCTCTCCATATTTTGTCGAGCTGGGTCATTGCTGTTTTAGACATTCCAATTCGTCGACGAATCTCACCTTCGCAACCTCCTTTATTGCTGTCAGTAGAGCCGAGGTAAAGTGTGTGCGCGTTATCCTGTAAGATCTATCGACTACCATCGGCTTTGTTTTGCCTCTATTGATGGAAAGACCAAATTTTGTGCTGACGTTTTCCAAACGGTTCAAGAGTTCTACCATTTCCTGTTCTGACGCGGCAAACAAGCATATATCTACCGTTAATATAACTTATAGTAAACTATGAAAGCAAGCTAAAAAAATAATAATAAAGAAAGCAAGGAATTAAATTAAGTATGAATAACATTTTAGATAGTTTCGGAAACCCTCAATAAAACTCTGCCTGCTCTTTGCCATCGACTTTCCCCTGGACTACCCAGGCGCTCGATTGATGTTTCTCCATGCCATGACAAATCTCCAAAGAAACTGAGAATGCGAGAATTTTCCAAATACAAGCCCTTTAATAAGAAACCTTAAGTTTAAACCGAAGTCTTACCACAATGTACCTAATAACGCTTCTCGTATATATTATTCATTGAGTTTATAATTATTTTGGCTTCATAAGTACGATCGTACTATCCTTTAGATTATCTTATACTCACCACGATCATATGCTGTTAATATAAACCGAAATATAATAAGTGAAAATAAACGATGTTTTTGGATAGTCCTGTCATGTTCTTATAAGTCATAATATCACGACCGTGTCCCTTTCGGAGTGGTCAGAAACTAAGCTTATAAAGTAGCGGATTCCCATTTAAACAACTTTACTATAGGCCAATCATGACAAGTGGCAAGCTCGTCGATGTCTCCAGCGTACCAAACTCGGAAAATATCACAAATTAATTAAATAATAATCAACCAGGAATCGTACCCGGTAGACCACGGAGGCAGTGTTTTGTTCTTATGTTTATTGGTAATATAGTCTATACAAACTATTTAAATATGTATATTTTGGTAAGTCTTGTTTCAAGCGGTGTTCTTTTTATATAAATATCACCATGGCAAGCTTACAATATTAGTTCTCCTTGAAAGTAAAAATTGGCATTTGACATCATTGCAAATAGCACATACTTTCAACGAGAACAACAAATAGGTGGTAGGCGGTGATAATTTGTCCAGTCTGCCAGCCAGGGCGGGTATCGTATATATCGTATATAGCGGGTATTGGGTTGACACGCCGTCATTTATCAGGCCCAGGAAGATCAGGCGGAGTACACAATCGTCCGAAAACGAATCGTCTAAGATCGATTACGTCTGTCAAAAATATCAAAATCTAATGCGAAAAGCCCAATATTACGCCCGACAGACGTAATCGATTCGTTTTCTGACGATTGTGCACTTCGCCTCACCCCGCTGGCTATCCTTAGCTTAGCTTAGCATTTAAGCATTGATCCCTGACCGACATATAACTATATAATTTAAGGTCGAGACTATGGTATGTGGCCCGCAGCCAATGAACAAAAATCTGGAGACAAAAAGGCTGGCAATTATTATTATCCTCGCTATAAAGAGGGTACCTAAATGTTACCGGTACACTTAGGACTCTCTGTCTTTAGAACATTAAAAAAAATATATATATATACAACATAAGTGGTTACATACCCGCTAATGGTTTTTGTTTTTTAAATAATATTATTTCTCTTCTTAATTGTATTTAAGTTTTTATTATTATTTATTTAACATTGTATAATTTAAATGTAATGTAAGAATAATAATAAACAAAAGAAATGTCAAAAGCTAGACAGAATGCTAAATATTTTGACACAGAAATGACAGACGTAATCGATTCATTTTTGGACGATTGTGCACTCCGCCTCACCCCGCTGGCTATCCTTAGCTTAGCTTAGATTTTGAGTATTGATCCCTGACTGACATATAACGTAAAATACGAGTCTTTTTTGACGGTAACATAGATATTAAAGTACCCGCCACCCACTCTTATTTTAAAGCAATTGTTAAGAAATAATTCCAAATATAACAATTCAACAATTGTTGAGACTCGGGGGTGGAAAATTGTTGTCACAGATAACAGAATTTAAATTGCAATTGTAAATAACTTTTCCACCGTTTCGAGCAATTTACCAAAATTGGGGGCCTATTTCGTTTACCGTGTCAATTACAATTAAATTATAGCAATTTCCTTGTTTGTTATATTTGCTATCGGCCCTTCCTACGATAAGAGGCACATACACGCGCTTGTTTGTGAAGGAGCTTGCAATTGTTTTGTACCCAAATAACCAAACCAACCTATTGGGTTTATTGTTTATTATTATTCTTACATTATGTAAATTATACAATTTTACATGTGCTTTAAGAAGAGAAATAATATTATTATTTATAAAACAAAAACCATTAGCGGTTATGTAACCACTTATGTTAAAAATAAAGATTTATTTTTTGTTAAAAAATGTTCTAGAGACGACACATCAGAGAGAGTCCTAAGTGCGCCGTGTGGTGGCGGCTGGAGAATACCACCACTCCCGTAAGCCCAAAATCCAGGGATACTGTAAGAGTCAGGAAATGGATTCTGCCAGTGGCAGTGGGCCAGCTCCGATGCCGTTGATAGTTCGGGCGAATGAGCTCCCCGGCGTCCGCTTGGTGGACTCTAGTCCAAGGGGCGTCGGGAGTCTTCGGCGGCCTAGTCCCAGTCTGGCTGCCGAAGAGCGAGGAGTGCCGACCGCCCGATTATTTGACAAAATAAGGGCCGTCGGCACACGAGGAGGAGCACACCGCCAACTAAGTTGCACCCAGGCAACTCGCGGTGTGCGAGAGGAGACCCGGGGTCCTAGGCCACGTGCCAGAGGGACGGTCGGGAGCCCTGATAGCCACTGGGATTTGGCTGCTGGGCAGGTAGGAGCACCGCGAGTCTTGCACCCAGGCAGCTCGCGTTGTGCGTAGAGGCTCGCTCCGATGCCTAGTGTTAGAGGCGGAGGAGCGCCCCGGCCTTGATTCAAGGTCGGGAGCCCTGTAGACCACTGGGAGTTGGCTACAGGGAACGGAGGAGCACCGCCCGCCTGGCCCCAGCTACAGGCCGCCGGTGTACACGGCGGAAGCCAAGAACCGCAGATCCCCGACGTCCAGTGGGAAGTTCTAGGAGTCGGGGGGCGCACAGTCACTGGGATCTGGCTGTGGAGCAGATAGGGGCGCCGGTTGTCTGGTCCCAGTAACAGGCCGCCGGCGCTGAGGAGGCGAGGAGGAGATCCCCTGCGCCATTCGTATAATGGCTCTGCGTTTGGCCGGGGGGCCCGGCAGTCACTGGGTTTGGCTGTCGGGAAGCTGGAAGCACCGTCGGCTGGGTCCCAGCCTAGACCGGCGGTTCTGGTGGAGGAGTAAGGAGGAGATCCCCTGGTGTTTCGTTCGTGCTAGGGGGCCCCGACACAGTCACTGGGAGATGAAAATCGGGGGAGATAGGGACACCGTCGGCCTGCCCCAGCTAACCAGTAAGACGGAACGACGATGGAACCCTCACCCCGCCATTGTCGGATGGATGGGGGACCCTGAAATGGCTACTGGGACCTGGCCGTCAGGGAGTGGAGGGGCCGACGACCGCGCCCAACGGTTACGTTGCAAAGCGGCCGTGGGGGCAGGCGGTCGGAGGTGACGACGGAGTCGGCCTCTGACCCAGCCCACCAGACGGGTGGTGGTGGTCGGAGGTCGACTCGCGGCTCTCGGAAGTCGCGAAGGAGCGGTGGTCTCCGCGGTTACGTGCTCACAGCCGGCCGCGTCGAGACCACTCTAGGGAGGCAAGTCTTGCACTCCTTGCCGTAAACTTCTTTACGGTTAGCGAGTGCACGCACGCCCGAGTCAGGTCATGGAGTGTGACCTACTCGCGAGGGCGAGAGATGGCGCACGTGGTGTTCCCGTGTTCCATCTCCTCCTGCTCACTGGAGGGTCTGCCTAGGCGGACAGCGCCGGCGGTTAGCGGACGTTTCCTAACGGACTCCCGCGAAGCCGCCACTCAGGCGCCACGGAGGAACGCCGTCAGGTTTTAGTCGGTGCGAGTCCGACATAACCTTTCCCTGCTGCCTCCACAGCGGGGATTGGTATCCGTAGGGATTTCCTGACGAAAAAAAAAAAAAAAAAAAGAGAGAGTCCTAAGTGGACCGGTAACATTTACCCTCTTTATAGCGAGGATAATAATAATTGCCAGCCTTTCTGACTCCGTATTTGCGCAGCTTCAGGTTCTTATCAGAAACCGCCGCACTACTCGCGCCTGATGAGGTCGCCTGGATTATGAAATTTGGGCAATATGTCTACAAATTAATGTACATGGGTCGTCTCTAGAGGCCATTTTTGTTTATAGTTTTTTTTATTTTTATAATTACGTTTAGTTTACATAGTTTTTTTATAATTTAAGTAGTTTGACTGCTTTCGTGGTCTAGCGGTTAAGTCCGTGGATTTAGACGGAGGTATTTATGAATGTAAATAAATACATTTAATTTATTTGTGATATTTCTCGAGTTTGGTACGCTGGACATCGACGAGCTTGCCACTTGTCATGATTGGCCTATAGTAAAATTGGCTAAATGTGAATCCGCTTATTTATAAGCGTGGTTTCTGACCACACCGAAAGGGAAACGGTCGTCATGATACTTTTTTTTATACCTAGGGTATTTTAAATTATTGACGATGTTTATTAATAATCGATATTATTATACTGTATTTAAATTTAAAATTATTTATTGTATAGATGGCTCATTCTAATAAAAGTTGTATGTAAGTACTCGTAGAAGTCATAATCATACAATCTGCCCATATAATACACCTAACATACAATATTTTAAATAATTATTTCTCAGTATTCAGTACAGCCCCTAGAACGCAGTGTCCTAGACCTCCACTGCTGGAGATAGGCCTTCCAGAACATATATCTGGAGAATTTGGCCTACACTCGCCACGCTGGCCAGACAGAGGACATGATGTCAATTTTTTAATGACAATTTATTAACGATTCCACAAGTTGGTATTAGTGGAACCGGGACCGACGGCTTAACGTGCTCTCCGAGGCACGGAAACGGTGATGTTGTAAATATATGACAAATGTACGTAAGAAAAGTGTATTTCTCATTGGTACATGCCGGGTGGGTTTGAACCGACCTTTGTAGGATTTAAGGAACGCGTTCTTACAACCGAGCCACCACCACACCAAAAATTAAGATATAAATTTTACAAATATAACCTCTGAACTGTTTTCGTTAGGCATGTTAGATTAGATACCTATATTTTTTCAAGTATTTTTTTATCATTTGGATACTCGATTCGTAACATTTTGACGTAACTTAAATCGAATCTTATTAAAAAAAAAGTAGGAAATATTTGTAAACGTGAATGGTACGTTTAAAAGATCACATACGAACATACATTATTAGATATAAGTGTTTATAAAGACGCTGCGAGCACATTTATGTGACTCTTTTCTTTCAGCCATTGTTCACCCTCTCGTATTGTGGCTTGTATCTGTTTGCTTATTATATTAGCTTTTCAAGATAAATATCTGTGACATTGACTTAGGTAATAAGACCAGGCACTTATTATTTGCATCTTAGCTTCGAACTAAATCTAGCTAGTAGTTCGATTTCGAAAATATTTATTTAAAAACTTAATAGAAAAACGTTTTTTTTTAATACTAGTACGACACGTGACCTTTGCCCACCTGATGGTAAGTGGCGCGCGAGGCCTATGCATGTTATCAACTGAAATCAGATACTCTTGACTGGCATTAATCTCCAACACTATGCTGGCTTGACTAGGCATGACGGCAATTCGACTCTGATACGTGTGGATACACTTTACTGGGTTTTTTGACACGAACGGTGGATACTTTCCCGCCCCGGCAGACTGGGCAAATTACCATCATCAGTCCGCCTACCACCTATTTGTTGCTTTCGTTGAAAGTACGTACAATTTACAATGATTTCAAATGCCAATTTTTACTTTCAAGCAAAACACAGCTTGAAACAAGAATTACATATTACAAAATAATACATATTAATTAGCAATACATATACATATATATTATTGATATATTAATTATCTTCAACAATAACTGCCTCGTCTATTGATTAATTTCAGTGTTGATAAAAATAAAATAATAAACATAAAGTTTTTTTTTTCAGATATAACAATTATTTATTCAATAAAACATTCAGTTTACACGAAACATTTTGTCCACCGTTATCCAACCTCCAATGAGAATAACACCGTACATTTGTCATAGATTTACAATTTAGTTCTAGTGCCTTGGAGAGCACATTAAACCTACGTCGCGACGGTCCTGCTTTTACTAATACCAATTTGTGGAATCGTTCATAAAATGTCGTTTAAATAAATAAATAATAAAATAAAACTCATCTATTGTCACATAATCATCACATAGCCTTATTATTTTGAACAAATGTGACAAAAGGAATCAGGTGTCAGCTGTTGTCGTATATTAGTACAAGTACACCTGCACGACGCTGTTTTTCAACTTATTCTCATACTCACGTAGTGATTATAATTTGAAAATTACAGGGTATATATAAATAAAATAACTAACAAAACTATACAAAAATGCTAGGTAAACATTTTGGTGCATGGCATGGTAGATGAACGAAGGAGGCTCGCTTCGTTAAAAATATTATAATTGTTACAGGCCCTTTAATTATGTATTTTCTAGGGCTAATAATTAAAACTAAATAAATAAGTAAGAACGCGTTCCTTAAATCCTACAAAGGTCGGTTCAAACCCACCCGGCATGAACCAATGAGAAATACACTTTTCTTACGTACATTTGTCAAAGATTTACAACACCACCGTTCCCGTGCCTCGGAGAGCACGTTAAGCTGTCGGTCCCGGTTCCACTAATACCAACTTGTGTAATTGTTAATAAATTGTCATTCAAAAATTGACTTCGTATCCTCGCCAAGTCGTCTGGCCAGCCTGATGAGTGTAGGCCAAATTCTCCAGATATGTGTTCTAGAAGGCCAATCTCCAACAGTGGAGTTCTAGGACGCTGTGTTCTAGGGGCTGTAATGAATAAAAAAAAAAAAAAAAATGGAGTCCGCGGGTCTCAAGGGAAGCCAGTCCGCCGATTACAAGCTGGTTTAATTTGGCGGCGCAGTTGAGGCAAATCTGTATTCGTATAGACTACCATGAACCGATTGATGTCAGATCCTCGCCAAGAACTCTGGCCAGCATGGCTGTTATAACTCAAATTTTGCAGAAATATGTTCTGGAAGGCCCCTATCTCCAGCATAGTTCTAGAGCTATAAAAAATTGAATGCAATGTAGTAATTTCTCTTTTGCAAACAAAGGATTAATTGCAATTGCCCAATCGTTACGCAAGTCGCAGATTTGAGTAAACATTTGTTGGTCTGATTTTTTAATAAAAGCCTAGTCTCAACAATAGGTCAATACTTGCTTCTTATTTATTTATACCGTTCACATTTCATACATTTCAGTATGAGTAATTATTTTCTGAACAAAAATAGAAGTCGAAATGCGTCATTGTCTACAATAATAAACAACTTTAATAAATATTCTCATCTTAGTATCAACACTGCCTTCCTTTCGCTGACTACTATAGTGACAACAGTCTCGACATATGATAGCGATCGCTGTCTTAGCGATTTACGGTGTCTATTGATGAGCCTTTCAACAGACCAAATGGCGTGGCCACAATCCCTAATTGGATTCATAATTGTCAAAAAGGAATATTGTTTTTGAAACAGCATTGGATTGTACGTCCATTTTTAGTTTATTTTTTTGACGACGTCAGCGATCGCTATCTTAGCGATTTACGGTGTCTATTGATGAGCCTTTCAACAGACCAAATGGCGTGGCCACAATCCCTAATTGGATTCATAATTGTCAAAAAGGAATATTGTTTTTGAAACAGCATTGGATTGTACGTCCATTTTTAGTTTATTTTTTTGACGACGTCAGCGATCGCTGTCTTAGCGATTTACGGTGTCTATTAATAAGCCTTTCAATAGACTTAGCAGACTGATGATCAATTATTTTCGATCGGCATCCATCGTTTGCAAAGTCAGTTTCGACAAGTTTATCAAGCTGACGTCGTCAAAAAAACTAAAATTGAGATGGAATCAAATGCTGTTTAAAAAACAATATACTTTTTTGACAAATATAAACCCAATTAGGGATTGTGGCCACGCCATTTGGTTTGTTGAAAGGCTCATTTATTTATTTATTTAGTTACAGATTCAACAGCGCTTAAAATTAAACCTAGTCTACAAAACTCTTAACTAAAGCCAATTAATGAATCAATAATAATAATATATAGTGAGCGATACAGAAAAATAAAATAAAATAATAATGGGGAAACAAAAAAAAAACCTAACCTGATCTCCTGTGTGCTAAGGCATTGGTATTGGTGTGTGTGTCGTTGTGACAGTGTCGATGTGAGTGTCAATGTAAATGTAATTTAAAATTTGTGTGAGATCCCATCAATAGACACCGTAAATCGCTAAGATAGCGATCGTTATCAAATGTCGAACTGGAGCCCCTGGTATGAATATTTATTATCGCCACAGCCCATTCTGGGGACTTTATGAGACTTTCTAATATATTTCTTGAGAATCAATCGGACTCTATCCATGCTGCCTGGCCAAACAGGTTGGGAAGGACTACCTTTATAATTGTCTAAAATTGTTGAGCCGAGAGATAACTTTCAATAAATTTAAAACCCGGTCTAGATTTTAATTATTTAATTACCCTTCTTATTAAGTTAATAATTTAAGTGAATTAATGGCGGCATTAATTAGTTTTCTGTTTCAAATTCTTAGAAACGCGGTGCTTTATCTACTAACTTTAAACTTCAATAAAAGTAGCTACTGATGCCTATATTTTATTAAATTTATAAAACACTTAAATTCACAATGTTTTGTATACTTACAAAATAATTCTTTTCAGGTAAAACTGACTGTTTTATTTCGCAGAGCGCCAGTTATGAGGGAACATGCTCGAACGCAGATTTGCACGATGTTTATATGGTGTTAAAGAGGGTGCTGCTCCAAATACAAGCTATTAGTTATAAGTTTGTAGATGCTTTCATCTTTCATCGTTCATAATATGTATTATTCTAACACTCAGTTAGTCAGTGGAGTCGTCCAGGTCCGGATGGCTAATGGGCCTGGGTTGGGGATGGGGACATTCCCCCGTTTTCCCCGACAGGATCTCAGCGGGTAACCACCTGCTGGTAATTCATGCACTTTCGGTGCTGGGCGCCGTTACTAGTGTAACAGCGCCCGTGTGGCTCACGAACCCAGGGGGTCTAGGTTCGACTACTTCAGCTCTCCTCCAGAAGCACTTCTCTAGAAAGCGGTCTCCTATTGGGGGGCCGAGCGCAAGATGGAGCGATATTCTGGAGATGCTTGAAGTATCCGTTGTCAGCCCGATAGAACATACGTCTAGTCAGGCCGACAACAAACTGCTCAATAGTAGGCATTTCCAGATCTCGAGCTATGACGGAATTACGCACGAACCACGGCGCTCGGGTCTAACACTACTAGTGAAAACTTGTAAATGACTTTCTGTTCCTATTTTTGTATCTATACTTGTGAATTAAATGTCAATAGTTTTCCTTAATAAATAAATTAATTAATTAATTTCCCAGAAAATAAGCTTTTCGTTATATTCATAAATTTTTTGACATGTAAAAGCGCAGAATACATTATATTTATTGTCATATGCCTCCTTACAAAATAAATAAATTGAAATGAATTGAGAAGAGAAGAAGAAAGAAAGAAAAATATTTTATTTGTAAACACAACTTAAACAAATAAAGCCTGGTAGTATACACAAGATGTGTGGTGACAAATAGGGAATCACCTCCGCATGGCACCAACTCTGGCCCATAGCGCTGATTTTCGGCTAATCCCTTGTTATGAGAGGTGTTAATAGATAAATATATACATATATATAGTGTGGTGTATGTATGTATGCATAAAAGTAAAGTAAAGTAAAGTATCATCACGACCGGTTCCCTTACGGGGTGGTCACAAACCATGCTTTTTAAATAAGAGGATTCACATTTAACCAACTTTACCATAGGCCAATCATGACAAGTGGCAAGCTCGTTGACGTCTCCAGCGTACCAAACTCGAGAAATATCACTAATAAATTAATTATTAAATTATTGTATTTATTTACATTAATACATATTTTTGTGTCCCGACCAGAAATCGAACCTAAGTCTAAATCCACGGACTTAACCGCTAGACCACGGAGGCAGTATGCATAAAAGGTTAACCAAATACAATCTGTTATTCTTTTTTAAAGCGCTCTTCCTATACCAGCACTCTGTGGGTGAGATACTCTTATCGGGCCTACAACGATTTGCGTGTTCAATACAATGATATCTTCAGAATGCTGATGGGACTCCCTCGATGCAATAGTAAGTCGGGCATTTTTGTTAAGTGTGGAACGATTCCTTGCTTTAACAGCACCAATTGTAAGGTAATAAAGTATATTCAACTTTGCGTTTGGAAGATAAATTATTAGTAAATTAGAATCGTGGCTATTTCAACCTCGTAACGCATTGAATGTGTTAAGCAAGTAAAAATGTGCACGACGGACATAGAAATAGTAGGCATGTTTATTGTATAGTTGTATCACCACGTATCCTCGTTAACGGGGGTAGTATACGTCAGCCCGGTCCCACACATTTTGGTCCTTCGAGCCGGATCACTTCTTAACTTTATATAGTTGGTACCTTAATAACATGAATTTGTTGGTGGAATATTTTTTTTTTCAAAAACATTAGTAGTGTCGATCTCTCAAAGATGTTGCTCAACAAGATGGAGCGGTTACTAAATACATGTATCCGGTTCATCTTTTGATTACGCAAATATGATCACATCTCTGAGTTTCGAACTATGTTGAGGTGGCTACCAATTCGTTGTCGCATTACTCTCTTCACTTCATGAAAGATCCCTCCGTTCGTCCCACAATTCTGTTCTATCTATTCCTTCTCATCACTCTAGCTTTCAGGCTAACTCATTCGCAGTAGTGGCAGGAAATTTGTGGAACGACTTGCCAGTTGAAATTCGCCAAGCTCCCAACAAAACACTATTTAAAAGGATTGTTTACTCTCATTTCTTAAAGAGCTTCTTATAGCGTATGTAAGTAAATGTTGTATATAGTGTATATATCTAAGTATGTACTTGTATATAGTGTGTAGTATATGTATTTATTTTTATTTTTTTATTTAATATTTGAATGTATGTGTATTTGTAGTTGTATGTATTGTTGTATATATAAGAACGATTTAATTTATTTTGTAAATGATTCATATTGCCAGTTGCACCTACCTTTCAACTTAAATGCTCTGTATTGTCCCAAAGGTTGGCTGCTAGCGGCATTAAGCCCGGCTCTTGTACATAGTCCAATAAAGTTTTAAATAAATAATAAATAAAAATACATTGAACTGAAAAACCGAAACACGGTGTCTAGGAGACTGCTACATTAGCTACAGTGGGTTAAATAAATATTATTTAATTAATTTTGACATAGCAGTATTTGGTAGATTAAAATTGATGATAATCCCAAGAAACACATGAATATTAGTGAGAAACTTGTTCTAACTTGGAATAATGGTGACCCAGTTTCTCATCTACCATCAATAAACTGAATTAGAATTCGTCGAAAATGTTCTGCTATAGAATATTAATTAGTAGACAGTCAGATTAATCTCTTAACTCGGGAGCTGCCGATTTATGATGAAAATACACTTTGATATTACGTATGAATAAGTGATTATAGAGCGATTGTGGCTCGGTTGTAACAACGCTTACCAATACGAAAAGGTTCGCCTAGAGATTGCAAACCGTGGTGCCCTTTTAGACATCCATCGGGCCCGGCCATTCATACCGGACCCGATGACTGGGCCCGGTAGGTGCGAAAACTGCGGCACGGAAGCCCCAACTTGTAGAAAACTATTAATACAATTTGTTTTTTGCTTTATGCAAGCTAAAATATGCTTTTTGTTATATAGTTATTGCTCTTAAGAATTTGTTTTGTTTTTACTAAAGCTACCAAAGTTTATCTATCTAAGTTGATAAGACAAGTTTAGTACATTAGGCTGCGTTATTAGTTTATTATTCTAATACTATGTTTTCAAATAGTTACATTAGTATTAGTAATTAACTTTAAGCAAGCAGGTCTTTCTCTTTACTCTGTATAGTATTAGTAATTAAATTACGGGCGACTTCTTAAATAATTTGACTACTTTCCAAACTTTTTCTCGAAATCCTCTAAATCCAGGCATTTCATCAGCACGTGGAAGATCATTTCTATCCTAAACTTAATTACTGAATACTAATGCTTGCTTAAACTTAATTAGTAACACTAATGTTACTATTCCGTTCATAAGTGAAACTAACTAATTCTGTATTAAAAACTCGTGATTTTGAGACTGATTAAGACTCATTATTGTTGATTTGCTGTTTTAAAATAAATATTATTCCGTAACAAATTTTCATAAAATACTTGAAAGGTTTCATCCTAACACGGGCCCGCCGGGCCCGGCCGGGTTGGCGTCGAATGTGACCGGACCCGGCCGGGTTGAAAAACATACCGGGTTGCAATCTCTATCGCCGGTCAAACCACGGCATTTGTCAATGAGAAATACTCAAATCTTTATTGACGTACACGTAATACAGGCATTTATAAAACGTCATTGATTTAATTATTTTAAATGATTCTACTCCTAGTAGTGGAAGACTGTGGTCCAATAAGTAAGCTGTTAGCAGAAGACAAGCTTAGCTTAGCTTTGTCATAGATTACCAACACCACCGTTTCCGCACCTCGCAGAGCACGTTAAGCGGTTTCGCCCCAGTTCCACCAATACTAACTTGTGGAATCGTTAATAAATTGTCATTTAATTTGACATCAGATGCTAACCAATATAGGTATAGGGCTATGACTCTGATTTCTAGGAGCTGTAATGATTATGATAATGAACCAGACATACTGTAAGAGCTGTTTCTAGATTTCACAGTCCTTCCTCAAAGGTTTACTCTTTCCCCAAACTTACTCTTAAATCTTGCCTTGCTGGGCTCTCAAATCTACTTTTTACGCAAAACCTATCAAAATCGCGAGCCCCTACTAATAATAATAATAAACTTTTTATTTCGGACTTGTAAGTAACAATTTACCTAATCTATATTTACTATACCTAACTATTAATTTATTTTACACTATGCGCTACTGGAGGCTGTCTACTTGACTGTATATTACTAAGCCAATAAGATTATTATGTCGCAGTGACATAAGATGTTTGGCCATAGACAAGTAAGTAGTTTTTTTTTATGGAATCGTCAGTTTTGCTTTTTCCTTTGCCGGACAATTTAAAGTTTCATTTTAAATCATTGACAATATTATAGATACGCCTTAGAATAATAACAATAGATACGACGAAGAGACAGAAAAAATATTAACGGTTATTCACCGCTGTTTTTTAAATAGTTAGATAGTAACTCACATATATTTTATTGGGTCTCAATGAATATATAGCAACTTAATTTAGACAGTCTAGGCCCGGATAATTAATGGGGGATGGGGACATTCTCCCGTTTACCCCGGCAGTGGACTGTCCAGTGCCATCTGTGTTTATAAGACATTATCAGCCGAGCGGAATATAATATTCTTTAACAGGTCTGTCAAAAGTCAAATATATAAGGTTCACGAAACAAATAATTTGAGTCAATTTGACATTTTTGAGTTATTTTTAGACGTATATCGCAGCCCATGATAGGTGGGCTGTTCTTTCTTACTTGTCTGGTTAAGGCACATTACTATACTGTCAAGTTACGAGTAGACTCTTCTTTGTCACTCACCTGACTCCACCACGTTTTGTGTCGTAGTTAAGCAGCCTACTTCCGTGCTTCCAATTGACTTGTCTGGCTGGTTGAGGCACCTCGCTGACTACGCAGCGCAGCTCTATGATGGACCCTTCCTTATAGAATTTGTCCTGGAGCGGGCGTCCTCTCTCATCCACGATTTCCACCTTCGGAACTGTTGGCAAATAAGAATTGGTTAAGATCCTTTACCCTAATCCCCATGCAATCACAGCTCATCTACCAGCCTTCTTCAATGGTTACAGTCCTCGGCGTGGCTTGGTAGACATGGTTGTTAATATGGTCTAACCTATTTAGACTTTATACTCTTGTTCTTTTAACATTTGGTTAATAAATGATTAGATAATAGCTACAAGACAATTTTATAAAATGAGTTTTTTATATTTGCTGCAGTTGCAAATGGCTTCCGAATGACGTCACGTGCTACATGTTCGACTTGGCGCTGTAAGCGATTTTTTTACTGTAATTCGCTTTGAAAGTTGTTTGATAGACAAAATACATTTTTAATTAGAGCTTGTAATACTCTTAATGCATTCATTGATGAAACTGATGTTGATATCTTTCATGACAAAGTGATGGCAGTGAGAAATGCGTTTAACTTAATGACTTTCTGTTTCTATTTTCGTATCTATACTTGTGAATTAAATGTCAATAGTTTTCCTTAATAAATAAATAAATAAATAGCACTGCTTAAACAATATTCAGTAACAAAAAGCGCACTATGCTTTGCTTTGAAGTCGAACATGGACTTTGTGCGGGACCGAGCTTGACAGAATGACGAGCCGGCGATCCGATGCACCTATAAGTGTGCCGGGAGCAGGACGCACGACGATGTTGAATGAAACCACCAGATCAGTTTGAGGCAGAGCTTCGGCGCAGGCTTCTTTCCAGGGCAGGCTTGGTTGGTCTTTTTTTGGCTTCTTTAAACACTTTTGGAACACCTTGAACCCTTTTGGAACGCTTTTTGAACGCACTATTCTTTGGCTAGTAGCCCTATTTATATAATTTCGATACTCATCGCAGAAGGCAAACCATATAGTACGATTTCCACCAATCCGCGACGAGTATCGGCCAACCAAAACGTGCCGGAGGAGTGGGGGAAGCCAGGCTCGAAGGGAAAATCTTTATTAAGAAAACCCTATTCTATATACAATGGTTTTCTAATCTATATTAATACTAAGTTAGGTCTATCTATGTACTATTACTAAAACTTAGTATAACAAAGATTTTCTAAAGCTACTTAAGTATAAAAAATTGGCTTTACACATTATTTATTCTATAACTATTATTTATGTGTGTATCTATAATTCTATAAGCCCTATATATATATACTTCTGCTATTTTCTATGTAGCTATATAACTATACGATTGAAATAGGTAAATTTGTAATGATTCTATATACAAAATATTATACCTATGGAGAGAAGTGTGTGATGAGTCATTATTCTACTGCGCAGTAAATCTATTGCGCAGTAGATTTCTCTCGATAATAATGACATCCGGGGGGTAAGGGGAGACGTCACACACTTCCTTCGTGTAGTGAATGTTTCAAATTAACTTTTATTCACATACACAGACCTTAGTGCTTTCTATAATATTCTAATAAGGTCTAAACTATGTGCACTATCTAGGCCTTGTAACTTATAGTAGGAACGTGAGAATACTATAGGTTAACGTACCTGCCTGTAAGGATAAAACAATGCTTACCAAGTTACTATTTCTATTTGACCTATACTAGGGCTGACCGATATACAGTCGTGAAGATACTACTATCAAGCCCTAGGCTAGGTAGGCTAGGCTGACCGGCTCTATCTATCGACTGTAAGAGGTTACTTTCTATCTCTATAAGTTGCTGTTTATCCTGACCACCCCTTTGCGGGTTTTGTGGTCGTGAGGATGCTGTACTATCAGCGTGACGATATCATTGGGCTAACACACTATAATGGTATCCTAACTATAAATTATGCTGACCGACCCCTTATGGGGCTGCGGTCATAAGGATATTGTTGCCCTAATCTACAACCTCCGCCTTAGTGGTCAACCTACCTATTTACTAATTAACCTACCTAGCTATTCTATTGAGACCTGCCTAACCCTGCTATAAACCTACCTACCTATGACATTGCTTGCTATGGGTGTGTGGGATGTCGACTTAAAATTCTTAAAGAAACTGTAGTCTTGATAGGGCAAGACTCTGAAGCTCTGAGAAGAGCTATTGTGAGAGGAACGTGGCCTGTGCCCATGCTTCGTTCTTGACGCGACGTGCAGTCTTGCCATCGATGCGACATCGGTCTTGAAACACGAAGTTTTCTATTGCGTATGGGCACGGACGTCCTCTCTCTTCGACGCTCGGAGCGCTCTGCGATGCTGCGCGGGAAGGGCAGTGATATTTATAACCTCGGTTCCCTGTTCCCGCGCACCTTGCGTAACAAGTAGGTACTATTATTCCTTCGAGCTTATTTGATTCTTATTTACGATCGAATTCTTATTGAATTAAATCGTCATCCCACAATCTATACTATTGATTTCCTATAAATAAAAGACAGTAAAAAGAATACTTTATTTGTTTAAATAAACAAAAGTATGCAGGAGACAAGTCTATTCTCCTGCACCCCGCTAATTCCTATTTACAATTATTAGCCTATGGGATTCTAATTTATTACTATATTATCTAAGGTTATTTTTACTAATAAACTATTTTACGAACTAAACAAAACAACCTTAGAATAAATTGATGTCTGTCTATTTAGTGTATTTTAAAGTTATTTGACTATCTATTGCTATTAATCTATATAAAACAAAATAACTTTAAAATAACTTATAATCGAAAACTATTCTATGCAATGTCATATCTATGTACAGAGGTTAGAGCCTGTCCTATCATTTCTGGGGTTTAATGTTTAAAAAATGCTATCCCCACTATCTGACGGCCTTGTCCACCCAGACATCTAGCGGTAACAAAGTTTACCTCTAGCCAAAATGCTAGGGCTGAGTGGAAAGCTCGCCAGATAGAACTATACTATTTATAATTACGACCTTATGCTATATGCGTCGTGAACAGACTTCGTATTATTAAAATATATAAATTATTAAATTGCCGTTTTCGTTTCCGCCACGGTTCTGTTAACAATGTGATCCATCGTGCTTTGGTTACTGCTGGAATCCCATCGGTTCTCGAACCGTCTGGAATCTCTCGCAGTGACGGTAAAAGACCCGATGGATTGACCTTGTTGCCTTGGCCAGGGCCGGGGCTGCAGCGGACTTGGCTAAAAAGGCCAAAAGTCGCAAAGACGAGTCGATTAGCAACGACTACGTGTTTGTGCCTTTTGGTCTTGAGACAATGGGTCCATGGGGGCCAAGTGCAAATAAGTTCTTTAAAGAGTTGTCTAAGCGCCTGGTTAATGCTGTATGTGACAAGAGGGCTGGCAGTTTTCTCGCGCAGCAAATCAGCATTGCTGTGCAGCGGGGGAACGCTGCAAGTGTTCTTGGCACATTGCCACGGATCAAATCAGGGTTAGTATTTTTATTTATAATTAGTTTTCTAATTTAGTTTTAATTTTTCTTTCATAATTTAATTCATTTATATTGTTTTACTTCAAATAAATTATTTACTACTAAAAAAAAAAAATTCTCTTTATATATTATTAAAATATATTAAGAGATTGGTCAAGAAATTGATATGTTCAAATATTCGCTTTCAAAATTTAAGTTAAATGTTTCTATTAATATTAATAATAATATTATATTAGACTAAGTACAATATTTTAGTTTATGTTTTTTAGACGTGTTTCATATTTTTTATTAAGCTTTTTGTATGTTTAAACTTGAAATTTAATTTAATTCGATTTTATATTTTTTTAATTATCCATTATTACCTACCACTTGTATTTTGTGCATGTTGTGCCACCTAAAGGTGGTACATTTATCGTCGAATCTATGTCCTAGTTTTTAAGTAAGTAATAATTGAACGTACCACTGGTTGTCCTTAAATAAATAAGTGACGTCACTCACGCTGACTAATGTTTATAAGGTAACGTTCTAAAATCTAATATAATATTATTATTTTATTAAAATATAATTGATTTCATTATATACAACGATAATCAGTATGATATTAGGTACACAACATTTTTTTATTATTTTTATAATTGTATTATATTATATTATTATATATTGTATTGTTCGGTATAATGATCATAGTAGAGGCCTAAGGGCCTGGCACTACGGTCATCACCGTCAGCTTGTATCTCTCCACTGCTGGATATAGGGATTTCCCAAGGCTCACCATTGCATGCGATATTTTTCCACCCTCATCCAACTCACACCAGCGACCTTCCTTAAGTCATCTGTCAAGCTGTCGTGGGCTTATACCACTTTGCGTCATCATGTAAGTGGTTAACTCCATCGTTCGTTCAGCGATAAAAATCTAGCATCATTTACCATTTATTTTTATCTGATTTGCTTTTCATCTTTTTTGACTTATCGCAATATGTGGTTCTTGTATAAAATTAAAAATCAACAAAATTTTAAAAAAGCTTGTGTAATGGGGTGTATCAGGAAAAGCTTTTTGTAGATGTCGCTAGCGGCAATGGTACCTTGTTTTACACCTATATCGCATCATTTTTTAATGTTTTTGTAGTTTTTTTTGGTGTATTTTAAATTAACGTTACCTACCTTAACGACTAATTAAGAAAACGCACACCGTCTTAAAAATGAAAAAAGGTTGTATTAATAGAATGGCAATTTTGAGATCATCATATCTTTGATTTCGCTTTAAAATTTCGATTTGTACACTTTAAAGCTGCTTACTTCGGCATAGGTATATCCAGAAAATAATAAATTTCGTAACAAAATTACAAGTTTTCTATGAAACTGACAGTTATATTAGGTACCATCTATCATTCGTCATCTATCGTGATAAAAAGTTAGTGATACACTTAGAGGCTTTATTTATCTAAAGTAATTTTATTAGAGTAGACAATTCGTATGCAAAACGGGTGCATCATCACGTATCAGATTAAAATTTAATTAAAAACTTCTTGAATAAAATCTGCATGCAATTGTGTTGAATTCCATAGGTTGCCGTCACATGCGTTATTGCGTTCCATTCTAATTTACAAATTGCATTATACCTAACTTTCTTTTTGGATAGTTAATTACAAATGATTTATTTTTAAACCCGAAAATTGTCAAATAAGGTTTGAAAAAGTTGTAGTATACATCTAAACTATGTTAAGTAATCAAATTAAAAAAAAAAAAGACTATTAAATTTTTTACTAGGTGGTAGGCAGACTGATAGTGGTAATTTGTGCAGTCTGCCGGGGCGGGGAAGTATCCACCGTTTGTGCCGATAAACCCAGTAAAGTGTATCCACACATTTCGGGATCAGGCTCGAATTGCCGTCATGTCCAGTCAAGCCGGCATAGTGTTAGGGACTGATGTCAGTCATGAGTGTCTGATTACAGTTGCTAACATCATGGATCTCGCTCCCCACTTACCATCAGGTGGGCGCAAGTTCACATGTCGTACTAGTATAAAAAAAAATATATATATAAATACATATTTATTCGTAGACAAAAAAAATGTAAAATTAATTATTTTAGGTCAGGTATCCAGAACGGACGCTATGTGCTTATAAGAAATCATGCTTATTTTTTATGTTCGTCGCAAAAAAATAAAAAAGAAATTATTGGTCCATCCTTTTGTGTCAGATTACAGTGAGACTCAGCGTTACATTTACCAGTGTGCCAGGTATCCAGTCTCCACAAACTGAGATCCCGTTGGTTGCGGTTACGCTTTCAAATTCGCAACGCGTACGGCTAAGAGGCACTCCTCATGAGGTCCATAGTAAGTCAGGCATGCAACTGGCGAGTTATCGTTTGCAGTCTTAGCTACAGCTGTGTGTTTTCCACCTTACCCCCTGTTTTCATATTCAACACTTGAAACTAAAAACATAACCGGGTTAGCGAAATTTACATATCCCAACATTTTCCTCTGCGTGTAAATTGGCTCGTAAATTATCCCAATCCAGCGTTTCCCTCGCGAGTCGAAAACACTCTAGTTTTGTTAAAAATGCTGAGCAATGTTACTAAATAAATTTTGTTTCAATAGCACATCAACGTCAACGTAATAATAAATAAAATAAAAT
This sequence comes from Tinea semifulvella, assembly GCA_910589645.1. NCBI lineage: Eukaryota > Metazoa > Arthropoda > Insecta > Lepidoptera > Tineidae > Tinea > Tinea semifulvella. The sequence continues at coordinate 3,909,818 of OU342604.1, forward strand.
GAAATGCGTTGATTTCGGAATGTTAATTAGTTAATTTTTGCTTAAGTAAATATTAACAGGTTTATTTTTACTTAAGTAATAATTAAGTACCAAAAATACGTTCGATAAACTGCCTATTATACCTATTATAAGTATAATGGGCCGTCGGTCTTGGTTCCATACCGATTCCTATATTCGTATAATCATAAATAAATTTACATTGGACCCTCGCCAACCCGTTTGGCCAGCAGCGTGGCGAGCGTAGGCTAAATTCTCCAGATACGAGTATATGTTCTGGAATGCCCATCACGAACAGTGGAGGTCTAGGACGCACAGCAGGGACAGGGTTAAAGTCAGCTAAACACCACGGTACTTGAGAGACCAATATGTTTAGCTGACTTCAACCCTGTGCCCACTGTGCGTCCTAGACCTCCACTGTTAGCGATGGGCATTCCAGAACATATACTCTGCGTAATTCTGTCATTGCTTTATAAGTATAATAGGTATAAGGGAGTCGAAGCTACACAGTAAAACAACAGTTAAGGATAGTTATTCATTGTTCTATGAACAGTTATCGAATATGGTTTCATTTGATAACAGCTATTGCATGCTGAAGATGTGGAATGCTCTCCCAGGAATGGTCCTATAACCTGGAGTCCTTCCCTTGGAATGCGGAGTGTAAAAAAGCGTCTTGATAGGCCGGCATATCGATCGTCACTGACTAGAGTCATTGCTCCCATCTTTTGACCCTGAGTACCGCTTACCATCAAATGGGAGCGGTGTCACATCTCGTGCTTGTTATAAATAGAAAAAAATAATCTCTACTCTGAGAAAAATATACTAAGGTTTTTAATATGAATTCAGCGCCTTCTTACAAAACGACTAGGCGTCCGAATCAATAAGTAAATAATAAACAATTTAAAGTATCATCATTCTTTAGTAATTTGTAAAATTTTTAAATTTCACATTTTTTTTAATGTCCCGGTCCGTAACATATGGTCAATAATTTACGTACAATTAGGCACAAATGCCCATAATCTTAGTTACTGCCGTATCTGCATAAATTGAACAATTCCTATGAATTAGCAACTTATTTATTGTTTTGCCCCAAAACTGTTTGGCAGTGTTGGCCAGTTTGCAAAACTAGGTACTGGCAGCAAAAAAATGTAGTAACCGATTATGTGGTCTAAAGTTGATTAGTGATTGACATAGTTACAATCAAACATAATTCGCTTAGACGTCAGTTGATAGGGCTCGGTTTTGCGATGCTCCTTTTAAACGAAAATACATGAAGTTTGTAGCGTTACGACTTAGGAATCGTGTTGCTAATGGAAAAATAAACTATTATCTAAAGTGTTTGTATTAAAATAAATAAAAAATACCTAAAATAAATTACCTACTTACTAAGTTAAATAATAATAAATTAATTAAATATAATTCTAAATATAATGTTACGACGCCTGCCAAAGAGAACTGTCTATGAATTGTCATGCGCGTCATGGTTTTTAATAGTAACGAAAAGGCGGGCGTGCTGTGAAATCGCTGCGATATAAGAAAGACCATCGTTAGTCGTCTAATTACTTCTAAATCTTTATAGAAGGTCCCGCTGGGGTGAGTTGTCATAATCTGGTAGTAATATTGTAAGCTGTACTGCTTTGTGCGTCAGCTGCACGGGGGTCCCGGGTTACTGGACCTTCGCCGGTGTAGCTGGCCTTCACGTCTTGCTGGGCTAAAGCCTGGGGTGTTCTCTATTCCAGGATCCTACTTCTACCCTACCAAACGTACGTTCTGAAAGAACGCTCCAGAGACCGCTCGCAGCCACCCGCTACTCCACGTCAAAGAATTTCGGTGGAGGGGTGCAAGGCGAGGCTGGAGAAGCCCAAGACTACCAGGCCAGTCGTTTTCCTAAACACATAAACCCATCAGGTCAATAAACATCTTCCGGGCTGTGCAATAATAGGCTTATTACAGATATCAGTTTAAAAGCTGGTTTCATTGAACCATATATATTGTTAACGACAACAATAAATATATATTTTTTAATCATTATTATTATTACTTACTTAATGTACGAGTATACCTACTCATATTTTTAGTTTAATTATACAATTTATTCTTTTAACTGTATCTACTAGTTTATTTATTTACATGTGACAACATTTCAATGGCTTTATTTTGTTTATACTGCGTGGAAGTTAATATTTTTTTTATATTATAATCTTGAAATAAAATAAAGAACTACGTATTTTTATATTTTAATTATTTAGTAATACAATCTAAAGTTACAGTGCAGATAAGTTTTCCTAGCATTATTGCCACTCATACAGAGCCTAATCAAGCGAGAGGTCAACGATCGCGCGAACGTTGCCTTACGTAATTCTTTCTCTCTCTGTTTCGTCTTTCGGCTGTGGGCGATTTTCAGACACGACCTTATTCATCATGCAGTAAGTAGTATCTTTTCGGATTATGACTTATATCTTTTGAAAAATTGTGACTTTCTAATTTTAACAGTAAAGTAAAAAAAATTTTCTCTTTTGACAATTACACGTGGTATAGCTTCTTTATTATTATCTTAATGATGTAAATTTTCCGAAAATAGAATTAAATAAATTAAATAGTGTATGCCTGCCTATGTAATTTTTTTAAACTACGTTTAGTTTTTTTTTTACATAATAACACCTCCGCTGTTTAACGCAATGGCTTTTTAAATCTTTTAGAGTACCTATCTGAATATATACCGTGCATAAATATGGAAATATGCAGGGTACAAAAGGAAGTAACAAAAAAAATATTAAAATAATAATATAACGATTTTTTGCTGACTGTACTTGACGGTGTTTTGGCGTGTGGTTTAATCACGATAGGATCCTACCTCTGGATTAATTTTCCTATTCGATATTTGGTATTAAGAATTAGTCTAACTTCTGTGTGTTATTGAACAAAGGAATACTACTTTATTTATAGCCCTTGCTTAGCCAAAGTATTAACAAACTTTAATTTACTATACTCTCACTTTTTACTAATAGAAATTTATTTATATATATAATAATAATTCGTTTATTACCATAAGTTAATAAATATTATATATTTATTTATTTAAATACTTTATTGCACAAGCCGTCTGGCCAGCGTGGCGAGTGTAGGCCAAATTCTATAGATATATGTTCTGGAAGGCCCATCTCCAGCAGTGGAGGTCTGGGACGCTGTGTTCTAGGGGCTGTAATGATGATAATGATGGGAAGCCAAAAAATGATTGTTTTCATAGAATTTCTACATCTTATAATTTCTTTAGGAACCCCTCTATATTTAAAATCACGCTTCGAGTACTTGTGTGACACACACAACCGACCTTGGTTCGAAGGAACGCGTTCTTACAACCGAGCCACCACCGCGCCTTCCCATCCTAACTATTAATTTTAAAATAGTCTATTTGTACGTTAAAGCCAAAAATGTTTGTCATAGGGCATTAAAGCCGCCTTTTGTACTTTGTGCATTAATGTTTTGAAATAATTAAATACATAGGAAAAGTTGTTTGTTTCTATCAATAGATTAACGTATTAGTTTAAATCATACAAAGTTCCGTATTCTTAAGAAGGTTTAAATTTTGCAACCCTCTCTCTCGCACAATGCGATAGTTTTTAAGTCTGAGTGTAAAGTATCATCACGACCGATTCCTTTTCGGGGTGGTCAGCAACCCCGTTTATAAATAAGCGGATTTACATTTAGCCAACTTTACTATACGCCAATCATGACAAGTGGCAAGCTAGTCGATGTCTCCAGCGTACCAAACTCGAGAAATATCACAAATAACTTAAATGTATTTATTTACATTAATAAATATTTTTGAACCCGAGTCAAAATTCACAGACTTAACCGCTAGACCACGGAGGCAGTTAAAGTCTAACTCTTCTTTTGAGAAATGTAATGTTCTATATAATGTAACTTTCTGGGAAATACAATTACAGACATATCGATAAAGTAGTATTTGAAAATATACGAATGTGCGAGCGAGAGGAAAGCATAATCGTTAAACCCTTCTTCATAATTTTAGAAATAAATTGGAATTCATGGATGTCCGTTGTGTTTTATGCCTTATTCATAATTAGAGGAATAAAGTTTGTTTAGTCAATGTAACTGCCTTTCTTGTTTAATAAAACCTTTAATACGGGTAAATATTTGTTTAATTACGATCATGCATATCTGTGGTGTCAAGGAAAAAGGGGATAAGTACATAACTTGAACTTTTCACTAGAGGCAAATTAAGAAAACAACTCATTTTTATAATTAGTAAGTTGTAATTTACGTAATGGTCAATTTCATTAGTCGTAAACTTTAGGTACGAGTCGACTCATCTCACTATGCATAACTGAATTATTGGCGATAAAAGCGCGATACTGAGATAACTCGATTGAACTCTTTTTACTTATTTATACATTTTAATGTTACGACTAGCCCCTTTATGTACGTAGGGGTGTAAAATAAACTGTACAGTGTATAGACTCATCTCCTTATTGCATTGACGCATATGAATGTTTTGATCAATAGGTGCAAAAATCTAATTTTTAAATGTTTCCACTTATCTCCTTTTTCCTTGACATCACAGATATATCATACGTAAAAACTATAATTGTCATAGCCAATATAAGGAAGTAATTTACAGTCAGTTTTACCAAGTACTACAAAATATAATCTTAATTTGTAGATTCGTCTAAATTTGGTTTAAATAATAACCGCGAGAAAAAAAAATGCAACTAAACCAATATATGGAGTGTACATTTTTTGTGTTTAAATTTAAAACATACCAACAACTGATAGATGTACTCTTCGCACCAACGGAGGATGAGTTGATATCTGACACTCATAGTATCCTTCATCTCTTTCGCTCACGTACTGGATCAGGAGTCTCCAGTCGTTAGGGTGTTCGAACGCTAAGGAATATCTCGAATCGGCGGAGTAAGTGTGTCTGCCGAACGACAGGAGGTGGATGTCTTCCCCCTTTCTTCTGACCCAGGAGATCTGTTGACAATACAAAATATTGAATACAATAAAGTGGATTATATCATTCATCATTACAGTACCTACAACACAGACTCCTGAAGCTTTATTGTTCTAAATATGATTTTCAGAACATATTTCCAAAAAAAAATGGCTTTCACATGAACTCATAATGTTAATCCGTGGTCTAGTGGTAACAAACGTTGCCGTGAACTCGGGAGGTCGTGGGTTTGATTCCCACCGGGGGCAAGTTGTACATTGTATAATTTGTCTCGGTCTGGGTGTTTATATGTATAATATCTATATATTTACAAAAAAAAAAGTATAATATGTAGTTTATCAACCATCTAGTTTCCGTAACACAAGCCTCGTAGCTTACCACGGAAATTAGATGGCGCTGTGTGACCTGTCTGGAAATATTTATATTTATTTATTTATTATTAATAATAATAAAATAAATTATTTATTTCAGAATTAAATAATTGTTAGTAAGTTGTTTAATTAAAAAGTTAAAAACAAACAGCAATAATAATAATAACAATACGTAGTACTTAATTTAATTTATATTAATTCATAAATATTTGTAGGGATTTATACTACGCAAATGCTGTTAAAAAACATACATAACTGCCTGCGTGGTCTAGCGGTTAAGTCCATGGATTTAGACTCGAAGGTTTGATTTCTGGTCGGGACACAAAAATATTTTGTATTAATTGTATTAATAAAAAAAAACATAATTTATTTGTTCTCGAGTTTGGTACGCTGGAGACATCGACGATCTTGCTACTTGTCATGATTGGCCTATAGTACAGTTAGCTAAATGTGAATCCGCTTATATATAAGCGTGGTTTCTGACCACCCCGAGAGGGAAACGGTGGTGATGATACTTTACTTTTAGTTTCCAATGAGCAATGGAGGAGTGAAATCAGAAATAGCTTTATTTCTTGACAATCATTCTACGAGGCTTTTTACAAGGAGCTCATTTTTTACGACCGCTCTTTGAAGGGGGGGCAGCTTACAGTACTTATCAGATTGTAAAGTTAGGGATTAGCAAGTTTAACTTCTTCGTTACCAAATCTTTATTATATTATAGTTCTCAACTCGGATAATATAAATTATTTCAATTATACTGCATTTTTGTTGATTTTACAAGAGATTGTAAAACAATAATTACCAACAATATTAAATTATACAATGACAATTAACCTGAAAATGAAGAAAAAATATTTGAAAGCTCTTTACGTTGATTGACTGTACTCGTATAATTGCAATACTCACCTTATTTGTAGAACAATCATCTCGAATAAGGACATAGATCCGGCTGTAATCGTGGATAGTCATAGTCTCCGTATCATGGTAACATAATCTTTCATTCTTTATAATTGCAATTTAACCTTTTAATAATAAAATTGTATTTTCTCCCAAATTCTTAACTAGTAACTATATTCGTAGGAGTATAATTTCAGCTATAGTCGTTAATATTAGTATATAATTGTCGTGGTCTACGTATATTGGTAACATAATTGTAATAATCACCGTCTTTTCTATCAAATCATAAATTCTGCAATGTAGATGTACTTTGTTTTCAAAATTAGCAGTAACTTTATTTTTAGGAGCATCACCTTTAAATAATGAAAGAGATTCGGCTGTAGTCGTGAATACTCATATATCAACGTCGTGGTCTACGTATATTAGTATAATAACTAGTGGCAGTACTCACCGTCTTTTCTCCCAAATCATGGACTATGCAATGTAGATGGACTCTGTTTCCAAGCTGAGCAGTAACGTTATTGGTAGAAGCATCATCTTCGAAGAAAGGCAGAGGTTCCGCTGTAGTTGTGGATATATCATCGTCATGGTCTTCGTATATCACCGTGAAAGCCTCATGCCAAAATGGCCCGTTCACTATCTTGTCTCCCAGTTTAAAGTCTGTAATAATATTTTAGTTATATTATTTGTTACATAGACATTTACATTTGCGTTACGTTGTAAGAATTGGAGTATATATTTATATATTTTTACAGGTATATCGCCTACAAACAGTTGTTGTAGACTAGGCAAGTTATTAGTAGTATTATTTTTCAACCTAAATATTAAGCAATTCAAAGTATGCCTGCTGAATTTTGTACACAGATTTAAAAGTGACTTTGAAACATGTTTGTGTTAAAATTAATCCTACAATAAATAACCTACTTATCAATAATAATAAATAAATAAAATACAATGCTAAATATAATACCACGAAGCTTGTATATTAATGTCTATGACATGTGTCTGCGCTGGGGCTTTAAAAAAGCAATGTAAAAGCTAACAAGCTGTCAAAACGGATTGGTCTGGCCTGCCATTCTAGAAAGCACCCTGTCAGGTATACTACAAACATCCGAATCTTCATAGATGGTCTTGTTGGGCTGAGATATCATAATCTGGTAGTGATATTATAAGCTGTTTAGCTCTGTGCGACAACTGCACCGGGGAGGTTCCGCATAATTGGACCTTCACCGGTGTAGGAACGAATCGAACGTATCGCTGAAGAGGAAACGCTCCTGATACCGCTCGTAGCCACCCTCGTCAAGTCCACGCCAAGGAACTGCTGGTGGTGGTGTGGATTACTAGGCTAGTCGTTTCCCTAATCCTATCAGGTCAATAAACATCTTCAAGGCAGTGCAATAATAGGTAAAGTAAATGCTTATTTTTTTAAAGATTCGGATTCACATTTAGCCAACTTTACGAGTACTATAGGCACATCATTAAAAGTGGCAAACTCATCAATGACTCTAGCGTACTAAACTTAAGAAATATCACAAATAAATTATTGTATCCCGAACAGGAATCGAACTTGGTACCACAGAGGTCACACTATACACTACACAAAGTCATAATAGGCTTCTTTAATTATCAAGTCTTATAGGATGGTTTTATTGAACCCCTACCCTATTTTGTCGGAGCTCTTACGCGACAAACAAATGTGAGAAATATTAATGTGACAAGGTTCTGACTATAAAGGAGACTTCATAATAGCCAAGAACGTTTGTCACCATCTCCGTAAAATGACAGCATAACATTGGAACGGAACAAACTGAGATTTAAAGGAAGAAAAAAGGAAATTAGTTCAACAAAGAAATAGCGTGGAAAACAGAGAACTCATAATTAGTGCAATTAAAATAGAAGGACCCTTTTGTGATGCCGTAAATACAAGTAGCTCGTTATTTAATTAAGTTGGGTTTAACTTATAAGAGACAAAATAGGTTGCTAATAATTTTTTATGGCAATTTATTTTAGCAATCGTGGCTAAATGATAGTGATAAAGACTGTGCGCCTAAATCTAAATGTAGCTTGGACTTACTAGGATTAAATTACTCGCAAATACTCTAATCACGAGACAAATAATAATAATAATAATTGCGGGGTAGACAGAGATAATTGAGCATGTTTTATATACTAACTATTAGTTACTAACTAACCAAAAAATCTCAAATACTCGTATGTTTGATTAATCAAATCATTGTAGCAAAATTGGACAATGAACAAAGACATTATATACATAATAAGAATCAAAGCTAGACGAATCGGTACAGATAGAAGAAGTGTTCCACGTGCATTTTTAATTCGATTATTTTGTTGTTCCACAGACAATATGCCGACCTGCGTACTTTAGAAGTACAAAACACGTTCTTCTACGACAAGAGAACCTCGTAACACTTAATTTTCGTAAGTAATCATCACAGTCATAGAACCGACTCCTAGACCTCCACTGTTAAAGATGGGCCTTCCAGAAATTTCTGACACTTGCCACGCTGCTGGCCAGACGGGTTAGCGAGGGTCGGATGTCAATTTTTAATAACAATTTATTAACCATTCTACCAGTTGATATTAGTGGAATCCGAACCGACTGCTTAACGTGCTCTCCAGGGCACGGGAACGGTGGTGTGGTAAATCTATGTACGTACAATAGTGTATTTCTCAATGATACATAACGGGATTCTAATCGACCTTATCACGTTTATACAACCGAGCTACCACTGCTCTAGGTGTCTGAGACACCTGTCCATCTTTATTGCGACTGTTATGCCCTGCATCACAAGCTTAGCATCATATTGGGTGCTCACAGTTTAAGCCCCGAGGAGGTGCGACGCCTCGCTCCTAAGCCCATACTAAGGGCTCCTTGAAGCCGTAGGGCTAGCGAACGAACTATAATCTAGGGAGGTCACAATAGATCACTACTGGTCGCAGTGACTTGGTGACGAGTAGTCCCACCCTATTTCACATATAATAATAATACCACTGCTCTACCATAAGTAAATGTTGATTAAAATAATATTTTTGAACTTTTCAATTTAATACACGAAACGTTCTAGAAGTTGTCATTAATAAGTAGTTCCGCTACTGAATCACACTTGGCGCTATTATAGTTGCAAACAATTATAGCCTTAAAATATTGATATATAAATAGCCGTTGAAAATTACATTATACAATAAACTACCTGAGATTATAACTAGACTACAACCAAATGAATTTAAAACAAAATTGAAACTCTTTTTTCAAAATAATGCTTTTTATAACCTGTCAGAATTTATTAACATGCTTTGACGGAAAATTCTTTTAAATAGTTGTATAGTTTTGTGGTCTTATGCCTTCTACTGTATTGTGTTCCTATGCTCCTTTGTCTACGATGCATGGTGTTAATAGCATTATTGTTATTATTTTAAATTTTGTTAACTGACATAACAAAATATACTAATAATAATATTAAAATTCTTTATTGCACATAATTTACAAATGTAGTGTACATGGGCGAACTTAATGCCGAAGGCATTCTCTACCAGTTAACCTTTGTGATGGTAAAAAGTGAGGTAATAGAGTGATTGAGATTGGAAATAATAATAGTATAGATACAACATGAATAAAGATATAAATATAACGATTCTTATATAGGTGAAATATACAAATATAGTTGCAAACAATTATAGCCTTAAAACTTTAATCATAAGGTTGATATTAGCTCCAATTATTTCTTAGTTGACCATTATACAAAATAGTTATTTATTTATTTAAAACTTTATTGTACTATGTACAAGGGGCGGCTTAATACCGGTAGGCATTCTCTAGCAGCCAACCTTTGGGACAATAATGCTGAGAATTTTGATTATGAGGTAGGTGCAAAGGGCTTAAATATGAAACTTAATAAAAATATTAAATAAACTTAATCTAAGATAAAACAATACATATTAATATACAAATATATATACTACATACAATATATCTTACATTCAATTTAGTTACACACAACTATAATCTTAAAAACACTAGCTATATGGTTGAAATTCTTTCATGCGTAAAAGAGAACTAGTATGAAAAGTATTTAATTTTTAATTTATTAAACGTTATGTATAATAAAATTGTGTCCAATGTTTGACATCTATCTACATTTGACCTCGTAGATATTAAAGAAGCTTTTTTTGCAGTCCAAAATCATAAATCTGTTATTTCCTATGGGAACAATCCATCTAAATCTACGCTTGGACCTAACTAATTTGAATATTTGTTTGGGATAATAAATTATAATTTCCCCAATTATTTTAAGGATTGATTACCTAGGCGACTATGGGATCGACTGTAGGTATGGTCATACTAATAATTATTAAGGGTACTACAACATTGATTTGATTTAGTCATGTCATAAATTCGAATATGAGAAATAGGCTTCTAATTTAAAACAAATCAGTTGTTAATCTAAAATTAAAGATTTAAATTAAGTTATAAGTAAATACTTCTTCCAGTACTGTCGTACGGAGCAAAAACGTGGACACCGACAGTGGGTCTGATACAAAAATTTTAAGTCACTCCAGAAAAATATATTTCTCATTGGTACATGCCGGGGTTCGAACAGACATTAAGGTTTATTTTTGTTTAAGGAAACCGTTCTTACAACCAACCCCCAACCGCATACAATAATCTCGAAAAAAATGTATTTTTATTTAAATTGTATAAGAACACATTATTTCAAGATTTACTACCTGGTTTTATCACTGTGATAGTAAAGTTGAAACAAGAAACCCAAACTGATCCAGAAAGGTACGACATATTTATTGTCAAAGTTGTACCTGCCGTAGGTTATGCGACACCAGATAATCTTATCAAGCCAGAGTTCGAAGAAAGAAAACTATACTTGGTTAACTTCTGCTAGATCACATTAACTAAATTGTTTTGAAATCTAGAAGTCAGTAGTCACAGTCTGTTTTATTACAGCCTAGAACCTAGTCGTGGACCTCCACTATTGGAGATGGGCCTTCCAGAACTTATTTATGGAGATTTTTTTATTTATTTAGGTTTACAAACAGTAACACACATATATATAATAACATTTAAATAAACAAAGAAGACAAATTTCTAAGCATTCCATGGATTCACCGTGCGGGTGCCGGGTCCATCGTGTGTGGGTAAGAGATGAGAAGAATGGTGTCTCGGGCTTGCGACCGACAATTGGCTGGTTTAAGAAAAGGAGGCCTCCTTTTTTTTCTATTGCGCGATAATACGCTCACCATCCACCATTCTACTTCTCTCCCTACCCAACCAAATACTGTATGATTCCGTTAATGCCGTCTTGGAAGCTCGTTCTATAAATGTATTGACGGCAGACCTGCTTAGGCCCAATTCTTTGAGTAAGTGATGCAAAGATTTTGCTGGAACTTCTCTTGCACCAACTTCCACTGCGTAAAGCTGAGTCTTGAACCCGTTCCTGATCATTTCTTCTGTGAGATCATAATATTTATTCGACTTCATGTTGTGGTCTTTTGGAATATTTGATTCCCACGGAACGGTAAGTTCAATAAGGATAACTTTTTTCAAGTTCCGAGAAAACACTAAGATGTCTGGCCTATAGGCTGATACAGCTAGTTCATCTGGGATCCTATAATGGTGTTCAAATGTATCCATGAGAATTTTCCAGTCTGATGCGGCGCCAAGGATCGAGGTGGGCTTGCATTTAGTTTTCGTGCTTTGCCCTTCCTTTACAAATGTGGTCAAAGTTTTATTGTTAAGTATGTTACCAACGACGTAAACCACAGATTATATAAATAGGTAACTTCAGATAGTGAAGTTAAACAACAATTTGTAAAAAAAGAACAATATGAGTAACGAAGAAAAAAATAAGTAAATAACAATAATGATAGGTATCGATAACACATGGTCTTAGTATATCCAAAATAGACTTCCTAAAAATTTGGCCTACTCTCGTTATGCTGCAGCTGGCCAGAAGAATTGACGAGGGTCTAATGTTCAAATCAAATATATTTATTGTGATATAAGTACATATTTTTTATAACATGCTAAACAACTCTGTACGATAGAGTGAAGTAAGTAATGTGTCTGCACACTTCGCGAGGTGACCCCGTGCTGAAGTAGAGCATGATTACCCTAACCAAAATTTTCAATTTGGTAATGTTTAGTTTATAATAAATGCGTAAATTACCAACTAAATACATATATAAATATATAAAACAATACTCATTTTTAGTAGTAAATAAAATAAATAAATATTAAATAAATGTTCTTATTAAATTATGATATCCCTCACCACAAAATCCACACATCTACCTTTAAATCCATTTAGTTTAATTCTTATTAGAATTATTTTGGAACGTAGTTTAGTAATATTTCTGATTTCGCCAGACCCAGGCCAATTATCCATTCCTTCAGACGTGTCCTACCGCTGTGTTTAACCAGACTTTGTATTATTTGAGACGGTACCTGGTTAAATAGTCTAGGGCCGAGCCAGTAATAGAAGCGTGATCCAAATGTAGTATTAGTCCTATCAAAGAGTAAAACTTTGTTTTTCGACACACGAGTACGCTCTGTGATGCACAGCTTTGCAAACTAGGATGGGCATAGGAATACAAAACCAGCCTGAACATGTACTGTTGTCGAATGTTCAAAACCTTCACTTCACTATAAAGTGTTTCTATATGTTATTTTCTTAACGATTCCAGAAGTTGGTATGAGTGGAACCGATTAGTATACTGACTCGTGTTTAAAATTTATGACAAATGTACGTAATAAAAGTATATTTCTAAGAATATATTCTGTCCTATTTTTACAGAAATAGTTGGAAGTTTGTTCTTTCTTATTCCACTGTATTTTATTCTTTAACTTTATTTGTCCTGAGTTTTAGATTTCAAAACAAAAGTTAATACGATCTAGCTGAAGTCTATGTATTATAGTTTTCTTTTAGCAAACTCTGTCTTGATAAAATTATCCGTGGCCATACTCTGTATCTTTCGCCGCAACTGCTAAAAAGTTTAAGTAGTGAATTTTATTTATATATTTAAAAACTTTATTGCACTATGTACAAAGGGCGGGCTTAATGCCGCTAGGCATTCTCTAGCAGCCCACCATTTGGTACAATACAGAGAATTTCGATTATGAGATCAGATAAAGATCAAATAAAAAACTTAATTTTAAAGAAAATTAAAATCAACTTATTCTATAGGTCACAATGATATTTATAAATTTTTGACATTAATTAGCTACTGTCAATTACTTTATTTTTATTTTTATATAATAAATTCTCATAACGAAACAAATGTATGCTTAAGTGTATATTCAATGCATTGCACTGATAAATTGTGATTAGGGATCGCTTTCAAAATCACCTCCTTTTCTCATACTGCAATATGATTAAGAAACAACCTCCTAACCTTACCATTGGAATGGTTGTAAAAATAGCAAGCTGTATGCTCAAATTTTTGAGATGAAGTCCAGATCTTAGTTAGTTGTTTGTATCTGTTTATATTTTGGTATGACTGCATCTTGTTATGAGCATCTAATAAATAAATATTTTTAAAAAATAACTTAATTTATTTGTGATATTCTCGAGTTTGCTACGCTATAGTGATATCTTTGTCTTGTCGAGCTTGTTATGATTGGCCTATAGTAAAGTTGGTTAAATGTGAATCAGCTTCTTTATAAACGTGGTTCCGGAAGAGGAACAGTCGTGATGTTACTTTATGTAGTGATCTATTTTTCATTAATTTATTTTTTTTCAATAAATAGTTAACAATAGATTACTTATATATACATATATAATCTATACTTATATATACATATATAAGTAATCTATAGATATATATCTACTGCCTCCGTGGTCTAGCTGTTAAGTCCGTGGATTAAGACTCAGAAGTACCGGGTTCGATTCCTGGTCGGGACATAAAATATATTTATTAATGTAAATAAATACATTTAAATATTATTTAATTTATTTTTGATATTTTTCGAGTTCGGTATGCTGGAGACATCGACGAGCTTGCCACTTGTCATGATTGGCCTATAGTAAAGTTGGCTAAATGTGAATCTGCTTATTTATAAGCGTGGTTTCTGACCACCCCGAAAGGTCGTAATGATACTTTACTTACTTTACTATATATAAAACTAGGTCATACTAGAAACAGAGGGTGGTTATCCGCCGAGATCCTGCCGGGGATTGTCATCCCCAACCCAGGCCCATTGATCATCCGTGCCTGGATTATTTCTTACATGTTCGGATATGATTGCATCTCAAAGCGGTTTATTCAAAGCGTTTGTAGGATACAGGAATAGGTTCACCCGTTAATGATGTTCTTTTGTGTGTTTTATTTAGCGGTATCGCTTCGTCACAGGTAGAGAATTATATTTATCGTCAGGGGTTCGTAGCAAAAGTGAGATGGTATTAGAGGTAGGAGTTGCCAGTAAAAAGTATAGGTACAGTTTACCAAATTATTGGCAGCAGTGTGAGTCTGTGCCTACAGATATTAAATTTAAAAACAATTATCAAATAGCTTCTTTGTAAGGCATGAATCACTCGTTCGCGTAATCTAAACATCAATCGAGCATGTGCTGGAATTCAGAGAGAATTAAAACTGATACTAAATAGTAATACTGATTAAAACGTCTGACGCCTTTGTGTTGGCTCTAGCTCTTTGTTCATCTGGTCTAATAAACTAACCCACCTTAACTTTATAACATTTAACAGTCGTTTGTGTATATTTATTATGTTATTACAAGGTAAATTGTATAATTAGATTTTTAGAGACCTATTTAGTTCTAACTATTTTGAGCAATATGCGTAGGTCTTAAACTATGTGTATTTAGCCTTTGATATTAAGCATTTAATTAAAATTAAAATAGCACTGTTAGCCAACTTTACTATTAGTCTAACATGACAATATCGTCGATGTTTCTAACATGGTTCGATAAATTTTACCTGGTAAAGAAGGTGCAATTACGCCTAATGAGCGTACTAGTAATGGGCAGAAGAGTAACAGGGTAGCCGATGTGGTCATCTTGGCCTGGTGCACCCCCTTGGCGGTGCCATAGACTTCATCTGCCGCGACTTCTGTTATCCTGGTAACAAAGAAATAATAAACTATTATTAAATCATAATGAAAATACGGAAGGTAATATCTTTTTATAAATATAAAATAACGTACGTGCCAAATAATTGCCCTGGGGAACACCGTCGCGTATAGTGATAACGTATTAAAGACGTGAACATTTCCGCTTACTTTCTTATAAGGGTTGGCCTCATTTCCTTTTATCTTACGTCTCAGTTAAAGATCCTATGCAGGAGAACGTAATTATGTCGGACAGTTTCAAATGCCTCTTACATGTCTAAGAAGACAGTATAGTGAGTTATATTTAAGTATTTTTAGAACAAATTGTAGCAAATGTTCTATAATATATAATATCTAAATTGATTAAAATATGAGCAAAGACCACGCACGGGACAAATAGTAGGATTATTTCTCGCCAGGTAAACGAATGATGAGATTACTGGTGGGGGTTGCATGATAATGGCAAAATATCGCGTGCAGTAGAGACACAGGCTGATGATTAAAACATCGAAAGCTACAGAGGAAATTTCTTAGCATTTTATGCTCACTGAACTCACAACATGTGTGTATAAGATAGTATATAATACTCAAGTCTTAAAGGTAATGGGAACGGTTGAACAATGCCATTGTATTAATACAAACTACGAGAAGTCGCTTGGTACAGTCAGGGTAAAAAAATAATATTCATAAACGAAATAATAATTGAATATTACAGCTTTCAATTTGTACTATCCAGGCAGAAAACTTATACCATATTTTTATTAATGTCTGGTAATACAACTTAATGAAATATAAAAGATTTTTTAAATCTTTGTTTCTTAATTATTATCGGCATATATGTATCAAAAATAATTATTATGTATAAAAATTGTTATTAGACAAACATTATGTTTACATACATATTGTTTATTGTTTATTAATCATTCTTAGGAGTTTATAGGAACCATTGTTTTTTTTACAGACAGGTCACACAGCGCCATCTAATTTCCGTGGTAAGCTACGAGGCTTGTGTTACGGAAACTAAATGGTTGATAAACTACATATTATACTTTTTTTTTTTTGTAAATATATACATATAAACACCCAGACCGAGACGAATTATACAATGTACAACTTGCCCCCGGTGGGAATCGAACCCACGACCTCCCGAGTTCACGGCAACGTTTGTTACTACTAGACCACGGAGGCGGTCAATTCTTGGATTCGTCAAATTTATTTTTTTCTTATTTGATACCTATTAATATCAAATGAACATAAAATAAAAATGGCTGAAATAGCTGGCTGTTGTTAGCAAGGAACAGTCTGCTAATAAGGGCATAGTGCCTGAGAATAACAAACTTAATTCTAATAGTCGAAAGCAGCTGTAAAGAGGCATTGTCATATATATTGCCTACACTAAAATCTAAATATTAAATGTCTAATAATTAATATATCACGTATTATACTATAATGATTACAGTATGTAATCAATATTTATCTGATGCAGATCCCGTTATAATTATCACAAAAGCTTTTATTAAAATGTAGTTCAAAATCCAACTCAACTGAACAAGGTTGTTACTTACCTAGCTACCCCAATACGACTAAATTTCGGTTTGAGAACGTGTAGAGTTACCATAGGTGGCATTCTAACAGGCTTACTCGAGTTCAATTCACACTCGCAGACCAAACAATGTACAAATATTGACGTGAGTAAGATGGTCGTGTTATAGTGAACGTCAAGCCCCAAAAAATATATCCGAAGTGAAATTTTAAATGACGGATGAAAATGATATGTGACTCTACAATTTACGGTCAGTATAAAATAAATACGTAGAAAAATATACTTTATTGACATAAACATTATGTACACAGCTTACGTGCGTAGACAATGATAGGGGTGATGACGAGGCACTGTACCTTAAAGAGCTGCCTCCGTGGTCTAGCGGTTAAGTCCGTGGATTTAGACTCAGAGGTACCAAGTTCGATTGCTGGTCGGGTCACAATAATATTTATTTCTTTAAATAAATAAATTTAATTAATATTTCATTTATTTGTTATTTCTCGAGTTTGGTACGCTAGAGTCATCACTTGCTATTTATAGTGAAGTTAGCTAAATGTGAATCAGCTTCTTTATAAGCGTGGTTTCTGACCATCACGAAAGGGAAACGGTTGTGATAATGATAATAATATTTATTTCTTTAAATAAATTTTAATTAATATTTCATTTATTTGTTATTTCTCGAGTTTGGTACGCTAGAGTCATCACTTGCTATTTATAGTGAAGTTAGCTAAATGTGAATCAGCTTCTTTATAAGCGTGGTTTCTGACCATCACGAAAGGGAAACGGTTGTGATAATGATAATAATATTTATTTCTTTAAATAAATTTTAATTAATATTTCATTTATTTGTTATTTCTCGAGTTTGGTACGCTAGAGTCATCACTTGCTATTTATAGTGAAGTTAGCTAAATGTGAATCAGCTTCTTTATAAGCGTGGTTTCTGACCATCACGAAAGGGAAACGGTTGTGATAATGATAATAATATTTATTTCTTTAAATAAATTTTAATTAATATTTCATTTATTTGTTATTTCTCGAGTTTGGTACGCTAGAGTCATCACTTGCTATTTATAGTGAAGTTAGCTAAATGTGAATCAGCTTCTTTATAAGCGTGGTTTCTGACCATCACGAAAGGGAAACGGTTGTGATAATGATAATAATATTTATTTCTTTAAATAAATTTTAATTAATATTTCATTTATTTGTGATTTCTCGAGTTTGGTACGCTAGAGTCATCGACGAGCTTGCCACTTGCTATGATTTGATCATGATTTATAGTGAAGTTAATGTGAATCCGCTTCTTTATAAGCGTGGTTTCTGACCACCACGAAAGGGAAACGGTCGTGATAATGATAATATAAGCCCAGGTCACTAAAAATAAATAAATATTCTGCCTTATCTATGTATCTAACAGTTTATTATTATTATTATTTTACGTACCTATGGCATTGGAAGTAGCAAAAAGGTTTCGCACGCGAACGTCGTAAAAAGTTTGATCTTTAGTGTTATAGCCCGATAAGTGAGTTGACGTTTGTCTGGGTAGTCACTGCACTCGTCTACCGTTTTACGATTTACTTGAACGGAAGAAGGAGGTTTAAACCAAACATTTTAGAACAGGGTATAGATTTATCACTTACTTTTTTTCTCTTTTACAGTAAAGCACGTAAATCATACATTTGGATTGCGTATCAAAATCTCAATGACTTATTAATCTTTAACCATGTAAGTTTATTTTAAGTGGAAATCAACTTCGAAATATATTTCTATTAAATTAATAGACATACTACGAAAAAAGTTTATTTAACAATTAAGAAATCCGACGGCGAAAAAAATTAAATTTTAATTAAATACTGAAAAGAAATAAATAATACTCAATAAACTAAATTGAGTAAAAATGAACATAAAAACAACAAAAAAATAAGACTAAGGATTTTGTCGCCATAAAGTTCGAGAACCGCTTAACTACACCACTGAAATAATTGTATGATTGATAGAAATAATAAATTGTAATGCAAAAACATACATCAATGTTTTGCACATGCTTTAACAGTCGTTCAGTGACACTCGCATGAGGTGATTCGATTGACGTGAGAATCGTCAATATCGGCCCATGTTTGGTCCCCAGTCTCCCACAAAGGTACAAATATACATACATGTATACATAGGCTGATAAACACATAACTCATCTTAGCGTCACCGTCGTGTAAAAAGACAGACTTATAGTTGTAAAGTATTATTACAACCGTTTCCCTTTCGAGGTGATCAGAAACCACGCATTCTAAAGAAGTGCATCCAACTTTACTATAGGCCGGCCCATCATGATAAGTAGCATGCTCGTCGATGTCTCTAGCGTACCAAACTCGAGAAATATACCAATAAATAAAAAATAAGAAAAATGACTCGACCAGGAATCAAACGCGGCACCTCTGCGTGTAAATTCACGGACTTATAGCTGTAATTCTTGCAAAATAATTATTTGAAAAACTAGAACCATCAATACACACCCGTATATATGAAATGCTTCCACGAAACTAATCTAATTCGCATGTCTATTAGTTCGTAGTCGAACCTGATTGGTTGATTTATAGTGCGACTTCGTTTGCGCGTTTTGTATTGAATAGGCTTATCTATATACATATATTAAATATATATTGTATATTAGATTTAACAATTATTGTATTTGTTTTAGTGCCATAATTACTGGATATTTTACAAATCTATAAACGACTCAAATTGTTAACAAAACTTTGTAACTTTTGTATAAAGCAAGGTCAACTGAAAGAAATGTCTGTACGGCCGTACCTGTAGGACCGAATATTTATCTAAATTAATAATAACCAATTTTTATTACATTCATATTTCTAAATCTTTTTAACACTTTCAATAAAATATGCTTTTACAGACGCAAAATTAATTTTAAGTAACTATTAATATTATAAATGTGAAAAAAGGTTTTTCTGTTTGTATGTATGTATGATTTTAAGTAAATTAGGCAAACATATTCTCGGGTCGAGACTACGGCATGTGACCCTATGGCCTTTTAATCTGTTTGTGTATGGTTGAGGTTCTAGGAGTGGACTGGAATGTATATTTATTTTTTTGTGAATTGTAATAGCTTCTAGTCTTGCATCTAGTCACATCTAATTACACAAGAACCCTTTCCTTAAGCTAGATTTGAAGCTTAAGCTAGAAACGCTTTTAATTTTTGCAAAATGGCAACCCGAAATGTTAAAACAAGCATAATATAATTGAAAATCCTATCTATATCCCGTTTCATTTCATAATGTTCATCAATGTGTAATGTGTGTGTCATGTTTTCTTTATAATGGCGATATTTAATTATCAGATTGTGGTTATCGACAAGAGGATACACTAGGTCCCACTCTTCTTAACCTCACCATTCAACCTATGATTAATTCATTTTAGATATTAACTGTTGGTATTTTAGATGATGGTACTATCGCATCATAGAAAATCTACTCAGTGATTTATCAAAATTTATCTCCTTATCAAATAATTTAGACCTAAAATTAAATCCTTTAAAATCTTTTTTGGCCAGTGAAAATGATTATTAACGTTTCAACGAATCTTGCCAACGGTTTCATCTTTCTCAACAAAAAAATAATTCAATTTACTTTGTGCCCCTTTTACAACCGAATCCATTTTAAATATATTAGATAAAATGAGAAACATACCAACGGGCTTTGAATAAATGTGAATCCTTGTAA
The DNA here is from genome assembly GCA_910589645.1 of Tinea semifulvella. NCBI lineage: Eukaryota > Metazoa > Arthropoda > Insecta > Lepidoptera > Tineidae > Tinea > Tinea semifulvella. The sequence continues at coordinate 3,930,428 of OU342604.1, forward strand.
CCACATGCATTTATAAGGCTTTATTTTTAATTAAAAATTGTTTGGCTGTTCCTGAACTAATTTACTTATTGATATGCTGTTCATCTTGACTTGCTCTTGACGAATTTTATAATTTTGATCCCGTTCTTGAACCATTAGGTTTACCACGTAGTGATGGTAGGCTGGATGGTATGTCTCTTATACCATGGAGTAAGGGACATTTGCTGCTTGCCATATTTCCTCTACCTCAAAAAAGGCCAGTTCGTACAGCTCATACAGCCGAATCTAAAAAGCACATACAATATAATAGCATTAAACAAAGTTATAACTTTGTGGCATTTAGGGTTGAAACAATGGGGGTATATTTTCTTGATGGATATCAAAAAGCTGGGTAAACGAATTTATCAAAAGTGTGGAGACCTCAAATGCCATAACTACCTAAAACAAAATATTTCCTGTATACGAGAAAATGCGGCGAGAGTTTTAGGTCCTCCCAGGTTGTAAGCCCTTAGTTTATTTTGTAGAATAGTTTTATTTTAATAGGTATTTTTAGTTTAGTTTTATTTTTTATTTTATTTTATTTTTATCAATAGTTTCTAATTTATATTAGTCTATAAAGTTATTTTATTCCTTCAAATTAAATTTTAAGTTTGAAAAAACTAACGGCAACGAACTCTGTTTCTACGAAAATTTAATAAATAGATCCTTGTGATAGAAAATTTATTTTCATCAATATAATTAATTCAATTTAGTCAAAGTACGTTGTCAAAGCTGATACCTCAAGGTTAAAATAATTTCTAGGTAACACTTTGTAAAGGTTAAAGTTCCTTACAAAATATAATATTAGGCAATTACAAAAATCTTTATCACAGCCACTAGAACACACTAGACCTCCACTCATGGAGATAAGCCTTCCAGAAATATCTGGAGAATTTGGCCTAAACGCTGGTTGGTGAGAGTCAGATGTATTTTTCTTTTAAATTACAAGTTATTAACGATTCCACAAGTTGGTATTAGTACGGGATCGACGGCTTAACGTGCTCTCCGAGGCACGGGAACGATAATGTTGTAAAACTATGACAAATATTACATATATAAAAGTGCATTTGTTATTGGTACATGCCGGGGTTCGAACCCACCTCTTTACGATGTTAAGGGAGGCTTTACCGAGCCACCACTGCTCTAATTACAATAAATAATAATAATAAAGTCATTTATTCCTTAATTAATTATTTATAATTTTTTTTTACATAATTAATAACAATTTCAATTAATAAATAGGCTTTAAATAATAATAATACTAATTTAATTTACTATGTAACTAAAACTATGTTCTTATATCTATATAATAAGTTTAATGTTTATTTATTTTAAAATTATTAATAACTATGTCAAAATTAATTTTAATAATAATGTCAAATAATATCTATAGTTTTTTTTTTATAATTTAATTCAGGACCCCTCGTCGGGTAAAGCTCTCCTCCTTTTCTATCCATTTATTTCTATCCTGTGCCTTGTCTATCCAGTTTTTTTCAGCTTCTGTTATTATCTCGTAATTACAATAAGTTGTCAAAAACAAATTTGTGAGTAAAAATTATTTAAGTGAGATGAATTTTCATTTTTTTTTCTATTTTTTTTAAACCTTACATTTCTACCGTAATTCGGGTAAGTCGTACTCTTAAATTATATTATATATTTTTTTACACATTTATCATTATAGATAGGTACATGACATTAGCGCGGTGGTGGCTTGGTTGTAAGAACGCGTTCCTTAAATCCTACAAAAGTCGATTCAAGTCGGGTCCCCGGCATGTACCAATGAGAAATTTTATAACACCACCGTTCCCGTGCCTCGGAGAGCACGTTAAGCCGTCGGTCCCGATTCCACCAATACCAACATGCGGAATCGTTAATAAATAGTCTTAAAAAAATGATATATATCCTCGACAAGCCCTCTGGCCAGCGCGGCGTGTGTAGGCCAAATGCTCCAGAATGTTCTGGAAGGCCCATCTCCAGCAGTGGAGGTCTAGGGCGCTGTGTTCTAGTTAGTTACTTTTAAGTACCTACTCGCAAAATCAGGTCCTAAAATTACGGCACCAAAAACTGTGTTGGCCATTGATAATTAAATGAATATTTATGAAAGCTTATTAACATAGTTTAGTTGTTATCGGTTGACAATGAAGAAAAAATAGTTATATAATATTCCAAACAGATGTAAAGATGTCGCACAAATAAAAACAACAGTTGTGTGGGTAGGGAGAAAAAACAAAATAATAAACTGGTGATATGGCTTTGTTTATAGAACAGAAAAAACGAGTAGAACTCGTTAAATCTTGTTTTTGGCGCATCTTTGCGTTTCAATTATCAGTCCATACTTTTTCACACGTCTGAGTCATAGTGATAGGTTTTAACTGGAATTCCAAATGGATAAATACTCATTTCCATTTTTACTCAAGTATTTATCCAAAATGACGAATAAATATTTTATAAACAACAGCGTTTTACTTCGACGACGGCACCAATGCAGTCTTGTTAGTCCATTGCCAAATTGTGCACAAGGGGTTAGTATATTTTGCTTTAAGTTATTGCTAATTTTATGCAATTCACAAACAATCACTCATTTTCATAAAAATATATTATTATTTTTTAAATTTACTTGACAAATCAATAAAAATAATAATGATATATTTATTTATATTATATTATATTTTTAAATAATCGAATAAAAATGGTAAGATGTCGATGTTGAGTATCCATTTAATAATAAGGATTTTTTAAAACTTATTCCAGTATTTATTTAAATAAAAACTTATTTCGTCAAGCGTTATAAGTTTCAAATCAAGCTCAAGGCCAGATAGATATTTTTGAGTAACAGTTGCACTGGCAGTTAGCCCTAATATATTTAATTTGAGGTAAAAAGAAGCAAATTATAAAGTTATATTTAAATATTAAAAATATAAGTAAATAAGAAAAAAAAACTTATTCTATATCGCTACCAATAGCCATAGTGTAAGTAGTCATAGGTCCTAGTTCCACTAACAACAAATTGTGGATTGTCATTAAAATTGACATAAGAACCAGTCTGCGTGGCGAATGTAGGTCTAATTCTTCAGAAGAGTGTTCTGGTAGGTTGTCTTCTGCAGTGGACGTTTAGGACTCTCTAAGTATCGAGCTAAGTTAAAGTGGCTGCCAATTCGTTATTTCTGTGTAGTCTCATCACACTAATTTTATATCAGACTCATTTGCAGTTGTTGCCGCAAATCTCTGGAAGAACCTACCCTTAGATATCCGACAGGCGCCAAAAAGGACATTGTTTAAAAAAAACATTAGTTTTAGAAGTATTTTAATTTCTCCCATATCTTTAATTTGCTCGAACCTTCCACATACAATGTCCCTAAGATTGACCGAGTAAGAATGTCTAGCGAAATTAGGTCCCGCCTTTGTACATAGTGCAAAAAGTTTTAAATTAATATATAAATGATAATGATGGAATGGGCTACTGTATCTACTAATCATGTGCTGTACTATTTCTACAATTATTTTGTGTTCTGCAGTTTTATCGTTGTACCGAGATAAATTCATATTTCTAAGCAAAAACTGTCCGGTTTGGAAAGGCTCCAAAATTTCCGAATACGTCCCCTGAATGCTAACGAGTTGGGTTTTCATTAATTTTATTGCTACTGCCAGATTAGATTGAGTGTGCCTACTCATAGAAAATTGCCGATAAAATATCCAGTCTCCCTTTTTAATAAAACGTGGGTTTAAGACCTTTGCAATTGTTTTTTTTTAGTTTTCAAGAGTTGTTTTTTTTAGCAATCCTGGATCTGGTGCTGGTACCATCGTGAAAGTTTTTTTTTTTTTATCGTCAAGATTTTATACATAACTTTATAGGATAGTAAATTGTTCCAAGGCTCATTGACGTCTCTGGTGACAATAGGGCTGGCAGTTTTTTCTCCCAAAAATTAAGTATCATAATTCAAAGGGGAAATGCTGCTAGTGTATTGGGCACCATGCCACAAGACAGCGATTTGGAGGAGCTATTTTTGTTGTAAGTATTTAATTTTTATTTTCATGTATTATTAATTTTTAGGTTTAAATTTAGATTTTTTGTAATATAGTTTATTTAATTTAAGGTTTTGGATAGTAAATAGGCATACAATAATTAAAAATTATAAATAATAATAATTTAGTGATTACAAGTAAAATATATTTACAATCAATTAAACGTCTAAGGACATGCAGAGAACTTCAAACGGCGGAAACACTTATTGAAAGATATATTTTAGGCCATTTGGAGTTGAAACTCTCGGGCCGTGGGGACCAAGTGCATAGGAAATTTACAAGGCGTTGTTAAAACAGCTTGTCAAAACCTCAGGAGATAAGAGGGCTAGGAAAAAATTGGGCCAAAGAATCAGCAATCCATTCAACATGGCAATACTGCCAGTATCCTTGGCACTTTGCCCATTGGTAGTGATTTGGAGCAAGATTTTATCTATAATAAGTTTATTTTATTTTTCCTTTATTATTTTTTTATTATTAATATGTATGTACATATATGTTTATATTATATTGCTGTTTTAAATTTTACCTATTTTTTTTTTAATTGCCCCTAGCACGTATCCTGTCTAAATGTCCTAAAGGTTTGGCTGTCAGAGAATGCCTAGCGGCATTAAGTCCGGCTTTGTACGTAATGCAATAAAGTTTTAACATAATTAAATAAAACTATTATTGTTTTTAATAAATTCGGATGTCACAATATTTAATATCTACAATTACCATTTTAATAAGTAAGACACTCAGCCAAGTGTCTGGCCAAGGAGTTGTCCAAACGGCTAACGTAAAAGTCTGGAGACAGGAAAGCTGGCAATTATTTCTGCCAACGTATTATCTTAGCTATACAGAGGGGAAATGTTGCCAGTCTTCTTGGGACAATGACTTAAGGGTCGTCTCTAGAGGACATTTTTTATTTATAGTTTATTTTTTGGTAGGTTAAGTTTATATTTTTTTTTTACTTTTAAGTAGATTTAATTAAGTATTTATACTTTTTAGTCCAATAAATATTACTTTAAAACAGTAAGGTGGAAAATTCCTACTTACTTACATACATACATACATATCTTCACGCCAGATCCCTTGCGGGGTAGGCAGAGACAATTGAGCGCCATTTGACACGATCACGACATACTTCTTTCGCTTCGTCAACATTCATTAACCTCTTCATACATGCCTTTTTGTTACGAAAGCTTTTTAATGTGCCTTCAGCTAGTGTTTCATTTATTTGATCGTGATATGTGAGTCTCGGTTAGCCAGGGCCTCTTTCACCCACAACTTTCGCATTATATATCTGGTTCGTCAATCTTTCGTCGCTCATCCTCTCAGCATGCCTGAACTATCGTAGCATGCCTTTCCTTATTTTTGTCCCTATGCTTTCTTTTATACCCACCATTTTCCGTATTTCCACGTTACGTATGCAGTCCGCCAAAGTGACGCCGCAAATCCGACGTAACGACCTCATTTCAACCTACCTACCTCCTACTTATTTATTAAACTAAATTAATTACTATTTTATAATCTCTTAAAATAAATTTAATCGATAAATGATTAAATATTAAAAAATAATTAAAAGTACCTAAAGTAGACAATAAATATATTAAATATAAATATTATTATATAAATAATAGGAAGGGAAGTGATTGACATAGGCTGGATGAGAACCTTATTATTGGCCAATGATCTACTACGAGTTTATTGGCTCCTTTTTCTGCTATTGCTTTTACCTCTGGAATTCTTGCTGCTTTTTCGAGTTGTGATTTCTCTAATTTCTCTAAGTGTAATCTAAATCCACGGACACAGTTATGAACAAAGGATAAATTAACTAAATCGAGTTAAAAAATAATCCTTAGGCGAAGGTACAAATAGAATAAATTGGGTAGATTATAGGACGATTACAAAATCAGTTTTTGTGGGTTCACTTACAGTACCCGAAAAAGGTAAAAGAATAAATAGGAAATTGTATTTTTATCAAAATTAGTTTCGACTCGAACCGACGCTATTTTTAGAGATCCAGTAAATAATCTACATTGAAATTGAATGAACGGCGTCTGTCGAATCATTAATTCGGCTGCACCCACACTCTTTCAAGAAAATTTATTCTGGCTGGTTTCATAGTCTATGGAAGTACATATAGATTTCGAGAAGAAAACTCTTATTTCTCTGTGGTACATTTTTTTTATTATACTGTGGCACGCACGACACGTGACACCACGCCCACCTGATGGTAAGCGTTACGCGAGGTCCAAGAATGGGAGCAACTGACGCCAGCTTCAGACGACCGACATCAGACCATACCATTATGCCGGCCTATAAACATGCTTTTTCACACTTCGTTTGAAGGACTCCAGGTTATAGGAATGGGGAAACACACTAGCTGGGAGAGCATTCCACATCTTCAGCATGCGACAGATGTAAGAGAGAGATGTATGTGGATGGTTATTTTGGCCTCTGCGAGTGGTTCGGTTGCGGAATAGAGAAGAAGGGATAAGGTTGTGGAGCTCTTCAGAACATTCACTACAGCGATTCGAGAGTTTTAGACACTGTAGTATCATAATTAGATGTGGAATGTTATCCCAGCAAGTGTATTTAATTTGTATAAGCTGGAGTCCATCAAATTAAGTGTGAAGAAGCATCTTGATAGGCCGGCAAAATGGCAGGGACTGTTATTTTTTTTATATCAAACATTATTGCACAAAACATATTTATACATATGCACAACGGGAGTGACATAATGTCGCTTGACATTCTCAGCCTGTCAGACCTTCGGGACAACGAGAACATTTATGTGAGGTAGGTGCAATATATCGATTACACATATTGGTGTATAGAATATTAATAAATATAAATTATGATAAATATTTATTAATAAAATTATATACACCCATACATATTATACAAGTATACACTACATATTATAAACAAATACTGTTGTCGGTCATCATCAGTGGCAGTTGATCCCATTCTTGGACCACACCTTGTCCATGTCTGCATGTATATCCATCATCTCTCTTTACGTTCTCAATCACCCCAAAACACTCTAGTGCCTTAAATCAAACTGATTTTTTCTAATCCTATTCCTCCTATTACAAAAATCAGCTAAATATTCCTTTACTGTTTCTGCTGTCTTCAGTGGAACAAGCTACCCCTGTCAGGCGTACCATCTGTCAATGTATTTAACCTTCTAGTCACGCTAATTCTTCAGAAACAGAATGCATCTCTCTCGGCGACGACGTAAGAAAATTGTTTGGAACTCTATTGTTAGAAATGGGCCTTTCACATATATCTGGAGAATTTGGCCTACACTCACCACGCTGGCCAGACGGGTTAGAGCGGGTCTGATGTCAATTTTCATTGACAATTTATTTACAGTCCCTTAACTTAGTACTAGTGGAATCGGGGTCGGTTTAACGTGCTCTCCGAGGAACAGTGGTGTTCTAAATTTATGACAAATGTACGTAAGAAAAGTGGTATTGGTGGTCACTTTTCAAAATTTATTCATGGTTGTCGAAAATATTATTTATTTAATATTATTATGGTTTTAATTTTAATTTGACTCGGCCACTGTTGATTAAATTTTATTCTAGTTAGACATTATATTATAATTATTTTAGATTATAAGTTGACACGGCCACGAAATTATTATTGTATTTTTTTATAATTTGACATTATATTATAATTATTCAGATTATAATAAATACAGTTCATGCAGGGGACAGGGTTCACCATAACGAAACAACATTATTTTGTGTTAATAAACGATTTGTATTTGTATTTATAAGTTGACACAGCTATAATGCCTCGAATTTGGGTTAAGCTACAGTACTTGTTTATGGCAGGAATGTCACTTACTATTTCGATCCATCCCTAATTAAATTATATCTTTTAATTTATTGTTTGTAATGTTTTTTAATTTTAATAATATTGTAAATTATTTGTTAAGATTGACAATATCCGAGTGTTACATGGAAACCATTTGGAAATAAATATTTGGGAATTGAACTTGAATTGAAAACGTATATTGGCTTATAAACGACGTCACAGCCACTCTCTAACTTGTGCTATTGACCAAAACAGCTAGATTTAGTAAGTGGTAACTTTTATTTGTTTTTTTGTGTTATCTTCTCCTGATGGATGATAATTGAGGTGATAGGGAAGGCAAAGAGTCTAGCCCATACAGCCAAGTCTGGTGTAATATATCTTTCTTTCTTATTAGGTAATTAGGTTGTCATTTAGTTCCAAAACCTAAATATTAAACGTCCAATTTATCGTTTTCCATAATTATACACATTATTAAACAAAACAACACCACTTTTGACTAACAATATGCACAGTAAATTCATTTACAAAACAAAAACTTGTACTTGACATGACTGCCAAAAATGGGGCGAAGGATTCATTGCAACTTTTTTTTTTACTTATCGACCGTAATCGCTAAGATTGCGATCTTTTTTGTGGGGAAATATAAGTATGTCTTGCGGTTTAATTCGAAAGTTTGTATAATGTTAAATGTACGAATTTCTCTGTATTATCCATAACAATAATGATATAAATCTTCAGTCGTATTCGTTTTGCTGGCGCATACAACTTGGTGCATTGTTAGTCCAAGTTAAAAGCCCCGTTTTTCAGTTTCGTGCCATTCAGCGCCAAATTTATGATACAGTCGGGTTTGTAATCAACTGCAATTATTTTCATTTCATTGCTCCTTTTCATGAATCAAATATTATTTATTACAAAAACCAAAGTACGCGTATCATCATGACCGTTTCCCTCCCGGGGTCGTCAGAAACCACGCTTATAAATAAGCGGATTTACATTAAGCCAACTTTACTATTACAATGCATCCAGGTGCTGTTGGAGCTGCAGCGCTACTGCAGTGCATCGGGCATGTTTGACGAAAGAGGTATGCAGCGATGCTCTGCAGATTACGCTCCAGTACCGACAGCCTCCTAAATGTTATTGCTGATAGAGTTGACTCCTGCTATGTGCAACAGTGAGTTAAGGCGGCAAGTTGTTTTATATGCAGGTCAAAATAGAAAAAAAATGCCACTTGCAATCACCAACAAAAAAAAAAATATAAGGTCTTATTTTTACCAAGTCACATATTGTAACGATGATTCTGAGTAAATATCTACTTATTGCATGCAAGTTTATTATATCTGTGTCTTAAATAGGAAAAAAAACCACGTGCAATCACCAAGAAAAAAAAAATAATATGCTATTTTTATCACGTGTGTTCGAATATATATTTTTTATAAGTTTGGACACTTTTCTACATATTGTAACGATGATTCAGAGTAAATACCTATTTATAGCATGCAATTTTTTTATATGTGTCTAAATAGGAAAAAAATGCCACGTGCAATCACCAACAAAAAATATATAATGTTATTTTTATCACGTGTGTTCTATATTTTTTCAACTGCCTCCGTGGTCTAGCGGTTAAGTCTGTGGATTTAGACTCGGAGGTACCGGGTTCGATTCCTGGTCGGAACACAAACATATTTATTGATGTAAACAAATACATTTAATTAATATTTAATTTATTTGTGATATTTCTCAAGTTTGGTACGCTGGTGACATCGACAAGCTTGCCACTTGTCATGATTGGCCTATAGTAATGTTGGCTAAATGTGAATCCGCTTATTTATAAGCGTGGTTTCTGACCACCCCGGAAGGGAAACGGTCGTGATGATACTTTATAGCATGCATGTTTTTGATATCTGTGTCTAAATGGCGGAAAAATGCCACGTGCAATCACCAAAATAAATTATATAATATGCTATTTTTATCACGTGTGTTCGAAAATATATTTTTATCAAGTTTGAACACTTTTCTCGGAATTAGACAAAGTTTTCTGTAGATGTTCCTTGTCACTTGGAACTTTGGAAGTTTTGTTGCAGTATTCGCAGGAATAAAGAATGGTTTACATCTATTTTTTTTCATTCATTTATTACACCCCTAGAACACAGCGTCCTAGACCTTCACTGCTGGAGATGGGTCTTCAAGAACATAATTATTAATTTAAACTTTAGTTTTTTTTAATTTTTAATTTAATTTAATATTGGATATCTCTAATTTTATTTGTGTTATTGTTTTTTTGTTAAATTGAATTTCTATATCTTTTGGTTGTATTTCTTCTGTTTTTTCTCCTTTTCTTTGACTTTTTTAAGTATCAGTAATAAAGTATGTTTCCTAATTTGGCCAATGTATAAACTCAATTATATACTAACCTTTCTGTTCTGTAATGTGCTGTGGAAATGAATGAATAAATAAATAAATAAAATAAAATAAAAATCCCTGGAGAATTTGGCCTACACTCGCCACGCTGGCCAGACAGGTTGGCAAGGAGATCTATACTAATACTAAAACAATTTAAACAGAATAAAATGATAACTTTATCTTCTATTTTAGCCGTTGACCAGCTTCGTCACTACGGCCTGTCTTGTCAATAATGTGAACTGTTCTAGAACCGTCTGGGATCTCTCACAGTGATGGATTAATTTTGGTGCTGTGGTCCATGGGTCGACCATTGTGTGTAATACTACTTGTGTCTTTACTCGGTACCCTTGCTGGTCTCATACCTACATCTGTCACTCGGCTGAAAAGGCCAAATGATTATGGGTTTGTGCGTTTTGGTCGTCTTAAAACAATAGGAGCGTGGGGGCCTAGTGCTAAGAAGTTATTTAAAGAACTTTCTAAGCCGCTGGTTAATGCTGTATGTGACAAGAGGGCTGGCAGTTATTTCGCGCAGCAAATCAGCATCGCTGTGCAGCGGGGGAATGCTGCGAGTGTTCTTAGCACACTGCCACATGACATAGTCATAGGTGAATATGTTTATATATAGTTTAGTTTTTATTTTTAATTTTGTTAGCTTAATTTTTATTTTGTTTTCATTGTACATTATTTTAAATATTAATTAACTTTCTTATTTTTTATAATTCTATATACATCTTATAAATGTGTAAATTTGTAAGGATTAGTCCCTAATTTTATACTAAATGTTCAGATAAGCCACGTCGGTATGAATCTCGTTTCAAAATCATGTTACTATAACCAAAATCAGTTAAAAAATATACAGCATCAATCACTATGATATATCTGCAAGTATATGCAATAAATTACCAGAATCTATTAAACAAGAAGTTAACCATAATACTTTTGTAAGTAATCTAAATGACATCCTCTTCCCTCCTCCTTAGTCGGTACCCCACTGTTGGGGATCGTGACTCCGTCGCGTCCATTGGCTGCGGTCCTTTACGCAGTGGATGGATTTGTGTACTGGGATGTTTAGGTGGTCAGTCACCTGACTAGACCATCGTTTGGGGCTTCTTCCTCTTGTTCTATTACAGTCTACTTTTCCCGTTACTAAGAGTTTTTCCAGATTGTCAGCAATGTGGCCAATATATTGCAGAATTCGGGTAAAGCAGACGGCAGAAAGTCTCTGTCCCTTGGCAAGTTTGAGCTCTTCGAGCACCGAAACGTTAGTGCGTCGTGCGGTCCAAAGAATTTTGAGCAAACGACGCCAGCACCACATCTCAAACGCATCAATTCTTGCCCTATCTGCGGCTTTTATAGTCCACGTCTCTGAACCGTACAAGAATATGGAGAATACGAGCGTTCTGACATGGTGGATTTTTGTCTTCTTGGATATTTTGTTATAAATGATATATTACTAGGAAAATGTTACTACAAATTAATTGAATTCATGCAAGATAAACTCTCTAACATATAAGTAAAATTTATTATTTGCGATCCTTCTCCGAAGTCCAGTTGTTTGTTTTTTCGCGTCGAATATACGAGTATGGGAGTTCACAGCGCGTGAAAACCTTAAAAATAAACTGCATCTTTAGCCCCATTTGGTGTCAAATTTGCATCAATCATTTTCTATAATAATTTACATTGTAGCACATTTTATACATAATAACATTACTTTTGACTAACATTATTCACAGTAAAACAATTTACTAAAAAAAAAATGCACGGGCTAAAGAAACTTATTCAAAATATTGATAGAGTTGTCCAGGTTTTGGAGAATGGATGTTTAAAATTATCTGTGATCAATATTTTGATACAGGCCACGTGATTAGTAGTTAATTAGTAGTGTCACTTTGGTTATTTCAGCCAATGAAAGGATACGCTAAACATGTCAAAAGATAAACAGGCTTGATGCAACTAGCCATAAATATTTTTTTAGCCGGCCTTCGTAATTTTAATAAAACAAAACCAACATGCGAGATTTTCTTTGCCTGGTTTTTAAAATATTGTTAAGAAGACGTATTATTTATCAATTAACGAAATATTTTTATATGTTTCTCTATGTAAGCCCTGCTTAAAGGAAGGACATGTATTCTGTTCCCGGGCTTGTGTGGGCACTATAACTTTAGGAATGTCGCGAATGCGTCGCGTGGCTCTGTGAAATTGCTCGCAAGCTTAACCCTCTTCTAAGAATTTTGGGCCAAAGATCCACCGGGATAAGACCTTTAAATCTTCTGTTTTGAATGGTTAACTTTGCTGACTTAGTATAAGTTTAAATGTTACTTCACTAACCTCGAAGTTATTGTTAAATAGCTAAATTCTTCCATCATCAGCCTGTATCTCTCCACTGCTGAATATAAGCCTCCTTCCGCCACTTCACGCGGTCTATTGCAACTCTCATCCAACCTCCGCCAGTGACCTTCTTCAGGTCATCTGTACGTGGTCTCCACTCTAGAATCCGTTAGCCCTATCGGTCGTCGGATCTGCGGCAGATGTGTCCGACCCAATGTCACTTCAGATTGATAATTTTAAAAGCTTAATGTTAGAAATGGGCCTTCCACATATATCTGGAGTATTTGGCCTACACTCACCACGCTGGCCAGACGGGTTAGAGAGGATCTGATGCCAATTTTTATTGACAATTTATTTACGATCCCTTAACTTTGTACTAGTGGAATCGGGGTCGGTTTAACGTACTCTCCGTAATAATGGTACTTTGGGTCTCTGACGAATATCAACGTTTCAGATTCTGTCCATCAGATAAATACCAAGCATAGCTCTCTCCATAGCTCACTGAGCGACCTTCAATTTATAGACGAGACCCACTGTCAGTGTCCACGTCACTGCTCCGTACGACATTGCCGGGATGACGCAATAGTTAAAGACTTTTATTGCATTTAAAATTAAAACTTTCAAATTTGTTTCGCGATTAAAATATGTCTTTAATTATTGATAAAAAAATTAAACGTTGGGCCGACTGCAGCGCCCTTATACTGTATTGAGCACCATCTAGCGAGTTCACTATGAAGTTGTGCAATTAGTAGGTTATGATTAACAATAATATCGCCACATTATTCTTAACATAATTAAAAGTATAATATATAGTTTATCAACCATCTAGTTTCCGTAACACAAGCCTCGTAGCTTACCACGGAAATTAGATGGCGCTGTGTGCCCTGTCTGGAAATATTAATTATAAAAATCATAAAAAAATAATATTAGCTTAGTGTTTAATTAGGTACTATATTATTACGAGTAATTCGATAGGTACCCTATAATTGAACACCCTCTAACTTCTATTGACAATCCGTTTATTTTTAGGCACTTTACACACTACTTACCATTTCCTTCCCCATCATGGTAGCTCGTTCATGTTTACTCTGAAACAAAAGAAAACAACTTAAGTTTTTTGTTACTCGTAAAAAGGATAAAATCGGAACGGGGGAAGATTCGAAATTCCGACATTTCACACATTCTGTCCGCCACATCCCTGCATAATACCGCAATGCGTACGAACCCGTATTTCTCACAAACCGTGAAAAGCAGACGGCCTATTCTTGTTTTATTAAATCGAAGAGGCTCATTTTTTTCACACAAAGACGTCTTATTTTTATTTTTTTATTTATTTATTGGTTTTACAAAATCACAGCATTAAATTAATACATATTTGACGATACGAATTTTGTTATAAATTGGCCAGTATGATTTTTATTTTATAGACAGCACTTAAATTATAATTGACCCAAACCTAACATCAAATTAAATTAAATTGAATAAAAATAAGTCTAATCATAAATTAAAATAAATTAAAACTAAACAAATATTAAATTAAATCAATATTATTATCAAAACTAAAACAAATTGTCAGTAGCGAGTTACCAGTTAGTTATCTTTCTGCAAGTTATCTGCTTTCACCCTCATACAATTCCTACCATATTTTTCACGTTTTTATACATACGTTACAGATAATAATAGTTTTTTTTAGGCTTAATGGTAAAAGTATCATCACGACCGTATCCCTTGTGGTGTGGTTTTTTAATGAAGCGGATTCAAATTTACTATACTATTATTACTACTTTACTATAGGCCCACCATGACAAGTGGCAAAGTCATCGATGTTTCTTGCGTACCAAACTCGAGAAATATCACAAATAAATTAAATTATTTTTATTAAAATAAATTTCTCACCGACACAAAACAGTGATTAATTGACGCAGAAAAAATATCCAATCGAATGGTATTTTATTATACAACTCATTTTCGACCAAGTTAGCGTTTTTAACTTTTTACTGTACATATTTTGACCGCCTCTGTGGTCTAGTGGTAACAAACGTTGCCGTGAACTCGGGAGGTCATGGGTTCGATTCCCACCGGGGGCAAGTTGTACATTGTATAATTTGTCTCGGTCTAGGTGTTTATATGTATAATATGTATATATTAACAAAAAAAAAAAAAGTAAAATATGTAGTTCATCAACCATCTAGTTTTCGTAACACAAGCATCGTAGCTTACTACGGAAATTAGATGGCGCTGTGTGACCTGTCTGTAAATATTTATCATTATTATTATTATTTATTATATGAATTTAGTTTTAGTTACTATTCTGGTGAAAATTTACACATAAAGTAGGATTTTGGCATCGAATAGCAACAAGAATAGGGCTGTAGCGGAAATATATTATGCGTTATCTGACTCATGGGGCCTGTACACGCCTCTGTGAATATGAAACACTATTGGCAGTAAAATTATTGCGACAACGTTTAACTTTTACCGCCAATTTAAAAGCCAATTGTAAAAAACGTTAACTATAATAATAAAATACAGGGTGTTTCGGTCCTAAATTAACTACTCGTATGTTCGTGTCATCATTCATCATTACAGCCCCTAGAACGCTGAGTCCTAGACCTACACTGTTGGAGATGGGCATTCCAGAATAAAGAATATATCTCGAAAATTTGGACTACACTCGCCACACTGACCAGACAGACGGGTTCATAATTTTCATAAAATTTTCATTGATTGTTGCTTATTATTATCCTACATCATCGGTTATCATTAAGTACGTAGTACCTAATTTATGTTTATGTAGTATATAAATAGTATAACTTATTTATGTAGTTTATATATGTATGTGTGTATGAATTCGTATGTAATTTTATTAATAAATATTTATTATAAGCAATAAATAATATTTTACAGACGTATATTTTTAATATATTTAATTTTAATTGATATATTGCACCTACCTCACATAAATGTTCTCGTTGTCCCGAAGGTCTGACAGGCAGAGAATGTCAAGCGACATTATGTCACGCCTTTGTAATTTATGTGCAATAAAGTTTTAAATAAATAAAATAAATAAATAAATATAGTATTGTCGTGGAACCTCAGAATACTCTGCCTATTCTTTTCGATACTCAATGGGCCTGCGACACCGAAATACCTCAAGGACAAATTCGTATATCTATCCTCACTTCATGATAGATCCCTTCGTTCGTCTCACAATTCCTCTAGAGATGAAAATGTCCTCTAGAGACGTCCCATCCGAGATAGTCCCAAGGAGACTGGCAACATTTCCCCTCTGTATAGCGAGGCTAGTTGGTAGAAATAATTGCCAGCCTTCCTGTCTCCAAACCTTTTTGTCAGCCGCTTTGACAACTCCTTGGCCAAGCGCCTCGCTGACGGTCTCCATGGGCCCATCGTCTCGATCCCAAACGGCGCAAATTCGTAACCGGTACCAAGGTTGGCGTATTTGCGCAATTTGAGGTTTCTAATTTTAAGTTTTCTATTATATGGTTATATATATACTTAAATTACGAAACACGTGTAACTAAGTAAACCTGTCTCTTTATTCTTAGAAGACAAATTTGTACAAAAAAAGTAATCCTAATAATAAATACGAAGCCTTTCACTCTATCCAGTAACCATAAATATTATATTACATTTTTTTCTCCGAAACCACAAAAAAATATTTCAGTAGACAATATTGTAAAATGTACTCGGAAAATATGCAAATGTGGAGCTCGCTTCCAAATATCTATGCTAATTTCTTTAAAATGTCAGAATTCTGAAATTGTTTAAAAGTGCAATTTGTTTTAAGCTAAATACATTATTTTTCATCATCACGACCGTTTCCCTTTCGGGATGGTCAGAACCCACGTTTATTAATAAGCGGATTCACATTTAGCCAACTTTATTATAGGCCAATCATGACAAGTGGCAAGCTCGTCGATGTCTCCAGCGTACCAAACTCGAGAAATATCACAAATATTTACTTTAATAAATATTTTTTGTGTCCCGATCAGGAATCGAACGAGTCTAAATCCACGGACTTAACCGCTAGACTACGGAGGCCTTTGTTTTTAATTGTGCACATAAGAAAAAACAATTTTCCTCAACAATATTAATTTTAGTTTTTTATATTTTATTTTTAACTACATACCTATGTAATATATATTATTATTTTAAACAATACATCTATACAACATAATTTATTTAATCAGGTCTCAAAGGGTTAAGCACAATACTAATAAGAGAAGAAGACAAATTTCGAAGCATTCCTTGGATTCACCGTGCGGGTGCCGGGTCCATCGTGTGCGGGTAAGAGATGAGAAGAATAGTGCCCCGGGCTTGTAACCGACAATAGGCTGGTTTAAGAAAAGGAGGCCTCCCTTTTTTATTTTATTGCGCGATAATACGCATTAAAAAAATATTATAAAAAATTGTAAAAAAACCTATGAATAAATACTTACCTGAATTTGACGTCAAACATGGACTAAGTATAAATAACATTAGACCTCTTTCATCATTACAGCCCCTAGAACACAGCGTTCTAGACCTCCACTGCTGGAGATGGGATTTTGCCTAAACTCCTGGTCAAACAGCTTAGCGAGGATATGATCTCAATTTTTTATGACAAATTATTAACGATTCCACAAGTTGGTATTAGTGGAACTGGGACCGACGGCTTAACGTGCTCTCCGAGGCACAGGAACGGTGGTGTTATAAATCTATGACAAATGTACGTAAGAAAAGTGTATTTCTCATTGGTACATGCCGGGTGGATTTGAACCGACCTTTGTAGGATTTGAGGAACGCGTTCTTACAACCAAGTCACCATCGCGCCTTATACCTCTTTAATTATGCTTATAATATTAATTAATATATTTGTAGGCCATATAATTTCTTTACGAGGCTTGTCAAGAGTATTTCAGCGCTGTCACGCACACGGTCTCGTGGCCAAGAACCGAAAACGATGACTAAGCCAGTTCCAGTGACCTCGTTTTATTCTACATATTTAATTTATATTATAACAGTTTCATAGAAGAGCTGGGTAAACGAATTTTTCAAGAGTGTGGCGATCCCAAATGCCATAACTACCTAAAAATAATATTTCGATTATAATTCAACGAGGAAATGCAGCGAGCGTTTTAGGTACCCTCCCTAGTGGTAAGCCCTTAGTTTATTTATAATAATAATAATAAATATATCCAGACAGGTCACACAGCGCCATCTAGTTTCAGTGGTAAGCTACGAGGCTTGTGTTACGGAAACTAGATGTACATATTATACTTTTTTTTTTGTAAATATATACATATTATACATATAAACACCCAGACCGAGACAAATTATACAATGTACAACTTGCCCCCGGTAGGAATCGAACCCACGACCTCCCGGGTTCACGGCAACGTTTGTTACCGCTAGACCACGGAGGCGGTCAATTAATTAGTAGTAGAATAGTTTTAATTTCATAGGTATTTTTAGTTTAGTGTTATTTATAATTAATTTTTTAATCTATTTTATTTTAATATTTTTGTATCGACTTCGAATAAATATATTGGAATCTATATATACATAAATTAATGTCTGTATGTTTGTATGTTCCCTATGCATTTCAAAACTACTTGACCGATCGGAATGAAAGTTTGGGAATATGTTGTGTGAACATCCGCGAATGTTTCTGACATAGAAATACTGTTGTCCGATAGGTGGCGGGCATCAGCGCTAATTTGTGGGGCATACTGACTGAGGTTACATTTATTGACTGTCAGGCGGAACGAAGTTCGCCGGGTCAGCTATTTAATATATATTGT
The DNA here is from genome assembly GCA_910589645.1 of Tinea semifulvella. Lineage (NCBI taxonomy): Eukaryota > Metazoa > Arthropoda > Insecta > Lepidoptera > Tineidae > Tinea > Tinea semifulvella. The sequence continues at coordinate 3,948,811 of OU342604.1, forward strand.
AGAAAGAAAATAATCGAATATATCTTAATATATAAAACAAAGTCGGGTTTGTTAGAACAGCTGAATTAATTGAAATTATTGTATTCATCATTACGACCGTTTCCCTTTCGGGGTGGTCAGAAACCACGCTTATAAATTTATTTTATTTATTATTTGGGAAACAAACAGTTATTCTTACACCCAGCAATAACAAAATTGTTTATCTCTTTAACCAACAAAGTTTCCACTAAAACTAACAAAACATAAGCTTTACTAACTATATACATAACTAAGGTTGCTTCTACTTAAAAAATACATTATTTGTAACTAATATAAAAAAGAAAAAGAAGAAACTAAAATTTAATTATATAAAATAAAATAAAAAACCTTAAAAGAAAAAAAACATATAAAAAGAAGAAAGAAAAAAATAATACTTATTTTAGAGCACAGTATCACCCATCTACTAATTGTACACATTCCGATAATAGTCTTTTGTAATTGCCAATAGCACTATTAAAAGCATCAAGATTGTTAAAGTACAAATTATAGTCTTTGCATGTTCTTACCATAAACCTATCCTGAGCATATTTCCTACGACAAAAAGATACAAGAAATAAATCTGCATATCTAACAGTTCGAGTTGGGCATTTTAAATATATTTCACTCAATAAGTAACTTGAATCTATATAATATACTCACACATAAATAAGCGGATTCAGATTTAGCCAACTTTATTATAGGCCGGCCAATCAATCGAGAAATATCACAAATAAAATAAATATTAATTAAATGTATTTATTTACATTAATAAATATTTTTTGTGTCCCGACCAGTAATCGAACCCGGTACCTCCGAGTCTAACTACGCGTACTTAACCGCTAGACCACGGAGGTCTTTGTAGAATTGTATGGAAAACGTTATTATCACTAAGCCACCATCGTTTCAATGTCTCATATTTATTTACTGAATAGTAATTGCCGAATTGACTATTAACTTAAGCCCTTAAACTTTATATCACAGTGGTTTGTATTGCAATTAGTGGCGGACTGTTTAGTGGTTGGCTTAGTTTGCCGACTAAGTTAATATTTAGCAGATTGTTGACAGACGTCACGCCGCGTGACGGTAACTCGTTAAATATTAAAATGTTAACGTTTCATAGGCCCATTAATTAGGAAATAACTTCAAACAAGCAGAGTGTTTGTGTAAGTACAGGCTCGAATGAGGTACGTTAAACGAATTTAGGTTCATTTAGTATTTACAGGCGTGTCTGGGTTTTTACAATTTAATAATGTCGCGATAATTTTGAATTCTTTGGTTTGGGATGCGACGTGTACTGACACCCTTTGTGCTAGTCGTGTTGGCGCGACACGAAAACGAGCAGGTGCAGCGGCTGAATTGGCACGTAATAAGTACATAGAGTTGGCAAATCGTTACCATTTTGTGCCGTTTGCCGCAGAGACGATGGGCCCTTGGTCTGAGCGTCAACAGGTGATCCTTTGAGTACGGAATATCTTATTCAGATGATCTTCTCCTGGATTCGATGACATGTAGAGATTATAATCAAGATATTTGTAAGTATTTAGTTTTTATATTTTCGTTAATGCTAATTATATTTTATTTGCAGTTTAATTTATAGGTTAGGTTATTTTTAATTTTATTATTTAGGTCGCTTTTAATTAAATTTAAGCAGCTAAATCGCAGAGTCTGGCAAGCGGTGCAAATATCTAAAACAACGTATCTATAAATCAAAGACTACGTGTTTGTGCCGTTCTGTAGAGACTCTAGGCCTGTGAAGTTTAAAAAAAAGTTTTAAAAAAACATCACTCTTCGTCTAATTCTCTAGTGACAAGAAGGCTGGTTCTTTTTGCGCTCAGAGCATCAGCATAGCGATTCAGAGCTGACACGATTTATATTTAAATTACGATTTGTAAGTTCCTAATGTTTTTATTATTTATTTTAGTGTTCTGTTTGTATCATTTTGTTTTTTAATTCTTACTATGCTTCTAAAGAAGCGGATTCACATTTAGCCAACTTTACTTAGGCTCATGATGCCTAAAGCCTAAAGTTAGCTTACCAAACTCGAGAAATATCACTGACACACTAAAATAATAAATTATCGTGTTCCGACCAGGAATCAAACTTGATTCCTCCGCATCTAAATCTACGAACCTAACAGCTAGACCACTGACTGAGACAGTGGCGAGTGTAGGCCAAACTATCGAGAAATATGATCTAGAAGGCCAATCTCCAGCAGTGGAGGTCAAGGACTGTGATTTAGGGGCTGTGAATTATTTATTTATTTAACTCTTTAATTTACTTAAAAATAGTACAGAAACGAGCTATAATGCCATTATTTGTTAGCTAACCTTGAGAATTGAGTAAGGTGATAGGCAGGATGAAAAAAAAAAAGAAAATTTTATAATTATGGGGTCCAAGCTCTAAAACATTTTTAAAAAACATCATCCTTCGTCTGTCTGCTCTGGTGACAAGATGGCTGGATTTTCCTCACCCAGAGAATCAGCATAGCGATTCAGCGAGAAAATGCAGCTAGCGTTCTTGCCACTAAACGGCACGGATACGATTTATATTTAAATTTGGTTTTTTATGTTTGAGTTTTTTTTTATTTTTTATTTGTAATATAATATATATATATATATATATAGTAATAAAAAAAATGTCAAATAGTTTACGTAAAGTAGGGTTACTGGAACCTACATAATAATAATTACTCATAAAATAACAAAATCAAAATAAACTAAAAATATTTAAATTTAATAGTATAATATTATACACATTATACCTACACACATAAACATACATAAACTATACATACAATCCAAAAATATATACACAGTTATTTATATAGGGTTTGAAAAAAAAACTCTTTCGATGATGATTAAGCTGAAATGGCAAATTGCAATTTTAAAACGCGTTATCCCAGTAGAATAATTATTCCAGCTCATAAAAGTACACAATATAGCCGAAATTTTATGCAATGGCAACAAAGATATTTAATAAGCTTCCAGTTACTATAAGGGAGCTGCCACTAAAACTGTTCAAATTAAGAGTCAAACAAATGCTGGTTAATAAATGTTTTTATTCAACAAAAGAATACCTAGACACTAAGCTCGACAAAGTCATGTGACTAAATAAATATTTGTATGCTAGAAATAGCGAACCATGTGATATAATTACATATAATAATTTACATCCCTGTACCTACCATGTTTCTGACAAATAAATTATTTAATTTCATTTCAAAAAAATACGGTCAAATAATTGACAACGAAAAATATGCAATATTTTGTTGAATGGACATGTTGATGAGGCAAAAGTGTGTCAAGTCCGTGGCGAGTGGCGATCTCAGCGTCCATACTCGAGAGGTACGACTATGTAGTGCTTCTCACACATACTTATAATCCAAGAGCTTGGAACGAAAATCGGCATAGATTTAGTATTAGTGTACATGAGTACCCAATTAAATACTAAATAAAATAAAATATTTATTCGAAGTAGGTACTTAGATACAAAAATATTAAAATAAAATTGATTAAAAAACTAATTATAAATAAAACTAAAATTAAAAATACGTATGAAATTAAAGCTAATCTACAAAATAAACTAAGGGCTTACCACCAGGGAGGGTACCTAAAACGCTCGCCGCTTTTCATCGTTGAATTATAATCGACATATTCTGTTTTAGGTAGTTATGGCATTTGGGATCGCCACACTCTTGGAAAATTCATTTACCCAACTCTTTCATGAAATACTTTAATTTACTTTAGTTTTTAAATACTTAATTCACATATTATTAATCACTTATACATTGGATACTTATACCATGGGGACACTCAGCCAAGCGTCTGGCCAAGGAGTTATCCAAACGGCTAACGGAAAAGTCTGGAGACAGGAAGGCTGGCAATTATTTCTGCCAACGTATTAGCTTAGCTATTCAGAGGGGAAATATTACCAGTCTTCTTGTGACTATCACTGAAGGGTCGTCTCTAGAGGACATTTTTTACTTATAGTTTATTTTTTATTAGGTTTAGTTTATATTTATTTTAATTTTTAATTTATATTGTAATTATTTTATACTGTTTGTATATTACTTCCTTATACATTTATAAAGCATGTCTCAAATATTTTTTCGTTTTAATATAAGTAAGACCGATTGCCTTGAATGCTCACGAACCAGTGGGTGCGCCAAGCGCGCACCTCCTTTTATACTTCCCCTACACTAGCTCCCTCTTCCCAACGGCTACGCCGCGCGTATTTCTATATTAGCTATCAATGATCTTGGCTAATATTGCTCGTCGCTTTGTGAGCGACAACAGTTTATACATACATATCTTCACGCCAGATCCCTTGCGGGGAGGCAGAGACAATTGAGCGCCATTTGACACGATCATGACATACCTCTTTCGCTTCGTCGACATTCAATAACCTCTTCATACATGCCCTTTGGTTACGAAGACTTTTTAATTTACCTTCAGTCAGTGTTTTATTTATTTGATCGTGATATGTAAGGCTCGGTCTGCCAGGGCCTCTTTCACCCACAACTTTCGCATTTTTTCGTTTATGATATTTAATAAAAAATATTTAAAAAATAAAAAACCAGCCTGGGTATCATTGTTATAGGTAGGTAGGTGAAGATACGACTTATATTGAAATTTTTAATGATAATGGTTGCTAACCAACTTTTAATCGTTATAGATTCTTGACCGCCTCCGTGGTCTAGTAGTAACAAACGTTGCCGTGAACTCGGGAGGTCGTGGGTTCGATTCCCACCGGGGGCAAGTTGTACATTGTATAATTTTTCTCGGTCTGATAATATGTATATATTTACAAAAAAAAAATATATAATATGTAGTTTATCAACCATCTAGTTTCCGTAACACAAGCCTCGTAGCCTACCACGGAAACTAGATGGCGCTGTGTGACCTGTCAGAAATATTTATTTATTTATTTTATTTATTTATAGATTCTAAATGGTCACTTTAAATGATAAATGATAGTACTCGTAGAAACCTCAACATGATTTTCAAATACGTATTCGACGATAACCGACTCAATTTTTTATATACTAGCACGACATGTGACCTTGCGCCCACCTGATGGTAAATGATGACGTCTTTTTTAAAATATTAAAAAAGAAAACTATTTTGAGACACCCTATATAGGTTTTACAACGACAATTTAAATAGCAAAAAATGTGGGTGAATATAATATTTGCGAAACTTATATAGATTAGGTAATTGAGAATTTGGGAGTCAAGTATTTAATTGGGATTAATTATTGAATAATGAACAAAAGTTTCAGTATATACCACAAATAACCTTTAATTTTACAAGAATTCTAATTTGAACATTTTCATTGTTTTAGTTGAGAAAATTTATATGAAAATATTCGTGTTATTATTCCACGTCAAGGATCTTACAAGTATGGATACGACATTTATAACAATATTTGGTACCTCGGTGCCTATATGCTTACCTTTAAGGTCGTACAACAATAATTATCCCCATGTAAACTTAATACAAACAACTACAAGATCATTGTTTAAAAACTGGCAACTAATAGATTGTCATTTAAAAAATTGGTCTATGCACACTTTATAAATAGGTCAAAACCACGTTAGTAAGTTGTATTTATGTATGTCTATGTATAATATTGTGTATGTATTAGTATTTAGTATATTGATAATATATTACATATATAAAACTATATAAGTACGTATATAATATTCTTTAATTGTATATTTTACCATTGCTTTCATTGCACCTATATTTGTTCAAATTTGTCCCTAAGGTTTGGCTGTCAGAGAATGTCTACGGGCATTAAGTCCGCCTTTGTACTTTGTGCAATAAAGTTTTTAAATTAAATAAAATATCTACACTACCTGGAAATCTCCTCACAATCTGAGTAAGTGTATGTTATGTATATATTAATTTGATTATTTACTTATTTATTCGGATAATCAACAGCTTTGCATATTTTTGAAAAGTAGTACTGTATACAGCCTATTAAAGATTTGCACAAAAGGTGAATAAATGTAACAAAAAAAAAAAACAGAAAAAAGACCTTTATCAACAAATGCATACAGTAGGACGCTTGCAGTTGTCTTGATCCCATCTATTTTAGAACCCATCAGTCTGAGTCGAGACGACGAGATTGGGTCAATCCCTGGTATAGGATTTAACCTATTGGGATTCCCTAGCCCCTTCCCACCTTCAAGGAACTTCTGTTAGAGCTGGTGTTGCCGCGGAACAAGCGCAGATCTGCAAGCGTCGAAAATATGAAACGATTTGCAATAGTTACTTTTTTTCGACGTTTGCTTTAGAAACGATGGGCCCGTGGGGATCGGGACTGAAAGCATTTTATAAAGAAATTGTTCTAAGGCTCATTAACGTCTCTGGTGACAATAGGGCTGGCAGTTTTTTCTCCCAAAAATTAAGTATCATAATTCAAAGGGGAAATGCTGCTAGTGTATTGGGCACCATGCCACAAGACAGCGATTTGGAGGAGTCATTTTTTTTGTAAGTATTTAATTTTTATGTATTATTATCATTTATTTTTTTTAGGTTTAATTTAATTAGAATGAAAACACATTATATAAATTACAAGAATGTACCTAAGTAATTTTCTTCCAGTTCATCGGTTCTGCGACAAATATGTCCAGCCCATAGCCACTTCAGTTTGCTAATTTTGAAATCTATGTCGGTGACTTTGGTTCTCTGAGGAATGTTAACGTTCCTGACCTTATCATTTAGAGAAATCCTTAGCATAGATCTTTCCATACCTTGTACTTGTGGGCCAGACCTACTGTCAGTGTCCACGTTTCTGCACCATACGACATTACTGTAAGAACGCACTGGTTGAAAACAATATACCAAATTCTAGTAAAGTAAAGTAAAGTATCATTACGACCATTTCCCTTTCGGGGTGGTCAGAAACCACGCTTATAAATAAGCGGATTCACATTTAGCCAACTTTACTACAGGCCAATCATGACTAGTGGCAGGCTCGTCGTCGCTTCAGCGTACCAAACTCGAGAAATATCACAAATAAATTAAATATTAATTTAATGTATTTATTTACATTAATAAATATTTTTCGGTACCTCCGAGTCTAAATCCACGGACTTAACCGCCACGCACTTAGACCACGGAGGCAGTTTCAAATTCTAAATTAATTAATTCTGTATCAATTGGTCTAGGTTTAATTCTCATATCATTTTGTTTTTGCCCTGTCCTGTTTAATGTTTCTGAATGGACTGCGAAGCATTGCTACTGATTTAGGCACTTGTTGATGGTTAACCTTTTGCTCGCGAATGCTACATCTACTCAATTTAGATATCATTGTGCATAATAAATCGAAAACCTTAGTAAATCCATTTCCACAACAAATTAAACAAAAGAGATTCATAAATCTTAAAATTTTCACAAAGAGCAACACCGTGTAGATAATAACATATGTTCAAAGGTGCGTCTACATTAAATACAAAACGCGACTTTTTATTTAACAAAATTATTTTTCAAACAGTCTATTGCTACCTATTTTTTCCGAGTACCTTTTATTGAGATAGTCTTGTTACAAGTGGTTTCATTTTTATATAAATATCCGCATGGCAAGCTTACTATATTAGTTATTTTTTAAAGTAAACATTAGCCTTTGACATCATTGCAAATGGCACATTCTTTTAACGAGAACCAGAAATAGGTGTAGGCGGACTGATGGTGCGGGGAAATCGCCACCGTTCGTACCGATAAACCCAGTAAAGTGTGTCCACACGTTTCGGGATTATTATTATTATTGATTAATAGGCGAGCAGCGCATTGCTGATATGCCTATATCAAGCACTGGTGTAAAGTTTATTAAATTGTCAGTTATCACCATAGTCTATTTCGATTGTCACTAGCCACTTGTCCAGTTTGTTTTTAAAAGTGTTTACAGTTGAGGACTTTAATATGTCTTCTGGTATTTTGTTTCACATATTTACAACTCTGTTATTCATGAAGTAATATCCTATATTTGTATTGCTGGATTTTCTCATTAGCTTCATTTCGTGGTCACGATGGAGAAATAACATTGTGTTGGAATAAGGAAGTATCATTAGGCTCGAATTGTCGTCATGCCCAGTCAATCCGGCATAGTTTTAGGAACCGATGTCTGTTATGAGTGTCTGATTCTAGTTGTTGACGTTCCTGGACCTCGCGTATCACTTACCATCAGGTCAGAAATAAAAAATATGTTAGACCTAATCTAGAAAATGTACAGACGGTTAAAGTACATCACATTCTACATCTTAAGTTACATAAGCTTAAGAAACATCAGCTTCAGTAGGAAATATGTGTGAAAACAGCTTAATATACTAAATAAATTCACCCAAACAAACAACCCTCGAACGGACGCGTAAATTTCCGAGACCCGACATCCTATTAAGTATATGTTCTAATTTGATTCACTGGTGCTAAAACTTGATTGTATCTACTCGTATTATTGCTTAGCATTGTTTAATTTACCCATTAAAAGTTTATAAAACTGTATACTTTGTCAACAATTGTGTGTAGCAGTTTCCACATTTCATAACTATTGGTCGATAAGTCATATAAAATTGTTACATAGATTACACATATATAATGTAACAGAGAGGAGTCGGTGTGTTCCGCGACATGTAACTGCATGCAACTTAAGCGAGTTGACAGCATTAAATATCTTGGCGTTTTCATTGATGAAGGTCTTAAGTGGCATAGACAAATCTCGGAACTAACTGCCCGCGTAAGAAAATTTATTTACATCTTCAGGAACCTAAGATATGCCGCTGGACATTCTTTAATGGTACAAATTTATTATTGGGTACTGCATTTGTGACTGGGGGGGGCGCATTCAAAACACATCTACTGGAATTGGAGCGGGCACAAAGAGCAGTTCTTAAAGTATCTATATATATAATAATAAATAAATAAATAAATATTTCCAGACAGGTCACACAGCGCCATCTAGTTTCCGTGGTAAGCAACGAGGCTTGTGTTACGGAAACTAGATGGTTGATAAACTACATATTATATATTTTTTTTTTTTTTTTGTAAATATATACATATTATACATATAAACACCCAGACCGAGACAAATTATACAATGTACAACTTGCCCCCGGTGGGAATCGAACCCACGACCTCCCGAGTTCACGGCAACGTTTGTTACCACTAGACCACGGAGGTTGTCATATTCCTACCGTACCGATACCCAACAACATTTATTTATCAACTTGCAGACGTATTTACGGTCAGAAAGCTTTATATATTTCAATGTGTCAAGAGATACCATAAAACAGCACATGTTACAACACTAATAAAAAGTAAAAGAATACAGAAATTTCAGGTTCCTTTCACCCGTAGCACATTTGCGCAAAAGCAGTACCAGTACCTATCGCCCAAACTGTACAACCGAATCAACACAAAAACAAAAATTACCCATCTAAATCAAAAAGAACTAAAAATATTACTTAAGAACTACTTATCTGACCTTGACTATGACAGTACAGAAGAGATGATGACATGATATTTGTAAATTCACTTATAAATAAAAAGATACACAATTTTCTACTTTCTACTTTTACTAGGCAAAGTTATAAATCCCAAACACACAAGCTTACCCTCCCTCTCCTCCCTTCCCCACTCCCTCCCTTATACATACACAAACACAGTCACAAACACACAAACACACACATACATATACAGACATTGCACCCACACTCACATACTAAATTTGTAACCTTTTTAAAATTCTATTTTCTTCTAAATTGTATGTTCATTATTGAAAGACACTGGCTCCTGTTATACAGCTCAGCTCATGCAGGAGACAGGGTTCACCATAACGAATCAATATTCTTATTGTGCTAACAAACGATTTGTATTTCTATAAATAAACGCATATATTATGCCGAATATATGTTTTTAGCCTGATGACGACTTCTGTTTGCCTAGAAATAAAGCATATCCAATAGCGAGTGGTAGCTTGTTTCACTGGCAGGCTGCAGACACAGTATACGAATCTGAATATCCGCTAGAGGAGTGGGATGGGATTTTAAGTTGGTTGTTATTTTTTTGAAGAACGAAGTGGAAGGTTGTGAGTATCACACATGTATTCAAAACGATTGCGAAATTTTTAAGCATTGGCCCAGACCGACCATACTCGTACATACAAACTATAGAAAATCTGCGATATAAATTAAATAATATTAAAAACCGTTTTCAAAAGCATGTTATATTTTCGTCTCCTTGGTAACGACACAACAAAATACACAGGTAAAAAAACATAACTATAGATATTCTCAACACAAACGGACCCCGTTTTAATCGAACTTTAATGGAAGTGCGTTCAATGGGGTGTATCACTAACTTTTTATCACAATAGATGGCGCATGATAGACGGTACCTAATATAACTGTCAGTTGCATGGAAATCTTGTATTTTTATTACAAAATTTATTATTCTCTGGATATTATGCCGAAGTGAGCAGCTTTTAAGTGTAGAAATCGAGATTTCCAAGCGAAATATTGTGATATCAAAATTGCCGTTCTATTAATTCAACGTTTTTTTTATTGTTAAAGACGGTGCTCGCTTTCTTAATTTGTCTTTTAAGGTAACATTAAATTCAAAATAAAACTGTTATAAAAACACTAAAACATTTTTAAAATTATGCGTCATAGGCGTAAACAAGGTACCATTGCCGCTAGCGACATCTACAAAAAGCTTTGCCTGATACACTCCATTATTTAACTATCTAATGATTGATTATCGCATAAACCGTTCGTGATGCCAGTTTCAACAAATTTTTCAAGCTGGCGTCTTTTAAAAAATAATATACGTTTTTCAACAATTGTGAACAAATTTTGGAATTTGGCCAAACCATTTGGTCTGTTGAAAGGCTCGTCAATGGTTACCTTAAATAGCTAAGTTAGCGATCGCTATGAAATGTGGAGACTGCTGCCCCTCTCGTCATTCCGCATTTGTTTCGAATTCTTTTGTCGTTGTCGCCACTAATTTATGGAATGATCTCCCTGTAAAAATAAGACAAGCACCGACCAGAACTTTGTTCAAAAAACTCGCGTATGTACACTACCTGCAAAGCTCCTCACAATATTGGTAAGTATATATATATTTTATGTATGTTTATGTATAGTATTATGTATGTGTTAGTATTTCTTTTTCTTCTTCTTAGTCGCTACACTCTTGGCAGAGTGGTCGTGGTCACCATTGGAGTGCTAGTGGCACGCTTAACAAGCCGTCGCCACTCCTCTCGGACCCCGGCTTTCCTAGTGCACTCATGTAGGGGATGATCCATTGCAACCTTCACCTGATCGGTCCATCTCATCGGAGACCTACCACGCATCCTCTTGCCATCGACTTTCCCCTGGACTACCAAGCGCTCGATTGATGTTTCTCCACGCCGTGACACGTGTCCGAAGAAAGTGAGAATGCGTAATTGTACAGTCGAGGAAAGGCGCTGTCTGATCCCCAGTTCCTCCAGTATGGATTTGTTTGTTCGGAACTCCGTCCATGATATGCCCAGCATTCTCCGCCAACACCGTTAGTATTTAGTATAGTTAGTATTTAGTATATTAATATTATAGTATATATAACAGTATAATACGTAAATGTATGATTAAGCTGTTAATTTATATTTCTAACTTTAATATTTCTTTCATTGCACCTATAATAGTTCAAATTTGCCTCAAGGTTTGGCTGTCAGAAAATGTCTACGGGCATTAAGTCTGCCTTTGTACTTCGTGCAATAAAGTTTTAAATAAAAAAACCAAAGGAAAACCAAATTATTTATTCGTATATCCATATTATTTTTCCTCAATCGTTATTCACAGTTTGAATTCAGTTAATTAATAATCCCTTATGCACTTCGGGTCAATATTACCGACCGCTTCGATATCGTGTTAATCATGAAGTCCACGTTAACGGGTTAAGCTCGGCGCTCACTGAAACATTAATTATGTTATATAACAAGATAGGGGAAGAATCCAAAATGTTTAAAAATCAAAGTTAGGATAATCGCCACAAAATGAATTAGTGAATGAAAGTGCATTAACGGTTATGGTCGTATACGACGTGAACTTTTAACCTCAGACGGACGGTGGGGTCGTCAAGGCATGGATGGTTAATAGGCCTGAGTTGGGGATAGTTAACCGTTACTGGTATAACAGAGCCCGTGTGAATCACAAACCCAAAGGGTCTAGGTTCGACTACTTCAGCTCTCCACCAGAAGAAGTGGTCGCCAGTTAGAGGACCGTGCGCAAGAAGGAGCGATGTTCTGAATATGTTTGAAGTATCCGTTGTTGACATCTAGTTAGGCCGACGACAATCTCCTCAATAGTAGACATTTCCAGCTCTTGAGCTATGACGGAATTAGCACTACAACTATACCAGCTCCATCTATTGCTCAGTTCTTCTTCTTCATAGTCGCTACACTCTTGGCAGAGTGGTCGTGGTCGTCACTTGAGTGTCAGTGGCACGCTTAACTAGCCGTCGCCACTCGTCTCGAACTGCAGCCTTCCTGGAGCACTCATGTAAGGGGTGATTTATTGCTGCTTTAACCTGGTCAGTCCATCTCATCGGAGACCTACCACGCATCTTCTTGCCATCGACTTTTCCCTAAACTACAAGGCGCTCAATGGATGTATCTCCACGCCGCGACACGTGTCTAAAGAAAGTAAGAATGTGTGAGTGTACGATTGAGGAAAGGCGCTGTCCTATCTCTTGATCCTCCAGGATGGATTTGTTGGTTTAGAACTCCGTCCACGATATGCCTAACATTCTCCTTCAACACCACATTTCTAGAGCATTAATCCGTTTTATTTCAGTTTCGCGCAGGGTCCACGTCTCTGCAGCATACAGGAAAATGGGGAACACAAGTATTGCTCAGTAGAAACATTATATTTTAATACTGTTATCGTTATAAGTTTTGCTATTAGACGTTAGATCGCACAAAAAAATAAATAAATTGAATCAAATTATATGCCTATATCAGCAGTAGAAATACAAAGTCTTTGTGTCTATCCAATATTTTGGTTCCAAATTTACCAAACTTACGACGACTATGGGACGAGCCGCTCTGCAAATTGGTTCTAGATGATAATTTATCTTCCAGTAACCTAAAGGAGCGGTATCGCATCATGGTCGTCTCCACTAGGAAGTCAGGTGTTTGGTTGCAGGCTTTTCCTTTATCATCGGTTGGGGCGCTCCTTGACCGGAATACATTGACCATGGCAGTGTGCCTTTGTATCAGAGCCCGGACTTTTCACCCACACAAGTGCCGGTGTGGAGAACCAGTGGAACATCTCGGATACCACGGGCTTTCTTGTGCTAGAAGTGTCGACCGCATTCCTTGTTACGCGGTTCTTAACGACATCATCCGTAGGGTGTTATCACTGCTGGAGCAGAACCAATCTAGAACAACAGAGCAAATCTAGAAACAGAACCCTCTGGGATTGCGTGGAACGATGGCAAGAGACCCCACGGTATGACCATTGGGCCGTGAAAACTTGGCAAGTTACTGGTGTGGGGTGCGACATGTGTAGACACATTAGCCACATCTCACATCCAGGCAACCTTGTCCAGAGCGGAGAGTCGGCGGTTTCTACTGAGAACCTTAAGCTGGGCAAATACGCCAACCTCGGTACAGGTTACGACGACGGGACCATGGGAACCCCCAGCCAAGCAACTGGCCAAGGAGTTGTCCAAACGTCTGACGGAGAAATCTGGAGATTAAAGGCTGTATATCTGCTAATGTATTAGCCTCGCTATACAAAGGGGAAATGTTGCCAGTCTTCTTGGGATTATCTCTGTATTTTATTTGTATAGTATTTTGTTTCTCTCTTGTCGATGAAGAATGTGTTTTATACTTCTGGAGCATGCTGATCTTATCATGCTGAATATTATCAGTAAAACAACAAAAAGTGTAATTTCATAGTGCACTACTTATGTCTGAGACGATTGTTCTAGTTTTAATTCCTATACCGTTAAGCTTCATGCCCCGTCTTGCTAATATTTAATGCTTCTTCAGAAGCGTTTAGTCAGTGTACGCCAGGCTTTAGAGATTATATTGCTAGTTAGTTACGAGCAATATTGGCCCAGCTATTGTATAGGATTTGCTTCCGAGCTTGTCCACAATTTATGAAACCATGGTGTACTCTGATATTCCTTCATTTCATACTTTTATTTACACGATACACCAGAATTCGGGAACCTTCCAATTCAGGAATTCGGGCGATGATTCATTGACCTTAAAATACAGAATCTTAGACCTCCACTGTTGAATGAGTCTTTTAGAACATTTTATTTTACACATGAAATTGTCATTTTTTCGAACTGGCCACTTTGACCTCAAATTTTGGCTAGGGATTCCAAAATGTAGGCTTGTGTGTATTGGTGTTTGGAATTTTGTGATTCATTTTTTTCACGCCATTAGATTTTTCTTTGACATCGGTCTGTTCACAATATGGAAAATTTAATATATCACGTTATTTACGATGCTCCACCGTGGCACCAACGCTGCAGAAACAGCTCGAAAGCTAGTGCGAATTGTTTAATCACAATGTCGCACCACCACCGTGGTCTAGCGGTTAATTCCGCAGATTTCAGATTTCAGATCGGGATACAAATAAATTATTTAATTTGTCATGCGTCATGATGGGCTTATAGTAAAGTTGGATATATGTGATTCCCCTTCAATAAAAAAAGCGTAGTTTTTGACTACCTCGAAAGGGGTACGTAATGATGATACATTGCTTTACTTCTTTTGACGATGTCGCATTGGACTGGTGAACAACGTGTGTTCGCGATCGAAGGTTATTTCAAAGCCAACGATTCCGCTACTATCGCTCGCTATTGCTCGTCGAACGTTTTGTTTCTGTTACAAAAGCTGGAAGCGCCCAGTTAAAATATGATCCGAGTGCGAAGGTTCGTATAAATTTGTGGACTCATACATCTGTTGTACGATAAAGATGTGGAATTGTCTTTCAGGCTATGTGTGCTTTCCTATAAACTGTAGTCGATCAAACGAAGTGTGAAAAATCATCTTATCAAGCCGGTATCGTGTTAGGGACTGATGCCAGTCGTTAGTGTCTAATTCTATTTGCTTTCCTAAACCTAGCGCTCTGCTTACCATCAGGTTGCTGCAAGATCAAATGTCGTCCTAGTATGAATTATATAAAAACTGACTTAATTTTGAACGTTCAGATCAGACCGCTTGCATTTACCAAGAAAGATTGTTCTATGGAAATTAATATATTGCATAACTGTATAATACCTACTTAGAAATTGTTATTAAAAATATATTAATATCTTTAATTATTATATTACAAATTATATATACATATTCCTTTCTAGTTTTATATATATATATATAAATATTCGTTGTTATTTTACTTGTTTAAACTATGCAATTGGAATATTTGACCGCCTCCGTGGTCTAGTGGTAACAAACGTTGCCGTGAACTCGGGATGTCGTGAGTTCCATTCCCACCGGGGGCAAGTTGTACATTGTATAATTTGTCTCGGTCTGGGTGTTTATATGTATATATATACAAAAAAAAAGGTATAATATGTAGCTTATCAACCATCTAGTTTCCGTAACACAAGCCTCGTAGCTTACCACGGAAACTAGATGGCGCTGTGTGACCTGTCTGAAAATATTTATTTATTTAAAAGTTTTTTTTTAATACTAAGACTTCATTTGACTTGAGCGTACCTGATTGTAACCTGCGCGAGATCCATGAATGTTAGCAACTGGAATCAGACACTCATGACTGACATCAGTCCCTAACACTATGCCGGCTGGACTGGGCATGACGGCAATTCGAACCTGATCCCGAAACGTGTGGATACACTTTACTGGGTGTATTGACACGAACGGTGGATACTTTCCCGCTTCCCTGCAGGCTAGGAAAATTACCACCATCAGTCCGCCTACCACCTATTTGTTGAACTCGTTGAATGTATGTGCTATTTGCAATTATGTCAAATGCCAATTTTTACTTTCGATGAGAACTAATATTGTAAGCTTGCTATGGTGATATTTATGTAAAAATAATACCACTTGAAACAAGACTTACTGAATAAAGTAAAAATAAGTGTTTTTTTTCTTTTAAAGAAGCGATTTACATTTAGCCCACTTTACTACAGGTTCATTATGACAAGTGGCAAGCTTATAGATATTTGTAGCTTACCAAACTCGAGAAATATCACAAATAAATTATTGTGTACCGACCAAAAATCGAACCCAGAACCGGAGTATATGGTCTTAACCGCTAGACTACGGAGGCAGTTATTAAAAGTATTTTCCATTTTTCAAAAGGATCATTTCACCAAATAATTATTACTTCCTCAAAGGCCATTTAAATAACAGATTGCGATGGTGTATTAATTAAAAAATTCGGGGGCGAGAAAAATAAAAGCCCCTTGATTGCTTCTCCAGTGAAGATGAATAATTGAGAATTTCATCAATAAGCTTAAGGAAGTACTATTCTTTTCAAAATTTGACGCAAGAAATCTCCAAATTATGAACTTGAAGTTATAAAAGAGTTCAGCGACTGCGGTGCCCCGATACTGCAGCTTGCCACTTGTCATGATTGGGCTATAGTAAAGTTGGCTAAATGTGAATCCGCTTATTTATAAGCGTGGTTTCTGACCACCCCGAAAGGGAAACGGTCGTGATGATACTTTACTTTACTTTCTTAGATTTTTGGGGCAAAGTGTTTATTAATAACTGATAACTGTTAATGATAAATGATAATGAGCGCGGGTGACGGGAGTCGCGTATGATGGTGCAATTGACAGAAACAACGTATTTACGTCGAAGGTGTAAACGCACTGATGTTAAAATTGTCACAAATTGTCCTTCTCTACGAAATACCTGACGCTGCACTCTGCTTTTCGTTGTACGAATTCTTCGTACAGTGAAGTAAAAAAAAAAAGAATCGGGTGTTTGTTCGCCTAAAGTACACCCAGATAGTTTTAGGGGATGTAGTTTGTCAGCTTTCTAGGGTTTAGGATTTCGGACATTTTAATGATGTATTTTATATATTTATTTTGGTAAAATATGTGTATAACACGCTGCGTGTGAGAAAGAAATAATTATGACGACGACTGCGGGTTATGCCTCGGGCCCCAGGATCTCCCGGGGCAGGCGGCGTCCATCCGGTGGCCGTGCGTGGAGAGGTGCGATGCCCCGAAGATGGTTGAAACGGCTGCGGTCGGCTCGATCGAACATGGACTTCGAGAGCCTGGCCACGAACCGCTCGATGGTCTCCATCTTCAGGTCATCGTGGAGTACGGTGTTGCGCACGAACCACGGAGCGCCGACGGTCGCGCGCAAGGAGATATTCTGTTGGGCCTGAATTGCGGCCGCTATGGATGGCGCCACCAGGTGGTGCCACGCTGGTGCGGCGTAGGTCAGGCGTGAGCGGACGAACGTCTTGTAGATATTGACTTTCACATGGGGTGGTAACGACGAATGCAGCAAGGGACTCAGCTGGGCCCGGGCTGCTTTCGCGCGGTTTATTGTGTGGCGTGCCATGGGGCCCATGCGGAGGCCGCGGTCGATCACGCACCCCAAGTAGGTGACAGTGTTCGTCCAGCTCACTTCCCTCCCACGGAACATCAGCGGGTCCGGCAGGTGGCGGCGAGACGTCAGGATGGCGGCGGTCTTGTCGACGTTTACCGACATCCGCCATTTATCTAGCCACGGCGGCAGGAGGTCTAGCAGTTTCTGCATTTTCTTTGTAGCGTCGATGGCCTTTATGGCCGAGGTAAAGTATGCGCTGTCGTCGGCATATAGCGCGAGGACGACATTCTTTTCCCCCCTCTTCAGATGTCTAACAAGGGTGGGAATGTCATCAGTGAAAGTGGCGTAGAGCACGGGGGACAGGCAGCTTCCTTGCGGGACGCCGGCCGCGATGTATAAGTTTGTTACTAACACAATGAATATTGTTATTAGAAATAAATAAATGTTATTATAAATAAAGTAAACTAAAAATAACATAACTCAAAACCTAATTTAAATATACGGTCTCTCTACGGTCTACTAATCTACGGTCCTAGGGTCTCCACAGCAAATGGGTTTTTGTTTAAATTAAACCCGGCGCTCTTGTTGGTACATCGTATATAAATTTGAATTTTATTGTATTAAATAATCTGAAATTCAGACGCATTTTCGTTTAATCCTGCGCTAACGAAACGTTTCAAGAATACGCCTCTATAAAAATAACTAAAGATTTGAGAATTATGTCTAAATGTTTCCTTTTTTTATTAGATTTGCATTACAATTTTTTAAATTAATATTTAGTTCAATTCATTCGAAAAACCAATTTGATGCAATGTTGTACATTCGGTGAAATCAGATTTATTAAATATTTGCATGTGTGCGAGGACCTATTGTATTTATTCATTTCCAGTGGGCCTCATTTTGTTTTTTTTTACCATAACCATTAAATTGACAAACAATAATAAATGAACCAGACTTAAATGAACAAGTAACAATAGGCTTTAGAATAATTGAGTTGGGTTTGTGGTAAGATATGATCAGTTCATAATTAAGTTTGTACCTACGAAATTGCTCTTGTTTGGCCATTTATTATACGGGTATGTAAAGATGGGTACTAGACTAGTACTGTATGGTATTAGACCAAACGTATCGGTTCCATTTATCATTTTTTTAAGGGATGATTCCTTTTATTTATTTATTTGTAAAAATAATATTTACAAAACATAAAATAATAATGATTACTTCCTCAAATGCCATTCAAAAAACAGCTCATCAACACCTCAGGAGACAAAAAAGCTGGGCAATATTTGGGCTAAAGGATCAGCATTGCTATTCAACGTGGCAATGCTGCCAGTATCCTTGGCACTTTGCCCATTGGCAGCGATGTGGAGCAATTTTTATATTTATAAAAAAAAAAAAATTGTTATTTCTTCATTTTAGTTTTTAGTTGTATTTTTATTTATTAATTAGGTTTATTTTTATTAATAGTCATTTATGTTTTAAAATGTAAGTTTTTAGTTTTTTTTTTAAATCAATTGTACCTTCGTTCCTTCGAATAAATCCAAAATAATAATTTCAATAATATATACAAAATGTCCTTAAGATACGACCCATCAGAGTAGTCCCAAGAAGACTGGTAACATTTCCCGTCTGTACTCGTATAGCGAGGCTAATAAGTTGGCAGAAATAATTGCCAGCCTTCCTGTCTCAAGATTTCTCCGTCGGCCGCCTGGTCTCTTGGCCAGACGTTTGGCTGAGTGTCCCCACGCCACGCGGCGAACGAGTGCCTTTACTCCGTAGCCACGACTCAGACTTAGCTGTAAAGGCACACAGGGCCAACAGTGAGATAGAGACGGTTTATAGGATTTTAGTCCGTAGGCGCCCTGGGGCTTCACTAGGAAGCTTCACGGATGAGTCGGGCATGCGACCCCACCCGCGTTGGTCCTTCAGGCAGGGGGCGTATCATTGATGATTTATTGATTCACCGTCTATAAAAAAAAAAAAGAGTGTCCCCATGATCCCATCGTATCGACCCCAAACGGCGCAAACTCGTAACCTGTACCGAGGTTGGCGTATTATATATATTTACTAAAATATCAATGACCTTCCAATACATGGACAGAGCATGCCATACAATGACAAAGCCCAAACATGGCACTTCAGTCACACCACGACTCACATTTGCGCCTTGGGAGACCTCACGGTGAGTCGGGCATGCGAACTCACGCGGTGGCCCTTCAGGCTGGGGTCGTATCTGTTATCCTTTAATGTAACATAGTTATTATTACATTATTATCCAAGTGTTTGGACATAAGTTAAGAATGATTAGCAATATGGTTTTGTATATTAGGTGGCGTTGTTTACGAACGTAGTCGCGTGCTGATTTCTGATTGGTTCAATAACGACTATTTACGAGTCGCTTGGAGAATGGCGCGAATCATATCGAGGCAGATTACAAGAAAACAGCAGACGAGTCGGTCGTTGCGTGCCTTTAAAATTGTGAAGGTTGTAACTAATTATTGGCAATGGAAATAAATCATACAACATTAAAGACTTGTTTAATTTGACAAATTAGTCCCAACATATCATTAGTGATTTTGCAATCTCCGTCTTAAAAAAATATATTTTTTCGGATGTTTTTATAACACTTTTCGGCATGGTTACGGCGATGTGATCAAAGAGCGACTAAAATACAAGTGTACTTACTCTGCCTTGCACACCTTTGCCGTTCCTTAATCAGCGCGCACATGCGTGGAATACTGTTCACACCTTTGGGATGGTTCAGCCAAGTACCTCACAGATCCTCTCAATGTCCTACTGAGGCAAGCTGTTCGAATTGTGGACGATGCCACTATATCTGGAAGTCTCGAATCCCTGCAGCTTCGCCGAGATGTAGCTTCTCTGGGCGTATTCTACCGGCTATACTATGGTGAGTGCTCTAAAGAGCTCTATAACCTAATTCCTTCCTCTCCATTCCGCAACCGAATCACACGCACAGGTCAGAATATGCACCCACATACCGTAGTCACTATCCCTTCGCGTACCTATACATTTGGTGACTCATACATCTGTCTTTCAATAAAGATGTGGAATGCTCTTCCAGCCTCTGTGTTTCCACTTTCCTATTACCTGGAGTCCTTCAAGCGAAGTGTGAAAAGGCATCTAGTCAAACCGGCATAGTGTTAGGGACTGATGTCGGACATAAGGGTCTGATTCCAGTTGCTAACATTCATGGACCCTGCGCGCTACTCACCATCAGGTGGGCGCAGGATTACATGTCGTGCTAGTATAAAAAAAGAAAAACATCCGACGTCCAAGTATTCGAATGACGTTGTTACATATGGATGTAACTGTACTCTAAATAAAATCCTATGTTGGCGAGGAACCGTCAGTTAAGTCTAAGCATGCTGGATAGATGCTGTTCAGAATTACCTTGTATTTTTACTCATAATAAGCGTGAAAACTGCAAAAAGCATAACTTTCATTTTTCCTTAGCTTCTAGAAAAATACCTTGTATTTCTTGTAAAAGAAAGCGGGCAGATAATTCGAAAGAGATCTATTGCCCAATAGCAATTTCACGGGCTTATTTCTGTGTCCAAGTGATTTGTTACCCGTTGAGTGGAGTTAAATAGAGATAAGGTATTATGTAAGCGGAGAGGGAAGCGTGCGCGTCGAGCGGGAAATTATTAATTACATTTTAAGTAATATGAACATTAATTTAAATGGAAGGTATCACTTGCTATAGCACATCATACATGTAGATAAAGCACAAACTCAAATTAAAATGTTTTTAATGCATATAACATTTACAATATTGTTGGGAATACTAACCTCTTTTTTATCTTATTTATTTAATTATATTTTTTAAAAGTAAATTATTAAGTTTAAATCGTGTGGCATAATCATATGTCAAAAAGATTCGACATGTTTTTGTGTATCCTCTCGGTGAAAATTCATAATTAGAAGCATCCATTTATTCCCTGATATTGGGTGCGAACGTGCAGAAAGATGGATAAACTAAGGAGCATATAGTGCTAAGTCATAAACTTTTGGGTGTGAGGTTATAAAACGCTATCAGAAGAGGTTATAAAAAAACAAAATAGGTAACTTAAACTAATATAACAATAATGTTAGTTAATATATCTTTTCACTTGTCATAATGTCATAATGAAAACTAAATGTGAACTAGCTCCTTACAAAAGTAGTTTCTTACCACCCCTTAAGGGATACGGTCGTGATGATACTTTACTTTACTTAGTTTAGATATATATTACATATGCTTCATTGGGAAAAAGGCAAATGTTTAATTTCATTAAAATATATTTAATTAAATAGAAAGTAAGTAACATTACCAACTTTCGGGGTGATCAGAAACCACGCTTATAGAGAAGCGGATTCACATTTAGCCAACTTTACCATAGTCCAATCATGACGTGGCAAGCTTGTCGATGTTTCCAGCGAAATCGAGAAATATCACAAATAAATTGTGTAATAAATATTATTGTGTCTTGACCAGGAATTAACCTAGTACTTCTGAGTCCAATTCTACGAAAACCACATAGAAGGAAATACTATATTATAGAAATTCAATGATATACCAATACTCGATTATTCGATTGTCCAGCTCTAGGCATGTTGCTTTGACATCTGTCATCAGAGTTATAACCATACAATTTGAGCATCCCGCAATCTTTTATTGTTAGATACGTTATCGCTCCGCTACACCGAAAGCAAAACCACAATTAGAAGGTACAGAAATGATATCCTATTTAAGAATTTGAGATTACCTTTTTTATTACGTTTCGATTTATTATTATGTATTTAAATTACTTTAATAATAATAAAATACTTTAGAGTTCAGTATAAACATAAAAATAGTTTTTTTTTTTGTTCACAAATATTATATGCCTACAACTGCCTCTGTGGTCCAGCGGTTAAGTGCGTGGATTTAGACTCGGAGATACCGGGTTCGATTCCAGGTCAGGTCACAATCATATTAATAAAGTTCGTTAAATGTGAATCCGCTTCTTCAAAGCGTGGTTCTAAAGCTGTGAAAAACAATACTCATTACAGTGTACTCTATCGAATACTTAACACTAATTAAATAAATAATAATAATAATAAATAAATAAATAAATATTTCCAGACAGGTCACACAGCGCCATCTAATTTCCGTGGTAAGCTACTAGGCTTGTGTTACGGAAACTAGATGGTTGATAAACTACATATTATACTTTTTTTTTTGTAAATATATACATATTATACATATAAACACCCAGACCGAGACAAATTATACAATGTACAACTTGCCCCCGGTGGGAATCGAACCCACGACCTCCTGAGTTCACGGCAACGTTTGTTACCACTAGACCACGGAGGCGGTCGAATTACCTCATGGACTCTGCTCCTACGAGTATACACTGACTTCATTATCATCATCATCATCATCATCAGCCTGTGTCTCGCCACTGCTGGATATAGGCCTCCCCTAAGGCTCGCCACTCCCCGCGTTCTTTTGGAATCCTCATCCAACACCCCCAGCGACCCTCCTTAGGTCATCCGTCCATCTGGTGGGAGGTCATCCCACTCTGCGTCGTCCCATACGTGGTCACCACTCCAGAACCCGTTTGCCCCATCGGTCGTCGGTTCTGCGACAGATGTGTCCGGCCCATTGCCACTTCAGCATGCTAATTTTGAATGCTATGTTAGTACCTTTGGTTCTCCGACGAATGAACTGATTTAGAGCAAGCAAATCCACTTCGCTTGCTAATATACGAATATTGCTATACTCGTATGTATAGTATAATTTTGCTTTTGCCTCTCATTCATTCATTTTGTTTTAGGTAAATAATCATTAACCTATTGGTTTTCACTTATTTATTATTATTATTATTATTTTTCTTTTTCTTTTGCTAGTCACAGTTCAATTGCACTATTAATTTAAATCTAATTACTATATTTTACTCTTATTTCTGTTTTAATTGTATTGTCTAAATAATATAAAATCTCTTTGGCTTGTGTTCACTATTGCTACTTTGTTTATATGTTTAATATAATAAGCTGTGATGTAAAAAAAAAATATGTCCACAACAAGCAAGCAATTATTACTTAGTTTTACTGCTAGTCTTAAAAAGGTGTTTTTGGATAGTTTATTCTTGCTAAAGGAAGAAATAAACAAGTTTTGATCTAGGTATGCGATATATTGAACAGAATAGACAGGTCAAAGTTTAACAATAGGTGAGAAACTACAGCTTTGCTCCGACTTACGAGTACTGAAAGCTCAAGAATCTTTTAAAACCATTGGATAGAATCGTTATTTAAAATTAAAACCTATGAGTTCTTCGCGCCATTTTGCGTGGACATGTCAAGTGCAAGTTTTTGTTTTGTAAATTAATTTACTATTTATTATAAATATATATGTGTAGTTGTATTAGTATGTATTTATTATATAAAAAATAAAATAAATATTTCATTTCATTTCATTTCGTTTCGTTTCGTTTCGTTTCGTTTTGTTTCGTTTCGTTTCGTTTCGTTTCGTATCGTTTCGTTTCGTTTCATTTCATTTCATTTCAAATACCTTAAAGACAATTTCGCCTATCCCTCTTCTTTCCATGACAAATCTCTTCGCTCTTCTCACAACTCCCTTCTATCTGTTCCCTCACATCACACTGCATTTGTCTCTAAATCTTTCGTAGTAGTTGCTACTAATTTATGGAACGATCTTCCTGTCATCATACTTGTCAATCATAATTGTTCAAATTTGTCCCAAAGGTTTGGCTGTCAGAGAGTGTCTTCGGGCATTAAGTCCGCCTTTGTACTTTGTGCAATAAAGTTTTTAAATAAATAAATAATAATAATAAAACTTTATTTCAGAATAAATTCTATTTAATTAATATATATTTTTTTAAGAATGTTATAATATCTAGTGTTAGTAAAAGTACAAAATTATAATACAAAAATATTTTATTTTTTTCCTTTTCCCAATATCGATTGCTAAAGTAAAAAAAAAGTGGAAGTATAAATTTTCAGGTAAAAAATTAGGACTGGGTCCATCATGTGTCAAGAGAGAAAAGAAGAATGGTCCTGCGGGCCCATTGCATCTATCATGAAATGTGAATAGATAGGGAAGTTCTTGAGGTATTTCGGTGTCGCAGGCTCGTTGAGTTGAGAAAGTAGTCTGAGATACCTGCGACATCGATTTTGCAACCACCTTAATTTATCTCGATACTTAGAGAAATGATCAATATATTCCTAAAGAAAAGATAGTGTTGTGGCTTGGTACCTTCATCCAAAGTCATAATTGATCCTAACCCTGTATACCATCACTACATCCGCGCAGCAGTGCCCTCTTGCGAGGATGGCGAGTATAAAAAAGTGACAATTCGATAACAAGACTCGACAACGGCCGCGAGCGTTAGCCACAAGCAGCAACCAACCAAATCATTAATAAACTTCTCAAATATAATAGAAAATCTCGTTCTCCTAAAACTGTCTAAAACGTGTGCTGGTGTAATCCTCTGTACTATTTCCATAGGGTTTGTCCACCTGGAGATCCTAGCGGGTAGCTTTCTATATCATTTGGAAGCCCATACTTGGCTTGAAATAGTAGTAGGATGACATTGTTTATTTGCTAACCTTACCTCTTACGTTTTCATCGTCCCAAAGGTTGATTGGAAGAGAGTGCCTATAGGTATTATGCCAGCCTTTTGTAAATAAAGTTTTAATAAATAAATAAATAAAATAATAGCGTTAATAGTATCTAGCATCTTAAATCAAAATATCTATCAAATCCTTAACAGATAGCCATTTCGGTGTCGCAGACTTGTTGACATGTTGGTACCAACACTTATGTATGGAAGCGAAACGTGGATATGTCAGAATATGCATAAGAGTAGAGTTAATGCAGTTGAAATGAGGTCGTTGCGTCGGATATGCGGCGTAACTTTAACGGACCGCATACGTAATGATGAAATACGCACAAAGGTAGGTATGAAAGAAATCATAGGGACAAAAATAAGGAAAGGCATGCTCCGATGGTTCGGGCATGTTGAAAGGATGAGCGAAGAGAGATTGACGAACAAGATATATAATGCAAAAGTTGTGGGTAAAAGAGGCCCTGATAGACCAAGACTCACATATCACGATCAGATAAATAAAACAATAGCTGAAGGTGCAATAAAAAGCTATCGAAACAAAAGGTATGAAGAGGTTGATAAATGTTGAAGAAGCAAAAGAGGTATGTCGTGATCGTGACAAGTGGCGCTCAATTGTCTCTGCCTACCCCGCAAGGGATTTGGCGTGAAGATATGTATATATGTATGTAGACTTGTTGAGAATAGAGAACAGTAAGCGAAGGATTCTAAGATTCCTGCGACATCCAATTATCAACCACCTTAATTTAGCAAGATATTTAGAGATATGAAAAACCGGATTTATTACTATGGATTGAAAGACATATAGTAGTTATACAATCTCAACATACAATAAAGAAAAATAGACAAAGGGCAGTAAAGTTTCTAAACTAGCATAAAGCAGACAAAAGCAAGCTTTGAACGATAGAAAACATATTAGAAGAGTAAAAAAGATTAGTCAGAATCCTCTAAGGGGATGGTAACACAATTACTGAATTCTTGGACGTTAACCAAATACTAGGTACCACAAGACTCTAAAAAAACTATCTACGTAAGAATAAATTTAGCTTTCTGCGCATATCGCAAAAATGAAAATGTCGCATAAAAACAACTTTTGGAACAGATTTAACTCAAATCAAATATATTTATTGTGATATAAGTAGGTACGTTTGCTACAACATTACTGCTGATTCGCACCTAGACGACGACGTTTTGAGAGTAGCCTGCTGTGTCAGATTTATAAAAAATTTACAAAAGTTTGACTATGTGGCAAAATAAATAAATGCTTAATAATAATTAATATTTTAATTTCAAGTGCGAGTGGAATAAAACGTAATACTTTATTGCACACTTGTACGTAGCCACCTTGAATACGCATCTCAGGTGTGGAACCCAAAGTATAAAATTTACTCATCTCGTATTGAATCTATTCAAAGGCGATTCCTTCGATACATTTGTCGTAAGACTCATCAGAACTACCTAAGTTACGAAGACAAATGTAAACGGCATCACCTTTTGCCTCTCTCCGAACGTCGCACTATCACAGACGTGTCATACCTGTTCTCGATAGTTACCTCCAGGATTGACTGCCCCAGTCTTCTAAATCTCTGTAAGCTGCAGGTTACGAAGTCGTCCAGAGAACGGAGATTATTTCTTGTCCCATTCTCCAAAACTAACTACCAACAGAATTCGTTCATAAGCAGGACATGCAGTTATGTTAATGATTATTGCAACGACTTGGATCCATTTATATTATCTCCGACAGCTACACGACGCATTCTTACAAAACGTTTCGCCAGTGGTTCTCATCAATAGTATTATATTTACATATATTGTAAATTTATTGTTTAGTTTATTTAATTTTCCATTTTATTGTTTTTATTAGGTATCTATGTATAATTGTTTTTAATTATTATTTTTTTTTAGTTTTTTTTTTTTTTTGTTCTATGTTATGTAGTTTATTGTTCTTAGTTTTAAGTTTAGGTTAATTTTACTTGTGTTGTTATTGCAGCGAGCACCACCTAATTATGTAATTTTACATATCGGTGGCAACTTGTCAATAGCCATACCCTACCCATATGTACTCTATATATATTTTATGTATCTAGCTGTAAGTTGTCCTTAAACATTAAATAAAAAAAAAAAAAAAAAAAAACGTAAAATAGTATAGATTTATGTTGAGGCGACATAACTAAAACATAAATGACAAGTGGCAAGCTCGTCGATGTCTCCAGCGTACCAAACTCCAGAAACATCACAACTAAATTAAATAATAATTAAATGTATTTATTTACATTAATAAATATTTTAGTGCCCGACCAGGAATCGAACCCGGTACCTCCGAGTCTAAATCCACAGACTTAACCGCTAGACCACGGAGACAGTAACAGAGAAAGTATTATGAATCTATTATATTGTACTAACTAAAACCTACCAAGTGTACTTCTCTATTACCCATGTGAAAATTACTGGCGGTAAATTTGTAATGGGTAATTTACGCGATGGCCACTTTGAACATCAGAACAATATAATGCTCTATGTAGACAATGTTCCGGAAACATTACCGCGTCATTTACGTTGTGATTGACCTAATACTAAATGCACATCGGGTGTAGAGTCTGGCTCATAAAAGTAGATTATCTATTGTGACAGAGTATTTTTTAAATTGTCTTTAAGGGATATTGTACAGAATACATCAGTCCTAAACACGTAAAATATGGGTGTCCACAGAGCGGGCAAGCCGCAAGAAATAAACTGCAACTTGTGCCCTATATTTAAAGTCCAATTTATCGTTTTCCATAATGATTCACATCGCAGCACATTATTAAACAAAACAACACCACTTTTGACCAATAATATCCAAAGTAAATTAATTTACAAAACAAAAACTTGCACTTGACATGTCCACGCAAAATGGCGCGAAGAACTCATATTTTTTTAATATGGCTGTTGTCAAACATTTGATTTGAATTGTTTTGTTGTTAACTCGTTATTTGCGTTGTAAAATATGAAACTATTAAAAGTGGAGTCTGAAAGATAGTGTTTTACGAAATGTCTAAATTTAAAGAAAAACAACAAGAAAAAACAGCTGAATTCAACCAAAACCATGATTAACGTGGTGTTGAATTTATTTGATTGTATTTTCCTTGATGTAGAATGTAGATAATATAAAAACTTGTATATGCACACTACATGAAGTCATGGTAAACTTAGTTTGTTTCTCGCGTGGCTGATAATTGTATTTGATATGGTTATAGATAGTATTACATTTTATTTTATATGTATGTATATTATTATTGTTTATATATGTAGTTTATATGTATGTATTTACATGTAGTATTAGTATGTAGATATGTAAATATGATTTATTTAGGTATCTAAGTATGTATTAATTTATATATGTCATTATATTGTCTAATTAAGCCTGTAATTGCACCTACCTTTAATTGTTTAATTGCTTTTGTTGTCCCGAAGGTTTGACTATCATAGAATGCCTAGCGGCATTAAGTCCGCCTTTGTACTTTGTGCAATAAAGATTTAAATAAAAAAATAATATCATTAGTGACGTTCCTAAAATATTCTCAAGTAAGCATTATTATAATGTTTTAAGAGATAATATTATAAGGCATCAGTACATTACAATATTAAAACTACAATGTAAAAGTAAATCATAATGATAAAATTATACAAAACCATTAAGATGTAGACGTTAAGGTGCAATTTTCATTAAGACATAACTTCAACTTCTAAGTGTTCTATTAAAATTTTATTACCTTTCGCCTCGTTTCAAAGAGGTACTACTTAATTGCATGGGCTGTTGGCACGTATTGACTATTTCTAGAGAATTCGTGTTAAGTGGAATCGTTTTTGTTGATGTCTTCATATCAATTGCTATAAAATATCTGGCAATTTAGCCTTCTTAATTATTATCACCATTCATCATCATCAGCCTGTGTCTCTCCACTGCTGGATAAAGGCCTCCCCCAAGGCTCGCCACTTCACACAATCTCCTCACCAACCAACCTTCCTCAGGTCATCCGTCCATCTAGCGGGGAGTCGACCCACTCTACGTCTTCCCGTACGTGATCTCCACTCTAGAACCCGTCTACTCCATCGTTCATCGGTTCTACGATAGACATGTCCAGCCCATTGCCACTTCAGCTTACTAATTTTGAAGGCTATATCAGAACTTTAGTTCTCCGACGGAGTTCCTCGTTTCGGACTTTATCCATCAGAGAAATACCGAGCATAGCTCTCTCCATAGCCCGCTGAGCGACCTTAAATTTGTGGACCAGACCCACTGTTAGTGTCCAAGTTTCTGCTCCGTACGACAGCACTGGAAGAACGCACTGGTTGAAAACTCTCGTCTTTAAATACTTCAAATATGTTTGATAGGAAGATGTGGCGCAGCATCCCGAATGCCGCCCATCCTAGCTGAATGCGTCTGTCGGCTTCTTTGCTGAAGTTGGCTACGCCTAATTGCATTGTCATCATTAGTGTTGCCCAATCTTCGTCATCGTCTTGCTTTTTTGCCGCCAAGAATAAGGCCACCGATATCTTAGCAAAACCATCGTACTCTTGGTACTGGTTGGTCTTGCGAAAGAGTCTCGCAAGACACTTGCTCAGTGTTTTTTTTCCTAATTTTGCCAAAAATCATCAGTCACTGCCGGCTTGACTGAGCATGACAGCAATTCAAACCTGATCCCGAAATGTGTGGATACACTTCACTGGGTTTATCGGCACGAACGGTGGATATTTCAATTATCACCATCAGCCCACCTACCACCTATTTAAGCTAAACTTAGCACGATATTCAGAAATGTTATCGTATTTACAATACTAGTGTGGATAAACTAATATTAACGTAAACTGTGGATGAACAAATATAGGCAGTAATCGAATGTGAGTCGGATTAGTAATTTTAGAGACAATTTAGAATTTCACGTGGGCAGAGTATATTCTGAATTCGAATTGTCTACCCG
Organism: Tinea semifulvella; assembly: GCA_910589645.1. Taxonomy (NCBI): domain Eukaryota; kingdom Metazoa; phylum Arthropoda; class Insecta; order Lepidoptera; family Tineidae; genus Tinea; species Tinea semifulvella. The sequence goes on from OU342604.1 coordinate 3,978,959, forward strand.
ACATATATAGGCCAAAACTAGGATTTGACGGTTATTTCGTATTTAGTATTGACATGGGACGATTGCGTTAAAGCTTATGACAGTCACATCTCTGCATGTATATAGTTGCTTACAGGAGGTTCATGCAAAAGCTAATGGGCTTCCAAAAATCTCTAGTTTGACTTATCTAGCTTGACTTATTAAAAATTTAAAACTCTTAGGATTGACAAAAATCAAATCTATATAAGGCAAACCAGGTTGAGAAACGTTTAAGCTAACCTATCGTTGTATATAACATTATACAATAAACTGCCTGAGATTATAACTAGACTACAAGCAAGTGGATTTAAAACAAAATTAAAACTCTTTTCCAAAATAATAACCTGTCAGAATTTCTTGACATGCCTTTGACAGAAAATTCAATTAAATAGTATTGTGTTTCTAACGCTATTTAATTATTATTTAAAAATTTGGTAACTGACATACAAAATATAACGTTTGTTATATAGGTAGGTAAAATATGCAAATGTACAAAATATACAAATACTTATTTGTGTAAAAAACACACAAAGTAGAAAGGGCGGGCTTAAAATGACTCTAGGAATTCTCTATCAGCCTTTGAGATAATTCAGAATATTACAGTCATGAAGTAGGTGCAAAAGATTGTAAGAAACATTGAAAAATAAATTAATCTAATCCTACATATAATTCATATTAATATACACCTACATACATAATAACACATAAACTACACAATAAATAAGCTACTATTGCTGTGTTTAACTTGAAAGCAAAGTAATGCGTTCAACACTTTTTCTCCTAAGTTCACTTATATTGTATGAAACCATAGACCAACGCCAAGTCAACGCCAAAATTTTTAAAGCGAAATAAAATGAAAAAAATCGCTTAAAGCGACAAGTGAAACATAGGGTAAATATATATACTATGTAATATAATAATGTATATATACTACATACATTATGTATTTATATACGTTGTCAGGAGCAGTTTAAGTAATAAGAGTACACTAGTTTTTTAAACAGCGCTTTGCTCGGTTCTTGGTTATCTACAGGTAAACTATTCCACAGATTTGCAGTCACGACTGTGAATGAGTAAGTCTAAAAGCTAGAGTGACGAATGAAGAAATCTGCAAGGAAAGGAATATGGTTAGTATAAAATGCAATTACTAGATTGTAAGCTGACACGGCCATTTTACAGCCATGAATCTATGTCCATAAATATTATTATTACTAGATTGTAAGCAGACACGGCCATTTTACAGCCACGAATTTATACTTAAGGACATAAATGTAATTAGATTATAAGCTGACACGGCCTTTTTACAGCCACGAATTTATACTTAAGGACATAAATGTAATTAGATTATAAGCTGACACGGCCTTTACAGCCACGAATTTATATTTAAGGACATAAATGCTATTAGATTATAAGCTGACACGGCCTTTTTACAGCCACGAATTAAATTTTAAGTATCTAGTTATAAATAAGTACAAAATCCCCGCTTATGGCAGCAATGTTTTATTTATTATAAATTGTATTGCTGTTAGATTTGGTGCAGCCAAGCTTGTATTGTATAAAAATATATGTATTGACAATATCCAAGTGTTGTGTACTAACCTAAGGAAATAAATGAAGAAGAAGAAGAATGAATCAGTCCAGATGACAAATAACTCACAGAAAGCAGAGTCGTGGATTTTTATTAAGTGCTTTATCTTTAGGTTTTACGACGCACCGTGCTCAGAAATGAATGTTAGCATAATTTTATTGCTCCCTACTAAAATATATTGGCTCTTAAACCTTGAAACCATTAAAGCCCTAGTCACACTAGATTCGTACATATAGACAAACATAGAAATATCATAGAATAGGCCGCAGAGGCTGCACGAGCAGATGTCAACATCGGCCACAGACTATAGATAGACTAGGGAGATCTTACACGGCGCCTTTTAAGCCTTAACAAATAATAATAATAATATTATTAATAATGATATTTGATCGGAAGAACAGAAAGGATGCCGAAAAAACAGCCAAGGATGTAAAGAACAACTCACAATAGATGCCATAGTCATGAAAAAAGCTTGTATAAAAAAGCTATATTGTAGTATATATTATATTATTATTATTAATAATATTATTATTATTAATAATAATAATAATAAAATAATCACTCAATTCCATAAATAATGCTCCCTTTTCTAAGGCTCGCGAGCATTATTAAAATCCGGTCTAAAAACCGATCGTTTGTAATATAAACCTAAATAATAATAATAATAATAATTCTTTATTTCGGTACAAAACCCATATCATGTTAGTAACAATAATAACTTAAACAAAACTATGTTAGTAATTAATCTAAAATGTACATACTAATTTATTTGACAATAATTTTTGGAGCATGAAGCAATGCTTATGGATATTTTTTAAAATATATTTATAGTGTTCATTATGCATTTTCTAAATAAGGCCATACGATGTCGAATCACCGCGTCTAACACCGGCAGACGTGCCTCGGCAAAGCTAAGCTTCTCAGAATGGTAAAGGTGATGACAATACACTTTAACAAAGCTCTATACAATTTGATTCATCTAACTGAATCACTAAACAAAATCTGTTTAAGCGCGGTGGTGACTCGGTTGTAAGACCGCTTTCCTTAAATCCTACAAAGATCGGTTCAAACCTCCCCGGCATGTACCAATGAGAAATACACTTTCTTACGTACATTTGTTATAGATTTACAACACCACCGTTCCCATCCCTCGGAGAGCATGTTAAGCCGTCGGTCCCGGTTCCACTAATACCAACATGTGGAATCGTTAATAAAATGTCGTTTAAAATTTACATCAGATTCTCGCCAACCCGTCTGGCGAGTTTAGGCCAACTTCTCCAGATATATATGTTCTGGATGGCTCATCTCCAACAGTGGAGGTCTGGGGTGCCGTGTTCTAGGGGCTGTAATGATGATGATGAAACAAAATCTAAAATGTAAATTGACATCAGGCCCTCGCCAACCCGTCTGTCTTGCAGCGTGGCGAGTGTAGGAATATAGATGGCCCATCTCCAACAGTGTATTCTAGGAATTGTGATGATAAAGGTCCGTTTTTTTTTTAAATATTGATTCGTCACCATCCCAAAAAGACGTATATATATATTTTTTAGTTATACAAAAGTTACATAGGAATAGTAAGCACAAGAGTTAAAAAATAATCTTAGATGGGTCAATAACCTTAATGATATATTAGGAAGAAAATAAGAATAAGAACTATATGTATTCATAAACAGGGTATTGAACTGACAAACAAAACTGCCAGCCAAGTGGAAAAGACATATGACAATAGTAATCGGACAAAATTTGATAGCAAAGGCCTGTGCACACCGTACACGTACACGGTCAGTATTTCATTAGTTCAGTCTGTTTTAAACCGACCTTTGGAGGATTTTAGGGAAAGCGTTCGTACAACCAAGCCACCACCACACGTTCCTGGTGTGGGAGAGATTTCCAGCTCTCTCACGGGGTGGTAGATGAGTGGACTGTATATGGTTTGGGAGGCTTGATGGCGAGCCAGCTCTGTAAAGTCCAATGAAAGAGGCAGAAGCACTTACAACTTTCAGCTTCAGCTGACAATGTCTCAGTGGAGTCGACCCCAGGCTTCCAGAAGAATACCAGCTCTTCTGGTGCTAAAACTCTTTTCACAGAAATGTAATTTTAGAAATTTGAGCAGACGCGGTGTGACGTCACCGAAACACAAAATTAAAAACCCCACAATTTCTCATGTCGTTCTCCCAAAGGTTAGCTGTTAAAGAATACCTACAAGGTATTAAGCTCGCCTATGTACTTCAGTTTATTTTGTATATTTTAATGTGCAATAAATAATTTTTAATTTATTAATTTATTAAATGGGATTTTTACTTTCTTTTATGGTTTAATTGTATTTTGAAAATGTAATAAGTATAGTTATTTTTTACAGTTTTAGTACTCCAGGTCTCATTATATGTATATTGTTTGTTATATAAATTGTATTGTGACTGTTTGTTACCATAATAAAATAAAATAAATAAAAATAAAATTGTAGACATCGACAGACCGAGGCTGACATTCGACAGGACCACATTCGATGGACCACAGAACTGGCTTTAACATCTGGTTTGTTATATACTAAACAGAATCCAGCTGAATAATAGTTTAAGAATAAGTTAAAAGCTTCATGAATTGCCCCCAAATGTCTATTTATGATGAAGTCAATGGTCTTACTACTCTCATCCAATATAAGTTTTTTATAGCCTATTAGGGATAACAAATGTATTTTATTTCTGTACAAAAAGGGTTGTAAAATTGGATCAAAACTTACATCAAATATCTCTCGGGGGACATCATTATACGTTGAGAATTTCTCAATGTTGAAAACAAAGGACAGAATATTTCTCTTGTATTCATTTTATTTTTATTTTAGTTTTTATTTGAAACTTGACATAAACCTTCACTTATTTTTGATGACAAGAAGATCTGGAGACATGAAGACTGATACGAGTATAAATCAAAAATATTGCGTTATTAAAAAAAATGCAATGTAAATTGCGTGCTTTACAAAATTATGTTTTAATATACTATTACATGACCGTTGGGCCGTGGAAACTTGGCAGGTCCTGGTGTGGGATGCGACATTAGCCCCATCACACATCCAGGCGACTTCGTCAAGCGCGGGAAGTGCGGCGGTTTCTGCTGAGAACCTCAAGCTTCGCAAATACGCCAACCTCAGTACAGGTTACGAATTTGCGCCGTTTGGGGTCGAGATGATGGGCCCATGGGCACAATCAGCCAAGAGTCTGGCCAAGGAGTTGTCCAAACGGCTAACGGAGAAGTCTGGTGACAGGAAAGCTGGCAATTATTTCTGCCAACGTATTAGCTTAGCTATACAGAGGGGAAATATTGCCAGTCTTCTTGGGACTATCACTGAAGGGTCGTCTCTAGAGGACTTTTTTTACTTATAGTTAATTTTTTATTAGGTTTAGTTTATATTTATCTTAATTTTTACTTTTAGGTAAAAAATATTTTTTTATTTATATTGTAATTATTTTATACTGTTTGTATATTCAAATCAAATCAAATCAATCTTGTATAGTAAGTAGTTAAACTCCACTACGTACTATGTTTATATAGCGAAAACTATAATTTACCTTGCTTCATAAATTCTACCATACCATTAAGCATATTGTTACGTTGTTGGTTTCTTATTAAATAAATAAATAAACATATATACTTACTTGTATTAGCTTTTAACCTTCATGTAAGTTTAATTCATTATTATCTTAGATAAAACACTGGATTTCAAATCGGGGATCAAAACTATGCTAACGTAAAAAATAGTTTTTGTCAATCGAAAAATATGGCATAAATATATTTAATAACAAAAATTGTTTTAAAAAAACTAAAATAAAAAAAAATCCTACTTACAAAACCTAATTTAAATAGCTATAAATCGTTTCCGCGCAGCATGGTGGCAAGAACGCTGGCCGCATTTCCAAAATTATAACTTTTTAGTGGTTAAGAAAAGCACTTACCGCAACAACCACTGATTTCAATAAAAAATACACTTTTTTACGTACATTTCTCATAGATTAACTACACCAACGTTTCCGTGGTCACATTAAGTCGTCGTTCCCGGTTCCACTAATACCAACTGTGTGGAATCGTTAATAGTAAAAAGTAAAGTATCATCACGACCGTTTCCCTTTCGGGGTAGTCAGAAACCACGCTTATAAATAAGCGGATTCACATTTAGCCAACTTTACTATAGGCCAATCATGACAAGTGACAAACTCATCGATGTCTCCAGGGTACCAAACTCGAGAAATATCGCAAATAAATTAAATAATAATTAAATGTATTTATTTACATTAATAAATATTTTTGTGTCCCGACCAGGAATCGAACCCGGTACTTTCGAGTCTAAATCCACGGACTTAACCGCTAGACCACGGAGCAGAATCGTTAATAATTAAAAATTAAGATAAAACCATCGCCAACCCAGTGTAGGCCAAATTCTCCAAATAAATTTAGAAGGCTCATGTCCAATAGTGAAGGTCTAATGTTCCGAAGGCTGTGATAATTCATTAATTCATTCATTACAGCCCCTAGATCTCCACTGCTGGAGATGGGCCTTCCAGAACTGTAGAATTTGGCATACACTCGCCACGCTGGCCAGACGGCTTGGCGAGGATATGCTGTCAATGTTTATGACAATTTATTAACGATTCCACTAGTTGGCATTAGTGGAATCGGGACCGACGGCTTAACGTGCTCTCCAAGACACGGGAACGGTGAAGAGAAGCATTCCATGAATTCACCGTGCGGGTGCCGGGTCCATCGTGTGTGGGTAGGAGATGAGAAGAATGGTGTCTCGGGCTTGCGACCGACAATAAGCTGGTTTAAGAAAAGGAAGCCTCCTTTGCGCGATAATACGTTCATCATCCACCATTCTACTTCTCTCCCTACCCAACCAAATACTGTATGATTCCGTTAATGCCGTCTTGGACGCTCGTTCCATAAATGTATCTCCTGCAGACCTGCTTAGGCCCAATTCTTTCAGTAAGTGATGCAAAGATTTTGCTGGAACTCCTCTTGCACCAACTTCCACTGCGTAAAGCTGAGTCTTGAAAATGTAAATCTATGACAAATGTACGTAAGAAAAGTGTATTTCTCATTGATACATGCCGGGTGGGTTTGAACTGACCTTTGTAGGATTTAAGGTATGCATTCTTACAACCGAGCCACCATCGCGCCATGTGATAATGATTATCTTTAATTAGGGCTGAGATTTGAATTAAGGATATAGCGTTTGCGTTTCTAAAAACAGACTTTGGTCACAAGAACAAAAGGAATACTCCGATATCCGTACAATTTAGTCGAGCGATGACCTGGCTAGTTGTCCGACTGCCAACAAAGTTCCGGGATCGATTTCCGGTCGAGGAAAGCGTGTTCGTTTCTTGTCCAAATATATTTGCATTCTTTTGGAACTTATGTTTAACAAATAATAAAGATTTATTGTTCTGACAACAAACAACTTTGCTTTTCTATTTTATTTATTATTCAAACTTTGGTAAGCATTTTAAGGTGGGTTTAGACCAAACAAGCGAATGCTCATTGTAAATTGAGACAAATCATTTTTTTTTTTTACTACTTGTGATGCCCACTTGATTACGTGTGGCGCGCAAGGTGTGGAATCAGACACTCATGACTGACACTTTACTGGGCGTATTTATTTATTTATTTATTAAAAACTTTATTACACAAAGTACAAAGGCGGACTTAATGCCCGTAGTCATTTTCAGACAGCCAAACCATGGAGACAAATTAGAACATGCACCTATTGTGCAATGAAATAAATATTAATAGTAGGATAAATACAACATAATTATAATACTTCTATATATACTGTAATATCGAAATACGGAAAAAGGGTTGGTATGAAGGAAAGCATAGGGACAAAAATAAGGAAAGGCATGCTACGATGGTTCGGGCATGTTGAAAGGATGAGCGATGAAAGATTGACGAACCAGATATATAATGCGAAAGTTGTGGGTGAAAGAGGCCCTGGCAGACCGAGACTCACCTATCACGATCAAATAAATAAAACACTGACTGAAGGTGCATTAAAAAGTCTTCGTAACCAAAGGGCATGTATGAAGAGGTTAATAAATGTCGACGAAGCGAAAGAGGTATGTCGTGATCGTGTCAAATGGCGCTCAATTGTCTCTGCCTACCCCGCAAGGGATCTGGCGTGAAGATATGTATGTATGTATCAATATACTATATACTAATACATACACAAAAATATACATAAATATACACTTATTAACATTGTTGGAAGCTATTTAACAAGTGTAGATAGACGAGTTTTTTGAACGAAGATCTGGTAGACGCTTGCCTTATGTTTACAAGGAGATTGTTCCATAAATTTGTAAAAAAAATTGAAACAAATCCAGAATGATGCAAAGGAACAGAAAGAAGTGAGTTGTGAGAAGAACGAAGGGATTTGTGAAACGAAGAAAGATAGGCAAATTTATCCTTGAGGTATTTCGGTGTCGCAGGCTCGTTTAGAACAAAAAAAAGGAGACAAAGAACTCTTAGCTTATCGGCACGAACGGTGGATACTTCCCCGCCCCGGCATACTGAGCAAATTACCACCTACCACCTATTTGTTGTTCTCGTTGAAAGTATGTGCCATTTGCAATGATGTCAAATGCCAATTTTATACTGTCAATGAAAACTAATATTGTAACCTTGCCATGGTGATATTTATATGAAAATACCACCGCTTGATACGAGACTAACCAGAACTGCTAAAAAGGTATTTGGTGAATCAGAGTATAAAAATCAGCTATAAAGTCCAAATACACACATCAAAAAAGTCTAGGGATCAAGCATGTTTATGCGGATTTCTTGTGATTGAGATGTGGCTTTGTAATAAATTTATGATTTTATAAATTTATATGGATCCTTTTTGGTGCATTTCATAATTTAAAACAGGAACTGTCAATCAAATTCGAGTAAAAGATGAAAATCAGCTGTCAATATTTTCCCTATAAAAACATAAGACGCATTGAAGACATTATTAGTGCTACTGTTTCCCTACTACTGATTAAAACCAACGTTATTATGGAGCGGCGACGTCATTTAAGCAGGGAAGAAATGATCAGAGCCGTGGGAATGATAGAAGCTGGTTCCCGGCAACGTACTGTGGCTTTAGCTCTGAATACAAGTCAGAGTGTTATCAGTCGACTTTGGACACGTTACCGAACCACTGGTACCGTGGCTGAGCGCCATGGAGGACGGTATCGCTGCACCACACGGAGACAAGACCGATACATTCAAATCACAGCTCGAAGAACTCCAACAATAACCGCCATGATGTTAGCCGTGAGCCTTCATCGCTCTTCAGGGAACTTAATTAGCGACCAAACAGTCAGAAACCGCTTGCATGAAGTGAACCTTCATTCCCGAAGACCGCTACGGGTACCACCTATAGCAATGCACAATCGTAGGACTCGATATCAATGGGCTCTTGAACACAGAAATTGGACAGAAGAACAATGGCGTTTCGTGTGCTTTTCTGATGAGTCTCGTTTTGGTATGAGGCCGGATACAAGACGTATACGACACTGGAGAACCCCTGGACGCCAACAGCGATTAAAATCCTGCCAGGAAGTCCATCCTTATAGTGGTGGAACCATCATGGTATGGGCGGGTATTTCGATCGGCGGAAGAACTGAGTTGATTTGGATCAGAGGCAACCTCAACGCTCAAATTTATGCTGAGACGGTTGTATCAGACGTCATCGTTCCTCTACAAGTGCATATCGATCCCTTATTTCAGTTAATGCATGATAATGCACGACCGCACACCGCAAGAGTTGTAAGACAGACTCTCGCCGCAGCTAACATCAATGTCCTGCCCTGGCCTGCTCAGTCGCCAGACTGGAACCCGATTGAGCATGCATGGGATATTCTTCAGAGAAGAGCTCTGCCGAATATGGAGGGTATCCAGTCGCAAGAAGACCTTTTTTTGTTGTTGCAACGAACATGGGCGGCCATTCCACAGCGTGATTTGGATGAACTCATTTTGAGTATGCCAAACCGATGTTCTTGTGTTGTTAGTGTTCGCGGTAGAAACACGGATTATTAATTGTTTAAGTTACCCAATAAAATTAAAAAAAAAACTGTTATTTCAGTCTTTTTTTCGAACTTTAATGTTAGTGGTTCAAATGTCAAAAATCCCTTTATTAGGAAAATGGCAATTTTTTTTACTAATGCAAAGGTGACTTGGTTTATCGTTACTGTAGACAAACGAAAACATTTTATTTGATCAATCCTTAAAGAAAATTTTAATGAATATCAATCAGGAGAAAAGTTATTGCAAAAATATATGTTGATCCCTGGACACTTTTGATGTGTGTATATAACATTTAGCAAGCTCATTGAAATGTGGTCAGTGGTCTAGCGGTTAAGTCCGTGGATTTAGACTCGGAGGTACCGGGTTCGATTCCTGGTCGGGACACAAAAATATTTATTAATGTAAATAAATACATTTAATTAATATTTAATTTATTTGTGATATTTCTCGAGTTTGGTACGCTGGAGACATCGACGAGCTTGCCACTTGTCATGATTGGCCTATAGTAAAGTTGGCTAAATGTGAATCCGCTTATTTATAAGCGTGTCTTCTGACCACCCCGAAAGGGAAAACGGTCGTGGTGATGATGATACTCATTGAAATGTTCTTACATATAATTTAAGCTCAGACAATTTTACGAAAAGTTTGACAATAACAGAGATTTTAATCAAATTTTGTACAAAATTACAAAACTCAGCGGGAGTTAATTAGTTATTGTGGTATTCCACTCTGAACCCGGAACCCAACACAAATTACGACTCAGATTAAATAAAGTTTATTTTTTATTTTAAACAATTTGCTGCTTAATATGAGGCATTATAAAACTTTGAGCTATACAAAGGCTTTGTGATAGCTCTGGTCGATCGTTCAACACAATCTATCCGAAAGTACGTTTCAATATTTACACATTATTTTTAGGTAAAAAGTGTTTTATTTACTTCTTAATTCATGTTGTGGGTAGAAGAGGCCCTGGCAGACCTAGACTCACATTATCATCATCAAATAAATAAAATACTGACCGAGGGTGCATTAAAAAGCCTTCGTAACAAAAGGGCATGTATCGTATCAAGTGGCGCTCAATTGTCTCTGCCTACCCCGCAAGGGATCTGGCGTGTTGATATGTATGTATTTATGTAAAAAATAATAATACAAAATGTAAAATAAAATTAATATTAATACATAGGGATATAAGTCCCGTCCGCGTGGAATGGTGGCAAGAACGCTGGCTGCTTTTCCGCATTGAATTGCAATACTGATTCTTTTGGCGAAGAAAAGTCCAGGATACGACAGGACGCGGTGTTGTCTTTTAAAAACTGTTTGTCGCTAGGACTCCATGGGCCCAGAGTTTCTACAACAAACGACACAAATATGTGTTCTTTTAATAAACTAACACAAATTAATAAAACTATTTCTTCAAAGTAGATACAAAAATATTAAAATAAAATAGATTAAAAATACATATAGGGTACATAAGAGTACATATAGTGGGTGCAGACAGGTTACGAAAACATTTGATATTTAGGTAATAATTTATTACTAATACACAAAATAATGTATTATACATACATAATCATATCCTTCACATAAATAATATATTATATATGTATATACCCGCTTATAAAAGATCTTAATCACAAAGGTTAGTTGGTAGAAAATGCTTTTACCGCAATAAGGATATATTACGGGATTCATGTTAACATGTTTATACTAGCACGACATGTGACCTTGCGCCCTCCTGATGTTAAATGCCGCGCGAGGTTCATGAATGTTAGCAACTGGAATTAGACACTCATGACTGACATCAGTCCCTAACACTATGCCGGCTTGACTGGGCATGACGGCAATTCGAGTCTGATCCCGAAACGTGTGGATACACTTTACTGGGCTTATCGGCACGAACGGTGGATACTTTCCTGCCCCGGCAGACTGTGCAAATTACCACCATCAGTCTGCCTACCACGGTTTAGTACAATGAAGAATTCATTATTATTATTATAAGATGTCATCGCTATAAATAAATAAAATATAACCTATTTTATACAAATCGTTGTGATCGACCCCTTGTCGATAATAATCGACAAGACAAGCCTCGAAAAAATAGTAAAGTGATCCCGCAATACATTTGTCGAAACAGCTTCAATAGTTGACTTATATTTTAGGACTGGGCAATTAATATTGCGATTGTTTAGTCCGGAATGTTTGCAAAGAATCGTTTTGATAGTTTTTCTGCTATCATGCGTAAACGCACTGCATCTCCAGTCAATAGAATTAGAGGCATCACCAACAATATGCTTAAGGTCATATTAGATAAAGTGGACTGTCCAATACAGTGTCACTTTAATAAGCTTCACTATAACTGACAAATTGACATGTGTACAAATAAGTATAAATAAGGCACTAACATAAAATTTTAGTTTACTAACTTAAATGTAAGCCATTGTTACTAACATAGTGATAGGTATACAAACCTAAATGGATTGTAATTATCTTTTAAATTAAATTAAATATATTATTATTATTAGGCATCCAACCAGGTATATAATGTGAAAGTTGTGGGTAAAAGAGGCCCTGGCAGACCAAGACACATATATCATGATCAAATAACTAAAACACTAGCTAAAGGAGAATTAAAAAGCCTTCGTAACAAAAGGGCATGTATGAAGAGGTTGATGAATGTCGATGCAGCGAAAGAGGTATGTCGTGATCGTGTCAAGTAGCGCTCAATTGTCTCTGCCTACCCCGTAAGGGATCTGGCGTGAAGATATGTATGTATGTAGGCATCCAATCAGCCACAATTTCAAAACTTTTATTATCTATAGGTGCACGCATTTAAACTGGTAATTAGGAATTAGAATTTCATGGCGGAAACACGTTAAAATTAAAAACCCAGTTGTGCATACTTGTATACTAGTATGCTCTTGTATATAGGATGTCCTGGATGTTGCTATTTGATACAGCACCGAAGTTCGAGATTATGGGTGTGTGCTACTGATATTTAATAGCAATATCTACCTCAAACCTAAGTTACTTAATTGGTCATCAACTGGGCCCGTCAAATCAAGCTTAAGTACTATTTATTTACGGACTAAGTTGAGGTGGCTACCAATTCGTTGTCGCAGGAACCTTAGAATCCTCTGCTTACTCTTTTCTATACTCAACGAGCCTGCGACACTGAAATACCTTAAGGACAAATTTGCTTATCTCTCGTCACTTCATGAAAGATCCCTCCGTTCGTCCCACAATTTGTTCTATCTATTCCTTCTCATCACTCTAGTTTTCAGGCTAACTCATTCGCAGTAGTGGCAGCAAATTTGTGGAACGACTTGTCAGTTGAAATTCGCCAAGCTCCCAACAAAACACTATTTAAAAAGATGGTTGACTCTCATTTCTTCAAGAGCTCCTTATAGCGTATGTAAGTAAATGTTGTATGTAGTGTATATCTATGTATGTATATAGTGTGTAGTATATGTATTTTTATTTAATATTTGAATGTATGTGTATTTGTAGTTATATATATATATATATATATATATATATATATTGTATATATAAGAACGATTTAATTTATTATGTAAATGTTTCATATAGCCAGTTGCACCTACCTTTCAACGTTAATGCTCTGTATTGTCCCAAAGGTTGGCTGCTAGAGAATGCCTAGCGGCAATAAGCCCGCCTCTTGTACATAGTGCAATAAAGTTTTAAATAAATAAATAATAAATAATATTTATTTCTGGCCTACAATTTATTCATATTTTTATATAATAGCACGATGTGCGACTTTGCGTCATAAATGTTAGCAATTGAAACTTTACTGGGTTTGACGGCACGAACGGTGGATACTTCCTTGCCCCGGCAGACTGGGTAAATTACCACCATAGTTTCTTGGTTAGGACAGAAAATAAATATTAAATTTATCTGTGATATTTCTCGAGTTTGGTACGCTAGAGACTGGATAGAGCTTGTTAATACGAATTTGGCTAAATGTGAATCTGCTTCTTTGAAAACCCTTAGTTTTTGACGACCTCAGAAGGGATACAGTATATATACGGATTCTATGGTCGTATATGATCAATCAAATATTCCAAAAGACCACAACATGAAGTCGAATAAATATTATGATCTCACAGAAGAAATGATCAGGAACGTGTTCAAGACTCAGCTTTACGCAGTGGAAGTTGGTGCAAGAGGAGTTCTAGCAAAATCTTTGCATCACTTACTGAAAGAATTGGGCCTAAGCAGGTCTGCCGTCAATACATTTATGGAACGAGCTTCCAAGACGGCATTAACGGAATCATACAGTATTTGTTTGGGTAGGGAGAGAAGTAGAATGGTGGATGGTGAGCGTATTATCGCGCAATAGAAATAAAAAGGAGGCCTCCTTTTCTTAAACCAGCCTATTGTCGGTCGCAAGCCCGAGACACCATTCTTCCCATCTCTTACCCACACACGATGGACCCGGCACCCGCACGGTGAATCCATGGAATGCTTAGAAATTTGTCTTCTGTCTTCTAAGAACACTTTTTTTTAGCCAAAGACAAAACAATAAAAAACTTGTGTTTAATGCCCGGTCCAATGTAAATGTGGCTTCCTTGTCTACGATTGCCATTTGGATTGATGAAAAACGAGCCCTCTCCACTTTGGCAAAACTGTGAAATTATTCATGAGTCCTCGTCACATGGAATGGAAGTTATTTGGTAGCCGCCTTATTTCTCCGAGCCGCGGGGCAAATTTCCTCCGTTGCCTAGAATTCTTGGATTTACGCAACGCATCAGGGCCGTAGATAGATGACAAACATGATGTTCGTGTGAAAGTAATATTTGAAAGAACTTTGCAATTACAGTAGAGCGAGTGTATTGTATCAACACAAATAATATTTAATATATAGGTATTAATTTTATTTATTTATTTTTATTTAAAAACTTTATTGCACAATAGTACATGATAAATATATACACAGTAAAAACAATAACACATTTTTAAAATGAACTACACATAACCATAAAACAAATAAAAAAGGTACACAGAAATAAAAATCTACCAAATTAATCAGTAAAGATAGGTTTTTTTTTATATTTTTTATTATACTAGCACGACATGTGACCTTGCGCCTACCTGATGGTAAGTGGCGAGCATGGTCCATGAATGTTAGCAACTGGAATCAGATACTTATGTCCGACATCAGTCCCTAACACTATGCCGGCTTGACTAGATGCCTTTTCACACTTCGCTAGAAGGACTCCAGGTTATAGGAAAGTGGAAACATAGAGGCTGGAAGAGCATTCCACATCTTTATTGTGCGACAGATGTATGAGTCACCAAATTTATAGGTACGGTGGTGTGATAGGGAGGTGAGATAGTGATGGTGACTACGGTATGTGGGTGCATATTATGATCTGTACGTGTATATAATACAGCATATAAACAATAAATAAATAATATTTTGTTAAATAATTAACTACTCTATAGATGATGCACTAAAATAGTAACGTATCATGTAATTTTTTATTCATATAATTTTTAATTTGACAAAGCCGATTTACAGCTGCCATAACCTTAAAATTAAATTAAATTTAAATTTTAACATCACAATATATGTACATACAGATGCACTAAAATAGTAACGTATCATCTAATTTTTTATTCATATAATTTTTAATTTGACAAAGCCGATTTACAGCTGCCATAACCTTAAAATTAAATTAAATTTAAATTTTAACATCACAATATATGTACATACATATGCTTGTAGTTTTAGTTAAGTTAGTATAAGTTATAGTGACATTTAAGTGACAACGCCGATTTACAGTCGCTTTTCATTTATAATGACTTTATTATTTAATTTATACTATGTAAGTAATCCTTTAAATGACATACAAATATCATATTTATGTACAAGTAGGTGTTAAGTTAGCTTAAGTTAAGGAAAGAAAAAAACATTTTTACACATAGTAAATTTTTTTTTTTTTTTTTGGCTACAGCCTTGGGATTTTGTCAACAGTAAGGATACAAGCAAAGCCATCAATGGAAGAGTTTGTTAGGAATATTATTGCGGCAATAAGCTTAGTAATTTTGTCTTTGGTCTGTATTACTCGTACTGTATCTAGTACTTCTGGATGTTTATTGTTGATGGAATAAATTCGGCTTAGTAATTATATTTTATACAGGGTTAGCCCTCTTGTCACCGTAAGAGACGACATGACGTGATGTTATGTCTCTTAAAAACTTGTTGGCGCTTGGATGGGCCCAAAGTTTCTACAGCAAACGGCACAAATATGCCATCTTTTAGTATGGATTTGCGACGCTTGCCGGACTTCGCAATTTCCGCCGCGGCCCCAGCTTTTTGCGCTATTCAATTGGGAAACTCTCGATCACCCGAACACTATCGTAGCCAGGTAGGATACTTAAAGTTCCATACATACCTATAATAGGTATATCTTTTATATAGGAATAGTATTATATCAGAAATTGTATTTTTGAGCTAGCAACAAATTATCTGAGCGCGAAATTAAAAAAACATTGTGTATTTTGTTTTGTTACTAGTTTACCATACTTTTAATTTTTTTTTACTAAGTCCGTAGGTATTGTTGGCTTGTTGACAACAATGGCCGACATGTAGAATGAATTGAACGAATTGATTGAATTAATGAATGAATGACAACTCTTTATGTTCGAACCACAGTCATTACATTTAGTAAAATAATAATAAGTATTAATAATAATAGTAAGTAATTCACAGTAAAAAAATGTATCTAATTCTGGTCGTGGTGAAATTAAAATTAAAATTAATATTTAGATGTCAATTTGGGTCATTTAAAAATTGTTGCACAGAATAATTTGATTTTTCAATTAGAACTTTAGTCAACGTCTTTTTAAACAGACTATGCGGTAAAAGTTTAATGTCGTCGTTAATAATATTAAATATTTTTGGTCCCATACAGATTATACCTTTATACATTAACGCCGTATTATATCAGAAATTCGATTATTGAGCCAGCAACCAATTATATGCGCGCGAAATTAAAAAATCATTGTGTATTTTGTTACTAGTTTACCATACGATACATAATCAGGTACAAAAAATTACACGATTTTTCTTTTACTAAGTCCGCATTGTTGGCTTGATGACAACAATGGCCGACATGTAGAATGAATTGAACGAATTGATTGAATTAATGAATGAATGACAACTCTTTATGTTCAAACCACAGTCATTAAATTTAGTACCCCCTACGGTCTACTAGACGGCACCATTTTCTTTAAGAACCGACATTTTACGATTGCTTGTTGTTCAATTTAACAAATCATTAAATAAAAACAGAGAACCTTAAAATAAATAAAATATAAAAACTAAATAGAAAACTTACAAAAAAATTGCTTCTCCAAATCGTAGTCCTGTGTCCAATATACTTGCCAGTGTATTAATATACTATATATTTGAGACGTTAATACCCCAGACGTTAATGAGCCTTGGACCATTTTTTTTTATATAAAGCTTTCAGTTCTGGTTCTCACGGATCCATCGTTTAATTTTTTCGACGTTTGCTAATCTGCACTTGTTCCGCCGCAGCATCAGATCTAACACAAGTAACTTAAAAGCGGGAAGAAGATAAAATCCCATACCAGGAATTGGCCTTTTCGTCAAGGTACTAATGTCATTCCATCTGGACGCTTGCAATTGTCTCGACTCAAACCGGTTGGTTCTAAAATAGACGGGATCGAGACTACTACAAGCGTTCTATGAATGAGATGATCGTTATTAGCACTGTGACGGAAAAAACGACCCGCACTTTTGGAACACGACAGCCCGTGATGTTTCCATGTAGACAACGATGAGGTTCACATACTTTTGAAAATTAATGAGAGAAATAGAATAGGTTATAATTATTACAATGCAGTTAGACACTATACTAGTTATAAAGCTATACTACTGATCCGTGCCGGATAATGATGAACAAGACAGTATGTCACGATGGTATTAACTTGCGACATCGATTTCTATACCCATCCTTTAGAATTTAAGAGCGGGTATCATGCCTAAGGCCGCTTGTGCACCGCCGTCACCGGATTCACATCACACTATTATTTGATATTGGCAGATGAGATGACGGGGTTTAGTAAACATATCGCTACTACAGCGCTGTCATCTTGTTTGGCGGTGGCGGTAGACAAATTGCCCAACGCGGGGTTTACACGGGTGACTAAAGCAATTCGGGGGACTAAAAACTATCCGACATTTACCGCGCGGTAATGTTTTTGGTTTTTAGCTCAATTCAGTGTGCATTTTTGGGTGCCGGACACATCTGCTGCAGAACCGACGACCAATGGGGCAGACAGGCTCTAGAGCAGAAATTACGTACAAAATGAGGCAGAGCGGGACAATCACCCGACATATTGACGGATGATCTAAAGATGGTTAGGGTTAGACGAGGGTTGCAAGGGACCGCGTTCAGTAGCGAGCCATGAAGGAGGCAAACATCCAGCAGAAGACACATACAGGCTGATGTTTTTAAGTTACTGACAGCAACCGCATTTACCAATTTTGCTTACATTTTTATGTAAAACATGTATTTTTGTTGTTTTTGATATGGCTTCGTTAATAAAAATAAGAACAGCTGATCCGTTTAAGACATATTAGTCAACGCAATAATTAGTTTCACGTCTAAGTACACAATTTAAACTCAACATTAGAACTTTATCCAAACCCTCTGCTCGTAACCCATCAGAGTAATAAAGTAATTAAAACAAGGGTTTGTCAAAAGTTAGATACGTTACCTACATAGAGTGAAACCCCTAGAATAGTTTAGTTTAACTAAATTATTTTAGGCTGAAATAAGCGCCTGTTAGGCTAGATCTAGGCTATCCACCATATCTCTTTGTAAGATACTCCAGTACTTCGGACACATTGCCAGAAAGGCAGGAGATACCCTAAAAAATCTCCGTGTTACTGGCAAGGCAGAAGGAAAGAGACCAAGAGGCGAAGGTCTGGTGCGGTGGTCCTACCAAATCCGCTCCACTACCAACACTTACGTCAATGATGCTGTGCATGCTGCCGAAGATAGGGTGGCGCAGTATCATCAAGACGCAAACCAATTCAAAAGTTAAGTCCATGGAAAGAGAAATCGACTGACCAGGTGAAGGCTGCAATAGATAATGCCCTATATAAGTGTACCAGGGAAGTTGTAGTCCGGGAGGAGTGGCGACGGCTTGTTAAACGTGCCACTACTACTTAAATAGCATACACGACCGCTAAGCCTAAAGTGTAGCGACAATGAAGAAGATTTTTTAATAAATACTCACTAAAACTTAAAAAAATATACTAAATAAATAAATAAAAATATTACAGATTGATACATATTAGCAAGACTAAATCTAAAAGTTGCAGTCCATATCCTGACATGCATAAAAAAAACAAGTGACTTTAGGTAGATTTCCAACGCATCTCGGATTTCGGTGCTGTATGAAATACCAACATGAAGAGTCAAAACCTTACACACAAGAGTATATATGTACAAGTATCCACTGCCTTATGAAGAGAAAAACCCTTGCACTTGCCAATGAGAAATACAAATTTTCTTACTTACAATATCAACTTGAAGAATTATTCATGGTAATATGTGATGATGTTATAATAAATGAGGAATAATTATTATTCATTAAAAGACTAATCTAAAACCATTTTGCCATTTTTCTACCAGGAATCATTTAATTATCAAAAATATCATAAAACCTTCGCCAACTAATTAAGCCAGAAACGCGAAGTAAGACAAAATTCTCTAGAAATATGTTCAGAAAAGCCCATCTTTAGCGGTAAAGGTCTAGGATAAGTTCTAGGGGCTATGATACATACGGCCGGTAATTTTAATGAAGGTCAACATGAAATAGTGGAACAAAAAATAAAGTAACCCGTCAGCGGAATGACCAAGCATTATGCCAATCACAGCTTTTGTTGAACAAAAAATTCCGTCAGGAAATTTAGAAGGATTAGACGAATATAAATTATAATGACAAGCATGAATGAAAATTAGGTCATTGTGTGGGAAATTAAATGGATTCCGTTTTTACTTAACTATAAAAGTACCTAATTACTTATATATTTTCTAAATTAGCAAGATGTAATGGCAATGGCCTGTACAATAGGGTGGAGTGAATTTGGAACAAAATTTTTTTTTTCGGAATTTCACTTTTCCTGTGTCATTAATCGATGACCGTACATAAAAGCTTTATTCATGCTAAAAATCAAAACCCTACGACTTTATTTTGAGGTGGCGCGCTATGAGGGTAATTTAAAAAGAAAAACAATTTTTACGTTTATCGTGTACCTGCACGTCAATGTCATTGTGTACCTAATAGGTACATACTCGTACATATAGGTAGTAAAACTTATATTTCACGTTACTTTAAAGGGTTAACTTGTTCTTCTTTGCATAGTTTTCTTAAACTTTCTCATTTAAGCGGTTACGACAAATGTAAAAAAGTCTGATTATTCGTCAATAAAATGCCAAAAACTCGAAAAGACTTGCGATGCCCAATGTTTAGCGATCCAATAAAACTAAGGGATAATGTGTTGCCAACTTATTGTGATATTATAAAATATTACTTGTGGTTAAGAAATGACTTACCGGATTTTAATACTAATACCCTTAGCACTGATTAAAAATATTTATATGAAATATGCTCTGCCATTTCGACTGATACGGTCCCACAAAACTTAGCCAGTAAACTTGCACATTCACGGTGGTTGATGACGCTAATAGAATTCTTCGTTTATATATTGGAACAACGAAACCTTCTAAATCTTTAAAAGATCTTGCAACTTTCATAATGAAAGTCTATGCACCAACTTGGTTTGACATTAAAACAAAACCTTCTTGCAAATATGGTCCAATTCATATCTTTAACAGGATTTAAAGATGTTTGTATCCACCGGCTGACCAAACAAGCGTTGTTATAAAAACTATTCAGAGAAATTTCTTTTTTCACATCCAGAAAACATACTGTTAGCAATGTTACAAAATGATGAGTCTCACATAAGGGAACTACGACTTCGTAGAGTTTTAAAGGCAAGAAAAGAGTTTAAAGGAAAGAAAGTAAGAGAATTTCAACTCCCAAATCTTAAAATAGGTGCATCGAATTTTTATGATTTGATTGACTGGTCAACTCCTCGCCAAGCCGTCAGGCCAGCGTGGCGAGTGTAGGCCAAATTCTTCAGATATATGTTCTGGAAGGCCCATCTCCAACAGTGGAGGTCTAGGACTCTGTGTTCTGGGGCTGTAATGATGAAAAATGATGATTGACTGTTCAAATGAAAAAATAACAGAACCTCTTATGACCAGATATAGTGAAGAAGAAATTAAAAGCGTGAATTCCTCAGGTGGCAAATTATTTGACGTCAAAAAGTATCCTTGCCACAAATAGTCAGTAGAACAGTGCGTCAAGCTCGTTACTGAGGCTTCTTCATCTGTTTGAGATGCAAGAGCAAGAGATGGATTCATTCGCACGAGGATAAAGGCAAGGCAAGACATACCAGTATTTGACACAAAATCACAATTTTTTAAGCAAAAAGAAGAGTGTGTAGCTTCAGCTTTCGAATGTTAATATGCTTTTATTTAATATATTTTGTATATTTATAAGTACAATAATCAATTTTAAGCTTCAATATTTTCATTTTGATAAATAGTTTGTCTCAAATAAAAACTTTATAAAAAATCAATTTTTGTTATATTCTTTAACTTTTAAATTTGATGCGACACCTTAAGATGTAAACGTAGGAACTTGAAATTTTATTTTTATATCTCTAAGAATGTCGATCATCTATTGGTGATACAGGAGGAACAAAATTTAAAATTTTTTTTTTTCACTCCACCCTACTGTACAAGTCAGTCGCAGAACCGACGAAAGATGGAGTAGACCAGTTCTGAATGGAGACCACGTACTAAAAGACGCGGAAAGGAACGATTCCCAGCTAGATGAACGGATGACTTAAGAAAAGTCATGGGGCAGGAGATCGCGTGAATTTACGAGTCTTGTTGGAGGCCTACATCCAGCAGTGGAGAGACACATGCTGAAGATAGACAGGATTAAAAGTGAATTAGGTTTGTTATTATTATTAGGGATCAGGCTCGAATTGCCGTCATGTCCAGTCGAGTCGGCTTAGTGTTAGGGACTGATGTCAGTCATGAGTTTCTGATTCCAGTTGCTAACATTCATGGATCTCGCTTCTCACTTACCATCAGGTGCCCACCATGTCACATATCGTGCTAGAATGAAAAAAAACGATGGGAAGGGAGCTGGCCTGAAGATATGTACTCGTATCGTTATTATATATATTGAAATTTCTTCTTTTTATTTTGTAATTGTACTTTGCAAGTTATGAGTATTTGGAATAGCAATTTGAATAATGTGTGTCGTTTTGTTAATTTTGTCAAATTATGTAATGTCAGGTCTATTGTAATGTATTATTTTATCTGCGAGAATGGCTCGGTTAACGTAAAGCTTATGAATTTTGTTGTCAAGAACGACGTCAGGAGTGTGTTTGTAATAGGGCATGAACGCTTCAGATCTCAGTTTGTATTTTTGTGCTAATTTTCGATTAATGATGTTAGCAACCTTATTGTGTCTATGTTTGTAATCAGTTTGAACTATAGCACTGTTACTTATTTCTAAATATTATTTATTGAATATTTTCTGGTTAGCTTCTGCAACATCTATACGTATCTGTAAGGTTTCTTCACGATGTATTTTAGGTAGTTTGAGGATTCAATGACCTGGTTAAGACCACATCATAATTAGCCTGTGTCTGTCCACTGCTGGATATCGGCCTCCCCCAAGACTCGCCATTTTGCACAATCATACGCCATCCTCATCCAGCCCGTACAAGCGACCTTTTTCAGGTCATCCGTCCATCTGGCGGGTGGTCGTTGGACTCTGCGTCTTTCCGTACGTGGTCACCACTCCAGAACCCGTTTACTCCAATGGACATCGATTATGCGTAGGACCTGTCCAGCCCATTGTCACTTAAGCTTACTAATTTTGAAGGCTATGTCGGTAACTTTGGTTCTCTGACGGATGTTCACGTTTCGGACTTTATTCATCAAAGGAAAACCTAGCATAGATCTCTCCTTAGCTAGCTGAGCGATATTAAACTTGTGGACCAGACCTACCGTCAGTGTTCACGTCTCTGCTCGGTACGACAATACTGGAGGAACGCATTGGTTGACAATTTTCGTCTTTAGACACTGTGGTATGTCCGATGAGAAGATGTGGCGCAATGTTCTTAAATAGCATTAATTCAACTTACTCATTTATGATTCACCATAAATCCTTCAGAACGCATTGGTTGACAATTTTCGTCTTTAGACACTGTGGTATGTCCGATGAGAAGATGTGGCGCAATGTTCTTAAATAGCATTAATTCAACTTACTCATTTATTTATTATTATTTTTGCTTTTGGAGATGGTACTGGAACTGTATTGTAAAGATTTGAAATTTAAAAAATGTTTTGTATCCATTTCTGTTGTGTGTACCTAATAAATAAATTCACCATAAATCCTTCAGTCTCTGTTATTATAATGTTAAGTGGTACCTTGGTCCAAGAATAGGAGCAACTGACGCCAGCCAAAGACTGTCCCAACCGCTATGCTGGCTTGACAAGATGCTTTTTCACACTTCGCTTAAAGGACTCCAATTCCACATTTTCTTGTAAGAGTGTAGGGATAGTGCCTACGGTATGGGAGATGCATATTTTGGCCTGCGCGACAGTAGAAAATTTTTAAGAGTACCTGCGTAACTTTTTTCCCTGGTTTATCACGAACCGAGGTTAAGCGTGAGTTAATAAATAACAAAAGTATGTTACAAGTACATTAGCGTAAAATATTACATTTAGCTGAAACATGGAGTTACATTAGAACGGAAATTCTTGGTTCATAGGATTGCGTGTTTGGAATATGATAGATTTATGTAATCGATACAATTTGGTAAAAAATGGCTTTTTGCTGTAACGTTTTTTGTTCCAATATAAAGTCCGTGGTTTTATTTATGGCTAAGTTTAAGGGTTAGTAAATTGTGAACGTGACCGAGTTAGTTAATGATTTGTATAATGATTCGATTTATATAAGAAAAATTGCTAAATAAAATTTCAGAATTAACTTTTTTAAATATAGGAAGTCGCCAAAGGTTTTTTTTTTTAACAGTATGATAGCTCGGTTATTAGAACGCTTTTTAAAACCCTAAAAATGTCAGTTCGAACCCCGACATGTACAATAAGAAATACACTTTTCCTACGTATATTTGTCAGATTTACAACACCACCGTACCCGTGCCTTAGAGAGTGCGTTAAGCTGTCGATCCCGGTTCCTCTAATACCAACTACAAATACAAATTGTTAATAAATTGTCATTATAAACTGACATCAGACCCAACCTGATTCGCCAACCCTCATTAGGAAAGACCTAATTCTCCAGAAATTTCCAGACAGCCCATCTCCAACATCTCTAGGCCTGTATTCTAGGGGCTGTTATGACACTGCAAAAAAATACCCCTAAGCTATTTGTAAACTGGTTCTGCAAAATGATTAATATTTGACTAGAAAAGAGATTTCCCAAAACCAGGCCCCATTTTTTTTGCAACGTGCCTCAACTTAATACAATTCAATAATCATAACAATTTATTGTGTGTTTTTTAAATTTAATTACAACATCTGTTTTACCCCAACATTAAAATATAATTTAGTTAAATAGTCAATTGTTGATTTATGTATTGAATAAGAGCGCTACGATTAGGTTCTTTATTATGATCAGGTACTTTATTATAGATAAAACACATGATTTCAAAGTGTAAACAATTCTCTGATTATATCGGCGCGGTGGAAGCTATTAAACAATTACCGTAAAAAAAGTTTTTGTCAATAAAATAAATTACAGATTATGAAAACACATTTATTAACAATCAAATAAGAAATCATTATGGGACGAGAACATTTGATTGCGCCCATTTCTCTATGAAAAATGGGCATTCTTATTTCGTTAACAAAACAGCTAGAAAAGACTTGCTAGTTGTTAAGATGTCACGTTTTGTAGACAAAGGATTACGGTCGTGATAATACAATAGGTTTTTTTTTGTTCTCTTCTCCCGATGGATGATGAATGAGGTGATAGGGAAGGTAAATGGTCTAGCCCATACAACCAAGTCTGACGTAATATATCTTTCTTTTTTATGAGTTAATGAGGTCATCATCAAATTCCAGATGCTGCAGAATTTGATGCTTTCTTGGAGTCACTCGCGGCATTATTGCTCAAACACGTCGGGTAAAATATTGGAGTTGACAGCGCGGGGAACCCGCAACAAATAAACTGCAACTTGTGCCCCATATTTAAAGTCCCAATTTATCGTTTTCCATAATTATTCACATTGTAGCACATTGTTAAACAAAACAACACCACTTTTAACCAAAAATATCCTATTTAGGCAGATAAAAAACAACAATAATGACATTTGTTGGCCCCCACACCAGTGTTTTGTCCTGCAGGGGCCCTTTTCGGTGTCGTAGGCTTATTTAAAACCGAGAACAGGAGACAGAGAACTCTAAGAATTCTGCGACAACGAATTGGTAGTCACTTTAACTTAGCACGAAATTCAGATATGTGGTCATATTTACTCTCTGCATATCTACTCTACATAAAAAGAAACAACACGGGAATAATAAAAAAGTTTTAAAATAAAACTGAAACGACACAGGCTAATTTACTTCCCTGTGGGATATGTCACAGCTCGTTCTCAAAATAAACAAATAAAATTGGGCGAAAAGTTCACATATCGTCCGGTCGCTCCTAATTTGAAAACTCGATGGAGGGTTGATGGAAAATTTAGAGGTAAAGGACTGATACTATAATCCAAGTGGATACGGTTTCACATGTAGTTCTCAGTATAAAATAATAATAATATTCGTTCGGGTGTATTATAATATCAGTCCTGTAACTCTTAGCTTCAGTTTTGACAAAGCTTTTTTGTAATTTAAATATTGCTAAGGTCGAGTATTCGAATGATCGTACTATTTTCAGGGGAAAATAAACCTTATAAAATTACATATATAGTATGTATTTTATATAAATTTATTATGTATTATATGTAGTTGCTAGTAATAATTTAAGATTTTTATTTATAAATCCAGAATTTAAAATAGTGATTTAATGCACCCACAATCACTACTCACTATCCCAAAGGTTAGCTGTTAGAAAATGTCACTGGACATTAAGTTCGCCTATGTACATTTAAATGTGTTTTTGTTTATTGTGCAATAAATAATTTATCTATCTATGTCGGCTATTGTTATCAACAAGCGAACTATACAACCTTAGTAAAAATTTGAAATTTAAATGTATTGTGTAACTTTTAGTACCTGCTTATGTATCGTATGGTGAACTATTAACAAAATACAAAATATTTTTAAATTTTCGTGCTCAGTTAAATGCTTGCGGGCTTAAAAAATCTAATTTCGGATATAATACTATTCCTATATAGAGGCTATAGGTATTTATGGCATTTTAAGTATCCTACCATCTACTTATAATAATAATAATAAATATTTCCAGACAGGTCACACAGCGCCATCTAGTTTCCGTGGTAAGCTATGAGACTTGTGTTACGGAAACTAGATGGTTAATAAACTACAAATTATACATTTTTTTTTGTAAATATATACATATTATACATATAAACACCCAGACCAAGACAAATTATACAATGTACAACTTGCCCTGGTGAGAATCGAACTCACGACCTCCCGAGTTCACGGCAACGTTTGTTACCACTTGGCTCCGGTGAGCAAGTTTTTGCGTGAGATTACACTCTTTTCCCAATTAGTTACTATATTCTTTGCTAGCTAGCGAGTTGGAATCACGTGATGTTTTGTGTGGCGTGTTGTCTGCGTTTTATGGTTTAGGTATTATTTAAGCTGAAAAATGAAGTGGAACACGCGTGATATTATAGAGTTTCTCAACATCTACGAACAGTATCGTATTTTATGGAATATAAAAGACAATGAGTATTCTATCACAAAGTTTTCGTTGTAAATCCTTCATGATATAAAATAATTACTCCCGCGCGAACTACTTCCGTTGTAATTTTTGCTGACTGCCAAAACTAAAAGATACTCGCAACTAGTTCGAAGCGATGATGACACAGGGCTAGTTACAAATTGGCCCGGCTTTGATTTTTTTAGCTATTTTATAATCGTATAGTCAACTAAACTAAACTAAACTGGTGTAAAAAGCCGACAGAAAAACAGGGCGGGTTTACAAGCTGCTAGCGAACTCGCTGGCTTGTAGCTAGTAAAGTATCCCCCTGTCATCGGTGCTAATGAACTTCATTATCATAGACAAGGCAGTCAATTTTAGTTATACATTTTGAATAAGTCGCTGTTGGGGATTTGAGGGTGGCAAATATTGCGTACATTGGCAAAAATATTCAACACCAGAGAGATACTATTAAAAAAAAATAATAATAATAATAATCGCTAAGCGTGGGTCTCGCTAAACATTCAAAAAGGTTCGATCGACTTAAAGTGTAGCGACTAAGAAGAAAGTATTATTGCTTCTTATGTAAAAAATAATCGACATAAACTTACATAATAAAAAAAATTAAGTACCGATTAATTCCACCTGATCCCCATTTCACGGAAGTAACTTGCCTTGTAAAACATGTTTATTGTCATGAAAATTCAAATTTTAACTTCTTTTTTAGGGTAGAATCATCATAATTACAGACTCTACAATAAACCGTCCTAGACTTCCACTGCTGCCTTCCGGAAAATATTTCTGGAGATTTTTTTTTTTTTTTTTTTTTATACTGGACACGACATGTGACATCACGCCCACCTGATGATTTAGCCTATACTCGCCACGCCTGGTCAGACAGTTTGGCGAGGGTCCTCCTTCTCCACGGATCACTTTGTCTAGGACGATGCTGCGCCATCCGGGTCTGCACACGGCGGCATGCAGCGCACTGTGGACTGGGGTGTTAAGTATGGTTCGGATCTGGTCAGACCAACGTATCGGGCTTCGGCCACGATTTTACCCGTGATCACCAGCTTTTCCAAATTGACCGAACTTTTTCGTGCTATATGACCAAAATACTCAAGGACTCGCTGCAGGCAGATAGAAGAGAGCCTGGTAGTGACTTTGAGCTCCTTGAGTATTGATAGATTGGTTCTCCGCGCTGTCCACGGAATGCGCAACATACGCCTCGGCGAGGGTAACAAATTAATAAAGTATCATCACGACCGGGGTGGTCAGAAACCACGATTTTTATAGAATAGGCCTATATTCATACGGCAAGTTTGTCGATTTCTATAGCGAACCAAACTCAAAAAATAACACAAATCCTCATTAGGTATTCTTTCAAAACGGTGTTTTTTTAAATATAAATATCAACATGGCAAGCTTACAATATTAGTTCTCCTTGAAAGTTAATTTGACATTTGACATCATTGCAAATGGCACTTTACACCACAACAAATAGATGGTAGGCGGACTGAAGGTGGTAATATGCCCAGTCTGCTGGGGCGGGGAAGTTTCCACCGTTCGTGCTAATGATAAATCCAATAAACTGTATCCAAACATTTTGGGATCAGGCTTGAAGTTCAGTCATGCCCAGTCAAGCCCCTATAGTATTTGGAACTGATGACAGTCATGAGTGTCTAATTCCAGTATAGCTACACATTCATAAACCTCGCGCGCCATTTACAATCAGGTCCTTGTAAAAACAAAAAACAATTAAATTATATATTTTTTTGTGCCCCACGGACTTCGTTAGATGACGGAGGCAGTCGTAGGGATAGTAATAGGGTTAACAAACATTCATCATCATTACAGCCCATTACAGCCCCTAGAACACAACGTCCTAGACCTCCACTGTTGGCGATGGGCGTTTCAGAACATATATCTGGAGAATTTGGCCTACACTCGCCACGCTGGCCAGACGGCTTGGCGAGGATATGATGTCAATTTTTATTGACAATTTATAACGATTCCACAACTTGGTATTAGTGGAACCGGGATCGACGTATTGTCTCATTGAGGCACGGGAACGGTGGTGTTGTAAATCTATTACAAATATTCGTAAGAAAAGTGCATTTCTCATTGGTACATGCGGAGTTGGTTTGAACCGACCTTTGTAGGATATAAGGAACGCGTTCTTACAACCGAGCCACCACCGCGCTAACAAACATTACAATGGGATATTTACCTCTATAACAGTGGATATCTAGGAGTGTTATGTTTTAGGGTGTGTAAATATGACGATATAAAGTCGTTCCCAAGAAATGGCGTGGTTATTGACCGTCGTCGTGATACTTGACTTAGCGAAACATTGTTTTCTTTCACCACATCAATCAATCATGCCCTACTTATTGAGGCAGCTTTGTAAAGCAACTTAGGAACCTCGATCCTAATGAACCATGAATTGAGTTCTAAGTATTAACAAGTATTAAATTTGTTAACATTTTGTTCGACATCGGATGGTTACAGTAAATATTTGTTACTTAGTTACAGTACTGTGTTTAACCTAATTTATATTTCATAAGGTTGGTCACCATGGATTGAATAATATTATAGTATTTCGATCTGGTCGTTAAACTATACAAATTAATCAACATAATACAAGAAGAAGCGTAACTCCATACAAGAAAGATGTGCCAGTTTTAGCAGCGCTATTAAGGGTTCCCACCGAACTAGCATTAGCGGCAAATTTTAAAATTCTTTAATTGTTTTTTTTTTTACTTTAATTAGAGCATCCTTAATAACTGATCAATTTATTAATTCCGATAGTTACTATGATAAAAAACAATAAAAGTCAGTCAGTGGAGTCGTCCAGGCCCTGATGGCTAATGGGCTTGGGTTGGGGATGGGGAAATTCCCCCGTTTTCCCCGACAGGATTACTAGTGTAACAGCGCCCGTGTGGCTCACGAACCCAGGGGGTCTAGGTTCGACTACTTCAGCTCTCCTCCAGAAGCACTTCTCTAGGAAGCGGTCTCCCGCGCGCAAGATGGAGCGATATTCTGGAGATGCTTCAAGTGTCCGTTGCGGCCCGATAGAACATACGTCTAGTCAGGCCGACAACAAACTCCTCAATAGTAGGCATTTCCAGATCTCGAGCTATGACGGAATTACGCACGAACCACGGCGCTCGGGAGACAACTCTGAGCGATATATTCTGCTGACTTTGGATCTTGTCCCTATTGGTCTTTGCCAGAAGGTGATGCCAGGCTGGCACAGCGTAAGTAAGACGGGAACGAATGAACATCTTGTAGATCCGGACCTTCAACCTGAGCGGCAAGCTGGAATTCATAACAGGACGCAACATGGCTCGGGCCGCCTTCGCCTGATTAACGGCGTGGCAGGCCATTTCACCCATTGTTAACGTCCTGTTAATGACAATAAAAGTACAAATTGTTCAAAATTTATAGTAGATCAATTATTAAAAACTAAAATAAACACAAATAATATTTAAAAAAATATATTTCTTAGAGTTCACTGTAACGACTTTCACACATATTTAAATTGACATTTGGAGCACTTATTGTATTATATTCTTTGATCACACATTTCTTGATTTACATTGTACAATTTAAAAACATAAATTTAATTTTAAATTCCCGTAAACAGACAATAAAATAAATTACAATTCAGCTTCGAAACAGCAAAGACCCCATTTTGTTTTGACAATTTAGGGTTATTAACTTTTAGTAACATTTTTTAAACTACAGGATTTAAATTTAAATTAGTGTTAAAAAAAAAAAATACATAAATTAATATAGGTTAGTTAATAAAATATTATTGGTCTACAGCGTTTTGGTAAATGGTGAAAAATGCAATAAAATAAATTGGCGAGAATAAAACGTTTTACTAAATGTATGCCCAATTCTTTAATCCTGTACCAAATATTATTTTAGCTTATGGGGCAAAGCGAAAAAATAAACCGTCCATTTTACGAACAAAGGCTAACCATTAGGTATTTGAAAACCACTTGAACGAACTGAATAATAAAAATTATAACACGCTTGACTTATATCTGACTTGACCGGGCCTCATCCGTATTTACCAAAAATAAATATTGTTTATTTATTTATTTAAAACTTTATTGCACTATGTACAAAGGGCGGCCTTAATGCCGCTAGGGATTCTCTAGCAGCCAACCTTTGGAACAATACAGAACATTACAGTCATGAGGCTAGGTGCAAACGATTGTAAGAAACGTTGCCAAATAAATTCATTTAATCTTACATACACTAGATATTAATATAAATACACATACATACAAATATGTACACAATAATACATATACTACACACTATATTGGCTACTATATAGTACATACAATACATACTTATATACGTTGTGAGGAGCGCTTTAGGTAATGAAAGTAATAGTAGTAGTAATTTATAATAATAATGAATTATTTATTCGAAGGAAATAAGGTACAATGATTAAAAAAAAAATTAAACTAAAAACTTATATTTTAAAACATAAATTACTATTAATAAAAATAAACCTAATTAAGAAATAAAAATATAACTAAAAACTAAAATGAAGAAAAAACAAAAATTATTATTATAAATAAAAAAATTGCTCCAAATCGCTGCCAATGGGCAGTGCCAAGGATACTGGCAGCATTGCCACGTTGAATGGCAATACTGATCCTCTGGCCCAAATATTGCCCAGCCCTTTTGTCTCCCGAGGTGTTGACGAGCTGTTTTGACAACGCCTTGAAAATTTGGTGTGTACTTGGTCCCTACGGCCCGAGAGTTTCAACTCCAAACGGCGCAAAAACACATCTCCCAATAAGCTAAGTGTATTTTCGCCGCTTGAGCTTCTCTGCTTGTAATGCAGCAGCACCTGGGTCCTTAGAGGTCAAGGACAAGTGGGAAGGCGCCAGGGTGTCCACACATATTATTATTTATTAATTACAGAATCCCATGTATACTGTGTGGAATTTATTAAACAGCAAATATTTTTATATTATAATCTAAAATAAAAATAAAGAACCACGTATTTTTTATTTTAATTAATCAGTAATAAAATCTTTAGTTACGGTGCAAAGAAGATTTCCTAAAAATATCGGCACTCATACTGAGCCTAATCACTTAGGTAGCGAAAGGTCGACGTTTACGTGAACATTGACTTACGTAATTCTTTCTCTCTCTATTTCGTCTCTCGGCTGTGAGCGAGATCAAGTATTAATATACACGGCCGGTTGCAGAGAGTATGATTAAAATAATTTATGATCAACATTTTGATATATTCCACGTGATTGGTAGTTACTTTGTCACTTTGGGTATTTAAAAGGCAATGTCGTGCTTCATAGGCATACATTATTCTTATTCTTTATTTGTCACCGAACGTTCCCACCGGAATTTAGTTAGGTCGATGATTACATCAATTTCCACATTCGATATTTTAATTTAATTACCTAACTAAATCGTGCCTGGTTATGTTAGAAGTAAAGAACAGAACTGGCAGTACCTTTAGAAGATACATAAATTCATGTTATTTAAAATTAGATGCGGCTGTACAGGGGCGTTGTCAATTTTCGTTTGTAAGTTGAAGTTTATATACTAAAAACTAGATAAGTCTTCTTATATAAAATTAATTTAAATGTCAAAAAATGACAAACTAAAAATTATATTATTAAACATGTCAAAAGATAATTATCCTTAAAGACTTTAGGTATTTATCACGATAGATATGATGACTTTTAGGCGCGGCCTTATTCACCATACAGTAGTGTTTACATATATTATAAATAAGTTATATTTTTTATTTCAACAAGGGTTCGTACCCGGGACACTGGAAGCCTAAAAAAAATATTTGCTTTTTTGACAATTACACGCGGTATAAGAGCGATGGTGGCTCGATTCTAAGAACGCTTTCCTTAATAAAAAAAAAACTAAATTGGTGGGTTCGAACCTCGGCATGTACCAATGAGAAATAACTTTTCTTACGTACATTTGTAATTTATTTACAACACCACCGTTTCCGTGTCTCGGAGAGCACGTTAAGCCGTCGGTTCCGCTTATACCAACTTGTGGAATCGTTGATAAATTGTCATTAGAAAAGTGACATCAGAACCTCGCTAACCCGTCTGGCTAGCGTGGCCAGTGTAGGCCTAAATTTCCAGAATTTTCTGGAAGGCTCATCTCCAAAAGTGGAGTTCTAGGACTTTGCGTTCTAGGTACTGCGATGATAAGAGATTTACACTGAAATAATATTAATACATACATATTTTACATACATAACCCTTTTAATACGACAAAAATATTTTGTAAATTGAAGTGTTTAATGATAACTGTAAGATCCTTGAGGTCTACAATATTTCATAGCAAATAAAATCCTCTTTTAGGGACTTCTACAAAACCCCCTCCGCAAATTCGTGCGTTGTCGTTTTCATAATGCACTAGCGCACTATCTTATATTGGGTAATACAATAATAAATAACAAAATAACAAAAGTAAATAAATGTGAATATATTTTTTAGTTATTATATACTTGTATTATATTTTTCAGTATAGTTGTATTATATGTATGTGTATATATAAATGTATACATGTAGGTTTATGTATCTATGTATGTAAGTATCTATATTATAAATATCCTATATTACATGCTAGGGTTTCTATATTGCTGTAAGATATGTACAATTAATTAATGTTATTTTTAGTTTAAGATAGTAATTTAAGATATTTATTTGTTAAAGTTTTAACTAAATCTAAGTGGGTGATCCTTAAGGTATTAGGTTGTATTTTATAAATATTGATCACTGTAAAAATATGTTTTTAGGCCTAATATTGTTTTCTACTCCTTTTTTTTTTTTTTTATACGGAGCACGACATGTGACACCGCGCCCACCTGATGGTAAGCGGTACGCGAGGTCCAAGAATATATATAATAAATAAACAATGGAAATAAAAACCAGTTTAATAGAAACAATAAGAACAATTTAATAGAAATAATTAAGCTAGAAGAGTGCACGGACTACTCGTATTGAGGCCGTTCAGAGCGTCAAACAGAATTTAGCTAGCTAGCTAGATTTTTAGTGTAATAGCGCACGCTTGGTATCGTCCGTGCTGAAAGGGATAATAACATATTTTAAATGACAAGTTATTGATTAATATGCAACAAATAAAGTTTGCCAAATGTTTAATTATTGTTCAAATTTTTTTAAAAAAATATTTACAACATATAAAATAAAATTAATATTAAGGATAGGGATATAAGTCCCGTCCGCGTGGAATGGTGGCAAGAACGCTGGCTGCATTTCCCCGCTGAATTGCAATACTAATTCTCTGGGCGAAGAAAGAGCCAGCCCTCTTGTCACCGGAGGAGACAACAAGACGCGGTGTTATGTCTTTTAAAAACTTTTTTGCGCTTGGACTCCATGGGCCCAGAGTTTCTACAGCAAACGGCACAAATATGTAATCTTTTAATATACTTACATACTTGCGCCGCTTGCTGGACTCCGCATTTTCCGCCGCGGCTCCCGCTTTATGCGCTGTCCCCCTGAGATGCGACGCGGCAAGGGTGTCGACGCACGTGGCGTCCCACACTAGAGCACGTCCCCGTTCCCAGGGGACCAACGTCATACCATCGGGTCTCTTGCCATCATCTCGGATAACTCCAACAGGCTCTAGAAGAGCTGGAACCTCGATGGTGGCTAGAGCCCTTTTTATAGTATCGTTAAGGGAGCCGTGGCGGGAAAATCTGCCCGCACTTTTGGAACAGGAGAGCCCATGAACTCCAAGACAGTCGACCTCCTTTCCACACGGACATCTATGTAGGATACATAATAAAGTGTGTTAGATGTGTTTCTTTCTTGGTAAAATATTAAATTGAAGCTTAAAATTTTTTATTGCCAAATATTTCGCCTCTCTTTGGAGCGGCGTCATCAGTGACAGTGACTGAAGGTCTTTGTCATAAATTTTGAAAATGTAATTTTATTTCTTTTAGCAATGGTAAAGGCAATGCACCATACAGTTTTGTATTTATTTTTTAGAAAAATATCATCATCACCTAGCGCATCATGGAAAACATCATCAGTATGTTATGTCCATTGTTGGTTCGATATTAATAAATTTACAAATATTATTATTATTTATTAATTTATTTAGTTATTGATTAACTATATTGCATATCTATATACATCTGAAAGATAGAGATGTGCTCGATTAATGTTTTTTTTGCATAATTTGTTTTATATTAATAATTAAAATTAAATATATTTTATTTCAGGCATCTAGAAACCCATAATTAATTTATAATAATAATTCTAATTTTACATTAAACTATAATTTAAATAAATTTATATCTAACAAGGTCAAACTACGACTACGCTATAAAGAGTCAGTGTGATGCTCTACGTGACGTCGATGTTTGCAGTCATCTGTGTGCCAAACTTAATCCGTGATACGTGTAAAAATGTAGCGGTCAGAAAGGTTTTATTGAGTGTCACTGAATGAATAATATAGGAAAGAAAAGGGTTACGGCAAAGGGACGGGCCGGCCGTCGCGGTCCAGTGGCCAAATACTGTCTCTTCAGACGCAAATGTTATTTATTAATATATTTATTTAATATAGAAAACTAAAATAAATATAAACTAAACCTAATAAAAAATAAACTATAAGTAAAAAATGTCCTCTAGAGACGACCCTTCAGTGATAGTCCCCAGAAGACTGGCAACATTTCCCCTCCTGACATAAGATCACAAGTATAAGATACAAAAATAGAAAAGAAAATAATTTTTTCACTGATAGAATAATACTAATTAAACGATGGCATTACAAACGATAACTTAATGCAATAAATTAACAATTATATAACTGTATACACAAAAAATACTGGCGTGGTGGTGGCACAGTTTTAAGAACGCGTACCTTAAATCCTACAAAGGTCGGTTCAAACCCCCCCGGCATGTAACAATGATAAATACACTTTTCTTACGTACATTTGTCATAGATTTACAACACCACCGTTTCCGTGTCTCGGAGGTCACGTTCCACTAATGCCAACTTGTGGAATCGTTAATAAATTGTCATAAAAAAATGACATCTTTCCTCGCCATCTGCCTCCGTGGTCTAGCGGTTAAGTCAGTGGGTTTAGACTCGGAGGTACCGGGTTCGATTCCTAGAACTATTTATTAATAAAATAAATACATTTAATTAATATTTAATTTATTTGTGATATTTCTCGAGTTTGGTACGCTGGAGACATAGACGAGCTTGTCACTTGTCATGATTAGCCTATAGTAAAGTTGGCTAAATGTAAATCCGCTTATTTATAAGCGTGGTTTCTGACCACCTCAAAAGGGAAACGGTCGTGATAATACTTTACTTTTTTTTTTCCTCGCCAAGCCGTCTGCCCAGCGTGACGAGTGTAGGCCAAATTCTCCTGTTCTGGAAGTCCCATCTCCAGCAGTGGTCTAGAACGCTGTATTCTAGGGGCTGTAATTAATACACAAAAAAAAAAACATTTCTCATATCTGGTCATCTAATGTGAACTCGATTCTTAGAAAAAGCGTATTGGCTGTTGTGATGCTACATATTTTGACATCTTAACGTTTGCGGTTAAAGTAACAGAATAAGGCCACAGGATTGGGATAAAAATAAAACACACGAAAAGCAGAGTTCAGCAACACGCCAGCAGTTTACTAAATTATAGTAGCTTTTTTTGGAATTTGCATTGATCCTAGCACAAACCTCGCTTTCACTAAAACGGTAGAGCCGTAAGTAATATCATTTTATCTACTCTCATATCGTAAAATGCGAATTACAAATTTCAAAACGAATTTATATTGACATACTTTATGATGAATTTATATTATACATAAAATATAATCACATTATAACACTTTTTCTCCAAAAAATAATGTTATATTTCATTTAAAAAATAGAATCATACATATTATATAACTCTTTTTTTTAAGGCAAAGGTTCCATTACAAAAAAGTTTTGATTCCAATTTTTACTTGTCTATGGCAGCGCCTGACATAGCGCGTTTTGGCGCCATTGCATTGTTTAGGACTTATGTATTCTGTACTATGGTCATTTAAAAAAAAATATATAAAAACTGGCGCCATTAAATACGTTTTTTATAGCATTTCGTGTGATTATTTTATTCTTGCTTAAAATTATTACTCTTTTAACTTTTATCT
The DNA here is from genome assembly GCA_910589645.1 of Tinea semifulvella. NCBI lineage: Eukaryota > Metazoa > Arthropoda > Insecta > Lepidoptera > Tineidae > Tinea > Tinea semifulvella. The sequence goes on from OU342604.1 coordinate 4,015,823, forward strand.
TTTATTTAGTAGGTTCAATCCCAATGTATGAGAGTAGATAAATTAGTGTATGAAATTGCACATAACTAGGTATTAATACTATCGTGTGATACTATTAAAAAATCGTGTATAATACCCCTTATTATGCAACAGTTTCATAAACTACTATTATTATACGAATAGTACATTATTTTCGTGATCTATCCTCCTCCTCCTTAGTCGGTACCCCACTGATGGGGATCGTGACTCCGTCGCAGACGCAGCTCATCCACCAGCCGTCTCCAACGGTTTCGGTCCTCGGCGTAGTGGATGGCCTGGTGTACAGGGATTTTCAGGTGGTCAGTCACCTGACTGGACCATCGCTTGGGGCTTCTCCCTCTTGTTCTTTTACCTTCTACCTTGCCCGTGATTAAAAGTTTTTCTAGATTATCGTCTTCTCTTCTTGCAATGTGGCCAAAGTATTGCAGAATTCGGGCAAAGCAGACGGTAGAGAGTCTTTGCTCCCTGGTCAGCTTAAGCTCTTCGAGCACAGAAATGTTAGTACGTCGTGCGGTCCAAGGGATTCTGAGCAAACGACGCCAGCACCACATCTCAAACGCATCAATCCTCGCTCTATCCGCGGCTTTTATGGTCCATGTCTCCGAACCGTACAGAAATATGGAGAAGACAAGTGTTCTCACGATGTGAATTTTTGTCTTTCTGGATATGTTGCTGTCACCCCATATTCTGTTAAGTTGGGTCATCTATCACATTGTATTAAATAAATAAAAAAATTAACTAACAGAAGAAAACAAAACGCTGGAGTTGAAACGCGCGCGTATTTTGATTTTATTCTAGACTTTTCTTACCGGTTTAGTTATTTGTTTATAAACTCTTTATTGCACAAAAAAACTTATGGAATGTACAAGGACGAACTTAATTTCTTTCGGCATTTTATAACAGCTAACCTTTGGGAGAGTGGTAAAGGATTGCGGGGTTAATTATTATAAATATACAACTTCATACATTACAATATTACATTTAATTTAATATGTATGTATATTATTATTGTTTATATGTGTAGTTTATATGTATGTATTTGCATGTAGTATTAGTATGTAGATATGTAAATATTATTTATTTGTATGTCTATGTGTATGTAAGTATGTATTAATTTATATATGTCATTATATTGTCTAATTAAGCCTGTAATTGCACCTACCTTTCATTGTTTAAATGCTCTTGTTGTCCCGAAGGTTTGACTGTCATAGAATGACTAGCGGCATTAAGTCCGCCTTTGTACTTTGTGCAATAAAGATTTAAATAAATAAATAATAATACTTAAATAATATATATATACATACAAAAATTGGTAACTATAGAACTATTTACACACATTAAAAATAGTATAATAGATTTATTTATTTAAAACTTTATTGCACTATGTACAAAGGGCGGGCTTAATGCCGCTAGGGATTCTCTAGCAGCCAAACTTTGGGACAATACAGAACATTACAGTCATGAGGCTAGGTGCAAACGATTGTAAGAAACGTTGCCAAATAAATTCATTTAATCTTACATACACTAGATATTAAAATAAATACACATACATACAAATATGTACACAATAATACATATACTACACACTACTACTATATACTACATACAATACATACGTTGTGAGGAGCTCTTTAGGTAATGAAAGTAAACCAGCTTTTTAAACAGCGGTTTGCTGGGAGCTTGGCGAATTTCATCATGTAGATGTAGGTACTAAGAAGATTTTTACGATTAGGATAGTTTATCTACCTACACTATTATTATAAAATGGAAGGATTGTTTGTATGTATGTAATCGATAAACTCTGAAACTATTGGAACTTTTTTTAAAATTCTTACACCATTAGATAGCTACAAGATCCCAGATTGTTACTTTTTACCTCATGCGGGTGAAACCACTGAGCGGACTTTAGTTTTAAATAAAATCATTTTCTTTTTTTTTTCATTACAGCCCCTAGAACACAGCGTCCTAGACCTCCACTGCTGGAGATGGGCCTTCCCGAACTGGAGAATTTGGCCTACACTCGCCACGCTGGCCAGACGGCTTAGCGAGGATATGATGTCATTCATTTTATTATGACAATTTATTAACGACTCCACAAGTTGGCATTAGTGGAACCGGGACCGACGGCTTAACGTGCTCTCCGAGACACGGGAACGGTGGTGTTGTAAATCTATAACAAATGTACGTAAGAAAAGTGTATTTCTCATTGGTACATGCCGGGGGGGTTTGAACCGACCTTTGTAGGATTTAAGGTACGCGTTCTTACAACCGTGCCACCACCGCGCCAACTAATAACAACTTGGTAATAAATCTTTTATTATGATATCTGAGTGGGGAAACTTAATTTAATAATTTAAGTATATAAGAAAGACAGAAAAAAAAATTTTATTTGCCACATATCAATAAACACAACTTAAGAAAATATAACCCGTCAACGAATGTCGTTAACCCGTGTCGTTGCCAACCCGTCTGGCCAGCGTGGCGAGAAGGCCCATCTCCAACACTGGAGGTTTAGTTTAATTAAAAATCGTCACAACTACAGTGAAGTCACTGTAGTATTTTCGTTTGACAGCTGGAGGAAGAAGTTGAGTGGAGCAACCGTTGAGGTAACGTTTTAAAATACGGGTCTGAATCCCGAAGGTCCCAAAAGTTTTGGGGCGAGGTTTGGTCGTCCTGATTCATTATCCTAATCATTACGACCGTATCCCTTTCGTAGTGGTCAGAAACTACACTTATAAGCACGCTTGTCGATTTTTCTAGCATACCAAACTCGAGAAATACCACAATTAAATCAAATAATTTGAATTTCTATGCGATTCGCACGACCGCCCTCTCCGTTCCTCTCATAACAATCAACTTAAAATCCCACACTTCTATCAGATATTCGGATTCTTTCACCGTATCTGCTGCTCGCCAGTGGAACAAGCTCCCACTGACTGGCTCCCTCCGTTCACATCTTTAAACAATTACTCACCACCTTTTTTCTAAATAAGCAGAATAGTGTCTCCTAGTTCAATATATTAATCACTTATCTTATGTATTTTATGCTTATCATTATTATTATTCTAAATCAACTGTCACTTTAACCATGTGTGTACTAATTTAACTTAATTATAATATTTATATATATGTAGGTATTTATGTATATATTTATTCAGTATATGTAATATTAGTATGTAAGTCTATTACAATAAATTGCACCCTTCGTTGTTACCTCTCCACACTTCCAAAGATTGGTTGTTAGAAAATGCTTAGTCATTAAGCCCGCCTATGTACAATATTTTTTAAATTTATTTTAGGAAGAAGAGAAGAGAAATGTTGAATTGGACATATGTCGTGCTAGTAAAAAAAATATTTTGGAAACGCTTTGTAAGCCTTAATTCTCGCATTAGCACATTTTTTTGTGCAATAAAGAATTAAATAATAAATAATTAATAAACGTTACTAATTCTGGCGCTTCCGACTTACGTGTCAATTCGATATATTCGAGTAAAAAGTTAGATGTCGAAAGCGCGAGAATTGGCACGTCCTATTACTTATTCCCGATTTGACATAAGTAAGTATCATCACGACCGTTTCCCTTTCGGGTGGTCAGAAACTTGACATTCACATTTAGGCAACTTTACTATAAGCCAATCATGACAAGTGGCAAGCTCGTCGATGTCTCCAGCGTACCAAACTCGTGAAATATTACAAATAAATTAAATATTAATTAAATGTATTTATTTACATTAATCAATATTTTTGTGTCCAGACCAAGAATCAAACCTAACCCGGAGGCACATTGATCTATTAAAAAATCCTAAAAACTATTTATTTATTTGTAACTTTATTGCACTATGTACAAAGGGCGGGCGGGTGTTTATTAACACAAAATCCCGGGATTTCCGGAACCGGGATTTCTGGTGACCATTCCTTAGTGACCACGTCTCTGCTCCGATGACAATACTGGAAGAGTGCATTGCTTTAAATCTATCCTTTTTAAAGTCTCGAAGACAAAAGTACTATACAATTTCGTCCACAAATACGCAACAATAACAGTTGAATATTATCTGACAATGGGGTGTATCAGGCAAAGCATTTTGTGGATGTCGCTAGCGGCAATGGTACCTTATTTTACACCTATATCGCATTTTTTTTATGTTTTTGTATTTTTATATGTTTATAACAGAAAAGTGTATTTTATTTTAACATTAACTACCTTAAAAGACGAATTAAGAAAGAAAAAAAGTTTTATTTATAGAACGGCAATTTTAAGATTACCATATCTTTGATTTCGCTTAGAAATCTCGATTTGTACACTTAAAAGCTGCTCACTTCGGCAATATAACCAGAAAATAATAAATTTCGTAATAAATATACGAGTTTTCTATGCAACTGACAGTTATGTTAGGTACCATCTAGCATGCGCCACCTATCGTGATAAAAAGTTAGTGATACACCCCATTAAAAAATAAACGCTAAAATTGTGAACAATAATAACCGTATCTAAAACGATATTGCAAGAACAATAGAAAAAAGCTAATTGTATGGCACTTTTACACTCAAAAAACCCTTCAGGGTTACACTTCATCGCGAAGAAGAGAAAAGGAAAAGCGAAAAAAGTAGAAAAATCTACTAAGAAAAGCTCTTTCCAGCTTTTACTTTAACGAGCGAGTCGCCCCTAAAATGCAGTCGGTCTTTCCCAAAGTCAACGTGGTACAGTGTACAAGCAGTTGGTCAACTTGCTTTTTAATATACTGTTAATTTTGATGACAGCCCCTAGAACACAGCGTCCTAGGCCTCCATTGTTGGAGATGAGTCTTCCAGAACATATATCTGAAGAATTTAGCCTACACTCACCAGGCTAGACGACGGCTTAACGTGCCCTCCGAGGCACGGGGACGGTGGTGTTTTAACTCAAACAAAATCCTCGCTTATAGCAACAATGTTTTATTTATTAAAATTGTATTGCGAATCTATCGTTCCAGCCATGGCTGCTGATAGTATATTTTTTATAAACATATATATATATATATTATCTTGTATTGTATTGTATAAAAATATATGTATTGACAATATCCAAGTGTTATTGTAATAACCTAGGGAAATAAATGATTTGATTGGATATGACAAATATACGAAAGAAAAGTGTATTTCTCCTTATTGGTACATGGGGGGAAGGGGGGGGGGTTACGGACGTAGACATGTATAATGAGAAATATACTTTTCTTACGAACATTTGTCATAGATTTACAACACCATCGATTCCGCATTCATATAATAATTGAGTACATATCTATTAAGGTTATTTTATCGCTGACCCCGAATGCGAATATAACTGTTTATAAATATTAAATAGATATGTAAGTATCTATCAATAATTATGTTGATTGTATTTTAAGGCTCTTGCTTTGAAGTAATTTAAATATTTAATTATACTTTTTAATTTAAGTTTGTACATATGGGTATAGTTTTATAAATACTGGAGGATAGTTTACGTCACTCTATGATCTGCGTTAAAGTTTTGTTTTATACCTACTTACTTATAAAATGTAAACTTAAACTTTTTGACTTCGAATAAAGTTATTTTATTTTATATTATTTTAGTTTTAAATTCAGTTTTTTTTTATTAATTAAAATACCGTAATAACATGCACTGGCCGAAGTATTCATATGGACCCCTATACTGCAGCAAGCCTCTCTTCTAGTTTCTCCAATCTGGAGTCCTTCAAGCATAGTGGTATGGATATGGGAGAAGTTACATGCCGTGCTCGGTATATATATATATATATTTATACTACCACGACATGTGACCTTGCGCCCTCCTAATGTTAAGTGGCGCGGGAGGTTTATGATTGTTAGCAACTGGAATTAGACACTCATGACTGACATTAGTCCCTAACACTATGCCGGCTTAACTGGGCATGACGGCAATTCGAGCCTGATCCCGAAACGTGTGGATACATTTCACCGGGTTTATCGGCACGAACGGTGGATACTTCTCCGTCAGACTGGGAAAATTACCACCATCAGTCCGCCTACTACCTCTTGAATATAATTAAGTCAATCTTTAATTGATTTAAAAAATAAGATGTCCTACTGTACCTGACCAAACTGTAACTGCGGTAAGGGTTAGGTGATAAATTTATAATTAAATTTTCCAAAGCAAGTATTCGGCCTACAGACGCCTCGGGGGACAAAATTTTCTTGATATCAGCTCAAGTTATGACCCCCCAAAGTTTATAGGTCGCCGTTTTTCAGACTTGCAAAACATATTTTGTGGCATTAAATTGCGGTTTTGACAAAAAAGAAAAAAAACACCATCATTAACATTTAAATATTTTTCGTTTAGTAGTATTATCATTATGACCGTTTTCCCTTCCGGGCTTGTCAGAAACCACGCTTATAAAGAAGCCTATTTACAGTTAGCCAACTTTACTATAGGCCAATCATGACAAGTGGCAAGCTCGACAATGTCTCTAGCGTACCAAATTTGAGAATTACACATATATGTATATTATTTAAATTAATAAATATTATTGTAACCCGACCAGGAACCAAACCGAACCTAGTCTAAATCCACGGACTTAACCGTTAGACCAAGGTGTCAGTCAATTATTTGTTTTTTTTCTAAATGTGAATTTATTTATTGAGGTTAACGAAATTAACTATTACTGGATAAATAAGAAATATTTATTGCACTATGCACTAACATTCATGGAGCTTGCGCGCCGCTTACCATCAGGCTCACTCAAGCAAGTCGCATGTCCGTCCCACTAGTATTAAAAAAAAAGGGAGCCAGCTTAATGCTGCTAGACATTCTCTGACAGTCAACCTTGGGACAATAAACACTACAGCTTGGATCAAGGAGTAGGTGCGAAGACGTATTTAAGACTAATCAATATTAAATAATAACTATAATAGATACATACTAATAAATAAATAATAAATAAATATTTCCAGACAGGTCACAAAGCGCCATCTAGTTTTCGTGGTAAGCTACGAGGCTTGTGTTACGGAAACTAGATGTTTGATAAACTACATATTATACTTCTTTTTTTTTTGTAAATATATACATATTATACATATAAACACCCAGACCGAGACAAATTATACAATGTACAACTTGCCCCCGGTGGGAATTGAACCCTCGACCTCCCGAGTTCACGGCAACGTTTGTTAACACTAGACCACGGAGGCGGTCAATAATAGTACTTACATAGATACTCGTACATCACTATACTACATACAATATCCACTTATACACGTTGTAGAGAGCTGCTTAAGTAATGTTCGTATTCCAATCTTTTGAATATTATTCTGTAGAATGCTTGCCGAATATTGACCGGCAAAGTGTTCCAAAGATTTACTGCAACAACTGCGAAAGAATCAGATATGAAACCAGAATGTAAAGGAATAGAGATGACATAATTGTGTAACGAACAAACAGGGCCAATCGTGAAGAGAAGAAAGGTAATTTTATCCTTGAGGACGTTTACAAAATTAATCGAACAACAGTTAAACTAAATGTTAAGGTCAATAGAATAATAGTATAATATAAGAAAAATAAAATTGAGAAAAAAAAGATGTCAAATGCAGCTTTAGGAATAAAAACAATAATTTATTCGCAATATTCATTGAGATTTTCGCCATTGTTCAGAAGTGTTCGTTCTTTTTGTGTGGAATTATTCGCTTAAAGCTTTAAAAGCTCATTTAACGTACAAAGAGAGGTAGGTTAGCGCAAGCGTTTGCGGTAAGAGTAAAACTTTTGCGCGACGATTATACAATACATAAAGAAAATTTAAATGAAAAATATTTTCATCCTTAAAGGAAAAACCTTGAAAAAGTCCTAGCGCTTGGAAGAAGCCCGTGTTTATGTAACTCCGTCTTCACCGTGGTAAGATCGAGTCGCGGTTGACACTACAATAGACATATCTTACGCCAAGCAACTTCTGAGTTGCATTCAAGACATTGCGTTAAAGAAGGCCTTCCCTGTAGCAAGAGCACAGGTAGCAACCCAAGGCCCGCCTGCCTAAATGACGTCATTCGTCAGGCACTTGTGTCTGTGGGTTCGCCAGCCATATTAGAACCCAGTGGCATGGCCCGCGACGATGGCAAGCGGCCTGATGGAATGACGTTGGATCCATGGAGGATAGGATTGCTTTTAGTGTGGAATGCCACCTGTGTGGACTCCCTGGCGCCTTTCCACTTGTCTAAGGACCCAGGCGCTGCTTCATTACAAGCAGAGAACTTCAAACGGCGAAAATACACTCAGCTTATTGGGAGATGTGTTTTTGTGCCGTTTGGAGTTGAAACTCTCGGGCCGTGGAGACCAAGTGCACATGAAATTTTCAAGGCGTTGTCAAAACAACTCGTCAACACCTGGGCAATATTTGGGCCAAAGGATCAGCATTGGCATTCAACGTGGCAATGCTACCTGTATCCTTGGCACTTCGCCCATTGGCAGCGATTTGGAGCAATTATTTTATTTATAATATTTTTTATTTTGTTTTTCTTTATTTTAGATTTTAGTTCTATTTTTATTTATTAAGTAGGTTTATTTTTATTAATTAGTAATTTATGTTTTGTTATTTATGTTAAATGTAAGTTTTTAGTTTAATTAATAATTTAGTTTTTTTTTAATCATTGTACCTTACTTCCTTCGAATAAAGACCTCCCTTTAAAGCCGGTAAAAAAATACTAATACACTACTGTCAGAGCGTAGACGCTAAATGCAGAGGGCCAACCTAAGTCCAAGCTCTGAGGAAATATATAAATGACATGACATCATGACAAATCCCTTCGCTCTTCTCTCAACTCTCTTTCTTCTATCTGTCCCTTCTTATCATTCTTTATTCTTTACGTACCGCCATACATTCCACCGGAATTCGGCTAAGTCCAAGGTTACAAACACAAGTACAACACATTTGTCATGTCTGGAGAGTGCTATAAGGCAAGGAACAGAACTGCAGCTTAAAGCAGTGTCAAAGGAAACTAAACAAAAGAGAAAAAAAAAAAACAAAAAAAAAAAAACAATAATATTTGCAATAAAACTAAATTATACTAAATTATACAGCTGTAAAATGGCCTTGTCAGAAATATATATATAATTATATAAGTATGTCAAAAAAAAAAAATATATATATATATAGAACTAATTACTAAATCACTATCTATCACTCATTTCACTCATCACTATCACTCTTCATTTGTGTCTTACACTTTTGTAGTTGTGGCTACTAATTTGTGGAATATTATATCTCCTAACATACGGCGAGCAACTACCACAACATTATTAAAAAAACTGGTGTTTTTACACTTTCTAAATATAATAAATTGACCGCCTCCGTGGTCTAGTGGTAACAAACGTTGCCGTGAACTCGGGAGGTCGTGGGTTCGATTCCCACCGGGGGCAAGTTGTACATTGTATAATTTGTCTCGGTCTGGGTGTTTATATGTATAATATGTATATATTTACAAAAAAAAAGTATAATATGTAGTTTATCAACCATCTAGTTTCCGTAACACAAGCCTCGTAGGCCACGGAAACTAGATGGCGCTGTGTGACCTGTCTGGAAATATTTATTTATTATTATTTATTTATAATAAGTTAGTAGTGTATATATGTATGTTTATGTATAATAATATGTTATGTTGTTATATATTATAATATTTATTCCATATAAAGTAAGTAAGTATATATTAATTAGCTGTTAATTTAAATAGTTATTTATTTCTCGTATTATTATTATCTTTATGATTGCCTCTATATTTGATCAAATTTGCCCCCAAGGTTTGACTGTCAGAGAATGGCATTATGTCTGCGTTAGTACTTTGGTGCAATAAAGTTTTTAAATAAATCAATATTTTTATTTTTATTTATTTTATTTTATTTTGGAAACATACAGTCACATAAAGTAAAAATACATAAAACAGATTAAACCAAAATTAGACCTAGAGTTCCAATAATTAACAATTTTGCTAACACATCGTCTCCACCAAACCATTAGAAAAAATAAAAATATATATATATGTAAATCAAGAAATATATTGATAGTAAGGATGGAGAAGATACGAAAGCGATATTATAAATAATAATGACAGATTTAAAAGAAAAACAGTTTTATTTATAGTAGTTATATTATAGTAATAAGTACCTACTTTTATATAATTTAAAGTTTTAATTTAGTAAATAATTATTATTTACTGCGAAGTAAATAGAAGTTACATACAAGTAATAAACACGGGCCTGACTCATGTTTTTGTCCAATTTATGTGTATCCCAACACAACCTCATTTAGCTAAACTTATTTTATTCGCTCTACAAAAAAATGGAGCGACTTTCCTTAATTTATCATTCAAAGCCTTTGTCTCTTTGGACAAAGACAAATATTTTTTGCTACATTCTTTCCTTGCGTAACTAGTCTTAGGTTCAAATCTATAAACCGTGCTTAGACATTGTTTCTTACCGTCTCAGTTTCTAGATAGTAAAGTAAAGTAAAGTATCATCTGGACCGTTTCCCTTTCGGGGTGGTCAGAAACCACGCTTATAAGCGGATTCATATTTAGCGTACTTTACTATACGCCAATCATGACAAGTGGCAAGCTCGTCGTTGTCTCCAGCGTACCAAACTCGAGAAATATCACAAATAAATTAAATATTAATTAAATGTATTTATTTACATTAAGACATATTTTTGTGTCCCGACCAGGAATCGAACCCGGTACCTCGAGTCTTAATCCACGGACTTAACCGCTAGACCACGGAGGCAATTAATAAAAGTTTCTAGATAAATAAATTTTATCATGATACCTTGGTATTTGGTTTCATTTGTATGTAAAAAAGTACTTATTCATAAGTTTATATTGACGTCTATCATTATCTATAAGTTTTGATGACACGTGCCTCATTATTAAATTATTAAATTCTTTATTGCACAAAATAATTGTACAAAGGCGAAGATTAATGCCTACAAGGCATTTTCTAACATCTAACCTACATCGACGAGCTGGCCACTTGTCATGATTGTGCTATAGTAAAGTTGGCTAAATGTGAATCCGCTTATTTATAAGCGTGGTTTCTGACCACCCCGAAAGGGAAATGGTCGTGATGATACTTTACTTTTAACCTTTGGGAGAGTGTGAGATTAAGTGTAGTGCCGATATGAACTTTACTTGACTGAATTACTCAAATAATTAAACAATATCTAATATACTACACACACTACATACTGTTAGATACACTGTTACATAAATTATATATATACTTATAAATAAACGCATATATACAAATAATTATGCCAAAAATAGATGTTAGCCTAGACGACTCCTGTTTGTCTAGAAATAGAGCAGTGACCAAGCGCTTAAAAACGTGGACAGACGGCGCGTGTCTAATAGCGAGTGGTAGCTTGTTCCACTGGCGGGCTGCAGACACAGTATACGAATCCGAATATCAGTTGTTATGTGAAGAACGAAGTGGAAGGTTGTGAATATTACACATGTATTCAAAACGGGATTTAAGATATGCAAGCGCATGAGGGTTGTTTAGGATACCATAAAGAGACACAAAGACATGGCAGATCATCGAAAGCGGATAGTGAGCCATTTTAACTGATTACGAAAATGAGAGATATGATCATATTTACGCAAGCCGTATACTTATCTTGTCGTAACTACATTAGTTGTCCCAAAGGTTTGATCAGTATAGTATGTCCAGCGGCATTAGGTCCAGTCCTTTGTACTTTGTGCCATAAAGTTTATAATAAACCTAGCGAACTGCGTACCTTCGTCAATGAATGTACCCTCGGTCGGTTTGCCCCACAAATGAGCGCTAATGCGCCACCTATCGCCTCCGTGGTCTAGTGGTAACAAACGTTTCCGTGAACTCGGGATGTCGTGGGTTCGATTCCCACCGGGGGCAAGTTGTACATTGTATAATTTGTCTCGGTCTGGGTGTTTATATGTATAATATGTATATATTTACAAAAAAAAAAGTATAATATGTAGTTTATCAACCATCTAGTTTCCGTAACACAAGCCTCGTAGCTTACTACGGAAATTAGATGGCGCTGTGTAACCTGTCTGGAAATATTTAATAGTAGTAGTATGTCAGAAACCTTTGCCGATGTTTACACAATATATTCCCAAAGTTTTATCCTGATCGGTCAAGTAGTTTTGAAATGCATAGGGAACATCACACAGCCATTCATTTATATATATATATAGATTTTGATGTAGTAATGTCAAAGTACATTATATAGATTCCGTCTTAGAGGTTTCTGAGTGGTTTCATTATAACGTTATTAAAGTTAATTTCTCTTACAAAGAAAATAGAACCTAATTTATATAGCATATATAGTCGTATGTTAGAATTTTTAATTTTTAATTACTTATTTAATTAATTAATTAAATAAGTAATGATTAGATATGTCTTTATGATTACTAAAATAAATAATTCCTAATGTACAAACATAATAGTAAAATATCATCACGGCCGTATCCCTTGCGAGGTAAAAGGTTGTTTTTTTAGGGTAGCGGATTCACATTGTGCCAACTTTACTATAGCCCAGGCTTTTCCCTACAACTCTCCTTTATGAGTCATGTCAAGTGCTAACAGACAGAGCATTGCTGGTATTCCAAATTGTGTTAAAACAACATGCAGAAACTAAATATAATAAAAACTCTTACATAATTCTTACAATATTAAAACTTCCTTCTGTAAACGATTCTATAAATTTCTAGGCCCTCTATTGTATAATAAAACCAATAAAATATGTAAATATGTATATATCATCTTAATAAAACTGATTGCAAAAGGGTGGTGTTCAGCTGGTTACAAACAATAAATTATAATGATCTGGAAAATCTTTTGTGTGTAGATGAATAATAATGTGTATTTTGGAATGACTAAATAGACAAAGGTTTTATTATAATAATAGTATATTGGCAAATATATTAGGTCTGGATAAAAGCATTTATGTACAAATTCATGGAAGACACTGACTCCTGAAACACACACAAATAGTTCGGGAGTCAGAGGATGCTAAAATTGTATACAAAGCATTGATCAATTTAACTGTTCCAAATGTATATTGTATTATTGTATAGTTTTTTTTAAAACGATAAAGTTTATTATTATTATTATCGTCGAAGTCGAAGCATACCAAACTCAAGAAATATCACATATAAATTAAATAAATTATTAGAATCAGACTAAAGGAAAATTTAATACTCAGTAAAGTAAAGTATCATCACGACCGTTTCCCTTTCGGGGTGCTCAGAAACCACGCTTATAAAGAAGCGGATTTACATTTAGCGCGGACATGTCAAGTTTACTGTGGATATTATTGGTCAAAAGTGGTGTTGTTTTGTTTAATAATGTGCTACAATGTGAATAATTATGGAAAACGATTAAATTTAAATTTAAACATGGGGCACAAGTTGCAGTTTATTTTTTGCCGGTTCCCCGCGCTGTCAACTCCAATATTTTACCCGACGTGTTTGAGCAATAATGCCGTGAGTGACTTCAAGAAAGCATCAAATTCTGCAGCATCTGGAATTTGATGATGACCTCATTAACTCATAAAAAAGAAAATTATATTACGTCAGACTTGGCTGTATGGGATAGACCCTTTGCCTTCCCTATCACCTCATTCATCCTTCGGGAGAAGAGAATACAACAAGAAATAATTATAATACATAATGTCCAGTACAGTATTGGTCAACGATTACATAACCGATGCGCGAGGCCAGGCGGTCACACTATGACGGCTGAGGCAAGATTAATGATGCCCAAATGTACACCAATATTATCGGACTGCCAAAATTTGTCATGACACCAAATAACTCACTGGATGGAAACAAAAACTAAAGCGATTTAGGCAAGAGTTAAGAGCGATGGTGACATTCATCAACCTTTTCATACTAGCCCGTTTGTTTCGATGGCTTTTTAATGCACCTTTGTATTGATTTATTTATTTGATCGTAATAGGTAAGTCTTGGTCTGCCAGGGCCTCTTTTACCCACGACTTTCGCATTATATTCCATTGTCAAATAATGCAGTCATGTGATAAATTTTATTCTTTATTTGTGCACTATTAAATTTACGGTAATAGTGCAAATAAGACCATCAATTGATATATGAATCTGGCAGCTGGTGTTGTAAATCTATGACAGATAAATGTGTGTATTTTGATTGGTACAACCGGTCCTCGTATTTGTGAACTTGGCCACTACCGCTCGATCGACACTACTCATAAAACATTAATTATTTAAAGTTTAAATTTGCTACAGTATGAAATTTTATTTTTTATCGACTCGATAAAACCAAAATTTCGATCGAAGTACATCACTAACACGTCCGCACAGGGTGATTGAAACATCCCTTATTCAAGCGCTCGAGGCACCGTAATCAGACTGTCATTATTTTTTAAAGGAAACCACAGAAACAATGGCATTAAGCCTCGTCTACATTGGGTTGAAAAAAAAACTCGAAATTACAAACTTTTTGACGTACACATCCTAATCTAAATTCAAATTCAATTTTTTTCTTACAATGACTTATAAATAACGTTGCTGTGCTAATGTCAGTATGACACTGTGTGACAGCAATTGTTAGCTCCCAGGGGAACATAATAAAACATGCAGCAGACAAATACAAACATGCGTTGAATTTTTTTTTTGAAAATAACAAACCTAAATTTAATATATAGTATAAACATTTATATAATAAAATCAAAGCTTATAATTACTAAATATGCTAGGGAATCTACGTTAACGGTGTATTATGATTTTTTTTTTTTTAAAGTTTGTGTGTTATAAGTTCACATACTTTTTTTTTTACACAATCATAGCATACACATTTGGCGATAGGAATTTTGTTATATTTGACAGAATATTTTTTATTTTATTAACAGCACTTAAATTTTAATAAACCAAATGGTTATCTGTACTTTTGTGGATTTGGAGAAGGCTTTTAATAGAGTTGTAAAAACGCTTCGGTACATTCCTTAGCAGGTTTTAGATCGGCACTTAATAAATGTATGCATATGTTAGTATTACAAAAGACTTCACAGTAACTTACCTAATCTTATTCTATTTATTAATATCATTTTTAATAAATTTTATAGTAATGTTTGATATATTTCGAATTCTACTGGAGGAATGAAGATGTCAAACTTGTAAAATTGAAAGAAAAAACCGCGCGTTTTTTTATAGGCTTGGGAAAAAGGCCTAATAAGAGAACGTTTCGTACAAATGATCTAATGACGGTTATTTCCTTGAAGGGGATTTTCTAAAAATGTGACAAAGGATCCTTGTTGTGCTTTTAAATTCAAATTGACCAAATTGGTTTGTTATATACTTCTTTTATTACAGGATTCGGAATTAGATGGAATACTCCACTGGTCTAGTGGTAACAAACGTTGCTGTGAACTCGGGAGGTCGTGAGTTCTGGAAGGAAGCTCTGCCTCAAGCTGAACAAGTGGTTTTATTGAAGATCGTCGCTTCCTGCCGCCCAGAATAATAGGTGCATCGGGATCGTTTGCCTGTCGACGCGACCTCTCGTTCTCGAGGTTTATGTGGCTGACTTTTGTCGGTCACGTATCCTTCTTAACGGGGGTCGTATACGTCAGCCCAGTCCCGCACAACTTGGACAATACAAAAGTCAAGTTCAAGGACCATGTCGTACCGAGATCAGTCTGCGTGGGTAATGTCTCGAAGTTGGTACATACCGGGGGTTTAAACCGACCTTTGTAGGAATTTAACGAAATAGTTCTTACAACCGAGCCACCACCGCGCCACAATGTACGACTACGTGTACAATGATTTAAATATTGTAATGAGTAGTTTTAATGCTTGCAATTTTAACTATATATATATTCTTTTTACTATATTATGTGCAATTAAGATATTTGGAAAATAGTATATGTAATTTTCGTATCAATTAAGTTCTTTAGTACTAGAGCTGTCATGAGGATTACATATTTTGCGCAACTAAACTATATAAAATACCCTTTATTTAACTTAACTTAAATTTGAATCTTGATAGAATAACAATTGTATATATTTATGTATTATTATTTATTTAAATTTAGTATCATTATATATATTTATATTTTATATTAGATTAAGTAGAATTTTAATTATTTATTTTCTTGTTGAAATATTTGCACCTACCTCCCACATACCATGTTCGTAATGACCCTAAGGTTGACCGAGTAAGAATGTCTAGCGGCATTAGGTCCGCCTTTGTACATAGTGCAAAAAATTTTTAAATGAAAAAAAAAAAAAAAAAAAATCTAAAAATGCATCATCGTCAGCCTGTGTCTGTTCACTGCTGGATAAAGGACTCCCTCAAGGATCGCCACTGCACGCGGTCTTTTGCAACCCTCATCCAACACCCACCAGCGACCTTCCTTAGGTCATCCGTCCATCCGTCGGAGGGTCGTCCCACTCGTCCCGTACGTTGTCTCCACTCTAGAATCCGATTGCCCCATCGATCGTTTGTTCTGCGCGTAAATGTGTCCGGCCCACTGCCACTATTATTATTATTTTTGACATTTAAACTGCCTTTGTGGTCTAGCGGTTAAGTCCGTGGATTTAGACTCGGAGGTACCGGGTTCGATTCATAGTCGGGACACAAAAATATTTATTAATGTAAATAAATACATTTAAATAATATTTTTCTCGAGTTTGGTACGCTGGAGACATCGACGAACTTGCCACTTGTCATGATTGGCCTATAGTAAAGTTGGCTAAATGTGAATCCGCTTATTTATAAGCGTGGTTTCTGACCACTCCGAAAGGGAAACGATCGTAATGATACTTTACTTCACCTATAGAACATTCTACAGGTAAAGTATGCAAGGTAATTGTGTAGTGTAAATTAAGGCTGTGTAATTGAAGTGCGTGTTGGTTCCTTAATAATTGAAGTAATTATGTAATCATAAGATAGAGTAGGGGTCTTAACAATTGGTCGTACAATTTGGGAAATTTATAGATAGAGTTAATTGCTAGTACTAAATACTTGTTCCATATAAAGATATACTCATATATGTAAAAGTAGTTAATGTTCTTTATCACCGTAGAGACCTTTTGAATCACTTGGTTAAATAAAAATATATACAAAATATAATATAAGAATTAGGTAATAAACTACTTAAATAAAATAATTTAATTTAAATAATGTGAACCTAAAAGAAAAAACGTTTTTTTTTTAATTTAAAAATATATTATAGTATATGTATTTTTACGAAGGAATCTAATTAAAACTACTAAACCTAATAAAAAATTAACTATAAGTAAAAAATGTCCTCTAGGGACGACCCTTCAGTGATAGTCCCAAGAAGACTGGCAGAAATAATTGCCAGCTTTCCTGTTTTCAGATTTTTCCGCTAGCCGTTTGGACAACTCCTTGGCCAGACGCTTGGCTGAGTGTCCCCATGGGTCCATCGTCTCGACCCCAAACGGCGCAAATTCGTAACCTGTACTGAGTTTGGCGTATTTGCGCAGCTTGAGGTTCTTAGCAGAAACCGCTGCACTTCCTGCACTTGACGAGGTCGCCTGGATGTGTGATGGGGCTAATGTGTCTACACATGTCGCATTTTACATATTTACTTATTATTTGACTTTTTGTTCAGGAATTGGATTCGACACACCCTACAAAAATATTTTTAATTAATACTAAAACTAATTTTATAATATCAATTAAATATGATTAAATAATTAAGTTTTATTATAAATAATTATAAAAGAAAACTTACAGCAAACACTTGAAGCGGAGCAGCAGAATTTCCAAAAATAAATACTGCAAAAAAAGGTTTTTACCACATTGAAAACCACTGTTATTCACCAAATTTGAAACAACCAAACTTTGTACCCAAACTTTTTCAGTTAACAAAAAAAAAATCACTCACTTTTCGTCTTTTTTAATTCACTTTAACAATTTAAATCCTCTAATTTTTTCGGTGTAATATTATACTTATTTTTATTTTTTACTTTTTTTAATTTATTTATAAATCAAACTAGGGCTACTTAAAAGCTATATTCTGTCACTATCTATTTGACATGTAATAAAAGTTATTACTTGGTTAAGAGAAGTTTAAAAAATCGTCTGTGCGTATGAAACTGTTTACGAATAGGTGGAAGCTATATCGGTTGCCGTACGTGCGATTCGAGCGGCGATAGGCAGTCGACTGCTCGCCAGCTTTCCGAAGCTTGGCTGAGCGCAGCCTCCGTTTTCCGTTGCCTTGTGACGTTCGCTATAATACCAACACGTTTTTTACTAAGGCTAGGTTCCTATCCAAGGTGGTGGCTCGTTTATAAGGAGGCTTGCCTTTAATACAAAAGGTTGTGGTTCTAACCCCGGCCTATATCAATGAGAAATACACTTTTCTTGCATACATTTGTAGATTTAACACCACTGTTTCCGTGCCATTAATACCAACTTATGGAATCGGTAAAAACACCACCGTCTCAATATTAGTGACAATATATATATATTATAACTGTTAGCTAAATAATAATCCTAAGAAAGAGATAGTAGCTAATACAATTGGTAAAGCCTGAAAGACTGGTAACATAATTGTTTATTATTCGTCCTATAGGAACACTTGAACTTGTCTCGGTTACAATTATTACTTAAAAATATGATGACTCTAAAAAAATATAAAAAAAAAAAACTGTTAATTAAATATTCGAAGTAATATACAACCAGTATAAAAGAATTACAATATAAAAGCTACCTAAATAATAAAACTAAAAAAAATATATAGGTTAACAATAAATAAATAATATTGGATGGATTGAGCTGCCGGCAAGGAACAGTCAGTTAAGTCAGTGATTTAACAAGTCAAAAAAAAAGTTTTTTACGTGAACCGCAAAAAAAATATCCATCCAAATCTTAGCACCGCTTGCTGAAAGGATTGGGCCTAAGCAGGTCTGCCGTCAATACATTTATGGATAGAGCTTTTAAGACGGTATTAACGGAATCATACAGTAATTGGTTGGGTAGGGAGAGGAGCAAAATAAAAGATACCATTCTTCTCCTCTCTCTTTCTTACACACGATGGATCAGGCACCCGAATGAAAAACTAAAGTATAGGCAAAATTACGATAAATTATTTGTGTATTGTAAAACATTACCTGTTGAAGAAAAGGTTAAATTATTAATAACATTGGAAGAACAGAATAATTACACACACAAAAAACAAATTATTTCTCAACATATAATTACTAGGAGACATACAAATAGGGAACTGGTGGAAGGGAACATCCGTGGCAACTACTACGGCAGGAGGACGCGAGAGTATCTACTTCCCAGAATACTAAATAGTCTATCTCAAGAAATAAGATTAAAAAAACTTTCCAAATTGACATATAAAAACAAAATTAAGAAAGAACTACTCGAACAACTGAATAGCAAAATCGATAGATTATTTGTGTGAAAAAAAAAGTGTGCGATTGGAAAGATACAAGCTATATTATTTTTATATTTATTTTTTATTTAGCAGTTAATAACCGAATCTATTATAGTTATGTTTTATTTTATTTAATCTTTTATAAACTAAAGTGTGCTAATATATCATTGTAATGAGAGCTATCTGCCGATAAACTATTTTATAGTTTGGCAGAATAATGTTATATGTAAATGTTATGATATAAGGAAAAAAAAAAAAAAAAAAAAAATGCTAAAAAACATATCTTCACAATCATGACTTGGTAAACACATTCATCCTTCGACTGTTTCTTCTTCGTCCTTTAACGTATTTTTATATCAAGTATCGAGCGGAACTTATTGCCCAGGATAGCAGTCCTTCTAAAATTCATAAATTCCTTGTCACTCTTTGTTGTTTGTTCAGCTAAGTGACAAACATACTCAGGTAGGTACGGTACAGTCAGCTACCAAACTGCTGAGGACATAAAATCGAGCACTTAATGTAGGATGTAAAATTCTTTAATTCACTTTAAAATAGTAAAGAGTCGAGCTACAATGCTAAGTTAGTAGTAAGTAGGCAAAGGTACAAAACATAGAAATCAAACGACCAAACCAAAAATACTTGTTTATTAGACACAAGTGATGGGACTACAAATTGGTAAAATGTGTTAGAAGTGGCGGCAAACGGCTACATATCACACTTATAATATATAAAATTTAAATTAATATGAGTTATTACTTATTAATGTTTTATTTTTAAGTTTATGTGTTTGATTTGTGGCAGACTGTAAGCCATGTATGCGCTACCCGTCCCAGCGCGCCCTCACCTCGCCTTCATTGTCTAATGAAATTGCGTTCCATAATTTAAAATAATTCTAAATTATCTTCGGGACAGATGAGTGTTTAACCTAAGAAAGAAATAGATTTAAATTAAGGGTAAAAAAATATAATTACAGTTTAGTTTTGGCGGGTTATTTAATAAGTTATATACGATGGTTTCTACTGAAAGCCTCAAGCTGTGCAAATACGAGTACGCCAACCTCGGTACAGGTTACGAATTTGCGCCGTTTTGGGTCGAGACGATAGGCCCATGTGGAGTTGTCCAAACGACTAACGGAAAAGTCTGGAGTCCTGTCTCCAGACTGGCTCTTATTTCTGCCAACGTATGAGCCTCGCTATACAGAGGGGAAATATTGAACCTTGGGACTATCCCTGAAGGGTCGTCTCTAGAGGACATTTTTGACTTATTGTTTATTATTTTTTAGCTTTATTAAATTAAAATATATTAAATTTATTATTATTATATATTTGATATTTATAGTATATATATCAGTAGATATGTACCACAGCTTTATTTTTAATAATAATGACTAAAAAATAATATTTGTCAAACATTAGCCGCACCCTAAAGGCCTGGTTAAGCAGGGAGATGGCTGGCACATTCGTTACGTCCGTGATCGGGTGCTGCTGTAGGGGCCTGGGACCTCTGCCGAACACGTTCAATTTATTGTTCTTAAATTAGCAGAGGTTTTTTGCATTTTGTCGACTTTCCTGTTGCACATAGGCATGTAGTCTATCTTAATTCTGACTTACCTGGTGGGTTACTGCTGTACCATGTATTGTAATCTCATAGGTACTGATAACTAAATTTAAAAGGTTATTAATTGATTGTTGTGGTGCAGTTCTGTATATGTCTTATTTTGTAAATCTGATATAGCTGAGTTTTTCTTGCAGATTCCTTTCTCAGTCAGATTTAACATTAACAGGTCACTGGAATCTGCTAAGCTGCTGGTCTTCTGCTAACAGCTTACTTATTGGATCACTTTGCTGCTTAGTCTTCTACTAGCAGGATTGAAATCATTCAAAATAAATAAATAAATGACGTTTTATAAATGCCTGTAATAGGTTTACGTGAATAAAGATATTTTGACTTTGACTTTAGCGGTCATGTACCCACAATCCTTGCTCACTTCTAAAGGTTAGCTGTTAATTAATATTTTTTAGACATTAAGTTCGCCAATGTACTGTAAAATGTTTTATTATCTGCGTAAATGAATTTATCTATCTATAAAAGATGATGACTGTACCAGTAATTTTATTTGAAGCAAGCTCAAGTATAAGACAAACGAATTGTTGGTTGTAGAATCGAGTGTTTAGCAAACACTTAGTTTTCCTGTATTTATTGTGTCCTGTTAATATAGGAGTAATATGTGGTTGCAAAATATTGGCACTATAAATTACAAATGTATTTATTCCAATATTTTATTTATAAAATTCATAATAGTTTTTTTTATAATTTTAACGGGTCTTTACGCGATTTACCTTAGAGACATATTTCTGCCGACGTTTTAGCCAAGTTGCCTATGGTGTCGCCAAGGATATTGTAAGTATCGTGTGTCGTGATTTCTAAAAACTTTTAAAAGTGATAAGTGGGTAGGTTTACATCTACCGCCCAGAATGTACGAGACTACACCGCATAGCTCCAGTCGGCCCGTGACCACGGCCAATGCAACTTGGCCGAAACATTGGGAGAGATATGTCTCTAAGGTAAATCGCGTAAAGACCCGTTAAAATTATAAAAAAAACTATTATGAATGTGCGCGAAAGTTTAAAAAGTTTAATTGTAAAATTCATGCCTAGAAAAAGATTTAAAATGAGCTTTTCATTTGTTTCCTTATCGTAATAACTTTTGGGTGAACGAGACAATGCAAAAATTAATAATAATAATAAAAAAGGGATAACTAAATTAGTGAGCACCAACTATTGTAAAATTGTTAAAAAAAAACAACTATCGATAAATGTATGTACATATATTGATGTAATTAACCCTGGCACCGGCCTCGGCCCATCGGGGTTGTTACCGCTCACCATCACTCTTATGGAACATCGTCTTGTTTGGGTCGCAAGTAGGTGATTTTTTGTAAATATGTACTTTTTAAACTATTAAATAAAAAAAATAAAAATGTGTTGCACATCACTTAAATGCTACGTTTCGTTCGGTCTCGGTCAAAATATTGAATGGCTGCGCACGAGTTTGTGACCGAAGCGACTTACTGGCTCACGTCATTCACGGCGATTGATCTGCGGATCGTCCCCGAAGACAGGCGCCGTACTCTACGCTGCTGTTGCCGGCACTGCTGTTCGTCCGCTATCACGATATTAAAAAATATTAAAAAAATAATAATTTGAAACCAATATTAGTAGTAAAGTTGTACCCCCTCTATATGGGGTTCAACTTTCCAACTTCGTCTTTGCAACTGCACTACGCGCCTGGATCCAGAGCGGCCTCTCCACCTGCACTATGACCAGCTCCCGCCAGCACTACGCCCAGCCCCCGATCCTCACTTCGACGCGGCACAGTGAGTTGGCTAGGGGTACTCCCCGCTCCGTAGTATGGCGGAAAGCTTTTGCCCTGACCACCTATTTTTATAACCACGACCCTCGGGTAGAATATCGTTTTTTTTAAAAACTAAGTACCTTCTTTTAATAAAAAAAATAAAATTAAATAAATATTTTATAGTATATTTATTCTTGTAGTTTTTATTTTCTTTGTTACCGCTTTCCTCGTAACACTATCGGTGGCACTACTACCCCTATGTACTGTATCTATATTTCATCTATCTAGCTATCCTTAAACAAATAAATAAGACAATAAAAAAAAAATGTTCCAACACAGCTTTCCATTTCTTTCCATATCGTAAAGGCTTATGGGTGAAAGAGACACCGCAAAAACATAGAGAATATTTTGCTCAAAGAGTCAGCGTCGCCGTTCAACAGGGGACCGCAGCGAGTGTCCTCGGCACACTACGCCCATCGGACAGTTATAATTTCAGTTTTTTTTTTTTTAGTGTTATTTGTAGTGTAGTTTATTTATTTATTTTTGTTTACATACACCATTGGTACGCTGGAGACATCGACGAGCTTGCCACTTGTCTTTATTAGCCTATAGTAAAGTTGGCTAAATGTGAATCCGCTTTATAAGCGTGGTTTCTGACCACCCCGAAAGGGAAACGGTCGTGATGATACTTTACTTTTTTTCTATACAGCATTGTGACAGAATTTTCGATAAATATCGCAAGTGGCACGTTTTTAGAGTTCGTTTTGGAATGAACGGATGAATCTACTCGTATACAACGATGCTTTTTAGTAATCAAAACATTTTATCAAGTGCCAGTGGTGTGTCCGTACCTTAAATTTTATGGCAAGTAATAAAGTTACTGAAGTCTAGACATTTTAGAACGTCATTAAGATTGTGTTTTTAATTAAAAATAAAACTACAAGATTGTTCATGTAACTAAACAGTACTACTTGTATTTGCCAGAGACAAATTCATTCATTTCAAGTGAAAATGAATGGCTAGAAATAATAAACAGAGATTTATTGAAATGGTATTTCAAACTGCAACCGCGTGGAAAACAAATACTCGTAGGATGAATATAGAGAAGAATTGTTTTTAACATTGTCCTATGCTAGGATCGGGCATATATCTAATTAATATAGGTCAAAGAAGGTAGGAAGGCGCCAGAGTGTCCACACAGGTATTTTACACTAAAGGCAAACCTATCCTCCATGGTACCAGCGTCATTTCATCGGCCCGCTTGATGCCACTAGGTTCTAAAAATGGCTGCCGAACTCACAGAGAAGGGAACGACGAATCACGACATTGAGGCTAGACGTAGGCGAAAACATTTGTTGTCAAATAATGCTCCAACAAAAGATGAAGGGGGAGCCTGCAACCACGATTCCCACTTTGAAACCAAGTCGAAGTCGAGAAGGTACGCTCTGCCATATTGGTTCCGTACAAATCGGCAAAGTGACTCGTCCCACCGGGCGGGCGGCGCTGTGATGTGGTGAGAGTTGGGACGGACGTGTTGGGGCAAGCAAGCTTCCATGCGTTTATGGACTTATGAAATATTGTATGTATAATAAAGTATTTAACTAAAATTTTGTTTATGAGGCTTTCGGTTAAAATAATAAAAAAATCCTTTTGTTTTGTTATGTATGCGTACATAAATATAGTTAAATGTATATATTATTATTTGTTTATTTTTATTGATAATTGTGTAGTGGTAACTATATAAATTATTATTAAACCTTAATAATTTGGACAGATTGCTTAATAATCAGATCACGTTTCGAAGTTTCGTGCAAAATTAAAATGGTTACCTATACGTTTCTGTCATAATCTCCGAATTCTTTCCCTCCTTTTTATTGTTCTTTATGAACATTTTGTCACCTAAATATTTAAGAGATAACTTTTCATTTCTTAGTTCATTTCATGATAGGATACTTCGCTCTGCACATAACTCTTTATTGGCTATTTCTTTGCACCGTACTAACTCTGTTTCCAAGTCATTTTCAGTGGTAGCTGTGTCACTATGGAATGACCTACATTTACACATTCGACAAGAACCAAACAAAGTCATATTTAAAAGACAAGTATACGTTCACTTTTTAAAATTGCAATAAGTGTTTTTGATTCATTTATAACTCGTATAATGTTATATTTTTAAATATTTAGTTTTAAATAATTGTAAGTTTTAATGCACCCGCAATCGTCTACCACACTCCCATAGGTTAGCTAGTATAAAATGCCGAGAGGCATTAAGTTTGTACTTGTATTCAACTGTTAAGTTTTTAAGTGAATTAAAGAACTTATAAATCAATATGTTCTTTAACGCTCAAGTTCAGCAGTGGAGATTGATATTAAAGATGGGTGCTATGTAACATAGATTTACTAAATCATCGTCTGAGGTTGAAAACGCTTGCTCGTTAACAGTTACGTTTTGTTATTGCAAAACTCAACGCTAGTTGGGTTGATGATATTCTAAATAACGTCCAAACAGACTACATAGATCTCGTGTCAGCAATTGAAAGCCCGGATCATACAAAGTCAACGTTACGGTTTAGTTTAGAAATGTTCTGTGACGTTTTACTTTTAAACAACATTAACTTTATGACTATTGTGGTCGTCCGTAAATTATCACGCGCCGTATAACTAACCAAACGACTAAATTTATACAACGTCCGGCGGAAAATACAGTTTTTGACATTTGGGTAAAAGTTTTAACTTCTGCTTTACAGTACTTTATCCCCCGTATTTTTTTTATTAATTAATATACTTATAGTACAGAGACGAGCTTTAATACCTAATCTTAAGGATCGAGTAAGGTGATAGGCAATTTAAAAAATAATCATACAATTATCAAGTTCATCATTCCATCATTCCAGCCCCTAGAACACAGACCTCCACTGTTGGAGATGGGCCTTCCAGAACATATATCTGAAAAAAAATGGCCTACACTTGCCACGCTGGCCAGACGGGTTTTTGGATTAAATGAAAGCATTTTAATAATTGAGCCATCCTAAAGTGACTATATCGAGTACCAACTATAAGTCGATAACACAGCCAACTATAAATAAATTGGCTATAACATAAAATCGTTTCGATATTTCAAGTAAATTGTATAATTTAACGGATTTTCTCTTTTTAACCCTTTCAACAGGTAACAGAGGCTCACTCACCTATCACGATCAAATAAATAAAACACTGGCTGAAGGGCATGTATGAAAAGTTTGATGTACGACATGTCGATGAAGCAAATGTATGTCGTGACCGTGTCAAATGACGATCAATCATCACGCAAGGGAATTGGCGTAAAGATATTTATTTATTTAAGAATTCTTACAGCGACATACATACATATCTTCACACCAGAGGCAGAGACAATTGAGCCACTTGACACGATCACCACATACCTGTTTCGCTTCGTCGTTATTTATCGACCTCTTCATACATGCCCTTTTGTTACGAAGGCTTTTTAATGCAACTTCGGCCAGTGTTTTATTCATTTGAATGTAATATGTGAGTCTAGGTCTGCCAGGGCCTCTTTTACCCACAATTCTAACAGCTAATTTGTACATATAGTAGAAAATTCTAATACGATAAAGCTAATAATTTATTTATTTATATATTTATCGCCATAGGATCCTATCGGAACACTCGGTTAAGTCAATTTTTCTTAACAACAACGCTAAACAATATACCTGGCCAGATATGGTGATACAGTATGGCAAGGAACAGCCCCAATTTCCATTATTATTATTTTATTATCTCTATCTCTTCCACTTCTAAGCCTAATAATTATTATAATATATAATAATTTAGGTCTAGTTTGGTAGGTCTAAAGGTGCCTCGTCGGGTATTTTAATAAATATTACTTAAAATACTATATTCTAATTTAGATGTGTAAAAAAACTATAACTAAAAATAAATATATATATATATATACATGTGTAAAAAATGACAATATAATTAATATATAATATGTCACAAATTTCTAAAAAAGCTATAAATTAAATCCGCTGTAAAGGCTTCGTCAATCACATAATTTAAACTTAATATTAATAATTATATAATTAATAAGAGTTCACTGACAGATACAATAGAAGCTAGCAAAGAAAACAATGAAAATAATATGTATGTATGTATAACCCTTTTAGGACGATCACGTTCCAGAGCTAAAATACATATCACTAAAAATATAAGAAAGAGAGAAGGAGAGAGGTAGGTATCATCGCAACCGTATTTCTTGTGGGGTCAGAAACCTTTCGGCTTCCAAGGCGGATTCACATTTAGCAATAAAAACTTTATCTACATAATTATACAAGTATGTTCGCGTCATCATCATCAGTCTTCGTCTATCTACTGCTGGATATAGGCCTCCCCCAAGCCACTTTACACATCCTTAGGTCATCCTTCCAATTGGCGGAGGTTCGTCCACTCTGCTTCTTCCAGTACGTGGTCTCCACTCCAGAACCCATCTATTCCAAGGCTCATCGGTTCTTTGACAGACGTGTCCAGCCCATTGCCATTTCTGCTTGATAATTTTAAAAGCTATGTTGGTAACATTGGTTCTCTGACGGATGTCAACGTTTCTGGTTTTATCCTTCAGATAGATAGCATAGCTCTTGTGACTTGTGAATCAGACTCACTGTCAGTGTCCACGTCTTTGCTCCAAACGACATTACTAGAATAACGCACTAGTTAATGACTATTTTATGTTATTTTTTGTATGTGACTTACCGAAAAGCTAAAATAACCTTAGTTCAAAGCCTTCTCCTTCCTCTCCGCGACTATGGTGATGTTTGCAGCATTGATCTGTCATAGATGTTGCTCAGCAAAAAGGACCGGTTACTTTACGCGTGTATCCGGTTCATCTTCTGTTTACCTAAATACGATCACATCTATGAATATCGTGCTAAGTTGAAGTGGCTGCCAATTCGTTGTCGCAGAAATCTAAGAGTTCTCTGTCTCCTTTTTTATTTTCTAAACGAGCCTGCGACACCGAAATACCTCAATGATAAATTTACCTATCTTTCTTCGTTTCACGACTTCGTTCTTCTCACAACTCATTTATTCCTGTCCCCTGGCATCATTCTGGGTTTGTTTCAAATTCTTTTACAGTTGTTGTCACAAATTTATGGAACAAAAAACGTTCAAAAAACTCGTCCTTCTACACTTTCTAAATAGCTCCCAACAATGTTAATAAGTATATATATGTATATTTTGTGTATGTATTAGTATTTAGTATATTGATATTACAGTATATATAAAAGCATATTATTTAAGTATATATAATTATGATGATTAGAATTAGGATGAATAAAGGCGTCGAAGTACTGCGTAAAAATGGTAAAACGTAGGAAGTTGGAGTACTTGGGACACATCATGCGCAATTAAAGTATAGCTTGCTGCAGCTCGTCATGCAAGGCAAGATACAAGGCTCCAGAAGACCGGAGAGAAGACGCACTTCCTGGCTCAAGAACTTCAGGGAGTGGTTCGGGATGAGCACCAGATCCTTGTTCCGGACAGTGCAGTGTGTGGTTTTTGGGTTGGTAATGACGGGAATAAAACAAGCGTAATATAAACAGTAATAAAAAATTATTCTTTTTTATAATTTCCATAAAAAGAGAAAAAAAAACTACAAAAAAAATGTGATTCGGTCACATGTCAACACTAATATTACATAGAATGATTATGACATTGGTCTGTCTGACATGACCCATGTTTTATCTACCATTGTCATCACAAATTGAGAATGCACCAAAAACTTTGCTCCGTTAATGTCCACCTCAGTCGCAACTAAATTGGTCGTTTCTGGAGGAGGATAACATTTCTTTTTGGCTTCTTGAATTAAGCTATAACACGGAAAAAACTTCTTGTTCGTGTTTCTTATAACTTCATACTGTCCTCGCGTTAAGTCTGCATCTATAAACATTTTTAAAGCTTCCATGGGGGTTAGACGTGATGATTTTTCACACTTAGAAGTATCGACAGCTTTTTTGTACTTCGTTGCACGGGTCGGAGAGCTTGTTATATCTTGTAGTACGCGGGAAGCATCACGTTTTCCCGATTTTCTTAATTCAACTTGAGCTGCGTGAACTACGAGTATAACACCATCTTCTAGATTGGAGCGGATCTCTTCAGTTTTTCTTATTTTGCTCCTTTCACTAGATTCACCAAATGATTTTCGAGGGCGACCTTGACGATTTGTAGTTGTGACTGGAATTTTGAAAGTACCTTCCAGCCAAAGATGGTTGTTTTTTAAGAAAACCTCTTCTTTTTTGTGCGATTTAATCCACCTTTGCTTCATTTCTGATTTGAAATGTGCAAAATTGTGTTTCAGTTTATTTACCTGACTTTCAGTAAGGTTGTCTTGAGTGAAAAGCTGGTCTCTCAAAAAACATAGCTTTTCTTCTAAATTACGTAAATTTTCATTCTTCATCTTATCGAAGAGTGATTTACGAGTCACTATTTTCACTCCAGAGGTACCCCCTAAACCTAAAAGAAAATTTAAGCATACATTAATATTTCACTAATTTCGATCGTAAAAGATCAAAGTACTCTGCTTTAGTGTATCCGCGCTACTCCGCGACTAATTTATATAGCATTCGTTACTTAAGAATCTATATTTTAAATCTCAATGACAAAAAAAGCCGGATCTACCCCGATACTAAAACAAATACATCTTTAAAGATAAATTTCTTTGAAAAAATCTTCTCATTTTAGACATTATTTCTCGATCACTAAAAATATATTAAACGGAATCAAATTTTATTAAATATATTACATTTAGTTTGCCACATACCTGTAGTCTCCGAATCCATTGCTTCTTTGCACTAGGTTAACACAGAAAACTGCAGTTTAGCTCACAATGTTAACGCTTTCTAAAAATTTCCGATAACTGACACGTACACAAAACCCGATGATCAAGTACCGACTGGGTTTGCTGGGTAATGCGTTACGGGAGAGGCGCGGGAACGGCGGCCTATTATTCGTTGGAGTGTCCCCTGCCTCAGATAGTCGAATGCAGTAGCATTTCTTTAACTTTGTTATTTGGACTTTTGGCCGCGTAGATAATTAAAATACCCGTATGTGCAGCGGCCAACAAAATCAAAATCGCCTTAATGATAGCCGACCTCCGATAGAAGAAGAAGAAGATATATTGAATTTATCCTACTATTAATATTTATCTCATTGCACCTATAGATGTTGTAATTTGTCCCCAAGGTTTGGCTGTTATAAAATGTCTACGGGCATTAAGTCCGTCCGCCTTTGTAATTTGTGCAATAAAGTTTTGAAATAAACAAATAAATAACTTTGCGTTAAAGAAAAAAAAAACATGTTGCATCTAATGTTGGATTGTGAAAAGCGAGAGGGATACAAAGCATTAAGCCCTCTTAAGCTAGCCTAGTCTAAGTCTGACTAGGATGTATGAGAAAATCGACGTACCATAAAAGACATCATTTATATCGCTTTATTGTTGCGACCGGGAACTGCGCCAGTCACGTAATTAATGACAAACCTGTCTAAATATGCTTTATTACTAGTAAACCAAGCAGCAATGCGATAATGAAACAAAAGGCTTAGATAGCTGGTTCAAAGGTCAATGACTCTATACAGGTGTATTTTTTTAAGTGTATGGCTTTTCTAAATTACGAGGAATATCGAGAAATACTGTGAGGACTCTAGGGGGCGGCTGAGAACAACAACTGCAAAAATAAATTTAAAAAAATATTTACATACATATCTTCACGCCAGATCCCTTGCGGGGTAGGCAGAAACAATTGAGCGCCATTTGACACGATCACGACATACCTCTTTCGCTTCGTCGGCATTCATTAACCTCTTCATACATGCCCTTTGGTTACGAAGACTTTTTAATGCACCTTCAGTCAGTGTTTTATTTATTTGATCGTGATATGTGAGTCTCGGTCTGCCAGGGCCTCTTTTACCCACAACTTTCGCATTATATATCTGGTTCGTCAATCTTTCATCGCTCATCCTTTCAACATGCCCGAACCATCGTAGCATGCTTTTCCTTATTTTTGTCCCTATGCTTTCCTTCATACCAACCCTTTTCCGTATTTCGACGTTACGTATGCGGTCCGCCAAAGTGACGCCACATATCCGCCGCAACGACCGCATTTCTACTGCATTAACCCTACTCTCATGCGTAGTCTGACATATCCACGTTTCGCTTCCATACATCAGTGTTGGTACCAACATGGCATTGTGTATGGCGAGCCGAGCTTTGTCACTGACATTTCGACTGCCGATCAGTGACCCCAGGGCACCGTTAACACTATTTCCCGCGTTCACTCTTCTTTCAACGTCCCTATCGTACTTCCCATCCGCAGTGAAAACACTGCCCAGATATATAATTTCATTTACTTGTTCTAGAGTTTCATCATCAATCTTTATCGTCACGGTTGTCATCCTTCTTCTTTCAAACACTAGTACCTTGGTTTTTCTCGCATTCAAACGGAGTCCTTTTTCTGCACATCCCTCCTTCATTCTTGTGACTAGTGATTGCAGTTGTTGTTCGGACGATGCCATAAGAACAGCATCATCTGCATAAAGCAGGCAGTTCACCACTAGATCACTCATCTTTATCCCACAGTCACTCTCTCTCACTCTTTTTAGGCATTTGTCGAGATATAGAGTGAATAATCTAGGAGAAAGCACACAACCCTGTTTGACGCCCATTTGGGATTCAAAGCAAGGCGACATACCCCCCTCCACCCGCACACAAGCTTTGCAGCCCTTGTACAGGGACTGTATAGCCTGTAGCAGTTTGTCATTCACTCCATACTCCGGCAATATGTCCCAAAGCTTCTTTCTTACAACTCTATCAAAAGCCTTTTCCAAATCCACAAAAGCACAGAAAACCTTCTGGTTTAAGGCCAAAAACTTCTCTGTGATATTGCGGAGCGAAAAGACTTGGTCAGTGCATCCTCTTCCAGGTCTAAAGCCTCCTTGTGCCTCCCATAAAAGACCTTCAGTCTTCTCTTGCGAGCGTTTCGTGAGAATCTTGCCATACATCTTGCTCGCCAAACTGATCAAACTAATCGCTCGGTAGTTGGCACAGTCCAATCTAGATCCCTTACCTTTGTATAAAGGAACGATGACTGATTGCCGCCAGTCCTCTGGTACTCTTCCCTCCTGCCAGCAAAGGTTGCACAGTAGGTGGAAAGCGTTCCAGACCGGTATACCTCCGTATTTGATCATTTCAGCGAGCACTCGATCTTTTCCCGCTGCTTTGCCACATTTCAGGCTTCTAATTGCCGATTGCAATTCTTGCACACTTATTTCCTCCTTAAAAGTGGACGTTATAGTTGTGGATAGCTCTGGAGGTAAAGTACCCGTCGTAACGTCGTTAGGAGTACTACTAGCATACATCTCGCTAAAATATTCATTCCATCGCTGCAACACCTCATTTGTGTTTGCAAGAATGTTACCGCTTTTTGATTTCACTCTGTTCATTCGACAAGATGACAAGCTACCTTTGGCCTTCCTAACTTCCCTCCAGAAAAGTTTGGAGTTCTCCTTAAAGTTGCTCGTCATCCTATTTTCACCTATTTCCTTACATCTTTCACGCTTCTCCTTAACCAAAACTTTTGTCTCATTCTTGCAGCGATGGTACAACTCTTTTTTTTCCCTTTTTATACTTTCATTCATATTCAGCGAAGCAACGTAATCTATCCAAGCTTTCTTCTTTCTTTCTACCGAATCTTTGACCTCGTGATCCCACCACGCGTCACCCTTGGTTGCTCGCTTTTTTGCTACTCCACATACTTCTCTTGCCGATTCTACCATACCATTTTTTAGGTACTTCCAACACTCTTCTACATCTTTGCTCACATCTTTCAAATTGATAAGTTTATCATTGACGCATTTCATATACTCCTCTTTCACACTATCATCTTGTAACTTTTCACTCTTTATTCTCTCTACTGCTGACAGATTGCCACCTGATCGCCGGTGGCGCCATTTTGTGAACAGGCCACTAATCCTAGTAATTACTAGGTAGTGGTCTGTTCCCAATTCTGGCCCACGATACGCCCTGGTATCCAGAGTCTGTGTTCGCAGTCTTTCATCAACTATTATTAAGTCAATTATACTCTTTTCACTATTCATCGTTCTTGTATACATGTGAATATCTTTGTGAGCAAACATTGTGTTGGACACAAAAATATTATTTTCTAAACACACGTCAAGAATAAGCTTACCTGCATCATTTACTCTCCTATCTCCAAATTCACCTAGGACCGTTTCGTAATCTGCACGACGTGTCCCCACCCATCCATTCAAGTCGCCACATAATATTATATTTTCGTTCCCAACTGCCAAATCTAGAACTGTCCTGACCTGGTTCCAAAAATTCTCTAGTTCCAGCTGTGGTGCTGAGCTAACAGGTGCGTACACCACGGCCACAAATAACTTTTTAAGGCCTATTTTAAGACGAACCCAGAGTATTCTTGGGCTTTCCAGGCAGTACTCGTACATGCTGTCGGCCAAGCGGCCGGATAGTAAGATGCCCACCCCCTGACTACCGCGATCGCTATCTCCCACTCCCGACCAGAGCGCGATCCCCCCTCCCGGCAAGTCCTGCATCTCACTACCCCTCCGCTTGGTCTCGGTCACGCCAATTACATCCAACTTCATTTCATCCATCGTATCTAGGAGTTCATTCATCTTATCATTCATCCCCCCTCGGACATTCCAGGTGCCAAAACGGCACTCATCTGCCCTCAATCCGCGCTTTTTAGGCCATGCGTGATGGGTTGCGGACCCCATCGCCGCTCCGGCTCATTCTACTGCCTACCACGGAATCAAATTTTATTAAATATATTACATTTAGTTTGCCACATACCTGTAGTCTCCGAATCCATTGCTTCTTTGCACTAGGTTAACACAGAAAACTGCAGTTTAGCTCACAATGTTAACGCTTTCTAAAAATTTCCGATAACTGACACGTACACAAAACCCGATGATCAAGTACCGACTGGGTTTGCTGGGTAATGCGTTACGGGAGAGGCGCGGGAACGGCGGCCTATTATTCGTTGGAGTGTCCCCTGCCTCAGATAGTCGAATGCAGTAGCATTTCTTTAACTTTGTTATTTGGACTTTTGGCCGCGTAGATAATTAAAATACCCGTATGTGCAGCGGCCAACAAAATCAAAATCGCCTTAATGATAGCCGACCTCCGATAGAAGAAGAAGAAGATATATTGAATTTATCCTACTATTAATATTTATCTCATTGCACCTATAGATGTTGTAATTTGTCCCCAAGGTTTGGCTGTTATAAAATGTCTACGGGCATTAAGTCCGTCCGCCTTTGTAATTTGTGCAATAAAGTTTTGAAATAAACAAATAAATAACTTTGCGTTAAAGAAAAAAAAAACATGTTGCATCTAATGTTGGATTGTGAAAAGCGAGAGGGATACAAAGCATTAAGCCCTCTTAAGCTAGCCTAGTCTAAGTCTGACTAAGATGTATGAGAAAATCGACGTACCATAAAAGACATCATTTATATCGCTTTATTGTTGCGACCGGGAACTGCGCCAGTCACGTAATTAATGACAAACCTGTCTAAATATGCTTTATTACTAGTAAACCAAGCAGCAATGCGATAATGAAACAAAAGGCTTAGATAGCTGGTTCAAAGGTCAATGACTCTATACAGGTGTATTTTTTTAAGTGTATGGCTTTTCTAAATTACGAGGAATATCGAGAAATACTGTGAGGACTCTAGGGGGCGGCTGAGAACAACAACTGCAAAAATAAATTAAAAAAAATATTTAATGGGAATAATACCTTTACCTTTCTATTTTTACACTATTAGCTAATTGTGTCACTTATAAGGAATTATTGTCAAACAGGACTTATGATAATAAAAACTTCAACCTGCAAATCTGATTATTTATTTATTTAAAAAACTTTATTGCACAAAGTACAAAGGCATACTTAATACCCGAAGACATTCTCTGACAGCCAAACCTTAGGGACAAATTTGTAATTTGTAAACTATAGGTGTAATCATAGAAATAATACTAATATTATAAAAGGTAATTTAATAGGATTAATATATACTTACTTTATATATCTTCATATATATCATAATACTTGGTAAAATATATAAATTGAAGCTTAAAAATTTGACTTGACTGATGACGCCGCTCCAAAGAGAGGCGAAATATTTGGCAATAAAATTTTTAAGCTTCAATTTATATATTTTACCAAGTAAGAAACACATCTAACACATTTTATTTGTTGCAGATATATATCATAATATTAATATACTCAATACTAATAGTATACATAAACATACATTTACTAACGCTGTCAGGAGCTATTAAGGAAGTGTGAATACACCAGTTTTTTAAAAGATGACCTGATATTTGCTTGCCGTATGATGACAGGAAGATCGTTCCATAAATTAGTAGGAACTACTACGAAAGAGTTAGAGAAAAATGCAGTGTGATGTGAGGGAACAAATAAAAGGGAGTTGTGAGTCGCATAGAGCATTAAATACACGAAAGTAACCATAAACGGTAAAGTATGGTAAAGTACAGTAAAGTATCATCACGACCGTTTCCCTTTCGGGGTGGCCAGAAACCACGCTTATAAATAAGCGGATTTACATTTAGCCAACTTTACTATAGGCCAATCATGAGAAGTGGCAAGCTCGTCGATGTCTCCAGCGTACCAAACTCGAGAAATATCACAAATAAATTAAATTTTAGGTAAATATATTTATTTACATTAATAAATATTTTGCGTCCCGACAAGGAATCGAACCCGTACCTCCGAGTCTAAGTCTAGTTAACCGCTAGACCACAGGTTAGCTGGAGTATGGTATTATAGTACTCGTAAATTGATGTGTGGAAACGTTATGCGATCTTATTCCATATTTAAATTATAAGTATTATTTGTCCTGTATGAAAAAAAACATCCTAACTACCCTCTATTTTTATTGACGTATTTAATCTTAACAAAAACATAAAAAATAAAAAAATAGGGAATTAAAATAATAAAAACTTATACTAATAAAAACAAAATAGGTCCTACGAGTATTAATAGAAATTGGATAAGTTTTTACATTTTTATTTCTCTCATACTCTTTTTTTTTGGGCTTAAATAAAAAATTAAGATTAAAAAAAACTAATCTTATTAAAAAATATTGCATGAGACTGTGAATATATGCAGTATGCAGTTCTATTTTTGTTCCAGTATAAATTTATCGTGCATTATAAATTATCCTGCTTGTTCAGTCACTATGGACTTGGCGTCCTCACGGTAAATCCATGGATTGCAAAATGACAATACCAGAAAATTATGCTACGGAAGTAGAAGAATTGAACCGAGAACACAATTATTCCTCTTACAGGCGACCGAAAATTTGTACGAAATATACGGTTTATTTAACGACAGGGACTTGCCAAATGATGTAAATTAGCATATCTGTAATTCAGGTCGCTCTGTTTATTTGTCGAATAATTTGTTTCTTGTTTTGATGAATAATTTACATTTACATTTGGCTTGTTTTACAGTAATGTCTGTTAATGAACGAGCGTCGCATCATCACTATCATAAAATTAAAACTAATACTGTTTACGATGCTTCGGAGTGGTAGCTATAAAAGTATTTCAGCTGGGTGCTGCCAACTTCAGCAAATAAGCCGACAGACGCATTCGGAAAACTTCGGCACATCCTCTCATTGTTCATACCACAATGTTTGAAGACAATAGTTTTCAACCAGTGCGTACTCCTCGTGATCTAAGAACCAGAGACATGAACACTGACAGTGATTCTGATCCAAAAGTTATGATGAGAGATATGCTTGGTATTTCTCAAATAGACACAGAATTCGAAACGTTGATTTTCTTTAGAGAAGAAAGAAAGTTATTAAGGCACATCTACCGCCGAACTGACGAGCAATTTGGGGTAATCAGGTTTTAGAGTAGAGACGAGTACAGCATGACCTAAAACCGGGAGTTGGATGAGAGTTGCAAAAGACCACGTTCAGTCCACACCAAGACAAAGGCCCTGGGGAAGGCTTGCATTCAGCAATGGACGCTGATGATGAAGGCATATTAAAAAATGAAATTGTATTACCTAAATAATAGAAAGAAAATTCAATGTAATCACAATTAACCTCTACAGACGTTATATCCGAGATAGTTCAAAGGAAAGTAGACATTTCTCCTGTATACAGCAACGCTAATACGTTGGTAGGAATAATTGCCAGCCTTTACTGGTATCTGCTAAGCTGCTGGTCTTCTGCTAACTTACTCTTTGAAAGACTTTGCTACTTAGTCTACCACTAGCAGTAGAATCATTCAAACAAATTAAATTAATGACGTTTAATAAATGTACAGGTTTACCTAAGTACTGATATTTTACCTTTGACTTATGTATCTAGATAGTTTCGTGAGCCTTTTGGACAACTCCTGCCTTGGCAAACTCGTAACCTGTACAAAAGTTGGTGTATTTTCGCAGTTTGAGGCTATCAGCAGAAACTTCCGCACTTCCCGCATCTAAATTCATATAGAGTTATTGACCTACGAAAATGTCAACCTTGGGCGGTTGTTTACTGGCGTTGTTGTGCTAGCGAATGTCAATTATATTTAAATTATGTTGTTGCGTTCACGTAAATAATCAAAATCCTGTTAAAAGTTTTTAATAAAATATAAAAGTTTTGCACTTGTAGTCTAGCAGTTACGGCCGTAGATTTATTATTTTGCAAATCTTAGTCTAATTTTGAGAAGTGTATATCAACTTCAAGGGAATAAAATTAAGGAAATTCTAGAGATATAAAAACCATACATTTGTATTAGTAAAATAGAGAAAAATCAATCCTTATGTTATTGCTAATTTTCTGTCTAAAATCAGGTATCCTTCTCCTCCTCCTTAGTCGTTACCCCACTGATGGGGATTGTGACTCCGTCGCAATCGCAGCTCATCCACCAGCTGTCTCCAATGGTTTCCGTCCTAGGCGTAGTGGATGACCTGGTCTACAGGGATATTCAGGTCACCTGACTGGACCATCGCTTGAGGCTTCTTCCTCTTGTTCTTTTACCTTCTACCTTGCCCGTAATTAGAAGATTTTCTCTTCTTGCAATGTGGACAAAGTATTGCAGAATTCGGGCAAAACAGACGATACAGAGTCTTTGCTCCCTGATCAGCTTAAGCTCTTCGAGCACAGAAATGTTAGTACGTCGTGCGGTCCAAGGGATTCTGCGTAAACGACGCCAGAACAACATCGCATACGCTTCAATCCTCGCTCTATCCGCGACTATGACAGAAATATTGTAAAATCCGTACAAAAAATCTGGTATATGAACGTGTAAATATGTTCAAAATGTCCATAATTATTTCCTAGGAAGTAGATAGACATTTCTCAGAAGTACACTCAGACTACAGAATGCAAAATCGTTAAATATATTTCTCTCCTTAGTCACGCCAGAGACATCGATAAGCATGTTACGTGTCATGGTAGGCCTATAGTGAAGTTGGCTAAATGTGAACGGGCTTTTGAAAAATGTAGCAAAGTATTACGATCGTAATGATACTTTACTTTTTTATACAAAAGTTGCTGTAACTCCAAGTTGTTGTCGCTGGCTTGTAGCAGCTTAGTCTTTGACGACAAAGGAACAAGTTAAATTCCTTTGCTGAAAAGATGTAAAAGCTAAATGGTTGATGCTTCTCTATTAAACTGTATAGAATAGTCTTTCCAATGTCGTATACTTATTAAAAAGTTTACTGTTTGTGATGCAAATCTATGGAATGACCTACCTAAGTATATATCAAGCTTTAAAACGAGCCATCTTTAAAAGTATGGCTTACAAACACTACCCTTCTAACTAACTTCTAACTAAACTGTCCTAAATTCATGTTTTTTTCGATATCCTCACTATCCTCATTTGCAGCAACAACATCCTATTTCGCTTCCCTCATCATGTAAGTTTTATATTATTGTGTATATTTTATTTATATTTCGTATTTATGTATTTGTATATAGTCGTATTTATAAGAATGTAATGTATTAGTACTGATTATAATAACTCAATCGGTGATTGCACCTATACTGTTTAAATGTCCTAAAGGTTTGGCTGTCAGAGAATGAAGAGAACTAAACTAAACTAAACCAAACCAAACCAAACCAAACTAAACCAAAACTAAACTAACCAAACCAAACCAAACCACTAAACTAAACTAAACTAAACTAAACCAAACCAAACCAAACTGTTAAGGGTCTATAGTGGACTTTTAAATTAAATAAGAGCGGACTGTATGGTAGGATTTATTAGGGCTTATTATTTGAATGAGTGTAGTGGCGTGTTCGCCTGCCCAACGACGACTGGTCGCACGCCCACACAAACCAATCCAAACCAAACCAAACCAAACTAAACTGAACTGAACTGAACAAAACTAAAATAAAACTAAAAAAAAGCATAGGTACCGGGTGGGAATCTTGGTCGGGACACATTAATTTATTTGTTATCGAGTTTGGTACGCTAGGGACGTCGACGAGTTTACCACTTGTCATGATAATGTGCCTACAGTAAAGTTAGCCAAAGTGAATTCGCTTCTTTTAAATCTTGGTTTCGTATCACCCCGGAAAGGATACGGTCGTGATATTACTTTACAAAAAAATATCCTAATCGAATTTTTATACCCCACTTTACGAGAATAATTATAATAAAATAAACAGAAAGCAAAATGTTGTCCAACGAGAGCAAAAAATTATTGTCTACTAAAAATTGCGACAGAAAAACAATCTACAATTAACACTTTATTTAAAAGACATTAGTCTTTAATTTGCACTCGAATTACGTCACAGGAAACTGAGATCGCCTTGAAGTAGTGCGGTCTCTTATAAATGAAATTCCACATTTCCCAACCCACGGGTTCGCTGTCATTCGCGATGAACACCAGGAGAATACTAATGCACCATAGCACGTTGTCTTACGGGAACGGATTCATACGACCAAAATATTAGTTTTTCTTCGTTTCGTGTTTATCTACGTAAATAAAGTAAATTAACTACATTACTACAGTATTAATAATTCCCTTAAAATGGGCATCCATTGCTGCGATAGTTTCAGATATACGTTTATCTAATTTGGTGGCTCAGGCGACTAAAACGCAAATATTTGTTTTATTTTTATTATCCGTAAAACCTGTACCTTTAAGACTTGAGAAAGGGAGAAAGTATACTGCCACAATTAAAAAATTGTATTTAAAAATAATATTATTTAAAAATGGTCACTTTTAAGTTGTCGATATTAGGTGCCATTGTCATAATACTTTGCTATATTATCATATGTTACCAGGTTAATTTAAAAAAACTTTAAAGTTTTGTTTTTTTGGTAATTAAAAGAAGTATTATAAAAGTGAGATATGAAATTAATAACGGAGTTGTAAATGTATAGAACAAAATACCAGAAGATAATTATATTAAAGTCCTCAAGTATAAACACTTTTTAAAACAAACTGACAAGTGACAATAGAAATAGACTATAGTGATAACTGACGATTTTATGAACTTTACACTGCCTCCTTGGTCTAGCGGTTAAGTCTGTGGCTGTAAACTCGGAGGTACCGGGTTCGATTCCTATTTATTAATTTAAACAATTAAATTATATTTATTTGTGATATTTCTCGAGTTTGGTACAAGACATCGACAAGCTTGCAAATTGTCATGATTGGCCTATAATAAAGTTGGCTAAATGTCAATCCGCTTCTTTTTAATCGTAGTGTATGACCACTCCGGAAAGGAAACAGTCAGTAAGTCACTTTACTTTTTTATGAACTTTACACAAGTGGTTGATATGATGCTAATAGAATATAAGATGACTGATGGCTTTTTTATTATAATTTTATTAATTATCTGACATCTGTATGTAATTTATGTAAATTATAATTATGAAGTATTTAGAATGTAAACTGATACGGTCCCTTTACGATCTTATTTAAGTAGTTTCTAAGTTAGTTAATTTCACTTGCTTAAAGCAGTAAGAAACGAAACTGTCTTGCAGAGGATAAACAAAGGCGTTGAACTACTGAAAATGGTAAAGCGAAGGAAGTTGAAGTATTTGGGACACATCATGCGCAATAAAAAGTATGGCTTGCTGCAGCTAGTTAATATTATTAATATTATACAAAGCTCCAGAAGACCGGGGAGAAGACACACTTCCTGGCTCAAGAACCTCAGGGAGTGGTTCGGGATGAGCACCAGATCCTTGTTATAGCCGATCTCCGATAGGAGATGGCACCTTAAGAAGAAGAAGAGTAGTAATGTTGTGTTCAACATACATAAATATGGACCTGTTTACAGCCCAACTATTATTTATTTATTTATTTATATTTGGGTAACTTACAGCTATGATACATTTATGTGTTAATGTTTAAATTGCAATAAAGCCAATTAACAGTTTCCATATTTAGGATTAAAAACTTCTGCGCACCGCAGAAACTATAAATAATCAAGTGTTAAGTTCAGAAAAACAAAAAGTGCAACTTTAAGATAATGAACCAAATTAAAAAACAAAAAGATTAACAAGTATACACATACACACACACATACATGCACATATACATAAATATATATATGTATGTGTACACACACACATACAATACAGATATATACACATAACTAAACCTATATAATTTAAAGACTACCTATTTACTCACTATTCGCTTGAAGTGCTCATCTGCTATTGCGTGTCTTATAGATGCAGTAGTAGCATTAAAAAGGTCAACATCTATGTCAAGATCATTAAAGAGCTCGACCGCCCTTATGAAATAAATTAATAAAAAAATTATAACCACTTTGTTTTAATAATTGCATTGATTTAATTAGTTCTGTATCTTGTAACTGTATCCAAGTTGTTACAAGCGGACCAAGGGAAATAAATTATTTGATTTGATTTAATCTATAATAATAATAATCCTCACTTATGTGTCTTGTCGCAAAAAAACGCCTACTTAGAACAACAGATAATACACAAATATTATTGCAAAGAAGCGTCTGAGACTCACTATAAAACCCTTTGGGTACCAGCTGGCGATGAACCGCAAGATTTATGGAAATATTTCTCTTTTTACA
Organism: Tinea semifulvella; assembly: GCA_910589645.1. NCBI lineage: Eukaryota > Metazoa > Arthropoda > Insecta > Lepidoptera > Tineidae > Tinea > Tinea semifulvella. The sequence goes on from OU342604.1 coordinate 4,057,720, forward strand.
TAAATTGCGTTTTTGATGAAAAACTGTTTTTATTCCGTGCGTGATCTTTCGCCTGATATGACTATGCATTCCCAAGAAACGGCTTCTGCAGCATTTGTTTATCATATCTTACTACTATACTTAATACACTACATACATGTATAATTTGTCTCGGTCTAGGTGTTTATATGTATAATATGTATATATTTACAAAAAAAAAGTATAATATGTAGTTTATCAACCATCTAGTTTCCGTAACACAAGCCTCGTAGCTTACCACGGAAATTAGATGGCGCTGTGTGACCTGTCTGGAAATATTTATTTATTTATATCTTCGAGCCAGATGCCTTGCGCGGTAGGCAGAGACAGTTGAGCGCCACCTGACATGATCACGACATTCATTAACCTCTTCACTTAATACACTAAGAAAAATATACCCAGGTATTTATCAAATAGGCGTCAGAATTTTATTTGTAATCAAGTTATTAATGACATTAAATAATTTTATTCAACATTGTCTTCCTAAAGACACGTCTAAAATTAAAAAAAAATAAAGAAAAAAAAAACTCATTTCCCAATTTAAGTTTATGGATTTATGATAACGTTTCCAATTAGCAGGTCTATTATATTGTGTATTTCAAAGACGATTAAATAAATATCAACTAATTCTCCATGTACCACACCGTAAAGTATAGTACTCGTATGTATCTTTACAGCAGCTATCATCTTGACTAACATTTATATTTTTATAAATATGTCTATCTTAGCTTATAATGCGACAATGCCTCTTTGAAGCAGCTATAATCTTCAGTGGTATTTTATTTTATTATCATACCTTGTAATGTAACAATGCCTATTTACAACAGCTATAATTTAAAGCGTTATTTTGTAATTAAAAAATATTTTATTTATTTTATTGTTTAAAAAAATATACTACCGTATCCCTTCCGGAGTTGAATTGAATTGAACTGAACTGAACTGAACTGAACTAGACTGGACTGGACTGGACTGGACAAGACTAGACTGCACTAGACTAGACTGAATTGAATTGAATATTACAGTAGATATACTAAATACATGTGACCTGATCGTAAGCGGTACGCGAGGTTGAGCAATATTGAATGGAATCAGATACTAACGACTGATCAGTCCTTTAACTCTATGCCCCAAAGAAGTTAAAAGTTAGAAACAGTACATTGTAAATAATGCTGTAGTAATAATTTACTACAGAAAACAAAGGAGAAAATTGCGGTTTGCCTGCAACATTTTATGATCTTCGCTACGCTGTTATAATGTAGTGTAAAATAAAAATGAACCGCTTTTATGAAATATAACTTTACAATATTGTATAAGTCAAAAAAATGAATCATAATGATGATAATTTGACATTATAGACCTAGCAACTATTTATTATTGCTCATTGTTAGTTATATTTATTTGACAACAAATTTTATATTATTAAAATAATATAACTATTGACTTAAATTAATTTAATACATTGACATAATACAATATAAATTTAAAAAAAAATATACGAATATAATAGTAATTTTATATAGTTGTTATTGATGAATATATGTGTGTGTGTGTGTGTATGTATATGTGTATAAACATACATACACACATACATATATATAAATATATATGTGTAAATTTATAACATAAATGTTTAATATTTTCATCTGCTAGCGGTAGAATGCTTCGGAAATTATGCATAAGACCACATTATTATTTTGTACACAGTATTCTGGAAAATAAAGATATTTTGATTTTGATTTTGATCATCACGACAATATCCCTTTCAAATAGTAATGTAATAATATATGTATAATTGTATGTATGGTTTATGTGTAGTATATTATAATTAGTTAAGTAACTTATTAATTGTATCATTAATATTTCTTTTTTTTTTTTCATCCTGCCTATCACCTTACTCGATCCCCAAGATTAGTTGGTAAAGAATGCCTACTGGCATTATAGCTCGACTCTGTTCTATTTTCAAGTGCATTAAAGAATTTAAATAAATAAATGTACTGTTGTGTGTACTATATAAAAACAAATAAAGAATACGGTCAGATACGCAATAACTTCTCTAAATTATACAGGGTGAGTGGAGCTACACTTAACAAATCCAACTGTTTAGTGGAAAACGCAATGCCAGCCATTATTTGTGGGATCGCCGTCGTAAATCCGGCTCGATTTATGCGCGGCGACGTTGCTATTTCACCATTATCCAAACTATCCAACTGTGTACTTGATATTGATACGGTGGAGTAACTTATAGCTGTATTGCATAGAAATTTGTTTCATATATTAGTAATATTTAGATCTTAAGTTGGACACGGCCTTTTTACAGCCACAAATTGGGTTTAGTTGACATTATTAATAATTGTAATTGTTTGTTTTAGATTATAAGTTGACACGGCCCTTTTACAGCCACGATTTGTTATTTATGGACATAAATATTGTTATTACTAAATTGTAAGCAGACACGGCCATTTTACAGCCACAAATTTATATTTAAAGACATAAATGTTATTAGATCATAAGCTGACACGGCTTTTTTACAGTCACGAATTAAATTTTAAGTATCTAGTTATAAATAAGTACAAAATCCTCGCTTATGGCAACAATGTTTTATTTATTATAAATTGTATTGCTGTTACATTCGGTCCAGCCAAGCTTATATTGTATTGAAATATATGTATTGACAATATCCAAGTGTTGTGTACTAACCTAAGGAAATAAATGATTTGATTTGTAAATTCCGACGAAGAACAACAAATATATATTTTTAGTTAACCAAGACCGCAAGACCAAGATTAGGAAGGCAAGAACAATACGAAGTCCGAGACCAGCTGTTCATGGTCTTGGTCAAGCTTCGAGCACACTACTTTTCACTATTTATTTATTTATTTTTAAGAGAAATCACAGCCTTTATTATTATACATATTAACAGTTTAGTATTAGTAAAAGTAAGCGAAGAAGATTTTATATTATTTACATATATGTATACAGTTAAAACAGTTGATTATAATATTAATTATTAAAACAATTTACAATTACAAATAATACTAGAAAATTATAAACAGGTCAAAAATACAAAACAATAAAAATAGGAATAGGAAAAAGAGGGAAGCAATGAATTGACTTTATAAATTACGTTTTATTTATTGTACATGTATGTGTATAAGTTTTAGTTTATTGTACGTGTGTACGAGTATATTGTATATACATATATGTATGTATATTTGCATTATTGTATAGCTGTATGCATTTTATTTAATTTATTGTTCATGTTTATATTGTGAATTGTGTGTGCTTGTGTATTTCCATGAGTGTATAACTGTAAAACGTGCTAGGTTTAATGTCTCAAGTTAGTATTTAACAGATCAGACCATACTCAAACTAATGAAAACGTGGATATTTAAGTTTTTTTTTTTTTAAAGAAGAATGACAATCGTGACGATAAAGAGTGATGATGAAACTCTAGAACAAGTAAATTAAATTATATATCTGAGCAGTCTTTTCACTGCGGATGAGAAGTATGATAGGGATGTTGAAAGAAGAGTGAACGCGGAAAATAGTGTTAACGGGCCCTGGGGTCACTGGTCGGCAGTCGAAAGGTACCATGCTGGTACCAACACTGATGTGTGAAAGCGAGACGTGGATATGTCAGAATAAGCATGAGAGTAGGGTTATTGCAGTAGAAATGAGGTCGTTGCGTCGGACATACGTAACGTCGAAATACGAAAAAGGGTAGGTATAAAAGTAAGCAGAGGGACCAAAATAAGGAAAGGCATGCTACGATGGTTCGGGCATGTTAAAAGGATAAACGAAGAAAGATTGGCGAACCAGGTATATAATACGATTGTTGTGGGTAAAGAAGCCCTGGCAGACTGAGACTCACATATCACGATTAAATAAATAAAACACTGGCCAAAGGTACATTTAAAAGCCTTGGAACAAAAGGGCATGTATGAAGAGGTTGATGAAATTCGACAAAACAAATGAAGGTATGTCGTGTTCGTGTCAAGTGGCGCTCAATTGTCTCTGCCTACCCCGCAAGGGATCTGGCGTGAAGATATGTATGTATGTATGTTATTTTTAATACTGACTTGTACATCACGCCCACCTGATGGTAAGCGGTACGCGTGAATTATTTTTAATTGACGCCAGCTACTGACGACCGACATCAGTTGGTCAAGATGCATCACACTTCGTTTGAAGGACTCCAGGTTATAGGAATGGGGAATCACAATGGCTGGGAGAGCATTCCACACACATCCAATCCAATTCAATTTCTACTCATTACATACATACATATATTAACACGATTTGGACAGTTTTAATATACGCCAAGTACTTACAAAGTCACTTAACATAGTATTAAGCATTGCCACTCAACGTGGCAATGCTACCAGTATCCTTGGCATTTTGCCCATTGGCAGTGATTTGAGCAAATTTTTTATTTATAATATTTTTTATTTGATTTTTTCCTTATTTTAGTTTTTAGTTGTATTTTTATTTATTAAGTAGGTTTATTTTTATTAATTGTAATTAATGTTTCAAAATGTAAGTTTTTTTTTTTTTTTGAAATCATTGTACTATACTTCCTTCGAATAAACTTAACATAGTAATAATAAAGGTAAGCAAAATAGTTTTAAACAAACTTAATTGAATATTGGTGAAACAAGTTATGTCATTTACATAGAAATTCAGGTAGGTGAATAAAATTAATATATTTTAAGCATAATTAACCGAAATTAAAGGACTAATAGTTTTGATAATTTTAAAGATTCAAATCGGGTTCATGCCAAATGAACCCGTCAAGTCAGACCCAATTTTTAAAAACAAATATAATATTTAAAATAATTTAAATATACCTAAATCGTGTCCGCGCGGCATTGTGGCAAGAACGCAGGCCGCATTCCCTCGCTTAATCGCTATACTGATTCTTTGAGCAAGGAAGGAACGAGCCCTTATATCACCAGAGCAGACAATTAGACGAGAGGTAATGTTTTTTAAAAATGTTTTAGCGCTTAAACTCCACCGGCCTAGAGTCTCAACAATAAACGGCGCAAACGCATAGTCTTTGATTATAGATACGTATTTGCGCCACAGCTTTTCGGCTACAGCTCCCACTTTTTGCGCTGTTCCCGAGAGGTGTGACAAAGCCCAAGTGTCATCATCCCACACTAAGGCCCGTCTCCGCTTCCGGGAGATCAGCGCCATACGATCCGGTCTCTTGATAGATAATACATATAATTATATTAAATTACTAGTTTGACATTAAACTGGTGAAATTATTTATCTGCTAAACTGCTGGGCTTCTGCTAACTACTTACTCATTTGACCACTTTCAGTGTCTTTCGGAGTCATTAAAAATAATGAAATTAATGACATTTCTTAAAAGCCTGTAAAGGTTTACGTGAATAAAGATATTTTGACTTTGAATTTGAATAGAGCCTTACTCCTGTTCTTTACAATTATATATTCGAGTTTAGTTGCAGCAATGAGATAAATAAAGAGTACGTTAACCGATCTTAAATAGGCTAGTAAAACCTAAATAAAAAGTAATGGCACTTTCCGGTTAGCTGTTAGAGAGTACACAATGTACTAAGTTCGCTAATCTGTTTTCAATTATTTTCTATATTTTAATGTGATATAAAATATTTTTAAAAAGTTCTTTAACTGCCTATCAGACCTGACGTTACCAATTACGTAACTTACAACTTTATTTATAAATTCTTTTTTGCACTTAAAAACATAACAGTTAACAAAGGGACTATCGGCATTTTATACCTGCTAACCTTTGGAAGTATGGTAGGCGATTTCGGATGCATTAGAAATAAAGACAAATACTTAAATATATTACATAGTAAATATAGTACATAGTAAAAGTATCATCATGACCGTTTTCCTTTCGAGGTGGTCAGAAACTACGCTTATAAATAAACAGATTCACATTTAGCCAACTTTACTATAGGCCAATCATGACAAGTGGCAAGCTCGTCGAAGTCTCAAGCGTACCAAACTCGAGAAATATCACAAATAAATTAAATATTAATTAAATGTATTTATTTACATTAATAAATATTTTTCCGTCCCGACCAGGAATCGAACCCGGTACCTCCGAGTCTAAATCGACGGACTTAACCGCTAGACTACGGAGGTAGTAAATTACATAGTAGTACACAAATACCAATAAATATATAAATAAATATTTCAGACGGGTCACACAGCGCCATCTAATTTCCGTGTTAAGCGGTAAGCTTGTGTTACGGGAACTAGATGGTTGATAAACTACATGTTATACTTTTTTTTTTTGTAAATATATACATATTATACATATAACCCCCGGTGGGAATCGAACCCACGACCTCCCGAGTTCACGGCAACGTTTGTTACCACTAGACCACGGAGGCGCCAAATATATATATATATATTTTATGTATTCGTATATAATTTAGTTAAATATATATATATATATATATATATACTATACTATATACTAAATTATATACGAATACATAAAAAAAAATAAAGCCAAAAAATACGTACAATTTACACAACAGAACACTTCTGTAGCATGCACATAATCCGTCAAACAACAAAATCAATATGAAAGTGCACGTCGAAGACGACCATAACGGCAATGCACCGTCATAGACTAATAAATTTTGAGACGAATGTCCTATCTTTGATTCTCATACCGTTTGGCTTCTTACTCCATCTTGTTATATATTTAATGTCTTTGCTAATATAAAAATGAGCCTACTAAATACCCCAAAAATTATACGTAAAGATTTAAATTTACAGCTTCTGCTACTTTTAGGAATCGGAGGTCAAAATTTTGGGGTTTAAAACGAACCATCACCTAACAAATTGTCGTAAATTAACTCTGAATATATACGACCCGATTCTGTCGCATCAATGGGGACTTATCTGTTAATAGGTGGAGTGAATTATAGTTTTCAGTTAGGTTTCTGCAGAGCCAATAATTTGGTTGAAATTCTCAAACTAACACTTAGAAATGTGGCTGTTTTATTTCATTTATGCATACATAGTATATCATTATCTGATATGGTATACAAAGTAAATTAATATAAATTAAACGCTATATAATTTCAACGACTATGGGACGAGCCGCACTGCAAACTGGTACTGGACGATATTTTATCTTCCAGTAACACCAGAGAGCGGGCTCGCCTCATGGCTGTTTGCACTAGGGAGTCGGGTCTCTGGTTGCAGGCTTTTCCCTCAGCATCGGTTGGCACACTCCTTGATCAAAATACACTGACCATGGCGGTGTGCCTTCGTCTCGGAGCCCGGACTGTCCACCCACACCAGTGTCTGTGTGGAGAGCCTGTGGAACATCTCGGACGCAAAAAGAAGGAAATATTTATATTTCGCAAAAAATCCACAAAAATAATTTAATGGATATATAAGTGGATTATTTTATGGTGCTCGTACATTTGTAAGAAAGGTATATACATATCTCGACCAATATAGTATTTAAAAATATAAACGAAACATAGAACAAGTTCGTTCCAAATATATAATCCATATTTTTTTCTATTATACAGACAATTGTCTTTGGCAGGCGTATTATATTTGGCATAGAATTTTATTTATACATTATTATTTTATTGTATACAGTTATACAGACATTTTACATAATAGTTTATTTGATTTATCATTAGAAACACGATTCCTAGGTCGTTACATTAAAAGAAAGCGCGGTGGTGGCTCAGTTGTAAGAACGCGTACCTTAAATCCTACAAAGATCGATTCAAACCTCTCCAGCATGTACCAATAAGAAATACACTTTTCTTACGTACATTTGTCATAGATTTACAACGTCACCGTGCCCGTGCCTCGAAAAGCACTTTAAGCCGTCGGTCCCGGTTCTACTAATGCCAACTATAATATTAATTATATATAATATTAGTTAATAAATTGTCATAAAAAATTGACATCATTTATCCTCGCCAAGCCGTCTGGCCAGTGTGGCGAGTATAGGCCAAATTCTCCAGTTCTGGAAGACCCATCCTTGTGTTCTAGGGGCTGTAATGAATAAATGAACAATAAAATATATAAATAGTAGACTATTGTTACGCAAGCGTGCTTCTCGTCCCATTAAGCCACGGGTATTGTTTTACTAGTGGAAAAAAAAAAACGTAAATTGGTATTAAACCAATCTAGGTAGTTTAATTGCGAGTTTCGCATCATTGTCCGCTATTCGGGCAGTAACTGAGCGGCCTGATTGAAGTGTCACGCGGGCGAAACGAGAATGGATGAAAATAACAACTCGGGTTATTGGGCTATACCGAGCCGAAATACCCGTAGTTATAGTTACAGTCCGGCCTCTGAAAGATTGCATTTGCAAGTTATTTGTTGAAGGCTTTATTATAATACATGAACTATGTAACGTTGGGTGTTACATTTAAATGAAACAACAAGAACATTATTATTTTGCACGCCTAATTAAAAAACTAGGACTATTTTATTTTTAAACTACTTTGTAAACATTATTTATTTATTTTAATAATTAGCCAAATTGTATGTATATTATATTATTTATTTGAAGGACAAGTTTTTTTATTTTATTATTTATTGTATAGATTACTTATTCTAATTTCAGTTGTGTGTACATGTCATGATGATGCAATCAGCCCATATCGTGGGCATACTATATGCTTATGTCAATAGATATTTATTTACAATATTTATTTGTATATAGTTTATATTTAATATTGTTCTTGTCAATTTATTGGAATACAATGTTAATGTCAAAATTATGAGGGATCAACTGAAATTCAGCGCTGTGACCTAGTGTTGCAGCTCATTGCTAAGCTGATTTCCTATTTGTCACCACACTATCTTGTTTGTTGTATTATCATTATTATTTTTTACTACTTGTGTTTTTTTTGTGACAAATAAACTTTTTTCTTTCTTTCTTCTTTCTTTCTTTCTATTTTTTTTTTCATTAATTACAGCCCCTAGAACATAGCGTGCTAGACCTTCACTGTTGGACATGGGCCTTCCAGAACATATATCTGTCGAATTTGGCCTATACTTGCCACGCTGGCAACCCGTCTGGACATCAGATGTAAATTTTTAATAACAATTATTAAACGATTTCACAAGTTGGTATTAGTGGAACCGGGACGGATGGCTAAACGTGCTCTCCGAGGCACGGGAACGGTGGTGTAGTAAATCTATTACAAATGTACGTATATCTCATTGATACATGCTGGGGGGGTTTGAACCGCCCTTTGTAGGATTTAATGGTAAGCATTCCTACAACCGAGCTACCACAGCGCCTAATTATTAATACACAAGTAAAATAATTTATTATTTAATCAAAAACTACTAACAAAATATGAAATATATAAAACGGATATAGATATAAGTTCCACGTGGAATGGTGGCAAAAACCCAGGCTACATTTCCTCGCTAAATTCACTTTTCATCGGAGGAGATGATTAGACGTGGTGTTATATCTTTTAAAAACATTTTGGCGCTTGCACTCAATGGGCCCACGACACAAATATGTAATATTTTAATAAATAAATAAATGGCGGGGTACCTTCTCTCGGAGAGCCTAAATAACGGGAACCGGTGAGCGCTGCCGATCCGATAAAGAAGTCCTTAGTCGTAGAAAAACGTAGTCAAAAACTGACAAAAATCATTGGTGACGCCTAGCGCCATAGGTTCTCCTCTCGTTCCCATCCCGTGAGCACGTCTAGTGTTTTGATGCTCGCCCTTGATTCAGACCTTTCTGAATCGAGTGATAACGCCGTGAAAGTAGTGCACGTTAAATAAATTACAAGCAAAAAAAAACAAACCATAACACCATGGTAATATTAAGGAAACATGGAACATCATTAAAGATGTTTGCAATATGAATAAAAGTAAGACTAACTGCATTGATCTATTAAACATTAATGAAACACAGGCTGCTTCACTTAATAATGTCAATAACTACTTTACAACTATCGGGCGTAATTTAGCTAACCTAACATTAAATAAAATTGATAAAACAGATAAATGTCTAGCCAAACAAGCAATCAAAATCAATGAGTCACCATTAAATTCCTTTGTTCTATTTCCGACAACTAAACAGGAAGTTTCAGATACTATTAACAAGCTCAAGTCGAACAGTGCACCAGGCTGGGACAAAATAACATCCAGCTTGATTAAAGATTTAAAACATATTTTAGTGTCACCTATTGAGCATCTTTGTAACTTATGTTTTAATCAAGGAGTTTTTCCTAAATCATGCAAGAAGGCAATAGTCATACCGGTATTTAAATCTGGGGATAAGTCGTCGCCATCGTGCTACCGCCCCATCTCTCTGCTGTCAAATATATCTAAGATACTCGAAAAAATTGTCAATAGTAGGCTTGTTAAGTACTTAGAGACGAAAAGTTTGCTTGCTGTAAACCAATATGGGTTTAGAACAGGGAAGTCTACAGAAGACGCCGTTCTAAGACTAACTTCATCTGTTTCCTCCTACCTTGATCGTGGTGAAAAATGTGTGGGGGTGTTTCTGGACCTTCAAAAGGCCTTTGACACCGTTTCGATTCCAATTCTTTTAACACGCCTTGAAAACATTGGTGTCAGAGGTCTTCCTTTAAGATTGTTTCAGGACTACCTTAGCGACCGAACACAATGTGTCAGGGTGGATAAGTGGATGAGCAATGAAGCTTACAGCCACTACGGCGTTCCACAGGGCAGCAATCTTGGCCCAACGTTATTCCTTATCTACATAGATCAACTATGTCGAACTAATTTAATAAATGCGGATATGACGATGTTTGCAGACGATACTGTCCTGTTGTTCCATGCGACATCTTGGCATAACGTTATACAGACTGTGGAAAAGGGAATGAGCAAGGTCGCAGCATGGTTAGAAGACAATCTTCTGTCATTAAATACAAACAAAACAAAATATCTTTGTTTTAGCATAACCAAAGCAGGCGAACCTCCGACATCATTTGGATTAAAAATTCATACTTTTCCGTGTAATAGGACCGACAGCTATTCAAGAGCAACATGCACATGCGAATATTTGCAGAGAGTCAACACAATTAGGTACTTGGGAGTTACTATTGATAATAAGCTTAATTGGGAATATCACATTGAGGCAGTTTCAAACAGAGTCAGAAAGTTAATATATATTATTAAAAACTTGCGTGTTGTGGCGAGTAAAGACCTATTACTTAAAACGTATAAGGCATTGTGTGAATGTGTAATAAACTATTGTATTTGTGCCTGGGGAGGAGCTTCAAAAACATACCTTCTTGAACTTGAAAGAGCTCAACGAGCTGTCCTTAAGGTAATATTAGGTCTTCCGTTTAGACACCCAACTGCACTACTATATGAGAAAGCTGAGGTATTATCGGTACGTAAACTTTTTATATTCAGATGTGTGCGGAGATACCATAGATATACTGTACCTCATCTACCAGTAACTAACAAAAGACGTGATCTATGTCCAATTAAACCTTCTGTCACTGTATTTGCTACTAGACACTATGATAATCTCGCTCCAAGGCTATACAATATAATAAATGAAAAAATTAAAATTAAATGGTATAACAATTATCAGATAAAGGGTCCCATAATTGAGTTTCTTGATAAATATGACTATAACGGTATAGAGGATTTCTTTAGAATACAAAAATAAGAAACTACGTATACTATACAAAGATGACTTTTATATATTGAATTACCTTCATTTTATTATTTGGTTTTATTTTCTACTTAAAAAAAAAAAAAACCCACTTATTTTTTTTTTTAAGCATATAAATTTTTGTTTCTTAAACTAATTAAATATTTTTACACACATATATACATATATATATATATATATATTTATCTATTATACGAGTATATTTATTTTTAACACCTATAATAAAATTACTTAAAAAAAAAAAAAAAAAAAAAAAAAAATGAAAAAAAAAAAAAATTACTGCGAGTGAGTTTGCAGAGTTGTTCCATCAATTAACAGCAGTTGCTTGGTGACTTCGTTTGGCGAGTGTTATTGAATAACTTTATCTTTTTTTTTAGACTACCTGCATTTTATGTATTATTTTTATATTTGCAGTTGCATTTGTTTGATAGTTATACGTACTTATGGTTTTAATTATTAAGTTTGTTTATAGATATTTCGATGTAACTACTTTAACAAATTGTAGGGAATCAACTGGTCTCCATAACGCAAGTTAACTTTTTATGGAGGCCAGGGAACCCCATATTTACAGTATATTTATTTGTACTTAGATTTAAGGTTTTTTGTATATTGTACTCTTTATTTTGGTTAATAAAAAAAATCATTATAACCTCGCGCCAACCAAGTGATAGTGCTTAGTTAGGCAGTGCGAACAAAGGACTCGCCGTCCAGTTCTATTCTGGATTGTGACAAGTACCGGCCGGTGCCCTGGAGTCAGCTACATCCAGGTGACGAGCTCAAAGGTAAGGCGTGCATGTCTTTTCTTACATCCTTTGTTCATACTTTGTGCCACATAGAAATTTAGATTGGCCATCAGCCTCTTTATTGAAAACGCATACAGTCCACTTTAATATATCCTAGGATTACAGTCCATTCATTCCGCAACAATCATCTTACGTAAGAAATTAATGGCCCCTAAAAATGAAATGTAGTACATACAAAATTACTTAAAAAGTAATGGTCAAATTAAATATAAACTAAACCTAATAAAAATAAACTATAAGTAAAAAGTTTTCTAGAGACGACCCTTCAGTGATAATCTCAAGGAGACTGACAACATTTACCCTCTGTACGAGTATAGCAAGGTTAATACGTAAATAAATTCGATCAGGAATCGAACACAATACCTCCACGGACTTGTTGAAACAATGTCGGAATTGACAATTTTTATTGACAAAATTTTGTTTTCTGTACTTCTTATTCTTACATTAAATTTCATTCTATTTTCGTTCCTATAATTGTATTTTGAAGAGTAATTTCTGGAGAGGAGCTCTCAAGGTCAGGGTTGGAAGCAAGTAGGTTTCGTAACATTTAATTCGAGCAATTTTGAGAGGATTACAAGATGATAAATGACCGCATCCTTCGAATTACCATAGAAATTGCTTTACCAATTACCTACTTTGCTTGCTTTGAGATTAATTTCGGATGCCCTTTAATACATTTTTGTTAATGCATTCCAAGATTTATTATAAAAAAATCATTTGTATTTTAAGTAATTATAAAGATATTTTTTTGTGTTCGGGTTTGTGTTTATCCTACGAGGTTTATGTGTTAATGTGCTGTAAGTAATGTATCGCTAAACTACCCTTGGTCTAAACCTAAAAACGATGTGTTTTGTCTATTGTAAATTAATAATAATAACAATAATAACGTTTATTGAGCTTTCTTATTGGTACCTATATACAATGTTGAGTAAACAATATATAAAATATTCCTTGAATTTTACATTTTAAGCATACAAATATTTTTGATTGAATGCAAACCACGAGGATAGGCAATTTTAAGACGGTCCCTGACTCCTAACCAAGATAACTTGTGTCCTAGGATGTCAGTCAGTTCCATATTGACTAATACTTATAGCCTCAGATAGCCAGCTCAAAAGGTTGATAATAAAAATAAATAAAAACAACGTTAATTAAAATGTTTACCTATGAACTATGAAAGTATGATTACCAGTCGATCAGTTACTAAAATACTTATATATATTATTGTATTAGAATTTAGTATATTGATAATACTTAGTGTATTTAATAATGCATATAAAATAAAATGCATTTTTATTTGTCACAAAAATTTTAACAAAAAATATAAAATAAACTTAAAAATAAAACAAACTTAACATAACGCTGTGTTCTAGGGGCTGTAATGATGATGATGACATGTCCGGGCTCAAACCTACATCTTTAGGATTTTAAGGAAAGTGATCTTTGTTCCGAGCCCTTATTACCGAAAATATTTAAAATGGAAACATTAATGCCTTCCGAGGTCTGGAGAGTTTACAACTAAGAATGCCAATTTAGATTGATGGTCAATTTTTTACAGCTGTAAGGAATGATTGAAAATGTCAAAGAATGGCCCACAGTACTGCTACAGCTCACATCATCACAGATAACATCCGGCTGGCTATCAACGATAAAAAGCTTTCCCTTTTAACGCTGTTAGACTTCAGCAACGCTTTTAATTGTGTAGATCACGACATACTGATAGAAATTTTGGAGTCTCATGATATTTCACAGTCTGCGACACAATGGTTTAATTCTTATCTTCGCGGGCGCCAACAGCGCATCCAACTGGACGATGTCTACTCTGACTGGTGTCAGACGACTGCTGGTGTACTGCAAGGAGGCATATTATCTCCCTTACTTTTCTCGATTTTCATAAATATGATTGTTCAGGTTACTATTTTCAGTTCCTACATCAGTTCACACAGTTCAATTCACATCTTTAAACTAGCAGAACAGTATATTATACTTACATTTGAAAATTTATTCTTATTAATATTATATTATATTCATATATATCTACTTTATGTTAATAAGTATTTAAGTAGTCTATGTATACATACTATTTATGTAGTTTATTCAAATTTAAAATAAGGTTAAAATTGCACCCCACGTAATATACCGTCTCACTCTCCCAAAAGTTAGCTGGTAGAAATAGCCAAAAGTTAAAGTGCAATAAAGTATTTTAATAATAATAATAAAGAATAGACTGTAGAATAGAATAGGGTGTAAGAGTCGTGTAGATGAGTTCCTACGTAAAAATAACGTTTTCTTTAGTCCATCCATATATTTCACACAACATTAGGTCCAATGTAAACAACTTATATTACTGTCTGGTCTTCGTAGCAAGTTTACACAAGTTTACTATTTAGTGGAATAGCAAGTTATTTTGAATTAGGCTTTGTGTTTCCGATACTAAATATTTTTAACCTATCAGTAAAATCATTAAATTAGATACTGCATTTTATAGCTATCTGTTTTATATTTTATTGCCCGCAAATAAGGGTAATTAATGTGTTTATCAGCCTATGTATGTTACTGAATACATGACATTAATCATAAAAATTTCAGTAAGGCGACAACCAGACACCATATTGTGGAAAAGAACAAAATGAACGTCGATGAACTATATTGAGTGGGGTATTGTAATATTTTATTAAATTTATATTTTTACATAATAATAAGAAATAATGTGAATTTATTTGAAAAAATATGTTTACAAAATATAAATTAATAATTACAAACTACTAAAATAAAATAAAATAACTATAATCTAAACATAATAAAAAAATAAAGTATATATAAAAAAAAATCCTCAAGAGACGTCCCATCAGAAATATTCCCAAGAAGACTGGCAACATTTACTCTCTGTATAGCGAGGCTAATACGTTGGCAGAAATGATTGCCAGCCTTGATTGGAGTGTAGTGAAGCAAAGCTTATGAAATGAAGTAGGTATCTGAGTAAGTATCAAAATTATTATATTATATCATCAATAGTATTATATTTATATTTTTTAGTTTTATTATTTAGTTTAGTTCATTTTTTTTCAGCTTTTTTTTGTAGGTTATAATTTTTCGTTCTATGTTATGTAGTTTATTGTTCTTAATTTTTATTTTAGGTTAATTTTTCTTTAAGAATTCGTGATAACATTATAGTACCATCTAATTATGTAACTTTAGCTGTCGGTGGCAACTTGTCAATAGCCATACACTACTCATATGTACTGTATATTATATTTTATCTATCAAGCTGTAAATTGTCCTTAAACATGAAATAAAAAAAATAAAAAGTGATCTTTACTAAATTGAAGTATCGTGTAAACGCGTGTTGGCTTATGTAAAGAAAATGTTAATATTTCACCTGTGCGTTTTATGGTAAGCTAAACATTAATACGTGCCTTATTTCTTGAATAAAGATCCTCTCCTTATTTCACCTTTTTATCGCTCCGTACAAGAATTTATGTTAAGGATTTGCTTTATCATGTATTTACTACTAAACTGGTAATTGCATTTTCTGTTTAGTTTATTGCATATTAAATTAAATTATCGCATCAAGCCTGCATGGTGGAATATAGCCTGACCCCTTCTGCTATACAGGTGAGCCCATGCCCTGTTTTATATTATCTAGACAGCATTATTATTAACTGTTAACTGTATTAACTGCCTCTGTGGTCTAGCGTTTAAGACCGTAGATTTATGCCGAGTTTCACCAAGAAGAAGAAGACAAATTTCTAAGAATTCCATGGATTCACCGTGCGGATGCCGAGTCCATCGTGTATGGGTAAGAGGTGAGAAGAATGGTGTCTCGGACTTGCGACCGACAATAGGCTGGTTTAGAAAAGGAGGCCTCCCTTTTTTATTTTATTGTGCGATAATACGCTAACCATTCACCATTCTACTCCCCTCCCTACCCAACCAAATACTGTATGATTCCGTTAATGCCGTCTTGGAAGCTCGTTCCATTAATGTATTGATGGCAGACATGCTAAGGCCCAATTATTTCAGTAAGTGATGCAAAGATTTTGCTGGAACTCCTCTCGCACCAACTTCCACTGCGTAAAGCTGAGTCTTGAACCTGTTCCTGATCATTTCTTCTGTGAGATCATAATATTTATCCGAATTCATATTGTGGTCTTTTGGAATATTTGATTGCCACGGAACGGTAAGTTCAATAAGCATAACTTTTTTCAAGTTCCGAAAAACCACTAAGGTGGCCTATAGGCTGATACAGCTAGTTCATCTGGGATCCTATAATGATGTTCAAATGTATCCATGAGAATTAACCATTCTGATGCGGCGCCAAGGATCGAGATAGGCTTGCAAATGTTTTCGTGCTTTGCCCTTTACAAATGTGGTCAGAGTTTTATTTGTAGTCAGTCCCTTTCTGGCTCTTGCAATAGAAAGACTTACTGCTTCACGGATAACACCAAGGACTTTGATGTCTCTGTAAAATTAAAGTAAAAAATGGCGTCGTTTGTATTAGTTTACTACAACAAATAAAACTAAAATCATTATGTTGAACTTTGAACAATATAATCTCTGCTCAATGAATTACCCGACGTCATGCTTCGCGGAAAAACATCAGCGAATCCTCGGACCACAGGTGATGGACCTTTGACGGCAAATGAAATGATATAAATATAAATATTTCCAGACAGGTCACACAGCGCCATCTAGTTTCCGTGGTAAGCTACGTTTTTTTTTTTAAATATATATATATTATATATATAAACACCCAGACCGAGACAAATTATACAATGTACAACTTGCCCCCGGTGGGAATCGAACCCACGACCTTCCGAGTTAACGGCAAAGTTTGTTACCACTAGACCACGGAGGCGGTATATGATGATAGACAATCCTTTCAAAAGTACTAACCAAGTACAGAAATGTGTTTTGCCTAATAAAGGTGAAAGTACGTCAAATACTAAATAATCAGTTATTTTCAAAGATATCCCTTTTTAATGTAATATTCGTTATGAAAGCATTTAATCTAAATGATTGACGACGCGGGAGCAAATTTTTACAATAAAAGTTTTTGGGAAATGTCCGGATTGTTTGGACAAATAATATTATTGCTATTTTGTAAATAAAATCCGAACTGAATCTATTGAACAAACTTGGAATGGACTTGTTTTTAATTTTAACAAAACGTATTTAGTTTAAAACAATAAACAACAAATAACAAATTCGTTTTACAAATATTTTATTCGACTTCCTAATGAATTGCTTTTGGAAAAGATTTAGATCTTTTAGGCTCGTGAAACATGTGAATCATGACAAAAAGTTGGGTAGTATTAATCTTGGACTTGCATTTTTGCAAATTGCAACAAGAATCAGTATCATCATCGCGACCGTTTTCCTTCCGGGTGGTCAGAAACCACGCTCATAAATAAGCAGATTCACATTTAGCTAACTTTACTGTAGGCCAAGCTCATGACGAGCAAGCTCGTCGATGTGTCCAGCGTATCAAACTCACGTTATATCACAAATAAATTAAATATAAATTAAATGTATTTTGTTAAAATAATAAATAAGTTTGTGTCTTGACCAGAAATCGAACCCGGTACCTCCGAGTCTAAATCCACGGACTTAACCGCTAGACCACGGAGGCAGTTGCTACAAGTTATGGAAAATGTCATAAATAGTTGCTCGCTGAAACTCTGAAGGTATAAGGTATAGGTATTATTGAAGAGACATCATCTTAAAATCCTAATGAGAAGAAGTTTTATGGCTCAAGTTTATATACTAAAATTTCACGATAAAACTTAAATCAAATTATATTTTTTTAATTTTATTTATTTGAAGTAAATTAATATACATACATTAAATAAAAATTTAAAGCTACCTAAATAATAAAATTATAAATAAAAAATGTCCTCTAGAGACGTCCCATCCGCGATAGTCCCAAGGAGACTGGCAACATTTCCCTTCTGTATAGCGAGGCTAATACGTTGGCAAAAATAATTGCCAGCCTTCCTGTTTAGAGAAGACAAATTTCTAAGCATTCCATGGATTCACCGTGCGGGTGCCGGGTCCATCGTGTGTGGGTAAGAGATGAGAAGAATCACCATTCATGGCTTGCGACCGACAATAGGCTGGTTCAAAAAGGAAAGGAGGCATCCTTTTTTTTTTATTGCACGATAATACCCTCACCATCCACCATTCTACTTCTCTCCCTACCCAACCAAATACTATACTATACCTATATATCCGTACAGAATTAAACTAAAAAGTATAAAATCATATTTTAATTACTTCAAAGCAAGAGACTTAAATGACAATCAACTGAAATATTTTAAAATGAAGTCAGAATTGGTGGAGTAATCTCGTAACAAACAAACAAAAATAACATATAGTCGAATTGAGAACGTCCTCCATTTTTGAAGTCAGTTAAAGTCAAAGTCAAAATATCTTTATTCACGTAAACCTATTACAGGCATTTATGAAACGTCATTAATTTAATTATTTTGAATGATTCTACTCCTGCTAGTAGAAGACTAAGCAGCAAAGTGGTCCAATAAGTAAGCTGTTAGCAGAAGACCAGCAGCTTAGCAAATTCCAGTGACCTGTTTAATCTGACTGAGAAAGGAATCTGCAAGGAAAACTCAGCTATATCAGATTTACAAAATAAAACATATACAGAACTGCACCACAACGATCAATTAATAACCTTTTCATAGTCATTGTTTTTTTAATTTAAAAAACATATACAAGAATCAAATAGTGCTTTTTTGTTTACGCCATCTTTATGCAACCAAACCATATCAAGACATCCGGGTCCATATTGATTTTCCTAAAATCGTTTTCAGAATATACTATGGTGAGTGCTCTGAAGAGCTCTATAACCTAATTCCTTCCTCCCCATTCCGCAACCGAACCACACGCACAGGTCAGAATATGCACCCACATACCGTAGTCACTATCCCTTCGCGTACCTATAAATTTGGTGACTCATACATCTGTCGCACAATAAAGATGTGGAATGCTCTTCCAGTCTCTGTGTTTCCACTTTCCTATAACCTGGAGTCCTTCAAGCGAAGTGTGAAAAGGCATCTAGTCAAGCCGGCATAGTGTTAGGGACTGATGTCGGATATAAGGGTCTGATTCCAGTTGCTAACATTCATGGACCCTGCGCGCCACTTACCATCAGGTGGGCGCAGGGTCACATGTCGTGCTAGTATAAAAAAATAAAAAAAAAATTACGAGATAACATAATAGCACGAAAACTTTATTTTTGTGAGTAATTCCTCACAGATTTACGACTCCGTGCACTTGACTAGTGAATGCTGTCCATTGACTTATATTTAATTGTTTCTTTTTTATATACTAGCACGACATGTGACCTTGCGCCCAACGTGATGGTAAGTGGCGGGCATGGTCCATGAATGTTAGCAACTGGACTGATAAAAAAAAAAACGTAATTTTTTTAAAGTACATTTTCACATTTAACGAAAGCCCCTAAACTTAGCGTGATGCCTGTGTCTCAGGGTGTCCCTCTATTTTTATACGAATTGTATCAGTGTTGTGTGGAATAATAAATATAATATATTTAGATACATACATATATATTTTATAATAAATAATTATATTATAGATATATAAACATTATTAAATATGTACATGTAAAAAAACTGGACTCATATCCGACATCAGTCCATAACACTATGCCGACTTGACTAGATACCTTTTCACATTTCGTTTGAAGGACTTCAGGTCATAGGAAAGTGGAAACACAGAGGCTGGAAGAACATTCCATATCTTTATTGTGTGATAGATATATGAGTCCCCAAATTTAAATGTACGCGAAGGGATAGTGACTACGGTGTGTGGGCGCATATTCTGACCTGTGCGTGTGGTTCGATTGCGGATGAAGAGGAAGGAATTAGGTTATAACATCTGAGCACTCACCATAGTATAGCCGGTAGAACACGCTCAGAGAATCAACATCTTGGCGTAGCTGCAGGGATTCGAGAGTTCCAGATATAGAGGCATCGTCCACAATTCGAACAGCTTGCCTTGAATTGAGAGCATCTGTGAGGTACTTGGCGGAACCATCCCAAAGGTGTGAACAGTATTACACGCATGATCTGATCTATGCTTTGTACAATAACAGTATGTTTGAAGGCGGAAAAAACCGCTTCACCTTGTTCAGTATTCCGAGCTTTTTAAATTTAAGTAGATACAATAAATCCCAAGGAGACAAGGGCTGGGCAATATTTGGGCCAAAAGATGGATCAGGATTGCCATTCAACTTGGCACTTTGCCTGTTGGTAGTGGTTTAGAGCAAGTTTTTTATTTATTATGTTTTATTTTGTTTTCCTTCATGTTTTTTTTTGTTTTAATTTTTAGTTGTACTTATTATTATTAAATAGTTCGTTTTGTAATGTTCCTTCGAATAAATATATCCCAATAAAAATCCCTGTCTTTTATACTAAGTCAACGTGTGGGACATAAAGCATCAGAGTAACCCTATTGTGTTTTTACGATAGTTTGAGAGGAAACCTGCATGTTATTGTCTTTTAGAACTGGTCACAAAAGTTTCCGTAGACCAGCAGCCAGATTCTGTTTTTTTATACGCATACTTTATCTAGAGGACACATTTAACAAACGAACATTGTCGATGACAACCGCTATTGGAGTTGTTCTTCTCACTGCTGAGGGCCGTGACCACGTCCCGAACGATGCTGTGACAGACGGATTGCGGATTATAGTTGAAATTATTGTGAAAATATTAACCTTGGTAAGTCTTGTTTCAAGCGGTGTTATTTATATATATATATATATATATCACCATGGCAAGGTTACAATATTAGTTCTTCTTGGACGTAAAAATAGGCATTTGACATCATTGCAAATGCCACATACTTTCAACAAATAGGTGGTAGGCGGACTGATGGTGCTAATTTGCCCAGTCTGTCGAGGCGTGGAAGTATCCACCGATTGTGCCGATAAGCCCGATAGAGGGTATCCGCACGTTTCGGGATCAGGCTCGAATTGCTGTCATACCCAGTTAAGCCGGCATAGTGTTAGGAACTGATGTCAGTCATGAGTGTCTCATTCCAGTTACTAACATTTTTGGACGGTGTGCGCCACTTACCATCAGGTGCGCGCAAGGTCACATCACAAATCTTTTTTCACAGTGTATTATTTTGTAAATTTGACATAAGCTTAGTTATGCTCGGCAAATCTTGCGCATTTTTAACGTTTTCGTTTAAATAATTAGACTACGGTCGCTGCAGGGATATTGCGTATCCCATTAGATTGGTCATAATCCATAAATCACCTTTAACAACCAACCGATATATTAAAGGCATTTTTGTCGCGCAGCAAATCAACATAGCTGTGCAGCAGGGGAATGCTGCAAGTGTTCTTGCACTGCCACATGATCAAGTTTTGGTCATATTTTTTATAGTTTAGTTTTTATTATTAATTTTTTTTAATAATATATTTGAAAAATATGTTTGTACCTTCAAATAAAATATTCCTATTTATCAACTAATGAATTTTAAAAAAAAATATCAAAATTCTTTAGCTGGCAGTTTTTTCTCACAACAATTAAGTATCCTAATTCAAAGGAGAAATGCTGCTATTGTATTGGTCACCATGCCACGAGACAGCAATTTGGTGGAGCTATTTTTTTTTTTTGTAAGTACCTAATTAATTTTTATTTTCTACGTATAATTTATTGTTCTTGGGTTAAATTTAGATTTTATTGTAATATAGTTTATTTAATTTAAGGTTTTGTATTCTAGATTAATTATTATTAATACAATAATTAAAATAAACAATAAATATACATACGAGTATGTACGTATATCACACTCGTTTGCTTAATCTAAATATAAATCGAGCATGTGCTAGAATTTTAGTTGTTCTCATTTTTACTCGTTGGTTTTAGTGTAGGTAATAAAACCTAGTTTCCGCATACACCAATAGCAGAATCCCTACTACTAAGGTATCAGCACTTTAACGAATCTGCATTCCACTCAACCATTTTACAAAATCTTCAATGACTCGCAGCAGGATCCCTACTAATTAAGTTGCAGCACCTTAACGAATCTGCTGTCCACTCGTGCATTTTACTTAGTCATCAATGACTCGCAGCAGGATCCCTACTAATTAAGTTACAGCACCTTAACGAATCTGCTGTCCACTCGTGCATTTTACTTAGTCATCAATGACTCGCAGCAGGATCCCTACTAATTAAGTTACAGCACCTTAACGAATCTGCTGTCCACTCGTGCATTTTACTTAGTCATCAATGACTCGCAGCAGGATCCCTACTAATTAAGTTACAGCACCTTAACGAATCTGCTGTCCACTCGTGCATTTTACTTAGTCATCAATGACTCGCAGCAGGATCCCTACTAATTAAGTTGCAGCACCTTAACGAATCTGCTGTCCACTCGTGCATTTTACTTAGTCATCAATGACTCGCAGCAGGATCCCTACTAATTAAGTTACAGCACCTTAACGAATCTGCTGTCCACTCGTGCATTTTACTTAGTCATCAATGACTCGCAGCAGGATCCCTACTAATTAAGTTACAGCACCTTAACGAATCTGCTGTCCACTCGTGCATTTTACTTAGTCATCAATGACTCGCAGCAGGATCCCTACTAATTAAGTTGCAGCACCTTAACGAATCTGCTGTCCACTCGTGCATTTTACTTAGTCATCAATGACTCGCAGCAGGATCCCTACTAATTAAGTTACAGCACCTTAACGAATCTGCTGTCCACTCGTGCATTTTACTTAGTCATCAATGACTCGCAGCAGACTACTTACTACTAAGGTAGCAGCACCTTAACGAATTTTCAGTCCACTCGAGAATTTTACTAAGTCATCAGTGACTCACAGCAGAATCCCTACTACTTATACTATGGTGAGTACTCTGAAGAGCTCTATAACCTAATTTCTTCCTCTCCAATCCGCAAACGAACCACACGCACAGGTCAGAATATACACCCACATACTGTAGTCACCATCATTTCGCGTAGGTATAAATTTGTGAGACTCGTACATCTGCGCACAATAAAGATGTGGAATGCTCTTTCCACTTTCCTATAACCTGTAGTCCTTCAAGCGAAGTGTGAAAAGGCATCTAGACAAGCCGGCGTAGTGTTAGGGACTGATATCATTCATGAGTGTCTGATTCCAGTTGCTAACATTCATAGACCTTTAGGTGAGCGCAAGATCACATGTCGTGGTAGTATATATTTAAAAAAAATACTTAGGTAGCAGATCCTTAACGTATCTGCAGTCGACTCAAGCATTTTACTAAGTCATCGATGACTCACAGCATAATCCCTACTACTTAGCAGACATAGGGCTACCTTGCCACTAATAATTCTAATAAGTACCCTAGTAAAGCTACTGTAATACTTTTTGTTCCCCCGAGTAGTATCCGAGTTGTTTTTAATAAGAAATGCGTGATGTCGTCTCGAACCTAAATTGGATTTCAATGTCAGCCGTCCTTCTCTTTTACTCGATCGTACACAGAATTCTAATAACGCAGGGGCATCCTGAACCTAATCAATGTATCAAGAATTTGTATTTCATTGTTCTTGCCAATTTATCGTCATCATTGGTCTGTGTCTCTCCATTGCTGAATGTAGCCCCTCCCCCCCACGGCTCGCCAATGCACGTGCATACAATTTCATAGCATTACATAGATTCACTGTGCGGGTGTCGGATCTATTGTGTGAGAGGAGAAGAATGATGTCTCGGGCTTGCGCGGACTATAGGCTGATTTAAAAAGCTTAATCTTTTTATTCCGCAACAAGACACTCATCTTCGACAATTCTTCAGTAATATTTGATCTCTGGCGAATATGAACGTTTCGTATTCTATCAGAGAAATACCAAGAATAGCTCTTTCCTCTCAACCAATTTGTTATCTAACAATTGTTTCGCTAAAACATATAATCGATTTATAACTCGTTGGAAGCCCGGTTTCCAAAAAATCTATAAAGGGTCAGTTCTAACCTGATCATGAACTAATGAGAAAGTTTCCGTCTCTTGAGCACGTTACCGTCGCCGCCGATCCTGGTTTCACTAATACCAACTTGTGGCATCTTTATTTTCGCTAAATTGATATCAGATATGTTCTGGAGGGCTCATCTTCATTAGTAGATGTCTAGGACTATGTAATAAGTCATAAATTATTGTACTATATATAATATTGAAATTTGGGGACCAGTACATTTGTCGCGCAATAAGTCTTCCAGTGTTTCCAGTTCCCTACAACCTGGAATCCTTTAAGCGAAGTGTGAAAAAGCGTGTTGTCAAAAAGGGGCAGTCTTCAGTTTCTGATTTAAGTTGCTAACATTCCTGGAACTTGCGCGCTTTCCATCAGGTAGACGCTAGGTCCCATATCGTAGTAGTGGTAAAAAATAAAACAATTAAGGTCTACGAGACCGCTCGTCAGTAACTACGCAATATATTGCAATGACAAGTTGTTTTTTTTTTGTACAAATAGTGATAACGCCTTGTTAAGGTCACTAGTTAAAAGATAGTTAAGGTGTTTAATTAAAATTAAAAAATGATATTTTTTTTTACATAAACACAGCTATAAGCTAGAGACGCCGCTGGTTTCCGTAATAAACCGAGTAACTCACGTATTTTCATGGTATACATAGATTATTCGATCCAACCAACTTTGTAAGACTTCTGCGAATCGATCACAAGAGGTTTATGCATTCTGGCCTGGTAAAATGTTTTCAATCGTGCCAAAAATAATATTTTTCACCCTAGCAACATTATCCCTTTCTTCCTAAATATTTAGCATACAAATTACTTGGACCCTTTTTTACTGGAAACGTATGTTCGCTGACTTTTTATTAGATTAAGAGCAACTGACGACAAATGTATTTTAATTATTAACAAAAATCTAAACTATAAACAGTAGACATAAAGTATACAAGTTTTTTAAAGAGGGGCCTGAAGGATTATTGCGAGTAAACATACCACTACAAAGGACTTGGAGACAAAAGAAGTATGGTATATGGGAATGGACAGAGTGCAATTAGAGGATAATGAATAAATAATAATAAAAAAAAATAACGTTTATTGGATCATTATCAAAGGCAGTTTTCCTATATTGACACAATAAAACCATACGAGTACTTACATAAATTAATACAGTGCATTCCCATCCTCATTAAACATTGTTTTACTGTAACCAGCCTCTCGGCAACTTTGTGCTGCAGTAGCAACTTTTAACACTATTCTTTTGTTTATCTCGTTAATAAAACTATGCATATAATTAAATTGAATTTAGAAAATAATGCAAAAGTTGTGGGTAAAAGGTGCCCTGGCAGGCCAAGACTTACATATCACGATCAATAAATAAAACACTGGCTGAAGGTGCCTTCGTAACAAAAGGGCTGATGAATGATGAAAAGAAAAGGTTGATGAATGTCGACGAAGCGAAAGAAGTATGTCGTGATCATGTCAAGTGGCGCTCAATTGTCTCTGCCTACCCCGCAAGGAATCTGGCGTAAAGATATGTATGTATGTATGCAATTAGAGGAAGAACGGAGAAATTTGTCAAGGGAACAAGATAAGTGAGGCAATGTTTTTAAGTAACTGGGGGTAGCAGTAGGGCGGATGGGCGCAAGGTGCTAGTATATATATATATATATATATATATATATATATATATATCATCAAGGATTTAAAAATAACAGCTACCTTTTAATTTAAACCATCACGTCAGTTAAAAGCCTTTTTCACCAGTTTTAACCTAAAGTACAATTGCGAAAGTTTGTAGCGCCAAATGAGAATTTTATCCGGCTTTACAATAGAGCTTTTGTGTACTATTCTACAATAGATTCATAGGATTTAGTAGAATTAACTTTTACACTTTTAACTTGTACTGGATTTATTTGGTGTAAAAATGGCGGAAAATTGACGAAAAACAACGAATCACTGTGTTTGTTAAATGTTTTAATAAAGTTAACAATTGTTCATTTATTTGTAAGGTAAATAACATAGCAACAGCAAATTCTCGGTAACTAACTTAAAACTTATTTATTGATGATATTTTTTTTATCTTTCGCGTATAATCATTATAGTTTTTTATACTAGAGACAAAGTTAATGTGACAAGTAAAAGATCATCATCATCATCACCCTGTGTCTCTTCACTGTTGGATATAGGCCTCCCCCAAGGCTCGCCACTGCACGCGGTCTATTGTAACTCTCATCCAAACCCCACCAGCGATCTCCCTTAGGTCATCCGTCCATCTGGCGGTGGGTCGTCCCACTCTTGCGGACAAAACAGTGCGTCCTCACCGTTATGACAGTGGTTCTGGTTCACAAATTCAAGGTCGCAGCAATGCTTGGTATTTGTCTGATGGATACTCGTAGAATTCAAAACGTTGATATCCATTAGAGAACCAAAGTTACTCACGTAGCATTCAATTTTACCAAGCTGAAGTGGCAATGAGCCGGTCACATCTGCCGCAGAACCGACGACCAATGGGGCGGGTTCAAGAGTGAAGACCACGTACGGGACGACGCAGTAAAATTAATCTCAAGTCTTACTGCATTATTTTGTTTTAATAATCTAATAAAAAAACGGGCTGGATACAAAAAAACTTTGTCGGTTGACGACGAAGAAGAGGATACGTTGGCAGAAATATTTGCCAGCCTTCATGTCTCCAGACTTTTCCGTCAGCAATTTGGACAACTCTTTGGCCAGATGTTGGCCTATCATCGTTAAGGTTGGCCTATTGGCGCTGCATGAGGTTCTTAGCAAAAAAACGCCGCACTTCGAGCGCTTGACGAGTTCGCCTGGATGTCAGATGGGGCTAATGTGTCTACACATATCGCATCCGACAGTGATTTGCCAAATTTACACGCAACGGTAATGCGGTCTCTAGTCTAATTGGGGTTTGTCCTTAAATAACTAGCTTTTTTCTCTCTTCATGGTTTCGGATACATAAACCTAAGTATTTTTATAAAAATAAATCTTTTCGATAAAGATTTACGTATATCCAGGTCGAAGTATATTGGGTGTAGACAGTTATTTGAATTCCTAAGGCGTGCAGTCAAGACGGGAGCGGATGCGGTGGCTAAGGCGAATTCAATTTTGCTTTTATGGAACTTCTATTATTTATTATCCTTCATCGAAAATATGAAATTGATATGATTGAGTGGAATCGTGACCTTTGGAATAGATATATTTAACATTTTCATAATCTGTG
This sequence comes from Tinea semifulvella, assembly GCA_910589645.1. Taxonomy (NCBI): domain Eukaryota; kingdom Metazoa; phylum Arthropoda; class Insecta; order Lepidoptera; family Tineidae; genus Tinea; species Tinea semifulvella. Next base: position 4,085,437 of record OU342604.1, read on the forward strand.
TCTATTTGTGTGATGTGACTCGTACATCATAGGGACATTTATTTATATAATTTGTAATCAGTTGTAGACTAGTTTAGTGTATTATGACAATGCCTTTATACAGCAGTTTAAATCATAAGTGTACTTTGGGGACAATGTGGACCAATTCAAATGTAAGTTAGTTGCAAATATTTATAACCAACTTATGATAAATATAATAATAATAATAAGTCTATATACATATAAATACAATTATATTACTAAAACACCTCGTTACAGCCCCTAGAACACAGCGTCCTAGACCTCCACTGCTGGAGATGGGCCTTCCAGAACATATATCTGGAGAATTTGGCCTACACTCGCCACGAGGGCCAGGCGGCTTGGCGAGGAAAAAGGAAAAAGTTTACCCTACATACTAATAACTATGATATAATAAATACTAACAATACATATACTACATATGATATCATTACATAACTTATGAACCATTTAAATAATGCAATACCACCATTTTTTAAATATTTTTTCGGTTGGATGCTTGTCGGATTTCTACTGGTAGTTCATTCTACAGGTTTGCGGCGACAACAGCAAATGAGTTGCCCATAAATCCAGTATAGTGAGAAGTTTATTTATAGGAGCTGGCTTACAAACAGCAACAAAAGTTGCAATGCCATTGTTTTCCTAGCGCAAACCACTTTACGTCAAAACTTCTATGCATCGAACCAGCGGCCCCCATGAATAATAGACGCGCCCATCCCATCCACGGCTATTCTCACACAAAACTTTGTCCACGACTCAATACAAGAACTACAAACAATTAGTCGCTAAATGTGAACTCGCTCCTTACAAGTGGTAATAATAAGAATAATAAAATTATATATTGCATAAGTGCATATAATAGGAATAATTACAAAATAGAAATACGAGTAGACAACAACTGATGGAGAATAATTAGGAGAGGAAATCCACTAACCAGTAGATGCGGCGAGGCTACGTCCTGGCGTCCTTCGGCTGGTTCACTATTTGATTTCTCCTCAAATTTCAGAGTGATTATATTAGTTTTAGCGTAGTAATTATTTGAGCACTGCACTTGGAGAATTCGCGACGTGATTTAGCGTTTTTAACGGTGGAGCGTGGTAGTTTTGCGGACACGTCTAAGCGCGGCGGTTGAGCAACTGCGATGCCAACTGTCGTTGGGCAAAGGAGTTCGAGGTAGGTAGGTAGGAAAGAAAATTAATAGTTAGGTATCTATCTACATATTATATATATAAGAATAAATATATATATATATATATATATATGTATATCGGCGTAACCAACACTAAATTAATTTCGCTAAAAGTTTTTTTTTATTTATTTAAAAACTTTTAACAATAATAAACAAAAGGCGGATATAATGCCTATAGGCACTCTTTTCCAATCAACCTTCGGGACATTGAAATATAAGAGGTAAGGTAATAAATAAACAACAAATATTAAGGAAAAATAAATACAATATACTTACAACTAAAGTATTAAATTACATATACTCGTATAAGTGGGTATATACAATACATATACGACGTACATATACATACATATATAAATTACTATATAAACTACATATACAACATATAAGTACTACACTACAATACAATATTTTTGGACGATACAGCCAAAGTTATGTTGGCTAAACACGTCATTATCATAACTCAAAAAAAGAAGCATTAAAACTATTGTTTTGTTCAAAATGAAGACCCACTAGAACAAAATTGTTATTGAGTTACCCCACTGACTGCATAACAAACGAACTGTACTCTCCAATTGTTGAAGTTCAAAGTTGAAAATTGCAACGGAGAAAACTCGTTACGCCGTCGACAAGAAACTGAACGATTCTGAAATCAAAACCAATTCAAATACAATTTGGGCTGGGACGTCAGTCTCTATAGATCGCTTTCTTAGCAATATCGGTCGATAAATCTTTAATAAATGTTTCCACTTACAAAATAAAGAACTAATCCAAATAACGGTAATATTTTAATATGATAACTTATATCATTAAAAACTTATTTTATGCCTTAATATGTATATTAAATCAATGGGCAATAATATTTATTTCTTCAACACTCCTCCTCCTTGCGTCGTGTTTCCTCATTGATGAGGGTCGTGACCTCCCGATGAATTGGTGTGCGTCTTGATGATAGCACGCCACCCGTTCCTGTCTTCGGCGGCATGCACAGCATCATGGACGCTAGTGTTGGTGGTGGAGCGGATTTGGTCGGACCAGCGTATCGGACTACGGCCTCTCGGTCTCTTTCCTTCCACCTTTCCAGTAACAAGAAGTTTCTCCAGGTTATCCCCTCCTTTTCTGGCAATGTGTCCGAAGTACTGGAGTATCCGACGAAGGCATATGGTGGATAGCCTAGTCGATATGGCTAGTTGGTTTAAAATCGATACGTTAGTACGATGCTCAGTCCACGAGATCCTCAGCATTTTTCTCCAACACCACATCTCAAAAGCATCGATACGCTTTCGGTCAGCGCATTTTATAGTCCATGTCTCAGCGCCATATAGGAATATGGAGAAAACCAGTGATCTAACTAACCTGGGTTTCGTTTTTATGGAGATCGTCTTGTCCGTCTATATTTTGTTTAGCTGAGACATGGCGGTCTTGGCTATTCCGATGCGTCGTCGAATTTCAGCCTCGCACGATCCAGTGTTGATGCTAGAACCAATATAATATTCAATAACTTTGCGGGTGGAGCTGGGGCGGGGGCTCTGTCCCCGTATAAAGTGCTGTGGCCCCGCGTGCTCAAATGTGTATAATTAATTAAGTTATAGTGTGTCCACAATATTAATAACTTACTGTGTTGTGTTATATGTACCTTGTGATGTGTTGTGACGTATCATTCCCACTAAACTACTAACCAAACTCCCCTTTTCTTTTGTTTTAGTGTTTGTCATTCACCGTGACCAGTAGATAAAATAAATATCATAATCAAATCAAAACAATTTATCTCCGTATGGTTTGCACGTAACACTCGGACATTATCAATACATACAAGCCAATAATTAAAAAATAAATAAAAAAACAAATGAAAAATATTACCATTGACCATGGCTGGACCGAACCTAACATCAATACAATAATTATAACTAAAACAATGTTGCCATAAACGAGGAATTTGTTTTTACTTACAGTTAGATACTTAATATATACATATATAGAAATCAATGCATATCATTAATTCATACAAACGTGATGTTGGCAAATTGCCATAACTAGTCTACTAGCCTAGTTTTAAAAATAATAAAATAATAAAATAAAATACTTTATTAAGAAAAACATTTTACACAACTTATTTTAAAATACAATAGTAACTTAAGCAAAAAATATAAATAAAAATGTTTTACAAATAAAAATTGACATTTGCTTTGAACCTTATCTCCCGAAAAAGTAGTCTGTGTATCAGGAGATATGTACTTACAGCTAAACCTTATTATACTAGCATTATTTTATATTTAACCTACCCATCACCAAGCATTATTATTTTTGCATATTGCATAATGAAAAATAAATAAATAATATAATATATATATATAATAAAATAAAAATATTAATAATACAATAATTAATAATTATCGTTTTCATATTGTGTGTAACGCATGAGTGTTGTGTATCGGTGTAAGTTCCAATGTGTGTGTATATGTGCGTTAATGTGTATGTGTAATTGCGTTAGTGTGTATGTTTTATTATTTTATGATACAGTTTTTAGCAATTCCTCAGAAAAGAAGAAGAAGAGTTCTTCGCGCCATTTTACGCGGACATGACAAGTGCAAGTTTTTGTTTTGTTAATTAATTTACTGTGAATATTGTTGGTCAGTCAAAAGTGGTGTTGTTTTGTTTACTAATGTTCTACAATGTGAATAGTTATGGAAAACGATAAATTGGACTTTGAATATGGGGCACAAGTTGCAGTTTATTTTTTGCGGATTTCCCGCGCTGTGGGCTCCCATATTTTACCCGACGTGTTTGAGCTATAATGCCGCGAGTGACTCCAAGAAAAGCATCAAATTCTGCAGCATCTAGAGCTTGATGATGATCTCATTAACTCATGAAAAAGAAAGATATATTACGTCAGACTTGGCTGTATGGGCTAGACCCTTTGCCTTCCCTATCACCTTATTCATCATCCACCGACATGCGTATTTTCAACACAACTAATGTCTTATATACAATTTATTTATTTTTTATTTATACATATATTATCACACACATAACATAGTATAATTATAACTTATCTAATATATGTACCAATTAGGTGTCACAGCATTCACCGATATAAAAAGAAAAAGAAATTAAAAACTTATTACTGTTAAAAAAAAAACAAAAAAAAAAACAAAAACTATCATAATTACAAAATAATAATATGACTTTTAAAACAAAATTATACATATTTCTCTTTTTATTAAAACATAACTTGTTAAATAAATTATAAGCGACTCAAACATTGATGGTTTGAAATGTTCGAGAACATTTTTTCTGAATACATTGTAACGGTCATGAAATATGTCTATATCATTATTGGCAATTGAAACTATTATGGTAGACAATTTTGGAATGTTCTGAGTACATGTGAAAAAGGAAGACCTAAAAGATCCAGGAAGACCTAAAAGATCCAGGAAGATCTAAAAGAATGTGAAAGCTAGCCAAGTTTAAAATTAAATAAATTTAAAAAAAAAAACATCCATAAGAATAGGAGCTCTGATTTTAAAGAATTGGTTAAACTCTAAAGATAGATTTGTGATTGAGAAAACTGCAACTTAATAGCTATAATCAATGGGAATCGCTTTGACGTTAGTTTTGCGGTTGTTTTGATGACTTCTTGTTTAGTAACTTGATTCATTATCGTCAACTTAATAGTAATGGATAAGGTATAAGAAAATAGACGAAAGAAAGAAAGTGAAGCCTGTGTCTCTCCACTGCTGGATGTAGGCGTCACCCAAGGCACTACACCGTACTCAACCCTCATCTAACCCCCACTAGCAACCTTCTTCAGTTCATCCGTCCATCTGGCGAAGATTCGTCCCCCTGCGTCATGCCGTACGTGATCTTCACTTTAGAACACGTTTTTCCTATCGGTCGTCGGTTTTACGGCAGATGTCTCCGGCCTATTGGGTTAAATTATTTAATTTTATTATTCTTAAGTTAATGATATTTTTATATGTATTTTAGTTGTAAGGTGATAATAAACAATTTATTATTATTATAAAGGACGATTAGTCGTAAAATGAAAATTAATGGCAGTCCGTATGCTTAGTGTGGCATCAGACGCAGTAACCGGTCCAAACGGAAACGCAGCAATATTTTAGGAAACGAGCAATGTATGACAAAAAGCTATCTATTAAAAAAATTGCGCCGCCACACTGGGCTACGTAAATTTTATAACTCGTTCTGTATTTGCAGACATTATCCACGTGACGCAAGCTGCAGAGGTTTTGGCAGGAAGACCCAGTGCATAGCACTTAGAAGTTCTGTATTTCTCGTCGAGCCTGGGGCCTGAGCCTCGTTGCAAGGATAGTATTTGTGTGATTATGGTTTCAAACTAAAGTGATGTGAATTATCCAAACATAGGCTTCATTTCGTATCTGAAAACTTGTAGATTTATCATACTCTAAATTATCGTTATTATCATATTGGGTGTAACTTTTATAAATTCTTTATTGCACTTAAAAACTTAACAGTTGAGTACAAGGGCGAACTTAATGCCTCTCGGCATTTTATACTAGCTAACCTTTGGGAGTGTGGTAGACGATTGCGGGTGCATTAGAAATAAAAACAAATACTTAAACATACATAACAATAATTTACATACTAATACACAAATACCTATAAAAATATATAATAATAATATATACATTTAACTAAATTTATGTAAGAAATGTGATCGGGTGCTGCTGTGGGGGCCTGGGACCTCTGCCGAACACGTTCAATTTATTGTTCTTAAATTAACAGAGGTTTTTGCATTTTGTCGACTTTCGGGTTGCACATAGGCATGTAGTCTACCTTAATTCTGACTTGCCTGGTGGGTTACTGCTGTACCAGGTATTGTATTCTCATAGGTACTGATAACTTAATTTAAAAGGTTATTAATTGATTGTTGTGGTGCAGTTTTGTATATGTTTTATTTTGTAAATCTGATATAGCTGAGTTTTCCTTGCAGATTCCTTTCTCAGTCAGATTAAACATTAACAGGTCACTGGAATTTGCTAAGCTGCTGGTCTTCTGCTAACAGCTTACTTATTGGACCACTTTGCTGCTTAGTCTTCTACTAGCAGGAGTAGAATCATTCAAAATAATTTAATTAATGACGTTTCATAAATGCCTGCAATAGGTTTACGTGAATAAAGATATTTTGACTTTGACTTTGAAATACATAAGAAAATGAAGGCAAAAATACGTATTATTTACACAACAAATAAAAAGAGACAGAAATAGATATCAGGTAGTCGGATTATTTTGTTTATTTAGGAAATGGGCAATGAGGAGATTTTTAAATATATTTATCTACGGCGCCCGTCTGATGACCAGAGGAAGTTTGTTCCACTCACGAGAACTTTAATTTAAGTATATTTTAATATTTTTTTATGTAAATAATAACTAATAATTTGATTCTTATTTGTGTTGGTTAGGTATAATATTATTGATCCCTAACTCTTAAACTAGTTACAAATTTCAGCTTGTTAATTTGATAATCCGAATGAATTGTGAATTCGTTTCTTTATAAGCTTAGTTTCTGAATACCCCGAAAGGCAAACAGTCGTGATGATACTTTTACTTTTTACCTTTTATTAATAACCTTACAAATTAGAAACATTTAAAACAATAATTACCTACTCTTACGTCAGTAAATTGGTGAAACGTAATAAATCTATTTCGCTAATACATTTTGAACAATTCAATTCGAACATCAGCCAATTTTCAATACAATCCATTAAGCATCTCAACATGTTCCTATTAACAGATTTAAACCGCCATAACTTAATGTATACCTAACTTGCATGAACTTTCAAATATATATCAATAGTTTGAGTAGTTTAGAATGGGCAAACTTTTGTTAATAAGATTATACCTTGTATAGAACAAGACGAGCCGCGAGTAGGTTTATTTGTTCTAAGATTTTATTGTTAAAGAACTCTGGTCTAAGCCGTCTTTAGTATATTGCACGCCGAGGTGCGACAATCAGCCTGCGCTTAAAAGTACAATAAAAGTAATAAATATTGGTTAATATTAGATTGTGCGACCGAGAGTGATGCAAAAGTAAGTCAGTAAGTATTGTTTCAAGCGGTGTTATTTTTATTCAGTAAATCTTCTTTGGGCGCGGTGATGGCTCGGTTGTGAAAACCTACAAATATTAAATCCTACAAAGGTCGGTTCAAACCCACCCGGCATGTACCAATGAGAAATGCATTTTTCTTACGTACATTTGTCATAGATTTACAACACCACCGTTTTCGTGCATCGGAGAGCACGTTAAGTCGTCGGTCACTAATACCAACTTGTGGAATCGTTAATAAATTGTCATAAAAGCTGACATCATATCTAAAATGAAATACTTTTGCTTTTTATAGAGGAAAATATAATTGATAATAAAAATAAAATTTAGACAAATCCACAAGTCAAATTGTCAACATTCTCAATATAAAAAATTGAAATAAGAAAATAAATTATTATTTTTCAAGGCAAAGACCTTCAATTCGTAACATCGTCCCCCTTATTGCGAATGTGCAACACAATTGCAATAGTTGCCTAAATAATAATTTAAAAAGATATATACATACATATATAACACTAAGTACCCAAAACAATAACTAAATTAAATAACTGTTTGGTATTTTTATTATTCGTCCAGATCTAATATTATTAGTAGTGTTTAAAATGTCAGGTCTATGAGAGTCATCGTCACTGGTTTGTACGTCAGTTATATTGTAAAATAGTTCTTCGTAAATACAATATAATTTAAACTAAACCTAAAGGAGTATAGAAATTAAACTTTCTTTTCTTAACTGTGTTTGTTGATAAAATATGATATTAAACTACTATTTATAGTTGCCTCACAATTGCATTTTTTTTTCATTTCAGAAATAGATGCATTTCTGAGAATTCTTCTTAACATTTCTCTAATTATTCTTACTAAACGCTCCCAAAACTCTCCCCACCAAGACGCACTCGGAAGAGTAAAACACCATTTAACTATTGCAATAGCAGAGAAGCATAAAACATGATTCCAATTAATTTTATCAGAAAAATGTACTAATTCATTAATTCTGTTGGATCTAAAAACATTCCTTTCACCATTTCCTTTAAACCAAGCAGGGTGTGGTAAATAATGTCCAACATGATTAAATGAACTGTCAGTTTCTTGTATTAAATCTAATTTAAGCCGCTCATTGACAGTATGTAAAATACGTTTTATAATAAAATCTAATTGCTTCTTAGCTAGTTTAAAATTTATTGTTGGACGTGGTATGTCACTTTCGTTATCTATTATGTTATTATTGATAGATTGTTTAATTTTTTCATTTTGAATACCTGGACCTTTTATACCACATGTTTCCAAGCTCCGCAATTCAGAAATATCAAGTAAAGAAAAACAAGATAAAGATGTTACCAAATTTACAACCGATGCACTATATACACCAGAAGTAACCCCTTGAATTGTCCAACCTAGCTTATAATTAACAGCAGTCAAGTTGTCAAATTGAACTACGTCACCAGTCAGAAGTAAACCTGAAAAATCAGTACCAATTAATAAACTAATCTCATTTTCATCGTCGTAAATTGAGTCAGTTAATACAATACCTCTTTGTTTAAGTTTATTTATAATGTTTTTATCTCTAATTCTCGGTAAATATCCACATATTTTGGGTACTTCAACAGCTGTAATTTTTGACCTAAAATTATTATTTAAATTACCTATATTTAAAGAAAATACTTGATGTTCTTCACTTTTTGTCTGTACATCACCAAATAAACTATGACTTATTTTCTCTTTGTCAAAAGCTTTTAGGTTTAATTCTTCTGCAATACCCTCCTTGACAAATGATCTTTGTGCTCCACTATCAATAAGAGCTCTAACTACCTTTTGCTTCCCATCGTGACAAATCTTAACATGCAAGGTTTGTAAAAGAGTAGTAGATTCCTTTTTGTAAAGTAAAACTTCATTATTTACCTGACTAGTAGAGTCATCAATAGTTTTAGTTTGTTTAGGTATATCAGAGCACATCAATGTTACGTGCCGTTTACTACAGAATAAACACCTTGGAAAAATCCTGCACGACTTAGCTGTATGCCCAAGTTTTAAACATATTTGACATCCATTGTTTTTATTCAAAAATCTTTTACGTTCTTCAAAGGTCATCTTCAAAGCTTTGCAACATTCCGAACTAGCGTGATTGAGTTTATTACACCAGATGCAGTTATTCGAAACTGTCTGTCCTTTTAGTGGTTTATTCCTATTTTGGGATATTAAAGATGTCACTGTTGGCTCTGGTTCCGCTATTTCCATAAATCCTGTCATTGCCATATTTATTCGTTCTTCAGATTCAACTTCATTTCTCAAAAACATTAATAAACGGTCCAATTCTAAATTTTCTTCTGTTTTATCTCTTTTGAAACTGACGCGCATCCTATTCCATGTTCTTAGCAACTCTTTAGATAAAGCAGATTCAACCATTGGCAGTAACATAGCTGCATATTTATCCTTAGAAACGCCAAGGGTATCAAGAGCTTGTAGTTGTGTCTGAAGTTGATCATATAATGTACGTAAGTCATGGTGCAAACCTTTAGCTTGATGTAATACCAAGTTTAATAAACCTCTTACATAAGTTTCTATCAATAATTCGTCTCTTGCAAATCTGGATTTTAGTGCATCCACAGCCTTATGGTAGTTAATAGCACATGGAGGATAGCTTTCGACCAACTGTCTTGCGCTAGAATTGGGAGTCATAGATTGAAGCAAGTATTGGAATTTGTCATTGTCATCAATCGTTTCATCCTCATGTATCTTGCGGAATTGGCCCCAAAAAGTTATCCAATGTTTTATGTTACCGTCAAATTTAACTAGTTCTAATTTTGGTAGTTTGAAACGCCGAGTGGACATATTGTTACACCCAGGGTAAGTTGTCTTTATAGTAGAATTATTTTCATACTTCTTAAACATCGATGCGAGAGTGAGCCACCTCCTGCTGTAGTTCAGGCTTTTATCCTGATCCGACTGGAAAGCCAGCTCATCAAACTCGTCAGATGATGCCCAGAGGTTTCTTAATTCGTCGTCTATAGAGAATAACTTTTCGGCAGATAATGATAATAGAGTAAAACATACCTCAAGATTACTCGTATTTTGTGGTATATTGAAGGTATTCTCCAAATCGTCTGCGTAGAAGGTAAACTCTCTAATAAATTGGTTTCTTTTCCTCTTTAAACCTTCCATATTTTAATTTCAGGTTCTATTATTTATTTACGCACGGTCGCCACTATAAAATGAAATACTTTTGCTTTTTATAGAGGAAAATATAATTGATAATAAAAATAAAATTTAGACAAATCCACAAGTCAAATTGTCAACATTCTCAATATAAAAAATTGAAATAAGAAAATAAATTATTATTTTTCAAGGCAAAGACCTTCAATTCGTAACAATATCCTTGCCATGCCGTCTGGCCAGCGTGGGGAGTGTCGGCTAAATTCTCCAGATATATGTTTTGGAAGGCCCATCTCCAGCAGTGAAGGTCTAGCACGCTGTGTTCTAGGGGCTGCAATGATGATGAATGATGAAATCTTCTTTCAAGCGGTGGTATATTAGTTCTCCTTAAAAGTAAAAATTGACATTTGACATCATTGCAAATGGCACATACTTTAGAGAACAACAAATAGGTGGTAGGTGGTAATTTCCCCAGTCTCGGGGCGGAAAAGTATCCACAGTTCGTGCCGCAAAGTGTACCCAAACATTTTGGGATCGGGCTTGAATTGCCGTCATGCCCAGTCAAGCCGGCATAGTGTGTGATTCAAGCTGCTACATTTACAGACCTTGTGCGACCATTAGCAGCGCAAGGTCACATTTCGTGCTAGTATAAAAAAAGCGTTACACCTTGTTAACACGTACGGGGGGGAAGGCCGCATTCCATCCGAGCGTCTAGTTGGCTTGGTAGGGTTTTAATTCAAATTACATCCAATATACAATGAATGAGAGGTTGTGGTGGACGTATACGGTTCACTAGATTAGGTAGTACTTAGCGAGGATGATTGGGCCGATTTGAATGAGGTTAGCCGGCAGTTTCGGGAACTATGTCAATAGGTTGTTAGAACAAATTGACAAACTGCAAACGAAATTGTCTGGAATTTCAGCCGTACTCGAGCTCACAAATTATGTATTCATCGACATTAGTTAACATTTGATTTTTAATTACGGACAATGAATAGCGATTTACGAGAAGCTTTTAAAACATTCATGCTCAATTCTATATAATACCTTCTCTTCTTTTTCGCAAAAATAACCTATCGGTGTGGTCAACATTATATTTAATAATATTATGCCCATTGATGAATGTGTAAAAATGACAAAAAAAGATAATTAAAGGAAAATTAAAGTTGCTTTTGCTAAGTAAATACAACAGTAATGTGATTTAATGTTAAATAACTTTGTGTTTTATAAATATAGTGTAAAAAAAACTGTAAAAAAATTGTGTACTATTCGCCAACAAACTGTTATGCAGTTTGGCGTATAATTTAAAAAATGTAAATAGTTTGAGTTTTTATCTGAATAAAAAACGATTTAAAAAAAATAAAAATAATAATCACGCTATTATTAAGAAAATAGTCATACGCATCGGCTCTCTTGCTACGCCCTCTCAGTGTTCAGTTTGCGACCGTAGCAATTGACGAGGCAATAGAAACTGATTCGCTAAACCCAGTTGAATCGGTAAATCAAATAACAATTGCAAACTTTACAGAAGGACTCAATTCAATTGAAAAGGGGTTACAAATTTTTGAAAAAATAGATTCTAATGAAGAACGCGTTTCTACTACAAAACGGGGAATAAAAAAAATACTGGTATGCTACGAGAAAATTTTGCGTGAGAAGAAGAAAAACTTAACTCGTGCTAACATTGTTAGAATATATGAAGCCTTCGACATCAAAATAACTTCGGTTTAGTTTACTTTATTCATAACAATGTAAATTGTTTTATTATCTCAAAAAACATAACACAATTTATTCGGAGTAAAGTACAAAGATTAAAAAATAAAATAAATTAAGAACTAAATTATAAAAACTAAAAATTATTAAATAAAATTACGACTATTCGATGGGCGTAGTGTGCTGAGGACACACGCTGCGTTCCCCCGCTGAACAGCGAGGCTGACCCTTTGAACAAGATATTCTCTACTCAAATACTCTGACCCACCCGTCGCCAAGTGAAGTTTCTTACCAAGCACGCGGGAGAACACAAGAGCCTCCTCGGACCACAGGCCCATCGTTTCAACTGCAAATGGAATGAAATGGTGATTGATGATGATCTCTGCGTACTTGTTGCGCTTAAGGCGTGCGGCTGATTCTGCAGCGGCACCAGGTTTCTTATGGCTGGATGTCACATGTGACTGACAGAGTGTGTCAACACATGTGGCATCCCAAACCAGTGCGCGGCCTCTAGTATATGGAATTAATGACATCCCGTCCCGACGCCTATCATCATTTCTAACTATCCCCGATGGTTCGAGGATGCAGGGGATGTTAGCAGTTGTAAGCGCCCTTGACAGGATGTCATTAATAGCATGATGTCTTTTATTATCTTACACTTAATTAAACATTTTTCTTCTAAATTATTGTTTTCTTTAAACTCTGGTCCCGATTAAACTTACTTTATATGTATTTATATGCAAAGTTGAACCCCGACTTATGCGAATTCGATTTACACGGCAATCGCTCGGACCCACCTACCGCGTAAGTCCAGGGTGTTACTGTATATAATTTTTGTAACAATCTACGGTAAAACGCTTGACGTACTCGCATATCAACCGACAGATTGTTTGACAAGTTTGCGGCGTCAACAGCAAATGAATTCGGAGTAGTACGAAGGAAAATAGACAGAACAGAGTTATGGGAGGAGCGAAGAGACTTATCGTGAAATGAATAAAGATAGATAAATATTGCAGAAGGGATCAATTTCATTTCGTAAGAAAACGTATTCTCCACAGGCCGAACAAAGTATTACGTCTTTCCTTACATAAGCCGTCAGCTTTATTGATTTTCACAAAATCGACTCGCGGGATCCTTATACTATTTCTTTGTATCCTAAGTAAGCGATTAAATGCGACCTACAACAAATTTTAATTAAGTTGCTTTACACAAAAGGCGTGCTGCAACCCGTAAACCAATTTATTGAATGTAAATTTTCGAGAAACGAGCTAGCATCTCCGCTTGCATTTGCGCGGGAAATAAATATAAAAGATAAAAGATTTTCGCTCGGTGTTAAAAACGTTTATCTTTAATCCAAAATGTCGCGGTTCAAACCCCAGTTAGCAAGCGAAATACACTTTTCTTACGAACATTGGTCATAGATTTACAACACCACTGTTTCCATGTCTCCGAAAGCACGTCAAGCCGTTCGGTTCTGTTTTCACTAATACAGCTTGTGGAATTGGTTATTATCATCAGATTCTCGCCAACCCGTCTGGCTAAATTCTCCAGATATATGTTCTGGAACACCCATCTCCAGTAGCTGCAATGAAATGAAATATGATGAAAATTTAATTAAGATACAGATAAATAATGTTTACCTATAGATAAAAAGAAAGGCAGAGTAAGAAAATGCTATAAGTCTTGTTATAGCCATGCAATATATAATAAAGAAAAAAAAAACAAATAAAATATTGATTGTTTTACGTTGAATGCAAGAACGGAATTCCCAACGCGTCCCAACCACGTCGTTGATAGACATATCACTTAAAATAACCTGTCGCGTGGCGCCGCTCACGTAAGACACGTTCAAGAAATCAGTCAGGTTGTGACGCTGACAAATGATTGAACCAACTCGGCCTTTTGAGATTTAATTATGAAATTCGCATTTCTTCAAAACAACATGGTCAATGATATAATAAGATGTTGACAATATATAAACCTATCGTCATAATCTAAGGTCCGTATTAATAAATATATCTTAAGATCGATAATAAACTTGAGATCAAAATGTATTTTTACCAAATGACAAATTATTTATTTATTCAAACGACATCATCTGAGGAGCTCGTCTCTGCTCGAGTACCCACTATACAGCTCTGGCATTGCGCGGAGCAAGGACAAGATAGCCGATGGTATAACCGTTGAGGCGTCGAAACTTGGGAGGTCTCTTGTGTGGGATGCAACATGAGTGTCTACATTAGCCCTATCTCACATCCAGGCAACCTCGTCCAGCGCGGGAAGTGCGGCGGTTCCTGCTGAGAACCTCAAGCTCCGCAAATGCTTCAACCACGGTACCGGTCACGGATTTGTGACGTTTGGGGTCGAGACGGTGGGACTATGAGCGTCTGGCCAAGAAGTTGTTCAAACGGCTGACAGAGATACTCGTATCTGGAGACAGGAAGGCTGGAAATTATTTTTGCCAAAGTATTAGCCTCGCTGATGGTCTCTTGAGTACATGTTTTATTTTTGTTGTTTATTTTTTTAATAGGTTTAGTTTATACTTGTAGTTATAAAATTTTATTTAATTATTAATTATTAATATAATTAATTACAAACTATTATTATTATTTTAAATTTTTTGTATTGCACAAAGTAAAAAAGCGAAACTAATTATTAATAGACATTATATGGCGGTCGTGGCACGGTTGTAAGAACGCGTTCCTTAAATCCTACAAAGGTCGGTTCAAACCCACCCGGCATGTACCAATGAGAAATGCACTTTTCTTAAGTACATTTGTCAAAGATTTACAACACCACCGTTCCCAGGTCCCAGTTCCACTAATACCAACTTGTGGAATCGTTAATAAATTGTCATTTAAAAATTGACATCATATCCTCGCCAAGCCGTCTGGCCAGCGTGGCGATTGTAGGCCAAATTCTCCAGATATATGTTCTGGAAGGCCAATCTCCAACAGTGAAGTTCTAGGACGCTGTGTTCTAGGGGCTGTAATGAATATGACGGTCAAACGTTCAGGGCAGTACATAAGGTAGGTAAAATGTCATCACGACCGTATGCTATTTAGTTTGGTCAAACCACGCATGTAAAGAAGCGGATTCACATTTAGCCAACTTTACTATAGGACTAGCATGACAAGTGACAAGCTAAGACAAACGAAGATGACGACTATGTGAATCACACAGAAATTGGAAACGATGTTTCAGGTAAAGAGGCGTTTCAGACAAGGAACATTGCAAGCGTAAATTACATCTAATTACACAAACATTAGACACATGCTACACTATGTTAAATACGTACCCTTAATCTTGGAGGAAATGAAACAATTTAACCAAAAGATGCCATATGGCGCGAGTGAGTAATCTTGATCATACAAATTCTGACACACTTGTTCATAATGCGAAAGGATCAACATCTTTTATCCAGCTAAAGGTCTGATCACACTAGTAGCCATTCTTCTTTTCGGGGTTTTTAACACAGTCCTGTATTAACTGCCTCCGTGGCCTAGCGGTCGGTGAATTTAGACAATTAAGACATTTATTCACGTAATGCAGCAATGCTGTTGTATGATTGTCATAACCGATATGACTGTATGACCTCAATAACAGGTTGTGCTACAGGGTTCCTATGAGAATGCATCAGCGATAATCTAGACCCTTTCAGCTGTTCTGTGTAGGAAGCTGCCGCACTAACGCGGGTAAACCCGCATCATAGTGGGTCGGTCCCGTATGGTACCCCTACCACATTGTCTTCGAACCCGTGACCCTTGTAAAGGTACCGTTCTTGTGCCGCCATAAGGTGATAGTCAGGATATTAAATAAAAAATAAAATTATCATAGAGTTAATAAGTTACTTAACTAATTATAATATACTACACATTATACATACAAGTACATCATATACTTTATAACTTAAATAAATGCACAGTTATTTAAATAGTGTTTTATTCTGTTTCTCCAGGAACGATGTGGTTATCAAGCGTTTAAAGACGCTAATAGAAGACGGTGCATGTCTAATGGCTAAGGGTAGCTTATTCCACTGGCGAGCCGCAAATACAGTAAAAGAAGCAGTGTATCTGGTTGAGGAATGAGAAGGAATCTTAAGTTGGTTGTTGTATGAGGAGCGAAGGGCACAATTGTGCGTATTATAAAGGAATTCAAAGCGGGATTCAAGATATGATGGAGTATTAGGATTATTAAGAAAGTTATGAAGTAAGGTTTGTTTAAAGTACGCTTGCGTTCGTCTCGACTCAGACCGGTTAGTTCTAAATTAGATGGGATTGAGACTACTGCAAGCGTCCATCGAATTCCACTTTTCTTTCTAGGATTTTATCTCTTTTGAATAACCGACCTAAAAACTACACCCCTTGAGTATTTGGAACCTTTAAAATATGAATTATTAACTCACTTAAGAAAAATATAAGTTACTGCTGCCTCTGTGGTTCAGCAGTTAAGTCCGTGGATTTAGACTCGTAGGTGCCGGGTTCGATTCCTGGTCAGGACACAATAAATTATTTTATTGATTTTTGATATTTTTCGCGTTTGGTACGCTAAAGCCATCGTCGAGCTTGCCACTTATCATGATTGGCCTATAGTAAAATCTGAGTCCGCTTTATTATAATTTTATCTTAAAATTTGAAATTGTACTTACGAAATATATTTGGTAAAATTTTCTCTCTCACAAAGTAATTATTTATTCCCACGTATCAAGAAAACTCGTACATACTAAATAGCGCTTTTAAAACTTAAACTTGGCAATAAATTAGTAATTTATAAAGCAAATTTATCAAATATGAATATCTCCTGAAATCTGCGTTACGGATTCTTACGTTACTGGAATTTATAATTATTTATTTCTACTATTGATTAACACAAAACGACTGGGCATAGATTCAACTTAAAATTGTCCAAGACAAGAGATTAAATAAAAGATAGAGCGAGATTGGTTGTTATTTTCATGTAAAACCTTCATATACTAATAACATTAATAATGCAGTAGAAACAAAATATAAATAATGTGACAATAATAACTTGGTGGTTAATTTGGCAAAGACCAACTATATACAATTTCGAAACTATAAAACAATATAATAAATATAAAGAATAAATACATTTTGCTAAATATCTGGAAATTATCTTAGACCAACATTGTTCATGGAAACCAGATGTAGAAATGGTTTGCACAAAAAAATATTGTTTGTCGTATATATCAAAAAGACTTGGGGTAAGTGGCGAAGAAAACGCATAACGAGCATACCAGGGATACATAGCATCAATATTACCACTTGTGGAACTGGCCCACTAGACTCATGTAGACCCCTGTTTAGAAAATGAAATCTACTTACCGTCACTTTTATGAACATTCCAGAAATATGTATATTTGTTGGTAAAGACTTCTTCAAGAAGAGTATTAAAAACCAAAATTTTGCATGCCACAACAATGGCTAAATATGCAGAGCTAAGTTACTAATTAAACTATTTTGAATTTATATATTTATATTTAGGCAACTTACAGCTATTACACATTATTATTGAAACAATGGGGGTAAATTCTCTTGATACCCACAAATTCGTGAAAGAGCTGAGTAAACGAATTTATATCATATATAATTTCGAATGATGCTGTCAATATCATTGGTATTCCACAGGGATCAATTTTGGGTCCAGTATTGTTTCTCATCTATATTAACGACATGCCTAGTAATACACGTGAACCCGCAGTTGTTAGTTTGTTGTGTCACTGATCTTAGCTTATTCTTTTTTTTTACTATTCTGTAACAACAAAAGTAAGTAATTTGGCAAAACAAAACGGCAATCAATACCCGGTCCTCTAAAACATAATATAAGTCAATTAATTTAGTCAAAATGGGTATAGCTACTAAATCTAGGTTTTAGGCGCCAAACTATAGCACCCTTATCTAGGTAATTGGGTTAGCTACAAAATTTAAATTTAGTTATAATTTATATAAATTTATAATTAATAGGCAAAGTAAATATATTATCACGACAGATCTCTTCCGCTGTGGTCAGGAAAAGTTCTCTTAAGTTCTTAGGAAAAGTTGTTTGTTTCTATCAATAGAATATAATAGTCTAGAGTATATAATATAATAGTATATCAAAAAATATAATAGTCTAGAGTAAGACGGTACAAAATGACGCGTCGTAACATATTATGACCACAACATGTTTTTTTGTTGACTGACACTATGGCCATTAAATCGCGGTGGTGGCTCGGTTGTAAAAACGCGTTCCTTAAATCCTGCAAAGGTCGGTTCAAACCCACCCGGCATGTACCAATGAGAAATACACTTTTCTTAAGTACATTTGTCACAGATTTACAACACCACCATTCCCGTACCTCGGAGAGCACGTTAAGCCGTCGGTCCCGGTTCCATTAATACCAACTTGTGGAATCGTTAATGGATTGTCATAATAAATTGACATTATATCCTCGTCAAGCCGTCTGGCCACCGTGGCGAGTGTAGGCCAAATTTTCCGGATATATGTTCTGGAAGGCCCATCTCCAGCAGTATAGGTCTAGGACGCTGTGTTCTAGGGGCTGTAATGATGGCCATTACCTGTTTTTTTTTTACAGTGGAAATGAAAACCTTTTATAAACCCGCTAAAACCACCCCACTGACGCTACTTGTGTCTTAATCAGTCGGGGGCGTTGTGTTAACGGGTTACACTAGCCCCCAACTATGTGATTATAGTGAAGATAGGTTAATTAATGCCTTATCGCGGTATCGCGGAGTCGCCACTACCTGTTGTCTTTAGGGTATATAACATATTTAGGGTGTTAACATATATAATATATTTATAATATATATATATAGGGTATATCCCTTGACCATCTGACTACGATAATTGCCACTACGGCCATCAACCTACTTTATTTCTAGCGCGTTGACCCCTGTACTGCTCAATCGATTTTAATCAAATTAGGAAGAGATGTCATGTCTGATGTGACCCGACGTCCACGTAAAAGTTTTTATACATGCACCAAGCCAAGTTAAACAGCTAGTAATGTTATATAATGAACCAGTATTTTACTTAATTATTGTAGGAAGCCTACACAAATTTTATACGAACTTCCTTCGGTGTGAACTGTGCTTTTGAGAGTTGTAAATTCTTCAGGAACTTCAGATTAAACTTAAGCTAGGTGCTATCAGGTTATCTCGTAAGACATTAGTTCTAGAGAACGTTATAAAGTTTTGTACTAATTTGTCTGTTAAATTTCGTCACTTCTGTTTTTGCTACCTAAAACACAAGAAGACAGATCCAAGCAAATTTTTCTGTTTTTAATTTTTTACAGTTTAAACTAACTGAAAGAGGAATCTCAAAATGTAAAGACGTGTTTGATGGAACATGTACAATACCGTTATTAATATTTAAAATGTTTCACTTTCAACAACCTTCAAATGCAAATTAGGTAAGAAAAACACTTGAGGCAGTATCTGTCTTTGAAATAGTTTTTTTATGTCACACAGTTAATATACGATGAAACGGAAAAACTGTGACAAAACAGGCTTCGTGTTACATAATAATTATACTCGTAGAGTATTTGTATTATCTTCTAAAAGTAAAAAAAAAAGTAAAGTACCGTTTCCCTTTCGGGGTGGTCAGAAACCACGCTTATAAATAAGCGGATTCACATTTAGCTAACTTAATCATGACAAGTGGCAAGCTCGTCGATGTCTTCAGCGTACCAAACTCGAGAAATATCACAAATAAATTAAATAATAATTAAATGTATTTATTTACATTAATAAACAGTTTTGCGTCCCGACCAGGAATCGAACCCGATACCTCCGAGTCTAAATCCACGGACTTATCCGCTAGACCATGGAGGCAGATATAAATATATTATCTTCTAATTACTATAAAATGGTATATTTACCTTCTATCCCAACAATAGAAAATATGTAATCTATGTACCTATGTATGTATAATTATTATCATTTGTTTATTATATTAAAAATAGTATACTGTTACAATAATAGTTAGTATAATCAGAGATTATTTTAATCATCCTTTCTGCAACTGGCCGTTAGTTATTTAGTAACTCTATATATATATTAATACAATTTTGCACCTACATGTCTAGGGGCATTATAAGCCTATCTTTGCCTTTGTGCAATAAAGATTTAAATAAATAAATAAACACGCTACCTAGCATAAAATCTGTGATAAAGTAGGTGACAAAATGAACGAACGAAAGTGTAA
Source organism: Tinea semifulvella (assembly GCA_910589645.1). NCBI lineage: Eukaryota > Metazoa > Arthropoda > Insecta > Lepidoptera > Tineidae > Tinea > Tinea semifulvella. The sequence goes on from OU342604.1 coordinate 4,105,815, forward strand.
CCTGTGACGAAATGGGTAACTTGTGAAGGAACGGGTAATCTGTGACAAAAGAGGAAGCATATGACGAAACAGTGATTATTAATCGCACTAACCCTACGTAGGTCATGTAGATGCAGTTTGAGAAGATATTTCAGGAGCATGCTTTTCATGTAGTCTTCGTGTTGCATAATTATAGCACATTTGCACAATTATTTACAACAATTTATTACTACAAGTAACAAAATTTACTTGTTAAGATTAAAATAAAGAATATATAGTTGTTAATAATAGAAAACTGTTTAATATTTTTTTTTAGGTTTCATTAATTATTGTTAGCAATATATAATAAACAGTTAAAACAATTGAAAATAATACTTTTGTCCGGCTAAGGCGAGGTTACATACGTTCGCGAACGCGGTTCGGGCTCGACTGCCTCGGCACGCTTCTGTCGGAGATAGTCCGCCCGAAACGCGTTGCTATTGATATCGCAACAGAGGTATGCCACGACTAATTCGGGGAGGTAGTCCACTATCCTTCGCTATAAATGTAGTTAATATTTAATAATGATCAGTACTTAATACGTCTTCGCAACTACTCCTCGATCTAAGTTATAATTTTTATTGTCCCAAAGGTTGGCTGTTAGAGAATGTCTAGCGGCATTAAGCCCGCCACTTATACATAGTACAATAAAGTTATAAATAAATAAAAACAAACTGAACATCACATGTTTACCATGGGCGTGGTAGAAACAGACGAGTGAAGATTCTTTTGCGAGGTGTCTAAGACACATCTCAAGCGAAGCACTGTCTTGGGCGTTTACAGATTAAGCCCCGAGGAGGTACGCCGCCTCGCTCCTAAGCTTATGCTAAGGTTACTTGAAGCCGTAGGGCTAGCGAGCGAACTGTAGTCTAGGGAGGTCATAATAGATCATTATTGGTGGCAATGAATTGACTGGTGACGAGTAGTCCCACCCTATCCACATATAATAATAATTATTTGTCATGTACCTATCTATGTATGTATCTATAGTGATAAATGTATAAAAAAATATATTGAAAATTACGAGTATGACTTAAAAAAACTAATATAAATTTTATTGATTCTCTTCTTTGTTTTCTTTGTACCAAACATATATATATCTGTCTCCCTGGACATCTACGCCCAATGGTTGCTCAGTATCTAGCTGGCAAGACTCGGCTTAGTTATGCGGCTTGGCATGGCTTCGATACTCTTTACAATGTCGAATTAAAACTCTTTCGTGAAAATAACGATATAAATACACTTTAGGTATAAGTATAATAGATGTCTTCTAGAATAGATATAGCAAAGTCTATTACAACAGTCAAAGAATAAGAAATAGTAAACCTGTTACAAAAATAAAAAGCCAAGCAAATTGCTTCAGCCAATCGCTGAAATGTATAACATTGACCTGATGTAAAGACCAGGAACTTGACCATGGAATCCCAAATATGCTGTATATATTGCAAAAATCGAATCAATACAAAGAAGATTTTTGAGATACCTACAATATAAAACAATACAGTAAAGTTTTACGTGTGATTTAAGCTATGATCAGCGATGCAAAAGACATCATTTGCTGCCACTGGAGACGCGTTGCTATATTGCAGACATAACCTACATGGTTGGCGTTGCGCGTGGAATTGTGGATTCGCCTGAGTTTGTAAATTTGATATCCTTGAAAATACCCTCACTTAAGCTCAGACAGCGTCCACTCTTACATGTTCCTCGCTGCAACACCAATTACAGACGTAACGCGTTTTTCAATAAAGAAGTGAGTTCTTCAACGACCTGAGCATTGATGTTGATACGTTTAATGACAGTACCATATCTATTAGAAGCGCCAAGACAAATGAGCACTTCGGGTAGGGAAGTGTGTTCAGCTTATCCGTGTACTATTGATTTATTTAATATTGTTAGTTTAATTTTTATTATCTCCATTTTTCTATTTTTTTTATATATGTAATTGTGTTTAATCTTTAATTTTATATATGTATAGTCGCTGTAAGTTTTCCTAACATAATAAAATAAATAAACTTAATACAATATATAGGTCATATATTGAATGAGTTTCTACATTCTGTTGCTGTCCTAACATATCAGGAGCGTATTTTCTCAGCGAACTGTAAAGCTGTCTGTCTTGGTTTCATGAATACCAAATTATGGATCGTTAGCAAAATTTTATAAAAAAAAACTCTAGACTAGATCCTAGGCAACTCGTTTGCCTAAGATGTTTTGGGAACGCCATCTTCAATAGTGGTGCAATATTGTCTTTGCCTATTCTGCAATGGAACTGGTACGAATGGATTAGTTGATGACCTACATTCTTACTCTATAAGGTTTTAACATAATACTTGGAATTAAAATCAGAATTTCAATTATGGGTTCAAATTTTAAAATATGTGTTGATTTTTTGCAGATATTATTAATATTAAATTCTTTATTAAACAAAATAAGTGCACAAAGGTCAAGATTAACTACAAGGCATTTTCTAACATCTTAGCTTATAATCGATCAAAAACACATGGTTTATTTATTAGTAATATTAACGTAAACACACCTAACGCAAACGACTCGTATTTATACAAAATGCATTTAAAAACTTTAAAATATTTTTCAGTTTTTTTTTAGTATATATTTGCTTTTACATTTGTAATAAATAAATCTTGGATGCCCTGTGAAAATATTTTCGGGTATTTCGTTTGGAACTTAAATACTTTTAAAATATTAGTGCAGTTAAAAATTGCAAAGACCAGGGGCCTAATTCTGGCGCTTTCGACTTACGTGACGGTTCGAAATATTCGAATGAAAAGCGACATGTCTTCATAGAAAACTGTCAGTTTCATTCGAGCAAAATGAACGGAAATGAATGTCATAAGTGCGAGAATCGGGAATATTACATACATACATACTTATGTTAAGTAGATTAGATTAATCTAAGAAGTTTTATTTTGTCATAAAGCTCCCGCTTTTTACATCAGCGCGTTAATTTTAATGTCCAGTTCATGTATCTAATTCAATGTTGTATACCAATTTTATCTATAACATTGTTTAACAGACCATGAAAATATGTGTGGGCGCTTTTTGGATCCAATCTATAGAGCGGGGTTTATTTAAAATAATTTAGCGGTGGTGGCTCGGTTGTAAGATGTTTCCCTTAAAATCCTAAAAAGAATAAAAAAAATACCTACATTTTTCTTACGTACTCATAGATTTACAACACCACCGTCCCCGTGGCCGAAGAGCACGTTAAGCCCTCAGTCCCGGATTCACTAATACCAACTTGTTGAATCTTTAATAAATTTTCATTACAAATTCATATCTGACCCTCGCCAACTCATTTGGCCAGGCAGCGGGAGCGTGACGATTGTAGGCTAAATTCTCCAGATATATATTCTGGAAGGTTCATCTCCAACAGTGGAGATGTAGGACGCTGTATTCTAGGGGCTGTAATGAATGAAAATTAAATATATGATAATAATATTGTAATAAATCATTTATTCTTCAAAAACAATACAAGTGCAGATACATCATCAGCCTATGTCTCTCCACTGCTGAATATAGGCCTTACCCAAGACCCGCTATTTCAAACGATTTTCTGCCACCCTCATCCAGCCTCTACCAACGACCTTCTTCAGGTCATCCGTGCATCTGGTGGTCCACTCTACGTCTTACCGTACTTGGTATCTACTCAATAATCCGTCTACTCCAATCGGTTCTGCGACAGACGTGTTCGGCCCATTGCCTTTTCAGCTTACTAATTTTAAAGGCTATGTCCATATTTCGGGCTTTGTCCATTAAAAAATAGCGAGCATAGCTGCTTGTACCCATGTAGAACATCTATCCTTAATACAAAGTAAAACAACCATAACAGGCAATGACTTATACACTAATTCATTCTGTTCCGATTGATCTAATTTTAATTCTTAAACCATTTGGTTTCTTGCCCTGTCTTGTTATGTATTTAATCCGATAATATGAAGAAGAACTCACGTAGTTATCTTTATAATATGCGATTTTATACTACATAGATACTGTAACCTGCCCTTTGAAGTTACATGATTATCCAACGCCTGCGGTTGGATGTAGTTGCTTTTAATTGTTACGGAGAGGATTCTACGAAACTCTTTTTTTTATTGAAAATGCATAAAACTTTTTTATACTTTATATTTTAGAAATAATTACATATGTAGAAAAACTAAACACTTATCTACGAGGGACACTATTACGCGGTAGACGTCAACTAATCATTATTTTAATCCTAAACTTTATAAAAATACTCGCTCTGTCGACCTCTCGGTCCGAGCTCCCCTCCGATCTTCCTTTTTTTTCTTCTTTAAAACAAAAACCCATCAACCCTATCATTGTCGTATATTGACAATACTATTCTTTCTTAAAATGCAAATAAAACTCTGTAACCTACATGTACCCGTTACAATACCTACTCGTAGATATGTCATCATATGATGTTCATGCTTAGGTGGCTACGTTCAGTGGTTTACGAAAGCGTACAAGCGAATACAACTCTTAAAGCAGAAAGTTCACATTTCCTTATTCACACGCTTGCATTAGCAATATACGAGTTTTTAGTCATTGCGGCGGGACTATGGTTTAACAGGGAAATTCAAATCGCTCAGTTGGTGAATCAACGCACAACAAACATTTTTTTAAGGATTGCTTACCAAAAGTGACAAACAACTCCCCCGCCATAATAATTCCAGAAATTGTTTTGGAGGTAGTTATCTAATTAATAATTGTGGACGTTAAGCTAAAAATTTACAGAAGAAGGGTTTCCTTGCTTACAATACAATTCTGTTTCTTTCCATCTTTCACAGAGGCATGGCCTTTTTAGATCTGGCCAAAACCTTCGACACTGTTAAGATTCCCATCCTTTTAAGCAAATTTGAACACAAAGGCATCCGAGGGTTACCGCCTGAATGGTTTCGAAGCTATCTAACAAACAGGATGCATTTCTTAGTGGACATTCGTCACATAGCTTACGGAGTCCCACAAGAAAGTATTCTTGGTCCTCGCTATTCCAGGTATACCTAAATGCCATTATGGAATTGCTCATACCAAAGGCTGAGATCATATATATATATATGCAGATGATACTGTCCATATTTTTAGTGATGCTTCTTGGGAGAAAGCCCTGAGGGTTGCTAAGTCGGGAATGGCGAAGGTATCGTATTGGTTAAACCGCAACCTGCTTACTTTAACAGTAATAAAACCCACTTTTTGTGCTGTTACAAAACTGCACCTTTAGCTCCGTATCTTCCTCCGATGATAAAAATCCACCCATGTACTGCTTTGGCTGTGTTGCCATTACCAGATCAGATTCCTCAAAATACATGTTAATATAATAAATGTTTTAATAGACGACAGACTTACCTTCAGTAATCATAAAAACGCAACCACGTCGAAAGCTTGCAAATTATTAATTACTATAAAATCTCTCCGAGATTTTGCAAACAAAAAGTTGTTGAACATAATTTATCAGTCCCTATGACAGTTGTTCCTTACATACTGCATTGTTGCCTTGCCTCTGCAACTGTATTGATAATGCTAGAGAGGGTTCAGAGGTCTATCCTGAAAGTTATGCCGCTCAGACATCCCACTTCGGCTCTCTATGACAAAGCCCAAATGCTAAGTATTAGAAGTTTGTTCATGCTAAGGATGGCAATTTTTACACATCTAAAAACTATTGGATAATATTTTAATATTATTTTCTAGAATAAAAATAAAGGACTACTTTGTTTTGGATTTTTACGGTGCAGAGAAGATTTTCTAAATATAACTCATAGTGAGCCTAATCAAATAGGTAGCAAAGACGATCGCGCGAACGTTGATTTATGTCATTGTTTCTCTCTCTATTTCGTCTCTTGGCTGTGAGCGAGATCAATTAATACTCGTAATAACACTTGTTTTTAGTATAATGATTTTAATATTTTAAAATGATTACCTTTTTATAAAGAAACGGATTTAAAATTAGACAACTTTACTGTTAGCCAATCATGACAATTGGCAAGTTCGTCGATGTCTCAGTCACACTCGGAAAATATCACAAATAAATTAAATAATATATAATTTAAACAAATAAATATAATTGTGCCTTGACCAGGAATCAAACCCGCGGAACTTCGAAATCCACGGCCTTAACCGCTAGACCACAGAAGCAGTCAAATGCCATGCTCAGAAAAAAAAAAAGTTACAATAGAAACTATTAAAAGCTATGGTACATCTATCTTGACGTACACTTGATACTCATATACTCATAGCCAAAACCTCTTACCAAAAACATGTTACTTACAAAAGGATTTTGGCTTTATAATATTTAGGATTGAACAAGAAATATTATTGATTTTTTTGTCATACATAATTATTTGATATATGATATAAATTATTTTAATTTATTTATTTATTTAAAAAACTTTATTGCACAAAGTACAAAGACGAACTTAATTCCCGTAGACATTCTCTGACAGCCAAACCTTAGGGACAAATTTGAACAATTATAGGTGCAATCATAGAAATAATAACAATACTCGCACTTTAATTATAAAAGTTAATTTAATAGGATTAATATATACTTACATCATATATCTTCATATATATCATAATATCAATATACTACATACTAATAATACACATTATTATACATAAACATACATATATACTACTTACTAACGCTGACTGCTGATTACCGAAGACTGCTATTTAAATAATAACACTTTAAATGATATGAATATTTATTAGAAAACTTGTAAACTTTACTTGTAAACTGCCTCCGTGTTCTAGCGGTTAAGTCCGTGGATTTAGAAATGGAGATACTGGGTTCGATTCCTGGTCGGGACACAAAAATATGTATTAATGTAAATAAATACATTTAATTGATATTTAATTTATTTGTTATATTTCTCAAGTTTGGTTCTCAAAATTGGTACGCTGGAGACATCGATTAGCTTGCCACTTGTCATGATTGGCCTATAGTAAAGTAGGCTAAATGTGAAATATGGTTTCTGACCATCCAGAATGGGAAACGGTCGTGATGATACTTTACTTTACTGTATTCAAAAATTAGCTGTGTAAATAATGTTTTTTTTTTCTCAATAAAGAATTTTTTATTTACTTTTCACGTTAAATGTGAAGGAATATGCGTAATCCACCGATAAGCCTATTTTATGTATTATTATTATTTTGTTTTTATTAAATTCTTTATTGCACAAAATATGTGTACAAAGGCGAAGATTAATGCCTACAAGGCATTTTCTAACATCCATCTAACCTTTGGGAGAGTGTGAGATTAAGGGTAGTGCCGATATCAAGTTTAACAATAACTAATATACTACACACACTACATACTAATAGATACTTACACTATACTATCCTATCGACCTCCTCCGTGGTCTAGTGGTAACAAACGTTGCCGTGAACTCGGGAGGTCGTGGGTTCGATTCCCACTGGGAGCAAGTTGTACATTGTATAATTTGTCTCGGTCTGGGTGTTTATATGTATAATAAGTATATATTTACAAAAAAAAAAAAAAGTATAATATGTAGTTTATCAACCATCCAGTTTTCGTAACACAAGCCTCGTAGCTTACCACGGAAACTAGATGGCGCTGTGTGACCTGTCTGGAAATAGTTATTATTATTATTTATTTAATATATACAAAACGCACTTTGTGAACCAGCTTCAGATCGTGAATTCTTATCACCCCCCAAGGGATGACGTCATCATGATCGTGCTCGTACACAATGGAAACTTAGTAACAACCTTCATATTTTGGTACCCTCTATTCGCCACAAGGAAGCAAACTTTATGTGGTCTAAATATTTGAACTAAGTGTTTAACTATGTGAAAATCAAAATCAAAGGAACTTAATGAAGGATCTTACCCTATCTCAACCTTCTGTCTATTATATGCTATTTAAGTTGTTTATCCAAGCTTTGCCCGTTATACAAAATATAACAAGCTCTGAGCTCGAGGGCTCAAAGATGCGTCGACTCTGCATTTGAAAACATCATCTTCAAATCCTAATCGGTCGAAATTTCTTGGGACAAGTTTATATAGAAAAAAAGTGTTTTAATTTAGTTTTTTTTTATTTATTGGTTTTACAAAATTACAGCATTAAATTAAATTAATCCATATTTGACGATAGGAATTTTGTTATATATTGGCCAGAATGATTTGTATTTTATAGACATCACTTAAATTAAAATTAAGCCGAACCTAACATCAAATTGAATTAAATCGAATAAAATTAAGTCAAATTATAAATTAAATTAAATTAAAACTAAACTAATATTAAATTAAATCAAAATTATTATCAAAACTAAAACAAATTGTAAGTAAATCAATACCATTAGTCTCTCCTCCTCCTTAGTCGGTACCCCACTGATGGGGATCGTGACTCCGTCGCAGACGCAGCTCATCCACCAGCCGTCTCCAACGGTTTCGGTCCTCGGCGTAGTGGATGGCCTGGTGTACAGGGATGTTCAGGTGGTCAGTCACCTGACTGGACCATCGCTTGGGGCTTCTCCCTCTTGTTCTTTTACCGTCTACCTTGCCCGTGATTAGAAGTTTTTCTAGATTATCGTCTTCTCTTCTTGCAATGTGGCCAAAGTATTGCAAAATGCGGCAGAACCATTAGTAAACAAGTAAAAAATAATAAGTAAAGAAGTAAGGTATCATCCTTTCGGGGTGGTCGCTTATAAATAAGCGGATTCACATTTAGCCAACTTTACTATAGGCCAATCTTGACAAGTGGCAAGCTCGTCAATGTCTCCAGCGTACCAAACTAGAGAAATATCACAAATAAATAAAAATATTAATTAAATGTATTGTCACCATCCCTTCGCGTACCTATAAATTTGGTGACTCATACATCTGTCGCACAATAAAGATGTGGAATGCTCTTCCAGCCTCTGTGTTTCCACTTTCCTGGACCTGGAGTCCTTCAAGCGAAGTGTGAAAAGGCATCTAGTCAAGGCGGCATAGTGTTAGGGACTGATATCGGACATAAGTGTCTGATTCCAGTTGCTAACATTCATGGACCATGCGTGCCACTTACCATCAGGTGGGCGCAAGGTCACATGTCATGCTAGAAAAAAATATGAAAAAAAAATAGATATATTTTTGACGGAGAGGGTCGAGCGAGCTCTGTTTACTGACGCGATGCGTACATCACAGACACCAGGGTCTTAAGTTACACAATTACGAAGACGCTTTGCTGTCTCCATCTGCTGGACTAAGTAGGCTGTAACCGGACCGTCCGCCATTGTTGAACGGCGAGAGTCTGTCGTGGACTGATCCAGTAAAATACCTTAGCACCATAGACAAGACGCACACATGGTCACCGACACTGTGAACCTGGGGCGGGTGGCGAGAGCCAAACTTCAAAAAATAGTTTACTATTGGGTACAATACAAAAAAAAAAATCAACTATATAGTAGTAAATAACATTAATTTATTTATTCGTACAAAAAAATACCTAAAATATTATAAAATTATCTTATAATCTAACAATATGTTAACCAGTCGACATGGGGTATCCAATTAGAAGTGTTGATCGCCCAGTGATTCATTTCTCGGTCCATCTAGAACAAAAATAAAACATTAATTTTAAAAAATTTGGTACTACATATTATAAAATAGTCATCCGCCGCGGCTGTCTGTCTGTTAGCGATAAACTCAAAAACTACTGCACCGATTTTCATGCTGTTTTTACCAATGTATAGAGTGGTTCTCGAGGAAGCTTATAGTATATATCTTGTTAACTTTTTGTATCATCATCATTACAGCCCCTAGAACACAGCGTCCTAGACCTCCACTGCTGGATATGGGCCTTCCAGAACATATATCTGGAGAATTTGGTCTACACTCGCCACGCTGACCAGACGGCTTGCCGAGGATATCGCCATGATCGTAGAACAGTGTTGGATTTTAAAAAATACACATAATTTTGCATTATTTCGATAGCAAATAATAGGAATTATTATAACTTGGTTAAAAAAATCTGATTTTATATATAGTTTTATATTGTTTGTGGTCTGTAATTTATAGTGCAAATGTTAGAAAGGGTTCCAAAATGAAATCTAGAAGGTTTGCCCTTATTATGAGAATAGTATTAACTTAAAAAAGAAGAGACAAAAACACAGTTGAAATAACTTTAAATGGCCGCCATGAAAATTTTAAATATAGCAGATACGTTACTGTTCTACGACCATGATGTCAATTTTTATTTACAATTTAATAACGATTCCACAAGTTGGTATTAGTGGAACCGGGACCGACGGCTTAACATGCTCTCCGAGGCACGGGAACAGTTGTGTTGTAAATCTATGACAAATGTACGTAAGAAAAGTGCATTATTCATGGTTCATGCCGGGTGGATTTGAACCGACCTTTGTAGGATTTAAGGATCGCGTTCTTATAACCGAGCCACCACTGTGCCAAGTTTTTGTATACAATAACTATATTTATATATATAAAAAAAATAAGCCATCTGGGAGCTTTCAACGAAAACGCTGCCTAAACCCTTTGAGATATAACAAAATAATGTATAGTGGAATTGTATATCTTATATAGGTCTACAGAAAAGTCGCTTATGGTATATGTCTATCTTTATATGATAACATACTATATCTATTATTTACACAAATACGGTATTTATTCTCATTATTTTAAATATGTTAGTTGGCTTTAGCAATTCACGAAGATCATTTTTCCGTTTACATCATGCAAATTAAATGACTTAGGACTTAGGAGATATAGCAAAATCAAATCTGTTTACACGAACAAAAACAGCTAAAGTATCATCACGACCGTTTTCCCTTTCGAGGTGGTCAGAAACCACGCTTATAAATAAGCGTATTCACATTTAGCCAACTTTACTATAGGCCAATCATGACAAGTGGCAAGCTCGTCGATGTCGCCAGCGTACCAAACTCGGGGTAATATCAGAATATATATAGACCAGGAATTGAACCGGGTAGCTTCGCCTACAAAACATAGCAATTTATAATATGAAATTGATTTAAAACTTAGCCATGTTGGACAATATGGTTGAATTAAAAAAAAGTGAGAGAGAATGCCGGATGGCGCAATGTGACGGTCCGGAAACGTGGCTACGAGAAAATAACTTTTAAGTTTCGTCTGTGTACGTTAGGCCTAGTAGACATGATGGAGAAATATGTTGCGTAACACGTTGCTATAGATACAATCGTAGTAAGATCAAAAATAATTATTTAAAATAAAATAATTATTTTTTATTCACAGAAAAATAAACGAATAGCCCAGTAAGTTAGACAAATATAATGCGTGAATCTTTCTTGAAAAATGTTACATAACGATATAGGCGCATTTTTACATTAAATATTTTATTTTAATATTTTTTCAGTTTCATATTACAAATAACTTGTTAGTTGCTTTACACAAGTTATTCCCTGACGGAATAATAGTAGCCGAGGAGCCATTAACTGGCTACCACGGACCCTAGACATAACTCCTGCTGATGTCTTAAAGAGTAGAGTCTACAACCGTTTGCCTCTCAAATTTGATGTGATTGAAAATTTGAATTTTTAGTTATACGAGTGTGAAGAAGTGAACGGTGCAAACAGTTATCGCAGTTGTTTACAAACAAATTTTAAAACTTTTATTTTATTTATTATAATTTTATCATCATCACAGCCCCTAGAACACAGGGTCCTAGACCTCCACTGTTAAGAGATGGGCCTTCCAGAATTTTCTGGAGAATTTGGCATACACTCGCTACGCTGGCCAGACGCTGAATTAATACTAATGTATTTTTTTTTTTAATTTTAAAAACATTCTAAACAACCTATATTATATAATTTGTAAAGGACAAGTATAAATGAATGTCTTACGGCATTCAAAACCCGCCTTTGTCTTTGTGCAATGAAGTGTTTAATAAATAAATTAATATAGTGTTCTGTATTAAATTGTAGACCGTGCCAACGATAACTGGCCAGAAATTAAACAGGTAGCAAAATGCGATGATGTCCAATCAAACATTTATCTGGGAGCATTAATATCAAATAGCGGTGGATGCGAGGAGGAAATTAAGCGTCGTATGGCAGTGTCGAGGTCTGCTATGGAGAAGCTAAAGAAAATATGGAGGAACCGAAACATTACGAAAGCTACTAAAATCCGGCTGGTCAGAGCTCTTGTGTTCCCTATTTTCCTGTATGCTGCAGAGACGTGGACCCTGCGCGAAACCGAAATAAAACGGATTAATGCTCTAGAAATGTGGTGTTCGCGGAGAATGTTGGGCATATCGTGGACGGAGTTCCGGACCAACAAATCCATCCTGGAGGAACTAGAGATAGGACAGCGCCTTTCCTCAATCGTACAATCACGCATTCTCAATTTCTTTGGACACGTGTCGCGGCGTGGAGATACATCAATTGAACGCCTTGTAGTTCAGGGAAAAGTCGATGGCAAGAGGATGCGTGGTAGGTCTCCGATGAGATGAACTGACCAGGTTAAAGCAGCAATGGATCACCCCCTACATGAGTGCTCCAGGAAGGCTGCAGTTCGAGACGAGTGGCGACGGCTTGTTAAGCGTGCCACTGACACTCAAGTGACGACCACGACCACTCTGCCAAGAGTGTAGCGACTAAGAAGAATTAAATAGTTAATTTTGATAAAACTGTTACAGAATGTGTATTTTGTCAAACTAAAATTTTGTTTGGTAGTGATTAGTCAAATATATGTATAAAGCCCAATAGGATAGGCTCGTAAACGTTGTAATGTCCCAATGTTCGCGCACATAATTGTACTAATGTGAACAAGGGCTAAACTTTTGTAACACCGTTTCCTGGTTGCCTCTTCTCTGCCACAATGCCCATTGCATTCCTTCCGCTGCACATCCATCTTTCTGGTAAAAGCCAACGTACGAGCGTAAATGTTGTCCCCATGTCTTTTATATAAATACCTACTTATAAAAAAAACTTGGGGATCTGACTACAAAGCGTTTTAGGATTTAATTCCTGTTATTTTAAAATACTGCCTAGCTAATAAGATATTAGATTTAGACGAGGACATACCGGGTTCGATTTCTGGTCGGGACACAATCCATTATATAATTTATTTATGATATTTCTCGAGCCTGGCACGCTAGAGACATCGACGAGCTAGTCAGTTGTCGTGATGAACCTATGTAACCTTGGCTAAATGTGAATTGGATTTTTTTAATGTGTGGTTTCTGATCCCACTGCAAGAGGTAAGGTCGTGATGATACTTTTTGTTTTAAGACCTCATACTTTAGCTTCGGGTTTAATATTAAAAATCGAAGGATACTTACAAAAAATGTTATTGGAACATGCGTCTGAAAATGGTCTTCGATCGAAGTTTGACAGCGTTCCTGTCAATCCAGGGTCTAAGAGCTGACACTTTAGCGTAGACCCCTGGATAATTGGGTCTAGCACACCCTATTCCCCACGAGACGACACCGGCAAGTTTTCCGTCAAACACCAGAGGACCGCCGCTATCACCCTAAAAAAAGATTTGGTTTTAAAATTCCGATTAATAAAAATATGGTAATGTCGCCTGTGTCTCTCCACTGCTGGATATAGGCCTACCCCAGGCTCGATACTGCACGTGTTGTTTTGCAACCCTCATCCATCCCCCAATAACAACCATCTTTAGGTCATCCGTCCATCTTGCGAGGGGTCGTCCCACTCTCCATCGTCCCGTACGTGGTCTCTAATCTAGAACCCGTTTGCCGCATCGGTCGTCGGTTCTGCAGCTGATGTGTCGGGCCTACCTCCATTTCAGTTTGCTAATTTTAAAAGCTATATCAGAAACTTTGGTTCGCTGACGAATATCAACATACATACATATCTTCCTTTACCTTTTCTTGTACATCTTTTACCCACAACTTTCGGGTTGTTTCTGATTCGTCAATCTCTGTTCACTCATCCTTTCGACATGCTTGGAGCATGCCTTTCCGTATGTTTATCCCTATGCTTTCTTTCATACCTACCATTTTACGTATTTTGTTATTACGTATGCGATCCGTCGAGGTGACGCCGCATATCTGACCTCATTACTACTACATTTATTTTCATTTCTACTACTCATGAGAGTAGAGTTAATACTCTCATGCGTATTTTGACATATCCACGTCTCACTTCCATAAATAAGTGTTGGTACCAGCATGACATTGTGTATGGCGAGTTCACTGACATTTCGACTGGCGATCAGTGACCCCAGTAGCCCTATTCCATTACTTGTGTTACAGTGACTTTAGCATTTCGCAAACGTTATTAGTGGATTTCATTATTTACGTCAGAGGTTGCGTCATAATTACAAAATATTATTCAATTCTCAACTCTATAAGCGCTCGACCTTGACAGCGGCCGTGCAAATATCAACTTTAATAGCGTAATGTATATATACTCGACCGCCTCCGTGGTTTAGTGGTAACAAACGTTGCAGTGAACTCGGGAGGTCGTGGGTTCGATTCCCACCGGAGGCAACTTGTACATTGTATAATTTGTCTCTGTCTGGGTGTTATTATGTATAATATGTATATATTTATAAAAAAAAGTATAATATGTAGTTTATCAACCATCTAGTTTTCGTAACACAAGCCTCGTAGCTTACCACGGAAATTAGATGGCGCTGTGTGACCTGTCTGGAAATATTTATTTATTTTATTTATTTATATAGTTACGGATTCCATTATATAACGTTTGCGACTTAGTAACAGAATAGGGCCGCAGGGTACCGTTAAAACTATTTCCCGCGTTCATTTTTCTTTTAATATCACTATCATGCTTCTTATCCGCAGTGAAAACAATGCCCATATATACAATTTCATTTACTTATTCTAGAGTTTCATCATCAATCTTTATCGTCACGGTTGTCATCCTTTTTTTTTCAAACACTAGTACCTTGGTTTTTCTCGCATTCAAACAGAGTCCTTTTTCTGCACATCCCTCTTTCATTTCTGTGACTAGTGATTGCAGTTGTGGTTCAGACGATGCCATAAGAACAGCATCATCTGCGTAAAGCAGGCACTTCAACACTAGTTTTTTTTTCTAATTCTATCCATCAGAGAAATACCAAGCATAGCTCTCTCTATAGGTCATGTTTATAATTAAAGATACGTAGAAGAGCAAACTTCACCGATCTGTTATCCGAATGAAATCCATTTATTATATAATAAAATAGGCTAACAAAAGTAATGGTTGCCTAAATACATATGGTCAAATTATGTCTAAACTACGAAGAATACCAAAAAAGTAGAGTCTGGGCCGATTTTGTTAAACAATAAAATTACATGATATTTTAAAAAAAACCCTTGTTCTAGTTGTTTCGTTTTTTTTTGTTAACCTTAAGTTTGACGTTTGACATTACTTTTCAAAATTTAACCTTTATAAGCGACACTATCAATCAGTGTAATAAATTAATAAATATAAAATAAATATTTCCAGACAGGTCACACAGCGCCATCTAGTTTCCGTGGTAAGCTACGAGGCTTGTGTTACGGAAACTAGATGGTTGATAAACTACGTATTAAAATATTTTTTTTTGTAAATATATTCATATTATACATATAAACACCCAGACCGAGACAAATTATACAATGTACAACTTGCCCCCGGTGGGAACCCACGACCTCCCGAGTTCACGACAACGTTTGTTACCACTAGACCACGGAGGCGGCCTCAATAATACAGCTGGATTTATTTGATGAAAAAAAAAACTGTTTTTTTTTTTTTTTTTTTTTTTTACTTCTAAGTTAATTAAATGCAAGTTTGTTTATTTAAAAGCGTTTTATACCTACCACAAACATTAATAGTATATGTTAAATTTTGCTTGAGTTTTTGCGTCTCTAATATCCCTATTAAAACTTAGGTGGGATATTTGTCTACAAAAATGATACCTGATGTAGAAGGTAAGCTAAAAATATACTCAGACTTTTTTTTTTTTTTTTATTTTATTTATTTTTCTTTATATCATAACATTTAAATATAACATTATTCTGCCAAACTATAAAATAGTTTATCGGCAGATAGCTCTCATTGCAATGATATATTAGCACACTTTAGTTTATAAAAGATTAAATAAAATAAAACACAACTATAATAGATTCGGTTATTAACTGCTAACTAAAAAAAAAAAAAAAAATAATAATATAGCTTGTATCTTTACCTGGCAAGCGTCTTTTCCTCCCACTGGGATACCCGCACACAACATTCTGGATGTAATCTTGTAGTAAGGCTGGTAAGCTGCACTGCAATCTTTTTCGTTAACAGTAGGAATAAGGACCATTTGGAGAGCCTCTGGCAAACTGCCTCCACCTTCCTGACAAATAAAATATCCAATATTATGTGAGGTTCGATCGAAAATTTCAGATTATATTAATATTTTTACATGTTAGGAAACTAAGTTCTGCTATAACAGATATACATTAATAAGGGATAAGTAGGAAAGTGTGTTCAGCATATCCGTGTAGAGTACTATTGATTTATTTAGCATTGTTAGTTTAATTTTTATACACACATACATATCTTCACGCTAAATCCCTAGGTAGGTAGGTAGGCAGAGACAATTGAGCGCCACTTGTCACGATCACAACATACCTCTTTCGCTTCTTCGACATTCATCAACCTTCTCATACATACCCGTTAGTTTCGATGGCTTTTAAATGCACCTTCAGCTATTGTTTTATTTATTTGATCGTGAAAGGTAAGTCTTGGTCTGCCAGGGCCTCTTTTACCCACGACTTTCGCATTATATATCTGGTTCGTCAATCTCTCTTAATTTTTATTATCTCTATTTTTTTTTTTTATTGGCAAAGGTTTTGCGTTTTGTAGACTTCAGGTTGCACACGGGCAAGTAGCTTAAACTAATTCTGACATACCTGGTGCCACTGTACCAGGTATTGTATTGTCATTTATTTATTTATTTATTTTTGTTGTATAATACATGAAAAACTCCTTTGTGCTAAGATTATGCCTAAACTACAATGAAAATTTCGGTGATATTGATTTGTTCAGTGTTAGTGTTGCTAAGTTAAAAAAGAGATTAATATAAAATTATCTAAATGAATCATAATTGGAATGCTTGGAGAACTTTTTATTTTTTTATTACTTTTTTTTCCCCATTATTTTACTATATATATATGTATATTATTTAGTTGTATTCGTTATATAGGTATTGTTTTTAAGCTTATCCCTTTTATTATTATTTTTTTTTTCAAAATTTAAATTAAAAAAAAAAAAAAAGATTCTATATATAGTTTTCCTTGCAGATTTGTTTCTCAAGTTGCGAAAGGCCCCGGGCGCCGATGGCGTTACAAACATGGCATTAAGGTGTCTGCCACGACGCTCAGTCGTGGCTCTCACCAGCCTTTGTAACGCCATCATGCGCTGCGGGCATTTCCCAACCGCGTGGAAGGAGGGACGCGTCATCATGCTGCCCAAGCCGGGCAAAGACGTGAGAAAGCCGGAGAGCTACCGGCCGATAACGTTGCTCTCAGCTGTCTCCAAGGCATTTGAGAAACTATTGCTGCAGGTTCTGAGCGCTAACATCTGTCCTAGAGACGAACAATTCGGGTTTAGGGCAGAACACAGTACCACCTTACAATTGACCAGGCTGCTGCACCACGTGACGGCTTCTTCACTGAAGAAGCATGTCACGGCTGCAGTATTCCTGGACATGGAGAAGGCTTTCGACAGGGTCTGGCACAACGGGCTCCTGTACAAGATCTCTACATCCCCCACCCCTGTTAGGGTAACAAAAGTGTTGGCTTCCTTTCTAGAAGGCAGAAGTTTCCACGTGGCTGTGGAGGGCGTGTTCTCTTCCCCACGTCCCATACGAGCCGGCGTCCCGCAAGGGAGCTGCCTCTCGCCTCTATGTTACGCCAGATTCACCGACGACATACCGTTGGCGGAGGGGGTCGAGCTAGCGCTGTTCGCCGACGACGCCGCGTACTATACTTCTTCTGTGAATAAGAAGTACGCGGCGACGAAGATGCAGCGCTGTCTCGATCTGCTCCCCGAATGGCTAGACAAGTGGAGATTGTCGGTGAATGTGGCGAAAACTCAAGCTATCATGCTCAAAGTAGAGAGGCAAGCGGCAGCTCTCTCAGTTTCCCCTCTTCAGCTGTATGGCGAAAATCTGTCATGGGCCCCGAAGGTCAAGTACCTAGGGCTCACGATAGACAGACGCCTCAGCATGAGCGACCACGTGAAAGTCACCGTGAACACGACACGTTTGGCCCGAGCCAAACTACGTCCAGTGTTTACATCCACATTGGCTCTGCACACCAAGTTGCTTATCTATAAAGCCTATATTCGCTCTCGTCTCACATACGCCGCTCCGGCATGGTACGCCTTAACATCTCAGGCCCAACGAGGCCGGCTACAGGTTCAGCAGAACCTCACACTCCGTACCATTGTCGGCGCCACGCGCTATGTGAGAAATGATGTCATTCTCCGCGATCTGCGGATGGAAACACTGGATGAGTTCGTGCGCCGCCTAGCCAAGGGAATGTTCGCACGGGCGGAGGGGTCAAATTTCCCACTCGTGAGAGATCTGGCCCCTCTGCACGCTAGACCTCCCGAGGTTCCACGGCGCATGGCGCGCGATTTGATAGCCTGATCACGGTGACTTTCCGCGGCCTCCGCCGCGCCCGCTCGTATTAAATTTAACCTATAATAAAGGTTCCCACGCCCTGTCCGTAGTTACGTGCAGCGAATGCTATTTTTGTTAGGAGGCCAACACCTCGTTACAAATTCCCGTCTTCCCCCGGAAGGGGGGGGTCTGAGATGACTTAGTTACTTACTTGTTTCTCAGTCAGATTAAACATTAACTCACGGTTACGTTTAAGAGATATGTTAAGAGGACATTAAACAAATGGAAATAGTATAAGTACCTACGATAAATTCTTTACATTCACTATGTAAAATAATTCCATCAAAAATAAATACCATTCTGGTATCTATAGCCAAGCTGGGCTAGAGTAGACCTAATTCTCTCGCAGAGGCTGCAATTATGAAGGTTATACAAAAAATAAGACATATTTTAGTATGTATTGTTTTTATTATTATTTTATTATTCAATACCTTATTGCACTTTACTTAAAAGAATGTACAAAGGCAAACTTAAAGCCATTTCGGCTTTTTCTACCAGCTAACCTTTGGGAGAGTGAGACAGTATAAATATCTGGGGTGCAATTCTAACCAATAAACTACATAAATAGTATATATACATAGACTACATAAATACTCATCAATATATACATATATGAAGATAATATATTATTAGGAAGTAGAAATTTTTTGTGGAGTTAAAATATATTGTTCTGCTTGTTTAAAAAGAAAGTATTAAGTAGTTTTTTAAAAAAGTGAATGGAAGAAGCTTGTCTGATGGTCAATGGAAGTTTGTTCCACTGGCGAGAAGACGATACGGCAAATGAATCTGAATATCTGCTGGAAGTGTGTAGTTTTTGTGTTTCTTAAATTGAACTTATCAAACATAATTGGATACTCCAGAGTTGTAGAGTTGTAACTCTATCGACGTAGCTAAACCCTATTTGCACCAAAACACAAGTTAAGTAAACACAAGTTAGGTGCACTCACTATTATTGGTTCTCGTCCATAAACTTAACTAAGATGCATCATAATATTGGGATTAAATAAATCTATAAGAATCAATATGCTTAATAAAAATGACTCGACACTATTCGTTACCAGTTGTATAATTAATATAAATAACTATCCAACTACCTATTAGGCAGTTCCCACTTCACACTACACCCACACATTACACACACACACGCACTCTCACACACAAACATACACCATACACACAAACACACGCAAACTTGCACTTACACACAAAGTCATAGTCAAACTATCTTTATTCACGTAAACCTATTACAGGCATTTATAAAACGTCATTATTTTATTATTTTAAATGATTCTACTTCTGCTAGTGGAATACTAAGCAGCAAAGTGGTCTAATAAGTAAGCTGTTAGCAGAAGACCAGCAACATAGCAGATTCCAGTGACCTGTTAATGTTTAATCTGACTGAGAAATAAGTCTGCAAGAAAAACTGAGCTATATCAGATTTACAAAATAAAACATATACGGAACTACACCACAACAATCAATTAATAACCTTTTAAATTTAGTTATGATACTTATAGAAAGAAAAAAAGAAAGAAAAAAGTTTATTTGTCACAAAAAAAAAAAACACTATATAGGGAATCAGCTCAGCAATAAGCTGCAACACTAGGTCACAGCGCTGATTTTCAGCTGATCCCTCATAATTTTGACATTAACATTGTATTCCAATAAATTGACAAGAACAATATTAAATATAAACTATATACAAATAAATATTGTAAATAAATATCTATTGACATAAGCATATTGTATGCCCACAATATGGGCAGATTGCAACATCATGACATGTACACATAACTGTAATTAGAATAAGCAATCTATACAATAAAGATTAAAATAAAATAAAACTTGTCCTTTAAATAAATAATATAATATACATAAAATTATGGCTATATAATTTGGCTAATTTTTAAAATAAATAAATAATGTTTACAAAGTAGTTTAAAAATAAAATCCTAGTTTTCTTAATTAGGCGTGCTGCTGCAATGATTGTTGAGATGTGAACAAATATATTTTAAGTTTGTTTTTAAAAGCGCCAACTGACTATAAGATTATAATACCTGGTACTACGGTAACCCACCAGGCAAGTTAGAATTAAGCTAGACTACATGCCCATGTGCAACCCAATAGTGGACAAAACGCAAAAACCTCTGCTAATTTAAGAACAATAAATTGAACGTGTTCGGCACACTACACTATCACGCACCATAAACTGACGTCAGTCATGAGTGTCTGATTCTAGTTGCTAACATTAATGGACCTTGCGCGCCACTTACCATCAGGTGGGTGCAAGTACACATGTAGTATAATAAAAAAATCTGTCAGCAGGTCAACTATACAAGTCGTAAAATATTTGCTTCACTGCACTCTCTTAATCATCATCATCATCAGCCTGTGTCTCTCCACTGCTGGATATAGGCCTCCCCCAAGGCTCGCCACTGCACGCGGTCTTTTGCAATCCTCATCCAACCCCCACCAGCGACCCTCCTCAGGTCATCCGTCCATCTGGCGGGGGGTCGTCCCACTCTGCGTCGTCCCGTACGTGGTCTCCACTCCAGAACCCGTTTGCCCCATCGGTCGTCG
The DNA here is from genome assembly GCA_910589645.1 of Tinea semifulvella. Classification (NCBI taxonomy): domain Eukaryota; kingdom Metazoa; phylum Arthropoda; class Insecta; order Lepidoptera; family Tineidae; genus Tinea; species Tinea semifulvella. The sequence goes on from OU342604.1 coordinate 4,127,064, forward strand.
GTTCTGCGGCAGATGTGTCCGGCCCATTGCCACTTCAGCTTGCTAATTTTGAATGCTATGTCAGTGCACTCTCTTAATAAGCTCAAAAACAGCTGCCCTTAAAATAACCCTTGTCCAAAGTCTACTCCTTCCTCTTCTCGACTATGGTGATGTGTATAGCGTCGATCTCTCAGAGGTGTTGCTCAATAAATGGAACGGCTACAAAATACATGTCTCCGGTTCATCCTTTGTTTATGCAATCTTTGAGTATCGTGCTAAGTTCGCCTTTGTGAAATAAAGTTTTCAAATAAATAAATTTAATAAATATTTAATTTATTTGTGATATTCTCGAGTTTTGTACACTATAGACATCGATAAGATTGCCTCTTGTCATAATTGGCGTTTAATAAAGTTGGCTAAATTTGAATCCGCTTCTTTTTTAAAAAAATATTCATCTTAATCTCAATACAGAATCCAGTTAAACGAGTAATAGAATGAATCTGAAACCAAAGTAAATGCTTTACGGTAGTTGGAACTTAGAGACGAACTCTGGATGGAATTTTGTTTGTGTATCCCAGTGAGCGAGCAAATGGATGCAACTTTGAGATTTTAAGTATATAGTATTTGAGAATGTTCTAGAAACTCTACTTACTTCTACACTTTAGTCACATATCCTAATGTTGGTGTATCTTAACTTAAACTATATGTACAAGGTTTCAAATATGTGTGTACAAGTATAGCAAGACCCATCTCATTACAGCACTTGGAATACAGCGTCCTAGACCTCCCCTGCTGGAGATGGGCCTTCCACAACATATATCATATATCCCTACAATCGTCACGCTGGCTAGACGGCTTGGCGAGGTTATGATGCCATTTTTTATGACATATTATTAACGATTCCACAAGTTGGTATTAGCGGAACCGGGAGCGACGGCTTAACGTGCTCTCCGAGGCACGGGAATGGTGGTGTTGTAAATCTATGACAAATTGCAGTGGTCACAAAATTTTAGTCCGGTCACAATTTAATCTACTCACATTCTACCCTCAAGCAGGCATGCAAATCTTTACTTACAAACTAAATTTATAATCACAACTACATCAACAAACAAAAAATAATATTAATAAACCTGTTTTGTACTTAAGGTATTCTTTTACATTATAAAATATATCTAAATAAATAACTTAATAAAATATATAATAATTAATTTAATATATATATATATAAAACAGTATTAATATTAATACTAAGGATAGGGATAGAAGTCCCGTCCGCGTGGAATGGTGGTAAGAACGCTGGCTGCATTTTCCCGCTGAATTGCAATACTGATTCTTTGGGCGAAGAAAGAGCCAGCCCTCTTGTCACCGGAGGAGACGACAAGACGAGGTGTTATATCTTTTAAACACATTTTTGCGCCAAGTCCAACTTCATGGGCCCAAAGTTTCTACAGCAAACGGCACTAATATATTTATTTTATATATTTACATACTTGCGCTGCTTGATCGGTTAATAAAATAAAATCTAACCTTCAAATATCCCCATCCAGTAATAGTAGTCATGGAACCATCGTCTATTTCTACGCCATCTTCCAATAGTTCAACTGGAGTGATGTCGTCATTGAATTCTAAAGGTGTCTCCAACTGAAATCAAAAAGTAATATTTATTTTAATTTATTTTTTTCTATATTTCTATAAACACATTAGAAAGATGAACACAGATTTTTTTTGGATGGAGCCATGCATGAATTGAACGTGGATTTTTGTGTGAGAAAACGATGAAACTTCTTCCTCTAGAAACTTCGTTTGTAATCCACGAATACTTGTGAACTGCGTGTGGTTCGGTTTCGAAATAGAGATGAAGGGATAAGGTTAAGGGTTCAGTGGACCTAGTAACAGATGTGTACTTAGCACATCCTTCGCTATTTCGTGTTTTTCACTTCACTGCACTTAAATGATGCGTCTACAATATAATAATAAGAATAAAAAAGTTTATTGCCACATCAATTAATAAAAGAACTAGAGCACAATATTTTAAAATAAGTTTATATGATGTGGCAATGGTCTTGGCTCAGATTCAGTCAGCTGTACATCACATAGTGTGGTGCACTAACTGACGCTGTTTTTATGCCAAAACCCTAACTCATTTACAGGTTTAACTAAATTAACAAGGGGCATCAAGAAAATGACGATAGAAACAAAGAAAAAAAAAACTAATAATTTCTTTGTGATTCGCACGACCGCCCTCTTCGTTCTTCTCATAACAACCAACTTTAAATCCCACCCCACACTTCCAGCAGAATTAAGATTCATTTACCGTATCGTCTGCTCGCCAGTGGAACAAACTTCCACTGACCATCAGACAAGCTCCTTCCATTCACATCTTTAAAAAACTACTTATTACTTTCTTTTTAAACAAGCAGAACAATATATTTTAACGCCACAAATTTCTACTTCCTAATAATATATTATCCTCATATATGTATATCTTCTATAATACTTATATATTGATGAGTATTTATGTAGTCTATGTATTCATACTATTTATGTAGTTTATTGGTTAGAATTGCACCCCACATATTTATACTGTCTCACTCTTCCAAAGGTTAGCTGGTAGAAAAAGCCGAAATAGCTTTAAGTTCGCCTTTGTACATATTTTTAAGTAAAGTGCAATAAAGTATTTAATAAATGAATAAACAATACAATATTTACGAACATCCGACGCACGCCAAAAATGTTGAATTTTCTCTGCATATAAGTGCTTCTCTTCTTATAATCTTGAATCTTAAGTTAAGCGAAGCGTGAAGAAGTTACTCGTTAAGCCGCTATTGTGGTATGATTTTACTTCATTTTCTATGCCTAGTGCCAGTTGCTTTCATTCTTTAAATTCATAGCATCTGATATTATATGATAATACTAATATTGCAGAATAAAATCCCAATACCAACTTAAATGGGTCTACACGGACGGGCTTAGTTGTCAAAAGAGTGCAGGCAGATTCTCCAGACACCAAGCCTTAAATGAGTTTATAAAGAAAAGTTTATGGTCTGCTAAAATCCCGTCCGTCCTTGAACCATCAGGATGTAGTGATGGTAAAAGGCCGGATGGTATGTCTCTTGTACCATGGAGTGAGGGAAGATGTCTTGTTTGGGATGCCACCTGTGTGGATACCTTTGCCGCTTGCCACATTTCCTCTACATCAAAAAAGGCCGGTTCGGCTGCTCATACAGCCGAATTTAGAAAGCACATCAAATACATTAAACAAAATTATAACTTTGTGGCATTTGGGGTTGAAACAATGGGGGTATATTCTCTTGATACCCACAAATTCATAAAAGAGCTGGGTAAACGAATTTTCCAAGAGTGTGGCGATCCCAAATGCCATAACTACCTAAAACAGAATATTACAATTATAATTCAACGAGGAAATGCGGCGAGCGTTTTAGGTACCCTCCCTGGTGGTAAGCCCTTAGTTTATTTTGTAGAATAGTTTTAATTTCATAAGTATTTTTAGTTTAGTATTACTTATAATTAGTTTTTATATTCTATTTTATTTTAATATTTTTGTATCTACTTCGAATAAATATATTAATAATTTACTTAAACCAGAATTTGTTTAATAATGGTAGATTTGGTCTGACAGACCCTGCAATGACAAAGGATAAGCCTGCAATGGACCACCTAAGTGAGTGTACCAAAAAGCTGTAGTCCGCGAGGAATGGGGACAGATTGTTAAGCAGCCTATTTGACATAAGTCTTGTTTCAATTGCACTTTCAACGAGAACAATACCTACCACTTGTAGGCGGACTGATGGTGATAATTTGTCTAGTCTGCCGGAGCAGGGAAGTATCCACCGTTCGTGCCGATAAACCCAGTAGTCATGTCTAGTCAATGCATAGTGTTCGGGAATGATGTCAGTCATGAGTGTCTGATTCCAGTGGCTAACATTCATGAACCTTGCGCCTCACTTACCATCAAAAATAAAAAATGAAAAAGGATAAGCCTGCAATAGACTACCAAAATGAATACACCAAAAAATCTGTAGACGGTGAGGAATGGTGACGAATGGCGATGGCTTGTTAAGCATCCTAGTAGCAATCGCTCAGATGATAAATTATGTATAAGAAATCACTTAAATAAACTAAGCCACTTTAGGACGGATTGAATTACCCGCCCAGAGAAGAAGATTGGCTCAAGCTTTGCAGTGGAATATTATACGATTAGAATGTAGATGGTACCTGAATCAAAGCAATGTCATTGTCCAGATTTGATTGAGAGAACCCTTCGTGAGAGATGATTTCTTTGACATTGACAGTAACTCCTCCATCTTTGCTGGACGATGAACCTGCTCTCACTTTGTAGTTTGATGGATTTTCCCTTGAAATAAAAGAACCCATTTAATTATTGTATAGACCTACCCACAAATTTAAAAATAAAGTAGACCTGTAATATTTTATTAGTAAAACATTAATTTTCACCTGTAATCTTTCGCGCTATTTTGCGCGAATATTTCAAGTCCAAGTTTTTGTTTTGTAAATTAATTTGTAGTGACATCGCGCCTACCTGATGGTAAGCAGTACGCGAGGTCCAAGAATAGGAGCAACTGACGCCAGTCACCACGACCGACATCAGTCACTACCACTATGCCGGCCCAACAAGAGTTGCTTGTTCACACTTCGCTTGAAGGACTCCAGGTTATAGGAGTGGTGAAACACACTGGCTAGGAGAGCATTCCTCATCTTCAGCGTGCGAAAGATGTAAGTGTCTCCAAATTTATGAGTACGCGTAGGGATAGTGGGTATGGTATGTGGATGCATATTTTGGCCTGTGTGGTTCGGTTGCGGAATAGAGAAGAAGGGATAAGGTTATGGAGCTAAAAGCTAAAAAGATAAAACATATTGTACATTGAAAATACAATTCATCATTTTAACTTTACTATCAGTGTGTACGTGACTATAATTGGCCCAAACTTGTTGAAAAAAAGCTACTTTACACCAAGACGGTTTTTGAGGCCTCGATGACGACTATTTTACCTGTACTTTACTTCAACTAAAAATGGAGCTCGTGAGTCACTGCGTAGAATGTGTGAGACATTCGATGATTTATAGTGCGATGCTAATCTATTCTTCGGTTCAAAGGAAGCTTTTAAGTCCATACTACAATAACTCTGATATTACTTCCAGCATTGCAGTTAAAATTATAATTTTCCCATTGTTGGTTTGACATTTTAGCTACCCTACGTAACTTGAAGTTTTTAGTTTAGTTTTATTATTTTTATCTTTAAATTGTTAATTCTGTTAATAATTTAGGTTTAAATTTTGCTAACTCACTGCCTCCGTGGTCTAGCGGTTACGTCCGTGGATTTAGACTCGGAAGTACCGGGTTCGATTCCTGGTCGGGACATAAAATATTTATTAATGTAAATAAATACATTTAATTTATTTGTGATATTTCTCGAGTTTGGTACGCTGGAGACATCGACGAGCTTGTCACTTGTCATGATTGGCCTAAAGTAAAGTTGGCTAAATATGAATCCGCTTATTTATAAGCGTGGTTTTTGACCACTTCGAAAGGGAAACGATCGTGATGATAATTTTTTAACTCACCCCAACCAATGTACAAATTTCTTAGTGAGTATTTTTTATGGAATCTGGCTCACCTAACGTTAAATGCTTACTTTAGCCATGATCTACAACGTGTTCCAAATGTTAAATACGTCTTTATTAATATAAAAAATATTAATACAAAGAAATATACAATTTCGATTATGCTGTATTTTAAAAATAAATATGCTGCACTACAGTGCCTGTAGTCGCTGAATATATTGCTAAAAAAGAAAACCATTTGGAGATGTGCCAAATATTTCGCCTCCGGACAAAATTGTCATTTGGGATTAATTCCGTTTTTACTTTAGTGTCGGCATTAAGGCACAAAAGTGTCATACAATATTCTCTATGTGCGATGGGTTCTATGAAGGTCAGTCTGTCATCTCATAAGTAATCTTAAGCGAACTTAATCTTGACATAAGCTGATAGTTCTGTTTCACAAAATGTCTTTGGATTCAGAATTACGAAATATAAAATTATGGATCTAACGTGTCTTCAATATTTACTTTTCTCTAAGCTTCGCATGATGGTGGGGTTTTGACGGGACACTTTAACAAACACCTATACACTCAGGACATTGAATAGGAACTGAAGAAATAGATCCAAACTGCTATTTGGTATCAGATATGCAGGGACAAAATACTTAAAAAAAACTCCTTTGTAATGCTTAAACTACAAAAATAAATCGCTGATATTTCAGTGTTAATGTTGCTAGGTTAAAAAAAGAGATGAACATTAAATTATTAAAATATTTTTTTTTTTTTTTTTTATTATATTTTTTGTACCTATTTTTTTTTTTGTAAAATCAATTATTAATATTTAAGGGGAAACTTTGCTGGATTGTGTAACTTTTAAAATTGTTATAATTATGTTTTAAGATCTGTTTGTTTGCTGAATAAATAAACTTAAAATTACAGATAGCCCACTGTGTAGAAGATACATGGCGGAGGAGACGGCCGCGTCTGTACTCTTGGAGTGCGACAGTGTGGCTGCGCTTAGGCTCAGGTTCCTGCAGACTGCGAGGACTCTCCGGAGGTCTATAGGAACGTGACGGTTCTCCTGGCCTTCCCGGAGGAGATCGGATGGCTCCGCTGATGGAGTAAAGGTCAAGCACAATGGTCCAATAGAGATTAAGTGCATAAATCACCCATACATTTTAGTTTTACTAAAGTATCATCACGACCGTATGATGACAAGCGATGACGAATGGGCACTTCGAGTTTGTGGACTTGTAGTTTGGTCTGGGCAAATTGATTTCTATTGTTTTTAATTGTTATATGTGTATTTTTTTTTCTGTTTGGCAGTTAAGTTACCTTTCTCAAGTATTATTGTTTTATTTTATCGTATCTATTATTGTTTACTATTTGTATTTTTCTTCTCTAGAGTTTTCTTGCATGCTTTATATTGTATCTATCTGTGGATTCTTGTCATCGGCTTTATAGTATTATATTTCTTTTATATACATATATTTTTTCCAAAATAAATAAATACATAAGTATCAATTGCGTTGAAAGAATTCACTTTTAGCAAACTTTACTATAGGCCCATCATGACAAGCTCGTCGATGTCCCTAGCTTAACAAACTCGAACAATATGACCTAATAATAAATAATAATAACAATAATTAAATAAATAATTGTGTGTGTGTGTGTGTAAATGTATTTTTTTTATATGATATAGAATATAAATGAGTTTTTATAATTTTAACGGGTCTTTACGCGATTTACCTTAGAGAAAATTAAAAAATAAAATATAAAAACTATTATGAATGTGCGCGAAAATTTAAAAGTTTATATTAACAAAAAATAAATTCGTTTGAAACAAAGTTTTTTTTTTTTTTTACAGCCTAAATCTCCTGGACTGTTGTAGATGGGACTTTTTGAAGACTATTTATTAACGATTCCACAAGTTGGTGTTAGTAAAACCGGGACCGACGGCTTAACGTGCTGTCCGAGGCACGGGAACGGTGGTGTTGTATATCTATGACAAATGTGTATTTCTCATGTGGACTTGCCGGGGGGATTTGAACTGACTTATGTAGGATTTTTTGATCAATTTAGTACCATTTAATTTTGAAATAAAATCTCTATTCAAATCATAAAAATTCGACTATGCTGTGGTTTTTATTCGAATAAAATACCTTTTTTGCCAGAACGAGCGATAGATTTAATTTTATACCATAGACGTAATTTAGAACGACAACTCAACAATACGATTAATTTACTCTGTGGTCCTAAAATGAATTTTATAAAATATTTAAATAAACTAAATTAAATGATGTATATATAAATATGTTTTGGTATTCACCTACTGATTAAATTTTCATAAGTGGAAATAAAATAGAACTTTTGACAAATCCGTTTTCTACTTTTCGCTGCAGTTTGGTTTAGTTTTAATTATATATTTGTATTCGATTTATTATTATATAAACAGTTATAAGTATAGTTGCTGTTTTTAATGGTAAAGTAAACGTATCATCACGACCGTTTCCCTTTCGGGGTGGTCAGAAACCACGCTTATAAATAAGCTGATTCACATTTAGCCAACTTTACTAAAGGAATGATAAGTGGTAAGCTCATCGATGTCTCCAGCGTACAAAACTTAATAAATATAACAAATAAATTAAATGTATTTATTTACATTAAAACGTATTTTTGTGTCCCGACTAGGAATCGAACCCGGTATCTCCGAGTCTAAATCCACGAACTTAACCACTAGACCACGGCTTCAGCTTTAACATAATTTGTAACATATGGGACATTATCAGGGCATCATAAAATATTTTTCCACAATTTATTTTATAAAATTTGTTTTCGATGCATTTTTACTTCCACTTTGTAGGTAAGTAGAATACTATACGAGGACAATAACTAATGTGAGGTCGGAAAAGAACATAACTTAGTTTAATCTACACAAAAATAGCGCTGCTGTGGTCCTAATATTTGGATATAAATAATTTTATGAATGGGCCGGGCTCATATTCGCATATTTCTATCTATGTCTATGTTTTATACCAATTAAAATACCCTCGTAATGGAGAACTGTCATCGATAAAAACATTGAGGTAAAAGCCTTTTACGGTTTTTTATCGAAAAGTTAAAGGTGAATTTAATGCGATAAATATATTTTTTACTTATTTAACATTCATTCCTTTGTTTTGTTATTTGAGATGGAATTTTTTTTCATAGTTAAAATTACTTTTTATTCTACCATTACCTACGTATGCAAGTAACAATGAAAATGATAAACTTAACTTAATAACTGTAAAAAAAAAACAAATCCAAAAAGTTTGATAATCGCGTAACTACACCATTAAAATAATTTTATATGTTTCAGTTTTATAACATAATGGATTTAAAAGTCGGGACCTATTTAAAACCGAGACTTACTTAATTTTTTTTTATTTTTTTTATTGGTTTCACAAAATCACAGCATTAATTAATACATATTTGACGATAGGAATTTTGCTATACATTAGCCAGAATGATTTTTATTTTATAGACAGCACTTAAATTAAAATTGAGCCAAACCTAACATCAAATTAAATTAAATCGAATAAAATTAAGTCAAATTTTAAATTAAATTAAAACTAAACTAATATTAAATTAAATCAAAATTATTATCAAAAATAAAATAAATTGTCAGTAGCGAGTGCAACTAATAATAATAATAATAACAAGTAAAAAAAAAAACCATTTAACTAATAACTTTATACTACTATACTATATACTAATCTTTTCAACAATAGGAATCCACACTACCTATTAAACTATTATATGAACTTTATTATAGGTAGGTAGGTGTAGGTAGGACCTACAATGAAATTTAAATGAGAATGGTTGCTCACCAACTAAATCGTTATAGATCCTAAATGGTCACTCTAAATGAAATATTATAAGAGAAACCTCAATATGATTTTTAAATACCTATTCGATGATATCAATATACACACATCAAAAGTGTCTAGGGATCAACATATATTTTTGCAATAACTTTTCTCCTGATTGATATTCATTAAAATTTTCTTTAAGGATTGATCAAATAAAATGTTTTCGTTTGTCTACAGTAACGATAAACCAAGTCACCTTTGCATTAGTAAAAAAAATTGCCATTTTCCTAATAAAGGGATTTTTGACATTTGAACCACTAACATTAAAGTTCGAAAAAAAGACTGAAATAACAGTTTTTTTTTAAATTTTATTGGGTAACTTAAACAATTAATAATCCGTGTTTCTACCGCGAACACTAACAACACAAGAACATCGGTTTGGCATACTCAAAATGAGTTCATCCAAATCACGCTGTGGAATGGCCGCCCATGTTCGTTGCAACAACAAAAAAAGGTCTTCTTGCGACTGGATACCCTCCATATTCGGCAGAGCTCTTCTCTGAAGAATATCCCATGCATGCTCAATCGGGTTCAAGTCTGGCGACTGAGCAGGCCAGGGCAGGACATTGATGTTAGCTGCGGCGAGAGTCTGTCTTACAACTCTTGCGGTGTGCGGTCGTGCATTATCATGCATTAACTGAAATAAGGGACCGATATGCACTTGTAGAGGAACGATGACGTCTGATACAACCGTCTCAGCATAAATTTGAGCGTTGAGGTTGCCTCTGATCCAAATCAACTCAGTTCTTCCGCCGATCGAAATACCCGCCCATACCATGATGGTTCCACCACTATAAGGATGGACTTCCTGGCAGGATTTTAATCGCTGTTGGCGTCCAGGGGTTCTCCAGTGTCGTATACGTCTTGTATCCGGCCTCATACCAAAACGAGACTCATCAGAAAAGCACACGAAACGCCATTGTTCTTCTGTCCAATTTCTGTGTTCAAGAGCCCATTGATATCGAGTCCTACGATTGTGCATTGCTATAGGTGGTACCCGTAGCGGTCTTCGGGAATGAAGGTTCACTTCATGCAAGCGGTTTCTGACTGTTTGGTCGCTAATTAAGTTCCCTGAAGAGCGATGAAGGCTCACGGCTAACATCATGGCGGTTATTGTTGGAGTTCTTCGAGCTGTGATTTGAATGTATCGGTCTTGTCTCCGTGTGGTGCAGCGATACCGTCCTCCATTGCGCTCAGCCACGGTACCAGTGGTTCGGTAACGTGTCCAAAGTCGACTGATAACACTCTGACTTGTATTCAGAGCTAAAGCCACAGTACGTTGCCGGGAACCAGCTTCTATCATTCCCACGGCTCTGATCATTTCTTCCCTGCTTAAATGACGTCGCCGCTCCATAATAACGTTGGTTTTAATCAGTAGTAGGGAAACAGTAGCACTAATAATGTCTTCAATGCGTCTTATGTTTTTATAGGGAAAATATTGACAGCTGATTTTCATCTTTTACTCGAATTTGATTGACAGTTCCTGTTTTAAATTATGAAATGCACCAAAAAGGATCCATATAAATTTATAAAATCATAAATTTATTACAAAGCCACATCTCAATCACAAGAAATCCGCATAAACATGCTTGATCCCTAGACTTTTTTGATGTGTGTAGTTCGTCGCTTTTTTTTTTTGCTACAATATGGCGTCTGGTTGTCGCCTTACTAAAATTTATTAACGTTAAAACTTCAGAGACACTCGTTAGGTCTCCAAAATACTTTTAATACTAGCACGATATGTCACCTTGCGCCCACCTGATGGTAAGTGGCGCGCGAGGTCTGGAATCAGACACTATATGGCTGACACAATCTAATATTATGCCGGCTTTAACTGAGCATGATGGCAATTTGAGCCTGGTCACGAAACGTGTGGATGCTGGGTTTATCGACACGAATGGTGGATACTGCCCCGCCCCGGCAGAATAGGCAAATTAGCACTATCAGTTTGCCTACCACGTATTACATACATTAGCTGATAAACACATTACTCTTCTTTGCGTCACATTGTCGGGTAAATATGGGTAATTTGTAATGCGCGCTGACAGCCAAGAAGTCCCTCTTCTCTCCTCCCCCCACTCTTCAGGGCACCACGCTGGATCTACAGCCCAGCTTCAGCATTCTCGGGGTGGAAATACGCTCAGACCTCAGCATCACCAAAACAGCGTCAAAAAAGCTCTGAATACTGAACAAGGTGAAGCGGTTTTTCCTGCCTTCAATCAGACTGTTACTGTACAAAGCACAGATCATGCGTGGAATACTGTTCACACCTTTGGGATGGTTCAGCCAAGTACCTCACAGATGCTCTCAATGTCCTACAGAGGCGAGCTGTTCGAATTGGGGACGATGCCACTATATCTGGAACTCTCGAATCCCTGCAGCTTCGCCGAGATGTAGCTTCTCTGAGCGTGTTCTACCGGCTATACTATGGTGAGTGCTCTGAAGAGCTCTATAACCTAATTCCTTCCTCTCTATTCCGCAACCGAACCACACGCACAGATCAGAATATGCACCCACATACCGTCGTCACTATCCCTTCGCGGACCTATAAATTTGGTGACTCATACATCTGTCGCACAATAAAGATGTGGAATGCTCTTCCAGCCTCTGTGTTTCCACTTTCCTATAACTTGGAGTCCTTCAAGCGAATATGAAAAGGCATCTAGTCAAGCCGGCATAGTGTTAGGGACTGATGTCAGTCATGAGTGTCTGACTTCAGTTGCTAACATTCATGGACCTTGCGCGCCGCTTACCGTCACATGTCGTGCTAGTATAAAAAAAAATTAATAAAAATATTGCCAATAAGAAGCTGTTATAATTTTGAATACATACCCAACGACGCAATGAGCTGCTGTTACAATGAGATCATTGGCAATAATGGTACCCCCGCAGGAGTGTCTGCCACGTGACATAAGAGAGATCTGATATGGTGCATCAGATATGTCGACCTCGAATCCACCCACAATCCGCACCCCATCCTTCAGGTTAGTTGGAACGGAACCTGTTAAATTTACACTTTAGACACAATTTTAAAGGAATCTAGTCAATAACCATGAAACGGGCTTCTGACACTATTGAGGTTCCAGCGTTCCAGGAATAGTCCGCAATGAAGGCAAGAGACCTGGTGGTATAGCCCCCGCCCCCAAGGGATAACGGATATAGCGGGCCCTAGTGTAGGATGCCACTTGTGTCGACAATTTGGCTCTGTCACACCTTAGGGGTAAAAGTATTATCACGACTGTTTCTCTTCGTGGTGGTCAGAAATCATGCTTATAAATAATCGGATTTACATTAAGCCAACATTATTAGCCCAATCATGACTAGTGGCAAGCTCGTCGAAATATAAACAAATAAATTTAATTTATTTGTATTAATTATTAAATATTATTGTGTCCCGACCAGGAATCGAACCGAGTCTAAATCCAGACCACAGAGTCAGTAATACGCAAAAAGCGGGAGCCGCAGCCGAAAGTGCTGTCTGGCAAGCGGCGCAAATACGTATCTATAGTAATCAAAGACTACGTGCTAGTGCTGTTTGCTGTATGTACGAGGGGCGTTCAAAATATTCTCGGTATTGATACGTTACAACCTCTTTTATATATATATTTGTTACTGGCCGCTAAGATTCATCCATTGACATTAAAAAAAAGTAAAATTGGAACCGAGATGTTCTTTTGTTTTTCTGCAATTGCCGAACAAACATGAACACCATGAGCGAATTAACAATTTTAACGAAATTAGAGCACCGATCCGTCATAAAATTCTTGACAAAACAGGGTAAAAATCAAAAAACCATAAAAGAGGAAATGGATTGTGTTTACCGTGAGTCTGCTCCTTCTTTATCTACTATTCAAAAATGGTCAAGCGAATTTAAGCGTGGAAGGGAGAGTATTGAAGATGACCCTAGACCTGGCCGGCCTGTAGTGGCTACCTCACAAGAAAATATTGATAAAGTGGAAAAACTTATATTGGAAGACGGCCGAGTGAAGGTAAAATCTATAGCTCAAGTAACCAATCTCTCTATTGGTACCGTACATGACATTATACATGACCATCTTAATATGTCAAAAGTAAGTGCAAGATGGGTTCCGCGAATGCTGACGCTTCTTCAAAAGGATATGCGTGTGGCTTGCTGTTCAGATTTTATCGACCTGTGTGGTGAAAATCCCGATGAGGTGCTGCAAAAAATAGTTACTGGAGATGAAACCTGGGTTCATCATTATGACCCAGAGAGCAAACAGGAGTCCATGCAGTGGCACATTAAGGGTTCAGCTCATCCCAAGAAGTTCAAGGTAATCCCGTCAGCTGGCAAGGTCATGGCCACAATATTTTGGGATTGTGAAGGAGTTTTGCTTATCGATTATAAAGAAAAAGGTGTAAATATCACAGGGCAGTACTACGCTAACGTTATACGTCAATTAAGAGATGCGATCAAAGAAAAGAGGCGAGGAAAGTTAACCAAAGGTGTTCTGCTTCTGCATGACAACGCCCCTGTCCATACTGCTCATATTGCCAAGGCAGCTATTGTTGAATGTGGGTTTGAAACTGTTACTCATCCACCCTATAGTCCGGACTTAGCCCCAAGCGACTTCTTTTTGTTTCCCAATCTTAAAAAGGATCTGCGTGGAAATAAATTTTCTGACGATGAAGCATTGAAGACGGCCGTGGAGGAGCATTTTTACACCAAAGATAAAAAATATTTTTATGAGGGATTAAAAAAAATAATTGATCGATCTTATAAGTGTATGAACATAGGGGGGGAGTATATTGAAAAATAAAAATATCAAACTTTTCGTACTTGTTTGTTTTTATCCACATACCGAGAATATTTTGAACGCCCCTCGTATACCCGTGAAAATCAAGCGCTAAAAATTTAAAGAACATCACCCCTCGTCTAATTGTCTGCTCTGGTGACAAGAGGGCTGGTTCTTTTCTCACCCAGAGATTCAGCATAGCGATTCAGCGAGAAAATGCGGCACGCGTTTATTTGACTATGGTACACGCCGACACGATAAGCACCTTATGTTTTTCTTTTATTATAGTTTATATTTATTATTTGTTTATATTGAATTTACAATAATAATTGGTAAAGAAAATAAATAAATATAATAACAATAATAAATAAAACAACTTACCAACCAGCACCGAAAAACAAAACACAACTGCGACTGCCCTAATCATGTCGATGGCTAACATAAAAGTAAATAACAATAAATTCATTAACACAATTTATACCTGTGTATTTCAAAACAGACTTTTTTTATTAGGTCAAGATGTTTAATTATCTTTGTCTAGTACCTGATACGAGCTGCCCTTCACACTAATTTCTATCTCTGAGTGACTGATTACAAAGATAATACTAAATATTGGCAGTGATGTTATAACGCGTTCATTAATTAATCTATATAGGGGGGTTTGACGTTTTTGAATCCCTCTCGCTCGCACAATCCCATATATAACATTTTTTTAAGTCTGAGTGAACTTTTAAGAAATGTATAGGTACTATCAACTTTTTGAGAAATAAAATATCGGATTTTTTTTGTTTAAATGGTATATTTTTGATCATTCGTTGTAATGAGTGTGATGTAGTTCGCATATTCTTGTGTATACATATATTGTATGTAGTATAGTTATGTATATATGTATGTATGTATGTAAGTACTATTAGTATGTAGTATATATACTTTTTTATTATTTTGTTATAGCTGACCTGGCGAACTTCGTACCGCCTAACACTCATTGAATGGTCAAGCTTAATATAAATTTCTGAACGCACCCATATATATTTGACAACCAACATTGTTTGACATGTACGAAACCCACGAACTTGTTGTATGGGAAAATGTTTTTTCTATAATTTTATTTTTTTCTTCATTTTTCCAATTTTATTTAAGTTATTCTGCTGTTCGGGACGGAGATAAATCCAACAAATCAAAAACCGTGAAAATCTGTCCAGCTGATTTCGAGTTATAAGTGTTCTAACGAACCCGACTTTGTTTTATATATTAAGATTTACTTATTATGCAATCTAATATGTCAGAAACCTTCCCTGATATTCACACAACATATTCTCAGAGTTTCATCCCGATCGGTCAAGTAGTTTTGCAATGCATAGGGAACACACACACAGACATTCACCTATGTTTTATTTTTTATTTATTTATTGGTTTGGTTAAAGGGTTCAGTGAAAATCAGCGCTGCAGCATCTACTGTTGCAGCCTATGCTGACCTGAACACCTATTTGTCATAGCAGCTCATTTTCTTTTCTCTTTTTACCAAGTTTATTATTTTAAGTTTTTTTACTATTACTTTTTTTTTCTCTTATGACTAAGCTGTTTTTTGATAAATAAATGTTTTCTTTTTTTCTTTCTTCTTTCTTTATATATATATATATATAGATATAATATTTCATATATTTTTTTTTAAGTCTTTAATAGTTTAAGAGTAGACAAGTATAATCTTAAGTACCTACCATTATCTAATAGTGGCTGTATTTTTTTTTCATTAAGTGTAAATATCGAATTTAAGTATCGATAAAAGAAATTAATCGCTCTTGAACTGAAAACAATTAAGTAGATTATAAATTTCAAGGTGTGCATTTCACAATTTTAGTATTGTTAGTAAAGACGAACTCGTATTAAATTCAAATCAAATTCAAATCTAATTATTTTTATTTCCTTAGGTTATCTTGTAACAACTTGGGTCTTGTTTTAATGATACGCTCTCTATACCCACTCACCATACTACCTTTGTGTCCAAATCGTTCGCAGACAGACAGACAGTGGGTAATAATCACGCGCTGGTAATTCATGCATTTAGTGCTGGGCACCGTTACTGGTGGGTCTCCATAGCACAGATCCCATGTTTTGGAGCCCAGGGCACATTATTAGTTAAAGCACCAGCCTGCCCCCTACATTACTTCATTTTTATTTTAAAGTAGTATTGTATTTTGTTTTTTATTTGTAATTTTATGTAACTAGTACTATTTTTAAGCTATTTTGTATTAGGCTTTTTTTTATCAATAAAATATTTGAATTTGAACAGCGCCTGTATGGCTCACGAGCCCAGGGGGTCTGGGTTCTGCTACTTCAGTTCTCCTCCAGGAGCACTTTTCTAGGAAGTGGTCTCCCATTGGGGGGCCGAGAGCAAGACGGAGCGAAATATCGAAATATCCAGAATACTGGAGATGCTTGAAGTGACTATTGTCGGCCTGTTAGAACGTACGTCTAGTCAGGCCACGACAAACTCCTCAATAGTAGGCATCTTGAAATCTCGAGCTATGACGGAATTACGCACGAACCATGGTGCTCGGGAAACCACTCTGAGCGATATGTTCTGCTGACTTTGGATCTTGTCCCTATTAGTTTTGGCCAGAAGGTGGTGAGTAGGTGGAAAGTATCCACTGTTCTTGCCGATAAACCCAGTAAAGTGTATCCACACGTTTCGGGATCAGGCTCGAATTTCCGTCATGCCGGCAGAGTGTTAGGGACTGATGTCAGTCATGAGTCTCTGATTCCAGTTGCTAACATTCATGGACCTTGCACGCCACTTACCATCAGGTCGGGGCAAGGTCTCATGTCGTGTTAGTATAAAAAAAAACATAATAATGTGTCATCTGTCGAGTTTGATAAGCTAGTGAATACACTTAAAGCTGCCTCCGTTGCCTAGCGGTTATGTCCGTGGATTTACCTTTGGTCGGGGCACAAGAAATATCTAATGTATTTGTGATATTTCTCGAGTTTGGTACGCTAGAGACATCGAGAGCTTGCCACTTATCATGATAGGCCTATAGTAAAGTTGGATAAAAGTGAATCTACTTATTTAAAAAAAAAAGCGAGGTTTTTGTCTACCCCGGAAGGGATACAGTCGTAATGATACTTTACTTTTTTATATTTTTAAATAATAGAGGGGTTAATGTTATGGAGCTTGAAATGCCATGTCTCGGTAAATTTGCAACGATTCAAAAATACCTATATTAAAAATTGCCTTATTTGTGTGTGTTTTAACACTATATTAATTAAATTAAACATAATAAAATACAATAAAACTGTTCAAAATTCAACTGAAACAATCACTGCCTTTATATTGGCTAATCTGGAGATTTAATGTGAGAGCAGTTTTCGGTACAATCTACATTACAATGAAAACCACCAAAAAGCCATTTCCATTCTCTCCCTACTCTGAACGCACTAACAAAACAATTAAATTATCGAACTGTGAATGCCTTTGGAACTGATATCGGGCACATGAGAAGCTTCATTATTTATTAAGACACAAACAACAGTATATAATATGTAAGGTAAATTAATTCCTAACAAAAAAAAGAGATGGAAAGATTGTATGTACGTAGTAAAGAAAGAGAAATAAAAAAATAAGTAATGGCGAATGTTGTCTTTTATTAATCACCAACCTTTACATGGCGCTGCGGACAGGATTTTCTTATAAAGATTGTTTATTAAAATCATTGATTAAAGTGTAAAACTAAATAAACTTAGATTTCAGTAACAAATGTAAAAAGTCACTTAGAATAATAATTCAGAAACATTTATTGTGAAATTTAAAAAAAAAAACTTTTTTTAAAATTATTTTTTTTGTTAATTTCAAGGGGCATGTAAGGTAAATTAATTCATAACAAAAGAAAGAGATGGAAAGATTGTATGTACGTAGGAAAGAAAGAGAAATAAAAAAATAAGTAATGGCGAATGTTGTCTTTTATTAATCACCAACCTTTACATATATACTTAACATTAGATTATTACACAGTTTGAAAACTTATCTAGTACATAAACTTTTTACAGTTGAGCACAGCATTTGTCAACTTGTATTTTTCGAATTAAAGTTATAATAAAGCAAAAATTGTGTCAGGAGCCAGGGCGAAAGGCAATACCTAATACATCATCTAAAACTGAATCCATATAATACGGGTGCCTTCAATTCGGTGCTAGCTGACCCTTGTTCCCAATCGGCTAGGATTTTTTTAAATATTTATAAATAAGAAAAGGCAGTTGGAAAACTGATAATTGTGTGTTTATTTAGGTTAAGTTACGATGGGGCTGACATGCTCAATTTGGGTAAAAGCCCCTAATAAAATATGATTTAAAAAAAAAAAAAAAAAACAAAAATAATATAAAAAAAAGCAAACAAAATTAAGCTAATAAACTTATAACTATATATGTATTTACAATTTAAATTAAAAACTAATATATATATATACATATATTTTAACATTTTGGACTTTCCAGACATATTGCAATGCTTACCTATTTATTTGAATTGAATATTGTTTTAGTTTCCTGTGAGATTTCGGAAATGGTTGCAAGACCTTGTGTTTGAAAGTATTAAAAGTTTGTATTAAAAGCGATTTGCTGAAAAGATTATTTATTTATTTATTAACACAATTTCACAGCATTATTAACTTTCTTATAAACAACTAAATTTGGGATGGGAAGTATGATAGGGATGTTGAAAGAAGAGTGAACGCGGGAAATAGTGTCAACGGTGCCCTGGGGTCACTGATCGGCAGTCGGAATATAAAGAAAAGCTCGACTCGCCATACACAATGCCATGCTTGTACCGACACTTATGTATGGAAGCGAGACGTGGATATGTCAGAATACGCATGAGAGTAGAGTTAATGCAGTAGAAATGAGGTCGTTGCATCGGTTATGCGGCGTCACTTTGACGGACCGCATACGTAATGACATAATACGCAAAAGGGTAGGTATAAAAGAAAGCATAGGGACAAAAATATGGAAAGGCATGCTCCGATGGTTCGGGCATGTTAAAAGGATGAATGAAGAGAGATTAACGAACCAGATATAATGCAAAAGTTGTGGGTAAAAGAGGCCCTGGCAGACCAAGACTCACGGATCTAGGATCAATAAAACAGGCCATATTTTTTTTTAAATACTAGCACGACATGTGAACTCACTCCCACCTGATGGTAAGTGGCGGGCCAGGTCCATGAATGTTAGCAACTGAAATCAGACACTCATGACTGTCATCTGTCCTCCCGAAGCTTTACTGGGTTTATCGGAACGATTCATGGGCAAAATTAACACCACATTCCTTTATTCTGCCCAACCCAACTAAAATACTGTATGATTCCCGTAATGCTATCTTGGAAGGAACTTAGGCCCTTAGAAGACAAATTTCTAAGCATTCCATGGATTCACCGTGCGGGTGCCGTGTCCATTGTGTGTGGGTAAGAGATGAGAAGAATAGTGTCTCGGGCTTGCGACCGACAATAGGCTGGTTTAAGAAAAGGAGGCCTCCCTTTTTTATTTTATTACGTGATAATACGCTCACCATCCACCATTCTACTTCTCTCCCTACCCAACCAAATACTGTATGATTCCAGTAATATTAGTTTAAAATCTATTAAATTTCAGAGTAGATACCCTGGTGGAAGTTGTCTTTGTATTCCCACATTTCTGTTCTCTTTCCTTTACTTCCTATTGTTCCCTATTCCTTTTAAACAAGACTTAAATTTGAGCTAAAAATATATTTGGACTTGTGGGTAAGTACCTTACAACTTACGACATTCCAGAATGAACACCTTAAAGTAACTTTACTTTGCTCTACTTTAAAAAGTTAAAGAGGAAATTGTCTAGTTTGTTCTTCACTATATATATATATATATATATTATGTATATATATTATATATACTATATATTATGTTTTCAGAATTAGTATGTTTATATTAATAAGTGGATAGACTACCTTAATAAAAATAATCAAATTAAATAACTAAAAACTAAACCTAATAAAAAAAATCTATAAATAAAAAATGTCCTTAAGAGACGACTCATCAGAGATAGTCCCAAAAAGACTGGCAACTTTTCCCCTCTGTATAATGAGGCTGACGTGACGTGGATACTGAAAGTGGGTCTGGTTAATTATAATTTAATAATATTTAATTTATTTGTAATTCTCCAGTATGGTACGCTAGAAACATCGACGAATTTGCCACTTGTCATGATTGGTCTATAGTAAAGTTGACTAAATGTGAATCCGCTTATTTATAAGCGTGGTTTCTGACCACCACGCCAGCGCTAAAGCGGGAGCCGCAGCCGAAAGCGCAGTCTGGCAAGCGGCGCAAATACGTATCTATAATCAAAGACGTCTGCTTTGGTGACAAGAGGGCTGGTTTTTTCCTCGCCCAGAGAATCAGCATAGCGATTCAGCGAGGAAATGCGGCCAGCGTTCTTGCCACCATGCCGCGCGGATAAGATTTATAATTACTATTTATGTATTTTATTGCTTCCAAATATTTAAACCGTAGTTTTTTTTTTTCTGATTGTAAGTGGCCCGCGAAGTCTGTGAGTCTGTGAATGTTAGCAACTGATGTCACGACTGACTCAGTCCTTAACACTATGCCGGCTTGACTGGGCATGACGGCAATTCGAGCCTGATCCCGAAACTTGTGGACGCACTTTACTGGCTTTATTGACACGAACGGTGGATACTTCCTCGCCCCGGTAGACTGAGCATATTACCATCATAAGTTACCACCTGCTTAGCTAAAGGTTAGCTGATAGAAAAAGACGAAATTTGCGTTAAGTTCGCCTTTGTATATACTTCTAAATAAAGTACAATTAAGTGTTTCAATAATAATAAAACTGAATCATAAATAAAAAAGTAAAAAACTCTACACGGGCAACGACTGGTAAAATAGCTAGTTTCATATAATATAAAATATACATAGGTATTACTTTAACACGTTAGGTATACATAGAATATTAGAAAGCCTTAAAAGTGCTCCAAGTGAATCACTAATCCCTGATGAAAATTAATCATCGTACGGGCATTATTCGTGAAACCTGAGAAGAGGCTTCAATCAAATTCTCGTTCGTTCTCAGAATGGCCGTCAATCTATACAAATCTTATTACCTAACTAATGTAATATTGTAACCCAAAGTACGAAAAACATAAACGTTTTTAGTCGGATTACGAATTACTATGTAATTGTTTTTTTTATATACAATCTTATTAGCCCTTTCAGCACGACAAAAAATATTTTGGATATATTAGGTAACTTTGAAATACTTACGGCCTAGAATATCTAATAAAAATAGTGAATTAAATCCTCCACTAGCGAATTCCACAAAGTCCCTATTATAAACCGCTTATACGAGTACGTGCGTTGTTGTTTTCTAATGTGCTAGTGCACCTTGTACGTTGGGTAATATGATGAAAATAAAAATCACTATTGTATGTTGTAAAAAAGGACTAGGACCAAGGACTAGCATAACAATTTAATAAAGATAATCACTTAGTATAGATGAGTGCACGATCTATCGAGGCTGTTACGGAGCGGCAAACCAGAATTTGGCGACCGCTAGATATGTATTTGTAAGAACGCACGCTGGTATTGTCCGTGCTGAAAGGGTTAGAAATAGTTAGTCTATGACAGTCCATTGCCAGTTATAATCGTGTACAACGTGAACTTTTAATTTAATATTGTTTCACTGAAAATATTCACCTTAATGCTACGGATAAAGACATATTTCTAATAATTCCATGAAATCATCGGGTCCATGGAGAGAAAGAAAGAGAAAGGCAATTTCATGGAAATTTTTGCGCACTGTGAACAATTTATATACGATTTAATTACATAAAAAATCGTCACTTAATCATTAAATTTGCCGTTATGATCAGTCTTTACGAATGGGGTTTAAATAACTCATATCATTATTAACACGAAACTACGAGGTGCTGGCAATGAGAAACCAAGTAATAAATCCGAGTGACGGACTAGCGGTCTCTGAATTCATATTAGAATTATCATGTCAAAGAAACACGCCCATAAACGACTGTGTAAACACGTATGTGATTGGTTGTTTCGCCCCATTCTAACACTCGTTCGACGCGGGCTGCTCAAATACAAATGCGAGCGCCGAAAACAGGCATTGATCATACAAAATTCGGTTGAACATAACAAACAATACTGTTTTAAAATCTTTTGAATTTGTACCAGCTCTTTTTTGTATATTTCCAATGATTAAATCTTTGTACTTTACACGTTATTATCAAGTCTCGAGCAATCAAGGAGCAGATGAGGTCGGACGGTTCCCACCAATCATCAATCATCCGTTACAAATCATAATTTAATCTGTTAACAGCTAATACTATGGGTCGAGATTATAATGTTGATTTTTGATACAGGATATTAGGAACATGGGCCTTCCATAAATCCTCCTCCTGCTCCTTGCTTCGTTTTCCTCAATGCTGAGGAAGGATCACTTTGTGATTCACTTTGGCGCATTGTGGACTGTAGTGTTGAGTGTAACGCGGATCTAGGCAGACCAACGTATCGGGCTTCGGTCATTGTGTCTTATGCCTTTAATTTCGACCATGATCACCAGTCTTTCCAAATCTTCCGAACTTTTCCGTGCTATACGACTAAAATTCTAAAGGACTCGTTGCAGCCAAACATAAGAGACGCAGTGACTTTGAGTTCCTTGAGTATTGATACATTGGTTCTCCGCGCTGTCCATGGAATACGCAAAATACGCCTCTCCTTCTCCTTAGTCGGTACCCCACTGTTGGGGATAGTGACTCCGTCGCAGTCCATCCACTAGCCGTTTCCAGTGGTTGCGGTCTTCGGCGCAATGGATGGCTTGGTGTACTGGGATGTTTAGGTGGTCAGTCACCTGACTGGACCATCGTTTGGGGCTTCTTCCTCTTGTTCTTTTACCGTCTACTTTTCCCGTTACTAAGAGTTTTTCCAGATTGTCGGCGCCTCTTCTAGCAATGTGGCCAAAATATTGCAGGATTCGGGTAAAGCAGACGGCAGAAAGTCTCTGTACCTTAGCAAGTTTGATCTCTTCGAGCACGGAAACGTTAGTGCGTCGTGCGGTCCAATGAATATTAAGCAAACGACGCCAGCACCACATCTCAAATGCATCACTTCTTGCCCTATCTGCGGCTTTTATAGTCCACGTCTCTGAACCGTACAAGAATATGGAGAATACGAGCGTTCTGACAATGTGGATTTTTGTCTTGCTGGATATGTTGTTATCTCTCCATAATTTGTCGCCTTATACGCCTCTAGTACATCTCAAAGACGACAGGACTACAATTTTTGCATTTAAGTAAAATTTCAATACGTAATAAATATGAATCATGGTATGGGCTTTTAACGATTGATGGATTCAAGCAGATTTTCAGATTACAGGGGCCGAGATTTAAATTCTTTGATTAAAGACCGAGGCACTGAATTAAGATGTTTCAGCCAATTTTAAAAATATTCATTCAACTTTAGAAGAATCTTTGCAGGATTAATTTTAAAGCGTTTCATAACGTTATGTCTGTAGCGGCATCAAAAGTTAATAAATTTATTATTATTCAACGAGGAAATGCGGCGAGCGTTTTAGGTACCCTCCCTGGTAGTAAGCCCTTAGTTTATTTTGTAGAATAGTTTTAATTTCATAGGTAAACTAAAAAGTTTAGTTTTAATTTAAATTAGTTTTTAAACTGCCTCCGTGGTCTAGCGTTTAAGTCCGTGGATTTAGACTCGAAGGGTTCGATTCCTGGTCAGACACAATGATATTTAATAATGTAAATAAATTAATTAAATAGGAAATAATATAAAATAATATAAAACAAAATATAAAATAAATTATATTAAAATAAACTAAAAAAAAATACTTACAAAACCAAAAAAATATATACTCGTAAATGATATCCGCGCGGCATGCTGGCAAGAACGCTGGCTGATTCGCTATGCTGATTCTCTGAACGAGGAAAGAACCAGCCCTCTTGTCACTAGAGCAGACAATCAGACGAGGGGTTCTGTTTTTTAAAAGCGTTTTAGCGCTTGGACCCCACGGGCCAAAAGTCTGGTCAAAATAAATAATAATAATAAATTCTTTATTGTACAGAACCAAAAATAGTGTGGGTACAAAGGCGAGCTTAATGCTATAAATGCATTTTCTACCAACTAACCTTTGTGAATGGGGAGCCATTATAAGCGGGTGCAGAAATAATATTGTGATCAACAATTAAATTAATTAAATTAAAATAAATAAATAAATTTATGATTTAATTTATTTGTGATATTTCCCGAGATTGGTACGCTGGAGACATCGACGAGCTTGCTACTTGTCATTATTGGCCTATAGTAAAGTTGGCAGAATGTGAATCCGCTTCATTATAAGCGTGGTTTCTGACCACCCCGGAAGGGAAACGGTCGTGACGATACTCCTTTTTTCTATATTTTTTTTAAATCTATTTTATTTTAATATTTATGACAATTTATTTTACAAGTTGGTATCCTGGAACGACGAACGGTCGTATTGTAAATCTATGACAAATGTACGTAAGAAAAGTATGTCTCATTGGTACATGCCGGGGCTCGAACTGCTTTTTTTATTATTATTATTATTACAGCCTCTAGAACATAGCGTCCTAGACCTCCACTGAAATCAGACACTCATGACTAACATCAGTCCCTATCACTATGCCGGCTTGACTGGGCATGACAGCAATTCGAGCCTGATCTCGAAACGTGTGGATACACTTTACTGGGTTTATCGGCACGAACGGTAAATACTTCCTGTTGGAGATGGGGCTTCCAGAACATTTATTTGAAGAATTTGGTCTACAGGCTAGTGAGACGGGTTAGCGAAGCTCTGATATTAATTTTAATGACAATTTATTAACGTTTCCACAATCTGATATTAGTGGAACCGGACGAGGCACGGGAAACAGTGGTGTTGTAAATAAATGATAATAGTACTTAAGAAAAGTGTATTTCTCATTGTTACATGCCAGGGTTCGAACGAAAAATTAAGGTTTTTTTTATTTTAATAATAAATAAATATTTCCAGACAGGTCACACAGCGCCATCTAGTTTCCGTGGTAAGCTACGAGGCTTGTGTTACGGAAACTAGATGGTTGATAAACTACATATTATACTATTTTTTTGTAAATATATACATATTATACATATAAACACCCAGACCGAGACAAATTATACAATGTACAACTTGCCCCTGGTGGGAATCGAACCCACGATCTCCCGAGTTCACGGCAACGTTTGTTACCACTAGACCACGGAGGCGGTCAAATTCTTCAGTACTATCGTATGTTGATATACTAAAGTATCATTTTTTAAATATCTTTTTACTTTGCATTTCGCTTGAAGATTCTGGAGCGCTAAAAGGAAGCGTTTCGTTCACTTAGGTGCAAGCTTGATTTATGCTTCCTCTCCTAAATGAAATGGAACAAAATACTCTTAAGTAACAGTAACAACAGTTGTTGGTCGCTTTTTCCGCATCTTTTTGAATAATGCCTCAAACTCTTTCGCTTTAGTTATACAGCATTTTTGGGTGTTTTCTTTTATACGAAAAATGTGACGCAGTAGTTTGATTGTTGTCATTTTTCTATATTTTTTTCCATCGGTCGACAATCTATAACCGACGGTCGACAATTGACCGCCTCCGTAGTCTAGTGGTAACAAACGTTGCCGTGAACTCGGGAGGCCGTGGGTTCGATTCCCACCGGGGGCAAGTTGTACATTGTATAATTTGTCTCGGCCTGGGTGTTTATATGTATAATATGTATATATTTACAAAAAAAAAGTATAATATGTAGTTTATCAACCATCTAGTTAGAAACACAAGCCGCGTAGCTTACCACGAAAACTAGATGGCGCTTTGTGACCTGTCTGGAAATATTTATTTATTATTAATTTATTTATAATAATATGTAATAATAATAATGTCCTGGTCGGGACACAAAAATATTTATTAATGAAAACTTATTGTTTATAAAAAATAAATGACATTGAATTTCAATGCTTTAACAGCTGATGATAATAATGATGAAGCGTCATATTATACTATTAATGATATTGTAAAACAGCAAGTTTAGCTCGCGCAATGAAACAATTAAATATATTGTTTTAGAGAAAATGTTGACTCACTCGCACGTCTAGAAATGTTTCGTGCAGAGAAAATGCATTACGAAGCGTCATTTGTCTCCATATACACAAAATGCAAAACGCTCTGTTTACCCATGTACAGTCAGTGAAAAGGACGTTAGCACTATTTAAATAATATACAATATAACCTTAGCTGCATCTCAGTCTTTTTTTTTTATACTAGCACGACATGTGACCTTGGGCCCATCTGATAAGCGGCGCGCAAGGTCCATGAATGTTAGCAACTGAAGTCAGACACTCATGACTGACATCAGTCCCTAACACTATGCTGGCTTGACTAGATGCTTTTTCACATTCGCTTGAAGGACTCCAAGTTATAGGAAAGTGAAAACACAGAGGCTGGAAGAGCATTCCACATCTTTATCGTGCGACAGATGTATAAGTCCCCAAATGTATACGTATGGTGACTACGGTATGTGGGTGCATATTCTGACCTGTGCGTGTGGTTCGGTTGCGGAATGAAGAGGGAGGGATTAGGTTATAGAGTTCTTCGGAGCACTCACCATAGTATAGCCGGTAGAACGCTCAGAGAAGCCACATCTCGGCCAAGCTTTTTGCTATAGGAATATAAAAACAACATAATCATTAAATATAATTTACATAAACATAATTTAAACAACCATAGTAGAATAGTAACACATCGAACTTTATAATTTAACGAAATGGACAGCGCAGTCGTCCAGGCTCAGATGCTCAACGTTCCTGGGTTGAGGTTAGGGATTATCCCCGGTTTTCTGAAAGTATCTTGGCGGGTACTACTCGCAGGTGAAAAAAAAACGTCAAGTGCCTATATATAACTTCGATGATTGGACGAGAACATGTGTATGCAACGTGAAGCGATTAAACTATGTTTTTACTTAGTTTATTTTGCAAGTAGACATAGGACTAAAATAGATGTATACTGCGCTTTTAAATGTATTTTTTACAGCATTGATACCATCAATTGGGATGAAAAAAAAACACAAATATGGTATACTGAGCACGACATGTGACGTTGCACCTACCTGATGGTAAGGGTATGCAAGGTTAAAGAATGGGAGCAACTAACGCCAGCAACTGATGATGACAGACATCAGTCCCTACTATTTTTCACACTTTGCTCGATGGACTTCAGGTTATAGGAATGGGTAAGCGCACTGTCTGGAAGAGCATTCCACATCTTCAGCGTGCGAAAGATGTAAAGTATCATCACGACCGTTTCCCTTTCGGAATGGTCAGAAACCACGCTTATAAATAAGCGGATTCACATTTAGCCAACTTTACTATAGGCCAATCATGACAAGTGGCAAGCTCGTCGATGTCTCCAGCGTACCAAACTCGAGAAATATCACAATTAAAATAAATATTATTTAAATGTATTTATTTACATGAATAAATATTTTTGTGTCCCGACCAGGAATCGAACCCGGTACCTCCGAGTCTAAATCCACGGACTTAACCGCTAGTGACGACAGACTAGCTAGCTAGGGCAAACGAATTCTAGAGTGAGGACCACGGGACGACGTAGAGTGGGACGATCCCCCGCCCTATGGATGGATGACCTAAGAAAGGTCGCTAGGGGTTGGATGAGGGTTGCAAAAGACCGCTTGCAGTAGCAAGCTTTGGGGGAGGCCTACATCCAGCAGTGGAGAGACACAGGCTGATGTTGATGATAAGTTTGTCGAGCTCTTCAGAACACTCACCGTCAGAGGTTTATCTCGGCGAAGCAGCAGCGATAACCCATAGAATCATACTAAAACTGTCAACTTTACGATTAGGACTCTTTTGAAATATATCTAGCTACATGCTTACTTTTGTATCTATTTTGATGCATTTATCATTTTACTTCTCGTGTCGAAACAACTGTAAAAAGTATGAGATTGAAATGCAGTGAGTTCTTGTTTTTTGTTGTACAACCGCAGTGCCCCTTTGAGCAATTTGGAGTACGCTCGCCACTGAGTGCCATCCAAAAAGAACAATGCTTAACTACAGTTTGAATTCAAGTACAGACAGCTAAAACTGTGTTGGACCACCTAAAAACATAGTAAAGGGTGTGTTAATGTTTTTCGTTTTTTTATATTTAAATTAAATACATTAGAATGAATTCTAATATGGTTTATTTAATACTACTTAAATAAAAGATTAATTATTAAATTTTATTTGTGAAACCAAACGTTTGCAAACACATTTTTCTAGCAAGATAAATCCACTTCACATATTATAAATGACTTGTTAGCTGCTCTTCACAAATTATTGACAGAGTGATAAGTCGCCGAGGAGACATTGACCAATGACCCAGACCTAACTACTACTGATGAGTCTACAACCCTTTACCACCCAATTTGGCAGCAGTTCCTAGTTCGATGCTCCAGCGTTTGATTAAGAATTTGTGTTCTAGGTTAAACAAACGTTTCAAAGTTCCATTTATATTATCTCCGACACCTACACGACGCATTCTCACAAAAAGTTTCGTCAGTGGTTCTCATCAATAGTATTATATTTACATATATTGTAAATTTATTATTTGGTTTATTTTATTTTTATTATTTCAGATTTTATATTTTCCATTTTATTGTTTTTTTTTTTTTTTTTTTTTTTTCTTTTTTAGTTTTTTTGTTTTATGTTATGTTGTTTATTGTTCTTAGTTTTAAGTTTAGGTTAATTTTACTTTAGGTTTCGTGTTGTTATTTCAGCGAGCACCTAATTATTTAATTTTAGCTATCGGTGGCAACTTGTCAATAGCCATACACTACCCATATGTACTGTATATATATTTTATGTATCTAGCTGTAAGTTATCCTTAAACATTTTTAAAAAAGTAAAAAAAAAAGGTAAAGAAAAAGAATTTGTTTTTTTAGAAATTAAATTTACGAACTGTACTTTTATTTGGTATCAAATAAAACTAATTGGAATTAATACTAATGTATTTTATTTAAATTTCGAAAACAAAATACTTACATTCTGAAACACCCCTTATTACGCAGAGACACATTTATATCAAAGTCAGAATCAATATATCTTTATTCACATAAACCTATCACATGCATTTGAGACACATCATTCAGTCACTAGTCAATACTAGCAGCTTAGCAGAGTCTAATGATGTTATATGTTTAAGATATATTTTTTTTATCTGACTAAGAAGTGGATATGCAAGGAAAACTCAACTTTACAAATTAAAGCAAATACAGAATTACACAAAAAAAAAACTTAATATTCAGTTATGAATACCTACACAAATACAATAATGGTAAGTCAGAATTTAGTTAGAGTCGCCCGTGAGCAATCCAAAAATCCGATTCAATGGAAGACCTCTGCTTTTGAGAACAATAAATTGAACGTGCTCGGCAGAGGTCCCACGCCCCCACAGCAACACCCGATTGCGGACGTAACGCATGTGCCAGTCGTACTCCCGTTCAACCAGGCCTTTAAGATGTGGATTGGGACCCGACACACGTGCCACCATTGTAATGACCGCCTCCGTGGTCTAGTGGTAACAAACGTTGCCGTGAACTCGGGAGGTCGTGGGTTCGATTCCCACCGGGGGCATGTTGTACATTGTATAATTTGTCTCGGTCTGGGTGTTTATATGTATAATATGTATATATTTACAAAAAAAAAGTAAAATATGTAGTTTATCAACCATCTAGTTTCCGTAACACAAGCCTCGTAGCTTACCACGGAAATTAGATGGCGCTGTGTGACCTGTCTGGAAATATTATTATTATTATTAATGACCGTCTAAGAAAGAGACGACCACCGTAAACGAAACTTAAAGCTACTTTACACTTGTAAACTTAAGTTTAGATACATACAATAAAGCCAATTAATAGTTGGAAACTAGTACTTAAATAGTTGAACTATAGAAAGAAAAAATAAGGTGCCAGATACTAATTTTTTTTTTTTAAATAAAATAAACAATGTCTAAAATACTAACAACGACTTTCGAAGCAGCATAACAATTATGTCCTTCTAAAGTTATAAAGTCGTATATTGTGATGACAAACTAATATCTAAAATATATAATAATAAATTTACTCAATAAGAAAAAAAAAACAGCAAGTGCTCGTCTGGTAGCTAGCGTAAACCGTAAAACAATCAATATATCTGCAAAGTAATAGAAGAAATTTTGAAAGCAAAGAGAAAGATTATGACCGTCTTCAAGAAGCTTGAAACGAGTCTATCGAGATTGTGATTGAGAATAGGTATTTGAGACAATGCTTGCAAACAGAGATGCCAAACGTACCTTGCTCCTTGAGTGATAGAGACCGTTGCACACATAATGACTTTACTCGTATTACCTATTATTATTATATACCTATCATTTAGTCGATTTAATCAACATCGCATAGCAGTTACTACCTACTCCTAAACTTTATAATTTTTTGATGGTTGGAACTTTATTTGTTTAAATAGAGAATTATCAGTAAGGTCAGGTGGGGTAAGTGAAACGAAGGGGTAAGTGAAACACCCAACCATAATCAATAAACCATAGCATTTATCGATACCGTCGTGCAGTCGGTAAAACAGGAATAACGAAGTGGTTCCATCGCTCTCAAATAGATGTCGCTACTATTATTCTGTAAAATGATAAATAAGATAGAAATCTGACATCTGTCAAACCACAAAACACGAGTTGGACGCTGCGTCATATTTTCGTTTTTTCAGGTGTTTATAAAACAGTTTTTGGAGTTTTTTTATGGTAAGTACAGTACATAATGTGTATATTTAATGTTCTAATTATTATTTCCGTCTTAAACCTACAGACATTGATTTGCGACGTATTTGAAAAGGTAACTTTAAAAAATCCTGTCCGGTATAAGTGAAACACTATTGGTCGGGGTAAGAGAACATACCATAGTATGTTTTAATTTGATTATTTTACTATTAATTACACAACGAGAGGGCTTGAAATTCATACCATAAAAAAGCTGATTAAAGGAAGAGTATCTTTGCCTGTTATACTGAATTAAACGAAAATCCATTCTGGGCTAGTACTTGTTTAATAAAATTAAAAGAAAAGTATGTTTCACTTACCCCACCTGACCTTATATCCGACTGTATTCCTTTGTTTATTTAATGTCTAAATTTTAATTAGGAATTATTATTATTAGAAATTGATATTTTTTGTAGTTGGTGGATCTTCTTTCCGGAATCAATTTAAAGATAAACGTATAATTAAGCTTGTTACCTTTAAAAGCCATGGTTCTTGCGCATAAAAAAGCGATCTTTCTATTTCGTTCGTACCATTCTTATTTCTCGAGAAGCCTTTTTCTTAAGTCATTTGAGTGTAGCTAGTTAAATATAACTAAAGGCCAAATCAAACAGACTCGACGCGACATTTAATATTATTTATATTACCTCGTTAATATATAAAAAAACTGATTCAATTTATTAATTACCTCGAACATTATTATTACTGGTACATATAAAAAATTGTAACATAAAATTTAATCTAATAGGCACTTAAAAATATCATTAACACAATAATTGCAATTTTTCTTGCTACATGTGGCACAATTTTTCATATTATTAATATTTTACTCCCAATTTGCAACTTAACTGCCTCCGTGGTCTAGCGGTTAAGTCCGTGGATTTAGACTCGGAGGTACCGGGTTCGATTCCTGGTCGGAACATAAAAATATTTACATTTACAATATTTAATTAAAATTTAATTTATTTGTGATATTTCTCGAGTTTGGTACGCTGGAGACATCAACGAGCTTGCCACTTGTCATGATTGGTCTATAGTAAAGTTAGCTAAATGTGAATCTGCTATTTATAAGCGTGGTTTCTGACCACCCCGAAAGGGAAACGGTCGTGATGATACTTTACTTTACTTTCTGATACTTATCTGCGATAATACAGTGATTTCTTTAAATTATGCGCTTCGATTCTTTTTTATTTTCATTGTAATTTATACGAGTAAGTTATCCATTAAATAAAACAGATTTCTTAAATTTTACACTTTTTTGTTATTCCTCGTAGTTTTGAATATGACCATCCTATAAGGTGGTTAGTAGACCGGTCGCTCGCACTATCGTTTTGTCCGCGTCTGTAGGTATCGCTCCCGCAGTCTGTGTGTTTAGGCCTTAAGTGAAATTCAATGGACTTTTCATGTAGAAGAGACAGTGAAGAGAAGTGACCCTTCTGACAAGTGGATCGGCCTCGAAGCTCTATTCTACATTTTTACATCGGTATATTTAATGAAAAAATATATATATTTTGTAATAGTTAAATGTTTATTTTAGTAATTGTACAATTTATTATATTATATGGGCTCGATACACCCAAAAATCATTAAGCGCACTGCGAGTCCGTTATAACAGGGTGCTGTTGCAGCTGCCGCGCTGCGTTTCTGCAGTAAGTAAAAAGTAAAAAAATAAATATTGCACAAAAAATATCTAAAATAAAATATAGTACATGGGCGAGCTTAATACCTTAAAGGTATTCTCTAACAGCTAACCTTTGGGAGAACGACAAAAGATATTGTGGGATGCAGAGTTAAAAGGAAAAATGTATAATAACTAATATTATCAATACATATATACTTAAATATACACATTATAAATACATACACATAATACATAAATATAAATATACTTATATACAATACTTACATAAATAACAATCCATGTTAAGTTTAGAAATTATATCTCATTTTGCTTTTTAAGAAAGTAAGAAGTTAGTAGATGCCTAAATATGTTCAACGACGGTGCCAGTCTGATTGACAATGGAAGTTTGTTCCATTCACGAATGCAGTGAATATTAAATTAATATTGATAAACATTTGAGGTGTATACAATCAAAGACTGAACATATTATTTTTAACCAATGCGACACTGACAGTGGGTCTGGTCCACAAGTTTATATTTTTGTATATTTGTATATTTCACCTTTATAACAATCGATTTATTTTGGTATGTCAGTTAACAAATTTTAAAATAATAACAATAATTCCATTAACACCATGCATCGTAGACAAAGGAGCATAGGAATACAATACAGTAGAAGGCATAAGACCATAAAACTATACAACTATTTACAAGAATTTTCCGTCAAAGGCATGTCAATAAATTCTGACAGATTATAAAAAGCATTATTTTTGAAAAAAGAGTTTCAATTTTGTTTTAAATTCATTTGGTTGTAGTCTAGTTATAATCTCAGGAAGTTTATTGTATAATGTAATTTTCAACGGCAAACCTTGTTTAAATGTTTTTCTCAACCTGGTTTGCCTTATATAGATTTCATTCTTGTTTCTTAGGTTATATTTAGTCAAATTAGATATTTTTGGAAGTTGGAAGCTTTCGAATGAACCTCCTGTAAGCAACTATACATACAGAGACGTGACTGTCATAATCTTGGCATCAACAAAATAATTTCGTACTGTGGCTCTGGCTTTTAAATTAAACAATATTCTAATTGATCTCTTTTGTTGTATGAACACTTTTCGAATATCTGCCGCGTTACCCTATATGGTTATAACGTAAGCAATTATCGAATGAACAAAGGCGTAGTAGGCTGTTTTTAAGGTGACAAAATCAACCAAATGTTTTAGCTTACTTAAGGCATACTCGTAATTCGCAGATGCTAGTTTTTTACAGATTTTTTCTATATGACTTTTATGACTTAATGTATTATCTATAGTATACCCTAGAAATGTATTTTTAACGATATTATTTAAATTATATCTATTTGTGATAGTATATTTAACAATTACATTTTTTTCTATATTAAGCAATATGCCATTTGCCTCAAACCATGCTTCTAAAATAGCTGTTGTATCTATTATATTGCTATTCAACTTCACTCCAAGTTTAAGGTCGCTCAGCGAGCTAGAGAGCTATGCTCGGTATTCATTTGATGAATAAGGTCCGAAACGTAGACATCCGTCAGAGAATCAAAGTTACATAGACTTTAAAATTAGTAAGCTGAAGTAGCAAAGGATCGGATATGTCTGTCGCTGAACCGATGTCCGTTGGAATGGAGACCAACTACGGGAAGATGCAAAGTGGGACGACTTCCCGCCAGATGGATGGAAGACCTGAAAAAGGTCGCTGGTGGGGGCTGGATCAAGGTGGCGGAAGATCGTGTAGAATAGCGAGCATTGGGGGAGGTTTATATCCAACAGTGAACTGCCTCTGTGGTCTAGCGGTGAAGTCCGTGGATATAGACGCGGAGGTACCGGGTTCGATTCCTGGTCGGGACAGGTTTTATAATCTCATGGGTGAATTTGAAAGATATTTATTTATTGTTGTATAATTCTGTATTTGTTTCATTTGTAAATCTGCTATAGCTCACTGGAATTTGCTAGTCTTCTGCTAACAGCTTACTCCTTGGACCACTTCGCTGCTTAGTCTTCCACTAACAGGAGTAGAATCATTCTAAATAATTTAAATAATGACGTGTCACAAATGCCTGTAATAGGTTTACGTGAATAAATATATTTTGACTTTGACTTTGACACAAAAATATTGATTGATGTGTAAAATATATTTAATTAATATTTAATTAACATGTGATATTTCTCGAGTTTGGTACGCTGGAGACATCGGCGAGCTTGCCACTTGTCATGATTAGCCAATAGTAAAGTTGGCTAAATGTGAATCCGCTTATTTATAAGCGTGGTTTCTGACCACCCCGAAAGGGAATTGGTCGTGATGATACTTTACTTTACTAGCGGACATATACAGACTCATGGTGATGATGAATTAAATGAATCTACACGTGATGATAATGCAAACAGACAGACAAAGATAGAGAGACATAGCTTATTTTCCATTTATTATATTAGTATGAACGTGGGTCATCTAAAAATAGCAAAAGGTTTTAGTTGGGTGTGAATATCCAGATTTCGCGGTCGGTCCCGCTGTCCAGTTTGCGATAAATATAGGTACCTACACACCCGCACGTTCTCGATACTGGGTTTTGGATTTTTATCATACATTGCGTGTTCTTGATCAAATCAAACACGAGTTCAAAGCAAAGACATCAAAGACAGAGCGGACATTGCTTGATATTTTCAAACAAAATGTTTGTTATTTTATGGTTAATTATTTATTACACCAAAACTTAAAATTAGGTAGGTACATAGGTATATTTTAATACCTGTTTGGCATTTTCTGACCTTAGGTCTCTCCGTCATCCATTGATCTCAATTCTGAGTAGAGTATTAACGGACCGAAGTAACTATAATATTTGTTTGAGCACTCACGCATTGCGTCCGATCTGAATCCGTGAAAACTCGGACCGAAAACTGCTTACGCCGCGCTACTCTGACAAGTAAGTACAATAAACTATCATCATGACCGTATCCGTTCCGGGATATTTAGAAACCACGCTTTTTTGAATTAAGCGGATTCACATTTAGCCAACTTTACAATAGGCATCATGACAAGTGGCGGCTCATCGATGACAAGACTCGTCAATTTGTCGTCGATCAGTCAATTTCACGGACAGCGGAGACAAATTATATGCCATAATTCGGATCTAGGGCTCAATCTCTCACAATAGTTAATTTTAGATTGATATTTCGCGTATTTAGATCGGACGCAGTTGTAAATCGCTCCATGAGTCAGCAGTATCCGCATTCGGTCCGAGTTTTTTAGATCCGTATTTTCACGGATTCAGTTCGGCGCATACATAACACTAGCTAAATAATAAAGAATAAAGTAATACATAAAACGCAATGTACAATGAAAATACAGAACTTGAGTAAAATAACGGAGCAACATTGGCGCAATCTCTGTCCACGCGGTCACAGGGACACGACCTGTCAAGAATTATCCTTATTTATTCCTTCGCTTGGGGGAGGCCATGTGATCGCACAATACGGGCTACATCACCACGAAGATCGACCTGGTTAAGTAGTACACCTAAGACGATCAAACGGGCTGAAATATATTTATATTATCATCACACCCTTTAAAACTCAGAGTACTATACCTGCACTGTTGGAGATAGACCATTCAGAAATTTCCGAAGAATTTGGGCTACACTCACCAAGCTGGCCAGACGGTCTGGTGTCAATTTAAGAATTTATTAACGATTTCACAGATTGGTTTTAATGGAACCGGTACCGGCGGCTTAACGTGCTCTCCGAGGCACGGGAACAGGTGGTATTTTAAATCTATGACATAGGTAATAAAAGTGTATTTCTCATTGGTACATGCCGGGATTCGTACTCTCCTTTTTAGAAAGTAAAGGAAGGTGTTCTTACAACCGAGCCACCATCGCTTCTATACAGAATATAGATAGCCATGATGATGGCGCGGTGGTGGCTGGGTTGTAAGAACGCGTACCTTAAATCCTACAAAGGTTGGTTTAAACCCACCCGGCATGTACCAATGATAAATATACTTTTATTACGTATTTTTGTCATACATTTACAACACCACCATTCCCGTGCCTCGGAGAGCACTTTAAGCCGTCGGTCCCGGTTCGACTAATGCCAACTTGTGGAATCGTTAATAAATTGTAATAAAAAATTGACATGATATTCTCGCCAAGCCGTCTGGCCAGCGTGGCGAGTGTAGGCCAAATTCTCCAGTTCTGGAAGGCCCATCTCCAGCAGTGGAGGTCTAGGACGCTGTGCT
This sequence comes from Tinea semifulvella, assembly GCA_910589645.1. Lineage (NCBI taxonomy): Eukaryota > Metazoa > Arthropoda > Insecta > Lepidoptera > Tineidae > Tinea > Tinea semifulvella. Next base: position 4,164,058 of record OU342604.1, read on the forward strand.
CTAGGGGCTGTAATGAATGAATAATGAATAGATAGCCATGGGATATATATATTTATTTATTAAGGAAACTATTGACATTTAATTCACAAAGATACAAAAATAGAAACAGAAAGTCATTTACAAGTTTTCACTAGTAGTGTTAGAATAATACATATTATGAACGATGAAAGCATCTACAAACTATCACTTCATGCAATAAACTAACAACTGTACAATAACAAAAACTATTATCGTTTAAAGAACTCTTAACTGTCTAGATTGTCCCTAAGGTTGGCTGTCAGAGAATGTCTAGCAACATTAAGCCCGCCCCTTGTACATAGTGCAATAACCATTTAAATAAATAAATATTTTACATTATTTAAACATTTGACAAAAAAAGTCGAAATGCTATTTGTAGCGACACATTTATTTATGTATTTAAAACTTTATTGCACGAAGTACAAAGGCGGACTTAATGCCCGTAGACATTTTCTGACAGCCAAACCTTGGGGACCAATTTGAACTTTTATAGGTGCAATGAAAGAAATATTAAAAGTTAAAAAAATTAACAGCCTTATTATACATATACATATTCTACTGTTATATATACTAAAATATCAATATACTAAATACTAATACATACATAAGTACATAATCTTATACATAAACATACATATATTTCTTCTTTCTGTGTCCCTAATGCCAGAAACAATGTCGCCTTTAACTCTCCAATCTCGCGTATGTGTCGAAGTTGCAACGAACTTTATGTGTCAGATCCTGAGATGGATATATTTAATATGAAAAACACTCATTTAAAATTAACCTCATTAAATTGTTTGTCGGTAGGTATGCATAATACATTGTGGAACGGGTTAGGAAGGAAAAAGTTATTTTGTTTCATGTTATTATTTCATTTTGTTATTATTATGTTTACTTTTATAATCTTATTAGTTATTACTTTTAGTTTTTATAGGTTTTACTTTTAATTGCATTTTTTTTATATATTTTTTTACTATTAACTTTTATTTTATATTATTACCATTTTTTGTATTATTCAATGTTGTGTACATTTTTTTTAGGCTGGCAAACCCGACAGGATTATTTTCAGTAATTGTTTTGTTTGTTAGCTGTTATTTGTTCCTTACTTCGAATAAATAAATAAATATACACTTACTAATATTCTAGGAACCGAGAGACGCATGACCATATAAGGTACCATTCACGTCAAAATATTCTAAAAAGCAATATTTTGAATAAAGCAGTTAAGCAAAGTTTATAAGTTTGAAGGGCAATCGCTAAAATGCTACCTTTTCTCCTGAGAATCTCATGGTCCATTAAATTAGGGAATATTTTTCCTAAACGCTTTGTAGGTCACGTCGGCGAGCATAAATATAAAAATAAGATAATCCATCGTCGAGTCGCTTTAAGAGGCAGTACTAAGGGTAATATACATATTTATTGCATTTAAAATAAATTTTTTTATATGTCCATTAGTGGACTGGACTGTCTATTTTTAATAAAGAAGATTTTTTATTTTTATTTTATACTAGCACGACATGTGACCTTGCGCCCACCTGATGGTAAGTAGCGCGCAAGGTCCATCAATGTTAGCAACTAAAATCAGACACTCATAACTGCCATCAGTCCCGGCACACTATGCCGGCTTGACTAGATGCTTTTTTACACTTCGCTTGAAGGACTCCAAGTTATAGGAAAGTGGAAACACAGAGGCTGGAAGAAAGAGCATTCCATATCTTTAAATAAAAATTAATAAAATCTCGGTGGTTTTATTGCATCTAATGTGTGTGTTTTGCTTACGTTTAGGGCTATCCCTGATTTACATCTAAGCTATGATGAACGTGTTGAAATCTGTATACAGAGTCATACAACTTAGGGGGACAAAGATAGGTATTCACAGATCTCGAAGCACAATATTTCCAGCTTGGCCAAGCACTGCACTTTACACAAAACTTAAATTATTATGATTAGGTTAGTCTTTTGTTTGGATGCAAGCTTGGGCATTGTTAGAAACGATCGCGGTTGCACAAATACAACAGTGACGTTACTACTACTACTACTATACAGTAGTGACATACATTTTTTTGGTGAAGGGAAAAAATAAGCAACTTGAAGAATCTGGATAGTATACCATATATATAATAGGGTATTTTAGTGTATATATACATAATACAGGGATTTTGCATTAATTCTGTAGAATCCATTCAACTGAATGTATTCAATCAATTAACAACATTGGATGGGAGCCCTAGTCTGTGGGGACTAAGTCAAGTGGAATATAACGTGGTTGAATTTGTTAATATTTAAATTTTGTTGTAAATGTATTATTTAAAATCATAAAGTCTTTCAATAATTTGCCAATACTTTTTTATATGTTCAGTAAGTAATTTGTTCTTCTTTAAATTGGATTCGTACTGTAGTAAAACAGTAAGCAGAAAGGTTTAATAAAATATAATATTATCAACGTGTTGATATAGTACGCCACGTGATTGATAGTTTGTCTTTTTGGTTATTTTATTTATCATTTCAATTTCCATCATGGTTTGAAATTGTTGACAATGCAAATCTGCCGTTTAATCCAAATCCGACTTTAGGAAACTGTGGTGAATGACACCAGTACAGGTCCACCAAACACTCACCAGTACGTGTATCCACGTGTCGACTATGACGAATCTTGCAATTTTACTTTTCTTATAAATAAAGTCCAATTTTCGTTAAATATCCATCAAATTCAATCAATCCGGCTCGAGAGACCATGTTGGGAATATGTAGTTGCATGAAAAAAACTGTTCGGAACTTTAGGTATAAATTTAAAGTATATTGAGATACGATACTATCAAACGAAAATGGTTAACAACAGACACATAACAAAACGCCTGTTTTCTACAAGCGGCAAAAGGCAGTGTTGTATATATTATATAGTATAAAGTATCATCACGACCGTTTCCCTTTCGGGGTGGTCAGAAACCACGCTTATAAATAAGCGGATTAACAATTAGCCAACTTTACTATATGCCAATCATGACAAGTGGCAAGCTCGTCGATGTCTCTAGCGTACCAAACTCAAGAAATATCAAATATTATACAGTATATTAAAAATTTAGGCGTAAACGCGTTAACACTTTTTCCGAGTCAACTTTCACTTGGGACAGGATTTAGCTGGTTCTGCTGGATTCAACCACTGTGATAAGCTTTTCCAATAATCGTACAGGATCCATTTCTTATCACAAGTAAAAATACAATTCCAAATTACTCGTTATGTACTGCCTCTTAATCCTGTCTCGTCTTTACGCTTTAGGAATGAAATCTTGTTTTGCACTTATTTTGCAAACAAAAGTGCCGCAGTAGATACCGCATACTCTCATAAATATAAAACATTAGGCTAAACGGTAGAAAAAAGATTTTAAACTTTGGACATTTAAATGTGAATGTGTTATTTTGAGCGGTGATGTCCAATAAAAAAAACAAAAACGCTGTTCGAACTCAGGCATGTGCCAATGATAAATACTTTCTTTATTTATTTTTTCGCTGTTCCGCTAATACCAACTTGTAAAATAGCTATTAAATTCACATTAAAATTTACATCAGTCCCTTGCCAATCCGTCTGGCCAGCAGCGTGGCGAGTATAGGTCAAATTATCCATATATAACATGTTCTGAAAGGCCCATCTCCAACAGTATTTTAGATTCCTTTCTCATTCAGATTAAACATTACTAGGTCATTGGAATCTGCTAAGCTACTAGTCTTCTGCTAACAGGTTACTCATTGGACCACTTTGCTGCTTAGTCTTCCACTAGCAGGAGTAAAATCATTCTAAATCATCCAATTAATGACGTTTAAGAAAGAAAGATAAATATTTTATTTGCCACATATCAATAAATACAACAAACATTCATAGGCTCTATTCTATACGAGATGTGTGGTGACAAATAGGGAATCAGCTTAGCATGGGGCTGCGACTCTTCGCCACAGCGCTGATTTTTGGCTAATCATACGAGATGTGTGGTGACAAATAGGGAATCAGCTTAGCATGGGGCTGCGACTCTTCGCCACAGCGCTGATTTTCGGCTAATCCCTTGTTAGGAGAGGTGTTAAAAGATAAATATATACATATATATAGTGTGATGTATGTATGCATAAATATAGTATAAACAAACTAAAAAATATTAAGAAGGTATGCTGCTGCACTAGCTGTTGGTATGTCAAAAGAGAGATTTTATATTTATTTTTAAAAGCAACCGCCGACTGCATATCGTGCAGTGGTGGGGGTAGGTTGTTCCATATCTTAGTAGCAGCATACCTAAAGCTGCCACGGAACGCTGAGGTCTTGTATCGGTGAAGACACAGTAGTTTAAGACTGAATCGTGTGCCATATCAGTTTTATAAACGCCTGTAATAGGTTTGCGTGAATAAATGATGATAATTATTTGTTTTTTTTTTTAATATGTTATGGCTATTTCCGAGTATTTAACTATCTCCGTGGTCTAGCGTAAACATTTAGACGCGGAGGTGCTGGGTTCGATTACTGGCCAAGAACACAAAAATAAAGTGATACGGTTTTAACTGCTAGACAACGAAGGCAGTCAAAAGTATTTAAAAAAAAAAATAGCAATAAAAATCTAAAATTCGCATAATGTATAAAACTCGTCCTTTTTGGTGTACTGACTGTACAACTACGGGTATAGTTGGAAACTTCTGTCGTAAAAGCGCAGCGAAAATAAAAATATTTTTTACAAAGAGTATTATCCATAGACTTTTATCTAAGGATGTGGCACTTCATACAACGCGTTCGATTCTAAAAAGTTAATTTAAGTCATTGCTAAGTTTTAAGGATTATCCAAATTATTGTTTCGTTTAATCGTTTATTTTATTTCCAATAAAATCCTTTGTACATGTTATTCTATTGGAGACCCACACTATGCCGGTATTGTGGTGCAAATTTTTTTCAAAATAAAAAATATAAATGACATTTAGGAAATTAATTAATGGTTAATACATACACTATATATAATAATAAATAAAATCAATATATATAAATAAATTAATTAGTCCTATAAATTAAATAACGGTGGTGTTATAAATCTATGACAAATTTATTACCTACTTAAATAATAATAATAATAGATAAAGATATTTCTACATAAAATAAAATTATATATCTCACGTTATTATATATACACTACACTATAGATGTATTTGTTATTAAGTTTGAGTCAGTGGAACCTGGAGTGCTTGAACACAGACTAATCTTTCGCTTAGTTTAGTTTAGCCTCCAGTCTCCTACATAAATGTTTAAAATATTGTTGCTTATTTTAAGCTTTGTGGGAGAAAACTGTTCTCACCTTTGGGATGGTTCCGCCAAGTACCTCACAGATGCTCTCAATGTCCTGCAGAGGCGAGCTGTACGAATTGTGGACGATGCCACTACATCTGGAACTCTCGAATCCCTGCAGCTTCGCCGAGATGTGGCTTCTCTGAGCGTGTTCTACCGGCTATACTATGGTGAGTGCTCCGAAGAACTCTATAACCTAATCCCTCCCTCTCCATTCCGCAACCGAACCACACGCACAGGTCAGAATATGCACCCACATACCGTAGTCACCATCCCTTCGCGTACATATAAATTTGGGGACTCATACATCTGTCGTACGATAAAGATGTGGAATGCTCTTCCAGCCTGTGTTTCCACTTTCCTATAATTTGGAGTCCTTCAAGCGAAGTGTGAAAAAGCATCTAGTCAAGCCGGCATAGTGTTAGGGACTGATGGCAGTTACGAGTATCTGACTTCAGTTGCTAACATTCATGGACCTTGCGCGCCACTTACCATCAGGTGGACCCAAGGTCACATGTCGTGCTAGTATAAAAAAAAAAAAAAAAAACTTATGTAAAAAATAAAATAAAAAAAATAAAAAAATAATGTCCTCAAGACAACTTTAAATCCAAATTTTAAATGATAATGTTGCTAACTAACTTTTAATCGTTATAGATCTTAAAAACTCAAAATAAAAAATGATAAAAGAAACGTCAACATGATTTACAAATGCCTATTCGACGATACCCCACTCAATATGGTTTGTGGACACTAAGGTCGTAACTCGCGTGATAATCGATTGACGTGAGAATTATCAAAATCGGACGCGTTTGGTCTTTACTGTACCACTAAGGAACAAACATACATACAAACATAGGCAGTCATACACATAACCCTTTGTTCACGACTAGAAATATAGTTAAAGGTAGTACCAGTAGTTTTCGCTAGATGGCGTATGCAAAATTATATCTCGCAAGCAGTTTGCCGAAACCGCCGTATATATATATACTCTTGTGTTTGGTTGAATATTTGTCTTTCATTAAAGGTGTGTTATAGCAATGGTAGTTTTATTCAGTGTTAAGTAATGAACACCCTTCCTTGCGTCGCAGTCGGGTACAAACACGAGGCAACTATCAATACACATCAATAGACATATATGATAATTATATACTCTTGATACCCACAAATTCATAAAAGAGCTGGGTAAACGAATTTTTCAAGAGTGTGGCGATCCCGAATGCCATAACTACCTAAAACAGAACATTTCCATTATAATTTCAACGAAAAAATGCGACGAACGTTTTAGATACCCTCCCTGGTGGTAAGCCCTTAGTTTATTTCGTAGAATAGTTTTAATTTCATAGGTAATTTTAGTTTAGTTATATTTATAATTAGTTTTTTATTGAAATGAAATGAAATGAAATGAAATATGAAATGAAATGAAATGAAATGAAATGAAATGAAATGAAATGAAATGAAATGAAATGAAATGAAATGAAATGAAATGAAATGAAATGAAATGAAATGAAATGAAATGAAATGAAATGAAATGAAATGAAATGAAATGAAATGAAATGAAATGAAATGAAATGAAATGAAATGAAATGAAATGAAATGAAATGAAATGAAATGAAATATTTATTTGCAGGAAACATGGTAACAAACAATATTAGGTCTTATTAATATTAAATGGGTCACATATTTCGCCATAAGCATGCAAAAAATTACAACAACTGTTATAGAAGTAAAGTTACTAAAAAACTCAGCGTTGCTTCTTTAGTAACTTTACTTCACAATAACCTTTGTGTTGCTTAAAAATACATATAGTATTCCTCCAAAGTATAGAAACATTCCTGAACTAGCCACGCATGCAGTACTGTACAGAATCTTTTATAAGGCATCTCTGTCCATACCTTTGGCAAACAATTATATAATTTAGCGCTCATATAGGAGGCGTTTCGTCTAAAGATTTCTAATTTAGGTATAGGCTATATTATATAGGGTATATTCTATTTTATTTTAATATTTTTGTATCTACTTTGAATAAATATATTATTAAATACCATTCTATACATTTATATTGCTTACAGCGTCTGTAATGTTATTTTTACGAGTAGATAAAATATTCAAGTAAGGTTATGACTATTACAAATTTTCGAACCATCAACTTTGTATGGATTGCCTTATCCTTAGTTTCAATTCCATGTTTTATCAGTTTATTTATCGCCATTTTAAAGTGTATTACGTTAAATTAAAACGTCGTTACTCGATTTAGAGACGGGAGCTAATTTATGTATGCCAACAGATTAAATTACCTTTCAGACTAATTAGAACCTTAGGCGATTGAAATAAGGACTATTAGAAACTTCAAGAAGCTCTTTTAGTTCTTAAGTACCCTTTTTAAGTTTAAACTTAATTTTACTTGTAAATATACTATAATACAAACGCGAAAGTTGTAAGTATAGACGCTTGTTGTTTTATTTGGCAATGATTTAAACCCTTTATCGCTTTGGTAACCCTCTCTCCCGGACAATCCAATATTTTCGTGCATCTAATTGGTAACCGGAGGCGATATTAAGCCAATTCCTTATTGATCTTGCCTCTTGTTAAGTGTTTATTAGCCTATGTATTTATTTTTTAGTATTTGTTTTTTATGCATACATCATGTTTGTTCCTTTGAAGCACACTGCAAACCAAATGCGTTGGCTGATTTTGATGTGTCTCACGTCAATCGATTCGTTGACATCACGCCAGTATCTTACTGAAGATATGCCATTAATTAAATTTGATTGGGCGCGGTGGTGGCTTGGTTGTAAGAACGCTTAAATCCTACAAAGGTCGGTTCAAACCCACCCGGCAAGTACTAATGAGAAATACACTTTTCTTACGTACATTTGTCATAGCATTGAGCACGCTAAGCCGTCCCGGTTCCACTAATGCCAACTTGTGGAAACGTTAATAAATTGTCATAAAAAATTGACACCATATCCTCGCCAAGTCGTCTGGCCAGCGTGGCGAGTGTAGGCTAAATTCTCCAGATATATGTTCTGGAAGGCCCATCTCCAATAGTGGAGGTCTAGAACGCTGTGGTTCAGGGGCTGTAATAAGGCGACAACCAGACGTCATATTGTGGAAAATAAAAAAAAATAAGTCGACAAACTTCATTAGGTGGGGTATCAAAGAATAGGTATTTGAAAATCTTGATGATGTTCTTTTTATCATTTAAAGTGACTGTTTAGGATTTATAACGATTAATGAATAACCATTATTTCTTATATAAAAAACTGCAATATTACACCAGCTGATAGTGTCGCTTTTAATGATAAAATTTTTGGACGTCATTCTAAATACGACAAATAAAAGTGTGAAAGTTTTTTTGCCGACCATTATATTACACGAGCAAAGCCGGATGAAATGACTAGTTCTTAAAAATGCCTTTTACAGTGTGTTACTTAAGCTAGTTTGCAACTTTTTTTGCACATGCCACTTAACCTTAATAAATAATAAATAAATATTTCCGGACAGGTCACACAGCGCCATCTAATTTCCGTGGTAAGCTACGAGGCTTGTGTTACGGAAACTAGATGGTTGATAAACTACATATTATACTTTTTTTTTGTAAATATATACATATTATACATATAAACACCCAGACCGAGACAAATTATACAATGTACAACTTGCCCCCGGTGGGAATCGAACCCACGACCTGTTGGCGAGAATCTGGTGTCAATTTATATAACGTTTCCACTAGTTGGTATTAGTGGAAACGGGACTAACGGCTTAACGATGGTGATGGTGATTTATCCCGATTTTAAATTAGTGATTTAATGCACCAACAATCATTGCTCACTATCCCAAATGTTAGCTGGTAGAAATCTTGACAAGATTTTTCGTTTTTACATCCCGGGGTTGGAATCGAACTTTTTAGGATTTAGGATTTTTAAGCATTCTTACAACGGGCCTCCACCCGTACTATTGACTTATTTCAACAAATTATTTTTGGAAATTTGAATTTACTCAAATTTCAATGTCTATTCTATTTTTCCCTTTTTTTTTCTAAATGATGACCGGTCAATTCTTACATAAACCGGTTTCACCCACGCAACAGCCTATTCATAACAAATATTGCGGTAACGTACAACATTGCTGGCTATCTATTATACTAAACCTTATAACTTAGTATATAAGAAGAGATGTGTAGCTGAATGTGTGATACTCTATACATTGAATGAATAGGATCTATTTTCTATTAGGAATAAGTCTAGTTCGAGTAGATTTAGAATAAACAGTTTATTCTTTGTATTCAACGATGATATCTTTCTTATTCTATAAACCCTTGAATTCTATCATTTTATGATAAGACTGCCTTCGTGGTTTAGCGATGAGGACCGTAGATGTCTGGTACGGGATTGATACCTGCATCGCAATTCTACTTACTCTGTCATATGAACCCAAATATGATGCAGATCATCGCAAAAGAGACCGTGTTTGCACTGGTATAACGCACAGAACCTTCTAAACGACTACAAGGTGGGCCAAAAAAAAATCACCCTATTGGAAGATGCTCTCATTTTTGCAAATGGCCGCCAATGTCAAATCTATTTTGACAATTGTGGACTAGATAGATGCAGAATACAAGTGAACAAGCCATGGAGCGATACACTCCCCAAGAACGCGGAATAATCGTGTCTATTTTTTTGCGTATCAATTCGTCTGTGGTGTTGGCGTAGCGCGAATTCCGTCGCCGATTCCCCTAGAAGTTCTCGCCGAAGTGATGAAAATGACATAAAACGAGCCCGTATGGCAATCAATTGTGACGGCGCGCATTTGGCCGATATAATCTTCTCGACTTGACCATTAAAATTCTAAAGGTTCAAATAAACATAATCAAAAAACAGAATGAAAGATTTTCATTTTAAAAAAAAAGAGCCTTCAACATCGGATGACTTCTTTTGGCCCACAAAACCAGATATATATCCCTTAACATTCACCTAGTGTAAATAATGTATGAAATATTGGGTTCTTTAATTAAATTTTAATGAAACATTACAATAACATACACATATACTCACACAGTAAACACACTTACTCAACACACACACACTCTCTCACACAAACTCACGCATTCATTTATTTATCGTCTTTTGTTATGTACTAGTGAGTATCATTCTTTTAACCCGGGGTTCGTCACTACCGGGTAAAAAATACCACAGATAAAGTAAAAACACGCTTTTTTTCTACGTAGTTTTGCGCCTTGCCACTTTAGGTACCTTTATTTCTATAAAAGTTCAATTTATTTTTGTTAGGAAGAGCATAGTGTCTTGTTATATTATCTAATCTCATTTTGCATGTTTCCAAAGAAAAAAAAAATTATGACTAAGTTTTTAGTTATCTTTAATGTTTAGAGTAAAGTATCATCACGACCGTTTCCCTTTAGGGGTGGTCAGAAACCACGCTTATAAATAAGCGATTTCACATTTAGCCAACTTTACTATATGCCAATCATGACAAGTGGCAAGCTCGTCGATGTCTCCAGCGTACCAAACTCGTGAAATATCACAAATAAATTAAATATTAATTAAATGTATTTATATACATTAATAAATATTTTTCTGTCCCGACCAGGAATCGAACCCGGTACCTCCCGAGTCTAAATCCACGGACTAAACCGCTAGACCACAAAGGCAGTTTGTTTCTCTATGTTTGTGCCTTAAATATTATTAAATTCATTTTTTTATTATAAATGATACTTTTTATTTATAGTTTGCAGTACAAATAAACATAATGGTTATAAAAAAATATATTTCATTTTTTTCATTTCATTTCATTTATTTATTCACCGTTTCATACATTTGGTACACTCGGTTTCGTCAGATAACAAATTAATTATTTTACTAATCATGATAGCGAATGAATATCAGCAAAGAACAGCCTTCGTCGTTACCAGATAAATACTACCTACACCAATAGATGCTGCTGTAAAAGGGCGTTGTCATGGTAATAATAATATGGTGTAATTATGTCAAAACAAAATAATAATTTCTACTACTAAACTAAAATTAAAATATATATAAGTAGAGATATATATATATAAGTATAAATATTCATGTATTTTAATAGGGAGCTATGAATAATGTGGTAATTTTTACCCGGTAGCGACCGTTTGTGTTCATAATCACCTAGCGGCGAAGCTCGGGTTAAGTTTATCATTACTCTTTTGTATTTTTTTTTACTTTCTTATATTTTATATACAGTTATATACTATGAGTAATATTAGATATAAGTATCATCATCACGACCGTTTCCCTTTCGGGGTGATCAGAAACCACACTTATAAATAAGCGATTCACATTTAGCCAACTTTACTATAGGCCAATCATGACAAGTGGCAAGCTCGTCGATGTCTCCAGCGTACCAAACTTGACAAATATCACAAATAAATTCAATATTAAATTAATGCATTTATTTACATTATTCAATATTATTTAGTCTAAATCCACGGACTTAACCGCTAGATAGAGACTAATATTACTTATATTAGATATAAGTAATTTAAGATACATATCTTCACGCCAAATCCCTTGCGGGGTAGGCAGAGACATTTGAGCGCCACTTGAGACGATTACGACATACCTCTTTCGCTTCTTCGACATTCATCAACCTCTTCATACATGCCCTTTTATTTTGATGGCTTTTTAATGCACCTTCAGCTATTGTTTTATTTATTTGAACGTGATAGGTAAGTCTTGGTCTGCCAGGGCCTCTTTTACCCACAACTTTCGCAATATATATCTAGTTCGTCAATCTCTCTTCACTCATTCTTTCAACATGTCCGAACCATCGGAGCATGCCTTTCCTTATAATATAAGATATTATTACTATTTCTTTTTCAGCTAACATAAAATATATTTCAATGATTCTACTCTATTCTTTACTACTACGAGTTCATGTCTCTTTTCCATTTACTCGCTATCCTCAATTGCAGCAACATCCTATTTCACTTCCCTCATCATGTAAGTTTTATTTTACATTATTGTTTATTTTTGATGTACATTTTATTTATATATATTTTTTTTATACTTGCACGACATGTGACCTTGGGCCCACCTGATGGTAAGTGACGCGCAAGGTCCATGAATGTTAGTAACTGAAGTCAGACACTTATAACTGCCGCCATCAGTCCCTAACACTATGCCGGCTTGACTAGATGCTTTTTCACACTTTTGGAGGACTCCAAGTTATAGGAAAGTGGAAACACAGAGGCTGGAAGAGCATTCCACATCTTTATCGTACGACAGATGTATGAGTCTCCAAATTTATACGTACGCGTAGGGATGGTGACTACGGTATGTGGGTGCATATTCTGTCCTGTGCGTGTGGTTCGGTTGCGGAATTAGGTTATAGAGTTCTTCGGAGCACTCACCATAGTATAGCCGGTAGAACACGCTCAGAAAAGCCACATCTCGGCGAAGCTGCAGGGATTCGAGAGTTCCAGATATAGTGGCATCGTCCACAATTCGAACAGCTCGCCTCTGTAGGATATTGAGGGCATCTGTGAGGTACTTGGCGGAACCATCCCAAAGGTGAGAATATTTAGAGAATAGAGAATATTTATGTATACTCGTATGTATGGCGCGGTGGTGGCTCGAGGCGCGGTGGTAGCTCAGTTGTAAGAACGCTATCCTTAAATCTTACAACGCTCGGTTCAAACCTCCCGGCATGTACCAATGCGAAATACACTTTTCTTACGTACATTTCTCATAGATTTACCACACCACCGTTCCCGTGCCTCGGAGAGCACGTTAAGCCGTCGTCGGTCCCAATTCTACTAATGCCAACTTGTGGAATCGTTAATATTGTCATAAAACTTGACATCATATCCTCGCCAAGCCGTCTGGCCAGCGTGGCGAGTGTAGGCCAAATTCTCCAGTTCTGGAAGGCCCATCTCAAGCGTTGGAGGTCTAGGACGCTGTGTTTTAGGGGTTGTAATGAATGAATTGTTATGTATGTATTAATATGTTAATTGATGATAGCACCTACCATCTATACTGTCTAAATGTCCTAAAAGTGTAGCTGTCAGATAATGACTAGCGGCATTAAGTTTTTAAATAAATACAACATCATGTCCAAAGCTAAAGGTGCGTGAGTGATTTCCGAATGCGTATTAACTCTAAATCCTAATCACTGCTTGGATCAGACTAAGAAAAAATAATTAAATTAACACTAGCTATTCATAGCATGATCCTATGAAGCGAATTACCCGCCTAAAAACTTTTCGAAGGATCTTATTTCACCTAAAGAAAATTAATATTAAAAATTAACATTGTAACATTTATAATTGCTAAGAATGATATTCGAGTTATCTATTCAGTCCGTAAATACGAGAAATTTATTTTATATACCTACAAAGTTAAAGGACTATTTTCGTTACGTTCTACTTTTAAGTGTTGGCGGCGGATTTGAATGTAAATTGTAAATCCGTCCCTTCTTAGGTCGTGTTTAGACATGGGCCAATTGTTTGCTTGCAACGGTCTGAAAGGTTGACATCCGCCAAAAAAACAAAGTTCAAAAACCTCATGGTGAAAAAAGTGAATGAAATAAACTTTCTCTGTTCATAAAACGGTAACTGTCATTAAACATATCATCATCAGCTTTACGCAGTGGAAGTTGGTGCGAGAGTTCCAGCAAAATCTTTTCATCACTTACTGAAAGAATTGAGCCTAAGCAGGTCTGCCGTCAATACATTTATGGAACGAGCTTCCGAGACGGCATTAATGGAATCATACAGTATTTGGTTGAGTAGGTAGAGAAGTAGAATGGTGGATGGTAAGAGTATTATCGCGCAATAAAAAAAGGAGGCCTGCTTTTCTTAAACTTTTTTTTTTTTTTATACTAGCACGACATGTGACCCTGCGCCCACCTGATGGTAAGTGGCGCGCAGGGTCCATGAATGTTAGCAACTGGAATCAGACCCTTATATCCGACATCAGTCCCTAACACTATGCCGGCTTGAAAAACCAGCCTATTGTCTGTCAGTCGCAAGCACTAGACACCATTCTTCTCATTTCTTACCCACACACGATGGACCCGGCACCCGCACGGTGAATACATGGAATGCTTAGAAATTTGTCTTCTCTTCTTAAATAAATAAAACAATTCGTCTTCCTAATATCTAACTCTGTATCGTTTTGTTTGTTGTGTAAATTGTACGAGAAAATTCGTGCGGTAAAAGGTCAAGAAAAACCCCAAACAATGATACCGTGACTGACCACTTAAACATTCCAGTACACCAAGCATCCACAGCGCCGAGGACCGCAATCACCGGAAACGGCTGGTGGATGAACTACGACGAAGTCACGTTCACGGTGGAGGAGGTATATTTATAATAATGCGCCCCCAATTCCTCTACAACTCTCCCAAAAGTTAGCTCTTAGAAAATGAAGGCATTAAGTTTTCCCTTGTACATTACTTTTAAGGACTACTGTTGGGAATTTAGACACCGTCGCAGTCCAGACACCAGCCGTTTCCAGTGATTGCAACCCGCGGCGCAGTGGATGGCTTGCTGTACTGGAATGTTTAGGTGGTCAGTCACCTGACTAGACCATCGTTTGGGACTTCTTCCTCTTGTCCTTTAATCGTCTACTTTTCCCTTTTTTTATATGCAATATCTAAATATCTTACTAGTGGTTTTTGGTATAAAAAATTGGGTTCGTCGAATGTTTGAAGTATTAAGTGTTATCGCCCTAACACACGGGGAGAGGTGAAACGAAAATTGTGTATAAAATTTATTTAAATTCGGCAGGAGGTCGTCCAAATTGTTTCTTTTCGTTTAAAAGTAAATTCGTTTTGAGAATTGTGCCACAATATATTAATTAACTCGACGTTTTATTCTAATAAATACAAAGATATAAACAATAGAAGACAATTACTGCATTAAATTAATTATCATTGTTTTTTAGCAAGTATCTACATATTTTTTTTGCAATTCGTGGATTCTTCGTGCCGGGATCTCAGTTTAGAGTGAGGTTCAGAAAGATGTAACTCTGTGGCCTGGTGCCAAAAGGGCCCGCAACAATCACTATTTTCTGTTATAAATATAACAATGAACCAGCAGTAATAGTTATTATTTACATAATATACTGTATTAAGATAAAAATCTTTTTCTGTTATTTCATACATGTTTTTACGATTAATATAAATTTAATAAAACTTGGGTACTTTTGAATATAACTACTTAAGCCTTTCTAACACTAATAACAATTGTATGTTAGTTCCAAATTATCAAACATACATACATACATACATAGGCTGTTAAACACATAACCCTTCTTTGCGTCGCATAGTCGGGTAAAATGGTCGCGGTTTGTACCAAATGAGAAATTTAGTTTTCTAACGTACACGTTGATTTATAACATCACCGTTCCCGAGCCTTTGAGAGCACGATATGACGTCGGGAGTCCCGGTTCCGCATCACATATAAAATGACAATACATTTGAAAAATATACAGTATCATCATCGTCGACTTCTCAACTTATGCATACGCTATTTATTTGGCCTGCGTAAGTATGATCATGTCTCCCAATATTCGTTTTCGCAGACATTACCTAAATAACCCTCTCTCGCCACCATACTTAGAATGTTTCTCTCCTCAACTCATGATCGCGAATTGCGATCTGTGCAGAATAACCTCTTCTCTATTCCTATCCACTCCTCGACCAGATATTCAAATTCTATTACTGTTACTGCAGCATCACTCTGGAACTCCCTTCTCTTTTCCTTCGCACTCTTCAAACTGCAGTCTTCTTAAAGAATAATCTTTACTGTCACTTTCAATCCATACAAAATATTCGTAGTAGACCTCATTCTCATTCCGTATTGTAGTAAAAAACATTTGAGTGTATGTATTCTATGTAAATATTACCCTTTCAGTAAGTATTTCTTTGCTTTTAATATAACCACTAACCAGGCACGATTTAGTTCGATAATTCAAATTAAAATATCAAATGTAGAAATTGATGTATGACGGTGACAAATAAAGAATAAAGAATAAAGAATATTATGTGTAGTGTATTGTATGTGTGTATTATATATGTATAGAATGTATTGTTGTTTATGTAGTTTACTGTACCAATATTATAATAATATTTGTAAGTATTAGTATAAATTAATATTTTACTTCTCATTATCTATCATTTATTTATTTTTTGGTACTCTGCCTTTAATTTATTACATTTCACAATGGTTAGCTGGTAGAAGATGCCTAAAGGAATAAAGCTCGCTTATGCGCTTACTTTTAAGTTATATAACTTTGTGCAATAAAGATTTATTATTATTATTATTATTATCATCTATAATTTTAAGTGTTATTTTGTAATTTTAAAATATTTTTGTTATACGAGTGTGCCTAGTTGCTTTTGTTGCGGCTACTTGGGTATTCTTTAGTAATTAATAAATCCATTTGTAAAAATAACATTAGTTTTTATTTACTTCACAAATTGAGAGTGTCATAATATATACCAGATTGACATATGAAAATATTTATAAAAATAAGGTAAAGAATTAGAAAAGGTTAGGTCACGCCACATACTCCGCCACCAGTGGAAACGTCGGTATATTTCATAGGAGCTCTGATTTGCCGTCCGTATCTTGACGTGGTGGTTGGGTTTGATGATAGTTCAGGTGGTGGTAGTGGTGATGGTGATGGTAGTGGCTGTGATGATAGTAGAGGCTGTGATGATAGTAGAGGCTGTGATGGAGGTGGTGGCGTTGATGGTAATACAATACGAGTAGGTGATGGTGTTACTCGTAGTAATGTTCCTTCACGGTCATAGTGTATAATAGCAGGTTTGAGGCGGTCAATCGAAACTGTTGAAGGTTTTCCTTTTATAAGTAATTTAAAATGCTTTGGTGATTTTTCCAACACAAAGAAAGGACCATCATAAGGTGGTTGTAAAGGTTTTCTGATAGTGTCATTACGAACAAAAACATGTTGACTAGAATTTAGGTCTTTATGTACAAAATAGGTGTGCGGTCCGTGATGTTTTGGCTGAACTGGTCTTAACGACCACATCATTGTTTTTAATTTTTGCACAAAATCAGCAGGTGAATCAGGACTGTCGTCGTTTCTATTTAATAACATTTCTCCAGGAAGTCGTGGGTTTTCGCCATATAAAAGTTCTGCTGGTGTGGCATTGATGTCTTCTTTAAACGTCGATCTTAATCCAAGCAGAATAAATGGAATAATTTCTGTCCATTTGTTTGTCTTGTGGCACATGATTGCTGTTTTGAATGTCCGATGCCAACGTTCTATCATGCCATTGGCTTGTGGATGGTATGCTGTTGTGTGTATGTGATTAGCTCCTAGCATTTTAGTGAGTTCTCGGAAAAGTTCTGACTCAAATTGTTTGCCTTGATCAGTGGTAATTGTGTGAGGGCAGCCGAATCTTGCAACCCAACCGGAGATGAAAGCTTTGGCAACGGTTTCAGCAGTTATATCGATAATTGGGATTGCCTCTGGCCACCTTGTAAATCTATCAATAATCGTTAAACAATATCTAAAATCTTCAGAAAGGGGTAAAGGACCTATAATGTCAAGATTAATGTGATGAAATCTGTCGCTGGGCACTGGAAAAGGTGCCAATGGAGCATGGATATGTCGTTGGATTTTAGATTTTTGACAGATAAGGCATAATTTTGTCCAAGTTTTAATATCTTTGTTCATGCTTGGCCATACGTATCTTTGCGATATTAATTTAGTAGTAGCTCTAGATCCAGGATGAGATAAAGAATGTAGTTGAGTAAAAATTTGTTTTCGAAAAACTTCTGGTACGTATGGTCTAATATAATTAGTAGAAATATCACAATATAAATTTCTATTTAAATTTTCTATCAGAATTTTTGTCAGTTTGAGAGATGTTGAAGTTGATAATAAGAGTTGTGCGAGTTGGTTATCGGATTCTTGAGCATGAATAAAATTTTGTTTGTCGATTAATTCTGGAAGCGTTATTGAATCAATACGCGACAACGCGTCGGCAACGATGTTATTAATGCCGGAGATATGTTGAATGTTAGTTGTGAATTGCGATAAATAATCTAAATGTCTTGACTGTCGTGGGGTGAATTTATCTCCGCTTTTTCTAATTGCAAAAGTAAGTGGTTTATGGTCTGTATATAAAATTAAATCTCTGCCTTCCAAAATGTATTTAAAATGTTTTACCGATGAGTATGCTGCTAAAAGTTCTCTGTCAAAAGCACTGTATTTAACTTGTGTGTCATTCAGTCTTTTAGAATAAAATCCCAATGGTCTCCATGTATCATCTTCATATTGTTGAACGACTCCACCAATAGCTTTGTCTGATGCATCAACCATAAGCGCTAATCGTGCATTTTGTTTGGGGTGAGCGAGGAGAGTCATTTTTTTAAGGTCTTCCTTAATTTTTTGAAATGCGATATTGTCTTCGTTAGTCCAGTCCAATTTTTTATTGTCATTCTTTTTAGCTCCTTGTAAATGTTTCGTTAAAATGGCTTGAGTTTCTGCTGTGTTAGGTAAAAATCTTCTATAAAAATTTACCATAGCTAAAAATCGACGGAGTTCTTGTACTGTATTGGGCGTACTGTAATTATTTATGGTTTCGACTTTATTAGGTAGCGGTGAAATTCCATTGGTAGTAACAAGGAAACCGGTGTACTCCAGTGAATCGACCTCAAAAATACATTTCGCTACGTTAATCTTAACTCCATATTCTAAAAATCTTTCAAAAAGCTTGCGTAGATGTTGAGTGTGTTGCGTTTTGTTTGTGGAAGCGATAAGAACATCGTCGAGATAGCAGAAACAAAAATCTAAACCATTTGTCACCTCATTTATAAATCGTTGAAAAGTTTGAGCAGCGTTGCAGAGTCCAAAAGGCATACGGTTAAACTCAAATAAGCCAAATGGAGTAGTGACTGCTGTTTTTGGAATATCTGATGGTTCGACTGGAATTTGGTTGTATGCTCTGACGAGGTCTATTTTTGAAAAAATCTGCTTTCCGTGTAGAATACTAGAAAAATCCTGTATGTTGGGAATAGGGTATTTGTCTGCGACAGTGATACTGTTTAATTTACGATAGTCTCCACATGGTCTCCATTCTCCAGAACTCTTAGGTACCATGTGAAGAGCACTGGACCAACAACTTTTCGATGGGCGACATAAACCTGATTCGACCATGAAATCGAATTCCTTTTTAGCAATTTCGAGTTTGTCGACAGACAGTCGTCGAGGTTTACTGACGACGGGAGGGCCTGTAGTTATAATATGGTGAGTTGTTGAATGTTTAACTTCTTGATGACAATTGAAAGGTTGAGTAATTTCTATAAATTCGGTAAGTAATGGATGTTGTATATTTTCTTTTTTGATAGTTGAAATTGATAGGCTCGGTCCTTGATCTACTGTTCCTCTTTTGGATAAAGAGGTTGTATGGTCTACTAACCGACTTCGTTTTACGTCCACCATTAGGCCGTATTTCTTTAAAAAATCTGCACCAAGGATGGGTTTTGACACAGCTGCTATAATGAAGGTCCAAACATATTGTTTACCCAATCCAAAATCCAATTTAATGGTTTCTTGTCCATAGGTGTTAATTTCTGTGTTATTAGCAGCATATAATTTGAAATCTGTCTGAAATTGTTTTGATGAGTGATGATTTTTGGGTATAACAGAAATTTCGGCGCCAGTATCTACTAGAAAACGTAGTCCTGTGGTGATATCTGTAATAAAAAGGCGGCATGAATTAGAATTATGACCGGTAACATTAGCCGCGTCAATGTTCCGGTTTTCTAGTTTTCCGTCTGCTCGTTTAAGTTAAAGATCGGGGTGCGTTTAATAGTCTTTTTTTCGATTTTTGTGCAAGGAATGTTTGATGATGGAGAAATGGTTGTGTTAGGTTGAATGATGGCAGATGTTTGACAAGGTATGCGAGGTATGTTTGATAATGAATGATATGGTTTGGTTGATTGAAAGTTAGCTGATTCTAGATATGGTGGTGGATGTAATGTGTTGCTTGTGAATATAATGGGATGCCGTTGATTAAAGAGTGGTTGCGTAAGTGGTGACTCGTTACGGCAATATTCAAAATTTAGCGGTTGTCTTGCATTTTTCTGAAGAGCATGAATTTGTGTCGCCATTTCCTCAATCTTCTTTTCCATTCTCTTCATCAGTGCGGTGGAAATATAGGTACAGTTTTCTTCATTATTGTAGGTATGAATGGCATAAATTTGATCAGCTGTGGCCGCTAATTGGTCCAGGTTCTTGTCAACAACGAGTAAAATAGATTGGCTGAAAGGAGGAAGTTTCTGTAACCATAAGATCTTAAGTATGTTCTCCGAAAGTAGGTTGCCTGCTAGTTCTCGCATCTCTCTTAAAAGTTCAGAAGGTCGTCTGTCGCCGAGTACAAGAGATGCAGATGTAAGTTTTTTAATGCGTTGGTCTTCTGTGGTGCCGTAAACTTGTAGGATCCTTTTTTTAATTGCATCATACTTGCAAGAGTGTGGTGGAGATGTCACTATGTCGCTGACCTGAGCTAAGATTTCGGTTTCGACATTGGCTATAACATAGTGAAATTTGGTGTCGTCTGTGGATATTTTTGCTAGATGAAACTGTGATTCTACTTGAATAAACCATAACTCGGCGTTGCTTTTCCAGAAAGGTGGTGTTTGAGTACTTATCCTCTGAAGACTATCCATATTATTGGTGTCTTCTAAAGTTGGAGCGTTTCGTATCATCCTTGTGGATTTCGGGGTCACCAATGTGCCTAGTTGCTTTTGTTGCGGCTACTTGGGTATTCTTTAGTAATTAATAAATCCATTTGTAAAAATAACATTAGTTTTTATTTACTTCACAAATTGAGAGTGTCATAATATATACCAGATTGACATATGAAAATATTTATAAAAATAAGGTAAAGAATTAGAAAAGGTTAGGTCACGCCACACGAGTATTATTGTTTCTCTGTTACTGCCTCCGTGGTCTAGCGGTTACGTCCATGGATTTAGACTCGGAGGTACCGGGTTCAAATCCTGGTCGGAACACAAAAATATTTATTAATGTAAATAAATACATTTAATTAGTTGTGATATTTCTCGAATTTGGTTCGCTCGAGACATCGACGAGCTTGCCACTTGTCGCCTTTTTTAAAACGTGGTTTCTGACCACTCCGAAAGGGAAACGGTCGTGATGATACTTTTTTTTATTTACTTTATAATGTCAAATTTTGTTTTGTGTGTTTACCTAATAAATAAATTGACAAATCAAGCTTCAATGTTCTGAAAATACACTTACATTTTGTCTTGCAAAACGTAATATGGTTTTGGTGGTAAATAAATAATTATTTTAATTGGTAAAGCTACTTGACAATAGTAAAATAGGTATTTACATTAAAGTAGAGGCGTATAGTATAGATTAATTATTTATTTCTTCCTCCCGTCTTGTGCTTTTAAGTATAGTCAATGTAAACTAAATATACAAAACACCAAAACAAAGGAAAAACAAACTTGATCGTTTTTTTATTGGTGAATGCTGACACCTAATTGGTACATAAATTAGATAAGTTATAATTATATTATGTTTTGTACGAGTATGTGATATTATGTACTGCTGTGCTTACTATTAAATAAATAAATTACACAAGTAAACTCGGTATTTTCATATTTGCCGCATATATACTTATATCGTCCGTTCGACATGTTAACGAAACATCTAAAAAAAATGTATTTTTTATGTTAAATACACCATTTTGTTACACGACAATCAATTGTTCTATAGCGGTATCAGAGAAAGTCAAATATTTACCCATACTAATCCGACTCTTATTCATAAGTTACAGGTGATCCAGAACCGATTCCTGCGCTAACGTCAACCTACATCGCGACTTCAACATCGAGCCTATGTTCAAATAGCTAAGAAGAGAGTCCCAACGCTACTTCAAAAAGGGGAGTTCTCACTTAAACCCTCATACGCTTGCCTTATCACCTCAATTTTTATTGGAAGTGGCGTAGACCCAAAAGTGTTTCATGATCAGGCTTAATCGACAGATTCAAGTCCTCTGGCTGCCAAGCCAAGGATTCTCCGATCCAGTTACCGCTGCCATCCAGTCTCCCAGCTCTCCCCTCGATGGCTCCACCGCAGAACCTTTCAGGTTGTTCAGAACTTTTTGTTTTGCATGCTTTGCATCTTAACGCGGCGAACGAGTGCCTTCACTTGTAGCCATGACTCAGACTAAGCTGTAATGGGACACAGGGTGAACAGTGATGTGAGACGGTTTAGGTTTTTAGCCTGTCTCCTTATGAGGCCTTACGGTGAGTCGAGAATGCGACTATAACCCAGGTTGGGCCCTTCAGGCTGTGGTCATAACGTTCGACGATTTTGTGACTTCTGTCTATAAACAAAAAAATAGGAATAACCTAACAATGACTCAATCTATCAAATCTTGTTAAATAGTTAAAAAGACTGCTATTTAAAAATTTTTACGGGGCATCATAAATTTGAACTATCTAAGACGACAAAAAAAAGTTTAGGTAAAACAAAATGTTTACAATTCTTGTAATATTCTTTGAAATACATAACAACAGTGTTTCAACTACAAACTCCTTGGTACTTTGTGATAAATTGCTGGAGTGGTTCAAAACAACTTAAAATGCAAGAGAGCTCGGGACTTGGTGTAATCTTATTATTGCACAGACACTTCTTATTATGTACTACATTATAAACATTAGAGTTTTATTCAAATTTCAGTATATTAACATAAAAATCTGTTTTACAGTCAGATTTTTCACAATTTTTGTTAAACGTTTGTTTGTTTTGCTAATACTAATGATATACGCTATCGTCTGCTCGCCAGTGGAATAAACTTCCACTGACCATCAGACGAGCTCCTTCCATTCACATCTTTAAAAAACTACTTAATACTTTATTTATTTATTTATTCGTGGGAAAATTTACAGCCTTTACAATATTATGTATACAAAAAATATCTAATCCTAAAGCCTTACAAATTTTCACTGTTAGCTATAATGAAAAATAATAAAAATAACAATTGCATTTGTATACTGATCCCGTTTTACAACTTAAGAATCATACAATATAATAAAAGTAATTAAGTGTAACAACAAGTATTAGTAACAATAAGTAGGTACTCAAACAACACTTTACAAATTTTGACAAGAAATATAAATGAAACAATAAGTAATAGAAAAATATATAAATAAAAAAAACTAAAACAATGATCAAATAAATAATTTAAAATAATAATAATAAAGTAATATTTCAACATTTTAATGGACATCTACTCACTATGCTCATCACAGTACTCTGTAGTCTATAAACGTCTGAGGGTGGAAGGAGATGTCTCAAACAGGTCGACATCTAAACGTTTAAATAAGCTGAACAATATATTTAACTCCACCAATTTCTACTTCCTAATAATATATTATCTTCATATTATTTAAATAGAGCATGTAGGTCATTCAATGAGCTGTTACTCAAGTGCGATATCGACATATTTTATACAAATGTAAGGACGACGGTGAGACATGAGCTTAACAACTTATTCTTTAATTTATAATACATTAATATTGTATATTGTATCGTATCTTCAGTCTATTCTGTCATGTATGTATTGTTTATGCTGTTATTATATATGTGTATGTATGTGCTTTATTATCTTTGGTTAAAATATTACTTGTTGTTTTTATAGGTATATTGTTACTATTAGTGAGAACTTTTGAATGACACTCTGTTTCTAATTCTTTTTAACATAGATTTTTTATTGTATTGTCGATAGTTAATATATTAGTAAGTGTATATATGTATGTTTATGTATGTATTAGTATTTAGTATATTGATATCATAGTAAATATAACAATATAATATGTAAGTGTATAATTAAGCTGTTAATTTTTCTTCCTATTTTTTAAATATTTCTTTCATTGCACCTATAATAGTTCAAATTTGTCCCCAAGGTTTGGCTGTCAGAAAATGTCTACGGGCATTAAGTCCGCCTTTGTACTTCGTGCAATAAAGTTTTAAATAAATAAATAAATAAATAGTTCTCCATAAAATAAATAAATACATAAATAAATATGTATATCTACTATAATAAGTATATATTGTTAAGTATTTATGTAGTCTATGTATACATACTATTTATGTAGTATATTGGTTAGAATTGCACCCCACATATTAATACTGTCTCACTCTCCCAAAGGTTAGCTTGTAGAGAAAGCAGAAATGGCTTTAAGTTCGCCTTTGTACATACTTTTAAGTAAAGTGCTATAAAATATTTAATAATAATAGTAATAATATACGCATATTATACGAGGTGTTTATACTGATTTATGATTGGTTAGCTTCTACTTTGTTATGACACGAACGTACTGTCGAAAACGTCCATTACTGGTAATGCACTAACACAGACTAATATTTTTTAAACTTTAATTCTCATACCATTTGGCTTTAAAATCATTTACATTACAGCCCCTAGAACACAGCGTCTTAGACTTAGAGATGGGCCTTCCAGAACATATATCTGGAGAATTTGGCCTACACTCGCCACGCTGGCCAGACGGCTTGACGAGGATATGATGTCAATTGTTTGATGACAATTTATTAACGATTCCACAAGTTGGTATTAGTGGAACCGGGACCGACGGCTTAACGTGCTCTCCGAGGCACGGGAACGGTGGTGTTGTAGATCTATGACAAATGTACGTAAGAAAAGTGCATTTCTCATTGGTACATGCTGTGTGGGTTTGAACCGACCTTTGTAGGATTTAAGGAACGCGTTCTTACAACCGAGCCATCACCTCGCCAAATATATTTTTTATTTTTTTATTTAATAAAATAATTTATTGGTGTTCAAATAAATGTAGTTACACAAAAAACCGGCCATTATAGGCATGCAAATATATAGAAGTACAAATCAAAGTGTAAAATATGGGTGTTACATTATTTTTTGCGCCACCTAACGCAAAACTTTTAAGTTGATTGATGACAGTTATTTTTAAATACGCTTCTACTGTGCAATAGATACCTGGTCGTAGTACAGGTGGAGAGGCCGTTTTGGATCCAGGCGCGTAGTGTAGTTGCAAAGTGAAACGCTGAACGTTGAAAATTCAACCCCAAATAGAGGGGTTACAACTTTAATTGACAAAAAAAAATTTATTTTTTATTTATTTATTTACTATAGGTACACAAACAGATAACAATCATAATCAGTTCACATTTTCCAGCAATTTCTTAAGTTCTAGATTGCAATCCAAAAGCAGTGTACACAGCATACTTATTGTGATTTAGCCATGACATTGTCATTTCAATTAAATTATTTCATTTCAGTGAAATATGTCAAAAGGAAAATAATAATAATAATAAAAAAAAATGGTATGTCAAAGAATAAAGTACCTAGTAAATCAATAATAATAATTTAAAAAAAAGCAACGAAAATTTAAAATAGAAATAATAATGTCATTTAATTAAAGAAATAATAATAAAATAAAATAAAATTTTTAAATAATTTTTAATATCGTGATTGCGGACGAACAGCAGTGCCGGCAATAGCAGCGTGGAATAGGGCGCGGCTGTCTTCGGGGACGATCTGCCGATCAATGACGTGAATGACGTGAGCCAGTAAGTCGCTCCGGTCACAAACTCGTGCGCAGAATGAAACGTTTAAGTGAAGTGCAACACATTTGTCGATCGTTGGTTTTTTTTAACGCTACAATTGTGTTATCATCTAATGTAACATAGTTATTATTTATTTATTTTATTTTATTTTACTTATGGTTACAGAATTTTAATTAGACATAAATATAAACACTTAAACCACTAAAAACTTTCCACAGATAGAAACAACAGACACGGCACTAAAGTTTTTTTTTTTTAAGAAACTGTCTATACTATAGAAACACATTTTCAAAAATGTTATAAAACAATAAACAGAACAATAAAGCAATCATTCACAGTCATGTAGTTACAGCAAAATGATAATAATAGAAAGTCAAGGTAGCGACACATTAATTATTACATTATTATCCTACTGTAAGTAACATAAGTTAAGAATGATTAGCAATATGGTTTTGTAAAATAGGTGGCGTTGTTTACGAACGTAGTCGCGTGCTGATTTCTGATTGGTTCAATAACGACTATTTACGAGTCGCTTAGAGAATGGCGCGAATCATATCGAGGCAGATTACTAAAAAACAGCAGACGCGTCGGTCGTTCCGCGCCTTTAAAATAGTGAAAGTTGTAACTGAATATTGGCAATGGAAATAAATCATACAACATTGAAGAATTGTTTAATTTGACAAATTAATCCCAACAATTGGTACATGCCATTTTAAGGTAAGCATTCCTACAACTGAGCCTCCACCGCTCTTTTAGTTTAATCAACAATTAATTACGTAGATAAAAAGACACAAAGTTATATTGTCAAAGAGAAACGTGTTTAACACGCAAGTTGGTATGAGTTCAACAAAACAAATAAAATTGCTAAAAGAAACAAAATTACTTTTTCAAAATTTATGACAAAGACCTTCAGTCACTGTCACTAATGACGCCGCTCCAAAGAGAGGCGAAATATTTGGCAATAAAATTTTATAGCTTCAATTTATATATTTTACCAAGTACAAAACAAATAATTAATTCAAAAGTGCACGTCAAATACGACCATAACCGGCAATGCACTGTCATAAACTAAATAATTTTGTCACAATTGGCCTAGCTTTGCTTCTAATACCATTTGGCTTCTTGCCCCGTCTTAATACGAGTATATATTTAATGTCTGCCCCTAACGTAGATTGTACAAGGGTTCATGGTGATTTATTGAACAAATTGGGCTCAATTTGATTTGATTCCAACAAGCCTGGGTCTTAGATTGTGCATTGTAAATTAGGATCGTGTTCTCGGGTAATGAAGACGTATTAGTTATTACGTTATTAGTTTTGTGGGTAGTTTTATGTTTGCTTCTAGGGTTTTGTTTGAAATTTGTGTTTTGAAAAATTATCTTTTCTACCAATAATATTGAAAATGCCAAAACGAGTTTCAAGGCTGGATTTAAGAAAAGGATTATCATCACATCCCCTTAAACACCCATTGTTGGAGATAAGCCTTCCAGAACATACCGAATGGAGAACTTGGCCTACACTCGCTACGCTGGACAGACGGGTTGGTTAAGGGTCTGATGTCAATTTTAATGACAATTTATTAACGATTCCACAAGTTGTTATTAGTAGAAGCCGGACCGATGGTTTAACGTGTTCTATGACTATATGTTCTCTCTTGTCTTAAATTCCGCTCCTCTTATAACAGCTACCTTAAGATTTCTTCTCATTCCTTAACCAGATACACTGATTCCTTAACTGTATCCGCGGCTCGCCAGTTGAATAAGTTAATCGTGGCCATTAGACGTGCAATATCTATCAGCGTCTTTAAACGTCTGATAACCACATCGTTCCTGAAGAAACAGAATAAAATCACTGATTAAATAACTATGCATTTAATTAAGTTATAAAGTGCATGATGTACACGTATATATATTTTATGTTAGTTGGTAGAAAATGCATTTACAGCATTAAGCTTGCTCACATGTCACACTTATTTTTGATTTTGTACAATGAATAATTTTTTATTATTATATTTATGTATAGTTTATATGATTTTATATCACTCGTAGGACGCTTGCAGTTGTCTCGATCCCATCTATTTTAGAACCAACCGGTCTGAGTCGTGACGATGGCAAGCGTTCAGACGGAATGACATTAGTTCCTTGGAGATTGGGTCAATCCCTGGTATGGGATTTTACCTGTTGGGATTCCCTAGCCCCTTCCCATCTTCAAGGAACTTCTGTTAGAGCTGGTGTTGCAGCGGAACAAGCGCAGATCAGCAAGCGTCGAAAATATGAAACTATTTGCAATAGTTACTTTTTTTCGAAATTTGCTGTAGAAACGATGGGCCCGTGGCGATCGTAAATTATAGCGTTTTATAAATAAATTGTTTCAAGGCTCATTGACGTCTCTGGTGACAATAGGGTTGACAGTTTTTTCTCTCAAAAATTAAGTATCCTAATTCAAAAGGGAAACGCTGCTAGTGTATTGGGCACTATTCCACAAGACAGCGATTTGGAGGAGCTATTTTTTTTGTATGTATGTATTTTTATTTTTTATGTATTATTATTATTATTTAAGTTAAATTTTGATTTTGTTTTAATATAGTTTATTTAATATTGTAATTCTTTTATATTGTTTGTTTATATGTGTAAGGATAATGTGTAGTATATTATAATTATTTAAGTAACTCATAACTGTATGATTAAAAAATCTATTTTTTTCATCCTGCCTATCACCTTACTCACCTTAGCTGGTAAAGAATGCCTACTGGCATTATAGCTCGCCTCTTTACTATATTTTAAATGCATTAAATAATTTAAATTATAAAATCCTATTTTATTTGGAGTACTTCGCTTTCTTTTTTCTCTACCCTTCTTCTTCTTTTTAAGATGCTATCCCCTATCGGAGGTCGGCTATTATTAGGGCGATTATAATTTTGTTGGCCGCTGTCCGGAACAAGGATCAGGTGCTCATTCCGAATCACTCCCTAAGGTTCTTGCTTTTTATTACTTACTTTTTATTGCGAATGATGTGTGCTAAATTCCTTAGCTTTACTATTTTAAGTAGTTCCACGCCTTTGCTTATCCTCCGCAAGACGGTTTCGTTTCTTAGGACAGGACAGAACAGACCTTTCATGATATCTTCAACATTCTCCTGTATATCCACTGTACACCTTATCAGATGGTGGCTCATTTTAACCAAGGCGCTTCTAGCTTCTTCTATATTGCATTTTATTTCAGTGCTGTGGTCTTCTTGTTCGTTTACAATGAAGCCTAGATATTTGTATGATTTCTTTCGAACGGTTGGTCTTTAATGAAAAGCGCAGCATTATTGTCGACATTTGACCGTCCAAAGACAATGAACTTAGTTTTCTTGATGTTCATGTATATTCAAAATAAATAAATTAAGAAACACAGTTAATCCCAATAAAGAATGCTGCATCTGCTGCATCTTGAAAAGGTTTACGACGAAGTATGCAGATTTCTGAGCAGTACAAAAAAGCTTAATTAATTCACAAGCGGAAAGTTGAAGTGTTGTATTTTAATGAAGGAACAGAAAAGTCACTTTGTATCTTTAATAGCAATTTGTTAAGTGCAAAAAAGTGGGGCATTAAAAAGATTCATTGAGCAGTGCACTTCTTAAGCCGGCGACAGAATTGTTACTAAGTGATGTGTGCATACCGTAATTGTTTCCAAGTCAAACATTCGTCAAGCTCCAAATATAACATTATTTCAAAAAAATACGTGTGGCACTCGGGGACTGCCGCGGTAAAGCTATTAGCTGCATAGCATTTTTTATCAACTTATGCAATTATAATTATTTATTTATTTTATTTATGCAGTATTTTTTTTTTCTTTTATATTAATTCAAGTTTTTACATACACGTTAAGGTTTAGCTAGTCGCGGGCTCGAACTCACTCGTGGACGCGGCCAAAAAGCACGCTGTCTCACCTAGCATTGTGTCTAAAAGAGATAGAATCAGTTATGAGCAGTTAACAGCTAGTCTACACGCATACGTCTAGTCGCACGCACACAAACACTCTACCGAAGTCTGCCGAACTGAAACGACGTTAGACGATGCACGGCTTTCAACGCCGCACCGCTGTGCCGGCCGGAGTGGGGGGGTTTTAGGTTTATTTTCGTTACGGAATTTCTTTATTCGGTCGCCGCGCTCAAAGCCCGCGATTAAAGATATGCAATAGCTTAAAAACTATTTAAATTTACCATAAACTCAATTAACTCTCTGCTGATTTTATTTCTCTCATTATAGTCATTATATAATATTGTATTTACAAGTACCTATGTATATTCATAAAACTTATGTACGTAATTTTATTTGTATGTAAATAATAAATTATTGATAAGTATACAGGGTTACAGAAAAAGTCGTGCTAGATCCGTTCAGGGCGTGGAGTACCCATCAGTTCTGACTTATTTCTCTATGAAACACCCTACCCTAAATTTAACCCTTGTC
The DNA here is from genome assembly GCA_910589645.1 of Tinea semifulvella. Classification (NCBI taxonomy): domain Eukaryota; kingdom Metazoa; phylum Arthropoda; class Insecta; order Lepidoptera; family Tineidae; genus Tinea; species Tinea semifulvella. The sequence goes on from OU342604.1 coordinate 4,194,478, forward strand.
GACTTTTAATTTTTTTATTGAAAATTGCCGATTTTTGGGCTACTAAAATTAATTTTGTTTATTTTGTGTGCCTTATTATTATTATTATTGCATTTTTACATGTGTAATAAGATGCTTTAGGACGTCAATCATTAAAATAGTGCATAAGTTAATTGAATAGGCCGTAGTAGACAAGTGAAAGTTAAGAAATTACAAAAATAATTACCAAGTTTTTTTTTCTCTTAGGGATATTTAAAAAAAATATTATGGCAGTTGTTCGGCAGATGTATTTTAAAATATCTACGTATCATAAGCTATCTAACGAGGTACGAGTATAACAATCTAGAATTTGTATTACTTTAAAATAAAAAATTAAATTAAATTTAGGGTAGGGTGTTTCATAGAGAAATAAGTCAGAACTGATGGGTACTCCACGCCCTGAACGGATCTAGCACGACTTTTCCTGTAACCCTGTATATAGACGTGTAATAAATATGCTCTATTAGTTTTGATCGTACCTGCTGTAAGTGCTTGTCTCTTGTTGTAAGTGGTTTAGTTGTTCCAAATGTGACCAGTATAATATACTTATTTAATATTATATTATAATCATCACAGCCCCTAGAACATAAAGTCCTAGACATCCACTGACATTATTGACTCTTGTCAATAATTCTCTTTGTCCAGCAGCCCTATTCTGTTACTTAAGCAACGCAAACGTTATTAGTGGATTTCGTTATTTACGACAGAGCTTGCGTCATAATTAAAAAAATCCATTATATATCTGCCTAAGGTACAAACATAAATATAAATAAATATTTCCAGACAGGTCACACAGCGCCATCTAGTTTCCGTGGTAAGCTACGAGGCTTGTGTTACGGAAACTAGATGGTTGATAAACTACATATTATACATTTTTTTTGTAAATATATACATATTATACATATAAACACCCAGACCGAGACAAATTATACAATGTACAACTTGCCCCCGGTAGGAATCGAACCCACAACCTCCCGAGTTCACGGCAACGTTTGTTACCACTAGACCAAGGAGGATAAATACTCGTACATACATAGGCTGATAAACACATAACCGACATCCGTTCGAACAGACATATTTTTTATTTTTTAAGGAAAAGCGTTCTTATAACCGTGCCAACTCCGCTCTATTAGTAATAAATCTAAATGTCGCGTGATTCGGAAGCGTACTTCAAGAGAAACCGTTCTGTCACTCAAAATTATGTTAGCTCGTGAAATATTCTATTACCAACTGAAGCGGAAAAATCCAGTGCAGTAGGTAAGTAAAAGGACCTCAATTTTTACGCCTGACCTATCTAGAAATACTTCAATAAAGTAGGTATACAAAAGTTTGATAGACGCACACATAATGTAAGCCTTACTACACGGTACGGCCTACCGGAGAGGTTACAGCAGCAGCAGGTTTGTCTGTGCAGGTCAAATAGACGTCGATAGCGTGTGGGCGTAACGGTAGCAAAAAGATTAAGACATACCTATTTCGCTTCTACAACATTCATCGACCTCTTCATATATGCCCTTTTATTTCGATGGCTTTTTAATGCACCTTCAGCTAATGTTTTATTTATTTAATAATAATAATATAAAAATAATAAAAAACGTTTATTTTCTAAAATACTTAAGCTAAAATACATATACACAGTAAGCAAACACATATTGTTTTGACGTTACTACAGAAACGAGATATGTTTTTATTGACACATTAATTTAGCTCTTGTAATTAAACATTGCAATGCCCTCCGCACTAATAGATTATTTTTATAACCTACTGTACGACGGATAGGCGAGACTCACTGCAAGCGCCCGCGCCGCAGCAATGAATGAATGACGTTGAATATAAAAAATGGTCAAGCCGTGCCTCGTGGTCTCGGCACACAGTACATGTTGCATGGACAGATAAAATACAGTGGCAGTATTAAAGGTACACAATATTTAGGTAAAACAAAAATAAAACTTAAACTTACATAGAAACAAAACTAGAAATGAAAGCTGCTTATTCTATAAATGTTAAAATTATATTATTATATATTAAGTAAACATATATAAAAAGTTAATAATTGTAATGTGTAAGTATAGCGTCCATATAAGGAAGGAATTAATAATTAGGTAAGTATATAATAAATAATGAGAAAAGAAAATAAAAAAAACAAAGTAAAGAAAAGTTGATTGTGATAGGCAAGTCTTGGTCTGCCAGGGCCTCTTTTACCCACAACTTTCGGATTATATATCTGGTTCGTCAATCTCTCTTCGTTTATCCTCTTAACATGGCCAAACCATTGGAGCATGCCTTTCCTTATTTTTGTACCTATGCTTTCTTTTATTTTTTTATTTATTTTTATTTAAAAACTTTATTGTTTTGTTAACAAAAGGCGTATGTAATGCCGATTGGCATTCTCTTACCATCAACCTTCGGGACATTGTATCAATTATGGTAGGTTTATAAAACAAACATAAAATAAAGAATATTTAAATAATTTTGATGTTAATTTAAATAACGTATACCTACTTTTTTGCGTATTTCGTTATTACGTATACAGTCCGTCGAAGTTACGCCGCATATCCGACGCAAAGACCTCATTTCTACTGCATTAACTCTACTCGCATGCGTTTTTTTTTTTTTTCCAGACAGGTCACACAGCGCCATCTAGTTTCCGTGGTAAGCTACGAGGCTTGTGTTCCGGAAACTAGATGGATGATAAACTACATATTATACTTTTTTTTTTTGTAAATATATACATATTATACATATAAACACCCAGACCGAGACAAATTATACAATGTACAACTTGCCCCCGGTGGGAATTGAACCCACGACCTCCCGAGTTCACGGCAACGTTTGTTACCACTAGACCACGGAGACGGTCATATTCTGACATATCCACGTCTCTCTTCCGTATATGTACTTATGAGTTATTGTGTTAGCAACTATTCTCATTTAAAATGTCAATGTTCTACCTAAAGCTATCTACGGCTACGGAACCGTTGCTTAGGCTTATTTTTTTCTTTTTAGTATTTATTTAACTTTAATTATAACTCAGTTTGATTTATTGATGTTTTTTTTTTTATATTTTAATATTATTTTATTAGTATTAAAATGATTTAAATATCCAATTAGAATTAAGGTTTGTAGTAGCCAAAAATCCTTATTTTACCAACTTTAAATTTTTCCAGCTTTAGTAGAATGTCTGATTACATTTTTGAAATTGGCCTTGCCGTCGAAATAGTGTCACAAAGGACAAAATTCCCAGTTTTCATTCGGCGGAACGAGAAAATCAAGACACGGCAAAAAATAAAATGAAAATTTGCCCTCTTTTCCGAGTTAACTACGACAGAAAGTAAAAAAGTATCATCACGACCGTTTCCCTTTCGGGGTGGTCAGAAACCACGCTAATAAAGAAGCGGATTCACATTTAGCCAACTTTACTATAGGCCAATCATGACAAGTGGCAAACTCGTCGATGTCTCAAGCGTACCAAACTCGAGAAATATCACAAATTAATTAAATATTAATTAAATGTATTTATTTATATTATTATATATTTTTGTGTCCTGACTAGGAATCAAACCCGGTACCTCCGAGTCTAAATCCACGGGCTTAACCGCTAGATCACGGAGGCAGTTAACTACGACAATAAATGAAATTTGAACAATTTTAAAGGACAGTGTTATTTTTGGACAGGTTATATGTCGTGTGCGATGAGATATCATTCTGGATAAAGATAATATTTTGAAAGATTTGAGAAAAAAAAAAACATGAATTATTTGGTTATTTTTATTGGTTTAAAATCTATATATACGAGTACGTACTTACTATTTAAAAAACAACCAAGTGAATTTATAACAAAATTAAAACACTTAAAAACCAAAATAATGCTCTTTATAACCGGTCAGAATTTATTGATATGCCTTTGACGGGAAATTCATTTAAATAGTTGTATAGTTTTGTTCGTTGGAAGATGTTTTTAAAATGCTAGACTGGAATTACTGCGGCATAAACATCAATGGAGAATTCATCTCACACCTCCGATTTGCGGATGACATAGTCATTATGGCCAGTTCACTCAAGGATCTTAGCGGAATGCTGAACGGCTTAAACGTAGCATCCCAGCGGGTTGGTCTCGGAATGCACTTAGACAAGACGAAAGTCATGTTCAATGATCATGTCAAGCCGAGGCCAATCTGCATAGGAAACGACACTCTCGAAGTTGTGCAAAATTACGTATACCTCGGGCACACTATCCAATTAGGAGCAGCCAACTTTAGCAAAGAAGCCGACAGACGCATTCAGCTAGGATGGGCGGCATTCGGGAAACTCCGGCACATCCTCTCATCGTCTATACCACAATGTTTAAAGACTAAGGTCTTTAACCAGTGCGTCCTCCCGGTAATGTCGTACGGAGCAGAGACGTGGACACTAACAATGGGTCTGGTCCATAAATTCAAGGTCGCTCAGCGAACCATGGAGAGAGCTATGCTTGGTGTATCTCTGGTGGATAGAATTCGAAACGTTGATATTCGTCAGAGAACGAAAGTTACAGACATAACTTTTAAAATTAGCAAGCTGAAGTGGCAATGGGCCGGACACATCTGCCGCAGAACCGACGATCGATGGGGCAAACGGGTTCTAGAGTGGAGACCACGTACGGGAAGACGCAGAGTGGGACGACCCCCCGCCAGATGGACAGATAACCTAAAGAAGGTCGCTGGTGGGGGTTGGATGAGGGTAGCGAAAGATCGCGTTAAGTGGCGAGCCTTAGGGGAGGCCTACATCGAGCAGTGGAGAGATACAGGCTGATGATGATGATGATGATGATAGTTTTGTGGTCTTATGTCTTCTACTGTATTGTGTTCCTATGCTCCTTTGTCTACGATGCATGGTGTTAATAGCATTATTGTTATTATTTTAAAATTTGTTATCTGACATACCAAAATATAACGATTGTTATATAGGTGAAATATACAATTAAATATACAATGTGGAGAGTGGAATGCTCTCCCAGCCAGTGTGTTTCCCCATTCCTATAACCTAGAGTCCTTTAAACGAAGTGTGAAAAAGCATCTTTATAGGCCGGCATAGTGATAGGGACTGATGTCGGTCGTCTGCGGCTGGCGTCATTTGCTCCCATTCTTGGACCTCGCGTACCGCTTACCATCAGGTGGGCGCAGTGTCACATGTCGTACGGCGTATAAAATAAAAAATCTTACGTACATTTGTCATAGATTTACAACACCACCATTCCCTTGCCCGAAGAGCACGTTAAGCCGTCGGTCCCGGTTCCATTAATACCAACTTGTGGAATCGTTAATAAATTGTCATTAAAAATTGACACTAGATCCTCGCTAAGCCGTATAAAACTACATACATACGTTCTATGAATATACATAAATATAATAACCTACTATATGATGTATTAATTAAGCTTACATGTATGTAAGATAAATATTTCGTATCTGTACATGCCAGGGTTCGAACCGTTTCCCACCACCGCTCTACATCTCAAGTGGTTTATTTGATATAAAATACCTAGTAGCCTTTACGACGAAGGAACTATCGTTAAAGAAAAATCCAATAAATGCTATTTATCAGTACTAAGTCAGTATTCAAGCATAATTGATATTCCGAATAGAAGAGATATTATAGTTTACAATAAGCTAAATAAGGGTTGATTTCAAGTGGCTAACATCAATTAAGCTTTTTTCAGTCACGAATTTATATTAAGTAGTTATTAAGTTACCTTATTTATTATAATTACCTTGCTTATGACACGAATATAATATGTTTAATTTGGACATAGCAATTATTTTTTAGATTGTAAGCGGACATGTTATTTATCAATTTATTTGACATTAATATTATACTTGTGTAGTTGTAAGCTGACACGGCTTTTACAGCCACGAATTAATATTTATGGACATAAATATTTTAAATTGTAAGCTGACATGGCCTTTTTACAGCCACGAATTCATATTTATATTTATATTTATGGACATAATTATTATTAGATTGTAAGCTGACATGGCCTTTTTACAGCCACGAATTTAATATTAAGTATCTAGCTGTAAGTAAAAACAAATTCCTCGTTTATGGCAACATTGTTTTAGTTATAATTATTGTATTGATGTTAGGTTCGGTCCAGCCATGGTCAATGGTAATCTTTTTTAATTGTTTTTTTATTTTTTTTTTATTTATTGGCTTATATGTATTGACAATATCCAAGTGTTACGTGCTAACCATACAGAAATAAATTATTTTGATTTTAAGCTGCTAACAGCCTTCTCTTTGGACAGCGTTGCTATTTAGTCTTTTATTTATTTATTTGAAAACGTTTTGCACTATGTACAAAGGCGGATCTAATGCTGCTAGACATTCTTACTCGGTCAACCTTAGGGACATTACGAACATGGTATGTGTGAGGTAGGTGCAAATATTTAAACAGAAAAATAGATAATAAAAATTCTACAAAATCTAAATTTAATACTAATATAAAACATAAATATATATAATAATACTAAGTTCAAATAAATAATAATACATACATACATACAATATTACTTACAGTTGTTAGGAACTATTCAAGAAGTGTGTGAAGATCATTCTTTTAAATGGCATTCTGTTGGGCGCTTGTCGGATATCTAAGGGCAGGTTGTTCCACAGATTTGCGGCAACAACTGCAAATATTTACTAACAGAGTAGAATCATTTAAATTATTTTTATAAATGTCGTGTTACAAATGCTTGTAATGTAATAGGTTTACGTTTATATAAAAGGTAGAAGGATTTCTTAAACATGAAGTCGTTTTCCTAGCAACTTAATTGACTAGCAATTACTTACTTAAAAATATGTCATACAAAAAATATCTCTACAAATTTGGCTTCGCCTCAAAACTTACAAAATGGGTAGGAACAATTCAGAAACTTATTCGCACGTCTTATATTTTTTTTTATTTTTTTTTGACAGCAAACAGTCATTTACATAATATTACAAACATAATTACCATTAACAAGACCTTGAGTGTCGAGAATTTACACAAAATACAATAAACGAAAACACAAACAGGCACAGCAGATTAATAATTAAGCAAAAAATAAAATTATTAACATCAAAATTGAATTAAGATAGTAAGTTATATCATAACAGAAACAATATTACTAATACTACATATAAACAGCTACTCATTATAAATGTTGTATTATTTTAATTTGGAGAACAAATGTAGTTTAAGGTCGCTTTTAAATTTATTAACACTAAAATTAAATAAGTCAAGATGAGACAATTCCTTATCGTAGTAGTCGAGAGAGAGACAAAAGTATCTATTAGCCGTATACTATACCTAGTAGATGAATTAGAAATAACAAATAAGTTGTTGCTGCGAGTGCTACGTGTGGGGACACGTAATGATATATTTTGTAAGAGTGTAGAAGAGTCTATAACATTGTTTAATATTTTATAAAGGAACATGCAGTCAAAAATATTTTGACGCATTTCAAGAGAGTGCATTCTATAAAACAACAACGAGTCTACATAAGAAGTAAATGGAAACATAAGCAAACGTATGTAGATGAAAAAACAAAGTGTGAAACTACCGCACAACACAAGCAAGCATTAGAACAAGTTATTCCACAAACTTATATGATACAAAAGAAAATTGCCGAAAAACCAGCGAAAGCAGAAAAAGCAGTAAGGGAGATAACATAACAAGTCAACAAAAAGATGACTACACACTTGCTGTTCTTGTTACAATATAACTGTTCGCAAGCATAATTTGTAATCCATGTACTTGTATATCCGTGGAAGGTACAGTTGGAAACGTAAATTAACTTTTAATAATGTTCCTTACATCAAAGGAATTGGATTGGTCATCAACAAAATCACAGCCTTTGGAAACATTTTCTGGGATTGCAATTTTTCTTTAAAAAAAATAGTATTCCAAATAACCCTCTTAGACTGTTGCCAGTGTATTGGCCACAGCAATTTAGAGGATCATTTTTTTTGTAAAATTACGGTTTTTTTTGGGTACATTTTCCTTTTAATGTAGGTAGTACCTATAGTTTATTAAATTTAAGGTTTTCTTTATGCAATTTATTTAATTATTTAAGGATTTTTAATAATAATAATAATTCGTTTATTTTCAGGCAACAGATGGCCCATAGATAAATAACTTACAACTAAAATACATATAAAAATAACATTAAAATTAATTAGTCTAAAGCTTCCGTAACTTCATCTTCTTGTGGTCATAGAAGTACCCATCAGGTACTGTGACCACCTTCTGAGGAGTACTGGAAGCTTCAGTGGACGGTGCCGGCGTCCCTGCTGGGGGTGGTGCAGAGGGAGTAGGTGCTGCGCGGGGCCCAGGAACATCGTTGGTGCTGCGTGAAGCAAATCCACGAATGTATTTGCGGTACACAACACCGAGCGGCCAGAATTCCTTCTTCAGGAATATTTTGAGGTGCTCTGACCGCACACGAATCCTAAAGGCCTTGAATCCGGTGTCATCCCAATGTGAAGGTAACTCGTCGATAGCAGCGGCAGAGTCGATCTCCCCTCGGTCCCGGATGTGTCCGAGAACATCTTGGGATGACATGTCCTTGCGCAGCCGCGATACATAGACATAGGTTGTCGGTATCGCAGCTTTTAGAGCGCACTGTTCGGGAGGCGCAATTCCCCGATTATTACGTTTGGGCCTCCTTTTTTTCTTTTCCACAGTCACAAACCCTTCCGAATCAATTTTATTTCCGGTTGTGACGCGAAGTTTTAGGTTTTTAGTGTCAGCTGGTTTTTGGGGTCCCTTCTTCGAGACATCCTGCCTCGCAATCTGCGCATAACTGTTTCTAGCGTTCCCGGGCTGACTCCGGGACGCTGCAGGCCGTGCTGGCGGGGTTGGCGTAAACACCGGAGCCGTAGGTCGTAGCGGCGCCGCCGGCGCTTCGGGCGATGACATCGGCTGGAGCGGTGCGCCGTCCTTGTCACTCGTGTCAGTAGTCGGCGAATCAGCATTTTGCACTGTGCGACGCCGCGAATTGTCTCTCAACTCGGTCAGCGAATTCTGCAGGCTTGCAATAATGCGACCTACATCATCCGGCGACCTACTCGTCGAGGCTACACGTGTTACAACGTTAGCACCCGAGTTCTTGAGCTCTTCCAATTGCCGCTTTATGTCACGGATTTCTTCCAGGATCCCGGCGCCGTTGTTATCCTTAAGTCCCGCGATGTCCGCCTTCATTACCGTCATCTCCTTCAGGAAGACGGTTACGTCGACGTGGTCGAAGCTGACGGGTGGCAGTTTATTGAGGTCGCGGGCCACAAATACTGGCAGGTCGTCGGGATCGGTCTCCTTGAGCGTGGTGATGATCTCCTGAATGACTCGTGTTTTACATCCTACACGCACGCGACGAGTTCGGCTGGGACGCGCGAATTCCGATAGCACATCCTGGGCGGTTCTAAGGTCTTCCTCCTTGTAGCTGGTTGAGCAGATCTGCATGAGGCTCTGCTCATCCATAACGTCGATCTTGTGATTAATGAACGTCAACACCTCGTTGACGCACATATTACACGCGGCACATTTTGCCATATTGGCAACAAATAATGAGAGCGCGGATGCGCTCACGTCTTTACCGTACAACAGTCTGTGAGAGGATTTTTAATTAGTGTTTTGTTAAATAGTTATTAAAACAATTTACAACATTTTACATAACATTATCGCACATGTCTATAGACATTTAGTTACAATATATATTTATATATATCATATTTTACATAACATTATCGTACATGTCTATAGACATTTAGTTACAATATATATTTATATATATCATATTTTTTAAAAATAAATATTTTATTTGAAGTAATAACGAACAGTATAAAAGAATTACATAACTTTTAAATACACAATAAAAATAAAACTAAAATAATATAAACTAAAATTTTAACCGACCGATGGGCATAGTGTGCCGAGGACACTCGCTGCGTTCTCCGTTGAATGGCTAGGCTGACCCTTTCAGCAAAATATTCTCTACTTAAAGGTCTCCAAGCGGAGTTTTCCCCAAGCTCATAAGAGAATGCCAGAGCCTCCTCGAACCACCCATTCTTTTATATTTTATATTAATGATATGTATTTTTTTTATTATAATGAGCTCGACATGTGACACCGCGTCCACCTGATAGTAAGCGATAATGAAATTAAAATGAAATAAAATGAAGGTTATAGGAATGGGGAAACACACTGGTTGGGAGAGCATTCCACATCTTCAGCGTGCGACAGATTTCCAGAGTCTCCAAATTTTTATGTACGCGTAGGGATAGTGGCTACGGTATGTCAATGCATATTTTGGCCTGTAAATTTATTGGAATCAAATAAAAACTATACTTGTACATTTTAAAAAAATATACCTACATATATTTATAAACTGCTGTTAATAAGCATAAACTGTACCAAATTGGCGTATTTGAGTTTCAGAAACCGCCGCACTTCCCGCGCTTGACGAGGTCGCCTGGATGTGAGATGAAACTAATAATAAATAAATAAATATTTCTAGACAGGTCACACAGCGCCATCTAATTTCCGTGGTAAGCTACGAGGCTTGTGTTACGGAAACTAGATGGTTGATAAACTACATATTATACTTTTTTTTGTTGTAAATGTATACATATTATACATATAAACACCCAGACCGAGACAAATTATACAATGTACAACTTGCCCCCGGTGGGAATCGAACGCACGACCTCCCGAGTTCACGGCAACATTTGTTACCACTAGACCACGGAGGCGGTCAACTAAATGTTTCGGAAACTAATGTTTCCATGGCCCAACTATCATGCCGTCGTCGGGTCTCTTGCCACCGCTCCGCGCAATCCCAGAGGGTTCTTAAATTATGTTTGTTAAATAACCTTCTGCGTAATTCGACACGCGAACAAAGTCCCATAGTCGAAATACCGGCTAAGGTGTAATCAACGACAAACAAGGGGTTGGGTGTTGTATTCTAGTCACCTTTATGTCCACACGGACCATTCCAACAGATTGAATTTTCTCAGACATTGTCGCTGTTTGTCATACCTTTTATTGGGATTATCTATTTTAATCGGTTCGTTCTAATTCTGGAATGAAGACAAAATGGAATAAATGAAACAAGTAAAAATGACAAAGCGCACTAAATATATGTCGTTAAAAAAAAAAACCTATAATAACTAAGGATTGTTCTTTTGCCTAAAAAGTTACGATGGTTGTGCTTCGCGCCATGGAGTTTTTCGCGCCATTTTGCGTGGACATGTCAAGTGCAAGTTTTTGTTTTGTAAAATTAATTTGCTGTGGATATTATTGGTCAAAAGTGGTGTTGTTTTGTTTAATAATGTGCTGCAATGTGAATAATTATGGAAAACGATAAATTAGACTTCAAATATGGGGCATAAGTTGCAGTTTATTTTTTGCGGTTTTCCCGGGCTGTCAACTCTCATATTTTACACGACATGTTTGGGCTATAATGCCGCGAGTGACTCCAAGTAAAGCATCAAATTCTGCAGCATCTGGAATTTGATGATCCCCAACTCGGTTATGAACTTTGTTATAAACATATATTATGCAAATAAATTACGTGTTTAGGACTGATGTATTCTGTACAATGTCCTTTAAGACAATTAAAAAAAAAATTACGATGGTTGTTGTCTATGGTTTGACAATTGAGAATGTCAATATGGCTTCGTAAAAAACAATTTGTCTACGTACGTAAACAGCGAAGTCATTATTCATACCAGCCGAATCCAAATCTCATGATAAAGACAATTTATACAAGACCAACATCCTTGCAATTTATTTCTGCGGTAACCGTGAAATATTGTGCTTATCCGATTTGGTTTTTCTTCCGTAACAGTGAATCTTTCCAAGCGCGAAATCTTTCCAAGCGCGGAATCTTTGCAATGCGAGAAAATATAGATATTTTTATGTTTCACCTTAACCTATGGTTGTAGATCATGATAAAACATACAAAATTATGTCATTTAAATTAAAGACTCATTCGTAGCATAACATCCAATGTTCGTACTGGTCTCCTGTACAAGCTCTTTGACGCTGCAGGAAAATGCACAGGCTGCTAAATTTACTGCCGTGGCTGCACATATGGCGGATGTCAGCGAACGTGGACAAGACCGCCGCCATCCTGACTCCCTGCCTACCTACCCGTAACCGCGCAAAAGCCGCTTGGGCTCAACTAAGGCCGCTGCTGCATTTGTCATTTCCACTCCGGGTAAAACTAAACTAAGCGAGGGAAATAATCCACAATCCGCCGCAGGCCCGGCGTGGCACCACCTGGTGGCGCCATCCATAGTAACTAGAATCCAAGCACAGCAAAATATCTCCTTGCAAGCGACAGTCGGAGCTCCGTGGTTCGTGCGCAACACAGTCCGCCACGATGACCTGAAGATGGAGACCATCACGTCACCAACACCTGCCCCGTGAGATCCTGTGGGCCGAGACGTAACCAGCTAAGACATTTGTTAATAGAAACTGCCCCACAGGTACCACAGATCCTATAGTGGTTCCTACCCCGGCGGCTCACCTCACCGAGGTAAAACAAGCAACCGACGCGGCGGGCCATTGACCGCCAAAATTAACGCAAGCTAAATTTGATGGGCTCGCATCATGACAGAATTATTCGCTCTTTCTTTAATACTACTTTTGCTATCACTTCTCACCACACTGCTTTTATGTCCAAGTCGTTTCCAGTTGTGACTGCAAGGCTCTGGAATGACCTACCGACGGAGGTTAAAGATACTCCAGACAAAGCTATATTTACAAGATTAGTTTATAGATACTTTCTGTTTTAATAATTTTCATTAAATTTTCATTAATTTTTGCTTATTGTTGTCCTAACTCATTGGTTGTATATAGTATAACTTATTTATGTATTTGTATTTAATTTTAATAATGAATATTTATTATGTAATATTTTTACAAATTCAAGGTCGCTCAGCGAGCTATGCTTAATATTTTTCCGATAGATAAAATTTGAAACGTTACATTTTGTCAGAGAACTAAAGTTACTGACATATCATTCACAATTAGCAATGGACCGCCGACATCTGTCGCAGAACCGATCACAGATGGGGCAAACGAGTTCTAGAGCGGAGACCACGTATGTGGAACGACCTCACGCCTTTGAAAGGTCGCTGGTGAGGACTGGATGAGGGTGGCAGGAGATCGTGTAAAGTGGTAAGTCAACACAGGCTGATGATGATGATTCTATCTAACCATTTTAATTGTTGCGGTAAAGAAAGTATTTCTTTCTTTCTTTTTTTTTCTTTCTATCACCAGCAGTAGAGGGTCTAGGTCTCTATCCTAGCAGAGGAGATGTAGGCCGTAATAATTACGAATAATAAAACTTAGTTTTAACATAAACAGCAAGTAAAGTTAACTGGAAAATGTAGATAAACTGATGTGCATGTTTTCATTAATTCCATCTAGGTTCCAACGGAATTGGCTATTAGGTTGCATGAAGTGTTAGCTGATTTAAACTGTCAACTTGCAATCATGTAATAACACATTCCTGTAAACAAACCAAATGCATATAATTTAACATACGTTTAAAGGTTGGTTGTTAGAAAATGCGTGGCCATTAAGCCCGCCTATGTATAATTTAGTGCAATAAAGTTAAAAAAAAATACTAATTGTACATCATCATTACAGCCCCTTGAACACAGAGTCCTAGACCTCGACTGTTGGAGATTGGCGTTCCAAAAAATATGTTTGTTAGACATTTCCTCTAGTTTTGCAACAATTCATGATAAATCTTTTCGATCCTATCACAACTCTCTTCTTTCGATCCCTTCGCATAACTTTAGTTTCATTTCAAACTCATTTGTCGTTGTAGCGACAAATTTGTAGAACAATTTACCTCCTAACATCAGGCAAGTAACCACCAGATCGCTGGTGTGCGATGCGCCGTGTTAGCTCGCAGAGAGACACATTACCTCCATCTCACATCCAGGCGACCTCGTCAGGCACGGGAATTGCGGCGTTTTTATATGAGAACCTCAAGTTGCGCCGTTTGGGGTAGAGACAATGGGCCCATGGGGACCCTCAGCAAAGCAAAGGTCTAGAGACAGGAAGGCTGTCAATTATTTCTGTCAACGTATTTTTAATATTAAATATTATTATTTGCGTTGCTTTTAATTTAGATTATATTAATTTACTTCGAATAAACAGGATAAAAATAAGCAACAATGTTAAGTCTAAAACTGTTAATAATAATAATAATTCATTTATTTCGGATTCGATCCATATATGTTACTAACTTAGAACTTTAACTTAGAACTATGTTAGTAGAAATACACATCAATCAAAAATTAAAACAGTGTAAATACAAAAATATTGTTCATTTACATTGTGTGTGACATTAAGTCACAGTCGTGCCCCCCATATAGAGATTGCAAACCGGGCCCGGCCGGGCCCGGTGCCCTTTTAGACATCCATCGGGCCTGTGACCGGGCCCGGTAGGTACGAAAACTGCGGCACGGAAGCCCCAACTTGTAGAAAACTGCCATGGCAAGCGCTGCGAACCGCGATGTTGCCGTTCTGACGCGCCAATGGCCGCTCTCCATTCCTCTCGCGCACCTCTTACCCATATAGTTATTGCTCTTAAGAATTTGTTTTGTTTTTACTAAAGCTACCAAAGTTAATCTATCTAAGTTGATAAGACAAGTTTAGTACATTAGGCTGCGTTATTAGTTTATTATTCTAATACTATGTTTTCAAATAGTTACATTAGTATTAGTAATTAACTTTAAGCAAGCAGGTCTTTCTCTTTACTCTGTATAGTATTAGTAATTAAATTACGGGCGACTTCTTAAATAATTTGACTACTTTCCAAACTTTTTCTCGAAATCCTCTAAATCCAGGCATTTCATCAGCGCGTGGAAGATCATTTCTATCCTAAACTTAATTACTGAAAACTAATGCTTGCTTAAACTTAATTAGTAACACTAATGTTACTATTCCGTTCATAAGTGAAACTAACCAATTCTGTATTAAAAACTCGTGATTTTGAGACTGATTAACTGATTATTGTTGATTTGCTGGTTTGAAATAAATATTATTCCGTAACCTTGAATCATTGTATTATTCCTCCATTTACTTAAAGCAAATTTTCATAAAATACTTCAAAGGTTTCATCCTAACATATCAACCCGGCGGGCCCGGCCAGGTTGGCGGCGAATGTGACCGGACCCGGCCGGATTGAAAAACATACCGGGTTGCAATCTCTACCCCCATACGACCCCCATAACATTGGGTAACGCAAATGATATCATCGTATGGCTAGCTTAACGCAAATGTTAAGCGATACGATGAGATAAACGTGCTAGCCATACAGTAGGCATTAATTATATAAAAATGACATTTTCATGCCGCCTGCTGATAGCTAACTAAAATTTAAAAAAACTACGAGAACAAGTCCTAAGATAATTTAAAAATCTAAAATCAGAATAAAGTTTAAAAGTTTCAGCTCAATCGATCACTTAGCTTTTCAAACTCATAACCCAGCTGTCTGGATATACGGCATTTGAAAAATTACTACGAGGCGGTTTGACATCTGGGTAATATGTTTCAGATATTTATTATATATTTGTCTTCACCAAGCCAGAAAATTTATACAGGATTCCGCTGAAAACTATCTGATTTGAAATGTCAATTAATGGGACAGTATGAAAGCTAAATCCCTGGGAACACTTGTTTCATTACAGCCCTAGAACACAGCGCCCTAGACCTCTGCTGGAGATGGCCTTCCAGAACATATATCTGGAGAATTTGGCTTACACTCGCCACGCTAGCCAGACGGCTTGTTTAAAAGCGTATTTAATTATATGTTCTTGGAATAAGCAAGTAAAGTATCATCACGACCGTTTCTCTTTCGGGGTGGTCAGAAACCACGCTTATAAATAAGCGGATTCACATTTAGCCAACTTTACTATAGCCAATCATGACAAGTGGCAAGCGCGTCGATGTCTCCAGCGTACCAAACTCGAGAAATATCACAAATAAATTATATATTAATTAAATGTATTTATTTACATTAATAAATATTTTTGTGTCCCGACCAGAAATCGAACCCGGTACCTCCGAGTCTAAATCACCACGGAGGCAGAGGAATAAGCAAGCACGTCAAAATCTATGAGAAATCTGACAAGATTTATTTTGTCATAACTTGTCAAAAGTCTTTATTAATTATATATTTTTCTGGTACAAATTATTGTGACATAACATGTCCACTACAAAAGTACTAGTGAAAGTAGATATTAGTAAAGTTGTATTTTTTTTTGTGTGTAATTCAGTATTTCGTCGTGTTTGAAAAAAACCAACTAAGCTATTATTGTACAAATAATATTTTGAGAAATGAAATGAAATCAATGATGTTTTTTACATATTTGTCACATTTAGAGATGTAAGAGCAGGCAGCAAATTTTATGAACTTTAAGTAAGTTATATAAATTTAAAGAGTTTTTAAACGACTTGTGTAAAAAAGTCAGTTTACCAAAAAAAATGGATAGTTGGTTTTCGCTCTAACCTAGCGATTTATTCTATTTTGTAAATCTGATAGCTGATCACAGTCAGTTTACACATAGCAGGTCATTGGAATCTGCTAAGCTGCTGCCTATCAGCTTGCTCTTTGAACTGCTTTGCCGCTTAAGCTCGGCATTGACGGTCAGATTTTTGCGTCAAACCAGACGTAAAACTGTGGCTTACAACCACAGTTTTATGCCAACTATATTTCCCCACTCACTGGCGTCAAACCGGCTCTTCAGTTTTCGACCGGCCGACTGTTTGAAGGACGTGTACTACCTATTTGTGTCGAAAAAAATATCTATCTTATTGGCGGCACATTTATATATATTTTTTACTTTTTACTAATTAGACGATTTTTAATAATTGATCAATTTATTAATTTCGATAGTAACTATGAAAACAGCGGGCGCTGCGAGCGAACTGACACGATTGGATTGCAGATCACACACTCACGGTCAGTTTGGATGTAGGTTTGGTTGGATGTGGGTGGGGATTACGGTAGTCACGGAAAAATTCGAGGCGCATCGTCAGTTAAAACTCTGGAGTTGGGTTTCGACACTCACGATCAAATTTTGGATGTAATCCACACTTTTACGTCTGGTTTGACGCCTAAACTGACCGTCAATGTCCTACTTTAGGCTTTCAATATCAGGAGTAGAATCCTTAAAAGTAATTTAAATAATGACGTGTCACAAATGCCTGTAACATGTGTTACTTATACTTTCATTGCACGTACAGTTGTTCTAATTAGTCTCCAAGGTTTGGTTGTCAGACAATTTCTACGGTCATTATGATATTCAAATTCTTTTACTGTTTCTGCAGCGTCTCTCTGGAACACTCCGCCACTACCTCTTCGAATTTTAATGACTCCTGCTTCTTTTAAAAATCATCTCTATTCTTAATTGTTATCTACTCAAAATAACTGACGATTACTTATGTGTTAAAATTGATCCTTGTTTTTACTCTCGTTGCAACTCTAATATCTTTAGTATGTGTTTTATTTTATTTATATATTTAATTATATGTATAGGATTATAGATATGTATTATTATATGTATAACATGTATTGTATATGTAGTGTTAGTATGTATTGGTTATTTAATATTTACTTGGTACTCTGCCCGTCACATATTTTCAAAACTCCCAAAGGTTAGCTGGTGGATAATGCCTCATGGCATAAAGCTCGCCTGTGCCCATTAATTTTAAGTTATTTTAGTTTTTGTGCAATAAAGCATTTTTATTATTATTATTAAGTCTGCTTTTGTACTTTGTGCATTAAAGGTTAAAATAAATAAATACGTTTACGTGAATAGATATATTTTAACTTGGACTTACTATAGTTCAGTCCCAATTACGTCTGTCATAACTTTGGACATTACATCAAAAATAGAGGTGAAGATTTCAAGGTTCTAAATTCAAATTTCAATCGCACATTCTGGAGTTATATCACGTTTCTAAATGCAACTTTTGAGAGTCGTTGGTTGGCGGAACGTGAGGGTAGTTTCAGATTTGAAATTGTGACTTTAAAAGTCTTTCCTTCGATACCTACGAGGTGTTAAACAAGTAGGATTGCGTAGGTTTTTGTTAGTTTTTGAAGGCTTAAAAGGGTTGTTAAGCTTTATAGCATTACCACACTCTAACATTTTCAAAGATTTTTTTAATCTGAAGTATTTTGAAGATGATGTGTGAGAGAAAGAGATGAGAAGAATTATTGCTTGCGACCGACTAAAGGCTGGTTAACAAGGAAGGCCTCCTCTTTTGATTGCACAACAACCCTCTCACCATCTACCATTCGGTTCCTCTCCCTATCCGATTAAATACTGTATGATTCCGTTAATGCCGTCTTGGAAGCTCGTTCCATAAATGCTTTGGATATTAATCCGATCGTAGATACCAATGTTTGATACAGCCGTTACTTTTTGAAATTCGAGTTGGGATTTCAGCTTTATTGCAAGGTCTCTTTTATGTGAATTCTTAAAGAATCTCGGCTTTTAGCCGGTTAACCTAATAAAGTTTACGAGCCTCGGGCAAGTAAGCATCATGTGTTTAGGGCTACTTTAAAACTTTTAAAACTTTCGAACTATACGGCAAGTATTAAGGATTCTAGCTTTTTACAATTGTCGGTATGTGTGCTGGTATTGGTTAATAGTTTTGAGAGTATTTATTTATTTTTAAATAAATCACAGCTTATTATATTAAACAAATAAATAAAGTAGCAATAGTGGAACACAAGCCAAAGAGATTTTATATTATTTAGACAATACAATTAAAACAGAAATAAGAGTAAAATATAGTAATTAGGTTTAATTTAATAGTGCAATTGAACTGTGACTAGCAAAAGTAAAAGAAAAATAATAATAATAATAAATAAGTGAAAACCAATAGGTTAATGATTATTTACCTAAAACAAGATGAATAAATGAGAGGCAGGTACAGTTGTTGCTTTTATTATTATTAGTGGTTGACATTGAAAGTGCATATAGTGTTATCTATGAATTCCCGAATCAGTAGTCAAACAGTTGAAATACTCGGAAAAATACAGTTTACTTTGTGTAAAGAAAAATATGACATTAATGTTGAGTCTTATAGACAATATTCACTTAGGTTTTAAAAATAAACTCAGTATATTTGCTTGGCTGATGTTATCGTAAGAAAATGATAGAGTGGTTATATGACGTGAATGAATTATAGGGTAAGTGAACCCTTTACTGGCATCGTGTGTTTCTTTTGATAAATATGACAAAACAAGACTTATATTTTGATTTTATGGTTTATAAATTATACTTCGAGTATTTGGGCTAGATTGAAATAGCTCATGAGCAACTGAAGAACAGCAAAGCACCTGGTGAAGATGTAGTTAATGCTGGTCTTCTGAGAAGTGGAGGGAAAGCAATACTTAAAGAACTTGGGAAACATTAACTCATTCATAACGAAACTACGCCAGTGATGTCGACCAAGAGTGTTGTGGTCATGTTCTTTAGGAAGGGTAATACCCTAAATTTATGGAACAATCTCCCTGTAAACATAAGGCAAGCGTCTACCAGATCTTCGTTCAAAAAACTTGTCTATCTACACTTTCTAAATAGCTCCTAACAATGTTAATAAGTGTA
Organism: Tinea semifulvella; assembly: GCA_910589645.1. NCBI lineage: Eukaryota > Metazoa > Arthropoda > Insecta > Lepidoptera > Tineidae > Tinea > Tinea semifulvella. The sequence continues at coordinate 4,214,155 of OU342604.1, forward strand.
TATATGTATATTTAGTATATTGATATTACAGTATATATAAAAATATACTATGTAAGTATATATAATTATGTTGAATTTATCCTACTATTAATATTAATTTCCTTGCACCTATAAATGTTCTAATTTGTCTCCAAGGTTTGGCTGTCAGAAAATGTCTACGGGCATTAAGTCCGCCTTTGTACTTTGTGCAATAAAGTTTTTATTAAATAAATAAATATAGGCCCATATCACTCCTGAGCCATTTTTATAAGTTATTTTCACGGGTAGTCACAATTTAACTCGCCTAGTTAATAGATGATTTGCAGCCCGCGGAACAGGCTTTATGTTGACCACATTCACGACCCTGCGACAGATTAAACAAAAAACGAAAAAGTAAAATCTGTCACGGTGTATTACTTTTGTAGACTAAGACAATGTATTCAACTCAATATAACATAATTAAAATATATCATCAAATTTAATATAGGTATATGAAAAGGTATTTTTTACAAAATATAAAGTTAATATTAATACTTCGGATATAAGTCCCGTCCGCGTGGAATGGTGGCAATAACGCTGGCTGCATTTCCCCGCTGAATTGCAATACTGATTCTTTGGGCGAAGAAAGAGTCATTCATTTTGTCACCGGAGGACAAAACACGTGGTTATGTCTTTTTAAAACTTTATTGCGCTTGGACTCCATGGACCCAGAGTTTCTACAGCAAATTTTAATATACCTACCTTGCTCCGCTCGCCAGACACCGCATTTTCCGCCGCCAATAATTTAAACTTCGTTTCGAATATATTTATTTATTTTTATTTAGGAAAACTTACAGCTACAATACAAATATAGGAAAGATAATAATACTATAAAGCTGATAACAAGAATTCACAGATAGTTACAATAGAAAGAAAGCATGCAAGAAAAACTTTTAAAAAGCAAAGTACTAATACAGGAACAACAATAAAATTAAAATAAAGTCAAAGACAAAAAAAAACAATAGATACGATAAAATAATAAAAAGACATGACAAATAAATACAACTGCAGAAAAGAAAACAAAAGAACAAATAAAAACAATAGGTCAGTCTACAAACTAGAAGTACTCCTTCGTCATCACTCGTCTAACCATTGCAATGCCAGCATTGAAGAGATCGACATCGATGCTGAGCACGTTAAACATTATTGCCGCCCTACTGAAAAATGCATTGCGTCAATAGTTGGTGTTGCAGCCCGGAACGAGTAAGAGTGCAGAATTCCTCACGGTTCTTGTGGGAACTCGTATGGTTATTTTGCTTAATAGTTTGGGGCAATCCACAATCCCACGTGCAACACCGACTAAATAAGTGATATCAGCAATATTACGACGGACTTCCAGTGGTAGTAGATATTGTCTTTTGCATTGTTTATCATAATCGTATCCTAAACCTTCGTTTTATGCTGTATATATATGAAACTCTTACAATATTTTATTCCTTTTAAGGCAAAGTTAATGCTAGTCAGTTCGCTGCTTCTTCCCATAATAGACTATGCAGATATCTGCTATCCCGACGTCACTGAAGAGCTACTGAACAAACTCGATCGTCTGCTCAATTTATGCATCCGCTATGTATACGGCTTGCATAAATATGATCATATCTCTCATTTTCGTAATCAGTTGAAATGGCTCAATATCCGCTTTCGAAGATCTACCCATCTCCTCGTGTCTCTGTATGGTATCCTGAACAACCCTCATGCGCCTGCATATCTTAAATCCCGTTTTGAATACATGTGTGATACTCACAACCTTCCACTTCGCTCTTTACATAACAACCAACTTAAAATCCCATCCCACTCCTCTAGCAGATATTCAGATTCGTATACTGTGTCTGCAGCCCGCTAGTGGAACAGGCTACCGCTCGCTATTAGACACGCGCCGTCTGTCCACGTTTTTAAGCGCTTGGTCACTGCTCTATTTCTAGACAAACAGGAGTCGTCATCAGGCTAAAAATATATATTTGGCATAATATATATGTGTATATACGTTTATTTATAGGTATATGTGCAATTTATGTAACAGTGTAAGTATCTATTAGTATGTAATGTGTGTAGTATATTCTTTACTTGATATCGGCACTACCCTTAATCTCACACTCTCCCAAAGGTTAGATGTTAGAAAATGCCTTGTAGGCATTAATCTTCGCCTTTGTACATTTATTTTGTGCAATAAAGAATTCAATAATAATAATAATATATAAGAAAACGTTTTTGTATGGATTCGATTCGTGAAATGTATACAGCATACTTGGGATTCCATAGTTGAGATGCATATTCCTGCTGATCGGAAATATTTTAAGGCCAGTATCGCTCGTAAAGTGATGGCTAGTGTGCAAGCTCTACTTTATGTCCAATACATAATATTTAATGGTTCACAACAGATGCTCGCACCCTACTTATTGATTCGCCTCATGTACTGACCTCGATCGACAATGAACAAACATATTTTCCTGTCAAAATATAAACGATAGGTTACAATTTTGTAAAAAAAAACTATCGTTAAAATAGTACAAAGTTAGTTTACCTTCTGGTGTAATTACTCTATGATTAGTCGGGCATTATTTTATATTTCACTACGCCGATTATTTAAATATTGTAAAAAAATATCGTCGGTAAAAAATAGTATTTATTTATTTTATTTTATTTAAAACTCTATTGCACTATCTACAAGGGGCGGGCTTAATGCCGCTAGACATTCTCTGACAGCCAACAAAAAATATTACTTAGATCGAGGAGTAGGTGCGAAGACGTATTTCACATCATGATCATGAAACATTTCAAAATACATGTACTGTTTTAAGTAATTGAAGTTTAAATTTTTAGTAATATGACAATAATAAGGAAGGCTGGCAATTATTTCTGCCAACGTATTAGCCTCTCAATACAGAGGGGAAATGTTGCCAGTCTTGGGGCTATCTCAGATGGGACCTCTCTAGAGGACATTTTTTATTTATAGTTTAGTTTATTGATAATTTTATTATTATTATTAAATGTATATATAAATTTACTTTGAGAATAACTGCCTCCGTGGTCTAGCGGTTAAGTCCGTGGATTTAGACTTGGAGGTACCGGATTCGATTCCTGTTCGGGACATAAAAATATTTATTAATGTAAATAAAAATACATTTAACTAATATTTAATTTATTTGTGATATTTATCGAGTTTGGTACGCTGGAATAAGGGATCAGGTTTATTATTATTATTAAATACTATATCGCACTTTACTTAAAAGTATGTACAAAGGCGAACTTAAAGCCATTTCGGCTTTTTCTACCAGCTAACCTTTGGTAGAGATAAATATGTGGGGTGCAATTCTAACCAATAAACTACATACATAGTACGTATACAATATACATAGACTACATAAATACTTTTCAATATATAGTTCTTAAATATATGTATGTGGAGCTCTTCAGAACACTCACCGTAGTATTAACGAAGCTGCAGCGATTCCAAAGTTTTAGATACTGTGTCAACCACTATCCTGCTAGTAGAAGACTAAGCAGCAAAGTGGTACCTCAGCTATAACAGATTTACAAAATAAACCATATACAGAAATACACCACAACGATCAATTTTACCTTTTAAATTTAACTATGAGTACCTATGAGGTTACAATACCAGGCACTTCAGAATTAAGATAGTCTAAGCGCAAAAACATCTGCTAATTTAAGAACTATAAATTGAACATGTTCGACAGAGGTCCTTAGCGAAACCAGAGGTGAGAACAGTATTCCACGTATGACCTTATTCGAGCCTTATAATGAAATGAAATGAAATGAAATTATTTATTTGCATTGAACATGGTAATAGTAAATATTAGTAGTAAGTTAGTTCTGCACATTCAGCCATTTCTGGCACACAAATTTTGTTAAACATTATTTACAATGTTAAAATCTTATTATTATATTTATAATTTTAGTCACACTTATTACATACAGATTATTATTAAAACATATTGTACAGGTAATTGTTATAATACACATAAAAAATTGTGGTTGTAATATTCACTTAGCGAATAGAAGCAACATTCTATCAATAGTTTCCTAATTTGGCATTTAAACTGATTGTCAGGTAATCTTTTGAGAAACTCGGGTAACTTATTGTAAATTCGAATACACATAATATATGAATTGTTATCAAAGGCGTTTTGGTGTTTTTGTATAGGCAAGAGTATTTGGATGTCGACTACTATTAAATACATCTTTATGGAAAGTAAATAAGTTACTATGTATCCTAATAAATGTAACGATCTCAAAAATGTACATGCCTGTTACGGTCAAGAGTTATAAAGCATAAAGGCCTTTCTCCAGCAAGAGGTCTTGGCATCTGTGTTTCAAGAGTGGAACAATTATTTATATCCCAATAAAATATTCACAATAATGGTCACAGAGTAAAATATATTACAGCTATTTACGTATTATTATATCAGCATAATAATACATTATGTACTAATAAGATTTATCCCCGTATTCCCTAAACCAATAACATAAATAAGGATTCGACGGTAACATATGTACTTTGTTTTCGCGAAATTTGTACGTACATTTTAGTGTCACATTTGGAGTTGGTTGTTTTATATTACATTAACATTAACGGTGACATAAAAATCAACATAGAAGACTGCCTCAGTGGTTTAGCGGTAAAGGTCAAAGATTTAAAAGCAGAAGTACTGGGTTTGATTTCTGGTCGGTAACACAACAAAGAAGCCGACAGACGCATTCAGCTAGGATGGGCGGCATTCGGGAAACTTCGACATATCTTCTCATCGTCCATACCACAGTGTTTGAAGACAAAAGTCTTCAACCAGTGCGTCCTCCCCGTAATGTCGTACGGAGCAGAGACGTGGACACTGACAGTGGGTCTGGTTCACAAATTCAAGGTCGCTCAGCGAGCTATGGAGAGAGCTATGCTTGGTATTTCTCTGATGGATAGAATTTGAAACGTTGAAATTTGTCAGAGAACCAAAGTTACTGACATAGCATTCAAAATTAGCAAGCTGAAGTGGCAATGGGCCGGACACATCTGCCGCAGAACCGACGACCGATGGGGCAAACGGGTTCTGGAGTGGAGACCACGTACGGGACGACGCAGAGTGGGACGACCCCCCGCCAGATGGACGGATGACCTAAGGAGGGTCGCTGGTGGGGGTTGGATGAGGATTGCAAAAGACTGCGTGCAGTGGCGAGCCTTGGGGGAGGCCTATATCCAGCAGTGGAGAGACACAGGCTGATGATGATGATGATGATGAACACAAACATAATTACAAATATCATTACAGCTCCTAGTTGTTGTGGGCCTTCCAGAACATATGTCTGGTAAATTTGGCCTACTCTCGCTACTCGAACTGCTAGGATTACTCGGATTTGGTATACCTAGCCGGTTTCAAAGGGTTTATAGAGGTAGTGCCATATGCCCGCACCCACTACCGTCAAAACTCATTTTTAACGAGAGCATCAAGGGAACTCAACCTCCTAGCTGAGGTCATGGATATTGACATGTTCTCTACATCGCCTAAATTAGTTGGTCGGGCGATGTCTAGAGCATTTTTTTATAGTATAACACACAATATCTAATTTATAGATTTAGTTGCCTAATTATTTTTATTTTTCTAAATTATTGTGGTTATTTTTATTTTTTTTCTATTTTTTTATTTGTATAAGATATTTGTGGAAACTTGTAATTGGCATCTAGTTTTTTATATAAGTAATCATTTGTTAGAAGCTGTAAGTTTTTCTTGAAGATAAATAAATAAATAAATGCTGGCCAGACGGGTTGTTGAGGATCTGAAGAAAATTTATTAACGATTCTATAAGTTCCACGTCTAAGGTACCGGGACCGACGAATAACTCTCCAAAGGCACCGGGGCACCGGTGTTGTAAATCTATGACAAATGTACTTGTACATGCTGGGGTTCGCACTGTGACCATCTTTTAAGATTGAAGGAATTCCAACAACCTAAACTTTGACGCTCAAAAAAAATATTATGACACCAGAATTCTGTTGAAATAGGATCTTTAGTTTTGGTTGCAAAGAAAAATTGATGCTAATACATTTTTCGTTGAACAGCTGAGCAACTTTGCTGTACTATACAAATGAAGCTTTGATACTGTTAGAGTCAAGATTTTCCTCTTATTTGGCTCTTTGTGTATATGAGTTAGCAATTAGCTTTGTACGAACATATTTTTAGGGAATGTCCCTATTTTACTTTTGTGTTATTTCAAGCTTGTCCGAAAATATGAGAATACACAATATAACATATAATCAAACATTTTTTTTATTATTCAATTGGGACGCCAACTGAATAATAAAAAATAAAAAAATTAATTATATAATTATCACAACTCGTCTGGCCGGACGAATTAAGAATGGTGCGAATAGGGGAGTACTGTGTTACTACTAGAAATAGTTTAATATTATGCTGTAAAACAAGTGTCAGATACACTGTACTCTGATATATGAAATAGTTCTGTTTAGTTTCCAAAAGTAGTTCTTTTTGGTACTACTAGGACATTGTGTTAAAGCTGTCTTCACGAGTATTTTAAAATTTTACCTATTAAAGTTAAATTCAGTAAAACTATTTCAACCGCTAATGTCTGTTTTTTTTTAACCGCAAACGTTAAAAATTAGCTATCCGGGCCTGGACTACTCCGCTGTCTATCTGTAGTTTATATATTGAGATTAAAATTTAAATCAGACCCTCGCCAGTGCTTGTGTAGAGTGTAGCACAATTTCTCTAGATATATTTTTTTATTTTTTTATTATGAACGGTGAAAGCATCTACAAACTATTACTTCATGCAATAAACTAATAACTGTACAATAACAAAACTATTATCGTTTAAATAAACTTAAGTTAAACGCATTTCTCACCACTATCACCTATATGTTCTGGAAGGCCCATATTCAACAGTTGAGGTATAGGACTCTGTTCTAAGGCTGTGATGAAATGATATTGTTTTAAGTGTCCTCTCCATGGATCACTGGCCGAGGCTGCGCCAACCCGGTCCACTCTTGGAAATATATAGAGCATAGTGTGTGTACAAGTATGTGTTGGCTAATTAATCCTAATAGTCCCAAAGTGGTACTGTTTAGAAGGAAAACGGATAAATACTGTGACCAAGAAACGCGTATGTCACTGTACGAAACACAAACAGAACTAAATTGTGCTCTAAATTTTAAATTATTTCCTGGATTTCTGACGGCGTTTTCGGGAAATACCGACACTGAATAAATAAGGAAGAGAGAACTGTGTATTCTTCTTGATTTAGTTCCTAATATGTTATTGTAGGTATTTATACTTTTATTTTTTTATTATGATTAGTTTATAGATATTTAATTTTATTTAAGTAGTTTGTAATTATTATTTAGATTTTGTAAATGTTATTTGTTTATTAATAATAATATTGAAACAGAACATCTTATAACTAATATAATTATGTTTAAAATCTTCTGCCATCAATAATTATTTTAACAGCCAAATTGTTCATTTGTTTACAATCAGCTGTAATTTAATCTGTCCCCAATTCATTTTGATCCATCAAATTAGTTTTCCTAAAGGCCTTCCTATACTCTCGCTGAACCTAAATTGTTCGTGGCAAACTGATACAGACACCTTGCTGATGAATAATTCGTGGAGCTAAAGTTAATAATGGTAGGGAGAGGAGTAGAATAGTGGGTGGTGAGCGTATTATCGCGCAATAAAAAAAAGGGAGCCTCCTTTTCTTAAACCAGCCTATTGTCGGTCGCAAGCCCGAGACACCATTCTTCTCATCTCTTACCCACACACGATGGACCCGGCACCCGCACGGTGAATCCATGGAATGCTTAGAAATTTGTCTTCTCCCTTTTCTCTCAAAGTATAGGTAATTATATTTATAGTTATATAAAATATTTTTTTTCTAACAATATTACAATTAAAGTAGAAAAAACCTTTTTTATATAGTTTAGGTGTGAAAAATTTATCACGATAGCTCTAGTACTAAAGGGCTGGATTGATACGAAAACTATATACCTAGAATTTTATTTTCCAAAAAAAATAATTACATTTATTATATTGTAAAAATAACCTTAGGTTTATCTATAAAAATATCTAAACTACATTTTTTTTACATTTACAGATGTATGGACCAGGGACCCAATTCTGGCGCTTTCGACTTGCGTGTCGGTTCTAATGAAAAGCGATAGATCTCCATCGAAAACTGTCAGATTCATTCGAGCAAATCTAGCGGAGATGCATGTCGAAGGCGCGAGAATCGGGGCCCTGCTGCCTCCGTATTCTGGCGGTTGACAACACAAAGAATTTTTAATTTATTTTTAACATTTATCGAGGTATGCTAGAGACATCGACAAGTTTGCCAGTCATCATGGTGAGCCTATAGTAAAGTTAGCTAAATGTAAACCTTCTCATAAAGGCGTGGTTTCTAACCAGAATATAAGCTTATGTTATTATTATTATTATGTATGGGCCGTCTTTTAAAGAGGCACGTACATATATGACAGAGAACTCTGTTTTATTGGGACTGTAATGTTATTACGAGTGTAAGTTATGTTGATAAGAAAACAAATATGTGCTTGTGTTTTCGTTCGAAAAATACAGCGAAAGTGCGAAGTCGGTCTAAAGATCTTTGACTTGAAAATTTTAATCTAATTAAAAGCTAAGCTGTAAAATTACTTTCCAAAGTGGCCAAAAAGTTTAATAATAGGCCTCGCCACGGCGGCTCCTCTTTGTAATTAGATATTCACTAACTTTATTACCTCCTACAATACTGATAAATAATTTAACATTAGGTTTTGTTATGTTGTCTGATATTTTATCTGATCCTTCACAGTATCTGCAGCTCGCCAGTGGAACAGACTTCCTTTAATTATCAGACAGGCACCATCTCTTAAAATATTTAAAGATGAATTATACTTACTACTTACTTATACTATAATAGGTACTTATTTCACAAACAGAATAAGTCGCCATAACTTATTTATTATACGAGTATATTATGTATTTTATATTTAGGTATATATTTATTAATGTCGAAGAAGTTAGAAGCTTTAGAAATGTGGATATACAGGAGAATGTTGAAGATATCATGGAAGGACAGAGTAAGAAACGAAACTGTCTTGCAGAGAATGAACAAAGGCGTTGAACTATTGAAAATGGTAAAGCGAAAGAAGTTGGAGTATTTGGGACACATCATGCGCAATAAAATGTATAGCTTGCTGCAGCTCGTCATGCAAGGCAAGATACAAGGCTCCAGAAGACCGGGGAGAAGACGCACTTCCTGGCTCAAGAACCTCAGGGAGTGGTTCGGGATGAGCACCAGATCCTTGTTCCGGACAGCGGCTAACAAAATCAAAATCGCCTTAATGATAGCCGACCTCCGATAGGAGATGGCACCGTAAGAAGAAGAATATATTTATTTGTTTATTTAGGATGGTTATCTATGTATATTGTATTGCATATAATAAGTACTATATGTATGTAATATTTGTGTTTTGTATAGTAATAAATAATTTCAACTATCTATTTTCTTCGTAACCTTCTGCACCCGCTTATTACAGCTCTCAGTCACAAAGATTAGTTGGTAGCAAATGCATTTACGGCATTAAGCTCGCCTATGTACCTGCACTTGTTTTGGTTTTGTACAATAAATAATTTATTATTATTATTGTGGGCACTTAAGGTTAAGACCAAACAGCTAGAGCCAGAACAAAAGCGTCGATTTTTTTTTTGTTATTAAATACAATGCGTTATTATTATTAACACAAAAATAATGCTAACGAGCAATAATGTGAATAACAAGAAGTAGAATTACATGCTCGATTGATGTTTAGATCAGCTGAGAGGGTGCTCTTTACGCGGCGAGCGAGTGCCTTCACTCCGTAGCCACGACTCAGACTTAGCTGTTAAGGCACGCAGGGCCAACAGTGAAAGAGAGACGGTTTATAGGGTTTTAGTCCGTAGGCTTCGGGGTCTCCTTAGGAGGCCTCACGGTGATTCGGGCATGGTACCTCCCGCGTTTATAATTAATTTTTGAATTATTGTATTTTTAAATCTTTGTACTTTACTTTGAATAAACTAAATATATTATTATATTAAATTTGTCTCCTACAGTGACAGATTGCCTGCTTTTGAGGTCACCCCGCTGTTTATTCGTCGCAGTCAACAAGATCTCATTTACCTGCACAAAATTCCACACTCATTGCTTCAATCCTCTACTTTGATTTCTTCTCTCAGATTTAGTACTTGGCGTAATCCCCGAAAAAAGAACCGAACATTTATTATTGGTACCCATAAAATCAACAGCACTTATACTCGTAATAACCCTATTATCCGTATGTGTCGACTATTTAATGACCTTTCCATCGATACTGTGAATCTAGACATTTTCAACCCAAATGTTAGTATATTTAAGAGAAAAATGTATAATTTTATTTTAGAAGTCATATTTTTATTTTGTAAATTTTAAAATTTTATAGTTTTTGTTAAATTATTTTTTTTTTTTTGTTTTAACAGTAGTAAGTTTTTAATTGTTTTAACAGTAATAAGTTTTTAACTTCTTCTTCTTTTTGTATTGGTGAATGCTGTTACACCTAATTGGTACATATATTAGATAAGCTATAATTATACTATGTTATGTGTGTGATAATATATGTACTGCTGTGTGTACTAAATAAATAAATAAATAAATAAATAAACATGTGTTATTGATTGTAAACTAACGTAAAGTAACTTTTTACTATTCTTATATTAACTTATACTAATATATAACCTATGATGTAACTTTCAACATAAATTGACATTAATAATAACATATTTGAGATGTTGCTCAATAAGATGGACCGGTTACTCAACGCATGTGTTCGGTTCATCTTTTGTCTGCGCAAATATGATCACATCTCTGAATATCGCGCCAAGTTAAGGTGGCTACCTATTCGTTGTCGCAGGAATCTAAGAATCCTCTGTTTACTCTTTTCTATTCTCAATGAACCTGCGACACCGAAATACCTCAAGGACAAATTTTGCTATCTTTCCTCATTTCATAACAGATCTCTCCGTTCGTCTCATAATTCTGTTCTATCTATCCCTTCTCATCACTCTGGCTTTCAGTCTAACTCTTTTGCAGTAGTGGCCGCAAATCTGTGGAACAATTTGCCGGTAGAAATTCGTCAAGTGCCAAACAGATCACTTTTCAAAAAGATGGTATACTCACATTATTTAAACAGTTCCTCACAGTGTAAGTAGGTATTATATGTAGTGTATAAAATATATATATAGTATGTAGTATATGTAGTATTGTGTACATATTAGTATGTATCTGTCTATATACTCGTAGATATAATACTTAGATTTAACTTGAATTACCTTTTAATCTATTTAATGGTTGCACCTACCTCACAACACAAATCGTTTCATTGTCCCAAAGGTTGGTTGCTAGAGAATGCCTAGCGGCATTAAGCCCGCCTCTTGTACATAGTGCAATAAATAAAATAAATAAATAAATAAATTTATTCTCGTATATAGTAATAATATATTGATAATGATGAAATGGATAAAACCTAAAATTTTAAAACTGAAAAACACAGTTGACTAATCATCCAAGTAGCTATGTGTAGCATGCCGTGTACACTGCCCTTGGGTTGCAATTCCGATCTTATGAATTATTGTAAATTTGTGCTTGCTATGTATTAATTGTAAACTGTTGGTGTACCTTAAATAATAAATAAATAAATACGGATAAACAAAGGAATAGAATCGCAAATGTCTGTAGGTTTATGTGAATAAAGATTTATGATCTAAAATTTGACCACGAAACTCGTATTACATACCCTACGAAGAATAGAATATTGTATAGATACTAAAATCTCTTGTAAATCCGAAATATGGTTACTCGTATCTTTTGAAAAATGAACTGGCCTTTCCCAACACTAAATGGCGACAGAGAATATAGTTTCATGTGACTTTTTTAGTAGGAAAATCAATTGAATTGTACTACGTGACGGTAATACGAATTCCGACGAACTAGTTCCGAATCCAAAACAAATATTTAGGTACGATTGATTCCACTCTGCACGGGAAACAACTTCTACTACCACAGCGATCTAGACGTTTTCAGTGAAAAGGGGCCTTTTTGATGGATAAATAAATTTCTATAATGTATAATATCTCATTAGTTTTATGTCAGACGCATTTGCAGTTGTTGCCGCAAATCTGAGGAACAACCCTTAGATATCCAACAACTGTAAGTAATATTGTATATATCTATTTATGTATGCATGTATTATTACTTATTTGTATTTAGTATTATTATATGCCATTAAAAACATAACTTGTAAAAATAAATAAGTCTCGCAACTCAGTTCTTTTACCGTAAAAAGTTGTGAGATCCATGTAATACCAAGTCGGTAAATTTATATAAGTAATATGTATTAGGGAAGGTCCCTAAAGTTATTAGGTAATTAGCTAACCTAACAACATCTTAAATCACAAAATAGATTGTTTTAGAAATCGCACTAAACAATGTAATTTAATATAATATGTATTACTTGTAAAAAAATATTCAGGACCTACGGGCTAACGTGCTCTCCGAGGCACGGAAACGGTGGTGTAGTAAATCTATGACAAATGTACGTAAGAAAAGTGTATTTCTCATTGGTACATACCGGGAGCTTAAACTGACTTTTGAAAGATTTTAATGAAACCGTTCTTATAACCGAGCCACCACCGCTGATACATACGTCAAACAATAATACATTCTAATAAGAAACATAGCAGCTTTAACAGTAGAGAAGATTTGAGCCAGTCTTGATATTTATTTGAATAATGTCATGTCATAAGTGACACTCGCATGATTAAGCATGATTGACGTGAGAATCATTAAAATCAGCCTACGCGTTTGGTCTCTAGTGTGCCACAAAGGAACAAACATACATACATAATTATGTTTATTATATATATTATTTTAATAATATATCATGTAAGTATTTATGTAATAGTATTCAATTATTCTAAAGTAATTGTATGTATCTTAATGCACCCGCAATCCTCTGCCACACTCCCAAAGGTTAGCTGTTATAAAATGCCGGAAGGCATTAAGTTCGCCCTTGTACACTACTTTTTAAGTTATTTTGTGCAATAAAGAGTTTATAAATAAATAAAATACATAGGCTGATAGAGACATAGCCCTTCTTTGAGAAGCGCAGCCGGGAAAAGGCCCCTTTTCACTTAAACTTAAAAATATACCTATATATTCTTTATTAGCTCTTACATGTGACTTCACTTGTTGGAATTCAGATTCCTACGCAAAAAGTTTCACAGAAATTTACATATTTTAGGGCTCGTGGATACCTGTAACATTTTAGCTTTAACGTGAAGTACGAGTATCATCACGATCGTATCCTTTGCGGGGTGGTCAGAAACCACGCTTTTAAAGATATGTGTTTACATTTAGCCAACTTTACTATAGGCTGCAAAGTCGCAAGTGCGTCAATGTCGCAGCGTATCAGACTCGAGAAATATCACAAATGAATTAAATATATTATTGGAATCGAACCTGGCACTTTTGTGTCTAATTATACGGTCCCAACCACTAGATCAAGGAGCCAATCCTTTTAGCTTTAATGGTTTAGTTAAAAAGGATTATCTATTTAGTAAATGTGTAAGGAATTTATAAAAATAAGAAAAATATAAGTAATGGGATGTCTTTAGGGAATATATTTTTATTAAAAGAGAGTGTAATATTTTAGGTATTGTTTATTAAAAAAAACTTATTACAATATTAAATTATTAGAAAGAAATCTAAAATTAAATAATCTATATTACAATAATAACTTAATTGAATCTAAATATGTATATTTTATATATGTAAAATAAAATGTAATACTTAAAAAAAAAATGGCACCTTCAAATTGCTGTCCTTTGGCATGATGCACCAGTGTATGGCAGCATTTTCCCTCCGAATTTAATAAAATTTAAATGAACAATGATCACAACCGTATCATGTGGAGGCAAGTCAAACAGACGATAAGACACACACACAAAGCTTTATTTATTAAGAGAGTTAAAAGTTTGTGAGTCTCTCTCACTTCCAAAATCACGATTATATTATATTTCAAAAAGTTCTGTTATTGTATTCTTTAGTAAGTTGATATATCTTAATTATTCTTTAGCTAATGAATTATCTTTAAATATTTCATAAGTCAAATTAAATGTGGAACTAATTCCACAATACTATTTTTTTTCCCATTTATTGTACTTACGATTTATGACGGTCATTTTAGTGACAAATTCTTCAGAGAAGATCAATTAAGAGTAGGTATATCAAAAGCAGAAAATCTGAACGAAAAACGCAAAAACAGATGACAGCTCAGAACGTAACGTAACGAAAAATATAATAAAAACCGATCATATTCTAGTAGGTTTTAGGTAATAATAAATAATTAAAATTAGGAAAAAGGTATTATAATATGAACCTTCTTTAGAATACAGTTTTCAAAACCGTACTTAATAATTTGAAACGCAAAATTTATAACATCCTATAGATTTGTGTAAATGACAGTTCCCTTCTTAAGTATTTCTAAAGATATATTTGTGCCTTCTGGTCGCTAGGTTAAGTCCATGGATTTGGATCATGACTTCCATGACTCCAGGTTTGATTCCTGGTCGGGACACAATAATGTTTATTAATATTATTTCTCGAGTTTGGTATATCGACGAGCTTGCCACTTGTCATGATTGGCCTATAGTAAACTTAGCTAAATGTGAATCCCCTCCTTTATAAGCGTGGTTTTAGACCATCCCGAAAGGGAAACGGTCGTCATGATACTATACTATATATGTTTGAGAAACGCATTTCTTGCAAAAACTAGTAAATTTTTACTTAAGAAATAATTAAGTACCGAAAATGCGTTCGAGAAACTGGCTGTAAATTTCTTTAAAGAACACTTACTTTATTAAGGACAAAAAATATTGGATTGTGCAAGCGAGAGGGATGCAAAAGCGTTAAGCCCTCTTAAATGATTTTTATAATTACTAAAATAAAGAACTAAATGCAAAATTGATAATGTTATTTTAGCTCAGCAATCAACAAAATAAACATTCGCTCACATCACGTCGAACAAAACGATAAAACCTAATTATGCAAAAAATCTTTCTACGAAAATGTAACAAACATTTTGTGACATTGACTTTCTCCATCGCTATACCCCCTGTAACGCCTTTTCTCACTTCGTCGAGATAAAATATATCGACTGTTTTGTTTTGGTGCTCTTTTGATACGACCCGTCCTTTAATAAGCGTGGAGGGCAAAAATAAGCTTAAAGCTATTTCTTTTGTCTATTTATTTATTTTTACAACTTTACCACTAGTTTTTGTAACATGCGTTGGACAACTATACTATTTCCATTTCTTTATTTTCTCGATGACAGTTCCTGTAGAATGAAACTGCGCATATTATACAAAAATAAACTTTTAAATTCGAGGTATAAAAAATTCGACAACTGCCTAATTTTGTTCCTTTATCCCATATAATATTCATCCAAGACAAATTGAGTCCATATCTGCAGTTTTTTTTTTTTTAATAGTCCGATAAACAACCACTAAACTCAGATTCTTTACCTCGCTGAAATACGCTATAGGGTCATTGTCAAACCGAACAGGGTCAATGTTCTTAACAACTATTTTACTTGAGCTCCCGAATACGATTGCTTGACACGTACTGGGATTGACAACGACCCAAAACCGTTTCGACCATATCTGCATACTACTAAGATCTGAATTAAGCCAAGCTATTCAACTATTGGCGCGTTGGTGACACAGTTGTAAGAACGCTTTCCTTAAAATCCTACTAAGGTCGGTTAAAACCCCTCCGGCATTAATCTATGAGAAATACACTTTTCTTGCCTCGGAGAGCACGTTAAGCCATCAGTGCCGGTTCCACTAATACCAACTTGTAGAAACGTTAATAAATTGTCATTAAAAAAATGACATCAGATCCTCGCCAACCCGGTGGCTGGCGTGGCAAGTGTAGGCCGAACTCTCCAGATATATGTTCTGGAAGGCCCATCTCCAACAGTGGAGGTCTAGGACGCTGTGTTATAGGGGCTGCAATGATAATAGTTGCATTATTTACTGTGTTGATATCTGACCGAACATAGAGCTGCAAATCGTCTGCATAAAGATAATAATCACAATAACCTCTCCAGGTGATGGCGTCGATGAAAAGTGAGAATAACAAAGAAAAGAATACCTCCTTGAGAGAGCCCGTATCCAACTCACACCAATCCGATCAACGATCAACACGTACCTGCTGCTGACGACAATGAATAATAAAATTGATTTCTCAAGGATAAGGCTGGTCCTTGACAAAGGTGGTTTTCAAAGTCAAAGTCATTCAAGAAGTCAAAATATATTTATTCACGTAAACCTATTACATACATGACCGCCTCCGTGGTCTAGTGGTAACAAACGTTGCCGTGAGCTCGGGAGGTCGTGGGTTCGATTCCCACCGGGGGCAAGTTGTAAATTGTATAATTTGTCTCGGTCTGGGTGTTTATATGTATATATTTACAAAAAAAAAAAAGTATAATATGTAGCTTATTAACCATCTAGTTTCCGTAACTCAAGCCTCGTAGCTTACCACGGAAACTAGATGGCGCTGTGTGACCTGTCTGGAAATATTTACTGTTATTATTTACATTTATGAAAGTTTAAGCAAGAAAGAGGTCAAAGAGTAAGCTGTTAGCAAAAGATCAGCAGCTTAGCAGATTTCAAGACCTGTTAATGTTTAGTCTAACTGAGAAGGAATCTGCAAGGAAAACTCAGCTATATTAAATTTAACAAATGCAGAATTACATAACAAAAAAATAGATAAGTATATTTATTAAATATATGATCTTGATGACGGGTGCCGGGTCCATCGTGTGTGGGTAAGAGATGAGAAGAATGGTGTCTCGGGCTTGCGACCGACAATAGGCTGGTTTAAGAAAAGGAGGCCTCCTTTTTTTCTATTGCGCGATAATACGCTCACCATTCACCATTCTACTTCTCTCCCTACCCAACCAAATACTGTATGATTCCGTTAATGCCGTCTTGGAAGCTCGTTCCATAAATGTATTGACGGCAGACCTGCTTAGGCCCAATTCTTTCAGTAAGTGATGCAAAGATTTTGCTGGAACTCCTCTTGCACCAGCTTCCAATGCGTAAAGCTGAGTCTTGAACCCGTTCCTGATCATTTCTTCTGTGAGATCATAATATTTATTCAACTTCATGTTGTGGTCTTTTGGAATATTTGATTCCTACGGAACGGTAAGTTCAATAAGGATAACTTTTTTCAAGTTCCGAGAAAACACTAAGATGTCTGGCCTATAGGCTGATACAGCTAGTTTATCTGGGATCCTATAATGGTGTTCAAATGTATCCATGAGAATTTTCCAGTCTGATGCGGCGCCAAGGATCGAGGTGGGCTTGCATTTAGTTTTCGTGCTTTGCCCTTCCTTTACAAATGTGGTCAAAGTTTTATTTGTAGTCAGTCCCTTTCTGGCTCTTGCAATAGAAAGACTTACTGCTTCACGGATAACACCTAGGACTTTGTATATATATATCTTATTATTTTATGAATGACTTTGAGTAGTAGTATTGACTGTCTATAAACGCTCTCCGCTCATTCTATACTAAGCCACACAAATAACTATAAAAGTGAATTGGGAGTACAGGTGAAAAATAACCCCAAACATATTGAAATATATGCTCACATCTATTTTTATGACAAAACCTTTCCGTTAGATCGTATTGTCTATGATCAATGTAATAATATCATTTCATTATTAGAAGTTTTGATTTCGACATTTTAACCCAACTTAGGCCATCATGACATAAAGCTCGTCGAAGTAAACAAATACTAAATACCTACATAATATATACTACTAATAATTCATAACTTTTTGAGATATTATAAACACAATTCACAGATTTTGCTAATTAATGTACAGTCAGCAAGGAAGTGATAATTAACTGCCTCCGTGGTCTGGCGGTTAAGTCCATGGATTTACACTTGGAGGTTCGATTCCCGGTTGGGACACAATAATAACAAAATAAAACTTAAATAAATTAATTAAATTATTGTTTAATTTATATGTGGTATTATCCGAGTATTGTACGCTAGAGTACATCATCATGACTCCATGATGTAGCGGTTAAATCCGTGGACTCGGAGGTAGCGGGTTCGATACCTGGTCGGGACACATATATATTTATTAATGTAAATAAATACATTACTTAATATTTAATTTATTTGTGGTGTCTCGCGAGTTTGGGACGCTGGAGACATCGACGAGCTTGCCACTTGTCATGATTGGCCTATAGTAAAGTTTGCTAAATGTGAATCTGCTTATTTATAAGTGTGGTTTCTGACCACCACGAAAGGGAAATAGTCGTGATGATACTTTACGTTTTTACTTTACTTTTTTATATAATTATATATATATATAAATACGAAACTAGGTAAGTATTTTTTGACCGCCTCCGTGGTCTAGTGGTAACAAACGTTGCCGTGAACTCGGGAGGTCGTGGGTTCGATTCCCACTGGGGGCAAGTTGTACATTGTATAATTTGTCTCGGTCTGGGTGTTTATATGTATAATATGTATATATTTACAAAAAAAAAAAGTATAATACAATAAGTATAGTAGTTTATCAACCATCTAGTTTCCGTAACACAAGCCTCGTAGCTTACCACGGAAATTAGATGGCGCTGTGTGACCTGTCTGGAAATATTTATTTATTCATTATGTATTATTTATATAGTACTGTTTACACACAATAAAAATAGTATGATAGATATAGGTACTAAGAAGATCTATTGTTTGTTTAGAAAGTGAGCGATAAGTAGATTTTTAAAAATACTAATAGACGGCGCCCGTCTGATAGCCAGAGGAAGTTTGTTCCACTCTCGAGCAACGGAAACTGTAGAAGAAACAGAAAAAATAATAATAAATAAATGAATAAACTAAAATGTAATGTGAATAAAGATATTTTGACTTTGACATATGAATAGCCTAGTCGATATTTATTAGAAGTAAAGTATCATCACGACCGTTTCCCTTTCGGGGTGGTCAGAAACCACGCTTATACATAAGCGGATTCACATTTAGCCAAATTTACTATGGGCCAATCATGACAAGTGGCAAGCTCGTCGATGTCTCCAGCGTACCAAACTCGAGAAATATCACAAATAAATTAAATATTCATTAAATGTCTTTATTTACATTAATAAATATTTTTGTGTCCCGACCAGGAATCGAACCCGGTACCTCCGAGTCTAGGTCCACGGACTTAACCGCTAGACCACGGAGGCAGTAATATATTGTTTTTCCAAAATCAATATGCGTTTATAATTTAACGAAAAAAAACCGTCAGCTCTTTAAATTATAAAATTTATTTTCATAAAACGTGATTCACAAAAAAGCTTCGCTAATTTAATAAATATTCGAGTCTTTGAGATGTTTTTAGTTACGTTTTAATAAATATAGTGGATTATGGATTATATCAAAGGAGATTTTTATGCCACAAAGTTTTTAGGTTTTTTAAAACGTATAAGTTTATAAAACAGGAAAATTATAACAAGAATAGGTTTAATTACTACAATATTTTTTAAATAAATAAATATTTCCAGACAGGTCACACAGCGCCATCTAGTTTCCGTGGTAAGCTACGAGGCTTGTGTTACGAAAACTACATGGTTGATAAACTACATATTATGCTTTTTTTTTTGTAAATACGAGTATATACATATTATACATATAAACACCCAGACCGAGACAAATTATACAATGAACAACTTGCCCCCGGTGGGAATCGAACCCACGACCTCCCGAGTTCACGGCAACGTTTGTTACCACTAGACCACGGAGGCGGTCGAATATTCCTAAAACAATGTGTGAAAAAAGTAAAGTATCATCACGATCTTATCACGGGTGTTCCGAAACTACGCGTATGTAAGGAGCTAGTTTACATATAGCCAACTTTACTATAGGCCCATCATGACAAGTGGCAACCCCCATACCATAGCCACTATCCCTCATATCTATCTTACATATATCGCACGCTGAAGATGTGAAATACTACCCCAGCCAGTGTATTTCCCCATTCCTTCAAGCGAAGTGTGATAAAGCAACTTGATAGGTCGGCATAACGTTAGAGACTGATGTCGGGCGTTGGTGGCTGGCGTCAGTTGCTCCTATTATTGGACCTCGCGTAGTTGGTTGCACTTGGTTGGCACCATATCACATGTCGTGATCAGTAAAAAATTTAGAAAGCCTCAATAGGTATTTATAAGTTAGGAAATCATTAATTTTAGTTATAAGACATTATAGAGGATAGGTTTGCCTTTAGTGTGGGATGCCACTTGTATGAACAGTCTGGTGCCTTCCCACTTGTCCTTGACCTCTAAGGACCCAGGCTGCTGTTGCATTACAAGCAGAGAACCTCAAACGGCGGAAATAAACTCAGCTTATTGGGAGATGTGTTTTTGCGCCGTTTGGAGTTGAAACGCTCGGGCCGTGGGGACCAAGTACTCATGAAATTTTCAAGGCGTTGACAAAACAGCTCATCAATACCTCGAAGGACAAGAGGGCTGGGCAATATTTGGGCCAAAGGAACAGCATTGCCATTCAACGTGGCAATGCTGCCAGTATCCTTGGCACTTTGCTTATTGGCAGCGATTTTTCATAAGGATTGGAGAAATTAAAGTTTTAAAAAAGTATCATCTAAATCATTAAATAAACTACGCTACAATTAAAACAAAAAAACTAAAACTATAACAGTTTGTCAAAGTGATTTTTCACATTGCAGTTCTGGTCAATTAATATTCTATCCAAATACATTAAGCTTAGAGTTAACAGAGATATCTCGTTAACAAATTAATTATTAATTCCAGTCGCTGTATAAGTTGTAATTTTCATGTGTTAATCTCGACTTCTCTCTCCAGAGACCTTCAGCTGGCAACACAACCAGCTATACACATTGAAATCCAATCTCAAACAACTAAGGTTCAAATTCTAACTGGTTTGTGTAACTAAAAGTGTTTCACGTACATTAATCTGTGTTTACTTCAATTAAAGTTGTCATTAAAAGTTTATATTGAAGCAACCGTTCGTTGGGAATCAGCGAAATAGTGGAAGTTACTGTGTTGATTTCAAGAGGGTTCGATTTCCTGGTAAAATGATTATTTGGTTCGGTAATAGTTCTTCCTAATGTGCTATCGTGTATTAGTGATCTGCACATCATGGCGATTTTGATCTTTTTCATTATCATCACAGTCTTTATAACAAAGAGTCCTAGACCTTCACTTTTGCAGAAAGGCCTTCCAAAAAATTCTGAAGATTTTGGCCTACACACGCCACGATGGGCAGATGGATTGGCGAGGGATCTGATAGATCTTCTTAAGAAGAAGTAAATATTTTACGCAGGCAAATTTTAAAATTAACATTCTTTATTTTTAAATTTTTAGCTATACTGTCTGTTATAATATAAAATATAATATTCGATGATACCCCACTCAAAAAATGATGTAGAAATCAGAAGACAGGAAGTATGGCATTTATTTTTGTAAAGTATTAGCCTCGCTATACAGAGGGGAAAGGTTTCCAGTCACCTTGGAACGTGGACGGATCTTGGATGGGACGTCTCGTGAGGTCATTTTAATTTAGTTTTTTTTTTAATTGGGTTTAGTTTATGTTTACTGTCTCTATAACTCATGTTTTACTAATTAAATTAAAAAAATATATATAATACGGGACTGCCGCGGTAAAGCTATTGCATAGCATTTTTAATCAACTTATGCAATTATAATTATTTATTTATTTTATTTATGCAGTTTTTTTTTTATATTATATCAAGTTTTGTATATTACTCGTGGACGCGGCCAAAAAGCACGCTGTCTCACCTAGCATTGTGTCTAAAAGAGATAGAATCAGTTATGAGCGGTTAGCAGCTAGTTTACAGGCATAGGTCTAGTCGCACGCACACAAACACCGTGCCGAAGTCTGCCGAACTGAAAGACGTTAGACGATGCACGGCTTTCAACTCCGCACCACTGTGGCGGTCGGAGTGGGGGGTGTTAGGTTTATTTTCGTTACGGAATTTCTTAAATCGGTCGCCCGTGATAAAAGATATGCAATAGCTTAATAAATATTTCATAACTCCGAGGGTAGAATTAAAAGAAACTCTTAAAATATAGAGAAAACAGTTAGATAAATAACCAATTTATTATAATGCCCACAATATTTTTTTGCATTTCGATCACGCACCTCTCGTTTGGTTCAACGAGTGTATGTATTTATTAAATTACATTATCAAAAAGGTCTAAAGCTGATTTTCCACCATATCGTTTAGTAAGTCTTGTTTCAAGCGGTTTTATATAAATATCACCATGGCAAGCTTACAATATTAGTTCTCCTTGAAAGTAAAAACTGGCATTTGACATCATTGCAAATGGCACAAACTTTCAATGAGAACAACAAATAGAAGGTAGGCAGACTGATGGTGGTAATATGTCCAGGCTGCTGGGGCGGGGAAGTATCCACCTTTCGTGCTGATAAACCCAGTAAAGTGTATCCACACATTTCGGGATCAGGCTCGAATTTCCGTCATGCCCAGTCAAGCCGGCATAGTGTTAGGGACTGATGTCAGTCATGAATGTCTGATTCCAGCTGCTAAAATTTATCTGTCTTACCTGATGGTGGGCGCAAGGACATAATATGTCGTGCTAGTATATATATAAAAAAAACGTCGGTCTTATCATTAGAGGGCGTTACTTATCATCGATATTATATCGTTAGTCGAATCTTATCATTAGAGGACCGAACTTATCATCGATATTATATCGTCAGTCGAATCTTATCATATATACTATACATATAGTGCGGAACTTATTATTGATATTGTATTTTCCAATCACGATCTCATATAAGCCTCATTCAAATAAGTTCATACAATATTGTTGATTATTTGTATCTATGATCTAGGTGTGCGATATAAATATTTTAAATATTTTTGGACTCATCCGAGGTCATAATATGAATAAGGAATAACAGAATAAAGATAGGTACTCACTCATAAGATTTTTTTTCACACAGATTCGATTTCTCAGAGGTGGGTTTCCATTATTTTCACGAAAATGTTTAATGTATTTATTACATTCGAGAATTTAAATTCAAAGGAACAACGTACACAATGCAGAAGAAAATTAAATTACAGATTGCGAATAAAAGATTAGGAACAGTTTCCATTGTACCTTCAAAGTAAAATTACTAAAAATAAATTATTACCTTTAAGTGGCCTTTTTACAGCCATAAATTAATTTTAACCACCTAGTTTTAAGCAAAAACTTGTTTATAGCAACAGTGTTTTAGTCGAAGATGATGGTATAGCTGATATGATGGGTCCACCCATAGTAGCTGCTGGTTATTTTATAATCGAAATAGTAGTAAACTATGAAGAAAAAATGTATTGACAATATCCAAGTGTTGTTGTGACAACCAAAGGAAATTAATGATTTGATTTGATTTAAATAAACTACAATAAATTGCAGATTTTTTTCTCGGATCGTCATGGCTTAAAATAAATTTAGTTGAAGAACATTCAGACATTGCGAAGAGCAGTGGTATCTTGGTTGTAAAAGCGCTTTCCAATTCAAAAAGGTTCGTGGTTCGAACGCTTAGTATCTCTGACGAATATCTACATACGTTTCGAATCAATTAGAAAAAAAAGCTTAGTTTGTAACATGGCAATTTATGTGTATTAATAATAGAAACGCATAGATGCGTTATATCGTAAAATCGGAGTAACAGAACGCTCAGGGACGGAATGCAAATGTCAAAATCAGCCGTTCTTGATAAATTTTGAATCCTTTCTTTTTTGCGCAAGCTCTCTGCGAGCGCTCCGACAAATTAAATTCAATACATCATTTTCATCATCAAGCGACCGTAACCCCCCAATTGGGGAACGAGCTTTGGGTTAGAAGATCCGCGTGCTTGCGGAGACTCATCTCGTACGTCGCCCAACTCCCCACTAGCCGAGCGTCACTTCTTCATGGCCGGCTGCTACACGAGATAAGCATTAGCTAGATTATCTACACTCTTAAATGTACAAAAGTGTCCTTAACTGAATATACAATAAATCTACGACCTGTTATTTGTTGTTTTATTTGTCGAGCCTCAGTTTTAAACCATCTTATATCTTATCAATCTTATACCCCGGTATTCGCGACATTGGCGCCTAATGTTACAAATATAACTCGCTTGAACTCAATGTCCACTCCTACATACATTATGAGAAAGACGCTCTGGTTGAAGACTCAAGTCTAGGTTTTATTGACTACAAAATGTTGTATATTGAAAGGGAATGCAGAGCGCTGGCTGTCAGATGCAATATGTTGGCGCGCAGGTTTGCTCATTGTGCGGTAAAAGTCACTCTCTTTAGAGCCTTTTGC
Organism: Tinea semifulvella; assembly: GCA_910589645.1. Taxonomy (NCBI): domain Eukaryota; kingdom Metazoa; phylum Arthropoda; class Insecta; order Lepidoptera; family Tineidae; genus Tinea; species Tinea semifulvella. Next base: position 4,238,654 of record OU342604.1, read on the forward strand.
CAAACCTTCTATACATGCAGCCTGTGGGTCAATTATACGCAGAAGGCATACAGCGCCCTTCGTGTCCAGTACAATAACGCGTTCAGGGTGCTGATGGGGCTGCCCCGTCGTTGCAGTGCCTCTGGGATGCTAGCAGAGGCTGGATTCCATGCTATTATGAGGAAGCGCTGTGCCTCAATCCATGCCCGCGTGAGGGGCAGCATCCTGGCCGTGTGGGCTGATAGGTGGGACTCTCCGTTCTTGGGGCACTGGATACGCCTGCATGTCAGCAGGTGATCTGGGCCACAGATAAGGAAAAAAATAGATTTTTTTTTGTATTATAATTTTGTATTTTTACTAACACTAGATATTATAAGATTTATTTAAAAAATATTACTAACACATATGGAATTTATTCTGAAATAAAGTTTTGTTATCATTATATTAGCCCAACCATTTTTAATTTTGTGTGTAATGGAATCGGTTGCTAAGTTGGTTGGAAGGAAAATAGGTAACGTTGGATAGAATCCATTACTATTGTCAGTCGGCAATAAGTCACGTCACATGCACGTCGTCTTATATCTCCTCCAATTTAACATCTACGTAAAACATATAACTTATTTATTGTCATCGTTAGTTCGCTTACTTTTAATTTTAGTTTTGGGATAAAATAGTGAATTACTTGTTTCATTCTGTCTATATTTTCCCTAAGATTATATATTGTACAAACACAATATGTATTTATTTTATTTTAATTTTTTAAGCACTTATAGGATTTATAGTAATTTATTAAAAAAACATATTATTTATTCATTATATTAATAGCTACCCACCTGTTGTTTTGATTTTTTTTTTTTATGTAAACTGTTTTCACTATGTATTGTATCTTTTTTGTATAACTAATAGAAGTAACTGGGATCCTAAATGACAGGTCTAACTTATTTAGACTTAGTTTAGGAGTCAGTGTGTTAAGGAATTTGTTAATTGTACTCGTACTTTTATGAACAATAAAATATTTTGTATTTGTTGTTATCTTTTAATGTAACATAGTTATTATTACATTATTATCTCAGTGTTTAAACATAAGTTAAGAATGATTAGCAATATGGTTTTGTAAAGTAGGTGGCGTTGTGTACGAACGTAGTCGTGTGCTGATTTCTGATTGGTTCAATAACGATGTTACGAGTCGCTTTAATGAATGGCGCGAATCATATCGCGCCAGATTACAAGAACACAGCAGACGAGTCGGTCGTTGCGCGCCTTTAAAATAGTGAAGGTTGTAAATAATTATTGGCAATGGAAATAAATCATACAACATTGAAGACTGGTTTAATTTGAGAAATTAGTCCTAACATTGTAAATATTATAATATTTATATTATATAGGTATATGCATATATTATAATATAATATTTCCCCTTCTAATTCAAAGAGTACATGCGGCGAGCGTTTTAGGTAACCTCCCTGGTGGTGAGCCCTTAGTTTATTTTGTAGAATAGTTTTAATTTCATAGGTATTTTTAGTTTAGTTTTATTAATAATTATTTTTTTAATCTATTTTATTTTAATATTTTTACGTAGCCTGATCAATAGCATCATGATCATCATCATCATAGCCTCAAGAATACAAATACCTCCACTGTTTTTTTTTTTTTTTTTTTTTTTTTTATACTGGACTCGACATGTGACATCGCGCCCACCTGATGGTAAGCAGTACGCGAGGTCCAAGAATGGGAGCAACTGACGCCGGTCACTATGACCGACATCAGTCTCTACCACTATGCCGGCCTAACAAGATGCTTTTTCACACTTCGCTTGAAGGACTCCAGGTTATAAGAGTGGGGAAATACACTGGCTGGGAGAGCATTCCACATCTTCAGCGTGCGACAGATGTAAGAGTCTCCAAATTTATGAGTACGCGTAGGGATAGTGGGTAAGGTATGTGGATGCATATTTTGGCCTGTGCGTGTAGTTCGGTTGCGGAATAGAGAAGAAGGGATAAGGTTATGGAGCTCCTCAGAACACTCGCCGTGGTATAGCTTGTAGAACACGCTCAGAGAGGCAACGTCACGGCGAAGCTGCAGTGATTCGAGAGTTTTAGAGACTGTGGTGTCGTCCACTATCCGAATTGCCCGCCTCTGCAGGACATTGAGAGCATCTGTAAGATACTTAGCGGAGCCATCCCAGAGGTGAGAGTGTTGGAGATGGGCCTAACAGTACATTCCGGAGATTTTGGCCTACACTCGCCACACTAATGACAGTTTATTAACGTTTCCACAAGTTTTATTTATTTATTTATTATAAACTTTATTGCACAAAGTACAAAGGCGGACCTAATGCCGCTAGACATTCTATACTGGTCAAACCTTTGGGACAACTAAAGCAGTTACGATGAGATAAGGCAGGTGCTATCAAAACTAATAGAAAAATATTAGACTTCAATATATACTAGTGAATAAATACTTATTTACATACTAATACATACAAATAAAACTACATACATACGTTCTATGACTATACATAAATATAATATACCTACTATATGATGACTAATGAGAGAAATAAATATAGCAGAGAGTGTATTAAGCTTATGGTAAATTTAAATAGTGCGCATAGACCAGTTTCTTAAATAGTGTTCTATTTGGAGCTTGACGGATGTCCACCGGTAACTGGTTCCAAAGATGCACAGCCACCACCGCAAACGACTTGGAAACGAATGCGGTGTGATGTGTGGGGAAGGAGAGCGTGGAGTTAGAAGAAGAACGTAAAGTTTTGTCATGAGTGGCATTAGTGGAACCGGGACCGACGGCTTAACGTGCTGTCCGAGGCACGGGAACGGTAGTTGTAAATGACAAATGCACGTAAGTGTATTTCTCATTGGAACATTGCGAACTGACCTATTTAGTTTTTTAAAGAAAGCGTTCTTAGAACCGTGCCACCACCGCTATATGACAAAACATCGACATGGATCTACCCTCTTTTTAAACGAAAACTTTTTTTCGCACCAAAACCCGTTACGTCTTGCCGCGAAGTCGTTAAATGTTTCATTTTGATGGTTGTTTTCCCCTTTCTACCTCATCCAATTTTACAAAACTGGTGCCCTAAAAGACTAAAGTTAATTCATTAACGCGTCAACAGATGGCGCTACTGGGACCCGACTTTTTGTTTATACCGTCAAGCGACTGCCTAAAAGTTTGCCATCCTCTAGTTTATGTATATGTCGCAGGGAAAGTGCTAAATCAGGAAATTTATGTAACTGCCGAGCTGTGTTTTTTATATGACGGCCTGATGATAATTTATTGGCGAGTTTCTTCAGATCTATTTGTGTCTGCTTTTCTACCAGAAATGTACAATGAAAATTAACAGTGTGCGAGAAAAGTTTAGACGTAACACCAATAGTATAGATGTCATTAATAGTGGTGTGATAACGAAGTGATGCTATTAGTCAAAATTTCCTCGTGTATCGCTCATTAGGCTGCCTAAAAGTAACAGTTTTCGGCATTTGCGTTTATATACGAGTGTACGAGTAGGTGCTGTGTAGAATGTGATGCTGGCGTCAAAACTGATCAGAATCTATTGAACCGCACGAAGCACTTTTTAGTGCTCGAAGAACTCTAATTTGCCAAGGGACAGAGACTTTTAGCTGTCTGCTTTTAAAGAATTTAAAATATTTTTGACAAATTGGTAGAAGAGGTGCCGACAATTTGGAAAAGCTCTTAGTAAAAGAAGAAGAGAGAAAGAAGATGGTCCAGTAAGACCATCCTTGCACACCAAGCCACACTGCGCCGAGGACCAGAACAACTGGAAACGGCTGGTAGACGACTGCGACGTTGTTTCAATCTCCAACAGTGGGGTACCGACTAAGGAGTAGGATACGAGTAGGTACCATATGCTTGTCCATTACGCGAACATGTCGTCATGATCGTAGAACAGTGTCGGATTTGAAAAAATACCCAAAATGATATTTTGCATTATTTCGATAGCTAATAATAGGAATTAATATAATTTGTTAAAAAAAATAAAAAAATATATATAGTTTTGGAATAACAGAGTCGGTATACTGACGGATTTGATCAGCGGTCGTATAAAAACGGCGGGTATGCGTGTCCGTCTTTTTTCTACGCGGGGGCTTCCCCAGCACCCCTTCCCGCGACCGACGTAACCGCGCTTTCGTCACTATTCGTTAAACTCCCACGTTCCGCGTGATTTATCTTATTGTTCTGTAATTATTTGCGTTTACTAAATATTATATTGATTGCGGTCTGTAATTTATTGTGCAAATGTTAGAAGGGTTCCAAAATGAAATCTAGAAGGTCTGAACTTATTATGAGACTAGTGGAAGAACAATCTCAAAAGGAGAAAAAAACACCATTAAAGGATTCTAAACATGATTATTACGACAGTGACGAGGAGTGCATACCAGGAACTCCTCGTAAGAAAATTAATTAATTGAAAGTATTACTTTTAATAATTTCAATTAATTTGTACCAAAATATCACAAGAAGGATAGTTAAATCGTCGATTTTGATTATCCGTCACTCTTCTACGGAACTTTATTATAGAATTAGAGATAATTTTTTAAATAAAGTATAATGTCGCCCTGACAGTGGTGTTAAATTATTGGCTATGTAATGCTTTTATAACTATGATTGAAAATTGGTAGTGTATGTAATTATACGACATTTTCCTACGGACATGACAGTGACGGATGGTAACAACCGACTATATTCTGCGCACATGGTTTTGTATTTGAGTGTCGTATGTGTACTTCCCACTTTTATCTTGGAACTCAAATCTACATCCGTCTTTTTTCTAGTACTTAAAATCGATGTTTTTAATTATTTTGTAATATTTTTTATAAAAGTATTAACTTCATGTTATTAAATATTTTTTGTATAAATAAAAAATAATTTTGCACTTATGATATTGTTGTTTTCATACCTACAACGTGTTTTAATGTTCTAATTAATTTACAAAAGACTAAGCATTTAAAGTGAAGTCTAACTACATCTACATATATTTTTATTATTATTTTCATAATAACTTGTCATAATTGACCTATAGTAAAGTTGGCTAAATGTAAATCCGGTTATTTATAAACGTGGTTTCTGATCGCCCCGAAAGGGAAACGGTCGTGATGATACTTTGCTTTTTTTATTTTCATAATGCGATTCACCATTACCACTAAGAGCGCATATGATATTCGAAAAAAATGCATGAAATTTGTAAGGACGTCTTTAAAGATGACGCCATACTTGTAAATGGAACAAGTAAAAGACCAACAGACAAAGAAAATTGAAACCAAAACATACAGTCACCGAATTTCATTCTAAAAGAAGATTATTTTATGCCAGTGGAACAGAATGAGTCTCCAATTTTACTCCCAGGAAATAATCAGCAATTTGTTGAATCCTTAAATATTAGTTTAGCCCCAACTCCGTTAGATACCTGTACCTTGATCTCAGAATAATCCCCTTTTCCTCAATTGATATCACCAACTAATAACAAGTTGCCAACACCTATGCCATCACCAGTGACAAACAATACAGAATTATTATGTAACGAAGTGTTTTGTCCGACTCACGACCATGCTAATTACATTAACTGTCCATCTGTCAACACAGTTGCATCCTCATGCCAGTCATCTCCAGCTCCTGTCGTTCAATGTAGGGGTAAAAACGTCTCCGTAATTATGATTGCTGGGTAGAAGTCAAAAGAAAACGCCTAAAAATGAGGGCAAAACATACTGATCCAAAAAGGGTAAAACTATTTCAGCGAAAACTATGGGCAGATCCTGCAGTTGTAGATATAAATGTGACACTAAATTGACTATTGAAGAAAGACAGGACACTTTTGAAAAGTTTTGGAAATTAGGCAGTCGAGAGAAACAATGGCTTTATGTTGCAAATTATACTTCTAAAGAATAAAAGAGGGCTTCAAAGAGATTTAAAGCATAATCGTCAATTTACGTACAAGTATTATTACTATAGAACGGCTTATGATAAATACGACGGAAGCACTTCGGTAGAAACAGACATGAGAGGGAAGTATAAAAGTTTTAAAAAGGTTGTAAATAACTAAATGACAATGTCGGTTTGTGCCCATGTCAATTCCTTTGCACCCATAGAGTCTTACTATAATAGGGCAGCATCGAAAAGACTGTATTTAGATGGAACTTTGAGCATCGCTCGTATGTTTAATTTGTACAAAGAATGGCCCGATCTCCCAAAATATTCAAATAAAGCTAATACCCTCAGACAATATAGAGATATTGTCAATAGTAATTTTAATTTAAGCTTCCACGTGCCCAAAAAGGATACTTGCGACCAGTGCCATAGGTTCAAACACACAGAAAATCCGTCCGAAGAGCTCAAAGAACAGTATTCCAAACATTAGAGCAATAAAACTTTGTCCAGAACCATCAAACAAAAAGAGAAAACTGACGCACTTGATGGTCGTGTTGCTTGCGCTACCTTTGATTTCCAAAAGGTACTATCCTGTCGTCATGGGCAGATGAGCATACTATATTATAAAATAAAACTGTCCTGTTATAATTTCACTATGTATGACATGGCTGAAAAACAAGGGTATTGTTATACGTGGGATGACGGTGTTCCTAAACTTGAATAGGTAAACCAAGTACCTATTGGCTAAAAAGGTCGTTGCTACTTATTGTCAGGAGATTATTTTCTTTTACTTTCTTAATATTATTTCGTTGTTCCTATTTAGTGATTAATTAAAGTGATTTTTTAAATTTATTAGTTCCGTTAAATACAGACATAATTTTATTATACGTAAGTACCATACCATAGGTATTGCTTACAAATAAGAATAAATGTCTTAATTGAGTAAAAGATGCCAAAGTGTTAAGACTTAATATGTTAGCTTATACTATCTGTTTTAGTATTTTTAAGTAGGTTATAACAATACTTATTGTTTGTGTTAAGTTCATAAAAGTGATTAAATAATAAAAATTATTACATACTTTTAAAAAAACTTTTATTTTTACAAAAATATTTCACACCACAAAACATCCGCCAAAATATTTCGTTGTGTCTTGGTAGAACATAAGTGTAAAGCACGATCCGTCATTTTATTAATGTAAATTTCCGAAGAACAATGTCGGTTATGATTATGCAACTGTTTTGACTCCGAAGTAAAACGAAGCATGTGAATTTTCTCGAAAACTACAGAATTATTTTGTATTGTTGCTATTATATCTTAAACAGAATCCTTTTTATTATTTACATGTAAGTTTTTAGCAATGTAGATCTTAACTTAAAAAAGATATGACAAAAAAACAGTTGAAATAACTTTGAATGGCCGCCATGAAAAATTGAAATATAGCAGATCCGTCACTGTTCTACGATCATGACGATGTGTGGCATGCCGTTTTTTATATGTATATGAAGTCGTGACGTTTATAGCGAGGAAAGCAGAAGTTGCAATGATGACCAAGCTTAAAGTCCGAGAGCGAGAACGCAACTAAGGTAAGCCTGAGCATTGCAGATCAAAGCTTATATTTTATATTTACATGATATTATTTTTGAAACCAAATCGATAATAATAGTTTTGTAAAGAAATTAGCTGTTGGCTAAAGCACTGCGCGGAAAGGCAACTTTAAGAAGGTTGTAGAATTATTGAACACTACAAACATTTTTGAGTAAAAAAAAATCGATTTAAGTGTTTACTATCATTGCTCCTTTTAATACTTTTATAAAATAGCCAAATACCAACTTTTACTGTGACATGTAGTAAAATTCTTGACTTTTTACTACATGTTTGTCCTTGCATGAACTTAAGATTTACTATTTCTTTGCTGGCATACCGAATATAATTAATGCTTGTTTTATTAATAATTAATATAATTAATACTTTTAGTAAAGTGCAATAAAGTAGGTATATTAATAATAAAAATAACTAGATGTGTCTCCCTCTAGCTCGCATTTCACGCACACGTTTCGAAGTCGGGCTCGAATTGCCGCCATGCCCAGTCAACCCGGCATAGTGAACTTATGTCACTCAGTATTGTCTGATTCCAGTTGCACTCAGCTGATCTTGCACTTACCACCTTATAGGAAGGAAAACTTAATTGTAAGCAAAAGTTTTAATATACAAATAAATATATAAAAATAAATTGTTATAAATATAATGATTTGAATTCATTTACAAGTATAAACGGAGACATTAAATATACAAGTATAAGACGGGGCAAGAAGCCATACGGTAGGTATGAGAACTAAAGATAAACAGAATTGATTGGAAGTGTAAAATACGTTCTTCTTGGACAAGAGAAGAAGAAAAACTAGATGGCGTAAAAAATAATTAACATTTTTTTTCTATTTATTATGAACATAATATGATTAAATTATTATACATTATTATATAGGTAAATGTCAATGATGCAGCACAATTCCTATTAGTTCTATATAACGTTAGGAGGTAATTTTCAGGTGGTCTTGGATCACCTCCAGGGCAATTTGAGTACTTTATGTTTCTATCGCAATTCTGTAAAAGAACAATTTGAATTTAAAAATATTGTCCTCTGAAGTCTGTTGAGAGTTGAAACATTATGATCAAATCTCGAATAGCGACTGTCGCTTAATTATCGCAAACTGTATGACGCGCGTCGCTTATCGCCGCGCGTACTGAGTATCGTGGTACAAGGCACGCAGATATTGTCAAGCGGAGGGCTAAAAAATATTTGCCCCTATTTAGTACTGAGTTAAGATCCCCTGATTATTTTTTTTCACAACTCGGCGAATAGCCTATTATGTGTTTAAAACCATTCATCGGATTGTGATAACACTTTGGTTACGTATTTTTCGTAAGTTTGTCAATGTTCCTAGCCACCACGACATAGGTCACATAAATTTACCTGAAAAACGTCTCCATCAGATATGACAACTGAATATTTTTGTAACGTAGTCGACTGCTTTTGTGTGCAATGTCCATTTTTCTTGGAGAATAAAGCGTCCAATGTACATCGTCTAAAATGAGCTCGAGCACTGAAATAAAGTGTAAAGAATCACACCCCCTAGAACATAAGAGTCAGAACCTCCACTGTTGGTGATGAGCTTTTCAGAACATATATCTGGAGAATTTGGCCTACATACGCCTCGTTGGCGAGGGTCTTTTTTTTAAAGACGGTGAATCGATTAATTATCAATGATACGACCCCAGCCTAAAGGGCCACCGCGGAAGGTCGCATGCCCGACTCACCGTGAGGCCTCATAAAGAGTCTCTATTTCACTGTTGGCTCTGCGTGCCTTAACAGCTAAGTCTGAGTCGTGGCTACGGAATGAAGGCAGTCGTTCGTCGCGTTTGATGTGAATTTTGCCTTACAAGTTGGTATTAGTGTAACCGGGACCGACGGCTGAACGTGCTCTCCGAGGTACGGCAACGGTTGTATTGTAAATCTATGACAAATGTACGTAGGAAAATTGTATTCATAATTTGTACATGCCGGGGTTTCGAACCCATCTTTTAAAGATGTTAAGGAAAGCGTTCTTACAACTGAGCCACCACCGCTTTAGTTAAATTAAATACATATATTTTTTTTTTTTTTATTTTTTTTTTATTTTTTTTTTATTATTATTTTTTTTTTTATTTTTTTTTTATTTTTTTACTGATTTTATTATATTTATTTATTTAGGAAAACTTACATGTATATGAAAGAAATATAATACTATAAAGCCGATGACAAGAATTCACAGATAGATACAATATAAACCATGGAAATTCTAGAGAAGATTAATAAAAATAGTAAACAAGAGCAACAATAATAGATACGATAAAATAAAACAATAATACTTGAAAAACACAAATAAGAATTAAAAACAATAGAAATTAATTTGCCCAGACCAAACTACAAGTCCACAAACTCGAAGAGCCCATTCGTCATCGCTCGTCTAACCATCAAAGTGTTGGCATTGAAAAGATCGACATCCATGGTGAGCTCATTAAACTTTATTGCCGCCCTACTTAGAAATGCATTGCTTCTATAGTTGGTGTTGCAACTAGGAACGAGTAAGAGAACAGGATTTCTCACAGTCCGTATTATAGTTATTTTGTTTAATAATAAATATACTACTATATATTTGCCATATATTTTTGTCAGCCCAATGCTGATTCCTGTTTATCTAGAAATAATGCAGTAACCAAGCGCTTGAAGACGTACTTAATACTTGGTCACGCAATGTTACTCAATGCCTCCTTTGTGCTAAACTACAATTAAAATCGCGGTGATATTGATTTGTTCAGTGTTAGTGTTGCTAGGTTAAAAAAGAAATTAATATAAAATTATCTAAATGAATCATAATTGGAATGCTTGGAGAACTTTTAAATTAATTTATTTAATTTTTTAATACTATTTTTTTTATTTTCCATTATTTTACTATACTATATATGTATATTATTTAGTTGTATTTGATATATAGGTATTGTTTTAAAGCTTATCCCTATTATTAATTATTTTTTTTGCAAAATCTATGTTTAATATTGAAGTGGAAACTTTGCTGGATTTTGTAACTTTAAGAATTGTTGTAATTATGATTTAAGATCTGTATATATCCTGAATAAATAAAAATAAAATTTAATTAAATTTTGATTTGTTAGATAGAATTCGTTTACAAGCTAAACATACGCAGGTCGGCTCTAAAGTACGCCATCATGTCGTTAGATGGCGCTACGGTTGTCGCTAGATGGTGCTACGGTCGACAGAGGTCCCTATTTGAACCCCACTGTGTTGATGACAATAATATAACATTTTTACCAGCATAAATAAAAATGCGTGTTATAGTGAGTCCAGGAATGCGTTGAATTTTTCTGTTCGTCTACCAAAAGTTTGAAATTTGTGTAGCATTTCTCCCATTGGTACATCGTCCCTTGTATACAGCTTCCTACCATGCCGTAGTCTAAAAAAATAAAACGTGCTTTAAAAAAAATATTTGAAGTTTTTCGTTAGTCTAGAACGAGGGCGGACTGTTAGTTTGTAGGCTCCGGAGTTTGGAGGTCTCAATAATAAAAAAGGATATTTTAAGCCATACGGGATTGGCGAGTTATTTATTATTTACTTACATTTATTTTCACTATTTATCATTAACACTTATTTGAACATATCCTACACCTGTATATCCTACACTGTTCACACCTTTGGGATGGTTCAGCCAAGTACCTCACAGATGCTCTCAATGTCCTACAGAGGCGAGCTGTTCGAATTGTGGACGATGCCACTATATCTGGAACTCTCGAATCCCTGCAGCTTCGCCGAGATGTAGCTTCTCTGAGCGTGTTCTACCGGCTATACTATGGTGAGTGCTCTGAAGAGCTGTATAACCTAATTCCTTCCTCTCCATTCCGCAACCGAACCACACGCACAGGTCAGAATATGCACCTATCCCTTCGCGTACCTATAAATTTGGTGACTCATACATCTGTCGCACAATAAAGATGTGGAATGCTCTTCCAGCCTCTGTGTTTCCACTTTCCTATAACCTGGAGTCCTTCAAGCGAAGTGTGAAAAGGCATCTAGTCAAGCCGGCATAGTGTTAGGGACTGATGTCGGACATAAGGGTCTGATTCCAGTTGCTAACATTCATGGAACCTGCGCGCCACTTACCATCAGGTGGGCGCAGGGTCACATGTCGTGCTAGTATTAAAAAAAAAAAAAAAAAAAAAAAAAAAAAATGTATTTATTATATAGTTTTAATTATCTTTACTTTGTCTAGTGGTAGAAACTATCTGGAATTACCTTCAGGGCCCCTGCAGGACAAAACACTGGTGTGGGGCCAACAAATGTCATATATGTTACGTTTTTATCTACTAAATAAATATTTCATTTCATTTCATATTTCATTTAATTTTTCATATTTCATTTCAATTTCAATGACTATTTATTAACGTTTCCACAAGTTGGTATTAGTGGAATAGACAGCTAAGCGTGTTCATATAGACTGGTGACATATGAAACGGTAGTATTGTCTATGGCAAATGTACGTAAGAAAACTCTATTTCTCATTGGTACATGCCAGGGTTCGAACCGACCGCTTTATTTTATTTACAATGTTAATGTTTTCTATTGTCTTTAAAGGAGGCTGTGAACCATCCGCCCCTGCCTAGAACACAGTCCTAAGCTGCTGGTCTACCAATTAAATCACGCCAACCCGTCTGGCCAGCGCGGCGTGGCAGATATTCTGGATGGCCCATTTGCAACAGTCTAAGACTCTGTATTCTAGAGGCTGGATGATGGTGAAGTCGCATGAAATATCTCAAAAATGCTTTATTTAGTTCAGAATTACTATATATTTCTGAAAGGAATTGTATGTTTATTATATATATATTTTTTAAAATTGTTTCAGCTTTAGTTTTTCGAATAATATTTAGTTTTTGTATACTTATTGAAAATTTTATAATTTTGTTATTTCTTATAGGCTATAAAGGCTACTGTGGTAATGTGGTGGTCGCCATAATAGGTGCAACATCTAACTTCGATTTAGTGTTAAGTACACATAAGTATGTGATGTTAGCACTAATGGCTACCCTATTATAAATAAATAAATATATGTGTGTTTATATAAGAATTATTTACTTTTATGGTATTTATTGGAATAAAAATAATTTCTTAGTATCATTTCACTATCCTCGATCTAATGAAGAAATATCATTTGTACCAACGGTCAACAATCAGAGAATGTCTTACGGCATTATGTTCGCTGATTGTAAATTACAATAAAGTTTTTAAATAAATAAATAAGTACTTATAAAAGTAAAATCGAAAGGAATTTTACAAAATTATTGTATAAAATTCGACGAATTGAACTAAAATTCGAGTAATTTAATAAAGGGCCGTGGGTACAATTGAAGCAATGATTCGAAATTACAGGTAATTAAATGTTAAATTGGTTTGAAAATGTAAAATTTCGCTTATTCAGAGGTTTAAATTTGTAATTAAGCTTATTCAAAATATATATATTATTTATGTTAAATGCCAACTTAAGCAGTAAGGGAAATTTTGCATAAAAACTATGAGCATACGACAAACAAATATTACTACAGAAGAAATGATCAGGAACGGAAGCTTTTTTCTGTTATGTTCACTTCTCCCGATGGATAATGAATGAGGTGATAGGGAAGTCAAAGGGTCTAGCCCATACAGCCAAATCTGACGTAATATATCTCTATTTTTTTATGAGTTAATCCTTAAATTCCAGATGTTACAGAATTTGATGCTTTTCTTGGATTCACTCGAGACACATCGCCCAAACACGTCGTCTCGGGTATAATATGGGAGTTTACAGCGCGGATAAATAGCAAAAAATTAACTGCAACTTGTGCCCCATATTTAAAGTCCAATTTATGAATTTTCATAATTATTTACATTGTAGCCAATTATTAAACAAAACAACACCACTTTGACCAATAATATACACAGTAAACTAATTTACAAAATCAAAAACTTGCACTTGACATGTCCACGCAAAATAGCACGAAAAACCTTTTTTATTTTTATCAGCGCTTTGGACATCATTATGTTTATGTCAGCCTTATTGTAGGTTTCCCAACAGCTTTCAACTCACGGCCTCTCCGTCCACACAGACAAACCTCAGAGACGGAAGGCCCGCGCGAACACGCACAGTACTTCGAGACCTATAGCTACTTAAATAGGTACACCACTTGTACATAATGACTTATCTCTACATTATTATAAGCTAGATGAATATTTACAAAATTAAATAGCCTTCTAGCTGAATCAGACGTTGGTGTAGAAGTAGAATGTAGTGAAAGTTGGGCGAGAGGAATTCCAGCTGGACTCACCAAACGCGTGGTTCAAAAATGAGAGCAACTGACATTCCAGTCACTTATGCTTAAAGGACTCCAGGTTAACCAAGATGGATTGACGGCGGAGAGCTGAACCCATCTCTACAGATGCACAGGTCTCCAAATGTATACGTATGTGTATGTATATGTAGGGATAGTGGCTACGGTATAAGGGTGCATATTTTGGCCTGTGCATGTGAAACAAATGCGGAATAGAGCAAAAGGGATAAGTTTATGGAGCTCTTAAGAACACATATCGTGGTATAGCTTGTAGAACATGCTTAGGGGGACTACGACCCGGAGAAGCTGCAGTAATTCGGAGAGTTTTAAGGTCGTGGCTCATTTACACAACAACACTCTGCTCCCGCACCACACCATACACCGTCTCAATTGGAGGTGATCGCTTGCTGTCCACGCGCCGACACCTAGCAGACAACTTGCTGTCCACGCTCTGACAGCTGTTACATACCGCGTTTCAAAAACGCCTTAAAATGCAGCGGGTGGCGGTGAGTAGTGGCGGCTGCTACTTTCCACGCACGTACATCTTCAGCACGTTCCATGAGCGCAGACTGCGTGACCACAGCGAACGAGCCAGTCTCTTAAAGCGTGCGGTATGTCAACTATTACGGTAAGGTCCAAAGAGTATAGTAACTAAATAGGAAAAGATTGGCATCTCTAGCGAAGAAGTGGTGTCACCCGTGTGTAAACATTAGCGCCGCTAGGTGAATCGTGGATACTAAAAGTGCCATATATAGGTATTGGAATAGTATTATATTAAAAATTCGATGTTTAAACGATCTTTAGTGGTATCATCCACGCAGTTGCAATGATTTATAAATTAGGTAAATTTAAGTAATCTCATACATTTGGTAAAATTCTCAGAATCGCAAGTGCTATTAATAACATGCAACATGCCAGCAACACTGTCTTCGTTAAAGTATTCGTCAGTAATATCCTTACAGTCTCTATTCCAATCTGCAGCACAATTTAACAGTAACTTCAAAGCCCTGAAAAATAAAATTAGTCCTTACATATTAATATGTCGTTTTGTCGAACTGGCCACTTCTGTCTCAAATATCTGGCGTTTGGCTAGGAATTCCAAATTCAAATATAATCTTGTGTATTTGTGTTTTCAATTTAATGATTCATTTGTTTTTTTCACGCCATTAGATTTTCCTTGCCATCGGTCTGTTCACAATATGGGAAATTTTAAATATCGCGTTATTTACGAACAAGCTTCTACTGACCATCAGACAATCTTCTTTAATTCATATCTTTAAAAAACTACTTAATTCTTTCTTTTTAAATAAGCAGATATTTTAGATTTAAAATTTATTCTTCCTAATATTATATTATCTTCATATATATCTTCTTTATGGTAATAAGTATTTAAGTAGTCTATACATACATACTATTTATGTAGTTTATTAAAATTTAAAATAAAGTTAAGATTGCATCTCACATATTATACTGTCTCACTCTCCCAAAGGTTAGCTGGTAGAAAAAGCCGAAATAGCTTTAAGTTCGCCTTTGTACATACTTTTAAGTTAAGTGCAGTAAATTATTTTGATAATAATAATAAAATACGAGTTCCACCGTTGCACGAAGTTAAGAATCTTAACACTAAGTGCACAGACGAGATTTATGCCATGAGGCATCTTCTACCAGCTAACCTTTGGGAACATTAAACTAATTTGAGACAAAGTACCAAGCAAACAGAAAATATAACATAAAAAAAATTAGTATATATTAATATTACAACAACTATGTTATTATGTAATCATTGTACATAAACTACATAGGCAGTAAATCCATACACATGAACCAATACATATAATACACATATACCAATATCTAAAATATAATACATACATACACATCCTCTCCTTACAAGAGAGTCAAGTAAGTTTATTTACACGAAGAGAAAATAGGAGTGTAGGTGATTTTTGAAAGAGACTGCATTTTATATATATTGCATGGTATGTATGTTTTCTTTTATATACAAGCATGACATGTGACCTCACGCACACCTTTATTTAATTTTAACCAGGACTAAAAAAAGCAATATTATAAATTATTAGATCTTAAGCCAGAAAGATTTTATATTATTTGTACAGTTCATTCCTCCAAAAAAGTGGGTTAAATACAAAATAATAATAATAATAATATAATAAAATTAAAATATTTACAAGTAGCATAGGATTATTATGATATTAGTCAGTGAATATTAGTTAATCATTAAATTATATTGAAATAATAGGAAACAAAGGGAAGATATGCTTTAGATCGATGAGATAATTAAGCCTGATGGTAAGTGACGAGCAAGGTCTATGAATGTTAGTAACTAGAATCAGACACCCATGACTGACATCAGTCCATAAAACTATGCCGGCTGGACTGAGCATGACGGCAATTCAAGCCTGATCCCGAAATGCGTGGATACACTTTACTGGGTTTATCGGCACGAACGGTGGATACTTCCCCGTCCCGATAGACTGGGCAAATAAACACCCACGATCTTGTTGTTCTCGTTGATAGAATATGCCATTTGCAATGATGTCAATGTTCAAGGAGAACTAATACCTATATTAATATAAAAATAACACCGCTTGAAACAAGACATACATATACATGTATTGTATTTTTATTAATATATGTATATATAAAAAAATATTTACAAAATATCTAATAAATATTATTACTAAGGACATAAGTCACGTCCGCGTGGAATGGTGGCAAGAACGCTGGCTGCATTTCCCCGCTGAATTGCAATACTGATTATTTGGGCGAAAAAGAACAGGAGACAGACGAGACGCGGTGTTATGTCTTTTAAAAACTTTTTTTCGCTTGGACTTCATAGGCCCAGAGTTTCTACAGCAAACGGCACAAATATGTAATCTTTTAATATACTTGCATACTTGCGCCGCTTGCTGAACTCCGCATTTTCCGCGGCAGCCCCCGATTTGTACTCTTTATTTTATATTTTTGTTTATCCTGCTCATCACCTTTCATGATATAAACTATAAATCCGCATATCAACAATAATAAAAACAATAAAATTAATAAAGTTTAGAATAATAAAAAAATATACATATATTTTTTCTATTTAATGGCCCTATCTATCTATCGCTTAATCTTTGCCACAAATTTTTTTAGCTCGCGACTATTCATTGCGAGGCAAAACAGTGTACCGTGAAGAGTGACTCATTGCTACCTGCATTTATTTAAAATGGAAACTTGTTGTTTTTTGCCTCGCAATCAATGAATGACAGATCTCTTATAATACTCGTACAATGTGAGTATGTGAATATTGTGCTTAACGATATGATAATACGAGTGGGTATATTGTATTATTGTTTTAGTAAATTAGTAAATACAATAAAAATAACTTATCTAAATATTTAATTATATATACATATAATACTAACTAAAATACTAACTTACTAACATACTAATCCTAATAGAATTCTATTATTGTTTTTTGTAGTTGATTTGATTGTTACTAATAGCAGAGTGAGTGCCCAACAACATTAACTTTTTAAATATCTCAAGTAAGCCTTGACTTATACTATTATCGTTGAATAAACCTGTGTGCCTAAATAAATAGTTCTTAAATAATATATATAAGTTAGTTGTGTAAACCGCACGATTTGTCAATTCAGCCTTCCCTCAACTTTTAAAAAAAGTTGAGTATGACATAAGGTGAAATTAGACATGTAACAGATATTGAACGACTCTGCTGCAAGACCACTTTTATTATATAGTGCCAATTAGCTGTCCCCTATAAGACCAGGGCAACCTTAGTATAGGGGACAGAAGTCCTCTATTACATTAAACATGTACAACAATGTAATTTTTATTTTTTGTTCAATATGTATATTTTATTTTGTGTCAATAAACTATTATTATTATTATTACTATGATTCTTATTAGCTCTTGAAGATTTCCTTATGGCGTTATAGCTCGCCTTTGTGATAGGTTTTAAGAGCCAGAAAGTATTTAAATAAATAAATAACTTACCTACACCAATCACCAAGTTTCTCGGGCATCGGTGGTGTTTTCCTTGGATAATTGTACATTAATATTGCTTCGGCGGTACAGTTTCGGGCGTAGACGTTAAATTCGCTGCATTCGTAATTTGTCTGTATTGTTACTTTTTCCCTTTCCTTGGTCAACGGCGATGGTTTTATATCGTACTGTGTTAGTGAAGGAACCAAAGGATGGTCATTGGGTACAATTTCATTATCTGAACAAAAATTAGTTTAAAATTGCTGACGCTGGCTGGCTGGGTTAGCTGAAATCTGATGTCATTTGTTTATTCTGCATTTTGCTTTCCCACCGGATTTTGGTTGAGTTTATGATTGCATAACTCTATTTGGTACGATTATTATAATATTCAATTATTATAATTCTTCTTTCCTTGACCTCTAAGAACCCAGGCGCTGGTGCATAACAAGCAGAGAAACAGCGGAAATACACCCAGATTATTGGGAGATATTTATTTACATTAAAAAATATTATTGTGTCCAGACCAGGAATCGAACCCGGTTTAAATCCACGGACTTAACCGCTAGACCACGGAGGCAGTCAATAATTACAATATATATTAAAACTACTTAAAAGTAAAAATTAAAATAAATATAAACTAAACCTAATAAAAAATAAACTATAAGTAAAAAATGTCCTCTAGAGACGACCCTTCAGTGATAGTCCCCAGAAGACTGGCAACATTTCCCCTCTGTATAGCTAAGCTAATACGTTGGCAGAAATAATTGCCAGCCTTCCTGTCTCCAGACTTTTCCGTTAGCCGTTTGGACAACTCCTTGGCCAGACGCTTGGCTGAGTGTGTGAGTGAGTGGATGTTGTGTACATGTACGTAAGATACCTTTAGATAACAAGAAGCGTTTTAAGAACCTAACCACTATCACCCAGTTTGGCAGTGACTACTAAACATACGAGTACAGTACGTGGGTGCATGTTCTGACCTGTACGTGTGGTTGCGGAATGGGAAGAAACGAACAAGTTGTTTCGACCTTTACTATTTTTGCCGACTGTATAAATATGAATAAAGATTAATAAATACCTATATCACATCGAGAAGTAACTAATAAACTAAAAGTAATTAGAAATAACAATTTATATTTCATTGTTTACATTTTTTAAGCAATTTCAATTTGACAGAAATTTTGTCATGGTTATTGTTTTAAATAAAGGCAAATAATCGGAGACAAGAAGCGCACAGCAGAATGCTAAGCACATCATGACAAAAGGCAAATCAGAAAATCAGTTTAACAATAAATAAATTTATTTAATAATAAATAAATATTTCCAGACAGGTCACACAGCGCCATCTAGTTTCCGTGGTAAGCTACGAGGCTTGTGTTACGGAAACTAGATGGTTGATAAACTACATATTATACTTTTTTTTTTTTGTAAATATATACATATTATACATATAAACACCCAGACCGAGACAAATTATACAATGTACAACTTGCCCCCGGTGGGAATCGAACCCACGACCTCCCGAGTTCACGGCAACGTTTGTTACCACTAGACCACGGAGGCGGTCAATACAATTAAATATGAAATAAAATTCTAGAAACTCACGTTCTAAAGACTTGTTAATTTCCTCCTTTAGCAAAACAAATTATGCAAAAAACACCTTGTTAAGACGAGCAGTAAAACTATATAATCATTGCTTGGTCGACGTGGACATATTTTCTTGCTCTAAAGTAGGACATTAACGGTCAGTTTAGGCGTCAAACCAGACGTAAAAGTGTGGATTACATCCAAAATTTGATCGTGAGTGTTGAAACCCAACTCCAGAGTTTTAACTGACGACGCGCCACGAATTTTTCCGTGACTGCCGTAATCCCCACCCACATCCAACCAAACCTACATCCAAACTGACCGTGAGTGTGTGATCTGCAATCCAATCGCGTCAGTTCGCTCGCAGCGCCCACTATAATGGATTGTTTTCATAGTTACTATCGAAATTAATAAATTGATCAATTATTAAAAATCGTCTAATTAGTAAAACGTAAAAAATATATATAAATGTCCTGCCAATAAGAAGTTAAAACTTCCCGCCTATTTTTTTTTCTCGACACAAATAGGTAGTACACGTCCTTCAAACAGTCGGCCGGTCGAAAACTGAAGAGCCGGTTTGACGCCAGTGAGTGGGGAAATATAGTTGGCATAAAACTGTGGATGTAAGCCACAGTTTTACGTCTGGTTTGACGCAAAATACTGTACGTCAATGCCGAGCTTAAGTCAGTGTATAGGAGCAGAGTCCGTGAGATAATTAGAGTTAAGTATTCGAAAGAATAGACTTAAATGTGATTTTTACATTCTTTTATGGTTTAATTGTATTTTGAAAATGTAATAAGTATAGTTTTCTTACACAGTTTTGGTACTCCAGGTCTCATTATATGTAGGTATATTGTTTGTTATATAAATTGAATAAATTGTATTGTGACTGTTTGTTACCATAATAAAAAAAATGAAAAAAAAACCTGACTATCGAGTATATATAAAATATAATGGAATGTTGCGGAGCTATGGCAAGAGACCCGACGGAATGACTGTTGGGCCGTGGAAACTTGGCAGGTCTCTGGTGTGGGATGCGGCGGGTGTAGATACATTAGCTCCATCTCACATCCAGGCGACCTCGTCAGACGCGGAGAGAGCGGCGTTTTCTGCGGAGAACCTCAAATTGCGCAAATACGCTAACCTTGGTACCGGTTACGAATTTGCGCCATTTGGGGTCGAGACGATGGACCCATGGGGACCGTCAGCAAGGCGCTTTGCCAAGGAGTTGTCAAAGCGGCTGACAGAAAGGTCTGGAGACAGGAAGGCTGGCAATTATTTCTGCAAACGTATTAGCCTTGCTATACAGAGGGAAAATGTTGCCATTTTTTTATTTATAGTGTATTTTATTTTTAATTTTATTATTTAGGTAGCTTTTAATTTATATTTAATGTTTATTAATTAACTTCGAATAAATTAATTAAAATTAAATATTAAATGTTCTCTAGTGACGACCGATCAGAGATAGTCCCAAGGAGACTGGCAACATTTTCCCTCTGTATAGCGCCGACCCCCAATGCAGAAAACAGCATTAATCAGAAGGTGGTCGCCGTATCCAATGGGTATTACTTTGATTACCATAATAAGATGAAGATACGGAAGCTGTAGTATACTGTATATTTAAATTTTATATGTTTCAGTTTTTAAGATAGGTATATATGTTTTGTACATTAATTTTAATGCCTTAATAAAGATTTATTATTATATTAGAAGCTAATACGTTGGCAGAAATAATTGCCGGCTTTCTTGTCTACAGACTTCTTGTCTCCAGACTTCTTGTCTTCAGACTTTTTGTCTCCGTTACGTTTGGACAACTCCGTACCCAGATAGTTGACTTAGGTTTCCCATGGGCCCATCGCCTCGACCCCAAACGGCGCAAATTCGTAACCTGTCTTAGTTCTGGATCGCAGCACTTCCCGCACCTTAGGTAGTAATAATTATTCTATAGAACAAATGTTGTACCTATCCAAACTTTGACCAAAACTAACAAACACAATGCAACCGAAGGGCGGGCCCATTTAAGTTGACGATCCCAACTCGCCTCAATTCGGCCAAATTTTCCAGACAAAAGTTTCAATTGTGTTTTTAATCTGTTCACTAAACTCCAAAGTGGACTTAATTCTACGTAATTTAGGTTTTAGTTTCATGACATTTACGAATTTTATTAATATTGTTTTTGCGTAATATCAGCTTGGCTCAGGAATTATACTTTTACGCCATCTTTTTACTGGTGTAAAGAATAATAATAAAATAAAAATCTTTATTGACACATTTTTTTCTTTTACCTAATATATAAATGTGCTCTGTCTCCTGGACTAGTCTGAAATAAAATTACCGTTTTAGGAGAAGCGAAAAAATACGAAACGCAAGCCGCCTGACCAAGGAGTTGTCAAAGCGGCTAACGTCTGGAGTCAGGAAGGCTTTACAGAGGGGAAATGTTGCCAGTTTCCTTGGGACTATTTTGGATCAGACGTCTCTAGAGAGCATTTTTTATTTATAGTTTAGTTTATTATTAATTTTAAGGTTTTTATAGAGAGAGAGAAGACAGAAGAGAAATTTCTAAGCATTCCATGGATTCACCGTGCGGGTGCCGGGTCCATCGTGTGTGGGTAAGAGATGAGAAGAATGGTGTCTCGGGCTTGCGACCGACAATTGGCTGGTTTAAGAAAAGGAGGCCTCCTTTTTTTTCTATTGCGCGATAATACGCTCACCATCCACCATTCTACTTCTCTCCCTACCCAACCAAATACTGTATGATTCCGTTAATGCCGTCTTGGAAGCTATTATTAACTTATATTTAATGTATATTAATTGGTACGCTGGAGACATCGACGAGCATGCCACTGGTCATGATTGGCCTACAGTAAAGTTGGCTAAATGTGAATCCGCTTTTGAAAGCGTGGTTTCAGACAACCCCGGAAGGGAAATGGTCATGATGATACTATGTATATTAATTTACATAGAATAAAACAACGTACAAAATTTAAATAATGAAAAAAAATACTAAATAAAAAAATGATTTTACAACTGGAAAAATAGAATAGAAGAAAAAGTAGGAACTCACTTAATTTACTGTCTTCTTTTACACTTATTAGTCACACTCTTGGCAGTGTGGTCCCTTTTACTCCAGTATTAAAATATAATTTAACTAGTACCTTTATTTAATGAAGTAATATACAAACAGTATAAAATAATTACAATATAAATTAAAACTACTTAAAAGTAAAAATTAAAATAAATATAAACTAAACCTAATAAAAAATAAACTATAAGTAAAAAATGTCCTCTAGAGACGACCCTTCAGTGATAGTCCCAAGAAGACTGGCAACATTTCCCCTCTGTATAGCTAAGCTAATACGTTGGCAGAAATAATTGCCAGCCTTCCTGTCTCCAGACTTCTCCGTTAGCCGTTTGGACAACTTCTTGGCTGAGTGTCCCCATGAGCCCATCGTCTCGACCCCAAACGGCGCAAATTCGTAACCTGTACTGAGGTTGGCGTATTTGCGCAGCTTCAGGTTCTCAGCAGAAACCGCCGCACTTCCCGCGCTTGACGAGGTCGCCTGGATGTGTGATGAGGCTAATGTGTCTACACATGTCGCATCCCACACCAGGGACCTGCCAAGTTTCCACGGCCCAACAGTAATGCCGTCGGGTCTTTTGCCATCGCTCCGCGCAATCCCAGAGGGTTCTAGGATCGCGGGTACTCCAGCAGTGACAAAAGCCCTTCGTTCAAAGCAGCGTGACGAGGAATGCGGCCAGCACTTCTAGCGCAAGAAAGCCCATGGTGTCCGATATATAATTAAATAAATAGTCAATTACTTAAGATGTAGTTATTACATTAAGTATTCTTTAGGACTTATGTATACTGTACCATGTCCTTAAATAAAAAATAAAAAAATATATATACATTAGGTACTTTATTATAGATGAAGCAATTTTAAAGTGTAAATAATTAATAATTACATCAGCGGGATTGAAACTATATAATATGTCAATCTTATAAATACATATGTCAATCAATCTTATATAATATAAATAAATAACCTAATATTTTTTATTAAATTAATAATTACTTCAGCTTTAATATAATATTTGTATATCTTCATCTCACTCACCTGTCAGATATTGTCACCCCCTGAGCTGAAGTATTGAATAGAAAATAGTACACGGTCACTTCATATTTTATTTTGTGCACCACCGCTGCAGTTTCACCATCTATCTGGTATCTTGTCTTGGTGTGGACTGAAGTGGTGGTGGTACGTTCCATTTGGCGATGGAACGTAACGCCACCGTGAGTTCCAGGGTTTTATGTCTGGATTTTAGAGTTGGGACCCAGCTTGAGAAGATAACCCCGCTGTCCAGGATCCCAGTGACACCTCGTTGTCAGCTTGGGTTTGTACCCTCCCTTGTGTATTTATAAATTAATTATATTTGTGTTAACTCAATTTTTATCTAATATAGGTACTTATTCAAATTAAAATTCAAAATTCTTTATTGTATAGATTGCTTATTCTAATTACAGGTCATGATGATGCAATCTGCCCATATTATCATCTGTCAAAATTTGCATGCTAAAAAATATTTTATTGAGTAAAAACAGTTGTCAATAAGATTTTTCTTTAACTCAATAGTAAAACGTTTTATAGGTAACTCTCATATCTTTCTAGTAATTGTATTATATACTCTAATGCACATTATGTGGCAGTTTCTGCTGTAATATTCACTTACACTTAACGTTCATTGCTTAAATTCTGTAGATTTATTTAATGTCACGTCTAACGTGACACGGATAAAATAAATAAAATTAATTAGAGATTATTAAAGCACAATATATTAACTATCAAACAATAAAATATATTATTTTGTCACATTTTTCGTTATTTTTTTTTAAATTTATTTAAATACTTTATTGCACTTAAATACCTAGTGCATAGGCGAGCTATAACGCCATAAGGCATTCTTCACCAGCTAACCTTGGGGATCATGTAAGGTGATGGGCAGGATGACTTAAAAATACTTATACGTACACAATATAAAAAAAAACAATACACATACATACTATATAATACATACATACATAAACATACACTATATATATATATATATATATAATATCAAACAACTTCGTTAATTCGAAAGACATAGATTCTGTTATCTTTTATCAATTTATCTTCAGGCTATCAGGCGTGGTTTCTGATCACCCCGCAAAGGATTACGGTCGTGATAATATTTTCACTGACAGACATCAAAGGTTTATGCTAATGACGATATTCTCATAAAACTAAACCCGCTCTAAATTTCAAATTAAAAGCCAACAAGACAAGTAGAAATTCATTAGAGGACAGCCCTTTTAACCGTGTAAATGCAAATAGGCAGACTAACTATGGCAGCCTTATTAGCATAATCACAGGATGAAATGTAAATATTGGATTTGGTTGATATCACGAAGCTTTTTCGTACTTTCGTTTGAGAGAATGTAATTCTTTTTATAATATTACAACATCACATTTTAGTGGCAGAATATTAATTAAGAATGTATTTAAAATAATCATTTACCTATCATATTTACCTCTTACGAGGGGCGTTCAAAATATTCTCGGTATGTGGATAAAAACAAACAAGTACGAAAAGTTTGATATTTTTATTTTTCAATATACTCCCCCCCTATGTTCATACACTTATAAGATCGATCAATTATTTTTTTTAATCCCTCATAAAAATATTTTTTATCTTTGGTGTAAAAATGCTCCTCCACGGCCGTCTTCAACGCTTCATCGTCAGAAAATTTATTTCCACGCAGATCCTTTTTAAGATTGGGAAACAAAAAGAAGTCGCTTGGGGCTAAGTCCGGACTATAGGGTGGATGAGTAACAGTTTCAAACCCACATTCAACAATAGCTGCCTTGGCAATATGAGCAGTATGGACAGGGGCGTTGTCATGCAGAAGCAGAACACCTTTGGTTAACTTTCCTCGCCTCTTTTCTTTGATCGCATCTCTTAATTGACGTATAACGTTAGCGTAGTACTGCCCTGTGATATTTACACCTTTTTCTTTATAATCGATAAGCAAAACTCCTTCACAATCCCAAAATATTGTGGCCATGACCTTGCCAGCTGACGGGATTACCTTGAACTTCTTGGGATGAGCTGAACCCTTAATGTGCCACTGCATGGACTCCTGTTTGCTCTCTGGGTCATAATGATGAACCCAGGTTTCATCTCCAGTAACTATTTTTTGCAGCACCTCATCGGGATTTTCACCACACAGGTCGATAAAATCTGAACAGCAAGCCACACGCATATCCTTTTGAAGAAGCGTCAGCATTCGCGGAACCCATCTTGCACTTACTTTTGACATATTAAGATGGTCATGTATAATGTCATGTACGGTACCAATAGAGAGATTGGTTACTTGAGCTATAGATTTTACCTTCACTCGGCCGTCTTCCAATATAAGTTTTTCCACTTTATCAATATTTTCTTGTGAGGTAGCCACTACAGGCCGGCCAGGTCTAGGGTCATCTTCAATACTCTCCCTTCCACGCTTAAATTCGCTTGACCATTTTTGAATAGTAGATAAAGAAGGAGCAGACTCACGGTAAACACAATCCATTTCCTCTTTTATGGTTTTTTGATTTTTACCCTGTTTTGTCAAGAATTTTATGACGGATCGGTGCTCTAATTTCGTTAAAATTGTTAATTCGCTCATGGTGTTCATGTTTGTTCGGCAATTGCAGAAAAACAAAAGAACATCTCGGTTCCAATTTTACTTTTTTTTAATGTCAATGGATGAATCTTAGCGGCCAGTAACAAATATATATATAAAAGAGGTTGTAACGTATCAATACCGAGAATATTTTGAACGCCCCTCGTAATTTAGAATATTTTCAGTAAAAAATTTATGTTTTCATTAGTATTAGATTTAGTAGAATTTTAATTATCTATTTTCCTTTTTAAATATTTGCACCTACCTCCCACATACCATGTTCGTAATGTCCCTAAAGGTTGACCGAGTAAGAATGTCTAGCGGTCCGCCTTCGTACATAGTGCAAAGAGTTTTTAAATAAATAAATAAATAAAAATAAAATTAAAAATATGCGGTGGTGGCTCGGTTGTAAAAACACTTTCCTTAACATCCTATAAAGGTTGGTTCAAATAAGAAATACACTTTTTTTTACGTACATTTGTCATAGATTTACAAAAGACCACAACATTAAGTCGAATAAATATTTAATGATCTCACAGAAGAAATGATCAGGAACGGGTTCAAGACTCAGCTTTACGCAGTGGAAGTTGGTGCGAGAGGAGTTCCAGCAAAATCTTTGCATCACTTACTGAAAGAATTTGGCCTAAGCACGTCTGCAGGAGATACATTTATGGAACGAGCTTCCAAGATCATACAGTATTTGGTTGGGTAGGGAGAGAAGTAGAATGGTTGATGGTGAGCGTATTATCGCGCAATAAAATAATAAAAAGGAGGCCTCCTTTTCTTAAACCAGCCTATTTTAATTTATGTTTATGTAGTATATAAATAGTATAACTTATTTATGTAGTTTATATATGTATGTATGTATGAATCGTATGTAATTTTATTAATAAATATTTATTATAAGCAATAAATAATATTTTATAGACGTATATTTTTAATATATTTAATTTTAATTGATATATTGCACCTACCTCACATAAATGTTCTCGTTGTCCCGAAGGTCTGACAGGCAGAGAATGTCAAGCGACATTATGTCACGCCTTTGTAATTTATGTGCAATATTTTTTTAAATAAATAAATATTGTCTTACCCACACACGTGGAACCGGCACCCTCACGGTGAATCTATGGAATGCTTAAAAATTTGTCTTCACCACCATTCTCGGTCAAATTTGATAAGAATTATTTGTATATAATATTTAATGTATTTACATCTAACCAAGCAAGAGTCACCCTTCGGACACGTCATCGCTTAGTTTGGAAAGCTCAATTTGTAACTAGAGTGCAAGTCGCTTATCTTTAATAGATCTTGCCGATGTTCCCATAAATTGTTCGATAGCTGGCGACTATCCAAAACATACGCAATGCGTACTTGCCATAGGAACTGAATACTTCATGACATTTTTGTAAGATTAGCCTGGGTTTACAAGCCAACAATTATCATGGGCCTGTGTCTCTCCCCTGCTGGTTTAGGCTCGTCCCTTAACACTAACTGCGTTCCGAGACACGACAATAGTAACCTAAGCACGCTTAAGGTGTTCCGAGACGCGCTTAAATTGTTTTGCCAAAACTATGTGACGTCACAAATGACATCATTTCTCGCGCTTAGACTGCTCACGATATCGAGGTAGATCGCTCTGAGCGCAATCACTTGTTTGTCATAATGTCCCGCGCCATTTTTAAATTCATTTAATATTAGGTTGTCTTTAAAATTATTTAATATTGTAATATAATAAGCATTTATTCGAAAAAAATATTTACAAAATATAAAATAAAATTAATATTAATACTAAGGATAGAGATATAAGTCCCGTCCGCGTGGAATGGTAGCAAAAACGCTGGCTGCATTTCCCTGCTGAATTGCAATACTGATTCTTTGAGCGAAGAAAGAGCCAGCCCTCTTGTCACCAGAGGAGACGACGAGACGCGGTGTTATGTCTTTTAAAAACTTTTTTGCACTTGGACTCCATGGGCCCAGAGTTTCTACAGTAAACGGCATAAATATGTAATTGCTTGCTGGACTCCGCATTGTTCGCCGCGGCTCCCGTTTTCTGCGCTGTCCCCCTGAGATGCGACGCGGCGAGGGTATCGACGCACGTGGCGTCCCACACCAGAGCACGTCCCCGTTCCCAGGGGACCAACGTCATATTTATACTGTTTCTATATTACTTCTTAAACAAATGTATAATAAATATTTAAGTAGGAAGTGAAAAAAAAATGTCTGTAACACGGCAAGTTATTTTAAATTACCAAAATAAGTTAATAATATAAAACTTTACACATATAAATATAAATACACCGAGAGATGTATATTTGTTAGTATTCATACTCAAAGATGTGGAATCCGCAATTTAGTTTCCATACATTTAAAAGAAATCTAACATTTTATGAATGAAAATGTGATTTAGACCGTTCCGAATTGATATCACCTTACTAATTTTGAATGTCGAAAGTTTTGGTTCTCTGATGGATGTCCACGTTTTCAGACTTTATCCATCGGATACTGCTCTGTACGATAATACTGGAAGATTGCATGAAGAATGAAGTGTGAAAAAGCATCTTGTTGGGTTGGTATATGTGTGGTAGAGACTGATGTCGGTCGTTAGTGTCTAGCGTCAGTAGCTCCCATCCTTGGACTTCGCATACCATCAGGTGGGCGTGACATGCTGGGTTTTGGTAAAGGCACATTATTTGTTCTTTGTTTTGGACTAGGTAAATTTAGCGAAAGGTTTCTGAATTTATCTGTTAGTTTTTTGCTATCATAAACTAATTAGGGTTGTCCTGAAATATCACGTTTTTCCTCGAGTTAAGTGTGTCGCGGAATACAAGGGCCTTCTCTACTCGCAACTTTTTTTCTTACGACATTTGATGGAGAGAACCAAAAGTTCCGTAAATAAGGAGAATTTAGGCATGAGTTTTTTTTTCCACATTGCTTTAAAATACTTTTATGATTATGTTTTGTAAAATAAAGACCATTATATTTCTTCATAAAATTTTATTTATTTATTTATTAAAACTTTATTGCACAATATATACTAGGGGCGGACTTAATGTCGCTAGACATTCTCTGACAGCCAACCTTAGGGACTTAGATGCAATTAGAGAAATATGATTACGTAATAAATATGCAATATTATCGAAACTACCATAAGAAAACACTATAATAAACTAAATACTAATAATACATACACATAACGTTTTATTAATACATTAGGTACATACATTACATAACATTAATACATACACTACATATAATAATATACTGAATAAACTAAATCTCGGTCTTCCAACTGCCTACAAGTATTTCGGCAATATAGACCGTAAAAGATCTGTTAAATCTGCGATATCTGCATGCAGCAGCTGTAAAGAGACGACCCGGATGGCGCAGCATCGTCCGGTACAAAGTGATCCATGGAAGCTCATTGAGGAGAAATATGCAAGCAGTCAGCAGCAGCAGCAGTGGCTCGGCATCCTAAAAAGGTGAGTTTGAAACCCGGCATGTACTAATTAATTAATAGCAGTAGTAGTTATCTTCGTATCGTGGCGGTACGCTTCAGGGCTATCCCCATTTACCGTGCGCACTTTAACTAAATAACATTACATTTCTTGTACAGTTGTCATAGATTTACAAAACCACCGTTTCCGTGCCTCGGAGAGCACCCTAAGCCGCCGTCTACTAATATAATAATTGCGGAATTGTTAATTAATTAAGCCGTTAATAGGGAGTCAGCCTACGCCTACGTCTAACCTTATCTAACCTAACCGTCTGCTTTGCCTGAAATCTGAATCATAGCTACGTACATACATATATTTTCACGCCAAATCCTTTGCGGGGTAGGCAGAGACAATTGAGCGCCACTTATCACGATCACGACATACCTCTTTCGCTTCTTCAACATTCATCAACCTCTTCATACATGCCCTTTTGTTTCGATGGCTCTTTAATGCACCTTCAGCTATTGTTTTAATTATGTGATCGTGATATGTGAGTCTTGGTCTGCCAGGGCCTCTTTTACCCACAACTTTCGCATTATATATCTGGTTCGTTAATCTCTCTTCGCTCATACTTTCAACATGCCCGAACCATCGGAGCATGCCTTTCCTTATTTTTGTCCCTATGCTTTCTTTCATACCTACCTTTTTACGTATTTTATCATTACGTATGCGGTCCGTTAAAGTTACACCGCATATCCGACGCAAAGACGTCATTTCTACTGCATTAACTCTACTGTCATGCGTATTCTGACATATCCACGTCTCGCTTCCATACATAAGTGGCTACGTAAAGCAGAATTTTATTTATATGAGGCAACTACTGATGGGTAGGAGCCTGTTTTCTTTGCATGGTCATTTATCTGCCTATTATCAGCTAATTACATATATTTGATCCAAAAAGCATAAAATAATATAGATAAAAAATAACATTAATTTAATACAGCGCACACTTCATTGAATTTATTAGTCCAATTGCACTAGAAGAAAATTTAAAATTTAATTTAGGTCACGTTGATCGAATCATTCCATTAGTAACAGAAATATATTCAGCTAGACAAGCTGTAACATTTTACAGTCGTACTAATCTATAAATATACATATTATAAATGCGAAAGAAACTTTGTAAGTGTGTATGTACTCGTGTTTTTTACTGTATTGTTATTAGGCATATATGTTTCTAGGAATTCAGGGACGGACATAGACTATATGACGTCAGCGTTTGACCACGACATTTGATCCCACAGCCATATATTTGTCTGTATGTTTTAAGTTAGCTAATATATTAATATATAATATATAATACAATACTTAACAGCTAGACTAAGAAGGAGATAAAAAATTGACACATAAAATACCAATATGTTATTATTATAAAGTAATCAATAGCTCGTAAACGATAAAAATATAGGTAGGTACAAGAAGTACCTGTATTCTAATTCAATTGTCACTGGTAAAAAGGTCAAGTGGCGGAGGTCATGCGTGTACTTGTCGTTAACGTACCTACTATGTTATTACGTCATAAGGTCTTACCTATGAGCAAGAATGAGCTGGGTCGAATACCAAAGTTATTTAATATTTCCTATACAGCCCGTACTGTGAAGTATAGGTTTAATTAAATATCACATATTTATTATTAGAAAATAGAAACAAATATATAGACTGCCTCCGTGATCTGGCGGCTGTCCGTGGATTTAGATTTAAGTTAGTTAAGCGCAAAGCCAATTAAATAAACATAAGCTTAAATAGGCAATTAGAATTGTTCCAAGGCTCATTGACGCCTCTGGTGACAATAAGGGCTGTTATTCTCTCAAATTTTAAGTATCTTAATTCAAAGGGAAATGCTGCCAGTGTATTGAGCACCATGCCACAGAACAACGATTTGAAGGAGCTATTTTTCAGTAGATATTCAATTTATATATTCTATTTTTTTTTTTTAGTTTCAATAGAGTTTTTAATATAATAAAGTTTCTGTATAAATACAATATATGTCAAAATAAATAAGCTACAGATAAAAGATATTAAAATAGGTAATTTTTATATATATACATACATATCTTCACACCAAATCCCTTGCGGGGTAGGCAGAGACAATTGAGCGCCACTTGTAACGGTCACGACATACCTCTTTCGCTTCTTCGACATTCATCAACCTATTCATACATGCAGCTCCCCCCCTCCACATCCCTCCCCTAGATACGCCCATGATTTTATATTTTAATTTTGCTTATATATTTACACTTATGATTTGTCAAGTAAAATCAAACCTACATTATATTTACAAATGAATTTATAATTTATAAAAAAATATTTAAAAGTCTAACTAAAAAGCGTCTAGTCATAACCTCATGCCATCTGAAGTATTTTACGCTGGTCACTTTTACACGTGAAATGTTGGGTCAAATAGCTAGTATTATATATATATATATATATATACGAACGAATATAAATACTCTTTGTCTCGCCTTTACCTATTTTGATAAAAGTGAAACTCTGATCCACGTTTCTAATCAACACTACCCAAGATAGTGTAAATGTCTTTTTTTTTTATTTTTTTATTTTTTTTATTTTTTATTATTATTATTATTTATTGAATAACCGGTTTGTATTCTTACTTCCAACATGTTTTTGTTGTTTAATAATTAATACTAAAAATCACCCCTACTAAAGCTAGTCCTCACATGACAGGATGTCCTAGTGTGCAGACCAGAGATTTATTGTTGTTACTAACACCTTTTACTTACCTTAATCATGTTATTAATTTTTTTTACTTTGTACTTACTAACCCTTTCGATGAATAAATTAATTTGAATTTGAATTTGAAATTTATGAATGCGCAGACAAAGCCGGGTCAAATTGCTAGTAAACTTATTATTATTTTTAGCTCAGTCATCAATGTACAGCCTGCATAACAAATTCAGAGTCCAGGATAATAGGATTCAAGTTTATAGGTCCAGTAAGGTTAATCGGCTTTTGCTGAACCTACTTTATTTATTATGTAATCTATAAGCGTGTACAACGAGTAAATCAGGTTGGAGAAGTTTTTGTGTTGGTAGTAGTGTATGGTGTACGGTCAGCATATAAATATATAAACAAATACCTACTTTATACCACGTAGAATTTATTAAAGATCAAATATTTTTATATTATAATCTAAAATAAATGACGTACGTATTTTTTTTTAATATGGAAATAAAATCTTAAGTTACGGTGCTGAGAATTTTGCTAAAATTATCGTCACTCATACAGAGCCTAATCAAGTAGGTAGCGAAAGGTCACCCACCTTGTCACACTCCTCAGCCTTCAGGCATTTATCACGATAGATATTATGATTTTATGACGCAGCCTTATTCACCGTACAGTTTTGTTTTGTCTTTAGGATAATGATTTTTATCTTTAACCCTTAACAGGTATTGTAAAAATTACATACGTAACTGGTTTCTTGGGGTCCAAGCGGTCCCCACAGTATGTTTGCTTCTAGCAAGCAAATTTTTACTGCGTTCTTAAATAAATGATAATAAATAATAATGATAAATTTTTGTATAATTAATTAGTTTTTATTTATATAAATTTTCTTATTTAGTAGTAGTAAAGTTATAACAAAAAGTCATATTATTTCACTAAATCTAATATATGCAAACAAAAAAAAATATACACATTTTAATCTCTAATTAACATTTCACAAAGTCGACATGAATTAAAGTCACTTGTAATCTTAGGACACAACTAAACT
Organism: Tinea semifulvella; assembly: GCA_910589645.1. Classification (NCBI taxonomy): domain Eukaryota; kingdom Metazoa; phylum Arthropoda; class Insecta; order Lepidoptera; family Tineidae; genus Tinea; species Tinea semifulvella. The sequence continues at coordinate 4,271,974 of OU342604.1, forward strand.
TTGTTCAATCTTGAAAATTATCACAAAGTGTTTTTGTATTATGGACTTTGCAAATGAATTGTGAATTGAATTGGCAAAAAAGGCTTATTATAATCTTGATGAGTACTTACAAGATGCATTAAATTGACTTTTTTCTTTTCTTTTTTTATTTATATTTTTAATATTTTTTTGGTTTGTTTCTTATTACCTCATTTTATTTACATATTTTATATTTAATAATAACTTCAAAAAATTGTTTAATATAATACTTATATAATACCTAAGAGATGGTCGACTTTTCTAGCTGACAACCACCTTAGAACCTAAATAAATGTACCAAAAGTTAATAAATAAATGATTTTTGTTTATTTTCATTATTATATGAAATCATTATAGCCACCAATCAATGATACGGAATCTGAATCTTCGTTTAGGATCTCTTCTTTAGTTTTATTACTTAAAAATTGCGACATCTTGATTAAATAACTGTAAAAAATAAAAATAAATGCCACGCCTAGAAACTAACATAACTGGTATCTTAGGGGCCGCGCGGACCCCAACACGTGCGTACCTACGTCCTGGTAAGTGATGCACATATCTGGGCATTAACGAAGTTAACATTTTGATTAACGGGTTAACTTTTAAAAATGTTAACGGACACGTTAACTTCCGTTAATATGCAGAAGTCCGTTAATCGTTAATCCAATGCCACTATTTACCGCACGGCACCGCGGCGTGGCGCGAAAAACAGGTTCAGACAAGTATGAAACGACAAGTGCCGGGCGCGGCGGCGCGTGAGACAAAAACAAAACTAGATATATTTTGCCGGCGCGTGCGAGTAAGAAAACTGCGGAGTACTAGCCCCAGTGCTTAGAGTGACGAGTGTTGTTTGTTGTTATTATAAATTACTGTTAGTGATAATTTGCGTGTTAATAAAGAAGAGTGCAGTGTAATTAGTTAGATAGAAAAGTGTTTTTGCTTGTAAGCGTTACTTGCCGAAAGACACCAAAATAAAAGTTCATGTATCAAGCCTGAATAATTTAAAACAACATGTAAGAAGGGTACATGAGTCACAATACGTACAGTTTGAAGAGATTGTTAAGGCGGGCTCTAACCGAGGCAAGACAAAAAAGAGAACTCATTCTGACAATATTATATATTAACCTGTTAACTTCCAGAACCTAAACCGACAGGTTTTATAAGTTCACTAACGCAACGATATAAAAATGAAATTTAACACATATTAACGGATTAACATTAACTTCCGTTAATTCTTCCGAAAAGTAACTCTTTAACGTTTAACGAAGCTAACTTTTTTTGTAGCGGATTAACGATTAACGAAGTTAACTATTTGATTAATGGTGCCCAGCTATGATGATGCAGTACCTAACGTCAGGCACCCGCTGTGAATAGTGACGTAATAAGAATGCTGAAAAAGGCGGCTGCTAATGCTTAGCTTGTAAGAAAACAAAGAAAAACGTCATGCACAGGGGCCGCGCAGCCCCCACCATACCAGTTAAGGGTTAAAAAAGTGACCTTTTTATTTCCAACAGAAGTTATACTAATGACACCTGAAGCCTAAAAAAATATTTGCTCTTTTGACAAAATCAATTATTCATTATGTAGAAATATTGAAAGAAAGAAAGAAAATATTTATTTGCACATAACAGCTAATACAATAATGAAATACGTAAAAAAAAAAAATACCAACAAATAAAATATAAAATAGACAAGATAAATACATAAAAAAGAAATGAGTGAGCTGCTGCGACAAACAGGCACTCAGGTCAGCATAGGCTGCAACATTTCTGCTGCAGTATTGCTGTAAGGTTCTACATATAATAAATAATTAAACAGCCATTAAATCTCTATGCTTGAAAGTTTGGTCTGGAAACTGAAAATTATCAATTTGCGTGAAGTTCACCACACGACGTCATAAATTTTAGACCATTAATCAATTATATGGGACCGAAGGGGCGGTATAACGGGTGTGGATATTACATTTTACAAGTGTTGTATTAAGAGTTGGTATTAGGCCGAAGTCAATTAATCTTATTAGATGGTAGGCGGACTGATGGTGGTAATTTTCCCAGCCTGCTTTGGCGGAGAAGTACCCACCGTTCGTGCCGATAAACCCAGCAGTGGAATGCCAAAGCTTTTGACATTTTTGACAGACGTATCTTAGACGATACGTTTTCGGACGATTGTGCACTCAGCCACACCCCGCAGTAAAGTGTATCAACAGGTTTTGGGAATCAGCCTCGAATTGCCATCATGACCAGTCAAGAGTGTTATTTATTTATTGTGTGGCAGATAATTGCGTTTACATTAAGATAAATACAATTACATAAATACTTACATGATATATAATTAAAATATTATAAATAATAAACATAAATATATATTATATATGAATAATTAGAATATATATAAAATAAACTAATAGATAAAAAGTTAGGCTATCTGCTAAGCTGCTGGTCTTCTGCTAACAGCTTACTTATTGGACCATTCTTTCTAATAACGATTCATAAATGCTTGTAATAGGTTTACGTGAATATAGATATTTTGACTTGACTACTACTAGGGGCTGATGTCAGTCATGAGTGTCTGATTTCAGTTGCTAATATTCATGGACTTTGCAGGCCACTTACCATCAGGTGGGTGTAAGGTCACGCGTCGTGCTAGTATAAAAATAAATAAATTGGTATACTTTTTACATACAAGGTTGTTGAATTGCAGCAAAAATTTGGCTAGCATTTATACAGGCAATTTTTTTAAGTAGGCTTTATCCTAAATTACGCGGCATATAGTAAAATGTTGGATATACGGCCAGTTGCAGAAAGGGTGATTAAAATAACCTATAATCAATATTTTGATATACGCCATGTCATTGGTAGTTAGGTTGTAACTTTGGTTATTTCAGCCAATGACGTGCCTCATAGGCATAGGTTAAACATTATAGAATCAAATTTCGGAATGACAAATAATAAAAAGAAAATGTGGAAATGGGAGGCGTAGTATAAAAAAAAAAAGTTAATGTTTATCCACATCGAGATATAATATAGATTATTGGCATAATATAATTATATATTTAATATAAACAATTGTGTATTTACTAACTGCCTCCGTGGCCTAGCGGTCAAGTCCGTGGATCTAGACTCGGAGGTACCGGGTTCGATTCCTGGTCGGGACACAAAAATATTTAATAATGTAAATAAATACATTTATTTAATATTTAATTTATTTGTGATATTTCTCGAGTTTGGTACGCTGGAGACATCGACGAGCTTGCCACTTGTCATGATTGGCCTATAGTAAAGTTGGCTAAATGTGAATCCGCTTATTTATAAGCGTGGTTTCTGACCACCCCGAAAGGAAAACTCTCGTGATGATACTTTACTAATTGTGTATTTAGTATGAAATTATTTTTTGATTTATACGTACGAAATATATGTGTATTTAAAATGCTTATTTGCCCGACGTTTTTGCATTATATCTTCTCACACGTTCCAAATTGCTAATTTATGTTTCGATAAAAAACACAATATTTACTTAAAACAAAAATAGCAACTCTTAATATGGGTTTATTTGTATGTTTTCGTAGAAGTGTTTACTGAAGGATTAATGTCTGTATTAACGTGGGTATAATTAATGATGAGACTGAAAGAATGCTCAGAATATGTATCTAACACAGAACTTGGAAAATGCTAGAGTTGGCAAATCCGAAAAGTTTTTTAAGAATGACACTCGCGATATGATTTTAGGTCGGATACTTGAGGATTACTATGAACCTTATTTAAACATTATCAGCTTAATCATTAATTGGAACACCTATACATAGTTTTATACATACCGTATAAATATAAATTAACCCCTCTGGCCTGTGTGGCCAATGCTCCTCAAAATTCTGGAAGTCAAAGTCAAAGTCTAAATATCTTTATTCACGTACACCTATTACAGGCATTTGTAACACGCCATAATTTTAATTATTCGAAATTCTAATCCTGTTCGTGAGTCCAAAGAGTAGGCTGTTAGCAAAAGACTAGAAACTTAGCAAATTCCAGTGACCTGTTAATATTTAATCTGACTAAGAAAGGAATCTACAAGGAAAACAAATACAGAATTCATTATGAGTAACTATAAGATTACAATACCTGGTACAGTGATACCCTACCAGGTATGTCAGAATTAAGACTTACCCGTGTGCAAACCGAAAGCCGACAAAACGCAAAACCTCTGCTAATTTAAGAACAATAAATTGAACGTGTTCGGCAGAGGTCCCAGGAAGGAAGGCCTATCTATAACAGTGCCTATCTATAATCTCAGTGATCTGTGGGCTGTGATGATACAAATTGCTGATAAAATTGTGTAGTTTTTATTTATTAGTATGTATTTATTATATGGTATTTGTATGTAGGTATGTGTATATTAATTATAATTATGTAGGTATATATTAGGTCTTGGTAGTAAGTAATAATAGTTTTTATAATGACCACGGCCAATAAAACTAGGCTGAAACGTCGGGAGAAATATGCCTTTAAGGAAAATCGCTTAAAGAACCTTTAAAATTATAAAAATATATATATATAAATTAAGTAATTAGGTACATATTTTTTGTACGCCAACTTCTGTCACTTAAAACTATCTTATTGTCTTTAAGCTTAGTAAATAATATAACGATATTACGTTAGCCCTTTTATGTTCAAGCCGGCATAGTGTTAGGGACTGATGGCAGTTACGAGTATCTGACTTCAGTTGCTAACATCCATGGACCTTGCGCGCCACTTACCATCAGGTGGGCCCGAGGTCACATGTCGTGCTAGTATAAAAAAAATAAAAAAAGTACTCTTGTACAATAAAGATTTTAAATAAAAATAAATAAATAGTTTTAAAGGTGGAATATTTATTTATTTAATAACTTTATTGGTACAAAGGTGGACTTAATGCCCGTAGACTATTTCTTACAGCCAAACCTTGGGGACAAATTAGACCAATTATAGGTGCAATGAAAGAAATATTAATAGTAGGATAAACTCAACAACATAATTATAAGTACTTACATAATATACTTTTGTATATACTATAATATCCATATACTAATATACTCGTACATACATGAAAATATACATATATACACTTATTAACATTGTTAATTTTTTGAACGAAGATTTGGTAGAAGCTTGGCTTATGTTAACAGGGCGATTGTTCCATACATTTGTGGCGACAACTGTAAAATAATTTTATACAAATCCAGAATGATGCAAGGGGACAAAAAGAAGTGAGTTGTGAGAAGAACGCAGGGATTTGTCGTAAAACGAAGAAAGATAGGCAAATTTATCCTTTTTAGTAATAAGTGTCTATTCTAAATACTCTATGCTCTATGGTTTTTAAGTATCTATTCAGAAGGAAGGGTATTAGAAAGCTTATTTTGACACATTATACATTACCACGCATTCTAAATTATAATAACTTTTAAATACCATCGCGTAGGAGTGCATACAAAAAATATAAGAGTCATACATCCTACATGTCCACGTGTTTCGCTCTTAATTCTTGAAATTGTAATAGGATAATCACTCACATTTCCAGCAGATATTCAGATTCCTTCACTGTTTTCGCTGCTATGAATGGAACAAACTTCTGCTTGTCATCAGACAGCTTGCCTTCGATAAATGTTTTTATAAACCTTCTTTTCTTAAATAAACAAAATAGTCAGTGCGACTTTATAGTAAAAGTAAAGTATCTTCACGACCGTTTCCTTTCGGGGTGGTCAGAAACCACGCTTATAAATAAGCGGATTCCAATCATGAAAAGTGGCAAGCTCGTCGATGTCTCCAGCGTACCAAACTCAAGAAATATCACAAATAAATTAAATATTAATTAAATGTATTTATTTACATTATTAAATATTTTTGTGTCCCGACCAGGAATCGAACTCGGTACCTCCGAGGCAGTGCGACTTTATGCATTATATTTTTCATTAGTTTATTAAGTATGTATGTAAAAAAAAAGTAAAGTATCATCACGACCATTTACCTTTCGGGGTGGTCAGAAACCACGCTTATAAAGCAGATTCATATTTAGCCAAACTTTACTATAGGCCAATCATGACAAGTGGCAAGCTCGTCGATGTCTCCAGCGTACCAAACTCAAGAAATATCACAAATAAATTAAATATTAATTAAATGTATTTATTTACATTAATAAATATTTTTGTGTCCCGTGTGAACCCGGTACCTCCGAGTCTAAGTCCACGGACTTAACCGCTAGACCACAGAGGCAGTGCGACTTTATGCATTATATTTTTCATTAGTTTATTGCTTGTAAAGGTATTTTTTTATTTTAAATTATTTATTGCACCAAAACTTAAAATTAGGTACATAGGCGAGTTTAATGCCTGTTAGGCATTCTCTGACAACTAACCTTTGGGATGGTGAGAGATTATGGGCACACATTCCAAAAGTATGTAAAAAAAAAAGTAAAGTATCATCACGACCGTTTAGATCCATACATATAGACCATAGATAGATCCATTATTATTATTTATATTAAATCTAATTACATATCTACTAATTTAACTCCTCACCCTTTCAGCGAGTGTAATAGCAATATATCGTCATGTGCCAGATTACGGAGCTAGATGAAAGTCACACGAAGCCAAGTAGACCGGAAACCGATAGTGGTAATTTATGTCATTCCCACAGCCATTTGAGGTTATAATTTGATACCCTTCAACAGGAAACAGGGGAAATACGAGGTCTCCATTTCTCAAACAGATATATTTTAATATGTTTATTTAACTTCTTTATTTATTCAAAACTTTTTAAAAAGTAAATATTACAATATAAATAAAATAATAACTAAATCTAATTAAAAAAATATGAAAAAGTGAGCAAATACGTTGGCAGAAATAATTGTCAGCTTTCCTGTCTCCAGACTCTTTGGCTAGACGCTTGGCTGAGTGTCCCCATGGGTTCATCGTCACGACCCCAAACGATTGCGATGAAACCTGAATAACCTATACCGAGGTTGGCGTATTTGCGCAGCTTGAGGTTCTCAGCAGAAACCGCCGCACTTCTCGCGCTTGACAAGTCACCTGGATGTGAGAAGGGGCAAATGTGTCTACACATGTCGCATGCCACACTAGTGATCTGCCAAAAGGTCATACAATTTTGTTTTGAATGTTGTTGATTTGTTGTTTTTAAGATCAACCTGTAGCTTATTAAACAATATAGCAGCCATATTATATCCAGTATTACAAAAAAATTTCGTTTTTATTGGTATGTAAGGGTACACTTCGAATCTATTTCGGCATTTGCAAGGATGTGTATTTCCTTTTATTTTATAAAAATAAGAGTGTTCATTAACTACATTACATGCCTCGTAAATATATAAGGCTGTCAGAGTTAGTAATTTTAATTGTGAATACATAGGTTTGCAGCTTTCTCTTTGGTTTATTCCAGCCAAGGCTCTGATGCATTTTTTCTGGGTACGAAACAATGGGAGAATGTAAGTGTTAGCTGCGTTGCCCCAGTGCAATATGCCATATCTAAGATTCGAGCTTACAAATCCATTAAATGCACAAAGAGAAGCTTTCAGTGAGAAACTTTCTTTTAGTTTTTTAAGCGCATACACAAATCTGTTTAGTTTGTTACACAAATGATTTATATGAGATTGCCATTTCATTTGATGGTCAAGCATTTATTTTTTATTCATTTATTTATTTTATTTATATATTTATCGCCATAGGATCCTCACTAACACTCGGTTAAGTCAATTTTGCTAAACATAATACCTGGCCAGATATGGTGATACAGTATAGCAAGGAACAGCCCCAATTTCCATTATTGTTATTTTATTATTATTATCTCTATGTCTTCCACTTCTAAGCCTAATATTTATTATAATATATAATAATTTAGGTCTAGTTTGTGGCTGTAAAGGTGCCTCGTCGGGTATTTTAATAAATAGTAGTTAAAAAATATAATTTAATTACTTTGCGGTTAGAGCGGTGTTGGTTCGGTTGAAAAAAACGTCTTCCTTAACATCGTAAAGACATCGTAAACACTTTTCTTACGTAATTTGTCATAGATTTACAACACCACTGTTCCTGTGCCCCGGAGGAGATAAATTGTCATAAAAAAATACATCAGACCCTCGCTAACTCGTCTGGCCAGCGTGGCGAGTGTAGGCCATATTCTCCAGATATATGTTCTGGAAGGCCCATCTCCAGCAGTGGAGGTCTAGGACTCTGTGTTCTAGGGGCTGTAATGAATTACGGTTGGCATTAATTTGGAATGCGGTTTATTTACCAATTGATAAACATTTTTTTGGCGCGGCAGTGGCTCGGTTGTAAGAACGCGTTTCTTCCTATATTATATATCCTACAAAGGTTGGTTCAAACCCACCCGGCAAGTACCAATGAAAAATATACTTTTCTTAAGTACATTTGTCATAGATTTACAACACCGTCGTTCCCGTTTCGGAGAGCACGTTAAGCTGTCGGTCCCGGTTCCACTAATATCAACTTCTGGAATCGTTAATAAATTGTCATTAAATTTTGACATCATATCCTCGCCAAGCCGTCTGACCAGCGTGGCGAGTGTAGGCCAAATTCTCCAGATTAATCTTCTGGAAGACCCATCTCCAGCAGTGGAGGTCTAGGACGGTGTGTTTATTTATTTATTTATTTAAAACACATAAATATACAAAGGCGTATATTCTAATGGGGGTATATTCTCCTGACCCACAAATTCATAAAAGAGCTGGGTAAACGAATTTTTCAAGAGTGTGGCGATCCCATAACTACCATAACTACCTAAAACAGAATATGTCGATTATAATTCAACGAGGAAATGCGGCGAGCGTTTTAGGTACCCTCCCTGGTGGTAAGCCCTTAGTTTATTTTGTAGAATAGTTTTAATTTCATAGGTATTTTTAGTTTTAGTTTTATTTATAATTAGTTTTTTAATCTATTTTATATATTTAATATATTTTTGTATTCAAAGGCGTGACATAATGTCGTGTGTTCTAGGGGCTGTAATGAATGAATGAATAATGAAACATTTTTTTCTAATTTACATGTATCCGTTTTCAGTTTAGCATAATGGCCAACAAATAACGTAATGTCATGTCCTATAGTATGGTACCTAAATTGCAACTTGGCCGCGCGACGAATTGCGGTGGGCATTAATTTGGGATGCGGTTTATATCGCTCCTATTTCAACACGTTTTGAGCAAACGCACACATATTCTTTGTTCGATTTAAATTTAAAATGGATTCGTTTTTTTTTGTTTTATGCTAGCACGATAACTGCCTCCGTGGTCTAGCTATTTAGACTCGGAGTTACCGGGTTCCATTACTGGCCGGAATACAAATGATTCAATAGTGTAAATAAATACATTTAGTGGAGACATCGACGAGTTTGCCACTTGTCATGATTGACTTGTAGTAAAGTTGGCTAAATGTGAATCCGCTTGTTTATAAGCGTGCTTTCTGACCACCCCGAAAGGGATACGGTCGTGATGATACTTTTACGATAACTGCCTCCGTGGTCTAGCAGTTAAGTCCGTGGATTTAGACCCAGAGTTACCAAGTTAGATTCCTGGTCGGTATACAAAAATATTGAATAATGTAAATAAATATAGTGTATTCGTGATTTTTATCGAGTTTGGTACGCTGGAGACATCGATTAGTTTCCAATTGTCATGATTGGCCTATAGTAAAGTTGGCTAAAGGTGAATCCGCTTGTTCATAAGTGTGGTTTCTGACCACCCCGAAAGGGAAACGGTCGTGATGATACTTTACTTTTACGACATGCGATCTTGCTACCTGATTGTAAGTTACGCGCAAGGTCCATGAAATCTGACATCAGTCCCTAACACTATGCCGCCTTGACTGGGCATGACGGCAATTCGATCCAGAAACGTAGAAGAGTAAAGTATCATCACGACCGTGTCCCTTTCGGGAATAATAATATTAATTAATCTAAAGCTTTCGTATCTTCATCTGCTTGTGGCCATAGAAGTACGTATAAGGTACTATGACCACCTTCCGAGGAGTACGAAAAGCTTCAGTGGACGGTGCCGGCGTACCTGCTGGGGGTGGTGCAAAGGATAAATACCAGCAGCCCTTTTATGTTACTAAAGCGCAAACGTTATTAGTGGATTTTGATATTTACGCCAGAGCTTGCGTCATAATTAGTAGTAGTAAGGTGACACGGCCATTTTACAGCCACGAATATTATTAACATTAATGCTGTTAGAATATAAGATGACACGGCCCATTTACAGCTATGAATTTATGTTTAATTGACATATCATTATTAGTATTTAGATTATAAGATGACGTCTTTTTTTTTATTATTTTTTATTTTTTTATTATTATTATTATTATTTTTTGTTCTATACATTTGTGAACTATCTGACATATGTATATAATTTCTATACATCATAATTATTAAATTAATAATAAATCTTAATATTTAAATTATTTAATTTTATATTTATTTTTAATTGACACGGCCCTTTTACAGTCACGAATTTAAATTTAAGTTCACTTGACGTATAATGTTTTATTTAGATTGTAAGGTGACACGGCCTCTTTACAGCCACGATCTTATTTAAGTAGTTTCTAAGTTAGTTTAGTTTTACTTGCTTGTAGCAATAATGTTGTGCATAGCATACATAAATATGGATTATTGCCTGTTTACGGTCCAACCATTATTACCACTCTGATTGTATGTAATATGTTGTAAAAAATGTATTGATTTTATTAGTTCTGACTTTATCCAAGTTGTTTCGAGAGAACCAATGGAAATAAATTATTTTGATTGATTTGATTGATTTTGATTAAAAAATACTATTCAATTCCCAACTCTATAAGCGCTCGACCTTGACAGCGGTCGTGCAAATATACACTTAAATAGCTTTATATATATTTATATACTTAACGGATTCCATTATATAACGTTTGCGCTTAAGTAATAGATGCAGGTATAGCTCGCTCGGCCTTTTGTACCTTGAACCGTTACTATAATATATTCGTACGTATAAACGCAATATTTGGTGATAGCAATACTATTTCACCATATTTATTGTATGATATTTTCAAATATTGACAATATTTTAATTCGAAGTACCTATGTAGATACAAAAATATTAAAATAAAATAGATTTAATTTTTTTTAAATAAAACCAAACTAAAAATACCTATGAAATTATTACTCTCGAAAAAAAAAGCTCGGCTCGCCATACACAATGCAATATTAGTACCAACACTGATGTATGGAAGCGAGACGTGGATATGTCAGAATACGCATGAGAGTAGGGTTAATGCAGTAGAAATGAGGTCGTTGCGTCGCATATGCGGCGTCACTTTGGCGCACCGCATACGTAACGTCGAAATACGGAAAATGGTGGGTATAAAAGAAAGCATAGGGACAAAAATAAGGAAAGGCATGCTACGATGGTTCGGGCATGTTGAAAGGATGAGCGATGAAAGATTGACGAACCAGATATATAATGCGAAAGTTTTGGGTGAAAGAGGCCCTGGCAGACCGAGACTCACATATCACGATCAAATAAATAAAACACTGGCTGAAGGTACATTAAAAAGCTTTCGTAACAAAAGGGCATGTATGAAGAGGATGATGAATGTCGACGAAGCGAAAGAGGTATGTCATGATCGTGTCAAATGGCGCTCAATTGTCTCTGCCTACCCCGCAAGGGATCTGGCGTGAAGATATGTATGTATGTATGTAAATTAAAACTATTCTACAAAATAAACTAAGGACTTACCACCAGGGAGGGTACCTATAACGCTCGCCGCATTTCCTCATTGAATTAGAAGTTTTTTTATATTTTATTTATTAAAATATTTATTTTCAAATTAGTTTTGTTAAAAATGTAATTCGAATTCTTTTTTATTCCCATTTTGAAACGAGAATACTCTGGCTGGACATTTTGAGGGCTGTTGGATCTTATTGTACAGTCAACCACACACTAACACTTTAATAGCAAAGTGATGCTTATATCCGTAGTTATAAAGTCGTGTTTAGTGTAATTACATCGAGTACATTCGCAGAGTAGAATAACATTAATGCTTGTTCAATTTAATCTTATTAATTTGTTGTCTTTACACTGGTTTGCTCTTGTGCTGAGTTGCTTAATTGTTATTATTAAGCTTCTCTTCTATTTCTGTATTTATGACAAAAGTTTTGCTAAATTACTATTTGACAGCAGACTGAGACTCACATATCACGATCAAATAAATAAAACACTGACTGAAGGTGCATTAAAAAGTCTTCGTAACCAAAGGGCATGTATGAAGAGGTTAATGAATGTCGACGAAGCGAAAGAAGTATGTCGTGATCGTGTCAAATGGCGCTCAATTGTCTCTGCCTACCCCGCAAGGGATCTGGCGTGAAGATATGTATGTGTATGTATGTATTTCCTTTTAGAACACGTTAAGCCGTCGTCGCTCGGTCCCAGTTCTACTAAGAACATGCGGAATTGTTAGGCATATATTAAAAAAATTACACGAGATAATCTTCAATTCGTTTGCAGTATACATATTAATGTATTATTAACGTAGTATTTTCCATCTGAAAAAAAAACTTTATGTATAAATTTTGCGAGAGTACAACTGCCTCCGTGGTCTAGCGGTTAAGTCCGTGGATTTACTTCGTTCCGCGTTAGTATGTAGTATATATGTGTATTATTAGTATGTAGTATATTGATATTATGATATATATGAAGATATATGATGTAAGTATATATCAATCCTATTAAATTAACTTTTATAATTATAGTATTATTATTATTTCTATGATTACACCTATAATTGTTCAAATTTGTCCCTAAGGTTTGGCTGTCATAGAATGTCTTCGGGCATTAAGTCCGCCTTTGTACTTTGTGCAATAAAGTTTTTTAAATAATAAAAATAAAAAAATAGACTCAGAGGTACCGGGTTCGATTCCTGGTCGGGACACAAAAATATTTATTAATGTAAATAAATACATTTAATTAATATTTAATTTATTTGTAAAATTTCCCGTGTTTGGTACGCTGGAGACATCGACCAGCTTGCCACTTGTCATGATTGGCCTATGGTAAAGTTGGCTAAATGTGAATCCGCTTATTTATAAGCGTGGTTTCTGACCACCCCCGAAAGGGAAACGGTCGTGATGATACTATACTTTTTTAAAGAAAGAGTACGCCAGTTGAGTGAGAAGAGTGTTCTGGAAGACATCTTCAGTAGTGGACAGCAGTGCGATGATGAATTTCTATTAAATTTGGCCATATTTTTTTAACTGTTTTTATCTTATGGCCCAGCAAATTATTTCATTTTTTATTTATTTAAAAACTTTATTGCACTATGTTCAAAGACGAACTTACTAGGCATTTTCTGACAGTTAAACCTTTAGGACATTTAGACAGTATAGATGGTAGGTGCAATCATTAATTAAGTTATTCTTAACAGTATTAATACATGCATAACAATATTACATACTTATACATATACAGATACATAAATACGCAATATATAAATATATATAAACATAATTTACATCATAAATAAACAAAAATATAATTCAAAAAAAATAAACAAATTATGTTTCGTTATTTATTTTAACATACTCGTATTTATCGGAAAATTAGTTGGAAAAAATATAAAAAAAAAAACTGTTTTTGGTAGCTTTTTTGATAATGGCGGCTGGTAGTAAAGATACGAGAGACAAAGTAAAATAAAATAAAACTCGCTAACTATAAAAAAATATTATATTTTCGACTAGCGATCAGTGACCCCAGGACTCCATTAGAATACAAATAATAATAATAATAAAAAAAAAACATTTATTATAAAAATATAAAAGATAAAAAAAAAAAAACCTATAAAAATAAGAGAAATCTATGGGATTTTTGAAAATAATAATAATAATAATAATATAATTATTTATGGGAAATAAGGTAATGATTTAAAAAAAAAAAAAAAATACTAAAAACCTACATTTTAAAACATAAATTACTATTAATAAAAATTAACCTAATTAATAAATAACAATACAACTAAAAACTAAAATGATGAAAAAACAAAATAAAAATTATTATAAATAAAAAAAATGTTCCAAAGTGCCAATGGGCAAAGTGCCAAGGATACTGGCAGCATTTCCACGTTGAATGGCAATCTATGGGATATAATAATGAGGACAAAATTAAAAAAAAATAGATATTAAAAGTAATGACATGTAGAAAGATACGGAATATGCACCCGTACGGTGAATGAACTGCTAAGTATTTCGTTTCCTTTACCTGGTACTAACACCCTTAAGACCTAACATAAAGTTTTACGATGATAAACAGATAAATGTGAATTAAATTGAAAGTGAAAATTTAATTTTATGCTAAGGGCGGAAATAGGGTTTGGTTTTGGATAAGCAGAACGGTAAGAGTAAGCGTGTTCAATTTCAACGAAGTACAGTGTATTGTTAAATAGCAATGGCAATATGAAATGAGCCAGAAGGCTGCAATGGAATATCCCATGCACTAGAAAACTCCAGCTTCCGGTTTGTAAACCGGGACGCTAACATAATAAAGACATTTATTTAAAGAGAACTACACAACTAAGAAAAATAAAAGTCTTTACTTAAAATCTGATAATATATATTTAGATATAAATTTAATATAATTAATTAATACTATTAGCCCCAAAAAATAAATAATGCCTGCAGGAAATTTGTTATTTAAAAAAAATCGAGCCTCATTTATCTTCTCTTATATGCACAAAAATGTACCTGCAATCTTTGAATACTTTTTTATTTATACCCATAACTTAAATTACCAAAATTATTAAATACTAGATCAGAACAGGTACTGGTTAAAAAATAGCGTCGTGCCTATGTAGAACTGCTGCACGATAACAGCTGTCACTGTTAACATATTTTTTTTGTTGAACATAGTCTTTATTATGTAACAATATGGAAATATTTTGAATTTTGAATTGAAAATTGAATTTTATCATCCAGGTAATTACAGTCAAGGTTTAGACCTTCACTGATAAAAATAATCGTTTTAGAAGATATTTTTAAAGATTTTTTCGTACACTTGCAACTATTTGCTATTTATAATTTACGGACAAGTTCCGCAATATAATGATGTACCTGGACTTGTAATAACCCTGTTTACGATCCATCTGGCAACGTATCGCTTCCGTGGGCAAGGCGACTGGATTATTGCCAGAATGACAACCATTAAAACGCTCGTCGCTCCGCTCTGATAAAGCCACAGCCTAAGATATAAGCAAGTCATCACACTTTTACGGCGCAATAAAAAGATATTACAATGCGACTACCTTTGGCGGCATTTCGCTACAAGATAGGCCGTTAATTTTTTGTACACGACAGAAAATTCTTATGTTTTTCGGATTAAATAATCTTCCTTTATTTGCATTTTCACTGATTTATATTTATTACAAATTGCTTTTCGCTCGTAGGCATTTTAATGTTTTTAAAATAAAATTAAAAAATTGCAATACTTAATTCCGGCTCTACAAAATCTTTTTTTTTTCAAGCGAAGGGGTTGCAATACCTATTCGACCATTTAATAAACTAGACTATTAAATCCTTATCATTTAATCAATTGAAGTATGTACCATTATTATCTATGCACTTTCGCTATTTTATATATAGTTAATTAATTATATTGCTATTAAAAATGTGGGAGCGAGCATCAATAAAAAAATTTGAAGGCATTTCGGACTGCCCCATTGGAATTGAATTTTATTCATTGCCAGAAATTGTCCAGATTGCGGAAAAAGTGGTAACCTGTTGGAGCAAGATCTGGGGAGTATGATGGGTGTCGGAGACATTCCAATCGCAGCTCCTTCAATTTAGCGACAGTCTTTCGTGAAGTGTGAAATCAAATCAAAAATCAAATCAAAATAATTTATTTCCATTGGTTCTCTCAAAACAACTTGGATACAGTCAGAACTAATTAAATCAATACAATTTTCAAAACATATGTACTAATCAAAGTGGTAATAATGGTTGGACCGTAAACAGGCAATAATCTATATTTATATATGTTATGCACAACATTATTGCTATAAGCAAGTAAAACTAACTAAATTAGAAACTACTTAAATAAGATCGTGGCTGTAAAGAGGCCGTGTCACTTTACATTCTAAATACTTAATAATTATGATGTATAGAAATTATATACATATGTCAGATAATTTATAAATGTATAAACCAAAAAATAAAAAATAAAAAGAAGACATCTTGTGAGTCTAGCGTTGTCCTGAAGCAGGGCTAGAGCAATTGACCAGTCTCGGTTGTTGAATAGCGAGCTTTTCCATCATGGTTTGCAATTGTTGACAATACAGATCTGGCAGATCTTAAGAAGCTGTAGTGAATGACAGCAAATCAAATCAAATATATTTATTGTGATATAAGTACATATTTTTATAACATACTAAATAACTCTGTACGTTAGAGTGTAGTAAGTAATGTGTCTGCACCCCGTGCTGAAGTTGAGCATGATTACCCTATCGTTATCTATATGTTTGCGCCTTATCATATTTAAAAACAACTTTAAGGTTGTCTATTTATTGTCTATTAATTTGTATATCGCCATACCCATCCTTTATCCCTCTCATACGCACTAGCGGAAGGGTGTGCCTATCTCGTTCTAAAACCTGCGAGATCTTTCCGAACGCACCTTGCGCATGGGAAGAAAGTGAACATTATTGAACGCGACCCAGCTGTCAGAAGCGTCAGTGAAAATGTGCCAAGGTCATTTGCTTGCACAGAATTTGAAGAAGAGACATCAACCGCTCGCAATTTCGAAATTGCGAGAAAAGAAGCCTGCCCGCGGCCAGCAGCAACCTGGCGACCCAAGGAAAGCCCAAGACCACCTGCAGCGAATACAAGTAAGTGCGTGTGAGCGTCCAGCCCCTTCATACAGTCCACTATTATAATTTATTAATTTTTGCTCGTTTTTCACGCCCGTCCATTTGGCCTCTTACGAGCCGGTTTTCCTATCAATTCCTGCCTATTTCCTATCCTTATAGGTATATGTGTAGTCTATTGTATTTATATGATAATTCCTGTAAATTTTATACGATATTTCGTAAACCCGCGCCGCAAAACTTTACATTTCTTGTCAAACTTTTGTGTTACAGGAATCAATCTTGCATTTAGGTCATTTGGGTATTTGGGTTATTTGGCTTACTATTGTTATTAGGTACAAATATATATAAAAAAGGGAAAAACCATTTTTTTGTGAAAAAAGTTTTGGTACCCACCTGTTATAAACCCGCTTACTGTTAGCTTAATTGTTGTTTTATAGGTCTGAATAGTTATTTGTATGTTGTAATACTCACCCGCACAGCTTATAAACACATAAAAGTTACAATATTTTATAAAATAATAGGATAATTTGTACCAAGATGTCTGACAATGAAATTAAACTACAAGTTGCATTGTCTAAGCGTAATTCATTGTTTTCTCGCATTCAATCAATATATAATCATTCAAAGAATGTTGATGGCGAAGCGTCGAGGGAAGTATTTGTTTCCTCATGTGTAAATTTGGACGAAATCCGCACAGAGTTCCACAAGGTTATAGATGAATTTAATTTATTGTCGCTTAAAATAAAACCGGGTGCGCTTATTGATGACCAGTCATGGTCATCATTTGAAGAGCTGTTTTGCCGTATTAAATATAGATATACATCATTGTTGTCCTCGCAATCATCGGTAAAAAGTGAAAAACATGGAGATTTTTCCCGGCAACAAACCAGACTACCCCCAATTGAACTTTTATCATTTGATGGTGATATTAAAACATGGCCAATATTTTATGCCAGCTTTAAGGCTACGGTTCATGATAATGCATCACTCAACGATTCAGAAAAGTTGTATTATTTGATGGGAAAGCTCTCGAGTAAAGCGCAACTCGCATTTGCTGGAACCCTGCCTTCTGCAGAAAACTACCTATTAATATTAAAAAGTCTTACGGATAAGTATGAAGATAAACGGCTACTTGCCGCTTCATATTTAAATCAAATATTCGAACAAAAACCTTTTACTTCACCGTCAATAGCGAATTTTGAATCTTTTTTGAATAAATATGTAGCATCGGTTAACTCTCTTAAAAAACTAGATATACGGGAACTAGAAGACTTTATATTTTTGAGCATCGCTCTTAAATTACTAGATTCTGACACCACTCAGGCATTTGAAATGAGTCAGAGAACCGTTCAGATACCCTCATTTAGTGATTTAGTTTATTTTGTCAAGGATCAGATGCGAATATTACAAAATACTATGTCTAGTTCTCAGCATTATGTCGCTAAGAAAGGTGTTCGTCCGTATAATGATAAACCGCTCAAAATACCGCAACAACAAACATTTGTCTCCGTCTCCAAACCACATAAATGTTTGTGCGACAATATTGTGCATGAACATTTGTATTTGTGTCCTGCGTTTACAGAACTAAAACCCGTTGATCGATACAATCACGTTAAGGATTTAAAGGGATGTATTAATTGCCTAAGTATTAAACATAAAACTTTTACCTGTCATTCTAAACAAATTTGTAAAACGTGCAAAGGCAAACATCACTCCTTACTACATTTTAATAAGGAACCAGCGGGTCCTGATAATTTAGTGAACGCTGCCACCTTGCCTAAGGCTATGGAGCCAACCCCTTCTACCTCGACTGATCCTGCTGCCAGCTGTTCCAGGTCCGAGTCAGCGAACATTTCATTTTGTGCTACGTCCATTGCTCGTTCTTGTGCTAACGCTGCCCAATCTCACATACAAAACCCGCAATGTAAAGTGCCCACTACTATTTTATTAGCTACTGCCGTTGTTTTGGTTAGAGATTCTAACGGAACGGAACATAAGGTACGGTGCCTTTTGGATAGTGCATCTCAGGGCAATTTTATAACTTATAGTTGTTGTGTTCGATTGGGGCTTAACAAGTTAATCAGTTCAAATAATTTAAAGGTAAAGGGTATTGGGGGAACAGAGAAAATGGTTCAGGGTTCTATATCCTACCAATTTTCTTCAAGATTTAATACTAAAGTAAAATATAATATTGTGTCATTAGTAGTTGATAAAATTACTGAAAATTTACCTACCACATTAGTGGATATATCCGCTTTACCCTTCTTAGAAGGATTACCGCTCGCAGATGAATCGTTTGGTGTACCCGGTCCAATTGATGCCCTCATTGGAGCCGCTTTGTTTCCGCATTTACTACTCCCAGGTGTTATTGGGAATAATAATATATCCGCACCTCCCGCTATACAAACTGTTTTGGGTTATGTTATAATGGGTTCAGTTCCTGTTCTTCAAGATCGTCAAGGATCAGCTTCGACTCAATGTTTTGCGACTCAAGCTGATGACGCTTCGCTAGACCCTATCAATACGTTGCTCAAACGGTTTTGGGAAATTGATGAATCGCCAGTCTCCGCAGCTCAGGAACACTCAGTCGGCGAGATTGAGTGTGAGCACCATTACCGCACGACCACCGTTCGAGATAAAGACAGTGGTCGGTATACGGTTGCATTACCGTTTTGTTCAGATAAATTTTTACTTGGCGATTCTTATGACATTGCTTATAAGCGTTTTTTATGTTTGGAGAAGAAATTAGAGTCAGTACCGACGTTCCGCGCCGCTTATAATGATGTCATCAATGATTATATTACTAAAGGTTTTTTAAGTCCTGTACCGCTTTCAGAATTAAATGATAATAATCCCGCTTATATTAAACCGCATCATGCAGTTTTTCGCTTAGACAAAACTACAACAAAGATTCGCTCAGTTTTAGACGCTAGCTGTAAAACCACATCAGGGGTTTCACTAAATGACATTCTTCATAGTGGCCCTAATTTACAAGGTGATTTATTTACAATAATTTTAAATTTTCGATTATTTCAATTTGTATTGACAGCTGATTGTAAGCAAATGTTTTTACAAATCAACGTTCAGAATAGCGACCGTCGCTTTCAACGTATTTTGTACAGATTTAAAATTGATGATCCAATAAAGGTTTACCAGTTTAAAACCGTGTGTTTTGGAGTAAGGTCTAGTCCATACCATGCCTTACGCACAGTCCAACAATTAATTAAGGACGATGGCGATATGTTTCCAAACGCACGCGACGTGGCAAGTAGCTTCTTGTATATGGATGATATAGCGTGTAGCATTGAATCCGAGTCTCTAGCTTCTCAAACTGCTCGCGAACTGATAGAATTGTTTAAGCGCGGACAATTCGATCTCTTGAAATGGTCGAGTAATTCACCGTCAATATTAAAGGACGTACCCGCATCGCATAAATTCGAACAGTTCGAGTTTGATAAGTCCATAGACCATAAAGTATTAGGTCTATTATGGTCAAAGTCAAGCGATTATTTTGAATTAAGTATCAAAGTCCCTCCTAGCGATAAATGCAGTAAAAGGATAATATTATCCACTGTCGCGCGCTTATGGGATCTGATGGGATTCGTTGCTTCAGTTATTTTATATGCAAAGCTTCTTATCAAGGAATTGTGGATGTTAAAAATAGACTGGGGCGATGCCCCCCCGCCTAGTATACGTAAATTATGGAGCCAATTTTGTTTGGAGTTACCGCAATTAAATAAATTTATAATACCGCGTTTTTTAGGTGTACAGCAAAACTGTACCGTTCGTTTGCTAGGATTCTCCGACGCGAGCGAGCGAGCGTACGGAGCTGTCGTCTATATGCATGTCACGATTGACAGTAACGTATTAGTAACATTGGTATGTGCAAAGTCAAAGGTTTCGCCCGTCAAGTCTGTGTCTATCGCTAGGCTAGAGCTTTGTGCTGCTGAACTAATGTCAAAGCTATTACGCCGTGTTCATGATACTTTTATTCCTCGATATAGTATTACCGCACTTTATGCGTTTACCGATTCTAAGGTAACGCTTTGCTGGCTTAATACCGAGCCAAATAGATGGCAAACATTTGTCGCTAACAGAGTAGTGACAGTGAAGACTGCAACCGGGATGCTAGTGCGCCCTGTTGTGCGGCTTTGCCCGCTGCCGACCCAATAGGTGTTGGTCAGTCTTTAAATAATCACTTATTAGTTTTATTATTATTATTTTACTTTTCGATCTAATGTTAAGATTTTATTTGTGCTTATACTTACTATTTTCTTACACTTAATGTTAGGTTGAATATTTGTTTTTCTTTCCTATTGCTATTAGGTAGCTAGGTACACTTAAGGGGTATGGTCAGGTGACTATATGCAAGATTGATTTTAGAAAGCCATCAGTTTCTAATTGCGTAATTTTCACCATTTATTTTTAAAGGCGACCCTTTAAGGCCGGGGGGATGTTTGCGCCTTATCATATTTAAAAACAACTTTAAGGTTGTCTATTTATTGTCTATTAATTTGTATATCGCCATACCCATCCTTTATCCCTCTCATACGCACTAGCGGAAGGGTGTGCCTATCTCGTTCTAAAACCTGCGAGATCTTTCCGAACGCACCTTGCGCATGGGAAGAAAGTGAACATTATTGAACGCGACCCAGCTGTCAGAAGCGTCAGTGAAAATGTGCCAAGGTCATTTGCTTGCACAGAATTTGAAGAAGAGACATCAACCGCTCGCAATTTCGAAATTGCGAGAAAAGAAGCCTGCCCGCGGCCAGCAGCAACCTGGCGACCCAAGGAAAGCCCAAGACCACCTGCAGCGAATACAAGTAAGTGCGTGTGAGCGTCCAGCCCCTTCATACAGTCCACTATTATAATTTATTAATTTTTGCTCGTTTTCACGCCCGTCCACTTACTAATATAACAAATTGTGGTAATGTTTAGTTTATAAATAATGCGTAAATGGATATATAAATATATAAAATATAATACTCATATAATACATATATTTTAATAGTAAATTAAATAAATAAAAATAAAATAAGCAGCACTGGTCCATCAAACACTCACCAGTAAATTTTTCTGATTCAGCTTTTGCTTTGGACAGGATTTAGACGGTCCTCCTGGGTTCAACCACTGTGATGAGCGATGTACAGGATCTACTTTTCATCACAAGTAACAATACGATTTAAAATCCCTCGTTATTTATTGTGCGGTTGAGTTAACACAGCACTCAATGTGTGTTTGTTGGTGTGCTTTACTCAATTCATGCTGTACCCATTTCGTTTTCAATTTGCTTCGAATGAATCAAAAGTGTTTTGTCACTCACACCGAAGCCAGCCGCTAACTCTGACGTGGTTTGCGATGGATCTGATTCCACGATCGCCTTTAATACTTCATTGTCAACTGTGGTATCTGGTCTTTCACGGGGTGTGTTATTCTTCACAATTATACTTCAAAATTACCAGAATGAAAACGTTGGATTAGATTAGATTACAGTAGCTTCCCCATACATTAATTCTTCGAGCTGTTTCTGCAGCGTTGGTGTCAAATGGAATTCATATTCGTAAATAATGCAAACAGACCTGTGTCAAAAAAATATATAATGGCGTGAAAACAAATGAATCTCTAAATTTAAAACACAAATACACAAGCCTTAACTTGAAATATTTTTGAATTTGGAATTCCTAGCCAAAAGCCAGATATTTGAGATGAAAGTGGCCAGTTTGATAAAACGTCAATTTATATTATACCTAATATAAATTGAAACGATTGTATTAAAATATAATAAAAATGAGAATTTAAACGCTAAAAACTCACGTTAGATTTTTAACAAAATATAAGAGCATTTAGGCGTTTAGGCGTAAAGTTGCGTCATATGGTATGCCCACAGTAAAACCAGAGAAGTAGGCCATCGTATAGGGAATCGAATTGGAGCTAGTTTTATCAGATTCTATGTATCTTTAACGATAATAAGTAGTATTACCATATAAAAATTTGTTTTCTTGTGAAAAATCGCTTAGACAAATAGTATAATGTACAATGTGAATGAAGCTTTGCCTTTGTGTTTTTTTTTAATACTAGCACGACATGTGACCTTGCACACCTGATAGTAAGTGGCACGCAAGGTCCATGAATATTAGCAACTGGAATCAGACACTCATAACTGACATCCGCCCCTAACACCATGCCGACTTGACTGGTCATGACGGCAATTCGAGCCTGATCCCTAAATGTGCAGATACAGGGTTTATCGGTACAAACCGTGGTTACTTCCCCGCTCCGGCAGACTGGGCAAATTACTAATATTAGTCAGTCAGTCCGCCTACCACTTATTTATTGTTCTCGTTGAAAGTATGTGCCATTTGCATTGATGTTAAATGCCAATTTGGATTTTTAAGAAAAAATTGGTTGCCTGTAAAGTCGGTATACGGGCGAAAGTTTTACGTGACAACGACTTTGAGTGGTAAAATAATTTTAATGTGAATATTCATTCGTATAGTAGGAAGAAGGATGAAATAATAGTAACAATTTAAAACATTTATTTATACAAAGAATTATATTTAAAACATTAATTTATACAAAGAATCTCGCACTGAATTTCATATTAACAAAATTTTATTTTTACCTTTACACATACATACGTATTTATATACAAATATACATACAATAACTTGCAATACATTTGCGTACAATGAAACAGCGTTTACTACAACTTAACTTGTTCCTATCTGAGTGATTTTGTTGAGGATAGGGCGATGATAGGAGAAATATGAAATGAAAGGAAGTGTTTCTGCTGTAATGTGCCTAGAAAATGTCAATGTCTTTCACTTTTTATGTCTGTCTCTCTCGCTCTTAGGCGGGCTAACCATGCCCGAGTGGAAGGGACGCGTGCCTCTCACTCGCTCTCATTGTGAGCGCATAACGTGAGCGGAGCGTAACGCAGTTTCTTGAAGTGTCACCCGGCAAACCAATTTATAAGACGTTGTCACGTCAAAAACTAATATTGTAAACTTGCCAATAGTGATATTTACATAAAAATAACACCGCTTGAAACAAGACTTACTGACATGTCTGTTGGACTCGTTTCCATGCGTATTTACTAAAATGATTTTGATGTTTTAAAATTAAAAGTAAAGTATCCTTGGTGGTCAGAAACCACGCTTTTAAACAACACATTTAGCCAACTTTACTAAAGACCCATCATGGCTAGCCGCAAGCTCGTCGATGTCTCTAGCGTACCAGATTTGAGAAATACTACAAATTAACTAAATAATATGATATGTAACCAGAAATCGAACCTAGTACTCGGCGTCTAAATCTACGATCTTAACCCGAAACTACAGATGCTTGTTTTTGAATCGTTCCTTGGAATTCTGAAATGGACATACCACACGCTCTGTATACCCGTTGAAATCGCATTAGAGCCTAAAATAATTGTCGATTTAAATAAAATTTGACTAAGTTTCAAGAAACCCAGGATTCGACATGATATAAATATGACCTTTAACATTATGGCCATCTGAAAGTTTTTTCGCTGATCACTATATTTATTTATTTAATAAACTTTATTGCACAAGGTACAAAGGCGGACTTAATGCCCGAAGACATTCTCTGACAGCCAAACCTTAGGGACAAAGGACATTGGGACCCTTACTATGGACAAAATACCCACGGCAAACACTGTTGAATCATACCTTATTTTAAAGTCAAAGACGTCTACATGTACTGGTCTATAGAGCATTACTGTGGGGTATGGTAATATGAAACATTTTTAATCCAAAAAGTGACTCCATTTATCAGTTTTATATCAAAGTTAAATAAATGTCATTATGCAAAGCCCATTGCTTCTTATTATAATAATAAAAGTATTTACTCTATTAACTATAATTTTGTATAAAATCTGATATAACATCCTACTGTGCGGAAGCCATGTATACAGGAGCAGTATCGCATCGCGTCCATTTAATGTAGGGTCAATTAATACGAGTATGTGTGTGTAGTACTGCCTCAAACGCACATGTCGTGATAGTATGCGGCCTCTTATTAATGTTATGTCACTGGGTGTAATTATCTTAATTGTTTACTAAAAATTTTTAGTATTAAAACGTGCAAAAATTAAAACATGTTTATATCATTGTCTCAACATTCCCATTACTTTATTTAAATAAAACTACACAGTTGTAAAGTATATAAAATGCCGACCGCCTCCGTGGTCTAGTGGTAACAAACGTTGCCGTGGACTCGGGAGGTCGTGGGTTCGATTCCCACCGGGGGCAAGTTGTACATTGTATAATTTGTCTCGGTCTGGGTGTTTATATGTATAATATGTATATATTTACAAAAAAAAAAAAAGTATAATATGTAGTTTACCAACCATCTAGTTTCCGTAACACAAGCCTCGTAGCTTAGCACGGAAACTAGATGGCGCTGTGTGACCTGTCTGGAAATATTTACTTATATTTATATTTATTTATTATATAAGGTTATCTAAAACTGCTATTAAGTGTCATTCGTGTTTGATGAATTTCGCATAGCGGGTCAGAAAGTTCCCAATGTCTTTTGAACAATTATAGGTGCAATCATAGAAATAATAATAATACTATAATTATAAAAGGAAATTAATTAGGATTAATATATAGTTACATCATATATCTTTATATATATCATAATATCAATGTACTAATTACTAATAATCAAATAGTAAGTATTACATATCTTCAACTTCTTCAAATATTTATGTATGCAGGGATAGTCGATATTGCGGCTGTGTTTTGCCATATAGTAGAACATGGGGTTAAAGAGTAATTAAAAATAACGTGTGTCGATTCACTTATATCCATTTACTGTGGTCTCAGTATAACATCGACTGGCACGGCAGGCGTTCCGGAAGAGCGCCGTGTACGGAAATATGCCCATTTGTAACAGCCAAACTTTCTCGCGTTACGTTCAGTCAGAAGCTTATTTTTTAAATTATTACCTCTCAGAGTGTGATTTAATTCTACAGTTACAGAATCATATTGCTGACACGCGGGTCTCACTAAGAACGTTTCCATATTCAATAAAAATTTCGATCAGGAAACTAAACAAGAATATTACACCCGGATGTCTGGACGCTCTGCACTTGCCGTCATAAGCAATATTGCTAAACATTAAGATGGGTTTAGACCAAATGTTCATTCTATCTGCTGTTTATCAAGTTATTGCGATTATGAATGTCTGACTCACTCAGGTGCCATTGACGTGTTTGCCACATTTAAATCCAACTTTCGTTCTTCTTATCATCAACATCTCACCTTACACTTCCACAAGATAAAAATAAAGTAGCTTATAATTTATTTAACAAGTGTTTTGTTTTTGTTTCTAGGTTACAACTTTATGTTTTACTTTACATATTTATATATACTGCGTGAAATTTATTAAAGAGCAAAATGACATATACAATTGTTCGAAAAAAATATTTACAACATATAAAATAAAATTAATATTAAGGATAGGGATATAAGTCCCGTCCGCTTGGAATGGTGGCCAGAACGCTGGCTGCATTTCCCCGCTGAATTGCAATACTGATTCTCTGGGCGAAGAAAGAGCCATCCCTTTTGTCACCGGAGGTGACAACAAGACGCGATGTTATGTCTTTTAAAAACTTTTTTGCGCTTGGACTCCATGGGCCCAGATTTTCTACAGCAAACAACAACACAAATATGTAATCTTTTAATATACTTACATACTTGCGCGCGCCGCTTGCTAGACTCCGCATTTTCCGCCGCGGCTCCTGCTTTATGCGCTGTCCCCCTGAGATGCGACGCGGCGAGGGTGTCGACGCACGTGGCGTCCCACACCAGAGCACGTCCCCGTTCCCAGGGGACCAACGTCATACCATCGGGTCTCTTGCCATCATCTCGGATAACTCCAACAGGCTCTAGAAGAGCTGGAACCTCGATGGTGGCTAGAGCCCTTTTAATAGTATCGTTAAGGGAGCCGTCGCGGGAAAATCTGCCCGCACTTTTGGAACAGGAGAGCCCATGAACTCCAAGACAGTCGACAGACGACAGTAGGATACATAATGGTGCCCCTAACCGAAGACCAACGGCGATACGGAAACTTTCGTCGTCAAGCAGTGTGCCGAGGTTCGCAGAAGGCAGTGCGTGTAACCATAGGCCGGATTCCTTTTCTACTGAAGCCAGAAGCCGGGCGCGATGTTGATCACTGATTGGATTTTGAGCCCAATGTTTATAGGTGTTTTGTACCAATGGTGTATCCCAAAGTTTTTGAAAGTTTGATTCCTTTGGAATATCATCATTGGGACATTTTAATATTATTTAGGAGCAAATATTTAAATATTATAATATAGAATAAAAATTTGAAACTACGTATTTTTTTTATTTTAATTACTTCGTATTTTAAGTTACGGAGCAGATAAGTTTTCCTATAAAGTTCGACACTCATACTGACCCTAATCAAGATCAACAAATCTAGAGGTCGACGATCGCGCGAACGTTGACTTACGTAATTCTTTCTCTCTCTATTTCGTCTCTCGGCTGTGGGTGAGATCAATTAATAATAATACTCCCAAGCCTTAGGTATCTATTAAGATGGATATCGCGATTTCCGACGCAGCTTTATTCACCATGCAGTAGTATTTTTTTTTTTCAGATTATTTTTTTTATCAATTGAAAAAAGTGACCATTTTTATTTCAAATAGAGGTTCTACTAATGACACCTGAAGCCTAAAAAAATATTTGCTCTTATTACACGCGGTATATTTTTTATAATTGTATTTTTCATTTTAGCAAGCGAACCAAACGCACGGAGCAAAATATGCATCTAAATACCGTAGCCACTATAACTACGCGTACATATTTTTTTTTACATTTGTCGCACGCTGAAGATGTGGAATACTCTTCCAGCCAGTGTGTTTTCCCATGTATATAACCTGGAATCCTTCAAACGAAGTGTGAAAAAGCATCCTAATAGTCCGGCATAGTGGTAAAGACTGATGTCGGTCGTCGGAGGCTGGCGTTAGTTGTTCCCATTCTTATCCCTCGCGTACCGTTTATCATAAGGTGGAAGAGGTGTCACATGTCGTAAAAAATCGTATTTATCGTTCTCTCAAGCTTCAATTAGCTTCAGTACTATTTGACACTAAATAATAAAGTTCCATATTAATGGATATGAAGATGTCACTCATTTATAACTGAACTATAAATAAAAAAAGTCCTCGAGAAACGTCCTTTTCGAGATAGTCCCAAGGAAACTGGCAACATTTCCCCTCTGTATAGCGAAGCTAATACGCTGGCAGAAATAATTGCCAGCCTTCCTATCTCCAGACCTTTACGTCAGCCGCTTTGACAACTCCTTGGCCAGACACCTTGCTTAAGGTCCCCATTGGCCCATCGTCTCGACCCAAGCGGCGCAAATTCGTAACCAGTACCAAGATTGGCGTATTTGCGCAACTTGAGATTCTCAGCAGAAGACGCCGCACTTCCCACGCCTGACGAGGTGGCCTGGATGTGTGATGTACAAGAAATAAAATTGTTTTGTTTATTAATAAGTTATGATTATATTATGTTATCTGTGTGATAATATATGTACTATATAAAGTACTTATATAAAACTAGCTGACCTGGCGAACTATGTACCGCCTGAAAGTTCATGGTTTTATTTCTGTATTCAACGACAGTCAAGCGCAGGAATCTCAAGAGCAACGACTGAGTAACTATATATATAATAAGATCGCTAGGGAGTTTTAGGCTCCCAATCGGTACCCTGGGTCGGTAAGCCCCACAAATCAGCGCTGATGCTGATGCTGATGCTATAGGACAACAGTATTTCTATGTCAGAAACCTTTGCCTATGTTCACACAACATATTCCCAAAGTTTCATCCCGATCGGTCAAGTAGTTTTGAAATGCATAGGGATCATACATACACACAGATATTTATTAAATTAAGATCCAGTAAATAGCCAACTAGCTAAATAACTGTTATATTGAGATAATGTTATTTTCACTGGTTAGTGTCTTGTTATTTTCCTTTGTAAGTGGTGCTTGCCGCCGCAACTATATCCTGAGCACCTCGTTGTCCCTTACAACGGTTTGCGAGACGACCGTCTGCGATTTACGACCAACAGACAATTCTTGGGATTATTGTAAGTTTTCCTTCCTTGACAATAAAAGTGGAGATTCGAAAACAATGACCACTTTTGCCTTAAAATGCTTGGTGGACAAGGAATTTGACGCGTAGATACTCGTATGTGATTAGAAAAAGATATGTCTACGAGTCCATTTATTTAATAAACTTTATTTATTTAATAAGGTTTAAATGTTTATTAATGAACAATTGGAAAAATAATATTTACTGAATATAAAATAATAATTACAAACTAATTCAACAATATTAAATAACTATAAGCTAAGCCTAATAAAAAATAAAAATAAAAACTATAAATAAAAGATGTCCTCAAGAGACATCCCATTGGAGATAGTCCCAAGAAGACTGGCAACATTTACCCTATGTATAGCGAAACTAATACTTTGGCAGAAATATTTCCAGATTTATCCGTTAGCTGTTTGGACAACTGCATCGTCTCGACCCCAAACAGCGTAAACTCGTAACCTTATATTTTTGCAGCTTGAGGTTCTCGGCAGAATCCTGCACTCCCAACGCTGGACGAGGTTACCTGGATGGAGCTAATGTGTCCACAATGGTCATGCCGTAGGGTTTATTATTTCCAGAGGGATCTAAGATAGCGAGTACTCCAGCAGTGACAAGAGCCTTACGAATGATGTAGTTGAGAGCCGCGTGACAAGGAATGCGGCCGGCACTTCTATCACAAGAAGCCACAAAAGATAAGACTCTAACCCTGTGCAGGCTTAACTGGGCATGATGGAAATTCGAGCCTGAACCCCGAAACGTGTGGATACACTTTACTAGGTTGATCGGCACAAACGGTGGATACTTCCCCGCCCCAGCAGACTAGGCAAATTACCATCACCAGTCCGTCTACTCCCCATTTCGTAGTGATGATACTAGACCTTAAATATAAAAAAAAATATCATTAAGGGCCTTATAATACATTAAATATATTTTAAAATCCCGCTGTTTATTTATTAATTCTGTCCAAAATGTTTATTTTAGTTTAAAAAATATATTTTGATTGAACACTAAAACGTTCACCAACCATAGAAATGCTTTTCTTTCTATCTAATGAAATATTGTATAATTCCGCTAATGCCGTCTAGAAAACTAGTTACAAAATATACTGACGGCAGACCTGCTTACGTACAGATACGGAAAGATGTAGGAATACTTAAAAGCAAAGTCGTAAAAGACTTCATTCGAATAGATAGTTTTAAAGTTAGTAAGAAGTGATATTGGAAATCAGTGACCTGATTCTGAACTTAATTTTACCGTTGAAAAGCTCATTCTATCGCAAATGAGTTCTGAAACGTTATGACGTTATGCGCGAGAAATTTGTACACTAAGAAAAATGACTAGTAAATTTAGGTTTTTTTTTTTTTATTTTATGGTAAGTGGCGCGCCTTGTCCATGAATGTTCGAAACTGAATCAGACACTTATGTCCGACATCAGTCCCTAACACTATGCCGAAGAACTCCAGGTTATAGGAAAGTGGAAACACAGAGGCTGGAAGAGCATTCCACGTCTTTATCGTGCGACAGAGGTATGAGTCACCAAATTTATAGGTACGCGAAGGGATGGTGACTACGGTAAGTGGGTGCATATTCTGACCTGTGCGTGTGGTTCGGCTGCGGAATGGAGAGGAAGGAATTAGGTTATAGAGCTCTTCAGAGCACTCACCATAGTATAGGCGGTAGAACACGCTCAGAGAAGCTACATCTCGGCGAAGCTGCAGGGATTCGAGAGTTCCAGATATAGTGGCATCGTCCACAATTCGAACAGCTCGCCTCTGTAGGACATTGAGAGCATCTGTGAGGTACTTGGCTGAACCATCCCAAAGGTGTGAACAGTGTTCCACGCATGATCTGGTCTGTTTAATATTAGGATACAAAAAAAAATAGATTAAAAACTAGTTATAAAAATATAGTATCATCACGACCGTGTCCCTTTCGGGGTGGTCAGAAACCACGCTTATAAAGAAGCGGATTCACATTTTGACAACTTTACTATAGGCCAATGTCTCTAGCTTACCAAACTCGGGAAATATTACAATTAAATTAGATAATAATTTAATTTATTTATTTAAATTATTAAATATTAGGACCAGTAATTGGTCTGGACTTAACCGCTAGACCACGGAGTCAGTAAAAAAAAAACAATTATAAATTAATACCTATGAAATTAAAACTATTCTCGAAAATAATCTAAGGGCTCACCATCTAGGAGGGTGTCCCTAAAACTAGCTGCTAGCTTTGGGATAGGTCTTTATCCAGCAGTGGAGAGACACAGGCTGATGATGATGATGTATTGTTGTCCCGTCTTTGCGCCTAAACTACTTAACCGATTTAAATCAAATTTAGCAGAAAAGTGACGTCTTGATCGCAGCTCTTAATGTGACAAAGAGTCAATTTTCTGTCTACCAACTTAATTCATTTTCACGCCTAAATTATGGAAGCGATTATGATATAATTTAGTAGACATGTTCCTTGGAACCCAGGAAAAAGCTTAATTTATTTGACACATTTGAACATCGACGTTTCGAACGCACATTGCGATCCGTGGAGACACATATAGGACCACTCCTGTCTGTGGGCCGGCTGCATAATACCATAAGCCACACTGCGCGTCGCTTAGACGTCGCACTCGTGACGGCTTCCGCGGCTTATTCCGATTTGGGAGACTGTCGAGGCAAATCGTCGATTTTGACCACCATCGCTATCGGCGTGGGCGGTGGCGGCTCTGTCGCCGCACATATGATGTAGAGCTCGACTTCCGTGCCGCGCCGCCGCCGCGCGACTTTAAGCGCTTCGCGGCGTCCGACGGATATCGCCTCGGCCTCATGACATATGACCCTACCCGAAAGATTTTTTTGTCAATTATTTCATTCATTTCATGCCTGCCTCCGTGGTCTAGTGGTTAAGCAGTCTGAGGATTTAACCGTAAAGGTAACGGGTTCAATTCCCCCTCGGGAAATGTAAATCCGATAAAAGAAATTCCGA
Source organism: Tinea semifulvella (assembly GCA_910589645.1). NCBI lineage: Eukaryota > Metazoa > Arthropoda > Insecta > Lepidoptera > Tineidae > Tinea > Tinea semifulvella. Next base: position 4,303,999 of record OU342604.1, read on the forward strand.
AATTCGAAAAGCGTGACCACCCTGAAATTATAGCCAGGTCAAATAGCTAGTTTATTATAAAATGTAATAGGTATTTGTAAAATATTTAATTATGGGATACGCGACCACGAAACTGTTCGAAGAATTTCTGTAGGACATTGTTGGGAATGACAAAGAGTAGGGTACACGACACTATTCTTGGACACAATCCATGTTCTAACTAATTATTTAATAGGACTTTTTAAAAAGCTTAGCTGTAGATGTTGACGTAATAGTAATTTGCTAATAAATAAGTCAGAAATAATAGCCAATTTATTCTTATTAATCGTATTTTTGCATAATTACATAAAATTGTGGTACAAAGTTGGCGTGGAGCATATTAAGTGTGGAGTAACTTTTAACAGTTGATTTTGTGGAGGCAGTATCCTCAGAAGTAGGGTCACATGTCGTACCCAAGTTTTACATCAAAAATTCATAAAATCGGTCAGGTTGTATAGACGTAACGACGAATCTTACGAACAGATCCCACGTCACAGTAAGAAATGACCACAAACCCGCCCCTGGTATCCAAGGAACATCATTAATTTATTAATTACAGCCCCTAGAACACAGCGTCCTAGACTTTCACTATTAGAGATGGGCCTTCCAGAACATACATCTGGAGAATTAGGCCTACACTCGCCAAGCTGGCCAGACGTGTTGGTAAGGAATATGTCTGCCTAATTTAATCAAAATCGGTCCAGTAACATAAGACTGAATAAAATATATATTCATACATACATATAAAGCTTTATTCGAATTAGTGTGTAACTATGGATACATTACACTTTCGAATATCAAAACAATTTTGGCTAATTGGACATTAAATGATTCTAAATTCAAATTAAATCTGCCCGAATCCTAATTTATAGCCCATTATAATTGCTGACCGCAACTAGTGTCTCTACCCTGCTAGTGCACTTATTACACAGGCATCAGCGATTGTATATAACAAATGCAGTTACCCTGGCGCGTTCAGTCGATTCAGGTCAACCCCTAATGAGATTTTCCACCATTCAATTATTATTACCCTATGGTTTTTATGGGTGTGCAATAATGAGGATATTGTCTTATCCTGTACCCGTATCCGTACCAACTCAAAATCCCACCCCACACTTCCAGCAGACATTCGGATTCATTCACAGTTTAGCTGCTCGCCAGTGGAACAAGCTTCCACTTACCATCAGACCAGCTTCTTTAATTCATATTTTAATATTCAAATTCATTTATTCAGTAAATTGGCAATATTACAAGCACTTTTACACGTCAGATACATTTAGAAGTTATACAATTATATGAAGCTAAATAAAAATTAAACATGATATAAACTGAACAACTCAATGCTGATGTATTTACAAAATACATATAAATCAAAACGCTACTGTCTAAACTCTAATGGCCTAGTTATAATAATATTTAAAACAAAATAAAATTTATTAAAATAATAATAATAAAAATGTCAAAGAATTTTATTTAATAATATAATATTGCAGCTGTAAATTGGCGTTGTCATACTATATACTAAAACAAACATAAATAATAATATTAAAAATAAAATGTCAAATACAATATATATGTATATATATACCTTCTAAAACAACCTAAACTAAACTTTACAAATTAAAGACATTAAATATCTTTTATCAATAATGATAATAAAATTTGTAGCTGTAAATTTACATTGTCATTTTAAGTCAGTACCTATAAATCATAAAACTACCTACTTAATACTTACTTTTTACACAAGCAGAACAATATATTTTAACTTCACAAATTTCTACTTCCTAATAATAATTAAAAGCTACCTAAATAATAAAATAAAAATAAACTAAACTATAAATAAAAAATGACCTCTAGAGACGTCCCATCCGATATAGTCCCAAGGAGACTGACAACATTTCCCCTCTGTATAGCGAGACGAGAGCTGACAGAAATAATTGCCAGCCTGGAGATACCAGACCTTTCCGTAAGCCGCTTTGATAACTCCTTTATCTGACGTCTTGCTAAAGGTCCCATCGTCTCGACCTCAAACGGCGTCAATTCGTAAGTGGTACCAAGGTTGGCGTATTTGCGCAACTTGAGTTTCTCAGCAGAAAACGCCTGACGAGGTCGCCTGGATGTGAAATGGAGCTAATGTGAGGCCTGCCAAAACACAGCCGAACAGTGATTCCGTTGGATCTCTTGTCATCGCTCCGCACAATCCCAGAGGGTTAAGATTGCGGGTAGTGACAAGAGCCCTACGAGATCGTTGAGAGCCGCGTGACGAGGAATGTGGCCAGCACTTCTAGCACAAGAAAGCCCATGGTGTCCGAGATGATTGACTGGTTCTCCGCATCAACACTGATGTGAGTGGACCGTTCGGGTCATCTATCCCCTACCAGCGACTTTCCTCAGGTCCATGCGAGGGGTCCTCAGACTCTGCTTCTTCCAGTACGTGGTCCCCAATCCAGAAACCGTCTTCTTCATTGTTCTTCGGTTCTGTGACAGTGCAGCCTATTGCCACTTCAGCTTACTTATTTTGAAATCTAATGTAGGTAACTTTGGTGCTCTGACGGATTTCAACGTTTCTGACTGTATACTTCGAAGAAATCGCGAGCATAGCTTTCTCCATAGCTCGTTTAGCAACTTTGAACCACCAGTCACCGCGTCCACGTAATCAAGAATCATCAGCATCATAAAAAAAGCGTGTTGCGAAAGTAAAATAGAAAAAGCAAAATGCGCAATTTAGGCATTAAATTATGGCAACGTCAAGTGGACAAAAGTATGTCTTGAATAAAACACACGAAGGTAAAAGAGAATACAATTTTCGGTGGTACGGTCGGCAGCGGCAAGTGCCACTTTCATCCAAATTTGCATCATTTAATTCAAAATTATGCAGTACAGGAGCCAAACTGGCTTTGCATAAGGAACACCGACCGGTACTGGTAGCAAAACTATATATCCATACTTACATAGGGAGTTGTGAGTGGATAGATACATTTTGCGTCTTCTTAAATGACGAATCTTTTCAATATTCCTGGATTTTTTTGAGATAATTTTTAAAAGGTAATCATAAATTTTATAGGTATAGATAATATTAATATAACACCTACTTTTTTTTTAAAAGAATATTTCAATTTATTCGAAGTAGATACAAAAATATTAAAATAAAATAGATTAAAAAACTAATTATAAATAAAACTAAACTAAAAATACCTATGAAATTAAAACTATTCTACAAAATAAACTAAGGGCTTACCACCAGGGAGGGTACCTAAAACGCCTCCCTCACTCTATGGTACAAGAGACATACCATCCGGCCTTTTACCATCACTACGTGAAAGACCTGATGGTTCAAGGACGGACGAGATTTTAGCAGACCAATTATAACTTCTTCTTTTCTTATTCTAAGAATAATTATTTTCAGTCTAGTTACGTTTTTTTTTAACTTTATATCGTACTACTTTAAAGACAGAAGACAATTTTCTTAGCATTCCGTGTACGTAGCGGTGCCGGGTCCATCGTGTGTGCTACTGAGAGAGGAGAGTGTCTCGGTTTTGCGGCCGACTATATTATGTTGTTTATAAAGGATGCCTTCTCCTTTTACTGCTCACCATCCACCATTCTGCTTCTCTCCCTAACCAATCAAAGAACTGTATGATTCCGTTAATACCATCTTGGAAGCTCGTTCCATAAGTGTATGGACGCTAGACCTGTTTTAGTAAGTGTAAAGCTGATTCTTGAATCCGTTCCTGATCATTTCTTCTATTAGATCATATTTGTTCGACTTCATGTTCTGATCTTTTGGCATATTAGATTCCCACAGAACGGCTTAATTTCTAGTTACATTTTATCATAAAAAATATTTACAAAATATAAAATAAAATAAATATGAATACTAAGGATAGGGTTATAAGTCCCGTCAGCATGGAATGGTGACAAGAACGCTGGCTGCACTTCCCCGCTAAATTGCAATACTGATTCTTTGGGCGAAAAAAGAACCAGCCCTCTTGTCACCAGAGGAGACGACATGACGCGGTGTTATCTCTTTTAAAAACTTTTTTGCGCTTGGACTACATGGGTCCAGAGTTTCTACAGCAAACGACACAAATATGTAATCTTTAAATATACTTACATACTTGCGCCGCTTGCTGTACTCTATATTTTCCGCCGCAGCTCTCACTTTATGCGCTGTCCCCCTGAGACATAGACATTTTTTTAAGTCACATTTATGATAATCATAAACTAAACAAATGTGAGTCCTAAAATAGCAATAATTTAAATAATTTTTGCAACTTAAACAGGGACAACAAAACCTCTTGCATAATTACTAAGAGGTGGATCAGGAAATTTGATGCAAAACGCGGCCTCAACAGTATACCGTAGACCCAACAACGCTCTTATTTGCATGGTATTAAACATAGCTTACCGAGATTCCCTGACCAGCAGTCCCATTCTTGAGATCCTCGATTTCAAGTCGATTTCAATTAGAATTACATGAATTAAATATATGTATTTGTTCGAAATAAATTAATATACATTAAATATAAATTAAAAGATACCTAAATAATAAAATTAAAAATTAACTAAGCTATAAATAAAAAATGTCCTCTTGAGACGTCCCATTCGAGATAGTCCTAAGGAGACTGGCAACATATTCCCTCTGTATAGCGAGGCTAATACGTTGGCAAAAATAATTGCCAGCCTTCCTGTCTCCAGACCTTTCTGTCAGCCCATTTAACAACTCCTTGGCCAAGCGCCTCGCTGACGGTCCCCATGGGCCCATCGTCTCGACCCCAAACGGCGCAAATTCGTAACCGGTACCAAGGTTGGCATATTTGCCCAAGCTTTAGATTAGGTGGTCAGAAACCATTCTTATAAAGAAGCGGATTCACATTTAACTTAACTTTAACTTTACTATAGCCAATCATGACAAGTGGCAAGCTCGTCGATGTCTCTAGCATACCAAACTCGATTAATATCACGAATAAATTAAATAATAATCAAATTTATTTATTTAAATTAATAATAATTATTGTATCCCGACCAGGAATCGAACCCTGGTACCTCCGAGTCTAAATCCACAGACTTAACCGCTAGACCACGGAGACAGTTATATATGGTTGAGATGAACAGTTGCATTGGTGGTATAGTCGAATGCCTGTGCATCTGCTTTCTTACTGCAAGCTTTAAGCTAGTCAAAATAAAATGTAGTTGTTTTTTTTAATAAATCTAGGTTTTAGAATAATAAACTTATTCATATGTGTATATTGTAACCTGCCCTTTGCAGTTACAAGATTATCCAACGCCTGCGGTTGGATGTAGTTGCTTTAAATTGTTACGGAGAGGATTCTACGGAACTCCTTTTTTTTATTAAAAATGCATAAAACTTTTTTATACTTTATATTTTAGAAATAATTACATATCTAGAAAAACTAAACACTATCTACGAGGGACACTATTACGCGGTAGACTTTAACTAATATTTTTTTGAATCCTAATATTTATAAAAATACTCGCTCTGTCGACCTCTCGGTCCGAGCTCCCCCGATCTTCTTTTTTATTCTTCTTTTTCTTCTTTGAAACAAAAACCCATCAACCCTGTCATTGTCGTATATTGACAATACTAGTCTTTCTTAAAATGCCAATAAAACTCTGTAACCTACATGTACCCGTTACAATATCTACATACCTACACATACTAAAAACGGTCGCTGTCTAAAAAACTTTAAACGGAGAATCAAGAATAACCTCAGATGCTAATTAGCATGTAACTGTCGAATAGACGAACTTCTGACAAACTTGTCGGATGTGAAAACTTTTCTTTCATCGACTCATAACAGAGCAGTTAGCTCCAATGAAATCTATTGAATCATCAATTTAAGTTTACGAATATTCGATAGCCAAAATATATTCAAGCTAAATTGTTAAAACTTGACCTGGTTGCTACTCCAGGTTAGGTATAGAAAAGCAAAAAATATAGAGGCTGGAAAAGCATTTCACATTTTTATCAGGCGACTGGTCTTTTTTGGGTTGGATTTTATGGGTCTTCAAAATTATATTTACGCGTAGGGATGGTGACTCGGTATCGGTATGTGAGATATATTCCCAGAGGTGGGAACGTTTCCCTCTGTTTCCAATAAATGCAAATCATGGGTAGGCCAGGTCATTCGTCATCACAGCCCTTTGAAGACTGTTTTAGGCCTTCACTGTTGGAGATGGCCTTTCCAGAATTGTCTGGAAAATTAGGCCTACACTCGCCACGCTGGGTTGGCAAAAGTCTGATGTTATTTTGTAATAACAATTAATAAACGATTCCACAAGTTTGTATTAGTGAAACCGGGACCGACGGTGTAACGTGCTTTCTGTAGCACGGGAACAGTGGTGTTGTAAATCTATGATAAATGTACGTAAGAGAAGCTTATGGTCCTTTAAAATCCCATCCGACTTTGAACCATCAGGTCTATCACATAGTTATGGTTAAAGACCGAATGGTATATCTCTAATACCATAGAGTAAGGGAAGATGTCTTGTCTGGGATGCCACCTGTGTCGCTTGCCACATATAGCTTTGTGGCATTTGGGGTTGAATCTATGTAGGTATATTCACTTGATACTCACAAATGCCTTGTTAAATAATTAGCAGCCGAACCGGCGTTTTTTGAGGTAGAAGAAATGTGGAAAGCAACACAGGTGGCATCCCAGACAAGATGTCGTCTCTCGTTTTAGGTACCCTCCCAGGTGGTAAACCCTTAGTTTGTAGTTTAGTTTGTAGAATAGTTTTTATTTCCTAGGTATTTATAATATATCTTATTTTATAATTATATTTTAATTAAATTGGGTTTGAAATTTTATTTGAAGAAATAAATTTTCCACTTCTGTCGTAAGAAAAGTGTATTTCTCATTCGTACATGCCGGGGTTCGAACTGACCTTATTAGGATTTTAAGAAAAGTGTTGTGTCAACCGAGCCACCACCGCTCCTTATTAGCTAGCTGCCAGGTCATTGCTCTGAATCACACTCTGTGCCAATTACATACAAATACCCGACCCCGGTAAGGCTCAGGTGCCGCAGAGAGATGTGAGATTTCTAATGAACTAACCCTAGTACACTTGTACCTTAACCACTTAACCTTTGAAGATATCTATAGCTTATGTGGATGATTAATGGCTTATGTTAGGGCCAGTTTCTCAATACGTGGCTTAATATTAACTTTAGATTAATACCATTACTTTGCTGCCGTTAAAGGAACACGCTAAGTTTCTCTACATTTTATACTGAGACAATATTGTGCTATCGCGCCTATCTCATGGTCCAAGCGAGGTCCAAGAAGCAACTGACTCCAGCCACAGAGCGGTCGATATCAGTCCCTACAATTCTCTAAACTATCAAGGTGCTTTTGACACTTTGCTTAAATGACTCCAGGTTATAGGAATGGGGAAACACACTGGCTGGAACAGCATTTCACATCTTTAGCGTGCGACTGATGTAAGAGTCTTCAAATTTATATGTAGGCGTGAGTTTAGTTGTTACGGTATGGGGGTGCGGGTGCATATTTTGGCCTTGCGTGTGATGGTGGAGCTTTTCAGAATACTCACCGTAGTATAGCATGTAGAACACGCTTAGAGAGTCTCGGCGGATCTGCAGCGAGAGTTTTAGCCGTAACGAAATTAAGGTGTTTTTTTTACCTAATATCAACAAATATTATTCGTATCACATTATTACACAAGAAATCGTAAAAGAAAATTTCTTCGCAATTTCCTCTTTAACGTAATTGCAAATATATTGTTTGAAATATCTTTTACACATCGTTAAAGCCTGTTTAACAGAGACACCTAAAACTGCCGAAAATATTCATTATAACTAATACCAACTTTTGGGGCCTTTGTGGAAATGGGACCAGCTGCTGGAACATGCTTTCCGAGACACGGAAACGGTGGTGTTGCAAATTGATGACGATAGATGATAGACGGTGGTGGCTCGGTTGTAGAACGGTTGCCTTTAAAATCCTACAAAGGTCGGTTCAAACCCCTCGGCATGTACTAATGAGAAATATACTTTCCTTACATACTTTTGTCATAGATTTACAACACCACCGCTCCCGTGCCTCTGAGACAATGTTAAGCCGTCGGTTCTGTGTCAGCGTGGCAAGTGTAGGCCAAATTCTCATAATATAGATACTGAAAGGTCCGTCTCCAACAGTAAAGGTCTTAGACGTTGTGTTCTAGGGGCTGTAATGATACGATGTTCGAGTAGGTACTCAATATTGTATTAGTCTTGTTTGAAGTAGCAGCCCCAAGGGAGTAGGGACCAAACAAGTCAACATATCCAATATCTAAACATATTATTATCTGAGTGCCTTCAAAATTATATTTCAATCGAGCAATGTCTTGGGATAAGCACCAAATTCAGTTCTTAAGTACTCAGTATTTATTGTACAACGTTTGCAAAGTCAAGTCAAAGTCAAAATATATTTATTCACGTAAATCTATTACAGGTATTTATGAAACGTCATTAATTTAATTAGTCGAAACCATGGGACCGTGGGGCCTCGAGGCAAAAACTTTATTTAAAGAAATATCTAAAAAACTAGTCGACGTCTCTGGTGACCCACGGGCTGGCAGCTTCCTCGCTGAAAAGATTAGTATTGAAATTCAACGAGGAAATGCTGCCAGTGTTTTGGGCACCATGCCACTGGACAATGGCCTGGAGGAAATTTTTATATTATAAGGTATGTATAATTTTTTTTTTTATTATATTTAATTTGTTATTTAGATTTAGTTTATTTTTTAGGTTAATTATTATATTGTAATTCTTTTATATTGTTTGTATATTAGTTTGAATAATTCTACTTCTGCTAGTGGAAGCTTAGCAGCAAAGTGGTCCAATGAGTAAGCTGTTAGCAAAAGACCAGCAGCTTAGCAAGGAAAACTCAGCTATAACAGATTTACAAAATAAAACATATACAGAACTACACCACAACGATCAATTAATAACCTTTTAAATTTAGCTATGAGTACCTATGCTAATTTGGCATACTATTGCCCATTACCCATATTATAGGAGGTGACTGATGGTGGTGATTTGCCCAGTCTGCCAGGGCGGGGAAGTATCCACCGTTCGTGCCGATAGACACAGTAAAGTGAATCCACACGTTTGAGGATAAGGCTCGAATTGACATGATGCCAAGTCAAGCCAGCATAGTATTAACAATAATAATAATAGTTTATTGACACAAAATAAAATATACATATTGAACAAAAAATAAAAATTACATTGTTGTACATGTTTAATTTAATAGAGGACTTCTGTCCCCTATACTAAGGTTGCCCTGGTCTTATAGGGGACAGCTAATTGGCACTATATAATAAAAGTGGTCTTGCAGCAGAGTCGTTCAAAATCTGTTACATGTCTAATTTCCCCTTATGTCATACTCAAATTTTTTAAAAAGTTGAGGGCAAGGCGGAATTGACAAATCGTGCGGTTTACACAACTAACTTATATATATTATTTAAGAACTATTTATTTAGGCACACAGGTTTATTCAACGATAATAGTATAAGTCAAGGCTTACTTGAGATATTTAAAAAGTTAATGTTGTTGGGCACTCACTCTGCTACTAGTAACAATCAAATCAACTATAAAAACAATAATAGAATTCTATTAAGGTTAGTATGTTAGTAAGTTAGTATTATATGTATATATAATTAAATATTCAGATAAGTTATTTTATTGTATTTATTAATTTACTAAAACAATAATACAATATACCCACTCGTATTATCATATCGTTAAGCACAATATTCACATACTCACATATTAGGGACTGATGGCAGTTATCAGTGTATGATTACAGTTACCAACATTCATAAAATTTGTCATCAGGTAAGCGCGTAATGTCACATGTCATGCTAGTACAAAAACAAATACATAACTACCTAAAACAGAATATTTCGATTATAATTCAACTAGGAAATGCGGCGAGCGTTTTAGGTACCTTGGTGGTAAGCCCTTAGTTTATTTTGTAGAATAGTTTTAATTTGATAGGTATTTTTAGTTTAGTTTTATTTATAATTAGTTTTTTAATCTATAGAAAATATATAGAAAAAAAAATGGAATATTATAAAATTAAAAGTTACACTTACGCCTATCAGTGTTTTTTTTTGCAAACTTGAGTGAGATTAAAACATTTAGAACGAACTAAATTTTTGTCTATAGAAATTTAACGGATATTTTGGACTTAATTTCATTATAATATACCTATAAGGCTGGCAATTATTTCTGCCAACGTATTAGCCTCGCTATACAGAGGGGAAATGTTGCCAGTCTCCTTGGGACTATCTCGGATGGGACGTCTCTAGAGGACATTTTTTATTTATAGTTTAGTTTATTTTTAATTTTATTATTTAGGTAGCTTTTAATTTATATTTAATGTACTATAATTATAATATACCTATTGTACATTTTATAATAGCAAGTTATTTGATATCGATTGGTTCAGTAATTCATAATTATGCAGTCTTTAAAAAATGACTCCGCAACATGTTGTAGCGATTTCGTCGATGGACACTTATTGTAACTATTATTACTTGATATTTTAGTTGTTGTGGTAATTTTACTCATTTACCTATTAAATTACTTAACGCGTGTATCCGGTTCATCTTCTGTTTACGTAAATACGATCACATCTCTGAATATCGTGCTAAGTTGAAGTGGCTGCCAATTCGTTGTCGTAGAAATCTAAAAGTTCTCTGTCTCCTTTTTTTGTTCTAAACGAGCCTGCGACACCGAAATACCTGAAGGATAAATTTGCCTATATTTCTTCGTTTCACGACAAATCCCTTCGTTCTTCTCACAACTCACTTCTTTCTGTTCCCTTGCATCATTCTGGATTTGTTTCAAATTCTTTTATAGTTGTTGCCACAAATTTATGGAACAATCTCCCTGTAAACATAAGGCAAGCGTCTACCAGATCTTCGTTCAAAAAACTCGTCTATCTACACTTTCTAAATAGCTCCCAATAATGTTACTATGTGTATATATGTATATTTTTGTGTATGTGTTAGTATTTAGTATATTGATATTACAGTATATGTTAAAGTATATTATGTAAGTATATATAATTATATTGAATTTATCCTACTATGTGGAGATATTTCGACATATACTGTTTTATTGAAGTAATATACAAACAGTATAAAATAATTACAATATAAATTAAAACTACTTAAAAGTAAAAATTTAAATAAATATAAACTAAACCTAATAAAAAATAAACTATAAGTAAAAAATGTCCTCTAGAGACGACCCTTCAGTGATAGTCCCCAGAAGACTGGCAACATTTCCCCTCTGTATAGCTAAGCTAATACGTTGGCAGAAATAATTGCCAGCCTTCCTGTCTCCAGACTTTTCCGTTAGCCGTTTGGACAACTCCTTGGCCAGACGCTTGGCTGAGTGTCCCCATGGGCCCATCGTCTCGACCCCAAACGGCGCAAATTCGTAACCTGTACTGAGGTTGGCGTATTTGCGCAGCTTGAGGTTCTCAGCAGAAACCGCCGCACTTCCCGCGCTTGACGAGGTCGCCTGGATGTGTGATGGGGCTAATGTGTCTACACATGTCGCATCCCACACCAGGGACCTGCCAAGTTTCCACGGCCCAACGGTCATGCCGTCGGGTCTTTTGCCATCGCTCCGCGCAATCCCAGAGGGTTCTAGGATCGCGGGTACTCCAGCAGTGACAAAAGCCCTTCGAATGATGTCGTTTAAAGCAGCGTGACGAGAAATGCGGCCAGCACTTCTAGCGCAAGAAAGCCCATGGTGTCCGAGATGTTCCACGGGCTCTCCACACCGACACTGGTGTGGGTGGACAGTCCGGGCTCCGAGACGAAGGCACACCGCCATTGTCCTACTATTAATATTTATTTCATTGCACCTATAAATGTTCTAATTTGTCTCTAAGGTTTGGCTGTCAGAAAATGTCTACGGGCATTAAGTCCGCCTTTGTACTTTGTGCAATAAAGTTTTTAATAAATAAATAATAATAAAACTGTGTTTCTTTTAAATCTCTCATTAATATTTAATATATCGCTTTCCTATGTTTTCCATCCTTATTACGAATCGCGTCGTTGATGCACAGAGTACGAGGGAGCGGCAACATCATCTTAAGGGCAGTTAGTGAGAAGCCAGATTGCCCTATCATGGGGCACTGGGTACATACTCACATGTATGTGCCCAGTGCCTCAGGAGGGCAAGGCAAATATAAAAAGTAAATGTCCTATTTTTACTAATATAGAATAAGCAAACACTATATTACTAACCCCTATGGATACTATTCCGAAATAAACAAGGTTTTTTTTTTTAATTTATTTATTTATTATCAATATTTTACTTGATTTATATATATTATTTTTCTAATGGTTTGATGGAGACGATGTGATAACAAAATTGTTAACTATTGGAGACCATGGAGGCAGTCTGATAATTATATTTTAATTAAATTATGATTAAAATTTTATTTGAACAAATAAATATTTCACTTCTGTCGTAAGAAAAGTGTATTTTTAAATATTTTACTTGATTTATAAATATATTATTTTTAGATAGATAGATATATAAATTCTTTATTGCACAATAAACAAAAACACATTTAAATGTACATAGGCGAACTTAATGTCTAGTGACATTTTCTACCAGCTAACCTTTGGGATAGTGAGCAATGATTGTGGGTGCATTTAATCATTAATTTAAAATCGAGATTAATATTAATAAAAAAAAAAAAAAAAATCTAACGATGTGATAGCAAAATTGTTAACTATTGGAACTCTAGGTCTAATTTTGGTTTAATTTGTTTCATGTATATTCATGTAAGGCGCCTCCGTGGTCTAGTGGTAACAAACGTTGCCGTGAACTCGGGAGGTCGTGGGTTCGATTCCCACCGAGGGCAAGTTGTACATTGTATAATTTGTCTCGGTCTGGGTGTTTATATGTATAATATGTATATATTTACAAAAAAAAAAAGTATAATATGTAGTTTATCAACCATCTAGTTTCCGTAACACAAACTTACCGCTTACCACGGAAATTAAATGGCGCTGTGTGACCTGTCTGAAAATATTTATTTATTATTTATTTATTTACTTTATGTGACTGTCTGTTTCCAAAATAAAATGAAATAAATAAAATCATAAACCATGAAAATCGGTCCAGCCGTTCTCGAGTTATAAGTGTTCTAACAAACCCGACTTTGTTTTTATATGTTAAGATATATGTATATATAATAATTATTACACGATTGTTGATACCAGAGATATTACTGAGCGTGAAATTAAAAACAAATAATCAACATACTATTTTATACATCCAAAGTTTGTCAAACCAGGATAGTGTTTTGGCCTTTTTGTCTAAAGCGAAAACTGTCTTAAACTTATACAAATTTTGTTTTATCAAAATGTTTTGTGTTAAGTAATAAGACAGCGCTAGACAGCAAAAGCAATTTACGCTGTACATTTTGGCAACAATTCTAGCTATACATATATAAACTTTAATCTTATAACGTTAAGTTCGATTTTAGAATATATTGGTATAGCTGGATGTGTTGTCGTTGTACATTTTTGACAACTATTCTAGCTCTACATATACATTCTTTATTGTTATATGTATTAAGGGTGGTTTTAGAATATATTTGGGTAGCTAGTTCTGTGGTCTTGGTACAAAAGCATGTGAGAAATTACATAACAGCTGCGACATATGATTTCTTCGAGATAAAATTCTGGTCTCATAGGTAATAGTGTTTGTTGACGCGATTTAGTTTTAATAACTTGTAAATTTTATTAATTATAGTCCTAGATCTTTAGAACATATTTCTGAAGTAGTTACCTAGGTAGGTCTACACTCGCCACTATTTGGAGATTACAGCTAATCAAAAGCTTGTTGTCCTGCTGAGAACGTCCTTGCTGTGAGATAGGATAGGATAAGCTGAATATTTTAGTCTACAATTAGTCTTTGAATCTGGACTGCCTCCGTAGTCTAGCGGTTAAGTCCGTAGATTTAGACTCGGTGGTACCGGGTTCGATTCCTGGCCGGGACACAAAAATATTGATTAATATAAATAAATACATTTAATTAATATTTATTTTTTTTGTGATATTTCTCGAGTTTGGTACGCTGGAGGCATCGACGAGCTTGCCATTTGTCATGATTGGCCTATAGTAAAGTTGGCTAAATGTGAATCCGCTTCTTTATAAGCGTGGTTTCTGACCACCCCGAAAGGGAAACGGTCGTGATGATACTTTACTTCTTTTTTTTAGTCTTTGAATCCATTGCAGGCCAATAGGGCAGAATGCTGTTACTTAAGCGCAAACGTTATATAATGGAATCCATTAACTATCTAGATATCAAGCTATTAAAGTTAATATTTGCACGGCCGCTGTCTAAGTCGAACGCTTATAGAGTTGAGAATTGAATAATATTTTGTAATTATGACGCAACCTCTGACGTAAATAATGAAATCCAATAATAACGTTTGCGAATAAGCAATAGATTAGGGCTACTACCTATCTTCTCCAGGAAGGCCAGAATGAAACACTATTTAAATAAATGTGTATTTATTTAGGTTATAATGTATATGATGTACTTGTATGTTATTATTATTTTATTATTATTATATTATTATTTATTTTTTTATTTTTTTAATTTTACTTTATTACTTGAAGTAGGTAATATTTTAGTTATTTTCGTTACTTTTTTATTATTTCTAAAAGGAATTGTATGTTTATTATATATATATTTTTAAAAATTGTTTCAGAATTAGTTTTTCGAATAATATTTAGTTTTTGTATACTTATTGAAAATTTTATAATTTTGTTATTTCTTATAGGCAATAAAAGCTACTGTGGTAATGTGGTGGTCGCCTATAATAGGTGCAACATCTAACTTCTGATTTAGTGTTAAGTGCAAATAAGTGTGTGATGTTAGCACTGTTGGCTACCCTATTATAAATAAATAAATAAATAAAATGTATGTTTATGTGTGTAGGTATAATGTGTAGTATATTAAAAATAGTTAAGTAACTTATTAACTGTATCATTGGAATTTCTTTTTTTTATCCTGCCTATCACCTTACTCGATCCTCAAGGTTAGCTGGTAAAGAATACCTACTGGCATTATAGCTCGCCTCTGAACTATTTTTAAGTGCATTAAAGAATTTAAATAAATAAGGTCAGGAGGCGTAACATTCCTGCAGACCTCCGGAAGAGTCCTAGTAGACTGGAGGAACCTCCGTCTGGGTGCAGCCACACTGGAGCATACCACGAGTACGTGCGCGGCCGTCTCCTCCTCTGCCATGCATCCTCTATACAGTGGGCATCTGTAACGTTTAGACTGTAGGTATTTTTAAAGGCACAGTGTCCCGTCATCACCCCTACCATTGTGCGAACCTTAGCTCAGTTAAGGCTCAAGAGGATCCTGTCAGGGCTCAGAAGTTCTGTAGTATATAATATCTTCTTTTAAGAATAAAATATAAATATAAATAAACAGACAGACAGTGGGGTCGTCCAGGCCCGGATGCGTAATGGGCGTGGGTTGGGGATGGGGACAGTCCCCCGTTTTCCCCGGCAGGATCTCAGCGGGTAACCACCCGCCGGTAAATCATGCACGTTTAGTGCTGGGCGCCGTTATACAGCGCCCGTGTGGCTCACGATTCAATATAAATAAATATTTCCAGACAGGTCACACAGCGCCATCTAGTTTCCGTGGTAAGCAACGAGGCTTGTGTTACGGAAACTAGATGGTTGATAAACTACATATTATACTTCTTTTTTTTTTTTGTAAATATATACATATTATACATATAAACACCCAGACCGAGACAAATTATACAATGTACAACTTGCCCCCGGTGGGAATCGAACCCACGACCTCCCGAGTTTACGGCAACGTTTGTTACCACTAGTCCACGGAGGCGGTCCGAATTAATTTATTTTTGCTAACCGTTATTTTCTGATGGCCTAGTTGAAGCAGGCCTCATTCGCGATGAAGCAAGTTAAGTTTGGTTTTTAGCTTCTTAATTAATTCCTGGGCACGTTCCCTTTATCAGCTACCGTTCGTACGGAAGTTACGTACCAGTTGCTAAAATTATTCCCGTATGCACGTGAATGGTATTATGCTGATTCATTCATCTACTTAATTACATTACCAGCTACCTTCGGTCAAGCACCGAATTAAGTCACCCTTAGAGGATTGTTATGCTTCATCGCGTTGCATCCATCTCGCTCCCACACTCCAACATCATTAAAGATTTTTCAACATACTGCAGTCGTAACCTGCACCAACATGTCTATTTTTTTATATCAGAAACCACACTTATACCGAAACGGATTCACATTTAGCCAACTTTACTATAGGCCAATCATGACTAGTGTCAAGCTCGTCGATGTCTCTCGCATACCAAACTCGAGAAATATCGTAAATAAATTAAATAGTAATTAAATTTATTTATTTAAATTAATAAAAACTATTGTGTCTCGGCAACGAATTGAACCCGGTACCTCCGAGTCAGTTTTATTATAATATACGTGGTCAAAAATTGTTTTATCTCAAAAAAAAAGTTTTATCACGACCTATTCCTTTGCGGAGTGTCAGAAACATGGCTTTATTGTTTGAAGACGCGGATCGACATTTAACCAACTTTACTGTAGGCCCATTATGACAAGTGGCAAGCTCGTCGATGGCTCTAGTGTGGCAAACTCGAGAAATATCAAAAATAAATTATTGTGTTCCAGGCAGGAATTGAATCCGGTACCACCGCGTCTAAATCCATGGATTTAACCTCTAGACTATGGAGGTTTTATAAAAGAGAATAATAATAAACCTCTTATTTTAGGAGAAACATTTTATAAACATCAAAACGTTTTTCTACCAAAATTAGGGAATTTCCCCTAATTGGTAACATTTTTTTTTGTACCTATTCTATTAACAAAAGTTAAATTCAAATCACATTTTCAAATTAATATAATTACGGAATTATTTAAAGGAAAATGGGGCCGTTTAAATTATCGTATAATTTACATCTCTAAATTATAAATACATAAATTTTCCATGAAATATTAATGGCGGGTTTCAAAATAAATCATTAGGTAGTCGTATATTTTAGACATGTTTTTAATGTTAACATATGCGTCTTATATTTGACCGCCTCCGTGGTCTAGTTGAGCGTTGCCGTGAGCTCGGAAGGCCGTGGGTTCGATTTCCAACTGAGGGCAGTTGTACATTAAACTTTTTAAACTTTCGCGCACACTCATAATAGATTTATATATATATATATATATTTTTTAATTTTAACGGGTCCTTACGCGATTTACCTTAGAGACATATTGTATATTGTATAATTTGTCTCGGTCTGGGTGTTTATATGTATAATATGTACTTATAAATAAAAAAAAAAAAATAAAAAAAAGTATAATATGTATGTTATCAACCATCTAGTTTCCGTAACACAAGCCTCGTAGCTTACCACGGAAACTAGATGGCGCTGTGTGACATGTCTGAAAATATTTATTATTATTATTATTATATTAAATCACCGTACTTAACCTGAGTACTAACCTATGGTAAAGGTTAGCTGGTAGAAAAAGCCGAAATGGTTTTAGTTCGCATTTGTATATACTTTTAAGTGCAATAAAGTATTTAATAATAATAATAATGGTCTTCCTAAATGAATGTGTGTGAAAGAACAATGTATTCAAGGCTGTAATTTCAGTCTAAGGAAAAAGCAACTAAAGATGACTTTTATGTATTTTTTAATGAAAAAAAAAAAAAAACAACTTATGCTACAACTATATTGACAATAGTAAATTTCAACATCCACCAGGCCATACTTATTATAGCTTTGTTTATTGTTTTAGTTGTAATTCCTTCTTTTCATTATTTATGTTGTCTTATGTGTTGTCTTTTTAGCTACTATTATTTATGTCTTTTATTGTCATATATTTTTACCTCTAAAGAGCACATTTTTACATAAAAAACAAAAATTCATGTCAATAAATATTTTTATCATTAATAGGTGTATTATTTTGATATTTTAATTACTGAGGCATAACTCCAAAATGGACGGATTTGGACAAATAGGGTAGAGTCAAAATGTAAAAAAAACAATGTTCAGAAACTGAATAAAAAAGCAGCCGTAGATATCACGGAACTAGAAAACCACGCGACCGACTCCGCAGATCGTAACCAGCTGTGAACGATGCCACGCGTCATTGCGGTTGGGGTAGCTAGTTGGATGACGATATGCGCCCCGCAACATTAAATGTATTAATACTAAATTGTAAGGAAGGAATAAAGAACTACATCTAATCCTGGGTTTCATTTATACAACCAAAAAAAATAGTCAGTTATGCCAGTGACTTTATTATAATTTATATTATTTATTTTGGCAACTTCATGGTATGTTATGGAACATTAGGTACACAGAACTAGAAAGGTCAACAACTTGTATAGCCAGAAATACGAGTATATTCAACACCGGAAGTCTATGAATATGTGCTAAAACATTAGGGGCTGTGATAATGATCCCTGTCCATAACCATAATGATGATAATAAAGGATTATTATTGCTATTAGTTGCATAATACCGTCCCCAAGTTGTAAACATTGAGTAACGTCGCGGCGTGGATGGCGAAACGTGTTCTATCAAGAAGACGGTCGACTAATTAGACCAGCTACAAACAACGTGTGTTGAATTTATTTATTGTCCCAACTTCTGCACAAAACTACCCTCATCCATTTTGCTCTATAATTGCAAGTGCGGTTTGACTTATTCATCACCAAAACATAATACTTGTACGTACATAGCAAGTTGAATCATGCATTTAATCGTGAAAGTTGTAGTGTTTTACTTTTTTATATTTAAGTAATTCAGTTATATTAAATGTGCGCAGAGATTTAAAATCTACCCTCATTTATATTGCACAATTTTATTTTAGTTAGTCTGTTTTTATAGAATATATAGAAATAAGAGTAAAGTAGAGGTCTATATACGTAACATGGTTGTCTAGGGGTTGATGTTCCGAGTTCGATTCATGGTTGGGACATAATATTTTTTTAAAATTAATTTGTGATAGACCCATAAAATAAATAATATACATTCTTAATGACAATTTATTAACGATTAAACAACTTGGTATTAGTAGAACCGGGGCCGACGACTTAACGTGTTCTCCGAGGCACAGGGACAGTAGTGTTGTAAATCTATGACAATTGTAAGTTTGCTAACCCGTGGCAAGTGTAGTCCAAATTCTTCAGAAATGGAGGAGGACTCTATGTTCTAGGGGCTGTGATAATCCCCGATTTTAAGATTTTACGGAATACAACTGAGCCACCACCGCTCTTATGAATTGGCGCGAAGACATAACGTCATCGGGGAATATGTGGTGTAGGAAATACAAATACAAAAAATACAAAATATTTAATTGTTCATAAATCTATAATGTTCGTAAACAAGTAAAACACATTACCAAATGTAAAGTCGGTATTTTGTAATAGGAATTCTGCTGCAGGTCAACGATGGCTCAATAAAAAAGGATTTAGCAGACTGTATCGGTTTAATGTAGAAAAACAATTAACAAATGATTACTTAGACTAAATTTATATTTTTTCAAGTTAACGTTGTGCGGAAAAACAGCTAATTCTGCCAGTTGCCGCTCGGAGCGCTAGCCCTGGTCCTTCGAGCCGGATACCTACTAGCTATTAAAACCCAATACACTTAATTTTATTGCACCTTAAAAACTAATGTCTTAAATCGACGCAGATGGTGCCAACATAAAAGCAATTGTCTTCAATACTATCCTAAGAGATTCTTAAGCTTCACATCCCTCTTCCTCGCATAATCCAACATTTTCAAAGATTTCAGACGGAATAATACAGTATTTAGTTGGGTATGGAGCGGAGCGGAATGGTGTGAATAAACGTCGTGTAGCTAATTACAAAAAAACAAGGTCTCGTTCGTAAACCAGCCTATAGTCGCTTAGTATGCTTCTTATCTCTCTTCCCTCCACACGATGGACCCGGCACCCGCACGGTGAATCCATAGAATGCTTAGAAATTTGTCTTCTGTTAAATCGAGGTAAATGTTTTTGCAATTACATTTTCTGTCTAAAATTAAGTATATTAGTATGAAAGTAAAAATTTTACTACATTTTTGAAGAGTACACTTGGACATGAAACATCTTTGAAAATATTAAAGTGTGCGAGAGAGAAGGGCGCTAAGCTTAACTACCCTCTTAAGACTGCGGACCCTGACAAAATTTACAACTTACCTTATAACTCACTTACACGAATCCACTATTTAGTACAGTGCATTTGTAGGTATAATTTCATTCATTCATTCATTACAGCCCCTAGAACACAGTGTCCTAGACCTCCACTGCTGGAGATGGGCCTTCCAGAACATATATCTGGCCTACACTCGCCACGCTGGCCAGACGGCTTGTCGAGGATATGATGTCAATTTATTAACGATTTCACAAGTTGGTATTAGTGAAACCGGGACCGACGGCTAAACGTGCTCTCCGAGGCACGGGAATGATGGTGCTGTAAATCTATGACAAATGTACGTAAGAAAAGTGTATATCTCATTGGTACATGCCGGGTGGGTTTGAACCGACCTTTGTAGGATTTAAGGTACGCCTTCTTACAACCGAGCCACCACCGCGCAGTATAATTTACTAAGTTTTATTCTCGTGCCAGCAAGTTTTTAGCCTGGCAAGAGTAGGCCAAATTTTCCAGAAATATGTATTTTTAAGGCTTATTTTTATCAGCTCATATCTAGGACTTTATATGGTCAATGACGTCTAAATGTATTCAACATCGACATTTTTAAAAGAATACACTAAAGTCGGTGACATAAGACAATGTGGTGGCTCGGTTGTAACAACGTTTTCTTTAAAATCCTACTAAGGTCGGTTCAAAACTCTCCGGGCATGTACCAATGAGAAATACACTTTTCTTGCGTACATTTGTCAAAGATTTACAACACCACCGTTCCCGTGCCTCGGAGAGCACCTTAAGTATCGGTCCCGGTTCCACTAATACCAACTTGTGGAATCGTTAATAAATTGTCATAAATAATTCACATCAGATCATTTTAATTCTCTTTTATTTGTTACCACTGAAACTGTAATGCTAAAAATTGTTTTGTGAGGACAACACCGTGTAAGGAAAAATCGTCGTTATCATACTTTTTATACGTTCATTTATTCAACACAAAACATATTAAATCCATTTTACCTCAAAACACAGTTACTAAGCTGAATTTATTAGCCTTACAAATATAACAGCAAATACCCAAAACTAAAGGTTAAATATTACTAGCTCTAAATAAACAGAAAACTAATTAAAACTTGAAACAAACTACTGGAATCGTGTAAATTAGGCATACCGCATAAAGACGTCTTCCTATCTTGTGTAATAGGGTAAACAACCTTGTTAGAGCAATTTACAGAAAATAGTTGTTCACGATTTGTGGTAAACGGCCCCCTTTGTGACATGTACGTGTGCTTTCATAGGGTATAATCACAGAATAGAAATAGCCAATAGAAATTGCATCATCATCATCACATGATTAGTAACTTTGTGATCAACGACAATAAATATAAAGAGCAACAATCATTAAAATAAATTATCGTCACGGTCGTATCCCTTTTAAGATGGTCGCAAACCACGCTTTTAAAAAAGCGAATGCACATTAACTTTACTATAGGCCTATTACAAGAAGTAATAATTTTAGATTATCAAAATTAGTTATTTTTTTATTAAGATTAATATTGTCATTAAATTGCTCTAATGTAGATTGACTTTTTTGTTATAGTAAAGCATCATCAAGACCGTATCCCTTCGCCCTAAATGAGCAGATTCATATTTAGCCAACTTTACTATAGGCGACAAGTGGCAAACTCGTCGATGTGTCTAACTCATTACTTAGCAAACTCGATAAATATCATAGACTATGCACCCACATACCGTTATCACTATCCCTACGCGTGCGTTTAAATTTGGGAACTTGTACATATGTCGCACGATAAATATATGGAATGCTCTTCCAGCCTCTGTGTTTCCACTTTCCTATAACCTGGAGTCCTTTAAGCGAAGTGTGAAAACGCAACTAGTTAAGCCGGAGTGTTGGGGACTAATGTCAATCATAAGTGTCTGATTTCAGTTCGTAAGATTCATGGACCTTGCGTGCAACTTATCCTCACATTTCGTGGTAGTATTAAAAAAAATAGTAATAAAAAGTTCTCAGGCTACGCGGACTTGTTGCTACGCAGATTTATTAAATTAATATTTTCGTATTTTTTCTGTTCTGTAGATATAACTGCTCCTATTGGGTCAAATGGAAGGTGTAGAACATTTCTGTTGTTCATAACAGGGGTGTTTACCTCCTCAAATAACAATAAATACAAGCTATGTATTAGAAAATTCTAGGGTATTTTTTTGGTACTAACCTCGCGTCTGTTGATAAAATTCAAGTACTTATTCGAGCAAATATTTATTATATATAATATAATTCGAAAGTTGTGGGTGAAAAAAGCCCTGGCAAGCCGATACTTACATATCACGATTTAATAAATAAAACACTGGCTGAAGGTTTATTAGAAAGCCTTCGTAACAAAAGGGCATGTATTAAGAGGTTAATGGATGTCGACGAAGCGAAAGAGGTATGTCGTGATCGTTTCAAGTGGCGCTTAACCGTCTCTGCCTACCCCGCAAGGGTTCTGGTGTGAAGATATGTATGTATCATCATTATCATTACAGCCCCTAGAACACAGCGTCCTAGGCCTCCACTGCTGGAGATGGGTCTTCCAGAACATATATCTGGAGAATTTGGCCTACACTCGCCACGCTGGCCAGACAGCTTGGCGAGGTGTATGTATGTATTCGAGCAAATACTTTTTAAACGAAATAAATATTTAAAAAAGATCAAATATTTTTGTTGGGTACTAAATTATTTATTTTTAGTTCAAACTTTATTGCACGTTATAAAAGAGGTGGACTTAATGCCGCTAGAAATTATCTGACAACCTTTAGGACAATGCGGACCATTTTAAATAAGTTAAGTGCATATTATTAGTATGATTCAACATTGTCGTCAACCTATATATTTATAACGGGTCTAGACGCATAAAAGCAACTTCATGAGAGGTGTTTAACTGCTATACGCCACGCAACCAAACCTTAATCTTTCATAGCCCTACTTCACGTCAAAGTTTTAAAGGACAACCACGCTGATTACCAAGGGTTGGTCATATTATTAATTGTCATAAATTTATTATTAGTAAAACTAAATGCATTATTAATCATGATCAGTAAGTAGCCGCTTCTCGAGTAGTGCAATGAAACTGCAGGCTCGAATGAATAATTCATGATACTTAAATTGACTTAAATTGTTAGCACCGGTCTTTTATATATTTACCAGCGACTCAACTAGTATCCTACGGGTAATATTAAACAACTACATTTTTTTTATTACATCCCCTAGAACACAGCGTCCTAGACTTCAACTGTTGGAATAGGCCTTTTGTATATCTGGACAATTTGGCCTACACTCTCCACGCTGGCCAAGCGGGTTGGCGAGGGTCTGATGTCAATTTGTAATAACAATTTATTAACGATTTCACAAGTTGGTATAAGTAACAACAGTTTGCAGATGCATTCAGGATTGCATGGGGAAAATGAAATTGAAGAAAAGTTGGGATTCGTGGCAGCAGGAGTTGAGGGACTGTCACAGGGAGTAGATTTACTAGATTTTTTAAAAAATACCTATGACTTTTTAAATATATAACTAAGATTTTTTAGAATATTTTTCTAACTATTATGACTTATCGCCTATCACCCGATTAAGGCTTTTTTTTTTTTTTTTTTTTTTTTTTTTTATACTGGACTCGACATGTGACATCGCGCCCACCTGATGGTAAGCAGTACGCGAGGTCCAAGAATGGGAGCAACTGACGCCGGTCACTATGACCGACATCAGTCTCTACCACTATGCCGGCCTAACAAGATGCTTTTTCACACTTCGCTTGAAGGACTCCAGGTTATAAGAGTGGGGAAATACACTGGCTGGGAGAGCATTCCACATCTTCAGCGTGCGACAGATGTAAGAGTCTCCAAATTTATGAGTACGCGTAGGGATAGTGGGTAAGGTATGTGGATGCATATTTTGGCCTGTGCGTGTAGTTCGGTTGCGGAATAGAGAAGAAGGGATAAGGTTATGGAGCTCCTCAGAACACTCGCCGTGGTATAGCTTGTAGAACACGCTCAGAGAGGCAACGTCACGGCGAAGCTGCAGTGATTCGAGAGTTTTAGAGACTGTGGTGTCGTCCACTATCCGAATTGCCCGCCTCTGCAGGACATTGAGAGCATCTGTAAGATACTTAGCGGAGCCATCCCAGAGGTGAGAACAGTATTCCATGCATGACCTTATCTGAGCTTTATACAGCATAAGTCTTAGAGCAGGCGGGAAAAACCGCTTCACCTTGTTCAGTATCCCAAGTTTTTTCGACGCTGTTTTGGTAATGCTCTCAATGTAGTTTCTGTGGTTTAGATCTGAGCGTATTTCGACTCCGAGTATGTTAAAGCTGGGTTGAAGTTCCAGCACGGTGTTCTGAAGAGTAGGAATAGGAGAGTAGGGAGACTTCTTGACCGTCAACGCGCATGCCTGAGTCTTACTGGCATTAAACTGGACTAGGTTTTGGGCACCCCACGCAGAAATTTTGCGAAGGGTGCCGTCCAGTTCCGTCGTCAGGGAACGGCGCAACTCCTCTACTTTGGCGGCTCCCACAGCTCGCGGACTAAGGTATCGCCCATGAACCGTGCTGTCATCTGCATAGCAATGAATGTTTCCAAGGGTCAACATGTCATTGATATGCAGAAGAAACAGTGTTGGGGACAATACAGAGCCCTGCGGCACACCGGCATTCACTGACATGAGCCCAGACGCATTCCCATCCACAAGGACCCGAATGCTGCGCTCATGTAAGAAGCCGGTTATCCAGCCCACCAGCTGCGGGGGCAGACCATATGCCGGCAACTTGGATAGTAGTGTCTTGTGCCATACCCTATCGAAGGCTTTGGAGATGTCCAGACTGACCGCCAGAGATTCGCCATACTTATCCATTGCCTCACCCCAGACGTGGTAGACAAATGCTAGAAGATCACCCGTTGACCGCTTAGGACGGAAGCCATATTGGCGGTCATGAAGTATGGAGTGATCCTCTAGATATCGAACAAGTTGGACGTTGATAATTCGTTCTAGCACTTTGCACAGAACTGAGGTTACGGCAATAGGGCGGTAGTTAGAAGGGTCCGAACGATCTCCCTTCTTCGGAATGGGCTGGACGTTAGCCACCCTCCAAGTGTCCGGCACAACACCAGAGGAGTACGACAGACGGTATAAGCGCGTGAGGACTGGAGTCAACTCAGGAGCACACCTCTTGAGAACGACAGCTGGGATACCGTCAGGACCATTAGCCTTACGAACATCAAGCGATCGGAGCACTGCCCGCACATCACACTGTCTAATGCGTATTTCGCGCATTGAAGTGCCGCAATTTGGCAGTGTGGGGGGCTGCGCATTCCCGTCGTCGAGTCGAGAGTTGGCCGCAAAGAGTTTGCCCAGGTAGTCGGCTTTCTCTTTAGCGGTATGGGCCAATGATCCATTGGGATATCGTAGAGGTGGCAAAGAAGAGCGACAGAAGTTTGACTCTACAGATTTGGCCAGCTGCCAGAAACTGCGACCTCCAGCAGGTCGCGCGGCTAAGTCGCGGCCAATCTGAGAGATGCGCTGGGACTCTGCCCTGGCAAACACCTTCCTGCAGACCTTGGAAGCCTTGTTATAGGCTGACTTTAAGGAGTTCGTGTTGGGATCGGAACGAGATCGACCCCTTACCCACGCTCGGTAAGCTGCATTTTTTGATGCAACTGCCGAGGCGCAGTAGCTGTTGTACCAGGGTCTGCTTCTGCAGTTACTGATGACCCCAGAGAATGAAATATAATATTCCATCCCCAGTAGTATCTCATCAGCAACTGCAGCTGCAGACCTGGATGGGTCGTGGTCCTTAAAGCAGCGTTGCTTCCATGGGATGGATGCATAGTATTCGCGCAATCCATCCCAATCTGCTGACGAGTAGTGCCACACAATACGCTCGACGGCCTTACGAGGAGGAGGCAGAGCGCGTGGCACTGTCGTAGCCACCAGGCAGTGGTCAGAACCACCAAGCGGTGCTAAAACTGACATCTTATACCCGGTAGCATGGCTCGTCAACAGTAGGTCCAGCAAGGAAGGTGCATGTCCGGCTACATCTGGTACTCTGGTGTTTTGAGTCACCAGTTGAGTCAGACCGTATGTCAGGGCAAAGTCGTGAGCGGTTTTTCCCGCATGGTCAGTTTTGGGAGAGCCCAGCCATTGAGCATGGTGAGCATTAAAGTCTCCCAAAAACACCAATTCCGCGGTCGGGAACCGCTCCTGCGCGTCATCTGTCGCTTGACTCAGATATTCAAAAAGCTGAGTTGTCTCATAGTCTCCCCGGTGGGATCGGTAGAGGCACACATAGATACGAGACTGATGCCCCAGATCCACATGCACCCAAAGGACGGAAAAGGAAGAGTCCTCCATGTGACGAAGGCGGCGACAACAGACATCATCGCGGACATATAAGCAAACCCCAGCTTTCGCGAGGAAGGACTCTTCCAGCGAGTATCCAGGGTAATGCAGGTATGATGTGTCCGCGGGCTTCCGTATCTGTGTCTCCGTCAGAAAAAGCATTGCCGGGTGAGTCGTCTCCAGATGGTGGTGGACGGCGTTGAGGTTGGCGTTTAGGCCTCGAATGTTTGTGAAGTCAACGCCAAACTCAACGGTGGGGGTGTGCACCGCTGCAAAACGTTTTCCTTTATTTTTTATCGTCATCATGTGGGTTTGGGATAGAACAAAAATTATGAAGAAAAAGAGGAAGAAAAAGAAGGAAGAAAAATATTCTAAAAAATCTTAGTTATATATTTAAAAAGTCATAGGTATTTTTTTAAAACATACCAAAATTTTAATGTGGTAATGTTTTGTTTATAAACAATGCGTAAATTACCAACTAAATACATATATAAATATATAAAACTTTATTATATATATATATATATATTATACAGGGTGTCCCGATTAAGGCTTGACGTCGACTTCTGGGACACCTTGTATAATATATATATATATATATATATAATATATATTATATATATATATATATAATATATTATATATATATATATATACACTTTATTATATATATATATATATATATAATAAAGTGTTATTTATTTATATATGTATTTAGTTGGTAATTTACGCATTGTTTATAAACAAAACATTACCACATTAAAATTTTGGTATGTTAGTAAGAATAGGGTAATCATGCTCAACTTCAGCACGGGGTCACCTCGCGAAGTGTGCAGACACATTACTTACTTCACTCTATCGTACAGAGCTATTAAGCATGTTATAAAAATATGTACTTATATCACAATAAATATATTCGATTTGATTTGATTTGAGTTCTGGGACCGACGACGGTTTAACGCACTTTCCAAAGCACGAGAACGGTGATGTTGTAAATCTATGACAAATATACGTAAAAAAATATGTAAATTCTCATTCGTACATGCATGGGGTTGAACCTATCTTAAGGATTTTAAGGAAAGCGTTCTAACAACCGAGCCACCACCGCATATACTGCAATATCTACATGATTATGATTGATTAATTTGATTTGATATATGACAAAAAATTACAAAAAAAAACTGTTAATTCGATCGCTATCAAACTTTACCCTGCTAACTGAAGATTGCCTGATTTTTTATCAAATTGGTCTAGCCTTATTTATAGGGAACATACACTTATTTATTATACCAACACGACACAGGTCCATGAATGTTACCAACTGGAATTAGACACTTATGACTGACATCAGTCTCTAACACCATGCCGGTTTGACTGGGCATGACGACAATTATAAATGTTATGCTAGCAACATAGCATGTAGGTACTCGTACAAGTAGGTAATAAGTTATTTAAAAATGACCAGTCGTAAATCATAAGTCATTGTCACAAACAAATTCAATTAGTGTTTTGCTAAATAATGAAAGTATACGTCACACTGTTTCTAAATCTAGCACAAATGGACAGTCACTCTTATCGGTTTGTAACACTACAAAATAGTGATGTGTTGTCATTATAACATCGATTTTATTGTATGGTGTCAAAGGGCAAATGTATTATAACAGTCGTAAAATAAAACCTTCACTGTTGAAGATGGACTGTCCGATGAAATGTCTGGAGAATTTGACCTACACTGAATTGGCGAGGGTCTGAAGTAGTTTTTTAATGAAAATTTATTAACTTTCCACAAGTAGGTATTGCGTGCTCTTCAAAAATTGAGGTTTTGTAAATCTGTGACAAATGTACGAAAGAAAAGTGTATTTCTCATTGGCATATGCCAGGTTTCGAACCCCTCAAATTATTTTAGGATTTTAAAGAAAACGTTCTTACAACCAAGCCACTACCGCTAAAAAATAAAAAATCTCTATGAAAAATAATTATTTTCCTTGCGTCGATCTCCTTAATGCTGAGCGTTGTCACACCTTCTACGGATCATTTTCGCGGCCGATGCTGCGTAATAAGAGTCTGCCCACGGCAGCGTGAAGTGCTTCATGCGTTTGATTGTGAAGTGTGGTGCGGATCTGGTCAGACCAGCGTGTCGGGCTGCGGCAGTTGATGTTGGAGTTGATTCCAGATTACCAAAATACTCTATGATCGTTGCAGGCAGGTGGAAGAAATCCTGGTAGTGACTTAGAGCTTCTTTGGAAAGGCATCCTATAATAAGGATATATCAAAGAGCGTGGTTTTTAAGTAAAACAATTTTGATCTAGGCGTAGTAAATAAATACATATTTAAAAATATATATATTATTACTAAATGGACAGCTTAAATACAGACATTGAAAAAAAGGAAATAGGAATAGCTTGATTACACCTCATCGTCGTCCTTTGTAAAGAAACATTATTTTCACAAGGCATCTCACATAGGAGTTCTTATGCTCAGCGTCTATCTTACTTTAAAATGAATACTCTCTGTAATAGACGCATGTTATCAGATTTAACATTTCTACACAAACTAATTCATGAAAAAATAAACTGCACACAGCTTCTTGAACATATCAAACTCAGTGTACCAACAAAATACCCCAGACACAAGATTCAAAACATTTTTAACATGTGATAGGGTATCACAGAACTAACTTAGGTATACATCATCCTCTTTCCAGAAGGCAATAAAAATACAATGGTCATGCTGCAAAATTTCCAGATATTGACATCTTCGGAGACTCCCAAAGACTATTTAAACATAAACTGCAAAAACAACTTGCCCAAAATTTATAAATCAATTTTATGTTTTTTTTTTTTTTTTTTTTTATTTTACTTTATTACTTGAAGTAGGTAATATTTTAGTTATTTTCATATATATTTTTTTGTAAATTCTAAAAGGAATTGTATGTTTATTAGTATATATATATATTAAAATTGTTTCAGCTTTAGTTTTTGTATACTTATTGAAAATTTTATAATTTTGTTATTTCTTATAGGCAATAAAGGCTACTGTGGTAATGTGGTGGTCGCCTATAATAGGTGCAACATCTAACTTCTGATTTAGTGTTAAGTACAAATAAGAGTGTGATGTTAGCACTGTTGGCTAACATAAACATTATTAGCAAAATAAAATAAGCACTAAAAAAATGAGTTTAAAAACCTGAATTTTCTATAATATATGAGTAAAATTACAATAAACAAACCGCCAAGGACTCGGTGCAAAACTACATAAGTTTTTTAATCTGGACGCGTTCCGATAGGAAACGGTAGATCAAACTTCCGACGTAAAAGTTTCTCTCTACATCCAGTCCCAAGTAATTTGCAGTATTTTTTTCTCGGAACTCGGATAGAGATTCTTTATTTTCCGAATGTAAATAAACTATATATTATATTTATTAATTTATACGTGCATACATATATATTTTTTGATAAAATTTTGCGTGTGCATCAAACAGTGCGCAATGTTGTGAAGTCAGTCATAAAGTCTATATAACATTTTTTTTATTATACTTGTACGCGTTATACTTGGCAACCGCACAGTGAATCTATGTCTCAGTAAGAAGATTATCCATTCCATTTTATTTTAATTCAGATTTTTCAATAGGTATCAATTATTTACTTTTATCTGTTAGACCTACCTTGCATCTTGAACTCTCCACATTTTCCTAAGGCTGACAGAGAATGTTGTTTCCTGGTCGGGACATAATAATTCATATAATTTATTTGTGATATTTCTCGAGTTTAGTAGCTAGAGATTTGCCACATGTCATGATGCGCCTATAATAAATGTAAATCTGTTTATTTAAGGCATGGTTCTAAAGGGATACGGTCATGACTTTAATACTTTCATATAACCGTGAAGAACTGTCAAACAGACCACATTTATAATATTCATATATATTTATTTATTTATTTGAAGAGAAACGACAGAGACAGGCAACATAAGAAGTGTCGTCAGTCTATAATGTATATTTTGTATATTTGTATATTTCACCTATATAACAATCGTTATATTTTGGTATGTCAGTTAACAAATTTTAAATAATAACAACAGTTCTATTAACACCATGCATCGTAGACAAAGGAGCATAGGAACACAATACAGTAGAAGGCATAAGACCACAAAACTATACAACTATTTAAAAGAATTTTCCGTCAAAGGTATGTCAATAAATTCTGACAGTTTATAAAAAGCATTATTTTGAAAAAAGAGTTTCAATTTTGTTTTAAATTCATTTGGTTGTAGTCTAGTTATAATCTCAGGTAGTTTATTGTATAATGTTATTTTCAACGGCAAACCTTGTTTAAACGTTTTTCTCAACCTGGTTTGCCTTATATAAATTTCATTCTTGTTTCTTAGGTTATACTTAGTCAAACTAGATATTTTTGGAAGTTCATTAGCTTTTGCATGAACCTCCTGTAAGCAACTATATACATACGGAGACGTGACTGTCATAATCTTGGCATCAACAAAATAATTTCGTACTGTGGTTCTGCCTCAAACCATGCTTCTAAAATAGCTGTTGTATCTATTATATTGCTATTCAACTCCACTTCATTGGCACCATTTAATCCTACGTGCATAGTTTGTAGTATAGTAGATATCCGGTTCCATATCTGCGATTAAGTCCTCTTAAGAATTTCTTTTGCACCATCTCAAGTTTTTCTTTGTACACATTGAAGTATGGGTATCACACAGAGGATGCACACTCCAGCTGCGACCTGACGAGTGCACAATAGAGGATCCTGCATGTGGTTATATTTTTAAAAGCTTTTGACGTGCGAAATACAAAACCGGACATCTGATAAGCCTCGGTACAAATATGCTCCACGTGTGAGTTAAACAATACCTTGCTGTCAAAGTAAACGCCCAGATCACGAACCAGTTTCTAGGCATTCTATGAATTTACCGTGCCATGTCCATCGTATTTGTGGGAAAGAGAGATGATAACAAAAAAAGGTCTCTTTTTTATTTTATTGCGCAACAAGACGCTGCCCATCCACCATTCTGCTCCTCTCCCTACCCAATCAAATTCCGTTAATACTTGTACCATCTTATAAGCTCATTCCATAAATGTATTGACGGCAAACCTGCTTAGGCCCAATTCTTTTAATAAGTGGAAATGTTTTTGCTGGAATTCCTCTAGCATCAACTTCTATTATATAAACCAATTTATAACATTAAAAAAAACGTATCATTTTGAACTACCTATACGTACTATAAAAATATCGATAACAAATGCATAACATCACTATTGTACTCGAGAACATTTCCAAGACTAGGCCCTTTGCGGGGAAAGCCTTGTTAGTAAGGATGAGTATGGTAGTGAATTCGGGCGTGCAAAGATAAGTAGTAGAGAACCACAGCACTAAAAACAAACGAGAATCGACAATAAAATAAAAGTGCGTATAAATATTTTTTTAATTTCAAGTATTAATAAAACCGTATAACTAGCGGGATGTTTAAGAAACTTTACTATAAGCCCATCATGCCAAGTGGCAAGCTCGTCGATGTCTCTATCGAACCACACTCAGAATGTAACAAAAAAAAAAAGAATTTCATCTTGTATGGGAATTGTATTCACAGTCTTACCGCGTGTAATTGTCAAAAGAGTTATTATTGGATTTCGTTATTTACGTTGCGTCATAATTACAAAATCTTATTCAATTCTCAACTCTATAAGCGCTCGACCATGACAGCGGCCGTGCAAATATCAACTTTAATAGCGTGATATATTTATAGTTAACAGTTTACATTATATAACGTTTGCGCCTAAGTAATATAATATATACACAAGCAGGTGTCATTGGTAGAACCTCCATTTGAAATAAAAAAGTCACTTATTGAAGATAGAATACATTATCCGAAAAACAAAACACTAATGAAAATCTATGAAATCTTGATATCATTTGTGATAAATACCTAAAT
Source organism: Tinea semifulvella (assembly GCA_910589645.1). NCBI lineage: Eukaryota > Metazoa > Arthropoda > Insecta > Lepidoptera > Tineidae > Tinea > Tinea semifulvella. The sequence goes on from OU342604.1 coordinate 4,336,602, forward strand.
TGAGTGTGATTATTAAGTTATTATTGTTACTAACACGATATAGTTTTTGTACCGACATAAAGAATTATTATTATTATTAATTATTCTCGCCCATAGCCGACGAAATTAGAGAGAGAAAGAAGTATGTCAACGTTCGCACAATCGTCAACCTCTCGCTACCTATTTGATTTAGTTCTGTATGAATGGCGATATTTTTAGGATAACTTGTCTGCATCGTTAACTTAAGATTATATTACTGAATAATTAAAATAAAAAATACGTAATTCTTTATTTTTATTCTAGATTAAAATATAAAAATATTTGCTCTTTAACAAATTCCACGCAGTATAAAATTCAAATTCAAAATTCAAAATACATTTATTGTCTTAAATTGTGGTTGATTGTACATTGTTGGTTACAAAAGAGGTCTCACAATTTACCCCGGGACAGGGCGTACAATATTGTGCTATTTAAAAAAATATATACCTATTAACAATTTTTCTAAATATTAGGCTTGCAAATAAATTACATTTTAGCACAATAATAAATATTATAATACAGAGCCAAACTTTTCCTTCCTTTAATAACAATACCAATATAAAATTTTATAATACGTCAAAGCTAAAAAAACAAAAACTAAACTAAATTAAATATTTAATAAAAAAAACAAAACTAAATTAAAAATAAGTTAAAAAAAAAAAAAAAAAAAAAAAAAATGTCAAGATTTTATATTATTATAATGTCCTAAAAATTATTTATACTTATCTACAGTCGCATACCCTCAAAATATTAGAATATGTCTGTTAGGGTATATGTTATTATTAGCTAACAGGATTACAACTTAAGTACCCTAACCCTTTATTTTATATAGTTTAGGTGTGCAAAATGTTTACTAAAGGATGTTTAGTTTGGACGTAGAGACGCCTGGCAAAGGAGTTGTCAAAGCTTCTGACGGAAAAGTCTGGAGACAGGAAGGCAGGCAATTATTTCTGCTAAAGTATAAGTGAAACTAGACTATTCTTAAGTCTGTGTTTTCTGAAAAGAATATGTATGAATGGTAAACATAATAGTAATATTTGTGTATGATATAATAAAAGAATTTATACCAAGAAATACTTGAGTGATGCTCTCAGCCATTTCACAATTTTTCCACGTTATTATCTAATATTAAAAATGTATAATATGTAGTTTATCAACCATCTAGTTTCCGTAACACAAGACTCGTAGCTTACCACGCAAACTAGATGGCGCTGTGTGACCTAACTGGAAATATATATTATTATTATTTATTGGAATTTTATCTAAGTATATGGTAATCCCAGTGCAGGTCTCGGTTGCTGGTGTCATCTGCAATGCTGCTGTCAATCCTACAGGGCTACACCACATCTCACTCACTGTTAGGGTACATTTTTCTGTAGGTAGGGTAGTTCCCAATTCCCTAAGCATGATGTTTGCGGTTAAATAACAGAATAGGTCTGCTGTGTTTCGAAGCCTAAAATGCTCGAATATTAGATAACATAACCAAGCCAATAACTAGCCATCCATTATCTTCAAGTGTCGTTAAGTCAAGAAAAAGCTATCCCCGACGCAGAGACCTTTTACTTCTTTGTGAAATTCTTTTGTAAGCCCATTGGAGTTTACATTGTGACATTGTGAGGTGGCCATTGTAAAGGCGTATTGTGCCAATGTGGCAGATAAAGTGCAAAACACGCGTAGTAATTTAGTAATCCTTATAATGTCTGAAATAGGTGGTAGGCGGACTGATGGTGGTAATTTGCCCAGTCTGCCGGGGCGTGGAAGTATTCACCGTTCGTGACGATAAACACAGTAAAGTGTATCCACACGTTTCGGGACCAGGCTCAAATTGCCGTCATGCCCAGTTAAACCGGCATAGCGTTGAGGACTGATGCCAGTCATGAGTGTCTGATTTTAGTTACTAATATTCATCGACCCCGTGGTCTACTTACCATCAGGCAAGCGCAAGGTTACATGTCGTGCTATTATAAAAAATAAAAATGTTTTATTATTATTGTGGCGTTCGTCTGAGTAGATAAACATGTTTTTTCACACGTTACTTATATATTTTTTAAAATTTTATATTTCAAATTTCAGCACCTACTCGTACTTTCCAAATGTTCAAAGTTGTCCCAATGGTTGGCTGTGATAAAATGTCTTCCGGCATTAAAGCTCGTCTTAGTATTTGTGAAATAAAGTATTAACACAAAAATAAAATATCAAAATATCGGGTCTTTATCCATCTCTGCAATTTACCTCTAACATAATACTCTGAACATGAAGGCATATTGACTTTATTGTGGGCGTATTTCACAGGACGAACATTCTATAGTCAATCATGGTGTACCCATTGTACCCGTTCCGGGTTTACAGATAGTCCGTACGTTAACCAGCGATATTAAACCAAGTTATATGGTAAACAATAAGCGTTATTCTACTCGATATTTGGATAATCAGCATGATTACATCCCGTAAAACACAAGATTCCAGACGACCTGCTGGAAAATTTGGCTGGTATTCGAGTTTCATTGAATTGAATATACGACAGGTTTATACTCTCAATATCTTTCAGAGGAAGGCGATTAGGATAGTTTTTTTTTTTTTTTAGTAGCACGACATGTGACCTTTGGCCCACCTGATAGTAAGTGGGCAAAGCAAGGTCCATGAATGTTAGCAACTGAAGTCAGACACTCATTACTGACATCAGTCCCTAACGCTATGCCGGCTTGACTAGATGCTTTTTCACACTTCGCTTGAAGGACTCAAGTTATAGGAAAGTGGAAACAAACGGTACAATATTATAATGATAATGGTGTGGTTGTAAGAACATTAATTCATAATTTTTGGTTCGAACCCTGGCATGTACCAATGAGAAATACACTTTTCTTAAGTACTACTATCATTTATTTACAACACCACTGTTGCCTCGTCCGGTTCCACTAATATCAGCTTGTGGAAACGTAATAAATTGTCATTAAAATTAATATCAGAGCTTCGCCAACCCGTCTCACTAGCCTGTAGGCCAAATTATCCAGATATATGTTCTGGAAGGCCCATCTCCAGCAGCGGAGCTCTAGAAGTTCGTCTAGGGACGGTGATGTATGACTTATTTTATACCACGTCTAAAACTTTATACCATTTTTTCAACACACTTGTAAATGTGTTTTCGCAAACAATAATGTAGGAGAGCGTGACTAATGGACGCCATGTATCTATATGACAGCTGTCAAATTTAAGCGCCAGAACTGGGCCGAACGGAAATGGCGGGAAATTCAAATTCAGTCGTTCACTTCTATAATTTAGTCGTTATTAATAAAGTTAATTTAGTTATATTCAATCTAAAAGAATGGTGACTACGGTATTGTGGGTGCATATTTTGACCTGTGCGTGTGGTTCGGTCGGATAGTAAACGACAAAACTCATTAAGTATGTTTACACACTATAACAGTGTTCTGAAAAACCAAATAACCGTATTCCTTCTTTTCTATTTTTCATTCGAACTACACTTTGTAGTATATCATGGTATACAATATATATATATATATATATTACAGCCCCTAGAACACAGCGTCCTAGGCCTCCACTGCTGGTGATGGACCTTCCAGAACATATATCTGGAGAATTTGGCCTACGCTCGCCACGCGGGGAAATGATGTCATTTTTTAATGACAATTTATTAACCATTCCACAAGTTGGTATTAGTGGAACCGGGACCGACGGCCTGACGTACTCTCCGAGGCACAGGAACGGGTGTGTTGTCAATCTATGACAAATGTACATAAGAAAAGTGCATTTCTCATTGGTACATTTTGGGTGGGTTTGAACCGACCTTTGTAGGATTCAAGGGAAGCCAGTCCGCCGATTACAAGTTGGTTTAATTTGGTGGCGCAGTTGAGACGAATCCGTATTCGTATAGATTACCATGAACCCAATATATATATATATATATATGTCATGATATATATATTTTCTCAGGATCTCAAGAGTCTCGTCGTCCTGAGGAGTCTGTAGAGATGCAGCCGCGCCGCTGTGCTCGCCTTCCTCGAGCGCCGGAGCATCTTCAAGACTACGTGTTGTAATCCGGCTGGGGAGAATGTGGTGATCTTAGCCACAGCTAGTGAGCGTAGCTTTACTTTAAAAATATAAAATGCCATAATAGTCACTATGTATAATTTTGCTTAATAAATTGTAGTATATTAACCTGAGTAAATAGGCTTTATTAAGTAAAATTTTACAAAGTGAAAATTACCTATATCATTTTATATTTTTAACGTAAACTGGCTAAGACACGTAGTGGAGACCGAAGTGGGTTGTGACAATTTTTAGATTTAAATAACAATCTTAATAAATAAATGTACGACTATTATAAACTCTATACCTCAATGTAGCTGAATTCTTACTCTTTTAAAAGCAGACATCCGAGCTGTTGCCAGGCAGGTTCCAGGAAATCGTCTCGCATTTGTCACAATTGTCGTCAGTCTCCCAGGTCGAAGTATGCACCCCCAACTTTAGCCACTATCCCTACGCGTACATATAAATTTGGAGTAATTACAATATTAATTTTCTCTATTTATTACATCTGTCGCGTGTGGAATGGTATCCCATCCAGTGTATTTAACTAATTATAAAACCTGATGTCATTCAAGCAAAGTATGAAAAAGTTAGGCCAGCATTGTGACAGATTAAATAAATAAATATAAATAAATATTTCCAGACAGGTCACACAGCGCCTTCTAGTTTCCGTGGTAAGCTACGAGGCTTGTGTTACGGAAACTAGATGGTTGATAAACTACATATTATACTTTTTTTTTTTGTAAATATATACATATTATACATATAAACCCAGACCGAGACAAATTATACAATGTACAACTTGCCCCCGGTGGGAATCGAACCCACGACCTCCCGAGTTCACGGCAACGTTTGTTACCACTAGACCACGGAGGCGGTCGACAGATGTCGGTCGTTAGTAACTGGCGCCAGTTGCTTCCATTAGACCTCGCGTTCGCTTACCATCATCATCATCAGGTGGGCGCGGTCTCACGTGTCGTTTACAGTATAAAAACAATAATATATAGCAAAGTTGGCTCAATATGTACGTACCTGCTTCTCGAAATAAGTATGGTTTCTGGCATCGTACCATAAGGGTTTATGGTCGTGATGATACTTTACTCGGTATACTCGGATTCAGCGTTTGGCTAAATTTAAAACCTTCACCTATTCGCCACCTTAAAGCCCAGACATATATCTTAAAGAATCCCTTCTCCGTACCTCATTTTTAACCGACTTCCAAAAGATTTATGATTTCTTCCTGCAAATTTCTAGCAATTTCCGAGAAAAGGACGATTTGTCGTCTACCGTAATAAAGTGGTCGGCTAATACAGAGAAAATTCTTGAATTTGACAGAATGAATCATGGACTTGTGTAAATTTTAAAATAAATGGTTTTCATGATCACAGCCCCTTAGCACACAGATTATTAGACTTCCACTGTTGGTTGACTGTCTAAAATTTCTAGACAATTTGGCCTACACTGATGTAATTTTTAATGGTAAAACGATTCGACAAGTTGGTATTTTTCCAGGCGCTGTGATAAAAAAAAAGTAAAGTATCATCACGACCGTTTCCCTTTCGGAGTGCTCAGAAACCACGCTTATAAATAAGCGGATTCACATTTAGTCAACTTTACTATAGGCCAATCATGACAAGTGGCAAGCTCGTCAATGTCTCCAGCGTACCAAACTAGAGAAAAATCACAAATAAATTAAATATTTTTTAAATGTATTTATTTACATTAATAAATATTTTTGTGTCCCGACCAGGAATCAAACCCGGAACCTCCGAGTCTAAACCCACCGACTTAACCGCTAGACCACGGAGGCAGGCGCTGTGATGAAAGTAGGTAATACATAGGGACTTCATTTTTATTCGATATTTAAATGTTTTTCAGAAAAAAAATGCACATTCTACCTCTATTTTGGCCGTACCACCCTTCGAGGTTAACGCCGTAAAAATAAATAAAACCCAAGATTCAGTCCACCCCAAAGGGGGCCGACGCATCTGTTTCTAAATTCTAAAAATCTTTTGAACCTCCAAAATGATGTCAAAACATGTCTTTTTTTAGTAAAAATTTATGACTTAGATGTATGCACCGGGCATTCAATACACTTGTTTTGACCGACAAATTATGTGAGATCGTAAGCTGCAAGTATATTTTTATTGGTGATTTTATACGAATAAATAAAATAAAACTACATACTACCTAAGTAATGCAAATACAATTTGATACGTCACTAAAAACTAGAAAAAGGCATAATCTATTTAAAAAAATACTTGTTCTAAAATGCTAACCAATAGTCATAGTGCTAAAGATACTGGCACCATTGCCGCGTTAAATGGCAATGCTGATCCTTTAGCAAATGTTTTCCAGCCCTGTTGTCCCCAAAGGTATTGGCGAGCAGCAGCAAAACGTCTTGGAAATAATCTGGGCATAAACACACATGTTCAAATTCAATATCAAATTAATTAAAAAAAAAAAAACGATTCACATTTAGGCAACTATACTATAGGCCCATCATGACAATTAGCAAGCTCGTCGATGTCTATAGCATTCCAAACTCGATATATAAAAAATAATAATCGGACCAGGAATCGAGCCTAGAACCTCAGATTCTAAATCCAAGGACTTAACCGCTAGACCACGAAGGCAAGAAACAATTATCTGATATGATAGACTAAATGTAAATCTACATCATAAAAACAGTGGTGGTGGCTCTGTTGTAAGAACGCGCCTCCAATAATGAACATTTGTCATAGATTTACAACACCACCATTCCCGTGAGCATGTTAGGTCGTCGGTCCTAGTTCTAATAATAGTTAGTAAATTTTAATTAAAATTTACATCAGGCCCTCGCCAATCCGTTTAGCCAGCGCGGCGAGTGTAGGCCAAATTCTCCAGAAATATGTTCTGGAAGGCCAATCTGTAGCAGTTAAGGTCTAGTACTCTGTGTTCTGTGAGGCTGTCATGACGATGATAATAAATAAATACAAATACAAATCGTTTATTAGCACAAGAATATTGATTTGTTATGGTGAATCCTGTCTTCTGCATGAGCTGAGCTGTATAACAGGAGACAATGTCTTCCAATAATGAACATACAACAATTTAGAAAAAAAATAGAATAAAAAAGGTACAAATTTAGTATGTGCGTGTGGGTGCGATGTCTAAATATGGATGCGTGAGTTTGTGTATATGTATCTGTATGTGCGTGTGTGTATGTATAGGGGAGGGAGTGGGGAAGGGAAGAGAGATAGTGATTCCCAAAAAGCATGGTTTAATTGTATATTTCATTTGGTATTATCAGACCGGAGAGTTCTTAACTTTTTTTAATTCCACTACTGTTTTTACCATTATAACGGGTCATTGTATATTAGTCAAAGTATAAGAATATGGAATAATGTAGTGGTTTCGAGCTCAGATGTCCTTTGGTATAATGCAGAGCAGTTTCCTGTGGATTTATTGCGAGTGTGCTTCGTGAATCTGCTTGTGGTCCGCTGGGGAAATAAAATGTTACTCAAATGCTTTTGTTTTCTCAATATTGTCTATGGGGCGCCATGAACTATGGCACCATATGACCTAAAATATTTTTTTAATTAATCTTTCTAAACCCATTCCCTGCCCAAGCTCATATATTATTAAAATAATAATGATTGATGTCTTTTTCAGTCTGTCAAAGTCAAAGTCTGATGTCGGTCGTTAGTGGCTGGCGTCAGATGCTTCCTTCCGTTCTTAGACCAACTTTACCATCAGGCGGGTGCGATGTCACACCGTGTTCAGTAATTAAACAAAAAATAGTCATGACAAAAATCAGTTTAATTTTTAATGTTAATTAAGTCTCAAATGATATAAATTTTCTTTAAAAAATATATAGACCCACTATGGTGGTAAAAACATCTTAAGCCGTATCCTCTTTTAGCATATTTTATACAGCTTTCAAAGATATTAAATATATTACAAGATTGGGCAAAAAGCCAAACAGTATGAGATTTTATTTTTATTTTTTTATTTATTTATAGTTTACAAAGTACATTTGTGAAAAAATAAAGATTAAATAACACATGACTGTGGTAAAATAATTGTATTAAAAATACACAACACAAATTAGCACATTTTCCAAAAATATCTTGATATTGACTCGCGTCTCTATGACGACCTTCTGTCATAGAGACTAAGATTTGAATATAAACACGCAAGTCATCTACTTATTCCACAACAACACTATTATAAAAATCACCTACTTGCGACTCCAACAAGATGATGTTCCATAAAGCGCCCTGTAAACATTCAAACATGTTTCACAAACGTGTTTGTCAAACTTCACGTTTTATCAAACAATGGCGTAAACGATCTTACCAATCATCAAACAAATTTTGACATCTTGACTTGATTTTGACTCTGTTACATTAAAATTGTACGAAGAATATTTACACTATGTCAGAAATTTTCGCCGTTGTTCACACAACATATTCCCAAAGTTTCATCCCGATCGGTCAAGTAGTTTTGAAATGCATAGGGAACATACATTCATATTTATATATGTAGATGTTTTGCTTATTTGGGGTTATGTTAATGAACCTAATCACGAAACAGAGCATTACTTCTTTATAAAACAAGGTACATTTTTTTTTACATATTCATTCTGAGCTATGGTTCAAATTTCAAGTCTCTAGCTCATCGGAAAGTTCACTGGTACATTAGATGCCATTTTTTATTTTGAAGTGAAGTCACTCGTTCGCCGAATAAAATAACAACCAATGCCCGCTCTGTTTTATATTTGATCTCTTTTACAGCTGAGCGAACTTTACTGGGACATCAGGTGTTTCTGCAGTGGGTGGTCTAAATATGGTAACAGCTCACGCGTTGCCCTTATTATTCCGGATCACGAAACGCAACCGCTTCTGCTCCGTTCTGCCTGAAGTGCTTGCATAGGTTATTTTAATTATTTTTATTCGTATTTTTCTTTTATATTTTTAGGTTGCTTAAACACGAACGATGTTTGATAATAATAACTTATTAGTTAATAATAATAATAAATTCTTTATCTATTGCTCAACTAAAACACATGCTGTTAGCTCATGACAAGTGACGAGCTTGGCACTTGTCATGATTGTAAAATTGGCTAAATGTGATTGCGCTTATTTATAAGGATTGTTTAGGACCACCCCGAAAAGGACAAGGTCGTGATGATACTTTCTTACTTACATGGTGTTAGCTCAAAAAGCAACCAAGCCGCATGTCTAAATGGTATTTTCTGGATACTCCGAATGTCCTCATTATATATATTTTATTATTATATATTTATTACGTACCTATTTTTATATTATTATTATATAATACTATAGTTTGTAGATGCCATCATAGTATTTATGAGTACTACTAGTGAAAACTTTTATATGATTTTCTGTTTCTATTTTCGTGTCAATACTAGTAATAGTTTTCCTTAAAAAAATATAGTATTTATATATGTATATATTTTCCATATTTATAAATATTGATATTTTTTTTATACTAGCACGACACGTGGTCCATGAATGTTAGCAACTGAAATCAGACACTCATGACTGACATCAGTCCCTAACACTACGCCGGCTTGACTTGGCATGACGGCAAATCGAGCCTGATCCCGAAATACTTGGATACACATTACTGGGTCTATCGGCACGAACGATGGATACTTCCCCGGCCCGGCAGAGCAAATTACCAAAAATAATAATACTACGGATAGGGATACAAGTCCCATCCGCGTGGAATGGTGGTAAGAACGCTGGCTGCATTTTCCCGCTGAATTTCAATACTGATTATTTTGGCGAAGAAAAAGCCAGCCCTCTTGTCACCGGAGGAAACGATAGGACGCGGTGGTATGTCTTTTAAAACTTTTTGACGCTTGGACTCTATCGGCCTAGAGTTTATAATATGTAATTTTTTAATATACTTCATACTTGCGCCGCTTGTTGGACTCCACATTTTTCTTCGCGGCCCCCGCTTTATGCACGCTTTAAGTACGTAAGAAAAGTATATTTCTATTTAAGTAAACGAAATGATATATCTGGGCAGTGTTTTCACTGAGGATGGGAAGTATGATAGGGATGTTGAAAGAAGAGTGAACGCGGGAAATAGTGTTAACGGTGCCCTGTGGTCACTGATCGCCAGTCGAAATGTCAGTGACAAAGCTCGGCTCGCCATACACAATACTATGTTGGTACCAACACTTATGTATGGAAGCGAGACGTGGATATGTCAGAATATGCATGAGAGTAGGGTTAATGCAGTAGAAATGAGGTCGCTGCGTCGGTTATGCGGCGTCACTTTGGCGGACCACATACGTAACGTCAAAATACGAAAAATGGTAGGTATAAAAGAAAGCCTATGCTTTATTTTTGTGCCTATGCACAAAAATATGGAAAAGCATGCTACGATGGTTCGGAAATGTTGAAAGGATGAGCGAAGAGAGATTGACGAACCAGATACATAATGCGAAAGTTGTGGGTAAAAGAGGACCTGGCAGACCAAGACACACGTATCACAAACAAATAAATAAAACACTAGCTAAAGGAGAATTAAAAAGCCTTCGTAACAAAAGGGCATGTATGAAGAGGTTGATGAATGTCGATGAAGCGAAAGAGGTATGTCGTGATCGTGTCAAGTGGCGCTCAATTGTCTCTGCCTACCCCGTAAGGGTTCTGGCGTGAAGATATGTATGTATGTAAAAGTATATTTCTCGTTGGTACATGCCAGGGGTCGAACCTACCTCTTTAGGATTTTGAGAAAAGCGTTCTAACAACTGAGCTACTACCACTAGCATACGCATACCATTCATTAATGTCGGAGATCCTTGAAGAAGGTATCCAGCAGTGTAGAGGCAAAACGTGTGTAATGCATCAGCCGAATATTTTTATGGAAAAAATAGTGAATATTACTTCCCTGCTGTAGTGTAAAATCGTAATATTTTTGTAAAATAATTATTTTCCGTAAAAGTCTTTTACGGAATTTAAAACATGCCGATTTCAACAGAAACATTGTTTTAAAGCCGGCAGAATTAAATAAATAAAATTAAGCTTTTTCCCACCAAAAATGCGCGAGGAATAAGAGTATTCCGCGAGGAAATTATACACCTAATGATGTAATAAAAAAAAATAAAAAAATATATTGGAATCCAGAAGAAAGTACATACACGCTAATGGTGGAAAAGGTGCTGAAAATATACAAGAATTATCCCTTTTTGTACCCTACGTCATTCATCCTAGGTATGCTCCACTATAATGTATGGAATACTCATAAAGCAGCCTACAAGGTAATCCTCGAGAAAGTCCAGAAACCATTTCTTAGGTACCTCTATAAAAGAGTAAATGGATACTATCCTTTCCTCTATCCAGCTGAGTATTTGCTGGACGCGTCTGGGGAGTCAATTTTGACTCGAGAAATTTTGGCTTCTCCATACTCGTACAAACTGGCTATTTTAAGCCAATTAGTATAGAAAAGCCAAAAAAATACATTTAGGACATATGGTAGTATTTATTAATAAAGCAAATAAATTGTTTATTTTAAACAAAAATTAAATAAAATAAACTATATTATTAATAATAAAATTGCACACAAAATATACAAAATAAAATTATGTACATAGGCGAGCATAATACCATGAAGGTATTCTCTACCAGCTAACCTTTGGGATAATGATAGATTTATATGATGGGTGTCTGAGATTTTTTAAGTAAATGTAAATATATTAGAATTAAATATACATATTACATAAAATCGACCTACACAAATACTACAATTACAAATTACAACCAAAAGAAATTTAGTATATAAAAATCGATAGAAAATAAAAATTAAATACTTACAAAAAAATAGCTCCCCAAATCGCTGTTTTATGGCATACGCTAGCAGCATTTTCCCTTTGAATTAAGATACTTAATTTTTGTGAGAAAAACTGCCAGCCCTATTGTCACCAGAGACGTCAATGAGTCTTGGAACAATTTCTTTATAGAAAGCTTTTACTTCCAATCCCCACGGGCCCATCGTTTCTACAGCAAACGTCGAAAAAAGTAACTATTGCAAATCGATTAATATTTTCGACGCTTGTTGAACTGCTCTTGTTCCGCTATAACACCAGCTCTAACAGAAGTGCCTTGAAGGTGGAAAGGGGCTAGGGAATCCCAACAGGTAAAATCCCACATCAGGGATTAGCCCAATCTCCAAGGAACCAATGTCATTCCGTCTGGACGTTTGCCATCGTCTCGACTCAGACCGGTTGATTCTAAAATAGATGGGATTGAGACTACTGCAAGCGTCCTACGAATGAGGTGGTTAATGGCGCTGTGACGGAAAAAGTTAATATAGAACCACATATTAGTCTAACGTCAGACCATACAAAGTCACCCAGTGTATAAAATACAACAGTTATAAAAAATTATTAAAGAGTCTAAGAAAATCGGTTTAGACGTAAATACAAATAAATGTGAACTGTATTTTCCTGGTGATTTTGACCAAGAAGTATTTGATTCCTTCAATAACATAGCTCCTGGTATACATTTAGTTAACAGCAAACCTTCCCTTCTTGGTGCCCCACTAACAGATGACGGCATCCCTTCCATGCTGGACTCTAAATTAACATCTCTTAAACTTGCATGTTCAAGATTAGCAGATGTCGACCCACATACTGTTTTATTTTTGCTTAAGAATTGTCTCGCGTCACCACGCTTTATTTACAACTTGCGGACAGCTCCTACATGGGACAGTGACATTTTATTTCAAGTAGACAGCATTTTAAAAACAACAATACAAGATGTCCTTAACATTAACTTGTCGTCTTCCCAATTCATTCAATCCTCATTACCAATATGGTCTGGTGGTTTGGGAGTTAGAAGAGTTTCAGATCTTTCAATACCTGCATACCTCGGTTCTATTTCAAATGTTAAACACCTTTGTCAATCAATCTTGTTAAAAAGTAACAATAATATTTCTCAATTATACAGGGAATCCGAAGTTATTGCTCTATGGAAGACAAAATCCATGCTCACAGATTTACCCACAGTCTGTACTCAGCATGAACTCGACAAACCCATAGTAAAAACAATTTTCAAGTCTCTCCCTAAATTTTCAATTACTGACGAATCACGTCTTTTGGCATCTTGCGAAAGCGAGTCTGGGGCCTGGCTGCGTGCTATTCCCTCACCCAACACGGGCACGCAACTTGATCCCACCTCACTTCGCATCGCTGTTTCACTCAGACTAGGTTGCCAACTATATGAAGCCCATAAGTGCGTTTGCGGCGAATTAGCTGATCCGTTTGGTCACCATGGCTTATCATGCTCAAAAAGTGCAGGCCGTTTCACCCGCCATAGATCCCTAAATTTAATCATTCAAAAGGCACTATCTTCTGCAAATTACCTATCAACATTAGAGCCAACTGGTATATTTCGCAGCGATGGGAAAAGACCAGATGGGCTAACCCTCGTGCCTTATAAACAAGGTAAGTCTTTGGTTTGGGATGCGACGTGTACTGACACCCTTTGTGCTAGTCGTGTTGGTGCGACACGAAAACGAGCAGGTGCAGCGGCTGAATTGGCTGCAAACGGCAAACGCAATAAGTACATAGAGTTGGCAAATCGTTACTATTTTGTGCCGTTTGCCGTAGAGACGATGGTCTGAGGACGCTAAATCGTTAATACGCGACATAAGCGTTGCCATCCGAGCGTCAACAGGTGATCCTTTGAGTAGGGAATATCTTATTCAAAGGATCAGTGTTGCCATCCAACGAGGCAACGTCGCCGGAGTCCTCGGAACATTGGGTTCATCTTCTCCTGGATTCGATGACATGTAGATTATAATCAAGATATTTGTAAGTATTTAGTTTTTATATTAATTAGGTTTATCTTTTAGTTTATTTAATTTAAGGTTTTGTTTAGTTTATTTTTAACTTTATTGTTTAGGTAGCTTTAATTTATATTTACAGTTATTATATAAAAAAGTAAAAAAAAATAACATTCAAATACTTGCAATTTTCTTTTTTGCAAAGAAAACACCATAAATTAATAAGCTAAACCGCAACGAGAACTGTAGACATCCGGAAAGTATGTAAAAACAATTCTGTAGTCGAGTTTATTGCAAATTGGGGTTGAAGACGTACTTATGCGATCGTCGGAATAGCGGGGTCATTGTTGCATATTTTATTTTTAACGACGTATTAAATAAAAAAACAATAATAGATAAATAACTTCTCTTTTGCACTAAAAATACAAATATTCAAATGTTATTTCAAATTATCCGTGGTCTAGTGGTAACAAACGTTGCCGTGAACTCGGGAGGTCGTGGGTTCGATTCCCACCGGGGGCAAGTTGTACATTGTATAATTTGTCTCGGTCTGGGTGTTTATATGTATAATATGTACTTATATATTTACAAAAAAATAAAAAAGTATAATATGTAGTTTATCAACCATCTAGTTTCCGTAACACAAGCTTCGTAGCTTACCACGGAAATTAGATGGCGCTGTGTGACCTGTCTGGATATATTTATTTTTATTTATTTATGTACATTTGCGAGCTTAATGACCTAAGCATTTTCCAACAGCTTACCTTTGGGGGAATGAGAAGAGAGTTTGTGTGCATTTGTATTAGTATATTAACCTACATATCAACTAATAAACAATAAATACATATCGCGTATAACAAGTATGTACACAAATAATAATATATCTAATATAAATATTATGTGGTCTTGTTTTGCTTTTCATGTAATCACATCTATTTTATGTATTTAAATACTTTATTTCCCTTGCCTTCGTATACATGTGAGAATGTACCCAGTGCCCTAGATAGGGCAGTCTGCCTTCTCACGAACTGAACTTTAAGAAGTTCGTTTTTTTTTTATTCTAAGCAGATACATGCTATTAAAAATCTTTAATGACTTAGAAATAATGTTGCCATAGACTCGTGCTGTTACTCGATTGAATAAATTTAATTAAAATTCAGTCTATCAGTACTCAGTCCAGCTATATTCACGATCACTTGTTTTCGTTGAAAAAACTTTAGACATTAACCGGTTGATGGTGATTTTAAAAGTTAGATTCGATAATAATCGCTAAAGGAACAGAGTTGTATTTTAAAATCTTTCGCTTTATTCCCCAAAATCTTGTTTTCAAACGAGTTTCCTTCGTTTTTTATATTTAACTATTGTTGCCCAATCTTTTTTTTTTTTGCAAGATCAAGACCACCGATAGCTAGTCTATCTTGATGTTTAGACTCTTGCTTCAGACCTTTTTTCCAAATTTTGCTAAAAAAAAAGGGCTTCTTTTTTGGGCTTATTGTATTTTTTTTAAATTGTAGAAATATCAAATTTGTACCACTTATTATGGATAATCTAAATAATCATCATGACGACCGTTTCCATTTCAGGGTGGTCAGAAACCACGCTTATAAATAAGCGGATTCACATTTAGCCAACTTTACCTTAGGCCAATCATGACAAGTGGCAAGCTCGTCGATGTCTCCAGCGCACCAAACTCGAGAAATATCACAAATAAATGTAATATAAATTAAATCTATTTATTTACATTAATAAATATTTTTGTGTCCCGACCAGGAATCAAACCCGGTACCTCAGAGTCTAAATCCACAGACTTAATCGCTAGACCACAAAGGCAGTAATTACCTATTGTGAATGACTTGAAATATCTCCAAAAAATAACTTTGTATATATTTTAGATACAAGATCTATAAAACAACAAAATTTCAAGTACATAAAACCAGCAGTTTGTTGACAGATACTAGAGTCTACAATAAGACACAAATATATATTTTCAGTCAGAGCAAGAGTCTTAGCAAGAGTCTTGCGAGACTTGCTAAAACCAAGATTAGGAGTGCAAGAATAAGACCAAGACCGAGACCAGCTGTTCCGATGCAAGACGAAGACTTATCCAGTCTTAGTCTGTAAGTAATAATAATTAGACTAAACTTAAAAGCGACATTTCTTTAATTTTAATTTTATACATATTGATTCCAATACTATATTGATTATTATTTGTTTTACGATTGATACACACAAAAAAAAACAAATAATAAACTATAATGCGAAACATAGTGAATTTAACAGACGGGAGCCCTTCAAAACTAACCGGCACAAATCTTTTCAACAATGGGTTCCGACTGTTCAAGTTCATGTTCTACATTATAATTTATTATTTGTTTTATGTGTGTATCAATCATAAAATTATTTCTATAATTTTTAGCAGTTCTCAAACATTTTGGCGACATAACTCTTGGGGTTAATGTGTTATTTTTTTTTTTTTTTTTTTTTTACGTAGTTGGGTTATATATTTTTTTAACTTTTATTTATTTCATACTTTGTAGTTATTTCATTTTTATATTAGTTTAATATCCTATGCCTTTTTACAGCCTTACAAATTCTGTAATATTTTGTTGTAACAGTTAAAATGATTAATTAATTGTCAATGAAAAAAACAACAAAATAAATCGAATTTAAATCCAATTATTTTATTGTTATTGTCAGTTATTTATTCATAATATTTAGGGAAAAAAATATCAAATTGAGTTTTCTTGTCTACACGGAGTTGAATATCAAATGACCGAAATGATAATAAATTCAAAGGAAGTCGCGAAAAGTTGAAAACTTTGGCAAAATTAATTTCGCAAAGGACGCGCTCTGCAGTATATAAATTTGAAGAAGGTACGTACATTTTTATTGTTTTTGTCCTTGCCTAATTATCTGCTAAGTAAATGACAAATCAAGTATTATGATGACCGAATCATTTGCGGTGTGGCCAGAAAGAAGCGGATTCAGATTTAGCTACTGTTCCTGTTCCTCGAAGAAACCGTCGTCGGTCTCATTTCACTAATACCAACTTGTGGAATCGTTAATAAACAGCCATTAAAAAAATTACACCAGACCCAACAAATCTTTATTGATATGCTATTGAATTTATAAAACAAATACAAATGCATGTATTAATTAGTAGCTCTAGCACGCTTAAACTTTGCGATCGAATGAAAAACATTTATTTT
Organism: Tinea semifulvella; assembly: GCA_910589645.1. Classification (NCBI taxonomy): domain Eukaryota; kingdom Metazoa; phylum Arthropoda; class Insecta; order Lepidoptera; family Tineidae; genus Tinea; species Tinea semifulvella. Next base: position 4,353,680 of record OU342604.1, read on the forward strand.
GTATTTGTTTCATTTGTAAATCTGCTTGAGAGTTTTCCTTGCAGATTTCTTTCTCAGTCAATTTAAACATTAACTGGAAGCTGCTGGTCTTCTGCTAGCAGCTTCTCTTTGTATCACTTTTGAGTAGAATCATACAAAATAATTTAAATAATTACGTGTCATGTCATGTTAAATGCCAGTTATAGATTATTTATTTATTTATTTAGTACACACAGCAGTACATATATTATCACACACATAACATAGTATAATTATAACTTATCTAATATATGTATCAATTAGGTGTCACAGCATTGACCAATATAAAAAGAAGAAGAAATTAAAAACTTAGTAGGTACTGTTAAAACAAAAGAAAAAAAAAATTAACAATAACTATCATTTTTTTATATATAATGGTATTTGTTACAATTTGCCAGTGTAAAAGTTAGGGAAAGACGGGTTAAATAAAGAATAACTATCATATTTACAAAATAAAAATATGACCAGTTACGTGAATAAACATATTTTGACTTTGAAGTGCGACGTAACATAACTTGAAATTAAAGATTAACCTACAGATGATCTTCTATAAACGCCTAAATTTATTGAACAAAAGAATACCTTACCTATAGTCAACATTATTCATAACTTTTTGCTGTAACCAAAAATTCAGGCGCTCTAGAACTGTTTCAAGCTTGTTTTCTTTAGAACCAAAATACTAGTATTGTTATGACCAAATCTATTCTAAAGATACTTGTAATATTAAATAATATTAAATAAATTCTTAAAATAGTCGTACGTACTCTTGCGACTATTTTTTCGACGTTTTCTTTGAATAGCGGTCAATATACCGAAATATTTGCCAAAAATACCATTTCAAAGTTTTGTTTTGGCACGAGTGTCGGGTCCCGGTCCGCACCCTAAGGGCCTGGTTGAGCGGGGGGATGGCTGGCACATGCGTTATGACCGTGATCGGGTGCTGTTGTGGGGGCCTGTGACCTCTGGCGAACACGTTCAATTTATCATGTTTCAATTTATGGTGGGGTACTAGGTATTGTAATCTCATAGGTACTCAGGTGAATTTAAAAGATATTGATTTATATATTGTTGGTGTAATTCTGAATTTGTTTCAATTGTAAATCTTCTATAGCTGAGTTTTCCTTGCAGATTCCTTTCTCAGTCAGATTAAACATTAACAGGTCACTGGAATTTGCTAAGCTGCTAGTCTTCTGCTAACAGCTTACTTCTTGGACCACTTCGCTGCTTAGTCTTCCACTAACAGGAGTAGAATCATTCTAAATAATTTAAATTATGACGTGTCACAAATGCCTGTAATACGTGATTAAAGATATTTCGATTTGACACTTGACCTCCAAAATTGACTTTGTTTTTAATAAAAAAAAAACACTATCAGCCATTAACAGGTTTATTTTTACTTAAGTAATAATTACATACCAAAAATACGTTCGAGAAACTGGCTGTATGAAAGCCTAACCTTTTTACTGGGAACGGATTTCCAGCAAACATATTATAGGAATTCCAAAAACTTTAAAATGCCTTCCATGTAAACCTTAAAATAACATCCTTTAATGCTAATAGATAATTAATTAAGGACCCTGTAATTTAAGGAAATGTTTTACAGAACAAGTCTAATTAAATTTGTAATCTCTATCAAATTTCAAATATCATCAGAATTAAAATTTATTCAGATTAAAATTATATCTACAATCTTAATTATATATTGAGCACTACATTATTATTATTTTATAAGGACTTTTGCCTGATTTAGACGCTAAGGTACCAGGTTCGATTCCTGGTGATTTGTGATATTTCTCGAGTTTGCCACTTGTCATGATGGGCCTATAGTATGTGGATCTGATTCTTTAAACAAAGCGTGGTTTCTGACCACCTCGGAAGTGATACGGTCGTGATGATACTTTCCTTTTTTTTAAAGTCTTCGTTCGACCAACAAATCAATCAGAAATCGACCAAAACTCCTTATTAATAAAGCTAACAGTAGATATTCACGTCAGTCAAGTTAACGTCTATCTTAGACCCCAATCATTACCCTATTTCACGTACCCCTCGATTATAATAGGGCTAAAATCGATTTAGCGCGTATAATAAAGAATCAAATATTCAGAGAAACATCGCGGCGTATAGTAAACGGCAGATGGTGTTGAGAAATAAGGAATTCAAGTTTTAGCATCGATAAAAATCAAATGTCATCAACAGTTCTCAAATGACTTATATTCTCATTTATATTTTTTCTAATTTTTAACCTATTTATTTTATTTTTAAGCGGGCTTTGAGTGCGGCGACCGAATCAAGAAATTCCGTAACGAAAATAAACCTAACACCCCCCACTCCGACCGGCACAGCGGTGCGGCGTTGAAAGCCGTGCATCGTCTAACGTCGTTTCAGTTCGGCAGACTTCGGCTCGGTGTTTGTGTGCGTACGACTAGACGTATGCGTGTAGACTAGCTGCTAACTGCTAATAACTGATTCTATCTCTTTTAGACACAACGCTAGGTGAGACAGCGTGCTTTTTGGCCGCGTCCACGACTAATATTAAAAACTCGAATTAAAACAGCAGTATTTTACTGCATAAATAAAATAAATAAATAATTATAATTGCATAAGTTGATAATTTATTTATGTATTAAAATGAAATGCTATTCAAAATACTAATATTTGTACGCCTTATGGGCAGAGCACTGGTTCACCTGGTTGTTTATAAAATTAACTCTTTGGGTCTGTTAACGAGGACGGACGAACAAATGTTCGGACTCAATATAAATAATTTATGGAAACCAGCTACAAAACTTACCATTGTTTTTAAAAATAGTAAACTAATGTTTATTCAAATATTTAACGGTTTGTCTAGAATTAAAACAATTGACATCAATAATCAAATTTTAGAAGCTGTTAATTATATGGTTGATTTTTTATTCTATACAGGAATTTTTACATTATAAGTGTTGACATATAAATATAATTTTAGTTTATTTTGACATATATAATTATTTGCATACCATTATGGTAAGATACAGCTGGACTGTAAAATTGTATTATCCTATATTTACCTGAATTCTGTGCAATAACGATTTTGAAGTACGAATTTTTGAATTTTAACCCGAGGCTAAACTAATAAATGATTTGGATGGTAGAGTAAAGACTGAAAGAAATACTAAAACTCTGGTAAAATAAAATACTAGTATAATGATAAAAATACAACTTTAAGCTGTTACAATTTTGATCGAATTATTATTGACGTCTCCGTTACAACCAAATTCATGAACGTCTAGGATTTAAATATATTTAAAATCTATCTAATTGTTCCATAACAATTTGAATAATATTTGAATTTCTTCTGAGTCTAAATCCACAGACCTAACCGCTAGACTGCGGTAGTAGGCAGTTGATGGGCCAGGTGAACACGTTTTTGATCTAACGTCAGCAAACGCGGCACCCAACGCGCGGACAGCTTTTTCATGTCTAAATTATGATTTAATATGTGACAAACACGTTCTTTGGACATGTCCATAGCCTCTGCTATCTCTCTCACTTTAATTCGGCGATCGTCTAGCACCATTTCGTGAACCTTAGCGATGTTATCGTCAGTAGTTGCAGTTTTTGGACGTCCCGAACGTCTATTGTCTCCCAAGCTCTTACGGCCACGTTTAAATTCAGCTGCCCAAAATTTCACTGTAGTAAATGATGGTGCAGAGTCCGTACACAGAGTCCAAGTCATCTTTGATTTGCGTAGGCGTATTTCACTTTTTTTTTCATTTCATTTCATTTATTTATTCACCATTTCATACATTTGGTACACTCGGTTTCGTCAGATAGCAAATTAATTATTTTACTAATCATGATAGCGAAAGAATATCAACAAAGAACAGCCTTCGTCGTTACCAGATAAGTACTACCTTCACTAATAGATGCTGTTGTGTTACGCTGTGCAGATGTTACTATAATTTACAGAAATTGCGTTAATGAATATTGTTCCTTACAACTGACCACTTTTGACCCTCTGTAAATTGTAGTGTTGGAACTAAGGACAATAATAATCTGTGATATCGTAAGTAATTATTATATTCTGATTTGAATGACCTAACTTCCAAAACAGGAGAATTTTAATGTAAATTCCTCTTATTAAAGTCAGTTATAAAATATTATTTTTTATCGATAATTGAGTAGGTAGGTCCATCACTAAAGTGTATATTTCGCGCCGAATCCAAATGCGGGCTTTATTTAAATTTGGAATATTACGCTTGTCCCAAACGCGCCAGTTGTAAAGGCATGCTTCTAACTTTTTCTAAGCAACGATATCAAAAGCAGAATCCTTACATCTACTCGTATATGCATTCGGATTATTCGAATATAAATATGTTGTCTTATCTCGATTTCAGAAACGTTCGTACCTTTTTAAAAGATCTTAAAATGAACCTCTTTTTAGGAGGTTATTCACCTCTGTGATCATTTTTTTATATACTTTTTCGGCGTAACATGTCTTGTCAATTATTAAGTATATATTATAAATATATATTTGCCAACTATACACATACATGTATGAGTATTTATACATACATGTCACGCATGCGAGCTTTACATTAACACAAAAGGGAATTAATTAATAATTATATCAAGCGCCGAATAGATGTATTTAAAAAAAACTAGTGTATGCTCACTACATGCAAGACCGAGGTTCATAATTTTCCATGTTCCTCCTTTTGTTTTAGTTTAGTTTTAATCAGACTGTGATTTATCATTAGTAGGTATAGTATATTGTATTGTATTGTTAATATTTAATTTATGTAGGTTATATGTATGTATTAGTATGTAATTATTAATAAGTATGTATATGTTATCAGCATTAAAACTCTTCAAGTTTATTTAGTATTGCACCTTCCTTATATACTTACTGCTCTCGTTGTCCCGAAGGTTTGACCGTCATAGAATGTCTAGCGGCATTAGGTCCGCCTTTGTACTTTGTGCAATTAAGTTTAAATAAAGAAATAAATTACGGCACAAAGAAGCTAGCAAACTACATTTAAGTAACGCATTTGAATCAATAGTAAGTTAGCTATCGAATCGTAAGCTGCGCTGTCTAATGATGCTGTCTCCCTCACTTTCAAAAATGTTTTTCTAATTTATTCGCGGTGATGCAAGATGCAACTGTGGGTGTAACTTTACGTGTAGTGTTGTCTATCAGTTTCATAGTTATCGTAGTGGCAAAAAATGTTCTTATTTAATTTTAAAAATGGTGCGATAAAGGACAATTTATTCCAGCAATTATCAGTGTATTTTTAGCTCATAAAGTACGAGCTCTTTTTGTTTTCCCATACACGTATACTTACAATAAAATATCTTGGTCCTAAAAAGTTAGTCACAAATTTAGTTTTTTTTTTCTTCCTAATTATGGAGTATGATGGTTAAGACCGTAGATTAAGATGACAATGTTCAATTCCTGGCCAGGGCACAATAACTTATTTTATTTATTTGTGTTATTTCTCGAGTCTGGTACGCTAGAGACATCGACGAGCTTGCCACTTGTCATAATGGCCTATAATTATTGTTGGCTAAATGTGATTTAGTTAGAACAGTTTATATTAGAACATTTTCTTTAAAATTATAAAAAATCACCCGTTAAAATTATAAAAACTATTATGAATGTGCGCGAAAGTTTAAAAAGTTTAAACATTTTCTTTGTCTTTCGAAGCATTCTAACAACTATTAATTGCACAAAAAGTGTTAGGGACTGATGTCAGTGTCATGATTGTCTGATTCCACCTGCTAACATTCATATACCTCGCGCGCCACTTACCATCAGATCACAAGGTCACATGTCATGCTAGTATATAATACACCGCCTCCGTGGTCCAGTGGTAACAAACGTTGCCGTGAACTCGGGAGGTCGTGGGTTCGATTCCCACCGGGGGCAAGTTGTACATTGTATAATTTGTCTCGGTCTGGGTGTTTATATGTATAATATGTATATATTTACAAAAAAAAAGTATAATATGTAGTTTATCAACCATCTAGTTTCCGTAACACAAGCCTCGTAGCTTACCACGGAAATTAGATGGCGCTGTGTGACCTGTCTGGAAATAAATATATATATATATATACTAAAAAATATTTTATTAAGTAAAAACAGTTGCTATTGCAATAAGGATTTTCATTTATTATTCTAAGATCGTTATAATCTTTGGAATGACCTACCTTTAGGTATTAGGCAACCTCCAAATCGAGTCATCTTCAAAAATATGGTTTACAAACACTTTCTTTCTAACTAGATTGTCCCAAATTTATGTCTCTTTTTCATTTCCTCACTATCCTCAATTGCAGCAACATCATATTTCACTTCCCTCATCATGTAAGTAGTTTTGTTTTTAAATTATTGTTTATTTATGATGTAATTTATGTTTATATATATATATATGTATATATTTAAATATTACGTATTTATGTATTTGTATATGTATTAGTGTGTAATATTGTTATGTATGTATTAATACTGTTAAGAATAACTTAATTAATGATTGCACCTACCATATATACTGTCTAAATGTCCTTAAGGTTTGGCTGTAAGAGAATGCCTAGTGGCATTAAGTCCGCCTTTGTACATAGTGCAATAAAGTTTTTAAATAAATAAAATAATTATTCGCAGGAATAACGTTTTAGGGCCAACTTAAAACATGCGCTTTTTATGTCTATGTCACTCATTTTGTTTTTTCTCACATTAACTTGGCTCGGCCCATTCGTCATTATCCATCACTTTCGTTTGTAGGAAGTGCGGTTAGGATATTGTATGTCGCGTTCTGTTTTTGTTCATGTCATAATTTTGGCTTGTTCTGACCTAATTTATTATGCAAGTTGCCTTAACAATGAAATTAAATAAATTTATTTGAAACTGCGTGCTACTGCTGGGAAAATATTTAAGCTAACGTTCACTGCAACCCTCGCATTCGCTGCACACGAATCTCACATCTTTGTATTATGCAAAGTTAATCAAGTCAAGTCAAGCCAAGGCGCAGTGGTGGCTCGGTTGTAAGAACGCGTACCTTAAATCCTACAAAGGCCGGTTCAAACCCACTCGGCATGTACCAATGAGAAATACACTTTTCTTACGTACATTTGTTACCAATTCGCTGTCGCAGGAATCGTAGAATCCTCTGCCTACTCTATTCTATACTAAATGAGCCTGCCACACCGAAATTTATTTATTTAAAAACTTTATTGCACAAAGTACAAAGGCAGACTTAATGCCCGAAGACATTCTCTGACAGCCAAACCTTAGGGACAAATTTAACCATATAAAGGTGCAATCATAATAATAATATAATTAATGAAAATTAACAGTAAACTAATATATACTTACATCATATAAAATATTATAATATCAATTAACTAAATACTAATACATACACATTATTATACATAAAGATACATATTTAGAAAGTGTGAATACACCAGTTTTTTAAATAATGTCCTTGTAGTTGCTTGACGTATGTTGACAGGTAGATTATTCCACAAATTAGTAGCAACAACTACAAAAGAGTTAGAGACAAATGAAGAGTGATGAGATAAAAGGGAGTTGTGAGCAGAGCGAAGAGATTTGTCATGAAAAGACGTCAGATAGGCGAAATTGTAAAAAAATACCTCAAGGACAAATTTACCTATCTCTCCTCAATTCATGATAGATCTCTCTCTCTCTTCGTTCGTCACACAATTCTGTTCTATCTATCCCTTCTCATCACTCTAGCTTTCAGTCTAACTCATTCGCAGTAGTGGCCGCAAATCTCTGGAAAAAAATGAATAAAAACCACGCAATGTAATAGTTTGAGTTATAGTCCATACATACATATCTTCACGCCAAATCCCTTGCGGGGTAGGCAGAGACAATTGAGCGCTACTTGTCACGGTCACGACATACCTCTTTCGCTTCTTCGACATTCATCAACCTCTTCATACATGCCCTTTTGTTTCGATGGCTTTTCAACGCACCTTCAGCTATTGTTTTATTAATTTGGTCGTAATATGTGAGTCTAGGTCTGCCAGGGCCTCTTTTACCCACGACTTTCGCATTATATATCTAGTTCGTCAATCTCTCTTCATTCATCCTTTCAACATGCCCGAACCATCGTAGCATGCCTTTCCTTATTTTTGTCCCTATGCTTTCTTTCATACCTACCCTTTTTCGTATTTCGTCATTACGTATGCGGTCCGTCAAAGTGACGCCGCATATCCGACGCAACGATCTCATTTCTACTGCATTAACTCTACTCTCATGCGTATTCTGACATATCCACGTCTCGATTCCATACATAAGTGTTGGTACCAGCATGGCATTGTGTATGGCGAGTCGAGCTTTTAGTCCAGATTTTTTTAATACTAGTAAGTGGCGCGCAAGGTCCATGTGTCAACTGCAACTGCATCCACTTATGACTGACATCAGTCACTAACACTATGCCAGGTTGACTGGACATGACGGCAATTCAAGCCTGATCCAGAAACGTGTATAGCTTTGACCATATTTCTTTAGGCTGATTTTTTTTATTTTATTTTACTTTTTTTTTCGTTACCTATCGCTGCCTGTTATAAGATTGTAAATTTGTTATAGGATCTGTATTAATATTTTAATTGAAAATGGATGCTAACCAACTTTAAATCGTCACCCGAAATAAAAAATGATAAGATAATAATAATAATAATAATATTTTTATTGCATAAGTACAACAGTTTGATAATGATATACTTTGTTAATACAGTACTTAAGGCTATTTGTTAGTTGTACAAAGGGTGTATTAAAGTAGTCTTTCTAACTCCACACCAAGCTACTTGTGTTATGGAAGTTAGTCTATTATTCTAGGTTATAAATTACAATTAAAAATATTAGTGTTTATAAATAATAATTAAATAAATAAAAATATATATTATATGTATAAATATTTTATGTACTTCTAGACTAAGTTATGATACCAACATAAAAAGTAGGTAAGGGTATGTATAGTTAGACGACCAGATCAAGATACTATAATACTATTCCATATAGATCCCTTAACATGATTTTCAAATACCTATTCGATGATATATCAATATAGTTCGTAGACTATTTTTATTTTGATTTTCATAATATTGCTTTATATTAACGTCGGTAATAAAATTGTATTAATGTCATGACACTCAGTGACACTCGCCTGATGAAGACGAATCGACTGACGTGAGAATGTTATATTTTGTTTGTATTATTTGCAACTTGCTTAGTTTAGTTTAGTCAAATCAAAATCAAAATATTTTTATTGTGGATCATAGGTTTTTACTATAGGTACATACTGTTATAATGGTCGCTATGTCCCGTCCATTGGACATACAATAATTATTAAAACATTACAAAAGGTTTTTACAATGTTGTTGATGGGTGATGGTAAGGGGCATGCTAATTGTTCCTCTCATGTTTCGGAAAGATAGTCTGCTACGCTGTAGTAGCATCTTTCAGACAGAAAGCTTTAAAGCTTTGACCTAAAAACTCTCATGTTCTAGTTTTAGTTTAGTTTATATAATAATAAATTTATATAAAGTACAGCCATGTATGACCAATGTGTTACTTTTTTTTTTTTTTTTTCCAGACAGTCACACTGCGCCATCTAATTTCCGTGGTAAGCTTAAGGCTTGTGTTACAGAAACTAGATGGTTGATAAACTACATATTATACTTTTTTTTTTGTAAATATATAAGTACATATAAACACCCAGACCGAGACAAATTATACAATGTACAACTTGCCCCCGGTGGGAATCGAACCCACGACCTCCCGAGTTCACGGCAACGTTTGTTACCACTAGACCACTTATAAGGTATACCTATGTATTTATTTCTGTAATGAGCTGTGGTTTTTGTAATAAATAAATACGAGTAAATCATCAAAATAGGCCAGCGCGTTTTGTCTTCAGTGATTTAGTTTGGCTGATACACACATAACCCTTATTTACGTCGCACAGTCAGGTAAAAAGTGGATTTCAATCGGGTAACAGCATCGGCGAAGATAGGTCTTCTACGTATCTTGTACTATCAATGACCTTCCTTACATAGGGTAAATAAGACCAAGTTTAAAGGGAGTCCCTGCAGCTGCTCTGAGTTTTTGACCAGGACCAGACAATCACTGTTTACAGAGGCTCGCCATGCCTTTGGTGTTAGAAGCTGCTGGACCCAGGACGGCACCATCGTTGTCAAGTTGGCCGATGGTTCGAGGCACAAAATTGTACATCGCATGGACCTGACCACTCTACTTGCTGGACAGCAAGCTCATGGACAGCTGCAGGGTGAACCAAATGTGGTTAGGGATCGTCCCAAGAGAACCAACAGAAGATAATTTCCTACTATTTACTTTTGGACCGAGGCCGGGACCTGTGAGGCATTCTTGTGCTTTGCCTAGAGTGACTTATTATTTTTAGCCTTAGAACAGTGTAAATATTTTATCTTATTATTTTTTTTGTTTGTCTAATGTTATTTGCATTGTTTCTGGCTAAAACATACACTGACAACCACTATAAACTTCCAATTTGTTAAATAAATATACATGTTATTTTGTATGTGGTGAAGTCTGAGTGCGCTTTACTGATCTCGGCCTAAGACTTATAGTCCCTTCTTGGCTGGGTATTACCTCCAATGGTTATTTTGACATGGTGGTACTTCGGCTGGGAGGTGGCTGTTAATATTAAATTCTAATGAGTTGTTTTAGTTTTGGGTTTCTAGTGCTTAGTAATATTGGGTTGGTTGTTGTGATGGTGATGTCAGTAATAGCAATAGTAAATAGTCTCACTAATATATTCTTGTCATTTGGCTGGTACACAGATGTGTCTCATTTAATATCATAATATACAAACTACACAGTTAAGTAAGATATTTATAGATTATTCGCACTGTACGGCAATTATACACAACACACGTTTTATTTTTTACCATTTATAACTTAAATTGTAATAAACAACACACTACACATCGCGAGATAGCCCATTATCATCGCAGAACTAAACTCATTACTCTTTATCAAGTAAAGTTATCTCACACAAAATTGCAAAATACTATACTACAGCACACGCTCGCAGCAGTCAGCCCAGGGTTTTGTCATGCTATATTGTTGGTTGCCTAGATATTGATCAAATAAATCATTATGTTCCAAGGTCATACAAAATAGCAAATTGAGTTCACAAATTGAATAATGATTGATTGACAGTTTTAAAATTATTTTTTGTTTATTTTGTTTGTTTTTTTTTTTATTTGATCAAGGCATTGTAACTAATCTTACAGCCAATCTTTGTTATTATTATTTTTATTTTTTTTTATTTTTAATGTGTTCATATATATATATATTTTAAGTGTTACCTTCATAGGTATTTGTATGTGTGTATACATTGTATAACTTTTTAAAATTATTATGGGCACAAATTATAGCATGGCAATTCCAACTTATTTTTGTTTATATAGGTATAGATATAACTAGTAGATATAATTGTTTTTTCTTTTTCCAAGAACTTTCCTAAGTTTCTGATTGTTTTGTGTTAAAGCAATTACTGATAATAATTACGTGTTAACACTCAACTACTTTTAACAGCTGTAATACGATCGATCTTGGAGAAATCGTTATCGCCAATGTTTTGTTTTTATTGTTGCGACTAACACACCGGCAGGACATGCAGATTAAATTATAAAAAAAACCCCTTTGGATATTTATATTTATATTATAATTATATTTATATATAGGTATATATATATTGTACATTTTAAGTAAGTTTATTATATTATTATAACAATACTACCGTATATGTCAGATACAGAAAGTGATTACTCCTTTCATTCAATTGTAAGCAGCGATACATCTACTGAATTCTATGATTCTGTGGCAGGCTTAGACGTGTTTTTGGACGAACAATTTTCCCCTCATAGGAAGAACTTCAACGTATGTCACATCAATGCAGAAAGTGTGCCTGCACACTACACGGATCTACTCACTACTTTCATCTCTCCTACCGTCATCGACGCTATCCTCATCTCTGAAAGCTGGCTCAAACCCTCACTAAATTCAACATCTTACTCACTTCCTGGTTATGTTCTTATTCGCAATGATCGCACGGGTCGTGGTGGTGGTGGAGTGGCAATCTATCTTCGTGCTGATCTCTCCTATAAAATGGTTCGCTGCTCGCCATCACTTTACTCTGCATCTTGCGAATATATATTTATTGATGTCAGCTTTTCCGGTGCAAACATACTAGTTGGAGTTGTCTACTGCCCTCCGTCTATAAATTACTTCTCGTGTCTTGAAAATACTCTAGATGAGATCGTACCGGGATATACTCACAACTTATTAATGGGAGACTTTAATACATGTCTTCTAGACGACCACGTGTTAACAAAGTCACGTGCCTCCAAGCTATTAAATATCATTTCCTCAGTAAATTTGTCACTCCTGCCAACTGGCTCTACCCATCACCTTGCCACTTCGGATACACTTCTCGATCTAATGTTTACATCCCGCCCTGATTCTATTTCTTGCCATGGTCAGCTCCTAGCCCCTGCCTTCTCCCATCACGATCTCATCTATGCGTCATATAAATTAAAACCTCCCAAATACCGTCCGCCTATTGTTTTTATGCGGCATTTCTGCAGTATAAATATGGAAAGCCTTCGTGATGATACCAGTTTAATAGATTGGAGCTGTCTTGACAAGCTCGAAAATATTGGTGATATTATAGACATTTTTAATTCTGAGATTCTGAAACTTTTTGATCGTCATGCTCCAATACGTCCTACAAAAATTAAGCGTCCCCCAGCGCCATGGATAAGTGAGGCAATCCGCACAGCGATGAGAACTCGTGACTGTGCTTACCGCAAATATAGACGACGTCGTAGTGATGATAACTGGGCTGCATATAGGGCTGCAAGAAATCGGTGCAATCAGGTGTGTAGAACAGCCAAACGCCGCTATTTTCATGAAAACATTAATAATAAATCTTCTTCCAATATTTGGAAGTTCCTTAAATCTCTTGGGTTGGGTCGTACGCAGAGCCAGCCTTCGGTTGGTTCTGTAACACCCGATCAGCTCAATATTCATTTTGCCTCAGCCCCGATGCTTGATGCTGCTATTAAAAGTAGAACTCTGGTGGAGATTTCACAGATGCCGACACTCGACATTGAACCTTTTGGCCTTACAGAAGTTTCTGATGATGTAATCCTTAAGACGATTAACTCCATTACTTCTAAAGCAATAGGATGTGATTCCATTGGTCGTGCTATGATCCTCATTATTATTGATTTACTTTTACCTGTCATTACTCGTATAATAAATTTTTCCCTTACCTCTGGCCAATTCCCATCCTTATGGCGCGGAGCCTATATCATTCCAATTCCTAAAATTACTTCTCCAACACTTCCTTCACATTACCGCCCAATTTCGATTTTGCCATTCCTATCCAAGGTTTTGGAGTCTATTGTTCACAAACAATTATCACTTTTTCTTCAAGAAAATAGGCTCCTTAACCCCCTCCAATCTGGATTTCGCCCCGGTCATAGCACAACTTCAGCTTTACTAAAAGTAACTGAAGATATCCGAAACGGCATGGATGATACTAAAGTCACTGTATTAGTACTCATTGATTTCACAAATGCCTTTAACACAGTTGATCCTGAATTGCTAATCGCTATTTTGTCTCGTCTTAGGATCTCATCAGAAACTTTAAATTGGTTTACACAATATCTTTGTGGTCGTCGACAACAAGTGCGTATAAACGAGGCATCATCGGGCTGGTGTAACTTAGAAGCAGGCGTCCCACAAGGTGGCATTCTCTCTCCTTTACTCTTCTCATTGTTTATAAATAACATCACCTCTTCTCTTCACTGTCATTATCACTTGTACGCCGACGACTTGCAGCTCTATGTCCAGACAGATATCGACACACTCAATAGTGCAATAGCTTGGCTGAATTCCGATTTATGTAATGTTTACTCTTGGTCATCGCGGTTTGGCGTCGCTGTCAACCCGAATAAGTGTCAATCAATTATCATTGGTAGCTCTCGACTACTATCTAAAGTAGATATGAGCACGATTGACCTTGTTCGGTATGATGGCGTGCCAATTGCATTCTCCGGCGAGGTTAAGAACCTTGGTATACACCTCGATTCTCATCTTAGCTGGGGCACGCAGACTGCCAACACTAGTCGTAAAATATTTTCTTCACTGCACTCTCTTAACAAATTCAAAAATTTCTTGCCTATGAAAGCTAAAATAACTTTGGTACAGTCCCTGTTGCTTCCTCTGCTCGACTATGGTGACGTGTGTTGTGTGGATCTCACTGAAGAATTATTAAATAAAATGGAACGTCTACTCAACGCATGCATCAGGTTTATATTTTGTCTTCGTAAATACGACCACATATCACCTTTTCGAAACAAATTAAAGTGGTTAGCCATTCGTCCTCGGAGGAATCGCAGAGTACTCTGCATGTTATACTCAATACTTAATGAGCCCGCTACCCCCAATTACTTAAAAGAGTGCTTCACTTATCTTGGCGCTACCCATGACAAAACTCTCCGTTCTTCCTCTAATTCTACTCTGTCCATTCCCACTCACCATTCTTCTTTTGTCTCAAAGTCCTTTGCAGTTGTAGCCGTAAACCTCTGGAATCAGTTGCCTATAAACATCCGGCAGGCCCAGAGCAGGGCTATCTTTAAAAAACTTGTATATGCACACTACATGAAGTCATAATAAACTTAGTTTAGTTCTGGCGTTGCTGATAATTATACTTGTATTTGATATGGTTATAGATAGTATTACATTTAATTTAATATGTATGTATATTATTATTGTTTTTATGTGTAGTTTATATGTATGTATTTGCATGTAGTATTAGTATGTAGATATGTAAATATTATTTATTTGTATGTGTATGTGTATGTAAGTATGTATTAATTTATATATGTCATTATATTGTCTAATTAAGCCTGTAATTGCACCTACCTTTCATTGTTTAATTGCTCTTGTTGTCCCGAAGGTTTGACTGTCATAGAATGCCTAGCGGCATTAAGTCCGCCTTTGTACTTTGTGCAATAAAGATTTAAATAAATAAATAAATAAATAAATATTATAAAAATCCGTATTGTGAACTAAAATTGTGTGTGACAATGAAATGACAATGTAAAAAACAATTGTATTCTTTTTTGGTACTCGTACATATAAACAGATCAGATAACACTCGGCAGTCCAATTTAAAAGTCTAGTATCTAACAAAAAATAAGTGATTAAAAAAAAGTTAGCAAAGGATTGCCAACCTTAATTAAGGTTGGCCTATATCCAGCAGTGGAAATAATGAATGAAATGTACGCTGTTTCTTTATGTAGATACACGTAACTGAATAACTGTAACCATCATGACTATACAAATTAATTTGTATGTTATATTTTAAGGCAACGTATTGTCGACATACACAAACTGGCACCTACAGGGTGCGCCAGAGAAACTTACTTATTTGAAAAAACTCCCGGGCGGTGAGTTGGGTGGGTAGAGGGGTGAGGGGGGGCGCTATTGGAGGGGGAAGTCCCCAAGTTTGTTTCTTCCTCTAGTCAGTTGCCATCATGCTCTGGCCTAGAGAACAGCGGGCATACGCTGTCGAGAGCTTCTTTTCCATCGGCCGCTCACTTGTTGCTACGCAACGTGCCTTCCGCGCTCGCTTTAAAATTATTCTTTTTTTCTTCCAAGCCTCGAAGAAATAAACGCTAAGGATGTGTGGTTTCAGCAAGATGGAGCCACAGCACACACAGCACGAGGCTCAATGAATTTGTTGCGACAACATTTCCCCGACCGGCTTATCTCACATGGCCGGCTCGCTCTCCAGATTTGGCTCCATACGATTTCTTTTTATGGGGTTATTTGAAATCCCTGGTTTATGTCGATCGGCCACGGACAATAGCTCACCTCAAAAACAACATTCGCGACGTCATTGCCAACATAGCGATTGATATGCTGCAAAGAGTGGACACTAACTTCAGAAATCGACTTAATCAGTGTATGCGCAATGGGGTTCGCCATTTAACTGATGTCATTTTCAAGTCTGTTTAAAAAAAAAAAAGGGATATTGTATTCTAAAATAAAATTAAAATTAAAACAATAACTGAAGTACTTTTGTTTTTAATGACGTTTCAAATAAGTAAGTTTATCTGGCGCACCCTGTACTTACAGCAAAAAACAACAAAAGGACATATCTACTTTTATATAAGTTGGGGATAATTATTTAAAAGTATATAGCAAAAGCAGTTTCCTTATCTGCAATTACTGGGTTTTAAAATTGTTGAGCCTACTGTTGGCGTCACAGAAGAAATTTAATAAAATCCATCCACGCATCTCCTAGTCTGTAAATTGGGAATTTTCTTCGCTTTTCAATCCGTTTCTTTGTTACGTTGTAATGCGTAGATGGTACTACCTATTCACTTTTATAGTGACATCAATTACTCTAGAGTGCTGGCTGCCACTGAAACTAAAATTTTGCCATTTGTCGAGAAGATGGAACGCATCAGTGCAGAACTCGGCCTCTTTATAAACAGAAGCAAAACAAAACTATTTGAGGTAGACTGATCCAACTCGCTAGAACTCACCGGATCTCACCTATTAAATAAACTCGATCCGGCTGCATTCCCATGTTTCAATGCTATAGATGCTTTTGTTCTAAATCATTTTGTTTGTCAGGTTCTTAATAAAAAGTATTGATTCTAAACACCTAATGTTACTATTGCCTATCTCCTAAGCTGTACAACCGTTTCAACTCAATAAATAAAATTACTTACTTAAATCTAAACGAACTAAAAATATCACTTAAATGTTACCTATGTATACCTATGTGTCGATTATGACAGTACCGAAGAGATGATGACATGACAAAATGAACAAAAGGAAAATACAATTGTACGAGTATAATCAACAATCTTACACTCCCAGTTGCACACACAATTACATACACACACACACACACACACACGCACATACACACACACGCACACACACACATACAATACTTTACTTGCTATTTGTGTAACCTCTTTTTCCATTCTTTTTTGTATGATCATTATTGAAAGACACTGTCTCCTGTTAAACAGTACAGCTCATGCAGGAGACAGGGTTCACCATAACGAAACAACATTATTTTGTGTTAATAAACGATTTGTATTTGTATTGCGAAAGGAAGAAATATACTTTAAAAAAAAACTTAAACTTGAAAATTTATTGTGTTTTAGTTTAACTTTATAAGTTAAGTTTTCCTTTCCTAACAAAACCCGAACTAATTACTTTAATACCACAATTTACCCAAACATCAACTTAAGTCCCTAACCTATACCAACAACCACAACAACACAAAGAAACAAAGTTAGTAACAATAAACAAAACATCGCACATTTACACATTAAGCTGACTTTTGCATTTTGCGTATGCGACCTAAAACTTGCGACCAATGTTTTTAACTCTCACGAAAGAAACGCAAGAATATGAGCAACTAAAACAGTCGCTGATTACGAACATTGGATTGGATGTGCGCACTAGTTATCCCCAAAATTATTTCATTGCGAAATCGTCAAGGACTTACAATGAACATTTCTCTCATATTGACATATTTTATTTACCTTTAAAATCTTTTAAAACATAAATAACTCATAGTATAATTTAGACGATTACATAGTCCCACTCAAATTTTAAATTACATCTACATTCGAATCTACACTGTCACAACTACACACACATTTTACATACACGCCAATACTAATACCTTAGCATACAGGAGAACAGGTTAGGGTTTTTTTTTGTTTCAATTTTTTTTTTTTTTTTTATCGCTCACTATATATTATTATTATTATAATATATATATATATATTATTTGTAGTTTTTTTTTTTTATAACAGAAAAAAATATTTTAAATTAACGTTACTTAACTTAAAAGACGAATTAAGTAAGCAAACACCGTCTTTAAAATAAAAAAAGGTTGAATTATTAGAACGGCATTTTTAAGATCACCATATCTTGGAAATCTCGATTTGTACACTTAAAAGCTGCTCACTTCTGCATAATATCCCGAAAATAAAAAAAATCATAATAAAAATACAACATTTATATGCAACTGACAGTTATATTAGGTACCGTCTATCATGCGCCATCTGTCGTGATAAAAAGTTAGTGATACACCCCATTGGCTTTAGTTAAGAATTTTGTAGACTAGGTTTAATTTTAAGCGCTGTTGAATATGTATCTAAATAAATAACTAAATAGTGGACATAGGTCTGCAGACAGTCTAGGTAGGCCATTCCCAATCCTGACAGGCGTCTTACGCGACGCCTTAACAGAGCTAAGCTTCCCACAACGGTACACTGTGCCTTTAACAAAAATCTATACACTCTGACCATTACAGATAGCCTACTGTGTAGACGAATGCATGGCAGAGGAGAGCGCATCTCTTGGAATGTTGCAGTGTGGCTGCGCGTTGAGGTTTTTTCAGATTGTGAGGACTCTTCCAGAGGTCTGCAGGAACGTGACGGGTCTCCTGGCCTTCTTACACCCGTATTCCAAGACTACTCCACTCGAAATTTCATTCTAGCCATAAAACAAAAATGAAGACTGTAATTGTTACAATTAGAGTAAAAAATGGACCCGATTGTACCAGTTTTATTTTAAAGGTCAGCTGTAAGATGGTACATTCGAGGCCATTTTAAATTTTAATCGTAACAATTACAGAGGCTATTTTTGTTTTACAGCTGGATAGAAATGTTGAGTGGAGGAAAGAGAAAAGAAAGGAAACGTCTTAAAATATAATATAACTTTAGTTCCACTTAGTAGGTAAGTAAAATACCGTACGAGGACAATAATTAATCTGGGATTGGAAAAGAACGTCACTTAAGTTTAATCGACACAAAATTAGTAGAAAAGGGCTGCAGATAAACTAACTGATCTTAATAATCGCCAGTGGAACAGACTTCCTTTAATTATCAGACAAGCACCAACTCTTAAAATATTTAAAGATAAGTTATACAAATACTTCATAAACAGAATTATTCGCCATAACTCACTTATTATATATATGAATATATATGTATTTTATATTTAGGTATATATTTATTTGTTTACATATGACATTTATTTATGTATAAGTATAGTTCTTATATGTATGTAATTAATGTGTGTTTTATAAAGTAATAAATAATTTCAACTATCTATTTTCTTCGTAACCTGTTTATTACACATATCTCAGTCACAAAGGTTAGTTGGTAGAAAATGCAATTACGGCATTAAGCTCGCCTATGTACCTGCACTTGCACTTAGTTTTGTACAATAAAGAATTTATTATTATTATTATAATAACTGCCTCCGTGGTCTAGCAGTTAAGTCCTCTCTGATTTAGACTCGGAGGTACCGGGTTCGATTCCTGGAAAAATTCTGACAATAAAATAAGTAATTTAATTCACTATTTTGGTATGCTAGAGACACGACTAGCTTGCCACTTGTCAATATTGCCCTATAGTAAAGTTGGCTAAATGTGAATTTGCTTCTTTATGAGCGTGGCTTTTGACCATTTCGGAAGGTCCTCCATTTCGTGATGATGTTTTACTTTTTTTCTATTAATAATAACTCAAAAAATGCATAATAGAAAATTAAAGGATTCCTTTTTCTTTAATTTGCTAATTGTACTTTCCTCCTTGCGTCGTGATTCCTCATTGATGAGGGTCGTGACCTCCCGATGAATTGGTGTGCGTATTGATGATAGCACGCCACCCGTTCCTGTCTTCGGCGGCATGCACAGCATCATGGACGAGTGTTGGTGGTGGAGCGGATTTGGTCGAACCAGCGTACCTTTGGGTCTCTTTCCTTCCACCTTGCCAGTAACAAAAAGTTTCTCCTGGTTATCCCCTCGTTTTCTGGCAATGTGTCCGAAGTATTGGAGTATGAAATGATGATGAATTGTACTTTACAGAATTGTAAACAAAAACTTATTATAAAAAAATTGGTGTGATTTATTTCATTCTTCGTTATTGCAGTTAAATAACCGCTACTAAGTTGCATGTTGCTAATATTTCTGTCGCATGAATCAAACATCGGCTTAAGAAACACTAGAGACACCACTTGTAACAATCGTAAAACCAACGACATCTGCAAGAATCATAAACATCCGTCATCCTTGTCTTGCACTAATAAATTTATTAAACCATATTGACACTATACAAGTGACAGTAGGTAACAAAATTTAATTTCATTATTATTGTATCGCGACGTCAAGAAGACTTTTTTACATACTTGGGCATGAAATACAATAAGATCTCAACTACCGGTACTGCATTGAGAGGATACTGAACAACGTGAAACGGTTTTTGCCCTTACTCAGATTTATGGGCTGTCCTGCTGAGGCAGGCTATTTGTCTAGTGGATGACACTACAGTGTCTTAAACTCTCGAATCGCTGCTGCTCTACAATCTTACCCGTTCTCCTCAATTTCGCAACCAAACCACACGCAGAGGCGAAAACATGCATACCCATACCGTAGCCACTACCCCTACGCTTACATATAAATTGGAGATTCTTCATCTGTCGTACGCTGAGGATGTGGAATGCTCTTCCAGCCAATGTGTTTCCCCATTCCTGTAAAAATAATGTAGTGGAGGTCTAGGACGCTGTGTTCTAGGGGCTGTAATGAATGAATGAATGAAATACTTAATAATAAAAATTTTGTGAATGGAATGAATGACACTTATTTTTTTTTATTATGTTCAAACCACAGACAAGAAGTTAGTTCCACCTACCAGCTACTAGGCGGCGCCACTTCCCATATAAATAAAAATTTGACAATTCGTTCCATGTTTCCACCCCCTGCCGATAACACTGACCACTCTGTCAATAATGTAGCAACTGAAAAGAAGAAGATATTCCACAAACGTAAACGAATTCCACACAGACTTGACCACTTACTATCCAGATGTAAGCAAACATTGCTTCTTGCAAATGTAGGAAAATACTCGCGTATATTTTCGCAACAAAGATGATTCTGAGAAAACACGAGAAATAATAAATTTTGCAAGGAGTCGTGAGCTGTACTCGGCGCAAAATTAATTTCCTTCCTTGATGGAAAATGTATAAATTAATATACGTTGTTATTTGCCTCCGGAATATATATGAAGGTGCTGCTTAGATTTTAAATGTTATATCGCTCTAATGTTACTTTGCTTATTCTTAAGAAATTGTACGTAAAATGTAATTTTGAACTTGATGAAAAAAAAAAAATTATAACAAGTCTGAAACTATTTTAAAATTATATAACATTTTGACGCTATCATGACAAGTGTTTAAATTTTATTTAAAGATGTCATTAGTTACAAATTGATTTGCTAGAAGTATAAAATCAAATGTTATTTAAATTATTAGTCTTAATCGAAAATTCTTGCAAAAGGTGTGAAATAATACAACAAAAGTATAACAACATTATTAATAATTATAATTAACAACAACAATAACAACTTAATAAATAAATCAACTACAACATGAAGACAGTTGAAAATGACTTAGACGTAATAGGTACAATATTTACAGACTTTTATGAACTCAAATACACAAGCAAGCATTCATCACATATCACATACATTCAAATTAGTAGAGCTAAATCAGTGATGATGATGACCATGATGGATGGTCTTATAAATTGGGATTTTTACTGGGTAGGGTTGAGGTACGTGAACGGTCACAGTCTTCTCAATTTTTATTGGGACGTGCTTTTCAACTGGGTAGGGCACGTGCTTTACTACTGGGTAAGGAACAACTTTTTCAATAGGAATAGAAATTTCAGTCTCAACGGGAACAGCAACTGGCTTGTTAACTGGAACCTTTACTGGGTAAGGCTGGGGCACGCCAATAAGAATTGGCTTTGGGACGTTAATGTGAAGGGTCTTTGGAATAGGAATAGTAACGTGTTTGTAAAGAGGAACTTGAACAGGGCTCTGGGTGTCGGTATGTTCTCCAACTGGGATAGCTTCATGATGTCCGTAACCGCTGAAACCGCCGTCAAAACCACTATGATCAGAACCGCTTTCGTAACCATGACCGGAATCTCCGAAACCTCCGTGACTACCTTCGTCAGAGCCTTGTCCGTATTCATGACCGCCATCTTGGAGGACGAAGCTTCCGTGTCCGTGTCCCTGTCCACCGTCTCCTCCATGACCACCGAAATCTTGAGCAGCTTGTAAGTAAGAGTCATGACCGCCGAAGGATTGACCATGGCCGCCGAACGATGCTTGTCCTTGACCGTGTCCGCCGAAGGAAGCTTGTCCCTGACCGTGTCCACTAAGATCGAAGCTTTGACCACCGAAAGAGTGTCCTCCGAAGTCCCCACCTGATGAGCCGTGTCCTCCGAAACCGCCGGAATGTCCGCCTAAGTCAGCAGCTGAGGCATGTCCGCCAAATCCTCCAGACGAGTGGCCTCCGAAATCTCCACCTGATTGTCCATGTCCTTCTTCGGCTACTTGGTAACCGCCTGAGCCGCCATGACCTGAGAGATCGAAGCTTTGTCCACCATGACCGCCTTGTGATCCGCCGAAGTCGTGGCTAGCTGCAGCGTAACCACCTCCCCCATGATCGCCTCCTCCAAATCCACCATGGCTACCTTCACTGGAATGTGCTCCAAATTCTATGTTGGCCTTGCATGTGGCAATTGCCAAAGCTAATACACAAACCTGTAACAATCAGAAAACATTTGTTAATATTTATCGACTTCCTCTCGCATTATTTTATCTTAAATGTAATTTTATAGGATAGATCAACGGATTTTTAAAGACTAATAAATTATCGTAAGAAACACGTAAACACATAAGCTGAAACGCACATCCGATGCCTACCTAAATGTACATATGGATAAATCTATAGCTATGTTCATACCAATGCGCTATTGAAATTTCATTTTTATTTTCATTTTACGTTTCAACTTTCAATTCGACTTGCGTTAAGCTATTGTGCCATAAGACGCATACAGCTTGTCGTCAAGATGAACGAGTGTAAACTTTTGATCACAACTTGTTGATGTTATGAATACCTTTTTTTGTTTTCTTTACTGCCAAAGCGTTAAAGAGCTAGAGGCATGCGCTATAGTTGCTAAGAAATCCGTCAAAGAAATGGGTCTTGTTGTTCCGGGTGTAGTCGGGTTTAGACATATTGGAGTGAACATAGCGCCGCAGCTCTGTCATTGCAGTGAACGACTTGTCTTAGCAACAATGCTATTAAAAAATGCAGTTACATTTTAATACCTTTGAGAACATTTTGTTGTTTTTTTTATTGTCTTAATGTTTTATTATATTGTGAACTAGCGAACCTCTTGTGAACATACGTTGTGTAACTTACGTTCTCAAAATGAACGCGTGTGAACTTGTATGTACTCACAACTTTTTGATGTTTCCAAAAAAAATCACAACGATTACCATTTTGTGCCATTTGCCGTAGAGACGATGGGCCCTTGGTCTGAGGACACTAAATCTTTAATACGCGACATAAGCGTTGCCATCCGAGCGTCAACAGGTGATCCTATGAGTAGGGAATATCTTATTCAGAGGATCAGTGTTGCCATCCAACGAGGCAACGTCGCCGGAGTCCTCGGAACATTGGGTTCATCTTCTCCTGGATTCGATGATATAATCAAGATATTTGTAAGTATTTAGTTTTTATATTAATTAGGTTTATCTTTTAGTTTATTTAATTTAAGGTTTTGTTTAGTTTTTTTGTAAATATTGTTTTCAAGTAAATAGATGCAAAAAAAAACAAAACTTTTTTTAAAAGTGTTTGAGGCATGCGCTGTCTTCTAACTAGTACGAGTATGCGGTATAGTTGCCAAGATTATATTGTTTCGGGTGTAGTCGTGTTTAGACGTATTGGAGTGAAAATAGCGCGAATCACATTTACAGTGAATGACTTGTCTTAGCCGAAATAGTAAGCTGTCCGCGCTATTCAAAAATGAGGTTACTTTTAAAACCTACCTTTGAGAGAACCGCGCGTAAATATTGAATAGTATTTTTTATTGTATTCACGTTTTATTATTTATTTATTTAAAAACTTTATTGCACAAAGCACAAAGGCGGACTTAATGCCCGTAGAAATTCTCTGACAGCCAAACCTTAGGGACAAATTTGAACAAATATAGGTGCAATGAAAGTAACAGTATTATACAATTATAGGATAATTCAACAAATATTATATACCTACTTATATATTCTTATATATGTATTATAATATCAATATACTAAATACTAATACATACACAAACTTGTACATAAACATACACAAATTACGTTCTGAACTAGCGAACCTTTTATGGACATAATGTTTAACTTACGTTCTGAACAACAGAAAAATGGATTATATCAGTATGTAGATCTCGAACATTGTAAATAATGTTTAACAAAATTTGTGTGCCAGAAATGGCTGAATGTGCAGAACTAACTTACTATTAATATTTACTATTACCATGCTCAATGCAAATAAATAATTTCATTTCATTTCATTTCGTTTAATAGGTTTAGATTCCATTAACATCATAAAATCTATCACAACTGTACGCTATGTTAAATACCGCGGCATAATGATACTCATAATAAGGTGAATGCCCTCTAAGTAACAAGTTTAAAACCACAAATAATTATATCATAAATTAATTTAACGACCAAAATAGACTCCACATGCTGAACCAATCAAAAAACCCAGAATAATACCTTTCACTTTAAGGCATTCTCCTGCCAATTTATATCGAAAATGTACTTTTATCATTAGTGAACTATCTTTCGATTCTTGATAAAACATGGGTGGTCAGAAAGAAGCTAGTTTTTGGAGAATTTGGCCTACACTCGACACGCTGGCCAGATGGGTTGTCGGTGGTGTGATGTATATATATATATATATATTATTTTTATTTCCAGACAGGTCACACAGCGCCATCCAATTTCCGTGGTAAGCTACGAGGCTTGTGTTACGGAAACTACATGGTTGTTAAACTACATATTATATTTTTTTTATTTTTGTAAGTATATAGGTACATATTATACATGTAAACACCCAGACCGAGACAAATTATACAATGTACAACTTGCCCCCAGTGGGAATCGAACCCACGACCTCCCGAGTTCACGGCAACGTTTGTTATCACTAGACCACGGAGGCGGTCAATTTAATAACGATTCTACAAGTTGGTATTAGTGGAACCGGGATCGTTGGCTTAACATCCTCACTGAGGCAGGGAAACGGTGGTGTTTTAAATGTATAAAAAATTTACAGAAAGTATCATCACGACCGTTTCCCTTTCGGGGTGGTCAGAAACCACCCTTATAAATAAGCGGATTCACATTTAGCCAACTTTGCTATAGGCCAATCATGACAAGTGGCAAGCTCGTCGATGCCCGCTTACCAAACTCGAGAAATATCACAAATAAATTAAATATTCTTTATATGTAGGTATAATACATTAATAAATATTTTTGTGTCCCGACCAGGAATCGAACCCGAATCGAAAATTTAAGTAAGAAAATATTTGTCGTTCTGCTAATAGGTTATTCTTTGGACCACTTTGCTGTTTAGTCTTAACAGGAGTACAATTATTTATGACGTAATAGGTTTACGTGAATAAATATATTTTGATTTTAACTTTGATTTATCCAACTATACTATAGGCCCATCATGACAAAACGCAAGCACATCTATGTCTCTAGCGTACCAGACTCCAGAAATATCATGAGTGAAACTGTCACTATTGTTCACTAAAACTTGCCTCATATATTGTGCACGTATTTTGTTTCTAGGCCTTATTATTCTAAGACCCTATAAGAGAGTAATTAAATTACGTCAAAACCACAGTCGGTCTACATAGACCATAAACCGTTACAATGAACAAAAAACAAACAAAACTGAACTAGTTCCGCAACGGATAGCGAATCGATTTACTTTTTACACTAAAAAACTAAAAGTGGATTGTATCAATATGTCTTTGATTCTTTTTTTTGTTTCGGAAGGAAACATTTTGTTAATTTAAGAACACTTTCAAACCAACAGACAATATAAAAATACAGAATATAAATTTATGTCTCATCTACATTACGTTGTGAATTATTTTCTGGGGTAACTGAACTGATCGGGAAATAATATTTAAATCACAAAAAAGTGTATACGAGCAATCTGCAAAATGCAAAACCCAGTACGGACAGTTGCAAGCCATATTTCAAATCATTAAAATTATTGACGTTCCTTATTTTGCACCTATATCGCATCATTTTTAAAATGTTTTTGTAGTTTTAATTTTTATAACAGAATAATGTATTTTAAATTAACGTTCTTCTTAGTCGCTACACTCTTGGCAGAGTGGTCGTGGTCGCCATTGGAGTGCTAGTGGCACGCTTAACAAGCCGTCGCCACTCCTCTCGGACCCCGGCTTTCCTAGTGCACTCATGTAGGGGATGATCCATTGCAACCTTCACCTGATCGGTCCATCTCATCGGAGACCTACCACGCATCCTCTTGCCATCGACTTTCCCCTGGACTACCAAGCGCTCGATTGATGTTTCTCCACGCCGTGACACGTGTCCGAAGATTGTGAGAATGCGTAATTGTACAGTCGAGGAAAGACGCTGTCTGATCCCCAGTTCCTCCAGTATGGATTTGTTTATTCGGAACTCCGTCCATGATATGCCCAGCATTCTCCGCCAACACCACATCTCTAAAGCATTAATTCGTTTTTTTTCTGTTTCGCGTAGGGTCCACGTCTCCGCAGCATACAGAAAAATAGGGAACACAAGAGCTCTAACCAGCCGGATTTTAGTGGCTTTGGTAACGTTTCGGTTCCTCCATATCTTCTCAAAATTAACGTTACCTACCTTTAAAAACGAATTAAGAAAGCGCACACCGTTTTTAAAAATAAAAAAGGTTTTATTAATAGAACGGCAATTTTGAGATCACCATATCTTTGATTTCGCTTGGAAATCTCGATTTGTACACTTAAAAGCTGCTCACTTCGGCATAATATCCAGAAAATGATAAATTTCGTAATGAAAATACAAGTTTTCTATGCAACTGACAGTTATATTAGGTACCATCTATCATGCGCCATCTACCGTGATAAAAAGTTAGTGATTATTTATATATATAAACAGTTTCCACTTATAGTTTCATCGTAAAAAAAAAAAAAAGTAATATAAAAAAATAAAAATAAAATACTTACAAAAAAGATGTCATTATAAAAAAATATTATCAAATTTCAACAACATCAATAAAACTGTCGCTCACATCAGAACTCTAACCTCATTTAATTAATTCGTTACAGAATTTTCTCCTTTTTCTCTTTTTTAGTATCAGTAATAAAGTATGTTTCCTAATTTGGCCAATGTATAAACCCAATTATACTAAATATATAAAAAAATACCTTTATATTTTGTAATGTGCTGTAAATATGAATGAATAAATAAAAATAATTACAAGTGGTTATGAACGTTACACTTTATTGAATTTTAATTATTAATTTTATTATAATTAAAACCTCATTATGTCGAATGATTAGCTAATCACTGATTACTTAATATCTGCTATATCAAAATGAGTTTAGTTAAAAAATAAAACCACGACAGATCTGAGATAAACTAATGGTTATTATTGAAGTTTAAATACCGGTTTGATTTCTCATCTCATTACTTAACTAATAAGTTGCATTTGTAATTGAGTTAGTGGGCTTTGAAACCGATGTTTAAAAGAAAGCAACATGTCAGTAAGTACTGCCTTCGTGGTCTAGCGGTTAAGTCTGTGGATTTAGACTCGGACACAAAAAATATTTATTAATGTAAATAAATGCATTTAATCAATATTAAATTTATTTATGATATTTCTCGAGTTTGGTACGGTGGAGACATCGACGAGCTTGCCCATAGTAAAGTTTGGCTAAATGTGAATCCACTTTATAAGCGTGGTTTCTGACCACCCCGAAAGGGAAACGGTCGTGATGATGATGATACTTTAAGTCCAATATCGAAGCAAGTTTTTGTGCAAGTAAAAGTTCAATATAGTTTATAGTTCCCTTTTACTTTGTGCCTCTCCCTTTCCGACCAGTCTTAAGTAACGACTCCACTTACGATTAAATACTTCACGTTTAAGGTTATATCTTATAAGGAAATCACAATAAATTACATCATTCAACTCTTGTACACCGTATACTCCCTAATTACTCGTTTATGGCATGAGGCATATCGGATGCGTATTATTATTATTACACTAATAGATAGATAGATAGATAAATTATTATTATTACACACATTTAAATGTACATAGGCAAACTTAATTGTCTAGTGACATTTTCTAACAGCTAACCTTTGGGATAGTGAGCAATGATTGTGGGTGCATTAAATCATTAATTGAAAATCGAGATTAATAATAATAATAAATTCGTTTATTGATTCATATTAAAAATATTAGAACTTACAGATAAATGTGCTTAAATTTGATTTAACTATGCGCCAATTAGATCGCTGCTGCTACATTGACCGCCTCCGTGGTCTAGTGGTAACAAACGTTGCCGTGAACTCGGGAGGTCGTGGGTTCGATTCCCACCGGGGGCAAGTTGTACATTGTATAATTTGTCTCGGTCTGGGTGTTTATATTTATATGTATATATTTACAAAAAAAAAAGTATAATATGTAGTTTATCAACCATCTAGTTTCCGTAACACAAGCTTCGTAGCTTACCACGGAAACTAGATGGCGCTGTGTGACCTGTCTGGAAATATAAAAAAAAAAAAACATAGATATGCAGCAGCAGCAATCCACACAGCAGTACACTATACGGCCAGTCTATCCAATACATGTACATTGCTGTCGGGAGCAACATGTCATACAAATTTTGTATGATCTTGTTGTCATAAGTGCGAAGACGGCCAAGAAATGCCGCAACTCTTTGTCTCATAATAGCATCGAATATCTTTACTCTGACTTCAAAGAACTTGCCAGAAGCGCTGCATGATCGTTTTTATGGGTTGCCAAGCAAAATATGTTCAAGAACTATTATTTATTTATTTTGATATAAACAAAACTCTTGTATTATAAATATATTGTATTTGGCCACCAAGTGCACAGGAAAATTTCAAGGCATTGTCAAAACAGCTCGTCGACACCTCGGAAAAGAAGAGGTCTGGACTTTTTTTTTTTTTTTATACTAGTCCGACATGTGACCTTGGGCCCACCTGGTGGTAAGTGGCGCACAAGGTCCATGAATGTTAGCAACTGAAGTCAGACACTTATAACTGCCATCAGTCCCCAACACTATGCCGGCTTGACTAGATGCTTTTTCACACTTCGCTTGAAGGACTTCAAGTTATAGGAAAGTGGAAACACAGAGGCTGGAAGAGCATTCCACATCTTTATCGTACGACAGATGTATGAGGTGGCTTTGGTTTGGGCCAAACGATCAACATTGTCATTCAACGTGTTAATATACTTGTATATAAAGTATGTATTATTTAAACTGTCTAGCGGTTAATTCCCTAGATTTAGACACGAAGGTACCGGGTTCGATTCCTGGTCGGGACACAAAAATATATATTAATTTAAACGAACAAAAACTTTAAAAATTTAATTTATTTGTGATATTTCTTGAGTTTGGTACCTACGCTAAATACATCGACGAGCTTGCCACTTGTCATCATTGGCCTATAGTAAAGTTGGCAAATCCGCTTCTTCGTAAGCGTGGTTTCTGACCACTCCGGAAGGGAGACGGTCGTGATGATACTTCTACTATTTGAAGGTCTATGTAAATAATAATAGTATGTAATTTGTATTTATGTAATATTATTTTAATTTTAATGTGCCCATAAAATGCCTAAAGCATTAAGTTCGCCTTTGTACATTACTTTTAACTTTTTTAGAGAGTTTATAAATAAATTAATGACCTAATAAAAATGCAAATAGAGAATAAAAAAAGGAACGCAATCGGAAATCAAAGTTTCAATAAATAAATCGTCGTTATAACACTTAAATCTAGTTTAGGAATTGTGATAGATTATATAAAATAATGAAAACTAGATCTTCCGTGTTTCTTTCAAAAAATAAGGAAACCATTACAATGTCATCAGACAGCCTTTACGTAATGGAAGCGTAATACATAATGGAGCTAAAAAATTTGAGAATCTGGAGTAACAGTAAAATTTTGTGTAATACTTACTAATCTTTGAATTTACTGACTTTTAGAGATGCACATTATATTTTGAAATACACACATCAAAAGTGTCTAGGGATCAACATATATTTTTGCAATAACTTTTCTCCTGATTGATATTCATTAAAATTTTCTTTAAGGATTGATCAAATAAAATGTTTTCGTTTGTCTACAGTAACGATAAACCAAGTCACCTTTGCATTAGTAAAAAAAATTGCCATTTTCCTAATAAAGGGATTTTTGACATTTGAACCACTAACATTAAAGTTCGAAAAAAAGACTGAAATAACAGTTTTTTTTTTAATTTTATTGGGTAACTTAAACAATTAATAATCCGTGTTTCTACCGCGAACACTAACAACACAAGAACATCGGTTTGGCATACTCAAAATGAGTTCATCCAAATCACGCTGTGGAATGGCCGCCCATGTTCGTTGCAACAACAAAAAAAGGTCTTCTTGCGACTGGATACCCTCCATATTCGGCAGAGCTCTTCTCTGAAGAATATCCCATGCATGCTCAATCGGGTTCAAGTCTGGCGACTGAGCAGGCCAGGGCAGGACATTGATGTTAGCTGCGGCGAGAGTCTGTCTTACAACTCTTGCGGTGTGCGGTCGTGCATTATCATGCATTAACTGAAATAAGGGACCGATATGCACTTGTAGAGGAACGATGACGTCTGATACAACCGTCTCAGCATAAATTTGAGCGTTGAGGTTGCCTCTGATCCAAATCAACTCAGTTCTTCCGCCGATCGAAATACCCGCCCATACCATGATGGTTCCACCACTATAAGGATGGACTTCCTGGCAGGATTTTAATCGCTGTTGGCGTCCAGGGGTTCTCCAGTGTCGTATACGTCTTGTATCCGGCCTCATACCAAAACGAGACTCATCAGAAAAGCACACGAAACGCCATTGTTCTTCTGTCCAATTTCTGTGTTCAAGAGCCCATTGATATCGAGTCCTACGATTGTGCATTGCTATAGGTGGTACCCGTAGCGGTCTTCGGGAATGAAGGTTCACTTCATGCAAGCGGTTTCTGACTGTTTGGTCGCTAATTAAGTTCCCTGAAGAGCGATGAAGGCTCACGGCTAACATCATGGCGGTTATTGTTGGAGTTCTTCGAGCTGTGATTTGAATGTATCGGTCTTGTCTCCGTGTGGTGCAGCGATACCGTCCTCCATGGCGCTCAGCCACGGTACCAGTGGTTCGGTAACGTGTCCAAAGTCGACTGATAACACTCTGACTTGTATTCAGAGCTAAAGCCACAGTACGTTGCCGGGAACCAGCTTCTATCATTCCCACGGCTCTGATCATTTCTTCCCTGCTTAAATGACGTCGCCGCTCCATAATAACGTTGGTTTTAATCAGTAGTAGGGAAACAGTAGCACTAATAATGTCTTCAATGCGTCTTATGTTTTTATAGGGAAAATATTGACAGCTGATTTTCATCTTTTACTCGAATTTGATTGACAGTTCCTGTTTTAAATTATGAAATGCACCAAAAAGGATCCATATAAATTTATAAAATCATAAATTTATTACAAAGCCACATCTCAATCACAAGAAATCCGCATAAACATGCTTGATCCCTAGACTTTTTTGATGTGTGTAATTATAAACTGGTTTAGGTTTATAACAAGTAATTTAATATATATGACCAAAAATAAACGGCTAAAGGAAATATCTGGAGACAGGAAGGCTGGCAATTAATGCTGCCAACGTATTATATATTAGCCTTGCTATACAGAGACGAAATGTTGCTAGTCTTGTTGGGACTATCTCTAATGGGACGTATGCAGATTACATTTATTTTTACACTAGTAGATAGTTTTTTTTATTATGTTTAGTTTCATCATCATCATCAGCCTGTGTCTCTCCACTGCTGGATATAGGCCTCCCCCAAGGCTCGCCACTTCACACGATCTCCTAACATCCTCATCCAACCCCCACCAGCGACCTTCCATAGGTCATCCGTCCAACTAGCAGGGGGTCGACCCACTCTGCGTCTTCCCGTACGTGATCTCCACTCTAGAACCAGTCTACTCCATCGTTCATCGGTTTTACGACAGACATTGCCACTTCAGCTTACTAATTATGAAGGCTATATCTGTAACTTTGGTTCTCCGACGGATTTCCTCGTTTCTGACTTTATCCATCAGAGAAATACCAATCATAGCTCTCTCCATTGCACGCTGAGCGACCTTAATTTGTGGACCAGATCTACTGCCAGTGTCCACTCTGCTCCATACGACAGCACTGGTTGAAAACTCTTGTTTTCAATTCAATGTTTAGTTTGTGGGTATTTAATTGTATTTATTTTCATAAGCTTGTAATTTGAATAAAAATAAGCCAATGGAAACTAATAAATAAATTAAAAGGAACAAGTGGGACACAAAAAAGGAGAATGCAACGGAAATGTCGGTAATTTAAACTCGTTAATTGTCGAAAAGATTAACGGCAAAGATCTGACTGGCGACAAACCAAACACGTAACAAATGTATGTAAACAAGCAGCTTGATAAATTACTACGGTAAACGTTACTTAACCAACAATAAATTACGCAGCAAATGATTGTAATAGGTATTAATAATATATATATATATAGGTATAGTAAATAATTTTAATAATATCTTTCAATTTATAAAAATAATAATTTATGATCAGGAACGGGTTTAAGACTTAGTGGATGTTGGTGCGAGAGTAATTGCACCAAAATGTTTGCACCACTTATTGTCGGATCGGAATCGGAATCATACAGAATTTGTTGAGTTGGGAGAGGAGCAGAATGGTGGATGGTAAGCAATAAAATAAAAAGGAGATCTCCTTTGTAAACTAACCTATAGTAGGTCGCAAGCCCGATACACCATTCTTAGTAGTTTTGCGATAGTTGTGTCCGGTCCATGCCACTTTAGCTTACTTATTTTGAATTTTATTAACTTTGGTTAAAATCCACGCTTCGAATTCTATACATCAGAGTATATCTCTCATAAGCATAGATATCTCCATAGCACTCAGAGCAACTTTGAATTTTTGGACTAGACCAGTGTCACTGTCAGTGTCGACGTCTCTGCTTCGTACGACATTACAATATATTATTTATAAATAAAATGATTTAATGAAACTGCGGAACTGTTCGACATTTGCGAGTTTAAAAAGTCTAATTCGGAACATAATTGTAAAGCGGAACCAAACAATCTGGGTTATTGCTCTTCGTGAATTAAATACACATT
Source organism: Tinea semifulvella (assembly GCA_910589645.1). Classification (NCBI taxonomy): domain Eukaryota; kingdom Metazoa; phylum Arthropoda; class Insecta; order Lepidoptera; family Tineidae; genus Tinea; species Tinea semifulvella. Next base: position 4,387,133 of record OU342604.1, read on the forward strand.
CAATTGTAATAATTTGACACACTTTTCGTTAGCTTTATTGTTATTTTATTACTATTATGTATTAAGTAAACTCTTGTAATGCGGCGTAACTTTAAATTGGTTTTGTGTTATTTTACTTTTTGAACCACATACCGATTCACAAATTATTTATATATTTGGACACTCAAATAAAACTGCTGTAAATTAAGAAATTATTCGAATAGATACAACAAACACAACATTCTAAATTAATTTATGAATTTGTCCATAAATACACATCAATAAAGAGACTTTACGAATTAAGAAAAATAACTTATTATAACACTTGGACAAGATAAGTCATGTATAACGACCATGTCGTACCAAGATCAATCTGCATGGGTAATTCCACTGTCGAAGTTGTGCAAAAATACGTCTACTTGGACAGACTATACAATTTGGTGTAGCCAACTTCAACAAAAAGCCGACAGACGCATTCAGCTAGGATGGGCAGCATTTGGGAAGCTGGGCTCCCCCAAGGACGTAGGCCTCCGCCTATATCCAGCAGTGGAGAGACACAGACTGATAATGATGATGAATAACACAAACTACTAATGACCTGTCTCATTAATGAAATCTAAAGGATTTACAATGATAAATAAGATAAAAATAAAGTAGAAATTAAAAACACATACGTATGTGAAACTAATGATTTAGTGGTGGAACTAATAATTAGGAACAATCTTGGACGAATAACTGATAAATATATCACGTTAGAGTTATAATCGATAAGTAATATTGTTTAGCTTTTACCAGACAGAATTTTGATAGAGAGGATTAAAAGCCAATAGCTGTAGATTATGAATACAAATTTAATACCAATTATAAATATGAATTTGCAAAAAAAACGAAAATATAATTCTAACCTTTCTAATGCCAATCGAACGTGAACAATGGACAGTTAAAATAAATTGCTAAAGGCTAAAACGCAACGTAAAGAACATTTTATTTTTTTTTGGTTGTTATCTATAGGGATAAGTATTTTAAATAGGTAGGTAATTATTATAAATCATTCATAAAATAAAATAAACATAGTTCCGGAGTCAACATCTAAATGGTCAAAACTCTATAGAGTTCTACTGTTACTGTTTTTTTAAATAAGTTTAATTTACCACTGGTACTATAACTCCTACTATAAGAGCAGCCTGCTTACGAACCCAGAGAATTTGTATGTGCATAAGACATATGTACACACGAGTTTTAAAGTGAACTACGTAACTTCAAGTTTTATTTGTAGTCATACACTTTCATTGATCTCAGGTTCTTAGATAGACATAACCGATATAGCATAATCTTTTGTTGTAATCATAGATTATCTTCATTCTACAAGTCCATTCGATAGCCATCTATTCATATCACAAACTGTTTTGATATCATATCAGAGCAATGTCAGTGAGCATGTTATTCCACCCATGCGTAATCATCATCATAACTAAGAAAAGTAAAAGCACTGATCCATTCTAGTTATTTAGTTACGCCATGTTTTGATGCTTGATGAATGCTACTTCAATTAGAAGTGCTGTCATGTCACCAATTTTGTTTTATCCGGTTTTCTTTTTTGACAAGCATAGGTTTAGGTAACGCAATAATGAGCTGCGTAATTGTTACTTCTCCTTTCATTTATTGATATTTGCGTAGATTTGTCCTTAGGGTTAGTTTAATTAATAACGGTACTTATATTTTCTGATTGGTGGCTTGAAAGCTTTTTTCTAGATTCCTTTGCGTATTACTTATTTTTTAACCAATGACTATTTTCTTATTTAATCATTTCATCAGGACGATATATTTTACTTTAGCCACAACTAGTAACTTAAGAAACCTACTTTTTAGTATTACTTTCTGACTTTATATTTCCTGCTTTATTTTATTCTCCTCATCGTGATTCTATTACTGTAAGAAGCTATCTGATCATCTATTTCACCCTATGTACAGTATAGTTGGTAAATATATAGTCGGTTTTTGCTGTGTCCGATCTTTTGAGATGATCTCGATTTATTGAGCAAAATTGTTGCTTTTATTGTTCGAAAATATATACTACAATAGCTTAAAAAAAAAACTTTTAACACGATTATGTATTGTAAACACTTTACTTTATCATTGTAAGGTTATTCCTTTGGACTTTTAATATCATTTGTATTTCTGATATGATCTTTTATTTATTTAATATTTTTTTAATTATAACTATTTGTTACTTGTTATTTTGTAAAAAAAAATATCGTATTTTCGTTTATATCTAAATATTATTTTTATTTAATTTTGCTAGTCTTTTAAAATTTAAATTTAGATAATACATTTTTTGAAAACTATTCCTTTAAAATTTTTGAGATTTTTCGCATAAATATAAATTTATTCCTGCGTTCGATTCGCTAAAATTTAGGGTTATTTTAGATATATTTAATATAGATGTACTTACAAAAGTCTTCATGTCGTTAATGCGTGGTAGATCACGTTGTTCGACCACGGGTTGTGTTGCAGTGATGACTTTTACACCAATGCACTTAGTTTTTATACTTTGCGGAAGTGACTGGAGGAGTCTGAGATAGATTTTGAGAAAGGAATCGACACAAACTTTATAGAGTTAATATTACTACTATACGAAATTCTTTTTTACTTCCTTTTAGTGACGAAAAGTTGTATTTGTTCGTTTAAAAGAATAGTAAAAGTAGATCATTTGTATTTTTTTTATTTTTAATGAGATTGTCAGTGATTATAAATTAAAATGTAATTTATCATTAACAGAGAAATAACAAAACTTGAATACGTACTTTCACATCATACTATCAAATCAATCACTTATAAAACTTACCGTTCTGTGCAAATCAAATATTCCAAAAGACCACAACATGAAGTCGAACAAATATTACAAAACAAATGATCAGAAATGGATTGAAGACTGAGCTTTACTCGGTGGAAGTTGCTGTAAGAGGAATACCAGAAAAAAAATGCACCACGTACTGAAAGAACATAGCCTAAGCAGGTCTGCCGTTAATACATATATATATAAGGAACGAGCTTCCAAGACGGTATTAACGGAATCATACTGTATTTCGTTGGGTAGGGAGAGGAGTAGAATAGTGGATGGTAAGTGTCTTGTTGCACATTAAAAAGGGGAGGCCTCCATTGCAAACCAGCCTATAGTCGACAACATTATTCTCGTCTATTTTTCTCATACACGATGGACCTGGCATCCGCATGGTGGATCCATGAAATGCTAAGAAATTTGTCATCTTCTAGTTTTTTAATATTTTTAGTAGTGTTAGTTTATACGGCATTGTAATGTAAAGAAATATATCAATATAAAACTTCAAAAAAATAACGATTTTTTAGTGTAGTAACTAATCTCGGATGGGGATGACAAATTTTGATGGAGTCCTCCAGCAGTGAAGAGACAGAGGCTGATGATGATTTTTATAAATAAATATCTCTTATCTTTTCTTATAATATCAGGATATCTTGAAAGCTTGTTATTTTTATATAAATACAATGGAAAATGGTACATACTTTCGACGAGAACAACAAATAGGTGGTAGGTGAACTGATGGTGGAATATTCCCAGTCTGCCGGGACGTGGAAGTATCCACACCGTTCGTGCCGATTAACCCAGTTAAATGTAACCACACGTTTTGAGATCAGGCTGGAATTGCCGACATGCCTAGTCAAGCCGGCATAGTGTTAGTTGCTAACATTCATGGACCTCGCGCGTTACATCAGGTAGCAAGGTCACATGTCGTGCTAGAATTATATAAGAAAAAAATATTGGTGGTTTTAGCCACTCTATAGCAGTCCAAGATCCGGCCTCCTACCTGCTTGCGGCCGAAGTCAATTTCTTTAAACGTAACTCTATACCGGTGACTCTGAATGTTCTACTTTTAATTCAAAAAATCAAAATTCATTTAATGTCATAAATTGTGATTGTTTGTACATTTTTGGTTGTTTAACAATTTGGTACCTACCTATTAAACAATTAAATAAAATGAGGCGCAATAAATAACATTTTAGCAAACCATTAAATATTGTCATCATAATATTAATACGGATGGATCGGTTGTAAGATACCCCCGGCATGTACCTATGAGATATACACTTTTCTGACGTACATTTGTCATAGAATTACCACACGTTCCCGTTCCCCAGAAATTTCTGGAAGGCCCATCTCCAACAATGGAGGTCTAGGACTCAGGGGCTGTGATAATGACGGTAATAACTCTCTAACATTTCAATTATTTTAGAAATTTTGAGTATAAATCAGATTTTTTGGAAATAAAATTACGGACACTATAGAGATGTATTATACATTTGTTTTCATTGTACTCGAAAAATAGAGGAAAAAAAATTGGTATATAAAAGTGAAAGTATGTCTGTCTTAAATGGCAGAAAGCTGACTACATTTTTTTTTTAAATTCTGAACACGACATGTGACATCGCGGTCACTAACGACCGGCATCAGTCTCTACCACTATGCCGGCCTAACAAGATGCTTTATTTTTTAAAGACTTGAATAATCTATGTTGAGTGTGCGAGAGAGAGATCCCTACAAAGGTAACAACACTCTTATTTAATGTTAACTGTCAGTGTCAAACGTCATTAAAGTTGACATTCGCACGGATACATATCAGTGTCAATCGCTGTTAAAGTTGAGAATATAAAAATATATTTCGGTAAAACTAAAAGTAGATAGAGATAACGGAATCCACTTTTTGACAATCTAACGTTTTCGCTTAAATTAATAGACTGCCGCCGCTGATTGCCTTTACATTTTGTAATTTTTGACAACCGGTACCTTATTCTTGACGCGATCTAGTTTAAAGAACTATTGCGAAAAACTTCTTTTGTTGTTGATGGATGATGAATGAGGGATAGGGAAGGCAAAGGGTCTAGCCCATACGGCCAAGTCTGACGTAATAGATCTTTATTTCTTATGAGTTAATGAGGTTATCATCAAATTCCAGATGTTGCTGAATTTGATGCTTTTCTTGGAGTTAATCGCAATATTATAGCCCAAACACGTCGGGAGTTCACAGCGCGGGAAAATGCAAAAAATAAACTGCAACTTGTGCGTGCCCATTATACAAAGTCCAATTTATCGTTTTCCATAATTATTCACATTGTAGCACATTATTAAACAAATCAACACCACTTTTGACTAACAATATACAAATTAAAGTAATTAACAAAACAAAAACATGCACTTGACATGTCTGTGAAAATGGCGCAAAGAACTTAAATTAAATAAACTCTACTATTTAAAAAACTTAATTGAACCTAAAAAAACTTATTACGTATATTAATAAAAAAAAAGAAATAGGTACCTACTTACAAAAAAAAACTTCACCAAATCGCTGTCCTATATATGTACACTGGCAGTGTTTCCGTCTGAATTTAATAAATAAAAATAATTGATTTTAAATACTTAATTTTTGAGACATTTTTTTTTATATTCAAAATAATCAAAACTACTTAAAAGTTAAAATTTAAATAAATATAAACTAAACCTAATAAAAATAAACTATTCAAATTCAATTCAAAAATTCTTTATTGCACTAAAAAAATATTGTACATAGGCGGGCTTAATGACTAAGCATTTTCCAACAACCAACCTTTGGGAGTGTGGAGAGGTAACAACGAAGGGTGCAATTTATTATAATAGACTTACATACTAATATTACATATACTGAATAAATATATACATAAATACCTACATATATATAAATATTATATATATATTTTTTTTTTTATACTAACACGACATGTGACCCTGCGCCCACCTGATGGTAAGTGGCGCGCAGGGTCCATGAATGTTAGCAACTGGAATCAGACCCTTATATCCGACATCAGTCCCTAACACTATGCCGGCTTGAATTAGTTAAAATTTAAATTAAGTTAAATTAGTACACACATGGTTAAAGTAACAGTTGATTTAGAATAATAATAATGATAAGGATAAAAAACATAACATAAGTGATTAATATAATAAACTAGGAGACACTATTCTGCTTATTTAGAAAATTGAGTAAAAACTGTCCTGTAGAGACCCTTCAGGGATATTCTCAAGAAGACTGGTAAAATATTCCCTCTGTATAGCGAGGCTTTCCTGTCTCCAGACTTTTTCGTTAGCCGTTTGGACAACTCCTTGATCAGACGCTTGGCTAAGTGCCCCCATGGGCCCATCGTCTGGTCCCCAAACGGCGCAAATTCGTAACCTGTACTGAGGTTAGAATATTTGCGCAGCTTGAGGTTAAAGATAAAAGTAGTAATTTAAAATCATATTCAGATCTTTTTCGAGAATACGATTCGATGCTCAATATAATGTGACAATTGTAGACACATATTATATGGACCGTTCCAATAATACACTAAAGGTTGCAGAAAAGCTGATTATATTTAAACAATCATGGCTATAACCGCTATCAACGAACTACCAATCACGAAGCGTATATGGAAATAGTAATTATTTTATTCTTGCAACCGGCCGTTAGTATATTATTTTCAATTCTTCACTTCACTTAGCTTCACTTTGCTTCACTTCACTTTAATTAGCTTCACTTGGCTTCAACTTGCTTCTCTTCGCTTCACTTCGCTTCACTTCGCTTTACTTCGCTTCACTTCGCTTTCACTTTGCTTCACTTCACTTTAATTAGCTTCACTTCGCTTTACTTCACTTTACTTATCACTGTCTTTTGGATATAAATAAAAAAATATATATAAATATTTAGACAGTATAGATGGTATATAACTTACTGCTAATGCAGTTAAATTTAATGACTATAAGCTAATTTCAAGTTACCAATAACACAACAACCTAAAGAAAATTGAGAATATTGCTATAGTATCGCTTTAGACTATTAGAACTTTCCACTAACGTTAACGTTTGCGTCCGCGTCGTTTTTACAACTAAGATTTTTAAAAATACAAAATTTTGTCACATTTTACATTACATATTATTTTAGTTTACTTTTCAATGAAATACTGCATGCTTATATTGTAATACTTTAATACATAGAATAAAAATAAATAAAGTAAATACGACTAACTATAATTTTTTTTTAATATAAAAAATAATTTTAATTTTATTTATTTAACTTTATTACTCGAAGTAGGTAATATTTTAGTTATTTCCGTTTTATTTTTATTTCTAAAAGGAATTGTATGTTTATTATATATATATATATATATATATATATATATATTGTATGTTATTATATATATATATATATATAATAAACATACAATTATATATATATATTGAATTGTTTCAGCTTTAGTTTTTCGAATAATATTTTGTTTTTTATAATATTGTTATTTTTTATAGCTAATAAAGGCTACTGTGGTAATGTGGTGGTCGCCTATAATAGGTACAACACCTAACTTCTGATTTAGTGTTAAGTACAAATAAGTGTGTGATGTTAGCACTGTTGGCTACCCTATTATAAATAAATACATATGTCTATGTGATCAAAAGAACTAAGAACTCGTCGTATCATAAAATAAAACACTTTTTCCTGTAACACGATACAGTTAGCTTGCTTTATTAGATCTTATTGAATTTCAAATGCCATTGTTATTTTTATATGTAGAGTGATTTGTTTATATAACATGTTTTTCGACTGCCAGCAATTATCTATTAATTATACATTGACCTACTTGAAAATACCAGACCATGGTATACTAGAGACATCGATGAGCTTGCCACTTGTCATGATGGGCCTGTAATAAAGTTGGCTAAATATGAATCAGATTCTTTAAAAAAAGCGTGGCTTGTAACCACTCCGCTAGGGCGTTTTTTAACCAGAGTTTAATCATTTATAATTAATAAATAATAAATATTTCCAGACAGATCACACAGCGCCAGCAACCTTTTTCAGGTCATCCGTCCATCTGGCGGGGGGTCGTTCCACTCGCGTCTTCCCGTACGTGGTCTTTATTGGATTGACAACTGAAAGACGTCTGTCACTACAGAAAGTCACTCTCGACGAGATTGTGTTAATCCGATATTATTTATGTTTATGGTTTATTTAATATACGCACATTGTAGCTTACTAATAGTGTTTACTATGTAGGAGACGATCCACCACCTCAAATCCTATTAGGTTATGGGACCAGAAAAGAAAACCGTAAGTAAAACAATAAAAATCAAAAATATTTCGGATGTCAAAAATGTATGAATAAAAATTACGTAAAAAAATCACAATGTTCGGAGCCCCCAGTACTTCATATAGAATAGAATCTTTACGAAAGGATAATTATGATACATGGCGTATACAAGCGCAAGCCATATTGTTCAGATGTGGTTTATGGAAATATGTGTCAGGCAGTAAGATCAGATCGCAGCGTGAAAATGAAGAAGAGAAATGTATGTTCGATAAACAAGATATGTATGCGAAATCTGAGTTATTTCTGATAATTTCTCCGTCAGAAATAAAACAAGTCCAAACCTGTCAAACGTCAAATGAAGTATGGGAGAAACTCGAGAAGATTTACAGAAGCAAAGGTCCTGCAAGGAAGGCATTACTGTTGAAACAATTGTTGGTATGTAAACATAAGGAAGGCGAAGATATCAGAGATTTTTTAAACCAATTCATGGACAATGTTGACAAATTACGTGAAATGGATATTGAAATAAATAATGATCTTCTGAGTATTATGATGTTAAATACCTTATCTCCAACTTATGAAAACTTCAGAATTGCGATAGAAACCAGGGATAACTTACCTACCCCTGATGACTTAAAAGTAAAAATTATAGAAGAAAGTCATGCTAGAGAAAACCAAACTAGTGAAGAACCGCAAAAAGTGTTTAATGTAAATAAATTCAACAGGAATGGACAGTATTTTAATTTTAAATGTCATATTTGCAAGAAGAAAGGACATAAAGCTAATGAATGTAAATATAATAAGAAAAATAAGTCTTTAAATTATAATGAAAGGAAGAAAAGCATGAGTTATGAAAGAAATAGCAATGCTGAACCTATATGTCTAAATACTAATGAAAGAAATACATGGATTTTGGATAGCGGGTGCACATCTCACATGTGTCACAACGAAGAATATTTCCAAAACATGGATGAAGAAATGACATGCAACTTATTGAAACTAGCTTCGAATGAGCATACAGAAAGAATAGAAGGAAAGGGAAAGGTAACAGTCATATTGAAAGAGAGCATAACAAATTTAAATCATACCTTATATGTACCCAAACTTGCTACTAATTTAATATCAGTCGGAAAAATAACTGATTATGGTTTTTCGGTGTTATTTACGAAAAACAATGCTATAATAAGAGATGAAAATAATATTATAACTATGAAAGCATTCAAGCAACAAGATGGTCTTTATCATGTTAAACCAATTGATATAAGAAAGAAATCTGAGAATGTATATAATGTAAATAGTAGTAGCATGATAGAAACATGGCATAAGAAACTAGGACACATGAATGAAATAGATATGAAAATAGCTATGAAGAATAAAAAGGTAAAAGGTTTAAAGTTTAATGAAAATGAAAAGCTCGGTGATTGCGAAACATGCATTCAAGGTAAAATGACTAAACTACCGTTCAAATCATCAAATAATTGTCCAAGAACTACTGAGAAATTAGAAATCGTACACAGTGATGTATGTGGACCGATGCCGACTGCATCTATTGGAGGTAATAAATATTTCGTTACATTTATTGATGATTTAACCAGATATACGAGAGTATATTGTATGAAACAGAAGAGTGAAGTCCTAATTAAATTTAAGGAATTTAAGAATGAAATGGAAAATGTCACTAAGAATAAAATAAAGTATTTACAATCTGATAATGGAACGGAATACTGTAATAATGAATTTGACAAATATTTGAAGGATAATGGTATTCAGAGAAGGTTAAGTGCGCCATACACACCAGAACAAAATGGTATTGCCGAACGCAAGAATAGAACTTTGGTTGAGAAAGCAAGATCAATGATGATATTATTATTGCGTATAAACATGATTTAAAAAGTATCATGAAGATGTTAACTGAATGTTTTGACATGAGAGACATGGGGGAATTGAATTATTGCTTAGGAATAGAATTTAAAAGAGATAGAGAAGGAATAAAAGTATCTCAAAAACAAAATATTGAAAAAGTATTAAAGAATTTCAATATGGAAACATGTAAGGCTGCACGTACACCGATGGAAGTTGCGTTAAAATTGGAAAAGAATGAAAATCACGTTGAAATGAAAAAGTTTCCATACCAAAGCCTTATTGGTTCTTTAATGTATATAGCACTTGGAACAAGGCCAGATATCATGCATGCGGTTAGTTATTTGAGCCAGTATAATACATGCTATGGTGAAGAACACTGGAAAGCTTGTAAACGTGTTCTAAGGTATTTACAAGGAACAAAAGAACTATGTCTAAATTATAAGAAGTCAGGTAATCCAATAGAAGGATTTGCTGATGCAGATTGGGCATCATGCACTGTAGATAGACGCTCATATACAGGATATTGTTTTATGTATGGAGGAGCAGTCATCAGCTGGGAATCACGGAAGCAGCGAACAGTCGCATTATCTACGTGTGAAGCTGAATTTATGTCCATAACAGAATGTTTTAAAGAAGCCACACATTTACAATCTTTATTAGAAGATATGGGCATAAAACATAAAAAGATGACTATCTACAATGACAACCAAGCAGCTTTAAATTTATGTAAGAATCCAGTAGTGAGCTCTAAGACAAAACATATTAGTATAAAGGAGAATTTTATTAAAGAAAACTTAAGAGCTGGAGCTGTTAACTTGGTGTATAGAAGGACTGACGATATGATGGCTGACATGTTGACGAAGGGACTACCACTCCAGAAGCTGGCCTACCATAGAGAGGCAGCTGGATTAAACTAGGAGTCGTTCGTGTGGAGGAGTATTGGATTGACAACTGAAAGACGTCTGTCACTACAGAAAGTCACTCTCGACGAGATTGTGTTAATCCGATATTATTTATGTTTATGGTTTATTTAATATACGCACATTGTAGCTTACTAATAGTGTTTACTATGTAGGAGACGATCCACCACCTCAAATCCTATTAGTCTTCACTCCAGAACACGTCCACAGAACAACCTAAGTCTTGCTTCAAGCGGTGTTATTATTAAAGATGTCACCACGGCAAGCTAACAATATTAGTTCTCCTTGAAAGTAAAAATAAGCATTTGACATCATTGCAAATGGCACATACTTTCAACGAGAACAACAAAAACCTAGGTGGTATGCGGACTGATGGTGGTAATTTGCCCAGTCTGTCGGGGCGGGGAAGTATCCACCGTTCGTAAAGTGTATCCACATGTTTTGGATCAGGCTCGAATTGCCGTCATGCCCAGTGAAGCCAGCATAATGTTAGGGACTGATGTCAGTTACGAGTGTCTGAATCCAGTTGCTAACATGGACCTTTTGCGCCACTTATAGTATTGCCCAAATCAAGACCAAGACTTAGCTAGTCTAAGTCTCGCAAGACTTCTGCAAGACTCTTACTCTGACTTAATATATATTCTATTTTTCAATTGTACTAAGGAAATCTCTCTCCGCGACGTCTTTAGTGTACCTCCAAGTTTAAATCCACAGAATTAACCGCTAGACCTCGGAGGCAGTAGGTATAGGTAGGATTTAGGTATACTAAAATAAAATTATTTGCAAATGAGCTCTACCAAGTTCCAAAGGTATTTGGAACTTGGGAGTTAATTTTTCCGTATTTTTTTCGTTTTGAACACAAACAAATTCAAAATTACGGACACGACGGAATTAAAATTTATTGAAAACGTAACCCCAAAGAAAGTAAACACATTAGCCAAATTTAGAAAAAAGTCTTTGCAAGTCTTGGTCTTGGTCTGGCATCCTTATCAGTAGTCTTGTTCTTGGTCTTGCAAGACCATTAACCACCGGAACTACATTGTGAGCATCACCAAAACAGCGTCAAAAAAGCTCGGAATACTGAACAAGGTGAAGCGGTTTTCCCGCCATCAGTCAGACTGTTGCTGTACAAAGCACAGATCAGATCATGCGTGGAATACTGTTCACACCTTTGGGATGGTTCAGCCAAGTACCTCACAGATGCTCCAATGTCCTACAGAGGCGAGCTGTTCGAATTGTGGACGATGCCACTATATCTGGAATTCTCGAATCCCTGCAGCTTCGCCGAGATGTAGCTTCTCTGAGCGTGTTCTACCGGCTATACTATGGTGAGTGCTCTGAAGAGCTCTATAACCTAATTCCTTCCTCTCCAGCAACCGCAACCGAACCACACGCACAGGTCAGAATATGCACCCACATACCGTAGTCACTATCCCTTCGCGTACCTATAAATTTGGTGACTCATACATCTGTCGCACAATAAAGATGTGGAATGCTCTTCCAGCCTCTGTGTTTCCACTTTCCTATAACCTGGAGTCCTTCAAGCGAAGTGTGAAAAGGCATGAAATGGCAAGACGAAGACCAAGATTGGGCAACACTAGCCACTTACAATCAGGTCGTCGCAAGGTTACATGTGCCAGTATAAAAAAAATAAAAAATAACATCGGACATCGGTTCTACATCAGACGTGTCCGCCACATTGCCACTTCAGCTTACTATCTCATAGTCGGTTCACCATTAATAGACAGATATCATTGCTATATACACGTCCTAAGTTTACATAAATAAATTTTAAGCTAGATCACGCGACAAAATAAAAAAGTACCTACCATAATTTATGAAAGTATCCTAATTAATAAATAAAACCAGTTTCCGAAACGTCTTTTATCTTGTCCCTTCACCTCTGCCGAAAGTCAAATAATTATCTGTATACTAAAAAAGCATCTTTTAAAAGTAAACAGGCTTATTTTTCCGGCTTTAAACAATTATATTAAAAATTAATATCGTTTATTTGCTAGGATACATGGTTTCTCATGATCCACCAGAATATGGCATGCAAATGTTTAAGGATAATAATAATAATAGCATTACATACAATTTGTCATTTCTTAAATTATGTCAACATTTGTAGGTATTCACAAAATTCCTTAAGACTATAGAAACATTTAGCAGACAGCCAGCGAGATTTTTTATTTATTTATTTAAAAATATTTATAGGTAATAATTTAATATCCGAAGGTATATGATTATAAACTTTTATAGCCATACTTGCACCAACGCCAGGAAGCTTTAAAAAATTGTCGTTTATAATGACGCATGACGGGGTCAATAAGATGCCCTGCGCAAAAGTCAGCATGCTCCTTTTTAGAGGGAAGTAAGGAGCGTTTTAGGTTTCGCCAGAGCGCCTTGGGGTCACGGGAATAACGATTCACATATTGATTAAAATATGCCTGTTTTTCGTTAGTTATAGCAATTTCTTGTATGTTTTGTGTATTCGTACATAATCGTTAACCCGTTAGACGAAAACTAAATGCAAGCCCACCTCGATCCTTGGCGCCACATCAGACTGGAAAATTCTCATGGATACATTTGAACACCATTATATGATCCCAGATGAACTAGCTGTATCAGCCTATAGGCCAAACATCTTAGTGTTTTCTCGGAACTCAAAAAAAGTTATCCTTATTGAACTTACCGTTCCGTGGGAATCAAATATTCCAAAAGACCACAACATGAAGTCGAATAAATATTATGATCTCACAGAAGAAATGATCAGGAACGGGTTCAAGACTCAGCTTTACGCAGTGGAAGTTGGTGCAAGAGGAGTTCCAGCAAAATCTTTGCATCACTTACTGAAATAATTGGGCCCAAGCAGGTCTGCCGTCAATACATTTATGGAACGAGCTTCCAAGACGGCATTAACGGAATCATACATTATATGGTTGGGTAGGGAGAGAAGTAGAATGGTGGATGGTGAGCGTATTATCTCGCAATAGAAAAAAAGGAGGCCTCCTTTTCTTAAACCAGCCTATTGACGGTCGCAAGCCCGAGACACCATTCTTCTCATCTCTTACCCACACACGATGGATCCGGCACCCGCACGGTGAATCCATGGAATGCTTAGAAATTTGTCTTCTTTCTATATTATACATATATATGTAAATAAAGTATGTATAATTTAAGTATCTACGTTACTAGAGGAACAGTGCCCGTGTGGCTCACGAACCTAGGGGGTTTAGGTTCGACAACTTTAGCTCTCCTCCATGCGCACTTCTCTAGGAAGTTTGGGGCCCGTGCAATGTTCTGGAAATGCTTGAAGTGTCCATTGTCAGCCCGATAGAACATACTAAACTTTTTTTACAGAAGTGGTTTCAGCGCCATCTATCACATTTCGCTTGTAGTTTTTACTAATATTATACTTGCCCGCCATCTGTTGGCCATGTTCATAACTGCGTTCTTGTAAAACCTAGAAGGTATTTAAAAAGCTTTGGTAGAGAAAATAATGTTGGATATTGCGTATAGATGTCGCTGAAAATAATATCAGGCTGACGATCATTCATTATGAATTCTAGCTTCCAGAAGTCGATCTATCGGACCGACAACTGACACATCTTTTCCAACACATAGCTCCGTCATGCGCTCGGCCCTAACGGGACACCACTGCGAGCACTGAAGGAGAGCTAGGGTAGACGATCCTACCCCCTTAATTGAGTTACTGGCTGGTGGTTGCCCACTGAGATCCTGTTGGGGGAAACGGGCGAATATCCCCATACCGAACCCAGACCCATTAGCCATCCGGGCCTGGACAACCCTACTGTATGTCTGAACCATTTATCATCCAGTCTTGGATGACACTTCAAACATCACTAAAATATTGCCCAATGTTGCACACATCCATGAGTCATCCAGATCATATTTTTGAAGAAATTGTTGTCTTATATCGCTGGCCAGATGGCCCGGCAATTTCTAAGTCAGGACCGTCTCCGCGAGCGTTTAACATTTTTGTATCCGTCTCGCTCGCACAATACTTACAGCATATTTAAAGATAATTCAAGTCTGAGTAGGTATACTTATGAGAAATATAAGTCTACTTACTTCCTAGGAAATAAAATTACGGAGATTTTTGAGAGATAATAATGATAGATTTGTTTTAGTAAAATATAGTAAAATTGTTATATTTTTATTGCAATTTTTCTCTATCTTAAATGTGCCTATATACATATATATCATCATTACAGCCCCTAGAACACAGCGTCCCAGACCTCCACTGCTGGAGATGGGCTTTCCAGTACATATATCTGGAGAATTTGGCCTACACTCGTCACGCTGGCCAGACGGCTTGGCGAGGATATGATGTCAATGTTTAATGACAATTTATTAACGATTCCACAAGTTGGTATTCGTGGAACCGGACCGACACGGCTTAACGTGCTCTCCGTGGCATAGGAACCGGTGGTTTTGTAAATCTATGACAAATGTACGTAAGAAAAGTGTATTTCTTATTGGTACATGCCGGATGGGTTTTAACCGACCTTTGTAGGATTTACGGAACGCGTTTTTACAACCGAGCCACTACCGCGTCTATATATATAAAAGTGCCTATATGAAAGTCGAAATATGTCTAAAATGTCCGTAATTTTATTTTCTAGAAAGACTACATTACTCAGAAGTACCCACTGAATTGAAAAATATTCTTTGAAAATTATGTATGTGCCAACGAAAGGGCGCTAAAAGCGTTGAGTTTTCAAATGTGCAGGAACATGGTGTTGTAAAACTTGATAAATCCAACCTAGCTTAACCGGTCACTATCTCACTTACTACTCCTCTTTCCCCGAGACACGATGCACCCGCTCAGCAAATCCATAGATTTGAGAAATGTGATTTCTTTTGTGAGTTAATTATAGTACATTAAATATCAATTAAAAGCTACCTAAATAATAAAATTAAAAATAAACTAAACTATAAATAAAAAAAGTCCTCTAGAGACGTCCCATCCGAGATAGTCCCAGGGAGACTGGCAACATTTTCCCTCTGTATAGCGAGGCTAATACGTTGGCAGAAATAATTGCCAGCCTTCCTGTCTCCAGACCTTTCTGTCAGCCGCTTTGACAAGCTTTGGCCAAGCGCCTCGCTGACGGTCCCCATGGGCCCATCGTCTCGACCCCAAACGGCACAAATTCGTAACCGATACCAAGGTTGGCGTATTTGCGCAATTTGAGTGAGATTTTGTGAGTGAGAATCTTTAATATTAGATTGAATATTCTGACCTATATTCTTAAATCGTATTTAATAGCGATCTAGAATATGCACATAGTATAAAGTAGAAAAACAAACAAGGAGACATGAGGCGAGCGACAAACGGTGGATTTAGGGCGTCCCAATTCTCGTGTGTGTTTGCAAACTGCATGCCCATCTTTGACTTATGTTTATTGACCAGGCAATTCTGTGTTCAACCCTCCGCTATATATAATTACTCATCATCATCACTGACCCCAAAAGTCCTAGACCTTCACTGTTGGAGATGGGCATTTCAGCAATTTCTGGAGAATTTGGCCCACACTCGCCACGCTGGCCAGGCGGGTTCGCGAGGGTCTGGTCCGATGTCAATTATTTAATAACATTTTATTAACAATGTCACAAGTTGGTGGTGTTGTAAATCTATCATAAATGTACTTAAGAAAAATGTATTTGTCATTGGTACATACTGGGGTTCGAATCATCTTTAGTCTTTAGTTAAGGAAAGCGTTCTTATAACCAAACTACCACCGTTTGCGTATGTAATTATTATTATTGCGCGAAAAAAAATGTACAGAGGTGAAGATTAATGCCTACAAGGCATTTTCTAACATTTAACCTAAAGTATGAGATAAAATAAAGGATGATGATAATGTTCTGATATAAAATACCTAACAAACAATATACTACATTCACTAAATGCATATTAAGAAATACATACATATTCTATAAGTAATTATATATTTGCCAATTATTTATTGTCAGCCCGATGCTGATTCCTGATTGTCTAAAAAGAATGCAGTAATAAAGTAAAGGGTGTCTAATAGCCAGTGGCAGTTTGTTCTATAGGTGAGCTTCAAAAACAATAAAGAAATCTGAATATCCGCTAGAGGACGGGGATGAAATTTTTAGCTGATTATAATAGGAATAACGTAGCGGAAGGTTATGCGCATGGCACAGAAACTCAAAACGGGGTTTAAAGAAAGCAGGTGCACAAGGATTGTTTAGAATACCATACAGAGACAAGAGGAGATGGGCAGATCTACGAAAGCGGTGCGAAAATTAGAGCTATGAGAGTCCAGGTGGTATAATCGAAGCCATTTTTAACTTAAAATTAACAATTTAAGAGAGTTTAGACTGAGTTTAGCTTAGTATTAAACAAAATAACATAAATTTATTATTTATTTGGTGAATGGTGGCAAGAGCGCTGGCTGCATTTCCCCGCTAAATTGCAATACTGATTCTTTGGGCGAAAAAACAGCCAGCCCTCTTGTCACCGGAGGAGACAAAAAGACGCGGTGTTGTAGTATGTCTTTTAAAAACTTATTTTTGCTTCGACTCCATGGGCCCAGTGTTTCTACAGCAAACGGTACAGATATGTAATCTTTTAATATACTTACATACTTGCGCCGTTTGCCGGACTCTGTATTTACCGCCGCGGCCTCCGCTTTTTGAGCTCCCCTTGAGATGTGACGCGGCGAGGGTGTCGACGCACGTGGCGTCCCACACCAGAGCACGTCCTCGTTCCCAGAGAATCAACGTTACATAAGGTTTCTTGCCATCAACTCGGATTACTCCAGCAGGCTCCAGAAGAGCTGGAACCTCGATGGTGTCTAGAGTCTTTAATAGTATCGTTAAGGGAGCAGTGACGGGAAAGTCTGCCCACACTTTTGGAATAGCAGAGCCAATAAACTCCAAGACAAGAAGTCGACATCCTAAAAAATAACTTCACAATTAGTTATCGATATCCACAGTTAAGTAATTTACAAAACAAACATATTGCACTTTTTGTGATATTTTGTGTATGTGCAAAATAATAGCGTTCAAAAATTATCTAAATGCCCGGTCGGTATTAATTTATGTTGGTCATTGTTGGCCATACTCTGTTTATTTAGCACTACGAGTATAGACTGATAGGTGCTTTAACTGTGTCAGATTTATCACATAACATGGTTTAACTATTTGGACAAGGTTCATGACCTACCACTATGCCGGTTTCCTGAGATTTATAGGCATACATACTAGACTTTGCGGTAAAAGCTTTTAAGAACGCTTGTCAATCTAAAAAAAACGGTCCGCTCGAATCCCACCAAGTACCAATGAGATATTCTTTTCTTACGTATATACTAATAACACACACACAATTTTATATGAAGCAGAGACGTGGACACTGACACTGAGTACAAGATCTCTCAGTGAGCTATGAAGAGAGCTATGCTCAGGATTTCTCTTGAGGATAAAGCCCGAAACGTTGACATTCGTCAGAGAACCAAAGTTACCGACATAGCTTTCAAAATTAGCAAGCAGAAATGGCAAAGGGCTAAACAGTGGATACGTCTGTCGCAGAACCGATGAGCGATGAAGTAGACGAGTTCTAGAGTGGAGACCACGTACTGGAAGACGAAGAGTGGGATGACCTCCCACCAGATATATTCAAATACAAATCGTTTATTAACACAAAAGAATGTTGGTTCGTTATGGTAAACCCAGTCTCCTGCATGAGTTGTGCTGTAAAACAGGAGGCAGTGCCTTCTAATAATGAACATACAAGAAGTTAGAAAAAGATGTTACACATGTAGCATGGAAAGTATAGTATGTGACTGTGAGATGGACAGTTGATTAAAGTAGGTAGGGGGATAATTGGTGTCAGGAGATCGTGTGAAATGGCGAGACTGGAGGGAGGCCTATATCCAGCAGTGGAGAGACACAGGTTGATAATGATGATGATCACATACACCACCGTTCCTGTACCTCAGAGAGCACTTTAGGCAGTAAGTCTCGGTTCTACTAATACCAACTTGTGGAATCGTTAATAAAATATCATTCAAATTGTCATTAGACACTAGCCTGGCCAGCGTGGTGAGTGTAGCCAAAATTCTCCAGATAAATGCTCTAGAAGGCCCTTTTCCAACAGTAGTGGTGTAAGAGTAATAATTGTTAAATCTTTCCTTAAAATCCTAAAAAAATCCCGGCATGTACCAATAAGAAATACACTTTTCTTACGTACACAGATTATCATAGATTTACAATACCTCAGAGAGGACGTTAAACCGTCGGTATCGGTTCCAGTAATACGTTGGTATTAGTAGAATCGTTAATAAATTGACATTCAAAATTGACATTAGAGCCTCGCCAACGTATCTGGCGATCGTGGCGTGTGTCTGACAAATTATTCAGAAAATTCTGAAGATCAGACTATGTGTTTTCGGCATTGTGATGATGATGTGATGACCTTATCTATCTAATCGAGGCCCTGGTGATAGGTACTACAAAGGCGAAGCAAACTCAAACAACAAGTAAATTCATAATTTATTTATCATAAAAGCACGTGAAATAAACATGAAGGTTTCTACTTTCTGTTTTCCATTTCCTCTCCATGGCAATACATTAGTAACATCTAAGCTCACTGTGGCTTACAATAGTTCCAAATAAATATGCTATACAAACTGGAGATTACCAATAGACTAACCTACATATACTCTACTCTATATATGCTGTACTCTAATATACAGCCTTTGTTAGCGCACCACAATACGGCCAAATGGATACTACGAGTATGTATAAAGCCACATTCAGATTCGACAAAGTACTGGCTTTAACTGAATCGTCATATCTGAAATCTGTTAACTAATAATCATGAACAATGATGTGATACTAAACTGTTATTATTATAAGCACAGTAAAGATGAAATATTGTCGACCTGCTGTTTTTAAAAGCGTCGTTTCTGACCTCTTTGCTGAGCATTATAGATTTTATAGTTAATGCATAATTTAAAACGTCTTTTAATCTTTCATAATTCTTACAATATCAAAACTTCCTTCAGTAAAATATTCTATAAATTTATTGTATATAACAAAGTCAATAAAATATGTAATATATATCCACTAAAAAGGTAGAGATCAGCTGGTTACAAACACTAAATTAGCATGATCTTGAAAATACAATATTGTGTGTAGTTGAATAATAATGTGTATTTTATGTTTTTAGTTGTAAAAGATATTGTGAAAACTTTTAATTGGCATCTAGTTTTTACGAGTATATAAGTAAGTGTTAAAACCTGCAAATTTTCCTTGAAGATAATTAAATAAATAAAAATAATCAATTTTGGAATTGGTAAATAGTGGAAAGTGAAAAAGGTTTAATGTAATAATGGTATATTGGCAGATGAATTGGGTCTGGATAATAGCATTTATGTACAAATTCATTTAGAAACACACAAATAGTTCGGTAAGCAGAGTTGTTTTCAAAGAATTGATCAATTTAAATGTTTCAAATGTATATTGTATAGTATTTAAAGACAATAAAGTTTATTATTATTAACTGATTTTTTATGTAGTCAGAAACTCGTTATCACAGCAATCTATACTAGACCTATCATGCTATGGATATTCTCTAATGTACCTCTAAGCCACTAATTCGTCAAAGTGGCTTTAACTAAATCGTCCCGACGAAAATCTGATACACAATAATTACAGCCAATGATGTGATAATGAACTTTTTGACATCGATAAGTTTTCCACCTTTTATGATGGGATATGGGTTAAAGTTGATACATAAACCTGGGTATATGGACTCATTAAAATTCAAAAACCTTGTTTTTAAAGCAAACTTAGTAAGGTACATCATGCCAAGTCGTTTAGGCGTACTTGTAAAAACGGGACACAGGTTTTAGCCTATGCTAGGCTATGATGGCAGTAATTATTATTATTATATTCATTCATTACTACATAGGCTTTCCTTCTTCACCTGCTTCCAGATAGTTTCCTGGATCTAGATGCTACAAAATTCGCTGGTATTTTTGTACAATATAAGATTTATATTCCCTATGTCTTTATCTTTTTTCCTCAAGAAGTTTTTCGTAAAAGTAAAGTTCGTAGTACTGTCAAAGGAAAATTCATGTTGGTAGATCAGAGTAGGTCCAGCATTGATATTCTAAGCTCTTTAATTAGACTACAGTTGGGAGTCACGTTACGATGAACAATTGCATATCTGAACCCAGCCTAATGGTGTAGGCTGGATGAAACACAATGTCAGAGTTCTGCCAACCTAAATCCTTGTATTTTGGTGCCCGTTGGACATGTAACATGCTTCAATCACAAAGCGCACTCCAGGGAGGGGCATTTACCCGGTACGTAACATAACCACGTTTCCATTTATAGGTCATCGGTTATACACGTCAGTCTAATTATTAATATTAGGATTAATCGACAATATTTGGATTTGTGGGCAACAGTTACGGCCATAGAAATGAACGCTTCTTTTCTCGTATCGAATAAAGCTTTTCATTAAAGACTTGCGATGTCGTTTAACATGTTTATTTATGAGAAACTATTTACAATATACTTACTTAAACTTCTCAGTAAAAGCGACAATATATAAGAATAATGCAGTAGAAATGAGGTCGTTGCGTCGGATATGCGGCGTAGCTTAGAAGGACCGCATACATAACGTGGAATTACGAAAAAGTAAAAGAAAGCATAGGGACAAACATGAGGAAAGGCATGCTACGATGGTTCGGGCCTGTTGAAAGGATGAGCGAAGAAAGATTGACGAACCAGGTATATAATGCAAAAGTTGTGGGTAAAAGAGGCCCTGGCAGACTGACACTCACATATCACGATCAAATAAATATAACACTAGGTGCATTAAAAAGCCTTCGTAACAAAAGAGCATGTATGAAGAGGTTGATGAATGTCGACAAAGCAAAAGTGATCATAAAGTGGCGCTCACTTGCCTCAGCTTACCACACAAGGCATCTGGCGTGAAGATATGTATGAGAATTAAGTTATATTTAACCTAAGATGTATACAGCACTTTACATATATAATAACAGCAGAAACAATACATATATGTAGATTGAAGTAAGAAGACATTATAATATATATTTTTATGAACTACATTAATTATTATAAACACATCATCATCGTGAAGCCATAACTAATAGTGAAAACTGCTAGGTGTCTCCTAAATAATATGGGCGGTCAGACCATTATCCATCAATGACCTAGCTAGTACAAGTTGGTAATAAACACGTAATTTACGTTAATAACCAGCAGAATATTTAAATTCACGAAAACAATGGAAACAAATTACCCAGTGTAGAACAGAGTCAACATAATGGATGGGCATTGCATTTGGCGAGCTCCCAAATTTACTGGCACACTAACATATGTTGCTTTCTCTCTAATGTGAAATGAAAATACATATCTGAGAGGCTGTAGACATAGTTTAATTGAATCTCGGTTAGTTTTTAAACGATTTCATATAATACCTACGTGAGGATGGAACTTTGTTTAAATAAATCATAAATGTACAGAATACACGTCGTATTCGATGTAGTACATATGCAAGCACTCGTATAATTTACTTTCAAGCTGAAGTAGTCAGACTATAACTATTTTGACATCACAGTACATATATGCTTGTACATTTATATATACCAGTTTTAGTTAAGTTAGCTTAAGTTTGGGTTTTTAAAGTTTCCGCTAATTTCCTTATATCCTTATTCCGTATATGTATATATATATGTATGTATGTGTATATAACATTTTAATTTTAGTTTAGTAGTAGAAAATATTATTTTGTTTTGACATAATTATACCATATAATTTTTGCATGACAACTCCCTTTTACAGCAGTATCTATTAGTGTAGGTAGTACCTATCTGGTAACAACGAAGGCTGTTCTTTGCTGTCATTCATTCGCTATCATGATTAGTAAAATAATTAATTTGTAATCTGACGAAAAGGAGGGTACCAAATATATGAAATGGTGAATAAATAAATGAAATGAAATACGTAAAATAGAAGAACGAAGGAGTAGACGGGGATGAGTGGATTCATCTGACAGAGACGTGGAGTAAGGACCTATAGATCGTTTGCCATGGTGAGCCTAGATATACATCTTTTGTGAACAAAGGTGACGCGAGTCATGTTACTACAGTTTGCCACTCAGGTTAAAGGTAAGCACAAGATGTTCATCCGTTCCCGACTTACTTATGCTGCGTCAGCTTGGTATCACCTTCTACTGAAAACTAACACGGACAAGATACAGAGCAGAACATAAAGCTTACAGTGGTATCCGGAGCGCTGTGGTACGTTTTTTATGGAATGCTGCGTGTATTCCATGATCGAATTGGTAACCTAAATTTTCCCGCGTTGTACTTAACGGTTCATTACAATCTCATTATTACCATTATCATGCTGTCTTTCCACTAAAGGCTTTCCCAAAGCTTTTGTAATTTCCATATCCTCTCTCTAATTATTAAACTTTGATTATTATAACTTTGTCACGTTAGATTTGCCTCTGTTATCCTTCTGTGCTTTGATATCAAATAGACGTTTGATAATAAGTGGATATTGCGTCCTCCATATTGAACCCAAAGCAATCAGGTAAAATCCCCAAGGAAAATTATCTCCTAGCGAAAATCACCCATAAGTTTAATTGGGTAATGAATATATTTGCATGGGAAATCGTCGGTGAAGTAAAACTGTTTTAAATTTATCAGGGGGATTTATATTATACGTAGGTACGAGGTAAAAGTTAATGATTTTTATTTTATACGTTTTAAGTTTATTGTAAAGGTTAGTTAGAGTAGAGCACTGTATAAAAGAAAATAATATCATATTTTATTATAAATTTATTTTAAACTTTTGTACTTATATTTAGTATAATTTAATTAACAATGTTTAGCCAAATTTACAAAATTTAATCACAGTAAATTCTAAAACTATAATCTGAGTACTTATAACTATCAATAAATATTTACAAAACATAAACCATTTAATTAATAATATTATACAATTTACGATTGCGATCAAAAATCATAGGCATAAGCAAATATTCAAACTGACTGGAGATATTAGTACTAATTTTAAAAGAACCTAGAATATGAAAGACCAAAATTGGGTTCCCAACGCTTTTCCTTAATGAATGGTGAAAAAGTTTTGGAGTACCCAGCGTTCAAGTCGAGAGATGATGAAGGGTTTCGCATAATATTATAGTTGCCCATCGCTGAGACATCTGTGCGTTGAAGGAATGGAGTCCTTGCTGCGCTTACCGTTGCTCCAACTTTATCTCTGGAAAGAATAAAAAAACTGGTGATGACATCGTATATAAGCTACTGTTAAGTTTGAAACACATTTTTTAAAGACGACCATTTTTCAAAATAAGTTATTATTCACACCACAGTTATAAAAACACGGATTTGACAAAAAGCAAGAGAATATACAAAATACAGACGATCACATACAGATGAATTAAAGAGACAAGAAAAAATAAGTGATACAATCATATAAACAACTGCATTGGATAGAAATGTAAAAAGAAATGCAT
This sequence comes from Tinea semifulvella, assembly GCA_910589645.1. Taxonomy (NCBI): domain Eukaryota; kingdom Metazoa; phylum Arthropoda; class Insecta; order Lepidoptera; family Tineidae; genus Tinea; species Tinea semifulvella. The sequence continues at coordinate 4,411,595 of OU342604.1, forward strand.
TTGGAATAGTATTTAACATTCGGAGAAGTCATACTAATTGAAATCAACTTACTTGTACAAATAATCGATATTAGCACCACGAGTGTTGAAGTCAGGGATCATAGGGTTAGCAGGCTTGGTTTTTGTCACGAAGGCATTGACATCAAATTTGTGGTTGTCATTGTTAATGATGTTTACTTTAGCAGCACCAGTCAGCTGGTCTCCTACTCCAGGAATATGCTTAGTAGTTGCAGCTAAAGCGTGTCCGTTTCTAAAGAAAGAAGAGCAATGTTATTTTTTCAAAAACAAACACTAATATTGGTTAACATAGTCCTACTAATATGTCCTAGCAAAATAAAACCTAGTGGTAGAAAATATCATGATAAAATCTGGCTAATAGTGCACTAGGTTTACTAAATCATTTATGAATCCAGGTCTCGATAAAAAGATATGTTTTTTGCCAGGATATGTTTTTAAAAAGATTCTCTTGTTAGTCGCTACACCACTAGTTAGTCCATGCTCAATTAAATAAGTAAATATATTAAAATGAAGAAGAACTTACACATTATCCACAACGAGACCCGCAGTTGAACCGCTATATTTTCCATTTCCTTTCAAAGCGTCCACACCTGCGATTGCACTTAGTACATTCTGATCAGTTCTAACAATCGGAGCTTTGAGGTTCACAAAAGCATCTCCATCTGCATTCGTACTTACAGCTCCATGAACTTGTCTTCTAACTCTATTTAGTTCATTTACTGGATAATCTTCAAAAGCAGATTCAAAATATGAGTCGGGCATTTCGTATAGAACGTATCTTGATTGTGCTCCAACGAGCAAAACAGCAAAGCAAACCAGAATGTTTATAAAAGCCATCTTTATATCTGTAGTGATAGTAAGTTCTGATTCAAAGCACTGGGTGTTACTGATTTAATCTGACTCCTTTACTGATGTTATATACAAACTTAGACTTGATGTAGGATTCCCCGAAGATTTCTCTGTTACAATTACACTGGGAGCATGTAACTCCCCTTTCTAAGTTTGAGATAAATCCCGTTTTGACGTCGACATAACAACTTACTGATAAAACCAGTTGAAACTCCAAAGGATTTTCATCGTTAAATCCTTATGATTACGTATCCAATTTGCCTAAAGTTCTTCAATACGTGAAGCTTGATAGCAGACAAACGGTCTCTTGGGATAATTACCTACTCAGATTTCTGTATGAGTCATACATAGACATACTCTTTTATAATAAGTCCAGTCCATTAATAAAATATGTTCTTACCAAATGGTCAGCATTGCGCTGAATCACCATAATCAACGTTACGTTAAAAGTTCAGCAAGATATTATAACATAATAATAAGAATAATATATATAGGCGCGGTAGTGGCTCGGTTGTAAGAACGCGTTCCTTAAATCCTACAACCCCCCCCCCCTCCCCCGGCATGTACCAATGAGAAATACACCTTTCTTACGTACATTTGTCATAGATTTACATACAACACCACCGTTCCCGTGCCTCGGATAGCACCTTAAGCCGTCGCTTCCGGTTTCACTAACACCAACTTGTGGAATCGTTAATAAATTGTCATAAAAAATTAACATCATATCCTCGCCAAGCCGTCTGGCCAGCGTGGCGTGTGTAGGCCAAATTCTCCAGATCTGCCAATTATTTTTGACAGCGTATTAGCCTTGATATACAGAGGGGAAAGTTGCCAGTCTTCTTGGCGTCTTCTTCTATGGGATGTTTTATTTATAAGCATTTTATTTGTTTTTAATTGACATTATATATGTATATATAATGCTGGGAACACGTCTCCTATATCTGTATATACCATATTACGTATTATTAAATAAAAAAATTGCCAGCCTACGTGTCTTCAGAAATCCAACTGCCGAAAAAACTATTTTGCAAAACTTATTAGGACTGGTAGATTACGCTTATTTAGAATGCTTCCTTTACCTCAAAAGCGGCAATGAACAAGTTATATAAAAGCCCAAACACATTTATGATTGTTAATTTAATCCAGACTTGTTTGTTGTGCATTTTATTTGACAACATTTATTTTCAAATAATTGCGTAGGTTTTAACGTGTACTTCGTTCCATCGTGTGTATCGCCAATTAATTATAGATCTACGCCTAAACAACATTGATACTTGCCAAAATTGGAATTAGCAGTGGCCTTTAGATTTCGGGGCTCTTACCGTGCTCTCGCTACATTACACTATCGCTAGTTTGCGTTCAACATATATTTTTTTTTGCACTAGCACAAATCTTGGCCTTCGTGATTTATTTAAGGAATATTATTAATCTATTTCTACTATTTAGTATACTTGTCTATGGTCGCAGTCAATCATTTATTGTTGGATATAAATTCAGTAGCGAGACTGCGATAGCAAGGTCAACGGTCAAAACTTGTTTCAATGTTGGGTTTTATCTTTGTAGGAGCAACAGTTATTATGACATCATTATGACACTTTTTATCATTATGTAGATCCCCCCATATGTCTCCACGTGTAGTTTTTGTGCTTTTATTTATGGTTTAAAATTTTGGGTATCGAGTTAACAGGTTCTGCAGTGGAGATAACGTACGGGAAGACGAACAGTAGGACGATACCTCGCCAGATCTGAAGAAGGGAGAAATAGGGGCTAGATTAGGGTGGCAGGAAAGCCTTGGGAAAGCCTATATCCTTCAGTGAAGAGACTCAGGCTGATGATGATAATGATGATATCATGTTAAACTTTTGTAATATTGATAATTGTAATCTGTACATGTATATAATAATATAAAATGTGAACCTTTATTAAAATTTTCTTATTAATTATTTATTAGATCGAAAAGGTATAGCCTCAAGGGGATGTAATTTTTTTGACAGGGTTAGAAATCACGATTTTTAGAAGCAGACTATTTCGCCGAACGGAAGCTAAGCTTACATTTTACTTTATTTGCTCATACCTCAATCGTAGGTCAATTTAAATCACCTACAATGTATTTTGAAATGACACTGCTTTTATAGTTTTGTAGCCAGTATAGTGATACACAGTCAACAGTCAGTTACCGCCTTATCGGTAACTAATATCAACCGGAATACGCGTCCCGCTTAATCTCAGAGGTCACTCTTACCGCCAATATGTATAAAAAACTGCAGTGCCGTTACCAGCTTGAATGTTATGTTTTTTAGAGGTCAGCTTATATTTTTAGTATAGAATAAATTGGGTCACTCTACGTAGGTCAATGTTCTTGACAATGATTATAAAACATCACTTAATATTAATCCACAAAAAACTTCAATCAAATTTCATTCATATATACAAAACGATAACAGTCAAAATCCTGTACAGATTAAGAGGTATAATTATGTACCTACTGCCATTATCAGTAAGTTGGGACGGTCAATGTTAAAATGGTATTATCTCAAAGAAAAGGGAAATTACGTGCTCCCAGTAATAATTGTAGCAGTAAAATCTCCGGGGAATCCTACATCGAGTTAAGTCTGTATATAACATCGGTTAGGGAGTCAGATTAAATCAGTAACAAACAGTACTTTGCATCAGAACTTACTATCACTATAGATATAAAAATGGCTTTTATAAACATTCTGGTTTGCTTTGCTATTATGCTCTGTGGAGCACACTCAAGATACGTTCTATACGAAGTGCCTGAATCTGCTTTCGAAGACTATCCAGTAAATGAACTGAATAGAGTAAGAAGACAAGTTAATGGAGCTGTAAGTACTAATGCAGATGGAGATGCTTTTGTGAACCTAAAAGCTCCGATCGTTAGAACTGATCAGAATGTATTAAGTGCAATTGTAGGTGTCGATGGTTTGAAGGGAAATGGAAAATACAGCGGATCAACTGCAGGTCTCGTTGTGGATAATATGTAAGTTAATTTTAATTTTGTCTTTTTATTTTTATTTTACTCATTCATGATATTACTAGTTAGATTTTGTTAAAGAATTTGTTTTTGTTGGGGTTTTTACCTACGAACTAACTATCTGAACCATTATTACTGCTTTCATGTTCGTGGTTATTAATCACCATTGTAAAGCATAACTCTTCTTTCTTTCCAGAAACGGACATGCTTTAGCCGCAACTACTAAGCATATTCCCGGAGTAGGAGACCAGCTGACTGGTGCCGCTAAAGTTAACATTATTAACGATGAAAACCACAAATTTGACGTCAATGCCTTCCTCACAAAAACCAAACCTGCTAACCCTATGATCCCTGACTTCAATACTCGTGGTGCTAATATTGATTATTTGTACAAGTAAGTTGGTTTTACTAAAATCTTAGCTATCCAAGCATCTAGCCAGGCAGCATGACAAATATTAGTCTAAAATTTTCTGGAAATATGTTGTGAATGGCTTTAGTTCAGCAGTGGCCTCGCATAATCGCTGTAAAATAAATATATAAAATTAATTAATTAATTCCAAATCTGTTTAGCTTTTTAATATGATTTAACTTCAGTAATAGTTTGTCTATGACTAGATATTTATTAAGCCCAAGTTGGGATGAGTTCATTTCCCTGCCTTTTTCCAACTGGATCTTTACTCGTAGGTACAGGTACAGGTGGGGCATGTGATGTATTGCACTCATGATGCCGTACTTCGTTGGTGCTATCTATATCTATATAATGACTTTAACTGTTCGTTTTATTTTTTTCAGGGACAAAGTAGGAGCAACTTTAGCTGCTGCAAATACACCATTCCTTCAACGCACAGATGTTTCAGCGATGGGCAACTATAATATTTTGCGAAATCCTTCATCATCTCTGGACTTGAACGCTGGTTACTCCAAAACTTTTTCACCATTCATAAAGGAGAAGCGTTGGGAACCTAACTTTGGTCTGTCATATTCTAGGTTTTTCTAAATTTTGTGAAATAAGTAAGTCTACAAATAACAGATGTTTGATACCTGTAATTAATGAGCACCAGACTTCTTCTTCTTGACGTTCTAGAGGCAATCTTAAGCAATATAAAATTATAATTTAAAATGTTAATTTTGTCAATTACTGCTTTTCAACTGCTGTACAATCCGTCTGCATCAGTGGAGTTCTAGGACTTTTGTATTGTTAGTTTGTAATAATGATGATGACTGGTAATAATTATTGTCTGTGAAAATACTATAAATTAATTTTAAGTGGTTAAAGTTATACAATTCACTGTGATTACCTAAGTTTAGTTTTGTATTTAATAATTTAACATTAGGTTTTTTGAAAATAAATGTTTCTTAATTTACTAGAATATTTTCTTTTACCCATTGTTTCATATAATACGTTATATTATTATCATCATTAAGTAACAGAAAGGTAAAAAGTCCAAAGTGCACTATAGTAAATTTACAGAAGTAATGGAAAATGGCAAGAAACGTCACCACAACTGATACGTGGCATTCAAATTAAGATACTATACCAAAACTTCTTGGTCAACTCCACATACGAGTATTTTTAGATAATCGTGAAAGTATTAAAATAAAAACAATTACAAAATTTGAGAAGTATGACACGTGTTTCAAATTTGTTGAAATTGGAAACGGGATCCATACAAAATCTTCCATGATTATTAACAAAACTTTAAAAAATTACAACATTATTTATTTAACTGATCAATTTATGAGAAAAATCGTTGCGAAATTAGAAGTAATCTTCCAGAAAAATAAATCAGCGATATTAATACTTAACTAATCTTTGGACTTTTACCTTTCCAGGTAGCTCATTTGGTGCAACAACAACGACGACACATATTTTTTTACAAGTACCAATGTTAAAATCTTCCGTAGAAATTTAATTCTCTAAAATTTTTGAATAATAAATACCTAACCTTTGTTACACCAAATGTGATTGATATTGACAAAATAGACATTTAGCGAATCGTGTCTAAAACATTCCTTTCATAAAAGGTAATAAAATCCTTGATCTTTGGAACCGCATCAGACTGGAAAATTCTCATGAATGCAATTGAACATCATTATAGGATCTCAGATGAACTAGCTGTATCAGTTTATAGGTCAAATATCTTAGTGTTTTCTTGGAACTTGAAAAAAAATCTTATTGAAATCACCTTTCTGTGGGAATCAAATATTCGAAAACCATAAATTATGATCTGACGGAAGAAATGATCAGGATGGGTTCACCCTGGGTGGGTTGGGACACCAAGATGGCATTAACGGATGATACAGTATTTGGTTGGGTAGGGAAAGGAGCAGGGTGGTGGATGGTTAGCGTCTTCTTTGGCTATTACTTTGACCACAATAAGATGAAGATGCGAAAGCTGTAGTGCAGTGTATATTTATATTATATATATATTAGTTTTTAAGGTATATATCTATGGGCCTTTTGTATATTCATTTTGTTACCTGAAAATAAAGATTATTATTATTATATATGATGTATATTGAGTAATATATGTGTTTAATATTAGGTAACTGTCTTTTTTAACTCTTATCTTTGCACCGTCTCATATTTCTATTTGATATCTCTTTTGTCCTCAAGGTCGACTGTCAGAGATTACCTAACGGCATTAAGCTTCGCCTTTTGTACATTGTGCAATAAAGATTTAAATAAAAATAATAAATAAATGTACATAAAAAGTAATTACTTAAATCAGGTGCAGGCTTATTAGTTATGTCACTTCATATTTAATTAATTTCTACTTAAAATAAATATTAGCAAAAAATTTACATCGCAATCCATGCAAGTGATTTTATCCCAAGCATTCTCAACTTATTTTGCAAGGAAAATATTAAAACTGAATAACTCGCATAAAGTAGACTTTGCTTAAGTATCAGATTGTTTTTTGCGACTTCTTTAAATTAATTAACTTTTTTTTTACTTTTCCTATACGTGCGTCTCGCGCCCTGGCTTGTAGTAAAGAGTAAAAGACCGGTGAGGTTAAGCCAACTTAACGCAAATATGTGTGGAGATCACCAAGCTCACGTCATATTGTGTGGTACAAGTGGCTATGATATTTAGCTACATATATTAGGTTGGTGCCAAATCAAATATGAGATAAAGCGGGCATTGAGTATATTTTCATAAAAAAGGTTTGTTAAATTATATTTTTGGCACCTAACGTCCACTAGAAATATTTTAATAACAGTTAGAAAAAAAACATGTCTACTCAGCAATTGATTTAGCTAATGCCCACCTTATGGCTAGTATTTTTAAAATTATTATTGTGTGTTTTTATGCTAATAATAGCACCATCTATGATCGACTTGATGAACTTTTTTGTGCAATGGTCAACTGAGTAATTATCAGACTTAATATTAAACTTATGAATAGTATTTTACGGCTAGAGATATACAAACAGTGTGGTCGCCCATGCCAGGACGACTAATGGGCTTGGGTTGTAGATGAGTCTTTGTTTTCCACCGCAGGATCTTAGCAGGTAACCAGCCGTTGGTAATTCAAGCGCTTTGGGTGCTGGGCGGTTACTGTTATAGGGAGTCAAGTTTCGACTACTTTGGCTCTGCTTTAGAATAACTTCTCTAAGAAGTCAATATTCAAACATGATATGTGTCTGTCCTGTCTCTATTCCCGGTCTCGATCTACTGTCGATTTTTTTGTCGTGTATAAGAACCGTTCCTTAAGCAATTTCAATTTCCCCCTGGACGCCGAGGACGAGCGCCTCTCCACGGATACATTAAGCACTTAACTATCACTGTCTGCTTACTTTCCGCTTTGCTTCGAAATTTATAATAAAGCCAGCTTTTCCTCTGCTTAAAATGCTTTATTTTTTAGAAAACTCGCCGGGTCTCATGAACAAACTATGTAAGGCTTTTTCATTTTGACAGAGTAAATAGTTGCTCCAGCTGCAGTAAAAAATCTACGTAGGCAAAAGATATTCATGTAAGTTATAATACATTTTTGTTGAGGAGTTTGGGAACAGCATACCAAATTATTTATTTAATTTTCATTTTGGAAAACCAACAATTGACAATTTTAAATAGATAAAAAATAAACAAGAACTATTAAAGGTTTTCACATCTAGTTTATATAATATACAATACAACTCACTAAACTGACTGATCCGACATGACAAGCCGTGAGCTGACGACTAATATTTGTTACTTTGGAGTTGAAAATATCAATGTATCTGCAAGAACTGTTGTCACTTTTGTTAAATCTGGATAATGATATAATAAGAAAAGAATAGATTCATAGATCCAATCTAGCCAGCAAACCAGGACAATCAACTGTACTATTGGCTATATTTAGAAAGTAAACCAACTCTTCTGTGGTCAGGCCATTTATTGCTTACAAATATTTATTGTTTAACCTAGGACATGCACAAAACATAAACCTGACTCTGTCGCTTGCCGGAAAGACCACTTCAGCAGTGACCCAACTCCATGGTCACTAAACGCCCTGTAGCATTCTCACCAGCACCAGGCCACAAAGACTTAATGGTCGCAGCTCCACCACAACAATCGCGTTACTGGGCCAAGACTCAGCTCTGACCAAATGTCTTGGCAGTGGAAGCTCCTCACCACTCTTTTAAAGCATGAGAGAAAGCTCCACTTACTACCACCTTCACCGTGTGGGGCAAGACCCTAGCTCCAGCCGAATAACTTTTCAATGGACGCTTTTCACGACAATTCTTTCGCTGCAACCACGAGATATCACAAATTAAGACGAACGTCATAGTAACTTGTTTCCTTTGGTTAAGGCCAAAGCAATTAGTCGTTCAGCCAAGAGAGAAAACAAAAAATATTTTAAATAATTTAGGAAAACCAAAGCTGACAATATTTTAATAAATATTATACAGGAAATTCACTAAAACTATTAAATTTTTATTCTGAAATTGAATATTTTATCACGATTAAAAATACTCGAGAGTTCAAATCGAAAAGGTATTAAGCGACAGTTTTGTTAGTCTTTAAGAAAACGAACGATGTTGTAAAAGTTTAATTTGATATGTTTTTTAAGGAGCCTGAAACAGTACACAGCGTTATACTTAATTATGTAGTCATTAAATATGTTCACATATAAGTTTAAAGTTTCACTATAGAGAGTAGGTAATTTAATTAATTTATTGGAAATCAAACAGTTCCTAATATCTCATTACCTAATTAAGCATTAATATGTTTTTTCATAGGAACCTTAAAAGCAAGCAAATAATTAAGTTAGAAATCAAGTTTATGAGTGGTGGGAATATTTAATTATGGCAATGGACTCTTAGTTATAACTTTACATAATATTATACTACAGTAAGTAAATAATGTTACATCAAAAGAGGCTTTAAATTGTTACGCATATACTATGTGATACGAAATTTCATGAGATAAACTCCTTAAACTCAATAATGTCGTAACAACTTACCCATTACTGGCATAGACCATAATACGCATCGGCCAATTATCATTACTGCCCCTAAAACACAGAATCCTACACTGATGTACTAAGAGTTTACTTTGTAGTTGAAATATCATCAATGTATACATCAACTTACCAAATTATACTCTAAAACCTTCCTCGATAGGATGGTTACTCTTTCTATTGGTGAAAACAGCATTGAAATTAGTGCAGTTGTTTTATAAATTGTAGAGAAGTGATAGTGATAATAAATATAAAATAGTTTACTCCCAATTTTAATTATTTAACACTTGATGAAAAAATTATTTACATACTCAAGCGCGCCGCGTATGCAAGCGGTTTTACTAACTGAACTTGCGAGTGGGTGCTGACTCATGTTCACTTTCAAATACAGTGTAAACTCCATGTAACATCACTCGATTTAACTACAAACTCCCTAAAGCGTCGAAATCAATTGGCTTTGGTTGGTTTAGCTTGTCTTCCAATTCTGTTTTTTTTTCTCTCCGTTTAACGACAACTTCCAACTTCGTCTCTTCAGTGACGTTATATAGAGTTTACACTGTATATTTAATTAGAGGCCATTACAAAACTCCTGCCAATTTTAGTTGCAAACTCTACAACTAATTATAACTTTATTTTCTATTTATAACCTTGCAATTTCTGAAATTATATGTGACATGTTGTGCTCTATTGATATTAGCAATTCTAAAACTACGTGTGATTGCAAAAAAGAGCAAATATTTTATTTAGGCTTCAGACGTCATTGGTACAACCCCTTTTTGAAATAAAAGCGTAACTTTTTTTAAAGATAAAAATCATTATTCTAAAAACAAAACAATACTGTATGGTGAATAAGGCCACGTCTGAAAATTACAGTATCTATCGCTATAAATACCTAAAGGGTGTGACAAGGTCACACGCCGGCCGGGCGGCGCGGAGCGGCAACCTCGCTCGAATCTCAAGGCTCTTTTTTTACGTAAGGCGCTCGCGATCGTTGACCTTTCGCTACCTACTTGATTAGGCTCGGTATGAGTGGCGACATTTGTAGGAAAACTTCTCTGCACCGTAACTTAAGATTTTATTACTAAATATAAAAATAATAAATACCTACGACTATTATTTTTATTCTAGATTATAATATAAAAATATTTTATCTTTAATACATTCCATATTGTATATGTCACTGATTAAAGGCCTAATCCATATGAAACCTTTTAATAAAGTTCCAACCTAAATATTTGTATAAGACACTAATCTCCAGAAATATACACGAGCCATGAAACTTTGATCCTTCCAAAATGTATTACGCTACTTCAATTTAAGCCACAGATTAACTGTTTTAATAAATTACTTACTACATTTTACTTCTGAACTTGACTAAATATACACGAGAGTTCAAATCAAAAAGGTACTAAGTGACAGTTTTCTTAGTATTTAAGAAAACGAAAGATGATATAAAAGTTTCATAGCAAGTTTTCTAATCTGTGGCTCGAAAAGAGTCTAAAACTGTACACAGCCTTATACTTTATTCTGTAGTCATTATGAGTAAATCGTAAATTTGTCGTAAAACTCTTCGAAGCATCCCGATTTTATTACTAAAGGCTTTTGACTTATGTATGAGCTGGGAGTTTAATACAATTTATAAGTTTTTTTTCCGATGGGAATAGGTTCAGGACAAATGTTAGATCACTTACAAGCAAGTGCTTTTTTTAACAAACTTCATTGCACATCATCATATCCTAGAATACAGAGTCCTAGACTTCCACTGTTGGTCGGGCCAGACGGGTTGGCGAGGGTCTGCTGTCATTTTTTTATTATAATAATATTAATAATTCCACACGTTGGTATTAGGGGAACTTAACTTGCTCTTCGAGGCACAGCAATGGTGGTGTTGTAAATCTATGACAAATGTACGTAAGAAAAGTGTATTTCTCTTTGGTACATTTATACACTTTCTTACTTCTTTCCAAAAACTTATTACTATCCTATTTATAGCAACTTTATTGCATTTAGTTATTTAATATCGTTCTCCCAAGTTTTATCTGTGAGATCTATTATACGTTATTAAGCTCGATTATCTTATTTTATTGTGTACATTTTATTTGTACTTTACTTAATCAAGCATTGAGAGCAAGAGCAAGCGGGATTGCCGTCCCGCAAAACGAAATCCCTCAATCCTGCGGAATAATTCTCCACTTATTGGTCTACGAGATCCTGCTCCTTAAAACGCGGATTTGCGATCCTCAAACAATACCGCTAATAGATATGGATTAGATTTAGATAGATATAGTAATAGTGAAAAGTGATAAACAATTATGATTTGATTATTAGTAATTATGGGAGCATAAAATAATTTCATAATAATGTTAGGATATTAGAAACAAGACAATAAGGGTGGAAGAAGAATATGTTTTATACCAAAAGAAGCATTTAAATATACTAACAATAAAGGAAGTGTTTATTTATTTATTTGGAGAAAAAAACTGAAATGAAACATTGAATGTTTTTAAAAGAGTGTCTCCTTGGTCTAGACTATAAAGAAACCGAAAGACTTTTGCTGGCCGTGGTTTTGCGTGTAGCCTTTAATCCCTTCATCATCATCATCATCAGCCTGTGTCTTTCCACTGCTGAATATAGCCCTCCCCCAAGGCTCGCCACTGCACGCGGTCTTTTGCAATCCTCATCCAACCCCACCAGCGACCCTCCTTAGGTCATCCGTCCATCTGGCGGGGGGTAGTCCCACTCTGCGTCGTCCCGTACGTGGTCTCCACTCCAGAACCCGTTTGCCCCATCGGTCGTCGGTTCTGCGGCAGATGTGTCCGGCCCATTGCCACTTCAGCTTGCTAATTTTGAATGCTATGTCAGTAACTTTGGTTCTCTGACGAATTTCAACGTTTCGAATTCTATCCATCATAGAAATACCAAGCATAGCTTGAATAATAGATAGAATTCAATCCCTTACCAATGCTTATTTTATTTATTTATCTTACGTTCTATTATCATTTACTACAGATTATATACATTAGTTTAAGTTTTACCTGTAAACCTGGATTGATTTTAACGCATAACTGCCATGAGTCCCATGTGTCGAGCCTAAAAAGCCTGGTGTGGGACCACCATCATTATCTATAACGCTAATTTCATTGGTTTAAAAAGCTTTTATTATTTTACCGATAACCGATCGACAGAGGTTACCTTGGCCTAAACGATCATAATATGCTATCGAAATTTGATTGCAAACAGTCTCTAAGGTCGATTTTCACCAATATGTTGAACGCTTTTGTGCAAAAATACGCATAATAACATCTGACAGTAGACTACTAAATAGATATACACTCTATTAAATATACCTCTCATAAAATATTACTAATAATAGGGATATAAGTCCCGTCCGCGTGGAATGGTGACAAGCATTTCCCTGTTGAATTAAAAAAAACTTATGAATTATGTTCTTTAAATGCCCGGGTCGAGTTAGGTCAACGTATAAGACGCATGTTGGAACTCCCCGTAAATACTTGACATAGCGGCTATTAAACTTGTATTTAAAATTTCTTCTTTTACTTTACTTCAACTAATGTTCGAAATGCCTCAAGGACAAATTTACCTAGATCTCTTCTTTCGTCACACAATTCTGTTCTATCTATCCCTTCTCATCACTCTAGCTTTCAGTCTAACTCATTCGCAGTAGTGGCCGCTAATCTCTGAAACAGTTTACCTGTTGAAGTTCGCCAAGCAACCAGCAAACCGCTGTTTAAAAAGCTGGTGTACTCTCATTACCTAAAGTGCTCCTCACAACGTGTATAAGTTTATATTGTATGTAGTATAAAAGTATCCAATATAGTCTGTAGTATTTTTTTAAATTATATTCGAAGTAAATTAATATACATTAAATAAAAATTAAAAACTACCTAAATAATAAAATTTAAAATAAACTAAACTAATAAAAAATGTCCTCTAGATCCGAGATAGACCCAAGGAGACTAGCAACATTTCCCCTCTGTATTGCGAGGCTAATACGTTGGCAATAATAATTGCCAGCCTTCCCGTCTCCAGATCTTTCTGTCAGTCGCTTTGACAACTCCTTGGCCAAGCGCCTCGCTGACGGTCCCCATGGGGCCATCGTCTCGACCCCAAACGGCGCAAATTCGTAACCGGTACCAAGGTTGGCGTATTTGTGCAATTTCAGGTTCTCCACAAAAAACGCTGCTCTCCCCGGGCCTGACGAGATCGCCTGGATGTGGGATGGAGCTAATGTGTCTACACACGTCGCACCCCACACCAGATACCTGCCAAGTTTCCACGGCCCAACAGTCATTCTGTGGGGTCTCTTGCCATCGCTCCGCACAATCCCAGATGGTTCTAAGATTGCAGGTACACCAGCAGTGACAAGAGCCCTTCGGATGATGTCGTTGAGAGCCGCGTGACGAGGAATGCGGCCAGCATTTCTGGCACAAGAAATCCCGTGGTGTCCGAGATGATCGACTGGTTCTCCGCATCGACGCTGGTGCGGGTGGACAGTCCGGGCTCCGAGACGAAGGCACACCGCCATGGTCAGTGTATTTCGATCAAGTAGTGTGCCAACCGATGCTGAGGGAAAAGCCTGCAATCAAACACCCGACTCTCTAGTGGAAACAGCCATGAGGCGAGCCCGCTCTTTCATATTACTGACAGATAAAATATCTCCCTGTACTAGTTTGCAGAGTGGCTCGTCCCATAGTGTGTAGTATATGTATTATTGTGTACATATTTGTATGTATGTGTATTTATATTAACATGAATTAATTGTATGTAAGATGAAATTAATTTATTTTACAACGATGCTTACAATAGTTTGCAGTTTGGCTCATGACTGTAATGGCCTGTATTGTCCCAAAGGTTAGCTGGTAGAGACTGCCTAGCGGCATTAGGCCCGCCCTTTGTACAAAGTGCAGTAAAGTTTTAAATAAATAATATTGATCATTTGTTAAATTAAATAACAATATATTAAAATTAAAAAAAAAAATGCTGTCCACAACGTATTACTGTACGGGTATGTACCACATTTAAAGCAAATAAATAATTTTGAATTTAAATTAAAAATGTACGAATATAAACAATAAATTAGTCTATAACAGTGCATTGCTGGATATGGTCGTATTCGACGCGCCCTAACAAATTGATATTCCTGTTCCACTGACAATATGACCTACATGCTACGGATCTGCATCTGCCTGCAACGAGTCCTTGAGTATTTTGGTCATATAGCCCGTAAAAGGTCTGGCAATCTGAAAAGGCTAGTAATCACGGGAAAAATTGAATGCAAGAGACCCGTGGCCGGAGCCCGACACGCTGGTTAGACCAGATCCGCACCACACTTCACACCCAAGTCCACAAGGCCGTGAGCAGACCCGGATGGCGCAGCATCGTCCGAGACAAAGTGATCCGAGGGGGTCACGACCCTAAGCATTGATGAAAACGACGCAAGGAGGACGACATGCTACGGAAGTTTAAAAAACGTTCTTCTTCGTCAAGAGAAGAAAATATTTTGTATAAAAATAACAACGGACGCCAACTCTATATTATAGTTGATCTATTTGAGAATCACGTAACCAAACTCAAAGTCTTGCGGTAAGATAACGACATATTTCGTACAAATCCCACTATTACTAAGGCTCAGGAATAAAAGAAGTGAGTTCTCTTTTGCACGAACATGTCAAGTCCAAGTTTTTTTGTTTTGTAAATTACTTTATTGCAGATATTGTAAGTTAAAAGTGGTGTTATTTTATTTAATAAAACAATAAATTTTACTCTATCTATATATAGGACAGATGTTGCAGTTATTTTTTTCCCGCGCTGTGCTTTATATACCCGACGTACATACATACATATCTTCACGCCAAATCCCTTGCGGGGTAGGCAGAGACAATTGAGCGCCACTTGTCACGATCACGACATCTCTCTTTGGCTTCTTCGACATTCATCAACCTCTTCATACATGCCCTCTTGTTTAGATCTCTTTTTAATTCACCTTCAGCCAATGTTTTATTTATTTGATCATGATAGGCAAGTCTTGGTCTGCCAGGGCCTCTTTTACCCACAACTTACGCATTATATATCTGGTTCGTCAAATTTACCTGACGTGTTTGGGAGATATTGACGCGAATACTTCACGAAAAGCATTAAATTCTGCAACATCTGGAATTTGATTATAACCTTATTAACTAATAAAAAAGAAAGATATATTACGTCAGACTTGTATTATTGTGTTGACCCTTTGCCTTCCCTATCACCTCATTCTTCATCTTTCGGAAAAAGAATCACAATAAAACAAGAATAAATAATGATATAAAGTATAAATACTTGCTGAGAGCTTTGTGGGCAAGCGAGCGCAGATTGTATTTACAATCAAACATTTCAAACACAAATAGTACATATTACATAAACTCAATTACAGGATTAATATATAAGTAAATAGAAGTAAATAAATACACAAATAACAAAATATATACAAGATATAACGACAACATACTATTATATTATCTTCATCTATATCTTCTGCCAAGCCGTCTGGCCAACGTGGCGAGTGTAAATTCTCCAGATATATGTTTTGGAAGGCCCATCTCCAGCAGTGGAGCTCTGGGACGCGTTCTAGGAGTTGTAATTAATGAAAAATGATGAAAAAATTATATCTTCTCACATATACTACACACTATACACATATATACTACATACAATATATCTTACATTCGTTGTTGGAAGCTGTTTATATGTAATAAAAATAAATGAGGTGAGTAGTGTTAGTGTAGTGTATAAAATGTAGTGAGTTAGTATAATCTGAGTTGAGTAGCCTACAAATAATTTTATTTATGTTAATTGTAATTTTTTTTGGTTTGTATGGTTATAAGCCAGTGCCTCACAGGTGTTATAATCCAGTGACAGCAGCCACTTGTATAAGATCTTCTTTGCTCGTAACAGTGGATAGTCAGAAATTATTAGCGTGTTCTTCAAGCAATGTGTTTAAAACACATCCGTAAAACAAAAAAGAGACAGAACATCAAGATAAACAAACTCACAACCAGTAGGCGAGGAGAAAAAAAAACAAATTAATTCTCTAACAAAAGCATAATATTTTTATCTCCAATTCCAATTTAAAACTGCTGAAACTTGAATAAAAAGGACGAAAAAACAGAACTGCTCGCTAACTCAACATTCCCGCTGCGATGCAAGCGTTAATTGAATTTCTTCCTACTTTGTTTTATCACAAGTTTATTTTACCGTTTTTAAACTCTTGGAATGATGAATATTTATTTAAACTTACATCCAGTTGTTATTGACATGAATTATTATTAAGCATTATTTTACAGTGCTTTTAATTTCTTTCCTCTTTTAATTAGTGGACACTAATACTTTTTTTTTTGTCAAATTATTTATTCTAAGTAGATACAAAAATATTAAAATAAAATACCTAGATTAAAAAACTAATTATAAATAAAACTAAACTAAAAATACCTATGAAATTAAAACTATTCTACACAATAAACTAAGGGCTTACTACCAGGGCGGGTACCTAAAACGCTGGCCGCATTTCCTCGTTGAATTATTATGGAAATATTCTGTTTTAGGTAGTTATGGCATTTGGGATCGCCACACTCTTGAAAAATTCGTTTACCCAGCTCTTTTATGAATTTATTGGTATCAAATAGGCTTTAAACTATCTCAACTCAGCGAAACGGTCTATTACAATTTAATAGGTGATAGGCAGACTGATGGTGGTAATTTGCCAGTCAGCCAGGGCGGGAAAGTATTCACCGTTCGTGCCGATAAACCTCTACTTGCCGTCATGCATGCAATTTCGCACTTCGCTTGAAAAACTCCAGGGAAGCGGAAACACAGAGGCTAGAAGAGCATTTCACATCTTTATTGTGCGACAAATGTAAATTTTAACGTACGCGAAGGGATAGTGACTACGGTATGTGGGTGCTATAGTATATATAGCATAGCCGGTAGAACACGCTCAGAGTAACCACATCTCGGCAAAGCTGCAGGGATTCGAGAGTTCCAGATATAGTGGCATCGTCCACATTTCGAACAGCTCGCCTCTGCAGGACATTGAGAACATTTGTAAGGTACTTGGCGGAACCATCCCAAAGGCGAGAACAGTATTCTACGCATGATCTGATCTGTGCTTTATACAGCAACAGTCTAGGCGGGAAAAACTTTACCTTGTTTCCCAAGTTTTTTTGACTCTGTTTCGGTGTTGTTTTTAATGTAGTGGCGGTGGTTAAGGTCTGATCGTATTTCCATCCTAGAATGCCAAAGCTGGGCTATAGATCCAGAATGGTGGCCTAAGGAGTGGGGGGAGGAGAGAACAGGGACTTCTTGGCCGTCAACGCGCATGTCTTGGTCTTGTTGGCATTAAACTGGACCAAAGTGGCGAGTGTATGCCAAAATCTATAGAAATATGTTCTTAAAGGCCTATCTCCAGCAGTGTAGGTCTAGAAATACAGATTTCTAGAGGCTCTAAACCTAAAAGTTTTATTGTGAACTACTTTATGGGTGAAGCCGGGCCAAGCAACAAGTAATATTTATTCAAATACCCAAATGTAGCGTTCCGTATAAAGCGCTTTACGCTTAATTGTTGAAACAGATAAAAAACGGAGAAAGCGTTCGTCTCCAGAGACTCTATTCTATTTATGTAACTGCAACTGTTTGATTTAAAAAATATATGTTGTTCTTTGCACAACAATCAACTTGCGGTTCCTCTCCACTCTTCTAGCAGATATTCAGAATCTCTCACCGTTTCTGCAGCTCGCCAATGGATTAAACTCCCATTGTTAATCAGACATTGCTCCATCCTCGCCAAGCCGTCTGGCCAGCGTGGCGAGTGTAGGCCAAATTCTCCAGATATATGTTCTGGAAGGCCCACCTCCAGCAGTGGATGTCTAGGAAGCTGTGTTCTGGAGGCTGTAATGATGTTAATCAGACTGGCACCTTAGTTGAACATATTTTGGCATCTACTAACTTCTGTTTTCTTTCACTAACGTCGATGGCCAGATGATGCGTGGTAGGTCTCCGATGAGATGAACTGACCAGGTGAAGGCTGCAATAGATCATCCCCTACATGAGTGCACCAGGAAAGCTGCGGTCCGAGATGAGTAGCGACGGCTTGTTAGGCGTGCCACTAGCACTCAAATGGCGAGCATGAAGTTGTAGGAGATAGAATTAAGGATTCCTTTTTGTCGTCAATTGCGTCTAAAGAAACATAATTTGTCTACTGGATATTGATGAAAGAAGACGACGTTAATGCTATTCAATTTCCTTCTTTTCTTCTCATTATGTTGCCTTCATATTGTACTTTTTCCTTTCAATACGCGATTAAATTGGGATTTCTTGTAGGTACTGTTCTCGTATATAGGTATATATTTATTTTAGTATTATTATTATATTTTTAATGATCTGGTCTTAAGGTAAAAAGAGTATCATCACGACCGTATCCCTTTAGGGGTGGTCAGAAACCACGCAAAGGAGAAGATTCACATTTAGCCAACTTCACTATAGGCCCATCATAAGAAGTGGCAAGCTCGTCGATGTCTCTAGCGTATCAAACACGATACATTATATAGCGTACCAAATATCACACATAGATTCAATAAATTATTGTGTCTCGAACATGAATCGAACCCGGTACCTCCACGTCTAAATATACGGACTTAACCGCTAGACCACAGAGGCAGTATATATAAAACTTATTAAAATTGTAGAAACTCTGGGCCCATGGAGTCCAAGCGCAAAAAAGTTTTTAAAAGACATAAAACCGCGTCTTGTTGTCTCCTCCGGTGACAAGAGGGCTGGCTCTTTCTTCGCCCAGAGAATCAGTATTGCAATTCATCGGAAATGCAGCCAGCGTTCTTGCCACCATTCCACGCGGACGGGACTTATATCCCTATCCTTAATATTAATTTTATATGTATATATGTTGTAAATATTTTTTTTATTAAAAAAATATGTGATATATATATCACATATTTTTTTTTAAATCAAGTTATGCCTAGTGAAGTTGTCTTAACGTGTTTTTTCTCGTAAAAGCGTAGTTTTAAACACCCCGCAAGTGGTTACGCTTGTAAAGATTTACTAGGTCTCTCAGCAATACCAACTGCGGAAAGAGTTCCAAATAAATCATTACAAACGGTAAAACAAAAAGGCAAAAAGCAACCTAACCAAAATCAATAAAAGCTGAATAAGTGAAATCCTACGTCTGAAAACTTTCCGAAAATCCAGAAGGGAATTTACGAAAATAAAAACTTTTATACACGTCCATTGCGTTTTTGAACCGTCTGCAGTTTGACTACAGCCATAATTCAGGGCGAAGCGAAAACGTTCACAAGACATGATTTAATAAAAAAACGATATATAAAAAAAAAACCCGCCTGCGTAGGTAATGATTTTGAATTAAAAACTGAAAAGTTTTTTTTATACTAGCACGACATGTGAGCTTGCACCTGATGGTAAGTGGCGCGCATGGTCCATGAATGTTAGCAACTGAAATCAGACACTTATGTCCGACATCAGTCCCTAACACTATGCCGGCTTGACTAGATGCCTTTTTACACTTCGCTTGAAGGACTCCAGGTTATAGGAAAGTGGAAACACAGAGGCTGGAAGAGCATTCCACATCTTTATTGTGCGACAGATGTACGAGTATGAGTCACCAAATGTATAGGTACGCGAAGGGATGGTGACTACGGTATGTGGGTGCATATTCTGACCTGTGCGTGTGGTTCGGTTGCGGAATGGAGAGGAAGGAATTAGGTTATGGTAAAAACTAAAAATAAAAACAAGCCCAAGGGTTGCGTCGCACAAAAGTTTGATAACCGCTATACAGGGTGCGCCAGAGAAACTTACTTATTTGAAAGGTCATTAAAAACAAAAGTACTTCAGTTATTGTTTTAATTTTTATTTTATTTTAGAATACAATATCCCAATTTTTTTTTAAACAGACTTGAAAATGACATCAGTTAAATGGCGACCCCCATTGCGCATACACTGATTAAGTCGATTTCTGAAGTTAATGTCCACTCTTTGCAGCATATCAATCGCTATGTTGGCAATGGCGTCGCGAATGTTGTTTTTGAGTTGAGCTATTGTCCGTGGCCGATCGACATAAACCAGGGATTTCAAATAACCCCATAAAAAGAAATCGCATGGAGCCAAATCTGGAGAGCGAGCCGGCCATGTGAGATCGCCTCTGAGAGAGATAAGCCGGTCGGGGAAATGTTGTCGCAACAAATTCATTGAGCCTCGTGCTGTGTGTGCTTTGGCTCCATCTTGCTGAAACCACACATCCTTAGCGTTTATTTCTTCGAGGCTTGGAAGAAAAAAAGAAGAATTTTAAGGCGAGCGCGGAAGGCTCGTTGCGTAGCAACAAGTGAGCGACCGTTAGAAAATAAGCTCTCGACGGCGTATGCCCGCTGTTCTCTAGGCCAGAGCATGATGGCAACTGACTAGAGGAAGAAACAAACTTGGGGACTTCCCCCTCCAATAGCGCCCCCCCTCACCCCTCTACCCACCCAACTCACCGCCCGGGAGTTTTTTCAAATAAGTAAGTTTCTCTGGCGCACCCTGTATATGGTGTACCATTGAAATAATTTAATATATTTTATTACATAGCGATATTAATAATCAGGACCCATTAAAATCCGCGGTAGGTTCAAATGTTCCCAACGATACCCCACTATACACATATGGCGTCTGGTGTTGTCTTACTGAAATTTTATTAATGACATTTTTTCAGTGACACTCGCTTGATTAAAACAAATTGATTGACGTGAGAATCATCAAAATCGACCAAGGCTTTTGGTCTCCAGTGTGCCACAAAGGAACAAACATACATACAAACATATATATATATATACATAGGCTGATAAACACATAACAATATACCTACCTTTGGGACAATTCAACACATTTAAGCTGTAACATCAATTTAAGATAAATAATTTTTTATTTTATTTATTTAATATTCTTAATAAAGACCGCCTCCGTGGTCTAGTGGTAACAAACGTTGCCGTGAACTTGGGAGGTCGTGGGTTCGATTCCCACCGGGGGCAAGTTGTACATTGTATAATTTGTCTCGGTCTGGGTGTTTATATGTATAATATGTATATATTTACAAAAAAAAAAAAGTATAATATGTAGTTTATCAACCATCTAGTTTCCGTAACACAAGCCTCGTAGCTTACCACGGAAATTAGATGGCGCTGTGTGACCTGTCTGGAAATATTTATTTATTATTTAAATAAACGTATATAATTGCGAATTTTAATTTATTATTTAAACAAATGAAATTTATATTCGAACGAATAAAATTAAATATAAATCAAACGTAATAAAAAATAAACTACATACCTATAGATAAAAAAATATGGTTTAATATATATTTAAATGCTGATTTTTAAATAAAATAAAATAAATTACAAATCAAATTTAAAAAGTATCACCACGACCGTTTCCCTTTCGGGGTGGTCAGGAACCATGCTTATAAAGAAGCGGATACACAATTAGCCAACTTTACTATAGGTCAATGGGCGTATTGTGCCGAGAATACACGCTGCATGAGAAAGACGAGGTTGACCCTTTGAATAAATTATTCTGTACTGAAAATGGTCACGCGTCGCAAAGCGGAGTTTTTTTTCAAGCTTACCATTAAACGCCAGAGCCTACTCAGACCACAGACCCATTCATTACTTCCACTATAAATGGGATGAGTATTTTATTTTTTTTATTTTGAGACTTATCCTGTTTTGTGAAGAGAATCATAATTAATGTTTTAGTGAGTCCTGAATATTCATGCAGTGACCGTCTGTGTTTTGCATATGGTGTATCAGCTGAAACCGGAAGCTTTTTTTCAGAATTGTACAAATAACTTTTACCTAAAAGGAATTACTTATATGATATAAATTTAGACTCGGAGGTGCCGGGTTCGATTCCTGGTCGGGACACAATAATATTTATTATTGTAAATAAATACATTTAATTAATATTTAATTTATTTGCGATATTTCTCGAGTTTGGTACGCTTGCCACTTGATTGGTCTATAGTAAAGTTGGCTAAATGTGAATTCGCTTCTTTATAAGTGTGGTTTCTGACCACCCCGAAAGGGAAACGATCGTGATGATACTTTACTATATAAATTGTATTTGCTGTCGACCGGACAAAACAAAAAATTAAAAACAAATTTAAGCTAATAAACTTATAACTATATATATATTTACAATTTAAATTAACAACCTAATATTTATACATATATTTGAACCTAAATTTATTTTGTATTT
This sequence comes from Tinea semifulvella, assembly GCA_910589645.1. NCBI lineage: Eukaryota > Metazoa > Arthropoda > Insecta > Lepidoptera > Tineidae > Tinea > Tinea semifulvella. The sequence continues at coordinate 4,434,211 of OU342604.1, forward strand.
ACTATCCTGCTAGCTATATTTAACAGTAGTTGAAAGGCTATTAGTTTAGCTAGCAGCGACACATTTGTCTAATATTAATAGTTTGGATAATTTATTTGTAAAAGTGCCTACCTACATCTTCTGTAGAATTATTTTCTTGTGAAACCCTAGTAATAAGTATTTTTGATTAATAAACTATTTGAAGTTGAATTTGAATCTAATATGTTTTTTAGTATAAATCCGTCAAGTGAAGATGTAAAACGGTAACAACTAAAGGTATCCTGCGCGTAAGCTTCCTTTAGAGTACTTATTATTAGACTAGGAGCTGACGACATTTTTATTATTATTATTATTTTTATACTAGCACGACATGTAACCTTGCACCCACCTGATTGTAAGTGGCGCCCTAGTTCCATAAATTTAAGCAACTGGAATCAGACACTCATGACTGACATCAGTCCCTAACACAATGCCGGCTTGACTGAGCATGACAGCAATTCGAGCCTGATACCGAAACGTGTGGATACACTTTACTGGGTTTGTCAGCACAAACGGTGGATGCTGGGCAAATTACCATCATCAATTGTTCTTGTTAAAAGTATGTGCCATTTGCAATGATGTCAAATGCCATTTTTTTACTTTCAAGAAGAACCAATCTTAAGCTGCCATGGTGACTTTCATATAAAAATAACACCGCTTGAAACAAGACTTACTGATATAGCTATTAAACATTTTATAACTTTCGCGCTCACTCATAGTTTGTATTTATTTTTAAAGTTAAAATCTCTAGTTTGAGTAAGTATAACATAAGAAACAAAAATGAAATCTATATAAGGCAAACCATGTTGAGAAAAACGTTTAAGCAAGGTTTTCATGTTAAAAATGACATAATACAATAAACTCCATGATATTATAACTAGACTACAATCAAGTGAATTTAAAAAAAATGACTCTTTTTCTAAAATAATGGTTTTAATAATAAAATTGATTGACATGCCTTTGAGGGAAAATTCATTTAAATAGTTTTGTGGTCTTATGCCTTCTGCTGTATGGTGTTCCTAATTCTCCTTAAGAAACAATACGATAATAGTCATTAGAATTATACCCGCCACTAAAATATTTCCTACTGTGAACAATAGTGCACAGTTTCTAAATACATACATATATTTACGCCAAATCCCTTGCGGGGTAGGCTGAGACAATTGAGCGCCACTTGTCACGATCACGACATACCTTTTTCGCTTCTTCAACATTCATCAACCTCTTCATACATGCCATTTTGTTTCGATGGCTTTTTAATGCGCCTTCAGCTATTGTTTTATTTATCTGATCGTGATAGGTGAGTCTTGGTCTTGCAAACTTTATATTTATAAATACGTTTGGCCACGTATATAATACAACTGCAGTATTCAAATCTATTGAACTATAAATGAACTCCGAAACCAACCCTACACGACCAGCTAAACCGACATTAACAGCTTTATTTTGGCCTTAAACGCGACGCGGGCATTGCTTAATATTTCGACGTACAATATCCGCCTATTGTACGGCGTACAGGTGCGCGGAGACCAGCTACTGTGTCTTTGCGGGGGATATAGACTGCACTGTACTGTACTTTCGGTGAAAATCGGGCAACACCTCGACAAATATTCTACAATACTGTCATAGAGTCACAAGTCTTCGGCCAGGAAGCGACAGATAACGTGTGCACAGTTTTTTGTAGTAAAGTAATTCATAAAATTAAATTAACTGAATAATACAGTATTATTTGGGTAGGGAGAGAAGTAGAATTGTGGGGATGGTGAGCGTATTATCGCGCAATAAAAAAAAGAGGCCTCCTTTTTATTCCAGCCTATTGTCAGTCGAAAGCCCGAAACGTCATTCTTCTCATCTCTGACTCACTCACGACGGACCCGGCACCAGCACGGTAAATCCATGGAATGCTTAGAAATTTGTCTATATATCTGCAAACAGATGTGTTCTATGTGTTCTTAGTTCTAATTGTTAGTGTTTTTTTGCGTTGTTAGTGATTAGGTACTAGATACTGAAGACTATTTAATAAAGCATATGAATAGTATTTAAAAGCTAGTGCCTCTCGGTCTATAGAATACGTTAACTCAGCGATATCCCAGCACTTTCCCGTCGGCTGCACACTGAATAGGAACAAAAGCCTCTGGGGGCTGTGTGAAGTGTCTCGACTTCGCGATGCTATCTCGAGATATTGCGACTAGATTACCTGTCGCGAACACCGCTTATTTAGACAGGGATATAGCTGGCTGCTAAGAATTTCATTTCTTAGTTCTGTTGATATTTTTTTGCTATTATTTACAAATGTAGTGGTTTTTTTAGTTACGTAATTATACGTTCTGGTTGTTTTCCTTTTCATTGAGTTTTGAAATAATAAAGTATCATATCGACCATATAAGAAAGAAAGAAAGAAAGAAAATACTTTATTTATCGCAACAATTACAATGGTTACAAAAAAATAAAAATATGCAAGGAATAAATTTAAATGTAAGCCTATTCTATATACCGAAACATACATACAGGTGTGGCGATAAATAGGTGGGCATCAGCTGATTTTCAGCTGATGCCTTATGTTGGGTGAGTCACGGGTCGCAGAGATGTACAGTACCATTTACTAAATCGGAAGGAGTACTAAATGTACAGTTTACATATATGTTTAACAAATTAGAGTAGAATAAATAAATAATATTACATATCCCTTTCGGGGGGCTAAAAACCGAGACAGGCCCAAATCTGTGGAACAATTTGCCGGTCGAAATTCGTCAAGTGCCCAACAGATCACTTTTCAAAAAGATGGTATATTAATAATAATAATAAATAAAGTTTATTGAAACATTTTTTTCTTCCTTATAAATATGGACTTAACTTAGGGAACAGTTTTGTAACGAATAGTTAAACCCTGACTCCAAGACTAGTTGAGCTGTGTCCTAGAAGTCAGTGCTCTTCCCAGGAACTACAAAAATAAATTCACAACATTGGTAAGTACAATATACAAAATTTAAAAAGAGAAAAATAAAATCAGTGATAAAATAAAAACAGTAGTAAAATTACTTAGGTATAGTTACATTATTTAAACAGTTTGTTGAGAATTGGGAAATTATTGGTTTTCTTTTCCCTTATAAATAATACAAATTAGTTTTTGAGTATTAATATTTTACTGACACATATCAAAAAATAAACAGACTATAATATACTTCTAATTCTAAACATCCTCCGAACGACAAACAAAAATAAATAATTAAAGATATTAAAATAAATTAAAAGAATGTCTATAAATTCAATCTCGTGGGTGCCTTTACAACGCGTCCACTTCTTGCTGTGTTCTAGCCCCTAGAACCTCCACTGCTGTAGATGGGCCTACCAGAACTGGAGAATTTGGCCTATACTCGCCACGCTGGCGGCTTGGCGAGGAGTAGAAGTAGATAGTATATGTAGTGTATATAATATATTTATAGTATGTCTCCATCCCGCTCTGATATGGTAAATATCTGTACAGCATTTGCACATGTTATGGGGGTCGGAGGCACGGCTGTGACTTAATGTCACAATGTAAATTAACAATATTTTTTTATATTTACATTGTTTTAATTTTTGTTTTATGTGTATTTCTACTAATATAGTTCTAAGTTAAATTGTTACTAACATATATGGATTAAGTCCGACATAAATGAATAATAATAATTATTATTATTATATATGTATATATTTATTTGTGTATATGTGTATGTACGTAGATGTTATTAATATGTATTGTTTGCTTTTGTGTATATATTTTAGCTATTTATTGTTATTGTTAAGTATCGATATTCACATCTAGTTCTATTGACTTATCGTTTATAAGCACACCTCACTTATCACTATCACCTAGCTGTAAGAGAATGCCTACGCCATTAAGTTCGCCCTTGTCCACTACTTAAGTAATTTATTATTATTAAACTACTTAAGTATTGTGTACATATTAGTATCTATATAGATATAATATTTAGATTTAATTCGAATTACCTATTAATTTATTTAATGGTTGCACATACCGCACAACACAAATGGTTTTATTGTCCCAAAGGTTGGTTGCTAGAGAATGCCTAGCAGCATTAAGCCTGCCTCTTGTACATAGTGCAATAAAGATTTTACATACATACATACATATCTTCACGCCAGATCCCTTACGGGGTAGGCAGAGACAATTGAGCGCCACTTGACACGATCACGACATACCTCTTTCGCTTCATCGACATTCATCAACCTCTTCATACATTCCCTTTTGTTACGAAGGCTTTTTAATTCTCCTTCAGCTAGTGTTTTATTTATTTGATCGTGATACGTGTGTCTTGGTCTGCCAGGGCCTCTTTTACCCACAACTTTCGCATTATATACCTGGTTCGTCAATCTTTCTTCGCTCATCCTTTCAACATGCCCGAACCATCGTAGCATGCTTTTTCTTATTTTTGTGCCTATGCTTTCTTTTATACCTACCATTTTTCGTATTTCGACGTTACGTATGTGGTCCGCCAAAGTGACGCCGCATAACCGACGCAGCGACCTCATTTCTACTGCATTAACCCTACTCTCATGCATATTCTGACATATCCACGTCTCGCTTCCATACATAAGTGTTGGTACCAACATGGCATTGTGTATGGCGAGCCGAGCTTTGTCACTTACATTTCGACTGGCGATCAGTGACCCCAGGGCACCGTTAACACTATTTCCCGCGTTCACTCTTCTTTCAACATCCCTATCATACTTCCCATCCGCAGTGACACACTGCCCAGATATATAATTTAATTTACTTGTTCTAGAGTTTCATCATCAATCTTTATCGTCACGGTTGTCATCCTTCTTCTTTCAAACACTAGTACCTTGGTTTTTCTCGCATTCAAACGGAGTCCTTTTTCTGCACATCCCTCTTTCATTTCCGTGACTAGTGATTGCAGTTGTTGTTCGGACGATGCCATAAGAACAGCATCATCTGCATAAAGCAGGCAGTTCACCACTAGATCACTCATCTTTTTAAAAATAAATAATATATAATATAGCTTCTATGTTATTTTAATCTAATAATACACACAACAAGTATGCTATAATTGTATAACAAAGCACAGTAGCTTCCAGCACCAGTCTATTACACGCTCAGTTACTTCATAATTCGAAGCAACGTAACAAAAACTCAAACATGACTTATACACGCGTTTAGTACAAAAGAAAATAACTTACATTTTTTTTTTATATATTTGTTTTTCCTTAGCAGATTGGACTTGAAGATCTCCATTAACATTTAATAACGTACCACTTCCTTTCTGCGAAAGTGTAAAAAACCTGGGTCTCCACCTGCGACCTAGCATGTACTTGCTAAAGCAGTCTCAGGACTTCATTTCCTTTAAAGCAAAGCTTATTTTGCTTAATTCTCTTCTACTCCCCATCATTGATTATGCGTTATTCTGATGTCATTAAAGAGTCAAAGTCAAAGTCAAAAGTCAAAATATCTTTATTCACGTAAACCTATTACAGGCTTTTATGAAAAATGTCATTAACTTAATTATTTTGAATGATTCTACTCCTGCTAGTAGAAGACTAAGCAGCAAAGTGGTCCAATAAGTAAGCTGTTAGCAGAAGACCAGCAGCTTAGCAGATTCCAGTGACCTGTTAATGTTTAATCTGACTGAGAAAGGAATCTGCAAGGAAAACACTTTACAAAATAAAACATATACAGAACTGCATCACAACGATTAATTAATAACCATTTAAATTTAGTTATCAGTACCTATGAGATTACTATATCTGGTACAGCACCAACTCACCAGGTAAATCAGAATTAAGATAGACTACATGCCTATGTGCAACCCGAAAGTCGACAAAACGCAAAAACCTCTGCTAATTTAAGAACAATAAATTGAACGTGTTCGGCAGAGGTCCCAGGCCCCCACAGCAGCATCCGATCACGGACGTAACGCATGTGCCAGCCATCCCCCCGCTCAACCAGGCCCTTATGGTGCGGACCGGGACCCCGACACGTGCCACCACTGCAATGACCTTCTAAGGAAGGGACGACCACCGGACACGCCACACCATGAGAACCTGAACACTAACAATGACTTTCGAGACACACACAAGCATAAACATAACAATTACTTCCTAAGTACCCAAATGTTGCCGTGCAATTCCGTTAACAACTAAGAGCTATTGAATAAACTCGATCGTCTGCTCAACTAATGCATCCGTTTCGTGTTCGGGTTGCCTAAATATGACCATGTTTTCCAATATTGTATTCAATTAAAGTGGCTCTATATCCGCTGCCGCAGATCTGCACATCTCTTGACTTTACGACGGCATTTTTTACAATCCCAATTTTTATTTATTATTATTATTATTATTTATACCTTAAGACTCGTTTCCAGTTCTTCGTAGACAGTCATAATCTTCCTCTTCGCTCTGCTAATAACAATCAGCTCAAAATCCTTTTCCATTCTTTCAGCAGATATTCAGATTCTTTCACAGTTTCCTTTGCTCGAGAATGGAACAAACTTAGGTTTTTTATTTTTTTTAAACTTTATTGTACTATGTACAAGAGGCCGGCTTAATGCCCTGCACAACATAAAGAGCATCTGTAAGGTACTTAGCGGAACCATCTTAGAGGTGAGAACAGTATTCCACGCATGATCTTATTTGTGCGGAGTGCCTCCGTGGTCTAGCGGTTAACACCGGTTGCAATTCCTGGTAGGGACACAAAAATATTTATTAATGTAAATAAATACATTTAATTTATTTATGATATTTCTCGAGTTTGGTGCGCTGGAGACATCGACGAGCTTGCCACGTTTTCGACGCTGTTTTGGTGATGCATCAGTGAGATATAACATTGGACTGTAAAACATTTAAAAATAATATACTACCGTTTTCAATCCGACTCTCTGGGAAAAGGGAATAAAATTGTGTATAAACTGTACCGTTTCAGACGAGGCAGATAATCTAATACAGCTACGAACTTTTTGATGGATGAAAAATGTCAAATTATGTCTAAAATTTTGTAAACAACAAGGTGAGCTCGCTTTTGGGGAAGGCACGCAAATCCAAACATTAATATTAATAATGTATCGCTCGGTGTCTCCATTGTCTAGCGGTTACGTCCGTGGATTTAGACGCAGGGGTACCGGGTTGGATTCATGGAATAATTTGTTTAATTTATTTGTCAATGTCTCAAGTTTGGCACGCTAGAGCCATCGACAGCTTTGCCACTTATCAATATGGGGCTATAGTAAAGTTGGCTAGATGAGAATCCACTTCTTAAAAAGAAGCGTGGTTTCTGACCACCCTGGAAGGGATACGGTAGTGATGATACTTCACTTCTAATATTCGAGCTATATTTTTAGCCGAGGTAACAGTGTCTTTATTTTGAGAAATGCTTGGATTTTATGGTATTTTAATATTTTATACAAAAATATATCACTCTTTTCTCTCCGCGGAAAGTGCAGCTGTTTCTGCTGAGAACGTTTATCGTTATCATGACATACCCTAGAACACAGAGTGCTAGACTGCTGGAGATGGGCTTCCCAGAGCATGTTGGTATTAGTGTAACCGGCACAGCTTCGAGGCACGGGAACTGTGGTGTTGTAAATCCATGACAAATGTACCTAAGAAAAATGTTTCCTTTCCTGTCATTTCCGTTGTTTTTAAGATTTTAAAGAAGGCGTTATGACGACCGAGCCACCTCCGTCTTACAACCGAGCCACCACCAACTTACAAACGAGCCACCACCAACTTACAACCGAGCCACCACCGCCTTACAACCAATCCATCAACACCTTACAACCGAGCGACCACCGCCTTATAACCGATCCACCACCGACTTACAATCGAGCCACCACCGCCTTCCTAGCAAGCCACCAACACCTTACAACCGAGACACCCCAGCCTTCGTATATAACAGTATATTATATATATATATATCTTTTTTTCATTTGCCGCCATTTTAAACTTAAATTGTTAAAATTACAGATACTTAATTTTGTTGCAACTCAGCCTTAGGTAATAAATTATATACTAGAAATAGTAGTCACATTTAAACATTTTGATCTCGCAAGAATTTCTAAATTGCGAATAAAGAAAAATATAGTAAATTATATATATATATATATATATATATATATATATATATATATATGAGAAATATAATTTACATTAATTACAGAACAATGAAAAAACAAAAAAAGAAACAATACTAGAAAACAATATAATAGTCGAAAACCTGGCCAGGTAGTGATGACATTATAAAGTCAAATTAAATTATTAAATGGGCCTTGTCAGTTCTAATATAAAAAATATTAAAGAAATAAAATAGAAAGATGTCAATAATGCTTACTTTAGTCATGATCTCCGTCTGTATTCCAAAAGTTTTGATACTTAGACTTCTTCAAATTAACCAATGCTTATTTTTGTCTGGTACAGAAATAAACTATTCTCAAAGAGATTTTCGGAAATAACTTTCGGCTCCCGGTAATATCAATAAAAATAAATAATATCGTAAAAGCTTTTCTTAATATAGAAAAATATAACAAAGAAAAAAAAATTACATTCGAAATATACTAAAATTATAACACAATTATAAATTATCATAACGACCGTATTTTTTTATTTTTTTTAACAAGCACGACATGTGACCTTGCGCCGACCTGATGGTAAGTGGCGCACGAGGTCCATGAATGTTAGCAAGGCATCAGACACTCATAACTGACATCAGTACCTAACACTATACCGGCTTGACTGGGCATGATTCCGAAACGTGTGGATACACTTTACTGGGTTTATCGGTACAAATATCCACCGTTTCCAGCAGACTGGCTAAATTATCAGCATTAGTCCGCCTACCACCTATTTAACTGCTGTCATGCCCAGTCAAGCCGGCATAGTGTTAGGGACTAATGTCAGTCATTAGTGCCATTTCATAACAATTTCGGCTATATTGGGTACTTTTATGCGCTGGAATAATTATTCTTCTAGGATAACGCGTTTTAAAATTACAGTTGGGGAGTTTTAAAAATTTCTGTTAAAATAAACAGCAATCAAGTATGAAGATAAAAGGAATTTTAGTTTGGTAAATAAAGGACGACAGGAAGTCATAGGAGGTGTGTTATAAATAGCACGAATGCATTGTTTTTGTCCAATAAAGATTATATTTATTTTCACTACATTACCCCACAATAATATGCCGTACCTTATACTCGTATTTGACGCATCAATACCATGATAAACCTGAATTTTAACCATTGATTATAATAAACCAATATTACTCATGTGTTGTGTTCAAGAGCAACATTAGTCAATCAATATAGTAGTATATAAAAAATATTTCACTTGATTGTCGCCATTAATTTTTATAGCAATGTAGGTATTTCTTATTAACGTTGTGTCTGTTTACAAATTTAATGGCGTTTAATTATAATTTATTTTTAGATTGTTAGCATTTAGACAATTTATAATGTCCCCAATCAGTATCAGCCTGTATCTCTCCACTGCTGGTAGGCCTTCCCCAAGGCTCGCCGCTTAACGCGATCTTTCGCTACCCTCATCCAACGTTTTTTAGGTCATCTGTCCATCTGGCGGGCGGTCGTCCCGCTCTGCGTCTTCCCGTACGTGGTCTCCACTCTAACACCTATTTGCCCCATCCTTCTTCGGTTCTGCAGCAGATGTGTCACCAATAAATTTATTTATTATTTTATTATAGTTATTTATTTTATCGTCATTTATTATCATAGATAGATCGTCAACAAAAAGTATACAGTCACAAGAAGTAGTATCAGGTCGAACATTAATGTATAGTAGACATAGCAAGGGACAAGATTGACCCTATTTTAAACAGTTCCAGGATCCGCGTTTACAGTTGCGGAATCACGCAGACCAATAAGTAGAGCGGAGATTGAGGGATCCCGTTTTGCAGTATTGCAATCCCATTATAGTGTGTATAGTATATACTATACACACTACACTTTGCTTTATAAAGTTGAAAGATGTTGTCACACAAGGGACCGATGATAAATTTAATCATGTGAATCGTGTTGAACGACAGATACTCGTAGTTTGCAGAGAACATGCAAGTTAGCATTACCAAGATTAAATTCTTCCAACATTCTGGTCCTTCACTCTTCAAACTCACTTGTATTAAACAAGATTAAAAAATGTTCGATTTTACTCAACAAGTCAAATATAATATCGAGTTTATTTATATACAAAATGTTTGTTACAATGTTTTTTACGGCACCTGTCTAGTGAGCAATGCATGAAAATAATAAATGAAAAAAGAAGAAATGCATGAATCTTTCTTCGCCCAGCGAATCAGTATTGCTATTCAGCGGGGAAACGCAGCCAGCGCTCTTGCCACCATTCCACGCGGATTTATATCCCTATCCTTAGTATCATCATCACGATCGTTTCCCTTTCGGAATGGCCAGAAACCACGCTTTCAAATAAGCGGATTCGCATTTAGCCAACTTTACTATAGGCCAATCTTGACAAGTGGCAAGCTCGTCGATGTCTCCAGCGTACCAAACTCGAGAAATATTAAAAATAAATTAAATAATAATTAAATGTTTTTTTATTTACTTTAATGAATATGTTTGTGTCCCGACCAGGAGTCGAACCCAGTACCTCCGAGTCTAAATCCACGGACTTAACCGCTAGACCACGGAGGAAGTTAATCTATCCTTAGTATTAATATTTATTTTATTTTATATTTTGTAAATATTTTTTTAGCCCATGGTTTTACACTTTTACAAAGAAAAAAAAATGCATGAAATGAATGAGCTAATGTCAAGCGAGGTGAGGCGGAGTGCACAATCGTCCGAAAACGTATCGTCTAAGATCGATTACATCAGTCAGATATGTCAAAAACTTGGGCTTTCCGCCTGGCTTTTGACATTTCTGACAGACGTAATCGAACTGAGACGATATGTTTAAATACGATTGTGCGCTCCGCTCACCCAGAAGGTATTCTTTTTAAGATTCAGTGACAGTGGGGTCGTCCAGGCCTGGACGACTAATAGGCCTGGGTTAGGGATGGGAAAATTCCTGCGTTTTCCTTGGCAGGATCTCATAATTCATGCGTTTTTGGTGCTGGGCGCTATTACTGTTGTCGTGTGGCTCGTGAGCCCCCTGGGTCTAGGTTCAATTACTTCAGGTCTCCTCCAAGAGCACTTCTCTAGGAAGTGGTATTCCGTTGGGGGGCCGAGCGCAAGACGGAGCGATATCCTGAAGATGCTTGAAGTATCCGTTGTCAGCCCGATAGAAAATACGTTTAGTCAGGCCGACGACAAATTCCTCAATAGTAGGCATCTCCAGATCTCGAGCTATGACAGAATTATTTATTTAAACTTAATTGCACAAAGTACAAAGTCAAAAGTCGTGCGACTCCACGGTCGGCGCGACGGCTTCCGGAAGTCATCAGTTGGCAAAATGGACTATGTTAAATTTAATTTCACCTGTTTGTTGAAAGTGGAATAAATGGACTTTGGTATTTTAAAATATCTAGAATTCTAGTACAATTGACTTTTTTTTTACAATGAGGCGCGTGATTAGCTTAACTAATTTAAGTGACATGCAAAATAAACGTCTGTAATTTTGTGCTCGCGCGGTGTCAACACGCAAATTAATGTGCTCCGTGTATTTTTAATTTAAATAATAAATATAAAGTGTTAATCTATCGAAAAACAGTAAATATAATAAAAATACAAAGTGAAGAAACTGAAATAATAGTGAAAGTGTTAAAGAATTAGTGCTTTAGTGCTTAAATTCAATAAGATCTTAAGTATAAGGAGTATCTACTACTCATTTATTCAAAAACATCATTGGCATCGCACAATTCTTCGTGTATTAACTAAAATACCAGTGATAATGAGAAAGTGAAAGTTATTTAGTGCTTAAAATGACAAAAAAGTGAATGAAAGTGCGGGTAATTAATGGACTTGACCAAAATTGTTTAAATGCTTCGAGAATATTCGTACGCCGCTATCGATACCAAAGCATACGATATTTTCGCTGTTCAAACTATCGCTTGAACAGCTCAGCCCACAGAACGTCTGCCGCTGTAAACCTACGGGCGGTGGTTCAAATCCAGTCGGGTGTCGTGTTTTTTTCATTTATTTGTTATCAATATTCATTGCTCCGAATATTTAAACAACGACATCTAGTGAGTGGACATAAAATCATATAAATAAAAAGGAAATAAATTAAAAAAAAAAAAAAAAAAGTAGAAGTTTGTATAACGTCCGTGACGAGAGATATAATTTAAAGTAATAAAAATGAACAGCAAAGCCTCAAAAATTATTCCTACACGGACTCAAACTACAAAAAACTTAGAGAATAAACTATCAGAACAAGAATCTAAGATTATTAGCATGGAAAGTAGCATAAAAACATATGAATTACTAATATCAGATTTACACAGAAGACTAAGTGAAAAGGAGAAAAAATACAAGGCACTGTCAGAAGAACAAGAGCAAATGCATGCAGTCCAAGAAGAAAATAAAACTTTACGCGCAAAAATAGATGACTTAATGAATATAAATAACAAACCATATGACAAGAGAGTTGAAGAACCACGTAAAATTAAATATTCATTATACAAAAACAAAAAAATATGCAAGAAAAACTATAAACAGATTAGAAAAATAAAACGACTACAGAAGCAAAACTCGCGAATATGTAAAGAAAACAATATACTGAGAAAGGAAAAAATCACATCAACAAAAGATAATAAAATACAGGAAACAAACCAATCTAATATAAAAAATAAAGATAATGTGTGCAGCACTGCCAAGAAAAAAATAGTTATTTTTTCAGACAGGAATGGCTAAGGTTTAGGACGATTTATAAACGATAGACAGTCAATGACCTATGACATTGTTAATATATGCAAACCTGGAGCTACAATTGATGAAATTTTACTATCATATGATCAATACACGAAAGATCTGAACAAAGACGACATTGTTATAATACTGATCAACACGTATTATTCTAGTTTTAGTGCTGCAAAGTATGATCAGATGTTAAAGAATTTATTAAGAAATGGATATGAATATAGAATTATAATTACAAACATAAATAACAATGGGTATAGAAACAATAATGTGGATAAAATCAACGAAGTAATATTAAATTTTGCAAAATACAATCATTCAATTAGACTTGTGAACCTTAAACCTACACTGGATAAATACAATATTATAGATAACTTTAATCTAATCAACTATTATATCACTAATCTGCTACCAACAACAAACCTAAAATTCATTAAATGTACCAGTCAAACTAATAATGCAATACAATGTAATCAGGTTTTTTGTCAGGGGCAGAAACATTTACAAATAACATAATTATAACTCACAGTAATGTACAAAGCATACGAAACAAAATTGAAGATCTAGAATTGTTAACTTATAAACACAACTGTGATGTACTCTGTTTAACTGAAACTTGGATTAAAGCTGCAAACATTAGCCATATAAACATAAGTAACTTTATGCTAGGGTCCTATTACTGTAGAGCTAACCATAATCATGGCGGTGTTGCCATATTTGTTAAAAATAACATAAAATTTAGAGTTCGCAATGATATTAATATACATTCTCAAGAGTTACATTGTGAAGTAACTGCTATTGAAATAAAAAAATCAAAGTTAGTTATTGTATGTGTTTATCGCGCTAATTATGATATCAAAGTATTCTTGGACACTATGTCACAGGTATTAGCATCAGCGACTAACGATAACAAAAAAGTTATCATAGCTGGAGATTTTAACTTAGATCGTATCAAAAATAACAATAATGAACGTGACTTTCGAAATGTACTGTATAATTTTAATGCACGTTATTTGTTAAAAAAACCAACCAGAATATGTAACAATACAGCTACTTGTATTGACAACTTTATTGTCAACTTTAAGGATAAAGGCTTAAAAGCAGATGTGCTTAATTATAACATAGCAGATCACAAGGTTATACAACTGGAATTAAATTATACAAATACGAGTAGACAGGTCATAAAAGATGTTGACAATAAAAACTTTAAATTTAAGGGAAGAATTCTAACAAAATCAAATATATCATATTTCCATTACCTAGTATGTACTGACAAAAACTTTATAAACGATGTTATGACTATTCAGGACGCTAATGACAAAGCAAATTTTTTTTTATCAGGTCTGAAACATTACTATAATATTGCTTTTCCAAAAAAAAGTATACAATATACCAATAAAAGCAACTGGATAAATATGGAAATATTACAACAAAAAGAAGCCATTAAAGATATAGAAGTAATGCAAGAAATACAACCAACAGATGAAAGTAAAATAAAAATACGTAAATTAAAAAAACAATTAAGAAAACAAATGTTAATCGCAAAGAAAAATCACTACTCTAAAATAATCAATAAATCTACAAATAAAATAAAATCGTCATGGAAAATAATAAATAGTAACGTTAACAATAATAAAATAAAAAATGACATAGACTGTATAATAAGTGATCATGGTGATATTATACATAACCCTAAATTTATCTCTGAACTGTTTAATAATTATTTTTGTGGCGTAGCAACTAAATTAACAGAAAAACTAAATATTAACATGCACTCCAGTCTTAATTATTTATTGCAAATAAAACAACCGCTGGATAAATTTAATTTCTCAAAAATTTCTTTCAATACACTATCCTTAATAATTAAAAGAATTAATAACAAAAAATCTTGTGACATTTATGACATGGATTACAGAATACTAAAATTAATTATGACTAATGATAAATTATGCAATCTTTTATTGGACATTCTAAATAAGTGTATTAAACAGGGAGTTTTCCCCGACAGTTTTAAAATCGGCAAGGTAATACCATTGTTTAAGAAAGGTGAAAAGGACAAACTAAATAATTACAGACCAATATGTATATTACCTGTATTATCAAAGATATTGGAGACTCATATGAAGAATGATATTATTAATTACTTTGAACGACATGAACTATTCTCAAATAAACAGTTTGGTTTTAGGTCAGGAAAAACCACAGCAATGGCTGTAAGAAATGTAGCAGATTTTGTGTTGGGGTCCTTGGATGAGTCACGGAAATGCGCGAGCATATTCTGTGATTTATCCAAGGCTTTCGATTGTTTGCGCCATGACATTCTCATCAGTAAACTACAATACTATGGTTTTGATAACAATAATCTTGATTTAATGAAAACTTACCTGAAAAATAGATGTCAAAAGGTGTTAGTGAATGAAGTTCTTTCGAGTGATGCTGTCAATATCGTTGGCATTCCACAGGGTTCAATTTTAGGTCCAGTATTATTTCTAATCTACATTAACGACCTGCCTAGTAATATACCTGAACCCGCAGTTGTCAGCTTATTTGCTGATGATACTCACGTGGGATTAAATGGTGCCAATGAAGTGGAGTTGAATAGCAATATAATAGATACAACAGCTATTTTAGAAACATGGTTTGAGGCAAATGGCATACTACTTAATATAGAAAAAAATGTAATTGTTAAATATACTACCACAAATAGATATAATTTAAATAATATCGTTAAAAATACATTTCTAGGGTATACTATAGATAATACATTAAGTCATAAAGGTCATATAGAAAAAACCTGTAAAAAACTAGCATCTGCGAATTATGCCTTAAGTAAGCTAAAACATTTGGTTGATTTTGTCACCTTAAAAACAGCCTACTACGCCTTTGTTCATTCGATAATTGCTTACGTTATAACCATATGGGGTAACGCGGCAGATATTCGAAAAGTGTTCATACAACAAAAGAGATCAATTAGAATATTGTTTAATTTAAAAGCCAGAACCACAGTACGAAATCATTTTGTTGATGCCAAGATTATGACAGTCACGTCTCTGTATGTATATAGTTGCTTACAGGAGGTTCATGGGAAAGCTAATGAACTTCCAAAAATATCTAGTTTGACTAAGTATAACCTAAGAAACAAGAATGAAATCTATATAAGGCAAACCAGGTTAAGAAAAACGTTTAAACAAGGTTTGCAGTTGAAAATTACATTATACAATAAACTACCTGAGATTATAACTAGACTACAACCAAGTGAATTTAAAACAAAATTGAAAATCTTTTTCCAAAATAATGCTTTTTATAACCTGTCAGAATTTATTGACATGCCTTTGACGGAAAATTCTTTTAAATAGTTGTATAATTTTGTGGTCTTATGCCTTCTACTGTATTGTGTTCCTATGCTCCTTTGTCTACGATGCATGGTGTTAATAGCACTACTGTTATTATTTTAATATTTGTTAACTGACATACCAAAATATAACGATTGTTATATAGGTGAAATATACAAATATACAAAAAAAAAAATATACAAAGAGGACCTATTGCTGATAGACATTCTATGACGGTCAAATCTTCGGGGCAACGAGAGCAGTAAGTACATAACGTCATGATCGTAGAACAGTGTCGGATTTAAAAAAATACCCATAATTTTGCATATATATTTATATATAGTTTTATATAGTTTGTAGTCTGTAATTTATAGTGCAAATATTAGAAAGGGTTCCAAAATGAAATCTAGAAGGTTTGCACTTATTATGAGACTTATAAAGTGACAAAAAAACAGTCGAAATGACAGTTGAATGGCCGCCATGAAAATTTTAAATATAGCAGATCCGTCACTGTTCTACGATCATGACGAAAGGTAGGTGCAATACTAAATAAACTTGAAGAGTTTTATTGCAGATAACATATACATAATTATTATTAATAATTACATACTAATATAACGTACATAAATAAAATATTAACAATACAATATAATATATACACATTAATTACGCACAAACCATGGTGCTCGGGAGACCACTCTGAGCGATATATTCTGCTGACTTTAGATATATAATAATAAAATAAAAATAATAAAAAGAAATTAGCGTACAGGTAATGTTGTCTTATTTATTTATTTATTAAGGTCATCAACAGTGACAGCAACAAAACATACATGGATTTTTACTTACTAAGACAGAATATATAATAAGACAAATATAGCATCGATTCTGCGCTATGGAATAATTTACTGGGGAAACTCTACCAATAAAGAGATTATCTTCAGAGTTCAAAAAAGGTGCATTCGGGCTTTATGTGGACTTAAGTCGACCGAAACCTGTAGACCTCATTTTAAATGCTTACGAATACTCACCGTTCCATGTCTCTATATTCTGGAACTAGCTAATTTTATAAGAAATAATAAAGAACTCTTCCCAAATAACGCCCAAAATCGCAAACGCACACTGCGTTACCAAAATAAGTTAATAATACCGATAGCCAAAACAACACACATGCAGAAAAGTGTATATTGTATGGCTCCAAAAATATATAACAAAATAAGTGATGACATTAAATTACTTCCAAATCATAAGTTTAAAAAACAACTCACTGACATGCTGATAGACAAGTGCTACTATTCAGTGCGGGACTTTCTAGAAGATAAATCGCTTGCTATAACAAATTCTTAAAATTATAATTTCCAAATTTGACATTAATATTATTGTATATGTAAGTTAGTATTTAAAAATTTATGTACATAGATATTAATATAATTATTATTATTATATTGTACCGTATTGATAGACGGTTGTACTTGTTACTTATACGCCCTCCGGCAAAACATAGAGTACAACACCAACTACACTGTATAACATCACAGAAATGTAAAACCTATTGTTTATAAGAAATAAATGAAATGAAATGAAATGAAATGAAAACAGATGCTGCACCAATTACAGGCAACCACCACATGATATTAGAGTATCCACTAATTGGGCCTTTAAGTAGACCATAAGGTGGGTTCAGGTTGGCTTGTTAAGATTATAATTGTAAACAATAATAATATCGCCATCTATGATCGACTAGAGGTACTTTTTTGTCTAATCTTCTATACAATAATTGGAGCTAATTTCAACCTTATACACACACTACAAAACAACATAAACAATATGAAGCTAGGTGCCACCTTAATTATAGAAGATTACAGCATTAAAATAAGAGTAACAATAATATTAATGTAGCCCAAATTCTTCAGATATATGTTCTGGAAGGACCATCTCAACAGTGGGATTCTAGGACGCTGTGTTCTAGGGGCTGTAATGAATGATGTTGATGATACAAACTTAAGAATATTAAAAAAAAAATATTATTGTATTAAAAGCTAAACAAAATAGAGTGAAAAGTGATTTTCAATCTCAGTAGGTATACAGGTGAGTTTATAGAGTTCAGCTCCAGAATCGTTTTGCCTACGTCTGCGAGAAATGGGGAGGAGTAATGGATTGGCTGTCAATGTAAAAGATGTCACGCCGTGTCGTCTAAGACAAGCCCGAATTCATTTTGGATTTAAATTTAAGTCCAATTTGTAGGTTAAGTGGGGAAATCTATCGCGGTTCGAGGAAATACCACGGAATTAAGTAATGGACTATTACTATTACGTGCGTAATCATAAACCTGTGTTTTTGACGTGACAACGTCTTATAAATTGGTTTGCCGGGTGACACTTCAAGAAACTGCGTTACGCTCCGCTCAAGTTATGCGCTCACAATGAGAGCGAGTGAGAGGCACGCGTCCCTTCCACTCGGGCATGGTTAGCCCGCCTAAGAGCGAGAGAGACAGACATAAAAAGTGAAAGGCACGCGTCCCTTCCACTCGAGCACAGTTAGCCCGCCTAAGAGCGAGAGAGACAGAGCGAGAGAGAGAGAGTGAGAGAGATAGGCATACACACCGGTTCATGTCTTGCGCTTCTATTTCGCTTAGGCGCCTGCATACAAGTTTACACGTTGCCAGTTAATTGTAAAACGATTGTGTAGTGATAATGTGAAGGTAGTTTCGTCCATCGCAACAATTCAAACAGCAAAGGTAAATAATTTCAGACTGATAATATAACATGATGAAATAAATGACTAAGACATAAGTGAATAGGTTATGTTGTAGTAATCACAATGTTGTGGTAGTTTTCAATCAAAAAAGTAGTATAAATCGTTTCTCAACCAATAATAATTTGTTTAACTTGAAAAAATGAAAACGCTGTTTCATTGTACGCAAATGTATTGCAAGTTATTGTATGTATATTTGTATATAAATACGTATGTATGTGTAAAGGTAAAAATAAAATTTTGTTAATATGAAATTCAGTGCGAGATTCTTTGTATAAATTAATGTTTTAAATATAATTCTTTGTATAAATAAATGTTTTAAATTGTTACTATTATTTCATCCTTCTTCCTACTATACGAATGAATATTCACATTAAAATTATTTTACCACTCAAAGTCGTTGTCACGTAAAACTTTCGCCCGTATACCGACTTTACAGGCAACCAATTTTTTTTTAAGTAGTGGTATTATTTAAAATATGGTCTATAACCCAACAGGTAGCCTGGCGGGCTAACATGGCAAGTAAATTCTCCATAAATATATTCCGGAAGGCTAAATAATAATAATAATAAATATTTCCAGACAGGTCACACAGCGCCATCTAGTTTCCGTGGTAAGCTACGAGGCTTGTGTTACGGAAACTAGATGGTTGATAAACTACATATTATACTTTTTTTTTGTAAATATATACATATTATACATATAAACACCCAGAACGAGACAAATTATACAATGTATAACTTGCCCCCGGTGGGAATCGAACCCACGTGCTCCCGCGTTCACGGCAACGTTTGTTACCGCTAGACCACGGAGGCGGTCGATTCCGGTAGTAAAGGTCCAGGACAATTTTTTTTTGGGGCTGTAAAGATAATAATAATGTTCTGGAGGCCCATTTCCAGCATTGAAGGTCAAAGACAAGCCCGAATTCATCTTAAAATTTAAGTCCAATTTGTAGGTTTTTTTTTTAAGTTTTTTAAACATAACACCGCGTCTTGTCGTCTCCTCCGGTGACAAGAGGACTGGCTCTTTCTTCGCCAAAATAATCAGTATTGCAATTCAGCAGAGAAATGCAGCCAGCGTTCTTGCGACCTTTCCACGCGGACAGGACTTATATCTATCCTTAGTATTAATATTAATTTTAATTTCATATTGTATAAATATTTTTTCGAATAAATATTAATTAAACCTACAAATTTTAAGTGAAGAAATCTATTGCGCTTCGAGGAAACCACGAAATTAAGTAATGAACTATAACAGACGTGCGTAACCAAAAACCCGTGTTTTTTAAAAAGTGGTATCAACTAAAATGATTTTTTTCTTTTTTAGTAATATTTTTAAATCATTATATATGTACTGAAACGCTCGCCAACCCGTCTGGCCAGCGTGGCGAGTATAAGCCAAATTGTTCAGATATATATTCTGGTAGGCCAACTCCACCAATGGCGGTCTAGCCTTCGTAATAAAAGGGCTATATAATATAAAAAGGAAGATGAATGTCGACGAAGCGAAAGAGGTATGTCGTGATCCTGTCAATATGAGACAAATGCATTTAGAATAAAAGTATCATCATGACCGTTGTAAATTTCGGGGTGGCTTTACTATAGGCCAATCATGACAAGTGGCAAGCTAGTCGATGTCTCCAGTGTACCAAACTCGAGAAATAACACAAATAAAATAAAAATATTAATTCAATGTATGTATTTATGTGTCCCGACCAGGAATCGAACCCGGTACCACGGAGGCATTTGAAATAAATGAGGCAAAATATCATAAAGAAGCCAGCACGAGTTGATCTGAGTTGGCACTCCGTAAAAGCTTAGTTTATGATCAAGAAATTACGTTCATAATGATACTTAAATTCTTTTTTCTCTATTCTTTTGTTTTATCATCTATTGATCACCTATCAAAGGTAATTCAACCGAGGGTCTCTTATTTAATGTTCGCATTGGGACTAACCCCTCCATATAAAGTGAGGTTTAGAAGAGGCTTCATAAAAGCCTTTTCAATGGCAATTAAAACTCTGAATAGCATTTTAAGAACACTAGATATTGAGCGAAATAGGGGCTTATTCTCGTTTTTTTTAAATACTAGTCCGACATGTGTGTACACATTGCGTTCACCTGTTGGTTTTTTTTATTTTTTATTATTTTTATTTTTTCATACTAGCACGACATGTGACCCTGCGCCCACGTAAGTGGCGCGCAGGGTTCATGAATGTTAGCAACTGGAATCAGACCCTTATGTCCGACATCAGTCCCTAACACTATGCCGGCTTGGCGCGTGAGTTCCATGAATGTTCCCAACTGGAATCAGACACTCATGACTGACATCAGTCCCTAACACTATGCCGGCTTGACTGTGCATGACGGCAATTCGAGCATCGGCACAAACGGTGGATACTTCCCTGCCCCGGCAGACTTCACAAATTACCATCCGACTACCACTTATTTGTTGTTCTTGTTTAAAGTATGTGCCATTTGCAATGATGTTAAATGCCATTTTTTACTTGGCCATGGTGATATTTATATAAAAATTAACAAAACTCTTCTAGGGGCTGTAATGAATGAAGGATAAAATATACATACAGCCAGAGTAATTGAAAATTATTTTTAATTTCATGCTCAATCAGGCGATGCCTATTCACTTGTAAAATTAGGAACTTTTCTCCGCCGCGAACTGTTTAAACCATTACACAGAAAGCACTTTAGGAATTGCAAATCTAATGAATAAAGTTTAACGTACGTACAACTTGAGCGTACAACTTTGATTGACACAAGGACGTTTGAAACATTCCCGCTTCGTATAATATGTACGAATATTTTCATAGTCTGCCTTTTTATACTGATATCCCATGACATCTTACTAATGCCTATACCTAAATTAGAAATCTTTAAACGAAACGCCTCCTACATGAGTGCTAAAATATAAAAAAATATTCTGCAGAGTACTGCATGCGTGGCCAGTTCAGGAATGTTTCTATACTTTGGAGGAATACTATATGTATTTTAAGCAACACAAAGGTTTTTGTGAAGTAAAGTTACTAAAGAAGCAACGCTGAGTTTTTAGTCACTTTACTTCTATAACAGTTGTAAATTTTTGCATGCTTATGGCGAAATATGTGACCCATTTAATATTAATAAGACCTAATATTGTTTGTTACCATGTTCCCTGCAAATAAAATTATTAAAATTATTTCATTTCATTTCATTTCATTTCATTTCATTTCATTTCATTTCATTTCATTTAACTTCATTTCATTTCATTTCATTTCATTTCATTTCATTTCATTTCATTTCATTTCATTTCATTTAATTTAATTTAATTTAATTTAATTTAATTTCATTTCATTTCATTTCATTTCATTTCATTTCATTTCATTTCATTTCATTTCATTTCATTTCATTTCATTTCATTTCATTTCATTTCATTTCATTTCATTTCATTTCATTTCATTTCATTTCATTTCATTTCATTTCATTTCATTTCATTTCATTTCATTTCATTCCATTTCATTTCATTTCATTTACCTAGTTTTTACCATTTCACCTAGTATTTAAATTTATAATATATAAAAAATAATAATATTAAAATCACTTTAATAGCGTTAAATAGTTCTCGGATTCCATTACCTATACAGTGTGCTGTCCTATAATTCCACATCAAACCAGGAATGATTCCTGGTCGGGATACAATAATTTATTTGTGATATTTCTCGAGTTTAGTAAGCTAGAGACATTGACGAGCTTGCCACTTGTCATGTTGGGCCTGTAATAAAGTTGGCTAAATGTGAAAGCGCTTCTTTTACAATAAAAAAACACGTAGTTTCTGACCACCCTAAAAGGGATATGGTCGTGATGATACTTATAACATAAAACTAATTATTGGATATTTTGTCGACATCCTATTCTATCGTAAAATTTAAAAATATAATAATAAATTAATTCATTTTACCCCTTAAACAGGAGCAGAGATGTGGTCACAAATTAAAGGTCGCTCAGAGAGCTATGGAGAAAGTTATGCTTGGCATTTCTCTGAAGGATGAAATTCGAAACGTTAATATTCGTCAGAGAAACAAAGTTACGATATAACTTTCGGCTAAACTACACCTCATTGCTATACAGTGGATTTATTATTATTATATAAAAAAAAAAAAAAAAGTTTAAAATTCACTAAGTTTTAAGAACCAACGATGGAATAAACAGGTTCTAGAGTGGAGACCATGTACGGGACGACGCGACGGTGCATAGTGCGATGGCCAATATTTAAAATAGCTGTTTCACCCGGCATTGCCCGTTTAATGTTGTGTCGTCGACAATAAAAACCTTCAGGTACCCTATAGGCATGTCATATTTAGAATTTAACGTCTTATATTTATTTTTATTAAATTATTATATTTTGACTGCCTTTGTGGTCTAGCGGTTAAGTCCGTGGATTTTTTTATATTTACTTATTTATTAATATTTAATTTATTTGTGATATTTCCCGAGTTTGGTACGCTGGAGACAGAGCTTGCCACTTCTCCTGATTAGCTTATAGTAAAGTTGGCTAAATGTGAATCCGCTTATTTATGTGGTTTCTGACCACCCCGAAAAGGAAACGGTCGTGATGATACATTACTTTTAACTTTTTTTACTATTATTTTTTCTATTTCTATGACTTATTAAGTCTGTAATATCTATTGAACAGAATAGCCGATTTGAACAATTCAAAAAGTGATCTACATGAAATGAAACATTCTTGAAAACAATATGATTTATTTGTATAAGGATTTAAACAGAAGTATGAGTAACATGGTCTTTTTTTTTTCTTTTTTTTCATAGACGGTGAATCAATAAATCATCAATGATACGCCCCCTGCCTGAAGGGCCAACGCGGGTGGTTTACAGCTAAGTCTGAGTCGTGGCTACGGAGTGAAGGCACTCGTTCGCCGCGAATTTTGGTCGGTATTTCTATCAATATTTAAAATGTAAAAATTGGTTATTGTGACATAACGATAATAGTTGGACATATGGTATCCGGATGTTTTTTGTAGATATTGATATGTTCTTTAATATTGTAAAACCTACTTTTGTTCTATCATCAATAGTTTCCGCAGCGCATGCGACGAAAGAAGTTTTATGGCAGTTTTTTACAGCTTGGGTTACGTTACTAAAGTTTTAGTCCCTAATCTTTTCTAGCAATAAATACAGACTATGTCACTCAGGGTGAATGTAGGTTTTTAATTGTGAAATATTTTTTGAAATCGGCACATTAGTTTTTAAATTTATTCACGGGGTATACGGTAGGGATTTCCTGATGTGCAATAGTGAGCCTCCAACCTATATCCAGCAGCTAAGTCGTTTTATTAAGGTGTATTGTGAATAATGTGATCCATGGCTTTGGTTACTGGCGGGATGGTTACTGCGTGGTCCATGGGACAAGCATCGCTGTGGGACGCTACTTGTGTCGATATCCTTGCTCGGTCTCATATCCAGGGCACATCTGTCAGAGCTGGGGCGGCTGCGGATTCGGCTGTAAAGGTCAAATGTCGCAAATACGACTCTTTTGCTAATGACTACGTATTTGTGCCTTTTGGTCTTAAGACAATGGGACAGTGAGGGCCAAGTGCTAAGAAGTTCTTTAAAGAACTGTCCTTAGACAGACTCTTAAGTCAGCTTAACACTATATGTGACAAGAGGGCTGGCAGTTTTTTCCCGCGCATTGTCAACCATAATAAATAAATTCCTCAGACAATGACTAAAATAAATTGGTCATCACCATTACAGACTTCTACTAAAGGAGATAGTCCTTCCAGACTATATATCCGGAAAATTCAACCTACACTCGCCACACTGGCCAGACTGGTACGCGAGGGTCTAATGACAATTTATTAACGATTTCACAAGTTGGTATAAATGGAACCAGGACCGACAGCTCTTCGAGGCACGGAAACGGTGGTGTTGGTAATCTATGACAAATGTACATAAGAAAAGTATTTCTCATCGGTGCATGCCACGGTTCGAACCGCGAACCTTTTTGGATTGGAAAGCGTTCTCATTAACGAACCACCACCACTCATTATATAAATTTCCATACTGTTAAAATTTACAATTCAATGACTAAAACGATTCTCAAAGTAGTGGCTATATAGTCGTAGCTCTATTATGTTGATGTAAATCTCGGTTTGACGTGGAAGGGCCCGGGGGATTTGAGTGGCCACTCCATAGCCATTGTCCCGAATACATTTGAGGCCGATGTGGGCTCGGGATTTCAAAACGATTGCGGCCTAGTCACACTTCTGACTTCAGAGACAATGTGAACAAAAATAACAAAAAAATATATATTGGAAAGCGTTCTTACAACGCTCAGATAATTGTCATCATAATTAACATCTATAATTATTATTTCATTATTTTTTATTATTATAGCCCCTTGAACACAGTTGTTGTTGTTGGAGAAGGGCGTTCCGGAACATATATCTGTAGAATTTGGCCAGACGAATTGGCTAGGACATATGTATTTTTTTATTAATGACATTTTATTAACGATTCCACAAGTTGGTATTAGTGGAACATCAATTATATAATAAATACTTATATAATATATACTACTGATTCTTAATATACATACATATATGTATGCTGCCTCCGTGGTCTAGTGGTAACAAACGTTGCCGTGAACTCGGGAGGTCGAGGGTTTGATTCCCACCGAAGGCAAGTTGTACATTGTATAATTTGTCTCGGTCTGGGTGTTTATATGTATAATATGTATATATTTACAAAAAAAAAAGTATAATATGTAGTTTATCAACCATCTAGTTTCCGTAACACAAGAATCGTAGCTTACCACGGAAACTAGATGGCGCTGTGTGACCTGTCTGGAAATATTTATTATTATTATTATTATTTATATAAAATAATTACTATTTTAGAGCGTGATTGAGACATTTTGCTTTTTAAGACAGTGACTGAAGACCAAGTTTTTAAAGATGGAGTTAGAAGGAGCTTGTCTGATCACCAGTGGAAGTTTATTCCACTGGCGAGCAGCCGAGACAGAGACGAATCTGAATATCTGCTGAAAGTGTGTAGAGGGATAGATAGTTGATTGTTTTGTACATAATATTAGTTAATTAAAAAGTCAATAATAAAAACAACTAACAATAGGTAAGGTTAAGGCTTTACTAAGTGATCATTGTCAATCATTTTGTCTCAAATACTGTTAAAGCCAGTTCTGTGACCCATCGGTGGGGAGAGTCGCACCTCAGCCTCGGTCGGTTTGTGTTTCGGTGACGTCACACCGCGTATGCTCAATTTTCGGTGCTGAAGCCGTGTCTGCTGAATAGCCACGCGAGTGTATTTATCGGTCGGAACTGTTAGTTTTATGTGAAAAGAGTTTTAGCATCAGAAGAGTTGGTCTTCTTCTGGAACCCTGGGGTCGCCACTGAGACGTTGTCAGCTGCTGCTGGAAGAGGCAAGTGCTTCTGCCCCTTTCTTTGGACTTCACGGCTCGTCATCAAACCTCCCCAAACCATATACAGTCCACTCATCTACCACGGGTGAGGGAGTTGGAAATCTCCCCCCCAAATACATCACAGTTAAAAACGATTTCCCAAGAAGTGGCTATATTAAGTCATTAGTCCATTACAGCCAGATAATGATAGAGATGGCCTTTCATACACATACGAGTATATCTGAAGAATTGGGCCTACACTCGCCATGCTAGCCAGACGGATTAGCCAGGATCTGATGACAATTAACGAATCCACAAGCAGAACCGGCAGCTTAACATACTCTCCGGCGCACGGGAATAGTGGTGTTGTATATCGATAACAAATGTACGTAATAAAAGTGTATTTATCATTGGTAAATGTCGCTGAGTTTGAAAGTGTGATAATCCCTTATAGTTCTAGATAAAACTAGACTGTGATAGTATGTATTACATATACAATTTAGGGTAGATTGTTGGTAAGAGACTAGAAATCGGGGACTGTGTTACTGTTATTGTTATCATACTACATACTGAGACAATGTTAGCTTGGCTGTATGGGCTAGTCCTTTAGCCTTGCCTATAACCTCATTAATCATCCATCGGGAGAAAAGAACATAAATAATAAATAACTCACGAATAAAAGCCAGTTAAATAATAAATGACTAAAAAGAATGTGAAAATCCCTATTGCATTTCCCATTTCCTTATAAGCTAGCTGTCTATCATGCTGTCAATTACGTTTGGATTAATAAGCTTCAGATTTAAATTGTAAAAAAGTTAAGTATTATCATGACTGTATCCTTTACGGGGTGGTTTAAAACTCACATTTAGCCAACTTTACTATAGGCCCATCATGGCAAGCTTGTCGATGTCTCTAGCGTATATCATCTTGAGAATTACCACAAATAATTATTTAAAAAATATGTGTTCCGACCTGGAATGGAACCCGGTGCCTTTGCATCTTAATTAACAACTAGACTACAGAGGCAGTGGTGACTCGGTTTTAGGAACGCTTTCCTTAATATTCTTCCGGCATGTACCAATGAGAAATACACTTTTCTCAAGTAAAGTCATTGATTTACAATACCACGGTTCCCGTGCCTTGGAGAGTAATGTGCCGTCGGACCCGGTTCCACTAATACCAACTTCTGGACTCGTTAATAAATTGTCATTAAAAATTGACATTAGATCCCCGCCAACCCGTCCGACCAGCGTGGCGATGTAGGCGAAACTCTCCAGATATTTGTTCTGGAAGGCTCATATCCAATAGTGGAGGTCTAGAACGCTGTGGTCTAGAGGCTGAAATGAAGAAGAAAATATTATTGGAGCGGTGATGATTCGGTACATGACAGGGTTCGAACCGCGATTTTTTTTTTATTTAAGGCAAGCTCATGAAAGATAACCAAATAAATATGAGTATTTTTATATTTTATTAATTTTGAATAGATTATCGTTTGTAACCTGTTACTTAGTCGCAAACGTTATTAGTGGATATCGTTATTTACCTCAGAGGTTGCGTCATAATTACAAAATATTATTCAATTCTAAACTCTATAAGCGCTTGACCTTGACAGCGGCCGTGCAAATATCAACATTAATAGCGTGATATATAGTTAACGGATTTAATTTTATAACGTTTGCGCTTAAGTAACATAACAGGGCTGCTGGATACTTATTACGTCATTTTAAAGAATTACTTTATATATTGGTTTAGACCATGAAAAAATTAAGTACATTTCTGACTCTTTTATTGTTTTTTTTAATATAACATAAAACGAAAAAAAAAAAAATTAAATTATATTTCTAAATAATTAAAACTACTTAAAAGTAAAAAAACGACCCTTCAAGGATAGTTACAAGAAGACTGACAATATTTTTCCTCTGTATAGCGAGGCTAATACTTTGGCAGAAATAATTGCCAGCTTTCCTGCCTCCAGAATTTTTCATTATCCGTTTGGACAACTCCTTGTTTTAACCGAGAGAATAAAACGAAATAAATAATAATACTTCTGTAACAATGTAAGTAAGTATTAAGTA
Source organism: Tinea semifulvella (assembly GCA_910589645.1). Taxonomy (NCBI): domain Eukaryota; kingdom Metazoa; phylum Arthropoda; class Insecta; order Lepidoptera; family Tineidae; genus Tinea; species Tinea semifulvella. The sequence continues at coordinate 4,462,654 of OU342604.1, forward strand.
AACAATGTTTAGTCATTGATTTAATATAGACGGGACCTAATATTCTTTTTTTTTTTTTTTCAATATTGTTTATGTGGCAGAAAAGTTGATCAGCTTGGCATCGCGGCATCGTGGCCTATGATGTCATAAAAATGACGGTCGTCGCTCCGCCACGGTTCTGTCAATAATGTAATCCGCCGGGCTTTGGTTACTGCCGTAAAATTATTTTATATATTTTATAAAATAGTGGCGTTATCAGTCGGGACCCATTAAAAATCGAAACCGGCTCAAATCTTCCCAACAAGTTAAAATCACTATGTAATAAAATATATAAAATTATTTCAATGGTGTAGTTAAGCGGTTATCAAACTTTTCCGCGACGAAACCCTTGGGCTTGTTTTTTTTACATTTTTATTATTATTATATATATATATATGTATTATTATTTATTTTAATTTAGTAGTATTATATATATTTCTGTTTTATTATTTTAGTATTATTAGTATTAGATTTAGTAGAATTTTAATTATTTATTTTCCTGTTTAAATATTTGCACCTACCTCCCACATACCATGTTCGTAATGTCCCTAAGGTTGACCGAGTAAGAATGTCTTGGGTCCGCCTTTGTACATAGTGCATAAAGTTTTTTTTATAATTAAATAAAAAGACACTCTTGCTAAGTTTAGTTTTATTTATTGTTGGATATTGTTAATAGCTGTCAAAGTCAAAATATCTTTATTCACGTAAACCTATTACATGCATTTATGAAACGTCATTAATTTAATTATTTTGAATGATTCTACTCCTGCTAGTAGAAGACTAAGCAGCAAAGTGGTCCAATAAGTAAGCTGTTAGCAGAAGACCAGCAGCTTAGCAGATTTCAGTGACCTGTTATTGTTTAATCTGACTGAGAAAGGAATCTGCAAGGAAAACTCAGCTATATCAGATTTACAAAATAAAACATATACAGAACTGCACCACAACGATCAATTAATAACCTTTTAAATTTAGTTATCAGTACCTATGAGATTACAATACCTGCTACAGCAGTATCAGTTTTTAGTTAGTAATCAGATTTTATTGAATAAATAAATAAATAATGCCTCGTCTATATATAAGTTTTGTCTTTTAATATAACACGAGGAGGCGTTGGAAGTGTGACAGTTTGACGCTAATGCAATTTATCGACAAGCCGAGGGGACTTCACAATATAGGAAAAAGTCACTTCTGTCTGCTTCAATTTGTTCGCTTTACAAATCTCTTATAAGGTTTTAGTCAAAATATTTAACCAGCACAAATAAAGTGCGGTGACCTTTTCAATATTTTGTAGGTTTCATTACATTTTTAATAATAATAATAATAAGTGTTTATTCATTAAAAAAGAATATATATATAGCTTCAGGAGAAAGGTCTCCTGCTATCTTGCCGGGCGGTGTTTAGGAGCTAACTGAGGCTTAGGATTGATAGTTGTCGCTTGGTGATGCGGTTTTGGCTGAGAGCTTGCACGAAAGGTGATTTTGGGTCGCCGACTCTCGGTCTAAGTTTAGTTTTTTTATGTTGTTATTGTACACTGCTGGTGACTGTGTTGTCGCTGTGTTGATTTGTACATATAATTCAATTATTTTTGTTTAGGTTATACTGTTTCCATCTGTAAGTACTTGCGATATTCATTTTTGTTGTTTTCTGTAGTTTATTGTTTTTGTCATGCCTATATTTTTAAATTGTACTACTTAGTTTTTGTGTTTTAGTAAACGATGTTACCTACCTTTTGAATGCAATGCTGGTCTGTAAGTAACATGTTTACTAAACTATTAAGATACCTTCTAGATTGTATATTGTATAAGATTTTGTAAATATGTTGTTGACTTGCTTAATTAAATAAATAAATAAATTAAAAAATTGTACATTATAGATAAAATAAACTCTTTTACATTAGGGGTCACATTACGCCTCGTGACCCCTCCCCCGCCCGCTTCCAGGCCGGGGGCGAAGACCTAGCGTTGCCGACCACCCTAAGGTCGGGAACTGAAGAAGACGTCACAGGGGCCGCATCCTTCTCGCGGCCCCTCCCCCGGCCGCTTCCAGGTCGGGGGCACTACCAACCTCGCCACCAGGGACCCCCCCTCACGGGTCCCCTCCCCTGCCAGCACAATCAGGGGAGAAAACAGACACCGGTGGGCCGTCGCCCGCCGAGTTCCAGCCGGCTTACGGGGTCACCCCCAAAGCCCACCGCGCGCTTTGCGCGCGAAGTTATTCATCATCTTTTACATTAGGTACACTATCAATTGACCGCCTCCGTGGTCTAGTGGTAACAAACGTTGCCGTGAACTCGGTAGTTCGTGGGTTAGATTCCCAGCGGGGGAAAGTTGTACATTGTATAATTTGTCTCAGTCTGGGTGTTTATATGTATACTATGTATATATTTACAAAAATATATATATAATATGTAGTTTATCAACCATCTAGTTTCCGTAACACAATGCTTCATTATGCTAAAAGTAAACATTTAACGTACAACATTAAATTCCTTAGTGCAAATAGAAGTTGTTGAAAAAATGCACTATTTCTCGTAGTCGTATAATATAAAAGTATCTATTTCATTTACTACAAACACAATTTATAAGTTTTGTTTGCTTTTTATCTCTCTCTTGCTAACAAGCTTTTTTCTCATAACAGCGAATTTCAGACCTCTTACAGTAGCAATTGGGAAAGAAACATAGAGACATACCCAGTCTTTATTTTTATTGAAATTAGTTTTGTTAATATTTGAAGGATTATTTTGCGTACCTTGGTGCCACACATGAGAAGACTCTTAGCTCTTCTTCTAATGATACGCTTTCTATATCCACTCACCATACTACCTTTGTGTCCAAATCGTTCGCAGTTGTGGCTGCTAAACTTTGGAATCAGCTGCCAGTTAAAATCCGCTAAGCTCTGAATAGATAGGTATTGTTAAAAAAACTAGTGTATGCTCACTACATAAAAGACCGAGGTTCGTTTTTTTCTATATTCCTCCTTTTGTTTTAGCTTAGTCATAATCAGACTGTAATACTCTATAACCTAATCCCTCCCTCTCCATTCCGCAACCGAACCACACGCACAGGTCAGAATATGCACCCACATACCGTAGTCACCATCCCTTCGCGTACATATAAATTTGGGGACTCATACATCTGTCGTACGATAAAGATGTGGAATGCTCTTCCAGCCTCTGTGTTTCCACTTTCCTATAATTTGGAGTCCTTCAAGCGAAGTGTGAAAAAGCATCTAGTCAAGCCGGCATAGTGTTAGGGACTGATGGCAGTTACGAGTATCTGACTTCAGTTGCTAACATTCATGGACCTTGCGCGCCACTTACCATCAGGTGGGAGGTCACATGTCGTGCTAGTATAAAAAAAAAAAAAAAAAAAATATCATTAGTAGGAATAGCATTGTGTATATATTATATTGTTTTATTAATATTTTATTTGTGTAGGTTATAGGTATGTTTTTAATAATAAGTATGTATATGTTATCTGTATTTAAACTCTTTAAGTTAATTTAGTATTGCACCTACCCTATGTACTAACTGCTCTCGTTGTCCCGTAGGTTTGACTGTCATAGAATGTCTTGCGGCATTTGTATTTTGTGCAATTAAGTTTAAATAAATAAATAATATTTTGTTTAATTATAAAATACCCTTTTTTACAAGCTGGTATAGTAAATTAGATGACCAGGTTCTAGCTTAATGACAGCGCATGGAATCAACAAACATTAGCTATCCTTGTAAATAGTTCTCACAAACAAGACTAGCTGACTTTGCTGCGGCCTCCAGCACCACATTTCGAAGGCGTCAATGCGGCTTCGGTCATTGGCTCTAAATATAAATTAATAATACAAGGAGTATCCATGTATTTCTTTCGAGAACTCTTATTTCCGTAGTTGTTTCGAAGGACTCGAGGCAGAGCTACCGAGACAGTTTCAAATTGAAAAGAAAACTCCGGAAGAATTCTGCAACCGCGCGGGAAAATGGTCGACTGAGTAGATCTGATGCTATGAATATTTTGATATTCTCGATTCAATTGACGAGCTGTATGTTTCGTTTTGTTCCACTTTCAATGTTTTATAGTTGGGCGAGTTTGTTTATTTTATTATCATTAGATTTAAGATAATAATTAACGACCCAGGCGCTGCTGCATTACAAGCAGAGAACCTCAAACGGCGGAATTACACCCAGCTTATTGGGAAATATTATTGCACCGTTAAGAGTTGAAACTCTCGGGCCGTGGGGACCAAGTGCAGAGGAAATTTCCAAGGTGTTGTCAAAACAGCTCGGGAGACAAAACAGCTGCGCAAGTTTGGGCCAAAGGCCATTCAACGTGGCAATGGGCACATTGGCAGCGATTTGGAGCATTTTTTTCATAACATTTTTATTTTGTTTTTCTATTATTTTATTTTATTTTTGTTTTAATTTTTACTTGTAATTTTAATTAATAAGTATTTTTTAAAAAGCCATTGTATATTACTACGTTCGAATTAACACCTTTTAGGATAATAATAAGAATTGTATTTATATATTGTATACTCGTAATATCACAATTTTTCGATCCCGGTTTTTGATTTTTACATCTCGGAGCTTGCCACTTTTCATCCTATAGTAAATTCAAGCTTTATTTACGAAGCGGTGCGATGCAGCCAGTGAATTGTTTTTTTATTTTATTTTTTATTAAAGGAATTGTACAGTATTATCTTAAACACGTAATCTATTCATAACATTTGTTTATAACCGAGTTGGGATCCATCAAATCCTAAGTGTTTCAAAATTTGAAGCAAACACGTCGGGTATATAGAAGTTTACAGCGCGTGCAAACCCCGAAAAAATTACTGCAACTTCTGCCTGACATATAGAGTCAAATTTAACGTTTTACATAATTATTCACATTGTAGCACATTATTGAACAAATGACATCACTTTTGACTAACAATATCAAAACTAATTTACAAAACAAAACTTGGACTTGACATGTCCGTGCAAAAGGCGGGAATTGAATCAATGTGTATTAAGTTCTGTGGATGCAGTCGTTGTCGCGAAAATAAAGGAATAAAGTATAACAGTTATTTTCTTAAAAATTGTGTGAGGCAAAGGATGTCCGTTGCAAATGAAATCGTTCACCCTTGGCCACTATCGATTGAAATCGCTACAAGTTCCGTGCGATTGAAATTTGAAAACTCTCTGAGTGCCTATATACTTTATACTGGTGTGTGTTTGTATAATAAATAATGGCTGTTAATTTGGTGTTTAAATTGGCCATGACCAAAGCTCCTGACTTTAACGGCTTGTCTGAAGCTAAACTTTATTGCTCTGTTATGGTTATGGGTATATGGGTTTAGTAGTTTCAACTGTCTCTAATGCAGTCGACAACAAATAACGCTCTACATAGAGACATCAAATATATAACCAGACGGGGCAAAAAGCCAAACGGTATGAGAATTAATGCTAGGACAATTATCACAGAATTACTTAATCTAACTGCCTCCGTGGTCTAGCGGTTAAGTCCATGGATTTTAGACTCGGATGTACCGGGTTCGATTCCTGGTCGGGACGCAAAAATATTTATTAATGTAAATAAATACATTTAATTAATATTTAATTTATTTGTGATATTTCTCGAGTTTGGTACGCTGGAGACATCGACGAGCTTGCCACTTGTCATGATTGGCCTATAGTAAAGTTGGCTAAATGTGAATCTGCTTATTTATAAGCGTGGTTTTGACCACCCCGAAATGGAAACGGTCGTGATGATACTTTACTTTTTTTCTTAATCTATGACAGTTCATTGTCGTTTATGGTCGTGTTTGACGTCCACTTTCAAATTGAATATGTTTTTGTTGCAGTTTGGTTGCAGTATAGAGAGGAAGGGATAAGTTTGTTGATCTCTTTACTCACAGCAGTATAGCTTGTAGAACAAGTGGCACTGCAGTGTCAATGTTTATCGGAATCTCCGGCCTCTGCAAGGCATTGAGAGTATTAGTATTAAGCGGAACCATCTCAGAGGTGAGAACATTATTCCAGGCATGTGACTTTGCGTGTAGTTTTCTATCGCTAATTGTCCTTGCCTATTTCTGGTAAAGAAGTAGCCTAAATGCTTCTGTAATTGCTAGGCCTCGAATCGAACAAGTATCGATTTTTTTAACAAAAGAAAAAACCCGTCATTTTTTGCTTGTCAGTATTTTACGCTCTTTTTCAATCTGAGATAAAGGCCACATTGAGTATCTAACAGGCGGCTCGTGAAGATATTTTGGCTGAACAATCTTAAAACTTGTTATCTCTCAAAGATTTTTTATTTTTTTTTATGCCTTTTCTTTTTTTCTAAATATGACAATATTTTTGAGAATCGCGCTAAGTCGAAATCGGTGTCGAAGAAAGAAGCAGGAACCGTATAATTCTTCCTTTTTTATGTTCTGAATGAGCCTGCGACACCGTAATACCTCAAGAACAATTTCGCCTGTCTTTTTTTTTTATTTATTTATTTTTATTTAACACTGTAATGTACAAAGACAAAGGCGGACTTTAATGACGCGATACAATTCTGTCTTCGTTTCATCATAAATCCCTCCGTTCCCCTCATAATTCTCTTCTGTCTATTTCTCTCGCATAATTCTAGTTTCGTTTCAAACTCGCTTGTAGTTGTTGCCACCAACCTGTCGAACAATTTGCCTCTTAGCATAAGGCAAGTTCTCTATTTAAAAAAATGCTCTATTTAAACTTCCTTATACGTCTAGCGGCATTATAAGCCCGCCTTTGTCTTTGTGCAATAAAGATTTAAATAAATAATTGGCAAATAGCACAATTAATATTGTATGCCCTGTCACGGGGTATGTATTGTATATATTGTATGCTCACTACATGCAAGACCGAAGTTCGTAATTTTCCACGTTCCTCCTTTTGTTTTAGCTAAGTCTTGTGTATATATTATATTGTATTGTTAATATTTTATTTATTTAGGTTATATGTATGTATTAGTATGTAATTATTAATAAGTATATATATGTTATCTGCATTAAAACTCTTTAAGTTTATTTAGTATTGCACCTACCTTATGTAGTTACTGCTCTCGTTGTCCCGAAGGTTTGACCGTCATAAAATGTCTAGCGGCATTAGGTCCGCCTTTGTACTTTGTGCAATTAAGTTTAAATAAATAAATATGTTGTGAGAACTTTTTTGGTACCAAAAATGTAAAAATAACCACTAATTTTATTTATGATTTTAATGATAATAAATATATTTTGAATTGTATAGGCAATGTGAAGTCAATATATAGCACAATGTCATTCTTGAAAGTAAACAGCGCTTTATTTTTTACTATATTTTTGTTGCTGAGTTTTTAAATCAGTCAGCGATTTGCTTATGCCCATGCGTTTATGCACACCAATTTCACCCTTATTTTGAAACAGTTCAAAGGCTATTTTGATGTATGAAAACGTGAATGTAGAGGGTTTGTGGTATGAACGTAAGGGAAAGTGGGGTAAAGAGGGGATAAGGGGGGAAGTCCCTTGTGTTACCGAAGGAGACAAGGTTGCGGTCACATTGTTATTGAGATTTACTGCACACATTGTCATTTGAAATATTTTTTTATTGGTATTTTTTTTAATCTAGAATACTGTTCTCACCTCTGGGATGGATTCGCTAAGTACTTTACAGGTGCTCTCAATATCCTGCAAAGACGGGCGATTCCGATAGTAAACGACACCCCGGTTTCTTAAAATGGACGTTGCGCGCAACTTGACCTTCCTCAGATCATCTGTCCATATGGCGTGGGGTCCGGTCGTCCCACTCTGCGTGTTCTGGTACGAGGTCCCCACTCGAGACCTTGTCTCCTCCGTTCATCGGTTTTACGACAAATGTGTCCAGCTCATTGCCACTTTAGCTTGCTTATTCTGAATGCTATGTCGGTATCTTTGGTTCTCTGACGGATGTCAATGTTTCTGATTTTATCCTTTAGAGAAATTCCGAGCATAGCTATCTCCATAGCTCGCTGAGCGACCTTGAACTTGTGAACCAGATCTACCGTTAGTGTCCACATCCATACGGCATTACTAGAAGAATGCACTGGTTGAAAACTTTTGTCTTCAAACACTCTGGTATGTTCGATAGGAATATGTGACGTACTTTACCGAATGCTGCTCATCCTAGCTGAATGCGTCTGTCAGTCGGCTTCTTTGCTGAAGTTAGCTACTCCTAATTGGATGGTCTGTCCAAGGTAGACGTATTTGTGCACAACTTCGTGTCGTTTCCCACGCAGATTGGCTCCTCATTATTTATGTTGAATTAAATTTCAATATCCCGCACTACAAGGCAACCTCGTGTAGGTATCACAAACACATCACCCCTATATTGTTCACCTATTTTACATCTGTATACTCTTTGTGACAATAAATGATTTTATTATGATTATTATTAATATATCTCCAAAATGACCATATTTTTGTCCCTAGTATATTGACTACATTTCTTAAAAGTACTTTTTTTTTGATAATAGATTAGGCGAGCGAAAGGGACCAAAAACGTTAAACCTTCTTAAAACGAAGTGTGAATTATCATATTGTCTAGACAACGTAGTAAAGGATTGAAGTCATGTGTAGCCAGTAGCTGTCGTCAGTTGCCCCATTATAAAACCCCCTTTTTTCTTATCATCGCGGTAAAACCTGGTTCATGACAGGAGCTCTTAACTCGGCCTTTAGTATCGCTACTGCCTCTTAAAAGCCACCCTGTCGGAAAATAATCGAACCTCCCTCCTTATTCCACCCCTCGATATTGACAGGAGATTATCTCTATTGGAAGATTCATTATTGTCTCATTTATTCCAACTCGCAAATAAATTCAAATGGGAAATGAACATTTTAAAGATTTATTAAAAACATTTTGTTTTGCACCGATTTTTCACCCGACAGACGTTGGTGTAGACCTTCTCGAATTGGTATAATAAATTTAAAAAATATATATTTAAAAACATAGAGTTTATTATTGTAATGTTCTATAATACACAACATTGTTCGTTTTATTTTCTGGTGCGAGTATATCAATATGCTTGTTAGTATGCCAACAGGCGTCATACAACTGGCCATGTGAAAAACACTTGGCGGCATGTCAACCATTCTGCCAATCACTGACAGTTATTTATTTATTTAAAAACTTAATTGCACTATGTACAAGGCAGACTTAATACGGTTAGACATTCTTATCAACTAATAGTTATGTAAAATTTATATTGTCGTCAAGTTTTTAAAAAAAGTTCTAATGTTCTACTTAACTTTCTTATTTTTTCTCTCATAAGAACCTTCTCATTACAATTATAAACACATCAAAATAAGAATTAGCGAAATTGTTCTATCCGTTCACGCGTCAAGGGAAATAGAGACGTCCCATCAGATATAGTCCCAAGGAGACTGCCAATATTTTCTCTCTGTATAGATAATGCCATCTGTAGAAATAATGCCATCCTTCCTGACATTTGGATAACTTCTTCGCCAGGCGATTGGCTGAGAGATGCCATGGGACCATCGTCTCGACCATAAACTGTGCAAATTCGTACAGTTTATGGTCGAGAATCGAGGTTGTCTCTCTCTCGCGAACTTGTACACAAATAAGTCTTCTTCGGGCAGACTATGCAATTTAGCATAGCCAACTTCAGCATGACGCATGCAGCTAGGATGGACGAAATTCGGGAAGCTGCGCCATATCTTGTCAAACATACCGTTGAAGACGAAAGTTTTCAACCAGTGCGTTCTTCCAGTACTGTCGTACGGAGCGGAACCGTGGATACTGACAGTGTGTCTGGTCCACAAATTTAAGGTGACTCAGCGGGTTATATTCTCTAAATGATAAAGTCCGAAACGTGGAAATTCGTCACATAACCAAACTTACCAATATAGCCTTCAAAATCAGTACGCTAAAGTGACAATGGGCCGAACTCGTCTGTCGTAAAATCGGTGAACGATGGAGTAAACCATAGAGAATTTTAGGATTGCGGGTACTCCAGCTGTGGCATGATGAGAGCCTTTTGGATGATCTCTTGAGAGCCACGTGACGAGAAAGCGGGCGGCACTTCTAGCACAAACAAGCTTGTTTCTAGTGGTGTAATTTTTATATAAATATCACAATGGCAAAAAATAATAGTTCTCCTTGAAAGTTAAATTTAGCATTTAAGTGCAAATGGCACGTACTTTTAACAAGAACAACAAATAGGTGGTAATTAACGGACTCATGCGATGGTGGTAATTTCCCCAGTTTGCCGGTGCGGGAAAGTATCCACCGTTCGTGCCGATAAACCCAGTAAAGTGTATCCACACGTTTCGAAATGAGATTCGAATTCTGTGTCTCATTCCAGTTGCTAAAATTTATGGACCTTGCGCGCCATTTACTATCAGATGTGCGCTAGGTCATATTTCGTGCTAGTACAAAAAAATAACAAAATAGAATAACAATAATAACATCAATTTACGCAAAAACAAATGACAAACTTGGAGCATATTATACAAAGACTTGTTTACAGCTTCTATAAGTTAAAACTAAACATTGCTGTCAAGTTATTGGCACATCTTGAGTCTTCTCAACTGGAAAGCAACAAAGTTCAAACTCCTTCCCCGCTTTACTGATTTCCATTCAAATTGTAACTTCAAGTTTTTCGTTCCACTCCAAAACACTTTGGTTTTGTATAGTCCGATCATTATATTTTATTACGTAAACCATACAGTACTTAATATTTGATTTAAAAAAATAATAACATATTAATTAAACTAAAAACTTACATCTTAAAACATAAATTACTATTAATAAAAATAAACCTAATTAATAAATAAAAATATAACTAAAAACTAAAATGAAGAAAAAACTAAATAAAAAATATTATAAATAATAAATTTGCTCCAAATCGCTGCCAATGGGCAAGGTGCCAAGGATACTGGCAGCATTGCCACGTTGAATGGCAATACTGATCCTTTGGCCCAAATATTGCCCAGCCCTTTTGTCTCCCGAGGTGTTGACGAGCTGTTTTGACAACGCCTTGAAAATTTCGTGTGCACTTGGTCCCCACGGCCCGAGAGTTTCAACTCCAAACGGCGCAAAAACACATCTCCCAATAAGCTGAGTGTATTTCCGCCGCTTGAGGTTCTCTGCTTTTAATGCAGCAGCGCCTGGGTCCTTAGAAGTCAAGGACAAGTGGGAAGGCGCCAGGGTGTCCACACAGGTGGCATCCCACACTAAAGGCAAACCTATCCTCCATGGAACCAACGTCATTCCGTCGGGCCGCTTCCCATCGTCGCGGGCCATGCCACTGGGTTCTAATATTGCTGGCGAACCCACAGACACAAGGGCCCGGCGAATGACGTCATTGAGACAGGCGTGCCTTGGGATGCGACCTGTGCTCTTGCTGCAGGAAAGGCCGTGGTGGCCGAGTGCCCCGACGTTGTCTCCACATTGGCAGCGATGTGGAAAAGTGCAAGGAGCTCCTAGACGTAGGCTGGTTATGGTGCTGAAACATTTGTTGTCGAAAAGAGTTCCAACAAAAGATGAAGGGAGAGCCTGGAGCCACAGTCCCGATTCCCACTTCGACACCGCCAGAAGACGAGCACGCTCTGCCATATTGGTTGACGTATTTAAAAGTTGATCCCGTACCAATCGGCAAAGCGGTTCGTCCCACCGGCGCTGTGATGTAGTGAGAGTCGGGACGGACGTATTGGGGCAAGCAAGCTTCCACGCGCTTACAGATTCTGCCATATATAAAATATTATATGAGGTAAAGCATTTCACTAAAATTTTGTTTATAAGGCTTTCAGTGCTATGGACAGATGATAAGAAAGCCGGTAAAGCCACGCTAGAAATTTTTCGGACACCTATACCACCGAAACGGATTGGCAACGATGCCTGGCACCAGGATCTGTCTTCGAAAGAAATGTTTATTATGGATGAAAGGGTTTTTTTAACAATGTTGTCCAAAATAAGCAAAAGGTGGGGAACATTCCAAATGTGACAACATCTTAGAATATAGGTAAATTTTGGGACAAAAAGGCAATGACGGATGATGTAATAGGCCATATGGGAATTTATTTTTAATAAACGATCGGAGCAGAGATTAAATTTTGCAATTGTTTTATCTATGAAAGAAGGAAAAGAATTTTCGAACACCGGAGAGCCTAGTATGTGGAGCGACGTTTTGTCCAACACACTAATATTTGGGGCAATATTATTAAATTTTTCAATAGCTGATATTTTTAGTGTATCCGGGGCAGAGACGAAAATTTCGCATTTTGAGAAATTTAGACTAAGACCAATTTTTTTGAAGCTGTCGATTAGAGTGGAAAGGTCATCTAAAACAGTATGGATGTCTCCTCCCAGAGCTCCGTCGTCAAGGTACCAGACATTAAATTTAGACTTTAAATTTTTAATGATGGAATGGATCGCTAAACTGAAGATCGCTGGGCCGAGAGGGTCACCCTGTTGACAGCCAACTGAAGAAGAGATTAAATGATTTTTATATAGTAACTTAGACGGGGAGCTGTAGCATTGCCACAAAAAATTGAAAACAGAAGGTATATGTGATTTAACTTCTGTCAGCATGGCATTTCTGTCTACAGAGTTGAAGGCATTTTTTATGTCGACCTTTAATAAAACCTCACCGCCGTTATTTAATAAAAAGGTACGTAGGGAATGAACAATAGCTTCACAGCCTCCTTTAGAACCGAAGCCAAGCTGAAAGGGTTGAAAAAAAGATTTGAGGTATTCTGAAATTTTCTTAGCAGCAATTTTGGCTACTAAGCGGCGGTAGGTAGTGCCGATAGCTATGGGTCTGATTCCGCCATCTTTTTTTAATAGAGCACAAAGGTTAGCACCGTATAGTATGTCCAAATTCTTAATATTTTAATTTAACACTTAATTAATAACAAAATGTTTAGCTGAACAAACATGCCTCGTGTTCTCGTTTCTAGGCCGCAGCCGTCATGATTGTTGAGAGAACAAATCTAACAACAAATATATATGAATGAAGTAAAAATTTATGTATCTGTGTGCTGTCGGTGTAATAAATCAGATTGCAACATTACGTTGTTTATCACTTTCTACACGTTGCCCAACCTTTGCGTGCTACCTCTTCTATGTACGATCTTGTGACCACACCATCTTAAATCCATGCCCAACCTCTGTTAGCATCCATCATGTTGGTCAAGACACCTAGCCACCTGCCTCCTCTAGGCACAGTCGCGTGTGCCTGCGCGCCTGAACGTGAATGGTATTCTTCCCCATTCTCTTGCTGCCTTAGGGTATTACACCGGCAGTGAGACTCCTATCTATACACTACCACTATAATTTATATATAGTTAGGTTTATATATTTGCTTGGACTTAGGTGGTAGGCCCTCTGTATTTAGCGTCCACGCTCTGACAAAAATGGTAACAATTTGCCTTTACAGGTTTACACAAGTAGTGTTCATTTAGTTTTTAAACATGTGTATAAGTATGTACTTCATCACAACTCCTAGAACACAGAGTTCTAGACTTCCACTGTTGGAGATGCGCCTTCTAGAATATTCAAGAGAATTTGGCCTACACTCGCTACGCCGGCGGTTGGTTACAATTTTATTACTTTGTACAAAAGTATGTACTTAGTGAAAATAAATCTTAACATCTAAAAGAGAAATGAATTGGGGAGACAACCCAACTTTACTTGCTTTATATTACACAAGTATATTTGCATCTTACTTAAATTAAATTACGATTAAATCGTACACACTATATTACCTTACTAATTACTTCATCACAAGTTGTCATAGTTTTATTATTATCAAAAACTTTATTGTTTAATACAAAAGGCGTATGTAATGCCGCTTGCCATTTTTTTATCCCGAAGGTTGATTACCGTATATTACCATCAACCTTCGGGATAAGAAATCCAAGTTTAGGCATAGCAAAATAAAAAAAAACACTGAAAATAAAAAGAATAAAAATTAAATCACTTATTAGTACTAGTTAAATTAAATATACGATAAACATCATAAAAATAATAATACTTAAACTACATACTTAAACCACATTTAATTACTAATATTCATATTTTTCCAAAAGTGAAAAAAAAGTTTTCACACGGCTCATGTGAACATGTAAAAAATACTGTTTTTGATAGTTTGCGAATCTCAAGAATAAGAGTACTTCACATCAAGTAAATTATTACGATATCTAGAGAACTTGGACTTGATAAAAATGGATTTTTGATGTAATGGAAAAACGACAGTTTACTGATAAAAATATTGTTACGATAAGATCAAGCTTTACGAATACGCATTGCAACTAACTTATGGCATTAATATCACGATTCTACATTTTCACAACCGCTATAAAAACGACGAACTCGGTACCTAATACGAGTCTAAATCCATCACTGGACTATGACTCGACTGGCCCAATATTTATTATATTATTTAGAATTCGTTTGTGTGCCGACAAAAAAATGTTTTAAATAGTCTTATTATGTTTGCGTGAACTAGACGGATTATAATAACTTTGTGAACGGAGGTAAGTGCAAACTTTGAGGGTGTTCTAGTAGCTCCAGTACTTCTTTGTATGACGCAAATGTAACAATAGGTGAAAAGGATTTTTTATAGTTTTTGTTTTTTTGCATTCCGTAGTTTATTTAAAAATATTATACTACTTTAACACAACTCTTAGAAAACGTCTTCTAGAAGTCCTCCACTGCTGATGCTTTCCATAACATATTTATGGAGGATTTAACCTACTTTGGCCGCGTTGCATTTTAAGTTTGACTGGTAAGCAGTAATAGTATAAAACTTTTTAAGTATTGCAAAATAATGGAGTAAAACTTTATCTGGTTAAGATTTTTTAAAAGTTCAAGTTATTAATTCGAAAAAATATTTAAAAGATATAAATGAGAATTCAAAGGGGAAATGCTGCGCACCATGCCACAAGACAGCGATTTGGAGGAGCTATTTTTTTTTGTAAGTATTTAATTTTAATTTTCTATGTATTATTATTATTTTTTTAGGTTAGATTTTGTTGTAATATAGTTTATTTAATATTGTAATTCTTTTATATTGTTTGTATATTACTTCGAATAAAGACATAAAATAAAAAAATATTAATACTAAGGATAGGGATATAAGTCCCGTCCGCGTGGAATGGTGGCATTCTTCCTAGTGGCTGCATTTCCACGCTGAATTGCAATACTGATTCTTTGAGCGAAGAAAGAGCCAGCCCTCTTGTTAGCGGAAGTAAATTTGTTTTTTTTTTTCTAAATTTACTCGTATCCAGAAGCGTACCTATTCATATTTGTATTTTTAATAACTTAAAATAGTACCTACTTAGATGGATGATACGTAGGTATCTATAAAAAGATTCTAGGTATATTTAAAAGCCACAAAAACCTTAATACATATTGTAAGTATTATTTAATTTAATTTAGGCCTGCTTTCTGCGAACCTCTGCTTGACACGAAAGTATCCCTATCGCCGTTAAAAGAAAGAAAGAAAGAAAATACTTTATTTATCGCAACAGTTACAATGGTTAAAAAAATATATATATTTTATTTTTATTTTATTTTAAGTATTTTGTAAGCTTATTTTCTGGGAAATAGCTTGTATTTGGAGCAGCACATTACAACCCAAATATACATAATTATAATCTTAAAATTATAGCTGCTGTAAATAGGCATTGTCATATTATAAACTAAGACATACACAATTATAAAATAAATACACCAAGGATTATAGCTGCTGTCATGAGGCATTGTTATACTACAAGCTAAGACGAAAACAATTATGAGGATGTTACTAAGATTATAGCTGCTGTAAAGTGGCATTGTCATACTATAAGCTAAAACATTATTAAAATGTCGCATAAATTATAGCTGCTGTAAAAAGGCATTGTCATACTTTAGCTAAAACAAAAACAGTTTAAGGTGTCACTTAAGTAAAAATATGCAAGGGATAAATGCTGGCCCGCAGATTCGCTCGCTGCACAAAACAGGTTAAGTTAACATTATTTAGGGCATATTGCCAATCCTTCTACACCTGCAGTCTGTGGGTCAACTATACGCAGCGAGCATACAGCGCCCTACGAGTCCAGTATAATAATGGTTTCAGGGTATTGTTGGGGCTGCCACGTTATTGCAGTGCGTCCGGAATGTTTGCAGAGAATCGTGTTGATAGTTTTTCTGCTATCATGCGTAAACGCACTGCGTCTCTAGTCAATAGAACTAGAGGCAGCACCAACAATATGCTTAAGGTCATATCGGATAAAGTGGACTGTCCAATACAGTATCACTTTATTAAGATTCACACAAATTGACACGTGTACAAATAAGTATTAATAAGGCACTAACATAAAATTTTAGTTTACTAACTTTAATGTAAGCCATTGTTACTAACATAGTGATAGGTATACTAACAAAAATGGATTGTAATTATCTGTTAAATTGAATATATTATTATTATTATAAATCTAAATGTATAAATGTAAGCCTATTCTATATACCGAAACATACATACAGGTGTGGCGATAAATGGTCAGCTCAGCATATGCTACAACCGAGGCTGCAGCGCTGATTTTCAGCTGGTCTTCGGTTGGGGGCACCTCGTATTACATTAATGTCCGTGTGGAAAGGAGGTCGACTATCTTCATATTCATGGGCTCTCCTGTTTCAAAAGTGCGGGCAGATTTCCCGCCACGATACTAATAAAAGGGCTCTAGCTACCATCGAGGTTCCAGCTCTTCTGGAGTTATTCGAGATGATGGCAAGAGACCCGATAGTATGACGTTGGTCCCCTGGGAACGACAACGTGCTCTGGTGTGGGACGCCACGTGCGTCGACACCCTCACCGCGTCGCATCTCAGGGGGACAGCGCATAAAGCGGGGGCAGTAGCGGAAAATGCGAAGTCCGGCAAGCGGCGCAAGTATGTAAGTATATTAAAAGATTACATATTTGTGCCGTTTGCTGTTGAAACACTACAATGGAGTACAAGCGCAAAAAAGTTTTTAAAAGACATAACAGTTGTTGTCCCACCGGTGCCAGCCGCTCTTTCTTCGCCCAAAGAATCAGTATTGCAATTCAGCAGGGAAATACATCCAGCGTTCTTGCGACTATTCTACGCGTACGGGACTTACTCGTATATCCCTTTATATATATATATATATTCCTTAGTATATTTATTTTATTTTATATTATGTAAAACAACAATGATTTTTATTTTTTTATATTAATATTTTAATTAATTATTAAATAGGCAAAAATCAATAAGATGCATCTTTCATTATCATTTTCATTACAGCCCCTAGAACACAGCGTCCTAGATCTCCACTGCTGGAGATGGGCCTTCCAGAACATATATCTGGAGAACTTGGCCTACACTCGCCACGCTGGCCAGACGGCTTGGCGAGGATTTGATGTCAATTTTTATGACAATTTATTAACGATTCCACAAGTTGGTATTAGTGGAACCGGGACCGACGGCTTAACGTGCTCTCCGAGGCACGGGAACGGTGGTGTTGTAAATCTATGACAAATGTACTTAAGAAAAGTGTATTTCTCATTGGTACATGCCGGGGGGGTTTGAACCGACCTTTGTAGGATTTAAGGAACGCGTTCTTTCAACCGAGCCACCACCGCGCCGAAGATGCATCTATGTATATTTAAAAACAAAAATAAACTCATGTTTCTCATGATAGAAAGTAAGAAAGAAAGAAAAATATTTATTTGCCACATATCAATAAACACAACTTTAACAAATAAAGACTGGTAGTATACACAAGATGTGTGGTGACAAATAGGGAATCAGCTCAGCATGGGGCTGCGACTCTGGGCCACAGCGCTGATTTTCAGCTAAACCCTTGTTAGGAGAGGTGTTAAATAGATAAATATGTGCATATATTTAGTGTGGTGTATGTATCTATGCATAAAAGGTTATACATTATAAAACAAACTATAAAATATTAAGAAGGTATGCTGCTACAGTATCTGTTGGTATATCAAAGGAGAGATTTTATAATTATTTTTAAAAGCAACCGCCGACTGCATGTCGTGCATGTGGTGGAGGTAGGTTGTTCCATATCTTAGTAGCAGCATACCTAAAGCTTCCACGGAACGCTGAGGTCTTGTATCGGGCAAAGACACAGCAGTTTGAGACTGGATTATGTGCCGTGTATTGTCTTTTCTATAAAATTAATTTGGTATATATTTGTCAGAAATAATATTTTGGAACGCACACAAATTTTTATTTGCTTCATTTTTTTTCTTTACAAATAACTTGTGTACCTACTAAAATTCAAAAATAACATTGGAACAAATTTTAACCTTTAGAAAAGTCTTTTATCGGCTTCATTTTGTACAGAAAACAAAGAAGGCTCCAAAATGTTGCCAGAATTAAAATTTATAGTGCTTGTTACAAACTCTATTGTTAGAAACTGTCTTCGAGGTCTAGTGGTTAAGGTCGTAGATTTAGACGCGAAAATACCGAGGTCGATTCTAGGTCGGAATCAACAATATTTATTAAGCTTTCAAATCCTTGTATAAGCTGGTCATCTTAAAACTCTTTAACTCTGTAACTGTAAGTATTACTTTTAGTCATAGTTCTCATTAATTTTTAGGTTTTAAGTATTGTTAATATTATTATTTAAATTTCTTAAACATATAATGTATCATAATTGAATGTAGTTTGACATGTTGTGGTCACCTGTTACTGGGGTACCATTCACTAATGTTTTTTTTTTTACTGTTTTCTTCTATTGATAGAATTGGATTCAATGTGTACTCTGTTGGTGATCCTAATTAAATAAATAAATAAATAAATAAATAAAACTCCAGGAACGTAACTGGCAAGATTTTTGAAATTCAAACAAATATTTATTTAATTATTCAATATATACGACAAATGCACATTAAAACATGATACAAGGACGAAAGTTCTAAGGCGACAGACTGAATGTGATCCTAAGCATATACATATGACATTTCCATCAGATAATTATTTAAGTGCATGCAATAATTAAAACTACAATTTAAAAGTACTTAAAATGTATTTACAGAAATAAAATTAAAATATTTATGTAAAGAAAGTTTATTTCTTTGATTTAAATTGAGTCGCGTTCGCATTGTAGTAATTTTGAACGCGGTCAAGTGTCGGTGACAGAACTGACAGAGAGACGTCAAGTTAGGAGTGCGTTATTATCTACTCGTATTAAAATTAAACTAATAAATCTTTAGATTAAAGAAGGCATTGACATAATAAGGAATAAACTTGCCCAAACTACCTACCTAACCGTAACAACTAGTTATAACTGGCAAATTTAATTTAAAAAAAACGCATTTAAAAAAGCTTTACGTCTAATACAAAGGACTACGGTCGTGATGATACTTTACGTATTTTACTTTCCATTGTTACAAAACAAAGGGAGTCTTGCAAGTTATGTTTATTTAAAACAGAGCATAATGCCTTAAAATATTAACGAAACTGGCCCCAACCGAAGACCATTACAGATCGGTTTTAAACACCAACCATTAATAACTTTTTAGCAAATCATTATGATTATTTCAGCAAGGATATAAAAACGTCCTTTAATTGTAACTGGTCAATTGTAGCGATCGAGAATGTAGACCTGGATTAGGTTATAATTATTTTCAAGTACGCAATAAAAAACGGCTTATGTAAAAACAAATAGATATATATATATATATATATATAAACTATGTCTGTTCCAGAATTCTAAAGAATATCGCTGATAAAATTTATTTAAATCGGTCAAGTAGTTTAGGCGTGAAGTTAATAATATTTTATATGAGTATATATACAATTATATATATATATATATATATATATATATATATATATATATATATATATAGTTTATATACAATTATAAAATATTTTAATATAAATACTATACCCAATAAAAAATAAACTAAAAATAAAAAATGACCTCTAGAACGACCCTTCAGGGATAGTCCCAAGGAGACTGGAAATATTTTCTCTCTATATAGCGAGGCTAATACGTTGGCAGAAATAATTGCCAGCTTTCCTGTCTCCAGACTTTTCCTTGACAGACTCCTTGGCCAGACGCTTGGCTGAGGATCCCCATGAGCTCATCGTCAAGACCTCAAACGGCGTAAATTCGTAACCGCCGCTTAAAGAGGTCACATCACACATGTCACATCACACACCAGGTACCTGTAAAATTTCCACGGCCCAACGGTCATACAATCAGAGGGTTCTAAGATCGTGGGTACTCCAGCAGTGACAAAAGCACTTTGGATGATATCGTTGAGAACAGCGTCACGAGGAATGCGGCCAGCACAGCGCAAGAAAGCGCTAGATGTTCGACGGGTTCTCCACACGAGACGAAGGCACACTGGCGTGAAGTCAAATCAAACAGACATGTCAAGTTCAAATGATAACGTCATGTAGCTTATGTCTGTCTCAGGGTTTCAAGAATCAAATTTCATCAAAATCGGTTCAGTGATAAAGGCGTGAAAATGTTTTACAAACAAACTCAGTTGTCCAAACCTGACAGAAGGTTTTATTATAATGCCCCCTCGAGACAGACTCGCTCCTGCGATCTCTTCCATGTCTGCCGCGTACGTACAATATCTGGCATGCGCGCACCTGTACGTCGGATGTGCGACACGTACAACAGGCGTGTATTGGACGTGGATATATTCAGTAACTCCCGCGCCGCCTTCAAAGCCAAAATCAAGAAACTGCTACTTTCGGTTTAGTTCGCAAAGTGTGGGCAGTTTGCTTCGGAGTTCGCCTAACAGTTTTAACGCATTCAAACACAATGCAGTTTATTATTTTTTTTATTTAAAAACTTTATTGTTTTGTTAACAAAAGGCGTATGTAATGCCGATTGGCATTCTCTTACCATCAACCTTCGGAACATTGTATCAATTATGGTAGGTTTATAAAACAAACATAAAATAAAGAATATTTAAATAATTTTGATGTTAATTTAAATAACGTACTTATAACTAAATAAATAAATAAATAATTTTAATACTTAAACTACATAATAATAATACATAAAACTACTTAAACGTATATACATAAACAGAAACTAATATTTATATTATACAACTACATTACAATGACAATGAGAATGAATTGTGAATATTTATTGCATCTTTAAAAAGTGTGAATATTCTTGTCTTTTAAATACACTTCTGTTGGGTGCCTGACGAATACTAAGAGGTAGGCTGTTCCATAATGTCACAGCTACGACTGAGAAGGAATTTGAAATGGAGTTAGTGTGATGTGAAGGGATGGACAGTAAAGAGTTATGGGCAGAGTTGTTTTCTTTATACCTGGCCAAGGTGATATTTTCCGAATTTTGTATCGCACAAAGAGTGCACTATTGTTCACAGTGAGAAATATTCTGGTGGCGGGTATAATTTTAATTGCTTCTACTCTGTTGGTATCTTTTATGTTCTTATCTGTCCTTTCTCTTTGAATAAATAAATAAATAAAGTTACAGGCTCAATCTAGGAATCTACAGCTATGGAAATTGCTTTAGAATTTAAAGTTTTGTCAATAAAACTTGGAAATTATTTGTTATCTTGCCAAAAGGGTTCATTCAATTTGATAAGCGTTCCCTTTCCAAAGTTAATTAATAATTATGAAGATCTTGTGAAGTTTCCGATAAAGTCCTCGGTTTGAAGTCAAGTTTCTTAGATGTCCTTGAAAGGACATTTCTACAATAGAATCGGAATCGCTTTTAGGTAGAAACATCAATTCTACCTCAAATTTTCCTCCGCGGTCCGGTCTAGTGGTTAATAGCAGATTTAGACGCGGAGGTCCGGGTTCAATTACTGATCGGGACACAATAATTTATTTGTGATATTTATTGAGTCTGGTAGAGACAACGACGCTTAAAGAAAAGGACATCACTCATACTTGTAAAAGAATTTGGGCTAAATTGTTTTCACAGTTATATATGCACAGTTATAAAGAACTAGATTTTTCTCACTTAGCGCTATTAGGTATACATTATACTTGTATATACATATGTTTAGGGCGCGGTGGTGGCTCGGTTGTAAGAACGCGTTCCTTGAATCCTACAAAGGTCGGTTCAAATCCCCCGGCATGTACCAATGAGAAATACACTTTTCTTACGTACATTTGTCATAGATTAACAACACCACCGTTCCCGTGCCTCGGAGAGCACGATAAGCCATCGGTCCCGGTTCCACTAATACCAACTTGTGGAATCGTTAATAAATTGACAATAAAAATTGACATCATATCCTCGCCAAGCCGTCTGGCCAGCGTAGCGAGTATAGGCCAAATTCTCCAGATATATTTTCTGGAAGGCCCATCTCAAGTGGAGGTCTAGGACGCCGTGTTCTAGGGGCTGTAATGAATGAAATGAATGTATATGTTTATGTATGTACACAATTAGGGTGATATTTGTTACGTCCTGTTATGAATTCCAGCTTGCCGCTCAGGTTGAAGCCATCTACAAAAAGTTCATCCGCTCCCGTCTTGCCTATGCTCCATCAGCATGGCACCACCTTTCGGCCAAGACAAATAGGGACAAGATCCAAAGTCAGCAGAACATATCGTTCACAGTAGTCTCCCGAGCGCCGTGGTTCGTGCTTAATTCCGTCCTAGCTCGAGATTTGGAGATGCCTACTATTAAGAAGTTTGTCGTCGGCCTGACTAGACGTATGTTCTATCGGGCCGGCAACTGACACTTCAAGCATTTCCAGAATATCGCTCCATCTTGCGCTCGGCCCCCCAACGGGTGATCACTTCCTAGAGAGGTGCTCTTGGATGAGTGCTAAAGTTATCGAACCTAGACCCTCTGGGTTCGTGAACCACATGGGTGCTGACACAAATTGCAACATTTCCCTTTTTATAGCGAGGCTAATTTATACGTTGGCAGAAAGAATTGCCAGCCTTCTTGTCTCCAGATTTCTCGGTCAGCCGCTTGTACAACTCCTTGGCCAGACGCTTGGCTGAGGGTCTCCATGGTCCTAAACTAACCTAACCTGTATCAAGGTTCTCAGCAGAAACCGCTGCACTCCCCGCGCCAGACGAGGTTGCCTGGATGTGAGATGGGGCTAATGTGTCTACACATGTCGCATCCCACACCAAAGACCGTCCAAGTTTCCACGGCCCAACGATCATGCCGTCGGGTCCCTTGCCATCGCTCTGCGCAATCCAAGAGGGTTCTAGGATAGCGGGTACTCCAGCAGTGACAAGAGCCCTACGAATGATATACTCGTATATATATTATTATATTATACTAATTTGTCCCTAAGGATTGGCTGTCAGAAAATGTCTACTGGCTAAAGTCCGCCGTTGTACTTTGTGCAATTAAGTAATTAAATAAATAAAAATATAAATATGTTTGGATATCCTAAGTCAACGTAGTAGGCATCAGCTAGTAAATATATTATATTGGATTTATTGGGCTGAAGGTACCTCGATCCAATTGTAAAGGTTCCACAAACACCGAAATTGAAATGAATAATAGATGAGGCGGAATGAAGAGTGCCGTGGGATGCCCAAATTGTTTTCCTTACTACCGAAAAAAACGATTTAAAGCCTGGACACACCTGATACATACATTTCTCCATTGGCGTGTCACAGTAATGTACGAATACTGCAATTATTATTATTATTAAATTCATTATTGCACAAAATAAGTGTACAAAGGCGAAGATTAATGCCTACAAGGCATTTTCTAACATCTAACCTTTGGGAGAGTGTGAGATTAAGGGTAGTGCCGATATCAAGTTTAACAATATAGAATATACTATACACACTACATACTAATAGATACTTACACTGTTACATAAATTACACATATACTAATAAATAAACGTATATACACATATATATTATGCCAAATATATATTTTTAGCCTGATGACGACTCCTGTTTGTCTAGAAATAAAGCAGTGACCAAGCGCTTAAAAAGGTGGAGAGACGGCGCGTGTCTAATAGCGAGTGGTACCTTGTTCCACTGGCGGGCTGCAGACACAGTATACGAATTTGAATATCTGCTAGAGGAGTGGGATGGGATTTTAAGTTGGTTGTTATGTAAAGAGCGAAGTGGAAGGTTGTGAGTATCACACATGTATTCAAAACGGGATTTAAGATATGCAGGCGCATTCCCATTCGAAATTAGCAGCCGAAAAGGGTTTCAATAAATGAGACCTTAAAGTGAGAGTATGTACGATAATGATGTGACAACTCTGGCGTAATTTATAACAATAAAACATCTATGTATTTGAATACATACCTATATACTGCGTGAAATTTGTTGAAGTGCAAATATTTTTATATTTTAATCTAGAATGAAAATTAAGTAGTACGTACTTTTTATTTTAATTACTCAGTAATAAAATCTTAAGTAACGGAGCAGAGAAGTTTTCCCAAAAATATCGCCACTCATACTGACTATAATCAAGTAGGTATCAAAAGGGCGACGATCGCGCGAACGTTATCTTACGTAGTTGTTTCTCTCTCTCTATTTCGTCTATCAACTGTGAGCGTGATCAATTATTAATGTTTTGTTTTTCGGACAATGAAATATACTTTAAAAAGGGTAACTTTTTTGTTTCAAAAAAGGGTTCTACCAATGACATCTGAGGCATAAAAAAAATATTACACGCGGTATATTTAAATCAATGATTTCCAATGTCATGGACAGAGCACGTCATACAATAACAAAGCCCAAACATGGCACTTGATTCGCATTTCACTATGTTATGCAATGACATTTTTATGCTTCTACTCCACTGTTCATCACATTGCTGCTGACACTACATTCCTATAAAATGACTTTAGTTGTTATGCAGAAATGTATAACTAACAGCCAGCCAAAGCTTTATAACTATTTATAAAAGCTGTCAATAACAAAGTTACGAAATAGCAATGTGCTTTTTAATTTTTATTATAATATATTTTTTTAATATACGAATAGTTCTCGAATGAGAAAACTAAAAGTTATATCTAACGGCACGTCTACAGTACGCATTGGGTGTGTCAATGCCTTTAACTGTCAATTTTGTTGTGCTGATCAACAATGTAAACATATTGTGAAGAAATTGTTAAACAAAAATAGATTTTGAATCGGAAATTGATTTTAATAAAATTGTGCAGAGATATACCTATTCAGGGACATAACTCAAAGTTACTTTATTCACCAGGATGTCCTAAATATATATTTTTTTTAAACTTATTTCCCAAAGCTTAAAGTATAATTCAATACAGATTTCACTGCTGAATACCGACATCATTCTAACCAAAAAAAAATAATTAGTTAATTTATTTATTACAAAGTACAAAGGCAGACTTAATGCCAACAAAAGCAATTAAACAATGAAAGGTAGGTGCAATTACAGGCTTAATTAGACAATATAATGATATATATAATTATTATTATTATTATTATTATTTTTTTTAACTAGATGGCGCTGTGTGTGAATTGTCTGGAAATATAAATTAATACATACTTAGATACCTAAATAAATTATATTTACATACTAATCATCATCATTATCATTACAGCCCCTAGAACACAGCGTCCTAGACCTCCACTGCTGAACATATCTATCCCATCCAGAACATATACCTGGAGAATTTGGCCTACACTCGCCACGCTGGCCAGACGGCTTGGCGAGGATATGATGTCATTTTTTTATGACAATTTATTAACGAATTCACAAGTTGGTATTAGCGGAACCGGGACCGACGGCTTATCGTGCTCTCCGAGACACGGGAACGGTGGTGTTGTAAATCTATAACAAATGTACGTAAGAAAAGTGTATTTCTCATTGGTACATGCCGGGTGGGTTTGAACCGACCTTTGTAGGATTTAAGGAACGCGTTCTTACGACAGAGCCACCACCGCACATTACTATACATGCAAATACATACATATTTCTTTAGATTCGTTTATTGTGTCCACAGCTCACTAGTGGAACAAACTTCCACTGGCTGTCTAATAACACGCACTGTCAGTCCACGTCTTCAAACGCTTGGTTACTGCATCATTTTTAGACAAACAGGAATCACTCTTAGTTCATAAACGATTCTTTTGCTGTTGTTGCCGCAAACCTGTAGAACAAGCTGCCGGTAAATATACGACAAGCATTCAACCAAAGCATTTTAAAAAAAAATGTATATTCATATTACTTATTTAAATAGCTCATAACAACTCATTTAGTATATTATTATATGTATTAATGTTATGTAATGTATGTACCCAATGTATTAATAAAACGTTATGTGTATGTAATATTATAATTTAGTTTATTATAGTATTTATTAATGTAATTTAGATAATATTGCATATTTATTACGTAATCATATTTCTCTAATTGCACCTACCTTACGTCTTTAATGTTCTACAGTGTCCCTACGGTTGGCTGTCAGAGAATGTCTAGCGACATTAAATCCGTCCCTTGTATATATTGTGCAATAAAGTTTTAATAAATAATTATTTGGCAAATATATACTATACATACACACTAAGCTATTAATTTAATAAAGAAAAACGTTCTGGATAGCCTATTACAGGAGTGGAGGTCTAGGACTGTGTACTAGGGGCTCTGATGATAATGTAACCGACTTAGTTTGGCGTAAATCTATATTTGCATACAACAGGCGAGTTAATTAAATTTAATGGATCTCCTTGTTCTAGACTTAAGCCGCAAACTCAGACAATAAAGGAAGTTCCGCTGATTTACGTCGGTCCAATGCAAAATGAAATGCAAATTTGGGGAATGCTAAAGAAAAAGTTCTATACTTGCAACAACAAGCAACTTTGTCGTACAATAAATCTGTGGTGTCAAGGAAAAAGGAGATGAGTGGAAAAATTTAAAAATTCGATTTTTGCACCTATTGGTTCAAAATATTCATATGCCTCAATGCAATAAGGAGATGAGTCTATACACTGTACAGTTTATTTTACACCCCTACGTACATAAAGGGGCTAGTCGTAACATTAAAATGTATAAATAAGTAAAAAGAGTTCAATCGAGTTATTTCAGTATCGCGCCTTTACCGACAATAATTCAGTTATGCATAGTGAGATGAGTCGACTCGTACCTAAAGTATAGAAGACAAATTTCTAAGCATTCCATGGATTCACCGTGCGGGTGCCGGGTCCATCGTGTGTGGGTAAGAGATGAGAAGAATGGTGTCTCGGGCTTGCGACCGACAATTGGCTGGTTTAAGAAAAGGAGGCCTCCTTTTTTTTTTCTATTGCGCGATAATACGCTCACCATCCACCAGTCTACTTCTCTCCCTACCCAACCAAATACTGTATGATTCCGTTAATGCCGTCTTGGAAGCTCGTTCCATAAATGTATTGACGGCAGACCTGCTTAGGCCCAATTCTTTCAGTAAGTGATGCAAAGATTTTGCTGGAACTCCTCTTGCACCAACTTCCACTGCGTAAAGCTGAGTCTTGAACCCGTTCCTGATCATTTCTTCTGTGAGATCATAATATTTATTCGACTTCATGTTGTGGTCTTTTGGAATATTTGATTCCCACGGAACGGTAAGTTCAATAAGGATAACTTTTTTCAAGTTCCGAGAAAACACTAAGATGTCTGGCCTATAGGCTGATACAGCTAGTTCATCTAGGATCCTATAATGGTGTTCAAATGTATCCATGAGAATTTTCCAGTCTGATGCGGTGCCAAGGATCGAGGTTTGATTGATTGTAGTCAGTCCCTTTCTGGCTCTTGCAATAGAAAGACTTACTGCTTCACGGATAACACCTAATGAAATTGAATATTACGTAAATTATAGATAGTTAATATAGAGTTGTTTTTTTTGCCTCTAAAATTTGCCTCTAGTGAAAAGTTTAAGTTTTGTACTTATCCCCTTTTTCCTTGACACCACAGAAATAATACCTACAGTGGCAATATTGTTACATTAACGTGACAGAAGGCCTATATTCAAGATTGAATTGAAGATAATACCTACAGAGCCCCTAGAACAAAGAGTCCAGGTCCTCGACTGTTGGCAATTGGCCTTCCAGAAATGACCAGACGGGTTGGCGACGGTCTGGTGTCATTTTTTTATGTTATTTATTTATAATAACCAACAGTGCTAACATCACACACTTATTTGTACTTAACACTAAATCAGAAGTTAGATGCTGCACCTATTATAGGCGACCACCACATTACCACAGTAGCCTTTATGACCTATATATAAATAACAATATTATAAAGATTGCAGCGCAACAAGCGCAGATCAGCAAGCGTCGAAAATATGAAACTATTTGCAATAGTTGCTTTTTTTCGACGTTTTCTGTAGAAACGATCGGATCGGAACTTAAAGCCCTTTATAAAGAAATTGTTCCAAAGCTCATTGACGTCTCTGCTGACAATAGGGCTGGCAGTTTTTTCTCCCAAAAATTAAGTATCATCATTCAAAGGGGAAATGCTGCTAGTGTATTGGGCACCATGCTACAAGACAGCTTTGGAGGAGCTATTTTTTTTGTAATTATAGAATTTTTATTTTCTATGTAATATTAATATTTTTTTAGGTTAGATTTTGTTGTAATATAGTTTATTTTATATTGTAATTCTTTTATATTGTTTGTATATTACTTCGAATAAAAAATTACCTGTTTATTTATTACATATTATAAAATTTTCAATAAGAACAATTTTAGTAAGATGTTTCCACAAGAGAGTGGTGTTGTAAATCTATGACAAATAGCCGTAAGAAAAGTGTATTTTTTATTGGTACATGCCAGGGTTCGAACCCATCTTTTTAAGATGTTAAGGAAAGCGTTTTTACTACCGAGCCACCGCCACTATTTAATAATAATAATAATAAATTATTTATTGTACAGAACCAAAAATAGTGTGGGTACAAAGGCGATCTTAATGCTATAAATGCATTTTCTACCAACTAACCTTTGTGAATGGGGAGTGAATTATAAGCGGGTGCAGAAATACTATTGTAATCAACAATAATGAAATACAAATACATACTAATTAAATATACATATCCTACATATTAAATAAATATATACATAAATAATAAATACATATCTAAGTACATAGTAGAAAGTTATGGTAAGTTATTCTGTTTATGGTGTAAAATATTGTATAACTTGTCTTTAAATATTTTGAAAGATGGAGCTTGTCTGATTACCAAAGGTAGTCTGTTCCACTGGCGAGCTGCAGATACCGAAAAGGAGTCTGAATATATTTAAAACATATTTCTGGAGAATCTAAACTTGCCACGCTCGCGCTGGGTTGGCGAGGGTCTGATGTCAATTTCAATCAGTGGAACTGGGACTGATAATAACATGTAGGTACGTAAAAAAAATGCCAATGTGCTATTTGCTGTGAAAACTCTAGGCCCATAAAGTCCAAGCGCAAAGAAGTTTTTAAAAGACATAATACCGCATCTTGTCGTCTTCTCCTGTGACAAGAGGGCTGGCTCTTACATCGCCCAAAAAAATCAATATTGCAAATCAGCAAGGAAATGCAGCCAGCGTTCTTGCCACCACATCACGCGGAAAAGACTTATATTTCTATACATAGTATTATTATTCATTTTATTGTATATTTTATAAATTTTAATTTTCAAAATATTTTTAAGCTATTGCATAGCTTGTATCGCGGGCTTTGAGCGCGGCGACCAAATCAATAAATTCCGTAACGAAAATAAACCTAACACCCCCCACTCCGACCGGCACAGCGCTGCAGCCAGCGGTGCGGCGTTGAAAGCCGTGCATCGTCTAACGTCGTTTCAGTTCGGCAGACTTCGGCACGATGTTTGTGTGCGTGCGACTAGACGTATGCGTGTAGACTAGCTGCTAACTGCTCATAACTGATTCTATCTCTTTTAGACACAGTGCTAGGAGAGACAGTGTGCTTTATTGCCGCGTCGACGAGTAATATAAAAAACTTGAATTAATATCAAAGAAAAAAAAAACTGCATAAATACAATAAATAATTATAATTGCATAAGTTGAGTCCCCGAGTGCTTTTTTTTTGTAAAAAGCTTCACTATTAAAAAATGCTAGTTGATTTGACTATGAACTAGATAAAGTACAGTAAAGCTAGCTACCGTGCCGAATAATTATCTAAATCGTTTGTTTGACAATGACGCTTGAAGAGTCATTAACAATTTCAAATTAATTACTAGATTGTAAGGTACGAGTAACAAACACAAAATCTACTCCAACGCGCACCTAGAACTTTGTACGCGGCGCTTGAAGATAGCTCGGTATCTCAATCGACATTAAACAAGGGTTAAAGATATTTTTTTCTTATTTACGTTGAGTAAAGAGTAAGTTAAATGTGTTCAGAAAGGTTAGATTATGAAAAAAAAATGATTTGTCACAATGCTGCCTTAAAAAAATGCGCAAAGAATACATGCAAGAAGTGAAGTGAGACAGACGGTTATAGGGGTTTAGTACGAATTATAGGATTATTTGGAAATGGTTGCTACTTTCACAAGCGTCTGGTCCACGTTAATTTAAGGTGATAGCTCTGGTCGGTTGTACAACATATTTTGCGTATATTGTAATGGACAGAGAAGTAAATAAAACACTTTTCACTAAAAAAATATGCGTGAAGATTGACTAAATCACCTTTATTATTTATTAACAAAACATTAACAAGAGAACTGAATAACTTAAAATAAATAAACGATGCTCGGTTGTGAGATCGCTTTCCACTCGAACAAAATAAAAGGTTGGCGGTTCGAGCCCCGGCATGTAAGATATACCTTTCTTATATAAATTGTCATAGATTTCGACACCATCCTTCCGTGCCTCGATTTACGTGAATAAATCTATTTTGACTTTATTTGATGCAACTTGTGGAATCGTTAATAAATTATCCCCCGTCTGGTCAGCAGCGTGACGTGTGTATCCCAAAGGAGGTCTAGGACTTCGTGATCCAGAGGTTAAATGAAAGAGTGGGTTCGAATCGTCATTCAAATGAAGTGAGAGTGCTACGCGGCGCGATACGCATATGCAACTGTGTTGAGCGAGTGACCTTTGCGAGTAACAGTTAATTTTGTCTTTTTGTTTCCTTGCGTACAAAGGAGGTCCCTCTCTTTTTGGCCAAGACCCCCCTTACTAATTTACAGTCTTCCGCATATCCGTGAATAAGAGTTGGCATCCCTAGGGATAACCCGTGCTCGGTAAATGAATGACGGTGGAAGTAGTAGTAGAGGCTGGGTATTCTCCACAATCAGTCTCCTTAAGACCATTTTTCCCCATTAATGAGGAAAAATTCCTTCGGACCTGCAGAGACTGGAGCACGATAAGTACATGTGCGGCCGTCTCCTCCTCTGCCATGCATTCTCCGTACAGTAGGCTATCTATAATATTCAGAGTGTATAAGTGTTTGTTTAAGGCACAGTGCCCCGTCATAATGGATGACGGTATCAAAAGATCGCTTCCAATCGATATTAACCTGAGTTAGCGTGTTTTTGAAATACCGAGCTGTAAGTTGGAGCTTTAGTTTGAGAATAAATGAGTCAAGCTCTGCAGATTGTTTAAGGCGGGACTTTAAATAAGTGCAGTCTAGAACTCGCCGGGAATCCATTAATTCAATTAACGACCGGAACTTGAGTCTTGGGCTATATTTTTTGCCCCGTTTTTGTATTTTTCTTCTCTTTTCAATCGCTTCAGGCATTACTAAATTGAACAATAATTCTTAACTCCTCCTGTATTCTTAAAGTCTGCGTAGTCCATTTAGATGCAGAAATACTAACGTATTTACGTGATTTTCTATTATTCTAAATAATTAAAATTTATATATAGCTCATGTGAAATACGAAAACGTTATTTTAATATATATTACCGGCAAACTAATTTATTTCAAATGATAAATTAAAAATATTAATATATATAAACTAAATAAAAAATAAACTAAAATTAAAAATAAAAAAAACTAATGACTTGATCATGTGTCAGTGTGCCA
Source organism: Tinea semifulvella (assembly GCA_910589645.1). Classification (NCBI taxonomy): domain Eukaryota; kingdom Metazoa; phylum Arthropoda; class Insecta; order Lepidoptera; family Tineidae; genus Tinea; species Tinea semifulvella. The sequence goes on from OU342604.1 coordinate 4,494,587, forward strand.
AGAACTCTTGCAGCATTCCCCCGCTGCACAGCTATGCTAATTTGCTGCGCTAAAAAAACTGCCAGCCCTCTTATCATATACAACATTAACCAACCGCTTAGACAATTATATTATTAAATGACCATTATTTGGCGCGGTGGTGGCTCGGTTGTAAGAACGCGTTCCTTAAATCCTACAAAGGTCGGTTCAAACCCGCCCGACATGTACCAATGAGAAATACACTTTTCTTACGTACATTTGTCATAGATTTACAACACCACCGTTCCCGTGCCTCGGAGAGCACGTTAAGCCGTCGGTCCCGGTTCCACTAATACCATCTTGTGGAATCGTTAGTAAATTGTCTTTCAAAATTGACATAATATCCTCGCCAAGCCGTCTGGCCAGCGTGGCGAATGTAGGCCAAAATTCTCCAGATATATGTTCTGGAAGGCCCATCTCCAGCAGTGGAGGTCTAGGACGCTGTGTAATGGTGATTTGCGACAGCCTTTTCAGCAGTCTGCTGCAGCCCCAGCCCTGACAGATGTGCTCTGGACGGACATGAGAACAAGCAAGGGTGTCTCACACCAATGCTAGACTCACAGACCAAAGTTAATCAATCGGGCCTTTTTTTTTTATATTTCCAGACAGGTCACACAGCGCCATCTAGTTTCCGTGATAAGCTACGAGGCTTGTGTTACGGCAACTAGATGGTTGATAAACTACATATTAAACTTTTAAACATATAACCACCCAGACCGAGACAAATTATACTATGTACAACTTGCCCCCGGTGGGAATCGAACTCACGACCTCCCGAGTTCACGGCAACGTTTGTTACCACTAGACCACGGAGCACGTTAAACCGTCGGAGTCGGTCCCGGTCTCGTGTTCCGGTTTATGTTCAAACCTACTTAAGAACTGCCCAAAATGTCTCATCCATTAGATACCCTATTCACGACACAAAGAGCCGTATTCTTGTGATCAAGAATCCATTGTTCAAACAAAATTCCGGCGACCTTGCGATAATCATTTTCACTCGCGGGGGTCGTCCTTAGGTTTGTGAGTGTTTGGACACTGTTAATACAGTGTGCTAAAAGTGCATGAATTATTATCAGCGGGTTATTGCTTAAATTCTGTCAGGTTTTCCCTGTTAATGTTACCATCCATACCTAACCCGTTTAGCCATCTAAACAACCCCACTGTCTATTAATAATCCCGCTGGCTCGCCATGCTTTCTTTTGCAACACTCATCTAACCTCCTCCAGCGATCTTATTTAGGTGTTCCGCCCATCTGTCGCCCAAGTCTGCGTCTCTGGTCACCATTCTAGAACCCGTTCAATAATGCGATAAATCGGTCTTCCGGCCCATTGCCACTTCAACTTGCTATTTAAGCGATGCCAGTAACTTTAGTTATCTTTGGATCATCGAAATTTCAAATTTTGTCCATCAGAGAAATAACAATTAAAGTGTCCTTAAAGAACATAAAAAAATAAATAAAGTATATACGTTCAAAAGGTCGCTTCCTCCAAAACGCTTGAGCATCAGTTATATGTTTAAAAAACACCAGCCGCTCAATGTTTTTATGGTTGAATACCTGCTGTTCACCAGCTTCTTCAAACCTTAAATGCGACAACATATACCGCGTGTCATTGTCAAAACATCAAATATTTTTGTTAGGCTTCAGGTTTCATTAGTAGAACCTCTATTCGAAATAAAAAGGGTAACTTTTTTAAAGATAATAATCATTATCCGAAAAACAAAACACTACTACATGGTGAATAAACCCGCGTCTGAAAAGTAAGTACCTAAAGCCGGGAAGTGTTATTATTAATTGATCTCGCCCACAACCGAGAGACGAAATAGAGAGAGAAAGAATTATGTAAGTCAACGTTCGCGCGGTCGTCGACCTCTCGCTACCTACTTGATTAGGCTCGGTATGAGTAGAGATATTTTTAGGAAAACTTCTCTGCACTGTATATAAAACATATACAAACACTGTAATAATAATAAAAGCTAAAATAACCCTTGTCCAAAGCCTTCTTCTTCCTCTCCTCGACTATGGTGACGTGTGCAGCATTGATATGTCGGAGATGTTGCTCAACAAAATGGACCGTTTACTAAATGCATGTATCCGGTTCATCTATTGCTTACGTAAATATGATTACATCTCCGAGTATCGTGCTAGGTTGAAGTGGCTGCCAATTCGCTGTCGCAGGAATCTTAGAGTCCTCTGTCTCCTTTACTCTGTTTTAAATGAGCCTGCGACACCGAAATACCTCAAGGACAAATTCGCTTATCTCTCTTCTTTTCATGATAAATCTCTTCGATCTTCTCACAACTCACTTCTTTCCGTTCCATCTCATCATTCCGGATTTGTCTCGAATTCCTTTGCGGTTGTTGCTACAAATCTGTGGAACAATCTACCTATTACCATAAGGCAGGCATCTACCAGAACATCATTTAAAAAGCTGGTCTACTCACATTTTCTAAATAGCTCCTAAAAAAATTTGTAAGTTTTATATGTATGTTTATTATTGTGTATGTATTAGTATTTAGTATATTTATAAGTAGATTATATATAAGTAAGTTTATTATCTAAGTATTTATATCTAATTGATGTGTCACTTATACTTTCCTTGCACCTACAGTTGTTCTAATTAGTCCCAAAGGTTTGGCTGTCAGAGAATGTCTACGGGCATTAAGTCCGCCTTTTGTACTTTGTGCATTAAAGTTTTGAAATAAATATATATATTTACATTTTATTACCGAATAATAAAAAAATAAGATTGGTAGTTTTTTATTTTTATTCTACATTATAATATAAAATAATTTGCTATTTAAAAACTTCCACACAGTATATACAACTCTATACCTATTAACCTACACGAAGATATATGTACATTGGCCTTTAATTTTTTTTTTTAATACTGAACACGACATGTGCGATCGCGCCCACCTGATGGTAAGCAGTACGCAAGATCCAAGAATGGGAGCAACTGACGCCGGTCACCACGACCGACATCAGTCTCTACCACTATGCCGGCCTAACAAGATGCTTTTTCACACTTCGCTTGAAGGACTCCAGGTTATAGGCGTGGGGAAACTCGCTGTCTGGGAGAGCATTCCACATCTTCAGCGTGCGACAGATGTAAGTCTCCAAATTTATGAGTACGCGGTATGGTATGTGGATGCATATTTTGGGTTCGGTAAAGGCATTTTTTGTTCTAAATACCAACAAGTATTATGAAATCTCAAGAATACTGCCCCCTACCATTAACTTACGGGCATTGACAACACCTGTGATCACTAAAATCCTAAGTGTGCTTACATGGACACATGTACCAATTTTCTCTTTATGATGGCTGTTCGCAACTAATGGAGGGTTTTTAGTGACTTGGAAAAAAACCAAAAACAACACCTAACAGACCCCCATAACATACCTACGTACAGTAAAATCAGGAACCACGCTTTAAATAACCAAAATCACATTTACCTAACTTTACTACAAGCGTGGGCCCATGTTGGCAAGTGAGAAACTCGTCGATGAGTCTAGCATATAAAACTCGAAAAATATCACAAATAAAATAATAAATTATTGTGTCCCAACCAGGAATCTAAATAAGTACCTCCATGGACTTAACCGCTAGACCACGGAGGTAGTTATTTAACTAATATTATAAATGTAAAAGAAAATTTTGTCTGTTTGTATATATGTATATCTGTTTATCCGTCTGTTACGCATATTGTACTGGACCGATTTTAATTAAATTTCGTATACATGTTCCTTGGAACCCAGGGTGAGACATAGTTTCAAATCAAAAACTACTGCACCGATTTTCATACTCTTTTCACCAATGGATAGAAAGGTTTTAGTGTATAATTTGTTAAGTTTTTTATACATTAACGATATTTGTATAAGAAATAGCCGTCTGGGAGCTTTTAAGGAAAACGCTATGTAATACTCGTATAACAAAATAATGTAATATATATATATTGTTTATCAGACAGGCACCTTTTATATATATTCAAAAAACTTCTTCTCTCTTATTTTCTTAAAAAGCAAAACGAATCCTAATCACCTGACATATTATTAGTACCTATATATGTATATATAATTATTTATGTATTTATCCTAATTATGTATTATTGTTTTTCTGTTAGGTATTATAGTATTATAAATGTATATATTGTATTTATTTACATATTTTAATTCTGGTTTTTACTATATTATTTCCATTTTCACACTCTGCACCCATAATATTAATCTCTCACTCTCCCAAAGGTTAGCTGGTAGAGAATACCTTCATGGTATTATGCTCGCCTATGTACAACACTTTATATTGTATATTTTGTGTGCAATAAAGAATTTTATTATTATTATTATTATGTATGGTGGAATTGTGTATCTTATATAGGTCTACAGAAAAGTCTACGATGGCATATGTCTATCTCTTACTGATTAAATACTATATCAATTTTAATACTTAAAAAAATGGGCATTTATAAAGCGGTAATTGGAAAGTTTTTTACACATATACAGTATGTATTCTTATCATTTTTTATCACCTATTTATTAATTTATTTTTGAAGATAATTTTTTCCCTTTACACTATCCAAATTAAACGAATACCTTAGAAAAGTAAAGTAAAGTATCATCACGACCGTTTCCCTTTCGGAGTGGTCAGAAACCACGCTTATAAATAACTTTTCTATAGGCCAATGATGACAAGTGGCAAGCTCGTCGATGTCTCCAGCGTAACAAACTCGAGAAAATCACAATTAAATTAAATATTATTTAAATGTATTTATTTACATTAATAAATATTCTTGTGTCCCGACCAGGAACGAACCCGCTACCTCCGAGTCTAAATCCACGGACTTAGCCGCTTGATCGCGTATACCTTACAAGATATAGCAAAATCACAATAATGCACAACGAAATTAATTTTGTGTCGCCCTTTAGCTGTAAAGCCGGGAAAAACAGCGAGTATAGTATAATGCAAGCCGTCTGGGCAGCGTGGCGAGTGTAGGCCGAATTCTCCAGTTCTGGAAGGCCCATCTCCAGCAGTGGAGGTCTAGGATGCCTTGTTCTAGGGGCTGTAATGAAAAAATAGTATAATGACCACGATATTTATGCCGCGGCATGAAAGCATGGTACATACATCAGGTTTGCGGTGTAGGTCGCGGTGATGGATAGGACTTAAGCCTTAAACATAAGTCCATCCACTATTTTGTACTGTGCCAATATTGTTACATTAACGTGACAAAAGGCCAATATTCAAGATTGAATTGCGGTGTAGGTTGTAGTACTATCATAATCATCATCATCATCAGCCTGTGTCTCTCCACTGCTGGATATAGGCCTCCCCCAAGGCTCGCCACTTCACACGATCTCCTGCCACCCTCATCCAACCCCCACCAGCGACCTTCCTCAGGTCATCCGTCCATCTAGCGGGGGGTCGACCCACTCTGCGTCTTCCCGTACGTGGTCTCCACTCTAGAACTCGTCTACTCCATCGTTCATCGGTTCTACGACAGACATGTCCAGCCCATTGCCACTTCAGCTTACTAATTTTGAAGGCTATATCAGTAGTAATATCAGTCCACTGGTATTTACCTTCAAAGCTAAAACCTAAACAAGGTTACGAAAAATTCACGTCTGAAGATGGCCATACGCTTCAGCTAATTTTCTAACATTGGTGGCAGATGGCTTTAGCGTACAACCATTACTGTATGTCATCTCCGCTACATTAGTGATGTTCTGTTTTACATATCGATAGACTTGTCGCACTATCACTCCCTGGACGGCCGTGGTCGAAGCCATTCCGCCGACATGTTCCGGCGAAGACATTATGCGTGATGGGACGACGTTATCGATATTTTAATTCCATTTTAATAAACTTTGTGATATTATGCTGAATATTTAAATACCTTTGTATAGTTGGTTACATCGACGAATCGCCTTAAACTGAATGCAAGTGAAATTAACAAAAAAACACGACTGCGTAAAAAGTGAACTTTAATAAAATCTGAAAAGTAATTAGTTAAAAATCAAATAACAAATAAAAAATTAAGCTCCGCAATAACTTCGCGAAAATACTAATGTATAAATAATAATGTAAGAAATCCATTGCCTATTGGTTCCTAGAGAGATTACCTTCACTGCTAAAGTTGACATTTATTATGTTCATGTGCATTCCTTATATTTGTGGAAGAAATGTCTGGTAGGCCCATCTCCAACAGTGGTGTTGTTCATCCTCACAGCCCTTAGATACAGAGTCCTAGAACCCCACTGCTGGAGTTCACCTTCCAGAAATTTCTGAAAAAATTGGCATTTCGCTAAGCTGGCCAGACAGATCTAATGTTAATTTGAAAGATAATTTATTAACGATTTCAAGAGTTGGTATTAGTGGAACTGGAAACGACGAGTTAACGTGCTTACTGAGGAACGGGAAGGTGGTGTTGTAGCTCTATGACAAATATAAGGGGAAGGTCAACTTCAGCAGTGGAGGTCCATGACTCAATTTCATTTATTTTGTAAGTAGGCATAGGACAATAAATATAATGTATTCTGCGCTTTTACATGTCAAAAAATTTATTAATATAACGAAAAACTTATTTTCTGGGAAATAGCTTGTATTTGGAGCAGCACATTACAACCCAAATATACATAATTATAATCTTAAAATTATAGCTGCTGTAAATAGGCATTGTACACCACCGGGGGCAAGTTGTACATTGTATAATTTGTCTCGGTCTGGGTGTTTATATGTATAATATGTATATATTTACAAATATATATGTATATATATATAATATGTAGTTTATCAACCATCTAGTTTCCGTAACACAAGCCTCGTAGCTTACCACGGAAACTAGATGGCGCTGTGTGACCTGTCTGGAAATATTTATTTATTATTGTCATATGACAAACTAAGACATACATAACTATAAAATAAATACACCAAGGATTATAGCTGCTGTAATGAGGCATTGTCAAACTTGTAGTTTGACAACAGTTAAGACGAAAACAGTTATAAGGATGTCACTAAGATTATAGCTGTACTCTAGGACTATACTCTGGGACTATTGTTGGTACTTTGTACGTTTTAATTTATTCTGCGTCAACTAATCTCTGATATATCTGTCTTAGAGAACTATCTTATCCTAATAAAGCTAGTGTATTAAATATAAATTGTTAACAAAAAAAAACTATTATACCTTGTCTAAAATTTGGTATTTAAAAGTATAAATATGTCAAAAATTACCGTAATTTTATTCCTTGTTAACATTTCTCTAAAGTACATTCATATTGGATTGAGCGAGCCCTCTTAATGTGCGTAAGTTTTTATAGAGTTATTAGAAATTTTACCTATTTTGTCATCACAATCATCACATTATGTCATTTAGCGTTTAGGCTTAGGATCTAGTGCAATATATTTTATCGATAGTTTGGTCGATACACATGCACATCACTAGTAAAGGCAGTGCTGTCTAAAAGCTATTAGCAGTTGGCTTCGTCGGGCCGCACCTGCTACGAAGCATCATTTCCTCTCCCAGAGATTATAGACATTACTTAGCTACAGATGTTTCTCAATGAAATGCCATGTTTCTCTATATTGTGTATGTAGAAATTATTCGAATTGGAATGATAATATTAATAATAAAATTTATTATTGCAGACAAAATATATTTTAAAAAAATTATCTACATAAGCGAGCATAATACCATGACGGTACTCTACTAGCTAACCTTTGGGAGAGTGATAGATTTATTATTATACAAAATATACTATACAAAAATATATATATAATAGTAATATTAAAATTGAAGTAAAAGAACATAACATGCATTTTATGGCGCTCTAAATCCCAAGTAAAATGTTTTATAAAAAAACACCTGCGTTACGGAATTCAGGGTCTTCCAGAGGTATAATATAAATAGAATTTAAGCATGCATAATTAACATTAAGAAATTATAATTAAAGTAAGCAAGTATTATTACATTTCTAAAGTAGTACCTACATTTAATTTGCTTTATTTATTTTTAGGGCCGTAATGTCGTATTGAGCAGAGACGTGGACACTGGCAGTGGGTCTGGTTCAGCGTTCAAACAGTTCAAGGTCGCTCAGTGAGCTATGGAGAGAGCTATGCTTGGTATTTCTCTGATGGATAGAATTCGAAACGTTGAAATCGGAGAACCAAAGTTACTGACATAGCATTTAAAATTAGCAAGCTGAAGTGGCAATGGGCCGGACACATCTGCCGCAGAACCGACGACCGATGGGGCAAACGGGTTCTGGAGTGGAGACCACGTACGGGACGACGCAGAGTGGGACGACACCCCGCAAGATGGACGGATAACCGCGTGCAGTGCCGAGCCTTGGGGGAGGCAGTGGAGAGACACAGGCTGGATGATGATGATGATGATTTTTAGGGCAATCAAATAATTAAAGGGAAGAATAAGTAAGGGCAATAGGTCAAATAGATATAACATATGATACAATGCATAGGAAGGTTAACTGGATAACATACATGATTATACACTTATATATATATATATATATATATAATTCTTACACTTCCCTGCATGTACATACATGAAATAGCCGTATTTGTTAAAGCTCACTTCTCCCTCTTTAACACACAGCTAAAGAACTAATGCCAAGAACTACACGGTATGTAGATAGGCTGATTCAACTGACCATTCCGAAAAGTAGAGTATACCAAAATAATTCATATAGCATGGCAATAAAAGTCTACAATCACTTTAAAAAGTCAACAGCTACCAATACGACGCTTTAAAACAATACTCCGAAAATGGTTAAATGAACGGTGTTATTTATTACTTCATAAATGACTTCTTAAATAATAGAAAAGAAAATTATGTACCTGACTATTATTAATTACGCAATACAATTGACATCTAGAATAATTATTTAATGAATTATATTTGACATTGAAACCTATTGGACCATTTATTATTTATGATTTATAAGTCTGTGCCAATGTTTCTGAATTTGTAATTTAATTTTTATAATGGTTGTGAAAAATTTTGCATGCCGTCACTGGCGAAACATGTGAGTTGTCTATAAAAACTGTGACCATACTCGAATCTGTAACCATGTGTTTTTTAGCAAATAAAATACTTCATTTCATTTCATTATATTTATATATTATTATAAACACATATAAAAATATATCATTTGACAATTCACACAAATAAAGTAAAGGGCTATATTTTCAGTACTATAAAACAAGTTAATTTTTCTAGAGTTAATAAAATTGCAGAGAAATTAAATGGAATTTTTATGTAGGTAAAACGGAAGACCAGAAGAAAGAGTAGCTACAATTTGTAAAACATTTATTAAAGTTTACAAAACAAGTCTTCGAGAACGAATGGAAATACAACAAAGATAAAAAATAAACTCCGCTAAGGGTTTAAAAGGGAAAAAATCTACATTAATAAAACTCTTTCATAACAGCGGCATCATAAAATACATACTATTTTTAAGCTTTTATCGCGGGCTTTGAGCGCGGCGACCGAATCAAGAAATTCCGTAACGAAAATAAACCTAACACCCCCCCACTCCGACCGGCACAGCGGTGCGGCGTTGAAAGCCGTGCATCGCTAACGTCGTTTCAGTTCGGCAGACTTCGGCACGGTGTTTGTGTGCGTGCGACTAGACGTATGCGTGTAGACTAGCTGCTAACTGCTCATAACTGATTCTATCTCTTTTAGACACAATGCTTTCATTTTGGCCGCGTCCATGAGTAATATAAAAAACTTGAATTATTATCAAAGAAAAAAAAACTGCATCAATAAAATAAATAAATAATTGCATAAGTTGATAAAAAATGCTATGCCAAACATCTGGCCAAGGAGTTGTCCAAACTCAAAAACAAAAGCTGGCAATTATTTCTGCCAACATATTAGCCTCGCTTTACGGAGGAGAAATGTTGCTAGTCTCCTTGGGACTATCCCTGAACGGTCGTCTTTAGAGGTATTTTTTTACTTATAGTTCTTTTTTTATTAGATTTGGTTTATATTTATTTGAATTTTAACTTATTAAGTCACAGACAGCGGAGTCGTCCAGGCCCGGATGTTCAATGGGCCTGGGTTGGGGATGGGATAATTTATTTATTTATAAATTCTTTATTGCACTTAAAAACTTTACAGTTGAGTACAAGGGCGAACTTAATGCCTCTCGGCATTTTATACTAGCTAACCTTTGGGAGTGTGGTAGACGATTGCGGGTGCATTAGAAATAAAAACAAATACTTAAACATACATAACAATAATTTACATTTATTTATTTTTTATTTTATTTATTACAGCCCCTAGAACACAGCGTCCTAGACCTCCACTGCTGAAGATGGGCCTTCCAGAACTGGAGTACTTGGCCTATACTCGCCACGCTGGCCAGACGGCTTGGCGAGGATATGATGTAAATTTTTTCATGACAATTTATTAACGATTCTACAAGTTGGTATTAGTGGAACCGGGACCGACGGCTTAACGTGCTCTCCGAGGCACGGGAACGGTGGTGTTGTAAATCTATGACAAATGTACTTAAGAAAAGTGTATTTCTCATTGGTACATGCCGGGGGGGTTTGAACCGACCTTTGTAGGATTTAAAGTACGCGTTCTTACAACCGAGCCACCACCGCACCTTTTTTTACATACTAATACACTAATAGCTATAAAAATATATAATAATAATATATACATTTAACTAAATTTATGTAAGAAATCTCCCGTTTTCCCCGGCACGATCTCGGCGGCTAATTCAACGCACCTTTGGTGCTTGGCGCTGTTCCTACTACAATACCGCCCTTGTGAGAGCGAGAAGAATGCGAAACCGTTAAACTTTCTTACAACTTTATTTGCGCTTCGGAAACATGGAAATTATAATCCGGACTTTTATGCGGCTAACGAAAGAGCAAACAAAAATAGGAAAATTGGTCCCTAAACGCAAATTTGTTTCGCTTTGGCATGAGGTTCTAAAGCACAAAACATTTACCTAAAATATGGAAAAAGGAATATTTATTAGGAAGGTCGAAAAGAAACGTTCCCTCTTGGTGTAGGTGAGGTAAATAAAAAGAAAAAATACATCACAATTAATTTATTTTTATTTTTAAAACTGCCTCCGTGTGTGGATTTAGACTCGGAGGTACCGGGTTCGATTCCTGGTCGGGACACAAAAATGTTTATTAATGTAAACAAATACATTTAATTAAGATTTAATTTATTTGTGATATTAGTAGAGTTTCTTACGCTGGAGACATCGACGAGCTTACCACTTGTCATGATTAGCATATAGTAAAGTTGGCTAAATGTGAATCCGCTTATTTATAAGCGTGGTTCCTGAACACCCCGAAAGGGAAACGGACGTGATGATACTTTACTTTTTACTAATTTCATTGTGACATAGTATATATAACAGTATAATATGTAAGTGTATAATTAAGCTGTTAATTTTTCTTATTAATTTTTTAATATTTCTTTCATTGCACCTATAATAGTTCAAATTTGTCCCCAAGGTTTGGCTGTCAGAAATGGCTTATTATTAAATAACTTTGTATTTGTCATGATTTGCCTATAGTAAAGTTGGCTACACAAACGTGGTACTAATCCACAAGGGATAAAGTTGTGATCATACTTTACTACCTTAAGGAAAGACCCATGCTCAGAATGGTATGTTATAGGTTGACGTTGATGAATCAAAGAGATTAATCGCTAACATAATAAAATCCCAAGCTTGGTAACAATTCGAATCGTGCTGGACGCAGTAACCGCCTGTATTGTGGTAACCCACAGAAATTTACACATTAAGCTGGGTTGACATGTATTCTGCTCTGGCATATCGTACCGCGTATATACTCCACACTATCGTTATAAGAATACGGTGATCGGATTGATAAAATAAAACAATTATGAAGACTCTGTTTTTACGGACTTTAGCAAGATTTATTTAGTTATTTTAATTTAATTGCACAAAGTACAAGGACGGACTAGTCGCGATCACAGCGACATTATTGCCGCTCAGCCAATACCACCGTTGGATCGTTGGCCAGCGCTCCGAGCGGCGCCCACGAGAGTGGAATCAATCCGCGCACCGAGCGGTCACACGTTTTTTCTCTCACAATTTTCATAGCCTTTTTACTCAAGTAATTAACTGGAATTTCTACTTCTGAAATAAACCATATACAGTCCGCTAAACAATCTTTAATTGAGCCATCGAAGACCCGCAGCAGTATGCCTGCGTGGTTAGCAGCACAGAATAGGGACTGACGAATTTACACCGACCTAATGCCGCTAAACATTATATGACTGTCAAACATTCGGGACAACGAGAGCAGTAAGTACATTAGGTAGGTACACATACATACACATCTTCACGCCAGATCCCATGCGGGGTAGGCAGAGACAATTGAGCGCCACTTGACACAATCACGACATACCTCTTTCGCTTCGTCGAAGGCTACGAAGGCTTTTTAATGCATTGTCATAGTATTATTTATTTGATCGTGATATGTGAGTCTCGGTCTGCCAGGGCCTTTTTCACCCACAACTATCGCATTAAAAAACGCATGGATCGTCAATGTTTCTTTGCACATTCTTTCAACATACCCAAACCATCGTAGCATGGCTTTCCTTATTTTTGTCCCTATGCTTTCTTTTCCGTATTTCGACGTTACGTATGCGGTCCGACAAAGTGACGCCGCATATCCGACGTAACGATCTCATTTCTACTGCATTAACCCTACTCTCATGCTTATTCTGACATATCCACGTCTCGCTTCCATACATCAGTGTTGGTACCAACATGGCATTGTGTATGGCGAGCCGAGCTTGCTGACATTTCGACTACCGATCAGTGACCCCAGGGCACCGTTAACACTATTTCCCGCATTCGCTCTTCTTTCAAGACGTGCCAACATGCAAAGTTTAATCATACAGTCTACTCGATAGCAGTAGACCCAACCTAAAGGGAAGAGCCTGTGGTGAAGCCATCAAGTGAGAGCTGGGAGATAAAGGCAACGGCAACTGGATCGGAAAGCCCTTGGATTGGCAGACAGAAGACTCGGAAGCCTCAATCAGTCGATTGGGCCTGATAGAAAAGGTGTCGTCGGTGGCTTGTCTACATTATTACATACACTAAATATTGTATAAAAATATTACTAATATACTAAACTTTAATTAACAAATAATAACCAACAGTGGGGTCTAGATCGCTTTGTTCTAGGGGCTGTAATGATACATACATACTCGTAGATAATATACTTACTTTTTCGCTTAATATAACAGTCTGTTCTTCTTAGTCGCTACACTCTTGGCAGAGTGGTCGTGGTCGTCACTTGAGTGTCAGTGGAACGCTTAACAAGCCGACGCCACTCGTCTCGAACTGCAGCCTTCCTGGATCACTCATGTAGGGGGTGATCCATTGCTGCTTTAACCTGGTCAGTCCATCTCATCGGAGACCTACCACGCATTCTCTTGCCATCGACTTTTCCCTGAACTACATTGCGCTCAATGGATGTATCTCCACGCCGCGACACGTGTCCAAAGAAAGTGAAAATGCGTGATTGCACGATTGAGGAAAGGCGTTGTCCTATCTCTAGTTCCTCCAGGATGGATTTGTTGGTTCGGAACTCCTTCCACGATATGCCCAACATTCTCCGCCAACACCACATTTCTTGTGCATTAATCCGTTTTATTTCAGTTTCGCGCAGGGTCCACGTCTCTGCAGCATACAGGAAAATGGGGAACAGAAGAGCTCTGACCAGCCGGATTTTAGTAGCTTTCGTAATGTTTCGGTTCCTCCATATTTTCTTAAGCTTCTCCATAGCAGACCTCGACACTGCCATACGACGCTTAATTTCCTCCTCGCATCCACCGCCATTCGATATCAATGCTCCCAGATAAATGTATGATTGGACAACATCGCATTTTGCTATCTGTTTAATTTCTGGCCAGTTATCATTGGCACGGTCTACAATCATTACCTTTGTATAACAGTCTGTAGCCGCTGGGATAGTTAAAGCAATTTGGATTAGGATGATCCATATATGTTTTTTTTATTTATATTTATATCCTGCAAAAAAAAACCAACCCTCATTAGATGCATGAAGGGAAAAAAATCCATCATGAATATGTCATAACAAGTTGGCAATAAAGTGTCGTCGAGTTTATCAAGTGGAATACACAGGTTCATGTCGACGATAAAGACGAGCTCTACGGCCGAACTTTATCGCTATACCACCCATGAGGGTTGTAAATGTACACTCTTCAAACTCACTCGATTTTTTATAACTAATGAATCATATGATTTTGATGATATCAAGAACAATTAGCACTTAAATTATTATCTTAAAATAAAATAGTACGCTCGTACAGCTATTACTCTGCTTCCGGATCACGCATGACCGGATCACCCAGACGAATATTGTTGAATATTGAATAACGGAAAAATCTGGAGACAGGAAAGTAGCAATATTTCTGCCAACGTATTAGCCTCGTTATACAGAGGGTAAATGTTGCCAGTCTTCTTGGGACTATCCCTGAAGGGTCGTCTTTAGAGATCATTTTTTACTTATAGTTTATTTTTTATTAGGTTTAAAAATGGAAATATTAATAATAATTATTATTGTGTTAATTTATTTAATTCCCAATATGTAGCGCATGGATCTGATCATATTAAAAAAATATGATATTTTGTATTGTTGTGTTCTCTTCTTCCGATGGATGATGAATGAAGGTGATAGGAAACGAAAGAAAAAAAAAGGTCTAGCCCATACAGCCAAGTCTGACGTAATATATCTTTCTCTTTAATGAGTTAATAAGGTTATCATCAAATTTCAGATATTGGAGAATTTTATGCTTTTCTTGGAGTCACTCGCTGCATCGCACAAACACGTCAGGTAAAATAGTCTATATTGCATCTGCAAATATGGGGCACACCATATTTAAAGTCCAATTTATCGTTTTCCATAATTATTCACATTGTAGCACATTTTAAACAAAACACACCACTATTAATTCCAATAATATCCAAAGTTATTTAATTTACAAAAGTAATAACTTACACTTGACATGTCCGCGCAAAATGGCGCGAAGGACTCCCTTGATTTTTTTTTTTTAATATATTTTTCATAGTGGCAAATACTCTATTCTGTCTAGTCTTAAAACCCCGATTTTGATCGCAGTTAAAACCTAAGTTGTTGTTTTTTTTTATTTATTTTGTTTATTTAGTCACAAGAATATACATAGATGGTAAAACATGTCTTGACGCATCTTGACGAGGCTAAGTTCGATACACCACAGATAGTTTTAAATCGAGTTTGAAGCATATCCTTTTCATTTGAAAGCTTGGTTAACCGATCCCGCCCTCAGTGACGGCTCGCGCCCGCCCTGAGAAAGTCGCCCGCCAACCGTGCTGAGGCGCCGAAACGCGCGGAAATTATTACGAACTTTTCTCTGCGAACTATTTTTTTTATGTAAGACTTTTAAAATTTTGCGTGTAAAATTTAGTGAAAAAATGGCGATCGTTTTTAAATGTTTTCTGCTTTCTTTGCTTGGATATTTAACACGTAAGTACTTTTTAAATAAAATTGTATTGTCATTAAAAAAAAACTTAATTAAATATAAACTACTGTATAGGTAAAATAAAAAGGATTGTATTATAATAAAATGTAATAAAATATAATCACTACCTGTTATAGTAGCATATTAATGTAGTTGATTACCTCGAATAAATTACATGGAATTTTAATATAAATTAACTAAGATTTAATTAAAATATAGTTGTAAGAAATATTTATATGATATGCTTTATGTGTTTGTAATAAATTTAAAATGTTTTTTTTTTTTTTTTTTTTATTTTTATGTTCATTTTTCATTACAGTCCCTAGAACACAGCGTCCTAGACCTCCACTGTTGGAGATGGGCCTTTCAGAACATATATCTATAGAATTTGGCCTACGCTCGCCACGCTGGCCAGACGGGTTGGCGAGGATCTAATGTCAATTTTTAATGACAATTTATTAACGATTCTACAAGTTGGTATTAGTGGAACCGGGACCGACGGCTTAACGTGCTCTCCGAGGCACGGGAACGTTGGTGTTGTAAATCTATGACAAATGTACGTAAGAAAAATTGATTTCTCATTGGTACATGCGGGAGCTAGAACCGACCTTTTACAACTGAACCACCACCGCACCGTTTTTTTGTATAGTAGTTATTATTTTTAAACGTTCTTTAATAATAAATAATTTAGAATAATAATGCGTTATGGATTTATTCTAAGGTAGTCGTAGGTAGGTAGTAGGTACACAATCACAACCCCTAAAACATAAAAATCCTAGACCTTCACTAATGGAGATGGGCTTAGCAGAAATGACTAGTGAATTTAGCATACACTTGCCACATTGTTGGCAAGACAGGTTGGTTGGGATGGAGCAAGGTACAAAAAAAAACGACAATAATAAAATATAAAAAATAGAAAAGGAGCGGTGGTGGCTTGGTTGTTATAACGCTTTACTCAACATCCTAAAGGTGGGTTCGAACTCCGGCATGACCCAATGAGAAATACACTTTTCTTACTTACATTTGTCATAGATTTACAACACCATCGTTCCTGTGCTTCGAAAAGTACGTTAAGCTGTCGGTCCCGGTTCCACTAATACCAACATTATTAGTTAAGAATCCTTCTCATTACTCAACCAGATAGACTGATACCTTTACTGTATCTGCGGCTCGCCAGTGGAATAAGCTGCCCTTAGCCATTAGAGATGCATCGTCTGTCAGCGTCTTTAAACGTTTGATAACCACATCGTTCCTGGAGAAACAGAATAAAACACTATTTAAATAACTGTGTATTTATTTAAGTTATAATGTATATGATGTACTTGTATGTATAGTTTATGTATGTTTATGTGTTTAAGTATAATGTGTAGTATATTAAAATTAGTTAAGTAACTTATTAACTTTATCATTAAAATTTCTTATTTTTTCATCCTGCCTATCACCTCACTCGATCCCCAAGGTTAGCTGGTAAAGAATCATCATCATCATCATCAGCCTGTGTCTCTCCACTGCTGGATGTAGGCCTCCCCCAAGGCTCGCCACTTCACACGATCTTCTGCCACCCTCATCCATCCCCACGAGCAACCTTCCTCAGGTCATCTGTTTATCTGGCAGGGGGTGGTCAAGAATGACTACTGGCATTATAGCTCGCCTCTGTACTATTTAAGTGCATTAAAGAATTTAAATAAATAAATAGTTGACGTCAGACCAACGAACCCGTTTTGACAGCGTGGAGTGTGTAGACTAAATTCTTCAGAAATTTCTGGAAGGCCTATCTGTGGAGATCTAGTTTTAGGTTTTACGGGCTGTGATTAATGAGGTATGCTATTATTAGCTAAAACATAATTACCTTAAAATAAAACACACTTCCACATAAACAATTATACATATATGTATGGCTAATATCATAAATTAAATAAATTAAAAACACACCAGTTAAAATAATAAATCAGAAAAAAGTTTAAAACCATATTTCGGTCATCAGCACCCTTTTTGTGAAACCCGCAAACTTCCACTCTACATTAGAGTTTTGCCACAAATTTATCACCCAAAAAACCGTCGGCATTTTCTTGTCATCTATCATGAAGACGTGGACAAAGGGGTTTTACTGTCCAACCCTTTAATAGCTTCCGAAACGGTAAAGATAAAGGATGGTCGCAGATTTAAGGTTTGATCACACTCTCGCGGAATTGACACTGTTAAATTTTTTTTAGTTCTTTAGGTACAGATAGACTGCAAAAACATATTTTGAATTTATAACTAAAAAGAGATAAATAAAAACTAAAAGAAAAAAACAAGCCCAAGGGTTCTTTTTTTAAATGGTAAATTTCGCAATATTGCCATTTTAATAAATAGGCAATGTCATTCTACTCAGCGAATAATACCTACTTCGTATGTAGTGGTGGCCGGCGGCGATTGCGCAAATATATAATAATTCGAATACCACGAATATAAAATTATTCGGTCACCGCTAAATTTGAATCCGCTTCTGTAAAAGCGTGGTTTCGGACCACCTAGAAAGGGACACGGTCATGATGATACTTTTTATATGACTATATTATAGGTTATAAATTATATAATAGGTATCTTTAATATAGTAGGACTTCCATTGAAATTTTAAATGATTATGGTTGCTAACCAAATTTAATCGTTATAGATCCTAAATGGTCAATCTTAATTAAAAATTACAAGAGATACCTCAACATGATTTTCAAATACCTATTCGATAATACCCCACTCAATATAGTTCGTCGACATACATATTTCTATATTTCATAATATGACGTCTGGTTGTCTTTTATATTTGAATCTTATATATCTTTAGTGACACTCGCGTGATGAAGGCGAATCGATTGACGTAAAAACCATTGAGATCGACCAACGCGTTTGGTCTCCAGTATGCCACAAAGGAACAAACATATATATACATAGGCTTATAAACACATGTCCATTCTTAGGGTCGCACACTCGGGTAATAACACTTCTTTGGGTCGCGCAGTCGGGTAATAACACTTCTTTGGGTGATGCAGTCGGGTAATAACACTTATTTGGGTGACGCAGTCGGGTAATAACACTTCTTTGGGTCGCGCAGTCGGGTAATAACACTTCTTTGGGTGATGCAGTCGGGTAATAACACTTATTTGGGTGACGCAGTCGGGTAATAACACTTCTTTGGGTGACGCAGTCGGGTAATACCACTTCTTTGGGTGGCGCAGTCGGGTAATACCACTTATTTGGGTGACGCAGTCGGGTAATAACACTTCTTTGGGTGGCGCAGTCGGGTAATACCACTTCTTTGGGTGGCACAGTGGGGTAATACCACTTCTTTGGGTGGCACAGTCGGGTAATAAGAAAGAAAGAAAGAAAGAAAGAAAACATTTATTTATCAAAAAACAGCTTGGTCATAACAATCACAAAAGGGAAAAAAAAAGTAATAGTAAAAAAATAATAATAATAATATAAACTTGGTAAAAAGAGAAAAGAAAATGAGCTGCTATGACAAATAGGTGTTCAGGTCAGCATAGGCTGCAACAGTAGATGCTGCAGCGCTGATTTTCACTGAACCCTTTAACAAAACCAAAAAATAAAATAAAAATTCAATAAGTGTAACTCTGAGTATTATAATAAAGAAACATGGAACCAAAATAAAATAAATTGAAATATATAATGGATAAATAATAAATATATGTATATGTGTGAGTAAAGTCAAAAAAAAAAAAAAAAAAAAACATAATAGTAACAAATATACCTATAATAAAATAAAAAAATATTTGTAATTTAGTTTTTTATTCTCAACTCATTAAATGAAATTCAAATTAAATGAGTTGGTATATTTTTAATGACACATAAATTTAGTTCATTACAATTTCCTCCGTACTAATAGATCATTTTTTATAACCTACTGTGCGACTGATAGGCGAAAAATTGTCTGCCTACCCCACAAGAGAACTGGCGTAGATATGCATGTATGTACATATTAATAAATACCATCAAATGAAATGTATGTTGCGCGAAGCACATAGAACATTACGTACATGTGTAAGTGCATATCTCAATACAGGGTGGTATCTTGTGTCATGAAAATGTGAATGACTTCCTAAACGCCCTCAAGATAAGGGTGTTCCAAACTTAACGCCCCACTCGACGTTCTAAGGCTAAGAAATGAGTTCATTGTGGCCTTCTTTGAGAAACATCTTCTGAATAGCTGCAATCGACGTATGTTTAAAGACTCGGCTATTACGATGGCCCTAAACTGAAAGAAACATTATTGTATAGTTTATTTTGATATAATTTGTTTTCGTTTAAAAAATAATGCTGCTAGTTATTTTCTGGCTATAAATTTTATATACACATACATACCAATACATGTGTATATATATATAATCTACATATACACATTTACCGTATTTCACATCACAACCCCTAGAACATCGTTCTCACAACGTATATACGTATGTATTGTATGTAGTATATAGTAGCCAATATAGTGTGTATTTTTGTGTACATATTTTTATGTATGTGTATTTATTTTAATATATATATTGTATGTAAGAATAAATGAATTTATTTGCAAGGTTTCTTTCGCACCTAGCATCATGACTGTAACGTTCTGTATTGTCCCAAAGGTTGGCTGCTAAAAAATGCCTAGCGGCATTAAGACCGCCCTTTGTAAATACATAGTGCAATAAAGTTTTAAATAAATAGATAAACATAGAGTTCCCCCCAAACCCCCTTACTGTATACAAAGTTAGAGTTATTTTTTACTTACGGTATAGATTTAGTTTAGTTAGTTCAAATCCCCGGCTTGAATCAATATAAAAAACCATTTTTTTTACGTACGTTTGTCATAGATTTACAACACCACCGTTCTCGGAGAGCACGTTAAGCTGTCGGTCCCGGTTCCACTGATACCAAATTGTGGAAACGTTAATAAATTATCATTATAAATTGACATCAGACCCTCGCCAACCCGTCTGGCCAGAATTCTCAGTGTGGGCCAAATTCTCCATAAATTTCTGGAACGACTATCTCAAACAGTGTTCTCAAACTCTATGTTCTAGAGGCTGTTTTTTATATGCTTTTAGATATAAAGCTGGTCTACTCACATTTTCTAAATAACTCCCAACAAAATTTGTAAGTTTTATATGTATGTTTATTATTGTGTATGTATTAGTATTTAGTATATTTATAAGTAGATTATATATAAGTAAGTTTATTATCTAAGTATTTATATCTAATTGATGTGTCACTTATACTTTTCTTGCACCTACAGTTGTTCTAATTAGTCCCAAAGGTTTGGCTGTCAGAGAATGTCTACGGGCATTAAGTCCGCCTTTTGTACTTTGTGCATTAAAGTTTTGAAATAAATAAATAAATAAATATGATAATAATTAAATTTGATATTAGATTTGGTTTTTAATTTAAATTCCTGTCAATAAAATAAAATTAATTCTAGCTAATGTATAACAAAATTAGGCGCGGTGGTGGCGCGGTTGTAATAACGCGTACCTTAAATCCTACAAAGGTCGGTTCAAACCCACCTGGCATGTACCAATGAGAATTACACTTATTTTACGTGAATTTATCATAGATTTACAACACCACCGTTCCCGTGCCTCGGAGAGCACGTTAGGCTGTCGGTCCCGGTTCCACTAATGCCAACTTGTAGAATCGTTAATAAATTGTCATAAAAAAATTACATCATATCCTCGCCTCTGGCTAGCGCGGCGAGTGTAGGCCAAATTCTCCAGTTCTGGAAGGCCCATCTCCAACAGTAGAGGTCTAGGACGCTGTGTTCTAGGGGCTGTATTAAACGAATGAATGATTAACATATATTTTTTAAATAAATATTTCCAGATAGGTCACACAGCGCCATCTAATTTCCGTGGTAAGCTACGAGGCTTGTGTTACGGAAACTAGATAGTTGATAAACTACATATTATACTCTTTTTTTTGTAAATATATACATATAAACACCTAGACCGAGACAAATTAAGTTCATTTGTAAGGCCAATAAACAAAACATAAATAAATTGATATAGTCCTTATATTTTCTGTCTACGTCAAAGCTCTCAGATGTAACCTAGATAAAGCGAGCTAGTCATGGTTTTCTTATGTGAGATTAACTTGCACTATGGCGAATTTTAATATCTTTTTCCAGATTAAAAGTACATAAAAGACTCCATGCGTAAAGCCTTTTTATCTAATACAAAATATTATTTTTTAAACCAAAGCTTCTTTGTGGCTATTTTATTATCATCACAGCCCACACAGAGAGTTATATAGACCTACACTGTTAAAGATGGGCCTTACAGAAAATACTGGAAAATTTCGCCTACACTCGCCACGCTGGCCAGAGGGGTTGGCGAGGTTCTGATGTTATTTTTAATTAATTTATTACGTTTCCATAAGTTGATATTAGTGAAACCGGGACCGACGGTTTAACGTGCTCACGGGAAACAGTCATGTTGTAAATATTTTATTTTATTTATTTATTAGTTTAGAAGGTACATATTTACAAAAAAATCACCTACTTGTGACCCAAACAAGACGATGTTCCATAAAAGTGACGGTGAGCGGTAACAACCGCGATGGGCGAGTTCAATATGTTGAACTAGTCGCCAATGTGGTTAAATTTATTTGTTACCTCCTACAATTATTTAAATTACTAAAATCTAAACATCAAAACTATAAACGTATTTAAAATACTGTATTACTAATATTATTAATCTATTAGTATGTATTGTGTGTAGTATATTCTATATTGTTAAACTTGATACCGGCACTACCCTTAATCTCACACTCTCCCAAGTTAGATGTTAGAAAATGCCTTTAATCTTCGCCTTTGTACACTTATTTTGTGCAATAAAGAATTTAATAATAATAATAAATATGTATATATAATTTAAAAAATATAAATAGGTATTGGTACATATACAATACAATACATAACCAGTATATGATTATAACAATAATATAAAATTTGACTGAAATTATTTTGTATATATATAAGGTTATACAAATTTGTTGGAAAACAATATGGCATCATTATAATCCATTTGAAGCAAATAGTTTTTTTATATTATTAGGCAGACCATTTTAAACCCGAGGTGCTATTTAAGTAAAGTTTCTACCGGCAAATGCAGTTCTTGATGACGGTACAAGACTTAAATGACAAATGTACTTAATTTTATTAGCTTATACAAATAGTAATACTAGTGTAGCGTTTACCTCTGTGCATTTATACGCGAAGGCACCGGCTTCGATTTCTGGGGCAGCAGTCTCGACATTTGTTAGCGATTTCCTGTTTAACGTGACCATTAAAACAGACCAAATCGCGTGGCCACTTTCCAAAGGCATTCATCTTGTATGGGGATTTGTACTACATTGTATTTGCATTTAGATAGATAGATAGATAAATTATTTATTGCACAAAAAAATGAAAAACATTCAAATGTACATAGGCGAGCTTAATGTCTAGGCATTTTCTAATAGGTAACCTTTGGGAGAGTGAGAAGAGAGTGTGGGTGCATGTGTATTTTAAGTAAGTATATTTAGAAACTATGATATATGAAACATATGAAATTACTAACTAAAGTACCTATCAACTTAATAAAGAATAAATATATATCGTACAACAATAACATACATATACAAATAATAATATCATCATCATTAGAGCCCCTAGAACACAGCGTCCTAGACCTCCACTGCTGGAGATGGGTCTTCCAGAACATAGAACTGGAGAATTTGGCCTACACTCGCCACGCTGGCCAAACGGCTTGGCGAGGATTCTATACTTATATAATATACATACATACATATCTTCACGCCAGGTCCCTTTCGGGGTAGGCAGAGACAATTGAGCGCCACTTGTCACGATCACGACATCCCTCTTTCGCTTCTTCGACATTCATCAACCTCTTCATACATGCCCTTTTGTCCTGATGGCTTTTTAATTCACCTTCAGCTAATGTTTTATTTATTTGATCATGACAGGCAAGTCTTGGTCTGCCAGGGCCTCTTTTACCCACAACTAATTACACCTACTATCCTGTCTAAATGCACTAAAGGGTTGGCTGTCAGAGAATGCCTAGCGGCATTAAGTCCGCCTTTGTACATAGTGCAATAAAGTTTTAAAATAAATAAATAACTTTGATACTGTAGATATATTTATCCGCAAAATAACTGCAATAAAAAACATATCCGTCAGCAACAGAAAGTCTCATCAGCTTTTTAGCTTCGCATAAAGGCACTTTTATACGAGAGCGATACCTTTTTTATCTGACGAATATTAATTAATGCATAGCCATGTAAAGGGTACCAGTTAAAATGGGATTTTAGACTTAAACAACATTCATTTATTTTAAAATCACATAGTCGTCACATTACAGCCTATTAGGCTAGAGGTGGCCGACTTGACTAGACCCAAGATCTACTGTTTACTGACAAAACTCTATGCCGAAATCAATTACTCAACGAAACTACAGGATACTATACTTTTACTTAGTCATACATACATATCTTGACGCCAGATCCCTTGCGGGGTAGGCAGAGACAATTGAGCGCCACTTGACACGATCACGACATACCTCTTTCGCTTCGTCGACATACATCAACCTCTTCAAGCATGCCCTTTTGTTACGGAGGCTTTTTAATTCTCCTTCAGCTAGAGTTTTATTTATTTGATCGTGATATGTGAGTCTTGGTCTGCCAGGGCCTCTTTCTTTCTTCCCTCATCCTTTCAATATTCCCGAACCATCGTAGCATGCTTTTTCTTATTTTTGTTATTTTCCTTATGTTTGTTATATAATAAATAAATAATTAATAATAAATATTTCAGACAGGTCACACAGCGCTATCTAATTTCCGTGGTAAGCGGTAAGCTTGTGTTACGGAAACTAGATGGTTGATAAACTACATATTATACTTTTTTTTTTTTGTAAATATATACATATTATACATATAAACACCCAGACCGAGACAAATTATACAATGTACAACTTGCTCCCGGTGGGAATCGAACCCACGACCTCCCGAGTTCACGGCAACGTTTGTTACCACTAGACCACGGAGGCGCCGATATACCCGTATATACTACTCACTAATGTTGTGTGGAGCCATTTAGAAAGTGTGGATTCACCAGTTTTTTGAATAATATTCTGGTAGTTGTTTGCCGTATTTTGTCATATAGATTATGCTATAAATTAGAAGAAACAATTACGAAAGAGTAGGTTACGGTTTGGCGAGAGTATGATATATTTTACTTAACAATTTGTAACTGCCTCCGTGGTCTAGCGGTTAAGTCCATGAATTTAGACTCGGAGACTTGGATTCCTGGTCGAGACACAAAAATATTTATCAATTTAAATAAATAAACTTACTTAATATTTAATTTATTGTGATATTTCTCGAGTTTGGTACGCTAGAGACATCGACGAGCTTGCCACTTGTCATGATTGGACTATAGTCATCATCATTCATCATCAGCCTATGTCTCTTCACTGCTGGATGTAGGCCTCCCCCAAGGCTCTCCATTTCACACGATCTTTTGCCACCCTCATCCAGCCCCCACCAGCGACCTTTTTCAGGTCATCCGTCCATCTGGCGGGGGGTCTTAACACTCTGCGTTTTCCTGTACGTGGTCTCCATTCTAGAACTCGTCTACTCCATCGGTCATCAGTTCTGCGACAGACGTGTCCGGCCCATTGCCACTTCAACTTACTAATTTTGAAGGCTATGTCGGTAACTTTGGTTTTCTGACGGATGTCTACGTTTCGGACTCTATCCATCAGAGAAATACCGAGCATAGCTCTCTCCGTAGCTCGCTGAGCGACCTTAAACTTGTGGACCAGACCCACTGTCAGTGTCCACGTTTAGTGTCAGTGGCCTATAGTAAAGTTGGCTAAATATGAATCAGCTTCTTTATAAGCGCGATTTCTGACCATCCCGAAAGGGAAACGGTCGTGATGATACTTTACTTTTGCAATTTATAAAAAATCCACAGCGGTAAATGATATAGTACTGCATTATTTTTAGACAAACAAGCATCGGGCTCACAGTAAATATTTGGCAAATTATAATAATGTATTTATTAGTATGTAGTGTATGTATGTATGTCTTAGTATGTAGTGTATGTATTTCTTAGTATGTAGTATATTGTTTGTTATCTTATTATTATTATTATATCATCACTACCCTTCATCTCATACTCTCCCAAAGGTTAGATGTTAGAAAATGCCTTGTGGGCATTAATCTTTGCATTTGTACATTTTTTTTTCTTGGAATAAAGAATTTAATAATAATATAGCGTTACCACTAATATCGCGTTGGTATATATAAGCTTTAATGGATTAAGCAATTTCTCTCGTCCATTCGACGCTTGCAGAGCGTTTTGCATCACTTTTATAAACTTTTTCCCGTGAATTATTGAATGGCGCTTTGTAAATTATTAGCTCAATTTGAAAATGTTTTAAAATGCAATTCATTGAGGAAATAGACTTGTTTAAGAAACTTAAGGATAATTTGTTCTCTTTCTTTTAACGCTTCGGAAAAAATGTATAATTACCTATCCAAACCCCAAAAAGAGGTTGCCCAAAACCAGGCCCCAATGTTTTTGCAGCGTGCCTTAACTAAATATAAATCAATAATCATAACAATTCATTGAGTTATTTTGAAATTTATTTACATCTGTTTTACCCCAGCATTAAAATATAATTTAATTAAATAGTCAATTGGTTAAAATTTACGTATAAAATAGTTGCAAAGCACTATTTATACGATTAGGTTCTTTATTATGATCAGGTACTTTATTATAGATAAAACACTGGATTTCAAATTGTTAATAACTCTCCAATAATATCGGCGGAATCGATACTATATAATTATAAATAAAAATAAAATAAATAAATGAAGTTTTATTTCAGGTATACACCCATATCAAATAAAATTTACAGTGAAAGTATTACAATTAATTATGTTTATTAGTTATGTTTATTAATAATTAATTATGAACGTAAACAAAGTTTTTCTCATTTGTGGTTATGCTCGGGGAAAATAAATAAAATTAATAACAGATTACGAAAACACAATATATCTACAATAATACTCCGTTATCGAATCGAGATCAAATAAAGTAACTACAAATTAACATTAATTATATCGAACATTAGATCTAAAGGGAGTTAACTCTAAAAACAACTTTTTTGAGTTATGAACACCATCAAACTCCTTATCTGACTACCTACCGACCAATAAAAGAGATTTAAAAATATTTAAGTGCGCGTGCCCGCTGCAAACAAATTGGAACTAACATAAAAGCCTAAATCTATACAGAAATCATCATTACAGCCCCTAGAACACAGCGTCCTAGATCTCCACTGCTGGAGATGGGCCTTCCAGAACATATATCTGGAGAACTTGGCCTGCACTCGCCACGCTGGCCAGACAGCTTGGCGAGGATTTGATGTCAATTTTTATGACAATTTATTAACGATTCCACAAGTTGGTATTAGTGGAACCGGGACCGACGGCTTAACGTGCTCTCCGAGACACGGGAACGGTGGTGTTGTAAGTCCAAATGTACTTAAGAAAAGTGTATTTCTCATTGGTACATGCCGGGGGGGTTTGAACCGACCTTTGTAGGATTTAAGGAACGCGTTCTTTCAACCGAGCCACCACCGCGCCGTACAGAAAATGTCTGCAGTACACAGGAATACAGTAAACACTTTCGCCTTTTCCGAAAGATCAGATTCTCGCCAACCCGTCTGGCCAGCGTAGCGTAGCGAGTGTTGGCCAAATTCTCTAGTTACTCTTATAGGGAAGGCCCATCTTCAACAGTGGAGGTCTAGGACTCTGTGTTCCGGGGCGTGCAACGTAAAAAAAAAATTTTTATTTTAGATATAAAAAAATATGACTTATTTAATACTATAATTATTTGACACTTCGGATGCCGTCATATTTAGATTGAGACCCGAGTTTTCCCGGTGGTAATACATTATGCATATCAGTATGTAGGTGATATTCTGAACTATGCGTGTGGTGCGGATGTGGAATGGAGAGGAAGGGATAAGGTACATTTTTTTTATTTTTTTTTGTAAATGGCACTAATAACAATTTGCCAGTGTCAAAGTTAGGGAAAGACTGGTTAAAAAAAAGGATTCGAAAAATGGAATAGGATCAGGAAAATATTTACAGTTAATATATAGTTATATTTTAATGTTATTATCAATGATAAATGAAGCAATAATATTGTAAATGTATATATTATATACAAGTAAGGTGGAAATATGGGTAGGGAATGGAACTCGGAAGGAAATTAGAGATGACATCAGGGACGATCTGTCGTATAGGGGACAGGAGAAAAATATGTGGTTAAGGTCCTCCACGGATAAGGTACATCCAATAATATTAACAGTTTGACAGCTCAGAAGTAAAACTACGTTAGGATTATGCGTGCTAGATTTAGATAGGTACTTTTGTTAACATATTTTTCATTCGTATAACAGATCGTTGAAGGTCGTCTTATACTATAAAACGCTTATGATTTTACCCCAAATTCCGTAAGTCAGCTTACTTTTAAGTTATCCTATTGTGTGTATCATCCATCTCTTTTGCACGCATAGACAACATAGAGGTTAGACAGAGATGAAAACATGTTAATAATTTCGCATAGAAAGGGGATAACGACATATTTTCCTCTTAGTCACCACTCTTTTAACCCGATCGATTTTTTCGATTAGTGTGAGAAAGAGAACAACAAAATCTTGTAACTACAGTGTAAACTCTATATAACGACACTAAAGGGTCTGTGCATTTTATGGCGTTATAGAGAGTTGTCGTTAAATGGAGAGAAGAAAAATTAGAATTGGAAGACAAGCTAAACCAACCAAAGCCAATTGATTTCGACGCTTTAGGGAGTTTGTCGTTAAATCGAGTGACGTTAAGTGGAGTTTACACTGTACTTACAAAATTAGAATCACAAAGCCGTTAAACTAGACTACATTTACGATGGACCCGGCACCCGAACGATTATATGCTATTACTTTTTTTTATTAATAAAAAAACTATTTAAATAAACATAATGTAACTAAAAATTATTTCCTAGAGACAAAGTCAAATAAAATATATTAAAAAAATAAGGGTGTTTTATACCGTGAGCGATTTGACTCACTTCGGTTTCTGGTTAGAAAAGTGTCGTCTATTAAAATATCCATATCTTTTTGCAGATTTTTTATTAGCAAATCGATGGTCTTTTTGTTTCGGTATTTAATAAAAAAGAATAATAATAATAAATTATTTATTGTACAAAACCAAAACAGCACTTGTTTTAGGTACATAGGCGAGGTACTTACAATGTTAGTACATGTATGATTATGTATAGTAATATTTAGTATATTGATATTATAGTGTATATAACAGTATAATAAATAAGTTATTGTATGATTAAGCTGTTATTTTTTATTCCTAATCTTTTAATAATTCTTTCATTTCACCTATAATAGTTCAAATTTGTCCCCAAGGTTTGGCTGTCAGAAAATGTCTACTAGGCATTAAGTCCGCCTGTACTTCGTGCAATTAAGTCTTTATTTATTAAGGAAAACTAATAACGTTTAATTCACAAGTATAGATACAAAAATAGAAACAGAAAGTAATTTACAAGTTTTCACTAGTAGTGTTAGAATAATACATATTATGAACGATGAAAGCATCTACAAACTTCATGCAATAAACTAATAACTGTACAATAACAAAACTACTATTGTTTAAATAACCTTAAGTTAAACGCATTTCTCACCACTATCACCTTGTCATGAAAGATATCAACATCAGTTTCATCAATGAATATATTAAGAGTATTACAAGCCCTTAAATAAATAAAATAGGCGAGCATAATACATATTCTACCAACTAACCTTTAAATAAAACTATGTACCTATTGCACAAAGATAAAGGCAGCTTATAATTCCGCTACATATTTTATCCTAGCCTACAATTAAGAACTTAATTGGTGGCTTAATGTGGGTGTAAATTCACTTTACGTGAGCAAAGACAATTGAGCGTCGTTTACTACGTTCGATATAAGGAAAATCGAAATATATAAAACTTAGAAAAAAAAACAAGTGAGTTTGAAGAGTGACTCTTAACCCGTAACTGACAATAAGTGGGTAACTTAAGCCGAGTTACATAATTGACAAAGTTTTAATGACGTCACTTGTAAGACTACCCGCAATCTCTCTTATAGGTAGGTATATTTTGAAGTGCTGTTCGAATTGAAATTAAATAGGTTTTTTAATTAAATTTAACTAAATCTTAAGTCTACGCCGTTTGGGGTTAAGTTAATGGGACCATGGGGACCTAGACCTCCACTATTGGAGAAGGGCCTTCCAGATATTTCTGGAGAATTTGGCCTAAACTCGCCACGCTGGCCAGACAGCTCTTAGTTTAAATAAAAAATAATAGATATTTATTTAACGTGTACTAGTTACGATGGCTGGCTTTTTAAGTCAACCCAGCCTTAGACGGGGAAGTACTAATTAATTAAGTCGCAAGATATTTCTCACGACATGTGACATTGCGTCCACATAATAGTAAGTGGTGCGCGAGGTCCATGAATGTTAGCAACTGGAATCAGACACTCATGACTGACATCAGTCCCTAACACTATGCTGGCTTGACTGGGCATGACTACAATTCAAGCCTGATCCCCAAACGTGTGGATACACTTAACTGGGTTTATCAGTACGAACGGTGCATAATTCCCCGCCCCGGCAGATTAGAAAATATACCACCATCAGTCCGAACACCACCTACATATTTGTTGTTCTCGTTGAAAGTATGTGCCATTTGGAATTACGCCAAATAAAAAAATGGTATAAATATATACCACCGGGTTCGATTCCTGGTCGGGACACAAAAATATTTATTAATGTAAATATTTAATTAATATTTAATTTATTTGTGATATTTCTCGAGTTTGGTACGGCTGGAGACATCGACGAGCTTGCCACTTGTCATGATTGGCCTATAGTAAAGTTGGGTAAATGTGAACCCGCTTATTCATAAGCGTGGTTTCTGACCACCCCGAAAGGGAAACGGTCGTGATGATACTACTACAATAAATATTTTAAAATTTTTTTCTTTGTTACAGTTGCTGACACATCATCAGCGGTATCAGAATACAGGTAAGGCGTCATAATCATACGCCCCAAAACACAGTACTATATTGTGTCGAATCGTGGACCATGATAAACGTTCATAAATGTTTAAGAAGCTGGAAACTTGACATATGTGTATCTAGGAGAATGTTAAAGATATCATGGAAGGTCAGAGTGAGAAATGAAACCGTCTTGCAGAGGATGTAAGCCCGCCTGTGTATATTTTTAAGCTTAGCTTAGCTCTAGCTTAGCTCTAGCTTAGCTCTAGCTTAGCTCTAGCTTAGCTCTAGCTTAGCTCTAGCTTAGCTCTAGCTTAGCTCTAGCTTAGCTCTAGCTTAGCTCTAGCTTAGCTCTAGCTTAGCTCTAGCTTAGCTCTAGCTTAGCTCTAGCTTAGCTCTAGCTTAGCTCTAGCTTAGCTCTAGCTTAGCTCTAGCTTAGCTCTAGCTTAGCTCTAGCTTAGCTCTAGCTTTACTCTAGCTTAGCTCTAACTTAGCTTCGGCTTAGCTCTAGCTTAGCTTCGGCTTAGCTTTAGCTTAGCTTGATTCCGAAACGTGGGGATACCCTTAACACTTCACTGTGTTTTTAAAACAGTGGATACTTCGTTACGCCTACCACCTATTTGTTGTTCTTGTTAAAATTGTGTGCCATTTGCAATTGCATTGACCGCCTCCGTGGTCTAGTGGTAACAAACGTTGCCGTGAACTCGGGAGGTCGTGGGTTCGATTCCCACCGGGGGCAAGTTGTACATTGTATAATTTGTCTCGGTGTATAATATGTATATATTTACAAAAAAAAAAGTATAATATGTAGTTTATCAATCATCTAGTTTCCGTAACACAAGCCTCGTAGCTTACCACGGAAACTAGATGGCGCAGTGTGACATGTCTGGAAAAAAAAAAAAAAAAAAATGATGTCAAATGCCAATTTTTACTTTTAAGGAGAACTAATATTGTAAGCTTGTCATAGGGATATTTATATAAAAATAACACTGCTTGAAACAAGACATACGTGTCAAAACGATTACTTTGGCGTTAACTGGGCTGTGTACAGTTTTATCAGGAACTGTACTCACTATACACAATAAACTAGTTTGTCTTTTAAAACAACGCATTTTTATACTTATATAAAAATCTAGCACATAAAATTTATTCGTGGGTAGATCCAGACATCAAGAGGTACTAAGAAAGAAACATAAAATGCTAAGGTTTTACGAGTACATTCTATGGATACTTAGCGAAAACGCAAACAAAACAATTTGTATGTACATATACTCGTATGCCTTGATAACTTCTAGTCAATTGAGCGTGATCGTAAAATGAAACACAACAAACATTGACCTAATATACCGCGTGTAAATGTCAAAAGAGCAAATATTTTTTTTAGGCTTCAGGTGCCATTAGAAGAACCACTATTTGAAATAAAATGGATCACTTTTGGGAGTTCTTCACGCCATTTTGCGTGATCATGTCAAGTGCAACTTTTTGTTTTGTAAATTAATTTACTATGGATATTGGTCAAAAGTGGTGTTGTTTTGTTTAATAATGTGCTACAATGTGAATAATTATGGAAAACGATAAATTGGACTTGAAATATGGGACACAAGTTGCAGTTTATTTTTTTGCGGTTTTCCCGTGCTGTCAACTCCCATATTTTACCCGACGTGTTTGCGCTATGGTGCCGCGAGTGACTCCAGAAAAGCATCAAATTCTGCAGCATCTGGAATTTGATAATGACCTCATTAACTCATAAAAAAGAAAGATATATTACGTCAGACTTGGCTGTATGGGCTAGACCCTTTGCCTTTCCTATCACCTCATTCATCATCCATAGGGAGAAGAGATCCAAAAAAAAAAATGGATCCCTTTTTTTAAAGATAAAACTTATTATCCAAAAAACAAATCACTACTGCATGGTGAATAAGACCGAGTCTGTAAATTGCGATATCCATCGTGATAAATACCTTAAGGCTGGGGAGTGTTATTATTAATTGATCTCTCCCACAGCTGAGATACGAAATAGAGAGAGAAAGAATTACGTAAGCCAACGTTCGTGCGATTATTGACCTCGCTACCTACTTAATTAGGTACTTGCACCGGAACTTAAAATTTTATTAAGGTAATAATAAAAATAAAGAATACGTAGTTCCTAATTTTTATTCTATTTATTTAGTACACACAGCAGTACATATATTATCACACACATAACATAGTATAATTATAACTTATCTAATATATGTACCAATTAGGTGTCACAGCATTCACCAATATAAAAAGAAGAAGAAATTAAAAACTTATTGCTGTTAAATAAATAAAAAATAAAAAAAACTTTCAAATTTACAAAATAAAAATATGACTTCTAAAATAAAATTATACATTTTTCTCTTTTTTAATAGAACTAATAAGGAAACATAAAAACTGCACAAATTTGGTACCCTAAAAAAAAACGAAAAAAAAAATCTTGTTAAATAAATTATATATTATTATTATTTTTATTATTCTAGATTATAATATAAAAATATTTACTCTTTAACAAACGCCACGCAGTTTATAAACTGGGCATTCTACTATTAGAATAGTATAGGCTCTATTACTTTACTGCACACGTTAAGACAAAATAAAAACGACTTTACAAATTATAAATGATTTTGTAAAACTTTAGAAGACGCTTTGTAAGTTACGTAGGTGTATTATTAAATTCTGTCAACAAAAAGACTAGTTTCACTCGATATAAAAAAAAAAATATTAAGCGCTCTCGACGCTTGCTAGCTCGCGACTGTTGGTACACCTACATGATTTCGATTGGTTTTGTGGGAACGTTTTTATGTCAGTGAGTATCCTATCTATATACAAGGATGGTTACAAGGAATATATCTGTCAAATTTTATTAAAGTAGTTTAGGCGTGAAGGTGAATCTAGGCCGACAGATGTGTGGCCGTGTGGTCATGTGATGACGTTATATACCCTATATCCGTCTCAGGGTTTCAAAGAATAATTCTATCAAATTTCATGAAAATCGGGTGAGTAATAAAGGCGAGACAGACACAGAGATAAGGCTTAATTCATATTTTGATATTAGTTCAAACAATTCCAAAATGACTCTGAAGTCCGCGTATATCAATTAAATTTATTAAATTTCACACGTAAAAATAAACCATCGATCCAAAATGAACATTGACGCTTGAATCAATTCCTGGTCCATACATTTAAGTCATTGACAACTATTATAGCAATTGAACAGTCGCTAGTAGATAACGAATCTAGTATAAAAACGATACAGCTCCTATAGACTAGCTATAGATATAGCTCCTGTATATTGCTAGTGCGACCGATATCTACGGGTTTGTAAAAAACGAAGCCCTATTCATGGCGATTTTCTTATTTAATTGTTTTTTATTTTTTATTATTATATTTAATTGTATTATTGTATTTAAGTTTTAATATTGAATTTAGTTGTTATAAGTTATTACCTTTTTTTATAAGTATTAAGACTTTATTCGAAAGAATATTACAAAATAATATTATTAATAATAAAGACTACTTCAAAATAATAATAAAAAACAACTTAAAACTAAAACAAAAAAAGTAATTAGGGAAAAACAAAATATTATAATTCATAATTCATTTATTTCTTATAAACAATAGGTTTTACATTTCTGTGATGTTATACAGTGTAGTTAGTGTTGTACTCTATGTTTTGCCGGAGGGCGTATAAGTAACAAGTACAACCGTCTATCAATACGGTACAATATAATAATAATAATTATATTAATATCTATGTACATAAATTTTTAAATACTAACTTACATATACAATAATATTAATGTCAAATTTGGAAATTATAA
Organism: Tinea semifulvella; assembly: GCA_910589645.1. Taxonomy (NCBI): domain Eukaryota; kingdom Metazoa; phylum Arthropoda; class Insecta; order Lepidoptera; family Tineidae; genus Tinea; species Tinea semifulvella. The sequence goes on from OU342604.1 coordinate 4,529,150, forward strand.
TTTTAAGAATTTGTTATAGCAAGCGATTTATCTTCTAGAAAGTCCCGCACTGAATAGTAGCACTTGACAGCATGTCAGTGATAAATATCAGTGTATAAATAATAAACTTGCTCCAAATCACTGCCTATTATTAAAATAAAACATTTTACAGCACATACGTATATTTATGTAAGTATATTGTTTTGTAAGAAAGAAAGAAATACGTTTATTCATCGCAATACAGATACAATTTACACAAGATTAGGATATGCAGCACAACGCGCCCCGACAGGCACCCAACAGTACTCCAGGATATAGCCGCGCATAGGATATGGGGTGGCACGGACCATGACTTAATATTAAAATATGGAATTGGCCGCCCCCACATCCACTGCCACATCCCGAGCACCACCAGGCAACCATCGAGGCGCGCTGCACTACAATTCACACCGTAATTCCTGCAGCGATGAACGGGCCCTAAGCTCAGCATGTGTCGCGAATTACATAGTTGTATCCGCGACGCTGTTCTTCCGCTAGTACCCAATAAAATATATATTTTTAAATAAATAATAAATAACAAATATATACTTACATATAACCATACGAATACTTATCTACATAAATACAAATATACAATACACACAGTAAAATAAGTACATTTCACCCAAAAATGCATTTAAATTGAATAAAACAAGGAAGATAAATAAATAAAATAAAATACTTAATTTGTTGAATATGACAAGCAAATACACCTATGTTTCTTTATTCGTTAGGGCAACGACTTTTGAATCGCTAATAAATATTGCCTGAGTTTGTTTTTAAAAGCATATTTTGATGTTAGAAGACGAAGTGGTGGAGGAATATTATTCCAACACTTCGTTGCCTGATAACGAAAACTGCCGCGAAAGGCTACACATCTGTACATATTTTTATTTATTTTTGAAATCATTATAGCTCGCATTAAGGTTTGTTAGCATGAGACGCCTTTCAGAAGTTTCTGGAGAATTTGGCCTACACTTGCCACTGGCCAGACGAGTTGGCGAGGGTGTGATGTCAATTTTCAATGACCAAGTGGAACCGGGATGGACTGCTTAACGTGCTCTGCATGACATTTATGATAAATGTACGTAAGAAATGTGTATTTCCCATTGGTACATGCCGGGGTTTGAACAGATATTTTTAGGATGTTAAGAAAAGCGTCACCAAGCCACCACCGCTCAAACATACTACGACGAAACTCATTTTTTGAAACATCTATATTTATTTTAAAATCGCGATTCATTTTTTTTTTTTTCGTTCGTATTGTTATCAAGAATCAGGTCTTTATGGTTGGTCACTAAAATCCGATTTGCATCAGGTTTCGGTTTTCATTTATGCATTTATGATTTCCATTTCGGTATTTAGGTTCGTTTTAAAAATCTGACTTTACAGTTCCAAATGTTATCTTTTTTGTGTATTTTTTTTATTATTTTTACTTGGTGTAAAAAATGCCAAGATTTGGTAAGTTATAAAAAATGCCAAGATTTGGTAAGTTATAAAAAATGATTAATAATAATGTGTGTGTATATAATTAGTTATCTAGTCTATGTAGTGTATGTAAGAATATATATATATATATATATTATGTAGTTTAAGTATTATTATTTTTATGATGTTTATCGTATATTTAATTTAACTAGTACTAATAAGTGATTTAATTATTTTTATTGATTTTTTTTTGTTTTTTAATTTTGCCATGCCTAAACTTCGATTCCTTGTCCCGAAGGTTGATGGTAAGAGAATGCCAAGCGGCATTACATACGCCTTTTGTATTAAACAATAAAGTTTAAATAAAAAAATAAATAAAATAAATAAATAATAATTCTTTATTTCGGTACAAAAACCATATCGTGTTAGTACCAATAATAACTTACAGAAAACTATGTCAGTAATTAATCTAAAATGTACATACTAATTTATTTGTCCATAATTTTAGGAGCATGGATATTTTTTTAAATTATATTTTTAGTGTCCATTATGTATTTTCTCAATGAGGCCATACGATGTCGGATCACCGCGTCCAATACCGGCAGACGTGCCTCGGCAAACATGCTGGATGCACTACACCACCTGGGGAGCCGAAACAGAATTCTGATTAAATTACGTAAATAGGTATGAACAGTCTCTTGAGGACATTTCTAATTTATAGTTTATTATATATTTAATTTAATTTATTTTATTAGTTTGTAATTATTATTTACTATTCTGTAAATATTGACTATTTTTAAATTACATAGGTTTAGTTATGTGTATATATATGTATGTATGTTGTGTGTGTGTATATTTGTAAATATTTTTGTTTTTTATTTTATTTCATTATGTTAAAGTTGCACTTTTTGTTTTTCTGAACTTAACACTTGATTATTTATAGTTTCTGCGGTGCGCAGAAGTTTTTAATCCTAAATGTGGAAACTGTTAATTGGCTTTATTGCAATTTAAACATTAACACATAAATGTATCATAGCTGTAAGTTACCCAAATATAAATAAATCAATAAGATTTGAAAGTAAAAATTGGCATTTGACATCATTGCAAATGGCACATACTTTCAACGAGAACAACAAGGTGGTAAGCGGACTGATGGTGGTAATTTGCCCAATTTGCTGGGGCGGGGAAGTATCCACCGTTCGTGCCGATAAACCCAGTAAAGTGTATCCACACGTTTCGGGATCAGGCTCGAATTGCCGTCATGCCCAGTCAAACCGGCTTAGTTTAGGTAAGCGCAAGGTCACATATCATGCTAGAATAAATATATAATAACAAAAATGGCGTCCAGCGCAAAAATGGCGTCCAGCGCAAAAAACTTTTTCAAAGACACAATTGAAATAACACCGCGTCTTGTCGTCTCCACCGATGACAAGAGGGCTGGCTCTTTCTTCGCCCAAAGAATCTGCAGTATTGCATATCAGCGGGGAAATGCAGCCAGCGTTCTTGCCACCATTCCACGTGGACTGGACTTATATCCCTATCCTTAGTATTAACATTAATTTAATTTTATATTTTGTAAATATTTTTTTAAATAACGGTTTTTTGACATAAATGAAAACTGACAAATTGCATAAAACCACACAAATGTTGAGGTTAACAATGTTCTGTTATGTTACGTTACATATTTCAAAATAACTTCTAACAAGGAAACTTTGGTGGGTGTAACTTAAGGTATTTCAAAGTGGGCCGGCATTTCGAAATTTTGAGCAAATTATGCCATTGTGGAACAAACTTGTGAGAGCCAGGAATAACAAAAACTTTCCTATTTACATTTACGACAGTTTTTAGTTTTTATAATCAAATTTTAGTATTACTTACAAGACTCACCTATCACGATCAAATAAATAAAACAATAGATGAAGGTGCATTAAAAAGTCATCGAAATAAAAGGGTATGTAAGAAGAGGTTGATGAATGCCGAAGAAGCGAAAGAAGTATGTCGTGATCGTGACAAGTGGCGCTCAATTGTCTCTGCCTACCCCGCAAGGGATTTGGCGTGAAGATTCATCCCTAACGCTCGTTTATTCGGTAACAAACGTTTCCATAACAGAGCACTCCACTCAAGTTCAAAGGTAACCTCGAAAACGAACGGTACCTATTCTTTGTTTTAAGCTCTGCAAACCTCGAGAGGCATAAATGCTACCTTTTTTAATATTTCCGGTATATTTTTATGGCAATATTGCCAGTATTCAAAATATATTTATTTTAGCAGAATTACTATACATTGCTATATACTGCCTCCTTGGAGGTACCGGGTTCGATTCCTGGTCGGGTCACAATAATATTTATTCATTTAAATAAATTAATTAAATGAATACTGCTATTGCTATGTTATCAATAAAAGGAAACGGTCGTGATGATACTTTTTACTATACATTTGACATCTCTTTCACATTATGTATTTAATCTGATTTGAATGAGTTAAAAATATAATATAACTATGTTATAAATATATTAATATATAAATTATATAAATATAATATAATTATGTAAATAATTAATAATACAAAAATAAAAATGCAAGTTAAAATATTATATAATAATATGGACTGTGGCTTGGTGGTGGCTCGGTTGTAAGAACGCGTACCTTAAATCCTACAAAGGTCGGTTCAAACCCACCCGACATGTACCAATGAGAAATACACATTTCTTACGTACATTTGTCATAGATTTACAACATCCTGTTCCCGTTCCCGTGCCTCGGAGAGCACGTTAAGCCGTCGGTCCCGGTTCCACTAATATCTACTTCTGAAATCGTTAATAAATTGTCATAAAACATTGTCATTATATCTTCGCCAAGCCATCTGGACAGCGTGGCGGGTGTAGGCCAAATTATCCAGTTCTGGAAGGCCCATCTCCAGCAGTGGAGGTCTAGGACGCTGTGTCCTAGGGGCTGTAATGAATATGGGCTGTAACATAATTACGCTTCAAGGATGTTTCAATGTACCTCGAGTCTGACAGTTGTCAACGTCGAAGAATACCAGCTGTATAAGAGCTGAAATAATCAAATTAGATTTTAACGAGTTACAGTACCTACATCTCATGACATTTGAGGACATTTAAATGACTCCCAGCTGTAATAAAACGGAGACATATTTTATTTATCGACGATGAAAATTTATCGTTTGTAAAGTATTTAACCAATACTGTAGAAGATATTTAGATTGTTCAAAGTAATAAGAAAAAGGAAAAAAAGTAAAGTATCATCACAACCGTTGCCCTTAAATTAAATATTAATTCAAAGTATTTTTTTATACATTAATAAATATTTTTGTGTCCCGACCAGGAATCGAACTCGGTACCCCCAAGTCTAAATCCACGGACTTAACCGCTAGACTACGGAGGCAGTTTTTAAAAGTTAATAAAAAATGTACCTACCTTATACGTGGTAAATATATGTATATATTTATTTGTGTATATGTGTATGTATATGGATGTTATAATATTTATTGTTCGCTTTTATGTATATATTTTAGCTATTTATTGTTATTGTTAAGTATCGATATTCACATGTAATTCTATTGACTTATCGATTATAAGCACCTTATAACCTCACTTATCACTATCACAAAAGTTAGCTGTAAGAGAATGCCCATTAAGTTCGCCCTTGTACACTACTTTTGTAATTGTGTGCAATAAAGTATATTATTATTATTACCTTATAATACAACTTGGTGGTCGCAAAGTAATTACAGTTGTGTAATTAACTAACCAATCTAGAATTTATTAAATAGCAAATATTTTTATAAAATAATCAAAAATATAAATAAAGAACAACGTATTTTTTATTTTAATTATTCAGTAATAAAATCTAAAGTTACGGTGCAGAGAAGTTTTCCTAAAAATATCGCGACTCATACGGAACATAATCAGGTAGGCAGCGAAAGGTCGACGACCGCGCGAACGTTGACTTACGTAAATTATTCTCACTCTATTTCGTTTCTCGACTGTGAGCTAGATCAATTAATAATAACACTAACAGCCGGTTGCAGAAAGCTTGATTCAAATAATCTATGATCAACTTTTGATATATTCCACGTCATTGGTAGTTAGATTATCACTTTGGGTATTTAAGGCAATGACGTGTTTCATAGGCATACTTTATTTTTTTATCATACAGTAGTGTTTTGTTTTGCGTGTCATGATTTTTATCTATATAAAAATACCTTTTTTACTAATTTTTTAAAATGTGTTCTACCAATGACACCTGAAGCCTTAAAAAAATATTTGCTCTATGTGGTTTAGACGTTTTGTTTGTGGTTTGTTTTCACGTTTATACTTCCAATAGCAGTGATTTTGCGAACGTGGATCCGCGTCTTGAACACATGAGGGGTCAATTATTGAATTTGCGATAGTCTATTCTGTAGTTTAGAATTGAGCCATCCACACATACACAAAACACAAACGTTTTGGACGTTTTCTGTATTTCAAACGTCAAGAGTACTGTATCTTGAGTTGTACTCGTACATCTTACAATTTTAGTGCCATAATAAAACAACTGAGTTGCGTTTGTTGGTGTAAAATTCTGAAGCCACTGTTTCATAGAAAAATAGGACTTACATCCTTCTGCTATAAGATAACTTTTGGTTTGGCTTGACATGTTGTCTCTTTATGGTATCTTAGTATTTTGTCTTTTGGTAAATGTTTTATTGTTTATTTTGTAAATAAATACACAAGATTTTAGGGCGTTGTAAACTTTGGGCGCAGCGGTGGCTCAGTTGTATGAAAGCTTTCCGTAAATCCTAAAATGGTCGGTTCAAACCCCCTCGACATGTACCAATGAGAAATACACTTTTCTTACGTACATTTGTCATTAAAAATTGACATCAGGTCCTCGCCAACCCGTCTGGCCAGTGTAGGCCTAATTCTCCAGATATATCTTCTGGAAGGCCCATCTCCAACAGTGGAGGTCTAGGACGCTGTGTTCTAGGGGCTGTAATGAAAACTTCATCACCAATTCCATGATGGTGATGATGATGCAGATGATGACTATAGCCCATCTAGGGAAGGGGCAAGCTCGTCGATGTCGTACCAAAGTCGAAAAATAAATAAATTTAACTAAATACATTATTGTATCCCGACCAGGAATCGACTTATCGGATATCATTGCTTGGTGTTATAAATATTTTTTAAAAATGTATTGAAAGAAAGAAATAAAGAGAGAAAGAAAGAAGGGAAGAAAGAAAGACATAAAGAAAAATAAGAAAGAAAAAAAGCAACAAAAAGGTTATCACCTCGGCGTCTGCTACTTCCTAGAGATACGTCATAACGCCGATTTTTAGGCGCCGCCTTACGAGTGATGAAACACGTCACGGACACGTGTCTACGTGTACACACATACATACATACACGTACATTATAATAGCAACTTCGCAAAGTCTTTCATAGTATTTTATTTACTTTATTTTACATTTTTCTCCATGCTTATGCATGTTTTAGAACAAGGTCCGTATCAATCGGACCTTCACCGCTCCTTTTGACTTTAACACTGGCATCTTCATCTTTACCGGTAAATCCAATTTTCCGTTAATACAAAGGATCTCTCTAACTCTTTATAAATCTCTGCCTTAAAAGGGTTCCTAGGCTTTGCATCCCTCATGCTTGCTCACACCTATCATAAAAAAAAATGTTCTTCTTTCTAGGAAATAAATTACAGATTATTATATATTTGTGGCCTTTGCCGTTGAAACCATGGGACCGTGGGGCCTCGAGGCAAAAAGTTTATTTAAAGAATTATCAAAAAAACTAGTCGACGTCTCTGGTGACCCACGGGCTGGCAGCTTCCTCGCTGAAAAGATTAGTATCGAAATTCAACGAGGAAATGCTGCCAGTGTTTTGGGCACCATGCCGCTGGACAATGGCCTGGAGGAAATTATTATATTGAAAGGTTAAGGTTGCTAAAATTTTTATTATATTTAATTTGTTATTTAGATTTAGTTTATTTTTTAGGTTAATTAATAATATTGTAATTATTTTATATTGTTTGTATATTACTTCGAATAAATATCCTTAGTGAAATCATTAAACAAAAATAAAAAAAAATTACAGATTATTTAGAGACCTATTTTGATAGTAGTATAGTAGTTTAAATTTTTTATAATTTTGTTTATTTATATATATATTAATATACGAGTATATATATTATATATTTATAATATATGTATCATATATTAGGTTACGTCAAGTTATAACTTATACTCTTTTTGTAATATTTTTTGCAAATACTCCTAGATTTATTTTTAATATCTCTCTTGTTCCAAAGATCGACTGTCAGTCTTCACGCCAAATCCCTTGCGGGGTAGGCAGAGACAATTGAGCACCACTTGTCACGATCACGACATACCTCTTTCGCTTCTTCAACATTCATCAACCTTTTCATACATGCCCGTTTGTTTCGATGGCTTTTTAATGCACCTTCAGCTATTGTTTTATTTATTTGATCGTGATAGGTAAGTTTTGGTCTACCAGGGCCTCTTTTACATACCACTTCGCATTATATATCTGGTTCGTCAATCTCTCATCACTCATCCTTTTAACATGTCCAAACCATCGGAGCATGCCTTTTCTGATTTTTGTATCACTATACTTTTTTTTGTACTGCTGTGCAAAGTTTTTAAATAAAACAAAACATATCATAATAATATTTTTTGTATTTTTTTCACATTCTAATATTAGGTATATAAAATATGAAATATGTCGTAAATATCAGTAATTTAAACAACCCTTCTAAACTTAAAACACTTATTATAAAGGACCCGAACTTAAAAAAAAAAAAACTATTCTCAGACTATTATGTAAGGGCTCTTTAGAACCTTCCAGTCAAGCGGAAAAAGGACTTTCTTAAAATATTGACACACAAAAATACAAATAATCCTCGGGCCATAAACATAAGATGCACAAAGGCGTGGACAAGAATCGAACCTTCTACTTCAAAGAAGAATCAACTCATGCGAGAGGAAATTTCTCAATGAACACGATATATCCTACAATTTATTGACTTCTATGTAAGACCTGGGACAATAAATTAGTTAAATTAAAATTAAATAAAATCAAATGTCAATTTGCAGGAAATATGGTAGGTAATAAAAATGTTACACGTATGTATACTCTAAGACGTTTCCTCCACTCAACATTTCCTTCCAGCTGTCAAACGAAAATTGAGTTTTTATAATAATTACGATTAAAGTTTAAAATAAAGCAGATCTGACAGAAGCGGTACAAATACGTAAAAGTAAAGTATCATCACGACCGTTTCCCTTTCGGGGTGGTCAGAAACCACGCTTATGAATAAGCGGATTCACATTTAGCCAACTTTACTATAGGCCAATCATGACAAGTCGCAAGCTCATCGATGTCTCCAGCGTACCAAACTCGAGAAATATCACAAATAAATTAAATTTTTATTTACATTAATAAATATTTTTGTGTCCCGACCAGGAATCGAACCCGGTACCTCCAAGTCTAAATCCACGGACTTAACCGCTAGACCACGGAGGCAGACAAATACGTAGTCTTTGATTATTTATTTATTTATTAAGAAACCAACAACGTAACAATATGCGTAATATTATAGATCGTATTTGCACCTTTCGGTTGAGGCTACCGCTTTTTGCCCCTGAAGTGTGAAATCAAAGTTTTATCAAAGTTTCGACGCATATGGCATCCCACAGTAAGACCCTACTCCGCTTCCAGGGGATTAGCATCAAACCAGCATGTCTCATGCCATCATCGCGGACTACTCCAGTGGGTTCATGTATTAAAGATTATAAGTATAGTGTAAGAAAATTCAATTCATAATTCTTTATTATATAGATTGCTTATTCTAATTACAGTTGTATGTAAATGTCATGATGATGAAATCTGCCTATATTATGGGCAGATATGCTTATGTCAATAGATATTTATTTACAATATTTAATATTGTTTTTGTCAATTTATTGGAATACAATGTTAATGTCAAAATTTGCAAAAAAAGCATCTACCGTAATAAAGTGACTTTAATTGATGCTTACTTCTCATTCTCTCACTTCTTTCTTCTAGATATCTTCTGTCTTACAGTTTTATTTTGTATTTGTTACAGATTTCTATTACCGGATAAAGAAGACTCAATTCTACAATCGTACTTTTTTCAACCAAATCAAATACATTTGGGTAAGTTGATTTAAATTACGAGTAGCATTGCTAATGACTACGTCTTTTCGGGAAGTTACGCCACATCCTGTTATCAAACATACCACAGTGTTTGAAAACGAAAGTTTTCAACCAATGCGTTCTTCCAGTATTGTCGTACGGAGCAGAAACGTGGACACTGACAGTGGGTCTGGTCCACAAGTTTAAGGTCGCTCAGCGAGCTATGGAGAGAGCTATGCTCGGTATTTCTCTGATGGATAGAGTCCGAAACGTAGACATCCGTCAGAAAACCAAAGTTACCGACATAGCCTTCAAAATTAGTAAGTTGAAGTGGCAATGGGCCGGACACGTCTGTCGCAGAACCGATGACCGATGGAGTAGACGAGTTCTGGAGTGGAGACCACGTACAGGAAAACGCAGAGAGGGAAGACCCCCTGCCAGATGGACGGATGATGGAACCAACTTCTGCAGGAAAGAGAGGATGGTGAGGCTGAGCTGGTCAATATCATCAGCAAAAATAAGGCATTAAAGAATGAACTGGCTGAACTCGATATTCAGTACATGGATGTCTGCAGTGAACGTGACGAACTGCAGCAGCAGATGACATCGGTTAGCCAATGCAGCGTTATATATGAGCAGTCTCTGGATCGAATCAGCTACCTGGAGCGACAACTCGATGAAGCTCACAGGACCATCTCATTGCTGGAGGAAGAGAAACTGAAGGGCCAAACTGATGAAACATTATGCTTATACGATGAGTTAGTCGAGCGGGACTCAAAAGTAGTTAGTGATGTACAAATACCTAGAAACCAGCATAGTAACATTAGTATTAGGAAATACACACATCAAAAAAGTCTAGGGATCAAGCATGTTTATGCGGATTTCTTGTGATTGAGATGTGGCTTTGTAATAAATTTATGATTTTATAATTTTATATAGATCCTTTTTGGTGCATTTCATAATTTAAAACAGGAACTGTCAATCAAATTCGAGTAAAAGATGAAAATCAGCTGTCAATATTTTCCCTATAAAAACATAAGATGCATTGAAGACATTATTAGTGCTACTGTTTCCCTACTACTGATTAAAACCAACGTTATTATGGAGCGGCGACGTCATTTAAGCAGGGAAGAAATGATCAGAGCCGTGGGAATGATAGAAGCTGGTTCCCGGCAACGTACTGTGGCTTTAGCTCTGAATACAAGTCAGAGTGTTATCAGTCGACTTTGGACACGTTACCGAACCACTGGTACCGTGGCTGAGCGCCATGGAGGACGGTATCGCTGCACCACACGGAGACAAGACCGATACATTCAAATCACAGCTCGAAGAACTCCAACAATAACCGCCATGATGTTAGCTGTGAGCCTTCATCGCTCTTCAGGGAACTTAATTAGCGACCAAACAGTCAGAAACCGCTTGCATGAAGTGAACCTTCATTCCCGAAGACCGCTACGGGTACCACCTATAGCAATGCACAATCGTAGGACTCGATATCAATGGGCTCTTGAACACAGAAATTGGACAGAAGAACAATGGCGTTTCGTGTGCTTTTCTGATGAGTCTCGTTTTGGTATGAGGCCGGATACAAGACGTATACGACACTGGAGAACCCCTGGACGCCAACAGCGATTAAAATCCTGCCAGGAAGTCCATCCTTATAGTGGTGGAACCATCATGGTATGGGCGGGTATTTCGATCGGCGGAAGAACTGAGTTGATTTGGATCAGAGGCAACCTCAACGCTCAAATTTATGCTGAGACGGTTGTATCAGACGTCATCGTTCCTCTACAAGTGCATATCGGTCCCTTATTTCAGTTAATGCATGATAATGCACGACCGCACACCGCAAGAGTTGTAAGACAGACTCTCGCCGCAGCTAACATCAATGTCCTGCCCTGGCCTGCTCAGTCGCCAGACTTGAACCCGATTGAGCATGCATGGGATATTCTTCAGAGAAGAGCTCTGCCGAATATGGAGGGTATCCAGTCGCAAGAAGACCTTTTTTTGTTGTTGCAACGAACATGGGCGGCCATTCCACAGCGTGATTTGGATGAACTCATTTTGAGTATGCCAAACCGATGTTCTTGTGTTGTTAGTGTTCGCGGTAGAAACACGGATTATTAATTGTTTAAGTTACCCAATAAAATTAAAAAAAAAACTGTTATTTCAGTCTTTTTTTCGAACTTTAATGTTAGTGGTTCAAATGTCAAAAATCCCTTTATTAGGAAAATGGCAATTTTTTTTACTAATGCAAAGGTGACTTGGTTTATCGTTACTGTAGACAAACGAAAACATTTTATTTGATCAATCCTTAAAGAAAATTTTAATGAATATCAATCAGGAGAAAAGTTATTGCAAAAATATATGTTGATCCCTAGACACTTTTGATGTGTGTATATTAGGTTAGTTAAGCTTATAAAAAAATATAAAAATACAATAAGTACTAACTTGTATAAATCAAGGAATGTATCCTTAAAAAAGGAGCGTCGTAGGCTCCTCGATGAGGCCAAGTACTATAATGAGTACATTAGCAATATTCAATTGCAATATGATTGTGAGGGTCAAAAGTATATTAGTCAAATAAATAGTTTAAGTCAGTGTTTGAGTGACATAACTGACAAATCACAGAGAGTGATGTATCACAGAGGGAACTAACCGAACAAATTAAGGTCGCTGGTGGGGGCTGGATGAGGGTGGCAAAAGATCGTGTGAAATGCGAGCCTTGGGGGAGGCCTACATCCAGCAGTGGAGAGACATAGGCTGATGATGATGATGATGACGTCTTTGCGCCGTTTAGTCTTGAGACAAAGGGACCGAGGGGCCAAGTGCTAAAAACGCGGCTGGTTAATGCTGTATGCGAAAAGAGGGCTGGCAGTTTTCTTGTGCAGCTAATCAGCATTGCTGTGCAGCAGGGGAATGCTTGACACACAGCCACAAGTTCAAATCATAAATTAATATTGTTATTTATAGTTTAGTTTTATTTATACATTTCATTTATTAATAAATACCCACTTGTACATGTCTTATTTAAATAAATATTTCTTATTGTATTACACTGTGGTTGAATAAGTTATATCGGCAGTTCTATTAAAAATTGGCCGAACGGGTTTTATCGGGTTTATACGGCCGATCCTTTTCGACCTGCAAAGATTTCCTTAATTACATTTTTTTTTTATCAGTATACGACAATGTGACATCGTGCCCACCTGATGGTAAGCGGTACGCGAGGTCCAAGAATGGGAGCAACTGACGCCAGTCTTAGACGACCGACATCAGTCCCTAACACTATTCCGGCCTATAAAGATGATTTTTCACACTTCAACGTGCGACTGATTTAAGAGTCTCCAAATGTATATGTACGCGTAGGGATAGTGGCTACGGTATGTGGATGCATTTTTGACCCGTGCGTGTGGTTCGGTTTCGGAATAGAGTTTGTAGAATACGTTCAGGGAGGCCACATCTCGGCGAAGCTGCAGCGATTCGAGAGTTTAAGACATTGTAGTGTCGTCTACTATTCGAATCACCCGCCTCTGTAGGACATTGAGAGCATCTGTAAGGTACTCAGGGGAACCATCCCAGAGGTGAGAACAGTATTCCACGCTTGATCATATTTGTGCTTTATAAAGCATAAGACGGAGTGTTATGACGATGAGTGATATTGATTCATAAAATAACGACTGTTGATTTTCTTAAACCATCAACCTGAAGCACTTGACAAGCATACTACCATTTATCAGAATCGAGTAACAAAAAAAAAACAATAAATCGCTTGGAGCTGTAAAAATAATCGATGGGGAATTGCCAATCAAATACGTAATGTTTTGTTACTTTTCAGATAATATCAAGACATTTCGGAATCGCCTAAAAAGGAATCTAATTTTAATAATTTCGCAACATTTCTCCGAAACGACTGTTATGCCAGGTATAGATGTAAGTTTATTTTTTTATCATATTATTATATACGTCTTTAACCATATTTAATCAATACAAGGTATCTTCATCGTGGAAACCAGTAATAAATCGGGTTCCACGCCGCGATAAATCGCCCGATATAGCCGAGGATATTGTGAGTGTTGTATGTCATGATTTCTAAAAACTTAAAGAGAACTTTGAAAAAAAATACAAGCAAATGTAAACCTACCCTGATTTACATTTACCATCAATTATGGACTAGGACTATACCTGCGCAGTCGACCCGTGACCACGGTGAATACAACTTGACCGAAGCATCGGGAGAAGTATGTACGAGTATGTCTCTGCGGTAAAACTTAATAATTAAACGTAACTTAAAATTATAATAATATTTACGTGTAGAATTCATATTTTTTTCGAAAATAGATAAATTTAATTAAAAATCTTCTTCCCGTACGTCGCGTCGTCTTCAATCTAGACAACTACATAGTTGAAAATCATTCTATTGAAACTAATCATTACTCTATGATTTTACTATTGCATGTAATTATAGGAGATGGCTTTGTCAGATGGGCAGGTGATGTGATTAGTTTCATTTGATATAATATTTCAGGTAAGTTTACAATGTGCCACGAGCGGTCCACATCCAGCAAGATTTATGTGGGAACGGGATGGTGTCGCCCTATCTTCTAATACAGACTCAAGGTAATTCAGAAAATGTGACTTCCTTCTATTATATTCAGACTGCCAAAGACTACAGAAACCATACTGAAAACATATTTAAATATTTTAGCCTTTCGTTTTGGAAAACAAACGGTCTTAGATATCTAATCGTTTAATCCTGACGGGATACTAAATCGATTCGCTATTTTAAGTATTTCTGATGCACACCATCCATGGTTCGTCGCCTAAAGGCGAATTTCATTGGTTTACACACCTTCACACTGCTCACACACTCTTAAATAGGTAACAAATAGTTTAAATTGCTTCACAAAGTAATAATTATTTATGATCCATGGCTAGTGCGTCTGCTTATATCACTCTTTCAAAGTCCAACTGCCAAACTTACGCTGGCCTTACGATATGCGATACAGAAATCTTCCGCACTCCGTAAGCGAGCGGTTACGACCAATGGTAACGGTTTTCCGCATGCCGGCGTCACGGCATCATCATCCAGCCTGTGTCTCTCCACTGCTGGATGTAGGCCTCCCCCAAGGGTCGCCACTTCACGCGATCTTTTGCCACCCTCAGCCATCCCCCACCAGCGACCTTTCTCAGGTCATCTGTCCATCTGGCGGAGGGTCGTCCCACTCTGCGTCTTCCAGTACGTGGTCTCTACTACAGAACCCGTCTACTCCATCGTTTACCGGTTCTGCGGCATATCTGTCCAGCCCATTGCCACTTCAGCTAGCTAATTTTAAAAGCTATATCGGTAACTTTGGTTCTTTGACGGATGTCAATGTTTCTGACTTTATCTTTTAGAGAAATCCCGAGCATAGCTCTCTCCATAGCTCGCTAAGCGACCTTGAATTTATGGGCCAGACCTACCGTCAGTGTCCACGTTTCTGCACCATACAACATTACTGGAAGAACGCACTGGTTGAAAACTTTTGTCTTCAAACACTGTGGTATGTTCGATAGGAAGATGTGACGTAGCTTCCCGAATGCTGCCCATCCTAGCTGAATGCATCTATAGACTTCTTTGCTGAAGTTAGCTACTCCGTCACGGCATATGGTATAGAAATCTCCAGAACCCCATGAAGCCCCAAACGACCAATGAAATTGAGCCTTTAGTTATTTCTTACTAGGTGGACTGCTCTTCAATGTTCTGAAGGTGGTTGTTGTGGTCTAAGTCGTCAATGATATTTCATAACAACAATATTTTTTCCATCAGATACATGATCGGCCAAACAATGGCAGCAGATGGTAGTGTGGTGATGCAGCTGAATATATCTCACGCCAGAGTCGATGATGGTGGCCTGTACTCCTGTACTGCTCATCATGGAGAACATATCGCTTCTCATCAGGACAGAATCAATGTTTATGGTATGAATGAAAAAAAAAATCTATATGTTTGTGACAATATTCAAATACCATTAACCGTTCAAGTCAATAGTTCAAAAAACAATGATCTCATTTTATTTTTATTCTTCTCGTTTAATAGACCTACATGATTGAAGGACTAGGTAGCCAAGTTTCATGTTGATTAAATCGCTATTTTCAATTTTCAAAAATCTTCAACAATTTTTTTTCTTGTCAGTCATCCTACTTTAAATCAAAATATATAGACTTTACTATGAGTATTACGATATATTCTACTTCTATCAGCATTTTCTGGTCATTAGGTTTTATGTTACGTAATCTTGGGTCCTCCTTTTTATTCGAGTAATTTGATTTTATTTTCACGTCAAACCTTATTTCTTAACAGTACTCTTTTTCTTGAACTTATATATTTACTAGACTACTTAGTAAAAACTTCTAACTACTATATATACTTCCATGGTCTAGCGGTTAAATTTGTGGATTTACACCCTGTGGTACCGGATTCGATTCCTGGTCGGGACACGATAATTTATTTAATTTACTATATGTGTTCACTTGTTATGATGACCCTATAGTAAAGTTAGCAAAATTTTAATCCGCTTTTTTAAAAGCGTGGTTCTGACCATCCCAAAAGAGATACGGTCGTGATGATGATATAACTATATTTTGTTACAGGTCCACCATACATAAGAACATTGCCACCAGTAAAAGTTCAAAGTGGTCAAAGCGTTAGTCTTAGATGTCCATATTATGGTTATCCAATAAGGTAAATACTTTATAATATAGAGTAAAAAATCGGTTCTGAAACGAAATAAATAATACATTAATTTGTTAGTGATTAAAACTGTGGAGTAGATCGTTATGACAAAAAGAAATTAAAAAGTATTATTTTTTTAGAGAAATATCATGGGAGTACAAAGGAAAAATTATAAACCTAGAATCAACACATACCAACAGATTTAGAAAATCAATAGAAAACAATGCTATGAGCATAGAAATATTTGGTCGTAAACCAAAGTTAAGAGAAAAACGTGATGTAGCAGCAATTAGTAATAATGGTGTTTTGACAATAGCTAAAGTGTCTAAATCTGACGGTGGAGCTGCATACGCCTGTGTAGTCAAAAGTCCTTCAGGAGAAATGGCGAAAAGATCGTTTGAACTTCAAGTCGTTGAAGGACCTCAATTGGAAGAAATATTGCTTGCATCTGATTTGCAGGAAGGGCAAATAGTACAAATACATTGTAATTTAAAAAGTGGTGATTCTCCAGTTTACTTTTCATGGCTTAAGGATGGAAAGAAAATTCCTCCACATCTCAAGGTACAAATTCTTTTGAAAAACTGAATTTCTTTATCGCAGAAATGACATTTGTGTAAATCTAATTTAAAATTCATTTACAGATAATGGAAAGAAGTATAGAGTTATTTAGTGTAATTATAATAAGAGACGTTTCATTAGAACATTGTGGTACATACACATGTGTAGCTGCTAATCATGTGGCAAAAGTTAATCGTACTGTAAATTTGTATATTAAAGGTATGTATGAAATATTATATTCTATTAGTAAGGTTGCTTTACCACAAGATACAAAAAAATTGAGCGGCGTGCATGGAAATTATCCACCAATAGTATGTTTTATGATGATGTGATGCAGTGATAACATTATTAGATATTTCCCTTTGCGTTCTGCTGCTGTTCCTTGCACAGCACTGGTGGTGAAATACCTATGGCGTGAAATACACAAAAGCAACGTAAGCTTCGGATATCTAACCTCTTTCGAACTAAGTTTGAAGTGACACCTAATCCGTTTCTTATGTCACTTCAGAGGCGAGAAGTTAGAAGTCCAAATCTTACGTTGCTTTTTAATCACGCCTAACTGTAATCAGATATTTAAGATAATAAGGCTTTGGAATGACCTTCCAACGGTTGTCAGCGATGCTCCAAACAGATCTATATTTAAAAAAAAATGTTTACAGACACTTTTTGGGTTCATTATTTTCATTGAAAAAAATATTGATTGTTGGTTATTGTTATCCTACATCATCGGTTATCATGTAGTACGTAGTACCTAAATATATGTTTATGTAGTATATAAATAGTATAACTTATTTATGTAGTTTATATATTATGTCACGCATTTGTCAATATAATATTATTAATATTATTATCTAATATTGTTTCTTTGTTTACAGTTGCTCCAAAATGGAGTGAAGAACCACAAAATACATCTTTATTATTAGGTAAAGGAGGACACATATCATGCAGTGCTAACGGATATCCCCAACCACAGACGCATTGGTTAAAAAAAGACGGTAAAATAAGTTTTCTTTAATTTGTAAAAATATTTTACTAGTGTTAAATATACATACTACAACCATAACAATTGTAAATAATTCCTTTGTGGTCTAAAGCTTGAACCGTAGATGCACATTTACCTGGTTCGATTCCTGATGGAGAAAACATTATTAATACATATCTCATTTAGTATGTGATAGACATCGATGAACTCGTCACTTGTAATAATGAATCTACTCGTATTCTAAAACTGGCTTAATGTGAATTCATAGTAGTACTGGATGATACAAATACAAATCATTTATTAACACATAAGAATGTTGGTTCGTTATGGTGAACCCTGTCTCCTGCATGAGCTGTGTTGTATAAGAGGAGACAGTATCTTCCAATAATGATCATACAAAAAAATCGTAAAAGAGGTTATTCAAATAGCAAGTAAAGTATGTATATAATATGTTAGTGTATTGTCTGTATGTATGTGTGTGTGTGTGTGTGTGTGTGTCTGTGTGTGTGTGTGTGTGTGTGTGTGTGTGTGTGTGTGTGTGTGTGTGTGTGTGTGTAGAAAAGGGTGAGGGGACTGGGGAAGGGAGGAGAAGGAAGAGGGAGTGTAAGATTGTTGATTATACTCGTATATATTTTTTTTCCTTTTGTTTGCTACTTTACATTTTGTCATGTCATCATCTCTTCGGTGCTGTCATAATCGCAATTAGATAGGTAATTTTTAAGTGTTATTTTTAGTTCTTTTAGATTGAGGTATCTATGAGGTGAGGAGTAATTTTATTTATTGAGTTTGGGGGATAGGTACTCGCACTGTTTCTGCGCATAATTAGTAAACACATACATTAATACTCGTAAATTGATTCTAATGTTTAAAATTTAAAATAAATTTTGGTGGGTCATTTTAGTACGGGACTTACTAAAGACTTACTTCAATATTCTTCTACTATGATGATAAATTTTCATGTATTGTTACAGTAACTACGGACGCTTGGAGACCAGTATTAGAAATAGCTGGTGGAGGAGTTTTGAGTTTATCAAATGGTTCACTGATTTTTGACACCGTCTCGCTGTCCGACGCTGGATTTTACACATGCCATGTCGAAAATGGAGTCGGTGATCCCATCAGCAAAACCATCTCAATTTCTGTTAATAGTATGTATTAGTCAATGGTTAAACTTTATTTACATAGTTTTTGGCCATTGTAATATCCTTAGAATTTACGCTTAATTAATGCATTTGTATTATTATTAGATGATGATGGCTTAAACAACACTAATTGTTTAAAATTACATGCTTTTCAATTATTTTATTTTATTTTTATATAATCAAATCAAATCTAAAATGTATTTATTTCTTTTAAAATAGTTTTTCACAAAATTGACACCGAGGCTCCCGTACAAGGCCGGTTAGGACCAGTGCTACAGGCAGCCCCGCTCCTACTTCCAGAGTTTATATAATGAAAAGAAAATAAATAATAATAAATTCGACTTAAAAACTTATAACTATGGTTAAATAATAAAAAGAAAATTAAATATATATACTATCAATATAATAATATATTATTAATACGTATACATAACACAATTATATAATATACTTATAATTAATAATAACAATAATATAATAATATGTACTCGTATTTATATTATATATATTTTCATGTAAGCACATCAAGTAGCTGTTAATGCTTTGTCTTTAGATTTAAGTTACTTTTAAAATGATTTAAATTTAAGTAATTATTTACAGGACCAGTAAGTTTTGATGTGTTAACAAGAAACATCACAGCAAAGCTGGGACAGCATGTCAATATAGAATGTCAAGCGAAAGGAGACGATCCAATTAGAATTATGTGGATGCGAAATGGTAAACCTATTAATCCTTTAACTCAAAGGTAATAATATATTATTAATTATTTGACGAGCAATATATAAAATCTAATAATATTATTTAGCCAGAGATAACTGTCTCCTGAAAAAAATATTCTGGGCTTCAGAAATCAGTTTTGTCTTATTAGAACATGCCTAATTTAGCATCTGATGTATAAATTTAATAGACGCTCCAATTTCTCGGCTACAGTTCACAATCACAACAATAGCAATTTTCTATCCGACCAGAAATAAAATCGAATCCAAAACAATATGTGACAGAATACATAAAATTAAAATACCTCACACTCTATACACACTAATAAAATTGTAAATTTCAGAGTTAAAATGACAGAAATAAAAAACGAAGAAGGAGTAACTAGTATACTAGAACTCATACAAACAGAATCTGGCGATGGTGCCTTATACCAATGTAGAGCTGGCAACCCATTCGGTGCTGAAGTTTATAACGCACATCTGTCTATTTTAGGTAAGTACAGAAACCAATTTATGGGAGATGAAAGGGATATTAATATAAGAAAGATTGAATTGAGAGAAGATGAAGGAATAATAAAAAAGTCAATAAAATTAGAGCTAGCCAATGTAATAAATAAACTTAATATTTTACAAGATTACAACAACGATGTCAGTTAAATAGAATGTATAACAAAATATTATTAAGACTGTTAGAATAATCAATCTCTTTGGTTACTCGTACATAATAACTATTATATTAAATTAAGTTTTCATATTTTTATTAACTGTTTAATGATATTAATGGCATTGACATCACCTATATATACGTTTTGTGTATTGTTAAATTAAATTTAAGATTTTGTGCATTAATTTACTAATATGTTTTTAGAACCACCAGCACCGCCAACAGATTTATCCGTAGATTCGATAAAGAGTCGATCAATAAGATTATCATGGAGGGATTCCACAAAATCTGTCGCCCAGTACTACAGTGTGCAGTACATACAAAGTCAAAGACTTGCATGGAGTAATGCCAGAACTATTAATATTAGCAGGTAAATAAATTATCTCAAGCTTTACTGTTAACGACTTTACCTAATATTCTACGAGTACATTTGGTTTTATTTATGGGAGTTCAATATTTGACTTTTATTTATGCAACAAATGTTAAATTTCGTTCAAAGCCCAAAGTTTCAAAGATATTCTGATATTGGGAACAACCGTTAGACATTTTATTAAACGACTTTCCATCATCTGTGTCATACATTATTCGAGTGGAGAGCGAACAAAAAACACTAAGACGAGCCTAAAACACCTCATATTATCGACCCATACTGTGAGTCTATATTTTACTAATTTGCCTTTTTTTAATATAACCTAATATATTTTTATATGACCACAGATTTGAAGAAATACGTCATACAGCTGAATTAGATGACCTTCAGCCAGCTACAGCTTATAGCGCACGAGTAGCTGCTGGAAATCAAGCTGATATCAGCTCTTATTCTTCTGTAGTGAGATTTAGTACTAATGAAGAAAGTAAGTGTATTAACAGTTATAAATAAAAGATAGTGTTATGTTAGTTATATTTCAGTGAAATGTCATTTAAGGTCATGTTTTAATATTTATGTTTTTTGTAACACTTGCTACAATTGTGCATTGTCAAAAAAAAATATAAGGTCAGTATTATATAATTTGCACATTTCGTAATATCTATATTTTTATTATTCTTAAGCTAATTTAGTAATATAAGCATCATCTAATGTTTGAATAGAAATAACAATTATATATTTTACAGTTCCATCATCAGCTCCTATCGGTGTTCAAGTAGAACCAACTGATGTTCCTGGAGAATTGAGAGTAAAATGGATTCCACCATCAGCTGACGCTCATAATGGAGTTATATTGGGATATCGAATACGAGCCGTCCCACAAATGATGGGTAACACCAATGGTAATTCTAGTTAAATTATATAAATTATTATATTTATCATTTATTATTTTTAGTTTTTTTTTTTAGATTTTTTTTTTAACAGATAATTACAATCCATTTTTGTTAGTAGTTAGTAGTCATATCACTATGTTAGTAACAATGGCTTACATTAAAGTTAGTAAACTAAAATTTTATGTTAGTGTCTTATTAATACTTATTTGTACACGTGTCAATTTGTGTGAATCTTAATAAAGTGATACTGTATTGGACAGTCCACTTTATCCGATATGATCTTAAGCATATTGTTGGTGCTGCCTCTAATTCTATTGACTAGAGATGCAGTGCAGTTTGATTTGACTGTTTTATTTTGTCTGTCTTGAACATTTGTTATCTTTGATTGACTAGATACTGTTTATTATTTAATTTTACAGTTTGCTTTAGTGCTTACCTTAGCATTGTGGGCTAGGTTCAATTTATCATGTATTAATTCAGTTTTTAGTTAGCTTTAGGACTTATGATTTGTTTATTTGTTATGGAACTTTAAGCAATCTATTCCAAATATTTTGTCTGGCTAACAACTGGCGAGAGTATGTCAATTTCTCAAGAAAAATTATCTGTAGGGGCTGTACTGCAGTGCCCTGTGATCTAGAGACTGTAATAATGTTTAATTTTGTTCCATAATTCAAAGAGTATTTTATTTTATAAAACCCACATACTATCTATCTATCTATCTAGATATATAAAAATGTTCTTGAATTTTATTATCTAATGATTTCTGAAATATGTTTTGTACATTATTTCAAATTCAAATTCAAATTCAAAATCGTTTATTTGCTTTTAATGTGGTACATACGGTAATATGGTTAGTAAGTTGGCTCTGCACATTTAGCCATTGTTGTGGCATGCAAAATTTGTTTTTATTTAAAATATATTCTTATATAGTAAGTCTAGTCATCATTATATACCTAATTAAATTTAGGTCAATACATTTTATTAATAAACAGACAAAAAAACAAAATAAAAATATGTGCCATATATATATAGGTACCATACTTAAATATTTATTACCTATCAGATAAAACATTACGTTATACTAAATACTGTCAGTTTCAAGTGTATTGGACAATCTGTAAAGTCATTAAGGATCTGACTGAAACGTGTTCGTCGTAACTAGGTACTATACTATGTACTCGTATAACCCGTGTTTTATTTGCCCCAGAGCCATCGGAGAGCAGCGATAAAGTTATAAAAACCACTTCGCTCTACTCGAAACAGGAAGCACTTATGTCTGGCTTGCTCAAAGGCGTTAGGTAAGTCGCAAACTATTGTATTTTTAATGTCTATAAAAATATGTATACATCATTTTAGACTAGCAAAAAAAGTGTAATGATCATTCTACACGGTTGTCGACAAACCTTAAGCGTTCCAATAATCATTCTTTTGAAATGTGATAACCACTAACCACAGTCTACGAGTGCACGTCGATTTCCACTATGATCCGTACTGGATATCACAAGTTCAGCTATCGGTCAGGCGGTCTAAACTGCTACTTTGTCTCGAAAATGAGTCACAAAATCAAATGGCAAGTATCTGCTAGAACCAACAAGTGGACAAGAAAAAAGGACATACCAACAAAAGGCCTGCTTTCCACTGCGATCACGCTTTCTTCTCACACTTCACTTTCTCATAAGTCTAACCCGGCTTAAAAGATTTCACACCAAAATCGCGGTGATTTTCGATCCGCACGCCGCGTAGATTTTGTACTGGTGCTAACTTGCGCGCCTCTAGTAGTAGATCACGAAACTACTAGCGATCCATAGACGATTCTACCTTGAATTTTGGAATGAATGTGGATGGAATAAAATGGTGTAAGATCCTATTGGATGTCTTAACAGTCATCTCTATCGAACTCTTGTCTTTAAGAAAATATATCAAGGCTGAATATATCTATAGTCTATAAACTGTGAATTCATTTTCCTTACGTTAAATTAAATTTAAACGCAAGACCGTTGAATTTTTCACCTTTTATACACCTTTAATTTCGGCTAAAGTTTATGCGATAACTATACTCGTATAAGGTACCATTTTACTGTTGTATGGGAAATTTTGATCAAATTATAACTAACTTATAAACTATAGACGTCACAAAATCAGAAAATTTAAATATAATTAATTTCATCAATAAAAATACGAATAATGCGAAACAAAAGACAGGTTTCAAAAGTATAAAAAAAATTAAACATTCATTTAAATGTTTTTATTAATCTACAAAGCTTAAAATACTATCCTCTAAATTGATGTAATTAACAATATTAACGACAACTTCAGAGAAAAGAGCTCAAGGGTAAGCTTTATAAATTATTAGCTTTTTGTACCTGACTTAGCCCCTGTTTAAGTGGTCTACATAATTTTAATTGACCATGTCCATTTTTTTATTTCCAAATACCATTTCCTCCCAAATTTCACTAAATAATATAGACGTAAAGGCGAACCAAACAAAAAGTCGGATATGAGGCTATGTGAAGACATGTCGTGAGCCAATCATGAAGTCATAAGTTCTTGGGTTTCGAGAAAAATCTCTGACAAATTCCAACAAAATCGGTACTGCAGTATTGGTGTAAAAGCGAGACAAACACACCAATAAAGTTTTTTTCTCATTTATAATACAAGTATAATTCTACTCAATTTGAGTTAAAAAATTGGTGACACCTGTGCAACGCTAATGTACTTTGCAAATATAAGCAATGAGCAACGCTTGCTTACCTCAGCTTACGACATCATTTAAACTAACGACCCTCCATTTACATTAAGGCCTCCGCCCACTGCCTGTGTTCTAGACAAATTATTAAATTTTCAAAAAATGAAATATACTTTTAGCAAGAAACCAAAGGATATACATCTGAAAACATAATAAGATATGACGGGTTTATTATTATTAATAACGCATTGTATTGATCTACTTAATACCAATGACAAGCTAATAGCTAAAGATAAAAATAAGAATTAGCAGAAAATTACAAAACTGAAGGCTAGTGGTATAAAAAATGATAAACACTAATCCAAGAAACTTTAAACATTCGTTTTGTCTTTTATTTCATACAAATATAAATATAACAATGTTTAACGCCTGTTTTGCGATTAATCCATAATGATTCTATATTGGAAGAGAAATGAAAATAAATCTATCAGCACTCCAAAGGTTTTCATTAGTATTATTGAAACCGTAACAGCCTTGTAAACCCAGATCAATCTAAACGCCTGAGATCATTCAGTACTATAGGCCGTCAGGTTTATTTATTTATTTATTCGAAGAGAAAGGACAAAGACAGGCAACATAAGAACATAAAAGATAGCAACAGAGTAGAAGCAATTAAAATTATACCCGCCACCAGAATATTTCTCACTGTGAACAATAGTGCACTCTTTGTGCGATACAAAATTCGTAAAATATCACCTTGGCCAGGTATAAAGAAAACAACTGCATTGTGTTAATTAAAAGGTTAATTAGAAGCTCACTCAGACCTGGTGAAATAGGTCTTTAGTCTTATTTTCATTTTGCTAAATAGCACATCACCTGTGCTTCACACGAATTCATTCGAAGCAAATATCAAAAGTATGACATTGATAGATGAGTATTTAGCAGATAGGTTAATTAGAAGCTTACTCAGACTTGGTGAAATAGGTCCCAAGTCTAATTTTAATTTTGGTTAAATACCACAATTACTCATGTTAGGATAGACACCTGTGCACTGTTTCCCCAAACGACTCCATTCTACTAAAGACTCTCCATCTACTTTAATCATAACAACGTCTTAAATTACTTCTCTTCATTTAGAAAATAAATTTTAAGGAAGCATTAAGGAGTGTTGGCAAACAAATTTGCTCTCTTTTGCATAAATAATATGGGTAAATTTACCTCACAAATTTTAAGGAAAGTAAATTTTTAGCTTTAGACTCCTGAAAGGTATTCTGTAATGTTATGAACAGTAAACATGGAAACTTAATTTAGGGAGATGTTTTTATGTTTATGCATACCAAACGATATGCTAACAAAGACGCAAACATCAAAACTAATATTATTGCTACGTAGGTAGTAGCTGGTATTGGGTTTAATCTCAGCCCTCTATGTCGGATACCAGTTGCAAATATTTCTAGTCGCACCGTAAAAAAGTCATTAAAAAATCTAAGGGTCGGTAACTGAAACCTTTCCATGATAGGTTACTTAAACAGTTACCATACACATTTCTGTATTTAAGTAAACAAATGTTACTACGGTAGAATTCAGTTACCACTTAATTTCTTTCACATTTTTAATATTTAAGACATTTTTGATCTGGCTTGAAGGACCAAAGTCTAGGGACTTATAATGGAAAGAAAAAATAAAGATCAGAAATCACGCTTTTTTTTAAGAAGATGATTCACATTTAGTAAACCGAAGGCCCAACATGACAAGTTTGTCGTGTCTCTGCGTACCAAAGTCGAGAAATATTACAAATAAATTATTGTGTCCCAAACATGAATCGAACCCGTTATCTCCGCTTCTCAATTCACAAAGTTAACCGCCAGACCACGGAGGCTAGACTTATAATGGGCCTGAAATAAAAAATAAAAATTAAAGGTTTATTTAATATAAAAGGATTTTGACTACTAGCGCTGACTGAAGCTCACAAAAATTAGTCGCATAACGATTGATATTGCGAATAGTATGAAAATGAAAGGAAATGCAAAATTAAAAATGAAAATGAAATAAAATAAAATAAAATGGAAATAAAAGTTTTTTTTACTAGAATACATGGTTATACAGATATAGGTCTTAATTATATTACATAATTCACATGTTTTGCAAGTGATGGCACACAAAATTTATTTTTACGATTGAAAAATTTGATTACACATTTAGAAACATTGGCACACTCTTATAAGTCATAAATAATAATTTAGTCCAATAAATTTCTATGTCAATTTCTAGATGTGTATGGATAATGTGTTTTTTTTTTTTGTAGATACGGAATATCAGTGTCAGCATTCAACAGCGCTGGTGTTGGTACGTTTTCTGTACCAATATTTCAGGACACTAGGGAAGGAGGTGAGTCAAAATTATTTAAATTCATTTCTCCCCTCATTTCCATGTCGACAAGCATGTTTTTGTCTTTAAGGTGTTTATACACATAGTAAAATATTTCCCATTTACTACAATAATAATAGTCTTAATATTAATAATAATAAGCCTTAAGACAAATTTTAGACTGGTAAACAAACCAACAAAAAGATATTTTAAATAGTCATAGTACATTCAGGGGGTTTGTAGAATTTTGAAGAAAGCATTCTTACAACCTAGTAGTAGCTATTAGTCGTCAGTTAATAAAGAGGTCAGTTCAAATTCCCTACGTGGTCAGTTTTAACGTGAATTCTAAAATTGAGCTGGTGTTATAAAGAATATGTTTGCCAGTTGATTGAACTAGTCGAATTGTACAGTATGAATTTGTCACGTACAAAATCTAGCTTTGTGGGTAATTGGACCCCGCATCCCGTCGTCCAATCAACTGAAATTGTATCGTGTAAAAGCGCCCTTTTCACCTGTAAAGTTACAAGTGCCTTCCAAAGTTTTCCCTTTTAGCAAATTTTACTCGTCATAAAGCCTATAAACATTTTCTCGCTTCAACTTTTGATTATTATTGTTGTTATAATCGCTTTATTCTTTTCTCTTTTGTTCGCGGAATTTTATTTCGTTTATTTGCATAAAAAGTTTAATTATATTGTTTTAATTTTATTTCAATTTATTCGTTTATTCTAACGGCGCAAGTATGTAAGTATATTAAAAGATTACATATTTGTGCCGTTTGCTGTAGAAACTCTGGGCCCATGGAGTCCAAGCGCAAAAAAGTTTTTAAATGACATAACACCACATATTCAGCGGGGAAATGCAGCTAGCGTTCTTGCCACCATTCCATTCGAACAGGACTTATATCCCTCTCCTTAGTAAATAATATTTATTTTATTTTATAATATGTATTTTTTTTTAATAATTTAAATAGATAAATAAAATTAATATTCGTCAATGAAATTGTGTTAGACCTTTTGTTATGTGCAATTTAAAATATTAGTTTAGCTATATAGAGGAGAAATATTGCTAAGTCTCCTTGACTATCTCGGATGAGATGTCTCTAGAGGATTTTATTTATTTATGGTTTAATTTATATTTATTTATTTATTTTATATTTAAGTATATTTAAAGCAATGGTGCGTAATTTCAGTCTGGAAAAAGCAACCGGATGACTCTTGGTATTTGAGTTCTTAAGGCAATATGGAAACGTTTTTGTAAAGTACCCATAACCCCAAAATAGACGGAATACGGATATAAAATGGAGAATACGGATATAAAATGGAAAATACGGATACAATATTATCTACTATTAGGGGTTGAAAAACGGGGTCATATGTTTTATAAATTAAACATTGATACATATCATAGTTGGACCCTCTAAGAACATGTATGAAAATGTCATCCGTTATTTTTTTTTAATGATATTTGAAAAAACTGGTAAAAATTTATAATTTTCGCCACTTTAACTAATTATTTTCATAAACTGTCCAGCAGAAACGGGTGACATTTTTTTATAGCTTCGTAGCGCAACCGGTTGCCACACGATTTTATTATTCGATTTCAAAAAAATCTGTCGTGCCACCATCCGTACGTTTCGGATGATAATTTATTTAAACAATAGTGACAAGGTGTTCTTTAATGCTACCTACCACCTTTCGTTTCGGTTTCTAACCTTTTTTTTTACTTTTACCCCCCTCCCCCTTTTTTATCCGTTTCCGTCCATTTTTGGGTAATGAGGTACAAAAAATTTAGCCAACTGTACCATAGACCAATCATGACAAGTGGCAAGCTCGTCGATGTCTCCAGTGTATCGAACTCGAGAAATATCACAAATAAATTAAATATTAATTAAATGTATTTGTTTACATTATTAAATATTTTTGTGTCCCGACCAGGAATCGAACCCGGTACCTCCGAGTCTAAATCCACGGACTTGACCGCTAGGCTAGATAATGTGAATCCGCTTATTTATAAGCGTGGTTTCTGACCACCCCGAAAGGGAAACGGTCGTGATGATGATGATGATGTACTAAACAAAAAAGTTTCCAATTTGCCTCGTACACTCAAATATCAAGGGTCAAGCCAAGTAAAGATTTATGAAAACCATAAAAATCATTAATTATGAATTACAAAACCATCCCATTTTCTTTACTTATTATTATTATTAAAAAAAAACTTTTATTATTTGAAAAGCATTTGACTTTCATGCTACAAAGGACCTTCACACGTCATGTGTTCAATTAAATTTTCAAATTCTATTTCATTCAATTTAGCACCAGAGGAAGGGCCATCGGCTGTAGAATGTGGAGCTACATCGTCCACTTCATTACGAGTCAGTTGGCAGCCGATACCACTTCACAAGCAAGCGGGAGCACTTATCGGGTATTCAGTACTATTCGCTGCATTTGGTAAGTTAATTATTTCTGACAGTTTCTGACACAGACTATTAAAGTGCAATTTAGATAAGTACTTAGCATACAGAACAGGTAGAACACATTTTCATTCTGGTTTAGACCAAAATTAAAAAGAAGAACGTCTCAGTTGGAAGCCAATATAATAATAATAAACACGTAATAAATTATACAAAATATTCCTCGTAAAGGTGGTGAGGCATGTGATGAACAAACAGATTTTATTAAAAATGATTTTGTTTCATACTGATATAGTTCTTACTATTATTATGGTAGAAATAAAGACTTGAATAAATGTGATAATAAAAGACAATAGTCAAAAACATATATTAAGTGTGTACAAGTTTTAATCACGGAAATTTGACTTTCTCACCTATTACTATAAATGTGTTATGACGTTTAAGATTTACTTACTATTTCCACTTATTGGGTATTCAGTACATACAGTACTGTTCGACTTGATAGACTATTAAAAAAATATTTATATACGTTACAATTAAATCTATCACTAGAACTAAAAGTGACGAACATATTAAAATTTTGATTCATTGTCTACCAAAGTAAGTTTTGAGAAAAGTCTCAAAAAAGCTTTAAATAATATTACATATTTCGTACCTATTTTAATCGTAATGTTTTTGCAACTATAAACGTGCCATCTAAATCTGCATTACCAATTTTACTAGATTGTCAAGATAAAACAAAATAATGTTTATAAATCCGGCTCGATGGACCAAACTATTTTATTAATAAAAAGCATGTGACACTTTGTCTTATAAGATTTAGGAAGAAATAAGGAAAGATATTGAACACTAAAACACAAAGGAAGGCACCAGGTGATACGAACGGGACGATAAAATATTTACTATCACAATAAAAATAAGATATTCCTAAACACATACCCTCTACTGCATACAAATATACTTAAATACCTAATCTTTTTTATTATTGCTAGTTTTATATATAAAATTATATAATAATATATATAATGCACCTTTAGTAGACAGATGAGATCAAGGTGAGGTTGAGAAAAATGGTAATAGCCTAGGCCTAAATCCATCTATAAAGGCTATCATGAACGTATCATAAGGTGATCAATACATCTTATAATAATATTAAACAATAAATATTGCACAAACGAATTCCACAATTCCTTAAGATACTTTTATAGTGATAAAGATAAATTCACATATTTTATAATTAAAAATAATATTATTATAAGTCTTGTGAAAAACTTCTTTGTTATTGTTGAATAATAAATTATAACAAAAACATGTTTTACAAACTACCCACAAAATTTTCCGTTTTTTTTTTATGAAGTTGAATGATTAAATGAAATGAGTTGGAGCTTTATTCCTTTTATATCATATTTTCAAATTTTGTAATGTACACAAAGATTTATGATTGGTTATTACGGTGAAGCGTTTCAAGTCAATCATAATACAATCCAAATAAATTAGTAGTATTTGTCCTAACACTTTCACAATTTTAGGGCGTCCATGGCAAAACATGACTTCATTAGTGACAGAAACCCGTCTACAAAGTCTACTCAAATACTCCAATTATACAATAAAAGTGGCTGGATTCTCCAATTATGGACTGGGTCCTTTCTCCTATCCGATTGTTTGCGCCACTTCACAAGATGGTAAGTGTTCGTTTCGAACAATCTTTGTGTAGATTATTAACCTTCTTGTCGACAATTTATAATAATAATTTTGAAGATAACTAAATCAGTTTTTAATTTGTTTAAATTTATTTTAACTTACTTTATCCCGTATTGTAATTTATTCGAAGGAAGTAAGGTACAATGATTTATTATTCCCATATTGTTATTTATTTATGATATTACTTCGAAAAATAATCCGAGAAATGTTGCTAAACAAATTTAAAACATGAAAATACAGTACAAACAAACAGGGACGTATAAAATAATATTTTCTCTAGTTCCGGAAGCGCCGGCCGAGATAAAAGTTTTGGCACAGTCCGCCACCGTCCTTTTGGTGAGCTGGACAAAACCACGACAGCCTAATGGAAAACTGCTACATTTCACTGTCTATAACAAAGCTACGACCAGGTATGTATGTATGAGTATAACACCTTATTTTTTTGTAGATTCCATTTAAGGAAGGTAAAATTTGAAACGTATCTCATTTATTGCCGATTTATTTTTAACAAAATCATTTCCGTATAAATGACAAAAAAAAACAAATATTGTATACGTCTGTATAAATAATAGGATCCAATGTTAATTAATATTGATTGTTGTATGAATTAATGTATAGGGACAAAAATAAGGAAATGCATGCTACGATGGTTCAGGAATGTCGAAAGGATGGTTAAAGATTGACGAACCAGGTATATAATGCGAAACAGGCCTTGGCAAATATAGACTTACCTACGAACAAATAAATAAAACACTAGCAGAAGGCGCAATAAAGGGTTTAGGAAACAAAAGGCTGATGAATATCGATTAAGCTAAAGAGGTATGTGGTGATCGTGAGAAATGGCGCTCAATCGTCTTTGCCTACCCCACAAAGGAACTGTATGTATGATTGTTAACATATAAATAAATATAAATATATAAATATTTTCAGACAGGTCACACAGCGCCATCTAGTTTCCGTGGTAAGCAACGAGGCATGTGTTACGGAAACTAGATGGTTGATAAACATCATATTATACTTTTTTTTTTTGTAAATATATACATATTATACATATAAACACCCAGACCGAGACAAATTATACAATATACAACTTGCCCCCGGTGGGAATCGAACCCACGACCTCCTGAGTTCACGGCAACGTTTGTTACCACTAGACCACGGAGGCGGTCATGTAGAATACTTTTTATTGACACTAATAAAAGAGAAAGAAATATAAAAAATAAATGATTACAATGTATCGTACCAAAATTGTGCAATATACCGAATGAAGACGAAGCTTTAATAGCTACAATATCGCTTTCAAATTTATTATAACAAAATAAATAATGATTGGTGATTGACATTAGAGGACATTTCTTTACATCTTAGTATATAGGGAGTCATGTAATAAGACTAACTTCATATAAAATAATTAAATTAATCCATAAATTTAATTAATTGTGTGTAATGTAATTTCACTAAACCATTTCTCACCAGCAACGACGGCTCTCAAACGCACAGAGTAGACGTGAATCCAAACACTGATGCATACGAAAGGACTCAAACCATAGAACTCAAAGGGCTGGTTGAAGGTCGTCAGTATGATGTATGGGTTACAGCCAGTACTGCTGTTGGTGAAGGACCAGAAACTAGAAGAGTTACTAATACACCTTCCCATAGAGGTGAGTACAAAGAATATAAATAAACAATATTTATTACCAGTGATCTACATATAACATAAAGGAAAATAGAAAAGAATATAAATAAATAATATAAGGGGCTTTAACTGGTGTTATAAATTATAAATGCACACGATGGACCCGACAACAGTAAGGATTGAATTACTAAGTGATTTATCTCAACATCTATAAATTTTACGTAGGTACGATAATTTAAAGTTTGTTGTACTAGAATCCAATTGATAACTTTTTCGAACTTAACATTAATTTATATCCATCTAATCATAGATAAATGGTAACCCTTAGTAAATATTTACACTAAAAGAACTTCTCAACATCACTGCTGTATTTTTACTTACATCTTTGAAGTCAAATAGATTTTTCATTCTCTCTCGCATCTCTACGTGTTCCTATTCAATACATCAGAATACATCAGAATTTATATTTGCAGTGGTAGCTGGCGTAGCGTCTCTCGGAGGTAGAGTTTCTGTAGCGGTTCGAAGTTCACTATTATTGGAATGTAAAAGCGTAGGGTCACCACCACCAAGAACTGTTTGGTACCACAATCAGAACATTATAACTCATCATCCACGGTATACTAGAAACAGAGATGACAGCTTGCTGATTAAGAGTAAGTGCTTGTATTTTATTTACTTAAAAACAAACGTTATACAGAATCTCTTACAGAATGGGCACTGCAATGTCAACTGCTATACGATTTGGTATTCTCGTATAAAGGTTTTCAATACAAGCAACAGCAATCGGGTAAAATTGCTAATAACGAAATTAAACAAATAAAGAGTTAATGTCGCATCGTCTATTAATATATTGTTTGTTGGTATTTTGATTAATTTCGAATGCGACATCTCGAAAATCGGGATCCAGAGCCACATATATATTCGAGTGAAAAGTGACTGATCTCTATAGAATACTGTCAGTTTCATTCGAACAATTCAAGTCGACGTGTGTATCGGAAGCGCGAGAATCGGGGCGATGATTCAAGAATATTTGATTCGAAATATTTATCCTGTCAGGTTTACGATTCATTCTAGCACTGTTGACAACAATAATTACGTATCGATGAATATTTAACTGGAACGAGGAATATTTATAATCTAAAAACGCAATCTAAATGAAGTTTGAAGTTTGAAGCACAACACAAATGGTTTTATTGTCCCAAAGGTTGGTTGCTAGAGAATGCTAGCGGCATTAAGCCCGCATAGTGCAATAAAGTTTTAAAAAATAATAATAATAAACAAAAAAAAATAGTAATTTTTATTTTATATTTTGTAAATATTAATTATTCTAATTAAAATAACCAATATATTAAGGCTTTAATATGTACAAGTATGATACGAATAAAAGGAAATGTTCAGAAGCATGGCAATGTCTACGATTGTACGTATCAATTCCAATTGTCTAAATCCATTCAAAGACTTGTAAATTTATGCTAATGGAACTTTTATTCTCGGCAATTTTGAAATTCCTAATACTTCTACGTTCAGTACTTTTTTGATCCTTTAAAAGCATTTTCTTTTTATTAAATCTATCGGCAATCCACTCGCGAAAATGTTTCGTGTCTGCCTCTTCATTGTTAGTAAACAACTCTTGATACTTAAAGCATTTTTAATGGAACTGCTGTTTGCTAAGTTTCAGATAAAACCGAAGTTTTTAACAGTTTAAGTATTTACTTAAACTGTTTATTTATTGAAGATAAGGTATAACATGAAACATTGCCCAGTAATTTTGTGTTGAATCGATTTTTTTATTTGATTAGCTTTGCTATACAAACGGGAAATGTTGCCAGTCTTCTTGGGACTATCACTGAAGGGTCGTCTCTAGAAGACTTTTTTTATTTATAGTTTATATTTATTTTTACTTTTAAGTTTCATTATTCATCATCAGCCTGTGTCTCTCCACTGCTGGATGTAGGCCTCCCCCAAGGCTCGCCACTTCACACGATCTTCTGCCACCCTCATCCATCCCCCACCAGCGACCTTCCTCAGGTCATCTGTCCATCTGGCGGGGGGTCGTCCCACTCTGCGTCTTCCAGTACGTGGTCTCCACTCCAGAACCCGTCTACTCCATCGGTCATCGGTTCTGCGGCATATGTGTCCAGCCCATTGCCACTTCAGCTTGCTAATTTTAAAAGCTATATCGGTAACTTTGGTTCTTTGACGGATGTCAACGTTTCTGTCTTTATCTTTTAGTGAAATCCCGAGCATAGCTCTCTCCATAGCTCGCTGAGCGACCTTGAACTTGTGGACCAGACCTACCGTCAGTGTTCACGTTTCTGCACTTTCTGTTTCTACTTTTAAGTAGTTTTACTTTTTAGTCCGTCATAAATAATTAATATAATATTTATTTTATTATTTATTGTTTTAATTTAGCTACCTTTTTAGCGGCAAAGCCTGGACAGATACAAATACAAAAAAATACAAAATATTTTATTGTTTATTAAAGTACAATTAACAGTGTTAAAACACTGACTCCTAAACTAAGTCTAACTAAGTTAGACCTATTATTTAGGATCCCAGTTACTTCCATTAGTTATACAAAAAAAAATATGTTAGTGAAATCCTCCTCCTTGCGTCGTTCTCCTCACTGCTGAGGGTCGTGACCCCCTCCACGGAACACTTTGTCCCGGACGATGCTGCGCCATCCGGGTCTGTTCACGGCTGCATGTAGGGCATCGTGCATCTGGGTATTCAGTGAGGTGCGTATCTGGTCAGACCAGCGTATGGGGCTTCGGCCACGTGGTCTTTTGCCTTCGACTTTCCCTGTTGAATAAGTTTATTATTAGTGTAAGAACTAGTGAAATAAGTTTACAATAAAAATATTTTAATAGACTGACTGCCTCCGTGGTCTAGCGGTTAGGTTCGTGGATTTAAACTCGGAGGTACTGGGTTCGATTCCTGGTCGGGACACAAAAATATTTAATAATGTAAATCAATATATTTAATTAATATTTAATTTATTTGTGATATTTCTCGAGTTTGGTACGCTGGAGACATCGACGAGCTTGCCACTTGTCATGATTGGCCTATAGTAAAGTTGGCTAAATGTGATTTTTTTAAATTAAACGAACAGGTGGGTAGCTAATAAATAAATAATAATTATTATTTAATAAAGTAATATAAATTATATAAGTGCTTAAAAATATAATGTTAGGGAAAATGTAGGGGTATATTAAATTTACCAATCAGTACTTAAATGTACATATTTTATTTTTAGATACATAAGTATTTCAGTTTATTATTATTATAATAGTTTCTTTACATCATTTTATCTATTTAATACATTTTGATATTTTTTTTCTTTTTTATAAAATATAATATTTATTTAAATTAAATCTAAGAGAGAAAATAATTATGATATAAAAAAAAAAAAAAATACAGAAAACCTTATTTTAAAGTTTGGTTTAAATGCTTAGATTTTGAAATAGATATGATTTAATAAAATATACGAATGTCATTGAATAAATAAATAGCACTGGGTCCTAATGGTAACAAACGTGGTCCGTGAACTCGGGAGGTCGTGGGTTCGATTCCCACCGGGGGCAAGTTGTACATTGTATAATTTGTCTCGGTCTGGGTGTTTATATGTATAATAAGTATATATTTACAAAAAAAAAGTATAATATGTAGTCTATCAACCATCTAGTTTCCGTAGCACAAGCCACGAGGCTTACTGGGCAATGTTTCATGTTATACCTTATCTTCAATAAATAAACAGTTTAAGTAAATACTTAAACTGTTAAAAACTTCGGTTTTATCTGAAACTTAGCAAACAGCAGTTCCATTAAAAATGCTTTAAGTATCAAGAGTTGTTTACTAACAATGAAGAGGCAGACACGAAACATTTTCGCGAGCGGATTGCCGATAGATTTAATAAAAAGAAAATGCTTTTAAAGGCTACGAAGCTTACCACGGAAACTAGATGGCGCTGTGTGACCTGTCTGGAAATATTTATTATTATTATTTTGGTAAATGAAAGTGAAAATATGTCTAAATTGTCCGCGAAAACCCCTAAACCCTTCTAACCATATTTTATATTTGCAGGTATAGACCAGTCACTAAGCGGAAACTACACGTGTTTAGCGAAAAACCTTTACGGATCGGATTCGGTAGTGTATGCAGTCAGAGTTCTGCCCTTACCGGAACCACCATCCCTTAGAACTACGCCGTACAAGGATTCCATCGTGGTACAATGGAATGAAAGACCATCAATACATAATGATACCTCATTTGGGATATGTGAGTTTTATTACATAGATAGATAAATTCATTAATACAACAACACATTTAAATGTAAATAGACGAGATTAATATCTAGTCAAAGTTTCTAAAGTACCTATACTATAATATGTAACAAGGACATATAATACCAAAAATTGTGATTAGACCTGCGCGAGGGCCTACGCTGATACTATCGATAATTGTGCTGAAATTGTAAAAAAAATGATAAAATAAATTTAGGACATAAATGAAGAACACAGAATCAGATGGTTTAAGAATGACCTTCTCATATGGAAAACAGGACTTACCCCAAAGCAATCCACGTATCCACGTGTGTGATGGCCATCCACCTCGATTAAACACTAGGTTTCTTGTCCAATTTTATAGTCTATGCACCACAAGCTTTATTATACACGCACATACAGTTTAGATCACTAATATTCTCCAAAAACATTTGAATTATAATTTAAAATTCATAAAAACACACGCGAGGCATGAGTCGGTGCGGTTGAAAAATTGCAACTGATATGGCAACTTGATCATCATTGGCCCGTAGCTCGTGACGTCAGTTGCAAACGTTTTGGATGAGTTTTACTGGGAATTGAACCTGCTACCATGCGAGGCCGCAACAAAATGTAAAAAAAAAAAAAAACCTGTCTGGGTTAAAAAAATACTTAAATTAAAAACTGAAAACAAATAAACAATAAACCTGACTTGGGTAAAAACCTTATGTTTTGGAGAAACTATACAAATAATATAAATCTTTTTGGCTAAAAATCTAATATTCTATAATACTGTAATTTTATGTCCTAGATATAAGATGTGATTTTTTTCTGAAAATAAATAAATTAATTATTACAGCAGTTTTGTAATATTTACAAATTAATTAGAGTTTGGTTTTGGTATAGTTGGAAACAATGGCTCAAACAAAAGTTTACTTAAGCGAATATTCGAACAATGTAGTATTTGGAATTCCTGAAATATTTGGATCCCGGGTCATTGTTTGGGATGAAATAACTGAGATTTCTCTTGCTGGATGCACAAATGTATTTAATAACTACATTTCATTCATTTTGACATTGTGTTGATTTTCCAATCCAATAGATGGAATACTATAAAGGTGGTCTATGTAAATAATACATTAGATATGCGCAATGCAATAAAATCTACACATTTTCACTCATTCACACTTACAATTTACACCTTCACACACCTACACTATCAATCCACCCTCCCACATACAATACATACACTTCCCGACTTACTTATGCTGCGCCGGCTTGGCATCACCTTCTGGCCAAAACCAACAGGGACAAGATTCAGAGTCAGCAGAACATATCCAGAGCGCCGTGGTTCGTGCGAAATTCTGTAATTGCGAGAGATCTGGAGATGCCTACTATCGAGGCATTTGTTGTCGGCCTAGCTAAACGTATGTTTTACCGGGCTGACAACGGATCCTACAAGCATCTTCAGGATATCGCTCCTACTTTCGCACGGCCCCCGGAGGGAAGGCCACTACCTAGGGAGGCGCTCTTGGAGAAGAACTAAAGTAGACAAATCTAGGAGACTAGATTCGTGAGCCACAAGAGCGGTGTTGTTGTAGGAACAGCGCCCAGCACCAAAGGTGCGTTGAATCACCGGTGGGTAGTTAAACGGGAGTTTATCCCATCCCCAACCCAGGCCCATTGAACATCCGGGCTTGGATGACTCTGCTGTCTGTCTGTTACATAATGATGCGTAGATAGTTTTTTTTTTTATATTGTCTCTTTATTTTAATTCTTATGTTTATTTTTTAAGTAGTTTCAATTGTTAATAATCTGTTCATGCTATATGTTTAGTGAAAATAATGTTATTCCGTAATTGGCTAGGTGTTCGGTAATCATTTAAATGTATATTTATTTGTAAAGACAGCTGTGGAATAAGTAAATGAATAAATACATAAATATTGTTTTATGTTTGTGGTAGCGGTATCTATTAGCGACCGCTTCTAACACCTCATTCCGAGACGTGCATAAACTGTTTTCCCAAAGCTTTGTGACGACACAAATGAGATCATTCCTCGCGCTTAGACTGCTCACGATATCGAGGTAGATCGCTCTGAGCGCTCTCAGTTGTTTGTCATTATGTCGCGCGCCATTTCCAAGTATATTTAATATAATATAATATATATTTTAATTATATAATATTGTAATTTGTTTATACTATTTTAGAAGACCAAAATAAGTTAATAATATTAAACGTTACACATATAAAGCTGAAAAAGCCGAGAGAGGTGGTTTGTTAGTATACTCAAAGATGTGGAATCCGCAATTTATCTTCTATACATTTAAAAAAAACTATTATGGTTTGGTATCACGCTTTAAGCATCTAAATCGTGATATTTAATTCGGAACGACTGTCAGTATCATTTAATCTTTTTAAACTTTCGCGACATTCATAATAGTTTTTTTATAATTTTAACGAGTGTTTACGTGATTTACCTTAGAGACATATTTCTCCCGACGTTTCAGCCAAGTTGCATTGGGCTTGGTCACGGGTCGACTGGAGCTATGCGGTGTAGTCTCGTACATACTGGGCGGTAGATGTAAACCTACCCACTTATCACTTTTAAAAGTTTTTAGAAATCACGACACACGACAGTATCATATGTCATATGTCAGTATCATATTTATTCTAAGCGCTTTGACTGAACAGAACAGAACGACAATAAATGGGCTATTGCTGATGTAATTCTAAATAATTTCAATTATTTTAGAGAGTATCCCAAAACATAAATTTAAAGAATATTATTATTTTAAAAAATTATTAACATTTCATTTTATTCTTTATTTTCGTATAGCATCACTTTTATAATCTCAAACCGTCTTAGATTTCTTCTGAAGAAAATGAGCAATTCTGAACATACACACATCAAAAAAGTCTAGGGATCAAGCATGTTTATGCGGATTTCTTGTGATTGAGATGTGGCTTTGTAATAAATTTATGATTTTATAAATTTATATGGATCCTTTTTGGTGAATTTCATAATTTAAAACAGGAACTGTCAATAAAATTCGAGTAAAAGATGAAAATCAGCTGTCAATATTTTCCCTATAAAAACATAAGACGCATTGAAGACATTATTAGTGCTACTGTTTCCCTACTACTGATTAAAACCAACGTTATTATGGAGCGGCGACGTCATTTAAGCAGGGAAGAAATGATCAGAGCCGTGGGAATGATAGAAGCTGGTTCCCGGCAACGTACTGTGGCTTTAGCTCTGAATACAAGTCAGAGTGTTATCAGTCGACTTTGGACACGTTACCGAACCACTGGTACCGTGGCTGAGCGCCATGGAGGACGGTATCGCTGCACCACACGGAGACAAGACCGATACATTCAAATCACAGCTCGAAGAACTCCAACAATAACCGCCATGATGTTAGCCGTGAGCCTTCATCGCTCTTCAGGGAACTTAATTAGCGACCAAACAGTCAGAAACCGCTTGCATGAAGTGAACCTTCATTCCCGAAGACCGCTACGGGTACCACCTATAGCAATGCACAATCGTAGGACTCGATATCAATGGGCTCTTGAACACAGAAATTGGACAGAAGAACAATGGCGTTTCGTGTGCTTTTCTGATGAGTCTCGTTTTGGTATGAGGCCGGATACAAGACGTATACGACACTGGAGAACCCCTGGACGCCAACAGCGATTAAAATCCTGCCAGGAAGTCCATCCTTATAGTGGTGGAACCATCATGGTATGGGCGGGTATTTCGATCGGCGGAAGAACTAAATTGATTTGGATCAGAGGCAACCTCAACGCTCAAATTTATGCTGAGACGGTTGTATCAGACGTCATCGTTCCTCTACAAGTGCATATCGGTCCCTTATTTCAGTTAATGCATGATAATGCACGACCGCACACCGCAAGAGTTGTAAGACAGACTCTCGCCGCAGCTAACATCAATGTCCTGCCCTGGCCTGCTCAGTCGCCAGACTTGAACCCGATTGAGCATGCATGGGATATTCTTCAGAGAAGAGCTCTGCCGAATATGGAGGGTATCCAGTCGCAAGAAGACCTTTTTTTGTTGTTGCAACGAACATGGGCGGCCATTCCACAGCGTGATTTGGATGAACTCATTTTGAGTATGCCAAACCGATGTTCTTGTGTTGTTAGTGTTCGCGGTAGAAACACGGATTATTAATTGTTTAAGTTACCCAATAAAATTAAAAAAAAAACTGTTATTTCAGTCTTTTTTTCGAACTTTAATGTTAGTGGTTCAAATGTCAAAAATCCCTTTATTAGGAAAATGGCAATTTTTTTTACTAATGCAAAGGTGACTTGGTTTATCGTTACTGTAGACAAACGAAAACATTTTATTTGATCAATCCTTAAAGAAAATTTTAATGAATATCAATCAGGAGAAAAGTTATTGCAAAAATATATGTTGATCCCTAGACACTTTTGATGTGTGTATTTCACAAAAACTTGTCAATACTTGTGGCAATACAGGTTAGCGAGGGTCTGATGTAATTACAGCCTGGGCCGAAGACATACAATTCTACGTCAAGTGTAAAGATCAACTTAGGACACTTTTATCATTATTACGAGTGAGTTTTTTTTTTGTTTTCCTTTTTGTTTTGTGTCTCTTATATCCTTCTCCAGGGCGAGCCTCGAAGCTAGGTTTAAGGAAATACTTAAACCTGCTAAACTCAGCTGGACGAAAACACCAGGAAATAGTATGGGAAAGACAGGACATGGTAGGGGTCATGATTTCACGGCACAAACATTTATCGCTACTTCGATTCTTACACCAAATCATGGCTCAATGTTCATATTGTTCTTTAAATTACTTATTAGGAGTATTTAACTAAATGGTATTGATAATTGATTGTATCGGACGCGGCGAACGAGTGCCTTCACTCCGTAGCCACGACTCAGACTTAGCTGTTAAGGCACGCAGGGCCAACAGTGAGAGACAGATGGTTTATAGGATTCTAGTCCGAAGGCGCCTTGGGGTCTCCTTAGGAGGCCTCACAGTGAGTAGGGCATGCGACCCCCACCTGCGTTGGCCCTTCCGGCAGGGGGCGTATCATTGATGATTGTGCGGGGAGTTGGCCTTAGATAAATGTAAATAAAACTTAGGTTATTATTAAGTTAGTACTAACATAGTTTTATAAGGTTTTCTGTTACTAACACTATGAATCTGAATGTAGTAATTCAATAAACAAAATTTATTATTATTATTACCGATTCACGTTCCTTAAAAAAAAAAAGATTGTGTTGGTATCACTTGCAAAAGCGACGAAAACCGAACTCTGCTCGTCTCCCCCAGTTCACACCAGAGGGCGTCGACATAAACACGCGTGATTTTACCGTTGCGGCGTACGCTCCCGCGTTTATTTAATAGTAAGGTTGATGTTAGATAATGGTTGTGAACGGAATCAAAATGAGTGGATGTTACCAAGCCACAACAATTATAAAGGTTTTCGCATATTATGTCTCCATATTATTAAACCTAATTAAAATTAATACACGTTTCTTCCGTCAAGCCGTCTGGCCAGCGTGGCGAGTGTAGGCCAAATTCTCCAGATATATGTTCTGGAAGGCCCATCTTCAGCAGTGGAGGTCTAGAACGCTGTGTTCTAGGGGCTGTACTGACTGACTGACACGTTTCTTACGTATATTTGTAATTTACAACACCACCACTCCCGTGCCCCCGAAATCACGTTAAGTCGTCGGCCCCGGTCCCACTTACACCAACTTGTGAAATCGTTAATAAATTGTTATTGGAAAAGTGACATCAGAACCTCGCCAACCCGTCTGGCCAGCGTGGCGAGTGTAGGCCAAATTCTCCAGAACTTTCTGGAAGGCCTATATCCAACATTAAAGTATATAATAAAATTCCTAGAGAGATACGAAAGTTACCTATAAAACGTTTTACTATTGAGTTAAAGAAAATTCTTATTGACGACTGTTTTTACTCAATAAAAGAATTTTTAGCATGAAAATGTTGACATTAACATTGTATTCCAATAAATTGACAAGAACAATATTAAAAATAAACTATATACAAATAAATATTGTAAATAAATATCTATTGACATACGCATATTGTATGCCCATAATATGGGCAGATTGCATCATCATGACATGTACATACAACTGTAATTAGAATAAGCAATCTATACAATAATGAATTTTGAATTTGAACAGTGGAGGTCCAGGACTTTGTGTTCCCTAGGCCGTGATGATGATGAATATTAAATAATAATAAATATTTCCAGACAGGTCACACAGCGCCATCTAGTTTCCGTGGTAAGCTACGAGGCTTGTGTGACGGAAACTAGATGGTTAATAAACTACATATTATATTTTTTTTTTGTAAATATATACATATTATACATATAAACACCCAGACCGAGACAAATTATACAATGTACAACTTGCCCCCGGTGGGAATCGAACCCACGACCTCCCGAGTTCACGGCAACGTTAGTTACCACTAGACCACGGAGGCGGTCTGACTACTTCGTAACCTTCTGCATCCGCTTATTACATATCTCAGTCACAAAGGTTAGTTGGTAGAAAATGCATTTACGGCATTAAGCTCGCCTATGTAACTGCACTTGTTATAGTTTTGTACAATAAATAATTTATTAGTATTATTATTATTCAACAAAACGTATGTATTTTGAAATACCTCGTGAATAGGAGGGCTCATTAATAGGCCGTACTATAGCTTTAATTTCATGAGTGCAAACAAACATTTTGGAAATACTTCCACATTAATAATTCAGCTCCATTTCGATCGGATTAACTACCCAATCAATAAACACTAGGTAAATTATATTAACTTTGCTTTGTTATTGATAAACAAGGCAAATAATTTACCTACGAGTAAATACTAGTTATTTAAAACTCAACATTTTTTTCTAAATATATGCTGCAATCCTACATAAGAATGCGTAACCTCACACCATACACAGACATTCTCAAATCGTCCAGTATACGCTGTTTTGGGACTAATTTGTCAAATTGAACAATTTTTCAATGTTGTATGATTTATTTCCATTGCCAATATTCAGTTACAACTTTCACTATTTTAAAGGCGCGGAACGACCGACTTGTCTGCTGTTTTCTAGTAATCTGCCACGATATAATTCGCGCCATTCGCTAAGCGACTCGTAAATAGTCGTTATTGAACCAATCAGAAATCAGCACGTGACTACGTTCGTAAACAACGCCACCTACTTTACAAAACCATATTGCTAATCATTCTTAACTTATGTCTAAACAGTAGGATATTAGAGGATAACACTATTTAACACAAACAAACGTAAAACAAATATATCCACTATTAGTGTTTGTATTTACATTTTGTATCCAACAATAGTGTTATATACTGATGTCAGGGAAACACGCACAATATGTATGTGGCAGGCAACTTCGGGGCAGAAGCACTTGAAGGAGCTAATCGTGAGCTACTCAGGTAAGTACACGATCAAAGCCCTTCAGCTAGAGCTCACTAGAGCTCTAAATGGTCACTGTAAATTAAACAAGCACATGTTTACCTTGGGCTTGGTAGAAACAGATAAGTGCAGATTCTGTCGCGAAGTGTCTGAGACACCAGTCTATCTCCTTTGCGACTGTTATGCCCTGCATCACAAGCGTAGCACCATCTTGGTTGCTCACAGTTTAAGTCCCGAGGAGGTGCGACGCCTCGCTCCTAAGCCCATACTAAAGTTCCTTGAAGCCGTAGGGCTAGCGAACGAACTATAGTCTAGGGAGGTCACAATAGATCACTACTGGTCGCAGTGACTTGGTGACGAGTAGTCCCACCCTATTTCACATATAACATAATAATACTGATGTCAGTCTGGTAACCAAGTTTAAGGAGAAAGCTATGCTCGGTATTATCTGATTAGTTACCTACATACTAAATTAGTAAGCTGAATTGGAGCTTCAAATAATAATCTAAATATATGGCACACCTAGATCAAAAGTAAATTAAATAAAAGAAAAACACTTTTTTTACACATACATACATACATATCTTCACGCCAGATCCCTTGCGGGGTAGGCAGAGACAATTGAGCGCCATTTGACACGATCACGACATACCTCTTTCGCTTC
This sequence comes from Tinea semifulvella, assembly GCA_910589645.1. Taxonomy (NCBI): domain Eukaryota; kingdom Metazoa; phylum Arthropoda; class Insecta; order Lepidoptera; family Tineidae; genus Tinea; species Tinea semifulvella. The sequence continues at coordinate 4,574,006 of OU342604.1, forward strand.
GTCGACATTCATTAACCTCTTCATACATGCCCTTTGGTTACGAAGACTTTTTAATGCACCTTCAGTCAGTGTTTTATTTATTTGATCGTGATATGTGAGTCTCGGTCTGCCAGGGCCTCTTTTACCCACAACTTTCGCATTATATATCTGGTTCGTCAATCTTTCATCGCTCATCCTTTCAACATGCCCGAACCATCGTAGCATGCTTTTCCTTATTTTTGTCCCTATGCTTTCCTTCATACCAACCCTTTTCCGTATTTCGACGTTACGTATGCGGTCCGCCAAAGTGACGCCACATATCCGCCGCAACGACCGCATTTCTACTGCATTAACCCTACTCTCATGCGTATTCTGACAACTGACTTTTTTTACAAATCAAGAAATACTGATGTTATTTGGTAAGACCTGTGGGTTAAAAGGTAATTCTGGTTAACTGACGTCGTATAACATGTATGGAAAGTTAGTGAAAACATAGTTACTACAGTTTACTTGCTGTATAGGTGTTCGAATTAGTCCAATTGTGAGTTTTTTTTTTAATACTGAACTCGACATGTAACATCGCTCCCACCTGATGGTAAGCAGTACGCGAGATCCAAGAATGGGAGCAACTGACGCCGGTCACCACGACCGATATCAGTCTCTACCACTATGCCGGCCTAACAAGATGCTTTTTCACACTTCGCTTGAAGGACTCCAGGTTATAAGAGTGGGGAAACACACTGGCTCGGAGAGCAAAAACGCAAAAAGCGTGATTTTTTAGTTAAATCACTTTTGTTCTTGGAGTCATATTATTCTTAGCAAACAAGATTCAGATGTCCCAGTGACCTTTGCTAAAATATGTTTTTATTTATTTTATGGTGTCGTCCCTAAAAACCCATCGGATCAACTACCTACGCAATCTGTATCACAGGGAAAATATAATTTTATTAACTTAATCAGAATTTATGCGGCTATTCATAAAAAATCTTTTGATACCTAACGAAGCCTTACAAAAACCTTTATGAATAAGACATTAAGTATCCAATTAGTGACCATTAATATTCAATGTAGCTAATCCTATTTGTATCTCTTTCTACAGCCTACAACATGACTTGGAGAGAAGGAGATGGCATGTGGCAGGAAGCTTGGCCTTCATCTCGTGAGACTCGAAATTCGGGGATACACCAGCAAACATTAACTGGGCTTAAATGTGGGACTAAATACTCGATTAGAATTACGGCTACTGATAGCGTTGGTACTTCTAACCCGTCGCATGTTGACGTCACTACACTGGGTGGGGGTAAGTGCAAAATTAATAATAATTATTATCTATCTACATAAACTGCTGTAGATATTTAAACGCTGAGGTAATAAGTTCGATTTTTTTTTTAATCAAATTTTCTTGAGTCCGGATAGCCCAGGTTCTCACCATATATATTGTGCTGGTATAAAATAAAATCTTCAATCAAATCAAAAAAATCAAAATCAAAATAGTTTATTTCCTTTGGTTCGCTTAAAACAACTTGGATACAGTCAGAACTAAAAAAAATATTACAATTATTAAAACATATGTTCTAACAAAGTGATAATAATGGTTGGACCGTAAACAGACAATAATCCATATTTATGTACATATGTTAGGCACAACATTACTGCTACAAGCAAGTAAATCTAACTAACTTAGAAACTACTTAAATAAGATCGTGGCTGTAAAGAGGCCGTGTCAGTTTACATTCTAAATACTTAATAATTATTATGTACAGAAATTATATGCAGATGTAAGATAATTATTAAATTTATAAAACAAAAAAAAAATGAGCACGACAGTTTCCCTTTCGGGGTGGTCAGAAACCACGCTTATAAATAAGCGGATTTACATTTAGCCAACTTTACTATAGGCGAATGCCATGTGGCAAGCTCGTCGATGTCTCTGGCGAATCAAACTTGAGAAATGTCACAAATAAATTAAATAAATTAAATTTGCGCCGTTTGGGGTCGAGACGATGGGCCCATGGGGACACTCAGCCAAGCGTCTGGCCAAGGAGTTGTCCAAACGGCTAACGGAAAAGTCTGGAGACAGGAAGGCTGGCAATTATTTCTGCCAACGTATTAGCTTAGCTATACAGAGGGGAAATGTTGCCAGTCTTCTGGGGACTATCACTGAAGGGTCGTCTCTAGAGGACATTTTTTACTTATAGTTTATTTTTTATTAGGTTTAGTTTATATTTATTTTAATTTTTACTTTTAAGTAGTTTTAATTTATATTGTAATTATTTTATACTGTTTGTATATTACTTCAAAATTAAATATTATAATAATAATATTTTTGTGTCCCAACCAGGAATCGAACCCAGTACGGATAAAATAAAAAAATATAATAATAATAATAAAAAGAGGTGTCATCTTATAATCTAAATAATAATAATGATATGTCAATTAAACATAAATTCATAGCTACTATCCAACATAGCGGTCGTCACATGTTGTGTTTAGTAAAAATCACTACAAGTTAGTGATATTATGCTTCAGGAAACAAGCTCCATAATAAATAAAATTTTCCCTTAGTCGTTTCCTCAATTTGCATTGACCATCGTAACAAGCGTCTCATCAGCCCCCGAGAGCGCAATTCTGACGACCCTTGAGAATCCTGCTCGAATATTCGAACAAATCACAGCTCTTCTTTTTCAACTAGTTTATTTCCTATTTGGTTACAAAAATGTCGTACACGGTTTAATTTTATTGTGTTTCCATTTTAATGTACAAATAGTAAATTGTCTTATCACTGAGGACAAAAACATCTAGTGTTAACAAGAAGTCAGTTAATTTCAGACTTCCAGAATTCAAAATTACGAAAGTATTATTTGACAGCCTCCGTGGTCTACCGGTTAAGTTCATGGATTTAGACTCGGTGGTACCGTGTATTCCTGGTATGAACACAAAAATGTTTAATAATTTAAATAAATTAATATTCAATTAACACATTTGTGTAAATTAAAATAAACCAACAGTTGACAATATTTAAATAAATATCATACAGTAAATTCAATATGAAATTTTGAAGGTTTTAAGATTAAAGATAAAGAGGAAGAAATGAAAACATTGATGATCCACAGATGAACAAACATGTCCAAATTTTCGCAATAATAAAGTGGTTACTCTTAATACCTATTTTGCCTATACCTGGTATATATGGTACGAATATGCGACATCAGTGGATGTTACATCGAAATTCCAATGGAAGAAGATGTAGGTTATGACGCATAGTATCGTATGGACGGTTACATAAGTGAATGAATAAAGTAAAGTATCATCACGACCGTTTCCTTTTCGGGGTGGTCAGAAACCACGCTTATAAATAAGCGGATTCATATTTAGCCAACTTTACTATAGGCCAATCATGACAAGTGACAAGCTCGTCGATATCTCCAGCGTACCAAAATCGAGAAATATCATAAATAAATTAAATATTAGTTAAATGTATTTATTTACATTAAAAAATATTTTTGTGTCCCGACCAGGAATCGAACCGGTTACCTCCGAGTCTAAATCCACTTAACCGCTAGACCACGGAGGCAGTTATACGAGTATTATTATAGTTTATTTAGTAGAAAATACAGAAACAGCAAAATAAGGACAATAGATTAAAAGCAAATAATTGTACCCGCCACCAAAACATTATCTAAAAATACTACTGTGAACTATGCTCCTAGTTTTTTTTTTTTAATTCATGAAGTGTTAAATATTAATGTTTGAGTTTTTCACCAGCTCCTATTCCGCCACCATCAAACGATTGGTTATGGAGCAATGCTACTCACATCTACATACAACTTAGTGGTTGGGATGATGGAGGATGTGACATAGCTAGTTGGGACGTCGAATACAGAACTGTCGGCTCTAGTGATTGGTATAGAGCTGAGAATAAAGCGGTAAGTTCAACGTTAGCCTTCATAGCAGGCATTAAGATGCAACTGGTGCAACTATCGGGTCGTAAAAATCAGTGCATGTCTCACTAACTAGTGATATAACTAAGAACCTGAGGATGCAACCATATCAATAAAATATATATTGTATTATATTTTGTGATAGACGACATAGAAACGTTAATATTCATCAGACAACTAAAGTTACTGACTAAAATTAGCAAGCCGAACTCTCAATGGGCCGGACACATTTGCCGCAGAACGATGGTGCAAGAAGTTCGCTGGTGGGGGTCGGATGAGGGTCTTAAAGATAGTCGTGTATAGGTTGGATAAGGGTAGCAAAAGAACGCGTGCACTGTCTTCGCAGGTGTTTGTATCTGCAGTAACAAATAGCAGATATGAGTAATTTCCCAAAACTAGCTACCTTTTTTCCACTCAGGCATATGGAGACATGGGACTTGGCTGGAGTTACATCGAGCGTGGTTACGGCCAAGCTCCACCTCTTCGGTCCATACCATCCTCATACGCCATCGGATCATTGGCCCCAGGAAATTGGTATCAACTTCGAGTGACTGCTGTCAACGATGCTGGTCGAGCTTCCACACTTTATACATATGCTACAAAAACTGCTGATGGAGGTGAGGATTTTGTACACTTATTAATCATAAGTAAGCACATTTTATTCGTTCAAATTGGTTCTCAAGAAAAAATAGGCATACTCGTAGATGAATACATTATGTTATGTTGCTTCCTAACAAGAAAGTATATAAGTATTTACATTACATGGTCATTATTCAAATTTTTTTTATCATAGTTAAAATAATGCTATGTTTTTAACTTTTATGACGATCAGAAGTTCTCTAAATTTACCTTGGCTTAGGCCAAGATTTGATGTTTTGTCACCTAAAGACAATCTAAATTTCGAATTTTGATCTAATAATGTAGTTTTGTTCCATATGTTTCCAATTCTTTGTTACCAAAAATCTCCTTATATTTTTCTCAAATTTAGTTAGTTTAATCTTATCGTTTTTAAATCATTATATTTTAGATCTCATTCATCTTTTTTTTTTGTAGATGAAATTGGTCCACCATCAGACTTCATCGATCTGAATATGCTTGTCATCGTTTGCAGCTCTGTGCTCCTTGTTGTCTGTTTGATGGCTTTCATCTGCATTCTTTTTAGGAGACACAGGTAATATTTGTATGCTTACGGTTGATTTCAGTGGGCCTGGTCTGTTTCTTTAAACGAACCGTCATTTTTTTTAAATTATGGATTAATCCAAACATAACTGAGTTCACATGAAAATAACAAATGAATATACTAATATTAACTTTACATCAATATATTTATTATCTGTTCGTTAAGGGATTGCTCATTTGCGTCTAAAGAAACGGAATTTAGCTATAGGTTATTACACAAAAAGTTTTGGTTGCGTGGCTATAGTCCAGAATATTTATATTATATAAATATCCTATAGTTGGATTTCGTAATTATTTATTAATTTGAGATTTTAAATTTAATTGTAATTTGTTTGTGTATTGTAATTTAGTCATATCGATGATAATCTAAAACTTGATATCAGCTGAAAAAAATACTGAAGTATTTTGCCTACTTTTGCCATGTTTTACTAAGAAACCGGTAATTTGGAAAAAAGCAATCCAATAGTTAATCATATGTTTTACAGACAAAGCTATTCAGCACAATACAGGCACTCTATAGCAGATGATGTCAAATCCAGAAATGAAAGTATTGCTTCACAGAGTTTAGATGCTTCAAAAGATAGGTATGGAGTAGCTACACAGAGAATATACACATCTCCTGTTCATGTTAGAAAAACTAATAAAAATGGTGAGTTATCTACCTTTATTTTAATTTTAGTTACTACAGATTTATTATGTTAATTAGCTGCGACATCTGAAATTGTTGCTGGACAGTGCTTTAGATGTCACTGTAGGCATTAGTTATACATCTAAAAGTACTCAAGACATTTTTTTACTGAAGGCAAGAACTTCAGTGAGTGCTTGTGTATTGGTATGTGTATGTATAGGTTTGTGTGTATGTATGAGTATGTGACAATGTATATCAAGCACTTTACTTACATCAGCAAACTTGTTAACAACAGCTAGATATTCAGAAAATTATCGTCACGACCTGGTCAATAAACATTTATTCCCTTTCGGGGTAGTCAAAAATCACGCATTTAAAGAAGCGGATTCACATTTAGCCAACTATACTATGGTTCCATCATGACAAGTAGCAATCGTCGATCACTCTAGAGTACCAAACTCAAGAAATATGGCAAATAACTTTCAAAAATTATAGTATCCCGACCAGGAATCGAACCCGGTAGTTCTGCGTCTAAATCCACGGACCTTGGTCACGGAGGCAGTTCAGACATAATTGCTACTTACAGAGAGTAGCGCGGTGAAAATGTCACATCATGACATCATAAAGTACCTAATACTATTTTTAATAATTCAAGTGATCCGTTATCTAAATTTCGAAAAGATTCATGAATGTTAGCAACTGGACTGACATCAGTATTTGACTAGATTCTTTTTCACATTTCTTGAAGATTTTCGGCTTGAAAGATTTCAGGTTGATGATGACTACAATATACCTGTGCGTTTAATTCGGTTGCGGAATGGAGACTAAGATATTATAAAACGGAACATCTATAATTGCATTGGAAAATATGATTCAAGAGACAATGATTTTTATATATTAACGTTAGCACGCCTAAGACTCCTTTCCTAAAGCTTGATACTTGTCACTGTACTCAAGGTCCAGCGTAATTCGAATAATTATTATGACACTAATACAAAAACCAATAATTTACATAATGTAACCCTTTTTCTGACAATTGCTTCTTTATGATGTGAAACTAACAAGTGTGTCTCTCACAGAAATGTTCGAGATAAGTCCTTATGCAGAATTTGCACTTGGCTTTCGCACATTCGATCACGTGGAAAACCAAGACCTTCCAAGTCGACTACCTAGTAGACCACGCTTCGATATAGGTAAGTTCAATAGTGACAGCTTGTATTAATAAGTATAAGCGAGGGTATATCGTATACACACCACCTGAAATACATAAGTGCACCAGGTAACCCCTTAACATGACTACTGTACCAAAACTGTAGCAACTAAGGCCCAATAATAAATACTCGTATATGTAAATATTGACGTCAAACTTAAGATTTAGCTTTCTCTTTCAGTATTTCTTGATTTGATATTTGGTAAAAAGAGACAAGTTGATCTTAAGGTTAACATCAATCCTCAGATTTTTTTTATATTTTTCATTAGGGCTTTTACAGCAATTATACTCTACCAAATATTTAAATATTAACCTAGCCGATTGGGAATAAGGGTCAACTAGCACCGAATTAAATGCACCGAGATCGTATGGATTCATTCTTTTTTTATTTATTATTTTATACAAACTTCACAGTTGGGGGAAGCAGTCTTGTTTATGACCGAATTTGTTTAAGGCAACGTGAAATGCATTAACAACAATAAATCTTTTAGGTTTGCATACAGAAAACCAAGGCTTATGAAGATTCTAATCCTGTATTGTCTTTGACTTTATCTATAGATCTTTTCAGAAATCAAGCCACTTGTGCTTGAATTTAAGTAGAATGGTCTTGAGATCTATTTTTAGAGGTCTAAAAATAACAACATGAAACCTAGCTTTTTCTTTGCAAAGGATACGTATTCGTATATACAAATATTTGTAGTGAAATATCAATTTTAAATATAAAACATAAATGCCTTCGAAATATTTCTCGTTTAAAATTGAACATAAACGAAGTTTGAAAGAAAATTGTTCAAATTGCATATTTATATTGAAGGGAATCTTGTTATAAAGTTCACACAATAGCGCCAGAGATTATGGCGAAAATTTCGTCTTCGAGAGCGAAGCGGGCTTGTAAAGTATTTTAAACATCTCTCCCCCGCACCTCAAACTTTCTTTAGTGATGGCTATTATGGATGAATATTACAAAATTATGAATGTTATATTTAAAAATAATACAAGAACTAATTGTATGAGAATGAAACATCATAAGTTCGAAATAGACATATTTAATACCTCACCAGCCACCTTTAAGAGACTTACCCGAAATAAAATGAAAACTGTAACTGTTTAAATTACTGTTGTTATTACTACGATATATATCGTATATCATACCTTGTATAACTTGCTTGTTTTTATTTTAAATATTAATTTAATTTAAATTTAATTATTCTTCCTTCTGTCTTATAAATAACTACAATTTGTTTGTTACAAAGTATTGGCCCTAAAGGTCTTCTTTTATGTTTTTCAATTATATAACTTCATGTGTAATGACTGTTTGTGCCATAATAAACAAAATAAATAAATAAAATAAATTGTCAACCGCTAAGAGTCCATCCTAAATAAGCCTAGGAAGCATATTAATCCAAACCAAAGGTTAATTACCAATTTTAATTACATTTACTGTTTATTTGATAAAAATTAACATTAATGGAACGAGCTTCCAAGACAGCATTAACGAAATCATACAGTATTTGGTTGGGTCGGGAGAGGAGAGAATAGTAGTATCCTTAACGAACCATCCTATAACATACCCATCCCTAGAACCAACTTACTGACGGAGTTTGAAAGTCCTAAAGTATTGCAAAATTTTAACTGCAGCTACGTCATTCTAAACTATTATTAATTGAAACGTGGTAGCTCAGTTGTAAGAATGCTTTCCTTAAAAACCTACAGGGTTTCGGTTCAAACTCCCCCGGCATGTACCAATAAAAACTAAACTTTTAAAATGGTTCCACTCATACCAATTTTGGAATCGTTAATACAGTCATTTAAAATTGACATCAGATCCTCGCCAACCCGTTTGGCAAGCGTGGCGAGTGTAGTCCAAATTCTCCTCATGTTTTAAAAAGGCCCATCTCTAACATTGAAGGTCTGGGATGCAGTGTTCTAGGGGCTATATAATATAATGATGATGCTGATTACTTTTAAAAAGGGTAAATAAAAAGAACAACAACATTCCTTTTTTTTTACATTTTCTGTTTTATTTCCAATTTATTTTTATTTAAATATATAAAAAGTTAGTAGTAAAATATGCATGTTGGTTTCTTTTACCATAATTTTCTTTCGTATAAACTTTTCTATACTGAGAAAAAAAAATGTTATAATGGAAAAACGTCAACTAAAAGTATCATCACAGCCGTATCCCTTTCGGCGGGACTTTTTTTTGTTTATTTACGTCTTGGTCAAAAAGTGAACCTTGATTTAGTTCAAATACTCGAAAAAAGCACTCGAAAAAATTGACAGCAGTTTACATGAAGACAAGACAGCCACAAAGCAGAAACAAGAAGAACATCTACAAAGTAAAGATACAAAAAGAAAAATAAGAATCGTTGGTGATAAATTATCCAAAAACATGGGAATCCAGTTGGCAAATAAAATGTACGATCGGTATAATACATACTGTGAAACACATACTAACGCACCAATAGAGAAGATTATTAACTCTGCCAAAGAAATAATTATTAATGAAAACAATATTATTTTACTGCTAATTATTCAAGACTTTGAGAATCAAGACATTCATAAATATATAAAGCAAATTACCAGTCTAATTGAATGTGTATCAAATAAAGACATAAAACTGGTTATGACAAATATTCCATATTCAGGGAATCCAAAACACCAAAAGATTAATGAAGATATTTTCAAGATTAACTGCAAACTGAACACTATTGCATTATTTAATATGAATTTTGAAGTTATTAATACCACTCAAGTAAAAGTTTGTAAAATTGGGATAAAGCAATGTAAAGAGATAATTAGCTACTACATGATTAATTTGCTCAGTAATTATAAGTACAATAACTCTCCTTTAAATTTTCCCCTAATCACACCCCAAGATATTGTAAAATAGTAAAACCAGTGGTAAAAACAACGAAAAACGAATTAATCCATAATAACAATATGATAATTTGTCATCAGAATGTTCAGGGTTTAAATAATAAACTATTAGAATTAGATATATTTCTTAATTTCAATAAAATAGACATATTTTGTGTAACAGAGTCGTGGCTGGAGAGTGACTCAATAGGTCTATTTGAACTGGATAACTATCACATAGTTAGTTCCAGTCATAGAACTTCATTTAAAAGAGGTAACACTTTAATTTATACTAAAAAGGCATTAAAGGCAAAGAACAGAACTGACATTGTAGGGATGTCTATTGACAAGGATTTTGAAACTTGTTGCGTGGAGCTGAATGATCTTATTGTATTAACAGTATATAGATCTCCTGGTACGGGTCTTAGCGTTTTCACTCAAAGACTGGATGAATGTCTCACTAAGCTCTCCCATAATAACAATAAAACTATTATAGTTTGTGGAGATTTCAATATAGATTTCCCTTTACTCAAAGGCGGTAGCCACAGTATCAAAGATTTAATGAACTCCTATCGCTTGTCCCAGCAAATCTTTGAATTTACAAGAATCACTCCAACTACTGCAACATGCATCGACAATATTTTTACAAATGGTGACGTCTTAGATTCATGTGTATTGTTGGGTTTAAAATCAGATCATAAAGCACAAATTATCTCTTTAAAAACTAAATCACTTGTAATATTTAAACCTATAATAATAACTAAAAGATTAATTTCTAACGAAAGATTGGAACAATTAATATTTTCTTTACATATCAATAAAGCTCTTCACAGTAAATCGTTAAACTACGAAACATTTTTTAAGGAATTCATTGGAGAATGCAATACTTACCTACCAATAGTTCAAAGAAAAGTAAATAACAGAAAAACCAATACTTGGATCACCCCAGGTATATTAAGGTCAAGGGAAGTGTTGCAAATACTACGCGAGCGTTTACAGTTTTCTAAAGAACCTAATTTTAAAAATTATGTTAAAAGATATAATAAAGTATATAAAAATGTATGCCTAGAAGCTAAGCGCATCGAACTTAAAAACAGAATACTGGCTTCAGAAAATAAAATTAAGACATGTTGGACTATTATAAAAGAGTTAAGTGGAAAATATAACAAACAAGATAAATCTGAAATAAATATAAAAATAGATAACGCCGTCTGTACGGATGAAATTGTTGTGGCCAACCATTTTAATTCGTTCTTTAACAATGTGGCTGCAGATGCCACCAGTAATTTAGTAGTTGACATCAAAGAGGCCATAAACTACGTTAAACGCTCTATGAATGAAATAAATTGCTCAAAAGTATTTTACCCTGTAACACCAACAGAATTAGCTAAAATTATAAAAAATCTTAAGCCAAAACATTCGCATGACCTATGGCTACTAACACCAAAGTTAATTAAAGAACTAATTAGCGTTATTGTATATCCACTGGCAAAGTTAATTAGTGATGCTTTCGCAACAGGGGTTTTTCCAGATCTTTTAAAATTTGCAAGGATCATTCCGCTCCACAAAAAGGGTGACTGCTGTGATGTACACAATTATCGGCCTATATCTTTGCTACCAATTTTTAGTAAAATTTATGAAAAATGTATGTACTCAAGAATCCTCAAACACTTGGAAGCCTTTAATGTATTAGACGAGAGACAGTTCGGCTTTCGTAAAAAGAGATCTACGACTCAGGCCGTGGGTTATTTGGTTAAAAAGATACTATACAGCCTAGACAACAAAAAAGGTGCATTGGGCATTTTTTGCGACTTGTCAAAGGCTTTTGACTGTGTGCACCATGGTGTGCTCTTAGCAAAGTTAAATCATTGTGGTATAAGGGGCAAAGATTTGGATCTGTGTAAATCATACCTTTATAATAGAAAACAATTTGTAAATATCAATAACAGTAAATCAACTGAAAAAGTTATAAGATTAGGAGTCCCTCAAGGATCAGTACTGGGTCCATTGTTTTTTCTCATATACATTAACGACATAGGCGTGTGTATTCCGAAAGATATCAAAATGGTAATGTTTGCTGATGATATCTCCTTCTTGATAAGCAGTAGTCAAAAAAATGAAATAGTGCCTAAACTAAACGAAGCTATACAAAATTTAGAACAATGGTTTGGTTTTAATAATCTTTTAATAAATTTAAATAAAACAAAACTATTAAACTTCTCATTAGATACACATATTAACAGACAAGACATCCAAGAACTAAAGGACTATATTGAATTAAAATCGTTGAATTTAGTACAAAGCACTGTATTTTTAGGTATTGAGCTAGATGTGAAACTCACATGGTTACAGCATATCGAAAAAATTGCAAAAATACTAAGTCCAGCTTGTTACGCTATTAAAAAAATTAATGAATATTCTGGTACTGAGGCAGCCAAATCCGTTTACCATGCCTATTTCAGTAGTATCATGTCATATGGACTATTGGTGTGGGGAACAGCTGCTGAAGCGAACAGAATATTTATTCTCCAAAAAAGAGCAGTCCGCTTCATAGCTGGAATTAGGGCAAGAGACACTTGTAGGGAAGCCTTCAAGAAACTTAATATACTAACTATGGCTAGCACATACGTAATGCATTGTTTGGTGTATGTGAGGGAAAATATGGACCAGTATCATATCAGAACTGTGAGAAGTGCTTCACGACAAAAAGAGTCGTTAGCCATTCCCAAACACAGGTTAAGTAAGTTTAGCAAAAGTTTTATTTGTAACTGCGTTAAACTGCACAACAATTTAACTAAAGAAATTAAATGTTTAGAATATAATGAGTTTAAAATTAAAATAAAATCAGTATTAATACAAAAATCTTACTATACAGTTGATGAAGCGTTAAGGGATGTTAGCATAGGCTAGTCATATTATTTACATTTAAGGTACTGTTACGATAAACTGTAGCACATTATGTTATTATTTTGACAATGCTTATTTACAGCTAATACTGACATATTTAATAATTTATTAATTTATATATATATTTTTTTTTTTATATAGTTGACAAAGGCTTTTTTCAGCCGCTTTAACTAGAATTTGCTAAATTACTCAAATGACATTTTAATTTAATTAGTTAAGTAGATATGTAATAATATATAATTTTACTGACAAAGCCCATATACAGCCGCAACAACAGCTTAATTTAATTTATTTACCTAACGTAGGTAGATATTTATATTTAATATAGGTACCTATATTTTTGGTTATTTTTTGTTATTGTGTTGATGTTCCTATGTCACTACCAGTTCTGTTCCTTGTCTTCACATTGCACTCTCCAGGCAAGACAGATATTTTAACGTTAATTATATGTTGTGTACAATTTTGTTTAAATTATATTGACTTAACCAAATTCCGGTGGGAATGTACGGTGATACACTAAGAATAAGAATAAGAATACCCGAGGAATGAGCAACTCTCGCTCTATTGGATTTATTATCCGTTCGTATTTTGTTGCTTACTTCGACCAAAACCCTCAAAGTTCACATGGGATTTTGATCCTTAAGTCATGTGTTATAAACGTGATAGTCCTATGCACTTTTGTAAAGAAATATATTTATTGACACAAGTGCGGGTAGATGAAGAAAATTGAAGAATGTTCGCTTCATAAAATTCCAGCGATGATTTTAAAGCTTAATAAAGTTTTGATGAGAAAATTGCTGGCAATTTTTTTTGTACCTACATTACATACGCTTATTATATCTACTTATACCTTAGACAAAAAGCGAGTCACTTAAGTATTTTACACAAACATTCTCTACAGTGTAGAGTCTACAGATTTTGCTATCTACAGATACATTTTTGGTAGGCGAACTGATGGTGGTAATTTGTACAGTCTGCCGGGTATAAACCCTGTGAAGTGGATCAGGCTCAAATTGCCGTTATGCCCAGTCAAGTCGGCATAGTGTTAGGGACTAATGTTAGTCATGAGTATCCGATTCCAGTTGCTAACAAATTCATGGATCTTGCGCGCCACTTACTATCAGGTGGGCGCAAGGCCAAATGTCGTGAATGATATTTAAAAAAAAAAATGAAAAAAATTAAGACATGGCTAAAAACCATGCATATGAGAATCGGTACATAAAATTATTATTTTGTTGTTTCACGGACAATATGCTGACTTGCGTGCTACTGAAATATAAAGTGCTTATTCGCGTCAAATGAAATCAAATCATTTATTTTCCTTTGGTTAGCACAACACTTGGATATTGTCAATACATATTTTTTTCCTAGCGGCATTAAGTCCGCCTTTGTACTTTGTGCAATAAAGATTTATATTTATATAAATAAATATTTCCAGACAGATCACACAGCGCCATCTAGTTTCCGTGGTAAGCTACGAGGCTTGTGTTACGGAAACTAGATGGTTGATAAACTACATAATATACTTTTTTTTTTTTGTAAATATATACATATGAACACCCAGACCGAGACAAATTATACAATGTACAACTTGCCCCCGGTGGGAATCGAACCCACGACCTCCCGAGTTCACGGCTACGTTTGTTACCACTAGACCACGGAGGCGGTCAAATATATATATTTATATTATTTAGATTTATATATTTAAATAAATAAAATACACGGAACATTCTAGAAGTTGTCATTAAGAAAATAAGGTCAATAACGATGAAGTTGAACCAATATCTATAAAAAACAGTTACTTATTCCTTGCGATTTAGTTTTAATACTATTGCCACGCGACGAAAAATCCAATATTACGTTGGTAGCAAATTTCCCCCCACACAATAAAGGTAAAGTTTAGTGCAGTCGGTGGTTATTAAGTCCGTAAATCAGACAGTTGGCGTGGTCACCCGCCACGGGACTAAATTTATTACTGACCCGTCTGTTACCCAACTTGTGGCCACAAATTTCATATGAATTGTATCATGTTGCATAATTAACTTTGGATTTTGGTGAGGACTGATATTTCGGGCGGACAAAGTTAAATTTTCGTGCCATAATCTACTTTAACATATTTAAAAAAAAAAAAGAAAAAAAATCCAGACAGGTCACACAGCGCCATTTAATTTCCGTGGTAAGCTACGAGGCTTGTGTTACAGAAACTAGATGGATGATAAACTACATATTATACTTTTTGTTTTTTTGTAAATATATACATATTATACATATAAACACCCAGACTGAGACAAATTATACAATGTACAACTTGCCCCCGGTGGGAATCGAACCCACGACCTCCCGAGTTCACGGCAACGTTTGTTACCACTAGACCACGGAGGCGGTCGATACATTAATATTACTGTTTGTGCCATTCGCAGTTATTTGACTGATTTTAGATTCATTATTCATTACAGCCCCTGGAACATCGTAGAGCTCCACATGTTGGAGATGGGCCTTCCAGAAAATATATCTGGAGAATTTGGCCTACACTTGCCATGTATATATTGAAGTAATATAAAATAATTACAATATAAATTAAAACTACTTAAAAATAAAAATAAATATAAACTAAACCTAATAAAAATTAACTATTAGTAAAAAATGACCTCTAGACAGACGACCCTTCAGTGATAGTCCCAAAAAGACTGGCAACATTTCCTCTCTGTATAGCTAAGCTAATACCTACGTTGGCAGAAATAATTGCCAGCTTTCCTGTCTCCAGACTTTTGGACAAACGGCGCAAATTCGTAACTGAGGTTGGCGTATTTGCGCAGCTTGGGGTGTTCTCAGCAGAAACCGCCGTACTTCCCGCGCTTGACGAGGTTGTTATGTCTTTTTCTCGCCGCTTCCGCTCACGCTAATTCAAAGAGAAGCTCTTGCGCACTTAAGAGGAGCAGTGTCGATATAAACAAAAGTCAAAGTTTTACAATAAATAATATTACTCTTCTCAACAGAGACGAGCTTCCAAACCCGCTCCGAGTCGGATGACAGTGACAGCGCTCCCAAAGCCGCAGCTTTTCCTAGACGTAAGTAGAACCCCTACAAACTTGCATAAAAACAGAAAAAATAAACTAGATATAATCTCTTACAAAGAAAATAGGAAGTCTTTTAATAATAATAACAATAAAATCATTTATTGTCACAAAAAGTATATAGATGTAAAATAGGTGAACAATATAGGGTGATGTGTTTGTGATACCTACACGAGGTTGCCCTGTAGTGCGGGATATCGGTGCTCTTCCGTGTTATAATGTTACAACAATAATTGATGTATGTTCGTTATATATGTGTGAGTGTGTGTGGGAGGGTGTGTATGAGATTTATACGATTATAGGAAGTTTATTTATTTATAAACTCTTAATTGAAAAAAAAAAACTTAAAGTAATGTACAAGGGCGAACCTAATGCCTTTCGGCATCTTATAACAGCTAACCTTTGGGAGTGTGGTAGAGGATTGTGGGGTGCGTTAATATGCGTAAGAAAAGTGTTTCACGTTGGTACTAGACGGGGTTCCATCGCGATGCTTTTTTTTTATTGTAAAGCTTTGTTGGGACCACCAAACAGTAGAAGTAATTAATAGGTGATAGGCGGACTGATGGTGGTTGATTTGCGCTGTCTGCCGGGGCGGGGAAGTATCCACCGTTCGTGCCCATAAACCCGGTAAAATGTATCCACACGTTTCATGATCAGGCTCGAATTGCCGACATGCCCAGTCAAGCCGGTATAGTGTTAGGGACTGATGTCAGTCATGAGTGTCTGATTCCAGTTGCTAACATTAATAGCTGCGCCAATTATTATCATGTCGTGCTAATAAAAAAAAACACATAAATACAGTGCATTCTACCATCCCAAAAAAGCAAAATCTGAAATGAAAAATCCAATTATGATAGCTCCAAAGAATACAAAGGTTTCGAACATACGTTCACAGGAAACGGTTTTTTTACCTGCATGTCACGGCCACAATAGGGGATATTCCACAGAACTAAAAAAGAAAGAAGATAAATGTTATCAATGGAAATTGGATCCGTAACCGATGCTATTTTATTCATTCTTATTTACTCGTATAAATGCAATGATACATTCAGTATATATGCCTTAAATACAGCATTTTATTTGGTTTAATAATAAAGGATTCAATAAACCAAACATTACAGGTACCTAAAAGTAAACAAATCAAAGATCGCTGCAGTCAAAATGTGCGACCTTTGGAGCCATTTGAAGTCGCAAAAGGTTGGAAAATTATTTGATTTAAAAATTATATATTAAAAAATATATTAATAAAAAAATGGAATCGAAAAATTATCTATTAGGGCTTCCCTAAGATAACTAGTCACGATCACAGCGACGTCATCACCGCTCGGCCAATACCATCGTTGGATCGTAGGCCAGCACTCCAAGCGGCTACTTTCAGAGTTAATCATCCGCACACCGGGCAGTGAAGCGATATTTTTATGACTTTAAAAGTTAGCAGCTCAAAATAGAGCCTGCCGCCTTAATATTTACTGCATAGCGCCTACGGATTAAAACCCTACATCTATAAAATCTCCTCTCACTTCACTGTTGGGCTGTCTGCATTTACAGCTAGCTCTGAGTCGTAGCTACACAGACACACGGACGGATGTAACATTTCTACTATTTTTATCTGTTCTTTTGGTTACAGATACTGGCAAGTTGATTCATGTGTTTCCATTGTTACAGGTCACTGTCGCACTCCGCATCATAGATAACGTCGCTTAAACCTTATCACTACAATAAGCTTATCCACCAGAGACGTTCTTCTTAGTTGTCTACACTTGGTTGGCAGTGGTCATGATCGCCATTTGAGTATAAACGAGTATAGACTTAACAAGCCGTCGCCACTCCTCTCTCTCAGGCTGCAGCATTCCTGGTGCACTGTGATGATCCATTGCATCCTTCGCCTGGTCAGTCCATATCATCGGAGACCTACCACGCATCCTCTTGCCATCTACTTTACCCTAGACTTCCAGGTGCTCGATGGATGTTTTTCCACGCCATGACAAGTGTCCGAAGAAAGTGAGAATGCGTGATTGTAGAGTCGAGGAAAGACGATGTCTAATTCCCAGTTCTTCGAGTTGGATGTGTTAGTTCACCAGAGACGTTAATGTTTATTTATTCATGTTAAGAAAACGTACAGCTACTATACATATATAAAATTAAAGATTAAACACAATTAAGCTAATAACAAGTTTTTACAATTACATATATAAAAAAAAAAAAAATGGAGACAATAACAAATTAAACTCACAATGCTAAATAATCCAATAGTACTCTACACGGATAAGCTGAACACACTTTCCTACCTGAAGTGCTCATTTGTTATTGCGCGTCTTATATATGGTACTGTCATTAAATTTTTTATGTATTGAACCAATTTCAATACATAAAAATACACCCTTGCTTGGTCTCATGTCCAGGGCACATCTGTCAGGGCTGGGGCGGACTAGGCTGGAAAGGCTTAATGTCGCAAATACCAGTCTGTTTCTTTAAAAAACTGTCTTAGCGGCTGGTTAACGCTGTATGTGACAAGAGGGCTGGCAGTTTTTTCGCGCAGCAAATCAGCATCGCTGTGCAGCGGGGGAATGCTGCGAGTGTTCTTGGCACACTGCCACATGATCAAGTCATGGGTGAATATTATTATATATTTTAGTTTTATTTTTAATTTAGTTTACCTATATATTTAATTAGCTTATAATAAAATACATCAAATATCCATTTTTTCTCAGTCTACAAATATGCATATCTAAATTCTAAACGATTTTTTGTATATATTTTTTATTCACTTTTGGTAAATTCTTGAAAGACTGACGTTTGAAATAAACTAACTTTGCCCGGTTATGTATTTTGATTTCACATTACGTGTTATCGTTAAGAGGGTTAACGCTAAGATTAAGATTTTGAGTGACTTGAAAAATCTTTAGAGAAATGTGGACTACATTTCTCTACATCAACATACTAGGGAATAAAATTACGGACATTTTGAAAATATTACAAATCAAATTTGGATAATGTCAATACAAATATTTTTATACAATGTATATATATCATATATATGTTTATAAAAAATATACTATCATCAGCAATGGCTGGACCGAATCTAACATAAATACAATAATAATAAATAAAACATTGTTGCCATAAGCGAGGATTTTGTTTTAATTTACAACTAGATACTTAAAATTTAATTCGTGGCTATAAAATGGCCATTGGCCGTATCAGCTTACAATCTAGTAATAATAATATTTATGTCCATGAATATAAATTCGTGGCTGTAAAGTGGCCGTGTCAGCTTACAATTTAGTAATAATAATATGTCCATAAATAAAAATTCATGGTTAATTTTAATCATATATCTAATTGTTTGTGTAAAATGGAGGAAAATCTTTATACGAGTTAATATTTTTGCTATTTTTCTCTGTCATATGAACTCTATCATTATATGAAATTTCATATATATGAAAGAACCTTTTAGAAACAGGCGGTAAATTTAGTGTCTTGGGTTTTTATCGAACAAAATATTCTGTTTATGAACAAATATAATATTTTGTGAATTGTTAATATAGTCTTAATTAAATGAATAAATATCTGTGTATAATATTGTAATATTGATAATAAATGTTTGAATATCCAAAATATGTTTTTTATTTGCAACATTTTTGATCACATTTTACATGTCCCTCCTCCTTAGTCGGTACGGTCGGTACCCCATTGTTGGGGATCGTGTCTCCGTCTCAGTCGATCCACTAGCCGTTTCCAGTGGCTGCGGTCCTCAGCGCAGTGGATGGCTTGGTGTACTAGGATGTTTAGGTGGTCAGTCACCTAACAGACCATCGTGTGGGGCTTCTTCCTCTTGTTCTTTCATCGTCTACTTTTCCATTACTAAGAGTTTTTCCAGATTGTCGGCACCTCTTCTAGCAATGTGGCCATAATATTGCAGAATTCGGGTTAAGTCTCTGTCCCTTGGCAACTCTTGACAACCTCTTCGAGCACGGAAACGTTAGTGAAACGTTAGATTCTGAGCAAACGACGCCAGCACCACATCTTAAACGCATCAATTCTTGCCCTATCTTTTTCTCCGAACCGTACAAAAATATGGAGAATACGAGCGTGGATTTTTGTCTTCCTGGATATATTGGTATATCTCCATATTTTTTCGAGCTAGGTCATTATTGTTTTAGACATGCCAATTCGTCGACGAATCTCATCTTCGCAACCTACCTTATTGCTGACAGTAGAGCTGAGGTAAAGGAAATCTTTCACGGTTTCATAGTCATCAAGGTCAGTTGGGCGCGATATCCTGTGAGATCTGTTTTGCCTCTATTGATGGAAAGACTAAATTTTGTGCTAACGTATTTGTTTTATACAAAGCAAACACAGACTTACCGATCCAGCAGGGAAGCACCAGGATAACAGGATTGACACAATTATTTAGTTAATTTATGATATTTAGCAATATTTTGCTGCGCGCACGCGGCTTCAGGCGGCCGGTTGGAATAGAAGAGGATTTGACAGGTCGTGGTGAGAAAGAGAGGGAAATACGGAAAATGGCAAGGAAGGGATGGACGGCAGCCGTATCGCTGTTGTACTGAACATGCATGGTAACCCGACAAAATAAAGACTGCGCACATTTGCCAATGACCATTTAATCTTGTCTCATAATAACAAGTTGGGATGTAACATAGCCCCCCATGAAAAGGGACAAAGCCTTTTCCTCTCCACTAAAGTTGCTGTATGAGTTTCAACAATTAAGCAACCGTATAGCAAAAATCCTATTAACGTTGTACACACAAAATTATAACTCACGAAAATTTCTTAGTACATTGTAAGTTAGTTTAAATGTAATGTGTAATCTCTAAAAGATTAAAACATAATATATTATTCGATGTAGAATGGACTGTATATCAAAAAAAAAAGATTTTAACAATTAAACTTGTAGATTTAAAGAAACTTAACTACTAAACTATAATCTACAAATAACTTAATTATTAAATAAATGAAACATTAATCCAAGTTACTTGGTAAGGGACAGAGCTTTGAAAGCGATCTAATAAATTGTCCCTTAGCCGTTTTTACTTCAACAACGCGAACCGCTGAGTCCTGTCCAGGAAAAACGTTTATGACGCGACCGATGCACCACTGGAGTGGTGGCAAATTGTCTTCCTTAAGGAGTACTAAGTCTCCTAATTTAATGATATACTTAGTAGAATGCCACTTGAGCCTCTGTTGCAATGTGTGGAGATATTCATGATTCCAACGTTTCCACACGTTATTTATTATCGCTTGCGTGAGTTGCCATCGCGATAATAGTGACATATTCTGTATGTCCGATGGTAGCTCGGGTACGGAGACCAGAGGTGCGCCAAGTATGAAGTGACCTGGAGTTAGGACCGATAGATCACTAGGATCGTTAGACATAGGACATAGAGGTCTAGAATTTAATACTGCCTCTATCTGACAGAAGATAGTGGTTAGTTCTTCGTAAGTTAAGTTATGATTGCCGACAACACGCTTAAGATGAGTTTTACATGATTTTACGGCTGCTTCTACGAGACCGTTGAAATGAGGACTGAGTGGTGGGGAGTATCGCCACTGTATAAAGTTTTCTGCAAAATATGAATTCAAAACGGGATCTTTAGTTATGTCTCGCCTGTAATCGTTTAATATTTTACAACAACCACGAAAATTTGTCCCATTATCGGTCCAGATTTCGCGTGGAAGTCCACGGCGCGATATGAATCGCTTTAACGCCGCCAAGAACGCTTCAGCAGTTAAATCACTAACGACTTCTAAGTGAAGAGATTTTGTCGTGAAACAAGCAAATACGCAGAGATAAACCTTTAAAATCTTTGTATTGCGAAGTTTGGTAGCCTTCATATGAAAATGACCTGCAAAATCGATTGAGACTGAAACGAAAGGTCGGCGCGATTCATTAACGCGGCTAGCTGGCAAATTTGCCATTATAGTTTCTGGAGGTTGACACTTTAAACGATAACACCTTAAGCATTTAAAAACTCTGCTTCTTATAGCCCGACTGGCAGATAAGACCCAGAATCGTTCTCTGAGCAGAGACATAAGTAAACTGGGACCGGCATGTAAATATTTCACGTGATACGAATCAATAATTAAATTAGTGAAATGATGAGATTGCGGTAATATTAATTGATGTTTTGAAGAATAGTTAAGTGACGAGTTCGTTAGCCTCCCACCTACCCGCAGAAAATTATTATCATCTAAGAACGGATGTAAGCGTTTTAATCTTGTATTACTTAACTTGTTTAATTTAATTTGTTTTATTTCATCCTGAAATGAATTATGCTGAATTATTTGAACGAGTGTCATTAAACTACTATCTAACTCGTTGCTAGAAAGATAACCCGATCGATTTCTATTTTTATTAGAACAGTTGTATATAAATCTAAGGCACCAAGCAGTTATGCGTTGAAGTTTAGTCAGGGAGCTATATCGATAAATTATATCCTCATTTATGCTAGTATTAGTTATAGTTGTAAATACGTTTTTATTAGTTTTAAGACCTGGCATTTTATCATACGCGAGTTGTTCGCAAGGGGGTGGCCACAAGTCCTCATCTCGAGTGAGCCACTCTGGACACCACCATAAGTTGTGATTGGCTAATAGTTGAGGCATAATGCCTCTCGACGCACAGTCCGCAGGATTGAGGGCTGTCGGTACGTAGTTCCAGAACTCTGGTGCTAACAGATTCTGAATAGTGCTAGTCCGATTAGCTTCGAATACCTTTAATAAATGTGCGTCTGTACGCAACCAGCACAATACGACGGAAGAATCACTCCACGCGAAGGTACTTCTGTGCAAGTCTGTTCTCAACTTTAAAACTGATGTGATACGTTGTAATAAACGAGCGAGTAAGTGAGCGCCCGAGAGCTCGAGTTTCGGGATCGTCAGCTTCTGTTTGATCGGAGCTACGCGAGTTTTAGATATAAGTAGGTGGACTGACACGGTATCGTTATGATGCACACATCGCATGTAAATACAAGCTGCGTATGCATTCTCTGACGCATCACAAAAGCCGTGCAAGTCAAAATACTTAACTGACTTTGAAATAACCTGACGATCTATTGAAATGTCACTTAAACAATGCAAGTTGTCACAAAAGTCTTGCCATTCGTTAATTATAATACTAGGCGGTTGGTCGTCCCATCCGATACCTAATCTCCATAAACGCTGCATTAAAATTTTAACAAAAATAACGCAAGGTGCTAACCATCCATTAGGGTCGTAAATAGAACTAATTTTAGATAAAATTACTCTCTTGGTGCATTTACCAGCGTCGATTGACGCCTGGAATGCGAATTTATCTGTAACAGGGTTGTACTTGAAACCTAATATTTTGATTGATGCATTTTTATCCTCGTTAAATGTCAATTCGCAAAAACTCGTGGGTATGTCAGAAAGTAATTGTGGACAGTTACTGGTCCATTTTCTGAGCTCGAATTGAGCTTTTGATAAAAGATCAATCAGTTCGTGTTTTAGACTATGAGCCTCAGCTAATGAGGCTGCTCCGGTTACCACGTCGTCAACGAAGATATCGTTGAGCAGAACGTGTGACGCACGTGGGTGAGTCTCGCTATACTGGTACGCCAGTTCGTGGAGACACCGCATGGCTAGGAAGGGCGCTGAGGTGACGCCGTAGGTCACCGTGTTCAGTTGATACTCAATAATTGGCCCGTCGCTCTCGCGCCACAGAATTAACTGGTAACACCTATCGTCAGGATGTACCGACACCTGCCGGTACATGTGACGAATGTCCGATGAGAATACGATTTCATGCAGGCGAAAATTGAGGATTATGTTTACTATATCCTGCTGCAGCTTGGGACCAGCTAATAATAACTCGTTAAGTGATTTCCCAGACGAGCTCTTCATGGACGCATCAAAAACACATCTAATTTTATCGGAATCCTTCTTGTAAACGCCATGATGAGGAATATAAAACTTGGGTAATCGATTCGCAATTGAGGGTTCAATTGGCTGCATGTGGCCCAGATTAACATAGTCCTGCATGAATTCTGTATACCTTAATTTGAGAATATGATCTCGTTGTAACTTGCGCTCTAATGATGACAGCCTATTTAACGCTAAAGATTTCGTGTCACCGATGTCGCGGTCACCTTGCTTAAAAGGTAAGCGCACGACAAACCTACCACCTGAAGTACGCGAGTGAGTCCGCTTAAAATGATTCTCACAGTAAAGGTCGTTGGGGTCAACCGGTCGCTCGGTGGGTACATCCTCCAACTCCCAAAATCTTCTTAAAGTCTCGTCGATCGAAGTTACGCACGTAAAAGCCTTAACTTCCGGTCTGCTTATTTTATTGTAATCCACGTCACCCATCAACACCCAACCGAACATAGTTTCGAAAGCTGTAGGTAGATGATGGCCAAAAGTTACCTTATTACCCTTAAATATTTTGGCACAAACACCAGCGCCTAGCAATATGTCAATGGTACCTTTCTGAAGGCAATGTGGATCAGCTAGATGTAAATTATTGTAATTTTGTAAAATACTTTTATTTAATTGTAATGTTGGCAATTCTGTTGTAATCTTAGGTAAAATAAATAGTTCGGTTTGCAAAGCTATGTCACTATTAAAGTTATTATTTGACTTTAGATACAAGTTAAGTTGACCCTTTGGGGTCAAGCTATTTTCACCTCCAATACCTGTAATTAATAAGTTACTTTTATCATAGCGCAAACCTAAACGTTTTATGCACGACATCGAAATAAAGTTCGTCATACTTCCGGGATCTAACAGTGCACGCACACACTGAAAGACGTTGTTACACGAAGAAACCCTTACAAGTGCAGTAGCCAAAAGCGTGACAGAACGAGCGATAGCATTATCGTTAGCGGCGTACGAGTGCGAGTGAGACGACAAGTCGCTGCATAGGGCCGATAATTCAGCGCGCGGGCTGACTGAAGGCTCGTTGTCTGTGTTTGTATTTTCATTCATACTTACGTTTTGGATATTGTTATGTAACAAAGTATTATGACGTTTTTTACATACTTGACAGCGAGATTTAGAAAAACATCTCGCCACATTATGAGGTCGTAAACAATTAAAACAAAGCTTATTAGTTTTTACAAAATTACTTCTTTCATTATAATTCATTGAGACAAACTTTAAGCATTTAAATAACAAATGTGAGCCGTCACATAGGGAACAAGTGTAACTACTATTAGTGGACGAGGGGTCTACACTGGACGTGTACGCAACCTTTCCACCTTTACTGGGCATCGCGCTATACGGCTTGCCGCTTACTTGTTGACCCGTGGTCTCCAATGTTTTGCAAACGTTATTTAAATATGTGAGAAAATTATCAAACGTAGGAATTTGATGATCGTGACTCAGCTCAAACTTAGACCTTAAATCGTTGTCTAGTTTCTTACTAAAAATGTGCAGCAATATAAACGACCAATTGTCAACTGGAAAACCTAGACTAGATAAACCACCTGTATTTTCCTGTAAATTATTAATAAATAACCGTAACTGCGAAGCGTTCTTGGCGGTAACGTTTTGCAAAGCGAGCATCGATGACAAATGTGTGTCGGCAATCAATCTCTTATCATAATAACGATCTATAATCAGTTTCCGCGCCACTTCATAGTTTTCGCTAGTGTTAGTTAAATGTTTGACTAAATTCAGAGGTTCACCTGTAAGACAACTTAATAAATAATGTTTCTTCTGGACAGAACCCAACGATTCGTTCTGATGAACTAAGTTATCAAACATGTTTATAAAATTAGGAAAATCTCGATAATCTCCTGTAAAAATAGGCAGATTAATTCTAGGTAACTTTACATTAAATTGACAATTTGAATTAGAAATAAGTGTATTATTCTTTACATCTGTTGTGTGAGTTACAATTCCCTGGGTACTAAACGACTTTAATTTAACCATAATTTCCAAATATTGTTCTTCAAACAATGAATATTTCGCTTTATGTATAACTGGATCTAAGTCCTCTGGCTTGAACGATGCTTGCAAAGTGATATATGATTGTTCATAATCATCTCGTAATTTTTCTATTTCGTTGCAACGTATTTTAAACTTTGAAATATTTGTTGAAATACTAAAATCGAAGGTTGTAGCCATAATATAAAATGTATTCATCTTTTCTTGCATGAAATCATGCTTTAACAATATTAATTGACCTGTTTTCGACATGATTAATGATTTTAAGCAAAAGAAAAAAAAACTACAATGACGAATGCATTTATGAAAAATCCAATATGGCGACACCGGCAAAGTATACGCAGTTCAGTAAATCGGGTCGAGGAACCAAAAATGTTTTATACAAAGCAAACACAGACTTACCGATCCAGCAGGGAAGCACCAGGATAACAGGATTGACACAATTATTTAGTTAATTTATGATATTTAGCAATATTTTGCTGCGCGCACGCGGCTTCAGGCGGCCGGTTGGAATAGAAGAGGATTTGACAGGTCGTGGTGAGAAAGAGAGGGAAATACGGAAAATGGCAAGGAAGGGATGGACGGCAGCCGTATCGCTGTTGTACTGAACATGCATGGTAACCCGACAAAATAAAGACTGCGCACATTTGCCAATGACCATTTAATCTTGTCTCATAATAACAAGTTGGGATGTAACAGTATTCCAAACGGTTCAAGAGCTCTACCATTTCCTGTTCTGACGCGGCAAATAGGACATACATGTACAGTCGACCAAAAAAGTAGTCTACCACCTTGCGCTTGAAATTTATTTGCATATCACAATACATTTGATTTACCTTTGAAAATGTCATAGTGAAGTTTCATCACGACGGTTTCCCTTCCAGGGTGCTCGAAACCACGCTTATAAATAAGCGGATTCACATTTAGCCAACTTTACTATAGGCCAATCATGACAAGTGGAAATATCACAAATAGAAATATAGCTCCCTCCATATCTCGTTGAGCGACCTTGTATTTGAAGACCAGACCCACAGTCAGTGTCCACGTCTCTGCTCTGTACGACATTACAGGAAGGACGCACTGGTTAGAGACTTTTGTCTTCTGACATTGCGGTATCCTTATATATATTTATAATATTATATATTAATTATTTTAAATATATATACTGTAAGTATTTATGTAATTAAATTATTTTTAAGTAATTGTATTTATCTTAATGCACCCGCAATCCTCTGCCACACTCCTATAGATGAGCTGTTATAAAATGCCCATTTCCAATTTCCATGCCTCGGAGAGCACGTTAAACCGTTGGTCCCGGTGCCACTAATCCCAACTTGTGGATTCGTTAGTAAATTGTCATGAAAAAAATACTTTAGATCCTAGGACCTGTAGGAGGTCTAGGACTCTGTGTTCTAGGGGCTGTATTAAATAAAAACAAATAAATTAAGTTCGCACTTGTACATTACTTATTAATTTCTGCAATAAAGAGTTTATTAATAAATAAATAAAACACTGTGGTATGGACGATGAAAGGGATGTGCCTAATGATCTTGTTTTAAAACCTATCAAACCAGCCCCTTTGAGCTTAAAATACATAAAGTGAACTAGAAATATAAATTACAATTAGTTCAATACACAAAGTTGAAAACAAATTAGTTAAATTGGCTCATAAATTTGGCTTAAAACTAACACAATTTGATTCCCCGATGAGATACCCTGACGCGTTTGACTTATGTAGAGAACCCGACCATTTTAATGAAATGAGAATGCCTATTTTTCTCAGAGAAATAAGCCCAATAAAATGGTCTCGTGTCATAATTTCTTTTTTATTTCATAGTTAATATATTGTGATTTCATGATCTGTATTTAGTTCTATTTCTTTTACCCTAGCATAACGACAATTGACAAAAACTTTTTTTACCTTATTAATTACAGTCTCTATCCCGCCAATTTAAAATTTAGTGTTTTATCTGTATTAAAGTACCTGATCATAATAAAGAACCTAATCGTATAAATAGTGTTTTGTTACTATTTCATACATAAATCTTATCAATTGACTATTTATTTAAATAATATTTTAATGCTCCCCAGAATTAAAAGAGATGTTGTAATTAAATTAAAAAAAAACACTATAATTGTTATGATTATTCAATTGTATTTTGTTGAGGCACGCTGCAAAAAAGTTGGCGCCTGGTTTTTGGCAATCCCTTTTAAGGATGACACTGACAGTGGGTCTGGTCAAAAAATTCAGCGATCTATGGAGAGAGCTATGCTTGGTATTTATCTGATGAATATAATTCGAAACGTTGATCAGAGAACCAACGTTATTTATTTATTTTAAAACTTTATTGCACTATGTACAAAGGCGGACTTAATGCCGCTAGGCATTCTCTGACAGCCAAACCTTTAGGACATTTAGACAGGATAGGTGGTAGGTGCAATTAAAAATTAGATGAAATTTAAATAAAACAGAAATATAATTGTAATATAAATATATACATACTAATATCTACATACAATTTACATACTAATACATAAATAAGTCATACTATAGATATACTAATATAACATAAATAAAACTACTTACATGATGAGGAGAGTGTGACAAAATTAACAATGTAATGATGCTGCTGCGTTACTGATATTCAAAGATGAAGATTAAAAAGCGACCGATGGGGCAAATAGGATTGGAGACCACGTACGAGACGATGCAGAGTGGAACGACGGACGAGTATTGGCGGTTAATTAATCTACCTATACAAAATTAACATTCATAAATTAATCCACACTACGTATTAGGCAATTATATGAACTTTATTACAGGTATTTAAATAATAATGGTTGCTAACTGTCGCAGAACTGATGACCGATGGAGTAGACTAGTCCTGGAGTGGAGACCACGTACAGGAAAACGCAAAGTGGGAAAACCCCTCGCCAGAACTTGAGAAAGGTCGCTGGTGGGGGCTGGATGAGGGTGGCAAAAGATCGTTTGAAATGCGAGCCTTGGGGGAGGCCTACATCCAGCAGTGGAGATACATAGGCTGATGATGATGATAATGGTTGCTAACCAACTTTAAATCGTTATAGATCCTAAATAGTCACTCTAAATTTAAAATAATGGAGAAACCTCAAAATAGTGTACATATATTTGTCATAGATTAGAGCTTCCAAGACGGCATTAATGGAATAATATTTATTAAAACTATTGCACAATATATACAAGGGGCGGACTTAATGTCGCTAGACATTCTATGACAGACAACCTTAGGGACACTGTAGAACATTAAAGACGTAAGGTAGGTGCAATTAGAGAAATATGATTACGTAACAAATATGCAATATTATCTAAACTACAATAATAAATACTATAATAAACTAAATTAATAATACATACACATAACGTTTTAATAATACATTAGGTACATACATTACATAACATTAATACATACACTACATATAATAATATAATAAATAAACTAAATGAGTTGTTATGAGCTATTTAAATAATATGAATATACCATTTTTTTGAAAATGCTTCGGTTGGATGCTTGTCGTATGTTTACCGGCAGCATGTTCCACAGGTTTGCGGCAACAACAGCAAAAGAATCGTTCATGAACACAAAGTGGTGCGATGGAACAGACAGAACAGAGTTGTGTGATACAATCATACAGTATTTGGTTGCGTAGGGAGAGAAGTAGAATGGTGGATGGTGAGCGTATTATCAATAAAATAAAAAATAGAGGCCTCCGTATCTTAAACCAGCCTATTCTCGGTCGCAAGCCCGAGACACCATTATTCTTATCTCTTACCCACACATGATGGATCCGGCACCCGCACGGTAATTCCATGAAATGCTTGGAAATTTGTCTTCTCTACCACTATTCCCGTGTCTCGGAGAGCACGTTAAGTCGTCAGTCCCCGTTGCACTAATACCAACTTGTGGAATCGTTAATAAATTGTCATTAGATCCTCGCATTGCAGGTCAAATTCTTTAAATATATATTCTGGATGGCCCATCTCCAACAGCGGAGGTCTAGGACGCTGTAATCTAGGGGCTGCAATGATAACGATGATTGTTTTACCAATTTAATGTTTGTGCCTAAAGAAATTTGGCTACAACAGATCAGTCGCCAGCTGTAACATTTTATAAATAGAACTTAAAAACATCAATCTATCAGTTTCAGCCAGCTAAATGACTGATTACCTAATTAATTATTAAATGATTGATTAGATGATTATACAGGGACGTTAAATATTAAAACAAGACAGAGATAGAAGCCTAAGTATGAGAATAAAAGCTAGGATTATCCTATCCCGGTATAGAATGTTTTTTTTTTGTTCTCTTCTCCCGATGGATGATAAATGAGGTGATAGGGAAGGCAAAGGGTCTAGCCCATACAGCCAAGTCTGACGTAATATATCTTTCATTTTTATGATTTAATGAGGTCATCATCAAATTCCAGATGCTGCAGAATTTGATGCTTTTCTTGGAGTCACTCGCGGCATTATAGCCTAAACACGTCGTGTAAAATATGGGAGCAAAAAATAAACTGCAACTTGTGCCCCATATTCAAAGTCCAATTTATCGTTTTCCGTAACTATTCACATTGTAGAACATTATTAAACAAAACAACACCACTTTTGACCAACAATATACACATTAAATTAATTTACAAAACAAAACTTGCACTTGACATGTCCGCGCAAAATGGTGCGAAGGACCTTCGTTCGACGTGCAAATTTGACAGCTCGCCAAGTTATAGAATCCCGCGTTCCGAATCATGTTCAGAGCCCTTAGAACGAATATGATACTGACAGTCGTTCCGAATCAAATATCACGATTTGGATGCTCAGAGCGTGATTTTTGAAATGTACAGAAGATAAATTGCGGATTTCACATCTTTGAGTATGAATACTAATAAACACACCACATTCGACTTTTTCAGCTTTATATGTGTTACGTTTAATATTATTAAATTATTTTGGACTTCTATAATAACTTGCCGTGTTACAGTCATTTTTTATTTACTTTCTACCTAAATATTAATTATAGATTTGTTTTTGAAGTTTTATACAAACAGTATAAAGCGCTCAGAGCGATCTACCTCGATATTGTGAGCAGTCTGAGCGCGAGGAATCATGTCATTTGTGACGTCACATAGCTCACACGCTCACTTGAAAAATTTACCCTCTAAAGCCTTGAACATATTAGGCAACGCATCACCGTCGCTGTTGTTTTTCTTTCTGTGGCGTCTACACACAACCGATACCGATACAATAACCGATCGGTGAAGGATTCTTCTACTATTCTACGGATGTTGTACTAGTACGTTTGATCAAAATTTGTAAGTACACAAGTAGGCTCCTATCCACTCAAATCATTTCCTCCACACATGAAGTAAGTAATTAAATTGGATTGCGATTTTCATCGATTAATTAAGGTAACGGAACCTAAGGCAATTGAAAAAGTTGAAGCGTCCTTCAATTATATTCAAGTTGTAACATCGTCGAACATCCAATAACATTCAATTAATTGACGACACGATCAACATCATCATAGCCCTTAAAACAAGAACTGTATATATATATGTAGTTTTTTTACAATTTAATTGCCTTCGTGGTCTAGCGGTTAAGGCCGTGGATTTAGACTCGGAAGTACCGGGTTCGATTTCTGGTCGGGATACAATAATATTTATTTATTTAGAAAGAAAGAAGAAAGAAAGAAAATACTTTTATTTATCGCAACAATTACAATGGTTACAAAAAAAAAATTTTTTTTTTATTTAAAAACTTTATTGCACTATGTACAAGAGGCGGGCTTAATGCCGCTAGGCATTCTCTAGCAACCAACCTTTGGGACAATGAAACGATTTGTGTTGTGAGGTAGGTGCAACCATTAAATAGATTAAAAGGTAATTCAAATTAAATCTAAGTATTATATCTATATAGACAGATACATACTAATATGTACACAATACTACATATACTATATATATATATACATACATATATTATACACTACATATAATACCTACTTACACTATATGATATATGCAAGGAATAAATTTAAATGTATAAATCTATCTACTCTATATACCGAAATATACATACAGGTATGGCGATAACTGATTTTCAGCTGATGCCTTATGTTGGGTGAGTCACGGGTAGCAGAGATGTACAGTACCATTTACTAAATCGGAAGGAACACTAAATGTACAGTTTACATATATGTTTAACAAATGAGAATATAATAAATAAATAATGTTATAATAAATAAACTAATAATATAAGTCATAGTCAAGAAATAACAATAGTATATTAATAAATTGTTATAATAAAGTGTTATTGATTGTAAACTAACGTAAAGTGACTTTTTACTATTCTTATATTGACTTATTTGACTTATACTAATATATAACCTATGATGTAAGTTTCAACATAAATTGACATTAATAATAACATATTTATTCTCGTATATAGTGTTAATATATTGATAATGATGAAATGGATAAAACCTAAAATTTTAAAACTGAAAAACACAGTTGACTCTAATCATCCAAGTAGCTATGTGTAGCATGCCGTGTACACTGCCCTTGGGTTGCAATTCAGACCTTATGAATTATTGTAAATTTGTGCTTGATATGTATTAATTGTAACCTGTTAGTGTACCTTAAATAATAAATAAAATAAAATAAAAAATAAGATTAGGTAAGTTGCTGTGAAGTCTTTTGTAATGTTAACATATACTTTTTGAGTACCGATCTGAAATCTGCTAAGGATAAATAAATAAATGAAATTAATATTTAACTAATTTGTAATAGCTGGTGGATAATGCCATACGACATAAAGCTCGCCTGTGCACATTAATGTGATATTTCCCGAGTTTGGTACGCTAGAGACATCGACGAGCTTGCCACTTGTCATGATTGGCGTATTAAGTTGACCAAATGTGCATCTGCTTGTTTATAAGCGTGGTTTTTGACTACCCCGGAAGGGAGACGGTCGTGATTATACTTTAATTTACAAATAAAAATATAAACTAAAACAAAAAAAAACACGTTAGGTTATTACAAAATCTAATTCAAATATAATTCGTGTCCGCGCGGTACGTTGCCCACATTTCCTCGCCGATTCTTTGAGCGAGGAAAGAATCAGGACTCTTAGACGAAACAGACAAAGACGAGTAGTGATGTTATTTAAAAATGTTTTGACGCTTGAACTCCACTACAGGAAACGGCACAAACACGTATTATATCTTTGATTATTTTTGCACCCGCTCTGGAGGTAGACAGCTTTCGGCTGCGACTTCCGCCTATTGCGCTGTACCCCTTAATTAGATGACAAACAGGCTGCGTGCGACAGATGTTTCATTTTCATTCATTACAGCCCCTAGAACACAGCGTCCTAGAGCTCCACTGCTGGAGATGGGCCTTCCAGAACTGGAGAATTTTGCCTACACTCGCCACGCTGGCCAGACGGCTTGGCGAGTATATGATGTAATTTTTTTTTGTATGACAATTTATTAACGATACCACAAGTTGGTATTGTGGAACCGGGACCGACGGCTTAACGTGCTCTCCGAGGCACGGGAACGGTGGTGTTGTAAACCTATAACAAATGTACGTAAGAAAGGTGTGTTTCTCATTGGTACATGCCGGGTGGGTTTGAACCGGCCTTTGTAGGATTTAAGGTACGCGTTCTCACAACCGAGCCACCACCACGCCACGCGACAGATGTAAGTCTTCAAATGTATATATTCGCGTAGGCATCTGAAATGAAAATTAGGCTATAGGGCTATAATTACGAAGAGAGAAAAAGAACAAACGTAAAAAAAATAAAAAAATAAAAATTGTATAAAATTTATAGCCAATATCCGCTCTTAATATGTTAACTCTTTGGCCTTATCATAATTACTAAATGACCATTTAGATGTAATATATATTGCTATTGGTTGTTATAAGCAGATGCTACATAATAAATTGTAATACAGACATACCGTTCTAAAACGGCTATGTTTATTTATTTATTTATTAGGGTCGCCAACAGTGACAGCAACAAAAGATACATCGATTTTTACTTACAACTAAGACAGAATACAGATGCTGCACCAATTACAGGCAACCACCACATGCTATTACAGTATCCATTAACTGGGCCTTTGAGTAGCCAAAACAAAAACACAATACAATTACAGCAACAACTAAGTAAATCTAAGCAAAAACAAAAGAACATGATACAACCACAATCAAGCAACACAATTTTAAGGATCAAAATTGGTTAAACAGCAGTTCAGTTTACAGTCCCAGCCAGGATCCGCTGCAGTGACAATACATTGTGCTTAAAACATGCAAAGAATTAGCAAATATGTCTATGTCTATGTTTGATTATATGGTTATGAATATTTGCTTAATTATACTGCGTGTAAGTTAATAAAGAGCTAATTTTTTTATATTATAATATAGAATGGGGAAACACACTGCCTGGAGACCATTTTACATCTTAAGCTTAAGATTTAAGTCTCCAAAAGAGATTGCCCCAAACCAGGACCCAAATTTTTTGCAGCGTGCCTTAACTAAATAAAATTCAATAATAATAAGATATAAAAAGAAAATATTATTTAATTAAATAGTCAATTAGTTAAAATTTATGTATGAAATAGTTACAAGCACTATTTTTACGATTAGGTTCTTTATTATGATCAGGTACTTTATTATAGATAAAACACAGGATTTCAAAGTGTTCATAATTCACTTATTAAATCGACCGGGGTCGAATCTATATAATTAACAACGTAAAAAAAAGTTTTTGTCAATTGTTGTTATACTAGGGTAAAATAAATAAAATTATATAACAGATTAATAAATCACAATATATTGACTATCAAATAAAAAGAAAATTATTATGACACGAGAACATTTTATTGGGCCCATTTCTCTAAGAAAAATTGGCATTCTCATTTATATGTACGCGTAGGGATAGTGGCTACGTTATGCTACGGGTGCATATTTTGTCCTGTGCGTGTGGTTCGGTTGCGGAACAGAAAAAAAAATAAGGTCTATGTCGCGTTAATAAATAAAAAAAATATTAATATTCGTCTCTGTATCTGCATTTATTTCTTGACAGCTTTCCAGGAATGAAAAAAAAAACATAGGGTTATGCACAGTCGAAATGTACGTACGATGCTTCATACCAGTAAACCTGTACTACGCACTGGAATAATTACCATAAATTATTATCTGTACACGTATCCTTAATGACCTAATTACGTAATAGTTATGAACGATAGCGTTAAGCAGTACTATCTCATTTATTGGTGTCTAAATATGAGTAATTGTTTACTAAGAAAATAGTACTACCTTACCTAAGAACCGTATTCTAAGACATGATCTCTATGGCTCTTCCACTCAAATATTTATTTCAGCTGTCAAACGGGCACCTCGACACGTCACTACGCTCGAGGAATAGAAATGATAGGGAAGGCAAAGGGTCTAGCCCATACAGCCAACTCTGACGTAATATATCTTTCATTTCTATGAGTTTATGAGGTCATCGTCAAATACCAGATGCTGCAGAATTTGATGCTTTTCTTGGAGTCACTCGCGGCATTATAGCCAAAACACGTCGGGTAAAATATGGGTGTCCAGCCCGGGAACACCACAAAAAATAAACTGCAACTTGTATCCCATATTTAAAGTCCAATGTATCGTTTTCCATAATTATTCACATTGTAGCACATTATTAAACAAAACAACACCACTTTAGATTAATAATATCCACAGTAAATAAATTTACAAAACAAAAACTTGGTCATATCCATGCAAAATGGCGCGAAGAACCCAAAAACTCAAGGTACGTCGTGACGCTCCTTGACACCTCATTGAAACATGTTTATGTAATTTTCAGTAAAAGAGATTGCCCAAAACCAGGCCCCAATTTTTTTGAAGCGTGCCTCAACAAAATATAATTCAATAATCTTTTTTTTTTTTATTTATTTAATTTAATACATTTGATCTACTCCAGCATTAAAATATAATTTAATTAAATAGTCAATTGGTTAAGCTTTATGTATTAAAATAATTACAAAACACTATTTACACGATTAGGTTCTTTATTATGATCAGGTACTTTATTACAGATAAAACACTGGACTTCAAATTGGCGGGATAGAAACTATATAATTATTAATGTAAAAAAAGTATTTGTCAATTGTCGCTTACTAGGGTAAAATAAATTACAAATTATAAAATCACAATATATTAACTATGAAATAAAAAGAAATCATTATGACACGAGAACATTTTTTTGGGCCCATTTCTCTAAGAAAACTGTCATTCTCATTTACAATAAGTATACTATAATATCAAGAAGCCCAATACCCCACCTCGATCCTTGGCGCCGCATCAGACTGGAAAATTCTCATGGATACATTTGAACACCACTATAGGATCCCAGATGAACTAGCTGTATCAGCCTATAGGCCAGACATCTTAGTGTTTTCTCGGAACTTGAAAAAAGTTATCCTTATTGAACTTACCGTTCCGTGGGAATCAAATATTCCAAAAGACCACAACATGAAGTCGAATAAATATTATGATCTCACAGAAGAAATGATCAGGAACGGGTTCAAGACTCAGCTTTACGCAGTGGAAGTTGGTGCAAGAGGAGTTCCAGCAAAATCTTTGCATCACTTACTGAAAGAATTGGGCCTAAGCAGGTCTGCCGTCAATACATTTATGGAACGAGCTTCCAAGACGGCATTAACGGAATCATACAGTATTTGGTTGGGTAGGGAGAGAAGTAGAATGGTGGATGGTGAGCGTATTATCGCGCAATAGAAAAAAAAAGGAGGCCTCCTTTTCTTCAACCAGCCAATTGTCGGTCGCAAGCCCGAGACACCATTCTTCTCATCTCTTACCCACACACGATGGACCCGGCACCCGCACGGTGAATCCATGGAATGCTTAGAAATTTGTCTTCTTCTTCATAAGTTAATTTTGACATTTAAAAATACATTTTTTTTTTTTATCCTGCCCAATTACAGAGAAAAAAAATATGTTTAACATATGGCCACGTATTTGCTTGAAATAACGAAAGTGACAAGCTAACTACTAATTACGTGACGTATACAAAAATTCTGACCATTGATTATTTTAATCATCCTTTCTGCAACCGGACTTTAAGCTGATATACTTTAATCAAAAATATATTGAAATAGCTGTTCGGTCATGTAGGAAACTCACAAAGTAAAAATTTTAATGCCTGCTTTTAGGAAAAGTTTAATTTCAAAATCGTTTGAATTTGACCCAGTGGCAATGGTTGGGCAATAGAGTGGGCAGTGGTTGTTAATCCTGACGTACTAGCCTACTTCAAAAATAAACAATACTTTAATGCCGCTACCGCCTTTCCATTCGGTAACAAAATTAATTAATTACGCACGGTATATAATCATACATTTATCTGTGAGCATTAATATCGAATAGCGGTGGATGCGAGGAGGAAATTAAGCGTCGTATGGCAGTGTCGGGTCTGCTATGGAGAAGCTAAAGAAATATGCAAGAACCGAAACATTACGAAAGCTACTAAAATCCGACTGGTCAGAGCTCTTGTGTTCCCCATTTTCCTGTATGCTGCAGAGGCGTGGACCCTGCGCGAAACTGAAATAAAACGCATAAATGCTCTAGAAATGTGGTGTTGGAGGAGAATGTTAGACATATCGTGGACGGAGTTCCGAACCAACAAATCCATCCTGGAGGAACTGGAGATAGGACAGCGCCTTTCCTCAATCGTACAATCACGCATTCTCACTTTCTTTGGACACGTGTTGCGGCGTGGCGATACATCCATTGAACGCGGTGTAGTTCAGGGAAAAATCGATGGCAAGAGGATGCGTGGTAGGTCTCCGATGAGATTGAATGACCAGGTTAAAGCAGAAATGGATCACACCCTACATGAGTGCTCCAGGAAGGCTGCGAGACGAGTGGCGACACGGCTTGTTAAGCGCGCCACTGACACTCAAGTGACGACCACGACCACTCAAGAATATATACATTTTTATATTATTATAAATAAAAATAAATCTTTAATTAGTATTAAATTTTAACAAGAAAATTTTATAATTGCTAGTAAAAAAATAAATAATGTTGTGTAAAAATCTAAGGTAAGTCCTATTTATTAGAATCTAAAACTACTAAAACACGTAAATATCTACAAGAAAAGTACTGTATAATTAGTAAACAATATAAGCTCTAGTATTCCTATTTTAATTGTGATATAAGCGAGCTTGAAGCTTAATCTAAATTGCAACATTTAACTATATGGGTGCTGAGTGTAATCTATTGTGGCCATTAACCCGACCCGCTGGTGGATGGCAAAACTTAGAACCACCAATAACTTACCAAACTGAGACATAGACCGTTCGTCCCGGTGGACGAAAACGGTGGGCGACACCGGCACGTACACAAAATCGAGATGACGTAACTCTTGTTTCAAGCGTTGTTATTTTAATATAAATATTATTATGGCTAGCCTACAATATTAGTTGAAAGTAAAAATTGGCATTTGACATCATTGCAATTGGCACATACTTTTAAGGAGAACAACAAATAGGTGGTAAGCGAACTGATGGTGGTAATTTTCCCAGTCTGACGGGGCGGGGATGTATCCACCATTCGTGCCGATAAAGCCTGTAGAGTGTATCCACACGTTTCGGAATAGGGCTCGAATTGTCGTCATGCCCAGTCAAGCGGGCATAGTGTTAGGGACTGATATCAATCATGAGTGTCTGATTCCAGTTGCTAACATTCATGGACCTCGCGCCTTTTACCATCAGGTGGGCGCAAGATCACATATCGAGCAAATATACCAAAACAAAAAAAAATACATACAATGGTCGCCTGTCCACTTCGCCGTCATCCCGGCCGCTAAACAAAATTCACCAACACGTTTTGCGCATATTAGTTCATTTTTTAGAAAAATATACAAGGCCAGGACCCAACATGTTACTAACACTGTATAGATTTATTATGTTAAGGCATAATATTAAAAAGATGAGTGAAGAGAGATATATGAACCAGATATATTGTGCGAAAGTTTTGGGTAAAAGGCAGGAGGGCAAGGCAAATATAAAAAGTAAATGTCCTCTTTTTACTAATATAGAATAAGCAAACACTATGTTACTAACCCCTATGGATACTATTCCGAAATAAACGCATTTTATTTTATTTATTATTTTTTAAAAGAGGCCCTGGCAGACCAAGACTTACATATCACGATCAAATAATAAAACAATAGCTGAAAATGCATTATAAGGCCATTGAAACAAAAGGGTATGTATGAAGAGTTTGATGCATGTCAAAGAAGCAAAAGAGGTATGTCGTGATCGTGACAAATGGCAACCAATTGCTTACCCCGCAAAGGATTTGGCGTGAAGATATTTATAATGTATAAAACCTCAGAGTACAGATTTATATTCCGCAATGGTGACTAGTGCAGTATATTTTCGGTAAACAATGTTGGCGTACATTACTGGAAAATATACGCGATAAGTGCGTAATAAACATGTATAGTTTTAAAAAAATAGATGTGCTACGTATTAAAATTTATAACTATACGTAGGCATTCCCTTGTGCATTTTAGCCTTGTATATTTTCAATATACACGACGGTGACGTGGCGGTAATCAAATGGCCGTAGACTCGTCTAACACTAAGATACAAAAGAATCATTACAAAACCATGCTTTTATGTTTGTAACTTTGTGTGCTGGTTTTAGCTCAAAAGTATTGCCAACTGTTTCATCATTCATCATAATAGTCCCTAGAACTGAGTGTCCAAGACCGCCACTGCTTTAGATGGGTCTTCCATAACATGTATCTGGAGAATTGGCCTACACTCGCCACGCTAGCTATGGGTTTATGAGTGTCTCACAATTTTAATGATAATTTATTAACGATTCCGCAACATGGTATTAGTGGAACTGGAACCTGGCTTAACGTGTTCGCCGAGGCCCGCGAATGGAGGCTGAAAATATAGTAAATGACAAATGTTCGTAAGAAAAGTGTGTTTCTTATTAGTACATGCCGGAGTTTGAACCGACTTCTTTCGGCACCACTGCTCTATAAATAAAATAACTATTAATTTATATTAATATGATGTTAATTTTGCCATCAAGGAACCTGTATTTCGGAGTGTGCATCCTGAAGCGACTGCAGTTAATCTGCTGCTGGCATATTCCCGCTATAACTCCTGAGAAATGTCACTGCCGAGATCTCACGCTGCTTTGTCACTGATATCATGATGCCATTGTTTGTCACTGTCACTGACATCAATAACTGACACAAGAAAGCCAGTACTGTAAGGCTGGTTACACTGCAAGATCACTTGCGTTGTTCCGTAATTCTTGACATCATTGCAAATGACACATACTTTCAACGAGAACAACAAATAGGTGGTAGGCGGACAGATGGCGGTAATTTGCCCAGTCTGCTGCCCCACCGTTCGTGGCCCTAAACCCAGTAAAGGATACACTTTTCGGGATTAAGCTCGAATTGCTGTCATGCCCAGTCAGGCAGGCTTAGACATAGTGTTAAGGACTGACGTCAGTCATGAGTGTCCGATTTCAGTCACTAACATTCATGGACCTCGCGCGACATATATTTAATCTAATCAAATTTTACTCGGATTGTCAAAAACTAAATTTTTACTTGTGTTAATGCAAATTTTTAGCCTTCAAAAGCCTTTTGAGACAATACAAGCATGCCAACGTTTAATACAATTTTTCATACACTTGTTGTAACTCTAGGATGGCCTTTAGTTCCTTGAGCGAATTACTCTTTATGGCTTTAATCGACTAATAGTGGATTTTTGAGTTTTGAAAACGGGAAAATTCGCCAAATCTGGCGAATTGGCTGAGCGATGACTCTTATTGCGTGTTTGTCCAAAAAATGTGTCACAATTCTGCTGGAATGAAAAATGTGGATTTCATTCGGATAACTGATAAGTGAATGACGCTTTATTCGTTTTAACTATTATTGTTCTTGGTTACTCACAATGAAACCTCAGTAATAATTTATTTTTTATTTATTTTTTTATTTATTTTTCACAATTATTTATTTGATTTTCCTCCGAACGTACAATTAATATACTCTAAAAACAATAATTATATATAAAATTAAATTAGGTGAGTTCTTCGCGCCATTTTTCACGGTAATTAAGTGCATTTTTGAAATTTATTTTTCTGTGGATATTTTTAGTCAAAAGGTTTTGTTTATTTATTTATTTTATTTAAAAACTTTATTGCACAAAGCACAAAGGCGGACTTAATGCCCGTAGACATTCTCTGACAGCCAAACCTTAGGGACAAATTTGAACAAATATAGGTGCAATGAAAGTAACAGTATTATACAATTATAGGATAATTCAACAAATATTATATACCTACTTATATACAATGTGAATGATTATGGCAAACGATACATTGGACTTTATATATTATTTTTACGCGCTGTGAACTCCCATTATTATACCTGACGTGTTTGGGCTATAATGCCTCGAGTAACTCCAAGATAAGCATCAAATTCTGCAACATCTAGAATTTGATGATAACCTCATTAACTCATAAGAAAGAAAGATGTATTACGCCAGACTTGGCTGTATGGACTAGACCCTTTGCCTTCCCTATTTTCTCCATTTATCATCCATCGGGAGAAGAAAACACAATTATTATTTTTTCGAAATACTGGTAGGAATTACACGCTGACTACAGGTTCACAAAGGAATCTATTATATAATTCAAATAATAATTAATTTTGGTAGCAATTGACTGGAAATAATAATACTGGTTAATGTTAATTACTTTTTGTTTCTATCGTTCACTTATTTCTCCTTAGCCAGTACCGCAATACTTTCTTAACAAAAATAAGTTGAGTTTCGTATACATTGCTTGTATTTTTCACGAGTGCATGTTTAGTGTCGTGGCCTTTGAATGATGTCCTAGAGAGCCGCATGACGCGCAAATGCGTCATTATTTTAAATTTATTTAATTATTTCCACAGCACATTACAGAATATAAAGGTTAGTATATAATTGAGTTTATACATTGGCCAAATTAGGAAACATACTTTATTAGTGATACTTAGGTGTCTAAGAAAAGGAGAAAAAAACAGAAGAAATACAACCATAAGATATAGAAATTCAATTTAACTTAAAACAATAAACAATAATGCTAATCTAGTAGATATATAATATAGTAGATACCGACGAGCATATGCTCGTAATTGTCTTATGTTTTGTGGTTTATATACATAAAGTAAATACTTATATATATATATACGGCATTAACGAAATCACATCAAATTTGGTTGTGTAGGGAGAGGAGTAGAATTGTGGATGGTGAGCGTCTAGTAGTAACCAGCCTATTGTTGGTTGCAAGCCCGAGACACCATTCTTCTCATCTCTCACGCACACACGATGGAGCCAGCACCCGCACCACCTATGGAATGCTTAGAAATGTGTCTTTTTCTTGGAAGCTACCCTACTTCACAGCAACTTACCCAATCTCATTCTATTTATTATTATACTATTGTTTTTTCTTGACTATGACATATATTTTTATTTATTCTATTCTCATTTGTTAAACATATATATGTAAACTGTACATTTAGTGTTCCTTCCGATTTAGTAAATGGTACTGTACATCTCTGCGTGATTCACCCAACATAAGGCATCAGCCGAAAATCAGCGCTGCAGCCTCGGCTGTAGCATTTGCGCTGACCACCTATTTATCGCCACACCTGTATGTATGTTTCGGTATATAGAATAGGCTTACATTTATACATTTTTTTTTGTAACCATTGTAATTGTTGCGATAAATAAAGTATTTTCTTTCTTTCTTTCTCTACTATAGTAATATAGATAGACGATTCTGTTAAACAGTGTTGTTCGCCGCTTATCAACCGACTAATTAAGCTGAAGTTACTAGTTTTTTAAAATATTTTATACCAGACATATGATATTGCGCCCACTTAATGGTAACTGCAATCAAATACTAATGACTAACATGACTGACGCGAGCCTGATCCCGAAACGTGTGGATACACTTTACTGGGTTTATGGGCACGAACGGTGTATACTGATTGAAATGACAATGTCATGGCGAAATCACAATATGCATGCTGTGTACACTGCATTTGGATTGCAATCTAGAACTTAAGAAATTGTTGTAAAATGTGAACTGTATTGATTGTGATCTGTTTGTGTACCTATAAAATAAATAAATACTTCCCCGCCCCGGCAAACTGGGTAAATTACCACCATCTGCCTACCACCTATTTATATTAGTGTAGGAAGTTTAGCTAAACTTTGGTTTATTTGTAGAAAACGCGTAATGTACGCAAAATCTATTTCAAATGTCGTTTAGTATAAAATAATTTGGTAAATGTGTAAGGAGATTAACTTAATGGCTATTAGGGCCCTTTTATTGTATTCGAGACAAATCATTTCGCGCTGTACCCACATTATCGGATTTTAGGCGTAATATTACACTTATGTATGACAATGTGTTGAGAGTATACCTACGCCAATTTAGATAAATCCGACTAAAATGTCTCTCTCAAAATGAATATTTTGAAATTAAAAATGCTTGGACAATAAGTGTCAAGCTAAGTATGAAAAAGAATCTTTAAGCATAGTGGTAGAGATTGCATCTGCCTACCGGCTTAAAAAACGTAAAGCATATTTTATGATAAAACATTAGGGGAAGGCAGGGTAATCATGAACAGTGGGTAATCCCGAACGCAGCAATTTTACTATGTTAGAAAGAGATTGCAAGATTTTACTCACCGCCATCTTAGAATTCAAGCCATCACTAGTACCAGGTAGCTAGTGACCATTGCACTATCTAAAATTGTAAACCTACCCATGATAAACGTATTTATGAAAAATACGGATAGGAGTTATGTATGCAAAATTTGGACACATAAAAAATGTAC
This sequence comes from Tinea semifulvella, assembly GCA_910589645.1. Lineage (NCBI taxonomy): Eukaryota > Metazoa > Arthropoda > Insecta > Lepidoptera > Tineidae > Tinea > Tinea semifulvella. The sequence continues at coordinate 4,617,702 of OU342604.1, forward strand.
AGATGGGCAATTGTTGAGATCATTGCCGCACAAACTGATCTCAAAAAGTAAAATTGTGACTAATCTGTCGTCTGGGTCACTGGCGAACGATCGCAATTGCCCCACCAGTTCGTGATTGCCCTACTGTCGTTTTTTTTCTGGTTAAAAAAGTTATTATATAAAGATAAATTAATATTTTTTTATTGTAATAGTCTAACGTGTAATAATGTAGCTTTCGGAAGTACTTATCTTTGGATGTATTTCAAAACTACCCTAGGTATTCGTAATTACCCCGCCTTCCTCTATATGTGATCGGGAGCTCCTGCATTATGCATATATACAAAATGGCAAAAGCATTATCCAAGTTGAAATGTGCACTAATGTCCAGTTGCTCAGTCACCTATTTGGTTTACTGTCATAACTTACAAATTTATGATTTTGAGATGAGCTGTTTGGCTCATTGTAATAAACGATACCGTAAGTGATGAAATTATGTATATTTAAATGATTGGAACTTAAATTCTCGTTTTATTTAGGGCCGGTAACTTAATCCTTGGTGGCATTTGGTCGGATGAAATCGCGGCCATTTAAGTGAACAAATGACACTAACGAAAATTCAGTTACTGGCCCTTAGTTCTATAATCTTCATTTTCGACTAGAAGAATATTTTTGTTAAGATAATCATTATTTGGACGACGAGAGAATGTTGAAAGCAGGGTTCCAACAACCTCTGTTATTATACCATAGCTGACATTTTAATTCAGTGGATCAGTATTAATAATAAAAGTTATAAAAAAATAACAATAATGTTTACAAATAAAATAAAAATAAAACAAATTAAAAGAATAAAAATCAGGAACCTAGAAAGGAGCTGCTCCAGCCTGCTTCACAATCAGCTATGCTGCGTATATTTAACGGAAAGTGGGTAAAGATGCTAACGCATCTCGAACGGGCGGTTGAAGATCATTCCATATTTTGGCAGCGGCATGCTTGAAGTAGCCCCGGGAGCCTACACTACATAGGAAGGTTAAACAAAAGACATCTGTGTCTGATGGCACGTTTATACGACTTTTCTTGCAAATAGTCAGAACATTTGGTGTTTATCTGGAGTGTAGATGACACATGAGTATTTTAATATCCTAACATTTTCCTTAAGGATTTATTTTTCAACAAAATACGGTGCGATGTTGTCCATTCTAGGAATACTGTAACAAAAGCGTAAACATGCATTCTGGACTCTTTGAATTCCCTTAATTGTCCTTACAAACAGACATAATCCGTAAACCATGTGTAATTATCAAAAATAAGTATTTGTACTTACATCAGTATGCCTCGAGACCGTTTGCACGTTCATTTGGTCGGCTCCATATTCATGGCCACAAGTGTAGCATTAGTTAATTGATACAAAGCTACACTTGCGGTTACAGTGTTATGAAAATTATCCTAACACTGCAGAGGTGTTTTTCCACCCACTGATATTTGAGAGACTAGACTAAACATTCTACAATATTGGCATTTAAACCGACTTCAGAAAGGAGATGTTTATCAATACGACTGTATATTTTTATTATTTGTTTGTTTGTTACGAGATCATTCCGCCAATTATGAATTGTTTTTGATGATTATTGTTTGTTTGGTAGATCATATTTCAGAGGTGGTTATTTAACTTAACAAAACGTGCGTCGACACCCTCGCCGCGTCGCATCTCAGGGGGACAGCGCATAAAGCGGAAGCCGCAGCGGAAAATGCAGAGCGCAAGTATGTAAGTATATTTGTGCCGTTTGCTGTAGAAACTCTGGGCCCATGGATCCAAACGCAAAAAAGTTATTAAAAGACATAACACCGCATCTTGTCGTCTCCTCCGATGACAAGAGGGCTGGCTCTTTCTTCGCCCAAAGAATCAGTATTGCAATTCAGCGGGGAAATGCAGCCAGCGTTCTTGCGACCATTCCACGCGGACGGGTCATATATTCCTATCCTTAGTATTAATATTTATTTTATATTTTGTATTTTTTTTTTTCCTATAATAATTTTCTTTATAAGGTAGGTAAGATATTTGGGGTCGCAACATTCTTGATAAATTCGTTTAACACAAATTTTACTTTTTTACGATTTTATGGGTATCAAGAAAATATAAATATATAAAAACTAAAGTATATGCCCAGATATTGGTTTGTGGTTCTCTTCATTAAAAGTTTTTGATGAGGAATTTCAATCTCTGTTTTTTGATTGTCATTATAGTAACCTCCTTTATTGTCATTGCCGAAGTCAGACAGACAAGCACCTGTCAGAATGTAAATAAATACGTCACTTATAATTAATAAAAACATTCCTAAAGTCTTATAAAAACAATCTATTATTTTCTACGCTAAATTGGTGAGCATCTCTGGAGATAACTATATAACTTATTTATGTAGTTTATATATGTATGTGTGTATGAATTCGTATGTAATTTTATTAATAAATATTTATTATAAGCAATAAATAATATTCTATAGACGTATATTTTTAATATATTTAATTTTAATTGATATATTGCACCTACCTCACATAAATGTTCTCGTTGTCCCGAAGGTCTGACAGGCAGAGAATGTCAAGCGACATTATGTCACGCCTTTGTAATTTATGTGCAATAATGTTTTAAATAATCAAAAAAAAAAATAAGGTCCAGATCATCATAGAAACATAATTCAACTCCTTGCTGCTTAGTAGATGTGGTTCAAAGAGTAAGCTGTTAGCAGAAGACCAGCAGATTCCAGTGAAATGTTATTGTTTAATCTGACTTAAAAAAGATAATGACGTGTCATAATTTGACTGTATACGGTTTAGGTAAATAAATATTTTTTGACTTAAACTTTGGAGCAAGTTTTTATTTATATTTATGATTTGGTTTTACCTATTATTTATTCATTTTAACTTTCCTTTTATATTGTATTTTAATTAATAAACACATTTATTATTAATATTAATATTTATTATTGTAGTTCTGTACCAGAGCCTCGACAGATTTATGTTTGTGAAAATCAGGGCTGTGACTCTTAAAGCGCGCAGCTCAATGCTGAGCTGATTCCCTATTTGTCACCACACACTTTTAATTTTAAGTTTACTTTTTTTGTTAATGTAACAAATAAAATATTTTTCTTTCTTTCTTTCATTTTTAATAAATAAAAAATGGCAGGCTCAAATACTCTGAATACTCTGAAGACTGAATACTACTGAAGAGTAATATTTTAGTTTTATACAGGCCTAGTGAATCATTTTTATGAACTCACGAAATGTTCGAGGACGAGTGCAATATCAGGCCTGATACATTATTCAACTCTATAACGTCGTCGGTAACGTCAGCTCGTATCTTTGCTCAGAATAATATATAAATCAATTGCTGTTTTTCTATAGGTAGGATTTACTTTATACAAGTACCCAAAAATGCTTGTAATTAGTTTTGGTTCATAGTAATCTACACGAATACGGATTTATCTCATCGTGTGTTGGAACCTCTTTTGTACTTTGATATTCGTTATTTTTTTATTCTTATTATCATACCTTTTGAGCTGGCTATCTGAGGCTATGTGTATTAATCAATATGGAACTGACTGACATCCTAGGACATAAGTTATCTTGGTTAGGAGTCAGGGACCATCTTAAAATTGCCTATCCTTGTGGTTTGCATTCAATCAAAAATGTTTATATATTTGCTTAAAATGTAAAATTCAAGGAATATTTTATTTATTGTTTACTCAACTTTGTATATAGGTACCAATAAGAAAGCTCAATAAACGTTATTATTTGTTTGCGCCTTATCATATTTAAAAACAACTGTGTTTTGTTTATTGTCTATTAATTTTATAGACAACTAGTCTAGCGGAAGGGTGTGCCTATCTCGCTCTAAAACGTGCGATATCTTTCCGAACGCACCTTGCGCATAGGAAGAATATGTAAATTAATGAACGCGACCCAGCTGTCATAAGCGTCAGGAAGAAATGTGCCAAGGCCATTGCTTGCACAGAATTTGAAGAAGAAACATCAACCGCTCGCAATTTCGAAATTGCGAGAACAGAAGCCTGCCCGCGGCCAGCAGCAACCTGGCGACCCAAGAAAAGCCCAAGACCACCTGCAGTGAATACAAGTAAGTGCGTGTGAGCATCCAGCCCCTTCATACAGTCCACCTTTATAATTTATTAATTTTGCTCTTTTTTACGCCCGTCCATTATTATTATATCTCAACTACGCCACCAAATTTGTAAACCCAGTTTGTAATTGACGAACGGCGAACTGTACTAATAAAGTCATTATTTTAACAAGTGAGTGTTCTGAAGAGCTACATTCTTCACTACATTATCCCTTTTTCTCTATTCTGTAACCAAACCGCACAGAACAAAATATGCACCCCTATACCGTAGCCAGTATCAGCGAGTGCTTCCCCGTTGCTATAACTTTAATAGGCCGGCATAGTGATAGAGTCTGATGTAGTTTTAGTTGCTGGCGTCAGTTGCTCCCGTACAGCTTATCATCAGGTGGACGCGATCTAACATGTCGTGCTCGGTTTTAAAAAAAACTTCTTTGGGCAAAGTTGACCTGTCCGCGCTACTCGAATAGGCGTTGTATGGAGTTTCATTGTTGGTGTCCCTTTTTCTGGTATCAGTCTCCTGTGGCGGATGCGGATGTGGCCTGAACCACCAGGTTTATCATTCAATATTACAGCCCCTAAGAACACATAGTCCTAGACCTCCACTGTTGGAGATGGGTCTTCGAGAGCATATATCTGGAAATATTTGCCTACACTCGCCACGCCAGACGGGTTAAATTGGCGAGAGTCTAATGTCAATTTTAATGACAAATTATTAACAATTACATAAGTTTATTAATGTAAATAAATACATTTAATTAATATTTAATTTATTGTGATATTTCTCGTGTTTGGTACGCTGGAGACATCGAAGAGCTTGCCACTTGTCATGATTGGCCTATAGTAAAGTAGGCTAAATGTGAATCCGCTTATTTATAAGCGTAGTTTCTGACCACCCCGAAAGGGAAACGGTCGTGATGATACTTTACTTTTTTTTTACATAAGTTAGTATTAGTGGGACCGGCTTAACGTGCTCTCCAAGGCATTGAAACGGTGGTGTTGGTAATCTACATACATACATACATATCTTCACACCAGATCCCTTGCGGGGTAGGCAGAGACAAATGAGCGCCACTTGACACGATCACGACATACCTCTTTCGCTTCGTCGACATCCATCAACCTCTTCATGCATGCCCTTTTGTTGCGAAGGCTTTTTAATGCTCCTTCAGCCAGTGTTTTATTTATTTGATCGTGATATGTAAGTCATGGTCTGCCAGGGCACCTTTTACCTACAACTTACGCATGTTGGTAATCTATGACAAAATAATAATAATATAATATGGTGGCTGTGCATCTTTGGAACCAGTTACCGGTGGACATCCGTCAAGCTCCAAATAGAACACTATTTAAAAAACTGGTCTATGCGCACTATTTAAATTTACCATAAGCTTAATACACTCTCTGCTATATTTATTTCTCTCATTATAGTCATCATATAGTAAGTATATTATATTTATGTATATTCATAGCACGTATGTATGTAGTTTTATTTGTATGTATTAGTATGTAAATAAATATTTATTTACTAGTATATATTGAAGTTTAATATTTTTCTATTAGTTTTGATAGCACCTGCCTTATCTTGTCGTAACTGCTTTAGTTGTTCCAAAGGTTTGACCAGTATAGAATGTCTAGCGGCATTAGGTCCTTTGAACTTTGTGCAATAAAGTTTATAATAAATAAATAATAAATAAATAATATAATAAATAAATAAATAATAAATATTTCCAGACATCTCACACAGCGCCATCTAGTTTCTGTGGTAAGCTACGAGGCTTGTGTTACGGAAACTAGATGGTTATAAACTACATATTATACTTTTTTTTTTTGTAAATATATACATATTATACATATAAACATCCAGACCGAGACAAATTATACAATGTACAACTTGCCCCCGGTGGGAATCGAACCCACGACCTCCCGAGTTCACAGCAACGTTTGTTACCACTAAACTACGGAGGCGGTCAAATATGACACACCCTTGCCGGTATATATTATAACGGTATGTTACTAGCTCCTAAATTCAGTAAGATGAAGCATAGAATATCAGTTAAGTGGTATGTAGTGAAGCGTAAAGTTGAATCAGTAAAATATCTTCACAGTTTCATATCCTATAACTCTTCGAATCGGAAATATTGTAATTCACTTTAACTGAGCGTGTGTTCGGAGTGGTTTGGTTTTGGTGCATCAGTTTATAAATATATTCGGCCCATGGGATGAATATTTATTTTAGTAATTTAGAATTCTAGGGGAAGCATGTAATGTCGACTTTCGGGTTGCACATAGGCATGTAGTCTATCTTAATTCTGACTTGCCTGGTGGGTTACTGCTGTACCAGGTATTGTAATCTCATAGGTACTGATAACTAAATTTAAATGGTTATTAATTGATCGTTGTGGTGCAGTTCTGTATATGTTTTATTTTGTAAATCTGATAAAGCTGAGTTTTCCTTGCAGATTCCTTTCTCAGTCAGATTAAACATTAACAGGTCACTGGAATCTGCTAAGCTGCTGGTCTTCTGCTTACAGCTTACTTATTGGACCACTTTGCTGCTTAGTCTTCTACTAGCAGGAGTAGAATCATTCAAAATAATTAAACTAATGACGTTTCATAAATGCCTGTAATAGGTTTACGTGAATAAAGATATTTTGACTTCGACTTTGACTTTGACTTTAGAGACGGTAAGGTACTTTCAGAAATAAATCGCAAGGAGGAATAGATTGTTAAAGTTGCCAGAAGTTACTTTATAGCGGATTGCCGATATTTATATTTGACGATAAGGTAATAAAGGACATATAGAGAGATAAACTAAATTAATAATAAAATAAACTAAACTACCAATAAAACTAAAAAAATCAACCATCCAATAGGCGTAGTGTAGCACGGACACTCGCTGCGTTGCTCCGTTGAAAGACAAGGCTGACCCTTTAAAAAAGATATTCTCTATTCAAAGGATCACCCGTTTTCAAGCGGAGTTTTTACACAAGCTCACGAATTTTGCGTTTCGACTTCGAATGGGATGAAGTGGTGATTAATGATAATCTCCGCGTACTTGTTGCGTTTAAGGCAATAATTTTGGTAAATATTTTTTTTATTGGGTAAACCATACAGCGCCTAACATAATTATTAACAGATTAGTTTGTATTCTTAATAAAAACGCTTGTAATATCTAGTTATCATTGTGATAACAAAAAAATGTACATATGTCGGTGATTTTTAACCAGTATTGGTGGACTTGAGACAAATCGATTATTAAGAATAGAAGAAAATAATAGCACCACTGGTAAATTTATCCTCAGTTTGTTTGTCCAAAATTATTCGAAGAATTAAATCTGGTATATCTTTACAACTATATTCATACAAAACCACAAAAATCATTTTAATCGTTTAATAATTGAAATTCGACCCATGGGATGAGAATTAAAGGACCAAATGGAACTAGTTTACAGTTTGATAGAGATTTCGAACTGCCTGTTCACATTTCAATTTGGATAATGCAACGTTAGTGCTGTGCGGGCGAATAGTGAGGCGGAGTTGGCCAAATGGGTTAATCTTTTAACGAACTAGACCGAATATCGGAAAAAGTTTGCTCAAAATTTGTTGAGTTAATGTTTTTCTTTAATCATTCACTTTTCTACTCGCGCTAAAATGGGTATTGTAGTTGCAGAGTTTTTATTTATAACTATATACATATATAAAAATTTATGTCTGTGTGTATGTATGTTCCCTATTCATTTCAAAACTACTTAAAAGATCGGGATGAAACGTTGGGAATATGTTGTGTGAACATCGGCGAAGGTTTCTGACATAGTACTACTGTTGTCCGATAGGTGGCGCTGATTTGTGGGGCATACCGACCGAGGGTACCGAGCGGGAACCTAAAACTTGATTAAGATAGTAACACAAAAAAATATATAAAAAAAACAAAAAATAATAATAATACAAAACAAAAGTACTAAACATAATATATAATATAGAAGCGGATTCACATTTAGCCAACTTTACTATAGGCCAATAATGACAAGTGGCAAGCTCGTCGATGTCTCTAGCGTACCAAACTCGAGAAATACGAGTATCACAAATAAATTAAATAATAATTAAGAAGACAAATTTCTAAGCATTCCATGGATTCACCGTGCGGGTGCCGGGTCCATCGTGTGTGGGTAAGAGATGAGAAGAATGGTGTCTCGGGCTTGCGACCGACAATTGGCTGGTTTAAGAAAAGGAGGCCTCCTTTTTTTTCTATTGCGCGATAATACGCTCACCATCCACCATTCTACATTCATAAAAAAGCTGGGTAAACGAATTTTCCAAGAGTGTGGCGATCCCAAATGCCATAACTACCTAAAACAGAATATGTCGATTATAATTCAACGAGGAAATGCGGCGAGCGTTTTAGGTACCCTCCCTTGTGGTAAGCCCTTAGTTTATTTTGTAGAATAGTTTTAATTTCATAGTTATTTTTAGTTTTAGTTTTATTTATAAATAGTGTTTTAATCAATTTTATTTTAATATTTTTGTATCTAAGTACTTCCAATTAATAAATATTATTGTGTCAAGACCAGCAATCGAACCCGGTACCTCCGAGTCTAAATCCACGAACTTAACCGTATATAGCGTATTTTATTATATAAAAAATAGATTTAACTTCTCTATATATTTGTACGGTTCGGAGACATAGACTATAAAAGCCGCAGATGGAGAAAGAATCGATGCATTTAAGATGTGGCGCTGGCGTCGTTTGCTCAGAATCCATTGGACCGCACGACGAATTAACGTTTCCGTGATCTAAGAGCTCAAACTTGCCAAGGGACAGAGACTTTCTGCCGTCTCCTTTACCCGAATTCTGCAATATTTTGGCCATATTGCTTGCTAGAAGAGGTGCCGACAATCTGGAAAAACTTTTAGTAAAGTAGACGGTTAAATAACAAGAGAAGTAAGCCCCAAATTATGGTCTAGTCAGGTGACTGACCTAAACATCCCAGTACACCAAGCCATCCACTGCGCTAAGGTCCGCAATCACTGAAAACGGCTGGTGGATGGGCTGCGACAGAGTCACGATCCCCAACAGTGGAGTACCGACTAAGGAGGAGGATGCTTAATTTAGATAACTGATCGGTGAATGTCGCAATTTTACGGATCGTGTACTAGGATAGAAATGGTAAGATCAGGAAGGCATTTTAAAACCGAAAATTTATTTATTCGTGGATCAAAAACCGTTATAAGGATTTTAATATTATTTAAATCAATCTTCTCCTTCGGTCCAAGAGCACGGAGCTATAAGGAACAGCAAACAGTCGTCGGTATAATAATTTCATTAAATTTCCCTTATCGCTTTACTAAGAAAAGAGCTTACTGCGAAAAATAATCCTACAAACTTTAAGGAGTACGTCCAATTATCGGTATTTACGAATCTAATGAAATAATTACGTTGAGTCTTAGCTGGCTTTAAAATTAATGGAGCTATAATATATGAATGTACGCAAGCTGGATTGTACAGTTAAGGAAAGGCGTTGTCTATTCCCAGTTCCTCCAACGAAACGAATCGAAACGTAATGAAATGAAATGGGCGGTGATCGTTTGACAAACAAAATATGTTTTTTGTCCCATTATGGCTAACAGAGAAAATGTGTAATGCTATAAGATGACATATGTAGATATGGATCTATAGATATACCTTTTTAAATTGCAAAGACTAAAGCTAATAATAGCTTTTTCTGCCAGTCTACCAAAGATATTAAATAAGATAGAGCGGGCTTTGGTTGCCATTTTCATACGAAACTGGCATACACTATTTTATTTATTCTTGGGAAAATTTACAGCTTAATTTGTATTTAAAAAAATGTTATTTTATATATCTAACAAATTTTCACTATTAGCCATAACAAAAAATGATTTTTTTTTAGGAATTTTGTTAGGAAACCTATCACCACCCATCATTTCATTTCATTCAGATAACCGATCGATGTAGGTCTCTCTAAAATCTAAATATATTTTATTATATGTGAGGTGATTGGTAGTTGGTTTTTTACTTATGTCACTAATTATTAAGCCATTCACGTTACAAAGTCGTATAATCTAAATGATAAACCTCAGAAACCCTGCATAAGTTTTTTTGAACCTAAGAAACAGCTGCATGCAGACCAAACCAAAAAAATACTGGAGGAACTGGGGATCAGACATCGCCTTTCCTCGACTGTATAACTCCGCTTGCTCATATTCATCGGACACGTGTCAAGCGGCGTGAAGAAAATCCATCTAGAGCCTGCAGTCCAGGGGAATGTCTATGGCAAGATAGTGCGTGGCAGGTCTATGATGAGACTGATCAGGTAAAAGCTGAAATGGATCATCCCCTACATGGCTTGTTAACCGTGCCACTAGCACTCAAATGGCGACCACAACCACTCTGCCAAGAAGTCTGCGACTCAGAAGAAGACTTTCATATTATGTTTGATCAAATGAATTCATATTAAAAAAAAAAAACTAAATGAAAACCGGTAACTGGACGGTGAGCTTAAACAGAAAAATATTCCCCTAAATTAATGGAATAATTGGTAAAATCCTATTACTCACGGCGAAAACCTTTTGATTTATCGGTGAAACGTAACATAAAATTTACGGTCATAAAAAGGAAATTTATTTTGCCTTTTTTAAGGGCATATAAATCATTATTTCAATAATAATAATTGTTTAAGCATTTTGTTGTAATTATTTTATATCTAGCTTGACCAGGCGCAGACTTACCTTTATTTTTATCAAAATTGCTCTTTAGTTCCTATAGGCGTAAAACCAAGTCAAACTGGCTATAGGGGTAATTATATATTTTATTCATCTTCATATCCTCACGCTAGAGCCCTTGCGTGGTAGGCAGAGACAAATGAGCGACACTTGACACTATCACTAAACTCGTACCTCTTTCGCTTCGTCGACGTTCATCAACCTCTTCATACATTTTGTTACGAAGACTTTTTAATGCACCTTCAGCCAGTGTTTTATTTATTTGATCGTGATATCTGAGTCTCAATCTGCCAGGGACTGTTTTACCCACAACTTTTTGTGGTTCGTCAATCTTTCTTCGCTCATCCTTTCAACGTGCCTGGACCTAGCCTTTTCTTATTTTTGTCCCTATGCTTTCTTTTGCGTATTTCATTATTACGTATGCGGTCCGTCAAAGTTACGCCGGATATACGAAGCAACGATCTCATTTCTACTGCATTGACTCTACTCTCATGCATATTCTGACATATCCACGTCTCGCTTTCATACATAAGTATTGGCACCAGCATGGCATTGTGTATGGCGAGTCGAGCTTTGTCACTGACATTTCGACTGGCTATCATTGACCCCGTGGCACTGTTAACATTATTTCCTGCGTTCACTCGTCTTTTAACATCCCTATCATACTTCCTATCCTCAGTGTAAACACTGCCCAGATATATAATTTCATTTACTTGTGTCATATAATCTTTTTATTTTATTTTTATTAATATGTTTACTAATAAGTAGGTATTGTTTAAACTTTAATCTGTAACGTACTAATATTACACGGATTAAATCCGAAATAAATGAAGACATAAGAAAACAAGAAAATGCCAATTTTCTTTTCTTTATTTTTTATGCCTTAACTATTAGATTCAGACTATTTCTTTGGCAACGTTTAAATTGTGTTTGTCCAAAAATTACCGTATTTCGTTTGGCAGTGAATAAATTCCCTCGTTTCCTTTCCTCTGTGCGGATATAGCGGGTGATTGATCAAAGTTGCATCCGCTGAAAGGTAAGCAAATAAAGGCAAATGGGCAAACAGAACAAGCTGTGGAAATACACTTGTACACGTACTATAAAAACCGGTTATTCGGGGAGGAAAATATCATACGATATTGAGAGGGTATTATGCTTTGCATCTCGCTCGCACAATCGCAACATTTTCAAAGACTTTCTGTGTGTACTTTTGAGAAATGTAGTCAATTAACTTTCTAGAAAATAAATTGTTTTTTGATATACTTCCATATACCTACCTCATTACAGACAAAAAAATATCAAAAAAAAAATTGAGTATTACGATTTAAAAACCTCATTTTACTCAACTATATCTATGATTGTTTCTCCAAAATGTCCGTAATTTTATCAAAAAAGATTGGCCAAAACCAGGCCCAATTTTTTTGCAGCGTGCCTCAACTAAATGCTAAGTGCCCCAAATGGTGTGGCGTGTCCGGTGGTCGCCCCTTCCTTAGAAGGTCATTGCAGTGGTGGCACGTGTGTCGGATCCCGGTCCGCACCCAAAGGGCCTGGTTGAGCGGGGGGATGGCTGGCACATGCGTTATGTCCGTGATCGGGTGCTGCTGTGGGGGCCTGGGACCTCTGCCGAACACGTTCAATTTATTGTTCTTAAATTAACAGAGGTTTTTGCGTTTTGTCGACTTTCGGGTTGCACATATGCATGTAGTCTACCTTAATTCTGACTTGCCTGGTGGGTTACTGCTGTACCAGGTATTGTTTTCTCATAGGTACTGATAACTAAATTTAAAAGGTTATTAATTGATCGTTGTGGTGCTGTTCTGTATATGTTTTATTTTGTAAATCTGATATAGCTGAGTTTTCCTTCTCAGTCAGATTAAACATTAACAGGTCACTGGAATCTGCTAAGCTGCTGGTCTTCTGCTAACAGCTTACTTATTACCACTTTGCTGCTTAGTCTTCTACTAGCAGGAGTAGAATCATTCAAAATAATTAAATTAATGACGTTTCATAAATGCCTATAATAGGTTTACGTGAATAAAGATATTTTGACTTTGACTTTGACTTATTCAAAGTCCAATTTATCGTTTTCCATAACTAATCACATTATTAAACAAAACAACACCATGACCATGACTTTTGACCAACAATATCCACAAGAAATTAATGTATAAAACAAAAACTTGCACTTGACATCTACGCGCAAAATGGCGCGAAGGACTTCTCAATTGGTTAAGTTTGTTTGTTGTGAATTATAACGCTACGATAAGGTACCTTATTATGATCAGGTACTTTATTATAGATAAAACACAGGATTTCAAAGTGTAAATAATTCTCTGATTATATTGGCGGGATCTAAACTATTAATTTATAATTAATAATTATTAACGTAAAAAAAGTTTTTGTCAATTGTAGTTATGCTAGAGTAAAATAAATAAAATTATTATGAAAATACATTATATTGACTCAAATAAAAAATTGCGAGCAAAAGGAATGCAATGTGTTAAACCCTCTTAACCTAGCGATGATATTATTCCCGTTTTTTTATCTAACTTGTTTGCGCCCATGGACTTAATATATTAAGTCCATGTTTGCGCCTTATCATATTTAAAAACAACTTTAAGGTTGTCTATTTATTGTCTATTAATTTTGTATATCGCCATACCCATCCTTTATCCCTCTCATACGCACTAGCGGAAGGGTGTGCCTATCTCGTTCTAAAACCTGCGAGATCTTTCCGAACGCACCTTGCGCATGGGAAGAAAGTGAATATTATTGAACGCGACCCAGCTGTCAGAAGCGTCAGTAGAAAATGTGCCAAGGTCATTGCTTGCACAGAATTTGAAGAAGAATCATCAACCGCTCACAATTTCGAAATTGCGAGAAAAGAAGCCTGCCCGCGGCCAGCAGCAACCTGGCGACCCAAGGAAAGCCCAAGACCACCTGCAGCGAATACAAGTAAGTGCGTGTGAGCGTCCAGCCCCTTCATACAGTCCACCTTTATAATTTATTAATTTTTGCTCTTTTTCACGCCCGTCCATAACTAATATAATTCATTGTTTTAACTAGAAAAACGTTAATAGTACGTAGTAATGTTAACGTGAAACGTTATAGTTTACATACCTATAGCGAAATTAGGTAAATAAAACCGACACGTGCTCTTTAGGAAATTCATTAAACTTTTATAAACTCGCATACTCAAGCATAAAATAGTCGAGCGAGTTTTATTACTTCAGCTAGTCATGGCACAGTATGGCAACTATACAGTAAGACAACGTTAAATTTAACCTTCCGTAAACCATGCGGCACTTTGTCAAGGTGAAAGGAAAGACACCGAGAGGCCGTATCCGTTCCACCACCAACACTAGCGTCCATGATGAAGTGCATGCTGTCGGATCGGAAGATATTATTAAGACATTCATTGGAAGGTCACAACCGTCAGTAATGATGAAATAGGACGCAAGGAAAAAACCACGTGGATAGAAGTTATGTCGTGCACTACGTGGCGTTTCCTGGACCCCATCATCATTTCATATTTTTATAGTTATTATCTTTCTTATATTTATATTGTATGTATTATTATTATTAATTCTGAACTATTAGAGGATAAACTTTTTTTTTTTTCAAATGCTTATATGAAGCATATTTATTATCTTTGTGCTTTATAACAAAAATAGTACTTATTTATCAGCAAAAAAGAGACAATCTTCTTTGTATTAGACTTTTAAAAGAAAACTTAACTAATAAGCCCTCCTATGTACATTTTTAGTGCAATAAAGTATTTTAAATAACTAAAAAAACGTCTTATTTCGCTTAATCTGAGGGCTTAATAAAGTAGGAAACAAAAAATAATAAAAATCACTGCCACAAAATAAAAACAATACAAATAAAATTCAAATCCTAGTTGGTTCAAATCACCAAACGTCTCGAAATACATGGGGTTCATGGCACCCGAACGCACTTTTTTGGCGTCCGTCCGCTGCGCTTGCAAAGCTACTACTACATCACTATTATTATGCGGTTTGGCAAATTAGCGACTTCAGCCACACGATGTTTCGAGGTGTTCGCTCGGACGTTGTTAGATATAGATATTTTAGATTAGCTGGGGATTATAAAACTCCAGGTGGTGCACGTAATGTTAAATGGTAATAAAATAATAGTTATTTGAACACATACATAACATTAACAATTTTTTATTATTTGCTATTACTATTGTCCTGCAGCCCTATCTGTTACTTAGTCGCAAACGTTAGATTATCAAAATAGTGAATTCTATTATTAACTACCACTTTTAACTCGAGTTTCTCCGATCATAGCCGACCTTCCGTCAAAATATCGTTTTCCACTATTTCAAAGGTCACCCATGAGGTTGTAACTTCAAAATCATTGGGAATACTTAAATTGTCCGCCGCGAATTTATATTAAAATTAACAACATTATATTAATTAAACTAATATTATTTATTAACATTAAACATTGATTTATAACACCTATTAGGTAATAAATAAAAAATATGGCAAATACTGAGAGAAATATATAATAGTTTATTTTTTAATGAACGCATCGTAATAATGGCGCTTAAGTAATAGGGAATAGGGCTACAGGACTTAAATCAACTGTAGATCTTAATATCGTCAGTTCCTAGATCAAGACTGCCCCACTTCAGCCTTGCACTACGCTAGAAACATCAGATGTCATCGATATTATTATGAAAAATATATTATGAGAATTTGCTTTGCTTCGACTAAGGGCAGCGACAAATAGTAAGTAATAGCTATATTATAACTAACACAAAACAGTTAACAAATAGTGGCTGGCCTTCATAGATTTAAGAGTTTAATAACTTCAAAAACTATCATCTTTCGAAGAATAATATTGCACCTACCTTATGTACTTACTACTCTCGTTGTCCCAAAGGTTTGACCTTCATAGAATGTCTAGCGGCATTAGGTCCGTCTTTGTACATCGTACAATTTATTCAAAAGCGCGAGAATCGGGGCCCTCGTGCCTGTAAATAAGTTAATTTATATCGTGTAGAGTCATGCTACTGTTTTAGTTTTTACTGTGTCCATAGCATAATAAAGCAGCTGGGTAGAGTCGGTCACAAGATAAGAGTAATCACTTTTCCATGAAAGTAATATTCTATGAACAACTAGATACTTTATCTGGTGCTGAAGATAAAAATGAAAGATATATTTAATAATTCTTGGCTTTAACAACCAAACGTTAATAATAACAAAGACCAGATTTTTTTTTTTTTATTTGTTTTTTTTTTTTTAACTTAATTGCACTTTGTACAAAGGCGGACTTTGGACAAAATCGTTACATTTACAGATACTTAATTTTCGTACTTTAGTAATAGTTTATACCTAATATAACTCTCGCATCTAATTTACTCCGAGTTGCATATTAAAGTAGTTGATGCTTGTTTAAATTGTGGTGAGTGGATGAAACGCAAACACTGAAGCGGGTTTCATTTAGTTTCGCCGGACGAATCCAAAACGTCCGTCAGGATTGTGGGACCCGAGTAATAATTATTAAAAATGCAAAAAATATATGTCGTAGTAGCGGGTTTTTAAAACAATGACGTCAGCATCACTGTTAACATCATCATCAGCCTGTGTCTCTCCACTGCTGGATGTAGGCCTCCCCCAAGGCTCGCCACTTCACACGATCTTCTGCCACCCTCATCCATCCCCCACCAGCGACCTTCCTCAGGTCATCTGTCCATCTGGCGGGAGGTCGTCCCACCCTGCGTCTTTCAGTACGTGGTCTCCACTGCAGAACCCGTCTACTTCGTTCATCGGTTCTGCGGCATATGTGTCCAGCCCATTGCCACTTCAGCTTGCTAATTTTAAAAGCTATATATCACTGTTAACGTCATGGCTTTATTGACTAAGCTAATACTGAATAAAGATTAGTGAATAAAAACAAAGGGGCACTTCTTTTTCGTTTATTTTTATGTAAATAAACACTACTTAAAAGTAAAAAAAAAAATTACTTTATCTTGTCTCCAGCTTACTTTTGAAACGCCTAATCGAATGGTATGTCCAAAAAGACGTAGAGTGTGGCATTTTCCATGTAGATATTTATATAAGAAATAATATTTAAAAGTAAACAGCAGCCCTATTCTGTACTACTTAGGCGCAAAAGTTTTTAAAATGGAGTCCGTTAACTACATATATATCACGCTATTAAAGTTGATATTTGCAAGGCAGCGGCCAAGGTCGAGCGCTTATAGAGTTTATAATTGAATAATATTTCGTAATTATGACGCAAGCTCTTACGTAAATAACGAAATCCACTAATAACGTTTACGCCTGAGTAACACAATAGGGCTGCAGCCCTATTCTGCAGCATACGTTTAATTGTGAAAATAGTGAATTCTGTTATTAACTACTTACCACTTTTAGCCTGAGTTCCTCCGATCATAGCCGACCTTATGTCAATATAGCGTTTTTCACTATTTCAAAGGACACCCATGGGGTTGCAACGTCAAAATCATTGGGAAAACGTGAATTAAATACTTAAATTGTATGCCGCAAATTTATATTAAAGTTAACAACTTTTATATTAATTATATATCTACAATAAACATAGTTTTATTACACACATTAGGTAGGTAATAAATAAAAAATATGACAATTAAGTACTAAAAGAATAATACATATAATGTTTTTTTTTTAATGAACGCATTGTAACGTTATTTTGCTGTCATCTGTAGTGGAAACCTTTCTACGAGAATATCAATTTTATTAGCGTTTTACACTGACAGTTCCGTTATTTAAGGGATTCTACTATATAACGTTGGCGCTTAAGTGTGCCCCCGACCGCTTCGACACATCACTTTGGTGCAGTGGCTGGGACGTTAACTAAAGTCCTAAAGTCCGTTAACTAACCTTACTCCTCTATAGACTCCTATTTTGTATCTATTTTTGTATTTTTTTATTTTGTATTACCAGTGTACTTCTCAAATAAACGTATTTATTATTATTATTATTTCGCTTTGATAGGCGTTCAAGTAGCGTTTTCATTCGCTTTAAAGAAAAAAAAGCGGGCTATGCTCAGTACTTGAACACGACGATATAAGCTATTGTTGAAATATTAATTGTCGAATAGAATTATTAATTAAGAAAGTAATTGGGTTTTTTATTTTTAAATTAGTTTTAAGATTATGCCAAATATGACAAATAATAAATAGTGTTATAATTAAAATATAAATATATATAAGTAAATTAAATATAAGTAACAGAATAGAGCTACTGTATGCCTAGTGTGACAGTGAAGTTTCGTAAACGCAACTATAGTAGTAGAGTTTTTTTACTGAATTTTCGATGTTCATTGCCTGTTATTATAGCCAAACTTGCAATAACACGCAATGTAAAACAAAAAAAACGTAACTACAGCAGTTACGTTTTCCAAAACTCGCATTTTACACTAAGCACACTGGTCCTGCTATAACGCTGCAATTTAAATGCACATACTAGTATTGAAATAGAAATGTATGAACATTGAACATGTAGCATACATACCTATACTGGTACATAAATCCATAGTTCATACTTTTATTATAAAGAAAGAAGTTTTATCTGTATGTATGTCTCTTTGTACATCATTCAAGCTGATATTATTGGACCCATTTTAATGAACTTTGACAGAATTTTTCCGTGGAACTCAGGGACGGACATTGGCTATATGACTTCATCATATAACTACGACATGTGTGTGCGGGGTTTATCTATTTATTTCGCATTCACACTGTTCGTAAAGTATCACGATTTTGAGTTACCGCGATAATACTTATGCTGACAAGGTCGGCCATTTTAAATGTCTTCAACTATTTTGGTTGGACGTGTTTTGGCTTGTATCTGATTTTGCCTTGTATTCGATTGTGCCTATTCCAATAAGAGGATCAAAGAATTGAAAACAAAACATAATTGTGAAGCTACCTTGGACTAAAGCAAACAAAATGCATGAGCCAAGAGTTCGTTTGCAAGCGCAGTAAAACCTTGCGCTGATTACATAGTTTGCCATTGTCGATGCGAATGGAAACACTAGACGTCTGGCCTAGGCAATGTTCGCACGGGCAGAGAGCAAATTTCCTACTTGTGAGTAACTTGTCACCTCTGCACGCCAGACTTCCCGACGCTCCACGACGCATGGCACGCGACCTGATAGTCTAATCACGCTGACATACCGACACCTTCGCCACTAATTAGTATTAGTAAAATAAAGTATCATCAAAACCGTATCCCTTAGGGGGTGGTCAGAAAAGACCAGGAATCGAACCCGGTACCTCCGAGTTTAAATCCACTTCTGCTAAACCACAGAGGCAGTTTATAGATGGTAGTTTATATTTTTCTAGTGATTTATAGTAAAGAGCTTTACGTTAGCTCAATTAAATAGTGTGTCTTAGAGTGGTTTCACTCCGTGGCCACGACTCAGACTTAGCTGTTAAGGCACGCAGAGCCAACAGTGAAAGAGAGACGGTTTATAGGGTTTTAGTCCGTAGGCGCCTTGGGGTCTCCTCACGGTGAGTCGGGCATGCGTCCTCTCGCGGTGGCCCTTCAGGCTGGGGTCGTATTATTGATGATTTGTGGATTCACCGTCTTTAGAAAAAAAAAAAACTAGGTAGACATATTCTTATAGATCTACGTTAATAATAATAGCTTCTTATCATATTCCAAGCTATGACAATACCTTCTTTGTTGTATAGCTAAATAATTAAGTGTCCATTTTCACATAGAAACCCTATTTTTTGAATAAAGCCATTTTCAAAGAGTTCTTATACTACAGTATGAATGAACTGTGAACAATAGGTCTTGGCTGTTTTGTTTCTATTATTTCTACCTAAGAATGGACGTAGATATTCGTACGGATTCTGCGAGCGCTTTTCTTCATTTTGTAAAAGTATAAAAAAGAAGCTGGTTCACGTTTAGGCAACTTTACTTATTGTCCACTTTTTTAAAAACATCATTTTTAAATCAAATATAATATTTCCTTTGGTTCGCTTGTAACAACTTGAATTCAGTTAGCACTAATAAAATCATTACAA
Source organism: Tinea semifulvella (assembly GCA_910589645.1). Lineage (NCBI taxonomy): Eukaryota > Metazoa > Arthropoda > Insecta > Lepidoptera > Tineidae > Tinea > Tinea semifulvella. The sequence continues at coordinate 4,637,603 of OU342604.1, forward strand.
TTAGTAAAAAATCCGAAGGGCTCTTGTCACTGCTGGTGTACATCAATAGAACCATATGAGATTGTGCGGAGCGATGGCAAGAGACCCGACGGAATGACTGTTGGGCCGTGGAAACTTGGCTGGTCTCTGATGTGGGATGCGACGTGTGTACACACATTAGCTCCATCTCACATCCAGGCGAACTCGCCAGGCGCGGGGAGAGCGGCGTTTTCTGCGGAGAACCTTAAATTGCGCAAATACGCCAACCTTGGTACCGGTTACGAATTTGAGCCGTTTGGGGTCGAGACGATGGGCCATGGGGACCGTCAGCAAGGCGCTTGGCCAAGGAGTTGTTAAAGCGGCTGACAGAAAGGTCTGGAGACAGGAAGGCTTGCAACTATTTCTGCCAACGTATTAGCTTAGCTATACAGAGGGGAAATGTTGCCAGACTCCTTGGGACTATCTCGGATGGGACGTCTCTAGAGGACATTTTTTATTTATAGTTTAGTTTATTTTTAATTTTATTATTTAGGTAGCTTTTAATTTATATTTAATGTATATTAATTAACTTCGAATAAATTTATAACGATCCTGTCACATGACTTTGTCGAGCTTAGTGTCTAGGTATTCTTTTGTCGAATAAAAACACTTATTAATAAATAATATAGGTTATGTAATTCTCCAGATATATTCTGGAAGGCCCATCTCCAACAGTAGAGGTCTAGGACGCTGTTCTAGAGGTTGTAATGAATGAAATGAATAGGTATGTAGCTGGTGAAAGTTGGTGTGCTTTGTCTCCTCGGGAAGACCACCACGAAGCTCTCTCAGACCCCACCGCTCATTATATTCATCAGCTTCCGCTGATATGAAGTGAAATTACACCGGCGACATCGAAAACCGCACCTGGATCGTCGAAGCTAACCAGAAGGCTGATGGGTGGCTATTGGAGTCCTCGTCATTGCTTGTTCAAGTAAGTGGATTTTTACAAATAATTCCAGTTTTGGAGTAGTTTTGTAGTGCTATGACCCAACCAGGTTTCCCACTGCTGGAATCGAAGCAAACCAATATCCTATTTTTAAAAACCACATAACTGGCCAACCCTTTTGGTCAGTACGGCGAGTGTAGGCCAATTTCTCCAAAAAAATCTGGAAGGCCCATCTTGAAGATCAGTGGAGGTCTTGACTCCGTGTTTTAGGAGCTGTAACAAATAGGTATATACTAAACAAATTTAAATAATGATTTGACCGTAACAGGTAATTACATAATTATGTATGTTAGGCATAACATTGCAGCTATAAGCAGGTAAGTCTAACTTAGAAACTACTTAATTAAGATCGTGGCTGTAAAGATACTGTGTCAGCTTAAATTCAAAATAATTATAATTACTGTATGTCAGATAATAAATATATATTTTAAATGTGGCAGTAAAAAAGCCGTATCCATAATAATAATAATATGTCATTTAAACATAAATTCATAGCTGTTAAAGGGCTGGTGTTTTGAATAATGTAGGTTGATTGAATTTAAACAGAGCCTTTTTGAAAATAATAAAATAAGTGACGTACAATAACCGAATAGAACAAAGGACGCGAAACTGTGTGTTTATTTAGGAAAATAATACTCTTGGGGTCTACTATGAACATTTATCTCTGTATAGTTTTACCACTGAGCTCTCGTGACCGCGACGTTAGCCAAATTAAATATCGACTGATAAAAATAAATGCTGTTTACTTTAAAGATAAATATACTAACACGACATGTGACCTTGCACTCTGATGGTAAGCGGCGCGCAATGTCCATGAATGTTAGCAATTGGAATCAGATATTCATAACTGACACCAATCCCTAACACTATGCCGGATTCACTGGACATGACTGCAATTTGAGCCTGATCCCGAAACTTTACTGGGTTTATCGGCACGAACTGTGGATACTTTCCCGCCCCGGCAGACTGGGCATATTTTCCGACATCTATTTTTCTACTTTTCGTCATTATGTCACAAAGTATACTTTTGTCCTAAAAGTTAATATACGATTATTTGCCAGTTCACAGTCGATATCATAGCCCTGCAGCTTCGCCGAGATGTAGCTGCTCTGAGCGTGTTCTACCGGCTATACTATGGTGAGTGCTATGAAGAGTGCTATAACCTAATTCCTTCCTCTCCATTCTGCAATCGAACCACACACACAGGTCAGAATATGCACCCACATCGTCGCACAATAAAGAGTGCTCTTCCAGCCTCTGTTTCCACTTTCCTACGACCTGGAGTCCTTCAAGCGAAGTGTGAAAAGGCATCTAGTCAAGCCGGCATAGTGTTAGGGACTGATGTCGGACATTAGTGTCTGATTCCAGTTGCTAACATTCATGGACGCGCCACTTTCCATCAGGTTGGTACTAGTGGAACCGGGACTGACGGCTTAACGTGCTCTCCGAGGCACGGGAACGGTGGTGTTGTAAAACTATTACAAATGTACGAAAAGAGTAAATCTTATTGGTACATGCCAAGGGGATTTGAATCGACCTTATGGGATTTAAGGTAAGCGTTCTTACAACCGAGCCACCACCGCCTATGGTTTATATTACTTATTAATAGTATATATTAATATTACTTAAAACAAAATAGATTTAGAAATAAAATAAATTTAAAACTAAATTATTACCTACTATAAATTATGAATAACATGTTTTATTTTAATTCCAATAATTTATTGTATGTCACAAAGTATTTTACCTTCATTTCATTCATTACAGCCCCTAGAACACAGCGTCCTAGACCTCCACTATTGGAGATGGGCCTTCTAAAAATATATCTGAAGAATTTGGCCACTCTTCGAGGCACGGGAACGGTGGTGTTGTAAATCTATTACAAATGTACGAAAAGCGTAAATCTTATTGGTACATGCCAGGGGGATTTAAACCGACCTTGTAGGATTTAAGGTAAGAGCCACCACCGCGCCAAAGGTGGTATATTTAACATTAATTCAATGTCTTCTAAGTTGCAGCAAAATGCGGTAACTGTAGTTGTGACGATTAGGGTTAAAGGTGGCATCGATTGTGTCTGTTTTATGTTGAATAATTAAATAAATAAATATTTAGCCCAGTGTCACGGTAGAAGTATAAAATAACAAAATTACGGAATTTAATTACGGAATCAGTTAAGAATATTTATCTTTCTCACAGATTTTAGCGAGTGTAGATCGTTTGAATTGTTAATGAAACCGCCATAGTAGACCTAAGGTAAATAATACAGGAACTAACATTTATTTAGCGTATGTTTACTCTAGTGCAAGCGCACTGGAAACTTCGAATATGCGCCTCAGTTTCAGCTGAACATTTTGCTCATATATCAATCGCTATTTTAATGAACCCTATTCCTTGTTATTAAGCATCAATTTGGAACAGAGATGTATAGTATTATGTGTGGCCAACTGTGCAAACATTAAGTTTTCAACAAAATCCATGCAGATTTTACAAATATGCTTCCTCTGTTTGACTGCATTACATTAAATTTTACTGAATAAACACATATTTTAATACGAATACATAACTATTATGTTTTATAAGCCACACTTATTGTTATTATTTTATTATAAATACTGATTACTCGTCACAGCATCTAGAACACCCCAGACCTCCACTGTCGAAGATGGGCCTTCCAGAACATTTTTATTACTGGAGAATTTGGCCTATACTCGCCACGCTCTGGCTAGACAGGTTGCCGAGGTTCTAATGTCAATATTTAATGACAACTTTTTAAACGATCCCACAAGTTGGTATTAGTGGAACTGGGACCGATGGTTTAACCTGCTCTCCAAGGCACGAGAGCGGTGGTGTTGTAAATCTATGACAAACTAACGTAAGAAAAGTGTATTTCTCTTGGTGTGCCTAGGGTTTCAATCGACCTTTCTACGATTTTAAGAAATGCATTCTTACAAACGAGCCACCACCGCTGTATTAATTTTATAATTAAATTATATATATTCTTTTGTTATAATTCAAAACTGTTCTGGCCATGTTCTGGAAGGCTGATCTTCAGCAGTAGAGGTCAAGGACTCTATATTCCTGGGACTGAGATATATATACACCTTTCTTACGTACATTGTGTATAAGTAAGTTTATTATATAAGTATTTATATCTAATTGATGTGTCACTTATACTTTCATAGCACTTACAATTGTTCTAATTAGTCCCAAAGGTTTTGCTGTCAGAAAATGTCTACGGGCATTAAGTCCGCCTTTTGTACTTTGTGCATTAAAGTTTTGAAATAAATAAACTTGTCATTTGCAACACCATCGTTGCTGTGCATCTGAGAGCACGTTTGGGGAATCGTTAATAAATTGTCATTAAAATTAGCATCATACCATAGCTAACCCTGGGGCAGTGATATAAATATTTCGCAACAACAAGATCAAAATCGAGAATACGTAGGTAAAGATAACCCTCCTAAATACAAAAATAATTGTTTCTACATAAAATGGTTACACAGACATCTACATGTTTATTTGTTAGTATTATAATGCATTCCAAAATTTCAAAACAATGTAATTTAAGGTATTTTTTTAGTTGCAAATATTAAATGCAATTTTAAAAAAGCATTAAAATTATAATTATTTAATAAATGAGTATGTAATAATTCAAAACTTGCTTTTAAGGTAAACGACAATATTGTTTTTATTCTACAAAATATGATGACTGTTTCCATAATTGATATAGTTTAAAATACCTTTTAGTGGTTTGTTTACATTTTCACTCAAGAGTCGATGAATTTCACGTAAGAAGTATCATGAGTTCTTCGCGCCATTTTGCGTAGACATGTCAAGTGCAAGTTTTTGTTTTGTAAATTAATTTATTGTGGATATTATTGGTCAAAAGTGGTGTTGCTTGGTTTAATAATGTGCTACAATGTGAATAATTATGGAAAACGATAAATTGGACTTTAAATATGGGGCACAAGTTGCAGTTTATTTTTTTTGCGGTTTTCCCGCGCTTTTAACTCCCATATTTTACCCGACGTGTTTGAGCTATGGTGTCGCGAGTGACTCCAAGTAAAGCATCAAATTCTGCAGCATCTGGAATTTGATGATCCCCAACTCGGTTATGAACTCTGTTATATCTTCTTCTTCTTACGGTGCCATCTCCTATCCGAGGTCGGCTATCATTAAGGCGATTTTGATTTTGTTGGCCGCTGTCCGGAACAAGGATCTGGTGCTCATCCCGAACCACTCCCTGAGGTTCTTGAGCCAGGAAGTGCGTCTTCTCCCCGGTCTTCTGGAGCCTTGTATCTTGCCTTGCATGACGAGCTGCAGCAAGCTATACTTTTTATTGCGCATGATGTGTCCCAAATATTCTGTTATATATGAACATATATTATGCAAATAAATTACGTGTTTAGGACTGATGTATTCTGTACAATGTTCTTTAAAGACAATTAAAAAAAAAAAAAAAGTATCATTTACATTCACGTATATAAAAGAGTCTTGTAAATTAATTTACTGTGGATATTATTGGTAAAAAGTGGTGTTGTTGTGTTTAATAATGTGCTACAATGTGAATAATTATGGAAAACGATAAATTGGACTTTAAATATGGGGCACAAGTTGCAGTTTATTTTTTGCGGTTTTCCCGCGCTGTCAACTCCCATATTTTACCCGACGTGTTTGAGTGACTCCAAGAAAAGCATCAAATTCTGCAGCATTTGAAATTTGATGATGACCACATTAACTCATAAAAAAGATATATTACGTCAGACTTGGCTGTATGGGCTAGACCCTTTGCCTTCCCTATCACCTCATTGATCATCCATCGGGAAAAGAGAAACAAAAAAAAAACAAAAAAAAAACACGTATATAAAGGGTGTCTCAGAATGTTTATAATCATTTAATGTCCACTAAGATTTTAGATTAGTTAATACTTGTATTAATAAGATTTCTTTTTCAACGCAGTTGGGACATCAAAGCCAATAATGACACACGGCTAAAGTTTTTAGTCCGTCCATTTGCCGAGATTAACGCGCCTCACTCATTCCTCCCACTTAAAGGCCCTATTCTTGTATGAGACATCCATATTTTTTAGTTTAGACGAGGGCAATTTTTTTCTTAGTTCTAGTTATTCTTAGTTGCTTTCATAAGGGAATTTTATATAGACCCCGTCCCCACCTCTAACCTGTTCATTGAAACTTAAAGCGCCGCAAATATAAACATTTGCAATGATTATATATTTGTGGCCTTTACCGTTGAAACCATGGGACCGTGGGGCCTCGAGGCAAAAACTTTATTTAAAGAAATTTCAAAAAAACTAGTCGACGTCTCTGGTGACCCACGGGCTGGCAGCTTCCTTGCTGAAAAGATTAGTATCGAAATTCAACGAGGAAATGCTGCCAGTGTTTTGGGCACCATGCCACTGGACAATGGCCTGGAGGAAATTTTTATATTGTAAGGTTTGAGACATTAGGATGCTTAAATTTTTATTATATTTAATTTGTTATTTAGATTTAGTTTATTTTTCTAGGTTAATTAATAATATTGTAATTCTTTTATATTGTTTGTATATTACTTCGAATAAATAATTTATATTTTAAACTTTAAAATGTTCTAACATGTTTTCAGCGTACTAACGGTGTCTCACGGCGGATGTCCTTGAATTCACTTACCCATAACATAATTATTTAATATATACTTATTTTTTTATGTTTTTTTGTGATATTTATAATTAAAATTTTAGGCAAGCAATGTCTCTAGCGTACCAAACTCGAATAATTTAAATATTAATTAAATGTACTTATTTTAATTATTAAATATTTTAAATATATATATACTACTAACGTGTACTAACCGCAACACACCAATTATATTATATATATATATAATCTTGCCACCATTCCACGCGGACGGGACTTATATCTCTATCCTTAGTGTTAATAATAATTTTATTTTATATTTTGTAAATATTTTTAATATCAATTAACATTAATTACAGTAATTCTCTTTTATTGCTAACAGTACGCTAATACATATCCAACATAAAAATGGTCCTTCGAGCCGGATCTGGACCAGCGACATATAAATTTTGTTTCTAACTTGTATCCAGAATAACCCCTTGGAGTTTTGGCTCCATCCATTAGCCCGGCGACTTGGTGTCGATCCTTCACACCCTGACAGTGACGGAATTCGATCCCAATGTAGACAGAAAAGGAGAAGCCCGAATGTCCCTCAATAATTGCTATTTTGGATATATTGTACAATAGTTTATTGACTGTTTTAAACGTTTTAGCATATGGATTTTGGGCCTTAAAGAGTTAAATGTCATGTTTTTTATATATACTACGCAATATATTTAAAAATCTCCTCATTGCCCATTTCCTAAATAATCAAAATAATCCGACTACCTGATATCTATTTCTGTCTCTTTTTATTTGTTGTGTAAATAATACGTATTTTTTCCTTCATTTTCTTATGTATTTTCTTACATAAATTTTGTTAAATGTATATATTATTATTATATATTTTTATAGGTATTTGTGTATTAGTATGTAAATTATTGTTATGTATGTTTAAGTATTTGTTTTTATTTCTAATGCACCCGCAATCGTCTATCACACTCCCAAAGGTTAGCTAGTATAAAATGCCGAGAGGCATTAAGTTCGCCCTTGTACTCAACTGTTAAGTTTTTAAGTGCAATAAAGAATTTATAATAATAATAATGTCCAAGAATGGAAGCAATATGCCAGCCTATTAATTCAATTTATTCACCATAAGATACAAATTGGTTTTGTCAGTTCTACAACAGTTTACATATATCATGGAAGGATAGCAAATATGGACCATTAGGCAATGAACAGCCATCGTCATTACCAAATTAAAACTATGTAAATTCAACACCACCTAAATGTACTCGTAGATGCTGTGTAAAAGAGCGTTGTTATATGTATATATATGTTCATAATACTTGCATGTAGTTCATGTAATTGCTTGGTATGTAGTGTATTTATAAATTAGACTAATATTATTAGATTGTTGCACCCTGCCCATAATCTCTTACCATCCCAAAGGTTAGTTGTCAGAGAATGCCTAACAGGCATTAAACTCGCCTATGTACCTAATTTTAAGTTTTGGTGCAATAAAGAATTTAAAATAAATAAATCCCAAAGGTTAATTGTCATATACCTAATGCCTAAACTCGCCTATGTACCTAATTTTAAGTTTTGGTGCAATAAAGAATTTAAAATAAATAAATCCCAAAGGGTAATTGTCATATACCTAATGCCTAAACTCGCCTATGTACCTAGTGGTATGTTTGGGTGCAATAAAGGATTTACAATTATCACTATCACTACACATTATAAAACAAAATTCTCCGCCACATCTGTCTGTCTGTTCGCGATAAATTCTACTAGTGGATAGAGTGGTTCTGGAGGAAGGTTTTAGCATATAATTTGTTATTTTTTTGTATACGAGTACATTAGCGATATTTGTAATAGGTATCGAAAAAAAAATTGGAAGCTCCCAGCTTTCAACGAAAACGCTGCATAAACCCTTTGAGATATAACAAAATAATGTATGGTGGAATTGTGTATCTTATATAGGTCTACAGAAAAGTCCGCGATGACATATGTCTATCTCTTAAGGATAACATACTATATCCATTTTAATTCTTTCAAAAATAGGCAAGTATTAAGCAGTAATTGTAAAGCTATTTATACACACATGTTTTATTTTGTAAATCTGATATAGCTGAGTTTTCCTTGCAGATTCCTTTCTCAGTCAGATTTAACATTAACAGGTCACTGGAATCTGCTAAGCTGCTGGTCTTCTGCTAACAGCTTACTTATTGGACCACTTGGCTGTTTAGTCTTCCACTAGCAGGAGTAAAATAATTCAAAATAATTAAATGAATGACGTTTCATAAGTGCCTGTAATAGGTTTACGTGAATAAAGATATTTTGACCTTTGACTTTGACAAATACGGTATTAATCCTTATCATTTGAAATATGTTTGTGAAAATCAAAATAAGAAATTAATTTCGTGTTCACGGGCAAAGCCGGGTAGAACAGCTAGTCAAAAAAAAACCACATTAAGCCAACTTTATAAAAAAAAAATACTTATGCAAGTGTTTCTAATAAATAAATAAATAACCACACACACAACAAAAAAAAGTTCAAAACCAACAAACAGAACTACATATGTATATTGTACGGCAAATATTGCGGGGAAAATTATTGAAATGAATTCTCGGGCCATTACGAAAAGCCCTACATGTGTCAGATAACCGGTAGAATTAAACAAACCTTTCTATTTCCCTTATTTCCAAGTCGAATACATTATTAAGGTTTACCTCATGCATTATTCTAGATGGGCGATTCTCTTTTCTACCACAGAAATTAACTTTCTTTTACTCCTCCTCCTTAGTCGGTACCCCACTGATAGGGATCGTGACTCCGTCGCAGTCGTAGCTCATCCACCAGCCGTCTCCAACGGTCCTCGGCGTAGTGGATGGCCTGGTGTACAGGGATATTCAGGTGGTCAGTCACCTGACTGGACCATCGCTAGGGGCTTCTTCCTCTTGTTCTTTTACCGTCTACCTTGCCCGTGATTAGAAGTTTTTCTAGATTATCGTCTTTTCTTCTTGCAATGTGGCCAAAGTATTGCAGAATTCGGGCCAAGCAGACGGTAGAGAGTCTTTGCTCCCTGGTCAGCTTAAGCTCTTCGAGAACAGAAATGTTAGTACGTCGTGCGGTCCAAGGGATTCTGAGCAAACGACGCCAGCACCACATCTCAAACGCATCAATCCTCGCTCTATCCGCGGCTTTTATGGTCCATGTCTCCGAACCGTACAGAAAAATGGAGAAGACAAGTGTTCTCACGATGTGAATTTTTGTCTTTCTGTATATGTTGCTGTCACCCCATTTTCTTTTACAAAAATAAGGTAATTAAAAATTATCTCGTTAAATATTATCATTATGACATCAGAATAGACTAAAATACAAAATGCAAAAAATTAATTACACTTAGCCTTGTTTGCACAGAAAAGAAGTCTCTGTAATCGTCATATCATAGTTAAAAATGGAGTCGAATATACCGATTTATTTTAAAAGTCATCAGTATTCAATGACATTTTTAAATTTAATCGTTACAATTTCATAGACTTCGTTTTGATGCAATCCAGCGTAAAACATAATACCATTATAGTAAATAACAAAATACAAAGGAACCATAAAATTTTAATATTATTTTATGTTTATATTATAATTAAAATTAATTAAATATCAAAAAAATAAGAACAGATTAGCAGAAAATCATAACAGAGTAATAATTATGTAATTTATTTGTGATATTTGACGAGTTTGGTACGCTAGAGACATCGCTGAGTTTTCCACTTGTCATGTATTATAGTAAAGTTGGTTAAATATGAATCCGCTTCTATTAAAAAAGAAAGAAAAAATTCTGATCACCCTGAAAGGAATACGGTCGTGATGATAATTATTAAAACAATAATACAATAAATAACAAATAAGTACAGATAATAAAGGAGAAAACAAAATATTCAAATAGAGCATTATGAATAATAATAATACCTTTTTAAATAAAGTTTTTTTTTTTTTTTCATGAGAAAAAAAATATATATTCGAAGTAATATACAAACAATATAAAAGATTTCAAAATTAAATAAACTTTATTAAATCAAAATCTAAATTTAACCTAAAAAATAAATATAATAATAATTAATACATAGAAAATAAAAATACATACTTACAAAAAAAATAGCTCCTCCAAATCGCTGTCTTGTGGCAAGATGCCCAATACGGTTCGTCACGGTCAGATCAGTTAAAATTATAAAAACTATAATGAAAGTACGCGAAAGTTCAAAAAATTCATTATAAATTAGTCAAGTACAAAATGCGGTGGTGGCTCGGTTGTAAGAAAATCCTACAAAGGTCGGTTCAAACCCCCCGGAATGTACCAATAAGAAATGAACTTTTCTTGCATACATTTGTCATAGATTTACAATACCGTCCCCGTGCCTTGAAGAGCACGTTAAGCCGTCGGTTCTATTAATACCAACTTAAGGAATCATTAAAAGAATTGTCATTAAAAAATGGTCATCAAAAATTGACATTAGATTCTCGCCAACCCGTCTGGCCAGTGTGGTGAGCCAAATTCTTCAGATATATGTTTTAGAAGACCCATCTCCAAATGTGGAGGTCTACGACGTGTGTTCTTATTTATTTATTTATTTACTATAGGTACACAAACAGATCACAATCACAATCAGTTCACATTTTCCAGCAATTTCTTAAGTTCTAGATTGCAATCCAAAAGCAGTGTACACAGCATGCTTATTGTGATTTAGCCATGACATTGTCATTTCAATTAAATTATTTCATTTCAGTGAAATATGTCAAAAGGAAAATAATAATAATAATAAAAATGGTATGTCAAAGAATAAGGTAGTAAATCAATAATAATAATTAATTAGTCCTCGGAACATTGGGTTCATCTTTTCCTGGATTCGATGACATGTAGATTATAATCAAGATATTTGTACGTATTTAGTTTTTATATTAATTAGGTTTATCTTTTAGTTTATTTAATTTAAGGTTTTGTTTAGTTTATTTTTATCTTATTAGAAGAAATTAAAAACTTATTACTGTTAAAAATAATAATAATTTAAAAAAGCCATGAAAATTTAAAATAGAAATAATAATATCATTTTATTATTATTTATCATTACAGATTGGGTGTTTTAAATTCGCATATAGCATTTATATTACTAAAAAACTGCCTTTTTGTTCCAAAATTAATATATGCACTCCGCGCAAGCCCTATCTGGAAATTTCCGGCCCTGCTCGATCAATTGGATGCCACCTTAAAAGAAACTCTTGAAAAAATTCTAAATTTATCATTTGATGAAATTTCTTGGTCCCAAGCAACCTTGCCTGTTAAATTCGGTGGCATCGGCGTGCGAAAAATTTCTAGTATTGCTTTACCGGCGTTCTTATCTTCGGTGCACAGTGTTCAAGATTTAAGTTCAAAAATCTTAAATCAAAATCGTATTGAATTAACATGTGCACTGGAGGCAATTAGAGCCTGGAAAATAAAATGTCCCAATGATGATATTCCAAAGGAATCAAACTTTCAAAAACTTTGGGATACACCATTGGTACAAAACACCTATAAACATTTGGCTCAAAATCCAATCAGTGATCAACATCGCGCCCGGCTTCTGGCTTCAGTAGAAAAGGAATCCGGCCACTGGTTACACGCACTGCCTTCTGCGAACCTCGGCACACTGCTTGACGACGAAAGTTTCCGTATCGCCGTTGGTCTACGGTTAGGGGCACCATTATGTATCCTACATAGATGTCCGTGTGGAAAGGAGGTCGACTGTCTTGGAGTTCATGGGCTCTCCTGTTCCAAAAGTGCGGGCAGATTTTCCCGCCACGGCTCCCTTAACGATACTATAAAAAGGGCTCTAGCCACCATCGAGGTTCCAGCTCTTCTAGAGCCTGTTGGAGTTATCCGAGATGATGGCAAGAGACCCGATGGTATGACGTTGGTCCCCTGGGAACGGGGACGTGCTCTAGTGTGGGACGCCACGTGCGTCGACACCCTTGCCGCGTCGCATCTCAGGGGGACAGCGCATAAAGCGGGAGCCGCGGCGGAAAATGCGGAGTCCAGCAAGCGGCGCAAGTATGTAAGTATATTAAAAGATTACATATTTGTGCCGTTTGCTGTAGAAACTCTGGGCCCATGGAGTCCAAGCGCAAAAAAGTTTTTAAAAGACATAACACCGCGTCTTGTTGTCTCCTCCGGTGACAAGAGGGCTGGCTCTTTCTTCGCCCAGAGAATTAGTATTGCAATTCAGCGGGGAAATGCAGCCAGCGTTCTTGCCACCATTCCACGCGGACGGGACTTATATCCCTATCCTTAATATTAATTTTATTTTATATGTTGTAAATATTTTTTCGAATAAATGTATATATAATTTTTTCACGGCATTAAATGTTCATAGAAGCTTATTGGCCTTTTATTATTGGCAGTAATAAAAAACTAAAAAAATAAAAATATGTCTAATCGAGAATAGCCCACCGGTACATCCACCTGTATCAAATATTCGAACCCACACAATTGGGTACAGCCATAAATCTGCTATAAATTCAGTCCGGACTTGTTTTCTTTCCTCTGTAAGAAAATTCCGAACAGATTTAAGTTTTCTTTTCAATTTAGCACTCTTTGTTTTTCGAGGTATTTTTTATTGGCTTTTGTTGTTTTGAACAACCTACAAGTTTGGATATTGGAAAGCGGTTGAGCTCGTGGTTTTGGCGCAAAATGCTCATACAGCTCTATTTTCAGTCAGACAGAATTCTATTATAGTCGTATATAACTGCCTCCGTGGTCAAGCAGTTAAGTCCGTGGTTTTAGACTCGGATTGGAGAGAAAATAATATTTAATAATTTAAATAAATAACTACATAAAAAAAATATTTTATTATTATTTGTGATATTTCCCCAATTTGGTACGCTAGAGCTCTTAATAAGAGGTTGATAAATGTTGAAGAAGCGAAAGAGGTATGTCGTGATCGTGACAAGTGGCGCTCAATTGTCTCTGCCTACCCCGCAAGGGATTTGGCGTGAAGATATGTATGTATGTAACTACTCACATTTTCTAAATAGCTCCAAACAAAATTTGTAAGTATAATATCTATGTTTTATATATTATTTATTAGTATTTAGTATATTAATACTATAATCTAAAAATAAATAGTAAAGTAAAGTATCATCACGACCGTTACCCTTTCAGGGTGGTCAGAAACCACGCTTATAAATAAGCGGGTTCACATTTAGCCAACTTTACCTATAGGCCAATCATGACAAGTGGCAAGCTCGTCGATGTCTCCAGCGTACCAAACTCGAGAAATATCACAAATAAATTAATAAATAAGGAATCGAACCCGGTACCTCCGAGTCTAAATCCACGGACGTAACCGCTAGACCACGGAGGCAGTTTCTAAAAATGTATATTTTTATTCGAAGGAAGTAAGATACAATGATTAAAAAAAAAACTGTTGGCAGAAATAATTGCCAGCCTTCAAGTCCCCAGATTTCTTCGATAGCAGTTTGGACAACTCCTTGACCTGTACCGAGGTTGGCGTATTTCCGCAGGTTGAGGTTCTGAGCAGAAACCGCCGCACTTTCTGCGCTGCACGAGGTCGCCTGTATGTGAGATGGAACTAATGTGTCTACACACGTCGCATCCCACTCCAGAGACCTGACAAGTTTCCATAGCCCAACGGTCATACCATCGGATCTTTTGGCTAAGAAAAGTGATTTTGTCATTGATACTTGGATAAGTTATTCTTTAGAAATTAATAAAATTGGAAGCAATCGAGGTAAGAGCACAACAATTTCTTGCCACGATAAATCTGTTCTCAAGGAGCCAGGTTCTTAGATAAAATAGTGCGATCGTTAATCTGACCGTCTTGACGGCTATGCTCAGGATAAACCTAAAGACAGGAACTACAGTCTGTTCCTATCAAACAATGCTTGAATATCAACAATAAAACTTTTTTTATTTATTTTATATTTTGCTTGATATGTGTACGCGGTGTTCAAGAATGGAAGCAAGAAGTCAGCCTCTCACTCACAACTGAGATCAGTCCCTATCACTATGCCGGCCTATTTAATTATCCAGTAATTATGTTGGACTGTATAATTTAATTTGTAATAAAATATTTTTACTTCTTCGTCGTTTATTGTCTGTATCTAGCCATACTGCTTTTATTACACTACCCTTAATCGGCCTGTCGTCGTACAGATGTATTATTTTATGACTTTTTTCAGTTCTAGCAAAGTGAAAAGCTACATTTTATGATGAGCATCTTGTAAATTCAATTTATGAATGTTTATCGCCTTTGAATCCGTCTCGCTCACACAATACAATATGTTAATTGATTGATTGATTTTCTTTAAGTCTGAGTACTGTGTTTTTTTGAGAAATTTAGTCTATCAACTTACTACAAAATTATGGATATTTTGGATTATTTAGATATGATCAGGAACGAGTTTCAATGCTCAGATCTACGTAGTAAAAGTTGGTATGAGAGGAATTCCAGCAAAATTCTGCCGTTAATACATTAAACACACGATAGACCCGGGCACCCGCACGGTGAATCCATGGAATGCTTATTAATTTGTTCTTCTTTCATATACTTAATTTTAGACAGAGATAAATAGAAAAACGACGGTTTTTCTCCATTTTACTAAAACAATAAAATCTATCTTCAAAATGTCTGTATATTTATTTCTATAAAGTTGATAGACACGTTACTCAAAAGTACAGAATTGAAAAGTGTTTGAGCGATCGAGAGGGATGCAAAAGACTTAAAGTTTTGTTTTATATTTTAATTATGTCGTTTGGAATGAATCATAGTATTCACTCAAAGCGATAGCTAATTTATCACGGCCGACATCGACTTATCAACCTCCTTCTTAGAAATGGCATAATTATTATTGTTTTTGCGATCCCATGATTGAGTGACGCACTTTAGGAAAATCTGCCTATTTAGGTTCATTAATAAATCTATTATTATAGTTTCTGGCAAAACTGTCTGTCAGATTTAACGCTACTGTCTGAAAGGACGATTAAAGTGTTAATTTTGTTAGTAAGTTATGATAATGAAAACTGATAACATGAAGATATAAGTATATTAATCTGTAAACATACATTATACAAATTATCAAAAAAAAAAAAAAAACAAACAAAAATCTGTGCAGTTTTACGTACGATGCACCGTCTGGTTATTTTGCGGTAAATTATATACATAAATTATAATAACAGTTATTATTTTGCGTGGACCTATTAAATGCAAGTTTTGTGTGGATATTATTGGTCAAAAGTGGTGTTGTTTTGTTTAATAATGTGCTACAATGTGAATAATTATGAAAAACGATAAAATGGACTTTTCTCGCGCTGTCAACTCTCATATTTTACCCGACGTGTTTGAGCTATGGTGCCGCGAGTGACTCCAAGAAAAGTATCAAATTCTGCAGCATCTGGAATTTGACGATGACCTCATTAACTCATGAAAAAGAAAGATATATTACGTCAGATTTGGCTGTATGGGCTAGACCCTTTGCCTTCCCTATCACCTCATTCTACATCCATCTGGAGACGAGAACACAAAATAAATAACAGTTATCAATTAGTGATTTATATTTTACTAGCTGTCTTACCCGGCTTTGCCCGTGTAAACAGCGACACAAAATTAATTTCGTTGCGCATTATTTATTTATTTATTTATAATAGGGTAGCCAATAGTGCTAACATCACACACTTATTTGTACTTAACACTAAATCAGAAGTTAGATGTTGCACCTATTATAGGCGACCACCACATTACCACAGTAGCCTTTATTGCCTATAAGAAATAACAAAATTATAAAATTTACAATAAGTATACAAAAACAAAGCTGAAATTTTTTTTTTAAATATATATATAATAAACATACAATTCCTTTTAGAAATAATAAAAAAAAGGTAACGAAATATTTAGATATTTATTTAATTTGCATGGTGTAAAGGGAAAAAATAATATTTATGAAATGCTTAAGCCAACTAACGTATTTAAAATAGGATTGATACCGTATTTGTTTAAATATTACCACTTTATCACTGCCCATTAAAAAAAATATTAAAATAGATACAGGGTGTTATCTTTAAGAGATAGACATATGCTATCGCGGACCAAGACTAGGGTTAGTCTTGCAAAAAAGCAAGAACAAGATCATGACTGCAAGAACAAGACCAAGATAGGTGAACACTAATTGTCTCTGCCCCTGAATTCCAAACAACTAAGTTTAATTGATAAATTATTAAAATTAACATCGCAAATTAAGTTAGGTCCAATTTGAGTTTGGCAGATTTTCAGGAAGCGCCGCGCGCCGTCTAAGCATGATAATTGTCTGTAACTTTATGAGGGGCTGAGGGAAGGGGCTGGGAGGGGAGGGGTGGGAAGTAAAGAATTAATTTATTTAATTAAAGACCTTCGGAAGTTCAGAAAAGGGAGGACTTGTGTAAACTAATCAGCATGCTTATTCCTGTCAATGTACCTATAGATTGTATTGTCATTATTTTTACAATAATATTTTTGGACATTTCTCTTTTGCCTACATTTTGTGTTACACATTTTAGTTTTATATAAATTGTAAAATGTATGTTAAGTTGTTGTTATATTTGTTATTATTTTTAGAAAAAATGAATTCGTACACCACATGTATAACTAACCTAATAACTATGTACCGAAAAACCACGAATAAATGATTTTGATTTAATTTGATTTGTTTCCAACTCGATCGAAATCGAATCAAAAATTATTACATTTTATAAATAAACAAAAAAAAAAATTGGCGTTAAAATCAAACATGTCATTAAATGGTTCAGCATTTTTTAATATGACATATTATTAATAAATTTATTTATATTTTCTTTTTCTTATCTAGTTTTAATGATGATGCCCTTGTGGCAGATTTCTATGTTTAATAATATTAGTTATTTGACATATTTTAGTGTTGTATACATATATATATATATATATATATATATATATATATATATATATATATATATATATATATATATATATATATATATATATATATATATATATTAGATTATAGTAGTACCTTGTAGTACTTGACATTTTTATTTTAACATAGTTTGACATTATTAATTAGTATTTAAATTTTATTTTCTGTATTTGATTATTTAGCATTCAATATGGCTCTTCCATAATTGTATTGATAGTTTGGGCTGTTTCTGGTCTTCGTCGTGTTGTTTCGTATTAAGCTGTCGGACCATGATTGTGTTATCTCGCTTACTGTAGGTAACTAATATTGGTTACAGAATATTATAAATTGACTTAACCAAGTGTTCCAGACGGTCCCTACGGTGATAAATAAATGAAATGAAATGAAATGGCTAGCATGGGCAATTGCCATGCTAACAGAGCTGGTAAGTAAACGCTTTTATTACTTACTAAATATTTCTATAACCGTCAGTTACACTGTATGTAAGTCCAGAAAACAACTTGTTCGTCATCATCAACAGCTCGTGTCACTTAATCGTTACAGCCTCTACTGCTGGAGATGGGCCTTCCAGAACATATGTCTGGAGAATTAGCCTACACTCGCCACGCTGGCTAGACGGGTTGGCAAGAAGTGACTTAACTAAAGAATTTTACATGTTCTCTTGCCACGCTCATTTAACCCCCACGATCTTCAGGTAATTCACTCCCTATCCTTAGTATATTGATATTAATTTTATTTTATATGTTGTATATATTTTTTTCGAATACTTAAATATAAATCGAATTAAAACCACTTTTAAAACGTTTTTAAGAATAACCTACCCACATATGTCTGGAGAATTAGCCTACACTCGCCACGCTGGCTAGACGGGTTGGCAAGAAGTGACTTAACTAAAGAATTTTACATGTTCTCTTGCCACGCTCATTTAACCCCCACGATCTTTAGGTAATTCACTCCAGAACCCATCTACTCTATCGTTCATCGATTCTGCGACAGACTTGTCAATTGCCAATCTTGTTGTTTTTTTTTTTATTTACAAAATCCTATGTAAATTACAGATTTACATCTAAATAATACCTATTTTACATTACAAGTTATGGATTATTATAATGGCTCCAAGTACTTTAAGAAATCATAGTGTTTTTGCATCCTATCTGTTCAATAAAACGATTGCACGAGGGAGTAAGTGAGTACGAGACACTCCTCTGCGAATAGTCGATATTGTGAGCTTTGTCACGTTTCCGACTTTATCCATCTGAGATATCCTGATCCTGAACTTGTGGAATAGACCCACTACCATTGTCCACGTTTCCGCTCCGTGCGACTTTAATTGGTAATTAAAAACCTACAGGAGTCTTTTTTTTTGTTGTAGTCTCTTTATTTATTTTTTATACCTTTAATAACATTTTTTGTAATAAACGATTTGAATGCAAGTTATTCATATCATCATCATTACAGCCCCTAGAACACAGCGTTCTAGACCTTCACTGCTGGAGATGGGCCTTCCAGAACATATATCTGGAGAATTTGGCCTACACTCGCCACGCTGGCCTGGCGGCTTGGCGAGGATATGATGTCAATTTTTTTTAATGACAATTTAATAACGATAAGTTGGTATTAGTGGAACCGGGACCGACGGCTTAACGTGCTCTCCGAGGCACGGGAACGGTGGTGTTGTAAATCTATGACAAATGTACATAAGAAAAGTGTATTTCTCATTGGTACATGCCGGGGGGGTTTGAACCGACCTTTGTAGGATTTAAGGAACGCGTTTTACAACTGAGCTACCACTGCAATTATATATTACTTACCTTATTGCTATGTTCGACTACAAACCAAAGTGTTTTACCGAATTTTATTTAAAATGTATGTAAATCTTAGAGCAACGCCAAGTCGAACGATTTTTCAAAGCGAAATCAAGTAAAAAAAAGCGCTTAAAGCGTCAAGTTAAACACAAGCATAAATATCGATAGGCACCGATTTTTTATATTATATGACGATGACGTAAGTAAGTCAAAACATAAAACCATAACATAAAAGACATAACACCGCGTCTTGTCGTCTCCTCCGGTGACCAGAGGGCTGGCTCTTTCTTTGCCCAGAGAATCAGTATTGCAATTCAGCGGGGAAATGCAGCCACCAGGAAGAATGCCACCATTCCACGCGGACGGGACTTATATCCCTATCCTTAGTATTGATATTAATTTTATTGTATATGTGGTAAATATTTTTTTCGAATAAATGTTTTGTATTTAGTCAAAACTATTTAAGTAAATCGAATTAAAACCACTTTTAAAACGTTTTTAAGAATAACCTACCCACTACTCTTTTCCACAACCTCTTAAGCGTTAACAGCTCCGTTAAAGTTGTGCCCCCTTGATAATAAAGATAATAAAAGAAGAGAAAAATCAATTAATTCTTACTTAAGTTTATCAGAGTCTTAGAAGAAGTTCTATAACTTTTACATTATACTATCCCATGTGTATTTATATATAAAAAAAATATATTTTAATGTACGCTGTAATAAGGCATTGTCATACTCTAAGACAAAAACCACTATGAGGATGTCACTAAGATTATAGCTGCTGTAAAGTGGCATTGTCATACTATAAGCTAAAACATTTATTAAAATGTCACATAAATCATAGGTGCTGTAAAGTGGCATTGTCATACTATAAGCTAAAACAAAAACAATTAAAGTTGTCACTTAAATTATAGCTGCTGTAAAGATTGTCATACTATAAACTAAGACATACACAAATAACATGTGAAATAAATTTATTTATTTACTCTCATATCTTAAAATGCGAATTACAAACTTCAAAACTAATTTATATTGACATACTATATAAACATACTGCTGAAATTTAAAAATAGAATCACATTATAACACTTTTTCTCTAACAAAATAATGTTATACATGTCTAGGGATATTTTGGATATACTCAATTTACTCAAAATTTATAAAAAATAACATACAACATGTATGGATTTTTATAAATCCCATTTATCAGATTACAATCCAAAATAAAAGAAAACTATTTTTTTTGCGTAAACAATTTTTTTTTTAAATAAAGAAGAAACGTGAAATAATGGTAAAACTAACAATGAATGTGTTTCTCAAGAAAAAGTGAAAAATAAGGAAAAAAATATTCTGTTTTTAACAGTTATGTAAAAAAGTCAGTAGTCAGTAAAACCACCCATGACGTTAATAACGGTCCTGCGACGGTTTTTCATGCTTTGGAGTAAGTTATCCAGTTCTTGCTACGGTATATAGTCCCAGGTCCGGCTAAGATGCAAAAAAAGTTGCTCCTCCGTCGCAATGTTTGCAGGGAAATTCCTCAAATCCCTTCTTTGGAGCATGTCCCACGCGTGTTCTATGGGGTTTAGGTCAGGCGATTGAGCGGGCCAGCCTAAGACCGATATGTCGTGCTCCTGCAACCAGCTCGTCACCACTCTCGCTGTGTGCGGACGGGCGTTATCGTGCATGAGCGTGAATTCGTGGCCCATTTGTAGTCGATGGGGGTATATTATTGGTACTAGCACCTCGTTACGGTATTTTTCAGCTGTCATGGTATTTCTGATCCAAACGAGGTCTGTTCTTCCACCAACACGAATGGACTACCCGAGGATGTTGCAGACGGCTCTCTCGACCAGGAACTCGCCAAAACGTACTCTACGTGTATCGGGATGGAAACCGAACCGGGACTCATCGGTAAACAGCACTACAGACCACTGGTTATCTTCCCACAGCAAATGTTCACGAGCCCACTCTAGTCGTCGTCTACGATTTCCTCGGCGTAGTGCTAGAGTACGAAGCGGTCTGCGAGCATGAAGATTAGCTTCATGCAGCCTTCTCCTCAAAGTTTGGTCACTCACAGGCAACTGGTGCTCTGACTGAAGCCTCTGAACCAACTGCATGGCCGTGACATTTGGTTGTCTTCTCGCGGCAACTTGCAAAAATCGGTCTTGTCGTTGAGTGGTTATGCGTTTCCCGCCTGGGTGTCATTCAGCCACTTCACCAGTAGCACGATAACGTGACCATAACCTTGATATAACGTTATGTCTTGTTCCAATCTCCTCAGCAATACTCCGTTGAGTAACCCCAGCTTGGAGCATGCCTACTGCCCTTAACATTTCCTTTCTCGTTAAATGGCCGCTGCATGATACACACAATAACATTAATTCGAAATTGACCAATAACTTGTTATAAAACTTAAATTTAACACGAAAAATATCCAACAACAACTGTAGGTAAATGAAACCTTCGGACTTTGCTACCATTATGCCGCGCTAACCTTTTGTTTTTAATTTCTTTTTTAAATTTAAACTTAGAATCGTTCAAAAAGGTTTACAAAATAAGCTTTCTTCAAAATAATTTTAAAATGGCCATTATTCTTTGAGTTTATGAACTTTATACAAAATATACCTAGACAGTGTTGATGTGTGTATTTCATTTTAAAAATAGAATCACATTAGAACACTTTTTCTCTAACAAAAAAATAATAAAAATATATTTAATTTTAAAATTCATTTCGCATCTCTTTATATTTTGGATGTTTGCTTATTTGTTAAAAAACACAGCGACATGTTTAGAAATATTGGAGATTTCAGCGCTAGAAGTAGGAGAAACGATCTTCTTATTGTAGTAAATTATCAAAAAAAAAAATGTGTTTCAAAATATCTTTATTCACGTAAACCTATTACAGGCATTTATAAAACGTCAATAATTTAATTCTTTTAAATGATTCTACTCCTGCTAGTAGAAGACTAAGCAGCAAAGTGGTCCAATAAGTAAGCTGTTAGCAGAAGACCAGCAGCTGAGCAGATTCCAGTGTTACCATTTAAACTAATTACTACCGTTTTGCAAGTTATAACCAATGTCTGCATTTTCTCCATATCTACATTTATCTCAATTAACTTTTTTATACTAGCACGACATGTGACCTTGCGCCCACCTGATGTCAAGTGGCGTGCGAGGTCCATGATTGTTACCAACTGGAATCAGACACTCATGACTAACATCAGTCCCTAACACTATGCCGGCTTAACTGGTCATGATATTCTTTACCTTAACCGTGGATACTTCTCCGTCCCGACAGACTGAGGAAAATTTGTTTATTTGTTGTTCTCGTTAAAAGTATGTGCCATTTGTAATGATGTCAAATGCCAATTTTTACTTTAAAGGAGAACTAATATAGTAACCTTGCCATTGTGATATTTAAATAAAAATAACACCGCTTGAAACAAGACTTACTTAATGGTAATTGTTTAGTGAGAAATATAGCTAAATCAATTTTCAGGTTTACCTTGTTTGCTATAAATCAATATTGAGTAAGTTGTCTAAAGAAAAGTTATCTACTTGAAAAACTACGGGAGAACGGGAATGCCGCAGTCAAAGTACAAACTTGGCCAGATCGTGACTTGGCCGGATAATTAACTTCCGACTCGCTCGGGTACATAAGGACGTATCGATACAATGTATTCTCGACTATTTGCTAGATATAAGTGAAATATAAGAGAGTGCCTCCGTGGTCTAGCGGTTAAGTCCGTGGATTTAGACTCGGAGGTACCGGGTTCGATTCCTGGTCGCGACACAAAAATATTTGTTAATGTAAATAAATACATTTAATTATCATTTAATTTATTTGTGATATTTCTCGAGTTTGAAACGCTGGAGATATCGACGAGCTTGCCACTTGTCATGATTGGCCTATAGTAAAGTTAGCTAAATGTGAATCCGCTTATTTATAAGCGTGGTTTCTGACCAACCCGAAAGGCAAACGGTCGTGATGATACTTTACTTTTATAAGTGCGATAAAGGTATCGATCATGATAATATCTTAAATGATCTTCCACCGCCCGTTCGAGACATTACGTTGCATCTTTACCCACTTTCTGATAAATGTGTGCGGCATTCCTCGCCAACCCGTCTGGCCTGCGCGGCGAGTGTAGGCCAAATTCTCCAGATATAGATTTCTGGAAGGCCAATCTCCAACAGTGAAGGTCTAGGACGCTGTGTTCTAGGGGTTGTAATGATGTGTGGTGTGATGGCTGCTTGTGAAGCAGGCTGGTGCAGCTTCCATCTAGGTTTCTGATTTTTATTTTATTTTTAATTAGTTAGAGTTAAGTAAGTTAGAGAGTAGAGACCATGTACAGGAAGACGCAGAGTGAGACGACCCCCCGCCAGATGGACAGATGACCTGAAGAACGTTTGTGGGGGTTGGATGAGGGTGGCGAATGATCGCGTTAAGTGGCGAGCCTTAGGGGAGGCCTACATCCAACAGTGGAGAGATACAGACTGATAATGATGATGAGGTTAGTTAACTGTGCCATGTTGGTACCAACACTGATGTTTAAAAGCGAGACGAAAGAATAGAGTTAATGCAGTAGAAATGAGGTCAAATCTCGACTCGCCATACACAATGTCATGCCCGTACGAACACTTATGTATGGAAGCGAGACGTGGGTACCACACGGAAGTAAGGCATGTGCCAGCCATCTACCCGCTCAGACAGGCCCTTAGCGTATTTTTTTTTTAATGACAATTTATTTACGGTTCTACAAGTTGATGTGATGTGCTGTCTGATATGAGCATTGATATTACGAACGTAGATCCGCGTCTTGAACACTATAAGGGGTTCAAAAAATATTAGTTTACTTATAAAATTTTAATATATCTATTGCTATATGAAACAGTAATTGCAATCTAGTGGGTAACTATTCTATTAAAACAAAGCAGTTGTAATAAGAAACAACTAATAACCTTGTCAGTGGACTTATATTTAAGGCATGGCGCAAATGTTATAGGTATGTTTGTTTTTGATTACAAAACTATTATTTTATACTAATACTACATAAATAAAATAAATATAACAATAATACAATAAATTATATCATAATTCATAAATACTACCTTAATATTAAAAATAACTACCTACAATAGGTTAATATCAGTAAAAGTCAAGCTAGGGACTTATGAAAATGACTGTGCATGTTTGACATATGTCAAAATAATGATAATGAGCTAATTGAATGAGACAACCATCTTCCACAGCACTAGAGGATATAAAAAGTATGGTAAAGTATGAGCAAATACGACCATATCTCTGACTATCGTGTCCAATAAAAATGGCTGCCTATTCGTTGTCGCAGGAATCTCAGACTCCTTTTTTCTGTGCTAAATGAGCCTGCGACACCGAAATACCTCAAGGACAATTTTGCCTATCTCTCTTTTTTCCAAGACAAATCTCTTCGCTCCTCTCACAACTCACTTCCTCCCCTCACATCATACTGGATGTGTAAGCTAATACCTGCTCGTTTTTTGTAAAAACTAGTATATTTTCATTTTATATTAGCTCCAAATCACGGTAGTAAGTTTTATATATGTATGTTTATGTATAATAGTGTGTACATATTTGCATTTATTATTGTATATTGATATTATAATATATATAAAGGTATATAAGTAGTTATATTATATTTTTAAATTATCCTATAATTATATTAATGTTACTGTCACTTTCAGAGCACCTATATTATTTTGTTCAAATTTGTCCCCAAAGTTTGGATGTCAGAGAATGTCTTCGATAAAGTTTATAAATAACTAAAATCTAAACTACGCTTTTGTGGCCAATATTTTCTAATTTAAGCCCAATCCATTGTATTGGGTCAAAGTTTCGATTCCAACAAGTTTGGTGGTTTATTGATTTACGGCGAACAACAAACGGAGCCAAGTTTATTTATACAATATAGAATAGAAAAGTTTTCTTAGTCCAAAGTTCCTATTTACAGAAACACAATTATTATTTCCTTCGTCGTCTAGCGGTTAAGACCATAGATTTAGACCGGGTTTACTGGTCAATTATTCAAAATTTATTTTTAAATGTCGTGATTGATATTTCGCTTACAACAGAACAAGAAACAAGCTTCCACTGATCATCAGACATGATCCTTCAATTCACATCTTTAAGAACTACTTAATATATGGTGTCTCAAAATGTGTTTCGTTTTGAATTGACCAATACGCGCCAACCGCAGGTAGCAGGGGGAGGGGAGTGGACTCAAACGCTTGGCCGGCTTGCAAGTGGACGATACTAGTGTCTAAAACTCTCGAATCGCTGCTGATGTGGCCTCCCTGAGCGTGTTCTACAAGCTATACTACGGTTAATGTTCTGAAGAGCTCCACAACCATATCCCTTCTTCTCTATTTTGCAACCGAACCACTCGCACAGGCCAAAATATGCATCCACATACCGTAGCCACTATCCCTACGCGTACATATAAATTTGGAGACTCTTACATCTGTCGCACGCTGAAGATGTGGAATGCTCTCCCAGCCAGTGTGTTTCCCCACTCCTATAACCTGGAGTCGTTCAAACTAGGTGTGAAAAAGCATCTTTATAGGCCGGCATAGTGGTAGGGACTGATGTCGGTCGTCTGAGGCTGGCGTCAGTTGCTCCCATTCTTGGACCTCGCGTACCGCTTACCATCAGGTGGGCGCGGTGTCACAGGTCGTGCTCCGTATAAAAAAAAAAAAAAAGTTTAGTAGCCATGAATCGTTTCACGGGACCACGGCGTTTTGCGTGCGAGCGTTTTATAAAAACAACGATTCCTACACTATTGTTCGTCGTCTTTACAGGACACTTTTTATAATTTATCAAGCTTAAAACATGTGCCAAGTTAATTAAGCATTTTAAACAAGCAGTGCATTATATATAATAATTATTTATATTAATATTATTATTTCTACTTTGCAATGGGTATTATATTATCTTCATATATATCTTTACTGTATGTATGTTAATAAGTATTTATGTAGTCTTATATGTAGGATACATACTATTTATTTAGTAAGTTGGTTAGAATTGCACTCCACATTTTTTATATTAATATTAATTTAAAAGTTTATTTCAAACTAAACTTAGTCATAATTTATTAGTATTTTGTTAGTAACTCCATAAAACTATATTAGTATTGTTAGCACCTAATTCTATTATTATTTATGTATGGTATCTATGTATAATTGTTTTTTAATTATTATTTTTTAGTTTTTTTTGTTCTATACTATGTAGTTTATTGTTCTTAGTTTTAAGTAATTATGTTATTTTAGCTATCAGTGGCAACTTGTCAATAGCCATACACTACCCAAATGTACTGTATATATATATTATGTATCTGGCTGTAAGTTGACCTTAAACATTTTTAAAAAAATGTCTATATATATATTAATATAATATATTATATTTTTTGTTTATGTTTGGTAGGTATTTATAAATGTGGGTTTTGACTCGTGACCTCTTCTCAAACAATGACGAAGTTAGTGAGAAACTTAATAATCATGATCAAGTGGTCCATTTATTTATCTCATGAATATGCATGCGTCTAGTTTAAGATTTATTACGTAGCGCCGGAATCTGTCCGGCACTGTTAAGGCACGTTTATACTAAAAGATATGAAACGGGAATATAAGGAAAATTTAATAAATAGACACTGCAGGATTTCAAGCTCCTCTAGTAAATTGTATAAAATAATCATTTATTTCGGACTACATAATGCATTTTTTTGTTGTTAGTAGGTATACATTGGGGTAACGTTTGAAAGTTTGTCACGTTATGCGGGACATTCAAATAAAACTAAGGAATTTAAGCAAGGAAGTTAATATATTAAGTAAGATGAAGATAACAGAGCAAGAGAATCTACAATTACATAAGGGAGGGTCGTAAGCCAAAACTTAGCCCTATCACTCTTTATGCATCCGTTGACCGTACGTAGGGGTACCTTCCCTCGGAGAGCCTGAAGATGGGGACCCGGAGAGCACTGCCGATCCCAAGCGGACAACGAGGCGTCACGGGGATCCTGGGCAGCGGGGTTATCTTCTCAAGCTGGGCCCCAGCTCTATAGTCCTACTGGAAAAACCCTGGAACGCACGGGGAGCACACGTTACAAAGAGGCAGCACATTGCTCGCAGTTGGTTTTTAAAAAAGTCGAGTGTGTCAAAATCTACACTGACAGGTGACGTCTTAAATATGTGCAAGGCGAAGGATGTCGATTGCAGCCAACAATATTTATTGTAATACGATCGTTACAAGTTGAAGTATAATTACGAGCCTAGCGGCGTGGTCGTGATTATGACTCCCTCATTGGTAGCAGATGACGAGCATAGCATTGTCTAGCGTTCGGTGGACGGGCGTCAGACGGGCCAGATTTCTCACAACTAGGAAACTTGACGCCTCTGTCTGCGCGAAAAGCAGCCAGACGATGCGAAGCACAGAATTCCAGTGTGTCCATCTACATATCTTCGGAATACGTCGTTCCAATAATTCTCGTTTGCTTTAGATTATAAGTAATATTTTGTCTTACATAAATCGAATCAAATCATTTATTTCGTTCGGGTAGCACAACACTTGTATATTGTCAATACATTCATTTATTAAATATCATACAATTATTTAAACTCCTTAATACCATCGGCTACCATGGGTGGACCAGCTATACTATATTTTGAACTAAAAAAAAAAAGTAAAGTATCATCACCGTTTCCCAGGTGGTCAGAAACCACGCTTATAAAGTAGCTGATTCATATTTAGCCTACAGGGCAATCATGACAAGTGGCAAGCTCGTCGATGTCTCTAGCGTAGCGTATTGGGAACCAATTTTTTTTGCTACAGAACATGGATTTGATTATACTTTTTCTAGAAGAACCCTAGCAGCTAGGGCCTAGCTAATTCGATGACAAAAAAATATTACCTTGTTGTTTGTATTTTTTCATGTTTGATTTGAAAATAAAGAGCAAATAAATATACATGAAAATCAATTATATGTATTAAAAACATTTATTAAATAATGAAATACAATGTAACTAGGCAAGTAACGAGTACCTAGATGTTTTTATGAATTTAATGAGAAGAATGAAATTTTTTCACGTATTTTCTTAAAATAGCACTAAAATTGGTCTGACAAATGAATGCAAAGAACTGGAGCTGCTTTTTTTGACGAATGTTTTGTTAATTTTTGGACGGAACCCCAGGGTTCCGCGGACCACCTTTCGGGAATCACTGCTCTAGCGTACCAAACTCCTGAAATATCACAAAAAAAAAAAAAAAAAATATTTATTTAAATAAATATTATTGTGTACCGACGGAATCGAACTAAAAAAATATTTTCCATAAACAAGTTTTTGCTTTTTACTTACAACTAGGTACTTAATATTAATTTGTGACTGTAAAAAGGACATGTACCTACACTCTACAGGCGTCGTATCTGCAGTTATGAACCGGCCTTTATTCCGAAGCGCTGGACAGATTTATCTCGGATGAAAATTGTGGATGAATTTATGCTGAACAAGACGGCTGCGATGTTAGTCCGGGATTTAATTACTTTGCCGTTATACCATATGAGCCACGATTGGAAAGAAAATTAAATAGGAAATGTAATAGAAATTGATTTTTTCCTTCAATCTCCATTTTTTATTTAGATTTATGTAAGGTTTCTTATGATGGGTTTTTGAGGGGATCAAAAAGATATCGAATGCTTACACTGAGTAAAATTTACTTTTCAATTACAATACCGTAAGTCTAAATTCCAGTAATGTCGTATAGAGCCGAATCGTGGGTCTGGTCCACAAGTTCAAAGTCGTTCAGCGCGCTATAGAGAGAGATATGCTCGGGATTTTCTAAAGGATAAAGTCTGAAACATTGACATCCGTCGGAGAACCAGTTACCGACATAGATTTTAAAATTAGCAAGCTAAAGTCTGTCGCAGAACCGATGAACGATGAAGTAGATGTGTTCTGAAGTGGCGACCACGTACTGGAAGATGGAGAGGGGGGCCGCCTATAGCGGACAGCCTAAAGAAGGTTGCTGGTGGTAGTTGGATGAGGGTTTTAAAAGACCGTGTGTAGTGGTGAGTCTTGGGGCAGGCGTACATCTAGCAGTAGAGTGACACAGGATGGTAATGATGATAAAGAACTCGGAGATAAGGCGTGAAGGCAAAACAAACAGACATATAAATAGACGGGGATGTCTGTTGATGTAGTCATATAGACTCTGTCCGTTTCATAGTTCCAAGAAGCATTTCTTCAAAATATATTAACCAATATAGACGAAACTAACGAGCAAGAAGTTTTGGTATCATCATCATTACGACCGTTTCCCTTTCGGGGTGGTCAGAAACCACGCTTATGAAGAAGCGGATTCACATTTAGCCAACATTACTATAGGCCAATCATGACAAGTGGCAAGCTAGTCGATGTCTCTAGCGTACCAAACTCGAGAAATATCACAATTAAATTAAATATTAATTAAGTTTTTATTTAATTAAATTAATAAACATTATTGTGTCCCGACCAGGAATCGAACCCGGTACCTCCGAGTCTAAATTCACGGACTTAACCGTTAGACCACCGAAGCAGTTAAGCAATATAGACGAGGGAGAAGTTTCGGGAGAGTCATCTAGTCTATGTCCGTCTCATGGTTCCAAGGAGATTTTTTGCCAAATTTCTTTAAAACATGTTAAGCAATATATGTATGTAGAGGAGACAAATGAGGGATAAATTTTGGGAGGGTCAGGGTAAAGTTTATTTCTAAGAGAATTCTAAGTTTATAAATATGGACTTATAGAAAGACTAAATGTAGAAAAATATATTTTTTTAAATTTTAAATCAATTACATACTAGTACAGTATTCTTAAATTAATAATGCACATACAGATCTTCGCTAATTGTCGTATTCCCGGAAACACCCGAATCATTGAATCGTAAGAGCCCTAAACAATGCACTTGCATTTTGCACCTTGTTCCAAAGAAATAGAAGTCAATATCATGAGTACACAATCGAAAACAATTCAGGCAGTCGTTTTTTTGTTTTTATTTTTTTGGCGGTGACTGCATGTGTTCTCTCTGTGTGGAATTATATAGAGCTGCTATTACACACACACCCTTCTTGGTTTTGTTTTCAAAGGTGAATTTAATTTCAACTTTAATTATCTTATTTAAATAGTTTATTTGACAATTGCTTGTCTGTCTGACACAGGCAGAGATTTTATATTTAAAGGAGGTCACTACAGTACTATAAAATTTTCGAAGTAAATCAATCCAACAAAGATTGTAGCATATTCTCAATCGTGTGGTTTTCCTCGCTATTTACTTACATGGAATTATCGAATCAAATTTTGTTACTGATAAATCAATATTTATATAATATTATCTCTTTTAGCACAAAACACATAATTCTGCTAAATTATGCATGAAGAAAATGCACTTAACCACTCTATATACATATCGTCTTCCAACGCTCGGGGAATACGACCGTTGCCGAACAGTGACGAAGATTTCTATGCGCATTATCACTTTGGGAGAACTGTACATACAGATACATGCACAATTAACATTTATAAATATCATGGATTTAAGTGGTAAGTCATTCTTAAAAATAAAACGTTTTGCATACACCACATTTATATCAAACAGCCAATTGACATTCAGTGAGCTCGCACCCCTTAAATTACTCGCGTAGTAATTTAAAAGGTAACCTACAACATGTTCTAAATCTCGCAAAGGGCGAAGCGAGAGCGATAAATCTCCAGGGACGAAGAACGAATATTTTACCGCTCCGCAAGCGAAACATGTTCGCTAGGGATGTTAACTTACAGCCAAACTATAAATTAGTTAACAACTTTATAAAAACATAGTCGTTTATTTGTGGTAATTATGGTAGACTACTGTTGTATGTAGGCCTCCTCTAGGTTCGCCATTTGACATGATCCTGCAGAATCATCTACCAGCGACATTTTGAGGTCATCCTCCTATCTTGCGGAGTCGATTGGAACGGACTGCGTTTTCCCGTACATAGTTTCCAGTCCAGAAGCCGACTACTTTATCATCGGATCTGCGGCAGACATGTCCGGCCCTTGTAACTTTAACTTACTAATTTTGAAGGCTATCTCTTTAACTTTGGTTTTCTGACGAATAATAACGTTTCGAACGCTATCCATGAGAAAAATACCTAGCTCTGCCACCTTAAACTGGTGAACCAGATCAACAGTTAGTGTTCACGGTTCTGCTCTCTATGACAATACTGGAAGAGCGCATTTTCGTTTTCAAACACTGGTATGTTTGATCTCAAGATGTGGCGTAATTTCCCGAATGCTGACAGCTAGAAGTTGGCTAGACGTAGTTGGATAGTTTGACCAAGGTAAACGTATTTTTTATGGTAGACTAAAATCTATTACTGTGAAACAAAAAAGAACTCTTAAAATTATGTACGCATTATTAGTAATAATAATAATAAATTATTTATTGTACAAAACCAAAACAAGTGCAGGTACATAGGCGAGCTAAATGCCGTAAATGCATTTTCTACCAACTAACCTTTGTGACTGAGAGCTGTAATAAGCGGGTGCAGAAGGTTAAGAAGATAGGTAGTTGAAATTATTTATTACTATATAAAACACAAATTAATTACATACATATACTACTTATTATATGCAATACAACATACATAGATTACCATCCTAAATAAACAAATAAATTTATACCTAAATATAAAATACATATATACCCGTATATCTATATATAATAAGTAAGTTATGGCGACTTATTATGTTTGTGAAGTAAGTATTTGAATTATTTATTTGTATATTATATTAGTCTAACAAATCGTTTGACTAATATAATATAGTATAGTCAGTTTCCTTGCCAATTTTATAAGTAAACCTTAATTATTATATATTAGGGCCGATAACTATTTTTATTGAATCGATACAGCAAAGTTACAAAATTAACAAACTGCTTTAGCTCAGGATGGTGGAATAGATAGATAGATAATTTTTTTATTGCACAATAAACAAAAACACATTTAAATTTACATAGGCAAACTTAATGTCTAGTGACATTTTCTACCAGTTAACCTTTGGGATAGTGAGCAATGATTGTGGGTGCATTAAATCACTAATTTAAAATCGAGATTAATAATAAAAATCTTAAACTATTACTAGCAACTAAAGCAAAATACTTATACACTAAATATGGAATAAAGAATAATTATTATAGTAAAAGAGACCCTGTGCAGAGGGTAAGTTTGAGCCAAGACTAGGGTATGTTTATTGACTTTAGCCGACATACAATAAAAAATAGTGAAGAAATTTTAAAGAACATTTGTTGGGATAACAGAAAGAAATAGAATGTTACGGTTGCTAATGTGAATAATTATAGACACATATAATTGTTATAGGAAGTGAAGGGTTATAGACGCAGTTAATAATAAGAACGACGATGATGAAAGACGGGTAATGGTAGGTGAGTACTTCGAGGCATTAGAATAGTTTTATGTTTTCAAGTTTATGCATGCCTGTGTGTGTGTGTGTGTGTATATATGTATGTTTATTTCTGTTGTAGTTTTTCTGTTGTATTGATGTAATGCTTATTCCTTCGTAAATCTAGTACTATTGTATTCATTTTTATTTTTAAATTTATTTTCATTTATTTCTTTGCTTACTTCTATTATATCTGTCATCGTACTCTTATTACTATTTTCTCCTATATATGTATAAATTAGCTGTAAGAATTCTTAAATAAATAAATAAAATAAAATAATAATTAACTTTGTTTATATCCACATTCAAAACCCACTAGTTATCTGCCGTAACAAGCAACCTCTCACCAGATAGGTTAAGACCGATAGTTAGGTTTATAGGAAAATAGTAGCATAAGATCGCGTACAATAGCGAGCCAACATCCAATAGTGGCCTTTGAAGGTAAAGAGACGCAGGCTGATAATGATTATTATATTAATATAGCGTCAATGTGCCACAGCGTAAGCTGACACAGCCTCTTTAGAGCTACGAATTAATTTATTAAGCTGACATGTATAATTTATTTTAGTCTATAAGCTGACACGGCCTTTTTACAGCCACGAATTAATATTAACTACCTAGTTTTAAGCAAAAACTTATTTATGGCAACAGTGTTTTAGTCAAAGATGATGGTATAGCTGATATGATGGGTCCACCCATTGTAGCTGCTGGTTATTTTATATTCTACATCATAATAAACTATGATGAAAAAATGTATTGACAATATCCAAGTGTTGTTTGGGACAACCAAAGGAAATAAATGATTTGATTTGATTTGATTTGAATGAAAGACGTAATAATTTGTATCGCAGGCCATCACTAACCTTAACCACACGACTAAACAAATGAGAGATACAATACAAGGGCACAATGTAATCAATAGATTAAACTTTAATTAAAAACCCTCAATACTTAATCTATTTTATAGTTTTGTAATTATACTAGAGGTGATTTTAGTTTAAATATTACGGTAGAAAAATAAAATATATAAATAATTATTAACAACCTTATTTATTAATCATAATCACACTTAAAATTAATATTTACAATTTGTTTAAATTCTAATAAATCAGCTAAAATATTATCACATTTGTTTTAAAAATAGCTTAAGATTTATAAGTAGTATTCTGATTTACTATATTAATTAATGTAAATAATACATTTAATTTATTTGTGATATTTCCCGAGTTTGGTACGCTGGACACATCGACGAGCTTGCCACTTGTCATGATTGGCCGGCAGTAAAGTTGGCTAAATGTGAATCCGCTTATTTATAAGCGTGGTTTCTGACCACCCCGAAAGGGAAACGGTCGTGATGATGCAATCAATCAAAAAAAAAACTATATTAATTATATCATAAAGGCAATTTAGTATTAGTTGGGAATCGTGAATGCTCATGTACCTTGATTTGTGAGCTTAAAGCGTTATTGTTTTATATCTTCAAAGAACATGGCACAACACAACTGCTACTATAACTTAATGCCTGGGCGAGTTAAAACTTGTAGTATAACATTTTAAAAGAACCTAGTAAAACTAAGGCCTCCTGAAGGCTGCCACCGACTGCTGGGAATGTATGGGGCTACAGACTTGGAGAGACCAGCGTTAAAGTCCAAAGAAGAAGTCGGGCTTCTCAGAAGGTTAACGTTACCCATCGCGGAGTAGTCCGTGCGCTGGAGGAAAGGAGTCTTCGCTACTCCCAGGGATCCACCAATCTTGTCCCTGGTAACAAAAAAAGTCAATTGTTATTATAATATATGCATTATCAAATATAATTTTAATAAAAATGCTGTTGTAAAATGGTGGAGCACTTTATGCACAGCAGAACCTTAGGACCTTAATACCAAACAGTTAATTTTTGGATAATAATTAATGGTGTACATACGAGTACGAGTATCTTTGCTCCATTAATTCTACAAAATCTCTTTGATCCACAATTTTGTCAAAGACATCTTGTTCTTTAGACGAGATTTCAACCCAGCAGTGAGTTAACAATACTTTTCATTAGCTACTCAATAGTACTTAAATATTAGCATAAAACTTACTTGTACAAATAGTCCAAGCTTCCACCATGAGTGTTGAAGTTGGGTACATTGGGGATCGAGGGACGGTTGTTGGTGATGAAGGCGTTGGCGTTCAGTTTGTGCGTGTCAGTGTGGACGAGGCCAACCTTGCCGGCGGCAGTCAGCTGGTTACCGAAGCCGGGGATAGTGGAGCCTGTTAGAGTAGCTGCATGCCCGTTTCTGATGACCAAAGTTAAAAATTTAATTAGGAACTTACATTTTTTAAAAATAAAATTGTAATAAATTAGAGGAGAACTTTGCAAATGACAACCTTTTCATGGAACTAACTATGCAAGGAACTAACTACTAAAACTATGTTTTTTATATTGTACATGACAAAGGTAATAAGCCATTATAATAGTATAGTAAGGTAGCCTTTATAATACAGTAGAGTTCAAATATAAACTTACTGGTTTTCAAATCCCAGACCTCCAGTAGCAGATCCAAACTTGCCTCCTGGCTTCAGAGCGTTGATTCCAGTCAGAGCGTTTAGAGAATTCTTGTCATCACCAGCGAGACGAGTCTTGGTGTTTATATTGAAAGCGCCATCAGGATTGGTACTTATAGCTCCAACTGTTTGACGACGAACTCTTCCTGGATGAAGCATTTCTATATGATCTTCAGGAGTATATTCTTCTTGCTCCAAATCCACAATTCCAAACACATTCGGATCGTATTCATTTTCAAGAATTAAGTAGCGACAATGCACTGTTGCTAATAAAGCAAGAGCAAATAGCTTTGTAAACACCATTTTAATAGTATTAGTTTATTAATTTCACCGTTGCGTTCTTGTTGAATACTCTGAACTGATTGACGCTTATGTTGAACTCGGATTCGTTTATAAATGAAACTAATAGTATGAGAGGAATCCCCGGGTTTAGGACTGATAACGGGTCAGATGCGTCATCGGATTGATAAAGTTACTCGCGCCAGTTTCTCTCGGTTTTTTAAAGCTGTTATTTCCCACAGTTATGTTGTGTTTTGGGATTACCTTTCGTTTTTTAGATTCGATGTTTTATCTTGTGCTAAATGATAAAACATTACCTTGTAGTTGTGATAATGGGTTAACTTTAATTTCTAGCTATGACTATTTATTTATTTACCATAATATTATGGGTTAGATGTAAATATCTACATATTTACTAATATTATAAATATGAAAAAATGCTTTGTTTTATGCGTTGCCTTTAGCATGTTTTCCTTTCTTTCTTTTATAATTTTTTATTTAATCCTTTTCTCACAGTATTTTGACTATTTTTTTATACATGAACACTATTGTCAAATTGTCATTCATCGAAAGTTCTCTTAATAAATTAAGCGCAATTGCAAGTCATGTTTTTATCAAAATTCTGTAATATTGCCCTGTCCGCTATAGTATGTTTGTCTCGCCTTCACGCCTATATTACTGAACCGATTTTGATTAAATTGTTCCATGAACTGCCTTCGTGGTCTAGCAGTTAAATCCGTGGATTTAGACTCGGAGGTACCGGGTT
Source organism: Tinea semifulvella (assembly GCA_910589645.1). Classification (NCBI taxonomy): domain Eukaryota; kingdom Metazoa; phylum Arthropoda; class Insecta; order Lepidoptera; family Tineidae; genus Tinea; species Tinea semifulvella. Next base: position 4,674,070 of record OU342604.1, read on the forward strand.
CGATAACTGGTCGGGACACAAAAATATTTATTAATGTAAATAAGTACATTTAATTAATATTTAATTTATTTGTGATATTTCTCGAGTTACGGTACGCTGGAGACATCGACGAGTTTGCCACTTGTCATGATTGGCCTATAGTAAAGTTGGCTAAATGTGAATCCGCTTATTTATAAGCGTGGTTTCTGACCACCCCGAAAGGGAAACGGTCGTGATGATACTTTTGTTTTATAAACCCTGAGATGGACATAGGTCATATGACTTCATCATCTGACCAAGACATGTGACTCCGCGGCCACATAACTGTCTAAAGGGATTTTGATGAAATTTGGCAGAGATGTTCCTTGGAACCCAGAGTTGGATTTGAAGTCAATGCGCCCAGTCATATAAAAACAAAATTGCACGCTACCTGTATAAACCCATAAATTGACATCTTTTTTTTAATGTTTGGTTCACCCAATTATATACATATACACACATCAAAAGTGTCTAGGGATCAACATATATTTTTGCAATAACTTTTCTCCTGATTGATATTCATTAAAATTTTCTTTAAGGATTGATCAAATAAAATGTTTTCGTTTGTCTACAGTAACGATAAACCAAGTCACCTTTGCATTAGTAAAAAAAATTGCCATTTTCCTAATAAAGGGATTTTTGACATTTGAACCACTAACATTAAAGTTCGAAAAAAAGACTGAAATAACAGTTTTTTTTTTAATTTTATTGGGTAACTTAAACAATTAATAATCCGTGTTTCTACCGCGAACACTAACAACACAAGAACATCGGTTTGGCATACTCAAAATGAGTTCATCCAAATCACGCTGTGGAATGGCCGCCCATGTTCGTTGCAACAACAAAAAAAGGTCTTCTTGCGACTGGATACCCTCCATATTCGGCAGAGCTCTTCTCTGAAGAATATCCCATGCATGCTCAATCGGGTTCAAGTCTGGCGACTGAGCAGGCCAGGGCAGGACATTGATGTTAGCTGCGGCGAGAGTCTGTCTTACAACTCTTGCGGTGTGCGGTCGTGCATTATCATGCATTAACTGAAATAAGGGACCGATATGCACTTGTAGAGGAACGATGACGTCTGATACAACCGTCTCAGCATAAATTTAAGCGTTGAGGTTGCCTCTGATCCAAATCAACTCAGTTCTTCCGCCGATCGAAATACCCGCCCATACCATGATGGTTCCACCACTATAAGGATGGACTTCCTGGCAGGATTTTAATCGCTGTTGGCGTCCAGGGGTTCTCCAGTGTCGTATACGTCTTGTATCCGGCCTCATACCAAAACGAGACTCATCAGAAAAGCACACGAAACGCCATTGTTCTTCTGTCCAATTTCTGTGTTCAAGAGCCCATTGATATCGAGTCCTACGATTGTGCATTGCTATAGGTGGTACCCGTAGCGGTCTTCGGGAATGAAGGTTCACTTCATGCAAGCGGTTTCTGACTGTTTGGTCGCTAATTAAGTTCCCTGAAGAGCGATGAAGGCTCACGGCTAACATCATGGCGGTTATTGTTGGAGTTCTTCGAGCTGTGATTTGAATGTATCGGTCTTGTCTCCGTGTGGTGCAGCGATACCGTCCTCCATGTCGCTCAGCCACGGTACCAGTGGTTCGGTAACGTGTCCAAAGTCGACTGATAACACTCTGACTTGTATTCAGAGCTAAAGCCACAGTACGTTGCCGGGAACCAGCTTCTATCATTCCCACGGCTCTGATCATTTCTTCCCTGCTTAAATGACGTCGCCGCTCCATAATAACGTTGGTTTTAATCAGTAGTAGGGAAACAGTAGCACTAATAATGTCTTCAATGCGTCTTATGTTTTTATAGGGAAAATATTGACAGCTGATTTTCATCTTTTACTCGAATTTGATTGACAGTTCCTGTTTTAAATTATGAAATGCACCAAAAAGGATCCATATAAATTTATAAAATCATAAATTTATTACAAAGCCACATCTCAATCACAAGAAATCCGCATAAACATGCTTGATCCCTAGACTTTTTTGATGTGTGTATATTGAACTATTAAAATACTACAATACAATAAATGTGTGATTCTAGAAATTCAGTTTAATAGAAATGTACCAACCAATAGATTTCTTGCTAATTGATATACTCCTTAAATATATGATATATTAAATTACTAGTATGGAGCACTCAAATATTCATTTAATGTTTCCCATATTTATATTTCGAGCGTAGTGTAAGAACGCATATTTTCAAGTCAAGGAACAGAGGTTAGTGTCTGTTGTTCCTATAATTATGTAGGTGGAAGATCAACACATGTCTGACAGTGCCGAGTGTGAAGATTACTGTAATATGTTTCACTAGTATATTTATTTTTGCTGTAGCGACATCAAGTTGCATTTGCCCGCAATTAAGGTTTATAGTCGCTTGCCAACCCGTTTAGCTATATTTTTTTTATACTAGCAATGTAACCTTGCCTCTATCTGATGTTAAGTGGCGCGCAAGGTCCATGAATGTTAGCAACTGGAATCAGACACTCATGACTGACATCAATCCCTAACGCTATGCCGGCTTGACTAGATGCTTTTTCACACTTCGCTTGAAGGACTCCAGATTATAGGAAACACAGAGGCTGGAAGAGCATTCCCCATCTTTATTGTTCGACAGATATATGAGTCCCCAAATTCTCTAGATTTATGTTCTAAAAGGCCCATCTCCAACAGTACAAGTCTAGGATGCTGTATTCCTAGGGGGGTGTAATGAAATGACCACCGTTCCTGTGCCTCGGAGATCATGTTAAGCTGTTGGTCCCCGTTCCACTAAAACCAACTTGTGGATTTGTTAATAAATTATCATTATAAATTGACATCAGATATCACGTGTATATACTAGTGTACAAGGTGTACGTGACTAACTATGCACACGACACCAGAAACTACTTGGAGGCACTTTGTCTTTCGGTTGTCAATGTTGTCAATTTCAACTGAAGTGGTTATGACAAAATTCACCTAACGGTGGGAACAGCCACATGCCCTGGAACGTAAGTCAGTCTTCCTGTAACCATTAATACGTGGCTTTTTCACTAGATGGTTACGCGTTAAATTTTATTAGTAACTAAGTAACTGATTTTATGTATATTTACAAGTTTGTATGTACTATTGTTTTCATATAGATATCCTACCCAAGGGTGTCGCTGGCATCTCTATATTGCCAATGAAGTTCTTTATTGTTTGTTTATTTAGACATATCGCTTACTACTTTAAACTATATAGATTACCTAACAACTTAATAAAAATATACCTAGTTGAATATTTTAGTTAATTGTGGTATACTCATCATCATCATCATCAGCCTATGTCTCTCGACTTACATTCAACAGTCGAGACTCGCCAACTTTTATCTTCCCGCACGTGGTCTCTAATCTACCCGTCTACTACATGGGATTGCGATATACATGCACGGCCCATTGCCACTTCAACTTACTATTGTTTAAGATTATGTTATTATGAAATACCGAGCATAGCTCTCCTCGTAGCTTGCTGATTGACCTTAAACTTGTGGATCAGGTCCATTGTCAGCGTCCACTTTTCTGCTCCATGTGATAATACAAGAACAATGCAATAGTTGAAAATCTTCGTTTTCAAACACTGTTGTATGTTTGATAACTAGATGTGGCGCAACTTCCCGAATGCAGCCCATCATAGTTGAATGCTAGCTTCCTTGCTGAAGTTGGGTACGCCTAGTTGGATAGTAGAAAGGAAACTGATTGCTCAATTACTTTCACCATTTGTTAGACTTGTTAGATTAGATTTGTTAGAATGCGTATACTATATATATATTTATGTATATCGTGAAAGTAATTGCGCAATCTTTCCTTGCTTAAATTTATCTACCATTTTCATAACTTAACCTTTGGACCGATAACTTTTTATTGAATCGATAATAAACTAGCCTATGTACACTAATTTAAGTTTTTGTGCAATAAAGTATTTAAATAAATAAATAATAGCGAAAAATTAATCAAATTAACAAAAAGTTTGAGCCAAGACCAGCCATCGACTTTAACTATCAGACAAAAAAAAAATTAAGAACATTTGTTGGAGAAACAGGAAGAAACAGGGAATTAAATATTAAATTTTAAAAATGAGAAAAGTTGGTATTGTGAATAGTGTGTTAATGGATTGACGAGATATAATGATGTAAAAATATTATAAATAAAAAGGATAAGAAAGGAAATATATATATACTTGGCCACATATAATTGTTATACATTGATGAGAAGGGTCTACTAGTTGTAATATGGTTGTGTTTAATTTATTATTAATAATAACTGTGTTAATATCCACGTCCTAAACTCGCTGGTTATCTCCCCCAATAGATGAGAAAATATAAAACTATACATATAAAAGATCGCGTACAACAGCGAGCCAATAGCCAATAGTGGCCTTTGAAAGTAAAGAGAGCTGATGATGAAGATGATGATAAAATTAATATAGTTTCAATAAAAGCACCGACACTAATAGTAGTTTGTATCGTAGGCCATCACTAACCTTAACCACACGACTAAACAAATGAGGGATGTAGTACATGGGTACGATGTAATCAATAGAATAAACTTTAATTAAAAACGCTCACTACTTAATCTATTTTACAATTTCGTAATTATACTAGAGGTGAATTTGTTTTAAACATAACGGTAGTGAAATAAAATATTTAAATAATTATTAACAAATTTATTTATTATTTATAATCCACTTAAAATAATATTTACAATTCAAAGTTCTAAGAAATCTAGCTAAAAAATATTATCACATTTGTTTTTAAAATAGCTTAAGATTTATGAGTAGTATTCTGATTTACTATATTAATTGTACGAGTATCATAAAGGCAGTTTAGTATTAGTTGGAAATCGTGAGCGCTCCTGTACCTTGATTTATGTACTTAAAGCATTTATAATTGCTTTACAGAACACAACTGCAACTATAACTCAATGCCTTGGCAAGTTAAAATATGAAGTATAACATTTTAAAAGAACCTAGTAAAGCTAAGTCCTCCTGAAGGCTGCCACCGACTGCTGGGAATGTATGGGGCTACAGACTTGGAGAGACCAGCGTTAAAGTCCAAAGAAGAAGTCGGGCTTCTCAAAAGGTTGACGTTACCCATCGCGGAGTAGTCTGTGCGCTGGAGGAAAGGAGTTTTTGCTACTCCCAGGGATCCACCAATCTTGTCTCTGGTAACAAAGAAAGTCAATTGTTAATTATTATCATATATGTATTATCAAATAGAATTTTAATAAAAATGCTGTTGTAAAATTGTAGAGTACTGTAGAACTTTATGACCTTAAAACCAAACAGTTAATTTTTGGACAATCATTGATGGTCTACTACATATTAATGGTTTACAGAACACTAAGGGATCCTATGTGTTACTTATTGTGGTACTAAGGAAGTTAAGTGCAATTGTGGTAAAGATTTGATAAATTAATGCTTTTAACCACTAGTTCTTTAGATAAGACTTGAACTCAGCAGTGGGTTAACAATAATACTGTTCATTCGCTACTTAATAGTACTAAAATATTTACATAAAACTTACTTGTACAAATAGTCCAAGCTTCCACCATGAGTGTTGAAGTTGGGCACATTGGGGATCGAGGGACGGTTGTTGGTGATAAAGGCGTTGGCGTTCAGTTTGTGCGTGTCAGTGTGGACAAGGCCAACCTTGCCGGCGGCAGTCAGCTGGTTACCGAAGCCTGGGATGGTGGAGCCTGTTAGAGTAGCTGCATGCCCGTTTCTGATGATCAAAGATAATACGTTGATTAGGAACTTACATATTTATATTTTGAATGTTATGGTAATAAATTAGAGGAACAAAAAGTAAGTTAACTAAGGAATTTTGAAGAAACGACTTTCATCATCATCACAGCCCCAAGAATACAGAGTTCCAGTACTCCACTTATTGGAGATAGGCCTTCAATAAATTTCTAGAAAATTTGGCATACACTCGCCACGCTGGCCAGACGGGTTGGCAGAAAAAAACAGTTTTACGTTAGGTAAACTTTATTATGCAAGTGAAAACCTTTTCATAAAGCAAGCGTCCCAGAATAAATAAATAAATATGATATAAAAATTCACAAATAAATTCATTATTAAGTTTTGACTAACGTATTAAGCCCCTCTATAGTAAAGATCAAATATAAACTTACTGGTTTTCAAATCCCAGTCCTCCAGTAGCAGATCCAAACTTGCCTCCTGGCTTCAGAGCGTTGACTCCAGCCAGAGCGTTTAAAGAATTCTTGTCATCACCAGCGAGACGAGTCTTAGTGTTTATATTGAAAGCGCCATCAGGATTGGTACTTATAGCTCCAACTGTTTGACGACGAACTCTTCCTGGGTGAACCATTTCTATATCTATTTCTGGAGTATATTCTTCTTGGTCTAATTCCACAATTCCAAACACATTCGGGTCGTATTCATTTTCAAGAATTAAGTAGCGACAATGCACTGTTGCTAATAAAGCAAGAGCAAATAGCTTTGTAAACAACATTTTGATAGTAATAATTTATTAATATTACTGTTGCGTTCTTGTTGAACACTCAGAACTGATTGATGCTTTTATTGAACTTGGGTTCGTTTATAAATGAAAAAAGGAGTACTAGAGGAATCCCTGAGTTTGAGACCGATAACGGGTCAGATGCGTCATCGGATGATAAAGTTACTCGCGCTAGTTTCTGTTGGTAGTTGGAAGCTGTTATTCCCCACAGTTATGTTGTGTTTTGGGATTACCATTCCTTTTTTTCGATTCGATGTTTTATATTTGTGCTAAGTGATAAATACATACATACATAGTAGTAGAATACATATTTTTTTAACATTAGCTTTGTTGTATGTAGTTGTGATAATGGGTTAACCAATATTATAAATGTGAAAAAAGATTTGTCTTTTTGCGGACACCTTAAGCATGTTTTATAGCACCTTCGACATATTTTGTTTATCAAATTGTCATTCATCGAAAGTTCTTTTAATAAATTCGTAAGTGCAAATCGTGTTTTCATCAAAATACTGTATTAGGGCTATCTGCTATATATTCCACTATATATTTGTCTTGCCTTTGCGCCTATTTTACTAAAAACAATTTTGTTTTTTTTTTATTTGCCAGAGTAGTTCCTTGAAACAGCCTATGTTTAATAACATCATTATCCGCGTCTATGTGTTTCCGCGACCATAACTGTATTCATTCGTCTTAAAATCTGGGGTATTTTGAGCAAGGTGTAAGAAAGCTTAAGTCTAGTCAAAGGAGCTATGTTCGCCATCAGGATGGTGTCAGTTGCTGCCATGCTTGAAGAGAGAGAGGAGACAAATTTATAAGCACTCCATGGATTCACCGTGCGGGTGTAGTGAGGGTAAAAGATCAGAAGAATGGTGTCTCGGGCTTGCGACCGATAATAGGCTGGTTTGAAAAGATTATTTTTTATATAATACGCTCACCATCCACCATTTCACTCCTCTCCCTACCCAACCAAATACTGTATGATTCTGTTAATGGCGTCTTAGAAGCTCTTTCCATTAATGTATCTCCTGAAGACCTACTTAGGCCCAATTCTTTCAGTAAGTGGTGCAAAGATTTCCCTGCGAATTCCACTGCTTAAAGCTGAGTCTTGAATGCTTACAGGCACCCGTAAGTAGGCACACAAAACAAATTTTAGCATTACAGTTTCTAAAAATAATGGATATAGTGTATAGACATTGCTCAAACTCAAAGCATGTGTACACAATATCAGCCATGTATTATAAACAATCACGTATAACGTGGTTTTTTTTTAAAGTTACTAGTAAATAAGTGTTACAAATAAAAGAAAATTAAACTATTTCAAAAAAATTATAATGAAAAGAGACCAAAAGTAAAATCATTGAAGATCAAGTCAAAAATAAAAATTTCTAACTTGACTTCAGTGTCGAAAGTCTTCTGTCAAAAATTAGATGGGTGTATCAGACAGTGAATCTCTGGGTCAGCTTAAAATATATTACGCTAGACATGTTGGAACCTACAATGCCATATGTACATAGTAATTACGATACGCTTGTAAAAACAGAGCATTAGGTAATCATGGGACCTATAGAAACTGGTTTGAGTTAACAAAACGTAATGTAATTTTTTATGTGATCGATTCATAAAGTAAGTTTTTTGATTACTCAATAAATTGACCTTGAAAAAAAAACTAAATTAGGTATATATTATCGGTGGTGGCTGGGTTGTAAGAACACTTTCCTTAAAATCCTAATTAGGTCGGATCAAACCCCGGCATGTACCAATGAGAAATACACTTGTCTTAAGTGCGCATGAAGATAAAAGTTTTTAACCAGTGCGCTCTTCCAGTAATGTCGTATGGTGCAGAAATGTGGACACTGACGGTAGGTCTGGTCCACAAGTTCAAGGTCGCTCTATGGAGCAAGCTATGCTCGGGATTTCACTAAAAGATAAAGTCAGAAACGTTGACATCCGTCAAAGAACCAAAGTTACCGATATAGCTTTTAAAATTAGCAAGCTGAAGTGGCAATGGGCTGGACACATATGCCGCAGAACCGATGAACGATGGAGTAGACGGGTTCTGGAGTGGAGACCACGTACTGAAAGACGCAGAGTGGGACGACCCCCCGCCAGATGGACAGATGACCTGAGGAAGGTCGCTATTGGGGGATGGATGAGGGTAGCAGAAGATCGTGTGAAGTGGCGATCCTTGGGGAAGGCCTACATCCAGCAGTGGAGAGACACAGGCTGATGATGATGAAGTGTGCATTGTCATAGATTTAAAACAACACCGTTTTCGTGTCTCGGAGAGCACGTTAAGTCATCGGTCCCGGTTACACCAATACCAAAACTAATAATTGACATCAGTCCCTCGCCAACCCGTCTGGCAAGCCTATACTTACTATAGGCCAAATTCTACAGAAAGTTCTGTAAGACCCATCTCCGTCAGTAGAGCTGTAGAACACTGTGTTCTAAGAGCAGTTATGATGATATTATCTTTCTATGTTTGTATATATACAGTTTTGCCCCAAACGATGGTCTAGTTAGGTGACTGACCACCTAAACATCCCAGTACAGCAACGCATCCTCTGCGCCGAGGACTGCAACCACTGGAAACGGCTAGTGGATGGACTGCGACGGAGTCACGATACCCAACAGTGGGGTACCGACTAGGGAGAAGGAGATACAGTATAAATTCTTCTTTGAAAACACTAGAAGTTCAACCTTTGTTTATTTAAATCTTTATTTAATAATAGACTATATTTATTTATATATATATATATGTAGATATATATCTATATATCTACATATATATATATAAAAATGAATGTCTGTGTGTATGTATGTTCCCTATGCATTCTTTTTACGTGCTAACTAAGATTTACGAACATTTCGACTGCTTACTTCTCCTATTTTTTCAATAATTTTGCTGAGACTGTCCTTGAGATTTCATTATGTTTGTGAAACAATTTGACATTGTGGATCTCTACGACGCACGAAGAGCTATTTTATTCACATACATATTTTGTGCATTTGATTGTGAGTTTGATATATTTATATATTTTATTTATTTTTCCCAAGAAAACTTCGAGTTTCATCTAGAATCATGCCTCCCAAAAAAGCATCGATTGGTAGATCTATTATTGATAATAATGACGTTTTAATAACATTTATTGACTGTCAGGCGGAAGTTCGCCGGGTCAGTATTATACAAATAATTGGCTTTAATTTAACTATACTACTAATTATGTAAGGAAAAATATTGTTAGTTCCAAAAATAACGACGTGTAGGTAACCACTAGTATTAATAAATATATCCACAAATAACCGGCATTATCAAAATGTTATCAGCAATTATTAATGAGAGAATGTAATAATACAATAATGTTTAATTTTGCGTTCAGATAAGGGAGTTCCCCTATCGAATGAACCAGTTATCGTTTGACTTCTGAACTCTCGGAATCACTTCGGTTATTTTAACTTCAATATAGGGGATTCCTTTACCCAAAATCGGAGTAATATATAAACTCAACATTTAGGATTTCAAATCATTAACAAACAAGTCTTTGTAAAGTTAACTGTATTAAACTACAGCAAAAGAAATAATTAACAAAATGTTTCTTGTAAAAGTGATAGCTTTGATAGCTTTAGTAGCATCAGTACATAGTCGTTACGTTCTTCTGCAAGATGAATACGATCCCAATCTAATTGGAATAGTTGCTGTGGATCCAGAAGAATACATTCTGGAACAGGACATGGAATCGGTTCATCCAAGAATATTAAGAAATGCGAGAGTTCGTCGTCAGACAGCTGGAGCTATTAGCACCAATCCTGATGGGACATTCAATATTAACACTAAGACTCGTCTCGCTGGTGATGATAAGAATTCCCTGAACGCTCTGACTGGAGTCAACGCTTTAAAGCCAGGAGGCAAGTTTGGAGCTGCTACTGGAGGACTGGGTTTTGAAAACCAGTAAGTTATTACATTGTTTTTATTATAAAGTGTATAGTTTAATAAAATTCTTTGAGGCCCTCTCTGGCTCTTTTGCATTATTACATTTATCATAAGAGCCCTTAGAGTTCCATTGCTATAGAATCCAGAATGTGTTTCTAGCGAATTCGGCCTACTTTTGCCACGCCGGTCAGATTGGTTGGCGAGTCACTGAAATAAGAAGTGCATATTGGTATAATGAGAACAGTCAGGTCTTGTTTAATTTTAAATGTTAGTAGATATCCATCTATGAGATATACTCGTAAATCATTTGTTTTAACAGTATCTTACGATAAATGTTTGTCAGGCTCCAATTGCATATTACTAGGATCGTTTGATTAAAAAGTATATCTTGACTATTTTAAGTCAAATTTTATAAATAATTAGATTAGATTTTTTTATGATCCACAGATAAATAGAATCTTGAATATTTGTTTATTATGTCTTATTGAATATCTTTATTTGTCTTATGACAGTTTACAAGTTCCTAATCAACTAATATTTAATTAACAGCAACGGGCATGCAGCTACCCTGACCGGCTCCAACATCCCCGGCTTTGGTAACCAACTGACTGCTGCCGGCAAGGTTGGCCTCGTCCACACTGACACACACAAACTGAACGCTAACGCATTCATCACCAACAACCGGCCTACGATTCCCAATGTACCCAACTTCAACACACATGGTGGAAGCTTGGACTATTTGTACAAGTAAGTTTTTATGCATTACATAAAATATTTTATTATTTTATACTTTAACCGACTGTTTCCATCTCGAAAAGTGATCAGCTCAGATTATGAGCTAAAGTTTTTGAGCAATATTCGCTTTTGACAAAAAGGTAATTTGACAAAAGAAAATTATCTTAAAGGTATTCTTTATCTTTTTTGACATCTAAATTAATAATAATATATAAAATAAAAATTAAAAATTTTTGCTCCACCTAATCGCTGTCCTGTGACATGGTGCACAATAAAATGTGCTATAGCTTAATAAGGTCATAAACCTGGTTAACAAGATCAAAATTGCTAGAGAACTAATTACGGCACACTAATAAATAATCAAATCATTATTGGGTAAACAATTAAATTGAGTATAATAATAATATAATGAATAGATATAAATATATATAAATATATAACCTATCATATATATATACATTTTTTACACATTTATTCATTCACCTGTTTAGATTACTAAAAAAATGACTTATCTACATTAACGTTTTAGCCATGTTCTACTCTGATACATCTAACTAATCACCGGAGGCAGTATCAAGACAACTCTTATCCCGGACTAACTTTACAAATACACTTCGCTTGCTAATATACGAATACTACTATACACGTATATATAGTATAATTTTGCTTCTGCCTCTCATTCATTCATTTTGTTTTAGGTATATAATCATTAACCTATTGGTTTTCACTTATTTACTATTATTATTATTCTTTTACTTCTGCTAGTCACGATTCAATTGCACTATTAATTTAAATCTAATAACTATATTTTACTCTTATTTCTGTCTTAATTGTATTGTCTAAATAATATAAAATCTCTTTGGCTTGTGTTCCACTATTGCTACTCTGTCTATATGTTTAATATAACAAGCTGTGATTTTTTCTAAAATAAATAAATATTTATTCAAAGGAAGTAAGGTACAATGATTTTTAAAAAACTAAATTATTAAATAAACTAAAAACATATGAATTATTTAATACTTTATTATTTGTGACGACATTAAATCTATTTTCTTTTTTTCTTTCTCTCAGCTGTTTCATTATTTTTGTCATGTTTAGTAAATACTAAAAAGCGTTACATTATCCAAAATCAAAAAAGTTAGATTGGTGCAATAATATTAAATCAGTCGGTTCACACCGCTTACCCGAATCGATCCTCAGAGACTACATTAATGGACTTAACCGCTAGACCATAAAGGCACTTGCTTTACAGTAGTGTCTTGGTGATTCATAGACCCATAATGAAACTGTATCTTTTGTTACCAGGGACAAGATTGGCGGATCCCTGGGAGTGGCAAAGACTCCGTTCCTCCAGCGCACAGACTACTCCGCGATGGGTAACCTTAACCTTCTGAGAAGCCCCACTTCTTCTTTGGACTTCAACGCTGGTCTCTCCAAATCTGTGGCTCCATACATTCCCAGCAGTCGGTGGCAGCCTTCAGGAGGTCTTAGCTTTACTAGGTTTTTTTAAAGTTGTAGTTATATTAGTCTTTTGAATGTTGGAGTGTACCACAACTCGTAGACTTTTACTGAGTTCACATGGTGATGTACTGGATTTTTTTTGCACGATATTTTTAGTGAGTGTACGTCACATGTGAGTGAAATATGACATAAGATTCTATAAGATATCCTGCAAAAAAACAGTGTATTGTCAAGAATTAAAATGTCGTAAAACATCGGTTCATCGCCAATAGTGTATTGTATCATGTAGTGTAATGTACATTAAATCGTCATTAGATAATATTTTTAATTTAAAACTAAGCATATAGTGTGAAAATCTGTGATTTACTAAATAAATATATTTAATATACCTTATACAGATTTTTTGTTTTACCTTTACGGTTTAAACCCGTAATATTGTATTCATCTTAAAGGTTCTATACTATAATATAGGCATATACTTGGTCCGATGCGGCATTCATCAAGCATCAGTTAATGTTTTTATTTGTTTGATTGTGGTAGGTGAGTCTTGGTCTGCCAGGGCTTTTACCCACAACTTTCGCATTATCTGGTTTGTCAATCTCTTTTCACACATCCTTTAGATAATGCTCGAACGATCGGAGCATGCCATTCCTTATTTTTGTCCCTATGAATTCTTTTAAAGTTTTAAGTTCAGAAAATGATCTAAGAAAGAGATAGACTTAAATTAATGATACCTGTCCGCCGACAGGGTGTTCGCGCGGGGGGGAGTGGTCGCCTGCGCATTTTTTTTATGTACCTACTATAAATATTTATTATTTAATATTTAGCTTTGAGAGTAATTGTCTCCGCCAACAAACTGTGGTTACAGTTTGACGGGCTATTTCATAAGTGATATGTATTGGAAAGTAAATAAATGATTGAATTTTTTTTTTATATACCTACTGTTTTGTTTTTGTTTTGCGGAGTAGGCAGAGACAATTGAGCGCCACTTGACACGATCACGACATATCTCTTTCGCTTCTTCGACATTCATCAACCTCTTATTTTTTATTTTATTTTTTTTAATTTTTATTATTAGGGTCGCCAACAGTGACAGCAACAAAAGATACATCGATTTTTACTTACAACTAAGACAGAATACAGATGCTGCACCAATTACAGGCAACCACCACATGCTATTATACTGTATCCATTAATTGGGCCTTTGAGTAGCGAAAACAAAAACACAATACAATTACAGCAACAACTAAGTAAATCTAAGCAAAAACAAAAACAAAAGAACATGATACAATCAAGAAACACAATTCCAAGGATCAAAATTGGTTAAACAGCAGTTCAGTTTACAGTCCCAGCCAGGATCCGCTGCAGTGACAATACATTGTGCTTAAAAACATGCAAAGAATTAGCAAATATGTCTAGACTGTCATTATTTTTTCGTGAAAATATGTTGTATTGACGACATGTACGGTTCAGTGATGAGTGGTAACCCAAATTGGATTTAGATTGTCGTAGAATGAATAGATCATATTTGCCAACCCTTGGCAGCCTGGTCGGCACAGAGACACGAACACGGGACAGTAGGTGGGGTGCGTCGACTTTACCGTTGATTAATTTATATAGAAACATACTATCCATCAATTGCCTTCGATCTTGTAATGAGGATAAATTAAAGTATTTTAAACGATCTTTGTAATGTAAAAGTTCTCTTCCCTTATTAACACTAAATGTCAGATGCCACAAAAACCTCTTCTGAACACTCTCGATCCTCTTGATGTACACATACATGCCCATTTATTTTGCTGGTTTTTAATGCACCTTTAGCTATTGTTTTATTTATTTGCCTCTTTTACCCACAACTTTCGCATTATATATCTGGTTCGTCAATCTTTCTTCACTTATTCTTTCAACATGTCCGAACCATCGGAGCATACCTTTCCTTATTTTTGATTTTGCTTTCTTTAATACCTACCCTTTTGCGTATTTCGTCATTACGTATGCGCTCCGTCAAAGTGGCGCCGCATATCCGACGCAACGACCTCGTTTCTACTATCTATTCTATCTTTTGTGTCATCAAAATAGCCTCAAATTAATCAACATTAAAATCAACAGGCCTATAATAGTGGCTCTTAAAGGAACTGTCATTGTTATTAACTGTAACGAATGTCTCCCTTAGCTGAAACAGAAGGATAAAGTCAAGGAAATTTCTTATGAATATTCAGTATTTTGGTAAAATATCGTCCGACTTAAAAGCCCCTCGCTTCAATTTCATAAATGAAATATCAAATTCTATTATTGTTGTAAATTACAATTACTTTTATTCACGGAAAGTAGATCAATACGACTTTTTTTTGTGTTCTCTTCTCCCGATGGATGATGAATGAGATGATAGGGAAGGCAAAGGGTCTAGCCCATACAGCCAAGTCTGACGTAATATATCTTTATCTTTTATGAGTTAATGAGGTTATCATCAAATTCTAGGTATTGCAGAATTTGATGCTTTTCTTGGAGTCACTCGCAGAATTATAGCCTAAACACGTAGGGTATGATATGGGAGTTCACATGTGGGAAAACCGCAAAAAATATACTGCAACTTGTGCCCCATATTTAAAGTCGACATTATCGGTAAAACAACAACACTATTGACAGTAAATTAATTTACTGTGAATATTGTTGGTCAAAAGTGGTGTTGTTTTGTTTAATAATGTTCTACAATGTGAATAGTTATGGAAAACGATAAATTGGACTTTGAATATGGGGCACAAGTTGCAGTTAATTTTTTTGCGGTTTTCCAGCGCTGTGAACTCCCATTTCTTACCCGACCTGTTTAAGCTAAAAAAATTTTCATCATGGCAAGCTTACAATACTAGTTCCTCTTGAAAGTAAAAAAAGTCATTTGACATCATTGCAAATGGCACATACTTTACAGCAAATATGTGGTAGGCGGAGTGATGGTGGTAATTTGCCCAGTCTGCTGGGGTGGGGAAGTATCCACCGTTCGTGCTGATAAACCTTGTAAAGTTTATCCACACGAATCAGGCTCGAATTGTCGTTATGGCCAGTCGAACAGTTGCTAATATACATGGACCTCGCGCGACTTACCATCAGCAAGGTCGCTAGTAAGGGTTTATATGGATTTGGTTTTTGTATATGAGTATTTTAGAATCGCAACGACGATATATAAAAAACATAGTATTTATTTTTAGTTTAATGATAATTACTTAATAAAAAAATGTCCGCAAACCTAAGTCCTTAGCGAGTTGGTGTTTTTGTATATATTTACTGGGCTGAGTTGGTAAAGTACACTTGTCAATGTGGTTTTATAATTAATTAACTGCGTCGTCAACCACGGTTAATAGAACGAGCTAAGGCCCGTAGCCAAGACACATTATACAATTAACGTAAAAAAAAATCTTCCGGGGTGGACAGAAACCACGCATTTTAATGACGTAGATTCACTTTTAGCCATCTTTACTATAATAATAATAATAATCATCTAATTTCTTTACAAAAATTGCCTCATAGTTACATCAATGCATCTTAAGTGTTAACAGGATGTGATCTGCAATATATTACAGGCAATTTATAAAATTATTGGAACTGGAAATTTGGACAACATTTTTTATTAAAATTTAAAATCAAATATAAACATGCAAAATGGTTAGTAATAAATAAAACATAAAATAATAATAATATATTTTAGCCACAATATGTAGGATTATAGGGTGTATAAGTAGGTGAAAAAGTGTGTGTTAAAAATATACTCGTATATAGGCCCATCATGACAAGCTCGTCGATGTCTCTAGCGTACAAAACTTAAGAAATATCACAAATAACTTAAATAATTTATTGTGTCCTGATTTGTAATCGAACCGCTAGACCAAGGATGTAGTTAAAAAAAAATATTACTTAAAAAACCTAATTTAAATATAAATCGTGTCCACGCGGCATGGTGGTAAATGCTGAATTGCTATGCTTATTCTCTGGGCAAGAGAATGATGTTTATTTTATTTACATCTCTGTATATATTTAATTCTAATATATTTACATTTACTTAAATTATCTCAGACTCTGTACCCAGCATATAAATCTATCATTCTCCCAAGGGTTAGCTGGTAGAGAATACCTTCATGGTATTATGCTCGCCTATGTACTACTTTTTATTTTGTATATTTTATGTGCAATAAACAACTTTATTATTATAACGAGGCTAATACGTTGGCATAAATACCTGCCTGCTCTTCTATCTCCAGCCTTTTCTAATAAATAATAAATATTTATAGTAAAGTAAAGTATCATCACGACCGTTTCCCTTTCGGGGTGAAATGAAATGAAATGAAATGAAATGAAATGAAATGAAATGAAATGAAATGAAATGAAATGAAATGAAATGAAATGAAATGAAATGAAATGAAATGAAATGAAATGAAATGAAATGAAATGAAATGAAATATTTATTTGCAGGAAACATGGTAACAAACAATATTAGGTCTTATTAATATTAAATGGGTCACATATTTCGCCATAAGCATGCAAAAATTTACAACAACTGTTATAGAAGTAAAGTTACTAAAAAACTCAGCGTTGCTTCTTTAGTAACTTTACTTCACAAAAACCTTTGTGTTGCTTAAAATACACATAGTATTCCTCCAAAGTATAGAAACATTCCTGAACTAGCCACGCATGCAGTACTGTACAGAATCTTTTATAAGGCATCTCTGTCCATACCTTTGGCAAACAATTATATATTTTAGCGCTCATATAGGAGGCGTTTCGTCTAAAGATTTCTAATTTAGGTATAGGCATTACTAAGGATGTGTGTGTGATGGAACGTTTGCCATTATTATTACTTTGTTGATACAGCTCAAAATTTGACTTAACAAATTTGCATACCTCAAAGATGTATACACATGGTAAGGTGAGTATCATATATTTTTTAAATAAAGGACGACAAGAGTCAGTCCACTTTAGACCTCCAATAGCACGAATACACTTTTTCTGTGCTATGAACAAGCTCATTATATCTACTGAATTACCCCAGATTATAATGATCAGAAACCACGCTTATAAATAAGTGGATTCACATTTAGCCAACTTTACTATAGGCCAATCATGACAAGTGGCAAGCTCGTCGATGTCTCCAGCGTACCAAACTCGAGAAATATCACAAATAAATTAAATAATAATTAAATGTATTTATTTACATTAATAAATATTTTTGTGTCCCGACCAGGAATCGAACCGGTACAGTTAAATATTTATATTTTTATTTAATAACGAAATACTTGTCTACGCACTACCGGATTTTAGTTTGGATTGAAAAATAAAAACCATATTTTGCGCGACGATATTTTTCATTTGGCTGATACATTAAGTTGGCTCGCGGATTCCTGCAGACAGGAAACTCATTTTGAATATTTTGCGAACCGAGTATTTCCATTCGCAGTGCCATTAAATAGATTGAGACGCAGCAAAAAAGATACAAAAATCGGCATAGACATAATATAAACCGGCTTAAATACCATGCAATGCTTTTAAGGAAATTTATTATAATAACTACCTCAAGAAATACCTCAAGGACAAATTCGCTTATCTCTCTTCTTTTCATGATAATTCTCTCCGATCTTCTCACAACTCACTTCTTTCCGTTCCATCTCATCATTCCGGATTTGTTATAAATTCCTTTGCGGTTGTTGCTACAAATCTGTGGAACAATCTACCTATTAACATAAGGCAGGCATCTACCAGATCATCATTTAAAAAGCTGGTCTATTCACATTTTCTAAATAGCTCCAAACAAAATTTGTAAGTTGTTTATGTATGTTTATTTTTGTGTATGTATTAGTATTTAATATATTTATATTTATAAGTAGATTATATATAAGTAAGTTTATTATATAAGTATTTATATCTAATTGATATAATTGATAGTCCCAAAGATTTGGCTGTCAGAAAATGTCTACGGGCATTAAGTCCGCCTTGTGTACTTTGTGCATTAAAGTTTTGAAATAAATAAATAATTGCCACTTTAGGAGGTACCGGGTTCGATTCCTGGTCGGGACACAAAAATATTTATTAATGTAAATGTATTTATTTACATAATATTTCACTTATTTGTGATATTTCTCAAGTTTGATACGCTGGAGACATCGACGAGCTTGCCACTTGTCATGATTGGCCTATAGTAAAGTTGGCTAAATGTGAATCCGCTTATTTATAACCGTGGTTTCTGACCACCCCGATACTTAAATAGAGAATCATGATGATACTTTACTTTTTAACTGCCACTTGTTTTATTTTTTGTGAATTAGGCTTCCGCGCCATGTTGCACGGACGGACATTTCAAGTGCAAGTTTTTGTTTTGTAAATTACTTTACGATTGATATTGTATTTTTATTATTTTATTATCCTTATTAAATAACATTTAAATAAAACATTATTTTACGAAACTATAAAATAGTTTATCGGCAGATAGCTCTCATTACAATAACATATACATATAATGTTTTCGAAGTACTTCATTTTGTTAATACGAGTTGTGCGGTGTTTTTTTTTACAGTTGTCACGTACAGACCTTCTCTAAAATTCTAAAAATACTAGACTAGGTATATTAATCAAAAGCACATACAGACTTTTAAATGTTCCATTGTGAGAACGAGAGGGTGCAAAAGTATTAGACCCTCTTAAGTAGTTATGCACGGGAACGGTGGTGTTGTAAACTATGACAAATGCAGGAAGAAGAGTGTTCATATATTAATTTAGTATACACGTCTATGTTAATAAAAAAAACTTGCCCTCCGCCCGGAAACTTAATTGAAGTAGCAAGTTTTAGTGCACTTTTCTCGTAGATGTTTTCCCGCGCTTTCTTTTACTTTTTCGCGAATGAAACTTTGACTTTTTCTCGAGTCAACTATAAAATTTTAACTCATTGAGTTATGTTTATGAAGCAGGCATTCTATTTAATTTATTAGACATCCAAAAATGCTCTGGTCGTATGTCAGATCGCGAAGAGGGGGGTCCGGTTATCCGCGGATATTTGAATATAATGACAAGGTAATCGATAATGGACAGGATATATGTAACAGTTTTAACGAATACTTTTCTAGTGTTTTTTCAAATCCTGCTCCTCACTACAATGATGACGTTTTGGCAGCTCCTTTTTGTGATTCTGACGATCAACTTCACGACTTCGTTATATCTAGAGAATATGTTTTAAAAATTTTAAATACCTTGGACGTTGCTGGCGGTGCTGGGAGTGATGAGATCCCAGCATTTTTTATTAAGGAATGTTCTAATGAACTTTGCACACCTCTTTCTATCATTTTTAATATATCTTTGAAATCTGGAGTATTTCCAGCTTTATGGAAAGAAGCACACATTACTCCGATTCATAAAAAGGGAACTCGCTCAAAGATAATTAACTATAGACCAATCTCTATTTTAAACATTTTCAGCAAAGTGTTTGAAAAATCTATATATTCCCTCATCTATCCGCTTATAGTGAGAGGTATACCCACACAACAGCACGGCTTTGTGCGTAACCGCTCAACGTTAACTAACCTCGCTAGTTTCTTATCTTTTGTTTCGGCTAATATGGAAAAGGGAAGACAGGTTGATGTGATCTACACCGACTTTGAAAAAGCTTTTGACAGGGTGGATCACATCATCCTGCTGCGTAAAATATACACTTTGGGTATAAGAGGTAATCTGTATCGATGGTTCTGTTCATATATTTCTCACCGATGCCAGGCTGTAACTATGTGTAATTATAAGTCGGATTTTGTACAGATTCCATCCGGCGTGCCTCAGGGTTCACATCTTGCAACGCTGCTCTACAACGCCTACCTGTACGACATTTATACAGTTATTATTGACTCCAATTACCTTATGTACGCGGATGACACTAAAATCTTTATCGATGTTGGTAGAGTCGAGGACTGTGACAAGCTTCAGCATGATTTAGATTCACTCTCCACTTACTATATGTTAAATAGAATTAATGTCAATGCGTCAAAATGTGCTCGTATGACATTTACTAGAAACCGTAATATTATTGATTACAATTACCAAATCAACGGACAACCGGTATCTAAAGTGGATGTGATTCGCGATTTGGGAGTGAATCTGGATACCAAGTTAATCTTTGATCAACACGTTGACGCCATTACAGCAAAAGCATACAGAAATCTCGGCTTTGTTACTCGTGTTTGTGAACCTTTCTCTGATATCAATTGTGTGAAAATAGTGTACTTTGCATACGTGCGTAGCGTTTTGGAGTATGCGAGTAGTATATGGTGTCCGCAATATGTCATTTACAAGGAGCGTATCGAACGTATACAATCCATCTTTATAAGGCACCTAAATTTTAGAACAAAGGTGTTTCCCGGTGACTATCATAAGTCATGCATTAAGCATCGCCTGCTTCCTCTTGACATTCGACGTCAGGTGTTGGATATGCTGTTTCTGCATGACCTAATTAACGGTAGACTCGATAGTGACCTGGTTGGCCACCTGTCACTGAAGGCCCAACCGCGCCGCACCAGGGCCGCCGCACAGAGTCTGTTACTTGTTCCGTCGTCCCGTACTAACTATGGTCAGAACTCGGTGATGCCTCGTTTAGCTCGGCTGTTTAATGATGAATATGCAGAAATGGATTTATTTCGTGGCAATAAAGCCTCCTTCAAAAATGCCGTGCTTAAATATTCTATTGGTAAATTTAGTAACCAAAATACCTAAAATTATATTATTTTTATCTCACTAAATTTACTGTTTGCCCATTCACTCTTCATGAACATCATACGCACCCACCCACACACACAAATCTCACATATACCACTTTTCACACTTTTCATTTATTTCTACTGTTTTAGTTTTGATTTATACTTTATTATATACCTACTATAGACAGATTTTTTTTTTATCTTTATTTTTTTTAACTCTATTTAACTTGTGTATCTTTTAGTTTATAAGTATCTTACTTTTATATCCGAGCTGTTTTCTTTTTATAATTGTGTAATTTATGTACTTTGTTTACATCTGAAAATCTGTTTTGGCCTTTTACCTGTTTAACTTTATTTGCTTAATTTTAATGTATTAGCTGTAAGATTTTCTTTCAAAATAAATAAATAAATAAATAAAAATAGACGCCAAACGCTGGTCCAAAAGTTGTTATAGCCGCTAGCTCCTAGGTTACAGACCATAGACCTCCACTACTTAACATATTTCCGAAGAATTTGGCCCCTATCTAGCCACGCTGGTCGCAGACGAGTTGCCAAGGATGTCAATAAGTGATAATGTCTAAATGGTTCAACAAGTTAAGCTCCAACACATAAAATAGTAGTAGTAGAAAAACTTAATCCCTATACTCATGGATCACACATAGATAATGTAACGGGTACATGGAGTTTTATTTGCATTTTAATAAAGAATAGTATTGTCATTTTTTTTTTTTATACTAGCACGACATGTGACCTTGGGCCCACCTAATGGTAAGTAGCGTGCAAGGTCCATGAATGTTAGCAACTAAAGCAAGACACTCATAACTGCCATCAGTCCCTAACACTATGCCGGTTTGACTAAATGCTTTTTCACACTTCGCTTGAAGGACTCCAAGTTATAGGAAAGTGGAAACACAGAGGCTGGAAGCGCATTCCACATCTTTATCGTACGACATATGTATGAGTCCCCAAATTTATACGTACGCAAAGGGATGGTGACTACGGTATGTGGGTGCATATTCTGACCTGTGCGTGTGGTTCGGTTGCGGAATGAAGAGAGAGGGATTAGGTTATAGAGTTCTTCGGAGCACTCACCATAGTATAGCCGGTAGAACACGCTCAGAGAAGCCACATCTCAGCGTAGCTGCAGGGATTCGAGAGTTCCAGATATAGTGGCATCGTCCACAATACGAACAGCTCGCCTTTGTAGGACATTGAGAGCATCTGTGAGGTACTTGGCGGAACCATCCTAAAGAATAGTATTGTCAATATACGACAATGACATAGTTAATGGGGAAATATAAAGTATAAAAAAGTTTTATGCATTTTTAATTTAAAAAAGGAGTTCTGTAGAATCCTCCCCGTAACAATTAAAAGCAACTACATCCAACCACAGGCGTTGGCTAATCTGGTGACTGAAAAGGCAGGTTACAATACAATATATTATAAAATATAAACGACTGCGTAAAAACAAAAATAATAATTATTATTGTTTGGAAGATTTGAACTGATCTAGATTTTTAATGGCTCCTTTAATGGTTAATTTAAGTCATTATAAATCTAGATCGGCTCAAATCTTCCAAACAATGGGTTCCGACTGTTTCGCATTGGAATTTATAATTAATTAATTATTTCTTTTTAGTTTATAATTAAATTTATTTGTTTACGCAGTCGGGTTTTTTTTTATTGGTAGAATTATACAGATAAATACAATAAATTGTGTTAAAAGCCTGAAACATATACAAGTCAATGTATCAACCCATCTTGAACGTTGGAACGCGATTCTTCATAAAACTTTAATATCATCTCACAACTTAAATTAGTTTTTAAAATATTGAAAAAATACGTACTTGCCACGGTTTTATCTACATATCAAAAATCAAAATCAAAATATCTTTATTTTCCAGAATACTGTACAAAATAATAATGTGGTCTTATGCATAATTTCCGAAGCATTCTACCGCTAGCGGCATGAAAATATTAAACATGTATATTATAAATCCAATATTACATATAATTCTATATACATGCATGTACACACACATACATACACATATATTCATTAATAACAACTATATAAAATTACTATTATATTCATATTTAAAATTTGTTGTCAAATTATTTTAAACAAACAATGAGCAATAATAAATAGTTGCTAGGTCTACAATGTCAAATTATCATCGAAAAATTCCTTGTTTGAATAATATGCTTCATGTACCAAAAATTTAAATAACCTTCTTTGGAATTCATTGTTTCTTAACTGTATCAATTCGTAGGGCAAATGGTTATAAATTCGTATTGCCATGCAGTAACAGTTCTTAGAATGTAGTTCTAAACGCTGTGACGGTAGGCATAATTTATTCTTGATTCTTTGGCTACGGTAGCCCATTTCGCCATTAGTTTTAAAGAGACTTGTGTATTTGCGTACAAATAATGACATTTCGTAAATATACAGGCTTGGTATAGTTAATATATTTATTTTCTTAAAAAACGGTTTGCAGCTATCCAACTGATTTAAGTTGTATAGCGCCCGAATACATTTTTTTTGAGTTATTAAGACCCTACCTACGTCCACCGAGTTTCCCCAAACAATAATTCCAATATGTGATTTTATCTTGAACAAGAAGACACATTTCTTGGCATTCCATGGATTCACCATGCGGTTGCCGGATTTATCGTGTGTTGAACAGAGGAAGGTTAAGAATCTTCTGTCGGGCGGTTTACAAATTAGGCCATTTTTATTGCGCAATAAGACGCTCACCATCCACCATTCTGCTCCTTGTCCTACCCAACCAAATACTGTATGGAACCGGTAATGCCGTCTTGGAATCTTAAAGAGAGATAAATGAAGATGAAAAAGTGCTTCGAATTTTAATAATACATTTATTTGTCACAGTTTTTAAGTTAATGTGCATCCGTATTCCATTACTTTGCCGCAAACATTATATAATGGAATCCTTTCACCATAATACTAGTATACAGGGTTGATTTTTGTGATGGGAGAACAGGTACGTTAACCGTTATAGTTACCGTTTTTCTGTACAAAATGAGTACGAGTTTTTTGTGATTTCTAACTTGCCTAATACTTAAGCCTAAGTAGGCTTAATAGAGACTTTAGATCCTTATAAGAAACAGTATCAATTGGCATAAAAAATATGTATACAATTACCATTTTCTGACTGTCAGTTTTTTTCCAAAAACTATGAATGCAGTTTAGATTATCTCCTAAGAAAGTTTTCCTGTAAATATAATGGTTAAGGTCCTTACTACTCCGTCTTAAAAATCCACTCTGTATAATGGAATCCAATAACCATAATTCTAGTAATAGATATATAAGTTGAGATATAATATAATTTAATATAATATAATATAATATAATATAATATAATATAATATAATATAATATAATATAATATAATATAATATAATATAATATAATATAATATAATATAATATAATATAATATAATATAATATAATATAATATAATATAATATAATATAATATAATATAATATAATATAATATAATATAATATAATATAATATAATATAATATAATATTATTCTTATTATGAGTTGAGAATTGTATAATATTTTGTAATTTTGACAAAAGCTCTAACATACTCGTTAATAATGTACTCCACTAATTGCAATAATGGAATACGACTGATATGAAATAATAATACCTGCCTAATTTAGCTAGTTCCACGGGCATAGTCTATATGCGTAATTATTATTAGATTATTAAATTAATGGATGCCATTAATTTGGCACCCCTGTAGTTCAGGTTCACCTAGTTTAGGGGTCTTAGTACTTTATGTTTTGTTTTATACATATAATTGTTGCTGAACTGTTATTTGCCAAATTAATATGTTTTATTCCAGTGTATTGTGTTTATGTTGTTCAATAAAGGTTTTTTTATTCATTTCATTTCATTTCGTTTCGTTTCGTTTCGTTTCGTTTCGTTTCGTTTCGTTTCGTTTCATTTCATTTCATTTCATTTTCATTCATTTCATTTCATTTAGTTTTATAGTCGAGCTTACGGCAAAATTATAATATACAAATATTTATTTATTTATTTAAATCTTTATTGCACAAAGTACAAAGGTGGACTTAATGCCGCTAGGCATCTATGATAGTCAAACCTTCTGGACAACAAAAGCAATTAAACAATTAAAGGTAGGTGCAACTACAGGCTTAATTAGACAATATAATGACATATATAAATTAATACATAGATTCCTAAATAAATAATATTTACATATCTACATACTAATACTACACGCAAATACATACATATAAACTACACATATAAACAATAATAATATACATACATAAATATATCAAAAAAATTAATACTATCTATAACCATATCAAATAGAAGTAAAATTATCAGCAACGACTAAGTTTATCATGACTTCATGTAGTGTGCATATACAAGTTTTTTAAAGATAGCCCTGCTCGGGGCCTGCCGGATTTTTATAGGCAATTGATTCCAGAGGTTTACGGCTACAACTGCAAAGGACTTTGAGACAAAAGAAGAATGGTGAGTGGGAAGGACAAAGTGGAATTGGAGGAAGAACGGAGAGTTTTGTCATGGGTAGCGCCAAGATAAGTGAAGCACTCTTTTTTAACTTCTGTAGCGATTAACATTGACGGCATCTGTTAGTTAAAAGATTTAAAATAACATTTGCGCTTAAACAAATAATCTACACCTCTGAAATACAATAAAATAATTAATTTACGTTCGAGTATTGTACCTGAAGTTATGACAGACAGTTTAAACGCTGGAACTTCGCAAAGCTCAAAGGAAAGCATTTAATCACGCCGCAACAAGAAGCAAGTCCTTGTAGATAAAGTGTAGAATCTTGTGAATGTGTTTCATAAAACACTAGACTTTCACAACGTGCCTACCGAAGGCAGACTCCTCTAATGGCAGATGGAAGACTTAAGGGGCATTTACACTGAATGAAAAATGATCGCGAACATTAATCTACAACAAGGAGATCAAATAAAATTTGAGCGGGCCAATTTTGTAGTAAATAACATTTTTTATACAACATGGACACCTTTTTGGTGGTTAATTTTGGATTGAGTTTTTAAAATGCTTTTAATTTAAAAAAGTAAATAATCATCAAGACCGTTTCCCTTCCGGCGTGGTCAGAAACCACGCTTACGAAGAATCAGATTCACATTTAGCCAACTTTACTATAGGCGTACAAAACTCGAAAATATCACAAATAAATAAAATATTATTGAATTTTATTTTTTTTAATTAAGCCGATATGTGGCCTCCCTGAACGTGTTCTACAAGCTATACCACGGTGAATGTTCTGAAGAGCTACAGAACCTTACCCCTTCTTCTGTGTTTCCCCATTCCTATATATATAACCTGCAGTCCTTCAAATGTGAAAAAAGTGTGAAGAAGCATCTTTATAGGCTGGCGTCAGATCTTGGAACTCTCGTACCGGTTACCATCAGGTGGGCGCTGTGTCACATGTCGTGGTCAGTATTAAAAAAAAAATACCGCTAGACCACAGAGGCAGTTAAGTTGTAAGTTTAATAAATTACGAGATTTAATTTTGGATCGCTAATGTTCTTCTATTGCTGTCGCGTTGCAACTGACGCGATACCACAGCTGGTAAGATATACAATGTGAATGTACCAATATGATTAATTTAGCTTAGTCTAGAGCCAGCCTAAGGCAGACGTACCTGACGATTGAAAGCTTTGCGTTTGGGCTCGGCGTGAATAATAGACGAAAAGAGTATTTTGTACACGAAGAAGCACGTTTAAGAAATGACTATTTATTTGTTTTTCAATAAATTGATCAATTTATTCGAAGTAATACACAAACAGTATAAAATAATTATAATATTTAATGATTAAAAAGAAAATCTGACATTAAATAAACAAAAAAAAATACCCTATAAATAAAACTAAAAACTTAAATTATTACCGTCCGATGGGCGTAGTGTGCCGAGGACACTCGCTGCGTTCCCCCGTTGTTTTTCTAAATAGCAATAGTGTATTATTATATTTTACAAGCATAAATACTTTTTGTCATAGTTTATCATATGTATTATAATGAGTAAGTTCTTTAATGATCCTTATATCGATATTGATATGTTTAATGCTACGTACGGCTTACATAAAACTCGCAATAACTGATGAGCACTTCAAGCGAATAGTGAGTTTATACGATGGCCGACCTTTATAGGAGTATTCTTGTAAATCTTTATTGTATTTTTTTTTTGTATTGAAGTTGTGTTAGGTTAATAAATACACTCGATTGTTTATAGTTTCTGAGGCGTTGTTATTTAAACATACACAAACTATAGCTGTAAGTTGCCTGAATATAAATAATTAAATAATTGTTCACCAACTTGCAGACGTAGCAAAATCTCCATTAAATTTTATTTCCACATACCAGCTACCAATTTGCAGTTGAGTAAGGTCGCACATGATAGCGCTGTCTAAAATCCCAAACTTTATATTCTCGATTTCATTTCGATTCTTCTCTTGGTCGATCTTGATAATTGTTAAATTCAATCGTCTGCTCAACTTATGCATCCGTTTCGTACTCGACTTGCATAAGTATGGCCATCTTTCCTATTACCATATTTAATTAAAGTGGCTCAATATCCATTTCCGCAGATCTGCATAACTCCCTTGAGACTCGTTTTCAATTCTTGGAGACAGTCACAATCTCTCTATTCGTTCTGAAATCGACAATCAACCTCGCTCTTTCACCAGATACTCAGATTTTTTCAAAGTCTTCGCTGCTCGTAAGTTTTAAATTAGACCAAGAGTGTTGCACTCTGCCCTTCTCACCATCCCAAAAGTCACAAAATGAATAATAGGCAATAAACTCGCCTATCTTGGGTACATAGGCGAGTACATTTGTTCTGGTGTATTTAAAATGATCAACAACAATAACAAATGATGAGACAGGCGCCGTCAATATACATATTTCAAAATCTCCACATCGTCCACATTTCTTAAATAAACTAAATAATAAATATTTAACTGCCTCGCTCTATTTGTTGTATAAATTGTACTTATTTTTTACTAATTAATAATAATAAGAAATAAGTCTGAGTAAGGGCGTGAAAAGCTGTTTCACCTTGTTCTGTATTATCCCCAGTTTTTTGGACGCTGCGCGCTGCACTGTTCTGGTGTTAGTGTCTTTTCCATAAGTGAGTGTCGGTGGCACGAAGGAAACATTTTAAGCTTTTAACTGGAACGTTCCATTACCAGTAAATTGGGGTGGCTTTTTTATTTGAGAGAGAAAATCTGATTCCTTCTGTTTACTTTACACTGAATAGGATCAAAATTAGAAGGGCAATCTTATTATTTCTATTAAACTTTTTATTTCTCTTATTATTTCTCTTTTCGATCTGTTTCAATTTTATATTATTTCGTTTTTTATACTATAACTTCTATTAGGTCAGATCGATAAAGCGTCATTATGTTTTGCTTGGACCGTTATAAAACAAAGTGCTCCGCCGCGTATGTCTGTATATCCATAGTTTATGTTATTAAAGTAGTAAATTGTAATATATTTGTAAATTTAAAAACGTATTTAACAATATCCAAGAGTTACAATGTGAATTAAATTCAACTAAAAGTAGCCACAAATGGAAATCATTGTAAAACCCCTACTTTTCACGTAACCCTTTCATCAATAGCACCCCATTTGGCCGTATATTTGCGGGAATGTTCCAACGTTTCGGCGGCGCATATAAAACCAGTTCACTACCAATAACGCATATCTTAATACATAAAATCCGTCAGATGTCAGTTGTTGGTTGAAGGCTTAGTCGTAGTTAGACCACTACGTTTTGACCCTTTATGAAAGTTTAAGTTTTTCGAAATAAATATATAACTGCCTCCGTGGTCTAGCGGTTAAGTCTGTGCATTAAGATTCGAAGGTACCGTCGGACACAACAATTTATTTTATTTAATTGTGATTATTTATCAAGTTTGGTACGCTAGAGACGTCGCCTAGCTTGCCACTTATCATGATGGGTCTATAATAAAGTTGGCTAAATGTGAATCTGCTGCTTGCAAAAAGAAGCATGGTTTCTTACCACCACCAAAGGTAATAACGGTCAAAGCGATGTATGTATAGGGCATTGTTCATTACTATTGTCATATCAATAAGGTAAATTTTAGTAGGTGGTAGGCAGACTGATGGTGGTAATTTGCCTAGTCTGCTGGGGTGGATAAACCCCGTAAAGTGTATCCACACGTTTCGGGATCAGGCTTCAATTGCCGTCATGCCCAGTCATGTCGGCATAATGTTAGGGATTGATGTCAGTCATGAGTGTTTGATTCCAGTTGCTAACATTCATGGACCTCGCGCGCCACTTACTATCAGGTGGGCGCAAGGTCACATGTCGTGCAAGAAAGAAAAAAAAAAAAAAACTATATTTGGCCCTTGACCAGGATTATAATACGTGGTCAAGCAAGAAAAAGTTAAAGGTCAAAACTTTGTGTCCGCAACAGGATAACAGGGTGATAAAGAAAAACGCCTCAAAGCCAAAAAGGTAAAAAGATCTTTGCAGATAAAACCTGGTCTATTGAATTCCTCAAAAAAGGTCCGAAGTGTTCGCTGGCTCAAAGGAAAGGGTACTATTTATTTTAATCTCAAGTGATAGTCAAGGAGCCTACTGCTTGGTTTGGCGCGGGGTTGCACTGATAAAGCGGAGGGTCCTAATTCTGCCGCTTCGACTTGCGTATCGGTTCGAAATATTCGAATGAAAAGCGACAGATCTCCATAGTGTCGGCAGGATGTCGAGACATCATGCAATCAATGACATTCTGTCAAGGGCACTTGTATGAATTCATGAATTGCTGTTAAATAATATTGCTTAATATTAGAATATAGGTACTTATTATAAATTTGACATGTGAAAGTGCAAAATATTTATTTTTGTCCTATGCCTAATAACAGAAAATAAACAAATTTAATTTGATTGATGTTTTAATTTTAATACGTACAATTTTGTCAGAGCTATACAAACCATGTCGAAACAGTAGGTAGTTTTGTAGATATTTCAATTCATCGACTATAAGTGTACGTTATTTAATAACAGGTACTAACTTAAAAAAAAAAAAAAAAAAAAAATGTCCATTTACATTAAAATTAAGAAAAAATTGCTGACGAATAGTCTTGCGAGACTAGGTATGGTCTTGCTAACATTAGGGTGAACCAAGACTGGGCAACACTACGCTCAATTGTCTCTGCCTACCCCGCAAGGAATCTGGTGTGAAGTTATGTATGTAGAAATGTTTTAATGATTATTGAGGTTAGTATTTTAACATTAGGCTCCTAGACTATAAAACACAATCGACATATTTAGCAGTTTTTGGCTCCTATTTGAACCTTATTCCTTTGAAATAAAGATTGTAATATTGCAGTTTGTTGCTGAATGTACTGTTAAAGGCCATGGGAACATCGAATGCATTGACGTGACAGAGCTCGAGACTGAATTGTATTTATAATAGGGTATTTGCCACCTATTATAACAAGGTATATCGCGCGGTGGTGGATCGGTTGTAAGAACGCTTTTCTTAAAATCCTACAAAGGTCGGTTCAACCCCCCCCCGGCATGTACCAATGAGAAATCAAATTTTCTTACGTACATTTATCATAGATTTACAACACCACCGTTCTCGTGCCTCCGACACCACGTTAAGCCGTCGACTATTACCAACTTGTGGAATCGGTAATAAATTGTCATTAAAAATTGATATTAGCCAACCTGTCTGGCCAGCGTGGCAAGCGTAGGCCAAATTCTTCAGATATATGTTCTGGAAGGCCCATCTCCAACAGTGGAGGTCTAGGAGGCTCTGTTCTAGGGGCTGTAATGATTTGTCACCATGACAAATACATTATTAAAATATTTAAATAAAATTATAAAACGTAAATAAATCAGAATATATTTATTTTTGTTATCAAAATTGTGTAGCATTAATTTAAAAAATCAGTCTCGTCAAAAAAAGCTTTCTGCCATATTGACTATGACTGTACCTGTGTTTGGCTTGTTGCTTTAAGCGCTGTTTTTGCTTTGAAAGTTGTTCGAATTGGCGATGCTTCATGGTTTTCGTACAATTTAAACAAACTTCGGTAACAAAAAGCAAGATTTGCTTTATTTTCAAGACAAACATATGTCACTAAGTAAACAACGACAAAGCACGTTACAGTTATAGGCGCGCTAACATCACATGCTACAATTTTAAATATTTTTTATTTATAGAACGATTTTTGCCACACTGTGCATTTAATAGTTTAGTTAGTAAAACAATATTATTAAAAAGTCATTATTTTTGTAACAATTAAATGTGTCCCCGTGGTCTAGCGGTTAGTTCCGTGGATACGTGGAGGTACCGGGTTCAATTCCCGGTCGAGACATAATAATTTATTTTATTTGTGTCTCGAATTTGGTACGCTTAAGACATCGACGAGCTTGCCACTTGTCATGGTGGGCCTATAGTAAAGTTGGCTAAATCTAAATCCGCATCTTTAAAAGTGTGGTATTTGACCACCCCCAAAGGGATCCGGTTTGATGGTGAAATATACATACATATCTTCACGCCAAATCCCTTGCGGGGTAGGCAGAGACAATTGAGCGCCACTTGTCACGGTCACGACATACCTCTTTCGCTTCTTCGACATTCATCAACCTCTTCATACATGCCCTTTTGTTTCGATGGCTTTTCAACGCACCTTCAGCTATTGTTTTATTAATTTGGTCGTAATATGTGAGTCTAGGTCTGCCAGGGCCTCTTATACCCACGACTTTCGCATTATATATCTGGTTCGTCAATCTCTCTTCATTCATCCTTTCAACATGCCCGAACCATCGTAGCATGCCTTTCCTTATTTTTGTCCCTATGCTTTCTTTCATACCTACCCTTTTTCGTATTTTCGTATTATTTCGTATGTTATATGAAATATTTTAAGAGCCAAAAACACGAGGAATTCAAGGTATTTATTATGTAGGGTATAGTAGATACATGTCTGGCTTCGTCTCGCGACATTTTTGTCACGTCTGTTAGGTTGACATCTGTCATAAAGATGCCCGTGCGGCGTGCATGTCTACTAGTACCTAGGCTAATATAGTGTGGCTTAGCCTTAAGGAATGCTGATTTGGTTTTTGCCTTTTTCTGTGTAAATGGAAGCTTGAATTGATGGAATTCTACGCATTTTGACTTTGATGGGTATTTTAAGCATACATTTTTTTCTACTCTCCTATTGTATGTTTATGTTACAGTAGGATTTCTTTGTTGAAAGCAGTATCCGTGCGGCATGGTGACAAGAACGCTAGCCGCATTTCCTCGCTGAATCGCTATGCTGATTCTTTGGGCGAGGAAAGAACCAGCCCTCTTATCCCCAGAGTAGGCAATTAGACGACAATTATGTAAATTAATGCATCAATCATCAAAACAACAATAAATGTATTAAAAGAGAAAAATACTATAAAAAGAAATACTGCGTGGAATTTATTAAAGACCAAATATATTTATATTATAATCTAGAATAAAAATAATGAACTACGTATTTTGTAATTTATTTATTCAGTAATAAAATCTTAAGTTACGGTGCATAGAAGTTATCCTAGAAATATCTCTACTCATACAGATCCTAATCAAGATCAACATATGTCGACGATCGCCGAACGTACGTAATTCTTTCTCTCTCTATTTCGTCTCTCGGTTGTGGGCGAGATCAATTAATAATAACACTCCCTAGACTTTGCACCTACTCAGACGTCTTTATGAAGATGGAACAGCATCAGTAAGAACAGATGAGGTTTTATCTAGCCACTTCCACCCCAATGCTGGAGTTCGACAAGGATGCATTATTTCCCCGCTTCTGTTCAACATCTACACAGAACTTATAATGAGAATTGCCCTTGAAAACTGGACTGATGGAGTAACAATTGGTGGACTAAAAATCTCAAATTTGCGATATGCGGACGACACTACATTATTTGCAACAAGTATTGGTCACATGGAAGAGCTGTTGCAAAAAATGGAGACCGTCAGTCTTAAGTTCGGCCTTAAAATTAACCGCAGCAAGACAAAGGTAATGATTGTAGACCGTGCCAACGATAACTGGCCAGAAATTAAACAGATAGCAAAATGCGATGTTGTCCAATCATACATTTATCTGGGAGCATTGATATCGAATAGCGGTGGATGCGAAGAGGAAATTAAGCGTCGTATGGCAGTGTCGAGGTCTGCTATGGAGAAGCTTAAGAAAATACGGAGGAACCGCAACATTACGAAAGCTACTAAAATCCGGCTGGTCAGAGCTCTTGTGTTCCCCATTTTCCTGTATGCTGCAGAGACGTGGACCCTGCGCGAAACTGAAATAAAACGGATTAATGCTCTAGAAATGTGGTGTTGGCGTAGAATGTTGGGCATATCGTGGACGGCGTTCCGAACCAACAAATCCATCCTGGAGGAACTAGAGATAGGACAACGCCTTTCCTCAATCGTGCAATCACGCATTCTTACTTTTATTTGGACACGTGTCGTGGCGTGGAGATACATCCATTGAGCGCCTTGTAGTTCAGAGAAAAGTTGATGGCAAGAGAATGCGTGGTAGGTCTCCGATGAGATGGACTGACCAGCTTAAAGCAGCAATGGATGACCCCCTACATGAGTGCTCCAGGAAGGCTGCAGTTCGAGACGAGTGGCGACGGCTTGTTAAGCGTGCCACTGACACTCAAGTGACGACCACGACCACTCTGCCAAGAGTGTAGCGACTAAGAAGAAGAAGAGACTTTAGGTATTTATCACGCGATGGATATCGCGATTTTCAGACGCGGCCTTATTCACCATGCAGTGTTTCGTTTTTCGGATAAAGATCTTTATCTTTTAAAAAAGTGATCTTTTTTACTTTAAATAGTGGTTCAACCAAAGACACCTGAAGCCTAAATTAAATATTTTTATTTTGACAATTACACGCGATATATGAAGCAAATAATGATTTTAATAATATAAACATATTTTGACTGCTAGACAGTAATGTTTTTAACACCACACGTAAGTTAAATTGTCTGTTGCAGACGGTTAAAAATCCTCGCCAATCCAGACGGCCAGCTTAGCAGGTGTAGGCCAAATTCTCCAGTTATTTCTGAATCCTATCTCCAATAGTAAGTATGATCATGTTTCCCAATTTCGTGTGTGTGGCTCAATATCCGCAATCGCAGGTCTGCACATAGACTTTCGTTTCTTTATGGCATTCTATATAATCCAAATGCACTCCCTTACCTAAAAGATCGTTTCCAATTCCTATGTGATTCTCACAGCCTTTCACTTCGTTCTTTATTATTTATTTATTTAAATACTTTATTGCACAAAACTTAAAATTAGTGTACATAGGCGAGTTTAATGCCGGTTAGGCATTTTCTAACAACTGACCTTTGGGAAAGTGAGAAATCATGGGCAGGGTGCAAATAAATATAATACACAATACTTACTTAATTTGGTACATACATATACTACATATAAAACAAACTACATATACTACACACTTTAAATATTATATACTACATACACAAAATATAATTATGCCAAAATATCTATATTATCATCTTGATGAGGTTATTTCCTGTTTATTTAAAAATAATGTCGTTACTTGATTTTTATAAACATTGGCAGATGGTGCTTGTCTGATAGCCAGCGGCAACGTGTTCCACTGGCGGGCCGCCGACACAGTGAAGGAATCGGAATATCTGCTAGAGGAGTGGGAAGGGATTTTAAGTTGGTTATTAAAAGTAGAACGAAGGGTAAGGCTGTGTGTGTCGCAGAAGTACTCGAAGCGTGATTTTAGATATAGAGGAGGTTTAGGATTGTTTAGGAGTTCTTCACATAATAACCTACTTAAAATCCCTCCCCACTCTTCCAGCAGATTTTCAGATTCCTTTACAGTATCTGCAGCTCGCCAGTGGAACAGACTTCCTTTAATTATCAGACAGGCACCATCTCTTTAAATATTTAAAGATAAATTATACAAATACTTACTTCACAAACAGAATAAGTCGCCATTATATTTAGGTATATATTTAGGATGTTTATCTATGTATATTGTATTGCATATAATAAGTACTATATGTATGTAATTAATTTGTGTTTCATATAGTAATAAATAATTTCAACTAAATATTTTCTTTGTAACCTTCTGCACCCGCTTATTACAGTTCTCAGTCACAAAGGTTAGTTGGTAGAAAATGCATTTATGGCATTAAGCTCGCATATGTACCTGCACTTGTTTTGGTTTTGTACAATATAGAATTTATTATTATTATTAATAGTAACGGTCTCTGTGTTCAAGGGACTGTGAAAAAAATAATGTATTTAATAATCCCTCTGCAATTAATTTGACGATCTCCATAGTAGTAAAGTTATTCCAAATCTCATGAGAGACGGAGATAGTAAATTAAGAGACGGGAGGAGAAAACGAGAGACTCACTGAACCGGTAAATGGGTATACGTCGACTGTTATTAGGGATGTATCTACTTGATTTAATATTTCTGTTTTTTGTTAATTACATAAATCATTTATTTGAATTAATGAAATAAAATTACAAGGTACTTAAATCTGGAGACAAGAAGGCTGGCAATTATTTCTGCCAACGTATTGGCATTTTCGAAATGTGTTTTTTTTATACTAGCACGACATACTATGCGCCCAACTGATGGTAAGTCGCGCAAGGTTTATGAGTAGCAACTGGAATCAGACAACCATGACGGACATCAGTCCCTAACCCTATGCCGGCTTGACTGGGCATGATGACAATTCGAGCCTGATCCCGAAACGAGTGGATACACTTTACTGGCAGACTGGGAAAAAGGTGTTCGCTCTCTATAGTGGATTGTTTCTGGCCTTTGGCAAGGAGTAATTTGCTGTGGACGGCGAGCAAACTAAATTTATATTTATGAACTACCCACAGTGGGTAGTGTATTGTTATTTTTATTTTTAAATATATGTACATGTTTCATAATTGCATGCCGTGTGCACATGTTTTTGGAGAAATTACTGGAACTGCATTGTAAAGATTTGAAATTTAAAAATGTTTTGTACTCATTTCTGTTGTGTGTACCTTATAATAATAAATAAATAAATAAATTACCACCATCAGTCCGCCTACCACCTATTTGTTGAATTTGTAATGATGTCAAATGCGAATTTGGACTATGAAGGAGAACTAATATTGTAAGCTTGCCATGGTGATATTTATATTAAAATGACACCGCTTCAAACAAGACTTAACATATATGTATCTTTAATATAATTATATAAGTATATTTATACATAGTTTTTATAATTTTAACGGGTCTTTACGCGATTTACCTTAGAGACATATTTCTCCCGACGTTTCAGCCAAGTTGCATTGGCCGTGGTCACGGGTCGACTGAAGCTATGCGGTGTAGTCTCGTACATACTGGGCGGTAGATGTAAACCTACCCACTTATCACTTTAAAAGTTTTTCAAAATCACGACACACGACACTTACAATATCCTTGGCGACACCGGGCGATTTTTCCCGGCGTCGAAACCTATTGATTACTGGATTCCACGATGAAGATAGCTTATAACCCCCCTCTCGATTGAAATTTTTGTGTTTCTTTATTTCGATCGCTTCACGTCGACCCGTGACCACGGCCAATGCAACTTGGCTGAAACGTCGGGAGAAATATGTCTCTAAGGTAAATCGCGTAAAGACCCGTTAAAATTAAATAAACTATATTTATACAGTCGTTAAGATTTAGTTAAATTTGAAAGCGAAATATTGTTTAGTGCACCTACTCCTGTCACTAAAACTCTCTTATTGTCCTTAAGGTTATCAACAGCCCTATTACATATACAAAACATTATTCAATTCTCAACTTGATAAGCGCTCGATCTTCACAGCGTCCGTGCAAATATCAACTTTAATAGCGTGATATATATATAGTTAACGGATTCCATTATATAACGTTTGCGCTAAAGTAACAGAAAAGGGCCATTATGTTAGCCATTTGTAGTTTTGTGCAATAAACTTTTTTTTTTTAAATGATATTGCGTTAGGTTTTCCTTCATCATTACACTTATCTATCTTTGATCTGACAATAGTATCTCGCCATTTACCCCTGGTTAGTCCTATTTAGTTCATGAATTTAGACTGAACAGATGAGATGACAGAGGCGAGATGCTGTTGTCAAATAACGTTTGCACAAGTCGCGCTTTAGCGATAATATAACCCTCTGTGCTTTCACTGTAAATCATTATATATTTTATAAATAAAATTATTTAAATCTCATAATTTTGTACATCCCTACTGAAGTAACGAAGTCCCGGAACTTGTCGACGTCGGATATAAAAATATGAATAATCGAGAAACTTTCTAACGGGATAACTCAAAACTCTTTATTGAGCTTTATTCTCATTCTCAATGTTGTCATGTACAAATTGTATTATTTAAATTTTTATTATTTACTTATTTATATATGGCGCGATGGTGGCTCGGTTGTAAGAAATCCTACAAAGGACTGTGTTCAAACCCACCCGGCATGTACCAATGAGAAATACACTTTTCTTGCGTTCATTTGTCATAGATTTACAACACCACCGTTCCCGTGCCTCGGAGAGCACGTTAAGCCGTCGGTCCCGGTTCCACTAATACCAACTTCTCCACATTCTCCACATTGTCCACAGTGCAGGTCTAGAACGGCTTCTATGGGCCTTCCAGAACATATACTCGTATATATCTAGAGAATTTGGCCTACACTCGCCAGGCTGGCCAGGCGGGTTGGCGAACCATTTATAATACCTATATACTCGTAAATAATTTATTTATTATTTTTTACATTTTATATATTTTAAACAATTATTTATGTTTACATAAAACTTGGCCTGTAGATTACTGCTAGCCTTGCTATTATTCTACGAGATTGCTACGAAATAGCTAAAGTTGTACGGTTGGCTTAAACCTAAAACCCATTAGTTTTAGCCGGAATTTAATCAGATTTACCACCGTTCTGATCCCCGTCGAGGCTGCAGTCTTCCACAAAGAGACTAACTAAATTACTCGTATCCTTTACAATACTGTTTTTTTGTATATATCTATACTTATATACTGCCTGCGTGGTCTAGCGGTTAAGTCCGTGGATATAGACTCGGAGAGTCGGGACACAATAATATTTATTAATGTACTGATTTTGTTGGTTCTTATTTTTATTATTTTTCATTATAGCTAACAGTGAAAATTTGTAAGGATTTGAGATTAGATATTTTTTGTATACATAATATTGCAAAGGCTGTAAATTTTCCCACGAATAAATAAATAAATACATTTAATTTATTTGTGATATTTCTCGAGATTGGTACGCTGGAGACATCGACGAGCTTGCCACTTGTCATGATTGGCCTATAGTAAAGTTGGCTAAATGTGAATCCGCTTATTTATAAGTATGGTTGGATGACCACCCCGAAAGGGAAACGGTCGTGATGATACTTAAATTTTATACTTATATAATTGTGTATTATAAACACAGGGGTGGACATAATATACTAGTGAGGCAGTGAAATCCGTAGGCTGGGTTATACCAAAATATAACAATTAAACTTATTAATGGCGACGATTGTACCAGCTGATGGGTGACCTACAAAATAAATCTGATAGGTACATTATTACATATTTTTTTTGTTGTAGTGTCTTCTTTATGTTCTTTTTTTTGTTTATGTTATAATTAAGATTAAGTTTCTCTCAATGATATCATCCGAAGAGCACTTTTGTCACTGCTGGAGTACCCGCGATTCTAGAACCCTCTGGAATGGGGTGTATCAGGCAAAGCTTTTTGTAGATGTCGCTAGCGGCACTGGTACCTTGTTTACACCTGTGACGGATCATTTTTTAAATGTTTTTGTAGTTTTTTTATTTGTATAACAGAAAAATTAATTTTAACTTAACGTTACCTAATTTAAAAGACTAATTAGGAAAGCGAAAACCGTCTTTAAAAACAAAAAAGGTAGAATTAATAGATCGGCAATTTTGAGATCACCATATCTTTGATTTCGCTTGGAAATCTCGATTTGTACACTTAAAAGCTGCTCACTTCCGCAATATATCCAGAAAATTATAAATTTCGTAATAAAAACGCAAGTTTTCTATGCAACTGACAGTTCTATTAGGTACCATCTATCATGCGCCATCTATCGTGATAAAAAGTTAGTGATACACCCCATTGAATTTAAGCGATGGCAAAAGACCCGGCGGCATTATTTTAAGGATAATGTTTTGTTTTAAAAAAATAAAGGTAGTCGTCTTTACTTACTTATATGTGAAAACCTGTAATAGTTATTAGGGAATTTACTGTTTAATATCTATATACAATAGTCAACTGTTGGTTTTCCAAAATGAATAATAAATAAGTAAAATAAGTAACAGGTCGCATCCCAAGGCACGCCTGCCTTAATGACGTCATTCGTCGGGCCCTTCGGTCTGTGGGTTCGCCAGCCATATTAGAACCCAGTGGCATGGCTCGCGACGATGGCAAGCGGCCCAATGGAATGACGTTGGTTCCATGGAGGATAGGTTTGCCTTTAGTGTGGGATGCCACCTGTGTGGACACCCTGGCGCCTTCCCACTTGTCCTTGACCTCTAAGGACCCAGGCGCTGCTGCATTATAAGCAGAGAACCTCAAGCGGCGGAAATACACTCAGCTTATTGGGAGATGTGTTTTTACGCCGTTTGGAGTTGAAACTCTCGGGCCGTGGGGACCAAGTGCACATGAAATTTTCAAGGCGTTGTCAAAACAGCTCGTCAACACCTCGGGGGACAAAAGGGCTGGGCAATATTTGGGCCAAAGGGTCAGCATTGCCATTCAACGTGGCAATCCTTGGCACTTTGCCCATTGGCAGCGATTTGGATCAAATTTTTCATTTATAATAAATTTAATTTTGTTTTTTCTTTATTTTAGTTTTTAGTTGTATTTTTATTTATTAATTAGGTATATTTTTATTAATAGTCTTTTATGTTTTAAACTGTTGGTGTTGTGGATGACCCCATTATGGTCAGTTCATCTGTAAGCCATAATGACATAACAAAAATTTTTAACAGAGACTTCCCTAGAATCGTGGAACGAATGAAGGGTATATATTAACTGATTATGACATGTGGCCCCGCGGCCATCTGAAGTTTCTTTTAGACTGACTGAACTAGTAGAACAAGGGCAACGTCAGCTAGTTTTTTTTAATAATTAACGTATCTGGCTTGATAAATGTATTTCATTTAATTAGGAAAACATTATCTATTTACGTAAGGCTCAAGTGGGTATGGATATAGCATATTAGCAGAATTGTGATCAAATTCAGAATTTCAGACTAAACATTTAAAGCGACATCGAAGACTATAAAATCAGTCGCAATCTGTAAATTCGAACCAAATTGCCAGAGATAAAGGCAACATCTATAGTCTAAACTATTAAAAGTCTTTATTGATTTAAAAATAAAGTTTCTTTAAAGTACAGATAACATCAGTCCTAAACACGTAATTTCATAATATTAAAAAAAAAAAAAAATATATATAACTATTATTTGTTTATAACTATTAAAAACTGAATACCTATTGTAGATTATTCACTGTATGTATTTATTTGGAAGTAAATTAATATACATTAAATATAAATTAAAAGCTATCTAAATAATAAAATGAAAAATAAAAAAACTATAAATAAAAAATGTCCGCTAGAGACGTCCCATCCGAGATAGTCCCAAGGAGACTGGCAACATTTCCCCTCTGTATAGCGAGGCTGATACTAAAATTGCCTCTATTAAATAATAAAGAACATCAGTAGTACTTTGTTAGTTTTGTTATTTTAACATATTAGACTTCTCAGACAGATCAATGAATTTTATTACAAAACATATTGCTAAATATATACATATATACTGATATATAGAGTCAAACAAAATAACACTACTTTTGACTAACAATATCCAAAGTAAAGTAATTTACAAAAAAAAAATGGGTTTGACATGTCCCTGTAAAATGACGCGAAGAACTCATGTATATTGGGGTCGTTGTATAGTCGTACGTTAGACTAATATGTGATTCTATTGATAGAAATAAACAACTTTTCTTAAGAAACCATAAGTCGGAAATGATATTTTTTTTGGCTTCCAAATTGGCTATTTTAAAATTAAAAGTTTGTATGAAGAAGCCATTTTTTTTTGTCAATTCTAACATATGATTTCTTAGATAGGTGTTTGTTTCTATCAATAGAATATCATATTAGTCTATCGTAAGCCCATACCCCGTATATTTACAATTATTTATAATAACAACCAAAATCACGACGCCATCTTCAGCTTGACAGTTCCCATAGACTAGTGCTTTTCTCTCAACCAGTGTTGTTACTCGATTGAATTCATTCAATTAAAATCCAGGCTATTAGTACTTAGCTTTATATAATTCTGCCTCTGCAGTCCAAAGGTTGGACTGTAACTAATAGACACTGTCAAAGTCACCTGCTATTACATTTGAATAAACGTTTTTTTTAAACTATTTAAACTTTCACGAACATTCATAATAGTTTTTATAATTATAACGTATCTTTACGCGATTTACCTTAGAGATATATTTCTCCCGACGTTTTAGCCACGTTGCCTTGGCCGTCGTAACGGGTCGAATGATGCAACTTGGCTGAAACGTCGGAAGAAATATGTAAATCGCTTTGTAATCTTAAATTTTAATTGTACATTTTTACTTGCTTAGGTCCGAGCTAAGCTGCAGGTCTTACTTCTTGCTACTTTATCATCATCATCAGCCACTCTCTCCACTGCTGGATGTTGGCCTCCCCCAAAGCTCGACACTGCACACGCCCACACTCATCCAACTCCCAACGTCAATATTCTTTAAATCATCTGTCCACCTGGCGGAGGGTCGTCCCTCTCTGCGACGCGACGTCCAGTACGTGGTCTCCACTCAAGAACCCGTTAGCACCATCGGTCGACGGTTCTGGGACAGATGTGTCCGGCCCATTGCCACTTCAGCTTGCTGAAAATTTGAATGTCAACGTTTCGAATTCTATCCATCAGAAAAATACCAAGCATAGCTCTCTCCATAGAACGGTTCACTACGGCCAAATCGAACCCCAGTATGTACCAATAAGATATAAAGTTTAGTATTAGAAAAGACTTTTCTTACATACATTTATCATAGATGAATGGTGGATGGTGAGCGTATTATCGCGCAATAAAAAAAAAAGGAGGCCTCCGTTTCTTAAACCAGCCTATTGTCGGTCGCAAGCCCGAGACACCATTCTTCTCATCCTACCCACACACGATGGACCCGGCACCCGCACGGTGAATCCATGGAATGCTTAGAAATTTGTCTTCTTCACCACCGTACCCGCACTAAGAAAGCACGTTAAGCCTTTGGTCCTGGTTTAACTAATACCAACTTATAGAATCGTTAATAAATTATCATTAAAAAATTACATCAGGCCCTCGCCA
This sequence comes from Tinea semifulvella, assembly GCA_910589645.1. Classification (NCBI taxonomy): domain Eukaryota; kingdom Metazoa; phylum Arthropoda; class Insecta; order Lepidoptera; family Tineidae; genus Tinea; species Tinea semifulvella. The sequence continues at coordinate 4,716,962 of OU342604.1, forward strand.
ACCTTTTTCAGAAATTTCTGGAAGACCTATCTCTAACAGTGCAGGTCTAAGAATCTGTGTGATGATAACCAACTCACATTAGGAGTTAAAGCCCAAAATGTTTTTTATTTATCGTTAACTTTTACTGACTATACTCAGTAGGTATATTATAACGTCATTTGTGATTTTTGTTTTATTTTCCGAGCATATTCCTGGTGGTTATTTTATTATTATCTGTAAGTTCACTCTATAGATCCTAATCTAAGAGTTAATCCGAACTGTCGAACGATCCAACCACTTTACCGAATACACATTCTTACTACAATTTGCCACACCAATATGTTCTTACGTCTTTGCAATAGATGTGAGTTTAAAGTTATGTATAGCTATGCATGTGGTACTACAGATAGGTTAATTGCTCACACCAATCCGACGCGACGTTCTAGCAACATACCGTAAAAAGTTTAGTTTTAATTCGATAGTCTTAGTTTTAAATCGATTCAATGTCGAAAGACTCGATTCTAATCTAAGCTGTCTGTGTATTCCATTACTTAAGAGGGTTAAACAATTTGCATGCCTCTCACTCGCACAATACAGCATTTTTAAAGATTATTTATTTGTACTTTTGACAAATGTATGGCCGGTTGCAGAAAGGCTGATTATCTTTTGACATGGTTAATATATATTAGGCAGGCAACTAATAGATTGTCATTTAAAAAATTGGTCTATGCACACTTTATAAATAGGTCAAAACCACGTTAGTAAGTTGTATTTATGTATGTCTATGTATAATATTGTGTATATATTTAGTTTTTAGTATATTGATAATATATTACATATATAAAACTATATAAGTACGTATATAATATATGTTAAGTCATTCTTTAATTGTATGGTAAAATTGCTTTCATTGCACCTATATTTGTTCAAATTTGTCCCTAAGGTTTGGCTGTCAGAGAATGTCTACGGGTCTTTGTGCTTTGTGCAATAAAGTTTTTAAATAATAATAACAATAATAAATCGTTTATTTCCAATAAAAATCCTATGTACATGTTTTCTATTGGAGACCCACACTAGGAAGGCCGGTATTGTGGGGTCTCAATTGCACTAAATCTATAATTTATATAACTTCAAATTATATTAAAATTGTAATTAAAATCAAAATCAAATCAAAATCAAGATCAAGATCAAGATCAAGTTCAAGATCAAGATCAAGATCAAGATCAAGATCAAGATCAAGATCAAGATCAAGATCAAGATCAAGATCAAGATCAAGATCAAGATCAAGATCAAGATCAAGATCAAGATCAAGATCAAGATCAAGATCAAGATCAAGATCAAGATCAAGATCAAGATCAAGATAAATTAGAATTAGAATTAGAATTAGAATTAGAATTAGAATTAGAATTAGAATTAGAATTAGAATTAGAATTAGAATTAGAATTAGAATTAGAATTAGAATTAGAATTAGAATTAGAATTAGAATTAGAATTAGAATTAGAATTAGAATTAGAATTAGAATTAGAATTAGAATTAGAATTAGAATTAGCATTAAAATTAAAATTAAAATTAAAATTAAAATTAAAATTAAAATTAAAATTAAAATTAAAATTAAAATTAAAATTAAAATTAAAATTAAAATTAAAATTAAAATTAAAATTAAAATTAAAATTAAAATTAAAATTAAAATTAAAATTAAAATTAAAATTAAAATTAAAATTAAAATTAAAATTAAAATTAAAATTAAAATTAAAATTAAAATTAAAATTAAAATTAAAATTAAAATTAAAATTAAAATTAAAATTAAAATTAAAATTAAAATTAAAATTAAAATTAAAATTAAAATTAAAATTAAAATTAAAATTAAAATTAAAATTAAAATTAAAATTAAAATTAAAATTAAAATTAAAATTAAAATTAAAATTAAAATTAAAATTAAAATTAAAATTAAAATTAAAATTAAAATTAAAATTAAAATTAAAATTAAAATTAAAATTAAAATTAAAATTAAAATTAAAATTAAAATTAAAATTAAAATTAAAATTAAAATTAAAATTAAAATTAAAATTAAAATTAAAATTAAAATTAAAATTAAAACGCGACAATATTATCATCAATGGTGGATATAAGGAAGGAATAAAGACCTACGTCTAATCCTGGGTTTCATTTTACAACCAACCTTATAACTGGCGCCCAACGTGGGGCCCGAACCCACGACCCTGAGATTGTTCCGCTGGAATAAATCTGGTACTCTTACGGGACGTAACAACGACTACCAGAGGGGGAGAATGTAACGCGACAATATTATCATCAATGGTGGATGCCTACGCGCTACGCCATTGGTCACTGCTGCTGCCGCGCGCCCCCTCACCTCATACCGCCGTGCAGCGACTGGCTTTATAAGCAGCCGCCGGACCAAGAGAATTCATTCATCATGGTGGATATACTTTGCAGTATTCCTCGACATGGAGAAGGCATTCGACAGAGTCTGGCATAACGGGCTGCTGTACAAGTTGTCCCTATCCCCTACCCCTGTTAGGATCGTCAAGGTATTGGCCTCCTTCCTTGAGGGCAAGAGCTTTCACGTAGCAGTGGAGGGCGTGGCCTCGAGTCCACGTCCCATTCGAGCCGGCGTTCTCCAGGGTAGCTGCCTTTCTCCGTCCTGTTACTCCTGGTTCACCGACGACATACCGCTGGCGGAGGGGGTCGAGCTAGCGCTGTTTGCTGACGACGCCGCGTACTTCACAGACTCTAGGGTCTTGAGCTACGCGGTGACGAAGATGCAGCGCTGTCTCGATCTCCTCCCCGAGTGGCTCTCCCGTTGGAGGTTGTCGGTGAACGCCAGGAAGACTCAGGCTACGTTCCTTGAGACTGGACTGAGAAGACTGAAACCCGACCGTCCGCTTCTGTTGAACGGCGAGAGTCTATCGTGGACTAATCCAGTAAAATACCTGGGCGTCACGATAGACAAACGCATCAACATGCGCGCCCACGTGACCGCCACTGTGAACATGGCGCGGGTGGCGAGAGCCAAACTTCGCCCAGTGTTTGCATCCAGTTTGCCGCTTCACACGAAGCTACTCATATTTAAATCATATATCCGCAGCCGACTCACGTACGCCGCGCCGGCCTGGTACGCTCTCACCTCAGCTACGCTGAGAGCACGTTTACAAGCGCAACAAAACCTAACGCTTCGTACCATTGTCGGCGCCTCGCGGTACGTGAGGAACGATGTAATCCATAGGGATATGCGGATGGAAACACTGGACGAATTCGTGCGTCGTCTGGCGGCTGGCATGTTCGCGCGCGCAGAGGCGACAGATTTCCCACTTGTGAGAAACCTGGCCCCTCTGCACGCCCGTCCGCCGGACGCCAGACAATGCTACGCTCGTCACCTGCTACCAATCACGGAGTCGTAATCGCGGCTCTGCCGCCTGGCTCGTATACTTCAACCTTTAATGGTTACCCCATGCCCTGTCCGTAGTTACGGAAAGCGAACGCAACCTCTGTTAGAAGGCAAATACCTTGACACAGATTCCCCACTCCCCCCTGCGGGGGGTGTGAGAAGACTCTTCTACTAACTAGTTGGATGAAGAGATCGGACGCCCCGCGACCATCTCACGATCCATATTAGGCAATCTTTGTAAATCATATTCTAAGTACATTTGCATTGTCCGAGCCGAAATCTTTGCCGAGTGCCTGGAGGGGCAGTTTAGCCCCAACCCTTCATCGGATCGGGTGCACACAGAGACAGTGGATCGGCACGTCAGGGACTACCTGGCGGCAGAGCTGTCGGCCGGTGACGAACCGGTGACCTTCACTCCCGGCATGGTGGAGCGTGCCTTCTCCCGTGTGAAGCTGAGAAAGGCCCCCGGCGCAGATGGCGTTCCAAACATGGCACTACGGTGTTTGCCGCGACGATCAGTCGTGGCTTACACCCGCCTGTTTAACGGCATCATGCGCAGCGGGCATTTCCCAGCAGCATGGAAGGAGGGGCGCGTCATCATGCTCATGAAAAAGGGAAAAGATGTGAGGAAACCGGAGAGCTACCGACCGATAACTCTGTTGCCGACGGTCTCGAAAGTGTTCGAGAAACTGTTGCTGTTGCACCTGAACCCGTGCATCACGCCGAGAGCCGAGCAATTCGGCTTTCGGTCTGAACACAGCACGACGCTCCAGTTGACGAGGCTGCTGCACCACGTGGTGGTTTCTTCTGAGAAGAAACACACCACGGTTGCAGTATTCCTCGACATGGAGAAGGCATTCGACAGAGTCTGGCATAACGGGCTGCTGTACAAGTTGTCCCAATCCCCTACCCCTGTTAGGATCGTCAAGGTATTGGCCTCCTTCCTTGAGGGCAGGAGCTTTCACGTAGCAGTGGAGGGCGTGGCCTCGAGTCCACGTCCCATACGAGCCGGCGTTCCCCAGGGTAGCTGCCTTTCTCCGTCCTGTTACTCCTGGTTCACCAACGACATACCGCTGGCGGAGGGGGTCGAGCTAGCGCTGTTTGCTGACGACGCCGCGTACTTCACAGACTCTAGGGTCTTGAGCTACGCGGTGACGAAGATGCAGCGCTGTCTCGATCTCCTCCCCGAGTGGCTCTCCCGTTGGAGGTTGTCGGTGAACGCCAGGAAGACTCAGGCTACGTTCCTTGAGACTGGACTGAGAAGGCTGAAACCCGACCGTCCGCTTCTGTTGAACGGCGAGAGTCTATCGTGGACTAATCCAGTAAAATACCTGGGCGTCACGATAGACAAACGCATCAACATGCGCGCCCACGTGACCGCCACTGTGAACATGGCGCGGGTGGCGAGAGCCAAACTTCGCCCAGTGTTTGCATCCAGTTTGCCGCTTCACACGAAGCTATTAATATTCAAAGCCTATATCCGCAGCCGAGTCACGTACGCCGCGCCGGCCTGGTACGCTCTCACCTCAGCTGCGCTGAGAGCACGTTTACAAGCGCAACAAAATCTAACGCTTCGTACCATTGTCGGCGCCTCGCGGTACGTGAGGAATGATGTAATCCATAGGGATATGCGGATGGAAACACTGGACGAATTCGTGCGTCGTCTGGCGGCTGGCATGTTCGCGCGCGCAGAGGCGACAGATTTCCCACTTGTGAGAAACCTGGCCCCTCTGCACGCCCGTCCGCCGGACGCCAGACGATGCTACGCTCGTCACCTGCTACCAATCACGGAGTCGTAATCGCGGCTCCGCCGCCTGGCTCGTATACTTCAACCTTTAATGGTTACCCCATGCCCTGTCCGTAGTTACGGAAAGCGAACGCAACCTCTGTTAGAAGGCAAATACCTTGACACAGATTCCCCACTCCCCCCTGCGGGGGGTGTGAGAAGACTCTTCTACTATTTGCATTGTTAAACTAAATTGTAAGGAAGGAATAAAGACCTACGTCTAATCCTGGGTTTCATTTTACAACCAACCTTATAAAATAAAATTAAATTAAATTAAATTAAAATTAAATTAAAATAAAATTAAAATTAATTTATATAAAAAACATTGAAGATATTCATGAAAGGTTAATAAATACACTATATAAAATATAAATAATAAATATAGTAAATAAATAAATAATTAGTCATATAAATGAAATCTCAAGAATGTAAATTATGAAAGACGGTAGGTATGCACTTGATGAAAGATGATATAAGTATTTTGTGATGTCAAATAAATAAATACGAGTATATGCCTATGAGATATGTCATTGGCTGAAATAATTAAAATGTCAAGCTTATTGTCATACAAGTAGATAGAAAAAGACATAACACCGCGTCTTGTCGTCTCCTCCGGTGACAAGAGGGCTGGTTCTTTCTTCTCCCAAAGAATCAGTTCAATGAAAGTTATTCAGCGAGCAATAGCAGTCAGCGTACTTGCCACCATTCCAAGCAGACAGGACTCACATCCCTCTCCGTAGTATTAATATTAAATGTATTAAAATTTGTATTATTATTTTTTTCGATCAAATGAATATAATATAATTATTTAATAAATAATAATAATAAATATTTTTTCACACTAATATTATGCAACTTGTATATACCACGTGGAATTTATTAAAGATCTAATATTTTTATATTATAATCTAGAATAAAAACAAGTTTCACGATTTTGACGCATTTTAATGTGGTGCTCTTAAATTTAAAAAGGCATTGAAAACAAACAAAATCGGTAGTTTTTGTTAATAAGCTTTTAGAATATAATTATGTTTGTAATTTTTACTTAAAACTGATTTTTTTTTTTTCAGTATTATAATATTTGTAACATTTATTTAGGTAATTAGGTAGGTATTAGTTTTATTAATTATAATTTAATTTAATATATTTAACTGTTAGGTAGGTAAATAATTTGTTTATTTAATGTATAATATCTATTGCATGCCTAGTTTAAAATTTATACTCAATAGTAATTATGAGCAGGCTGTCTTCTTAAATTAAAATCACATTTACTCTGTTAATTATGTATGCATGTACTCAGAAATTGAAATATTGTTGATTTTGTTGGAGAACTTATAAATAAATAAAAATAAGGAACGTACGTATATATTTTTTTATATATAGTAATCAAATCTTAAGTTATGGTGCAGAGAAGTTTTCCCAAAAATATCGCCACTCATACTTTGACTTACATTAAAAAATAGCTTTGAGATTCGAGCGAAGTTGTCGCCCCGCGCCCCCCTGCCGGCGTGTGACCTTGTCACACATCCCAGCCTCTAGGTATTTATCACGATAGATATTGTGATCTTCAGACTCGACCATATTTACCATACAGTAGTATTTTGTTTTTCGGATAATGATTTTTATCTTAAAATATAAGTTACCTATTTTATTTCAAAAAGGGTTTCTACCAATGACACCTGAAGCCTAAAACAAATTTGCTTTTTTTGTAATTACACGTAGAATGGTGTAGTAATATTTTTTATTCGAAATAATATACAACCAGTATAAAAGAATTACAATATAAAAGCTACCTAAATAATAAAATTAAAAATAAACTAAACTATAAATAAAAAATGTCCTCTAGAGATGTCCCATCCGAGATAGTCCCGAGGAGACTGGCAACATTTCCCCTCTGTATAGCTAAGCTAATACGTTGGCAGAAATAATTGCCAGCTTTCCTGGCAATTAATGTTTTATAATTTATTATTAGTTAACCCACTGTTTTGGAGAAATGAACCATATAAATAGAAATATAAACTATTTTTGGCTAGACATAATAATCTATAATAACGTACATCATCACGAACCTTTCGGGGTGGACAGAAATCACGCTTATGAAGAAGCGGATTCCAATTTAGCTAACATTATTATATATAGGCCAATCATGACAAGTAACACGCTCGTCGATGTTCTTAGCGAACGCTAACACACCACTAGAAATATCACAAATAAATTAAATGAAATTAAATTAATTAATTTTATTGTGTTTCGACCAGGAATCAAGACTGGTACCTCCGAGTCTAAATCCAATAATCCACAAACTTAACTGTTAGACCACAGAGGCAGTTAATAAGAACTACGATTTCTGAAAATACATTAATTCAGACTTAGATTATAAATAATATTTTTTCTTATTTTTCCTCTTAGGTAAATTGGTCCATAAGCCCCCAGAGAGAAGGCAATCGATAAAAATAATATTAAACACAACATTTTCCTATTTACCTACCTTCCGCTCCGAGAATCTTATTCAATTATAAATAATGTGATTTCCTTTGCCAGCGCTATTTCGTAAATAAATGTCGGTAAGTATAGAAACCCCGTGAACTGTGTTGACTAGTGAGCTGTGGTGGCTCGGTTATAACACTGAAAATTTTCTGACTTACATCTGTCATAGATTCACAGCACCACCGTTCCAGTGCCTCGGCGAGGCTAAGCCGTCGGCTTGGTTTTTTTTCAAATTTTCAAATTCAAATATTTTTATTTCAGATAAAAATCCATATTCTTATATTTAACATAATTAATATTACTTTACACTATATTTATTATTATATAATTAATTATAACTATCTATAAATAAACTTAACCTAACTTCCCACCAGTACTGCAGTCCAGTGTTGCGCAATAGGCCCCCCTCAGATGCTATTGGGACTCCCGCATACCCGCGCCATCAGGGATGATACTTTCTTACGCATGATGGCGGGAAAGCCATCCGTGCGCATCTCAGCAAACATCCCGGAGGCACTACAGAATCTCGGGAGTCCCAACAGCATCCTTTTTGTGTTTTTAGTGCATCTAAAGTTAGGTGTACCCAATTACCCCACTTTCCCCTAATTTTTTGTTCATGCCTGCTTTGTTTCACTTCATATATATAATTGTTGTAATATAATCACTGTTTATAATAATATAATTCAAAAAGCACATAAAATATAATAGCATTAAATAAATATATATAACTTTGTGGCATTTGGGGTTGAAACAATGGGCGTATATTCTCTTGATACCCACAAATTTGTAAAAGAGCTGGGTAAACGAATTTTTCAAGAGTGTGGCGACCCCAAATGCCATAACTACCTAAAACAGAATATTTTCCTTATAATTCATTCAACGAGGAAATGCGGCGATACCCTCCTTGTTTGTAATCCCTTAGTTTATTTTGTAGAATAGTTTTAATTTCATAGGTATTTTTAGTTTAGTTTTATTTATAATATTTTTTACTTTATTTTAATATTTTTGTATCTACTTCGATTATTATTATTTAGGTAGCTTTTAATTTATATTTTATGTATATTAATTAACTTCGAATAACTGTTGTATGTATTCTAAATAAATAAATACAAAAGGACACTTAACCCCACGACCACATTAGGGGTTAAAAACAGCTAGTGACACGATAAAATAATGAATAAAAACTACAAAATAGATCTAAATAATATTTTTATTTACAGTTTAATTATATTTACAAATAAATAATTTTATTTAAATTCACCAGTGGTACCTGAAGTTGGCATTAGCACCGATGTCAGGCCGGCCTCGACCAAACGTGTGGCTGAGTGAGCCCATAGCACTGACGTCGGCGTTCTTACCCACCTTCCATAATCCACCGCCTTGGGCATTCATCTGGAAGAACAAAAAACATGTGTTTGACTTATACAGTATCAGCATATTACACATAATTATACATATATATATATACATAATTATACATGTGTTATTTATGTATATATCAGTAGACATAGCTTTATTATATGACCGCCTCCGTCCTCTAGTGGTAACAAACGTTGCCGTGAACTCGGGAGGTCGTGGGTTCGATTCCCACCGGTATTTGTATATTTTGCATTGTATAATTTGTCTCGGTCTGGGTGTTTATATGTATAATATGTATTTATTTACAAAAAAAAAAGTATAATTATGTAGTTTATCAACCATCTAGTTTCCGTAACACAAGCCTCGTAGCTTACCACGGAAACTAGATGGCGCTGTGTGACCTGTCTGGAAATATTTATTTATTATGATTTATTTATAAAATTGAATGCTTTTGGTAAATATTAGTGATTTAAACTATATTAAATTTAAAATTAAATTTCTAAAAAAATGTGGTTTGGATCATTTTTGTGTCACTGTAAGAGATTGAATGAGTGTGCCAAAAGTTTTTAAACTATTTACCGAAGTAGCCCCGTGTATTTGTCTGCTAAGATCGAGAGAAGCTGCAGCGTTGGAGTTCTTCCAGTTAAGTCCCCCGCCCAGATGGCTGGAATCGCCCAGTGGACTCAACACACGCGTCCCATATACGCTGCCGTCCAATTTGCCGCGGTGATCATTGAAGATGTTGCCTTCGTATCCACCTTTGCCCTATAAAAACAAAACATCCATACAAATTATACATAAGTCTGGATATAATATATAAATAAAATAATATTCGGAGAAGAAAACTCGCTAGTAGTTAAAAAATTACATCTAATTAAGTTTTAACATCTCCATCAAAAAAATAAGAAAGTGTAAAGTTATTTTTTATAAAACAAAAATATAAATTAAATTAAATGAACAAACTATTTTCGACAGATACATTTAAAAAGAAATTACAGAGTTCTTCCCGTCATTTTTCACAGACATGTCAAGTGCAAGTTGGTGTGTTGTAAATTACTTTTCCGTGGATATTAAGAGTGTTACGGAAACTAGATGGTTGATAAACTACATATTATACTTTTTTTTTGTAAATATATACATATAAACACCCAGACCGAGACAAATTATACAATGTACAACTTGCCCCCGGTGGGAATCGAACCCACGACCTCCCGAGTTCACGGCAACGTTTGTTACCACTAGACCACGGAGGCGGTCATAAATAAAGTTATAAAAATATATAAAGTTCTATTTATCGTTTTCCATTATTATTCTTATTGTACGACATTATTAAACAAAATAACACTATTTTTGACTAACAATATCCACAGTCAATTAATTTATAAAACAAAAAGTTGCACTTGACATGTCCGCTCAAAATGGAGGACTCCCTTTTTTTTATTGATTTATATTTGCATGCGGTTCTTTGTAAAATTTAGTAAAAAATACCTGCAAATAAATAGAATTTAAGTGAAACAACTTACAAATAATCCAATATCGTTGCCCCCAACTGTTCCGAAAATTCGGCCATCGCCCATCTTTTTGTCGATTGTCACATCTCGTCGAAACCTGGATATTTCTTCATCTTGCTGTCTGTTTAATATCCATAATGGGTAACTGGAACAAATAACATTGTAATATTATACACACACATGTGTACATTAGTCCTGCAGTATTGTTACTTAGTCGCAAATGTTATTAGTGGATTTCGTTATTTACGTCCGAGCATGCGTCATGATTACACAATATTATTTAATTCTCAACTCTACGAGTATAAGCGCTCGACCTTGACAGCGGCCGTGCAAATATCAACTTTAATAGCGTGATATATATAATAGTTAACGGATTCCATTATACATATAACGTTTATGCTTAAGCTGCTGAATACGTAATTATATTAATTTATATAAATAAAATAAATAAATATTTCCAGACAGGTCACACAGCGCCATCTAATTTCCGTGGTAAGCTACGAGGCTTGTGTTACGGAAACTAGATGGTTGATAAACTACATATTATACATATATCCGAGTTGGGGATCATCAATTTACAATTGTTGCACAATTTGATGGTTTTTAGAGAGTAATTCGCGTCAAATACTACCATCAAATACCTTATCCACTACCTACCGACCAATAAAAGAGATTTAATAATATTTTAAGTGCGCGTGCCCGTGGAAAACAAATTCGAGATAATATAAAAGCATAGAGCATACAGAAAACTTCTCCAGTACTGTAACGGGTACATGTAGGTTACGGAGTTTTATTTGAAAAATAATAATTGTTTTAATGAAAAAAAAAGTACAAAATTGTGTAGGTATGTCAAAATAAATAATCGCATAATATTAAATAATAAAAAAACATATACTACGTCGATTCAATGACTAAGTTTTTAAGCCAGTAATAATGTAACCGACCATTGGTTGTCTTTAAATGAATAAATAATACACACTCGTAGTAGGTTAGTCATACATTTATCTAGGAGCATTGATATTGAATGGCGGTGGATGCGAGGAGGAAATTAAGCGTCGTATGGCAGTATCGAGGTCTGCTATGGAGAAGCTTAAGAAAATATGGAGGAACCGAAACATTACGAAAGCTACTAAAATCCGGCTGATCAGAGCTCTTGTGTTCCCCATTTTCCTGTGTGCTGCAGAGATGTGGACCCTGCGCGAAACTGAAATAAAACGGATTAATGCTCTAGAAATGTGGTGTTGGCGGAGAATGTTGGGCATATCGTGGACGGAGTTCCGAACCAACAAATCCATCCTGGAGGAACTAGAGATAGGACAACGCCTTTCCTCAATCGTGCAATCACGCATTCTCACTTTCTTTGGACAAGTGTTGCGGCGTGGAGATACATCCATTGAGCGCCTTGTAGTTCAGGGAAAAGTCGATGGCAAGAGAATGCGTGGTAGGTCTCCGATGAGGTGGACTGACCAGGTTAAAGCAGCAATGGATCACTCCCTACATGAATGCTCCAGGAAGGCTGCAGTTCGAGACGAGTGGCGACGGCTTGTTAAGCGTGCCACTGACACTCAAGTGACGACCACGACCACACTGCCAAGAGTGTAGCGACTAAGAAGAAGTAGGTTAGCATGATTTATTATGAAATTTTGGTGATATTATAAACGATCAGAAATCTCACAATGCAAACAGATTCAGTGACAAATTAAGTTTATGCCAACGCCGGAACATTAATATTCATGAAAATCTAGATATGGCGGGATATCATAAACATAACTGGCAACGATTTTACGAATAAAATTTTGCGAGGTTACTATATTCATTCAGAACCGACGAAAGATTTTGTATTAATTGCTTCTCCTGTAATAATTTTTAAAAAAACATCATTGAGTGAGTCCTTCGCGCCATTTTGCGCGGACATGTCAAATTTATTTATTTATTTATTCAAGGCACAACAAACAGATTACAACCATTGCACGATATATACACACTATTTGACAGCAGTTCTGGATTGCAATCCACAGAAGTGTACACTACAAGACAATACAATAATAATATAATTCAAATGTTCTTACATAACATGATCAATTTCAAATGAATCACTTATATATATAAACTTATTATAAAAGACAACTTAAATATACAAGTCATAAAAACAGTACAATCTAACTAATAATAACCTACCTAACTAAATTAAAATAAATTAAAACATCAAAAATTAAAAGTTAAAGTTTTTGTTTTGTAATTTACTATGGATATTATTGGTCAAAAGTGATGTTTTGTTTAATAATGTGCTACAATGTGAATAATTATGGAAAACGATAAATTGGACTTTAAACTTTGGGGCATAAGTTGCAGTTTATTTTTTGCGGTTTTCCCGCAATATTAAAACGGGGTCTAGAGTGTACCACGTACGGGAAGACGCAGAGTGGGATGACCTCCTTCCAGATGGGCAAATGACCTAAAGAAGGTCGCTGGTTGGGGTTGGATGAGGGTAGCGAAAGATCGCGTTAAGTGACGAGCCTTGGGGAAGGCCTACATCCATCAGTGGACAACAGGTTGTTGATGATGATGATATGACTATATTCATTGTGGAATCCAGTAATAAATTTATTCAGACGACGCGATTTAATTAAAATCAATCATTATTTAAAAATATTTTTATACTAATACGCAACTGGAATCAGACACTTATGACTGACGTCAGTCACTATGCCGGCTTGACCGGGAACGACGGCATTTCGAGCCCGATCCTGTAACATGTGTATACACTTTACTGGGTTTATCTTCAAGAAAACCGTTGAAAGTCTGTGCCATGTGCTTTGCAATTGCATGTGCCATTTGCAATGATGTCAAATGCCAATTTTAACGGCCGAAATAAAAGGGCCGAGCCAGCGTACTATCTAACAATAAATAAATAACACATCTTAATACTAGTTGATGGCTGGAAAAAATAATTATAATAATAATAAAATTCTTTATTGAACAAAAAATATAAAATATAAAAACATGTACATAGGCGAGCATAATACCATAAAGGTATTCTCTACCAGCTAACCTTTGTGAGAGTGAGAGAAGAATATTATGGGTGCAAAGTAAGAAAAAAATACACAAAAAGAAAAAAATATCATAATAAGTGAAATCAATATATATATGGGTACGTAGGTAAGTATGGTTTAAACATCTAAGATTATAATAAATATATACTGTGTATAAATAATAAATAAAATACATTTAAAATAAATAAATAATAATACCTACGTGTCAAAGAAAGGAGATTCAAGATGCATTTTTTTTTTAAGAAGGTGAGAAATTCATATTTTTTATAATATATTTTTTTTTTATACTAGCACGACATGTGACCCTACGCCCACCTGATGGTAAGTGGCGCGCAGGGTCCATGAATGTTAGCAACTGGAATCAGACCCTTATGTCCGACATCAGTCCCTAACACTATGCCGGCTTGATTAGGTGCCTTTTCACACTTCGCTTGAAGGACTCCAGGTTATAGGAAAGTGGAAACACAGAGGCTGGAAGAGCATTCCACATCTTTATTGTGCGACAGATGTATGAGTCACCAAATTTATAGGCACGCGAAGGGATAGTGACTACGGTATGTGGGTGCATATTCTGTCCTGTGCGTGTGGTTCGGTTGCGAAATGGAGAGGAAGGAATTAGGTTATAGAGCTCTTCAGAGCACTCACCATAGTATAGCCGGTAGAACACGCTCAGAGAAGCTACATCTCGGCGAAGCTGCAGGGGTTCGAGAGTTCCAGATATAGTGGCATCGTCCACAATTCGAACACCTCGCCTTTTATAAATAAATTGTTCCAAGGCTCATTGACGTCTCTGGTGACAATAGGGCAGTATTTTCTCCCAAAAATTAAGTATCATAATTCAAAGGGGAAATGCTGCTAGTGTATTGGGCACTATGTCACAAGACAGCGATTTGGTGGAGCTATTTTTTTTGTAAGTATTTAATTTTTATTTTCGATGTATTATTGGGCGGTGGTGGCTCGGTTCAAACCCACCCGACATGTACCAATAAGAAATACGTACTTTTCTTACTTACATTTGTCATAGATTTACAAAACCAGCGTTCCCGAGCCTCGGAGAGCACGTTAAGCCGTCGGTCCCGGTTCCACTAAAACTAACTTGTGGAATCGTTAATAAATTGTCATTAAAAATTGACATCATATCCTCGCCAAGCCGTCTGGCCAGCGTGGCGAGTGTATTTTATTTTTATTTTAAATTCTTTATTGCACCAAAACTTAAAATTAGGTACATAGGCGAGTTTAATGCCTGTTAGGCATTCTCTGACAACTAACCTTTGGGATGGTGAGAGAGTATGGGCAGGGTGCAACAATCTAATAATATTAGTCTAATTTATAAATACACCACATACCAAGCAATTACATAAACTACATGCAAGTATTATGAACATATACATACATATATATACAAATAAACATACATAAACATATTGCGTGCCAAATATGCAATGTGTACTGGATGCAGTGTGCTCCTGCTTATCAAGAAACAAGTTAGTGACTAATTGTTTAAAAACATTGACCGTCTAATGGCCAGTGGTAGTTTGTTCCACTGGCGGGCTGCAGACACAGTGAAGGAATCTGAATATCTGCTAGAAGAGTGGGATGGGATTTTGAGTTGATTGTTGAAAGCAGAACGAAGAGGGAGGTTGTGCGTATCGCACAAGAACTCAAATCGAGTTTTGAGGTAGGGAGGTGCACGAGGATTGTTTAGGATACCATACAAATGAACAAGTGTAGGTCAAATTCTCCAGATATTATGTTCTGGAAGGCCCATCTGTGGAGGTCTGGGACGCTGTGTTCTAGTGGCTGTAATGATGTATTATTATTATTATTATTTTAGGTTAAATTTAGATTTTGTTGTAATATAGTTTATTTAATTTAAGGTTTTGTATGACATAAATAAATTTATTTCCATTTAAATTCGTGGCTGTAAAATGGCCGTGTCACCTTACGATCGATTATATATCGATTCCAAATTTTAAGAATAGTGTCGTAGCATATCTGAATGTCGAGTCGTGTAAAATGTATTAAAGGAGGAATTTAATGGTTCTTCGTAATTACCTGTCAACTACAATTTGCGGTTGGGGATTAGACTCCGGGAAGGAGTCTGCGTTCACCGTCAGAAATGCAAGAGCTAGAGTAGCCAGGAACGCGTTCATTATGCTGTAAAAAAGTTTATTTTTTTAATATATATATTTAGGCAACAAAATTAAGGCTGTGTTTGCGAATTCTACAGATATTTCTAATCTTATATAAAAATAAAAAATAAAAAAATCCACTTATTGTCACATAACATTATCACATAGTTTTACAATTTCGAACAATATGTGACAAAAGGACTCAGGTGTCAGCTGTTATCGTGCAGCAGTACAAGTACTTCACCTGCACGACGTTGTTTTTCAACCTGTTCCTGTTCTCACGTTTATATTACAGTAATATATATATTTATTTAATTACAGGGTAGACACTTATAAATTAAAAGATACACAATTATACTAAAAAGCTTGGTATACAGGCATGGCACGGTAGATGAATGAGGCTCGCTTCGTCAGGAATATCAACATTGATGCAGGCTCTTTAATTATATATTTTCTAGAGCTAATAATTAAAATTAAATAAAAAACAAGCTAAATAATAAAAACTAATAATCGTATAAAATAGCATTAACAAAACAATTAAACACATATATTATATGAATATATAAATAAATCAACATTAAATATTATTAAATAATATATATATTTTATCTTTATAATCTCATCTCCAACAGTGAAGAACTAGAACTCTGATCTAGGCTGTGATGTGATGTATATCAAGGCATCTAATGGTACCAGTTTTATTTTGAAATGTTTCTACAAATGTTACCAATTTTAAACTTTATAGATGAAAATATTATTTTTGTATACGCGGTCACTTAGGTGAATCACTAACGTAGTGATGAATTAACAACTCTTTTTTTTTTAAGACGGTGAATCGATAAATCATCAATGATACGCATACAAACTATTTTTATATATTACACTATAGCTAATTTATGTATTATCTCTTATTTATATTATTATAATAACACATTATATTACAGTTCTCCCAAAGTGATAATGCGCATAGAAATCTTCGTCACTGTTCGGCAACGGTCGTATTCCCCGAGCGTCGGAAGACAATATGTATATAGAGTGGTTAAGTGCATTTTCTTTATGCATAATTTAGTAGAATTATGTGTTTTGTGCTAAAAGAGATAAATATTGATTTATCAGTAACAAAATTTGATTCGATAATTCCATGTAAGTAAATAGCGAGGAAAACCACACGAATATGCTACAATCTTTGTTGGATTGATTTACTTGGAAAATTTTATAGTACTGTAGTGACCTCCTTTAAATATAAAATCTCTGCCTGTGTCAGACAGACAAGCAATTGTCAAATAAACTATTTAAATAAGATAATTAAAGTTGAAATTAAATTCACCTTTGAAAACAAAACCAAGAAGGGTGTGTAATAGCAGCTCTATATAATTCCACACAGAGAGAACACGTGCAGTCACCGCCAAAAAAACAAAAACAAAAAAACACTGCCCGAATTGTTTTCGATTGTGTACTCATGATATTGACTTCTATTTCTTTCGCACAAGGTGCAAAATGCAAGTGCATTGTTTAGGGCTCTTACGATTCAATGATTCGGGTGTTTCCGGGAATACGACAATTAGCGAAGATCTGTATGTGCATTATTAATTTGGGAATACTGTACTTACTTATTTACTAGATTATACATAATATTTATCCTACATTAATTATAATACTGCTTTACTTGATTTAAATTAACAGCTATTTTTAATTTTATTTGTATTATGTCCAACACAGTTGAAACATACACATAATTTAAAATAGTACGCTCGGATAGCTAGTGTTCTGCTTTAGGATCCCGCATGACCAGATATCCCAGTGCGGGAACCAATGAAAACCTTGTTGATGTACAAAAAGTAAATTATAAGTTGGAATATTGTTTAAGTAATGTTTTGCATGTGATATAAATGTAAGCTTTGTATCCTTTAACTTATGGTAATAAACGAATTATTATTATTATTAATTATTATGTAATGTGTATTCTTAAAGAATCTCGGTATTTAACCGGTTAATCTAATGATGTTCACGGGCCTCGGCCAAGTGAGCATCATGCTTCTTTAACTCCAAACTTCCTAACTATACGGCAAGTATTGAGGATTGTAGCTTTTTGCAATTGTCTGTATGTGTGCTGGTCTACATTAATAGTTTTGAGGTTGTCATGTAATGTTTTGGGTATTACTCCGGTCGTGGATACTAATATGGGTACAGTTGTTACTTTTTCTAATTTGAGTTGGGATTTAAGCTCTATTGCAATATTTAGTATTTTTTTCTGTATGTGTAGTTATTAGATTATGAGTGTTAGGTACGGCTATGTCTATTAAATATGCTGTTATTATTATATTATTATTATTCCCACTATGTTACTGTAAAGTGTTAAGTCACTTGGGCATTTTAAATAAAATACAGTTACTTAGTTATCAAAATAACGATTAATGTATTAAAATAGAAAAATACTATATAATAACATCCATATTAGGCAAATAATTTTGATCGAGTGACGCAGTCAAAATATATCAATCATATTTTGATTGCGAGAGACAGTAGTATTTTTAACAGTTACCATACGCACGATGGTGCGCTAGCACATTAGAAGACGCACGAATGTGCGAGGGGGTTTGTGGAATTCGCTAGGGGAGGATTTTTTTCACTATTTATATCAGACCTCAATGACCTTAAAGTTACCAATAAACCTTTCAATATGAAAAATATTTTTTGTCGTGCTGAAAGGGTTAATACCGTCGATTGTACCAGCTGACCTTCAAAATAAAACTCATACATTAGATGCCACTTTAACTACACTTACAATTTGACCGCCTCCGTGGTCTAGTGGTAACAAACGATGCCGGGAACTCGGGAGGTCGTGGGTTCGATTCCCACCGGGGGCAAGTTGTACATTGTATAATTTGTCTCGGTCTGGGTGTTTATATGTATAATATGTATATATTTACAAAAAAAAAAGTGTAATATGTAGTTTATCAACCATCTAGTTTCCGTAGCACAAGCCTCGTAGCTTACCACGGAAACTAGATGGCGCTGTGTGACCAGTTTTAATTTATTTTGGTGCGATACAGACAATAAGTAGGTGGGTTTATCACCACGATCGTATGCCTTCTGGGGTGATCAGAAGCTACTCTTTTAAAAAAGCGGATTCGCATTTAGCCAACTTTACTATAGGCCAATCAAAACAAGTGGCAAGCTCGTCGATGTATCTAGCGTACTAAACACGAGAAATATCACAAATAATAAAATAAATTATTGTGTTTCGACCGACTTAACCCGGTAGACTACGTAGGCCCATATAAAGCTATACTTAAATCATCAGCCCCTAGAACACAGCGTCCTAAACCTCCACTGCTGGAGAATTTGGCCTACACTCGCCACGCTAACCAGACGGCTTGACGATAGTTAAATAGAAAATCTCAAATAGGTACTCACATGAAAGTAGATAGCTGCAAAAACAGTTAATTAAACTCAAATTAATATGTTACGTTGTTATGTATTGGGTTTATGATTCAGAATGATTTTAGTTTGAAATAATCTGTGTTTTATAGTAGCAATACGCGAGCGCGGGACTCCCGCCCTCAGAGATAAGGTCAATGTATGGCAACAGGAAATACCCTAGTTTGAACGTTAATTGTTAAAATATTTTATGATGTCACGGGACTTTTCCCTGGTAGCTTAGTTAAGAAAGCTAGATGACCTAATATTTTCGTACTACTGATATGGTTGCAAGAGTCTCGCAAGACTCCACATCATTTTTTTTTATACTTGTACGACATGTGACTAAGTGACGCGCATGGTCCATGAATGTTAGTAACTGGAATCAGACACTTATGTCCGACATCATTCCCTAACACTATGCCGGCTTGACTAGATGCCTTTTTACACTTCGCTTGAAGGACTCCAGGTTATAGGAAAGTGGAAACACAGAGGCTGGAAGAGCATTCCACATCTTTATTGTGCGACAGATGTATATGAGAATGGCCATTTTTCTTAGAAATGGGCCCAAAAAAAAGTTCTCGTGTCAGAAGATATCTTTTTTATTTAATAGTTAATATATTGTGATTTCATAATCTGTAATTAATTTTATTTATTTTACCCTAGCATAACGACAATTGACAAAAACTTTTTTACCCTAATAAATTACATGGTTTCTATCCCGCCAATTTGAAATCCAGTGTTTTATCTATAATAAAGTACCTGGTCATAATAAAGAACCTAATCGTATAAATAGTGCTTTGTAACTATTTCATACATAAATCTAAATCAATTGACTATTTAATTAAATTATATTTTAATGCTGGGGTAAATCAGATGTTGAAATCAAATTTAAAAAAACACAATAAAAACATATGATTATTGAATTATATTTTGTTGAATCTCTTTTATAGGTACGCGAAGGGATGGTGACTACGGGATGTGGGTGCATATTCTGACCTGTGCGTGTGGTTGATTGATTGTTGAAGGCTCTCGTTGTCATGTGTTTTAAAATTAGTAAATAACTTAATTGGTCAAGCTTTGGCTGACCGATATAAGAACTCTATTATTTGTAATTCAATTAAATATTTTCTATCTTAAATAAAGGCCGATAATTGTTATTTCTCGCGGGGCACATTTGACGACAGAACTCTTGTAACTTCGAAAGCCATCGCACGTACGTTCCTGAATAAACTCTGTGTGCTAAGTGCGAGGGACTTTTATTTGCCATCCTGACTCACTGTGTGTGTTACACATGTTACTTGGTAATTACATGCGTTGAACGCGGCGAACGAGTGCCTTCACTCCGTAGCCATGACTCAGACTTAGCTGTTAAGGCACGCAGGGTCAACAGTGAAAGAGAGACAGCTTATAGGGTTTTAGTTCCTTAGGAGGCCTCACGGTGAGTCGGGCATGCGTCCTCCCGCGGTGGCCCTTCAGACTGGGGTCGTATCATTGAAGATTTATCTATTACCGTCTTTAAAAAAAAAAAAAATCATGAGGTGATATTTAGGGTGATAAAATAAAACTACATGTTAATTTATTTACATATAATAAGACTTATTAAAAATACTTTCCAAAGTTCATAAATTAATAGGCTCACTCCCACGCCACATCTAAATAAAATGAAATTAAAAAAACAATAACAATATAAAATAAATTAGACATATTTTTTTATTACGTGAATTGCCAACTCGTTTCTGCCTATCTTTAAACAAAATTAACAATTGTATTTTTGAAATTATTATTGTTTATTACACAACACATATGATTTAGACTACAAAAAAAAATATATCCACCCCCAGTTTTCAGTTTGATATGACACGTGGTTGGTAGATATTGGTAGGTATTTGCGCGTGTTCGCATTCAATGGGGTGTATCAGGCAAAGCTTTTTGTAGATGTCGCTAGCGGCAATGGTACCTTGTTTTACACCTATATCGCATAAATTTTAAATGTTTTTTTATTTTTATAACAGAAGAATGAATTTTAAATTAACGACGATAAGACAATAATAAGATTAAAAGACGATATAAGAAAGCGCACACCGTCTTTAAAAATAAAAAATAAAGTTTTATTAATAGAACGGCAATTTTGAGATCACCATATCTTTGATTTCGCTTAGAAATCTCGATTTGTACACTTAAAAGCTGCTTACTTCGGCATAATATTTAGAAAATAATAAATTTCGTAGTAAAAATACAAATTTTCTATGCAACTGACAGTTATTTTAGGCAGGTACCATCTATCATGCGCCATCTATCGTGATAAAAAGTTAGTGATATACCCCATTAGGACGACCTACAGTGATTCACCAAGAACATCGCAGCTGGACGATATTATTTTTTGCAGTTTTCTCGTCTTTTATTATATATTTATGTTGATGAAGAAGCCTCTTTTAGCACATTGTAGTTAATAAAAAGAAACACATGGTGTTCGTGTAAATAGTACTCCATCTAATTTGCTTAGTTAGCGCCATTAACGATCTCATTCGTAGGACGCTTGCAGTTGTCTCGATCCCATCTATCTTAGAACCTGCCGGTCTGAGTCGAGACGATGGCAAGCGTCGAGACGGAATGACATTAGTTCTATGGAGATTGGCCCAAATCCTGGTGTGGGATTTTACCTGTTGGGATTCCCTAGCCCCTTCCCACCTTCAAGGCACTTCTGTTAGAGCTGGTGTTGCAGCGGAACAAGTACAGATCAGCAAGCGTCGGAAATATGAATCGATTTGCAATAGTTACTTTTTTTCGACGTTTGCTGTAGAAACGATGGGCCCGTGGGGATTGGGAGTGAAAGCATTCTATAAAGAAATTGTTCCAAGGCTCATTGACGTCTCTGGTGACAATATTAAATTTCTGTCAAATTATCTCACGGAATCTGCTCCTATACACTGACTTAGAGCAAGCAAATATGTCCACGTCAACCAAGCAATCATTAACAAGGTGTTTTTTGCATAATTTGTTCTGCTAAAGGAGGAAACGAACAAGTCTTTAGAACGTGAGGTAAGTCGAGGCACTCTAAACGCGACATTGTCTAAAAGAGTAGGAGAGTCTATGTGATTATTATTCACTATTTTGTACAGAAACATGGAATCGTTTAAAAATCTTAATAAAAGGTTTCCTACTAAGGTATTATTTGAAACTAGAGGTCCGCCCGGAGCCACCCGTTGCTTCACGTTCCAGCGAATCAGTAACCTTTGTTACTCCGGGATCTTGTAGCTATTGGTAAAATATTTTTACCAATAGCTTTTATCGCGGGCTTTGAGCGCGGCAACCGAATTAAGAAATTCCGTAACTAAAATAAACCTAACACCCCCCACTCCGACCGGCATTTAAATTAACAGTTTTTTCTCACAAAAAATAAGTATCCTAATTCAAAGGGGAAATGCTGCTAGTGTATTGGGCACCATGCCACAAGACAGCGATTTGGAGGAGCTATTTTTTTTTGTAAGTATTTAATTTTTAATTTCTATGTTTTTTTTTAAATTTAGATTTTGTTGTAATATAGTTTATTTAATTAAAGTTTTTGTATAAAATAAATAAAAGGAGTTCCGATATGAATGGTTGTGTTTTGTTTTAAGGTAATTTATTATTTTTCCCTGTGTTTATATTCACATCCGAAACCCATTGGCAATCTGCCCCAACAACTTTTTTACAGCTAGGATGTTCTAGATGAATCACTTCGCTGACAATGGACAATACAAAAAAACAATATAAATCTTAAATAAGAATAACATAATTATAAATATTACTACATTTCTCTTTCGGATCACCCAAACACTAACCCCCAGTTTTTAAAGGGTGATTAACATTTTATACGCCACGTGATTGGCGTGTTAGCTTGTGACTTTGTAATTTTAGTGTTAATCATCCTTTTGGAAACTGACAGTATTAATATTGTAAAATTTTCTTAAAATAACTTAAAACTCAATTTAGACTGTGATGACTAAGATAGTTTGCTTGCTGACAACAATGGCCGACATGTTCAATGATTTGAACCAAAATATTGAATAAACGAATGACAACTCTATTATGTTCAAACCACAGACATTAAATTTAGTTCCCCTACCGTCTACCAGGCGGCGCCACTTTCTGTGGACCAAAATTTTTCAATTGCTTATTTTTTCCACCCTCTTGTTCAAAACCTGGCATGTAGCAATGACAAATACATTTTTTTTTTCGTAATTTTGTTATGATCAGAAGATGACATGTGACCCCACAGTCATTTGTATGTCAATATGGTGTTTTATAAAACCGATAAAAACTGAAAAAATAATCACTTTTAATGTTTTTAATCGGACGGATTGTTCCTTATAATGTTATATTAGTACAAGATACGTAGAAGACTGACCTTCACCGATCTGTTATTTGAATTAAATCCACTTTTTACATTAAATACACTAGCAATGGTGAAGGGTTGTCTTTTGTAGGGTTGTATTTTATACTATACTATTTTAGTCATAGCTATTTTATTTATTTTTATTATTATATATATTATTTATTTGTTTAAATTGTTTTGTTCTCAATTCATTATTAAATATTATTAAATTTCTTAACCTTATAATGTAGCACGTAGTTTGACATGTTGTGGTCACCTATTACTGGGGTTTGATTTTTAAAATATAATTAGATTTCTGTTGATGATCCTCGCCTGCCCTTTGGCCAGCGTGGCGAGAGTAGGCCAAATTCTCCAGATATATGTTCTGGAAGACCTATCTCCGACTGTGGAGAAATGATGATTCTAATTAAATAAATAACGAAATATGTTCAAGTTGTAACCTGTTAAGGTTAAATTTCTGGGTCACCGGTCCGATTCGGTCTTCGGGCCGATTTTGTTACCGAAGATAACTACATAATAAAATTGTTGAAAAAACTATCTCTATTTGCAAATTGGGCTCGAATATTTTGACAATAGGGTTCGATTCGATACCACTCATCACTGAACCGTACATGTCGTCAATACAACATATTTTCACGAAAAAATAATGACAGTCTGGACATATTTGCTAATTCTTTGCATGTTTTTAAGCGCAATGTATTGTCACTGCAGCGGATCCTGGCTGGGACTGTAAACTGAACTGCTGTTTAACCAATTTTGATCCTTGGAATTGTGTTGCTTGGTTGTGGTTGTATCATGTTCTTTTGTTTTTGTTTTTGCTTAGATGTACTTAGTTGTTGCTGTAATTGTATTGTGTTTTTATTTTGGCTACTCAAAGGCCCAATTAATGGATACTGTAATATCATGTGGTGGTTGCCTGTAATTGGTGCAACATCTGTTTTCTGTCTTAGTTGTAAGTAAAAATCGATGTATGTTTTGTTGCTGTCACTGTTGGCGACCCTAATAAATAAATTCCTGCAGTTTCCTTAAGTTACTTCTAAAAATTTTACGCTTTGAATCCATGAATGTTAGCAACTAGGATCAGACACTCATGACTGATGTCAGTCTGTAACACTATGCCGGTTTGACTGGACATAACGGCAATTCTACGGCCTGTGGTAGAGGTCATATAACTTGTTTAGCTGACCTCTGCCACGAGGAGGCAACTTCCGATGCAACCGAGCGGGTTGGCAGGTTGTGGATAGCCAGAGCGGCCCTCTTTGTCAATATGTAAGTTGGCAAAGAGGACCGTAACCCTTAGGGGTCCCGAACAGCGGAAGATGCCATGGGTAATCCTAATCAATGCCCATGGTAATACCTTTACCTTTCTCCTGTGTTCCGTCGACCTTGATGACCAGCTAGGCATGTACGTTTCATGTCTATCTGGTCATCACGGTCCTCATTTCCTCTCCTCCCTTCCCTCATACTAAAACCTACCCCCCCTCCTTCCTATTCCTAGCAATTGATTGATGATGGGCAGCAGCGTTATCAGTCATTAACCCTCCCTTACTGCGATCACCAACCCGCCTGCCAAGCGTGGTGATTACGGCAAATTACCCCCCATGAGTATTACAACCACAACACGGCCCCCAGTACCCGGCAGCCCTACCGCCCTCGATTACGGTGACGGTCGAGGATTCGGTGGGGAAGGGGGTGCTAAGAATCCCCGGCGAAGATCCGGTCACCATCCCAAACGACTTTACCTGGCAACATTAAATACCCGGACACTGAGAACGCGGGAGAGTTTGGAAGAGCTGGAAGCGGAGTTGAGCAGGTTGAATTGGCACGTGCTGGGGTTATCAGAAGTCCGAAGAGAGGGCGAGGACACCATAACCCTAGACTCCGGAAACCTGCTATACTTCCGCGAAGGTGACCAAGCCTTCCAGGGCGGAATAGGCTTTCTCGTCAACAAGATCTTCCGTAACAACGTAGTGGAGATCACCAGTGTGTCGTCGAGGGTGGCGTACCTAGTACTAAAACTAACCGAGAAATATTCTATAAAGGTTGTACAGGTTTACGCCCCTACTTCGACATACTCGGATGAAGTTGTTGAAGCGTTTTATGAAGATGTCACTAAGGCTCTTCATAATACCGCCAAAACACACTTCACCGTTGTTATGGGAGATTTTAACGCTAAAGTGGGAGTACGCGACGGCATCGAATCGAAAGGACCATATGGCTTGGGGCAGAGAAACCGCAGAGGGCAAATGCTGGTCAACTTCCTCGAAATGCAGGGGCTTCATTTGATGAACTCATATTTCAAGAAGAAGCACCAAAGGAAGTGGACCTGGCAAAGCCCTGACGGATTAACAAAAAACGAGATTGACTTCATCATGACGGACAAAAGGCGTATATTCAGGGTTGTCTCTGTGATCCATAGGTTTAACACCGGCAGCGATCACCGACTTGTAAGAGGCTCCCTGAATATAGACTATAAGCTTGAAAGATACCGCATGATAAAGGCAAGTCTCAGACCGTCACTGCCACAAGCTATATTAGGGTCAGAGCAGTTCCAGTTGGAGCTGCAGAATCGAGTCGATGGATTGGAAACCACCGAAAGTGTTGACAAGATGGCCAACAGCTTCGTGAGCGTCGTCCGAGAAGCGGGCTATAAATATTTCCAGCCAAAGCGAGGAGACAGGGAATCCAAGCTTTCAACTGAGACTCTGGAACTCATGAAACAGAGACGGGAGCGATCTTCGGTGGCATCGTCAGACAGAGCACTAAACAAGCGAGTCAAGAGACTGATACGAAGGGACCTACGCCTCTTCAATACTAAACTCATTGAAGAGGCTATTGAGATAAAGGATCTAAAGTATTCTGTCAGTCTCTTGGACGTAGCCATCTGACGAAGCTTAAAACCGAAGACGGCAGAACCGTTACCTTGAGACCAGAGCTCCTTGCCGAAGTTGAAAGCTTTTATGGAAACCTATATGCCTCACACGCAACTCGCCCTATAACCCGCGAGAACGACGACCACCGAGCTGTTTTGACTCGCCACTTCACTGAGGATATCCCGGATGTCAATCTGGGTGAGATAGATATAGCCCTTGGACAACTCAAAAACAACAAAGCGCCTGGTGATGACGGAGTTACAGCAGAGCTTCTGAGAGCAGGTGGAAAACCTGTTCTCGTAGAACTCGCAAAACTATTTAACTCTGTTATTCACCATGGAACTACGCCAGAGGCTTGGACCAGGAGTGTTGTGGTCCTGTTCTTTAAGAAGGGAAACACCTGTCTTTTGAAGAACTATAGGCCCATATCACTCCTGAGCCACGTCTATAAGTTGTTTTCAAGGGTGGTCACAAATCGTCTCGCCCGGAGAATGGATGATTTCCAGCCTCCGGAGCAGGCTGGGTTTCGAAAAGGCTTCAGTACCGTAGACCACATTCACACTTTGCGGCAGATAATACAGAAAACCGAAGAGTATAATCTGCCACTGTGTCTAGCTTTTGTGGACTACGAGAAAGCCTTTGACTCCATCGAAACCTGGGCTGTTCTGGAATCCTTGCAGCGATGCCTAATAGACTATCGATACGTTGAGGTGCTGAGATGTCTCTACAGCTCTGCGACTATGACCGTTCAGTTACAGGGTCAGCATACTAAAGCAATCCAACTGCGCAGAGGCGTGCGACAGGGAGATGTCATATCCCCGAAGCTGTTCACGAACGCGTTGGAAGATGTTTTTAAAATGCTGGACTGGAATTACTGCGGCATAAATGTCAATGGAATACATCTCACACCTCCGATTCGCGGATGACATAGTCATCATGGCCAGCTCGCTCAAGGATCTTAGCAGAATGTTAAACGGCTTAAACGTGGCTTCTCAGCAGGTTGGCCTCGGAATGAACCTGGATAAGACTAAGGTTATGTTCAATGACCATGTCAAGCAGAGGCCAATCTGTGTGGGAAATGCTACTCTCGAAGTTGTGCAGGAATACGTCTACCTTGGACAGACTATTCAGCTAGGCGCTGCTAACTTCAGCAAAGAAGCCGACAGACGCATTCAGCTAGGATGGGCGGCATTCGGGAAACTTCGACATATCTTCTCATCGTCCATACCACAGTGTTTGAAGACAAAAGCCTTCAACCAGTGCGTCCTCCCCGTAATGTCGTACGGAGCAGAGACGTGGACACTGACAGTGGGTCTGGTTCACAAATTCAAGGTCGCTCAGCGAGCTATGGAGAGAGCTATGCTTGGTATTTCTCTGATGGATAGAATTCGAAACGTTGAAATTCGTCAGAAAACCAAAGTTACTGACATAGCATTCAAAATTAGCAAGCTGAAGTGGCAATGGGCCGGACACATCTGCCGCAGAACCGACGACCGATGGGGCAAACGGGTTCTGGAGTGGAGACCACGTACGGGACGACGCAGAGTGGGACGACCCCCCGCCAGATGGACGGATGACCTAAGGAGGGTCGCTGGTGAGGGTTGGATGAGGATTGCAAAAGACCGCGTGCAGTGGCGAGCCTTGGGGGAGGCCTATATCCAGCAGTGGAGAGACACAGGCTGATGATGAACGGCAATTTCAAAGCTGAACCCGAAACGTGTGGATACAGTAAAATTTATCGGCACGAACGGTGGATACTTCCCAGCCCCGGCAGACTGGGCAAATTACCACAATTCCGCCTACCACCTACTTAGCTATTATAAAAATTCAGGATGGTTTTATTAGGTCAAAATAATAATAATAAAAACGGGTGCGTCGCGTGACGTACTGCAAAAGTTAGAACTAAACTTGCAGGTTATTGATTTTGAATTTGGTAGGAATATGGAGATTAAATGACTGTTTAGATGGCTGTGTGCGCGCATAGTTGCAGACGCGTAAAGAAAGAAAGAGAAAGGAGCGGGAGAGAGCGAGAGAGGCAGCGGCTATATGCGCGCGCCTATCCGCCCCTCTTTCCCTTCCCTGTCGCGCTGTTTCCCTTGAGCGCTGTTCTGACGGTCCCCAACCAATCGCGCGCAATAAACCTTGACCATATATCGTGAGGCAACTATAACAGATCAGAGAAGGTCGCTCTCCTACGTTACTATTATTTATAAACTAATGTTTACCTAACGTATGTTTTTTTTTTGTTTTTAAGTCTAGCAAACATTTAAAAAATGCAAAGTAATAAATCCTTAGAAGTATAAGGATTTGTACTACTTTTCTAATTCTATGATGAAATTCTTAACATCTAAAAAACATACCCTTGACTATTACATTTATTTAAATTACTTATTATCAATTCATTACACACAAACTCGCAATTTCAAAACAAAACACACAAAATTACTACTAGAAAATTAACTTATTTAATATTGCATTGACTATAAAAGAACGAAAGGTTTTTTTTTTGTATAAAATAGAATTGACATTTAAAGTATCACAATTTTCATAGTATCATCAGAAACCGAAACAACTGCCTTCGTGGTCCAGCGGTTAAGTCCGTGGATTTAGACGGAGGTACCGGTTTCGATTCCTGGTCGGAACACAAAAATATTTATTAATGTCAATAAATACATTAAATTTATTTGTGATATTTCTTGCGTTTGTTACGCTGGTGACATCGACGAGCTTGCCACTTGTCATGATTGGCCTATAGTAAAGTTGGGTAAATGTGAATCCACCCCGAAAAGGAAACGGTCGTGATGATACTTTACTTTGATCATAAACTACGCTTTTAGCCAACTTTCCTATGTCCAATGACAAGTGGCAAGCTCGTCGATGTCTTTACCGTATCAAACTCGAGAAATATCACAAATAAATTATTGTGTCCCGACCAGGGAATTAATTCTGGTACTTTCGACTCAAGTGTCGGTTCGGAATATTCAAGTGAAAAGTGACAGATCTCCATAGAATACTGTCAGTCATACGAACTAATCGAATCGATATGTATGTCCAAAGCGCTAAAATCGGGGCCCAGCAGGCCTAGTTAGTTAGTCGCAAACGTTATATAATGGAATCCTTTAACTATATATATAAGTTGATATTTGCACGGTCGCTGTCAAGTTTGAGCGCTTATAGAGTTGAGAATTGAATAATATTTTGTAATTATGACGGCTGCAGAGCCGGTAGTCTCGACAGATCTCTATCTTAGCGATTTCGGTCGGTAAGTCATATAAAAAATGTTGCCACTTACAAAATCAAAAAGCTGATTTGGTCAACATCATAAGTTCCAAAGGACGGCACAATTTTAATACGAGAACTTACGTTATTAAAATCTCAGACAGCTCCAAATTACCTCATTTTATATGTGTATTATATCAATGGACAATAATATTTTTTCATTTGCAACAATAAAAGCAAATGTCAGCTGGCTGCTGTCACGTGGTAAAACTGTATCAATAATGTTCAATAACTTTGCGGGCTGTCAACGTTAAATAGTTTTCGAAATGGGAAATGTTTATATTTAAATTTTGAATTATTTTTTGGTTTGTTTCTTATTATCTCATTTTATTTTTATATTCAAAAATTGATAAAATGTATATACATAAGAGATGGTCGACTTTTGTAGCTCACAACCACCTGTTAGAACCTAAATGAATGTACCAAAAGTTAATAAATAAATGATTGATTTTGATTTTGAAAATCGAGACATTTTATGACTAAAGAATGCCATTATCAACAAGATTATGAAGTTGCCGTCGTCACTGGCGGCGGCGCAACGCAAAATTAACTAAACGAACGTTATCCAAGGCTGTGACAACGTTTAAAAAACAATATACATTTTCGAATATCGTGAACAAATTTTGGAATATGACCACGCGTATTGGTCTGTTGGAAGACTCGTCAATGGCCTTCTTAAATCGCTAAGTTGCAATCGTTATGAAATATCGAGACTACTGCCCCAGGAATTGAACCCGGTATCTCCGCGTCTAATTCCACGGACTTAACCGCTAGACCACAGAACGGTTACGATTATTTTTATATGTTCTCTTCTCCCGATGGATGATGAATGCGGTGATAGGGAAAGCAAAAGGTCTAGCCCATTCAGCCAAGTCTGACGTAATATATATTTCTTATGTAACTCACTCAAGGTTATCATCAAATTCCAGATGTTGCAGAATTTGATGCTTTTCTTGAAGTTACTCGCGGCATTATAACCCAAACAAGTGGGGTATAATATGGGAGTTAACAGCGCGAGGAAACCGCAAAAAATAAACTGCAACTTGTGTCCCATATTAAAAGTCCAATTTATCGTTTTCCATGATTATTCACATTGTAGCACATTATTAAACAAAACAACACCACTTTTGACTAACAATATCCACAGAAAAGTAATTTACAAAACAAAAACTTGCACTTGACATGTCCGTGCAAAATGGCGCAAAAGACTCACGATTTTTTTTTATGAACAAGATAAACGGTTTGGTATAAAATATGGCTTCTAAAATGAAAGTACATAATTATAGAAAAAAATACACAAATCCCATAATATTACTTAACTTAAAATTATACCTTAAACACTAAAATCACACTGAAGCTTGTTTTACAGACACTTTTCAAATATTGAATAAACTCCTTATGCACATTTATCAATCAACTCAAGATATTGTCAATCAAAATTACATTAGACCTTCGTCAAACAAGCGTGTCAATATAAATATTTTCAAATACATATATACGGGGTGACTTTGTATGGCCTTAGGTTAGACTGATATGTAAAAAAATAAATGAAGAAAAATGTTTATTCATCGCCAGTATTTATTAACTTAACTTGTGCAAGACATTAAGAATAAAAATATAAACAAAAACTTACTCGATACTTTCCAAACAGTAACTTACTCGATACTTTCCAAATAGTAACTTACTCGATGTTTAGTATAGTATGACAATAAGTTTAGTTTAGTATGACAATGCCTTTATACAGCAGCTATAATTTTAAGTTACCTTCTTTTTTTTTTTTTTTTTCTTAATAATTGTTTGTTCTAGCTTATAGTATGACAATGCCTCTGTACAGCAGCTATTATCTTAACTGACATTTACATTTATATTTTTATAATTGTGTCTGTCTTAGCTTATAGTATGACAATGCCTATATACAGCAGCTATTATCTTAACTGACATTGACATTTATATTCTTATAATTGTGTCTGTCTTAGCTTATAGTGTGACAATGCCTATCTACAGCAGCTATAATGTTAAGCGTTATTCTTTATTTATAATTGTGTTATTTTATTGTTTCTCTTTCCAAATGATGGTTATCATGTACTGCTCCAGATTCACCAATATGTACTATAAAATTATATCGTTTTATATATATCAATATTGTAAAAATTGACGTGTAAAAGTGCAGAATACATATCTTTTTGTCCTATGCCTACTTGCAAAAATAAACGAATTGAATTGAATCGATACTTTCCAAACAGTAACTTACTCGTAATTTTCCAAATAGTAAGTTACTGAAAATTTTCCAAATAGTAACTTACTCGATACTTTCCAAACAATAACTTACTCGTAATTTTCCAAATAGTAACTTACTGAAAATTTTCCAAATAGTAACTTACTCGTAACTTTCCAAACAGTAACTTACTCGTAACTTTCCAAATAGTAACTTACTCGAAACATTTAAATAGTAACTTAGTCAAAACTTTTACAATAGTTTGTCACCTATTTGTTTAAAAATAATAGTTTTATTTTCCTTGCAAGTATTTTGTAATTATCTTAGCCTTTATTGTTTGTGGTTAATATCATTATTATGACGCTTATTATAATGACGTTAACTTTATCTGACTCTAGAGTTAACTAAGATCTAAAACTTTTGTTAAAATACAAGTAATTTGTCTGTAAAGCAAGCCTTTAAAATATCTTAAGAATAATTATAAAAATAAGCGTAACCTATCTTTGAAATTAACGAAAATTGCATATTAATCGTATTTTCTTTATAACCGGTATACCAAGAGCGCCGGATTTTAATTTGCCGCCATTTTGTTAATTATTGTAAAAATACATTACAAAATGATGAGTTTTTCGAGAACAGTTCGCCAATTACGTGAAGTTTTCGGTCGCAATAATGGGTCAAATGAATTGAAAGTGTGGCGTTTAATTACGAAATTTGAGACCAAATTTCATCAAATTCCAGATGTAGCAGAATTTGATGCTTTTATTGGAGCTACTCGCGGCATTATAGCTAATAATTAACTGCAACTTGTGCCCCATATATAAAGTCAAATTTATCGTTTTCCATAATTATTCACATTGTAGCACATTATTAAACAAAACAACACCACTTTTGACTAACAATATCGACAGTAAATTAATTTACAAAACAAAAACTTACACTTGACATGTCCGTGCAAAATGGCGCCAAGACTCTTGTTTTTTTTTTAAATATATCTTTAAAGGACCGTATACAGAATACATTACATGTCCTAAACATGTAATTTATACATAATAATTGTTTATTGTACCTAAATTATGTGTTTAAAATTGCTTGGATCGTTATTTCTCTGGCCGTTTTCAGAGGTGTTACATCTAGTTGTATTTCTGATCGAAGTTTACGAGTATAAAGCCGAAAAAAGATTTTATATTGGGAAACATTATAAACCCCTAATTTTAGAAAGCATAATTAAAATAATCAATGTTTAACTAAATGTTAAACTTGCGTTAAGTTAATCATCCTTTCCGAAAATGTTAAACTACGAAAACATACATAATTTAATTAATAAAGCATTTTAGTCTGACAGTCGTGAAATATTTATTTGTTCTCTCTCTCCCTGCTATGACACCCGTACGGTGAATTAAGAATTAATAATTTAGATTATTTGCCGATAAAAGTTGGTGTAAACGTGGTTGCAAGGCCGATTTAAATTGATGAGCCAATTCCGTTAAATCAAGTTGGTCTTGAGTTTTTCCGCAAGAGAATTTTTGCCAATTTTCATCTTTCTGAAAATAGATAATAATAAATAATTTATTATTAATTAATTTATTTATATATTTATTTTTTAGAAAATTACAGCTTATTATATTAAACATATAAACAAAGTAGCAATAGTGGAACACAAGCCAAAGAGATCTATTATTTAGACAAAACAATTAAAACAGAAATAAGAGTAAAATATAGTAATTAGATTTAAATTAATAGTGCAATTGAACTGTGAGTAGCAAAAGTAAAAGAAAAATAATAATAAATAAGTGAAAACCAATAGGTTAATGATTATTTACTTAAAATAAAATGAATGAATGACATTATATTTCATAATACATAATAAATATTAATTAGTTTATAAGATATATCCTCGCCACGCTGGCTAGACGGCTTGGCGAGGATATATCTTGTAAACTAATTAATATCCTCGCCAAGCTGTCTGGCCAGCGTGGCGAGTGTAGGCCAAATTCTCCAGATATTTCTGAAAGGCCCATCTCCAACAGTGGAGGTATTGTATTCTATGGGGCTCAAATAATGATCTTGAAGATATGAGCATGCGTTATGGTACAGAAAAACAAGACTAATTGTGAGCCCATTTGACACTAAATAATAAAGTTCCACATTAATCGTAGACAGTTGTACGATATTAATGGATACAAAAATGTCACTAATAATTGACTGACACTTCAGGTGCCGTCGTGTTCCGATTGAGACCCGAGTTTTCCCGATGGAAATAAATTCAACAATAAAAACATAATTGAATTACTTACCAAAATAGAGAAAGTAAAATCCAGTTTTGAGTCTGTGATTTTCGATGTATCAGTGATTTTCGACGTTTCCGTTATTTTCGACGTTTCCGTTATTTTCGACGTTTCCGTTATTTTCGACATTTCCGTTATTTTCGATGTTTCGGTGATTTTGGACCAATCCATAATAGGTTTGTTGTCTTCGAAGCTTGGTTCGTCTTGGTCAAACCTTATGGACCTGACAGCCGATTTCTTAAACACTTTTGGCTCACAGTTGCGTTTTCGGCTCATCTGTAATAATGATTAAATTAATATTTTATTTATTTTTTATTATTTGTGTAATATATATAATAAATGATATTATTATTGTAGTTCTGTTCCAGAGCCTCGACACATTAATGCTTGTATATTAAGGGACTAGCTAAAAATCAGCGCTGTGACTCTTAAAGCGCGCAGCTCAATGCTGAGCTGATTCCCTATTTGTCACCACACACTTTTAATTTTTAGTTTACTTTTTTTGTTAATGTGACAAATAAAATATTTCTTTCTTTCTTTCTAGAATAATATTAGTAAAGCATATAAAATATAAATATTAAACTTGTTTATGGCAAGTGTTTTAGTCGAAGATGATGGTATAGCTGATATGATGGGTCCACCCATAGTAGCTGTTGGTTATTTTATAATCGAAATAATAGTAAACTATGGAGAAAAAATGTATTGACAATATCCAAGTGTTGTGACAACCAAAGGAAATAAGTGATTTGATTTGATTAAAAACATGTACATAGGCAAGCATAATACCATGGAGATATTCTCGACCAGCTAACCTTTGGGAGAGTGACAGACCTTTCCGAATTAAAATCACGCTCTGAGCATTCAAATCGTGATATATGATTCGGAACGACTGTCAGTATCATATTCATTCTAAGCGCTCTGAGCATGATTCGGAACGAGTTTGCCTTTTTCCTAAATAAATTATTTGATTTGATTCTGATTTGACATTATTCATATACCCAGCACAAGTATATGAATATAGTTAGCGGCTACGGTCATCATTATTCCCATCATCAGCAGCCTGGATATAGGCTCGCCACATTATACAGTCATCTGTCCATGCGGGGGGTCGTCCCACTCTGCATCTTCCAGTGCGTACATCTCCAGTCCAGAATACGTCTTCTCCATCGTTCATCGGTTCTGCGACATATGTCCAGCCCATTGCCACTTTAGCTTGCTAATTTAGAAGGCTACGGTATAGGGGTGCATATTACCTTAAACCAACACTGCCGGCTTCACGAGATTCAAGCTAGAATTACTCTACAAAGTACGGACCTTCGCAGTAAGGATAATGAATCTTTTTTTTTATACTTATTAACAGGTTGTAGGCGGACTGGTGGAGGTAATTTGCCCAGTCTGCCAGGGCGGGAAAGTATCCACCGTTCGTGCCGATAAACCCAGTTAAGTGTAACTACACAGGCTCGAATTGCTGTCATGATTCAAGCCGGCATTGTGTTAAGGCATTGGCAAGGTCACATGTGCAAGTATAAAAATAATTGAACACAACATGCAACATCGCGCCCATCTGATAGTAAGCGGTACGTAAGGTCCAAGAATGGGAGCAACTGACACGCCAGCTACTAACGACCGGCTTCAGGCACCACTGTGCCGAACTAACAAGATGCTTTTTCACATTCGCTTTAAGGTTATATATATATATATATAGGAGTGGAAAAACACACTGGTTGGGAGAGCAATCCACATCTTTAGCGTGCGACAGATATAAGTCTCCAAATTTATGAGTACGCGTGAAATATAATTATTAGCAAGCCTTGGAAAGAGCTATGCTTGGTATATCTCTAATGGAGAGAATTCGAAACGTTGATATTTGTCAGAGAACGAAAGTTACTGATTTAGCTTTTAAAATTAGCAAGCTGATGTGGCACATCTGCCGCAGAACCGACGAACGATGGGGCAAACGAGTTCTAGAGTGGAGACCACGTACGGGATGACGCAGAGTGGGTCGAACCCCCGCCAGATGGACAGATGACCTAAAGAAGGTCGCTTGGGGTTGGATGAGGGTAGCGAAAGATCGCGTTTTTTTATAGACTGACTAAATTACACTCAATTGATTTTTTTTTAATGTGCGAGTCCTAAAAAAAGTTTTATTGCAACATTTTTAACAGAAATAGTATATTACAAAGTTACGCTGTGTTTTGAAGGGTGCCTAATGATAAAACGTATACAGTACATTATATAAAACAGTAATTCTACAATACGGAGTGACTTTGTATAAATAAATAAATAAATATTTCCAGACAGGTCACACAGCGCCATCTAGTTTCCGTGGTAAGCTACGAGGCTTGTGTTACGGAAACTAGATGGTTGATAAACTACATATTATACTTTTTTTTTTGTAAATATATACATATTATACATATAAACACCCAGACCGAGACAAATTATACAATGTACAACTTGCCCCCGGTGGGAATCGAACCCACGACCTCCCGAGTTCACGGCAAAGTTTGTTACCACTAGACCACGGAGGCGGTCAACGGTGTATGGACTTACGTTAGACTAATATGTGATTCTATTGATAGAAAAAAAATAACTTTCCCTAAAAAACCATATGTCGGAAATTACGTTTTTTTTTGTCTTCTCTGTGCAAAAGGCTATTTGAAAATTAACAGTTTGTATGGAGAAGCCAAATTTTGGTATCAAAATTATTATTTTTTTAAATTAAAGATATTATAGAATTTATTTATTTAATACTTTATTGTACAAAGACAAAGGCGGGCTTTAAGCTGCAAGACATTTTATCATAGCCAACCATTGGGAAAACTTTGAACCATTTACTGGAAAGTAGGTGCTGAAATATTAAATATAAATATCAAAAGTATTATTTAATAACTAGCCACATACATACAACTACATATACATAGATACACACATACAAATATACATATAATAAACAAAATACTAATACATAAACCTACACATACATACATAATAATATACTTACAAATTTTGTTGGGAAATGAAATGCGAATAGAGTAAAGACTGTCTGTGGATTTAGACGCGGAGGTAGCGGTCTCGATTCCCGGTGGTACACAATAATTTATTTGTGATATTTCTCGAGTTTGGCACGCTAGAGATATCGACGAGCTTACCACTTGTCATAGACATATATTAAAGTACCCCAATCGCGATGATTTACTTTTTATGATAGGAAAATACAAAGGTGTGTTTAACTTTAGTCCCTCGCGTTCTTGACTTTACCATATATAGTGGGGAAATTCAAATTAAAGTAGATTTGCGAATAAA
Source organism: Tinea semifulvella (assembly GCA_910589645.1). NCBI lineage: Eukaryota > Metazoa > Arthropoda > Insecta > Lepidoptera > Tineidae > Tinea > Tinea semifulvella. Next base: position 4,754,434 of record OU342604.1, read on the forward strand.
ATAAAAAATAGTAAAGTTAGGCCGCGTTCGTTTTAAGAAATGTTAGCATGAAAATACCACTTTTTTTAGCACAAGTCGTTCGTTTAATGAAAATTCTAACATTTGATGCTAATTTCGTATGTCAGTACCGTGTTGAAAGGAGGGTTATTGATGTTACTTTTTAACAGATGTCATTTAACATAAGAAATGGTTTGTTTAAATTGTTGTATACTTAATAGTTTATATTATATTTGTTTAAAATGTATTTTAAACGATTTAATGTAATGAAATCAAAGACCATAATACATTGTCAATTGATTTGTTATTATTTGTACTTGTCATACTTGTCAAAAAGTAGCCTCACCGCTCGTTTTTTTTTTTAAAGAAATGTTAGCATTGTTAAAAAAAGTGGTATTTTTTAACAAAAACGACATTTCGTGCTAGTTTATGAAGTTGCTACAAGAAATTGGAAATGTTATAAAACGAACGCGGCGTTAATGTACTGCTTTATAAATAAGAGAAGACAAATTTCTAAGCATTCCATGGATTCACCGTGCGGGTGCCGGGTCCATCGTGTGTGGGTAAGAGATGAGAAGAATGGTGTCTCGGGCTTGCGACCGACAATTGGCTGGTTTAAGAAAAGGAGGCCTCCTTTTTTGTGTCGGAAAAAAATGTTAGTAAAACAACAAGATTAAAATTACAAAATACATTTATTGAAATATAAAAAATGACATCGGAATTTATTTGGACAAGTGGAAATACGGATTTACATGCAATATTGACAGCTACACAAAAATAAATAATAAAAAAATAAAACAAAAAAATAAAGTCTTCACAAAACACAATACTATAGGTTTTGTTACAAATAGAATAAGCTATTAAACATAATTTAAATTACAATAACAAACAGAAAAAATAAAAACATTTTCTTTTAACAAAATAAATAAATAGTTATTAATAGCTAAAAAGTATAAATAAAAGGCATTTTCAACACTGGTCTGTCAATATTGTGAATGGAGGGGAAAATGGTGGGGGGTAAAAAGGAATGGGGTATAATGGGGTAATGTCATTTATTAATTTCAAATAAAGTATAATTAAGTAAAACGCCGTCAAACTTGTCATATTGTTAACAGAAAAACAATACAAATAAATAATTAATTTACAAATTTAAATTACTCAAAATACTGCAAAATAATCCACAACCGCAAAAAATATTATGAACTGATTGACAACAATTGCCTAATTTTAATGTTAATTTTTAATGCAAGTTACAAGCATTATTATTTAAAAATAAATTCAAAAAGTAAGGGGATAGGGGATAGGATATGTATACGAATTTTTGTTGTTTTTTTTATCCGACCCGACTTAAATCTTCTGATGAGAACCTCAAGTTACGCAAATGTGCTAACCTTGGTACCGGTTACGAATTTAGCCGTTTGAGGTCGAGACGATGGGGGACCTTCAACAAGGAGTTGTCAAAGCTGACAGGAAGGCTGGCAATAATTTCTGCCAACGTATTAGCCTCGCTATACAGAGGGGAAATGTTGCCAGTCTCCTTGGGACTATCTCGGATGGAACGCCTTTAGAAGACATTTTTTATTTATAGTTTAGTTAATTTTTATTATTTAAGTAGCTTTTAATTTATATTAATTTACGTCGAATAAAACTTAATTAATAGTAGTTTATAACTTTTAATACTCAATTCTTAAAAAAATATTGTACTACGAAACTTAAACTAAAAAATTTGGTGCACGGTAAACATTGAGGTAATATTTTTATTTTATTTTATTTAAATAAATTAGTTAACTGTGTCACTCTAAAAAATATTTTTTTACAGTTCTGTGAAATTATATATTTTACAAATTTATACATTTATCAGCCGGTTTCTCGAATCTCTACTTAATTATTTCCTAGCTAAGGAATCATTATCTTTAATTTGTTTACTTGAAATGCCAAAAATAAATTTTAAAAATATTTAACATCGACCAGGAATCGAAACCGGTAATTATGCATCTAAATCCACGGACTTAAGCGCTAGACCACAAAAGCAGTTTGTTTTATATAAAAATGTAAGTGTGTATGTCTGGACTGGAAAATGGACATTTATTTTATTTCCTACAAAGATCAGCTTTTTTAAATGAAATGAAATAATTTATTTTCAGAAGCATGGTAGGTACAGGGATGTAAATTATTATATGTAATTATATCACATGCTTTGCTATTTCTAGCATACAAATATTTATTTAGTCACATGACTTTGTCGAGCTTAGTGTCTAGGTATTCTTTTGTCGAATAAAAACATTTATTTAACCAGCATTTGTTTGACTCTTAATTTGAACAGTTTTAGTGGCAGCACCCTTATAGTAACTGGAAGCTTATTAAATATCTTTGTTGCCATTGCATAACAATTTCGGCTATATTGAGTACTTTTATGCGCTGGAATAATTATTCTACTAGGATAACGCGTTGTAAAATTGCAATTATCCCCAAGAGTTTTAAAAAGTTCCGAGTGGCTTTTTACAAATAAACAGCATTCAAGTATATAGATAGAAGGAACAGTCAGTAATTTTAGTTTTATAAATAAAGGATATTTTTTTAAAAGTACAATTGTTTGTTTTTTTTTTTTTTAAATTGATTTATTGTGCGATTTAGAGGTATGCATAGATAAAAACATCTTAAAGAAAATATTACGGCCGCAGGTCATGAAAAGGACACTAAACATAACTAAATTAAATATATTATTATAGGTAAAATTATTCATCTGATGACAACAATCATCTTTGGTAGCTTAATCTAACGCAATTTTATCTTTGCACGAAAATTAAAATTAAAAAACAAGAATTAAAATTTAAAACGAAATAAAGATAAAAATAATAATCGTAGAATTAATTACTGCGTTCACAAATCGAAGTTAATAATAATAAATTATTATTTTATATAAATAAAAAAAAGTATAATACAGTTACGATATTTAAGTTTTATTGTTTTTTAAATGTCATTTTTTTATTTTATTATATGACATACTAATAGTGAGTAGGTTCAAGAATGGGAGCAACAGACACCAGCCATTGAGGACCGACATCAGTCCCTATCACTATGCCAGCTTAACAAAGTTTTTTTATTCTTCTTTTATTTAACTGTAGGCTTTAAGCTATGGTTTGTAGTTTTTTTTTTATAATTGGTCGTTCAGGGCCAGCCATCAAAATCTCAAAGATTTTACCATAGATTTATGATTGGTTCGTGGGCTTTACTAGATGGAGGCTAGCTATTAAATGTGTCTGTGAAAAATGAAGCTATAATTTAAAAATAATGTTGTCAAAAAGAATAAATGTCATTTTAATGATCAACATTTTAAGGATTAACGTTTTAATGATCAACGTTTTAATGATCAACGTTTTAATGAACAACATTTTAATGATCAACATTTTAATGATCGAAATTTTAATGATCAACATTTTAATGATCAACATTTTAATGATCAACATTTTAATGATCAACATTTTAATGATCAACATTTTAATAATTAACATTTTAATGATCAACATTTTAAGATTAAAATTTTAATGATCAACATTTTAATGATCAACATTTTAATGATCAACATTTTAATGATCAACGTTTTAATGATCAACATTTTAATCAACATTTTAATAATCAAGTTCACAGCCCCTAGAACACAGTTCTAGTTGGAGATGAGCCATCCAGAAGTTTCTGGAGATTTTGGCGTACACGAGTTAGGTTCTGATGTCAATTTATTACCGATTCCGCACGTTGGTATTAGTTGAACCGAGACCGACGGCTCTCCGAGGTACAAGAACAGTGGTGTTGTAAATCTGTGACTATGTATGAATTATATAAGTTGACACAGCCTTTATACAGCCACGAAATAATATTTTTTTTATAATTTGACATTAAATTATAATTATTTAGATTGTAAGTTGACACGGCCTTTATACAGCTACGAAATTAATTTAAATTTATTATAATTATACCTTATGTTATAATTATTTAGATTATAAGTTGACACGGCTATAATGCCTCGAATTTAGGTTAAGCTACAGTACTTGCTTATGGCAGCAATGTCACTTACTTATTTCGGTCTATCCATAATTTAATTTATTCTTTTTATTTATTATTTAAATAATATTGTAAAAAATTGACAATATCAGATTGTTACATGTGAACCATATGGAAATAAATATTTTGAATTTGAATTTGATGTAAGAAAAGTGTATTTCTCATTGGTACATGTCGGGGTTTGAATCAACCTTTTTTTGGATTTTTAGTGAACCATTCCTACAACCGAGCCACATTTTATTATTGTTTTAATTTTGTATGTAGTCCGGAGTCGTTCTGTTTTTTTGTAGCATGATTCAAGACAAGAAAATTACTTCATTGTAGTAACCTCCGTCTCCATCTAGTTAAAACACAGCGATACCCAATCAAAACAATGGATTTTACTTAAAATCCTAAAAAAATACTGCACGTAAAAACTAACTATTATAATCCTACACGATTTTTACAATTACTCGAAATTAAGGCCGGCTACACACGTTGGCATCAATGTTAGTCGAAACGCAATGTGTGAAGCGAGTTTGCAATAGTTCCAACGTTGGCGTGTTCATTGGGGATTGGTCGTCGAGTGTCGGCTTTGTCTTGACCAATCGGAATCCGTCCACATATTAACAATTTGCTCAGTATTGTTTTTAACAGACATCAAAATTACATCTACAAAATCGCAAGATTCAGTACTGTAAAAACATTTAGAGCAATTTCAATTTATGTATATCATCATCATGTAAAAGCGGTGGTGACTCGGTTGTAAGAACGCTCTCCGTAAAATCTTAAAGGTCGATTAACAACCCCCCCGGCAAATAATGAGAATTCTTACGTACATTTATCATAAATTTACAACACCACTGTTCCAGTGCCTCGAAGAGCACGTTAAGCCGTCGGTCAGGATTCCACTAATATCAACTTGTGGAATCGTTAATAAGTTATCATTAAAAATATATATTAGACCCTCGCCAACTTGTCTAGGCCAAAATCTTCAGAAATTTCTGGAAGGCTCACTTTTACAGTGGAGGTATTGGACTTGATGATGACAGCCCCTAGACCTCCACTGTTGGACATGTGTCTTTCAGAACATATACTTGTATCTGGAGAATCTGGCCCACACTCGCCACGCTGGCCAGACGGGTTTTTAATTTTAATGACAATGACTTAACGTGCTCTCCATAGCACGGGGACGGTGGTAATGCTAATGTGTGACAAATGTACGTAAGAAAAGTATTTCTCATTGGTTCATGCGGGGGTTCGAACCACGAACCCTTTTTTAATTTTGAAAGCGTGCTTACAACCGAGCCATCACCACTTTGTGAATTTATGTACAATACATGATCATCTCAGGTTCACGCGAATTTCGTTCACGGGAACTGGAAGGCATTTGACATTGAGACATGGAATTCGACTCGATTTAATTTGTTCGAATGAATCCATGGTTACTTTTCACTCGAATATATCGAACCGAAAGCGCCAGTAATACGGTTCTAGCAATCAAACGTATTAATGTCGATAAGAAATTCTAATTCGAATAATAAGTGATTTGAATGTACCTAACTAATGTTCGGTTTTCTCTTTTCTACCTATTTTTTATATCATTTTCTTCGACTAATTAAATTGCTGTTAGTAGACAACTTTTCGACATTTGATCGCCAGTTCGCGTAAACAAAATTCGCGCTAATTGCATACGACAAGACGGGTCAGAATTAGTATAATAAGCAAAATGTGGACGGCTCATCAAATTAATCGACCAATTGGTGCCAACGTGTGGAGCCGGTGTAACCTTTTACTTTGGTACAAAAATTGCATTTTTATTTTATAGATAATAGAAATCATTCGAAAACATATCGATGTTATGACTTTGACTTTGGGCGTTTTGATTATGCGTTTGACTTTCAGGCCTAATTTCGTTCGTCCAACTCCATTGATTTTCCTTTTGGCTATAATCGGCATGTTTATTTGTATTTGTGCTTGTCATTATTTTATTGGTTAGAATTTCGTCTATACGTGACGTAGACGGCTTCTGATTGGTTACTTTGTAAATATGATCCGCGAGGGCATTGGCTAATACTGCTTTTGGCGCTATAAGATTATCGCACGCTAATTCGCTATTGGTGGCTATAGAACGTAACCTATCAGCGTTAAGTCGAGAGAAACTTCTAGAGTTTTCGTTGAAATTCGTAATGTTTCTGAAGACGTTAGGGTTTTCTACTGGAATGTACTGGTAGTATTGGTTATGGGAAGGATTAGTATGGACCAAGTGTTGTACCTTGTTATCTAGGGAAGTTTCTAGGTCTTCGTAAGTGGTTTGTGCTGGAGTTGTGTCCGAGCTGATGAGACTGGTGGACTCGTTCAGCTGTTTGACGATCGACGGAGGAGAAAACATTAGGCTGTCGTTGGCTACTGATTTGCTCTGTAAAGAAAGAAATGTCATATAGTAATTTTCCCTTATAAATTCCCGTAAAAACAACAAACGTTTAAAATAAAACTGAGTTAAAACCAAATTAGGTAATTTTATTAAAGCATGGAACTAAAGGAAAAAGCGTAACGGAACCGAAAGCGAGGGCGTAATGGAATCAAAAGTGAAGGAAAAGTCAAAATCAAAGCGTAATGTATTCGAAGGCGAGGGCGTAATGGAGTCGAAGACAAGGGCGTTATGGAATCGAAGGCGAGGGCGTAATGGAATCAAAAGTGAAGGAAAAGTCAAAATCAAAGCGTAATGTATTCGAAGGCGAGGGCGTAATGGAGTCGAAGACAAGGGCGTTATGGAATCGAAGGCGAGGGCGTAATAGTATCGAAGGCGAGGGCGTAATGGAATTGAAGGCAAGGGCGTAACGTTACCTACGGCAAGGGCGTCATTAAACCGAAGGAAAGAGCGTAATAAAACTGAAGGCGAGGGCGTAATAGAACTGATGGCGTAATGGATTCAAATGCAAGGGCGTAATGAAATCGAAGGCGAGGGCGTAATGTAATCGGAGGCGAGGGCGTAATGGAATCGAAGACGGGAGCGTAATGGAACGAAGGCAAGGACGTAATTGAACTGAAGGCGAGGGCGTTAAGGAGTCGAAGGGGTGAGTGTAATGAAGCTAAAATCAACTTATATCATATGATAACTACAACGACACTTGTATTACATTTTATAACTTACCGGTGTTTCAACGATAAATGAAACATCAGGAACTAGAGTTTCTTGATGTGAATGTGCGTGTGGTGTGCTTGTGGTCATATTGCTCCAACTGTTAGCAAGAGCTTTTCTAACTTTCTTGTGTTGGCTGGTGGAGGGCAAAGCGTTTTCCTTGCCGTTAGAGTCGGAACAGCGACGCTTCAAACTGCCTATTCCCGAATCGTGGATTGCCTGAAAAACATACATTAAAAAAATTAACTACGAAACACATGGAGAATGTATTGTTGAGAACCAACAAGTCCATTCTGGAGGAACTGGAAATAAGACAGCGCCTTTCCTAAATCGTACAATCTTCGGATACATGTCTTGCAGTGGACATACATCCATTGAGCGCCTGGTAGTTCAGAGAATGCGTGGTAGGTTAAAGCAGCAATGGATCACCCACTACATGAGTGCATTAGGAAGACTGCAGTTCGAGAGAAGTGGCGACGGCTTGTTAAGCATGCCACTGACACTCAAGTGGCGACCACAACCACTCTGCCAAGAGTGTAGCGACTAAGAAGAACATTGCCTATGTCTTCTACGACCCAGACTTAGAAGTACGCGACTCAAATTAAACTTATCCAGTTCGATAGCGGAAAATAGTTAATTACATCGAAGTTTTGAGAACATAACACAAATAGTTATTCTCATTTGAATTTAAGGTTAGACACCATCATCATCAGCATGTCTCTCCGCTGGTGAATTTAGTACTCCACCAAGGCTCGCCACTTCTCCTGCCACCGTGGTTTCGTGGTTAACCTCTCGTGGCTCTCCCTGACTTTTCTTGACAATTGTCGCACTTGTCGGCTGGTGAAATAGCCACCCAACTGAGCCACCAGCACTCTGCTAGGGGTTTTATTGTTGATATAATTACCTGTGCATTAGGCTCAGGTTCGACTGTGGAGGATAACAGCGAATCGCTAAGTTGTACTGTAGTTTCTGAATTTTCTCTCTTGATCATTTCCGTGATATCTGCAACCAGGAATCCCGGACTTGAAGGTTCGTATCTCAGACCTGATTGCTTCTCCAACTCTGCTAGGGCTTTCTTAAACGGGGTTGGTGTTCTGAAAAAGAAAAAAAGGTTGTCATTTCATGGATCCACTGTGCGGGGTTTAATTTTATTAAAAAACTTTATTGCAAAGTACAAAGGCGGACTTAATGCCCAAAGACATTCTCAAGATTTATTTTTAATTTGATTGTTATTTATTTATTTATTTAAAACTTTTTGCACTATGTACAAAGGCGGACTTAATGCCCGTAGACATTTTCTGACAGCCAAACCTTAGGGACAAATTAGAACATTTATAGGTGCAATAAAATAAATATGAATAGTAGGATAAATTCAACATAATTATATATACTTACATAATATACTTTAATATATACTGTAATATCAATATACTAAATACTAATACATACACAAATATACATATATACACTTATTAACATTGTTGGAAGCTATTTAGAAAGTGTAGATAGACGAGTTTTTTGAACGATGATCTGGTAGATGCTTGCCTTATGTTTACAGGGAGATTGTTCCATAAATTTGTGGCAACAACTGTAAAAGAATTTGAAACAAATCCAGAATGATGCAAGGGAACAGAAAGAAGTGAGTTGTGAGAAGAAAGAAGAGAGTTGTGAGAAGAACGAAGGGATTTGTCGTGAAACGAAGAAAGATAGGCAAATTTATCCTTGAGGTATTTCGGTGTCGCAGGCTCGTTTAGAACAGAAAAAAGGAGACAGAGAACTCTTAAGTAGGACATTGACGGTCAGTTTAGGCGTCAAACCAGACGTAAAAGTGTGTTACAGTTACATCCAAAATTTGATCGTTAGTGTCGAAACCCAACTCCAGAGTTTTAACTGACGACGCGACTACCGTGACTACCGCAATCCCCACCCACATCCAACCAACCAATGCAATCTAATCGCGTCAGTTCGCTCGCAGCGCCCACTATAATCGATTGTTTTCATAGTTACTATCGAAATTAATAAATTGATCAATTATTAAAAATCGTCTAATAAGTAAAAACTAAAAAATATATATAAATGTCCCGCCAATAAGAAGTTTAAACTTCCCGCCTATTTTTTTTCTCGACACAAATAGGTAGTACACGTCCTTCAAACAGTCGGCCGGTCGAAAACTGAAGAGCCGGTTTGACGCCAGTCAGTGGGGAAATATAGTTGGCATAAAACTGTGGATGTAAGCCACAGCTTTACGTCTGGTTTGACGCAAAAAACTGACCGTCAATGTCGAGCTTTAGATTTGTAAAAAATGTACTGGTACTTACTTGGGTGTATGCGTGGTGTTAGTTCGCCTTGCAATAGGTGTAAGGTTGGGACTGTTAAGATTGGGCATTGCGGGTGTCGGCGTATTTAGTGGACTCCAACCTAATTCCTGAAAAATAAAAACTTGAATTAAGTAGGATAAACGGTATTGCATCCGTTCTCTTCTCATCTAGTGGTAACAAACGTTGCCGTGAACTCGGGAGGTCGTGGGTTCGATTCCCACCGGGGGCAAGTTGTACATTGTATAATTTGTCTCGGTCTGGGTGTTTATATATATTTACAAAAAATAAAAAAATAAAGTATAATATGCAGTTTATCAACCATCTAGTTTCCGTAACACAAGCCTCGTAGCTTACCACGGAAACTAGATGGCGCTGTGTGACCTGTCTGGAAATATTCATTTATTTATCCGTCTCGTTTGCACAATGCAATACAGTGTTAAAAAAAATTCAAGTCTTGGCGGACAGATGCAGAAAGGCTGATTTTATCTTTTGACGGAATTTCATTGGACGAAATAACCAAAGTGACAAGCTAACTACCATTCACGAGGCGTATATCATAATTTTGATCATAGATAATAATAATAAAAATCAATTCAATTAACTTAAATCTATTACATTTTTATATGCTCAATGACCTGCACTGGTGACAACCGTGCCGCAGGTCGAAGCATACCATTTTGTTTTATTCGGTCGACAGAAAATACAATTTCTTTATTATTAAACAACAGCACAAACAAATACCCATCAAAATTGTTCTACCCACACAGAATGTAGGTATGAGTGTATATGTAGTTGTGTGTATGTGTGTCTATAGTATCATCACGACCGTTTCCGTTTCGGAGTGGTCAGAAACCACGCTTATAAAGAAGCGGATTCACATTTAGCCAACTTTACTATAGGCACATCATGACAAGTGGCAAGCTCGCCGATGTCTCCAGCGTACCAAACTCGAGAAATATCACAAATAAATTAAATATTAATTAAATGTATTAATAAATATTTTTGTGTCCCGGCCAGGAATCGAACCGAGTCTATGGACAAAAGACTGGATAATCAAGCTTAACCCATCCAAATGTACAGTGTTACACATGGGCCAAAACAATCCGAAGATAAAATATATAGTCGGTGATGTTCCCATTACAGTAACTGCCAATCTAAAATGGGCTGAACATATAGATGGCATTGTAAAGCGAGCCAACTCAGTCCTTTATGCAATTAAGAGATCCTTCCAGCAAGTCAACCCCAACACTTATAAAATTATATAAAACATACATAAGACCATTGTTGGAATATGGTTTTCAAGTATGGAATCCATACTTCATAAAAGACATAGAAATTCTTGAAGGCGTACAAAGGCGAGCAACTAAACTTCCACACTGCTTGAGGAAGAAGTCCTATGACCAGAAACTTAGATACCTAAAGCTGACAAGTCTCAGAGATCGCAGAATAAGGGGAGATATAATTGAGACATTTAAAATTCTAACAGGAAGGTATAACTGCCCTCACCTAGCCAAAATGTTCAAGTTGAACACAATGATATTTCTCCGTCGTGATCACGGAATGAAATTGATGAGAAAATCCAGCAATACTAATGTGAAATATCACTTTATGAATAACAGAGTTGTAAATATGTGGAACAAAATACCAGAAGACATATTGAAGTCCCCAACTGTAAACACTTTTAAAAACAAACTGGACAAGTGACAATTGACAAAGACTATGTTGATAACTGACTATTTTATGAACTTTACACCAGTGCTTGATATAGGCATATCAGCAATGCGCTGCTCGCCTATTAATCAATAATAATAATAATAAATCCACAGACGAAAAAATATAGTATCCATTAAAATTTCGGGTTATGACACTTGTTAACTACACAGCAAAAAAGAAAACTAAACTAAAGTGAAATGCTGAGAAGATTATTTGTTGTCATACTAACCTAATAAATTTAAGAACAAATGTTAACAATCTTGTTTTGGTTGAATTCAACCATTTTTTTCTTGTTGATTTTCTTGGAATTTAGACATCATGTAAAACTATATCTTTCGGACTCCAATAGTTTTATTCATATTTTACAACGCAAATAAAGAATTTTAACGACTCAATTCAAAGCAAGTGTTTGACTTCGGCCATATTGAAAAGTTGACAGTCACAATAATGTTGCAATTTGAAAATTTCCAAATAACTCGATTATCTACTTTTATTAGCCAGTCTTACAACTTTTTTTTTTATATTTTTATTAGCTTAGCTTGGATTTGGACAAAATAATGTCCATGTCAGCCCTATTGTCCCGGTCATTTTGTCCTTTTTTATTATTTTCTCGGATATTGTTCGTGATGTGTTTTGTATAGTTACCTTGGTCCTAGCCGGTGTTAGCCTTAGAGGTGTGGTATCGAATGCGGGGAAGGTGACGGCGCTCCCCAGCGGAGAGTTGAGGAACTGAGACGGAGAGAACGGGAGCGCCTTGATAGGAGTCGCAGCAGTTTGTTCGCGATTTTCTAAGGCTTTCGTTATAGTATCAGCCCAGGGCTAAAATTAAAGACAAAAATAATTATTTTTTTGGAAGATTAATGGTTGTGACTGTGGTAGGTTTAGACTTACATTGGTGTGACTAGTGTTCGATTCAATCTTTTTAGGTTTTCCTCTTCTTAATATTGGCGGCGGACTGCTCGACACAACCTTCTTAAGGGGAGACGTGTATTGGGAATCTTTACTTGTATCGCAAAGGGGATAAGATTCTGAAAAAAAATAATAATATTATAAATGAATGTATATTTGGTAGAAATATTACTTGGAATGGGGTGTATCACTAACTTTTTATCACGATAGATGGCGCATGATAGATGGTACCTAATATAACTGTTAGTTGCATAGAAAGCTTGTATTTTTATTACGATTTTTATTATTTTCTGGATATTACGCCGAAGTGAGCAGCTTTTAAGTGTACAAATCGAGATTTCTAAGCGAAATCAAAGATATGGTGATCTTAAAATTGCCGTTCTATTAATAAAACCTTTTTTCTTTTTAAAGACGGTGTGCACTTTTTAATTCGTCTTTTAAGGTAGGTAACGTTAATTTAAAATGAATTTTTCTGTTATAAACATATAAATCCACGAAAACATTTAAAAAATGATGCGATATGGGTGTAAAATAAGGTACCATTGCCGCTAGCGACATCTACAAAAAGCTTTGCCTGATACACCCCATTCTAAGACCACACGGTCATATATCTGTCTGCATGTTACTGTCTGTGTGTCTCTTTCATGCCCAAACTACTTGACCGATTTTAAACAAATTTGGTGCAGAAGAAATGATCAGAAACGGGTTCAAGACTCAGCTTTATGCAGTGGAAGTTGTGCGAGAGGTGTTCCAGCACAATATTTGCTCCACTTACTGAAAGAATCAGGTCTGCTTAGGCCCAATTTATGGAACGAGCTGGAAGATGGAACGGCATTAACGGAGAGGATTAGAATAGTGGATGGTGAGTAGTTGCACAATAAAGTAACAAAGGTGGCCTCTTTTTGATACCAGCCTATTGTCGGTCGCAAGCCCGAGACTCCATTCTCATCTCTTACCCACACACGATGGACCCGGCTTCCGCACGATAAATCCTTGGAATACTTAGAAATTTGTCTTCTGTCGGTGAGACCACCGTTCCCGTGAGGAGGAGCAATTTACATTAGACCCTCGCTAAGTCATCTGGCCAGCGTTACAACTATAGGCCAAATTCACCAAATAATTCTGGAAGGCTTATCTCCAACAGTGGAAGTATTACTGTGTTCAAGGGGCTGTGATGGATGAAAAATAAATATTTATTATTTACTTACCCAAATTGTTAGATTTTAAATTGTCTACTTGGTTCAGATACGTCCTAACTGGAGATGATTCTGGGAGCAAGTTAACGTTTACAAATCTGGAAACATTTTAAGAATATTTAACGAGATAATAAGAGTGTGTAGGCCAAATTCTCCAGATATATGTTCTGGAAGGCCCATCTTCAACAGTGGAGGTCTAGTACGCTGAGTGCAATGAATAAATACTATTGTGTCCCGACCAGGAATGAAAGTAACCTCATGGATTTAACCACTAGACCATGTAGGTAGTCATAATAAAGTAACGTATCATCACGACCGTTTCCCTTTCGGGGTGGTCAGAAACCACACTTATAAATAAGCGGATTCACATTTAGCCAACTTTACCAATCATGACAAGTGGCAAGCTCGTCGATGTCTCCAGCGTACCAAACTCGAGAAATATCACAATAATTAAATGTATTTATTTACATTAATAAATATTTTTGTGTCCCGACCAGGATTCGAACCCGGTACCTCCGAGTCTAAATCCACGGACTTAACTGCTAGACCATGGAGACATAACTTAAATCATAAAATAATGTAATAGATACATACTTATAAGGTGATTCCAGTATTTCCACGGTTTCTGCTGAAACTAATACTTTTCTATCCGGAGATATTTGTGATTTCACATTTTGTAACTGGTCTTGTAATAATTTTCTGCATTGTAGAACTCTTTTGGTGGGCTCGTTGGTAGTAGGGGGTACTATTTTACTCTCCATTAGGGCATCTGACCATTCCTATACGAAAAAGAGAAAAAAACGCAATTTAACTTTATTGCACAAAGTACAAAAGCGGATCTTGGGAACAAATTTAACCAAAGCAATCATAAAGATATAATTAATGGAAATTAACAGCAAATTAATATAGATATACTTAGATCATATGTAATAAATATATATAATTAGTAAAGTAAAGTATCATCACAACCGTTTCCCTGCCGTTTCCCTGGTCAGAGATAGAAGGGAGTTGTGGGAAGAGCGAACGGATTTGCCATGAAAAGAAGAGAGATAGGCAGCAAAAAAAACAACTGTCCATATGGTTACATGCCATGTTTAGTTAGATGCTGACATCTCTTAACAAATTATACCGACATCAGTTCAGTTATATAGGCGTGAATAATGAACAAACAGACATAGTGGACTGGCAAAAGGTTCAACCTTTAGGAAAAAATGGCAAGACGTTGTGGGAAGAGCGAAGGGATTTGCCATGAAAAGAAGAGAGATAGGCAGCAAAAAAAACAGCTGTCCATATGGTTACATGCCATGTTTAGTTAGATGCTGACATCTCTTAACAAATTATACCGACATCAGTTCAGTTATATAGGCGTGAATAATGAACAAACAGACATAGTGGACTGGCAAAAGGTTCAACCTTTAGGAAAAAAATGGCAAGACATACTATCCAATAGCCAAGCTGCTTTAAAAGCACTTGACTCGACGGAAGTTAACTCCAAAACTACCTGGGAATGCATCAAGGCTCTTAACTCTTTGGGCCAGTACAACCGTGTGGTCCTAGGGTGGGTACCTGGGCATTGTGGCATCATTGGAAATGAAATAGCCGATGAACTGGCCAGAAAAGGAGCTGAGTCTGCACTGATGGGTCCAGAACCCTTTTGTGGACTATCAAAAAGCACTTTCCGAGCAGCATTAAAAAAATGGAAACACGCACAATTTGTATCTGCCTGGCAGGCAACTCCAGGGATGAGGCACTCGAAGTAGCTAATTGTGGGCTACTCAGGTAAGTACACGATCAAAGCCCTTCAGCTATGCAAACCTAAATTAAGAACTCTCACTAGAGCCCTAACTGGTCACTGTAAATTAAGAAGCACATGTTAGGTGCAGATTCTGTTGCGAGGTGTCTAAGACACCAGTCCATCTCCTTTGGGACTGTTATGCCCTGCATTACAAGCGAAGCACCATCTTGGGTGCTCAGTTTCAGTCCGAGGAGGTGCGACGCCTCGCTCCTAAGCCCATACTAAGGTTCTTTAAAGCCGTAGGGCTAGCAAATGAACTATAGTCTGGGGAGGTCACAATAGATCACTACTGGATTCACTGACTTGGTGACGAGTAGTCCCACCCTATTTCACATATAATATAATGGGCATAATCGAGTTTTTTTAATAGGACCGTTTTATTGTTAATATTACAAATAAATTAATAAATGTTAAAACTTATTCAGTTAACACACTAAATATATTCCTGAACATACAAGAAGCATATGCCGCCGATTACTGGCCCAATTCACAAATAAATTCGTTTATTAAATTTCTTAATGACAGTACGTACCCTGGTTGTTTTGTAGTTATAAAAAATAATTGAAATTATACCAAACGGATTAAAACACTAAATATTTATTTTAAACCTTAATTTCACTATGTACAAAGGCGGACTGAATGCCTTAAGACATTCTCTGACAGCCAAACCTTTAGGATATTTAGACAGTATCAATGGTAAGTAGGTGCAATATTATTAAATGACAATTTGTAAGATATATGTATATAAAGACATAACAACAAATACATATTACAAAATAATACTTAGTAATTACATAAATATATAAAAATAATAAATATTTCCAGACAGGTCACACAGCGCCATCTAATTTCCGTGGTAAGCTACGAGGCTTGTGTTACGGAAACTACATATTATACTTAAATTTTTTGTAAATATATACATATAAACACCCAGACCGAGACAAATTATACAATGTACAACTTGCCCCCGGTGGGAATCGAACCCACGACCTCCCGAGTTCACGGCAACTTTGTTACCACTAGACCACGGAAGCGGTCAATCTATTGTTATATATCTATGCAAAAATCTTTCATATATTCTATAAAACGTAAACAATATTGTTTTAAATAAGTACATATGTTGAGATGTTGGCGAAGTTAATCCTGCGTGGGTCCGGGATAAAAACAGGCTCAGAAACTTGATCCCGGTCAATGAAACAGAATAATCGCGACATCCTGGCGGTCTATATATATACATATGCAAGTATATAAATAAGTTATATTTAGATATATATTATATATGCACATAAAATAAAACCACGTCATGTGATAAATATGCATGGGCGCAAGGAAAATTTTAGTTTTGTCCCAAATCCCACCCTAGACACTATTCCCCCATCTTTTTTAGGATTCGTAGTAGAACACATATATGGTAGGTATTTTGCATGTTCGTCCGCAACTAAAGAACAATGTACCAAAAAACCACGAATAAATGGATTTGATTTGATAAATTTATTATGACATGCATCATCAGAGGAAGAATGAAAGTGACAAAATGGAATGTATTAAAAAGCAAAAGCAGGGATGTTATAAATAATAAATAAATAAATATTTCCAGACAGGTCACACAGCGCCATCTAGTTTCCGTGGTAAGCTACGAGGCTTGTGTTACGGAAACTAGATGGTTGATAAACTACATATTATAGATATAAACACCCAGACCGAGACAAATTATACAATGTACAACTTGCCCCCGGTGAGAATCGAACCCACGACCTCCCGAGTTCACGGCAACGTTTGTTACCACTAGACCACGGAGGCGGTTATGGATATGGATGGAAAATATGGATATGAAGAAAAAGCATTAAAAGAAACATAAAAAGCACCCAGAACTAACATCGTCGTAACTATGTGTTGTGTCTTCGTGTGAGTAAGCGTTCGGTAAGGGGACACGAGATTTGGGCCTCACTTGTTTGTGACGAATGGTCTCAAACGAATCCATCAAGTCCGGTTCGTATTTTCTTCTCATAGTAGAATTCCAGTGGTTTTTGATAGCGTTATCGGTTCTAAAAATAAAAAAAAAACATGTTAAAATTTATTTACGCTTTATCGAAAATCTTTTCTTTTCAAAAAAAATCTTCCGTACATAAAAGCAATTCCTAATGAGTTTTTCATTACCAACTTACTCATTGTATTGCTTTTTATTCTCGTTTTATGTATGTCTAAAAGACCTGCAGATGACAACTGTTACAACTTCTAATCTGTATTATATTTATTGTGGCATTGTTCATCTGCGGGTCATCAATGTAAACACTTGTTACATCTTTATATACTCTATACTTTTTTCACAATAATGGTAATGCAGTGACATTTTCTTCTCTTGCTCTTTATTGCTTAACTTTAAATTATATGTAAAAACATTTCATAGTTCTTAGTGAATTTACTGTATAATATTGTCATCTGTTGGTTTTGCAAAATGTATTTTTAAAAAAAATACAAAAAAATAACTAGGTTCAGAGTAGTAAGTACATAGCACATTAAGCCGTCTATCCTGGTTCCACTAATATCAACTTGTGGAATAGTTAATAAAAAGACTCAAAGAATATAGTAACTAATTGGGAAAAGATTAACACTAGCATCACTAAGTGGATAGTAGGATATTTATAGTGTAACTTCTATATAGGAAATAGTATTACATCCGAAATTATTTTTTTAAGACAGTAACCAATTAATTGCACGCGAAAATTAAGAAATCATCAACATCACGACCGTTTCCCTCTCGGGGTGGTCAGAAACCATGCTTATAAATAACCACATTCATAGACAATTCTCTTTGGCAGGAGTCGTAATATTATTTTTAGATTGTATTTAATTAATTTATTATTATTTATATTAGTGAGTAGGTATTTTATTGTAGGATCTATTTATTTATTTTAATACAATTTTTTTTCATTGGCAACACGATTCTTAAGTCGTAACGCGACACTAGTATAGTTATGTCTATTAATGGAACAGCCCTAGTACCTCCATTTTTTTTTTTGTTTATTGTTGTCTATACTGAATTTATACATTATTTTTTAAAAAGAAGTAGGTATAAAGATTTTTATGATAGCATATTTTAAATATATATTTTATTATATATGGCATTAGTAGTGTCAACGTCAGAGAAATAATTTTAAATATTATTTACCTGCCAGGTAGAAGTTTGGCAATCCTAGCCCATTGGTTCCCCAACTCTTTGTGCGCTAGGAATATTGTCCTATCCTCACTTTCTGTCCAGGCAGTCTTTTTTATTGATGGATTTAAATGATTATGCCATCGTTCCCTGAAAACATATATTTAAATATTATAAAATAAATAGGTATATTGCACAGTAAGTAATACTAGTATAAAAAAACAAGATTACATTCCAGCTTATTTTTCGAATAAAATGCTTTTTATTAAAGTTGTAAATGTGAAAGTTTACAGATTTATTCTTTAACTACATTATAAATTGCAATGTACAAAATATTTTTATTTATTCAGGAAACATACAGATGATACATATACTGTATGATAAGGCGCGGAGGTGGCTCGGTTGTAAGAACGCGTTCCTAAAATCCTACAAAGGTCGGTTCGAACCCACCCGGCATGTACCAATGAGAAATACACTTTTCATAAGTACATTTGTCATAGATTTACAACACCACCGTTCCCGTGCCTCGGAGAGCACGTTAAGCCGTCGGTGCCGGTTCCACTAATACCAACTTGTGGAATCGTTAATAAATTGACAATAAAAATTTACATCATATCCTCGCCAAGCCGTCTGGCCAGCGTGGCGAGTGTAGGCCAAATTCTCCAGATATTGTTCTGGAAGGCCCATCTCCAACAGTGGAGGTTTAGGACGCTGTGTTCGAGGGGCTGTAATGATGGTGATAACCGACTATTTTATGAACTTTACACCAGTGCTGGATATAGGCATACCAGCAATGCGATGCGAGCCTATTAATCAATAATAATAATAATCCTAAAACATAATTACAACAATTCTAAAAGTTACACAATTCAGCAAAGTTTCCACTTAAATATTAAACATGGATTTTGCAAAAAAATAAACAATAGGGATAAACTTGAAACAATACCTACAAGTATATAAGACAAGTAGAATTACTAGATACTATATTTAAAATGTAGTTTAAAAAAAAAAGAACTCCAAGCATTCTAATTAGGATTCTTATTTAGATAAATTAATGTTAATCTCATTTTTTAACCTAGCAACACTAATACTGAAAAAAAAAAAAACAATATAATATAATATATTTTACGATAACAATATATTTATTTGAAGTAGATACAAAAATATTAAAATAAAATAGATTAATAAACTAATTATAAATAAAACTCAACTTAAGATACCTATGAAATTAAAACTTTTCTACAAAATAAACTAAGGGCTTACCACCAGGGATTTTACGATAGATTTAGGTAGATAGTTCCATCTTGTACCATGCCATGTGCAAAGTGCATTTAAAGTCACACTATACAAAATTTTTGACTTCAGCCCTTATATTATTATTACATTTTTTCATACGTAGATTTGTAAGCCATCGGACTCGGTTCCATTAATACAAAATTGTGAAATTGTCATTATAAATTGACATAAGATCCTCGCCAACCCGTCTGGCCAGCATGACGAGTGTAGGCCAAATTCTCCAGATATATGTTCTGGAAGGCCCATCTTCAGCAGTGGAGGTCTAGGACGCCGTGATGCCCCTAGGGCTGTGATGATGATAAACCTTAGGAACAAATATTTACCTGCATTGTTTTCCTATCCTGCCTTTAAGATGCCTCGCTATCACCGTCCATTTTTTGGGACCGAATTTACCCACTAATTCCACAACCTTTTCATCTTCCTGAAAAAAGAAAGAAAGAAGACATTTCAGATAAGATATGAAAAAAGTAAAGTATCATCACGACCGTTTCCCTTTCGGGGTGGCCAGAAACCACGCTTATAAACAAGCGGATTCACATTTAGCCAACTTTACTATAGGCCAATCATGAGAAGTGGCAAGCTCGTCGATGTCTCCAGCGTACCAAATAAATAACACAAATAAATTAAGTATTAATTAAATGTATAATTAATTATTAATAAATATTTTTGTGTCACGACCAGGAATCGAACCCGGTACCTCCGAGTCTAAATCCACGGACTTAACCACGGAGGCAGTTTTATACATTTAATACTGGATTTTATTAATTATTTGTTGAGTTTTTTTGTTACGATTTCTCTACAAATATAAAAAAGGCTAGTTAAGAACAGAAGTGAACCAAGTAATAACTTCATTATTACGGAATTCATATCTTATTGAATTGGAAAGCGTTCTTACAACCGAGCCATCACCACTCAATTTCCAGCACCTAATTTTGCTATTAAGTGATTTAGATGGTTTTAAGTTTTTTACATCCATCTGCTCTAACAGTCCAATATCTGAGTGTACTTTAGAGAAATGTAGTAACAAATCACTATTTATACGATTAGGTTTTTTATTATGATCAGGTATCATCATCATCATAATCATAGGCCTGTATCTCTCCACTGCTGGATGTAGGCTTCCCCTAAGGACTCCCCACTTAACGCGATCTTCAGCTACCCGCATCCAACCCTCACCAGCGACCTTCTTTAGGTCATCTCTCCATCTGGCGGGGGGTCGTCCCACTCTGCGTCTGCGTCTCCACTCGAGAACCCGTCTGACCCATCGATCGTCGGTTCTGCGGCAGATGTGTCCGGCCCATTGCCACTTCAGCTTGCTAATTTTAAAAGCTATGTCAGTAACTTTCGTTCTCTGACGAATATCAACGTTTCGAATTCTATCCAAGCATAGCTCTTTACATGGCTCGCTGAGCGACCTTGAATTTATGGACCAGACCCACTGTTAGTGTCCACGTCTCTGCTCCTGAATCAGGTATATTTCTTTATTATAGAAAAAAACACAGGATTTCAAAGTGTAAATAATTATCCAATTATATCGGCGGAATCGGATACTATATAATTATTAACGTAAAAAAACTTTTTGTCAATTGTCTTTAGGCTAGGATAAAATAAATAAAATTAATTACGGATTATGTGTTGCATGTTTGGTAACCCGACAAAATAAAGACTGCGTACATTTGCCAATGACCATTTAATCTTGTCTTATAATAACAAGTTGGGATGTAACATTATGAAAACATAATATATTAACTATCAAATTGAAAAGAAATCATTATGCCACGAGAACATTTTATTGGGCCCATTTCTCTAAGAAAAATGTACATGTTTATATACATACATACATACATATCTTCAAGCCAAATCCCTTGCGGTGTAGGCAGAGACTATCGAGCGCCATTTGACACGATCACGACATACCTCTTTCGCTTTATCGACATTCATCAACCTCTTCATACATGCCCTTTTGTTACGAAGGCTTTTCAATTTACCTTCAGCTAATGTTTTATTTAATTGATCGTGATATGTGTGTCTCGGTCTGCCAGGGCCTCTTTTACCCACAACTTTCGCATTATTTACCTGGTTCGTCAATCTTTCTTCGCTCATTCTTTCAACATGCCCGAAACATCGGAGCATGCCTTTCCTTATTTTTGTCCCTATGCTTTCTTTTATACCTACCATTTTTACCATATTCGTATAATTATACTTTTAAATATACTATAATATGATATATTTAAATATACATACATTAATTTACTAAACTAATAAATTTTGCTTTGTCATTTCAAATACACTAATAGATAATTACAATGGCGTTTTTCTTCATTTAACGGTGAAGTGTTTGAATTTTTTACACAATTCCACGTGCGAATACCCGATCACCTTGAGACCTAACGTATTTTCACACAAATACTAGATTCATTTAGTTTTTAGAGACCCATAGGCATTTTAAACACCTGATAAATGACGTACATTTTTCATAGATTCACAATAACACCGTTCCCGTCACTTGAAGAGCACGCTACGCTGTCTTGGTTTCATTAAAAATCATCTTGTGATTTTTTTTAAATAAAATATAATTAATTTTAGACTTTTGCCTTTTTAGCCAGATGTTGGCGAGAGTGTAAACATTTCAATAAAAAGTCTCTTATCGTCATACCCCAATGTCGCAAACTAAAATCATCTAGACCCTATCAGCTGTTATCAGTAGGAAGCTGCCGTACTAACACGGGTAAACGATCGCCAATATACCGATTGGCTGACACATTCAATAACAAATTTCACTTTATAGACATCATTGCCTCGACTGTCGGTGCTTTTAGGAAGTCTATTTTGGAAATACTAAAACCATAATGTGTTATTGATACCTATTATTATTGTTGTATACTTATTTTTTTCTTCTTTACTCATATTTTTCTTTTTTTACTAATTATTGTTTAACTTCACTATCTGACGTTACTCATTTATATAATCTGTGGTTTACGTCGTTGGTAACATACTTAACAATTTGTTTATTTAAATGTTATTATATATATGTGTATTACTGTTTGTGAACCTAAATAAATAAAAATAAAAAACAAAATACATAAGTCTTTAACCTAGTAAAATGGCGTTGCGTCGTACTAAAGAGAGACGTGGATACTTCCAGGACCTGGTCCATAAATTCAAGGTTGCTTAGTTCGATTTGGAGAGAGCTATGCTTGGTATTTCTTTTATAGATAGAAACGAAACGTTGACATTCGTCAAAGAACCAAAGTTACTGACACAGCTTTCAAAATCAGCAAGCTGAAGTCGGCTGGTCACATCTGCCGCAGAATCGACGACCGATGGGCAAACGGTTACCACGTACGGTTACGGAGTCGTCGAAGAAAGTCGCTGGCGGGGTTTGGATGAGGGTTGCAAAAGACCCGAATGCAGTAACGAGCCTACATCCAGCAGACATGCTTATGATAATAATGATGTCTCTTTATCTCCAGCAGTGCGAGTGTGACCATTGTGCGTGATCTTTACTCCTTCAGCGGAGCTATCCGATCTCCTCCAAGAAGGCCAGAAGACCGTCACGTTCCTGCAGACCTCTGGACCCGCAGTCTAGCCTCAGTCCAAGCGCGTCCACACTGTCACACTCCAAGAGTACATGCACGTCCATCTCCTCCTCCGCCATGCATCCTCTACACAGTGGGCTATTTGTTACGTCCAAGTATATATTTTTGTTAAAGGCGCAGTATCCGCAAAACCCCCACCACTAAGCGAAGCTTAGACTCAGGAGGCGTCGCCATAGGCTCTTGTCAGGGTTGGAAAGGGCCTCCATGGACTGTCCGCAGTCAGTGGTCGATGTGCTCATGCAGTCTATCAGTTCTTTGACAAAGCCAGTCTCGTAAGAATTGGAACGGTAGGGAGATTATTGGTATGGGCTTATCTGTGTTGTGGATGACCCCCTTCTGGCCAGTTCATCATTATGTATCATTACCCAGTGTACACGTGTCGCGGCGTGGAGATACGTCCATTGAGCGCCTTGTAGTTCAGGGAAAAGTCCATGGCAAGAGGATGCGTGGTAGGTCTCCATGAGATGGACTGATCAGGTTAAAGCAGCAATGGATCACCCCCTACAGCTCTAGGAAGGCTGCAGTTGGAGACGAGTGGCGACGGATTGTTAAGCGTGCCACTGACACTCAAGTGACGACCACGACCACTTTGCCAAGAGTGTAGCGACTAAGAAGAACCCCGTGAACAACTGTGACTCCTTTGTAACATGCCTATTGTTTCTGCACACTGCCTTCAGGGCTAGGTGGCAGTCAAGAATATAGCTGATTTAATTGCTTTTTAGGGCCAGAAGGACGGCCATACTGGCCAGTGGAGAGTTCTAGGATTCGTGCTATAATTCGTGGTTTAGGGGTTAAGACAGTAGATTTTAACGCGGAGGTACCGAGTTTGATTCCTGGTCGAAACATAATCATTTAATTTGTATGATATTTTTTGAGTCTGGTATGCTAGAGACATCCATATTACATATAGTAAAGTTAGATAAATGTGAACCAAGAATAAAATAGTTTCGATCGTGATGATACTTTTTTTTTTTAATCTTAACTACAGAACCCATTTTAAATTAAAAGTTTAGTACATTTTTTACATTGCACTATATTTTTTTAACGGGTCATGGTGTCGTAATACAAGAACTATTGATTTGGGGCACATCATGGGATACCTAAGTGGAATTCTAAATTACCGACATGTTTATTGTTTATTAATTATCCGTAGGAACCTTGTTTCTGGGAACACTTGGATTTGTCAAAGTTTACAATTTTGTATATGCAATGTAATTAATACAATGACACAGAAAAATTGCCGGATACGAGAAAGCAAGGAACAGTCTGCTACTATATAGTTGTATAATGATTGTATAAACTAAGGTTGGATTAAGCTGTAAAGGGGCGTTGTACTTATCAAATACATTGTCTTATGTCAAATAATAATAATGATGTATAATAATTATTCAATAATTTTAATGTCAAATATAATTATAGCAGCTGTAAATGGGCGTTGTCACTTATGAACTAAAATTAAAACTAAGCCTAATTATTATTATATGTCAATATATATATTTAATATAAATAAATAATATAAAATATATATCTTATTATTTTTGTATAATAAAACATAGTATATTGTCTATAACATTAACATGTATAAAATGGATTATAAGAGATGGCTGCTTACGTGGTCATATCTTTGACTGAAAGAGTATCCTTGGTATATTGAACATTAATGCCGCAAGACATTTTATCTTAGCCAACCATTAGGACAGTTAGGACACAATATTTTTTTTTCTTATATCTTAACATTTAAATACAACATTATTCTGCCAAACTATAAAATAGTTTATCGGCAGATAGCTCTCATCACAATAATAATATATTATCACAGTTTAGTTTACTAAAAATCAAATAAGGAAAGGCATGCTCCGATGGTTCGGCATGTTAAAAGGATGAGCGAAGAGAGATTGACGAACCAGATATATAATGCGAAAGTTGTGGGTAAAAGAGGCCCTGGCAGACCAAGACTCACATATCACGATCAGATAAATAAAACAATAGCTGAAGGTGCATTAAAAAGCCATCGAAACAAAAGGGCATGTATGAAGAGCTTGATGAATGTTGAAGAAGCGAAAGAGGTATGTCGTGATCGTGACAAGTGGCGCTCAATTGTCTGTGCCTACCCCGCAAGGGTTTTGGCGTGAAGATATGTATGTATAAATAAAATACAACTATAATAGATTAACTAGAAGTTAAACAACAAAAATAAATATAGGTTGTATCTAGAAAGATGTTTTATCTTGATATGGTATTTTTATCTGGATATTTTTTTTATATTAAAGATATCATTTTAAGGACCTCATTGTCATTCATAAAAAAAAATCTAAAATATTGTGTATTTGAAACTTTTTGCGTAACTGTCCAATTAGTAGTTTTGAAGATTTAAGAAAATACCCATAATTTTGCATATATATTTATATATAGTTTTATATTGTTTGTGGTCTGTAATTTATAGTGCAAATATTAGAAAGGGTTCCAAAATAAGATCTAGAAGGTTTGCACTTATTATGAGACTTAAAAAGTGACAAAAAAACAGTCGAAATGACAGTTGAATGGCCGCCATGAAAATTTTAAATATAGCAAATCCGTCACTGTTCTACGATCATGACGATAGAATCATTTTTTGCAAAGTTTAAATTTTAAAAGAATACAATAAATAGATATGATTATTGTATTATATTTTGTTGAGCACGCTCCAACAAAGTTGGGGCCTGGTTTTGGGCAATCGCTTTTGCATGCTAAAATTATTTTATTGAGTAAAAACAGTTGTCAATAAGATTTTTTTTTAACTCAATAGTAAAACGTTTTATGGGTAACTCTCGTATCTCTCTAGGAATTTTAATATATACTCTAATAATAATAATAATAAAACTTTATTTCAGAATAAATTCCATATGTGTTAGTAACATTTTTTAAAGAAATCTTATAAGTGTTAGTAAAAATACAAAATTATAATACATTTTATTATATATTATTATTATTATTTTTCCTTATCTGGGGCCCAGATCACCTGCTGACATGCAGGCGTATCCAGTGCCCCAAGAACGGAGAGTCCCACCTATCAGCCCACACGGCCAGGATGCTGCTAATGCACATTGGAGATTCGGCAACACTAATCCTGTTTATTTTTTACACTATACATCTGGCAAACTTATGTACTAGACTGTATACAAAAATGAACTTTTAACAAAGTCAAGGACAATTTAATATGTCGTCTAAGATTAACAACCAATTCAATATTTTTGTGGATGTGGCTTGTTTCTAAGAAACTATGACTTCATACGGTCATAAATTTTATGTATCATTATGAATAGAATAACTCAATTGTGTGTGTGAAATATATTACCAACATTCCTTGTGTATACATATCGCCGTATTAGAATAAAAATCAAATTAGGCATTATATTTTAGTTATTAGTTAGGACATTATTACGAGTATAAATTCTGACAACGCCTCTATACAGCTGCAATAATTAAATACTTTTCATTGTAGTCTTATTATATTTAAGTAAAACGTTTTATTAGTAACTCTCGCGTAACTTTAAAATATTTAGTTTATTTAATAGAGCGGTGGTGTGGCTCGGTTGTAAGAACGCTTTCCTTAACATCATAATAAGGTGGGTTTGAACCCTAGCATGTGCCAATAAATACATTTTTACGTACATTTGTCATAGATTTAGTGGAAGTTGGTGCAAGAGGAGTTCCAGCAAAATCTTTGCATCACTTACTAAAAGAATTGGGCCTAAGCAGGTCTGCAGGAGATACATAGCAACGAGCTTCCAAGACGGCATTAACGGAATCATACAGTATTTGGTTGGGTAGGGAGAGAAGTAGAATGGTGGATGGTGAGCGTATTGTCGCGCAATAAAAAAAAAGGAGGCCTCCTTTTCTTAAACCAGCCTATCTTCGGTCGCAAGCATGAGACACCATTCTTCTCATCTCCTACCCACACACTATGGACCCAGCACGGGTGCACGGTGAATCCATGGAATGCTTAGAAATTAGCTTACCTCTTTGGTCCAGGGCCCCTTGATCAGCGCCGGGTTGACAACCCGTGCCCACCTCTGCTGACACTGTACGTCAGACCGATCAGTAAACTGACCAGCAATGGTCTCCCAGTTCTCATTGTACAGCTTCACGTAAATTTTTAGTCGGTGATCCTGAAATATCGGAAAATCAAGTCAATTGAATTATTGGCTTTCTAAAAGGGTTTAAACCAATCCAATTTAAAAAAAAACAGTAAATGTAATATGTAATCCAATTTAAAAAAAACAGTAAATGTAATATGTAATCCAATTTAAAAAAAACAGTAAATATAATATGTAATCCAATTAAAAAAAAAAATGTACTTTAAAAAAAAAACAAATTATTATATTAACAGAATAAACGGTTATCTCGATGTGGAGGTAGTTAAATATTATTATCCTTACCTCCTCCTTGGTCCATTTCCCCCTATTAATAAATTTCCTCTGACCAGAGCCCTTGGAGACGAACGAGGTGTCCTCGCAAGCAGCCGAATCTTCAGAGTACTCGCTCGAGTCGCTGTCATAGTTACGTCTGCGAACAAATTAAGAAAATCAATTAATTTGTATTTAAAAGCGTTCCAAATTATTATTGACGAACCAGATATATAATGCGAAAGTTGTGGGTACAAGAGGTCCTGGCAGACCAAGACGGAAACTTACATATAGAAAACAATAGCAATTAAAAAGCCATCGAAACAAAAGGGCATGTAGAAGAGGTTGATGAATGTCGAAGAAGCTAAGAGGTACTCAATTGTCTCTGCCTACCCCGCCAGGGATTTGACGTCAAGACTCACAACCGGCATAACCTTTCCCTGCTGCCTCCACAGCGGGAATTGGTATTCGGCAGGGATTTCCAGAAGAAAAAAAAAAGGGACGAACGTGCTCTCCGAAGCACAATGAAAACTTTATCTCATTGATACATTACAACATGTGACCTTGCGCCAACCTGATGGTAAGTGGCGCGCGAGGTCCACGATTGTTAGCAACTGAAATCAGACACTCATGACTGACATCAGTCTCTAACAGTACGGCCGGCTTGACTGGGCATGACGGCAATTCGAGCCTGATCCCGAAACGTGTGGATGAATTTTACTGGGTTTTATCGGCGTTAACGGTGGATACTTCCCCGCCCCAGCAGACTGGGCTAATTACCACCATCAGTCAGCCTACCACCTATTTAAAGCGTTCTTACAATCGAGCCACCACCACACCGCTAATAATAACAATGATATTTTGTTTTTAACATTGAGTTGGATAAATTATATGCTTTTTGTTGTTTTATAATGTGGATTTATTTTATTTAGAATTTAGTACCTTCTAAAATTAACATGTTTATTTCCTTAAGTGTACCTTTTCGTTATCCGCGTTTATCAAAAGAAACGCCGACTATTAAACTTTTTATGTCGTTTCGAGGAAACAGCAAATCCCTAACTCAAACCACTTTGCCTAAACAGTACAATTGTCTTTGTACCTTTGGAAACCTTTGTAAGAGACAATACTATAGGGACCAAATAATTATCTTGTATACGTTGGCCCTAAAATGTGTGAAATATTCAAAGCATCATTGTTCTAGACAGTTGAATATTACTATATAGTATCATCAAGACTCATCCCTTCCGGGGTAGACAGAAACCACGCTGTTTTTAATGAAGCGGATTCACATTTAGCCAACTTTACTATAGGCCCATCATGACAAGTCGCAAGCTCGTAGATGTCTCTAGCATACCAACTTGAGAAATACCACAAATAAATTAAATAATTTATTGTGTCAGGACCAGGAATCGAACTCGGTACCTCCGATTCTGAATTAACTTAACCGCTAGGCTACGAGGGCAGTTTATATATATATATATTAATTACTATATAGAGATCGGATTATTTGCATATATTAATATATATATATTTTTATTACTAGCACGATATGTGAAGGTGTGTGGCGCGCAAGATTCATAAATGTTAGTGAGCGTATTATCGCGCAATAAAATAAAAAAGGGAGGCCTTTTTTTAAACCAGCTTATTGTCGGTCGCAAGCCCGAGACACCATTCTTCTCATATCTTACCCACCCGGCACCGCATTCTTCTCATATCTTACCCACCCGGCACCGGCACCCGCACGGTGAATCCATGGAATGCTTAGAAATTTGTCTTCTTACTAAACTTAAATACTAAATTAATATTGGCCCTATTATAGTTGTACAGTGCAACGTTATATATAAGTCTATGATATGAAGTTATTTATATAAGATGGGAACCCCGAAGGACGACCAGTCGATAGGCAGAAGGTATTTTTTTCTTATTGTGCGTGTGCTAAAGGCGATTTTCTGGTCACGTTTTTCTTATAGTTTGGGAGCCAAGAGGTAACATTTTTTTATTTAAACGTGGCTTAGAGGCCCTTGACTAATTCGAACCAGTTTGTAAAAAAAAACTGGCCTAGAACATGTACAAGTATATTTTATATTCAATAGGAAATATAAATATTTATAAATAAATTTTAAAATCTTTTTAGGAGTATACAATATTTTTATTATTTTTTGTATTACAGACAACGTAATATTAAAAAATCATAGATTTACGACAAACAAAATGTTATGCCCTCATCAGGTCCGTGGCCAGTGTGGCGGCTGATGGTCAGGTAAATGAAAGACTTCTTCAGCTCACCGGTGTATTGCCAAAGACCTAACTGCCTAGACATAGGCTAAGATTTTTTTGTTAAAAATTGTAATGAGTGGCGCGACCTCGCTCTTCAAGGCCGTAGGCTGCACTGTCAGCTGTCCACCGTCGTATCGCTGCCCCGGACCCCGCGGTTAGTTGTCGCTCTGGCCGCAACAGCCAGTGCATTGCAAGCTTCCAAAATCTTACAGTACCTATTTAATCATACAATAATAAGCCTGGGCTTTACATGATAGACCTGACACCCGCACTGCGGTAAAATAATTAATTGCTAAGTAACTAGTCTACTAATTTATACAATATGATCCCTTTGCTCGCTCATAAATTTCTCTAACTCATAAATTTGAAAACTGTTACATCTGCCGCATGCTGGAGATATGTCATGCTTTTCCAGCCAGTGTTATTTTCCCCTCCTATGGGCATCTTGTTAGGCCGGCATAGTGGTAGACTGATGTCGGTAGTTATTGGCTAGCGTTAGTTTCTCCCATCTTGGACCTCGCGTACCGCTTTACCACCAGATGGTCGCGAAGTATAAATAATTGTTAATTGTATTGGTAGACCTTTGATTCCAGCAACGATCTCCCAAACTATACTGTAACTACCTAATCCTGTTTTTGTATCTGGTTGGTATTTTAATAATATAATCAAATTACGTCATATTTCCGAGTTGGAGGAGCAGCTGATGTATTAAAGATAGGATTCGTGAATGAATGTCGAATACATGTTTTACATAAGTAATGACCAAAATTGGTTTATTTTAAAATTCTACACCTTTAGCATTAATTTTCTGCCCGTCTCAAGAAACGTAAGAAATACCTAACCTAAACGAACAGGAGCTGAGTCTGCACTGATGGGTCCAGAACCCTTCTGTGGACTATCGAAAAGCACTTTCCGCGCAGCATTAAAAAAATGGAAACACGCACAATGTGTATCTGCCTGGCAGGCAACTCCAGGGCAGAGGCACTCGAAGGAGCTAATCGTGGGCTACTCAGGTAAGTATGCAAACCTAAATTAAGAACTCTCACTAGAGCCCTAACTGGTCACTGTAAATTAAACAAGCACATGTTTACCATGGGCTTGGTAGAAACAGATAAGTACAGATTCTGTCGCGAGGTGTCTGAGACACCTGTCCATCTCCTTTGCGACTGTTATGCCCTGGGTGCTCACAGTTTAAGCCCCGAGGAGGTGCGACGCCTCGCTCCTAAGCCCATACTAAGGTTCCTTGAAGCCGTAGGGCTAGCGAATAAACTATAATCTAGGGAGGTCACAATAGATCACTACTGGTCGCAGTGACTTGGAGACGAATAGTCCCACCCTATTTCACAAATAATAATAACCTAAACGAATCTTAAAAAATATTCGTGACTGAACCTTACCGGCACTTTCCGCGTTAATTAATTAATTTATTATTATTAATTCTATATATTAATGAAATATATAAATGAAATCTATACCTATACTATACTGTACCAAAACAAAGGCTGTAATTACAACGATAAGAGTTTAAAATATCGTCGGTTGAACCAACTGACATTTATAACTATATTCATAAAAAACAATTACAGAAACTTAATTTAGGTGTAACTCAGCCTTAGTGTGGCCAACCTTATGATATTTGGAAGGTTGACAATTACGATAAAAGCCAACTCATTTTACCAACAAAAGACGACCTTAAGCGTAATTTTCTCACGGTCCGCAAAAAAACATCTGTACTTATCAATATTGATCCCGATATTCTCGATGAGGTAAGGTTGGCAAAAAAAGACAATTAATTTATGCATACCGCGGCCGGTTTGAGCAATCAGCTGATACTAAACACGTTTATTATTCCATTCACTGTCGTACAGTCAGCAACAGAACTAGCTTGGCATTTGTATTTTTTATAAGGATTGCTTTGTATAAAACTTGTTTTGCTTATCTATCAAGAATACTTCAGGATATGTGTATTTTATTGAAGCAGCTACCAGAAAATAACGCCAAACTTTTCATAAATGAATTAATTCGTGATTCTGTTTATTTATAAACTTCTTAAGTATCGTGTTCCTGCGCTTTTGAACAGACATATTGTCAGGTGCAAGTTTTTTGTTTTGGAAATTACTTCACTGTGGATATTGTTAGTTAATAAAAAATATGAAACACAATAAAATTAATCCTATATATGAAGTTGCAGTTATTTTGTGCGTTTTTCACCCACTGTTAATTCCGATATTCTCGACGTGTTTGGGCAATAACATCGAGAAAAGCATCAATTTTTATAATACTTGGGATTTGATGATTTATAACAACGCATTTGGCGCGGTGGTGCCTCGGTAGTAAAAACGCACTCCTTAAATCCTACAAAGGAAAAAAAAACTATCCTTATACAAAAACAGTGGCTTAGCAAGCAGGATAAACAATAACTTCCGAATAATAGTGAATGTCGGTTGCCGAAGTAATTATAAAATTAGTTAAATATTTGGTTTCGAAGCAGGTGATTGACTAACAAAAGTGAAGTGACGAGCAGTCTATTAATCATGTGTCGTATAACAAAACATGGATGATTTTAATGACTTTATATAAAACCTGGTGTAATTCATACAAAGTAGGTAATATTGCTATTTTTGATACTCGGTTTGTAAAAAAAAAGTACGAAGACACTGCATGTTATGTCATTTGTCATTCTCAAATTTAGTATTTTTTTTCGGGTGATCAGTATTATTTTCTTTAAAATGCCAAATTATTTTTGAAGACGACTGTACCCACTTATCGCTTAATTTTCTAACAATTTCATTCTTAGGTTAACGTTAACAGGCGGTTTTAGTTTTAAACTTTAATGAAATAATTCGTATGAAAATAAACTTTATCTTTGATACACTATTAATACTAAATTAAACAAATACGACAGTAGAAATAAGGTCGGATATGCGGCGTAACTTTGACGGACCGCATACGTAATGACGAAATACGTAGGTATAAAAGAAAGGATGAGGACAAAAATAAGTAAAGCCATGCTCCGATGGTTCGGGCATGTTGAAAGGATGAGCGAAGAAATATTGACGAACTGATATACCTATAATGCATAAGGGTAAAAGAGGCAGACCCAGACTTACCTATAACAATAAAACAATAGCTGAAGGTTAAAAACAACAACATCAGCTATGCAGATGATATGGTGCTGCTGAGTCCGTCGATCAGTGCACTAAGGAGAATGCTTCTCGTTTGTGAAGCCTACGCTAAAGATCATGGTCTTAAATATAATACAAAAAAGAGCGAGTTCTTGGTCTTCACAGCGAGAGGTAAGTCTCCGAGTTATGTGCCACCTAAAAACTGTGCGGTTCTCCTCTCAAAAGAGTGAAGCAGTTCAGGTACCTGGGTCATGTCGTGACGGAAGGTCTGACTGACGATGCGGATATAAAAAGGGAGCGCAGGGCGTTGGCGGTCAGGAGCAACATGCTGGCCCGTAGGTAGGTTTGCTCGCTGTACGGTGCCAGTAAAGATCACGCTTTTTAAGGCATTTTACACGAGCGGCCTATGGGTTTGCTACACGCAGAAGGCCTACAACACTCTGCGCGTGCAATATAATAACGCTTTTAGGATGCTGTTGGGACTCCCGAGATTCTGTAGTGCCTCCGGGATATTTGCTGAGATGCGCACGGATGGCTTCCCCGCCATCATGCGTAAGAAAGTATCATCCCTGATGGCGCGGGTATGCGGGAGTCCCAATAGCATCCTGAGGGTGGTTGCGGGCAGTGTGGGGAGGCCTATTGCGCAACACTGGACTGCAGTACTGGTGGGAAGTTAGGTTAAGTTTATTTATAGATAGTTGTAATTATTTGTATAATAATAAATATAGTGTAAAGTAATATTAATTATGTTAAATATAAGAATATGGATTTTTATCTGAAATAAATATTTGAATTGAATTGAAAAAGTAATCGAAACAAAAGGGCATGTATGGAGAGGTTCATGAATGTCGAAGAAGCGAAAGAGGTATGTCGTGATCGTAACAAGTGGCGCTCAATTATCTGCCTACCCCGCAAGGGATTTGGCGTGAAAATATATATGTAAAGAATACGACTAAAAGTATATATATATTTTTTTTTTTAAATATTATAACCATATTTTTTTGTAAACTATTTGTGAATGTGTTTACTTGCATAGAGGTTAGAAGTAGCTACTGGGTTCCATTCCATGACACACTACACAAGTATCATCATGACTGTAATCGGGATGGTCAGAAAATAAGCTTTTTTAAGGAGCGAGGTTCCCATTTGGCTTTAGGTCCTATGACAAATGGAAATCTCGTTTTGTTTTATACTGATCACGACATGTGACAGCGCGCCCACCTGATGTTAAGCGGTACGGCAACTGACCATTATGGCGGCCTCACAAGATGCTAATTCACACTTCGTTTAAAGGACTCCAGGTTATAGGAATAGAGAAACACTGGCTGGGGACAGCATTACACATATTTAGCGTGCGACAGATGTAGTAGGTATAGGTACTATTTATTTGCACCCTTCTCATGATTTCTCACTTTCCGAAAAGTCATTTATTAGAAAATGCCAAACTGGCAAAAAACTCGTCCATGTACCTACACTAATTTAAGTATTTGTGCAATAAAGTATTTAAATAAATAAAGACAAGTAAATATCAATAATAAAAAATAAAAACAACAACTCACTCATTCACAATAAAATGCATCACGAAATTTCACATAAGAAGCACAACAAACACCATTTTATTTGCATTAAAAAGTAAATATAATTCTTATAGTACTTTCCCGCCAAAACATCTCGGCCACTGACACGACAAAGCACAAATAAAGACTGGGTAAAAGAGAAAAATGCGGTAACTACGCACACACCTACACCCTGTAAAGTTTTTTTACTCGGGGTTCTGAACCCGGTTCTATATTTTAATTTTACATTGCGCATTATTTTATACCAAGCTTGAGTTTACTTTAAGGATTACACGCAATGTATATAGAAAATACATTTACACTACACCGGGTAGTGTAGATAAAGAACGCAAGGCAGCGCGTACGCTCGCAATAATAAGGGATCGACAGAATCCCCGTAACCTATACCTCAACAAAAAGAGATATAAGATCAGTATGTTAGCAAAGAGAGAAAAGGACAGAAAGCAGGTAAAGAATTTTTACCCCGTAGGTAGTGAGCATGTGACGCAACACATTAATGCACAATAGGGATGTACTATTTTAATCCAATAAATAATCGATATTACAAGATAATATTATAAAATATATCTTTCACGACCAAATAAGCAGAACTTAAAGTGACAAGTCAAACACAGTTGTAAATGACTTTATGTTTATGTTGCCATATCAAATAAATAAATAAGGAAATATTTGGTTCAGCATTGCTATTCAACTCGGCAAGTCAGTACTTAGTACTAAATAGGTGCATTTTTTTAGGCTCCCCTTCAATGTTTTTCGATTAACTTGTATGTGTATATCATTGTATTATTTTATTTATTTACGTAGTTTGTTATTTTATTTTATTCTATTAAATAAATGTTTAATCCTAGATTGACGAAATAAGTTGTGGGTAAAAGAGACCATGGTAGACCAAGACTCGCCTATCACGACCAAATAAATAAAATATTGGCTGAAGGATCAGAAGGTTGATTACACCGCGGCGACGCGATAAATGTTATCAAAAAGGAACCAATGCGAAGATATGTTATTTTAGTTTGTAATTAGCGGAGAGCGAGATGACCCTACCTCCAAATGGACGCACGGCCTAATGTTTGCTGGTGGAGGTTGGATGGATGGCGAGCATTATGAAAGGACTTGTAAACAGCAGTATATAAATGCTGATAATGATTATTTTAATACAAAATGAATAGTTAATAATATCAAATCTGAAATAGCAGGATGATTAAGGATTCAATTTAGAAATGAAACGAATCTTTATTTGTTTGTAAAATACAATACATCAATTGTGTGCAAATTTGTTTACAACAACTACAAAATAATAAATTAAATTATTGAAGAAATAAACAGCAATACAAACAAAAACAGAAAATAACTGTAGCATAGAAAACAAAACATTAACAATAAATAGAATAATAATATCGATAAATAAATCGATTTATTCATCGATATCCTAACATCACTAATACGAAAGTAAGCGCAGGTGTTAGGTAAATGAAGATATGTCGGACAAACAAAAGAAAATTATTTTATTTATATTCATTTTTTAATCTAGGCAAGTTAGGAGCAGGACATGACTTTTCATAATTAAAGAAGACATAAATTAGATAATAGAAAAGCAAAAGTACTGCGATATTAATAGATAAAATATGTTAATTTCAGACGTATATATAATAAATAATTCATATTTATAAAAGGTTTCATATCATATATTACGTTACTAAAAAAACAACAAATTTTCTTATTATTTTCCGAATTTTCGGATACTAATTAATTCAGAATTTATTTGCAGGTATTAATGGGGTGTATCACTAACTTTTATCACGATAGATGGCGCATGATAGATGGTACCTTATATAACTGTCAGTTGCATAGAAAACTTGTATTTTTATTACGAAATTTATTAGTTTCTTGATATTATGTCGAAGTGAGCAGCTTTTAAGTGTACAAATCGAGATTCCCAAGCGAAATCAAAGATATGGTGATCTCAAAATTGCCGTTCTATTCATTTAGCCTTTTTTCTTTTTAAAGACGGTGTTCGCTTTCTTAATTCGTATTTTAAGGTAGGTAACGTTAATTTTAAATACATTTATCTGTTATAAAAATAAAAAAACTACAAAAACATTTAAAAAATGATGCTTCAAAGGTGTAAACAAGGTACCAGTGCCGCTAGCGACATCTACAAAAAGCTTTGCCTGATACACCCCATTACCTGTTTATCAAGTTACACAATAATGTCAATAGCACTAAAACAAATTTGCCTTTTAGATATCCAATCAATACAAAGTGGCACTGTAAATTGGTTCGATAATATATTGTTAAAAAAAATCTTTGACAGGATACATTTCGTACACATGTGTTGCGTGAGCCCAGCCGGCGCTAATTTCTGCAGAATGGGGGAACATAAATAACGGGACTACGGGACCAACGCAAACGTCAGCTGATTGCAATAAATTTTGCTGCCGACAACATAAGAACAAGGATTTTTGAAGTATTAAGTTGATGTAACACGCATAATGATTTCATTTCAAAAACAATGTGAAGTCCCTTCTATTTGTCTCCTCTTATCACTCTTCATTTGTCTTTTAACTCGTTCGTAGTTGTTGCTACTAATTTGTGGAATAATTGACCTGTCAACATACGGCTAGCAACTACCAGGACATTATTCAAAAAACTGGTGTATTTACACTTTTTAAATGGCTCCACAGAGAGCGTTATTTATAATAATAATAAATAATAAATACGTTTATTTGAGAAGTACACTGGTAATACAAAAATAGAAAAATACAAAAATTAAAAAAAATAGGTTAGTCTATAGAGGAGTAAGGTTAGTTTGCATCATTCAACATTTAGCAGTAAGACCCAGCTTACTATATGGTCTTTCGATCGTCTCTGTTGATATCAAAGTTAAACACCCAGTGTACCTACTAAGGATTGGACTTTAGTTAACGTCCCAGCCACTGCACCAAAATGATGTGTCGCAGCGGTCGGGGGATGTGCTGATTATTAGTTTATTATTTAGTAGTACAATATACATATATATGTGTAATATTGATATGAACGAATCAGAATATCTGCTAGATGTGTGGGAAGGGATTTTAAGCTGGTTGTTATGAGAAGAACGAAGAGGGCGGCTATTTTAAATATGAAGATTATTTGATAACAGATGAAACTTTTCTAGTTTTATTTATTACATTTAAAAGATTCCAGAATAAACGAGAATTATCTAATTTAACTAAGAAGCAGTAGTCGCGATCACAGCGACATTATTGCCGCTCGGCCAATACCACTGTTGGGTCGCTGGCTAGCGCTCCGAGCGGCACCCACGAGAGTGGAATCAATCCGCGCACCGAGCGATCACACGTTTTTTCTCCCTCAATTTTTCATAACCTTTTTACTCAAGTAACCCCCCAAAGGGAGACCGCTTCCTAGAGAAGTGCTTTTGGAGGAGAGCTGAAGTAGTCGAACCTAGACCCCCTGGGTTCGTGAGCCACACGGGCGCTGTTACACTAGTAACGGCGCCCAGCACCGAAAGTGCATGAATTACCAGCAGGTGGTTACCCGCTGAGATCCTGTCGGGGAAAACGGGGGAATGTCCCCATCCCCAACCCAGGCCCATTAGCCATCCGGGCCTGGACGACTCCACTGACTGACTCAAATAATTCGCTAAAGAGTTAATTAAGCCATCGAAGACCCACAGCAGTATCCCTACGTGAATAGCAGCACAGAATAGGGACTGACGATTTTATATAAGCAATAATTATTTTAGTTTCATACATTATGTCACCATGAGGTTAAAAGAGTACTTTATTATATTTTTGGTATTAAACTAGTCAAATAACGAATAGGTACTCAAATGATTATCATCACTTCCTGTGATCGATAATATTACAAGTTCAAGTTCATTGCCAGATAAAAATAAACCTTTAGTACATACAAAGATATATGAACCACAACTAGGTAAGCAAAAAGGAAAACTTAACTATAAACATTGATAGCTATTTAGAAGTATCATTACGAATGTATTTTTTTACGGGGTGGTCAGAAACCACGCTTTTATAAGAACATTTAGTGAAGTTTACTATAGGCCCATCATGTCAAGTGGCAAGTTCGTCGATGTCTAGCGTAAAAAAACTCGTGAAATATCACAAACAAATTAAATATTAATTAAACTTATTTAAATTAATAAATACTGTCCTCCGTGGTCTAGCGGTTAAGTTCGTGGATTTAAACTCGGAGGTACCGGGTTCGTAAATTAAATAAAGACCAGGAATCGGACTTAACCGCTAGACCACGGAGGCTGTATATTTTTGTAATTATACATATCTACCATCTTACTCGTACAACCTCTAGACTAGAACAGAGATTCCTAGATTTTTCACTCCTAAAGAAAAATTTTTAGATTATAGATATTTCTAGAGGGGTTCGCCTACTCACTATAATTATTAGAGATGGGGTTAACTCGAGTTGGTTTCTCAATAACAAGGGTTGGGCTGGCTGTATATGAACGAATAAAGAAAGCAAGCGAGCGCAATCAGTCGCCGTCGCGCAGCCGTTGTCCTCGAGTCGTCATAGAAGACGACGAAGAAATCGCCGCGATCGTTGCTATCACACTCGCATTCTCAAACCCCGCAAAATTACAAAATTTGTGATATTTCCAAGTGCTGGTGCCGAGTGTGAGTCCTGGAGAGTTCCTTTACCAGTTTCCACTCTTGTTTGTTGATTGCACTAATTGTCAGAGTATAGTCTGTGAATTCTAAGTTGGCGATTACCGCAACCTCGTTTTTTTATACAGTCCGCTAAACCCGCGCCATCACTCGTCATTGGCTGAAATAACCAAAGTGACAAGCTAACCAATCTGCATCTTCAAAGTCAAAGTCAAAGTCAAAATATCTTTATTCACGTAAACCTATTACAGGCATTTATGAAACGTCATTAATTTAATTATTTTGAATGATTCTACTCCTGCTAGTAGAAGACTAAGCAGCAAAGTGGTCCAATAAGTAAGCTGTTAGCAGAAGACCAGCAGCTTAGCAAATTCCAGTGACCTGTTAATGTTTAATCTGACTGAGAAAGGAATCTGCAAGGAAAACTCAGCTATATCAGATTTACAAAATAAAAACATATACAGAACTGCACCACAACGATCAATTATTAACCTTTTAAATTTAGTTAACAGTACCTATGAAAATACAATACCTGGTACAGCAGTAACCCACCTGGCAAGTCAGAATTTAGGTAGACTACATGCCTATGTGCAACCCGAAAGTCGACAAAACGCAAAAACCTCTGTTAATTTAAGAACAATAAATTGAACGTGTTCGGCAGAGGTCCCAGGCCCCCACAGCAGCACCCGATCACGGACATAACGCATGTGCCAGCCATCCCCCCGCTCAACCAGGCCCTTAGGGTGCGGACCGGGACCCGACACACGTGCCACCACTGCAATGACCTTCTAAGGAAGGGGCGACCACCGGACACGCCACACCATGAGAACCTGAACACTAAGAATGACTTTCGAGACACACACAAGCATAAACATAACAATTACTTCCTAAGTACCCAAATGTTGCCATGCAATTCCGTTAACAAACTTATATATTAGTTAATAAAATAATAAATACATAATAGTAACTAAATGTTACATAAAAAATAATTATATTATAATAATAAGGTAATAAAAAAAAAATATTACTGTATCACAATAAACAGTATTTACTAATTAGTCAATAATGTATTAGTAACTAATTGTTACATTCAAAATATTTCTACATAATAACTGTAAAGTTAATCAAAAATAAAAATAGATTATTAAAAAAGAACCTAATGTGCTATTAACTAATTCTCTAATCTTTGCAGAGCGGCAATATTCCACACATCTTTGTCATTAATAAAATCATTAATTTTATAATATGCTTTTGCAATTAGAATTTTCTTAATACTACTTTTAAATTTAGTTTCTCCTAATTCTGTTACAGGTTTTGGTAATTTATTATATAGTCTAATACTATTAATCACAAAACTTTTATTTGTTTTTTGAAGCCTAAATTTAGGAATATAAAGCTTGTCAGCATTTCTTAATTTGCGAGACTGCATGTCTCCATTTTTTTTAAATAACTTTAAATTATTCCTTACATATAGAATATTTTCAGGATATTTATTTATTCAGGATATTTTATATATTTCTTCAGGATATCGCTCCTACTTTCGCACGGCTCCCGGAGGGGAGGCCACTACCTAGGGAGGCGCTCTTGGAGAAGAACTAAAGTAGACAAATCTAGGAGACTAGATTCGTGAGCCACACGGGAGGAACAGCGCCAAACCACCAAAGGTGCGTTGAATCACCGGCGGGTCTGGATAACTCCGCTGTCTGTCTGTGTGTCTCGTGGCGTATATGAAATATTGATAATAGATTATTTTAATCATCCTTTCTGCAACTGGCCATTAGTCTCC
This sequence comes from Tinea semifulvella, assembly GCA_910589645.1. Classification (NCBI taxonomy): domain Eukaryota; kingdom Metazoa; phylum Arthropoda; class Insecta; order Lepidoptera; family Tineidae; genus Tinea; species Tinea semifulvella. The sequence goes on from OU342604.1 coordinate 4,795,384, forward strand.
AAAATACTAGATAGCTTGGCACTTTCCAGTTAGCCAATCACGAGCACTATATGCAAATGTTAATCGTGCCATAATTGAATCATTATTTTGGTGATATTTTTATGCGTATGTCTATGTAAGAAGCTCTATAAATGTCGCATTCGAGATTGAATAATAAAATGGGGTTAAGTTGAAGGAAATGCGACGTTAACTCACGCACCGACCATGTATCCTGTTTGTCCCCTTGCACATCCTTCCACTACCTATCTAATGTTTATAATTTATTGCGTTCTACTTAAGGACCCCTTTGCTTTTACAGGTAACTATGGCCTGTTCCCTAAAGAACTACGTCAAAACATTTTTCAAAAATCATTAGCCAATCATATTTTCTCGGAAATCTGATCTATTGAGTCTTGCTGTTTTCTCAAAGCATACTGTTTATTTATTTTTATTTCAAAACTTTAATGCACGAAGTACAAAAGGCGGACTTAATTCCCGTAGACATTTTCTGACAGCCAAACCTTTGGGACTAATTAGAATAACTGTAGCTGCAATGAAAGTATAAGTTACACATAATAATAATAACAATAATAATAAATTATTTATTGTACAGAACCAAAAAAAGTGTGGGTACAAAGGCGAGCTTAATACTATAAATGCATTTTCACATTAATTAGATATAAATACTTACATAATAAACTTACTTATATATAATTTACTTATAAAGATACTAAATACTAATACATACACAATAATAAACATATACAAATTTTGATTGGAGCTATTTAGAAAATGTCAGTAGACCAGTTTTTTAAATGATGATCTGGTGCCTGACTTATGTTAATAATAGTAATTTTTTAAATGACTTTCTGTCTCGTATATATTATTTGTACATTTATATATTATATATTATGTGTCGGTCTATTAATATCTACTAGTAAAATCTTTAATAAGTTGTCATTAAAATTGAAATCAGACCCTCGCCAGCCCGACTGGCTAGCATGGCAAGTGTAGGCCAAATTCTTCGTGTACATGTATGTTCTGGAAGGCCTATCTCCAGCAGTGGAGTTCAAAGACTCAGTGTTCTGTTGGCTGTAATAGAAATGAGGACAAAATCAGGATACAGCATGTGAATGATTTTAATTATATATAAAGTGTTACATATTTTTACTAATAAAATTTTCAAACAAAAAGCTTGTTCCAGTTGTTTATGTGCTCTCAATAATGAACAACACATGCCACGTTGTTGTATGGAACTTGCGTTCCAATTATAAAAACAATGATGTCATGTCTTAAAGTAAAATAAGCGCCACAGAACATACAATCAGACAAATAAGCCCATTTAGGATTGCGTTGCAAACTTCAGCAAGGAAACCGACAGACGCATTCAGCTAGGATGGGCGGCATTCGGGAAACTTCCGACAAATCCTCCATCATCCACAATGTTTGAAAAAAGTTTAAGAAAGAAAATACTTTATTTATCGCAACAATTACAATGGTCACAAAAAAATATATATGCAAGAAATAAATCTAAATGTAAGCCTATTCTATATACCAAAACATACATACAGGTGTGGCGATAAATAGGTGGTCAGCTCAGCATATGCTACAGCCGAGGCTGCAGCGCTGATTTTCAGCTGATGCCTTATGTTGGGTGAGTCACGGGTCGCAGAGATGTACAGTACCTTTTTAAACTTTCGCGTATATTTACAATAGTTTTTATAATTTTAACGGGTCTTTACGCGATTTACCTTAGACATATTTCTCCCGACGTTTCAGCCAAGTTGCATTGGCCGTGGTCACGGGTCGACTGAAGCTATGCGGTGTAGTCTCGTACATACTGGGCGGTAGATGGAAACCTACCCACTTAGCACTCTTATTTTTTTTTAGAAATAACGACACACGACTAAGGTACTTAAATCGCGTAAAGACCCGTTAAAATTATAAAAAATATTATGTACAGTACCATTTACTAAATCGGAAGGAACATTAAATATACAGTTTACATATGTGTGTTTAACAAATCGGAATAGAATAAATAAATAATATTATGATAAATAAACTAATAATGTAAGTGATAGTCAAGAAAAAACAATAGTATATTAATAAATGTAATAAGGTTAGGTAAGTTGCTGTGAAGTATCAACCAGTGCGTCCTTCCCGTAATGTCGTACGGAGCAGATTTTAGGTATTCTGATAAAATAAAGATTATAACGTTTTTTTACAATATTCAACTACCCTATTTTAAAACGCAATCTAAGAAAATGAGTGTGTAAATATAAACCGGCCTTAAAACGTGTGATATATCAGTAAAACCTACTAAAGCATATTTCCAAGAACATGTAATCACCCCAAACAGGAAACGTGCTTACCCAACACCACAAAATTACTACAGTGTTGGTTAATTTTTTAAGTACTTACATTGTTCTTTAAGTTTTGAATAATATTTTTTTTAAAACTGGTCTTTTACACTTTATAAAATAGCTCTAGACCACGTCAGTAAGTTGTATGTTATAACTGCCTCCGTGGTCAGCGGTTAAGTCTGTGGATTTAGACTCAGAGGTACCGGGTCGATTCCTGGTCGGGACACAAAAATTAATTTATTTGTGATATTTCTCGAGTTTCGTACGCTCGCGCTGGAGACATTGACGAGCTTGCCACTTGTCATAATTAGCCCAATAGTAAAATTGACTAAATGAGTATCCGCTTATTTATAAGCGTGGTTTCTGACCACCCCGAAAGAGAAAACTTTACTTTTTTTTGTTGTGTATATTAATATTATAATACTATTACATATATATATATAATTGTGTGTGTGTGTATACTTGTAAATCTTTTTGTTTTTATTTTATTTCATTATGTTAAAATTGCATTTTTTGTTTTTTATACTAGCACATGTGACCTTGCAGGACCTGATCGTAAGTGGCGCGCAAGGTCCATGAATGTTAGCAACTGGAATCAGACACTCATGGCTGACATCAGTCCCTAACACTATGCCGGCTTGACTGCGCATGACACGTGTAGATACACGGTGGATACTGTCCTAGCTCGGCAGACTGGGCAAATTACCACCATCAGTCCGCCCACCATCTATTTGTTTTTCTCGTTGAAAGTATGTGCCATTAATGTCAAATGCCAATTTTTACTTTGAAGGAGAACTAATATTGGCATTTAATATTTATATAAAAATAGCACCGTTTAAAACAAGACTTACTCAAAGCTAAGCTAAATTAAATAGTAAAGACGCAATGTATAACTAAATTTGTTTAGTGTCACTAATGTTTAATGAAATGTGTTTAAGCAGTGGATCTCGTGTTTGCTATAAAAATAGTTAAGATAAACGAGTCGTCTCTTATTTCTGCCGACCAGTGACACAATACCTACTTCATTATGTTATTTGACCTTAAACCTTGTTAGGGTTGACTGCATAAAAAACCGGACACGACCGGATGGTAAATATAGGTATCTTTATAAACCAATCGTGATGATGTAATATTGTTATGTATGTATTATTACTGTTAAGAATTACTTTATTAATCATTGCTCATACTATCTATACCGTCTAAATGTCCTAAAGGTTTGGCTGTCAGAGAATGCCTAGTGGCGTTAAGTCCGCCTTTGTACATAGTGCAATAAAGTTTTAAAATAAATAAATCGTCCTACAAACAAAAGTAATTTTTAACCATCAGAAACTTAGCATTTGCAGCCTTATTCTATTATATTTAACAGTTAACACGAGAGGTATTTTAGAAGTGGATTTAGACAAGGGCTATGATGCTTTCTGACTCTCTCTGATCTCCTCTTTAGCCATACATTTAACAAATCGTCTGTGAACTGGCAATTCGTCCTAACTGTCTCCGTGGTCTAGCGGTTAAGTCCGTGTTATTGATGTAATGCCTGTTCCTTCGTAATTCTTGTACTATTGTATTCATTTTTATTTTTAAATTTATTATCATTGTTTTCTTTGCTTACTTTTATTGTATCTGTCAGCGAACTCTTATTATTGGCTTTGTCGTATTACTATTTTATGTATAAATTAGCTGTAAGAATTCCTAAATAAATAAATAAATTTAGACTGGGTTTCATTCCTGGTCGGGACACAATAATATGTATTAATATAAATCAATATTAAATTTATTTGTGATATTTCCCGAGTTTGGTACGCTAGACATCGATTAGCTTGCCACTTGTTATGATTGGCCTATAGTAAAATTGGCTAAATGCGAATCCGCTTCTTTATAAGCGTGGTTTCTGATCACCTCGGAAGGGAAACGGTCGTGATATTTTACTTCTGTTAATTGATATTTTAAGATAAAGAAAAACTTATATTTTTTTTAGGATACTATTTTTATTTTTGGTTTATTACGCCATGAGGAACAATTTGCCCTTTTTTTATATACTCTCAATATATTATTTATAACACGGTATAAACGACAAATTTGAGCCGAGTTCAAATGTAGTCTCTGTAAATGTAACGATTAACGTTAAAAATAGCGACGAATGTATAACTTTGATTTTGAAGGCTGTTACAATCGACGCCATTATATAAATCGTTACAATTGCAGACATCGGTTTTGTACAAGCCAGCTTTAGTCTGTCGTACATTTCCTGGATGACCGGAAATCTATCCGGTGTGTATGTATAGTTGGGGGGCAATGCAATAAACGTTATTATGGTCGTAGCCATTTTTTTTTTAAAGTGTTATGTTAAATTAGATATATTTTATTTACTGTACAAAACCGGACGCCACAGAACTACTACAAAATATGTGACAACCCTAAACCATGTATATATGAATGAAATGGGTTTATATTAGTCATATCGCTGAGAACGAAATGAAAAATTGATGATAATAATGTAATCTTATACAGCTTTAGGTGTAAATATTGTACGAGTAAATGCCATATACGAGTAGGTTAGGTATGTATGTTTAATCAGAGCTTAGCTAAATATTTGGGTGTAGTTTATAATCCAGCTTAGTTTAGAGTTCCGAACAAACAAATCCATACTGGAGGAACTGGGGATCAGACAGCGCCTTTCCTCGACTGTACAATTACGCATTCTCACTTTCATCGGACACGTGTCACGGCGTGGAGAAACATCAATCGAGCGCTTGGTAGTCCAGGGGAAAGTCAATGGCAAGAGGATGCGTGGTAGGTCTCCGATGAGATGGACCGATCAGGTGAAGGTTGCAATGGATCATCCCCTACATGAGTGCACTAGGAAAGTCGGGGTCCGAGAGGAGTGGAGACGGCCACTAGCACTCCAATGGCGACCACGACCACTCTGCCAAGAGTGTAGCGACTAAGAAGAAGAAAAACGTCAAAAATTTAGACATTTCGGATGTATCATTGCAATTTTGCATATTTTTTTGTATTTAAAGGGAATTGGAAGAAATTAATGCCGCTAAACTAAAATAGTCCATTTTGGACGCGACATCTCGCCTACCTTAAAAGTCAATCTAATGGTAAACGGTACAGCGGCCCTATTCAATTCTGTTATTGAAGCGCAAATGTCATATAATGGTAATGGCATCCGTTAACTATATATCAAACTATTAAAGTCGATATTTGCACGGCCGCTGTCAAGGTCGAGCGCTTATAGAGTTGAGAATTGAATAATATTTTGTAATTATGACGCAATCTCTGAAGTAAATAACGAAATTCACTAATAACGTTTGCGACTAATTAACAGAATAGGGCTGCTGGGCCGGCAGTCTCGACAGATCGCTACCTAAGCGATTTCGGTCGGTAAGTCATAGAAAAATGTTGCCACTTACAAAATCAAAAAGCTGATTTGGTCAATATCATTAGTTCCAAAAGACGGTAAAATTTTAATATTAGACCTTATGTCATTAAAAACTCAGGCACCTCAATATTAACTCATTTTATTACGTAAGATTTATATTATATGAATGGACAATAATATAATATCTATTCCTTTGCGACTCTAAAAGCAAAATATCAGCTGGCTGCTGACACACGGTAAAACTGTATCGATAATATGCGATAACTTTGCGGGCTGTCAAATTTTGTCGCTAAATACTTAGTTTGACAGATATATTTTTTTATACTGAACACGACATGTGACATCGCGCCCACCTGATGGTAAGCAGTACGCGAGGTCCAAGAATGAGAGCAACTGACGCCGGTCACCACGACCAAAATCAGTCTTTACCACTAACAAGATGCTTTTTCACACTTCGCTTGAAGGACTCCAGGTTATAAGAGTGAAGAAACACACTGGCTGGGAGGCCATTCCACATCTTCAGCGTGCGACAGATGTAAGATTCGATACGTTCCGACATTTTTACTGCCAAAGGATGCCATTTTCAACAAGATTATGAAGCTGCCGTCATCACTGGCGGCGGCGCAACCCACAATAAACTAAATGGACGTAGATGTAATCCAAGGCTTACATCGTTTAAAAAACTATATTACGTTTTCGACAATCGTGAACAAATGTTGGAAAGTGACCACGCTTTAATAAGATGTTATATAATAAAAAATAGATATATATCTATTTTTTTATTATTATTTTTATAAATATTTCCAGACAGGTCACACAGCGCCATCTAGTTTCCGTGGTAAGCTACGAGGCTTGTGTTACGGAAATTAGATGGTTGATAAACTACATATTATACTTTTTTTTTTGTAAATATATACATATTATACATATAAACACCTAGACCGAGACAAATTATACAATGTACAACACTTGCCCCGGTGGGAATCGAACCCACGACCTCCCGAGTTCACGGCAACGTTTGTTACCACTAGACCACTGAGGCGGTCAATCTATTGTTATATATCTATGCAAAAATCTTTCATATATTCTATAAAACGTAAACAACATTGTTTTAAATAAGTACATATGTTGAGATGTTGGCGTAGTTAATCCTGCGTGGGTCCTGGATAAAAACAGGCTCAGAAACTTGATCCCGGTCAATGAAACAGAATAATCGCGACATCCTGCGCAACTTTATACGAAGCACTGAGAACATATTTCTTTAATAGCAATCGGCAATCATAATTAAAATGCTCGTGTAATAAAGGCTAGTAAGGCATGGTACTGCATTTAATATACATTAATTCTCTTGAAAAAAATAACTATTTTGGTCCAAATTAAACGTAGAAACATGAAAAAACGAAAACTTGTTTTGATATAATAGAACGAGAAATAATATGTCGAAAAAGATTTTCTTCTATTTTACATAAAGAGAAGACAAATTTCTAAGCATTCCATGGATTCACCGTGCTGGTGCCGGGTCCATCGTGTGTGGGTAAGAGATGAGAAGAATGGTGTCTCGGGCTTGCAACCGACAATAGGCTGGTTTAAGAAAAGGAGGCCTCCTTTTTTTTTTATTGCGCGATAATACGCTCACCATCCACCATTCTACTTCTCTCCCTACCCAACCAAATACTGTATGATTCCTGTAATGCCGTCTTGGAAGCTCGTTCCATAAATGTATCTTCTGCAGACCTGCTTAGGCCCAATTCTTTCAGTAAGTGATGCAAAGATTTTGCTGGAACTCCTCTCGCACCAATATATGATTATTATATGTCCGTAAGTTGATACATTGACTACATTTCTCAAAGTACACTCAGAGTTACAAAATCTTTGAAAACATTGGATTGTGCGAGCGAGAAAGATGCAAATAGTTTAACATCTTAAAAAAACCATAAGTTGTAGGTAGTCCAATAACAGCAATTAAATCCATTATGATATAGGTAAGTAAGTGTATTTATTTTGGTGCTAGCTGACCGCCTGCTTAATTTGTGAAATTAATATTTAATAAACCACCAAACAGAAATTTTCTTGTGGCCTAGTCGTAATAACCATTAACTTTTTTTTGCATATACTAGCACGACTGCGCCCACCCAATGGTAAGTAGCGCGCAAGGTCCATGAATGTTAGCAACTGAAATTAGACACTCATGACTGACATCAGACCATAACACTATGCTGGCTTGACTGGGCAATTCGAGCCTGATCTTGAAACTTTACTGGGTTTATCGGCATCGGATACTTCCTCGTCCCGGCAGACTGGGCAAATAACAACCATTAGTCTGCCTACCACCTATTTATTGTTCTCGTTACCTACTATAATAAAACATTTTAAAGAACTAATAATTATTGTAACATTTTATTAACGTGACCAGGACGTAAATAGGAGGCATTCATTAATTGAACAAAGAATGAGCTACAATTTCTGAAGGGTCAAATCGCCTAGTTTCTTTATTATTTAAATACGTCTATAAAATTAAGATCTATGACTATTTTTATTCTCACACTATTTATTCTATTAACCAATGTCATCATGCAGATGTCATAAACATTTTATTGTTAAAACATAAGGGGTATTGATATGTGACATTCGCCAACCGGCGTTTATAATAGCCAGCCAGCATGGCAAGAGTAGGACATCTTCAAAAATATGGTCTGGACGGCCAACAGTTACGTGTCAAAAGATCATATTCGTAGTTTTATTTATTGAGTTGCAGATTTATTATATAAATTTATATAGTATAAAATTAAACATAATTTACTGAATTCTTCAGTAATAGCTTTAGCGAACAATTATTATTAATATTTTTGTTAATTGTAATTAATCAAATAATAATAAATATACATATATAGTAAGCGAACTTTTACGTAATGTGAACTTTTCAATCAATTGCGCCAAAGAAATGAATTTGCAGAATTTATTTTATATATTTATGGATCGTGTAAAACTGGTTTGGCCGATTACCGATGAGATGTCGTAGGGTCGCAGATTATAAATATATTTCAAAATGACAATTTTAATAGCTATTAATAATTAACAGTTTAGGATTAAACAAAAGGTCAGCTACTTTTATATAAAAATGACAGGTGGTAGTGTTTACGTAGGTTAAGAAGTTATTTTTTATATTTTCACAATAGATTTTGTATTGTCATCATCAACATCAGTCTGTCTCGCCACTTGTGGATATAAGACTCTTCCAAGGCTCACCATTGCACACGATCTTTCGTCACTCTCATCCAATGATGAGAACTATCCCAAAGGTAAGCTGTTAAAAAATGTCACTAGACATTAAACTCGTCTATGTATATGAGCGGCGGCGGTTGCTCGGTTGTAACAACACTTTCCTTTAAATCCTAAAAAGTTCGATTTGAACTTCGGAATCTGCCAATGAGTACATGCCATGAGTAATACACTTTTCTACGTACATTTGTCATAAAATTACAACACCATCGTTCCTGTGCCTCGGAGAACACGTGAATCCCTTTGGCCAGCGTGACGATCTATCTATCCAACCTTTTTTTGTTATATTTATGTTGCACATATATACAAAAATATGCTATAAATCACTGTTATTAGTAATTTAAAGGAACTTAAAAAAAATAGACACAAAATGTTGGCAGCATCTGAAATCGTCTATGAATCTAAGATAGTTAATAGAAGGGGATGGTATAACAAAGAAAACAGGTCCATTAGATAAAACAGTCATTCAGATGGACGATTTGCGTGAGATCGTAGGGTTAGCTACAATAGACAAAACTATGAAGGACATCTGAATTATACTAAAGGATTATTGTGTAACTGTAAAGAAATAGAAACCCACGATGGACAATGGCGCTTAGTATTAAAAATCTTAAGATAAAGCTACAGATTGTTATCGAAACGAAATAAATATATTTACGTTGGGGACCCCTAGCCAAGCGCAAGGAGTCGTCCAAACGGCTGACAAAGAAATCAGGAGGAAGGCTGGCAAAGGCAGTTTGAGTAATGGAAAGGAATCTTCAGCTGATTGTTGTAAGAGGAGCGAAAGGCACAGTTGTGCGTAACAGAGAGATGAATGATGTCCTTTACTAGTGTTTTTACGTCTAAGATACAAGGGCATAAACCATCCCAAGCAAAATAAAAATCATCGTTATTAAGCAGTCTACAAATATTCGACTTCCTATACGCGGCAAGGGGCGCGATAGTTCAAAAACTTTTTTTGTTAAAATTTCCGATTAGGGCCAAAAGACAACTTACTACCATATGTTAAAGGTGTACTTAAGCATCTGTGACTTTTTTCAGCTTGTTAACTAAATATTATTTTATTTTTATAGTTGTCTACCCATCTTTAGATAACTAGTAAAATAGAACAATAGAGAGTATTATAATAAATACACTCACGAGCAATGACAACAGTACCCTGGTGTCCGAACATTATAGTTTTACCGTCAAAGGAGATTGACAAAACGTTATACTGAACATCCGAACAAAAATTATAAAAAATAAATCGTTAATTAATTCAATTTGATATATGAAATATCGTAATAAAAAAGTAAGGTAATAGATTCTATTTAAGAATAGCACCAGACTGCCTTCGTGGTCTAGTGGTATGTCCGTCTCGGATTATTTGTAATAATTCTTGAGTTTGATACGCTAGAGACACCGACGAGCTTGCACTTATCATGATGGGCCTATAGTAGATGATTCAATGTGAATCCGCTTAAAAAAAAAGCGTGCTTCTGACTACCCCGGAAAGGATACAGTCGTGATGATACTTTACTTTTTAACAACCCCATTGCATGACAGGCTAAGGCTTAGGCAAAAGACGACTAAGGCTGGGTTGTATCGAAACAAATTCTCTTTAAATGTAACGAATGAAAATTAAATGGCGTCGATTGTACCAGCTGACCTTCTAAATAAAACTGGTACATTCGAAGCCATTTTAAACTTTCATTATCATCATCTCAGCCCCTAGCAGCGTACTGCCTGAACTGTTGGAGATGGGCCTTCCAGAACATATATCTGGAGATATATACAGTCGCCACGCTGGCCAGGCGGGTTGGCGAGTTTCTGATATATTTTTTATGTTATCAAAAAGAGGGCTCAGAGGGCCGGGAAACAGTGGTGCTGTAAATAAATGACAAACGTACTTAAAAAAAGTGTATTTCTCATTGGTACATACCAGCGTTTGAACCGACCTTTTTTGTAGTAGTTGTTAACACCTGTAGTAATTTCAAACTTTAATCGTTACAAATACAGACTTCATTTTAGTGCAATCCAAGCTTAGGTATTTTAGTACAGAAATTGTTTGTGTAACGTGGCCATTTAGAAGCTATTACAGAAGCCTTGAATTGCCAGCCTTTTACATTTAGCATTCTTTGACATTTAAATTTGTTTCGAAGATTTAAAGGTGTTTATTAGTGACCCCCTTCCATTGTTCTAAAGTGTAGAGTAGAACTAGTAATACATACGAATATGTCATTAGAAATCAGCTGTTTCCTTCTTTATTGGTAATTATCTAAGACTGCCTCCGTGGTCTAGCGGTTAAGTCCGTGGATTTAGAGTCGGGGGTACCGGGTTCGATTCCTGGTTGGGACACAAAAATATTTATTAATGTAAATAAATACATTTAATAAATATTTAATTTATTTGTGATATTTTTCGAGCTTGCCACTTGTCATGATGGGCCTATAGTAAAGTTGGGTAAATGTGAATCCACTACTAAAGACAATAATCAAAAAACATGAATGAATTAAAGTCCCCGCGCACAATGCTAACACAAAAGCAAAATTTGGAAAAGTGTAAAATAAAATAAACAAAACGTTACTGACAATTTCTTAAAGTTTTTTTATTCGCCAGCCATAATAGCCAAGGTTCACCTGGTGCATTGGCCTTACGATTCTATAAAAGATTAATGTCTCAAGGGGTCGTACAAAGACATCGCCCCCGCACCACATATGCCTGACATTTCTACACCCTTACTTCATTATTTCCCGTTTTTTTTTTCAACTTCCTTTCCTTATTATAGCCTCACAATTACAGCACGCGCCTGTAAAGGTGTTCTAGAGAGAGTAGTAAAAAAAAAGATTACATTGACTTTGCATTTGACCGGTCATTATTATTTTAATTAGATTAAAAATGGACCCATGGGGACACTCAGCCAAGGAGTTGTCCAAACGGCTAACGGAAAAGTCTGGAGACAACGTATAAGCTTAGCTATACAGAGGGGAAATGTTGCCAGTCTTCTCGGGACTATCACTGAAGGGTCGTCTCTAGAGGACATTTTTTACTTATAGTTTATTTTTTATTAGGTTTAGTTTATATTTATTTTATTTTTTACTTTTAAGTAGTTTTTAATTTATATTGTAATTCTTTTATACTGTTTGTATATTACTTCAATATAAATAAATAGATCGATTTCCTCCTGGCGGTTTAGCGTGATTAGCGTCATTTAAACAGAAAACCTGCTAGAAGTTTTAAAATGATCTCCAGAGTTAGTTTCAATTATATATAATTTTATATTTTATATTTATTTTTAATATTATTATAATTATATTATATATATGTATATATTATTATTTTTTATATTTATTTTTACTTTATTACTTATTTATATTTACTTTTGCATTTTTGGGTTAAAAAAAATTATTTAATAAAATTTGTTGTATTAAGTTGGAACCAATGCACCTCTCCCGGTTTCTGGGTTTTTCTCTGTACCAGAATAGGTACTAATAGGTAAATATTATGGTACAATTATTAAAATAATGACTCCTTTATTCCAGAGATCGAGTGTTTTGCACCTGAGTTTGAGCACTGCTGCCTGAAACACAAGACCACTTAGTTCAGGCACAGAAGTATCTTTATGTTTGTAACACACAATAAATTGTAACTTATCATAAGAGCCAACTTGTATTAGGTTTTATTGAAATAAACTATTATTATTATTTGCGTTTTTGACAGCAGAGCGTGGTAAGTTTACGGAAACGTCCCAGCGCTGCGGTTAAGCGACTGCAATGCGTTGGGCTTGGGAGTTAAGAGGTAGGAGTGAAAGGGATATAAATAGTGATAGATACATAAGAATATATACATATATCGGCTTAACCACTGCCATTGACAAGCATGAAGTTGAAGCAATTATTGTTCTTTGAATAAATCACAGAAGCCAACTCCAGTAGTGCAGGTCTAGGAATATCTGTTCTAGGGGCTGTGATAGTCATAGATGTTTATTTATTAATTTAATGCCGTTAGACATTCTCTGACAGACTTTAGGACATTTAGACAGTATCTATGGTAAGTAGGTGCAATATTATTAAATGACAATTTTTAAGATATATGTAGGCATGTTTATATAGACATAACAACAAATACATGCTAATAATACTTATTAATTACATTCTAATACATAAATAATTACTTTAATTATTAAAAATTAGGTTTAAGTATTTCTCTTTCAATTTTTAAATAGCTTTTACATACTAGTATATATTTTGTTATTTAAAACCTTAATTTGTTTGTAATAAAATTAAATTATTGTGTTAGAATTATTTGTTAGGTTCAAATTTAACGTAGTTTCTTTTTCACCACGTTAGCATAAGTAATGATAGAAGAGAGAAAATTATAATTTTCGGGCTAAAGGATCAGTATTGCTATTCAACGGGGGCAATGATGCCGGTATCTATTTATCATTACAGCCCCTAGAACACAGCGTCCTAGATCTCCACTGCTGGAGATGGGCCTTCCAGAACATATATCTGGAGAACTTGGCCTACACTCGCCACGCTGGCCAGACGGCTTGGTATCTATTATTTTATATTATATATTCTATGTCCATTGGTAGTGATTAGAGCAGGTTTATATTTTATTAATTTGTTTCTAACTAATAATGAAAAAATAATCAAGGTGGTCTTTAAATTCGTTATAAATAAATTATTTTGCCCAGACCTTTATGATATATAAGTCATTGATTATTTTGTTTTCGTTCCGGTCAGCATTTGTTCGGAAGTTAATGTTTTGTCATTATTTTATTAGGTTTCGTATCTATCAATAGATAAATTGGCACTTTGTTTAAGCTATTAGCAAAATATTTTTATCTAACATCTGTTGAGCTCGAAATTTTAACTTAAAAACAATGCCCGTTGTACTTATAGGTAGATGTTCATCCGCTCCCTTCTGGCCAAGACCAACAGGGACAAGGTCCGAAGTCTTTTTTTTTTTTTAAAGACGGTCTTAAATGTATATCAAAGTTATGTAAATTACGTTAGTACTAACTTAGTTTTATTTATTGATTTATATATATAAAATGAAAGATGAATATAAGAATATAAGTCTGTTACTCACCCACTGAATCTTGTTATTCGAAATAAATAAATAACATTTTTTGAGGTACTTCAAATCAACGTTTTTAGAAAATTTAAACTACAACTAGTCTATTTTATCATAGTTTGATCTATTTTTAATACTGTCATTAATTTCATTGTACAAATATAATTTTCTTTCTTCCCAATGTAATCGCTCAAAATTCACGCCAAATTATTTAACAAGGATTTAAGTGCCAATTTGTTTGAAGCGACATATAGAGGCAGCTATTAGTTAATCGAGGGGCCATCGGGACTTGTTTGTTCCAGACTACGAGGTCGATGGACTTGTTAAAACTATAAATATTGCCAAGTTTTAATATATACACGAAGCAGATAAGACATTTGTTTTAATAGCTAATTGTTATCAAGATGTAGGTAGGTAGAAAATTTAGCTCAGATCTATAATCGTGTTTGGACTTTGTCTAGCATTATGCTTACATTAAGAAAGTTACGCTATGCATCCCTATCGCACACTCCAACAATTTTAAAGACTTTTTAAGTCCTAGTTTACTTTGAGAAATGTAGACAATCAGATTTCTAGGAAATAAAATTACTGTCGTTTAAGACATATTTTCACTCTCATATACTTAAATTTAGACAGAAAAAAAAATAGAAAATACATCAAATATTTTATTGCATGTCACAAAATAGTACAACTACATATATAACTGCCTCCGTGGTCTAGCAGTTAAGTCCGTGGATTTAGACTCGAAGGTACCGGGTTCGATTTCCGGTCACAATAATATTTAATAATTTAACATCATTCATCATTACAGCCCCTAGAACAAGCGTCCTAGACCTCCACTGCTGGAGATGGGCCTTCCAGAACATTTATCTGGAGAATTTGGCCTACACTCGCCACGCTGGCCAGACGGCTTGGCGAGGATATGATGTCAATTTATAATGACAATTTATTAACGATTCCACAAGTTGGTATTAGTGGAACCGGGACCGACGGCTTAACGTGCTCTCCGAGGCACGGGAACGGTGGTGTTGTAAATCTATGACAAATGTACGTAAGAAAAGTGCATTTCTCATTGGTACATGTCGGGTGGGTTTGAACCGACCTTTGTAGGATTTAAGGAACGCGTTCTTACAACCGAGCCACCACCGCGCCAAAGTTGGCTAAATCTGAAACCGCTTCTTTATAAGCGTGGCTTCTGACCACCTCTTATACGAGTATACAAGATTTTTTTTTCAGACGATTGAAAAATAAACCTTAAAAAAATTACTTAACAATACTTTCGTAAAGCTTTTCGGTTAGGTCAACAGCTGTACAATACGGTAAACACCATTGCTACATCTTCTGGTTGTATAAATTAAAAACGATAATTAATTTGCTAAACACGTGTGAAAACATCGATCACCTGCCGCATTCGACTCTCTATGGATAATCGATTCTGCGACCCGATGGGACGTCTTGCATTATGTATAGTCTAGGTTCCGGCGACGAAATATAGATAATATATAAAAATAAATGGGCCCATGGGGACACTCAGCCAAGCGTCTGGCCAAGGAGTTGTCCAAACGGCTAACGGAAAACTCTGGAGACAGGAAAGCTGGCAATTATTTCTGCCAACGTATTAGCCTCGCTATACAGAGGGGAAATGTTGCCAGTCTTCTCGGGACCATCCCTGAAGTATCCCACGCAGGTCAGCATAATGTCCGTGAAATAACAAAATAATAAATAAAAGAGCATTACCATAACCAACTATTATTTATCCTACACCAAATCATTCTAGCTTTGATTCTCATACCGTTTGGTTTCTTGCCCTGTTTACCTATATTTAATGCCTCTGACTCAGATGCAAGATTAATAGATAGGTTTATGAAATCTTTCGCTAAAATATAATTAATATTTAATTTATTTGTGATATTTCTAGAGTTTGGTACGCTGGAGACATCGACGAGCTTGCCACTTATCATGATTGGCCTATAGTAAAGTTGGCTAAATGTGAATCCGCTTATTTGTAAGCGTGGTCAGACCACCCCAAAAAGGAAACGATCGTGATGATACTTAAAAAAAAAACTTTATATTTTGTATAAAAATGTGCTCGACGCCTGTTCCATCTTATATTTGACATTGATAATCTGTATAGATTATCATGTTACGACTAAATGAGTTGTATTTAGAGACTTGACCACCCGGACTACTTCTTGCATGCGGAACCTGATTGAGGACGACATTCCTGTGAAATAAGAACCCATTATTGCATTGATAGTGAGGACATTGACTTGTCTTGCTCTTCATGATTGACAATTAAATATTTTATTTAAATATCAATTAAGCACACATCTACTTTATCTCACTCTACTGGTCTACAATTGCACAGTGGTTCTTAAACTTTTTTAAAAGGAACGTAAAGTATTATATTTTAAGGAGGTAAAATAATCAAAAACTGGTTAATGTGTATTCTTTATTAATACGGTGATTTTATTTTGCTCTGCTGCAACATTATAGTAGTTTTTCATTTCAGTTTATTGATATAAATTAATAAATATTATTGTGCCGACCGTGAATACGGACTTCTTCTAACTGAATTCTTCCTTAGTGGCATTCGCTCACTTAAATAGCTGCGATTCCATACAAATTTATGCATTTCCTTAGCAGCTAGACCACGAGGGCAGTTGTATGAATAACTAACAAAATAAAGTTTTTTTATACAATTAAATGCAAGGCAAATAATTTTGTTATTAGTAACATATTTCTTATAGGTGGGTAATATAAATAAGCAACAAATTTAAGCAAATAAAAATTTAAATATGAAAGATATTTTGAAATTGAGAAAAAAATGTTGATATAGTAGATTAAAATTACAATAACTGTATAGATTTTGTGTATGTTGATATGATATTGGATGCGCCGAGTGTATTCAGCAATGCGCGTGCGCCACCATCTGCGCCCCCCACGCACAAAGCCATGTTGATTGCCACGCAGCTGCGCCGGCGCACACCGATATTACGCACCAGGGGATGTTCCCTTGCAATACAGCTCCAAAAAGACGTATAAACTACGCTCATGGATCGATAAAGGCCTTTTCCAAGTTGCTAGTAACTTAGGCCATTTATGTAGATTGGGGATCGACAACCCCGGAAAATAAAATTAGGACAGAGTTGATTAAAGTTTCATTTTGTTTTAAAACACATTATGAAATAGAATGTAAAATAGTTTACGATGAACCGAGGATATCATATTTTATTTCAAAACTCAAAAACTTATTTCAAAACTCAAAAACTTATCTCAAAACATTTCACAAAGTACAAAAGAAGGACTTAATTCCCGTAGACATTTTCAGAGAGGCAAAGCTTTGGGACTAATTTAAAAAACTGTAGGTTCAATAAAGGATATGAAAAACATAACAACAAGATAGAAATAATGTT
This sequence comes from Tinea semifulvella, assembly GCA_910589645.1. Taxonomy (NCBI): domain Eukaryota; kingdom Metazoa; phylum Arthropoda; class Insecta; order Lepidoptera; family Tineidae; genus Tinea; species Tinea semifulvella. The sequence goes on from OU342604.1 coordinate 4,812,867, forward strand.
ACAACTAAATATTAAACATATACTTGAACATAAACATATAAATAAAACTTACAAATTTTGTTTGGAGCCAGTTAGAAAATGTGAGATTTTATTACTTGAGACTTTATTAAATGATGATTTGGCTGATGCTTGCCGTATGTCTACTTATTAAGTAGATTTATCCACAATTTTTTATTATATATTTTTAGGGACTTTAAATGTACAAAACAAAATGTAAAAGACACTAACTACTAGCTAAAGTAGTAAAAGTGAACATTTTAAGCTCAAACATTCTAAAAAAAATATATATAAAACAATAGGAATATGATTTGCCTATATATGAAAGGGCATAGGTAAAAATAACACTATATAATCCATAGACAAAAAGGTGTCAAATATAAAGGACAAACGAAAAGAGAACCCTAATAAATGATTTAATGTAAACAAAATATGTATATGCATCATGCAAGCGAAATTTTATTCATAAAGGGCAACGCACTATGCAAAATTGCACGTATTCTTTGTCGAACAAAAGACATCCCCTCCTTTATATATCTTCAAAGAACGAAAGAGAAAATAGCTATGGCAAAGAAATTAAATAAGCAATTATTATAAATAATAAAAGAGGAATCTCTAAATAGACAAGTTTAATTAAAAATAAATTAAAAATGGACAAAGGTGAACAATGAAAGTTAATAAAAGCAGATGTTGTGATGACCATTTTCATTCATCAAGCTACCTGTATAGCTTCACCCTATTGGATTCCACCGAACTTGAATGGTCAGTTTTTAGTTTATAAATAGTAAATATCGGAAATTACTTCTCTTATACTGTAACAATTATTCAGACAACTAGGTTTAACAAAACGAGCCACCCATTTTTGTATAAGATTTAATGTACGTATCCAATAAAAATAAAGAGTGGATAAATTCATAAAATGTTAAAGATCTCGGTATAAAACCGCGAGTCGTAATCAAGAACGATGAGAAAATCCAGCAATACAAATGTGAGATATCACACTTTATAAATAACAGAGTTGTAAATATGTGGAATAAAATACCAGAAGATATATTGAAGTCCACAAATTTAGGTAGCTTTAATTTATATTTAATGTAATATAATTAACTACGAATAAAACAGTTTAATATTATTAAAAAAAAAAGTTAACTTTTTTCAAACCAAACTTGACAAGTGGCTAGTGACAACAGAAATAGACTATGGTGATAACTGTCAATTTTATAAACTTTAAACCAGTGGCTGATATAGGTACAGCAATACGCTGCTCGCCCATTAATCAATAATATGTTTAATATACATACATGATTGTTTGCCATCAAAACTAAGCTAAAGATATTAACTAATATTTGACCTAGTCTATAGAATAATCAACCCTAAAAGATGAACAGTGTCGGGGATGATAACTTTACATAAGATTAAAATAACATTGTGGGAACTTTATATTTCCCAAAACACGGTTTCCCTTAAGCTGGATGAATCACCTCAATTTTTTGACAATAAAAAGATCTGGAGGCACGGACATGCACTGTTGCGGCCCCTTTTGTCCAAATTTGCTGCATAAGAACCCCTGTATTTTTTCAAGTCGTGGGAACACGCCAAGTTACCTGTTCAAGTAGGGTGTATATTCCAACCCTCGGATTAATTATAAAAGTGCAATAAATTACAATCATCGTATTTTGATTTTAATCACGCGTGCTCGCTAGTTTCTTTGGAATTGGAGCATTAAATTATAGCCTCTTTTTCTTATTAAGCTTATTCTTTGAAGCTTAGTAGTTAGTATTGTAGTATTTCCTTCCTTTTCATTTTGATGACAAGACTTGTTGCTGATCATAAGTTAATCAGCTATTTTAATTTTCGCATTTTCTCATCTTCACGCACACTTTAATAATCCACAACTTCATATTAGGAAATTTGTGTTTTATATAATAAGATACAAACTTTTCTTTCAGTTTCTACACTGTCTACACTTTCATCCAGTTTAGTATCTCGCCTTGGTTACATTTAAAGTGGGTCAAATAATCAATTACTAACAGCCTGTATTAACATAAGTCCCTGTGTTAATATTCTCACGGTACATTCCCTCCATCTTCGACCAACCATAACTTCTGGTGCAGTATGGCGTTCGTCACGCTTACTCGATGATACGTCATTAATGGTTACACTCAGCATGTTTCATGTATATTTAAATATAAGTTAAATATCATTTACATGGTCAACTGAGCACAGATGTACAAACTCAATGAATTTCAGGTAATTCTTTCAAAATGTTATTAATATGTAATTTAAGACTGTTTCAAATTTACAGAAAATTTTAATCTAAGATTATTTATAAGAACGTAAAAATTACATTATAAAAATTATATTCAAAAGGACGACAGCTTGGAGAATGGAATCAATTTGGTTCAATGCACAAATAACAAAACATGGACCAATTGTCAGATATTGAATGTTACGAATGTATTCAGTTTTACGACAGTTTTTATGTTTGCAATCAAAAGATTTAACTTGACATTCCCTAAGATTGCGAGGCTTTTTGATTTTTACAGATGAATAAGTTTTAAAATTGGACGAAATATTTTTTTACATTATAGGTAATATCCTTAGACACAATTTGAGCAGCTACTATTAGCACAATATTTATTTTATTTAATCCGCTTTTAAGGCTTTCTTGTGTTTCTTAACAAAGCTTTTCATCAAATCGGCATTACGTAATTAGAATTAAGGAAGGAACTACGCAATTGTTGGAAAGGATCAAAAATTTGTATCAGTTACTGCCTCCGTGGTCTAGTGGATAACTCCGTAAATGTAGATGTTTTGTGATATTTCTAAAGTATCATTGACCAGCTTGCTAATGATGGGTCTATAGTAAAATTAGCTAAATATGAACCCGCTTCTTTAAAAGCGCGGTTTCTGACCACCTCGGAAGGGATACGATCGTGATCATGAAACTCTTACTTCCTTGAATTCAACCTTTGATTGCCATCAGACGGATGTGGAGTCATTATGTCGTTCAAATAATAATAACAACAAATAAAGAGGACCAGAAAATATCAATACTAAAGAAGTCTTTTTGTGTTTATTTAAAACATACCCGGAAGGTAAAGTTGTGATAAAAACCCTCATGCCAACTTAACATGCAACAAAATATAGGTACTAAAACCGTAAATTGGTCGCATAGGGGCAACCTCGTGAGAAACTACCTAAATGTAGTAATATTTTTTTACCAGTATAGGTGTAATTATTATATTAATCCTTGGTCAAACTTAATTAATATTTAAATCAAATGGTAGTCAAATTGCTTCTACAGTATTGTTGTACTAGCCCTATTCGGTTACTTAGTCGCAAACGTTATTAGTGGACGTTATTTACGTCAGATGTTGCGTCATAATTACAACATATTATTCAATTCTCAACTCTATAAACGCTCGACATTGAGCTACTGTGCAAATATCAACTTTAATAGCATGATAAAAATATAGTTAACGGACTCCTTTAAATAACGTTTGCGCTTAAGTAACAGAATAGTGCTACAGGTTTATTAAATTGACGTAAATACACTGGCAATATATACGAGTATTTTTGAAATATGTTTTTTTATGGCCTGGTCCGCCTGAACCCAAATTACTGTAAATTAAACTTTTTTTTCCATCAAAACAAGTGGAAAGCTCATCGATGTCTCTAACGTACAAGACGTGTAATATCATAAAGGTCACGTATACTTTTTTTTTAATTTTCCATATTTATTTTCATACTGAGCTATGGTGTCTCAGAAGCTAACTAAGAAAAGCGAGGTTGGCGAGTTTGCGACATTTATGAAGAACTGAGTATTTATGAAGACCTGCAATCAATTATTGATGTAAGTTGTTATTCTGATGTAATGCTAAAGGGTTTCCATGAAACTATAATATTTTGATTTAATCTTTTTGTTTTATACTAGGACATGTGTGTGACCTTGCGCCCACCTGGTGGTAAGTGGCGCGCAAGGTCTATGAATGTTAGCAACTGGAATCAGACAATCATGACTGGCAACAGTCCCGAACACTATGCCGGCTTGACTGGGCATAATGGCAATTACAGCCTGATCCCGAAACGTGTGGATAAACTTTACTAGTTTTATCGGCACAAACGGTGGATACTTCACTGGCAGACTGGGCAAATTACCACTTTTAGTCCGTCGTAATATTTATCATAACTTCCTTATTAATTTTGGAAAGGGTTATCTGCTTCGAACAGGGGTTTTAGACTTTGTCGCTCGCTATCTACACATTACCATGACATGTGGGTTTCGTAAAATTTACATAAATACATCGTAATCTTGGAGATCTACATTGCATAAGTAATGGATTTTGAAGAAAACGGAACCATCACACACATCGGCACGCGCTGTTCTGCAGCTGTCTTGTCAAACCGTCGACATATAGGAGTAATAGTAAAAAAAATACAAACTTAATAATATAAGTATTACTCTGGCCCTAAAATACCGAAGTTGTCTAATGTGTTATAATAAAAAAAATACATGAAAAATGTTCATTACAAAACAAATGTGGCACTGGCCCCTGAGGTAGGTTTTTGGCCGGTGCGACAGGAGCCAGTTTCCATACAACCTGACTATAACATTGAGAGTACATTTTTTAAATAAGGAAAATAACAAAACAAAGAAAATCAAATATTCAAATCAAAATTTGTTATAATAGGTGGTAGGCAGACTGATGATGGTAATTTGGCCATCCTGCCGGGGCAGAGAAGTATCCACCGTTCGTGTCGATAAACCCAGTAAAGTGTATCCACACGTTTCGGGATCAAGCTCGAATTGCCGTCATGTCCAGGCAGGCCGGTGTTAGGGACTGATTCAGTCATTAGTCGGATTCCAGTTGCTAACATTCATGGAGCTTGCGCGCCACTTACCACCAGGTGGTACGTAGTAAGCAAGGTCACATGTGTTACTATAAAAAAGTCTAGTCTAGTCATAGTCTGTCGGAGCAGTATTATCGATAAATGTGGACGCTTTTAAGGATGAGACCATAATATAATAATAAATAATTTACTATTGTTTCGGTGTAAGTTTTTTTAATTGTATAAAATGAAAAAAATATTTGTCTTAAATCTAATGATATATTTTAATGCAATATAAGTATTTTAAGTAATTTTTATATTTTGTTCAACCTTAAAGAATGCCTTACGGCGTTATGGATCGCCTATTGATTATGTTTTTAAGTGTAATAAAGTATTATAAATGTCCATAATACTTGCATGTATTTAGTCTATGTAATTGCTTAGTTTGTAGTGTATTGATAAATTAGACTATTAGATTGCTGCACCCTGCCCATAATCTCTCACTATCCCAAAAGTTACTTCTCAATTTTAAGTTTTGGTGCAATAAATAATTTAAAATAAATAAATAATATTTATAGCTACAAGTCTGCAGAATAATTTGTTTTATCAGGTCCTGTATTTTTAGATATACGTCTACTAAAATAAAACTGAATATATTGTAAGCTACTACGCATTGTATACAGTCAATATTAAAATAATACTTATTTCAACAAAAATAAGACTTAACTTAATGTATACCCAGAAATAGGTATTTTGTGGTAGTGTACCATTAAAAATCGATTCCTGCATTCTCTGTAGATTTTTTTTTTGAGCCATTGTTGGAAAGATATGTCCTTGCTTGGTTAAAAAAAAAGCAACAAAAGATCATATGGTCAGAGTTACTGCAGAATTTGTTTAGGATTTCAATATTAATTTTACTATAAAAAAAAGGGATTGAACAATAAATCTTATGAAATTTATACAACGTTGGACGTTTTCCTATATCATGCATCTTAAAAAGTATCTATGTATGTATCAACACGACCTTAATCTATTGCTGGGTAGTTAGTCGCACACGTTTTTACAATGTATACGATTAGCTACTTCAGTTATTGCTTTTATTATATTAATTAATTTTCCATGAAAATGCATGTTCGCGCCGTTGGCGGTAATTCGACCAATTTTGGATAGTTAGGCGTTATTGTGATTCGTCGGTGCGTAAACAGACATCCTAATTTGTTACCCCTATTCTTCCTGTCTCTTTCTCGCCGCTTGCTTTCTATATTACCCATCCCGCTCACTAGCACAAAGGCCGGTGCTTGCGCACTGAAGAGAGGCAGTGCCGAAAACGTCGAAATTCTCATTAGACTGTACGATTTTGTTTAATACAAGTGTTAGTATTAGTAAGTATGTACGAGCACTCTCCTCTGCAAATAGTAATGTTCTTTTCCTGTAATATATTTCTTGTGTAAACAATAAGTTTGGAAACTCTTACATCTCTGAAGATGTGGAATGCTCCCCTAGCCAGTGTGTGTCCCCATTCCTATAATCTGGAGTTCTTCAATTGTGAAATATCTTCTTAATAGGCCGGCATAATGATAGACACTAATGTCGGTCGTCAGTTGCTCTCATTGTTGTGTTGTGATCATCAAAAAAATAAAAAAGTAGCTTCAATAAGACAAGCTTGATAAATATTTAATCTAGTACCTAGATAGAATTTAAAGACTTGTTAGAAAAAATATAGACATAAACAAGACTTGCGAGTTGTTTTTTTTTTTATTAACACAGTAACATGTTTTTTTAACAAGAACAGTAATGTTACCCCATATCTATATATTTTTATTTTTTTTAAAGAAACAGGACCGCACTTACAACATTCAAATCTACATAAATCTTGCTCCAAATAATATTGCAATTATTTTTTGCTAATCTCCTTTATGCCCCAATAAATTCAAGAAAGAAACACGAAGGGGAATGTACAAGTATCAAAAAAGACAAAAAACTATACCAGATACAATTTTTAAAACTTTGAACTTTAAACCGGGAGAAACCAACCCGTGTACCTACAATACTCGCTGCTAAAAAGATTATTCAGCCTATTGCCAAAACTGACAAAAGAAATCGGCAATCTTATGTGCCGTCCGTCATGTACAAAAATAATAGGGCAACCCCGCCATCTTGACGTCCCCTTTTTGTAACTTATGCAAGTATACAATATTATTTCTTTACAACGTCTACCGGGTGTCAAACCAGCTGGGTCTATTCAATGTTTTAGAAAAAATATTCGAGTAACGCGCGTCTTGGAAGGTGCGCTGGACTGGTTTCTTATTAAACTACATATCAACTATTTTGGATAGGAAATTGGTGCTTATTCATATTACCATAAAGAACAGACTTGTATGTAGTCGTTGTATACCTACATTTATTACCCCGGAAGATCCGAACGATCAACCCTTTTAAATAGCATTTAAATGTGGAATATAATTTATAAGCGCCCGTGAGCTTATCGTTCTTTGTTGCTGTTATCAGCCTTCAATACATTTAGATGATGTAATTTGACCTATAAATAAATGTATACGATACATAAAATACCATTGTCGATGCCGATAAGTCCAGAATATTTGTAGTTTACTAAATAGTAACACAATATATATAATATTTTCGAATATATATGTATATATATATATTCGAAAATACACGACTTACGGTTTGAACTGAAATTTTAAGTAAATTAAATTTGGTAATGACGATAGCTGTTCTTTGCACTAATGGTTCATGTATCTTATGGTGAATAAAAAAATAAAATAAAATAAAAAACTGCTTGACCATCCACCTTACTCACCTGATCTAGCCCCAAGCGACTTATTTCTGTTCCCTCAGCTAAAAATTGCGCTCGGAGGACAGAGATTTTCGTCAAACGAGGAGGCTATCACCTTTTTGAACAATTATCTTGTAGAAAAGAATGCCGAGTACTATTTGGACGGGATAAAGAGATGGGAGCATCGCTGGGAGAAGTGTGTAGTTACAAGAAGACTATAATAATAATAATAAAAATAAAAAAATCAGAAAAAATGTCTTGTATCTTTGTTAGGTCGTAAATTTTTCAGACCACCCTCGTACATCATTACAGCCCCTGGTTTACACTGTGGAAGTAAAACTAAATCGTCATCTACTGCTAAACTATTCAAAAGTGCACGTCGGCCACGACCATAACCGGATAACCGGTAATGCACTGTCATAGACTAATTAATTCTAGGCTATGATTGAAAATAAAATAAAACAAAGATATTGAAAAACTATTAACCAAATTTCAAAGGACAGATTATGTAAACTAAGTAATTGATTGGAAATTTCACTGAAAAATTAAAAAAATATTGAATCGTCTGAAAAAAAAAATACAATAGAAGATATTAAAAAAACTGAAAGTAGTACTGCGAGTAGTAGTATAGGTAGTCAATTTCTTATTCGATTTAAAACTTTATGTATGACTCATAATACACTTTAGCATTCTGCAAGTAATGGAAAACCATGTCTCAACCTGAGTTAAATTTGTAAAAAGTGCACCCCCACCCTTGGGGTAACCAACCCCATATTAACTAGAACCTGGCTGCATTTAGTGATGCACCGTGTGAAAGCTGTTGCAGCACTCACCCCAATTACATTGGTATTCATAGAAAGGCCATGTCACATAGGGATGTGCATATACCATACTATTTTGTATCGATAATTTTTAGACGTGCATTTATTTATTTATAATAGGGTAGCCAACAGTGCATCACACACTTATTTGTACTTAACACTAATTCAGAAGTTAGATGTTGCACCTGTTATAAAATTATATATAAATATACAATATTATAAAAAAAATTATAAGTATGTATACAAAAACTAAATATTATTCGATTGTTTCTTTAACCTTCCGATATCGATACTTTCGCAACTTAAAAGTTAAGTATTATCACATATACGAGTATTATCAGAGTGGGACGACCCCCCGCCAGATGGTCGGATGACCTAAAGAAGGTTGCTGGTATAGATAAAGGTTGCAAGAGACCGCGTGCAGTGGCGAGCCTTGGGGTACGCCTATATCTAGCAGTGGAGAGATACAGACTAATAATGATGATGATATTATAGGCCCATCATGACAAGTAGCAAGGTGACTCCAGCGTAACAGACTCGAGAAATGTCACAAATCAATTAAATACATATTTTTGTGTGTTCTTGATCAGGAATCGGGCCCAGCACTTCTGCGTTTAAATTTACAGCCTTTAAACACGGATGCAGTTTCGCAAACTTGTTTTTTTTTTATATGCGTTGTCCAAGAATAGCTTATTCCGAAACTTCTTTTTGTACTATATTTTAATACTTTTTAGTTGACAGACCAATAAATGTATAGAAAATAAATAAAAGAATATCTTAAAATAGCTTTAAATAAACTTTTAAGTAAAGTCCAAAAAAATATTAATTGATGATTAAAAATACACATAAAAATTGATCCTGATTGATTCGATAGTTACTATCGCTTAAGAGACTCATCTACTTAATTGGTAATCTTTTGTATTTAATCTGATGCGGAAACGTCGGCACATAGATTATCGATAACAAAATCAATCGACACAAAGGACGTCCCTAGGTAAAGTTCTTCGCACCTTGCTCGTTGACCATCTGCCGTCGCACACGTGAAGTAATTAAGGCCGACTTCAGATCGGGGGTGCCACCCTCAAAGGACTGGTCATTTACCTCGAGGGTTGTGCAATAGCATGGGAATTTACCCCTGTACTTATTCTTGCATTTAACTCCTAGTTGTTTTTTTCACTTTGGTGGGAAATTTGAGACGCTTACAAGGAGGAGCTTTACACTATAATAGGCTGGCTACTTGTCATTTTTATAAAAGTTTATTTACTTACGGAATCCTGAAAAAATACTTTAGATTGTGCTTGAATTTTCACTCAGAAACCCTGCAGTTGCAAATGGCTGCGGGATGACGTCACGTAATAGTAAATAAATAACTAATCTACGAGACTAACATAACTATTTGCTTTTATCTACGTTTAGGTTCCAAATGATGAAATCCAAATCTAAATCCAAAAAATTAAAGAAAGCATAGGGACAAAAATAAGGAAAGAATGAAGAGAGATTGACAAACCAGATATATAATGCGAAAATTGTGGGTAAAAGAGGCCCTGGCAGACCGAGACTCCCATATTACGATCAAATTAATAAAACAATAACTGCAAACAAAAGGGCATGTATGAAGAGGTTGATGAATGTCGAAGAAGCGAAAGAGGTATGTCGTGACCGTGACAAGTAGCGCTCAATTGTATCTGCCTGCCCCGCAAGGAATTTGGCGTGATGTATGTTAGGTTCCAAATTATTCATGTTTCTTTTACTTTGGGCAAAAATACTCGGAAAATTCAACCTAATTAGACAGATTTACTTGTGGTAGTTTACAATATTGAGTAATGTATTGAGGTTTTTTTTATTAAAATATAAATGATTTTGTTAATTAAAACGAAAATCAGTGTGTCTTTAAGTACTCTGATAAAATAAAAATTATGAAGGTTTTTTTCAACTACCCTATTATTTAAGAAAAAAAAATCCAACTCTAGAATTTTAATATTTAGTATCTACTTTGGTTTGTTACTAGATGTAGGTAGTACACATTAGGCTACAAGTGACGCTAATGCCAGCGATAAGATGCCTTTTTACACTAATGTCTTCAGAAAGAAATATACAGATTGAGACAGCATTCCACATCTTCAGCGTGGGAAAGATGTGATCTAGGAGTTGTTAAATGTATACTTGTACGTACGAAGGCGCCTAGTCAGTGTAAAAAACTATGAGTAACAATTTACATGCTGTAAATGTGTTGGTGTTGTCACAGGAAAGCTGATGAATGTGTTTAAAGTTTAAACCGGTAATGTGTGCTTATGGCTTTAGCGAACGCCTACACGTAGCAACCTTGAAGATATAGGTGCGTCCGAAGGTCACGAGCCTCACGAGGATAATCCGGATGAATCCAAGGTCGACGGGGATATGTCCAAGTTTAAACCCTCAGAGGCCTCATCCTTCGTAGTCTTACGATTAGGTTTGATTTTTAACTAACTTCACTTCTTTTAAACAGCAAAAAAAAAAACAGTTCCCGTACGGCTCACAATCGTAGGAAACTGAATCCTTAACCTTAGCTATACTCCAGAAGCTAAATAAACACTAATGTTTTGACTATTTGCATAATAAGTTTGACTACAAGTCGTACAAACGTTCCTTCAGACACAGGTCTTTTGTTTAACCTTCCCATGAACGGCCTGGTAGGCGCCCGGGGCTGCTTCAAGCATGCCGCTGCCAAAATATGTAATGATCTTCCACCGCCCGTTCGGGACGCGATAGTTACAACGTTACGCACTTTCCGTAAATTGTGTGCTGCTTGTGAAGCAGGCTGGGGCAGCTCCAATCTAGGTTTCGGTTTTTTTATTTATTTATTTATTTATTTTCTTGGTTTTTTTATTTGTTTTATTTTTTAAAAGAAAAATCTATGAATTTTGTTTCATTATTTTTTTATAACTCCTTTTAATATTACTGTTCCATTAAATTAAAATGTTGGCTATGGTATAATAACAGAGGTTGTTGTAACCTGCTTCCAACACCATTTTCTGAACCATAGACCATTTTGTCATAATATCTTTGTTTTTTTTTAACTATATTTAATATTTTTATTAACTCTTATTTTTGTGACAAATATAAACTGATTTTTTATTTTAGAAGTGGCTTCCAAGATATTAAGTATAAGATAGAGCTTGCCACTTGTCATGATTGGCATATGTAAAGTTGGCTAAATGTGAATCTCGTTATTTATAAGCGTGATTTCTGACCACCCCGAATGGGAAACGGTCGTGATGATGCTATAGAGCTGGCATTGTAGTTATTTTCATACAAAAATATTGTTACATATTTTTTTACCTAATCTACTTTGTTCCTTCTTCTCTTATCGAAGAACAACGTGTTTTACACTTTCGTAGCATGAAGTCAGCATATTGTCAACAACAGAATCTTGAAAGTGCACAAAAAAGACGTCCATAACCGGCAATTCACAGTCATAGACTAATTGATTGTGAGATAATTGTCCTAGCTATAATTCTTATACCGTTTGCTTCTTGCCCCATGGTGGCCTCCTATTTGGTCGACAATGGATGGCGATTTAATCGCGCAATGGATGTAAAAAATGTTTAACTGATGAAAATAGTTCTTTGTAAACTTCACACACTAGTTCAGCGAGCACCTGAGTTTTTTTGGATCTGGTTAGCGGCTGCAAATAATGTGTAGCATTCACTGTCGTAGCAAGTATGCATTTCTTAAATGGCTCCTAACAAGATACCTACTTAGTGTATGTATATATATTGTATTGTATGTATTATTGTGTGTATGTATGTATGTGTTTATGTGTATATATAATTTACATATTGTTTATTGCTTACGATGTGATCGTTTAGTTATATATTTAATATTTACTTTCACCCACCGTTCACTTTAAATGCTTTACCTATCTCTAAGGTTGGCTGTCAGAGAATGTCTAGCGGCATTAAGCCCGCCCCTTGTACATAGTGCAGTTTTAAATAAATAAAAGTATAGGTATCGTCAAATAAACAGCTGGGCTATGGTGGGCAAGGTTCACAGTTCAATGAAAATAAAAACCTTTCTAACTTAATTGGTGTATAATTACTTTTATTTAAATGAAACAATATCATCTACTGTCCCTTTCATATAATCATTTTTAAATAAAATTACATCAATAACTTACAACAATAGTACTTTTTATTTGAAATTTACTAATGATGGTATTTTTTTTTTAACTATAATTATTTTATATGTATGTATAATTAATTTAAAACTTAATTTAAATAAAATAACATCGTCTACGGTTTGTTTCTTGTAAATATTTATTATATTTTATTAATATATGTATAGTATCCAATGTCCTCAAATACAAATAAAAAGCTGTCTTTGTTAATTCTACCGAATGTCCTTTACTAACTTTACACCTATTTAAAGAGCAAAAGATATAGATTGAAAATTTGTAAAAGTAAAGTGAAGTATCATCACGACTGTTTCCCTTTCGGGGTGGTCAGAAACCACGCTTTTAAATAAGTGGATTCACAATTAGCCAACTTTACTATAGGCCCATCATGACAATTGGCAATCTCGTCGATGTCTCTAACGTACCAAACTCGAAAAATATCACAAATAAATTAAATAAATTATTTCGAATTCAGTAGGTTCCTTCAAGTCTAAATCCACGGACTTAACCGCATAACTTTAATACCTACCTACCTATTGGAAATCGGGAAGCCATCTTAAAATGAGGTAGGTATTTAGGTCATATTACAATGTTTTATTTTATATTATATACCTATTATAGGTTAAAAAAAATACCAGAAGTTGCTAATTATAAGTAAGTTAACCAGATGACGAAGAATGAGAGTGGCAGGAAATCGTATGAAGTTGGAGGAATGCTATATTCAGATGTGGAGACACAGGCTGATGGTGATAAAATTAAACTAATTAAAACTTGCATGATTTACAAAAACAATAACAAATGTAGGTATTTAAGATAAAAAGAATAAAAAAACTTACTTCCTTCGGCCGCTTGTCTGCAAAGTGCTATTGTCAGTGGAATAGTTAAAAGATTCCCCAAATATCCGGTATTGTAAGTCCTCATCCTCATTATTACTTAAATATTGCATTGCTTATAGATATTTGTGAAAATATTTAGAAAAAACCAAGATAAACACACTCCGTAAACTTTAAAATTAAAACCATCACGATTAAACACGAGTATTTTTATATAATTATCACTTTTATCCGAAATTAAACACGCGATTTAGTTATTATATTGTTAAGATGTAAAAGTTATTTAGTTCTTATTTAATTTTTAACGCGAAAGTTGAATCACGGCCCATTCCCTACACACGGCGAGCCGGACTGGCGCGCAGCCTACTCGAACAGCGACTGAATGGCGGGAAATTGTTGAATACCAACTTGCCCCGCACGCCCCCCGCCCCAAGGCACAGGACCAAAATTCCTTATGCTTATTGTTGGTAAAAAATATACTTATGCGCATGTGAACATCATATAAAACTAAAGATAAGTATTTATTTGTTATTTTATTCATTTTATACACTTTAACATGGTATTACAGTATATACTCTTATATACTCTTTCTTAAATTAACAAGAGGTTCTTGCGTTTTGTCGACTTTCGGGTTGCACATAGGCATGTAGTCTACCTTAATTCTGACTTGCCTGGTGGGTTACTGCTGTACCAGGTATTGTATTCTCATAGGTACTGATAACTAAATTTAAAAGGTTATTAATTGATCGTTGTGGTGCAGTTCTGTATGTTTTATTTTGTAAATCTGATATAGCTGAGTTTTCCTTGCAGATTCCTTTCTCAGTCAGATGAAACATTAACAGGTCACTGGAATTTGCTAAGCTGCTGGTCTTCTGCTAACAGCTTACTTATTGGACCACTTTGCTGGTTAGTCTTCTACTAGCAGGAGTAGAATCATTCAAAATAATTAAATTAATGACGTTTCATAAATGCCTGTAATAGGTTTACGTGAATTAAGATATTTTGACTTTGACTTGACTTACTCCAATACACCATGAAAGGAGGAGTCAGAAACACCTAATATTATTTACAAACATTCATAAAAATTAAAGAAAAAGCCACAATCTATAATAGGAAACAATAAAATACATTTCAATGTTGCCAGCCTTAATTAAATCTATATTTTTTTGCCAAAGAAATGTAGTATACCTACAAAGTTAAATTTAGAATTAATAAAAATATATGTTATTTTATCGATTCTCACAGAAGTACCAACATTTGATATTACCAAACTTTTTAATCCTTAAATAGGATGAATAGGTAGTCAATAATTTTTTTTTATACAATAATCAGCTTACTTTTATTTAAAATACATAAAAATAATTGGAAAAAAAAAAATAAAATTGTGTCAGGCTACCCTATAGTGAAACTTGAACATACTCGTACATAATCGATTATAATAAGAATTAAAGAGCTAAATACTCACTCTTCTTTAATGATTAATTCTTCAGTTTCAATTTTAGGCTCCAGTGACATTTTCTCTCGCAGCAACCGAAGCCTTTCCATCTGCATCTGCAGAAATGACTTGGTACCGCCCAACCTGCTATAACAATAAAGACAAACTCATCGTTGTGACTAGGGTCTCTCCCCTAGAAAGTTTTATTTATAACTGTAACTCTATGAGAGCTATGGGATGTCACATAAAACAAATAGCGGCTGGCCCAGATGAAGAAGAGAAGACAAAATTCTATGAATTTCATGGATTCATTGTGCGGGTTCCAAAGAGAGGGAAGAAGAATAGTGTCCCAGGCTTAAAAAGGACTAGAGGCCTTTTTTTTTTATTGTGCAACAAGACGCTCATCCACCATTCTGCTCCCTACCCAACTAAATACTGTAAGATTAAGTGCAGTAGCTTAAGATTAAATAATAAAATGAAATATTGACATTGTATAGCTATTTGGATTTAAGTTTTGACATTATATAACGTGTACTTGCTAACAACTTGTGTTATTCCTACTAACCATTAATGTTTTCCCTTTCAGTGTTTGCGATGCACCGCATCGCCCTTAAAATTATATAATTTTTAAATAATTAATGCAAACGTGAAGTTGGCATAAATGCCTCATCGGCGATTGCCATTCATTTTTAAAAATAGAAGAAGAAGATGTTCTGGAAGGGATATCTCCAGCAGTGAAGGTCTAGGGCGCTGTTCTAGGGGCTGAAATGATGATGATGATGGTGATATGAAGCCTTGTATTATGTTCCTTGTATGAAGCCATCCTACATTACATGCTGAAGCTGAGTGAGACATTACCACAAAGCCTAATATATGTTAAAATGTTAATATATTACTGTTGTAACATATTATACCATATTGTTTTTATGCAATAAAGTATTTGAAATAAAATAAAGGATTTATAAATAAATAAAATAGGGACACACCCCATCCACTAATCTTGACTCCTTTCTCTAGCCAATCAAATTATATTATTGCTCTCTTGGAACATAATAATAATGTTATATATTTTTATTTTTTTCATCTCATTACAGCCCCTAGAATAGAACGTCAGAACTAGACCTCCACTGTTGGAGATTGGCCTTCCAGAACATATACCCAAGAATTTGGCCTACACTCGCCACGCTGGCCAGACAGGTTGGCAAGGATCTAACGACAATTATTAACAAATCCACAAGTTGGTTATAGTGGGACCAAGACCAACGGCTTAACATGCTCTCCGAGTCATGGGAACGGTGGTGTTGTAAATCTATGACAAATGCACGTAAGAAAATTCAATTTCTCATTGGTACATGCTGGGGGGGTTTGTAGGATTTTAAGGAAAGAGCTCTTACAACCGAGGCCCCACCGCGCCATATATAATATAATAATAATAAAGTAACTAGCATGTGTGACTTACAAAAACTAGAAAATGACGTCTGTAAAGGATTTAATGGCTCATTAATGTGCGCTGGTAAATATTAAAAACCATGGTTGTGAGGATTGAGGTCCCATGTGGAGGGAGCTTAGATAATGTAAACAAGTAGTTATTAAATCAGACAGTCTTGGTCAGATAATAACATCATATAGCATATGATGATAAGAGCGGTGGTGGCTCTGCTTTGCTTAACATCCTAAAAAGTTGGGTTTGAACCCTGGCATGTACCAATGAGAAATACACTTTTGGTACGTTAATTTGTCATAGATTTATATTTTTTTATTTAACATTTGGTCTTGTTGCACAGTAATATAAGAAAGGACTCCTTTGTAAACCAGCGTATTGTCGGTCGCAAGCCAGAGACACCATTCTTATAATCACACACTATGGACCGTACGGTGAATCCATGGAATGCTTAGAAATTTGTCATCTTTCTACCACCCATCCCCATGGAATCGTCAATAAATGACATTAAAAATTTACATTAAGGTCTAAGACTGTTTTAGGGGCTGTGTATTAGTAGTAGTATTCGGTCTTGCAATATTTCAAAAGATATTCTGTAATAAATACTATTTGTTGCCTAAGTCTAGTTTTTCTTTCTTTACTTTATATCCAGGTTGGTATCCCAAAACCTTAATTAGACCAATAAAATGTTTTAATGCTTAAACCATGCTCTTTTTCTTTACAGTTTAGTAGTTTAGATTGGTTTCCAATTTAAAAAAATATATTATAGAAATATTTTATATTCAAATATTCAGAAATATGTTCCAGAAGGCCCATCTCCAACAGTGGAGGTCTAGAACTCTGTCTTCTAGGGGCTGTAATGATGAACTTGTTACAAATTACTACTTTAGCATTTTTATGTTTGGGGTATACATTTAGGAATCTAAAAGAAGCTAGATTTTTTTAATAATAACCTACCTAATACATTTAAGAATATTTTTTGACAGCTGCTAGAACTTTTAAATGTCCTGTAGGCTAAATTAAATTTAAGTCTTTTAAAAAATCATTTTCACAAATTATTGATCTCAGATAATCGTCTGAACAAGCGATAAACGTGTAGGGATATCAAATAACACGTGCGTTCTGTTATTTGACCTAATTCAGGAAGCATGATAACAAACTACAACTTTGATAACAATTTAATTTATTTCATTGAGCCTAAAATACGCCAACCAAGTGATCTAACTGAACACATCGCTTCACTTGTAGTGCGTTGCATAATCAAATGGCATTGAACTCATTGCGTCGACACTGCAAGAAAATTGTTCTCATTTTCTTAGATTTATGAACAAAATTAAACAATACAAGCGTATTCCAAACACAAAAGACTCTACTATCATTATTTACATCCTTCTTGTCATTTCTAAATTAAGAATCCGTTAAATATTTGAAGATCGAATTCGAAGTAAAAACGTTAAACGGTACTCCAATTGGAAAAACACTGGTACAAAAGTTGCAAAAACATAGGAAATCGGAGCTAAGTCGGATTCAAAGCACCAAAGTTTATTATTACACACAATTCTCTGTACCTCAGAGACCTAATAGTCTATAAATAACACAGGGAAACACTCAAACGTGGTCATATCAGGAGAAAATGGAGTCTTATCGATCGCATACATACCTCGAAGGATCATTTTGCGCCATTTAAATCACAAAAAAAATATACTATAACCCATATAAATGTTATTACATTAATAGATGCCTTTAAAATACATGATTCATTAAATTATATTACACCTAAATTCTTATTATATTCCAAAAATAATCAAAATATTTCATATTTTATAACCACAATTCGTTAGTAGTCGTTACAATCAAAAGGGTCAATATTCCGTCCCTCTCATGCAAGCTCGAAAAATGTAATGCTAGAAAGAGCAATAACTATGAGGAAAGTGACACATGTACAGCGCCATCAAGTGCTATTTACGAGCAATTCTATACTATGGCTGCAACAAAAAAATTGAATATATACTTTAAATCAATTATTGTTTTAATTTATAAAAATAAGAATAAGTTTAAAGGAAACAGCTTATTAAGTAAAAATATCGTTATTGACTCTATTATGTAACTTTAACTTTAGATGGCCTTCCGCGACAAGTTGTGTTGTGTACGACTACTATAGCCCAGCTAAAAGGCCTAAGTCAGTTTATTAGTCATATCGTGTCGTTTTGAGTTGCCTGTCGTCCTAGGTCTACACTTTGATTTATACCTAAATCGACCTAAACAGATTGTATGCCAGAAAAATCGACGACTTGGTAATAACTTACGACTTACGACCAATTGAGAACAATAAATAATTAAACAGTCGAAATTTTTGGTCATCATATTAATGTCGTTTTATTTATTAAATCAATTCTTTATTTTATTCATATGACGTAATTTTAATTAGTTTCTAAATTATTTTTTTAAGCGTATAGTAAGCTATTTAGGTAGATTTGTTGGTGCTGAGCTGGTACATCGAGTAGGTACCTATGTAAACATATTACGCAGGTACTAATCAGCCAACCCCTTACTGAGCATTACGTAAAAGTAGGCTGCATAACCTCGTAACCGAACCCTTTTGTGGATCAGCGTACTTTATTTTGATTGTACTTTATTTATGGTTTAGTTAGAATCACTTAGATAAACAATAGTAAATTATATTTTTCAATGCCAACAAAGGATGGATATTCAGCGTTGGCTACCGCACGTGTCGACCTTCGATGGTAGGTCCAAATACATTTAGTTAATAATAGTCCCGGATTAATAGTCGGATCTACGCATAAGCTCGTGCTTCCAAATGACGAAGGTAATATTTGTTGTATAGAAAAACTGTCTAATCCGGGCCACAGTGGTTGAGCTTTTTGCATTGCTTACCAGACAGGACTCACGAATCCCAGCCAAACCCATTCATTGGGCCGAAAATATTAATTGGACAACGGCCAATACATCAATTATTTTCGTAATTGAATACGTGAAGTACATGGCTGTTACAAAGGGTACAACCCTTACTTTAAAAATAGTTTTGTGACATTTGTGGTTGGTTGATTTCCCGCCTTTTTGAAATTTATTTTACTTATTGTATATTTCTAAATTGATACCGATTTATGTTTAAATTATTGATTAAAGATGAAATTTCGCGCTATAATGATAGATGCAGCTCCAATGAGAGAATTCACAAGTTAGTATGAGACTATTATTTGGTTATAAAAGTTATAGGTAAGGACTTTTAAAAACAATAGTTCTCTTATTTAATTTGTGTTTTATTTTAGGTATAGTTAATACAATATCAAAGTTATCGAAGGAGGTTATATTGAGATTATCCGAGGAACAAATTTACTTCATAGTAAGTGATGAAAATAGTGGTCCTGCACCTCCTATGTTGTGGTGTGAAATACCAAGAGTAACATTCTTCTCAGAGTACCAAATAGTAGGATTAGACGATGAACATAAAGATATTTACTTAGTAATTAGTTCAGGTAAGAGATTTTACATTAAATAAGGTTGAGTTCCAATATTATAGTTGGGCTTATAGCAGTCATAAGTGCTAGATAGAGTAGTAATTTAATATATTATTCTGATATTTCTATGATTTACTTTCAGGTAATTTAGCCAGATCGCTTACAACACTGAAATCTGCAAAATCTTTAAAACTTAAGTTAACAAAAAAACAATGTCCATGTTTAACATTGGAAATTGAAACGGTAAGAATGTTAGAAATAACTCAGGAACAAACTTGGTACTTTGGGACTGTAGTGTTGCCTAAAGCAAGACCAAGAAGTCTTGGTTTGGTCTTGCATCAGACAAGGTGGTTACAGTCTTGCACTGCTAATCATCATCTTGGTGATTGTGATGACTGTTGCTTCTCTGCACTAACACTCGTATTCCAAACAAAAATGACGTTAGTGTAATAGTTACGATTAAAGTTAAAAATAGAGCTGTGCTGACAGTTTTATTTTGAAGGTCAGCCGTAAGCTGGTACATTAGACACCATTTTTAATTTTAATCGTCTCAATTACAGAGGCTTAATTTTCGTTTGACAGCTGGAAGGAAATGTTGAGTGGAGGAGCCGTTCAGGAAACGTCTTGCAATACAGGTGTTAGTCTGCATGAGACCATTGTGAGTGACCTTTACTCTGTTATCAGTACCATCCTCCACAGAGACCCATCACGTTTCTGCAGACCACTGGAAGAGTTTTTTTTAAATAGTATCACAGTGACCTTTTTTTTTTTTATACTAGCACAACATGTGATCTTGGGCCCACCTGATGGTAAGTGGCACGCAAGGTCATGAATGTTAGCAACTGAAGTCAGACACTCATAACTGCCATCAGTCCCTAATACTATGCCGGCTTGACTATATGCTTTTTCACACTTCGCTTGAAGGACTCCAAGTTATAGGAAAGTGGAAACACAGAGGCTGGAAGAGCATTCCGCATCTTTATCGTACGACAGATGTACTGATGGTAAGTGGCAAAGTCAATGAATGTTAGCAACTGGAATCACGATACTCATGACAGACATTAGTCCCTAACACTATACCGGCTTTACTGGGCATGACTGCAATTCAAGCCTGATCCCCAATGTATGTATTTTACTGGGTGTATTGGTACGAATGGTGTATACTTCCCAGCTCCAGGTCTGCCTACCACCTATTTAGGTCCCTGCAGTCAGAAGGCACTTCAGTCCAGGCACAGCCATTAATTAAAACTAATAAAAAAACATACATTATGAATACTTCCTTTGTAAACCAGCCTATTGTCGATCGCAACCCCGAGACACTATTCCTCTGATCTCTGATTTCCCACACACAAAGGACCTGATGCACGGTGAATCCATGGAATGCTTTCAAGTTTGTCCTTTCTTTAAACTTCTATCATCATTTCATTACAGCCCCTAGAACACAGCATCATAGACCTCCACTGCTGGAGATCGGCCTTCCAGAACTGGAGAATTTGAATTTTGGGCTTGCGACCGACAATAGGCTGGTTTAAGAAAAGGTATAAATCTATGACAAATGTATGTAAGAAAAGTGTATTTCTCATTGGTACATGTTGGGTGGGTTTGAACCGACCTTTGTAGGATTTAAGGTACGCGATCTTACAACCGAGCCACCACCGCGCCAAAACTCCTATACCTACTGCCAAAAAAAGTGCAATAGTTGCAAATCCAGGATTAAGTATGCTACACAGAAAAATAATCCAGATATATCTCATTTTTAACTTTAGATTTTTTATCTTACTACCCACAATATAAAGCTTTTTAATTCTATATTTCAGCCATCCACAACATCTTTACAAACCAGAAATGTGACTCATGATATTCCAGTCTCCATAATTCCCAGAAAACACTGGTCAGATTTTCAGGAACCCAAAATACCTAACCCTGATGTAAGTTATACCTTATTATATGTAAAAGAGAGATATATATATATATTTATAATTGTACAGTATTTAAGGCTATTTGTTAGTTGTACAAAGGGTGTATTAAAGTAGACTTTCTACCTCCACACCAAGCTACTTGTGTTATGGGAGTTAGTTTATTATTCTAGGTTATAACCTATAATATATATATACCTATAATAGGTATGTATGGCATTAACCCTGTGTTTGACTTGTCTCTTTAAGCGCTATTTTTCACTTCATTCCGCTTTCGCATTTGCCAAGTGAAAGTTACTCTATTTGTTTTCATACAAAATTCGGTAAAAGGAAACTTAGCTATATATAAAAATCGTTTATTGACCCAATGGGGTGTATCACTAACTTTTTATCACGATAGATGGCGCATGATAGATGGTACCTAATAGAACTGTCAGTTACATAGAAAACTTGTATTTCTATTACGATGTTTATTATTTTCTTGATATATTACCGAAGTGATTTAAATAATTATATTTCCAGACAGGTCACACAGCGCCATCTAGTTTTCGTAGTAAGCTACGAGGCTTGTGTTACGGAAACTAGATGGTTGATAAACTACATATTATACTTTTTTTTTTTGTAAATATATACATATTATATATATAATAACCCAGACCGAGACAAATTATACAATGTACAACTTGCCCCCGGTGGGAATCGAACCCACGACCTCCCGAGTTCACGGCAACGTTTGTTACCACTAGACCACGGAGGCGATTAAATGCATGCTTAAAAATAAATAAAAAAAAAAAAAGTTATTTTGGAGCACATTATCCACTCATGTAATAATTGTACACATTTCAACTTTTGTACTTGCCAAATTAAGACTGCTAAAGTACATATGAAGACAAATTTCTAAGCATTTCATGGATTCACCGTGCGGTTGCCGGGTCCATCGTGTGTGAGCGAGAGGAGAAAAATGGTGTCTCGGGCTTGCGACCGACAATAGGCTGGTTTAAGAAAAGGAGGATTTTATTTTATTACGCTATAATACGCTCACCATCCACCTTTCTTCTCCTCTCCCTACCCAACCAAATACTGTATGATTCCGTTAATGCCGTCTTGGAAGCTCGTTCCATAAATGTATCTCCTGCAGACCTGCTTAGGCCCAATTCCTTTAGTAAGTGATGCAAAGATTTTGCTGGAACTCCTCTCGCACCAACTTCCACTTGGTAAAGCTGAGTCTTGAACCCGTTCCTGATCATTTCTTCTGTGAGATCATATTATTTATTCGACTTCATGTTGTGGTCTTTTGGAATATCTTACCGTAAATTAACACACAGAACAGATTCATTGCTTAATTAATTAATTAATTTATTTATTTTTAAAGAATCACAGCTTATTATTATTAAACATATAAACTAAGTAGCAATAGTGGAACACAAGCCAAAAAGATTTTATATTATTTAGAGTTCGACAATACAATTAAAACAGAAATAAGAGTAAAATATAGTAATTAGATTTAAATTAATAGTGCAATTGAACTGTGACTAGCAAAAGTAAAAGAAAAATAATAATAAATAAGTGAAAACCAATAGGTTAATGATTATTTACCTAAAACAAAATTAATGAATGAGAGGCAGGAGCAAAATTATACTATATATACTGCCTCCATGGTCTAGCGTGGATTTAGACACGGAGGTACCGGGTTCGATTCCTGGTCGGGGGGACACAAACATATTTATTAGTGTAATACATTTAATTAATATTTAATTTATTTGTGATATTTCTCGAGTTTGGTACGCTGGAGACATCGACGAGCTTGCCACTTGTCATGATTGGCCTATAGTAAAGTTGACTAAATGTGAATCCGCTTATTTATAAGCATGGTTTCTGACCACCCCGAAAGGGAAACGGTCGTGCTGATACTTTACTTTTTCTATATAGGAGTATTCATATATTAGCAAGCGAAGTGGATTTGCAAAGTCAGTCCGGGATAAGAGTTGTCTTGATACTGCCTCCGGTGATTAGTTAGATGTATCAGAGTAGAACATGGCTAAAACGTTAATATCACAAATTAAATACAACATGTGGGTAGGTTGACATTATAATATTAAGGTCTTGACAAATAATCATATAACAGTAAGTAATTGATACATTTTTATTTTCTAGATATCAATATCTCTACCACCATTAAAACAAATCCGCAGTAGTGTGGACCGGATGCGAACCTTGTCCCCCGAGGTCACGGTCCGCGCCTCCTCCTCCGGCCGGCTCACTCTACAAACTGTCACAGACATGGCCAAAGTATCCACCAGATATAGAGACCTCATAGTACACGTTTTTGAAGGTACATACAATTTTCTAAGCATTCTATTGATTCACCGTGCGGGTGCTGGGTTTACCTTGTATGGGAAAGAGAGAGGAGAAGAATGGTGCTGGTTTATAAAGGAGGTAACCTTATGTGCAACAAGGCGCCACCGTGGTCTAGCGGTTAAGTCCGTGGATTTAGACTCAGAGGTACCGGGTTCGATTCCTGGTCGGGACACAAAAATTAATTAATACTTAATTTATTTGTGATATTTCTCGAGTTTGGTACGCTGGAGACATCGACGAGCTTGCCACTTGTCATGTCGGTCTGTAGTAAAGTAGGCTAAATGTGAATCCGCTTATAAGCGTGGTTTCTGACCACCCCGAAAGGCAAACGGTCGTGATACTTTTTTTTTGTAAATATATACATATAAACACCCAGACCGAGACAAATTATACTATGTACAACTTGCCTCCGGTGGGAATCGAACCCACGACCTCCCGAGTTCACGGCAACGTTTGTTACCACTAGACCACGGAGGCGGTCGAAGGTGTAAAATAAGGTACCATTGCCGCTAGCGACATCTACAAAAAGCTTTGCCTGATACACCCCAATGACAAATTTTTAAACGATTTATTTTTTTCAGGGCCAATTGATCATTCAGACTCTGAAACAGAATCTCAAGTGAACGAAGATCTCTCCCAAATGTGCCAATGTAGAGTCGATGCTAAAAAACTATCCATGTTCCTAAGTGCAGATAACATTTCGCACAGCAACACAATGTGCAGTATTGTAAACAAAAAACTTGTACTCCTGTGTCTACATACGGAAGAAAATGTCAAATTGCAGTGCTTCATCAATGGAATCATCTACTAATATCATTATTATACATTATATTAATATCGTATTATATGTAGTGTATATAATAAATATTTCCAAACAGGTCACACAGCGCCATCTAGTTTCCGTGGTAAGCTACGAGGCTTGTGTTACGGAAACTAGATGGTTGATAAACTACATAAGTATTATACTTTTTTTTTTGTAAAAAAATTAAATTATTATACATATAAACACCCAGACCGAGACAAATTATACAATATACAACTTGCCCCGGAATCGAACCCACGACCTCCCGAGTTCACGGCAACGTTTGTTACCACTAGACCACGGAGGCGGTATTATACTTTACATACCTTGTATATCTTTCATTTAAATATTATGTCTTCATAATTAACTGCTTACAATTTGTTTAACTATTGGCCCTAAACGTCTTCTTTTTAAAATATATAACTTCATTTGTAATGACTGTTTGTGCCATAATACAATAAAATAAAATAAATTAATATTTATAGTATGTAGTATTGTGTACATATTAGTATATGTAATTGTCTATATTGATATAATATTTAGATTTAATTTGAATTACCTATTAATTTATTTCTCTCACCGTGTCTGCAGCTCGTTAATGGAACAGGCTGCCATTAACTATCCGACAGGCACAATCTCTAAATATATTAAAAAAAACTTCTATTTTCTTACCTTCTTAAAAACAAAATTTAACTTAACCTCCTCACCTTGGCATATATTATTTATTTATTAAAAAGGAGATGAGTCGAAAAATTTAAAAATGAGATTTTTGCACCTATTGGTTCAAAACATTCATATGCGTCAATGCAATAAGGAGATGAGTCTATACACTGTACAGTTTATTTTACACCCCTACGTACATAGAGGGGCTAGTCGTAACATTAAAATGTATAAATAAGTAAAAAGAGTTCAATCGAGTTATTGCAGTATCGCGCTTTTACCGCCAATAATTCAGTTATGCATAGTGAGATGAGTCGACTCGTACCTAAAGTATACGACTAATGAAATTGAACATTTACTAATTATAAAAATGAGTTGTTTTCTTAATTTGCCTCTAGTTAATTGTACTTATCCCCTTTTTCCTTGACACCACAGATATTATGATTTTATTTATCCCGTAGTTTATTAATTATTATTATTTTTCTCTTATTTTTTATATATAATTTTATTTTTCTGACTCTGCAACCATAATATTCATTCTCACTCTCCGAAGGGTTAGCTGGTAGAGAATACCTTTATGGTATTATGCTCGTCTATGTACATCTTTTTATACTTTGTGTGCAAAAAAGGATGTTATTATTTATTTAATGGTTGCACCTACCTACAACCCAAATGGTTTCATTGTCCCAAAGGTTGCTTGCAAGAATGCCTAACGCATTGAAGCCCGTATGCAATAGTTAAAAAAAAAGATTCTAAGGACAAATAAAAGATTGTTATTTAAAAATAAAATATTTTAATCATACAGAATAACCAACAATATTTAGTGACTTAAGAATTGATACAAATTAAAAATTATTACAGTTTTAGGAAAAAAAAACAATAGATTTTTTTACTTATTTAATGAAATGTGAACAGATGTTGACAATAATAGATTAGATAATAAATTTACGGACTTTTTGGAGATGTTTTTTCACGTTTATACCTTATTTTAGACAAAAAAAAAGGAAAAACATTTATAACAATTTTCTACTATTATACTAAAACATGAAGAGAAGACAAATTAATAATAATAATAAATTCTTTATTGTACAGAACCAAAAATAGTGTGGGTACAAAGGCGAGCTATAATGCTATAAATGCATTTTATACCAACTAACCTTTATTTATATATCATCAAAAAGTCCGTAATATTATTCCGTAATAAGTTGATTGAATACATTTCTCAAAAGTAATCTTAAAAAATGTTGGATTGTGCGAGCGAGAGGGATAACCTTAACAACCGTCTTAGTGCTTGTTGAGTCGAACATGTTATTTATATTGTGTATTTTATTTTAGTTATAAGTTAGTTGGAATGATCTTTCGTTATCCTTTCTCAGGGTGTCGTGGGTTGCTTTGAGTTGGTCTAATTTGGTAGATATTTGGGCGATAGAATTGTCTACCCATTGCATTGAAGACATATGAGCGTTCAGAATGCGGCCGATTTGAACAATCTGAAAAAAAAAACATTAAATAAATTAGCTAGTTTAAAATTAGGTATACGAAAGTGAATATATATCTTGAATGTCCGCAATTTTATGTTCTAGGAAGTCGATAGACTACATTTCTTAAAGGTAGACTTCCCCGCCAAGCCGTCTGGCCAGCGTGGCGAGTGTAGGCCAAATTCTCCAGAAATATGTTCTGGAAGGCCTATCTCAAACATTGTTCTACGGGCTGGATTGTGCCAGCAATAGGGATACAAAAGTTGTTAATGTTGATTAAAGTTCAAATATTTATACTGAATGCGCAAAAAAACACATTATTTCATTTCATTTATTTATAATAGTCCATAGGGACCGTCTGGAACACTTGGTTAAGTCAATTTATAATACTCTGTAACTAATATTAGTTACCTACAGTAAAC
The DNA here is from genome assembly GCA_910589645.1 of Tinea semifulvella. Classification (NCBI taxonomy): domain Eukaryota; kingdom Metazoa; phylum Arthropoda; class Insecta; order Lepidoptera; family Tineidae; genus Tinea; species Tinea semifulvella. Next base: position 4,840,292 of record OU342604.1, read on the forward strand.
GAGATAACACAATCATGGTCAGACAGCTTAATACGAAACAACACGACAAAGACCAGAAACAGCCCAAACTATCAATACAATTATGGAAGAGCCATATTGAATGCTAAATAATCAAATACAGAAAACAAATGTGGCGTCACTTTGATGGACCGCATACGTAATGACGAAATACGCATAAGGGTAGGTATGAAAGAAAGCATAGGGACAAAAATAAGGAAAGGCATGCTCCGATGGTTCGGGAATGTCGGAAAGGATGAGCGAAGAGAGATTGACGAACCAGGTATATAATGCGAAAGTTGTGGCAGACCAAGACTCACATATTACGATCAAATAAATAAAACAATAGCTGAAGGTGCATTAAAAAGCCATCGAAACAAAAGGGCATGTATGAAGAGGTTGATGAGTGTCGAAGAAGCGAAAGAGGTATGTCGTGACCGTGACAAGTGGCACTCCATTGTCTCTGCCTACCCCGCAAGGGATTTGGCGTGAAGATATGTATACTATAATCTAATATAAATTTATAAATATGTCAAATAACAAATATTATTAAACATAGAAATCTGCTTGCTTAAATATAGTATAACAAGATGGGACGAGAAGTTAAATGGTATGAGAATCAAAGCTAGAACAATTGTTAGTTTAGAACAGTGCCTTGCCTGTTATAGCCGTGGTCGATGTGCACTTATAAATTTAATTTGTTGTTTCTCAGACAATATGCCAACCTGCATGCTACGGAAATGTAAAACACATTCTTCGACAAGAGAAGAAGAACAAAGCAGGATCCATCCACAGATGTAATATTTGATCTCTTTGAATAAAACAGTGTTTGAGTAACTTACTGGATCGCTAGTGTCCTGACTTCTATTGGTTTCGTTCAAGTGTTCTATGACTTCTTTAAGATCTCCCGACATTTGCAGTAATTGAGAATCTAGATTTTCTATCAACTGGTACCTGAAATAATAAATAATGATTAGAAAGTGCCCGACTTTATTTGTTCACGGAGGGATATTGCTTATCTTAGCTGGACATCTCAGATCAACAATATAAATCGAAAAGTATTCGCAGCTCTTCATTCTCTTAATAGGCTAAAACATTTCCTGCCTCTTAAAGCTAAAATAACTCTTGCTCAATCTCTTCTTCTTCCTGTTCTTGACTATGCCGATGTCTGTTGTGTCGATCTAACTGAGGAATACCTTAATAAACTAGAGAGACTGCTCAACTCGTGCATAAGGTTTGTATTCGGATTGCGTAAATACGACCATGTGTCAGAGTTTCGTGCTAAATTGAAATGGTTGCCAATACGTCTTCGCCGTAATCTTAGGATTCTCTGTCTTTTATTCTCTGTCCTCTACGAACCTTCCTCACCTAAATATTTAAAAGAAAATTTTTCACTTCTTAGCTCCTTTCATGAAAGGATTCTCCGCTCTGCCCATAACTCTTTACTGTCCATCCCTTCACATCACACTAACTCCATTTCAAATTCCTTCTCAGTCGTAGCTGTGACATTATGGAACAGCCTACCTCTTAGTATCCGTCAGGCACCCAACAGAAGTGTATTTAAAAGACAAGTATATTCACACTTTTTAAAGATGCAATAAATATTCACAATTCATTTCTCTTTTCATTGTTATTGTAATGTGGTTGTATAATATAAATATTAGTTTCTGTTAATGTATATACGTTTAAGTAGTTTATGTATGTATTGTGTATGTATTATTTATGTAGTGTATGTATTATTATTATGTAGTTTAAGTATTAAAATTATGTATTTATTTATAAGTACGTTAATTAAATTAACATCAAAATTATTTAAATATTATTTATTTTATGTTTGTTTTATAAACCTACCATAATTGATACAATGTCCCGAAGGTTGATGGTAAGAGAATGCCAATCGGCATTACATACGCCTTTTGTTAACAAAACAATAAAGTTTTTAAATAAATAAATAAATAAAAATAAATATTGGCTACAGCATTAAAGTATACATACATATGTTCTCTTTCCGGATCTCTGGGAGTGTCAGGTACTCGCTGAGCGAGTTGTTTCTCTAGAGGCTTCAACAACTCGTCCAATTCAGTCTGTTGTGCCAAAACAAAGTCCAGCTCATGTTCTAGACTTTGTTGTTCATTTTTGACGTTTAATACAGCTTCGTTTAGTTCTACGATCTGAAACAAATGTATTTTTTAAATAAAAACCGACTTTGTGGTCTAAGAATACATATCCTTCATGCACTTCGACAATTTTCCAACGTTATACGCATTATAGAGGCTCTCTGCCAACATGTAGTGAGAGTATTATAAAGGCACTCAGCCAACATGTTTACCATTTTGCCAACATGTAGTGAGAGCATTGTAGAGGCATTCGGTAAACATATTTTCCAATTTGCTAACGTTGTAGCGAGATCATCCCTGCCAACATGTTCTCCAATTTGCCAACGTGTAGTGAGAGTATTATATGGGCACTCAGCCAACATGTTTACCATTTTGCCAACATGTGAGAGCATTGTAGAGGCATTCAGTCAACATATTCTCCAATTTGCCAACGTATAGTGAGAACTATATTATAGAGGCACTAAGCAACATGTTTTCCAAATTGTCAACATGTATTGAAAACATTACGTTTCCGTGCCTCAGAGAGCACGTTAAGCCGTCGGTCCCGGTTCCACTAATACAATCCTGTGGAATCGTTAATAGTTATTAAAAATTGACATCAGATCCTTGTTCACCGGTCTGGCCGGCATGGCGAGTGTAGGCTAATGGGAAATTTCTGGAAGGCCAACCTCCAACAGTAGGATTTCTAGGGGCTATGATGATTGTATTTCTTACCTTTTCTCCATTAGCTATGAGCAGTCGGTCCCAGGCGTTGACCTGTGTGGCCTGACTGATGAAGGCCCGTTCTTGTTCCTCCAGAGAAAGCGTCCATTTGTTAATGTTTTCTTCGAGTTGAGAGAAGTTAATACTGGCTACAGGTTGGGGTGCCGATGTTGTGGAACTAAAAAAAATATTTTTATTTTTTCCTGTAATGTAGTTGTTTGCCCTCTATCATATTTAAAACAACTTTAAGGTTGCCTATTGTTTATTGTCTATTAATTTTATATATCGCCATACCCATCCTTTATCCCTCTCATACGCACTAAAACTAAAACCTGCGAGATCTTTCCGAACGCACCTTGAGCATAGGAAGAAAATGTAAATTAATGAACGCGACTCAGCTGTCAGAAGCATCAGTAAGAAATGTGCCAAGGCCATTGCTTGCACAGAATTTGAAGAATAAACATCAACCTTGCAATTTCGAAATTGCGAGAAAAGAAGCCTGCCCGAAAAGCCCAAGACCACCTGCAGTGAATACAGGTAAGTGCGTGTGAGCATCCAGCCCCTTCATACAGTCCACCTTTATAATTTATTAATTTTGCTCTTTTTTCACGCCCGTCCAGTAGTGGTAACGACCGCATACTCGTATTTATTAAGAAAATCATCCGGTTTAGCTATTTTTTGTTTTGTAAATAGTAGTTTACTTTTGTTGATAAGACTAATGTTATTTTTACTATGTATTACTGTGCAATTAAGTTATTTCAAAAATAAAATATTTAGTTTCCGTATCAATTAAGGACTAGTAATAAAATTAAGGTCAGCAGGCGCTTGTTGAAGTACTGACAGTACTGAAAGGTATAGACTATACAATATGGAATGTATAAAATATTTTTTTTATATTATCTAGAATAAAAATAAAGAACGTAAGTTTAAAAAAAAAACATATTTAGTTACCGCGGTCTGTCTGTTATAATATATATGTATAATGTTTCTGCCCACCTTGAAAGGGATACCGCCATGATGATACTTTTTTATATGAATATTTTTATTATATCTCACCATCTTTATTACACCGCGTGTAATTGTTATTTATTTAATAATAAAAAAAAAGTAAAAAAAAATGGAAAAAAGTAGAACTATAGAAATAATGCATATCCCAACGACGAAAAGAATCTAGTAATAAAAAAAACACTAAATGACTTTTTATTACCGCCTTTTGTTCGTTTGGTCTAAACCCACCTTAAAAAGGCAAAATATCCTATGTATAAAATAAGGGAATAAATACTTACGTAGTAGTAGGAATAGTTAGGGCAGGCATAGTGGTGGTTACTGCGGCTGTGGTAGTAGCTAATGGAATACTGCTAGCTGAAATAAGTTAATGTAAGTTATTTTTGGGTTTTTAAAATATTTTCTAACAAATAATTGTGTTATATATATTATGACTGACGTTTTCTTTTTTTTTTCGATGAAATTAACTATCGATGTGCTGAGGCGTGCGATTTGGATAGTAGACGATGAGAAATAAACTTTTCTTACGTACATTTGTCATAGATTTACAACACCACCGTTCCCGTTGAGTCTTGCTAGTTGTTTGCGCCTTATCATATTTAAAAACAACTTTAAGGTTATCTATTGTTTATTGTCTATTAATTTATATATTGCCATACCCTCCTTTATCCCTCTCATACGCACTACATACACCCTTCCGTGTGCCTATCTCGCTCTAAGACCTGCGAGATCTTTTCGAACGCACCTTGCGCATAGGAAGAAAATGTAAATTAATGAACGCGACTCAGCTGTCAGAAGCGTCACAATGAAATGTGCCAAGGTCATTGCTTGCACAGAATTTGAAGAATACACATTTCAATTTATTTTTTTCAATACATTCAAAACATCAACCGGGAGTTCGCGCTATTTTGCGTGGACATGTCAAGTGCAAGTTTTTGTTTTGTAAATTAATTTACTGTGGATATTATTGGTTGTTTTGTTTAATAATGTGCTACAATGTGAATGATTATGGAAAACGATAAATTGGTCTTTAAATATGGGGCACAAGTTGCAGTTTATTTTTTGCGGTTTTCCCGCGCTGTCAACTCCCATATTTTACCCGACTGTGCATTTGCAGCATCTGGAATTTGATGATGACCCCATTTCCTCATTAAAAAGAAAGATATATTTTGTCAGACTTGGCTGTATAGGCTAGACCCTTTGCCTTCCCTACCATCTCATTCATCATCCATCGGGAGAAGAGAACAAAAAAAAAAACATCATCAGCTCGCAATTTCGAAATGGCGAGAAAAGAAGCCTGCCCGCGGCCAGCAGCAACCTGACGACCCAAGAACACCTACAGTGAATACGAGTAAGTGCGTGTAAGCATCCAGCCCCTTCATACAGTCCACCTTTATATTTTATTAATTTTGCTCTTTTTTCACGCCCGTCCAGTAGTGGTCTTGCTAAGATATCGGTGGTCTTGTAAAAATGCAAGATTAATACTGCAAGACCAAGATTAAGATTGAACACTAGTCCCGTCTCAAAAATCCACCAATAAAGGAAATAGATACCTTTAGTAGAATTAATAAACTACTTACTCAAGCTGGTGGCAGCGCTGGTAGCTGCAGTAGTGGTGGTTTTGACTCCAAAACTCAAACCAGTGGTAGCAGCTGTTGATATTCCACCAAAACTGATCCCCTGGGCCGTACTGATGGCTGGTTTGGCCAAATTTAGCCCAGTCTGAGCTGATGTTGCCGGTTGTAATGTTTGGCCTAAACCTGAAAAAAAAATTTTTTATAGTTTAGAGATCACGATCGTATCCCTTTTGGGATGGTTAGAAACCATGTTTTTAAAGCGGATTCACATTTAGCCAACTTTACTATAGGCCCATTATAACATGCGGAAGCTTGTCGATGTCTAGAATAGATTTTAAATTAAAGCCGATTGTAATTATTAAGCAAGACTAGTGCGAAGCAGCTGTTGCAGCGAGAAGGAAAAAGTAATTGAATCAAGAAGAAAAATGAATGACAGTTATTTTCTTAAAAATAGTGTGAGGCAAAGATTGTCGTTTGCAGTCGAAAATGATAATTCTTGGCCATTGTCGATTATAATCACTACAATATAGATTTCTTAATAAAAATATTTGTCAAACATTAGCCACAATTCCTGCTCACTTTTCCTAAAGGTTAGCTGTTAGATAATGTTTTTAGACATTAAGCTCTAATTAAAATTATTTATTTTCTGTGAAATAAAGGGCTTTATTTCTACTTAAATTGTAATCGTCAAAGTCAAAATATCTTTATTCACGTAAACCTATTACAGGCATTTGTGACACGTCTTTATTTAAATTATTTTGAATGATTGTACTCCTGTTAGTGGAAGAATGAGCAGTGAAGTGGTTCAAAGAGTAAGCTGTTAGCAGAAGACCTAGCAGCTTAGCTATTTATCTTGTTAGAATAATTTATCCCTAAATACATATATGACTTTATAAGTACAAATTAAGAAAAATAAACGTGAGATATCAGTTCCTAAGTTGAAAAAATCTCAAAGCTTCTCAGCACCAAAACCTGTAATATTTACCTGTCGCAGCAGAAGAAGGAGTGGTTGTAGTGTTGAATGAGAATGACTGAGTGGAAGCCGTGGACTGTGGGGCTAGAGAAAACGATGGAGCTGCAGAAGACAGTGTCGGAGCTGAATCAAAGAAATAAATTGTCGATATAAAAGGTAAAAATCATTAGCTTTAATCTCGCAATCCAATATGTTCAATTTAGCTAAATTATGGCACATGAAACCAACCAACATTAGTTAGCCTTGTGAATGGTTCTCACAAACAAGTAGTTGGCGGTAGCTTTTGCTGTGGCGCGACCACAAATATTAAATAATATCAGAAATAATAAATATAAACAACATAACTGATTAAATACGCAGAAATATTATTCGTAACCTTAAAAAAAAAGAATTATTGACAACCCAATTTCATTTTAAATTTTATAATCCAATTTCATTTTAAAAAAAATATTTCCCAAATGAGGGAACAAGTGCAATGTATGGAAGTAAATAGCCCTTGATGAAAGATATCAAATATAAGATAGAGCGGGTGTGTCACTAACTTTTTATCACGATAGATGGCGCATGATAGATGGTACCTAATATAACTGTCAGTTGCATAGAAATCTTGTATTTTTATTACGAAATTAATTATTTTCTGGAGATTATGCAGAAGTGAGCAGCTTTTAAGTGTACAAATCGAGATTTCCAAGCGAAAGCAAAGATATAACATATTATACTGCTTGCGTGACAAGCATATACCATCAATGCATATCTCCTCTAGTAGGTTTCCAGCATGGTACAATCATGATCTCAAAAGAATAATTAAGGAAAAGATGAAGTACCATCGGAAGTTTAAGGTATATGGCAATGTGTCAGACAAAAATACCTTCGAGTTGCTTCGTCGCAGAGCAAAAGCTCTTGAGGCAGATCTTTACCTCTCCTATATTAAGGAAACAGAGGATAATATAGTAAAAAACCCGCGTCATTTTTGGTCTTTCGTTAAAAATAGGTACAAATCCTCAACCATCCCATCAACTATGCTCTACGGCTCGAAAACAGCGAACAAGGGCGGTGATATAAGTAATCTTTTCGCTATGTACTTTGGTTCTACTTTTCTGGACAAGTCGACACCGTCTATGACGGATAATTTTCCTTGTTTTGCCGTCGGTGACCCCAACATAAATGGAATATCGACAATCGACATAGACGTTGCTGAAGTCTATAAACTTTTAAAAAACGTCGACCTTAACAAATCAGGTGGTCCTGACGACATTCCCCCGGCATACATTACTGCATGTGCCAAGAGCTTAGCCGTCCCTCTCTCAATCTTGTTCCGTAGGTCCCTTACTGAGGGAGTTATGCCAACTGTATGGAAAACTGCCTTTGTGTCTCCAGTGCATAAGAAAGGCTCAAGGAATATTGTAGAGCACTACCGTCCTATCTCGAAACTATGTGTCTTCTCCAAGTTGCTCGAGCGCCTTGTCTATAATCAAACCTACGATGCCTTACAACACACGTTTAGTGAACATCAACACGGCTTTTTAAAAGGCAGATCGACAGTCTCCAACCTTGTTGTCTCTAATGAGCTAATCACTAAGGGCATGGAGAATGGGGGACAAGTTGATGTTGTGTTCACTGACTACAGCAAGGCGTTTGACAGGATTGACCATCTCATACTTTTGCAGAAACTACTCAACGCAGGAGTGCATGGTAGTCTCTATAGATGGTTTTGTTCCTATGTCACCAAAAGATCACAAGCGGTGGTTTTGTCTGGATTTAGGTCGGATTGGACGTCAATTCCGTCAGGGGTACCTCAGGGGTCTTTATTAGGACCCTTGCTCTTCATTATCTTCATTCAAGATATTAATACTTGCTTTCGTCATTCTAGTGTTCTTTTATATGCTGACGACATGAAGATATTAAAGAGTATCAGGGACCCCTTGGATTGTGCCAATCTCCAGTCCGATTTGTCGCGTTTGGGTGACTACTGCGCAGCCAATAAGCTTGACCTGAATGTGGCAAAGTGTACATGTATGTCTTTTTCCCGTAAACGATCTCCATTGTTCTTTAACTATACTATAAAAGACACACAACTTACTCGTCCAAACTATATGAGGGATTTGGGGGTGCTGCATGACTCTAAGTTAATTTTTGACTCTCATATCAGCCACATTGTGTCTAAGGCTTCCAAGGCTTTAGGTTTTCTGATGCGCATTGGAAAAAACTTTAATAATATAAAAACACTTAAAGTCCTGTACTGTTCTCTGGTGCGTAGTCACCTTGAATACGCTTCTCAGGTCTGGAACCCTAGATATGAGAAATACATAGATCGTATCGAAGGGGTGCAGAGGCGGTTTCTGAGGTACATTAGCTTCAGGACGCGCCAGAACCGAACAGGATACTTTGAAAAATGTAAACGCCACCATATCTTACCTCTTGTAAAACGCCGGGAATTCGCCGACGTGTCATATCTTATGGGTGTCATAAGAGGAAAGGTCGACTGTCCAGATATTCTAGGAAATATACCTTTTAGTACGCTCTGCAAAACACGTCACAGGGATACCTTTTACATCCCATTTGTATCCAATAATTATATGCAGAATGCTTTCATCTGGAGAACATCTGACTATTTCAATAAACATTGCTCACATATTGACATATCATGTACTACCCCAGCTGCTGCCCGACGTGGCTTGACTCAGGACTACTTTACAAATCCCTTAAGCCGATCTGTATAAGTGTTCTATTTCTATTGTTATTTTGTCTTATTCTGCCTCATATCATCTCATTCTTTTTGTAATAGTCTACTCAGTGTTTAGTTTTATCTATGTTTCCATATCTATTTCTGTGAAAACTTGTCATTAGCCCTTTCTTACTTTATCTTTTTTCTTTATATTTAAGTATTGTTTAGCTGTAAGTTTTCCTAATTGTATAAAATAAATAAAATAAAATAATCTCAAATTTGCCGTTCTATTAATTCAAACTTTTTTTTTATTTTAAAGACGGTGTTCGCATACTTAATTCGTCTTCTAAGGTAGGTAACGTTAAGTTAAAATTCATTTTTCTGTTAGAATAATGTAAAACTACAAATAAATTTAAAAAATGATCAGTCATAGGTGTAAACAAGGTACCAGTGCCGCTAGCGACATCTACAAAAACTTTGCCTGATACACCCCATTGGTTGTTATTTTCATACAAAATGTTTGTTACATTATTTTACACGCCATCTACTTTGTTCTTTCCATGTCGGAGAAGAACGGGTTTTACATTTCCGTAGCATTCAGAATGGCATATTGTTAGTGAAACAACAAAATTAATTTAAAAGAGCACGTGGAAGTCGACCATAACTAGCCATGGAATTATTCTGATTTTCCTAATTTTAATTCTCATACCGTTTGTTTATTTTTGCCTTGTCGATGTATAATAGAATAACATATTAGTCTTAACTTAGCTTAGCATAGAAAATCCCCCTATATGCCTCCGGTTAACAAACTAATAAAATAAAATACATACCGCCAGTTGAAGCTCCAAATTTGATTCCTCCTTGAAAGCTAGACGCCGTAGAAACGCCGGTAGCTACAGCAAAACTAGGGGGCGCTGTAGTTGGGGCACTTGTCTGGGCGCCAAAAGCTGGTGCTGCCGATATTTGAGCCCCAAAACCAGGTGCTGCTGACATTTGAGCCCCAAAAGCTGGTGCTGCTGACGTTTGAGCCCCAAAAGCTGGTACTGTTGATGTTTGCGCCCCAAAAGTCGGTGCTGTTGAAGTTTGAGCTCCAAAAGTTGGTGCTACCGAAGTTAGTGCTCCGAATGCTGGTAAAGCAGATGCACTTGTTTGAGCTCCAAAAGCCGGAGGAGCTGTGGTTTGAGCCCCAAATGTTGGTGCTGCCGAAGTTTGAGATCCAAAAGCTGGTGCTGTAGTTTGAGCACCAAATGCTGGGGGAGCTGTACTTTGGGCGCCGAATGCTGGAGGAGCTGCGGTTTGGGCTCCAAATGCCGGTGCTGCTGTATTTTGAGCACCAAATGCTGGAGGAGCTGTAGTTTGAGCTCCAAAGGCTGGAGCTGCTGATTGTTGAGCACCAAATAAGGGGGTTGCTGTTGCTGCCCCAAATCTAGGTGGTTCTTTTACTTGTGCCCCAAATAACAAGCTTTCTGAAAAATATTTATTTTTGCTTGCAAACTAACCTAAGATTATAATAATTTACGTATATCCTGTGCATATAAAAGATGTGCCAATAAGAGAATATGATTCTAATTTGGCGCATATTTTTTTTGCAGGTTGCAACTCTGAAAGACCAATGGTGAGTCCATACATAAATTTAACTGAACAAAATTCAGGTAATGAAGACAGAGAGAGAGGACAAATTTCTAAGCATTCCATGGATTCAACGTGAGGGTGCCGGGTCCATTGTATGTGGGTAAGAGATGAGAAGAATGGTGTCCTCGGGCTTGGCGACAATACGCTCACCATCCACCATTCCACTCCTCTCCCTACCCAACCAAATACTGTATGATTCCGTTAATGCCGTCTTGGAAGCTCTTTCCATAAATGTATCTCCTGCAGACCTGCTTAGGCCCAATTCTTTCAGTAACTGGTGCAAAGATTTTGCTGGGACTCATCTCGCACCAACGTCCACTGCTTAAATTGAGTCTTGAACCCGTTTCTGATCATTTCTTCTGTGATTGACGAATTAAGTTATTTTAAAAGTAAAAAAATCTTAGGTCATAACTCATTGTTTTTTGACAGCTGGCATCAACGGTTGTTTCGAATATTACAATTGGAAGTGAATATCTTATCATTGCGAAAACCCATTACAAAAATGCGCATTAAATTCTGTGAGATCTTTATATTTGTTCAGAAGAAGACAAATTTCTAAGCATTCCATGGATTCACCGTGCGGGTGCCGGGTCCATCGTGTGTGGGTAAGAGATGAGAAGAATGGTGTCTCGGGCTTGCGACCGACCGCCCTTGTTAGGAGTACACAACCGTATCCCTTCCGGACCGGTCAGAAACCAAGCTTTTAATGAAGCGGATTCACATTTAGCCAACTTTACTATAGGCCCATCATGACAAATGGCAAGCTTAAGTATTTTTGAATATTTCAACTAACAGTTATATTAGCCCGATGTTTGACTCGTCTCTTTAGGTGCTTTTTTTCACTTTGAAAGTCGTTCGACTTGTTGTTCTGTGGTTTTCACACAATTTAAGCAAAATTCAATAAAAAAAAAAGCAAGCTTTGCTTTCAAGTCAAACACGGCATAGGTACCATCCTATCAGGATAAAGAGTCGGTGATACACCCAATTAGACTGCCTCCGTGGTTAAGTCTGTAGATTTAGACTCGGAGGTACCTGGTTTGATTTCTGGTTATACCTTATTAATTTAAAAAAATAAAAATATTATTATTTAATTTTGATTTTTCCCGAGCTTGGTACGCTAGACATCGACAAGCTTGCCACTTGTCATGATTGGCCTAAAGTAAAGTTGGCTAAATGTGAATGTGCTTCTTTATAACCGTGGTTTTCGACCACCCCGGAAGGGAAACGGTACTTAACTTTTTTTATATACCCTATTGCAAGTGTGTTTTGCTCTAAGTTAAATCATATTTAAGGTGTAATTAAATAAGCATACTAACCAGGTTTTGAAGGTGCAAAAGAGGTGGCTGCGGGTGCAGTTTGTGCCAAATTGACAGCAGAACTAGCGGGTTGGGTATTTCCAAAACTACTTGCCGATCCAAAGGCAAACCCACTACTTTGTGGCGCTGCTGTTGTCTGGAAAAAGAATATTTTAATTAAGCTGAGGTTCCATTACGGTTTATTTCCGCTAGTATTCGTCTGTTGTAACCTCGAAAGCGCAGGCTTATACTAAAATTACACAAAAAAAATGTGAAAATGTGGTGGCTCGGTTATAAGAGCGGTGGTGGCTCGTTTTAGGAGCGGTGGTGGCTCGTTTTAAGATCGTTTTAGAAACGGTGGTGGCTCGTTTTAAGAGCGGTGGTGGCTCGTTTAAGGAGCGGTGGTGGCTCGTTTTAGGAGCGGTGGTGGCTCGTTTTAGGAGCGGTGGTGGCTCGTTTTAAGAGCGGTGGTGGCTCGTTTTAAGAGCGGTGGTGGCTCGTTTTAGAAGCGGTGGTGGCTCGTTTTAAGAGCGGTGGTGGCTCGTTTTAAGAGCGGTGGTGGCTCGGTTGTAAGATAAGAATTTTATTGTATATAATCACCGTAGCAGCAGGTTGTGCTGAGAATCCTGATGCCGGAGTGTTGAATGCAAAGGGAGCAGCAGTAGTGCCAGCAGTTTTTCCAAAACTGAACCCGGAACCAGGGGGAGTGCCAAAAGGAGAACCAGTGGGTGCGGGGGCAGCTGGAAAAAAATATAAAAAACACTGTTACTAAACTTATTTATTGCCTTAATTGGAATCAACATGTTTAAATAATTTATTAAGAGTGTCGAGTTCATGGCATGTATTGTAGAATTTCTTAGGCATAAGATTAAAATCAATTCAATCTAAATGTTTGTTTTTCTTAAAGAGTGTGAAATGGTATATCTTTTTTCAAACAGTATGTACAGTATGTAATAATATAATGTACAGTCCTGATAATAGTACCATATCCCTTGCGGGGTGGTTAGTAACCACGCTTTTAAAGAAGCGGATTCACATTTAGCCAACTTCACAATAGGCCAATCATGAAAAGTTGCAACCTTATTGATGTCTCTAACGTATCAAACACGAGAAATATTCTAAAAACTCATTACGACCGTTTCCTTTCGGGGTGGTCAGAAATCACGCTTATAAATATGCTGATTCACATTTAGTCAACTTTACTATAGGCCAATCATGACAAGTGGCAAGCTCGTCGATGTCTCCAGCGTACCAAACATTTATTTACATTAATAAATATTTTTGTGTCCCGACCAGGAATCAAACCCGTTACCTCTGAGTCAAAATCCACAGACTTAACCGCTAGACCACAGAGGCAGTTCTCAGTGAGAAATATTCTAAATTAAATAAATTATTGGGTCCCAACCAGGAATTGAACCTGCAACATTTTTTTAGATTTTAAGGACAGAGTTCTTACAACAGAATAGGTATGCTTTTAATATCCTCGCTAATAATATAAATGTCTGGCCCGCCTTTATTACTGCACCAATTTTGAGAAATTTACCAAAATTGTTCCTTTGTAATTACCTTGTGCAGAAGGAGTTCCAAATGAAGGTGCAGCAGATGCGGCACCAAATGCCACAGGCTGTTGGTTCTAAAAACAATAAAACCATAAAGAAATAGAATACACAATTCATTAAAACATCACGACGATAGCTAACTTAGAGATTTAAGGTGGCCATTGACGAGCCTTCCAACATATCAATCGGGTGGTCACTTTCCAACATTTATTCACTATTGCCAAAAAAAAAATTTTATACGACGTAACAGCCTTGTATTAAGTCTACGTCCAATGAGTTTATTATCGTTGCGTCGCCGCCAGAGACGACGTCAGTAATAATCTTGTTAAAAATGGCATCGCGAACGCTGAATGCGATAATCGATCAACAGTCTGACAAATAGATGGACGCATGTCTATTACGTTCACGTCCTAAAAAGAAACTAGTCTAATGAATTTGGTAGATTTTTCATAATATCAATATTATCTTATAGCATTGATGACATTCTAGATAAATTTATTTTCTCCCGACCGGGAATTGGTTTGATTCAATATCTCCGAGTCTAAATTCACGGATTTAACTGCTAGACCACAGATGTAGTTTTGGTTAAATACTCGGATGAACAACTTAAATAAGCAGACAATGGAAAATCAGTGGCATTTTAGGTACTCTGATAAAATAAAGATTTTAATAGAACAGATTTATTTTTAAATAGTCAACTACCCTATTGATGAGGGGTCAACAATTAGGTATCTTACCAGTTTTAATAAATAGGTTGTTACGTATATTTTTTACCTGATTAGCAGCAGGTTGTCCGAACCCAGGACTTCCTACAGTTTGGTTTGGTGGAGAACTGAAGGCGCCAAAAGTAACAGGTTTCGTAGCACCAAATGGTGACGTCGCTTGACTGGTCGCTGGAGTACCAACTATAGAAAAAATAAAAATTATTCATGTTATTTATTTTACATTTAATAGGGTTGATACACCTCTGATGATGGGCCTATAGTAAAGTTGGCTAAATGTGAATCCGCTTCTTTATAAGCGTGGTTTCTGACCACCCTGAGAGGGAAATGGTAGTGTAGTAACTCTACTAATGTATAAACAGTTTAAAGAAAAGAAAAATAACTTACACAAGCTTCCAGCTGGAGCAGCGGGTTTGGCAGAGAAGGAAGAACTCGCACCAAAAGCTGGGGCATTTGTTGTCGGTGCAAAGTTAAATGCTGGCTTGTTTTCTAAAAAATAAATTTACAAAAATAATATTTTAATTAATCAGTAAGTTTCTAATAGGATGAAAAAATATATATTTCAAAATACATTCATTGTACCAACCCCTAGAACACAGGGTCCTAGACCTCAACTGTTGGAGATGGGCCTTTCGGAACATATATCTGTAGATAATTGGCCTACACTCGCCACTCTGGACAGACGAGGGTCTGATTGTCAATTTTAATAACAATTCCACAACTTGGTATTAATGGAACCAGGCTTAACACAGTGCTAACAAGGCACGGGAAGAAAAGTATTTCTCATTGATTCATGTTGGGGTTCATACTGAGAACCTTTTTGGATTGGAAAGTGTTTTAACCGGGCCATATCTTTCACATGGTATGCGAGGTCCAAGAATGGGAGCAATGCTAAAAGGACTTTTTAAACCAGCCAATCGTTTGCAAGCCCGAGACACCATTATTTTCATGATGGACCCTTGATTAACTATGTTCTTCTTTTACTAATTTTTTGTGGTATTATATTTATACATTATACCTATATATTACTGCCTCCGTGGTCTAGCCGTTAAGTCCGTGGATTTAGACTAGGAGGTAACAGGTTCGATTCCTGGTATATAAATTATTTAATTTATTCGTGATATTTCTCGAGTTTGGTATGCTAGAGACATTAACAAGCTTGCCACTTGTCATGATAGGCCTAAATGTGATTTCGCTTCATTAAAAAAAAGTGTGGATTCTGGGATATGGTTGTGATACTTAACTTTATTATGGATTGTTTTTTTTTTAATATTCATATATTTATAGATATAGAAAAGTACAAACCTGTAGTTCCAGAGCCAAATACCGGTTTAGCAGCATCTCCACTGCCAAATGCAAACCCTATAATATTTAATTTTACATTTTATTAACAAAGTATAATAATATTTTCTTTATTGCACATATTTATAAACATAGTGTACATGCTTGAACTATAATAACTTATTGCTGGAAGTATTGATGTTACAATAATTCTGGCTACTTCATACCTAAATTATAACTATGATGAATGTTGTTGATAGATTTATGACCGGTTGCAAAAAGACTTGTTTATCGTTGGGCTATTCATTTTAAACCTATATATTGCTTTTCAACACCAATTAGGCATTCTTAAAATGTATTTAGAAGATGCATAGATACATCTGGAGCTGTAAAAATTTTCGATATTGGTCAAGTTACAGAATTATGCTGTTGTAACAGAATTTACCTGTTTTCAAATTTTATAAGGATCAGTAGAATTAACATAAGTTATTGTTATCTGTTCTATACATGTGTTGCATACCAAAAGTTGCTGATTTGTGTCAGCAATATAATAATCTGATTGCCGACATGCTAGAAAAATATTTATGGCTACATAAGGTCAAAAAGAAAAGGAAAAACTGGATTATTACTTATGTTATTAGGCTGCTTTAAACGATTCTATGCTATACATGCATAAATACATTACAAAATAGCCCCATGTAGGTATGTGTTTAGGTTAGGATTTACAAAAACAAACATTGCTCAAATTAATTTGCACGGTAAAATAACATGGTATGTATAACCAATACGCAGATTATATTGTATTTTCACTATTATTGACATAATTACAAGGTTCTTTTAAAAGTAATTGTCATAAAACTACTTGCCTGTCGATGGAGTTGCAGATCCAAAAGCTGGGGCAGCTGTGGTAGTTTTCGCACCAAAATTAAAACTCATTTTAATACAGCTTTTAGTGATTTTTTAAAATAATATAGTAATGATTAACGCCACTTATACACTAATGCATTTACGCAAACAAAAAATAACGTTTCCTTGAAGTTTGACATAAAATTACAAAATGCCGCTATCGGCGCTATCTAAATATTTGTTTTTTTTGGCACTGGATTTACGCCTTGCGTCCAATCAAATGAGAAATGAAAATAAAGACACCTTTTTAATTCATGATCATCACCATAGCCCCTAGAAAATATTAATAGATCTTTATTACTGCAGATGGGCCTTCCAGGAACATGTTTTTGGAGGAATTTTAGCTTATCTCTGGACCTAGCTCGCCACACGCTGGCCAGACAGCTTAGCAAGATTTTTGTGTTATTACGAGTCCCGAAATGCAATAACATGATTTTTATTAATATTTTTTTTTAGTAAAATACCGTCAAATAAAACTGTAGTGTAGATAAACCCAAAAGTAATATTTCAGCTTTGACAAAGCTGCAATGGCTGTACTAAATCGTAACACAAGTAGTATGTTCTGTGCTAAATCCCCTTAACACCTCGCTGGGGTTTGAGGTTTTGGAACAATTCCAAGTCCAGTCATGGTAGAGGGATCGCTTATATACTGCGAAAAACGATAACTATTGACTTGAAGTTTTTTCGAATAGATTTCGATACTAAACCGCCTACTTCATACCTAAGTATAAAGTTATGTGATCGAAGGAATTAACTAAAATAATAATGGAAAAATTACATTATTATAGTGCCAAGCAAAAAGTATAGTAAGTGTGATACTAGCAGCATTGCCGCGTTGAACGACAATGCTTGGCCCAAATGTGTCGATGAGCTGTTTGACAACGCTTTAAAAAAATCCTGTGCACTTGGTTCACACGGGGCGAGAGTGTCAGTCAACACCTAACGGCCCAAATTATTCTACGGGAATGACTGATGTTAGCATGTTGCTAATTCCACTAATAATTTCAATGAATAAAACACGGGGGTTGTCGGCTAAAGACATAGAGAAAGGACTAAGTAACTCCGTGTTTAACTTGAAAGCAGAGCAAAGCGTTCAACGCTTTTTTACCAAATTATGCTTAAATTCTATGAAAACCAGGGAGTTATGAAAACCATAGAGTAACGTCAAGTCGAACAACTTTCAAAGCGACAAACTCCATGTCCATATGGCTTTCATACAAAATTCGGTAAAAAAAGCAAGCTTTACTTTATTTGCTTTCAAGTCGAACATAGCAAGGGTTTGTAATAACAGCCGTTCCGAATCAAGCTCAGAGCGCTTAGAATGAATATGATACTAAAGTCGCTCCGAATCAAGTATCACGATTTGAGTGCGATATCAATTCGGAACGTTCTAAATCACATTTTCATTCATAACACGATAGTTTTTTTTTAATGTAAGGAAGATAAATTGCAGATTCCACATCTTTGAGTATGAATACTTACAAACATACATCTCTTGGTTTATTCATCTTTATATGTGAAGTTTAGTATTATTAACTTATTTTGGTCTTTTAAAATAACTTGTCGTGTTACAGACATTTTTTTCACTTCCTACTTAAATATTAATTATAGATTTGTTTTAGAAGAAATATACAAACAGTATAAACGAATTACAATATTAAATAATTTAAAAGAAAACCTAATATTAAATTAACTTAAAAATCGCGCGGGACATTAAGACAACAAACTGACAGCGCTCAGAGCGATCTACCTCGATATCGTGAACAGTCTAAGGCCGCGTTCGTTTTAAGAAATGTTAGCATGAAAATACCACTTTTTTTAGCACAAACACCTTTAAGCGTGCTTAGGTTACTATTATCGCGTTTCGTTCCGAGATCGTGTCTCGAAACGAGCGAGCATAAAGTTTACCACTCTCTAGATATAGACGAAGTGTTGTGAGGCTGATGATTTAGCGCTTGCAAGGCATAACTTTGAATTCATTAATTTTGTTATTGAGAAATCAAACAGAGACTTACACTTTTAAATAAATCTGTCTTTATTGCCATAAAATTACTAAATATGGTAATTCACGTTGCCCAGTTCCAACACAAAGCGGCTGTGCGTTCTATGGTGCGGCTAAATGCAAGTATGTTTTCTGTAGGTCTGAAGAAACATCGAAAGAGAAAACACTGCACTGGCCGCACTTGTCACACGTTAGATACGGGCAGTACCTACTTTACAACTGGATAAGAAACAGTTGACATGCTAATTGTTTTTTAGATGTAAACCTGTAGTTTCTCAAAGTTGAATAAGGTATCGAACGTTTAACTTTTTGATTATAAGCTACGTGATTGGCTCAATTAATAAAGTGACAATCACCTGACATATAACACAAAGCGGTGGCAAGTGTACCTAAAAGCACAACATAAAAATGAAATAAAACAATAATTTCCTTTTAAAATGATTTTATTGTAAAGTAACATTGATTAAATAAAATATGTACAAATAAAATGATTAACAATAAATGAATAAGTAGAGCTAATTCGAACATAAAACATCCGGTTGTGGCATTTCCTCAGTTAAATACAAAAAAAAAAATGCATGAAAACGCGGCTACTTAAATGAACAAATGCCACTAAGAAAGGTTTCAGTTACCGGGCCCTTAATGTCTTGTTACATGTCAATGTGATAGTAACATACACATAGAGAATGGACTGATCAATATGCTCTAGAAAGAGACGAAGCAACTTTTCGGCCAAAACCTGTTTGACCATTAGTCCAAGTAAACCAAAATATTATATTTAATAGTTGCTACCCTGTTATTAATTCTATTGCGTTATATATTGTTCTGAGGTTGGATGAAACAAAGAAAGAGATAACACTAGCTGGCCGCACGTTCGCTCTAATCTCTCTCTTTCTTGCCTGTATTTACTTTACAGTTAGATGGGGAACACTCAGTCAATTCTCTATGTCTATGGGTGAAACTAGCTATAGAGTTCAACGTAGTTTAGCGGAAAGGACTCGTACCTACCACACAAAAACGTTTATAGAAATAAACAGCAACAACAAACAGCTTTAATACAAAAGGGACACAAATAAAAATAAAAATAAATCATTTTATTCAAAAAATTGTGATGTTAATCAATAAATTTTATATTCAAAAATTCGCTATTTAAGATTAGTTAAGTAGGTATAATACGATAACAAAAAATTAGACATAAAGCAAATTGCATAAATAAATGATTAGCTTTAATGTAAAAAAGTGTTATTTTGGTTTGTGTTCCTTTTGTATTGAAGCAGCGAAATGTCAAATCTTAACTGCGTAATTTGGATGTTTTGCATTTTACTTGTCAAAAAAATAACCAAACCCAAAGCTAACGGCAGAGGTAAAATAACACAGCTTAAATGAAACGCTTGGTGACGCTCTGGTTTATGGTGTTAGCAGGGCTTATACTCGTAACATTATTTAGGACTTATGTATTCTTTGTCTGACATGGGTCATTAAATAAATTTAAAAAAATATATACTCATAACTGGAACTTGATTTGTCACTTTAAAAAGTTTAGACAAGTATTCATTTAAGGATGCTGTTAATTTATAATTTATTAAATATGAATCATTGTAAGTATTGGTTTATTGTAATTTATACGAATACAGAGGCGCGATGGTGGCTCAGTTGTAAGAACGCGTTCCTTAAATCGAACAAAGGTCGGTTCAAACCCACCCGGCTTGTACCAATGAAAAATACACTTTTCTTACGTACATTTGTCATAGATTTACAACACCACCGTTTCCGTGCCTCGGAGAGCATGTTAATCCGTTGGTCCCGGTTCCACTAATACCAACTTGTGGAATCGTTTAAAATTGTCATTAAAAATTGACATCATATCCTCGCTAAGCCGTCTGGCTAGTAGGCCAAATTCTCCAGAACTGGAAGGTCCATCTTCAGCAGTAGAGGTCTAGGACTCTGTGTTCTAGGAGCTGTAATGATGAATCTATACGAATACGGATTCATCTCAACTGCGCCATCAAATTGAACCAGCTTCTAATTGAACTTCCCTTGAGACCTGCGGACCTCATTATGAAATAATATTTATTGTTACGTATCTATAATAATTTTACTTATTTCTCATAAATTAAATAAAAGATAAAAATAAAATAAAATACAAGATAAACTTGTCTGAAAAAAATAATGACTTTCTTTTGTTTTTATTCTTGGATTCTTTCGGCTAAATAAAAAACCTATTCTTAATAGACCGCTTTAGTACAAATAAGTCATTTTTGTTTGACCGGTTTGTGAATTGAATTCTTTCAGCTAAACTACGTCCATTTAAGTAAAATTTATTTATAAAAAAGCTATTGATATTTTACTAAATATGACTCGTATATTCAGGCCGTGGAACGAAAGGAACCGGGTTTGAATCCGGGGTCAAGAGTAGACGCACATTTACGTTGGCTCGACGCCATCTGTTCCACATAACATAATGGTCTTTCCATAATAAATAAACCGTGACAAAATAACCACAAAGGACAATGGCCATAAAGAAGTTCATTGCGGTTTCAGTGATGCGGTGCGATATTCCTGAAAATGGCGGGAAAAATATCAACAGGGATAAGGAAACAGAATCGTTTAATGTTATTTATTTATTTTATGGGAACGAGATCAAATAGCCTTGGTCCCATTTTTAAACTTTTGTTACGTTATTTTTTATGTCAAATATGGTCCACTATCAAGACTTATGGAACTTACTTTAGAAAACTTAAAAAATAATGTATCATCATCACGACCGTTTCCCTTTCGGGGTGGTCAGAAACCACGCTTATAAATAAGCGGATTCACATTTAGCCAGTTTACTTAAGGCCAATCATGACAAGTGGCAAGCTCGTCGATGTCTTCAGCGTACCAAACTCGAGAAATATCACAAATAAATTATATATTAATTAAATGTATTTATTTACATTAATAAATATTTTTGTGCCCCGACCAGGAATCGAACCCGGTACCTCCGAGTCTAAATCCACGGACTTAACCGCTAGACCACGGAGGCAGTTAAAAACAATGTCTAATGTTAATAATGGTCTTTTAATTAATTAAATGTAATTAATAACATTTTTTTTGTTGTGTCCACTTCTCCCGATGGATGATGAATGAGGTGGGGAAGGCAAAGGGCCCATACAGTCATGTCTGCGTAATATATCTTTCTTTCTTATTAGTTAATGAAGTTATCATCAAATGCCAGATGTTGCAGAATTTTATGCATTTCTTGGAGTCACTCGCGGCATTATAGCCCAAACAAATCAGGTATACCTAATAAAGGAGTTCACAGCGCGGGAAAACCGCAAAAAATATACTGCAACTTCTGCCCCATATCTAAAGTCCAATTTATAGTTTTCCATAATTACTCACATTGGAGCTCATTTTCTTCATCACGAACAATACAACACCATTTGTGACTAACAATATCCACAGTAAATTAATTTACAAAACAAAACTTGCACTTGACATGTCTGCGCAAAATAGCGCGAAGGACTCCTTTTTTTTTGTATATATGGCATTATTTTTTATTAACATATACCTATGAAAATAAAACTTACACGAGGTTCTCGCTATATGCGTCTACATACCATAGCCACTATCCTTACTCATCCGTACATCCTACATTTCCGTACTCATAAATTTGGAAACTTACATCTGTCGCACTATGAAGATGTGCAATGCTCTGCAAGCTAGTGTGCTTCCCCACTCCTATAACCAGCAGTCCTATTCTGTTACTCAAGCGCAAACGTTATATAATGGAATCCGTTAACTATAGATATATCACGCTATTAAAGGTGATATTTGTACGGCTGCTGTCAAGTTCGAGCGCTTATAGAGTTGAGAATTGCATAATATTTTGTAATTATGACGTAAATAACGAAATCCACCAATTGGCGTCAGTTGCCCCCATTCTTGGACCTATATAAAAATACATAAATATAATATTATTAGTTGTTTGACCCGTTTTAATAATAGGATATTGTATCAAATAAAATAACAAGAAAAAATATCAATTCGAACCTGTATCCTCTTTTCTCATTCCCCCTCCGTCGTGCTTACCAAGTCTTTTCCCTTCTATGACGAAGTATTGAGTGCCGACCACACATACCGAAAGAAGGCCAGCTGTAACCGTTGAAAGAAGCCAAAAGATGAGACAGTCCGACTAAAATAAAAAAAAATATTTACTAAGCTACATTATTAAACAAAATAACACCACTTTTGACTAACAATATCCACAGCAAAGTAATTTACAAAACAAAAGCTTGGACTTGACATTGCCATGCAAAAGGTGGGAACTCACTTCTTTTAAACATTAGATATATTTATTGGCACTGACACTATTATATTTACCAGCTGTTAAGCTGCAATACTTTAGCTCTTGGCAAGGCTTGCCAAATATTGGATTTATATCAAGGTCACTTGTTTTGTGCCTACAATTTTTTATTCAAGTATTAACTGTATCGGATAAATTTTGTCTATTTTGGAACCCGGCCCGAGTAAACAATGTTAACTTTATTGACATACATGTCAATGACCGGGTCAAAAAAGCGATTTGAGTAAGCTATCAATATTTTAGTAAATAGGTAACTTTAAATTATTTCCCGTTTTGTGTTGTTACACAAAAAGTAAAAGTAAATTATCATCACGACCGTTTCCCTTTCGGGCTGGTCAGAAACCACGCTTATAAATAAGCGGATTCACATTTAGCCAACTTTACTATAGGCCAATCATGACTAGTAGCAAGCTCGTCGATGTCTCCAGCGTATCAAACTCGAGAAATATCATAAATAAATTAAATATTAATTAAATGTATTTATTTACATTATTAAATATTTTTGTGTCCCGACCAGGAATCGAACCTGGGTACCTCCGAGTCTAAATCCATGGACTTAACCGCTAGATTACGGAGGCAGTTAACAACAGTTGTTACACCAAACGGGAAAAAAGAATCCTGTATACCACTCAATGATGATCTAGTTTGTATGTTTCGTAACAGCACATTTAATGAAAGAAAGAAAAAAAGTTTATCACAAATTTAAAAAAACAAATTCTATAACATAAACCAGTAATTTGAAAATACAACAAGATAGTGCGATGAAAAATAAGGAATCAGCGCAGCAACAAGCAACACTGGGTCACGGCGTTGATTTTTAGGTGATCCATTGTCGTATTATTACCGCAAGAGGGCGCCCTCACCCATTCACAGTTTGAAAAGTTTGAAAGAATAACGCTAGTAGGTATTGAATCTGTTTAAACAAACTACGGTTTTATTGCTTTTTGAACCCGGGCTTAGGCTCTAAATCTAAATACATATGAGTCAATGGATTCCGTTTTGTCGTAATCTCCCAAGCTGTCACATTGTCGTGACATTGACCGCAAGGGGGCGCTGTCACTCATTCACAGCTTGCGAAGACAACACGTATTAGATATTCTGTTTATTGAGCGAACTAGGCTATGTTTATGACAACAAAGCTAATAAACCTTTACTTATTATTTATGATTAAGAGGGATATATTAATTTATTTAATATATATTATATATTAAATCTAAATATGATATGATTGTAACTCTAAGCTCTACAGTCACCTAAAGTTTTTTTAGCTAGTGTTAGAATATTATTTGCGACGTCATCGATAATGGTCATTCAATTGATTTGAGACTACAACTCTACTTGTTGGGGTTTGGGAACGTCACTACGACGGCTGTCACTTTGCCCATTTTTGGGCTTTGATTTAAGTGGAGAGTTTTTCGCGCCATTTTGCGTGGACATGTCAAGTGCAAGTTTTTGTTTTGTAAATTAATTTGCTGAGGATATTATTGGTCAAAAGTGGTGTTGTTTTGTTTAATAATGTGCTGCAATGTGAATAATTATGGAAAACGATAAATTGGACTTTAAATATGGGGCATAAGTTGCAGTTTATTTTTTGCGGTTTTCCCGCGCTGTCAACTCTCATATTTTACACGACGTGTTTGGGCTATAATGCCGCGAGTGACTCCAAGTAAAGCATCAAATTCTGCAGCATATGGAATTTGATGATCCCCAACTCGGTTATGAACTTTGTTATAAACATATATTATGCAAATAAATTACGTGTTTAGGACTGATGTATTCTGTACAATGTCCTTTAAAGACAATTAAAAAAAAAAAACACTTTGCCCATTTTTGGGCTTTGATTTAAGTTGTAAATTATTTTGTTAAATATATCTACTTATTATATTCATAAACCTATTTTATTTAATTCTAGTTAATCATAATTATATGATTGGTCAAAAATAAAAGCATCATTTGAAAATAAATGTTTTCAGGATTGTGTGATTAGCCATTTTGTTACGAATAAAAAGCAAATATTTGACGTGGTCGTTGATCGGCATACAAACAAGACTAATTGAAAAAGCTTCGGCATGCAGCTTACAGGCTCTATCTAGTTAACCATTCATAAATCTATGTTCTTATTATTAGAAACAGCATGATGATAAATTGCAAAATTATGAAAACATGAGTTATCAATATAATGTTTTTTTAATGTTTTAATTCCGTAAGTCATGCTTCATCAACAAAATACACGGCGAAGATAAACATTGGAGAGTACAACGCAAAATCGATTTGGCATCTTGTCTTGAGACAGTTGACGTGTGATGAGACGAGCCGAGACATGGGCATATTGCGTTTTGGTCCCACATCACACTACGGGTTAAGGATCACTTCCAAATAACGCAACAGAGCTACGCATGACAAGTAAATTTGGGCTAAAACAAAAATAGACAATATATATTTTTTAAACTGAGGCTTCAATTTGTCTAAAACTGATATTACTATATTACCTTTACACTTCTACTTTGCACGTCTATATTAGTAGTTTATATTTAAATTAAAATGTATAATTATATGCAGCTAGCATCACAATACCTTAAAAAATAATATAGCCTTCATATCTCTATTTACGTAAACCATTATTTAAATTATTTTTGATAGTGGAAAACTATCAGCTTAGTAGATTACAATGATGTTAAACTGTTATATTCTATCATGCTTATACTTATTGTATGGTCAATTACAGATATTTGGAGGTTAGACGATACTTAATTGATATTTGTTAAAATATTTTTATGAACTGGTTAGCACTGGTTGTCACTCTAGTCAAGTTGGATTTTATGTACCCGTGCTGAACGGCGGTATAACGGTATCAGCTTAGTAGATTACAATGATGTTAAACTGTTATATTCTATCATGCTTATACTTATTGTATGGTCAATTACAGATATTTGGAGGTTAGACGATACTTAATTGATATTTGTTAAAATATTTTTATGAACTGGTTAGCACTGGTTGTCACTCTAGTCAAGTTGGATTTTATGTACCCGTGCTGAACGGCGGTATAACCTGAGACAACAGCCTTACTCCTTGTTCTCATTACTCTCCTGGGTAGCCGCGGGGTTGGCTTATTATTAATATTCATTCTCTCCGAACCGAGATTCCTGGCATGTGCCGGTAGACATTTGGAACTGATGGTTGTCCGGAGTAAGACAACAGTACAAACTTTGTGTTAATAAAAAAAACTCAAATCTTTTGTCGCTGAAGTGAGAAGTTGTCCCAAAGCCGCCACGAGAGAAAGAGCCTATGAAAATAAGCGATTTTTGCGTATAAATTGCTCGCTCCAATAGACATGAAAGTAAGAGAAATATGGATAGAATTGCAAAGATAACGAAATTACTTTTCGCTGTGTCGTTCTGTGTGGGTTCACAATTACTTTTAATTCAATTTGATATAACGAGTACCTACTCAATTATTTTGCTTACACTGCACATAAAACTGATTTTTTTTTATAATTTTGATTTTGCATACTAGATACCCACTCGTTTATAATTGTTATAAACATAGGAAGGAAGGCTACAACAGGCAAGGAACAGGCTACCTTCGTACCAGACAGACTCCATCTTTAAATTATATTCAAACATTTATTAATTACATATTCAAAAAACAAAATGACATCTAATTTTCACATCTGGACATCGATAATTATTTATTATTTAATTTAAGTATGTATTTATTATTTATTGTTTTTATATACTGTCAGTTGTTTTAAAATTCAGAATTGAATTCTACGGGAAATTTCCGACTATTAACATATTTTGGTTTACTGTATATCGGTTACGAAAAATTAACATTCAAAATAGAATGACTGGTCTAATAGTAAAGTCAAAAAAAAGGCTAAATGTGAGTTCTTTAAAAGCGTGGTTTCTGACCGATTCACATAATTTAGATAACGATGGCAGAAATTACAGTTTATTTATTCTGGTTTTCCCGCGCTGTAAACTTCCATACTCGTATACCAAACGTTTTGCCGCGAATTACTACAAGAAAAGCAAATGTGACACTTGGAATTCGATTATACTTAACTCTCTTACGAATAAAAATCTTGTTAAGATGTTATATTCTGTACCATAAAATTAATAGAAAAAGCAATACGCAATAGAACTTTTAAATTTTGTACTTTCCGTATATTTAGACACGTAAAACGTACAGTATCTAATTAATTGTTGACACAATGTTCTGAGAAACAAGGTGCTTTATTTCTGTCGCCACAGGATAAAAATGTCAACTTTCGCGCCCTTTCGCCAGATTTGCTATTTTTAATTGGTCCGTGGCCTGAGCTACAAAGCTTCGGTAACAAATGTCCTAATCCGTTGTCATCTGCTTTCTGTCTTAGCCTGGAAGATTTTAAAAGTTTTTGGCAGTTTCACAACTTTTCTAGTAATTTGTTGTTTAAAATTGGTGTTATTTTGTTTAATGAATACAAATATAGCTATATGGGCTAGATCCATTTGCCTTCTCTATCATCTCAGTCATCATCCATCAGGAAAATGAGAAACAAAAACCTTCGCGCCATTTTGCACGGACATGTCAAGTGCAAGTTTTTGTTATGTAAATTACATATGATAATGTAAAGTAAAAAAAGTAAAGTATCATCACGACCGTTTCCCTTTCGGGATGGTCAGAAACCACGCTTATGAATAAGCGGATTCACATTTAGCCAACTTTACTATAGGCCAATCATGACAAGTGGCAAGCTCGTCGATATCTCCAGCGTACCAAACTCGAGAAATATCACAAATAAATTAAAAATTAATTATTATTTACATTAATAAATATTTTTGTGTCCCGACCAGGAATCGAACCCGGTACCTCCAAGTCTAAATCCACGGACTTGACCGCTAGACCACGGAGACAGTTGATAATTATCAATTTAAAAGTGCACGTCGAACGCGATCATAACCGGTAATAACTGTCGTATACTAATTAATTATGTACCGGTTGGTCTAGCTTTGATTCTGATACGATTTGGTTCCTTGCCCTGTCTTGTTAGGTATATTGAGATAAGAAAAAAACCGTGTGAAATCATTTCATACGCGAAGCAACCCTAATAATATAGTTAATTGACCTAATCAAGTTTTATTGATTCGGCCATGTTGCTAGCTCCGTCGGGTAATTTATTGCGTTCACTAATTTCAATGGGCTAAAGGGGTTGAATTTAACGTTTACAAGCTTAAAATCACTGCAGCTGATGCTACAGCTTTTAATGAGCTGAATAGGTACATTTTAGATACATGTCCTATATGGTATTTTACCCGACTGCGCAACGTAAAGAAGGGTTATCAGCCCATGTGTCGGGGCTTCGTAACAGTCCTTGTATCATCCTCCCCTCCCTGGTGTTCCTAATTACGTTCCTTTTCCAAACCTTTCATATCAAGAATTTAAATATCGCGCGCCCTGTTATCTTGTGTGTCACGTGATCTAATTCGTGACATCCGAGCCTAGCGCCAAAGTGGCCGAGGCAAGAACAACAAAGAAAAAAGTGGGTTGCCAAACGTGCGCGTGCGATTTATCAAATACTATTTAAATAAGAGTGAAATTAAAAGTTGTTGCATCCAACGCAGTGATCAGAAGTTATCCTGCATCCCGATCCTCACGTAAGTCCTCTTTTCATACCATTCCGTTGCGAGTTTTGATATTTATCGCCGTGTGAAATAAGCAGGTTTAGGTGTTCTCTGTGGAGTCAACATCAGACCTCTTGGTCCAGCCTAATTTCTCCTAAAACAAAGGAAAACACAACCACCAACTGCGTATAATATTGGTGTTAATCAAAAGCCGGTGTCTCCGGAGCCCTGAGCTGCTCAGGAGTACCCAACACCATGTTTATTCCTTTGTGGCACACTGGAGACCAAACGTGTAGTCCAATTTTGATGACTCTCGTTTATTTCGTTAATCGATTCGTGTTAATTATGTTAGTGTCACTAAAGATATGACATTAATCAAATTTCAGTAAGGCGACCACCAGACGCCATATTGTGGATAGGATAAAAATAAAAGTCGACCAACTATTTAGAGTGGGGTACATCGATGTATATAGATAAGCCTTTTCAATACAAAACGCACTCTTAAAATGTGCCGCTTGCTTTGTGTACCTACCAACTTTAGGGGGTAATTCTCAAGCAAGGATAATGCCACATGCTTTATTCATCGGAAATTATATCACAATGCATACAAAAAGACTAGTTTTACTCGATATAAATATTAATATTAGGCGCTCTCGACGCTTGCTAGCTCGCGACTGTTGGTGCAGCTACATGACTTCGATTAGTTTTGCGGGGAACGTTTTTATATCAGTGAGGGCCTATCTGTATACATCGATGGTGGGGTATCATCGAATAGGTATTTGAAAATCATATTGAATCTCTTAACATTTTTGATTTCCAGTTACTATTTAGGATCTATAACGATTTAAAGTTGGTCAGCAACCATTCTTATTTAAATTTGAGCTGGATTGGATTTTATTGGGTTCCGTCTGTTCTAGTCGTTACTAGTATGTTCCGCAATAGAATTTATTATTTGTTTTATGTGTATTAATTATTAAATTATTTCAATTATGTAGTTAAGCGGTTCTCTAACTTTTTGGCGACGAAATCCTTGGCATGGTTTTTTTGATTTATTATACTTTTCACTTTTTAAATAATGTAAATTTTTAATGCAATAAGTTTTTATGATTATTTAAATTAATTATATGTCTAATAAAAGTCATAATTGTCATAAAAAGCTAAGATAAAAGGAACAAATGTCTCGAATGCAGGCAATAAACAAAGTGGTCCGACATGAATGGGCTTTGTAAAGCATTGTAAAAGCGCGTTCCATTCTCAATGGGTAAAAAAGTGGATAATAGTGAAGTGCTCGGCTAGAAGTGTGCTGAAAAACGTGAAGAATTGCCCACTAGGGTTGACCAATGACAACTTAAAAACAGCTACCGTTAAATGCTAAAATAACCATTGTTCAAATGTTACTGAACGCATGTATCCGGTTCATCTATTGTTTACATAAATAGGATCACATCTCTGAATATCTTGCTAAGTTGAAGTGGCTATAAAATCTTCTTTCTTTCTTTCACTCTTCTCACAACTCCCTTCTATCTGTCCCCTTTCATCACTCTTCGTTTGTGTCTTAACTTTTTCGTAGTTATTGCTACTAATTTGTAAAATAATGATTGCACCTATATTTGGTTAAAGTCCTCAAGGCCTGACTGTCAGATAATGTCTACGGGCATTGATAGGGCCCGCCGTTGTACTTTGTGCAATAAAGTTTTTAAATAATGAAACTGTAGGTATGTATAGAATGTATTGTTGTTTATGTAGTTTATTGTATCAATATTATAATAATATTTGTAAGTATTAGTATAAATTAATATTTCTTATTACACAAAGTTACATTTCACAAAGGTTAGCTGGTAGAAGATGCCTTAAGGCATAAAGCTCGCCTATGCGCTTAGTTTTAAGTTATTTAACTTTGTGCTATAAATATTTATTATTATTATTATTATAAACTTATTAGATAAAGTAGGTAAATATTATTGTAACTAATAAGAGCGGTGGTGGACCGGCTGTAAGAAGCTAGCTTAGTAGTAGTAGTCTTATAAATAAAAATTAGCGACTGGAACCCTGGCATGTAAGAATAATGATAATAATAATATAAAATAATAACCCCAGAATGAGAAATACATATTCACTATACATTACCAACATCAACGTTGCAACGCTGCCTTCGTAGTCTAGCGGTTAAGTCCGTGAATTTAGACTCGGAGGTACCGGGTTCGATTCCTGCGGGGTGAGGCGGAGTGCACAATCGTCCGAAAACGAATCGTCTAAGATCGATTACCTACGTCTGTCAGAAATGTCATAACTAGCTTTTGACATTTCTGACAGACGTAATCGATCTTAGACGATTCGTTTTTGAACGATTGTGCACTCCGCCTCAACACGCTTGTCGGGACACAATAATATTTATTTATTTAAATAAATAAATTTTATTTATATTTAATAATATTTGTGATATTTCTCGAGTTTGGTACGCTAGAGACATCGACGAGCTTGCTACTTGTCATGATTGGCCTATAGTAAAGTTGGCTAAATGTGAATCCGCTTGCTTTATAAGCGTGGTTTCTGACCACCGCGAAAGTGATAATACTTTACTTTTTTTTTACTTTTACCAACGTTCCTGAGCCTCGGAGAGCACGTTAAGCCGTCGTCGGTCCGGCTCCAGTAATAGCAACTTGTCAAATCGTTAATAGATTGACATTAATTTGACAGTACGCAGTGTGGTTACAGTAGGCCATTTATTTATGGAAATTTATCTTGATGGCACTATAAAATAAATAGTGCCAACCCTAAATTAAAATCGGATCGAACTCACCTGCAAATGGCTCCGGTTCCTCGGATTTCCAAACCACAGTCGCAACGCCTGCAGGATAGTGTACCGCGGGGTCCGAATGGCGGGGTAACTGAAAATTTGAAAATGGAATCTCAATTCAAACGGATTTGCTCGCTATTTTATATTCACCATTTTAGCCGTTCTTTGACAGATTTAAATTTGAAATCTAAATTATTTCGAGAGTTTATTACAATATTGTTTTAAATTTAGCTACTGGAAGGAGCAGAATAATGGACGGGAAAGGGGGAGAGTGTGTCATTGAGCAATTGTAGGTCGTAAGCCTGTGATACAATTCCTAAATTTTTCTTTAGTCTTCTTTCTTTTTATGTGGGTTGTTAAGGAAACTAATCGTACAGCATATCGTAATAAGTTGCTACACCTTGGCTATGGTGACGTGTGTAGCATTGATATGTCAGAGATGTTGCTTAATACCATGGACTGGTTACTGAACTGTTGGAAACTGGATTTGTTTACGTAAATATGATCACATCTCTGACATATCAAATGGTTGGGTAGGGAAAGAAGTAGAATGGTGGATGGTGAGCGTATTATCGCGCAATAAAAAAAAAAGGAGGCCTCCTTTTCTTAAACCAGCCTATTGTCGGTCGCAAGCCCGAGACACCATTCTTCTCATCTCTTACCCACACACGATGGACCCGGCACCCGCACGGTGAATCCATGGAATGCATAGAAATTTGTCTTCTTCTCTATCGTGCTAAATTGAAATGGCTGGCTATTCGTTGTCTCAGAAATCTTTGTCTCCTTTTTTTAGATTTGAATGAGCCTGCGACACCGAAATACCTTAAGGACAATTTCGTCTATCTCTCTTCTTTTCATGACAAATCCCTTAGCTCTTCTTACAACTCCCTTCTATTTAAACTCATCACTCTTCATTTCATTTTCAAATTTCATTCATTCATTTCATCAAACCCTTTAAGCACTTTATTCAGTTTTTTTTAATACCAAAAATAGAATTATAATATCAAATTTAATTTACTAAATTATATTGAATAATATATACCTATAGGTCATTTAATTTAAATTACTAATAAATTAAGGCAAATTTTCCATCGGTCGATTAATCGCGTTCGTGTAAATGTGTTGTTAAATTAATTTATTATTTAAATAAATAATAAAACAGTAATATGTTATGATTTTACAAGACATAAAAAGTTGAAAATTAATTCCTTTTCTACATTTTAGCGTAGCGTTTAAGTTGCAAAATTGCTGGCCATAAATCCAAGAGTGTTGAAAACTTGGACAAGTATCATCGACATACATAATATATTATTCGGACAGACGCAAAAAATTCTATGACGCACTGGTGCTTCAAATGTTGAAATACGTAGAACATCACGACATCACGATGCCATGAAGGTTTAACACAAATGTTGTTGAACAAGGAACATTTCGTGAGTTCTTCGCGCCATATTGCACGGACATGTCAAGTTTTTATTTAAAGTCAAAAGTGGTGTTGTTTTATTTAATAATGTGCTACAATGAAAATAATTATGGAAAACGATAAGTTTAAAAATAATATGGGCCACAAGTTGCAATTATTTTTTTGCAGTTTCCCGCGCTGTTAACTTCTACATACCCGACGTGTTCAGACAAACGCAAATTACTCCATGAAAAGCATAAAATTCTGCAACACTTGGAATTTAAAGATCCCCAATTTGGCTTTACAAATATTATAAACAAATTACGTAATTATTAATAGTCCTAAACTGATGTATTATATATATTTTTTATTTTATTCCAGACAGGTCACACAGCGCCATCTAGTTTCCGTGGTAAGCTACGAGGCTTGTGTTACGGAAACTAGATGGTTGATAAACTACATAATTACTTTTTTTTTGTAAATATATACATATTATACATATAAACACCCAGACCGAGACAAATTATACAATGTAAAACTTGCCCCTGGTGGGAATCAAACCCACGACCTCCGGAGTTCACGGCAACGTTTATTACCACTAGACCACGGAGGCGGTAAAACAGAACATTGCTGGTTATAGTCGAGTTTAGCGTAAGTCTTGTTTTAAGCGGTGTTAATTTTATATAAATATCACCATAGCAAGCTAACAATAATAGTTCTCCTTGAAATTAAAAATTGGCATTTGACATCATTGCAAATGGCACATACTTTAAATGAAAACAACAAATAGGTGACAGGCGGACCGATGGTGGTAGTTTGTCCTGTCGGCTGGGTAGTGTTCACTGTTCGTGCCGATAAACCCTGTAGTGTACTACACGTTTCGGGATCAGGCTCGAATTGCTGTCATACCCAGTCAAGCCGGCATAGTGTTAGGGTCTGATGTCATTCATGAGTGTCTGTTTCCAGTTGCTAACATTCATGGATCTTGCGCGCCACTTACCTATCAGGTACTATCACGCACAATGTGCCGACCTGTGTGCTACAGAAGAGTAACACACGCCCTTGTACGACAAGAGAACATTAAGTCAGATGAATTGAAGTACCATATGTTTGTAATTAATGTGCCTTTTATATAGTAATAAATAATTTCAATTATTATTTTTCTTCTTCAGCACCCGCTTATTACAAATCTCAGTCACAAAGGTTAGTTGGTAGAAAATGCATTTACGGCATTAAGCTCGCCTATGTTTTGATGTTGTGCACTTGTTTTGATTTTGTACAATAAATATTTTATTATTATTATTATGAAAATAATGTAACAAACATTTTGTCTGAAAATGGCAAACAATGCCAGGTCTATAAAACATGGGTGTCCCTCGCGTGAAACATGAAAAAATTTGAATGCTGACAATGCCAGCTCTATTAAACATATACGTCTTTGACAAGGATGTATTAATTAAAGACCACTTTTCAGTTCCCAGTGTTACCTACCACCTGAACTTACCAGCTTTCCCAGTCCAACTGTTTTTAGGCCATTTTCTCTTACGAGTATAAATTTACGTCAAAAATTTTGCTGTGAAACTTGTCATAATAGTTAGCGCTTATTAGTCTGAGCACGAAAATTGTAAATTTAATCTTTCCATTCAATGCACCGTTCACTTAAGTGGTCGCGTGACAAATCCGACCCTTAAGATGGTTTAACAGTTTTGTATCCATCTCGCTCACACAAGTCAACATTCTCAAAGATTTTTCAAGTCTGTACTTTTATGAAATATAATCTAACAACTTACTAGGAAAAAATATTACGGACATTTAAACGACTAATTATGATAGTTCTTCATTTTTTATAAAACAAAATGCATCTTAATCTCCTTAATAACCTATATTTATGTTAATATAGGTATTATTATTTATTTAATTTATTTTAAATATGAATATTTTTTTTGACACACAGTAGGTATTTATTAATATTCGTCAGAGAACCAAATTTACTGACATAGCTTTAAAAATTAGCTGAAGTGGCAATGGGCCGGACACATACCACCGTAGAACCGACGAACGATAGGGCAAACGGGTTCTAGAGTGGAGACCACGTACGGGACGACGTAGAGTGGGACGACCCCCCGCCACATGGACAGCGGGGTGAGGCGAAGTGCACAATCGTCCGAAATTGTCAAAAGCTAGGCGGAATGCCGAAGTTTTTCGCGGACGGGTTGTTCGCGCGGGGGGAGAGTGGTTCGCGCGGGGGAGAGTGGTTCGCGCCCGCGCATCTTTTTTATGTACCTACTATAAATATTTATTATTTTATATTAAGCTTCGATAGTAATTGTCTCCGCCAACAAACTGTGGTTACAGTTTGGCGGGCTATTTAATAAGTTATTATGTATTGGAAAGTAAATAAATGATTGTTTTTTTTTTTTTTGACATATCTGATCTAGACGATACGTTTTAATGCAGTTGTACACTCCGCCTCACCCTGCTAATGACCTGAAGAAGGTCGCTGGCTGAGGTTGGATGAGTCTTGGGGGAGGCCTCATCCAGCAGTGGAGAGACACAAGCTGATGATAAGGTATTTAGTAAAGCATCATCACGACCGTTTCCCTTTCGGGGTGGTCATAAACCACGCTTATATAGAAGCGGTTTCACATTTAGCCAACTTTACTATAGGCCAATCATGACAAGTGGCAAGCTCGTCGATGTCTCTAGCGTACCAAACTCGAGAAATATTATAAATGAATTAAATATTAATTAATTTTTAATAATTAAAATTAAAATTAATATTATTGTGTCCCGACCAGGTATCAAACCCGGTACCTCCGAGTCTAAATCCACGGACTTAACCGCTATGTATTTATTATGATATTATATGTTTATATAGTTTAAATTTTGGTTTACTTAATTGGTTCGGGTTCAATTCCTGGTCGGGACACAAAAATATTTATTAATGTAAATAAATACATTTAATTAATACTTAATTTATTTGTGATATTTCTCGAGTTTGGTACGCTGGAGACATCGACGAGCTTGCCACTTGTCATAATAGGCCTATAGTAAAGTTGGCTAAATGTGAATCCGCTTATTTATAAGCGTGGTTTCTGACCATCCCGAAAGGGAAACGGTCGTGGTGATACTTTACTTTTTTAATTGGTTTTAAATTTAAAAAAACTTGCCTACGTACCCATATATTTATAAATTTCACTTATTACATTTAATCTTTTGTGTTTCTTAAATAATTTTATTATTATTATTCATAATTAACAGTAGGTATAAAATGTATCTGACGATTGGTAAAAGAAAAAAGTTATCCGACGAGTAGTTTTGATTTCAATGGATTATGCTTCGTCAAATTTAACTAGATCAAAATTTAATTCGTTTGTGACAAAATTCAAAGTTTGAATTTCATTCGAAGTGAAGTTGGGTGCTCGAGTAAATCGAGCGAGAATCCAACTCGATCTTCTCGAATTCAGGTATTCGATACCGCAATTAATTACTGATTTATGCAGCGCTCACATTTAAGAATATAATACGGTAAATTTTTAATGTAAATAGGCAATACTATCTAAAATTTTACAATGTGACCAAAATCAATATGATTCTAGCCTTAATAGGTAGTGCACGTCGAACACCACCATAACCGACAATGCACTGTTATAGACTAATTAATTCCTAAATTTATAATGTCTCCGATTTTAATTTTTATTTTTTTATTATAAACTTTATTGCACAAAGTACAAAGGCGGAACTAATGCTGCTAGACATTCTATACTGGTCAAACATTTGAGCTCACTCTCATACTTACACAAACATGTATGCACCATAATTAAAAATAATAATAATACGTGTAGGAGTAATTATAACATTATATTATTATATCTGTTCAACTGAAATTTAGGATTTAGTTTTTATTTTTTTAAAATTTTATGCAATCAATTTTACATTTTAAATTCTTTAATATGTATTTTTAACTTTTGAATTTTTACTTCTTTTATTTTGTATCACTTATCACAGTTTTTAATATTATATGTGGAATCCTGTTAGTGGCCTAAAATTGTTAATTTGTAAGTACTTAATTTACTTTATTGAAACGCTGTTGAATTCTCAATAAATAAATACCAGTGTACCTTATTCCTCAATAAACACATTTATTATTATTATAACTGCAAAATATGCGTAATTTTATTTCCAAGAGTGTTAATTAATATTCTATACCTATATCTTTAAATATATTAGATTGTGCGAACCCTCCTAACTTTATTTATTAGTTTTAACGCCTAGTGCGTATATAATTCAATGGCATACCTGAAACCGCACAGCTCGCAGTGGTTGCGTCCGACCTGATTCAACCATCTCTCCAAACAGCTGAGGTGCACGTTCGCTAATGAGCCTTTGCAGTTGCACGGCGATATTAACCTGACGAATTAGCACAAAGACATATACTTAGTTCAAATTATAATAATTGGCCTATCAATTTAACTTTAGTCTCACGTAAACCTATTACAGGCATTTCTAAAGCGTCATTATTTAAATTATTTTGAATGATTCTATTCCTGCTAGTGGAAGACTAAACAGCGAAGTGGTCCAAAGAGTAAGCTGTTAGCAGAAGACCAGCAACTCAGCAGATTTCAGTGACCTGTTAATGTTTAATCTGACAGAGAAAGGAATCTGCCAGGAAATCAGCTATATCAGATTTACAAAATGACATATACAGAATTACACCATTAGTACTTATGAGATTACAATACCTGATACAGCGGTACCCTACCAGGCACGTCAGAAAACTTATTCTTGAACGTAAATAGAGACAACGTTAAACACTTTTGCATAATAAGTAAGAAGAGAGGATAAATTTCTTAGCATGGATTCACCGTGCGGTTGCCGGGTACATCGTGTGTGGGAACTATAGGGTGGTTTACAAAGGTGGCCTCTTATTTTTATTGCGTAACAAGACGCTCACCATCAACAATTCTGCTCCTCAACCAAATACCGCTAATGCTCGTTCCAGAAATGTATTGACGGCAGACCTGCTTAGGCCCAATTCTTACATACATTCTTGGTTTAAGAGTTGTGAAAGAAAGAAGGAAATATTTCTCCAAGCCATAGAAGAGAAGACAAATTTCTAAGCATTCCATGGATTCACCGTGCGGGTGCTGAGTCCATCGTGTGTGGGTAAGAGATGAGAAAGAGGTTTAAGAAAAGGAGGCCTCCTTTTTTTTTCTATTGCGCGAATATAGAATATAGAATAACACAAATTAAAAAAGTAAAACTAAATATAAAAATAAGCATGCAAAAAATACTTAGCCTACCAGCACAAAAATACCATCTAGGCATTTTGGCCGCCTCCGTGGCCTAGTGGTAACAAACGTTGCCGTGAACTCGGGAGGTCGTGGTTTCGATTCCCACCGGGGGCAAGTTGTACATTGTATAATTTGTCTCGGTCTGGGTGTTTATATGTATAATATACAAAAAAGAAGAAGCATAATATGTAGTTTATCAACCATCTAGTTTCCGTAACACAAGCCTCGTAGCTTACCACGGAAATTAGATGGCGCTGTGTGACCTGTCTGGAAATATTTATTTATTTATTATTTAGGCGACAGGGCATAACGCGGATTTCAGCTTATAATTTTTGAAGGCTATGTTAGTCTATGGTTTTCCGACGGATGTTAACATTTTAGACTTTACCCATTAGTGAAATACCGGTCATAACTCTCGCTGAGCGACCCGTAACTTGTGGCCCAGACCCACAGTCAGTGTCCACGTCTCTGCTCTGAACTTCAAATTAGTAGTACGCTTTAATTAAAATAAAGTCCAACACTTATTTCGCGGCAAAAAAACAAATTGAACCGCTTTAAATTCATGTTCCTATGTTTAATTTAGTGGACCGTATCTTACAGCTGCTTTCTCGAAGCTCTACTTAATTATTTCTTAGCTAAGGAATCAATTATCCTTAAGTTTTTCTTAAGTCAAATTGGGTTACACGAACAAATATCACAACACTTAATTTTTTCTTAGTTAATATTCTTAGTGGAATGCTAAACGGCCTAAACGTGGCATCCCAGCGAGTTGGTCTCGGAATGAACTTGGACAAGACAAAAGTCATGTTTAACGATCATGCCAGACCAATTTGCTTGGGCAACGCCTCTCTCGAAGTTGTGCAAAAATACGTGTACCTTGGCCAGACTATCCAACTAGGCCTAGCCAACTTCAGCAAGGAAGCTGACAGGGCATTCAACTAGGATAGGCTGCATTTGGGAAGTTACGCCACATCCTGTTATCAAACATACCACAGTATCTGAAATCGAAAGTTTTCAACCAATGCGTTCTTCCAGTATTGTCGTACGGAGCAGAAACGTGGACACTGAAATTGGGTCTGGTCCACAAGTTTAAGGCCGCTCAGCGAGCTATGGAGAGAGCTATGCTCGGTATTTCTCTGATGGATAGAGTCCGAAACGTAGACATCCGTCAGAAAACCAAAGTTACCGACATAGCCTTAAAAATTAATGAGTTGAAGTGGCATGGGCCGGACACGTCTGTCGCAGAACCGATGACCTATGGAGTAGACGAGTTCTGGAGTGGAGACCACGTACAGGAAAACCCCCCGCCAGATGGACGGATGACCTGAAAAAGGTCGCTGGTGGGGGCTGGATGAGGGTGGCAAAAGATCGTGCGGAATGGCGAGCCTTGGGGGAGGCCTACATACAGCAGTGGAGAGACATAGGCTGATGATGATGATGAATATTTTACTTAAGATTTATGACGTTCCGTTTTAGGTCACAAAATTAAATATTTATATTAAGTAAAAACACACATTATATTATTGTTCAAAATAATAGAATGTGGATTACATTTGTAAGAAACGTATATATGTATATCTCGACGAATATAATATGGCAGGGATTTTAAGTTGGTTATTGAATGTTGGCTATGTGCATCGGACAAGAACTCGGAGCGGGATTGAAGACATATTCGAATCGCGGACCTTTTTGGATTTGAAAGTTTTAAATTATTCACTATCGCTATCGATTTATAAATCAAAGTCCTCCGCCGCGTCTGTCTGTCTGTTTGTGATAAACTCAAAAATTACTGCACGATTTTCTTGCTGTTTTCACCAATGGATAGTAGTGGTTCTTGACGAACATTTTAGTATATAATTTGTTAAGTTTTGTATACATTAACGATATTTGTTGGAGGTGTCGAAAAAAAATAAGCCGGCTGGGAGCTTTCAACGAAAACGCTACCTAAACCCTTACAGATGCTCTCAATGTCCTACAGAGGCGGGCTATTCGAATAGTGGACGTGTCCAAAACTCTTGAATCGCTGCAGCTTCGCCGAGATGTAGCCTCCCTAAGCGTGTTCTACAAGCTATACTACGGTGAATGTTCTGAAGAGCTCCACAACCTTATCCCTTCTTCTCTATTCCGCAACCGAACCACTCGCACAGGCCAAAATATGCATCCACATACCGTAGCCACTATCCCTACGCGTACATACAAATTTGGAGACTCTTACATCTGTCGCACGCTGTAGATGTGGAATGCTCTCCCAGTCAGTGTGTTTCCCCACTCCTATAACCTGGAGTCCTTCAAACGAAGTGTGAAAAAGCATCTTTATAGGCCGGCATAGTGGTAGGGACTGATGTCGGTCGTCTGAGGCTGGCGTCAGTTGCTCCCATTCTTCGACCTCGCGTACCGCTTACCATCAGGTGGGCGCGGTGTCACATGTCGTGTTCCGTATAAAAAAAAAAAAAAGATATAACAAAATAATGTATGGTGGAATTGTGTATCTTATATAGGTCTACAGAAAACTCCGCGATGGCACATGTCTATCTCTTAAGGATAACATACTATATACATTTTCATACTTTCAAAAATGGGCAATTATAAAGCGGTAATTGGAAAGCTATATACACAAATACGGTATTAATCCCTATCATTTTAAATGCATTAGTTGGGTTGAGCATTTTATGAAGATTATTTCTTCCCTTTACACCATGCAATGTAAATGAATACCTACGGAGATATAGCAAAATCAAAATAATGCACAACAAAATTAATTTCGTATCGCCGTTTACACGAGCAAAGCTGGGTAAAACAGCTAGTAATTAATAAAATTAAGTAGGTACATCTAAAACGTAACTTTAAAATCAATTTAGAGACGAAGAGAAAAATATTGGCAATAGAAGTGCATTACCTTTCCCTCCCGCGGGTCATACATATTCTGCATACATTGGATCCAATACTGGAAAGTGAGTCACTCTGCGCCAACGCCGTACCAGATCGCTGAGAAATATTCCCAGCCTTCTTCTTACTGTCCGATGGAACTTTATTCAATTTGGAATCTGTCACAACTGAAATACCAACATTACAATATACTTACACACCATTAAAAAACTTAAATTCTACTCTTCATAAAACATATAACTTAATTAAAAAAATATAAAGCCACTAATATTTCGACACCATTTTTACACACATCTATCATCATCAGCCTGTGTCTCTCCACTGCTGGATATAGGCCTCCCCCAAGGTTCGCCATTGCACGCGGTCTTTTGCAACCCTCATCCCACCCCCACCAGCAGACCCTCCTTAGGTCATCCGTCCATCTGGCAATATTGCTGTAAGAAAGAAAACAGAGAGTACATAAATAATAATCGCTAGTGTTACGCGGGGAGCTGCTAACGCGCTATGATGATACGTTACGTCATTGTGATTATGTGGCTTATGCTATCACGAAGGCAGTCCAATCCTGTCCGATAAGTACTCTACAATTAATTAACAATAAATAAAATATTAACCTGTATTATTTTGTGTGCTTTCAGTAGCACTTTCGAGCATCGGCAAATCTAAAGGAGCACTTTGCATATTGTCAGCAATCACTACGGGAATATTAATAATCTCTTTGACAAACTTCTCTGGATTATTTTTTAAACAAGACGCCATAAACTTCTTCAAGTCTATAAAATCCTGATCTTCCTTTTGTTGCCTTTAATAATAATAACAAAATGAATAGAAACTAAATCTAATGAAAAATAAACGTTGATAACGAGTTACTAATGTGTTTGAAGGAATTATACAGACAACTCCTTGCACTCGCCATAGTCCCATCGTGTCGACCTCGAATGGCACAAACTTGTACCGAGCTTGGCGTTCTCAATTGCCTAAATGTTGCTAGACTAACCAGACCGACCAGAGATCAGACAAGTTTCTATATCATACATATCATTTATTCTGTTGGTTGAGGTTGTAAAAATCCAGATGGGCTGGCGAGGTTCTGATATATTTTTTTAATGACAATTCGTTAACGATTCCATAAGTTGGTATTGGTAACCGGGACCGCTGCCGACCTTTTTTTTTAGGATTTTAAGGCAAGGGTTTTATAACCGAGCCACCACCGCACCTATTGGGGAACGATACACTGAAATAGGCTACCCTATTCAGTCGAAAATATCTGATAATTATTTTGTTGCTGGAACTTATTTATTTTGTTTACATTAAAACGCATTCTCTTCTTGCTTTGGACACGTGTCACGGCGTGGATAAACATTTATCAAACGTGGTAGATTTCCTATGAATTAAACTGACTAGGACAATGCTGCAGTGGATGACTCCCTACATGAGTGAATGAGTGAATGATGAGGAAGCGTTGTATTAGGGCAATGTGCGCTATGGACTCAACAGAGAGCAGTTTACCAAAATTTAAGCTACTCAAAATACTAACATTTCCCTGTCTTTATACTCGTATATACGAGGTCTTAGTCTTTACAAAAACTAATCTTAACCTTTTCAATATTGTAAAATCCTCAACTTATAAATCTTTTCGTCCCCGTCCACGAAACCAAATATACTCCTTCAAACATAAAACAGCTCTCTTGAGTAAAATAATTTTTGGTATGGCTCCTAAATTGTACAATACTCTGCCAGACGGTTTCAAGGACTTGCTTCTGCCATTATTTAAGTCAAAACTAAAGAAAGCTTTACTGGGAAAATGTTATTATACAATTGACGATTTTCTGACTGACGATGATCTCACATTTGACATAGATTATAATATTTAAAATAGGACACTAATTATATATTTTCTTTTGTGTTTGTATACCAAAATTTATTTTTATTTTATTTATATGCATTTATGACAATAATTTTAACTTTAGCATTTAAATAAATATATCTGTATGCCCTTAAGGGTAAAGTATAGCTGAACGAACAAACTACTGAATACCTATTGTAATATGTATGTACCTATACTTAAGGATGAATAAATGATTTGATTTAATTTGATTTGAGTGCATCAGGTAAGCTGCACTCTGATTGAAATGGCTACCGCTTGTTAAACATGCTGCTCAAATAACGACCAGGACTATTCTGCCAAGAGTGTAGCGACTATTCTGCCAAGAGTGTAGCGACTATTCTGCCAAGAGTGTAGCGACTATTCTGCCAAGAGTGTAGCGACTTTTCTGAAACTATTACTTAGCGAAGTTTACCTTTGGTTTGCGAAGCTCAGGGAGGTTAGAGCTATTGTTGCTGTTTCATTGTTCGTTATTATTTGTCTGATGTTAACTTCTGATTTTGATATTGCAGTTTTGTTCAAAACTTTTGTTATAGCTCCAGGTAAGACGACATTTGATGGCCCTGCTTCTTCACCTCCTAAGCCGACGTCTTTGATATATTCATGTATATTTACTTTAGTTTCACTTTGTGTTTCATTTACTGTAATATCTTCAGCTATTTTACCTTCATTTTTATAACCTTCTTCTTCCATTAATAGTTAAAGTTTGTGTGCATTTTTATTGTTTAATAGATTCTCAGCTGAAGTATGTTTATTTGGTTATTTTATTGTTGACATGTTTGACAGTATTTGTCATTTATTGTAAGTATGATTTTAAGATTAAATTCCTACCTTTGCACGGATATATAAATTTCGAATATTTTAATTTCAATTTTTTTTTTATTAACCATAAGATACATTAAGTACACTCGGTTTTGTCACTTATACATATTATTGTTTTCCAATCATGTCAGGATAGCAGAAGTATACCATTAGTAGCAATGAACAGCCATCGTCATTTACACTTAACACTACAAACAATCAATACCTACATAG
Organism: Tinea semifulvella; assembly: GCA_910589645.1. NCBI lineage: Eukaryota > Metazoa > Arthropoda > Insecta > Lepidoptera > Tineidae > Tinea > Tinea semifulvella. Next base: position 4,883,975 of record OU342604.1, read on the forward strand.
ATGCTGCTGTACAAGGGCGTTGTCACTTAAAATCTAGAAAATAAACTATATTAAAATTATATAATAAAATAATAATTATTATTTTAATAAAGAAAACAAAAAATTAGGTATATTTAAATATGTCTAAAATTACCTTTTTTGACTAAAAAAAAAAATATTTGAAATTGTGCGAGCGAGCACGCAAGCTTAACATCCCTCTTAAATATATTTAAGTGATAATCTACGTTTACCCCGTGTTAGACAATATAAGCCGTCTAACTCTGCAGGCAATATCTAGCAAGTCAAATAAAAACTTTGCCTCGCAATGTTTGACTATGAACTTGAGAAGTAGGGCGGCTCGAGAGAATCAAACAACTTGGTCATGAGAATATTAGTAACCAGTGACACTATACAGGTTGACTATGTAGGTTTTAATAATAAATAATTTATACGGAAATCAGTCTTTAAATGCATACAAAAAGAACCATTGTCATTTAGGTATTTTTTTAGTTGAAAAGAATAATTAAAAATAAAGGACATCATTCATCTTGTTCCATAATTGAGAATTTAAAAAAAAAATGGTTTGTTTACATTTTGTATCAGGACTCCATGAATAAGGTATAGTAGGTAATAAGGCACGTAGCATTTCCATTTTATGTAAACAAACACTCTTTCGGACATACAAAGTAAGAGGAATTTCAAACAATTTAGGTTGGGCACTGGAGGTATATTCTCGTCCCTTCAAACTTATCAAAATATTTACAAAAGCTATCAAATTAAGCTATTATTATATTCTTTGGGTTCCGTTGAGTCGTCGTACTTGTCAGATGCTAGAGATGCCTGACCAAATGTTATGTGCTATAGGACGAGCCGCTCTGCAAACTGGTACATGGTACAGGAAGATATTTTATCTGCAAGTAACATGAAAGAGCGGGTTGCGGGCACTGACATATATTAACCTTTAAAATATTTTAAAACAGAAATAACTAAAATATAATTCAGAGGATTAAATTGTCACACCTACAAATTACACTCACATTCACACTGTCACAACACGCACACATTTTAAACACATACCAATATAGGAGAACAGGTTTGTTTTTTTTTATTATTAAGTATTTTCCATTTTTCTGTTTCAGTTTATTCATTTTGACCGCCTCCGTGGTAGTGGTAACAAACGTTGCCGTGAACTTGGGAGGTCGTGGGTTCGGTTTCCACCGGGGGCAAGTTGTACATTGTATTATTTGTCTCGGTCTGGGTGTTTATATGTATATATTTACAAAAAAAAAGTATAATATGTAATTTATCAACCTTCTAGTTTCCGTAACGCAAGCCTCGGAGGCTTACTACGGAAACTAGATGGCGCTGTGTGACCTGTCTGGAAATATTTATTATTATTTTATTTATTATTTATTTTGTGTATTATTATTATTGATCCATAAATTGGCTTTAATTAAGAATGTTTGTAGATTAGGTTTAATTTTAAGCGCTGTTGAATCTGGAAATAAATAAATATTTTTGTTGGTAGATTTTTTTAATCATTTATAAATAATTAGTACATTTTTTATTATTAAATAATTTTAACATCATATATTGTGATAAATATAAATAATAATAGCCGCTGGTTAATGATTATATTTAGGTCAATTTATATTGTATTATAATAAACTAATGTAATTATTTATAACAATGAAATGTTATAAACTGTCATAAACTTATTTATAAAATCTTTTTTTTTTTCATTTGATTATCACGGGTTGGCGTCTGGCCAGCGCGTGACGAGTGTACTCAATTTCTCCAGATATATGTTCTGGAAGGCCCATCTCCAAAAGGAAAGGTCTAGGACGCGTTGTCTAGGCTGTAATGATCAATATCAAATATTCTTTTACAATTTGGGTTTTTTACCCCGAGTACGCCAAATTGTAAAAGAATATTTGATATTAATCATTACAGCCCCTAGAACACAGCATCCTAGACCTTCCCTTTTGGAGATGGGCCTTCCAGAACATATATCTGGAGAAATTGAGTACCTACACTTGCCACGCGCTGGCCAGACGGGTTGGCAATGAAAAAAAAATATATATATAAATAAGTTTATGACCGTTTAATATTCAAGAATATAATTTATTTATTTGGTAAAACTTACAGCTAAAATACAATGGAAGAAATATAATACTATCATGCCGACGACAAGAATTTACAGATAGATACAATATAAAGCATGCAAGAAAAACTCTAGAGAAGATTAATAGAAATAGTAAACAAGAGCAACAATAAAACATACGAAAAAATGAAACAATAATACTTGAGAAATGTATCTACGAGTATACTGCTAAACAAAAATATATATATATATATATAAACGTAAATAACAATTACAAACAATAGAAAGCAATTTGCCCAGACTAAACTACAAGTCCGCAAACTCGAAGAGCCTATGTCTAACCATCGAAGTGTTGGCATTGAAGAGAGGTCTAGAGGAGATCTATAGTGAGCTCATTAAACTTTAATAATTATAAGTATAAGTTAGGCCATGTGTATAACTAAATTGCCAATGGGTATTTATTTGGGCCGATCCCGGCGGCACTGCAATGCCGGGCCGACCCGTGACGGGAGTGGAGCGAGCCCCGAACATCCCGTCGGTTTACAAAAATCAGTTTAATATACTGGTCCCGCAATGCGGGAACTTTCAGATATTAAGCTGAAAAGAACAGATACTACACTTTGATCTTAGCCAAAAGGCCGAGAAGCGATACTGAACTTTGGTAGTCCGGGATCTAATACGCACCCTCAGCGCCAAACCATGATACGTTCTTAAACTACTCTAGCGCCATCTAGTAGTAGTCCAAGAAACTAAAAAAAATACATTGTATCCACAAACTTTTATTGTTTTGTCTCTTCAAGGAAATAATTTTAATTTATTTTAAATTATAGCTATTTTTATCGATCGTATTAATATCGCAAAGTTTTTAGATCTTACATTATAATTGTACGTGTATGACTAAATTGCTGAAAAATATTATTAGTTATATAGGATACGAAAACTTTGGAACAGAATCAAAAGAGTATAAATACAATAATAGAGAGTTAATAGAAAATACATTATTATATACAATAATAATTAATAATATGTACAATTACATAGGATATGTATATCTTAACATTGTTATCTACAAATAATTAATCTATGATAATCGTATTTTATATAAATTTACTTTATTTATTACATACAAGTAGGGATGAAATATTAATAGGAAATAGAACTTGGAGTAAAATAAGAAAGCATATGAACAAGGAACGAGAGAGAGAGAATAAGGGACAAGAAAAAAGATATGATTACAGTCCTCCACGTCCAATCCACATTTGTTTCTTTATTGCTACATTGAAAACATTTCGACGACAGAACGAGAAAAATGGATAACTTAGCGCTTACACCCATAAAGTAATATATACATACATACACCCACCCACTCCTTGGTTTTTACGTGTTAAAGGTATGACAAAAGTGCCAGACAGAATAATATGAGTATTTATTTGGGCCGATCCCGGCGGCACTGCAATGCCGGGCCGACCCGTGACGGGAGTGGAGCGAGCCCCGAACATCCCGTCGGTTTACAAAAATCAGTTTAATATACTGGTCCCGCAATGCGGGAACTTTCAGATATTAAGCTGAAAAGAACAGATACTACACTTTGATCTTAGCCAAAAGGCCGAGAAGCGATACTGAACTTTGGTAGTCCGGGACCTAATACGCACCCTCAGCGCCAAACCATGATACGTTCTTAAACTACTCTAGCGCCATCTAGTAGTAGTCCAAGAAACTAAAAAAAATACATTGTATCCACAAACTTTTATTGTTTTGTCTCTTTCGGATGTCTACCAGTCTCGTGAAGTGTTGGTCGCGAGTTTTTTTTTTTTTTTAAACGTTTTTATTAGTTTAAAGTATTATCTTAACGTGCTGCTATTGTTTTCAAGGAACTTATATGTGAACTAACCTGCATTAGTGTTATCTTAATCGTGTTTGCAGCTTTTTGGTGTTTATATCGGTAAACAAATTCTGAGTCGAGATACGTAAAAATTTGTTCTACCTCACAACTAGACGAACTGCGTGCGTGGAAACTGTACAAAGTGTTAAAAAATATATTGGTAAATACTACTTGCGATACTAAAATTTTGAGACAATTTGAAAATTCCCGGGTGTCCCGATTAATCCTATTCGTTGTTTTATCTGGAGTTTATCAGCGCCATCTATTATTTATTTACTGTACTACTTACTAGTCAATTAATCGATCACCGAAATGGCAAAATGTGCAGCATGCGGTCGCTTTTTGGCATCAACAGATGGCGCTAGGTGTTATAAATGTAACAAATCTCATCACCGCGCATGTGTAGCTATGGGGGAAACAGATGTAATTTCGCCTTCGTGGTTATGTCCGGGCTGCAAATGTCAGCTCCCTAAAAGAGATAACACCACGACTCCTGCGAAGGGTAATGATACCATTCATTCGCCAGCTGCTTCGATTCCCAGTGGTAACGCATCTGCCGATTTAATTAACGAAATTCGCACATTCCGGGATGAACTCCGTGCGGCAAGAACCGAGATCAAGGAATGTCGGGATGAAATCTCAAAGCTCGGTGATACAATCCAGCATTGCTTCCATAGGATTGACGACTTGGATAAACGAGTAAATGTATTGGAAACCTCCGAGCAGAATGCAGGCCATCTTGAGACTGTTATCAACGAATTGAGGACCCAAGTTAACGATCGGGAGCAAGAGTTGCTGCTTAATGATGTGGAGCTCTCTGGTATTCCCGAGGGTCCTGGTGAGAACCTGTTGCAAGTCGTCACCCTAGCGGCTAACATCCTTGGAGTCTCGCTCGACGAGCGCGACATTGTAAGCGCGGAGCGCGTGGGAGCAGTGCGACGCAATCGGCCGGACGGGGAGTCCTCGCAGTCGGATGGGCCGCGCCGTGTCGCCGTGCGGCTGACTCGCCGCGCCGTTCGGGACAGTCTCATTAAGGGCGCTCGAGTCCGCCGCGGTGCCACTACTGAGGGATTGGGCCTTCCAGGACAACCGAAGCGCTTCTACGTAAATGAGCGTCTAAGTCAGGTCAATAGACGGCTTTTTGCTAAGGCACGGGATGCCGGGCGACATTCCGAATGGAAGTACGTGTGGACAAAAGATGGAAGGATTTACGCACGAAAACAACAAGGACAATCGGCTGAGCGAATCCGAACGGAGACTGACATCACTAAGATTTTTCGTGCTTAATTTTGAGCTGCATGTTGGACTGTATAACATTTTTTTTATAACATTTCTTATTTTTCTTATCATATACGAATATCTTTTTGTGTTTGCTTTTATTTGCTTTATGTTTACTTTATACTATTGTTACTTTTTTAAATTTCGTTTTGGTGTGGTGACAAATGGAGAGCATGGAGCTCTTCGCGTCACTTATATTTTATTTGGGAGATGTTTATTATCCTTTTTGATAGGTAGGCAAGGTTCAGTTTCACTATTTTTAAATAATATTTTATTTCTGAAAAGTACAGTTTTATGTCGCCTTTTATACTATGGCACAATTTTTAGTACTCTTTATTTTGGTATATTCTATGTAACTAAGTTTAGCCTGGGATTGCGAATTATTTTTTTATTGTGTTTAACCGAACAAAAAGTAAACAATCAATTTTTATTCGATAGGTGTGGCTATATTTTTTGTGTAATTTTATGTAAAGTAATACACTTTATTTACCCAATTAAATATGAATTTAGTTTGTTATATTTATATTACAATGAATAGAAGTAAATACTTTAAAGTTGGTTTATGGAACGCAGGATCGTTGGGGACTCGTCATGACGAGTTTATAGTGGCCGTCTCGCGTCACGGGGATGACATAGTTGCCATTAATGAAACCTGGTTGAGACCGAACGAGGAGGGTCGTGCGCCTGTCGTGCCGGGCTACCGTCTGCGGCACGTGCCCAGGCCGGCCGGGGTGAGGTCACGCGGGGGTGGGGTGGGCTTTTACGTAAAGTGCGGGGTGACCGTGCGAACACGACCGCACCCCGCCAGCTCCGTGGAGCAAATGTGGGTCAGCACCACTGTTAATGGTACCAAACTCATTGTAGGTACAGCTTATCGCCCGCCTTGGATGGATATTAGAACCTTTTTTGATTCCTTAACCGACTCCGTTACCTCATTCTCATGCTACGACAACATTGTAATCCTCGGAGATTTCAACATAGACCTCCAAAACACGCACAGTGGCAAGACTCACGAATTTAACAGTTTTCTCAAATGCAGTAGCTTAACGCAAGTAGTTACTGTACCTACTCATTTTACGGATACTAGCGAGTCACTGATTGACGTGGTATGCACTGACGCCAAGACCCGTCATGTGGCGGTTGATTATATTCCTGTTTTGGGAAGTCATGCATACATTGGTGTTGAATTTGCCTTTAGGAAATTTAAGCCTTTGCCCCAGGTCATTTCGTACAGGCCTCTAAAAGACATTCTAACCAATATTTTTCAAAAAGACCTGGCTCGTATTGACTGGAGTTTTATCACGACAATGGCCAACGTTAATGATATGGTTATAACTTTTAACGACTATGTTACGCGTTTGTTTGATTTACACGCCCCAGTCAAGGTAATACAAATTAAGGAACGCTCAACACCTTGGATCACAGATAACGTCAGGCTGATGATAAAATTACGCGACAAGGCACATACCAAGTACCGTAAATCCAAGTCTACATCTAACTTACAGAATTATAAAAATTATAAAAAAATTGTAGATTCTGCTATAATTTATGAAAAACGAGCTTATTTTAACCAGCATATTAATTGCTATAGTCGTGACCCCAAGGCGCTGTGGCGTAATTTGAAGCGCTCCTTACTCCCACCGAAAAAAGATCATTCAGACTTACCTGCGCACCTCAGTGACCCCTATGTAATAAATGACCATTTTTTGAAGTTGCCTGGAAGTGACGATGTGACTATTTCACAGCTGTCCTTTTATGAATTTCATAGACGTCCTCTCACCTTCAAACTACAGCCCGTGAGCAATTCTAAGGTCTATAAAATTATTCTTGGCATCAAGACAAACGCACAGGGAATTGACCGTTTATCGCGCGACATGCTAATGCTTACCCTTCCAGAAACACTTGATGTAATTACAGCGATTGTCAATAAGTCTATTGCTACATTCACGTTTCCTGACGACTGGAAGACGGCCGTCGTAAGGCCAATTCCCAAAAATCCAAACCCTCTTGACTATAAAGACCTGCGTCCAATTAGCCTGCTACCATGCCTTTCAAAATTAGTCGAAACTATTGTTCGAGAACAGCTGACGGATTTCATAGAACAGGAAAACATATTGCCGGACAATCAATCTGGGTTTCGCAGAAATCGTAGCACAGCAACGGCGTTGCTGGACGTCACAGACAACATTCTAGCTGCAAGAGACTTAGGTCAGGGTACTCTGTTAGCACTACTAGATTTCTCGCGCGCTTTTGACTGCATCAATGTTACTCTGCTGCTGTCTAAACTATCATATTACGGCTTTGATGTTTCTTCCGTAAGGTGGTTTGATAGCTACTTGAGTGGTAGATCACAGTTGGTGGAGTTGAGAGGGCGCGAGGGATCGACTATGTCTTCTTCGTCTTTACCGGTATCACGGGGCGTGCCCCAGGGATCTATTCTCGGCCCTCTTCTCTTTGTACTCTTTAGCGCAGACATAACAAGTTGTATTAAACACTGCAAGTTTCATCTGTATGCGGACGACCTCCAAATCTACTTATCTTTTCTTCCTCATGAGACAATGTTAGCTGTAGACAAAATAAATGAAGACTTAAGTCGTGTGTCCGTGTGGTCACAGTCAAACTCACTTATGCTCAACCCTTTGAAATCAAAGTTTATGATCTTGGGCTCAAAGAATCAAGTTCTTAAGATCAAGGACTTGGGTCCTAAGCTGTTGATCTCAGATTATCCTCTAGAGCAGGTCATGGAGGCTAGGAATCTGGGTATTTTAATAGATAGCGAGCTTCGTTACGAAAACCATTTGAGCGAGATCGTTCGGAATTGCTTTTATAGACTAAAAGTTTTGTACAAGATACGCAACTACATCAGTGTCAGTATACGGGAAAATCTTTGTGAATCACTCGTCCTATCAAGATTCAACTATGCTGACACTGTGTACGGTCCTTGTTTGCTAGCAAGAACAGAACGTTTAGTTCAGCGTGTCCAGAATGCATGTGCTCGCTATTGCTACCCTATTCCACACAGATCACACGTAACTCCTTTTCTAAATCAGAATAAGCGATTAAAAATGTGCGCTCGCAGGACAGTACATTTGGCATGTTTGCTTTTTGGGGTGATAAAACTTCATTCACCATTGTACTTATATAATAAACTGACATGGCCGCAAGATCCTAAACGATATGGCACACGATCCAGTCTCAAACTACTGTGTCTTCCCCGATACAAGACCTCAGCGTTCCGTGGGAGCTTTAGGTATGCTGCTACCAAGATATGGAACAACCTACCCCCACCACTGCACGACATGCAGTCGGCGGTTGCTTTTAAAAATAAATATAAAAACTCTCTTTTGACATACCAACAGCTACTGTAGCAGCATACCTTCTTTATATTTTATAGTTTGTTTTTAAGATAATTTTGTTATACATATTTTATTTTTATTTAATGTATTAGTTATCTTTTTATGCGTACATACATACACCACACTATATATTTGTATATATTACCCACTAGCACCTCTCCTAACAAGGGATTAGCCGAAAATCAGCGCTGTGGCCCAGAGTCGCAGCTCCATGCTGAGCTGATTCCCTATTTGTCACCACACATATTGTGTATACTACCAGTCTTTATTTAAGTTGTGTTTATTGATATGTGGCAAATAAAATATTTTTCTTTCTTTCTTTCTCTCTCTGTATCACGGTTTGGCGCGGAGGGTGCGTATTAGATCCCTAACTACCAAAGTTCAGTATCGCTTCTCGGCCTTTTGGCTAAGATCAAAGTGTAGTATCTGTTCTTTTCAGCTTAATATCTGAAAGTTCCCGCATTGCGGGACCAGTATATTAAACTGATTTTTGTAAACCGACGGGATGTTCGGGGCTCGCTCCACTCCCGTCACGGGTCGGCCCGGCATTGCAGTGCCGCCGGGATCGGCCCAAATAAATACTCATATTATTCTGTCTGGCAATTTTGTCTGGCAATTTTGTCATACCCTTAACACGTAAAGACCAAGGAGTGGGTGTGTGTATGTATATTACTTTATGGGTGTAAGCGCTAAGTTATCAATTTTTCTCGTTCTGTCGTCAAAATGTTTTCAATGTAGCAGTATGTGGATTGGACGTGGAGGATTGTAATCATCTCATCTTTTTTTCTTGTCCCTTCTCTTTTTTTCTTCTCTCTCTCTCGTTCCTTGTTCATATCCTCTCTTATTTTACTCCAAGTTCTATTTCCGATTAATATTTCATCCCTACTTGTATATAATAAATGAAGTAAATTTATATAAAATACGATTATCATAGATTAATTATTTGTAGATAACAATGTTAAGATATACATATCCTATATAATTGTACATAATCCATTATTAATTATTATTGTATATAATAATGTATTTTTCTATTAACTCTCTATTATTGTATTTATACTCTTTTGATTCTGTTCCAAAGTTTTCGTATCCTATATAACTAATATTTCTCAGCAATTTAGTCATACACGTACAATTATAATGTGAGATCCAAAAACTTTGCGATATTAATACGATTGATAAAAATAGTGATAATATAAAATAAATTAAAAAATATTCCTTTGAAGAGACAAGACCTAAAAGTTTGTGGATATAATGTATTTTTTTTAGTTTCTTGGACTACTACTAGATGGCGCTAGAGTAGTTTAAGAACGTATCATGGTTTGGCGCAGAGGGTGCGTATTAGATCCCTAACTACCAAAGTTCAGTATCGCTTCTCGGCCTTTTGGCTAAGATCAAAGTGTAGTATCTGTTCTTTTCAGCTTAATATCTGAAAGTTCCCGCATTGCGGGACCAGTATATTAAACTGATTTTTGTAAACCGACGGGATGTTCGGGGCTCGCTCCACTCCCGTCACGGGTCGGCCCGGCATTGCAGTGCCGCCGGGATCGGCCCAAATAATTACTCATATTATTCTGTCTGGCACTAGCAATAAAGAAACAAATGTGGATTGGACGTGGAGGATTGTAATCATATCTTTTTTTCTTGTCCCTTATTCTCTCTCGTCCCTTGTTCATATCCTCTCTTATTTTACTCCAAGTTCTATTTCCTATTAATATTTCATCCCTACTTGTATATAATAAATGAAGTAAATTTATATAAAATACGATTATCATAGATTAATTATTTGTAGATAACAATGTTAAGATATACATATCCTATGTAATTGTACATAATCCATTATTAATTATTATTGTATATAATAATGTATTTTTCTATTAACTCTCTATTATTGTATTTATACTCTTTTGATTCTGTTCCAAAGTTTTCGTATCCTATATAACTAATAATATTTTTCAGCAATTTAGTCATACACGTACAATTATAATGTAAGATCTAAAAACTTTGCGATATTAATACGATCGATAAAAATAGCTATAATTTAAAATAAATTAAAAACATTTCTTTGAAGACAAGACAATAAAAGTTTGTGGATACAATGTATTTTTTTTAGTTTCTTGGACTACTACTAGATGGCGCTAGAGTAGTTTAAGAACGTATCATGGTTTGGCGCAGAGGGTGCGTATTAGATCCCTAACTACCAAAGTTCAGTATCGCTTCTCGGCCTTTTGGCTAAGATCAAAGTGTAGTATCTGTTCTTTTCAGCTTAATATCTGAAAGTTCCCGCATTGCGGGACCAGTATATTAAACTGATTTTTGTAAACCGACGGGATGTTCGGGGCTCGCTCCACTCCCGTCACGGGTCGGCCCGGCATTGCAGTGCCGCCGGGATCGGCCCAAATAAATACTCATATTATTCTGTCTGGCACTTTTGTCATACCTTTAACACGTAAAAACCAAGGAGTGGGTGGGTGTATGTATGTATGTATATATTACTTTATGGGTGTAAGCGCTAAGTTATCCATTTTTCTCGTTCTGTCGTCGAAATGTTTTCAATGTAGCAATAAAGAAACAAATGTGGATTGGACGTGGAGGACTGTAATCATATCTTTTTTCTTGTCCCTTATTCTCTCTCTCTCGTTCCTTGTTCATATGCTTTCTTATTTTACTCCAAGTTCTATTTCCTATTAATATTTCATCCCTACTTGTATGTAATAAATAAAGTAAATTTATATAAAATACGATTATCATAGATTAATTATTTGTAGATAACAATGTTAAGATATACATATCCTATGTAATTGTACATATTATTAATTATTATTGTATATAATAATGTATTTTCTATTAACTCTCTATTATTGTATTTATACTCTTTTGATTCTGTTCCAAAGTTTTCGTATCCTATATAACTAATAATATTTTTCAGCAATTTAGTCATACACGTACAATTATAATGTAAGATCTAAAAACTTTGCGATATTAATACGATCGATAAAAATAGCTATAATTTAAAATAAATTAAAAACATTTCTTTGAAGAGACAAGACAATAAAAGTTTGTGGATACAATGTATTTTTTTAGTTTCTTGAACTACTACTAGATGGCGCTAGAGTAGTTTAAGAACGTATCATGGTTTGGCGCAGAGGGTGCGTATTAGATCCCAGACTACCAGAGTTCAGTATCGCTTCTCGGCCTTTTGGCTAAGATCAAAGTGTAGTATCTGTTCTTTTCAGCTTAATATCTGAAAGTTCCCGCATTGCGGGACCAGTATATTAAACTGATTTTTGTAAACCGACGGGATGTTCGGGGCTCGCTCCACTCCCGTCACGGGTCGGCCCGGCATTGCAGTGCCGCCGGGATCGGCCCAAATAAATACTCATATTATACTGTCTTGCAATTTTGTTATACCCTTAACACGTAAAAACCAAGGAGTGGGGTGTATGTATATATTACTTTATGGGTGTATGCGCTAAGTTATCTATTTTTCTCGTTCTGTCGTCAAAATGTTTTTAATGTAGCAATAAAGAAAAAAATGTGGATTGAACGTGGATGATTTTAATCATATCTTTTTCTCTTGACCCTTACTCAAATTCAACATATTTATGTATGTAACACTCGGATATTGTGAATTTTTACAATATTATTAAAAAAATAAATTAAATTATGGATAGACCGAAATAAGTAAGTGACATTGCTGCCATAAGCAAGTACTGTAGCTTAACCCAAATTCGAGGCATTATAGCCGTGTCCCTCTCTTCTCTATTCTCTCTCTCTCTCGTTCCTTGTTCATCTCCTCTCTTATTTCACACCAAGTTCCATTTCCTATTAACATTTCATCCCAACTTCACTTGTATATAATAAATGAAGTAAGCTATCTAATGTTAAAATATACATATCCATGGATTATTTACATTACATAATTGTATATAATCCATTATTAATTATTTCTGTACACATCGGCCAAATGTCGATCATAAAAAAAGTGGAAATTTTAATAAACCGAACGCTTACAGGAGTTTTACGAGCGCACCTAAGTAAAGTATCATCACGACCGTTTACCTTTCGGGGTGGTCAGAAACCACGTTTATAAATAAGCGGATTCACATTTAGCCAACTTTACTATAGGCCAATCATGGCAAGTGGACCAAACTCGAGAAATATCACAAATAAATTAAATATTAATTAAATGTATTTATTAACATTAATAAATATTTTTGTGTCTAGACCAGGAATCGAACCCGGTACCTCCGAGTCTAAATCCACGGACTTAACCGCTAGACCACGGAGTTTGATTTATATTGGCAGTTTTGACACAATACGTTCCAAATAGGAGAAGTGTTAAGTTATTTGACATTTTCAAATATATGATGCTGAATTAAGAATCAGCCCCCTAACGCTTACAGAAGTTTTACGAGCGCACCTCTCACTATTTATCTCGAATGGCCTTTAGTATGCTTTTCATGAAAATTACCTGTAATTCGGTAACATTGTACAGGTTCGAATTGTTGCTGTGTTTCATAATAAAGTATATTTTATTAGTATATGATATAAATTGCAAAATAACAATAATAAATAAAAAAGGTAATTCATACATCTAATTAAATCTACTGTAACTAGACCAAGAACGCAAGGCATGCTCTGATGGTTCGTGCATGTTGAAAGGATGAATGAAGAGAGATTGACGAACCAGATATATAAAAAAAGTTGTTGTAGGTACCTACTCAGATGAATTTGAAAGTTATTTATTTATTGTTCTTTTGTAATTCTGTATTTGTTTCATTTGTAAATCTGCTATAGCTGAGATTTCTTTGCAGATTCCTTTCTCAGTCAGATTAAACATTAACAGGTCACTGGAATTTGCTAAGCTGTTAGTCTTCTGCTAACAGCTTACTCCTTGGACCCTTCGCTGCTTAGTCTTCCACTAACAGGAGTAGAATCATTCTAAATAATTTAAATTATGACGTGTCACAAATGCCTGTGATAGGTTTACGTGAATAAAGATATTTTGACTTTGTGGGTAAAAGAGGACCTGGCAGACCAAGACTTACATACTACGATCAAATAAATAAAACAATAGCAGGTGCATTAAAAAGTCTAAAAAGTTTTTAAAAGATATAAACGAGACTAACATTCGTATAAAAAAATATATCAAGCAACAAAGCATTAACTATATATTATTCTTGTATATTGTATCGTATCTTCGGTCTATTCTATCATGTATCTATTGTTTATGCTATTATTATGTATTTTAAGTGCTGTATTATCTTAGGTTAAAAAATGTATTACTTGTTGTTTTTTTATATATAGTTACTATTAGTGAGAACTTTTTAATGACACTTTGTTTTAAAAAAAAATTAAATTATTTTTTTATTGTATTGTCGATAGTTCTCCATAGAATAAATAGATAAAATAAAATAAATAAAAACTAAAAAAAGTTAGGACTACTTGTTAAAAGTATGTGCTATTTGCATTAATGTCAAATTACAATTTTTACTTTTAAAGAAAACTATTATTGTAAGCTTGCCGTAGTGATATTTATATAAAAAAACACCGCTTGAAACAAGACATACTGAACATATCACATGCTAGGTAACATTGAAGCCACGCTTGATATAACTCCTTGGGTTACGTACATTGTAAGATTTGTAAACAATATTGCAATTTCAAGTCTATAATTAAAGTATAAATAGCTGGATAAACTTTTTTACAACCTTAACGAGGTTTAAACTCATTAACTTGCATCTTAAATTGTTTATTAACTATACATTGTGTGAACTACTACTTGGTCTTCTCACAACCCCCGCAGGAGGGAGTGGGGAATCTGGAATGCATTGTCTGGCGTCCGGCGGACGGGCGTGCAGAGGGGACATTGTGTGAAGTAGAAGAGTCTTCTCACACCCCCCGCAGGGGGGAGTGGGGAATCTGTGTCAAGGTATTTGCCTTCTAACAGAGGTTGCGTTCGCTTTCCGTAACTACAGACAGGGCATGGGGTAACCATTAAAGGTATACGAGCCGGGCGGCGGGGCCGTGATTACGACTCCGTGATTGGTAGCAGGTGACGAGCGTAGCATTGTCTGGCGTCCGGCGGACGGGCGTGCAGAGGGGCCAGGTTGTGTGAATAAAAATCTAAAATTAAATACCTTTGACATTGTTTTATTATAGTCATGGGCGTACCCAGGGGAGGGCGGGGGGGGGGGGGGGCAGCGGCCCCTTCCTGGATTTTGTTTAAGTCTCTACTAACTATCTACCTTTGCCAATGAAAGTTAAGAAAAATAACTTTTTTCCATTTACAATACAATCTAACTTTTTTTAAAATCGTGCGACGCGCTATTTTCTAGCGCCTGCAAGCAAAAATGCCGGCTGCCAGCGCTCAATGTACATAAAAAAAATTGAAAACGCTGTGGGCTATTCTTTTACGGAAGACGTCATCACCAGTTTTGCTGAAGACCCTCGAAAGTTACTTTTAAAATAACTAATGTATATATAAAACATGTTTATATAAAACACCATATTTAATTTTTAAAAAATTGGCTTATAAATATATATATATATCGCTGGTTTGCAATAATAGTGACTAAAATATTTTAATTTTGGAGAATAGCTGTTTTAAATTATTTTAAATATTTTTTTACTGACGAGCTTGCCACTTGATTACACATGATTAGCCTATAGTAAAGTTGGCTAACTGTGAATCCGCTTATTTATAAGCGTGGTTTCTGACCACCCCGAAAGGGAAACGGTCGTGATGATGATAAAAAAAAAAAAATAAATAAAGAAAAGTGAGAATGATTTATTATGGGTTAATATTTATTCGAAGTAGATACAAAAATATTAAAATAAAATAGATTAAAAAACTAATTATAAATAATACAAAACTAAAAATACCTATGAAATTAAAACTATTCTACAAAATAAACTAAGGGCTTGATACCCACCAGGGAGGGTACCTAAAACGCTCGCCGTATTTCCTCGTTGAATTATAATTGAAATATTCTGTTTTAGGTAGTTATGGCATTTGGGATCGCCACACTCTTGGAAAATTCGTTTACCCAGCTCTTTTATGAATTTGTGGGTATCAAGAGAATATACCCCATTGTTTCAACCCCAAATGCCACAAAGTTATAATTTTGTTTAATGCTATTGTATTTGATGTGCTTTCTAAATTCGGCTGTATGAGCAGCCGAACCGGCCTTTTTTGATGTAGAGGAAATGTGGCAAGCGGCAAAGGTATCCACACAGGTGGCATCCCAAACAAGACATCTTCCCTCACTCCATGGTACAAGAGACATACCATCCGGCCTTTTACCATCACTACGTGAAAGTCCTGATGGTTCAAGGACGGACGGGATTTTAGCAGACCATAAACTTCTCTTTACAAACTCATTTAAGGTTTGGTTTCTGGAGAATCTGCCTGTACTCTTTTGACAACTAAGCCCGTGTAGACCCATTTCAACAACTTGAGAACCACACTTACATATGTGAGGTTGACATATTTTTGAACCAAGGCGTAAAGAAACTGCTATTCTTAAACTGTCCTTATCCAGGAGTGTACCAAGAGGAGCTGATGGGACGGCGTGAAGCCATGCACCAGCTTCCTTCTGGGTAGATGCTAACAGACGGGCACAGTCATATATATATATATATTTGTATCTACTTCGAATAAATATTAATATTAGTATTATTATATTTATGGGTTTGACATAACTGGTTATTCAAGGCTGTGCGTCTCTGTTCACGGTAAAATATCAAAGATTTGTGATCGTTTGGCATGCTTAGTTAAATATATTAGAATTTTGAATGGCGTTGCTATTCTCGCAAACCAGCGAAATGGTATTTTTTAATTTAAATAAAGAAATAAAATTAATATTTAATTTAGTTGTAATATTTCTCGAGTTTGGTACGCTAGAAACATCGACGAGCTTGCCACTTGTCATGATTGACTATAGTAAAGTTGGCTAAATGTAAATCTGCTTCTTTATAAGCGTGGTATCTGACCACCCCGAGAGGGAAACGGTCGCGATGATACTTATTACTCTATGTTCGACTTGAAAGCAAAGCGTTAAACGCAATTTTGACCGCCTCCGTGGTCTAGTGGTAAGAAGAAAGAAACGTTGCCGTGAACTCGGGAGGTCGTGGGTTCGATTCCCACCGGGGCAAGTTGTACATTGTATAATTTGTCTCGGTCTGGGTGTTTATATGTATAATATGTATATATTTACAAAAAAAAAAGTATAATATGTAGTTTATCAACCATCTAGTTTCCGTAACACAAGCCTCGTAATTACCACGGAAACTAGATAGCGCTGAGTGACCTGTCTGAAAAAAAAAAAAAATAATTGATCAAAATGTATGAAAACCATAGCGCAACGACAAGTCGAACGATTTTTAAAGCGAAATAAATTGAAAAAAAAACGTCAAGTCAAACACAGTTGTAGGCTGATTAACACGTCGCGCATTCTGGTAAAATTACAATAGTTCGGCCATTATTCTATTTTGATAAAAATCACGGATATTAACATCTGCATGTTAGTTCGTAGTTTCCTCCGAGTGGACAATCCGTAACTGCCAATATATGTACGGTATAGTCGATAAATATTTATTAGGGTCTTACAAGGAAGTCCATGTAGCCTAAATTCCCTCCAAGAACATAAAAGTGAATTGCCGAATTTGCCACTGACATTTCGATCCTACTTCTAATAGATTTTTGCGTTTATTTTCAATTTTTCTCACACTTGGCTTAGTTTATCTGGAATCTATTTTCTTAAACACAGCTTTATTCGAAGTAAATATACATTAAATATAAATTAAAAGCTACCTAAATAATGATATTAAAAATAAACTAAACTATAATGGGGTGTATCACTAACTTTTTATCACGATAGTTGGCGCATGATAGATGGTACCTAATATAACTGTCAGTAGCATAGAAATGTTGTATTTTTATTTCGAAATTTATTATTTTCTGGATATTATGCTTTTAAGTTTATTTGATTTCCAAGCGAAATCAAAGATATGGTGATCTCAAAATTGCCCTTCTATTAATAAAACCTTTTTTATTTTTAAAGACGGTGTGCGCTTTCTTAATTCGTCTTTTAAGATAGGTAACGTTAATTTTAAATAAATTTTTTTGACATAAAAATAAAAACTACAAAAACTTAAAAAAATATGCGATATAGGTGTAAAACAAGGTACCATTGCCGCTAGCGACATCTACAAAAAGCTTTGCCTGATACACACCATAAAAAATGTCCCCTATAGACGTCCCATCTGAGATAGTCCCAAGGAGACTGGCAACATTTCCCCTCTGTATGGCGTGGCTAATACGCTGGCAGAAATAATTACCAGACTGCCTGTCTCCAGAACTTTCCTTCAGCTGCCTTGACAACTCCTTGCTGACGATCCCCATGAGCCCATCGTCTCGACCCCAAACGGTGCAAATTCGTAATAGGACAAAAGCTATGTGACAGGAAGATTTTTGGCAATGATATAGTTAGGTATCCTAGCCTATAGCTTTTAAATTGTATTTTTTGTTACAAAAGGTAACACTAGCTAAATTTTATGCCAAGTGTAAAAAAGTCGGTTCAAACCCACCCGGCATGTACCAATGAGAAATGCACTTTTCTTACGTACATTTATCATAGATTACACTACCGTTCCCGTGCCTCGGAGAGCACGTTAAGCCGTCGGTCCTGGTTCCACTAATACCAACTTGTGGAATCGTTTATAAATTGTCAATAAAAATTGACATGATATCCTCGCCAAGCCGTCTGGCCAGCGAGTGTAGGCCAACTTCTGTGGATATATGTATGTTCTGGAAGGCCCATCTCCAGCAGTGAAGGTCTAGGACGCTGTGTTCAAGGGGCTGTAATGATGAATGATGATGATGGTGGCTGTCACGGTAGGTAAATTACTTCACTCAAACTCGTGTTAGCAATTCTGTCCCTTACACCCAAATATAATATTTTGCCATTTCTACAGTGAGAATTTTTTTTGTCTTATCTTACAGCCCGTGTTACAGGGGCTGCAGTTGAATATAATTTGCAATCAGGTTGAGGAACATAAGCGGTGCATCATCAAAGGTTGGCCGGCTGCCATTTTATTTGGAAACGAGTACGAATTTACGTGAATTGTGGACATAACGTGTCTTGAAACTTTAAGGGTGGTTCATCCAAAAAAAAACATTTTATCAGAAAACCCGCTTCACGTTCTATAGCCAGCTGTACTATTGCAATACTTATTTTCGTCGTTTGCTGATCAGAACTGAAAGTGTTCCAAGGCCCATTGACGACTCTGGTAACAATAGGGCTGGCAGTTTTTCTCTCAAAAATTAAGTGACCTAATCCAGAGGGGAAATGCTGCTAGTATACAGCTTTTTTTTGAGGGTAGGTGTGAAAATTAAAACATTGTTTATTTTTGCTCTTCAATTATTTAATTATTAAAAATAATAAACACAGTTAAAATATAGCATAAAGTATAAAATCTAATCAGTTTGTTCACATGCTGTAAGTAAACTGTAATTCTGCACCTTCCCCTGCTGGTATTTAACCTATTTCAAAAATAAAAAAAAAACTTACACAGAAAGGACAAATTATCAATAATGGCGACAGCAGATAAAGTTAATGAGACACAGCGGTTGATTGAGGAGCAGCTTGCACGAAGAATGGCAGACTTTGAATCCCAACTCACAGCGGCAAAGGACTCTCGCCCTTGTGTCAAACTGGATGTGTTGGCAAAGGAGTTTCATGATTTCAAGAATTTTGTGGTTGAGATGATGAGCCTGCTGCGTCAACAAATCACTGAATTGCAGACAGCTGTTGATAATCTGGAGACGCGAAGCCGTTCTGACTGCTTGTTGCTACGAGGTGTCCCAGAGAGTCAGGATGAAGATATCTTGCAGGTTGTTATTGAAGTATTCCAAAAGCAGATGTGCATCCCTGACGTCAGCAGACAGTCTATGCGGTCGTGTTATAGGCTTGGGGCACCCAGTGAAACTACAACTCGGACTGTCTTGGTTCGCTTTTCAGATTTTGGGCTGCGGCAAAAGGTCTGGCGAAGCAAAACTAAGTTTAAGGGTACGCCCTATAGCTGTGCAGAATTTCTCACTAGGAGTAGACAGGTGCTGTATACAGAGGCACGAGGGTATTTTGCCACTGGGAACTGCTGGACACAAGATGGTATTGTCATAGTTAAACTGCCGGATGGTACTAGAAAGAAACTATTTCATCACTCTGAACTTAGTGATTTGATCCAGAAGAACCTCGTGCCACCAGAGTCACAAAGTGAACAACAGCGTTTGGTCAGAGAACGTCCCAAAAGAAGTGCTCGACGTTAATAAACACTTTGTTTTCAACACTGCACAATATTTTCTATATAGTTTTTTTTTTTTGTGATTCGTCAAACAGTTATACGATGATGTCGGTAATTTGGTGATCATTTGTCTAATTAATGCTAATAATCTGATAGTAATGCTCAAATGTAAACATAACCTTTTTGGTTTGTATTGATTTGTTTTTAAGTTTAGTCATTTTTGTTTTTTTTGGTTCGGCAAAGGAACTAACTTGTCAGATATATTCTTTATGGTACTTTTGGTTTTTAATGTTAATGTAGGCGTCGAGTTTGTTTCCTACATTTTTTTTCTTGTTTTGTCTTTAATGTCTTGCGCTGTAGTTTAATGCATCCATGTGTAATTGTTTGATGAATTATAATCACAACGATGGTTTCGAAGGTAGTTGTTTTGGTTTAATATTATGATGACTATAAGTATACAACACCAAAGATTAAAGCACATGCTTAATAATATATCTTTATTATCTACTTTTTTTTTTTGTTGTATATGCTAATTAGTAAACTCTAATTAAAACTTCTGCTTTTGTTACTAATACTTATAAGTATTTTGATAACGACATTTATGTTTCTTTGGAAGTAAGTCTATTTTTTTTTTTGTACTTTCATGTAACTAGTTTTATATTGTAAAGTAAACTCTATGCCAGCAGGACAGGCAGGCAGAATTTCATAGTTACTTTTTAGTACTAGATACCTATATTTCATATACTTATTTATATTATTATTATTTTTAAGTATATATTATATTTTATATTTAACTACTTACTGATTCTAAATTGATGTCGGATAGCGATAGTGATGATTCTTTTCACACCATATTGAACAGCAGCGATTCGTCTGGGGACTCATTCTATGACGTTGTTAACCTGGATGTTCTTATAAAAGACAGTTTCTCCCCTTACAGAAACAACTTCAACGTATGCCACATTAACGCACAGAGTGTGCCCGCACACTACACAGATCTCCTTACTGCCTTCTCATCACCTGACGTTATTGACGCCATTCTCGTTTCTGAAAGCTGGCTCAAACCTTCCTTACCTTCGACTAGTTATTCACTTCCAGGATACATTCTTATTCGCAATGATCGCACAGACCGCGGTGGAGGTGGAGTGGCAATCTATCTCCGTGCTGGACTATCTTACAAAATTGTACGCTGCTCGCCTTCACCGTACTCTGCGTCTTGCGAATACTTATTCATTGATGTCAGCTTTTCTGGTGCGAGCATACTGGTTGGAGTTGTTTACTGTCCGCCATCTATTAATTACTTTTTGAGCCTAGAAAATGTCCTCGAAGAGGTTGTTGCGGACTACATGCACAATATCATTATGGGAGACTTCAATACATGTACCCGTACTGATCATGAACCTCATAAAACTCGTGCTTCTAAACTTTTAAATCTTATATCTTCCGTAAATCTGCATCTTTTGCCAACTGACCCTACTCACCACCTTTCTTCTTCTGACACGCTTCTAGACTTAATGTTTACCTCTCGTCCTAATAGTGTTTCTTGTTTTGGTCAGTTGCTCGCTCCCGCCTTTTCTCATCACGACCTTATTTACGCTTCCTATAAGTCGAAACCACCAAGATACCGCCCGCCTACAATATTTATGCGGCACTTCTCCTGCATCAATATTGAAAAGCTTCGTTATGATGCAGGTAAGATTAGTTGGAGTAGTTTCGATCATTTTACTGATGTTAATGACATGGTTGCCGAATTTAACAGAGAGGTACTTAAACTGTACGATACTCACGCTCCCATACGCGCTACAAAAATAAAACGTGCTCCAGCAGCTTGGATAAGCGACGATGTCCGTTTCGCTATGAGAAAGCGTGACAGTGCGTACCGTAAATACAGAAAAAGTCGTAGTGATGATGCCTGGGCTGCGTATAGGGTTGCAAGAAATCGTTGCAATCAGGTCTGTAGAATAGCAAAGCGCCGCCACTTTTGTGAGAACATCTCTAATAAATCTCAATCCGATACGTGGAAATTTCTTAAGTCTCTGGGTCTAGGTCGTTCGCAGTGCCCGGCTAGTTTTAGCACTGTAACACCAGATCAGCTCAATGCTCATTTCTCATCAGCTTTGTTGTTGGACGCTGCAGTCAAATCAAGAACTCTAACTGAAATTACGGAAATGCCGATTTTAAATATTGCACCATTTGTTCTTACCGAAGTTTCTGGCGATGTCATCTTTAAGACGATTAACTCCATAACTTCTAAAGCAATAGGATGTGATGACATCAGTCGTACTATGATCGCTACAATCATTGATATACTCTTGCCCACAATCACGCGCATTATAAATGTTTCCCTTACTTCGAATCAATTCCCAACCCTATGGCGCAATGCTTTCATTATACCACTTCCGAAAATTTCCTCTCCTACCTTACCTAGTCATTTTCGTCCAATTTCCATTTTGCCGTTCCTTTCTAAAGTATTAGAGTCTGTTGTACACAAACAAATATCCGATTTCCTTAATGCAAATAAACTACTTAATCCCTTACAGTCAGGCTTTCGTACCGGTCATAGTACTACTTCAGCTTTACTGAAAGTAACTGAAGATATCAGAAATGGCATGGATGAAACCAAGGTTACAATTCTTGTACTTATTGATTTCACGAATGCCTTTAACACAGTTGATCCTGATTTGCTCATCGCTATTTTGTCTCGTCTGGGAATGTCGTCAGAAACTTTGGTATGGTTTTCACAGTATTTACAAGGGCGTCAACAACAGGTTCACATAGGTGAAAAGGTCTCAAGCTGGTGTGATATGAGTATAGGCGTCCCACAAGGTGGCATACTCTCTCCTTTGCTTTTTTCATTATTCATTAATGGAATCACCTCCACTCTTCATTGTCACTACCACCTGTATGCTGATGACTTGCAACTCTACGTGCAGACAGGTGTCGACACTCTTAATAGTGCTATAGCTTGGCTTAATTCCGATCTTTGTAGTATACAGTCTTGGTCTGCGCGGTCGGTGTCGTTGTCAACCCGAACAAATGTCAGTCAATTATTGTTGGCAGCTCTCGACTCTTGTCTAAAGTCGACTTTACTACAATACATCCTGTTCGGTTTGACAACGTGCTCATTCCGTTCTCCAGTGAGGTTAGGGATCTGGGTATATATCTGGATACTTATCTTTGCTGGAGACCGCAGATCACTAATATTAGTCGTAAAATATTTTCGTCGCTGCACTCTCTCAATAAATTGAAAAACTTTTTGCCATTGAAAGCTAAAATTACGCTCGTACAGTCGCTCCTACTACCGTTACTCGATTACGGTGACGTGTGTTGTGTGGATCTTACTCAAGAATTACTTAATAAAATGGAACGTCTGCACAACACATGTATTAGGTTTATCTTTGGTCTACGTAAGTTCGACCATATTTCTTGTTTTCGGGATAAACTTAAATGGCTACCTATCCGTAAGCGTAGAGATCGCAGACTGCTTTGCTTACTATTCAGCATCCTTAACGAACCGGACACACCGCAATACCTGAAAGACAGCTTTACTTTTCTAGGCTCAATCCATGATCGAACTCTTCGCTCTTCTTCTAACTCAACCCTTTCCATCCCTTCCCATCACACCTCTTTTGTCTCTAATTCGTTTGCTGTTGTAGCTGCAAATCTTTGGAATGACCTACCTTTAGGTATTAGGCAAGCTCCAAATCGAGTCATCTTCAAAAATATGGTTTACAAACACTTTCTTTCTAACTAGATTGTCCCAAACTTATGTCTCTTTTTCATTTCCTCACTATCCTCAATTTCAGCAACATCATATTTCAATTCCTCATCATGTAAGTAGTTTTATTTTTATATTATTGTTTATTTATGATGTAATTTATGTTTATATATATGTATATATTTATATATTACGTATTTATGTATTTGTATATGTATTAGTATGTAATATTGTTATGTATGTATTAAGATACAGAAGTATACTGTTAAGAATAACTTAATTAATGATTGCACCTACCATCTATACTGTCTAAATGTCCTAAAGGTTTGGCTGTCAGAGAATGCCTAGCGGCATTAAGTCCGCCTTTGTACATAGTGCAATAAAGTTTTTAAATAAAAATAAATAAATAAATATATTGGGCACCGTGCCATAGGACAGCGATTTGGAGAAGCATTTTTTTTGTAAGTATTAAATTTTTATTTCCCAAGTTTTTATTTTTAGGTTACGTAAATTTAGTTTTTATTGTAATATAGTTAATTTAATTTAAGGTATGTTTTGGGATTACGCCGAGCACATAGAGTGTAGATATATGTCTATACATGTCGCATCCCACATCAGAGACCTACTAAGTTTCCACGGCCCAACGGTCATGCCGTCGGGTCTCTTGCCATCGCTCAGCGCAATCCCAAAACATACCTTGAATTAAATAAACTTTTTTATTTGAAGTAATATACAAACAATATAAAAGAATTACAATATTAAATCAAAATCTAAATTTAACCTAAAAAATAATAATTATAATAATACATAGAAAATAAAAATACATACAAAAAAATAGCTCCTCCAAATCGCTGTCTTGTGGCATGATGCCCAATACACTTGCAACATTTCCCCTTTGAATAAGGATACTTAATTGTATTTTAGTTCATTTTATATGTAATAAAAACATGGTTGTAAGAACGCTTTCCAAACCAATAATGAATGCGGTTCTTAACCCCGGCATGTACCAATGAGAAATGCTTTTCTTACGCATACGGCCGTGACGTTTACATTAATTTAATGCCATTGGAAGAAATTAACTAAAATTTTCCGTTTATATGAATATTTTGTTTGTTAAGTTTGTAGGGAGATACGTCGAACGCCCCTAACTTCGTTTTGTTCTAATTTCACTTCCTTGTAACGCACCGTAGATGTGAAATTCAGTTACGTTTCTCGTATCCAATCCAATTAACTCGTATTGTAATAGAATTACGTATAGGGATGTGGCTTTAACAGAGCTTAGAGATCACGTTATCTTCCCAACATTGGCAGATTGCAAATGGCTTGTTGTAGTCTAGTTCTTTAAGCGCAAATGCCTTTATTTACTATCAGCCCGAGTTTAGCCTAGCATAGCCGAGTTTACGTCAAAATTACCAAATATTATTAAATAGCATTCGGCACGAACATTCATTCATTTTCCGTACCAACTATAATAACACTAGATATTGAAAGTGCCTGTTAGTTAATTTTTATTATTAGGTGTGCAAACACATTCCAGTTTGTTGGGTTCAGTTAATTTATACATGGACTAGACTGGAATCCAAAGCAGCACACACAACATGCAAATTATAATAATTATTATACAAATTACAAATAATTAA
Source organism: Tinea semifulvella (assembly GCA_910589645.1). Taxonomy (NCBI): domain Eukaryota; kingdom Metazoa; phylum Arthropoda; class Insecta; order Lepidoptera; family Tineidae; genus Tinea; species Tinea semifulvella. Next base: position 4,909,242 of record OU342604.1, read on the forward strand.
AATTCAATAATATAAATTAAATAATTCCTAACACAAATACAATTTTTGACAAAATATACATGCATAATATTGATACAGGCAACATAACAAAGATTTAACAAAAGTACTGGATTGGTTTGATAGATTATTTTAATAAGGTTTGAGCTTAAATAAACGTAATCTAGCTGGTGAGCCTTTTAGATGACGTCAAACTGTATGACGTCACAGTGAGGTATTTATTATTTATTTATTTTATTGCACTATGTACAAGGGGCGGGCTTAATGCCGCTAGGCATTCTCTAGCAGCCAACCTTTGGGACAATAAATAAATAAATAAATAAATAAACAATGCAGAGAATTTTGATTATGAGGTAGGTGCAAAGGGCTTAAAAAAGAAACTTATTAAAAATATTAAATAAACTTAATCTAAGATAAAACAATACATATTAATATACACACCAATACATACAAATATGTACGCAATAATACATATACTACACATACATATACAGTCTGGAGACAGGAAGGCTGGCAATTATTTCTGCCAACGTATTAGCTTAGCTATACAGAGGGGAAATGTTGCCAGTCTTCTGGGGACTATCACTGAAGGGTCGTCTCTAGAGGACATTTTTTACTTATAGTTTATTTTTTATTAGGTTTAGTTTATATTTATTTTAATTTTTACTTTTAAGTAGTTTTAATTTATATTGTAATTATTTTATACTGTTTGTATATTAATAAATAAAAGTGTACTACACACTATATATATATATATATATATATATATATATATACAATATATCTTACATACACTGTTGGGAGCTGTTTAAGTAATGTGAATATACCATCTTTTTAAAGAGTGATCTATTGGGCGCTTGGCGAATTTCTACCGGCAAATTGTTCCACAGATTCGCGGCCACCACTGCGAAAGAGTTTGACTTGAAGCTAGAGTGATGAGATGGGATAGACAAAACAGAATTGTGGGCCGAGCGAAGTGACCTGTTATGAAGTGACGAGAGATAGGCAAACTTGTCCTTGAGGTATTTCGGTGTCGCAGGCTCATTAAGAATAGAGAAGAGCAAGCAGAGGATTCTGAGGTTCCTGCGACTACGAATTGGTAGTAATACAGGTGGTAGTGGCAATGTAGACAACGCGTAATAACATTTATAAATAGAGAAAATAGCAGCGGAGAAAGAATGTACATGCCTACTAAATGTTTTACATGCTTGTCGCTTATGCTCGGGTTAAACGAGTTTTACAAAAAAAGCATAGCAAATTGTCATGATTCAACTTTCTTAGTTGTAAATAAAACCATTTAAATATGAAAATGTTGAGTGTATTCCAAAAGTGTCATAGATTTTAAAGACTTAAATAGTTATATATTAATAGATTTAGATTTCGGAGGAAAAAGCAAAAAGTAATTAATATTCTTCGTACTATTTTAATATAACAGAGTCAAAATGCAGAAATTTGTTTGATGGTTGGTTTGATCGTTTTTGCCATAGTTTGATGAAAATGTGAAGTAGTCATACATTGTCAAACATGTTTCATCGTTTACAGGGCGCTAGTACCGCTCCGCTTGTCACAAACCACACCCGATCAACTTCTCATATAAGACTCACGCTTAGCAAGTCAACCAAGTCGTTACGTGAGATAATTAAAAATGTCGACGTGATCTGTGTATGATTATGAAAACCTATCATATTATGATGAAGCGTGTCACTAAATATTACCGCGTTGACACGAGGCTTTAATTTTCATAAACTTTGCTATTAAATTTTGTGTATGGAAATTAATTTGTTTTTCTTGGAATACGTCTCTACTACGTTAATAGCGATAGATCAGTTGTAAAATTGCTTCGTACATCTGTCATAGACTCACTACAACACCATCGTGCCTCTGAGAGCACGTTAAGCCGGCACTCGCACGTTGAATCCATAGAATGCTTAGAAATTTGTCTTGTTTTAGCTATTTTTCTCCGTCCAAAATTAGGTATATGAAATTAAAAATATGTCCAAAACTAATTTATTCTTTATTCTTAGTGTATCACCGCACATTCCCACCGGAATTCGTTAAGTCAATATAATTTAAACAAAATTGTACACAACATATAATTAACGTTAAAATATCTGTCTTGCCTGGAGAGTGCAATGTGAAGACAAGGAACAGAACTGGTAGTGACATAGGAACATCAACACAATAACAAAAAATAACCAAAAATATAGGTACCTATATTAAATATAAATATCTACCAATAATAGGTATATATTTAATATATAATAAAATATTTAAAAAATATAAAATAAAATAAATATTAATACTTTTGCCATCATCTCGGATAACTCCAACAGGTTCTAGAAGAGCTGGAACCTCGATGGTGGCTAGAGCCCTTTTAATAGTATCGTTAAGGGAGCCGTGGCGGGAAAAACTGCCTGCACTTTTGGAACAGAAGAGCCCATGTACTCCAAGACAAATGTCTAAAAGAGATTGTCAAAACCAGGCCCCAAATTTTTTGCAGCGTGCCTTAACAAAATAGAATTCAATAATCATAATATTTAATTGCGTTTTTTATTTAATTTAATTACAACATCTCTTTTATTCCAACATTAAAATATTATTTAATTAAATAGTCAGTTGGTTAAAATTTATGTAAGAAATAGTTACAAAGCACTATTTATACGATTAGGTTCTTTATTATGACCAGGTACTTTATTATAGATAAGACACTGGATTTGAAATTTGCGGGATCGGAACTATGTAATTATTAACGTAAAAAAAAAGTATTTGTCAATTGTCGTTATGCTAGGGTAAAATAAATAAAATTAATTACAGATTATTAAATCACAATATATTAACTATCAAATAAAAAAGAAATCATTATAGCACGACAACATTCTATTGGGCCTATTTCTCTAAGAAAAATGGGCATTCTCATTTCCATAATTTTATTTCCTAGAAAGATGACTTCATTTCTCGAAAAATATACCGAGACTTGAAAAATCTTTGAAAATATTGGAGAGGAATGTAACAGTGTTAAATCCTCTTAAGTACTATAGGTCTGTCTAATTGTAACTTTAACTTAGATATTGTACTTGTATAAAACCGGCTGTACAATATAAAAATACAATTATATATAATTTATAAATAATAACTTGCTGTGAAATTGTATAAATAAATTCTTCTTTTTAATTTTGATTAAAATAAAATAATAATATCATTTATAGTATCATCACGACCCTTTCGGGGTGGTCAGAAACCACGCTTATAAATAAGCAGATTCACATTTAGCCAACTTTCTATAGGCCAATCATGACAAGTGGCAAGCTCGTCGATGTCTCCAGCGTACCAAACTCGAGAAACATCACAAAATAAATTAAATGTATTTATTTACATTAATATTTTTTTTTCGTGTCCCGAACAGGAATCGAACCAGAATCGAAATAATATCATTTATTTAAAAAAAAAATAATAATAATATTATTACGGATACGGATAAAAGTCCCGTCTGCGTGGAATGGTGGCAAGAACGCTGGCTGAATATTCCCGCTGAATTGCAATACTGATTCTTTGAGCGATGAAAGAGCCCACCGGAGGAACGACAATACGTGGTGTTGTCTTTTAAAATTAATGAATTTGAAACAGCAAAATATTTATTATGCAGTGAGAACTTACTTGTGTAGTAAAAACAGAAAGCGGCAAATAACAAATCACTTCAGCGTGAAAAAAACTGAGTAGCAAAACTTTAATGAATTTGGGGCCTGTCCGCCCACACGAGAACGCTGGGTGTAACTATTGTACCACAATCTGTGACCGAGTGCCCGAGTGTCCCTTACACCAGAGGTTCCCACACTTTTTTATTACGCGGCGCACTTACAGGTCTAATATTTTATCTCGGCTTCCCGGATAACAACAAGGATACTAGTTAGATAGATAAATTAAAACATTAGGGAGGGTATCGATTATTACCGAACGTAAGTACCTATCAGCGCGACACACGCACACGCAGATTTTTTTTTTTAAATTTTATAATTTATACCGCCTCCGTGGTCTAGTGGTAACAAACGTTGCCGTGAACTCGGGAGGTCGTGGGTTCGATTCCCACCGGGGGCAAATTGTACATTGTATAATTTGTCTCGGTCTGGGTGTTTATATGTATAATATGTATTTATTTACAAAAAAAAAAAGTGTAATATGTAGTTTATCAACCATCTAGTTTCCGTAACACAAGCCTCGTAGCTTACCACGGAAACTAGATGGCGCTGTGTGACCTGTCTGGAAATATTTATTATTATTTTATTATTATATCCCATCTGAGATAGTCCAAATTTCCCCACTATATAGCGAGTCTAATATATTTGCAGAAACAATTGCCAGCTTTTTTTTGTTTTTGTATTCTTGAACAGGAACGAACCTGCTGTTGACGACTGGCTGGTGTTCTCTTACTTTTATATTTTTAGTTTTGACAGTTTTCAAAGAATGAAGTTTAGTTGTCACCGAGATAGTGTGTGTTTTGAATTGATACGACAATAAATATAGGTAATTAATAATTTCTGAAATTTTACTACATTATAAGATCCACCCTTAACATCCTTCGAGCCGTATGTCTCGGGATACTATGGTAAGTCATACTTATTTCTATATTCGTGGTCAAAATTTATCCGACACACTTTTGGTTGTGAATACTCGTTCTATGAATGGGTTAATTCAAAACATACACCATCTCCGTGATAACTAAAGTGCCTTCATTCAAAACTATCTAAACTTAACAATTCTGGTCAGTCGTCAACACAAATCTAGGACAGTAACCGCTAACATATAAATAATATAAATAAACTTATCATGAACTTCTAGGCAGTAATATTTGCCTCTGGGTCACACGGGCTCTGCTAGAAATTTGGGACACAAATAATGGGTAAAGTGGGTCAATACTAATATGTAGCTTTTTCGGCCTTGTTCGGTTCTCATGGCAGCCAACTGTACAAATTACTTGGACCCGAAATATTTTAAATAAAAAACACTGCTAGGTATTTAGGAAACCGTTACAAATTGAGTGCTCCATCAAAAACTGGGTTTGTTTTCATTTGCTTGCATTTTTTAAAAAAATATTAAGTGCTTAGCTTACCCACTAAAATGTGCGAACAAAATATAAAAAAAGATATCTTCGCGCCATTTTGCACGGATATGTCAAGTTAAAAATTTTGTTTTGTAAATTACTATATACTTGTTGTTTATCGCATAATAGGTTGTGTGGATGGATATATCATTTATTCGAAAAAAAAATATTACAAAATAACATTAATATTACCTATGGATACGGATATAAGTCCCGTCCGCGTGGAATGGTGGCAAGAACGCTGGCTGTATTTCCCCGCTGAATTGCAATACTGATTCTTTGGGCGAAGAAAGAGCCAGCCCTCTTGTCACCGGAGGAGACGACAGGACGCGGTGTTATGTCTTTTAAAAACTTTTTTGTACTTGGACTCCATGGGCCCAGAGTTTTTACATATAAATATGTAATCTTTTAATATTATGTAAAATAAAAGTCAATATCGTCTCAGGGTTCCTATATCTGCCAAATTTTATCAAAATCGGAACAGTTGTATAAGCAAAAAGGCGACACAAATAGACTCAGAAATATCTGTGTATTGATAAAGCAATTACGTACCTCCAATATTTTGTAGCTCTGCCAGAAATCAAACCCGGTACTTCTGAGTCCAAAATGTGAACCGCGCTAGTCTACGCAGGCAGTTTTCATAATTAATTATTTCCACCGATACAGCCGCAAACGCTAATTAAAATGTAAAAAGGGATTTTGCCTTCACCTAGAGATTATTAGGACGCTCGTACATAATGCAAATACAAATACAAATCGTTTATTAACACAAAATAATGTTGTTTCGTTATGGTGAACCCTGTACAACACAATGCTTTTTATGGTTATGACAAATTAATTGGTATCCATAGACGTAAAAAAGTGAAGTATCACACGACCGTTTCCCTTTCGGGGTGGTTAGAAACTACGCTTATAACTAAGCGAATTCACATTTAGCCAACTTTACTTTAGGCCAATCATGACAAGTGGCAAGCTAGTCGATGTCTCCAGCGTACCAAACTCGAGAAATATTACAAATAAATTAATATATATATTTGAATACTAGCACGACATGTGACCTTGCTCCCACCTGATGGTAAGTGGCGCGCATGGTCCATGAATGTTAGCAACTGGAATCAGATATTTATGTCCGAGATCAGTCCCTAACACTATGCCGGCTTGACTAGATGCCTTTTCACACTTCGCTTGAAGGACTCCGGGTTATAGGAAAGTGGAAACACAGAGGCTGGAAGAGCATTCTACATATTTATTGTGCGACATATGTATGAGTCACCAAATTTATAGGTACGCGAAGGGATGTAGTCACCATGTGTATGTGGGTGCATATTCTGACCTGTGCGTGTGGTTCGGTTGCGGAATGGAGAGGAAGGAATTAGGTTATATAGCTCTTCAGTGGATTCACCATAGTATAGCCGGTAGAACACGCTCAGAGAAGCACCATCTCGGCGAAGCTGCAGGGATTCGAGAGTTCCAGATATAGTGGCATCGTCCACAATGTAAAGACCAAGTTTTTAAAGATGGAGATAGAAGGAGCTTGTTTGATCCCAGTGAAAGTTTATTCTACTGGCGAGCAGCCTAGACAGTGATGCGATGGTGATGATTCGAAAACATTTATGCAGTCACAAAAAAATATTCGTTTTAGCACATTTGATACCCATAAGTTTGTGTGAGGAAGAAAATATTTAATTTGGAAAAGCAATTTTTTATTAGCAACGTGTACGATCAGCTTAAGTACAAATTTGCTATGTACGTTGTACCTAAGTCAGCTTTTGGCACTACTAATTACAAATAAGTGCCCGCTTAAGAGTTTGCTACCAAAATTTTAGGTATGACGTTGAACGGTATTATGCAGAACTATTCGTAACTTAAAAATATTTTTATTTATTTAAAAAAATTATTGCACAATGTACAAAAGGCGAAGCTTAATGCCGTTAGGCATTCTCTGACAGTCGACCTTGGGGACAAAAGAGATATCAAATAGAAATATGAGACGGTGCAAAAATAAGAGTTAAAAGAGACAGTTTTTGATATAACTAATACTTAACCTAAGATCAAATACATATACTACTTAATTGACATCATATATAAACCTACATAAACTCATATATACATAATACATACATACATATATAACTACATAATAATTAGAAAAAACTAAAAACATACATTAAAATTGATATATTTATTGGGACTTAATTAAATGTGTAAACACAAGGTGGCTTATTAAAGGTGGCTCTATTCAGTGCTTGACGAATACTGACTGGAAGGTTGTTCCAAAGGGATTACGCTGCGACTCGAAATATTTTGTTATTTTGTTATTTGTTGTTACATTGTTATCATGTGCTGCTCCAGATACATCAATATGTACAAAAAAATATATACCTAATGTATTATATCAATGTTTGAGGTCGAGACGATGGGCCCATGGGGACCGTCAGCGAGGCGATTAGCCAAGGATTTGTCAAAGCGGCTGACAGACAGGTCTGGAGACAGGAAGGCTGGCAATTATTTTTGCCAACGTATTAGCCTCGCTATACAGAGGGGAAATGTTGCCAGTCTCCATGGGAATATCTCGGATGTCCGTGTCTAGAGAACATTTTTTATTTATAGTTTAGTTTATTTTTTATTTTATTATATAGGTAGCTTTTAATTTATATTTAATGTATATTAATTTACTTCGAATAAATTTTATATTAATATTATATCAATATTGTACAAAATTGACATGTAAAAGCGTTTGTAAAGTTTTTGTAATATGCCTACTTGCAAATAAATTAGTTGGTTGTTTTTTTTTTTAAAGTTGCAGTAGTATAACAGGCAGTAGAATAAAACGGATTAATGCTCTAGAAATGTGGTGTTGGCGGAGAATGTTGGGTATATCGTCGACGAAGTTCCGAACCAACAAATCCATCCTGGAGGAACTAGAGATAGGACAACGCCTTTCCTCAATCGTGCAATCACGCATTCTTACTTTCTTTGGACACGTGTCGCGGCGTGGAGATACATCCATTGAGCGCCTTGTAGTTCAGGGAAAAGTCGATGGCAAGAGAATGTGTGGTAGGTCTCCAATGAGATGGACTGACCAGGTTTCAGCAGCAATGGATCACCCCCTACATGAGTGCTCCAGGAAGGCTGCAGTTCGAGACGAGTGTCGAGACGAGTGGCAACGGCTTGTTAAGCGTGCAACTGACACTCAAGTGACGACCACGACCACTAAGAGTGTAGCGACTAAGAAGAAGTATAACAGGCGGGCTTAATGCGCTAGGAATTCTTTAGCAAACAACCTTTGGGACAATGAATCTTTTTGTCATTAAACACTTTTGCATCTCTCTCGCTCGAACAATACAACATTTTCAAACATTATTCAAGTCTGTAATTTTATTTCTTAGAAAGTTAAATACTACATTTTCCCAAAGTGGTTTGGTCTGGTTTGGTTTTTTTGGAAAACCAACAGTTGACAATTTCAAATAGATGAGTGACATTAAATATTCTAAGAACTATTAAAGGTTTTTACATATAGGTTTTAAAATTAAGTACAATAGCGAAAAATAATAAAAACATCACATTATAACAACAACATACTCCTATAAGACAATATACAAAGTCACTAAATAATAAGAACATCTATAGTACAAAATCAATAGTACATAAGATAAAATCTAAAAACAAGTAACAAATTAATTTATACATATTACACTAATGATTCTTACTGACTGATTCGACATAACGAGCCATCAACTGACGTCTGATATTTGTTGCTTTGGAGTTAAAAATATCAATATCCAATTCCTCTGCAAGGGCATTAAATTCGTTACAAACTCTCAAAAAAGAACAATTCTGTCTGTACCTAGTTGGACAAACAAGAGGAAAGGACAACGGACATTTTTTTTTTGTCAATAAATATTTTTTTTATTTTTTTTCCAGTATTTTTAAAATACCTATTGCATAATCTCTACCAAATAATGGTGAAGTAAAGCAAAACCTTTGTACGGCAAAACCTAATTAAAATATTTTCCCACACACACTTAAATACGAATTAAATAATTTAATTTTGATAAAATCGGCAATTATGGTTTACGCAGCAACGCTTGCTGAACATATCCCTTGTAAAATTAATTATAAATATGAAATTAAACTGTATTTATGTTAATTTTTGCTTCATGAACCACATACTTATTTTCATTAATTTTTAAAACACTTATGCCCGCTACACACATACCTATATACTAATATTATAAAATATGAGAGAAGCCAGCTCAAAGAGTATAGAAAAAAGTGGAAACTCACGCAAAAAACTTTCGTTCACCCGAACACTAGCGGCGCCAGGTGGATGGTAGGATCATCATTTTCATCATTACAGCCCCTAGAACACAGAGTCCTAGACCTCCACTGCTGGAGATGGGCCTTCCAGAACATATATCTGGAGAATTTGACCTACACTCGCCACGCTGGCCAGACGGCTTGGCGAGGATATGATGTCAATTTTTAATGACAATTTATTAATGATTCCACAATTAGTGCAACCGGAATCGACGGCTTAACGTGCTCTCCGAGGCACGGGAACGGTGGTTTCGTAAATCTATGACAAATGTACGTAAGAAAAGTGTATACATGCCGGGGGGGTTTGAACCGACCTTTGTAGGATTTAAGGAACGCCTTCCTACAACCGAGCCACCACCGCGCCGATGCGCGATGGTAGGATACTTACCTATTATAGGTAAAACTTCTATATAGGAATGGTATTATATCCGAAATTCTGGTTTTCTGGATAAAAAAGAATATTGTGTATTTTGTTACTATGCTATTTCCATTTCTTTATTTTCTCGATGACAGTTCCTGTAGAATGTAACTGCGCATATTACACAAAAATTAACTTTTAAATGGGAGGTATAAAAAATACGACAACTGCCTAATTTTGTTCCTTTATCCCATATAATATTCATCCAAGACAAATTGAGTCCATATATGCAGTATTTTTTGTAAAAAGTACGATAAATAACCAACATTTTAATAAAGTTACATTCTATGGCAATATGAATAGTGATGTTATGATTGAAATATCTTTATTGTATCGATATTGTATATAAATTTGTGACGTCATTCACATTGGATGCGTATTGTTTCTAGCGGCGTGTCCTTTTATTTGTGCCCATATTAGTTCTATAGCATTGTACTGGCATTGATACGGCGGAAGTCGAAGAACCCAATGACCACATTCGGCAGCTATTTCGTCGATAACATATCTTTTAGGGAGGCTTTTTTTCGATTTTAAAATGTTCACCCAATGGGGTGTATCACTAACTTTATATCACGATAGATGGCGCATGATAGATGGTACCTAATATAACTGTCAGTTGCATAGAAAACTTTTACTTTTATTACGAAATTTATTATTTTCTGGATATTATGCCAAAGTGAGCAGCTTTTAAGTGTACAAATCGAGATTTCCAATCGAAATGAAAGATATGGTGATTTAAAAATTGCCGTTCTAATAATTCAATTATAAAGACGGTGTGCGCTTTCTTAATTCGTCTTTTAAGGTAGGTAACGTTAATTTAATAATCATTTTTATTATTAAAAAAAAAAAAACTACAAAAACATTTTAAAAGTGATGCGATATAGGTGTAAAATAAGGTACCATTGCCGCTAGCGACATCTACAAAAAGCTTTGCCTGATACACCCCATTGTATTTTCAATAAAGTATTATCCACATTTTCGCCGCGACGTTGGAGTCAGTTAATTATCTCTTGTTAGGATCGATATCATTACTTACTTATTATTATAAATAAGATCTTTCATCGAGAAAATAAAGAAATGGAAATAGTTTACCATATAGGCATGTACTAAAAGTTACACAATACATTGAAATTTTTTTTTTTACTTATTGTATAGTTCGCTTGTTGACAACAATGGACGTCATCTTTAATGAATTGAACCAAATGATTAAATTAAAGAAATTATCAAACCACAGACATTTACTCCCTACCGTCTACTAGGTGGTGCCATTTTCTATGTGAACCGAAATTTGTCAATTGTTGTTCTAAGTTTCCACCTCCTGAGCCAGCTGAAAAAAACTGCCAAATAAACAAGTGAACAAGAACAGTGAACTTCCACTGGGATCAAACAAGCTCCTTCTATCTCCATCTTTAAAAACTTGGTCTTCACAGATGCTCTCAATGTCCTACAGAGGCGAGCTGTTCGAATTGTGGACGATGCCTGAAACTCTCGAATTCCTGCAGCTTCGCCGAGATGTGGCTTTTCTGAGCGTGTTCTACCGGCTATACTATGGTGAGTGCTCTGAAGAGCTCTATAACCTAATTCCTTCATCTCCATTCCGCAACCGAACCACACGCACAGGTCAGAATATGCACCCACATACCGTAGTCACCATCCCTTCGCGTACCCATAAATTTGGTGATCTGTCATACAATAAAGATGTAAAATGCTCTTCCAGTCTCTGTGTTTCCACTTTCCTATAACCTGGAGTCCTTCAAGCGAAGTGTGAAAAGGCATCTAGTCAAGCCGGCATAGTGTTAGGGACTGATGTTGGACATAAGTATCTGATTCCAGTTGCTAAAAGTCATGGACCATGCGCGCCACTTACCATCAGGTGGGCGTAAGATCACATGTCGTGCTAGTATTAAAAAAAAATATTTGTAATATTTCTCGAGTTTGGTACGCCTGGAGACATCGACGAGCTTGCCACTTGTCATGATTGGCTTATAGTAAAGTTGGCTAAATGTGAATTCACTTACTTAACAAGCTTACTATGATTTTAATAATTTGGCGTTATTTAGCCTACTAGGCCTCCAAGTTAAAGATTTAATGGTCATATTAGCAAGTGTGATATGTAACTGGAGATTTCCTTTAGATATTTGCTGCTCACACGTGACCATTCGTAATTGGTTCTACGCTGTTCCGGATTCTCCTCTTTACTTGTATTCTCAATTCGCCCGGATTATTCGTCCACTTATTATACCGAATGTGAATATTGTCTGTGACCTGGCGAATAGTCCTTTCACACTTTTTAGGAAAAAAAATATATATAGGCTAACTAATTATTTTTTGTGGCGTAATGAACCAAAAATAAAGCTGGTATACTTTTTATTATGAATTTTAAAACAGGTTTTTTTTATTTTTACCTAAAGTATAATAAATAATTAGTTTTTTCTTTGTCTTAACCTTCTGATCTTATTCTCAATCGATATGCAACGTGCACGAGAAAAAAGCGATAAATTCGTATCGCTCACTGCTAAGCCAAATCTTAGTCGTAGTAGAGTTGAGACGCAAATATTACCTATTGTCTCGCTATACCCTACTCACTTTCGCCGAATTCGTGGCCAGTGTAGGCCAAATTCTACAGGTCTATGTTTTGGAATACCCATCTCCACCAGTGTAGGTCTAGAACTCTGTGTTATAGCTGTGATAAAGGGAGGGGAAATGTTGCCAGGCTACTTATTATTAATAGGTTTAGTTTTTGCTTTATTTAACAGGTATACGGACCGGACGAGTTGGAAGTGGATGAATATGGATAATTGCCCACAAGCGTTTAGCAACGTGCTCCTATTAAACGTTACTTGGCAGAGATAAAGAAAATCTCAAGATATTCCGTTACTAACTGCATTTTATAACTTGTATCATTTTATAATTTGAAATTTCGAAATAATACAAGCAAACTTTTAGTAGGCACAAACTTCAAATCAAATCAAATTTATTCAGTAAGTAAACAATATCTTTAGCACTTTTACACGTCATAACAATTTTATTATATAATCTTATATAATACAATGTATGGTAGACATTTGGGAAGCTACGTCACATCTTCCTATCGATCCAGTCTTTGAAGACAAAAGTTTTCAACCAGTGCGTTCTTCCAGTAATGTCGTATAGCGCAGAAACGTCGACATCGACGGTGGGTCCACAAGTTCAAGGTCGTATGAGGAGAGCTATGCTCGGAAGTTCTTTAAAGGATAAAGTCAAAAACGTTGATATTCGTTAGAGAACCAAAGTACCGCCATAGCTTTCAAAATTAGCAAGCTGAAGTTGCAATGGGCTGGACACGTATGACGCAGAACCGATGAACGATGGAGTAGACGGGTTCTGGAGTGGAGACAACGTACTGAAAAACCCCCGCGAGATGGACAGATGACATGAGGAAGGTCGTTGGATGAGGGTGGCATGAGATTGGGTAAAGTGGCGAGCCTTGGGAGAGAGCCTATATCCAGCAGTGGAGAGACACAGGCTGATGATGATGAATGAGAAATCATAATTTAACCTCTTTCTCGGATACACGTAAAATCTTAAGTTAAAGAATTATTAAACTATTGCCGTCAAAAAAAGGATTTTTCCACAACACGGAAAATAGCACACAACAAAAGAAATACAATGCATTTAATTTTCACCTAGATTGAAAGGAACTAATGTCGATTGAACCATGGCCTGCATTCTTAATGCCAGGGGCATTCCTAACCTATGTTACGTTTATATGCGACATTTTTCAAATCTGTATTTTTTTTCCAATTAATATTTTTTTAATAACTTTGCAACTGTTAGTAATACATTTTAACAATAATTATAATAACTGCAAGATTAAATTATAATTATAACGTCTGACGGAAAAGGCTGGCAATTAAATAAAGTAAAATACAAACAGACAGTGGGGTCGTCCAGGCCCGGATGTCTAATGGGCCTGGGTTGGGGATGGGGACATTCCCCCGTTCTCCCCGGCAGGATCTCCGCGAGTAATCACCCGCTGGTAATTCATGCACCTTTAGTGCTGGGCACCGTTACTGGTATAACAGTGCCAGTATGCCTCACGAGCTCAGGGGTCTGGGTTCGGCTACAGTTCTCCTCCAGGAGCACTTCTCTACGGAGCGATATTCTGGAGATGCTTGAAGTGTCCGTTGTCGGCCCGATAGGATATACGTCTAGTCAGGCCAACGACAAACTCTTCAATAGTAGGCATCTCCAGATCTCGAGCTATGACGGAATTACACACGAACCATGGCGCTCGGGAGACCACTCTGAGCGATATGTTCTGCTGACTTTGGATCTTGTCCCTATTAGTCTTGGCCAGAAGGTGGTGTCAGGCTGGCGCAGCGTAGGTAAGACAGGATTACTGTTAAATACTAGAGGTAGAACAGACAGTCATATCAACTGTGACGAAATGGTAACCGTAACCTTAGAGTGGCCCCTGTTTACTCGTCTACAGTAAAGGAAATAGAACTCGATATCGATGTGGTTTCATGTGACTATTCCTAATTGGTTTTGTACCCGTTCAATTTTCAACCTAATCGTTGTTGCCGAGTGGATTGAATGGAAAAACATTTTGCACTCTTCTAGGAAATGGTCGCTCGTGTCGGGAAATAGGTCGGCTAATGTGAGGGTGTAGGATTAATAATATTAAAGGTTACTTTGACGAAGAAAATAAACTTTGGCAACAACGTTGGCCGGTTAATTAGCCTTATGTTTAACTTGTCGCTTTAAGAGCTATTTTTCACTTTATTTTTGTTTTTAGAGACTTAATTTTCGTTTGATAGCTAGAAGGAAATGTTGAGCGGAGGAGCGTTGAGGACATGTCTTAGAATACAAGTGGAAGTCATCATCATCATTACAGCCCCTAGGACACAGCGTCCTAGACCTCCACTGTTGGAGATGGGCCTTCCAGAACATATATCTGGAGAATTTGGCCTACACTCGCCACGCTGGTCAGACGGCTTGGCGAGGATATGATGTCAATTTTTATTGACAATTTATTTACGATTCCACAAGTAGGTATTAGTGGAACCGGGACCGACGGCTTAACGTGCTCTCCGAGGCACGGGAACGGTGGTGTTGTAATCTTAGCCTATGTCTAGGCAATTAGGGCTTTGCCAATATACTGGTGAGCTGAGAAGAAGTTTTTCATTTACCTGACCATCAGCCGCCACACATGGTATTCATTGTTCTCAAAATAAAATGAATTTAACCTATCTTAACCAAAATTGTTTAACACTGGTGACTCTTTTAAAATATGCAAACAAACAGTGGGTTCGTCCAGGTAGGTAATAGGACTGGATTGGGGATGGGTACATTTCCCCCGTGTTCCCCGGCAGGATCTCAGAATGTATCCACTTGCTGGTAATTTAAGCACTTTTAGAGCTGGGCGCTGCTATACCAGTAAAATGTGGAACGCATAACAAGGTGATCCAGATTCCACTACTTCACCTCTTCACTTCTCTAGAAAGTGGATAAGTCGGAGCGATATTCTAGAGATGCTTGAAGTGTCAGTTGTCCACCTAATAGAACTTACGTCTAGTCAAGCCGACGATAAACTCGTCAATAGTAGGAATCTTCAGATCTCGGGCAACAGGTAAAAAAAAACATAGTAATATAAAGTAAAGTATCATCACGACCGTTTTCCTTTCGGGGTGGTCAGAAACCACGCTTATAAATAAGCGGATTCAAACTTAGCCAACATTACTATAAGCCAATCATGACAAGTGGCAAGCTCGTCGATGTGTCCAGCGTACCAAACTCGAGAAATATCACAAATAAATTTATCTATTTACATTAATAAATATTTTTGTGTCTTGACCAGGAATCGAACCCGGTACCTCCAAGTCTAAATCCACGAACTTTACCGCTAGACTACGGGAGCAGTTTATAAAAAAAAAATATTTTTGTAGAAAAATAACAACCATAGCTTCTCCTTATATTTGGTCTTTTTGCAGTAAATAAAGGATTCGATTGCGCCTAAAGAAATACAATCCCGCTGCTGTTCTGTTACAAGAATTTAACCTCTAAATAGTACATGCACGTAAACCAATTAATCTAAGGTAAGTTTGGCTTATCGATGCCGATGTACAGAAATGATTCGTCAAACTGTATTCGAATTAGATTGATCGAGATCTTTGATTACTTGACGCGTGGTACTATTGCGTAGGGATGTGATTAATTATTGCCGACCTAATTGATTATGCCATTGATTGAATAATCGAATAGGCCCTAACTGGCTATTTATTTATGGATCCTTATACCTTCTTTATTTAAGTTACGGCTACTATTATCGAGCCTATGTCAAATAAACACTGAGAATCTTTTATTTATATTTTAAAAAGGACGAGGTTCGAACCCCGGCATGTATCAATGAGATATACACTTTTCTGTACATTATTTCTTGACAAACCGAATGTATGTTTCTCGAATTAACGAAGTTGTTTGACATTTTATTTATATAACATTTATTTATAAACATATTACATACATATACGTGCACAATATAAAAAAAACAATACACATACACACTATTTAATACATACATACATAAACATATATAAAATAAATAGATATATATATATATATATATATATATATTTTATATTTATTTTATATATGTTTATGTATGTATGTATTAAATAGTGTGTATGTGTATTGTTTTTTTTATATTGTGCACGTATATGTATGTAATATGTTTTAAAAGAATATCTACAGAAGCTAACATACAAAGAAACAGAAAATCTTTTAAAATTGACAATATAAACTAAATGTAGTAATCATAATCTAAAATATTATTATTGTATAAAATAGTTTCTTGATATTCACTTTGGCTGATTATCACAGACAGACAGCGGAGTCATCCAGGCCCGGATGTTCAATGAGCCTGGGTTGGGGATGGAATAAACTCCCGTTTTCCCCGGCAGGATCTCGGCGGCTAACTATTCGTTGTGGGCGCTGTTCCTACTTCAACACCGCCCGTGTGACTCACGAATCTAGTCTCCTAGATTTGTCTACTTTAGTTCTTCTCCAAGAGCGCCTCCCTAGGTAGTGGCCTTCCCTCCGGGGGCCGTGCGAAAGTAGGAGCGATATCCTGAAGATGCTTGTAGGATCCGTTGTCAGCCCGGTAAAACATACGTTTAGCTAGGCCGACAACAAATGCCTCGATAGTAGGCATCTCCAGATCTCTCGCAATTACAGAATTTCGCACGAACCACGGCGCTCTGGATACCACCCTGAGCGATATGTTCTGCTGACTCTGGATCTTGTCCCTGTTGGTTTTGGCCAGAAGGTTGCTGGATATTGTATATTTCTAAACTGATTTGAATATTTGATTTTCTTTGTTTTTTATTTAGTTATTTTCCTTATTTAAAACATGTACTCTCTCAATGTTATAATCAGGTTGAATGGAAACTGGCTCCTGTCGCACCGGCCAAAAACCTACCTCAGGGGCCAGTGCCACATTTGTTTTGTAATGTACATTTTTTATGTCAATAAAATTTTATTATTATTATTATTAAGTGATATAAATGCGTAATTATATTTATTTACTAATTTAAGCTATTTAAGGATTTTAAGTGCAATAAAGTATTTAAATAAATAAGCCAACCACTTATACCAACTTGTGTAATGGTTAATAAACTGTCAAATTTAAAATTGACATCAAATCCTCGCAAAGCCGTGGCGAGTGTAGGCCAAATTCTACAGAAAATTCTGGAAGTCCTCCAACAGTGGAGGTCTAGGAATTAGTCTTCTAGGGGCTGTAATGCTGATGTTCTGAAAGTCCCATCTTCACATCACAAAGGCAATAAAAAGAATTAAATTTAAAGTAAAAATTGGCATTTGACATCAATGCAAATGGCACATACTTTCGACGAGAACAACAAATAGCGGACTGATGGTGGTAATTTACCCAGTCTGCCAAGTCGGAGAAGTATTCACCGTTCATGCCGATAAACCCAGTAAAGTGTATCCACACGTTTCGAGATCAGGCTCGAATTGCCGTCATATCCCAGATATTGAATTATAATTATTCACTTTCATATACCAAATTTTATAATAGTATAGTATAGTATAGTATAGTATAGTATAGTATAGTATAGTATAGTATAGTATAGTATAGTATAGTATAGTATAGTATAGTATAGTATAGTATAGTATAGTATAGTATAGTATAGTATAGTATAGTATAGTATAGTATAGTATAGTATAGTATAGTATAGTATAGTATAGTATAATATAATATAATATAATATGTAGTTTATCAACCATCTAGTTTCCGTAACACAAGCCTCGTAGCTTACCACGGAAATTAGATGGCGCTGTGTGACCTGTCTGGAAATATTTATTTATATTTATTTAGACAGAGTAAAAATTGCAAATATCGATTAATATCGCTTTTTTATCAACGTTCAATGAATACTATCTAGCAGGCAATTTTATTTGATTTTCATGCCGAAAACGGGCCAACTTTCCACAGGGTAGTTCGAGTACCGAACTTTGTAACGGAGTCGTTAAATTTTATGACGGTCGCGTTCTTACTAACTTCATACATTATATTGTATCGAAAAAGTATTACACTACTAACGGTATCATATTTTAGTATGTTTTAGCTAAAGGCTTTAGTCCTAAATTGTTTTGTAAGGGTAAATTTATTTATAAACTCTTGAAATGAAATGAAATAATTTATTTGTCAGAAACATGGTAGGTACAGGGATGAAAATTATTATATGTAATTATATCACATGCTTCGCTATTTCTAGAATACAAATATTTATTTAGTCACATGACTTTGTCGAGCTTAGTGTCTAGGTATTCTTTTGTCGAATAAAAACATTTATTAACCAGCATTTGTTTGACTCTTAATTTAAACAGTTTTAGTGGCAGCTCCCATACTATAAAGTAACTGGAAGCTTATTAAATATCTTTGTTGCCATTGCATAACAATTTCTGCTATATTGAGTACTTTTATGCGCTGGAATAATTATTCTACTAGGATAACGCGTTTTAAAATTGCAATTATCCCCAAGAGTTTTAAAAAGTTCCGGATGGCTTTTTACAAATAAACAGCATTCAAGTATATAGATAGAAGGAACAGTCAGTAATTTTAGTTTTAGAAATATAGCACGAAAGCATTGTTTTTGTCCAATAAAGATTCTATTTATTTCCACTGCATTTTCTTTATTGAGGCGTGTTTTTAACTCGCTTCGTATACAATATAATAATGCATTTAGATGCATTCTAAAGTTGCTCTGGAGGTGTAGTGCGTCTGGAATGTTAGCTGAGAACAGAGTCGACGACTTTTGCCATGCTCCGCAAGCGGCACGCCTCGTTTGTGGACCGACTGAGACAATCAGATAACGACATAATTAAAGCTATTTTTGACATAAGGTCGTTTGACCTTGTAAATTATAAATTTATTTAAAAAAATAAAAGTAAAATTAGAATTATTGTTATAAATTAAGTATGGGTTTCTAGATGCCTGAAATAAAATATATTTAATTTAATTTAATAATTCACTCTTCCAGCAGATATTCAGATTCTCTTACTGTTTCTGCAGCTCGCCAATGGAACAGGCTACCTTTATCAATCAGACAGGCTCCGTCTTTAAATATATTCAAACATTTATTAATTACATACTTTGTCAAAAACCAAAATGACATATAATTTCCACATCTAGATAATTATTATATTAGTATTCATAATTATTCATTCGAAATAAATATTTTCAAAGTATAAAATAAAATTAATATTAATTTATTATTTATTTATTTAAAACTTTATTGCACTATGTACAAAGGGCGGGCTTAATGCCGCTAGGCATTCTCTAGCAGCCAACCTTTGGGACAATACAGAACATTACAGTCATGAGGCTAGGTGCAAACGATTGTAGGAAACGTTGCCAAATAAATTCATTTAATCTTACATACACTAGATATTAAAATAAATACACATACATACAAATATGTACAAAATAATACATATACTACACACTATATTGGCTACTATATACTACATACAATACATACTTATATACGTTGTGAGGAGCTCTTTAGGTAATGAAAGTAAACCAGCTTTTTAAACAGCGGTTTGCTGGGTGCTTGGCGAATTTCAACAGGTAAACTGTTCCAGAGATTTGCGGCCACTACTACGAATGAGTTAGACTGAAAGCTAGAGTGATGAGAAGGGATAGATAGAACAGAATTGTGTGACGAACGAAGAAAAAAAATTAATACTAAGAATGGGGATATAAGTCTTGTCAGTGTGGAATGGTGGCAAGAACGCTGGCTGTATTTCCCCGCTGAATTGCAATACTGATTCTTTGGGCGAAGAAAGAGCCATACCTCTTGTCACCGAAGGAGACGACAAGACGCGGTGTTGTCTTTCAACAACTTTTTTGTGTTTGGACTCCATAGGCCCAGAGTTTCTACAGCAAAAGGCACAAATATGTAATGTTTTAATATACTTACATTATTGCGCCGCTTGCCAGACTCCGCATTTTCCGCCGCGGCCCCCGCTTTATGCGCTGTCCCCCTGAGATGCGACGCGGCGAGGGTTAGTTTATTTAATTTAGGTTTATTATATTGTATGACATGTTTATATATTGGTATGTTATTTAAACTTACTATGGTATATTTATGATTAATTTAAACTATATTTTTATTTTTATTTGTTACTCTGCACCCATTATCATAATTTGTCACTCTCCCAAAGGTCAGCTGGTACCGTACGGAATACCGTAAGCGTATAGAGCATAATAATGCTCCCATGTACAGTATTCCCAAATTAATAATGCACATACAGATCTTCGCTAATTGTCGTATTCCCGGAAACACCCGAATCATTGAATCGTAAGAGCCTAAACATTGCACTTGCATTTTGCACCTTGTTCGAAAGAAATAGAAGTCAATATCATGTGTACACAATCGAAAACAATTCGGGCAGTGTTTTTTTGTTTTTGTTTTTTGGCGGTGACTGCACGTGTTCTCTCTGTGTGAAATTATATAGAGCTGCTATTACACACACACCCTTCTTGGTTTTGTTTTCAAAGGTGAATTTAATTTCAACTTTAATTATCTTATTTAAATAGTTTATTTGACAATTGCTTGTCTGTCTGACACAGGCAGAGATTTTATATTTAAAGGAGGTCACTACAGTACTATACAATTTTCGAAGTAAATCAATCCAACAAAGATTGCAGCATATTCTCAATCGTGTGGTTTTCCTCGCTATTTACTTACATGGAATTATCGAATCAAATTTTGTTACTGATAAATCAATATTTATCTCTTTTAGCACAAAACACATAATTCTACTAAATTATGCATGAAGAAAATGCACTTAACCACTCTATATACATATCGTCTTCCGACGCTCGGGGAATACGACCGTTGCCGAACAGTGACGAAGATTTCTATGCGCATTATCACTTTGGGAGAACTGTACGTTATTTTATATTGTGTGTGTAATAAAGAATTGTATTATTATTATTATTATTATTATTCTACATATAACATGTACAAGGGCGAACTTAATTTTATACTTAACCTTTGGGAATGTGGTAGATGAATCGGGGTGAATCGTTATAAATATACACTACATATAACACAATACACAATTAATATAACATTTTTGCCTTTGTCACACCTCAGGGGTTACAGCGCAAAAAGCGGGACCCGTAGCCGAAAGCGCAGTCTGGCAAAGTCTTTGTGTCGTTTGTTGTAGAGACTCTAGTCTAGACCCCTGGAGTACAAGCGGTGAAACATTTTTTTTAATATTACCCCACGCCTAATTGTCTGCTCCGGTCATAAGAGGGCTTGTTCTTTCCTCAGCTTAGAGAAGGAAATGCGGCTCACGAAAACTGTCGTATTGTAAAACTAGATGACAGATTTCTCTGATTTCTGGGATTAACATTTAATCCCGAGACACTATTCTTCTTCTCATTCTTTCCCACACACGATGGACCCAGAACCCGCGCGGTAAATCCATGGAATGCTAAGAAATCTGCCATCTAGTTTTACAATAGGAACGTTTTCGTGAGCCGCATTTCCTCGCTGACTCTCTGAGCTGAGGAAAGAACAAGCCCTCTTGTGATTATAGGCTATTTTTTTTTTGCACGACATGTGATCTTGCGCCCACCTGATGGTAAGTGGCGCGCAAGGTCCATGAATGGTAGCAATTGGAATCAGACATGTAATGAATGACTGAATGATGTACGTAAGAAAGGCGTATTTCGAAACACTAACTTTTTGGGTGTTAAGAAAAGCGTACTTACATCAGAGCTACCAACTGCGCTTAAGGATAAAAATTGAAACAAAATACAATGCTATAACGAACACGTTTTTCCAAAGTCAAGGCCGACCGAGTGTAATCAGTATAGCCAGCACGTACGATGTAGGCCAACTTTCTTGTGTAACCTAACCCTTCTTTACAAACTTCTTACTGCGCCGTGTCTTATATGGGCGATTTTATGCGACCTATTGTCTTAATGTCAAAATAAGTCAGCTCGAGTATTAGACGCGATTAAATCACACGGCGCCGACGGGACATTATATTTACGATTCCATACTCACCGCTTATACCGGCGGCTATATGATTTGGCTTTTATTTTCTTTATTTATTTATTTAAAACTATATTGCATTATGTACAAGGGGCGGGCTTAATGCCGCTAGACATTATTTGACAGCCAACCTTAGGGACAGATAAAGCATTTAAAGTGAACGGTGGGTGCAAGTAAAAATCAAATATATTATAACCACACGATCACATTGTAAGCAATAAACAATAATACTTACACATACATATATACATACACTAAGTAGGTTTTTTAGTAATGCATATAGTTTTTTTTTTGATATGAAATAATTTTGGCAATAAATTAAAAGAGGTCATGCTATAGTCAAGTAATGATAAAAATTGTAAGTGATTTCGCCTTGTCTGATAAGTGGAATGCAGAGTTAATTAATATATTTTTTGCCAGTCTTCGTTTAACGATTATTATATACCTATGTACTAGAAATCTTGCCATACCATCTGGCCAGCGTGGCGAGTATACTCCATATTCCCCAGCATATACCAATGAAAAATACTCTTTTCTTACGTACATTTGACATAGATTGACGACACCACCGTTCCCGTGCCTCGAAGAGCACGTTAAGCCGTCGGTCCCGGTCTGTCCAGCGTGGCGAGTGTAGGCCAAATTCTCCAGATATATGTTCTGGAAGACCCATCTCCAGCAGAGGAGGTCTAGGACGCTGTGTTCTAGGGGCTGTAATGATGAATAATGATATGATCTGAAAGGCCCATCTTCAATAGTAAAGGTCTAGGACTTCGTGTTCTAGGGGCTGTGGTGATGATGAATGAAGTACTAGAAAGTAAGGGTTCAGTCAATTTAATATTTAAAATACTATAGAGACTATAAACATTTTAAATTGACTTTTTGAATTTAAGAATAAACTTTTTATATAAATCCTAATTATAATTTTGTTGTGGTCGCATATTTTTGCCCACCTAGGACAATGGATAATTGTGGAGGGTAGAAACGGAAAGAAAACCCATTTCCTCAGCTCACGTTCCTTCTAAAACCCGTGCCCTGGGATTTGTGTGTATAGTGAATATGTATGATGCGATGGGGATTAAATATTCTATGATTGAAGCTGGAAGCGATAACGATGTTACCCTAATAGGTTTGCACATCGATATTAATAAATAAAACATTTTCTATTTTTTTTTAACTACGACATGTGACATCGCGCAAATCTGATGATAAGTGGCAATGATTTATTTATTTATTAATACAACATTACATGGCTTAACAGTAAAGCCCAATTTACCATGCAGTCAATCTTATAATTAATATATACATTTTAATTAAAAATGGATTGTCAATATACCTATATTTTTTAATTTACTATACAAATATTATTATTAATAAAGCTTTAAAATTAACAATAGTTATATACAGTATAAAATTAATATAAAAAGAAAGAAAAGACAAATAAATAATAATAATTAAATAAATCAAAATTCAACCCTAATAAAATCAATGAAATAATAATAAAGTTAATACAAGACAATAAACATTAGAATAAAAAGTGAGTAAGTAGGTATATAAATAAATAAATCAATTCTACATCATGATAAATTAATACAAAAATAACAATAATAAATCCAAATATTTTAACTTATAAATAATTAATTTATTATTCACAAAATTTAAAGAATGCCTTGCTCAGAATATGCAGATGATCGGCAAAAATATCTAGATGTGGTGTCGTCTCGAGAAGCTTCCTTAAGCTGCGGAGTGCGCGAGGCAGAGGCGAGGAATCGTGAGCCAGTGTGCGAAATAATGGCAATGCCAGCAACTGGTGGTGACGCGCTCGCATATAGTTGTTAGGCACAAATAGGCGGCACACCTGCGACACCAAATAACAGTCAAATGACAGTCGCATTCACCATGATAAGCGGTACGCGAGGACCAAGAATGGAAGCTACTGATGCCAGTCACTGGCTAACTAATAATAATAACGTTTATTGGCGTAAAAAATACACTTACATATAACATTCAAAAATAGTGCAGAAAGAACAATAAAACATAGTTGATGGCCCTGGGCCGGCACCTGCAATCAAACTGTATCACCAAGCCCAGTTCACTCAGCCATTTGTTAAGACATTATTAAAACTGGAAGATATGTCTTCTCGACTATGGTGACGTATGTAGCGTCGATCTCTCAGAGGTGTTGCTTAATAAAATGGATCTCTTGCTTAACTCGTGCGTACGCTTTATCTTCTGTTTACGCAAATACGATCACATCTCTGAGTATCGAGCTAAGTTGAAGTGGCTGCCAATTCGTTGTCGTAGAAATCTACGAATTCTTTGTCTGCTTTTCTCTATACTGTATGAGCCTGCGACACCGAAATACCTCAAGAGCAAATTTGCTTTTCTCTTTTCTCTTCATGACAGGTCGTTGCGATTATCGCATAACTCTACCCTTGCTATTCCCTCTCATCACATTAGTTTTATGTCCGACTCCTTCGTAGTTGTTGCCGCAAATCTGTGGAACAACCTACCCTTAGATATCCGGCAGGCGCAAAATAGAACATTGTTTAAAAGGATGGTTTTCACACACTTCTTAAATAGATCCCAACAACTGTAAGTATGTATATATTGTATTTATTTATATATGTATATATTAAGTATTATAAGTATATTAGTGTTTAGTATATTAATATTATTTACTAGTAAGTAGTTTAGTTTTAGTAGTATTTTAATTTCTCCCCTATATTATGTTCTATAATTTGCGCGAACCTTCCACATACAATGTTCGTAATGTCCCTAAGGTTGACCGAGTAAGAATGTCTAGCGGCATTAGGTCCGCCTTTGTACATAGTGCAAAAAGTTTTAAATATTCCGCAACCGAACCACTCGCACAGGCCAAAATATGCATCCACATACCGTAGCCACTATCCCTACGCGTACATATAAATTTGGAGACTCTTACATCTGTCGCACGCTGAAGATGTGGAATGCTCTCCCAGCCAGTGTGTTTCCCCACTCCTATAACCTGGAGTCCTTCAAACGAAGTGTGAAAAAGCATCTTTATAGGCCGGCATAATGGTAGGGACTGATGTCGGTCGTCTGAGGCTGGCGTCAGTTGCTCCCATTCTTGGACCTCGCGTACCGCTTACCATCAGGTGGGCGCGGATCACATGTCGTGCTCCGTATAAAAAAAAAAAACCTCTACATGAGTACACCAGGAAAGCTGCGGTCTGTGGTCTGAGAGGAGGGGTGAGCGACGGCCACTAGCATAGCATAGCTTAGCATAGATAGCAAATCTGCCAAGAGTGTAAGCGACTAAGAACAAAAAAATATTTATAAATAAATTATCTTCTAATTAATTTTGAAATGATTAATGGGGTGTATCACTAACTTTTATTACGATAGATGGCGCATGATAGATGGTACCTAATATGTCTTTAGCATAGAAATATTTTTTTTCTTTAAGATGACGAAGTGAGCAGCTTTTAAGCATAGAAATCGAGATTTCCAAGCGGAATCAAAGATATGGCGATCTCAAAATTGCCGTTCTATTAATTTAATCATTTTTTAATTTATAGACAGTGTTAGCTTTCTTAATTCGTCTTTTAGGTAAGGTAACGTTAAATTAAAATATTTTTTTCTGTTATAAAAATAAAAAAACTACAAAAACATTTTTAAAATGATGCGTCGTAGGTTTAAAACAAAGAACCATTGCCGCTAGCGACATCTACATAAAGCTTTGCCTGATACACCTCATTGGATTTGCTGGTCCTCCTTCATAAAAGTAAAAGTAAAGTATCATCACGACCGATTCCCTTTCGGGGTGGTCAGAAAGCACGCTTATAAATAAGCGGATTCACGTTTAGCCAATCTTACTATAGGCCATTCATGACAACATGACATTCGATGTCTCCAGCGTACCAAACTCGAGAAATATCACAAATAAATTAAATATTAACTAAAATTTATTTACACTAATAAATATTTTTGTGTCCCGACCAGGAATCCAATCCGGTACCTCCGAGTCTAAATCCACGAACTTTACCGCTAGGCAGTCCTCCTTCATACCATCTTAGAAGTATTAAGGTAATCAGCTTAAACTGAATACGCTCGTGATGTAACTAATTTTTGCCCATATATAAAAGCATTTTATTAAATCTTTGTTATAAGTAGATGCATTAAATCTAGATCCAAAACGGTCTAAAAATGAGTGGCTCTTACATATATGGTAGAAAGATTTTTAGCACAAATATCACGTGATACGGTTTCGTCCCGACTATACCCACCGAGTATATCTAGCTTAGAACTTCTTGGGCTATTATTATTACTCATATATGCTTTCTTGTAGGTATAGAAAGAGCTATTAAACTTTATAAAAAAAGTATTCTCTGCGGGAAACTCAGAAACCACGTTTTTTTTTAAAACGGATTTACATTTAGTCAATTTTACTATAGTCTCAAAATGACAAGTGGCAAGCTCGTCGTTGTCTCTAGCGTACCAAACTCGTTTGTAGCGTATTAAAAATAAATTATATTATCCCGACAAGAAATCGAACCCAGTACTTCCGCTTCTAAATCCTCGGACTTAACCGCTAGACCACTTTTATTTATTTCAAAAATTTATTGCACTATGTACAAGAGGCGGGCTTAATGCCGCTAGGCATTCTCTAGCCACCAACCTTTGGGACAATGAAACGATTTGTGTTGTGAGGTAGGTGCAACCATTAAATAGATTAATAGGTAATTCAAATTAAATCTAAATATTATATCTATATAGACAAATACTGTTTAAATAATGTGAGTATACCATCTTTTTGAAAAGTGATCTGTTGGGCACTTGACGAATTTCTACCGGCCTTTATAGCACTTACAAATCCTAGTATATTAGTTGTTTTAATTCTTTTGTAGTTGTCGTCACAAATGACATCATCCATTATGGGCAATTTTTGTACTACTTGTGCTGTGTACAACGACAAAAAATTGTATATAGTAGTGTAACAGATGTAATGTATATAATCAAACGACGACTTTAATATTTTCACATTTTTCATTTTCCATTACAGCCTCTAGAACACAGCATCCTAGACCTTCACTGTCGGAGATGGGCCTCCCAGAACATATATCTGGAGAATTTGGCCTACACTCGCCAAGCTGGCCTGACGGGTTGGCGAGGATCTGATGCCAATTTATAATGACTGTTTATTAACGATTCCACAAGTTGGTATTAGTGGAACCGGGACCGACGGCTTCACGTGCTCTCCGAGGCACGGGGTGTTGTACATGACAAATGTACGCAATGTGGTGTTGTACATGACAAATGTACGCAAGAAAAGTGTATTTCTCATTGTTACATGCCGGGTAGTTTTAAACCGATCTTTGTAGGATTTTAAGGAAAGCTGTCTTACACCCGAGCCACCACCACATTTACATTACATTTCTCATTATTTAATGATAACTGCTAAACAATGTATACCGGCCTTAAATGAAACGGAGATGGTATAATTTCTTGAGGAACTACCTGGACTGGGGAAGTTGGGACAAGCCCGTATGTTGAGCGCAAGTGTCACACGGGCCGGGGATCTGTGGACATGACAGGAATATATGTTAATGACATGTCACTCGAGACAGGGCTTGCATTAATATTTATACCGGCTGATTTATAGTTTCTACTAAATTTGACTGCACGATTTTTGCGGTTAATATTTTTATCCAAATTATATTAAAGCCGGTGCGTTAAGTCTGGAAC
This sequence comes from Tinea semifulvella, assembly GCA_910589645.1. NCBI lineage: Eukaryota > Metazoa > Arthropoda > Insecta > Lepidoptera > Tineidae > Tinea > Tinea semifulvella. The sequence goes on from OU342604.1 coordinate 4,937,374, forward strand.
AGCAGCCTTCCTGGCGCACTCATGTGGGGGGTGATACATTGCTGCTTTGACTGGTCAGTCTCCTCATCGAAGACATATAACGCATCCTCTTGCCATTGACTTTCCCCTGAACTACTAGGCGCTTGATGGATGCATCGTTACGCCACAACACGAATCCGAAGAAAGTGAGAATGCATGATTGAACGATTGAGGAAAGGCGCTCTCTATTTCCCAGTTTCTTTAGTATAGACTTGTTGGTTCTGTACTATGTCTATGATATGCCAAACATTGACCGCCAATACTACTTCACATTCCTGCAGCATATAGGAACACAAGAGCTCTGACCAGCCGGATTTTAGTAGCTTTAGTAATGTTTCGGTTCCTCGATATTTTCTTTAGCTTACCTATAGTAGATCTAGATACTGCCATTTACCGCTTGATCTCTTGCGATTGGCTCCGTAGTTCTATAGATCTCGAACAATGAACAACAGTACTCCGACTAATGTTCTACATAATTCTACAATGCATGCAGAGTATCTATAATAATGTGGTACAGTAGAAGGCATGTGCCTGAAATCTTATAAGATATTAGTTGAGGTTAAAGGCGCCGCCACTTGTCTCCGTGCCAGTTCTCGCCCACATTACGACGACAAAACATTCAGCTACGAAACAACAAATACAAATTGAGCAGGTAATTTCAGTTTATTTAATAATCTTAGTTTTAGTGAAACTAGACCAACGGCTTAACGTACTTTCTGAGGTTGATTACTAGCTAGGTTGCACAGCGAAAATTGACTGTCTAAATAGCATTTCGGCTGTAAGTAAAGTCGCAAGCCTCAAAGTAGAAAAACTTAGTTGTTGGCCTATTTCAATCATCTGTGTAAGGTGTACCGATGCGCTTTTATCAAGCGTTTTTATCAGTAGAAGTTACAGAAGTAAATCCGAAAGAAGTTTACACTACCAAACATTTCTGAACTTATAGTTCATCATCACAGACTGCAGAACATAGACCTCCACTATTGAAGACGGGCCTTTCAGAGCATATACCTGGAGAATTTGGCCTACACTCGCAACGCTAGCCAGACGATGGATCCGGGACGGAGGGTTTAACGATCTAATTAAGGCACGAGAACGGTGGTGTTGTAAATCTATGACAAATGTTCGTAAGAAAAGTGTATTTCTCAACAAATTGCGATTGTTTTAAATTTTAACGAAAGTATTCTTACCACCGAGCCACCACCTGATCCTTGTTCATGGTTAAGTTTATTATAAGTCAATTTACACAGAAACAGCGATTCTGACTCTGAAACTATAAATACGAGTATGTCATCGTATGATAAAATGTTAGGAATTGAAGAAATGGATGTTGATGACGATGATAATGTGATATGAAGACGGACATTCTCAGGCGTCTAGTTGTTTAGTCGGCTGTCTTATTAAGTATAGAAAATAGTCGCATTTTAGTAGTACGAAAATGATTTTTGACTGCGACTATTGTTCAATTCTCGCCCGTCGCATTAGTTCTTCAAAATAGGTCATCATCATTACAGCTCCTAAAATACGCGTCCTAGACCTTCACTATTGGAGATGGGCCTATTAGAACATTATATCTGAAGAATTTGCCCTACACTTGCTACGCTGGCGAGGGTCTGATTTCAATTTGTGACATCAATGACTATTTATTACCGATTCCATAAGTCGGTATGAGTGGAACCGGGAACGATGGCTTAACGTGCTCTCAATGGCACGGAAACGGTGGTTTTATTCTATGACAAATATACGTTAGAAATGATTTTTGACCCGTTTTGGATTGAAAAGCTTTCTTGCAACCACCGTTCTACATACATTAAAACTGGCATAATACAGTCAAATCGATGTTTGTTCTATTTAGGAACGCAGGTTTTTTTAATACCACATCCTAGTTTTATCTCTCAATTTCGTAGCTCACTGTTGGAGCCACCTTAACATTATTTCCGTAGCTTCAGCAGCGCTGGGTTTAGGTGTAAGCCGGCGCTAATCCAGACAATAACACGACTTGCGACGCTCTGTGCTTTGTGACTAAAGGCTATTTCACACCGCATACAAATGTTAAGCTGTCCAATGAAGCTGAGTCGAGCGAGGAAGTATACAGAGCGGAGTTGCGGACTGTGCGTATCTATTGGAAACATGGTAGGGATGAAATTATTATATGTAATTATGTCATTATCATTCCTCGTCACGCGGCTCTCAAAGACATCATCCGAAGGGCTCTTGTCACTGCTGGTGTACCCGCAATCTTAGAACCATCTGGGATTGTGCGGAGCGATGGCAAGAGACCCGACGGAATGACTGATGGGCCGTGGAAACTTGGCAGGTCTCTGGTGTGGGATGCGACGTGTGACACATTAGCTCCATCTCACATCCAGGCGACCTCGTCAGGCGCGGGGGAGCGGCGTTTTCTGAGGAGAACCTCAAGTTGCGCAAATACACCAACCTTGGTACCGGTTACGAATTTGCGCCGTTTGGGGTCGAGATGATGGGTCCATGGGGGCCGTTAGCGAGGCGCTTGGCCAAGGAGTTGTCAAAGCGGCTGACAGAAAGGTCTGGAGACAGGAAGGCTGGCAATTATTTCTGCCAACGTATTAGCCTCGCTATACAAAAGGGAAATGTTGCCAGTCTCCTTTTTTTATACTATATATAAGAGTATATATAGTATTCAATAATTAAACCAACGGGTTGGGGATAAAGAAATAAATTCTGTGTGAATCCTATTCCTAATATTTAATCATACAGTGTCACCATTCTGGTATTTATATTTTCAGAATCAGCATCGCTGTTTCTCTGTACAATAACTTATAATAAACTTAACCATTAACTGTGATGATGATGTTGAATCTAGTCAAAATCGAAACACATTTTATTAATTTAGTTTACCTAAATAACTTCCGAAAAATTAAGTGTATTTTCGTGCTGGTAATCGCACGGTACCAGCTGCAAAAATCGGCTGTCTTTTCTTTACAATATCGATTGGTGTTTTTACTTTGGTTGTTTTTTATCGGCGAAGTATTCAGTTCATCGTATCGTGGCAGAAATGACGGTTGGCCTTGTTTTCCGGCAATAAAAAAGGAAAAAAATACTTAAAATCTTCTTCTAGGTATTCTTTCATATTCTCTCTTTTAGTGGTAAAGTTCCAATAGCTTTTAAAACTATTTTTTGCAAAATCAGTGTTATATCAATAAAGTTAGCTCTGGTATTGGTAAGTACCTAAGATTTTGTCTCGGAAGAGGAGTCAAATTTCTAAGCATTACAAGGATGCCGGGTCCATCATGTTTGGGAAAGAGAGATGGGAAGAAAATACCTCAGCCTTGCGACCGACCTTAGGCTGGGTTACAAATGAGGCCTCCTTTTTTATTTTATTGCGGTTACCAGCCAGTGGAACAGACTTCCTTTAATCATCAGACAGGCACCATCTCCTAAAATATTCAAAGATAAATTACTTCTCAAACATCATAACTATATATATATATATATATAATAAGTGATATATATACGAGTATATATGTATTTTATATATAGGTATATATTTTTTTGTTTATGTAGGACGTTTATTTATCTATATGGTTTTGTATATAATAAGTAATATAAGTAATTAATTTGTGTTTTATATAGTAATAAATCATTAAAACTATCTATTTTATTCGTAACCTTCTGCACCCGCTTATTACAGATCTCTGTCACAAAGTTTAGTTGGTAGAAAATGCATTTACGGCATTAAGTTCGCCTATGTACTTGTACTTGTTTTCGTTTTGTACAATAAATAATTTATTATTATTACCATCCGACATTCTGCTCCTGTTCTGAAACATACTGATGTCAAACTTAAAGTGTGACGTCAGTCCCTTCAACTAAACTAAACTTCAACAATAAATAATAATACTCAAATTAGTATCTACAACTGAAGTAATATCCAAAACATTACATGACAGCCTCAAAACTATTAAATTAGTTAGACCAGCAGCCCTGTTACTTAACCGCAAACGTTATATAGTGGAATCCGTTAACTATATATATCACGCTATTAAAGTTGATATTTGCACGGCCGCTGTCAAGGTCGAGCGCTTATAGAGTTGAGAATTGAGTAATAATTTGTAATTATGACGCAATCTCTGACGAAAATAACGAAATCCACTAATTACGTTTGCGACTAAGTTACAGGGGCTGCTAAATTATTTATTGCACACAAAATATAAAATAATGGCCATAGGAGCATAATACCGTATGGTATTCTCTACTAGCTGACTTTTCGGAGAGTGAGAAATTATTATAATGGGTGCAGAGTGTATTAATAATAATAATAGTTTCAATTAATCATATATATATACCTATATATTTAATTTATTTGTACTATTTCTCGAATCTAAGTACGCTAGAGACATCGACGAACTTGTCACTTGTTACAATGGGCCTAGAGGTTATAGTAAAGTTGGCTAAATTTGAACTCGCTCCTTTCAACTTGGTTTCTTACCACAAGAGATACGGTCGTGATGATACTTTTTTTTAACACAAAATAGTATTGCGTAATTAAACTTGGATAGACTCGATAGGACAGCGCCTTTCCTCAATCGTACAATCACGCATTCTCACTTTCTTTGGACACGTGTCGCGGCGTTATTACATCCATTGCGCGACTTATAGTTTAGGGAAAAGTCGATGGCAAGAGGATGCGTGGTAGGTCTCCGATGAGATGGGCTGACCAGGTTAAAGCAGCAATGGATTACCCCCTACATGAGTGCGCTAGGAAGGCTGCAGTTCGAGACGAGTGGCGACGGCTTGTTAAGCGTGCCACTGATACTCAAGTGACGACCACGACCAATGAGTTTCATTTATAGCATAATGCCTAGAAGTAAAGTAGTAAGTTGTAACTCAAATATAATGTGCATTAAACTTTATAATAATTTGCCTAACGAAATATTAAGTCTGTCTACAAACTTATTTAAAATAAAGCTGCATAGACGCACAACCTCCCTCTTCGTTCTGCTTTCAACAATCAACTCAAAATCCCATCCCACTCCTCTAGCAGATATTCAGATTCCTTCACTGTGTCTGTAGCCCGCCAGTGGAACAAACTACCACTGGCCATTAGACGGGCACCATCTGTCAATGTTTTCAAACAATTAGTCACTAACTTGTTTCTTGATAAGCAGGAGCACACTGCATCATGAAGAATTTAAAATAAAATAAATAGATGACTTGCTGAGTGTTGTTTTTTTAATACTAATGAATATTTTTTTTAAACCAGACATTAATTATGTTTATCCATAATCTAAGTTTGACATACGAATTATATTAATTAAACATACAATTTTAGTTTATCAAATGTAAGCAGGTAGACACAGTTCTTTATCATCACGTCACGACCGTTTTCCTTTCGGGGTAGTCAGAAACCACGGTTATAAATAAGCGGATTCACATTTAGCCAACTTTACTACAGGCCAATCATGACAAGTGGCAAGCTCGTCGATGTCTCCAGCGTACCAAACTCGAGAAATATCACAAATAAATTAAATGTATTTATTATTTATTATTAAATATTTTTGTGTCCCGACCAGGAATCGAACCCGGTACCTCCGAGTCTAAATACACGGACGTGACCGCTAGACCCTGTGGTCTAGGCAGCTTCTACTTCTACTACAGTTCTTTATCAATGTTGTTTTTTTATAGATTTGTAAAAATTTGCATGCTGGAGACAGTAAAAATGTTAACTTAATGTTATATGTCATCTATATGAATTTGAATTTAAGAAAAAAAATTCAACTACATTTTATGCCTAGAAACTGGTTGTTTGCAGTAAATACGCTGTCACCTGTCAAACAGGTCCCTCTAATCACGTTTTCGATGATAACGATCCTAATTGTTTACAAAACAAACAATGGAATGTCTTAAACAATTCCAAACAAGTGGTGTATTTATTATTTGACCTTTGGCTATACATCTATTAGTGTAAAGTTTCCAAATATGAGCCACAATAACGTTTTTTTTTAATAAAAAGGTTTTGGAAGAAATAAGAATTATTATAAATATATAATAACTGCCTCCGTAGTCTAGTGGTTAAGTCTGTGTATTTAGACTCGGAGGTACCGGGTTCGATTCGGGACGGGAACAATATAATATACAATTTGATAAGCCTACCATAATTGATACAATAATGTCCCGAAAGTTGATGGTAAGGGAGGGAATGCCAATCGGCATTACATAAAATGAAACCACAAAACAATAAAGTTTTTAAATAAATAAATAGATATACTGGTAAGTACCTAAAATATCAACGGAATTCTTCCTTAGTGGCATTTCTTTACTTAAATTCAAATTTCCTATACATTTTACCAATTGTCTTTATAATAAGGATTAGGCATTAGCAAGTATAGCCGAAGACAATAGCAAATTACCAAGAAAGGGCAAACAATAACTAGGGCTATGTCTAATCAAGAATTTAAGCAATGTCTTCTATTAAGTTTGTCTGACAATCAGGGCCACTTTACCTTAAGAGTACACTTCTTAACATACAAACAATTCCAAAATAAGGTATTTTAATTTTCACTTTGATTTAAAAATAAAAAAAGTTTTGTAATTCAATTAAAAAAAAAAAAATCTTCCTAATTTTATTATACATACTTGACGAGTTTGGTACGCTAGAGACATCAACGACCTTGCCACTTGTCATGATGTGACTATAGTAAAGTTGGCTAAATGTGAATCTGCTTCTTTAAAAGCGTGGTTTTTGACTACCCCGGAAGGGATACAGTCGTAATAAAGAAGAAGAAGAAGATATAAATGTATATATTTATTTTTTATACTAGCACATCATGCGACCTTGCGCCTACCTGATGGTTAGTGACGCGCAAGGCCCATGAATGTTAGCAACTAGAATCAGACACTCATGACTGACATCAGTCTCTAACACTATGCCGGCTTGACTGGGAATAACGACAATTCGAGCCTGACACTTTAACGGGTTCATCGGCATCAACGGTGGTTCCTTCCCGCCCCGGCAAACTGGGAAAATTACCACCATCAGTCCTACCACCTATTTGTTGTTCTTGTTGAAAGTATGTGCCATTTGCAGTGATGTCAAGTTTGCAGTGCCAATAATGATATAGACATATTTTATGACCGTAACAATGTATTCAGAAAAAATGTTCTCGAACATTGCAAACCATCAAAATACGAGTATGAGTAGCTTATAATTTATTTAACAAGTGTTTTGTTTTCGTTTTTTAAGGTACCAAATTTGTGCAATTTTTATGTTTCCTTATTAAAGAAAAATGAAAAATTTTATTTTAGAAGTCATATTTTTATTTTGTAAATTTGATAGTTTTTGTTATTTTTTTTTTTGTTTTAACAGTAATACGTTTTTAATTTCTTCTTCTTTTTATATTGTTAAAGCTGTGACACCTAATTGGTACATATATTAGATAAGTTATAATTATACTATGTCATGTGTGTGATAATATATGTACAGCTGTGTGTACTAAATAAATAAATAAATGTCAAATGCCAATTAAAATAGAAAATAGCAATTAAACAAACGCCTTAACTTATGCCGTATGATATTTAGAACGAGTTTTTTTTTTAAATAGGTTTCTATCTCTGGGTTCGGAAGTACACCTAAAGACAAATTTGAACAAAGCAGGTGGGGTAATACTCCAACCCTGATTAAATAAGAAGGAAATTCAAATAAGAAATTGAATTAATCACGTTATTGGGTTTTATTTTATTATTAAAATTACATTTTGAAGGGTGGTACAGTCACCTGCCTTCTCGAAATATTAATTCTCTATTTAAATTGAGCTTTCTTTATTCAAAGAAAAGAAATGAGAATGCCCATTTTTCTTAGCCAAATAGGCCTTAAGTAGGCAACGTTTTATTAACTCGATCACCATTTCTCTTCGTATATGTAGCTACGACATACATACATATTAAACATACCTAAAACTTATTCAAAACGCAGACGTGTTATTATATTTAATCGATTTGAATAATTACTCGACTCTATCCACTATTCGAATGTATCGAATCGGGTCAGTTCGAGTTTGTCATTACAGTTTCGTCACACATTACCTTTTCGTAATTTTAGTAGATCGTATGCACAGTGTTTATTAAAATGATAATTACAAACTACATAAAATTAAATATATCTATTTCCGTAGATTCAAGATAACATTAAAATAGGAAAATAAGTAATGACAATAAAATTAATACTAAATTAGGCTACGAGCTAAAACATTTTTTTTGACACTTACTATTTTATTTTGATAACAGCAAGGCTTCAAGGGTTTTAATACTATTTTTTTCCTATTTAAATTATTTATGAAAGATAAATAAATACAACATTTTTGTTTTTGGTACATTATGCAACACAGAAAAAATTGCGCCTATAATGTTCCTATATTTCTAAGCTCAAATTATCTAAATTGATTAAAAAGAGCATGGCATAACGCTAAGTTTAGGGGACCTAACAAACTTTTTTTTTTAAATATATTCTTTCGTATAAGTTGAGATTTCGTATATTAGCCAGTTTACAAACGATATGTCAGAGTTGTATAGCTCTAGCTAAAAGATGTTTTTGGAAGCTGTGACGTAATGAACTATGACTAACTGGGAGTAGCCCGTAAAATGCACCGAGTTGAGCGGTGAGATGTCGATTGCTCGAAGCACTCACCGTTTAATTGTTCAGAATAAATCGCTTGAATAGAGACGAGAAATTGATTTGATGTCACCTCGCACCATCACAAGTCGCTTTATTCGTGGGAGATTAAAATATGAGTCGATTTTATCGGTCATCATCATCAAAGTCGAAATCAAGTCAAAATATCTTTATTCACTTAAACCTATTACAGCTATTTGCGGCACGTCATTATTTAAAATAATTTAAATGATTCTAATAATAATAATAAGAAAATTCTTTATTGCACAAAATTTACAAATGTAGTGTACATGGGCGAAATTAATGCCGAAGGCATTCTGTACCAGTTAACCTTTGTGATGGTATAAAGTGAGGTAATAAGGTGATTGGGATTGGAAATAATGGATGGATGATTCTACTCCTGTTAGTGAAAGACTAAACAGCAAAGCGGTCCAAAGAGTGAGCTTATAAATAGGTGGTAGGCGGACTGATGGTGGTAGTTTGCCCAGTCTGCCGGGGCGGGGAGGTATCCACAGTTTGTGCCGATAAACTCAGTAAAGTGTACCCACACGTTTCGAGATCATTAGGTGGATGCGAGGTCACATGTCGTGCTTAAATAAAATAAAAAATAAAAAAAGAGCTCTTAGCAGAAGACTAAAAGCTTATCAGACTCCAATGACCTGTTAATGTTTAATCTGCCTGAGAAAGAAATCTGCAAGGAAAACTCAGCTATAACAAATTTACAATTACAAACATATACAGTATACGAGAGTGTGGGGCCTTGCCTATCACAATAAAAGAAAGGTTATTGTCATAAAAAAATCAACGTTTGTTTGGGATTTTGTTTATTATTATGTTGTATTAAGTTCCTAGATTATAATTTTGGTTGTGAAACAATATAAATATTTACAATCATCTCAAACACCGTAATTGCATAAAAATAGAATACTAAGACTGCCTCCGTGGTCTAGCGGTTAAGTCCGTGGATTTAGACTCAGGGGTACCGGTTTTGATTCCTGGTCGGGACACAAAAATATTTATTAATGTAAATAAATACATTTAATTAATATTTAATTTATTTGTGATATTTCCCGAGTTTGGTACGCTGGAGACATCGACGAGCTTGCCACTTGTCATGATTGGCCTATAGTAAAGTTGGCTAAATGTGAATCCGCTTATTTATAAGCGTGGTTTCTGACCACCCCGAAAGGGAAACGGTCGTGATGATACTTTACTTTAAAAATAGAATAAGAATGGCTAAATGTCAATCCGCTTATTTATAAGCGTGGTTTCTGACCAACTCGGAAGGGAAACGGTCGTGATTATACTTACCTTTTTAAATATTTTAATTTAAATGGCAAACTTGTTTTTTATTGCAGTTTTGTACCCTAATTTATTTATTTATTTATTTATTACGTAGGCACACAAAACAAATTTTAGCATTACAGTTTCTAAAAATAATGGATATAGTGTATAGACATTGCTAAAACTCAAAGCATGTGTACACAATATCAGCCATGTATTATATACAATCACGTATAACGTGTTTTTTTTTTTTTAAGTTACAAGTAAATAAGTGTTACAAATAAAAGAGAGAGAATTAAACTATTTCTAAAAAATAACAAAGAAAAGAGACCAAAAGTAAAATCAATGAAGATCAGTTCAAAAATAAAAATAAAGCAGGTGTTAGATTATATCCTTCAAACTCGACTTCAGTGTCGAAAGTCTTCTGTCAAAAATGTCGACGTTGTGTTTGGTTGTCAGTTCATTGTAGTAAATATTACAATGAACTGACAAGCAAACACAACGTCGACATTAGCATCCTCACAATAGGGTTAAAGTGTAAAATTATTAACATATTACCTAAGTGCTGGTGCTAAACAAATAATAATAATATCGATGCTAATCTATAATATTGCACTTGTATTTAGCAATTCGCACGGTTCGGGCGAGTTAATCTTGTGTGAGTTGGGACTATTCTGAATACTGTGCGCTGTAAATAGCAGTGATTTGTGCCTCAAGAAGCTAAATGCTTCGAACAGTAAATTAATTGGGATTATTTTTTACTTAAAAGGTCGTACTTTAATTGCATATTAAAAAAATATCGTTTCCAATTTCTATGTGACACACACAGTTGTTCCCTTCGCTCCTCTTCCAACAATCAATTATAAATTCCGACACATTCTTCCAGTTTTTTTTTTTTTTACTAACTTACCGGCTTCCACTTAACGTTCGAAAAGCACCTACACTTAAGTGTTTTAAAATTTACTCTACTTGCACCTGTACAAAATCAAGACAAGTGAGGAAAAAGTGAGGTAATAGGGTGATTGAGATTGGAAATAATAATAATAATAATATAGATAGAACAAGAATATTGTGTTATAAGTAATTATATTATACTCGTATTATGTATATATATAAATATAGGTACATACACATACATGCTAATATTACATACATTTATTTACTATAGGTAGTACAAATCACACAGACACACAGATCACAATCGATACATTTCACATTTTACAGCAATGTCTTAAGTTCTAGATTGCAATGCAAAAGCAGTGTACAGCATGCTTATTGTGATTTAGCCATGACATTGTCATTTCAATTAAATTGTTTCATCTAAGTGAAATATGTTAAAAAGAAAATAATAATTAAAAAATGGTATGTCAAACAAAAATAATAAGGTAGTAAATCAATAATAAAAAAAGCAATTAACATTTAATATAGAAATAATAATGTCACTTAATTAAAATAATAATAATGAAATAATATAACAATTTATTTTATTTATTTATTTATTAAGGTACAAAAAACAGTTAACAGACAAAACATTTGACAAAATACAGTGATATAAATAAGTAGTAAGTTTGCCAACCTAATATTTGTACACAGCATGCAATAAACAATATTAAGAATAAAATACAGAAAGACATTAATATCTAAATTTAAACATATAAGTAAACAATTTGGCATACATATCTTATATATAACTAAAATTATATATATTTATATAAACACAAAAACAATAATAATATAGTAGTAATAATAAGTATTCTTAATAACATTAAATCAAACAATAAAATCAGCATACTTATTGGTTCAGTTTATGTACGTGGTGTTTAAACATTGAATATGTACAGTTAAAGATATCTATTTCACTCTGGGTTAAACATAAATCATTGTAACGACGACACATACGTAGCAGTGGGCTGTTAAACGAGACATTGTTGGTAGCCCGTGGTAAAAGGAAAAGACTGGGTGTACGGACAGGTCGGTTAGGTACACGATAGCTCAGGCTCATGGTCAATTCCTCTCCGAAGGAACCATTAGCGATCCGGTGTAGCGTGCATAGGTCAGTCACCTTTCGACGATCATTTAGGGTTTTCATTTCATAATGCAGAAGCCTATCCTCGTATGATTTTAGTTTTCGCTTTAAACCAAATTTGCCACACAACAGTCTTAGAAAGCGTTTTTGAACGGATTCCAGTCGGTTAATATGTAGTTGGTAAATTGGAGACCACACCGTGGGGCAATATTCCAGAATTGATCGCACGAGAGAGCCATATAGTATGATTAGTGTATTCGGATTTTTGAAAGGCTGACATGTGCGGAATATAAACCCTAGCATTTTGTTTGCCTTTAATACTACTCTTTCATAATGAGACCGAAAAGACAGTGATGAATCAAGTGTCACACCTAAATCTCTTATATAAGATACGCGCTCTAATAGGACCCCACCCAAGGAGTAAGGATACCTAATCATGAGCTTGTTCTTCGTAAAACTTATGTATTGACATTTGCTAGTATTTAACGACATAGCATTCTCTTTGCACCATTTGCTTACTGTGTTTAGGTCGCGTTGAAGCAAGGAGCAATCATGTTCACTCGAGATCGTGCGATATATCTTCAGATCGTCTGCATAGGCAAGACATTCGGAGTCTAACTGAGCTAGGAGGTCATTGATAAATAGCAGAAATAACAGAGGACCGAGAATCGACCCTTGAGGGACACCAGAAGCAGCAACAAAAGGGGTGGAATCGTAACCATACACGGAAACCAGTTGAGATCTATTTTCAAGATAGGAGCGAATCCAGCGGTGAAGGTTGCCATGTATGCCCATCATCGCCGCTTTCCTCAACAGCAAGTCATGATCAACTCGATCGAAGGCCTTGGAAAAATCAGTGTAGATAGAATCCACTTGCGTTCTTCTTTCAAATGCGTTACATATGAATTGGGTATAGGTTAGAAGATTTGAATTGGTTGACCGGCCGTGGATGAATCCATGCTGGCGTGTGCTTACAAATTTATCAAAGTGAAATGATAAATGAGGGTACATAAGACGCTCAAACAGTTTGGGAAAACAGGAAAGAATGGCTATGGGGCGATAATTCGTTACGTCACTCCTGTTACCTGATTTATGGATTGGTGTAATTTTAGTGATCTTCCATCATAAATATATAAAAAAAAAACTTAAAAATTTAAATATTATTTTATTTATTTGCACCGTACTCAATATTATATGATCCCATGTGCCAAAGAGGCCGCCCTCCTGCCCACCTGAGGGGCCCGAGTGGTGTCGCGGGGGTGACATCGCTCACATAGGGCCCCACGAGACGGCGCGTGCGGTTGTTCCCGCGCGCCTCTCTGAAGGCGAAGGAGGAGACTCGCTCTCTCTCTCCCTCTTCGCCAAGAAGGCGCCCGCACACTAGCGGACGACGCCGGCGGGCGGTGGTCGTTTGCATATTGCTCCCCGCCGTCCGCCATTCAACACGAGGCGTCTTGAGGAACACCATCAGGTTTTAGTCGGTGTTGTCCCGGGAGGGGGGGGGGAGGTATCCGGTAGGGATTTCCTGATGTAAAAAAAATAAGTTTTGCTAAGCTGTTAGCAGAAGACTAACCTAGACTAAGACTTTATATACGATATCGATGGAGCCGGGGCATCAGCATGTTGAATCCATTGATAGCCTTCCCAAAATTTATGTATGTTTAAATCTATGTATGTTTTTTTTTTTTTAATTTAATTTTACTTTATTATTATTTATTTATTATAAACTTTATTGCACAAAGTACAAAGGCGGACCGAATGCCGCTAGACATTCTATACTGGTCAAACCTTTGGGACAACTAAAGCAGTTACGGCAAGATAAGGCAGGTGCTATCAAAACTAATAGAAAAATATTAGACTTCAATATATACTAGTGAATAAATACTTATTTACATACTAATACATACACAAATACATACAAATAAAACTACATACATACGTTCTATGAATATACATAAATAAAATATACCTACTATATGATGACTATAATGAGAGAAATAAATATAGCAGAGAGTGTACAGAGAGTGTGTTTAGAACTACATTCTAAGAACTGTTACTGCATGGCAATACGAATTTATAACCATTTGCCCTACGAATTGATACAGTTAAGAAACAATGAATTCCAAAGAAGGTTATTTAAACTTCTGGTACACAAAGCATATTATTCAAACAAGGAATTTTTCGATGATAATTTGACATTGTAGACCTAGCAACTATTTATTATTGCTCATTGTTTGTTTAAAATAATTTGACAACAAATTTTAAATTATTAAAATAATATTACTATTGACTTAAATTAGTTTAATACATTGACATAATAATAATATATATATTTTTTTAAATATGAATATAATAGTAATTTTATATAGTTGTTATTAATGAATATATGTGTATGTATATGTGTGTATATGTATATACATACATACACACATACATATATATGTATGCATGTATATAGAATTATATGTAATATTAGATTTATAATATATATGTTTAATATTTTCATGCCGCTAGAGGTAGAATGCTTCGGAAATTATGCATAAGACCACATTATTATTTTGTACAGTATTCTGGAAAATAAAGATATTTTGATTTGATTTTGATTTGTATTAAGCTTATGGTAAATTTAAATAGTGCGCATAGACCAGTTTCTTAAATAGTGTTCTATTTGGAGCTTGACGGATGTCCACCGATAACTGGTTCCAAAGATGCACAGCCACCACCACAAACGACGTGGAAACGAATGCGGTGCGATGTGTGGGGAAGTATTATTATACCTATATTACTTGAAGTAGGTAATATTTTAGTTATTTTCGTTACTTTTTTTTTATTATTTCTAAAAGGAATTGTATGTTTATTACATATATATTTTTAAAAATTGTTTCAGCTTTAGTTTTTCGAATAATATTTAGTTTTTGTATACTTATTAAACATTTTATAATTTTGTTATTTCTTATAGGCAATAAAGGCTACTGTGGTAATGTGGTGGTCGCCAATAATAGGTGCAACATCTAACTTCTGATTTAGTGTTAAGTACAAATAAGTGTGTGATGTTAGCACTGTTGCCTACTCTATTATAAATAAATAAATATATAGCTTTAAAATTCGTTTTCTTCATTATTTCGGAAAATGGCGTAAATTCAACTTCAAAACTCGTAAATATTGGATCTTCTACTTTGTTTTTGTTTAAAATACTTTTACGGTCGTGATGATACATTTAGTTTCGTATAAAACATGTTAAGTAGTTTACAAAATGGCCACAAGCTAGATTCTTGAAAAGTTCCCTGATATCGCCATGTAGTAAAGCCGCAAAATTTCCCCAAATACATGACTTAAATCCTAAAATTCTTAGAAAGGACGATCTCGTGTAGAAAACTTTTATAATGGTTTAGGTAAATTTTAAAGTGGCAAAATGGATAAAAATATTATGTATCTATCTATCGGTAAGGCTAAAGTGTAGTTAACTAAAAAGTGATCTACCAGCCTAAGGTGTCCCGACCAGAAATCGAACCCGGTACCCCCGAGTCTAAATCTACCGAATTAACCGATAGACCACAGAGGCAGTTGATATTACAGATTTCAAATTAAAAGTATAGCCTGTTAAATTAAATCGAATTAAAAGATTTAACAATCCCTAGCCAAACCGTGTGGCCAGTGCAGCGTCGCGAGTGTCGGCCAAAATTTCCAGAAATTTCTGGAAGGTCCATCTCAAACAGTGGAGTTCGCGCCACTATTCCACGCTGACGGACTTTATATTCGTATCCGTAATTATATTAATATGATACTACGGATACGAATATAAATCCTAGATAAGTATAAAATAATCAATGATCAATATTTTGATATACGCCACATGATTGGTAGTTAGCTTGTCACTTGGGTTATTTTGTCCAATGACGTGCCTCAAAAGCATTAGTTAAACTTGTTAAAAGATAATCAGCGTTTCTGCAACTTTTCTTCAGACTTTTCGTTTAGCTGTTTGGATAACTCCTTGGCCAGACGCTTTTTATTATTTAACGGCTCCCCCTCCTCCTCCTTGCGTCGTTCTCCTTACTGCTGAGGGTCGTGACCCCCTCCACGGATCACTTTGTCCCGGACGATGCTGCGCCATCCGGGTCTGTTCACGGCTGCATGTAGGGCATCGTGCATCTGGGTATTTAGTGAGGTGCGGATCTGGTCAGACCAGCGTATGGGGCTTCGGCCACGTGGTCTTTTGCCTTCGACTTTCCCTGTGATTACAAGCCTTTCCAGGTTACCAGGTGTTTTGCGGGCTATATGGCCGAAATACTCAAGGACTCGTTGTAGGCAGATGGAAGACAGCCTAGTAGAGATTTTGAGCTCCTTGAGTATTGACACGTTAGTTCTTCGGGCTGTCCAAGGGATACGCAACATACGCCTTTTTTATATTTTATTTAACGGCTGAATAGGCAAAAAAATCATATTTTTACTGATGTTATTAAAAAAACAAATGCCAAAATAGTCAAATAAGTTTATTTAGTTTTGTTACAAAATATTTTAAATTATTATTGTATAATACGAGTACAAGAAACATAATACTAAAGGTACAAAATTTACATTTCATTCAGTGAATAAGGTAAAGTAACTAAGCGCTATTTCTGCTTCCTAACTGAGGATTTCAATAATTAAATATATTTTTATTTTATTCTAATAAACAAATATTCACAGAAAAACAATTACATAGTACATAATTATTAACAAGTAAATTATACCTGTTTTATCGGGCCAGACACTTCAAGCAACTTCATCGCTCCGTCTTGCTTCATAGAGCTACTACTAACTGGTCTTGTCACTCAAAAGTTCCACTGCCCTGGGGGGTGGGGAGTCTGTGTCAAGGTCAAACATTTTCTAACAGATGTTGCATTCGCTTTCCGTAACTGTATAAGTATATTATGAGCCTTGCGGCGGGGCCTCGATTACGACTCTGTGATTGGTAGCGGGTGTCTACCGTAGCATTGTCTGGCGTCCAGCGGGACAACTCACAAGTGGGAAACCTGTCGCCTCTGCACGTTCGAACATGCCAGCCGCCAGACGACGCACGAATTCGTCCAGTATTTCCATTTGCATATCCCTTTGGATTACGTGGCTCCTCACGTAACGCCTGGCGCCGTCAATGGTACGGAGCGTCAGATTTTATTACGCTTATAAAAGTGCTCTCACGAGTGGAGGTCTAGGACTCGACAGGTCACCTCTGTTCACGGTTCGTTAAGTAGAAGACACCTTAAATATGAAAACTGAAACTACCTTCGTAGTCAAGTGGATTAAGACGCGGAGGTACCGAGTTTGATTCCCGGAGAACACAATAATTTATTTAATTTGTGATACAGCTCGCCAATTGTCATGATGGGCCTATAGTAAAGCTGGCTAAATGTAAACTAGCTCCTTATAAAAAGCGTGGTTTATGACCACCCCATAAGGGATACGGTTGTGATGAACATACTAAATATGAAACAATAGTTTTATTGACTATACATAAAGGGATTTAATCTACAATTTACGATCGGGACTGGTGACTAAAGGTACAGAAAACTACCAAAAAGGTAAAAATACCTATATATCATTTCACCATCATCATCATCAGCCTATGTCTTGCTACTGCTGGATATACACCTTATCCAACTACCACCAGCGACAATTTTTATGTCACGTAATGATTATTTTCCAGGTGTTTATAGACCTGTTTCTAATGGCTGTGAGTGCTGAAGCTGAGGTGCAGAAACTTAGAGAGCTGGAAGACAGAATCAAAGCGCCTTGCATCTGGGGCCGCGTGCCCTGCGGTATCAGGTTCGAAGACCTGCAAGAGAGAAGATATGATGATGCTGTCAAGTTACTCAAAAACCATTACCTCAATGAAGAGGTATGTTTTTAAATCATATTTGAAAGGAGCTGTTACTAAAACAAAAGTCGTAGACCTCCACTGCTGAAGATGTACCTTCCAGAACATATTCCATGATAATATGGTCTGCTACCTTCTCTTTACTATGAGTCTTAGGTCAGTTTTGTTGACAATCAAGATTACACAAGGCTTAACGTGCTTTCCTTTTCATGGGAACAGTAGTAAGTATGTAATTATTTTTTTCAAACTGATCACGATATACTGATACGCAAAGATTAGGAATGGGTCTTATAAAAGTAAATTAAAGTATCATATAAGGGATACGGTCCTTTTAGGATGGTCAGAAACCACGCTCATAAAGAAGCGGATTCACATTTAGCCAACTTTACTATAGGCCAATTGAACAGAACTGCGCGAGGGCCTACGCTGATATTATCGATAATTGTGCTATAAATTGTAGAAAAATGATAAAATAAATTTAGGAAATAAATGAAGAACACAGAATATCATAGGTATGGTTTAAAAGTTAATGACCTTCTCATATGGAAAACAGGACTCACCCCAAAGCAATCCACGTGTGTGATGGCCATCTACTTCGATTAAACCCTAGATTTCTTGTCCAATTTTATAGTCTATGCACCACAAGCTTTATTAGACACGCACATATAGTTTAGATCACTAATATTCACCAAAAGCAATCGAATTATGATTTAAAATTAATAAAAACACACGCGAGGCATGAGTCGGTGCGGTTGAAAAATTGCAACTGATTATGGCAACTTGATCGTCATTGGCCCGTAGCTCGTGACGTCAGTTGCAAACGTTTTGGATGCGTTTTTACTGGGAATTGAACCTGTTACCATGCGAGGCCGCAACACCAATCATGACAAGGTCAAAATCGGAAAATATCACAATTAAATTAAAATTTATTTTTATTTATTTATTTATATTTTAAAAAATATGTCCCGACCAGGAATCGAACCCGGTACCTCCGAGTCTAAATTCACGGACTTAACCGTTAGACCACGGAAGCAGTTATATAAGCTAAATACATTTTTCAAATAAATTTAATTTGTCCTAAAATTAATGATCAGTAAACACATTATCGGAATAACGCATTAGGCGAAAAGTAATTAGATAAAGTCCATTGGAAAAGACGAATGGATCCGAAAAGTCTTAATTTTACTAATTAAAATGTTTGAACAAGTGGAAAAAGTGGCCAAAATGTAGACATATATTATATTACTGTACTTTTTGAGAGCGGGAGAGGCAGCGGCTCTACGCGCGCGCCTATCCGCCCCTCTTCCCCCTTCGCCCGCGCTGTTTGCCCTTGAGCACTGTTCTAACGAAATAGGTCTCCAACCAAGCGCGCGCAATAAAGTTCTCACTTTAAAGTTACTCACCATTAACTTAATCTACCTATCTACTATAGAGTCGGAACTACCACTCAAGTCCTACGGCTAAAACTGGAACTAAAAGTGACAGCACCGCTGGCTTGTAGTTTTACAGAAGTGATAACTTTTTAGGGTTGCAAGGATATTGTTTTTTTGCTTAAATTAATGGATAAGACTTCTCATATATTCATTGTATTTTTAACGCTATTTTTGACTTTAATCGTAACATTTACAGAGTCTTCAATTTCGTGCAACTGAGCCTAAGTGCCTAAAAACACTTGTACAAAATTCTAGAATGTCCATGTCATGTCATGTCCAACAGTGTAGGGGTAGGACTCTCTGTTTTAAGGGCTATGATGAAGATGATCATATCTCCTGTAATTTTATTCCAGGGTGGACTGCTCTAAAGTACACTTAGACTTGAAAAATCTTTAAATAAATATATTTTTTTTAATATTTTTTTTTATATACTAGCACGACATGTGACCCTGCGCCCACCTGATGGTAAGTGGCGCGCAGGGTCCATGAATGTTAGCAACTGGAATCAGACCTTTATGTCCGACATCAGTCCCTAACACTATGCCGGCTTGACTAGATGCCTTTTCACACTTCGCTTGAAGGACTCCAGGTTATAGGAAAGTGGAAACACAGAGGCTGGAAGAGCATTCCACATCTTTATTGTGCGACAGATGTAAGAGTCACCAAATTTATAGGTACGCGAAGGGATAGTGACTACGGTATGTGGGTGGTGCATATTCTGACTTGTGCGTGTGGTTCGGTTGCGGAATGGAGAGGGAGGAATTGGGTTATAGAGCTCTTCAGAGCACTCACCATAGTATAGGCGGTAGAACACGCTCAGAGAAGCTACATCTCGGCGAAGCTGCAGGGATTCGAGTGTTCCAGATATAGTGGCATCGTCCACAATTCGAACAGCTCGCCTCTGTAGGACATTGAGAGCATCTGTGAGGTACTTGGCTGAACCATCCCAAAGGTGTGAACAGTATTCCACGCATGATCTGGTCTGTGCTTTGTACAGTAACAGTCTGATTGGGGAAAAACCGCTTCACCATGTTTGTGCGAGCGAGACAAATGCAAAAGCGTTTAACTCTCTTTCTTAAATTAAAGTTGTCTTGTCTAATAGTACAAGTCTATGGCAAAATGCTTAATATTGAAGGGAGCGTAAATGCGAAATTTGGTAAATTCTATCAAATACCCGGAGGATGTTCCTAAAAAGTTTCCTTTCCCAACTTGATTAGGGACATAAATTTTTCAATTTACTTTTAAGAAACTTCATTTACTTCTGAATTAGCTTTGTTTAATTGTTTTAAAAGACAATGCCTATGGAACTAGACACGCCCTGCTTAGTTGAAGATCCAGATTCGCTACTCACCGCGGCGTGGCGTGTACTGCTGAAAATACCGGGCAGCAACACGCAGCAGCGCGCTCATTAATCTACTTGACAAAAAACTATCTTGAGTGCGTTCGTTTTATAGCATTTCCAACATCTCATAGCAACTTCATAAACCATCATAACATTTCTTCAATAAAACGAGCGGTGAGGCTACTTTTTGACAAGTATTTTCGTTCATGTTTTATCATACCATGGCATCCAACACACATGATATTATTATGGTCTTTGAATTTATTACATTAAATCGTTTAAAATACCTTTTTAACAAATATAATAGAAAACTATAAAATATATAAAAATGTTAAACAAAGCATTTTATATGTTAATGACATCTGTCAAAAAGTATTATCAATAACCCTCCTTTCAACACGGTACTGACATACGTAATGGGGTGTATCAGGGAAAGCTTTTTGTAGATGTCGCTAGCGGCAATGGTACCTTATGTTTTACCTGTATCCCATATTTTTTTAAATGTTTTTGTAGTTTTATATGTTTATAACAGAAAAATGTATTTTAAATTAACGTTACCTACCTTAAAAGACGAATTAAGAAAACGCACACCGTCTTTAGAAAGAAAAAAAGTTTTATTAATAGAACGGCAATTTTAAGATCGCCATATCTTTGATATCGTTTAGAAATCTCGATTTGTACACTTAAAAGCTGCTCATTTCGGCATAATATCCAGAAAATAGTGAATTTCTTAATAAAAATACAAGTTATCTATGCAACTGACAGTTATATAAGGTACCATCTATCATGCGCCATCTATCGTGATAAAAAGTTAGTGATACACCCCATTAGCATTACATGTTAGAATATTCATTAAACGAACGACTTGTGCTAAAAAAGTGGTATTTTCATGCTAACATTTCTTAAAGCGAACGCGGCCATAGTTGCAAATAGCTGACGTCACGTAATAGTAAACAAACATCTAATTTACGACAACGACTTCAGTTATTGTCACAACAAAAAACATGCAAAAAACATATATCCTTTACACATTCCAAGCACCTATTCTAACTACAGGCAAAATTCACATTTTATCAGATCGAGTAGGTTATTTAACCAGGATTGCGGTGAACTTTTTTTTTTTAATTCCAGCTTCAATCTTGACAAGCATTACCTTGCCGTGTATATTGTATATAATAATATTGGTTTAACCAATGATAATTTGTGATTAGGCAAATAGTAGGGTATTTTGTGGGTACGTTTCATGTATACTATTTATTAGTAGTTCAATTTATGATGTAAGTATATATTTATGACCGCCTCTGTGGTCTAGTGGTAACAAACGTTGCCGTGAACTCGGGAGGTCGATTCCCACCGGGGGCAAGTTGTAATTTGTCTCGGTCTGGGTGTTTATATGTATAATATGTATATATTTACAAAAAAAATAAAGTATAATATGTAGTCAACCATTTATCAACCATCTAGTTTCCGTAACACAAGCCTCGTAGCTTACCACGGAAACTAGATGGCGCTGTGTGACCTGACTGGAAATATTTATTTATTTATACACAATTATATATAAACTAAATGCACGCTACTTGTGTGAACCTGTAAAGGCATATTGTAACCATTTTGTTAATAATTCTGTTAAGTGCTGTATATGGTTAACCTAATCAGAGTGTCCCCGTTCCCCGTGCAATCGTTTTATTGAACAAAATCGTGCAGTCCGATGAGAATTTCGATGTCTTCGCATCAACGGATGTGGAAAGTAAAAACATTGTCCTAAAGTACTTGGGGCCATATTAATTCGCACATCTAGTCACTTATCCTTGTGTTTGAATAAAATATGTATTGTTGAGACCTAGAATCTGTAATGTACATTTTCATGGAAATAAATAATAATAAAATAAAATGAATCCTCCCCTCCTTGCGTCGTTTTCCTCAATGCCGAGGGTCGTGACCCCCTGCTCGGATCACTTTGTCCCGGACGATGCTGCCTCGTGGACTTGGGTATGAAGTGTGGTGCGGATCTGGTCTGACCAGCGTGTCGGGCTCCGACCCCACGGGGACTCTTGACTTAAATTTTTCCCGTGATTACTAGCCTTTCCAGATTGCCAGAGCTTTTGCGGGCTATATGACTAAAATACTCAAGGACTCGTTGCAGGCAGATGGAAGAGAGCCTGGTAGTGACTTTAAGCACTTGAGTATTGATAAGTTTGTTCTGCGCGCTGTATTAAGTGACGTCACATTCATTCGTTGATTATCTATTAAATGACGTTAATTTATTATCACTTTACAGATTCCTTTTAAATCTTTAAAAATCAGCGATGACAAAGAAGGCACGGATGAGTTTCTACATAACGCTAGAATTTGGTTAAAGGACAAAATGTCTGTAGCTGCTGTCAAAGAGGGAGAGGACAAACTTATCGGCCTACTCATTATGAGAATACAGGAAAAAGGTAAATATGAATAGTGGCGGGCGTCAACTGTTCACATTCTTGGAACTCCCGTACAGCTTACTATTAAGTGGAGCAATGTCACAGTATTCAGTATAAAAAAAAAAAAAAAATTTGAAGCAAACATAAATATGAATTTATATATTAATGAAATTAAATTAAATGCTATCCGTGCAAAACTATATTAGGGTGGGTCAATTATGCAATATAATATTTAGCTATACTACGTTGTCATTTGGCTCTATTATTATCTAACAGCTATCTGTATAGCTATAGTAGATCTAAAAAATATTTTTGCAATAGGTATATTGTAACTGCCTCCAGATTAGGTTTAAATTTTCAGAATTTTCAATGAATTATCTGATTTATTAAAGTAATCCAAATAATTTAATTTTAAATTTAATTTATACTTTGGAAAATGGTTATTTTTATATTAGAATAACATCTATTGTTATAAACGACACCAAAAAGTTACACAATATATTTGTGGGTAAATAGAAATATTTTATTAAACGAACAACCGCAATGTGATTGATCTAGTTCTTTAGTAGTAGAATTAAAAGTTATGACTTTACAATTAATTAAATATATAATATATATACATATAATACTATATATTATAATACTTACTATAATAAATACACGGACTTAACCGCTAGACCACGGAGGCAGTCTAACCGTTTGGACAAATATAGACTGCCTCCGTGGTCTAGCGGTTAAGTCCGTGTATTTAGACTCGGAGGTACTGGGTTCGATTCTTGGTCGGGACACAAAAATATTTATTAATGGAAATAAATACATTATATATATATTTAATTTATTTGTGATATTTCTCGAGTTTGGTACGCTAGAGACATTGACGAGCTTGCCACTTGTCATGATTGGCCTATAGTAAAGTTCGCTAAATATGAAACCGCTTATTTATAAGCGTGGTTTCCGACCACCCCGAAAGGGAAACGGTAGTGATGATACTTTTTTCCAAACGGCTAATGAAAACATCTGGAGACAGGAAAGCTAGCAATTATTTCTGCCAAGATATTAGCCTCGCTATACAGAGGGGAAATTTTGCCAGTCTTCTTGGGACTATCCCTGAAGCCTATTACTATAGGCCAATCATGACAAGTGGCAAGCTCGTCGATGTCTCCAGCGTACCAATCGAGAAATATTACAAATAAATTAAATGTGTCCCGACCAGGAATCACACCCGGTACCTCCGAGTCTAAATCCACAGACTTAACCGCTAGACCACGGAGGCAGTTCCATACTATAGTAACCCATTATATATACATATGTCGCTATTACAAAAATAAAATACCTTTAACTTACATACATACACATCTTCACGCCAGATCCCTTGCGGGGTAGGCAGAGACAATTGAGCGCCACTTGACACGATCACGACATACCTCTTTCGCTTCATCGACGTTCATCAACCTCTTCATACATGCCCTTTTGTTACGAAGGCTTTTTAATGCACCTTCAGTCAGTGTTTTATCTATTTGATCGTGGTATGTGAGTCTCGGTCTGCCAGGGCCTCTTTCACCCACAACTTTCGCATTATATATCTGGTTCGTCAATCTTTCTTTGCTCATTCTTTCAACATGCCCGAACCATCGTAGCATGCCTTTCCTCATTTTTGTCCCTATGCTTTCTTTTATACCAACCCTTTTCCGTATTTCGACGTTACGTATGCGGTCCGCCAATGTGACGCCGCATATCCGGCGCAGCGACCTCATTTCTACTGGATTAACCCTACTGTCATGCGTATTCTGACGTATCCACGACTCGCTTCCATACATCAGTGTTGGTACCAACATGGCATTATGTATGGCGAGCCGAGCTTTGTCACTGACATTTCGACTGCCGATCAGTGACCCCAGGGCACCGTTAACACTATTTCCCGCGTTCACTCTTCTTTCAACGTCCCTATCGTACTTTCCATCCGCAGTGAAAACACTGCCCAGATATATAATTTCATTTACTTGTTCTAGAGTTTCATCATCAATCTTTATCGTCACGGTTGTCATCCTTCTTCTTTCAAACACTAGTACCTTAGTTTTTCTCGCATTCAAACCTTTAACTTATTGTAAATAAAATCTAACTTTTTAGTGTTTTCAAGCACGCTTCAGTAATTTATAAAGAAACAAACGTGACTAAGAGTGAGCCATAGAAATGAGTATTTCTTTAGATCTTCTTTACTTTGTATCACATTAGGATGGGAGGGAGAGAATCCTAAACTGCTTTGAGCCTAAATTTTTACTGCATCCGTAAAAGAATCCGAATTCAGCGATCGGATTTGACGCGTGCCCTTTGTATAAGATGCAGCGATAAGCGGAGCGGGTGTTAATTTTTTTTATAAGTAATTTGAAATTACTCTAGTGTGTTGTAGCTATTCAAGGTTTATATATAATAGCTTATTTCGAAACTACCGGGAAATCAATAAAAATACTCAAGTGTTCGATTTCAAGAAAAAAAAATAAAAATTATTATCTTGTAATTTTAGCAGGAACACACTCCGTTATCGAATCGTAGTTCGAATAGAGTAAATTAAAACAAGCGATCTGCCAATTTGTATTGGATTCGCATATAAGCGAGGAAATGCACCCAGCGTTCTTGCCACCATCGCGGACAGGAGTTATATCCGAATACCCGTAATATTAATTTTGTTTTATATTCTGTAAATAGTTATTCAAATAAATAATATATAAATTTAAAAAAATATATATTATAATTAAATTATTAACGGACTGAAAGCAGTAATATTAAGCTTTAAAAATATTCTTGAACATTATTGCCATAAACAATTTAATAATAATAAATAATAATAAATACGTTTATTTGAGAAGTACACTGGTAATACAAAAATGAAAAAATACAAAATTGATACAAAATAGGTTAGTCAAAATAGTTAGTCAAAATAGGTGGTAAATTGGTGAAAAAAATTCGTGGTGCTAAATTGCCCAGTCGGCCGGGGCGGGGAAGTATCCACCGTTTGTGTCGATAAACCCAGTAAAGTGTATCCACAGCTTTCGGGATCACGCTCGAATTGCCGTCATGCCGGTATAGTGTTAGGGACTGATGTCAGTCATGAGTGTCTGATTCCAGTTGATAACATTCATCGACGTTTTTACTTACCATCAGGATACATGACACAAGGTTACATGCCAGTATAATGATGGTGATTATGTTTTATAATGCAGATGCGTAATATGAAGTATCTAAAAGCGCAATCCAATTAAAAACTCCACATGTTCCGAATAGGATGTCCATTTAACTCAAGCATGATTGTCAAAAAGTGAGCAATGCTAGCTATAATTCCGCTCAAAGGCTGAAACTTGAGCCACGAAGTACGTACGTAAATTGGATTCCAAGTGGGTTGAAGGGCGGGAAGTCGATATTACGAAAGCTCATGATATCGTACAAAAACATGGTCATATACTTATACGGACATACACAACAGTCGGTACAGTCAGTCTAATAGGCGCTGGCTCATTTTAGCTGTATAATTTAAAAAACCCACGTGCAACATTTTGCATGGACATGTCAAGTGCATGTTTTTGTCATCCTATACATCCTATAATAAATAAATAAATATTTCCAGACAGGTCACACAGCGCCATCTAGTTTCCGTAGTAAGCAACGAGGCTTGTGTCACGGAAACTAGATGGTTGATAAACTACATATTATACTTTTTTTTTTGTAAATATATACATATTATACATATAAACACCCAGACCAAGACAAATTATACAATGTACAACTTGCCCCCGGTGGGAATCGAACCCACGACCTCCCGAGTTCACGGCAACGTTTGTTACCACTAGACCACGGAGGCGGTCATACCTCCACTGTTGGAGATTTCTGAAGAATACACTCGCCACGCTGAACAGACGTGCTGGCGAGTATCTGATTTTGATAGCAATTTATTAACGATTCCACAAATGCACGCAGGTATGGGAACGGTGGTATTTTAAATCTATGACAAATGTACGTCTACCTCGGGCAGACTATCCAATTAGGAGCAGCCAATTTCAGCAAAGAAGCCGACAGACGCATTCAGCTAGGATGGGCGGCATTCGGGAAACTCCGGCACATCCTCTTATCGTCTATACCACAATGTTTAAAGACTAAGGTCTTTAACCAGTGCGTCCTCCCGGTAATGTCGTACGGAGCAGAGTCGTGGTCACTAACAGTGGGTCTGGTCCATAAATTCATAGTCGCTCAGCGAGCCACGGAAAGAGCTATGCTTGGTATATCTCTAATGGATAGAATTCGAAACGTTGATATTCGTCAGAATACGAAAGTTACATAGCTTTTAAAATTAGCAAGCTGAAGTGGCAATGGTTCGGACAGATCTGCCGCAGAACTGATGATCGATGGGGCAAACGGGTACTAGAGTGGAGACAACGTACGAGAAGAAGCAGAGTGGGACGACCTCCCGCCAGATGGACACATGACCTAAAGAAGGTAGCTGGTGGGTGTTGTATGAGGGTAGCGAAAGATCGTGTTAAGTGGCGAGCCTTGGGGGAGGCCTACATCCAGCAGTGAAGAGATACAGGCTGATGATGATGACGACAAATGTACTTAAGAAAAGTGTATTTCTCATTGGTAGATGTCGGGGTTCGAACTGACCTTTTTAAGATTTTAAGAAAAGCGTTCTTACAACTAAGCCACCACCACTCGTATTATTTAGTAATCCTTTTATTGATATGCGTGTCTATGTCAAAAACTGAGAATACATCTCGAATTGTAATCGGGAAGGTGAGACGAGTGGGTATTCTGTTTTTATTATACCCAACTGTTTAATGGTATTTATTGCTCGGTTTTCGATAGCTCCAACTTTATTTGTGGAATATACAATTCGCGTAATAGGAGGGGGTGAATAGGAAAGCGATCTGGGGGAAATAAAACGTAGGCGCCTTGTAGCAACATTATTGTAACGGCTCATACAGAATTCTGAATGCCACAACGATTGTAGGAATCTGTTTTAATCAACCAAAATTTAAGTACCTAACCACTATGGTTAGGATAATAATAATGTATTTTTTTAGGTGCCTATTCAAGGACATTTAGCCGCGTAAAGCTGACTTATAATCAGAATTACTCAACGGTTATGACTTATTTCAAGGAGGTGGAAAAGCCAGTGGATTTATACAAATCTTTGGATGTCAGAAAGTACATGAAAATCTATGCTCTAGCTTTAAAACCTAGGTATAGACATAGAGGTTAGTATTGTTAGTGCGGTAACGGCACATATTATCAACTCCATCAAATTAGTTTGTTACCGATGTATTTAAAAACATAATTCTATTTTTAAATTCTTATAAGTCTGTTCGCCGATAGTTGAAATAAAAAATCAGGGGTTAAATCAATAGATATTAATTATGATATGCCGTAAGATCGCGCGGTTTAACGCTCATGTCTCGTACCACAATACTCAGTACGCGAGGCAATAAGCGACGCGACGGCCGTCATACAGTTTGCTATAATTAGGCGACAGATGCCGTCCGATACGTTATCATAATATTTGTTAACTCTCGAAGTACAGAATTTGGTTAATAATAATAATAAAGTAGTAATCATTTTTTTAAAATAAATTATAGTAGCTATTGTTGCTTTACCGGTTTTAAATTATCTTTATTATTTTTTGATTTTGTATTATCTAAATAAATAACACAACAAACCCAAAATAAGTAGGTACAATATTATTAGGCTTCTTTTTAAAATGTCTCATTGCCATAACGTTTTTCTTAGGATTATAAAAACAAGCCAAATAATAAAGTTACGTTCAAAGTTTTCTCATTCAAGACGGCAGCATCGTTTTTCAGGTATAGGCAAAGAATTATTGCTAGCTGGGATCCATCAAACATTGACTGCAAATATTCCAGCCGTCTCTGGTATATTTACCACAGGGAGACTGCAACAGATAGCTGATGACCTGGGATTCATTAAATACAATGAAATCTACTATTCCAGATATGTTATTGATGACAAGGTATTTGCTAATTTTATACAGATTTAGATTTAATTTAAAAGCCTTCATATTTATCTCGGCCTCTATAAACACAGAGTACTAGATCTCCACTGTTAAAGATGAGCCTTCCAGAATATATATATATATATATATATATATATATCTAAAGATTTTGACTACGTACTCCTCGCTGACCAAGCAGGTTGGCGAGGGTCTGATGTATTTTATTGCACAGTTTTAAACTATTCCACAATTTGGTGTTAGTGGAACCGAAAACTACTGCGTAACGTGTTCTCCAAGGCACTGGAAAGGTAGTGTTGTAAATGAATAACAAATGTATGAAAATAAAGTGCATGTCGAAATAGATCCGCAATTGATTGAAGGACAGCGTTCTAACATGTAGACTACCACCACTTCTACATATTTTTTGTATAATCCACAGATAGTATTTCAAGATGCTGGACAAGGCAATTATGGTGCTGCTCTAATGGCCTTTAGAATACCAGAGGTGGAAGAAGCAGCAGAAATACACAAAGAACAGCATTCTAGATTTAATATTAAAGAAGAAGAATAAAAAATAACTTTATTTACTATCCGTTCAGTCTGTCATCATAAACTTTCCAACATTTTGTCCTTATAACATGAACCTGCATGATATTAAATATAATATTTAAATCAAAACAACTTGGACTATTATTAGTAAAAATAAAGGAATTGTTCTTCTTTTCATAGTTTTATTACCATATTTTTGCACCATAATGAGTTCGGTGTTGTCAATACGATAAAAACAAAACTTATCAACTTTTATTTTGCTCTTAGCTACTCTATAATAAGGATTGTTTTTATTTATTTATTTAAAAACTATTCTAATATACAATCGGCGAATTCGGCCACGTGGTCTTTTGCCTTCGACTTTCCCTGTGATTACAAGCCTTTCCAGGTTACCAGGTGTTTTGCGGGCTATATGGCCGAAATACTCAAGGACTCGTTTTAGGCAGATGGAAGACAGCCTAGTAGAGATTTTGAGCTCCTTGAGTATTGACACGTTAGTTCTTCGCGCTGTCCAAGGGATACGCAACATACGCCTCCAACACCACATCTCAAAGGCATCGATGGGGCCACGATCACCGGCTTTGAGAGTCCAAGTTTCAGCGGCATAAAGAAATATGGAGAATATTAAGCTACGTATTAATCTTGTTTTGGTTTTTAGGGTGATATTTCGATCCTTCCATATTCCTTTTAACTGACTCATTGCATTTTCAGCCAACAAATCCAATAAATACCATTAAAGTAAGTAATACTTATATAAACACGCATATACTTAAATACTATATATATATAAATAATATAGGTAACATTAATACATACAACATACTTTTTATTTTCCCTAAAAAGCTATGAGCTGTCAATAAATTGGTGGGGTGTCAACAATTGGGTATCTTTTTGCCCTATATAGTTTTTTTTTTAATTAAAATTTTTCAAGTGCTTTGAGTATTTTTAGATATTCCTCGCATCAAAACATATTGTATTGCCTACATTTATATATATATATTTATATAAATACATACTGCGGTAATAGGTAAGTACCCATATAGGTAGGGATCAATAACAAGTGCCGTTACCTTAATTATTGTTATTGTAAAATTAAATAAAACAGTTTATGGATAACTTTTTATTTTTTATTTATTTATTGAGAAATAAAATATCAATAACTTTTCGGCTGTTGTACGTTGGTAAAGTATCATCACGTTCGTTTCCCTTTCGGGGTTGGTCAGAAACCACGCTTATAAGCGGATTCACATTTAGCCAACTTTACTATAGGCCAATCATGACAAGTGGCAAGCTCGTCGATGTCTCCAGAGTACCAAACTCGAGAAATATCACAAATAAATTAAATATTAATTAAATGTATTTATTTACTTTAATAAATATTTTTGTGTCCCGACCAGGAATCGAAGCCGGTACCTCCGAGTCTTAATCCACGGACTTAACCGCTAGACCACGGAGGCAGTTTATTGTTATACGTTAATTCCGACATAATGAACTATTTTAATAATAGCTAATCGCGCTTTAATAAAAAAAAGTGTTGGTGGAATTTTCCGTTTTAATGAGATGAGAATTTACCCGAAGTTAGATTAAATAAGTTATTTTACTTTGGCGAGTTTTTTTTAGTAAACTTCATTAAAAAAGTTGAAAGACAAAAGACTATCTGATGGTTCAGAAAAGAGATTTTTATCATTCAATTTTATTTTTGATTATCGGCTCTTTAAACGCTATCCAATCCATTTCTGTGCTAGAACAATCGCTCATCTATTAATTAACTACTCAAGTTGCTTCATTGAGTTTTGCAAATGTATTGAAAATTCCAAAGTAATAAGGAAGGTGCAATGAATCGGTAAATGAATAGGACACGTGTAAGCGTCTCAGGTCAAAGTTCAATCGGTGCACAGTGTACTTTTGGTAAATGTAGTCTATAAATTTACTAAGAAATAAAATTACTGACTTTTTGAAGATATATTAGAGGAGAGAGGAGTTCCAGCAAAATCTTTGCATCACTAACTGAAAGAATTGGGCCTAAGCTAGTCTGCCATCAATACGGATTGGAACGAGCTTCCAAGACGGCATTAACGGAATCTTACAGTATTTGGTTGGGTAGGGAGAGGAGTAGAATGGTGGATGGTGAGCGTATTATCGCGCAATAAAATAAAAAAGGGAGGCCTCCTTAAACCAGCCTATTGTCGGTCGCAAGCTCGAGACACCATTCTTCTCATCTCTTACCCACACACGATGGACCCGGCACATCCATGGAATGCTTAGAAATTTGTCTTCTTCCATATATTTGTTTTAGTCAAATATAGTAAAGTCGTTATGAATATTTTTTGTTATTGTTCTCTGTCTAAAATTATATATATGAAAGTGATAATGCTTTCAAATAGTCAGAAATTTTATTTCCTAGAAAATTGATAGACTACATTTCTCACCCTGTGTTTGACTTGTCGCTTTATTTTATTTATTTATTTAAAAACTTTATTGCACTATGTACAAAGGCGGACTTAATGCCGCTAGGCATTCTCTGACAGCCAAACCTTTAGGACATTTAGACAGTATAGATGGTAGGTGCAATCATTAATTAAGTTATTCTTAACAGTATACTTCTGTATCTTAATACATACATAACAATATTACATACTAATACATATACAAATACATAATATATAAATATATACACATATATAAACATAAATTACATAAATAAACAATAATATAAAATAAAACTACTTACATGATGAGGGAATTGAAATATGATGTTGCTGCAACTGAGGACAGTGAGGAAATGAAAAAGAGACATAAATTTGGGACAATCTACGAGTAGTTAGAAAGAAAGTGTTTGTAAACCATATTTTTGAAGATGACTCGATTTGGAGCTTGCCTAATACCTAAAGGTAGGTCATTCCAAAGATTTGTAGTTTATTATTATTATTTCGCTTTGAAAATCGTTCGACTAGGCGATGCTCTATGGTTTTCATTAAATTTATGCAAAATTCAGTAAATAAAAGCGCGCTTTGCTTTGCTTTCGAGTCAAACATGGCATCAAAGTACACTTACACTAGAAAAAAATATATTAGTACTTGGTAGGCCAAACTAGCTTCTTGTCTGTGGTTTGAACATTTTGTTGTCATTTATTCAAATAAATTCTTATGCTTAACCTCAACGCACAGGTCTGAATATGCACCCACATACCGTAGTCACTATCCCTTCGCGTATGTATAAATTTGGGGACTCATACATCTGTCGCACAATAGAAAAAGAAGAGTAAAGTATCATCATCCCGACCAGGAATCGAACCCGGTAACCACGGAGGCAGAGTCTAGCGGTTAAGTCCGTGGATTTAGACTCGGAGGTAACGGGTTCGATTCCTGGTCGAAGCACAAAAATGTTTATTAATTTAAATAAATAAATTAAATTAATATTTAATTTATTTGTGACATTTCTCGAGTTAGGTACGCTGGAGACATCGACAAGCATGCCACTTGTCATGATTGATATATAGTAAAGTTGGCTAAATGTGAATCCGTTCATTCATAAGCGTGCTTTCTGACCACCCCGGAAGGGAAACGGTCGTGATGATACTTTTTCTTTTTAACCGCTAGACCACGGAGGCAGCACAATAAAGATGTCGAATGCTCTTCCAGCCTCTGTGTTTCCACTGTACTATAACCAGGAGTCCTTCAAGCGAATTGTGAAAAGGCATCTAGTCAGCCGGCATAGTGTTAGGGACTGATGTCAGTCATGAGTGTCTGATTCCAGTTGCAACATTCATGGATTTTGCGCTCCACTTACCATCAGGTGGGGGCAAGGTCACATGTCGTAATAATATTACAAAAAAAAAAACAGCCATTGTTGTCAATAGGCGAATCTAACCTAACCATTTTATTTAAACTTTAGATAGCCGATATCATACGTATCCACCCATCCACACCGACCATCTAGGTCATATTAAGAGTGAAAAATGTTGGATAGCTTCCGTTGTCGCGGTAATAAATTATCAACTTCACAATGAATATCGCTATTTCCCGAGATATTTATTAACTGGTCACGTTTCGAGTAACTGAAGCAGACTGTGAGCATTTGGCATAAGCTGTAGCGGTTATATAACGCTGAATTTAAGACACAAACTTGAAACAAAATAGTGACAAGTAAAGGTTGAAACAAACTTTAGCCAGTTATACCTACTATTGCTTCGCAAACTAACGCTTTATATTAAAATAAAATATCGGATAAATATCACTCAAACTCTGCACCTTTAGCCAAACTTTTATTTATTCGGCGTTGCTGGTCTGTTTTGTAACGATGTTTTCTTACAATATTTCGTATTATATATCGCATCTTTGAATACGTAGGTACCTAGTAGTATAGCAAATTATGCATATCGTCATGATCGTAGAACAGTGTCGGATTTAAAAAAATACCCATAATTTTGCATATATATTTATATATAGTTTTATATTGTTTGTGGTCTGTAATTTAAAGTGCAAATATTAGAAAGGGTTCCAAAATGAAATCTAGAAGGTTTGCACTTATTATGAGACTTAAAAAGTGACAAAAAAACAGTCGAAATGACAGTTGAATGGCCGCCATGAAAATTTTAAATATAGCAGATCCGTCACTGTTCTACGATCATGACGATATAGTTTAATATTTATTTTCTCCTTCTAACTGCACCCTAAAACTTCTTATGTCCTTCTTTTAAAGGTTAGCTGTTAGAGAATACCTACAAGCTTGCCTATGTACTTTATTTTATTTTGTATATTTTAATGTGTAATGAATAGTTAATTATTTACTTCAAATTAATTACAATTACTTAAAATTATTTCATTCATTAACATAATACTTAGCCCCAATATCCACAATGATGAATAAAATATCGAATTAACTTTTTGATAATAATAATAATAAATGATTGATTAATCACTTGATTAGCTCAACTAACACAGCCAATCACCTAACTTATAACAAAAAGAAGAAGAAAAATAATTTATACTATCCACTCTCTCAAAGGTTAGCTGGTAGAAAAAGACAAAATGGCGTTAAGTTCGCCTTTGTGCATACTTTTAAGTAAAGTATTCAAAATCTTTTTTTAATAAACAAACATTACTAATCGTTTCTAAAACTGAGAGCAAAAACTTTATGTGCCCATTCCTTTTATTGAATCAAATTAGTTTTTTGTAAACGCTATTTGTTTTTAATTTTACTAGTAGACTCGCTAAATCGGTCTGTGTGTTTATATGTATAATATGTATATATTTACAAAAAAAATAGTATAATATGTAGTTTATCAACCATCTAGTTTCCGTGACACAAGCCTCGTAGCTTACCACGGAAATTAGATGGCGCTGTGTGACCTGTCTGGAAATATTTATTTATTTATTTAAATCGCTATCGCTTATGAATTGCTCCACTAAAGTCGAGATAGGCAAATTCAATCATTTTCGTAATAATGACAGACATTTACGAGCAAAACGAAACTCGATTAATTTTCATAAATTGACGAATCCATTTTAATAAAGGAAATTGGGGGACTTAAACAAAAAGTTTTAAATTTTAGTATTTTCTTAATAAATAATCCTTTAAATACTTTTTACTTTGTTTTATGTCTTTGTTTTGTCGTTAAAAGCTAAAATAACCCTTGCCTTCTGTTGGGGCCAAGGCCCGTTGTAGGATGACTCGGGGTACCCTGGCTGGTGAAGTATGTGAATGATGGACTGTATTTCATTTGATGCGTTTATTACTTTAGGTGCGTGTACGTACCGCGAATGCCCGACAAAGTCTCAAAAAATATATTTAAACTTAAAGCTATTAGCCGACCGCGGAGAGGCTCCTCTCCGTGGTCGGTTAACTGATGTTAGGACATTTGGTCTTAACATGCTCCCCGCGTTGAAGCTATTTCAATGTTGAGAGTTGTAGGTAGGGGGCATATATTGTTGAAGCCACGACGAATGACCCCCTTTTTGGTCCTAATATCTGCAACGCGAGCGACGCCATCCTTGCCTGTAATGACATCTGAGAGCGGAGAGGCTCCTCTCCGTGGTCGGTTAACTGATGTTAGGATATTTGGTCTTAACACCTTCTCCTTCCTCTCCTCGACTATGGTGACGCTATGTTGATCTCTCAGAGGTATTGCTCAACAAATTGGATCGCCTGCTTAACTCGTGCGATAAAAGGTAATCTACGGTTTGCGAAAATACAATCACATCTTTGAGTATCGACCTAAGTTGAAGTTTCTATCAATTCCATGTCCCAGAAATCTTTAAATCCTTAGCCTGCGACACAGAAATACCTGAAGCACAATTCTGCTTCCTCTCTTCTCTTCACAACAGGTCGTTGCGGTTATTGCATAACTCTGAAATGAAATGAAATGAAAATGAAAGGAAAATATTTATTTGTATGATATGATATCAAAATACAGGTGGTTGGTAAGTTTTGGCTCGACACATTTCGCCATTTCTGGTATACAAAATTTTATTTTAAAAACTAAACTTATATCTAACATAAATATTACACAAAAAATAATAATAAAGAAATACGAAACAAAAAACATCGATGTATATAGATAGGCCCTCACTGATATAAAAACGTTCCCGTAAAACCAAACGAAGTCATGTAGCTGTACCAACAGTCGCGAGATAGCAAGCGTCGAGAGCGCCTAATATTAATTCATATCGAGTAAAACTAGTCTTTTTGTTTGCATTGTGATATAATTTCCGATGAATAAAGCATGTGGCATTATCCTTTCTTGAGAATTGCCCCCCAAAGTTGGTAGGTACACAAAGCAAGCGGCACGTTTTTAAGAGTGCGTTTTGTATTGTATAGGCTTATCTATATACATCGATGACAAAAAACAATAATAAAGAAATATAACACAAAATAACCCAAATAATATCAAACAACAACAAGCCTATTTTGCTCTTATATGAGCTTGTCGTAGTTTAACTTGGTCGCGTAAAAACATTTCTGGACCAGTAATTTTTTTACCCTAATTTTAAGTAATGTACTTTACTTCTGTACTTGCTATACCGTCTCACCACTCTTGTTATATGTCCGGCTCATTTGCAGTTGTTGCCGCAAATCTGTGGAATAACCTCCCCTTAGATATCTGACAAGCGCCCAACAGAATGAAATGAAATGAAATCGTTTATTTGCTAGGATACATGGTACATAGTATGTTATATAAATAAAATCAAAATAGTTTCTCATGATCCACCAGAATATGGGATGCAAATGTTTAAGGATAATAATAATAATAGCATTACATACAATTTGTCATTTTTTAAATTATGTCAACATTTGTATTCACAAAATTCCTTAAGACTATAGAAACATTTAGCAGACAGCCAGCGAGATAAAGTTTTTTTAAAAATATTTATAGGTAATAATTTAATGTCCGAAGGTATATGATTATAAACTGTTATAGCCATACAATAGCAATTAGAACTACACAGTGAACTCTTACATATTGGCATTAATAGCTTAGTGGGATCTATTTGACGGAGTCTTGGATTTACCGAAGGTTTTTTGAAAATAATATTTTAAAGAATAGTGTGAACACTTCTTGAACAGCTTCTAAGAACTGTAAGTAAAAAAATATTATATTATATAAAATTTAACACTAAATTATAAATAAACTACCTACGGGATTGCAATCCCTAGTCGCTAACTATTTAAAGTAAATACGAGTACATAGAAACCACATACCGTAGCCACTATCCCTACGCGTACATACAAATTTGGAGACTCTTACATCTGTCGCACGCTGAAGATGTGGAATGCTCTCCCAGCCAGTGTGTTTCCCCACTCCTGTAACCTGGAGTCCTTTAAACGAAGTGTG
This sequence comes from Tinea semifulvella, assembly GCA_910589645.1. NCBI lineage: Eukaryota > Metazoa > Arthropoda > Insecta > Lepidoptera > Tineidae > Tinea > Tinea semifulvella. The sequence continues at coordinate 4,974,770 of OU342604.1, forward strand.
AAAAAGCATCTTTATAGGCCGGCAAAGTGGTAGGGACTGATGTCGGTCGTCTGAGGCTGGCGTCAGTTGCTCCCATTCTTACCATCAGGTGGGCGCGGTGTCACATGTCGTGCTCAGTATAATAATAAAAAATAAAATAAAAAAACCATTATACTCTGTCAGACGGTTTCAAGGACTTGCCTCTGCCATTATTTACGTCAAAACCAAAGAAAGCTTTACTGGGAAAATGTTATTATACAATTGACGATTTTCTGACTGACGATGATCTCGCATTTGACATATACTATAATATTTAAAATAGGACACTAATTATATATTTTCTTTTGTGTTTGTATACCAAAATTATTTTTCGTTAATACGAATAACGATTTTTTTTTCGATTTGAATTTTCATGCATTACATAAACAAAAATGTTGACTTTGGCGTGTAAATAAATATATCTGTATGCCCCTAAGAGTAAAGTATAGCTGAACGAACCAACTACTGAATACCAATCTGTGGAACAACCTGCCCTTACATATCTGACAAGCGCCCAACAGAATGCTATTTTAAAGAATAGTGTGAACACTTTTTGAACAGCTTCTAAGAACTGTAAGTAAAAAATAATCATATTATATAAAATTTAACACTAAATTATAAATAAACTACCCACGGGATTGCAATCCCTAGTCGCTAACTATTTAAAGTAAATACGAGTACATATACTCTGCCAGACGGTTTCAAGGACTTGCCTCTGCCATTATTTACGTCAAAACCAAAGAAAGCTTTACTGGGAAAATGTTATTATACAATTGACGATTTTCTGACTGACGATGATCTTACATTTGACATAGATTATATATAATATTTACAATAGGACACTAATTATATATTTTATTTTGTGTTTGTATACCAAAATTATTTTTCGTTAATACGATTAACGATTTTTTTTTATATGCATTATTTAAACAAAAATGTTGACTTAGGCATGTAAATAAATATAGTAATAGTATATAATGGTAAAGTATAGTTGAACGAACAAACTACTGAATACCAATCGCAATATGTATGTACCTATACTTAAGGATGAATAAATGATTTGATTTGATTTGAATAAAATCGCGGAGACACGTCGTCTGCTGCTGCGTCGGCTATGAGCTTCTTACGAGTATAAAGGAGGTTTCCTGTTATAACGATTGCACTTTAAAGAAACGGAATTTGGCTACAAGAACCTTAAAAAAGAGTTTTACGATTTGACCGTAAAACTGGTAATCGGTGGACATAGAGCTAAAATTGAGTCAATTTAAAATGGCACATTTCAGACTTACCATTGATCAAATATACTCTAGATACCCGTACTTTGTTTATAATAGCACAAATTTTCATAAAAATTCGGCCTATACTCGCCACGGTGGTGGCCAGACGGGTTGGCAAACTTCTGGTGTCATTTTTTAATGGCAATTTATTAACGTTTCCACAAGTTGGTATTAATGGAACAGATACCGACGGCTTAATGTGCTTTCCTAGGTACGCGAAACAATGGTGTTGTAAATAAATTACAAATGTACGGAAGAAAAGTGTATTTCTCATTGGTACATGCCGGGGTTTGAACCGACCTTATTAGGATTTTATTTTTATTTTCAAGAAAAGCATTCTTACAACCGAACCACCACCGCTCTAACAATTTTATACATATGTACAGCAGTAGAGGTCTAGGACGCTGTGTTCTAGGGGCTGTAATGAATGATCTATAGGCCAATCATGACAAGTGGCAAGCTAGTCGATGTCTCCAGCTTACCAAACTCGAGAAATATCACAATTAAATTAAATATTAATTAAATGTATTCATTTACATTTTTTTTTTGTCCCGACCAGGAATCGAACCCGGTACCTCCGAGTCTAAATCCACGGACTTAACCGCTAGACCACGGAGGCAGTCACGTACATATTATACAACATTAAAATAATACAAAGGATATGAAATGTAGAATCATTTAAAAAAGTTTTTTACGCCTTTAAAATGGTGTATCTCTTGTTTATTCGATCAAGGACTGCGACAGTTAAAATCCACAGGTAGCGTGGACGTTGAGAAGAACAAAATTAAAATTAATGAATCTCTGTTTCACGAAAAGACTCTGTCTTTAAGGTGATAGCTTTGGTCAGTTGTTCTACACAAAATATCCGTAAGCATTGAGACGTTTGTAATTGAGGCATTTACACATTTATTAATATTGCCAGGGCCTAAGCAGGTCTGCCGTCAATACATTTATGGAACGAGCTTCCAAGACGGCATTTACGGAATCATACAGTATTTGGTTGGGTAGGGAGAGAAGTAGAATGGTGGATGGTGAGCGTATTATCGAGCAATAAAAAAAAGGCCTCCTTTTCTTAAACCAGCCTATTGTCGGTCGCAAGCCCGAGATACCATTCTTCTCATCTCTTACCCACACACGATGGACCCGGCACCCGCACTGTGAATCCATGGAATGCTTAGAAATTTGTCTTCCTCTTCTTTTCTCTCTCACAGAATTCATAACCGAATTGGGGATCATCAAATTCCCTAGTGTTGCAGAATTTGATGCTTTTCATTGAATAATTCTCGTCAATATCGCCCAAACACAAAGGGTATACAGGAGTTCACAGCGCGGGAAAACCGCAAAAAATAAACTGCAACTTGTGCCCCATATTTAAAGTCCAATTTATCGTTTTCCATAATTATTCACATTGTAGCACATTATTAAACAAAACAACACCACTTTTGACCAATAATATCCACAGCAAATTAATTTACAAAACACAAACTTGCACTTGACATGTCCACGCAAAATGGCGCGAAGAACTCCTCACTCCTGTAAAGATTTTGTTTACCTAAACTCGTGTCCGATATGTCAAAACAAGGAAGAGCAGTTAGGTTCTTTATGTTAGGCAATTTCCTTGAGAAATCGGAATCGCAATAGGAAAAGTTGGATAGATATTACTCAAAGTGGGCACTAAAAAGGAACTTTAAGGATCGCCTAGTGAAATGCTATAATCATTACACGCAGCTTGTGCGATCACTGGATAGTTTTTGTAATAGTCAAGAGTTTATACAGTAAAATTTTAAATATTGTTCCTTATAAAAAAAAATTAAAAAAAGTGTTTTGCCCAATAATCATAAAAATACTTTATTGCACTTTAACTCATTCGTCGACGTCTCTGGTGACTATAGGGTTGGCAGTTTTTCTCCCAAAAATTAAGTATCATAATTCAAAGGGGAAATGCTGCTAATGTATTGAAAGAAAGAAAGAAAGAACATATTTATTTGCACACAACAGCTAATACACTAATAAAAGACGTAAAAATATATATAAAATTACCAACAAATAAACAAAAAATTGACAAAATAAATACTTAAAAAAATAAATGAGTGAGCTGCTGCGAGAAACAGGCACTCAGGTCAGCATAGGCTGCAACATTTCTGCTGCAGTGCTGATTTTCACTGAGCCCCATGAATCAAATAAAATTACAATAAAAAAATATATATTAGGTGCGACAGTTTGCCTAAATTTTTCTTTTAACCATTATCGACACATGTAAAAAACTACAATGTAATAACCAAAAAAGTAAGAACTGTCAACATTTTATAACTATACACATACATAAATTATTTATATAATAAATATAATTTTAAAAATAATAATAAAACAGTAAAAAACTAAACTAAACTAAACTATAAGATACATATACATGCACCATGCCACAAGACACAGCGATTTGGAGGAGCAATTTTTTTTGTAAGAATTTAATTTTTATATTCTATGTATTATTATTATTATTTTAGGTTAAATTTAGATTTTGTTGTAATATAGTTTATTTAATTTAAGGTTTTGTATAAAAATTAATACAGATGCTATTCTTAATGCCAACAAATTCGATATTGTTACATGTTAAAACAATGATAAATCTTAATTTAACAAAAGTCGTTGTTATTCGAAGTAATATATATACAAACAATATAAAAGAATTACAATATTAAATAAAAATAAATAAATAATAAAATAATAATGTTTTGTATAAATAATATTGATGAAATAATAAAGTTTAGATTTTATTAATAATAAAATTCATATAAAACCTTTAACTTAAAAGTATGTACGAAGGCGAATTTAAAGCCATTTTTGTTTTTTTTTTACCTTTTGGAGAGTCCAGACAGACAGTGAGGTCGTCCAGGCCCGGATGGCTAATTGGCCTGGGTTGGGGATGTGGACATTCCCCCGTTTTCCACGGCAGGATTTCAGCGGGCAACCACCCACCGGTAATTCTTGCACTTTTGGTGCTGGGCGCCGTCACTGTATAACAGCGCCCGTGTGGCTCACGAACCCAGGGGGGTATAGGTTCGACTACTTCAACTCTCCTCCATGAGCACTTCTCTAGGAAGCGGTCTCCCGTTGGGGGGCCGAGCGCAAGACGGAGCGATATTGTGAAGATGCTTCAAGTGTCCGTTGTCGGCCCGATAGAACATACGTCTAGTCAGGCCGACGACAAATTCTTTGGAGAGTGAGACGGTATAATATGTGCGATGCAATTTTAACATTATTTTAAATTGTAAGTAAGTATTTAATTATTATTTTCTATGTATTATTATTATTTTTTAGGTTAAATTTTGTTGTAATATAGTTTATTTTAAATTTGAATAAACTACATAAATAGTACGCATACATAGACGCAAGACTCTTGCTCTGATTCAATTTTTTTTTCTTATTGTCCAATTTTGTAAACTACTCTTTCGACAACTACTGGTCTGATTTATTTGACATAGTTATTTATTTAGTTATTACCTGTGCCTCGTGGGCTCACGTTGCTTTCTCTATCGTCTCATTCATCATTCATCATCCATCAAAAAGAAAATAGTTAAACTCGTACCTATATATATATACGTATAAGAAATGCAGTTTTCATTTTCATAATAAAAGGTTGTTCGTGCCGATAAACCCAGATAAGTCAAGCCGGCATAGTGTTAGGGACTGATGTCAGTCATGAGTGTCTAATTCCAGTTGCTAACATTGCATAACATTCATGGACCTCGCGCGCCACTTACCATCAGATGGCTGCAAAGTCACATGTCGTGCAAGAAAAAAAAAACTATTTAAAAATATAACGAATGAAATTAATTTATAATTATAGCTGCATTCCATTCCACGAATTGTACTCATTCGGTGTTATATAACAGCAATTTAATTTTTCCACGAATACTCTTTATTTGTTTTTAAATAATATTTTACAGTGAAAATATTTGTTTATTAATAAAACATTACATGGCTTAACAGTAAAGACCAATTTACCATTACAATTATTACATACATTTTCATTAAAAAGGGGAGTAGTGTAGCGATAGCTACGCAAAAGAAAATAAAACTTCAAAATTCAAAATTATGACGGGTGTCAAATTGGTTTTGACAATTAATGATATTAGGATTCTTTGTTAAAGTTATGTTATTATTAAATTAAAAAACATTTATTTACAAATATCCGCAGTATTATTTATTTAAAAGCTAAGACGCTTTAAATTGTTATATAAAGTAAAAAAAAATATATAAAAAGAAAAGACAGCAATAATAATAATAAAATAAAATCAAAATTCAACAATGATATAATAAATTAAATAATAGAGTTAAGCACGTTAAGCTGTCGGTCCCAATTCCACTAACACCAACTTGTGGAATCGTTACCCGTCTGGCCAGCGCGGCGTGGCGAGTGTTAGCCAAATTCTCCAGTAATTTCTGGATGGCCCATCAACAACAGTAGAATCTAGAACGCTGGGGTTGTGATCATATATAAGATAACAATACAATGACTTAAACAACAGGCACAGAGACCTAATAGACATATTTGACTCAAAGTTACCTAAATTGAAAAAAAAAGAGCATCCAGGACATCCTTAGAACCAATTCAAACTTATTCTTAGTCGCTACACTCTTGGCAGAGTGGTCGTGGTCGCCATTGGAGTGCTAGTGGCACGCTTAACAAGCCGTCGCCACTCCTCTCGGACCCCGGCTTTCCTAGTGCACTCATGTAGGGGATGCTCCATTGCAACCTTCACCTGATCGGTCCATCTCATCGGAGACCTACCACGCATCCTCTTGCCATCGACTTTCCCCTGGACTACCAAGCGCTCCATTGATGTTTCTCCACGCCGTGACACGTGTCCGAAGAAAGTGAGAATGCGTAATTGTACAGTCGAGGAAAGGCGCTGTCTGATCCCCAGTTCCTCCAGTATGGATTTGTTTGTTCGGAACTCCGTCCATGATATGCCCAGCATTCTCCGCCAACACCACATCTCTAGAGCATTAATTCGTTTTTTTTTCTGTTTCGCGTAGGGTCCACGTCTCCGCAGCATACAGAAAAATAGGGAACACAAGAGCTCTAACCAGCCGGATTTTAGTGGCTTAGGTAACGTTTCGGTTCCTCCATATCTTCTTCAGCTTGTCCATAGCAGATATTGTAACTGCCATTCGACGCTTGATTTCATCTTCATCAAACTACATATAATTAATTTATTCTGATCAATGTATTATTTGTATTCTATCTAATGAATTGTTATTGAAATTTACTAAATGAAATGTATATGTTTTAACTTTTTTACTGTATTGAATCTTATTTATTACCATATTTGTATATAGTATTAATTTTAATTTAATTTAATTGGAATTTTCTATTTTATTATTTGATAGTGTAAACTGTAAATGAATTATTTAGATGTTAAGGAATGTTTTTATTTTTATTATTATTGTTTAAGCTTTTTGCATGTTTTTGCTTGACATTATTATTATTATTATTATCATAGTTTTACGTTGGTCTAGTATAATCGTATTATTGTTTGCCGTATGTTCACATTTTGAGCTGTGGTCCAGATTAGTACCTAGCAGATTAATTTATAATAGTAGCAGGCGTCGACTGCTGCTTGTAGTGAGCATCTTTGTAAATAAATAAATAAATAAGATAGATCGGTCATTAGTTGCCATTGCCACTGGCAAAACTATATTTTATAGATAACATATAAAATAAAAAAATAAAGTTCTTTAAACAACTGTCTAAGCGGGTGGTTAATGCTGTATGTGACAAGAGGGCTGGCAGTTTTCTCGCGCAGAAAATCACTATCGCTGTGCTGCGGTGGAACGCTGGAAGTGTCCTTGGCACACTGTTAAATAGTTTTTTTTTTAATGACCGAATGAGTTTAAAAAAAAATCCGTCAGCTGGCACACTACATTACACAGAGCGTTTTGGTACAATCCATCCTAAGTGTAGAGAATCTATGTATGCATATCTTTGAACTGATTTTCTTCAAAAAGCAGTAGGTATGTTAACACGAGTAATAACCTATTATACGGCTTATAGAGGACGTGATTGCATAAAATATTCATAAGACTATTGCTATAGGATATTCCTTGAATATGCATAAACCTATTGTTGAACTGATGACTATCCCGGAATTCTCTGCCAATGAGAATTCATGTATTTCCACAGTACCAATTGCTGAAGACAATTATTTCTACGCGGCGAACGAGTACCTTCACTCCGTAACCACGACTTAGACTTAGATGTTAAGCACGCAGAGCCAACAGTGAAAGAGAGACGGTTTATAGGGTTTTAGTCCGTAGGCGCCTTGGGGTCTCCTTAGGAGGCCTCACGGTGAGTCGGGCATGCGACCTCCCGCGGTGGCCCTTCAGGCTGGGTTCGTATCGTCAGTCGATATTGCGATTCACCTTCTTTAAAAAAAAAGCCACATTCCCTGCTGCGTTCGCGCGTTCGGTTTGTCTCTGCGAGGCTTGATACGCGGAAACGTGCGCAGCTGCGTAGTGCTGTAAAGCATCGTGCATTTGGTGTGTCATTTCTCATAATATTGCATATATTACAACGTCATAAGCTGCACTGCACTGTGCTGCGTTCCATGCGGTTTGATTCGCCCTTAATGGTGACAGTTTGCTATACGATATTGAACCTTAGGTGGGTTGGAGACAACTCAGAGTGGTACGACCCCACGCCAGATGGACGGATGACCTAAATAAGGTCGCTGGCGGGGGTTGGATGAGGGTTGCAAAAGACTGGCGATAAAGAATGGCAAAGAGTACGAATCCAGTACATTTACAAAATATATAAGCCACCATCTAGGTTAACAACAACATTAAAAAACTCCTGCATTATATGTATTATAGTATTATTACTTAGTAATTCTTGTACTATTGTATTCATTTTTATTTTTAAATTTATTATCATTGTTTTCTTTGCTTACTTTTATTGTATCTGTCAGCGAACTCTTATTATTGGCTTTATCGTATTACTATTTTCTCCTATATATGTATAAATTAGCTGTAAGATTTCCTAAATAAATAAATATTATATTTAATAAATTGCCTGACTATTTTAAGGATGAATCATTGAATAAATTCAAAAGATTAACAAAATCTTGGTTGTTGGAAAGGTCTTTTTAAAGTGTGCGTGATTTTCTTGACTAAATTGTGATTATAGACTAAATTATATTGCTTGCTTTGACATTATTATTATTAATCTTATTGACGTACTGACTTACTGTTATTATTGTTTTACGTTTTTGGTTATATGTATTTATGCTTCTGTCTGTAAATATGTAATATTGTATTATATTTAATAACGTGATGTGTGTACACCTTTGCAGGTAGGGTTTGGTAGTACTAATTGATAACAATCACAACTGCAAATTTGTCTACCCAAATTCTTTACACAACTAAACATTTAATTTTATTTCATCTCATTTCATTTTATTAATAGATAAAATACTCAGTTGAAACAATATTGCTATAAGAGATTGTCACACGGGCGCAGGTGCATGTGCAATCTAGATGTCATGCCTGGAATACCAAAAAAGCGCAAAATAATCTAAACGTAGAACGCTCTCAAACGAAAAAAAAAGAACCTTTATTTTTGAAACCGGTACAACACCTGTCCTATATTGAATTGGACAATATTTCTAAAAGCCGACACAATACTGTATGAAATACAGAGGTAGGTCACGATATGGCGTGAGTGATTCAGTTTAAGGCCACGCCATACAAATAATCTCAGAGTGGTACGGTGCGGCGCATTCATACACTGATCTATTTAAAAACTTTTTGATAACTGATTGCAAAAAATTACCAGACTATTCTAAAGAATAATAGTCGTCAAGATGGACAGACAAATCGCAATTAGTGATCTATGTTAAATGGAAAATAGGCTGTATCTATCTGTCTCTTTACAAGTATAATATGGTTTAACGCATTTAAAATAATCTTGCTAGAACTATCCAATATTTTCAAAGATTCTCATTGTTGAGTGTACTTTGAGAAATGTCTATCAACTTACTAGGTAATAAAATTACGTACATTTTGAAGATATATTAATGATATATTTGTTTTAGTAAATAAAGAAAAATCGTTATTAATGATTTTGCTATTTTGTCTGTCTAAAATTTGTTATATGAAAGTCAAGATTTGCCCAAAATGTCTGTATACCTATTTCATAGCCTTTTCTCAAAAGTTATTTGTGTACTTCAACTTAAAAGTACTGCTTCGATTTTAATTAAAAAAAGATAAAGATGTCTATTTATACTAAGTCTAGGGATGTATAGAATCTATTACATATATAAAGTAATTCTGTGAGCCCATCACTTTGCCCCACGGTCATCGTTATGAAATAAAAAAATTTTTACCAGTTGCATCAATAAATTATTCAATCAACAATTTTGCTGTACATTTTTTTTTTTTTAATGCACTTAAAAATATTACAGAGGCGAGCTATAATGCCAGTAGGCATTCTTCACCAGCTAACCTTGGGGATCGAGTAAGGTGATAGGCAGGATGAAAAAAAATAGAAATTTTATTGATACAGTTAATAAGTTACTTAACTAATTTTAATATACTACACATTATACCTAAACACAAACATACATAAACCATACATACAATTACACATACAAGTACATCATATACATTATAAATTTAATAAATACACGGTTATAGTCATCAAGAAGTACCTTGTAACTGCTGCAGGTTTGTGTGAACATGTCGACCGAGGCAAGTCTGTCGTCGTGGACGCGACACATTCTGTAGGGCCTAGTGTGACAGTGAAGTTTCGTAAACGCAACTATAGTAGTAGAGTTTTTTTACTGAATTTTCGATGTTCATTGCCTGTTATTATAGCCAAACTTGCAATAACACGCAATGTAAAATAAAAAAACGTAACTACAGCAGTTACGTTTTCCGAAACTTGCATGTTACACTAACCTCACTGGCGAGTTACGCCCGTTTACACTATCTACGAGTGAGCCTGCGGCCCCAGTTCAAAAAACGAAGATCAAACCGCTTCAACTGTATGACTTAGCCTTAAGCGTTTACTTTATTTTTATTTGTCTTATTTGTGTCTTTTAAAATGTTAACTATAAAGGAAGCGCTTGAAAGCTTAAGTACTTACTTACTCTTTGACTTTGGGTTCTTTTTAGTGTTTATTTTTACTTAAACTTTCTGAATATTATTTGTGATTACAACCTCTAGAACAGTCCTTCTGCAGAATTGGGAATTCTTTCGACACTCTTTCAGACTGGTTGGCGGGGGCTGATGTTTTTTTTATATTAATTTATAAAAGTTGGGATAAGTTGGACCGGGATCAACGGCTAAACATAAAGATCGCGACAGGAGACCGAGATGAAAGACAGAGAAAGGAGCGAACAAGCGTGATTTACCATTAGGTTTTGTATGGCGCCAGTTCCTCTCGCGTTCGACCGAGGTTAGAGATAAGGACGCGAGATCGAAGAGTGGCGCTCGCAGACTCTTGTTTCTGTCTCTCTCGGTCCTCCCCTCCTCGGTCTCTTGTCGCGGTAGGAACGCCTTTGAAACTCAACTATGGTAGTGTGGTAAATCTATCACAAATCTACGTAAAAAGGTTCCTTCTCATTGGTACAAATCGGGGTACAAAGTCACAATTACTAGTAATAACAATATAGAAGGTTCATCATTCATCATTACAGCCCCTAGAACACAGCGTCCCAGACCTCCACTGCTGGAGATGGGCCTTCCAGAACATATATCTGGAGAATTTGGCCCACACTCGCCACGTTGGCCAGACGGCTTGGCGAGGATATGATGTCAATTTTTTATGACAATTTATTAACGATTCCACAAGTTGGTTTTAATCGAACCGGGACCGACGGCTTAACGTGCTCTCCGAGGCACGGGAACGGTGGTGTTGTGAATCTATGACAAATGTACTTAAGAAAAGTGTATTTCTCATTGGTACATGCCGGGGGGGTTTGAACCGACCTTTGTAGGATTTAAGGAACGCGTTCTTACAACCGAGCCACCACCGCGCCTAAATGTTACTTAGAACGTTATAGAAGGTTACTTGGGGTAAATGTAGATATGGGGAAAGTTAGTTAGTTAGTTATTTTATAAAATGCCAACACTTTATTCGATAACGTAGACAAAACTCATTATTTGTAACCCTTGATGGCTCTCTCAAAACAATTGTCTACTCTGTAAAAGTTATTTGTTTTTCTGTTCTTTCCCCAACTACGGGGAAGTGTATGTAACTAGGCGAGGAATAACCACTATATGTGGTTATTATCGATATTCTTAAGAAGGTTTATCGCTTCTCAATCCATCTCGCTCGCACAATCCAATATTTTTAAAGTTACGGAAATTTTAGACATACATATCCACACTTTTTATGCCTCAATTTAGACAGAGAAAAATAGCAAAAACATTTATAAAGATTTTACTTAAACAAATCTACAAAGAGAAGACAAATTTCTAAGCATTCCTGAATTCACGTGCGGGTGACGGGTATATCGTGTGTGGGTAAGAGATGAGAAGAATGGTGTCTCGGGATTGCGACCGACAATAGGCTGGTATGAAAAGGAGGCCTTCTTTTTAAAATTTATTGTGCAACACGACGCTTACCACGACCATTCCACTCCTCTCCCTACCCAACCAAATACTGTATACGATTCTCTTTCAATTATTTCCTACAGACCTTCGTAGGCCCAATTCTTTCCGTGGACTGACGGTGCGTTTCTAATAACCAATTGCTCATTAAAATTATAATAAGGCTCATTGACGTCTCTGGTGACAATAGGGCTGGCAGTTTTTTCTCCCAAAAATTAAGTCTAATCATTCAAAGGAGAAATGCTGCTAGTGTATTGGGCACCATGCCACAAGACAGCGATTTGGAGGAGCTATTTTTTTTGTAAGTTTTTTTTTATTTTTATGTATTATATTATTTTTTTAGGTTCGATTTTGTTGTAATATAGTTTATTTAATAATGTAATTCTTTTATATTGTTTATAAATTAAATTTAAATAACCATTTCACGCGGACGTATTTTGATATCCCAATCCGTAGTATTAATATTAATAAATGAATATATTTATATATATATAGTGTAACGACCCTTACAAAATTTATAAAATAAATGCTAAAATGACAAAACGATAAGTCAAACGTCATTGTGAAAAGCAAAATTTTGTAAACAAAATAAATATTTCATGTCGTAAAATCTTTAGTAATTTGTTTTGGAAATTAGTGGTAACACCGATTGAAATAGTTTAAATTTAAAATTGTGTATATTTTATCTTATAGTTTTTCCAACTCAAAAATGCAAGTCAGCGGAAGTTCGTGTCGTAATGCCTCATCGTGTCATAAACCACCGGTTAGTAATATATAGCCATCAACCCAATAGTTGAAGATTCGAGCAGTGGCATGTACTGAGAAAATAAAATTAAATTATTTTTTCCGGGCATCTAGAAACCCATAACTAATTTATATTATTATATGTGAAATAGGGTAGGACTATTCGTCTCCAAGTCACTGCGACCAGTAGTGATCTATTGTGACCTCCCTAGACTATAGTTCGTTCGCTAGCCCTACAGCTTCAAAGAACCTTAGTATGGGCTTAGGAGCGAGGCGTCGCACCTCCTCGGGGCTTAAACTGTGAACACCCAAGATGGTGCTTCGCTTTGCAGGGCATAACAGTCGCAAAGGAAATGGACAGGTGTCTCAGACACCTCGCGACAGAATCTGCACTTATCTGTTTCTACCAAGCCTTTAAAACATGGCCTTGTTTAACTTACAGTGACTAGTTAGGGCTCTAGTGAGATTACTAATTAAATTTATAACAATAACTCCTTATTTCATCTTCAAAAAGCTGGTTTACACTCACCTTTTGAAATCCCTTGTCTGTATCGTCCAAAGATGCTGTAATGTAGTGTAGTACTTATGTATGTATGATGCATATGTAGTTTATATAATATTTTATATATGTATGTATATGAACGTCGTATATGTTTTGTATATACCCACTTATATATGTAATTTAATACTTTATTGTATTTATTTTTTCCTTAATATTTCTTGTTTATTTATCATAACCTTATGTTTCAATGTCCCGAAGGTTGATTGGAAGAGAGTGCCTATAGGCATTATATCAGCCTTTTGTTTATTTAACAATAAAGTTTATAAATAAATAAATAAATATTTTACTCTATAATAGTATAATATAATCTTAATTTAATTGAATTTATGTTTTACAAGGTCAAACACCTTATGTTAAAAATAGGTCTAAAGATGTCGTTATTTGATTGTCTCAGTCGGTCAGTTAAGTCCGTTTATTTACCGGTTCGATTCCTGGTCGGGACAAGAAAATATTTGTTAATATAAATAAACACATTTAATTTATTTGTGATATTTCTCGAGTTTGGTACGCTGGAGACATCGACGAGCTTGCCACTTGTCATGATTGGCCTATAGTAAAGTTGGCTAAATGTGAATCCGCTTCTTTATAAGCGTGGTTTCTGACAACCCCGAAAGGGAAACGGTCGTGATGATACTTTACTTTACTTTTCAGTCGGTCCACAAAAGAGGCGTATCGCTTGCGGAGTATGGCAAAAAAGTTATCGACTCTGTTCTCAGCAAACATACCAGACGCACTACACCTCCAGGGTAACTTTAGTAGACATCTAAATGCATTATATTGTACACGAAGCGTGTAAAAGCACGCCTCTTGTACAATCTCCAGAGATGACTGGTGTAGAACGCCTGGCAGTATGCAACGGAGTGATTTTAACTTGTCTTGAGCATCGCGCAAACCTTCGAGCCAACACATTGCTCTTGGCAGTAAGAGTTCTCTGTCTCTCCAGGTCCTCATCGATACGACGATCCACTATCATATGGCTGAGATATTGGAACTTAGAGACTACAAATACACTTTTCTTATGTACTTCTTATGTTAATTTGTCATAAAATTACAACAACACCGTTCCGTGCCTAAGACAACGTTCGTTAAGCAGTAGGCTTTACGAATACCAACTTCTGTGGTCATCAGCAGATTGATTTAAATTACGTGCATTTAACACCATCAAAGATCTGGAGTTGGAATTGTAAAAATAATTGATTGTAGTTATTAAACTTATTCACTGATTTTGGGCTGTATTTGTTTTTATATAAATTATTGATTTTAGTTTTTCTTAAATAATATTCTACGTGAACAATGTCGCTGGTTATATTGTTACTTTTTTTGGTTACTATGTATTATGTTTAAGGTTTTTCTATATAACAATTATTTGTTTTTAATGAGGTGACTCACTGGCTTCTGTTGTTCCAGAATTTGATATTTTTGTCTGTGTTTTATCATATTTATTTTTATAAGCAAAAAATTTTTGTAAGCACAATTTTCTTTGTTTATTTTATTGTAAACTAGCTAACTTTTTGTATAACCTAACAAATAAATATTTCTTTAACAGGCTGGAGGTGTACCTCCAATGTCTAAAGCAGTAAGTAGCCTACTTGTGTTTTAATATTCTCTGTTTTAATTATAGTCTTTACTTGCTATCACATTACATCTCAATAAACGCATTGTGTGTGCTATTTTATAAAATCAAGTCAATATCTATGAATTTTACAAGGTAGTTTTATTTTATTTCCAGTGTGGTGTTTGCCCCCCGTGTCCAGCACCATGTAACCCTAATGCTCCTCGGGTAAAACTTTATAAATACATTTTATTGAACTTTAAATGTCGAACTGTCGAGTCCCTGCAGCTTTGCCGAGATGTGGTTTCTCTGTGCGTGTTCTACGGGCCATATTATGGTGAGTGCTCTGAAGAGCTCTATGCCTTCCTCTCCATTCCGCAGCCGAACAACACGCATAGGTCAGAGCACCCTTATAATGTAGTCACCATCTCTGCGCGTACGTATAAATTTAGGGACTCAAGATGTGGAATGCTCTTCCAGCCTTTGTGTTTTAAATTTCGTATAACCTGATGTCCTTTAAGTGAAGCGTGAAACAGCATCTATCAAGTCGACATAGTGTTAGGGACTTATAAGTCACTTATTTTGAGCCATGTGCAAAATTTTACTTATACTATACAGCTGTAAGGGATTTCCATTATTTCTTCAAACAATAAAAACATTGTTCCGTCTTTGCAATTTTTGTTTTAACATTTCAGACACCAGCTGAGAGAGATGTAGTGAAATTAACAATACAACTGCGGCAGACAGAAGAAAACTTCAAAACCAAAATTACTGAGGTAATTGGTCGAACAATTTCGAACAAACACAAACAAATATTTTGATAATAATGTTTTGATGCAAATATATTTCAGTGTGCAATGTTACGATCTGATCTAATGAGAGGGAAAGAAGAGTTAGAGAAAGAGAGATGTCAACATAGAGAAGTTCAAGCCAGGTTGAGACAGCTGGAGATGAAGTTTGAGGGTCTTACTACTCACACAAATATGGTAATTGTTCTAGAGAGTATAATTACAGTAAGCTTGTAGTTTAAAGTCTTACAGTATTAGCCTAAACCATGAAACTAAGTTATCTCACCTTTGTTTAATTTTAATATGATAGTGAAAAATGATAAATAAAACTTGACAAATCATAAAGTGATTATAGGGTTCACATATAAGATGACTGCCATACTACTTATTATAGACGAATCCTCTGAAAGAAAATGACGCTTTTGTGGGAATAGAAATAATATGCTGTAATGATGTTAAACAGGGAGTTAGTCAGTATACAGTAGCAAGTTAAATAGCTGGTCATACAAATAAAATTGGTTCATTATGTTTACAGTTACTAGGTTCTAAAGAGCAAGCTTTTGAACAAGAAGTGAACGTTAGAGCCTTAAAGCAATGCTATAGAGAAGCCAAAGAAGAAATCGATGAGCTTCGAACTCTAATGAAGGAACAAAACGAACAGATTCAAGACTACAGGGCTAAGGTAAAGCTATAGAATGTGGACAGTGAAATATTAATAAGGGCGTAACTAAAGAAGTGGTCCTTATTATTTAACACATTCAGAAACTTACACCGTAGCTGGATATAATGAAAGTGCAGAGATCTGTTCAAATGGGTGTATTAAATTAACCAATTTGTTAAAGTATCTGGAAGCTGTGCGGCTAGGAGAGGAGCAGAGACGGCAAATGGATGTCATGGACATGGACAATGTTAGAATCAGCGAGCAAATAAATTTAGAAATACAACGAGTTAAGGTATCTATGTCAAAGTTGCTCTGATAAAAACATATTTTGAATATTAAAATAAATATGATATTTATGTGTTATTTTAATTAATTTCAAAAGCTTATATTTCATTGTTGGCAGTTGAAGTATCGCATCAATTTTTAAAACTTTGTCCACTAATAATCAATAATTCACAGTCACACGTTATTAGTAAAAGAACAACATCGGTCTCACCGAAGTTTGAATGCAGGAATTTAAAGAACTATTGCACTTAGTGGTCAGGTTACAAAATAGACAAATGACTAATGTTTCAGTTAAAATTCCAAGAGAAATTGCAAGAGTTAGCACCGATTCCAGACTTGTTAAAGGCAACACAAACTCGTCTCAAGGACGCCCAACAGTCTCAAGCAACCGCGGAACATAATGCTGAACAGTTGGCGCGCGAACTTAACTGTGCTAGAGAAAAGGTAAAGAGAAACAACATAGTGAACCATGAATTTATCGTGTGGTTGCCGGGTGTATTGTAAGTAGAAAAGAAGCTTTATACGTGTAGCTAAAATACGCGTTAAATTTGATTGTGGTGGACTCACAAACTGATTTGAATAGTTAACCGCGCTCACCAACAAAAACTGATAATGTTAGATGTGTAACAGTAAGCATTTACCTATAATTAATATACACGATTTAAAACTTTATTTCGTATATCGCTAGTATCTACCTTAAATGATGCTCCAATGCAAGCACTTACTGATGTTATATTTAAAACTATTATTGAGATTTTTAATGCCATATTTAATATAGGTTCATGTGCTACTGAACAACAGTACGAAACGATTGGACAAGGTTGAGCCAAAAGCCCAAGATGAAAAGCAGATGCAGCTTCTACAGCAACGAATTTTGCAACTAACAGATCATAACGGTGCACTTAAACAAGAAGTCGACGGCTTAAAGTGGGTACCTACATGTAGTTTAGCTTGAGCAAGTTCATTATTAGCTCATAAAATAGTCAATCAGAATTTGTCTATGTTTTGGTAATTAATTTAACTAAATAGTTAAAGAGAAATACGATTGCCTTTATACTCTACGTCTTCCTGTATATTATATTTATTTAATCCCCATCTACTTCATCCCCTGGAAGATGTGTTCGTTTTATTATTTTTTTGTTATCCTATTCAAGCTGGCTACTGTCTTTCGGACAGCTATAATTGCATATTGGATTATATTGATCAATATTTTGTAACTGTTATATAAAATTTATATTTCATTTAGGATAGATAGGAACTGGACATATATTTTTGTTTGCAGATCGAACGTGATTCGTATGGAAGAAGCTGTGTTAGCTAACGAGAAACGTCTTGGGGAAAAGATGCATGAATGTTGCGTTCTCGGTGGTGAACTTGACCGTGCTCGAGACGAGGCAGCGAGGGCTTTAGAACGAGCTCATGAACGCACTGCAACTATTAGGAAGTAATATCATACATATATTCATATACATTCACACATAACTTCACGCTGGCGTTGCGGGATAGGCAGAGCCAATTGAGCGCCATTTGTCAACAAATTTAGCTTTGTCGACATTCACCAACCTTTTTAGACATGGCCTTTTGTTTTGTAGATTATTTACTGCACCTTCTGCGAGTGTTTTATTTTTATATCTTTCGTGATAGGTGAGTATTGGTCTGCCAAGGCCTTTTACGTTATATACCTGGTTCGTCAATTCGGCGCCTCCGTGGTCTAGTGGTAACAAACGTTGCCGTGAACTCGGGAGGTAGTGGGTTCGATTCCCACCGGGGGCAAGTTGTACATTGTATAATTTGTCTCGGTCTGGGTGTTTATATGTAGTATATGTATTGTATATATTTACAAAAAAAGTATAATATGTAGTTTATCAACCATCTACTTTCCGTAACACAAGCTTACCGCTTACCACGGAAATTAGATGGCGCTGTGTGACCTGTCTGGAAATATTTATTATTTATTTATTATTATTAATTCACTAATCCTTTCAACATACCCGAATCATCAAAGCGTGCCTTTTCTTATTTGTGTTCCTATGCTCTATTTCATACTTAAATATATTTCGTTTCGAGTACTGAGCATGACTTTAACCCCGCGATATTAATCCATTCAACTAGACCGACTTGTTGTAATGATTACTTATATATTTATTGAAGGACTTAAGGTTAAGCTTTTAGGTTAGCTTAAGAAGAGGAAAACAATCTGAAAGAGCATCGACATCATTCTTAAATTCCAATGTTATAGTATCTAGTATTATACTAACATAAATCGTATACAAGTACTATACTATATTATAATGAAAAAGAAGTATTATAAATCTTTTTGCATCTACTGATACTCTTTTGTTATTGTTATTCACGAATATTTATTTATTTAAAAACTTTATTGCACAAAGTACAAAGGCGGACTTAATGCCCGTAGACATTCTCTGACAGCCAAACCTTAGGGACAAATTTGAACAAATATAGGTGCAATGAAAGCAATGGTAAAATATACAATTAAAGAATGACTTAACATATATTATATACGTAGTTATATAGTTTTATATATGTAATATATTATCAATATACTAAATACTAATATATACACAATATTATACATAGACATACATAAATACAACTTACTAACGTGGTTTTGACCTATTTATAAAGTGTGCATAGACCAATTTTTTAAATGACACTCTATTAGTTGCCTGCCTTATGTTCACCGGAAGATCATTCCATAAATTTGTGGCAGCGACTACAAAGGAGTTGGAGACAAAACCATAATTATGTGAAGGGACAGAAAGAAGAGAGTTATGAGAAGAACGTAAAGATTTATCGTGGAAGGAAGAGAGATAGGCAAAATTATATGACGTAGACTATACATTACATGGTATTATTTATTAGTTTTCCAACCTGTAAAGCAGTTTTTGGGTTAAATGCTGAAAATAGAAATGTTTGTAGATGTCTACAAACAACAGTAGCAGAACTAGAAAGACAACTGGCAGCATCGCGAGCTCAAGTCAGTTCGGCAGAAAAAGATCGGCAGCAGGTGAGTTATATTTATTTATTTATAAACTCTTTATTGCACAAAAAAAAACTTAAAAGTTATGTACAAGGGCGAACTTAATGCCTTTCGGCATTTTATAACAGGTAGCCTTTGGGAGTGTGGTAGAGGATTGCGGGGTTTATTATTATAAATATACAACTACATACACTACATAATAATCGTTACATAATATTACTTAAATAATATATATATATATATATTTGACCGCCTCCGTGGTTTAGTGGTAACAAACGTTGCCGTGAACTCGGGAGGTCGTGGGTTCGATAGCAATCACAACTGGTGGAAACCGGGGGCAAGTTGTACATTGTATAATTTGTCTCGGTCTAGGTGTTTATATGTATAATATGTACATATTTACAAAAAAAAAAAAAAGTATAACATGTAGTTTATCAACCATCTAGTTTCCGTAACACAAGCCTCGTAGCTTACCACGGAAATTAGATGGCGCTGTGTGACCTGTCTGGAAATATTTATTTATTTATTATTATTATATACATACAAAAATTGGTAACTATAGACTTATTTACACACATTAAAAATAGTATAATAGATGTAGGTACTAAGAAGAGCTAAATTGTTTGTTGAGAATTAGCGATTAGAAGATTATTAAATATATTAATAGACGGCGCCCGTCTGAATATACAATTAATTATAGACTAATTTGGTAACTTTTTTAATCATACTAAACTGAACAAAACCTTAAATTAAATTAAATTAATTATTAAAATCAAGACTTTAAAAAATAACTGTTTTCGTAGTTTAGGGAATTAGGCTTCTCGCAAGGCAGTACAAACCAGCTGTAAATACACAAACTGTAAATTTACAGCAAACTGTAAATACAGTACTCTAAACTTTTGATTTTTAAATGAAACACAAAATAGTAAGAAGCATATTGACTAACAAACGTAACTCAACAAAATTGAAGGATAGTATTCTAAAACCGTTTTCTGGAGCAATTTATATTTATATCTTAAAATTCTCATTTGTAGGCACAAAGCCGTATGCGTTGTCAAATCGGACGGCTGAATGAGAACTTGGAGCAGGCGCAGTTAAGGATCTCTGGTCTGCAAACGGAAGTGATGACCCTGAGAAGAACAGAATCCAGTACTGATGGTGAAGAGCAGTATGATGCATGTGCATGCAAAACTTTATTTGATAAACCTTAAATACTTGTAAAATTATAACATCAGATCAGAAATATGCGTTTTTTTATATGTACCCATTGGGTTTAGTCAGCGTCTTCCCAACACTTCTGGCCAGCGTGGACATCTAAACTATCCAGAAATATATTCTCGAAGGCTCAATTTTAGTAGTGGAGAACTAAATATCTGCGCGGATGTAAATCAGCGGCAGTGATGATAAAATAAGCGACCACCTTGATTGTAAGATCCAATTTATAATCCAATGGCATGCACCAACAGTAAATATTATATTTTACGTACATTTGTTATTTATAATACCACTGTTCTCGTATCTTGCAGAACACGTTAAGCCGTCGCTCGGTCCCGGTTCCACTAATACCAACTTGTGCAATCGTTAAAAATTATCACTAAATTGTCATCAGACACTTCCCATCCCGACTGGAGA
Organism: Tinea semifulvella; assembly: GCA_910589645.1. Taxonomy (NCBI): domain Eukaryota; kingdom Metazoa; phylum Arthropoda; class Insecta; order Lepidoptera; family Tineidae; genus Tinea; species Tinea semifulvella. The sequence goes on from OU342604.1 coordinate 4,995,907, forward strand.
GCGTTACAAGTGTAGGCCAAATTCTCCAGAAATATGTTCTGGAAGGTCCATTAATAGCAGTGAAGGTTAGGACTATGTGTTCTAGTAGCTGTGATGATGATAAAATGGTTTGCTTACCTAGAGAGGTTGTTTCCAATGCCTATGTGACTTTAAAAGCTTTTCACTTCGTTCTTCCCATAATAATCTACTTAAAATCCCTCCCAAGCCTCCCAGCAGATATTTAATTTTTTTTTACAGTATCTCAGACTTATAATATATGTAATTTATCAGACAGGCACTATCTCTTAAAGTATTCAAAGACAACAAATACTTCACAAACAGAATAGGTCGCCATAACTAATACAAGTATGTAGTAGACACATTAGCCCCATCACACATCCAGGCGACCTCGTCAACCGCGGGAAGTGCGGCGGTTTCTGCTGAGAACCTCAAGCTGCGCAAATACGCCAACCTTAGTACAGGTTACGAATTTGCGCCGTTTGGGGTCGAGACGATGGGCCCATGGGGACACTCAGCCAAGCGTCTGGCCAAGGAGTTGTCCAAACAGCTATCGGAGAAGTCTGGAGACAGGAAGGCTGGCAATTATTTCTGCCAACGTATTAGCTTAGCTATACAGAGGGGAAATGTTGCCAGTCTTCTTGGGACTATCACTGAAGGGTCGTCTCTAGAGGACATTTTTTATTTATAGTTTTTTTTTTTATTAGGTTTAGTTTATATTTATTTTAACTTTTACTTTTAAGTAATTTTAATTTATATTGTAATTATATTACTATATATGTATTTTATATTTAGGTATATACTATTATATATACTATTTATTTGTTTATGTAGGACGTTTTATTTTCTTCGTAACCTTCTGCACCCGCTTATTACATATCTCCGTCATTTTCCCGCCACGGCTCCCTTACCGATACTATTAAAAGGGCTCTAGCCACCATCGAGGTTCCAGCTCTTCTAGAGCCTGTTGGAGTTATCCGAGATGATGGCAAGAGACCCGATGCTATGACGTTGGTCGCCTGGGAACGGGAACGTGCTCTGGTGTGGGACGCCACGTGCGTCGACACCCTCGCCGCGTCGCATTTCAGGGGGACAGCGCATAAAGCGGGAGCCGCGGCGGAAAATGCGGAGTCCAGCAAGCGGCGCAAGTATGTAAGTATATTAAAAGATTACATATTTGTCCCGTTTGCTGTAGAAACTCTGGGCCCATGGAGTCCAAGCGCAAAAAAGTTTTTAAAAGACATAACATACATACATACATATCTTCACGCCAGATCCCTTGCGGGGTAGGCACAATAGATAGAGACAATTGAGCGCCATTTGACACGATCACGACATACTTCTTTCGCTTCGTCGACATTCATTAACCTCTTCATACATGCCCTTTGGTTACGAAGACTTTTTAATGCACCTTCAGTCAGTGTTTTATTTATTTGATCGTGATATGTGAGTCTCGGTCTGCCAGGGCCTCTTTTACCCACAACTTTCGCATTATATATCTGGTTCGTCAATCTTTCATCGCTCATCCTTTCAACATGCCCGAACCATCGTAGCATGCCTTTCCTTATTTTTGTCCCTATGCTTTCCTTCATACCAACCCTTTTCCGTATTTCGACGTTACGTATGCGGTCCGCCAAAGTGACGCCACATATCCGCCGCAACGACCGCATTTCTACTGCATTAACCCTACTCTCATGCGTATTCTGACGTATCCACGTCTCGCTTCCATACATCAGTGTTGGTACCAACATGGCATTGTGTATGGCGAGCCGAGCTTTGTCACTGACATTTCGACTGCCGATCAGTGACCCCAGGGCACCGTTAACACTATTTCCCGCGTTCACTCTTCTTTCAACGTCCCTATCGTACTTCCCATCCGCAGTGAAAACACTGCCCAGATATATAATTTCATTTACTTGTTCTAGAGTTTCATCATCAATCTTTATCGTCACGGTTGTCATCCTTCTTCTTTCAAACACTAGTACCTTGGTTTTTCTCGCATTCAAACGGAGTCCTTTTTCTGCACATCCCTCCTTCATCAAAAGACATAACACCGCGTCTTATTGTCTCCTCCGGTGACAAGAGGGCTGGCTCTTTCTTCCCCCAGAGAATCAGTATTGCAATTCAGCGGGGAAATGCAGCCAGCGTTCTTGCCACCATTCCACGCGGACGGGACTGATATCCCTATCCTTAATATTAATTTTATTTTATATGTTGTAAATATTTTTTCGAATAAATGTATATTGATTACCTTTAGTAAATCTTCGGTTTCATTGTACGTTAGATTTTGTAACCAATCTCTTATCACTATTTTACATTTACCTGAAGTAATGGGATATATGTAAAGTTTTTTTTTTCAAACAACGTATATAAAACAATAGCTATTATAAATACATGAATTTCAACGTCTATAGAGTTTAATGTATTTAAATCGCATTTACAAGAGTATGGAAAATAGAACCCATAAAAATGCAAGGAGCTCATTTTTATATCTTTCTCTTGGTTTATGTTTCAAGTAATATTGTATTTATGGAAATTTCTCTGTACTATTCGTCGCTACCATAATATAAGATAAAGGGCGTATCACATTTTTTTTTAAAATTAAAAATGTGCAATAATAGTTTTGTTACACACGAATCGCTAGAAGCAAAAAAATGTTACATTATTCTTTACGCTATCTACTTTGTTCTTGTCCTTTTGTCAAAAATCAACGTGTTTTACACTATGGAGCATGCGGATATCTACATATTGTCTGTGAAACAACAAAATTAATTTGTAAGTGCACGTCGAACCGGACCATAACCTATGCATTGTCGTCTATGCATTCATTTTGATACGAGTGTCTTAGCTTTGATTCTCATACCGATGTGAAAGAAGAAGTGGTGAATACGTCTGAGAATGGGAACAACTAACAGCAGCACATTTCGTATATATTTATTTATTTAAATCTTTACTGCACTATGTACAAGGGGCGGGCTTAATGCCGCTAGACATTCTCTGACAGCCAACTTTAGGATAATGTAGAAAGTTCAAGGTGTAAGGTAGGTGCAACACGTAATATAGATATGATAAATATGGAAATAATTAGGCTCTAGATAAAAGGATATACTTACATACTAAACTACATCCAAAAATACATATACAATATACATATACACACTACATATAATATGTACTTATATACTTTGTAGGGAGCTGTTGTAGTATTTATTTATTTTATTTATTTAAAACTTTTTGCACTATGTACAAAGGCGGACCTAATGCCGCTAGACATTCTTACTCGGTCAACCTTAGGGACATTACGAACATTGTATGTGAAAGGTTCGCGCAAATTATATAACATAATATAAAGGAGAAATTAAAATACTATTAAAACTTAACTACTTACTAGTAAATAATATTAATATACTAAACACTAATATACTTATAATACTTAATATATACATAAATACAATATATACATACTTACAGTTGTTGGGATCTATTTAAGAAGTGTGTGAAAACCATCTTTTTAAACAATGTTCTATTTGGCACCTGTCGGATATCTAGCAGCAACTACAGCGAATGAATTAGGAATAAAGCCAGAGTGGTGAGAAGTGGCGCGCGAGGTAGAGAGAACGGAATTGTGAGACGAACGAAGAGATCTGATACGATATACGAATTTGTCCTTGAGGTATTTCGGGGTCGCAAGCTCATTGAGTATCGAAAAGAGTAGGCAGAGTATTCTGAGGTTCCTACGACAACGAATTGGTATATGTTTGCGTAGTGTATACGTAAAGTGGCTACAATATGGTAGTGCACATTTTAGCCTGTGAATATGTTTAGGTTACGGAATAGAGAAAAACGTATGCGGTTATAGATCTTTTAGAACACCCATGTGTTATAACACGCTATAGCCGTAATATACTGTTTTTGTTGTTGTTAAAATTTGTTATAGATCTTTATAAGCGGTCAAGTATTTTGGACGTAAACGCTAAACAAACACACCTACAAAATATCTGGAAAAATTAGTCAGACAGACAGTAGGGACGTCCAGGCCCGGATGGCTCTTGGGCCTGGGTTGGCGATGAGGTTATTCCCACGTTTTCCCCAGCAGGATCTCAACGGGTAACCACCCAAATGAAAAACATTAGTCATTACCAAATTTTTTGTTTCATTTGCCATCCTTTTACGATCGAACACATTTAATTTTCATTAGTTGAAATTTTTGCTTAAAGTACCCTAGTTGCGGAAATTAATTAATAACTTTAAAACTAAAAGTGATAATTACACTTTTAGCATATCGTTAGAAAGGGCATGGACTGAGGATGTTTTAAAAAAATCAGAAGAACTCCAACCCTGTTAGTTTTTTTTTAAACCCCATAGAAAGTTGCCCTTAAAATTATTTCTTTACCTTACTACGGTACTTCAGGCCCCATAACTTTTCTTCTCCACAATTTTCTGGTGTAAAATATTTTTTTGCAGGACCCTAAGACTCTAACGATTAAAACAAGACTACTAGCAGACCGGTCCCATGGATAGATTTTGAGCTACAGGTAGTTTTAGTAAAAAAATCACAAAAAAGTCAAATAAAAAATAAAAATAAATTAAAAAAAAACCTTGAGGCCAAGGTCAAAAATATTGGGCGGGGGTAGGTAGCAGACTATCCCTAGTTTCTACCCTAGGCGTATGTACAGCTCCCTTCCAAACACCCTGTATATCTATTTATTTATCGGGTATGTTTATGTATGTATGTATTATATGGTATGTATGTGTATTGTTTTTTTTTATATTGTGTACATACGAGTATATGTATTTTTGAGTGCTATAAGCGTAATTATGTTAATTTTGGTAATTTAATTTATTTCTCTTCATCCTTCCTATCACCTTTCGTATTCCCCAAGGTTAGCTGATGAAGAATGCCTTATGGCGTTATATCTCGCCTATGTGCTAGGTTTTTAAGTGCAAATTAAAAGTGATATTATGAATGGCTATTTATTAATTTATTTAAAAAAAATAACAGTTTATTAAATTAAACATATAAACAAAGTAGCAATAGTGGAATACAAGCCAAAGAGATTTTATATTATTTAGACAATACAATTAAAACAGAAATAAGAGTAAAGTATAGTAATTAGATTTAAATTAATAGTGCAATTGAACTGTGACTAGCAAAAGTAAAAGAAGAATAATAATAATTGTTTACACCAATATTTAACTTATATTTGTAATAGTTGAATCGGTTAATAATGAGCAATACAAAAATCCCTCCATTTACAATAACCAAGTATGCCACCACAAGATGGCGCCACTTACTTCAAATTTGCAATATTTAAATGTTTATTAATTATATTCGCAACGAGAAGTACCCACTTGTGGACTTGCAGAAAATAGTTTTCTTATTAAGCTTCATTGCTTGAAACGTCAATCGCACGTCGCGCCCCGACCCAGCGAGAAGTCTATGATCTACCGTGATCCCGCTCTTCTGGAAGACGCGCCGTTGTGTTCTCCGCGGACGGCTGTGCTAAATAAAGAACTAATAATCGTGAAGTGATTGAGTTTGGCGAATATCCTGGCTGGGATAGGTGATAGTGAAGCTGTGAAAAGGTACGTGGCATACTTTCCTTATATAAGTGACCCGTCCTACTCTGTTTCCGATATCGTACCTCTGTGTCCGGATTGCTCGTTACCGTTTTGCTATTATAAAAATTCAAATACAGTCCATTTTAGAAGGCCTTTGTTCGCGTTTGGTCCATGCTTTTGGCATAAGCATAGTTAGCTGGAAGGTTCTGGATCAGGCGCGAACAATAATAATAAATAAGTGACAACCAACAGGTTAATGATTATATACCTTAAAATAAAATGAATGAATGAGAGGCAGGACCAACATTATCCTATATATACGAGTATAGCAGTATTCGTATATTAGCAAGCGAAGTGGATTTGCAAAGTCAGTCAGTGATAAGAGTTGTCTTGATACTGCTTCCGGTGATTAATTAGATGTATCAGAATAGAAGATGGCTAAAACGTTAATATAGACAATATATCCATTACTAAATTTAATTGTTTACCCAATATCTTTACACTACTGTACATACATTGATGTCTTTATTATATCCACATAAGTTTTAGAGCCAATTTCAACATCTCTGTATCTGCAAATATTCAACTTAGTAAAGTACCTACTATGAGTCATGTCATTGTTTTATCTAATTTATTCATAATGGTGTCCTGATATTTCCGACAGATTGAACTACGGCCAAAGTAAGGACGTGTTAAAATGCAGAAGGCTGTCGAGGTAAATTATAACTTATGTTTAAATGAATTAGGTTGATTTTGTGATAAATATTTATTTATTATTATTATTGATTAATAGGCGAGCAGTGCATTGCTGATATGCCTATATCAAGAACTGATGTAAAGTTCATACAGTTTATCACCATAATCTATCTCTATTGTCACCAGCCACTTGTCCAGTTTGTTTTTAAAAGTGTTTACAGTTGGGGACTTCAATTTTATTTCATAAGGTAATATTTCACATTTGTATTGCTGAATTTTCTCTTTTTAGTTAGATATATAATTGTTAGCTTTAGATATCTAATTATAGCATTTATGTTATTTTATTTCTGACCGAACGCTTTGTTTGTCGTATATTATTAAGAGAAAGAGATAGCATGTACGTAGAGGTCCGCTTGCCAGTTTCTCGCAGTAATTTTGTATGTGACTTTTACCCGTTACAATCAGTGGATTAATATCAATCTTTGCCGTCCCTTCCCATAATTCTAGTTTTGTTTCAAATTCATTCGTAGTTGTTGCCACAAATCTGTGGAATAATCTACCACAAAATATAAGACAAGCATCTACTAGATTTTCATTCAAGAGAATGGTTTATTCTTATTTCTTATCTCAACGGTTCTAAGTATATTATTAGTATATTATCTATGTATATATAATTATTATTTATGTATTATTATTTATGTATAAATTTATATGTAGTTATAAAATATAATTTAAAATTTCAATTTTAATATGTGTAAACCTATTTTTCATTTAAGTGTTTAAAGTTGTCCCAATGGTTGGCTATGATAGAATGTCTCGCGGCATTAAAGCCCGCCTTTGTATTTGTACATTAAAGTGTTAAATAAATAAATAAATATGTACTTTATCTTATGTATTTATGTGTTATTAGTCTTTCAAAGAGTTTATATATAAATATTAAATTTTGACTTCGACTCATAGTACAAACTTAAGCAACATTCTTGTTTATGGATTACAATTGTCTGGTTGAAGCGAATTGGGCCTTTAACTGCAATAATATAAAGGCTAATTTGAGGTACACTTTATGGAGCTATCTTCAATAAACATAAACCGTTATAGAGCTATTCAGAGTTGCTTTAAACTTACCTTGTTGTGGTGCTAACCAAGATTAAAGTAGTGTTTTTTTGTGAGACTCCTGAGTCTGTTGTCTAGCAGTTGGAACATTAAATTAGACGCGAAAATAACACAAAATATATTTTTTTAATGGTGACAAATTTCCATTCTGATGCTAGAACCCTTAGATCTTCACTCCGTCCTTTCTATTCCTTCCCATAATTCTAACTTTGTATCCAAATCCTTCGTAGTCATCATCCCTGTGGAACAGTCTGCCTGTTGCTATCCGACAAGCACCGAGCAAAGCCACCTTTAGAAAACTAGTTTTCTTTTTTGTTTGTTTTATGGTTATGTGTAGTTCATTTTAAATGTGTTATTGTTTTTACTGTGTAGTAGTTATTTATATATTTATCATATTATGTATGTAATAATGTGTATGTTTATCAGTATATATATATTTATAATATGTATTTCATATATGTATTATATATTAGGTTACGTCAAGTTAACTTATTCTCTTCATGTAATTATTTTTGCACCTACTCCTAGATTATTTTTTGATCTCTCTCTTGTCCCAAAGGTCGACTGTCAGAGAATGCCTAAAGGCATGCTACGCTGGTTCGGGCATCTTGAAAGTATGAAAGAAGAAAGATTAACGAACCAGATATATAATGCGAAAGTTGTGAGTGAAAGAGTACCTGGCAGACCAAGACTCACACTTGATACGATCAAATAAATAAAACACTGACTGAAGATGCATTAAAAAGTCTTCGTAACTAAAGGGCATGTATGAAGAGGTTAATGAATGTCGACGAAGCGAAAGAGGTATGTCGTGATCGTGTCAAATGGCGCTCGATTTTTTGTGTCTACCCCGCAAGGGATCTGGCGTGAAAATATGAAACCCCAGATACGAGAAATGCATAGATCAAAACGAAGGGGTGAAGAGGCGGTTCCTAAGGCATAGGACGTACATATTCACCGTACAGTATTTAGATTATAAGATGACGTCTATTTTTTTTTTTTTTTTTTTTTCTATATATTTATAAATTATCTATATAATTTCTATACATCATAATTATTAAGTATTTAGAATATAAACTGATACGGCCTCTTTACAGCCATGATCTTATTTAAGTAGTTTCTAAGTTAGTTAGTTTTACTTGCTTATAGCAATAATGTTGTGCATAACATACATAAATATGGATTATTGCCTGTTTACGGTCCAACCATTATTACCACTTTGATTAGTACATATGTTGTGAAAATTGTATTGATTTTATTAGTTCTGACTGTATCCAAGTTGTTTTGAGAGAACCAATGGAAATAAATTATTTTGATTTTGACACAATACTTTGAAAAGTGTAAACGTCACCATATCTTGCCTCTTCTAAAACGTCGCGAATTCACCGACGTGTCTTATCTTATGAGAGTCATAAGATAAACGCTCCAGCTCCAGATATTCTGGAAACTATACCTTTTAGTACACATTGTAAACCACGTCACAGGGATACCTTTTACACCCCGTTTGTATTAAATAATTATATGCAGAATGCTTTCTGTGCAATAAAGTATTAAATAAATAAATTAAAAACAAACTGGCTGGGAAAGTATTAAACATCTTCAGCGTGCGTCAGATGTCAGAGTCTTTATTGGCAGCGGCCTAGGGATAGTGGCTACGGTATAGGGATGCATATTTTGGCATGAGCATGTGGTTAAGTTGCAGAATAGAGAAGAAGAGATAAGGTTGCGGAGCTCTTTAAATTATTCACCGTGGGATAGCTTGTGGAACACGCTACCATATAGAAAAATTAAGAAAGTCATGATAGTACACTGAGAAAAAATTATATTTGATGTAATGGAAAAAAAATGTATGTACGTTAATAGGAACTGTCTTTTATTACGCACTAAATATAAAATTACTCATATTCGGCTTATGATCCCGCTCACGCAAAAGCTTATCACTATAACGTGAGGTTTTCAACAGCCGCTTATCGCGAATGATGAATGGCGGTGCCGTATGGCGGTCACGTCATCCAACCTCGGTGTCATTCCCGGCAATGTCATCCAGTAATCCCTCAATTCAAAGCATTGAATTTTAGCGATAAATTATTTATACTGCAATAAAGAGTAAATATTAATTCCGATCACACGATTCAGTTATAATAATCAACACTTAATAATTGTATATTACCAATTATTAACTAACTACCGTGGTCTCACAGTTAAGTCCGTGAATTTAGACTTGGAGGTACCAAGTTCGATTCCTGGTCGGGACATAATAATATTTAATAATTTAATGGGAATATTAACATTTATTGAAAAAAATATTAAATAAAAAAAAAGATATATTAATACTAAGGATAGGGATATAAGTCCCGTCCGCGTGGAATGGTGGCAAGAATGCTGACTGCATTTCCCCACTGAATTGCAATACTGATTCTTTGGGCGAAGAAAGAGCCAGCCCTCTTGTCACCGGAGGAGACGCGGTGTTATGTCTTTTTAAAACTTTTTTGCGCTTGGACTCCATGGGCCCAGAGTTTCCACAGCAAACGGCATAAATATGTAATCTTTTAATAAACTTACATACTTGCGCCGCTTGCTGGATTCCGCATTTCAGCCGCGGCTCCCGCTGTATGCGCTGTCCCCCTGAGATGTGACGCGGCGAGGGTATCGAAGCACGTGGCGTCCCATACCAGAGCACGTCCTCGTTCCCAGGGGACCAATGTCATACCATCGGATCTCTTGCCATCATCTCAGATAATTCCAACAGGCTCTAGAAAAGCTAGAACCACGATGATGGCTAGAGTTTTAATAATTAATATTTAATTTATTTGTGATATTTATTAAATGTCAGTCTATTAAATGAACCTAATTCACCCAAGTATCTTAAAGATAATTTCAGTTTTCTAAGCTCTTTTCATGATAGAATTCTTCGCTCCTCCTTCAACACCACAATTTCTATACCTTCTCACCACACTTCCTACGTTTCGAACTCAGTTGCTGTTGTCGCTGCGAATCTTTGGAATAACTTACCATTTGATATCAGAGAAGCCCTCAATCGTGCAATATTTAAAAACCAGGTATACAAACACTTTTTAACCAACTAAGTAACCTAAACCTTTCTTTTCAATCATTTTTTCTCTTAATATCAGCATAATAGCAGCAGCATCATCACATTGTTAATTTTGTCACACTCTCATCATCATGTAAGTAGTTTTATTTATGTTATATTAGTATATCTATAGTATGACTTATTTATGTATTAGTATGTAAATTGTATGTAGATATTAGTATGTATATATTTATATTACAATTATATTTCTGTTTTATTTAAATTTCATCTAATTTTTTATTGCACCTACCACCTATCCTGTCTAAATGTCCTAAAGGTTTGGCTGTCAGAGAATGCCTAGCGGCATTAAGTCCGCCTTTGTACATAGTGCAATAAAGTTTTAAAATAAAATAAAATAAAAATAAATATTTATCGAGTTTGGTACGCTGGAGACATCGGCGAGCTTGCCATTTGTCATGATCAGTCTATAGTAAAGTTGACTAAATTTGAATCCGCTTCTTTATAAGAGTGGTTTCTGACCCCTTCGAAAGGGAATCGGTCTTGGTGATGATACCTAAATATTATAATAAAAATACAATTAAATGGAATATATTGAAAAAAGGTGAACGCGGGAAATGGTGTTATGGTGTTAACAGAGCCCCGGGGTCACTGATCGCCAGTCGGAATGTCAGTGACAAAGCCTGGGTCGCCATACACAATGCCATGCTGGTACAAACAATTATGTATGAAAGCAAGACGTGGATATGCCAGGAATACTCTTTAAAGTAGAGTTAACGCAGTAGAAATGAGTTCGCTGCGTCGGAACTTTGGCGGACCGCATACGTAACGACGAAATACGCAAAAGGGTATGTTCCGATGGTTCAGGCATATTGAAAGGATGAGCGAAGATAGATTAACGGACCAGATAAATAATGCCAAAGTAGTGGTTTCGCTTTACGTTTATGAATATATACTACCTGTAGTGTTTGAATATCCATCGTCTTTAGTTCAGTGAGAGAGGTTTCACGAACAACTTGATAATAATCTTCTAGGATTTGCAACTTCATCTCTCGAGCTATAAAAGTTACGGTTAGAGAATTAAAAGCCGTATTAATTGGCTCAGACTCTCTCGAGACGGATAATTCGGCCCAAGTGTAAATTCATCTCAAGTTCAAGTGTTTTTTTTTAATTTAAAAACTTTACGCACTAGGTACACAGGCGGACTTAATGCCGCTAGACATTCTTACTAGTGAACCTTAGGGACAATTTAAATCATTTGTTGTGTGAGGCAGGTGCAAAATATAATAGTAGCATTTAAACCTGTGAATAAAATAAAATAAATAAAACATAAATACTAAATCTTATATACTATATATTAATCAGTAGATATACACTAAATAGATAACATACTTATAATATACTACATTATATATTATAGAATACATAGGTATTATATAATGCGGTGGTGGCTCGGTTGTAAGAACGCGTACCTTAAATCCTACAAAGGTCGGTTCAAACCCACCCGGCATGTACCAATGAGAAATACACTTTTCTAACGTAAATTTGTCATAGATTTACAACACACTCCGTACACATCAAACTTGAGAAATATCACAAATAAATTAATTAATTTATTGTGTCCCGACCAGGCATCAAACCCTGTACCTCTAAGTCCACGGAATTAACCACTAACTAAGGTCTAGACCTCGGAGGCATTAGGTATAGGTAGAATTTAGGTATATTAAAATTAAATAATTTGCAAACGAGTTCTCCCAAGTTCCAAATACCTAAACGTTATTTTTTTCCTTAGGAACAATAAAATGATAAAAATTATAGACACGACGACGCAATTAAAATTTATTGAAAACAAAAACTTCTGTGAACTGTGAATCAACTTATAAAAAACCTAACCTCAAAAAAAGTAAACACTTTAGCAAACTGCCTCTAGGGGTTAAGTCCGTGGATTTAGACTCAAAGGTACTGGGTTCGATTCCTGGTCGGGACACAATAAATTATTTAATTTATTTGTGATATTTCTCAAGTTTGATACCCTAAAGACATCGCGGAGAGAGATTCCCTTAGTACAATTGGAAAATAAAATACATAATGAGTAAGAGTCTTGCAGAAGTCTTGCGGTCGGGACACAAAAATATTTATTAATGCATATAAATACATTTAATTAATATTTAATTTATTTGTGATATTTCTCGAGTTTGGTACGCTGGAGACATCGACGAGCTTGCCACTTGTCATGATTGGCCTATAGTAAAGTTGGCTAAATGTGAATCCGCTTATTTATAAGCGTGGTTTCTGACCACCCCGAAAGGGGAACGGTCGTAATGATACTTGATGCAAGACCAAGACTAGTCTTGGTCTTGCAAAAAAGCAAAACCAAGTTTGGGCAACACTAATTACAAGCAATCATTGCTTAATTTACCTACTACTTAATATTCAAATTCAAATTCATTTATTCAGTAAATTGGCAATATTACAAGCACTTTTACACGTCAGATACATTTAAAAGTTTATACAATTATATGAAGCTATATAAAAATTAAACATGATATAAACTGAACAACTCAATACTAATGTATTTACAAAATACATATAAATCAAAATTTATTAATATTTAAGTTCATTTAATGGATGACTTTGGGTCGAATTTATCGGTCGATTTGAGACCTAGCCGTACTAACTTGGCCAGGTAGGAAGTCAAGCTGCTTTTAATATGAAGTGGAAAAGGAGAAGCGTTGCTTTCCTGTTTGAATGCTGAATGATTTTTTTTTTACTACCACAGCTTGTAACACCGCACACAATGGTAAGCGGTGCAAAATGATAACCAGACGGGGCAAGAAGCCAAACGGTTTGTGAATAAAACACTTCTGTTCCTAACTAGCTAATAAAAAAGTAAAATTAGATCATAAGCTGACACGACCCTTTTACAGCCACGATTTTAACTTATTTTAATTTTATTTTTATTATTAATATTATTATTTATTTAGTATGTAAATTGACACAGCTTCCTTACAGCCACGAATTAAGTTCTTATTATTATTATAAATAATATTATGACATTTATATTATTATGAATTTAATTTGACTCGGCCACTGTACAGCCACGAAATTAATTTAAGTTAATTTGATTTTATTATAATTAGACATTATATTATAATTATTTTAGATTATAAGTTGACACGGCCTCTATACAGCTACGAAATTGTAATTGTATTTTTTTCATTTTTTTATTAAGTTTACTAGTTAGTTTAATAAGTTAATAAGTTAACACGGCCTTTATAAAGCCACAAATTTAGGTTATGTTTAATTCATAATAAAAGTTAAAAAGATGTATCTCCACGCCGCGACAAATGTCCAAAGAAAGTGAGAATGTGTGATTGCACGATTGAGGAAAGGCGCTGTCCTATCTCTAGCTCATCCAGGATGGATTTGTTGATTCGAAACTCCGTCCACGATATGCCCAACGTTCTCCGCCAACACCACATTTCTAGAGAATTAATCCGTTTTATTTCAGTTTCGCACTGGGTCCACGTCTCTGCAGCATACAGGAAAATGGGGAACACAAGAGCTCTGACCAGCTGGATTTTAGTAGCTTTCGTAATGTTTCGGTTCCTCCAGATTTACTTTAGCTTTTCCATAGCAGACCTCGACACTGCCATACGACTTAATTTTCTTCTCGCATCCACCGCCATTCGATATCAATGCTCCCAGATAAATGTATGATTGGTCATTATTACTAATGACCATTAAATTAGATCCGGTAGGTAAAGCTCTTTATGATAGCGAAGGCAGACTAGTTGTAAAAATTACAAATCTTTGCGTTGGATTATGGCATTAAATACTAGTTATTTCTGAAGAAATGTATCTAAATCCATCATCAAAAAGTAGAGCACTTGGATAGAGGAAACAATTGATTTCGGTCACACTATGTAGCGAAGTCAAGCCGGAGCGTTTGGCAGCCAGATGACCGATCGCGCCCGATCTCATATGATGGATGTGACAAGCAATGCACGGTCCAACCAACAACTATTTTTATTTTAGCTTTTTGTATAAACTAAATATAGTTGTAATATACGATTCGTATGATCTTATATACACACATCAAAAGTGTCTAGGGATCAACATATATTTTTGCAATAACTTTTCTCCTGATTGATATTCATTAAAATTTTCTTTAAGGATTGATCAAATAAAATGTTTTCGTTTGTCTACAGTAACGATAAACCAAGTCACCTTTGCATTAGTAAAAAAAATTGCCATTTTCCTAATAAAGGGATTTTTTACATTTGAACCACTAACATTAAAGTTCGAAAAAAAGACTGAAATAACAGTTTTTTTTTTAATTTTATTGGGTAACTTAAACAATTAATAATCCGTGTTTCTACCGCGAACACTAACAACACAAGAACATCGGTTTGGCATACTCAAAATGAGTTCATCCAAATCACGCTGTGGAATGGCCGCCCATGTTCGTTGCAACAACAAAAAAAGGTCTTCTTGCGACTGGATACCCTCCATATTCGGCAGAGCTCTTCTCTGAAGAATATCCCATGCATGCTCAATCGGGTTCAAGTCTGGCGACTGAGCAGGCCAGGGCAGGACATTGATGTTAGCTGCGGCGAGAGTCTGTCTTACAACTCTTGCGGTGTGCGGTCGTGCATTATCATGCATTAACTGAAATAAGGGACCGATATGCACTTGTAGAGGAACGTTGACGTCTGATACAACCGTCTCAGCATAAATTTGAGCGCTGAGGTTGCCTCTGATCCAAATCAACTCAGTTCTTCCGCCGATCGAAATACCCGCCCATACCATGATGGTTCCACCACTATAAGGATGGACTTCCTGGCAGGATTTTAATCGCTGTTGGCGTCCAGGGGTTCTCCAGTGTCGTATACGTCTTGTATCCGGCCTCATACCAAAACGAGACTCATCAGAAAAGCACACGAAACGCCATTGTTCTTCTGTCCAATTTCTGTGTTCAAGAGCCCATTGATATTGAGTCCTACGATTGTGCATTGCTATAGGTGGTACCCGTAGCGGTCTTCGGGAATGAAGGTTCACTTCATGCAAGCGGTTTCTGACTGTTTGGTCGCTAATTAAGTTCCCTGAAGAGCGATGAAGGCTCACGGCTAACATCATGGCGGTTATTGTTGGAGTTCTTCGAGCTGTGATTTGAATGTATCGGTCTTGTCTCCGTGTGGTGCAGCGATACCGTCCTCCATGGCGCTCAGCCACGGTACCAGTGGTTCGGTAACGTGTCCAAAGTCGACTGATAACACTCTGACTTGTATTCAGAGCTAAAGCCACAGTACGTTGCCGGGAACCAGCTTCTATCATTCCCACGGCTCTGATCATTTCTTCCCTGCTTAAATGACGTCGCCGCTCCATAATAACGTTGGTTTTAATCAGTAGTAGGGAAACAGTAGCACTAATAATGTCTTCAATGCGTCTTATGTTTTTATAGGGAAAATATTGACAGCTGATTTTCATCTTTTACTCGAATTTGATTGACAGTTCCTGTTTTAAATTATGAAATGCACCAAAAAGGATCCATATAAATTTATAAAATCATAAATTTATTACAAAGCCACATCTCAATCACAAGAAATCCGCATAAACATGCTTGATCCCTAGACTTTTTTGATGTGTGTATATAAAATGAAGATGAGACATCTCCTTCCACCCTCAGACGTTTATTGACTACAGAGTACTGTGATGAGCATATTGAGTAGATGTCCATTAAAATGTTGAAATATTACATTATTATTATTTTAAATTATTTATTTGATCCTTGTTTTAGTTTATTTTATATATTTTTCTATTACTTATGTTTCATTTATGTTTCTTGTAAAGTGTTGTTTGAGTACCTACTTATTGTTACTAATACTTGTTGTTGCACTTAATTAATTTTATTATATTGTATAATTCTTAAGGTGTAAAACGGGATCAGTATACAAATGCAATTGTTATTACATATCTCATTGTTATTGTACTGATTTTGTTGGTTCTTATTTTTATTATTTTTCATTATAGCTAACAGTTAAAATTTGTAAGGCTTTGAGATTAGATATTTTTTGTATACATAATATTGCAAAGGCTGTAAATTTTCCCACGAATAAATAAATAAATAAATGTCTGTGTGTATATATGTTCCCTATGCATTTCAAAACTACTTGGCCGATCGGGATGAAACTTTGGGAATATGTTGTGTAAACATCGGCGAAGGTTTCTGACATAGTACTACTGTTGTCCGATAGATGGCGCGCATCAGTGCTGATTTGTGGGGCATACCGACCGAAGGTATATTTATTGATTGCCAGGCGGTACAAAGTTTGCCGGGTCAGCTAGTGCTCTCGAATCGCTGCAGCTTTGCCAAGACGTTGCCTCTCTGAGCGTGTTCTACAAGCTATACTAATTTGAGTATTCTGAAGGGTTCTATAACCCTTCTTCTCTATTGAAACAACACACAGGCCAAAATATGCATCCTCATACTGCAGCCGCTGTCGTACGCTGAAGATGTGGAATGTTTTCCCAGCCAGTGTGTTTCCCCATTACTATAACCTGCAGTCCTTTAAGCGAAGTGTGAAATAGCAGCTTATTAGGCCAGTATAGTGGTAAACGCTGATTGATGTCAGTTGTTAGTGACTGGCCTTAGTTGCTCCCATTCATGGACCTCGCTTACAATCAGGTGGGTGCAATGACACATTCAGAATAAAAAAAAAGTAAAAAAAAATAAAGTATCATCACGACCGTATCCCTTTCGGAGTGGTCAGAATAAGCGGATTCACAACTTTACTATAGGCCAATCATGACAAGTGGCAAGCTCGTCGATGTCTCCAGCGTACCAAACTCGAGAAATATCACAATGAAATTAAATATTATATAAATGTATTTATCTACATTAATAAATATTTTTGTGTCCCGGCCAGGAATCGAACCCGGTACCTCCGAGTCTAAATCCACGGACTTAACCGCTAGACCACGAAGGTAGTTCACATTCAGAATAAATAAAATATAAAACAAACATGACGACGGAAAAGGAAAGCAGTCCATACAGAGACTTCGCCGTTGCTAAAATCACTCGGCATTATAAATGGGTTGTCACTGAAGTTTCCCTTGTTTGACTTATTTTCTTGCACGGAGACTGAGTTTAAAAAGGTGGCAAAAACTTTTTTAGGATATAGTGAGGATTGATTAATTATTATTGTTACTGCTAATTATTTTGGTATTTTTGTATATTGTATTAACCATATGTGAAGAACACTTACTAACGAATTGGCTTAGGCTGTTATGTTAGGTTTACGTGTTTGTAAATAAATAAATACATGATTCTTTCCTTCTTTTATACGAATATACTGACTTAAAAAATAAAATTGTAAAATAATACTTTATACAGCATTTGACTCTAAAAAAATAAGAAGTCTGAAATAAAAACTTCGGTCTCATACACAAATAAAAACTAACTTTCTTTGTTTGTATCTATTAGAGGGTTTAAAACGCGTAGAGCTTTTAAACTAACTGGATTGCACCACTGAAATGCATTGCTTAGGTTATTGCAGTTTCATCATATTGCCATTTGGTCACAAGTCTTGACGATAAAGGAAATAGTCGTATAATCACGATTCATTAGTGGTCATAGTGTACTTTGTGTGTAGTAGTTTATTTGGAAGAATACTGATTCTCAATAGCATTCTCTATAATCCCAAAGCACCCCCTTACCTAAAAGCTCGTTTTAAAGTCCTTTGTGACTCGCACGGTCTTTCACTTCGTTTTTCCCATAACAACTTTCTTAATATCCCTCCCCACTCTTCCAGCAGATATTCAGACTCCTTTTCGGTATCTGCAGCTCGCCAGTGGAACAGACTACCTTTGGTAATCATGGAGCTTGCATCTCTCAAAATATTTAAAGATAAGTTATACAATTTTTTTACACCATAAACATAATAACTTACCATAACTTTCTACTATGTACTTAGATATGTATTTATTATTTATGTATATTTTTTTTTAATATGTTGGATATGTATATTTAATTAGTATGTATTTATATTTCATTATTGTTGATTACAATAGTATTTCTGCACCCGCTCATAATTGCTCACCATTCATAAAGGTTAGTTGGTAGAAAATGCATTTATAGCATTAAGCTCGCCTTTGTACCCACACTATTTTTGGTTCTGTACAATAAATAATTTATTATTATTATACTGACGTTGGACTTAATAGTACGAAAACATGATGCAGGTGCTGCCAGCTATAATCGAAAGTGGCGCGCAAGGTCCATGAATGTTAGCAACTGGAATCAGACACTCATGACAGACATCAGTCCCTAACACTATGCCGGCTTGACTGGACATGATGGCAATTCGAGCCTGATCCCGAAACGTGTTTATTCTAGTCAGGGGCTGGGCTAGCAAATCTTTGTGCAGCATGAATAGATTGTGATGCAAGTTCCACAGGACCCTCCACAGGGGCCACAGCTGGACCACACGGTCCGCAACACATCTTGGATTTGAAGGAGTATTGGAAAAATCAAAAGTTACAAACAGAAATAAATAGTTTTTTTGGTATTTTACAATATGATGTTTTTCTTTAGATTTGTTTTGCGTACTGACGATGATAATAATTGTGACGATATAAGGAAATATTACGGCAAACTTATTTTTAAAATTTCGTTTCGTATAGTATGATAAGGTTAGTTGCATCAATTTAGGTAAGGCTGCAGTCAATATAGTTTAGGTTGAGGCAAGATTAGGTTAATGTAAATTAATTTTATTTCTATACAGTGTAGTTGTGGGTTGTTAATGTTTTTCCTGGGGGCGAATAAATATTAGGTAACAATTACAACCGTCGATCAATCAATACTATAACAATAATTATATTTATATCTAGGTACATAATTTTTTAATCATCATCATAGCAGAGTTTTAGAGCTTCACTGCTGTAGATGGGTGACCGACGACTTAACGTGCTTGCGAGGCACGGGAACGGTGGTGCTGTAAATCTATGACAAATGTACGTAAGTATATTAAACCACTATCCTTTTTTTATTATTAAGCGATCTTACAACCGAGCCATCACCGCTTTTTAATCAGCTGGCTCCAGACATAGAAGTCCTACTGGAAAACCCTGGAACGCATGGGGAGCACACGAATAATAAAAATTAATCTGGTCATGAATAGTACTATTTTTAATTCAATACTTACCCAAGGTTAGGCGATGATAATATCCAGTTTTTTTCGAAGGTATTTAATGATTAAGTTCCAAATAAGTTAAACATAAGAAAACTATTTTAATTTGTTAATTTAACAGCGCATTGTTCGCAGTAATGTCAAATGCAGTCAACAATATTTATTCTATGGCCGCAGGACCACCGCCAATATATTTTAGTTATGACCAATTGTTATAGTATGTCCAAAATGCTGGTACCAGTAGGCATTGAGTTTTACATGTAATGGTTGGCTTAGGAGCTAATTTTGTAAAATGTATTAGCTCGCATAGAAAGAAGTTTCCAGTTCGCTGAAGATAGAGGTTTTACGAGATTGAACATTCATAAACTATGTTAAACCAAAGTGTGTGAGCTTAGTTGTAAAATTAAATAATAATTATAAAAAACAATCAATTATGATTCATTCATAAGTAAAAGGCGCGGTGGTGGCTCGGTTGTAAGAAAACGTTCCATAAATCCTACAAAGGTCGGTTCAAACCCCTCCGGCATGTACCAATGAGAAATACACTTTTCTTATGTACATTTGTCATAGATTCGGAGAGCACGTTAAGCCGTCAGTCCCGGTTCCACTAATACCAACTTGTGGATTCGTTAATAAATTGTCATTTAAAATTGACATCATATCCTCGCCAAGCCGTCTGGCCAGCGTGGCGAGCGTGGCGAGTGTAGGCCAAATTATCCAGATATATATTCTGGAAGGCCCATCTCCAGCAGTGGAGGTCTAGGACGCTGTGTTCTAGGGGCTGCAATGATGATGAAGTAAAAGACCCGATTAAAGGGGTTCTGGAGTGAAGACCACGTGGAGGGATGGCCTGAAAAAGGGAGCTAGATAAGGGTAACGGAAAATCGTGGGAAATAGCGAGCCTATATCTAGGAGTGAACCGACACAGGCTGATGATGATGTGTTAGAGGGACTATTCTCCCCTCTTCCCCAAGCACGATAGAGGCGGCACCCGAATGGTGATTGCATAGAATGTTAAGCAGTTTGTCTTACTCGTACCTCTATATTTATAATAATAATAATAAAGCCGTTTATTCCTTAATTAATTAACATATACAGTTTGTTTATATAATCGACACAATTAATAATTTTAAATTAAAATATGAACAAAATAATAATAATTTTACATTTATACTAAAGCTATGTCTAAATTATAAATTAAATATTTTTTATTTTAAATGGTAATGTCAAATCTAAATTCTAATAATATCTAATGTTTTTCTTTTTAATTAATAATATTAATATTTTTTTATTATAAACTTTATGGCACAAAGTACAAAGGCGGACCAATGCCGCTAGATATTCTATACTGGTCAAACCTTTGGGACAACTAAAGCAGTTACGACAAGATAAGGCAGGTGCTATCAAAACTAATAGAAAAATATTAAACTTCAATATATACTAGTGAATAAATACTTATTTACATACTAATACATACAAATAAAACTACATACATACGTTCTATGAATATACATAAATATAATAGACCTACTATATGATGACTATAATGAGAGAAATAAATATAGCTATACTTTTAGTTTAAATAAGAAATCGTAGTTCGTAACGCATTCCAGCAAACACCATAACTCAGTACGAACAAACAAATCAAGCAACAATTAAACAGAACAGAACAAGTGCCATTGCGTAAGGAACAACGTACAAACTTTGCCGAGTTCCTTAACTGAACATAGTTTCCCAACTCCCCTATTCTTGACACATTTGAAATCAAATCGTATTAATTGGTTCACACAGTATGTTTTAGACAATGGGCATAGAAAAGCGTCTCTAGAATTTTCCTCGACTTGCGCACAGTACCTAAAGGGGACACTACACTAAAGGAACAGTGCAATATAATCACTATCACCACATATGGACAATATTTGTATTAAAACTGCATTTGCTGGCCGTTTTAGTTTCTTCCTTAACTCGTTTTTATATAACAGAATAATAAAGGATTGTGATATTCTGCACTCAACACTTAAAGAGGCACGGATTAGAGTTGCAAGGCTCCTACTAGACTGGAACTACTATGAAACTGAACTATTTATAAGACCTATCGCTTATAATAATAATAATAAAAATCTTTACTGACACATTTTTTTCTTTTACCTAATATATCGTCATGATCGTAGAACAGTGACGGATCTGCTATATTTAAAATTTTCATGGCGGCCATTCAACTGTCATTTCGACTGTTTTTTTGTCACTTTTTAAGTCTCATAATAAGTGCAAACCTTCTAGATTTCATTTTGGAACCCTTTCTAATATTTGCACTATAAATTACAGACCACAAACAATATAAAACTATATATAAATATATATGCAAAATTATGGGTATTTTTTTAAATCCGACACTGTTCTACGATCATGACGATATAAATGTGCTCTGTCTCCTGGACTAGTCTGATGAAACAGAGTGTGTTCCTGAAGACAAGTGCTCTTCGTTAAAGTTACATAATGTATGACAATAAAAGACGAAAATAATAAAAGCAAGCTTAGTATGCTCACCGAACACTTCTAATTTATTGGTCCACAACCCGTTGTTTTAACTATTGTATACTACATATATATATATGTATGTATTTCTTTATTTCGTATGATTTTTGCTACTTTTTTTATCTCTTAGTTGGTAATCTTAGATTGGGACCTACATGTCAGGCTTAACTGCCTTGTGTGGGACCATCACCAAAATACTTTTGCAAATCCTGTAATAATGTTCCACGATTGTTTGTTAACATATATTGTAAAACCTTACATTGCTAATAAATCATTTGAATATTATAAAACAAAGCCCTCCGTCGCGACTGCCTGTCTGTTTGTGATTAATTCAAAAACTACTGCAAAAATATTTATCGTTGGTTTTGTTGTTTTTGCTTCTTCAGGAATTATACAACCATTAATTTTTATATTATAAAGCTATTGAATAGCTTTTTTCGCGGGCTTTGAGCGCGGCGACCGAATCAAGAAATTCCGTAACGAAAATAAACCTAACACCCCCAACTCCGACCGGCACAGCGGTGCGGCGTTGAAAGCCGTGCATCGTCTAACGTCGTTTCAGTTCGGCAGACTTCGGCACAGTGTTTGTGTGCGTGCGACTAGAGCTATCAAACCCTAAACCCTTTGAGATATAATAAAATAATGTATTGTGGAATTAAAATCTTAGGTCTACAGAAAAGTCCGCCATTCCATATGTCTATCTCCTAAGGAAAACATACTATATAATATATAATAATAATAAATAATTTAATTATTTCTAGACAGGTCACACAGCGCCATTTAGTTTCCGTGGTAAGCTACGAGGCTGTGTTATGGAAACTAGATGGTTGATAAACTACATATACTTTTTTTTTGTAAATATATACATATTATACATATAAACACCCAGACCGAGAATTATACAATGTACAACTTGCCCCCGGTGGGAATCGAACCCACGACCTCCCGAGTTCACGGCAACGTTTGTTACCACTAGACCACGGAGGCGGTCAAATCCATTTTAATACTATAAAAAATGAGCAATTATAAAGCGGTAATTGGAAAGCTATTTACACATATACAGTAATAATCCTCATCATTTTAAATTCGTTATTTGGCTTAAGCATTTCATGAAGATATATTTTTCCCTTTACACCGTACAAATTATATGAATCCAAATTTAAATTCAAATGATTTATTAGCAATGTAAGGTTTTACAATATATGTTAACAAACAATCGTGAAACATTATTACAGGATTTGCAAAAGTATTTTGGTGATGGTCCCACACAAGGCAGTTAAGCCTGACATGTGGGTCCCAATCTAAGATTACCAACTTAGAGATAAAGAAAAGTATCAAAAATTATACGAAATAAATAATTACATACATATATATTATATATATAGGAGTATACAATAATTAAAACAACGGGTTGTGGATCAATAAATTAATTCTGTGAAGTGTTCAGTGAGCATACTAAGCGATAGGTCTCATAAATTGTTCAGTTTCATAGTAGTTCCAGTCTAGTAGGAGCCTTGCAACTCTAATCCGTGCCTCTTTAAGTGTTGAGTGCAGAATATCACATTTCTTTATTATAATATACCTAAGGAGATATAGGAAAATTAAAAAAAAAACCGCGGAACGAAATTAATTTCGTGTCACCGTTTACACGATCAAAGCCAAAATAATTATATAATATGATTTATATATAATAATGCATTTTTGGCACACTATCGGCCAATTCCAGAAAGGCTGATTATCTTTTGACATGTTTATCGAATAACTACAGTGACAAGCTACCAATCACTTGGGGTATATAAAAATATTGATGTTATCCTTTCTGCAACTGGCCGTATGCATTTAAGGGTTTCCTTGACCACATAGGCGGACGAGGAGATTTCGAATCGGTAAAGAAAATAACTAAGCTGGTCTCGCAATGGAAAAAAAAGTGCGGTCAGCAAATTAAAAATATTCTTAAAAAAAGATTTCTGGCCTCAGGGTGTTTCGTCAGTACATAGGTTCATTTGGGCCTTCGAAATGCACCACTGAAGAAGCGACTAACCCTACCGCAGCACCGAACCCCTGTGACAACCTAAGAGGACTCCGGCGCCGACCCCCACTGCAGCAGTCAGCATTCATCAGAAGGTGGTCGCCATACCCAATGGGCATACTTTGACCACAATAAGATGAAGATGTGTAGCGTATATTTATACTTTACTTATATATATTAATTTTTAAGGTATATATATCTATGGGTCTTTAGTATTTTGATGCCTGAAATAAAGATTATTATTATAAATATTCGAAATTTAAAAACACAACGAATTGTTTTCGAATTATGATCATAATAGCTACAGTAATAGGTGCGCGCAAGTTTGTTTGCCCCAACTATTATGGATTGCACACGGTTAAATCGATGATAGATGACCGTTGTTACATTATATGGCCACTGTTTCGTTCAGCTGTAAAAGGCTACGTCATCTGGTAATCAGTTAACCCGTTAAAATATCATCACGACCGTATCCCTTTTTACGTGAAAAAGCGTGGTCTTTTTAAAGAAGCGGATTCACATTTAGCATAACTTTACTATAGACCCACCATCACATGTGGCAACCTTTTTGGATTGAAGAGCGTTCTTACAATCGAGCGACTCTTTAAGTCCTCCTTCTTCTCCTTAGTCAGTGGGACGGGGATCGTGATTCCGTCGCAATCGCAGCTCATCTATCAGCCGTCTCCGTCGGTTTTGGTCCTCAGCGTAGTGGATGGTCTCGTGTACAAGGATGTTCATGTTGTCAGTCATCTGGCTTCTTCCTCTTGTTCTTATTTATTTATTTGAAGAGAAAGGACAGAGACAGGCAACATAAGAACATAAAGGATAGCAACAGAGTAGAAGCAATTAACCTGCCACCAGAATATTTCTCACTATGAACAATAGTGCACTCTTTGTAAGATACAAAATTCGTAAAATATCACCTTGGCCAGGTATAAAGAAAACAACTGCATAGTATGTGTTTGAATGCATTAAAACTGTTAGGCGAACTCCGAAGCAAACTGCCCACACTTTGCGAGCTAAACCGAAAGTAGCACCTTCTTGATTTTGACTTTGAATGCGGCGCGGGAGTTACTAAATATATACAAGTATGTATCTTTTAGACTTTCAGACGGGTTAGCGAGGGTCTTTATTAAAGATTCCACAAGTTGGTATTGGTGGAACCGGGACCGACGGCTTAAGGTGCTCTCCGAGTCACGGGAACGGTGGTATTGTAAATCTATGACAAATGTACGTAAGAAAAGTGTACTTCTCATTGGTACATGCCGGGGGGTTTTTGTATTTGAATTATTTATTAAATGTATTTATTTACATTATTAACTATTGTGCTCCAACCAGGAATCGAACCCGGTACCTCCGAGTCTAAATACGAAGGCAGTTAATATAAATTAATATAAGACACAAAAAAAAGAGAAAAAAATGGTTTAGGTTTATTCAATTAGTTAAAAAGGGTCATTGACGTCTTTGGTGACAGTGGTGGCAGTTTTCTTTCAAAAATTATGTGTCTTAATTCGGAGGGAAAATGCTGCCAGTGTATTGGACACCATGCCACAGGACAACGATTTGGAAGAGCTATCTTTTTTGTAAGTATTTAAGTTTTTTTTTTTGGTTTTAATTTAGTTTTTGTTGTATTATAGTTTATTTAATTTAAGGTTTTGTTTAAACTAAACTTTAAAATATAATTTAAAAAAAACGTTATTTGTATACCGTTTTTAAATATTGGGTTTGACTTCTCTGATATCATCACGATTCACCATGTTTACTTAAGTAGTTTTATAATAACTCAGCAATAATACAGGAAATAACATCAAACGGAAGATAAAAAAGTAGAAGAAATTGCGAAATGTCCCTTTTTTTCACCTAATTCTTCACCTAATGGATTACCATTAACGTTTGCTACATTTAGTACTAAAGCCGTCTAGAATATTAATTCATTCATTCGTTCCTTCATTCAGTCTATCGTTCATTCCTTCAGCTCTATTGTCGTGAGCTAACACAGCCACTAGAAATAGGTATTCAGGTCTTAAAGGCAGTAACATGAGTCATATTTTAAAGAAACCAGTTAAGTTACCCAGTGGAATCTCTCCGACACCACGGGATATCTTGTATTGATAGAAGTCCCGGCCACATTCCTCGTCAAGCGACTCTTAACGCTTTGCTGGATTACCCGCCTTCTTAGAACCCCCTAAAAAGAACAGACCGACGGCATGACTTTGGAAACTTGGCAGGTCTCTGGTATGAGATAAGACATGTGTAGATTAAGTTATTACTTAAATACTATATTTTTCAGTATTATTGTATTATATGAATGAGTATATATAAATGTATTCATTTAGGTTTTACATATGGTTACTACATTGCTGTAAGATATTTATTGTTTTACTCCATTTGTCCGCTTGATTTTGCTTTAAGTGTACAATTAATAAATTAATGTTATTTTTAATTTATGATATTTATTTCTTAAATCTAAAAGAAAAAAAGTCTCCAGCGTACCAAACTCGAGAAATAAATATCACAAATAAATTAAATATTAATTAAATGTACATATTTATTTACATTAATAAATATTTTTGTGTCCCGACCAGGAATCGAACCCGGTACCTCCGAGTCTAAATCCACGGACTTAACCGCTAGACCACGGAGGCAGTCTTCTTAAATCTACTTGTATTTTACCAAATCTAAGGAGGTGATCCTTAAGGTATTAGGTTGTAGTTTATAAATATTGATCACTGTAATAATATGTTTTTAGGCCTAATATTGTTTTCTACTCCTTAAATAAATAAATAAAGATATAAATTAGCCCCATCATACATCCAGGCGACCTAGTCTAGCGTGGAGGGTTTGGCCGTTTCTACCTTAAGCTGCGCAAATATGCTAAGGTACGAATTTACGCCGTTTGGGGTCGACACGATGGGTCCACGGGAACCAAGGAGTTGTTCAAACGGCTGACGGAGAAATCTG
The DNA here is from genome assembly GCA_910589645.1 of Tinea semifulvella. Classification (NCBI taxonomy): domain Eukaryota; kingdom Metazoa; phylum Arthropoda; class Insecta; order Lepidoptera; family Tineidae; genus Tinea; species Tinea semifulvella. The sequence goes on from OU342604.1 coordinate 5,023,040, forward strand.
GTGACAGATTGGCTGGCTATTATCTCTATCAATGTATTAACGTCAAAGATTATCTTTTTATTTTATATTGACTTTCCTAAGGAATTAAGTAAATGCTGTGATAGTTTTTGTAATAATTTAGACCATAAAGAAATAATTAATAATATGTATAATAAAATTATTAATATATTAAGTGATGCTGCCATATTAAGTTCTAATGATACAGGAAAAATAACTAAACATAAAAAACAGGTAGTAGGCTGGAATAAGCACGTCAGAGAGTATCACAAGATGGCTCGTCATTGTTTTCAGGAATGGATATTATATGGAAAGCAGACATCAGGTTGTTATTATGAGGCAATGTGTGAATCAAAGAAAATATTTAAATCAAGGCTTAAGTGGTGTCAAAAACACGAGGAACAAATTAAGCTAGATATCATGGCCTCATACCACAAAGCAAGAGACTTCTCGCATTTTTGGAAACAGACCAACAAACTGAACCCAAGAGCGAGTCTACCTGAGAGTGTTGATGGAGTTAGAGATGCTAGTAAAATAGCTAACATGTTTAAGCATCATTTTAGAATAACACCAACTAGTGGCATGGATGAGCAGGTGTCTAATGCTAAGGCTAGTGGTGAACAGTATATAGGATGTAAACAAAGTGTACGTTTTTCAGCAAAAGAAATCGAGAATGTAATTAAAAATATGACACGTGGCAAGTCGCCAGGACACGACAGCCTTAGCATTGAACACCTGCAGCACGCAGGTTGTCATTTGTTTAGGGTGCTTTCATTGTTGTTTGGATTGTGTCTCAGTCACTCATATCTACCAGAAAATCTCATGGCAACTATAGTAGTGCCGATTATCAAAAACAGGACAGGAGACCCCTCAGATAAATGTAACTACAGGCCCATATCATTGGCTACAATAATTGCAAAGGTGTTGGACGGTCTGCTTGGCATACAGTTGGACAAATACTGCAACCTTCATTGTGCTCAGTTCGGGTTTAGACCAGGTCTTTCCACGGAAAGTGCCATCACGTGTCTCAAGCACACCGTTCATTACTATACTGACAGAAACACGCCAGTTTATGCGTGTTTTTTAGATCTTTCCAAAGCCTTCGATATGGTGTCTTACGAGACTTTGTGGATGAAATTAGCTACCGAAACAGGTGCTCCTAATGAGTTGATCTCAATTTTTAGACACTGGTATGGTAATCAGACAAATACAGTGAAATGGGATGGTACTCTATCTGAGAAATATAGATTAAAATGCGGCGTCCGTCAAGGGGGTTCGACGTCTCCAAGACTATACAATTTGTACATGAATAGGTTGATTGGGGAGCTCAGCAGCGCTGGCTTCGGATGTTACATTGATGGTCAATGCATGAATAATATAAGTTACGCAGATGATATGGTGCTGCTGAGCCCCTCAATCAGTGCTTTAAGAAAGTTACTGGCAATATGTGAACGATATGCAGAGTCACATGGTCTGAAATATAATGGAAAAAAGAGTGAGATATTAGTATTCAAGTCTGGAAACAGATGTCCCGCCCAGGTGCCAACAGTTTCGCTTGGAGGGGCCATACTAAATAGAGTAAGCTCGTTCCGGTATCTAGGTCATGTGCTAACGGACAACCTTTCGGATGATATGGACATAGAGAGAGAGCGTAGGGCGTTGTCTGTTCGCTGCAACATGCTGGCCCGCAGATTCGCTCGCTGCACAAAACAGGTTAAGTTAACATTATTTAGGGCATATTGCCAATCCTTCTACACCTGCAGTCTGTGGGTCAACTATACGCAACGAGCATACAGCGCCCTACGAGTCCAGTATAATAATGGTTTCAGGGTATTGTTGGGGCTGCCACGTTATTGCAGTGCGTCCGGAATGTTTGCAGAGAATCGTGTTGATAGTTTTTCTGCTATCATGCGTAAACGCACTGCATCTCTAGTCAATAGAACTAGAGGCAGCACCAACAATATGCTTAAGGTCATATCGGATAAAGTGGACTGTCCAATACAGTATCACTTTATTAAGATTCACACAAATTGACACGTGTACAAATAAGTATTAATAAGGTACTAACATAAAATTTTAGTTTACTAACTTTAATGTAAGCCATTGTTACTAACATAGTGATAGGTATACTAACAAAAATGGATTGTAATTATCTGTTAAATTGAATATATTATTATTATTATTATTATTTATTCAACGTTTTATAAACCAGCCGGTAACAGCGGTAGTGGTCGCGTTGTCAACACAAACACACAAAAACACCGGCATGTACCAATTAGAAATGCACTCTTACACACCACCGAGCACATGCCTCGAATGGTACGTAAATCAGTTCGGTCCGGGTTCCACTAATACAAACTTGTAGAATCGTCGGTCAGACCTTACCAACCTCCAGGATTTTGTTCTGGATAGCTCATCTTCAGCAGTAGATTTTAGACTTTGTGTTCTAGAAGCTTTGACGATAAAATGACGTTAAGATTTGACATATAAAATATGGCACATGGTAGTAGCTCTTAGGAGTCTGGAAATTACAAAGCACTCAGGCCTTCAAGTGGCTGCAACTCGCAACATATTATAGAGACGGGGTGTAGTTCATATCACGTAAACAATAATAAAACATAAACAAACAGCTCTGCTTTTTTATGAGTATGTATGTGGGTGTATCTTTGATGTAACCAATCTCAATAAAGTGTAGTTAAGAGTGAAGCCCAAAATATCTTTTAAGTAATTCTACATTTCGGCCACAAGTCCAAAACACTTTTTATAAAATGGTATTTTTGTAATAAATTATTGTTACTTTTATTAAATTGATCGCAGTTACGCAAAAATGATCTAATCTAATAATTATTCAGAAATTTTATAATAATTATTATATATCTTTAATATCAAAGACTATCCAGATAAAAATACCGTTTTTGGCATATTCTAAGTGTATTATGTAATCTAAGTTTCAACTTCAATCAAACATTTTGGTGCTACAATATGCATACATTATTTTTGATTTGTAAAAAGTTTTCAATAAATAAAATGTGTATTCTCTCCATAGCACTGATAACTGTAATTGGGGGTTGGTTTCTCAATCACCTCCTTTTCATATCATTTTACGAGTATGTATACTTATTGCAATATGTTGGAGAATCCGCCACTTAACTTTAACATTAGAATGGTTGTAAAAATTATAATAAGAAATAAATAATAAATATTTTCCAGACAGGTCGAACAGCGCCATCTAGTTTCCGTGGTAAGCTACGAGGCTTGTGTTACGGTAACTAGATGGTTGATAAACTACATATTATACTTTTTTTTTGTAAATATATACATATAAACACCCAGACCGAGACAAATTATACAATGTACAACTTGCCCCCGGTGGGAATCGAACCCACGACCTCCCGAGTTCACGGCAACGTTTGTTACCAATAGACCACGGAGGCGGTCAAATAATGTCAAGATATATGCAAAAAAAATGAGATATTGGTTAATTGTTTGTATCTGTTTGATATTGTAAAATGACTGCATCTTGTTAAAGGCATATAAATATTATAAAATAAAGCTAAAAAAACATTCATTTCCTTGTTTGAATATTGGTTTTATCAACATTATCAATTCTGTCAGAGTTTTACTATTTATTATACCTAAAGTATTATTTTTGTTTACCATACTCATAAAAGTACTTTCGTCTTAAATGCGTTATAGTGCAGTTAAACAAAAAAAAAAAAACCATCACTCCGCTCGTTCATTGTTGTTTGTTATTAAATTATAAACTATTGCACATAATACCTTAAAAAGTAATGTACAAGGGCAAACCTAATGACTTCCGGAATTTTATAACAGGTAACTTTTGTGAGTGTGGCAGAGGATTTGAATTGTTAAATGTTTTTTCTATATAGCGTCAGTTTTGTTAAAGTTTCACTATTCTTCACGATAATTTTATTATACATTGTTATTTACCTTTTAATTTTTGTCATTTGGAATGTGTTATAGTGCAGTTTAAGAGTGAAAAAATGACTTTCATTCCGTCGTTCGTTCATTGTTGTTTGTTGAATGTGTTTTTGTCAACAGTGTCAGTTCTGTTGAAGTTTCACAATTCATTCCACAGACTTGGTGCTAAATGGCTTTGAAACTTTCCTGTGACTTTTTAATTCATTTATTAAGTGACTCGGTTTTATTGTACAAAGTTAGCTGAACATTTGTATTTTATTGCAAGCTGATTGAGCTGGCTTCGACCGCTTGATGACCTAGTCATCATGAAGTTCTCGATTCGGTAAAAGTGCCAAATGACATATTTCTAATCGGATCTCTCATGATCACCAGGTTACACTGTTAACACTGGCACAGCTACTGGGCCTAAACAGCTAGTATAGATTCATTATATCATAAAAAGTAAAGTAACATCACGGCCGTCTGGCCAGCGTGGCGAGTGTAGGCCAAATTCTCCAGATATATATTCTGGAAGGCCCATCTCCAACAGTGGAGGTCTAGGACGCTGTGTTCTAGGGGCTGTAATGATAACATCACGACCGTTTCCCTTTCAGGGTGGTCAGAAAACACGCTTATAAATAAGCGGATTCACATTTAGCCAAATTTACTATAAACCAATCATGACAAGTGGCAAGCTCGTCGATGTCTCCAGCGTAGCAAACTCGAGAAATATCACAAATAAATTAAATATTAATTAAATGTATTTATTTACATTAATAAATATTTTTGTTTCCCGACCAGGAATCGAGCCCGGTACCTCCGAGTCTAAATCCACGAACTTTACCGCTAGACTACGGAGGTAGTTTTATTTATTATAATATTGTCAACTGTTGGTTTTCAAAATGAATATATATATATATATATATATATATCAGCGTAGGCCCTCGCGCAGTTCTGCTCACTTTTATTTATACTTTCAAAACAAAACTATTGTTAAACTGTACAAAAGTTGCTAAAAGTATTTTAAAGTAGCATTTAAATTTAAAATAGGTTTCCGCTGTTTTTAAATAGCATTTTCCACTAGTCAAAGCTTTGAAAGATTGTTTGGAACAGAGGAAAAGAAAAAGTAGTTTTCAGCGTCTATTTATAAGTAAATACTTTTCATTTAAATACTTGCTTGGTAGTATATTTTTTTAATCGTCTTTAAAGGACATTGTACAGAATACATCAGCCCTAAACACGTAATTTATTTGCATAGTACGAGTATATGTTCATAACAGAGTTCATAACCGAGTTGGGGATCATCAAAATTCAAGTGTTGCAGAATTTAATGCTTTTCATGGTGGAATTCACGTCAATATCGCCCAAACGCGAAGTGTATACAGGAGTTCACAGCGCGGGAAAACCGCAAAAATAAAGTGCAACTTCTGCCCCATATACTCGTTTATCGTTTTCCATAATTATTCACAACGTAGCACATTATTAAACAAAATAACACCACTTTTGACTAACAATATCCACAGTAAACTAATTTACAAAACGAAAAATTTGGACTTGATATGTCCGTGCAAAATGGCGCGAAGAACTCTCTTGTTTTGTTCTCTTCTCCCGATGGATGATAAATGAGGTGATGGGGAAGGCAAAGTATCTTTTTTTTTTTTTTTTTTTTTAATACTAGCACGACATGTGATCCTTCGCCCACCTGATGGTAAGTGGCGCGCAGGGTCGATGAATGTTAGCAACTGGAATCAGACCCTTATATCCGACATCAGTCCCCAACACTATGCCGGCTTGACCAGATGCCTTTTCACACTTCGCTTGAAGGACTCCAGGTTATAGGAAAGTGGAAACACAGAGGCTGGAAGAGCATTCCACATCTTTATTGTGCGACAAATGTATGAGTCACCAAATTTATAGAGACGCGAAGGGATAGTGACTACGGTATGTGGGTGCATATTCTGACCTGTGCGTGTGGTTCGGTTGCGGAATGGAGAGGAAGGAATTAGGTTATAGAGCTCTTCAGAGCACTCACCATAGTATAGCCGGTAGAACACGCTCAGAGAAGCTACATCTCGGTCTAGCCCATACAGATAAGTGTGATGTAATAATTTTTCCATTTTTATGAGTTAATGATTCCAGATGTTGCAGAATTTGATGTTTTTCTTGGAGGCACTCGCGGCGGATATACCGCAAAAAAATAACTTAGACTTGTGCCCCATATTTAAAGTCCAATTTATCGTTTTCCATAATTATTGTATTATTCGTAACTACTACTATTTTTTCTACAGTGTGGAAATACCTTAAAACATAGAGACCACGGCCTTGCCGTCTTTTAAAAACAGAAAAGTATCACAAAATATAATGAGCATTTTAATTTTTGTTGTTTTCTTTCTAGTTTCCTTATGTTAGGTCCTTACTTATGAAATTGACGTTTTGTCGAACTTTGATTTCAAATATCTGGCGTGGCTAGGAATTCCAAATTCAAATTTACTTTAAATTTAGGCTTGTGTATTTGTGTTTTAAGAAAAGTGATTCATTTGTTTTCACGCAATTAGATATTTCTTTGACATAGGTGTGTTCGCAATATGGAAAATTTATAAAATCGCGTTATTTACGAATTGAGTTCCACCGCGGCATCAACACTGCAAAAACAGCTCAAAGGTTTAATGATGTGTATGGGGAAGCTACTGTAAAAGAAAACACGGTACGTGTACCTGAAGATGGTCGCTAGTGGCTGGATAAGGGTGGCCAGAGGCCGTGTGTAGATACTGTGGCTATAACGATAAAGCTATAGAAATAGACCGAGTGGTGTTTAAGTGGTTTACAAAAGTTGTGAGTGAGCCTTCAGATCGATATCAGAGGAAATTGAAAGCCAAGGTTGAAAGCTTCTCAAAGTTTAGGAGGTAAATCACCTGTTTAACCAAGTTATTGCGACCTTCTTTTGAGTTCTATAATCTACCATTATCTACTATCTAATCTAATACACACTAAATAGATTTAAAACATTTTTAATAAGAAAATCTCTTTTATTTTCCACAAATTAATGTTTATATTACAGTCCCTAGAACACACGAGTCCCAGACCTCCAGCTAGATATGGGCTTTCCAGAACATTTATGAAAAAAGTACACTACACTCTCCTACACTGGCCCTGTCTGTCTTGAGATTTCAGAACATATATCTGGAGAATATGGCGTACACTCGCCACGCTGGCCAGACAAAACAGAATGACATTTTATGAACGTTTCCACAAGTTTGTATTAGTGGCAGCGGGACAGACGACTTAGCGTGCTCTCTAAGACACGGGAACGATGATGAAAACAAATCCTCCTTGTGTCGTGATTCTTCATTGATGAGGGTCGTGACCTCCCGATGAATTGGTGTGCGTCTTGATGGTGCCACCCGTTCCTGTCTTCGGCGGCATGCACAGCATCATGGACGCTAGTGTTGGTGGTGGAGCGGATTTGGTCGGATCAGCGCACCAGACTACGGCCTCTCGGTCTCTTTCCTTCCACCTTGCCAGTAACAAAAAGTTTCTCCAGGTTATCCCCTCCTTTTCTGGCAATATGTCCGAAGTACTGGAGTATCCGACGAAGACATATGGTGGAAAGCCTAGTCGATATGTCTAGTAGTGGAAGAAGAAAACAAATATCTAAGATAATATCTATGGGTTCATCGTGCGGGTGCTGGGTCCATTGTATGTGAAAAAGAGGAAAGAGTAGTATGGTGTCTCAAGCTTGCGGCCGACTGTAGGCTAGTCTAGAAAGGAGGTATATTTTTTATTGCGCGACAAGACGCTTACGATCTACTATTCTGCTCCTCTCTCTACACAATCAAATACTGTATGATTCTGTTAATGCCGTCTTAGAAGCTCGTTCCATAATTGTATTGACAGCAGACCCGATTAGGTCCAATTGTTTCAGTAAGTGATGCTAAGATAACTTCCACTGTGTAAAGCTAAGTCTTCAATCCATTCCTGATAATTTCTTCTGTGAGATCATAATATTTATTCGACTTCATGTTGTGGTCTTTTTTCAACTTTTTTCAAGTTCTGAGAAAATTAAATCTATGAAATGTACGAAATGATGTACGTAAGAAAAGTGTATTTCTCATTTGAACCCACCTTTTTATTTGATATTTTAATTCATATTTATTATTTACTTATGGAATTTATCTATAGAATTCCATATAAAAATAATACTAACCTGGTGCTGGTCGGTTACCTTAAAAGAAGAATAGGAGAAATAGGGTCAAAATTTGTTATATCAATGGGTTCCTAACGACCAGGAGTCGATTTCCAAACTGTTTATTTCCTAAAGATATCGATGGCAGATCCTTTGTACAGGTCTGAAATGTCAACTTGTAGTGCCAAAGTTTACAATTACCCAAATTGAGTTTGATTTAAGTTACTGAATGGGGACGGGAGTTAATTAAGTTAAAAGTGTTTTCCAAGAAGCGGGAGCTTAATAATAAACATGAAAAGCAGTATACAGTTTTTTTTAGTGTGTGTGGAATTACTTATAAACTAGAAGAGATATATGTTAAAAATAGATTGCTCGAAACTTGGCCCTAAATATAATTTATTAATCACACTTATTTACTGTGTTTTTTTACATTCAATATCAACATCTCTTTTACTCCAGTATTAAAATTTAATTTAAATAGTTAATTGGATCTAAATTTAAAAATAAATAATACAGCGCACTTTTTATACGATTAGTTACTTTATTATAGATATACGAGTAACTTAGGATTTCAAAGTGTAAGTAATTTTCTAACTAATATATCGGCAGGATAAAGCTATACAAATTATTATGATAAAAAAAATTTTTTTTTTGTTGTGTTCTCCCGATGGATGATGAATGAGGTGATAGGCAAGGCAAAGGGTCTAGCCCATACAGCCAAGTCTGACGTAATATATCCTTAATTTTTATGAGTTAATGAGGTTATCATTAAATTCCAGATATTGCAGAATTTAATGCTTTTCTTGGAGTCACTCGCGGCATTATAGCCCAAACACGTCGGGTATACCGCAAAAAAATAACTTAGACTTGTGCCCCATATTTAAAGTCCAATTTATCGTTTTCCATAATTGTTCACATTGTAGCACATTATTCAACAAAATAACAGCACTTTTGACCAACAATATACCACAGTTTTGTTCTCTTCATGCCGATGGATGGTAAATGAGGTAATAGGGAAGGCAAAGGGTCTAGCCCATACAGCCAAGTCTGATGTAATACGAGTATATCTTTCTTTTTTTATGGATTAGTGAGATTATCAATAAATTCTAGATATTGCAGAATTTGATGCTTTTCTCGCGGCATTATAGCTCAAACACGTCGGGTAAAATATGGCGGTCCACAGCGCGGGAAAACTGCAAAAAATAAACTGCAACTTGTGCCCCATATTTAAAGTCCAATTTATCGTTTTTCATAATTATTGTATTATTTATAACTAATACTATTTTTTCTACAGTGTGGCATTACCTTAAAACATAGAGACCACGACCTTGCCGTCTCTTAAAAACAGAAAAAGTAACATGAGCATTTTTCTTTCTGCGAATTTTTTATATTTTATTTTTGTTGTTTTTGTTCTAGTTTCCTTTGGCGTCGGTTTTTATAGAGTGGGAAAAATCCTTTTTGTTCCTGTTTGTTGTTGAAGCTAGATGATACTGCTTTTGAGTTGGGTTTTGCATTCAGCAGACATGTAACCATACGTCCACGTGAACGTTTTTCTCTGGCTGCTGTATAACACTGGCAAAGCTCGGGTCAAACAGCTAATATTATATAGAAAGCTTCTTGTATACAAAAGTATACATTACTGAGTAAAATCTAAAAGAGTTCGTTTGGTTGTAAGCTGAAGTTAAGCTTTGACTCAGGCAAAGAGCGGTTTAGCTGAACAGCTTTCACGATCGCGTGCATTCGGTGCCTCCGAGCTAATAGCCTAGGAGATGTATGCTCTTTTTTAAATGTGAAAACATACCTAAAAAAATTGTTGTAGGACTTGATATGGAGAGTTTAGAATTTATTTTTAATTATTATAATATTAATTATAATTATATATAAATAATATCATAATAAATCTTTGACATAATATAAGTAGGTAATTGACATGTAATTTATTGTTCCATTTAATTTAAGTTTTTTTATTTTTATGTATAGGTGTGTTGAAACTATTCACTGTAAAATACTATATACTCGTAAATGTAAATATTTTCACGCTACATGACGGCAGGATACGCCGGAAAACTACTACTACTAGCCACATTATGTACCGTATTCTAGAAAATAAATGTTTTGATTTTGATGCAATTCGACGGGTTGGCGAGGGTCTGACGTAAATTTTTATTGACAATATATTAGTGATTCCTCAAGTAAGTATTAGTGAAAGCGGAACTCACCGAGCGTATATAATTCAAATGCCGTGTGTAAGTCTAGCTTCTCTTCGAAAATGGCTTCAACGATTTAAACAATAATAATAATAATAATAACGTTTATTGAGCTTTCTTATTGGTACCTATATACAAAGTTGAGTAAACAATATATAAAATATTCCCTGAATTTACATACATTTTTGATTGAATGCAAACCACAAGGATAGGCAATTTTAAGATGGTCCCTGACTCCTAACCAAGATAACTTGTGTCCTAGGATGTCAGTCAGTTCCATATTGACTTATAGCCTCAGATAGCCAGCTCTAAAGGTATCATAAAATAAAATAAACAACGTAAATCAAAGTACAAAAGAGGTTCCAACACAACACACCTGTAAAACGACACCAGCATAGATATTTTGTTATTATATATTATTACTATTGTCATCTTAAAGCCTTTCTGTTGTTGTAGGAAACCCATTTATAATTTATTAAATACTTTACCCACCACCAGGAAAAATGATAAATAAAAACAAGCAATAGTTGCTTTTAAAGTTAATTAAAATGTTTACTTATGAACTATGAAAGTATGATTACCAGTCGATCAGTTACTTAAATACTTATATATATGTATACTTAAACTGAAATAATAATAAATAACTATATTTTTACTTATTATAAATAAACAGATACTTGATAATAAATAATACAATATTTGTTTTGTTTTGTACATTTAAAATCAATTATGGTATTGCAAAAAAAAAACAAATATTCAGAATAGAAATTGGTAAATTACTTTGTCCGTATTCTGCCTGTTTTTTTTAAACGCAATTAGGTGTTACATCAAATTAATTCTAGGTGATCATAAACTATTTGTTGTACAAATCATAGACGAGCTTAATGACGTAAAATTTCAACTAACTCAACTTTGTGATTGCGATCTGTTTTTAAGCGGGTACTGACAATAACTTATTACTATTAAATACACATTAATTACACACACAAAGTACTTACACATATATAATGACATCCTTTATTATTATAAATTAGACATAAATACATATTATATATGTATATATTTATTACGAGTATCTCACTGTAGATATATTACATCAAAATTTACTATTTGAGAAAAATATTTACATAATATTTAATTAAACACTTAAAAGCTATCTAAATAATAAAATTAAAAATAAACTAAACAAAACCTTAAATTAAATAAACTAAAAGATAAACCTAATTAATATAAAAACGAAATACTTACAAATATCTTGATTATAATCTACATGTCATCGAATCCAGGAGAAGATGAACCCAATGTTCCGAGGACTCCGGCGACGTTACCTCGTTGGATGGCACACTGATCCTCTGAATAAGATATTCCCTACTCAAAGGATAACCTGTTGACGCTCGGATGGCAACGCTTATGTCGCGTATTAACGATTTAGCGTCCTCAGACCAAGGGCCCATCGTCTCTATGGCAAACGGCACAAAATGGTAACGATTTGCCAATTAAATTAAATTAACAACTAAATTATGATTAAAATTAACTAAAATTATAACCGTCCGATGGGCGTAGTGTGCCGACTCGTTCCTCTTTAAAAAACGAGACTGAGCATTTGAAAAAAAAATTCTAATCCTTTGGTTACCCGTCGACAAGCACAGTTTTTCCCCAAGCTAAGCAAGCAAGACCACCCATCGTTTTGACTGCTAATGGGAGAAGTAGTAATTTATGATGATCCCCGCGTACTTGTTGCGTTTAAGGCTGACTCTGAAGCGGCCTTGGATTTGTTATCGCTGGATGTCACATGTGACGGACAGAGGGACAGAGTGTGTGGAATCCCAAACCAGTGCACGGCCTCGTTTGTATGAATGCAGGAGTTGTAAGTGCCCTTGACAGCATGCCAATAATTGCATGGTGTCTTGAGATCCTGCCGGCACGTTTTAGGCAGCAAATATAAATAGAAAAATTAAATAGTTTTAAAATAGAAATAAATCGTCAGCTCTCGGAGTAGACGAGTATTTCATATGTGATTCGGGGCAACATTCACTCTGCTACAAACTGCATGGTAATTAAGTAAAGTATTTGTACTGTACAGAATTTCCTAAATACAGTCTCCCAAATTGTCGCCACAGTTTGCTACTTCAAAACGATGTCGTACAAGCACTTCCCAACGCTGAAGGAGAATAAGTTTAACAAGTTTTAAATGCTGACAACAAAAGAAGGACTATTGTAAAATACACAACATTATGTTGGCGCCGACACTGCCCCCCCCTAGCATGGGCTGTGATATTATTTATTTATTTATTTATTTATTTAAATCTTTATTGCACAAAGACAAAGGCGGGCTTATAATGCCGCTAGACATTCTATATTAGAGCGGTATTAAAACATTTTGCATTTTAATAAAGTGAATAAAATATTTTTTTTAAGATGTTGACAGATGTTGATATATATATATATATTCTATATCAGAGCGGTATTGAAACATTTTGCATTTTAAGAAAGTTAATAAAATACATTTTTTTAAGATGTTGACAGGCGGTGCTTGGCTGATCACCAGTGGAACTTTAAGGTCATAATATCACAGCCCATGCTAGGTAGATATATATATATGAAGAAATTCAGTAATAAAAGCAAAATAAAGATTTAGAAAATTAGCGTTTTTATTTTCGTTTGTTGACAAGGATAGAATGACAATTTACAGATGACATATTATGATAGATGAAATAAATACAAATGACGTTTTATTTCAATGAGGTCGCTACAGTACTCCCCCCCGAGTGAGGTGCTCATTGAGAGTAGCTCGCGGAACGATTACAGCTTCTAAATGTTCTCGATAGGTAAGTTCAATGAGGTCGCTACAGTACTATACTGTATATATATATATCCCTTTCAGCACAGTATTAGGCGTGCGTTATTACAACAAAAAAATCTAGCGGTCTCCAAATTCTGTTTTGCCGCTCTGAAACGCCCTCGATAGTTCGTGCACTCATCTAGCTACTTAGTTTATTATCTTTATTACATTGTTAGGACTAGTAAAGAAAAAAACATACAAAAGTGGTTTTTATTTCCTTATATACCTAACCCAACGCACGATTGTGCGTTAGAACATTAGAAAACGAATATGCAATTTATATTAGGGATTTTTTTCACAATTTTTACGAGATAATTTAGACCTTAAGGACCTCAAAGTTATGAATAAAACTTTTAATATTCAAAATATTTTTGTCGTGCTGCTTTCAGGAATATATAGGTGTTAGTATATAAATGTTATTGTTAAGTATCTATATCTGCATTCTGGAGCCCAGAATTTATTTTCCAGAAGGCAGTGCTCACTAATTGAAATTATTTGATTGATTCAATAATCATTACTGCCCCTGGAACACAGCGTCCTAGACCTCCACTAGATGGGCCTTCCAGAACATATATCTGGAGAATTTGGCCTACACTCGCCACGCTGGCGAAGTTGGTATTAGTGGAACCGGGACAAACGACTTAACGTGCTCTCCGAGGCACGGGAACGATGGTGTTGTAAATCTATGACAAATGTACGTAAGAAAAGTGTATTTCTCATTGGTATATGCCGGGTGGGTTTGAACCGACCTTTGTAGGATTTAAGGAACGCGTTCTACAACCGAGCCACCACTGCTGATTCAACGTACGTTAGTATATTTTATTTTATAATTATATCTAGTTCTATTGATTGGTTGTAATATATAATATAACCTCACTTATAACTATCACAAAAGTTAAGTACCCCCGTGTACACAAATTTTATACTATATGTACTAATATTGTGCAATAAAGTGTTTTATTATTATTATGTACATAATTGAAGCATTAACTTAATCATCGATGCAACGTATTCCGGTTAGAATTTAAACTTATTTGAATTGCGCAGACAGAAGTCTAAATTACACACGTGACTAAGTACCGTCTCCTTTCACAATAAGTTAAGGCATCTTTGACTTATATGTATGGCCTCGGCGTTTAACACATTCTTCTTAATACGGGTTTTAGACATTCATTTTATGTATTTAAATTTTTATTTTTATTTTAAAGCTGCTAGATATTCTATTATATCTAACCGTTGGGATTACTTTAAGCACTTAATTGAAAGGTGCAAAACTAAGGCTGGTAAGTGACATTTTCTTAAAACTGTGTCTCTCTACTATAGTTCAACAATGCCTCTTTACAGCAACTATAATCTTAAATGACATTTCCTTGTAAATGTGTTTAATTTTTTTCTTCTTTTCCAGCGACATTTTTTGTCTGACAACACACCTTTGTATATATTTGTGCAAAAAAGGTTTTATAACATATGCCTAAACTATTTTCGATTTTTCAAATGACCCGTCATTTATATTTTTATATCTAAGTCAAAGACCGAAAGTCAAGAGTTGAGGACTACAGTAATATCCGGGCTCGTCGCTTCACCGGGCAAGTCTGTGCAAATAACAGACCAGGTTCGACAATCAACTTGTTCTGTTCTTGAAAAAGGCTGCCAACTGTACTATTTTAGATGGAAATTCAAATGTACAGTCAACATAATCTATTTATGATTCATTGTTATTGCTCACCCGATCCCGAAACGTTTCGATACACTTAACTGGATTTATCGGAACGAAAGGTGGGTACTACCCCGACTCGGCAGACTGGGAAAATTACCACCATCAGTCCACCTACCACCTATTTGTTGTTCTCGTTGAAAGTATGTGCCAATTTTTACTTTCAAGGAGAACTAATATTGTAAGCTTGCCATCGAGATATTTATATAAAAAATACCATCTCTTGAAAGCAATATTACTAGATTGGTAGTAATAATTATTTAATTATAAATTGCAAAGAAAACTTAGTAATAAATATATTTTTAAAGAAGGATTTATGAAGTGTTAATTAAGGCTAAGACGAAACTTTGAACAACACAAATCTTAATTTTAAGGCGGTAAAGTTTTAAGCGGATTTCAGAGTAGAAAAGGTATCATCACGACCGTTTCCCCTTCGGGGTGGTCAGAAACCACGCTTATAAATAAGCAGATTCACATTTAGTCAACTTTACTATAAGCTATATCATTATAATTGGCAAGCTCATCGATGTCTCCAGCGTACCAAACTCGAGAACTATCACAATATTTTTAATGTATTCATTTACATTAATATTTTTTTTGTGTCCCGACCAGGAATCGAACCCGGTACCTCCGAGTCTAAATCCACGGACTTTACCGCTAGAACACGGAGGCAATATACACGTTTAATAGGTCAATCTTTCAACTTTATGGGGGGGAATAAAATCTTAGTTATTGAACTATTTTTAAAGGAAAATATTATGCTTAAGAAGGTTTACCGCATTCCTCTCACTCGCACAATCAAATATTTTTAGAAATGTTTGTATACCTAATTTTAGAGAGAGAAAAATAGCAAAAACAAACAAATATAGGAGAGTGAAGAGCATTCTAAGCATTCCATGGATTCACCGTGCGGGGGCCGGCTCCATCGTGTGTGGGTAAGAGATAAAAAGAATGGTGTCTCGAACTTGCGGTCGACAATATGCTGGTTTAAAAGGAGGCCTTCTTTTTATTTTATTACGCAATAATACTCTCACCATCCACTATTCCACTCCTTTCCCTACCCAACCAAATACTGTATGATTCTCTTAATAATAATAATAATAAAAACGTTTATTTCAAACAAAAGTTAAAAAAATAATATAGAGCTCGTTAGTGGTTAGTAACAATGTATTATTAAAACTATGTTACTATTGTTAGTACCTTATAACTATTTACTATGTTTATTACAACTGATGACTGTCTCCATCCAGTGTTCTTGGATGGGACAGTCAAACCGTGCAGCAATTGTTTTCAGAACACTGCTGTGACTACTTCTCAGGCGCTGCAGCAGTGAGGCCATTTTCTTGCGGCGGATCGCGTAGAAGTCATCTGTCCGCGCCTCTGCGAACATACCCGATGCACTGCAGCGCCTCGGCAGTCCCAGCAGCATTCTGAATGCATTGTTGTATTGCACGCGCAGGACTTGTAGGCTCGGCGCATATACGTTACCCACAGACCGCTCGAGTAGAATGATTGGCAGAAGGCCTTGAATAGGGTTATCTTGACTGGTTCAGTACATCGAGCAAACCTGCGTGCGAGCATATTGCTCCTCACCGCCAACGCCCTGCGCTCCCTCTCAATATCCTCATCATCACATATCGTCATCATGAGACACAAAAATATTCATTAATATAAATAAATACATTTAATTCATTTGTGATATTTCTCGAGTTTGGTAGGCTGGAGACATCGACGAGCTTGCCACTTGTCATGATTGGCCTATAGTAAAGTTGGCTAAATGTGAATCCGATTATTTATAAGCGTGGTTTCTGACTACCCCGAAAGGGAATCGGTCGTGATGGTACTTTACAGTTACTATAAGGGAACTGCCACTAAAACTGTTTAAATTAGGAGTCAAACAAACGCTGATTATTTTGTTAAATGTTTTTATTCGACAAAATAAATAATAAATAAATATTTCCAGACAGGTCACACAGCGCCATCTAGTTTCCGTGGTAAGCTACGAGGCTTGTGTTACTGAAACTAGATGGTTGATAAACTACATATTATACTTTTTTTTTTGTAAATATATATATATATATATACATATACATATAAACACCCAGACCGAGACAAATTATACAATGTACAACTTGCCCCCGGTGGGAATCGAACCCACGACCTCCCGAGTTCACAGCAACGTTTGTTACCACCAGACCACGGAGGCGGTCAAAAAGAATACCTAGACACTAAGCTCGACAAAGTCATGTGACTAAATAAATATTTGTATGCTAGAAATAGCGAAGCATGTGATATAGTACATATAACAATTAACATCACTGTACCTACCATCTTTTGACATTCGTAATAATCATCTAATTACTAGGTGAAAATGTTTCCGGCCATTTTGTTTAGACCTTATAAACATATATTATTGGCAGCAAGAGATACTTTTAACTGCGCATTTGTACTGTATACATTCCAATAAAGTCAATTGAAGACTATCAATGACTATGGAAGCTTCAGTCTTGTTGGTGTGGAGGTAAACAATTCCGAAGTTTGCAATATCACGCTTCACTCCTCTTCCATCGAACATTTCACTTGTAATGACACAAAGCCAGACTTTCGACACGATCACACACTCAACCTTCGCTAAGAATACGAACTACTAACTATAACACTTTACCTAGTTCAGTTTAAACGTAAGTTCGCTGGGACAACTTCTTAGGTTGAGGTTTCGTGGCATAAGATGAGCGTCAAGCTTACGAGTATTATAGTCCTGTTTCACTTGTCACAAAAAGCCAGACTTTCAACACGATCGCATACTTACTTATCCTACGCTAAGAATACGAACTACTAACTGTAACACTTTACCTAGTTCAGTTTAAACGTAAGTTTGCTGGGACAACTTCTAAGGTTATGGTTTCGTCGCATAAGATGAGCGTCAAGCTTATAGTCCTGTTTCACTTGCCAGACTTTCAACACGATCGCATACTTACTTATCCTACGCTAAGAATACGAACTACTAACTATAACACTTTACCTAGTTCAGTTTAAACATAAGTTCGCTGGGACAACTTCTTAGGTTGAGGTTTCGTCGTATAAGATAAGCGTTATGCTTATGACATTTTAAATTCTAATATAGTTTTATAACTAATATTTATTAAAATACCCGACGAGGCCCATTTACAGCCACAAACTAGACCTACATTATTATAATAAATATTAGGCTTAGAAGTGAAAGAGTATATATAATAATAATAATAAAATAACAATAATGGAAATTGGGGCTGTTTCTCGCCATACTGTATCACCCTCTCTGGCCAGGTATTTTGTTTATTTTTATTTATTTTATTCATTTATTTAAAACTTTATTGCACTATGTACAAGGAGCGGGCTTAATGCCGCTAGACATTCTCTGACAGCCAACCTTTGGGACAATAATAAGTATAACTTAGATCGAGGAGTAGGTGCGAAGACGTATTTAAGACTGATCATTATTAAATAATAACTATATTTATTAATAATATATATACTACATACTAATAGTACTTACATACATATAAACATAATTATACTACATACAATATCTACTTATACACGCTGTAGGGATCTGTTTAAGTAATGTGAGTATAACAATCTTTTGAATATTATTTTGTTGGATGCTTGCCGAATATTGACCGGCAAAGTGTTCCAAAGAGTTACTGCAACAACTGCGAAAGAGTCAGACATGAAACCAGAATGATGTGAAGTTATATTTGTTAAATTATAAATTTTGACTTAACCGAGGCCTGTTTTTCACTTGTCACACAAAGATATACTTTCCAGATCAGATCAACACGTTTACAAACCCAACCTTCGCGAAGAATACGAACTACTAACTGTAACACTTACTCTAGTTCAAATACAAGTCGCTGGGACAACGTCTATTAGGTTGAGGTTTAGTTTCATAAGCAAACAGTTAAGGAATCGTTTTATTATTTACAAGATAAAATCTTTCGCAAAAGATAATTGTAGCTGATGCCTAATATAATAATAATAAATATGTAAATTTATTTTTGAAATAATGCTTGACGACACTCAGGGCTGGGTGCAGGAAGGCTGATAATCTTTGGACAGATTTAAGGACGTGATTGGCTGAAACAATCAAAATGACAATTTAATTACTAATCACGTAATTACCTCAAGCTGCGCAAATACGCCAACCTCAGTACAGGTTACGAATTTGCGCCGTTTGGGGTCAAGACGATGGGCCCATGGGGACACTCAGCCAAGCGTCTGGCCAAGGAGTTGTCCAAACGGCTAACGGAGAAGTCTGGAGACAGGAAGACTGGCAATTATTTCTGCCAACGTATTAGCTTAGCTATACAGAGGGGAAATGTTGCCAGTCTTCTTGGGACTATCACTGAAGGGTCGTCTCTAGAGGACATTTTTTACTTATAGTTTATTTTTTATTAGGTTTAGTTTATATTTATTTTAATTTTTACTTTTAAGTAGTTTTAATTTATATTGTAATTATTTTGTACTGTTTGTATATTACTTTATTAAATCTAATCACGTAGCTTATATCAATATATTGACCATGGTTTATTTAAATTTTATTTTAACGATCATTTTTGCAACCGGCCATTAGTCATGTTATGTTTTACATAAATTTACCATAAACATTTTTAAATTTAATTGATTTTATTACAATAACATTTACGAGTATGTGTGTATTTATTTACTCACCCAAATATATTACAATAAACTATTTATATATATTTTTAAATCCTTTTATTTACGATAAAATAAAGTATCATCACGACCTTATTCCTTTACTTCGGGCCTATCATAACAAGTGGCAAGCTCGTCGATATTTCTAGCGTACCAGACTAGGAAAATATCACAAATAAATTAAAATAATAAAATATTATTATGTCCCGACCAGGAATCAAATCCCGTACCTCTGCGTTCAAATCCACGGACTTAACCACTCCATGTTAGAGTATTTATTACACTAATATAATAAAACTTTGTCGTGTTTAGAACCAATTTGATGTGGTCTTAATCGCTCGCTAAATACGCTACTCTTATCGCCCAGCGTATCCTGTGAACAACGTAAAAACAAAACGCAACTAAGACACTCGAATGAAAGCTATTTCAAACACTTACCGAAGAATTCTACTGGATATCAAAGGAAATTCAATAACAAAGATAGAGCTGTGGGAATTAATGAATACTGTCTGACTAGTGTCCATCTTTCAAATGAAAAATTTACCGAGCATCATCAAATATATATAGGTACGTGTATAGGACACAAATATGTAGTACATTAATTAATGATAGTACATTTTGTATTATTTAAATATTTTACAATACTGTAATAAGTACTTCATATTTTATATTTACATTTATTTATTTAAATCGTTATTGCACAAAATACAAAGGCGGGCGGCATTCTATGACAGTTAAACCTTTGGGACAACAAAAGCAATCAAACAATGAAAGGTAGGTGCAATTACAGGCTTAATGCAATAATATAATAAATATAAATAAATATTTCCAGACAGGTTACACAGCGCCATCTAATTTCCGTGGTAAGCTACGAGGCTTGTGTTACGGAAACTAGATGGTTGATAAACTACATATTATACTTTCTTTTTTTTTTGTAAATATATACATATTATACATCCAGACCGAGACAAATTATACAATGTAGAACTTGCCCCCGGTGGGAATAGAACCCACGACCTCCCGAGTTCACGGCAACGTTTGTTACCACTAGACCACGGAGGCGGTCTATATATAATATTTTTTTATGACATATAATAATTAATATATACTACCTAAAAATATTTAATTAATTTGTGATATTTCTTGAGTTTGGTACGCTGGAGACATCGAGGAGCTTATCATTAAACAAACGGCTACAGTTGGGCCTTCCAGAATATAGTTCAGGAGAATTAGGCATACACTGTATCTTAGGCTGATATGATAGTTTGGCCTAGTCTGATGTAAATTTTATTCACAATTTATTAACTATTTTACAAGTTGGTATTAGTGGATCCGAGGCATGCGAACGGTTTATCGTAATCTATGACAAATGTACTTAAGAAAAGTATTTCTCATTGGTACATGCCGGGGTTCGCACCGCGTACCTTTTTGGATTTTAAGTAAACCGGTCTTACAACAACCAACTCTAGTCGGGATACAATAATTATTTTATAAAGAAAATACTTTATATATCGTAACAATTACAATGGTTACAAAAAAATATATATGCAAGGAATAAATCTAAGCCTATAAACAGACATACAGGTGTGGCGATAAATAGGTGGTCAGCTCATATAGAATACTAACCGTAGTATAGCTTGTAGGACACGCTCAGAAAGGCCACATTACGGCGAAGCTTCAGCGATTTGGGCTCTTGACGCTTTGACCGTCTAGGACTCTTTGTTGCGGCCAGAGCGACAACTAACCGCGGGGCGCGGGGTCCGGGGCAGCGATACGACGGTGGACAGCTTACACTGCTGACAGTGCAGCCTACGGCCTTGAAGAGCGAGGTCGCGCCACTCATTACGATTTTTAACAAAAACATTCTTAGCCTATGTCTAGGCAGTTAGGGCTTTGCCAATATACTGGTGAGCTGAGAAGAAGTCTTTTATTTACCTGACCATCAGCCGCCACACTCTTTGTTCTAGGGGATGTGATGTCTGATGTCATGTGGAGCCGGTATCTCCGCGTCTAAATCCACGGTCTTGAGAGCTAGACCAAGTTTTTCTGCAAAAAATACCCTTTATTGTGTTGATCTGAGGTTAATGCCCATAAACCTAGAACAAAATTATCACGGAATAATAAAAACGTACTATACCTAAGTCAATGACTTTCATTGAGTGAAATTTCCTTTGTACAAACAACCACATATTATGTTATACATTTATGTTCTAAACTAAGCCTTATTATATTATAATAAGGTTTAAAGTGTTTATTCCAATATGTAGCTTTCTTAAAGACTCGCGACAGAACGAAAGTAGAAATAAAGCTGGAAACAAATAAACGGACACGACTTAAACGTTGCCTTAGAACGGCACAACACATAATTCGCTGCCAAGTTAGTTCTACTCATTGCAACTTCTGTCAATTTCTTTTTCTAAAGGTAATGAGTCGGTGAAAAACATCTTACATTGACGACATAACATTTAAATATTAAAATTATTATTACAACAAAACAACGCTCTCTTGTTTTTATTTATTTAAAATTACATTAAAATTTAAATTTGAATATTATTTTACTGATAGTGGTAATTTTTCCAGTCTACTGGGGCGGGGAAGTATCCACCGTTCGTGTCGATTCATGGACCTTGTGAATCACTCACCATCAGGTGGGTGCAATATCACTTGTCGTGCCAGTATAATAATAATAATAGTAAGGCAATATTGTATTAAAAAAATATGTTATTATTATTTCTTCCAATTTTTTTTTACATAATATAAAATTAATCACTAAACTATTATTATTATATATATATAATATATATATATATATAATATATATATATATATATATATTATATATTCATTTGATTTGATTTAATTTGATTTGATCTGATTTAATTTAATTTGATTTAATTAAAAAAAAACAGGGAGATTAAAAACTGAGGATTGCGCTTTGTTACAAAAAGATGTAGAAGAGAATGCAAAGTTTTTTTTTTTTTTTTTTAATATTATTATTATTATTTTTTTTTTATTCAATTAGATTTTTTTAAGACATTTTATTGTTTTATAGATTTAGGTTTTAGATTTTTTTATACATTTTAGACATTTCGTTATAATCGTAGAACAGTGTTGGATTTAAAAAAATCTGATTTTATATAAGTATAGTTTTATATTGATTGTGGTCTGTAATTTATAGTGCAAATATTAGAAAGGGCTCCAAAATGAAATCTAGAAGGTTTGCACTTATTATGAGACTATTATTAACTTAAAAAAGAAGTGACAAAAAAACAGTTATTTAACTTTGAATGGCCGTCATGAAAATTTTAAATATAGCAGATCCGTCACTGTTCTACGATCATGACGATTTTATTGTTTTATAGATTTAGGTAAATTTAGATTTTAAGTAATTTTAGTTCTTAGATTATGTTATGTTTAGTTCATAGCTGACTTGATTATTGTTTAACTGTTGTGTTATAGCATGTGGTGGTCGCCTATAATAGGTGCAGCATCAGACTTTTGATTTAGCCTTAGATACAAATGCATGGGAGCTGTTGGCACTGTTGGCGACCCTATTATTAATAAATAAAAAAAATATATTGTTTTGCGACGCTTTATTAGGCAGAAGCTAGCCAACACAAACTGAACCATAATTTAATAAATGTTGTCAATATTTATTGTTTTTTTTTTATTAAAATGCCAATATTTGACATGGTCGTTACTAACAAACATGACCAGAGCAATTTTGTTTTGAAGTAGGTTTTCGAAAAACAAGAATTCCCTAATTATAAATCTATGACTATAAGTTTATTAAATAGCAGATGCTTTTTAAAGTTATATCGTTTCAAAAAAAAGCCTAGCTACCCTTACTTTAGGTTCACAACTTGTAGTGTTTCCTAAAGCAAGACCAAGACCAAGACTTAGCCAGTCTTCGTCTTGGTCTTGCATCAGACAAGATAGTCTTGGCCTTGCACACTTAATCTTGGTCTTGGTCTTGAACTTGCGCAAGAGTCTCGCAAGACATATTTGCAAACGAGCTCTCCAAGTTCCAAATACCTAAGCGTTAATTTTATTCCCTTATATTTAAAATGACGGACACGACGCAATTACAGTTTATTGAAAAAGTAAACCTTAATTCCAATTAAAAAAAATATTTTAACAAAAGGTGGAACAAACTTCCTCTGGTTATTAGACGGGCGCCGTCTATTAATATATTTAAAAATCTACTTATCGCTCACTTTCTTAACAAACAACATAGATCTTCCTAGTACCTATATCTATCATACTATTTTTATTGTTTTTTTTTTTATTATTATTTTTTTATTATACGGAGCACGACATGTGACACCGCGCCCACCTGGTGGTAAGCGGTACGCGAGGTCCAAGAATGGGAGCAACTGACGCCAGCCTCGGACGACCGACATCAGTCCCTACCACTATGCCTATAAAGATGCTTTTTCACACTTCGTTTGAAGGACTCCAGGTTATAGGAGTGGGGAAATACACTGGCTGGGAGAGCATTCCACATCTTCAGCGTGCGACAGATGTAAGAGTCTCCAAATTTGTATGTACGCGTAGGGATAGTGGCTACGGTATGTGGATGCATATTTTATCCTGTGCGAGTGGTTCGGTTGCGGAATAGAGAAGAAGGGATAAGGTTGTGGAGCTCTTCAGAACATTCACCGTAGTATAGCTTGTAGAATACGCTCAGGGAGGCCACATCTCGGCGAAGCTGCAGCGATTCGAGAGTTTTGGACACTGTAGTATCGTCCACTATTCAAATAGCCCGCCTCTGTAGGACATTGAGAGCATCTGTAAGGTGTAAGGTGTAAACAGTTCTATATACTTACCTAGTTTCGTATTTGTGTATATATATATGTATATATAAATTTATGTATTTAAGTAGATTAACTATCATTAACTAAATTATTTTATGTATATTAATTAAGTGATATTTTATAAATTTATTCTTTTAAAAGTAATGTATTATTCTGTATTAATGTGTATTCTGGAGAATTCGTTGAAATAATAATATCACATTAGTAATAAAGATCCTGCTGTGAAACAAACTTCGAAATATTCTGCAAATGTCATCGGCAAATTAATGGTGAAAACCAATATTTTTATCTGTAATATGCTCCTGATCTAAGGTCTGGGCACACTGGATACATACAGGTACTTTTGTTCGTCAAGTGCTCCTTTTTTTTTGAAAAAATAATATGTGCTGTGCTTTTTTATTTTCTTCAATATTTATTTTGATTTAAGTGCTGTGCTGTGTCATATATTCTCTGGTGTAATGCTGGCGTGTTTTTATAGTTTGTATTAATAGTGTTTATTTATTTTTTGTTATTATTTAATTTTTCGTTAAGTATAGGTAATAGTCATTTATTTTGAATTTTATATGTTTTATAGGTTATTAGGATATATTTTTATTTTATATATGAAATGCAAGAGCTCCAAAGCTGGTATGGTGCACACTGATGGAGGGGGATTCTGTAACCACATCGCAAGTTAATCTTTTACAGTGTCCTAAATGTTCCCAGGTTCGTTTTTCAAGGGGAAAAAAGGTCTAAATATTCACCTTGGTCGTGCGCACAAGGAGAATCTAAGCGCGAGCTGCCCCCTAACTAGCGCTCCAACAAGTAATAACCCAAATTTTTCTATCCCTTTTTACAAACTGTTAAGTAACCTTAAACATTCGACTCCAATTTTAAAGCGAATTCCTAGAGGTGCTAGAATCGCAGTAGCCAATGCGCTATCTAATTCCATTAGACGCACGGTAAACGAAAACTCCATAGAAGCCTGGGAACAGCTACTCACATTTCCTTACAGAATTCTTCATGCAAAAAAAGAAACTAATTCTACCGCAAAGTTAACTTTAACCAATCAAATAAAACAAAATTGTTATAGTCCCCATAATATTCAAAATTTAGATTTACACAATGTTAAAAACTTGAAGAAGTCAAATTTTAATGTCTATAAGCAGGTTGAATCTAAAGTCAGTGAGGGAGACTTGAAGGGTGCTGCGGGGCTTTTATTTTCGAGTGATGTGATCGCTCCAGATACCCCTGACACCGTAGCAGCTCTCGCCAGCAAACATCCATCTCCTCTAATAAATGATCTTCTTCCCGATCCTCCATCTACCTCAGACCTGACCCTTCAAGTTACGTCAGATCAAATCTACCAGGCTATTTTATCCTTTAGAAGTGGTTCAGCTGGAGGATTAGATGCACTTACACCTCAACATTTAAAGGATCTTCTATGTTTTTCAGTTGGAGATACTGGTGAAAAACTCTTGGAAGATTTAACGGCCTTGGCAAATCTTATGTTGGCCGGTAAAGTCAACGCAGAAATTACGGACATACTATACGGTGCTAACCTTTGTGCTCTATTAAAAAAAGATGGCGGAATCAGACCCATAGCTATCGGCACTACCTACCGCCGCTTAGTAGCCAAAATTGCTGCTAAGAAAATTTCAGAATACCTCAGATCTTTTTTTCAACCCTTTCAGCTTGGCTTCGGTTCTAAAGGAGGCTGTGAAGCTATTGTCCATTCCCTACGTACCTTTTTATTAAATAACGGCGGTGAGGTTTTATTAAAGGTCGACATAAAAAATGCCTTCAACTCTGTAGACAGAAATGCCATGCTGACATAAGTTAAATCACATATACCTTCTGTTTTCAATTTTTTGTGGCAATGCTACAGCTCCCCGTCTAAGTTACTATATAAAAATCATTTAATCTCTTCTTCAGTTGGCTGTCAACAGGGTGACCCTCTCGGCCCAGCGATCTTCAGTTTAGCGATCCATTCCATCATTCAAAATTTAAAGTCTAAATTTAATGTCTGGTACCTTGACGACGGAGCTCTGGGAGGAGACATCCATACTGTTTTAGATGACCTTTCCACTCTAATCGACAGCTTCAAAAAAATTGGTCTTAGTCTAAATTTCTCAAAATGCGAAATTTTCGTCTCTGCCCCGGATACACTAAAAATATCAACTATTGAAAAATTTAATAATATTGCCCCAAATATTAGTGTGTTGGACAAAACGTCGCTCCACATACTAGGCTCTCCGGTGTTCGAAAATTCTTTTCCTTCTTTCATAGATAAAACAATTGCAAAATTTAATCTCTGCTCCGATCGTTTATTAAAAATAAATTCCCATATGGCCTATTACATCATCCGTCATTGTCTTTTTGTCCCAAAATTTACCTATATTCTAAGATGTTGTCACATTTGGAATGTTCCCCACCTTTTGCTTATTTTGGACAACATTGTTAAAAAAACCCTTTCATCCATAATAAACATTTCTTTCGAAGACAGATCCTGGTGCCAGGCATCGTTGCCAATCCGTTTCGGTGGTATAGGTGTCCGACAAATTTCTAGCGTGGCTTTACCGGCTTTCTTATCATCTGTCCATAGCACTGAAAGCCTTATAAACAAAATTTTAGTTAAATGCTTTACCTCATATAATATTTCATATATGGCAGAATCTGTAAGCGCGTGGAAGCTTGCTTGCCCCAATACGTCCGTCCCGACTCTCACTGCATCACAGCGCCGGTGGGACGAACCGCTTTGCCGATTGGTACGGGATCAACTTTTAAATACGTCAACCAATATGGCAGAGCGTGCTCGTCTTCTGGCGGTGTCGAAGTGGGAATCGGGACTGTGGCTCCAGGCTCTCCCTTCATCTTTTGTTGGAACTCTTTTCGACAACAAATGTTTCAGCACCATAACCAGCCTACGTCTAGGAGCTCCTTGCACTTTTCCACATCGCTGCCAATGTGGAGACAACGTCGGGGCACTCGGCCACCACGGCCTTTCCTGCAGCAAGAGCACAGGTCGCATCCCAAGGCACGCCTGTCTCAATGACGTCATTCGTCGGGCCCTTGTGTCTGTGGGTTCGCCAGCAATATTAGAACCCAGTGGCATGGCCCGCGACGATGGCAAGCGGCCCGATGGAATGACGTTGGTTCCATGGAGGATTGGTTTGCCTTTAGTGTGGGATGCCACCTGTGTGGACACCCTGGCGCCTTCCCACTTGTCCTTGACTTCTAAGGACCCAGGCGCTGCTGCATTAAAAGCAGAGAACCTCAAGCGGCGGAAATACACTCAGCTTATTGGGAGATGTGTTTTTGCGCCGTTTGGAGTTGAAACTCTCGGGCCGTGGGGACCAAGTGCACACGAAATTTTCAAGGCGTTGTCAAAACAGCTCGTCAACACCTCGGGAGACAAAAGGGCTGGGCAATATTTGGGCCAAAGGATCAGTATTGCCATTCAACGTGGCAATGCTGCCAGTATCCTTGGCACCTTGCCCATTGGCAGCGATTTGGAGCAAATTTATTATTTATAATAATTTTTATTTTGTTTTTTCTTCATTTTAGTTTTTAGTTATATTTTTATTTATTATTTAAGGTTTATTTTTATGAATAGTAATTTATGTTTTAAGATGTAAGCTTTTAGTTTAAATAATATTTTATTATTTTTTTAAATCATTGTACCTTATTTTCTTCGAATAAAAAAAATTATATTTAAAAAAAAAAAAAAAAAGTAGTAGTATGTAACGATTATTATGTATTGTATGTAAATTGTATATTTATAATAATGCACCCCGCAAATCCTCTACCACACTCCCAAAGGTTAGCTGTTATAAAATGCCGAAAGGCATTAAGTTCGCCCTTGTACATTACTTTTAAGTTTTTTGTGCAATAAAGAGTTTATAAATAAATAAATAAAATTAAGAAATAATATATGTGTAAGAGTCTTGCGAGACTCTTGCGCAAGCCCAAGACTAGGTAAGTCTTGGTATTGGTCTTGCAACCATATCACTGCTCTTGTTCTTTGTCTTGCAAAAAATCAAGACCAAGACCAATACTGCAAGACCAAGACCAAGATTGGGCAACACATACGACGTGTCGCAACCAATTAATTAGTCCCCAGCTTTACACAGAAAAAGTTCATTCGGTATTCGCAAAGAGTTCGCGATCGGGTAACTTCCAATGTTAGGTTATTTCAATAAGAATATCTTGAGTATTGACTGAAATCATTTGTGAAACTGATCTTAAATTGTACTTAACATTTTATCCTTGACTTTTTTCCATCGACACGTGTAATAATTGCTGCAACTTGCGGAAATATTCCAGGTTATGAATTGGCGCCGTTTGAAGTCGAGACTCAGCCAAGCGCAAGCTAAAACTTGGCAGGTCCCTGGTGTGGGATACCACATGTGTAGACACATTAGCCCCATCACACATCCTTACACACACATTTCTGTTGAGAACCTCAAGGTGCGCAAACAATTTAGCCAACTTTGGTAAAGGATTTGCGCCGTTTGGGGTCGAGACGATGGACCAAGTGTCTGGCCAAGGAGATGTCCAAACGCCTAAAGGAAAAGTCTAGACACAGGAAATCTGCGTTTAAAATTTAAATAAATGACAAATAACCAAATAATTAAGTAACCTTAATTTTTAATTCTTAATTCCCCGGGTCAGCTACTACAATAAGAAATAAAGAAAAAAAACTGATCAATGTTATATTCATAACTTTTTTTTATACTAGCACGGCATGTGACCTTGCAACCCACCTGAAGGTAAATGATGTGAGAGGTCTATAAATGTTAGCAACTAAACTTGACGTCAGTCCCTAACACTATATCGAGTTAACGGCAATTCGAGCCTGATCCCGAAATGTGTGGATACACTTTATTGGGTTTATCGGCACGAGCTGTGGATACCTCCCCGCCTCGGCAGACTGAGAAAATTATCATCAATCCGCCTATTATACCATATTTTTTTACAAAAATAAGTTACTCGTATTTAATTTTTCAAATCAAAATTTGAACAGAAAAAAAAAATAGGTATAAGTCTGTTCGATTTTGTTCAAAACTTTAGTAATACGTGGAAAATTGCTTATAAGAGTACGGATGAGATATTTCCTCGCCCAACTTTAAGTACAGGATAATTTGTTACGGGAAAAGTTCGTACCTGACTCTTCAATATTGGTAAAATGTGATCAATACAGCAAGTAGTGTCTACACTGCTTATCAGTGCCATCGTGCAACAAGGTATGGAGGTGATTCGTTTTGCTGCAGTGCAGACTGGTTGAATTTTCCGAATTATGTCTATTTTTTTTTTACATCAGGAAATCGCTACCGGATACCCCCCCAAGTCGGGGGACAGGGGGGAGGTTATGTCGGACTCTCTGCGACTAAAACCTGATGGTGTTTCTCTTGTAACCTCGATTTGGATGGCGGACGGCGGGAAGCATTGTGCACACGACCACTGCCCGCTGGCTTCGCCCGCTAGCGTGCGGGCACCTTCTTGGCGAGGAGGGAGAGAGAGACTCCCCTCCCTCGCTTCGGAGAGGCGCGCGGGAACAACCGCAAGCAAGTGACACCACTCGGAGAATTAGGTCTATTTAACTCAACTACTTTTAATTGGTTTGACAAATTATACCACCTCCCGTTTTAAATTGAACGCTTAAATTTAAATACACTATAACTGCCTCCGTGGTCTAGCGGTTAAGTCCGTGGACTTAGGACTCGGAGGTACCGGATTCGATTCCTGGTCGGGACACAAAAATATTTATTAATGTAAATGTATTATTATATTTCTCGAGTTTGGTACGCTGGAGACATCGACGAGCTTGACACTTGTCATGATTGGCTTATAGTAAAGTTGGCTAAATGTGAATTCGCTTATTTATAAGCGTGGTTTCTGACCACCCCGAAAGGGAAACGGTCGTGATGATACTTTACTTTACTTTTAAATAATAAGTGGATCTATACAAAATATGTAACATTTCATTTATTTATTTATTGTAGTTTATCTTACTAACTAATGAATAACAATAAAATAGAAAAACTAATTTAAAATATATATTAATTTTCCTTACATCATTACAGCCCCTAGACCACAGTTGGAGATGGGCCTTCCAGAACATATATCTGGAGAATTTGGCCTACACTCGCCACGCTGGCCAGACGAGTTGGCTAGGATCTAATGTCAACTTTTAATGAAAATTCATTAACGATTACACAAGTTAGTATTAGTGGAACCGGGACCGACGGATTAACGTGTTCTCCGAGACACGGACAAATTTCTAAGCATTCCTGGATTCATCATTCATGAGTCATGGGTAAGAGATGAGAAGAATGGTGTCTCGAGCTTGCGACCGACAATACGCTGGTTTAAGACAAGTAGGCCTCCCTTTTTATTTTATTGTGCGATAATACGCTCACCATCCACCATTCTACTCCTCTCCCTACCCAACCAAATACTGTATGATTCCGTTAATGCCGTCTTGGAAGCTCGTTCTATAAATGTATTAACGGCAGACCTGCTTAGGCCCAATTCTTTCAGTAAGTGATGCAAAGATTTTGCTGGAACTCCTCTCGCACCAACTTCCACTGCGTAAAGCTGAGTCTTGAACTCGTTCCTAATCATTTCTTCTGTGAGATCATAATATTTATTCGACTTCAAGTTGTGGTCTTTTGGAATATTTGATTCCCACGGAACGGTAAGTTCAATAAGGATAACTTTTTTCAAGTTCCGAGTAAGCACTAAGAGGTCTATTTATTTATTTAAGGACAACCAGTGGTCGGTTACATTATTGCTTACTTAAAAAGTAGGACATAAATTCAACGATAAATGTACCACCTTTAGGTGCCACAACATGCACAAAATACAAGTGGTATATATATATATATATATATGAATAATTAAAAAAATATAAAATCAAAATCAAATTAAATTAAATTAAATTCTAAGTTTAGACAAACAAAAAGCTTAATAAAAAATATGAAACACGTCTTAAAAACATAAAATAAAATATTGTACTTAATCTAATTTAATATTAATAGGAACAATGTATCTTAACATATAACTTAAATTTTGAAAGCGAATCGTTGAACATATCTATTTCTTGACCAATCTCTTTATATTTTTTTGATAATCTAGATACAGGAGAACTTTGTTTAAGAATAGTTCTGGCTTGAGGTGGGCGTAGTAGTGCAGTAGGATATCGTGACAGTCGGTTTGGAATCCAGATTTTAAATAATATGACAAATGTACGTAAGAAAAGTGTATTTCTCATTGGTACATGTTGGAGGGGTTTGAACCGACCTTTATAGGATTTTAAGGAAAGCGTTTCTACAACACCGCGCAAACCCCGTTTAATTATGAAAAAAATACTAATACTGTCTTGGCAGCTTTTTTTTTTAATCTTGTGTAATTGTCTTAATTTTTAGATAGTATATATTTAATTACGTCAGCCGCATAGTCCTTGCCAGAAAAGTTAGTAATACAAGTTTCTTAACACGAATAAAATCGTTTTGCGAGTAATATCGTCTCCTTAAAATAGCATTAACCTCTGCCCTGGCGGCCATATTTTATGTTAACGGCGTGAAGTCGCGAGGGGAGGGCTTCCAACAAAATTTATGTATGGCCGCGATTAAATGACTCCATCTTACTGCTGGATGTTGGCTTTTCCTAAGAGACCTGTGGTCTTATTTATTTATTTAATTCTTTATTGCACTATGAACAAGAGGCGGGCTTAATGCCGCTAGACATTCTCTAACAGCCAACCTTAGGATGGTTAAGAGTGTAAGGTAGGTGCAACTCATATAATAGTTAAGTTAAATATTACTTATATACTTTGTAGAGGATAGGTATATAAGTCCCGTCCGCGTGGAATGGTGGCAAGAACGCTGGCTGCATTTCCCCGCTGAATTGCAATACTGATTCTTTGGGCGAAGTAAGAGCCAGCCCTCATGTCACCGGAGTATATCTATCGGATATCCCGATTATCCGATCTCTATCCTTAGTATTATTATTAATTTTATTTTGTAAATATTTTTGCGCAGTGGTGGCTCGGTTGTAAGAACGCGTATCTTAAATCCTACAAAGGTCGGTTCAAACCCCCCCGGCATGTACCAATGAAAGAGAGGCAAAGGAAAGCACGTAAAGCCGTCGGTCCCGGTTCTACTAATACCAACTTGTGGAAACGGTAATAAATTGTCATTAAAAATTGACATCAGATCCTCGCCGACCAGATATATGGAAGGCCCATCTAGGATGCTGTGTTCTAGGGGATGTAATGAATGAATGGTTATGATGGAGAAGCCAAAAAAATGACACTTCTGACATAAGGTTTCTCGATTCATAGAAATAGTTGTTTGTTTCTATCAATAGAGTAACACATTAATCAAGCGGATACATAATTATTTCTTCTACATTATCATGTCAAAATAATGTAGTTTCTTGGTATGATTTTGTGTTAATAGTATAGGTATGAGGTACTTTATGTTAGGCGATAACTCGAACGCTTTGAAAAATGTTTCCCAAGTTTTACGAGGTGCAATGATATGTTTCATGTACGATTTTATGTAAAACCTTTTGTCAGCTTTTATGGCTTAAAGTAGAGCTGCTGATGTTAGCTTTCATATTTTAGCTGTCACTAGCACTTAGCTTGTTAAACTTTTTTGGAAAAAATAAATTTTATCACGGTCATAATCCTTAGTCATATCAGCACGGGGTCACCTCGCGAAGTGTGCAGACACATTACTTACTTCACTCTATCGTACAGAGCTATTTATGTAGGATGTTACGGAAAGCTTTTTCACAGCCGAGACACCACCGCGCTTTTGTATTTTTTTTATACTATGTATGTATATAGTTTGTATGAAGAAATTGTGTCACTTCCGACATGTGTTTGTTTCTATTAATATAATAACACATTAGTCTAGAAGACCGTCGACTTTCGGGTTGCACATAGGCATGTAGTCTACCTTAATTCTGACTTGCCTGGTGGGTTACTGCTGTACCAGGTATTGTATTCTCATAGGTACTGATAACTAAATTTAAAAGTTTATTAATTGATTGTTGTGGTGCAGTTCTGTATATGTTTTATTTTGTAAATCTGATATAGCTGAGTTTTCCTTGCAGATTCCTTTCTCAGTCAGATTAAACATTAACAGGTCACTGGAATTTGCTAATTTGCTAAGCTGCTGGTCTTCTGCTAACAGCTTACTTATTGGACCACTTTGCTGCTTAGTCTTCTACTAGCAGGAGTAGAATCATTCAAAATAATCAAATTAATGACGTTTCATAAATGCCTGTAATAGGTTTACGTGAATAAAGATATTTTGACTTTGACTTTGACCATAAAAAGTCATTCCGTATAATGATAGTTAAATACAAATATAGTCATGCCAATAAAATAAGCATATAAATATAGCATTAAATCATATTTATATAGAATATATTGAAAATCTGTAGGTACTTATATACAAAACTGTTGAAAAGATAAATGTGTAAATGATACATGAAAGTGTACGTCACTTGAAGTTAGGAAAAGAGTCGAAGGGTATGAAAACGGAAATAGACTTTCTCCGAACGTTCAGACAGATGATTTATGACGTATGACCTTTTAAAAGCCTGTCCACACTGTAGCGATACAAAATACCGTTATTGTAAAAAATGTGATCACGGACAGAACTCAGGTATCAATTTTTTTTTTATATATACATACGCTATACTGCGTGGAATTTATTTAAGAGATTTTTTTATATATAATAATCTAGAATAAAAATGAAGAACTATGTATTTTTCATTTTAATTATTTAGTAATAAAATCTTAAGTTATAGTGCAGAGAAGTTTTCCTAAAAATATCGCCACTCATATAGAGCCTAATTAAGTAGGTAGCGAGAGGTCGACGACCGCGCGAACTTTGACTTACGTAATTCTTTTCTCTCTCTATTTCATCTCTCTGCTGTGGGCATTATTATTAATTAATAATAACACTCCCCAGCCTTTAGGTATTTATCACGATGGATATTGCGATTTTCTGATGCAGCCTTATTCACCATGCAGTAGTGTTTGTTTTTCGGATAATGTTTTTTTTTTTTTTTAAAGTGACCTGTTGTTATTTTAAATCGAGGTTTTACTAATGACGCCTAAACCTTAAAAAAATATTTGCACTTATGACAATTACACGCGGCATGTATAAATAAATGTATTAAAATTGATATTTTGCAATTATACTTAATTAAACCCATTTTTATCGATAAAACTGACAAAGGAATCCAGTTTTTTTTAAATAATTAACCGAATGCGGTTAGAGAAACAGTTAGTGAATACCTTTAACTTAACACTCGCCACGCTGGCCAGACGGGTTGGCGAGGCTCTGATGTCAAATTTAAATGACAAATTATTAAGGCTTCCACAAGTATTAGTGGTATTAGTGGAACAGGGAACGGCTTAACGTAATCTCCGAGGCACGGGAATAGTGGTGTTGTAAATCAATGACAAATGTACGTAACGTACATGCCCTGGGGGGGGGGGGGGGCGACCTTTGTAGGATATTAAGGAAAGCGTTATTATATAAGTAATTATATATATAATTTAAAATTACTTATATATATAAGTAATTCGCTTATTATTAATAAGCGACACGATTGTCTTAATAATCTGCCTTATTCAAATCGCTATTTAGTTTTTTTTTTGAATTTAATTTCGCTGTTCGATATAGAGTCATTAATATTATGTTAATAATAATATAAACAATATGTTAATGTCAAGTCAAGTAGCATTGTATTTTGTAACCTACGATGACGACCCAATTAATTTCAACTTACGTTAAGTTTTTTTTTTGATGAATCATTAGATAATTAAAATTAATTCACGGCTGTAAAGAGGCCGTGACAGCTTTACATAGTTCAGGAACTAATAGGTATAATATACATAGTATATCATGCTCCACCATTTCCCCAACTCCGATATTGATACTATGACGTGAATGGTGAATTAAGATTTATGGGGTAGAGGACTCCCCTAAGGGCACAAATAAATATCTCTAATTGTCTATACCTCGATGGTAATTGAAAACGTTCCATGTCAGGGTGACCAAAATGTTTTATGCTAAATAATATGAAAGTAAATGTTCGATGCCGCTTTACCAAACTGTAGGGATAGTATTTTCTTTGATTTTAGAAGTGCCTTTTACATAGTTATCCTAATTAATTTTAATGCATCATTGTTATTTAGTATTGTCGAATTATCTCGTTTAAGGCCCTTAAGTAGTTCTCTGAATAGCTCCACTGTCACCAGCGAAGTGTTTAAGTGTCGTGCGACAAAGCTACAGGCGTTCCTCAAGGTAGCATTCTTTCGCAGCTTTTGTTTTTTTAGTTTTTTTAATATTACAAAGCATTTTCTTGATAGTAAGGTTGGAAGGCCCACTGCCTCTGCCAAGTCAGAGTATTTCGATCAAGTGTACCAACCGATGCTGAGGGAAAAGCCTGCAACCAGAGAGCCGACGAAAAATAGTGTGTTCATAAAACATCATATATCCATTTTAAACCCCAATATTTGGTTTTTGCTGGTTAAATAAAATTAAATACAAGCTCCAAAAAGCATTGTCACAGTATTGTAGGTGCTATCTAACGTGAATTGTGGTGGCGATTCAGAGGGGTGGTCAGACAGCGTATCGATTTCGTCTGGTACATACATTTATGGAGAGCACCGTGGCGTGATGGAGAAAACTGACTCAGACAATCGGTGTGATATTTATGAATAACAATTAAATAGTAGTTTTCTTAAAATCCTACAAAGGTTAGTTCAAATCCTCGGCATGTACCAATGAGGAATACATACACGTACATTTGTCATAGATTTATAACACCACGTCCATTTCCGTACCTCTGAGAGCACGTCAAGCTAATACCCGGTTCCACTGATACTAACATGTGGATTCGTTGATAAATTTTCATTTAAAAATTACATCAGACCCTCGCAGACCGTTGGCTAGCGTAACGAGTGTAGGCCAAATTCTCCAGATATATATGTTCTGGAAGTCCTATCTCCGATAGTAAAGGTCTAGCGATAGTATAAGTTTTTACTAAGCGGCGCAAATACATCGACACCTTGGGGTAGAAAAGTTGTATAAACCATTTTACCCAAAATGCGTTATGAATGCAGTCTAAAAATCTGATTTTTACACTCTATTTAATCTTTGTACAAAAAAAAAAGTTTTCTATTGCATAGAACATTAAAATATATGAAATCTCACTTAATAGGGTCAATATACCTAAAAGAACAAAAAAGTTATTAGCCAAATTGTTTTTAATGTTTATAGATATTTATTTACTAATGAAACAGTATAAACAATTACAATATTAAATTATTAAAACGAAAACCTTATATTAAATGAATTATATTACATTAAAAACTAAATTAAACCTAAAATAAAATAAAAACTAAATACTTACAAAAAATAGCTCCTCCAAAACACAGTCCTGTGTCATGGTGCCCAATACGCTGGCAGCATTTCCCCTCTGAATTAAGGTACTATAGAACGCCTTTAGTTTTGATTCCCATAGGCCCATCGTTTCTACAGCAAACGTCGAAAATAAGTAACTATTGCAAATCCTTCTATATTTTCGACGCTTGCTGATCCGTTGCAGCACCAGCTCAAACAGAAAGGCCTTGATGGTGGGAAGGGTCTCGTAAATCCCAGCAGGTAAGATCCCATACCAGGGTTTGGCACAATCTCCAAGGTACTAATGTCATTTCGTCTGGACGCTTACCGTCGTCTCTCTCTCATCTCTCTTTCGGGGTGGTCAGAAACCACGATTATAACTAAGCGGATTCACATTTAGCCAACTTTACTAAGGCCAATCATGACAAGTGACAAGCTCGTCGATGTCTCCAGCGTACCAAACACGAGAAATATCACAAATAAATTAAATGTATTTATTTACATTAATAAATATTTTTTTGTCCCGACCAGGAATCGAACCCGGTACCTCCGAGTCTAAATCCACGGACTTAACCACTAGACCACAGAGGCAGTTTTTTTTACAAATTATTTAGTTGTTAAATTATCCTTACAAATAATAAAAAAATGAGAACGTTGCTATGTCTCTATCTCTACATCTGTCTGTCTCTCCGTCCGTTAGCCTTCCATCCAAGGTTCTAATAATTGGATTTTTTTCTCATTTATACTATGTCAACAAGTTCTTTATTTATTTATAAAAATGAATATATCAACTATCTTTATAATTAACACAAAAGTATTTGTTCCAATGTTTTTAAGATTCTATAAAATATTTTTTGAAACTTTCGCCTCTTTATGTCGATAATGGTTCAAAGGCATTTTTAAGGAACTTATTGATATCGACATAATTTATACCTTTTCCGTTATAATGGGTCCCTAAATGACAAATAAAATAGCTGGCATTCCCGGACAATTTAAGAGTCAATAAAAAGATCATAATCACTACCAAACGAAAAGAAATCCTATTTAATAATTTCCAAAAACGACTCAATAACTCTCGAGGAATAATTCTATAAGGCCAAGGATTATAGACAAATTTACAAGGACCAGCCATGTTTACAAAATATGTAAAATATCTTCAATTGTGGCCCTAATGTATCGTCAACTGAAACTGAGACACTCGTGCTTGCTATTGCTTCAAACTTCTTATAGTGGCAATACACTCTATTTTAGAAGAATTGCATAAATAATAATTCATCATCAGAGCTCCTAGAACATAGAGGCCTAGACCTCCAATGTTGGAGACAGGACTTCCAGAAAATTCTGAAGAATTTGGCCAAGCCAGATGGGTTGGCGAGATTCTGATGTACACACATCAAAAAAGTCTAGGGATCAAGCATGTTTATGCGGATTTCTTGTGATTGAGATGTGGCTTTGTAATAAATTTATGATTTTATAAATTTATATGGATCCTTTTTGGTGCATTTCATAATTTAAAACAGGAACTGTCAATCAAATTCGAGTAAAAGATGAAAATCAGCTGTCAATATTTTCCTTATAAAAACATAAGACGCATTGAAGACATTATTAGTGCTACTGTTTCCCTACTACTGATTAAAACCAACGTTATTATGGAGCGGCGACGTCATTTAAGCAGGGAAGAAATGATCAGAGCCGTGGGAATGATAGAAGCTGGTTCCCGGCAACGTACTGTGGCTTTAGCTCTGAATACAAGTCAGAGTGTTATCAGTCGACTTTGGACACGTTACCGAACCACTGGTACCGTGGCTGAGCGCCATGGAGGACGGTATCGCTGCACCACACGGAGACAAGACCGATACATTCAAATCACAGCTCGAAGAACTCCAACAATAACCGCCATGATGTTAGCCGTGAGCCTTCATCGCTCTTCAGGGAACTTAATTAGCGACCAAACAGTCAGAAACCGCTTGCATGAAGTGAACCTTCATTCCCGAAGACCGCTACGGGTACCACCTATAGCAATGCACAATCGTAGGACTCGATATCAATGGGCTCTTGAACACAGAAATTGGACAGAAGAACAATGGCGTTTCGTGTGCTTTTCTGATGAGTCTCGTTTTGGTATGAGGCCGGATACAAGACGTATACGACACTGGAGAACCCCTGGACGCCAACAGCGATTAAAATCCTGCCAGGAAGTCCATCCTTATAGTGGTGGAACCATCATGGTATGGGCGGGTATTTCGATCGGCGGAAGAACTGAGTTGATTTGGATCAGAGGCAACCTCAACGCTCAAATTTATGCTGAGACGGTTGTATCAGACGTCATCGTTCCTCTACAAGTGCATATCGGTCCCTTATTTCAGTTAATGCATGATAATGCACGACCGCACACCGCAAGAGTTGTAAGACAGACTCTCGCCGCAGCTAACATCAATGTCCTGCCCTGGCCTGCTCAGTCGCCAGACTTGAACC
The DNA here is from genome assembly GCA_910589645.1 of Tinea semifulvella. Taxonomy (NCBI): domain Eukaryota; kingdom Metazoa; phylum Arthropoda; class Insecta; order Lepidoptera; family Tineidae; genus Tinea; species Tinea semifulvella. The sequence continues at coordinate 5,062,307 of OU342604.1, forward strand.
CGATTGAGCATGCATGGGATATTCTTCAGAGAAGAGCTCTGCCGAATATGGAGGGTATCCAGTCGCAAGAAGACCTTTTTTTGTTGTTGCAACGAACATGGGCGGCCATTCCACAGCGTGATTTGGATGAACTCATTTTGAGTATGCCAAACCGATGTTCTTGTGTTGTTAGTGTTCGCGGTAGAAACACGGATTATTAATTGTTTAAGTTACCCAATAAAATTAAAAAAAAAACTGTTATTTCAGTCTTTTTTTCGAACTTTAATGTTAGTGGTTCAAATGTCAAAAATCCCTTTTATTAGGAAAATGGCAATTTTTTTTACTAATGCAAAGGTGACTTGGTTTATCGTTACTGTAGACAAACGAAAACATTTTATTTGATCAATCCTTAAAGAAAATTTTAATGAATATCAATCAGGAGAAAAGTTATTGCAAAAATATATGTTGATCCCTAGACACTTTTGATGTGTGTATTTTGTAATGATAATTTATTAACGTTTTCACAAGTTGATATTCATTACATCATTACAGCCCCTAGAACACAGCGTCCTAGACCTCCACTGCTGGAGACGGGCCTTCCAGAACATATGTCTGGAGAATTTGGCCTACACTCGCCACGCTGGCCAGACGGCTTGGCGAGGAAATCATGTCAATTTTAAATGACAATTTATTAACGATTCCACAAGTTGGTATTAGTGGAAACGGGACCGACGGCTAAACGTGCTCTCCGAGGCACGGGAACGGTGGTGTTGTTAATCTATGACAAATGTACGTAAGAAAAGTGCATTTCTCATTGGTACATGCCGGGTGGGTTTGAACCGACCTTTGTAGGATTCAAGGAACGCGTTCATACAACCGAGCCACCACCGCGCCTGAAGTTGATATTAGTGCAACTATAACTATACTGCTCTCTGAGGCACGGGAAACAGTGGTGTAGTAAATAAATGTTAAATGTACTTAAGAAAAGTGAATTTCCACTTTTTTATTTTCAAGGAAAGCGTTCTTAGCTCGGCCACCGCTCTAATAATTATTTATTTAACAATAAAAAGGTACAATAATAATTAAAATTGAATAATATTAGGACTAAGATGCGTTCTAAATTGCAACTGTATACGAGTATTTCCAGCCTAAGCTTCAGCAGCAACAAAGGTCTATAACCAACTCCCGGTAAGGTCGTACAGAGCAGAGACGTGGACACTGACAGTGGGTCTGGTCCACAAATTCGAGGTCACTCAGCGAGTTATGGAGAGAGCTATGCTTCGTATTTTATTGATGGATACAATTCGAAACGTGATATTCGTCAGAGAACTAAAGTTACAGACATAGCTTTTAAATCATACGTACATTATCCAAATTATACATATTTTACATAACAAGTTATGGATCAATTATAATGACTCCAATTAATTTAAGACAATCTGATGATGCGAAAACGTCAAACCTCTCATTAGAATGCTCGATCTTGTTTAATAAAACGATTGCCCAGGGGACGGGGAGTAAGTGTGTACGAGCACTCTCCTCTGCCAATAGTCGATGACGCAGGTACATGTCAGGTACAAACAGAGAGATAAGATTTAAAACTTCAGGTAGGTACATTTCGCCTTTTAGAATTTTTATATATTTAAAACCAAGGTCCTGTTCTTCTAACCTCTAAGAAGTTATAGTTAAATACACTTTTTATTATTTTTCCACTGTAGTTGTTTGATTTTATTATGTGTTATTATTTTTTTTTAAATTTGTTTTATCTATGCTGTTTTCAAAATTATTGTTAATGCATGTTAATCACGAATGCCTTTGTAAGCAAGAGTGGGGCTCCCTGCATCACAGACCTTCTGGGACATAGTACAGGGATCCCCGTATTTACTGATTGATATATCTAGGTTTTTAAGTCAATAAACGTTTTTATTATTATTATTATAGTTAAGCATAAGTGGCAGTGGGCCGGACACATCTATCGCAGAACCGACGAACTATAGTTCAAACAGGTTCCAGAGTGGAGACCGTTGGATGAGGATGGCAAGAAATCGCGGACTTTAAGTGAGGCTTACATCCAGCAATAGAGATCAGGCCGATGATGTTGATAGACTAGTTGATGCATATATGTCGATGGCGAGGATTTAATGAGAAAATTTCTGTAGAAAGGCGAGGTTCGAGATATGGGGGGACCATTTATTAAATCGAAGGCTCTATTACGTTTAACTCACCCAAACGGCGATATTGAAAAAGTTAGGTGAGAAATAAATACAACATTGTTGTCAAACTTAGGTTCAGTTAATAGGGTTTAACAGTTTTGCAGGGATCTCGCTCGCACAATTAAATATTTCAAATATTTTTACACACCATTATAGGATACCAGATGAACTAGCTGTATCAGCCTATAGGCCAGACATCTTAGTGTTTTCTCGGAACTTGAAAAAAGTTATCCTTATTGAACTTACCGTCCCGTGGGAATCAAATATTCCAAAAGACCACAACATGAAGTCGAATAAATATTATGACATCACAGAAGAAATGATCAGGAACGGGTTCAAGACTTAGCTTTACGCAGTGGATGTTGGTGCGAGAGGAGTTGCAGCAAAATCTTTGCATCACTTACTGAAAGAATTACAGGCCTAAGCAGGTCTGCCGTCAACACATTTATGGAACGAGCTTCCAAGATGGCACTAACGGAATCATACAGTATTTGGTTGGGTAGGGAGAGAAGTAGAATGATGGATGGTGAGCGTATTATCGCGCAATAGAATAAAAAGGAGGCCTCATTTTCTTAAACCAGCCTATTGTCGGTCGCAAGCCCGAGACACCATTCTTCTCATCTCTTACCCACACACGATGGACCCGGCACCCGCACGGTGAATCCATGGAATGCTTAAAAATTTGTCTTCTCTTCTTCCTAATTTTAGATAGCACACTGGCACATAATGGCAGTGAGACTTGAAAAATCATTCAAAATATTGGATGTGCTAGCGAGACGTATGCAAAAGCATTAAATAATTTTAAGATGTTTCTTGTAAGGATTTAATATGCGTACTATTTCGGAACAAGAACGTGGAGACTTCTTAAAAACAAAGAATATGAAAAAGACAAAAATGTTAATATTCATTTATTATTAATGGGCTTTCTTGCGCTAGAAGTGCTGGCCGTATTTCTCGTTACGCTGCTTTGAACGACATCATTCGAAAGGCTTTTATCACTGCTGGAGTACCCGCGATCCTAGAACCCTCTGGGATTGCGCGGAGCAATGGAAAAAGACCCGACTGCATAACCGTTGGGCCGTGGAAACTTGGCAGGTCCCTGGTGTGGGATGCGACATGTGTAGACACATTAGCCCCATCACACATCAAGCTCGGGAAGTGCGGCGGTTTCTGCTAAGAACCTCAAGCTGCGCAATACTCCAACCTCAGTACAGGTTACGAATTTGCGCCGTTTGGGGTCGAGACGATGGGCTCATGAGGACACTCAGCCAAGCGTCTGGCTAGGGAGTTGTCCAAACGGCTAACGGAAAAGTCTGGAGACAGGAAAGCTGGCAATTATTTCTGCCAACGTATTAGCTTAGCTATACAGAGGGGACATGTTGCCAGTCTTCTTGGGACTATCACTGAAGGGTCGTCTCTAGAGGACATTTTTTACTTATAGTTTATTTTTTATTCTTTTTAGTCCAATATATATTTATTATTGTTGTAACATATTAGGTTAATATGTCTTTGCAATAAATAATTCAAAAAATATTTATAAAATATTAAATAATAATTACAAAATACCTACTTAAATAAAATTAAATGACTATAAAAAAGGGCGGTGGTGGCTCGGTTGTAAGAACTATTTAAATTCTACAAGATCGGTTCAAACCCCCCCCGGTATGTACCAATGAGAAATACACTTTTCTTACGAACATTTGTCATAAATGGAGAGCACGTTAAGCCTTCGGTCACGGTTCCACTGATACCAACTTGTGAAATCGTTAATTAATTGTCATTAAAAAAAATACATACCTTTGGTAATCAGACAAGCTCCATCTCTCAAAATATTTAAAGACAAGTTATACAATTTTTTACACCATAAACAGAATAACTTATATTATATATTATTTCTGCACCCGCTTATAATGGCTCCCCCCATTCACAAAGGTTAGTTGGTAGAAAATGCATTTATAGCATTAAGCTCGCCTTGTACCCACACTATTTTTGGTTCTGTACAATAAATAATTTATTATTATTATTATTATTAAAATTCTCCTCAACCCGTCTGGTCAGCGTGGCGAGTGTAGGTCAAATTCTTCAGATATAATAATACCTACTGGTTGTAATGAATAGTGAAAAACCATAAAAATTAAATTTTAACTTAATCTATACAGCAAATAGTCGTATGTTTCAGTTATACGACATAGCTAATAAAGTGTATTTATATTTCTCAAAAGAGAGAGTTTATTACGGAAATTTATGCAAAGTGGGTAGTTAACAAACTGGGGCAACGAAACGGTAAACACATCATATTATATATAAAATACTTCAAGTTATTAACTGCTTTTAATGGGTCCCTGAGTTTATTAGATCAGTTAGCTAAAAGTACTTGAAAATCACATACATACATATATAAGATAATACATTTACCGTGCAGGGAGGCGTATATTGAAAATATACAAGGTGATATCGCACAAGAAACTGCTCACGTATAGTTTCAAATGAAATTACAGCATATCGATTATTTTATAACTATACATAATTACGCACATATTGCGTATATTTTCCAATAATGTACGTTAATATTGTTTGCGGAAAATATACTGCACTAGTTACCATTAAAGCTCGTCGACGTCTCTAGCATACCAAACTCTAAATATATGTTAAATAATTTATTGTGTCCCGAGCAGGAATCGAACCCGGTACCTCAAAGTCTAAATCCACGGCCTTACACTTCAACACGGAGGTAGTGCTATGCTATAATATTACATATATATATATGTATTTTCCAGACAGGTCACACAGCGCCATCTAGTTTCCGTGGTAAGCTACGAGGCTTGTGTTACGGAAACTAGATGGTTGACAAACTACATATTATACTTTTTTTTTGTAAATATATACATATTATACATATAAACACCCAGACCGAGACAAATTATACAATGTACAACTTGCCCCCGGTGGGAATCGAACCCACGACCTCCCGAGTTAATCAAGCATTACATCCGCAACGTACGTAGAATCTATACGAGACTAGTCTCAACCTAGCTATATAAATATATCTATTATTTTAAAAATGATTGCCGCATTATTTGACATTGCCATTGTTTTCGTTACCAGCCTTTTTTTTATTTTAATAGCAAAAATAAATAGGTTAAATATAGTGATTTAATGCTATTAAAAAGTCAACCATACTAATCATAACTCGCACCTGAAGGAGATTATATATGCGTTATAAATTATTGACAGATATTTCTTTGGAGCGGCGTCATCAGTAAATTTCAAAATTTCGCACAATGTACTACTTCTCATTGCGTATATATGCTGGAGTGCAGATTTTGTAACAGTTTTTATGTGGGAGAGACTACGACACCCCTTCGTACTCGCATGAATGGACACAGACATTCAGTAGATTCTCAAATTAATAATATTTAGCCTGTGCCCACCCATGCGCGTATACATAACACTACCTTTAACAATTGTTTCACAGTAAGAGTATTAAAGAGTTTTCCTAAAACTATTCGGTCTATTGATTTAAAAACATGGGAAAGCTCTTTTATATGGCAGCTTGGTGCATACTATAGCCCTGGTCTGAATGTAATGCATTAGGTATTGTCTAACTTGTTTTGTAAATTTATTAATATCGAACCAACAATGGACATAACATGCTGATTATGTTTTCCATGATGCGCTAGGTGATAAAGATATTTTTCTAAAAAATAAATACAAAACTGTATAGTGCATTGCCTTTGCCATTGCTAAAAGAAATAAAATTACTTTTTCAAAATTTACGACAAAGACCTTCAGTCACTGTCACTGATGACGCCGCTCCAAAAAGAGGCGAAATATTTGGCAATAAATTTTTATAGCAAGAATTTTACCAAGTAAGAAACACATCTAACACACTTTATTTGTTGCAGATAAAATTATTGAAAGTATATTTATTTATTCTTAAATATTCTTTGAAGATAAATATTGATTATATATAGTGTAGAAAAATATGTTTGTAGGTATTATTAAAGCGTATATCAACCGCAACCAGTAACTGATTGATAAATATTTTTATGTTCCTTGACTTCACATATATGTATAAATTTACAAAATTACAAAAAAATAATATTCTTGAGGTCTAAGGATGTATACTTTATTAATATATGTTAAGCGTTTACATCCAAAATGTATAGTGTCAGTAACATGTTGGGGCCTAGCCTTGTATATTTTCTTAAATAATGTACTACAACAGTACCTATACGCGACCAGTACGCGCAAATCTTGTACACTTTTTGAGAACTTATTATGCTATTCGTCTTAAAAACGTACAGTGCAGTAGCATTACCATGCTATGGATACATTTTCGCTTTGTATACTTTCAATATACGCCGCGGAAAGAGGAGGGCCTTGTGACCGAAATGCTGGGTTAAGGGCCATTTATATTTATAAAACACGGCTTTTGCCGTGTCATAAATTGGTAGACAAAAAAAAACCTTAATTTGGTCGTATACTCACATGTACATCTTTTATGGTTACTACATGTCGATTAAGTGTCGCAAGGTTGCAAAGTTATGAAGACTCGTCTTTCTTTTTGTGAAAGTGTTTAGTGAACAATTTTTTAAAACATACCTATACATAAATGATGGTGCTTTACGTTTTTTTTTTTTTTTAAATCTTTTATTCAGATAAAAACCTAAACTATTTATTTTAAAATTATACGCCAAACTGCATAACAGTTTGTTGGCGAATAGTACACCCTTTTTTTTTTTTTTTTTTTTTTTTACACTATATTTATAAAACACAAAGTTATTTAACATTAAATCATCATCAAAAGCAACTTTAATTTTCCTTTAAATTCTTTTTTTGTCATTTTTACACAGTCATCAATGGGCATAATATTATTAAATATAATGGGAGTTAAGAACTTTCTAGTTCTTTTACCATAATAGTTGTTATATTCATTTTTTTAGGCACTACCTTCAAATTGCTCCAGGGCTATTAAAAAGTTCACTTCATCATGCACCGGAAGTATCTTGCAAATACCAAACAGCTTGTCATAGCTCTTTATTACAGGCACTCTTGACCCTCGCATCCACCAATAACTTCATGATCCTTATTTGTAACTGTTTGATTTGGTCTAAATACGATTTAAATTTGTAGAGGGAGTCGGTATCACTAGCAAGAATGTGTAAGAATCTGAACATCTGCTGGACGAATGAGGCGGGATTTTTAATTGTCATAAGTGTCTGATTCCGGTTGCTGACATTCATGGACCTTGCGCGCCACTTACCACCAGGTGGTAGCAAGGTCACATGTCGTACTTTTAATAATAACAATAAGTAAGTTATATTTAAAAAGATGGTCTATTTGCATTTCTTAAATGTATGTATATATGTATGTTTATGTATGTGTATGTATATATATTGTATTGTATGTATTATTGTGTGTATGTATGTATGTGTTTATGTGTGTATATAATTTACATATTGTTTATTGCTTACAATGTGATCGTTTAGTTATAATATAATGGATTTTTCTTGCACCTACCGTTCACTTCAAATGCTTTATCTGTCCCTAAGGTTGGCTGTCAGAGAATGTCTAGCGGCATTAAGCCCGCCCCTTGTACATAGTGCATTAAAGTTTTAAATAAATAAATAAGTACATTAAACAATTTTAAAAAGCGCCTAATCAACTAAAATTTGTCTACAGCTGCTATAGCTCTTGCTAAAATAAACTAAAGACAACTAAATACAACTTTAAAAATAAAATACAAAAATTATGTACACATGCTCACAAGTAAGTGAAAAATGCGCCACACTGGCCTCTAAATATCAAGTTTCCACTGCAATATCCACCTTTTACCTGGAAAATTCAATAAATTACATAGAATGGTAAATACGGTAACTTTGCAACTCTATTCTCTATCCTGAAAATCCTTCGGGACGACCGTAGTCTTCGTAATAAGACATATATACATACATTTATTTGGATCATCCAACAATACAGTAAATAAAAATAAATATTTAAATATAAATAAATATTTCCAGACAGGTCACACAGCGCCATCTAGTTTCCGTAGTAAGCTACGAGGCTTGTGTTACGGAAAGTAGATGGTTGATAAACTACATATTATACTATTTTGTAAATATATACATATTAGACATATAAACACCCAGACCGAGACAAATTATACAATGTACAACTTGCCCCCGGTGGGAATCGAACCCACGACCTCCCGAATTCACGGCAACGTTTGTTACCACTAGACCACGGAGGCGGTCATAATCAAAATGAAGAAATCATCAAAATGAAGTAAATACATTGAGAAGATCTTTTTGAAGTATAGAAACCATTATTCAAGAAAGACATAGAATTTTTTATAGACATACAGATGCAAGCAATCAAACTTTCAAACTGCTTGATGACCAGATGCTTAAATATCTAAAGCTGACAAGTCACAGAGATCGCAGTATGAGAAGAGATATAATTAGGTCATTTACAATCTTAACAGGCGGGTGTAACTGTCCCCACCAAATGTTTAACTTCAACACAATGTATTTACTAAGAAATCGACGGTAGTAAATAGGTGGGGTAGGCAGACTGATGGTGGTAATTTGCCCAGTCTGCCGGGGCGGGGAAGTATCCACCGATCTTGCCGATAAACCCAGTAAAGTGTATCCACACGTTTCGGGATCAGGCTTGAATTGCCGTCAAGCCCAGTCAAGTCGGCATAGTGTTAGGGACTGATGTCAGTGTCTGATTCCAGTTGCTAACATTCATGGACCTTGCACGCCACTTACGTATGACGTGCTAGTATAAAAATTAATAAAAAATCGCGGTGATAGCTCGGTTGTAAGAATGCTTTCCCTAATATCCTACAAAGGTCGGTTCAAACCCCAGTATGTTTCAATGAAAAATACACTTTTCTTACGTATGTCATAGATTAACAACAACACCGTTCCCGTGCCTCGGAGAGCACGTTAAGCCGTCGGTCCCGGTTCCACTAAGACCAACTTGTGGAATCGTTAATAAATTGTCATTAAAAATGAAATCAGATCCTCGCCAACCCGTCTGGTCAGCGTGGCAAGTGTAGGCCAAATTCTCCTGATATTCATAATTCTCATAAGTCTAGGACGGTGTGTTCTAGGGGTTGTAATGTAAGAAATACCAGGCATAGCTCTCTCTATAGAGCGATCTTATAGATGCTCTCAATGTCCTGCAGAGGCGGTGTTTAAAACTCTCAAATCACTGCAGTTTCGCCGTGACGTTGCCTTTCTGAGCGTGTTCTACAAGGTATACCATAGTGAGTGTTCTGAGGAGCTCCATAACCTTATCCCTTCTTCTCTACTACGCAACCGAACCACACGCACAGTTCAAAATATGCATACATACCATACCAACTATCCCTACGCGTACTCATAAATTTGGAGACTCTTACATCTGTCGCATGCCGAAGATGTGGAATGCTCTCCCAGTCAGTGTGTTTTCCCACTCCTATAACCTGGAGTCCTTCAAGGGAAGTGTGAAAAAGTATATTGTTAGGCCGGCATAGTGGTAGGGATTGATGCCGTTCGTTAGTGGCTGGCGTCAGTTGCTTCTTGGATCTCGCGTACCGCTTACTATCAGATGGACGCTAAAAAAACCCTTTACCATTGTAATTATTACGAGGTTGGCTTCGCCAAAGAACTGACAGACTGCACGAGCAGATGTGGATATCGGATATCATTATAAAAAACAGTGGTATTATTTATTTTGTAAATTCAAGGAATCGCTTTTCTTATTGAGCCGGTATAGGTATATACGAGTATGATTGAAGATAAGTTAGGGTTGCCACAGATCCGAGCCTCATGCTTATTCCTACGAGACCAAGTCTGTGACGAGCATGCCAACTTGGCATACGTGAATCCGATAGGTTTATTGAAATTGGAGATTTATGACAGAGACATCGGCGAGCTTGCCACTTGTCATGATAGGTCCAGTAAAGTTGGAAGAAAGCTTGGGGTACACCATATGTGCATCAACCAAACTAGAAAAAAGTAAAAGTAAAGTATTATCAAGACCGTTTCCCTTTCGGGGTGGTCACAAACCATTCACATTCAGCCAACTTTACTATAGGCCAATCATGACAAGTGGCAAGCTCGTCGATGTCTCCAGCATACCAAACTCGAGAGATATCACAAATATTTTAAATGTATTTATTTACATTAATATATATTTTTGTGTCCCGACCAGGAATCAAACCCGGTACCTTCAAGTCTAAATCCACTGACTTAACCACTAGACCACGGATGCAATTATATATAAGAAAAGTAGGTATAACCCAAATATTTCACGCAGATCATAGAGTTATGGAAACTATTCTCCAGTATGAGTAAATTATGTAACCCGAACGAAGAGTACCTGTTGGTCACGCCGCAGCAAAAGCTACCACTAACTTGTCCTGTTTGTGAAAACCATTTACAAGGCTAGCTAATGTTTGTTGATTTCATGCTCCATCGTTTAGGTAGATGGCGCTACGATCGATAACTCCGGGAAAGAGAGAGCATTATACGCGCCGAGTTTATCATTTTTCGTCAGTGTGCAAGGAACATATTACAAGAAGAAGCCTAACTTCATACAATAAAAGTGTGCCAGTTTTAGCAGCGCTACAACGGGTTCCCATCGAACTAGCATTGGCGGCTAATTTTAAAATTCTTTATTTAATTTTACTATTTTATTTATATCACAATTACTATAAAAAAACACAATAAAAATACAGATTAGTCGAACAAAATAACTGTATATCAATGAATAAAAATGACAGAATAGATACGTTACTATAATTTTGTAACTAAAATAAAAACAAATAATATTTTTAAATTATTTATTTCTTCGAGTTCTCTACAACGACTTTCACATACCTATTATTGTTCAAATTCTTGATTTATTAAAGTTGAAACACTTTTTACACATAAACTCCATCAAAAATGAAGAACAATTAAATAGACATTTGGAGCACTTATTGTATTATATTCTTTGATCACACATATCACACACGTTTCTCAATTTACGTTAAACAATTTTAAAACACAAATTTATCTTTTAATTTCTGTTAACAGACAATAAAATAAATAACAAATCGGCTTCGCAACAGCCAAGACTGCATTTTGTTACGATTTTTTTTTTTTTTTGGTTCTCTTCTCCAGATGGATGATGAATGAGATGATAGGGAAGGCAAAGGGTCTAGCTCATACAGCCAAGTCTGACGTAATATATCTTTCTTTTTGATGAGAGTTAATCAAATTCCAGATGCTGCAGAATTTGATGCTTTTCTTGGAGTCATTCGCGGCACCATAGCTCAAACACGTCGGCTAAAATATGGGAGTTGACAGCGCGGGAAAACCGCAAAAAATAAACTGCAACTTGTGCCCCATATTTCAAGTCCAATTTATCGTTTTCCATAATTATTCACATTGTAGCACATTATTAAACAAAACAACACCACTTTCGACCAATAATATCCACAGTAAATTAATTTACAAAACAAAAACTTGCACTTGACATGTTCACGCAAAATCGCGCGAAGAACTCCGCATTTTGTTTCGATTTGGTTTTGACAATTTAGGGTTACCAGTATATTTAAAAAACTTTACTAAAATATATTATTATAACAAATTATTAAAGCGTAAAGGAGAGCATAAACATATTAAATTATATCGATGATAAAATAACAAAACTGATTAAATACCCATAAATATTATTCATAATATAAAAAAAAAAAATGGCAACCCTCGATATTTCCCAATGCGGGAGTGCAATGTATGAAAGTGAATAGCCCTTGTCAGTGTGCTTTGGACTATAGCTCGTGAGTGTTGGTGTGCATTTGTTATATCCTTTTATTTGGACAAGAATCGACAATAATAATAATAATAATCTTTATTTTCAGGCAACAAAATGAATATACAAAAGGCCCATAGATATATACCTTAAAAACTAAAATATATATAATATAAATATACACTGAACTACAGCTTCCGCATCTTCATCTTATTTGGTCAAAGTAGTACCCATTGGGTACGGCGACCACCTTCTGACGAAGGCTGACTGCTGCAGTGGGGGTCGGCGCCGGGGTCCTCTTAGGTGGTTCACGAGGGTTCGGTGTTGCTGTCGGCCTTGTCGCATCTTTCGTGGTGCATTTCGTAGGCCCAAATGAACCTATGTATGTTTTTTTTTTTTTTTTTTTCAACGCACGCGCTAGCGTACGGAAGCCTATGGGGTGGCCCCGTTAGGCTGCAGTTTGTCTCAGCGGGCAACAACCCGCCGGTTTCTATTTTTACCCTGGCCTAAGGGTGGCCAAGGAAGGGGCTACGAAAGGTGTGGCCCCTTGTGAGCGGTGTCTATGTGGTAACAACGGCACGGGCTACGCCTCGGTCCTCAGGATCTCCCGGGGCAGGCGGCGGCCTTCCGGTGGCCGTGCGTGGAGAGGCGCGATTCCCCGAAGATGATCGAAGCGGCTGTGGTCGGCTCGATCGAACATGGACTTCGAGAGCCTGGCCACAAACTGCTCGATGTATCGACGAAAACCTATGTATGTATCGACGAAACATAACGCCCTGCGGCCAGAAATCTTTCTTCAATCATTTTTTTTCTTTTTCCGACCGCACAAAATGCGATAGGCCTTAAAATTTGTGTCTCGCATATACATATATAAGTCAATGTAGAACAGACACCAATCTCCTATATTCGTCTATCCTATAATGTTGATAAACGTCGGAATATAAACAGCAAATCAATGTAAATGCTTGTTTTTATGTCGGCTGTAATAAAACCTAACATAAAATACACGACTAAGTCGTGGAAGCAAAGGGGCGTAAGTCGTATATGACAATATTGAGTTACATACATTTTACTACGTTTTGGATTCAAATCACGTAGATCTATACATGACTTTTTACTGTTACATAAGATAGTCAATGGTCGGACTGGATATATTGAACTATTGCAACACAATTCTCTATCAGTACCCTGCAATATTCCACGTCGCCCTATAACCGAGTTCCTGTGCTGTCCTATGATATAGACATCTTTCATGACCGTTACAATGTATCCAGAAAAAATGTTCTCGCACATTTCAAATCAATATTGATGAGTAGCTTAAAATTTATGTAACAAGTGTTTTATTTTCGTTTCAGGAAACTGCCTCCGTGGTCTAGCGGTTAAGTCCGTGGATTTAGACTCGGAGGTACCGGGTTCGATTCCTGGTCGGGACACAAAAATAATTATTATTGTAAATAAATACATTTAAATAATATTTAATTTATTTGTGATATTTCTCGAGTTTGGTACGCTGGAGATATCGACGAGCTTGCCACTTGTCATGATTGGCCTATAGTAAAGTTGGCTAAATGTGAATCCGCTTATTTATAAGCGTGGTTTCTGACCACCCCGAAAGGGAAACGGCCGTGATGATACTTTTACTTTTTTTTTTTTTTAAGTACCAATTTAAAAAAAAAAAATCTATTATAATTATTCTGTTTATTTATTTCTTCTTACACACCCTCTCACAGACACTCTTACACATTCACATAACATACAGAGAGGTTACACGAAAATTCTAAAATACCCACCAAAGGTATAGTTTTTTTTTAAATTATTATTATTTAATTATTTGTACTTGGTTAAGCTTTACAATGTTTAAATAAATTGTATAAGCTTGTTATTGTGTCACCTGGGAGTCAACTGACTCCTGTCATTCAGAAATATCTACGACAGGGGTCAGGACATCCAATCTAAATTTAAAGTGTAAAAAAACATATTTGTTAAATAGTGTCAATAAACGATTTTTATTGTTATTTATATTTTATAAATAAAAAAAAAATACAATCATATTTTTGTTATATTATGTAAGTTTGGTTATTTTTAGTTTAGTTTTAAAAATAATTATTTTTAGTATTAAGTTTTTAATTTCTTATTTTTTTATTGGTGAATGGTGTTACACCTAATTGGTACATATGTATATTAGATAAGTTTGTTTATATTATGTTATCTATGCCACGAATAAAAGTAAAGCTACGAGTAAAGCCACGAATTTATATTTATATTTATGGACATAATTATTATTAGATTGTAAGCTGACATGGCCTTTTTACAGCCACGAATTTAATATTAAGTATCTAGCTGTAAGTAAAAACAAATTCCTCGTTTATGGCAACAATGTTTTCGTTATAATTATTGTATTGATGTTGGGTTCGGTCCAGCCATGTTCAATGGTAATATTTTTTTTTTCTTGCTTGTATGTATTGACAATATCCAAGTGTTACGTACTAGCCATACGGAAATAAATTATTTTGATTGATTTGATTTGATTGATATGTGTTAATATAGCGCCGTGTTAGAACAAAAAATAACTAAGTTAGCCATTTTTGTACAATAATATTACGCACATTTAATTACTTTATAACTTGCGTTTTCGGCAAATTTTATATATGTTTATTTGTGTATATATATATAATACTTGCATGTAGTTTATGTAATTGCTTGGTATGTAGTGTATTTATACACTTTTTTTTTCAATGGAGATCTGTCACTTTTCACTGGAAGATATCTTATGTCGAAGATAAGATAAGATAAGATAAAATTCTTTATTTGCATAAATGTTAGTCTAATTTACAGGTCTTATAGTAAACTAACTTAACGTAACGTAACATTTGCCAAGTAAATTGGCGAGCAAATATATCAAACATTATTTAAATTTTAAAAATTTAAATAAACTGTTGGGAAAGGGAAAGAAGTGTTTCACGGTTTATAGTTTTATTGAAAGTCCATTATAAACAAGATTGACATATTGTACTAAATACTTATGACACTAAGTACTTATGAAATATAAATTGAATACAATTGTGTTATTGCCAGTAACTACAACACCTGCCCTTAATCACAATCGTATACAATACAATACTAAAATACCCCAAGAGAAAAAATAAAAATAAAAATCATTCTGTAGGAATAAGTCCTAAATTTACTGCACACCTAATATGCTTAATGCGAGGAAGTGCTTTAGTTAAAATGTCAGCTTCCATTTGTTCTGAACATTTATACATAACATTAATTGACTTATCCTCAATTTTCTCACGAATAAAATTATATTTTATGTCAATATGTTTAGTTCTGTTGTGCTGAATGGGATTTTGAGCTAACCTTATAGAGCTTTGGTTGTCATTATATAAAACCACAGATTCCAACTGCCCTGTAAGTTCTGCCAAGACACGACGCAGGAACAAAGCTTCTTTAGCACCTGAGGTAAGCGCCATATACTCCGCCTCAGTTGAAGACAACGCAATAGTAGGTTGTTTTTTACATTCCCAATAAATAGGCCCGTCTGCAAGTTTAAACAAACAACCTGTATAAGAACGTCTATCAACAGCATTAGCCCAATCGGCATCAACATAACCATGCAGATCCGAACCATTCTTTCTATACACAAGACAATAATCCAACGTACCTTGTAAGTATCGCAATACGCGTTTTAATGCTTTCCAATGCGATTCATTGAATTTTGTATTAAACTGACTTAGATATCCAATCGAATAACTAATATCCGGCCGTGTATTTACAGCCAAATGCATCAAACTTCCTATCAAACTCTGATAAGGAACATCGACACTATCGCAGCATTCTTCAGTCTGTTTTATAAAATCACATTCCATTGGTGTGGAAATAGCCTTACATTCACTCATATTATACTTTTCGAGTAAATCTAAAATATACTTCTTTTGGCTAATTCTAATTTCACCACTGTTTAGACTATTTATTTGCAATCCCAAACAATATTTTAATTCTCCTAGATCCTTTAAATCAAATGACTTTGACAAATTGGTAATCAATGATTTTACGTCATTTTTATTTTTACTAAAAATGATAATGTCATCGACATACACAGCCAAAACTAAAAAATATTCAGAATCGATTCTAAAATATAAACACGGCTCGTTTTTAGATCGATTCAAACCTAGAGAAATAAGCACACTATGCAGCTTTTTATTCCAGCATCTAGCGGCCTGTTTTAGTCCATAGAGTGACTTAGCTAATCGACAAATCATATTTTCTCCTTCAATGAAACCTTCCGGTTGTGACATGTAGACCTCTTCTTCTAGATCTCCATACAGAAAAGCAGTATTTATATCGATATGAGACATATGTAAATCCAATTTCGCAGCTAAAGCAAAAAGCATTTTTAAACTACTATTATGTACAACTGGTGAAAAAGTTTCATCATAATCAACTCCATAGCGTTGATTATAACCTTTAACCACCAATCTAGCTTTATAGCGTTGGATATTACCATCTGCATCTCGTTTTATTTTATAAATCCATCGACACGGAAGTACCTTTTGATTAGTCTTACGTACAAGCTCCCAGGTGTTGTTTCCATTTAACGAATTAAACTCATTATCCATTGCCTCAATCCATTTATTTTTATCAGGATTATCAGCATGTACGGCATCTTTATATGAAGAGGGTTCTCTCGTATCAGGAATAGCACTACATATATTATTATATTCAGAATAACGTCTAGTGCTCACCCTATCACGTTGTGGATATCGCCTCACAACATTACTTACTTCATTCAACTGCTCCTCACTTACTTCAGCTTCTGACAACTCGTCATCAACTGCTTGTGAAGTAGAGGCGACAGGCAATGTCTGAACATCTTGTTCGCAAGTATCACGTGATAACGTCATTTCAACCTCTTCACTATCCTTCTGAGCTAATTGTTCATCTGTAAAACAATTTTCGAAAAATACAACATCACGAGCTTTTATACACTTCCTAGGATATTTACAATCACGAAACTTGTAAGCTTTCGCATTTACGCAGTAACCCACAAAAATATGTTGCTTGCTCTTCGCGTCCCATTTTTGTCTATCGCAATCATGAACACGAACGAAAGACCTACAACCAAATACCTTCAAATATGACAAATCAGGTTTACGACCATGCCATTTTTCATATGGTGTAACTCCGTCACATAAGGCTCGATGTGGCGATCTATTCTTTAAATAACCAGCAGTATCAACTGCATCTTGCCAGTAAGCTTTTGACAACGATGCTTCTTGTATCATCGTCCGAGCTTTTTCAATCAGAGATCTTAAAGTTCTCTCAGCGACTCCATTCTGCTGAGGAGTATGAGGAACAGTCGTTTGATGATGTATACCCTGTTCTTTTAAATATTTATTAAACTCACCGTTAACGTATTCAGTACCGTTATCCGTTCTTAGGGATTTTACCTTACATCCTGTTTCTCTCTCCACCCGCTTTTGGAATTCAATAAATTTATTCTTGACTTCAACTTTTGACACCATGAAATCAACAAATACCATTCTGGAATAATCATCCACGAATATTAATAAATATTTACAACCATTAAAAGACTCAATACTAAAAGGACCGCTAACATCAGAATGAATCAAATCCAGAATCCCAGTCCCTTTAGGATACTTTATAGGCTTAAACTTTTGACGTGCCTGTTTTCCTTCTAAGCATGGAATGCACATACCTTTATCAACTGTAGTAAAATCTACTCCGACTTTGGATCTTTTTAAGTAATCCATACCAATTCTACAAAGATGACCTAAACGACGATGCCAAAGATTAAAATTTGTACAACTTACAGTGAGGACTTGTTCAATATCATTATTATTGACTTGACACTGTAACTTATAAAGCCCTTCCTCACATGTTGCATGAATAACCTCATTTTTAAGCATTTTATAGTCAAATTTATCTTTCCGTAGAAAAGAACAGCCTTTATCACTAAAAATTACTACTAAATTATTTTGTACAGCCTTATTTACAGAAATTAAATTCGTTCGTAAATTCGGTACATATAACACCTCGGAAATAGTATCTATTGCCTTATTATTTACAATATTTACATTACCTTTCCCCTGTGTAAGAATTACATCATTATTTGCTAAGGTTACCTCGGTACCAGAGTCACTTGTCTTATAATTACACAACCAGTCTCTACGCGACGTCATATGAGCGGTAGCGCCAGAGTCCACATACCACACATTTGGTTCAGTTGCACCAGTCCCTAACGCAGACACCATGTTACGATGAGCATCACTTTTATTTCGTTGAACATCGCTGGTCTTCTGTTTAGGCTTATAACCTGGGCAATCTGGTCTCTTATGGCCTGGTTTTTTGCATCTAAAGCAAATAATACGTTTTTCACTTGTTACCAGAACTGAATCAGTATTCGCTTCATCATTATAACTACTCTGCTCACTCAGGAGTTTACTCTTTACTAGGTCTGTCGTAATCACAATGTTAGAGTTTTCTAATGCCATAATCATTGGTTCATATTTCTTTGACAGTCCTCCAAGAATAATAGCAGCAATTGAAGCATCATCTATCACCTTATTAATGTCAGCAAGATCTTGTGATATCTCCAGAATAGCATTAATATATTGTTCGACGTTACTGAATTGTGACAGTTCCATTCTATATAACTTCCTTTCTAAAGCCAAACGTCTGCCCATACCTTTATTTTCGTATGCCTTATTTAACGTTTTCCAAACTTCAGCAGCAGTATTACAGCCCCTGACTTGTGTAATCGCCCCTTGTAGTAGTGTTAAACACATGGACGTCATAGCCTTCACGTCCCGACGCTTCCTTTCGGCAGGAGGTGTGTTGTCTCCTTGCGGATAACCGACAACAGCAGGCCAAAGACCTTCGTGCATTAGGTACATTTTAATTTGAAATTTCCAGGTAACGTAACCTTCTTTACCCGTCAGCACTTTTATATTGCCGAGAGAAGTACTACCACCGTACCTTGCACTGGAATGGTCTCCTTCCATTTTTGACTAGCAAAAAATAAAACCCTTTTGCATAAACACAGTAGAACACAATATCGACGATTCTTTTGTTCCTGACGATACTGGATCTTCTCCTCCTTTTCTTATATCCAACTTTTATTGTTCTGGGCCCATAACCCTTGTTGGGAAAGGGAAAGAAGTGTTTCACGGTTTATAGTTTTATTGAAAGTCCATTATAAACAAGATTGACATATTGTACTAAATACTTATGACACTAAGTACTTATGAAATATAAATTGAATACAATTGTGTTATTGCCAGTAACTACAACATAAACTATATCCAAAAACTTATATGTAGGTTTATTTTATTCATACAATATTGTCAGCTTAAACTTTAGGTATTACAATTGTCAAAATATTATTTTAAATTATAAAACATCTTTTCTTTTAACCAAATTATTAATTGATTTTTAAGAAATATTTTTTCCCAACAATTTTATTAAATTTAAACATAATTAGGCAATTTTTATTACATTTAGTTTTCTTAGGATTTATATCAAAAGCGCTAAAATTTCACGTAAAAATCTTATAGTGACGACAAAAAAATATATAATAAAATCCAGCAAATCAGCACGCGGCGAGTAGAGCCGCGAGGGCAATTTATGAAATTCGCTGAAAACTAAAATAAAAATATTGGGTAATATTTTGCAGAAAGCCATCGATTCCCCCTAACTTCATACTGGCGTATAAATAAACCACATTCGATCCCTACTGGGAACCGTATTATGTAATTTAGTGGCCGATCGCAAAATTTGTACGGGGACCAACATTTCCCAAAGTTTCTGGGACCATTAATTAATTAATTTATGGTAAACTATTAAAAATACAGTTAAAAAATAGTAGAAACAAATTTTAATTTTAAAGTTCTCACTAATAGTGACGGCTCCTCAAAAGTATTTTTTTTTTAAATAGTGAATAATAACATAGACTCTCCTACTCTTTTAGACAATGTCACGTTTAGAGTGCCTCGACTTACCTCACGTTCGACGACTTGTTCATTTCCTCCTTTAGCAGAACAAATTATGCAAAAAACACCTTTTTAAGACGAGCAGTAAAACTATATAATGATTGCGTGGTTGACGTGGACATATTTGCTTGCTCTAAGTCAGTGTATAGGAGCAGAGTCCATGAGATAATTAGAATTAAGTATAAATAGACTTAAATGTGATTTTTACTTTCTTTTATGGTTTAATTGTATTTTGAAAATGTAATAAGTATAGTTCTCTTTCACAGTTTTGGTACTCCAGGTCTAATTATATATTGTGTGTTATATAAATTGTATTGTGACTGTTTGTTACCATAATAAAATAAAATAAAATATTAATATTATGCCAAATATCTGTAAATAAATATCTTAATGCGGTTTCTCACAAAAAAACATAAAAGTCCTTGTTGTAACATAAATCTTGTTCACTTTAGTATTTTACGATATTATTGTGTAATAGACGTTCAACGATGTACGGGTGAGGTTATATAGGAAATTTGAGTGAGCACGTGAAAGAATTTTTAACAGTACTATTAACTTTGATAAACAGAATTGCCAATAGTAAATATTTATTAAAAACTAATTTATTGATAAAAATAAGCTGGACTATACCGCTGGACTTTAAACAAAATAATATATATATATATATCTGCCTCCGTGATGTAGCGGTTAAGTCCGTGGATTTAGCCTCGGAGGTACCGGGTTCGATTCCTGGTCGGGTTACAAACATATTTATAAATGTATTTAAATACTTATTCTCGAGTTTGGTATGCTGCACTGGAGACATCGACGAGCTTGCCACATGTCATGATTGGCCTATAGTAAAGTTGTCTAAATGTGAATCCGCTTATTTATAAGCGTGGTTACTGACCACTCCGAAAGGGAAAGAGGTCGATTCCTGGTCAGGATACAATAATTTATTTAATTTATTTGTGATATTTCTCGAGTTTGGTACGCTAGAGACATCGATGAGCTTGCCACTTGTCATGATGTGCCTATAGTAAAGATGGCTAAATGTGAACTCGCTCCATAAAAGCGTGGTATCTGACCCCGCAAGGGATACGGTCGTGCTGACACATTTTACTTATACAAAATAATAACAAAACCAACACGAAATAAATAAACAATAGCTATCCCTAACGACGATCTTGAACACACGAAAAAAGTTAATTCATTCGTCGTGAGGTAAAATTATTTGCATTAAAACGCGTCGATATGAACTTTTTTAATAAAAACCCATCGCGTCAGGTGGCGAGTTGGAGATTTATTGGATTTTTTTTCCAAATTTTCTCCTAAAAATGGGAGAATGTCCCGGATACATTGACTTATATCTAAGGTAACTCAATTTGCAAATAAAATTATTTCGTGATATAAAAGAGTCGTCGTTTAATATAATTGATTAGTTTATATACACCCACATATTTATACCCCATTTATAACTCTCCCAGGAAGAAGACAAATTTCTCAGCATTCCATGGATTCACCGTGCGGGTGCCGGGCCCATCGTGTGTGGGTAAGAGATGAGAAGAATGGTGTCTCGGGCTTGCGACCGACAATAGGCTGGTTTAAGAAAAAGAGGCCTCCCTTTTCTATTTTATTGCGCGATAATACGCTCACCATCCATCATTCTACTCCTCTCCCTACATAACCAAATACCATACGTTCCATAAATGTATTGACGGCAGACCTACTTAGGCCCAATTCTTTCAGTAAGTGGATCAAAGATTTTGCTGAAACTCCTCTCGCACCAACTTCCACTGCGTAAAGCTGAGTCTTGAACCCATTCCTGATCATTGTTTATGTGAGATCATAATATTTATTCGACTTCATGTTGTGGTCTGGTTAGCTGGTAGAAAAAGCCGAAAAGGCTTTAAGTTTTCATTTATACACACTTTTAAGTAAAGTGGAACAAAGTATTTAATAATAATAGTTAGTTCTATAGCTAGTTAGTTCATTAGTTCAACGTTATTAGTGGATTTCGTTATTTACGCCAGAGCTTGCGTCATAATTATAAAATATTATTTAATTCTTAACTCTTGATCGCCTCCGTGGTCTAGTGGTAACAAACGTTGCCGTGAACTCCTGTATAATTTGTCTCGGTCTGGGTGTTTATATGTATAATATGTATATATTTACAAAAAAAAAAAGTATAATATGTAGTTTATCAACCATCTAGTTTCCGTAACACAAGCCTCGTAGCTTACCACGGAAACTAGATGGCGCTGTGTGACCTGTCTGGAAATATTTATTTATTTATAAGCCTGCTACTACTGCTTCCGTGGTCTAGTGGTTAAGTCCGTGGATTTGTACTCGGAGGTACCGGGTTCGATTCCTGGTCGGGTTACAAAAATATTTATTAATGTATTTAAATACTTATTTCTCGAGTTTGGTACGCTGGAGACAGCTTGCCACTTGTCATGATTGGCCTATAGTAAAGTTGTCTAAATGTGAATCAGCTTATTTATAAGCGTGGTTTTTGATGGGGCTTCCCCGTCGTTGCAGTGACTCTGGAATGCTAGTAGAGGCGCTGATGGATGGATTCCATGCTATTATGAGGAAGCGCTGTGCCTCAATCCTCGCCCGCGTGAAGGGCAGCCCCAGCAGCATCCTAGCCGTGTGGGCTGATAGGTGGGACTCTCCGTTCTTGGGCCACTTGATACGCCTGCATATCAGCAGGTGACCTGGGCCCCAGAAAAGGATAAAATAAAAAATAAAAAAAATGTATTATAATTTTGTATTTTTACTAACACTAGATATTATAAGATTCTTTAAAAATTGTTACTAACACATATGGAATTTATTTTGAAATAAAAGTTTATTATTATTATTATTCTAGCCTATGTAATTATTAATTATTATAGGAACAAAAAAAACTCGTAATTAAAAAGAAATACTTATAGATTTTCTAAAACAAAAACCTCAAAAATTAACTGAGTTTTATATATAATACAATTTATAAACAAAAAAACACCACTTTTGACTAATAATAACCACAGGATAGTAATTTACAAAACAAAAACTTCCACTTGTCCATTCAAAATGGCGTAAAGAACTCTTTTGTTTTTATTATTTATTGTGCGATCAAGATGAATGCAAAGTAAAAAGCTCTGTTAACTCCTGTCCTCTTGGATATAATTCAATGTCCCGGATATTAATGTGGATGTGCGATGAATACAGTTACCGTTGTCATTAATCATACCGCGTTTATCTCTTATGGTATAGACGATAAAAGCCCAATATGCTTCATCTATACAAATTCTATGACGCATTTGACTCTATTAGGAAAAGAAAATAATGTTGCCATTAGTGTTGCCCAAACCGACGACTGGCTAAGTCTTGCTCTTGGTCTTCAAAGTCAAAGTCAAAATATCTTTATTCACGTAAACCTATTACAGACATTTATGAAACGTCATTAATTTAATTATTTTGAATGATTCTACTCCTGCTAGTAAAAGACTAAGCAGCAAAGTGGTCCAATAAGTAAGCTGTTAGCAGAAGACCAGCAGCTTAGCAAGTTCCAGTGACCTGTTAATGTTTAATCTGACTGAGAAAGGAATCTGCAAGGAAAACTCAGCTATATCAGATTAACAAAAAAAAACATATACAGAACTGCACCACAACGATCAATTCATCATCATCATCATCATCATCAGCCTGTATCTCTCCACTGCTGGATGTAGGCCTCCCCTAAGGCTCGCCACTTAACGCGATCCAACCCCCACCAGCGACCTTCTTTAGGTCATCTGTCCATCTGGCGGGGGGTCGTCCCACTCTGCGTCTTCCCGTACGTGGTCTCCACTCTCAATCAACGATCAATTAATAACCTTTTAAATTTAGTTATCAGTACCTATGAGAATACAATACCTGGTACAGCAGTAACCCACCTGGCAAGTCAGAATTAAGGTAGACTATATGCCTATATGCAACCCGAAAGTCGACAAAACGCAAAAACCTCTGTTAATTTAAGAACAATAAATTGAACGTGTTCGGCAGAGGTCCCAGGCCCCCACAGCATCACCCGATCACGGACATAACGCATGTGACAGCCATCCCCCCGCTCAACCAGGCCCTTAGGGTGCGGGCCGTGACCCGACACACGTGCCACCACTGCAATAACCTTCTAAGGAAGGGGCGACCACCGGACACGCCACATCATGAGAACCTGAACACTAAGAATGACTTTCGAGACACACACAAGCATAAACATAACAATTACTTCCTAAGTACCCAAATGTTGCACTCCCAATCTTGGACTTGCGCAAGAGTCTCGCTTTGTACTAAGTTGTAGTAATAATTGTACTAAGGAAATTTCTCTCAGCGATGTCTTTAGGGTATCAAACTTGAGAAATATCACAAATAAATTAAATAATTTATTGTGTCCCGACCAGCAATCAAACCCTGTACCTCCAAGTCCAAATCCACGGAATTAACCGCTAGACCTCGGAGGCATTGGGTATAGGTAGGATTTAGGTATACTAAAATAAAATTATTTGCGAACGAGCTCTCCCAAGTTCCAAATACCTAAACGTTATTTTTTTTCCTTAGGAACAAAACAATATAAAAATTTACAGACACGACGCAATTAAAATTTATTGAAAACAAAAACCTAATCGAAAAAAAGTCAATCATCATCATCATCAGGCTATGTCTCTCCACTGCTGGATGTAGGCCTCCCCCAAGGCTCGCCATTTCACACAATCTTTTCTTATCCAGCCCCCACCAGCGACCTTTTTCAGGTCATCCGTCCATCTGGACCCACTTTGCGTTTACTGTACGTGATCTCCGCTCCAGAACTCGTCTACTCCGATGACCGCATCGGTTCTGCGACAGACGTGTCCGGCTCATGCCACTTCAACTTACTAATTTTGAAGGCTATGTCGGTAACTTTGGTTTTCTGACGGATGTCTACGTTTCGGACTCTATCCATCAGAGAAATACTGAGCATAGCTCTCTCCAGTTGAGCGACCTTAAACTTGTGGACCAGACCCACTGTCAGTGTCCACGTTTCTGCTCCGTACGACAATACTGGAAGAACGCATTGGTTGAAATCTTTCGATTTAAATTAATTACTTTAGCAAAATCTTATTAATCTTATTGACCGACTGATAAATGTTATTATTGTTTTACGTTTCTGGTCATTTGTATTTATTCTTGTGTCTATAAATATGATATTCTAATTGTAACTACAGTAATATTGTATTATATTTAATAATGTGATGTGTGTACACCTTTGCAGGTAGGGTTTGGTAGTACTAATCGATAACAATCACAACTGCAAATTTGTCTACCCAAATTCTTTACACGAATAAATATTTCATTTCATTTCAAATTAGGAAAAAAAATGTGTGCACTAGGGTAGTCTTGCAACCACAACAGTATCAGTATGCAAGACCAAGACCAAGGTTTGGGCAACACTAGCTGCCATCAATATAAAAATTGTAGAAAATGTATGTATGAAGAGGTTGAGGAAAGGAAGGACTCGACAGTCGTGATATTGACAAGTGGCGGTCAATTAACGTCTTTACTGCCTACAAGTAATGCAGTCAAGGCGGCATAGTGTTAGAGACTGATGTCAGTCTTGAGTGTCTGATTCCAATTGCTAACATTAATGGACGCACCTTAACATCAGGTGGACACAAGGTCACGTGTCGTGCTAGTATAAAAAAAGGGATTTGGCGTGAAGATATGTATGTATATACGTTTTGGGATTATTCTAATAACTTAAAAATAAAAATTGATAACATTAGTTTTATCAATAAGAGAATCGACTTTTTTTTTATTCACAGCACTCGTACAAAAATAGCCCAATATGAAAGATGTCATTTATCCGTAAGGTCACAGTCACATTCGGATAATGTCTGAGCCCAAGTCTGCCTTTGTACTAAAGTTTTCAAATAAATAAATATTGTTGTGTTTTAACCAAAAAATTGTAAAATCACGATGAGTAGGTAGCATATTAATCCAGGCTCTTGGGTTTCCTTAGGGGATGATTTAGGGTGTAGTTTTGCGTCTAATGCGTGACTTGCGAATAGCTTTCTTTGAAAAGATCTATGAAGATAATTTTGTTTAGAAAAATCCAATGGAAACTTATTAATTTTTTTTGTCATTACTATATCTTAACCATTTCCTGAAGTTGATAAAAAGGTTTTGTAAGGGATCCGTTTTTTTGGGCCCAATTTTTTAATAGTAATTATTAATTATTATAGGAAAAAAAATATTAAAACGTGTAATTAAAAAAATATATAGATTTTTTAAATAATGACCGCAAAAAATAAACTGTAACTTATATAATACAATTTATATACAAAATTAAAAAACAAAACAACACCACTTTTGACTAACAATATCCACATTAAATTAATTTTACAAACAAAAACTTGCACTTGACATGTCTGTGCAAAATGGCGCGAAGAACTCTTTCGTTTTTTTTTTAAATTTGTTGTGTAATGGATAATGAATGAGGTGATAGGGAAGGCAAAGGGCCCATACAGCCAAGTCTGACATAATATATCTTTCTTTTTTATGGTAATGAGGTTATCATCAAATTCCAGATGTTGCAGAATTCGATGCTTTTCTTGGAGTCACTTGCGGCATTATAGCCCAAACACGTCGTGAAAATATGGGAGTTCACAGCGCGGGAAATCGCATAAAATTAACTGCGACTTGTGCCCCATATTTAAAGTCCAATTTATCGTTTTCCATAATTATTTACATTGTAGCACATTATTAAACAAAACAACACCACTTTTGACTAACAATATTTACAGTTAATCAATTTAACAAACAAAAATTTGCACTTGTCATTTCCGCGCAAATGGCGCGATGTACTACCGTTTTTTTTTAATTTCCGAGGCATAGAAATTGAGATCCGACACTGACATAAGAAAAAATGCAATGAACCAGAGAATGTAGCAGAATGCAATTAACACCTTTAATCAAGCTCCGAGTCGAGTGATGTCCTTTTCATTAAGCGCTCCAATGTAAAGTCAGACAAAGATGGACTGATGAACTCGAGGTTTTTGTGGAAACCGAATAATAACGTTTGTTATTAAGAGCGTTTAAGGCTATTCCATTTCTCTCGATCGCACTATACAAAATGTTTAAAGATTATTAAAATTTACGAAAAAAAATTACGGATAGTTTTTATAATTTTAACGGGTCTTTACGCGATTTACCTTAGAGTCATATTTATTCCGACGTTTTATCCAAGTTGCATTGGCCATGGTCACGGGTCGACTGGAGCTGCGCGGTGTAGTCTCATACATACTGGGCGGTAGATTTAAACCTACCCACTTATCACTTTAAAAGTTTTTAGAAATCACGACACACGACACTTACAATATCCTTGGCGACACCGGGCGATTTTTCCCGGCGTCGTCGAAACCTATTGATTACTGGATTCCACGATGAAGATAGCTTATAACCCCCCTCTTGATTGAAATTTTTGTGTTTCTTTATTTTGATCGCTTCACGTACTATTTAGGGTAACGATCGGTGGAGGGTATCTTTGGGTCATGCAGCTCAATCCAATGGTTTGTGCCACTATCCATTACGTGTTCTGCTATTGCTGACTTGTTTATTTGGCAGTTTTTTACAGCTGCTATATGCTCCTTGACCCTCTCGGTTATCGTGCGCTTAGTTTGGCCAATATATAAACTGCCACAGCTGCAGCACCATTCTAAGGTAAATCGCGTAAAGACCCGTTAAAATTATAAAAAAACTATTATGAATGTGTACGAAAGTTTAAAAAGTTAAAAAAATATAATATAGTTATCATAGATTTCTTTTTAGTAAAGTCGTTTCAATGTTGATGCTACTTTTCTATGTCTAAAATAAAGTATATGAAATTAAAAATATGTCCAAAATGTCTGTAATTTTATTTTCTAGAATCATGATTTATTTATTTATAAACTTTTGGGAAGACCAACAATACAAAGGTACACATTATATAACATATATAAGATTTAGGAGGTCAATTTAATTATTGATAGTAAAAGTATGATTAAATAAAAGAAAATAACAAATACACAAAAATAACAAGAAGAAAGTAGTAACCTGAATTTAACAGATATAAAAAAAAAACAATGATGAAAATACAATAAATAATCCTATATAACACTTATAATCATTTATGGTGGTTTGTCGAAGCAATTCGCACTTAACAATCTCCTGACTACCAGAATCGAATGATGGAAATATATGGAATAATAGACTACATTTCTCAACAGACTTTTTGATAATAAAGGATTGTGCGAGCGAGAGAGAAGAACAGGCGTTAAACCCTCTTAAAGAGATTACGTCTTTTTATTACCAACTATTACAACAACTAACAACTACTGGCGGGCCCATTTTTTATATGATTAAATATTTAACATTTATTCTAAGTTTCCACCCACTGACTAAGCTATGTAACATGTTGTATTATATACATGCGGCCAAGGAATAAATATTGTTGGCTGCAATCGACATCCTTTGCCTTGCACATATTTAAGACGCCACCTGTCAGTGTAGACTTTGACATTCCTCAATGTGCTACAATGTGAATAATTATGGAATACGATGAATTGGACTTTAAATATGGGGCACAAGTTGCAGTTTATTTTTTGCGGTTTACCGCGCTGTCAACTCCCATATTTTACCCGACGTGTTTGAGCTATGGTGCCGCGAGTGACTCTAAGAAAAGCATCAAATTCTGCAGCATCTGGAATTTGATGATGACCTCATTAACTCATGAAAAATAAAGATATATTACGTCAGACTTGGCTGTATGGGCTAGACCCTTTGCCTTCCCTATCATGTCATTCATCATCCATCGGGAGAAGAGAACATAAAAAAAAAAAAAAAAAATTTACCATTCCTCACTTTTCAAAAACCAACTGCGATCAATGTGCTGCTTTAATTTATAATAAATACTTACTAGAATCAAATATTACTTAATAAATTAAAAATACCCAATAAACCTACTGGATAATGTCGCCCCCGTAGCTTGGGTAAGTATTAAATTGAAAATAGTACGGGTCACTTCATGACCACGTGCAGTAGTCACTTTTATTTGTGCACCACCGCTGCGTTCTCACCAACTACATGGTATCTTGTCTTGGTGAGGACTGGAGTGGTGGTGGATCTAGAGATGGAACGTAACGTGTGCTCCCCGTGCGTTCCAGGGTTCTTCCAGTAGGACTATAGAGCTGGGGCCCAGCTTGAGAAGATAACGCTGCTCAGGATCCCCGTGACGCCACGTTGTCCGCTTGGGATCGGCAGCGCTCTCCGAATCTTCAGGCTCTCCGAGAGAAGGTACACCTACAGCAGTACTACGTACAGCTTTATTTATTTATTTAAATACTTTATTGCACTTAAAAACCTAGTACATAGGCGAGCTATAACGCCATAAGGCATTCTTCACCAGCTAACCTTGGGGATCATGTAAGGTGAAGGGCAGGATAAAGAAAAATATTAAAATAGCTTAAATTAGTAAATAAACATAATTACGCATTTATTAAATATACATATACATACACAATATAAAAAAAAACAACACACATACATACTATATAATACATACATACATAAACATACACTATAAATAAATAGATATATATATAAATAAAAAGTCAAACAACTAATTCGAGAGACATACATTCTGTTTCTCAAGAAATAATGTGGTTAGAAGGTTTTTAAATACGTTAACGGACGGTGCACGCCTTATGGCCAGGGGTAGCTTGTTCCACTGACGAGCGGCAGCAACAGTGAAGGAATCTGAATATCTGCTAGAGGAATCTTTAGCTGATTGTTGTGAGAGGAGCGAAGAGCACAGTTGTGCGTATTAGAGAGAAATTCAAAGCGGGATTTAAGGTACGAAGGTGTTTTAGGGTGATTGAGAACGTTATAAAGTAAAGAGAGAAGATGGACAGACCGGCGAAAGCGGATATCGAGCCATTTTAACTGAAAGCGAAATTGGGAGACATGATCATACTTACGCAAGCCGAAGACGTAGCGAATGCATAAGTTAAGCAGACGGTCGAGTTTATTTAGTAGCTCTTCAGTGATGTTTAATAGTAAAATCTCTTGTCTTGTTAACTTCACTTTACTTAATATATTAACTTCATTTGCTTGAAATCTCTTGTTTCATTTTAATGTCCCGCATAACGTGACAGCCATTCTGTAAAGATTCGAACGCCTAACTTGTATTCTCATACCGTTTCGCTTCTTGCCCCATCTTGTTCTATACTCGTATTTAATCCCTTTGTTTACAAGAATACCGCTACTAGGACAGTTCACGTGTTTAAGAAAAATGTGTCAATGAAAAGTATCATCACGAGCGTTTCCCTTTCGGGGTGGTCAGAAACCACGCTTATAAATATACGAATTTACGTTTAGCCAACTTTACTATAGGCCAATCATGACAAGTGGCAAGCTCGTCGATGTCTCTAGCGTACCAAACTCAAGAAATATCAATATCTCAATCCATATTTTTATAATTTATATTTTTATAATTGTGTCTGTCTTAGCTTATAGTGTGTCAATGCCTATCTACAGCAGTTATAATGTTAAGCGTTATTCTATATTTATAATTTTGTTATTTTTATCATTTTATTGTTTCTCTTTCCAAATGATGGTTATCATGTACTGCTCCAGATTCACCAATATGTACAATAAAATTATATTGTTTTATATCAATATTGTAAAAATTGACGTGTAAAAGTGCAGAATACATCTCTTTTTGTCCTATGCCTACTTGCAAAATAAACGAATTGAATTAAATTGAATAAATATTTTTGTGTCTTGACCAGGAATCGAACCCGGTACCTCCGAGTCTAAATCCACAAACTTTACCGCTAGACTACCGAGGCAGTTTGTCAATGAAAATCGAGTAAATAAGCCTTAAACATATAAATTACTGACTCGGTCATGGAACTCGCCCTGTCGTAAAATTTTATTCATATCTTTTTACTACTAACATAATACTGCTTTGTTTTAGATTATGTAATCTCATATGTAAATGTTGGCTATCGTGTAATATTTGATTTGCTAAATTTTATGATGTTATGTTTGTTACCTTCACAATATAATAGAGATTGTTTGCATCTGCTGCTAATGGAGAAAACCGTAGAATTAGGGACACATATCAACTCGGCAGCGATATTCTTTTCTTTTTTATTAAATCTTTATTGCACAATATATACAAGGGGCTTATATTGACAATTCTCTGACAGGCCAACCTTAGGGACACTGTAGAACATTAAAGACGTAAGGTAGGTGCAATTAGAGAAATATGATTACGTAATAAATATGCAATATTATCTAAACTACAATAATAAACTAAATACTAATAATACATACACATAACGTTTTATTAATAATTAGGTACATACATTACAGGTCTTAGGTATCACAATAGGTTTCAATAGGTGCAATAATTATGATTATATTTAATGTAACATTTAGTTAGGTACTATTATGTATTTATTACTTTTAACTTTATTAACGAAAATATATATTTGTTTGTTAACTGAATTGCACAGCGACATACCTAAGATCTAATTGTTATGTGAATGTTTGTGTGTGTCTCGAAGGTTGTCAGTGTTCAGGTTCTCATGTTGTGGCATGTCCGATGGTTGTCCTCTCCTTAGAAGGTCATTGCAGTCCGACATGAATCAAATCCGTCATGTCCGTGATCGAGTGCTGCTGTGGGGGGCTGGGACTTCTGCCGAACACGTTAAATTTTTTGTTCTTAAATTAGCAGAGGTTTTGCGTTTTGTCAGCTTTCCGGTTGCACACGGGCTAGTAGCTTATCTTAATTATGACATACCTGGCAGGGTACCACTGTACCAGGTACGACTATTGTAATCTCAGATGAATTTGAAAAATATTTATTTATTTTTTTGTTGTTGTATAATTCTGTATTTGTTTCATTTGTAAATCTGCTATAGCTGAGTTTTCCTTGCTCAGTCAGATTAAACATTAACAGGTCACTGGAATTTGCTAAGCTGCTAGTCTGATGCTAACAGCTTACTTTTTGGACCACTTCGCTGCTTAGTCTTCCACTAACAGGAGTAGAATCATTCAAAATAATTAAAATTATGACGTGTCACAAATGTATATATGTGTAATGTAAGGTTTACGTGAATAAAGATATTTTGAGTTTGACGCTATCTAAAAGGCATATGCCGGTGACGCGTGTGACATGTTGATACTGCTAGGTTAGTAATAAAATAGCTAAAATAAAGAGATTACAATGACTGATGGCACGTTGCGGGATGTCGTGCTAGTAAAAAGGTTACGGTCGTGATGTTACTTTCACTTTACTGATACATTGTAATATTTGAAAGTCACTTCTTATCACCATTTAAACCTACTGGTTATATTAAGTACAGTTAATTACAATTATAGAAAAGTAAATACATAATCATGTATTTAATAATACTACACGAACAAAAGATGTTAAGAGAGGTTCGTCATTATTTTTATTTTTCTTATAATTTTTATCATTAGTTAGTTGGATAGGGGAGGAGAAGAATGGTGGTTGTTGAGCGTCTTGGTGCGCAATAAAGAAATGAAGGAGGCCTACTTTTCAACCCAACCTATTGTCAATCGCAAGGCCGAGACACCATTCTTCTTATCTCTTGATATCCCAATTGTGACCAATTCAATGTTGACGTCTCAAAACATTAGTCATAAAGTCGTTTTGATCCCCTATGTCTAATGGATATGGCAATGTCCGTTATATACACTGCCTCGCCAAAGTTATGTGTCGTACCGCTTGCACTTTTGCACTTTGCACTGCTTGTCAATTTCCATAAGGTTTTAGTATATTATAACTACACAATCATTGTCTATTTTAAGCCGAGGCCAATCTGTGTGGAAAATTCCACTCTCGTAGTTGTGCAAAAATATGTCTACCTTGGACAGACTATTCAGCTAGGCGCTGCAAACTTCAGCAAAGAAGCCGACAGATGCATTTAGCTAGAATGGGCGGCATTCGGGAAACTTCAACATATCCCATCGTCCACACCACAGTGTTTGAAAACAAAAGTCTTTAACTTGTGCGTCCTCCTCGTAATGTCGTACGAAGCAAAGACGTGGACACTGACGGTGAGTCTGGTTCATAAAGTCGCTCAGCGAGCTATGAAGAGAGCTATGCTTGGTATTTCTCTGATGGATAGAATTCGAAATCTTGATATTCGTCAAATAACCAAAGTTACTGACATAGCATTTAAAATTAGCAAGCTGAAGTGGCAATGGGCCGGATATATCTGCCGCAGAACCGACGACCGATGAAGCAAACGGGTACTAGAGTGGAGACCACGAGTGGGACGACCCTCCGCCAGGTGGACGGATGACCTAAGGAAGGTCGCTGGTGGGGGTTTGATTAGAGTTGCAAAAGACAGCGTGCAGTGGCGAGTCTTTGGGAGAGGCCTATATCCAGCAGTAAAGAGACACAGGCTGATGATGATGATAAGTTATTAAGGTAATGAACTATCTAATTGTATATTTTTTTAGAATAAATAACCTGTACTGCTCTATGCCTTTCGCTGTTTAATGTCATTTTAAATAATAAAACTATTATTACATTTTCATCATACTTACTACATAAATTAAAGATAGGTCGTCTTGACTGAAAATGTATTTATTTTAATATTAAAATAAAATAAGTTGTATTTGTAAAATGATTTTGAAATTGAGAAGAAGAAATGATAAACCCGGCAGTCAAGTTTTACAATGGGTCAGTGCAATATTGGGTATGTTTAAATTACATACATTTTTTATACTGTAATATACATTTTACGTCAACCATAGACATATATAAGACAAAATAAGACTGAAGGGTTAATAAATTGCGCTATTCCGTTTTATGTAGTTGACCGCCTCCGTGGTCTAGTGGTAACAAACGTTGCCATGAACTCGGGAGGTCGTGGGTTCGATTCCCACCAGGGGCAAGTTCTACATTGTATAATTTGTCTCGGTCTGGGTGTTTATATGTATAATATGTATAAATTTACAAAAAAAAAGTATAATATGTAGTTTATCAACCATCTAGTTTCCGTAACACAAGCCTCGTAGCTTACCACGGAAATTAGATGGCGCTGTGTGACCTGTCTGGAAATATTTATTTATTTATTTACATGAAGAAATCAGGCGCCGTCAAGTATAGTGAACGTAGAGGCCCAACAGTTCACTACTTAAACCACGCGCTGCCTTTCTTTATCAGAACACCTAGAACCTTCGTGTTTTGTCTCTAATTCGTTTGCTGTTGTTGTTGCAAATCTTCAGCATCATCAGCCTCTGTCTCTCCACTGCCGCCTTCCCTAAGGGCGAGCCTTACATGATCTTCTGCCACCCTCATCCTTCGACCAGCAACCTTTCTCAGGTCATCCGTCCATCTGGCGGGGAGTCGCCTCATTTTGCGTCATCCAGTACGTGGTCTCCACTCCATTTTAGGTATAAGGCAAGCTTCAATTGCAGCCATCTTTATAAATATGGTTTACAAACACTTCCTTTCCAACTAAACTGTCCTAAATTGATGTTTCTTTTCCATTTTCTCACTATCCTCAATTGCAGCTACATCCTATTTCTCTTCCCTTATCATGTAATTAGTTTTATATTATTGTTTATTTATGATGTACATTGCGTATTTATGTATTAGTATGTATCTATTAATACTGTCAAGAATAACTTAATTGATGTTTGTACATACCATCTATACTGTCTAAATGTCCTAAAGGTTTGGCTGTCAGAGAATGCCGAGCGGCCTTAAGTCCGCCTTTGTACATAGTGTACATATGCAATTCATTTTTAAAGAATCTACTGCTAAAGATGGTCTATCTTAAGCAGTGGATTCTTCAAAAAAATATTTTAGAAATAAATGGCCTACACTCGCCACGGGTTGGCGTCCTTTATTAGATGTTCAGGAACGCGTTCTTACAACCAGGGGGCGCTGGAGGGCTATAGTTGGTTGCTTTTGTTTGTTGTATTGTGTGTTTGTGATATCAATTAGGAAAATAACTTATACCTTTCTATTCAAATATTTTACGTATTCTTTTTCTTAGTTTAGTTTATTTTGCTTTTTAATGAAGTTTAAGATACTTTTATCATTTAACTCTGTAACTGTAAGTATTACTTTTAGTCATAGTTCTCGTTGTTTTTATTTTTAAATATTGTTACTATTATTAATTAAAATTCTTAAACATATAATGTATTATAATTGAATGTAGTTTGACATGTTGTGGTCTCCTGCTACTGGGGTACCATTCACTTATGTTTTTTTACTGTTTGCTTCTATTGATATAATTGGATTCAATGTGTACTCTGTTGGTGATCCTAATTAATTAAATAAATAAAACACGCCACCAATATTTACCAAGTTGTAATATTAAGCCGGTCTGTTTTACGTTGTCAATGCCACGACCCTTTAGAGGTTTAATAAAAGATTAATCCCCGATTGTGTGTTATAAAAGAATGATCGTATAAATATATCAGTTAATGACCTATAAAATTTTTAAAGACATGCTTTCAAAGAATGGCTTAACCATAACGTAAGGCATTAAGCTCGCTTACAGATTTTATAAAAGTGTTTGTCGATCGCAAGAAAATGCACGGTAGTCTCCGATGAGATAGACTGACCAGTTACAGTAGCCCTATTGTGTTACTTAAGCCTATACGTTATATAATGGAATCCGTTAATTATATATACATATATCACGCTGAGAATTGAATAATATTTAATAATCAAGCTCTGACGTAAATAACGAAATCCACTAAGTTTGCGACTAAGCACATAATAGGGCTGCAGGTAAATGATCCCCTACATGAGTGCACCAGGAAAGCTGCAGTCCAAGAGGAGTGGCGACGGCTTGTTAAGAGTGTAACTAGCACTGAAATGGCGACCACGGAAAACAGTAAATAAATGACAAATGTACGTAAGAAACTTGCGTTTGTCATTGGTACATGCCCCGGTTCGAACCCTAGCCACCACTGCTTTAGAGCATATTCGAGTACATAATTATATTGTCGAACTAACATTGTTGAATTTTACAGCAAATTGCACAATACTGTCATACGGCATGCAAGCTGGCTGGATGTCGCCGACCATTGCAGTGTTGCAATCAGAAAACAGTCCCACCGGGTACGCTCTCGACGATTTCGAGATCTCCTGGATTGCTAGTACTGTCTGTGTTCTGGGCTTCATTACCAGCTACATGTACGGCTATATTGCTGATAGGTTCGGAAGGAAAGCTTCTGTTATCGCCACCGCTGTTCCCCAAGGAGTAAGTCCATTGATTTTCTAAACAAAGCAAGGTAGGGTTCAGGTAAGTCTTGTTTCAAGCTGTGTTATTTTATATAAATATCACCATGGCAAGCTTACAATATTAGTTCTCCTTAAAAGTAAAACATCAATTGTAAATAGTAAGACATCATTGCAAATGACACATCATTTCAACGAGAATAACAAATAGACTGCCGTGGCCGGGAAATGTCAAAATATAAAAAAGTTAACAAATCGTAGACGTATGCATTTTACTAAGTTATTATGTACAAAACTCTATAACTCCAAATACACACATCAAAAGTGTCTAGGGATCAACATATATTTTTGCAATAACTTTTCTCCTGATTGATATTCATTAAAATTTTCTTAAAGGATTGATCAAATAAAATGTTTTCGTTTGTCTACAGTAACGATAAACCAAGTCACCTTTGCATTAGTAAAAAAAATTGCCATTTTCCTAATAAAGGGATTTTTGACATTTGAACCACTAACATTAAAGTTCGAAAAAAAGACTGAAATAACAGTTTTTTTTTTAATTTTATTGGGTAACTTAAACAATTAATAATCCGTGTTTCTACCGCGAACACTAACAACACAAGAACATCGGTTTGGCATACTCAAAATGAGTTCATCCAAATCACGCTGTGGAATGGCCGCCCATGTTCGTTGCAACAACAAAAAAAGGTCTTCTTGCGACTGGATACCCTCCATATTCGGCAGAGCTCTTCTCTGAAGAATATCCCATGCATGCTCAATCGGGTTCAAGTCTGGCGACTGAGCAGGCCAGGGCAGGACATTGATGTTAGCTGCGGCGAGAGTCTGTCTTACAACTCTTGCGGTGTGCAGTCGTGCATTATCATGCATTAACTGAAATAAGGGACCGATATGCACTTGTAGAGGAACGATGACGTCTGATACAACCGTCTCAGCATAAATTTGAGCGTTGAGGTTGCCTCTGATCCAAATCAACTCAGTTCTTCCGCCGATCGAAATACCCGCCCATACCATGATGGTTCCACCACTATAAGGATGGACTTCCTGGCAGGATTTTAATCGCTGTTGGCGTCCAGGGGTTCTCCAGTGTCGTATACGTCTTGTATCCGGCCTCATACCAAAACGAGACTCATCAGAAAAGCACACGAAACGCCATTGTTCTTCTGTCCAATTTCTGTGTTCAAGAGCCCATTGATATCGAGTCCTACGATTGTGCATTGCTATAGGTGTTACCCGTAGCGGTCTTCGGGAATGAAGGTTCACTTCATGCAAGCGGTTTCTGACTGTTTGGTCGCTAATTAAGTTCCCTGAAGAGCGATGAAGGCTCACGGCTAACATCATGGCGGTTATTGTTGGAGTTCTTCGAGCTGTGATTTGAATGTATCGGTCTTGTCTCCGTGTGGTGCAGCGATACCGTCCTCCATGGCGCTCAGCCACGGTACCAGTGGTTCGGTAACGTGTCCAAAGTCGACTGATAACACTCTGACTTGTATTCAGAGCTAAAGCCACAGTACGTTGCCGGGAACCAGCTTCTATCATTCCCACGGCTCTGATCATTTCTTCCCTGCTTAAATGACGTCGCCGCTCCATAATAACGTTGGTTTTAATCAGTAGTAGGGAAACAGTAGCACTAATAATGTCTTCAATGCGTCTTATGTTTTTATAGGGAAAATATTGACAGCTGATTTTCATCTTTTACTCGAATTTGATTGACAGTTCCTGTTTTAAATTATGAAATGCACCAAAAAGGATCCATATAAATTTATAAAATCATAAATTTATTACAAAGCCACATCTCAATCACAAGAAATCCGCATAAACATGCTTGATCCCTAGACTTTTTTGATGTGTGTATATATAAATGTGAATCCTTATATACTCGTACTAGTTGTATCTCACGGCTCGTTTTAACGTAAGTCAAGGTCCAAGTGATTGTCGACCTATCGCTATATTAGGGGCTTTTACCCAAATTGAGCATGTCAGCCCCATCGTAACTTAACCTAAATCAACAAACAATTATCAGTTTTCCATTAGCCTATTCTTATTATAAATATTTAAAAAATTAAATACTAACCTAGCTGATTGGGAACAAGGGTCAGCTAGCACCGAATTTAAGGCACCCGTATTATATGGAATCAATTTTATTTAGATATTAGTTAGATAACGAAAGTTACTGACATAGCTTTTTTAAAATTAAAAAGCTGAAGTGACAATGGGCGGACACATCTGCCGCAGAACCACAGACGAACGATGGGGCAAACGGGTTCTAGAGTGGATACCACGAACGGGAAGATGCAGAGTGAGACGACCGCCCTCCAGATGGACAGACGTGAAGAATGTCGCTGTTGGGGTTGTATGAGGGTGGCGAAAGATCGCGTTAAGTGGCGAAGGCCTACATCCAGCAGTTGAGAGATACAGGCTGATGATGATGATGAAACCACATTAAGTAAAAATTAACTTTAAATAAAAAAATAAAAAAAAGACAATAATAATTGTTGAAATAATTTTGAAAACTTTAACATATAATAAATTCTAATGCGGAACATAGTTCTTGAACAGTCAGGACCCATTGTTGGGAATATTTGAGTCGGTCAGTGTAATAGTGCGTCAGGGTAACAAAAAATAAATGGGGAGCCTTGTGGAAGGCCTACATCCAGAAGTGGCTGATGATGATGATGATTAAAGTGATGAATCTTCTGTTGTTTTTGTGTAGCTCGGTTGGATAATAAAACTAATATCACCACACCCAATTAGTTTAATAGTTGCACGAGGATTGTGTGGTTTTGGTGCGGCTGGCTGTTTTTGTGCTGCCCCGCTATATACCAAGGAGATCGCTGATGATAACATTAGAGGAGTCATGGGATCCTTCGGAATGATGTTACAGGTTAGTAAAATTAATTTATTAACACCAATATGCAAAACCGTTTAAATATTACAATAGTTATCTGGTCATGAGTGCTCGGCACCAACGCAATGCAAATTCGCCCTTAAAAAAGAGAGTAATTTCTGACCACCCCGCTAGGAATTACGGTAGTAACTTTACTTTTTTATTTAAGGATAGCTAAATTACAAAATAAAAGAAGACATTTTTTTAGTATTTCCATGGACTCACCGTCCGGATTTTGGGTTTCATC
This sequence comes from Tinea semifulvella, assembly GCA_910589645.1. Classification (NCBI taxonomy): domain Eukaryota; kingdom Metazoa; phylum Arthropoda; class Insecta; order Lepidoptera; family Tineidae; genus Tinea; species Tinea semifulvella. The sequence goes on from OU342604.1 coordinate 5,101,716, forward strand.
GTGTGGTAAAGAGAGCGGAGAATGGTGACCTGATTGGTCGACTATAGGCTGGTTTACAAAGTAGGCCTACATTTTTTATTACGCAATAAGATGGTTACCATCCACCATTCTGCTCCTCTCCCTACCGAATCAAATATGTATGATTCCGTTAATGTCGTCTTGAAAGCTCTTTCCATAAATGTATTGATAGCAGACCTGCTTAGGCCCAATTCTTTCAGTGTGTGGTGCATTTGCTGGAATTTCTCTTGCATCAACTTCTACTGCGTAAAGCTGAGTCTTAAATTCGTTTCTGATCATTTCTTCTGCGAGATCATAATATTCGTTCGACTTCATGTTATGGTCTTTTCTCTCTATCTATTTCTTAATTAATTTTGTATTTTTTTAGAGTTTGGGTACTTTGATAATGTACGCCATGGGATCATACTTGGATTACTACACTGTGTTGTGGATCGTGCTTTGGCTACCTATAATCAACACTATCCTTTTATTTAAAGTTCCAGAATCACCGTCCTATTTAGTGAAGATTGGAAAAATTGAGGTGGGTATGACAATATTATTAATTTACGTCCTAAAAATTGGAGTTTTAGCCGTTTACTGCTACTCGTGTTTGTTATCTTGTCGTCATCAGCCTGTAGCTCTCTAGTGCTAGCTGTAGGGCACTGCACGTCGTCCTACTCTTTGTCCCGTACGTCTCCAGTCTAGATACCGTTTGCCCCATCGGTCGACGGTTTTGCGGCAGAAGTGTCCGGCCCATTTCTACTTTAGCTTGGTAATTTTAAATACGTCACTAACTTTGGTTTTCTGACGAATAACAATGTTTTGAATTCTATTCATTAGAGGAATACCAAGCATAGTTGTCGCTGAGCTATTAGTGCTATTTGGTGTTGGCCAATCTTGGTAAAGGTGTTGCAGTGAAGACGAAGATACCGATATGTTAGCAAGAGCAATAACTATAATAACCCTAGTCTTGAATCTCTCAATCAATCTAAAATGTTTATTTTAAGATAAGGTTTTTATTTAAATTGTAACTGAGTCGCGTTCTGGTTTTTTTAGAGTTCCGAAAGTCAACCTTATAGTATGTCGCTGTTTCTGTCCTTATGCAATATCTCCATAACTAACCATATTGTTTCGATGTGGAACAGACGACTTTTTGTCGCTCTTGCAATGTCATTCGTATTAATAAAAAAAACAAAAAAAAACATTTAAATCATTTTAAAGGGTTTTTAATTACAACCTCTGTATTTATTTTTGGACACAACAAAATCTATTTTCCAAATTTCAAGTTAATCAGACCAGTAGTTTCGCGATAGTAATTTGGATAGGTTTTCTTAGAATTAGACACTAATATAGAATATAAATTAGCATTTGACATCATTGCAAATGGCACATAATTTCAGTAAATAGGTGTTAGGCGGACTGATGGTGTTAATTTGCCCAGTCTTGCGGGGCGGAGAAATATCCACCGTTCGTGCCGATAAACCCAGTAAAGTGTATCCTCACGTTTAGGGATCAGGCTCGTATTGCCGTCGTGCCCAGTTAAGCCGGCACAGTGTTAGGGACTGATGTCTGTCATGAGTGTCTATATATGTATATATATTAGATTCTTGTGAGACTCATTCGTATGACCAAGACTGATTCTGATGCAAGACCAAGTTCAAGACTAGCCAAGTTAAATATTACAGTGCATTCCGTATCCACATTAAACATAGTTCAACTCTAACCAGCCTCTCGGCAACTGTGTGCAGCTGCAGCAACTATATAACATAGCTAGTAGACATTGTCACTAATTAAAAATAAAGGCAATACTAAGGATTTCTATTAATTAAAGTTAATTGCACCTGGCACTGAATCTACCTGATTTTAAACGGAAGTGTGACATCTATGAATGAGTGCAATTAACGGAACGGATAAAATTGTATCTGTACGGCAACTTTTAAGCTGGGTCCATATTTGTATCACTTAGATTTATGGCCGTGTAGTAAGCTAGTCATCTCATAGACAGACAAAGCTTGTTCTAATGAACATTATCTGCCTAATCTCATTAAAATAGCCAATTGGTATATATGTAAAAGGACGGTAAGAAGGCTTAATATCCTAAAAAGGAAGAAAGGTGGGTGTGTACCAATGAGAAATACACTTTTCTTACGTAAATTAGTCAGAGATTTACTGTCAGAGCGTGGACGCTAAATGCAGAGGGCCTAACACCTAAGTCCAAGCTCTGAGCGAAATATATAAACCTAACGATATATAAATTATAGTGGTAGTGTAAAGATAGGAGTCTCACTGCTGGTGTAATACCCTAAGGCAGCGAGCGAATGGGGAAGAAGGTATTCACGTCAAGGCGCGCAGGCTTACGCGACTGTGCCCAGAGGAGGCAGGCGGCAAGGTGTCTTGACCAACGTGATGGATTCTAACAGAGGTCGGGTAGGGATTCAAGGTGGTGGATACACGTTCGATCGAGCAGGCTCACAAGATCGTACCTAGAAGAGGTAGCACGCAAAGGTGTCTTGGGCAACGTGTAGGAAATGAGACAAACAACGTAATGTTGCAATCTGGTTTATTCTTTACTATACATATTCTTAAATAGAAAATTTACACATACACCGACAGCACACAGATACATGAATATTTACTACATTGAAATATATTTGTTGTACAATTTGCTCTCTCAACAATTATGATGGCTGCGGCCTAGAAACGAGAACACAAGGCATGTTTGGTCAGATAAACATTTACAATTTCACCATTCCCATGCCTCGGAGAGCACGTTGGGCCGTCTGCCCCGGTTCCACTAAAACACCAGCGTGGCGAGTGTAGGCCAAAATCTCAAGAAATTTCTGGAAGGCCTATCTTCAACAGTGGAGGTCTAAGGACTCTGTGTTCTAGGGGTAATAATATACGAACGTTTTTATTTATTACAACCATAAACACTGGATGGAGGGGATAAATAGGTCATAGGTGGACTGATGGTGGAAATATGCCCAGTCTACCGGGGCGGGAAAGTATTCACCGTTCGTGCCGATAAACCCTGTAAAGTGTATCCACACGTTTCGGGATCAGGCTCGAATTTCCGTCAAGCCCTATTAAGCTGACATAGTGTTAGGGACTGATGTTAGTCATTAGTGTCTGATTCCAGTTGCTAACATTCATGGACCTCGCGCTCCACTTATCTTCAGGTGAGCGCATGGTGGCCAAGTCGCAAGTGCTATAATAAAAAAGGGATTTTTAAGTTTTTGCAGCTGCTTTGATACGGCCTGTTGAATCTCAAGTCAGTTTTTGTTCGAGTATCAAATGAAATGAAACATGAGAATGAAACGAATAAGCGATACGCCACATTGATACATATGTGAATCCAGCTTTAGATGCTTTTCAAACTACGCCTTTCCAAGTAAATACTTTTCATGAAAGAAAGCGGAGAAAAGTTTAGGAAAATTTTCAGAGTTTAATTTAACATCGAGTCTATGTTTATGCGTATCTGGATGAGGCTGAAAAAGATATCTGAATAGGGGATGCCAATAGAAATTATTTACGGAAAAATCCACAGACTTTGCTAAGATTTAAAATTGTAATAAATACAGATCTAAATTGACACATAGACGGTGTAGTAGTAGGACAGAGTATAGTAGTTAAGTTCCATTAAAAACGTCGCTCAGACTTAGATGGCATGTTTTTCTACAAAATAATTACAGGTGCATTGGATTCTCCTGACTTACTTCGCAAGGCCTCATTTTACTCCAGCACAAGAAGACCGAGAGTCTCGACATACACTCCTTTCGTGACTACCTTTTCAAAGACTAATTTAGGTTACTTTTCGCCTATTAACCGGATGAAACGACAGTATAATTACTTGCACAAGTTTCACGATTTTGACGCATTTTCATTTGGTGCTCAAGCAAAGGCATTAAAAACAATCAAAAAAAGTTTTTGTTAATTTTAGCTTTTAGATTGTAATTTTGTTTGTAATTTTTTCTTAAAACTGTTTTCAGTATTATAATATTTGTAACATTTATTTAGGTAATTAGGTAGGTATTAGTTTTATTAATTATAATTTAATTTAATATATTTAACTGTTAGGTAGGTAAATAATTTGTTTATTTAATGTATAATATCTATTGCATGCCTAGTTTTAAATTTATAGTCAATGGTAATTTTTATTGATAATTTATGAGCAGGTCTTCTCCTTTAATTAAAATCACATTTACTCTGTTAATTATGTATGCATGTACTCTCAAAAAATGAAATATTGTTGATTTTGTTGGAGAACTTATAAATAAATAGTAGTGTTATTTCAAGCGGTGTTATTTTTATATTAATATCACCATGGCAAGCTCACAATATTAGTTCGCCTTGAAAGTAAAAAATGGCATTTGACATCATTGCAAATGGCAATTACTTTCAACGAGAACAACAAATAGGTGGTAGGTGGACTGATGGTGGTAATTTACCCAGTCTGCCAGGGCGGGAAAGTATCCACCGTTCGTGTCGATAAACCCAGTAAAGTGTATTCATTCGTTTCGGGATCAGGCTCAAATTGCTGCCATACCAGTCAAGCCGGTATAGTGTTAGGCACTGATGTCAGTTATTAGTATCTGATTCCATATTCTATTATTCATAGACTTCGCGCGCCACTTACCATGAGGTGGGCGCAAGGTCACATGTCGAGCTAGAATAAAATAAAAATAGAAGAAAAAAATACGGATCGAAACTTATTCCTGGCTAGCTGCAAACTTTAAAACCGATTAATGTTCACATAAAAAACTCACTTTTACGGTAAATGGGACAAAGTGATTACATATACATATATATAAATACATTTACGAGTATACACTCTAATAAGAGCGAAGTTTCTACACTAGTGAAGATATTTTACTATAAATTTGTTGCAGGAAGCGAAGGAAACTTTAGCGAAGTTAAGAGGAATTCATAAAGAAGATAAAACTATTGCAGCTGATATTGCTCTGATTAGTACCGATGAAGATTATTATAAGTCCATACCGAAGATATCGCTTAAAAGCATTTGTAAGTTTGTTGATGATTCCTATCTTATTAATTAGGTGTAGGTTTATTGTGCAAATATATTCAAACAATAAAATAACACCAACAGTACTCTACACTATACGATGTATTCAGAAAAATAGTTTTCGTAAATTCAAACCATACGAGTAATTTACAAATGTTTTGTTTTTAAGGTACCAAATTTATTTCTTTATTAAAACTTTATTGCACAATATATACAAGGGGCGAACTTAATGTCGCTAAACATTCTCTGACAGACAACCTTATGGAAACATGTACATAGGCGAGCATAATACCGTAAAGGTATTCTCTACCAGCTAACCTTTGGCAGAGTGAGAGAAGAATATTATGGGTGCAGAGTAAGTATATGGTTTAAACATCTAAGATGATAATAAATATATACTATAATAAACTAAATACTAATAATACATACTCGTACACATAACGTTTTATTCATACATTAGGTACATACATTAATACATACACTACATAGCCTCCGTGGTCTAGCGGTTAGGATTTAGACTCGGAGGTACCGGGTTCGATTCCTGGTCACAATAATATTTATTAATTTAAATAAATAAATTTGAATAATATTTAATTTATTTGTGATATTTCTCGAGTTTGGTACGCTAGAGACATCGACGACTTGTCATAATTTCCCTATAGTAAAGTTTTATTAAATGTGAATCCGCTTCTATATAAGCGTGGTTTTTGACCAACCCGCAATATGGTCGTGGTGATACTATACTATACTATTTTAAAAATCTTTTTTTTTAGATATTCTATTTAGGTAAAATATTTGTTATTATTAAATAAATTTGTTATTACCTATATCTTGTGTATTATTTTTGTTAATATAGTTGGTTTTCCAAAATGAATAAATAAACATAAACGATTTGTTTTAAAATTTCAGTTGCAGACAAAGCTTGGCGTAAAGCTGTATGGCTTGCCTTCATATTAATGACTACATTGGATACTGGTGGTAATTTTGCTATATTAACATACGCTTCTGTGATTTTAAACCAAGCCGGTGTTACTGTGAGTCCTGAACTACAGTCTTTGTCATTTCCTGCTGTTATGATTTTAGGATCACTATTATCCATGTCGTGTGTTGAAAAGTTTGGTAGAAAGGTGAGGAATCTTTTTTATATTTATCTATTGACTAGTTGCTTTACTGGTAGCTACGATTCAGTCTTAGTTCCTCACTAGTAGCGAGAGTAGGCGTTCTGGGGCCAACATCTAGCGTCACAACACAATTTGGTCCTTCGAACCGGATGCCGATGATTTGGTGCTTGTAAAGCAAGATTTTCTATTTATTAATCATATTAATGATAAACCCAACACACTTTATTGCACTTTTAAAGAAGTCTGTCTTTATTGACATAACATAATGTAACTATGGTAATTCTTGCTGGCCATTACCAACACTGATAATAATAATTAAATATATTTTTAGTGTTCCCGAACAACCCGAGGAATCCAACCCAGTATTTATTTATCTACTATCTCTTATGGAACAGAGGACATTTATTATTTATAGCTTAATGTTTTACTAGGTTTAGTTTATATCTAATAATTTTCTTTATTAGTTAAGTACTATTTATGACAATGTAACATGATATTGTATTGTAAATTTTCAGCCGTTATTCTTAATCTGCGTGGTATTTACTGCATTGCCAATGGCAACATTAGGAACAGGATTGCTGATTCAACATTTAGGAGGAACTATACCTCCATGGCTTCCAGTTGTTTCTATCGTAGTCTGCGTATTCTGTTATGGAGCAGGAATTCTTCCTGTACCTTATATCGTTATGTCCGAAATGTTTAATTTTCAAGTAAGTTTACCATTATGTTCATCTTTTACTTTCATAGCTTGTTTAAATGTAGATATATTAAGTATATGCTCGCCAACCCCTCTGCATAGCAAGAGAAGGCAAAATTCTACAGAAATGCGTTCTTGAAGTTAAAGGTTTATTTACAGCAATGTAAATCTAAGATTTTGTTTTCTAGGGTCTTTATTACGTTATGTATTACATTCAATTGTCTGCCTTCTAAACACCAAGGATCTAATGTTTCTATTGAGATTATTTATTGTGTTTAAATTTTACTGCCTTTTGGGTAGCAGACGCTAAAACAATGCTTGTAGATTCAATATGTTTCAGATAAAGTATCGACACAAGTCGCATCCCGAACAAATGACATGCTATTAGATTAGTCTAATAGCATGTCATTTGTTGTACATTATACCATCTGGACGTTTTCCGACATTCCTAGTTAGATCTGTAGTCCTATTCTGTTACTGCACGCGTTATTAGTGGATTTCGTTATTTACGTCAGAGCTTGTTTGATAATTACAAAATATTATTCAATTCTCAACTCTATAAACGCTCGACCTTGCAAATGCGTGGCCGTGCAAATATCAACTTTAATACCGTAATATACGTGGTAACTTAACTCTATTTGTGGTAACTTTTAATTGACCTTTTATGTTTCCATTTTTTTTTTTGTCTTTATGTGTTTATTAGTCGTTAGTTATCCTGTAATAAATAAATAAATAAAAAGTATAGTTAACGGATTATATTATATAACGTTTGCGCTTAAGTAACAGAGTAGAGCTGCTGGCGGCTCTAGGACTATTGGAATTGTAGCAGTCGTTAGAGCTCATTTTGAAGATTAAAATTTGAAAGAATAATTTAGCGAAACATTACTATTAGCTTTGTTATAACATTGTCTATTATTAAGCTTACGTATGATTTTCAACCTCGCCAACCCGTGTGGCGAGTGTAAGTCAAATTCTACAGGAATATATTTTGGAAGGCCCAAATAGCAATAGAGGTCTAGGACTGTGTGTTCAAGGGCTGTAATGATGACTTTAATAGCAGAAATTGCTTCGTGTAAGATAAAAACATTTCTTATTTCTTCTAGATTCGAGCTAAACTTCTGGGTTACTTCGTGTGCTACGGCTGGTTCATGTGTTTTGTCCAAACTATTACTTTCACACCGATCTCTCAAGCATTAGGAATGCATACTATGTTCTATATCTTCGCTGGCTTCAATATTGTATCGTTTTTTGTAGTCTTGTTCTTCTTGCCCGAGACTAAAGGCAAGTCAGTATATGAAATTGAGTGTTTGTTAAGAGGTAAAGATAATAAAGTTAGAGATACGATCTGAATTTGAAATTGTTTTTTTTTATTAAAATCTACGTTAGACGACTGACACGCTAAAGGAGTGGGAAGAGAAGAGAAGACAATATAATTGTATTAATAAATATTTATTATAATCAATAAATAATATTCTATAGACTTATATATTTTTTTTATTTAAATTGATATATTGCACCTACCTCAAATAAATGTTCTCGTTGTCCCGAAGGTCTGACAGGCAGAGAATGTCAAGCGACATTATGTCACGCCTTTGTATATTTATGTGCAATAAAGTTTTTTTTTTTTCAAAGACATATTTTTATGTATTCCATTTATTCACCGCGCGGTTGCCGGGTCCAGCGTGTGTGAGTAAGACGTCTCATCAGACGAATGGTGTCTCGGGCCTGCGACCGACAATAGGCTGGTCTCCTTTTTGTATTTTAATGCGCAACAAGACACTCACCATCCACCATTCTATTCCTCTCCCTATCCAACTAAATCCTCTATGATTCCAATAATGCCATCTTGGAAACTCTTTCCATAAATGTATACCTGCTTAGGCTTAATTCTTTTAGTAAGTCACGCAAATATTTTGCTGGAACTCCTCTCGCACCAACTTCTACTGCGTAAAGCAGTCTTCAACCCCTTCCTGATTATTTCTTGCGTGGGATCATATTAAAATAAAAACATTAAAATCACAATATAAATTAAGGAAAAGTCTAAATATCCCCGCCGTAGGGTAGGACTCGTTTTCGAATATTAAATCCAAAAACATATTGAGGGTACTCGAACAATTTGCAATTCAAATATTTATCTTTGGACTCTTTGTATTTAACAAATTTATTATATTGATTTGTTTATTGTAAATTTATTCATCAACAAATCTATTAAAAAAAAAAAATATCTATCTGGATTTCAGAGGGTAATAAAAAGATATCAAACGTTTTAACTTTTTGACACAATTGGATCAACTACTAACAACAACTACTGACTTGGACAAACTAACAATTAACGATAATCTTTAAAACTCCTTGTAGGTACATTTTACATTTTAGATTTTTTAATATATATAAAACCAACGTTATATTTCTTCTAACCTCTAAGGAGTTATAGTGACCATACCTGGGATGAATGACGTGGGGTACAAGAAGGGATAACCATATGTGATAATCGTGACAAATGACGCTTAATCCTCTCTGCCTACCCCGCAAGGGGGCTGGCTTGAAGATATGTATGTATATTATACAACAACAACAGTTGATAATATATTATTGTATATTATACATATCAAAGGTCACATATACGGGTAGGTTTAAAGTATATACAATAAAGAATAAGAAAAAAAAAACAGTAATAAGAACAATATGAAAAAAAGTAAGAAAATAAAGATCAAGATTTACATCATCTGTGAAAATAGACAATGCGACATAAATATAAAAAAAATAATATCTTTTTAGTAAACTTAAAATCTACGACGAAGTAAAATGCAAAAAAAATAAGTTATTTTAGTTGTTGGTTATATATATAAATGGTTCTGAAATTAAAATATTGCAAAGAGTTTTTTAAAGAATAGATTTAAAAGTACCCATAGAAAGCAATCTGTCTTTTCTTAATTGCGACTTCAAACAGGTTTGTATATAGCCGTTAATGGACGACGAAAAGATTACAAGATCCATTGACTTACTATTTAGGACAAGACATTTCATGCTTTTTTTTGTTCCAAAAACGTAACGAACAAAGAAGAATTATTTTAATACAAAACTTGATGACGCAATGAAATTAGTACAACATAAAGCGAAACGTGAACATATATTAAATGATGTAATAAGTAACATATCTTCTGTGAACAGCAAAAAGTCCTATCTGAACATTAAGAAAAAATATTATAGGCGCAAATTGTGAAGACAAAAGTCTTTAACCAGTGCGTTCTCCCCGTAATGTCCTACGTCCGTCCACAAATTCAAGTGAGCTATGGAGACAGTTATGCTTGGCGTTTCTCTGATGGATAGAATTCCAAACGTTGATATGCGTCACATAGCATTCACAATTAGAAAGCTGAAATGGCAATGGACTGGACACATCTGCTGCACGCAGAACGTACGGAACGACGCAAAGTAGGAAGATCCCCGATTTAATTTTGATTTATGATTTTGATTGACGTGATTTAAAAAAAAACAACGGAAAAGGGTAGGTATAAAGAAAGTATAGGGACAAAAATAAGGAAAGACATACTATTATATATATTGGTTCGGCATGCCCGAAATGAAATGAAATATTTATTTTTGTTTTTTCCTATTTAATTGTTTTTTTTTTAAATATTTTTTTCTATCGAATAAATCTATTAAAAGACCTTTAAAAATGAGCTATTCTCTTTAACCACCATGTTTTTATTTACCACCATAGAAAAAGCCGAAATGGCTTTACGTTCGCCTTTGTACATACTTTTAAGTAAAGTGCAATAAAGTATTTATTAAATAAATAAATATAGGAGTCAAAGTTTAGGACCAAGTATAAAGTTCCATGTTTATATATATAAGTCTATGACAGGAACATTTTGAATATTTATGCTTTTCGTTTGCAAGAAACTGCCTAATTTGCACAGTATTAATTCTGTGCGAAGATTAAAGAAAAACCTTAAATAAATCTTTTTTTAAAGGCTCTCCAAAGTTAAGCCATGTTTTTAACTTTTATAACTATATGGCGGCTGCTTTGTACTTTTTAATTGGCTTGTAAAAAGAGAAATGTCGGACAATATTTTACTTTTCCGGGTGTTTTTTCGGAAAAATATTATCTGTTTACGGACTGTAACAACATTGTTACTAGCTGTTTGACCAAAATTTCCTGTATAATATAGTGGTCAGCGAAAGAAGCCTTCAAGAAGAGATGACCAGGAACCCTATTCGGTATTTGTTTTTGAAAAGTTTTCAACTATTTTTTCATTATACTGGCACGACCTTGTAAAGTCTGATTGTAAGTGGCGCGCAAAGTCTATGAATGTTAGCAACTGGAATCAGACACTAATGACTGACACCAGTCCCTAACACTATGCCGGCTTGACTGGCATGAAGGCACATCGAGTCTGACCCCGATACGTGTGGATACAATTTACCAAGTTTATCGACACGAGCGGTGGATACTTCCCCGCCCCGGCAAACTGGGCAAATTACCACCATCAGTCTGTCTACCACTTATTTGTTGTTCTCGTTAAAAGTATGCAATGATGTCAAATGCCAATTTTTATTTGATGAGAACTAATATTGTAAACTTGCATATATAAAAATAACACTGCTTAAAACTAGACTTATTGAAAACAAATAAATGAAAAATGTTATATTTTGAAATGGAGCAAGCAATGTTATAAGTAACGATACTCCTGCACAGAAACTTGTACACCGAAGCCCCTGAGAGTTAAAATTGTCTAAACTCTGACGAACAATGTCCTATCTTGGGGATAATACCTCTTAAATGTTTAACTATCTTATCCTATATGTAATGGAACTTCTTGCAAGTTGGACGACATTGATAATGTTACGACGTTTTGCCATTAACAACTTTACAGATAGTTTTTAAACTTTTACGGGTTTAGAAAACTCACCCCTATTTTACCACGTCGACAATTGTCAGTGACATATATTGTAACGATCGTATTACATGCAGCCAAGGAATAAATATTGTTGGCTGCAATCGACATCCTTTGCCTTGCACATATTTAAGACGTCACCTGTCAGTGTAGATTTTGACACACTTTACTTTGCAAAACCAACTGCGAGCAATGTGCTGCTTTAATTTATAATAAATATTTTACTTACAAGAATTATATATTACTTAATAATTATATATATTAATAAACCTACTCGCCCCCGTAGCTTGGGGTTTTTCCATAGAGCTGGGACCCAGCTTGAGAAGATAACCCCGCTGCCCAGGATCCCCGTCACGCCTCGTTGTCTGCTTGGGATCGGCAGCGCTCTCCGGGTCCCCATCTTCAGGCTCTCCGAGGGAAGGTACCCCTACGTACGATCAACGGCTGCATAAAGAGTAATAGGACTAACTTTTGGCTTACGACCCTCCCTAATATTATTTAATGAGTTTAAATAAAATGCTCTCTTTCTGTTAACTTCATTTTTCCTAATATATTAACTTCCATTATTTAAAATCTCTTGTTTCATTTTAATGTCCCGCTAAACGTGACAACATCGGTCGGGTGACAATTGTCAGATATACGACAATTTTGAACATTATTTTCTAAAGAAACTTCTATAAACATGACTTTGTTACAATTGTATGTATTTAAATTTAATGACAATTATTTTGTGATACATGAATTATTTTTCCTAGTCAACATATTTGTAGGTTTGTCGGTAAATCTTGACATGTGATATGGTTTACGTTACAATTGTAGTGTTTCATGCGTAACCTACGTATATTGTGTGTATGTTTTTCTTGACAATTGTCGCACCTGTTGGCATGGTTAAATAGGGGCCTGGTCGCGGCAAACAAGTGCCTTCATTCGTAGCCACAACGCAGACTTTGCTGTAAAGGCACACAGGGCATAAAGAGGAAGAGAGACGGTTATAGGGTCTAAGTCCATAAGCGCATTGAGGTCTTCTAATGAGGCGCCACGGTGACACAAGCATGCGACCACCTCGCGGACGGAGGCCCTTCAGGCCTGGTCATATCGTTAGACGAATTTGCAATCTCATGACCGTATCCCTTTGGGGCTGGTCAGAAACCACGTTTATAAAAAAGCCGATTCTCATTTAGCCAACTTTACTATAGGCTAATCATGACAAGTGGCAAGCTCGTCGATGTCTCTAGCTTACCAAACTCGGGAAATATCACAAATAAATTAATTTAAATTAATAAATATTATTGTGTCCTGACCAGGAATCAAACTCCAGGTCTAAATCCACGGATTTAAACGCTAGACCACGGAAGCAATTTTTAGGAGGACGAAGTAATTTAGTAAATAAATATAAAATAACATTGGTCACGATACTTATTCTATTCTAAGAATGTTAAAAGCATAATGGAGACGTTGCCCAAATCTCCATGTCCCGGCCGGTCTCGTAAAGCCGTCTGTCACAGTGCTCCGTGCGGACATTCCAAAGAGCTTGTGAAAAATTGCCTCGAAATCCTTGTCCCACTTCTACGTATAAAGGAGCAGGTACTTTCAGAAACTCCCTCTTTTTACGTTGACTTGCATTTGAAAACTATGCGAAAGCTGTTATACATAAACTAACACAAATAATAATAATTCAAATTAACTAACATAATAATTATTATATTATTACGAGAATTATAAGGTGAGTCTTTATGTGAAAGAAAGATATTTATTTGACAAATACGCGACCAGCTCGGCGTCCGCTACAATCTAGGGATACGCCATTGCACCGATTTTCATCCGCTTTTTTATTTTTTATTTTACTGAACACGACATGTGAAATGTGTGTGTGTTTACCATGAAGTGGATGCGACCTTATGGTAAGCGGTACGCGAGGTCCAATAATTGGAGCAACTGACGGCAGTCACTAACGTCCGGTATCAGTGTCTACCAATATGCCGGCCTAACAAGATGCTCTTTTACACTTCGCTTGAAGGACTCCAGGTTATAGGAGTAGGGGAACACACTGGCTGGGATAGCATTCCACATCTTCACATAATTACAAAATATTATTTAATTCTGAACTCTATAAGCGCTCGCCCTTGACAGCGGCCGTGCAAATATCAACTTTAATAGCGTTATTAATATATAGTTAACGGATTCCATTATATAACGTTTGCGCTTAAGTAACAGAATAAGGCTGCAGGTCGCTTAATAATATTAGAAGGAATGTGTAAACAAAGGCTGTTTAACCAGTCCAAGTTAGGAGATTGTTGAGCCCAAACGTAAACCCGCAAAGATCATAAAACGCGTGGTTTATGATGCAAGGATATTTTTACTTGCTAATTATAGTTTGTTAAAGCAACCCTTATAGTTAAGGGTCACGTAACTAGCCAGGTCTTAGTAATTTCCTTCTAACTCGAGCCAGACTATTGTCTCTCTATTGCAATTGAGTTTAATTAGTGATGGGAATGTTTCGATATATATATTATCGATAAAATTATAATAAACATTACATATTCGTCACATACGTGCTTCATTAAAGCGATGCTAATAGTAGAGCATTCGTGTGAGAGTGTATCTGTTGTGAAAATCTTCGCTAAAAGTAATAGCCTGGTTTTCGGTCGCTAAGAGCCACAATTCGCCATGCGTGTCTCGCTGTAGTGTGAATATGCGAAAAGCTGGTTGTAATATTGTAAAATAGTAAAGGTATTATAAACATTTTATGTTTATTAGCATTAGAAATAGGTATTATAATGGTGTCTAATACGTTATATGTCTAAACGCACTAAAGCTGCTATAAATAAATAAGACAAATATAGGTACCTAGAAGACTAAACATTCCATGGATTCTACGTGCAGGTGCCGGGGCCATTGTACAAGGGAGGCCTCCATATTTTATTTTATTGCGCAAGACGCTCAACATCCGCCATTCTGCTTCTCTTCTTACCCAACAAAATACCGTAAGATACCGTTAATGACCCCTTGGAAGCTCGTTTCATAAATAGTTTAGCAAAGGTTTAGTAAATTTTATTACTTTTGGTGGTTTACGTTTTGTAATCTTTACAGCTATCGCGAAATAACTGTTGTGATATATTATTTTATTGTTGTTATTAAAGTACATAAATATCTACACATTAGATCCCTTGCGGGGTAGGCAGAGACAATTGAGCGCTATTTATCACGGTCAACAATTATGCGTGCAGAGGGTTATTGAAATTTAAATATTATTTTTCTCGATAAGTAAGTTGTCTCTTCCCTAGAAGCGGCGTAGAGTGCCTCGACCACAGACGACACCTTAATGGTGCTTCCACTTCGCTCATTTTCTTCTGGGACCGTCGTTATTTTATCTCCGTGTCAAGTGCTTTTATGCAATTGCATTTTTATTTTTGGACCCTCTCTCTAAGAATATAAATAATAAAGATAAATTTCTAGTTACTTTATTGTCCTGGATGAACCTTTATGATGAACTGTATTTCTTTACCACGTAAATACATTTATTTAAAAAAATGTTTTGCGATACATTTATTCATAGTGCAGTTGGACATCGTGTGAAGTAGATGAGCATGTGTCTCCGAGTAAACTGGGTTCTAAGGGTTTTTTTATAGAAGTTGCTGGTATTGTGGCAAAATGGGTAACGTTTATAACCATGCTTAAATATTTCAACTACATATTTTATTTAAAACATGAGGCAGGTTTAATGCCACTAGGCATTCTCTAGCAGCTAACCTTTGGAACAATACAGAACATTAAAGTTAAAAGGTAGGTGCAACTGGCAATACGAAACATTTACAAAATCGTTCTTATATATACGAATAGATACGAATATTACGATATTTAAAAAAAACATGTCTCGGATGGTATTTAAATATTATCCAATATATTGATGTAACGTGACATTGCAGTGGCGATGATGGTAAATTGGGGTTAATGGCCTCCTCTCGTTTACGATTTATTGCCGCGGTGACTATGTCGTTGAAAAGTGGTTGTAGCTATATAGTGTGTACTTTACTCTCATCATCATCAGCCTGTGTCTTTCCACTGCTGTATATAGGCCTCACCACTGCACGTGGTCTTATGCAACTCTCATTCAACCCCCAACAGCGACCTTCCTTAAGTCATCCGTCCATCTGGCAGGGGGTTGTTCCACTTTGCGTCGTCCCGTATGTGGTCTCCACTCTAGTACCTATTTGCCCCATCGGTCGTCGGTTCTGCGGCAGATATGTCCGGCCCATTGCCACTTTGAATGCTATGTCAGTAACTTTGTTTCTATGACGAATATCAACGTTTCGAATTCAATCCATCAGCATCGATGTATATAGATAGGCCCTCACTGATATAAAAACGTTCCCGTAAAACCAATCGAAGTCATGTAGCTGCACCAACAGTCGCGAGATAGCAAGCGTCGAGATCGCCTAATATTAATGTTTATATCGAGTAAAACTATTCTTTTTGTATGCATTGTGATATAATTTCCGATGAATAAAGCATGTGGCATTATACTTGCTTGAGAATTGCCCCCCAAAGTTGGTAGGTACACAAAGCAAGCGGCGTTAAGAGTGCGTTTTGTATTGAATAGGCTTATCTATATACATCGATGTCCATCAGAGAAATACCAAGCATAGCTTTCTCCATAGCTCGATAAACGACCTTAAATTTGCAAACCAGACCAACTGTCGGTGTCCACGTTCCTGCTCCATACGACATTACGGAGAGGACGCACTGGTTCAAGACTTTTGTCTTCGATGAGATCTACGATGAGAGGATGTACCAAAGTTTTCCGAATGCAGTCCATCCCAGTCGAATACGTATGTCGGCTTCTTCATTGAAGTTTGCAGCGCCTAGCACTAGCCTATTCAAGTTTGTCCAAGGTAGAGGTATTCCTGCACAACTTCCAGACTGTTTAAGTCTACGACGAAGAAAATTAAATGATTTGAAAATGCTAAAGTCGTCGTTTGATTTCGACGTGTTATAACATGTTACGAAGAACAGAATACGGATGAATATAATTGATTCAGCCTAGTCGTTTACTTGAAGGATACCTGTTAAAAACGACTAGGCGTCCGAACCAATAATTCATCTGTATTCCTTTCTTGGTAAGAAAGAGTTGTGGATTTTCTCACTGCCATCACCGTATCGTGATAGTAATGAAATGAAATAATTTATTTGTCAGAAACATGGTAGGTACAGGGATGTAAATTATTATATGTAATTATATCACATGATTCGCTATTTCTAGCATACAAATATTTATTTAGTCACATGACTTTGCCGAGATTAGTTAAGTATTCTTTTGTCGAATAAAAACATTTATTAACCAGCATTTGTTTGACTCTTAATTTGAACAGTTTTAGTGGCAGCTCCCTTATAGTAACTGGAAGCTTATTAAATATCTTTGTTGCCATTGCATAACAATTTCGGCTATATTGAGTACTTTTATGCGCTGGAATAATTATTCTACTAGGATAACGCGTTTAAAAATTGCAATTATCCCCAAGAGTTTTAAAAAGTTCCGGGTGGTTTTTACAAATAAACAGCATTCAAGTATATAGATAGAAGGAACAGTCAGTAATTTTAGTTTTATAAATAAAGGACGACAGAAAGTCATAGGAGGTGTGTTACAAATAGCACGAAGGCATTGTTTTTGTCCAATAAATATTATATTTATTTCCACTGCAGATAATAGTTAAACAGTATTCGTAAAGAGTGATCTCATTATCATTACAGCCCTTAGATCCTAAACTTCCACTGTTGCAGATGGGTCTTCCAGAAATCTCTGGAGAATTTACCCTACACTCGCCACGCTGTCCAGACGGGTTGTGATGTGATTTTGTTATGACAATTTATTAACAATCCACTAGTTGGCATTAGTGGAACCGAGACTGACGGCTTAACGTGCTCCCCGAGGTACGGGATCAGTGATGTTGTAAATCTATGACAAAGGTACGTAAGAAATATATAGCATATAATCTAGTAAAGTAAAGTATCATCACGACCGTATCCCTTTCGGGGTGGTCAGAAACCACGCTTATAATAATAATAATAAAATCATTTATTGTCACAAAAGTATACAGATGTACAATAGGTGAACAACATAGGGTGATGTGTTTGTGATACCTACACAAGGTTGCCCTGTAGTGCGGGATATCGGTGCTCTTCCGTGTTATAATGTTACAACAATAAATGATGTATGTCCTCTCTATGTGTTCGTGATATATGTGTGAGTGTGTGTGAGAGGGTGTGTATGAGATTTATATATGTATAATAACCATTTAAAAACTTTAAAAATTTATAAAGCGGATTCACATTTAGCCAAACTGTACTATAAGCCAATCATGACAAGTGGCGAGCTCGTCGATGTCTCCAACGTACCAAACTCGAGATATATCACAAATGAATTTAATATTAATTAAATGTTTTTATTTACATCAATAAATATTTTTGTGTTATCAGGAATCGAACCCGGAACCTCCGAGTCTAAATCCACGGACTTAACCGCTAGACCACGAAGGCAGTTAAAGCATATAATCTATTCTGTAATAATAAACCCAACATGGTAATAATAAAAACGATTAAAATTACCTAAAAATCATAATAAATCTTAACTTTGAACCCAAATAACCTGTAAATACAAACCCCAAAGAGTTGTCCAACAACACCACAAAACAGTTTGGGCATAAACAATTAATTTGTTTATTTTTGTTCAACTTTACGGCGTGGGTCCACGTAAATGCCAGCCTCAAGATAAATACCTAGATAAACAATGTTCTATCATAGACATATACATATACGTGGTAACTGTAAGGACCGGCCACGCTACTTAACTCCATAGAACTTAAGTAATTTATTCGAACTAAGATACAAAAATATTATAAAATAAACTAAAAATACCTATAAAATAAAAACTACAAAATAAACTAAGGGCACATGAATATTTTGTTTTAGGTAATTATGGCATTTGAGGTCGCCACACTGTTAATAAATTCGTTTACCCAGATCTTTTACGAATTTGTGAGTAACAAGAGAATCTACTCCCATTGTTTTAACCCCAATTGCCATAAACTTATAACTTTGTTTAATGCTATTATATACAAATACAAATCGTTTATTAGCACAATAAGAATATTGATTCGTTATGGTGAACCCTGTCTCCTGCATGAGCTGAGCTGTATAACAGGAGCCAGTGTCTTCCAATAATGAACATACAATTTAGAAGAAAATAGAATTTAAAAAAAGTTACAATTTTAGTATGTGAGTGTGGGTGCAATGTCTGTATATGTATGTGTGTGTTTGTGTGTGTGTGACTCTGTGTGTGTATGTATAGGGAAGGGAGTGGGGAAGGGGGAGAGGGAGGGTAACCTTGTGTGTTTGTGATTTATAATATTCCTAGTGAGTTGAAAATAATGTATCTTTTTATTTATAAGTGAATTTACAAATGTCATGTCATCATCTCTTCTGTACTGTCATAGTCAAGGTCAGATAAGTAGTTCTTAAGTAAAATTTTTAGTTCTTTTTAATTTAGATGGGTAATTTTTGTTTTTGTGTTGATTCAGTTGTACAGTTTGGGCGATAGGTACTGGTACTGCTTTTGCGCAAATGTGCTACGGGTGAAAGGAACCTAAAATTCCTGTATTCTTTTACTTTTTGTTAGTATTATATGTGCTTTTCAGATTCAGCTGTATGAGCAGCCGAACCGGCCTTTTTTAAGGTAGAGGAAATGTGGCAAGCGGCAAAGGTCCATACAGGTGGCATCCTAAATCCAATTTATTTAAGTAGCACAATCAGTCTTAGACCTCAACTGTAAGATATAATTTATTATATTTATTTCAAATATATCTGGAGAATTTACACTACACTCTCCACGCCTGGCGAGACGTTATGGCGAGGGTCTGATTTTAATTTTAATTATAATTTACTAACAATTCCAGTTGCCATTAGTGAAAACGAGACCGACTGGCTTGACGTGCTCTCCTAGGCTACGGGAATGGTGATATTGTAAATCAATGGCAAATGTATGCACGAAAAGTGTTTTTAATAATAATAATAAAATTCTTTGCACATAATTTACAAACGTAGCAGGCGTACTTAATGCCGAAGGCATTCTCTATCAGTTAACCTTTTTGTTGTTAAAAATTGAGATACTAGAGTGATTGATATTGAAAATAATAATAGTATAGATACAACATGAATAAAGATATAAATAAATACTTAAAATATAAAATTATTATTATTAAATTATATGTAAAATTTAATATTAATAATAATCCAAACAAAAATATGTACTTATATAAAATAGTAATATTAATACTAATATAATAAAAAAGTAAAGTAAAGTATCATCACGACCGTTTCCCTTTCGGGGTGGTCAGAAACCACGCTTATAAATAAGAGGATTCACATTTAGCCAACTTTACTATATGCCAATCATGACAAGTGGCAAGCTCGTCGATGTCTCCAGCGTACCAAACTCGAGAATTAACACAAATAAATTAAATATTAATTAAATGTATTTATATACATTAATAAATATTTTTGTGTCCCGACCAGGAATCGAACCCGGTACCTCCGAGTCTAAATCCACGGATTTAACCGCTACACCACGGAGGCAGTTAATAACAAATATAATAAGTACATAAATAAATTAAATAAACATACACATATACAATATTTCAAGTTTTGTTGGAGGTGTCGGAAAAAATAAGCCGTCTGGAACCTTTCAACGAAAACGCTGCCTAAACCATTTGAGCAGTTACAAAATAATGTTTTGTGGAATTATGTATCTTATATAGGTCTACAGAAAAGACCCCAATGGCATATGTCTATCTCTCAAGAATAACATACTATATCCATTGTAATACTTAAAAAAATGGGCAATTATAAACTGGTAATTGGAATGCTATTTAGACAAATACGATATTAATCCTTATCATTTTAAACACGTTAGTTAGCTTGAGATTTTTATGAAGATTATATTTTTGTTTACACCATGCATATTAAATTAATACCTTAGGAGATATAAATAAAAATAATAATTTCGCGCGCCGTTTTAACTGGAAAAACCAGTGTTAGTATCAATAACGATGAATCAACGCGTACACACCTCATTCAAGGTTGGCCCTAACTCCACTGTTACCAAAATTACATTCTTGAACAAGTATCTTTATATTTGTCTTCGGTACTATACAACTTTTGGCATTATCATGAAAATAATATACAAAATTCTCGCGAGCAACCTTCGCCGTTTGTTAAGAAGTTTAGCATCGCAAACTTTAGGCGCAATTTAGCAGAGCGACTTGTTTCCACTGATACGCGGTTTTTGATTGAACTTCTAGATTTGATAACTCTTCTTAGTCACTACAATTTACAATTTAAGTGTTAGTGGCACGCTGTCCAATATGTCAATCTTTTCTAATATTACCAACTTTTTTAAAATCATTTGGAAGGCAAAGATGGCTGTAATCCAATTTCTATTGCACACAGCCATCTACGAGTTCATCATAATAAACAATATGTAAAAAGTATAAGATAATAAACGATTTGATTTGATTTAACAGTTTAAAAAAATATATGATCAGACAGTGGAGGATATTTTGAGCATATACGCAACGCATAAATAGTGACGTGATGGTATTTTTTTGTTAGAGTTGTTATAACCGCATTTTTTCATCTTATTTATTATATCTCAAACAAGATTCACACCAATTAGTTACAACACAACATGAATACTTAGATAAAAATCAGTGCTATGGCCCAAAGGCTCCATGTTGAGCTGATTCCCTATTTGTCACCACAAATCTATAGAAGATGAAGTTGTATAATTTATCTTTAAATATTTTAAGAGATGGTGCCTGTCTGATAAATAAAGTAAAAAAAAATAGGTAAGTAATTTTTTTAACACAAATAATACATTAAAATACCTTTATAAATAATATAATAGCTGAAATAATAGTTATTAGACAATTAACCAAAACTGCTGACCTTTTGAAATGCTTTAAGCATTTTTTATAATTATGTTGGCTTTCAATTCAATTCAAAATCCAAATACCAAAAAAATATGATGATTTAAAATAATAACCAACACGGATATGCACTCTCTTGTGGTTTTAAATAACATAGATAATAAAATATAATGTCTTCCGCAATTTTATGATTGTCATTAATTGATGTTTTCACATACAAAAAAAAAACACATTAATACAGTATAGTATGTGAGTGTGTTGTCTGTGCGTGTGGGGGTGTTTGAATAGAATAAAAAGATTAAAATAATATTTTGAAATCTTTAACCATATAAATTCTGTTGTCAATATTTTTGACAATCTCAATATTAGGCAGCTGGAAATAAACTATAAAAAAATATAACATCCGTTTCTACTGCGTGTAGAAAATTTACTACAAAAAACCATGTTACCAATTTACTCGTAACTGTTAAATAAATGATGACTTAAAGTTAATTGCAGTTTGTCAGTCAAGAATAATTATCAAGAATCGGAATCAAACAATGAAAGTGTTTCATGTTTTCCTGACTTTAACGGTTGGTTTCATTTCCTTGTCAACAAACACAAACATTTGTCGATAATTGGTGATATCATGCAACGTTATTCAACCCACTTGTGCAATAGATATATAATAATTACTACAAATATCTTTGCACTACTTAGTGGAAGAATTTGGCGTAAGCAAGTCTGATGTCAGTGCATTTTTGGAACAAACCCTGGGGTCACAGATCGGCAGTCGAAATGTTAGTGACAAAGTTCTGCTCGCCATACACAATACCACGTTAGTATCAACACTGATGTATGAAAGCTAGATGTGGATATGTCAGAATACGCATAAGTGTTAATGCAGTAGAAATGAGGTCAATACGTCGGATATCTGGCGTAAATTTGGCGGACCGCATTAGCAATGACATATACGCAACAGTGTAGTTATAAAAGAAAGTATAGGGACAAATAAGGCAAATATGCCCAGATGGTTCGGGCATGTTAAAAGGATGAGTGAAGAGAGATTGACGAATAATAATGCTAAAGTTGTGGGTAAAAGAGGACCTAGCAGACAAAGAATCACCTACGAGTATTATGATAAAATAAATTAAACACTAGCTGAAGGTGCTGTCAAGAGTTTACGAAACAAAAGGGCATGGAAAGGTTAATAAATGTCGAAGAAGTGAAAGACTCTCTAAAATCGACTCTGCCTACCCCACAAGGGAATATGTGAGTAATGAGTCAAATAGTTCCATCCCAACCCTAAAAAAAAAAGTTATGTTCCAGAAATCACGTGCTGCAAATTCTCAAACTTTTACATCGTGCGACGGAAGTATGGAACCGCGATCTAATTAAATCAAGATTTTGCATTAGCGCTCCTACTGCACTAAGAAGTAGTGAAATTAATTTGTCTACTTTAACTACTTACAAAACGTAACTACGGAAATTTCATATTTTCAACTGGAAGTCAGCGTTGACACTTTTTCATTTCAGCACTTACTTGAAATTTAAATTTGTAATTTGTATATGTAAAGCGAAATGCTTCAGCTTAATTACAAAGTGACACCTAGTAGTGTTAATGTTTCTTCAAACTTTTGATACCAATTTAAAATAAAAAGTTTGGTTCGAACCCTGCGATGTACCAATGAGAAATACACTTTCCTTAAGTACATTTGTCATTTATTTACAACACCACTATTTCCCGTGCCTCTGAGAGCACGTTAAGCCGTCGGTCTCGGTTTCACTAATCATCATCATCATCATCATCAGCCTGTATCTCTCCACTGCTGGATGTAGGCCTCCCCTAAGGCTCGCCACTTAACGCGATCTTTCGCTACCCTCATCCAACCCCCACCAGCGACCTTCTTTAGGTCATCTGTCCATCTGGCGGGGGGTCGTCCCACTCTGCGTCTTCCCGTACGTGGTCTCCACTCTAGAACCCGTTTGCCCCATCGATCGTCGGTTCTGCGGCAGATGTGTCCGGCCCATTGCCACTTCAGCTTGCTAATTTTAAAAGCTATGTCTGTAACTTTCGTTCTCTGACGAATATCAACGTTTCGAATTCTATCCATCAGAGATACACCAAGCATAGCTCTCTCCATGGCTCGCTGAGCGACCTTGAATTTATGGACCAGACCCACTGTTAGTGTCCACGTCTCTGCTCCGTACGACATTACCGGGAGGACGCACTGGTTAAAGACCTTAGTCTTTAAACATTGTGGTATAGACGATGAGAGGATGTGCCGGAATTTCCCGAATGCCGCCCATCCTAGCTGAATGCGTCTGTCGGCTTCTTTGCTGAAGTTGGCTGCTCCTAATTCGATAGTCTGCCCGAGGTATACGTAATTTTGCACAATTTCGAGAGTGTCGTTTCCTATGCAGATTGGCCTCGGCTTGACATGATCATTGAACATGACTTTCGTCTTGTCTAAGTTCATTTCGAGACCAACCCGCTGGGATGCTACGTTTAAGCCGTTCACCGTTTCACTAATATTTACCATTAATTTTTACTTGTGGAAACGTTAATAAATTGTCATTAAAAATGACAACAGTACCACGCCACCCGTCTGGCCAGCGTGGCGAGTGTAGGCCTAATTCTCCAATATTTACTGGAAGGCCCATCTCCAACAGTGGAGATCTAGGACTCTGTGTTCTAGGGGCTGTGAGGATGATGTGATCATATCGTATTTATGTGTATTGCTTCTTCGTTCTTACCTTTCTTGTTTATTTAAATACTTTATTGCACTTAAAAACCTAGTACATAGACGAGTTATAACGCCATAAGGTATTCTTCACCACTCAATGGTTAGCTGGTAGAAAAAACCTTCGTGGTATTATGCGTGCCTATGTAATTTTTATTTGATTTTTTATATTTTGTGATTTTATTATTAATTGCTATTTAATTAGTTTATAAATATTATTGTGATTGATTATTCTCGATTACCGTTCGGGACACAAAAATATTTATTAATGTAAATACATACATTAAACTATTTGTAATATTTCTCGAGTTTGGTTCGGTGGAGACGTCGACGAGCTTGCCACTTGTCATGATTGGCCTATAGTAAGGTTGGCAAAATGTGAATCCGCTTATTTATAAGCGTGATTTCTGACCACCCCGAAAGGGAAACGGTTGTGATGATACTTTACTCTGATTTTTTTCGTTTTATTTCTATTTGCACAGTACTCAATATTAAATCCCATTGTCCTAAAAGTTAACGTACATTACGTTCGCCTTATGCATATTACAATAGAGTTTAAAAATAAAATAAAATGAAATTAAGGGTTGTAAAACTGTACATTGTTATTACAGAAATAGAAGAAATTGCTGTAAAGGTTATTTTAAAAGGAAAGAAATTAAAGAAAGTAGAAACCGCTGTACAAATATTAAAATTCAAAACTGCCTCCACAATCATGATAAGAGAGTACAAAACAATTTTAAACAAAACTATTACTTAAGCCAATTATTATGCAAACGGATCCGTAAAAAGGCAGCCAGTCCGCCTGTTTCCGATGCAGATTCGACTGGAACTTGGACCGAATAAAATCTACGTGTCTACTCCAAAATAACCAAAGGCAAAAAGAAAACGAAATATTATTTAAAATAAATCAGTTTGGACTAAAGGTGTTTGTTGCGTTGCCGTTGTTTTTTGTTGTGATTGAATGATGTCTAGAAACATATGTTACATCTTCATCTAGTACTAAGCAAAAAATAATAATAATAAATAAATATTTCCAGACAGGTCACACAGCGCCATCTAGTTTCCGTGGTAAGCTACGAGGCTTGTGTTACGGAAACTAGATGGTTGATAAACTACATGTAAACCTTTTTTTTTGTAAATATATACATAAGTATTATACATATAAACTCCCAGACCGAGACAAATTATACAATGTACAACTTTCCCCCGGTGGGAATCGAACCCACGACCTCCCGAGTTCACGGCAACGTTTGTTACCACTAGACCACGGAGGGGGTCAATTGGTTCAATGTATTAGGTAAAGTCTAACTTTAACTAACTTCTACCGGCCTCATCTAATTTAGCTAGAACTAGGTGTAATTCCACTTCGGCTTTTAGACGTAATATGTATATAACTGAAAAAAAAATGAATAGGCTTAGCGATTGGTATAAGAGATTTTATATTTAAAAACAACCACCCATCTCAGCTTGTGTCTTATCCTCTTACAAAAACCTAATAAGAATAAGTCAATAAGGCTGAGAGTTAAATTGCATCTTATTTAGTATATTTGTAGAGACTCATGTCAGTTGCTTCTGTTCCTTGTCAGCGTAGGGAAGCTAAATAGAATGAATAACAATATATAATCTTTAAAAAAAATTAAATCGAAATATGTTGTAGCGATTTCATTGGGAAATTAATTGTATTTATTATTACTTATTATTTAGTTTTTTTTAAAATCTCTATTATGTATTATATCGCTTTCGTATCTCTTCCAACCTTATTATTATTTTTGTTCTTGATTTATATATATTACTGGTGGAGACGATGTGTTAGCAAATTTGTTGTAATTATTGGAACTGTTTTTACATGGTAAGTTCAGAGTAGATCTCGTGAATGCACGGCGGATATAAAATTTAAATGAGACTTTGCTCAGGTATTCTAATTTCCTTGCAACATCCTTTGAAATTTTATTCTAGTTATCCCACAATAATGAATTCACGAAGACGATCGATGCTTTGAACCTAATTATTGATTTCATCTAAAGCGTTAAGAAATTTATTATTATCCAACTTTAAGAAATCCAAAATGATAAGAATGTCAATAGGCATATGTGAACTAAAAATTAAAAAGTTTTTATTCACTCATCAGCTAAATATCTTAAAGTTCGCCTTTGTATATAGTACAACAAATCTTTTAATTAATAAATAAAAAATGAGTCGCACAATTGAATACAAATTGAACCCTAGGTTCTTTAAAATTCCCGAATATAATATTCTACACTCTAAGCTGCACAAGCAGAAAGTTAAGATAAAACAAGCAGATACAAAAAAAAAGACTGTTAAAAAACCAGTTGCGCTTAATATTACGATTTAATAGAATAATTTCACTCTAAGTGCTTTACTACTTTGTTGAATCCAAACACTAATAAAACAACTGCGGGTACCAGTAGCCTTCACGGGCAATCCCATAAAGTTCCATCCTAAATTAACATTGACAGATCATAAAATAAAAAAAGAGATTATCCCTTGTTTTTACGAGGGCGTCTTATAATCTTTAGTAGGTCCTCAAACAAGTATTAAAACAATAGTAACCATTGGATCGGTAGAGTAGAGGCCCACGGCAATTGGCTCTCCAAGTTCCTGTTTATTTACGGCACTTTGATGAAGTTTAAAGTCTATGGCCGTTGTAAAGTTTACGACTGAAGACAATGCGCCTCGCTACAGATTGTTGGCGTCGTGACGGTTTATGGAGTCAGATAATGGGGATGTAGCGGCGGCAGCTGCGCCGATTTCCTCTGAAAATTGCGTTTCTGAACCGAGAGACACTAGCAGCAAGATATTGCTTCACCAGAACACGGCTCCCAAATTGTATGGTCGTAAATTCCAACCTGTCTTTGCTATTCTTTATAAACTTTATTCTTTTCAATTCCAAAGTTGCCAGTGCCTACAACCGTTTTATTGTTTTCTGGCACACAATTGTTGAATTCTAAGTTTACGATGCAGTACCAAGATTTTCTGTCGCTTATTTGAGAATTATACCTTAAGAAAATGAGTCAGCAGGAGTCATTCATTATGTTGCTCAATATTTGGAAGTCTCTAGTCATTGTTAACAATATCGTATGCTTCCTGAATCTTCCTCAATTACCTATGCAAGTGGGTCACAAATCAGGTCAAGTCCCTGTAATGCTTAACAACAAAATAGACCGGGTTTTGAAAGGACAATAGTAGGTATAAAACATATATTTATTTCTTCACTGGTTAAACGTATATTTTGCATAAAATAAATTATAGCTTATTATAGCGTAGCTCTGCCCCGATTAAAACTATGTAAAAAATATCTATTTACAGAATATTATTGTCATACCCTATTATATTATATATTATATTATATGTTATTATACAATTTATAGCCAATCTTCTTTAATTAAATCAGCTCCTTTTTCTGCTATCATAATCACTGGCGCATTAGTGTTACCTCTAACAATTTTAGGCATAATTGATGCATCTATAACTCTTAATTTATAAATACCATAAACTTTTAATCTTGGGTCTACTACAGCATCCTTATCCCATTTAGGACCCATTTTACATGTCCCTGAAGGGTGGTAAATTGTTGTAGTATGGGCCGTATATAAACAGGCAAAATAATCGTAAGTCCCCCAAAGGTATGAGGCGCAAGCACTCACGGGAAGTCTCGAAAAACTAGCTCCATTTAATCTAAAAGCACTTGTATTTTCTAAACTTACAACAAACCGAGCGGCAGCCACTAAAGCATCCATATCTTCTTTTACAGTAAAAAATCCTGAATATATCAATGGTGGACCGTACACTGGATCTGTTAAGTTTAACATTATCACACCTCTGCTTCTTGGAGTCAAAAGCAACGGTCGAGCAGCTAAGCCATTGTAAAAAGCAAGAGGTAACACATTTGTAGCCATATACGTAGTCGGGTCAGAATAAAATTCCGGAAAGTTTCTTCCATCAAAATGAAATTGAATATCTGGTGCTTCTTTATCTTGGGAAAACTGTGTCCTGTAAAATGCTACACTTGCTAAAACAGATGTCGTAGACAATGGTCCATGTTTCTTCGTCGGATGTTGATTGTGATAATCATAAACTTCTGCTAATAGTTGTTCTTCACTGACCATTGTCGATGTCTTATTTGACAAAGTTATAATCAAAGCATCTGTAGTTACATGATCCATTAAATTATGACCAACTTTCAGATCTACTATCACAGGAATGTTTAGAGTTTCCAAATGGTATCTTGGACCAATACCAGATAACATAAGTAATTTTGGTGAGTTCAGAGCTCCAGCACTAACAATTACCTCCTTTCTTGCCAGTGCTGTGTAATATTGTCCATCTTTGAGATACTTAACGCCTCGAGTAATTTTAGTTGCAGGATCTACAATTAACTTAGTAGCAAATGCTCCTGTACGAATAACTAAATTAGGACGCTGGTGTCGTATTGGTCTTATGTATGCAGTGTTTGTTGACATTCTCCTACCATTTTTCGTTGTAGATTGCGTCATACCAGAACCAATTTGGTTCCTTCCATTAAAATCTGTTATGTGCAAACCAGTTTCTTTGAAACCTTGTATAAGCATCATGGAAGTTTCATCCACATAGGAATATCTTTCTACATTTAATGGGCCTGAAGTGCTGTGATAAACTGTGTCATGAGCTTCCATATCTTGATTGCTTTCTGCTTTCTTGAAGTAAGGTAATACCTGCAAAATTTTAACTTGATTATTAAAATAATTAGATATTTAAAAGCCATACGTCTGTCTGTTTCCATAATATGTTTTGTTAACTTAACCAACAAACTATCAATCACGTGGTGTATAACAAATTTTTTTTTTTTTTAAACCCGGGGTTTGATGATTGAAAAGATAATGTATTTAAACAATGCACCTGTCGAATACTATAATGTTGGAGTGTTGTCTTTTCTGTAGGTTTTGTCTTCTTCTTTAATTTTTTTCTCTAAAAGTCCAGTAATTATTACATATATCCCTTTTGGAGTGGTCAGAAATCACACTTTTAACGGAGCGGATTTATATTTAGCCAATTACTATATGTCCATCATGACAAGTCATGCTCATCGATGTCTCTAGCGTACCAAACTCAGGACATAAATAAATTAAAATCTAATTCGGTACCTCTGCGTCTAAATCCACGGACTTAACCGCTAGATCACGTTACATATACATAAATAGTTTTATTTGATACAGTCTGAACATATTCAATAATTCTACCAGAAATAAATTATCGCCGGTGCAAAACTAATAGTACTTTACTACATCATTAAATAATATAATATTTACTTACTTCCCAATAACTCCACCCTTCGTTCCCGAGCTCGGCCCATTCATCATAATCTCTTCTGTTGCCTCGAATGTACACCATATAGTTAATTGCACTTGAACCTCCCATCGTTTTTCCTCTGTAAATAATTGTAAATACATTTTAAAGACAGATTTTTAGTAAAATTCATGTACGTAATCACAATCTTTTAAATTTTCTTATAAAGGTTATTAGCGGCAAATTTGATTTAAGAGAATACAAATTTCTTACAACTGCCTCCGTGGTCTAGCAGTTAAGTCCGTGGATTTAGACTCGGAGGTACCGGGTTCGATTCCTGGTCGGAACACAAAAATATTTATTATTGTAAATAAATTCATTTAATTAATATTTAATTTATTTGTGATATTTCTCGAGTTTGGTTCGCTGGAGACATCGACGAGCTTGCCACTTGTCATGATTGGCCTATAGTAAAGTTGGCTAAAAGTGAATACGATTATTTATAAGCGTGGTTTCTGACTACTTCGAAAGGGAAACGGTCGTGATGATACTTTACTTTACAAATTTCTTAGCAATCCGAGTGCCGGGTTTATAATGTATTGTAACTTTTGAAATAAGGTTCATAGTAATCCTCAACTATCCGCCGTAAAAAAAGATCGTGACTGTCATTCTGATAATCCTTATTAATTCCAAAACTGTCAACATCGAAAGACGATTCATTAATTATTCATTACAGCCCCTAGAACACAGCGTCCTAGACTTCCACTGTTGGAGATGGGCCTTCCAGAACATATACGTATGTGAAAATTACAACACTACACAAATAAAAATAAAATAAAACAAAAAAAAAAAACCTACTTACAAAACCTAATTTAAATATAAATCGTATCCTCGCGGCATGGCGGCAAGAACGCTGGACGCATTTCCTCGCAAAATCGCTATACTGATTCGCTGGGTGAGGAAAGAACCAGTACTCTTGTCACCAGAGCATACAATTAGGGAAGGCAAAAAAAGTTTCAGCGCTTGGACCCCACGGGCCTAAACTTAAATGAGGGTATTTATTAAAAAAAAAAAACATTTAAAATGTTGAGGTGACTTTAATGGGGCATTACATGTGGAGAATTTATCTTTAGAATCACAGCCTAGTAGTACTTCCAGATGTCTATGTGAGATGGGGCATCCAGAACATATTTCTAGAAAATTTTACCTACCACCGCCACGTTGTCTAGACGGGTGGCGAGGGTCTAATACCAATTATAATTATAATTTAAAAACGATTCCACAAGTTAATATTAGTGGAATAAATACCGACGAATTAACGTGCTCTTAAAAACACGGGTACGGTGGAGTTGTCCTAGAAAGGTATACATCTAAGTAGATAAAACAAAATACGCACCTGTACCAAGGACATGTTTGTCCCCGTTGAGCTGTACACGTTAATTTTTCCGGTTGTGTCCGATACATCCAATCGATGCTGGATCTACCGAGAGTTGGCGCGAAAGACGGCACCATTGTGACATCTGGCTCTTCATGACCTGCTTCGAGCAGTAAAATCTGTAACAAATAATATAAATTAGAGATTGACTTAGGCAATGATGCGGCTTTTTGCAACCTCTTTGGACGGACTTTGACCTCCTTTCTGACTGACAACTTTAGACGACATTAATTTAAGAAAAAAATACTTTGAATTTAGAACACAGACGATGACAACGAAATGAAGACGCAATAAATGAAAATTAAAGACAAAATTTATGATTTTTATTTAAAATCAAGAATAAAGTAATCATTTCAATATTAAAGTATTCCTTTCTGTAATTTTATTATTTATTTATTTATAATAGGGTAGCCAATAGTGCTAACATCACACACTTATTTGTACTTAACACTAAATCAGAAGTTAGATGTTGCACCTATTATTGGCGACCACCACATTACCATTGTCTATAAAAAATAACAATATTATAAAATTTTCAATAAGTTTACAAAAACTAAATATTATTCGAAAAACTTAAGCTGAAACAATTTAAAAAAATATATGTATATATAATAAACATATAACTCCTTTTAGAATAAAAAAAAGTAACGACAATAACTAAAATATTCCTACTTCAAGTAATAAAGTAAAATGTAATAGGCGGCATATATTGACTTTAAGAGTGTTTAACGTATATGCACCCGTCTCGCTCGCACAATACAGCACTTTTAAAGATTATTCAAGTCTGAGGGTACTGTTGAAAAATGTAGTCTACAAACTCTCTAGAAAATACAATTACAAATGATGAATGTCGACGAAGCGAAAGAAGCATGTCGTGATCGTGTCAAGTGGCGCTGAAACACGTGAAGATACTCGTATGTGTAAAATCGTCAGTCCCTATTCTGTGACATTAACCACGTAAGGATACTGCTGCGGGTATTCGATGGCTCAATTAAAGAGTGTTAAGCGGACTATATAGGTTTTTTGCAGAAGTAAAATTTTAATTAATTACTTGAGAAAAAGGCTATGAAAATTGTGAGAGAAATAACGTGTGAGCGCTCGGTGCGCGAATTGATTGCACTCTCGTGGGCGCCGCTCGGAGCGCTGGCCAACAATCCTACGGTGGCAACGAGCGGCTACGCAAAGGCGGCCCGAGCCATGTTACGTCCTGTTATGAATTCCAGCTTGCCGCTCAGGTTGAAGGTCCGGATCTACAAGATGTTCATCCGTTCTCGTCTCACCTATGCTGCGCCAGCCTGGCACCACCTTCTGGCCAAGACCAACAGGGACAAGATCCAAAGTCAGCAGAACATATCGCTCAGAGTGGTTTCCCGAGCGCCATGGTTCGTGCGTAATTCCGTCTTAGCTCGAGATTTGGAGATGCCTACTATTGAGGAGTTTGTCGTCGGCCTGACTAGACGTATGTTCTCTCAGGCCGACAACGGACACTTCAAGCATCTCCAGAACATCGCTCCGTCTTGTGCACGGCCCCCCAACGGGAGACCACTTCATAGAGAAGTACTCCTGGAGGAGAGCTGAAGCAGTCTAACTTAGCCCCCTGGGTTCGTGAGCCACACGGGCGCTGTTATACTAGTAACGGCGCCCAGCACTAAACGTGCATGAATTACCGGCGGGTGGTTACCCGCTGAGATCCTGCCGGGGAAAACGGGGGACTGTCCCCATCCTCAACCCGCGCCCATTAGGCATCCGGGCCTGGACGACCCCACTGTCTGTCTGAACGAGCGGCAATAATGTCGCTGTGATCGCGACTAATACGTATGTCTGCAATAAAAATATAAATATGATAATTTCATATATATATTTATTTATTTTATTTAAAAAAAATATTGTAATTTACAATTGGCGAACATATTGCCGTAAGGCATTCTCTGACCGTTGACCGTTGGGACAAATGAGATTTCTTTGTTAGATCGAGGATAGTGAAAATTATATTTAGAAATTATTTTTATTCCAATAAATATCATAAAAGTAAGCAATTCCTATATACATATACTTAAATACTATACATAACATACACATATACATAACATATAGATAACATAATAGGAGGTATTGTCACCTTATCGACAAATTAGGTAAAGCAGAAGAAGGCTTCATAGATTTCGGCCATAGACTCCAGTAGTTTATGTGGCAGTCAACTAAAAACAGATGAATAATTAATTAAATCATTCAGTAATATAATCCTTGGTACTTAATCCTTACTTCCAACCCCTGAACTATCATCTTATCCACAATGGTTTAATAAATTGTCAGTTTCAACCGTCTAGTTTAAAGTTTGACTTATATGTTGCGACTAGGCATTTAGGCTGAGGATGAAGTAAGTAATCTCATCCTACATCTACATTTTTTTTTGAATATTTTACCTATATAATAATCCTTATTATATTTTGGTGTGTCAGTTTACAAATTTTAAAATAATAACATTAATGCTAAGTACTGCATATCGTAGACAAAAAAGCATACAGATATAGTGCATAAAGTATTTCCATCAGGAAAACTCGGGTCTCAATCGGAATACGACGAAAATAAGAGAAATTTTATATCTATTAATATGGAACATTATAATTAGTGTCAAATGTCAAAATAAAAAATATTATTACACTGAATCTAATTAAGATAACACGATAAATACGAACTTATCCGATAAAATACGATGGAAATCAATTATGTTCTACATCTGTAGCAGAAGGCATAAGACCACAAGACTATACAACTATTTAAATGAACTGTCGGACGCTGAAGATGGAAATGGTCTCCCGTACTGTAGTCTTTTATGCGAAGTCTGAATTATCTTTGTAAGCCGGTATAGTGCTAGGGACTGATATCGGTCGTTACTGTCTTTGTCAGTATATATAAAAAAGGTTTTAATATTGTGTAATATTAAAACTCCTCCTCCTTCCTCTTCTCGACTATGGTGACGTGTGTAGATTGGATATTTCAGAGATGTTATGGACCGGTGACTGAACGCATGTATCCGGTTCATATAATTGTTTACGTAAATCTATATCTGAATATTGTGCTAAGTTGAAGTGGCTACCAATTCGTTGTCGCAGAAATCTTAGAGTTCTTCTTTGTCACTTGTTCTCGGTTTTGAATGAGCCTGCGACACCGAAATACGTTAAGGACAATTCACCTATTTCTCTTCTTTCCATGACAAATCACCATAGCTGGGCACCGTTAATCAAATAGTTAACTTCGTTAATCGTTAATCCGCTACAAAAAAAGTTAGCTTCGTTAAACGTTAAAGCGTTACATTTCGGAAGAATTAACGGAAGTTAATGTTAATCGTTAATCCGTTAATATGTGTAAAATTGCATTTTTATATCGTGCGTTAGTGAACTTATTAAACCTGTTGGTTTAGGTTCTGGAAGTTAACAGGTTAATATATAATATTGTCAGAATGAGTTCTCTTTTTTGTCTTGCCTCGGTTAGAGCCCGCCTTAACAATCTCTTCAAACTGTACGTATTGTGACTCATGTACCCTTCTTACATGTTGTTTCAAATTATTCAGGCTTGATACATGAACTTTTATTTTGGTGTCTTTCGGCAAGCAACGCTTACAAGCAAAAAGTATTTGCTGGCCCGATCTGGATACAAACTCCAC
This sequence comes from Tinea semifulvella, assembly GCA_910589645.1. Classification (NCBI taxonomy): domain Eukaryota; kingdom Metazoa; phylum Arthropoda; class Insecta; order Lepidoptera; family Tineidae; genus Tinea; species Tinea semifulvella. The sequence continues at coordinate 5,136,540 of OU342604.1, forward strand.
ATACTCAGTAAAATGTGGCCAAGGATTCTCATCAGGACCGCTGAAATCCGATTCCATGTCTTACATGATATAGTTTTAATTACTACACTGCACAGTACACTTTTCTATCTAACTAATTACACTGCACTCTTCTTTATTAACAAATTATCACTGACAGTAATTTATAATAACAACAAACACAACACTCGTCACTCTAAGCACTGGCGCTAGTACTTCGCAGTTTTCTTACTCGCACGCGCCGGCAAAATATATCTAGTTTTGTTTTTGTCTCACGCGCCGCTGCGCCCGGCACTTGTCGTTTCATTCTTGTCTGAACCTGTTTTTCGCGCCACACCGCGTTGCCGTGCGCTAAATAGTGGCATTGGATTAACGATTAACGGACTTCTGCACATTAACGGAAGTTAACGTGTCCGTTAACATTTTTAAAAGTTAACTTAAAAGTTAACCCGTTAATCAAAATGTTAACTTCGTTAATTAACGTTTAACGGATTAACGAGTTAATGCCCAGCTATGCAAATCACTCTGCTCTTCTTACAACTCCCTTCAAGCTGTTTCCTCACATCACACTGCATTTGTCACAAACTCTTTTATAGTTACTACTAATTTATAGGACGATCTACCTGTCAACATACGGCAAGCAATTACCAGATAATTATTCAAAAACTGGTGTATACACACTTCTTAAATAGCTCCTGACAGCGTTAGTAACTATTATATATGTATATGTATGATTATGTATAATAATGTGTATTATTATATTTAGTATATTGTTATTATGATATATATGAAGATATATGATGTAAGTATGTATTAATTCTATTAATTTACCTTTTATATTTATATGAATGTTGAAAGAAGAGTGAACGCGAGAAATAGTGTCAACGGTGCCTTGGAGTCACTGATCGCTAGTCGAAATGTAAGTGACAAAACTCGATTCGCCATATACAATGCCATGCTGGTACCATGTATGGAAGCGAGACATGGATATGTCAGAATACGCATGAGAGTAGAGTTAATGCAGTAGAAATGAGGTCGTTGGATCGGATATGCAACGATAATGCCGAAATACGCATATGTAATGACGAAATACGCAAAATGGTAGGTATGAAAGAAAGCATAGGGACAAAAATAAGGCTAGACATGTTTCGATGTTTCGGGCCTGTTGAAAGGATGAGTGAAGAGAGTATGACGAACCATCTATATAATGCAAAAGTTGTGGGTAAAAAAAACAAAACCAAGACTCACATATTACGATCAAATAAATAAAACAATAGCTGAAAGTGCATTAAAAAGCCATCGAAACAAAAGGGTTGATATTTATGAAGAGGTTAATGAATGTCGAAGAAGCGAAAGAGGTATCACGTAACCGTGACAAGTGGCGCTCAATTGTCTCTGCCTACCCCGCAAGGGATTTATCGTGAAAATATGTATGTATATGTAGTATTATTTATGATTGCACCTATAATTGTTCAAATTTATCCCTAAGGTTTGGCTGTCAAAGAATGTCTTCGGGCATTAAGTCCGCATTTGTACTTTGTGCATTAAGTTTCTTCAACGAATCATCCATAAAATTGTAAGGAATGACGAGTGCTTACAAAAGTCAACGGTTAGAAGCAATTAGTAGACCGCTTCTATTCCAATTTCCATATTCTTTTACTTCTGTTCCAACAACAAGAAACTTGTTTATATTTTCTACTCTTTCATGCTTTTCTTCCTTTAGTATTTCATCCTTAAATACATTAGTTCTATTAACCCGGGAAACGTCGCTACCGGGTAAAAAATACCACAGAGGTAGTAAAAACGTTTTTTCTACGTAGTTTAGCATCTTTCTGCTTTAGGTACTGTATGGAATAGTACATAAAAGTAATAATGAATATCGCTGGTTGGTAGATTTCACTAGTTGTGGATAAGATCTAGGTAGTTTAGGTAGGGATTCACGGCTGGTTTAAATATTGGCCAGCCCTTTTGTCTCCCGAGGTGTTGACGAGCTGTTTTGACAACAAAAATACTTAATATATTATAAATTATACTTTTTATTTATAGTTTACATTACAAACAAACAGAATACTAATGAAAAAGTATATATAAATATCCATATAAATAGATAGCTATAAATAATGTGGTAATTTTTACCCGGTAGCGACGTTTGTATTTGGAATCACCTAGCGACGAATTCCGGGTTAAGAAAGTTAAAATTGAATTTGTGGAATGCTTTAACTATTAACTTTTTTAATAATTCCGCTGTAGCTTTATTTGTAAGTAACTTAATACAATATTAAAAATTCAGTATTAACCATATTTTTTTGCAATCATGTTATGATATTAGCTAATAAATAACTAATTAGTGCACTAACTAGTTTCTTAAACCAGGAACCAAACCTGATACCTCCGTTTATGGTCATAATGAATTATTTATATTAGATAGCAGATCATATGCATACGTAATGACGAAATATTTATTTATTTTTATTTATTTAAAAACCTTTTGCACTATGTACAAAGGCGGACCAATTGCCGCTAGACATTCTTACTCGGTCAACCTTAGGGACATTACGAACATGGTATGTGGGAGGTAGGTGCAAATATTTAAACAGGAAAATAGATAATTTAAATTCTACTAAATCTAAATCTAATACTAATATAAAACATAAATATATATGATAATACTAAATAACTCACAATAATAGAAATACTCACAAGGGTAGGTATAAAAGAAAGCATAGGGTCATAAGGAATGACATGCTTCGATATAAAGCTCCTATCTAAGGTACCTATACTAATAAATATTGACAAGGCCTCTTTACAGCCGCATTTAAGTTAGTTTCAGTGTCTTCATCAAAATGTTCCTACTGTCAGTTCTGTTTAATTATTCGAAGAGAAAGGACAGAGACAGGCAACATAAGAACATAAAAGATAGCAACAGAGTAGAAGCAATTAAAATTATACCCGCCACCAGAATATTTCTCACTGTGAACAATAGTGCACTCTTTGTGCGATACAAAATTCGGAAAATATCACCTTAACAACTGGATTGTGTTTGAATGCATTAAAACTGTTAGGCGAACTCCGAAGCAAACTGCCCACACTTTGCGAGCTAAATCGAAAGTAGCAGCTTCTTGATTTTGGCTCTAAAGGCGGCGCGGGAGTTACTGAATATATCCACGTCCGATACACGCCTGTTGTACGTGTCGCACATCCGACGTACAGGTGCGCGCATGCCAGATATTGTACGTACGCGGCAGACATGGAATAGATCGCAGGAGCGAGTCTGTCTCGAGGGGGCATTATAATAAATACCTTCTGTCAGGTTTGGACAACTAAGTAGTCCTCGACAAATATTATACAATAGTGTCATGTCAGTTGTAAGTCTACGGTTTGAGAGTGTCGTCAGTCTGTAATGTGTACATAGTTTGTCGTAGGACAGATATCCGGTTCCGTATCTGCGATTAAGTCCTCTTAAGAATTTATTTTGCCATCTCAATTTTTTCTTTGTACACATTGAAGTATTGGCTCCACACAGAGGATGCATAGTCCAGCTGTTCTTTGCTCAAATATAACACTTTCCAGGTACGATAGAAATACGAGTATGTAGTAAGTAAATTATATAACATAACACTCGTACCTAATAAAATTATGTACCTAATCATAGACCTAACCAAATTCCGGTGGGAATGTACAGTGACAAAATAAAGAATAAGAATATCACGATCAAATAAATAAAACAATAGCTGAAGATGCAATAAAAAGCAAAAGAACGGGGCATGAAGAGGTTGACGGCAGAAAATCTGTCCCTGCAAATTTGAGCTCTTCGAGGACCTAAACATTAGTGCATCGTGCGGTTTAATGTATTCTGAGCAAACAACGCCAGCACCACATTTCAAGCGGATCCATTCTGGCTCTAACTCCTAGTCCATGTCTCCAAAGCGTATGTCTAAACTACTAGACCGATTTTGATAAATTTTGATAGAGATATTCACTGAAACCTAAGGATGGACATAGGACATCATCTGAGTACCACATAAAGTATCATCACGACCGTTTCCCTTTCGGGGTGGTCAGAAACCACGCTTATAAATAAGCGGATTCACATTTAGCCAACTTTACTATAGGCAAGCTCGTCGATGTCTCCAGCGTACCAAACTCGAGAAATCTTAAAATGAATTAAATATTAATTAAATGTATTTATTTACATTAATAAATATTTTTGTGTCCCGACCAGGAATCGAACCCGGTATCTCCGAGTCTAAATCCACGGACATAACCACTAGACCACGGAGGCAGTTACCTGAGTACCACATGTGACCATAAATATCAGATTTGTGTAGGTACAACGAATTACCAGTGTTGAAAGCCGTTATAAAGATTTAAAATAGTCCCACCAATTTATTATGGTTAAGTTGTAAGGAAATACAGTTGTAGATAAGAGGCGAAGTTCCTCCCGGCGGAGGATTGTAAAAGTTTTTCGCTTTAGAACTACTGTCTCATTGTTTTAGTTTTGTCGTACTGCAGATGAGAGTCATCTTAAAACTTTTACTTTGGGACACCCTAATTTCGAAGCTCTCTTAAGCGATAATAAGAAATTGCTCAGTGTTTTTCGTAGACTTATTTTTGAAGACGTGGACGTATAATTTTAACAAAGACACAGATGTTACACAAAAATAATGATTTTACAGCCAAAGAAGTAAATAATAATAATAATAAATAATAAATATTTCCAGACAGGTCACACAGCGCCATCTAATGTCCGTGGTAAGCTACGGGGCTTGTGTTACGGAAACTAGATGGTTGATAAACTACATATTATACTTTTTTTTTTGTAAATATATACATATTATACATATAAACACCCAGACCGAGACAAATTATACAATGTACAACTTGCCCCCGGTGGGAATCGAACCCACGACCTCCCGAGTTCACAGCAACGTTTGTTACCACTAGACCACGGAGGCGGTCGAGTCCTATGAATATCAAAATTTAGAACCCTTACCACAGCGATAACTGATTACTGCAAACTCAACAAGCAGTCTCAATGGAGTAGAAAAAAAGAGAATACCATTTCACTATTTGATTTATTACCAATACCTAATATTTATTATACATATATTTTTTATTAATTTTTATTGTGTGCAAACAGTACTATATACTTACCTATTTTCGTGTATATATTTAAGTAATAGTTAAAAAATATATTTAAAAAAGTTGCTACTACAGCACACAGTTGCCGAGAGGCTGGTTACAGTAAAACAATGTTTAATGAGGATGGGAATGCACTGTATTAATTTATGTAAGTACTCGTATGGTTTTATTGTCTCAAAATAGGAAAACTGCCTTCTGGAGCCCAGAATTTCTTTTCCAGAAGGCAGTGCTCGCTAACTGAAATTATTTGATTATGATCCAATAAACGTTATTTTATTTTATTGTTATTTTAATTAAAAATAAAACTAAAATCTAAACTATATAAAAATATTCACCCATGACTTGATCATGTTGCAGTGTGCCAAGAACACTCGCAGCATTCCATTGCAGAGCGATGCTGATTTGCTGCGCGAAAAAACTGACAGCCCTCTTGTCATATACAGCGTTCTTTAAAGAACTTCTTACCGCTTGGCCCCAAGCGGTCCCATTGTCTCAAGACCAAAAGGCACAAATACATAGTCATTAGCAATAGACTCTTATTTGCAACATTTGGCCTTTTCAGCCGAGTCCGCAGCCGGCCCATCCCTGACAGATGTGCCCTAGACATGAGACCGGGCAAGGGTATCGACACAAGTAGCGTCCCACACCAATGCTCGACTCATGGACCATGGCACCAAAGTCAATCCATCAGGTCTTTTACCATCACTGCGAGAGATCCCAGACGGTTCAAGAACCGAAGGGATCCCGGCAGTAACCAAAGCCCGGTGGATTAGATTATTGACAGAACCGTGGCGGAAACGACGACAAGCACTTTTCTGACAAGACAGTCAACAATGCTGCCACATGAACAAATATGTTGAATACATATTTATCCCCTAATCGAAGGGACATGGCGATTCTTATACAATTGTTGTCCAACATTGTACCGGAGAAGCCGGGCTCGGTCGATATCACTGACAGAATTTTGAATTAAAAAATAATGAACCCTGCACCAATAAGATAAGATAAAGATAAAAATTCTTTATTTGCATAAATGTTAGTCTAATTAACAGGTCTTATAGTAAACTAACTTAACGTAACAACATTTGCCAAGTAAATTGGCGAGCAAATATATTAAACATTAATATATATTTTTAAAACTTTTAAATAAAATATGTCCAAAAACTTACATGTAGGTATTCATACAATATTGTCAGCTTAAACTTTAGGTATTACAATTGTTAAAATATTATTTTAAATTAAAAACATTTTTTTTAACCAAATTATTAACTTATTTTTAAAAACATTTATTCCCAACAATTTTAATTTGTTAGGTAATTTATTATAAGTTCGTATACACATAATTAGGCAATTATTATTACTTTTTTTTTTATGAATAATTTCTACAATAAGATCATAGGGGTTTCTCCTACTTCTAACGCTGAAATCTCCAATCTTTCTAAACATGTAGCTGTGTTTTCTAACAAATAAGCAAACATCCAAAATATAAAGAGATGGAAGTGGCAAAAAACCGAGCAATCTAAAAAGTGGTTTGCATGATTCGAACGGTGGGATTCCACAAATTGCTCTAGAATAGAACGTCCCACTGTTTTTGATACTGTGGTTCCAGGGGAATGTCTACAACGATTAGTGTATAACGATTATTATGGTAATTGTATATTTATAATAATGCACCCTGCAATCCTCTACTACGCTCCCAAAGGTTAGCTGTTATAAAATTCCGAAAGGCATTAAGTTCTTCCTTGTACATTGTTTTTAAGCTGTGCTTAGTGCAATAAGAAGTTTATAAATAAATCTATAAAGAATAAATGGGAACCTAAAGGTAGTGGCAAGTCCTTTATGCTCTTGGTCTACGGCAAATATCTTTCTTAAGTTTGTTGTAAACTTCAATTTTGTTTGTTTGGTTTCTTCCGACATTGTCATAATAATAATTTATTAATTGCCTAATAAAGTTGTCTAATAAAGCTATTAACTAGCATATATAGATTAAATGCTAAATTATATGTAATTAAAGTTATTAACTAGAGTGTAAATAATAATTAAATTTTTATGTTTGATAATAAATCCGTGAAGTGAACAGGTATTTTTTAAAACGTACATTCCGATTTAAAAATTCTGCCAATTTTATAACAAACTAGAGTTTATAATTATAATTTAAATTACATTTGGAAGAAGAGAGAAAATATTAAATTAGCCCTAAAATAATAATACCTATAGGCATTATCTAACCATGGCCTAAACAAATAACATCCTTAGAAGGACGAATATATGCTCCAGAGAAACCAAAGAAATTTAGAATAAGAATAAAAACGTTTATCGCCATATGAAGTAAGAACTAGAGCACAATATTTTTTTAATAAGTTTATAAGGATATTATTCTTTTATGTATCCGAACAAATTTCTGTTGGGCGTCCTCGGATTTAATTCTCTGGAAACCAGACGCGATTATAACTCTTTGATGCAATCCTGCCGTGTCCTACGCGGCGAGTCGGACAGTTCCGATCTGGTGTCACAGTTGGTGCGATTGTATGCACCTGACAAATATATCCGCGCGCGTGCTCACAGATTGCTGGCCCCAGATACCTACCGCACGGTGGCGCATCGCTACTCTCCGTTGCCTCGTGCACTTCATGCACTTAGAAATTTGCTCGAGTCAACACCACATCTTTGCTGACGATCTGTCCAAACTCAGTAAAGCATTTTGGAAATTTTGTGAGTAAATGAAATTGATTAAGATTTTAAGTATTATCTTTTGTTATTATTATTATTTTTCTTGGACTTAGAATTTTTAAATACTTCCGTGGTCTAGCGGTTAAGTCCGTGGATTAGACGGGTTCGATTCCTGGTCGGGTCACAAAAATATTAATTAATGTAAACATTTAATTAATATTGAATTTATTTGTGATATTTCCCGAGTTTGGAACGCCTGGAGACATCGACGAGCTTGCCACTTGTCATGATTGGCCTATAGTTAAGTTGGCTAAATGTGAATCCGCTTATTTATAAGCGTGGTTTCTCACCACCCCGCAAAGGAAACGGTCGTGATGATACTTTTTATTTTTATTTTTTTGTATTAATTAACTATTATCTAATAAGTTTAAAAAATGTGTATTGTTATATTATTAAGAACGTCTGACTCCTCCTTGCATGGTGTATTTATTTTTTATTTATAAATGTTTAAATTCTTTATAACGACCGAAGTTGTGGAAATGCAAAAGATAATAATAACTGATGTAAGGTGGAGATCAAATCAATTATGATCCAACGTCTAAGATCTCTTTTTAGAACCCAGTTAGTACGACGTTGCATATTTACTATTTGTACAAGTTTAAATTCTTTATGACTACCAAACTTGAGAAAACGCAAAGATATAACTGCTAATTATAAAAGATCAACTCGCCATACACAATGTCATGCTGGTATCAAAACTTATGTATGGAAACAAGAATGTGGATATGTCAGAATACGCATGGGAGTAGAGTTAATGCAGTAGAAATGAGGTCGGATATGCGGCGTCACTTTGACGGAAAGACATGTTAAAAAGATGAATGAAGAGAGATATAAGAAAGCGAGTGAGATGGATAGGCTGTGAGGATGGAGCAGGTATGTTTGAAGGAATGAATGAATGATTAAATGTGAATTAATGTTAGATGATTTTATATACTTAGTTTACTGTATTTTTTAGTTATTATTGTTATTTTGTTGAAATATATACTTCGTAAGTATGAAGAGAGATTGACGTACCGGATTTATAATACCAAAGTTGTGAGTAAAAGAGGCCCTGGCAGACCAAGACTCAAATATTATGATCAAATAAATAAAACAATAGCTGAAGGTGCATTAACAAGCCATCGAGACAAAAGGGCATGTGTGAAGAGGTTGATAAATGTCGAAGAAGCGAAAGAGGTGTTACCGTGATAAGTGGCGCAGAATTATCTCTGCCTACCCCGCAAGGTATTTGGCTAAAGATATGTATGCATGTAGTTATACTATAGGGCAGAGATAAAATTCATCATCTACGATAATAATGCATATTCCAAGCAACGTCTAAGATCGAACTTTATACCTCAGCATAAGATATAATACCAACAATAATCTCCATTGTAATAAGCTATAATTTATGTTAACTACAATAGTGGTCTCACGGCTGCATTGAGCAATGGTGCAAAATCGATTACAGATTATGCAATTCGCGTGTAGTTAGTATAATTTGGTTGCAAATCTAATGTACTGTCATGTTTATTAGCTTATGATAATTTTACCGTTTAGACTGGCATGACATCTCCGTGGCCTAGCGGAATAAGTTCTTGAATTTAGACTTATATACATTTAATTAATATTTAATTTATTTTGGTATTTCTCGAGTTTTGGTACGCTGTAGATATCGACGAGCTTGCCACTTGTCATGATTGGTCTATAGTAAAGTTGGCGAAATGTGAATCCGCTTCTTTATCAGCGTGGCTTCTGACCACTCTGAAAGGGGAACGGTCGTGATGATACTAGACGCTCTAAATTGTATTTTCGCATTATTATAATAATTATTATCGAACGTCTCAATTTTACTGGTTTTCTTATTAAATATTTGTATATCTAACGATATAATATTTCGATCTTTAAATAAAACATTTATAACGATTTTTTTTAAATTATTTAAAAAATAATTTAAAAAAATATATTTAAATTATCAACCTATTATTATCTCATTATATTATCCCAGACCTCCACTGTTGGAGATGGGTCTTCCAGAACATATATCTGGAGAATTTGGCCTACTCTCTCCAAATATATGAAAGGACCATCTCCAACATGTACGCTAGGACTATGTGTGTAATATAAATAGCTGACCATATTTATTAGTAAACATAGGGATAGGTGCATTAGAAGTGCCTTCTATGTGATTAAATATTAATTAATTTAAATTTATTAATTATAATTTTGCCTTTGTTACAAAATATTATATTTCCTATATAACCCCCAATTAATTAAAATGAATCTATCATATCATTTTATCATTTTAATAAATTGTGTAGAATTATTTTAAAAGACTTACCTTCCAATCCTTTACTTCAGATAGTCTATTAGCAAGAACACATCCAGCAGACCCTGCACCAACTATTATGAAATCATATTCTTCTCTTGGACTTCTCTTTGTTCTGGTTTTAGATTTCTTAACATCTTCAGGAGCTGCTACTTTAACTTTATCAGTCTTAGAATAAGCTGTATCGATATCCCCAAAAAAGGGACCTCTAGGTGCTTCAAAATCATAATTATGTCCACGATACAAAGGTTTCGCTCCAGAGAAATGATTTGCTCCGAACGATTCAGATTCAAAATCAAATTTGATCTCTGGAGAATCAGACAGCTTCTTTCTGAAGAAAGTTGTTTTTGAAATTCCATGACTGCCGCCAGCTCCGTGACTGTGAGTTTCGAAGGTTTGCTTTTCTTGATGTCTTAACTTCCCAGTTAGTATATCAATCGGAGGTATAGGTGATGAAGTAGGGTATCGAGATTTTGGAGGTGAATTAAAAACTTCAGGTCCAAGTCCTTCAAAATCCAAACCGAAGTGTTCTCCAGAATGCCGTATAGAGTTGGTAGCAGGTTCTAATAATCCAAAAGATGAAGAGGTTCCTACTTCTGGAAAATGCAGCGATCCAGGAAGGAACACTTGCGGTCCAGAAATCTCATCAGGGAACGTGATTTCCGAAGGTTTGACGTAGTATGGACTATCAAATTGATTGTTTTGATGATCTTTCGATCCACCAAACAGTTGAGCGATTAGAGCTAAGTACATGAATCCAGTCCTTGTGCATTGGGTTAGGGGCTCCCTTTCTTCAGGGCATATTTCCCCTATATTTGGAGGTACCCAACGCATATTTTTGTATTTTTTGTTATCCACTTAACACATTTATTTCACTTAACATACTGCTTTCTGCAGGGTTTACTAAGCAATACTGTCCGATAAACGCCGACCGTTAAATGTGGCTTCTTGATTTTTTTAAAATTCATTAATTATTCAGAATTAAGGTAACTGTTTATACATTCACATTTATAAACATTGTAAATATTTCCATAAATTTACAACGTACACTCCATAATTTTATTGAGACAAATAAATATTTTTAATGTAAACTCCTTTTGTTTCGTATGCGAATAATTATAATCAGTCATTAATACTACGCGGGAATTATTCGCTCCATTTTGATCGAAACTATGTTGGCTTGACAAATGTTAGTGTTGGGTGCAGCGACCGCGATAGTTTACTTGCTAATGAATAGTTTGGGTCTATGCTTTATAATAGAAGGTGGGAGTGATTGTATTAAGGCTGAGATCTATAAGGCGTGCTTGGACTTTGTCTAGCATATCGTCGTTGCGAATTTAAAATTTATGTGCATTTTTGGCAAAAACACCACTTTACGATAAACTATTTGATAGTAAATTGCAAGATACATCGTTTAAATAAACACTAATGTGTTATAAACAAACTTCCATTGTCAATCAGACTGGCACCGTCGTTGAACATATTTAGGCTTCTACTAACTTCTTATTTTCTTAAAAAGCAAAATGAGATATAATTTCTAAATTTAACATGGATTGTTATTTATGTAAGTATATTTATATTTATGTATTATGTGTATGTATTTATAATGTGTATATTTAAGTATATATTTATTGCTATTATTAGTTATTATACATTTTTCCTTTTAACTCTGCATCCCACATATCTTTTGTCGTTCTCCCAAAGGTTAGCTGTTAGAGAATACCTTGAAGGTATTAAGCTCGCCTATATACTAAATTTTATTTTAGATATTTATTGTGCAATAAAGATTTTTTTACTTTACTTTACTTTTACTTTATATATACATATATGGACAACACGCGGGTTGGCGGTTGATGACAATTCTAATGACATATATCCAGTACAATTTCAATATTTCCAAAGATTTTTCAAGTCTTACTTAGTTATTTACCCATTAAAACTGTTTTTCTTTAAATCTGTCATTATTATTCATAATATCGCTTTCGTATCTTCTTCATCCTTATTATCAATATATTAATTTATATATATATTTTTTTAATGGTTTGGTGGAGACGATGTGTTAGCATAATTGTTAATTATTGGAACTCTAGGTCTAATTTTGGTTTAATTTGTTTCATGTATATATTTACTTTATGTGACTGCTTGTTTCCAAAATAAAATAAATGAAAAATAAAGTCATAGATATTTTGGAGATTTATTAATCGTATATTTGTTTTAATAAAATAGAGTATATGGTTATAAATGTTTTGCTATTTATCTATTTGTCTTAAATTTGATATATGAAAGTGAAAATGTATATATTCTCAATGTTCGTCATTTTTTTCTCAAAAGTTCACTCGGACTATTTCTTTTTTTATATATGGTTGTGCGTGCGAGAGGGCTGCAAAAGCGTTTAACCCCCTAAGCGATTCCACAAGATGGTATTAGTGGAACCACCGGGAACAACGATGACTTAACATGCACTCTGGAGCACGGGCATGGTGGTGTTGATATAGAGTCGAACCTAGACCCTCTGGGTTCGTGAGCCACACTTGGTACTGGTGTAACAGCGCCCAGTACCAAAAGTGCATGAATTACCAGCGGGTGGTTACCCGATGAGATCCTGTCGGATAAAACGGGGAAATGTCCCAGGCCCATTAGCTATGCTGGCCTGGTCGACTCCACTGCCTGTCTGTCTGGTGTCGTAAAATAAATTATGAGAAATGTATGTTTGGTTTTTTATTTTTATTTATTTATTTATTTAAAAACTTTATTGCACTACGTACAAAGGGCGGGCTTAATGCCGCTAGGCATTCTCTAGCAGTCAACCTTTGGGACAATACAGAGAATTTTAATTAAGAGGTAGGTGCAAATGGCTCGAATATAAAACTTAATTTTAAAGAAAAATAAAATAAACTTATTCTATGATATCATAATACATACTAATATACATACAAATATGTACACAATAATACATATACTACACACTATACATAAATATACTACATACAATATATCTTACATACGCTGTTGGGAGCTGTTTAGGTAATGTGAATATACCATTTTCTTAAAGAGTGATCTATTGGGTGCTTGGCGAATTTCTACTGACAAATTGTTCCACAAATTATTTTTTAGGTTTGAACCAACCTTTTTTGGACTATAAGAAAAGCGTTTTTACAACCAAGCCACTATCGATTTACTAACCATTTATTTATTAACCATTTATTAGGTTTTTAGATAAACCTTGAAAGTCCAACACGGAAATGTAATTCTGGATTGTGACTAAAGCCATGTATTCACTAAGGAACAATTGACGCGAAACACGTTGTCCAACATGTCGATCGACAACGTTCAACATTAAATTAATTTAAATAATAAAAATACCTGACTGCGTAAAAAAATACTAAAAAGAAAAAAAAGCAACAGTTCCGTCGCCAAAAAGTTTGAGAACAATTTACCTACACCGTTGCAATAATTTTACACAATTTCGACAAATATTAAATTTTAATATTTATAAATAAACTGCCTCCGTGGTCTAGCGGTTAAGTCCGTGGATTTAGACTCGGAGGCACCGGGTTCGATTCCTGGTCGAGACACATTTTTTTTTAAAAATCTAAATATATACATTTAAATAATATTTAATTTATTTGTGATATTTCTCGAGTTTGGTACGCTGGAGACATCGACGAGCTTGCCACTTGTCATGATTGGCCTATAGTAAAGTTGGCTAAATGTGAATCCGCTTATATTTATATGCATGGTTTCTGACCACCACGAAAGGGAAACGGTCGTAATGATACTTTACTTTTATTAAATTTTAATGCAAAATTTGGCGACTTTTATAGTGGGAGTAAGTCCTATTGTTGGGATAGTTTTAGCCGGTCTCAGTCACTATTAACTAAAATGAAAAATTATAAGAAAAACCATAACATCATTTTTAAATACCTATTCGATAATACCCCACTTAAAATAGTTCGTCGATATTAATTTTTTTCTTTCACCTATTTGGCGATTGGTTGTTGCATTACAAAAAATTTAGTAATGTCATATCTTCAGTTACACTCGCAAGATTAGGACAATTCGATTGACGTGAGAATCATCAAAATCGGCCCTCGCACTGAGAATGACATGTGACATCACTCCCACTTAATGGTAAGCAGTATGCGAGGTTCAAGAGTGGATGCAACTACTAACGACTGACATCGGTCCCTACTATTATGCCGGCCTATCAAGATGCTTTTTTACACTTCGCTCGAAAGACTCCAGGTTATAGGAATGGGGAAACATGGAGAAACACACTGGCAGCATTCCACCGTGCGACAGATGTAACTCTCCAAATTTATTTTACGCGTGGGGATGGTTGCTACAGTATGCTTCATATTTTGGCCTGTGCGTGTGGTTTGGTTATGTAGTATAGCTTGTATAGTACAGTTTTAAACACTAGCCGAATGTACTTAGCCGATCCATCCCAGAGCTGAGAACAGAACATTCCACGCATGATGTTCAACTACAGTTGAACGAAGACAAATTAATAAAAAGTAAAGTATCATCACGACTGTTTTCCTTTCGGGTTGGTCAGAAACCACGCTTATAAATAAACGGATTCACATTTAGCCAACTTTACTATAGGCCACTCATGTAAAGTGGCAAGCTCGTCGATGTCTCCAGCGTACCAAACTCGAGAAATATCACAAATAAATTAAATGTATTTATTTACATTAACAAATATTTTTGTGTCTTGACGAGGAATCGAACCCGGTACCTCCGAGTCTGTAGATTTAGCCGCTAAACTATGGAGGCAGTTACAAATTAATAAATAAATAATAAAATAATAAATATTTCCAGACAGGTCACACAGCGCCATCTAGTTTCCGTGGTAAGCTACGAGGCTTGTGTTACGGAAACTAGATGGTTGATAAACTACATATTATACTTTTTTTTTTTTTTTTGTAAATATATACATATTATAGATATAAACACCCAGACCGAGACAAATTATACAATGTACAACTTGCCCCCGGTGGGAATCGAACCCACGACCTCCCGAGTTCGCGGCAACGTTTGTTACCACTAGACCACGGAGGCGGTCATAAATCCGCGCTATCTTGCGCGTCATCCAGCAACGTCGCGCGCTGTCATGTAACTATGTCAAAACTGTTGAGCATGATGTGTTGCCTATATAGTGAACACATGGCCTAATTTGAGTAAAAGTAGCTGTTAGATGGATTTACTTCCGGGTTTTAGTATCTGACTAATTCTTACTTAATTTAAAAATTTATTTTTTTCTCGTTAATTTAATTGTACTTTCAATAAAAAAAAACAAAAATGCGATGACTAAATTTTCCAAGTATATATCTTTCGTAAGAATTTTTTTCAAGAAGATTTTTTTATTTTACATAAGTTAATCTTTAACTTAATGTAAAATTAATATTATAATTTAACAATAAAAAAACCGACTGCGTAAGAGAACAAGCCCAAGGGTTTGATAACAAAAAGTTTGATAACCAACTACACCATTCATCATCATCATCATCAGCCTGTATCTCTCCACTGCTGGATGTAGGCCTCCCCTAAGGCTCGCCACTTAACGCGATCTTTCGCTACCCTCATCCAACCCCCACCAGCGACCTTCTTTAGGTCATCTGTCCATCTGGCGGGGGGTCGTCCCACTCTGCGTCTTCCCGTACGTGGTCTCCACTCTAGAACCCGTTTGCCCCATCGATCGTCGGTTCTGCGGCAGATGTGTCCGGCCCATTGCCACTTCAGCTTGCTAATTTTAAAAGCTATGTCTGTAACTTTCGTTCTCTGACGAATATCAACGTTTCGAATTCTATCCATCAGAGATACACCAAGCATAGCTCTCTCCATGGCTCGCTGAGCGACCTTGAATTTATGGACCAGACCCACTGTTAGTGTCCACGTCTCTGCTCCGTACGACATTACCGGAAGGATTCACTGGTTAAAGACCTTAGTCTTTAAACATTGTGGTATAGACGATGAGAGGATGTGCCGGAGTTTCCCGAATGCCGCCCATCCTAGCTGAATGCGTCTGTCGGCTTCTTTGCTGAAGTTGGCTGCTCCTAATTGGATAGTCTGCCCGAGGTATACGTAATTTTGCACAACTTCGAGAGTGTCGTTTCCTATGCAGATTGGCCTCGGCTTGACATGATCATTGAACATGACTTTCGTCTTGTCTAAGTTCATTTCGAGACCAACCCGCTGGGATGCTACGTTTAAGCCGTTCAGCATTCCGCTAAGATCCTTGAGTGAACTGGCCATAATGACTATGTCATCCGCAAATCGGAGGTGTGAGATGAATTCTCCATTGATGTTTATGCCGCAGTAATTCCAGTCTAGCATTTTAAAAACATCTTCCAACGCGTTCGTGAACAGTTTCGGGGATATGACATCCCCCTGTCGCACGCCTCTGCGCAGTTGGATAGGCTTTGTATGCTGACCCTGTAACTGGACGGTCATAGTCGCAGAACTGTAAAGACATCTCAGCACCTCAACGTATCGATAGTCTATTAGGCATCGCTGCAAGGATTCCAGAACAGCCCAGGTTTCGATTGAGTCGAAGGCTTTCTCATAGTCCACAAACGCCAGACATAGCGGCAGATTATACTCCTCGGTTTTCTGTATTATCTGTCGCAATGTGTGAATGTGATCGACCGTACTAAAGCCTTTTCGAAACCCAGCCTGCTCCGGGGGCTGGAAATCATCCATTCTCTGAGCGAGTCGATTTGTGACCACCCTTGAAAACAACTTATAGACATGGCTCAGGAGTGATATGGGCCTGTAATTCTTTAAAAGGGAGATGTTACCCTTTTTAAAGAACAGGACCACAACACTCCTGGTCCATGCCTCTGGCGTGGTTCCGTGGTGAATGACGTAGTTAAATAGTCTTGCGAGTTCTTTGAGTACTGGTTTCCCGCCTACTCTCAGAAGCTCAGCCGTGACTCCGTCATCACCAGGCGCCTTGTTATTTTTAAGTTGTCCAAGGGCTATATCGATCTCGCCTAGATTGACATCCGGGATATCCTCGGTATAGTGGCGAGTTAAAACAGCTCGTTGGTCGTCGTCCCTGCGGGCTATAGGGCGAGTTGCGTGTGAGGCATATAGGTCTCCATAAAATCTTTCAACTTCGGCAAGGAGCTCTGGTCTCGAGGTAACGGTCCTACCATCTTCGGTTTTAAGCTTCGTCAGGTGGCTACGTCCAAGAGACTGAGAGAATACTTTTGAGCCTTTATTCTTCTCAATGGCCTCTTCAATGAGTTTAGTATTGAAGAGGCGTAGATCCCTTCGTATCAGTCTCTTGACTTGCTTGTTTAGAGCTCTATCTGACGATGCTACCAAAGATAGTTCCCGTCTCCGTTTCATGAGTTCCAGAGTCTCAGTTGAAAGCTTGGATTCCCTGCCAACTCGCTTAGGCTTGAAATATTTAAAGCCCACATCTCGGACGACGCTCACGAAGCTGTCGGCCATCTCGTCAAACTACACCATTAAAATAATATAATATTTATTCGAAGTAGATACAAAAATATTAAAATAAAATAGATTAAAAGACTAATTATAAATAAAACTAAACTAAAAATACGTATGAAATTAAAACTATTCTACAAAATAAACTAAAAATAATTAAATATATTTATTACATAGCGACATTAACAGTCGTGACCCATTGTTAGGGAGATTTAAGCCGGTCTCGGTTTTTAATGGGTCCCGACTGAGTATTGGCGGTTAATGAAAATCTACCTATACAAAATTTACATTAAATATTTTTGGATTATGCGATTATATGAACTTTATAGGTAGGTGCAGGATGCAATTAGATCATAATAGTATAACTAAATTGAAATCGGTATAGATCCTAAATGGTCATTGTAAATAAAAAAAAAAAAATAAACCTTAACATGATTTCGAAATACCTATTCGACGATACCTTACTCAATATAGTTCGTCGACTTTAATTTTTTTTCTTTTCCACAATATAGCGTCTAGTTGTCGTCTTACTAAAATTGTATTATTGTCATATCTTCAGTGACACAATTGACGTAAGAGTCATCGAAATCCGAAATGAAACGAAACTAAACGAAATGAAATGAAATATTTTATTTGCAAAAAAACACATGGTTATAGATTCGAGTATAGTATATATGGACCACAGGTTTGGTCTCCAGTGTACCACAAAGGAACATACATGGGCTGTAAAACATATAACCCTTCTTTGCGTCGCGCAGTCTGGTAAAAATAACCTCATATGAACTCCGAATTATTATCATCATAACGGCCCCTAGAACACAGAGTTCTAGTCCTCTACTGGTGGGAATATCCGTTCCAGAGCATAATATAAATAGCCAGTGCAGCGTTGCGAATATTGTCTAAATTCTGCAGATATAGTATGTTTTGTAGTGCCCATATGGAGGTCTAGGACTCTGTTCAGTTATGATTTATTTATTTAATTAAGCAAGTCAACAACATGTTTACAAAATCTTATACAATATACAATCTAGAAGGTATCTTATTAGTTTAGTAAAAACATGTTACTTACAGACCTTACTTGCATTCAAAAGGTAGGTAACATCGTTTACTAAAACACAAAAACTAAGTTGTACAATTTTAAAAAAATATATAGGCATGACTAAAACAATAAACTCCAGAAAACAATAAAAATTTATATCGCAAGTACTTACAGATGGAAACAGTATAACCTAAACAAAAATAATTGAATTATATGTACAAATCAACACAGCGACACCACAGTCACCAGCAGTGCACAATAACAACAAAAAAAACAAAACTTAGACCGAGAGTCGACCCAAAATCACCTTTCGTGCAAGCTCTCAGCCAAAACTGCATCACCAAGCGACAACTATCATTCTTAAGCCTCAGTTAGCGCCTAAACACCGCCCGGCAAGATAGCAGGAGACCTTTCTCCTGAAGCCTGACAACCTATCGTTAAATATATCAATGATGATTACTTTATAGCGTAGATTTGAGTCACTGGGTTCGATTCCTGTTAAATTACACATTTCATATTTTGGACCTTGCCAATCTCACCGGGTATTAAAAGTGGTCGTGATTATACTTTATTTAGCAATTTTTTTAGCAAGCTGTCATAGTGGTAGGGACTGACGTCGCTCGAGGAGGAAGAACAGAAGACCAGGAAAGAATCACACTTCCTTAAATAAAGTAACGCGAAAGATTGCGCGGTAATTATAATTAATTACAATACTTAACAAGTTGTAACTTATATACCTTGTTCGTGGGAATAAAGTCCAAGATACGTAGGAGAGCGACATGCACCGATCTGTTATCCGAATGAAATGCACTTTTTATATCATAACAAAAGCAATGGTCAATTGTTTAAATCATGGCCAGTATGTGCTTTTAAAGTGGGCGTTAATGGCTACTCTTTAAACTACAAGGAATATCAAAAAATGCAGAAAGAAGCTAGTTTGATGGCAGTTACGAGTATCTGACTTCAGTTGCTAACATTCATGGACCTTGCGCGCCACTTACCAGTGGGCCCAAGGTCACATGTCGTGCTAGTATAAAAAAAAAAAAGTCTTCTAGACCCTAGACCGCTGGCTAGCGTAGCGTGCGTAGGCCAATATCACCAGAAATTTTTGGAAGGTCCATCTCCAACAATTGAGGTCTAGAATGTATTGTACGGATGTGATAATAATAATACATAGGTAGAGTTGAGCATTACAAAAATGCTTAGCTGTAGTTAAAGAAGCTCTCCAAGAAGCAGGGGTTAAAAACAGCGACAAACTTTGTCTTTGTACCATAATACCGCAGCAGTTGTTAAAAACCATAGACGTAAAACGTAGGGATCAGACCATAAAAAAATAAACAAAAAAAAAAAAATAATAATACAACTGATATGGATATAAGTCCGCGTGGAATGTTGGAATACTGATTCTTTGGATGAAAAAAATAGTTAACGGATAATATACATATATGGGGGCAGCGTGGGGAGTCCTATTGCGCAAAACTAGACTGAAGCACTGATAGAAAGTTAGTTTAGTTTGTAAATTAGTCATATATATTTATAGAGTCAAGTTAAAAATTAGGTTCGATTACGTGCACTATTTATGTATCGATTTTGTATTCGGACTTAAACGAATTCAATTTAATTTGCAGCGGCAACATTCCTTACTCCAATCTATATCTCCGACAGCTACACGACGCATTCTTACAAAACGTTTCGCCAGTGGTTCTCATCAATAGTATTATATTTACATATATGGTAAATTTATTGTTTAGTTTATTTAATTTTTTATTTTCCATTTTATTGTTTTTATTAGGTATCTGTGTATAATTGTTTTTAATTATTTATTTAGTTTTTTTTGTTCTATGTTATGTAGTTTATTGTTCTTAATTTTAAGTTTAGGTTAATTTTACTTTAGGTTTCGTGTTGTTATTGCAGCGAGCACCACCTAATTATGTAATTTTAGCTATCGGTGGCAACTTGTCAATAGCCATACACTACCCATATGTACTGTATATATATTTTATGTATCTAGCTGTAAGTTGTCCTTAAACATTAAATAAAAAAATAAAAAAAAATGTTTTCTGATTGGTTTACAACAATGCCCACCGTTGTAATTGTTAAGACTTTTATGTAGTCCAATGTAGTATTTTTATTGCAACGTCATATAATACGTATCTCATTGTCATATACCAATACTGTGTGGTAATAAACAAGTTTAACTAACATGACAACAGTGAATTCATAAATTAATTGTAAGTAAAAATATGCGACTTTGACTCTATAACTAATAGTTTACGAGAGCACAACACCGTAGGTAATTACTATTTATTTTATATTTACAGAAGTAAAGTATCATCACGACTGTTTCCCTTTCGGAGTGGTCAGAAGCCACGCTTATAAAGAAGCGGATTCACATTTAGCCAAACTTTACTATAGGCCAATCATAACAAGTGGCAAGCTTGTCGATGTCTCCAGCGTACCAAACTCGAATAATATCACAAATAACTTAAATATTAATTAAAAGTATTTATTTACATTTATAAATATTTTTGTGTCCCAACCAGGTATCGAACCCGGTACCTCTGAGTCTAAATCCACGGACTTAACCGCTAGACCACGAAGGCAGTTTCTTTTTTTTTTTTTTTTTTTTTTTATACGGAGCACGACATGTGACACCGCGCCCACCTGGTGGTAAGCGGTACGGGAGGTCCAAGAATGGGAGCAACTGACGCCAGCCTCGGACGACCGACATCAGTCCCTACCACTATGCCGGCCTATAAAGATGCTTTTTCACACTTCGTTTGAAGGACTCCAGGTTATAGGAGTGGGGAAATACACTGGCTGGGAGAGCATTCCACATGTTCAGCGTGCGACAGATGTAAGAGTCTCCAAATTTGTATGTACGCGTAGGGATAGTGGCTACGGTATGTGGATGCATATTTTGGCCTATGCGAGTGGTTCGGTTGCGGAATAGAGAAGAAGGGATAAGGTTGTGGAGCTCTTCAGAACATTCACCGTAGTATAGCTTGTAGTTATATAGTAGGCCAAATTCTCCAGATATATATTCTGGTAGGTCCATCTCCAGCAGTGGAGGTCTAGGACGCTGTGTTCTAGGGGCTGTAATGATGATGATGATAGTGTAATAAACCCACCAATAAGCATCAACAGGCGGGTCCTAATAATGTGTGTCCACGACATTTTTTGCTCAATTTCCTCTGCTAGTAGATAGTGTAATAGTATCTTGAAGACCTGCTGTATCATTAAATAGATTAGTGGAGCGCACATAGTTTCTTAATTGAAGAATGCGCGCTCCGTTGTTACAGCGTGCAATATGTACTGAGTCAAAAGGAGTCGCTTAGTACTTATGTTTCTGCATAGTTTTTTTTTTTAATTGTCTTTGAAGGACATTGTACAGAATACATCAGTCCTAAACACGTAATTTATTTGCATAATATATGTTCATAACAGAGTTCATAACCGAGTTGGGGATCATCAAATTCCAGATGCTGCAGAATTTGATGCTTTACTTGGAGTCACTCGCGGCATTATAGCCCAAACACGTCGGGTAAAATATGGGAGTCCACAGCGCGGGAAAACCGCAAAAAATAAACTGCAACTTGTGCCCTATTATTTAAAGTCCAATTTATCGTTTTCCATAATTATTCACATTGCAGCACATTATTAAACAAAACAACACCACTTTTGACCAATAATATCCACAGTAAATTAATTTACAAAACAAAAACTTGACATGTCCACGCAAAATGGCGCGAAGAACACTCCTTATTTTTTTTTTTTATCTGCATAGTGACTCTCCTCGTTCCGAATGATGCTCAGAGCGCTTAGAATGAATATGATACTGACAGTCGTTCCGAATCAAATATCACGATTTGGATGCTCAGAGCATGATTTTAATTTGGAACGGTCTAAATCACATTTTTATTCGTACCATAATAGTTTGTTTTAAAATGTATAGAAGATACATTGCGGATTCCACATATTTGAGTATAAATACTAACTACAACACACCTATCTCAGTTAACTTATTTAGATCTTATAAAATAACTTGTCGTATTACAGACATTTTTTATTTACTTCCTAAATATTATTATATTAATTATAGATTTGTTTTAGAAGTAATATACATACAGTATAAGAGAATAACATTTTTAAAGATAACCTAATATTACATATACTTAAATATGGCGCGCGACATAATGTCAAACGACTGACAGCGCTCAAAGCGATCTACCTCGATATCGTGAGCGCGAGAAATGATGTTATTTGTGACGTCACTAAGCTTTGGCCAAACAGTTTATGCACGTCTCGGAACGGCTTTAAGCATGCTTAGATTACTATTGTTCAAGTAGGAGCACTGTTGCTTGTTGAGTGTTCAATAAAAGAAGACTGGAGTTTTCAGAATCTCTATTTGTCAAAACTTTATTTTTTATGGACTGTGAATCGATAAATCATCAATGATACGCCCCCTGCCTGAAAGGCCAACGCGGGTGGGGGTCGCATGCCCGACTCATCCGTGAAGCTTCCTAAGGAAGCCTGTTGTCCCTGTGTGCATTTACAGCTAAGTCTAAGTCGTGGTTACGGACTGAAGGCACTCGTTCGCCGCGAAAATTGTCAAAAGTCGTTTGGTCTTCTCACAACCCCGCAGAGGGGAGTGAGGAATCTGTGTTAAGGTATTTGCCTTCTAACAGAGGTTGCGTTCGCTTTCCGTAACTACGGACAGGGCATGGGGTAACCATTAAAGGGTGAAGTATATGAGCCAGGCGGCAGAGCCGCGATTACGACTCAGTGATTGGTAGCAGGTGAAAATTGACAAAACTACACTATCTACGAGTATATACAATTAAATTCTTAAAACTAGTTGTGGTTGTAACCCGCTACTATGGTACCCTACAACAATTTTCCTCGTCCCTCGCACCGCGCAGGGTGATAACAACTGGTTAGGCGCGGCGCTCTGTGCATGTTACGAATAAATAAGTCAGTATACAATAAGGCCATTTAAGCCCTCGACAGTAAGTTGTCACCGCTCACGACGAGGCTCAATCGACTGATTGAGGCCTCCGCCAAGTCCTCTGGCCGCCAACCTAAGGACCCCCCGACCCTACCTCTGCCACCTCCTCCGTTCCAGTTGCCGCCGATCCAGCCGCCGCTGTCTTCGTCCTCCTCCTCCATTACCCCCTCGATGGCTTCCCCGCAGGCCCCTACCCCTCAGGTTGGGTCTGCTGCCGTCGAGTAGACTTTTGCTTCGCATGCTTGCATGACGCGGCGAACGAGTGCCTTCACTCCGTAGCCACGACTCAGACTTAGCTGTAAAGGCACACAGGGCCAACAGTGAGATAGAGACGGTTTATAGGATTTTAGTCCGTAGGCGCCCTGGGGCTTCACTAGGAAGCTTCACGGATGAGTCGGGCATGCGACCCCCACCCGCGTTGGCCCTTCAGGCAGGGGGCGTATCATTGATGATTTATTGATTCACCGTCTATAAAAAAAAAAAAAGCCATTTAAGCCACCAGCAGTAGGTATATATATACATAGTAGGTTTAAACATGCATAGTCAAAATGCTTTGTTTAAAAAGTAATCAAGTCCTCAAGGGCTACGACTATTAAAACGTAGGTTTACTATAAGTGGGTCATTATGATAATAATTAGAGATACGAATATAATAGGAAAGTTCAATGACCTTATGCGGATACAATTACTTCTGCATTCGACCTTGGTAAATACTGTATTGAATTAGCATGACTTCACAATATGCAGACACAATCCAATTTATTATCATCAATAATTAGTAATATTACCGGTGTGAAGTTAGCGGCCAAAAGTTTTCTGCCAAGATAACCCGCCCAATTTGAAAAGTCAATTAAAAAAAATAATTAATTTATGAAGAGCGATCCAATATTCATGATTAGTAAAAGGCCCAGAGTAATCTCGAGTAAAGTGTATGCCATATATATTTTATTTAAAACTCGAATCCAGTTTTTTAGAAAAACTATTTATAATTTGAGTTTTTTGAAAATTAGACTACCACATCCCCTGTGTAAGCCACGAGGACCTAGTACATTATAAAGAGGGCTTCAGTATTATTTACTGATAAAAGGTACAGGGTGTACTCATGGCTAGTTATTGCGATATGATTTTTTGAAATAACACTAATTAAAATTTTAGGAAAAAATACTTTGTTTCAAGTATTTTGGCAATTAGACTAACTTGTCCCCTGTGTAAGCCATATCCACCTAGTACATTATAAAGAGAACTTTAGTATTATTTACTGATTAAAGGTACAGGGTGTACTCATGGCTAGTTATTGCGATATGATTTTTTGAAATAACACTAATTAAAATTTTAGGAAAAAATACTTCGTTTCAAGTATTTTGGCAATTAGACTAACTTGTCCCCTGTGTAAGCAATATCCACCTAGTACATTATAAAGAGGGCTTTGGTATTATTTACTGATAAAAGGTACAGGGTGTACTCATGGCTAGTTATTGCGATATAATTTTTTGAAATAACACTAATTAAAATTTTAGGAAAAAATACTTTGTTTCAAGTATTTTGGCAATTAGACTAACTTGTCCCCTGTGTAAGCCATATCCACCTAGTACAATATAAAGAGGGCTTCAGTATTATTTACTGATAAAAGGTACAGGGTGTACTCATGGCTAGTTATTGCGATATGATTTTTTGAAATAACACTAATTAAAATTTTAGGAAAAAATACTTTGTTTCAAGTATTTTGGCAATTAGACTATCTTATCCCCTGTGTAAGCCATAACCACCTAGTACATTACAAAGAGGGCTTCAGTATTATTTAATGATAAAAGGTCCAGGGTGTACTCATGGCTAGTTATTGCGATATGATTTTTTAAAATAATACTAATTAAAATTTTAGGAAAAAATACTTTGTTTCAAGTATTTTGGCAATTAGACTAACTTGTCCCCTGTGTAAGCCATATCCACCTAGTACATTACAAAGAGGGCTTCAGTATTATTTACTGATAAAAGGTACAGGGTGTACTCATGGCTAGTTATTGCGATATGATTTTTTGAAATAACACTAATTAAAATTTTAGGAAAAAATACTTTGTTTCAAGTATTTTGGCAATTAGACTAACTTGTCCCCTGTGTAAGCCGTATCTACCTAGTACATTATAAAAAGGGGTTTAGTATTATTTATTGATTAAAGGTACAGGGTGTACTCATGGCTAGTTATTGCGATATAATTTATTGAAATAACACTAATTAAAATTTTAGGAAAAAATACTTTGTTTCAAGTATTTTGGCAATTAGACTAACTTGTCCCTTGTGTAAGCCATATCCACCTAGTACATTATAAAGAGGGCTTTAGTATTATTTACTGATATAAGGTACAGGGTGTACTCATGGCTAGTTATTGCGATATGATTTTTTGAAATAACACTAATTAAAATTTTAGGAAAAAATACTTTGTTTCATGTATTTTGGCAATTAGACTAACTTGTCCCCTGTGTAAGCCATATCCACCTAGTACATTACAAAGAGGGCTTCAGTATTATTTACTGATAAAAGGTACAGGGTGTACTCATGGCTAGTTATTGCGATATGATTTTCTGAAATAACACTAATTAAAATTTTAGGAAAAAATACTTTTTTTCTAGTATTTTGAAAATTACACTATCTTATCCCCTGTGTAAGCCATAACCACCTAGTACATTACAAAGAGGGCTTCAGTATTATTTAATGATAAAAGGTCCAGGGTGTACTCATGGCTAGTTATTGCGATATGATTTTTTGAAATAACACTAATTAAAATTTTAGGAAAAAATACTTTGTTTCAAGTATTTTGGCAATTAGACTAACTTGTCCCCTGTGTAAGCCATATCCACCTAGTACATTATAAAGAGGGCTTCAGTATTATTTAATGATAAAAGGTACAGGGTGTACTCATGGCTAGTTATTGCGATATGATTTTTTGAAATAACACTTATTAAAATTTTAGGAAAAAATACTTTGTTTCAAGTATTTTGGCAATTAGACTAACTTGTCCCCTGTGTAAGCCATATCCACCTAGTACATTATAAAGAGGGCTTTGGTATTATTTACTGATAAAAGGTACAGGGTGTACTCATGGCTAGTTATTGCGATATAATTTTTTGAAATAACACTAATTAAAATTTTAGGAAAAAATACTTTGTTTCAAGTATTTTGGCAATTAGACTAACTTGTCCCCTGTGTAAGCCGTATCCACCTAGTACATTATAAAAAGGGGTTTAGTATTATTTATTGATTAAAGGTACAGGGTGTACTCATGGCTAGTTATTGCGATATAATTTTTTGAAATAACACTAATTAAAATTTTAGGAAAAAATACTTTGTTTCAAGTATTTTGGCAATTAGACTAACTTGTCCCCTGTGTAAGTTATATCCACCTAGTACATTATAAAGAGGGCTTTAGTATTATTTACTGATAAAAGGTACAGGGTGTACTCATGGCTAGTTATTACGATATGATTTTTTGAAATAACACTTATTAAAATTTTAGGAAAAAATACTTTGTTTCAAGTATTTTGGCAATTAGACTGACTTGTCCCCTGTGTAAGCCATATCTACCTAGTACATTATAAAGAGGGCTTCAGTATTATTTACTGATAAAAAGTACAGGGTGTACTCATGACTAGTTATTGCGATATGATTTTTTGAAATAACACTAATTAAAATTTTAGGAAAAAATACTTTGTTTCATGTATTTTGGCAATTAGACTAACTTGTCCCCTGTGTAAGCCATATCCACCTAGTACATTACAAAGAGGGCTTTAGTATTATTTACTGATAAAAGGTACAGGGTGTACTCATGGCTAGTTATTGCGATATGATTTTTTGAACTAACACTAATTAAAATTTTAGGAAAAAATACTTTTTTTCTAGTATTTTGAAAATTACACTATCTTATCCCCTGTGTAAGCCATAACCACCTAGTACATTACAAAGAGGGCTTCAGTATTATTTAATGATAAAAGGTCCAGGGTGTACTCATGGCTAGTTATTGCGATATGATTTTTTGAAATAATACTAATTAAAATTTTAGGAAAAAATACTTTGTTTCAAGTATTTTGGCAATTAGACTAACTTGTCCCCTGTGTAAGCCATATCCACCTAGTACATTACAAAGAGGGCTTCAGTATTATTTAATGATAAAAGGTCCAGGGTGTACTCATGGCTAGTTATTGCGATATGATTTTCTGAAATAACACTAATTAAAATTTTAGGAAAAAATACTTTGTTTCAAGTATTTTGGCAATTAGACTAACTTGTCCCCTGTGTAAGCCATATCCACCTAGTACATTACAAAGAGGGCTTCAGTATTATTTACTGATAAAAGGTACAGGGTGTACTCATGGCTAGTTATTGCGATATGATTTTCTGAAATAACACTAATTAAAATTTTAGGAAAAAATTCTTTTTTTCTAGTATTTTGAAAATTACACTATCTTATCCCCTGTGTAAGCCATAACCACCTAGTACATTACAAAGAGGGCTTCAGTATTATTTAATGATAAAAGGTCCAGGGTGTACTCATGGCTAGTTATTGCGATATGATTTTCTGAAATAACACTAATTAAAATTTTAGGAAAAAATACTTTGTTTCAAGTATTTTGGCAATTAGACTAACTTGTCCCCTGTGTAAGCCATATCCACCTAGTACATTATAAAGAGGGCTTCAGTATTATTTACTAATAAAAGGTACAGGGTGTACTCATGGCTAGTTACTGCGATATGATTTTCTGAAATAACACTAATTAAAATTTTAGGAAAAAATACTTTGTTTCAAGTAATTTGGCAATTAGACTAACTTGTCCCCTGTGTAAGCCATAACCACATAATAATTATATGCGATATTATTTTTTGAAATGATTAACACTAATTAAACTACTGGTCTGTTCTACTTAAAATTTGAAATAGGTATACATCTTGTTGACCAAAAATGTTTACAGAGGTTGTAACAAAACTCTGTAGGAATACGCTTAACATGATGACTAGCCATGAGTACACCCTGTACCTTTTATCAGTAAATAAGACTGAAGCCCTCTTTGTAATGTACTAGGTGGATATGGCTTACACAGGGGACAAGTTAGTCTAATTGCCAAAATACGTGAAACAAAGTATTTTTTTCCTAAAATTTTAATTAGTATTATTTCAAAAAATCATATCGCAATAACTAGCCATGAGTACACCCTGTATTTTTTATCAGTAAATAATACTGAAGCCCTCTTTATAATGTACTAGGTAGATATGGCTTACACAGGGGACAAGTTAGTCTAATTGCCAAAATACTTGAAACAAAGTATTTTTTCCTAAAATTTTAATTAGTGTTATTTCAGAAAATCATATCGCAATAACTAGCCATGAGTACACCCTGTACCTTTTATCAGTAAATAATACCAAAGCCCTTTTTATAATGTACTAGGTGGATACGGCTTACACAGGGGACAAGTTAGTCTAATTGCCAAAATACTTGAAACAAAGTATTTTTTCCTAAAATTTTAATTAGTGTTATTTCAAAAAATTATATCGCAATAACTAGCCATGAGTACACCCTGTACCTTTTATCAGTAAATAATACCAAAGCCCTCTTTATAATGTACTAGGTGGATATGGCTTACACAGGGGACAAGTTAGTCTAATTGCCAAAATACTTGAAACAAAGTATTTTTTCCTAAAATTTTTATTAGTTTTATTTCAAAAAATCATATCGCAATAACTAGCCATGAGTACACGCTGTACCTTTTATCAGTAAATAATACTAAAGCCCTCTTTATAATGTACTAGGTGGATATGGCTTACACAGGGGACAAGTTAGTCTAATTGCCAAAATACTTGAAACAAAGTATTTTTTCCTAAAATTTTTATTAGTTTTATTTCAAAAAATCATATCGCAATAACTAGCCATGAGTACACGCTGTACCTTTTATCAGTAAATAATACTAAAGCCCTCTTTATAATGTACTAGGTGGATATGGCTTACACAGGGGACAAGTTAGTCTAATTGCCAAAATACTTGAAACAAAGTATTTTTTCCTAAAATTTTAATTAGTGTTATTTCAGAAAATCATATCACAATAACTAGCCATGAGTACACCCTGGACCTTTTATCATTAAATAATACTGAAGCCCTCTTTGTAATGTACTAGGTGGTTATGGCTTACACAGGGGATAAGATAGTGTAATTTTCAAAATACTAGAAAAAAAGTATTTTTTCCTAAAATTTTAATTAGTGTTATTTCAGAAAATCATATCGCAATAACTAGCCATGAGTACACCCTGTACCTTTTATCAGTAAATAATACTGAAGCCCTCTTTGTAATGTATTAGGTGGATATGGCTTACACAGGGGATAAGATAGTGTAATTTTCGAAATACTAGGAAAAAAGTATTTTTTCCTAAAATTTTAATTAGTGTTATTTCAGAAAATTATATCGCAATAACTAGCCATGAGTACACCCTGTATCTTTTATCAGTAAATAATACTGAAGCCCTCTTTTTAATGTACTAGGTGGATATGGCTTACACAGGGGACAAGTTAGTCTAATTGCCAAAATACTTGAAACAAAGTATTTTTTCCTAAAATTTTAATTAGTGTTATTTCAGAAAATCATATCGCAATAACTAGCCATGAGTACACGCTGTACCTTTTATCAGTAAATAATACTAAAGCCCTCTTTATAATGTACTAGGTGGATATGGCTTACACAGGGGACAAGTTAGTCTAATTGCCAAAATACTTGAAACAAAGTATTTTTTCCTAAAATTTTAATTAGTGTTATTTCAGAAAATCATATCACAATAACTAGCCATGAGTACACCCTGGACCTTTTATCATTAAATAATA
Source organism: Tinea semifulvella (assembly GCA_910589645.1). Lineage (NCBI taxonomy): Eukaryota > Metazoa > Arthropoda > Insecta > Lepidoptera > Tineidae > Tinea > Tinea semifulvella. Next base: position 5,167,077 of record OU342604.1, read on the forward strand.
CTGAAGCCCTCTTTGTAATTTACTAGGTGGTTATGGCTTACACAGGGGATAAGATAGTGTAATTTTCAAAATACTAGAAAAAAAGTATTTTTTCCTAAAATTTTAATTAGTGTTATTTCAGAAAATCATATCGCAATAACTAGCCATGAGTACACCCTGTACCTTTTATCAGTAAATAATACTGAAGCCCTCTTTGTAATGTATTAGGTGGATATGGCTTACACAGGGGATAAGATAGTGTAATTTTTAAAACACTAGAAAAAAAGTATTTTTTTCTAAAATTTTAATTAGTGTTATTTCAAAAAATCATATCGCAATAACTAGCCATGAGTACACCCTGTACCTTTTATCAGTAAATAATACCAAAGCCCTCTTTATAATGTACTAGGTGGATATGGCTTACACAGGGGACAAGTTAGTCTAATTGCCAAAATACTTGAAACAAAGTATTTTTTCCTAAAATTTTTATTAGTTTTATTTCAAAAAATCATATCGCAATAACTAGCCATGAGTACACCCTGTACCTTTTATCAGTAAATAATACTAAAGCCCTCTTTATAATGTACTAGGTGGATATGGCTTACACAGGGGACAAGTTAGTCTAATTGCCAAAATACTTGAAACAAAGTATTTTTTCCTAAAATTTTAATTAGTGTTATTTCAGAAAATCATATCGCAATAACTAGCCATGAGTACACCCTGGACCTTTTATCATTAAATAATACTGAAGCCCTCTTTGTAATGTACTAGGTGGTTATGGCTTACACAGGGGATAAGATAGTGTAATTTTCAAAATACTAGAAAAAAAGTATTTTTTCCTAAAATTTTAATTAGTGTTATTTCAGAAAATCATATCGCAATAACTAGCCATGAGTACACCCTGTACCTTTTATCAGTAAATAATACTGAAGCCCTCTTTGTAATGTACTAGGTGGATATGGCTTACACAGGGGACAAGTTAGTCTAATTGCCAAAATACATGAAACAAAGTATTTTTTCCTAAAATTTTAATTAGTGTTATTTCAAAAAATCATATCGCAATAACTAGCCATGAGTACACCCTGTACCTTTTATCAGTAAATAATACTAAAGCCCTCTTTATAATGTACTAGGTGGATATGGCTTACACAGGGGACAAGTTAGTCTAATTGCCAAAATACTTGAAACAAAGTATTTTTTCCTAAAATTTTAATTAGTGTTATTTCAATAAATTATATCGCAATAACTAGCCATGAGTACACCCTGTACCTTTAATCAATAAATAATACTAAACCCCTTTTTATAATGTACTAGGTAGATACGGCTTTCACAGGGGACAAGTTAGTCTAATTGCCAAAATACTTGAAACAAAGTATTTTTTCCTAAAATTTTAATTAGTATTATTTCAAAAAATCATATCGCAATAACTAGCCATGAGTACACCCTGGACCTTTTATCATTAAATAATACTGAAGCCCTCTTTGTAATGTACTAGGTGGTTATGGCTTACACAGGGGATAAGATAGTGTAATTTTTAAAATACTAGAAAAAAAGTATTTTTTCCTAAAATTTTAATTAGTGTTATTTCAAAAAATCATATCGCAATAACTAGCCATGAGTACACCCTGTACCTTTTATCAGTAAATAATACTGAAGCCCTCTTTATAATGTACTAGGTGGATATGGCTTACACAGGGGATAAGATAGTGTAATTTTCAAAATACTAGGAAAAAAGTATTTTTTCCTAAAATTTTAATTAGTGTTATTTCAGAAAATCATATCGCAATAACTAGCCATGAGTACACCCTGTATCTTTTATCAGTAAATAATACTGAAGCCCTCTTTTTAATGTACTAGGTGGATATGGCTTACACAGGGGACAAGTTAGTCTAATTGCCAAAATACTTGAAACAAAGTATTTTTTCTTAAAATTTTAATTAGTGTTATTTCAGAAAATCATATCGCAATAACTAGCCATGAGTACACCCTGGACCTTTTATCATTAAATAATACTGAAGCCCTCTTTTTAATGTACTAGGTGGTTATGGCTTACACAGGGGATAAGATAGTGTAATTTTCAAAATACTATAAAAAAAGTATTTTTTCCTAAAATTTTAATTAGTGTTATTTCAGAAAATCATATCGCAATAACTAGCCATGAGTACACCCTGTACCTTTTATCAGTAAATAATACTGAAGCCCTCTTTGTAATGTATTAGGTGGATATGGCTTACACAGGGGACAAGTTAGACTAATTGCCAAAATACATGAAACAAAGTATTTTTTCCTAAAATTTTAATTAGTGTTATTTCAAAAAATCATATCGCAATAACTAGCCATGAGTACACCCTGTACCTTTTATCAGTAAATAATACTAAAGCCCTCTTTATAATGTACTAGGTGGATATGGCTTACACAGGGGACAAGTTAGTCTAATTGCCAAAATACTTGAAACAAAGTATTTTTTCCTAAAATTTTTATTAGTTTTATTTCAAAAAATCATATCGCAATAACTAGCCATGAGTACACCCTGTACCTTTTATCAGTAAATAATACTAAAGCCCTCTTTATAATGTACTAGGTGGATATGGCTTACACAGGGGACAAGTTAGTCTAATTGCCAAAATACTTGAAACAAAGTATTTTTTCCTAAAATTTTAATTAGTGTTATTTCAGAAAATCATATCGCAATAACTAGCCATGAGTACACCCTGGACCTTTTATCATTAAATAATACTGAAGCCCTTTTTGTAATGTACTAGGTGGTTATGGCTTACACAGGGGATAAGATAGTGTAATTTTCAAAATACTAGAAAAAAAGTATTTTTTCCTAAAATTTTAATTAGTGTTATTTCAGAAAATCATATCGCAATAACTAGCCATGAGTACACCCTGTACCTTTTATCAGTAAATAATACTGAAGCCCTCTTTGTAATGTACTAGGTGGATATGGCTTACACAGGGGACAAGTTAGTCTAATTGCCAAAATACTTGAAACAAAGTATTTTTTCCTAAAATTTTAATAAGTGTTATTTCAAAAAATCATATCGCAATAACTAGCCATGAGTACACTCTGTACCTTTTATCAATAAATAATACTGAAGCCCTCTTTGTAATGTACTAGGTGGTTATGGCTTACACAGGGGATAAGATAGTGTAATTTTCAAAATACTAGAAAAAAAGTATTTTTTCCTAAAATTTTAATTAGTGTTATTTCAAAAAATCATATCGCAATAACTAGCCATGAGTACACCCTGTACCTTTTATCAGTAAATAATACTGAAGCCCTCTTTGTAATGTACTAGGTGGATATGGCTTACACAGGGGACAAGTTAGTCTAATTGCCAAAATACTTGAAACAAAGTATTTTTTCCTAAAATTTTAATTAGTATTATTTCAAAAAATCATATCGCAATAACTAGCCATGAGTACACCCTGGCCCTTTTATCATTAAATAATACTGAAGCCCTCTTTGTAATGTACTAGGTGGTTATGGCTTACACAGGGGATAAGATAGTGTAATTTTTAAAATACTAGAAAAAAAGTATTTTTTCCTAAAATTTTAATTAGTGTTATTTCAAAAAATCATATCGCAATAACTAGCCATGAGTACACCCTGTACCTTTTATCAGTAAATAATACTGAAGCCCTCTTTATAATGTACTAGGTGGATATGGCTTACACAGGGGATAAGATAGTGTAATTTTCAAAATACTAGAAAAAAAGTATTTTTTCCTAAAATTTTAATTAGTGTTATTTCAGAAAATCATATCGCAATAACTAGCCATGAGTACACCCTGTACCTTTTATCAGTAAATAATACTGAAGCCCTCTTTGTAATGTACTAGGTGGATATGGCTTACACAGGGGACAAGTTAGTCTAATTGCCAAAATACATGAAACAAAGTATTTTTTCCTAAAATTTTAATTAGTGTTATTTCAAAAAATCATATCGCAATAACTAGTCATGAGTACACCCTGTACCTTTTATCAGTAAATAATACTGAAGCCCTCTTTATAATGTACTAGGTAGATATGGCTTACACAGGGGACAAGTTAGTCTAATTGCCAAAATACTTGAAACAAAGTATTTTTTCCTAAAATTTTAATAAGTGTTATTTCAAAAAATCATATCGCAATAACTAGTCATGAGTACACCCTGTACCTTTTATCAGTAAATAATACCAAAGCCCTCTTTATAATGTACTAGGTGGATATGGCTTACACAGGGGACAAGTTAGTCTAATTGCCATAATACTTGAAACAAAGTATTTTTTCCTAAAATTTTAATTAGTGTTATTTCAAAAAATCATATCGCAATAACTAGTCATGAGTACACCCTGTACCTTTTATCAGTAAATAATACCAAAGCTTCTTTATAATGTACTAGGTGGATATGGCTTACACAGGGGACAAGTTAGTCTAATTGCCAAAATACTTGAAACAAAGTATTTTTTCCTAAAATTTTTATTAGTGTTATTTCAAAAAATCATATCGCAATAACTAGCCATGAGTACACCCTATACCTTTTATCAGTAAATAATACTAAAGCCCTCTTTATAATGTACTAGGTGGATATGGCTTACACAGGGGACAAGTTAGTCTAATTGCCAAAATACTTGAAACAAAGTATTTTTTCCTAAAATTTTAATTAGTGTTATTTCAAAAAATCATATCGCAATAACTAGTCATGAGTACACCCTGTACCTTTTATCAGTAAATAATACTGAAGCCCTCTTTATAATGTACTAGGTCCTCGTGGCTTACACAGGGGATGTGGTAGTCTAATTTTCAAAAAACTCAAATTATAAATAGTTTTTCTAAAAAAACTGGATTCGAGTTTTAAATAAAATATATATGGCATACACTTTACTCGAGATTACTCTGGGCCTTTTACTAATCATGAATATTGGATCGCTCTTCATAAATTAATTATTTTTTTAATTGACTTTTCAAATTGGGCGGGTTATCTTGGCAGAAAACTTTTGGCCGCTAACTTCACACCGGTAGTAATATTGGCAAACATTATAGTTGGTAAGTTATTCAATTAAGGCCCAATACTAATTCAATTCGAAGGGCGCTTGTCACTGCTGGAGTACACGCGATTCTAGAACTAAATTCGGATTGGGTTACGTAAAGCAATGTCAAGATGCGGTTTGAACGTTAACCCGTGGAAACTTGGCAGGTCCCTTCATTGCATCCCAGAAAAAAAGCTCTGATTAAGGAATCTCTAGTTAGTCAACAGGTTATCAGTTGCGAGTTTTGCTGTTTGGGGTCGAGACGATGCGATGGGGCAATGGCCGACGGAGATGTCTGGAAGGCTGGGCAATGTTGCCAACCCCATTTAGCCGTCGTCTCTGAGGGTATTTGTTTATATCTTTATTGCACATAATATACAAAGGCGTGACATAATGTCGCTTGACCTTCTCCAACTATCAGACCTTCAGGACAACGAGTACATTTATGTGAGATAGGTGAAATATATAAATTTAAAAAATATATATAGGTGTATAAAATATAAGTAAGTCTTGTTTCAAGCGGTGTTATTTTTATATAAATATCATCATGGCAAGCTTACAATGTTAGTTTTCCTTGAGAGAAAAAAAATGGCATTTGACATGATTGCAAATGGCACATATTTTTAACGAGAACAACAAATAGTGGTAGGCGATTTGGTGGTCTGCTGGGGCGGAAAAGTATTCACCGTTCTTGCCAATTAATCCAGTAAAGTGTATTGCCGTCATGCCCAGTCATGGCGTAGTGTTGGAAACTGATGTCAGTCATGAGTGTCTGATTCCAGTTGCTATCATTCATGGACGGCGCGCGCCACTTACCATCAGGTGGGCGTAAGGTCTTGCTAGTATAAAAAAATAAAATAAAAATTACCTATATACATAATAATAGATTATTTTATTTATATTAGGTTTAGTTTATATATTTAATTTAAAATAATCCCTTATTTAGTAATATGTTTTTAAATAGTATAAAGTGTTACCGTGGCTTCAGTCAATAAAAATCAAAGTTTTTTTATAATTAAAAAAAAAACTTTTCTGTTTCACGTTTGAATGTTTTTTGAGAACTTTGTTGTGCAATTCTTCGTGATCGCAATATCAAAAAAACTAAAGACATTCGATTTTTAAATGTAAAGAAATTGCACAATTAAAAAAAGTGTTTCAAAATTTATTGCAAATTCGATTCAAATGCAACAAAATTGAAAATTTCAACCATTAAATTAGGTAGGTGGATAGGTACAGTCAGATAACATTACCATCTATTAAAAATTGTAAATTGGATCAAGATGGCAATAGTCTGCGATTACAAGAGCGATAATGATAGGGAAGGCAAAGGAATTTAGTCCATACAGGCATAGTAAAGTATTTATATTTTTGGACATTATTGTTATTATTATTAGATTGTAAGCTGATACGGCCTTTTTACAGCCACGAATTTAATATTAAGTATCTAGCTGTAAGTAAAAACAAATTCCTCGTTTATGGCAACAATGTTTTAGTTATAATTATTGTATTGATGTTGGGTTCGGTCCAGCCATGTTCAATTCTTATTTCTTAGCTTGTATGTATTGACAATATCCAAGTGTTATGTACTAACCATACGGAAATAAATAATTTTGTTTTTCTTTTTAATTTTTGATTTTGATTATCACGACGGAGTGTTCAGAAACCTTTAATGAAAACATCATGACAAGTGACAAGAAAATCTCTCGAGAAATATCACAAATAAATAAATAATAAATTATTTAACCGCTATTCCACGGAAGTTTGAGTAACTCCGCGATCTTGCGATTTAATCCGTAGATTTAGACTCGGTGGTACCGGGTTCGATTCCTGGTCGGGACATAAACATATTTATTAATGTAAATAAATACATTTAATTAATATTTAATTTATTTGTGATATTTCTCGAGTTTCCTACGCTAGAGACATGGACGAGCTTGCCACTTGTCATGATTGGCCTATAGTAAAGTTGGCTAAATGTGAATCCGCAATTTATAAGCGTGGTTTCTGACCACCCTGAAAGGGCAACGGTCGTGATGATACTTACTTACTTTTTTGAGTAACAATATATCACGGGATTCCTCGTTACGCGGCTCTCACCGACATTAAAATCCTAAAATCCTATGGGATTGTCCGAAGCAATGGTAAGAAACCCCACGGAATGACTGTTTGGCCGTGGAAACTTGACAGGTCTCTAGTGTCGAATGCAACGTATTTAGACACATTAGCTGCATCTTAAATCCAGGCAACCTTGGCTAGAGATTGGCAAGTATGGCGGTTTCTGCTGAGAACCTCAAGTTGCACAGTTACGCCAACCTTCGTGCAGGTTAAGAATTTTTTGCCGTTTGGGGTCGAGACGATGGGCTAATGGGGACCCTCAGCCAAGCGTCTGGCAAAGAAGTTTTTTTTTCCTTATATCATAACATTATTCTGCCAAACTATAAAATAGTTTATCGGCAGATAGCTCTCATCACAATAATGATATATTAGCACAGTTTAGTTTACTAATGATTAAATAAAATACAACTATAATAGATTAGGTAGCAGTTAAATACCAAAAAAAATATATAGCTTGTATCGTTCTAATCGCATACTATTTTTACACAAACAATCTATCGATTCTCTGAGTAGCAAACTCAGTTGTTTGAGGTCTCTTTAATTTTGTTTTTATATGTCGATTTGAAATTTTTTTTGTTCTTATTTCTTAAGATAGACTATTTAGTATTCTGGGAAGTAGATACTTTTGCGAAGATATCAAAGCGGCTGACAAAAAGGTCTGGAGACAGGAAGGTTGGCAATTATTTTTGCTAACGTATTCACCTCGCTATACAAGGGGGAAATATTGCCATATGGGACTATCTCGGATAGGATATCTCTAGAGGTCATTTTTTTATTTATAGTTTAGTTTATATAAAATGGAGCCACGGCTGAAAATGCGGAGTCCAGCAAGCGGCGCAAGTATATAAGTATATTAAAAGATTACATATTTATGCCGTTAAATAATAAACTCTGGGCCTATGGAGTCCAAGCGCAAAAAAGTTTTGAAAAGACATAACACCGCGTCTTGTCGTCTCCTCCGGTAACAAGAGGGCTGGCTCTTTCTTCGCCCAAAGAATCAGTATTGCAATTCAGCGGGGAAATGCAGCCAGCGTTCTTGCCACCATTCCACGTGGACGGGACTTATATCCCATCCTTAGTATTAATATTAATTTTATTTTATATTTTGAAAATATTTTTTTGAATAAATGTTAAAACTACTTTATATATAATTTAAAAATAAAAATAAATGATTAATTTACAAAAAAAAATAATTAAATACCAAGTCCTTATATTAAGTCAATTATGAAAAATAGTTTAAAGTACAATTCTTGTTCGGCAAAGATGAATGCATAGATTACGTGACGCAGCCGCAAGACGGCAGTTATAGCATGCATCGCTGAACACGACTTATAGTTTCCTTAAATTGCATGCCAACATCGACTCATATAAAAAGACCAGGGCCGACAGTCTCAACAGATCTTAGCGATTTCAGTCGGTAATGAAAATGTTGCCACTTACAAAATCAAAACGCTGACTTAGTCTATATGATTAGTTCCAGAAACGACGCTTATAAATAAGCGTGTTCACATTTAGCCAACTTTACTATATGCTAATCATGACAAGTGGCAAGCTCGTCGATGTCTCCAGCGTACCAAACTCGAGAAATATCACAAATAAATTAAATATTAATTTCATGTATTTATTTACATTAATAAATATTTTTGAGTCCCGACCAGGAATCGAACCCGGTACATCCGAGTCTAAATTCACGGACTTAACCGCTAGACCACGGAGGCAGTTATTAAATAAATAATTTAATATGCTGGCTTGACAGGACATGGCGGCAATCCGAGCCTGATCCCGAAATGTGTGGATACTGGGTTTATCGGCACGAACGGTGGATACTTTTCCGCCCCGGCAAACTGGACAAATTGCGACCAATACTTTCATATTTAACATTTATTTAATTATTCTAATAAAAAGACTGGGCCAGTTACCATTATCTGTCAACTACCTTTCTTGACCTTAACCTCACTTTCCACCAAGTCAGGTTAAGGTTAATCGCGTAACAATAAAAAAACTCCAAGAAGATTATCCTATAAATGAATCTTAGATTTTTTACTGTTACTTTCGTAATCTTTGACAAAAAACGATACTGCCCTTGATAAGTGAAAAGGTTTCGCAAAACAACCTATAATGCTATTATTATTATGATGTTAAATTGTGTTAAAAATAGAAAGAGACATTAAATATAACAAGACGGGACAAGAAGCCAAACAGAATTATATTTAAATCTATCAAATGACATAATTTTGTTTGCAAAGACATGGTAGGTACAGGGATGTAATTTTTTATAAGTTACATGCTTCGGAATGTCAGAATGTCAGTGACAAAGCTCGACTCGCCATACACAATGCCATGCTGGTACCAACACTTATGTATGGAAGCGAGACGTGGATATGTCAGAATACGCATGAGAGTAGAGTTAATGCAGTAGAAATGAGATCGTTGCGTCGGATATGCGGCGTCACTTTGACGGACCGCATACGTAATGACGAAATACGAAAAAGGGTAGGTATGAAAGAAAGCATAGGGACAAAAATAAGGAAAGGCATGCTACGATGGTTCGGGCATGTTGAAAGGATGAATGCAGAGAGATTGACGAACCAGATATATAATGCGAAAGTCGTGGGTAAAAGAGGCCCTGGCAGACCTAGACTCACATACTACGACCAAATTAATAAAACAATAGCTGAAGGTGCGTTGAAAAGCCATCGAAACAAAAGGGCATGTATGAAGAGGTTGATGAATGTCGAAGAAGCGAAAGAGGTATGTCGTGACCGTGACAAGTGGCGCTCAATTGTCTCTGCCTACCCCGCAAGGGATTTGGCGTGAAGATATGTATGTATGTATGTACATGCTTCACTCTAGCCTCCTTTTCTTAAACCAGCCTATTGTCGGTCGCAAGCCCGAGACACCATTCTTCTCATCTCCTACCCACACACGATGGACCCGGCACCCGCACGGTGAATCCATGGAATGCTTAGAAATTTGTCTTCTATTTATTTAATCACATGGCTTTATCGAGTTTAGTATCTTTTATCGAATAAAATCTTTTATTAACCAGCATTTGTTTGACTCCTAATTTAAACAGTTTTAGTGGCAGCTCCCTTATAGTAACTGAAAGCATATTAGCATAAGGGAAACGTCGTGATGATACTTTATTTAATAACTTTATTGCACTATGTACATAGACGGACTTAATGCTGCTAGGCATTCTCTGACATCCAAACCTTTAGGACATTTAGACAGTATAGATGGTAGGTGCGCATCATCAATTAAGTTATTCTTAACAGTATTAATACATACACAACAATATTACATACCAATACATATACATATTATATATATATATACCATATTTACTGTCTAAATGTCCTAAAGGTTATATTGACATATATAAACATAAAGTACATTATAAATAAACAATAATATAAAATAAAACTTCTTACATAATGAAGGAAGTGAAGTATGATGTTGCTGCAATTGACGATAGTGAGGAAATGGAAAAGACACATAAATTTAGGACATAAATGTATATATATATATTGCGTATTTATGTATATGTATTGGCATGTAATATTGTTGTGTATGTATTAGTACTGTTAAGAATAACTTAATTGATGATTGCACCTACCATCTATACTGTCTAAAGGTCCTAAAGGTTTGGCTGTCAGATAATGTCTACTGGCATTAAGAGTGCATCAGCGATGTTTGCGTGCGCGAACACAGATGATTTCTACTCAGTATTGCGGAAACGAGTCGCGTCGTTGATGCACAGAGTACGAGGGAGCGGCAACATCATCTTGAGGGCAGTTAGTGAGAAGCCAGATTGCCCTATCATGGGGCACTGGGTACATACTCACATGTATGTGCCCAGTGCCTCAGGAGGGCAAGGCAAATATAAAAAGTAAATGTCCTCTTTTTTACTAATATAGAATAAGCAAACACTATGTTTACTATGGATACTATTCCGAAATAAACGCATTTTATTTTATTTATTTATTTTATATAAGTCCGACTTTTGTACTTTGTGCATTAAATTTTTGAAATAAATAAATAAGGGGCAAGAAATACTGAACTAAAATTGTAGGTTTTTCGTGAAGATTAGAAAGGATATAAGAATGGCAAGCTTTATAGATCTCATCCTGAGAATTTCGTATCGAATAATGTAAATGCGCCTATACAGAGGTGTCATTCAACCGCTATTCACTACACAACTAAAGACTCTTCACGCTATATTCACCTTTAAGTCTTTTAGCATAAGGGCGAAAACTGTTAGCTGACATTTGCAAGAAAATTGTAACATTTTATCTGTCGGCAAATGGATATTGTTGTAGGTAAGGACGCTGGGAACACTCTGCAGTGACGACGTACTGCTTGTCTATTTTACAATGACTTTCAGAAGCCTTGATGAGCCCTTTGTTCCTAAGTTATTAACCTCTTTAGCTAGGTTTTATTTTATGTTGCAACAATATTGTGTAGAACTATTGAGAAATTAACTTCCTATAGGACTTTGTTGTCTAAATTAAAAATAACAAACTTCACAATCCAATACTTTTTGACTCTTTTAGACATCAACCACATTCGTGTTAATTCAAATTCGAAATATTTATTTCCATATTTTTTATTTTATTTTATTTAGGATAAAAAACAGACATACAGTAAAGATTACTAACTAAATATTAACTAATTAAGGTAAGCAACAGTATATCCAACGATATTATCCACATTTTTTTGTGCAATCAACATTTTTAGGCTATCAAAAAGAAAAAAATATATATATAAAAAGCAAAAAGTAAGTAAAATTAAAATTAAACATATGTATATAGAAAAAAGAAATGATGTTTGACAATGCATTTAACAATTGCCCTTAGTGTGTCAGATCTAAAGTGTTAAGAAGATCAGATATGTGTCTCTTATAGGAACCTGCAGATAGCGCGGATATGTCTACTTGATTAAGGTGACTATTATATGCTGACATGAGTCTATGTAAAGGCGCACGCTCACCAGCTGCTGTCCGCGACTTATTCGGTAGAAACAACTGATGAGAGTATGCGTGTCTAATCCTAATTGAGCTGCTAGGGATGCGGTATATAATACTGTTGGTTAGAACGGAGCAATCAAATTTATTGTGACAGATATTATAGACAGATATTAGTTCACAGTTAACAGTCGGATATTGTATTTTTTTACAAAGTACAGTGATTTCCCTTTCGGGATAGTCAGGAACGACGCTTATAAAAAAGCGGATTCACATTTAGCCAACTTTACTATAAAGATATTTATAAAACTGAAAAATATTCTAACAAACTAAATGTAAAAAAGTATACGACCGTATCCCTTTCGGGTTGGTCAGAAACCACGCTTATAAATAAGCGGATTCACATTTAGCCAACTTGACTATAGGCCAATCATGACAAGTGGCAAGCTCGTCGATGTCTCCAGCGTACCAAACTCAAGAAATATCACAATTAAATTAAATGTATTTATTTAATAAATATTTTTGTGTCCCGACCAGGAATCGTACCCGGTACATCCGAGTCTAAATTCACGTCTTAACCGCTAGACCACGGAGGCAGTTATTAAATAAATAATTTAAAATGCTGGCTTGACTGGGCATGGCGGCAATTCGAGCCTGATCCCGAAACGTGTGGATACACTTTACTGAGTTTATAGAAATATCACAAATTAATTAAATATTAATTAAATGTATTTATTTACATTAATAAATACTATTGTCTCCCGACCAGGAATCGAACCTGGTACCTCCGAGTTCAAATCCACGGACTTAACCGCTAGACCACAAAGGCAGTTTATAATTAAATATAAAATTAAACTAAAATCTAAACTATATATAAAAATATTCACCCGTGACTTGATTATGTTGCAGTGTGCCAAGAACACTCGCAGCATTCCATTGCAGAGCGATGCTGATTTGCTGCGCGAAAAAACGGCCACCTCTTGTCACATACAGCGTTAACCAGGCAACTTAGACTTTACTATACAATTGGCAATCTCATCGATGTCTCTAGCGTACACACAGAAATATCACAAATAAATTAAATTGATTTATTTTAGTTATTAAATATTATTGTGTCCCGACCAGAAATCGAACCTCCGAGTCTAATTTCACGGACTTAACCGCTAGACCAACGTGGCAGTGAAATTAAAAAAAAAGTGGATGAATCGAATGAAGTAATTGTCACTAACAGGTAATGTAGCTTAACCTAAATTCGAGGCCCTTCGCAATAGAACCATTACGTCCTTTGTGTTTTTAATTAACTTTAATAAAAAAAAATGTAGATATTTAAATAATAATAAATATTTCCAGACAGGTCACACAGCGCCATCTAGTTTCCGTGGTAAGCTACGAGGCTTGTGTTACGGAAACTAGATGGTTGATAAACTACATATTAAACTTTTTTCTTTTTTGTAAATATATACATATTATACATATAAACACCCAGACCGAGACAAATTATACAATGTACAACTTGCCCCCAGTGGGAATCGAACCCACGACCTCCCGAGTTCGCGGCAACGTTTGTTACCACTAGACCACGGAGGCGGTCAATTTCTGGAAATAGTCTATCTAAAATGAATTTAAAGCAAACCAAATCTATAGCTGTACAACGTGGGAATGCAGCTAATGTTCTTGGTACATTTAATCAAGAAAATTTCGTTGGTAGAGATTTTAAAGACATTTTATATCTGATAATGGATCGTATTCACAAAGGTTAGTTGGTAGAAAATGCATTTATAGTATTAAGCTCGCCTTTGTACCCAAACTATTTTTGGTTCTGTACAATAAATAATTTATTATTATAAATATTTTGTACTATTTACAAGCCGTCTCTCCAGCGTGGCGAGTGTAGGCCAAATTCTCTAGATATATGTTCTGGAAGGCCTATCTCTAGAACGCTGTATCCTAGAAGCTGTAATGATATTGATAACTATTTTTATTAATAATATAACATAATATATTAGATATAAATTATTAATAATAGAATAACGTCCTTGTTATCTTTTTCGTCAATTTAGTTTTGATTGTTGTTTTCGTCAATAATTATTTACATTGTAGCACATTATTAAATAACATAAAACCACTTTTGACTAAATAAAACGGGTGCGTCGCGGGACGTACCGCAAAAGTAAGCACTAAACTTGCAGGTTATTGATTTCCTAATTGGTAGGAAAATGGTGATTAAATGAATGCGCGTGGCTGCATGCGCACGCATAGTTGCAGACGGGTAAAGAAAGAAGGAGAAAGAAGGAGCGGGAGAGAGCGAGAAAGGCATCGGCTATACGCGCGGCGCGCGCCTATCAGCCCCTCTTCTTCCTTGCCGCGCTGTTCTGCGTGCTGTTCGAGAGGAAGAAAGAAGGAGCGGGAGAGAGCGAGAGAGGCAGCGGCTATACGCGCGCGCCTATCCTCCCCTTCCCCGCCGCGCTGTTTTCCCTTCAGAGCTGTTCTGACGTACGGACGTACGTTCAACGAAATAGGTCGCCAACCGAGCGCGCGTGCAATAAAGTTCTCACTTTAACAATATCCGCAGTAGCGTTATCTAGTGGCCTTATAATTGAAACTAATATTTATTGAGACTGTCTCCATGGTATAGCGGTTAAGTCCGTGGATTTAGACTCGGAGGTACCGGGTTCGATTCCTGGTCGGGACATAATAATATTAATTTTTCTTCTTAGTCGCTACACTCTTGGCAGAGTGGTCATGGTCGTCACTTGAGTGTCAGTGGCACGCTTAACAAGCCGTCGCCACTCGTCTCGAACTGCAGCCTTCCTGGAGCACTCATGTAGGGGATGATCCATTGCTGCTTTAACCTGGTCAGTCCATCTCATCGGAGACCTACCACGCATTCTCTTGCCATCGACTTTTCCCTGAACTACAAGGCAATCAATGGATGTATCTCCACGCCGCGACACGTGTCCAAAGAAAGTAAGAATGCGTGATTGCACGATTGTGGAAAGGCGTTGTCCTAGTTCCTCCAGGATGGATTTGTTGGTTCGGAACTCCGTCCACGATATGCCCAACATTCTCCGCCAACACCATATATATAATAATATTAATAATGTAAATAAATAAATGTAATTTATATTTTATTTATTTGCGATATTTCTCGAGTTTGGTACGCTAGAGACAACGACGAGCTTGCCACTTGTCATGATTGGCCTATAGTAAAGTTGGCTTAATGTGAATCCGCTTCTTTATAAGCGTGGTGTCTGACCACCCCGTAAGGGATATGGTCGTGATGATACTTTACTCTTATCAATATTTTTGGTACGTGAATAGTAAAGACGCATGTTCTATCTGGCATTCTTCTTTAATTTATTAAAGAATTGATGATTCTATTCAATATTTTAAAGTAGTCAAGCTGAGCCCTTTGCTATTGTGAGTAGGTCATTATCCCTCGAGCCATATGTGTCTAGGTAACCATACTATTAAACGTGTCCATCACGACCCATTCCATTTGAGACGCAGACCAAATCAAATCATATTGTTTAAGTATTATCATTGAAATTTTACAACTAACAAAAGAGACAGAAGATCTGGTATTTATTTCTGCTAATATATATAGTCAGTATAATATATATATATAGTCACCCTATACTGGAGGGGAAGTGTTGCCAGTCGTCTTTAGAGGCCATTTTTTATTTATCCATTATATTTTATTAGTTTTGTATATATTTAATTATTTTTTTAATTTTAAATAGTGTTTAATAAATAAATACATATACAAATTAACGTACTTTTATATCTACTCTTACATTGAAAATTTGTTGTCTGCCTCATAGACAGACATACAGTTGGTTCGCCCCGGCGCGGATGGCTAATAGTTCTGAGTTGGGGATAAGGACATTCTCCCGTTGTCCCAGCAAGATCTCAGCGGTCAACCATCCGCCGGTAATTAATGCTATTTTGGTGCTGGGCGCTTCGACTACTTCAATACAACTCCAGCAGGTCTTCTATAAGGAAGTGGTCTCCCGTTGGGGGCCGTGCGCAAGACAGAGTGATATTCTGGAGATGCTTGAAGTGTCCGTTGTCGACCCGATAGAACATACGTCCAGTCAGCCCGACGACAAACTCCTCAATAGAAGGCATTACCAGATCTCGAGCTATGACGGAATTACGCATGAACCACGGCGCACGAGCGATATGTTCTGCTGACTCTGAATCTTGTCCCTGTTCGTCTTCGCCAGAAGATGATGACGAATGAACATCTTGTAGATCCGGACCTTCTACCTAAGCGGTGAGCTGAAATTTATAACAGGACGTTACAGGACCTTTGCCTAATTGACAGCATGGCTGGCCATTTCACCCGTTCCACATAATCCTACAAAGGTCGGTTCAAACCCCCGGCATGTACCAATGAGTAATACACTTTTGTTACGTACATTTGTCAGAAGATTTACAACACCACTGTTCCCGTGCCTCGAAAAGCACGTTAAGTCGTCGGTTCCGGTTTCACTAATACCAACTAGTGGAATCGTTAAAAAATTGTCTTTAAAAATTGACATCATATCCTCACCAACTCCCGCGGCAAACGAGTGCCTTCACTCCGTATCCACGACTCAGACTTAGCTGTAAGTAACAGTGAAAGAGAGACGGCTTATAGGGTTTTAGTCCGTAGGCGCCTTGGGGTCTCCTTATGAGGCCTTACTGTGATTCGGGCGTGAGACCTCTGGCCACGTGGCGAGAGTAGGCCAAATTCTCTAGAGATATATGTTCAGAATGATGTGTTTTTTTATATTTATCATTTACTGTTTATTAGTGTGTGGTAGGCTTATTTATAGTGATATGTATGTATTTATTATTTTATGTATTATTAGTACGTAGTTTATCATTAAAAAAACCTATACAATCGCAAAGGTTGTTTTTTTTTTTTTTTTTTTTTTTTTATACTAGCACGACATGTGACCTTGGGCCCACCTGATGGTAAGTGGCGCGCAAGGTCCATGAATGTTAGCAACTGAAGTCAGATACTCGTAACTACCATCAGTCCCTAACACTATGCCGGCTTGACTAGATGCTTTTTCACACTTCGCTTGAAGGACTCCAAGTTATAGGAAAGTGGAAACACAGAGGCTGGAAGAGCATTCCACATCTTTATCGTACGACAGATGTATGAGTCCCCAAATTTATACGTACGCGAAGGGATGGTGACTACGGTATGTGGGTGCATATTCTGACCTGTGCGTGTGGTTCGGTTGCGGAATGGAGAGGGAGGGATTAGGTTGTTAGAAAATGCCTGGCCATTAAATTTAAGTGCAATAATATATTTAAAATTAAAAACAAGGCCCATCTACAACAGTGGATGTATATGTACGTATTGGACGCTGTGTTCTAGGGGCTGTCATTAATTAAAAATTAAATTATTCCCTTAGACTTTGGTAAAAAATAAAAGGGAATCCATCATGAAGAGGTTAATAAATGTCGACGAAGCGAAATAGGTATGGTGTGATCGTGACAAGTGGCGCTCAATTGTCTTTGCCTACCCCGCAAGGAATTTGGCGTGGATATATATTGTATGCACTTTGGGGGCCCCTGCGTTAAAGAATTCCTTTATATAACTTAATAGTATTGGGATTTGAAAAGCTATATAGTATAGTGAAAATTATTAAATTTTAATTTATAACTTTGTACGAATATTAACATTGTGTTTTAATTATGTATTTTAGCCGGGTTCTGGTTTTTCGAATCGCGAAGTAAAGCCTTCCAGTATTTGCTTTGGGTTTGACAAATATTCAAACAAAATCGGTATATTTATTTAGGCCCGCGTTTCGAAAATCAAAATCATCGCTCTTATGAAAGTTATATACTTTATCTGTGATTCGACATACAATAATATAGTTAAGTCTTGTTTCAGGCGGTGTTATTTTTATATATTTATCGCTATGGTAAGCTTGCAATATTACTTCGCAACTCTGTCTCCTCAAAAATAAAAATTGGCATTTGACATCATTGTAAATGGCACGAGAACAACAAATAGGTGGTAGGCGGACTGATGGTAGTAATTTGCCCAGCCTGCCGGGGCTGGGAAGTATTCACCATTTGTGCCGATAAACCCAGTAAAGTGTTATTATTTTATAACAATTAACGATTCCACAAGTTGGTATAAGTGGAACCAGGCTTAAAACGGTAGTATATAAATGACAAATGTATGTAAGTGTATATCGGTACATGCCGGGGTTCAAACCGACCTATTTAGGTTTTTTTAAGGAAAGCATTCTTACTACCGAGCCACCACTGCTCTCCATAATACTTAACACAAATAATAAAAATAATTAGCTTTTAATACTAATATACAAGTAGGTATACACTATTTCTTAAAAACACTATTAATGTCTATTTATTATATCTTTCTGTATAATAGTATTTATATATAAATAATAATCTAAATAATAAATAAATATTTCCAGACAGGTCACACAGCGCCATCTAGTTTCCGTGGTAAGCTACGAGGCTTGTGTTACGGAAACTAGATGGTTGATAAACTACATATTATTATTATTTTTTGTAAATATATACATATTATACATATAAACACCCAGACCGAGACAAATTATACAATGTACAACTTGCCCCCGGTGGGAATCGAACCCACGACCTCCACCTCACCACGGAGGCGGTCTAGTCTTACCTTTATTATTGTAGCCTATACTGCTGGAGCAATTTAAATAAATTATTATTTTAAGATGTGTTCCTTGATAGTTAATCTCTCTTAGTACGGTACGCAATATTAAATGTTCTCAGAAAGGTTAATGGTAACAAATTTTCAGCATTGATCTCGCCTTTTTTTTGGCAAAGAAGCGGGTTCACATTCAACCAACTTTACTATAGGCCCATCATGACAAGTGGCTAGCTCGTCGCTGTCTCTAGCGTACCAAACTCATGAAATGTCAAAAATAAATTATTGTGTCCCGACCTGTATGCCTAGTGTGACAGTGAAGTTTCGTAAACGCAACTTTGGTAGTAGAGTTTTTTTACTGAATTTTCGATGTTCATTGCCTGTTATTATAGCCAAACTTGCAATAACACGCAATGTAAAATAAAAAAACGTAACTACAGCAGTTACGTTTTCCGAAACTTGCATGTTACACTAAGCACACTGGAATCGAACCTGGTACATCTGAATCTAAATCTGCGGACTTAACCGCTAGACTATGGAGGCAGTTAGATATTTTAGTAGTAGTTTGTAGATTTAATTATTTCTAATTTAGATATACATATATGCTAGCTACATTAATAATAATAATACCTTATTTACGGGCGAAGCCGGGTTAAACTAGTAAATACATAAATAGTTATTATGTAAAATAGAAAACTAATAATTAATCGTCCGTGAACAATAAGAGTTGGGGCCGTGAGAAGTTGCTGATGTTCAGCATAAAAACTGTTCCATTTACTCGAACCGACTCTCAAGGGAATCATTTCTAGAATAATGAGATAAAAACAAGAAGAAAAAAATTAAAATTATTTATTTATTTTTAGGAAAAAACAAATAATACAATAGGAATATAGTAAATTGAAGCCCTACAATTTTTCACTGATAGTAATAATTAAGTTGTAAACACAGCTAAAATAAAAAAAATAAAAAAATAATAACCCAACTGCGTAAAAAAAAATCATGAATTAAAAACTGATGAGAAATAAATAAAACCTTTTTGTCACACTAGCACCACTTGTGACCTGGCGTCCACCTGATGGTAAATAGTGCGGAAGGTTCATAAATGTTAGCTACTGGAATCAGACACTTATGACAGACATCAGTCCCTAACACTATGCCGGCTTGACTGGGCATGACGGCAATTCGAGCCTAATTCCGAAACGTGTGGATACACTTTACTTTTTGACATTTGACACTAAATAATAAAGTTTCATATTATTGGATATAAAAGTGTCACTCTTTTAATACAATAACTGATTGACACTTCGGGTGCCGTCGTATTCCGATTGAGACCCGAGTTTTTCTGATAGAAATATATTAAATTCAAATTAAAATTATTTATGTATATTTGCTTCACATGTAACACTCGCATATTGTAATTTTTTACAAATAAAATACAATATTATTAAAATTAAATTATGGATGGACCGAAATAAGTAAGTGACATTGCTGCCATAAACAAGTACTGCAGCTTAACCTAAATTTGTGGCTTTATAAAAACTTATAATCTAAATAATGATAATTTTATGTCAATTTATGCACTATATCTGTACCTCATCTTTTTCTTGTATGGTTTTTTTTTATTGATGTGAAATTATGTTTTTGTTTAAAGTTTACTTGAATAAAGATTTTGTACTTTTTTTGGATTAAGGGAACGCGTTTTAACAACCAGATCACCATCGCCCATAATAATAATAATATATAGATAATATCACTTAAATATAAACGTCCTAAAATATAACGTTAGTATAAATGTATAAAGATATTTCATTTTTAATTTAATTCTAGCGCTGCAGTACTGAGGCAGCGGAAATTGGCGAACCGACATTCTCCCTATTCCACGGCCTCAGCGTTATATGTGTGTCCGTAACATGCACTTATATAAAATTACCGACCAAACTTAATAATAATAAATGATTTATTCCAGAATTAATTCCATAATACAAACAATATTAAATAATTACAATATTAAATAAACTATATTAAAACAAAATTTAAATTTAACCTAAAAAATAATAATAATACATAGAAAAAATAAAACTTACAAAAAAAATTGCTTGTGGCATGGTGCCCAATACACTAGCAGCATTTTCCCTGTGAATTACACCAGAGACGTCAATGAGCCTTGGAACAATTTCTTTATAAAAGGCTATAAGTTCTTATCCCCACGGGCCCATCGTTTCTACAGCAAACGTCGAAAAAAAGTAACTATTGCAAATAGTTTCATATTTTCGACGCTTGCTGATCTGCGCTTGTCCCGCTGCAACACCAGCTCTAACAGAAGTTCCTTGAAGGTGGTAAGGGGCTAGGGAATCCCAACAGGTAAAATGTCATACCAGCGATTGACCCAATCTCCGAGGAACTAATGTCATTCCGTCTGGACGCTTGCCATCGTCTCGACTCAGACCAGTTGGTTTTAAAATAGATGGGATCGAGACAACTGCAAGCGTCCTACGAATGAGGTCGTTAATGGCGCTGTAACGTAAAAAGCGATCCGCACTTTTGGAACACGATAGCCCGTGGTAACCAAGCTCATCGACATCTTTGCCACATGGACAACGATGTGGTTCACATACTTTTATGCCCAGTCGTAGGCAGACAGATATGCGTAAGGAGCTGTTTTCCAAAAGAGTACCTAAATTTTTCGAGGGAAGTGCGTTTATCCAATGACCCGCACAATGATCCGACACCGCTAAGAGACGTGCGTGATCGCT
Organism: Tinea semifulvella; assembly: GCA_910589645.1. NCBI lineage: Eukaryota > Metazoa > Arthropoda > Insecta > Lepidoptera > Tineidae > Tinea > Tinea semifulvella. The sequence continues at coordinate 5,188,566 of OU342604.1, forward strand.
CATCGATACAGATGAGTTTAGAAGTGATTGATGATCATGTTTATCATTATATTCCATAATTGTTAGTAACATCTTAACTTATAACTGTTAGTATGTATACACATTAATTAAAAAGTTAAAAAGATATAGCAATAATAATAATAATAATACTACTAATAAGCAAGCAATAAATTTTCGCAATTTCAATGTAATAAATAACCTAATATTTTTTTTTAATTGATAAAATAAAGTTGAACAAACCATAATAATAATAAACTGAAACAATGAAAAAAACCGAATACATTAAAAATACACTTTTTAACGCCTCCGTGGTCTAGCGGTTAAGTCCGTGGATTTAGACTCGGAGGTACCGGGTTCGATTCCTGGTCGGGACACAAAAATATTTATTAATGTAAATAAATACATTTAATTTATATTTAATTTTTTTGTGATATTTCTCGAGTTTGGTACGCTGGAGACATCGACGAGCTTGCCTCTTGTCATGATTGGCCTTATAGTAAAGTTGGCTAAATGTGAATCCGCTTATTTATAAGCGTGGTTTCTGACCACCCCGAAAGGGAAACGGTCGTGATGATACTGTTTAACCGCTAGACCACGGAGGCAGGCAGGCACAATACTCAGAATTAAAATAGCTATTATTTTTGTCTGATGACGTCACTATCACTTCTCGTGGAATAGAGTTTAGTACTTGATACGTATGAATCGGCGCAAGTATTTGTCTCGGTCCTTGTAAGCAGGTCTACGGTTGTCCGTTCAATTCAATTCACATTTTTCTTTGTGCTTTGAAAAGTTCAGTATTTGCAAGTCTTAGAAACCTATACAATAGGTAAAAATCAATTTTGGTTTAAATTACATACATTACATATACAGAGTGTTAACTTCAAACCGGAGAAAGGGGTAAATGGTTTTTATCCCAAATATCAAATTCAAATTAATTTATTCATCAAAAGAGTTAGTAAAAAAATGAACATAATGAAAAAGGTAAGTAAAAGGTGTTAGTAACAACAATAAGTCACTGGTCTGAACACTGGGACATCCTGTCAAGTGAGGACTAGCTTTAGTAGGGGTGATTTTTAGTAAGAATTATTAAACAACAAAAACATGTTGGAAGTAAGAATACAAACCGGTTATTAAAAAAAAAAATAGTAATATTTGTTTATTATAATTTTAACACAAATATTTTTATTCGAAGTAATATACAAACAATATAAAAGAATTACAATATTATTAATAAAACAAATTAAATATAATAAAAATAATAATAATAATGTCTCAAACCTTACAATATAAAAATTTCCTCCAGGCCATTGTCCAGTGGCATGGTGCCCAAAACACTGGCAGCATTTCCTCGTTGAATTTCGATACTAATCTTTTCAGCGAGGAAGCTGCCAGCCCGTGGGTCACCAGAGACATCGACTAGTTTTTTTGAAATTTCCTTAAATAAAGTTTTTGCCTCGAGGCCCCACGGTCCCATGGTTTCACTACTACTAAGTCATCTCAGACCCCCCCCCTTCCGTAGGAAGACGGGAATTTGTAACGAGGTGTTGGCCTCCTAACAAAAATAGCATTCGCTGCACGTAACTACGGACAGGGCGTGGGAACCTTTAAATACGAGCGGGCGCGGCGGAGGCCGCGGAATGTCACCGTGATCAGGCTATCAAATCGCGCGCCATGCGCCGTGGAACCTCGGGAGGTCTAGCGTGCAGAGGGGCCAGATCTCTCACGAGTGGGAAATTTGACCTCTCTGCCCGTGCGAACATTCCCTTGGCTAGACGGCGCACGAACTCGTCCAGTGTTTCCATCCGCAGATCGCGGAGAATGACGTCATTTCTCACATAGCGCGTGGCGCCGACAATGGTACGGAGCGTGAGGTTCTGCTGAACCTGTAGCCGGCCTCGTTGGGCCTGAGATGTTAAGGCGTACCATGCCGGAGTGGCGTATGTGAGACGCCATGGTTTCAACGGCAAAGGCCACAAATATATAATCATTGCAAATGTTGATATATTTGCGGTGCTTGACGTTTTGAGCTTGTTCTGCCGCCGCACCAGCTCTGACAGTAGTTCCTTGAAGATGGGAAGTTGCTAGCGTGTCTACACATGTGACGTCGCACACTAGTGATTTTCCCAAACTCCAAGGAACTAAGGTCATACCGACAACACAAATTGAACGTACACCCTTTCGTTTAGCTGTAAGAGAAGTTTCGATGGTTTGACAGTTTAAAATGTCAAACTTTATTGACATTTCTGTTCAATAAGGTTTGGCAACTCCATCATCATGAATCGTTTAACGCTAGAACAACATTTCCAAAATGTGAAATTTTAGTTTAAAAAAAAAATTAAGTAAAGTAACGTTATTTTGCTGTCGCCTGTAGTCGAATCCTTTGTACGATATACCAATTTTAAAAGCGTTTTACAGTGACAGTTCCATTATTTAAGGGATTCCACTATATAACGTTGTCGCTTAAGTAACAGAATGCTACTGGCCTACCACCTATTAGACAAAATCACTCAGTGCAAAGAAAAGCGATAATAGTGGTTCGGTCATGAGAACGTTTATCAATAATAATAATAATAAATATTTCCAGACAGGTCACACAGCGCCATCTAATTTCCGTGGTAAGCTACGAGGCTTGTGTTACGGAAACTAGATGGTTGATAAACTACATATTATACTTATTTTTTTGTAAATATATACATATTATACATATAAACACCCAGACCGAGACAAATTACACAATGTACAACTTGCCCCCGGTGCGAATCGAACCCACGACCTCCCGAGTTCACGGCAACGTTTGTTACCACTAGACCACGGAGGCGGTTTGCGGTTCGAATCCCCAATGAATAATAATAATAAAAAACTAAAATAACTTTATGCCGTGAGGCATTATCCACCAGTTAACCTTTGGGAGTTTTGAAAACATGTGACAGACAGAGTGCCAAGTAAATATTAAATAAACAATAATAATAATACTTTTACGACGTACTTGAAGCTGCCTGCGTGGTCTAGCGGTGAAGTCCGTGGATTTAGACTCGGAGGTACCGGGTTCGATTCCTGGTCGGGACACAAAAATATTTATTAATGTATTTAAATGCATTTCATTATTATTTAATTTATTTGTGATATTTGTCGAGTTTGGTACGCTGGAGACATCGACGAGCTTGCCACTTGTCATGATTGGCCTATAGTAAAGTTGGCTAAATGTGAATCCGCTTATTTATAAGCGATCTGGTGTCTGACCATCCCGAAAGGAAAACGGTCGTGATGATACTTTTTACTTGAAGTTTAAAGTTATTAAAAGTAGATAGTTTTCACAACGCTATTTGAAAACTAATAACGGTTAAGTTTTGTTATTTCATAACGTAATAACGACACAACTCTAATGTAGATGGCACTAAATTCTGGCAATTATAGGCTATCTTCAACATTCGATTTGTGTACGACGAACCTTCCTAACGACTCTCATTTAGACAGATCACAGCTGGAGCTGACGGCAGAAATTGTATATTCATCGCACGACAAGTATAGCTACTATTTTAATAGGAGTACATACTCGTACCAACATATTATATGTGTATATGCAATTAGTCTGATAGTTTGTAGATAGGCATAAGTTTTTTTAGAGATCATCTTGATATTGGATACATAGTTGCACCAAAGTAATGTTTTTTTATTGTTTATTTATTATCATCACAACCGTTTCCCTTTCGGGGTGGTCAGAAACCACGCTTATAAAGAAGCGGATTGACATTTAGCCAACTTTACTATAGGCCAATCATGACAAATGGCAAGCTCGTCGATGTCTCCAGCGTACCAAACTCGAGAAATATCACAAATAAATTAAATAATAATTAAATGTATTTTTTTTTTTTTTTTTTTTTTATACGGAGCACGACATGTGACACCGCGCCCACCTGATGGTAAGCGGTACGCGAGGTCCAAGAATGGGAGCAACTGACGCCAGCCTCGGACGACCGACATCAGTCCCTACCACTATGCCGGCCTATAAAGATGCTTTTTCACACTTCGTTTGAAGGACTCCAGGTTATAGGAGTGGGGAAATACACTGGCTGGGAGAGCATTCCACATCTTCAGCGTGCGACAGATGTAAGAGTCTCCAAATTTGTATGTACGCGTAGGGATAGTGGCTACGGTATGTGGATGCATATTTTGGCCTGTGCGAGTGGTTCGGTTGCGGAATAGAGAAGAAGGGATAAGGTTGTGGAGCTCTTCAGAACATTCACCGTAGTATAGCTTGTAGAACACACTCAGGGAGGCCACATCTCGGCGAAGCTGCAGCGATTCGAGAGTTTTGGACACTGTAGTATCGTCCACTATTCGAATAGCCCGCCTCTGTAGGACATTGAGAGCATCTGTAAGGTACTTAGCGGATCCATCCCAGAGGTGAGAACAGTATTCCACGCATGACCTTATTTGCGCTTTATAAAGCATAAGCCGGAGTGAGGGCGGAAAAAAACGTTTTACCTTGTTCAGTATCCCTAGTTTTTTGGACGCTGTTTTGGTGATGCTCTCAATGTAGTATATTTATTTACATTAATATATATGGCGCAAAAACGCCAACCTCAGTACAGGTTACGAATTTGCGCCGTTTGCGGTAGAGACGATGGGCCCATGGGGACCGTCAGCGAGGCGCTTGGCCAAGGAGTTGTCAAAGCGGCTGACAGAAAGGTCTGGAGACAGGAAGGCTGGCATACCAAGGTTGGCGTATTTGCGCAATTTGAGGTAAAAAATATTTGATTTTTAATAAATTACACGTTAGGGAGCAAAGACTCTCTACCGTCCACTTTGGCCACATTGCAAGACGAGAAGACGATAATCTAGGAAAACTTCTAATCACGGGCAAGGTAGACGGTAAAAGAACAAGAGGAAGAAGCCCCAAGCGATGGTCCAGTCAGGTGACTGACCACCTGAACATCCCTGTACACCAGGCCATCCACTACGCCGAGGACCGTTGGAGACGCAATAAGCCCGTTTACATGATTGTGGCCGTGCTCGCGCCTATTGAATTTTACATTGAACGGAAGCGTCTAAACCCAACATAAAATAATAGTTAAAACAGCGCGTCAGGGTGTTTATAACACCACATTCTTGACTTTATTATGAGGAAGTGTGTAAAAACTGAAATTACACGTCAGACCGCACTGTGCACCGTGAGAGATGCTCTTTGTTTTAGTGGACGTTAGATTTTGTTTAATGGCAAAATGCAGTTTTAAATAGACTTTTTTTTCTTTCTAGTTTTATTAATACTTCTGGAAATACTATTAGTAAAAAGGGTCCTCTAGGGACGACCCTTCAGGAGACTGGCGAGGCTAATACGTTGGCATAAATAATTGCCAGCTTTTTATTTTTTATTGTGTTAAGTTTATATTTAATTTATTTTTTACTTTTTAAGTAGTTTTAATAAAAAATACTATACGAGTACAGATCGATAAAATATGTCTAAGAGGAAGACAAATAACTTCTGGATATAGACTATATATCGTCTGAAACCACTGTTTGAAGTTGAAGATTTATATTCTTGTTTTTGTATGAAAAAAATAATATATAAAAGGTAGAGATACTTAAGACGGTTTAACGCTTTGCATCCCTCTCACCCGCACAGTACAACATTTTTAAAAAACCAAAGTTAACTTTTATTTAATGTAGTCTATTAACTTTCTAGTAAATAAAAACTACTAGCGGTTAAGACCATAGATTTAGACCCGGAAGCACCTGGGCCCCGATTCTCGCGCCTTCGACATGCATGTCCGCTCGATTTGCTCGAATGAAACTGACAGTATTCTATAGAGATTTTTCGGTTTTCATTAGAATATTTCGAACCGACCGCGACACGCAAGTGGAAAGCGCCAGAATTAGGCCACTTGTTTGATAAAATATATTTCTTTGTAAGAAATAAATAAAATAAATAGACCAAATATAAGTCTAAATCTATACGCGGAGGCATCTGGTTTATTATTTATTTTAATATATTTCTTTGTGGTTTTTTTAAGGTGGTACACAAGAGTGATCTACGAGCTTGCCGATTGTCATGGTATGCCTATAGTAAAATTAGCTAAATGTGAATCCGCATCTTTAAAAGCGTGCTGGCTGACGGTAAGGGATAACGGCCGTGATACTTATTTATATATTTTAAATAAATATTTTGCTATAGGAACTATATTATTTTATTTATGTATAATATTTGTTTGTGTTGTCTTCTTCCGATGGACGATGAATGAGATGATACGGAAGGCAAAGGTTGTGCCCATACATCCAAGTCTGATGTAATATATCTTTCTTTCTTATGAGTTAATGAGGTTGCCATTAAATTGCAGAATTCAATGCTTTTATAGGAGTTACTCACGGCATTATAGCCCAAACAACCGCAAAAAATGAACTGCAAATTGTGCTCCATATATAAAGTCGTTCAAGACATCAAAACCTTTCCAATGCCAGCGTGGAGAGCATAGCCCAAATTCTCCAAAATGAATTGGGCACCCATCTCCAACAGGGAGGTCTACCCATCTCCAACAGGGAGGTCTAGGACTCTGTGTTCTAGGGGCTGTGATGATAATGATGATGAAACACTTATGTTCTATTTTCAAAGGTATTTTGCCATTCGACAGCAACAGGACAATGCATTTCAACGTGTGCATTACTTTTAATATGGCGACACGAAATAAGAATAAAAGCAAAATAACAAAAACTATGATTAATTCATATGAATAGTTTTGTTTACTCAACAATGTACGTAAGTAAATGAAAAAATGCCAAGCGATAAAAATCGCTTCACGGAATCAGCTTTTTAAAGTGAGAATTTTATTGCGCGCGCTTGGTTGGGGACCTGTTTCGTTGAACATAGGTAGGCGGAGAAGGGGAGGGCGCGCGCGTTGAGCCGCTGCCTCTCTCGCTTTCTCCCGCTCCTTCTTTCTCTTTCTTTCTTTCTCTCGAAACAGCGCGGCGGGGAAGAGGAAGAGGGGCGGATAGGCACGCGACGCGCGAATAGCCGATGCCTCTCTCGCTTTCTCCCGCTCCTTCTTTATCTTTCTTTCTTTACGCGTCTGCAACTATGCGTGCGCACGTAGCCACGCGTATTCATTTAATCTCCATATTCCTACCAACTACGAAATCAATAACCTGCAAGTTTACTCGTAGTTCTCACTTTTGCGGTACGTCCCGCGACGCACCCGTTTTTTTTTTTACTAGCACGCTAGTAACCTTGCGCCCATCTGATAGTCAGTAGCCTGCAAGGTTCATGAATATTAGCAACTGAAATCAGACACTAATGAATGAGTCCCTAACACTATGCCGGCGGGACTAGATGCTGTTTCACACTTCACTTGAAGGACTCCAAGTTATAGGAAATTAAAAACAGGCTGAATGAGCATTCCACATTTTTATTGTTCGACAGATGTATGAGTCCACAAATTTATACGTACGCGAAAGGATGGTGACTCCATATGTGTATTCCATAGTTACAGTCAAATCTAATACTGTCACAACTACAGATACATTTTGCACACATACCAATACTTATAATTATTAACCCAAAAAATTTAAAGTCATAACAAATTACATATGTATTAATTGTAAACATGGTTTTATGTATTGTGTATATTTGATAATAGTATCATGACGACCGTTTCTTTAATTTATTTTATAAAAGTAGACAAGTGGCAAGCCCGTCGATGTCTCTAGCGTACCAAATTTGAGAAATATCACGGATAAATTTAATAAATTATTGTGTCCCAAACAGGAATCGAACCCGGTACCTCTGAGTCTCCGCTAAACCACAGAGGCAGTATGCTGTTGGAGTTCTAAATAATTCAAAATAATAAAATTATTTAACGGATGTCTACCGCTATTAAAGTAGAAGCCGAAGTAATGGTTAACATCACACGTTTCGTCGCGTCTTCGCACACATAGAAATATTTTATTTAGTATTTACACATCCACACATAGAAATAAACCATTATTCTCAACTTTACACAATAAGGTACACGTAGGAAATTGTAATATGAAAATGCGAACTATAACGACATCTTCACAATACTGCATACAAGCTACAATGGAAATAGTCAGGGAGCCAGCAGCCAATCTAGAGTTCAAATAGAACCGGTCAACAAAATGCGATGCGTGTGTTTTGTGTTTTCGATTTGATGTAAACCAGAAAAATTAAGTTGGATTTGTATTCATTTATATATTATACACTCAATAATGATTTACATCAATTTATTTGCAAAAAAAAAAAACAGTTGGTCCATTTAAAGTCTTTCGTTACCTACATTCAAACTTTGCGGGTAAAGTATAAATATAAAATATTTTCCTACATTACAAACATTCCATTAAGCACTATAAATAATCAAAAATAATAATTATATACCTATATAATTAATAAAGAAAAATTATTTTGGAATCATACAATATCAAGCAATATAAACAAACAAATTCAATAATTTATGTAGGAATATTACGGTTGTCATAATTATGACCGTGGCTATATTTTGACTAAATGAAAAGGTCTTAAGACTAACTAGACGCTGAGGTACCAGGATTTGATTTCTGGTCGGGACACAATAAATTTATTAATTTCAATAAATAAATTTGATTAATATTTAATTTATTTGTGATATTTCTCGAGTACGCTAGAGACTTTGCCACTTGTCATGATTAGCCTATAGTAAAGTTGGCTAAATGTGAATTCGCTTCTTTATAAGGCCAAAAAGGCCACCCCGTAAGGGATACTGTCGCGATTAAACTTATCTTTTTTTTACTTTACTTAATCATAAATAATGGTATGGTTCTAGTTCCAGTGTTCCTAATAAATATACGTCCCTCCTTGGTTGTTCATATTTTTTATATAATAATCTCTCTCTTTTTCTACGCTCTCTCGTTTTTAATATAATCGTAGGGTTTTCTTGTCACTAATTTAATAACATTTAATATGTCGCCGGCTCCAGGTCTACAATAGTTGCTATTACATCGCACAATATGCAGTTTGTAGAATCTGTTAGTTTGTTAACTTTTGCTTCCATTGTATTCAATTCCAAATGGCATATAAAGAAATTACCCGTGTTGAATTTTTATTGCAGCTCTTAAACATTTAAGCAGTTTCTTTGCTTTATAGGTAAAAACATTTCAAATATCAACAGCAAGTCCTTGTGACGCCACTCTATGCTCTCCACGGTCGGGGGTTGAAGTATATACATAGATATCTTCACGCCAGATCCCATGCGGCGTAGGCAGAGATAATTAAGCCCCACTTAACCCGATCACGACATACCTCTTTCGCTTCATAGAACTTATGAACACATACATAATTATGGCCTCAATATGTTTTTTTTAAATGTTAATAGGTATATATTATTTACTTTATTATCGTGACAGCACATTTCCACCCATATGTACAATTTATATAAAGTAAACCCATTATATATATGGGTTTACTTTATATAAATTGTACATATGGGTGGAAATGTGCTGTCACGATAATAAAGTAAATAATATATACCTATTAACATTTAAAAAAAACATATTGAGGCCATAATTATGTATGTGTTCATAAGTTCATAAGTTCTATATATATATATATATATATATATGGGTTTACTTTATATATATATTATGTATATATATATATATATATATTATGTATATAAATATATAAATATTATGAGAATTATTGCTACACGTATTATTTGTTGTATTTGTCTTCAAAGCTCGGCAAAATTCATGAAATATAAAATATTTTACAAAACCACTTCACATTTATCTCGAGCCGAATGAAAGTAAACAGGTAGCGTGTCCCCGACAATGGCATGACAGAATTTGTCAGTCCCAACCGCACCTTCATTTGTGAGCCATTTTTAATGATAGAAGACAAATTTCTAAGCATTCCATGGATTCAAACAAACATCTTTATTGAGCTGTATCAACAAAGTAATAATAATGGCAAACGTTCCATCACTCACACATCCTTAGTAATGCCTATACCTAAATTAGAAATCTTTAGACGAAACGCCTCCTATATGAGCGCTAAAATATATAATTGTTTGCCAAAGGTATGGACAGAGATGCCTTATAAAAGATTCTGTACAGTACTGCATGCGTGGCTAGTTCAGGAATGTTTCTATACTTTGGAGGAATACTATGTGTATTTTAAGCAACACAAAGGTTTTTGTGAAGTAAAGTTACTAAAGAAGCAACGCTGAGTTTTTAGTAACTTTACTTCTATAACAGTTGTTGTAAATTTTTGCATGCTTATGGCGAAATATGTGACCCATTTAATATTAATAAGACCTAATATTGTTTGTTAACATGTTTCCTGCAAATAAATATTTCATTTAATTTCATTTCATTTCAGAAACAAACAAACGTTTATTGCCACATTAATAAGCATTACAATTAGAGAAAATAACAACAATTTAGAATTCAAATCAGCATGATGTGGCAAGGGTCGTGGCTCAGCTTCAGTCAGCTGCGCATTACATGTCATGTATATTTTTGTATATTTTGTATATTTGTATATTTCACCTATATAACAATCGTTATATTTTGGTATGTCAGTTAACAAATATTAAAATAATAACAGTAATGCTATTAACACCATGCATCGTAGACAAAGGAGCATAGGAACACAATACAGTAGAAGGCATAAGACCACAAAGTTATACAACTATTTAAAATAATTTTCCGTCAAAGGCATGTCAATAAATTCTGACAGGTTATAAAAAGCATTATTTTGGAAAAAGATTTTCAATTTTGTTTTAAATTCACTTGGTTGTAGTCTTGTTATAATCTCAGGTAGTTTATTGTATAATGTAATTTTCAACTGCAAACCTTGTTTAAACCGTGATTAAATGTGATGCACTACTAACGCTGTTGTTATGCCAACACCCCATTGAGATTCACCGTGCGGGTACCGGGTCCACCGTGTGTGGGTAAGATATGAGATCAATGGTGTCTCGTGCTTGCGACCGACAATAGGCGGGGTTGGAAAGAAGGGCTTCTTCTTTACTTTATCACGTAACAAGACGCTCACCAACCACCATTCTCTCCCTAAATAGTAAATGATTCCATTAATTCCGTAAATATATGTCTATACGTCATATACGTCATACAATTAGTTTTAAAATTAAACAAACTATACTACATTAAAAACTAAATAGAACCTAAAAATAAGTTATACAAAAAAAAATCACAAATAATAATAGCTTCTCCAAATTGCTGTCTTGTGGCATGGTGCCCAATACACTGGCATTATAAAAAAATCATCAATTGAATTCAATTCATTTATTTTTGCAAGTAGGCGTAGGACTAAATTAGATGTTTTCTGCATTTTAAGACGTAATTTTTTTACAATATTCATATAATATGATATCATTTAATGGTACATATTGGTGCATCTGAAGCAGTATATGATAACCACCATTTGGGAACAGAAAATATAAAATAATTATTAAAAATACATTTTACTCACAAAATTTATTATCGTGGTTTCTTTGACGGTTACCACTAAATATAAAAAAGGACACACGGGCACGATTGTTATAATGGGTCACAAATTAAGGTACAAACAAATCCAAGCAGATTTCATGCGTCTCTTTCAGGCGCACTCGATTTTCGGCACATAAAGCGGATAATTCACAATAGAGCTTCCCAAAACTGTTATTGTCGATGAAATGGACCGAAAAAACGCAACTTCACGTTGTTGTTATGTTGTAATGGGCTATACACGAAATTTAGACCAACAACTGGATCACCAATGTACTAAAATTCAATGTTATTTACCTATTCATCTTAGTTACACTCTTGGCAGACTAGTCGTCATTGATTGTTGTTTGTTTATTTATTTATTTATTAAGGAAAACTATTGACATTTAATTCACAAGTATAGATACAAAAATAGAAACAGAAAGTCATTTACAAGTTTTCACTAGTAGTGTTAGAATAATACATATTATGAACGATGAAAGCATCTACAAACTATCACTTCATGCAATAAACTAATAACTGTACAATAACAAAAACTATTATCGTTTAAAGAACATTAAGTTAAACGCATTTCTCACTGCCATCACTTTGTCATGAAGATATCAACATCAGTTTCATCAGCGAATGCATTAAAAGTATTACAAGCTTTAATTAAAAATGTATTTTGTTTGTAGTTAGTGCTCGCCATTGGTATGCGAAAAGTGGGCTTGTACCGATTGGTCCGCACTGGTATATTATATTATATTGTTTGTTCTCTTCTCCCGATGGATAATGAATGAGGTGATAGGGAAGGCGAATTCGAGATGCTGCAGAATTCGATGCTTTTCTTGGAGTCACTAGCGGCACCATAGCTCAAACACGTCGTTTAAAATATAGGAGTTGACAGAGCGGGAAAACCGCAAAATTAACTGCAACTTGTGCCCTATATTTAAAGTCCAATTCATCGTTTTCCATAATTATTCACATTGTAGCACATTATTAAACAAAACAAAACCACTTTTGACCAATAATATCCACAGCAAATTAATTTACAAAACAAAAACTTGCACTTGACATGTCTACGCAAAATGGCGCGAAGAACTCGTAGTCGTCATTGAGGTATAGCTTAACAAGTCGTTGCCGTTTAGGATTTTTATTGTATGTCAGTGCCAACTTTGATACTTTGATGAATATCAACGTTTCGAATTTTATTCATAAGAGAAATACCAAGCATCCACAGCAAATTAATTTAAAAAATAAAAACTTGCACTTGAATTTGTGAACCAGACCCAATGTACTGTTCTTATCTCTACTCAATATGATATTACGTTGAGGACGAACTGTTTGAAGACTCTCATCTTCTGACACTGATCGTCATGAGAGTAGTAAGTTTCTCGGATGCCTCCTCATTACAGCCCCTAGAACACAGCGTCCTAGACCTCCACTGGAGGGCCTTCCAGAACTGGAGAATTTGGCCTACACTCGCCACGCTGGCCAGACGGCTTGGCGAGGATATGATGTCAATGTTTTAAGACAATTTATTAACGATTTCACAAGTTGGCATTAGTGCTACCGTGACCGACGGCTTAACGTGCTCTCCGAGGCACGGAAACGGTGGTGTTGTAAATCTATGACAAATGTACGTAAGAAAAGTGTATTTCTCATTGGTACATGCCGGGGGGGTTTGAACCGACCTTTAACACACACTTAGGCATTACTTCTACAAAATTCTAAAGCAAACTTAATACAGATGCAATGATTGCTGTAATAGGCGAGAGCGTTTAAATTGTCATAAACCATACATTGTATCAGCCGGCAACATTTATTTGTTTTGAATGACGAATAAATAACGGATGTGTTTGTCATAAAATTGCAAGTGCCAAACACTTTACTGGCAAGGATCATAAAATAGAACAGATGTAGCATTAGCACCTGTAAACGGTTACCTCAATGTTACATTGTTGGATCGCGGCAGATATTTTAAAAGTGCAATAAAAATGTAGATACACAATTCTTCTTCTTTTTCTAACAGACACACAAAAATGGGTTTAAAGGTGTATTATTTATGGGTGTATTAGCATATTGTGTAATCGTTTTGTAGTGTGGAATATCATAATTTACGTGTACGAAGAAAGTGAGAATGCGTGATCGTACGATTGAGGAAAGGCACTGGCTTATTCCCAGTTCCTCCAGGATCAACTTGTTGGTCCATTATATGCCAAACATTCTCCTCCGACATCTCTAAAGTATCAATCCGTTTTATTTCTGTTTCGCGTAGGACACTATAAAATTCAAAAATTGAATAATTGTTGTACGACTTTCAATATAAACAACAGTGGTAGTGACTGAATGTTAGAACGGTAATATTCTTATAAAACGCTCTTTATTTAAGCTCCATATGTATCAATTAAAAGTACACTTTTTACAATAGTATTACTCCCTTGCTTCGGATACACGCCGACTCGTCTAGTAAACTGGATTTTCCAGAAATATATTCTGCAGTGTAGAGTTTTGACGATGTACTAAGAAAGATATACCACGATTTATAATATCAATTTAGCGTTTGCTAGGCGTATTCCTCTTAAAAACGTCCGAACCAATAATTCATCCTTATTCCTTTTTTATCGTAATGAAAAGTTGCGATATTTTCTTACTGCCAACACCTCGTATTATCGTGATAGCAATTACGAGTACATAAGTTAGTTTAACGGCATTGTATTCGTAAAGACTCGTCCTAAACTTAATATTTTGGATTACCTGACGATATTTAATTACGATTTTATTAATTAATTCTTAGCGTCATCGATCTTGAATTAACTAGATTATAGGTGACAGCTCTGAAAACGACGGAAGAAATATCAGCACAAATAATCGTGTGCTGATATTTCCGACAGTACGTTTCAACTACGGCCAACGTGAGGATGTGTTAAAATGCCACAGTGTGATCTAAAAATTGCCAAATCAACCACCGTTATTTAAATTTTGACCTGTCGCTTTGTTTGTAATATTATTATTATTATTACGAATTATTAAGGAAAGAGATAGCATGTACATTGATAGAAATCTTGCTAGTTTACAAATATTATATCTCTAGGTGCGTATACGAGGAACCAACTTTAATTTAATTTTGTACTTAATGCGGTGTCTTTGGTTAAAATATCTTTGGGTCAAATGGGGACATTCTGTTTCTATTGTAAGTGTTACAAAAAGTATTCCATCGATGTAACAGAATTGGTTTTTTAAATTACATTTTCCATTTTGAAAAGATGAAAGATAGGGCGACAACGTTGAGTTGCAATTTTATTAAGACATATGATTTCTTTATCAAAAACACTTTTGCCAGCTATATTGTATTTTATATATTTTCGCAGGATAAATAATGAGAGCAACTGATGCCAGCCATCATTTCCTACCATTATGCCGGACTATCAAGATGCTTTTTTACACTTCAATTGAAGGCTGGGAGAGCATTCTATATCTTCAGCGTGCGATAGATGTAATAATAATAGTATAATAATAGTTTATTGACACAAAAGAAAATGAAAACGACTTCTGTCCCCTATACTAAGGTTGCCCTGGTCTTATAGGGGACAGCTAAGAATCTCCAACTTTATAAGAATGCGTAGCGATAGTCGCTACAGTATAGGGGCGCATATTTTGACATGTGCGTGTGGTTCGGTTGCGGAAAGAAGGGATAAGGTTGTGGAGCTCTTTCGAACACTCACCATATGTGGAACACGATCACCCCTGATCTCTGTCTCGACATTTCATAACGATCGCAAACTTATCAATAATAATTACGTTCGCCTTTAGTATTTTTACAATTAAGTTTTAAAATAAATAAAAGAAATTAAATATAAATATCATTTTAAGGTGGCCATTAACGAGCCTGCCGAGCCTTTCGGCCACATCGCGTAGACACTGTTTAAACCTCATTGGTTTAAAATATTTCATGATTGTCGACAAAAATATCAAGTATCATCACGATCGTTTCCCTTCCGGGGTGGTCAGAAACCACGCTTATAAAGAAGCCGATTCACATTTAGCCAACTTTACTATAGGTCAATGATGACAAGTGACAGACTAATCCCAGGCAGTGGATTTTAATTTACAAAGTCCGATGGAAGGGGTCGGACTCACTTCCATCAGTTAGTACAAGGGTTACAGGTCCCTTGGACGTCTGGGTTGGAATATGCTTAAGTCAAATACAATTCCTATCTTAAAATTAGCCCTATATAGTTACAATGACTAAATTTACACTAATTCTTCTTTTTAACAGATCCTCGCCAACCCGCCTGGCCAGCGTGGCGAGTGTAGGCCAAAATCTCCAGATATATGTTCTGGAAGGCCCATCTTCAACAGTGGAGGTCTAGGATGCTCTGTTCCAGGGGCTGTTAGGATAACGATAGTTGACATTTCTTAACTCGGAATCTTTAAAAATGTTACGTGCGAGCGAGAGGGAAGCACAAAGTTAGTTTTTAGTTTTTTAGTTTTTTTTTAACACCATACATTCTGTTCGCGACAGAGAGTATGTAATAGTTTCTTATATGATACATAGTTAGTAACATTGATAGGTAGGTAGGCATTCTCTAAAATTGTTTCCCTTCGACAATAGCTTCATTGGTAACGCAATTTTTAAAGCTTTATGAGTTAACTTCTTTAACTAATTGCCCAATATTAAGTTCCTCTAATAATTGTAAAGCCGCTATTCGGTATTGTTCCACAGGACTCCGTTAGGTTCGGTTACGGAACTTTCTAGCAAATGAAGCTTTGTCTCTTAAGCAATTGTACAACCCGGATCTTATTTTATTTTATTGTTTATTGCACTATGTCTATTGTACAAAATGCAGGACGATCTGTTAACCAATTATACTAAAACAGTTTATATTCGTCCCTGCAATAATCGTTATGCAGCCTATTGATATTTTTCTCGAAGTTTCTGTTGCCAGCTGCCCAGAACGTGGGAGCCTAAATATCCACGTTTCAACTCACGTGGCATATACTGGTTTTTAGCAGGCAGAACATACCAGAATTACATATGTGAATCTGTCAAATAAAATAGGTATCAGCGATGATGTAACCACGATTTGATTTGTATAAAGTTAGATTGTAATTATTTGGTAGATAGTCTATTGTATCTAGGCTAGCTCTTAAAACTTAGGTCATAGTTTAAACATATTAGGATTACGGAAAGGGAAATAGTTTTAGGGGACTTTATAGCAGCCAGGACTGATGGAAGGAAGTTAGACGTTGTGACACATATGTTATAGAATTGTAGGACACCTAAGTAGTTAGTTTCTAGTTGAATGTAGTATAATAATATTACGATAATCTTTATGTAGTGTCCTGTGTAGGTATAACAAAGCTAACACAGTTGAAATATTTATACATTAGAATAAGGATTGAATAGTTCGATTTAGGTAACCTTAGGTCTTAATTGATTGTCTACAACTATGATATCGTCGCCTAGTTCTACGACAATACATTGTCGTATTGATCATAGCTTCCTGGCCTGGCCAGCTAACCTTAAGTTTATGTAGAGATATTCTAGGTCATAAGTTTTGCCTTCTAGGCTATAGCATCATTTAGGTTTCTGACAGCACGTTTTCCTAATGTTCATAGCCTCCTAAATCTATCTAATTAAGAGTAACTATGTATTGTTTTAATTTTGTAAATATTATTTGTGTGCCTTTAATAAATATATCCCGCAAGGTAAGAGTTGATCGGAGCAAACAAACGGTCCGCGTCC
Source organism: Tinea semifulvella (assembly GCA_910589645.1). Taxonomy (NCBI): domain Eukaryota; kingdom Metazoa; phylum Arthropoda; class Insecta; order Lepidoptera; family Tineidae; genus Tinea; species Tinea semifulvella. Next base: position 5,205,787 of record OU342604.1, read on the forward strand.
CTTCCTATTGTCTAAATCGGGCGCGGGCAGGCGGGGTATCTACGAGTATAAATGACTTGTAGCCCCCCGGACTAGGCACTTACTTCTTAACACTTCGCTAGTAACAAGCCGTTACTCTCAAGTTATTACATCGACGTTGCTCTGCTACGATCAACTGGAAGCCTTGCTGGACCTTACAAACCCAGTACGACTTTCATTTACTACGAGACCTACGAGACCTTCTTGGTACAACACGATCCAGAAAAACAACTGGTGCTAGGGGCCCAAGGTGCCACAATTGGGTAGCGCCCGGTCCTGCACACATTCCTACCGGAATTCGGTTAAGTCATACTCGTAATTTACATTAATACATATATTTTTTTTACACATTTATCATTATCATCATCATCATTACAGCCCCTAGAACAAGCGTCCTAGACCTCCACTGCTGGAGATGGGCCTTCCAGAACATTTATCTGGAGAATTTGGCCTACACTCGCCACGCTGGCCAGACGGCTTGGCGAGGATATGATGTCAATTTATAATGACAATTTATTAACGATTCCACAAGTTGGTATTAGAACCGGGACCGACGGCTTAACGTGCTCTCCGAGGCACGGGAACGGTGGTGTTGTAAATCTATGACAAATGTACGTAAGAAAAGTGCATTTCTCATTGGTATATGTCGAGTGGGTTTGAACCGACCTTTGTAGGATTTAAGGAACGCGTTCTTACAACCGAGCCACCACCGCGCCTCCGAGCCACCACCGCGCCTTTTTTATCATTATAGATGAGACAAAACGCTCTTAACCGCAAAAACTTGCCAAGATGCCAACCAATATCAGTGTAAAATCTAGCCATCTATAAAAGTGCTCTTTCATTTTACAATCTGTTCCAGAAGTCGGAATTGCAGGAGTTTTTATAATACTCGGATATAAGATTCTAATCTTGGGAACGTTAACAATTGCTCGGAAATGGAATTATTCCGAACGGAACAAAATCTCCGGATAGTTTTCTTGGTCCGTTTTAATCGAGGGAGAAAGTTTTTTATTAGAATATCTATTAATTTTATCGGATTAAAATGTAGATATCGTCTGTGAACTGGAAGTTTTCCGTATCATCACGACCATATGACATATGTTTTTTGCGAATTCACATTTATTTATTTATTTTAAAACTTTATGCACTAGGTACATAAGCGGACTTAATGCCGCTAGGCATTCTTACTAGTCAACCTTAGGGACAATTTAGAGCATTTGTTATGTGAGGCAGGTGCAAAATATAATAGGAACAGAAGAACACTTAAATACTAAATCTAATTAACTACGTGTATATACTAATCATTAGGTATACACTAAATAGGCTACATACTATCATTATATATAAATAGAATTTAGCCAATTATAGACGAGTGGCAAGCTCGTCAATGTATCTTATTATTATCATTTTTATAACCTCGTCAACCAGTCTGGCCATCGTGGCGAGTGTAGGCCAAATTCTCCAGAAATATCTGATAGGGCCAACTCCAAGTAGACTTCTAGGACTCTCGTGTCCTATGATGATATATGTTTTGTGTTCTCGACCAGGAATCGAACCCAGAATCTCTGCGTTTAATTCTACAACCTTAACCGCTAGACACGGAGGCAGACGAAACAATGTATAGACCTACAAATAAGGGTAGAGTACGGTAGGTACAAATTGGGGTACGACTATTTCCCAGTTCATTTTTAAATGAGGCACGGTTGTGTGACGTTGCTGGGAACGAGGACGCGCTCTGGTGTCGACACCCTCGCTGCACCTCAGGCAAGTTTAAGCAAGTATGTATTCATATTGAAATATTACATATTTGTGCCCGGTTCTTCTAAGACATAACACTACGTTCTGTCGTCTCCTCCGGTGACAAGAGCGCTGGTTCTTTTCATCGCCCAAAAAATAATGGAAAATGTGGCCAACGTTCTTGTCACCATTCCACATGAACGAGACTTATATGTGTATGGACAAGTGGTAAGTTTGTCGATGTCCCTGCGTTCGAAACTCGAGAAATATCACAAATAAATTAAATAACTTATTGTGTCCCGACCAGGAATCCAACCCGGCACCTCCGAGTTTATCCACCGCTAGACCACCGAGGGAGTTTACTAAAAAATGTACAAAACCCTTTGATATTAGATAATGCAACATTCAGTACAAGGAAACCTCGTGCAAGTGTGCCAAAGACACTTTAGAAATAGGACCGTCTCAATATAGTAAATTTTTGCCAAATCGCTGGCCCTAAAATAGCATACACACGCTAAACATCTGCGTGTTATTTAGTTGACTTCCGGTTTTTTAAAGTATAAAAAAATTGGGAAAATTTGGATTTGAAATCGAATAACATAAGACAGAAAAACTTACGCAATTTAAATAATAAATAACAATCTATCTGCTATCTAATGTTAACTTTCCTACCTATGTTAACAACACATCTTTCTTTAACCCGTGAGAATGTGCCGCATCTTGCGGCCTGATATTGATGTTTTTGACAGTGGTTTTGCAGCGTATAAAAAGTCCATTACCACTCCTCTGCCTTTTTTTTTATTTGTTTATTTATTAAGAACAAAAACAGTTATACAGTAAAACCTTAAACATAATACATAGTAGGTAAACATAAAATGTAACAATATAACCAGTGACAAATCAAATCATTTATTTCATTAGGTTAGTACACAACACTTGAATATTGTCAATACATATATTTTAATACAATATAAGCTTGGCTGGACCGAATCTAACAGCAATACAATTTATAATAAATAAAACATTGTTGCCATAAGCGAGGATTTTGTACTTATTTATAACTAGATACTTAAAATTTAATTCGTGGCTGTAAAAAGGCCGTGTCAGCTTATAATCTAATAACATTTATGTCCTTAAATATAAATTCGTGGCTGTAAAATGGCCGTGTCTGTTTACAATAATAATAATATTTATGTCCATATTTATGATATTGTCCATGTAGAATAATATTAAAATATAGTAAAAGCAATAAATTGTAGATAAGCAAATAGAGACAAAAATTGGAGAGTAAATTTTATAACTACAATAAAATTTTCTACTATTCTAACTCCAGACCCCCAACGGTGTCAAGTGCATTTGATTTCAATAAACCTGCTGATGATGCAAACATTTCTAGGTCATTTAAGTAGGTGTTATAAGTTGACATAAGTCGCCTTAAGGGTGTACGCTCACCAGCTGCTCTTCTAGATCTCTTCAGAAAAAACAGCTGATGAGGATGCACATTTCTGATACGAACTGAGCTGCTCGGGATACGATAAATAATATTGTGTGTTAAAAAGCAATAGTCGAACTTGTTATGGCGTATGTTATAAAGAACAGTTACTCGTACATCCAAAAATAGCCTTCTCTTATTCAGTGTAAGGAGCTTGTATTTGTTCAGTGATTTTGTATTTGACTATATTGTCTTTAATCTTTTGTTAAATCATTGTTATGTTTTTATATTGTGTATATGTTCTGTATTTATGTTGTGCATGTATATTTTGTTAAAAACTATATTTGTATTTATGTAAGGAATTATTTAATTAAAATTATTGAATTTTGAATATGTTTGAATTTAATTTGTGTAATTTGTCTTCTAATTTATATAATAATTGTTATAATTTCCATGTTGTGTGTGCTGCTTGGATTCCAGTCTAGTCCAAGTATAAACTGAACCCAAATTTGCAACCGACTGGAATCTGTTTGCACACCTAAAAATAAATAAAAGAAGTTGTTATTTTCAAGAATCCAAAAGGAAACATATTTTACATTTTTATGCATATAATTAAATTAAAAAAGCAGTTTTCTATGCAGCATTCATCTTCCTTATAGCCGAAAAAATCTGTTTTTTTACTTTTACATCAAATCAAATCAAAATATTGGTTCGCTTAAAACAACTTGGATATATATTATATAGAAAAATAATGGCGGTATTTTTGATACATAGTTGATGTAGATTTTGGAGCTCGGTTCCGTCTCAAATTCCCGCCCCATATACGTCTCAGTAGTGGTCACATGTGTAGCCCGCACTACCGCGCTAGTAATGTAGGAACATTTGTCATTTTTACGAGCAAACGCTTGTCGTACTGCGACATTAGTACACGAATCCTTGGCGCAATATTAAATTATAATATCGTCATCATTATTGTCAAACCAAAGTTACAGACATGGTTTTTTTAAATTACCAAGATGAAGTGACAATGGGCAGGACACATCTGACGCAGAAACGACGAACGATAGGGCGTGTTCTGAAATGAAGACCATATACAAGACGATGCGGCAGGATGATGGCGGCGGAAAGGTCTTGAGACAGGAAGGCTGGCAATTATTTCCGCCAACGTATTAGCCTCGCTATACAGAGGGGAAATGTTGCCAGTCTCCTTGGGACTATCTCGTATGGGACATCTCTAGAGGACATTTTTTAGTTTAGTTTATTTTAAATTTTATTATTTAGGTAGCTTTTATATTGTAATTCTTTTATACTGGTTGTATATTACTTCAAATAAATAAAGACGATGCAGAGATTAATAAAATGTATTGATGAACTGGCTAGAAGGAGGTCATCCACAACACTGACTGGCCAAGAGTCAATTCTGCAGACAGTCTAGGGAGGCCCTTCCCAACCCTGTCCAAATAGAAGCCACGCTTATATTTAGCGTTTACTATCGGCTTTAATTAGGCGCGGTAGTGGCTCGGTTGTAAGAACATGTTCCTTAAATCCTACAAAGGTCGGTTCAAACCCAACCGGCATGTACCATTAAGAAATACACTTTTCTTACGTATATTTGTCATAGATTTACAACATCACCGTTCCCGTGCCTCGGAGAGCACGTTAAGCCGTCGGTCCCGGTTCCACTTATGCCAACTTGTGAAATCGTTAATAAATTGTCATAATAAATTGACATCATATCCTCGCCAAGCCGTATGTCCAGCGTGGCGAGTGCAGGCCAAATTCTCCAGATATATGTTCTGGAAGGCCCATCTCCAGTAGTGGAGGTCTAGGACGCTGTGTTCTAGGTGCTGTAATGATAGGCCAATTATGACAAGTGGAAAGCTTGTCGATGTCTCTAGCGTACCATACTCGAGAAATATCACAAATAAATTCAATATGAATTATTTTTATTTAATAAATAAATAAATATTATTTTAGTCTAAATCCACGGATTTACCTTAGCGGGTAACTACTGAGGCAGTTATATGTAATATTGAAAAATATATATTTTTTATTTTACATCTTTTTGATTATTTAATAGGTCACTATGTATTTTAGTAAATGTGTGTTACTATAAAATATAATAATAATATGTGTATCATTGTTATTATAACAGACAGGCCGATCAAATTTCAAATAGATGACATAATATATCATTTATGAGTACGATACAACAGTTGCAGGCAGCATGTTGTTAATATTGTAACATACATGAATATTCAATGCACTCGGAGATCTCTTGATCTAATTAATTCGCCAGCGCTCGTCTTACATCAAATCTGGATATTAAAATTTTACATGCACAAGAGCATAATTTGTTAGTTTATTATTATTATCATATCAGCCTGTGTCTCTCCACTGCTGGAATTCCAACGACCATCTCTAGGTCATCCGTCCATCTGCCGGAGGGTCTCTGTATCATTCTGTATGTGGTTTCCATTCTATAACCCGTTTGCTGCACTTTAGCGACGCTGAGAGCACGTTTACAAGCGCAACAAAACCTGAGGAACGACATGATACATAGGGATATGCGGATGGAAACACTGGACGAATTCGTACGTCGTCTGGAGGCTGGCATGATCACACGTGCATAGGCGACAGATTTCCCACTTGTGAGAAACCTGGGGGGCACGCCCATCCGCCGAACGTCAGACAATGTTACGCTAAACATCTGCTACAACTCACAGAGTCCTAAACACCGTCCCGCTGCCAGGGTCGTTTACTTAAATTTTTAATAGTTACTCCAAGCCCTGTCCGTAGTTACGGTAATCGAATTCAACACAGACACCCAACTCCCCCCTGCAGTATGTGAGAAGATCAGTTAGTAGCTTGCTAATTTTAACAGCTATGTAAGTTACTTTGGTTCTATTACGAATATCATGATATCTTGTTATTTTTATTAATTTATTTTTATTTATAACTTTATGCACGTTATACAAGGGGCGGACTTAATGCCGCTAGACATTATCTGAGAGCCAACCTTAGGGACAATTTGTAGCATTTCAAATGTAAGGTAGGTGCAAATATTTATATATAATAATAAATAAATAAATCTATATACATATAAATACAATTATATTACTAAATACATACCAATAACTATTGTAAATTTAAACTAGTTAAAAATTTAATATTAAAAAATTTCAAGGCGTTGTCAAAACAGCTCGTCAACACCTCGGGGGACAAGTGGGCTGTGCAATATTTGCCATGCTAAACGACAATGCTGATTCTTTGGCCCAAATATTGTATAGCCCTCTTATCCCCCGAGGTGTTGACGAGCTGTTTTGATAACGCCTTGAAAATTTCATGTGCACTTGATCCCCATGGCCCGAGAGTTTATTGAAATAATAATTTTGTATCAAAATGGCAACCAATGTCCATTCTATCTTGTTTGATCTCGTTGGGTTCTAAGTACATGAACGCCTTCTGAATATTCAGAGTTGTACGCAGGATTACGGTTTTGTGTTTGTAAATTCCTATCACCACCTTTATTGCTTAACTTAATCGCTTGTTAACATTTTTTTTTTAATTCCAGCTGACCCGATGAATTACTCATTGACTCAGGATCAATCTATTTTTTAAACTTATTAGCTGTATTAAAATTAGTGTTTAATAAATTAATGTACAAAATGTTACCATTAAACTGCCTCCGTGGTCTAGCGGTTAAGTCCGTGAATATAGAATCGGAGGTACCGGGTTCGATTTACATTTATTATATTTTTTTCGTTCATTACAGCCACTAGAAGATAGCGTCCTAGACCTTTACTGTTGGAGATATGTCTTTCAGAACATATATCTGATGATTTTTTTTTTTTTTTTTTTTTATTCATTCTATGGAGAACTACCGACAATACAATACAAAAATAATATTAAAAAAAAAAAATAGAAACAGAGTGTCATTAAAAAGTTCTCACTAATAAAATGTAATTTGTACTACACCTGACGGGTTGGCAAGGATCTGATGTAATTTTTTAATGACAATTAATTAACGATTCCCCAAGTTGCTATCATAAGACCAATATCAATCATCAATATGAGAATCAATATGAGAATATATGTCATTAAAAATTCAGCCAGCTAAGTTTAAGCTTTTAAGCTTAAGTTAAAACTTGAAAAAATAGTGACTAGCAATATAATTCGTATGCGTCTTGGACAAGTTTGCACTGCCTTGCCTTGCACAATCTTGCGAGGCTACATATCGTGAATAGCGACATGTGTGAATGTATATTGGACGTGGAGGATTTGAATATTTTTTTTTTCTTGCCCTTTATATAACGGCTCCTTATTCATATCCTCTCTTATTTTACTCCGAGTTCCATTTCCTACTAATATTTTTATAATATCATTGGGTCATGATTATGAAGCTGATGACGTCACTGGCGGCGGCGCAACCCAAAGTAAACTGCCTTTCCTCAATCGTACAATCACACTTTTTCGGACACGTGGAGACACATCCAATGAGCGCCTGGTAGTTCAGGGAAAAGTCGATGGCAAGAGGATGCGTGGTAGGTCTCCAAAGAGATTGACTGACCAGGTTAAAGCAGCAATGGATCATCCCGCACATGAATACGCTAGGAACGCTGCAGTTCGTGAGGAGTGGCGACGGCTTATTAAGCATGAAGACCACGACCACTCTGATAAAGTAGCGACTAAGAAGAAAACGGCGAAGAAGACGCACCAGTACGCCGAATGTGCGAGACGTACAACAGTCAATTATTAGACGTCGATATATTTAGCAATTCTCGCGCCGCATTTAAGGCCAAAATAAAAAAGCTGTTGTTGTCGGTTTAGCTCGCTGGGTGGGGTTTGCTTCGGAGTTCATTGATAGTTCCATAAATTCGAACACTGTAATTGTATTATCCATTATACCTGGCCAAGGTATACATATGTAGTACTAACGTATATAAAATATAAATGGTGCACTATTGTCCAAAGTGGGAAATATTTTGGTGGCGGGTATAATTCTAATGGCTCCTACTGTATCGTTTCTTAATTGTTCTTATACTGCCTGTGTCTCTGTTCTTTCTCTTCGAATAAATAAATAAACATAAGGTATTACCTTGTCAGTGTATAATGTTCAGCTTTAATAACGAGGTTACATAGTAAACCGATGTCGCATGTAATTGGTATCACTAAGGCTTCATATTGGATCATTGATCATACAATGATCCGTTTGGTCCATACAAGCACTGACATGGTTTAGTATAAACTACATTGTTGTTGTAGCTCGAACCAATTTGTGAATTGTTTTCTTGTAATTATACAAACAAATCAGCTTGGATATGTTTTTACGCTTGTAGTTGTGTACGGTTAGCAGATAAACACATGCTTAATATATTTTTTGTTAGGTTTATTCTGAAGTTATTTCAGGCTGGCTCTTTCTTCGCCAAAATAATCAGTATTGCAATTCAGCGGGGAAATGCAGCCAGCATTCTTGCCACTATTCCACGCGGACGGGAATTATATCCGTGTCAATAATAATAATGTTATTTTACATTTAGTAAATATTTTTTTAAAGTAAATATGTTCTTTAATCACACACATTTTGTAAAACCAGTAATTTCCATCGTCATTATTATCCGATAAGTCATTTATATTAGTTATAATTCGTTCTAATTTATTACTTAATTTCAAACAAATAATATTATTGAATAATTATCTTTCATCCAAATAGAAAACCTCAGCGCAGGAAACATAATACAACTACTACAGCCCCTAGTACACAACATCCTAGACCTCCACTGTTGGAGATGGGCCTTCCAGAACATATATCTGGAAAATTTGACCTACACTCGCCACGTTGGCCAGACGGCTTGGCGAAGATATGATGTCATTTTTATTTATGACAATTTATTAACACTATTTTTTTATAATTTTAACGGGTCTTTACGCGATTTACCTTAGAGACATATTTCTCCCGACGTTTCAGCCAAGTTGCATTGGCCGTGGTCACGGGTCGACTGAAGCTATGCGGTGTAGTCTCGTACATACTGGTCGGTAGATAATAATAATAATAATAATAATAATAGTTTATTGACACAAAATTAAATATACATATTGAACAAAAAGTAAAAATTACATTGTTGTACATGTTTAATTTAGTAGACGACTTCTGTCCCCTATACTAAGGTTGCCCTGGTCTTATAGGGGACAGCTAGTTGGCACTATATAATAAAAGCGGTCTTGCAGCAGAGTCGTTCAATATCTGATACATGTCTATGTTCACCTTATGTCATACTCAACTTTTTAAAAAGTTGAGGGCAAAGCGAAATTGACAAATCGTGCGGTTTACACAACTAACTTATATATATTATTTAAGAACTATTTATTTAGGCACACATGATTATTTAACGATAATAGTATAAGTCAAGGCTTACTTGAGATATTTAAAAAGTTAGTGTTATTGGGCACTCACTCTGCTGCTAGTAACAATCAAATCAACTACAAAAAACAATAATAGAATTCTATTAAGGTTAGTATGTTAGTAAGTTAGTATTTTAGTTAGTATTATATGTATATATAATTAAATATTTAGATAAGTTATTTTTATTGTATTTCTTAATTTACTAAAACAATAATACAATATACCCACTCGTATTATCATATCGTTAAGCACAAAATTCACTCACACTGTACGAGTATTATAAGAGATCTGTCATTCATTGATTGCGAGGCAAAAAACAACAAGTTTCCATTTTAAATAAGTAAATGCAGGTAGCAATGAGTCACTCTTCACGGTGCACTGTTTTGCCTCGCAATGAATAGTCGCGAGCTAAAAAAATTTGTGGCAAAGATTAAGCGATAGATAGATGGGCCATTGGATAGAAAAAATATATGTAATATATTTTTTTTTTTTTTTTATTATTTTAAATTTTAAACTTAATTAATTTTATTGTTTTTATTATTGTTGATATGCGAATTTATAGTTTTTTTAAGTTCATTTTCTTATTAGTTTTAGTTAGCTTATTTCATAATTTTGAAGACATTTTCCGTTTCTTCATAGTTTAGATTTATCAGCCATTTAGTTAAAGTTTGTTTTACCTTGTATGTATTCATTGGATATATGTTGATTTGCTTATTTATAACATTATAAATGTACGGGCATAGAAAGGTGTGGAATCTCATTGCAAATTTAGTGCGTAAAAAGGGTACGTTAAAAACCAGGTCCTTTCTTCTTTTACTTACAGGTGTAAATATAGATTTAGTATGCTGGCGAAGAACTATTTTAAGGATAAAAAGTTGACGAACAGTTAGTACCTCGGCTTTTTTGTACAACTCATCCGTGTGGTACCTATATGGTTTTTTATGCATGACTTTCAAAAGGGATCTCTGGGCACGTTCCAGTATTATTAAGTGTGTTTTCGCAGCTCCACCCCATGATAATAAGCAGTAATTAAGGAGAGACTGGGCTAAAGAAAGATATATACTTTTGAGTTGCTTCTGATCGACCACCCATCGGATAGTTTTAAATACAAACATTAGTCTACGTATCCTCTTAGATAAGACAATAATTTGTTCCGTCCATGACAAATTGTTATCCAAAATAACTCCGAGATATTTAATGCTTTTTACACGAGTAACTTCAGTATTTGTAGCGGGATTGTTACTCCCAGTTTCCGTGTTAATTTGTAGCGAGAAATTATTGGGCTGTGAGGCCTCGTTTGTTGAAAAGGTAATATACTTTGTCTTGTTAAGGTTGAGTGTCAGTAGATTATTCTTGAGCCACCTCGACACTGTCTCCATTCCACGAGTTGCACCTGTATTTACTTCAGACCACGACGATCCATGGAATAGGATCACCGTATCATCAGCAAATGTTATTATTTTGCTTTGTGGGATTTGGAGGTTGCAGAGATCATTTATATATACTAGAAATAGCGTAGGACCAAGAACACTGCCTTGCGGCACGCCACACGATACAGGCAGGTCAGCACTAGTATATTCACCAATTTTAACTCGTTGAATCCTATTGGTTAGGTAGTTCTCAAATAGTCTTAGTTGTAAGTCCCTAACACCCATCAGTTCAAGTTTCGCTAAAAGAATTGGTATAGAAACTGTGTCGAAGGCCTTCGCGAGGTCAATGAAAACCCCAGCGCATTTCTCTTTATTATCGAGTTTATTTACGATGTATTGTGTTAGTGATGTTACTGCATCTTCTGTAGATCGTTTTGCTCTAAATCCAAATTGGTTTGACGCTAGTAAGTTATATTTTTCAAGATAGGTTATTAATCTAGAATTTATAACTTTTTCGAAAACCTTCGACACACCTGAAAGTACTGATATTGGCCTATAATTTCCAAAAACTGTAGGGTCTCCATCTTTATGAATTGGTGTCACAACTGCAATTTTCAAAGCATCAGGAAAAATACCCGTTGAAATAGACAAATTTATTATATAAGTAAGAAGTGGTACAATAAAACAGTTTGTTTTCTTTAAGGCTAAACATGAGATTCCATCCCAACCTGTCGCACAATTAGATTTTAGATTGCGAATTATGGAGTTGACTTCAAGTTCATTAGTAGGTAATAATACTAGGGAGTTTGGTGAGGATTTTTTCTTTATTTGTTTAGTTTGTCTGATAAGTTCATTTTGAGTTATTTCCAATTTGTCTAGTATTGTATCTGCAAGGTTCTGTCCTATGGTAGAAAAGAAGTTGTTAGTTTTGTTACATGCCTCAACTGGGCAGCTTTCGGTCTTAAATAGTTCGCTGGCGTTTACCGTAGTAGGCTTGATGTGAGATATTTCTTTAAGACAGTTCCAAAACCTACGCGGATTATTTGCATTTCTGCTAAGTTCTTCACTATCATGAATCCTTTTTAACTTTTTTAGAATGGAATTACACAGATTTCTATAACGTTTGTAGTTAATAAGGTTTTTAGGGCATTCAGGGTTTCGTTTTGCAAGAATATGGAGTTTATCACGTTTTTTAATACAGCGCAAGAGACCCGGTGTAATCCAGCTCTTAAGAATAGTTTTTGACCGCGGTAGTTTTATTTTGTGGGAGTTGTTTTGTATTGTTTCGTCTAGTATTCTAATAAACTCATTCGTCGCTTCATTTGGATTTGTATAATTATAAATATGGTTAATGTTCTGTTTTGTAAGTTCTAAGTTAATGGCGTCATAGTCGATACGTGTTTTGTAGGCGGCATTAGCTTTTTTAGCGTTAATTGGGTTTTGTAATTGAAGGTTTATAACCACAGGGCAATGATCAGTGATAAAGGTTTTTATGACCACTGTGGTATTTGAGTAATGACTCTTTAGAAAAATGTGGTCCAGGCAATTATTTTGTCTTGTAGGTAGACAATGGGTAGGTGTAAGGCCGTTAGTAGCCATCATATCTAGGTATTGCTGTGTCGAGTCATCAGTACAGGTTGGATTAATGTTGATGTTAATATCTCCCGTAATTATTAGGTTTGGTGGAAGATTTTTCTTTTGAGAAGAAAGATATTTGTCTAGTGATTTAATAAATATTTCTTTATTTTTGTACACTGGAGGACGATAAATGCAAAATATAGCAAAGAGCTTGTTCTTAAGAAGTAAGCAATTACATTCATCAATGAAAGGTTCTTCAACTTGGACTGTGTCACTGTCACGGACATAGACTACCACGCCACTGTTTTGGTTAATATGTTTACGAGTCTCAAATTTGGAATAGCCAGTTAATGTTGGAGCCGTCTTAAAGTCATCAAGCCAACATTCCGTTAGTACCACAAAGTCTATCTCTATATCCAGTCGATTTAGAAGGACTACAAGTTCATCGAAATTTCTAAAGATACTTCTAATGTTAAGTGTTAGTATTTTAATGCCTTTTGCTGTTGCAGTTATGTATTTATTCAATGAATTTGGTTCACATAAAATGGCATTTGGTACCGATAGAACATCGATTTCATTCTGGATGTCTCTAAGACAACTATTCATGTTCAAGCGTGAATTTTGATGACTTAACATTGAAACCGTTACGACAATTGTCGTAACCTGTACTCATGTGTAAGCTATGCCAAAAACATTTTATTACATCAATATTCTTCAAAATCAATATATTCAAATAAAGTTTCATCAAGAAATAAGTTTTGCCAAAAATATTCATTATTAATAAGCAAGTACGAGCATACAAAAGGTTAGTTGTTATGCATATTATAATGGTAAGTATTGTTAGATATTTGTAGTATAATATTTGTAGTATTTTTTTAGTATATATTTTAAAGTTAGGAGTGGTTAGAGACATTTTTAGTCAGGACATTGCTTTCAATTGATTTTCATTCCTAATTAATAGGTGTGACTCACCTACATCTTTTCGTAAATACACCCTGCCATTTGTTACCCAACAAAACTTGTATACTTTGGCTTTAGCGAACTCCCTGGACAGATAAAATAATCTTTTACATTTTGGAGTGAGATAATCAGAGATGTAAATGGATGTCTTTTGTCCATTTCGGCCAATAGTGTGTGTAGAAAACCTGCTATTCTGGTTATTAAGATTGAACTTTTTTTGATTGGGCGATTTTTCCCGGCGTCGAAACCTATTGATTACTGGATTCCACGATGAAGATAGCTTAAAACCCCCTCTCGATTGAAATTTTTGTGTTTCTATATTTCGATCGCTTCACGTACTATTCTAGGGTAATAGTGACGATCGGTGGAAAGTATCTTTGTGGTCATGCAGCTCAATCCAAATATGTCTCTAAGGTAAATCGCGTAAAGGCCCGTTAAAATTATAAAAACTATTATGAATATGCGCGATAGTTTAAAAAGTTTAATTTACTAACACTTTCACAAGTTGGTATTAGTGGAACCGGGACCGACGGATTAACGTGCTCTCCGAGGCACAGGAACGGTGGTGTTGTAAATCTATGACAAATGTACCTAAGAATAGTGTATTTCTCATTGGTACATTCCGGGGGAGGGTTTGAACCGACCTTCACCGACTGATCACATACGAGTATATTAAAGTGTTACATTTTATATACAAAATGATATTTTAAGAGAAAATAGCAACGCATACAACAACCGTAATTAATAGCAATTTTCCATTCATGTAGAGTTTGAAACAATGTATGAATAGTGTATGGTGTTCATACAAACAATGGGACGGGAGATCCGTAATGAAAAGATGTCCATGAAACATGTAGATCAAGAGTACAGTAGATTAAATCAGACCATCACTGCTTTCCAGTTTATTAAACATCCTAGGAAATTAACTTACGGATGTTTTGGACATAATTTAGACAGAGCAAAGAAAACAAAGATTTTACTTTATTATACAAAAACTATAATATTGAAGACAAATTTCTAAGCATTCCATGGATTCGGACAAATTTAACCATATATAGGGGCAATCATAAAGATAATAATAATATAAATTAATAAAAATTAACTGTAAACTAATATATACTTTCATCATATAAAATATTATAATATCAATAAACTAAATACTATACTAATAATACGCTACTAGTATTACTACTAATACTATACTAGTATTACGCTGTGTGGAGCCATTTAGAAAGTGTGAATACACAAGTTTTTTAAGTAATGTCGTTTTAGTTGCTTGCCGTATGTTGACAGGTAGATTATTCCACAAATTAGTAGCAACAACTACAACAGAGTTAGAGACAAATAAAGAGTGATGAGAGGGGACAGATAAAAGGGAGTTATGAGAAGAGTGAAGAGATTTATCATGGAAAGAAGAGAGATACTACTACAGAGCTACTCAGAGGCCCAATTAATGGGTACTGTAATAGCATGTGGTGGTTGCCTGTAATTGGTGCAGCATTTGTTTTCTGTCTTGGTTGTAAGTAAAAATCGATGTATCTTTTGTTGCTGTCACTGTTGGCGACCCTAATAAATAAATAAATAAATAGATAGGCGACTTCGCTCATATAATCTCATCAGATTATTAATTACAGCCCCTAGAACACAGATTACCGTCTACCACTCACCTCCAATGACCGTCAACATTAACATCTGAAGAATTTGCCCTTCACTCTCTATGGCTGGCCAAACTGGTTGGCAAGGATCTGATGTCATTTTTTTTAATGACAATTTATAAACGATCCTGTATTATTAGTAGAACCAGAATCGACGGCTTAACGTGGTCTCCGACACACGAGAACGATGGTATTGTATTTTTTATTTTATTATAATTTTCGCACGACATGTGACCTTCCACCCGCCTAATGGTAAGTGGCGCGCAAGGTACATGAATGTTAACAACTGGAATCAGACATTCATGACCGACATCAATCAGTCCCTACGACTATGCCAGCTTCACTTAATGCCTTTTTACACTTTGCTGAATTGAGGGAAAGGAATTAGGTTATAGAGCTCTTCAGAGCACTAACCATAGTATATATGACAAATGTACATAAGAAACGGCTATTTCTCATTGGTACATGCCGGGATCGAACAGACCTATTTAAGTAAAGCATTCTTACAACCGAGTAACTAATGGTCTCAGTATATAATCTACAATTAATTATTATAATAGACTGCCTCCATGGTCAAACGGTTAAATCCTCTCGGAACTAAACAATAAATTTAATTTGTTTGTAACATTTTTTAAATTTGATATGCTAGAGAAATCGACGAGCTCGCCACTAGTCATTATAGACCTATAGTAAAGTTGGCTAAATGTAAAACCGCTTCTTTAAAAATGTGGTTACTGACCACCATATTTTATACTCAACACGACATGTGACATCGCGCCCACCTGGTGGTAAGCAGTACGCGAGGTCCGAGAATGGGGGCAACTAACGCCACCCACTAACGACTGATATAAGTCTCTACCACTTTGCCGGCCTTACAAGATGTTTTTACACACTTCGCTTGAATTCCTGCGTCGTTTGGCGGCTGGCATTTTCGCGCGCGCAGTGGCGACATATTTCCTACTTGTGAGAAACCTGGCCCTTTTGCACGCCCGTCAGCCGGACGCCAGACAATGCTATGCTCGTCACCTGCTACCAATCAGTCATAATGCATAACGCCTGGCTCGTATGCTTCAACATTTAATGGTTACCCCATGCCCTGTCCGTAGTTACGGAAAGTGAACGCAACCTCTGTAAGAAGGCAAATACCTTAACACAGATTTCCCACTCCTCCCTGCGGGGGGTGTGAGAATACCAAACGACGAAAAAATATGTTTTTACACACTTCGCTTGAAGGACTCCAGATTATAGGAGTGGGGAAATTCAATGGCTGGGAGAGAATCCCATATCTTCAGCGTGAGACAGATGTAAGCTCCAAATTTATGAGTACGTGTACTGTGCGTGTGGTTACTCGCAAGGTGATGGTATTAGTATAAATAAAAAAATCCATGTGTTCAACTTAAGGTCACTATCCCCTTTGCATTCGACTAATGGACGACTAAAAGTGTTGGTCCGAAGTCGGTACAGCTTTCACAATAATGAAACAAATAAGAGTTTATATTTTGACAATATAATAATCATACTTAATAATCATTTAAAGTATTCTTATTTGTATTTAAGTAATTTATTGTTTAACTTTATATTATTTAAATATTATGAGTGTTAGGTACGGTCGAAATGTCAGTGACAAAGCTCGGCTCGCCATACACAATGCCATGTTGGTACCAACACTGATGTATGGAAGCGAAACGTGGATATGTCAGAATACGCATGAGAGTAGGGTTAATGCAGTAGAAATGCGGTCGTTGCGGCGGATATGTGGCGTCACTTTGGCGGACCGCATACGTAACGTCGAAATACGGAAAAGGGTTGGTATTAAGGAAAGCATAGGGACAAAAATAAGGAAAAGCATGCTACGATGGTTCGGGCATGTTGAAAGGATGAGCGATGAAAGATTGACGAACCAGATATATAATGCGAAAGTTGTGGGTAAAAGAGGCCCAGGCAGACCGAGACTCACATATCACGATCAAATAAATAAAACACTGACTGAAGGTGCATTAAAAAGTCTTCGTAACCAAAGGGCATGTATGAAGAGGTTAATGAATGTCGACAAAGCGAAAGAGGTATGTCGTGATCGTGTCAAATGGCTCTCAATTGTCTCTGCCTACCCCGCAAGGGATCTGGCATGAAGATATGTATGTATGTATGTTAGGTACGGTTATTTCTTTGTTTTAGAGGATGTGATTATTAAGTATGCAAATAGTTAATCGATTTTTAAATTTCCACGACATGACTACAAAGTTTTTTGACTTTAAATTTTTAGCGTCCAGTGCACAATGCAACAAACATTTTTCGGTCAAAAATCGTCGACAAAAAGTCTTAACTGATGTTATTATTGATCTCAAAATTATGAAGATGTAGCGGCGAAAAGCGTTCCCACAAATTAGCACTTAAATCGACAGTTTGCGTAAAACCTCGAGTGTGGTATGTCAAATTGTGTAACAAAAAATGTGTTCTGGTTGATATAATGTAAATGTATTATTTTGAATTTAATATTTTTCTAAATCAAGGATAGTTAAAAATACTTCTGTTACTATCAAGTAACAAAGATGACTACATATTATTTGTTTCCGAGTTAACACCAAGGTGTTCGTTTATAAATACTCGAGGTCTGCTGAAATATGCATATAATAAAATATCTAAGTAATAACCATTTTATTGTCACATTAAGTTCTATGTTATTGTATTGAATTCTTTATTGTTACATCGCACTATTAGTAATACTATAGGGCAGAAATTTGTATGACTTTAATATAAGTCAAAGTCAAAGTCAAAAGTCAAAGTCAAAATATCTTTATTCACGTAAACCTATTACAGGCATTTATGAAACGTCATTAATTTAATTATTTTGAATGATTCTACTCCTGCTAGTAGAAGACTAAGCAGCAAAGTGGTCCAATAAGTAAGCTGTTAGCAGAAGACCAGCAGCTTAGCAAATTCCAGTGACCTGTTAATGTTTAATCTGACTGAGAAAGGAATCTGCAAGGAAAACTCAGCTATATCAGATTTACAAAATAAAACATATACAGAACTGCACCACAACGATCAATTAATAACCTTTTAAATTTAGTTATCAGTACCTATGAGAAAACAATACCTGGTACAGCAGTAACCCACCAGGCAAGTCAGAATTAAGGTAGACTACATGCCTATGTGCAACCCGAAAGTCGACAAAACGCAAAAACCTCTGCTAATTTAAGAACAATAAATTGAACGTGTCCGGCAGAGGTCCCAGGCCCCCACAGCAGCACCCGATCACGGACATAACGCATGTGCCAGCCATCCCCCCGCTCAACCAGGCCCTTAGGGTGCGGACCGGGACCCGACACACGTGCCACCACTGCAATGACCTTCTAAGGAAGGGGCGACCACCGGACACGCCACACCATGAGAACCTGAACACTAAGAATGACCTTCGAGACACACACAAGCTAAACATAACAATTACTTCCTAAGTATCCAAATGTTGCCGTGCAATTCCGTTAACAAACTTATATATTAGTTAATAAAATAATAAATACATAATAGTAACTAAATGTTACATAAAAAATAATTATATTATAATAATAAGGTAATAAAAAATATTACTGTATCACAATAAACAGTATTTACTAATTAGTCAATAATGTATTAGTAACTAATTGTTACATTCAAAATATTTCTACATAACTGTAAAATAAATCAAAAATAAAAACAGTTTATTAAAAAAGAACCTAATGTGCTATTAACTAATTCTCTAATCTTTGCAGAGCGGCAATATTCCACACATCTTTGTCATTAATAAAATCATTAATTTTATAATATGCTTTTGCAATTAGAATTTTCTTAATACTACTCTTAAATTTTGTTTCCCCTAATTCTGTTACAGGTTTTGGTAATTTATTATATAGTTTAATACTATTAATCACAAAACTTTTATTTGTTTTTTGAAGCCTAAATTTAGGAATATAAAGCTTGTCAGCATTTCTTAATTTGCGAGAATGCATGTCTCCATTTTTTTTAAATAACTTTAAATTATTCCTTACATATAGAATATTTTCAAATATATATTGTGAAGGCAATGTCATTATATCAATGTCAGGAAATATGCTTCTGAGCGAGTCTCGATATTTCAGGCCATAAATTGCTCGAATGGCTCTTTTCTGGAGAATAAAAATAGAGTCTAAATCTGCCGCTGAGCCCCACATTATGAGACCATAAGTCATAATGCTGTGGAAGTAGGCGAAGTATACTAGTCTTGCTGTTGCCACATCAGTCAGCTGCCTAATCTTTCTGACAGCATATGCAGCTGAGCTCAACCTATTGCATAAGGTATTAATGTGAGCTCCCCACTGCAGTTTGGGATCAACTGTGATGCCCAAGAATACAGTGGATTCAACAAATTCAAGAGCAGAACCGCCCAACATCACACTGCAGTCGATTTTTGGCACGTTAGGCAATGAAAACTTAAGGCATTTTGTCTTATTAGAATTCAAAACCAAATTATTAGCCGTAAACCATTCCGATATATATATATATTATACTAGCACGACATGTGACCTTGCGCTCACCATATGGTAACATCAGATACTCATGACTGACATCAGTATCTAACACTATGATGGCTTGACTGGGCATGACGGCAATTCGAGCCTGATCCCAAAACGCGTGCATGCACTATAGAGGGTTTATCGGCACGAAAGGTGGATACTTCCCCGCACCGACAGACAGGGTAAATTACCACTATCAGTCCGCCTACTACCTATTTGTTGTTCTCGTTGGAAGTATGCTCCATTTACAATGATGTCAAATGCCATTTTTTACGTTCACGGAGAACTTATATTGTAAGCTTGCCATGGTGATATTTATATAAAAATAGCACCGCTTGAAACAAGACTTACTATAACGTCCTATATGTATATCATCTAAGCAATAATAAAAAAATCACACACGCATAATTAACTCATAATAATTTTATGCTATATAGGTAATAAATATTGTGATGTATAATTAGTTCTTTTATTTTATGCGATATCTATAGTATAAAGGATCTTTGGGCGTGAACGATAGAATGGCCTTTTTCCGGGCCTTCTGTTTCGGCAATAGAAAAAATCCACAAAGTGAGTTTCTATTGCAAGTTGTACAGATGCACAATCAAACCGGAAGAAAACAAGCACTGTGCTATACCTTGTTCCGGTCAATGCATAGACTTATATAATCTATATAGACCTGGCTTCATGGATCTTTTTATAGATTTTTTACACTTAATTTTCGATGGTATAATTGGCTAAAGATAAAGAACTCTTGAAGATAAGGGTAGATTCTGCAAAAAAATGTTGTCGTAATATACCCTTTGATTAAAACAATACGGCACAAAATATATTTTTCACTACACAATGCGGTTTTTGAAAGAAGAAGGATGACAACCGTGAAGATAAAGATAGATGATGAAGGACAGGTAAATGACATGATATATCTGGGCAGTGTTTTCACTGCGGCTAGCAAGTATGGTAGGGATGTTGAAAGAAGAGTGAATGTGGGAAATAGTGTCTATGGTGCCCTGGGGTCACTGATCGCCAGTTGAAATGTCAGTGATAAAGCTCGACTCGCCATACACAATACCATGCTAGTACCAACACTTATGTATGAGAGCGAGACGTGGATATGTCAGAATACGCATGAGAGTAGAGTTAATGCAGTATAAATTAGGTATTTGCGTCGGATATGCGGCGTAACTTTGAAGGACCGTATACGTAATAACGAAATACGCAAAAGAGTAGAGAGGTATAAAAGAAAGCATAGGTACAAAAATAAGGAAAGGCATGCTCTGATGGTTCGGCCATGTTGAGAGGATGAGCGAAGAGAGATTGACGAAACAGATATATAATGCGAAAGATAGAGAGGCCCTGGCAGACCAAGAATTGCCTATCACGATCAAATAAATAAAACATTAGCTGAAGGTGCATTAAAGCCATCGAAACAAAAGGGCATGTATGAAGAGGTTGATGAATGTCGAAGAAGCGAAAGAGGTATGTATGTCGTGATTGTGACAAGTGGCGCTCAATTGTCTCTGCCTACCCCGCAAGGGGTTTGGCGTAAAGATATGTATGTATGTACTTGCCATAGCAAACACGTCTACAAGAATATAACACAAAAAAAAATGACTTGCAATCTTAAAACACACGCAATATAAAACTAAAAGCCATTTTTTACCTGACTGCGCGACACAAAGAATGGTTATGTGTTTATCAGGACATGTATGTATATATGTATGTATGTTTGATTTGTGTATATACTGTGTATGATTTACGCCAATATCACGCGAGTGTCACTAAATATATGACATTAATTAAATTTTGTTAACACTACAAACAGACGCTATATTGTGGAAAATTAAAAAATGAATGTTGACGAATTATATTGAGTGAACTATAATCGAATAGGTATAGTTTGCCACTTGTCATGATTGGCCTATAGTACGAGTAAAGTTGGCTAAATATGAATCCGCTTCTTTATGATACTTTACTTTACGTTATATATGTATATGTATATATATTAAAATAAATGTAAAATGAGCAATGTTATCATCATTTAATGTTATCTAGCGCAAATATAATCTGGATGTATCCCACGATTATAAAATTATCAAACGGAAAGTTTTGCAACCATTTCTGCAATGTCACGATGATTTAAAATAAATTGGTAAGAAATGTAATTATTTGACTTTATTTTTTATAACCGTATGTATATTTGTTGTAGTAATTTTAGGTTTCTAAATTTAAATTTAACCCCAAAAACTAGTCTTATAAATAGAAAAAAAAACTTGTTTACGAACACTACATTATTTTTTATATTTTTAGGCTTGTCCTTATGTTTATAGGTCAACGTAAAAATTGATTGAAAATAGTTTTCATATGCGAATAACGGTATTTAAAAGTTTCATCCGCAAAATTCGTGTGATATTGTTTTGCTGAATTCAGCGGACTGCTGCTCTGACTTGTATTGAAATGTATTGCAATACAAGCAAATGCCGTGCTATAGAATTTGCGCTGAATCTAGCGGAATGTAGGCTTTTTACCTGACTGAACGACGCAATGAAGGGTTATGTGTTTATCAGCCTATGTATACATGTATGTATGTATATATGTATGTATGTATATATGTTTGTATGTATATATGTATGTATATATGTATGTATGTATGTTT
Organism: Tinea semifulvella; assembly: GCA_910589645.1. Classification (NCBI taxonomy): domain Eukaryota; kingdom Metazoa; phylum Arthropoda; class Insecta; order Lepidoptera; family Tineidae; genus Tinea; species Tinea semifulvella. Next base: position 5,228,125 of record OU342604.1, read on the forward strand.
GTTTGTTTGTAGCACACTGGAGAACAAACGCATAGGCCCATTTTGATGATTCTCACGTATATCGATTCGTCTTCATCACGAGAGTGTCACTGATGATATGACATATATATATATATATATATAATAATAATATAAATTTCGTTAAGACGACACCCAGACGCTATTTTGTAGAAAATAAAAAATAAAATGTCGACGAACTAACTTATATTAAGTGGGGTATCGAAGTGAGGTTTCTTTTTTTTTTTTATTTAGAATGACTATTTATTTAATAGTTTATTAATAAATGTACAATTACTTAAAATTTAATTTGTAAATATTTTTTTTCTTTTATTTTTAATTTAGGTAATATTTTAAACCCGACGGCATGACCGTTGGACCGAAGAAACTTGACAGGTCAGTCCTTGTGGAATAATAATAATAAAAATCTTTATTGGATAAAAACTAAATTAACTTAAAATTAATGTGCACGGGCGAGCTTTATGCCCTAAGGCATTTTCCACCAGCTAACCTTTGGGAGTTTTAACGGATTACAGGCAGAGTGCCAAGTACACATAAATGTTCTCATTGTCCCGAAGGTCTGACAGGCAGAGAATGTCAAGCGACATTATGTCACGCCTTTAGTTTTAAATAAAATAAATAAATATTTATTAACAAAAATAATATTTTATACTAATATTACATAAACTATATAAATATATGTAGTAAAGTATAGTATCATCACGACCGTTTCCCTTCTGGGGTGGTCAGAAACCACGCTTATAAATAAGCGGATTCACATTTAGCCAACTTTACTATAGGCCAATCATGACAAGTGGCAAGCTCGACGACGTCTCCAGCGTACCAAAATAATAACACAAATAAATTAAATTTTACGAGTATGTAAATAAATACATTTACATTAATAAATATTTTTGTGTCCCGACCAGGAATCGAACCCGATACCTCCGAGTCTAAATCCACAGACTTAACCGCTAGACTACGGAGGCAATAATATTGAGTATATCTCTAATACAATACAAATTCAAAATTCAAATTCAAATTCTAAATATTTATTGTCAGAATTGTTTACATGTAAAATTTCAGAAACATTATCTTCATATACATTATTGTTGAAACAATCTGCCCAAATTAGGCATACAATATTTAATATTTTTACTAAACAATACTATATTATATTATTATTATTGCTTTTAATACAAATTAGTTTTAAATTTGAAACCTATGTCAAATTAACATATTATCCAAACATTTTATTTTTAATATACCTACTACTTATTTACTAATACTAATAAAAATTGTCAACTACAAGGTGCAAATGTCATAATTAAAACTAAAACAATAACAATCAGCAATACAAATAACAAAAATAGGTACTCAATTTAATTCGCTGTCATTTATTTAGTCCATATATTATAGTAACCCTTTTGGATCAATAATTTACAAGATTACAAGCGATAAAGCATGTTAAAATTTTATAATGTGAGTCATCTTCGCAGTCCCTAGGCACCTCACCCCTCCCACCCCCCGGATAAAACGCTATATTGTTTATTTACTATCAAGTTTTGCAACATGAGAATAGTCATGTAATAATAGTAAAGACTTGCACTTTGTGTGCGTAATATTCCCATAATAGAGTTTAAGCGACAGTGGGAAGACGATTTTAGAGTTCCGTAGGACATTTTAAATATTTTGTGCATGTATTTGTAGTATGCTTTAAGGACTAAGCTCTATTTTATTTTATGAAAAGAAAGTTTAAAACATATCGATTGGGTATTGCGTAACAGAGAGGCATTTAAAAACAATGCAAAGAGCTGTCACAAATATTTCATGGCCGTTTGATTCTAGCTATTAAATATGTGGATTTAGACGCAGAGGTAGTGGTCAGGACACAATAGTTTATTTATGATTTTTCTCGAGTCTGGTACACTAAAGACATCGACGAGTTTGTCGATGTTATAGTAAAGTTAGCTTCTTGTTTCTGGTCAGAAAGATATCAGGATACCGTCGTGATTAAATTTAACTTTTTTTCCGTTGACATTCGTAATTATGGGCCTATGTACTTATTTGTATTTATAAGTTAGTAGTTAGCTAGTTAGATCACTGGTTTTCTCCATATTCCTATATTAACTTGTGGAATCGTTAATAAATTTTTATAAAAAAATTACATCTTATACTCGCCAAGCCGTCTGGCCAGCGTGGCGAGTGTAGGCCAAATTCTCCAGTTCTGGAAGGCCCATCTCCAGCAGTGGAGGTCTAGGACGCTGTGTTCTAGGGGATGTAATGATAGTTATGTTTGAGAGGCATGTTGTTGATGGATAGCCCGGGCTTATAGGTGTATATAACAATTTGCCTTTACAGGTTCACACAAGTAGCATGCATTTAGTTTTTATACAAATATGTAGTGAACATAAAGAGAAACGAACTGCCAAAAAATTGTTACCATTATGTTAATAATTATGTCTAGTGCTGTATGGTTTATCTAATAAGACAAAATAAAAAAAATACTATCCAGTGCTGATCTGACCAACCCGCATAAGTACTCATAGTTTATTCTGGCCTAAAAACAAAATACAAATGTATGTTGACTTTTATTAATTTAGAATTTACTATGTCTCTTCTTGATCAAATCAGGATTAGAATTATACAAAAAGTATAAATATAAATTTAAATTACCTACGGAACCATGTTACAATTAACCCAGTAGTGCTTGTCCGATTTTCTTCTGATTGTTAGTTGATAGTGCATACTGGTGGAACGAATGGCCTACTTAGCGACAATGTTGGTTGGGTAACAGCGAGCATGCAAGAAATGCACTTTTTGCAGAAACTCTGACGAAATTGGCTTCAAGAACAAATGTGCTATTGTGTTTTAAGACTTATATGAGGTTTTATTTTTTGTTTTTATTGTAATTGACGACTATTATGTTAAGCTGTTTTGGTCCATTGTTATACTTTTCTATGTATAGGTTTATCCTTGTTTTTTTTTAAAGTACCTCCTAGGTACAGAGTAAGGCGCCAGAGTAACTTACTTATTTGAAAGGTCATTAAAAACAAAAGTACTTCAGTTATTGTTTTAATTTTTATTTTATTTAAGAATACAATATCCCATTTTTTTATACAGACTTGAAAATGACATCGGTTAAATGGCGACCCCAATATATCTTACATACACTGTTGGGAGCTGTTTAAGTAATGTGAATATACCAATTTTTTAAAGAGATTTTATTGGGCGCTTGGCGAATTTCTACCGGCAAATTGTTCTACAGATTCGCGGCCACCACTGCGAAAGAGTTTGACTTGAAGCTAGAGTGATGAGATGGGATAGACAAAACAGAGTTTATCACTTACCTACCACAATGGCTAAGATAGCGAACGTTATCAAATGTTGAGACTGCCAGCCCAGTTTTACTTACTTAGTCGCAAACTGCCTCCGTGGTCTAGCGGTTAAGTTCGTGGATTTAGACTCGGAGGTACCGGGTTCGATTCCTGGTCGGGACAAAAAAAATATTAATGTAAATAAATACATTAATTTATTTGTAATATTTCTCGAGTTGGGTACGCTGGAGACATCGACGAGCTTGCCACTTGTCATGATTGGCCTATAGTAAAGTTGGCTTAATGTGAATCCGCTTATTTATAACCGCGGTTTCTGACCCCCCTAAAAGGGAAACGGTCGTGATGATACTTTACTTTACTTTTTAGTCGCAAACGTTATTAGTAAATTTCGTTATTTACTTCAGAGATTGCGTCATAATTACAAAATATTATTCAATTCTCAACTCTATAAGCGCTCGACCTTTGCGGCCATGCAAATATTAACCCTATTAGCGTGATATACGTATATCTCTGCTCGACCAGGACTACAGTAAAACTATCTTATCGTCTTAAATCCTAAAATTTATTAATTTTATTAGTATAATACTATACAATATCTATTTATATAGGCTTTTTAATTATTATTATTATTATTATGTTTTTTCACAATTTCTTATTTTTTCTTAATGTTTAGTTTGTTATAACTTTGTACATTCTATAATTATATATCCTATCTGTGGATAACGGTGTTAATTGTATAATTACCTGTACTATGTAATCTATATTTGTATTGTATCCTTAGGTATACGAGTATTACTATCATATAAATATCGACAAAAAAGCTTAGCTGGCTTTATCTCCAAATATGCAGCAGTAGCGGGCATCAATGCATGAAATCGGAAGTGGAATAATTTAATCGATTTACTCTTAATACCGATTTTGAAAGTACCAGCGCGGATTGGAGCGATTTTGCAACATTATTCACGTGAACATTTTCAAAAATTCTACACAACATAAAAAAAAGATTGAAGATTCATTGATGAATTGAATGAAGTTGTTCTCTTCGCTCTTCCTCTAATAATTAATTAAAAATCCCGCCACATTCGTCCAGCAGATGTTCAGATTCTTATACAGTATCAGCTGCTCGCCAGTGGAACCGACTCCCTCTTCATATTCGTAAAGCACCATCACTGATATGTTATAAAAATTTGCTCACTAAACACTTTCACAAAAAGCAAGACGAGTCTACATAACTTGACTAAATCGGTATATTATTGTATATATATATATAAATATAGTATGTAACCAATATATGTATGTGTTATCTATGTATTGTATGTATTTATATTATAGATTTATTATCGTTCTTTTTTTTTAGTTATAAGTCTCTTCTCAATAAATCTCTTGATTTCAAATATTAGCGGTCATGCACCTTACAATCCCTGCTCACTAGTGCTCACATCTCCCAAAGGTTAGCTGTTAGAAAATGTTTTTAGACATTAAGCTCGCCTATGTACTGTAAAATGTATTATTTTCCTGTGCAATAAAGAATTTATCTATCTATCTATCTATGAATTTTAGTCTTAATTAAAAGCTAACTATCTCTTATTGCCTCCGTGGTCTAGCGGTTAAGTCTATGGATTTAGACTCAGAGATATCGGATACGATATCTGGTCGGGACACAATAAATCATTTAATTTATTTGTAATATGCTTGGGTTTGGACTTATCATGATGGCCTATAATAAAATTGGCTAACTGTGAATCCGCTTCATTAAAATACAAAAAAAAAATTTCGCGCCTCCGACATTCACTCGATTTGCTCAAATGAAACTGACAGTTTTCTATAGAGATCTGTCGCTTTTCATTCGAATATTTGAAACCGACACGCAAGTCGAAAGCGCCAGAATTAGGCCCCAGAGTTGATCATATGTATTATTTTTTGCCCTTGGATACTTAGGGCCGGTAACTGAATCCTTCCTTAGTAACATTTCTTCACTGAACTACAAAAACATGTATAGGAAATTTGTATTTAAGTGACCAAATCCCACTAAGGAAGAATTCAGTTACCAGTCTGGTCAAAATTCATCTTACATAATAAATTTATTAGATTCACCATCAGACCATAGATACAAATGCGAGCGGCTCGGTTTTAAGAACGTTGTACATTTGTCATAGATTTACAACACCACCGTTCCCGTGAGTATATCCTCCTCTTTAAGCCTTCCCGATTCCACTCTTAGATTAAATCATCGAACAAGGCAACGCAAGAAAGAATGAATTAGTCTATAACAGTCGGTTAAGGTCGTGTTTAACTTATTTCAAATTTATTATTTTGGTGATTCACGGACAATATGCTGACCTGCGTGCTACGGAAGTGAAAAACATGTTCTTCTTCGACATTTTTCGTCATCATCATTTTAATTTCGTAAATAAATATTGATTAACATTCTAGAAGCTGTCATTAAGAAATAGTTCTGCTCCTCGATCATAGATGGCGCTTTTGTAGTTACACAAATTTATATCCTTAAAATCATTAAACATAAGGTTTGGCTTCAATTATAGCTCAGTTGACCATTATTGACATCAAATCCTCGCCAGCCCGTCGTGGTGTGTGTCGTCTGTGTAGGCCAAATTCTTCAGATCTATGTTCTGGAAGGCCCATCTCCAACAGTGGATGTCTAGGATGCTGTGTTCTAGTGGCTGTAATTTTAATCATAGCTACCAAACTGTAAGAAGCAAATTGAAATTAGCGGAAATTACCACTCAATTTCACTAAGCTCGGAAATAAATGAAAACTGCATAGGTTTTATTGAACCACACGTAATTAGCCGTATTGTACCGCAGTTGTTCGCTCTATATAGCCCACTGTTCTATTAGGGTGGTTGGACATTAAACAAAATATCGCGTAACGTTTGGCGAACGAGATTTGCCAAATGGACTTTAAAAATATAACCTGCCGTCATTATTACTTATAAATCATGATATTTATTTGAACATACATATCTTCACGCCAAATCCCTTGCAGGGTAGGCAGAGACAATTGAGCGCCACTTGTCACGATCACGACATACTTCTTTCGCTTCTTTGACATTCATCAACCTCCTCATACATGCCCTTTGGTTTCGATGGCTTTTTAATTCACCTTCAGCTAATGTTTTATTTATTTGAACATGATAGGCAAGTCTCTTATGTAATTCTATTGATAGAATCAAACAACTTTTTCTAAGAAACTATCTGTAGTAAGTGATCCTTTTGCTTTTCCATACAAACTGTTAATTCTAAAATAGACAATTTGTATGACAAACTTTTTTTTTGTAACTTCCGAAATGTGGTTTCTTAATTATAAATTGTTTGTTTCTATCAATAGAACTAAATTAGTCCAAATTAAGAGCATACAAGTCAAATAAAAACATTCTGAAATATCGCAAGCACGGCAGAGGAATAAGTTTTACTAAATGTATATTCAAATAAATATCATAATTTATAAGTAATAATGACGGAGGCTTATATTCTTAAAGCCTATTTGTCAAATCTCGTTCGTTCCATCCAGAAGAAAATTATGTATTACACTTTGATTGGAAAGAATATTTAAAATAGGAAGACGGAAAAGAATCCAAAATTTTGCGAGCGAAGTTTATAAAAACCATTAACGCTACATTACGATTAGTCTGTACACGTCCTTAATTCCCACTAGACTATAAACGTCACTCGACACTGGTCGCAACGCGTTTTGAAAACAATTGCCATTAAATTTTAGATAATTGAATTCCCCGACCACCACGTGTGCGAGTATATATATATACTCGGAGGCATTTCATAACAGCTCAGCTGTTGGAGATGCGCCTTCCAGAACATATATCTAAAGAATTTGGTCTACACTCGCCACGCTGGCCAGACGGGTTGGGGAGGATCTGATGTCAATTTTTAATGACAATTTATTAACAACTAGCTGTTTGACCCGGCTTCGCTCGTGTAGTAATCTGGTCATCATGTGCCATCGATTTGGTAGATGTGGCAAATGACATAAAGACTATATAGGTACTTTAGTTGAAAAGAGTTATATGCCATTTGAAAGACAAAACTCTACCAATTTATGTTTCAAAGTTATTTAAATATTGTTATGGGTAAACTATAAAAGGTAGACATATGCTCTCGCGGACTTTTTTAAAAATAATGTTAAGATGAACAATTCATCCATAGAGCATTTTTGTATAACTTTAACTATATGCTCAGCGCACGCCACGGAAGGCCTCAGAAACGATACTTTTCCCCCGTTTTTAAAACATTTTTGGTTACTGCTCCACAACTATAGGACCTAGCGTGATATTATATAGCCTATGTTACTTCTGAATAATGCAGCTTTCTAATGGTGAAAAAATTATTGCAATCGGTCCAGTAGTTTTTGAGTTTATTCATTACAAACATACAAAAATACAAAAATATAGATTCCACAAGTTGGTATTAGTGGAACCGAGACCGACGGCTTAACGTGCTCTCCGAGGGACGGGAACGGCGGTGTTGTAAATCTATGACAAATGTACGTAAGAATAGTGTATATCTTATTGGTACATGTCGGGGAGGTTTGAGCCGACCTTTGTAGGATTTTAAGCGTTCCCACAACCGAGCCACCACCACGCCTATGATGGACGTAGTGTGCCGAGGACACTCGCTGCGTTCCCCCGTTGAACGGCGAGGCTGACCCTTTGAGCAAAATATTTTCTACTTAAAGGGTCACCCGTCGCCAAGTGGAGTTTTTCCCCAAGCTCACGAGAGAACGCCAGAGCCTTTTTCCATATAAGCAAATCATTCAAACGTTTCTGAACCTTAAAACAAAATTAACCACGTACTGGGCAATAGATTGGGGCAAATAAACGATTAATAAAAGAATTATCGCTATTTAAAGGGTCACCCGTCGCCAAGTGGAGTTTTTCCCCGAATTCAGCCATAGATCAGTGGCCTTAGATTAAAACCAAACCATTGCGCGTAGAACTGGGAAACTACGTCTAATTGACACACTTGAATCAGTAGCAAGGTCAGTAGTAAGCTAGATGTTGAGCCGTAAGGATGCCACACGCGCGCTTCTATTACTATTCTGTCACACTCGCGTCAAACTGTTCTCTGACGAATACTATCTCTTGTTAACGATATCTGTGATGCAACTGTTGGTTTGCGTGTAGTCGTATATCGGTTCCGCATATTATAGTGAACAATATCCGCGGAAGAGACACAGGCTTATAATATATTTGTTCCCATTTCTCACAAGGTACTTACCAGAATTTTATAAAATTTGCTTTTAAACCATTATATATGACATTAAATTCCTGGCCATTGGTCAGTTTTAAATTTAGTAGCATTGGAAAGACTAAAGCCAACATTATCGGTTTAAAAGTTTCATAGGGGACAGCAATAATTCGTCCACTGTATCAAACGGCTGCAGCAGTCTTTTCGCAGATGTACGAAACTGCCAGACACGGCAGAAAAGTTATTTTACTTACTATAAATATCAGTAAGTTTGTCACCAAATATTACAATATTTCATGTCAATTACGAAATAGTAAGTACGTTACAAAACTACACCATTATCCTTCTTAAGGTATACTTAACTATGTGTACATTTATTACGATTCCACAAAAAAGTGTATAACAATCTCCAATAATAAGAAATAATAAATAATCCATAAGTTACAATTAGGGTAGGTACTAAGAAGAGCCTTTAAGTAAGCAAGCTTTACTTAAAAAAAGAAAACCTAAATAGGTCGGTTCGAACCCCGTCATGAATCAATAAGAAATATACTTTACTTAGGTACATTTGTCATTTATTTACAACACCACTATTCACTTGCCTTGGAGAGCATGTTAAGCCATTGCCGGTCGCGGTTTTACTTATACTAACTTATGGAAGCGTTAATAAATTGTCATTACAAAAGTGACATCAGAACTTTTCCAACCCGTCTGGTCAGCGTGGCGAGTGTAGACCAAATATCTCAAAAATGTTCAGGAAGGCTTATCTCTAACAGTGGAGTTCTAGAACTTTGTGCTCTAGCCCTGTGACGATGATGATGAAAAAAGGTAAATAATACAATAGTTGCAAAATATATATTTTTTGCAGTAGAAATAAGAATAATAAGTTTATGCATAAAATCATTACAGCCCCTAGAACACAGAGTTCTACAACTCTACTGCTGGGTCTTCCAATAAAAAAGGAACCCGAACCTTTTTATAACTATAGTAAATAAAATAGGTAATTGTCACCCTTCTCTCGCTTTCCTGCTGTACACATTTCCAGCTGCGCATTCGGCATTGAATAGAATACCTAGACAAATAATAAAATATTTGTATATTTTAAATTCGGCTACGACTGAATCCAGTATTTATTTACAATTGCCCACTCTAGTAATACAATGATCTATGGCAGACTAAAGCCGATTGGGAAGTTGTATTTCTTCGCGCGACAGTACCAGCAGACGTGGACTAAGTTCTAAATATGTCAAAACTTAGTTGATTTAATTCACACCAGTTTATACGGACGCAGACGTCCTGTAGAAAACATTTTTAAAGTCCTTTCAACGCTAAACTTATGTTCTACAAGTATTTATTGAATTATAGTGCGTTTAGAACAGAAGGCATATAGGTGTAGAATTTTTTATTTCTTATTAAAATTTGGGGAACTTTCAGTTATAATACATTTATGTATTTATGTTTAAATTACAGTAAATCCAATTAGCAATACATATTTACATCGACTATTTAACTAGAAAAATAATCGCCAGCCTTCCTGTCTCCATACTTTTTGTCGTTGCACATCGGCATGTAGTCTACCTTAATTCTGACTTGCCTGGTGGGTTACTGCTGTACCAGGTATTGTATTCTCATAGGTACTGATAACTAAATTTAAAAGGTTATTAATTGATCGTTGTGGTGCAGTTCTGTATATGTTTTATTTTGTAAATCTGATATAGCTGAGTTTTCCTTGCAGATTCCTTTCTCAGTCAGATTAAACATTAACAGGTCACTGGAATTTGCTAAGCTGCTGGTCTTTTGCTAACAGCTTACTTATTGGACCACTTTGCTGCTTAGTCTTCTACTAGTAGGAGTAGAATCATTCAAAATAATTAAATTAATGACGTTTCATAAATGCCTGTAATAGGTTTACGTGAATAAAGATATTTTGACTTTGACTTTTCCGTTAGTCACCTTGGCAACTTCTTCGCCAGGCGCTTTGCTGACTCGCTGCGCTCCCCCGTTGAAGGGCGAGGCTGAATTTTTAACAAAATATTCGATTCGAAGGGCCAACCATCGCCAAGCGGAGTACTTCCTCAAGCTCACGAGAGAATGCCAGAGCCTCCTCGGAGTACGAAGTCAACGTTTCGACTTACATGTATACATACCATAAAATAAGCAGTGTACATAAGTTTATTTTCAATATTTTTTATTAAGCTATTGCATAGCTTATATCGCGGGCTTAGAGCGCGGCGACCGAATCAAGAAATTCCGTAACGAAAATAAACCTAACACCCCCCACTCCGACCGGCACAGTGCAGCGGTGCAGCGTTGAAAGCCGTGCATCGTCTAACGTCGTTTCAGTTCGGCAGACTTCGGCACGGTGCTTGAGTGCGTGCGACTAGACGTATGCGTGTAGACTAGCTGCTAACTGCTCATAACTGATTCTATCTTTTTTTTTTATACTAGCACGACATGTGACCTTGGGGCCACCTGATGGTAAGTGGCGCGCAAGGTCCATGAATGTTAGCAACTGAAGCCAGATACTCGTAACTGCCATCAGTCCCTAACACTATGCCGGCTTGACTAGATGCTTTTTCACACTTCGCTTGAAGGACTCCAAGTTATAAGAAAGTGGAAACACAGAGGCTGGAAGAGCATTCCACATCTTTATCGTACAACAGATGTATGAGTCCCCAAATTTATACGTACGCGAAGGGATGGTGACTACGGTATGTGGGTGCATATTCTGACCTGTGCGTGTGGTTCGGTTGCGGAATGGAGAGGGAGGGATTAGGTTATAGATTTCTTCGGAGCACTCACCACCGTATAGCCGGTAGAACACGCTCAGAGAAGCCACATCTCTTTTAGACACAATGCTAGGTGAGACAGCGTGCTTTTTGGCCGCGTCCACGAGTGAGTTCGAACCCGCGACTAGTAGAACCTTAACGTGTATGTAAAAACTTGAATTAATATCATAGAAAAAAAAAATACTGCATAAATAAAATATATTAATAATTATAATTGCATAAGTTGATAAAAAATGCTATGCAATAGCTTTTTTTATTTTATTTATTTGACTCCTTACAAACTAATGCAAGCTATAAGTCCGCCTATTTCAGATTGAGTAAAATGTTTTTTTTTTTGTGAAATTCATCACCCATTTCGAGAAACGGTTTAATTAGTATAAACCGTCGAATTACCATTTGGAACACATTGCGCGGTGTAGTACATCGTTTATGCCACTGGTTGACCGCTCTGCATTTGCATCGTGGTTGAAAAAGCTATTCGAACAGGAAAAACATTGACTGGATATCAGAGTAGCGATATAATTAAATTAATACTCGGATACAGATATAAAGTCCCGTCGGTCGGGGTGAAATGATGGGCACATCGCTGACTGCATTTTCCCGCTAAATTAGAATACTGATAATTTGGGCGAAGAAAGAGCCAGCCATCTTAAAACTTTTTGGCGTTTGAATGTTTCTACAGCAAACGGTACAAATATGTAATCTTTTAATATGAATGAAACTGCCTTCGTGGTCTAGCGGTTAAGTCCGTGAATTTAGACTCAGAGGTACCGGGTTCGATTCCTGTTTAGGACACAAAAATATTCATTAATGTAAATGTATACATTTAATTTATTTGTGATATTTCTCGAGTTTGGTACGCTGAAGACATCGATGAGCTTGCAATTTGTCATGATTGGCCTATAGTAAAGTTGGCTAAATGTGAATCCGTTTATTTATAAGCGTGGTTTCTGACCACCCCGAAAAGGAAAAACGGTCGTGATGATACTTTTTTTATATTGGTGAATCTGGAGCAGTACATGATAACCATTATTTGGAAAGAGAAACAATAAAATAATAAAATAAATAAAATAATCTTGTCACCGTAGGAGACGACAAGACGCGATGTTATGTCTTTTAAAAACTTTTTGGCGCTTCAATGTCATGGGCCTAAAGTTTCTACAGCAAACGGTACAAATATGTAATCTTTTAATATGAATATATACTGCGCTGCTTGCCGGACTCCGCATTTTTCGCCGCAGCCCCCAGCTTTATGCGCTGTCTCCCTGAGGTGTGACGCAGCAAGGGTGTCGACGCACATGGCGTCCCACACCAGAGCACGTCCTCGTTCCCAGGGGACCAACGTACATATAATTATTAATTAATTGCCCTGATATCCTACAAACCATTGAAACAAAAATCTTTATGATCGTCTTTGAAATATATTTATAATTCGTACACCAACACTATACTGCGTGGCATTTATCAAAGAGCAAATATTATTATATTATAATCTAGAATGAAAATAAAGAACTACGTTTTTTTATTTCAATTATTCAGTAGTAAAATCTTAAGTTACGGTGCAGAAAAGTTTTCCTAAAAATATCGCCACTCATACACAGTCTAATCAAGTAGGTAGCGAGAGGTCAGCGATCGCGAGAACGTTGACTTACGTAATTCTTTCTCTCTCTATTTCGTCTCTCGGCTGTGGACGAAAACAATTAATAATAATACTCCCCAGCCCAGACGCGGCCTTATTCACCATGCAGTGGTGTTTTCTTTTTCGGATAATGATTTAGATCTTTAAAAAAAGTGTCCTTTTTCATTTGAAATAGAGGTTCTACTAATAAATCCCGAAGCCTAAAAACAAGCTCTAATCAGCCGGATTTTAGTGGCTTTGGTAACGTTTTGTAATTTTTTAATTTTGGTTTTGTGTTGCTATATTTCTATTGTAATATTGTATGGGCTGTAAATCCTAAGAATTAATACAAATCGTAAACACCAAGGCCAAGAATCGCAGAGCAAGTCGGCAACTTGAGAGACGTAATGACGTGTTGAATGATCATTCACGATGCATTCTCAATCAATATTACAACAGTTTTAATTGATATAAATTACGAAACCCACCGTTCCCATGCTTTGCAGATTTGGTTAATCCGTGTCAATGCCGAAATCAGATCATTAGGAAAAAGTAAGGGGCGAGCGTGGCGTAAAAAGGTCAAATTCTTAATAAATTTATTCTCCAAGGCCTAATTTCAGCAATAGGATCTAGGACTGTGTGGAGACGCTGTAAAGGTAAAAAATCAAATCAAGAATAAAAGCCCAATCCATACATAAAAGTCAATGAAAAAATCGTTAAATTAATAGTCAGTGAATAATTTAATTTTTAATTACCTCTGATAGATATTGAAATTGTCTTGGTACATAAAATTATTAAATTAATTTTACGAATATGAATTTATACGTTGGGTATCAATTTTTTTATATATATAGTATCTACCATTTCAATTATTTTTTATATTATAAAATAAACGTTTATTTTTCAAAGTACATTTTTACATTTTACGAAGGCCCCTAATCTTAGCGTGATGCCTGTGTCTCAGGCTGCCCCGCTCTTTATATACGAATTGTGTCAGTGTTGTGTGGAATAATAAATAGATAGATAAATATAATATATTTTAATACATACATACACCTTTTATAATAAATAATTATATATTATATTATAGATATATAAACATTAATAAATATATACATTTAAAAAAAAAATGTGTTTCCTTTCGAAAGAAAGAAAGTAACACTTTTATTATCGCATAAGATAGATACAAAATTACGCAATTAGGATATGCAGCACAAGGCGCCCCGACAGGCACCCAACGGTACTCCAGGATATATATAGCCGTATATAGGATATGGGATGGCACGGACCATGAACTAATATTGGAATATGGAATTGGCCGCTCCCACGCCTCACAGACATATCCAGAGCACCACCAGGCAGCCATCAAGGCGCGTAGCATTACAATTTACAACGTAATTCCTACAGCTTAAACTACTGATGACCTAATTCCAATTCTACTTTATTTATGAAGAAGTTTTAATCGATTTAATTAGGATTTGATTTGATCATCATCACGACCGTTTCCCTTTCGGGGTGGTCAGAAACCACGCTTATAAATAAGCGGGTTCACATTTAGCCAACTTTACTATTAGGCCAATCATGACAAGTGGCAAGCTTGTCGATGTCTCCAGCGTACCAAACTCGGGAAATATCACAAATAAATTAAATATTTAATTTACATTAATAAATATTTTTGTGTCCCGACCAGGAATCGAACCCGGTACCTCCGATTTTAAATCCACGGACTTCACCGCTAGACCACGGAGGCAGCTTAGAATAAAATAGAATAGAAATAAAACTATTAGAATAATTGGGCTGCAGATTTCAAGAATAACGCTGATGCTTCCAAGATGCTTAAAAACCAGGTGTTTTCATAAATATGTTTAAGTGTCATTGCACCAAATATTTAAATTACTTACAAAAAATCGGACAGCCATAAGTCATATGTTACTACGTAAGAATGGTGGTGGCTCGGTCGTAGGAACGGAACGGAACGCTCTCCTTAAAATTCTAAAAAGGTCGGTTCGAACCCCAGCATGTACTAGTAAGAATACACTTCTCTTACGTACATTTGTCATAATATTTACAAACTTTACTGTTCCCGTGCCTCGGAAAGCACGTTATCCGTCGGTCCCGGTTCCAATAATACAAACTTGTGGAATCGTCATCAGACCCTCGCCAACCCGTTTGGTCAGCATGACGAGTGTAGGCCAAATTCTCCAGAAATTCTGGAAGGTCTGGGACTCTATGTTGTAGGTAGGTAAGGTGATGATCTAAGATTATTAAAGGCCAGGCGCAATAAAATACTTAATTGATAATTTTAAAGTACAGACTGCATTTATAAGCACTTATCATTAATTATAAGCAATTTGTAGCTTAATAATTGTGATGGGTCAAGAAGCCTATACCTATTTGTAAATTATTATTACCAAAAGTAATTAATGTAGATAGGTCAAGGCAATGGAGGGTAATTTCAGTCTGGAAAAAGCAAACGGATGTCTCTTCGAATCTTGAAATCGAGAAAAAAAGTGTATTGTGTTAAAATTAATGGTTAAACTGGAAAAATTAATGGTTAAACTGGAAAAATTAATGGTTAAAGTGGAGAAAATAATCCATTTCTAATAATTCTTATTATTTTTTTTAAATGTTAAAGATGTTTCTTATACACCTTCTTAGGAGTCCCAACTATGATATGTATGAATGTCATCCGTTTATACTGGGTGACCTATGTTCTTACGTTAGACTAATATCTGATTCTATTGATAGAAACAAACTACTTTTCCTAACAAACCATATGTCGGAAATAATATTTATGTTTCTCGATACAAATTCGCTATTTTAAAATTACCAGTTTGTATGAAGAAGCCATTCTTTTTCGATATATAAGAAAAGTTGTTTGTTATAGACCATACAAAGTCACCCCGTATAACATTTAACCCCATTTCCAAAAAGTTTCCAAATTGTCTCAGGAACTCAAACACCAAGAGTCATCCGGTTGCCTTTTACTTACTGAAATTACGGAACCATTGTATTAACTAAAGATTTTTCGAAGAAATATCGAATTTTACAACTTATGTATGTACCCGGGCTTTTTAACTGAGTAGAGAATGAACGAAGGATTTATAAATATGGGCACACAGATAAAATTTCTGGTTTTCAATCAATGCAATAAAATTAAATATTTACATTCAAAAAATATGTCATAAATAAAATCATTACAAACTAACACAATACGCTTACAAAAACAATTACACCTGATAAAACAAACTAAGTACAATTCTCAAAAAAAAAATAGTCGACGAAAATTAACAGAGCAACATTTGGTACCAATAATGAAATCTGAGTGTACTTTTAAAATTGGTAGTCTATTAACTTGCAAGGGAATATAATACGTATATTTTGGAGTTATATGTTAACCCATTCAGCGCCCATGACGCAGAGTATGCTTCATCAGAAAACATGCTGTGATGGCCCCTGACGCGTCAAGTCTTCGTTATTTATACATACTTAAAACGATAATATTAACGGAATCATACAGTATTTGGTTGGGTAGGGAGAGGAGTAGAATGGTGGATGGTGAGCGTATTATCGCGCAATAAAAAAAAAAAAAAAAAAAGGAGGCCTCCTTTTCTTAAACCAGCCTATTGTCGGTCGCAAGCCCGAGACATGGACCCGGCACCCGCACGATGAATCCATGGAATGCTTAGAAATTTGTCTTCTCTCATAAATATGAACTATATGCAGTAAAGCATAATTAGGAATTAAGTGATAATTCCAGTTCATTGGAGAATAATCCCATGCTTAATTTTAATTGAAAAATAAAGTTTTCGATTCCTAGTCTGGAACTCGGGACATAATTATTTCTATCTTGTCTTTGTAGGTCTTGTGATATTTCTCGAAACAGGTACGCTAGAGACATGACGAGCTTGCCACTTGTCAAGATGGAACTATAGTAAAGTTGGGTGAATATGAAAAAAAAAAAAGAAATGAAACGAAACAAAACGAAACGAAGCGGAACGGAACGGAACGAAACGAAACGAAACGAAACGAAACGAAACGGAACGGAACGGAACGAAACGAAACGAAACGGAACGGAACGAAACGAAACACATTTCGCCATTTCTGGCAAACAACATTTTAGTTAAAAAACTACACTTATATCTAACATAAATATTACACAATAAATAATTATAAAGAAATAGAACACTTATTAACGTAAATAATTGCAAACAATAAAAAGCCTATTTTGCTCTTATTTGAGCTTGTCGCAGTTTAGGTAGAGTCGCTTAAAAATATTTTTGGATCAGTAAATTTTTGACCCCAATTTTAAATAATTTCGTACGTAGGCCGAATATAATAATATGAATCCTATTTTCTTTAAAGTGGGATTTCTGACCACCCAGCAATGGGTATAGTCGTGATGATGATGTTTGATTAAAAAAATATATGATAACTTTTACTATCCCCAAAGTTTTATGAACTTCAACCCTTTGATGGTGCTCATTAGTTTATAACTAAAGTCGTAATCGTTTAACCGATTTATTCGATATTACGATCTTCCAACTCATTATTGGATATTTAAAAAAAAAACAAAATTCATAGCTTGGATAAGTTAAAACACAAAGCAATGAAAAAACTAAATTTAATTTATTTTCGTAATGTTCCACTAATAAATTGGATGATCGGTTTATCGACTTTGATGGTATCACAACAGCAGCTCTATTCTGTTGCTTAAGCGCAAACGTTAATTATTGGAATCCTTTAACTATATACATATCACGATATTAAAGTTGATATTTGCACGGCCGCTGTCAAGGTCGACTAACGTTTAACGTTTGCGTTACGAATAACGTTTGCGTTAATAATAAAGTACCAGAATAGGGCTGCATGTTACAGACGTATTAGGTAACTA
This sequence comes from Tinea semifulvella, assembly GCA_910589645.1. Classification (NCBI taxonomy): domain Eukaryota; kingdom Metazoa; phylum Arthropoda; class Insecta; order Lepidoptera; family Tineidae; genus Tinea; species Tinea semifulvella. The sequence goes on from OU342604.1 coordinate 5,245,983, forward strand.
CTCACGCAAAATAGCATCAACTGATTTTCCTTTTTATGGTATTATTGGATTAAATAATTTAATTAATGGGAATACCATAAAAACTATACAATTATTAAAAGTAAGTAGGTACAAAGTGCTTGAAATTCAATAAATACAAAAATTCATTTACATTTAATAATTTATTGGAACGGAAATACATTGTTGCCAAAGAGAGAGAAGCGAAATTTAAAATACTCGTAGAGCGGGCATTAGTTGTAATTTTCACTTTTTTTTTTTTTTTTTTATTTAGCAACGAAATATTATTTATTCGAAGTTAATTAATATAAATTAAAAGCTTCCTAAATAATAAAATTAAAAATAAACTAAACTATAAAAAAAAAATGTCCTCTAGAGACGTCCCATCCGAGATAGTCCCAAGGAGACTGGCAACATTTCCCCTCTGTATAGCGAGGCTAATATGTTGGCAGAAATAATTGCCAGCCTTCCTGTCTCCAAATTTTATTCTTATTTTTATTCTTTCCATTTTCACTTTCAAATTCAAATTATTTCTATTTGGTTCACAGGTAACACTCGGATATTGTCATTTTTTACAAATAAAATACAATATTATTAAAATTAAATTATGGATAACCCGAAATAAGTAAGTGACATTGCTGCCATAAACAAGTACTGCAGCTTAACCCAATTTGTGGCTTTATAAAAACTTATAATCTAAATAATGATAATTTTATGTCAAATTATAAAAAAATACAATAACAATTTCGTGGCTGTATAAACCCCGTGTCAACTTATAATCTAAAATAATTATAATATAATGTCTAATTATAATAAAATCAAATTAACTTAAATTAATTTCGTGGCTGTACAGTGGCCGAGTCAAATTAAAATTAAAATCATAATATTATGAATATCATAATATTATTTATAATAACAATAAAAAGATTAAATCGTGGCTGTAAGGAATCTGTGTCATTTTACATACTTAATAAATAATAATATTAGTAATGAAAAATAAAATGAATTAAATATAACCGCCTCCGTGGTCTAGTGGTAACAAAGGTTGCCGTGAACTCGGGAGGTCGTGGGTTTGATTCCCACCGGGGGCAAGTTGTACATTGTATAATTTGTCTCGGTCTGGGTGTTTATATGTATAATATGTATATATTTACAAAAAAAAAAGTATAATATGTAGTTTATCAACTATTTAGTTTCCGTAACACAAGCCTCGTAGCTTACCACGGAAACTAGATGGCGCTGTGTGACCTGTCTGGAAATCTCCGGTGCTAAATGATACATTTCAAAAATGACAACTTTTCAGGAGAGCAAAAACAAACCTGTTTTTTTATTTTCTCATAAACTACATAGCATTATGTACAAAAAGAAAAAAATGTTTAACTATTAACCTAAACATTTATTTTTATACGGCATGTGCATTTCTTGATATTAACCAATAAACTTCACAAAAAAAAATAAGATCGATTTGTACCTATAGTATTTTTTCAAATATATGTTTTATAGTTCAAAATGATACATTCAGAGTTGTATCAAATAGCACTAAACATTAGTCGTTGGTGCATAACAATACAACTTTTAACACTTTATGTCATTGCTCTGTTGTTATTAGCAATACAAACACAGTGTAATAACGTGAAGTGATCCAACTTTATTAAATATCAAATATTTGTAAGTAACAATCTGGAATGTTCAATTTTGACGTCACTTGTATTAATTACCAAAAAAAAAATCAATTTTATTATGTGCAAAGTGAAGCAACTTGAGTTAGACCAACGTGACTTAAAAAAAAATTGTCAATGTACTTACAATTAGATGGAAAAAAGGGAGAAAATGAAAAAATATGTATAGTTTTTTTTTTTAATTAAACTAGCATTACATGTGACCTTGGGCCCAACTGATGGTAAGTGGCGCGCAAGGTCCATGAGTGTTAGCAACTGAAGTCAGACACTCATAACTGCCATCAGTCCCTAACACTATGCCGGCTTGACTAGATGCTTTTTCACTCCAAGTTATAGGAAAGTGGAAACACAGAGGCTGGAAGAGCATTCCACATCTTTATCGTACGACAGATGTATGAGTCCCCATATTTATACGTACGCGAAGGAATGGTGACTACGGTATGTGGCAGCATATATGCATGCAGCAGACAATTGATGCATTAATACAATCAACTAACATTTTTTTGTACCGCAAATATTGTGAAGCGATAATTAAGTTATTTTATTAATAGCTACTCTCTACACTCTTTAATAACACTCAGTAATAATAATAATAATATGTTTAATGCCCAATATACCTACAAAATACAATCTACACTTATTCCAAACAAATATTTTTCAAATAGTAAGTATACTGCAACAAATTATCAATGTGATTAGTAGTGGACCCACACAAGGCACTTTCATGCCTGACCAACTATGGGACCATGCAGTCGAATTACCAAGTAAGTAAAAGTTACCAAGTATTTTGAGGATAATTTGGAAAAAGTTTTAAATCTGTATATGGTTCTATCCTTCATAAAGATTAGACAATGTTTTTATACATTTTAGTGCGTTATTAAAACAGTACTTATTTTTAAAAAATACATCAAGTCTCTAACCATCTTTTTCTCGTCTTTAACTCATCGGGAAATTAGTTTAAAAGGAATCACAAAATTCCACCAGGATAAACATACCTACAAGAAAGCGAGTTAATAAACATGTTAAAAAAAAAAAACGTTTTCGCTTACCACTTGTACGAGTTAATCTTTAATTACGGAAAGGTGCGTCTGGTCCCATTTCGTTTAATGAGGCGGCTAAATGTTTGATCGTTTGACGACTTAGCACAGTTGTTCCCAAACTTAGACGGTGATCTTTACAAGTGTTATTGCCAGTTGTAGGTACAGTTGTTTCCGGTTATCTGGCAAAGACTAGTTAGGTATAGATGAGCTTAGTTTTGTTGTTATTAAGTTACCCTAACCAATATTATTTCTACCTTAACTGTTTGTGCGTACTGCTCAATAATAATAATTACCTACCGCCTACTAGTCTTCTTTGTGAGAACCATGTTTTTTTTTTTTTTTTTTATTATCTAGCACGACATGTGACCTTGCGCTTACCTGATGGTAAGTGGCGTGCGAGGTCTATGAATGTTAGCAACTAGATTCAGAGACTAGAGAGTTTGTTGGTTTCATGCGCCATCATTTAGCTAGATGGCGCTACAGTCGACAATTTCTGGCATGAGAGAGCCCTTATGCGCCGAGCTTGTCAATTTTTGTCAGTGTGCTTCGGACTATAGCTTGTGAACGTTGGTGTGTCTAGTCTCCTCGGGAAGACCAACACGAAGCTCTCTCAGACCGCGCCGCTCATTATATTCAACGGCATCCGCTGATTTGAAGTGAAATTACACCCGCGACATTTAAAACCGCACCTCGATCGTCTCGCAGCTAACCAGGAGGCTGTTGCTTGGCTATTGGAGTACTCGTCATTGCTAGTTCAAGTAAGTGGATTTTCTACAGATAATTCTAGTTTTGGAGTAGCTTTGTACTGCTGTGACCCGACCAGGTTTCCCACTGCTGGAGCTATAATCGAAGGCAGCAAACCAGCATCCTATTTTCTAAAAACCTGCCATACCAATTATACAGAAGAAATGATTAGGAACGGGTTCAAGACTTGACTTTACGCAGTGAAGGTTGGTGCGAGAGGAATTCCAGCAATTTTTTCGCACCACTTACTCAAATTACGCCTAAGCAGGTAAACATTTATGGAACGAGCTTCCAAAACGTTTTTAAGGGAATCATACAGAATTTGGTTGGGTAGGAAGATGAACAGAATGGTGAATGATGAACTTTGAAAACCAGGCTATAGCCTATAGGAACATCTGTGTATAACAATCTATGTACTCTTTGCTTTCGTAGTTAGGATATGAGTCTTTATGAGCAAGGCGTGGGCAAGTCGTCGTCGACCTGCTTCCCACGCACCGCTGGCCTCTCATCTGTGCCAAAATCGATGATGCCAAGTGGCCGGCTACTACCACCTATTGTCTAAATACAAAGACGTGATATGAGACCAGCATTCCATTTTCATTCTATTTTTGATTTAAATTTTCCACCCAGTGTATTATGGACGTAAAATTCAAGAATTGTACCACGCTATTTAAATACGATTATTCATGTGCTGTGAGCCTGACACCTGTTTTAATAATAGTTATGATATGACAATACCTATAGTTGTTTTTAATTTAATTATTATTAAATGTTTTTGCGATATTTATCGAGTTTGTTATGCTGGAAATATCGACAAGCTTGCCACTTGTCATGATTGTAAAAGTAAAAAGTTCCCTAAATGTAAATCCGCTTCATTATAAGCGTGGTTTCAGACACCCCGTAAGAGATAAGGTCGTCGATAAATGCTAGAAGTCATTTAGTTTATCATTGCACAAAGAGTTTATACCGCGTGTAATTGTCAAAAGAATAAATATATTTTTAAGCTTCATTGTCATTGGTAGAACATCTATTTGAAATTAAAAAGGTACCTTTTTTTCAAAGATAAAAATCATTATCCGAAAAACAAAGACCGCGTCTGAAAATCGCGATATCCATTGTGATGAATACCTAAAGACTGGGGAGTGTTATTATTAATTAAACTCGCTCACAGCAAAAAGACGAAAGAGAGAGAGAAAAATAATATAAGTGGTCGTCGACCTCTGGCTACCTACTTGGTTAGGCTCTGTATGAGTGGCGAAATTTTTGGGAAAACTTCTCTGCACCGTTACTTAAGATTATATTACTGAATAATTAAAATTTAAAATGCGTAGTTCTTTATTTTTATTCAAGATTAAAATATTAAAATAATTGGTCTTTAATAAATTCAACGCAGCATATGGAGGGTCCTTAAATGCATGTCTATGCCTGTACACTTTATTGGCAATCGTATTTCATGTATCCATGCATTTCCGTGTCCCAATAAAGGGTACTTCACACGACAATATTTATGGCGTATACCGTACGGTTAATACACACATCAAAAAAGTCTAGGGATCAAGCATGTTTATGCGGATTTCTTGTGATTGAGATGTGGCTTTGTAATAAATTTATGATTTTATAAATTTATATGGATCCTTTTTGGTGCATTTCATAATTTAAAACAGGAACTGTCAATCAAATTCGAGTAAAAGATGAAAATCAGCTGTCAATATTTTCCCTATAAAAACATAAGACGCATTGAAGACATTATTAGTGCTACTGTTTCCCTACTACTGATTAAAACCAACGTTATTATGGAGCGGCGACGTCATTTAAGCAGCGAAGAAATGATCAGAGCCGTGGGAATGATAGAAGCTGGTTCCCGGCAACGTTCTGTGGCTTTAGCTCTGAATACAAGTCAGAGTGTTATCAGTCGACTTTGGACACGTTACCGAACCACTGGTACCGTGGCTGAGCGCCATGGAGGACGGTATCGCTGCACCACACGGAGACAAGACCGATACATTCAAATCACAGCTCGAAGAACTCCAACAATAACCGCCATGATGTTAGCCGTGAGCCTTCATCGCTCTTCAGGGAACTTAATTAGCGACCAAACAGTCAGAAACCGCTTGCATGAAGTGAACCTTCATTCCCGAAGACCGCTACGGGTACCACCTATAGCAATGCACAATCGTAGGACTCGATATCAATGGGCTCTTGAACACAGAAATTGGACAGAAGAACAATGGCGTTTCGTGTGCTTTTCTGATGAGTCTCGTTTTGGTATGAGGCCGGATACAAGACGTATACGACACTGGAGAACCCCTGGACGCCAACAGCGATTAAAATCCTGCCAGGAAGTCCATCCTTATAGTGGTGGAACCATCATGGTATGGGCGGGTATTTCGATCGGCGGAAGAACTGAGTTGATTTGGATCAGAGGCAACCTCAACGCTCAAATTTATGCTGAGACGGTTGTATCAGACGTCATCGTTCCTCTACAAGTGCATATCGGTCCCTTATTTCAGTTAATGCATGATAATGCACGACCGCACACCGCAAGAGTTGTAAGACAGACTCTCGCCGCAGTTAACATCAATGTCCTGCCCTGGCCTGCTCAGTCGCCAGACTTGAACCCGATTGAGCATGCATGGGATATTCTTCAGAGAAGAGCTCTGCCGAATATGGAGGGTATCCAGTCGCAAGAAGACCTTTTTTTGTTGTTGCAACGAACATGGGCGGCCATTCCACAGCGTGATTTGGATGAACTCATTTTGAGTATGCCAAACCGATGTTCTTGTGTTGTTAGTGTTCGCGGTAGAAACACGGATTATTAATTGTTTAAGTTACCCAATAAAATAAAATAAAAAACTGTTATTTCAGTCTTTTTTTCGAACTTTAATGTTAGTGGTTCAAATGTCAAAAATCCCTTTATTAGGAAAATGGCAATTTTTTTTACTAATGCAAAGGTGACTTGGTTTATCGTTACTGTAGACAAACGAAAACATTTCATTTGATCAATCCTTAAAGAAAATTTTAATGAATATCAATCAGGAGAAAAGTTATTGCAAAAATATATGTTGATCCCTAGACACTTTTGATGTGTGTATGATGCCACTGCTTTTCATACTTCATGAATGAAAGCATTTTTATACTTGGCTTAAGCTTTCCATACAAGAGTAATATTAAAAGATATAATCTTTAACAAATCAAATCAAATAAAAAAAAATATATTTGCCAGAATACATAAAAAACAGTGTCAGTGACAAAGCTCGGTTTGCCATACACAATTTATTTATTGCTCGCGAGCATCATTAAAATCCGGCCTAAAAACCGAGAGTTTGTCATATAAACCTAAATAATAATAATAACAAAAGATAATACTTACAATCTTATTCAATTTCATTTACTCACAAAATTTCCAACATGCTTTACTGAGTTTGGACAGATCGTCAGCAAAGATGTCAAGATGTGGTGTTGACTCGAGCAAATTTCCAAGTGCATAAAGTGCACGAGGCAACGGAGAGTAGCAATGCCATATTGGTACCAACACTGATGTATGGAAGCGAGACATACGCATGAGGGTAGTCAGAAACCACGCTTTTTTTAACGAGGCGTGAATGATATTAGCCAACTTTACTATAGGCCCATCATGATAAGTGGCAAGCTCGTCGATATCTCTAGTATACTAAACTCGAAAAATATCACAAATTAATTAAATAATTTATTGTGTCCAGACCAGGAATCGAACTTGTTACCTCCTAGTGTAAATCCACGGGTTTAACCGCTGAACCACGGAGGTAGATATGTTTTATTTTTATTGACTAAAATTTTTTTATAGTAAGCATTTTGGCTTCGTAGATCTTAAGCTAAAGGTAATCGTGGATGAATAATTATTTCCTATAGAGTTTTAAAGTATGAAAGAAGTATAATAAACAAAACAGTTTCGTCCAGTTTCCCTGGAACAGTTTCCCATCGCGAGGATCGTGTTCCTGTTTTAGTTCGTGAGAGTTATTTACTAATTCAACTTTACATTTATAGTTCTGAACTCGAAGACAAAAACAAAGCGATATAGTTACCTTTAATATATTTTAGGATACAAATATTCGATACCGAAAGAGTTGGTTAATAAAATTAATACTACGGATACCAATTCACGTCCATGGAATGGTGGCAACAACAATGGCTGCATTTCCCTCTTGTTGTGTGTTCATGGGAGAAATTTAGAAAAAGTTTTTGATTTGTAGTTATTTATGGTTTTGTGTCGCTTATATACTTCTCCAGGGCCAGCATCCAAGCTAGGGGATACTTAAACCTGCTAAACTCAGCTGGAAGAAAACACCAGGACAAAGTATAGGAAAGACAGGATACTCACACCGCGTGGCAGTTGTCCAGGTCACGATTTCACGGCACAATAACTTATCACTTGATCAATTCTTACACCAAACCACGGCTCAATGTTCATATTGTCCTTTAAATTGCTTATTAGAAGTATTTAGTTAAATGTTTTAATATTTGATTATAACGGTGTCACTTGCACGGGCGACGAAACCGAACTCTCTTCTAACTTCACCCGTTTTTACCAGAGGGCGTAAGCATACACCATATGAATTTACCGTTGTAGCTTATGTTCCCGCGTTTATTTAAATAGTGAGTTTGATTATGGATAATGGTTGTGGAAGAAATCAAAAGGAGAGGATGATACCAAACCACAACACCCCTGAATTGCAATACTGATTCTTACGATGATAGCCATACGACCACATCACATCTTCTCAAAACGAATTAAAATGGTTGCCTATTCATCCCCGCCGAGTTCTGTGCATGCTGTATTACATACTTAACGAGCCGTCTACACCCAATTATTTGAAATATTATTTTACGTATCTTGGTGCCACACATGAGAAGACTCTTCGATCTTCTTCTAATGATACGCTCTCTATACCCACTTACCATACTACCTTTGTGTCCAAATCGTTCGCAGTTGTGGCTGCTAACCTTTGGAATCAGCTGCCTGTTAAAATTCGCCAAGCTCCAAAAAGATGTATTTAAAAAAAAAACTAGTATATGCTCACTACATGCAAGACCGAGGTTCGTAATTTTCCATGTTCCTCATTTTGTTTTAGCTTAGTCTTAATCAGACTGTAATTTATCATTAGTAGGTATAGTATTGTGTATATATTATATTGTATTATTAATATTTTATTTATGTAGGTTATATGTTTGTAATTATTAATAATTATGTATATGTTATCTGCATTAAAACTCTTCAAGTTTATTTAGTATTGCACGTATGTTATGCACTTACTGCTCTCGTTGTTCCGAAGGTTTGACCATCATAGAATGTCTAGCGGCCTTTGTACTTTGTGCAATTAAGTTTAAATAAATAAATAAAAACATTGTCTAATAAAAATATAGAGGTCTATCTCGGTAGTCGCCAACAGTCTATTACTTGCCCGAGGAATTAAAACTATGTCTTCGTTAAGACCCTATGTCCACATATTAGTTAATCGACCATGGAGAGAAGCCTTTTGGTGGTCCGCTAATAGTAATAAACACAAGTATATTTTTTGTACCGTACATTCATTGTCAGTGTATACGCACCATAATCGCAATATTTTAATTCATTTATTTTGCAAGCACAAAAAGAGATGTATTCTGCGCTTTTACAAATATTTTTTTTACAAAATTAATGTAATACAATATCATTTTATAGTACATATTGGTGTATCTGGAGCAGTACATGATAACCATCATTTGGGAATTGGGAAATTAACAAAAATAATTTAAAATTACGAAAAAAAGTTCTGTACCACGTCGTCGGATACTACGAGTCAATTGGCAACGGGCCTTGGCCCCAACGGTCTTTAAACATGTAAATAAATTTAGAACTATTGCAAAATAAAATCTAAAGACGCTTGTCGCGCGACATCTGTCGCTTGGTCCAGAACTATGGATTTGCAGTACGCCGGTGTATTATTTAGGGACTTTTTGGGAGCTTTGAATTACGTAGCTGAGCGGTAGAAATGGTGAATGGCAGAGAACTATTTTCCATTCAGCCATGTAGAGTTTTATTTGCCTATTCCGTGAAATTCGATGATGATTGACAAACTGAAACATTTTTTAAAACTACCCTCTATTTATAAATACAAAAGTACACTCCGTTGACTAGAAAGAAAGAAAGAAAGAAAGACAGAAAGAAAGAAAGAAAATACTTTATTTATCGCAACAATTACAATGGTTACAAAAAAAATATAAAAATATGCAAGGAATAAATTTAAATGTAAGCCTATTCTATATACCGAAACATACAAACAGGTGTAGCGATAAATAGGTGGTCTGCTCAGCATATGCTACAGCCGAGGCTGCAGCGCTGATTTTCAGCTGATGCCTTATGTTGGGTGAGTCACGGGTCGCAGAGATGTACAGTACCATAGCGTACTAGCGTTTACGATGGTTTATCAATTATTACAGCCCCTAGAACACATAGCCCTAGACCTCCACTGCTGGATATGGGCCTTCCAGAACATGCTTCTGGAGAATTAGGCCTAGACTCGCAATGCTGGCCAAAGGGGTTATGACAGATATGACGGGGTAATTAGATTTTAAAATTACAAAATATCGCCCAAGTTTATAGTTGCTGTAAATTGTCATTGCCACACACAGACACAATAATATTAAAAAATTGTCACTTAATATTTTTTAAGGTTATTATTGTAAATATATACATATATTAAAATATTTTTTTACATAACCAAACCAAACCTGATTAGACCTGACCTGACCTAACCTCACTAGACCAAACCAAGCCAAATATATAATATATATAAATATTATTAAATTCGTGGCTGCAAAAGGCCGTGTCAACTTATAATCTAAATAATAAACGAATCGAAACGAAACAAAACAAAACCAACCAAACCAAACCTAACCAGATCAGACCTGACCTGACCTAACCTGACAAGACCAAACCAAGCCAAATATAAACAAATATATAATATACTCGTATATTAATAAATTCGTGGCTGTAAAAAGGCCGTGTCTGTTGTGTCTTCTTTTAATATATTTATCGGCTCTTAGACGCGCGTGCCCACTCTACCGTCGCTCACAGGTGACTCCTGTTTTACGACCGCACGTGCGCTAGAGATGACATAATGCTTCCTTCTCTTTCACTTACAAACACTACATCCCTTCCTTGTTGATATTATTATTTTTTAATTAAACAACTTTTAATATTTTTCCTCCATCAATTTAGTATCATCATAACTTCTAATTACATGATTAAAAATCAACTTTAATTTTATATTTGTTAATTTTGGTCTTCTAAATTCTGATCATCTTTAATCTCTTCTTCTGAACTTTCTTCTACTCCCATTTCTAAATTCTGTCCATAGATTTCTTTGTTCACAGGTTTCCATTCTCCCTCCACTTTTTTTAAATGTAATATCTTGCGTCTTAACTGCTGTCCTGTTTCGTCGTTCTGTACTCCCACATCTCCCCCGTTTACTAAGTTTATTTGTTTTATTGGCATGCTTTACGTATCAGGTATCTCCCATACATACATACAATGTCAACATCGCGTGCTCTTCGTCTTTTATCTGCATACTCTCTGCCTTTTTCTTTTTGTTCTTTGTCTTTATCTCTTACATCCATGTCTCCGAAACTTTGTTCTGCAATATCTATCATCGGAATCTTGTCCCTAAATTTCCTTTGAAAGAATAGCTCTGCCGGTGTTTTCCCAGTCACACTATGTGGGGTGTTATTGTACAATGTGAAATACTCCGTAATTGCTTCTTTCCAGCTTTTTCTGTCTATTTGGCATATTTTTAGACGTTTAATTATATCCCTGTTCTGTCGCTCCACCTCTCCATTTAGTTGTGGCCAGTAAGGTATTGAATTGAACAGTTTGATATCATTTTCATGGCAGTAAGTCTTGAACTCTGCACTAATAAATTGTTTGCCATTATCGGAAGTTATGGATCGAATCATTTCCCTACTACTTATGTGTCGACATGCTTTAATCTCCTTGTATCTAGAATAGTAATCAATCACCACCAAAAGGTAATCACCACTTGGCAACGGACCTAAAAGATCAATGGCGATATCAACCCAGGATTGGGTAGGTAATTCTCTCCTCTTGGTGTGGTGGATTTGGTGTCGAAACTAATGTGCATCCTTTACAGGACCGTACTAAGTTTTCCACGTCCTTATCGTAGTTAGGCCACCAGACCTTCGCTCTAAGTCTCAACTTCATTGCAACCATTCCAGGATGGCCCTCGTGAGCAGCATCTAAAACAAGTCGCCGTAATTGTGTCGGGATAACTATTTTGGTCCCCCTTAACAATATGTCACCAAAGAAACATAGCTCGTTCTTAAATAGCTTATAACCCTTTACTGCGTCATCCCACTTTTTGTTAAATACGACCTGTTTCACTATTTGTATGCCAATGTTAGTCTTCGAACATTCTTTAATATCTTTTAGGGATACGGCTATTGGTCTAGCGTGGCCAATAATATCCTGGACGTAGTCTCTGTACTGAGTCTCATCGCGGTTAAAAGTACATAATCTAGACAAGGGTTTGGCTATATTATTTTTTCCAGGACGATATATGACATTATATTTATAAGATTGAAGTCTCAGTGTCCAACGCTCAATCCGTGCACAGGGTTTGGACTTTGGACCGAATATAACCTCAAGAGGTTTATGGTCAGTAATTAAGTCGAATTCCTTGCCGTACAGAAACATGTGGAAGTGTTCCACGGCCCCCACTAGTGCCAAAGCTCCGTTTCGCAGTACCGATGTTCACAATCACTGAGAGTTTTGTTTCCAAACCCAATAATGCGTGGACCACTTTCATTTGTCTGTACTAAGATTGCTCCGAGTTCGACCGGGCGGCTTGCATCTGCGAATACCATCGTCTTATCGTCCACGGTGTAGTATCTCAAATTTGGTATGTCACTCAATGCAGCCTTTAGAGCACAAAAGGCTGTTTGTTGACTTTTCCCCCAAGAATCCCTAATGTCAGCATTTCTGGCTGATTTTCGGCGAAGTAATTGCTTCAATGGTTCTGTAAGGGTGGCCATATCATCATAATGTCATTTGTCCTTAATGTTTTTATTAATTTTTGTAACCGTTTGTCGTGTCCTTGCTTGTCTTTTCCATATACTAAAATGTCGTCAATAAAATTGACTACCCCTTCGCATTCAATTAACACTTTCGAGTGTTTTCTGAAACATTTCCGGTGCACAGGTAATTCCAAACATTAACCTTTTAAAACGATATAATCCTTTACCAGATATAAATGTTGTAATATGTCTTGAGTCGGGAACAAGCTCCAATCGATGAAAAGCGTCCTTTATATCTAATTGGCTGAACCTTTTAGCATTTGGTGTCTATTACGTAAAAGGTGGCGTTTTATGTTTTTGAACCCACACTGATATCTGCATTAAAAGACGTTAATAACATGAGAGGGACTTCACTTCCATAAGCAATAAATGTTTTTCATGGATTTTCTACTTCTTTTCCTGTCTTTAAATTTTTTCCCTTAATTCCTAACTCAATCTTGTCTGTTATTAAGTTGTGTTGACATCCTGAATCAATCAGCATCTCTACTTGAGTTCCACCTACTAAACAAGCGAGTGTATCATTATGATGAACATTAAAACGTAATCTATTTTATCTTCTTCAACTATTTGGTTCGACTTCTTTGATCTTTTCGCGTCTATGTTCCTTTCCGCTTTGCTATCTTCATTGCTTCGTTTTAGGCCTGCTCCTCTGCATTGAGCATGAAAATGCCCCACCTTCTTGCATTTGTTACATATTTTACTTTTAGCTGGGCACTTCGCATCATACGCCAAATGATTCCAGCTACCACATCGGAAACACGCCTTTTTACTATTATGCTTTTTACTATTATTATCGATTTGGTTAACAGTTTGATCTTTTCCTTTCTGACTAAAATCACCTAATTGACGTTCCACCACCTCTAGGGTGTTTGCTTCGGTAATAACTTCGGTTAAGGTAATTTTTTTTTGCCTGCACAAAGTACTTTCTTCCTGAGTTCTTCCGATGAACACCTTTCAATTATCTAATCAATTAAACTGTCATCCACATCCGTAAATTGACATTTCAAAGCTTGTTGTCTTAATCGAACAAAATATTTTTCAAACTTCTCGTTTTCTTCTTGTTTCATTTGTCTGAATAGATGTCTCTCATATCGTTTATTTTGCTTAGGTGCAAAATATTCATCTAATTTCTTTATTGCTACTTCAAATCCATCTATGTCACAATCATCTCCTTCTGTCGCCTTAACGTAGCGACCCGGTATATTAAACAGTATTTCTTGAAGTCATTATCCTTCTCAATGTAACAAACTTGCGCGTTTTTAGAACTAATATTAACGTCGGCAGCTTCCAGGTAAATATATAAGCTTCTTTTCCAACGTTCCCATCTAGCCCCAACAGATCCTGCTTCACCATCGCACTATTTTTTTTCTAATGTAAGACTTGACATCTTATTTTAATATGTGGACAATGAAATAACTAAAAAAAATCTAATTTAGGTCACGAAATGGGCATCATCCTTTTAATAACCTGGCGCAATAATTATTTATTCCTTACAGCATTTATACACAACAATGTATTCAAACACCACAATTCAAACACCATAGATTAAATTTATACAACAATGTTATATGAATTGTCTTCAAACAATTTTATACAACATACAATATGTTTTATACAACAAAGTAAACGGGCGTTACCCGTACACAAAGCTTCAGATTACGGGCGTCACCCGAATAAAACTTCCATGTATAACTCTCTGGCATACCTACGTCGTATCGCATCATGTACTTCAGGCATCACCTGTATTAAATTACACTACGAAGTCCTTACAGGCGTCACCTGTTTTTGGACTACCAGGCATCATCTGGTAACATCACAGCTTAAACAGACGTCATCTGTTCATGTACAACTCATCCTGCTGATTTTGTACATCCTTACATTAGAATTTATGTAAGAGGCATCATCTGTGATTTATGAAGTTCTTACAGGCGTCACCTGTTTTTGAACTACCAGGCATCATCTGGTAACATCACAGCTTAAACAGACGTCATCTGTTCATGTACAACTCATCCTGCTGATTTTGTACATCCTTACATTAGAATTTATGTAAGAGGCATCATCTGTGATTTAGTTCAAACATGAACTCATATTCACCATTGTTTACAAGCATCATTACTTGATACAATAAAAAAAACAATCTAACAGTAAAACAAAAAAACAGTCTAGTCTAGTACTAGATAAGAAAGTAGATCATACAACTCCAAACTACATTTATGTGTAGTATGATTTCAGAGGCATGAATTTTAAATATAACCTTTTTATTAATTTTGTTAATCGTATAACATATATTTTTTTATATATATATAAAATAAATCATGCATAAAAGATCCGATAAGTAGGTACTGTAACCTACCCTTTGCAGTCACATGATTATCCAACGCACGCGGTTGGATGCAGTTGCTCCCAATTGTTACGGAGAGGATTCTACGGAACTCCCTTTTTTATTAAAAATGCACAAAACTCTTTTTTTACTTAATATTTTAGAAATAATTACATATGTAGAAAACCAAACACATCTACGTGGGACACCACTACGCGGTAGTCATTAACTAATAATTATTTTAATCCTAATCTTTATAAAAATACTCGCCCCGTCGACCTCTCGGTCCGAGCTCCTCGATCTTCCTTTTTTTTCTTCTTTTAAAACATAAACCCATCAACCCTGTCATTGTCGTATATTGACAATACTATTCTTTCTTAAAATACTCTGTAACCCACATGCACCCGTTACAGTACTTATAGCCATTGGAAATGTAAACAAACGTCCCGTTTCAGAATAATAACCTACCGCATCAACAAAATAAATATCACGCTATCTCGCATCATAGGTAGGTACGTAGGTACATCGTATATATATAAGTAATTTTTTAATAAATGATAATGCATACCGCGCGAATAAAAAAATAATATATATCTATATTTACCTAATTATAGGTAAATATAATAGCTGTTTTTAATAAATGTTTACTCCGCCGTAATCTGTGTTGTAAATTTAATAAGTTTGAGCATTCTTCGTCTCAAAACATCCTTAATCTATTCTTTTTCTCTTATCCTCTTTTTCATGAATGTAAATTTATAGTAATTACTCACAGTAGTCTCGTTAATCCTCGTCGCCAAAATGTTGTGTCTTCTTTTAATATATTTATCGGCTCTTAGACGCGCGTGCCCACTCTACCGTCGCTCACAGGTGACTCCTGTTTTACGACCGCACGTGCGCTAGAGATGACATAATGCTTCCTTCTCTTTCACTTACAAACACTACAGTGTCAACTTATAATCCAAATATTAAAAATGATCATATCAAATAAATTGATAATCTCCAGCACACCAAGAAACGGGGTTATTCCTTTTCGCAAATAATTATCTACTTGGTAAAAAGAAACAAGATACCTCAGTAAAAGGCATCCATTTTGCTGATGCTCATAGCTGACCTAGATAATACGAGTATTCTTTTTCGGAATTAGGTAATCCGTAAAAGAAAGAAAAACAAAACAACAAAGCAGTAAATAGTCCATCACTAAATCCAAACACAACAACAACCTTAAACAACCCTTGAATTGAAGTTTTTTTGCGGAGCAGGCAAATAAAATTCGTCTATATTTTATTAACGCCTTTTTTCAATACGCATTCTAATTTTCTACGAAGACATGTCGCAGCTTAAGGCAACATGTATTAAGTAGTTCAGGGGAACGACAATGGCAAGAGAATGCTTGCGGGGTAGGCAAAGACAATTGAGCAAATTGTCACGATCACGACGTACCTTTTTCGCTTCTTCGACATTCATCAACCACTTCATACATGCCCTTTTGTTTAGATGACTTTTTAATGTACCTTCAGCTACTGTTTTATTTATTTAATCGTGATAGGTAAGTCTTGGTCTGCCAGGCCCTCTTTTAGCCACAACTTTATTACATATCTGATTCGTCTATCTCTCTTCACTCATTCTTTCAACATGACCGAACCATCAAAACATGCCTTTCCTTATTTTTGTCCCTATGTTTTCTTTAATACCTACCCTTTTGCGTATTTTGTCATTACGTATGCGGTCCGTCAAAGTGACTCCGCAAATCCGACGCAACGGTTACACCGGCACGGTAGCGACGTCTACACCATTTCGTTTATTTCTACGCAAGATGCAAGCAAGGCGATTTAAGTGGACAGACACATCTGTTATGTCCATGCCTTTAACTGTATCAAATCTAATATTATTTATATTCCCATTTTCGCACACATAAACGTTTTTATTGCCTATCTACCTACGACAATGAAAAAGGTAACAGAACAATAAAATAACTGAAATTCAAAGTTTAGGAAATCCTTAAATCTCAGACCTACTAAAATATTTAACTATCACACATCGGATATACAACCACCACATATTTATTATCCAATTCCGTTCAAAAATTACCTTTATCGGTATAGCTTTAAGTAAAAAGGTGTATAGCTTGAATTGTGGGTAGGTGTACATAAAAAGCGTTATTGCAAACCCATATTGAAGCCGCAATGCAGTGTGAGATAAAATGAAGGCATCAAAAGGGATACAGGATTAATTTAAGCTCCAAAAGTCTTGTTTGTGGAACTTGATATAAATACTAAACTCCTATATTACGGATTCGAATGGGACAAGACAAAAATCTTGTTCAGTGATCATGTCATTCCGAGTCAGAATTTACGTGGGTAACGTCTCTCTCGAAGTTGTGCAAAAATACATCTACCTTGGTCAGACTATCCAACTGAACGAGTTTTGGGTCAGGACATCCGCGGACTTCCGGAGACTCATCCCGACTCCTCGCAAGCCGAGCGTCACTTCTTCACAACCGGATGCTACACGAGATATGTATGGCCATACATTTAAGAGTGTAGGTAATCTAGCTAATGCTTATCTCGTGTAGCAGCTGGTGTGAAGAAGTGACGCATACATTTAAGAGTGTAGGTAATATGATGCATGATAATCCATCCTTAACTGAATATACAATAAGTCTACGACCCGTAACTTGTAGTATTATTGGTCGAGGCCTTGATCTTCAACCGAAGGTCTTCGCGACAAATTTCAACAAGGAAGTTGACAGGCGTAATTATCTAGATTGGGCTGCATTCAAAATGTCTGTAATAGGTTTACGTGAATAAAGATATTTTGACTTTGACTTTTAATATGTTAGACTCAAACAACATATACAATAAGAAAAATGTAGGAATATTGCAAAAAGAATATTTGCCCAAAGAATCAGTATTGCAATTTAGCGGGGAAATGCAGCCAGCGTTCTTGCCACCATACCACGCGGACGGCACTTATTCCTATCCTTAGTATTAATATTAATTTTATTTTATATTTTGTAAATATTTTTTATTGCAAAAATGAAGTTTATATAAATTAAGTTTTTATATAATAGGTGTGCAAAAGTCCTTAGAGAGTTCATTCATGTGAATTCGCTTCTTTATATATTTTTTATATAGCATAGAGTTGGATAAATGTGAATATGCTTCTTCATAATCGTGGTTTCTGACCACCCTGGAATGGAAACGGTAGTAATGATATTTTATTTTTAACGTAGTATAGTTTATTTAATTTCAGGTTATCAATTTGCAATTTATTTTAGGATTTTCAGTTGTGTTAATGTTTTAAATGAATAAAAAAAATTACGAACATTAAAATTAAGACAATTTTTATTGACAAATCATACTATACCATAGATGATGCCTTAAAAGACGAACACATTATGTGAACACTCATTTTTCTTATTGTTTATTTTATTATTATGACTTTTATATTATAAATTAATATTTTAGAGTTTAAGGTTCTTATTTTATAATGACAACGCCCATCTACAGCTGCTTTCTTTTAGTTATTCTTTATTATCATTGTTATTATTTTTGTTATTTATTTTGACATACACAATTTTGTAGTTTTTTTTTTGTTTATTAAAATAATAATAATTATTTTATTATATAATTTTAATATTGTTTATTTTCTAGATTTTAAGTGACAACGCCCTTGTACAGCAGCATCTATGTAGGTATTGATTGTTTGTAGTGTTAAGTGGTAAATGACGATGTTCTTTGCTATTAATGGTATACTTCTGCTATCCTGACATGATTGGTAAACAAGAATATGTATAAGTGACAAAACCGAGTGTACTTAATGTATCTTATGGTTAATAAAAAATTGAAATTGAAAAAATTCACATATCGATGCGTTCTCCCAGTATTGTCGTACGGAGCTGAAACGTGGACAATGACAGTGGGTCTGGTCTATAAGTATTGTCTCTAAAAGATAGAGTCCGAAATGACCTGAAAAAGGTAGCTGGTGGGGTTTGGATGAGGGTGCCATCATGATAAGTGGCGAGCTCGTCAATGTCTCTAGCATACCATACTCGTCCAATGTCTATATGTTGATTCATTATTTCCCGACTAGGGTCTTAACCACTAGACCAGGAGCCAAATTTATGTGGAAATATTTCATTCCTTTTTAACTATCCACGCGTAGGGTCTTAGTAATTATTTTCATAAGTACGGAGAAGCTTTGGAAATTTAACTAAGCCTACACGTGCCGTAGGTATTTTGATCTAAATATTACAGTAGCCATATTTTAGTTTATATTTAGTTAGTTATTATATACTTTGTATGCTCTTATTTGACCGTCTGTCTTACTTTACCGTCTGCTTTTCTTCCTTTTTCCCGCCACGGCTTTCTTAACGATACTATTAAATCTAGCCACCATCGAGGTTCCATCTCTTCTATTTATTTATTTAATTAGGATTACCAACAGAGTACACATTGAATCCAATTCTATCAATAGAAACAAACAGTAAAAAAACATTAGTGAATGGTACCCCAGTAACAGGTGACCACAACATGTCAAACTACATTCAATTATGATACATTATATGTTTAAGAAATTTAATGAATAATAGTAACAATATTTAAAAAATAAAAATAATGAGAACTACGACTAAAAGTAATACTTACAGTTACAAAGTTAAATGATAAAAGTATCTTATATACAAACTTCATTGAAAAGCAAAATAAACAACTAAGAAGAAGAATACGTAATACATTCGTATAGAAAGGTATAAGTTACTTTACAAATACACAATACAACTAACAAAAGCAACAACAAATGAAAATATTACAACTATAGCCCTCCAGCGCCGCCTGTGAACGCGACAGAATGTCAGATAATAGTTTTGACAGATACTCGCAAGGGTTACCATGTTTTACAGTTTAGTTCTAGAGCCAGGAGCCGCAGCGAAAAATGCGGAGTCCAGCAAGCGGTGCAATTAAGTATATTAAAATATTACATATTTGTGCTGTTTGCTGTAGAAACTCTGGACCCATGGAGTCCAAGCGCATAAAAGTTTTTAAAAGACATAACACCGCGTCTTTTCGTCTCCTCCGGTGACAAGAGGGCTGGTTTTTTCTTCGTCCAAAAAATCAGTATTGCAATTCAGCGGGGAAATGCAGCCAGCGTTCTTGCCACCATTCCACGCGGACGGGACTTATATCCCTATCCTTAGTATTAATATTAATTTTATTTTATATATTGTAAAAAAAAAGTATTATTTTTTTGGTAATCAATCCAATTGCAACGACAAACTTAACCAAAATCCTTACAAACCTCCGAATGAACTATCTAAAGATACACGCTCACCAAACAGCGTCGTGCGTGTACTTGGACTAATGCACGACAACAGCTGACATCTGATTCCTTTTGTCACATTTTGTTCAAAATAATATGACTATCTGATATTATTATGTGACAGTAAATTAATTTAAATTATTATAAATAAATTGTTCCAAGGCTCATTGACGTCTCTGGTGACAATAGGGCTGGCAGTTTTTTCTCCCAAAAATTAAGTATCCTAATTCAAAGGGGAAATGCTGCTAGTGTATTGTGCACCATGCCACAAGACAGCGATATGGAGGAGCTATTTTTTTGTAATTATGTATTTTTATTTTCTATGTATTATTATTATTATTATTTTTTAGGTTAAATTTTGTTTTTTTTTTTTTATATTTAAATTTTTATTTTATTTTTAGTAACATAATTATTCAACAAAAATGTTTTTAGCTTATTACCGATAAATTATATTTTGACAATATTTGAGATTAATTCTTTATGTTGTCTATGAATTTTAGAGATGTATCATGTAAGCTATTTAATTATATAATTATTTTTTATTTTCCTACATAAATATTTCCTATATATCAATAAAATATCATATTAGTATAAGAACGCGTTCCTAAAATCCTACAAAGGTCGGTTCAAACCCCGACATGTACCAATGAGAAATACACTTTACTTACGTATATTTGTCATAGATTTACAACACCACCGTTCCCGTGAGGAGACGAGCACGTTAAGCCGTCGGTTCCGGATCCACTAATACTAACTTATGGAATCGTTAATAAATTGTCATTAAAAACATTCAATCAGAAACGTTGACATCCGTCAAACAATCAAAGTTACCGATATAGCTTTTAAAATTAGCAAGCTGAAGTGGCAATGGGCTGGACACTTATGCCGCAGAATCGATGAACGATGGAGTAGACGGGTTCTGGAGTGGAGACCACGTACTGGAAGACGCAGAGTGGGACGACCCCCCGCCAGATGGACAGATGACCTGAGGAAGGTCGCTGGTGCGGGATGGAAGAGGGTGGCCTTGGGGGAGGCCTACATCCAGCAGTGGAGAGATGATCAGGCTGATGATGAAAAAAATTGACTTCATATCCTCGCTAACGTCTGGCCAGCGTGGCGAATGTAGGCCAAATTTTCCAGATATATGTTCTAGAAGGCCCATCTCCAGCAGTGGAGGTCTGGGTTGCTGTGTTCTAGGGGCTGTAATGATGAAATAATGAAGATCACTTCGAACATTTCTATATACAGGATATATGCTGTTCCTACAACAACGTCAGCTTATCAAAACACGTAGAGCGTTGCAGTTTATATTTGCAAAGATTATTCAAAATTTTCAATCAACGTAGGTGGGTCCCGAAATTCACCTTTAATTTCAAGCAGCGCTTCCTGTAGGTATCTTGTTATTCCACACACGGCCACAACAAACGTCGGCTACGGCTGCAATGCGGCTTTTATCCAATTAATTGAGTTACAACCATCGACCTATCGTCGTTGTGAATCTCAAATCTTGTACAAAAAAAAATCTGAGAAAATCGATAGAAATATTCCACGTCTATATCTAAATTATTGTTTGAAGTTACATTTTTATCTAATATAAGGTTTGTCACCTCCTCCTCCTTAGTCGGTGCCCCACTGTTGGGGATCGTGACTGCGTCACAGTCCATCCACTAGCCGTTTCCAGTGGCTGCGGTCCTCGGCGCAGTGGATGACTTGGTGTACTGGGATGTTTAGGTGGTCAGTCACCTGACTGGACCATCGTTTGGGGCTTCTTCCTCTTGTTTTTTTTACCGTCTACTTTTCCCGTTACTAAAAGTTTTTCCAGATTGTCAGCGGCTCTTCTAGCAATGTGGCCAAAATGATGCAGAATTCGGGTAAAGCAGACGGATGAAAGTCTCTGTCCCTTGGCAAGTTTGAGCTCTTCGAGCTAGTGCGTCGTGCGGTCCAATGAATTTTGAGCAAACGACGCCAGCACCACATCTCAAACGCATCAATTCTTGCCATATCTGCGGCTTTTATAGTCCACGTCTCCGAACCGTACAATAATATGGAGAATACGAGCGTTTTGACAATGTGGATTTTTGTCTTCCTGGATATGTTGTTATCTCTCCATAATTTGTCGAGCTATGTCATTGCTGTTTTAGACATTCCAATTCGTCGACGAATCTCACCTTCGCAACCTCCCTTATTGCTGACAGTAGAGCCGAGGTAAAGGAAATCTTCCACGGTTTAATAGTCATCAAGGTCAGTTGTGCGCGTTATCCTGTGTGATCTGTCGAGACCAAAGAGTTGATAAATAAATATTATGATATCGTCTCGGATAAGCGACTGTCGCTTAACTATCGCAAGCAGTACGACGGGTGTCGCTTATCGCCGCGCGTACTGAGTATCGTTGTACGAGGCCGGAGGCACGCAGTAGTTGTCAAGCGCTGGGCCAGGCGGGCGTCTTAGTACGTCTTGTTTCAAGCTATGTTATTTTTATATAAATATCACCATAGCAAGTTTACAATTTACTTATTAGTTCTCCTTAAAAGTATTAATTGGCATTTGACATCATTGCCAATGGCACATACTTTTAAAGAAAACAAAAAATATGTGGTAGGCGGACTGTTAGTATTCACCGTTCGTGCCGATAAACCCAGTAAAGTGTATCCACACGTTTCGGGATCAGGCTCAAATTGCCGTCATGGTGTCTGATTCCAGTTGCTACACTTAAATAGACCCCACTTACCGTCAGGTGGGTGCAAGGTCACATGTCGTGCTAGTATAAAACAAAAAAATATATGAAAAAACATTAGCGGGCCGCAATGATGGGTTTTAACACCCCTGATTTCATCATCATCAATGTGGGGTCGGTCACGGAAAAATTTATCTGACACTCTCGCAGTGTTCGCAATTTTGTCACCCACAGTCAAATGTCACATTTTGTCAAAAAGTATAGTATGAAAGTAAAGTATCATCACGACCGTTTCCCCTCTGGGATGGCTAGATCGCAGCGTTTTGTCAAACTGCAACAAATCGGATATTTTTGTCGTATGTCCAACAGACTGGTCTTCATATATGCCTTTGGTCGCAGCCCTATTCCGGATCCTGCCAAATTTTCTTCTCGTTACACGCTGTCACGGTTATTTAACGAGATTACCGAATTAAAGGAATATATCTACAAGTGCAATCGCCTGGATGACCTACATAAGTAGGTCAAAATCAAGATGTATAAAAATCAAATAAATTCCAAAATGTTATTTTATTTAAAAAAAAATGTTTATTTTATTTATCCTAAATTAAAAATTAAAATTTAATTGAGGAAGATCACTGCACAGACTCTGGTAAAATGCGAATCGGGTAAAGTCTGAAAACAGGCAAATAAGAAGAATACAATTTGCCGCATGTAATTGTCAAAAGAGCAAATATTTTTTGAGGCTTCAGGTGTGATTGGTAGAACCTATATTTGAAATGAAAAAGGCCACTTTAAAAAGAAAAAATATTATCCTAAAAACAAAACACTGCTGCATTGTGAATAAGACCGCGTCCGAAAATCTCGATATCCATACCTACTTGATTAGGCTCTGTATGAGTGGCGATATTTTTAGGAAAACTTCTCTGCATTGTAACTTAAGATTTTGTTACTGAATAATTAAAATAAAAAATACGTAGTTCTTTATTTTTATTCTAGATTATAATATTAAAAGATTTGCTCTTTAATAAATTCCACGCAGTATATATTCAAGGCGTCATTTCAGCCTGGAAATAGTAAATGACACCACGATACTCAGTACACGCGGCGATAAGCGACACCCGTCGTACTGTTTGCGATAGTTAAGCGACAGTCGCTAAACCGAGACGATATCATAATATTTATCAACTCTTTAGCGAACAGTAAAAATGTTACTTTAAACAATAATTTAATTATAGACTACCCGGCCCTTATATTTATTTCAGACACTCAAATGAACTCTTGCAAATTAACTTTGACTATAGTCGGTCACAAGCCGAGACACCATTCTTCTCATCTCTTACACACACACGATGGACACGGCACCCGCACGGTGAATCCATGGAATGCTTAGATTTTTTTCTTCTTTCTCTTCTATATTAGTATTGCAAGTAAATTGACCTAATATTCGTCAACTACAAGAAATTGTAACGGGGAGTTTACAGTTTACATATAAATCGATATGTTTAAGTTCCCCTGGCCACTATCGCTCACTTAACTTCTCCCCTAGATGACAGAGCGCTGCCGCAACGAGCCCATCCTTCACTTAGTATCCACTAAAATATAGCCTACTCCGAATTCCGTATGCACGTTGACTTGCCTTTAAAGACCAGGCCAAAATTACTAGTGTAATAATATAATCAGGCGCGGGGAGTTCTGCTGAGAACCTCAAGTTGCGCCAACCTTGGTACCGGTTACGAATTTGCGCCGTTTGTGGTCGAGTCGATGGACCTTCAGCAAGGCGCCTGGCCAAGGAGTTGTCAAAGCGGCTGTCGGAAAGGTCTAGAGACAGGAAGGCTGGCAATTATTTCTGCCAACGTATTAGCCTCGCTATACAGAGGAGAAATGTTGCCAGTCTTCTTGGGACTATCTCGGATAGGATGTAAATCTACGATCTAATGTAGTAATTAGATCGTTGCGTCGGATATCCGGCGTCACTTTGGCGGACCGCATACGTAACAGGGTAGGTATAAAAGAAAGCATAGGGAAAACTAAGGAAAGGTATGCTACGAAGAAAGATTGACGAACCAGATATATAATGTAAAAGTTGTGGGTAAAAGAGGCCCTAGCAGACCGAGACTTATATATCACGATCAAATAAATAATACACTGGCTGAATTGCATTAAAAAGTCTTCGTAACAAAATATATGCATGCATGAAAAGGTTGATGAATGTTGACGAAGCGAAAGAGGTATGTCGTGATCGTGTAAAGTGGCGCTCAATTGTCTCTGCACATGCCTAACCCGCAAGAAATCTGGCGTGAAGATATGTAATGTAACTCATATTGTATTTGTACGTATAATAATAATAATAAATAATAATAATAATAAATAATAATAAATAATAATAAATAATAATAATAATAAATAATAATAATAATAAATATTTCCAGACAGGTCACACAGCGCCATCTAGTTTCCGTGGTAAGCTACAAGGCTTGTGTTACGGAAACTAGATGGTTGATAAACTACATATTATACTTTTTTTTTTTGTAAATATATATATTATACATACAAACACCCAGACCGAGAGAAATTATACAATGTACAACTTGCCCCCGGTGGGAATCGAACCCACGACCTCCCGAGTTCACTGCAACGTTTGTATACACAAACTATATTTATATATATACAATATAAGTATGTATCAATTTGTATGGAAGTTATGCAATAAAGCAGCATGTAATAGCTATTCGTAAAATAAAACCTTGGTCTTTTTGCAGTTTCACGCGGTTTTACAATTTGCAGACTCAATCAACTCGGGTTCTACGACAATCGAAACCAAACGTGATTGAAAATTTACAAAAAAAATGCATATCTGCCAGTTGAAGTCCCGATCGCTTTCAATACTAAATCATTTCTCACTTTTTCTCGCTTGGAAACTATATAATACTTGGGACTGATGACGGTGATTATTAGCTGGCGTCAGTTCTACCATTCTTTGACATCGCGTATCGCTTACAAAAATAATAATTTATTTATTAGTTATAATATTTTTAAAAAGTAAAGTATCATTACGACTGTATCTGGGGCTTTCACAAACCACGTTTTTTTTAATGTAGGGGATTTACAATTTATCCAATTTTACTATGTTACAAGTGGCAAGCTCGTTGATGTCTCTAGCGTACCTACTAAAATATCACTATTAAATTAAACAAATTATTTTGCCCCGACCAATAACCGAACTCGGTATCTCTGCGTCTCAATCCACGGACTAAAACTTCAGACCAGTAACAAGAATCTGAGTATTTTAATTAAAGGTAGAATATAGGAATAATAATGTAAGAATCGTCTCAGAATTAATTAGTCTATGCAGTTCAGTCCCATTTATGGTCATATTCGACATGCGATTTTAAACCGATTTTGTTGTTTTACAATATGTTACGTTCTTCCTCGACAAGAAAAGGATACGCGGCGAACGAGTGCCCTCAATCCGTAGCCACGACTCAGACTTAGCTGTAAAGGCACACAGGGCCAACAGTGAGATAGAGACGGTTTATAGGGTTTTAGTCCGTAGGCGCCCTGGAGCTTCCTTAGGAAGCTTCACGGATGAGTCGGGTATGCGACCCCCATCCTCGTTGGCCCTTCAGGCAGGGGGCGTATCATTGATGATTTATTGATTCACCATTTATAAAAAAAAAGGACAAAGTAGATGGCGTAAGATCGTTTTCAATTTCTGTGCGACACTTTCAGCAGATAATTTATATTGTTTCACAGTCTCGGCTGCTCGCCAGTGGAATAAACTTTCACTGGTGATTAGACAATCTCCTCCTATCTCCATCTTTAAAAACTTAGTCTTTAGTCACTTTCTTAAAAAGCAAAATATCTTAATCACGCTCTGAGTAATTATTTTATACATTTTTTTTTTTTTTTTTTTTTTTTTTTTTTTATACTGGACTCGACATGTGACATCGCGCCCACCTGATGGTAAGCAGTACGCGAGGTCCAAGAATGGGAGCAACTGACGCCGGTCACTATGACCGACATCAGTCTCTACCACTATGCCGGCCTAACAAGATGCTTTTTCACACTTCGCTTGAAGGACTCCAGGTTATAAGAGTGGGGAAATACACTGGCTGGGAGAGCATTCCACATCTTCAGCGTGCGACAGATGTAAGAGTCTCCAAATTTATGAGTACGCGTAGGGATAGTGGGTAAGGTATGTGGATGCATATTTTGGCCTGTGCGTGTAGTTCGGTTGCGGAATAGAGAAGAAGGGATAAGGTTATGGAGCTCCTCAGAACACTCGCCGTGGTATAGCTTGTAGAACACGCTCAGAGAGGCAACGTCACGGCGAAGCTGCAGTGATTCGAGAGTTTTAGAGACTGTGGTGTCGTCCACTATCCGAATTGCCCGCCTCTGCAGGACATTGAGAGCATCTGTAAGATACTTAGCGGAGCCATCCCAGAGGTGAGAACAGTATTCCATGCATGACCTTATCTAATGTATTGTATTAATCAATACATTAAAATAGTAACATGTATTTATATTAAGAATACTGTTGATATACATATATTATATAAGTATTTTTAAGCGTAGAGTCTAGCAAGCGGCGCAAATACGTAATTATAATCAAAAACTATGTGTTTGTGCCGTTTGCTGTAGAGACTTTAGGCCCGTGGGGTCCAAGCGCTAAAACATTTTTAAAAAACATCACCCCTTGTCGAATTGTGTGCTCTGGTGACAAGAGGGCTGGTTCTTTCCTTGCCCAGAATTGTTTTTGGTTTAGTTTATTTTTTATGAAAATAGTATTTATTTATATTTATGAATTATTGTTATATATATATATATCTATTTTGTATTGTTTCCTATTATCTGCACCAATAAACAATGTGCCATAAAGATTATTAAAACTTAATATAACAAACATTTTATATGAAAATAACAACCAATGCCGCATCACTATCTTATATAGACCATCTTATATTTGCTATCTTCGTTAACTACCTTTATATTTTTCTATCAAAAAGTAAAAAAATAAATTAGTATGAAGAACGAACCTCCTTTGTACAGACTGTTTATCCACACTTCAACCAACTTTATTCCTGTGCCATAAAGCTTAATTTTCAACTAAAAAGCTTAAATTGATATGTGGTTGACAATACAGAAACAATGTGTACCCTTTACAAAACTATAAGCTTAAACCTGAATAAAAACGTCATATAACCACAAAACTTGCATGGGATTTACGCTGTTATTGTAAGAGTGTTAAAGGCGGTAATGGTATCGTGTAAGGTTTAAAAGTTTTCCAAGAAAAGTGGATGTCGGGTAATGAAGGAAAGACCACACGCGGCGAGGCAAATTGCTTTCAGATGACACATTGCATTAAGACTCAGTAGTACGAGTATGTGGCATGTTTAGAAGTGGTAAATAAAATTATTATTTTAAAAAAAATATTTTTAAAAATAATAATTAAGATGGTTCGGGCATGTTGAAATGATGAGCGATGAAAGATTGACGAACCAGATATATAATGCGAAAGTTGTGGGTGAAAGAGGCCCTGGCAGACCGAGACTCACATATCACCATCAAATAAATAAAACACTGGCTGAAGGTACATTAAAAAGCTTTCGTAACAAAAGGGCATGTATGAAGAGGTTGATGAATGTCGACAAAGCGAAAGAGGTATGTCGTGATCGTGTCAAATGGCGCTCAATTGTCTCTGCCTACCCCGCAAGGGATCTGGCGTGAAGATATGTATGTATGTGTATGTATGTAAAAAAATATTTATAAACTCATTATTACACAAAATAGCTTTGAAAGTAACTGTTTATAACAGCTATCCTTTGGAAGTGTTGCGGAAAATTAAGATAAATACAAATACAAAAAAAAAAAACATAAATACATTCAATTCAATTCAATTCGTTTATTTTGCAAGTAGGCAGAGGACAAAAAGAAATGTATTTTGCACTTTTACACGTCAATTTTAACAATAATAATATAAAACAAAATCATTTTATAGTACATATTGGTGTATCTGGAGCAATAGATACATGATAACCATCATTTGGAAGAGAAACAATAAAATAATAAAAATAACAAAATTATAAATACAGAATAACGCTTAACATTATAGCTGCTATAAAATTTAAAAAATGTCAGATAAGATAATAGCTGCATGGTATATAATTTTTAAAATATATATAATAAACATAAATACTGCAAATAATTATCAAAAGAGTTATTTTTATTCAGTATTATATATTATGTACGAATACATAAACACAACTAAAATATACATAGATTATATTACATACAATAAGCTAAGAAATATTAATAATAATAAAAATGCATATGTAATTATCATAACAAATTATTTTGTTTATTTAAGAAGTAAGCAATGAGTATATTACACAGCGTATACAGCGTGGCGAGTGTAGGCCAAATTCTCCAGATATATTTTTTGGAAGGCCCATCTCCAACAGTATATATACATAAATAATCTCTATTTATCATTACAATCCCAGAACACAGCGTTCTAGTTTTCTAGACCTCCACTATATATATAAAAGTAAATATTAATATTTGTCTTGAATTTGAGTTTGTATAATATTTACTAATTTTGTTCAAAGTCATTTCAAAGTCAAACATCGATCACGAATCAACTAGATTATAACTAACGGCTCTGAAAACAAAATAATCGTGTGCTGATATTTCCGACAGTACGTTTCAACTGCGGCCATCGTGAGGACGTCTTAAAATGCAGAGGGCTGTCGTGGCAATTTATAATTTATATTTAAACGAATAAGGTTGATTTTGTGATAAATATTTAATAGCATTTATGTTATTTAATTTCTGAGCGATCGCTTTGTAGGTCGTATATTATTAAGAAAATGAGATAGCATGTACGTAGAGGTCCGCTTGCCAGTTTCTCGTAGTAATTTCGTATGTGACTAATAATCGATCGTAGGTCTCTGACGTAATTTCCATAAAAGAAAACGCCATGTCTAAATACCAAGCCAGTCCGTAATAATAAAATAAAATAAAAAAGGTATTTATTTTCTTCCACAAGCTTAATATTAGTAACAATATTTTAGAAACATTTATGTAGGAGACTGGAGGCAAAACTAAACTAAGCGAAAGCTTAGTCTGTGTTAAAGCACTCCAGGTTCCTCTGACTCAAACTTAATATTAATGAATACTTATTGGGTGTAGTGTAATGTAGTAAAGTGTAATGTAGTGTAGTGTAATGTGATTATATAAATATGTAAGATATATTATTGTTTTTTTTTTTTTTTTTTTCTTACATTTAGCTATGCGTTTAAATTGTTATTTATTTTATAAGTATTTATAATTAGGTATATACATATATACTCATATATAATTTCAGTTTCGTATTAAGATTACAATATATATATGTGTGTGGCGAGTGTAGGCCAAATTCTCCAGACATATGTTCTGGAAGGCCCGTCTCCAGCAGTGGAGGTCTAGGACGCTGTGTTCTAGGGGCTGTAATGATGAATGAATGAATGATATATATATATATATATATAAGTAAAACATATAAGTATAATATTTATTTATTATTAAATTATTATTTTTAATATTTACCTATTTAGGTAAATAGAAATTTATTATATGATTTTTTAAATTTATATTATGATTTCTAACAACTTTTCGGTATCTAAATAATTCATAATAATAAGTGATACTTTACATATTTTTTTTACACTTTTACCCGCAATATTTGACAGTTCTAAATATGATACAATACTATGGCATCTTAAAGCAGACGACATGAGGAACCTCAAGCATTATAACAGGATATATTGAAATTCGTTCTCCTTTTCCGTTTAGTTATTATGTCAAATTTCACGACTTCCCATTATAAATATCATAATAAGTGGCAAGCTTGTCACAATTCTCAATCTAAGGCTTTAACCGCTATATCATGAGCGCAGGTTCTAAAGTGTTAACTTAACAAGTCAATGGACCGAAATCTCCTGGTATTTTTGCCATTCGTGTCAGGGGATATTTTCGATAATATCGCCATAGAATGTCCACTCATGTGAGGACAGATAGACTAGAAAAACAGTTGAGAGGCCTGAAAGGGGGATGTTTGGACACCTGCCATATTGAGCCATTTTAAGACCAGTATATATTGTAAATTTAGGAGCAAATAAAAATATTAAATATAAAATAGAGCTGGCATCAGTTGAGTTTTCATACAAAATAAAAGTATCATCACGACCGTTTCCCTTTCGGGGTGGTCGGAAACCACGCTTATAAATGAGCGGATTCACATTTAGCCAACTTTATGGCCAATCATGACAAGTGGCAAGCTCGTCGATGTCTTCAGCGTACCAAACTCGAGAAATATCACAAATAAATTAAATAATATGTAAACAAATACATTTACATTAATACTTAAATATTTTTGTGTCCCGACCAGGAATTTATTTATTTATTTATTTAAAAACTTTATTGCACAAAGCACAAAGGCGGACTTAATGCCCGTAGACATTCTCTGACAGCCAAACCTTAGGGACAAATTTGAACAAATATAGGTGCAATGAAAGTAACAGTATTATACAATTATAGGATAATTCAACAAATATTATATACCTACTTATATATTCTTATATATGTATTATAATATCAATATACTAAATACTAATACATACACAAACTTGTACATAAACATACACAAATACAACTTACTAACGTGGTTTAGAGCTATTCATGTAGTGTGAATAGACCAGTTTTTTAAACGACAATCTGTTACTTGCCTGCCTTATGTTTACTGGAAGATCATTCCATAATTTTGTGGCAGCTACTACGAAGGAGTTGGAGACAAATCCAGAATGATGTGAGGGAACAGAAAGAAGAGAGTTGTGAGAAGAACGTAAAGATTTATCGTGGAAAGAAGAGAGATAGGCAAAATTGTCCTTGAGGTATTTCGGAGTCGCAGGCTCGTTTAAAACAGAGAAAAGGAGACAGAGAACTCTGAGATTTCTGCGACAACGAATTGGCAGCCACTTCAACTTAGCACGATATTCAGAGATGTGATCGTATTTGCGTAAACAATATATGAACCGGATACACGCGTTGAGTAACCGATCCATCTTATTGAGCAGCATCTCTGACATATCAATGCTACACACGTCACCATAGTAGGAATCGAACCCGGTACCTCCCGAGTCTAAATCCACGGACTTGACCGCTAGACCACGGAGACAGTTACTTCATGCAAAATAATTGTTACAATATTTTTTATACCGTCTGCCTTTACCTTTAACCTTTTCTTGTAATTAAATATTCCAAAAGACCACAAAATAAAGTCAATTATATATAACATTTCACAGAATTATAAGGAAATGATTCAAGATTCAGCTTTACGCAAAGAAGATGGAGCGAAAGGAATTCGAGCAGAATCTGGTGCAAAGATTACCGAAAGAATTGGGCCTAAGCAGGTCTGCCATCAATACATTTATGGAAGGTGCTTTCAAGACGGCATTAACGGATTTATACAGTACGAGTATTTGGTTGAGTAGTGATTGGAGCAGAATAGTGAGCGGCTAAGCCCGAGACACCATTTTTCTCCACACACATTAAATATCTACGAGTATTTTATATTAAGTTTAGATGTTATAAAAACATTTTATTACAGCCCGTAGAACACAGCGACACCACTGTTGGAGATGGGCCTTCCAGAATATATATCTGGAGAATTTGGCCTACACTCGCGACGGATGGCCAGACGGGTTGGCAAAGATATCATATCAATTTTTTATGTAGATTTTTAACGATTCCACAAGTTGTTAGTACTGGAACCGGGACCGACGGCTTAACGTGCTCTCCGAAGCACGATAACAATGGTTACATATTTTTAAGATAACGGTTCTTACAATTATGCCATCACTTTTCTAAAATGATTATCATTTTATAATAAAGGAGTAGGTATACCTTTTTTTTTTGTTGCTCCTTTAAAATTATTCATAACTGGGCAACTCATCATCATCATCATCATCAGCCTGTATCTTTCCACTGCTGGATATAGGCCTCCCCCAAGGCTCGCCATTTCACACGATCTGCCACCCTCATCCAACCCCCACCAGCGACCTTTTTCAAGTCATCCGTCCATCTAGCGGAGGGTCGTCCCACTCTGCGTCTTCCCGTACGTGGTCTTCACTCTAGAACCCGTCTACTCCATCGTTAATCGGTTCTACGACAGACATGTCCAGCCCATTACCACTTCAGCTTACTAATTTTGAAGGCTATATCGGTAACTTTGGTTCTCCGACGAATCTCCTTGTTTCGGACTTTTTCCATCAGAGAAATACCGAGCATAGTTCTCTCCATAGCCCGCTGAGTGACCTTAAATTTGTGGACTAGACGTTTCTGCTCCGTACGACAGCACTGGAAGAACACACTGGTTGAAAACTCTCGTCTTCAAACACTGGTGTATGTTTGATAAGAAGATGTGGCGCAGATTCCTGAATGACGCCCACCCTTGCTGAATGTGTCTGTCGGCTTCTTTGCAGAAGTTGGCTACGCCTAATTGCATAGTCTGTCCAAGGTAGACGTACTTTTGTACAACTTTGAGAGTGGCATTACCCACGCAGATTGATCTTGGTACGACATGGTCGTTGTACATGATTTTGGTCTTGTCCAAGTTCATTCCGAGGCCAACCTGCTGGGACGCCACGTTTAGCATTCCGCTAAGAACTTACAATGAGCTAGCTATGATAACTATGTCATTAAGGGAGCAATTAATGTTGACTAATAGCATTAAGGCGCGGTAGTGGCTCGGTTGTAAGCACTTGTTCCTTAAATACACTTTTCTTCCGTATATTTGTCATAGATATTTTTTTTTTATTATTTAATGTCTAAGGACAACTTACAGCTAGATACATAAAATATATATACAGTACATATGGGTAGGGTATGGCTATTGACAAGTTGCCACCGATAGGTAAAATTACATAATTAGGTGGTGCTCGCTGCAATAACAACACGATTTACAACACTACCGGTCCCGTGCCTCGGAGAGCACGTTAAACCGTCGGTCCCGATTCCGCTAATACCATATCTTGAAATCGTTAATAAATTGTCATAAAAATAAATAAATAAAATAGCATTCAAAATAGCTTCGCCAAGCCGTCTGGCCAGCATGGCGAGGCGTCATGAGAAACACCATCAGGTTTTAGTCAGTGCGAGCCCGACATAACCTCTCCCTGTCCCCCGACTCCGGTAGGGATTTCCGGATGTAAAAAAAAGGCCTATCTCCAGCAGTGGAGGTTTAGGACGCTGTGTTTTTTGGCTGTAATGATGAAATCATGATGAATAAATATATATTTACTCTGAGTGTATTGACAGAAATAATTTTTAATTGCGAAAATTAAAACTGTCTCGTATTTTAGGAAAATGGGTTATCCGGATACAATTTTAAATTATTTAAATGATGCTTAAACTTCAAAGCTTGGAGTACTGCCTTGGGCGGTCACAATTTGGTAAAATTAATACTTTAATTCTTAAAATGCCCAACTTGAAACCTTGAGCGAAATTTCATTAGATTTGCTTTTATAAAATTACGTAGGTGATTTTTTTTAAAGCTTTCTTATTTTTATTCTTATCAGGGCGACATGCGTCAACGTTATTTGACAACCTTATCTCGCTATTTACCCCTGGTTAATTCAGGAACTAAATAGGACTAACTAGGGGTAAATGGCGAGATACTGTTGTTAAATAACGTTGGCAAAAACGGAACTTAGGAACCGAAACATTACGATAGCTACTAAAATCTGGTTTCTCAGAGTTCCCTATTTTCCTGTATGCTGCAGAGATGTTGGCTCTACGCACAACTGATTAATGCTCTAGAGATGTGGTGTTGGTGGAAAATATTAGGTACATCATGGACAGAGTTATAAGCCAAGAAGTCCATCCTGGAGTAATTGGGAATATGACAGTGCCTTTCCTCAAACGTAC
The DNA here is from genome assembly GCA_910589645.1 of Tinea semifulvella. NCBI lineage: Eukaryota > Metazoa > Arthropoda > Insecta > Lepidoptera > Tineidae > Tinea > Tinea semifulvella. The sequence continues at coordinate 5,280,825 of OU342604.1, forward strand.
AATCACACATTCTCACTTCCGTTGGACACGTGTCGATGCGTAAAGAGTAGAGATACATCCATTAGGCGACTGGTAGTTCAGGGAAAAGTCGATGGCAAGAGGATGCGTGGTAGGTCTCCGTTGAGATGGGATGACCAGGTTAAAGCAGCAATGGATCACCGCCTACATGAGTGCGCCAGGAAGGCTGCAGTACGAGAGGTGACGACCAAGACCACTCGGCCATAAGATAAACGTTATTTCATAATTGTATTGCTGTTTCCTTGGTCTAGCGGTAAGTCTGTGGATTTAGACGCAGAGTTACCGGATTCTATTCCTGGTCGGGAAACAAAATTTATTTAATTTATTTGTCATATTTCTCTAATTTGGTACGCTAGACGTGCCTGCCACTTGTTATTATGGGTCTATAGTAAAGTTGGATAAATGAGAATCTGCTTCATTAAAAAAAAAAGTGGTTTCAGACTACCCCAGAAGGGATAGGGTCATGATAATACTACTTTATCCTTGGTGCTGCATCAGACTGGAAAATTCTCATGGATACATTTGATCATTATTATAGGATCCCAGATGAACTAGCTGTATCAGCTTATAGGCCAGACATCTTAATGTTATCTCGGAACTTGAAAATAGTTATTCTTATTGAACTTACGTACCGTGGGAATTAAATATTTTGTTTTTAAAGTTCATTTAAAATTTAAATAAGTGTTCCATTAGGCTTTTTATTATAATTTATTTATTACTCTTTCGTGACCGTCTAGCGGTCATAATTTAAGTATTTTCTAATTGAGATTAACTTCGTCATTAGATCAATATAACAAGGTAGGAAATCAAAGAAATGTTATACAAATTTTATTATAAAAAAAAATTAAGAGATATATCTCAAACACGCACAAATATAAATGAATAAAATAATTATAATTTTGGTATACGCCACGTTATTGGTTAGCTTGTCACTTTGGTTCTTTGAGCCTGTGACGTGGTTAGAGGCATACGTTAGGAATATCAAAAGATAATCAGCCTTTCTGCAACCGGCCGTAAGTTTAGCATTTTAGACAGAACGCGCCTCCGTCTTACACCGCTTTTTGCATGCTACTGGGCCATATAAATGCCAGTCACAACTAACAAAAATAATGAAACTAATTTAAAAAAATATTTTTTTTGCATTCCTCAGAATCGCCGTGCCTGATGCCGGGTCCTTCGTGTGTGGGAAATAGAGAAGAGTAGAATGCTGGTTTACAAAGGAGGCCTTAACTTTTTATTACGCAACAAGTCGCTTACTGCTCCTCTTCCTACTAAACCAAATACTTCATGATTTCGTTAATGCCCTCTTGAAAGATCATTCCATAAATGTATTAACGGCAAACCTGCTTAGGCCCAATTCTTTAGTAAGTGGTGAAAAGATGTTAGAATTTCTTTCGCACCAACTTTCACTGCCTAAAGTCGATTCTTAAAAGCATAATCATATTTTCAATAGATCATAAGATTTGTTTGACTTCGTGTTGTGGTCTTTGGGAATTATTTGACTCCTACGAGTCGAAATAAAAACCATTAAGATCAGATATCTATCCTATAGGCTAGTTTATCTGCGATCAGAATAACATTTTTCAAGTTCCAAAAAAACCTTCAGATGTCTGGCCTGTAGGCTGATACAGCTAGTTCAACTGGGATCAGAAAAACACTTGTCAAGTTCTGAGAAAACATAAAGATTACAGGCCTATACGGTGATTCAGCTATTTCATCTGGAGTCACTAAACTTTTTATAAGTTCCGAGAAAACCTAAAGATTTCAGGCCTATAACCCGATTTAGTTAGTTCATCTGGGATCAGAAATACTTTTTTAAAGTTCCAAGATAACAATAAGATCTTTGACCTATATTCTGATACAGCTAGTTCATCTGAGATCAGAATAACCTTTTTCTAAGTTCCGAGAAAATAAAAAGATGTTTGGCTCTTACAGTTAGTTCATCTGGAATCAGAATAACTTCTTTCAAGTTCCGAAAAAACATAAATATGTTTGGCCTATGTTACAGCTAATCATTTAGTTCGTCAGGAATCAGATACTATAGGCTGATACAGTTGGTTCATTTGGGATCAGAAATACTTTTTTCAATTTCCAAGATGTCTGCTTTAGGCCAATACAGCTAGTTCACCTGGGATCAAAATAACTTTTTTCAAGTTTCGAGAAAACATAAAGATGTTTGGCCTATAGGCTGTTACAGCTAGTTCATCTGGAATCAGAATAACTTCTTTCAAGTTCCGAAAAAACATAAATATGTTTGGCCTATGTTACAGCTAATCATTTAGTTCATCAGGGATCAGATAAACTTTTTTAAATATACCTACTTTCTCTTCTTCTTCTTTAGGTGCCATCTCCTATCGGAGGTCGGCTATCAATAAGGCGATTTTGATTTTGTTGGCAGCTGTCCGGAGCAAGGATCTGGTGCTCATTCCGAACCACTCCCTGAGGTTCTTAAGCCAGGAAGTCCGTCTTCTCCCCGGTCATCTGAAGCCTTGTATCTTGCCTTACCTACCTACTTTATATTTTATTATTGTTTGAAGTTATTTTAAAATATTAATTAAAATGCGATCATAAAAGTTTTAATGCTCTTTAAAGACAAAAACCGGTGAAGCCTCGTAAATTGTTTAAAGAGGTATTGCCTCATAAAAACATAACTGAATAAAAACTTTCTTTTACATCCTAATTTAAGTAGCAATTTAATGACGCCATTTTGTTTCTTAAAGTCATTACAACTTTGGCAGGCTTTAATTTCTAAAATCCTTCAAAGATTTTAAGAATGGGCCTATGAAAGTCTACTGTCAGTACATGGAATAAAACTTCTTCAACAAATTACAATTATATTATGGTTGGATTAGTTTAAAAAAAAATAGCTTAGTTGCTAAGAAATACTAATGTATAACTGTACTAACATAAAAAGACGATATAAGAATTGAAGCTAGGACAATCGTCTCAGGGTTATTTAGTCAATGAAGGTGCATATATGGTTGTGGTTGTGGTTGTGTTCAACGTGCACTTTCAAATTGATTTTATTGTTTTACGGACAATATGCCGACCTGCATGCTAAATGTGTAGATGGCGAAAAAGAAATGTAATTATTTCAACCAATTACTTAAACTTTAGTAGTAAAGTATCATCACGACCGTTTCCCTTTCGGGGTGGTCAGTAACCACGCTTATAAATAAGCGGATTCACATTTAGCCAACTTTACTATAGGCCAATCATGACAAGTGGCAAGCTCGTCGATGTCTCCAGCGTACCAAACTCGAGAAATATCACAAATTAATTAAATATTTATTAATGTATTTATTTACATTAATAAATATTATTGTGTGCCGACTAGGAATCGAACCCGGTACCTTGGAGTCTAAATCCACGGACTTAACTGCTAGACCACGGAGGCAATTTAGCAATTAAACAATTTTAATTTAACAGCGTGGTGGTGGCTCTGTTGTAAGAACGCGTTTCTTAAATCCTACAAAGGTCGGTTCAAACCCATCCGGCATGTACCAATGAGAATTACACTTTTCTTACGTACATTCGTCATACATTTACAACACCACCGTTCCCGTGCCTCGGAGAGCACGTTAAGCCGTCGGTCCCGGTTCCACTAATACCAACTTGTGGAATCGTTAATAAATTGTCATTAAAAATTGACATCATATCCTCGCCAAGCCGTCTGTCCAGCGTGGCGAGTGTAGATTCTCCAGATATATGTTATGGAAGGCCCATCTCCAGCAGTGGAGGTCTAGGACGCTGTGTTCTAGGGGCTGTAATGATGATGAATGACTTTATCAGTCGAGACGCATTGTTGGGAAGATTTGAGCTTGTCTCAGTTTTCAATGGGTCTCGACTGTGAAAGTCGGTATGTAATAACATTTGTAAAATTATTTCAATGGTGGTTAAGCGGTCATCAAACTTTTGGCGACGGATTTGTTTATTTCTTTTCAGCTAAAAACTAATTGATACAAGTCATCTTTAAGACGAACAAAATACGCAAAAAGTTGGGTAGAAAGCATAGGGACAAAAATAAGGAAAGGCATGCTCCGATGGTTAGGTCATGTTAAAAGGATGACTGAGGAGAGATTGAGGAACCAAATATATAATGCGAAAGTTGTGGGTGAAAGAGGTCCTGGCAGACCAAGACTCACTTATCACGATAAAATAAATAAAACAATAGCTGAAGGTGCAATAAAATGCCATCGAAACAAAAGGGGGTGGATGAAGATCAACATCGTGACAAATGGCGCTTAATTGTCTCTGCCTTCCCCGCAGGGACCTGGCGTGAAGATATGTATGTATGTATGTCATCTTTTAAGAAATTGGGTTTTAATTTCTTTTAATTTTTTTTTATATTATACTTTTTAGTTATCGCTCTCTGTTGTTATAAGATGGTAAATTTCGTAATCTTGTCATTTTATTGAGAGAGAGATAGGCCAGCATTAATAAAAAGACATACCTACGTACCTACTCATACCACGTATGTGGCGGCAGGCGCGGCGGCGATCGCGCGTAAATATTCGAATTATCTGGATCAAACCAAAACTTTACACTGCTGTACCTAATTACCTATACACACTTCTTTATAATGTACTTGAACTGTGAGCAATTAATCATGGATACTATTGGATACTATTTTCAAAAGATTGATTATGTATAGCCCGATAGTCGTACTTACAAAAATACAGTCACTAATATATATATATAGTATTTAATGTATCATATTTATTAGTATGTATTTTAGTAATGCAGTTGTATGTATATGTATTTAGACTTATTATTATTATTATTTTACTATAAGTTGTTATTAAAAATGCACCTATACCTTACATTTGAAATAGTCCACATTGTCCCTAAGGTTGGTTGTCAGATAATGTCTAGCAGCATTAAGTTCGCTCCTTGTATAACGTGCAATAAAATTTAAATATATAATAATTTTTTTATTGGTCAAGTAGGTATATAACTAATAAAAAATATATTTGAAAAAAAAACCTATCCCATAAAGAGGCCCATCTCCAGCTAGATAAGCGTTGACCAGTGAAATATGCGCATGCCGACATACCTATTAGTAGGAACTGATGTCAATATTTACATGCTGGTATGAGATTCACACCTTTGGGATGGTTCAGCCAAGTACCTCACAGATGCTCTCAATGTCCTACAAAGGCGAGCTGTTCGAATTGTGGACGATGCCACTATATCTGGAACTCTCGAATCCCTGCAGCTTCGCCGAGATGTAGCTTCTCTGAGCGTGTTCTACCGGCTATACTATGGTGAGTGCTCTGAAGAGCTCTATAACCTAATTCCTTCCTCCCCATTCCGCAACCGAACCACACGCACAGGTCAGAATATGCACCCACATACCGTAGTCACTATCCCTTCGCGTACCTATAAATTTGGTGACTCATACATCTGTCGCACAATAAAGATGTGGAATGCTCTTCCAGCCTCTGTATTTCCACTTTCCTATAACGTGGAGTCCTTCAAGCGAAGTGTGAAAAGGCATCTAGGCAAGCCGGCATAGTGTTAGGGACTGATGTCGGATATAAGGGTCTGATTCCAGTTGCTAACATTCATGGACCCTGCGCGCCACTTACCATCAGGTGGGCGCAGGGTCACATGTCGTGCTAGTATAAAAAAAAAAAGATCACATTTTCTGATTTTTATATAAAAACAAACATGCCGTGCCTTTTACTTTTAAGCTACTGGATCCCTTGTCATTTCCTAAACAACATCCCATTGTATAGTACACATCATGCGTGATCACCACATGATTATGACCCCTATAACTATAAGTATAAGAGAGTAAATCGTATTTGTGTACTAAGAAATGTGGTGGCGTTTATGAACATGCTTAATTACTTCAATATCGCTGAAAGTTCTGCCAGTGACAGCGAGGAGACGACACCGTATAATAAAATAATGCACCTACCATCAACTTGTGAATGACTGGGCTTTCACCAAACTAAACCTGCCTAGTTTTATCAACAGCCTATATGTGTGCTGGATATATTTCAAGTCTAGATCTACCTTTAAAAAAACAAAAAAAAAAAAACAGTTATTTATTTTCTCCCAAAAAGCTTAAAATTTGTAACAATATTTTTAAAACAATTATATAGGATACTGGAGGCTAAACTAAACTAAGCGAAAGCTTAGTCTGTGTTAAATAAAAAAAAAAAAAAAATGAAGTTTTATTTCAGGTATACACCCATATCAATTAAGTTTACAGTACAGGTATTACAATTATAAAATATAAAAATACATAAAAAAACAAAATAGTTAAAGCACTCCAGGTCCCACTGACTCAAACTTAATAATAAATACATCTATAGTATAATATAATTATATAATTAATTGAGATATATTATTTTATTAACTATAGAAATAGCTTTTTTTTAATTTTCTGATCATAAATTTTATCTACTAATTTATATATATTTATTTATATCTTGTATATTTATTCTTTAAGTATTTATAGTTAGGTCTATACATACAATACTCTTACGTAACTCGAATTACAAATCAAAATTAAAATCTATAATTATTATATTTAAGAAATATAAATAAAAACAAATTAATATATATTTATATATATACATTATATAATAATAATAATAATCGTTTATTTCCAAAAAAAATCCTATGTATATGTTTTTCTATTGGAGACCCACACTAGGAAGGCCGGTATTGTGGGGTCTCAATTACACTAAATCTAAAATTTACATAAATGAAATTAAATATTAAATTAAAATCAAATTCTAAATACAACAAACCAAAAATAAAAAAAACATTTAAGAAATTTATATATAAAAATATATAAGTGCAATATCTATTTACTTATTTATTATTATATTTTCATTTTTAATATTTATTTAATTAAGTAAAGTAGTCTATCAGCTTAGACAGTTTATTACAGCGTAAGTAGATAGTATTTGTATTTGTAGTGTATATACATATATTTAAAGTATGTATTATGTACATATCATCACGACCGTATCCCTTTGAAGCGGTTTCACTTTTAGACTTTACTATAAGCTTATCATGACAAGTGGCAAGCTCATCGATGTCTCTAGCGTACCATACTCGAGTTTTTTTTTGTGTTCTCGTCCCTGAATAATATATAAATTATTGTGTCCCGACCAGGAATCGAACCCGGCATCTCCGCGTCTGAATCCACGGACTTAACCACTGGCTATTTTTTATTAGTAATCAGCCTATCTCACTTCTTTCAGTGTTTCGTCGACCTTGGTCGCGGGCTAGACTTGCACATATATTTAATTTATATTGCTCCTTCATATTCCTAGTAATCGATAGATGATGCGCAGCAGCGTCATCCGTTATTATCCTTTCCTGGCTAGATCGCAACCCACCTGCCAAGCGTGGTGATTACGGCGAATTACCCCCCAATGCTGAAGGCGCGGTGGTGGCTCGGTTGTAAAAACGGGTTCCTTAAATCCTACAAATGTTGGTTCTAACCCCCCCCCGGCATGTACCAATGAGAAATACACATTTCTTACCTACATTTGTCATAGATTTACAACACCGTTTCTGTACCTCGATGAGCACGTTAAGCAGTCGGTCCCGGTTCCACTAATACCAACTTGTGGAATCGTTAATCCTCCTTGCGTCGTTTTCCTCAATGCTGAGGGTCGAGACCCCCTCCACGGATCACTTTGTCTCGAACGATGCTGCGCCATCCGGGTCTGCACACGGCGGCATGTAGCGCACTGTAGACTGGGGTGTTAAGTGTGGTTCGGATCTGGTCAGACCAACCTATCGGCCTTCGATTTTACCCGTAATCACCAGCTTTTCCAAATCGTTAATAAACAATCTGAAAAAATTACATCATATCGTCGTCAAGCCGTCTAGCCAGCGTGGCGAGTGTAGGCCAAATGCTCCAGATATATGTTCTGGAAGGCCCGTCTCCAGCAGTGGAGGTCTAGGACGCTGTGTTTTAGGGACTGTAATGAAATGAATAATGAAACCCCGAATGGCAAGCACAACCACAACACGTACCAGGCAGTACCACCACTTCCCTCGACTAATGTGGTGGTCGTTATTGGGCCTATATCTAGCAGTGAAAAGATACAGGCTGATGATGATGCATCGACAAAATATAAAAAAAAAAGAAATTTGGTGGGTAGTTACTATTTTTGACCGCCTCCGTGGTCTAGTGGTAACAAACGTTGCCGTGAACTCGGGAGGTTGTGGGTTCGATTCCCACCGGGGGCAAGTTGTACATTGTATAATTTGTCTCGGTCTGGGTGTTTATATGTATAATAAGTATATATTTACAAAAAGAAAAGTATAATATGTAGTTTATCAACCATCTAGTTTCCGTAACACAAGCCTCGTAGCTTACCACGAAAATTAGATGGCGCTGTGTGACCTGTCTGGAAATAATTATTTTTATAAAATTCAAAGCAAATCTTCCTTAAATACCAGCATTTTGCTTTATCTTTATAATTTTAGTAGAAATTATCGTATAGCCGATCTCTGTCACCCGCTACCTTTTGTACGGGAGCGAGAGATTAATGTTTCGCCCGGTTTCGGTCGAACAGTGAAATGTGGCCGCCCACTCGCCATTCCCATACGTCGAATTTCGCCAAAATTCACGAGATTTATACTACTTTCCGTATACTAGTGTTGTCGAATTAATTAATCTATATTCATCGACGCGGTGGTGGCTCGGTTGTAAGAACGTGTTCCTTAAATCCTACAAAGGTCGGTTCAAACACACCCGGCATGTATACCAATGAGAAATACACTTACGTACATTTGTCATAAATTTACAACACCGCCGTCCCGTGCCTCGGAGAGCACGTTAAGCCGTCGGTCCCGGTTCCACTAATACCAACTTCTGAAATCGTTAATAAATTGTCATAAAATATTGACATCAAATTCTTGCCAAGCCGTCTGGCCAGCGTGACGAGTGTAGGCCAAATTCTCCAGATATACATATGATCTGGAACTGGTCTAGGACGCTGTTCTAGGGGCTGTAATGAAAATGATTCATCGACTGCTAGCTCAAAATTTAAACAAACCACTAGTAAGGTATTTTAAAGTGTCTCAATTATGAAAACAACAAGATATAGTCATCACAAAAAAATACTAACAATATGTTATAGAAAAAAATACCTTTGTCGTATACCGTAAAAGAAAGTTTGGAATTGTAATTTTATGTATAATTAATGCTATTTTTATTTGATTTTCATTTAATGTTTGCAACTAAAAAAATACCTAAAATATACTGCTGTGTAACCATTTTAGGTAGAAGTATATTAGTTTTTATTTAGCAGGGTTGTCTTCACCTACTCTCGATCTCGATCTTCTTGTTGATTCGAATGCGATTCTTTTGTTAATTCCGTGTTAAAATTGCTGACTGTTTGCCTGTTTTGTTATCTTAATTGTGTCTGTCTTAGCTTAGAGTGTGCCTATTTACAGCAGCTATAATTTAAAAATACATATATATATATATAATTTTAAAATACATATTTTTGTTACTTTATTGTTTATCTTCCCAAATGATTCCCAATTAGGAAATCAGCTCAGTATGAGCTACAGCTTATTTTCAGCTGATGCTTTTTTTGAGATGGTCACGGTCCCTGTGTTATACATATAATATGTTAAATTCCAGTAATTGAAGAGATAGATAGAAATATAATATAATAAAATAGATAAGGTACATACATATAATATATATACATATATATATATATATATATATACTATAGTATTATATATATGTACCAACCCGTCTGGCCAGCAGCGTGGCGAGTGTAGGCTAAATTCTCCAGATATATGTTCTGGAAGGCCCATCTCCAACAGTGGAGGTATAGGACGTAGGAGGTCTGTAATAATAATAATAATGTATACGTAGTAAATAAAAATAAATAAACTATCGATGTATGAACAATCTATATCTTTTGACTTCACTACCGTACACGATAAAACAGCATTTGAATGGTTTGACTTGAAAATTACCCATTGGACTAAAGTTTCGTCTCTTAATGGTAAAATTGTGTATGCGATTTTGGTTATTTATATATTTTATTACTTCTTGGTTTGTAAATTTGAAATAAATAGTAAAAGTTTATTATTTTATATTAACCACGCTTTTAAATAAGAGGATTCACATTTAGCCAACTTTATTATAGGCCAATCATGACACGTGGCAAGCCCGTCGATGTCTCTGTACCAAACTCGAGAAATATCACAAATAAATTAAATTTTTAATTAAATGTATTTATAATAATAAATATTTTTGTGTTCCGACCGGGACTTGAACCCGGTAAATCCGAGTCTTAATCCACGGAGGCAGCAACAATCTTAAGAAAATATTGAAAAAAAAAAAAGATATTTATTAAGCAATACATTTTATGATCCAAGTGCCTATGATAAATAAATAAATATTTACCACCTACTAAAATAATAGACTGTTTTTCTTTTCTTTATCAATCATCAAGGCATACCCACACAGACAATAGCATATATATAGTGTAGCTTTCTTTAAAGTGGCTACAACTAGATATACACGTGTTGGTTTAAGTTACTATTTAGGATAATTTATATGTAGTTAATCAAGTGCAACAGGTTACAGCTAGTATTATCCGTAAACAAATAGGATAGCTACTCCTATTTTAAACAATTGCTACCATACATAATATAGATATGTTAATTGTTTTTTAGACTTAGTTCTGCCTGGTAGCAGTTGGTTAAAATTAGGTGTGTCCTATTCTGTTCACGGCTAATACTAGCTGTAACCGGTCTTATTCATGTGGTTAAAACTAAATGCGTATATTTAGTTGTAGCCAGTTTAAAGAAGGCTAGACCTACTTTATAATAATAATAAATAATAAATATTTCCAGACAGGTCACACAGCGCCATCTAATTTCCGTGGTAAGCTACGAGGCTTGTGTTACGGAAACTAGATGGTTGATAAACTACATATTATACTTTTTCATTTTGTAAATATATACATATTATACATATGAACACCCAGACCGAGACAAATTATACAATGTCCAACTTGCCCCCGGTGGGAATCGAACCCACGATCTCCGCGAGTACGAGTACACGGCAACGTTTGTTACCACTAGACCACGGAGGCGGTATAAAATATATGTCTACAATACATTTATTCGAAAAAAATATTTGTAACATATAAAATAAAATTAATATTAGGGATAGGGATATAAGTCCCGTCCGCGTGGAATGGTGGCAAGAACGCTGGCTGCATTTCCCCGCTGAATTGCAATACTGATTCTCTGGGCGAAGAAAGAGCCAGCCCTCTTATCACCGGAGGAGACGACAAGACGCGGTGTTATGTCTTTTAAAAACTTTTTTGCGCTTGGACTTCTCTACAGCAAACAGCACTAATATGTAATCTTTTAATATATGTCTACTGTTTTAATTAAAACTAAATATATTTAAAAAAAAACTAATTTGTATTATGCGGCATTCTAAGGTATAGATTTTTTATACACGGTCCAAAGTCCAAATTCAAAATAGACGGGCAAACGATTCAAAAGAAATTCATGGAAATAAATTGACGAAATGCCTTCGTGTTATTAAATATCTTAGGAAATCAATGAAAAAATTCCTCTACTGTAAAAAGAATTTTCGACCTTTGTCTACTGAATTTATTTGGAACAATCCAAAAGACAAAGACACAAGCGTCTCAGAGAAAAAAAAATCCACTGATAATAAGATCAATTTAATATCTATAATTTGCTAATAATCCACGATTTTATTTTATTGCTTTTAAAGATACATTATACGCTAATATACCTTAAAAATAATAACATCAAAGTCAAAGTCAAAATATCTTTATTCACGTAAACCTATTACAGGCATTTATGAGACATCATTAATTAAATTCTTTTGAATGATTCTACTAAAGTGGTCCAATAAGTAAGCTGTTAGCAGTAGACCAGCAGATTAGCAGATTCCAGTGACCTGTTTATGTTTAACCCTTTAAGTTTAGTTATCAGTACCTATGAGATTACAGTAGTACAGCAGTAACCCACCAGGCAAGTCAGAATTAAGATGGACTACATGCCTATGTGCAACCCGAAAGTCGACAAAACGCAAAAAACCTCTGCTAATTTCGGAACAATAAATTGATGGCCTGCCTTGAAAGAAATCTGTTTTCCATACGAAAATGAATTAATACTTTGCTATTGATGGTACAAAAATGTTACAGACGCCATTTATGTGACGTCACAACACATTAAAAAAAAGTGTGGTTTGTTTAAAAAAACATTTTGTGATGAACAAGCAAAACTCTCCACAAATATTCAAGAGTCCTTGCGTAAATAATATATAATTAGAATTTCCGTATTAATTAAAATTTTAACACTAAAAGGCACATAAATGAAAGAGGGTTCGTGTGTTTTGTGCGCTGTGACGTCACAGTATTTTCAACCAGGTATAAGGCGTTTTTTACAGCTGCAGCATTTAGTTTCGTTCGGTCGGTACAGGGGCCTAATTCTGGCGCTTTTGACTTGCGTGTCGGTTCGAATTATTCGAATGAAAAGCGACATAGAAAACTGTCAGTTTCATTCGAGCATATCGAGCGAACATGCATGTCGAAGGCGCGAAAATCGGATTACGAGTTTGCACAGTTAGGGATCGAGACAATGGGGTCAAGGAGTTGTCTAAACGGCTGATGGAGAAAGCTGGAAGGCTGTTATTTCTGCCAACGTATTAGCCTCGCTGTACAAAGGTGAAATGTTGCCAGTGGTCATGGGACTATCTCTGATGAGACGTCTGTCGAGGACATTTTTTATTTATAATAACTTGTAAAAATACTTTATTCGAAGTAATATACAAACAATATAAAAGAATTACAATATTAAATAAACTATATTAAAACCAAATCTAAATTTAACCTAAAAAATAATAATAATAATAATACATAGAAAATAAAAATACATACTTACAAAAAAAAATAGCTCCTCCAAATCGCTGTCTTGTGGCATGGTGCCCAATATACTAGCAGCATTTCTCATTTGAATAAGAATACTTAATTTATAGTTAGTTTTATTAGGTATTATGTAATAATTATTTTGTATTTTTGAAGGCCGGTTCGGCTGCTCATACAAAGCACATCAAATACAATAGCATTAAACAAAATTATAACTTTGTGGCTTTTGGGGTTGAAACAATGGGGGTATATTCTCTTGATACCCACAAATTCATAAAAGAGCTGGGTAAACGAATTTTCCAAGAGTGTGGCGATCCCAAATGCCATAACTACCTAAAACAGAATATGTCCATAATAATTCAACGAGGAAATGCGGCGAGCGTTTTAGGTAAGCCCTTAGTTTATTTTGTAGAATAGCTTTAATTTCATAAGTATTTTTAGTTTTAGTTTTCTTTATAATTAGTTTTTTAGTCAATTTTATTTTAATATTTTTGTATCTAATTACCTACTTCGAATAAATTCTTCATAATTAATAAAAAATATTTTTGGAAATATATTTTTAAATATGTAAAATATAATGATGGTAAATAATTGCGCCTGATATTTTTTTCCTAACATTATAAAGACAATAGTTAAGTGTAAGTTTCAGGCGAGTCACGCTATCTCGCTTGAAAGTTATAAAGTTTGCCGTGATATAAAGTTGGCTGACTAGACTCCTGCAGGTAAATCTGGGAAGTTTCATGAAATATTACTCTCCAATACTGAAATAACGTCGATCGTTTGCTGCATCTCGCAACTTTAAGGAAACGCTAATTAATTGCCTGTACGAGTAATTTAAAGCCGTTTACACGCATACACGGGTTGGAATATGCTAGGTCTTAACCACCTAAACTATATTCAAAGCAACATTAAAACCCTGGGAATATTGAACAAGGTGAACTACTTTTTTCCGCCCTCGCTCTCTCTCTGCTTGCAATTTAGGTTCGAGTTACCGACAAATTGTTATAATAACTTTTAGTAGGAGTGCAATCCAGCATTTACGACGATTTGCCTCTGTCTACGGAGGTACATCGATAGGCTATCAGATCCTAAAATTAATTACTGTACTATCAGAAAAAACATCGAATTGAAGATACAATAGGTTCAATCACATACATGCATGCATTTATTTATTTAAAAAACTTTATTGCCAAAAGTACAAAGGCGGACTTAATGCCTGAAGAAATTCTCTGACAGCCAAACCTTAGGGACAAATTTGAACAATTATAGGTGCAATCAAAAAAAAAGAAATAATAATAAAACTATAATTATAAAAGTTAATTGAATAGGATTAATATATAGTAACATCATATATCTTCATATATATCATATTATCAATATACTAAATACTAATAATACACATTATTATACATAAACATACATATATACTACTTACTAACGCTGTCAGGAGCTATTTAAGAAGTGTGAATACACCAGTTTTTTAAAAGATGACCTGGTAGTTGCTTGCGCTATGATGACAGGAAGATCGTTCCATAAATTAGTAGCAACTACTACGAAAGAGTTAGAGACAAATGCAGAGCGAAGAGATTTGTCATGGAAAGAAGAGAGATAGGCGAAATTGTCCGATATACATAATGTGTACATAGCAATGAAGAGGCTAAGAATGATCGACTGGCTAAGAACGGGCTACAAAAAGGTATTGAATTAACTATGTCACCTCATTATTCCAAAGTTCTACCTAAATTTAAGCGCAAGTACCATAATTTATGAGAAGATTATTTTAATAAAATATCAATAGTTAAAGAAATCTGAACAATACAGAATGAGCTTTTTCATATGCCATGGTTTTCTGTATGCAGGCTTAATAGAACACTTGTTGTCAATATATTTCGCCTTCGCTCTGGGCACATTTTCCTTAAACAAATTCGGGTTTCTTACGAAAAAGACTGCTTCACCCAACTGTGAAGTTTGTGGTAAGGTAGAAGATGTAGAGCATATCTTAAGGGAATGTGCCAGGAGCCAGGGCAAAAAGCCTCAAACCTCCCTTCAATCCGGTGCTAGCTGACCCTTGTTCCCAATTATGCGTTACTATATTCAATATCGATGTAGACCAATCTTAAGATTCAACAATGTAAGTACTGATTAAATCGACGCGAAGCTGGTAATTTTGATGGACTCATTTGACAAAGATTTTATTACATTCTAAAAGAAAGTTTTTAACGATGACAAAGTGAATTAATTATGCTTAAAGCTGGGTCCAGATATGTACTATATGGTTGCAAGAAATTTAAAAACTTATCTCTCTCTCCAACACACATACCAATGGTATTCCATAACTTAGTGCTTAGATTGACAAAAAAGTGGATGCTGTTTTTACTGTCAATTATAGCCCAAGTTTTGCCGATTTCACGTCAACTTTAAAAACATTGGTAGAACATAATGTAAATACAACAAAAGCGCCGGATTAGAATTTAAAGAAAAAAATATTTTGATTATATGCTAAATTAAACCTTGTACGCGTCCAAATGCAGATCTTTAACCAAAAATTCGTTGCATAGTGTTTAAATCTTTAACACGATGCTGAATGGAAGACGACGACAAACAATGATCTGATCCGTCAGCGTAAATTTGGTCTTAAATTTTGTATGTTTTCCTTGTACATTAAATAAATATTTCCAGACAGGTCACACAGCGCCATCTAATTTCCATGGTAAGCTACGAGGCTTGTGTTACGGAAACTAGATGGTTGATAAACTACATATTATACTTTTTTTTTGTAAAAATATACATATTATACATATAAACACCCAGACCGAGACAAATTATACAATGTACTTGCCCCCGGTGGGAATCGAACCCACGACCTCCCGAGTTCACGGCAACGTTTGTTACCATTAGACCACGGAGGCGGACATAAACACGCACAATAAGTATACACATTAATAAAATATCATAAAAAAAACGAAGAACGGAATGTTTTAGAGACTTCAAATTATCATAGCTTTTCGAGCATGCCATACTCTCAAAAAGAGACCATAATTTATACTCAAGTAGATAAAAATATTACTACTACTTTAGGGATAGTCCCAAAAAGACTGGCAACATTTCCCCTCTGTATAGCGAGGCTAATACGTTGGCAGAAATAATTGCCAGCTTTCCTGTCTCCAGATTTATTCATCAGCCACTTGGACAACTGCTTGGCTAGATGCTTGGCTGAGGGTCCCCATGGTCCCGTCGTCTCGACCCCAAAAGGCGCAAACTCGCCGCTCTGGATAAGGTTGCCTGGATGTGACATGGGGCTAATATGTCTACCTACACCTGCTAAGTTTTCACGGCCCAATTGTCATGTCAT
Source organism: Tinea semifulvella (assembly GCA_910589645.1). Lineage (NCBI taxonomy): Eukaryota > Metazoa > Arthropoda > Insecta > Lepidoptera > Tineidae > Tinea > Tinea semifulvella. The sequence continues at coordinate 5,297,118 of OU342604.1, forward strand.
CGGGTTTCATGCCTTAGCTCCGCGCAATCCCATAGGGTTCTAGGATAGCGAGTACTCCTGTAGTGACAAAAGCCTAGAGACAAGAGCCTAAGAACCTATCGATGATATCGTAGAGAGCCGCGTGATGAGGATTAATTAAATATATTATAGCAATTTTATAATATATGTGGACCTACCTTAATACGTCGTGAATAGGTATAAAATACGGCAAGTTTATGTAGTTATAACGGTAATAAAACATTTATACATCTGCAAACCTTAATAAGTTTATGTAAGTTTGTCTGTTTGTTTACCGTTTGAGTCAGATGTAAAATATAAATACATCATTCGATCATCAAAAAAAATCATTCGTAAAAAATGTTCTTTTACTCAAAAATGCATGTAATGTGGTCATTACTTTGACAACCTTGTTTGATCAAACTCTTTCAAGGAGCGGCCGGCAAAGTTTTGCTGGTCGCTCTAACAGGCCGGCAAAACATTGCCGGCCGCTATAATGACGTTTCAACGTTTTAATGTACTATTATTTAAATTACTTGCTGGTTTTATTTTATTAGGTACTTGCATTTTTGAGTAAAGCACTATACAGGCCTTGGCCCACTATGACTGATTCGCTGGTCATGCTATGATTGCCTTGAGCTAGCCTAGCTACGCTCTAGGTCTTCCGTGTCGGCCTGCTAGTAGTCATTATAGACCGCGGCAGTAATGTACTATAATTTAAAACTGGAAAAATATAAATAAAAAAAACGATCAACTAAACTAAGTAATAATTAACTTTAAATAAAAACTAAAAGGTGCGGTGGTGGCTCGGTTGTAAGAACGAGTTCCTTAAATTCTACAAAACCCACCCAGCATGTACAAATGAGAAATACACTTTTCTTAGATTTATAACACCACCGTACCCGTGCCGTGTTAATAAATTGTCATAAGAAAATTACACCATATCCTCGCCAAACCGACTAACAAGCGTGGCGAGTGTAGGCCAAATTCTCTAAATATACATATGTTTTGGAAGGCCCATCTCCAGCAGTGGAGGTCTAGGACGCAAGCAAAAAAGATTGAGAACCGCTGAACTACATCATTGGTTCTCAAACTTTAAAAAAAAAATATCGCTGTCTGTTATAAGATGGTAAATGAAATCATTCTTTTTGGGATATTTTTATGAAAAAAATATATGTAAATAGTTGTTTTAATACTTTTATTGATAAGAATAATTTAATTTTTACTATATCATCACAACCCTCCACTGTTGGCGATGGGCCTTCCAGGAATATCTGAAGAATTTGGCCTACACTCGCCACGCTAACCAGACGTATTAGTGAAACCGGGACCGACGGCTTAACGTGCTCTCAGAGGCACAGGAAAGGTGGTGTTGTAATTATATATATACAAATGTAGGTAGGAAAAGTGTATTTTTTATTAGTACATGCCGGGGTTCAAACCGACGTTTTTAGGATTTTAAGGAGATCACATAAAATTCTAGATTAAAAAATCCTTAAAATTGGTAATAATACTCGTAGGCTTAAATTATATTTTTAGATCTTCAGAAATGAACCAAAAACACGGTCTTGTTGTTTATCAAACAAATAGAAACCCTTTTAATAACAGAAAATTACTCCTAATTAAATCAACGGTCTATTTTGGTATTCATTAGGTTTTAATTTTGTTTATGCTATTGTCTTAAATAAACACATCTATACCAATATTATGCATATGAAAGAAGTATGTATGTATGTAAATTTGTCTCGTCTTCACGCCTATAATAATTTTGATGGCATTTGGGAGATTTGTTTCTCCAAACCCAATGGGACTAATTCTGACGCTTTCGACTCGGTTCGAAATATTCGAATGAAAAGCGACAGATCTCCATAGAAAACTGTCAGTTTTATTTGAGCAAATGGAGCGGACATGCATGTCGAAGGCGCGAGAATCGGGGTCAATGACGGTCATGTGCTACATGATATGATAAAAGCACATATCACCCCAAAGCTATTTGTCTGTCAAACATTTAAGAAATCTAAAATCTAAGAAAGAAAGAAAGAAATAATTGTTGCCAGTCTCTTTAAGACTTTCTCAGAGGGACCTTTGATCTACTAGACATACATACTCGTACATATCTTCACGCCAGATCCCTTGCGGGGTAGGCAGAGACAATTGAGCATTAGAACATGATCACGACATACTTCTTTCGCTTCGTCGACATTCATCAACCTCTTCATACATGCCCTTTTGTTACGAAAGCTTTTTAATATGTCTTCAGCCAGTGTTTTATTTATTGAATCGTGATAGACATATCACTCACAAGTCTCGGTCAGCCAGGGCCTCTTTCACCCACAACTTTCGCATTATATATCTGGTTCGTCAATCTTTCTTCGCTCATCCTCTTAACATGCCCGAACCATCGTAGCATGCCTTTCCTTATTTTTGTCCCTAGCTTTTCTTTTATACCCACCATTTTCCGTATTTCGACGTTACGTATGCGGTCCGCCAAAGTGACGCCGCATATCCGACGCAACGACCTCATTTCTACTGCATTAACCCTACTCTCATGCGTATTCTGACATATCCACGTCTCGCTTCCATATATCAGTGTTGGTACTAATATGGCATTGTGCATGGCTTAATTAACTTTTTATTACAATTAATTTTATAGTTTACAATAATAAGTTGCGTATGTTTAAAAAAAAATGAAAACGACACACGCACCACCAATTGCGATCCACACGTGTTTTGTACTTATCACCACTACATCTAATGAAAGTGTAAAGTACAATTTAATAAAATGTCTCGTGTTCTACTTACATACAGATGAGCCTGCCATCCCACCATAACATATTTCTGGAGAATTTGGAGACACAACACGGGTTGGCTAGAAAATAATTTACTGCTTCCAATTAATTCCCACGAAACTAAATCAGCGTGTCAAATTAAGACGCAAAAAGTCGTAGCAAATGCAAAAACTTTCACGCCAAGAACATATAAATAATGGCTAGAAAAACAAAATCGTAATAAAAGAACGAATATAAGCTGGGTAATCCCCGGGTTGCGTGCACAACTTGTAATGGAAAAAGTACAGAAGCAGTGATTCTATTCGCCAAGTCTCATTTCTTACATATACCTGTGTTTTAGGGTACCTTATCACTATCTTTAGGAAACTCATTGCTAGTGTTGAGGTTGCGTTTATTATTTTATTTCATTACTGTATTTCAGTGTTTCCCAATTATTGGTACGCGTACCCCCAGGGGTACGTGAAGTTGCATCAAGGGGTACGTCTAATTTAAAAGATATTTATCATATTAGCGAATCAGCAATAAAATATTTACTGCCATTATGCACAACCTTCCTTTGCGAAAGCGGATTTTTTTATTTTATGTATCACTATCTGTGCTCCACGGTGTTTCCCGTGGTTTAAGTAGCCTATCTGTTAATCCAGAGTGTCAACTACCTGTATATAAAATTTCATCAAAATTGGTCCAGGCGTCTGAGCGTGAAGAAGTAACAAACATACACACATACTCACAAATTTTTGCATTTATAATATTAGCGTGATTGCTACAATAAGGGGTACGCAGGTTTCAGGTCTTTTTTGAAGTGGTGCGCAGCAAAAACTAATTGGGAACCACTGCTGTATTTTATAAAAACGTAGTGTCATTTGTAAAAGAATAAAATATATATTAGTCACTATTAAGTCAGATCTTTAATAAACAAAACTGTATTTTCGTTTGTGATTAAATATACTTAATTATTTCTGCTTAGCTAGTTTTTTGATATACATAACACATGTAATATCACAAAATCTGATGAAAACGCGAGGTTAAATAATGGGAGCAACTGATGCCAGCCACTAACAAGTTGCTTTTTATCTGACTGCGCGACGCAAAATGGTCGTCGTCGTTTTGTCTTCTTCTTACAGAGGTTGCGTTCGCTTTTCGTAACTACGGACAGGGCATGGGGTAACCATTAAAGGTTGAAGTACACGAGCCAGGCGGCGGGGCCGCGATTACGACTCCGTGATTGGTAGCAGGTGACGAGCGTAGCATTGGCGTCCGGCGGACGTGCGTGCAGAGGGGCCAGGTTTCTCACAAGTGGGAAATCTGTAGCCTCTGCGCGCGCGTACATGCCAGCCGCCAGACGACACAAATTCGTCCAGTGTTTCCATCCGCATATCCCTATGGACAAAATGGTCATGTGTTTATCAGCCTATGTATGTGAGTATGTTTGTGCCTTTGTGGCAAACTGGAGACCAAACGCGTTGGTCGATTTTGATGATTCTAACATTAATCGATTCGTTTCCATCGCTGTCACTCAAGATATTAAATATTTCATTAAGGCGACAACCAGACACCATATTGAGGAAAATAAAAAAAGGAAAGGCGAGTAACTATATTGAGTGGGGTCGAATAGGTATTTCAAAATTATGTTGAGGTGATAGCATCTTTAATAGTCAGGACTCATTGAAAGATTTAAAAATGTATTGGTTTTTAATGGGTCCTGGCTGTTAAAGTCGCTATGTAAAAAAAAATACATATATAAAAATATTTTACTGGTGTAGTTAAGCGGTTATGAAACTCTTTGGGGACTAAACCCTTGTGTTTGTTTCTCATTTTAGTTTATATTTATTTATTTTCAGTTTTTATATCACGATCAGTTTTTACGCAACCGAATTTATCGTTTTTTAATTTACATATCCTTTGAAGGTGAAAGGAATGGGGAAACACACTGGTTGGGAGAGGACGCCACATCTTTAGCGTGCGACATATATAATTGGCTAACTTAAAAACTACTTAAAAAGTAAAAAAATAATATAAACTAAACCTAATAAAAATAAACTATAAGTAATAAAAAGTAAGTAAAATGTCCTTTAGGGATAGTCCCAAAAAGGCTGGCAATATTTCCCCTCTTTTTAGCGAGGCTAATACATTGGCAGAAATAATTGCCAGCGGTCCTGTCTCCAGACTGCTCCGTTAGCCGTTTGGACAACTCCTTAGCCACACGCTTGGCTGAGTGTCAGTTTAAGTAGTCCTAATATATATTTATTTTTTATAGATGTTTGTTAGTCGCACCTTAATAGTTTTTGTATGTAGTATTCTTGTTTTTATTTTGTTTAAAAATACAACAGTTTATTCGGAGTAAAGTACAAAGATTAAAAAATAAAATAAATTAAGAAATAAATAATAAAAACTAAGTGTGCCGAGGACACTCGCTGCGTTCCCCCGCTGAACAGCGAGGCTGACCCTTTGAACAAGATATTCTCTACTCAAAGGGTCACCCGTCGCCAAGTGGAGTTTCTTACCAAGCTCGCGGGAGAACACAAGAGCCTCCTCGGACCACGGGCCCATCGTTTCAACTGCAAATGGAATGAAATGGTGATTGATGATGATCTCCGCGTACTTGTTGCGTTTAAGGCGTGCGGCTGATTCTGCAGCGGCACCAGGTTTCTTATGGCTGGATGTCACATGTGACTGACAGAGTGTGTCAACAAATGTGGCATCCCTAACCAGTGCGCGGCCTCTAGTATATGGAATTAATGACATCCCGTCCGTTTTTTGTTTAAAAAAATGGCTTAATGTATCTTAACTGAAGTTCATAACTGTAAATAAATAGATACACTTGATGTTCACCCCTTAGTATATAATATGTATTAAAAAAACTAAGAGTCATACTTATTTGTTAGTTTGTTTAATGGTGACTCTCTGCCTATGATGACTTGAACGCCTATTTTGTCATAGCAAATCATTTTTTATTATTTACCTCTTTTTCTCAGGTTGTGTTACTTTTTCATTATTATGTGCTGTTTTTAATAAATAATCGCTTTCTTTCTTTAAAGCAGCTATAATAAACTGAGATATTTAACTGATTAGTGTGCTTAGTGTAAAATGCAAGTTTCGGAAAACTTAACTGCTGTAGTTACGTTTCTTTGTTTTACATTGCGTGTTATTGCAAGTTTGGCTATAATAACTGGCAATGAACATCGAAAATTCAGTAAAAAACTCTACTACTATAGTTGCGTTTACGAAACTTCACTGTCACACTAGGCATACAGTATACAAATAAATAGATACTATTCATACTACATGCTCTAAAATATTTTAGTATAAATTACTATAGATAGGTACCTATGTAAGTTTTAAGGCATTGTTGAGAATGCTGTAAAGTTTGATCCGATTTTGTTTGGTCTTGATTTAAGTTGTAACCTGATATTCTACGGAACCTCACATCATAATACCGGCTCGCTCTTGAGATTAATTTTCTACACTATTAGTAAACTATTTTCTCAGGTATTTTGCCTTCTCATCTCAATTTGTGGATACTCGATAATATCTAGGTGGGGTAACGATATAATGATGGCTGTAGTAAGTTGTTTTTGTTCTGATAGGCTTATTGAAATGTTTGTTTCGTAATATAACTGACAATATAAACATAATAGTAGTTGGCGCGTTGTCCTTAAAAATCTACAAAGTTCGGTTCAAACCCCGGCATGTACCAATGAGAAATCAAATTTTCTTACGTACATTTCGTCATGATCGTAGAACAGTGACGGATCTGCTATATTTAAAATTTTCATGGCGGCCATTCAACTGTCATTTCGACTGTTTTTTTGTCACTTTTTAAGTCTCATAATAAGTGCAAACCTTCTAGATTTCATTTTGGAACCCTTTTTAATATTTGCACTATAAATTACAGACCACAAACAATATAAAACTATATATAAATATATATGCAAAATTATGGGTATTTTTTTAAACCGACACTGTTCTACGATCATGACGATTTGTCATAGATAAAAATAAAACAGTAAAAAGATATTTTATATACCTTTGGCATATATCTTATTCGGAAATATAAATGCTTTCAATGCTTATCTAAACCAAATTTCTTCAAATTCTACAAGGTCAGTTCAAACCTCCCCTTGGTACATGCCCAATGAGAAATATACGTTTCTTACGTACAGTTGTCATAAATTTACAACACCACCGTTCCCGTGCTTTGGCGAGCACGTTAAGCCGTCTATCATAATTTCAGTAACATATAATACATAAAATATACTATTTATAGTAAATGTAGCTTTGATTCTATGCAGTTTCTATCTAGAATTAATTTTTGTGCTCCAGTAAAAGAAAGCCAACATGTTTATCCGTGCCATCTAGTGCATCTAGGTATCTCTATACCTAGATGCACTAGATGGCACTCATACACATGTAATTCGTTTTGCTGCCGTGCAGCTAATGAATTTAATAAGCTGGTTGATATTTCTTAATGTATTAAATTCAACTACAGCTACTATTAATTTGACAGAGTTTCTTTGAGTGTTTCCGAAACTACCTGAATGATAATTAAACCTGTGGAACAAGCTGCCGGTAAATAAACGACAAGCATCCAACCGAAGCATTTTCAAAAAAATGGTATAATCATATTATTTAAATGGCTCATAATAACGCATTTAGTTTATTTATTATATGTATTAATGTTATGTAATGTATGTACCTAATGTATTAATAAAACGTTATGTGTATGTAGGATTAGTATTAAGTTTATTAAAGTATTTATTATTATAGTTTAGATAATATTGCATATTTATTACGTAATCATATTTCTCTAATTGCACCTACCTTACGTCTTTAATGTTCTACAGTGTCCCTAAGGTTGGCTGTCAGAGAATGTCTAGCGACATTAAGTCCGCCCCTTGTATATATTGTGCAATAAAGTTTTAATAAATAAATAAATATTATTATTAATAATATTATTATTATTGTTATTATTATTTAGTCACTGATGTCAGTTCCTCCCATGTTAAGGAACCCTGCTTTCTATCAAGTGAAGGAAAGGCCACATGTCGTATTCAATATAATCGACAGTGCAATATTATAGGTTGACGATATATTATACTATATTAACTGTACAAGTATAGCTCTACATTTTTCATTAACTGATGAAAATGAGTTATTAATCTTCGAAGTCTGCGCTAATCTCAATACGTTTTCGATTAATCAGCGACTCGACGTATTTCTCACGTATTACGAAATTAATATTATATAAAAATCCTTTATAACAGCTTTAGGCAGAATAGCAGTCTTTTAATAGGTGGTAGGCGGACTTATGGTGGTAATTTTCCCAGTCTGTCGGGGCAGGGAAGTATCCACCGTTCGTGCCGATAAACCCAGTAAAGTGTACACGTTTCGGGATCAGGCTCGAATTGCCGTCATGCCCAGTGAAGCCGACATAGTGTTAGTTATCAGTCTCTGATTCCAGTTGCTAACATTCATGGACCTTGCACGCCACTTATCATCAGTTGGGCGCAACACATGTCGTGCTTGTATTAAAAAAAAAACCTACTTTTATTTTCTATTATCAAATCAAATCAAATAATCTTTATTTACAAACAGTTATACATGAATTTCAATCAGGGGCCTGAACAAGGGTCTCTGGGACGCCTGGATCTCTGGACACCCTACACTTCCGGTCGCAAACAATATTGCAAAACAAGGCGCTTGCAGATAGAAATAATTTTAACTAATATTTATTTGAATACCTACTTAATATTACAAATTATATAAAAAGAGAAGGTTTAAATGAGTTAGTGTGAGTGTGTGTATGAGTGTGGTAGTGTTTTGTGTATGTATGCATGAGTGCGTGTTTTGTGCAAGTGTGCATTAACGTGTGGTTTTTTTTTTTTTTTTTTTTTTTTTTTCTTTTAGGCTTTCACATTTAGCTTTTCTATAATAACAAGCCAAATGCTCGCCAAATGCTAGTTTACTAGACTTGAAAAGATCAACAATAAAACTATTTTATTTTATTCTGGTTTAAATTAAATCTAAAGTATCAACTGCTTAAGTCAATCCTTCCAAAATATATTCCCTCTTTTATTCTTCTATCGCCAGGTAGGTCAGACGAGCATACCTAGGCCATAGGACAAGTGAGATGCTTGTCGATATCTCTAGCTTATTAGACTTGAATATGTTAACAATAAAACCATTTCTTTTGTATTCTGGTTCGAATTAGATCTACTTTATCAACTGCTTCAAGTTTTAGTTTATTTTTCTATCGCCACGCAGGACTTAACAAAGTTCTTATGTCATTTTATTTCGCAAAGTATAACACAGATTAAACATCAATGTAAGGAAGTCACGTCAATAAATTTAGCAAATACAACGCACCTGGCAAACAATCCAAAATAATCCAGTAGATATTTTATTGCGATAAATACAACAACCCTTTTTTTCGTAAAAAGTACAGTGTATTATTATTATTATTAAATTCTTTATTGCACGAAAAAAATGTACAAAGGCGAAGATTAATGCCTACAAGGCATTTTCTAACATCTAACCTTTGGGAGAGTGTGAGATGAAGGGTAGTGCTGATATAAAAAATAAAAAATATTATGATAACAAACAATATACTACATACTAAGACATACATACACTACATACTAAATCCTAATAAATACATAGTATAAAAGTATATATTTGCCAAATATTTATTGTGAGCCCGATGCTTGTTTGTCTAAAAATAATGCAGTAACCAAGGTTTTGAATACGTGGACTGACGGTGCGTGTCTAATAGCCAGTGGCAGTTTGTTCCACTGGTGGGCTGCAGACACAGTAAACACACAGTAGACACAGTATCTTAAATTCAAAACCAACTTGAAATCTCGTGTAAATAAATAGCAAACTTTATCAAATTTTAGCAAAAAGAACGCACCTCGCAAACGATCTAAAATAATTCCATTGACCTTTTATTGCGGAGAAAACATCAACGCCCTCTTTCGTGAAGAGGTCCTCGCAGTAAATGAAGTGAACATGATCAATCATACGCGACATAGGACTTTCCTTGCCCTACAGCACGGATCACTTACCTAACACGCCCTCTAATTAACTAAGGAGCTTGTTTGTAGAAGAATATTAAATTGGTCTCCTATAACCTTCGTTGGAGTTGTTATGTAGTATTTTTCCTAGTGATTATTCTAACATATGATTTAGTCAATTGAGTGTGTTGTCATTGGAGGCATTCACAAGATCTTATACTCCAGCATGGTCTCCTCAGCTCTTCTGTTGTCAATCTCCATCAATACTAGGTACAGGATCTATTCGATAAATTTTGTCGGCTTCATTATACATACAAAAGTAACACATCTTTCTACTATTTGATAGTTGGAATGTATCGAACTGTTGCGAACCTATTGCGTGCACAAGGTTTTGGATGTTAATGGTAGGTTATCATTGTTTTAAAGTAAATAAAATAGTTGTCACAAAAGGTTGTTCAGATCGCCTCGTGAAAATTTTTATACAGTATCAGCAGCTCGCCAGTGGAACCGACTACCTCTTTACATTCGTACAGCACCAGCAATCATTAGTTTTAAAAAATTGCTTACACTTTCACAAAAAGCAAGACGAATTTACATAACTTTACAGAGTCCGTATATTATTGTATGTATTATTTGTGCATTAATATATCTATATATATATGTGTATATATTATTTATTTAATAATTTAATTAATTGATTATGTGTTATCTATGTATATATCGGTAGATAAGTACCATAGCTTTATTATTTGTATATATATATATAATTCTTTTAGTTATAAGTTGTTTCCTTGATAAAACTCTTTGTCAAACATTAGTGGTGATGCACCCACAATCCCTGCTCACTTCACCTAAAGGTTAGCTGTTAGATAATGTTTTTAGACATTACGCTCACCTATGTACTGTAAAATGTTTTATTTTCTGTGCAATAAAGAATTTATCTATCTATCTATCTAATTGAATCATTTTTGTTGTTTTTAAGTAGGGAGCTTACAATAGAAGAATAATTAATACACGATTGTAGGATTTTTTTTTTTTCATTACAGCCCTTATAACACAGCGTCCTAGACCTCCACTGCTGAAGATGGGCCTTCCAGAACATATATCTGGAGAATTTGAGCTACTACACTCGCAAAAAATACAATATTTACCTGATTTTATTCTTTTACTTTTTTTTTTATTCTTTTACCTGATGTTCAGATTCTTTTACTGTATCTGCAGCTCGCCAGTGGAACAGACTTACCCTCCCTATACGAAAAGCACCTTCACTCAACATTAAAACAAAAATACTCACCAATCACTTATATGAAAAGCATGACAAGACCGCATAACATGACAATATGTATGATCTATTTTATATATATATTGTGTATGTATGTTATATGTATGGAATATATTATTATTTGTTTATATGTTATTGTTGTGTGATATATATTTATTGTTTATTTAGTAGATACGTAGGTTATTTTAGATGGATATATAGATAAATTCTATATTGCACAAAAAATAAAAACATTCCAATGTACATAGGCGAGCTTAATGTCTAGGCATTTTCTGACAGCTAACCTTTAGGAGAGTGAGAAGAGAGTGTGGGTGCATGTGTATAAATATAGTACCTATAGTAATCTCTTTTCAGATCACAAACATTTGAAAACGTTGCAACTTTTGGGGAAACAAAATTGATGGAAGTTATAATTACTAACGTCTTTAGAGTAAACGTGTAACGATTGTATTACATGCGGCCAAGGAATAAATATTGTTGGCTGCAATTGACATCCTTTGCCTTGCACATATTTAAGACGTCACCTGTCAGTGTAGATTTTGATACTGGAATTTCAAAACCAACTGCAATGTCAAGGGGTCTTTCGCGCCATTTTGCGCGGACATGTCAAGTGCAAGTTTTTGTTTTGTAAATTAGTTTACTGTGGATATTATTGGTCAAAAGTGGTGTTGTTTTGTTTAATAATGTTCTACAATGTGAATAGTTATGGAAAACGATAAATTGGACTTTAAATATGGGGCACAAGTTGCAGTTTATTTTTTGCGGTTTTCCCGCGCTGTGGACTCCCATATTTTACCCGACGTGTTTGGGCTATAATGCCGCGAGTGACTCCAAGTAAAGCATCAAATTCTGCAGCATCTGGAATTTGATGATCCTCAACTCGGTTATGAACTCTGTTATGAACATATATTATGCAAATAAATTACGTGTTTAGGACTGATGTATTCTGTACAATGTCCTTTAAAGATAATTAAAAAAAAAAAAAAACAACTGCAATGTGCTGCTTTAATTTATAATAAATATTTTACAAGAATCATATACGTATTACTTAATAATTATATATATAAATTCATCCTACTGAATATTGTCGCCCCCGTAGCTTGGGGTTTTCCCAGTAGGACTATAGAGCTAGGGCCCAGCTTGAGAAGATAACCTTGCTGCCCAGGATCCCCGTGACGCCACTTTGTCCGCTTGGGATCGGCAGCGCTCTCCGAGAGAAGGTACCCCTACGTACGGTCAACGGATGCATAAATAGTGATAGGGCTAACTTTTGGCTTACGACCCTCCCTTATATAATTTTAAATTCTCTTGCTCTCTTTCTGTTAACTTCATTTTTCTTAATATATTAACTTCATTTGCTTAAATTCCTTTGTTTCATTTTAATGTCCCGCATAACGTAACAAACGTTCATAAACAATAAAATCCATAAAACTCAGCATTGAAAGACGTATCAAATAATATAGAATTAAATTCCTAAGACCCACGTTTACCACAATAAAAATTAAATATCAAATTTAATTTTGATTTTCAAGAACAGTCTGGAATAGTCATTACAGAGAAAGCGAAGCAAATAAAGTCGTATATCAACATTGAATCGACGGCACGTAGCCAGAGGTCTGCTGACTGCATCAAGACAGATGGTCTGCTGGACGAGCTCGACTCCCATTCTGCACTTAAATACGATACTAATAGGGTTACCACTTAACCTTAAATATAATTTAATACAATTTTAAGATAGAGGACTCCACAGTGTCTAAAACTCTTGAATCACTGCAGCTTCGTCGTGACGTTGCTTCTCTGAGCGTGTTCTATAAGCTATACCACTGTGAGTGCTCTGATTAGCTCCATAACCGAATCCCGTCCTCCTCATTCCTCAACCGAACCACACACACAGGTCAGAATATGCACCCACATCCCGTAATCACCATCCCTTCGCGTACGTATAAATCTGAGAAATCATACATCTATCGTACATGTGGAATATTTTTATAATTTTAACGGGTCTTTACGCGATTTACCTTAGAGCAACTTGGCTGAAACGTCGGAAGAAATATGTCTCTAAGGTAAATCGCGTAAAGACCCGTTAAAATTATAAAAATCTATTATGAATGTGCGCGAAAGTTTAAAAAGTTTAATGTGGAATATTCTTCCAGCCTCATGTTTCTACTTTCCTATAACCTACATTCTTTCAAGCCAAGTGTGTTTTTCATCTAGTCAAGCCGGCATAGTGTTGAAGACTGATGTCAGTCATGAGGGTCTGATTCCAGTTGCTAACATTCATGGACCTTAAGCGCCACTTCCCATCACCCCACCTGATGGGTCACATGTCGTCGTAGTATTAAAAAAAAAACAAGCTATACCGCAGTGAATGTTTTGACGAGCTCCATAAACTTATTCTCTATTCCGCATTGGACAGGCTATAGACGTAATATGCATCCACATACCGTAGCTAAACCTACGTGTACTCATAAAACTCTTAGATCTTAGCAGATGTGGAACGCTCGGAAGCCAGCGTGTTTCCCTACTCCTATAACCTGGAGTGAAATTGCGTATTGTTAGGCTGGCATAGCTGACGTCGGTCGTAAGTGGCTGGCATCAGTTGCTCCTATTCATGGACCTCGCGAACTGCTTACCATTAGGTGAGCGCGATGGTACATGTCGTGTTTAGTATATAAAAAAAAATACAAATAATATGCGTCGACACCCCCGCCGCGTCGCATCTCAGGGGGACAGCGCATAAAGCGGGAGCCGTGGCGGAAAATGCAGAGTCCAGCAAGCGGCGGAAGCATGTAAGTATATTAAAAGATTACATATTTTTGCCGTTTGCTGTAGAAACTCTGGGTCCATGGAGTCCAAGCGCAAAAAAGCTAAAAGATATAACACCACGTCTTGTCGTCTTCTCCGGTGACAAGAGGGCTGGCTCTTTCTTCGCCCAAAGAATCAGTATTGCAATTCAGCGGGGAAATGCAGCCAGCGTTCTTGCCACTATTCCACGCGGACGGGACTTATATCCCTATCTTTAGTATTAATATGAATTTTATACAAATAATAATTTAATCTTAATCCTGGCTTGTATGTGTATTTAGCTTTAACATACGAACGAACATTATTTACAAAACCAAATCAAAAAGGGATAAGAACTTTTAGGTGGTATGTTGTGCTCAAACGATGACGTCATAAACCCTATGTGTCTTAGTTTCCAAAGAACATATCTGCATAATTTTAAGCTGTCTTTACAAACGGTTTACTGCAGAAATAATGCCCAATCCGAAATGACAGCAAAAGCAAAATCCTGATGTATCTAAACTACCTAAACATAAAAGAAAACGCAAAAACCATTTCCTAACCTAAATCTAGAATCTCCAAAGAAAAATACAAAGAAATCTAACAAATTGTTCCGATTGAAAATAAATTAAATTAAATTTCAATCGATTACGCTCGTTGTGACAACCATAGAGAAGGTAAGCCTTGAAACAAATAACGTCCGTACAGTTACTATTTTCTTATTAAAGTTTTCTTTTAACATCAAATGCTATTTCAGTTAAGTATAATGTCATTGTATTTTGCCACTTTTGTCTACGGCTGGCCACGGACCCTAAAACCCAAAAACACGTTATCCAAACAAATTCATTTATAGCATAATGCCTAGAAGTAAAGTAGTAAGTTGTACATACATACATATCTTCACGCCAAATCCCTTGCGGGGTAGGCAGAGACAATTGAGCGCCACTTGTCACGATCACGACATACCTCTTTCGCTTCTTCGACATTCATCAACCTCTTCATACATGCCCTCTTGTTTCGATGGCTTTTTAATTCACCTTCAGCTAATGTTTTATTTATTTGATCATGATAGGCAAGTCTTGGTCTGCCAGGGCCTCTTTTACCCACAACTTTCGCATTATATATCTGGTTCGTCAATCTCTCTTCGCTCATCCTTTCGACATGCCCGAACCATCGGAGCATGCCTTTCTTTATTTTTGTACCTATGCTAGTAAGTTGTAACGCATATATAATGTGCATTAAACTTTATAATAATTTGCCTAACGAAATATTATTTATTTATTCATCTAAATGTTTTTATTCGAAGGAATTAAGGTACAATGATTTAAAAAGATAATTAAATAAATAAATAAATATTTTCAGACAGGTCACACAGCGCCATCTAATTTCCGTGGTAAGCTACGAGGCTTGTGTTACGGAAACTAGATAGTTGATAAACTACATATTATACTTTTTTTTTTGTTGTAAATATATACATATTATACATATAAACACCCAGACCGAGACAAATTATACAATGTACAACTTGCCCCCGGTTGGAATCGAACCCACGACCTCCCGAGTTCACGGCAACGTTTGTTACCACTAGACCACGAGGGCGGTCAAATTAAATATTAATTAAACTAAAAACATACATCTTAAAACATAAATTACTATTAATAAAAATAAACCTAATTAAAAAACTAAAATGAAGATAACACAAAATAAAAATTATTATAAATAAAAAATTTGCTCCAAATCGCTGCCAATGGGCAAAGTGCCAAGAATACTGGCAGCATTGCCACGTTGAATGGCAATACTGATCCTTTGCCCCCAGCCCTTTTGTCTCCCTTATTTATTTATTTTATTTATTTAAAAACTTTATTGCACTATGTACAAAGGCGTACTTACTGGGCATTCTCTGACAGCCAAACCTTTAGAACATTTAGACAGTATAGATGGTAGATGCAATATTAAGATATATCAATATATACATACCAATATTTACTTACTATTAAGTCTGTCTACAAACTTATTTAAAATGAAGCTGCATAGATGGCTTGCTGAGTGTTGTTTTTATAATACTAATGAATATTTTTCTTAAACCAGACAAAATTATGTTTATCATCATCATCAAACCGCCGCCTGACGAGGTCGCTTGAATGTGAGATGTACTCGTAGCTAATGTGTCACCAGAGACATGCCAAGTTTTCACGGCCCAACAGTCATTCCGTCGGGTCTCTTGCCATCGCTCCGCACAATCCCAGAGGGTTCTAAGATTGCGGGCACTCCAGAAATGACAAAAGCCCTTCGGGTGATGTCGCTGAGAGCCGCGTGACGAGGAATGTGGCCAGCACTTCTAGAACAAGAAAGCCCGTGATATCCGATATTATACTGATAAAATATTATTTATTTTATAAATATCCCTTAACCCTAACCCAGTTTATTTAAGCAAATTTCTAACAGTGACCCAATTCTCTAATCCACCCAGATTATTGCCGTATCATAACAGCTTAAAGGAATAAAATATTGATTGCTCTATGCTAAAAAAGTGTTGATACAACGCTCCAAAGATCGCAATTCAAACCCCGTAATAATAATTTTATTAAGTACAACAATTTTAAGATAGTACATACTTAAGGCTATTTCATGGTCTTACAAAGGGTGTATTACAAGATACTTGTGTTAAGGGAATTTGCCTATTATTCTAGGTTATAAATTAGTAAAGTATCATCACGACCGTTTCCCTTTCCGAGTGGTCAGAATCTACGCTTATAAAGAAGCGGATTCACATTTAGCCAAACTTTACTATAGGCCAATCATGACAAGTGGCAAGCTCGTCGATGTCACCAGCGTACCAAACTCGAGAAATATCACAAATAAATTTAATATTACTAAATGTATTTATTTACATTAATAAATATTTTTGTGTCCCGACCAGGAATCGAACTCGGTACCTCCGAGTCTAAATCCACGGACTTAACCGCTAGACCACGAAGGCAGTTATAAATTACAAACAAAAATAGTACTATGCCTAGTAAATTAATACTATGAAATACACTTAAATATAAATATATTAGTCAAGTGTTAATTGTTATGTTGGTACCATCATTTTGTCTACATAAAATAGTAGACTAAATTATGATACCAAATTTGACATCATTGCAAATGGCACATACATACTGATGGTGGTAATTTTCCCAGTCTGCCGGGGCGTGGAAGTATCCACTGTTAGTGCTGATAAATCCAGTAAAGTGTATCCACAAGTTTCGGGATCAGGCAGGAACTGCCGTCATGCTAAGTCAAGCCTGCATAGTGTTAGGGACTAATGTCGCTCATGAGTGTCAGATTACCATCAGGTGGTAGCATCACATATCGTACTAGTATAAAAAATTGTACAACCCAAATTAAAATGTTAAAATTAGTAAAGTACTATCACGGCCGTGTCATTGCGGGGTAGTCAGAAACCACTTTACTATAGCCCTATAGTGACAAATAGCAAGCTCGTCGATGTCTCTAGCGTGCCTGACTCGAGCAATGTCACAAAAAAAATCATTACTTTAGTGTTCTTGACCAGGAATCGAACCCATCTTGACCGCTGAACCACGGACGCAGCCAGAGTCAGAGTCAAACAAATTTGATATAATACGATACATAGTTGTACCTACCGACCGCCTCCGTGGTCTAGTGGTAACAAACGTTGCCGTGAACTCGGGAGGTCGTGGGTTCGATTCCCACCGGGGGCAAGTTGTATAATTTGTCTCGGTCTGGGTGTTTATATGTATAATATGTATATATTTACAAAAAAAAGTATAATATGTAGTTTATCAACCATCTAGTTTTCGTAACACAAGCCTCGTAGCTTACCACGGAAACTAGATGGCGCTGTGTGACCTGTCTGGAAAAAAATATTATTATTTATTTATCATGTTTCTGACAAATGAAGTAATTTAATTTCACGTCAAAAGGTAATATTTTTATACAATCTTAAATTGATTAATCTAGAATCATGTATTTTACAAATTGACGCAACATAGTACGCAGTTTCACGGAATGTTTCACGGAATCCGAAAAAAACAACACAGATAAAACCGTCTGTAGCAGTGGTTTTAATGGATTTGCCACGATCTACTGAACTTTTTCAGAGTTTTCCACGTGTATTAAATAAAATTTGAATGCGAGAAAAACCAAGGTACTGTTTGAAAGAAGAAGGATGACAACCGTGACGATAAAGATTGATGATGAAACTCTAGAACAAGTAAATGAAATTATATATCTGGGCAGTGTTTTCACTGCGGATGGGAAGCATGATAGGGATGTTGAAAGAAGAGTGAACGCGGAAATAGTGTCAACGGTGCCCTGGGGTCACTGATCGCCAGTCGGAATGTCAGTGATAAAGCTCGACTCGCCATACACAATGCCATGCTGGTACCAACACTTATGTATGGAAGCGAGATATGTCAGAATACGCATGAGAGTAGAGTTAATGCAGTAGAAATGAGATCGTTGCGTCGGATATGCGGCGTAATGCACTTTGACGGACCGCATACGTAATGATGAAATACGAAAAAGGGTAGGTATGAAAGAAAGCATAGGGACAAAAATAAGGAAAGGCATGCTACAATGGTTCGGGCATGTTGAAAGGATGAATGAAGAGAGATTGACGAACCAGATATATAAATCGAAAGTTGTGGGTAAAAGAGGCCCTGCCAGACCTAGACTCACATATTACGACCAAATTAATAAAACAATAGCTTAAGGTGCGTTGAAAAGCCATCGAAACAAAAGGGCATGTATGAAGAGGTTGATAAATGTCGAAGAAGCGAAAGAGGTATGTCGTGACCGTGACAAGTGGCGCTCAATTGTCTCTGCCTACCCCGCAAGGGATTTGGCGTGAAGATATGTATGTATTAAATCAAGCTCGTTCCAAATATATCTGCAGCCGAAATCTTGTTTTTATTTATTTTATTTAAAATCTTTATTGCACATTGTACAAAAGGAGAAGCTTAATCGTG
This sequence comes from Tinea semifulvella, assembly GCA_910589645.1. Lineage (NCBI taxonomy): Eukaryota > Metazoa > Arthropoda > Insecta > Lepidoptera > Tineidae > Tinea > Tinea semifulvella. The sequence goes on from OU342604.1 coordinate 5,315,977, forward strand.
CAGTGCATCAGCGATGTTTGCGTACGCGCACACAGATGATTTCTACTCAGTATTGCGGAAACGAGTCGCGTTGTTGATGCACAGAGTACGAGGGAGCAGCAACATCATCTTAAGGGCAGTTAGTGAGAAGCCCGATTGCCCTATCATGGGGCACTGGGTACATACTCACATGTATGTGCCCAGTGCCTCAGGAGGGCAAGGCAAATATAAAAAGTAAATATCCTCTTTTTTACTAATATAGACTAATCAAACACTATGTTACTAACTGTGCAGAACTAACTTACTATTAATATTTACTATTACCATGTTCAATGCAAATAAATAATTTCATTTCATTTCATTTCATAACTCCTATGGATACTATTCCGAAATAAACGCATTTTATTTTATTTATTTATTTAAAATCTTTATTGTTTTGATAAACAAAAGGCGTATGTAATGCCTATTGGTATTCTCTTACCATCAACCTTCATCAATTATGATAGGTTTTTAAAACAAACATAAAATAAAGAATATGTAAAGAATTTTGATATTAATTTAAATTACGTACTTATGACTAACTAGGTTAGTAGTTTTTTTTTTTTATATATTTATAATAAGAAAAGGCAGATGAAGAACTGATAATGTTTGTTCATTTAGGTTAAGTTACGATGGGGCTAAAATGCCCGATTTGGGTAAAAGCCCCTAATAATATTTATTTATTTAAACTTAATTGCACAAAGTTCAAAATATATATATATTGTTTGCGCCTTATTATATTTAAAAACAACTTTAAGGTTGTCTATTTATTGTGTATTAATTTTGTATATCGCCATACCCATCCTTTATCCCTCTCATACGCACTAGCGGAAGGGTGTGCCTATCTCGTTCTAAAACCTGCGAGATCTTTCCGAACGCACCTTGCGCAGGGAAGAAAGTGAATAATATTGAACGCGACCCAGCTGTCAGAAGCGTCAGTGAAAATGTGCCAAGGTCATTGCTTGCACAGAATTTGAAGAAGAGACGTCAACCGCTCGCAATTTCGAAATTGCGAGAAAAGAAGCCTGCCCGCGGCCAGCAGCAACCTGGCGACCCAAGGAAAGCCCAAGACCACCTGCAGCGAATACAAGTAAGTGCGTGTGAGCGTCCAGCCCCTTCATACAGTCCACCATTATAATTTATTAATTTTTGCTCTTTTTCACGCCCGTCCATATATGATAAAAAAAAATAACAATTAAAAGAGACAGTTATTACTATAACTAACACTTTACGATTAGGTTAATATGTTCAGACAGCATGTAGTCTGAGTTCCAAGAAACATAACTAGCAATTTTATTAAAATCACTTAAGTAATTTAGGCATGTCGGCAAATCAAACAAGTAGACAAATATATGATCTTGGGTCACATCGTCATGTTAAGACATGCAAGAGTGGGGCTCCCTGTATCACAGACCTTCTGGGACATAGTACAGGGATCCCTGAGTTTACTGATTGATGTATCTAGGTTTTTAAGTCAATAAATGTTTTTATTATTATTATTATTTATTGCATTTTTTTTTTAAGAAGAAGATCGCATAATCGCCTGACGATACGAGCCCAGCCTGAAGGGCCACGGTGGGTGGTCGCATGCCCGAATCACCGTGAGGCCTCATAAGAAGACCCCAAGGCACCTACGGACTAAAACCCTATAAACCGTCTCTCTTTCACTGTTGGCCCTGCGTGCCTTAACAGCTAATTCTGAGTCGTTGCTACGGAGTGAAGGCAGTCGTTCGCCGCATGGGTCACATGTCATGGTCAGTCATGTCTTTTTTAACGTTCTAAGAAACAAACCTGCCAAATTTTATCAAAATCAGTTCAGTAATATAGGCATTCCATTGTGAAACTAATATTGCTATTTCTCCGTTATTACTTATTGTTTTCGATCTTTTTATATTTATATTTTGTATTTTCCATTATCCTATATGCTGCCGAAACCTGAACCCTTAAAGCATCTGATCGTAGCCGCGTCGACGCCTTTAATATGTGGTGCTTGAGGCGTATGTTGCGCATTCCGTGGACAGCGCGGAGAACCAATGTATCAATACATAAGGATCTCTAAGTCACTACCAGGCTCTCTTCTATCTTCCTGCAGCGAGTCCTCGAGTATTTTGGTCATATAGTACGGAAAAGATCGGCCAATCTGGAAAAGCTGGTGATCACGGGCAAAATTGAAGATTGAAGCCCGATACGTTGGTCTGATCAGATTCGCACCATACTTAACACCCCAGTCCACAAGCGTTGCCTGCCGCCGTGTGCTGACCCGGATGGCGCAGCATCGTCCGAGATAAAGTGATCCGTGGAAGGGTCACGACCCTCAGCATTGAGGAAAACAACGCAAGGAGCATGTTTTAGCCAAGTTTCGTTAAATTATTTAATTTAGAAGTAAATGAAATTAAAGTATTTTCTTAATATAATTCTAATACAAATTCAAAATTCTTTATTGTATAGATTGCTTATTCTAATTACAGTTGTATGTTCATGTCATGATGATGCAATCTGCCCATATTACGGGCATACAATATGCTTATGATGTCAATAGATATTTATTAACAATATAGTTTATATTTACTATTGTTCTTGTCAATTTATTGGAATACAATGTTAATGTCAGAATTTGCATGCTAAAAATTCTTTTATTGAGTAAAAACAGTTGCCAATAAGACTTTTCTTTAACTCAATAGTAAAATCTTTCTAGGAGTTTTATTATATACTATATATGTATATTATATCAAATTTATATACTACTTAATATATAGGTACATAATGATCAAAATGAATTAAAAACAACAGTGCAGAGTTAGGTATAATATACACACACATTAAATGAACTAAGACTAAAAAACATGTACATTACTTCTCTTTATACCATCGCTTTTAATCCTTCAAAGTAAAGTAAAGTATCATCACGAGCGTATTTCTTCCGAGATGGTCAGCAACCATGCTTTTAAAGTCGCGGATTTACATTTAGCCAACTTTACTATCCATCATGACAAATGACAAGCTCGTCGATGTTTTTAGCGTGCGAAACTCGAGAAATATCAAAAATAAATTTATTAATGTGCCCCGACCAGGAATCGAAACCGGTACATCTGCGTCTAAATCCATAGGCTTTAGCGCTAGACCACAGAGGCAGTTATCCAGGCAGTAATCCATCAAAGAACGGAAAAATTGTGAAATTGAATAAGTTTGTGTATGTGTGAAAAAAATCTGGTATAGGTAAAGGATCTTTACATGTGGTGAAACTGGTGTCGCGGCTTTGTCTTTAAATAAGGAAAAGCATGCTACGATAGTTTGGGCATGTTGAAAGAATGAGCAAAGAAAGATGGACGAACCAAATATATAATGCGAAAGTTGTGAGTGAAAGAGGCCCTGGCGGACCGGCACTCATATATCACGATCAATTAAATAAAACACTGATTGAAGGTGCATTAAAAAGCCTTCGTAACAAAAGGGCATGTATGAAGAGGTTAATGAACATCGACGAAGCGAAAGAGGTATGTCGTGATCGTGTCAAGTGGCGCTCAATTGTCTCTGCCTACCCCGCAAGGGATCTGGCGTGAAGAAGTGTATGTGTATGTATGGCTTTGCGTTTAACAGTGGAAGTCTAGGACGCTGTGTTCTAGGGGGAGTAATAATTGAATATATATATATATATATATATATATATATTATAGAGAGAATTAATAATATACAATAAACGAAAATAACAACGATAATAAACAATAAGGATGATATGAAAGCGATATAATAAATTGCCTCCATAGTCCAGCGGATAATTCCGTGGATTATAGACTCAGAGGCACTGGGTTCGATTCATGGTCGAAGCATAATAATTTATTTGTGATATTTCTTGAGTTTGGTATGCTAGAGACATCGACGAGCTTGCCACATGGGCCTATAGTAAATATGCTAAAATGTAAACATGTATCTTTAAAAAAATAAAAGTGCAGCCCTTTGCGTTATTTTGCACGGATATGTCAAATGCAAGTTTTTGTTTTGTAAATTACTTTACTGTGGATATTGTTAGTCAAAAGTTGTGTTTGTTTGTTTTATAATACATGTGAATAATTATGGAAAACACTAAATTGGACTTTATATAATGGGGCACAAGTTGCAGTTTATTTTTTTGGTTTTTCCCCCGCTTTGAACTCCCATATAATACCCGACGTGTTTGAGCTATAATGAGGCGAGTAACTCCAACAAGAGCATCAAATTCTGCAACATCTGAAGTTTGATGATAACCTTATTTACTCATAACAAATAAATATATATTACGTCAGATATGGCTGTATTAGCTAGACCCTTTGCCTTCCCAATCATCTCATTCATTCCATCGAAATAAGAGAACACAAACAGAAAAAAAGTATTTGTTTTATGACCACCCTGAAAGTGATACGGTCGTGACGATACTTTTATTTTACAATTGATGATTAGAACCAAAATCAGCTATAGCCAGACTGCCGAATATAAAAGAAATAATTTACTTTCAGTTGATAGTAAAATTTAATAAAAATTGTTAGTATTAAGCCATGTATTCACTGAGAAACAATTGTATATAAATACTGTTTCAGAAACAATGGAAGAAACATGTTTCGAGAACTTGGTCGTTCACATTTCAGTTGTTTCAAATATGTTGCCTGGGGTGTTAGTGTTGTCGGGTGCCGCGTATATTTATTTGAAAAGGGCTAGCCGAAAGTTTTTTTTTTTAATACTGAGCACGACATGTAACACCGTGCCCACCTGATGGTAAGCGGTACGCGAGGTTCAAGAATGGGAGCAACTGACGCCAGCCTCAGACTACCGACATCAGTCCCTACCACTATGCCGGCCTATAAAGATGCTTTTTCACACTTCGCTTGAAGGACTCCAGGTTATAAGAATGGGGAAACACACTGGCTGGGAGAGCATTCCACATCTTCAGCGTGCGACAGATGTAAGAGTCTTCAAATTTGTATTTATGCGTAGGGATAGTGGCTACGGTATTTGGATGCATATTTTGGCCTGTGCGAGTGGTTCGGTTGCGGAATAGAGAAGAAGGGATAAGGTTGTGGAGCTCTTCAGAACATTCGCCGTAGTATAGCTTGTAGAGAACATTCACCGTAGTATAGCTTGTAGTAGATGGTGGGTTAGGAACTATTATTGAGATGAGATTTCCAGAACTTTCAAAATATCTTCCCATGCGTTGTTTTCCTTGATATTGTTTTTTAATCTGTAGTCAAGCAATCTCATAATATCGGATTCGTTACAAATAACTCTATTAATTTTAAAATCATGTTGTTGTTCTTTACGTCATGTTTATAAACAACTGCATCACACGTCCAACAAGCTGTTGCGAAACTGTTTTGTTTACGTGCTCTCCACTTCAATCGGGGAGCACAGAAACATCGAGAGAAACACGTAGTGTTTACTGCAATAGTTTCACATGTTTCTGAAACATATTAAATTTTTCAAAGTCAAAGTCAAATCATTTATTACAATGTGGCCTTCTCGGGCTCTTTTGTATTGTCACATTACATTGTTATAATTATTTAAATAAATTATATTAAATTTATTACAATACAATTGAATTGACCTAAATATAAACATACACCAACAGTAAAAGGTGTCCAAAATATATTAATAATATACATTTGCACATCTACCTGGCATTTTTGTCACTAATAAAATCATTTATCTTATAATAGGCCTTGCCTATAAGTCGACGTTTGACATGAATTTTTAGTTTATCTAAACACAAGCTAGTTAGTTCCTTTGGGAGTGTGTTATAAAAACGAACACCAAGTCCCAAAAAAGACTTACTAGTTTTACTGAGGCGTAGGTGAGGCAAAGCTAAGCTTGTTTCAGAAACACGTAGATTTTGTTTCAGAAACAGTGTTTATAAACAATTGTTTCTCAGTGTATTCATGGCTTTACCTATTATGATTTAAATGTCCGGTTTCACATATGAAATTCAGGAAATATCATTTTAAATATTGTTGTTGTCGCTACCTAGCCTTTAGCTGCATCTTTATAATAAATTCTAAACGCGTCGGGGGCCAATACAGAAAATTGAGTTGCACATTCAAGTTCTATATTGGAGTAACTCGCACGCCGAGAATAAAATATTTTGCTAAGAATTCGGCTGTATATACTGCAGCCCAATTCCATAAGCGCATTATTAGTATATTCCGTTATTTACGCCAGAGTAACTAACTAGGAAAAGAGTCGAAACTCTCGCAAAAAAATGGCGTTCATCCGAACACTAGCGTCGCCAGATGGATGGTGTCGTATATTATAAAAATGTAACTATCTGACTTGACGTGGCCAATAAATGTCACTTAAATAAGATACATACATACATACGTATTCTCATTTCAGATTTGGCTGTATGAGCTAGACCCTTTGCCTTCCTTATCACCTAATTCATCATCCATCGGGGAAAAGAAAAAAAAAGAAAAAAATTTTTTTGTTCTTTAAGATATTAGTCTTCGGTAATTTGTCGCCATGTGTTTTACTATTTTCTTGCAATTTTAATATTTTTTTGGACTGATTCGGATCGCTGCTGGCTTCTTCTGTGGTCCTTCGAGCCGGATCTGAACCAGCGACCTATGGATAATAATAACACATAATTTATGACATTTCTTTTAAAACTATATTGTTCGCGTTGCTAACAGTGTCCTTTTAAGAATCTTAAAATACAAACATATCTTCACGGCAAGTCCCTTGCGGGGTAGGCAGAGACAATTGAGCGCCACTAGTCACTGTCACGACATACCTCTTTCGCTTCTTCGACATTCATCAACCTCTTTATACACGCCCTTTTGTTTTGATGGCTTTTTAATGCATCTTCAGCTATTGTTTTATTTATTTGATAGTCTTCCAGGGCCTTTTTTATTTTTATTTTATTTTATTTATAAACTTTATTGCACAAAGTACAAAGGCGGACTTAATGCCCGAAGACATTCTCTGACAGCCAAACCTTGGGGACAAATTTGATCAAATGTAGGTGCAATCATAAAGATAATAAGAGAAATAAATAACTATTTAAATTAACAGCAATTTAATATATTCTTACTTACAATATACATAGAATAAATATTATAATATCGATACACTAAATACTAATACATACATATTAATATACATAAACATACATATATACTACTTACTAACACTGTGTGGAGCTATTTAGAAAGTGTGAAAACACCAGTTTTTTGAATAATGTTCTGGTAGTTGCTTGCCGTATGTTAACAGGTAGATTATTCCACAAATTAGTAGCAACAACTACAAAAGAGTATTTATTTACATAAACAACAAAAAACTATTTTTTTTGGTAATAAAATAGTTTCGCCAAAATGTAAGCATTTTATGCCGGTTATTGAGTGAGTAGATAAGACTGGTATTATAATCTGACATATATCAGAAGTAGGATTACTATCAATATAAACCCACGCATTTTTTCTGTTTATCGCAAAAACTCATTATTCATAATAATTAATTAGGAGATTAATTCCAAAACTTTGTAATTAAGAAAATGAAATAGTGGTTCGGGAAAGCGAATCATTTCAGTTCATTACGAGAGCGATTAATTGAGCTGTCAATCATGGTGTTGTTTCGTGCCTTTCCGATAAATAGGAAAGAGATAGCTATATTTTTAGATATAGACTTATATTATAGTAAATATATAGTAGCTTTCAGAGGCTTTGTGAATGGTTAGGGCATTAAACTGCCTCCGTGGTCTAGCGGTTAAGTCCATGGCTTTAGACTCAGAGGTACCTACTGGGTTCGATTCTTGTTCTTCAGAGAATCAAAGTTACTGATATAGCATTCCAAATTAGCATGCTAAATTGGCAATGGGCCTGACTCATCGGCCGCAGAAACGACGACCGATTGGCAAACGGGTTTTATGTATTTATTTAAATTCTTTATTGCACCTTAAAATATTAATTTCAATTTTATTTGTGACATTTCTCGAGTTTGGTACGCTGGAGATATCGACGAGCTTGCCACTTGTCATGATTGGCCAATAGTAAAGTTGGCTAAATGTGAATCCAATTATTTATAAGCGTGGTTTCTGACCACCCCGAATGGGAAACAGTCGTGATATTTTTTATTTATTTTTTTATCACAATAAATCATTTATTTTCCAGATCGGTTTTACAATGTTAATAGAACTAATGTTAAAACTAAAGTATATAAAATAAACATACAACAAAAAATAAATATCTATACCAGAATGATGATAGTCACGCCATAAATGGTACATTGGACTACCTGGCCAGTCAAGCACAGCTGATATTATTTTGTTGCTCGATTTAAATACTTGAGATCTGACGTCGGCGTTCTTCGTCGCATTAGTGTGGCCCGTCCCGGAGCGCGGCCTGTGCAAAACATCTTCCTAGCACCAGCGGGGGAGATAAAAAAATTGATGAAAAAAATCCAGAAAAATTTAATAATTATGCAAAAAATACCTTTTTAAGACGTGCAGTAAAACTATATAATGATTGCTTGGTTGACGTGGACATATTTGCTTGCTCTAAGTCAGTGTATAGGAGCAGGGTCCGTGAGATAATTAGAGTTAAGTATTCGATAGAATAGACTTAAATGTAATTTTTACTTTCTTTTATGGTTTATTTGTATTTTGAAAATGTAATAAGTATAGTTCTCTTGTACAGTTTTGGTACTCCAGATCTAATTATATGTATATTGTTTGTTATATAAATTATATTATGACTGTTTGTTACCATAATAAAAAAATAAAAAAATAAAAAATCCGTTTAATTTTTATTTCCTGCAACAGTTAAGCAACAACGTTTATATGCTCCATTGCACCCGACTTAAGCAGTTAGAACCCTAAAGCCGAACCACCATTGTTCACCATCGATCTCGCTAATAGCACTACTTATCTCTAGCCAACCACTTTAGATTGTTAAGACGGATAGAAGAAAAAAGTAAAAACGTAAAGTATCATCACGACCGTTTCCTTTAAGGGGTGATCAGAAACCACGCTTATAAATAAGCGGATTCACATTAAGCCAACTTTACTATAAGCCAATCATCACAAGTGGCAAGCTCGTCGATGTCTCCAGCGTACCAAACTCGAGAAATATCACAAATGAATTATATTTATTTATTTACATTAATATTTTTAAGTGCAATAAAGAATTTAAATAAATACATAAAACCCGTTTGCCAATCGGTCGTCGTTTCTGCGGCCGATGAGTCAGGCCCATTGCCAATTTAGTTTGCTAATTTGGAATGCTATATCAGTAACTTTGATTCTCTGAAGAACGCCAACGTTTAGAATTTTATCCATCAAAGAGACATCAAGCATAGATTGCTAAGCTACCTTGAATGTATGGACCAGACTCAGTGTCAGTGTCCACGTCTCTGCTCCGTACGACATTAGATAGATAGATAGATAAATTATTTATTGCACAATAAACAAAAAAACATTTAAATGTACATAGGCGAACTTAATATCTACTGACATTTTCTACCAGCTAACCTTTCGGATAGTGTGCAATGAGCAATGTGAGCATAACAAGGAGTATGATCACAAATGTGAGATTGATATATTATGTTATGTTTTATTATGCATGTTTTCGCGCCACTATGCTTGCTGCATTTCCTCCTGGTGGTCAATATCGCCACTGTGATTGGTTCACTTCCTGTCTATGACATTCCGCTGTCCCGACGCCCTCTGATGGACAATAGCGCCACTGTGCTCGGTACCGTTTTGATGATGATTTTCCGCCGACACGATTCGCTGGTGTTGATGAGTTGAACCACGTCGCCGATCAAGAAGCTTGAATTTCGTGCATATTTTTAGTTGCTATTGTGGTCTAGATTTCTCATTGGTACATGCCTGGGTTCGATCGCGAGCTTTTCTAAATTTTAAAAGAAACTTACTTACAACCTAGCCACAACCGCGCACCGCTTGGTTATATAAGGAGGTGCTAGCTCGGTTGTAAGAATGAATTCCTTAAATCCTACAAAGGTTGGTTTAAACTCACCCGACATGTACCAATGATAAATACACTTTTCTTACGCACATTCGTCATGAATTTACAACACCATCGTTCCCGTGCCTCGGAGAGCACGTTAAGCCGTCGGTCCCGATTTTACTAATACCAACTTGTGAAATCGTTAATAAATTGTCATTAAAAATTGACATCATATCCTCGCCAAGCCGTCTGGCCAGCGTGGCGAATGTAGGCCAACGTTCTTCAGATATATGTTCTGGAAGGATCGTCTCCAGCAGTGGGGGTCTAGGACGCTGTGTTCTATTGGCTGTAATGTTAATGATGAAATTGCTATTGGCTAATTGATATAATATTTGTCGATCTCGATTCTCGCTTACCATCAAGTTAGGTCAAATATTGTGTTCAGATAAAAGAAATCGCAAGCTTTCTAGGTTTTTGAGATCGTTTGAGGAAATAGCTAAAACATTAAGGCTAGTATTTCAACGTCGAACTAAATGGGGAAGTTTGTAGCCCTTTCTCTTTAGGTGTCCTAGTTACAAACACCACTTTAGTTAAAGGCTCTCAATTTATTTGTTTGTACTTCATGATGGGCTATTCAGATGGAACGTTTAGTGGGTTCATTAGTGTCGTACTCGTATAATTAAATTATTATTTGAAAAAATAAACGCAGAGTATATAGATGGGCAGTTGTAGTAAAGGCGGCGCCATATTATTATTATTAGAACACAGCGTCCTAGACCTCCACTGCTGGAGATGGGCCATCCAGAGTTATATTGTCACAAAAAAACACACAGCAGTAAAAAAAAAAAAAAACAACAAACAAGATAAGGAATCAGCTAAGCAATAAGCTGCAACACTCGGTCACAGCACTAATTTTCAGCTGATCCCTCACATTGATATACCTAAATATAAATAACATAATAAATAAATATAAAACTACCAAAAATATTCTACAAGGTATATAATAATGATTCATCATCATTGTATCAAAATTAAAAATATATTTCTGGAGATTTTGGCCTATACTCGCCACGCTGGCCAGACGGCTTGGCGAGAATATGATGTCAATTTTTATGACAATTTATTAACGATTCCACAAGTTGGTATTAGTGGAACCGGGACCGACGGCTTAACGTGCTCTCCGAGGCACGGGCACGGAGGTGTTGTAAATCTATGACAAATGTACGTAAGAAAAGTGTACTTCTCATTGGTACATGCCGGGGGGGTTTGAACCGCCTTTGTAGGATTTAAGGAACGCGTTCTTACAACCGAGCCACCACCGCGCCCTATTATGCGGAGTCTTTAATATCTGACGAAAAAAAAACAAACAAAATTCATGCCAAGAAAAAGAAGTATTAGCATTTTAAAGATAGCAAACCGTGCGTGAATTTATTGAAAATATTCCTCAAGTCAAGGATATGTTACAAGTATTTGAAATATTATTTTCTTCCAAATTCAAAATCTTTACGAAAATTTTAAAGTCAACTTTCAATCCAGCCAGTGCAAATAATAGAGTGAGGATCTCCAAAATTTTCTGCTAAAAATTCTTGACTTGTATGTAAAGACTGGGCATTCATTTCAATCATCACTAAGAAGTGCCTCACGACAAAAATAGTTGTTAGCTTGTCCCAAGCACAGACTTAATAAATTCAGCCAAAGTTTTATTGTATTAAACTTTATAACAATTTAACAGGCGAAATTAAATGTTTAGAATTAAAATAAAATCTATATTGTTTTCTTCTTCTTACGGTGCCATCTCCTATCGGAGGTCGGCTATCATTAAGGCGATTTTGATTTCGTTGGCCGCTGTCCGGAACAAGGATCTGGTGCTCATCCCGAACCACTCCCTGAGGTTCTTGAGCCAGGAAGTGCATCTTCTCCCCGGTCTTCTGGAGCCTTGTATACTGTTATATGTATATATTGTTACTTGATACTAAAGGCATACTATACTGTTAATGAAGCTTTGGGGGATAGTAGCGAGGATAGTGTTAGCAGCTACTACAGATACAGCTATAGTATAATTTTACTTTATAGGACAAAGACCTTATACAGCTGCAACTAGTATTTAATTTTATTTATTATAATTCCTTTATTTGTATTTTGTTTTGTGTTGGTATAATAAAACTCAAATGCTACATTAACCTCCAGTTCTGTTCCTTGACTATAGTTACATAACACTCTCCAGGCAGGACAACTAAAATATTTTTTTAAGGTCTATACCTACTATATATTGTAAACAACGTCTATGTTAATAAACTATTGACTTAACCGAATCCCGGTGGGAATGTATGGTTGTAGCAGAGAAAAAATAATAAATAATCATCTTAACAATCCCTAGAACATAGATAGAGAGTCGTAGACCTCAACTATTTGAGATGCCTTTCAGAAAATATAGTAGGTCACGACTATATTGAATATGCAAGTTTAGCTTCACATTACAAGCTGTAATTACTCGTGTTATGTTTTTAATTATATTTGAACGGTGAACTCGTGAACGCTAGTCACCCCATATTTATTAAAAATATAAGACTTTTAACCGTGAAATGTGTGTGCTCATAAACTTTGCTCCAACTCTTGATGCTATGATGATGTGTCGTGCCCTACAGCAGTGACCTTGGAGCTATCGAAGAACACGCAGTAAGTCTCCTTTCTTTTTACCACCTTTATTTTAATGCGCTAAAATAAACAGAATCTGTTGAATTTAAATTTATAGCCCAATCTATACATAAGTCATTGTTAAAACTACTTTACGTGAGAGTCAATAGTGGATAATAAATTCGAGTCACATCCGATTCTTCACTTGCTTCAAGAAATTGCAAGTAATATTTTCTGTCCGTCAGAGTAAAGTGGTCAAGTTGCATTACAAATTCCTGCTATGTCGGCTAACTTTACGTCGTACTGGTAGGACCATAGACCATTTCTTTATTACGAAATACAAATAGGGCTTTAATAATAAATAATATTATAATATAAGATTAATAAATTATGATAATATTAATTGAAACATGCATACGGTTGGGATAAGATCTGTATGTCTCCTGAATAAATAGACAAATATGTATATAAAAGTATTAGTATTAATTATACTCCGGATGCAGATCCCGGTTGCTGATGCTATCCGCGGTTTTTAATGTATTTAATTTAATATTGGATATATCTAATTTTTTTTGTGTGTTTTTTATTAAATTAAATTTCTATATCTTTTGGTTGTATTTCTTCTGTTTTTTCTCCTTTTCTTTGTAGGTGTCAAAGAAAAGGTAATAAAGTATGTTTCCTAATTTGGCCAATGTATAAACTTAATTGTATACTAACCTTTATGTTCTGTAATGTGCTGTGGAAATGAATGAATAAAATAAATAAATTAATTAATTAAAATAAAAAAATAAATAAAAACTGTTAATAAGAGTATGTAACATAAGATTTAATAGTTACGCAAGAACTTAGACGACAGCAACACATTAAGATCACTGTTTAAGTTTATTACCTTTTAATTTAATTTTTTTTTATTTTGTTTTTTTTTGTGACATATTTTATTCGAAGTAATATACAAACAGTATAAAAGAATTACAATATTAAATAATTAAAAAGAAAACCTAACATAAAAAATAAAATAAACTATAAGTACCTACTACAAAAAACTAAAAAAAAAACTAAATTATAACCGTCCGATGGGCATAGTGTGCCGACGACAGTCACTGCGTTCCCCCATTGAACGACGAGGCTGACCCTTTGAGCTAAATATTCTCTACTCACCCGTCGCAATTTGTTGATATTTTTAAATCTCTATTGGTTCCGCCAGTTTGACGTTATTTACCGAGTCCAATATCGAAATTGAGTTGTAGCGACTGCCCCGGGCCCATGCAAACTATCTTTAAACACATTGAAAATAAAATCAACCCTATTGTCAACTAAATAGCGGCTACAACTGCTTCAACAGTTTTCGGCGAAAGCTAAAAGCATGGCTATGTCCATCGTCCATGAAAACAGAATAGATGAATTGGAAAATTTTAGATATTACGCGACTAAATTCTCAAAAGACTACTTATTTGGTCGAATAATACTCAAGAGTTTGCAAATAAATGGTGATATAATCTGACTTTACCATGCAAGCAGAAGCCTTATTTTTATTATCCATGAGAACACAATAATCGATTGGAAAAAATTTAGATATTACGCGACTAAATTTTAAGACCAATTAAATAAATATTTTTTTCCAGACAGGTCACACAGCGCCATCTAGTTTCCGTGGTAAGCTACGAGGCTTGTGTTACGGAAACTAGATGGTTGATAAACTACATATTATATTTTTTTTTTGTAAATATATACATATTATACATATAAACACCCAGACCGAGACAAATTATACAATGTACAACTTGCCCCCGGTGGGAATCGAACCCACGACCTCCCGAGTTCACGGCAACGTTTGTTACCACTAGACCACGGAGGCGGTCATTTATTTGAGGCAATTATAAGGTCGAATAATACTTAATCGGTACAGGTTACGATTTGCGCCGTTTGAGGTCGACACCATAAGGACCCTCAGTGTGTCCAAACAGCTGACAGAAAAGTCTAGAGACAATTGGTAATTATTTCGTACAGAAGGGATATATTGCCAGTCTCCTTATTATAGTATGATGGAACGTCTCTGAAAGACATATTTTATTTAGCTATTGCTTTTAAGTTTTAAGTTGTAGTTCCCATATCTTTTGTTGTTTAATTAGCATAAATTGAAACTACATTGAAATGAAATATTTGAAATGAAATGAAATATTTATTTGCAGGAAACATGGTAACAAACAATATTAGGTCTTATTAATATTAAATGGGTCACATATTTCGCCATAAGCATGCAAAAATTTACAACAACTGTTATAGAAGTAAAGTTACTAAAAAACTCAGCGTTGCTTCTTTAGTAACTTTACTTCACAAAAACCTTTGTGTTGCTTAAAATACACATAGTATTCCTCCAAAGTATAGAAACATTCCTGAACTAGCCACGCATGCAGTACTGTACAGAATCTTTTATAAGGCATCTCTGTCCATACCTTTGGCAAACAATTATATATTTTAGCGCTCATATAGGAGGCGTTTCGTCTAAAGATTTCTAATTTAGGTATAGGCATTACTAAGGATGTGTGTGTGATGGAACGTTTGCCATTATTATTACTTTCATTTTTCATTAGGGTGGGTCCAGACGAGTGTAAAGTGTAATGTAATTATTAAGTAAGGTAACGCTAATTATGTGTCAGGACGGAACTACGAGCTTTATATGCCCGTGGCTGATTCATCGGCTGTCGGTTTTTTGCGCAAACACACGGGTGCTCGCAGTGCACGTTAGAACGACGTAAGTGACGATTTTGTCGTGTAGATGTTCATAATATGGAGTATTATTTATAATAATAAATACACCTCGTGTAAATAATTTATAAAAAGCAAATATTACAAATATAGACAAATAAAGCTAAAAACTAAATTATTACTACAAATAAAAAAAAACGAATTTAAATACACACATCAAAAAAGTCTAGGGATCAAGCATGTTTATGCGGATTTCTTGTGATTGAGATGTGGCTTTGTAATAAATTTATGATTTTATAAATTTATATGGATCCTTTTTGGTGCATTTCATAATTTAAAACAGGAACTGTCAATCAAATTCGAGTAAAAGATGAAAATCAGCTGTCAATATTTTCCCTATAAAAACATAAGACGCATTGAAGACATTATTAGTGCTACTGTTTCCCTACTACTGATTAAAACCAACGTTATTATGGAGCGGCGACGTCATTTAAGCAGGGAAGAAATGATCAGAGCCGTGGGAATGATAGAAGCTGGTTCCCGGCAACGTACTGTGGCTTTAGCTCTGAATACAAGTCAGAGTGTTATCAGTCGACTTTGGAAACGTTACCGAACCACTGGTACCGTGGCTGAGCGCCATGGAGGACGGTATCGCTGCACCACACGGAGACAAGACCGATACATTCAAATCACAGCTCGAAGAACTCCAACAATAACCGCCATGATGTTAGCCGTGAGCCTTCATCGCTCTTCAGGGAACTTAATTAGCGACCAAACAGTCAGAAACCGCTTGCATGAAGTGAACCTTCATTCCCGAAGACCGCTACGGGTACCACCTATAGCAATGCACAATCGTAGGACTCGATATCAATGGGCTCTTGAACACAGAAATTGGACAGAAGAACAATGGCGTTTCGTGTGCTTTTCTGATGAGTCTCGTTTTGGTATGAGGCCGGATACAAGACGTATACGACACTGGAGAACCCCTGGACGCCAACAGCGATTAAAATCCTGCCAGGAAGTCCATCCTTATAGTGGTGGAACCATCATGGTATGGGCGGGTATTTCGATCGGCGGAAGAACTGAGTTGATTTGGATCAGAGGCAACCTCAACGGTCAAATTTATGCTGAGACGGTTGTATCAGACGTCATCGTTCCTCTACAAGTGCATATCGGTCCCTTATTTCAGTTAATGCATGATAATGCACGACCGCACACCGCAAGAGTTGTAAGACAGACTCTCGCCGCAGCTAACATCAATGTCCTGCCCTGGCCTGCTCAGTCGCCAGACTTGAACCCGATTGAGCATGCATGGGATATTCTTCAGAGAAGAGCTCTGCCGAATATGGAGGGTATCCAGTCGCAAGAAGACCTTTTTTTGTTGTTGCAACGAACATGGGCGGCCATTCCACAGCGTGATTTGGATGAACTCATTTTGAGTATGCCAAACCGATGTTCTTGTGTTGTTAGTGTTCGCGGTAGAAACACGGATTATTAATTGTTTAAATTACCCAATAAAATTAAAAAAAAACTGTTATTTCAGTCTTTTTTTCGAACTTTAATGTTAGTGGTTCAAATGTCAAAAATCCCTTTATTAGGAAAATGGCAATTTTTTTTACTAATGCAAAGGTGACTTGGTTTATCGTTACTGTAGACAAACGAAAACATTGTATTTGATCAATCCTTAAAGAAAATTTTAATGAATATCAATCAGGAGAAAAGTTATTGCAAAAATATATGTTGATCCCTAGACACTTTTGATGTGTGTATAAATCGTTCCGCGCGGCACGGTGGCAAGAACGCTGGCCGCATTTGCTCGCTGAATCACTATGATGATTCTATGAGCGAGGAAAAAACAAGCCCTGTTGTCACCAACCGAGGAGTCATTTTTTAAAAAATATTTAAGCGTTTGGATCCCACGGGCCTAAAGTCTCTACAGCAAACGGCACAAACGCGTCTTTTAATAAAGATACGTAATATATATATATATATATATATATATATAAAACATAGAGTTTGGCAAGCGGCGCAAATACGTATCTTTATTAAAAGACGATATATATATACGATATATATATATATAGTTTTAAGTTTTATTTATGTTATATTAGTATATCTATAGTATGACTTATTTATGTATTAGTATGTAAATTGTATGTAGATATTAGTATGTATATATTTATATTACAATTATATTTCTGTTTTATTTAAATTTCATCTAATTTTTAATTGCACCTTCCACCTATACTGTCTAAATGTCCTAAAGGTTTGGCTGTCAGAGAATGCCTAGCGTCATTAAGTCCGCCTTTGTACATAGTGCAATAAAGTTGTAAAATAAAATAAAATAAATATTTATCTATATCAACACCAATAAAATACAGCTTTAGAAAAGTGGAATTTCTCTAGCTAACGTCAAAAATGAACAAAATTTGTAAACGTGTTCGCGCTGGCATTTAACCGGGTGTTTTGAACGCAGCGGCCTAAGCATGATATATTCACCTTGGAGACCATAAATTTTGTACGAAGCAATGCAGTTTTCCAACTGTCAAACTTTATGCCTTCCTGTGGAATTTATTTGAAAGAATATACTGTTCTGCCGGTTAAATTTAAGTTTAATTTAAGGCTTTAAGTTCGCCTTTGTACATACTTTTAAGTAAAGTGCAATAAAGTATTTAATAAATAATAAATAAATAAATAAATTGTGTACTATTTTTGAATATTTTTGACACGCTCACGAATATTTTTACTGAAGTAATAGCTTTTTCTCACTATCTAGTCTATGTTGTAGAATTTAGTATAACATGGTATGTTGGATTCGTGGACAATCGTATCCATCGACAATTCACTATCCACCAAGCGCTCTAAAGAAGACAAATTTCTAAGCATTCCATTGATTTACCGTGCGGGTCCATCGTGTGTGGGTAAGAGATGGGAAGATTGGTGTCTCGAGCTTGCGACCGATAGGCTGGTTTAAAAAAGGAAGCCTCCCTTTTTATTTTATTGTGCTTAAAGTCTCTCATCATCCACCACCATCCATCACATCCACTCCTCTCTCAACCCAACCAAATACTGTATGATTCCGTTAATGCCGTCTTGGAAGCTATGTCTATAAATATATTGACGGCAGACCTGCTTAGGCCGAATTCATTCAGTAAGTGGTGCAAAGCTTTTGCTGGAACTCCTCTCGCACTAACTTCCACTGCGTAAAGCTGAGTCTTGAACCCGATCCTGATCATTTCTTCTGTAAGATCATAATATTAACACTAAGATGTCTGGCCTATAGGCTAAAACAGCTAGTTCATCTGGGATCCTATAATGATGTTCAAATGTATTCACGAGAATTTTTCAGTCTGATGAGGCGCCAAGGATCTAGGTGGGCTTGCATTTGATAACTGGCCCATCGTTTCGAGCACAAGGCGCAAATTCATAACCTGTACCAAGGTTAGCTAGCGTATTTGTGCAGCTTGAGGTTCTTAGCAGAAACAAGCGCAGTTCCCGAGCTTGACGAAGTCGAACTCGCTTGGATATAAGATGAGATGTGTCTACACGTCGCATACCACAGCAATGACCTGCCAATTTTCCACGGCCCAACAGTCATGCCGAAGTTGTATTTTTATATAAAAAATAACGAAACAGAAATATGAGACCGGCAGACGAAGGTACTCGTTCGGCATACGATAGGTAAATAGTCTTTGAGAAAATTACCTATAGTTTTTATATTCTTCTAAAGCAGGTGTGGCTGACTTGACTAGACCGAAGATGTACTCTTTACTGACGAACCCCTACCAATAACATACTTCTTGAAATCATAAATGTACAACATAGTTCAGTACACAATTATGTAATAATGTAGTATTTTTTATTAAGAGGGAAAACATAAAACTAAAATTTATTCTTGGTAGTAATATTTATATTAGTGTGAGCATTGCGTCTGAGCATCTTCTGCAATCTTAGCAAAATCAGGATGGTAGTAGAATATTAAAAGCCAACCTTAAATAATGGAATGTATGAACGTCAGTCAAACTAGAACGGTGTTAATTTTTTGTTTGTTTTAAGTAAGAATGCTGACTCACGTAAATATGTTGAACCAATATACGAATGCAATTGTTTAACTATTTTTGTTTTTATTTGGATATATCTCGTTGGAAACCAATGATGGAAATGATAGAAGATTATGCGTGATGCAGTTAGTGATTACGTTCAATTCAATTCAATTCGTTTATTTTGCAAGTAGGCATAGGACAAAAAGAGATGTATTCTGCACTTTTTCACGTCAATTTTTACAATATTTTATAAAACGATATCATTTTATAGTACATATTGCTGAAGCTGGAGCAGTACATGATAACCATCATTTGGAAAGAGAAACAATAAAATAACAAAATTATAAATACAGAATAACACTTAACATTATAGCTGCTGTAGGCATAAGCTAAGACAGACACAATTATAAGAATATAAATGTAAATGTCAGTTAAGATAATAGCTGCTGTAAAGAGGTATTGTCATACTATAAGCTAGAACAAATAATTATTAAAAAAAGGTAACTTAAAATTATAGCTGCTGTATAAAGGCATTGTCATACTAAACTAGACTATAACTAAATACAAATTGTGTTATAAATGAATGTTCCTTATTACTATTAGTTGCCGTACAGAGGCATTGTCAAACTACGAGACTAATTAAAATGCTATAATTTTATACCCAAGCTTTTTTATGACGTTACGCAGTCTATTCCACTAAATTCCACTTTTGCCTGTCACGATCGACCGGTTGACCACCCCTGTTCTAAAGTTTTGGTCGCATAAAGTCGCATAGACCGTGGTTACAAGAGGGACTGTAGATCAAAATATAATTTTAATATTAAAATTGCTTCAAAAAATACCGACAAATTATTCCTAGGTAGATAATTCTTTAATTAAATTCGGACGTATTTTCTTGGATAAAGAATTTAAATCATGTAATAAGCCAGCACCAACAGACGGACGAGTAATGACATCTCAAAAGTAATCTGTGACTCGTTGAATAGCTTTTCTTTCAGCAGACGTTTTCTTAAATTTCTTTTTTGCTTTTTACAATATTTTTATCTCAAGGACGCCCAAGATTACTTCCTCCCATCCCGTTCATTTCGAATTAGAGTACAATCATTTTATATTGGATAAGTGGAGTAAGTTATAAGTAAAAAAATGTCCTCTAGAGACGACCCTTCAGGAGACTGCCAACATTTCCTCTCTGTATAGCGAGGCTAATACGTTGACAGAAATAATTGCCAGCTTTCCTATCTCCATATTTTTTGCCGTTTCGACAACTTCTTGCCCGACGCTTGGCTTAGGGTTCCTATGCGCCCATCGTCTCGACCCCAAATGGCGCAAATTGGTAACCTGTACCGTTGTTAGCGTATTTGCTTGAAGTTCTCAGCAGAAACCGCCTCACTTCCTGCGCTTGAAGAAGTCGCCTGGATGTGTGATGGGGCTAATGTGTCTACACATGCCGCATCCCACATCAGGGACCTACCAAGTATCCACGGCCCAACAGTCATGCCGTCAGGTCTCTTGCCATCGCTCCGCGCAACCCCTGAGGATTCTAGGATCGCGGCTACTCTAGCAGTGATAAAAGCCCTTCAGATGATGTTGTTGAGAGCAGCGTGACGAGGAATGTGGCCAGCAGTCCTATTCTGTTTGCAATCGTTATATGATTGAATCCATTAACCATATATATATCAAGCTATTAAAGTTCATATTTGCACGGACGCTGTCAAGGTCGAGCGCTTATAGAGTTGAGAATTGAATAATATTTTGTAATTATGACGCAAGCTCTGACGTAAATACAGACATTGTTTGCCACTCATTGGCCTATAGTAAAGTTGGCTAAATGTGAATCCGCCTCTATAAAAGTGTAGTTTCTGGCCACTTCAAGAGATATGGTCATGATGATACTTTCTTATTATCTACCGCTATATTTCCTTAAATATTTTTATTGTAAACGTAACATTTTATTTTTTCATTTTAAACTGTTTTCACTAATTTTTTCACTCTTTTTTTGTATAACAAATGGTAGTAACTGGAATCCTAAATGCCAGGTCTAACTTAGTTCGACGTAGTTTAGGAGTCAGTGTCTTAATTAATTTGTTAATTGTACTTTTATGAACAATAAAATATTTTGTATTTTTGTATTTGTATTCTTATTTCTGGAGAATTTAACCATTTCTTTTCGGACGGAAAATGTATTTATTTTTTTGACAATCTCTTAACGTATTCACTTGTTGTTATTAACTAACGACGACGGCTTAATAATAATAATAATATTCTATATTGAACATAATTTATAAACGAAGGTGTACATGGGCGAACTTAATGCCGAAGATTGTGGTGGTAAAAAGAGAGGTAATAGGGGGATTGAGATTGGAAATAATAATAGTATAGATATAACATAAATAAAGATAATGTGCTCTTCAAAGCACGGAAATGATATACAGACAAATGAACAAAAGGAAACTGTATTCCTCATTGGATATGCCGAGGTTCGAATTTGAAACCCTGATACAAACGGGAGCGTTTATAAAAAAACATTAATCTTAATAAAAAAATATGTGATTTTCATTGATACAAAACATTCTTTAATCGAGAAAATGAAACAAGAAATCCCATAAATCTATTACAAGAATAATAGAAATTCCGGGGCAGATTGCATTTTCTGAATTTTGGAGCATTGTCGGGATGCATGAGGGTGATATAACAAAAGATAGGGTTATTCCCTGTATCCCTTCCACATTGTACCATATTATAAATCATTTTATAAATATTTTTTTTTACTTCTGACGGCTTCATTCCCAATGCTGTCATATTAAGACGCAGAAGAAAAAAAATATATAATTTTTTTTGAGAACCATCAACGAGCTGGCGACTTGTCATGACAGGTTTATAATTAAATTATAAATTTATTTTGATCAGTTAAGGTCATGCGTGGAATACTGAATTACCTCTGAGATAGTTCCGCTAAATACCTTACATAATCTCAATGTCTTGCAGAGGAGGGCGATTCGGATAGTTGTTTAGTGTCTAAAACTCTCGAATCGCTGCAGCTTCGCCAAGACGTTGCGTCTCAAATATCATTAGACATAATAGGTATATTTCAGGTATCTAGCAACCCATAATTAATTTACAACAATAATAAATTAACTTTACACTATAATATAAATAAATTTATATTTTATAAGGTCAAAAGACCTTATATAAAAAATAGCCTTAATTATTTCGTTGTCTGATTGCCTCAGCTCTCGCTTGCGGAGTATGGCAAAAAAATCATCGACTCTATTCTCAGAAAATATACCATTTTTACTTCACCTTCAAGGTAACTTTAGGAGGCATCTAAATGCATTATTATATTGTACACGAAGCGTGTAAAAGGCACGCCTCGTATGCAATCTCCAGAGGTGACTGGTGTAGAACGCCTGGAAGTAAACAACAAACAGAGTGATTTTAACTTGTTTAGAGCTACGCACAAAACTTTTGAGGCAACATATTGCTCTTGGCAGCCAGAGCCTCATCATCCTTCAGGCGATTCACTATCATATGGTCGAGATATTTGAACTTGTTGTCATATTTAAATAACATAACTTCGATTTTTTGATATTGGAACATAAACCGTGATAACCAGCATATGGCTCACAAATCCCGACAAGACTCTTAAGCGCCTTGACCGAGGGATTGTCTTAATACCTCAAGTAGTTAATTCATTTATTTATTTAGATAAAATTACAGACATTAAGCTTAACGATAGCACATAGTATGAAGAAGATTAAATTGATAAACTTAACCTAATTCTAATTACATTTGTTACTAAGATATAATACACAAAAATATATAATAAATAACAAAGACAAATAAAAAATAATAATAAAATAATGATTTTATTAAATTACGCAAACATTACAGTGTTATTAAATAGGTTTACCTACCTAATTAGATGCACACACATTATTACTAATACATTTTAAAGTTTTTTTAAATTAGTTATTATTTAACGTTTTTGAAATAATATGGTAAGTAAATAAAAAAAAGATATAATTTAGAGGGTATACAGAGAATAGCCCTAAACGATGCGATATTTTCTTTTATTCTATTTATTGCTGTTTAGTTGTGGTTTATAGAAATACCTAAATTCCGCTCCGATATTGCGTTCCATATTACATTTAACAGTAAGCATGATGTATCAATAGTTCTAAAATTTACCAAAATCTAGAACTAATTCTAAAAAGTGTAAGTATCATTATGACTTATTATACGAGTTAAAGAAACGGTTTTACATCTAGCCAACTTTAGTAGGCTCATCTTGACAAGTGGCAAGCTAGAGAAATTAATTTAATTAATTAATTGTAATGGTTATTTTTTTATTTAGGTATATACCGGGTTCGATTCCTGGTCGGGACACAAAATATTTATTAATGTTAATAAATACATTTAATTAATATTTAATTTATTTGTGATATTTCTCGAGTTTGGTACGCTGGAGACATCGACGAGCTTGCCACTTGTCATGATTGGCCTATAGTAAAGTTGGCTAAATGTGAATCCGCTTATTTATAAGCGTGGTTTCTGACCACCCCGAAAGGGAAACGGTCGTGATGATACTTTAATTTACTTTTTATTATTATTCTACTTTTTTTATTTATGAAATGAAATGAAATTTTTTCATTAAGTGCATTGACGATATCTTATTTATATTTTAAAAATCACAGCTTATTATATTAAACATATAAACAAAGTAGCAATAGTGGAACACAAGCCAAACATATTTTATATTATTTAGACAATACAATTAAAACAGAAATAAGAGTAAAAAATAGTAATTAAATTTAAATTATTAGTGAAATTGAACTGCGACTAGCAAAAGTAAAAGAACAATAACTTAGATATGTTTAAGAAAAACATAAATTATTATTATTGTTATACAATATTTATTCTATGTAATAATATGTACAAGTATATGTAGTATATATATATATATGTATAATAATATAGTAGAACCGTAGAATTTAATACAATTTTGCACCTACCTTTTAATTAAGTGCTTAAGTTGTCTTTGTGGAATAAAGATTTAAATAAAAAAATACCACTCGTTTTTTACCCTATCTACCTAACTAGTAAAATAAAATACATTTTAACAGTATTTACTTCGATCCATATCAAGATAGATAGCTGTATCTTGATTTGTTTAAGAAAAACATAAATTCCGATCAAAAATGTTCAAACTTTGAGTGGCCTTCCCATTAGTCACTGGCCAATGATTCCTAAGTTTCAAAGTTCATCTAATAGAATAGTATATTGTTGTTCTAACTAAGTCTGATGGCAAGAAATAGAGCCTAGGTTTTGTAGTATTGGCGTAGGCTATTCATAGTCAGGGAGGCAGTGGCACGTAATCCTATGATAAACGTGAAGCTACAAAATAAACTCGATCGTCTTCTCAACTTATGCATACGCTATTTATTGGGTGTTTTTTTAGCTGCATCAGAAATTTCGATGTTTGTTGTAAATAGTTTGACAGTTGAGAATGTCAAACTTTGTTAATATTTCTCTTTAGAAAGGTTTGGCAATTCATTATGAATTATTTAACGCCAGAACAATGCTTTCAAATTATGGAAATTTATTTTTAAAAAATATATCTGTATTACATTTTACGGTCAACATAATCGGCCTAGTGAGTAAACAATTTGTTCACGACTCTCACACTCGTCCTATTCGTTCTTCGCACAACAAACAACTTTCAATCCCTTCTCACTCTTCTAGTAGATGATCTCGAACCGTGACTGCAGCTCGTCAATGGAACAGACTGTCATTAATTATTCGATCGACAGGCACAGTATCTATGTATATTTTCAAAATACTTCTAATTTATCACCTTCTTAAAAACAATATTTAACTTAATCTACTTACCTTAACATACAAATATATACAAGTATTATTATTTATTTAATTAGTACTATATTAGTACTAACTGCCTCCGTGGTCTAGCGGATAAGTCCGTGGACTTAGGACTCGGAGGTACCGGGTTCGATTCCTGGTCGGGACACAAAAATATGTATTAATGTATTTATTTACATAATATTTAATTTATTTGTGATATTTCTCGAGTTTGGTACGCTGGAGACATCGACGAGCTTGCCACTTGTCATGATTGGCCTATAGTAAAGTTGGCTAAATGTGAATCCGCTTATTTATAAGCGTGGTTTCTGGCCACCCCGAAAGGGAAAACGGTCATGATGATACTTTACTTTTCTCTATTTAATTTTTCTTTCTCCGCAACTATAGTATTTATTCTATTACTCTCACAAAGGTTAACTGCTAAAGAATACCTTCATGGTATTATGCTTGCCAACCCAGACGGCCAAAGTGGCAAGTGTAGGCCTATTTTTCCAGAAAATTCTGGAAGGTCTAGGACTCTGTGTTTTGGTTTCTATGTTTTGTTTTAACAGTCTAACTAAAATAACCAGAGATAGGTGCATCCGGGCATGCTCCTATTCTCTCTCCAATTCTGATACAAACTAAGAAGCAAAGTGACTGTTAAAGTTGGAACTAGTTCCGATAGTTCCAATGTGGGAGAGCTCTGTGGAACTAGTTCGTTCGCGAACTACACAAACCTAGTTACAATATATAAAATAATTTAAATGTTGATCAACTGTCTCCCTGACTATGCAGACTGTCCAGGCGGGTTTCCCTCAGGTCCGATTTATCTCAATAATTGGATAGAGCCGTCAACTGAGTCTCGAAGGCGATTTATTTGCAATGCGAAAGAAGTTAAGAAAGAAGGAAGATTGTCCGACACACTGTTTGAAGGTTTAAGAAATCTTATTTAAATGTAAATTTTCCAAGGTTTATCGAGTTAAAATGTACGACTATATAAATGCTATTCAACAGCTGTTGGTTTTTTTTTTTTTTATATATTTAATACTTTATTGCACAAAGACAAAGGCGGGCTACAATGCCGCAAGACATTTTATCATAGCCAACCATTAAGACAACTTTAAACAATTTACTGAAAAGTAGGTGCTGAAATATGATATACAAAACTTAAAAATATTATATAATAACATACAGTATTCCCAAATTAATAATGCACATACAGATCTTCGCTAATTGTCGTATTCCCGGAAACACCCGAATCATTGAATCGTAAGAGCCTAAACATTGCACTTGCATTTTGCACCTTGTTCGAAAGAAATAGAAGTCAATATCATGTGTACACAATCGAAAACAATTCGGGCGGTCGGTGACTGCATGTGTTCTCTCTGGGTGGAATTATATAGAGCTGATATTACACACCGTTCTTGGTTTTGTTTTCAAAGGTGAATTTAATTTCAACTTTAATTATCTTATTCAACTTTAAATAGTTTATTTTGT
This sequence comes from Tinea semifulvella, assembly GCA_910589645.1. NCBI lineage: Eukaryota > Metazoa > Arthropoda > Insecta > Lepidoptera > Tineidae > Tinea > Tinea semifulvella. The sequence continues at coordinate 5,342,657 of OU342604.1, forward strand.
AAAATAGGAAAACGTACTAATTAAATAAATAATATATATATAATTCTACTAAATTATGCATGAAGAAAATGCACTTAACCACTCTATATACATATCGTCTTCCGACGCTCGGGGAATACGACCGTTGCCGAACAGTGACGAAGATTTCTATGCGCATTATCACTTTGGGAGAGCTGTACATATATATACGAGTATTTATTTATTTAAAACTTTTTGCACTATGCTCAAAGGCGGACCTAAAGACCGCTAGACATTCTTACTCGGTCAACCTATAACATATATATAATAGTAAATCTCGGTTCCAAAAACCCCGAGAAATCCCGGTCCCGAAAGGTTATGTGTAGACTAACGAACCGGGGTGACCAAACCTATTTTTTTTTTCCATTTACACCATGCAAATTAAATGAATAACTTAGAAGATACAGCTTAATCAAAATAATGCGCAAAAAAAAAATAATGCGCAACGAATTTATTTTCCGCCGTTTACACGGGCAAAGCCGGGTAAAACAGCTAGTTCTGTATACATTCGAATAAAATTACTGTACACGCTTTCTTTATCAATACTTGAGCAATAAAAACTTTGTGCCGTAAACACACAACATTAAAGTCGAATTATATTTACATTAATGTTGCTCAGATTGAAGATAACTCAATATTTCAGGACAAATCAGTATATAATTTGTTACTTTAACCGCTACAAACGAGGCGGCACGTTTCCTTTTTTTTATGTACTTGTATAGTTTTTTTTTTTTAAACCACAAATTTTTATTTTTATTTTTTTTGGTTATTCTCCCGATTGATGATGAATGAGATGATAGGGAAGGCAAAGGGTCTAGCCCATACAGCCAAGTCTGACGTAATATATCTTTCTTTTTAATGAGTTAATGAGGTCATCATCAAATTCCAGATGCTGCAGAATTTGATGCTTTTCTTGGAGTCACTCGCGGCACCATAGCTCAAACACGTCGGGTAAAATATGGGAGTTGACAGCGCAGGAAAACCGCAAAAAATAAACTGCAACTTGTGCTCCATATTCAAAGTCCAATTTATCGTTTTCCATAATTATTCACATTGTAGCACATTATTAAACAAAACAACACCACTTATGACCAATAATATCCACAGTAAATTAATTTACAAAACAAAAACTTGCTTTTGACATGTGGTGGATCGGTTGTAAGAACCCTTACCTTAAAACCATAAAAATATCAGTTCGAACCTCTACATGTACGTACATTTGTCATAGATTTATAAACACCCCTGTTCCCGTGAGGAGTGCACGTTAAGCTGTCGGCCCCAGTTTCAATACTATTACCTTGTGAAATCGTATTTTTTTCTATGGAATTGCTACAAAGATATTATAAGTTGGCAAGATGGTGTGGCATCACCAGTTTAACATATAACGCGGGAAAAATACAAAAAAGTGCATTTCTACAATTTTACTCAACTTTTGTATGTGCGTTGCTTGGTAAGATATCATTTTACGTTTAAACCTTTATTATTTATTCATTTTAAAACCTATTTTAATTTATTCAGATTCTTTCACTGTGTCTGCAGCCCGCCAGTGGAACAAGCTACTTCTGGCCATTTGACGGGCACCATGTGTCAATGTTTTTAAACAATTAGTCACTAACAGGTTTCTTGATAAGCAGGAGCACACTGCATTCAGCAGACCTATTCTGTTACTTGGTCATATATATATCACGCTATTAAGGTTGATATTTGCACGGCCGCTGATAAGGTCGAGCGCTTATAGAGTTGAGAATTGAATAATATTTTGTAATTATGACGCAATCTATGACGTAAATTACGAAATCCACTAATAACGTTTGCCACTAACTTACTACATTTTAAATATTAGGCACGCAACATATTTATATGACAATGCCTTTTTACAGCAGCTATAATTTTAAGATTATAATTATGTATATTTGGGTTGTAATGTGCTGCTCCAAATACAAGCTATTTCCCAGAAAATAAGCTTTTCGTTATATTAATAAGTTTTTTGACATGTAAAAGCGCAGAATACATTATATTTATTGTCCTATGCCTACTTACAAAATAAAAAAACTAAAAAAAAACTACTCGCTTAAGTACCTAATTTTAAGTTTTTGTGCGGTAAAGTTTTAAAAGTAAAAAATATAAAACAGCATCTTGAGGGACTAAGGCACAAACTGTCGCAGTCCCTGCGCAGGGCGAGGTTGCCTGGATGTGAGATGGGGCTCATGTGCCAAGTTTTCACGGTCAAGCCGTCGGGTCTCTTGCTATCACTCGCACAATTCCAGAGGTCTGTGATCGCGGGTACACCAGTAGTGACAAGAGCTACGGATGATGTCATTGAGAGTTGTGTGACTAGGAATGCAGCCGGCACTTCTAGCACAAAAAAGCCGAGTCCGAGATGTTCAACTGGTTCGACACACTGACATTTGTATGGGTGGACAGTCCGGGATGCGAGACAAAGGCACAGTAGTAGTTTTATTTTTCCTTATAATTCCAGCAACAGCAAAAACTTGGGAAATCATAACGAGTAGTGCGAAAATGATATCATCGATGGAGTTAACAGAAAATATAATATCTGTATTTAATGTTATTATTAACATTTTATATACAAAATTATTTAATGAGACGCAGGGACTACAGTTAATATTAAACGCTACAAGATTGGTATGTTTATCTCCCTCCCACAAATCAATATCTTTCTGTAACTTTTTTTTTTTAATTAGCTTACCAAACACTTTCACAAAAAGCACGACGAATCTACATAACTTGACAGAGTCCGTATATTATTGTATGGATTATAGATAGTCCCTGATGTGGGATATGACATGTGTAGACACATTAGCCCCATCACACATCCAGGCGACCTCGTCAAGCGCGACAAATGCGGCAGTTTCTGCTATGAACCTCAAGCTGCGCAAATACGCCAACCTTAGTACAGGTTATGAATTTGCGCCGTTTGAGGTCGAGACGATGGGCCCATGGGGACACTGAGCCAAGCGTCTGGCCAAGGAGTTGTCCAAACGGCTAATGGAAAGGTCTGGAGACAGAAAAGCTGGCAATTATTTCTGCCAACGTATTAGCTTAGCTATACATACATTTTATTAGTACATTTTAATTTATACTATTAAGTAGTTTTAATTATTTATAGTTTATGGTCTGTTATATGTATTATAGATTGTATTATTTGTACTATATATATATAACTATATATATATTAAAGCTATGGCACTTATCTACCGATGTATGTATAATAAATAATAAATATAAATAATAAATATTTCCAGACAGGTCACACAGCGCCATCTAGTTTCCGTGGTAAGCTACGAGGCTTGTGTTACGGAAACTAGATGGTTGATAAACTACATATTATACTTTTTTTTTTTGTAAATATATACATATTATACATATAAACACCCAGTCCGAGACAAATTATACAATGTACAACTTGCCCCCGGTGGGAATCGAGCCCACGACCCCCCGAGTTCACGGCAACGTTTGTTACTACTAGACCACGGAGGCGGTATACTTAAGTTATTATTATAAGTTTTTATCTGCAACAAATAAAGTGTGTTAGATGTGTTTCTTACTTGGTAAAATATATAAATTGAAGCTATAAAATTTTATTGCCAAATATTTCGCCTCTCTTTGGAGCGGCGTCATCAGTGACAGTGACTGAAGGTCTTTGTCAGTAATTTTATTTCTTTTAGCAATGGTAAAGGTAATGCACTATACAGTTTTGTATTTATTTTTTAGAAAAATATCATCATCACCTAGCGCATCATGGAAAAGAGAAAAGAAAGAAAGGCGAAATATTTGGCAATAAAATTTTATAGCTTCAATTTATATATTATATTTTTTTAGTTATAAGTAGCTTCTCAATAAAAATCATTGCCAAATATTAGTGGTGTTGCACCCACAATCCCTGCTCACTTCTTCTAAAGGTTAGCTGTTAGATAATGTGTTCAGACATTAAGCTCGCCTATGTACTGTAAAATGTTTTATTTTCTGTGCAAAAAAAATAATATCTATCTATCTACTATGATGAACATATGTATTGTGAATCTGCCCCCATCGTCTAACGGTTAAGTTCGTAGATTTAAACGCCATGGTACCGGGTTCGATATCAAATTGGAATACAATAATTTATTTAAATTGTGATATTTATAATTACAATTTATTTTTATAATTTACTATTTAAAAAAATGCATATTCATATTATTTAAATAATTAACAACTCATTTAGTTTATTCAGTTTATTATTATATGAAGTGTATGTATTAATGTCATTTAATGTATGTACCTAATGTATATAAAAGGTTATGTGTATCTATTATTAGTATTTATTATTATAGTATATGGTTTAGATAATATCGCAAATTTATTACGTAATCATATTTCTTTATACAAAAATACAAAAATAATAAGATATATATTTTATATTATTTAGTATATATATATATAATATATATATATAATATATATATATATATAAATTGACATATAATAATAATTATTTATTTATTTATTTAAACTTAATTGCACAAAGTACAAAGGCGGACCTAATGCCGCTAGACATTCTATGACGGTCAAACCTTCGGGACAACGAGAGCAGTAAGTACATAAGGTAGGTGCAATACTGAATAAACTTGAGTAGTTTAGTTGCAGATAACATATACATACTTATTAATAATTACATAATTACATACTAATACATACATATAACCTACATAAATAAAATATTAACAATACAATATAATATATACACAATACTATACCTACTAATGATAAATCACAGTCTGATTAAGACTAAGCTAAAACAAAAGGAGGAACATGGAAAATTACGAACCTCGGTCTTGCATGTAGTGAGCATACACTAGTTTTTTAGTATTAGTTTTAATTTTAGTTCATAAGTGACAACGCCCATTTACAGCTGCTATAATTATATTTGACATTAAAATGATTGAATAATTATTATACATCATTATTATTATTTGACATAAGACAATGTTTTTGATAAGTACAATGCCCCTTTACAGCTGCATCCAACCTTAGTTTATATAATCAATGTAGTAGCAGACTGTTCCTTGCTTTCTCGTATCGGTTATCGGCTATCCGGCTATTTTTCTGTGTCATTGTATTAATTACATTGCATATAAAAAATGGTAAACTTTGACAAATCCAAGTGTTCCCAGAAACAAGGTTCCTACGGATAATTAATAAACAATAAACAATTTATGTACACCTACCTTACGTCTTGACTGCTCTAGAGTGTATCTAAGGTTGTCTGACTAGTGACATTAAGTCCGCTCCTTGTAAATATTTGGGGTCATGATGGGCCTATAATAAAGTTGACTAAATGTGAATACGCCTCCCTGGTCTAGCGGTTAATTACGTATATTTAGACGCCAAGGTACCAGGTTCGATTCCTGGTCGGGACACAATAATTTATTAATAATATTTCTCGAGTCTGTTACGCTGGAGATTTTTATTTTATATTAAGTGGATTAAACATTTTGGTAGTATAACTATTTGTATCTCTTTCTGACTTTCTTGTTAATGTATGTATATTTTCTGTTACAGCCATTAATAAATTTGGATACAAGTAAAAAAGCAAAAGGATTTTTTAATTTTCATTTTGCTGTAACATTTCAATTACTAGTACATATAACATTCTTTTTAGCGTATTTGTCACATTTAATCATCCATGCTGAACAGTGTAAGTAACAATCTAATGAACCTTATACCTATTTTTTATGATGTTTAATTTAATATAATATTTTTACGAGTACAACCATAGTAGGGAACCAGTGGAACATCTCGAACACCACGGTTTATCTTATGGTAGAAGTGCCGGCCGCATTCCTCGTCACGCGGCTCTCGACGACATCCTCCATAGAACTTTTGTTACCGCTGGCGTACCAGCTATCTAGTGATGCCCAATCTTGGTCTCAAGGTCGTCAAGACTAACCCTAGTCTTGGTATTGGTCTTGCGTAAGAGTTTCGCAAGACTCTTGCTTATACATTTTTTCCAAATTTTGCTAAAATGGTATATAGTTTTTTAGAGCCTACAATTTTTTTTTAAATTCTTTTCAAAATCTTTTTCAGGGTAGATAACTTGAAATATCTGCAAATCTACCTCTAAATATATTTTTGGCTACATGATGGTCAACAAGATCTATAACCATTCCAAATTTCTAATAAATCGGAACAGTAGTTCTCGAGATACTAGTTTGCGGACTAACACTGAAGTCCATAACTTACTATAAATGAAAACAAATATATATTTTTAGTCAGAGCAAAGGTCTTGCGAGATTCTTGCGCAAGACCTGGATTAGGAGTGCAAAATCAAGACCAAGACTTGGCCAGTATTAGTGTTGGTCTTGCTTTGGGCAACACCGCCCTCTGGGATTGCGCGGAGCGATGGCAAGAGACCCGATGACATGACTTGTTGGGCCGTGGAAACTTGGCAGGTCTCTGGTGTGGGATGCGACATGTATAGACACATTAGCCCTATCTTACATCCAGGCAACCTCGTCCAGCGCGGGGAGTGCGGCAGTTTCTGCTGAGCTGCGCAAATTCGCCAATCTCGGTACAGGTTACGAGTTTACGCCGTTTCGGGTCGAGACCATGAGTCTTTCTCATGAGACCATGAGGACCTTAGCCAAGCGTCAGGCCAAGGAGTTGTCCAAACGGCTGACGGAGAAATATGGAGATAAAAAAGCTGGCAATTATTTCAGCCAACGTATTAGCATTATGATTAGTACTAGCTATACAGAAGGGAAATGCCAGTCTTCTCTGAGTGGATATTATATAAGGATTTTAAAATCTTTTGTTTTCTTTTTAATTATTTAATATTTAATTTATAGTTAGTTTTTTTATTACGTTTAGTTTATAGTTATTTTTTAATTACAGTATATATTATGTTTGTTTTAATACCCGACTTCCTATCGGTGACAAGAGTTACAACGCAACAAATGTTCCTGAATGTTCACATATGGACAATCAAAGAAAAATATATCATTCTCTACGACCGTTTGCAACAGATCATAAATGGATTAGGTAAGCTTTATCACACCACTGCCTCTAGAGTACTATTTATCCTCGACACTGTTTCTTCTGCATATCAATGATATGATGACCCTAGGAACCCTAGGGAATCCCAAGGCAACATTCATTGCTATGAAGATGTCAGCACGGCACATGGACGCTACCTGAATCCGCCGGCTGTGGAAAGCGTAAAAGTAGAGATGCGTCGTTCTCTGCAAAATTTATCTGTAGGGTGCCCAAAACCTAGTCCACTTTTCTTTGTGCATGACGGCAATTCGAGCCTGAACAAAAAACGTGTGGATGAACTTTACTGGGTTTATCGGCACGAACGGTGATTACTTCGCCGCCCTGGCAGACTGGGCAAATTACCATAATCAGTCTGCCTACCACCTATTTATTCTTCTCGTTGAAAGTATGTGCCTTTTTCAATGATGTCAAATGCCAATTTTTACTTTCAAGGAATAGTAATATTGTAAGCTTGCCATGGTGATATATATTTATATATATAACACCGCTTGGAACAAGACTTACTACAGTATAGTAATAATATAAAAAGAGACGATTATTTTGCTCCACTGAAAAGTTTACCAATTTGAGTTACGTCGTTTTAGAATTAAGCTATAGATATGGTTTATTATATATATTAATATTAAATACTTTTTTAGACTTTAATAACGAGGTGGAGTTAAGAAAGTCGGCACTACAAATACGTCGAGTTTTGTCGACACAAATCCAACTGAGGAAAATTGTATGGAAATTTAGCAAATTATTTCGATTCCCAATAACTATATTCCTACTTTTTGCTTCGACAAAGTTTGTAAAGGAGCCGTTAATATTTGTTACTTTCATTCGAAGTAGTAAGTATCTTTCACTAATGGAACGTCTCTAGATTAACGTTTTATTAAGGTTAAATATTAATAAACTATAAGTTTTATAAAATGAAAATCTTAATTTGCAAAAAAATATGGAAGTTTTGATTATGTACAAAAAGTAAGTTATAAGTTGGAATATAATAATATAAGGGTTCCTTGAAGGATGCCCAGGCGACCAATTGACTTGTTTAAACCAAAGAGGCACCGAACCAATCTAGGTCTACACTCGCCAGTAGCACGACTGTCAAATTTGCACAACAAAATTTCTCATTGTGACCCGAGTCTGGAAATATTTCATGACGACCTTCAGTCTTTTAAGCGTAAGGTACTGGCGGCACTTTAAGCCGCTAAGCATCCAGTTTGCTGACGAGTCACTGGCCACAGTTTTTTTTTTAAATTGTGTTTGGATAGGTTTAGGGTGTTATTGTTAATTTAAGATTTATTTATTATTTTCCTTTTAGTTTTAGGTCTTTTAGGTTAACTTAATTTTTTTTTTTTTTTTTCTATAGTTTTACATTATATTAAAAGACGTTATGATTAATGAAATCTGTAATGGTATGTAATGAAAAGGGAAATAACCATGTGTTAGTTCTAGTAATATTATAAATATGATTGTACCTTTTGTTGACTGTTTCTTGAATAAATAAATATTATTTTAGGTAGGTGAATGTTTATTTTTTTTTATTCAGTAATCAAACAGTATTTTTATAATAAAGTCAATTACATTTTAAAAAGATATGTCCAAGATCCAGGAGTTGACAAGATAGAAACATCATTACATAGACAACTCTTTACTAGGTTCAAAAAATGGCTCAGTCAGAGGGATTACTTCACCTAAACCTTCTAGCTGGCGTTAGGTAGTCTGGCCTCTTTACCGATCCACGATGATATAGACACACATACACACACAACTACATATACACTTATACCTACATACCCACACAGAACAATTTTGGTGGGTATTTGTTTGTGCTGTTGTTTAATAATAAAATAAATTGTATTTGCTATCGACCGGATAAAAATGGTATGCTACGACCTGCGGCACGGTTGCTACCAGTGCAGTTCATTGAGCATATAAAAATGTAATGGATTTAAGTTAATTAAATCAATAAACTTTTTTTTTTTTAACACGTCGACGGACAGTACTACCCTACTAGCAAACCAATGTAGAACACTTAATTTTTTCATACTTCGCCCATAGACGTAATATCAAAACATATGTAAACAACATATCATTATATAACAATAATCTTGATCAGTTCCATATTGACCATCATCAGAAAAGAGGTCTTAACTATATAGATTCTGGTGTCCACACTCTGTCAAAAAGAGTTTGAATTCGTTTTTGCAGCTGCTCAAATAGATACCTCATCATCATCATCATCATCATCATCAGCCTGTACTTATCTCTCCACTGCTGGATGTAGGCCTCCCCTCAGGCTCGCCACTTAACGCGATCTTTCGCTACCCTCATCCAACCCCCACCAGCGACCTTCTTTAGGTCATCTGTCCATCTGGCGGGGGGTCGTCCCACTCTGCGTCTTCCCGTACGTGTTCTCCATACCTAGACGCCATCAAAAACATTTTATTAACATCAAATTGTATTCTCAACAAAGGGTTTATTAGAAAAAAATATTATTTATAACACAAATTCGCGAACGAGTGCCTTCACTCCGTAGCCACGACTCAGACTTAGCTGTAAAGGCACACAGGGCCAACAGTGAGATAGAGACGGTTTATAGGGTTTTAGTCCGTAGGCGCCCTGGGGCTTCCTTAGGAAGCTTCACGGATGAGTCGGGCCTGCGACCCCCACCCGCGTTGGCCCTTCAGGCAGGGGGCGTATCATTGATGATTTATCGATTCACCGTCTATAAAAAAAAATGAAATTAGATGTTATTTAAACATTTTGAGCGCAAAAACATCACATCGCGCGCGCACCGTAGCCGAGCAGTGCTAGTGTGATCGTATGTCAACACGACTCCCGTGGTCATACTGTAGCGAAGTAAAGTAAATTGTCAATATGTGTGTAGACACAGATTTAGTGACAATACAACATTCCTTACCATATCTATGGCGACAGTACAGAGTGACGCTTCTTATGGTAGTATGAAAATCGTACGCTCTGTGACGTACTAATTTTTATACATTCGTAAAGTCGGATGTCGACAGACGTTCTCTCATATTACAAAAATTTAGTGGACGTCTATAGGCGGTACTGGCCTTCAACAAGTTAAATATCTAGTTTCCATACATATATGCACAATCTCATACAATTTAAATTATCATTCATTTATTATTACAACCCAGTGTGCTAGATTTCCACTGTTGGAGATGGGCCTTCCAGAGCATATATCTGGAGAATTTTTAATGATATCCGAGTATATACCTAATTTATTACTGCCTCCGTGGTCTAGCGGTTAAGTCCGTGGATTTAGACTCGGAGATACCGGGTTCGATTCCTGGTCGGGACACAAAAGTATTTATTATTGTAAATAAATACATTTAATTAATATTTAATTTATTTGTGATATCTCTCGAGTTTGGTATGCTGGAGACATCGACGAGCTTGCCACTTGTCATGATTGGCCTATAGTAAAGTTGGCTAAGTGTGAATCCGCTTATTTATAAGCGTGGTTTCTGACCACCCCAGAAGGGAAACGGTCGTCATGATACTTACTTTATTACTGCATGTTTTAATTTTTTTTTTATATTTACAGATTTACAATTCAATATAAATTTAACTACAGTTACGTTTGTAAGTGGCTGTATCGCACAAATTTTGTGGTTCACTATTACCGTCGAAGCATTCCATCGAATTTTGGATTTTGTAATTATTATTTTTTTACATTTTTTACATCATTATCATAGCCCCTAGAATATAGTCCTGGAACTATTTTTTTATTTTTATTCAACACGACATGTAACCTTGCGCCCACCTGATGGTAAGTGGGGAGCGAGATCCATTAATGTTAGCAACTGGAATCAGACACTCATGACTGACATCAGTCCCTATCACTATGCCGGCTTGACTGAATATGACGGCAATTCGAGCCTGATCCCGAAAAGTGTATACACTTTACTGGGTTTATCAGCACGAACGATTGGAAACTTCCCCGCCCCAGCAGACTGGAAAAATACCACTATCAGTCTGCCTACCACCTATTAGATCTGACCGCCACTGTTGGAATTCCACTTCCAGGAATTTCTGAAGAACTTGGCCTACACTCGCCGGCCCAATAAGTTGGCGTGGGTATTATGTAAATTTTTTTAAACTTGAATATCTATTTATTGTATTAGTAAAGTATCATAACGACCGTATCCCTTTCGAGGTAGTCAGAAACCACGCCTTTTTAAATAAGCGGATTCACGTTTAGCCAACTTTACTATAGGCCAATCATGACAAGTGGCAAGCTCGTCGATGTTTCTATCGTATCAAACTCGAGAAATATCAGAAATAAATTATTGTTTCCCGGTCGGGAATCGAACCTGGTTTCTCCGCGTCTATATCTACCTATTTATTGTGTTTTTACATAACTATTTAAAAATTATCGTCATTATTATTTATTAATATAGGTACCACTTGAGCGAGGTTATTCCAGGAGAAGGTTATGTTGGTAACGCCTATCAGCGTGGGTTTTTCAAAAAGCAGCTATTTATCATCAACATTACAGTCCCTAGAACTTTCAGGTTTTTAGGGAGAAAGGGTCTGATGTTAATAAGAATTTAGTTTTTTAGTTTATTTATTTTGTAAGTAGGCATAGGACAATAAATAAAATGTATTCTGCGCTTTTACATGTGAAAAATTTCATTAATATAATGAATAGCTTATTTTCTGGGAAATAGCTTGTATTTGGAGCAGCACATTACAACCCAAATATACATAATTATAATCTTAAAATTATCGCTGCTGTAAATAGGCATTGTCATATTATAAACTAAGACATACACAATTATAAAATGAATACATCAAGGATTATAGCTGCTGTAATGAGGCATTGTCATGCTATAAGCTAAAACATTATTAAACTGTCACATTTTTTAATATTATTTATTAAATTATTAGGATTCCACAAGTTGGGATTAGTGTAACCGGAACCAACGGCTTAATGTGCTCTCCGAGGCACGGGAACGATGGTATTGTAAATCATGACAAATTGACGTAAGAAAAGTATTTGTCATTGGTTACATGACAGGGTTGGAACTGTGTACTTATTGGATTTTAAGGAAAGCGTCCTTACAAACGAGCTACCATCGTAACTAAAAGAATATTTCAAGTCTTAAATATTTACAGGATGATGATATATGCGAAATTTTGTTAAATGAACTGGCAAAATTGTTAGAACAGGGCAAAGCTTCGAAGACCTTTGAGCAATTGGAACACGCTGTATTGTATCGAATTGAAAATCCAATGAAGTTTGATATGCATGGGCTGTATGAAATAAATAAAGGACTCGTTGTTACGGTAATTTTCGTTTTTTAAAATATTTTTATTTTAGATTGTTTGGAACGATTACCACCTTAAAGTGCTAAACTATATGTACTCTTTTTTCAGTTACTTGGTGCCCTGACTACGTACACAATTACATTGATCCAGTATAATCATAGTGTATTATAAGTAGTAATTTAACCGCCAACTTAAGATTGGCAAAATAATGGATTCCATTACTAGTAGTTGTGGAGTATACTCGTCTATATACTAAAATTTGTTAAAGAGCAAAGGTTTTTATATTATAATGTAGAATAAAATTAAAGAATTACGTATTTTTTATTTTAATTATTCAGTAATAAACCCTTAAGTTACGGTACTGAGAAGGTTTCCTAAAAATATCTTCACTCATACTGAACCTAATCAAGTAGATAGCGAGAGGTCGACGATCGCGCGAACTTTGACTTACGTAATTTTTTCTTTCTCTATTTCATCTCTCGGCGAGATCAATTAATAACATTCACCAGCCTTTAGGTATTTATCGCGACTAATATCGCGATTTTCAGACGCGACCTAATAAGGTTCACCATGCAGTAGTGTTTTGTTTTTCGGATAAAAAAGTGACCTTTTTATTTCAAATAGAGGTTTTACTAAAGACGCCTGAAGCCTAAAAAAACTATTTGCTCGTTTGACAATTACACGCATAATGTAAGGCTGTAAATTTTCCCAAGAATGAATAAATAAGTATAGCCGACCTTGTGTCTAAATTACAAAATATTATACGTAGATTCGCAGTACTTAGTCATTTGAGTTATTACAAGGGATAAAGAAGATTCACTAATCACATAAATCTAACGGTCCTAATTAGTCGAGAAGCCAATTGGGTCACCTTGTCCCTTTTCATTACACGCCTAATTTCGTTAGCCAGAAAGAGACAGATTAGTTTATTCATTTGAATAATTAATAACGCGTTGTTTATCAGTGTTCTAGAGCTTTGGTTGTTTCATGAATAAATGTTATTTAGGAACTTGTTTTTAAGGCTTAATATTGTTTTTAATATTATATTATATTCATATATATCTTCTATATGTTAATAAGTATTTAAGTGGTCTATGTATACATATTATTTATGTAGTATACTGCACCTACCCCACATAAATGTTATCTTTGTCCTCTTTGACAGGCAGAAAATGTCAAGCGACATTATGTCACGTGTTTAAAAAAATTACTTACCTTACACCTTCACCAAAAGCAAAACGAGTCGACATAACCTCTCTAAATTGGTATAATATTGTATGTATTTTATATATATTTATTATGTATTTATATGTGCTTGTGTTATTATATATTAGTATTTTAGCTTTAGTTGGTAGTAATAGTTTAAGATTTTTTATTATTAATCTCGATTTTAAATTAGTGATTTAATGCACCCCCAATCATTGCTCACTATCCCAAAGGTTAGCTGGTAGAAATGTCACTAGACATTAAGTTCGCCTATGTACGGCTTGTTAAGCGTGCCACTAGCACTCCAATGGCGACCACGACCACTCTGCCAAGAGTGTAGCGACTAAGAAGAAGAATGTACATATAAATGTGTTTTTGTTTATTAATGTGCAATAAAGTTTTAAATACATAAAAAATGTTTGCGACTAAGTAACAGAATAGGACATCTGGACACAAGAATTAATTTAATTTATTTGTGAGGGGAAGACAAAGAAGACAAATTTCTAAGCATTCCATGGATTCACCGTCCGGGTGCCGGGTCCATCGTGTGTGGGTAAGAGATGAGAAGAATGGTGTCTCGGGCTTGCGACCGACAATAGGCTGGTTTAAGAAAAGGAGGCCTCCTTTTTTTTTCTATTGCGCGATAATACGCTCACCATCCACCATTCTACTTCTCTCCCTACCCAACCAAATACTGTATGATTCCGTTAATGCCGTCTTGGAAGCTCGTTCCATAAATGTATTGACGGCAGACCTGCTTAGGCCCAATTCTTTCAGTAAGTGATGCAAAGATTTTGCTTGCACCAACTTCCACTGCGTAAAGCTGAGTCTTGAACCCGTTCCTGATCATTTCTTCTGTGAGATCATAATATTTATTTGTGTTGTGGTTTTTTGGAATATTTGATTCCCACGGAACGGTAAGTTCAATAAGGATAACTTTTTTCAAGTTCCGAGAAAACACTAAGATGTCTATAGGCTGATACAGCTAGTTCATCTGGGATCTTATAATGGTGTTCAAATGTATCCATGAGAATTTTCCAGTCTGATGCGGCGCCAAGGATCGAGTTTAACATCGACGAACTTGCCACTTGTCATGATGGGCCTATAGTTAAGTTGGCTAAATGTAAATCCGCTTCTTTAAATGTTTCTGATCACCCTGACAGAGATACGGTCGTGATGATACTTAACTTTAATTTTTTTACATACCTACAATTCTTAAAATATCATAATACATCAATTTCTCTTCGTATTTTATTAAATAAAAAAGTGATCAACATGCAATACGGAATCTGGAAACCGCATCTGCTCAATCACACCATCATTTAAATGTGAATATATCAAAATAATCGGTCTGTAATAGTCATTCGATTCAATACTCTCACAAATAATGCGTTTTACCGACAATTTTTCATCTGAAAACACCAGCTTTGAGTTATGTTACGGTCTTTCGGGTATAACGGCTAACGTTGTACATAAAAAAATGGGTGTTCACCCATTTGTAACAGCTATTCGTATGTGAAACTGACCAAGATATACCAATTTAAAAAATAACATCACGACGGTATATCCCTCCCGGGGTGATAAATCCACATCAATTTAAAAAAATACGTCTTACGTTTTAAAATCAAGTAAATACCTAACGCATACCGCAACCTCATAGCGTCTACGAAATAAAAACGTCTCGTTTGATTATGCCTTTACAACTATGTCTGACTCGTCTGCGCTGCATACAAGTAGCTAAACACGTGAAAACACATGAACTAAATTAACCAGTACAAGCATGTAGGGGTGAGTTAAGCCGTGGAAAAAGGCCCGATAATGGCTGTAGTAACATATCATTCACGGGCCATTCCCGGGCCAACCGTAACCCATTACTCATTCCCCGGATATATCCCCCGGGCCTGCTTTGGATTCAATAAGCGGAACTCAAAGCACCTAGTGTAAGTGGATTACGAGGATTTAAATTATATCAAAAACTCGTTTTTTTTCGTTTTCTTTTAAAGCCATTCGTCAGTTGTTTTGAAAGTGACTGACTGGAGATTTTTAAAGATAATTAAGGCGATATTTACCTTATGCGTCAGACACGCTATGCACGTTTATTGATAGGCTGGGTTGTAACCAAAACGAAGTATCCACCGTTTGTGCCGATAAATCCCGCAGAGTGTATCCACACGTTTTAGAAACAGGCTCGAATTGCCAGTCAAGCCGGCATAGTGTTAACGACTGATGTCAGTTATGAGTGTCTGATTCCAATTGTTAACATTCATGGACTTTATTTATTTATTTATTTATATAGTACACATAACATAATTATAACTTAAATAATATATGTACCAATTAGGTGTCACAGCATTCACCAATATAAAAAGAAGAAGAAAATGGTAAAACAAAAAAATAAAATAACAAAAAATAACAAATTTACAAAATATAACATAAAAATTTAAATTCTAAAATAAAAATATACATTTTTTCTTTTTTAATAGAACTGTAAAGGAAACACAATAATTGCATAAATTTGGTAGGTACCTTAAA
This sequence comes from Tinea semifulvella, assembly GCA_910589645.1. Lineage (NCBI taxonomy): Eukaryota > Metazoa > Arthropoda > Insecta > Lepidoptera > Tineidae > Tinea > Tinea semifulvella. Next base: position 5,358,758 of record OU342604.1, read on the forward strand.
AACGAAAACAAAGCACTTGTTAAATAAATTATAAGCTAATATTGATGGTTTGAATTGTTCGAGAACATTTCTTCTGAATACATTGTAACGGTCATGAAATATGTCTATATCATTATTGACACTGTATAGACTACTGTAGGTGTTGCACATTGGGGATGTTGACGAATGTGAACCTACATTAGGACCTTGCTCGCCACTTACCATCAGGTAGACATGACCTTAGCGAACATAATTTATTTATTTATTTTCATGAAAATGTACATAACAGATTATACGTCTAAACAATACATATTTCATAACAAAATTAAAACACAAGTGACTAGATGTGCGAACTAATATGGCTCCAAGTACTTTAGGACAATGTTTTTACTTTCCACATCCGTTGATGCGAACACATCAAAATTCTCATAGGACTGCACGATTTTATTCAATAAAACGATTGCACGGGGAACGGGGGCACTCTGGAGTAGGTGTGTACGAGCACGCTCCTCAGCAAATAGTCGATGGCCGCGCGCGCGCAGGTACTTGTTAGGTACAAACAATGAGATTAATTATAATATAGCAGGTTATAATATTTATTTATTTATTTAAACTTAATTGCACAAAGTACAAAGGCGGACCTAATGCCGCTAGACATTCTATGACGGTCAAACCTTCGGGACAACGAGAGCAGTAAGTACATAAGGTAGGTGCAATACTGAATAAACTTGAGTAGTTTAGTTGCAGATAACATATACATACTTATTAATAATTACATACTAATACATACATATAACCTACATAAATAAAATATTAACAATACAATATAATATATACACAATACTATACCTACTAATGATAAATCACAGTCTGATTAAGACTAAGCTAAAACAAAAGGAGGAACATGGAAAATTACGAACCTCGGTCTTGCATGTAGTGAGCATACACTAGTTTTTTAAAAATACATCTATTCGGAGCTTGGCGAATTTTAACTGGCAGCTGATTCCATTTATTGATTAATATATTTTACCTCTAAGAATATTTAATATAATAAGACTAATGCTTTATTGCGTCTAACTTCTAAGGGAGTTATAACGCAGCATACCTAATATAAATAATGTGGGGTACAAAAAGGAGTAGTAACCATATATCTTCTGGTACATGGCTCTGAGAAATAGTTTCTGCACCGTTTCCACCATTAGTATGTATGTACTTTCTCTTGGATCCCAAACTATAGCGTTGAATTCAAGAGAACTGCGGACATGTGAATTGTACAACACTGCCAGTGTACTCGGGTCAGTAAAGTCTCGCGCTTGTCGCATCACCCATCCTAAGTTTATACCATAAGCAAGTTAAAAATAAATACCCAACAAAGCTCAAAAACAAAATATTTAAAATAGAAAAGCTAAAGGAACTAGATCGTGAAATAATATTCTGAACTAACACATTCTGCATGTATAAACACACTAGCTGGTTGACCTGGATTCACTTGTGTAATAAAATAGGAGCCAAAAAATTATTCAGCCATAATATGGTCAAATGGCGTACTCAGGTGGTAACGTAACGTCATAGGCCAATTTGTCCTACCTTCACAAGAGCGATAATAATAAAAGGACATCATTCATCTAGTATAGGGATTTAGGTTAAATTGAATTTGAAGTTATGTATGCTTTTCATATAAATTATTCTATTAAGTAAAAGTAAAGTATTATCACGACCGTTTCCCTTCTGGGGTGGTCATAAACCACGCTTTTAAAGAAGCGGATTCACATCTAGCAAACTTTACTATCGACCAATCATGACAAGTGGCAAGCTCGTCGATGTCTCTAGCGTACCAAATTCGGGGAGTATGACTTTTTTTTTAAATTATTAAATTGATCCGACCAGGAAACGAATCCACGGACTTAACCTCTAGACCAAGACAAGATTACAATTAAAGTAGAAACAGAAGCAAAGAAAAAAAAATGCCTCCGTGGTCTAGCGGTTAAGTCCAGGGATTTAGACTCGGAGGTACCGAGTTCGATTCCCGGTCGAGACACGATAATATTTATTAATGTAAATTAATACATTTAATTCATATTTAAATTTACTTGTGATATTTATCGAGTTTGGTACGCTGGAGACATCGACGAACTTGCCACTTGTCATGATTGGCCTATAGTAAAGTTGGCTAAATGTGAATGCGCTTCTTTAGAAGCGTGGGTTCTGACCACCCCGAAAGGGAAACGGTCGTGATATTACTAAAGTAGAAACAATCCTTTATTATATAGTTTAAGTGTGAGAAATATTTAAAATATCATCATGACAGCTCTAGTACTAAATGTATATATTATAACTATAGTCAGATTAAATTGTCGCCTACATTTACCTAAGAGACATATTTCTCCCGACGTTTCAGCCAAGTTGCATTAGCCATGATCACGGATCGACTGGAGCTGCGCGGTGTATTGTTGTACACACTGGGCACTATATGTAAACTTACTTATCACGCAAAAAGTTTTTAGAAATCACAACACACGACACTCACAATATCCTTGGCAACACCGGGCGATTTGTCTCAACGCCAAATCTATTGATTACTGGATTCCTATAACTATAGTCAGAGTTTTAAACAAATGCAAAAATTAACTGTCAGTGTTACTTTCATCTACTACTAGTCCTTAATTAATGCGAAAACGACATATTTTATTTTCCAAATAACTTAATTGCACAGTAGTTTATGATAAAATAATATAAACTTAACCTAATACAAAATAAACTATAAGTAAAATATGTCCTCTAAAGACGACGCTTCAGTGATAGTCCCAAGAAGACTGGCAAAATTTCCCCTCTATATAGCAAGGCTATAGCGATGGCAGAAATAATTGCCGGCTTTTGTTTGGACAACTCGTTGGCCTGACGCTGTCCCCATGAGCCCATCGTCTTAACCCCAAATGACGCAAATTCGTAACCCATACCGAGGTTGGCGTACTTGCGCAGCTTGAGGTTCTCGGCAGAAGCCGCCGCACTTCCCGACGAGGGCGCCTGGATGTGTAATGGGGCTAATGTGACTACAAATGTCGCACCCCACACCAGGGACCTGCCAAGTTTCTCCAAGACCCCTCTTGCCATCGCTCCGCGCAATCCCAGAGGGTTCTAGGATCGCGGGTTTTTCAGCAGTGACAAAAGCCCTTCGGATGATGTCGATAAAATATCGAACCTACTTTTTTTTTTATCATAGCACAAGTCGTACGTTACATCAAGTTTTTATTAGTTTAACCGTGAAGCTGAGATAAGACATACAGACAAACATTCCTTCTCGTTTATAATATTAGTATGAATGAAGGAGCAAAATATCTATACAGCTCGCATTAGAGCGATACTTTTGACGCAGTCGTGCGTGATAGAGTCGTTTTCTTTAGGTAAAGCGATATATTTTTCACTTCTACTAAGTCTCACAGGACCACTTTAGTTTCAATGAGGGAAGCGATAAGAGGCAAGGCTTCTAGGATCATATCTATACAACCTACTTAGACTTTCTTAATACTCATTTCAAAGTCAAAGTCAAAATATCTTTATTCATGTAAACCCATTACGGGCACTTATGAAACGTCATTAATTAAATTAATATAAATTATTTTACTCCTATTACGAGTAAGCATATAAATTGAAGCTACAAAATTAGCTATTGACTGTCACTGATGACGCCGCTCCAAAGAGAGGCGAAATATTTGGCAATAAAATTTTTTAGCTTCAATTTATATATTTTACCAAGTAAGAAACACATCTAACACACTTTATTTGTTGCAGATAATTATAACGAGTAAGCAGAAGACCAGCAGTGTAGCAGATTCCAGTGACCTGGTAATGTTTAATCTGACTGACTTTTTATTCTTCTGTATTAACGTTTTAGCCATGTTCTACTCTCTGATACATCTAACTAATCACCGGAGGCAGTACCAAGACAACTCTTATCCCGGACTGACTTTGCAAATCCACTTCGCTTGCTAATATACGAATACTGCTATACTCGTGTATATAGTATAATTTTGCTTCTGCCTCTCATTCATTTATTTTGTTTTAGGTAAATAATCATCAACCTATTGGTTTTCACTTATTTGTTTTTTTTTTATATTTCTTATTATTTTTCTTTTACTTTTGCTAGTCACAGTTCAATTGCACTATTAATTTAAATCTAATTACTATATATTACTCTTATTTCTGTTTTAATTGTATTGTCTAAATAATATAAAATCTCTTTGGCTTGTGTTCCACTATTGCTACTTTGTTTATATGTTTAATATAATAAGCTGTGATTTTTTAAAAATAAATAAATAAAAAATAAAAAAAAAAGATAAAGGAAAAAAAGGAAAACTCAGCTATATCAGATTTACACAATAAAACATATTTTAAGAGTCAAGTTTATAAGTATTTTATGGAGCCAAAATAAGACCTCCACATAAAATTAAACACATTGTTTTATATTTTACTTTTATTTATTTTATAAAATGTTAAAAGTTGCTTTTTGTCAGTATTGTGTAGTTGTTTATATTTATTGTATCGCATTTATTACATTGTGTAGTTGTATTAGTATGTAGTTATTATATAGTATTTGTATGTAGGTATATGTATGTTTATTATACTTATATAGGTATATTACGTAAGTCTATATTATTTCTTAGAATTAAGATTGTAAATAATGTACATTATTCAATCATTTTTATTTTTTATATTTTGTGCACCTACTCCTGTCACTAAAAACTCTCTTATTGTCCTTTTAAGGTTAACAGGCAGAGAATGTCTAACGACATTATGTTAGCCCTTTGTACTTATGTGCAATAAAGTTTTTAAATAAAATAAATATACAGAACTACACCACAACGATCAATTAATAACCTTTTAAATTTAGCTATGAGTACCTATGAGATCACAATACTTGGTACAGTGGTACCCTACCAGGCAAGTCAATTTATAATAAGAATTAGCCGTGGTGGTTTTGTTGTAAAAACCCTTTTCTTACAAGCACGACATGTGTCCTTGTGCTCACCCTAGTAGCGCGCAAGGTTTAGGTATGTTAATTGTTGTCCGCCTCCGTGGTCTAATGGTAACAAACGTTGCCGTGAACTCGGGAGGTCGTGGGTTCGACTCCCACCGGGAGCAAGTTGTACATTGTATAATTTGTCTAGGTCTGGGTGTTTATACGTATAATATGTATATATTTACAAAAAAAAAAGTATAATATGTAGTTTATCAACCATCTAGTTTCCGTAACACAAGCCTCATAGCTTACCATGGAAACTAGATGGCGCTGTGTGACATGTCTGGAAATATTTTATAATAACTGGAATTAGACACTCGTGACTGACATCAGCCTCAAACACATGCCGGCTTGACTGGGCATGACGGCAATTCAAGCCTGATCCCGAATCGTGTGGATACACTTTACTTGGTTTATCGGCACGAACGGTGGATACTTCCCGCTCCGGTAGACTGAGCAAATTACCACCATCAGCCATTTGGTCTGTTAGAGATCTATATCTTGTTAAGTCGGTCTTCAGTCATATTTACACATCACAAGTCATCGTAGTCTATAAGTGGTATAAGTAGATTTGAGCTATCGTAATTTTTGTTGCTATCATACATTTATCAGTAATCAAGGAAACAGCTACGTGCTCTTCATACATCTGGGCCCTAGACTCAAACAATCTCACCGTCTTATTATGTATAAAATCATAATAATCCTTATTTATGAGACTTGATGTTGGCTGGCTACAGGTTTTTCTCGTGTTGAAACAACGCCGAATATTCTAGAATATAAAGAGCTAAGTTTATGCCCGTTTTCAGCAAGAATTTCCAACTTGAACGCGTTTTAAGTTTAATTAAATCTCACTGGATTAACGCTTTAATTATTGCCTTCTAACTAAAATAAAACACGTGAAGAATATTAGATACAACAACTTTGTGAAATACATAAAATTTCAATACCACGATAATTCGTAAGATTCGGTTTACATTAATAAAAAAACGGTAACAGTACTTAATACTCTCTTTTTAAACAAGCAGATAAATAGATTTTAAATAAAAAAAAAAAATCTTCCTAAAATTACATTATTATGTTTGTTTGTATATATATTATTATATATAACATATATAAGGTTAGAATTGCACCCCACATAATATACTATCTCACTCTCCTGAAGGGTAGCTGGTAGAAAAAGCCGAAATGGCTTTAAGTTTGCCTTTGTACATACTTTTAAGTTAAGTACAATAAAGTATTTTAAAATAAATTATAATAATTACACTTAAGACTTTATTTTGTGTATTGAAAATACTATCTATCATTTCCAATAATTAATGAGTAAGGGCTTAAAAACATTGAACATGTTTTCCAAAAAAATACCACTTTTCTTTAGTTTGCCGTTTGAAGTTACTTGCCACTATTTGATCTTTAAAGATGACACTATCAGCTGGTGTAATAAAACAGGATATATTTTTTTTCAAATCCACCGGGTTGATTCCCGACTAGAAGAAGTTATTTTTTTTTATCATGCGTCGTAGACAAATGAGTATTAGGAACAAAATACAGTAGAAGCAAAGCTGGGCATTAACTCGTTAATCCGTTAATCGTTAATTAACGAAGTTAACATTTTGATTAACGGGTTAACTTTTAAGTTAACTTTTAAAAATGTTAACGGACACGTTAACTTCCGTTAATATGCAGAAGTCCGTTAATCGTTAATCCAATGCCACTATTTACCGCACGGCACCGCGGTGTGGCGCGAAAAACAGGTTCAGACAAGTATGAAACGACAAGTGCCGGGCGCGGCGGCGCTCGAGACAAAACAAAACTAGATATATTTTGCCGGCGCGTGCGAGTAAGAAAACTGCGAAGTACTAGCGCCAGTGCTTAGAGTGACGAGAGTTGTGTTTGTTGTTATTATAAATTACTGTCAGTGATAATTTGCGTGTTAATAAAGAAGAGTGCAGTGTAATTAGTTAGATAGAAAAGTGTACTGTGCAGTGTAGTAATTAAAACTATATCATGGAAGACATGGAATCGGATTTCAGCGGTCCTGAAGAGAATCCTTGGCCACATTTAACTGAGTATGTGGAATTTGTATCCAGATCGGGCCAGCAAATACTTTTTGCTTGTAAGCGTTGCTTGCCGAAAGACACTAAAATAAAAGTTCATGTATCAAGCCTGAATAATTTGAAACAACATGTAAGAAGGGTACATGAGTTACAATACGTACAGTTTGAAGAGATTGTTAAGGCGGGCTCTAACCGAGGCAAGACAAAAAAAAAACTCATTCTGACAATATTATACATTAACTTGTTAACTTCCAGAACCTAAACAAACAGGTTTTATAAGTTTACTAACGCAACGATATAAAAATGCAATTTTACACATATTAACGGATTAACGATTAACATTAACTTCCGTTAATTCTTCCGAAATGTAACGCTTTAACGTTTAACGAAGCTAACTTTCTTTGTAGCGGATTAACGATTAACGAAGTTAACTATTTGATTAACGGTGCCCAGCTATGAGTAGAAGGCATAAGACCACAAAACTATAGAACTATTTAAATGAATTTTTAGTCAAAGTCATGTCAATACATTCTGACAGGTTATAAAAGGCATTATTTTGGAAAAGGAGTTTTTTTTGTTTTAAATTCACTTGATTTTAGTCTAGTTGTAATCTTAGGTAGTTTATTGTATAATGTTATTTTTAACGGCAAACCTTGCTTAAACGTTTTTCTTAATCTGGTTTGTACTAGTAGATTTCATTTTTGTTTCTTAGGTTATATATCTAGAGATTTTTGGAAGTTCATTTGCTTTCGTGTGAACCTACTGTAAGCAACTACACATATATGTACATACAGAGACGTGACTGTCATAATCTTGGCATCAACAAAATAATTTCGTACTGTGGTTCTGGCTTTTTTTTTATTTATTTTTTTCATAAATTTTTATTCGAAGTAATATACAAACAGTATAAAAGAATTACAATATTATTAATTAACCTAGAAAAATAAACTAAATTTAAATAACAAAATAAATATAATAAAAATTTAAGCATCCTAATGTCTCAAACCTTACAATATAAAAATTTCCATTTGTCCAGCGGCATGGTGCCCAAAACACTGGCAGCATTTCCTTGTTGAATTACGATACTAATCCTTTCAGCGAGGAAGCTGCCAGCCCGTGGGTCACCAGAGACGTCGACTAGTTTTTTTGAAATTTCTTTAAATAAAGTTTTTGCCTCGAGGCCCCACGGTCCCATGGTTTCAACGGCAAAGGCCACAAATATATAATCATTGCAAATGTTCATATATTTGCGGCGCTTGACGTTTTGAGCTTGTTCAGCCGCCGCACCAGCTCTTTAAAATTAAACAATATTCTAATTGATCTCTTTTGTTGTATGAACATTTTTGGAATATCTGCCGCGTTACCCCATATGGTTATAATGAGCAGTTTGAGGGTTGGGCAGGGCGCAAGAGGCATACGCCGTAAAAAATGCAATATCAAGGTATTGCTGCAACCCTTATTTGTGGAAACAGCTTATGGTCCCTCGTAAATCTTATTCCAAGGGTTAACCCTTCTCAGAGGTTTTTCGAATTTTGAACCCACATTTATACTAATATCATAAATGTGGAAAAAGCGCGTCTCCCTGTTTATCTGGCGTTTATACTTAATGCTTGTATCCGGTTCATAAATTGTTTACGCAAATATGTGTCTGAGTATCAAAGTGCCTGCCAATTCGTTGTCGCAGGAACCTTAGAGTCCTGGGACCTAAAGGACAAGTTCGTCTTTGTCTCATATATTCACGACAAATCTCTTCGTTTCTTCTGCAACTCTCTTCTTTCTATCCCTTACCAAAGTTCTAGTTTTACTTAAATTCATTTGTAGTTGTTGCCATAAATTTGTGGAATAATAACGAGTACCTATCCCCTAATCTGTAAAACCGTTTCAACTCAATAAATAAAATTACTCACCTAAATCTAAACGAACTAAAAATATCACTTAAAAGTTACCTATCTAACCTCTATTATGACAGTACCGAAGAGATGATGACATGACAAAATGTACACTAGTGAACTAAAGGAAAATACAAATATACGAGTATAATCAACAATCTTACACTCCCTCTTGCTTCTCCACCCTTCTCACCTTTTTAAACACACACACACACACACACACACATACACACACACACGCACGCACACACACACACACACACATACAATTCTTTACTTGCTATTTGTGTAACCTCTTTTTCCATTCTTTTTTTGTATAATCATTATTGGAAGACACTGTCTCCTGTTATACAGCACAGCTCATGCAGGAGACAGGGTTCACCATAACGAAACAACATTATTTTGTGATAATAAACGATTTGTATTTGTATTGTATAATCTACTGGGTTCGAACCCACGAGAAATACATTTTTCTTACGTATATTTGTCATAGATTTACAACACCACCGTTCACGTGCTTTGGAGAGCACGATCAGCCGTCGGTCCCGGTTACACTAATACCAACTTGCGGAATCGTTGTCTTGTCATTAAACGCTCGCCAATCTGTCTGGGCAGCGTCTCGAGTGAAGGCCTAATTTTCCAGAAATTTCTGCAAGGCCTATCTCCATCAGTAAAGGTCAAGGACTCTGTGCTAGGGGCTGTGATGATGTGATGATGAAGTCTGCATTTGTACATAGTGCAATTAAGTTTCTTAATTTTAATTTTATAGTTTTTAAATAATACTTTTTTTTGATAAGAATGTTATTTTTTCGTATTTTTTTTTCAAGTAGTAATTTATTTATTTTATACAAAACCTTAAATTAATTAAACTATATAACAACAAAATCTAAAATTAAACTTAAAAAAAAAAAAAAAACATAGATAATAAAAATTAAATACTTAGAAAAAAAATAGCTTCTCCAAATCGCTGTTTCTAAATTAATAAAAATAGTGGTAGTCGTAAATCAGACAAAGTGGCCGAGCGAATCAGCGTCAAACATCAAGTATTATAATAAATCCCTTAGCAGGAACGGGTTGATTTTGGATTCCATATGGCTGAGTGAATATTTTTCTGATGCTTCATTTTTACGGAAATTAAGTGCGACACGAGAGTAAATTATCTGAAAAAACAGTGTTTATCAAAGACCTTTTTATCTTAGGTTACCTATTAAAAACCGCAAAAAAAATACCGGGACTTTTTCTACAGTGCAGTACAGTGTGGTGTAATTGTATTTTATTTATATATTACGTAAAAAAAAGTGTCATCACGATTCGTCCGGGGTGGTCAGAAACCACACTTATAAAAAAGCGGTTTCGAATTTATCTAACTTTACTATAGGCCAATCATGACAAGTGGCAAGCTCGTCGATGTCTAGTAGCGTACCAAACTCTTGAAATATCACAAATAAATTAAATATTAATTTAAATTAATAAATATTTGTGTTTCCCGACTAGTCGAAAACCAATCGAACCCGGTACCTACGAGTCTAAATTTATGAACTTAACCGCTAGACCACGGAGGCAATATATTACGTGTTATTAGGGGATATAATACGTGTTAAGTTAAGCCAGTAAACAATGCACGCAATTTACAGTGAAAATACAGAACCTACAGCCCTTTAAGTAACATAAACGTAAAAGTTATATAATGGAATCCTTTAAATAGCGGAATTTACGCGAGTGCTACGCAGCGAACGAGTGCCACGCGGCGATCGTGTGCACGCAAAGTACTAGAGCTTTGCGGCGATCGTGTGCTACGCAAAGTACTAGCGGTACGCGGCGAACGAGTGCTACGCAGCGAACAAATGCATGGAGGCGAGTGAGTACCTTCACCTGTAGACACGACTCAGACTTAGCTGTAAAGGCACGCACGCACAGGGCCAACAGTGAAGTGAGACGGTTATAGGGTTTTAGTCCGTAGGCGCCTTGAAGTATCCTTATAAGACCACACGGTGAGTCAGACAAAACATGGTATGTACAAAAATGAAAATTCTTATATGTAATTATATCTTTATGCTTCGCTATTTCTAGCATACAAATATTTATTTAGTCACATGACTTTGTTGAGCTTAGTGTCTAGATATTCTTTTGTCGAATAAAAACATTTATTAATCAGCATTTGTTTGACTCTTAATTTAAACAGTTTTAGTGGCAGCTCCCTTATAGTAACTGGAAGCTTATTAAATATCTTTGTTGCCATTGCACAACAATTTCGGCTTTTTAAATTTTATAATTAATAATTAGAATAATTATTCTACTAGGATAACGTGTTTTAAAAATGCATTTATCCCAAAGGGTTTTTAAAAGTTCCTGATGGCTTTTTAGAAATAACAGCATTCAACTATGTAAATAGAAGAAGCAGTGAGTAATTTAAGTATTAAACTAGCTGACCCGGCGAACTTCGTACCGCCTAACAGTCATTGAATGGTCAAGCTTGATATAAATTTCTGAACGCACCCATATATATTTGACAACCAACATTGTTTGACATGTACGATACCCACGAACTTTTTGTATAGGAGAAAATGTTTTTCGGAGACAAATCCAACAAATGAAAAACCGTGAAAATCTGTCCAGCCGTTTTCGAGTTATAAGTGTTCTAACAAACCCGACTTCGTTTTATACATTAAGATTTACTTATTATGCAATCTAATATGTCAGAAACCTGCCCCGATGTTCACACAACATATTCCCAAAGTTTCATCCCGATCGGTCAAGTAGTTTTGCAATGAACATTCACCTTTATATATAGAAGACGACAAAAAAAAAATTGTTTTTTTTTTTTTTTGTATTTGCAATTTTTTTTTTAAACACTAAATGGTAAACTATGTTGGTTGTAATTTTTTTTTTTTAGACTACACATTTATTCGAAGTAGGTACTTAGATACAAAAATATTAAAATAAAATTGACTAAAAAACTAATTATAAAGAAAACTAAAACTAAAAATACCTATGAAAATAAAGCTATTCTACAAAATAAACTAAGGGCTTACCACCAGAGAGGGTACCTAAAACGCTCGCCGCATAATAAATAATAATTTTTAATTCAATGATTTAGATAGTAACGAAATAGTGGAAAACATTATTTTAAAGAGAGCCCGGCTATGATCGGCAGAATTTAGGCTAAAATTGACAGTAAATAACGTAATCCACTATTTTGACAATGTAACGTTTGCGCATTACATACATCTTCACGCCAGATTACTTGACACGATCACGACATACCTGTTTCGCTTCGTCGACATTCATACATGCCCTTTTGTTACGAAGGCTTTTTAATGCACCTTCAGCCAGTGTTTTATTTATTTGATCGTGATATGTGAGTCTTGGTCTACCCACAACTTTCGCATTATATATCTGGTTCGTCAATCTTTCTTCGCTCATTCTTTCAACATGCCCGAACCATCGTAGCATGCCTTTCCTTATTTTTGTACCAATGCTTTCTTTTAAACCTACCCTTTTCCGTATTTCTACGTTATATCCGACAAAGTGATGCCGCATATCCGACGGAAAATGGCTGCAGGGTTCAAAACGGTTTTTAACCAAAATTTAAAAAAACATGTTATTTTTGTTAAAAAGAGAATCCTGATTTCCGGTGAAGTTGTAATCAGTCCAATTCATTACTGACGCTTCCGCTCAATACATTCGGTAAAGCATAAAGGCTTGGATACAATGGGTTCCTCTGGACCGCGATAATTTTTTGATTTAACAGAGGTTGATAGATAGATAGATAGATAAATTCTTTATTGCACAATAAACAAAAACACATTTAAATGTACATAGGCGAACTTAATGTCTAGTGAAATTTTCTACCAGCTAACCTTTGGGATAGTGAGCAATGATTGTGGGTGCATTTAATCATTAATTTAAAATCGAGATTTATAATAATAAAAAATAATAAAAATCTTAAACTATTACTAGCAACTAATGCTAAAAGACTTATACACTAATATATAAATATATAATAACACAAGTACATATAAACACATAATAAATATACACACATCAAAAAAGTCTAGGGATCAAGCATGTTTATGCGGATTTCTTGTGATTGAGATGTGGCTTTGTAATAAATTTATGATTTTATAAATTTATATGGATCCTTTTTGGTGCATTTCATAATTTAAAACAGGAACTGTCAATCAAATTCGAGTAAAAGATGAAAATCAGCTGTCAATATTTTCCCTATAAAAACATAAGACGCATTGAAGACATTATTAGTGCTACTGTTTCCCTACTACTGATTAAAACCAACGTTATTATGGAGCGGCGACGTCATTTAAGCAGGGAAGAAATGATCAGAGCCGTGGGAATGATAGAAGCTGGTTCCCGGCAACGTACTGTGGCTTTAGCTCTGAATACAAGTCAGAGTGTTATCAGTCGACTTTGGACACGTTACCGAACCACTGGTACCGTGGCTGAGCGCCATGGAGGACGGTATCGCTGCACCACACGGAGACAAGACCGATACATTCAAATCACAGCTCGAAGAACTCCAACAATAACCGCCATGATGTTAGCCGTGAGCCTTCATCGCTCTTCAGGGAACTTAATTAGCGACCAAACAGTCAGAAACCGCTTGCATGAAGTGAACCTTCATTCCCGAAGACCGCTACGGGTACCACCTATAGCAATGCACAATCGTAGGACTCGATATCAATGGGCTCTTGAACACAGAAATTGGACAGAAGAACAATGGCGTTTCGTGTGCTTTTCTGATGAGTCTCGTTTTGGTATGAGGCCGGATACAAGACGTATACGAAACTGGAGAACCCCTGGACGCCAACAGCGATTAAAATCCTGCCAGGAAGTCCATCCTTATAGTGGTGGAACCATCATGGTATGGGCGGGTATTTCGATCGGCGGAAGAACTGAGTTGATTTGGATTAGAGGCAACCTCAACGCTCAAATTTATGCTGAGACGGTTGTATCAGACGTCATCGTTGCTCTACAAGTGCATATCGGTCCCTTATTTCAGTTAATGCATGATAATGCACGACCGCACACCGCAAGAGTTGTAAGACAGACTCTCGCCGCAGCTAACATCAATGTCCTGCCCTGGCCTGCTCAGTCGCCAGACTTGAACCCGATTGAGCATGCATGGGATATTCTTCAGAGAAGAGCTCTGCCGAATATGGAGGGTATGCAGTCGCAAGAAGACCTTTTTTTGTTGTTGCAACGAACATGGGCGGCCATTCCACAGCGTGATTTGGATGAACTCATTTTGAGTATGCCAAACCGATGTTCTTGTGTTGTTAGTGTTCGCGGTAGAAACACGGATTATTAATTGTTTAAGTTACCCAATAAAATTAAAAAAAAAACTGTTATTTCAGTCTTTTTTCGAACTTTAATGTTAGTGGTTCAAATGTCAAAAATCCCTTTATTAGGAAAATGGCAATTTTTTTTACTAATGCAAAGGTGACTTGGTTTATCGTTACTGTAGACAAACGAAAACATTTTATTTGATCAATCCTTAAAGAAAATTTTAATGAATATCAATCAGGAGAAAAGTTATTGCAAAAATATATGTTGATCCCTAGACACTTTTGATGTGTGTATATAAAATACATACAATATTATACCAATTTTGACATTTATTTATTTATATAAATACTTTATTGTACTTTTAACCCTAGAAACCTTTATCGAATGACAGAATATTTTTAGATTTGAAAAAAGTTAAGTTTACAATTTAATACTGCGTGAAATTTATTAAAAAGCAAATATTTTTATTTTATAATCTAGAATAAAAATAAACAATTATTAATTTTTCATTTTATTTATTCAGTAATAAAATCTTAAGTTACGGTACTGAACGAGGTGAAGCGGTTTTTCCCGCCATCAATCAGACTGTTACTGTACAAAGCACAGATCAGATCGTGCGTGGAATACTGTTCACACCTCTGGGATGGTTCAGCCAAGTACCTCACAGATGCTCTCAATGTCCTACAGAGGCGAGCTGTTCGAATTGTGGACGATGCCACTATATATAGAACTCTCGAATCCTTGCAGCTTCGTCAAAATGTGGCTTCTCTGAGCGTGTTCTACTGGCTATACTATGGTGAGTGCTGTGAAGAGCTCTATAACCTAATTCCTTCCTCTCTATTCCGCAACCGAACCACACGCACAGGTCAGAATATGCACCCACATACCGAGTCACTATCCCTTCGCGTACCTATAAATTTGGTGACTCATACATCTGTCGCACAATAAAGATGTGGAATGCTCTTCCAGCCTCTGTGTTACCACTTTCCTATAACCTGGAGTCCTTCAAGCGAAGTGTGAAAAGGCATCTAGTCAAGCAGTCATTCTGAAAATATCGCCACTTACAGAGCCTTATCAAGTAGGTAGCGAAAGGTCGACCAACGCGAGCGTTGACTTACGTAACTCTTTCTCTCTCTATTTCGCCTCCCCAGTCTTTAGGTATTTATCACGATGGATATAGCAATTTTCAGGTGCGGCCTTATTCACCATGCAGTTTTCACCTGATAACCTATTTAAAATAGACGTTCAACTCACCTGAAGCCTAAAAAAAAACTTTTGACAATTACACGCGGTATATCATATATATCGTATATCAAGGCTCGGTGGTGGCTCGGTTGTAAGAACGCGTTCCTTAAATCCTACAAAGGTCGGTTCAAACCCACCCGACATGTACCAATGAGAAATGCACTTTTCTCACGTACATTTGTCATAGATTTACAACACCACCGTTCCCGTGCCTCGGAGAGCACGTTAAGCCGTCGGTCCCGGTTCCACTAACACCAAATTGTGGAATCGTTAATAAATTGTCAATAAAAATTGACATCATATCCTCGCCAAGCCGTCTGGCCAGCGTGGCGAGTGTAGGCCAAATTCTCCAGATATATGTTCTGGAAGGCCCATCTCCAACAGTGGAGGTATAGGACGCTGTGTTCTAGGGGCTGTAATGAATGAAATATCAATTTTAACAGTCTCGTGACAACATTTCGCCTTTAATACTTATTACTTTAAACTGTTATATAAATGAAACTGTAGATTTTGTGAAATGTAAATAAATAAACATAATTTGGCTACAAAAGAAGTCAGGGAATAATTCACTAAACTAGGCTAGTGCCCGGTGTGCCTAGGCCTTAATTCGGCACTCCATAAACGAGTGCTGTAAATTTGTAATAAAAAAACAAAATGAACCATCCCGCCCTGGGGACATCAATCCAACTTTTTAAATTAAAAAACGAATAAAAGAAACACGAAGAAAATAAATCCGAAATGAAAAGAATACAGTGAACAGTGAAGTTTTTGCGAACAATTCGCAATTTATGGGTTAGCATTTCTCTCGCAATGTCATCCTAAATAGAGGAAAATTTGTCTTCCTGTGTTCTTAAACAGGTGTAATTGTTTGCGATGAGAAAGTTTATTGCCCACTTTTTGTGTTTCTGCCACTTTTTAACTTCAATATTACCTTCATAAATCTGGCTGACAGGAAAAATATTCGTTAAAAAACATTTCTATTATTACTGCCAACCTAACTAGATGCCTGCAAATATAATATCAGATTATTATCATTTTTTATACCAGCACGACATATTGTGATCTTGAGCCCTTGAACCTCGAGAACCGTTCAAAAAAAAAAACACCCTAAATATCAGCAATTTTATTTTTTATTAAATTATTTTTTATTAAATTATTATTGAAACATGTCAACATTTAGGTTAGTCTTGTTTCAAGCGGTGTTATATTTATATAAATATGACCATAGCAAGCTTACAAAAGTAAAAATTGGCATTTGACATCATTGCAAATGGCACATACTTTAACGAGAACAACAAATACTTAGGTCGTAGGCGGACTGTTACGCCTAGTGTGACAGTGAAGTTTCGTAATCGCAACTATAGTAGTAGTTTTTTTACTGAATTTCCGATGTTCATTGCCTGTTATTATAGCCAAACTTGCAATAACACGCAATGTAAAATAAAAAAACGTAACTACGGCAGTTACGTTTTCCGAAACTTGTATGTTACACTAAGCACACATATTGATGGTGGTTACTATATAGAAATCTTGTCGATACAATCGATTGACAGAATATTTTTGATTTGAGAAAAGTTAAGTTTAAAATTGAATCATTATCATCATTACAGCCCCTAGAACGCAAAGTCCTAGAACTCCACTGCTGGAGATGGGACTTCCAGAAAATTCTGGAGAATTTGGCCTACACTCGCCACGCTGCGCTGGCCAGACAGGTTGATGAGGTTCTGATGTCACTTTTCTAATGACGATTAAATAACGATTTCACAAGTTAGTATAAGTGGAACTGGACCGACGACGGCTTAATTTGCTCTCCGAGGCACAGGAATAATGGTGTTATAAATAAATGACAAATGTACGTAAGAAAAGTGTATATCTCATTGATACATGCCGGGATGCCAACCGACCTATTTAGTTTTTTTTTTTAGTTTTTTTAAGGATTGCGTTCTTACAACCGAGTCACCATCGTTCTTTAAGTATTTTAATAGCTATCTAAATATCTTTCCTTACATAAAGATTAGGCGATCAGCCCTACCACTATGCCGGACGGAAGACCACGCTTATAAATAAGCGGATTCACATTTAGCCAACTTTACTATAGGACAAGTAGCAAGCTCGTCGATGTCTCCAGCGTAACAAACTCGAGAATATCACAAATGAATTAAATATCAATTAAATGTATTTATTTATATGAATAATTTTGTTTGTGTCCAGACCAGGAATCGAACCCGGTACCTCCGAATCTTAATCCACTGACTTAACCGCTAGAAAATGGACGCAGTTTTTTATAATACAACATTTAATATACACATTGGATTAGTAAAAGCTTTAATACATTAAAAGAAAAACACGTGACCCAGAGGCCTATTCATGTATTTTTTTGTAATTCTAAATAAATCTGTGGTTTATTTATTTGAAGGAGAAAGAGATGGACTGATAATATAAATGCAATAATAAATTTTAAGCAATTCAAATTATACCCAGCACCATCCATACACATACATATCTTCACGCCAAAACCCTTGCGGGGTAGGCAGACAATTGACCGCCACTTGTCACGATCACGACATACCTCATTCGCTTCTTCAACATTCATCTACCTCTTCATACATGCCCTTATGTTTCGATGGCTTTTTAATGCACTTAATGTCTTGGTCTGCCAGGGCCTCTTTTACCCACAACTTTCGCATTATATATCTGGTTCGTCAATCTCTCTTCGCTCATCCTTTCACCCAGCACCTAATTATTTTATATTATTTTTATTTGTATATAATTAAAAATAAAAATTAAATATAAACTATAAGTAAAATATATCCTCTAGAGACGACCCTTCAGGGATAGATACAATAGAGAAATACAAAAGTAATTCGTTTTAACACTTTTGTACTTGTTCACGCCGATCGCGATAATTCGACCAATTTTGGAAGGTTAGGCGTTATTGTGATTCGTCGGTGCATAAACAGACGTCCTAATTTGTTACCCCTATACCCTTGTACTGTCTCTTTCGCGCCGCTTGCTTTCCATATTACCCATCCCGCTGACTAGTCCAAAGGCCGGCGCTTGCGCACTGAAGTTGAGGCAGTGCCTATGAAGAAACTCAGTAATAAAAGCAAAATAAAGATTTATAAAATTAGCGTTTATATTTTCGTTTGTTGACAAGGATAGAATGACAATTTACAGATGACATATTATGATAGATGAAATAAATACAAATGACGTTTTATTTCAATGAGGTCGCTACAGTACTCCCCCCCGAGTGAGTTGCTCATTGAGAGTAGCTCGCGGAACGATTACAGCTTCTAAATGTTCTCGATAGGTAAGTTCTATGAGGAGCTGTATTATCAATTAGTCCAATTTCATTTTCAAGGTATGCAGGTTTTAACCTTTTTGTCGAAACACTGACATTCCGGCCATTAATTTTCACAATGTAGACTTTTTCGGAAGGTCTAGAAATAACTTTGTACGGACCATCGTAAGGCGTTACAAGAGGCCTTCTTATAGTGTCGTTTCGTACAAAAACGTGTGAACAGGTCGGTAAATCTTTGTGAATGAAGATACAGTTAGGCTTACTATGATGAGCTGTGCTCGTGGGACGTATTTGTTGCATGTAATGCCTAAATTTATCAATAAATGCCGTAGTCACTGTATTGTCATTGTGTCCAAAGACAATGTCGCCAGGCATTCTGAGCGTAGTGCCATATACTAGTTCTGCAGCAGAGCTTTGGATGTCCGGTTTTAACGCGGTTCGGAGTCCAAGTAGTACTGTATGCAGTACATCCGTCCATCTAGGATTCTGGTGGCACATTATGGCTGCCTTTAAGGATCTATGCCATCGCTCTATGATTCCGTTGCTTTGCGGGTGGTATGCACTTGTTCGCATTTTATTACACCCGAGAAGTTTGGCAAGATGTTGAAAAATATTGGCCTCGAAACAAGCTCCTTGGTCAGTTGTTATTGTTTCTGGACAACCAAAACGACATACCCAATATCTGTAGAATGTAGTAGCTACTGTGTCAGCTGTCATGTCAGAAATAGGTACAGCTTCTGGCCATCGAGTGAACCGGTCAATCATGGTTAAAACATATCTATAACCGTCGCAAATGGGTAATGTTATTATATCAAGATGAATGTGTCGAAATCTTTCTGCTGGCATAGGAATGTGTTCATGTATGGTTTTAGTATGACGATTGACTTTACTGAGCTGACATGACATACAACTTTTAGTTTTTGAGGTGATAAACTTTTTCATGTGGGGCCAAACATACTTTTTGCGGATGAGATCATTGGTCACTCTGTTACTCGGATGTGATAAATTATGAAATATGTCGAAAATTTTATCTCTCAAAGATTTTGGTACATACGGTCGAACGTTGCCAGTTGACGTGTCGCAATAAATTTCATTGTTAGAATTATCTATTCGAAGTTTTTGTAAATGAAGTGAAGAATTTGAGTTTAGCAAATGAGTTATCTCTTCGTCAGTTTCTTGTTCTTTTGCTAATTCAGTAATTTCTAATAATGATGGTAAAGCAATAGCATTAATTCTTGATAATGTATCAGCCACAAGATTTTCGGAGCCGGCAAGGTGGCGAATATCCGTGGTATATTGGCTGATAAAGTCTAGTTGACGCATTTGTCTGGGTGAAGCTTTATTAGAGTGTTGTTTGAAAGCGAAAGTTATGGGTTTGTGATCGGTGTATATGCAAAATGATCGAGCTTCTAACATAAATCTGAAATGTTTGATGGCATCGAAAATGGCCAAAAGTTCTCTGTCATAAGTGCTGTAACGTAGTTCGGAACCATGTAATTTTCTTGAAAAGAAACTTAGCGGTTGTCGCCTATTATTGATTTCCTGTTCTAAAACTGCACCTATGGCCGTGTCAGAGGCATCTGTCGTAAGTATGAGAGGTGCGTTTAGTTTAGGATACGCTAGCAGGGTGGCATCGGCTAGACTCCGTTTGCATAATTCGAAGGCTGTAGTTTCTTCATCTGTCCAATCGATTGGCTTTTTACTTGATTTCTTGCTGTCATAGTTTCCTTTTAAAAGTTCGTTTAAAGGGGCTTGAATTTGTGCAGCATTATTAATAAAACGTCTATAAAAATTTATCATGCCAAGAAATCGACGTAGTTCTTGTCTATTATTGGGTTTTTTAAATTCCATTATACTTTTAACTTTATCTGTTAGAGGCTGTATTCCGAATTTGTTAATTTTGTGTCCGAGGTAATTTAATTCTGTTTTTCCAAAATTACATTTGTTAATACTTATAGAAAGTCCGTATTGTTTGAGTCTCTCAAATACTAGTTTTAGGTGTTCGTAGTGTTCGTCTTCATTTTCAGATGCTATCAAAACATCATCGATAAAACATCTCGCAAATGGTAGGCCACGAAGGGCGGAGTCCATAAATCTTTGGAAGGTTTGTCCAGCATTTCGAAGTCCAAAAGTCATCACAGGAAATTCAAATAGTCCAAAAGGTGTAGTAACGGCTGTTTTTGGGATATCCTCTTCAGCAACTGGGATTTGATGATACGCTCGGACTAGGTCAAGCGTGGTAAATATTTGTTTACCTTCCAAGTTTCCGGTCATGTCATGAATGTGAGGGACTGGGTACCTGTCAGGGACTGTTGCGGCATTTAATCGTCGGTAATCTCCGCATGGTCTCCATTCGCCGTTTTTCTTTGGTGTTAAATGGAGTGGACTGGCGTATTGGCTGCTTGATGGGCGGCAGATACCTCTTTCCAGCATGACATCAAACTCTGCTTTCGCTATCCTTAGTTTTTCTGGGGCAAGGCGTCGCGGTCTGTCGAAAACTGGAGGTCCATTTGTTATGATGTAGTGTTTTACTGGATGCTTAACTTGTGAGCTCGAGAAGGGAATAATGGTGGTTAATTCTGGGTAGTCCTTTAGTAAATCTTGGTATCGATTGCTGCGGATGACAGTAGCGATGTTTAGTGAGGATGGTAGTACTTGGCCATTTGCGCTTGAGTGTGTTTTATTATCAATGATCTTTCGATTTCCCAAGTCTACGAGGAGATTGTGATGTTTGATGAAATCAGCGCCGAGCATTGCGTTTTCGACGTCGCATATGCAAAACTCCCAGTTGTATGTTCGTCCTAGTCCTAAGTCCACGTTTATTACTCGTGAGCCATAGAGTTTGATAGGGCTGCCATTCGCGGCGTAGAGTTGAAAGCTGGAGGGTTTGCATGGTCCGGATCCGGCGGATCTTGGGGCGACTGATATTTCGGCCCCTGTGTCGATCAGGTATTGGAGTCCGGTAGAATTGTCAGTGACGTGTAGGCGGTTGGTTCTCCTGCGATCATTGTTTACCGCTCCTAACGACCGCGGTTCCAGTTTCCCAAATGTGAGTTAAATGAGCATGGTGGGGTACAATTTCTGGCTGATCTTCCAAACGTTCTATGGTAAAAACATACGGGGTCACGAGGTCGTCGGTTGTTGTGAAACTTGCGATTCGGTCTTCCGCGATTATTAATTTGGGTTTCCAGGGATTCTAATTTTTCAGTAATAGCTTCGACTTGGTGGGTTAACATTCCAGTTTCTAATGTTGAAGGGCCAGGTTGACTCAGGGCAGGCGTGGTTTCCACGGATGCTACTTGTGGTTTTAAATCTCTCCATACACGGTCCGCAGCTGCAGCCATATCGTCTAGAGATTTGTCATCAACAGCGGCTAATATCGATCTTATTGACGACGGAAGTCGCTTCATGAAGACGGTTCGGATGACGTTTTCCATGTTGTCGCCTTCGCCACTGTGCTGCCCGGCGAGGGATCGCAGTTGGAGAAGCATGCGGGTAGGCTTTTCATCATAAGGTTGTTCGTCGTACAGAAGGCGGTTTAATTTTTCCGTCGCAGTTTCGGATTTAAGTGATGTTATCCGACTCTTTAATTTGTCGTATTTGTCGGTCGGGGGTGGTAAGCGAATAATATCAGCGACGTAAGTCAATATGGACGGGTCGAGATTCGCGATGACGTATCGGAACTTGGTGAGATCGCCGGTGATCTTCGCGAGGTCAAATATCGTCTCTACCTGCAAGAACCAAAGCTCCGGGTCGTCCTTCCAAAATTGGGGTAATTTTTCAAGTTTTGTGTTTGCTGACACTTCCAGGCTTGCTTGATCTGATGAGGACATGATCACGTCGGGGTCACCACTGAAGAAACTCAGTAATAAAAGCAAAATAAAGATTTATAAAATTAGCGTTTATATTTTCGTTTGTTGACAAGGATAGAATGACAATTTACAGATGACATATTATGATAGATGAAATAAATACAAATGACGTTTTATTTCAATGAGGTCGCTACACCTATATAACTGGCCGCGCCGCATGGGGGTCGTAATCGTCAAATCGAAACATAGTCGTCGTGGTCGCGCAGTCGTTGTCCTACAGTCGTCATAGAAGACGCTGAAATCGCCGCGATCGTTGTTTTTGCCCGCATTCGCCAAACCCGCAAAATCAGTGTAAGAACAATTTATAAGTGCTGGTGCCGAGGACATCAGGTGGGTTCATTTGCCAGTTTCCTTTCTAGTTTGTTTATTGCACCGATTATCATAGTATCGTCTATGTATCTAATTTAAAGATTATCGCAAACCCCGCACCTAGATACAGTCCACTAAACCCGCGCCTCCAGTACTGTTAGTGTTAGGAAAACGTTTCTGATAAGATGAATTATTAAATGTACATTCCAGAATATCACCTTTCATAATCTCCTAGGGTTCACTGGGGAACAATGCCTTATGGCGTCTTGTTTGCCTACAGTTGACAGACGTCAACATGCATAGGACTGGACAATCTAGTTAACGATTATTGTTATGTATACTATTTAAGTGAATATAATATCTGTGGCGCGGTGGTGGCTCAGTTGTAAGAACGCGTTTCTTATATCCTACAAAGGTCGGTTCAAACCCAGCCAGCATGTACCAATGAGAAATGCACTTTTCTTACGTACATTTGTCATAGATTTACAACACCACTGTTATATATTAAAAATGCATGTTTGCAGTTGTCGTAATATATTTATTAAGTGACATAATAAAATAAACAATCAGTTGCTAAGGAAACATCGAAGTTCAAAATACTACATTCCTCCGAACATAAGATATTAAATTTATTAATTAAGACGTTAAGGAGGTAGACGGTTTTGAGCACCACGTCCTAAAAGTGCTTGATCGGGTGGGTAAAATGCTGCAGATCTTTCTAGAAAATTGTCTTTAGATAGTTCAGCATAGTTTTGATTACGAAATAAAATAGATCGTCCAATGTTAGTACTTGTATCATCAACATCATAATTATATGGAAACTGGATCGGAATATACGCTGATGAAATTATATTTTTATTGTTATATATTTCTTCCCCTCTCCCATCATCAAATCCTACTGTTGTACGAATATGATCAGTATAAATCTGTTTTATTAATCTGTCATTATCAATATTTCTTTTAATTTGTCTGTAATTTAAATGTCCATTAATGTTAGGTATATTATACAAATTAATAGGCTTTTGTTGCCCAAAAAACATTTCTGCTGGTAACTTTTCCGTGGTTAAATGAGGTGTATTTCTTATAATTTCTGCTTTATCATTCTCCTGTAAACCAAATCTCTGCCAAAATCTCATCTTGTTTAATATTTTCACTTACTTTAACTTTGCTCAACGTATTATCAGATAGTGTCATATGCTTTTGACGTAGGTCATTAATTATTAATGTGTTTGAATATACATAGCTAGGGAATTCCATGTTAAAATGCTCACTCCAATGTAATCCGAAAAGCATAGGCTCCGCGCCTTTTATTACTACAGCGTCTAGCTGTTTACTCTCACCTCGTAAATTTACTGTGACATTGGTTAATCCCTTTGGTTTTAGTTTAAAATCGCCATAAGCCTTCAAATTGGGTCCTTTAGATAATGTTGGGCAACCAATTGCTTTCCAAAAACTAGTGCTAATGATTGAGTATGCAGAACCCGGGTCCCAGTCCATTGTGCATGGTATGCCATCAATATGAACGTCAATGCGTTGCTTATTTATCTTTGATTTTACATGTCCAATTAACTCCTCTTCACTTTCGTTTTCGTTATTATTGTGTGATGTTGATAAGTATGCCTTCCCGGTTTTAATACAGCAGGTGCTATAATGGCCAACCACACCACATTCCTTGCACTTGTGGTCTCGGGCTTTACAATCATTATACCCGTGCTTTTCTTTCTTGCCACAGCGTCGACATTGTGTCGATTGTAGTCTGCGTTGATGATAATTGTTTAAAATACGTTTGATATTATGTTGTGTATCAGTATGAATATCATTTTCAGCTATCTCTCTGGATTGGGCTACTGCGAATAGTTGAGCGTATGACGTTTCTCTCCTCTGTCCGTCGGGTGTGATCTCTAAAAGGTCTGGCCATCGTTGTCTTAATTCTATTTCTAACTGTTTATGGTTAAGTCCTGTAGCAAATCGGTCTCGTAGTTGTCTATCTAATATTTCGCCTTCATAACCACAATCTCGGCTTAGTTCTTTTAATTTATTTGAGTAATTTTCCATAGTTTGGTTGTGTTCCCGCGTGCAGTTCCAGAAGTCGGTGAGAGCCTTGTATCGAGTTCGTTTCGTCCGGTATAAATTTATAAATTTTTCTTTAATGTTGTTATATGTTTGGTCATCGAAAGTAGGAGTAATGTTTTGAAAAGCTATTTTTAATTGTCGGTAAGTATCGGGCGTCAAACAGGAAAAAAGTAATTCCTTTTGAATAGGCTTAACAGACTCGCCCCATAGTTTACATTTAACTTCAAAGTAATCGATGAAAGTTTCTGGATTTGATGATTCTGGGTTGAATATGGTACATTTAAAGCTTCTTATTATATCGAATTTGTTAATGTTTGTATGAATTTCGTGGTTGATTGAAGTCGTTGGAGCGTTGTTCCTGTTACTTACAGTCACTTGTTGTTTAAGCAGTTGAAGCATTTGTTGATGTTGTTTACGTTGTTGGCTCATAAACTGAGCAAATTGGTCTGGATCCATCGTTTTGTATCCCATCCTCGTCGCCAATATGTTATATATTAAAAATGCATGTTTGCAGTTGTCGTAATGTATTTATTAAGTGACATAATAAAATAAACAATCAGTTGCTAAGGAAACATCGAAGTTCAAAATACTACAACCACCGTTCCCGTGTCTCGTCGGTCCCGGTTCCACTAATACCAACTTGTAGATTCCTTAATAAATTGTCAATAAAAATTGACATCATATCCTCGCCAAGCCTTCTGGCCAGTTCTGGAAGGCCCATCTCCAACAGTGGAGTTCTAGGACGCTGTGTTCTAGGGGCTGTAATGATGATAAATGATGATATGATAATATCTGTAACCAAATCTAACAAGACGAATATGTTTTTTAATTTAAGCTGTACATACCAAATTATTGTTTACGTCAAAATCGAATTCGGAGTTGTTGGAGCAGAATTGCAGTTTATTA
This sequence comes from Tinea semifulvella, assembly GCA_910589645.1. Lineage (NCBI taxonomy): Eukaryota > Metazoa > Arthropoda > Insecta > Lepidoptera > Tineidae > Tinea > Tinea semifulvella. The sequence continues at coordinate 5,384,710 of OU342604.1, forward strand.
ATTAACTCTTGTTTTCATATTATACGAGTATTATCAAATTTACATTAAAATAATGCGCGCGGAGGGACATCGGGTTCGATTCCTGGTCGAGAACACAAAAAACGTGATATTTTTCAAATCCGGTACGCTAAGTCATGATAGGCCTATAGTAAAGTTGGCTAAATGTATACAGACAGGCAGACAGCGGAGTCATCCAGGCCCGGATGTTCGATCGATCTCGGTGGCTAACTATCCGCCAGTGATTCAACGCTGGTGCTGGGCGATGTTCCTTCTACAACACCGCCCTAGTGGCTCACGAATCTAGTCTTCTAGATTTGTCTACTTTAGTTCTTCTCCAAGAGCGTCTCCTTAGGTAGCGGCCTCCCCTCCGGGAGCCGTGCGATAATAGGATCGATATCCTGAAGATGCTTGTAGGATCCATTGTCAGCCCGGTAAAACATACGTTTAGCTAGGCTGACAACAAATGCTTCAATAGTAGGCATCTACAGATCTCTCGCAATTACAGAATTTCACACGAATCTGGATACTACCCTGACCGATATGTTCTGCTGACTCTGGATCTTGTCCCTGTTGGTTTTGGTCAGAAGGCAATGCCAAGCTGGCTCACCATAAGTAAGTCGGGAACGGATGAACATCTTGTAGATCCGCACCTTCAACCTGAGCGGCAAACTGGAGTTCATTACAGGACGTAACATGGTTTGGACCGCCTTCGCCTGAAAATATATACCACGGCCGGATAGTTGTCAGAAAATACTCTATTTGCAATCTTTTGATAATTTACTATAAAAATTAAGTTTGATACAAGAATAGGTCAGTAGGTTCGCATTAAGAAATTTCCTCGGATTAATCACGGAAAGAGGGGCCTATTCATGTCGACTGGTGGACCGCGAAATGTCTGCTGGGCCGTATTCTTTTCTCCAGCCGAGAATTATTTCCTGAATGACAAGATGATTAGAATCGCGTCTTTTGTCGTTAGGAACATTGCCCACTCCTGCCTATGCCTATATAGTATGTTTCAAACGGATAGTCGATTAATGTAAACTAATATTAACGTGTTCAATAGCTGCGTCGGTTATGCGGCGTCACTTTGGCGGACCACATACGTAACGTCTAAATACGAAAAATGGTAGGTATAAAAGAAAGCATAGGCACAAAAATAAGGAAAAGCATGCTACGATGGTTCGGGCATGTTGAAAGGATGAGCAAAGAAAGATTGACGAACCAGGTATATGATGCGAAAGTTGTGGGTAAAAGAGGCCCTGGCAGACCAAGACACACGTATCACGATCAAATAAATAAAACACTAGCTGAAGGAGAATTAAAAAGCCTTCGTAACAAAAGGGCATGTATGAAGAGGTTGATGAATGTCGATGAAGCGAAAGAGGTATGTCGTGATCGTGTCAAGTGGCGCTCAATTGTCTCTGCCTACCCCGTAAGGGATCTGGCGTGAAGATATGTATGTATGTATTAATGATTGATGATGTAATGATGTGTCAAAATCCGAGGCTCAACTGTAGCAGTTTTTATCATATTTTAAATGTGTTATTTCTTATATTAACGCCACCCCTGAACTGCAACTTCATTCTGCACGTTCGTTACCCTTGAAATTATTGTATGTATTTTGATTATTATTTTTTCAAATTAAACTGAAATGAATTATAGTTAGTTTTATAATAAGCGTGACATCTACTGCGTTTATGTCTTGCGTAAAAATGGACTTCTATAAGTAGCGAGTAATGAATAGTTTTTATTAATCCCGGTTAACATTATATTTTAATATTTTATGGAAAATTGTAATTATTCTCATAATAGGATTATCGATTGATCGTTTTATTATTAAACTATTAATTAACTGCCTCCGTGATCTAGCGTTTGGGACCGTAGACTTTAACGATAATGTACCGGGTTCGTTTACAGATCGAGGATACACAAAAACATTTTTTTCTTATTGAATCTGCAGATTTATGGCCAGTAACTGAATTATTCCTTAGAGGCATTTTTTTAGAAAGTATCATAACGACTGTTTTCCTTTCGGGGTGGTCAGAAACCACGCTTATAAATAAGCAGTTTCACATTTAGCCAACTTTACTATAGACCAATAATGACAAGTGGCAAGCTCGTCGATATCTCCAGCGTACCGTAAGTCGAGAAATATCACAAATATATATATATATATTTTTTTTTGTAAGTATGTATTTTTATTTTCTATGTATTATTATTAATATTTTTAGGTTAAATTTAGATTTTGTTTTAATATAGTTTATTTTATATTGTAATTATTTTATATTGTTTGTGTATTACTTTGAATAAAAATATTTATTGAAAAAAAAAAAAAAGAAATGTTTTTATTTACAATTTTTGTGTCCCGACCAGGAATCGAACCCAGTACCTACGAGTCTAAACCCACGGACTTAACCGCTTGACCACGGAGGCATTTTTTTAACAAATTAAATTATTCTATTTCGAGTACTTTTTATCTGACTGCGCCACACAAAGAAAGGTTATGTGTTTATCAGCATATGTATGTATGAATTTTGATTCCTTTATGTCATACTGGAGACCAAACGCGTTGCTCGATTTTGATGATTCTTACGTCAATCGATTTGTATCCATCACGCGCATAGATATAGAATACTAACTAAGCGACGACGCGACGATCCTATGTCTATGATCACGCGGGTGACATTGAAGATATGACAAAAATCTTTTTTTTTTAAGGTGACAGACCAGATTACAGACACTTAAAAACTTTATTGCACATAAGTACAAAGGGCTAACATATTGTCGTTAGACATTCTCTGCCTGGTAACCTTAAGGACAATAAGAGAGTTTGAAGTGACAGGAGTAGGTGCACAAAATATAAAAAATAAAAATTATTGAATAATGTACATTATTTACTTTGTTAATTCTAAGAAATAATATAGACCTACGTAATATACCTATATAAGTATAATAAACATACATATACCTACATACAAATACTATATAATAAATACATACTAATACAACTACACAATGTAATAAATGCGATACAATAAATATAAACAACTACACAATACTGACAGAAAGCAACTTGTAGCATTTTATTTGGAATAACATTTAATTTTATGTGGAGGTCTTGTTTTGTATAGTGGAAAATTAAAAAAATAAAGTCCTTCAGTTCTTAATCAGGTACAAGTTCACAGTTATGCCGTATAAAAAAATAGGTACGGAATAACACCAGGGTCGTAAAGTGTAATGAATCGGGTTGAATCAATTAGATTCTGATGTTGAAATCTGTGCGCGGCGAGTCAGCACTTTTTGTATGAAAAAGCTTCACAACGATGGGAAATCGATCGTGGATAAAGGGCGTATTGAAAATGCAAACTAACTTTTTTTTTATTAATTCCCCTAGAAAAGCTATAAATACTTTTAATTCTGAACATCTTACATATCTTATTTCCGGGGAAATAAATGGGTTAACAAATAAACAATTAACGCAGCAATGAAAAAAAAAAAAAACTAGGTCAAAAATTAATAATAATAACAAAATAAAGTAACTATAAATGAAAAAAATGCTAAATTAAAACTGCCTCCATGGTCTAGCGGTTAAGTCCGTGGATTAAGACTCGGAGGTACCGGGTTCGATTCCTGGTCGGGACACAAAAATATTTATTAATGTAAATAAATACATTTAATTAATATTTAATTTATTTGTTATATTTCTCGAGTTTGGTACGCTGGAGACATCGACAAGCTTGCCACTTGTTATGATTGGCCTATAGTAAAGTTCGCTAAATGTGAATCCGAATATTTATAAGCGTGGTTTCTGACCACCTCGAAAGGAAAACGGGCGTGATGATACTTTACTTTACTAAATTAAGGTCCTATCAGAGATAGTCCCAAGAAGACTGGCAATATTAGGAAATAATTGCCAGCCCCTATCTCCAGATTTCTTCGTCAGCCGATTGGACAACTCCTTGGCCAGACGCTTGCCTGAGGGTCCTCATGGTCCCATCGTCTCGACCCCAAACGGCGCAAACTTGTAACCTATACCGAGCCGCGTGACGAGGAATCCGGCAGTCACTTCTAGCACAAGAAACCCTGTGGTGACGAAGATGTGTTTATTTTTTTTATTTTTTTATTTTTTAAATACTTTATTGCACTAAAATTATACTTAATGGCCAGGCATTTTCTAACAACCAACCTTTGGGAGTGTGGAGAAACTATGCATGGGTTCAAATTTATTATTATAAACTACATACTAATAATACATATAAGAATAAATAAATACATGAATACATACATATAACTATAAAAAGCTAAAAATAAGCCTACACACTAATAAACAGTAAATGATAAATTTAAAAAAAATATATATAAATTAACACAAAAATAAAATGTAATATTAATTTAAGAAACACTGTTTTGCTTGTTTAGAAAGTAGATGGTAAGTAAACGTTTGAAAATATGAACAGAGGGAGCCTGTCTGATCGTCAGTGGGAGCCTGTTCCATTGGCGAGCGGATGACACAGTGAACGAATCTGAATATCTGCTGGAACTATGAGACGGGATAATGAGTTGATTATTCTGAGAAGAACGGAGAGGGCGGTCGTGAGAGCCACAAAGAAATTCAAATCGACATTTTAAATACGAAGGTGTTATCGGATTGTAGAGGATGGAGTAAAGAAAGACAAGAAGATGTGTAGACCTGCGAAAACGGATATTGAGCCAATTTAACTGTTTTCGAAAATCGGATACATGATCATACTTACGCAAGTGTTTCGGTCATGGAGTGTCCCAACCGATGCTGAAAGAAACCTGACCTCCTAAAACATTAACATTTTTCTTAAAATTCAAAACGGTACGCGGGTATTTCTTATTTCTCACTGGCACGAGAAATACTTTTCTTACGTACATTTGTCATAGATATACAATATCACTATTGCCGTGGTTCCGAGAACACGTTAAGCTGCCGGCCCCGTATTAACTAAACCCACTTGTGGAATCGTTAATAAATTGTCACTAAATTGACATCAAACCCTCGGTAACCCGCCTGGATAGTAGCACTCTAAATTCTAAAGGCTGCGATGTGATAATCAACATAAATTAAAAAAGAAAACACTTACAGACAGGGCTGTGAACTCTGAAATTAAACATTGGAATTGTAAGAAAATGTTAGGAACAATAAGCAATTAATCGACGCTTCGTCTAGACTTTTCTGCCATACAATTAGTAGTTTGAGAAAGACACTAATTACAAATAAGTCTCAACTACAAGACAGCTAACGAAAAACATCGATTTGTTATTATAAAATTGAGTAGGTGTAAATTAGGTTTCCAAGTAGGTTCTATTCCAAGGAATCAATCAGCAATCAACATTTCTGACCGCTCAAACTTTAAGGATGCCTGAGACGGCCGATGTCTGATGCATCGACGCGTGCGCAAGCGAGGCGGCCGCGGCATGCTGCTGCGACTCGTGAGGAAAAGAGACAGCTGCATTTTGATGTTGCGGTTTAAAATTGTTTGAGTTTTGTCTGTTATCAGGCAGCGCGTTCTGAAAGTTAATTATGTGTAACTTTGTATGGTGTTTTTGACCACAAAGAAAACATTTACTTTCAGATTTACAATATTTAGTGCTATGAAAGCCTAAACAGTTTTTACAATTTTTTTTATTACAATATCATTCCTTGAAACAGGATCTTGGTTTAAAAAATAGTCACATTTATATAATGGGTGAATGTCAGCTGTTCTACATACTATACATATTCGCGGGGCGGTGGTTTGCGTCTCGTCGTTGTCGTTAACAATAAACGATTGAATTTTTGCGTTTTTATAAGTTTTGGAGTATGAAGAAGTAGTTTCAGGCGTATTGCGTAATAAATAAATACGACTTTGTTCCTTAACGAACTTAAACAAGTCGTGCGTAGTAGTGATTGTTTTACTGCGTTGATCTTGCTCAAAGAGTTGCACGGTTTGTTTATCTAATTTGCTTAGCGCTATGTGAGTAATGAAAAAGTCAGCAAGATCTGTGATTTCGAGCTGACGGAGTGCTGCCTCAGCAGAGCAGAATATATCAATAAATGAGTCTAATGTACTGGACGAAGCTTGTAGAATATTTTTATAATGTAAGTAATGCATTTGTTCCAAGTACATTGCTGCTTGCGTACGTTTATCGCCATATCGATCTGTTAGCGCTTTGAACAGTATTTGGTAGTTGCTAGCTACCGGTTGGATTCCGGCACAAACCGTGAGTGCCTTACCCGATAGTTTACCCATTAGGTACTTCACCTTTTCAGCATCACTAAGGTGTGGGTTGTCGTGGATAAGACCTTGGAATTTTTTATACAATAGAACCCATTTGTTTGGAGATCGTACAAATGACATTAATTCGAGCGGCGGGAGCTTGCGATTAAAATCGCTAGGCAATTTTTGAATTTAAGTTTTTTGTAATTCATTATTTTTTAGATCACCTTAAACTGACTTTATATAGCAATAACGTTCATCGATGGAACATATTGCTTCAAAGTTAGGAGTATAATTTGCATCTATTCCCCTGGCGTCCTTCGGCTGGTTCACTATTTGATTTCTCCACTTATTTCAGAGTAAATATTGTTTATTGCGTGGTTATTATTTGAGCATTGCACTTGGAGAATTTGCGGCGAGATTTTGCGTGATTTTGCGTTTTTAATGGCGGAGCGTGGTAGGTTTGCGGACACGTCCAAGCGCGGCGGTTGAGCGACTGCGATGCCAACTGGCGTTGGGCAAAAGAGTTAGAGGTAGGAGCGGAAGGAAAATGAATAGTAACATAGATACATAAGAATAAATATATATCGGCGTAACCATTATACAAAAATAATAATAGTCGATAAATCGATTGTTGCTACCAAATCTGTGACAGAACTTATGCTATGTGTTGCAAACCAAATAAGCTCACCTAAACTAAATCGTTGCGTTATAATTTACGTCAACTTGGAAATACGACCGTAAAGATACTGAAACATTTTTAATTGGCTAAACTCGTAGTAGAAAATTTATACGTAAACATTAATTTTGCCAACATCATAAACACTCTTTAGGGATTTTTATCAAATACAAACGGGCCCAAATTTTCTCCGGTCATCGACCTCGCATCTGGCAACTGTTAATGAAGTTCTGTCATAGACATCAGCATAAGGACCGACGCAATAATACAATTTATGGTTGACAACGAATAAATTGTTTCATGCAAGTCAAAACCTTGACTAAGAAGATTATCTAACTATATTTATTATAGAATATTTACTTTGCCCATTCTATTCAACAAACTGATACGTAGTTTTCAGACAATGTCATCATAACTAAGATATTTACTTGTTAGTTGTTAGTTGACCGCCTCCGTGGTCTAGTGGTAACAAACGTTGCCGTGAACTCAGGAGGTCGTGGGTTCGATTCCCACCGGGGGCAAGTTGTACATTGTATAATTTGTCTCGGTCTGGGTGTTTATATGTATAATATGTATATATTTACAAAAAAAAAAGTATAATATGTAGTTTATCAACCATCTAGTTTCCGTAACACAAGCCGCTTACCACAGAAATTAGATGGCGTTGTGTGACCTGTCTGGAAATATTTATTATTTATATAGAAATGGCAACTAAAAATAAAATTATAGCGCGTTTATTTATCGCCGAGATCAAAATATATGATTATATTCAGATCACAAAATTCAAAATCACTAAATAGTCAATTTATCTGACAATTTATTGAAGTTGGTTTGTGCTAGTTACATTATTAATAATAATTATAAATTATTTATTGTACAAAACCAAAACAAGTGCAGGTACATAGGCGAGCTTAATGCCGTAAATGCATTTTCTACCAACTAACCTTTGTGATTGAGATCTGTAAGAAGCGGGTGCAGAAGGTTACTAAGAAAATAGATTTGAAATTATTTATTACTATATAAAACACAAATTAATTACAAACATATAAGAACTATACTTATACATAACTAAATGTCATACGTAAATAAATAAATATATACCTAAATATAAAATACACATATACTTATATATATATAATAAGTGAGTTATGGCGAATTATTCTGTTTAACTTATTATTTGTATTTGTATAACTTATCTTTAAATATTTAAAGATAATTAAAGAAAGTCTGTTCTACTGGCGAGCTACAGATACAGTAAAGGGTTCTGAATATCTGCTGGAAGAGTGGGGAGGGATTTTAAGTAGGTTATTATGGAAAGAACGAAGTGAAAGGCTGTGAGAGTCACATAGGAATTGGAAATGATATTTATGGTAAGTGCATTGGAATTATAAAGAATACTGCAAAGAAACGAAAGACTGTGCAGACATTCGTTACATTTGTTGTTGAAGTTTATTAAAAAACGACTCAATAAAGAAACGTGCATGGCGATGAATTAATACTCACTTAAATGGCGTATAGATAATTATATCGGCAACGGGCTATGTAAGTGAACGAATTCGTGATGAATTACCGACACTTATTTGTGTGGTATATTATTGTGCTTTGATTAAAGTTTTTTTTCTCTTATGCTTTACCTCGGTAGATTTAGAATAATAGTTTTAAATAAAAATACTATTAGGCCATAATTATATTTAAGTGTGCGTAAGCTTCTATGTTAAATAAGAACCTATTTCCAAAGCATTATGACACCAATATAATAAATAATAAAATTCCGAGAGCAACTGTTAGCACGATGATTTAACATTGAAACTGATATAGGTCATTCAGTAATTTAGCAATTTTGTCCAAGTTTATTTGGCCACATTTATCATGTGAGTACTTCGTTTCTATGCAGGTAGGCATATTTGGGATAATTATGTTAATTGCAATGCAGGGTTGCTTCGATTAACTGACTTAACTTGCATTCTAAACATAGTGATTTACTCTTCCTCCTTGCTCGGTACCCCACTGATCCATCCACCAGCCGTCTCCAACGGTTTCGGTCCTCGGCGCAGTGGATGGCCTGGTGTACAGGGATGTTCAGATGGTCAGTCACCTGACTGGACCATCGCTTGGGGCTTCTTCTTCTTGTTCTTTTACCGTCTACCTTGCCCGTGATTAGAAGTTTTTCTACATTATCGTCTTCTCTTCTTGCAATGTTTGCAAATAGAATATTTACTTTGCCCATTCTATTCAACAAACTGATACGTAGTTTTCAGACAATGTCATCATAACTAAGATATTTACTTGTTAGTTGTTAGTTGACCGCCTCCGTGGTCTAGTGGTAACAAACGTTGCCGTAAACTCAGGAGGTCGTGGGTTCGATTCCCACCGGGGGCAAGTTGTACATTGTATAATTTGTCTCGGTCTGGGTGTTTATATGTATAATATGTATATATTTACAAAAAAAAAAGTATAATATGTAGTTTATCAACCATCTAGTTTCCGTAACACAAGCCTCGCAGCTTACCACGGAAATTAGATGGCGCTGTGTGATTGTCTGGAAATATTTATTTATTTATTTATTTATTTATGTGGCCAAAGTATTGCAGAATTCGGGCAAAGCAGACGGTAAAGAGTCTTTGCTCCCTGGTCAGCTTAAGCTCTTCGAGCACAGAAATGTTAGTACGTCGTGCGGTCCAAGGAATTCTGAGCAAACGACGCCAGCACCACATCTCAAACGCATCAATCCTCGCTCTATCCGCGGCTTTTATGGTCCATGTCTCCGAACTGTACAGAAAAATGGAGAAGACCAGTGTTCTCAAAATGTGAATTTTTGTCTTTCTGGATATGATGAAGGTGGATTGCTGTCACCCCATATTCTGTTAAGTTGGGTCATCGCAGTTTTGGACATTCCAATTCGTGGAAGACAATTTAGTAAAAAATAATATTGTGAAGTCGATACTAGCAAATATACGTCCACCAGTTCGGTACAATCAAAATATCAGAACATGCTTCTTCCCCAGAGTTTCTCAATCGCTATATTAACTTGGATATTTTGACAAGTTTGATTTGAAGGGTCTCAATTAACAGAGGTTATTGGCCTTAAATCGGATTTTCAGTTTTAACTCTATTTTTTTATATGCATGGATGGTAAAATATACATTAGCGTAGTTTTTTTTTAGAAATACATATGACATCGCGCCCATCTGATGAAAAGAGGTACGCGAGTGGCGAGATCCAATAATGGGGGCAACTGACGACCGAAATCCCTACCATTATGCCGGCTTATCAACATGCTCTTTTTCCCTTCGCTTGAAGGACTCCAGTAGCCCTATTCTGTTACTTAGTCGCAAATGTTATTAGTGGATTTCGTTATTTACGTCAGATGTTGCGTCATAATAACAAAATATTATTCAATTCTCAACTCTATAAGCGCTTGACCTTGACAGCGGCCGTGCAAATATCAACTTTAATATTATATAACGTATGCGACTAAGTACAATAATAGAGGTGCAGGTTATACTCGTAGAAACAGGTAAACACACTGGCTCGGATACCATTCTACATCTTCAGCGTGCGACAGATGTAAGAGTCTCCAAATTTATATTTACGTTCTTCTTCCTCTCCTCGACTATGGTGACGTATGCAGCATTGATATGTCGGAGACCGTTTACTAAATGCATGTATCCGGTTCATCTATTGCTTACGTAAATATGATCACATCTTCGAGTATCGTGCTAGGTTGAAGTGAATCTTAGAGTACTCTGTCTCCTTTACTCTGTTTTAAATGAGCCTGTAACACCGAAATACCTCAAGTACAAATTCGCTTATCTCTCTTCTTTTCATGATAAATCTCTCCGATCTTCTCACAACTCACTTCTTTCCGTTCCATCTCATCATTCCGGGTTTGTTTTTTTGAATTTCTTTGCGGTTGTTGCTACAAATCTGTGTAACAATCTACCTATTAACATAAGGCAGGCATCTACCAGATCATGATCATCATTTCAAACAAAATTTGTAAGTTGTATAGGTATGCTTATTATCGTGTATGTATTAGTTTTTATATTTATAAGTAGATTATATATACGAGTAAGTTAGTTTATTATATAAGTATTTATATCTAATTGATGTGTCACTTATACTTTCATTGCACCTACAGTTGTTCTAATTAGTCCCAAAGGTTTGGCTGTCAGAAAATGTCTACGGGCATTAAGTCCGCCTTTTGTACTTTATGCATTAAAGTTTTGAAATAAATACAATAAATAATAATGTAGGTACATTACGTGTAGCTATAGTGGCTACTGTATGGGTGTGCATATTTTGGCGTGTGCAGTGTGTGTGTGGTTTGGTTAAAATGGAAGGGATATAAATAATAAATAATAAATAATTGAAGTTTTATTTCAGGTATACACCCATATCAAATAAAATTTACAGTGAAAGTAATACAATTATTAAATATAAAAATACATAAAAAAACAAAGTAATAAAATATTTGCCAAACATCGACTAAAGCTCATTTACGGTTCGGGCTCTGCTGAACAGACAGCCAATGTGAGTGTATTTTACTGGGGATCCCGTCGCAAACCGCTCTCAGAATGCGATTTGTTGAAAGGCGTAGCCGCTCTCAGAAAGACGTGACACGGATTCGGAGCACCGCGAAGAAGTCTGGTACCCTCGCCTCAGCGAAAATGCCCGATGCACTGCAGTACCTCGGTCGGCGCATGAGGATATGGAACGCATCATTGTACTGTACCCTCATGGCACTGTATAATTTCCTATAGTAAGCTCTTCAGAACACTCACCATAGTAAAACTTATAAAACACGGTCAGTGTGGCCACATCTCGGCAAAGCGCAGCGATTCGTGAGTTTTAGACACTGCTGTGTCGTCCACTATCTGAATTGCTTGCCTCTGCAAAACATTGAGATCATCTGTAAACTACTAAGCGAAACCATCCCAGAGGTGAGAACAGTATTCCACGCATGAACCTTATTTGTGTTTTATAAAGCATAAGTCTGAGTGAGGGCGGAAAAACCCGTTTCCTTGTTCAGTATCCCCAGTTATTTGGACGCTGTTTTGGTGATGCTCTCAATGTAGTTTCGGTGGTTAAGATCTGGGCGGAATTCTACCCTAAGTATGTTGTAGCTGGGTTGTAGTTCCAGCACAGTGTCCTGAAGAGTAGGATGAGGAGAGTATTTATTTATTTATTTATTCAGGTACAAATAACAGTTTACAGACAAAACATTTAACCAAATACAGTAAAATAAATAAGAAGAAAGTTTGCCAACCTAACATTTGTACACAGCATGCAGTAAATAATATCAAGAATGAAATACAGAAAGACATTAATATCTAAATTTAACCATAAAAATAACATTTTGGCATACACATCTAACTAAAATTATATATATTTATATAAACCCAAAAACAATAATAATATAATAGTAGTAATAATAAGTATTCTTAATAGCATTAAATCGAACAATAAAATCAGCATATAACCAATAAGGTTCAGTTGTGTACGTGGCGTTTAAACATTGAATAGGTACAGTTAAGAGTATATACAAATTAAATGGTCTCCTTTGTGCCTATTTTTTTCTATTAATACTTAGTTTGTTAATTGTTGTTTTAAAGTCATAGTATGTCTTGCTATGTATTTTACAAATTTTTTTTTTCAGAAGCGAAGGCGTAATATATTGAGATATTCGGTTCTTCCTAGATACATTAGCCACAATGGATTCTACCCCTTCAGGTGACAATGGCGTTTATCAATATAACGCGGCTTTGAGGAAGCAAGTAACAAAAAGATGCTTTGGCACACCGTAAATCATTCAACGGCGATCCAAGAAGATCCAAAACCTACATGCATAGACCTGTCTGGTCTGGTCTTTTTAAAGTTCGTTTAGCAAGGTATCGATAAAGCTAATCCATGTCTATTTAATCGATATATCTGCACTTAGTCTCCGGGAGAACATTGTGCATGACCTGTGATCCGCAGCGTAGCCATCCGATCTGCTTGAGGGAGGCCAGAAGACCCATCGCGTTCCTGCAGAGCTCTGGAAGAGTCCCCATAGGTTGGAGGAACTTTGGTCTAAGCGCAGTTACCCTGGAGCACATCGTCTCCTCCTCTACACAGTGGGCTATCTGTAATGTTTATAGAGTGTTTGAATGCTTGTTAAGGTGTTCCATCATCACTACCATTATGCAAAGCTTAGTTGTTGTTGGTAATCTAATCTGTTGTGGCTCAAGATGCGTGGCGTGAATTGCCTCTCAGGGTTGGGAAGGGCCTTTCTAGACTGTCTGCAGTCAGTGACCGATGTCCAGCTCTGCGTTTGCAGTCTGTCAGTTATAGTAGTAGTTTATATTGTTTAGTTTGGTTATAAGGTCGTCGGCAACTAGGTTTCACAGAAGCGGTGAAAGCATCCTTGCGACCTTGAACATCTTTTAGCAGCCATGCCTCTTTAAGCGATAAAAATCGATCATCAAACAGAATACAATTAACCAAAGACAAGCTTAGCTTAGCTTTACTAGGCATTTACAGGCATTCTAAATTTAATTTACTCGGATTATTTTCTTTGGCATTTAATTGTCTACTACTACAGGGCCATCGGCTGGCAACGCCCTTGGACGCAGGCTGGTAATGATAGATTTGCGGATCCGATTTGGTATAAATGCAACAAAAAAAAATGCCCGGTTTAAATATTTAGGTCAATAGGCACAATACATAAAACATTACCACGGACATACGCGGTTTTGCCTTACGACGCCTACGAGTTGGGAGTGATTTATAGGCTGAAATGCGGCAACTGACTGCTGTAACTGTTCTCCTGCGCCGTAAAGAAAGGCAAGGGACAAATCTAGTGAAAATAAACAGATTTTACATTCTACACTCAATTTTATACTCTACATTTTATCTTTTAACTTAAATAAATAAATATGAGCAGATTTTTGCTAGTCACATATGACCCTGACGTGTAATTCTTATGTCTACTTATTTTTTGCCTTCACGCCTATGTTACAGACAGGATTTTCATTAAATTTGGCAGAAATTTTTATATTATTCTAAGGATTTTGTAATTTCGAAGTATGGTGGGTTAAACTATTCGCTATTATGACAATCTAACATTTGCGCTTAAATAATTAAGTCTATTTCTCCGCTGGAGTTTGTCAAAGAACTCTTTGAAAAAATAGCCCTTGACCGCCTCCGTGGTCTAGTGGTAACAAATGTTGCCGTGAACTCGAGAGGTGTGGGTTCGATTCCCACCGGGGGCAAGTTGTACATTGTATAATTTGTCTCGGTCTGGGTGTTTATATGTATAATATGTATATATTTACAAAAAAAAAGTATAATATGTAGTTTATCAACCATCTAGTTTCCGTAACACAAGCCTCGTAGCTTACCACGGAAACTAGATGGCGCTGTGTGACCTGTCTGGAAATATTTATTTATTTATTTAATATTGTGCTGATCACTTTTCAAAAATATGGTATACTCACTTTATTTAAACAGTTCCTCACAGTGTAAGTAGGTATTATATGAAATGTACATAATATATTTATAGTATGTATTTGTCTATATAGATACAAAATTTAGATTTAATTAGAATTACCTATTATTATATTTAATGGTTGGTTGCTAGAGAATGCCCATCGGCATTAAGCCTGCCTCTTGTACGTTGTGTCTTAACTATTTTAGATGATAAAACGTCGTGAGTCCTAGGCTCCTAAAGATGGGGTTTCCGAGACATATTTCTGGAGAATTTGCTAACTTTAGCCACGCTGGCCAGACGGGTTGGCGAGGGTCTGATGTCAATTTTAATAACAGTTAACGATTCTACGAATGAGACGTGGATACTGACTGTGATTCTGGTCCATAAGGTTAAGGTCACTATGAAGAGAGCTATGCTTGGTGTTTTTTTGATGGATGAAGTGCGAAACGTGCACATTTGTCAGAGAACCAATGTTAAAATTCCTTTAAAATTTGTAAGGCCGTCTGTCGTAAAACCTATGTCCGATTGTGTAGACGGTTTCAGGAACGCTAAGACGCAGACTGGGACACCCCCCCACTAGATAGACGGATGATCTAAAAAAGGTCGCTGGTGGAGGCTGTATGAGTGTAGCAGAAGATGGTGTGAAATGGCGAGCCTTGGAGGAGGCCTAATATAGGACACAGCCAGACACAGGCTGTTGTTAATAATGATGAACGATTTCTTAGGTAAATAGATTGTATTAAAGGCTCGTCCCTACATATTAGTCAAGGAGTCTTGTAATATTTTGGAAACACTCCCGCGTGGTTAGACAACCTGCCGCTTGTCGGGGCCTGATTTATTCCCCCCAATGCGGTCGTGTTCCGCGATGTCACAAATTCATAACGTCTGCCAAATATTTCCCACTTCTTACACTCCTCATTTTACATAGGTCTAGTCTTGAACTGCTGTATTTATCTTATTGTAGCTATTTTGGACGTGGTACCTAATGATCGATTTTAAAACATCTAGACATATCGACTAGGCTCCAGTACTTCAGCTCCATTGCCAGAAAATGAGGAGATTACCTGGAAAAAGCTCGGTACGCTGGTACGACCAAATTGGATCCACCACCAACACTCCATGATGCTGTTCATGCCGCCGAAGACAGGGACAGATAGCGTGGTATCATCAATACACACACCAATTCTTCCGAAGGTTTCTTCTTGAAAGTAAAAATTGCCATTTGACATCATTGTAAATGGCACATATTTTCAACTAGAACAACAAATAGGTGGTACGCGCAGTGATGGTGGGTATTTAGCTATTCTACCAGGGCGGGGAAGTATCCAACGTTCGTGCTGATAAACCGTGTAAAGTATATCCACACATTTCGAGATCATGCTTGAATTGCCGTCATGCCCAGTCAAGCCGGCATAGTGTTCGGGACCTTCATTCATGGACCTCGCGCGCCACTTACCATCAGGTGAGTGAAACATGCTAGTGGCTCGTTTTTAAGAACGCTTTCCTTAAAATCCCAAAGAGGTGGGTTCGAATCCCGGTATGTACCAATGAGAAATGCACTTTTCTTACGTACATTTGTCATAGATTTACAACACCGCCGCTCTCATGCCTCGGAGAGCACGTTAAGCCGTCGGTCCCGGTTCCACTTATACCAACTTGTAAAATCGTTAATAATTATCATTAAAAAAAAACATTAGGCCCTCGCCAACCCGTCTGGCCATCGTAGCAAGTGTAGGCCCATTTCCAACAGTAGATGTCTAGGACTCTATTTTTAGGGAGTGTAATGAGGATGCACGCAAATTAAATTTAATTGCTTAGTTGATTTACTATTAAATATACCAGCGTGGTTTCTGAAGTCATTAACGATAGCGATAACTCTTTACTTGCATAATAATCTACCCTAATGTAGGTAATTAGATATAAGATAGACAGGAAATTACAACTGGTAAAAACACAATAGAATTGAAAAAATACAAGTTAATCTTCAAAAACCGGGCGACAGATTTGATTTAAATGTATAACCACGATTTTGGAATTGGATCGCAATCACGGACAGAGGCGGAAGTTCAGCAGACATTTCCGGTCGCCGCAACAGCGCCATCTGGCGGCTCCGGGCCGGACATCCTGATTGGCTACAACCGTCCGTACTGCAATAACTGCAAACTTACTCAGCAATACTTGCTGGTTTATACTGGACACTTTTGAACAAGTAAAGAGGGTATATGTAAGATTTATTTGTGTTGGGATGATCTACTGTCTATTTTTAGGTTATTCCAGGAAGTCTCAGTAGAGGTGGTAGGCAGATTGATGGTGGTAATTTGTCCAGTTTGCCGGGGCGGGGAAGTATTCACTGTTCGTACCGATAAACCCAGAAAAGTGTATCCAGACGTTTCGGGATCAGGCTCGAATTGCCGTCATGCTCAGTCAAGCCGGCATAGTGTTAGGAACTGATGTCAGTTATGTCTGATTCCAATTGCTAACATTTATGGACCTCGCGCGCCACTTAACATCAGGTGGGCGCAAGGTCACATGTCGTGCTAGTATAAACAAAAAAAGAAATGTTTCCAGTTGCTCCAACAAATGTATGAGAAGACATCATTTTAACAAGGCCATTTTACAGCTGCCTAATTTAATTTGAACATTTATATATATATTTATATAACAATTTTTATTTATACATTTTGAACATAATTAATTAATTTTAAGTTTTACTAGGCCTTTTTACAGCTGCAACTAGTATTTAATTTTATTTATAATAATTTAAGAATGTGTATTTAGTTTTGTGTTGGTATCTCAACTCAAATGCTACATTAACTTCCAAATTACAAATTAACCTCCTGTCCTGTTCCTTGCCTATAGTTCCATAATACTCTCCAGGTGGGAATGTGTGGTTGTAACAGAATAAACAATAAACAAATTTCCATCATCCACGGGTCCATCGTGTGTGGGTAAGAGAGATGAGAAGAATGGGGTCTCGGGCTTGCGACCGACAATAGCCTAACGCTCACCGTCCACCATTCTGCTCCTCTAAATCCTTCTCCATCAAAATACTGTATGATTCCGTTAACGCCTTCTTGGAAGCGTCTTAAATACATCTCAAAAATGTCCGTAATTATATTTCCTAAAAAGATGAAAGTACTCTAAGACTTGAAAAATATTTGCAAATTGGATTGTGCAAGCGAGAGGTATACTATTATCAAGGTTTAAAATAAATAATCTAAAATTTTAATAGTTAAAAACGTCAAAGAGTTTCTTGTGCACGTTTCTCTATGAAGAATTACGGTCGTGATGATACTTCGACTAATTTATCACAATAAAAACTTCAAGTTGTTGAAAAACGGAAAATAAATATCCTTTGTTGGAGAAATGCAGTCATAAAACTTCACTGAACCAATTTACTTGTACTTCCCCACCGTCTGATGTATATTTCAAAAATGCATTAAAAGTCAGATGCACGCGTGTCAAGCTCCGAGCACAGCGAGAAAATTGTGTAAAAATCATATTGAACCCACTTTTTACCTTCCTTAGATTGAGTTTAGACCCAATTTATCCACTACATTATAACCCTTTTCTTTTATTTTGATAAATCACAACATTCTATATTTATTGCACTAGCTAAAATTTTTGAAAGTAATGGCGACAAATTTAAGGAAACTACAGGAATCTAGAGACATCGACGAGCTTGCCATTTGTCATGATGAGCCAATAATAAACTTGGCTAAATGTGAACTCGCTAATATTTAACCATTTGCCATATGATTTAAAAGCATTAAATGTAAGGGATTTTGAAAAAAAGTTATTTAAGCTATTGGTACTAAAGGAATACTATTCAAATAAGGAATTTCTTAGTGATGTACTTGAGTAGGGAAATTAAATTATTATCATTACCTATCCTTTGACATGATATAAATAATTGACACGTAATTTATTTTTCCATTTTAATTTTATTTTTTTATGTATTTAGGTGTGTTGAAACTATTGACTATCTATATAACTGTAAATATTTTCATGCTGCATGACGGCAGGATACGCCAGAAAACTTTACTACTTATAAATATTGTGATTTTGATTGTTTAACGAACTATGAGCCCAGATGCTTAAGTCTGGGACGCAATGGCACTTTACTAAACGGGATCAAACTTGATGGCGCGCGGTGAGACACTCAATTTACACTCAATTTTTACTTTTAATACCTTTCAACCTTTAGAAGCCTGTAGACTTGACTGCTATTATTTTTCTCTTATGTATATTGTGGGAATCAAACCCCGGTATTAAGTTAAGTCGAAATATGAAATGAAAAGAAATAATGATATTTATTTGTTTTTTTTTATTTTTGTAATAATATTAAATAATGAAATAGGTACATAGTTTTTAAATAGCTCCATACTCCTTTGGTGGACCAAATACGTAAAGTCGAAATACGAAAAATGGTAGGTATAAAAGAAAGCATAGGCACAAAAATAAGGAAAAGCATGCTACGATGGTTCGGGCATGTTGAAAGGATGAACGAAGAAAGATTGACGAACCAGGTATATAATGCGAAAGTTGTGGTTAAAATAGGCCCGGGCAGACCAAGACACACATATCACGGTCAAATAAATAAAACACTTGCTGAAGGAGAATTCAAAAGCCTTCGTAACAAAAGGGTGAAATGAAGAGGTTGATAAATGTCGATGAAGCGAAAGAGGTATGTCGTGATCGTGTCAAGTGGCGCTCAATTGTCTCTGCCTAGCCCGTAAGGGATCTGGCGTGAAGATATGTATGTATGTGTCACATTACTCTGCACACAAATTTATACTAACTAAATACTATGTGTTTGTTCTTGGTGAGTACTTTTTATGGAATCTAGCTCACATATTGTTAATATCTGTTGTTAAATGCTTACTTTAGCCATGATCTCCGTTTGTATTCCAAATGTAAAATAAATAAATATTATTGATATTGTTGGGGCTGCCACGCTACTGTAGTGCGTTCGCAATGTTTGTGCAGGCTCATACAGATGACTTCTTTGCTATAAGACGCAAAACCACTGCACCATTGCTTAACAGAGTGAGGACAAGCTCTAACGGTATCCTGAAGATGATATCTGAAAGATATGGTTCGCCGTGCATTGGCTGCTTCGTGCGGCTGCTGGTCTGGCGGGAGTGAGGTGCATCCTGTTAGACTGGTGGGGGGCGGAGTGGTTACTGCACGATCATATTGTTTTAATATTGCCATATTTTATTTTATTTTCATTTTTATATTAACATTAGTTGTAAGGATTTTGTAACTAACAAGTGAGCCTAGTTGCTTTGAATAAACGTATATTATTATTATTATTATTTGTGACACGTCATTTTGAAATTATTCTACTACTCCTAGTGGAAGATTAAGCAGCAAAGTGTTCCAAAGAGTAAACTGTTAGCAAAAGACGAGCAGATTCCAGTGACCTGCTAATGTTTAATCTGACTGAGAAAGCAATCTGTTAGGAAAACTCAGCTATATTAGATTTACAAAATAAAACAAATACAGAATTACAGAAGAACGCAAAATAAATATCCTATCAAATTCAGCTAGTTACAGTGGTACCCTACCAGGCAATTCAGAATTACGATCTAAGGCTACTTAACCGTGTGCAACCCGAAAACCGACAAAACGCAAAACCTCTGCAATAAATTGAACGTGTTTTTAGAGTTGCCAGGCCCCCACAGCAGCACCCGATCACGAACATAACGCATGAGCCAGCCATCCCCCGACCCGACACACGTGCACTCACTGCAAAAAAATAAAAATTCTAAGGAAGGGACGACCACTGGACACGCTACAGCATGAGAACTGAGAATTTTAATAGGATACGGTAATGTAAAGTAAAGTCATCACGACCCTTTTCCTTTCGGGGTGGTCAGAAACCACACTTATAAATAAGCGAATTCACATTTAGCCAACTTTACTATAGGCCAATCATGACAAGTGGCAAGCTCGTCGATGTCTTCAGCGTACCAAACTCGAGAAATATCACAAATAAATTAAATATTATTTAAATGTATTTATTCAAATTAAGAAATATTTTTTGTAAATTACCTAAAGTTCTCTAACCCTTATATTTATCTTATTGATTACAATTTAGCTATAAGTTCTTCTATTTGTAATAAATATATAAATAATTTAAAATAAAAAAAGCTTATTTTATTTTACTAAACGCAATTACAGTATTCATCAGCACAATAAGGTCGTTATCGTCTGCTAATCCTCTTTAACCCATTCTGTCCTATAGATTCAATTGAATTCATTTCCGTATACTTAGCAAATGGGTTACAGAACGTCCTTCCTTCTGCCATAGACATAATATATTCGTACTTTTATTGTACGAGTAGGTAGGTATTGTTTTATTTCACAAGAAGAAAAAAAAAAGTAAAGTATCATCACGATTGTTTTCCTTCACATGTTTCCAGCCACGATTCACATTTATCCCACTTTACAATAGCCCAATCATGACAAGTGGCAAGCTCGTCGATGTCTCTAGCGTACCAAACTCGAGAAATATCACAAATAAATTAAATACTATTCAACATTCCACGGATTTGCGACAACAACTGCAAATGAGTCGGACATAAAACTATAGTGGTGAGATGGTATAGCAAGTAGGCACATCTTTAAAAAACTACTTAATACTTTCTTTTTAAACAAGCAGAACAATATATTTTAACTCCACAAATTTCTACTTCCTAATAATATATTATCCTCATATATGTATATCTTCTATAATACTTATATATTGATGAGTATTTATGTAGTCTATGTATTCATACTATTTATGTAGTTTATTGGTTAGAATTGCACCCCACATATTTATAATGTCTCACTCTCCCAAAGGTTAGCTGGTAGAAAAAGCCGAAATGGCTTTAAGTTCGCCTTTGTACATACTTTTAAGTAAAGTGCAATAAAGTATTTAATAATAAATAAATAGGTACATTGTTATGCGATGACCGCAACTTCTGCATAATTCTGAATGGTCTTGTCTTCTTGGGACGCGTCTAGGTTTCCCCACTGCTGGAGCAATCGAAGGCCGCGAATCAACATCCTAATTTCCCAAAACTGCTAAACCGCAATACTTAATACTTATTCTGATAGAAATAGTGGAGAATAGTAAGATTATGAGAGGTAACCAGTTGATGCGACAATTGAGGCTTCCTCCTGGCGTCCTTCGTCTGGTTCACTAATTGATTTCTCTACTAATTTCAGAGTGATTTATATTGGTTTTAGTGTGGTATTTATTTATTTATTTATTTTATTTCAAAACTTAAATGCACAAAGTACAAAAGGCGGACTTAATGCCCGTAGACATTCTCTGACAGCCAAACCTTTGGGACTAATTAGAACAACTGTAGGTGCAAGGAAAGTATAAGTGACACATCAATTAGATATAAATACTTAGATAATAAACTTACTTATATATAATCTACTTATAAATATACTAAATACTAATACATACACAATAATAAACATACATATAAAACTTACAAATTTTGTTGGGAGTTATTTAGAAAATGTGAGTAGACCAGCTTTTTAAATTATGATCTGGCAACAACCGCAAAGAAATTCGAAACAAATCCGGAATGATGAGATGGAACGGAAAGAAGTGAGTTGTGAGAAGATCGGAGAGATCTATCATGTAAAGAAGAGAGATAAGCGAATTTGTCCTTGAGGTATTTCGGTGTCGCAGGCTCATTTAAAACAGAGTAAAGGAGACAGAGGACTCTAATATTCCTGCGACAGCGAATTGGCAGCCACTTCAACCTAGCACGATACTCGGAGATGTGATCATATTTACGTAAGCAATAGATGAACCGGATACATGCATTTTCTTGGAGAATTCGCGGCGTAATTTTGCGTTATTTAGCGTGATTCGCGTTTTTAATTGCGGTACGTGGTACTGACCGATCATGAAACTGACATATCTTGGAATAAATAAAGTATTTTTATGCTCCAGACTTTCTTTTTATGACGACGTCCAACTTCCTATCCGTCTGGCCAGTTCTAGCTGTGACTGTATCCGCTTCCTGCGGGTTGTCTTGGTAGAAGAAGCGTCATTGCATGTCGATGATTATTGTTTTTTTTTTTTTCAAAAATCGTTTAATTGATTTCGATAACATTTATATGGGACTATCTCTGTGAAGTATGACCTACCAAACAAAAGATATAATCATAGAAATCAATTCATGATTGACGGAATAATCTCGTGACAAAAATACAAAAAATAAAACATACAGCAAACTAATTGTATACCCCTCCTTTTTTGAAGTCGGTTAAAAATAGTAATTTATTAAAATTTTTATTACAAGAAAATGCTTTATTTAGACTACCCTTTTGGGACTTAAGAGAAATAATTAGAGCGAAAATTTTAAACCTGAAAATCAAGATATATATCTTAAGGTAACCGTCACACTTGTAAAAATTGGTAGGTATTATATTATTATTAATGTGTAAAATTATAAACAATTAATTTGGCCTTGATATCATGTCATTCGAATACAAAAAAAAATATATTTAAAACATAATATTGTAAGATTACCAAAGATTTATTTTTCATACATATTTGTCATGTAATCTTACAATATTATCTTCTCGAGCACAATAGCACTGAAAGACTACTTCTAAAATAAAAAAAACATACATATTATAGTGAAGTATTGTATAGTATAGTATAGTATAGTATAGTATAGTATAGTATAGTATAGTATAGTATAGTATAGTATAGTATAGTATAGTATAGTATAGTATAGTATAGTATAGTATAGTATAGTATAGTATAGTATAGTATAGTATAGTATAGTATAGTATAGTATAGTATAGTATAGTATAGTATGCTAGTTTCTTTTCTTTAAGTAGATAATATTTTGCTCAAAGAGTCAGCCTCGCCGTTCGACGGGGGAACGGAGCGAGTGTCCTCGGCACACTACGTCCATCGGACGGTTATAATTTTATTTTTTTAGTTTTATTTCGAGTGTGAACTATTTTTATTATTTTTTATTATTTAATGTTAATTTTTCTTTATAATCATTTAATATTGTAATTCTTTTTAAAAAATATATTTAAACTATATTATTATACTGTGTTATTTGAAAATGAATGGAGTTTTGCTATCAATCAAGTTCTTTAGTACAAGAGCTATTTTAAACTTAAATATCAGTAGATATTTTAAACATTTTGCAGACCTAAACTAATAAAATAATGTTTTTTTCTACTTAAATTGTAATCGTGTTAGAATAATAATCTAAAAATGAATATATACGATATTATATATGCATTATTATTGTTATTATTGACTTTATAATTGGAATGTTTCAGCGAGTTTTATCTAACGATTTTGGTCACTATTGTAATTAACACTTTAATATCGATTACAACACATAAAGCAGACCACGATCACGACAATCCCCACGGTCGTGCAGTACTAAACGACTATATTAAAAGCACATATATAAATGAGTATGCGTCTCAAGCATGGAATCTGAGCTATAACATTTATATTGATCGCATCGAGGCTATTCAGAGGCTATTTCTAAGGTATTTGCAATATAAAGCAGGGTGCTTTGACGACGCCTACGTTGAGCGCTGTAAAAGGCATCGTATACTACCGCTTAAATCCAGACGTAGAATCAATGATGTCATATATGTGATGAACGTGCTTAATGGCTCGATTGATTGTCCCGAGTTGCTTAGTTAAATTGGTTTGCAGACACCCCATCGTAGTCAGAGACGGCTTGGGACGTTACTAAAAATATCTACAGTGGCCAGTAACTACGCCACGTGATTGGTAAATAGCTTGTCACTTTGGTTATTTCCGCCAATAACGTGCCTCATACGCATACGTAAATGTCAAAAGATAACCAACCTTTCGGCAACTCGCCGTTAATCGCTATGACAGCGTCTTAAATAAAACTAATATTACCATAATCAGAAACCTATAAAATCTCATTAAATCATACACAAGTACACATGGGCGCTTAATTTCAAAGAAAGGTCAAAATTACTTACAGATTCACATGACCGAAAAATTGGTTCTAACCTAATCTAAAACTTAGCTTGCCTATCTATTTTTAAATTGTAGCGACAGTCTCCAAAACTCCATTTTGTTTTGAAAATTTCATTGTAGCCAATATATTTTTAAATAATTACACAAAATTGAAATTATTTCTGCCAACGTATTAGCCCACATTTTTTATTTATAGGTATAGCTTGCTACTTGTCATGATTGGCCTATAGTAAAGTTGGCTAAATGTGAATCCGCTTATTTATAAGCGTGGTTTCTGACCACCCCGAAAGGGAAACGGTCGTGATGATACTTTACTTTACTATTTCCCCGCCAAGGGGTAACTGTTATATTTAGCTAAAATCCAAAATTTATTTAGGTTTAATAGCGACACAATAGCGCTATAAAGTATTTAATGCTTTCAAAGAAATGTTCCCCTATAAAAAAATAGGGTATGAATCACAAGAAAGTAATTTGGGGACGCAAACGAAACAAAATTTGTGTACACGCGATGCACAAATAATGACACAAATTTCAAATCATTGCGTGTCGTTACTTTAAATTGGTGGCTTTTGATCCCAAA
Organism: Tinea semifulvella; assembly: GCA_910589645.1. Classification (NCBI taxonomy): domain Eukaryota; kingdom Metazoa; phylum Arthropoda; class Insecta; order Lepidoptera; family Tineidae; genus Tinea; species Tinea semifulvella. Next base: position 5,409,679 of record OU342604.1, read on the forward strand.
GTTCATTGAACTTAATTACGAAATTCGAAAAATAATCCGGTTGTGTTGTTTTTTTTTTATCATTGACTGCCTTCGTGATCTAGTGGTTACGACTGAAATTTATTTGAAAATTTTGAAAAAAAAAAAGGTTAGAAATAAACATAATTTCACAGTGATAAATAGTAAAAATAACATTAGTCGTATCAATAAAAGGTTCAAAACTACTATTTAAGTTATTTTTTCATTATTGTACAAGGAGGACGAAAATAGTCAAAACTGGATGATATCCTATCAAAATCAAAATATTTATTTCCATAGGTTATTTTGTAACAACTTGAATATTGTCAACACTAAAATAATATATAACAAAAACATACAAAATACTCGTATATAAACAAACATAAGTTAGGTAATCATGGTTGGACCGTAACGGGTAAACAATCCAGATTTATGTGTGTTACAATAGCATCATTGTCATAAGCAGGGTAATTGTAACTTAATAACTACTTAATATAAGATCGTGGCTGTAAATAGGCCGTGTCAACTAAATATAAATTTGTGGCTGTAAAAGGGCCGAGTCAGCTTACAATCTAACAATAATAATAATTATCAAATCTTAATACTAGTTCGTGGCTGTATACGGGCCGTGTCACCTTACAATGTAAATAACAATAATATGTCAATTATGCATATATTCGTAGCTGTAAAAGTGCCGTGTCATCTTATATTCTAAATACCATTCTACTATAAAGTTAGTAGAAGTTAATTCAAATTGATTCCATCGAATGTGCTAGCCAAGTGCACACAGTTATTAGTTTATGGGTTTGCGGCAGCGATGGTGTACATTGCGGTGTTATAAGTAAATTAATTAACAAGTAAACTAGTGGTCTAGCCTAGGGCCACTTTGAAGGCAAAATTAATGCCCATCCAATTACTTCTCCTAACGGCAATCCACTATCAAGCATTTAGGTAATTTATATATTATTATTTTTTGTAGGGAAGGAAAAATATAAAGTAAGTTATAAAAAAATGTTGCCACTTTCAAAATAAAAAAGCTGATTTTGTCAACGACATTAATTCCAAAGAACGGTAATATTTTAATATAAAGACTTATGCGACACATGCTGAGGTTAGGGCCCGTTCATCGCTGCAGGAATTACGGTGTGAATTGTAGTGCAGCGCGCCTCGATGGCTGTCTGGTGCTGCTCGGGATGTGGCAGTGGGTGTGGGGGCGGCCAATTCCATATTTTAATATCAATTCATGGTCCGTGCCACCCCATATCCTATGCACGGCTACATCCTGGAGTACTGTTGGGTGCCTGTCGGAGCGCGTTGTGCTGCATATCTTAATTGTGTAAGTTGTTTTGCGATGAATAAACGTATTTCTTTCTTTCTTTCTTTCTAATGTGAATAAAAACTCAGGCAGCTCCATATTAACCATAATATGTGTATTATATCAATTGAATAAAATATTTATTCCTTTTGCAACACTAGCAGCAAATATCAAAATGTCAGCTGGCTGCTGTCACACGTTAAGACTGTATCGATAACTTTGCGGGCTACCAAATTTCGTCGCTTAATAGTTTGCAAAAATCGCTAATTTGACAGATAAATTCGATACGTTTCCGACATTTTTATTACTAAAGGTAGGGTCTGTAACGGGTACATGTAGGTTACGGAGTTTTATTTGAATTTTAATAAAGTATAGTATTGTTATTTATACGATATCTTTCTTCGTTTCACGACAAATCCATTCGTTCTTCTCACAACTTACTTCTTTCTGGCCCCTTGCATCATTCTAGATTTGTTTCAAATTCTTTTACAGTTGTTATCACAAATTTATGGAACAATCTCCCTGTAAACATAAGGCAAGCGTCTACCAGATCTTCGTTCAAGAAAACTCGTCTATCTACACTTTCTAAATAGCTCCCAACAATGTTAATAAGTATATATATATATGTATGTATATTTTTAGCTATAATAATAAATTTTGGATATTTCGTGGCTAAAAAAAAGAATAAAGTAAAAAAAAGGGTGGACAGAAAAAAGGGATAAGGTTACAAAATCCTTGTCAATTACAACCGTAATAATGAGTTACAAGGCGACTAATAATCTAAAAACAAGGTCAATGATATTGAAGGACAAGGAAAAATTGATTAGTGAATATGAGGGTAAAAACTTAGAAATGGATAGCACAATTAAAACTTATGAAAACCTCATATCTGACATGCGTAGAAAATTAACAACAAAAGAAAAAAATATAGAAACAGTTACTAAAGAACAGGAAGAAAATCTCTCGGTCAGAGCTCCCGATTCTCTTTTTTTACAAAACCTAAAATTTATCGACTATGTCATTGTCATATTAACGACAATACTATTCTTTATCAAAATTCAAATAAAACTTCGTAACCTACATGCACCCGTTACAGCACTCACCATACATTCAAACGGACGCAGTTTCAATCAAATTATTCGAATTGACGTGCGTCCAATTATTTAGCAGACTGTTAATCAATTATCGCATTCAGCATTCGCAATAAGAATATCAAGATGACGTCATCACTGGAGGCGGCGCAACACAAAATAAACTGTGTCGTTGTAATCCAAGACTGTGTCATCGTTTAAAAAACAATATACGTATTCAACATGAACTAATTATGGAAAGTGACCACGCGATTTAGTCTGTAAGAAGCCTCGTCAATTGCCTTCTTAAATAACTAGCGAACGCTATAAGCTATGAAATGTCGAGTCTGCTGTCCCAGGAACGGGTTCAAGTCTTAGCTTTACGCAGTAGAAGTTAATGCAAGAGGATATTCAGAAAAATCTTTGCACCATACTCAAGGAATTGGGTCTAAGCAGGTCTGCCGTCAATACATTTATTGAACGAGTATTTCTCCTTTCCCTACACAACACAACTGCCTCCGTGATCTAGCGGTTAAGACCGTGGATTTAGACTCGGAGGTACCGGGTTCGATTCCTGGTCGGGACACAAAAATATGTATTAATGTAAATAAATACATGTAATTAATATTTAATTTATTAGTAATATTTTTCGAGTTTGATACGCTGAAGACATCGACGAGCTTGTCACTTGTCATGATTGGCCTATAGTAAAGTTAGCTAAATGTGAATCCGCTTATTTATAAGCGTGGTTTACTTTACCCTACATAACCATATATATATATATATATTTATTCCATAAAACGAAACATGTTTATATATGTATATCTCTGATCTAAATTTCAACAAGCTATTCGTATTTTTCTATTGTAAAATATAGCTTAATAAATCGCCTATCAAATTCAGCGATCACGAGGTGACCCTTTCATAGGTGGGTCATTCTCAGCAGGTCGTCGACAAGCAATTATATAACTTCGCATGTATCGCTTGCTCTTTTATCAAAAAGATGATTTATTTGGGCCTCTGTCAGAAAATAATAAAGGCCGCTCACATAGGACGTAATATTCGGATGTGTTAGACCCAACAAGGTTAAATAATAAGAAAAAGCGGGCATTGAACACATACAAAATGTTTGTTAGATTATAAGATGACACATCTTTTTTTTTATAAATTTATTAATTATCTGACTTATGTATATAATTTCTTTACATCATAATTATTAAGTATTTAGAATGTAAACTGACACGGCCTCTTTACAACCACGATCTTATTTAAGTAGTTTCTAAGTTAGTTAGTTTTACTTGCTTGTAGCAATAATGTTGTGCATAACATACATAAATATGGATTATTGCCTGTTTACGGTCCAGTCATTATTATCACTTTGATTAATACATATGTTTTGATAATTGTATTGATTTTATTAGTTTTGACTGTATCCAAGTTGTTTTGAGAGAACCAATGAAAAAAAAATATTTTGATTTTGATTTGATTTGATTTACATTTCATTCATTACAGCCCCTAGAACACAGCGTCCTAGACCTCCACTGCTGGAAATGGGCCTTCCAGAACTGGAGAATTTGGCCTACACTCGCCACGCTTGAAGCAGACGGCTTGACAAGGATATGTCGTCCTCGATATAGATATATATATTTTTTTATTAATGATTCCACAATTTGGTGTTAGTGGAACCGGGACCGATGGCTTAACGTGCTTTCCGAGGCACGGGAACGGTGGTGTTGTAATTCTTTGATAAATGTACGTAAGAAAAGCGTATTTCTCATTGGTACATGCCGGGTGGGTTTGAACCGACCTTTGTAGGATTTAATTTAGTTATATATTTAGGATTCACATTTAGTTATTTAAATATTAATTTAAATTATTTATTTAAATTAATAAATATTATTATGTCCTGACCAGTAATCAAACCCGGTACCTCCGAGTCTAAATCCACGGACCTAACCGCTAGACCACGGATGTAATTATATGTAAGTACGAGTATATGCTTAATTTTTAATTATTTATTTAAAAGATAAATATTATTTGGAAGAACAACGTCGCGGATCCAACTATGTCATTTGCGACATTTGCTGAGCTTAGGGCCCGTTCATCGCTGCAGGAGTTACGGTGTAATTGTAGTGCAGCGCGCCTCGATGGCTACCTGCTGGTGCTCGGGATATGACTGTGGGTGTGGAGGCAGCTAATTCTATATTCGACCGCCTCCGTGGTCAAGTGGTAACAAACGTTGCCGTGAACTCGGGAGGTCGTGGGTTCGATTCCCACCGGGGGCAAGTTGTACATTGTATAATTTGTCTCGGTCTTGGTGTTTATATGTATAATATGTATATATTTACAAAAAAAAAAGTATAATATGTAGTTTATCAACCATCTAGTTTCCGTAACACAAGCCTCGCAGCTTACCACGGAAACTAGATGGCGCTGTGTGACCTGTCTTGAAATATTTTATTTATTTATTTATATGTGCCAATAGTTCATGGTCCGTACCACCCTGTATATCGTATGCACGGCTATATCCTGGAGTACTGTTGAGTGCCTGTCGGTGCGCGTTGTGCTTCATATTTTAATTGTGTAAGATTGTATCTGTTTTATGCGATAAATAGACGTTTCTTTCTTTTTTATTTTATTTCATTCCGCTCCTCTCCCTACACAACCAGACTATGATTCCATTAATAACGTCGTGAAAGCTCGTTCAATAAATGTATTAAAAATAATTTAAAAAATGTTTAGCTCTATAAAAACTTAGAATATAGAACGCCTTTATGTGAATATTCCCAGAATTTTGTTGGAAGATTGATAGACAGTTTCATGACGAGGTCGCGCGTCTCTGTGTCATTTTTGGGAAAAGGAATATTGCATAAATTGGTAAAAGGCTCGCTCTATATGCGATATGGAAGAAACGGATTATAATTTATGCATTGGTATTTTTGTGTCAAATATTACAGAAATAATAAATGGTTTTATGACAGAGTTAGGACTATATCAATTTCCCTTCTACATCAATTCTGCCGGCGGCGGCATCATCATCTCGGCTAGTATAACCAAACGGCTCGAGTCCTAAAACACAACTGTTGGAGATAGATTTCTGGAGAATTTGTTGGCGGTTGAATGCAATTTTTTAATGACAATTTCACAAGTTGGTATAAGTCGAACCGGGACCGGCAGCTTAACGTGCGGAAACGGTGATGTTGTAAATCTATGACAAATATACTGCCTCCGTGGTCCAGCGGTTAAGTCCGTGGATTTAGACTCTGAGGTACCGGGTTCGATTCCTGGTCGGGACACAATCATCATTACAGCCCCTAGAACACAGCGTCCCAGACATCTATTGCTGGAGATGGGCCTTTCAGAACATATATCTGGAGAATTTGGTCTACACTCGACACGCTGGCCAGACGGCCTGGCGAGGATATGATGTCAATTTTTTATGACAATTTATTAACGATTCCACAAGTTAGTATTAGTGGAACCGGGAACGACGGCTTAACGTGCTCTCCGAGGCACGGGAACGGTGGTTTTGTAAATCTATGACAAATGTACGTAAGAAAAGTGTATTTCTCATTGTTACATGCCGGGGGGGTTTGAACCGACCTTTTTAGGATTTAAGGAACGCGTTCTTACAGCCGAGCCACTACCGCGCCAATAATATTTATTAATTATAATAGATCAATGTGATTATTATTTAATTTATTTGTGATATTTCCGAGTTTGGTACGCTGGAGACATCGACGAGCTTGCCACTTGTCGTGATTGGCCTAAAGTTGGCTAAATGTAAATCCGCTTCTTAAAGCGTGGTTTCTGACTACCCCGAAAGGGAAACGGTCGTGATGATACTTTTTTTCAAATATACGTAAGAAAAGTGTATTTCTCATTGGTACAGTAACCAAATAAAGTGGTTTATCAGTTTTGACAAACCTTCCTTTGAAATTTAAATATTGTTAAGGTCGAGTATAAGATTAGTATAGTTGCAATACACACACGATATTGACCGCTAAACCACGAAGGCAGTTGTAAGTATAAAGGTAAGCTACATTTAAAAAATAATTCCAAATCCACAAAACAGTAATTCCAATATGCATAAATTTTCAGGTTCTCAGAAAACGAAGGCCTTGAACAAAGTCTCTTTATGTTTATGAATATCAAATGCGAATATTTTAACGTTAGGAATAATCTTAGTTATTTTTACGGCATACAATTTGACTTCTAACAAGACGAAAATTTCGAAAACTGTATCTATGTAGGTATATTTATAACATGACATCTAATCGAAGTCCGTGTGGAAAGGAAGTCGACAGTCTTGGGAGTTCATGGGTCAAGTTTCAAAAGTGCGGGCAGAGTTTCCTGCCACGGCTCTTTTGACTTTATCATTATTATTAAAATAAAATTATTATGTAATGTGTATTCTTAAAGAATCTCGGTATTTAACCGGTTGACCAAATGATGTTCACGGGCCTCGGCCAAGTGAGCATCATGCTTCTTCAACTCCAAACTTTCTGACTATACGGTAAGTATTAAGGATTGTAGCTGTTTGCAATTTTTTGTATGTGTGCTGGTCTACGTTAATAGTTTTGAGGCTGTTATGTAATGTTTTGGGTATTACTCCGGTCGTGGATAATATGGGTACAGTTGTTACTTTTTCTAATTTGAGTTGGGATTTAAGCTCTATTGCAAGGTCTCTGTATTTAGTATTTTTTTCTGTATGTGTAGTTATTAGGTTATGAGTGTTAGGTAAATATGCTGTTTTATTTTCTTTGTTTATCAAAGTAATGTCAGGTCGGTTGTAGTGTACTGTTTTGTCAGTTATAATCGTTCTGTCCCAGTAGAGTCGAATATTGACATTTTGCAGAACGGTGCTTGGTTTGTATTTGTAGTATGGAACAATATGATTTACTAATTTATATTTGCTTGCTAATATTTGGTGTACTATTGCAGCTACTTGGTCGTGTCTATTGTACCTGTCTGATTGTACCAAAGATTTGCAAGCTCCCGTAATGTGTTGGATTGTTTCGGAAGCACTATTGCAGAGTCTACATAAGTCTGTGGGTGGGTTAGGTTGTTTAATTATATATTTAAGGTAATTGCGGGTTAAAACTACTTGATCTTGTATTGCAATTATAAAGCCTCTGTCTCAGGGAACAGTTCACCACTTTTCGACGCTTCTTTGTCAACATGAAGTTGATTAAGATCGGCCCTGTGTCTGCCATGTAGAGACTTTTCTGACCATTTATTTATTTTGTCTTGTATACTAATAATTATTTCATTGGATTGCGTTTCATAAGTTTGTAAATTTAAAGGTGTATATTTTAAATTAATTATTATTATTATTATATTATATTATTACATACCTACATACATATCTTCACGCCAGATCCCTTGCGGTGTAGGCAGAGATAATTGAGCGCCATTTGACACGATCACGACATACTTCTTTCGCTTCGTCGACATTCATCAACCTCTTCATACATGCCCTTTTGTTACGAAAGCTTTTTAATGTGCCTTCAGCTAGTGTTTTATTTATTTGATCGTGATATTATATTAATAATTAAAAAATTGCACAAAATAAGTGTACAAGTTTAACAATATCTAATATACTACACACACTAGATACTAATAGATACTTACACTGTTACATAAACTTATAAATGAACGCATTTATCCCTTTCAGCACGGACACTACAAAGAGTGCGTTATTACAAAAAAAAAAACTAGCGGCCAAAATTCTGTTTTACCGCTTCTAAACGATGTCCAGTCAAGCCGGCATAGTGTTAGGGACTGATGTCAGTCATGAGTGTCTGATGCCAGTTGCGCGCCATTTACCTTCAGGAGGGCGCAAGGTCACATGTCGTGCTAGTTTGTGCACTCATTTATGAGATATTTTAGACCACAAGGACCTCAAAGTTATTAATAAACCTGTCAATGTCCATAATATTTTTTGTCGTGCTGTAAATATCCCACATAGTTAAAAAGCGAAAAAAATACCTAAAGATGGTACATTTATCGTTGAATTTATGTCCTAGTTTTTAAGTAAGCAATAATCTAACGGACCACTTGTTGTCCTTAAATAAATAAATAAATAAATAAATAAATAAATAAATAAATAAATAAATAAATAAATAAATAAATAAATAAATAAATAAATAAATAAATAAATAAATAAATAAATAAATAAATAAATAAATAAATAAATAAATAAATAAATAAATAAATAAATAAATAAATAAATAAATAAATAAATAAATAAAGCGGTGGTGGCTCGGTTGTAAGAACGCTTTCCTTGAAAATAAAAATAAAAACTAAAAAAAGGTCGATTCGAACCCTGCCATGTACCAATGAGAATTTTTTTTTTTTTTCACTTTTTATAAGTACATTTGTCATTAATTTACAAAACCACTGTCTCCGTGCCTCGGAGATCACGATAAGTCATCGGTCCCGGTTCCACTAATGTTAATATGTGGAATCGTGAATAAATTATTATTAAATATTACCACAGTACCTCGCCAACCGGTCTGGTCAGAGTGGCGAGTGAAGGCCAAATTCTCCAGATATATGTTCTGGAAGGCCCATCTCCAGCAGTGGAGGGGGCTGCTTCTAGGGGCTGTGATAACGATGATGATACATGGTTATTTTTTATACTTATATACTTTGACAGTAATGTCGTATGGAGCAGAGTCGTGGACACTGACAATTGGCCTAGTCCACAAGTTTAAGGTTTTTTTTTTTAAATTTCTTTGAAGTATAAAGTCCGAAACGTTGACATCAGCCAGAGAATCAAAGTTACTGACATAGCTTTCAAAATTATCAAGCTGAAATTGCAATGGGTTGGACACATATGTCGCAGAACCATTTAACGATGGAGTAGACGGATTCTGGAGTGAAGACCACGTACCAGATGGGCAGTTGACATAAGAAAGGTCACTGGTGGGGTATGGATGAAGGTTGCAGAGGATCTTGTCAAATGGCAAGCCTTAGGGGAGGCCTATATTCAGCAGTACAGAGATACAGGCTGATGATCATAAAAATGAATGACGTGATGAATAGGTTAGTATGTCAATGCAATCTCTAAATTAAATTGAAGCACCCTGTCTAATTTTGCTACTTCAAAATTTGTATTTTAATATTAATGGTGTTGCCATAGAAATATATATAAGTAGTAAGGACAGGGGCCTAATTCTGGTGTTTTCGATTTGCTCCATAGAAAACTGTCAGTTTCATTCGATCAAATCCAGCGGACATGCATGTCAAAGGTGCAAGAATCGGGGCCCAGGTCCAACAGTATTTTTTGGCCCTAATAATATACATGTAACACCCGTCTCTTTCTATTCTAGTTAGTTTAGTTGAGTGTTACAAATATTGTTTCTCATGTTTAAATTAATTATTTAGAAAAAAGTGTATAGCTGTTGTTTCTGCCTCATTAATATAGCAAAATATCACACCGCAGCCCTTAGAATACAGAGTTCTAGACCTATACTGTTGGAGGTCTCTTCCAGAATACATTTCTGGAGAATTTAGCCTATACCAACGGGTTGGCAAGAGTTTGGTGTCAATTTTAATCAATTTTTTTTTACGATTCCACAAGTTGGTATTAGTGGAACCGGGACCGACAGCACCGACGTAAGATACTAGTAAGTATTTCTCATTGGTACATGCCGAGGTTCAAACCTTATTCGATTTTAAGAAAAGCGTTCTTACAAACGAGCCATCATCTCATGCATACTCTGAATACATCAAGTGAATTTCCCTATACAATGAGACCATACGTCAATAATAATAAATCTTTCTTTTTAGGCATTAAACAGAATATTCAAAAGGTGCATAGTTATATATCTAAGCTCAAAAACTAAAATATATACTATACTACAGCTACCGCATCTTCATATTATTTAAATTAATATCAGATGTTTTTATAATTTTTTATAAGTATTTATAAGTTTATAGGTGTGATTTGTGGCTGACTGTAAGCCATGTATGCGCTCCGCGTCCCCGCGCGCCCTCACCTCGCCTCCTGCCTGCAGTCGTTCGTTTATTGCATATTGAGTTTTAGTTTCAAAATTTAAAATAATCTTCGGAAGAAATAAGAGTTAATCCTAAGAAAGAGTGGTTCGCGCCCGCGCATCTTTTTTATGTACCTACTATAAATATTTATTATTAAGCTTCGAGAGTAATTGTCTCCGCCAACAAACTGTGGTTACAGTTTGGCGGGCTATTTAATAAGTTATATGTATTGGACAGTAAATAAATGAATGTTTTTTTTTTTGTCATCTTCATCGACAAAGTTTGCGGCGCGTCATCAACAGAGTCCAGTTGCACTTCAGCTGATTGCGCGTTTCGTTCACTGACTCTATCGTCGAGGCACATGTGCCCTCACAATATGCCAATAGTATGCTTGTCTACAATAAATCTGAACATGCATGTCTACGGTAGTTTGCTAATGAAGGTACGTTTCTAATAAATCTTTGTTGCTCATTAGGCGTTCTTCAGGATCGGCAGGCTGGTAGTCAACTAATGGCGCATCATTAGAAAAAGGTTCACGGTTCGACGACATTTTAATACATTTTAAATGTTTCAAGGAGTGATAAAAAGCTGGAGATGGGAGAATCGATGGTGATAATGGCTATTATAGGAAGAGGATGGGCTTTTGAAGGAGCTGGGAGAGAAAAAAGATACCCTGAAATAATATAAGATTCGTAAAAAAGCGACCTTCACCGATCGGTTACCAATCAATTCCTAGTTTAAACAATTAAGAAACTTTATTTTAAAACATGTATTACCACTTCGTCTAATTTCGGCCGGTTGCAGAAAGGCTAATTTACCCTTTTCACTTGTTTACCGTACTTATATGCTCGCACGTCATATGCTAAAATAATCAAAGTGTCAAATAAAGTCTACTACCAATCAAGTGGCGTATATCGAAATATTGAAAGAAAGAAAGAAAACATTTAGTAAAAAAAACAGCTTAGTCATAACAATTACAAAAGAGAACAAAAAAGGAATAGTAAAAAAACTTAAAATAATATAAACCTGGTAAAAAGAGAAAAGAAAATGAGCTGCTATGACAAATAGGTGTTCAGGTCAGCATAGGCTGCAACAGTAGATGCTGCAGCGCTGATTTTCACTGAACCCTTTAACAAAACCAATAAATAAAAAATCAATAAGTGTAACTCTCAGTATTATAATAAAGAAAGTACTATAATAAAGAAACATGAAACCAAAATAAATAAATTGAAATAAATAATAAATATATGTATATGTGTGAGTAAAGTCAAATAAAAACAGAAAAGTAACAAATATACCTATAATAAAGTAAAAAATATTAAAATTTAGTTTTTAGCTTTATTTTTCTAATTACCAATATAGTAAACAAAGAGTAAGAGATAGACGAGTATAACTCAGGTATTTACGGTTGAAAATAAAAATAAAAAATAATAATATATAGATCAGGCCTGCAGCTGCGAAGATAGAAGAATCATTTTAAAGTTGAATATGGATTATATATTATTTTAAACTTTCTGCAACCAGCCGTTACCCGTCTGGCCAGCGTGACGAGTGTAGGCCAAATTCTTCTGGAATATGTTCTGGAAGGCCAATCTCCAACAGTACATCAAAAACAAATATACGAGTAATTATTCAATAGGTACTTTATTTAACCAATAAAATCAATCCACACACTCTCCCATCTCCAATCCATCATACAAATTAACCCTAATCCGTTGCGCAGTAGTTCTTCTCAAAGAAAACTCAATTGGTAGACTCAAAGAAGAACCCAAAACCAGTGTTATAACAAACCCTATGTTACCCCAGAAATATCCAACATTCTGATTTATATAGCCAAATGAAACAGTTGCTACAAATGTGAATAATAAGGAAGACATGTTCATTATTGTGCCGACGATGAGTTCTGATTCTGGGAACGTCAGTTCGGTTGCCACTTCGAAGCTCACTGCAGTAAATCCGCACAGAAATGTTCTGGAAAATATTATTATTAATCATTATTACAGCCCCTAAAACAAACCTCTACTGTTGGAGATGGGCCTTCCAGAACATATATCCGGAGAATTTGACCTACACTTGCCACGCTGGCCATTGTTTAATTTAAAAGCCAGAACCACAGTACGAAATTATTTTGTTGATGCCAAGATTATGACAGTCACGTCTCTGTATGTATATAGTTGCTTACATGAGGTTCATGCGAAAGCTAATGAACTTCCAAAAATATCTAGTTTGACTAAGTAAGTATAACCTAAGAAACAAGAATGAAATCTATATAAGGCAAACCAGGTTGAGAAAAACGTTTAAACAAGGTTTGCCGTTGAAAATTACATTATACAATAAACTACCTGAGATTATAACTCTTTTTTTCAAAATAATGCTTTTTATAACCTGTCAGAATTTATTGACATGCCTTTGACGGAAAATTCTTTTAAATAGTTGTATAGTTTTGTGGTCTTATGCCTTCTACTGTATCGTGTTCTTATGCTCCTTTGTCTACGATGCATGGTATTAATAGAACTGTTGTTATTATTTAAAAATTGTTAACTGACATACCAAAATGTAACGATTGTTATATAGGTGAAATATACAAATATACAAAATATACAGACGGGTTGGGGAGGATCTGATGTAATTTTTTTAATGACAATTTATTAACGATTCTACTAGTTGGTATTAGTGGAATCGGAACCGACAGCTTAACGTGCTACGACGGGAGCTGTGGTGTTGTAAATTTATAACAAATGTACGTAAGAAAAGTGTATTTCTTATTGGTACATGCCCCCCCAGCATTGGCATCGGCATTTTGAACCGTCCTTGTACGATTTAACCACCGCGCGTGGCTATGGTATGTGGATGCACAATTTCGACTGTGCGTGTGATTCTCCTCAGAACACTCACCGTGGTATAGCTTGTAGAACACGCTGAAAGAGGCAACGTCACGACAAAGCTGCAATGATTATCACTTTACATCTGTAGTGATTTACACTTACCCCACAAATGCTGCAGCAATATACATCCAAAACACGGATTTTATATAACATAGCATAGTGAAACACAGCATAGCGACTGCTGACATGTAGTAAATGAAAATGAGTACAAATTTGAACTTCTTCGTTCTGTCTAAGATTAGACCAAATATTACGGATGCTGTCATTCCAAACACTACCATTGTGACACCTATTCTTCCCGCATCTTCTTCGCATCCCTGTAATATAAAACTAAATAAGTAAACTCTATTCCACGAGAACTGATAGTGACGTCAGAGAATACAGGTGTGTTCAACCTTTTGAGAATAATATAAATAAGACATTTTTTTTATTTTATTTACTAGTATTTAAGTCGCTTAAAACAACTAAGACTGTATCAAAACAAAGTATCTGAAATTGTAACGACTACAGGTAAAAACTCGACTGCGTAAAAATATAATTTATATTAAAACCTGAAAATAATTAAATGAAAAGAAAAAAACAAGTCCAAGGGCGCGCCGGCGCTTCTGTTGCCAAACAGTTTCATAAGCGCTTCACTACAACATTGAAATTACGAGTAATATATATTTTATTACATAGCGTTTTATATCAAACTTTTATGCGTCGGCGCCTTTGTGCTTTTTATTTATTGATCGCACGATAATTCAAACTGTCTGGATCAAACCAAAACTTTACACTGTTATACCTAATTACAAAGACTAACCTGCTACAAAGAAAGAAACATAATACATACATACATAGGCTGAAAATGTAACACCATTTTTAGTTTAATCGTTTACGTAATAAAACACTATTTAAATAACCGTGTATTTATTTAAGTTATAATGTATATGATGTACTTGTATGTATAATTGTATGTATGTTTATGTGTTTAGGTATAATGTGTAGTATATTAGAATTAGTTAAGTAACTTATTAACTGTATCATTAAAATTTCTTTTTTTTATCATACTGCCTATCACCTTACTCGATCCCCAAGGTTAGCTGGTAAAGAATGCCTACTGGCATTATAGCTCGCCTCTGTACTATTTTTAAGTGCATTAAAGAATTTAAATAAATAAATACGTACATAACATTTACAAAGACTTCATTTTGGTAGAAATTAACCTTAGTATTGGCTCAAAAACAACATCTTAAAAATAAAAGATAAATACAGAAGATAGGTAATAGCCAAAATGTTTTGTTCGAGTGCCTCTGACACCGAATGATTAAAATGGCGATCAATTGTTTGTTACGAATGGCTAAACACCGACTGGTACCACGATATATCGATTTGTTCATTTAGTTGTAATTTTTACGTTGTTTACTATAGACAATTAGCGACATAAAAACGATATTCATTATTGTGTATAACGGAGTATTTTCAGACTAAATAAGGTCACTATCATCTGTATTGTAGATATATATTCATGGACAAAAAAAAAAAAAAAAAAAAAAAAAAAAAAAAAAAAAAAAAAAAAAAAAAAAGACATGAAAGCTATGAGATAAATCGTTGTACACATTTAAAGCCAACAACTTCGCGGTTATAAATAAAATTGTCCCACATGAATATGTTTCCAAACATTGAAAAGTTTGTCAAAATTTTATACGTGTCAAACATTCTCATGTCAACAACTTCTGGAAAGGAACGTACGTACGTCTAGCAGTTAAGGCCATAGATTTATACCACGTTCAATTCCTTTTGATGATGACCGAATAAGTTTTTCCCGATTGAAAGCGAGTTCTATGTCTGAGCATACAAGAAGCTTTCTTGCGTGTTCAGACGTAGTGGTCGCTAATAATAATAATCTCAAAGCGGTTTCTTCAAAGCGTTGACGAATAAGCATGAAGCACTCATCCGCGTGATCTATTTCTTGTTCAAATGTTTGCCTGTTAGTTAATAATAATAAAAAATGCATATCTCTTTTCTTTTCGTAACAAATCTCTTCTATCTGTCCCCTCTCATCACTCTTCATTTGTCTCTAACTCTTTTGTAGTTGTTGCTACTAATTTGTGGAATAACCTACTGTGAACATACGGCAAACAACTACCAGGACATTATGCAAAAAACAGGTGTATTCACACTTTCTAAATGGCTCCACATAGCGTTAGTAAGTATATATATATGTATGTATGTTTATGTATAATAATGTAAATGTATTAGTATTAAGTTTATTAATATTATAATATTTTATATGATGTAAGTGTATATTAATTTGCTGTAAATTTTTTATTAAATATATTATTATTTTTAGGATTAAATTTGCATATATGGTTAAATTTGTTCCCAAGATTTAGCTGTCAGAGAATGTCTTCGGGCAGCTTTTGTACTTTGTGCAATAAAGTTTTTAAATAAAGAAAAACTAGTTGAAATTCACACCAAAAAAAAAACCAACGTTTGTCCTAAATGTCCATTAAAATTATGCTATAAAATTCGGAACGATCAAAACAATTTAAAATAATCGCCAGATTCAAATTAGCTTAAATTAAAAAAAGCTTTTTATGTGACACCCTAAATCACGACATCATCATATCTATGAGTATGCTTACGCAGTTGTGGTTGTCCTAGAAAGTATCATCAAAACCGTTTCCCTTTCGAGGTCGTCCGAAATCACGCTTATAAATAAGCAGATTCACATTTAGCTTCACTTTACTACAGGCCAATCATGACAAGTGGCAAGCTCGTCGATGTCTCCAGCGAGGAATATCACAAATAAATTAAATATTAATTAAATGTATTAATACAATACTTTTGTGTCCCGACCAGAACACAGGACAAGGTTGTCCTAAACTATAATAATTGTTAACTTTTCTCCATATTACACCAGCCTGCGACCCCCAAATACCTTAAGGATGGTTTTCACTTTCGTCGGCTCGCATCATGGAAAAAATCTTCGCTCTTTCTTTATTTGTTTATTTTATTTATTGATTAGGGTCGCCAACAGTAATTTTTACCCACAACTAAGACAGAAAACAGATGCTGCACCAATTACAGGCAACCACTACATGCTATTACAGTATCCGTTAATTGGGCCTTTGAGTAGCCAAAATAAAAACACAATACAATGACAGCAACAACTAAGTAAATCTAAGCAAAAACAAAAGAACATGATACAACCACAACCAAGCAACACAATTCCAAGGATCAAAATTGGTTAAACAGCAGTTCAGTTTACAGTCCCAGCCAGGATCCGCTGCAGTGACAATACATTGCGCTTAAAAACATGCAAAGAATTAGCAAATATGTCTAGACTATCATTGTTATTTTTTTGTGAAAATTTGTTGCATTGACATCATGTACGGTTTAGTGATGAGTGGTAACCTGTTTAATACTACTTTATCCGTACGCCGTTACGTACATTAAGCCTTACGCTCGTAATGCTACTTTTGACTTTAGCCAAAAACCTGCGGCAGTATCCGAGACACTTTTACGATGCAAACAAAGTCTTCTTTTGTTAAGACGAAACCATAAAAAGAAACGTTTTTACGGCCAAACGTAAAACATAAAGTTTTCTATATTTTACTTATACATATTCAAATTGAAGCGCAGAATGGTGTGGAGTGTGTTAAGGCAAGATGCTGGAAGATAGTTTGGGAAAGTACTCCAGCTTTTTAAATGTGTTTCACTGCTTGCCTGTACGACAATGTAAGCTAAGAGATAGGTAGCAATAAATGTGAAAGAACGAAGATTAACGTTATAATGTTACTGCAAGTTTTTATTTAAATTGATCGTAATAACTTACATATATAAGTAGGTATAAATAAAATAAAATATGTTTTTTTTTTCACAATAAAGGGTTATTATAAATATGAAATAAACTTAAGAATTACACAATGATACTCGTATACGACAAGGTTTATGATCCGGACAATGATGTTGGAAGCAATGTTCGAATAAGATTTGTTGAACAGTAATAATATAAATTAACAATAGTGTTTTAAAATAATAAAAAGAAAAAAAAAAAAAAAACTGGAACCCAGACAGGAGTTGTCGCAGCCTGCTTCACATATTATTAGTATTTAATATTATAGCTATTAAACTTTAGTTTAGTAATTTTATAAAGTATAAAATATTATAGCATAGTATTTTTTATTGTATTAAATAATAATTATTTAATTGCACCTACTTTCATATGAAATTCCACATTATCCTAAGGTTGGCTGTCAGATATTGTCTAGCGGATTAAATTCACCCCTTGTATAGAGTGAAATAAATTTATAAATAAATAAACAATCCAACGATTACAACATGAACGTAGTATAATAGTACATATCAATTCTTACTTTTGAATATTCAAAGAAATCTTACCGGAAAATACTCCAAGATTATTTGGCTGAGCAAAGTCGAGAGGGCATTGAAGCAGCCGTTATTGACTCCGGTAGTCACAAATAGTGCCGTCAGGTGTCGCTGTGAGAATAATCTTTTTAAAGTTCGGACATAACCGGTTTCATCTTCGGCCACCTTCTGTGAGCGTAATCTCGCCTGGCTCATTGTCGGGGGGAGACGAGGCGAAGCCTTGAAAACTGAAAATATTGCAACTTTTGAAAAATGTGATAAAATGCTTTCGAAGGATTTAGATTTAGAGCCCATGCAGACTACAGACTTAAACTATCTAGTTTAGTTAGACTCTTATATGATACTAGTATTCTTTACATTTTTATACAGATCGGAG
This sequence comes from Tinea semifulvella, assembly GCA_910589645.1. Classification (NCBI taxonomy): domain Eukaryota; kingdom Metazoa; phylum Arthropoda; class Insecta; order Lepidoptera; family Tineidae; genus Tinea; species Tinea semifulvella. The sequence continues at coordinate 5,427,700 of OU342604.1, forward strand.
ACATGGACTATAAAGTCTAAGATAGAGCAAGAATTTATGCGTTTGAAATGTGGTATTGGACCACACGAAGCACTAACGCAAACTTGGCAAGTGTTTTTATATAACATTGCTATTATTATATTATTATACTACTGAATTAACATAAGTTAAGAATGATTAGCAATTTGGTTTTGTAAAGTAGGTGGCGTTGTGTACGAACGTAGTCGCGTGCTGATTTCTGATTAGTCCAATAACGACTAGTCAGGAGCCGCTTAGAGAATGGCGCGATTCATATCGCGGCAGATTACAAAAAAAAACAAAAGACGAGTCGGTCGTTGCGCGCCTTTAAAATAACTGAATATTTGTAGTGTAAATGAATTGTACAACATTGAAGACTTGTTTAATTTGACAAATTAGTCCAAGGGACTAAAACTTTCTGGCGTCTGCTTTAACCGAATTTTATTTTAGCAATATTTTGGCCACATTGCCAGAAGAGGTGTCGACAAACAAAAAAAACTCTTAGTAGCGAAAAAGGTAGACGGTAAAAGAATAGAGAAAGAAGCCCAGTACTTCAAGCCATCTACTGCGCCGGGGAGCGCAATCACTGGAAGCGGCTGATGGATGGACTACGATGGAGTTACGATCCCCACAAGTATGGTGCCGGCGATGGAGAAGAATGCAACTATACATATTGTACATGTAGACTGTCAATGATAGGCAGATAGAAGTCACTGGAACCAAGAAATAATAATTTGATGTGAATTTTTATACATGACCCTAAAATATTTGTTGAGTTATATGTAAGTGGTTATCACCCATCCTCTTTCTACTCTTCACTAATGTTAGAAGCGAGCATGCCTCTCATGCCCATCACACGGATTATGTAGATGTTAAGGTATGTATATATTTATTACTAGTTTATGTATTATATAGTTTAGAATGGTTTATGTATATACCTGGTTTATTATTTATTTACTATTATATAAGGATAGTATATATGTATAAATTATTATTATTATTATATAAATACATAATAAATTTATTTAACATTAACACCTCCTCTTGTGTCTCAAAGTTGTTTTTTTTTGTTGTCCTTTAGGTTAATTGTTTAAAATGTACGTGAGCTAGGGTGTTGGAATAACAACAGCGTTAGTAGTGCATCACATTATATGTAATGCGCAGCTGACTGAAGCTGAGCCAAGACCCTTGCCACATCATATTAATTTAAATTGTAAATTATTATTATTTTCTCTGATTGTAATACTTATTGATGTGGCAATAAACGTTTGTTTGTTTGAAAAAAATAGAGACAGACGATAAATAACAACAATGGAAAAAGCATTAAAAAAGTGAATCAGTTATTATTTCGTTTCAATATTACAACGATTCGGTATAATCCGATAAATAAGTTTGATGGACTGCACGATCGTCTTCAAACTATTTGCCGACTGCCAAATCAGTGTGGCTCTCTCCCACGTGCGGTTCTTGCTGATTGTTTAGTCATAGTTAATTTTGCTCCGAGGTTTGGCGCAAAGCGTTTAAGAACAGACGACCAACATACATTAGCCAACTTTACAATGAGCCCATAATAACAAGTGGCAAGCTCATCGTAGCGTACCAGACTCGAGAAATATCACAAATAAATTATTCGAATCAAATTGCCTTCGCTAGACTAGAAGAGGCAGTCACTAAAGCAGTTTGTTAAGAAATTATTCACAACTTACATAGCAACACCATAACTGCAGCGAAACTCGATGCAAGAGCAAAATAAAGAAACATTTTGTAAAAATAGACTCCAATTATTTCAATATCTTCATGATTTTGCACCAAAATTGGGGGTAGAAAAAATCCTACAACAATTCCAGATTGAAAACCAAATACGCCAATACTACAAGCAGAAGAAACCTGAAAGAAAATAAATTACTTTCATAAATTTTAAAAACTTGCAACTCAAAATATATTTGTTCTCATCTTAACAATCATTGCAGCAGTTCGCCTAATCAAGAAAACTCGGTTATAATACTATGTCCGTATCATCACGATCGTTTTCCTTTCGGGTGGTCAGAAACCACGCATATAAATAAGCTGATTCACATTTAGCAAACTTTACTATAGGCCAATCATGACAAGTGGCAAGCTCGTCGATGTATAATACTATGTAAACATTATTTATTTATTTAAAAGGTTAGCCAAATTATATAGCCATAGTTTTATGTATATTATATTATTTATATATTTATTTATATGTTTAGGTATATCATTTTGAGGGATTAGCTGAAAATCAGCGCTGTGACCGAGTGTTGCAGCTTATTGCTGAGCTGATTTCCTATTTGTCACCACACTATCTTGTTTGTTGTATTTTTTTTTTTACTGCTTGTGTTTTTTGTGACAAATAAACTTTTTTCTTTCTTTCTTTCAAACTAGACCAATCACAATATTGCAAACAAAAAATATATCAATTAATTAAGAAGTATGTCGCTCACATACTTCAGAGTCGAGGCGGGTCGAGGCGCAGGCGCACAAGCGCGGCATCTAGATTTTATTTGGCATTACATGGCTTTCTGCTCGTCTAATGTTGTCGAGTCGTGATGGCGATGCTGCCGCCATATTGCCGCCATGCTATTTCGGGTGTAGCCGCGTTCTAGTCTAGTATTGGATTAAGAATAGCCACGCTCGACTCGACTCTACGCAAAACCACATCTTGACCGCGGTGCGACAACGTGCCGCGCCTCTACCTCGACTTAGCAGTGAGGGACAGGCTTAATATTGTTTTTTTGTTGTTCTCTTCTGCCTATAAATGATGAATAAAGTGATAGTGAAGGAATTCTAGATGTTGCAGAATTTTATGCTTTTCTTTGAATGTTATATATATGTTAGTTTACAGCGCGGGAAAATCGCAAAAAATAACCTTAATAAAATAAAGAAAGAAAGCAAGAATGTCCACAGAAAAGTAATTTATAAAAACAAAAACTTGCACTTGACATGTCCGTGAAAAATGGCGCGAAGAACTCCCCTAATATATGTATGAGGCTTAAATCACTTACCTCTTTCTCCCCAAACCAAATGCTGGATAGTTTCTGAGGCACACTAAGCATCACAACTTGGGCTATACCAACAATAGCCTGGCCAATGAGTGTTATGTAAAATCTATCAGGTGACGCCGAGAACACTTTTACCCACGACCCAGCCGCAGTTCCACAGGATCCTATTATTGCTATCCATCTAAGATTCTAAAACAGAGTTTTACACCGTCACTCTATAAAGTGTATTTGAGTATTTCTTGACTGTATTCTAAGTCCGTTTATTATCTAAGGTTTAGACTAAAACTACAAGTCGTAAATTAATTTAAAACAAATAAAAATAAATATTGATTTAAAAAAAATAAAAAAAATATTAAATAAACTAAAAGCTTTCATTATAAAACATAAATGATTATTAAACAAACCTAATTAATAAATAAAAATACAACTGAAAACTAAAATGAAGAAAAAACAAAATAAAAATTATTATAAATAAAAAAATTGCTCCAAATCGCTGCCAATGGGCAAAGTGCCAAGGATACTGGCAGCATTGCCACGTTAAATGGCAATGCTGACCTTGGCCCAAATATTGTAAATAAAGTATAATAATACTATATTTTTATTTAATTATTATACTAGGACGACATGTGACCTTGTGCCCACCTGATGGTAAATGGCGCGTAAGGTCTATGTTATCAACTATGACTAACATCAGTATCTAGCACCATGCCGGCTTGACTGGGCATGATGGCAATTCGAGCCTGATCCCGAAACGTGTGGATACACTTTACTGGGTTTATCAGCACGAACGGTGGAATCTTCCCCACCCCGGCATACTGGGCAAATTACCACGATCAGACCGTATATATTTCTTGTTTAACGTATGTGCCATTTGCAATGAAAAAGCATCTTTATAGGTCGGCATAATGGTAGGGACTGATTTCGGTCGTCTGAGGCTGGTGTCAGTTGCTCCCATTCTTGGACCTCGCGTACCGCTTACCATCAGGTGGGAGCAGTGTCACATGTCGAAAAAAAAAAAAAAAGATGTGAAATGTCTATTTTTTATTTTAAGGAGAACTAATATTGTAACTAGGTTTTACACACATATCTTAAATAATTAAAAAGGGAACTGTCATTTGCACAAATTATTATATATTTACACAAAAAAATTGCACTATAGGAAAAGAGAACTTGGCTTTGATGTAGCATAAATACTTGGAACAAAGTTCACTTCAAAATACAACTGCTGTAAATTTTGCATGTGTGATAATAATAACTATGAAGCAAGGCTTTCATGGAAAGTTGTGGAGTCTGAACAGACAGAGACCATTAGAGACAGAATAGAGGTTTCCGGAGTAAGTTATACGTGTTAGCAACTCCTAACTACAGGGTGATAGATCAGGCGCCTTTGTGTAGTTCAACAAACTTGTTACTGAGTTCGATGTATTTTTGCTTTGACCTCGTTTCTCTGAGCCTCTTCGGAGACGAAAAAACTCACAAGCAATTAATATCGCTTTATTGCCAAACCACCATACTCAATACTAACTGGCTTTACTTTCAATTATTTTGCTGAGGTTGCTGCTAATCTACGGCCCGTTGAAATTGTATGTAATAAGTGCCAAAGAGTCATTTGCTGAGAGATCTGTAAACACGATTATTTGACAGTTTAGAAACAATGAAATCGCAAGTAGGTTATTGAAACTTCAGGTACAAAAAGTATATTTTTTTATTTTAATTTATTTAGGCAATTATGTATATTTTTCGTGGACATTGTAAACTTAGCATTTTTATTATTACTTATTGTATGTTATATTTTTTATTTAACATCAAATCTTAAACTGTAGACGACTTTATTATCACTTATTATATTATAACTTATTATCTAAAGTGTTTGTATTAAAATAAATATAAAATCCTACAATAAAATACCTACTCACTAATAATAAATAAAATAATAATAAATTAATTAAATACAAATCTAAATGTAATATTTCGAACATGCGTCTGCGCAGGCGTTTTAAAAAGTAACGATTTGGCGGACGAGATGTCAAATCCATAGGAGAAATAACATCGATAGTCGTATTAAATACTTCTAAATCTTCATAGAAGGTCCCGCTACCATATACCATGATCCAGTAGTAATATTGTAAGCTGTACTGCTCAATGCGTCAGTTGCACTGAGGGGGTATCGGGTTACTGGATCTACGCCGGTGTAACTGGCCTCTACGTCTTGCTGCTCTAAAACCTGGGGTGTTTCCCATTTCAGGACCCTACTTCTACTCTACATCGTACGATGTACAAAGGAGGAAACACTCCAGAGACCGCTCTCAGCCACCCACGACTCCACGCCAAAGAACTTCTGTAGAGGGTTGTAAGGCTAGTCGTTTTCCTAAACCCATCAGGTCAATAAACATCTTTCGGGCTGTGCAATAATAGGGTTCTTACAAATATCAGTACTAAAATTATACATAGTTGTTATTGACATATATATATATATATATACTCGTATATATATAAATAAAATATAATACATATAAAGTTCATAATAAAACGTTTATTGTCTAAAATATCTAAGCTAAAATACATTTATACACAATAAGCAAACACATTTTTTGACGTTACCACAAAAACGGGATATATTTTTATTGACACATTAAATTAGCTCATGTGATTAAACATTGCAGTGCCCTCGGCACTAATAGATTATTTTTATAACCTACTATACGACGGATAGGTGAGACTCATAAATAAAAAAATGGTCAAGCCTATAAATGTTAAATATTTTCATGCCGCTAGCGGTAGAATGCGTCGGAAGTTATGTATAAGAGACCACATTATTATTTTGTACACAGTATTCTCAATAAAATATATATTTCAATATAAATATATTTTGATTTGACCTTGAGACTGACATAGCTTGTTTAGCAATTGAGCCGCTATTTATTTATTTATTTAAAACTTTTTGCACTATGTACAAAGGCGGACCTAATGCCACTAGACATTCTTACTCGGTCAACCTTAGGGACATTACGAACATTGTATGTGGAAGGTTCGCGCAAATTATAGAACACAATATAAGGGAGAAATTAAAATACTACTAAAACTAAACTACTTACTATATACATAAATACAATATATACATACTTACAGTTGTTGGGATCTATTTAAGAAGTGTGTGAAAACCATCCTTTTAAACAATGTTCTATTTGGCGCCTGTCGGATATCTAAGGGTAGGTTGTTCCACAGATTTGCGGCAACAACTGCGAAGGAGTCGGACATAAAACTAGTGTGATGAGAGGGAATAGCAAGGGTAGAGTTATGCGATGATCGCAACGACCTGTCATGAAGAGAAAAGAGAAAAGCAAATTTGCTATGTGCTATGGCTCAGTAAGAATGACTTTACTTATTCTAAGAATCTTTGACCCTAAGAATTTTTGAGTTTTGACTTACCATTTTATCCATAAAATTTGCAGCAGGTAATGCTAATGAAACATAGCATATCATTACGATTAATGATGTTAAATCTACCTGCCAGTAGCTTATTTTATAGAATCTCATCACAGCATTAGGTATTATTGAGTATTGAAGCCATTGCGACGAATTGCAAACCATGTATAACACGTACAAGAACAAAATGCCCCATCTTCGCTTGTACAATTTTAGCTTTATCTCCTCGTTTAAATTAGTCGGCTTATACGTCCTTGAAACTTCAGCCAATGTCACGAGAGAGTTCATCTCCAACTACTACAGTCTTTTGTTTCTTTAATCGAATATTTCCAAGATCTCGAATTGGTCTGGTTTTAAATTCAAACGTCGATGAAGACTCCATAAGACGTAATTACAGCAAATAAACTATTTGAAAGATATCCGTGAAGCTGAGCTCTCTGATCTGGAAACTTAAATTATATGTATTTTTAGTACGAGACATATACTTACATGTACAACAGCCACAAAATTTTATTTGGTAAATAATGACCACAACTACGAACTGCTGTAAACAATTACCATACTTTGGTGCCGCGGCATCAAAATTATAGTCACTCATCTATACACGTATAGCATTTCCATCACTTAATTATACTAGTATCCAATAATCAAACTACACTAGGTACACAGTCGGACTTAATGCCGCTAGGCATTCTTACTAGTCAACCTTAGGGACAATTTAGAGCATTTGTTATGTGAGGCAGGTGCAAAATATAATAGGAGCATTTAGGTATGTGAAAAAAAAAACAAAACAAATAAAACTTAAGTACTAAATCTAATATACTATATACAAAACTATATATCAGTAGGTATACACTTAATAGACTACATACTATCATTATATATAAATAGAATACATAGATACATATAAATAATAGTATTGTCCGCTTCCGTGGTCTAGTGGTAACAAACGTTGCCGTGAACTCGGGAGGTCGTGGGTTCGATTCCCACCGGGGGCAAGTTGTACATTGTATAATTTGTCTCGGTCTGGGTGTTTATATGTATAATATGTATATATTTACAAAAAAAAAAGTATAATATGTAGTTTATCAACCATCTAGTTTCCGTAACACAAGCCTCGTAGCACCACGGAAACTAGATGGCGCTGTGTGACCTGTCTGGAAATATTTATTATTATTATTATTAAAAATACATTGTTCGTTTTAGTTTTTATTTGTATTATTAAGTAGTTCAATATTAATAATTTTAAAAATAAAGTAAATAAATATATAAAATCTTTGATAAGCTAACTATACTCTTTAAATAATATTAAAAAAAAAACATTACATATTATAAAACAACGTCCTCCACCGCGTCTGATTGTTTGTTCTTGATAAACTCAAAAACTACTGCACTGATTTTCATACTGTTTTCACCAATAGATAGAGTGGTTCTCGAGGAAGGTTTTAATATATAAGTTTTTCTATACATTAACGATATTTGTTGGAGGTGTCGGAAAAAAAAATCGTCTGAAAGCTTTCAACGTAAGCGCTGTCAAGTTTAGCCTTTGAGATAATGTATGGTGGAATTATGTATCATATATAGAACTGCCTTCGTGGTCTAGCGGTTAAGTCCGTGGATTAAGACTCGGAGGTACCTACCGGGTTCGATTCCTGGTCGGGACACAAAAATATGTATTAATGTAAATAAATAAATTTAATTAATATTTAATTTATTTGTGATATTTCTCGAGTTTGGTACGCTGGAGACATCGACGAACTTGCCACTTGTCATGATTGGCCTATAGTAAAGTTTGCTAAATGTGAACCGCTTATTTATAAGCGTGGTTTCTGACCACCCCGAAAGGGAAACGGTCCTGATGATACTTTACTTTTTTTTACTTTTATATAGGACTACAGACAAGTCCGCGATGGCATATCTATATCTTAAGGATAACATACTATATCCTTTTTAATTCTTTAAAAATTGGGCAATTATAAAGCGGTAATTGGAAAGCAATATACGGAAAGCTATTTACGGTAATAGTCCTTATCATTTTAAATACGTTAGTTGGCTTAAGCAAATTTCAGATTTATTAACGAGATTTTTTTCCCTTTACACCATGCAAATTAAATTTACATACATACATACACATCTTTACGCCAGATCCCTTGCGGGGTAGGCAGAGACAATTTAGCGCCACTTGACACGATCACGACATACCTCTTTCGCTTCATCGACGTTCATCAACCTCTTCATACATGCCCTTTTGTTACGAAGGCTTTTTAATGCACCTTCAGTCAGTGTTTTATTTATTTGATCGTGATATGTGAGTCTCGGTCTGCCAGGGCCTCTTTCACCCACAACTTTCGCATTATATATCTGGTTCGTCAATCTTTCTTTGCTCATTCTTTCAACATGCCCGAACCATCGTAGCATGCCTTTCCTTATTTTTGTCCCTATGCTTTCTTTTATACCAACCCTTTTCCGTATTTCGACGTTACGCAGCGACCTCATTTCTACTGCATTAACCCTACTGTCATGCGTATTCTGACGTATCCACGACTCGCTTCCATACATCAGTGTGGGTACCAACATGGCATTGTGTATGGCGAGCCGAGCTTTGTCACTGACATTTCGACTGCCGATCAGTGACCCCAGGGCACCGTTAACACTATTTCCCGCGTTCACTCTTCTTTCAACGTCCCTACCATACGTCCCATCCGCAGTGAAAACACTGCCTAGATATATAATTTCATTTACTTGTTCTAGAGTTTCATCATCAATCTTTATCGTTACGGCTGTCATCCTTTTACTTTCAAACACTAGTACCTTGGTTTTTTCTCACATTCAAACACATTCAAAAAAATAAATTTATTAGGAGCACAATCTAAATAATGTGCAACGTAAATAATTTCGTGCCGTTTACACGGGCAAAGCCGGGTAACCAGCTAATATATATAAAGCTGTTGATATTTTTTTATAAATTTTGAATAAAAGTCCACTAACAAGGAAAGAACATTGAAAAATTACCTAATAGTTGTTTTCTGTAAAATCGTTAAATAGACCAAAAATGTGCGACATATAAAAAAAAACTGGGGCCTAATTTTCAAGCAAGCGTTTTATGCTCGCGTCCATTATTATAATCGTCTAAGTTCTGCGCACTCTATTTCGCATTTTATAAGGATATCGAGGAATTGAAAGGTGAATATTTTTCTAATATTTTTATACGATATTTTTTAAAGTTTTAATAGAATTCAAGGATTCGTACACAATCTTGAAAAATTTCATTATAGCTTTTAAGAAATTTTGTCGGATAAAATTAAATCAAGAATTTATTAAAGAAAAGGTCAAAAGATAACAAAAGGAATTAGTATCCTAATAGATTATTCGAATTTCTTATAAATTTAATGACAAATATATAATTTGAGTGGTTCGAGCCCCGGTATTTATTTATTTAAATATTTGTTGCACAAAGGATTAAATGCCCGTAGACTTTTTCTGACAGCTAAACCTAGGTGCAACAAACGAAATATTAATTGTTGGATAAATTTAACATAGTTATAAATACTTACATAATTGTTTATTGTTTATTAATTATCCGTAGGAACCTTGTTTCTGGGAACACTTGGATTTTAATACAATGACACAGAAAATTAGCCGGATACGAGAAAGCAAGGAACAGTCTGCTACTATATAGTCGTACATTGATTATATAAACTAAGGTTTGATGCAGCTATAAAGGGGCATTGTTACTTATCAAAAACATTGTCTTATGTCAAATAATAATAATGATGTATAATAATTTTAATTAACCTTTATATATACAAAAATATACAATAACATATATACTGCGTGGCATTTATTAAAGAGCAAATATTTTAATATTATAATCTAGAATAAAAATAAAGATCTATGTATTTTTTATTTTGATTATTCAATGATAATATCCTAAGTTATGGTGCAGACAAGTTTTCATAAAAATATACTGAGCCTAATCAAGTAGGTATCGAGAGGTAAACGATTATGTAATTCTTTCTCTCTCTATTTCGCCTGTGGGCGAGATCAATTAATAATAACACTGCTCAGCCTTTAGGTATTATTTATCACGATAGATATCGCGATTTTCAGACGCAGACTTATTCATGCGGTAGTGTTTTCTTTTTCGGATAATTATTTTTATCTTTAAAAAACAGTGATCTTTTTTATTTCAAATAGAGGATCTACTAATGACACCTGAAGCCTAAAAAACTTATGACAATTACACGCGGTATATACACTTATTAACATTGTTGAGAGCGATTTAGAAGGTGTAAATAGACCAGTTTTTTGAACGAAGATCTGGTTAGATGCTTGTCTTATGTTAACAGGGTGATTGTTTCATAAATTTGTGGCGACGACTGCAAAATAATTTGAAACACATCCAGAATGATGCAAAGGGATAATAAGATATGAGTTGTTAGAAGAACGAAGGGATTTGTCGTGACACGAAGAAAGATAGGCAAATTTGTCATTGAAGTATTGCAGAGAACTCTAGATATCTGCGACAATGAATTGGCAGCCACTTCAACTTAGCACGATATTTTGAGATGTGATCGTACTTACGTAAACAGAAGATGAACCGGATACAATCCTTAAGAACCCGATCCATCTTGTATTGTATCTACCAATGTGAGACACACCATTTTTTAAATATTTACGTGTACATTGCAATGTGGCATACATTTGCATTGTGTACGTAAATTGTAAATCATAAAAATAATATTAACGAAATTAAAATACAGTGAAATTATCCCTAATATTTTTACCTTACTATGTGTTAAGTTTTTTACGGCAACTATTTTGGAAAAAGGACATTAAGGGATCCGGCTCGAAGGACCAAAAAAGGTAGGATAGATGAATAGGCTCACCCTTAATGATGTTCTTCCGTGTTTCTTTCTTCAGCGGTATCGCTACGTCCCAAGTAGGGAATTAGATAAAAGGCAAGGCAAAAGTGAGATGGGTATGGGTAAGTTGCCAGTAAAATGTATACTGATTACCAAATAATAGGCAGCACAAAGTGAGTGCAGCAGCTTGCACTATGCTGGCCTAAGAAAAAAGAAAGAGTGGCTGATAAATACCTGAAAGTATTTTTAAATTCAAATTTTAATTGTTTAATAATACTTTTTACCAGGGTTTCACAGTAAAATAATCATACAAAAGATGTAGGTAAGCACTTTTATAAAAAAACATCAAATATCCAAATAAACTAATAGCCTTTCAACTACCTAGCTAGTCCGGGGCACAACATTTAGTACTACATGAAACGTGAATAGTAACTAACAAATTAATTCCAAGATTTCAAAGATCTCAAATGTTATCTTAAGGTGGGTGTATACATCTGTATCTTTATCATATTTTTTTTGTGTAAACAGTGATAGATCATTATTTCGTTGTTATCTTATTCCGCAAAGATTTTATAGTTGCTTTGAGCGTTCTTGCATTTCCATATGTTCTTATTTTTAGAAGCGGTTTCTTCAGATGTTCTACTTTATGAATACCCATCTAGACATTTATTTATTTAAAACTTTATTGCACTATTGCCATTTAATTCAGTAACAGAAACCGCGTTTTGCTTTGCTTTAATTTCTACGTGAACATGGGGCCAACCTCTTCGACAATAAATAGCATAATTTAGATCGAAATCAGGTGCGAAGTTGTATTTAATACTAATTAATTTATAAATGATAAATATATTCAACAATAATAACTCTATGATCAATATTTGCCAAGATTATGACAGTCACGTCTCTGTATGTATATAGTTGCTTACAGGAGGTCCATGCGAAAGCTAATGAACTTCCAAAAATATCTAGTTTGAATAAGTATAACCTAAGAAACAAGAATGAAATGTATATAAGGCAAACCAGGTTGAGAAAAACGTTTAAACAAGGTTTGCCATTGAAAATTACATTATACAATAAACTACCTGAGATTATAACTAGACTACAACCAAATAAATTTAAAACAAAATTGAAACTCTTTTTTCAAAATAATGCTTTTTATACATACATACATACATATCTTCACGCCAGATCCCTTGCGGGGTAGGCAGAGACAATTGAGCGCCATTTGACACGATCACGACATACCTCTTTCGCTTCGTCGACATTCATTAACCTCTTCATACATGCCCTTTGGTTACGAAGACTTTTTAATGCACCTTCAGTCAGTGTTTTATTTATTTGATCGTGATATGTGAGTCTTGGTCTGCCAGGGCCTCTTTTACCCACAACTTTCGCATTATATATCTGGCTCGTCAATCTTTCATCGCTCATCCTTTCAACATGCCCGAACCATCGTAGCATGCTTTTCCTTATTTTTGTCCCTATGCTTTCCTTCATACCAACCCTTTTCCGTATTTCGACGTTACGTATGCGGTCCGCCAAAGTGACGCCACATATCCGCCGCAACGACCGCATTTCTACTGCATTAACCCTACTCTCATGCGTATTCTGACATATCCACGTTTCGCTTCCATATTTTTTTATAACCTGTCAGAATTTATTGACATGCCTTTGACAGAAAATTCTTTTAAATAGTTGTATAGTTTTGTGGTCTTATGCCTTCTACTGTATGTTCCTATGTGTGTTCCTATGCTCCTTTGTCTACGATGCATGGTGTTAATAGAACTATTGTTATTATGTAGAATTTGTTAACTGACATACCAAAATATAACGATTGTTATATAGGTGAAATATACAAATACAATTATACAAATATTTTTATATCATGTGATTGTCACTTCGGTTATTTCAGCCAACAACATTCCTCATTAAATACGTTAAACGTTTTAAATTTTATCAAAATCGCATCAGTAATATATGTGTGTATAAAAGATGAACAAACAGACATACATACTCGTACATACAAAGTTTCTTTCACATATATAAACCTAGTATTTATTTATTTATTTTGTGGTAGAAAGTAATTCTTATTGCAACAGAATAAAATATGTATGTATGTTAAATATAACTTAAATAATACAGTGTAAAAGTACTCTAATGATATGTTATCAGATAGTAATATTTATTTTCGGATAATAAACCTATTATAACCAGATAAGAAATTGATGCTGCGGCGGCAATTCAGGCGCAAAGGCGAGATTGTTATTATTGTTATTATTGATTTCGTTATTTACTGTCACTTTTAGCTCGAGTTTAGCTTATTACGTAAAAGTACAGAATATTTACGAATTTGACATTATTATTAAATTCCATTTAAATACGTTTACAAAGGCAAAAAATAATGCCTACAATGTATTTTCTAACTTCTATCTTTTGGGATGTTTTCTCTGATGGGTAGAGTCCTAAATGTAGACATCCGTCAGAAAACCAAAGTTAGCCTTCAAAATTAGTAAGTTGAAGTGGCAATAGGCCGGACACGTCTGTCGCAGAACCGATGACCGATGGAGTAGACGAGTTCTGGAGTGGAGACCACGTACAGGAAAAGGTAAAGTGGGAAGACCACCAGCCAGATGGACGGATGACCTGAAAAAGGTCGCTGGTGGGGGCTGGATGAGGGTGGCAAAAGATCGTGTGAAATGGCGAGCCTTGGGGGAGGCCTACATCCAGCAGTGGAGAGACATAGGCTGATGATGATGATCTTTTGGGAAAGTGTGAAATTAAGGGTAGTGCCGAAATTAAAATTAACCAATATCTAATACTCGTATACACATACTAGATAAGAAGAAATGCTTACACCGTTACATAAATTACAAATCTCTATATATATATATATATTAAACTGAATGTGTGTGTGTATGTATGTTCCTTATGCATTTCAAAACTACTTGACCGATAGGGATGAAACTTCGGGAATATGTTGTGTGAACATCGGCGAAGGTTTCTGACATAGTACTACTGTTGTCCAATAAGCGTTGATTTGTAGGGTATACCGACCGAGGGTACATTCATTGACTGTCAGGCGGTACGAAGTTCGCCGGGACAGCTAGTATACTCATAAATAAACCCATATACTTATAAATAATAGCATATACGCTTAGATGGCGACTCTTGTTTAGTAGTAGTAATAGTGCAGTGATCAAGCGTTTGAAAATGACAAACGCGCGTGTAGCCTATGGTATCTTGTTCCACTGGCGGGCTGTAGACACAGTAAACGAATCTGAATATCTACTAAAGAAGTGAGATAGGATTTAATTTTTTAATAAAGAACGAATTGGAAGGATTCTGGAGATCAGAGCATGTATTCAAAACGGGATTAAAGATATGCAGGAGCAAAGAGTTGTTCAGGATACTGGAGGAGGTGACAGATATTCGAAAGCGGATAAGAGGCCATTTTAAGTCATTAAAATATCCAGAGACTTCGGAATAGCAGATATCTGCATTGTCTATTATGGGAAGAAACAGCGAACTGATAAGCAGGAGAGATCACTGCTCAAGTCCTAGGTATGTATTTAACATGCTGTAGTAAGTGGAGCATAGTCTCCTCGTCGACCAACACCTGCGTCTTCGAAGGGTTTTCCAGCAGTCCTAAGTTTTGAGACTGTATTTAAATATCTACAAGAACCTTAATAATTTTAAAACTGGCATCTTGAAGTGAATCAAAAGTCACAAACATCGTCGCCGTACAGAAGGAACTGAAGAGCATTAATGATCATGTTTATGAAAACAGAGAAGAGCAAGGGAGATAACACGCCACCTTGTGGGACACCAGCAGTAACCGAACACCAGTCCGAGTACGTATCATCTATCCGAATATGTTTCTGACATCTGCGAAGATAAGAGTGTAATAGAAATACTACATTCTGTGGAATATTAAGGAGAATATCGCGATCTTACCAATTAAAGGCGTTACCAAAGTCTAACAACATGAGGTGTGTGAGTTTTTTTAACCCTCATAGTAATCCTGATGTCATCAGTAATTTTTGTGAGGGGTGTGCTATGAGAAGGTCGAAACTCAGATTGAAAAGGATTTAAAAGTTTATTTTAAGATAAAAATGTAGCATACTTGCGATATACCACACTTTCCAGTACTTTAGATAGAGAGGAAAGAATTGACAAAGTGTCAAAAATTACCAAAATCCGTAGAGCATTACTTATCACATTATAATTAATGATTTTACAAAATCCGTATAATTAATTAAAAGTTACCTAAATGACGGAACAACTATAGCACGTAACTGTCAGATGCAGTTGATAATTCAATTAAAATAAATTCCAACGAATTTTATCAATTATTTCATTTACGTACAAAAGGCATTAACATAATTAAGATAACGCTGTTGTTTGCATTCCTCGCGACATATTTGTTTTATTTTAAACTCATTTTAACGGTCCACGTTTAATTTAATGAATTACATTGATAAACCCTCATTAAATAACTACCTATATATTTTATTAATTTAGGTTAATTTGGCAATAGTATGCTGCAGGCACTAGGAATAAACCAACGTCTTACCTCAACTGTACAATCACCCATTCTCACTTTCTTCATCAATTGCCTGGTATACTTGAAAACAATAATTTAAACATCCAAACAAATTATCATTTGTCTCTTTGTACTAACAATTTAACAAATAAATAACGATAATTAGTTTGAACATCTCTCAATTTCAATACAACAGTCGAACAAAGAATGGGACCAATTAGTTTCAAGCAAAACATAAGTTGTGGAACTTTTAACGAATATGAAAGGCAATTACTGATGGCGCCCGCCTGATGCTAAGTTACCTAATTGACCCTGAGTTTTGGACCTTTGTTCCTGTTTGACCTGAAAATCATAATTCATTTTTATTCATTACAGCCCCTAGAACCTCCACTGTTGAAGATGGGCATTCCAGAACATATATCTAGAGAATTTGGCCTACACTCGCCACGCTGGCCAGACGGGTTGGCAAGGATCTGATGTCAATTTTGTTAATGACAATTTATTAACGATTCCACAAGTTGGTATTAGTGGAACCGGGACCGACGGACTCTCCGAGGCACGGGAACGGTGTTGTTGTAAATCTATTTATTTATTTTTATTGACAAATGTACGTAAGAAAAGTTTATTTCTCATTGGTACATACCAGGGGGGGGGGAAACGTTAAGGAAAGCGTTCTTACAATTGAACCACCACCGCGCCTGACCTGAATATCACTTACGGTGAAATGAGTGAGGCGGGCCTCATCGATCGGACACTACTGTTCCCAAGGCTTGTTCACCTGCTAAGCTGCCGACGCTTAAGATAAAACGCGCAAAGACTCGTTTAGTTATATTTCTTTTTATTTTTAAAATAATTTGGCTTACACTCACCTAGCTGGCCAAACGAGTATGCGAGGATCTGATGGCAGTTTATTAACGACTCTACAAGTTGGTATTAGTGAAACCGTGACCGACGGCTCTAACATGCTCTCCAAGCTAAGATAAGTTAACCTACTGGTCTTTTGCTAATACCTCATTCTTTGGACCTCTTTGCTCATTCGTCTCCCATTACCAGGAGTAAAATCATTCGAAACAAATTAATTATTGACATGTCAAAAATTCCTGTAATAGATTCATTAACATTCCGAGAATCGAACCGCGATCAATTTAATCCAAAAGATTTAAAGAAAGCATTCTTATAGCCTAACCATCACCGCTCATTATATTGTAACTTTGACGAAGGTCAAATTTTTAACTACTAAAACGTGTTTGACTTCCGTCGACACTGCGACATGTACGTACGTACAACCACTTCCGGTACTCAGTAAATTAACACTCCATGCAGCGAATCCACTTCATATTGGATAAAACGTCTATTGCACGAGATTTAGGACTTGTTATAGGTATATACGATGTCTAAATCCACATAAGGTAATTATAAAATTTTACTATAACTGCCTCCGAGGTCTAGCGGTTAAGTCCGTGGATTTAGACTCGGAGGTACCGCGTTCCATTCCTGGTCGAGACACAAAAATATTTATTAATGTAAATAAATACATTTAAATAACATTCAACCCCGAAAGGAAAACGGTCGTGATGATACATTACTATAAATACTAAGTAAGTATCATCACGACCGTTTCTCTTCGGGGTGATCAGAAACAACGCTTATAAAGAAGCGAATTCACATTTAGCCAACTTTATTATAGGCCAATCATGACAACTGGCAAGCTCGTCGATGTCTTCAGCTTACCAAACTCGAGAATGTCACAAATAAATTTTAAAAAAAGACAGCTTGTAAAGACCTCAGGAGACAAGAGGGCTGGGCAATGTTTGGGATCAGCATTGCGATGGAATAATATACTATATGGAATTTATTAAAGTATCAGTATCATCACGACCGTTTATCCTTTGACGGTGGTCAGAAACCACGCATATAAAGCAGCGGATTCACATTAAGCCAACTTTACTATAAGCCAATCATGACAAGTGGCAAGCTCGTCGATGTCTCCAGCGTACCAAACTCGAGAAATATCACAAATAAATTAAATATTAATTGTTTTTATTTACATTTATAAATATTTTTGTATCCTGACCAGGAATCGAACCCGGTACCACCGAGTCTAAATACTAAGTCGTCATTATTATTTTTAATATGCACCTAATTATATTACATGTTGTCAGAGGGTTGTTAGGCCTTGTGTGTATCTTGCTCGCACATATCAACATTTCAAATGCAAATCTTATAAACCACTTAATTTTGAAACCAAAGTCTTAAATCTGCGGTAACTAAATAAGAAAATAAATAATTACCGACTTTAAAATATGAAATAGGATATTTTTCAAAAAGATTGTTTAATTTATTTCCGAGACCAAGGAGAGGGTTTTGTAATAAATTTTATTTATGAAATTGTAAACGGATGTACCCTTTGTCGGAGACTTCCTTTAGTCTAATTTCTGTTACCCGCCGTTTCCGACATAAAATGATTTCAATTATGTCTCTATCAAGCTTTTAAATGGCCTATTCTGTAACTCGAGACCGAATCGAGAAGTGTTTTTTTATTTTATATATACTAGCAATACATGTGACCTTGGGCCCACCTGATGGCAAGTGGCGTGCGAGGTCCATGAATGTCTCTAACACTATGCCGGCTTGACTGGACATGAACGCAATTCGAGCCTGATCCCGAAACGTGTGAATACACTCTACTGGGTTTATCGGCACGAACGGTGGATATTTCCCTGCCCCAGTAGACTGAGCAAACCACATTAGGCTCAGTATGAGTGGCGATATTTTTAGGAAAAATTCTCTTCACCGTAACTTGATATTTTTTTAAATAGATAGGTAATTCTTTATTTTTATTTAGATTATAATATAAAATTATTTGCTATTTAAAAAATTCCTGCCTCCGTGGTCTAGCGGTTAGGTCCGTGGATTTGGACTCGGAGGTACCGGGTTCGATTCCTGGTCGGGACACAAATATATTTATTAATGTAAATAAAAACATTTTTTTTTATTTCTCGAGTTTGGTACGCTGGAGACATCGACGAGCTTGCCACTTGTCATGATTGGCCTATAGTAAAGTTGGCTAAATGTGAATCCGCTTATTTATAAGCGTGGTTTCTGACCAACACCAAAGGGTAAACGGTCGTGATGATACTGATACTTTAATAAATTCCATGTAGTATATTATTCCATGGCAATGCTGATCCTTTGGGCCAAATATTGCCCAACCCTCTTGTCTCCCGTGGTGTTTACAACTCTTTTGACAACGCCTTCATAGTCTCCTGTGCACTTGGACCCCACGGCTCTTAAGTTTCCTATTAAATTATTTAGTATTTTATATTTTATTTTATAGAATAAATAGTTGCAGTTGACAACGATAGTGATAGTTGATTAAATTGCGCTTAAAGATACACTTGCTACAAAAGTCATAATTGAAGCCGTATGTACATTAACTTCTAATATAATTAGATTCCTATTCAAGTGAAATTGTACCTTGAAATAATTTAGACAAATAGTTCAAACTAACTCACTTCCGTTTCCAATTTAGAAAATTTAATTACTTACTCGGGTTGGGACATTTTAGACGTCATAATTACGTCATAGCTTACAAATATATTAATATTTTAATACTTTCTCCCTATACGCTGCAAGATGCCTGCACAGAGGCCAGCAAGGTCTGCGATCAACATATTGGTTTTTGCAGTGTGCAGACGAACTAGGCCACCACGCTTTATGCTACCAAAAAGTGCCGTCTGGATCTCAAGACACCATGCAATTAATGACATCATGTCAAGGGCGCTAACACCTGCTAACAGGCTTCCTGATACAAACGAGGCTGTGCACTGGTTTAGGATGCCACAAGTGTTGACACACTCAATCCGTCACATGTAACATCTAGCAATAAGAAACCCGGGGTCGCTGCAGAGTCAGCCACACGCCTTAAATTTCATCTCGTTTGCAGTCGAAACAATAGGTCCGTGATTCGAGAAGGCTTTGGCGTTCTCTTGTGAGCTTGGGGAAAAACTCCGCTTAGCGACCGACGGGTGACTCTTTGAGTAGAGAATATTTTGTACAAAGGATCAGCCTCGTCGTTTAACGGGGGAATGCAGCGAGTGTGCTCGGCACACTACGCTCATTTTTTGGAGCAATTTTAGTATTTAATTTGTAGTTTAGTTTATTTATAATTTAGTACCTCTTTACTGTTATATTATATATTGTAAAAGTTATTTTTTCGAATAAATGTAGTAATTGAAATAATAATTAAACAAACGTTCACAAAACTCTTTAAAAAATATTATGTCATAAGATAGTTGTGGCATGTGTTGTGACATGTTGTGGTCACCTGTTACTGGGGTACCATTCACTAATGTTTTTTTTACTGTTTGCTTCTATTGATAGAATTGGATTTAATGTGTACTCTGTTGGTGATCCTAATTAAATAAATAAATAAATAGAGCTAAAGCGCCCTACACAGACGTAATTCATACCTAATCAGAGCATGCAACAAATTCAATGAGCTTATAATTGGGTATGTTTGAGGTATATACGAGTATATACATTACCATAATCGGCAATACACTGTCATAGACTAATTAATTCTGACACGGTTAATCTAGCTTTAATTGTCACGTATTTGCCTGTGACGAAACGGTACTATGGCTAATCTAGATAAACCCCTAACCCAGTAAAGGCAAGCGATCATCTGCTTTGATAAATTTATCTTAATTATTACTTAGTTTAGTTCAGGTAGACCGAGGGTCAAGGCAGACTGAAGATTAGATAACATTTACGGTAACAGTGTTGTTTCAGGACCTTAATAGTTAATAAATTGTAAAATTATGTGGTCGTTTAATTATGATTGTGTGTACACCCTTTAACAAGTCAACAAGCAAAGTCTGAAAAACAGACATTAAATAAAAAAAAAGGTCTGAGGATTAAACCAATCGTCTCAGAATTAATTAGTCTAAGATTTTATTGTTTGATTTAATGTTATTAAGAATACTTATTATTACTAAAAGTAAAGTATTATCACGACCGTTTTCCTTTCGGGGTGCTCAGAAACCACGCTTATAAATAAGCGAATTCAATCATGGCAAGTGGCAAGCTCGTCGATGTCTCCAGCGTACCAAACTAGAGAAATATCACAAATAAATTAAATATTAATTAAATGTATTGATATACATTAATAAATATTTTTTGTATCCCGACCAGGAATCGAACCCGGTAACTCCGAGTCTAAATCCACGGACTTAACCGCTTGACCACGAAGGCAGTTATGATTACTACTATTATATTATTATTGTTTTTGGGTTTATATAAATATATATATTTTTTTAAATTTAGATATTAATGTCTTTCTGTATTTTATTCTTGATGTTTACTGCATGCTGTGTACAAATGCCCTCAAGCCCAGTCAAGCCGGCATAGTGTTAGGGAATGTACCTCGCGTGCCACTTACTATCAGGTGGGCGCAAGGACATATGTAGTGCTAGTTATAAAAAAAAAAAAAAAAAAAAAAAACGTAATTTGCGAAAATAACAAACATTTTGTAAAGAATAAAATAATAATATTATATATACTTGGCAAATCTCTGGTGTGGGATGCGACGTGTGTAGACACATTAGCTCCATCTCACATCCAGGCGACCTCGTCAGGCGCGGGGAAAGCGGCGTTTTCGGCGGAGAACCTCAAATTGCGCAAATACGCCAACCTTGGTATCGGTTACGAATTTGTGCCGTTTGGGGTCGAGACGATGGGCCCATGGGGACCGTCAGCGAGGCGCTTGGCCAAGGAGTTGTCAAGGCGGCTGACAGAAAGGTCTGGAGACAGGAAGGCTGGCAATTATTTTTGCCAACGTATTAGCCTCGCTATACAGAGGGGAAATGTTGCCAGTCTCCTTGGGACTATCTCGGATGGGACGTCTCTAGATGACATTTTTTATTTATAGGTTAGTTTATTTTTAATTTTATTATTTAGGTAGTTTTTAATTTATATTTAATGTACTTTTAATTTTATTAACTTCGAATAAATAACTAAATTATGTGCATATAAGTAAAAAAAAAAAAAAAAAAAATTATATATTATATACTTTCTTAAACCTAAATTTCATATTTTCATACAAACTTTTGTTTGACGTAACAATAAATCGACATGTTTTTACCTTGAAGATAACTATTTGCTCAGTTCAATAAATTCGACATTAATGGAAGCGAGGATTTTATCGAATTATATCGAAAATACATATTTTATACTAAACATGTTTTTTTTCTATCACTACAGGCATATCACTAAATTCGATGTGACAGTAAATTATAACCTTCAGGAAAATTCTTGCCAATATAAAGGACCAACAGGGCTATGACGTATACAATACGGCAACTAAAAAAATATGACGTGTCTCTTTTTTTTTTAATACTAGCACTATATGTGTCCTTGCGCCCACCTGATGGTAAGTGGCGCGCAAAGTCCATGAATGTTATTTTATTTTAATTTTAAGTATTTTGTAAGTAGGCATAGGACAATAAATATAATGTATTCTGCGCTTTTACATGTCAAAAAATTTAATCAATATAACGAAAAGCTTATTTTCTGGGAAATAGCTTGTATTTGGAGCAGCACATTACAACCCAAATATACATAATTATAATCTTAAAATTATAGCTGCTGTAAATAGGCATTGTCATATTATAAACTAAGACATACACAATTATAAAATAAATACACCAAGGATTATAGCTGCGGTAATAAGGCATTGTCATACTACAAGCTAAGACGAAAACAATTATGAGGATGTCACTAAGATTATAGCTGCTGTAAAGTGACATTGTCATACTATAAGCTAAAACATTAAACATTAAACGTTACTGGAGCAACTGAAATCAGACAATGACATCAGTCCCTAACACTATATTGTATATTGTATTTATAATTTTGTTATTTTATTGTTTCTCTTTCCAAATGTTGGTTATCATGTACTGCTCCAGATTCACCAATATGTACTATAAAATGATATTGTTTTATATCAATATTGTAAAAATTGACGTGTAAAAGTGCAGAATACATCTCTTTTTGTCCTATGGCTACTTGCAAAATAAACGAATTGAATTGAATATGCCGGCTTGACTGGGCATGACTGCAATTCGATCCTGATCCCGAAACGTGTGAATACATTTTACTTCCCAGCCCCGGCAGACTGGGCAATAAACTTTATTATTTTTTCTATTTTACGTGAATAAAGATATTTTGACTTTGACTTGACAATTTTTAAAATGTGTTTTATTACAATTACTTATGGATTCCTGAAATAAACCTTTGGATTTTTGATGGGGTCTAAATCGCAATAATTCTACTTTGAATTTTGGCTCGGGAACGCTGCAGTTTTTCCCGGACAACCCGTTGTTCGACTTGGCTTAAAATTCGTTCAAGTAGAGTTTGCATTCAATTTAAGCAAAATTCTGTAAAGAAAAAAAGCGCTTGCTTTGCTTTGCTTTCAAATCGAACACAGTCTTCGTATTATTAAGTGACGTCACTCACGCTGACTAATGTTTTAAAGGTGTTCTACAATGTAAAATAATGTATTTTTTATTTCAAATATAAATAAGTATTTTTTTTACAATAGTTTTTTATTTCAATAGTTATTTATGGAACGAGCTTCCAAGACGGCATTAACGGAATCATACAGTATTTGGTTGGGTAGGGAGAGAAGTAGAATGGTGGATGGTGAGCGTATTATCGCGCAATAAAATAAAAAAGGGAGGCCTTCTTTTCTTAACCAGCCTATTGTCGGTCGCAAGCCCAAGACACCATTCTTCTCATCTCTTACGCACGGTGAATCCATGGAATGTTTAAAATTTGTCTTCTTCCCCTATTGCCAATCTGTCAAAGATTTGTTTTAAGTATGTAATATTCATGTATTTGTTAAATTAATACTTTTATGCAATTGTATTTATTTTGCGATTGTGAAAGTTTTTTTTTTGTCTTCTCATAGTGCACCAGTAAAATGAAATCAAACGAAACGAAATGATATACAAGTATATTAATTGCCCCTGCAATAATCTAACTTGTTAGTATAAATTTATGTCCCAACACTATAAAAAATATTTAATTGCACATTAAAATATACAAAATAAAATTAATTACATAGGCGAGCTTAATACCTTGTAGGTATTTTCTAACAGCCAACCTTTGTGAGAACAACATAAGAAATTGTGGGATGCAGAGTTAGAACGATAGAAACATACATTATTTATTTTGTTATTTTTTTTAATGTCAATCTTATATTCTTATATATAGGTCAAAACAATACACCTAGATAAGAAAGAGTGTTTTGACTATGTAATCCTTTGAACTAAACTTTTAGTTATTCCGGTTTTAATGGTAAATATTATGTGTCTATTGAGAGAAAAAAAAACCCATTACTTGAAGACAAATTTCTAAGCATTCCATGGATTCACCGTGCGGGTGCCGGGTCCATCGTGTGTGGGTAAGAGATGAGAAGAATGGTGTCTCGGGCTTGCGACCGACAATTGGCTGGTTTAAGAAAAGGAGGCCTCCTTTTTTTTTCTATTTCGCGATAATACGCTCACCATCCACCATTCTACTTCTCTCCCTACCCAACCAAATACTGTATGATTCCGTTAGTGCCGTCTTGGAAGCTCGTTCCATAAATGTATTGACGGCAGACCTGCTTAGGCCCAATTCTTTCAGTAAGTGATGCAAAGATTTTGCTGGAACTCCTCTTGCACCAACTTCCACTGCGTAAAGCTGAGTCTTGAACCCGTTCCTGATCATTTCTTCTGTGAGATCATAATATTTATTCGACTTCATGTTGTGGTCTTTTGGAATATTTGATTCCCACGGAACGGTAAGTTCAATAAGGATAACTTTTTTCAAGTTCCGAGAAAACACTAAGATGTCTGGCCTATAGGCTGATACAGCTAGTTCATCTGGGATCCTATAATGGTGTTCAAATGTATCCATGAGAATTTTCCAGTCTGATGCGGCGCCAAGGATCGAGGTGGGCTTGCATTTAGTTTTCGTGCTTTGCCCTTCCTTTACAAATGTGGTCAAAGTTTTATTTGTAGTCAGTCCCTTTCTGGCTCTTGCAATAGAAAGACTTACTGCTTCACGGATAACACCTAGGACTTTGTCATGTCGGCGTGAGTAATAGCCCTTTTCTAGGAGAGTAACGCACCCTACAAGTGTGTGTCTAGCAGTTCCTATGGCAGCACCACACAATGTACAGTTCTTTTCCGTAGCTTTTCCCCACCTTACCAGATTACTCTGGTCCGGGAGGGACATTTGAAAAGCGTTTAGGTAGAACTTTAGCAACGCCGGAGACCAATCGTACATTAGTGTGCGCCACTTTAGGGCTGGAGGGATGCAAAAATCGCCCAAAGTTAGCCAGTCATTTTGAACTTCTAGAGTCATCGCGTGCACTCTGTATTCATGCTCTTCATCTTTCCTGAGGAAGGATTTTATAACCTCTTTGTCACTTTCTTTTTTCTTCCAGCCAATGCCTCTTTTGTCAGTCTGGGCACCTGTCATGAATTTCTTGAAGAATAGTAGTCTCGGTTCCATATCTGAGACCAGAGGGTCTTTTGGAAGTGATGAAATTGTATTATCCTGGGAGCTGGTTAGAATTTGATATTTGCTTATACGTAGATGTTTGTATAATTCAGATGGTCTTTTCAGATCCATTCCGAAGTTTCTCCGTCCTCTAAAGAATGTTGAGGAGTCAGCACCCTGGGCTAATCCAAGCCAAGACTTCAATGTTCTTATGACGTCCGCGTCCAGACTTGATAGTAGGCTTTTTTATAGTTTATTATTATTTAAGTATTTCTGTTGTGCTTATTAATCTTAATTAAATTATTAATCTTAACTCTATAAATTATAAAATTAGTTTTTAATGCGCGTAGTGTGTAAGAGAAGACAAATTTCGTCATGATCGTAGAACAGTGACGGATCTGCTATATTTAAAATTTTCATGACGGCCATTCAAAGTTAAATAACTGTTTTTTTGTCACTTCTTTTTTAATATTTAATATTAATATTTAAATTAATATACTAGTCTCATAATAAGTGCAAACCTTCTAGATTTCATTTTGGAGCCCTTTCTAATATTTGCACTATAAATTACAGACCACAAACAATATAAAACTATACTTATATAAAATCAGATTTTTTTTAATCCAACACTGTTCTACGATCATAACGATTTCTAAGCATTCCATGGATTCACCGTGCGGGTGCCGGGCCCATCGTGTGTGGGTAAAAGATGAAAATAATGGTGTCTCGGGCTTGCGACGTTTATCTAGGATACGCAATAGGCCTGCAGATTTAACGCCACATTCACCTGTTACTTCTCACTCGCATCCATACAGACACGAAGAAGTCACTATTTTCTATTTTCAGAAAAATATTATTGGTATTTACAATAAAATATGGAATCATAGTAACATGCAGAATTATAGAACTGTATTGTGATAAATGGCGGGGATTCTATCAAGACTTCAACAGCCTGCAGTCGGTATATTTCAGCAAAATCTTTGCACTACTTGCTGAAAGAATTGGATCTAAACAGGTCTGCCGTCAATACATTTATGGAACGATCTTCCAAGACGGCATTAACAGAATCATACAGTATTTAGTTTGGTACATTCAGTATTTAGTACATTGTATAATTTGTCTCGGCCTGGGTGTCTATATGTATAATATGTATATATTTACAAAAAAAAAAGTATAATATGTAGTTTATCAACCATCTAGTTTCCGTTACACAAGCCTCGTAGCTTACCACGGAAACTAGATGGTGCCGTGTGACCTGTCTGGAAATATTAAAAAAAAAAAAAAAAAAAAAACTAGTTTCCGTTACACAAGCCTCGTAGCTTACCACGGAAACTAGATGGCGCTGTGTGACCTGTCTGGAAATATTTTAAAAAAAAAAGTTAGACTAATCTTTAAAAGGCTAATAATCACGATCAAAATTGAAGGCAAGAGACCCCGTGGCCGATGTAGTGATCTGAACAAATCCGCACCACACTCAACACACACAATGCAATAAATAATGCCGCAGTGTGCAGACCCGGATGGCGCAGCATTATCCGGGACAAAGCGATCTGTGGAGGGGGTCACGACCCTCAGCAATGAGGGAAACGATGGAAGTAGGAGGAAGAGGAGTCGGTCGCAAGCCCCAGGTACCATTATTCCCCTCTCTCTTTCCCACATACAATGAACCCACATGGTTAATCCATGGAATACTAAGAAATCTTCTTTTTGGAACGAGCTTTCAAGACGGGATCAGTGGAATTAATTTTGTGATATGAATCTACCCATATAGCACAAACGTACTGTTCAGCCAGTGCGAAACATACGACCGTGCCAACTCGCGACGAAAATGTCGAATAAACAGTTCGTTCGTTCGTTTAAATTTAAATTTCCGTTAACAGGAATGTAGGTACGTAAAAGTAAAAGAAAATAAAGTATTATAAGGACCGTATCCGTTCTGGGGTGGTCACCGACAACGGTTTTTAAGGAAGCTGGTTCATATTTAGCCAACTTTACTATAGGCCATGGATGCACAGACCGCGGCCCGCGGGCCGCATGCGGCCCGTGGGTCGAATACTGGTGGCCCGCCGACAGCAAAAATAATACTCTCGTGCATTCGAAAAATATTGAATTCTATTCCAGAATAAAACAAAAAAAAATATGTTCGAAAAGTAATGTGAAACTCGCGCGCGCGCAATTTGAATCTAGCGCCCAAAATTGCTAAGTCAAGTAACATCGCTCGCTATAGAAATCAAGAATTTTCTAGCGCGGTGAGCAAGCGAGATAGATATAGTCCCGTATTCCCGATTGCTCGCGTATCTACACGAAGCTTCCAGAGTCGTTTGCGCGGTATAAAAATCACGTTAACCGCAGCGGCCGAACAGTTCGCTTTTCATTTGAGTGAAGTGTCAACAACAGAAAGAAATAAGCGCGAAAATACAAAGCGAAGTAATAAGTGATTGAGAATAAGTGCAGTTTATTAGTGTTTTTGGGAGGCAATAGTTCTAGTGTAGATTTTAACTCGACTAGCCGGTGTCATATATTTTGATCCACATTCAACGTAGATTTCCTGTTGCAGTGTTAACCCGTCAAGTGCCGTGTATAATTGTGTTGTGAAAACGTAAGTAAAACTCTGTTATTAATAAGTGTTTCCCTACCTATTTAATCAATTTTAATCAAATTTAGCTTTAATGTTGGCTAAATATTAAAATAAACAAAGAAATTACTATTTTTATAAGAATTTCTCTAACTGTAATAATTACGTCATTATTTCAGATAAAATCTGTATAAAAATCTTAAAATTTCTGAGAAATAATATTTAATCAATTATTTTTGATAATTTAAAAAAGGATAGGTAATTTAAGTGGGTACTGTAATTGTTTTTAGGTGCTGTGTTAATCCTAGCCAGGATTAGAACGCAACATGGAGAAGCCAGGACCTAGTAAAAAACGTAAGGTTAAAGATGAAAATCGGCAGTTTCAAGAAATTTGGACTGAGAAATACTTTTTTGTATGGTCGCATAACAAAGTCGTTTGTTTAATTTGCAAGAATTCTGTTGCGATTGCAAAGGATTATAATGTAAAAAGGCACTATGAAACGCAGCATCCTTCTTTTACCAAGTTTACAGGCGAATTAAGAAAGCAAAAAATGTTGTCTTTAAAACGGGAGCTTATTGGTCAGCAAGCTATGTTTACAAAACACATTCAAGATTCAGAAACGGCTACAGAAGTTAGTTATGAAATTTCTCGAATGATAGCAAAGCGAAGTCGCCCCTTCAATGATGGCGATTTTGTAAAAGAATGCATGGAAATTGCCGCTAAGAAAATGTGTCCAGAAGCAGCAAAAAAGTTTGAGAAAATTCAACTGAATCGTATGACTATCCAAAGACGAATTATGTCCTTGTCAGGTAATATTGCGGAACAATTAATTGAAAAAACTAAGATCATGGAATTTTTTTCATTAGCACTCGACGAATCGACTGATATTAGTTCCACAGCTCAACTTCTCATATTCATACGAGGTGTTACTCAAGATTTTGAAGTCTTCGAAGAGTTATTAGGAATGTGTTCATTGAAAGGTCAAACCAAAGGAGTTGATATACTCAATGGACTTTTGGACGAGTGTTCAAAAACTGATTTGGACTTATCTAAGTTATCGGGAGTTGCGACTGACGGTGCTCCTTCCATGATTGGTATCAATTCCGGGCTAGTTACTTTGCTGAAAAAGCACCTGCAAGAAAAAAACATAAACACTGAAGATCTCATGCAGTTTCACTGCATTATACACCAGGAAGCCCTCTGTTCTGAAAAAAATGAATTTCAAAATGTAATGAAAGTAGTAGTTTCGACTGTAAATTTCATAAAATCACGAGGACTCAATCACAGACAATTCAAACAATTCCTTGATGACATCGAAAGCGAATACGGAGATTTACTGTATTATACAGAAGTAAGGTGGCTAAGTCGTGGATTGACACTGGAACGATTTCTAAATTTAATAGAAGAAATTGGAATATTTCTGGCGGAAAAGCAAAGGGATGTCCCGGAACTTAAAAATCCTGATTGGTTGTGTGATTTAGCTTATTTAGTTGACATTACAAATCATTTGAATGTCTTGAACACACGGCTTCAAGGCAAAAATCAACTGATATCCCAGCTCTATGCTCATGTAACATCCTTTCAATGCAAGCTGACACTTTTCAGATCACAATTGAATTCTGGAAATTATAATCATTTTCCGAATTATAAGAAAATGGCTGAAAAATTCAACAAAACTGCGATTAATTTCAGTTATGTAGAAAAGCTAGATATTTTGATTCAATCTTTTGAAGACAGATTTTCGGAGTTTAAAAAAGTGAAACCTCTGTTGGACATATTCAGCAATCCTTTCACTATTTCAGTTGAAAATGCGCCAGAGTCAATGCAGTTAGAAATTATCGACATTCAAAATGACCAAGATTTACGCAACAAATTCAACGAAGGAGACTTGCTGAACTTTTACCGCTGCATTGATAAAAATATGTACGAAGAGTTGCGCATAAACGCTCTGAAATGTGCCAGCTTATTTGGTTCTACCTATATATGTGAACAAACTTTTTCAATACTAAATAATAATAAAACAAAAAATCGAAACCGCCTTGCAAATGAAAGTTTGGAAGCAGTTTTACGTGTTGCTACAAGTAAATTTGAGCCAAATATAAAAAAGATTGAAAGCACTATGCAGTGCCACGCTTCAAATTAATAATTTCTTTTTTAATTTTAATAAATTTTTATCAATTCTTTATTGTCTTTAACTACCTATACCTACTTCTGGCGGCCGGCCCGCTATCAGTTCATGATTTGGCCGAGTGGCCCCTAGTATTAATAAGTCTGTGCAACCCTGCTATAGGCCCTTACTGACAAGTGGCAAGCTTGTAGAAGACTCGATCGTACCGAACTAGTGAAAAATATTACAAATAAATTTTTGACACCCAATTGAGACTCGAACCAGTTACCTGCGCGTCTTAGATACGGACTTATATTTATTTTTAATATTATTTTATACTAGCACGACTTGTGACCTAGCTCCCACCTGATGGTAAGTGGCGCGCGAGGTACATTAATGTTAGGAACTGGAATCAGACACTTATGACCGTAAGTAACACTATGCCAGCTTGACTAGGCATGGCGGCAATTCGAGCCTGGTCCCGAAACGTGTAAATTTACTGGGTTTATCGGCACGAACGAATTATCATCTATTTAATTTATTATTCCGCAGGCAGATTAATTATTTTAGTAAGTAAGTACAAAAATTATGCTAGAATTCCTCTCGCACTTCCGTAATAATAAATAATATTTATATATTTTCTAAAAAATTTGTATTAAGAAAATACTCACTTTTCCGTACACAATAACTAAGTGAAGTATGACGAACTCGCGAATTGTCACAGATGTGTGGATATTTTATCGTGAACAAAAATGTCTTATTACTGCAAGAAATACACCAAGTTAATACCAGTAGAGTTACGACTCAAAGAGAACTATGCAAAATGTGACTAATATTGGCAGGACCATAGATTGGTAAAATAAAAAATACTATTTAATTTATTTGTGATATTTATCGAGCTTGGTACGCTAGAGACAACGACGAGCTTGCCACTTGTCATGATTGGCCTATAGTAAAGTTGGCTTAATGTGAACCCGCTTTTTTATAAGCGTGGTTTCTGACCACCCCGAAAGAGAAACGGTCGTGATGATACTTTACTTTTTACTCATTTAAAAGCTTCGTCATCACTTTGTCAATCAGACAGGCTCCGTCTTTAAATATATTCAAACATTTATTAATTACACACTTTCTCAAAAAACAAAATGACATTAAATTTACACATCCTGACATAGATAATTATTATATTAATTATTTTGTATGGTATGGCAGACCGAGACTCACCTAACACGATCAGATAAATAAAACAATGTGAAGGTTTAAAAAGCCATCGAAACAAAAGGGCATGTATGAAGAGGTTGATGAATGTTGAAGAAGCGAAAGATGTATGTCGTGATCGTGACAAGTGGCGCCTAATTGTCTCTGTCTTTGCAAGGGATTAGGCGTGTAGATGTGATGATGTTTGACATATTTATATATTATTTATACTTACTATAGTATATTTATGATTGATTTAAACTATTATTATTATTTCTTACCCAGCATTTTATAATAACTTCTCACTCTCCCGAGTTGGCGAGGTTCTGATGTATTTTTTTTAATAACAATTTATTAACGATTCCATAAGTTGCTATTAGTGGGACCGGTGCGACACCTCGTTACTATGCCCTTGACTAAAACCTTAGCCTTAAAAGCCGTAGGGCTAGCAAACAAACTATAGTCTAGGGAGGTCACAATTGATCACTACTGGACGCAGGGACTTGGTGACGAGTAGACCTACCCTATTCACATATAATAATAGTGGAACCGGAGCTGACGGTGTAACGTACTCTCCAAGGCACGGGAAGATATATTTAATACTGCGAATATTTTTAATATCTTTGGTAGTGGTCCTGCGATAACGACGCACGCCAGCCGAGGACGAAGTTGTAATAACTTCCTGCGTTTATTCATTCAACTCAACTCCACTTTGTCATTTGTGTTTTGGTTGAAATGGATTAGGTTCGAGTCGCCATATACGATCTCATCTTTGGTAAAGTATACCTACTGGTTAAATTTTAATTCATTTAGTCAGCAAATAGAATACATTTAGAAACTTTCCGCGTCTAATTATATATATTTAGTTTAATATTTATTCTCTCCTTCTAACTCTGCACCCTACAATTTCTTATATCGTTCTCCCAAAGGTTAGCTGTTAGAGAATACCTACAAGGTATTAAGCTCGCCTATGTACTACATTTTATTTTGTATATTTTAATGTGTAATAAATAATTTTATTATTATTATTATATTTATTTACCCAACTTGGCGACGCAAAGAAGCGTTATGTTATTAGCCATTATGTTATTTGACATTTATAATTTTAATTGATTTTGGACATTCATTATAAAATAGTATTTAATTTAGATAAATAAGTAGATAAATGTTTTTTTATTATTTTTGTTTTAATAATAATGATAATACTATTGTTTAAAGTTTGTTTATTTTTTATTTATAATGTATTTGTTTGACGAAATGTTAATTATATTTGTAATATAGAATTATTGTATGCCTATTGTGGGCAGATTGTTTAAAATTTAAGTAATGTACATCATCTCTTTATACCAATGTAAACAATCTTGACAATAAATAATTTTGAATTTGAATTTAGCCTATGTATATATGTATGTTTGTTCCTTTGTTGCATACTTTAGACCAAACACGCGGGCCGATTTTCATGTTTTGTCTTAATCATGCGAGTGTTACTGATGATATAAATAAATAAATAAAAAATAAAATAAACATTAATTTTGCTACGATATGACAATTCACATTTTGAATTTTGTAAGCTAATCGAATAAATATCACTTTGAAAGAACAACTACAGCGAGCGTTATAAAATAATGTAAAACATAAAACTCCAGAACATAATCCTAAGAATTTTGTTTGAAACACGTAGACGCCTCCATTTAACGGCATCCGATGCATAATAGTCGATGGCATTCGATTATATGAATTCTTTGCCATGTGAAAAAGGAATTGGATCTCTCTAGATTCTTAAAAGGCTGTCATATCTGCGACCTTTTTACACGTGATGAGAATATGTAATGCGGTAACGTTCTTTATCAGGATATCCATTTAAAGCTTAGGCCTGAGCACACCGTGTGTATAATAATAATAATAATATCCAACATGTAACAAGCTCCTGTCGTGCTATAGTTCAAACTGATTACAAACATAGACACGATCAGGTATCTAACATAATTCATCAGAAATTAGCACACAAATACAAACTTACTGCCCTACTACAAATACACTCCTTACGTCGTTCTTGAAAAGAAGACTCATAAGCTTTACTTTGACCGAGCCATTCTCACAGATAAAACAATACATTACTATAGACCAGATATTATTACATTAGTAGACAAAATAAACAAAACGAAACATATAATTGACATTTCTATCCCAAATACACATAACTGACAAAAATTGAAAATATACCGACCCTAAAGATGAAATATCCCGCATGTGACACATGCGACACGTCACAATATTACTAATAGTCCTGTCATCTACAGGTGTCATTCCTATAAGCCTACAGCAATCACTTCAATTACATCATTTATACCCACACACATACATCTCATTAGTACAGAAAGCCACAATACTAAACACATACAGAATAGGAAATTCCTACAAACAGAACCAGATTAACATTAAAACTCTTATTCACTCACTTCCATAAATAATGCTCTCTTGGCTAAGGCCCGCGAGCATTACTAAAATCCGACCTGAAAACTAAGAGTTTAAAATATGAACCAAAAATAATAATAATAAACAAATAACTACACTTAGGAAATTCTTTCATTCTAAGTCTGTACACTTACAACTACACAATATCATAACAGAAATAGATTAAAAATATACACCTTTAAATTTACAAACTAAAGAAACGCAACCCAATGAAACAATTATTAGTATACAAGACAAAATAAATAAATGGTCAGAAAAGTCTCTACATGGTAGACACAGGACCGATCTTAATCAACTTCATGTCGACAAAGAAGCGTCGAAAAGTGGTAAATTGCAATACAAAATCAATAGTTTTAACGCACAATTACCGATGGCACATAGATAAATACCTTACAACTAAAATACATATAAAAATATCATTAACTTACGAGTAAGAATAATAAAAATAATTAATCTAAAGCATCTTCATCTTCTTGTGGTCATAGAAGTACCCATCAGGTACTGTGACCACCTTCTGAGGAGTACGAGAAGCTTCAGTGGACGGTATACATACATTATTGGTTCTGCGTGAAGCAAATCCACGAATGTATTTGTGGTACACAACACCGAGCGGCCAGAATTCCTTCTTCAGGTATACTAGACTAGACTAGACCGCCTCCGTGGTCTAGTGGTAACAAACGTTGCCGTGGACTCGGGAGGTCTTGGGTTCGATTCCCACTGGGGGCAAGTTGTACATTGTATAATTTGTCTCGGTCTGGGTGTTTATATATAATATGTATATATTTACAAAAAAAAAAGTATAATATGTAGTTTACCAACCATCTAGTTTCCGTAACACAAGACTCGTAGCTTAGCACGGAAATTAGATGGCGCTGTGTGACCTGTCTGGAAATATTTTTTATTTATTATTATTATTATTTTGAGGTGCTCTGACCGCACACGAATCCTAATGGCCTTGAATCCGGCGTCATCCCAATTAAACAACCTAACCTACCCACACTTATGTAGACTGCAATAGTGCTTCCAAAATAATCCAACATATAACGGGAGCTTGCAAAATTGGTGGAAGCGAAACGTTCGTGATGACATTTTTTCTTCACCATATTTATATTATGCTCAGCAAAGTCCAGGTAAGCATAATAATGGGCCTTAAACACCAGTCAAAACATTATTAGCACAACACTGACCACTTCATTTCCCAACAGATACGTAATCGTCGTAACGAACCGTGTATTATTGGAATTAGCTAATTTGGCTTCTATAATTAGATCGGTAACTGTTAAGTGTAATTTAGTGCTGGCAACTCTGCAAACAAGCTCCAGGATATTGACATTTAATTAGTTTAACGTCCAATGCTATTGCAGCCAAATTTAATCACCAGCTTTAACAAAAATCATGCCTGCTATGCATCTCACGACGATTTTAGCCTGTGGACTGTGGATTTACACACGGAAGTACCAGGTTAAATATATTTATAGAAATAGATGTATGATTGAACCCTGATCACGTTGGTAGAGTCTGTATTACCAGAATCAGTCCCTCGGCACAAAACAAATAAATTAAGCTAAAACATATATATTTATATATATAATAATTTTATTTTGTTTTTTCTTTATTTTAGTTTTTAGTTGTATTTTTAATTATAAAGTAGTAACTTTTTTATTTTATTAATAGTAATTTATGTTTTAAAATAATGTTTAAAAATTTTAGTTTTTAGTTTTATTATTACTTTAATTTTTTTGTATATAATATAATATATAGTATATAAAAATATAGTATATAAAAATAATAATGTATATTCATATATTCATAATAATTTAATTTTGTATTTTCTTTATTTTAGTTTTTATATATCTCCGTGGTCTAGTGGTAACAAACGTTGCCGTGAACTCGGGAGGTCGTGGGTTCGATTCCCACCGGGGGCAAGTTGTACATTGTTTAATTTGTCTCGGTCTGGGTGTTTATATGTATAATATGTATATTTTTACAACAAAAAAAAGTATAATATGTAGTTTATCAACCATCTAATTTCCGTAACACAAGCCAGAATATACCTCTCATGTCATAGAATAGTGCGCTCCTAGGATACTTGGTGCTAAACGAAACTACATATACGCTTTCGGTTTGCCCAAACCTTTTAATATTGTCTCAATGACGTCATTGCGATGAAGTTTACATTACATTGGTTCCAAAACCTAAACAATAATTATCGTGCCAACATCTCTATGAAATTTGCAATTTGGGTAAAATTTAGTTAAACGGGTCAACGATTTTAATGTATGTGGTATTGGCTTGTCGGAATATGGCGACTGACAATGGCCGCCAAAATGAATATTTTAACAAAATAGAAATTCCGAAGAGAACATTGATCAAATTAAAAATAAAATATATTATATATATTATTATTGGAAAAAAATATTTACAACATATAAAATAAATTTAATATTAAGGATAGGGATATAAGTCCCGTCCGCGTGGAATGGTGGCAAGAACGCTGGCTGCATTTCCCCGCTGAATTGCAATACTGATTCTCTGGGCAAAAAAAGAGCCAGCCCTCTTGTCACCGAAGGAGACAAAAAGACGCGGTGTTATGTCTTTTAAAAACTTTTTTGCGCTTGGACTCCATGGGCCCAGAGTTTCTACAGCAAACGGCACAAATTTGTAATCTTCTAATATACTTACATACTTGCGCCGCTTGCTGGACTCCGCATTTAATAAATAAAAGAAATAAAATTGCACCCATACATAACTTTCCACACACCCAAAAGTTGGTTGTCATAAAATGCTTAGTCATTAAGCCCGCCTATGTACATTTTTAGGGCAATAAAGTTTTTTTTTTTATCACAGAAGTTATAGCATAACCGCTAATAATAGTAAAATTAAAAACAGTTTCCGGTATAATGTGAGTTCTTAAAACCGCAAACTATTAACAACAGCCATCCTTTTACAATGAGCAGAAAATGAACGAATTTTAACTCCAAAAGAAATGGCTGAATGCGGGTTTCCATTGAGGCAAATAAAAATGTCTAAAAGCGAGTCAAAAGGTTCTGGCCTATTTCCGCCTTATTAATGAAGTATTCAGTGAATGCGCCCTTCGAGGACCGTGGATGTTACTATAATGAATCGCTATTTGCGGCTTTTCAAACCGACTAATTTGTTCGTACAAAGTTAACCGTTGCTAAGTGCTTCGTCTTTGAATAATTATTGTGCATTCTTAACCGCTTGCATGCTTTCGTGTAAAGGCCTATACATGTTTTGTTAATAAAGATGAACATTTACCAAGGTTTATCTATTATATTCGCATAATATGTTTTTTTTTTTAAATACAGAGTATTTATTATATTATGTATGTATGTATTATAAAGTATGTATGTGTATTGTTTTTTTTATATTGTGTACGTATTTTTGAGTGCAAAATGCGTAATTATGTTTATTTTAGTAATTTAAGTTATTGTAAAATTTTTCTTCATCCATCACCTTTCATGATCCCCAAGGTTAGCTGGTGAAGAATGCCTTATGGCGTTATAGATCGCCTATGTACCAGGTTTTTAAGTGCTATAAAGTTTTTTAAATAAATAAATATATAAATAAAAAGTTTATGAATCGATGTTGCTTTGAAACAGATAATGTTTTAACAATTGCTAATAATTCGTGTAAAGCCACATGAATATGTTGGGCTAATCAAAAGGTGAATGACTATTATATGATATGAAAATTTTAAAAATACAATGTATCTTAAATAAAATGTGTATGACGGCTTAGAAATCGACTAATTTCCGTAAAAAGTTAACAATTGCTAAGTCTTTGAATAATTGTGCATTATTAACCTATTGCATATGTCTTCGTGTAAAGGATTCATAAATAAACCTAATAATATTATTTATTACATGTCATGAAGAAGTAGAGATGCAACTTAATTTTCTGAGGTTCACAACGATTGCTCGTTTTCTAGCAAAATAAAACTATCTACTTTTCAGAACGCTATACTTGACCGTGCAATGTAAATAAATATTCGGTAAAACTAAACTATCTACTAAATTTCACAATGATTGCTCGTTTTCTAGCGAAATAACACTATCTGATCACATAACACTCTACTTGATATACCTTCGTAGCAATAGGTAGCGATATCGCAACGGACAGGCTGCATTGTGTTGGTATCGTCCGAGTGTGAGTAAGAATGTTGCACAGAACTGAAACGTTTAGTTTCAAAGAAAAATCATCCTTTTGTATATCATGCATAAGTTGTATAACGAAATAAAATAGTCGAATATTTGTTTTAAACACGCGACGTACTTGAAGTAGATAGTTATTAAAAGTAGATAGTTTTCATAATGTTATTTAAAAAAAGATAACGGCTACGTTTTATTATTTCAAAAACCCTTCAGACACAACTCTATGTAGAACAGAGTCAGCCATTATTAAAATCACGTTGGTGAAACAGGCTTTCACAGATAATAGATGAATTGCTAAGAATCTACTCTTCAAGCCTTAAAGCTTAGCGAATTGACAATAGGTAATTTACTCATACATATTCGTATGTATAAGCCTACGATTATTCTGCTTACATTGACGCTTTTGATTAAATTACCAAGCACGACATGTTAATTGATTCATTTCATTGTGATTTATGCTTCGTAATCTAAATGCGTGTAACCTATATAATTGTAATATCATAAGTGATGTTTGATTAATCATCGTTAGTTGACTATTTATTCAACTCCAAGTCAGTAATACACACCTGACTTGACGCAGATTTTTTCTCTTGATTTCCATTCACTATAAAACCGATAATCTTCTAGATAAGTATTTATGTTACATCGAAAGACACTTTTCTTCTTCTTAAGGTGCCAAACCCTATCGGAGGTCGGCTGTCATTATGGCGTTTTTTTGGTAGCCGCTGTCAGGAACAAGGTGCTCATCCCGAACCACTCCCTGAGGTTCTTGAGCCAGGACGTGCGTCTTCTTCCCGGTGTTTTGGGGTATTAATATAATACACAAGATACATTATTGCAATATAATTTATTGTAATTTTTATGCAGGTGCCGGATGCATCGAGTGTGAGGAAGAGAGGAGAATACAATCGGACTTGTGACCGACATATGCCCTTCTTTATTAAGCAAAGCCACTTCCTATCTACTATTCCTGCCTCCTTTATCTACACAACCAAATTCTCTATAACTCTGCAATTGCTGTCTTGTTTGATTAGGTTTTATACATGCATATCATATTTTAAACAGTACCTACACGTGTGTATTATTATTATAGCTTTCTTTATTATTTGTTTATTGTTTATTATTATGTTATTTAATATTATTCCTACCCCTTATATCCTTTCATCTTTTATTTTTATATTTATGTTTTGCTTATGTGTTGTTTTTTAGCTACTATTATTTTCGTCTTTTATTGTCATACATTGTGTAACTTTAACGAAGAGCACTTGTCTTCTGGAACTCACTCTGTTTAATCAGACTTGTCCAGGAGACAGAGCACATTTATATATAGGTAAAAGAAAAAAATGTGTCAATAAAGATTTTTATTTATTTATTTATGAGAGTATGACAGGTTTAAATTTGAGACCAATTTTAATAGGATTTTACTAACACGTGTACAGGATCTGATTTAGACTGTGTAGGTACGGAAGATGCTGAACTTCGACAAGTAGTGACTTAAGTAAACAATTTGGTAATTATATTGAAGTGGCAAAAGATGATGATAAATAAGAAATCCCAGAACAATGTCAAAATAATATGATAGAATGGTATGACTAAAATTCTTCGAACCGGATCGCAGATTTAGATGTTTTGTTTAATAGCAAAATATTAATTAAAATTTGAACTAATAAATTGCAAACAATGAAGACGTACAAAACAGTGATCAAAGGGCTATTAATTGTCTCCACACAAAATATTTAGTACCAACTTCCAGTTTCTGGTTAAACAAGAAGCATTTAAATACAAATCCTTATGTAACCCTTTCAAAATAATTCATTACTCCTAAACGCAGCAAAAACAACGACCCACTCTTGAAATTACAAGTTCCTATTTCTTACCTTTTCCATTAACCGTGTTTAATTCTAATTCTTTTATCTCATTCCTAATGGGTTTTTGTTTAACAATAATCCTACCAAATATGTGTGCTGTGCAATATATTGATAGTATATTTTTCCGAAACTTGATATATTATGTCAGGTACAACTTGGCTTTATAGTTTCATCTAACGGCCAGTATCTTTTGATATGTTTAACGTATGCTTATGAGGCACGTTATTGGCCGAAATAATTAAAGTGACAAGCTTACCACCAATTATTTGGCATATATCAAAACATTGATCTGAGATTATTTTAATCATCCTTTCTGCAACTGGCAATATTTTGATGAAAGATTATTCACAAATTGTAGGGAATCAACTCCCATTTACTGCATCTAAGATTTATATATTTATTTTATTTTGCCATATAAATTATTACGTCTGTAACATCATATATATCACGTACTCTTTTGTCATCCTTATATAACCTGCACCAGCAAGTTCTTCAACTTATCCATCTATATGTTAGGCATTGTCAAAATCTGCGTCTTCTAGTAGAGGTATACGTGGTCTTTACTCTCGACTTCAATTTGAAAGATCAAAACAAGAGTGAAAGAGTACCTCTGCTAGTAAAGACACTGAACTTGGTAAACAGAGGGTAGGAACAAAAAGGGGTAGTCGCCAGTTCGCAATAATTTTGCCCGTGAGCGAAAATCCCTTCTCAAAGGACTGTCTCATAGAAGCCGGGATAGATTGTTGACAAGCTGTGATACTACCTTAGGCCTATGGTACATTGTGTTTTACATTGTTACCTTCACTCTAGAAAACAAAACTTTAAAATTTTTCTTTCAGAACTCTTTTCTTACTAAAATCATCTACTGCTAACAACAGCTAGGCTATTTTAGACATTTTTACGTTACATTTACAAGCAAAATGTGAATTCAAATGTTGCAAAAGACAAAAATGTTCCTAGAGCTGAATGCTAAAACTCCACTGCTGAAAATGAAAATTCCATATCCTTTTTTGAATAATTTAGCTATATCTGATATTAATGGATTGGATAGTAATGCAATAGACAATCTTTACAATGATAAAAAGAAAATGAAAAGAAAATTGCCAGTAAAAGAATTTAAATCGTATAAGGAAATGACACCACATTAATATTTAGCTTATTATCATTTGAAAAGTGGAAGTAAAAGTATCTCGGGTCCTATTCAAAAAGTTTTCACAGTTCTATATAATGTTTAATTATTTAAAAAACACACCAACTTTAGTACTTATCTAAATAAATACATGAGTATAACGGTTGCAAACTTTTCAAATAGCTCCCGAGATACTGGGACTTTACCGCGAGTTATAATATTTTTATGCCCTAACCTACCTCTAGATTGGTGTTACTTTTTCTGAGGTTATTAAGGACGATAAATTGATTTATCGTTATTTTGTCTACAAATAAACCGTTGGCACATCATAAAATCTCTTTAGTGGTAAATTTAGTATTTTTTCACTAATCATTGGAAATTAGTCATTAAACATTTGTCGCAGTTCCAATCGTTTTATTATGCCTATCATTTTTTAAACTTTACTGCTGGGAATGTATGGACACTAATGGCGACAGCAATGTATTTAATATTTAAACAATATGTATTATTTATAAACTAAAGTCACTTCATTACCCAGTTCATAAGTAATTTAAGACAAGTAAATTTGGTTAAATCATACAAGCTAGTATCTTGTTTCCTAACATCTAAATTTTCGCAAAGCAAATTGGAGAGTGTTAGAAATTCCACACAATCCTCGGGACTAAATCGTATACTTCCAAGAACTATAAGATTCAATAATCTCAGGTGCAAGTTTACGATACTACCAACTATCTTATTTTGCTGTCTGTGATATTTTTAGTAATCATGTAGATAGGAAAAAAAAATAAAGTTAAATTTAAATTTCGTTCACAAATTACCGTTTTGTCGAAAGATATTTGCCAAAATACACTTTAGATAGAATTAAGAGGAGATAACCGTATAGTAACAACCCATTGTTTAAGCGTTTCGTTTTAACAAAAAATATTATCATTAGGTTTTTTATTTCAATTTCAAAAATTAGACTGCTAACAACATTCATCACCATCATTTCAACATTACAGCTCATAGAACACAGCGTCCTAGACCTTCACTGTTGGAGATGGGCCTTCCAGAACATATATCTAGAGAATTTGACCTAAACTCGCCACGCGGTGGTGGCTCGGTTGTAAGAACGCTTTCTTTAAATCTTACAAGGTCGGTTCAAACCCACCCGGCAAGTACCAATGAGAAATACACTTTTCTTACGTGCATCCGAGAGCACGTTAAGCTGTTGGTTCCACTAATACCAACTTGTGGAATCGTTCATAAATTGTAATAAAAAAATTGACATCAGATCCTGGCCAACACGTCTGGTCAACGTTTAATCAAAGATACTCGTATTCGATCAACAATTTTTGGACAAAACGCAAATCTGTGAGTCAAATAGATGTTATGTGGTGGACTCGATGGTCCACTTCAAATAGCGTTCGTTACTTTTATTTGATTTCATTTTTGTTTTTAAATATAATATCAAATATTTCAATTTATTCGACGTAGATACAAAAATATTAAAATAATTACATTAAAAAAATAATTATAAATAAAACTAAACTAAAAATATCTATGAAATTAAAACTATTCTACAAAATAAACTAAGGGCTTACCACCGGGGACGGTACCAAAAATGCTCGCCGCATTTCCTCGTTGAAGTATAATGAAAATATCAATTTTTAGGCAGTTATGGCATTTGGGGAACGCCACACTCTTGAAAAATTCGTTTACCCAGCTCTTTTATGAATTTGTGGGTATCAAGAGAATATACCCCCATTGTTTCAACCCCAAATGCCACAAAGTTATAATTATTGTGAAATTTATTCGATATGGGTAAACCTATAATAAAATTTCATTTATTTATTTTTTTATAATATTTTTTTATAATATTTTTATTTTTTAAAGTACCGAAAAACTCTTTGCTTTCTCCAGATAGTCGTACGAAGCAAAATATTATGCAAAATGGAAGCACCAACAATGCATGCGAAACAGGAACAAAGGGTTGAAACGTTACTGTGCAGTCTTGTTCAGGTTTTACCTTTGAATTTAAACGCAATACTTTCTTTATCATAGTTAAATTGAAGTTTAAAATCATTT
Source organism: Tinea semifulvella (assembly GCA_910589645.1). NCBI lineage: Eukaryota > Metazoa > Arthropoda > Insecta > Lepidoptera > Tineidae > Tinea > Tinea semifulvella. Next base: position 5,470,697 of record OU342604.1, read on the forward strand.
TGCACCATGTTCTACTGTCCTATCTGTGGACTAATTATATAGAGTTTTTAAACAATTAAAATCTTTTAACTGCATCCGTGGTCTAGCAGTTTAGTCCGTGAATTTAGACTCGGAGGTGCCGGGTTCGATTCCTGATCGGGACACAAAAATATGTATTAATGTATATAAATACATTTAATTCATATTTAATTTATTTGTGATATTTCTCGAGTTTGGTACGCTGGAGACATCGACGAGCTTGCCACTTGTCATGATTGGCATATAGTAAAGTTGGCTAAATGTGAATCCGCATATTCATAAGCGTGGTTTCTGACCACCCCGAAAGGGAAACGGTCGTGATGATACTTTTTTAAAAATCTTTTACCATTTTTTATGTTTTTTCTGTAAGAATTTCTTGCTACACTCCTCCAACCTCATATAATTTTGGCAACTACTGACGTCATGAAAATACTTAAGCTTCATAATGGGGAATCAAAATACAATGCTCATGCTGCAAAATTTCCAGATATTGACATCTTCGGAGACTCACAAAGAGTATTTAAACATAAACTGCTAAAACAACTTGACCAAAATTTATAAGTCAATTTTATGTTTTTTTTTTTATATTATAAATTTCATTTATTTTACTTTTCTTTATTGAAGTACGTAATATTTTAGTTATTTTCGTTACTTTTTTTATTTCTAAAAGGAATTGTATGTTTATTATATACATATTTTTAAAAATTGTTTCAGCTTTAGTTTTTCGAATAATATTTAGTTTTTGTATACTTATTGAAAATTTTATAATTTTGTTATTTTTTATAGGCAATAAAGGCTATTGTGGTAATGTGGTGGTCGCCTATAATAGGTGCAACATCTAACTTCTAATTTAGTGTTAAGTACAAATAGGTGTATGATGTTAGCACTGTTGGCTAACCTATTATAAATAAATAAATATATATAGATATGCAACGTCGTTTAGAGTTTTGTCAGATTAGAGCACAATATATATTTTGTCAGTTCACAATACGTTAGTTTTTGTTTTATTCAAATGGCAAGTGGATTACATTTTACAGACATTAAGAAATTTCGAAATTATTTTATTGCACAAAGACAAAGGCATTTGATGCAGCAAGACATTGTATAATAGTCAAACATTATCCCGCAACCTCGTCTACCGCGTGACGTCATATCATAACTCTTCGTACACTTTTATTTAGTAACGTGCGTAATATATCGGAATATAATATTTTTGTCTCACTTATTTTTCTTTTTTAGCAGTCAAGTCCGTGGATTTAGACTCTGGTCGGGACAGAATAATATCTATCAATTTAAATAAATAAAATTTTATTAATTTTTAATTTATTTGTAATATTTCTCGAGTTTGATACGCTGAAGACATCGACGAGCTTGCCACTTGTCATAATTGGCCAATAGTAAAGTTGGCTAAATGTGAATCCGCTTCTTTATAAGCGTGGTTTCTGAACGACCCGGAAGGGAAACGGTCGGTAAAGCATCATTTACTTTACTTTTTTCTTTTTAATCGAGAATACGAAAACAAATTGGAAAATTACTTAGTCAATAAAATCGTTGTCATCGCCTGTGTCTCTCCACTGCTATACGAGTATGTAGACATCCCCCGAGGCTCGCCACTGCACGGGTCTTTTGCAACCCTTAACCAGCGACCTCCAGGTCTTTCGTCCATCGGGCTGGGGGTCGTCCCGTACGTGGTCTCCACTCCGGGACCCGTTTGCTGCGGTCGTCAGTTCTGCAGCAGATATGTCCGGCCCATTGCCACTTCAGCTTGCTGATTTTGAATGGTCAGTAACTTTGGTTCTCCGACGAATATCAACGTTTTGAATTCTATCCATCAGAGAAATACCAAACATAGCTTTATAGCTGAATTTGTCATAAGAATAATATAGTCTTTTTTAATTATTTAAACTATTTTTTTATGCTTCAGGTGTCATTACTAGAAGTTCTATTTGAAATAAAAAGGTCACTTTTTTATGTTAAAAATTATTATCCGAAAAACAAAACACTACTGCATGATGAAGAGGCCGCGTCTGAAAATCGCGTTATCCATCGTATACCTAAAGGCTGGGGAGTGTTATTATTAATTGATCTCGCCTATAGCCGAGATACGAAATAGAGAGAGAAAGAATTACGTAAGTCAACGTTCGCGCGGTCGTTGACCTCTCGCTACATACTTGATTATGTATGAGTGGCGATATTTTTAGGAAAACTTCTCTGCACTTAAGATTTTATTACTAATTAAAATAAAAAATATGTAGTTCTTTATTTTTATTCTATAAATATAAAAGTGTTTGCTCTTTAATAAATTCCACTCAGTCTAGGGAACATATGGAAATAATTTAATAATCAATTATACGCCTATCCAAAGGCTAGTTCCATACATCTTTCTGTACCTGGTCTCCAAGATCTTATGTAAATATTACAATGTACAATTTTAAAACGAAATTAGAATTTAAAAGAAACTCTATACAAGAATGCAAGTTAAAAAATTCGTGAAATTACCAAGGAACTGTATTATTAAAGTAGTGAGAATATCAAAAATGAGAAAAATGTTTATAACGCTGGAAAACGAGTACCATACGGGAAAAACCTTTAGAAAAGTTCCATGCATATTTTTCGTTTAAGTGTTATATCATCTTTCCATCGTGTTGAGTTTACGGTTACGAATATAACGAAGATAACGGTCTTAATTTATGCATAAATATAATCCTGTGTCATGCATTTTAAATGTTTATTTAAAGTTTAGACTGGAAGTGTAAAAGAGATTCTAATATTGACGAACGATGAAGTTAACGCGTGGTTTATATCCCTTACATGGTTATAGTGGAAACCATGTAAGGGATATAATGAAATAGGTAGATGAACTTAAGAAGATCGCTGATGATAATGGATATGAACCTAATAAAATAATGAGTGACCGAATGTTTAATTCAAATTTAGACTGGCAGTGTAAAAGCGAGATACTATGATTGACGAACGGTGAAGTTAACGCGTGGTTTATATCTCTTACATGGTTTTAGTGGAAACCATGTAAGAGATATAATGAAATAGATCGATGAACTTAAGAAGGTCGCTGATGATAATGGATATGAACCTAATAAAATAATAAGTGACCGATTTTTTAATTCAAGTTTAGACTGGCAGTGTAAAAGAGAGATAGTAATATTGACGAACGATGAAGTAAATGCGTTCTATATTATATAGTCTACATTTATTAATTTAACTATGCAATAATAATTTTGATTCATTGTCTACAAATAGTGTTACATTTTAATTGTAAATAAACCATTAGAATGTTCTAATATCTGCGAGTATAAGGTCTATCTAATCTATTTTTAATATATATTTATGTTACTTATATGTATCTTGTTAAATTTATTTTAAATTAGCACTATATTTTATCTATTTAATTTAAAAAATATAATTACCATTCCTTAAAGTTCATTCTATATCTATTTATTCCATCATAGTTTCTTAGGTGTATATGGTCAATAAATCGAATCATACCCATTCCTCACACAATGAATACTGCTTTCTGGAACACAGGTACTTTTCGTTCGGGTTTCAGGGTTTACTAATACTGGAGGATAGTTTACGCCACTCTATAATCTGCGTTTAATATTTGTTTTATAATAAAAAATGAAAACTTGAACTTTTTGACTTCGAATAAATTATTATAGAGTGGAAACTATGTACGGGATATAATGAAATAGATAGATTACTCAAATAAGGTAGCTGGTGATGATGGAAATAAACCTAATAAAATAATGAGTGACTAAAGTCTAATAGTATTGAGAGAAAACCAAAAAGTATTATATAGAATAATGTCACTATTATAGTGAAGGGATTACGGCCTGATTTTTATTTTTTAATTTTTAGACGTAATCCTAAGGAGACTCCATTGCGCCTACGGACTAAAACCCTGTAACAATCTCTCTTCACTGTGTGCCTTTACAGCTAAGACTGAAGGCTCTTTTGCCACAAAATTATGACCTGACCCCTTCTATTATTCAGAAGAGATTCACACTCAACATTGTGATATTATTCTTAGTATCTTGTCATATGTGAATATTGACAGACATTTAGAACTATTATAAAAAGTTCAACAACCTCCCTAAATAAAAATTTTAGAAATGTTCCACAAAAAAATATGAAGTAGACAAACAGTCTCGATTGTAGCATAAACAATAGTCGTGTCTCTTTTACCCCTCGGGTGTCATTACTGGGTGAAAGAAGGACAGTGAATGAGTTAGACATTTTCGTATCCACGTTACAGAATAGGAAGGTGCCTAGGTGTTCTCTTAGACTATTCACGCTGAGCTACTTCTTTTACATGCTTGGCGACTGCTGTAATGAAAAATACAGTAAGTTTGAGTTAAATAAGATTGTCATTATTGTCAATTAACTAATTTCTCTATCTTCGTGGTCTAGCGGTTAAGGCTGTAGATTTAAACACGAAGGTGTTGGGTTCGATCACTCGTAGAACACAAAACTATTTAGTTCTCTCATTCCAAATTCATCTGATCATACAGTAGGTAAATATGCAAATTTTATTAGCTAAAAAATTGGAATGGATTTGGTTTGAATTGAATGAAGTTAATAAATAGTGTTAGTAAATTTATTACTGAAGCACCAGTATTAATGCATTAAGATCTTAAAACTTAGGAACCACATCTGCATATGTGACGTAAGTTGAAGTGGCAATGGGCCGAACGCGTCTGTTGCAGAACCGATGACCGATGAAGTAGACAGGCGAAAAGGGAAGACGCAGAGTGGGACGAGCCTCCGCCAGATGAACGGATGACCTGTCTATGACAGGTCGCTGGTAGGGGATATCTATAAGGAAGGCAGAAGATTGTGTGAAATGGCGAGCCTTGGTGGAGGCGTACATCCAGCATAGGCTTGCGATGATGAGATAAAACATAATATATACATATTAATGGCGTATCAGGTAGTCGTCCCTTCCTTAGAAGATCATTGCAGTGGTGGTACTTGTATCGGGTACTGGTCCGCACCCTGACGGCCTGGTTGAGCAGGCGGATGGCTGGCACATGCGTTATGTCCGTGATCGGGTGCTGCTGTGGAGGCCTGGGACCTCTGCCCAACACGTTCAATTTATTGTTCTTAAATTAGCAGAGGTTTTGCGTTTTGGCGGCTTTCGGGATGTACACGGGCAATTAAATATTTTAAAATAAGCAGTGTAAATAATGTTTTATTCAATAAAGTTTTGTTCATTATTATTATTTTATAATAGCTTTAACAATATGACAACAGCGATGTCCTTTCAGTCTGAACCCTTTTATCCTGAGGGCGCAATTATAGTTAGCATGTCTAGAGGCGGTTACTTTTTTTTAATGGTTTTTGCTTCAACTAGCGACAGGTTCCGTTTAAAAGGAACTTTTTACCTTCAGCGAAATCCTGGGCTTAAATTATTCAAAGATCTTACAAGGATGAATACCGCATACCCATCTACTTTGTCTAATTGACGGTAATACGTCATCGTGTCGCGGTCATTTTGGGAACTTCGGAATAAAAATGCTGTAGTTAATTGTACATTAAATTGAAAAAAAAAACACACTCACTTAAAAAATCACACAGTACATACTCACAAACACATAAACCAACACACTTAAATACAAACTTACTCGCATACATACATATGCACAATTGAAGTCACAAACGCACACACAATATTCATGAAGTATAAATGATTTGATTGTCGTTTTTATTTTTGTTACGTAAGTTAATGTTCTTTTAAGTTATTGCATTACCTACTTCTTGTATTGATCTTTACTTTCTTATGTTTTATCAAATATGTTTTGAAACTTAATATTATTATTAAAAAAGTAAAGTATCATCACGACCGTTTCCCTTTCGGGGTGGTCAGAAACCACGCTTATAAATAAGCGGATTCACATTTAGCCAACTTTACTACATATAAGCCAATAATGACAAGTGGCAAGCTCGTCGATGTCTCCAGCGTACCAAACTCGAGAAATATCACAAATAAATTAAATATTATGTAAATAAATACATTTACATAAATATTTTTTTAAGAACCATCCGTTGATTTGAAGAACACAACAATTTGTTTATATTTCTTATGCTTTTTTACTTAGATTTTAATTTTTAATTTTTATTTGTATTTTCCTTTTTGTAAACTATTATTGGTAATTCGACTGCATGGTCACATAGTTGGTCAGGCATGAAAGTGCCTTGTGTGGGTCCACTACTAATCACATTGATAATTTGTTGCAGTATTCTTACTATTTGATAAATATTTGTTTGGAATAAGTGTAGATTGTATTTTGTAGGTATATTGGTAATTAAACATATTATTAATATTATAAATATTTTTGTGTCCCGACCAGGAATCGAGCCCGGTACCTTCGAGTCTAAATCCACGGACTTAACCGCTAGACCACAAAGGCAGTTATATAATATAATATAATTATTAATAATAATAATACTCACACTAAACAATTTTCAAATCAAATCACAGACAAATTGCGACGTAAAAGTGTGACCAACCGTTTTTTTTAATTAGCTCTTTTGGTTATTTATCATAGTAATAAGAACGCTAAGGAGTTTTAGGATCCCGCTCGGTACCCTCGGTTGGTATACCTCACAAATCAGCGCTGATGCGCGCCACCTATTGGACAACAGTAGTACTATGTCAGAAACCTTCGCCGATGTTCACACAACATATTCCCGAAGTTTCATTCCGATCGTTCAAGTAGTTTTGAAATGCATAGGGAATATACATACACATAGACATTCATTTATATATATATAGATATAAGTCATATTAGTATTATTATTATTGGCTAAACACTAAATCTAATTCAATGAAGGAACAGGCTCATAGGATAGAAAACCATAATGCACTACATCTGTACAGTCGTAATGATACGTACTAACTAAAATGTAGGTTACATTAACTAACATACAAGCTCTTAGACAAATTTGTAAACTTTAACAAACAAGATATTGTAACTTTCGACCTGTGGTTTGGACTTCGTTAGGCTGTGCCATGAGCTAAAACCGCAATACAAATAGAGTGGGCAAAATTTTAAGCCTACATTGTAAGTTTTAGGCTTTTAACTTACATTTAGGCTTAAGAATTTGTATCCACACATAAAAGTAAAGTAAAGTATCATCACGACCGTTTCCTTTTCGGGGTGGTCAGAAACCACGCTTATAAATAAGCGGATTCACATTTAGCCAACTTTACTATAGGCCAATCATGACAAGTGGCAAGCTCGTCGATGTCTCCAGCGTACCAAACTCGAGAAATATCACAAATATTACTCTAATGTATTTATTTACATTAATAAATATTTTTGTGTCCCGACTAGGAATCGAACCCGGTACCTCCGAGTCTAAAATCCACAGACTTAACCGCTGGACCACGGAGGCAGTGTGTTCACATATATAGCTTTGAAGTAGATATACATCTATTACTCATATTGTAAAATCATGTACTTGTATGTCTATTTGTTTTGCCTCTAATACGTTTCATTCAATCAAAACCTAATACAACCTCATCGATGTATATAAATAGGCCTATTCAATAAAAAACCTTGCCGTTTGCCACGTGTATTTACCAACTTTGGGGACCAATTCTCAAGTAATGATCATTTGGGATGGTTTCGCCAAGTACCTCACAGATGCTCTCAATGTCCTACAGAGTCGAGCTGTTCGGATTGTGGATGATGCCACTATATCTGGAACTCTAGAATCCCTGCAGCTTCGCCGATATGTGGCGTCTCTGAGCGTGTTCTACCGGCTATACTATGGTGAGTGCTCCGAAGAACTCTATAACCTAATCCCTCCCTCTCCATTCCGCAACCGAAATATACACCCAAATACTACGTCACCATCCCTTCGCGTACGTATAAATTTGGGGACTTATACATCTGTCGCACGATAAAGATATGGTATGCTCTTCCAGCCTCTGTGTTTCCACTTTCCTATAACTTGAAGTCCTTCAACCGAAGTGTGAAAAAGCATCTAGTCAAGCCGGCATAGTGTTAGGGACTGATGTGAGTCAAGACTTCAGTTGCTAGCATTCATAGACCTTGCGCGCCATCAGGTGAGCCCAAGGTCACATGTCGTGCTTGTATAAAAAAAAAATATGTCACATGAAATATTTATCGGAAATTCTGTCACAATGTATACAAAATCACTAGTTTCTCTCATTAATAGTAGGTTCTCTCGACGCTTGCTAGCTCGCGACTGATGATAAGCTTACATGACTTCAATTGGTTTTTCGGGAACATTTTTATATCAGTAAGGGCCTATTTACATCGTTGTCAACCTTCACCTAACCTCACCTTAACTACACCTAACCATTTCTTATTTATGTCAGGAAATCCATACTGGTTACCTCATCCATAACCTAACCTAAACATAGCCAAACAACTAACCTTAACAACTTGATATAATTTACCCAATACAATAAAACCTAACCTTTACTCCAACCAAGATAACCTCTATTAAACCTTACTTCAACCAGAACTAACCTCTACAAAACCTGACTTCTACCAAACCTGACCTCAACCAAATCACTAAACTAACTTCCACTCTTCCTTAATTTAACCTAACCTAATCTTAACTCAACCAAAACTTAACTTTAACCAAAACTAACTTCCATCAAACCAAACTTTGACCAAACCTCCACAAAACCTAACTTGAATTAAACTAACTTCCACCAAACCTAACTTCAACCTAAATAAACTACCACCAAAACTTAATTTTAATTTAATAAATTATGTTTTGTGGAGGTTACGAAACCTAACTTCAACCCAAATAAACTTCCACCAAACCTAACTGGAACCTAAACTAACCTCCACCAAACCAAACTTCAACCGAAACTTACTTCCACCAAACCTAATTAAACTAAGCTACCAACTTTAAAACATTTAATCAAAAAAGTGTTTTCAATCAACAGCCAAACAAAGATTTATAACTTTAATTAGGTAAAAGTAAATCCGCATAAGAACTAAAGCTAGTATACATTGCACTGTAGAATCCAAAGCACGTAGGTAATTAGCACACGTAAAAATCCATTACGAAATATACAAGAAGTGTATGTTGGAAACAAAATCCTGCTACGAACGTTATCTGCATTTTTTGTCTGTAAAATGGCACATAAAAAGGCCCCAGTGTGCAACTGTGTTCACATGCTCGGCCCGCGAAATTGCTTATGACTAGCTGCAGTACTAGAAACTTGTAGAATTGTTAGAATATTATTTTATATCACTGTGTGTTTATAGACAAAACTGCCTTATTACAATCTAGCCACCACCAACGTTATAATGTACTATATATTATACATCAATATTAATGTGTAAAATCGCCAACCCGTCTGGCGGGGGTGAAAACTTGGAACAAGCAATTGACAAATTTGGGTTCATATAGAAAGTGGGCCGCCTAGTAGACGGTACTAAATTTAATGTTCATTCGTTCATTCAATAATTCAATCAGTTCGTTCAATTCAATCAATTCATTCAATATTCAAGTTTTAGGGCGTGCTTATGTATAGTATGGTAAACTATCAACACAATATTTTAAAATTTTCGCCCACTGTTAATTGGGCTCAAAAATCGAATTTCGGATATTAAACTATTCCTATATAGAAGCTATACCTATAAAAGGTATGTATGGCACTTTAAGTATCATATCCTGCAATAGAATTTTTTAAGAGGACTTAATTGCAGATACAGAACCGGATATCTGTCCTACGACAAACTATGTACACATTACAGACTGACGACACTCTCAAACCGTAGACTTACAACTGATATGACACTATTGTATAATATTTGTCGAGGCCTACTTAGTTGTCCAAACCTGACAGAAGGTATTTATTATTTATTTATTTTATTTATTTATTTAAAAACTTTATTGCACTATGTGCAAGAGGCGGGCTTAATGCCGCTAGGCATTCTCTAGCAACAAACCTTTGGGACAATGAAACGATTGTGTTGTGAGGTAGGTGCAACCATAAAATAGATTAAAAGGTAATTCAAGTTAAATCTAAGTATTATATCTATATAGACAGATACATACTAATATGTACACAATACTACATATACTACATACTATATATATAGTATACATATAATACCTACTTAAACTGTGAGGAACTGTTTTAATAATGTGAATATACCATCTTTTTGAAAAGTGATCTGTTTGGCACTTGACGAATTTCTACCGGCAAATTGTTCCACAGATTTGCGGCCACTACTGCAAAAGAGTTAGACTGAAAGCCAGAGTGATGAGAAGGGATAGATAGAACAGAATTATGGGACGAACGACAAATTATAATGACCCCTCGACACAGACTCGCTCCTGCGATCTCTTCCATGTCTGCCGCGTATGTACAATATCTGGCTTACGGCCACATGAAGGTTTCTTTAGCTGACCAATGTGTAACACGGGTAACGCCGGTTAAACCAGCTAGTTTAACATATTATTATTATTAAAATAGGTAATTCTCGAAAATACATTGAGCTACATTCCATTTGTATTGGTGTAAAAAAGTTTACAAATATCTAGGGGAGATGGCGCAAAAAGTGACATTTGCGGTACGTTCGAGCCACGCTAATATTTCAAAACTTGATAGCTTTTAAACGAGCGAACCACGAAAATATCGTAAGGTGTGCCCGTTTGCTTCAATTATATCGCCTGGATTGTAAATTCATTTTTTATATTAACTGTGTCTTGTATTTATATATTTATAAGCGTGGTTTCTGACCACCCGGAAAGGGAAACGGTCGTGATAATAACATCGACGAGCTGGCCACTTGTCATGATTGACTTAAAGTTGGCTAAATGTGAATCCGCTTATTTATAAGCGTGGTTTCTGACCACCCCGAAAGGGAAACGGTCGTGATGATACTTTTATATGAAATATTTTAGGTTCTCAAAGTTATCAATAAATCTTTTATATCTAGAATATATTTTGTCGTGCTCAAAGGGTTATGAGCGCAGATTTGACGTGAAGGTACCGAGTTAGACATATCTCTCGTGTCACTTGCCACTTCATAATGAACTTATAGTAAAGTTGGCTAAATGTTGCATTGTTTTAATGTTTAAAAAACTTCTACTTCTCCTTACTTAAGATTTAAGTATGCCTTAAATACATGGCAGTGAGGTCGTAATGATACTTTTTTTTTTTTTTTTTTGTATTTATATATTAGAATGCTGCATTTTTGTTAAAGGTCAATCTTATTTGTTTAAGACCATCACCGGTGAAACATGTAAGTTTAATACCAGGTACCTCAGTAGGCTAGTTCCACCAGTTAGTAAAAGTAGCTTGCACAGCAGAAGCTGCCTTACTTCCAATAAATTATATCATAAACTTCCTGAATATTAGGGAACGAAATTATTTAAAGTTAGGGTGAAAAATTTACTGGTCCAGAAATGTTTTTACGCGACCAAGGACTACCTAAATAGACATTTTGTTGTTTGCTATTATTTAAGTTATTTTCTGCTCTATTTCTTTATAATTATTTTTTGTGTAATATTGTGTAGTTTTTAAACAAAAATTTTGTATGCCAGAAATAGCGAAATGTTTTGAGCCAAAACTTATGAACCACCTGTATTTTGATACCATATTATATACAAAAAAAACTTAATAAAAAATACAACTAAAAACTAAAATAAAATAAAAGTATAATCACGACCGTTTCCCTTTCGGGTGGTCAGAAACCACGCTTATATAGAAGCGGATTCACATTTAGCCAACTTTACTATAGGCCAATCATGACAAGTGGCAAGCTCGTCGATGTCTCTAGAGTACCAAACTCGAGAAATATCACAAATGAATTAAATATTAATTAAATTTTAACAATTTAAATTAATAAATATTATTGTGTTCCGACCAGGAATCGAACCCGGTACCTCCGAGTCCAAATCCACGGACTTAACCGCTAGACCACGGAGGCAGTCTAAAATGAAATAAAACTATTATAAAATCTTGCTCCAAATGCCTACAAATGGGAAAAGTGCTAAGGATACTGGCAGTGAAGCCACGTTGAATGAGAATGCTGACCATTTGGGCAAAATTGCCCAGTCCTCATATCTACAGGCGTTGACGAGTTGTATGTCTATTTTTTTTTGGCGCAAAAACACATCTTCCAATCTGTGTAAAAATAAAGGTGAAAGTTCTTTGCTTGTAATGCAGCAGTGTCAAGGATAGATGGAAAAGCGCCAGCGTATCGACACCAAGTGGCATCCAACACTAATGGCAGACCTGCTCTATGGTACTAGGTAAGTAATTTATTGTCTTTCTTACTATCCGCCTTAGACTGCCTTCTTGGTCTAGTGCTTTTCCCTTTCAGCACCATTCAGTTACTACAAAAAAATTATCTAGACCTCTCGCCAAATTCTGTTTTACCGTTCCAAAATGGCCTGAGTAGTCCTTGCTCTCATCTAGATACTTCGTAATTATTAGGACTAGTTAAGAAAAAACATACAAAAGTGATTTTTATTTCCATTGAATTGCCCAACGCGCGATAGTGCGCTAGCGCATTAGAAAAGGACAACGCTAGGGGAGGATTTACTATTTATATGAGATATTTTAGACCTCAAGGTTCTCAAAGTTATCAATAAACCTTTTATATTTAAAATAAATTTTGTCATGCTGATAGGGTTATGAGCGCAGATTTAGACTTGAGGTACCGAGTTAGAGATATTTGTATGTATGTGTATTTATTTTAATATCTAGTGTATGTAAGATTAAATGAATTTATTTGGCAACGTTTCTTACAATCGTTTGCACCTAGACTCATGACTGTAATGTTCTGTATTGTCCCAAAGGTTGGCTGCTAGAGAATGCCTAGCGGCATTAAGCCCGCCCTTTGTACATAGTGCAATAAAGTTTTAAATAAATAAATAAATAAAATATTTCTCGTGTCACTTGCCACTTCATAATGGGCGTATAGTAAAGTTGGCTAAATGTTGCATTGTTTTAATGTTTAAAAAACTTCTGCTTCTCCTTACTTAAGATTTAAGTATGCCTTAAATACATGGCAGTGAAGTCCACTTAATAATATCAAATATCCATTTTTTCCTGTTCGTAAATTGAATCGAACTGGCACTATCGGGCGAGTTCCATCCTGCCCGATTGACCCCTAACCCTAAATATAGTAAGTGAACCGATTGGCGAGAAAAACACGCCGCAACGAAACGGATGGAAAGCGATGCCTTATATATTAAAGGTCTGGGCATCTATACTTTATATACTACAGTAAGTCTTCTGTCCAGCGGTGTTGTTTTTATATAAATACGAGTATCACCATGCCAAGCTTATAAGAGACGGTTTATAGGGTTTTAGTCCGTAGGCGCCTTGGGGTCTCCTTAGGAGGCCTCACGGTGAGTCGGGCATGCGTCCTCCCGCGGTGGCCCTTTAGGCTGGGGTCGTATCATTGCTGATTTATCGATTCAGTCTTTAAAAAAAAGGCAAGCTTACAATATTAGTCCTCCTTGCGTCGTGTTTCCTCATTGATGAGGGTCGTGACCTCCCGATGAATTGGTGTGCGTCTTGATGATAGCACGCCACCCGTTCCTGTTTTCGGCGGCATGCACAGCATCATGGACGCTAGTGTTGGTGGTGGAGCGGATTTAGTCGGACCAGCGTACCGGACTACAGCCTCTCGGTTTCTTTCCTTCCACCTTGCCAGTAACAAAAAGTTTCTCCAGGTTATCCCCTCCTTTTCTTTGTAACGTTCGGTCACATGTCACCTGACATTTAGTTGGAAAACTGACTCTTATTGCAAAAGGATAAGGAATTGGTGTCGCTTGGTATTTGCAGTCAGCTGTTCGTGTATCTAAGGGCGAGTACGAATTATTATAACACACTATGTGCAACATTTACAAACAACATAGCTTTTCTTGGTATCTATATCTATCATACTATTTTTATTGTGTGTAATAATTTCTCCAGAAATTCTCCAGATATATGATCCAGGTATATGTGTGGTTTCTGACCATGGGATACGGTCGTAATTAAACTCTCCTTTAGTCCTAAACAATACTGCCTCTTAATCTTTATTTGTTGCTCCTATTTTTTGACTTTGTGACTACTTTCCTTATATCACATGTCGTACTAGTATCTATAGAAAAATGTAAGTATATGTGAATTAAAAGATTACGTACAAGAGATGGCGATCCTTTTCTGGCGATGTGTCTGAAGTACTGGAGGATCCGACGAAGGCATATGGTGGATAGCCTAGTCGATATGTCTAGTTGGTTTAAAATCGATACGTTAGTTCGATGCTCAGTCCACGAGATCCTCAGCATTTTTCTCCAACACCACAACACAATATTAGTAATCTCCTTGAAAGTAAAAATTGGCATTTAACATCATTGCAAATGGCACATACTTTTAACGAGAACAACAGATAGGTGGTAGGAGGACTGATAGTGGTAATTTTCCAGGTCTACCGGGGCGGCGAAGTATTATCGTTTGTGCTGATGAACCCAGTAAAGTGTATCCACACCTTTCGGGATCAGGCTCGAATTGCCGTCGTGCCCAATCAAGCCGGAATAGTGTTAGAGACTGATGTCAGTGATGAGTCTGATTCTAGTTGCTAACATTCATAGACCTCGCGCACCACTAACTATCAGGTGGACTCAAGGTCACATGTCGGCTAGTATAAAAAATAAAAAAGACGGATTTTAGACGAGACATAAAGCAGGACTGGCTATCTGCGCACACGGCCATAACATAGCTCTTGGTAGTACGCTGAGCGATCTTGAATTCGTCCACCAGACCTACTGCTCTTTTCACGTCTTTGTTATGACTTTTCAGAAAGATTATGTAATTTTTTGCCTTCAAACATTGTAGTGCCTATATTTATATATGTCTACAATTTTTCAGCCATGCCAAAGATATAGCATCTTAAACACACTCCAGCCGAGATATAAAATTATTCCCCTCAATGACCGGTATGTATGTAAATCACTGATGGAAAACGATTAATGGATAAAAGTTTTTGTAGTATATTCGAAGCTCTGTTTTTATAAGAAATTCGTGTTTTTATGTAATTAGATTTTTCCTTTCAAATTAGAAAAAAAAAGGATGATCATGATATCATAAACATGGTCAATTTGGCATCATTCAGTGTTCCTTGTTCATATGACGCAATTCGAGGATTTAGTATCAGAATTTTATTTATTTTAAAAACGTCTTAATATAGCAAGAGAAGGCCAAAAAGAGTGAGAGTCATGTCAGACTGCGAGAATTATACAGAAACGGCGTAAGGCGAGTACAAAATGTAGGCAGGTAGTACAAATTGTGAATTATACTGAAGCAGCCGGTCACCTGTTCCGCGTCGCTAGCAGTCGCGATTACTAAACTAATTAAAATAAAAAAAAATATCTGATGGAAATGTCATATGTATATGCTTAGGATCACAATCAGTCTGTCGCCTGAGAACTGTCTTCCTTGTATCATGTTTTAATGTGCATCTGTTGTATACATTGAATAAATAAATAAAATAAACAATATTTACATTGATATTTTTGCTATGAAGCCTTCAATAGTAAGGCCGTCAACTTTCTTCTCAATTCTTTAACTCACCGGCTTCTGTATATTTTTAGGATTTGTTCTTTTTGTTTATTTTTATATTTTTTGTCAGTGTAATAATGTATTTAGTTACTATAGGCGAAAACTTTTAATTGGCTCACTTTTTTTAAATCTATTCATTTGTATTGTTATCTAGATGTAAGCTTTTCTGTGAATAATAAATAAATAAATTGTTTAAATGATTTACTGTAATTTACGTCATACCTATTTTTGGTGTAGTAAAAAACATTAAGCAAAAACTAAGCAATTAAGATTTCATCATATTATTGTGACTTTCAAGAGATTTCATAAAGAATATAATATAGAAAAAAGAGCAGTCTCAAGTAAAATAAATACCAAAATCAAATCATACCAACAATTTTGCTGCTAAATTAATTTCTGTTTCATGTTCAGTAAGTAATATAACAGTTAATATTTTTTTCCTTCTTTTATATCAATTTTTGGGATCTTCTTCTTTTTTTGTAACATTGTGTACTAATAAAATAAAGGTTGAAGTATCTTCTTTATATCCAAGGCCCCAATCTATAGCTATACTTAGAGTTTTAAGCTTTAAATAAATGTCTACAACATATTTTGACCGCCTCCGTGGTCTAGTGGTAACAGACGTTGCCGTGAACTCGGGAGGTCGTGGGTTCGATTCCCACCGGGGGCAAGTTGTACATTGTATAATTTGTCTTGGTCTGGGTGTTTATATGTATATTATGTATATATTTACAAAAAAAAAGTATAATATGTAGTTTATCAACCATCTAGTTTCCGTAACACAAGCCTCGTAGCTTACCACGGAAATTAGATGGCGCTATGTGTGTATCTGCAAATATTTATTATTATTATTATTATATTATCAAAAAATATTAGAAATTGTTCCAAGGCTCTTTGACGTCTCTGGTGACAATAGAGTCAGTTTTTCTCTCAAAAATTTTGTATGTTAATTCAGAAGGGAAATGCTGCCAGTGTATTGGGCACCATGCCACAGGACTGCGATTTGGATGAGCTATTTTTTAAAAGTATTTAAATATTTTTTTAGGTTATTACATACATACATATCTTCACGCCAAATTCTTCGCTTCTTTGACATTCATCAACCTCTTCATACATGCCCTTTCGTTCGATGTTTTAGGTTAATATTTTTATGACCGTCGTAAAATTTTGCAATTAGCCGATTTTACTGTACTGGATATATTTTTTTTACCATTTATGCATTCTCCACCTTCAACCTTTGGGACAATTAAACCTCTTATGTTTATATTATATACATTCCATATAATACCTACTTACACTGTGAGGAACTGTTTAAATAAAAAGTGTAGGAGTATATACAATCTTTTTGAAAAGTGATCTATTAGGCACTTGACGAATTTCTACCGGTAAATTATTCCACAGATTTGCAGCCACTACTAAAACAGAGTTAGACTAAAAGCCAGAGTGATGAGAAGGAATTATACTGATAGCTATAACTTGCATTAGTTATATTAAACATTAGCCGCTAGAAAGCCATATCCGGAAGATTTTATCGGCGTTCCCGGAGATTTGAAAATGGACTGTCCTTTTTCCGGGAGAGTATGCTGTACATTGTGTAGCAAGTATTTAGTTTTCTTACGTAATATCTTCGTACACTGTACACTGAACACTGGAACTACCTCCGTGGTCTATATCTTAATTAATGTATATAAATACATTTAATTAATATTTAATTTATTTGTGTTAATTCTCGAGTTTGGTACGCTGGAGACATCGACGAGCTTGCCATTTGTCATGATTGGCCTATAGTAAAGTTGGCTAAATGTGAATCCGCTTATTTATAAGCGTGGTTTCTGGCCACCCCGAAAGGGAAACGGTCGTGATGATACATTACTTATATCTTCGTACACGTATTTAAAATGTCTGATGTTATCTATAGATTTCAATATTTCTTTTTATTGTAGCCGAATTTTGTAATTTGTTCCTGTCGTTGTTGGTAGGCAAAATCGACGTAAAATTAATTATTTTCAAGTTTCATGGAAAATATTTTTGTAAGTGCGGTCATAGCTTGACTTGAGATCTGGAGATACGGATTGGAGAGTTTATCGTCGGCCTGACGTCAGTATGTTCTAACCACTTTCCAGAGAAGTGATCCTGGTTTTTTTTTTTTTTTTTTTTTTTCAAATCCTTTTGTTCACTTTATGAGGCTGCTCCTCTCTTCTCTTCTAGATTTCTTTGTCTGTAGGATTTCGGCCGTTGATGTTGCTATTTTATACAACATCTAAGTCCGAGATCATAGGTATGTGCGTTAGAAGGTGCTACTGACAGTTTTCGGGTTTGTCGACTTTCGGGTTGCACATAGACATGTAGTCTACCTTAATTCTGACTTGCCTGGTGGGTTACTGTACCGCCTCCGTGGTCTAGTGGTAACAAACGTTGCCGTGAACTCGGGAGGTCGTGGGTTCGATTCCGACCGGGGCAAGTTGTACATTGTATAATTTGTCTCGGTCTGGGTGTTTATATGTATAATATGTATATATTTACAAAAAAAAAGTATAATAAGTAGTTTATCAACCATCTAGTCTCCGTAACACAAGCCTCGCAGCTTACCACGGAAATTAGATGGCGTTGTGTGACCTGTCTGGAAATATTTATTTATTTATTATTTATTTATTATTACTGCTGTACCAGGTATTGTATTCTCATAGGTACTGATAACTTAATTTAAAAGGTTATTAATTGATCGTTGTGGTGCAGTTCTGTATATGTTTTATTTTGTTAAACATTAACAGGTCACTGGAATTTGCTAAGCTGCTGGTCTTCTGCTAACAGCTTACTTATTGGACCACTTTGCTGCTTAATCTTCTACTAGCAGGAGTAGAATCATTCAAAAGAATTAAATTAATGACGTTTCATAAATGCCTGTAATAGGTTTACCTGAATAAAGATATTTTGACTTTTTTTTTACTTTTTCGGTAATTTCGCTGACGCTCACGCTTCCACACACCTATGTCACTTTTTTTTGTTTATATATATATATATATATATATATATTATTATTTATTTATTTTATTTGTCACAAGGGTATTGCTCCTGGTTTCGTGAGCAACACAGGCGCTGTTGTACCAGTAATGGTGCCAAGAACCAAAATATAATGAAATACCAACGGGTGATTACCGGCTGAGATCCTGCCGGGGATGACGACCCCACTGTCTGTCTGAGAAATAGATATACATATACCGCATGTAATTGTCAAAAGAACAAATATTTTTTTAGGCTTCAAGTGTCATTAGTAGGAGCTCTATTTGAAATAGAAAACTAGTAGATTAATTTAATATTAACAAAAATAAGTTTTGATAATTCATATAGGTATGTAATTTTATATTGTAGTTGTAAGTAAATATTGTATTTTTATATTTCTTTCATATTTGTTGTTTATTTGCTAACCTTACCTCTTACTTAACTAACTTGTTGATAGAAAGAGACATCATGATATCGTGTGCCAGCCTTATGTTGGTAAATTTTCGTTTACACACAGATTCTTTTGTTTTCTTGGGGGATACCTCTACAATAATTTAAATAGGACACTTTCAATATATTCCTGCACAAGACATGAATTAACTAAGATAATAACTAAATGGTTTTTAACTGTAACATATAATGATACAGAACAACTTCTAAGCATAGTTATATAAATAGTGGCTAAATTAATGTGTTATACTCAATTTACTAGTTAATTTATTATTGTGGTATATATAATATATGGTAGGTATATGTGATTGTCGATATGTTACTTCATCGATGCATTTATTCTTTTTATTTATTTCTTCTTACACACCCTCTCACAGACACTCATACACATTCACATAACACACAGAGAGGATACACGGAATTCCTAAAATACCCACCAACAGCCCTATAATACTATTTTTTATTATTATTATTATTATTTATTTGTTTGTACTTGGGTAAGCTTTACAATGTTTAAATAAATTGTATAAGCTTGTTATTGTGTCACCTGGGAGTGAACTGACTCCTGTCATTCAGAAATATCTACGACAGGGGTCAGGACATCCAATCTAAATTTAAAGTGTAAAAAACATACTTGTTATATAGTGTCAATAAACGATTTTTATTTTAATATTTTTTATTTTTACGTTTTCATTGTCCCGAAGGTTGATTGGAAGAGAGTGCCTATAGGGATTATGTCCGCCTTTTGTTTGTACAACAATAAAGTTTTTAAATAAAATAAATAAATAAAAATAAATAAGGCCATTTCTAGTAGTGAAGATCTAAATTTAGCTGTATCTAGGGGCTCAAATGCTAGGGGAATATTGTCTATTGTTATTAACTAGGGAAACTTCCTAAACCCTTAAAAGGCACTTAATTATCATTTCGCAGGTCAATCCCAAAACCAAACAGTGACCTGTATCGTTTACCCTACACAAATATCGGCGGCAGGTGGCAACCAAATAAAATTAAAGAGTTTTGTTTAGCGAACGGCTCAGGACAATAGGGGTCGTACGTTGAAGTATAATTAATAGACAAGCCAAAAAATATTTATGCCTTTATTTATTTATTTATTCGAAAAAAAATAAACAGAAATGGCACAAACAAATAGGTAAAAAAGAGAAATACAAACTTCGCAGTGTCCTCGTCAATCAGGTGGAACGTGATCTCTCGCTACCATCGATAGTCAAATCGATGGTAACGAGTAAGGCGTCGTAGGTCGCTGTGGCATCCTGTGGCGGAACGGGAGCGGGAAGACGACCCGAACGCCCCTCCCTTCCGTCTGAGAAGACGGCAGCGTAGGAGGCGGCAGTACGCCGCCCTCCTGCCCACCTGAGGGGCCTGAGTGGTGTCACGGGGGTGACATCGCTCACATAGGGCCCCACGAAACGGCGCGGTGACATCGCTCACATAGGGCCCCACGAAACGGCGCGTGCGGTTGCTCCTGCGCGCCTCTCCGAAGGTGAAGGAGGAGACTCGCTCTTTCTCGCCCTCCTCGCAAAGAAGGCACGCACACTAGCGAGCGACGCTGGCGGGCGGTGGTCGTGTGCACAATGCTTCCCGTCGTCCGCCATCCAACACGAGGCGTCAAGAGGAATCATCAGGTTTGATGTAAAAAAATA
This sequence comes from Tinea semifulvella, assembly GCA_910589645.1. Lineage (NCBI taxonomy): Eukaryota > Metazoa > Arthropoda > Insecta > Lepidoptera > Tineidae > Tinea > Tinea semifulvella. The sequence goes on from OU342604.1 coordinate 5,491,403, forward strand.
AAAGGGAGAACATATAGAAAAGTAGTTTGGTGGTTTAAATACAACAATACGAACGTAATTAAAGTTACGAAATAAATTAGTTTTGGTATTTGCATTTAATGATTTAATTAATAATTTTGCTGATCATCAATGAGTGACATTGGTTTTTTTAACTGCTGCAGCTTTGTGTGAACATGCCGACTGAGGCTAGTTTGTCGCCGATTCCTTCCATAACATACGAGCATTTCTCAAAAAATATCTTCTCACACTGCCTACCATAAAGCTCTAAAGCTCTTTCCTGAGCGCAAGTTAACTGCAAGGTTAATCCATGAATTACTAAAAAATATTTTTTCTCCTTTGTTTAATATTAACTGCTTTATACTGACGAGCTCCACTGTTGTAGAGGATTTCCCAGAACAAAATTTTGGAGAATTTGGCCTACACTCGCCACGTTGACCAAACGTGTTGGCAAGTGCTTGATGTCAATTTTAACGTTCTCACAAGTTGGTATTAGTGGAACCGGGACCTACCGCATTTATTAGTATGTAGTGTATGTAATTCTTAGTATATAGTATATTGTTTGTTATCTCATTATTTTATATAATAATACATTTAATGAATATTTAATTTAGTTGTGATATTTCTCGAGTTTGGTACGCTGGAGACATCGACGAGCTTGCCACTTGTCATGATTGGCCTATAGTACAGTTGGCTAAATGTGAATCCACTTATTCATAACCGAAAGGGAAACGGTCGTTATGATACTTTACTTTTTTCTCTTTATACTTAATAATATAAATTATATAAAAAGACAAGGTTAAAATGAGTATAGTGTATGAGTGTTCCAGTGTTTTGTCTATGTACTCCGTGTTCCGAGTGTGCATTAGTGTGTGTGTTTTATCGTAGTCAAGAAGAAATCGCCAATTAGTGACAGCAATTTTTACATCTCGTAGCGTCATTGTATAGATCTCGAGATTTGAGTTAATTTTGTTATACAAGTTCGCCGATTCGGGAATTGTCTTTTCGCAAAAGCAGTTCTACACTTCAGTTCACTACATAACATATCTTTGCGACCTATTGCATATTGTAGGGACTTTATGATTGCGATTTTGATAAAGGCGCTTCTGGCTTGTTTTATGCGGAATTTTATTTAAGTACTGTAGTCTTTACCACTGTGGTAATTTTATTATTACAGTCCAGCATTTGCATATATGTCTGTGTCGTCCTAAAACAATGTCCCCGGTTACAGGGAAAAGTTTGTTGGTGCACCGAACCGCAGTGAAAACAATGAGCTGCTTCCGAGGCTATTTTTCTTTTTCAAAATTTGATGTTTCTAATGCCATTTGAAACTTCTCCATTCAATGAGCAGTGTTATTCGGATAGTGGACGACACTACAATGTCTAAAACTCTCGAATCGGTGCAGTTTCGCCTTCGGCCTCCCTACGCATGTTTCACAAGCTATACTAGCTACAGTAAGTGTTTTGAAGAGCCCCACAACGTTATCCCTTTTTCTCTATTCCGCAACAGAACCATATTCACAGGCCAAAATATGCTTCTTAATACCTTAGCTATCCCAAGGCGTACAGAGATTTTAATGATTGTTTTATTTGTTACTAGCTGACCCGGCGAACTTTGTGCCGCATGACAGTCAATGAATATTGTGTTAGTTATTAGCTGAACTATATAAATGATTTTTTGGAAGTAATACAATGAATATAAAATAAATATTATGTTAAGATAGGAACACAAAAAAAAATACAAGTACAAAAATCAACTATATCAATAGGTTTAATTTTCTTCATTGAAGCCTTGTGATATACAATATATTTTGGTTTCTTTTTTTAGGTGCAAAAACAGAACAAATAGAGCGGATGGTTTGCCGACACGTGAACATGCCAAGTACAACAAGATCATGAGGAAAACATTGATAAAGAAAGAAGTTAATTGATTCGCAATGTTCCGTGGCCTAATTGCATTGCGGCTCCGTTGGGAAAGATTAGATTTCCTTGGTCGCGGAATTATTAATAATAATAATAAAACTTAAAACAATTTTCAAAACGAATCACAGACAATTTCGCGACATTAAAGTGAGACCAATTGTTTCACAGTTAATAATAATAATAAAATACTTTATTGCACAATAAAAGTAGTGTACAAGGGCGAACTTAATGCCGTAGGCATTCTCTTACAGCTAACCTTTGTGATAGTGATAAGTGAGGTTATAGGGTGCTTATAAACGATAAGTCAATAGAATTACATGTGAATATCGATACTTAACATTAACAATAAATAGCTAAAATATATACATAAAAGCAAAGAATAAATATTATAACATCCATATACATAAATAAATATATACATATATTTACCATATCAGAGCGAGATGGAGACATTTTGCATTTTTAAAAAGTGAATATATTTTTTTTAAAGATGCTGACAGACGGTGCTTGTCTGATCACCAATGGAAGTTTGTTCCACTGGCGAGCAGCCGTAACAGTAAGTGAATCTGAACATCTGCAGCTATACAGTTGTTGTTTTTCTTTTTAATATATCATTTGTTCTATATTTAGGGATGATATAAATTTATGAACGCACCCATATATATGTTTTTGAAAACCAACATTGTTTGACAGGTACGAAACCCACGAAATTTTTGTATGAACAAATGTTTTATCTTTTATTTTTTTCTTCAATTTTCAAAATTTATTTATAGTTATTCTGCTATTCAGGACGGAGACATCAAATCAAAACCGTGAAATACTGTCCAGCCGTTCTCGAGTCATAAGTGTTCTAACAAACCCGACTTTGTTTTATATATTAATAAGATTTATTATGCAATCTAATAAGTCATATTCGCCGATGTTCACACAGCATATTCTCAAAGTTTCATCCCGATTGAGATGCATAGGGAACATACACACAGACATTTATCTTTATATATATATATAGAAGATATATTTTTTTTATTAATAGTGTTTTAAAATTAAAGGAGTACGTATTTCTTAGCGATTCATGGATTATTCTTGCAGGTAGAGTGCGTGGATAGCTGGATCTAAAATATTTTTTTTATGCTAACCATCCATCTTGTTGCTCCTCTCCCTACCAACCAAGTACTGCAAGATTCAGCTAATGCCATTTCCGAGGTTTGTTCCAAAAATGTACCGTCGGCAGACCAGCTTAGGCCCAATTATTTCAGTAAAGATTTTATTTACAAAATCGGGACGCAAAATTACTCGAGTTAAGTCCAAAGATTACTTGAGAAAAAACAGGAGTAAAAGAGATTGTTTTAGCGTCATAACAGCAATAAATCACGACAGCTATCTGATGTATAAGGGTTTAGAACAATCTCCCCTCTGTTATCTTTGGGGAGAAAAATATCTACACTTAAGGTAAAATTAAGCAACAATAAATAAGGAAATTACAAAACTGTTTAAAGTTTAAGATACAATTATGATTAAACTATTGAAAACAAATTGTTTAAAATAATAAAAAAATAGAGTTTTGGAGTACAGATATGAATTATTGGATTATTACATACGGATCTTCACGCCAGATCGCTTGCGGGGTAGAGACAATTGAGACATGATCACGACATACCTCTTTCGCTTCGTCGACATTCATCAACCTCTTGGTACATGCCCTTTTGTTAATACACCTTCAGACAGTGTTTTATTTATCGTGGTATGCGAGTGTCGGTCTGCCAGGGCCACTTTTATCCACAACTTTCGAAATATATTATCTGGTTAGTCAACATTTTTTCGCTCATCCTTTGAACATGGCCGAACCATCGTAGCATCCCTTTCCTTATTTTTGTCCCTATGCTTTCTTTTATACCTTTTTCGTAATTCGATGGTACTTTTAGTTTTATGTGCTTTTGCCTGTATTATAAGCAATAATGCCATGGCCTTGGTCTTGTGTGGCCCGAAGTTCAATTTATTTTTGACACCCCACTCCCGAACATACGCGAGGGCTTCATTGCCTGTCCCTGTACTACACGCGCCGTATCGCCGTGAAAAACTAGGACCACGTCATCAGCGAAGGCTTGGCAATAGTCTCCCCTCTGCCCAAGCCCCCTCAGCAGTGTATCTAAAACGTCGATGGATCCTTGAACACACCCCTTGCTCGTGTTTCGGGTGTGTTCTACACCGCCGTATCGTAAATGTATGAGTCGGTCCTGTAGGTAGCTGTCGATCAACCGCCTGATGTTGTTGGGGCACCGTTCCTGCGCCAGTCTTGCCCTTATAGCGGGCCACCAGGCATTATTGAAATATAAGACAATAAACCTTTATGTTGTCATAGGATCTCATAATGTAAAACTCTCTGGATTCTAAGATCTCTCCAAATCTTATTAAAATGAGTGTAATTAATTAAGCGTATAGGCGAGTAACGTATTATCACGATCGTTTCCCTTTCAAAGTGGTCAGACACCACGCTTATAAAGAATCGGATTCACATTTAGCTAACTTTACTACAAGCCAATCATGACAATGCAAGCTCGTTGATGTCTCTAGCGTACCAAACACAGAAATATGACAAATAAATTTAATGTTAATTATTAAATAGTTATATAAGTAAATAATTATCCTTTAAGGTTCTTTAAGGCTTTGAAGTATTTTTTTTTTTCATTTTTGTTTAAATATTTATATATTCGTAGTATTTTGAAGTCAGTTTTCGTTTTATTTTATAAAATATTATTCAAAGTATCAATTACAAAAAAGAAGATATTTAAAAGAATATTGCTATTAAGAAACAAATTTTATTTTTAAACAACCAAATTTTTTTTTATTTAAAAATATTGGGTCGTCACACAATTAAATAATTTAAAACTTCAATAAACAGAGCATAACAATATAATTTTCCTCCAAAGTAGTTCTCAATGGATGGTGGCGTCTTTACAAACTTCTAAGCAAACAACCTCTAACGGCTCCTAAACTCTTTCATCTTTATCACCCTACGTACTAAGCCCCGGTTTAAAAAACTTTAACACCTGGTTGACGGAGAAGCGGTTGGAGGAGAAATTGGAGTAAGTCTTATTTCAAGCGGTCTTATTTTCATATTTCATACAGACCGCCTTCGTGGTCTAGTGGTAACAAACGTTGCCGGGAACTCGGGAGGTCGTGGGTTCGATTCCCACCGGGGGCAAGTTGTACATTGTATAATTTGTCTCGGTCTGGGTGTTTATATGTATAATATGTAGTTTATCAACCATCTAGTTTCCGTAACACAAGCCTCGTAGCTTACCACGGAAACCAGATGGCGCTGTGTGAACTGTCTGAAAATATTTATTTATTTATTTATTATTATTTATTTATATAAATATCTGGAATTTAAATTTAAAAGCTGCGTCGGAAAATGTGGAGTCCAGCAAGCGGCGCAAGTATGTAAGTATATTATATCATACACTATGTGTATGTGTGTGTGTATATATGTTTATTAATGTTGTAGTTTTTCTGTTGTATTGATGTAATGCTTATTCCTTCGTAATTCTTGTGCTATTGTATTCATTTTTATTTTTAAATTTATTTTTATTTATTTCTTTGCTTACTTTTATTGTATCTGTCAGCGAACTCTTATTATTGGCTTTATCGTATTACTATTTTCTCCAATATATGTATAAATTAGCTGTAAGAATTCCAAGATAAATAAAGATTACGTGTTTGTGCCGTTTGCTGTATAAACTCTGGGCCTATGGAGTCCAAGCGCAAAAAAGTTTTTAAAAGACATAACACCGCGTCTTGTCGTCTCCTCCGGTGATAAGAGGGCTGGCTTTTTCTTCGCCCAAAGAATCAGTATTGCAATTCAGCGGGGAAATGCAGCCAGCGTTCTTGCCACCATTCCACGCGGACGGGACTTATATACCTATCCTAAGTATTAATATTTATTTTATTTTATATTTTGTAAATATTTTTTTCGAATAAATGTTGATAAATTAGAGTTTTTTGAGTTTGAATTTATGTTTTTTTTTGTTAAAATAGTTAAACCATTATTTATTATTTCGGCACATCGTCTCATTATTATTATTTTTTTCGAATAACTATTTTTATTTTTAACATTTAAATGTAAAAGTTGCATATGACATCATTAGCGCATTATCAAATAGCGCTAATTAACTAATTAGTAGTAATTTGCCATATCTACCGGCGCGGAGAAGTACCCACTATTCGTGCCGATAAACCCAGTAAAATGTATCCACACATTTCGGGATCAGTCAAGTCGACATAGTGTTAGGGACTGATGTCAGTCATCAGTGTCTGATTCCAGTTGCTAACCTTCATGGATCTCACACGATACTTATCATCGGTACAAGGTCACATGTCGTGCTATTGTAAAAAAAAACGAAAAAGGTACAGAGCTAGCTTACATACTGAAAACAACCATGCAACATTTAAATTATATGATTTTAGGCTTCTCTGATACTCATTAATTCATCAATAAATATACATACTCGTACATATATAATATTAATAGCATTCATAGTTACGTCATGGGTCTGAAAGGGTGAAATGTGTGGCGGCACATAGAACGACACCCTTACCACACGGGCTCGATGACGATGTGGTGGGGGTACCATACGGAACCGACCCACTATTATGTGGGCTAAGTTGAACGACTTGGGAATTAGTAGGGATACCACACTGGTCTGACCTACTACTTCCCAATCCTAGTTTCTGGCTATAATTATGTTTTTTACATTAATTAAAAAAAAAAATTGCAGCCGACTCACGTACGCCGCGCCGGCCTGGTACGCTCTCACCTCAGCTGCGCTGAGAGCACGTTTACAAGCGCAACAAAACCTAACGCTTCGTACCATTGTCGGCGCCTCGCAGTACGTGAGGAACGATGTAATCCATAGGGATATGCGGATGGAAACACTGGACGAATTCGTGCGTCGTCTGGCGGCTGGCATGTTCGCGCGCGCAGAGGCGACAGATTTCCCACTTGTGAGAAACCTGGCCCCTCTGCACGCCCGTCCGCCGGACGCCAATGCTACGCTCGTCACCTGCTACCAATCACGGAGTCGTAATCGCGGCTCCGCCGCCTGGCTCGTATACTTCAACCTTTAATGGTTACCCCATGCCCTGTCCGTAGTTACGGAAAGCGAACGCAACCTCTGTTAGAAGGCAAATACCTTGACACAAATTCCCCACTCCCCCCTGCGGGGGGTGTGAGAAGACTCTTCTACTACTATATTTATCAACTACCGAATAAGCAGTTTTACTCTTGAGAACTCCCAAAAATTTAATGAAATATTTGTTTGTGATTGTATGGTTACAAATTAAAGACGAACAATTCATTTTTCCCTGCAACAATTACAAATATTAATTTAAGTCCTAATTAACACTAATTAACAATTATTCTAAAACTACGGCTAAAACAAACAATGTATTTGTTTACACATAAATAATTATGTGGTTTATAATTAATTAAATATTTAAATATATGGGTTATATATACATGAAATAAATATAAAAAGTGAGTTATGGCAACGTATTCTGTTTGTGAAGTATAACTTATCTTTAAATATTTTAAAAGATGGTGCCTGTCTGATAATTAAAGAAAGTGTGTTCAAATAAGGATGATTAAAGTAATTAATAATCAACATTATGATATACGCCACGTGCGAATCAAGTCTAGCTAGTCAAACAAAAAAAGTTAGCTTTGATATCTATACTAGATTTAAGGTCAACGTCAAAATTCTGACTATAACTCTTTCTCAAATAACCAATTTAACCATTTCAGACCTGGCGTTTACAACTGAGTAATCAAAGATTGAAAAAGTATTAAACGGTAAGAACTTTTTGACGTTTAAAGCTAAAATAACACTTGCCAAAGCCTTCTGTATAGAAGCGAGACGTGGATATGTCAGAATACGCATGAGAGTAGGGTTAATGCAGTAGAAATGGTGCGTCGAATATGCGGCGTCACTTTGACGGACCGCATACGTAACGTCTAAATACAAAAAATGGTGGGTATAAAAAAAAGTATAGGGACAAAAATAAGGAAAGGCATGCTACGATGGTTCGGACATGTTGAGAGGATGAGCGAAAAAAGATTGACGAACCAGATATTTAATGCGAAAGTTGTTGGTGAAAGAGGCCCTGGCAGACCGAGACTCACATATCACGATCAAATAAATAAAACACTGTGAACAGACCTGCGCGAGGGCCTACGCTGATATTATCGATAATTGTGCTAAAAATTGTTGAAAAATAATAAAATAAATTTAGGAAATAAATGAAGAACACAGAATCAGATGGTTTAAGAGTTAATGACCTTCTCATATGGAAAACAGGACTCACCCCAAAGCAATCCACGTATCCACGTGTGTGATGGCCATCCACCTCGATTAAACCCTAGATTTATTGTCCAATTTTATAGTCTATGCACCACAAGCTTTATTAGACACGCACATATAGTTTAGATCACTAATATTCACCAAAGGCATTCGAATTATGATCAAAAATTAATAAAAACACACGCGAGGCATGAGTCGGTGCGGTTGAAAAATTGCAACTGGTATGGCAACTTCATCGTCATTGACCCGTAGCGCGTGACGTCAGTCGCAACGTTTTGGATGCATTTTTACTGGGAATTGAACCTGCTACCATGCGAGGCCGCAACACACTGGCTGAAGGCACATTAAAAAGCTTTCGTAACAAAAGGGCATTTATGAAGAGGTTGATGAATGTCGACGAAGCGAAAGAGGTATGTCGTGATCGTGTCAAGTGGCGCTCAATTGTCTCTGCCTACCCCGCAAGGGATCTGGCATGAAGATATGTATGTAGGTCTGAAAGGGTTAAGTGGCAAGCTCGTCTGTGTACAAGCTTGAAATTTCAAACCGTTCGCTAATGAAGTAGAGCGTTACAGAAAGCCGTGATCAAGGCATCATTTAATAAATACGGGAATGATCAACTTCTTCCCCTCATTGTTCCAAATTTGAGGTAGCGTTAAAAGTTTTTGGGGTAAAACGGAATTCGCCCTTCAGTTTAGGTGTTAAATAGATTAGACTTTGGTTGAAGGCAGACGGCTTTAATAAATCGATCCGGGTTTCGGATAATGACAACGGAACAATAATGAAAGTTGCATTAAATGATCCTATTAAAGTTTTAGCGGTTTGGAGTTTTAGTTGTAATGTTTTATTTATTTATTTATTAGTTTGGAAAACTTACAGCTATTTTACACAACTCCTTCGTGGTAGCTGCCACAAAATTATGGAATGATGGGCTATTAACAAATTGTCGTTAAAAAACTGGTCAATTCACACTTTATGAATAGCTATAAAACCACGTTAGTAAGTTGTATTTGTGTATGTACAATTATGTGTATGTATTAGTATATTGATATTATAATACATATATAAGGGTATATAAGTAGGTATATATTATTTGTTGAGTTATTCTATAATTGTATATTACTGTTACTTTCAGTGCACCTATATTTGTTCAAATTTGTCCCTAAGGTTTGGCTGTCAGAGAATGTCTACGGGCCTTTGTGCTTTGTGCAATAAAGTTTTTAAATAAATAAATATATTTTTAGGTCTGAAATAAAGTGATAATGAAGCTGGTTAAAATTGTTGACCCAGTGATATTTTAACACCAAATAACCGAATCAGGTCAATGAGTACTGGCTGAATAGTGTTTAACCATAAATAGAATATTTTATGACAAAAACCGTCGAATCAAGTTGGCTAAATGCCACTTGGTAGAAGTTGGAAAACAATGTGCTCTCTATACTAAACAAACTTTGCTTCCGCTTAAGGACCTATTCTTGTGGCCAAAATTTTACATTTTGATCCCTGCCGTATTTTTTTTAGTTGAGAGTATTCTAGCTAAATCCAGCTAGTTCAGACACGAGCTCGAAACACTATTTGCTCCTCTCTTCACGATGCACAATGAACTAGTCAGCCACACATAAATCTATGGACTTGTGGCGGCACATAGAATTTTCATTTATTAAATTTATACATTCATCCATTTTCACACCATATTACAGAACATAAAGGTTAATATATAAGACGGCATTAACGGAATCATACAGTATTTGGTTGGGTAGGAAGAGGAGTAGATGGTGGATGGTAAGCGTATTATTGCGCAATAAAAAAAAAAGGGAGGCCTCCTTTTCTTAAACTAGCCTATTGTCGGTCGCAAGCCCGAGACACCATTGTTCTCATCTCTTACCCACACACAATGGACCCGACACCCGCACAGTGAATCCATGGAATGCTTAGAAATTTGTCTTCTTCTTGAGTTTATACATTGGCCAAATTAGGAAACACACTTTATTACTGATACTGTCAAAGAAAAAAAGAAAAACAGAAGAAATACATCTAAAAGATATAGAAAATCAATATTACAAAAAAAAAACAAATTAAATTAAAGATATCCAATATTAAATTAAAAAAAAAAAAAAAAAAAAATTTCGTTGCTGCCCAGCTTACAGAAAAGTGTACCCTAACAGTGACTGAGATGTGGTATACTTACATCACGAGGGTCCATCCAAAATGAATGATCCCTGCCGCGGATATTATAAACTTTACATTTTCCCAATTATTTTAAAGTGGCAACACCACGGGTAACTTTACAAATAGTGGTAACGTTACTTTGACGTGAGCTCGGCTATGATCGACAAAACTCGGGATAGAAATGACAGTAAATAATCCACTATTGTGGCAATTAATTAGATGGCGCTGTATGACCTGTCAAAAAAAAAAAAAATCTAACATTTGAGTATAAGTAATGGAATACGTAAGCTTCTTTGTAAGAACGCTTTCCTTAACATCCTAAAAAGATGGGTATGATCCCCGGCATGTACCAATGATAAATACATGTTTCTAAGGTACATTTGTCATAGACTTACAACACCACCATTCCTGTACCTCGGAAAGCATGTTAAGCCGTTGGTCCCGGTTCAACATGTGAAATCGTTAATAAATTGTCATTAAAAAATTACATCAGACCCTCGCCAACTTGCCTGACCATCGTGGCGAGTGTAGGCTAAATTTTGCAGAAATTTCTGGAATGCCCATTTCTGACAGTAGAGGTCCAAGGGGCTGTGATGATGATGATGAATGGAGTACGAGAGCTGAAAGAGGATACTATGATAATTCATAAAATTTGGTTAATACGTTGGGTTGAATATAGCATCGACATATAAACATGTAATGTGACCCTACAGCTTGCTTAAGGTGTTTTCATCGTTAAATTATTCACCTCAAAATTGCAAGAATAGACCTGGCTGGTCACGGGTAAAGATGCCGGTTAGAACTTTCGTTTTGAAAACTTGAAACCAGTGAACACAAGGAAGTTCACAAGAGCTGTGATTGTAATTTGAAAATGGGGTTGTTGATAAAATCCTAATTTTGATGCTGGTAATTATACATAACATATTTAATACAAATATACCTTTTCCATTGTTTAATTGTGTCTCTCTTCCACTTTTCACCACTCTGCCTTTGTTTATTACTCTGTGGCGTTTGATTCGACAACCGTCAAGCAGAACACTGTTCAAAAGATTGGTAATTTTTTTTTTTATATATATTATTTAGGTAACATACAGATCTTAAAACATAATTACAAAAATTCTAAAAGTTACACAATCCAGCAAAGTTTCCACTTAAATATTAAACATATATATTGCAAAAAAAAAAAAAAAAAATACGGATAAGCTTAAAAACAATACCTATATAACAAATATAACTAAATAATATACATATATATAGTAAAATAATGGAAAATAAAAAAATATAAAAGTAGTAATCAAAAATAAATAAATAAAAAGTTCTCCAAGCATTCCAATTATGATTCATTTGGATAATTTCATATTAATTTATTTTTTAACTTAGCAACACTAACACTGAACAAATCAATATCACCGAAATTTTCATTGTAGTTTAGGCATGATCTTAGCACAAAGGAGTTTTTCAAGTATTTTGTTCCAGCATATCTGATAGCAAATAACAGTTTGGATCTATTTCTTTTCCTACTACAACAACGGTGCAACGGTGTTTGAAAGTAAACTGGTTATCAGACGGGAGCCTTTTATTAATATGTATTTAAAAATCTCCTTATCGCTTATTGTTTCTTAACAAACAAAATAGCTATTCTAGTACTGTAACCTGCCTTTGCAGTCACAAGGATTGTCCAACGCCCCTGCGGTTAGATGTAGTTGCTTTTATTGCGAAGATATTGCTACGGAACTACGTCCGTCCGGTATCTTTACCGTTTTGGCGAGTGTAGGCCAAATTCTCAATACATATGTTCTACAAAACCATCCCCAGAAGTGTAGGTCTCTCGTGTTGTAGGGGATTATTAGCCCTTTCCACTGAATAAAGTCGTTTTCCGAAGCTCGCCACTGCGTGCGATCTTTTCTCACCCTTATTCAACTTCCCCTTTATATCATGGACGGAGTTCCGAACAAAGAAATCCATACTGGAGGAACTGGGGATCAGACAGCGCCTTTCCTCGACTGTACAATTACGCATTCTCACTTTCTTCGGACACGTGTCACGGCGTGGAGAAACATCCATCGAGCGCTTGGTAGTCCAGGGGAAAGTCGATGACAAGAGGGTGCGTGGTAGGTCTGAGATGGACCGATCAGGTGAAGGTTGCAATGTATCATCCCCTACATGAGTGCACTAGGAAAGCCGGGGTCCGAGAAGAGTGAAGACGGCTTGTTAAGCGTGCCACTAGCACTCCAATGGCGACCACGAACACTCTGCCAAGAGTGTAGCGACTAAGAAGAAGAATTTAACTTCCCCAACAAACATCTATATCTGGTGGGATGTCGGGTGCATCGCCCTGTGCGTGGTCTTTACTCTAGAACCCGTGTACAATGTATTTATAATCAATTCCCAAATTGATTAATTAGTGACTGTGAGAAACCACACGTGTACAGAACATTATTAATATAAATATATACACCTATATAAATCCCTTTAGCCTTTGCCCAAATAGGCACTTTCGCATTGAGCCTACAATTAATTCATCCGTTGTAAGCATTCAGGCATTTGCTGAATGGTCTAGAATCAAAATGCTAGGTGTAGTTTGCTTGAATTATAAAGGCGTGTATTTTGTAACAAGTTTACGGCTAAAAAGTAAATGGATTTATGATACACTAATTGTTTGACACGGCTTCGCCTGCATAATAAAGTAGTCGACAAATGTCTGTAATAGGTTTATGTGAATAAAGAGCAGTGGTGGTTCGGTTGTAAGAACACTTTCCTTAAAAAGAAAACCTAAATAGGTCAGTTCTAACAATTTTCTTACATATATACGAAAGAAAGAAAGAAAAAAGTTTATTTGTCACAAAAAAAAACACAAGCAGTGTGGTGACAAATAGGGAATCAGCTCAGCAATAAGCTGCAACACTTGGTCACAGCGCTGATTTACAGCTGATCCCTCACAATTTTGACATTTACTTACATTGTAGGTATTCCAATAAATTGACAAGAACAATATTAAATATAAACTATATACAAATAAATATTGTAAATAAATATCTATTGACATAATAATAATATGTGCAGATTGTATCATCATGACATGTACATACAACTGTAATTAGAATAAGCAATCTATACAATAAAGAATTTTGAATTTTGAATTTAAATGATATACCTAAATATAAATAGCATAATAAATAAATATAAAACTACCAAAAATAATCGAATATAATAATGATTATTGTATCAAAATTAAAAAAAGAAGCAATATTAATAAAAACTTGTCCTTCAAATAAATAAGATACATATTATATACTATGGCTATATAATTTGGCAAATTTTTAAAATTAATAAATAATGTTTACAAAGTATTATAACCTAGTTTTCTTGATTGTTGAGATGTGAACAAATATATTTTAAGTTTGTTTTTAAAAGCGACCACCGATTTGTCATTTATTTACAACACCATCGCTTCTGTGCCTCGGAGAGCACGTTAAGTCGTCGGTTCCGGTGCCACGTATACTAACTTGTAGAATCGTTAAAAAATTGTCATTAAAAAAGTGACATCAAAACCTCACCAACCCGTCTGGCCAGCGTGGCGAGTGTAGGCCAAATTCTCCAAAATTTTCTAGAAGGCCCATCTTTACGATGGAGTTGTACTTTGTGTTTTAGGGGTTGTGATGTTTTGACAGATATTTTGACCTCGGCTTTGAGCTTTTTAGGTGATAATATATTATTGTCACTTTTGTTTAATATCTTTGTGATACAGTTAGAAGAAAGATTTAACTGACCATAGTTTTGCGAAATATATATAGATCTGGGAGTTAACTGAAAATCACGACATCAAAGCAAGTGTTAATCAGTAGCCGGTAGAAATTATACCGGGTGAAATTGGAGGTTTCCATATAAACTAAAACACCAAACTCTGGACGATATACTAACTTTAGGGGTCACGTAAACCCTGTCCAAAACTCCTCAATTAATGTTTTGCTAATCGAAAAGTTCGAGCTATTCACGACATTTATTACGACCTTTATTTTATTAAATAAATCTATAAATAGCTTGCATTAAAAAAAAAAATACACAGGTTTTTAATAAATTCAGCACCCGCTAGGCATATATCTTTTAAAAAGCAATTAGGCGGTAGTAAGTGGTAGGCGGACTGATAGTGGTAATTTGTCCAGTCTGCCGGGGCGGGGAAGTATCCACGGTTTGTGCCGATAAACTCAATAAAGTGTATCCACCACTTCGTCAAGCATAGTGGTAGGTCATAGTGGTAACATTTATCATTTATTAACATGTCGTGTAGTATAAAATAAAAATAAAATAGAGTTTGCCTTTTAAGTAAATAAGGCTGGTCGGGGGTCGGCGCCGCCGGGGTCCTCTTAGGTGATTCTGGAGAGGTCAGCGCTGACGCAGCGCTCGTCGCATCTTCCGTGGTGCTCTTCGTAGGTCCAAAAGGTTAGGCTAATTCTTGAATCCATTTGAATGCATTTTCTACCAACTAACCTTTGTGAATGGGGAGCCATTATAAGCTTTTGAATAAATATATAAAATAAAGTTTTTAAATAAAATAAATAAATAAATAAAAACCAACTAAGTTAGCCATTTCCGCACTAAAATATTATGCACATTGAAGTAATATACAAACAGTATAAAAGAATTACAATATAAATTAAAACTACTTAAAAGTAAAAATTAAAATAAATATAAACTAAACCTAATAAAAAATAAAAAAAAAGTAAAAAATGTCCTCTAGAGACGACCCTTCAGTGATAGTCCCAAGAAGACTGGCAACATTTCCCCTCTGTATAGCTAAGCTAATACATTGGCAGAAATAATTGCGAGCTTTCTTGTCTCCAGACTTTTCTGTTAGCCGTTTGGATAACTCCTTGGGCAGACGCTTGGCTGAGTGTCCCCATGGGTCCATCGTCTCGACCCCAAAAGGAGCAAATTCGTACATTAAATTACTTTTAAATTTACGTTTTTGGCTAAAAACCGTTCATATAATTGCTTTTAAGACCCACTATCTTCGAAACTAAGCGTCACAGTGCTTAGTCCTACCTAGTACCTGATGGGTACTTCTATGACCACAAGAAGATGAAGATACGGAAGCTTTAGATTAATTAATTTTAATGTTATTTTTATATGTATTTTAGTTGTAAGGGTATCTATGGGCCATCTGTTGCCTGATAATAAACAAATTATTATTATTATTACGACTGGTGTTAAAAAGAATGGAAATTCTCCATGTTTCTTTATGCCGCTGAAACTTGGACTCTCAAAGCCGGTGGTCATGGCCCCATCGATGCCTTTGAGATGTGGTGTTGGAGGCGTATGTTGCGTATCCCTTGGACAGCCCGAAGAACTAACGTGTCAATACTCAAGGAGCTCAAAACCTCTACTAGGCTGTCTTCCATCTGCCTAAAACGAGTCATTGAGTATTTCGGCCATATAGCCCGTAAAACACCTGGTAACCTGGAAAGGCTTGTTATCATAGGGAAAGTCGAAGGCAAAAGGCCGCGTGGCCGAAGCCCTATACGATGGTCTGACCAGATCCGCACCTCACTAAATACCCAGATGCACGATGCCCTACATGCAGCCGTGAACAGACCCGGATGGCGCAGCATCGTCCCGGACAAAGTGATCCGTGGAGGGTGTCACGACCCTTAGCAGTAAAAAAAAATATTAGTTGGTTTAGTTTAGAACTAACCCGGCGATATATATATATATATATATATTATTTAAACGTAATAAAAGTTGTTGTAATTTAAACTTTTTCGAACAGAACACGTTTGTTGTGAGAGTTCAATGGAATCGCCTAATCAATTTTACTCACGGATCACAGAATTTAGGGTTAATTTGAAATCCCAAACACACTTTGTACGACGTATTTATGTCCCCAATAATATTAAGGGGATAAACTCGTATATACCTAGTCCCTATTGCGTATTCCGGCGAGGTAAAGAATCCTATATCTAGATTCAAATCTGAGTTGGACAACACACGTTCATAAAACTAGTGGTAAAGTGTTTGCTTCTCTCAATAAGCTTTTAAAAAATCTGCCGTTAAAAGCTAAAATAATCCTAGTTTAAAGCCTTCTCCTTCCTCTCCTTGACTATTGCATCGATCTTTCAGAGATGTTGCTCAACAAGATGGACCGGTTACTTAACGCGTGTATCCGGTACATCTTCTGTTTACGTAAATACGATCACATATCTGAATATCGTGCTAAGTTAAAGTGGATATTCGTTGTCGCAGAACTCTCAGCGTTATTTGTCTGCTTTTTTCGGTTTTATACGAGCCTGCGACACCGAGATACCTCAAGGACAATTTTGCCTCTCTCTCTTCTTTCCACGATAAATTCCTTCTCTCTCACAACTCATTTCTTTTAGTCCCCTCTCACCATTCTGGATTTTTTCAAATTCTTTTGTCGTTGTCGCCACAAATTTATTATTATTAATCAATTATAATATTATTTATTATTGATCAATTATTAAGTAATTATTAATTAACAAAATTATTAATTATTAATTAACAAAAAGTAAAAAAAATCAAATAAATAATTTTGAAATTTGCTGTCAATTCTAGTTCAATGGGAACCCGTAGTAGCGCTGCTAAAACTGGCACAATTTTCTTGTATGGAACCTGGGCTGTATTATTAACAGGACGTTAACAATGGGTGAAATGGCCTGCCACGCCGTCAATCAGGTAAAGGCGGCCCGAGCCATGTTACGTCCTGTTATGAATTCCAGCTTGCTGCTCAGTTTGAAGATCCGGATTCACAAGATGTCTCACCTATGCTGCGCCAGCCTGGCACCAACTTCTGGCTAAGACCAACAGGTAGAGTCAGCAGAACATATCGCTCAGAGTGGTCTCTCGAGCGCCGTGGTTCGTGTGTAATTCCGTCATAGCTCGATACCTGTAGATGCCTAATATTGAAGAGTTTGTCGTCGGCCTGACTAGACGTATATCCTGGTAGTTGTCAAACCTAGACTCCCTGGGTTCGTGAGCCATAAGAGCGCTGTTACACCAGTAACGGCGCCCAGCACTAAAAGTGCATAAATTACCAGCGGGTAGTTACCGCTGAAATCCTGCCGGGGAAAACGGGTGAAAGTCCCTATCCCCAACCTAGTCCCGTTAGCCATCCGGGCATGGACGATCCCACTGTCTGTCTCTCTCTTGTATGGAGTTACGCTTCTTCTTGTATTATGTTTATTGGTCAGCTGTCCACCGTCCTATGGCTATGGCCCGCGCCCTGCGGTTAGATATCGCTCTGGCCGCAACAGTCGTAATGATACTTTACTTTATATGGTAATGGATACAAGTTTTAAAAGTAAAGTATCATCACGACCGTTTCCCTTTCGGGGTAGTCAAAAACCAAGCGGATTCACATTTAGCTAACTTTACTATAGGCCAATCATGACAAGTGGCAAGTTCGTCGATGTCTCCAGCGTACCAAACTCGAGAAATATCACGAATAAATTAAATATTCATTAAATGTATTTGTTTACATTTTTTATTTTTTTGTGTCCCAACCAGGAATCGAACCCGGTACCTCCGAGCCTGAGCTCACGGACTTAACCGCTAGACCACGGAGGCAGTTGGCAGGATTGTGTTATAAATAACATGCGAGTAAAATAACATTTAATTATTTAACTGGTAATTCCAAATAATACATGCTCGGAAAATCACATTACGATTTATAATACTAAAGTAGATTACAATAAGTAATAATAACATTTTGTATCCGAATTTACCTAAATTTATTCGGAACTATGAATGAAAATGGAGCAGGCATGACCATCTGTCTCTGTCATTGGACGAGTTGGTTCAAAAAGAAATCGAAAGGATGGCTGATAGATTTCTAACATGAACATCGCTCCCATATGATGGTAAGCGGTACGCGAGGTCCAAAAATAGAAACAACTGACGCCAGCCACTAACTACTGATACTACTACACCGACCTAACAAGATGCTATCCACACTTCGTTTAAAGGACTCCAGGTTATAATAAATGCACCACGGAAGATGCGACAAGGCCTACCGCAGCACCGAACCCTCGTGAACCACCTAAGAGAACCCCGGCGCCGACCTCCACTGCAGCAGTCAGCCTTCGTCAGAAGGTGGTCGCCGTACCTAATGGGTACTACTCTGACCACAATAAGATGAAGATGCGGTAGCTGTAGTGCAGTGTATATTTATATTATATATATTTTAGTTTTTAAGGTATATATCTATGGGCCTTTTGTATATTCATTTTGTTGCCTGAAAATAAAGATTATTATTATTATAACAATGAAGGAACGCTGGGAGAGCATTCCACATATTCAGCTTGCGACAGATGTGTTTTATAATTTATTGCAAATTTTGGCCTGTACGTGTTGCGTAGTTGCGGAATAGAAAATAAGGGATAATTTTATAAAAGCTTAGAGAGGGTTGCACAGACTTATTAATACTAGGGGCCACTCGGCCAAATCATGAACTGATAGCGGGCCGGCCGCCAGAAGTAGGTATAGGTAGTTAAAGACAATAAAGAATTGATAAAAATTTATTAAAATTAAAAAAGAAATTATTAATTTGAAGCGTGGCACTGCATAGTGCTTACAATCTTTTTTATATTTGGCTCAAATTTACTTGTAGCAACACGTAAAACTGCTTCCAAACTTTCATTTGCAAGGCGGTTTCGATTTTTTGTTTTATTATTATTTAGTATTGAAAAAGTTTGTTCACATATATAGGTAGAACCAAATAAGCTGGCACATTTCAGAGCGTTTATGCGCAACTCTTCGTACTCGTACATATTTTTATCAATGCAGCGGTAAAAGTTCAGCAAGTCTCCTTCGTTGAATTTGTTGCGTAAATCTTGGTCATTTTGAATGTCGATAATTTCTAACTGCATTGACTCTGGCGCATTTTCAACTGAAATAGTGAAAGGATTGCTGAATATGTCCAACAGAGGTTTCACTTTTTTAAACTCCGAAAATCTGTCTTCAAAAGATTGAATCAAAATATCTAGCTTTTCTACATAACTGAAATTAATCGCAGTTTTGTTGAATTTTTCAGCCATTTTCTTATAATTCGGAAAATGATTATAATTTCCAGAATTCAATTGTGATCTGAAAAGTGTCAGCTTGCATTGAAAGGATGTTACATGAGCATAGAGCTGGGATATCAGTTGATTTTTGCCTTGAAGCCGTGTGTTCAAGACATTCAAATGATTTGTAATGTCAACTAAATAAGCTAAATCACACAACCAATCAGGATTTTTAAGTTCCGGGACATCCCTTTGCTTTTCCGCCAGAAATATTCCAATTTCTTCTATTAAATTTAGAAATCGTTCCAGTGTCAATCCACGACTTAGCCACCTTACTTCTGTATAATACAGTAAATCTCCGTATTCGCTTTCGATGTCATCAAGGAATTGTTTGAATTGTCTGTGATTGAGTCCTCGTGATTTTATGAAATTTACAGTCGAAACTACTACTTTCATTACATTTTGAAATTCATTTTTTTTAGAACAGAGGGCTTCCTGGTGTATAATGCAGTGAAACTGCATGAGATCTTCAGTGTTTATGTTTTTTTCTTGCAGGTGCTTTTTCAGCAAAGTAACTAGCCCGGAATTGATACCAATCATGGAAGGAGCACCGTCAGTCGCAACTCCCGATAACTTAGATAAGTCCAAATCAGTTTTTGAACACTCGTCCAAAAGTCCATTGAGTATATCAACTCCTTTGGTTTGACCTTTCAATGAACACATTCCTAATAACTCTTCGAAGACTTCAAAATCTTGAGTAACACCTCGTATGAATATGAGAAGTTGAGCTGTGGAACTAATATCAGTCGATTCGTCGAGTGCTAATGAAAAAAAATCCATGATCTTAGTTTTTTCAATTAATTGTTCCGCAATATTACCTGACAAGGACATAATTCGTCTTTGGATAGTCATACGATTCAGTTGAATTTTCTCAAACTTTTTTGCTGCTTCTGGACACATTTTCTTAGCGGCAATTTCCATGCATTCTTTTACAAAATCGCCATCATTGAAGGGGCGACTTCGCTTTGCTATCATTCGAGAAATTTCATAACTAACTTCTGTAGCCGTTTCTGAATCTTGAATGTGTTTTGTAAACATAGCTTGCTGACCAATAAGCTCCCGTTTTAAAGACAACATTTTTTGCTTTCTTAATTCGCCTGTAAACTTGGTAAAAGAAGGATGCTGCGTTTCATAGTGCCTTTTTACATTATAATCCTTTGCAATCGCAACAGAATTCTTGCAAATTAAACAAACGACTTTGTTATGCGACCATACAAAAAAGTATTTCTCAGTCCAAATTTCTTGAAACTGCCGATTTTCATCTTTAACCTTACGTTTTTTACTAGGTCCTGGCTTCTCCATGTTGCGTTCTAATCCTGGCTAGGATTAACACAGCACCTAAAAACAATTACAGTACCCACTTAAATTACCTATCCTTTTTTAAATTATCAAAAATAATTGATTAAATATTATTTCTCAGAAATTTTAAGATTTTTATACAGATTTTATCTGAAATAATGACGTAATTATTACAGTTAGAGAAATTCTTATAAAAATAGTAATTTCTTTGTTTATTTTAATATTTAGCCAACATTAAAGCTAAATTTGATTAAAATTGATTAAATAGGTAAGGAAACACTTATTAATAACAGAGTTTTACTTACGTTTTCACAACACAATTATACACGGCACTTGACGGGTTAACACTGCAACAGGAAATCTACGTTGAATGTGGATCAAAATATATGACACCGGCTAGTCGAGTTAAAATCTACACTAGAACTATTGCCTCCCAAAAACACTAATAAACTGCACTTATTCTCAATCACTTATTACTTCGCTTTGTATTTTCGCGCTTATTTCTTTCTGTTGTTGACACTTCACTCAAATGAAAAGCGAACTGTTCGGCCGCTGCGGTTAACGTGATTTTTATACCGCGCAAACGACTCTGGAAGCTTCGTGTAGATACGCGAGCAATCGGGAATACGGGACTATATCTATCTCGCTTGCTCACCGCGCTAGAAAATTCTTGATTTCTATAGCGAGCGATGTTACTTGACTTAGCAATTTTGGGCGCTAGATTCAAATTGCGCGCGCGCGAGTTTCACATTACTTTTCGAACATATTTTTTTTTTGTTTTATTCTGGAATAGAATTCAATATTTTTCGAATGCACGAGAGTATTATTTTTGCTGTCGGCGGGCCACCAGTATTCGACCCACGGGCCGCATGCGGCCCGCGGGCCGCGGTCTGTGCATCCATGGCTTAGAGTAATTCTTGTTTTAAGCGGGGTTATTTTTACAATATTAGATCTCATTGAAAGTAATAAATGGTATTTGACATTATTTACAAATGTCAGATACTTTAAACGATAACAAATAGATGGTACTTTATAATAGAAAATAATATTAAAATATGAGTAAATATATATATATATATATGTTCGCGCCGATCGCGATGATTCGACCAATTTTGGATGGTTAGGCGTTATTGTGATTCGTCGGTGCATAAACAGACGTCCTAATTTGTTACCCCTATACCCTTGTCCTGTCTCTTTCGCGCCGCTTCCTTTCTATATTACCCATCCCGCTCACTAGTCCAAAGGCCGGCGCTTGCGCACTGAAGAGAGGCAGTGCCTATATAACTGGCCGCGCCGCATGGTGGTCGGAATCGTCGAATCGAAACGTAGTCGTCGTGGTCGCGCAGTCGTTGTCCTACAGTCGTCATAGAAGACGCTGAAGAAATCGCCGCGATCGTTGTTTTCGCCCGCATTCGCCAAACCCGCAAAATCAGTGTAAGAACAATTTATAAGTGCTGGTGCCGAGGACATCAGGTGAGTTCCTTTGCCAGTTTCCTTTCTAGTTTGTTTATTGCACCGATTATCATAGTATCGTCTATGTATCTAATTTGAAGATTATCGCAAACCCCGCACCTAGATACAGTCCACTAAATCCGCGCCATCATAAAGTTGGTCCTTCGGCCGCATTGGTTCGTTTATTTTTAAATTAAAAATAGTAACCAAAAAGTTGGTTACTTCGGCCGCATATTAGTTTCGTTTCGTTTTAAATTCAAATTAGTTAAACCGCCAAAATGTCGTCAGATGCAAAATTGGAATTAAAATTAAGAAAGTTGAACGCTAAAATGTCGTCTCATTTTAGTGAAATACAATTATGTTACGATTGTATTACTCGCGATGTGAAGGATAGTGAGGAATTATCGATATTGTTTTTGTCAAGATGTTCCACGATCGATTTAATTCGTTCGGAATTTGTTTCCATGTTGGATGAGAAAGTGGACATCGAATTAGCCCTCTATCCCGATAGGGAACCGAATTATAAATCGTTAAATTCGTTCCAAGATTTGTATTCGAAAATTAAATACACGCAAAGCGGTATTCTGTCGTCGCGTAACGCATCCGTAACGAATGTAGGTAAAACCCGCACCCTAGAACACCATACAAAACTTCCTCGTCTCGAATTGTGTTCCTTTAATGGGGAAATTGAGAATTGGCCTACATTCTACGAAAACTTTCGCACCGTCATTCACGAAAACATAAACTTGTCGGACGGTGAAAAGATTCAATACCTAGTCGGTAAGTTAACGGGTAAGGCACAGAGTATCTGCCACGGATTCTTGCCCACCGCCGAAAACTACACAGTTCTCTGGACTACCCTCGTTAATAAATACAACGATAAACGTCTTTTGGGTTCAACGTACTTGGATCAGTTGTTTAGTTTGCCAAACGTTAGTAGTGCGAATCCAACAAATTTAGAAAATTACATTGATAAGTTCTCGTCATTAATTTGTGCGTTAAAACAGTTAAATCTTGATAGTTTGTTGGATTTCATATTGGTGTACATTGGTTCAAAGAATGTGGACGTTGAAACCATAAAATTATTTGAACTATCGTTGTCGCAAAAAAATGCCTTGCCGTCAGTTTCGTGTTTTGTTGAGTTCGTTCGAGAACAATCTCGTGTTATGCTTCGCGCTAATAGTGCCGTGAAACCATCGCCTTCGTACAGTAGCAGGCCTGCCAAGTCAGCTGTTACAAAAACATTTGTAAGTATTCCTAATTCGCATAATAATAATTCGTGTATAGTTTGTAAAGGTATTGATCATTGTCAAGCTTATCAGTGTAGCCAATTTCTCGAAATGTCGCCTCACGATAGATTTAATTTCGTTAAACTAAACAGTTTGTGCTTAAACTGTTTAAGTGGTAAACATATCGCTCGTAGATGTAATTCGGAAAGAAGGTGTCGTAAGTGTTTAGGTACGCATCATACATTGTTACATTTCGAATCGCATAGCGCTACCCCGCTCTCGACTGCTGCGCCTGCGCTGCCGTGCGCGCCCGCTGTTCAAACGACGACCGCACTGGAGCAATCTTCCATTGCCGCTTCTTGTAGCGTTGCGCCTCCCGCAGTTTCGTTGTGTGCCATCAATGGACGTCGTGACATTAGTAATGGTCGTCAGACGACAGTTTTACTAGGCACAGCTTTGTGCAACGTTGTCGATACGTATGGAAACATCAAACCTATTCGCGTATTGGTTGATAGTGCGTCCCAACAAGATATTATTTCGGTTGCTTGTTGTGATGCATTGAAATTGCAAATAGATTCGCCGCAAATTGAGCAGATTTCGGGGGTTGGCGACATTAGCAACCCGGTTTTGGGAACCACGTCCCTAACCATTCGCTCTCGCTATGATGATGCTAGTCGTTTCACTATCCAACCCTTAGTTGTTTCTCGTATCACGAGTGAGTTACCTTCCGCGCCTGTAGATATCTCTTCTTTAGAGTATTTAAATAATTTGCCACTAGCCGATTGTCGCTACTACGTCCCCGCGGACATCGATATGATTGTGGGAGCCGAGATGTTCGCTCGTATTTTTCGCTCCAATACTATTTCCCGCGCGTCTGTTGAGCCAGTAGCTATTGAAACATCGCTAGGATATTTGATCGTAGGCAAAGCCCCGTGCCTAGCCGGTCCTAGTGGTGGCGATGCTCGCACGTTTTCCTCTTTCGTTCCGTCCGCTAAGAAAGTTTCGCACACTTTTCGCAACTCGCACCATTTGGCTCCAAACATGAATAAATAGATTTTCCTTTCGCTTTTAAATTTAATTCGCCCGCTATTCTTTTCGTCTTGATTTCTTCATTCTCGTTTACCTCGCACGCATTTCGTCTCGTTCCTTCCGCACCACGTCGCACTTATTTCTTGTACCTTTCGTTTCGTGCTGCTGTCAGTTTTCTCGTTACTCGTGTTCGTCACATCGTTTCGGACAAACACGACCGCTTTCTGACGCAGCTTCTATCACCATGAGGGATCCATGCATCCTCCTGGTTGACACCGCCACTAGTTATTCTAGTGCTTGAGGGTACAAGATGGCCAATCAACAACCCGCATTCTCTTTTGCTGGGGGGTTCGTACTTGTCAAGCTCTCCGGCGACTCGCTTGAGATAGTTGGTTCGATTCCTGTGACTTTAGCTATATGGTTAGCTATAGGTTGCAGTTCGTGCCTCCTCGTATTCGTTACGTGTGAAGTTGATTGGCATCCCACCGTCGCCGTCGTTGAATTGAATACGTGTGCAATTCGACGACTCGCTTTATCTCTTGCAGAGGAGTTTTGAACGTCTCCAGTTCTCCTGCAACTCGCTCGAGGTAGTCGGTTTGATTCCCATGACTCATTGCTATATGGTTAGCTGTGAGTCGCGGGTCGTGCCTCCTTTTATTCGTTTGTTATTATTGTTACTTCCCTGAAGGGAAATTTTACGTTCCTTGAAACAAAACAATTTGATTATTCTTAGACCTAATTTTAAAATAAATATTGTTATTGACGTTTAAAAACACCGCGTAAATTAGAAACACATCTCACGTAGAAATCGTTTCGTGGGCTCTTGTAAAGGAATAATTCGACCTTTACATGTTCGCAATTCTACTCGCTATCGTTCGCATCGCTTGTGAAAGAATCGTTTCATCGTTTCGTTGTAGTCACTTGTGACTTGGAATTTGTTTTATTTCGCATACGTGGGTAATGTACTCGTTTCGTGAATTTGAAGGACTGGGTCGCTTCAAGCTGGGGGGAATGTTCGCGCCGATCGCGATGATTCGACCAATTTTGGATGGTTAGGCGTTATTGTGATTCGTCGGTGCATAAACAGACGTCCTAATTTGTTACCCCTATACCCTTGTCCTGTCTCTTTCGCGCCGCTTCCTTTCTATATTACCCATCCCGCTCACTAGTCCAAAGGCCGGCGCTTGCGCACTGAAGAGAGGCAGTGCCTATATAACTGGCCGCGCCGCATGGTGGTCGGAATCGTCGAATCGAAACGTAGTCGTCGTGGTCGCGCAGTCGTTGTCCTACAGTCGTCATAGAAGACGCTGAAGAAATCGCCGCGATCGTTGTTTTCGCCCGCATTCGCCAAACCCGCAAAATCAGTGTAAGAACAATTTATAAGTGCTGGTGCCGAGGACATCAGGTGAGTTCCTTTGCCAGTTTCCTTTCTAGTTTGTTTATTGCACCGATTATCATAGTATCGTCTATGTATCTAATTTGAAGATTATCGCAAACCCCGCACCTAGATACAGTCCACTAAATCCGCGCCATCAATATATATATATAAAAAAGTAAAGTATCATCACGACCGTTTCCCTTTTGGGGTAGTCAGAAACCACGCTTATAAATAAACGGATTCACATTTAGCCAACTTTACTATAGGCCAATCATGACAAGTGGCAAGCTCGTCGATGTCTCCAGCGTACCGAACACGAGAAATATCACAAATAATTTAAATATTAATTAAATGTATTTATTTACATTAATAAATATTTTTGTGTCCCGACCAGGAATCGAACCCGGTACCTCCGAGTCTAAATCCACGGACTTAACCGCTAGACCACGGAGGCGTTAATATATATATATATATATATATATTATGTGTATATGTATGTATGAGTGTATATGTATGTATCAAATGTACATATTTAGTAGTCTTATTTTTTATTCTCGTATACTTATATATCTATATAATATGTATTATAAAATACTCCTTTGATCCTAATCCAATTTTTAAAATCCTTTTTTCATTTAACCCGCTTCCCTAACTTTGACACTGGCAAATTGTTACTGCCATAAAAAAAAAAAAAATAGATGGTGTTCGGACTGATGGTGGTAATTTGCTCAGTCAGATAAACCCAGTAAAGTGTATCCACATGTTTCGGGATCAGGCTCGAATTGCCGTGATGCCCAGTCAAACCGGCATAGTGTTAGGGACTGATGTCACTCATGAGTGTCGGATTTCAGTTGCTTACATTCATAGACCTCGCGCGCCACTTACCATCAGGTAGCTGCACGGTCACATGTCGTGTATGTATTAAAAAAAATAAACGAAGCCAACTTTAATATAGGCTCATCACGGCAAGTGGCAAGCTCGTGAATGTCTCTAGCCCACATAACTCGAGAAATAACGCAAATAAATTATTGTCCTAAATAGGAATATATGTCATATAGCTTAAGTTTGTTAGTCAGATTAAACATTAGAGGTCATTGATTCCATATTATTAGTACCTATATATGTATATATATGTTATTATTAATGTATTTATCTTAATTATGTATTTTTATTTTTCTGTTAGGTTTAAAGTATTATAAATATATATATTGTATTTATTTACTTATTTTAACTCTGGTTTTTACTATTATTTTCATTTTCACACTCAGCACCTATACTCTCACTCTTTCAAAGGTTAGCTGGTAGAGAATACCTTCATGGTATTATGCTCGCCTATGTACAACACTGTATATTGTATATTTTGTGCGCAATTAAGAACTTTATTATTAATATTGTTATTATTATTCCAATTTTATTCCAAGGTACAATTGATTTTAAAAAAATAATAACAAAATATTAATAAACTAAAAACTTACATTTTAAAACATGACTATTAAAAAAATAAACCTAATTAATAAATAAAAATACAACTAAAAACTAAAATGAAAAAAAAAAAAAAAAAATTTCTTTTTATAAATAAAAATTTGCTCCAAATCGCTGCCAAAGGGCAAAGTGCCAAGGATACTGGCAGCATTGCCACGTTGAATGACAATGCTGATCCTTTGATCCAAATATTGCCCAGCCCTTTTGTCTCCCGAGGTGTTGACGAGCTGTTTTGACAACGCCTTGAAAATTTCATGTGCAATAATTATTCCAATGATAAGCTGATGGTCTTTTGCTAATAGCTTACTCTTTGGACTGCTTTACTGTTTAGTATTTAACAGTAGTAGAATCGATCAAAATTCAAAATCATTTGAATTGTGATATATCAAATATACAAATGCCTGTAATAGGTTTACATGAATAAAGATATTTTGACTTTAATTCATTATTTTCATCACTAAACCAAAAACTAAAAACAAAACCACTCGCTACACCGGAAAGCTTGCTAAATGGATCAAATCCATAATGGAAATTAACCTATAAATCTTATACGTGGGCACTGGCATATACCAAAACACTCCCAGCAGGTGCATTTCGACTTAACAATCGACGTTTACGACGTTTATAATGTACGCCGTCAATTTTGACTTTACGATCTTGGTTTTGCTTCGACGCGTACACTAACCTTCTTGTTTTGATGCCAAATCATCTGTGATTTCTGTCCCAATTAAATAAGAGTGCCCGATTGTCCTTTTTATCTTAAATCTTAGTATATGTTTCATTCAGTCTTTGTCAATCGGCTTAATTTTACTGTTACATTAATATAAAAAAACATCGGAATTCAAATGGACAAAGATCGCTTTCATTAAAATCCTACATAGGCCAGTTAAAACCCTCGGCATGTAACAATAAGAAATACACTTTTCTTAGGAAAAATTTTCATAGATTTGCAACAATACCGTTCCCATGCCTTAGAGAGCACGTTAAGCCGTCGGTCCCAGTTCCACTGATACCAACTAGTTGAGTCGTAAATAAATTGTTATTACAAATTGACATTAGACCTGTCTGACCAGCGTGGCGAGTGAGGGCCAAATTTTCCAGATATTTCTGAAAGGCTTATTCCCAACCAAAAAACAGTGCAGTATACCACTCACCACTCAGGTATGACTATTTTTGGGGCTGTAATAAATATTTTTTTATTATTATTTTATAATACAATTCCAATTAGTATTTATAAAATATATTATAATTTTAGTTATCTTATTTAAATATATTTCAAAGCAATCAGCAATATTCCTTCAAATTTGTTTGGTATGGCAGTTATGCGGGTTTTAAAAAATAGGATGCTGGTTCGCGGCCTTCGATTATAGCTCCAGCAGTGGGAAACCTGGTCGGGTCACAGCAGTACAAAGCTACTCCAAAACTAGAATTATCTGTAGAGAATCCACTTACTTGAACTAGCAATGACGAGGACACCAATAGCCAAGCATCAGCCTTCTGGTCAGCTGCGAGACGATCCAGGTGCGGTTTTAATGTCGCGGGTGTAATTTCACTTCATATCAGCGGATGCGGGTAAATATAATGAGCGGCGCGGTCTGAGAGAGCTTCGTGGTGGTCTTCCCGAGGAGACAAGGTACACCACCGTTCACGAGCTATAGTCCGAAGCACACTGACGAAATATGACAAGCTCGGCGCGTATAAGGGCTCTCTCACCCCGGAAGTGTCGACCGTAGCGCCATCTAGCTAAATTACGGCGCATGGAATCAACACACATTAGCTAGCCTTGTAAAGGGTTCTCACAAACAAGACTAGCAGGCGGTAGCTTTTGCTGCGGCGCGACCATTGTTTTTTTTTTAAAACATTATATAATAGCTTTATGGGTCGCAATTTTAAGTATGATACGACCCAAAATCTTGACAAGGGTGGTCAGTAGACTGGAACCATCTTTGCAGTTATTGACAGCACTTCCTACTTTTATACACGAAAATTCGCTTACAACATTTTAAAGGGGAACAAGCCCCCTTTGAGAAAGAAAATTGGCTATTGCTTTATGATTAGGTTCTGTATTTCTTTTTAAATCGACCAAACATGTAATAGAATTTCTGATTCCCTTCTTGTGAAAAAAAATAATATTCAATTTCATATTAACATCATAGTGATCTCTTACAATTACTTTTGCCTAAATATAATTAATACTATTTATTATTTTCATCATTTTTTTATTAATATTTTTCTAAAATGTAGTTAAACAAATTCAGTTAATATAAATATAAACGAATGCTTAATTTAATGTTTACAAATTTTCCTATATTCAAAGCTCTATTTTAGCTTCATTTCGACTCGATTTGTTCGAATAAAACTGACAGTTTTCTATGGAGATCTGTTACTCGAAAATTTTCCAAAAATATTCTTGTTATTCATGTTAACAGTGAGTACCTACTAAAATCATGATGATTTTGACTTGGAGTTTAAATATGTGCAAGAAGTTGAATGTGTAAGACAGATAATGAGCCCCTGCTGTGGGTGAACTACAAGTAGGTGTTCAATTCATCTATTTTTGCAATTAGGCATAGTACAAAAAGATAAGTATTCTGCGCTTTTACACGTAAAATTATTACAATATTAATATATTATCATTTTATAGTACATATTGGTGTATCTGGAGCAGTACATGATATTATCATTAGGGAAAAAAAAATATAGCTGCTGTAAATGGGCATAAGCTAAGACAAACACAATTAAGATAACAAAATAAAATGTCACTTAAGATTATAGCTGCTTCAATGAGGTGATAATGACAATTATAAGCTAAGTCAGACACAATTATAAAAATATAAATCTCAGTTAAGATGATAGCTGCTGTAAAGAGGCATTGCCATACTAAAGCTAAGACATACAATAATAAAATCAAAGTTGCAAATCTCAGTTAAGATGATAGCTGCTGTAAAGAGGCATTGCCATACTAAAGCTAAGACATACAATAATAAAATCAAAGTTGCAAATCTCAGTTAAGATGATAGCTGCTGTAAAGAGGCATTGCCATACTTTAAGCTAAGACATACAATAATAAAATCAAAGTTGCAAATCTCAGTTAAGATGATAGCTGCTGTAAAGAGGCATTGCCATACTAAAGCTAAGACATACAATAATAAAATCAAAGTAGCAAATCTCAGTTAAGATGATAGCTGCTGTAAAGAGGCATTGCCATACTTTAAGCTAAGACATACAATAATAAATTCATAGTTGCAAATCTATAATTTAAAACAATGGAACAATAATTAAACATTAAGCTTACGACTTGACAGTGTTTACTTTAGGGTACCTGCTAGTACAACACGTAATAGGGATTTGTTTTCTGTACCTCGCTCTAAAATAAGGTATGCTCAAAATATATTTCTGCGTCGTGCATGTACACTTTATAATAGCAAGTTGTTTGATATCGATTTGTTCAGTAATTCATATGCAGTCTTTAAAAAGCGACTTCGCAACATGTCGTAGCGATTTCGCCGAGGGACACTTATTGTAACTATTATTACTTGATATTTTAGTTGTTGTGGTAATTTTACTTATTTACCTATTAAAACTGTTTTCCTTTTAAATCTGTCATTATTATTTATTATATCGCTTTCGTATCTACTCCATCCTTATTATCAATATATTTCTTGATTTATATAAATATTTTTTTCTAATGGTTTGGTGGAGACGAAGTGTTAGCAAAATTGTTAATTATTGGAACTCAGGTCTAATTTTGGTTTAATTTGTTTCATGTATATTTACTTTATATGACTGTTTGTTTCCAAAATTCAATAATAAAAATAGGTTAGAATACCCTAGCTTAACTTGCATCATGATATTATAATGCAATATTAAACCTAATACCATTTGATCAGCAGCAGCTAATCAAGGTAAATAGGTCATCCGCTTTAGTAAAACCGATCAGGTGCAACGATGCGTGTATTACGCGTTAATTTATCAAATTCCAAGCTCCTATAATTAATGATTACAAAACCATTGTGTTAATTTCAATTAAAAATAACACCTGATGATGTGAGATCTATCATTATTACAGCCCCTAAAACACAAAGTCCTAGACTTCCACTGCTGGAGATGGGCCTTTTGGAAGATATTTCTGGAGAATTTGTACCGATGAACGATGGAGTAGACGGGTTCTGACGTGGAGACCACGGGTTGACGAGGGAGATCTATAATAACTTATATATCATCACAAGCCTGTAGCTCGCTCTTTCATTCTATCTTCTCTGATATTCTGACTTGATCCTTTATTAGGTCATCACTCCATCTGGCGGGGGTTCTTCCAACTCTGCATCTTTCTGTACGTGGTATTCAATTTAGAACCCGCCTACTTTAACGCGATGTTTAATTCAGCGACAGACGTTTCTGGCACATTTCAGTGTATGAATGTTAAAGGCTTAATTGGCAACTTCTCAAACGTCCGCAAATCACTACCAGCAAAGTTTTTTATGTCATTTATAAATCCGCAAAAACGTTTTACCTGTTATTTGTATTGTATTTGTTACTATTATAAAAAATTTAATCATAGTTGAATATTTACAACTTAAACTATTTTTTTTCATTTACTTGATATATAAAGGCATGGAAATATTAAAGCAAAGGAAGTTAGAGTATTTGGGACACATCACGCGCAATAGAAAGCATAACTTGCTGCAGCTCTTCATGTAAGGAAGGTCTTCATTCGTGTCCAATGATCTGTCGTGGAGTTGCCATGTGTCCGAGATTAGTAGGAAGGTATTCGCCAGTATGCATGTGTTGAGGCGGTTACAGTTTTTTATTCCAATTAAGACGAAGCTAGTGTTAGTCAGATCTCTGCTGCTTCCCATTATAGATTATGCTGACGTCTGCTATCCCGATCTTACTGAAGAGCTACTAAATAAACTGGATCGCCTTCTAAACTTATGCATCCGATTTATTTTCGGCTTGCGTAAGTATGACCATATCTCCCATTTTCGTACGCAGTTAAATTGGCTCAATATCCGCTTTCGCAGATCAGCTCATCTTCTTCACTTTTTATACAATATTATTTATAACCCTATAGCTCCATCATATCTTAAAT
Organism: Tinea semifulvella; assembly: GCA_910589645.1. Lineage (NCBI taxonomy): Eukaryota > Metazoa > Arthropoda > Insecta > Lepidoptera > Tineidae > Tinea > Tinea semifulvella. The sequence goes on from OU342604.1 coordinate 5,523,883, forward strand.
CACACTTTGAATTTCTTTGTGATTCGCACGACCGCCCTCTTCGTTCTTCTCATAACAACCAACTTAAAATCCCACCCCACACTTCCAGCAGATATTCAGATTCATTTACTGTATCGGCTGCTCGTCAGTGGAACAAGCTTCCACTGACCATCAGACAAGCTCCTTCAATTTACATCTTTAAAAAACAACTTAATACTTTCTTTTTAAACAAGCAGAACAGTATATTTTAAATTTAAATATTTCTTCTTAATAATATTATATTATCTTCATATATATCTACTATATATTAATAAGTATTTAAGTAGTCTATGTATACATTCTATTTATGTAGTTTATTCAAATTTTTAAATAAGGTTAAAATTGCACCCCACATATTATACTGTCTCACTCTCCCAAAGGTTAGCTGGTAGAAAAAGCCGAAATGGCTTTAAGTTCGCCTTTGTACATACTTTTAAGTTAAAGTGCAATAAAGTATTTTAATAATAATAATAATAATAGAATGCTCCAGAAGACCGGGGAGAATACACACGTCCTGACTCATAAACCTCAGGGAGTGGTTTAGTATGAGCACCCGATCCTTGTTTCCGACAGCAAAATTAAAATCGCCTTAATGATAGTCGACCTCCTTTTATTTGCAGTTATTGTTTTTGTCCTTATTAGGTAGTTTAGGTCTAATGTATAAATAGATATCACACTACTACTATGACTTTCAATCAGGTAGCTAAAATGGGACTTAGCAACAGTTTAGCATCGTGACCAATGCTAATGCAATTTAGTTATATCTATCTCTCTCTGGTCGAAATATCTATCAAGCGCAATAAAAAATACCACTCCATTATCGAAAAAGCTCAAAGTAAAAGGTTTTCATCTATTACCGGTTTGGTGTTTAAATTGTAATTACATTGTTCGTTGAAAGTGTAACTCGGCAGTGATTTTAATAGGTGCGGTGGTGAACTAGGGGTTCCGAATAATTATATAATGTAACTGGTGTTTAGCACGCTACCTATACTGTTTCCATTATTGAAAGTAGCTGGATACACGAATTCCTTTTTTTTTGATATGGTATTTTTATATACATATTTATGTCATCTATAAATCCGCTAAAACGTATTACCTGTTATTTGTATTGTATTTGTTACTATTATAAAAAATGAAATCATAGTTAAATATTTACAACTTAAACTATTTTTTTTTTCAATTTGTAATCTCTTTTTAGCTCAACCTGTATAATCATTTATTTGATATATAAAGGCGTGGAAATACTAAAGCGAAGGAAGTTAGAGTATTTGGGATACATCACGCGCAATAGAAAGTATAACTTGCTGCAGCTCGTCATGTAAGGAAGGATACAATGCTCCAGAAGACCGGGGAGAATACACACGTCCTGGCTCAAGAACCTCAGGGAGTGGTTTAGGATGAGCACCCGGTTCTTGTTTCCGACAACAAAATTAAAATCGCCTTAATGATAGTCGACCTCCGATAAGATAATACATAGTATTTACCATATAGGTAAAATAACAATAGACATTTTTGTGTTGTAACACCTCGGGAAAAGCGTTAATTTACAAAGGGATATCTGAATATGTCAACGGTAAATTAAATTAATTTTGTCACTACCATCAGTTCTTGAACCGTCCGGAATCTCTTGCAGTGATGGTAAACGATCCCTTGGTATGGGACGCTACTTGTGTCGAAACTCTTGCTCGGTCTCATGTTCAGGGCATATCTGTAAAGGATGGTGCTGCAGCCGACTCGTCTGAATACTCATATAATACATATTTATTTATTAGATGCTCATAAAATATAAACAGATACATACAACTTAACAAAACTTCTAGTGGTAGACCGGTCCAACACGCTAGAACTCACCGGTGCATTGAATCTGGAAACTGTAGAGAGCTTCACTTACCTGGGTTCTAGCATCGGCAACACTGGATCGTGCGAGGCTGAAATTCGACGACGCATCGGAATGGCCAAGAACGCCATGTCTCAGCTAAACAAAATATGGACGGACAGGACGATCTCCATAAAAACGAAATCCAGGCTAGTTAGATCACTGGTATTCTCCATATTCCTATATGGCGCTGAGACATGGACTATAAAATGCGCTGACCGAAAGCGTATCGATGCTTTTGAGATGTGGTGTTGGAGGAAAATGCTGAGGATCTCGTGGACTGAGCATCGTACTAACGTATCGATTTTAAACCAACTAGCCATATCGACTAGGCTATCCACCATATACCTTCGTCGGATACTCCAGTACTTCGGACACATTGCCAGAAAAGGAGGGGATAACCTGGAGAAACTTTTTGTTACTGGCAAGGTGGAAGGAAAGAGACCGAGAGGCCGTAGTCCGATACGCTGGTCCGACCAAATCCGCTCCACCACCAACACTAGCGTCCATGATGCTGTGCATGCCGCCGAAGACAGGAACGGGTGGCGTGCTATCATCAAGACGCACACCAATTCATCGGGAGGTCACGACCCTCATCAATGAGGAAACACGACGCAAGGAGGGGACAACTAACTAAGATCTGGACTTCATCTCAAAAATTTGAGCATACAGCTTGCTATTTTTACAACCATTTCAATGGTAAGGTTAGGAGGTGGTTTCTTAATCATATTGCAGTATGAGAAAAGGAGGTGATTTTGAAACCGACCCCCAATCACAATTTATCAGTGCAATGCATTGAATATACACTTAAGCATACATTTGTTTCGTTGTGAGAATTTATTATATAAAAAAGAAAAAAAAGTAATTGTCAGTAGCTAATTAATGTCAAAAATCAAAATAATATAAAGGTCAAAATTAAATTAAATTAATAGTAATATTTCTAATAGGTATATCCAATGATTTATTTCATTCCCTTTTCCGTATAAGGCAATCAAATGGAATTAGGATCTATTCTTATAATGTCTTGGATACTTTTCTTAAGGTGCACAAGCCTGGAGTCAAATATGTCAATTAAGTCACTATGTTTCCTATTTATGTCATCAATGAAACGGCACATTCTAACCATAGGGTTGAAGTAAGATGTGTTGTTAAAGTATGTTTTAAGTACAAAAGTTCTAGGTGTGCGCGTGCGGTAGTATATGTTGAAGTTTATCAGGGATAGGAGGGCTTCTGAGTCAACTTGGTAATGTATCTAGTAGTAATATTTGTGCCTTTTGGTCTTGAGACAACGGGACCGTAGGGGCTAACTGTTAAGAAGTTTTTTAAATAACTGTCTAAGCTCTGTTTATTGCTGTATGTTGTTGTAATGCTGGATGGCAGTTTTTTTGCGCAGCAAATCAGCATAGCTATTATTAGAATTGTGCAAATGTTCCTGCAAAACCAAAAGTAACTACAATTCAAAAACTATTTTAAATTTTGTCCCACGAACACAACAACTGCTATATTTTTTTATTATTACCAAACTATTTGTTTACACTCATTTTACTCGGAACAAAATATCCCATCAATCAATCCTAACAACATTTAACAGTTTTAACAGCCATATTTGATAGCTAGCATCTATCTAGTTAAGTGTCGCAAACTAATCTTAAGATAGTTTTATTTTACATACATTATTACATAATTATACGACAAGCATCCAACCGAAGCATTTAAAAAAAAATGGTATATTCATATTATTTAAATAGCTCATAACATCTCATTTAGTTTATTTATTATATTATTATATGTAGAGTATGTATGTATTAATGTTATTTAATGTATGTACCTAATGTATTAATAAAACGTTATGTGTATGTATTATTAGCATTTAGTTTATTATAGTATTTATTATTGTAGTTTAGATAATATTGCATATTTACTACGTAATCATATTTCTCTAATTGCACCTACCTTACGTCTTTAATGTTGGTTACGCAAAGCTACTCCACTCAGTTTTGTTGGAGAGAATTCGTTTACAGGCTAACGTACGCATGTCGGCTCTAAAGTACGCCATCATGTCGCTAGATGGCGCTATCGTCGACAAAGGGGCCATCTTGAACCCCACCGCGTTGATGGCCGGCATAGTGCGATCATTGTGTGTCGGACGACCGCTCGCGAACGTCGTTGGCTCTTCCTAGCCTGTGTCCACCACGTGTGTCCGCGCCGCGCATAATCACCCGCAACCGCTTAATGGAAGAAATCCATCATCATCAACCGCATCCACAACCGCTTATCATCATCACCGCGCACCTGAATCGTCACAGCTGACCAGAAGGCACATGAACGGCATTTAGAGTTCCACATCTTCGCTAGCTCAAGTAAGTGAATTTTCTACTAATAACTCTGAGTTAGGAGTGGCTTTGTCTTCTTGTGACGCGTCCAGGTTTTCCCACTGCTGGAGCAATCGAAGGCCGCGAACCAGCATCCTATTTTCAAAAACCGCTATACCATAAATTTGGGCCTAACCGAACCGGATTTTACCGCTTAAAATCTCTCACTATTTAAATACTAACGTAAATCGTATATTTTACCCGCATCGCTTTTTACCGCTTAATTTCTAAAATATACTTACATTTCGTTCTTATTTATACCGCTAAATTAATTTATAAAAGATACTTACTTCCTTTTTAAATTCAAACCGCTAAAATTCATTTCTTTGTCTGAAAGAAAAATAATACTTACCGCTTTGCATACACATTTCATTATACCGCGCCGCATAAACTTCCCGCTATAATTTCTATATTTCCTAAAAGTACTTACCTAAATCTAAATAACTTATCAAATAAAATCATTCCTAACAGTAAAACGTAAAAATAAATTTTGATAAATATATGTGGGTACCTACTACCTAAAAATTTAATTTCGAATATTTAATTTACATTGTATTTATTAACTAAATTAATATGGCTCAATCACAAAAGGCATTGATGCTAATTGCAAAAAAAGAAGCTATATTTGAAAGAGTTAATAGGTTATTTACTATGACGAAACAAACGTTAGATCCCGCTGAAACCGAGTTATTCTTATCGCAAACTGTAACAATAGATGATTTGAGAACTAGATTTGAGACTATAATCGACGATGTAAATATTGTAAATGCTAAAGAAATTAAAGATTATGTACCTGATTTTAAGGCACTTAATTCCTTTGAGGATTTGGTTGCGTCAATTAAGTACACACGTACTAAGCTGATTTCTAGGAACTCACCGCTATTAGAGCCATCTAATGATTCCTATAAATATTCTCTGAAACTTCCACCAATTGAGTTGCCTTCGTTTAACGGCAACACAGAAAACTGGCCACTTTTTTATGAATCTTTTAAGGCAAATATTCATTTAAATCAAAAACTGTCTGATTCGCAACGTGTGCAATATTTGATCGGGAAACTGTCTCACTCTGCGTTAAATATCACTGCTGGTATTATACCTACGGGAGAAAACTATTCGATTTTATGGGATAGTCTGGTTAATAAATACCAAGATAAACGAGCACTGGGTACGCACTATCTTAATAATATCCTAAATATTAATTCCACCACTCACACAGCACAAAGTTTAAATTCTTTTGTCGAAAAATATGCGTCATCAATCGCTGCGCTAAAACAGTTAAAAATTGAAAATTTGACTGATTTCATATTCCTAGCATGCGCACTTAGAAAACTCGATACGCAAACAGTTCAAGAGTTTGAAATGTCTGTCCGTGATATCGAAATTCCCACTTCTCAAAGTCTAACGGAATTTATAAAAAACCAAGTTAAAATACTCGAACGCACTATGACTCATAAAAACGTAACTTCACTCCCCACCAAGTATCAACGAGAGCAGTCTAATATTTCTAAAAATAAAAATTACAAATCCTTTGTTTCTAACAACTTTAGGAAACAACCTAATTCTCAGAATAAACCTTGTTCACTTTGCACTAGCACTGATCACTCGCAGCTTTATTATTGCTCCCAATTTTCAGATTTAAACGCTAAAGCTAGATTCGAACACATAAAATCGATAAACGGATGCCTAAATTGCCTAAGCAACACACATTTAACTTCGTACTGTAAATCGCAAAGAACTTGTAAACACTGTAATAAACAACACCACACATTACTGCATTTCGACGATACGACTGAAATATTACATAACAATGATCCGCAGCCATCAACGAGTGCAGGCATAACGGTTAATCACAGCGCTCAGAGTACTTCGTACATGACGTATGCATACAACCTCTCGCCACAGCCGCAGCTAAAAAATGAGCCGCTCCCGGTCGCTCGGCGCCCGCGCACCTCTAGGGTTGTCGCATCATGTAACACAGTAAAGGCACCTCATTGTAATATTTTACTTTCAACTGCTCAAGTTTATACATACAGTTATAATTCAAATGTGCGTAAAGTAATTCGCTGTTTAATTGATAATGCTTCACAGAATAACTTAATAACACTTTCCTGTTGTCAACAACTAAATTTACCCATAACTAAGTTAAATAACTCGTCTATAAAAGGCGTAGGTGTTAGCTCGCGTCCAGTACATGGTTATACATCTATAAAAATAAAATCTCGCATTTCAACTCACGAATATAATCTACAATGTCTAATTATAGATTGTATTACAGAAAGTTTACCAAATGAATTTATATCCACTACGTATTTAACTCAACTACAGGATATTCCACTGGCTGACATGACATGGAATGTTCCTGGAAATATTGATTTAGTTTTAGGTGCTCAAATCTTTCCTTATCTTTTACTTGGTGGTCGTATTAATATGCCTCCGCCTTCCGCACCGCTTTTAGAAACCACACTTGGTTATATTATAATGGGTGACATCCCTACCGCTATTGCAAGGCAGATCGATACTTCGTCCGCCTGCATAAATAATACCTTGTCTTTTTGTTCAATTTCTAATATTGAGTTAGAAAAAAGTCTTCATAAGTTCTGGGAACTTGAAGAAATGCCTTTTCGTCATTTTCTCAGTCCTGAAGAAACCGCTTGCGAAAATTTGTACCAGAGGTCAGTGACCCGCGATACAAATGGTCGTTTTACCGTCTCATTACCATTTTTAAGAAATCCTAGTGAGTTGGGTCTTTCCCGTGCTACTGCCTATCGCAGACTGCTTTCTTTGGAGCGTAAATTCAAACATAACACGGAACTTCGCATCAGCTATAACGATGTTATTAATGACTATATTCGTAATGGCTATTTAACTGAAATTTGCGACCAGTCAGAGGCCGGTTATTTCATTCCGCACCATGCTGTCGTTCGTCAAGATAAGTCGACTACTAAGGTACGTGTAGTTTTGGATGCGAGTGCTAAAACAAATAGTGGCGTTTCATTAAATGATGTTTTACACATCGGACCCAACTTACAAGCAGATTTATTTACTCTTTTGTTAAATTTTAGATTTTTTGCTACCGCTATCACAGCTGATATAAAACAAATGTATTTACGAATCAGTGTCGATAAAGACCTACGTAAGTACCAGAAAATATTGTATCGGTTTAATTGTAATGAACAGATTCGTGTCTTTCAATTTAATTGTGTTCCCTTCGGGTTGCGATCCAGTCCGTACTTAGCAATGCGCACAGTCCGTGAACTCGCTTCTATTGAATCGAATGCTTACCCTCGAGCATCTATTATAGCTACCACAGATCTATACATGGACGATTTAGTGACGTCAGTCGATGACGAAGATGACAACTGTTCGTCTATTAGTTTAGCCAACGAACTTATTAAATTATTTGCCGCTGGTGGTTTTGATTTAATAAAATTTTCGAGTAATTCTAGGAAACTATTAGCTAATTTACCTTCTTCACACTGCACGCCTGTCGACTTCACCGCTTCTGATAATTTAAAAATATTAGGCCTCGAATGGCTTCCCGCCAATGATGTTTTTTCTTTTAAAACAACTTCTTGTTCGGAACAATGTACCAAGAGAACTATCTTGTCTACTGTGGCCAGATTGTTTGATATTTTAGGCTTGGTATCCCCTGTTGTTTTATATGCCAAACTACTAATAAAAGAACTGTGGAGCGCTAACATTGGTTGGGACGATTGTCCACCTGATCATATAATTACTATGTACAATAACTTTACTTTAGAGTTACCGCTTCTCTCAAAATTAAAAATACCGCGATATTTACAAGTCCGACATGGATGTGTCGTAAATTTAATCGCTTTCTGTGACGCCAGCATGAAGGCGTACGGTGGTGTTGTATACCTACATGTACAGGATAAACACAACAATATACATATGAACTTAGTTTGTTCCAAGTCCAAAGTTGCACCAGTTAAGGTCGTGTCTTTGGCACGGTTGGAACTTTGTGCCGCTGTTTTATTGTCTAAAATTATAAAAAATGTGTACGATTGTTACAACTCGCGTTTCCCTATAAATAAAATTTATGCATTTTCGGATTCTACGATCGCTTTGTCGTGGATCCATTCTTCCCCGCACCGCTGGTCGATATTTGTGTCTAACAGAATCGCCAAAATCCACGAAAACGTGGACGCTAAATGTTTTTATCACATCGCTGGGATTGAGAATCCTAGCGATTGTCTTTCCCGCGGCTTATTGCCTTCTCAATTGATTTCTCACTCGCTATGGTGGCATGGACCTTCCTGGATGCTCGATAGCCCAGAAAGGTGGCCCATCAAACCGTTTACCGCATCCGCTGACTCAGACCTACCTGAGATAAAATCCATAACTTGAACTACTATGGTTAAAGTTCAACCTCTCTTATATTCTTTGGTCCTTCGTATTTCTAATTGGAATAAATTACTACGCATCGTTGTCCATATTTTACGCTTTATTAAAAAATTACCGCTTACTAAATTCATTACAGCAGATCAATTAGATCTCGCTGAACAATTTATTATTAAAACAATACAAATTGTTCATTTTTCTGAGGAATACAAACTTATATCTAAACAAAACGTTCCTTCTAATTTTCTTAGGAAACTGAACCCCTTTATTGACGACAAAGGTATTATACGCATTGGTGGTAGACTGTCACGATCACATTTGCCATTCGAAGCTCGTCATCCCGCTTTGCTTCCTAAAAAGGAACACGCTGTAAATTTAATTATTGATTTCTATCATAAGATTAATTGCCACACTGGCGCTAATCTTCTGTCTTCTATTATAAGGCAGAAGTATTGGATTCTGTCTTCCAGAAACGTCATTCGGCAGAGAGTTAAAATGTGCAATTTTTGTTTTCGAGTTTCTCCTACAGCAACCAATCCAAAAATGGCTGATTTACCTAACTACCGCGTTTGTGAAACCAGCAAAGCATTTGTGCACACGGGTATTGACTACGCCGGTCCCATCAGTATTACGCTGACGAGACGTCGTGGTCAACATTCCCAAAAAGCTTATATTTGTTTGTTCGTTTGCCTCACTACTAAGGCTGTACATATTGAACTCGTGTCAGACTTATCTACTGATAAGTTTTTAGATGCATTAAAACGCTTTCTATCTAGACGTGGGCCTGTGTCTTGTCTATATTCCGACAATGCTACGAACTTTGTCGGCGCCAAATCCAAACTAAATGAGTTATTCGAATTTGTCGGATCTACTCAATATCAAACCGCGTTCAATAACGAACTGTCAAATAATCGCATTAATTGGAAAATGATTCCACCCCATGCACCGCACTTCGGCGGTATGTGGGAGTCTAACATAAAATGTTTTAAAACACACCTGTACCGTGTGATCGGCAGTCAGCTGCTTACTTACGAGGAGCTTTTAACGGTGCTCACTCAGATTGAAGCATTATTGAACTCCCGCCCGCTCTGTTTGTTATCAGAAGAACCTCAACCTGAGGTCTTAACTCCCGCTCATTTTTTAATGTCATCTCCATTAAAATTTCTTCCCGCTCAAGACATCACTTGTGAAAGGCTCCATCTTTTATCCCGAAAAGATCTGCTGGATAAACTTGTCCAATCGTACTGGAAACAGTGGAGATTAGAATATTTGCATACGTTGCAAGTTAGACAGAAGTGGTGCACCGCTCAAAACCCTGTTCGTGTTGGAACAGTGGTTCTTATTCACCAAGATGACACGCCACCGCTTAGATGGCCGTTGGGAGTTATAGTGGAGGTTTATCCAGGTCCTGATGCGACTGTTAGAGTTGCCCTGGTAAAAACCAAAACTGGAATGTATAAGCGACCAGTTACAAAACTGTGTCCTATACCTAATCAATAATAATATATAAATAAATACATTCTTAGTTATAGTTCATTCAAATTATTCTTAGTTATAGTTTGCTTTAATAATAAGTTACTAGCTTAGATACTCATACCTCATACCGCTACATATATATATATATATATTTTCCGCTTTTAAAATAAAAATAAAATAAAAATTGTTTACCGCAATCCGCGCGCGATTAGCTTTCTGTATGTTGTTTCGAAAGCTTTCCAGCTTTCAAGGTGGGGAGCATGGTTACGCAAAGCTACTCCACTCAGTTTTGTTGGAGAGAATTCGTTTACAGGCTAACGTACGCAGTCGGCTCTAAAGTACGCCATCATGTCGCTAGATGGCGCTATCGTCGACAAAGGGGCCATCTTGAACCCCACCGCGTTGATGGCCGGCATAGTGCGATCATTGTGTGTCGGACGACCGCTCGCGAACGTCGTTGGCTCTTCCTAGCCTGTGTCCACCACGTGTGTCCGCGCCGCGCATAATCACCCGCAACCGCTTAATGGAAGAAATCCATCATCATCAACCGCATCCACAACCGCTTATCATCATCACCGCGCACCTGAATCGTCACAGCTGACCAGAAGGCACATGAACGGCATTTAGAGTTCCACATCTTCGCTAGCTCAAGTAAGTGAATTTTCTACTAATAACTCTGAGTTAGGAGTGGCTTTGTCTTCTTGTGACGCGTCCAGGTTTTCCCACTGCTGGAGCAATCGAAGGCCGCGAACCAGCATCCTATTTTCAAAAACCGCTATACCAAATGTTCTACAGTGTCCCTAAGGTTGGCTGTCAGAGAATATATTGTGCAATAAAGTTTTAATAAATAAATAAATAAATATAGTTTACTTTATATAACCACTATACGATCGTGACTCCGTCGTAGTCTATTCACCAGCCGTTTCCAGTGACTGGACCATCGATTGGAGCTTCTTCCTCTTGTTCTTTTATCGTCTACTTTTCCCGTTATACGAGTATATATATTGTTTATTTATTATCATTAGGAGCCTAAAGAAACACGTCATTTTTTTATTTAACACCTATTAATATTAAATTAATGTAAAATAAAACTGGCTAAAATAGCTGGCTGTTGTTAGCAAGGAACAGTCTGCTAATAAGGGCATAGTGCCTGAGAATAGCAAACTTAATTCTAATAGTAGATAGCAGCTGTAGAGGGGCATTGTCTTATACATTACTTACACTAAAAAAGGCTATACACCGGCTATGTTTCTGTATAATAATAATAATAAAATTCTTTATTGCACACAAAATATACAATATAAAGTGTTGTACATAGGCGAGCATAATAAGGTATTCTCTACCAGCTAACGTTTGGGAGAGTGAGAGATTAATATTATGGGTGCAGAGTGTGAAAATGGAAATAATATAGTAAAAACCAGAATTAAAATATGTAAATAAATACTATATATACATTTATAATACTATAATACCTAACAGAAAAATAATAATACATAAATAATTATATATACATATATAGGTACTAATAATATGTCTGTATCATTTTATCAAATAATAAAACTTTGAAATATCCAAGTGTTTCCAGAATGAGGTTCCTACGGAAAGTTAATAAACAATATTTTACCTACCTACGTACATAATATTAATCCAAAATGAAAATGCAATTATTTTCTAATCACAATAATTACGTACTTCAATTTGAAATCGCTTTTAGATGAACCAATTAGGGGCTGCGTCTTGTTAACTTGCAAATGACGCCGTTTGTTATTAAGCAAAGCGGTTCATGTTCTTCAAAGAAAAGGGGAAGTTTATAATAAAAGGGCACTTCCTTGCAACATAGTTACTGCAAATTTCGTATAACGTCTTTGATGATTCGTGAATTGTTTTGAATTTTGATAACATTTTGATTGGATTCTATATGCAAAAAATAATGAAAAAGTACACCTAGTTTAGTACAAATTCTACGTGAACCACTGTTAAAGCCACTATGTTTCGCATTAGAATTTATTATTTGTTTTATGATTGTATTAATATATAAAATTATTTCAAGGGTGAAGTTTAGCAGTGTCCAAACATTTTGGCGACGAAACACTTGGGCTTGTTTTTTCATTTTAGTTTTTATTTAAAGTTTATTTTTAATCAGTTTGATTAATTGTATTCAGTGTGAATTTAATATAAATTAAATCTGTTTTTTATCCTAACTATGAATTGGTAATACTAACCTGGTGGGGCGGGTTTAGTGTATCGATGCGCGTAGTTGCTCTGATCTTCGAATTAGATACATAGACGATAGTATGATAATCAGTGCAATCAACAAACAAGAACGGAAACTGGTAAAGGAACTCACCTGAATTTCTCGGCACCAGCACATAAACATTGTTCTCTGTCACTATATTAGCGGGTTTTATGACGATGACAACGACTACTTTTGAATTCGACGACTCAGCTAGCACACTCCGTGGACGGTTATATATCCCCTGCTTCTCTTCAGTGGACAAACGCAGGCTTTGGACTAGAGTGAGCTGCAGCCCTATTCTATTACTTAGTCGCAAACGTTATTAGTGGATTTCGTTTTATTTACATTAGGATTGCGTCATAATTACAAAATATTATTTAATTCTCAACTCTATAAGCGCTCGACCTTGACAGCGGCCTTGCAAATATCAACTTTAATAGCATGATAAATATATAGTTAACGGATTCCATTATATAACGTTTGCGCTTAAGTAATTGTATAGGGCTACTGGATGGGTAATATATAAAGGAAGCGGCGAGAAAGAGACAGAACAAGGTATAGTGGTAACAAATTAGAAATGTGAGTTTATGCATCGACGGATCACAATATCGCCAAACCATCCGAAATTGGTCAATATATACCGCGAACGGCGCGAACATAACCATTATTACACTATCCGACAGTGTCACTATAAATATATATTTTTTGGAAATAAATTATTGTGTTTAACCACGAATTGATCGCAATACCTTTGCGTCTAAATCTACGGATTTAAACGCTTTACCACCGAGGCAATCAATTAGAAGTAATACCCGTAATATTCAAAGTTTTCGTTAAAGCCCAGTTTGATTTATCGATCATCCCAAAACAACAATCGTCTTATATTCTATTTTTAAACCGAATATTTTCCTGAATTCCTAATTTCAAACGGAGAAGCTTTCAATCATATCCTAAGGCTAAGATCCATCGCTATTTTGTTTTAGTCAAAGTTTCCCTTCTCCTTGTGTCATGTTTCCTCATTACTGAGGATCGTGACCTCCCGAAGAAATCTTGATGATAGCACGCCACCTGTTCCTGTCTTCGGCGGCATGCACAGCATCATGGACGCTAGTGTTGGTGGTGGAGCTAATTTCGTCAGACCAGCGAACCGAACTTCTCGATCTCTTTCCTTCCACCGTGCCAGTAACAAAAACTTTTTCCAGGTTATCTTCTTCTTTTCTAGCAATGGTGGGTATGAAGCGTGTCAATGCAAGACCCGTACTAAAAGTCCTGAATATTTTGCAAATACGACGTCAAGTCGCAAAACAAGTGCTTGACAATGTAGCTGAGGACTCTACATTCATCAAACGAGTCATTACTGGTGACGACACGTGGGTTTACGAATATGACGTCGAAACTGCCCAATAATCAGGCGATAGGCGCTCCAAAAATGAGCCGAAACCAAAAAAAAGGGTCAAATTCGGTCGAAAGACAAAGCTCATTGTTTTTTTTTCAATTACCATGGTGTGGTTCACCACGAATTCGAACCAGATTGTCAAACGGTTAATAATGAATTGGCCTATTTATTATTAAAATCAAATCAAAAATATGTAATACGTGGCTGTAAGGTGGCAGTGTAGTATTTGAATCTGTGTAAATTATAATCGTGGCTGAAAAAAGACCGTACAGCTTACAATCTAAAATAATCATGAGGATGTTAAATATAAATAACTTCGTAAACTATTATCTTAAATTTAATATTTAATGGATCATATCCTAACAAGCCATCATAACTTCGTGGCTTCGTCCAATCCCCCTGGGTTCGGCTCCCGTTCGCGGAATAGAAATGTGTTGATTATTTACAAATGGTGTTATTTCATGCTTTTTCCTGTCGAGGTTTTGTTTTGACGGCGACCCTACAATGGATTTTGTTAAATTATACTTACATTATTTACAATAAATAGTAAACTTTAGTTGAACATTTAATAGTGGCACGCATTCTTAGACCAATTTTAATAAAATCTGGCAGAAATGTTTCGTAGAAATCAGTGACGTACGTAGGCTATGTGGCGTCATCATTTGATCACGACATATGACTTCACAGCTGTAAGATTCGCCGTCACTCCTAAACTACTTGACCGTTTCTAATAAAAATATGGCAGCTATTCCTCTAAACTCAAATGAAAATGTTACTCTACAGCCACCTGAATGTTTGTTCCGCTGACTACTGCATTATACAGGCAACGCTGAGTTAAACAGTACATATAATATAAATTAACCGCTATAACACAGAGTGAGTAAAAAACTTAGTAAATAACTTTATCATCAAATAGATTTTGTTATATTATATGTCTCTTCTCTTTGTGCGTTGTATTTCCTCTCTACTGATCGTACCCTTCCGATGAAATTGAGTGCGTCTTGATAATAGTGCACCACCCGCTGTTCGTTGGCGGGTTGCAGGATGCTAGGAAGGGGAGCAGATTTGATCGGACCACTGCACTGGTCCTCCTAGGAAGATATACTCTACAATATTCCAAGTCATCATATAACCAAGATCCTGTGTTGACAGACAGATCTAATTTGTTTTCTCATTCGTCAACATCCTGAATGTGCAACACCTAGTCCTAGTCTCTGCAGTACCAATAACGATACAGTTTTTAAGGTACCAAATTGATGCTTTTTTAATGTATATTTTTATTATTATATGTTTTATTATTTTAGTCATATTTAATTTAAGTTTTACAATGAGTTTCTCAAGTATTTTGTTGGTAAATGCTATGACACCATTATTTATATTAGATATTGTGTAATTATGTTTGGTGAGTGAAAATATTAGTGCTATATGTAATATATCATATTTAAAAATACCTTTAAGGTTGTCTATTATGTATTGTCTATTAATTTTATATATCGCCATACCCATCCTTTATCCCTCTCATACATACGTAAGAGTGTGCCTATCTCGCTCTAAAACCTGCGAGATCTTTCCGAACGCACCTTGGGCATGAGAAGAAAACGTAAACGCGACTCAGCTGTCAGAAGCGATAGAAAGAAATGTGCCAGGGTCTTTTGCTTGCACAGGATTTGAAGAATTTGTATCGTCCATTGTAGGGGCTCGTATTCCCGAACTGTTTTACGTGCCTTCCCGGTTTATGGTGTGACAATGGCCTTTCTTAGTTTTTCATTAATTTGGATAAATTATTTTTAGAAATAGTAGTTTTGAGTTTTGAATCTATTACAAGAATCTATTGCTCATCGCGATTTTTTGCGTGCGGCCTAAAATATCCCTAGTCCTTGAATTGACTGATACCACCTCCTCTTCTTACATTCCAAACAATCGTGCGCCTCGCCTCACAAAACAGCAAATGTCATTGTCAAAAAATAATAGTAATAATAATTCTTCTACCGAAACACGGATCAACACATCAAGCATCAAGTTTAGTTACCTACAAAAGTGAAACTTAGTGTACACTAAAACCGGCGAGGTGCTATTCCTGGTGAGTCCTTCCTTTTCTACCTGCTTTAGAAAACTAACGAGATACGCAAAGTTCAATCCAATCCAAGGAAGTATTGTGTATTTTGTTATTTGCCAGTGGGCAAAATTATAAACTGATGGCTGCCAAGATCGATGAATTCAATGAGCTTTCGATTAGTCCTAAATACTTAAGGAATATAACAACAACAAAAAATGCTTTTAAAAGGTCTATGGGACGTGTATCCACAGTTAGAGACACAAGAGCAGTATGTGGATCCGCGTTTGAAACACACGAAGGGTTAATAATTGGCTCGCGTTATTCGACTTGTTTTCATCGCATGACTCTATCTAAATTGTCTGCAATCTAAGATTACGTTGTGCTTGTTTTTCATTTTGTTGATTAGTTAGATCTATCTTTTGGGGAAAAAAGTTTACGACTATTGTCTGTCTGAGATTTATTTCTTATTTCAAGGTTATTTCTATAAAAACTGTGTTGATAAATTTAGCTTTTGGTTTCAACGATATTTTTTTTTTTAATGTTAGCAACTGGAATCAGACACTCATGACTGACATCAGTCCCTAACACCATGCCGGCTTGACTATATACTTTACTGGGTTTATCTGCACGAACGGTGAATACTGCCCCGTCATTACCACCATCATTCCACCTGCCACCTATGTGTTGTTCTCGTTGAATGTATGTGTTGGCCCCTCAACGGGAGACTCCCTGGGTAAACCCACGCGGGCACTGTTATTTTAGTAACGGTGACCTGCACCAAGTATGTATTGAGTTGCCGGCGGATTGCTGTTGTTTGTTGTTGTTTTGCTAGGTGCCGTAAAAAAAATATGTAACAAACAGTTTGTATCGTTGACTTTTTTATGTTAGCAACTGGAATCAGACACTCATGACTGACATCAGTCCCTAAAACTATGCCGGCATGACTGGGCATAACGGCATTCGAGCCTGAACCATTGCTATAGATGCATTTGGTATTCCATTGTTTGTTGAAAAGAAGTTGGTATTCTAAAAATTGAAAAGCAAGAACTGAAGTAACCTGATACAGCGACTCTGAATTACCGAAAGCACTCAAGTTAGCATAAAATCGATTCTGAGATGTTCCAAGTGTCTTTATTAAAACTCGAATTTGGTTCAGAAAGCTTTTGTCTAAAGATATCTCTTGAGGTTTCGTGGATACCAATTCAATTCATTCCGTTAACGATCGCTCTTCTAGAAAATCAGAAAATAAACCCAAATTCTGATTATTTAAGAACAAACGTTATATTTACGAGTACATTAAATATACGTATAACAATACGGAGAAATAAAACCTGAAAAAAAACATAGGCAAATATAATGTAATAAAAATACATATATTTTTAATCGAATTTAAAAAAGGATGTTAAATGTTCTCTATTCGACTATATTTTTAGTATATTTTTTTGTAATTTTGTTACAAGATTACTCTGTCAATTAGGAATTATTTTGATTTTTTTTTTTGTTTGGTAGGTCATCCTTCAGAGGTCTCATAAAAAAATTGTCGCAATTGATTCAGAGCTTTTTGAGGAAATAAAAAAAAACTAAAATATATACACAGATAATGTTTTGGTAAGTTTAACTGTTATCACAGAAACATTGGCCAGGAACAAAGAAGATTGTATGTATTTGCAATAAGGAGTTCTTCTTGATAAGATAAACTTCTATTCTATAATAAGAGCGGTGGTGACTCGCTTGTAAAGAAAGAGCAGTGGTGACTTGGTTGTAAGAAAGAGCGGTGGTTCTCGGTTGTAAGAAATAGCAGTGGTGGCTCGGTTGTAAGAAAGAGCGGTTGTGGCTTGGTTGTAAGAAAGAGCGGTGGTTCTCGGTTGTAAGAAAGAGCAGTTGTGGCTCGGTCGTAAGAAAGAGCGTTTGTGGCTTGGTTGTAATTAAGAGCGGTGGTGGCTCGGTTGTAAGAAAGATCAGTGGTGGCTCGGTTGTAAGAAAGACAGGTTGTGGCTTGGTTGTAAGAAAGAGCGGTGGTGCTCAGTTGTCAGAAAGAGTTTGTAAGAACACTTTCCTTAACATCCTAAAAAGATGGTTTAATGCCCGGCATGTACCAATGAGATTTAGATTTTTCTTACCTACATTTGTCATAGATTTACAACACCACCACTCCCGTGCCTTAGAGCACGTTACTCCGTCGGTCCCGGTTCAACCTATACCAACTTAGCAGAGAACCTCAAACGGCAGAAATACACCCAGCTTATTGAGAGATGTGTTTTTGCGCCGTTTGGAGTTGAAACTCTCGGGCCGTGAGGACCAAGTGCACATGAAATTTTCAAGGCTTTGTCGAAATAGCTCGTCAACACCTCGAGGGAGGCACCAAGAGGGCTGGGCAATTTTTGGGCCAAATGATCAGTATTGCCATTCAACATGACAATGCTGCCAGTATCCTTGGCACTGTGCCCATTGGCAGCGATTTGGAGCATAATAATTTTATTTTGTTTTTTTCTTTATTTTAGTTTTTAGTTGTATTTTTTATTATTAAGTAGTTTAATTTACATACATACATATCTTCACGCCAAATCCCTTGCGGGGTAGGCAGAGACAATTGAGCGCCACTTGACATGATCACGACATACCTCTTTCGCTTCTTCGACATTCATCAACCTCTTCATACATGCCCTTTTTTTTTGGTGGCTTTTTAATGCACCTTCAGCTATTGTTTTATTTATTTGATCGTGATAGGTAAGTCTTGGTCTGCCAGGGCCTCTTTTACCCACAACTTTCGCATTATATATCTGGTTCGTCAATCTCTCTTCACTCATTCTTTCAACATGTCCGAACCATCGGAGCATACCTTTCCTTATTTTTGTCCCTTTTAATTTTTTATATTTAATTAATAGCAAGTTTAATTTAATTTTTTATATTTAATTAATAGCAATTTATGTTTAAAAAATTAGATCAATTTATAATGTAGTTTTTTTTTCTAAATCATTACTTCCTTTGAATAAATACATAATAGATATCTTAAGAAAAGTGAAAAAAAAGATATACTTATACTATACTTCACATTTTGGTGGCATATGGTTTCACGTCATAACTCCTTAATAATATTCGTTATGTGACAATACACTAGCATATATAATAACTAAGTATTATTATAACGAAAGTGTATTTTCTTGAATAGCTGCCGCTTCCTGGAAACTAAAGCTTTAGTGTCATAGACATATGTTTTAATTTATTTTTTAATGCACTTATAAAAAAGTACAGAGGCGAATTTCGGAGAAGCGAAAAAGGTATGTCGTGACCGTGACAAGTGGCGTTCAGTTGTCTCTGCCTACCCCGCAAGGGATTTGGCGTGAAGATATGTACGAGTATGTATGCATGTATGTAATAAAAAAAAAACAAAATATGATAAAATGCCACCAACAGCAAAGTGCCAAGAATACTGGCAGCATTGTATTTAATTTACGTAGGTCTATATTATTTCTTAGAATTAAGACAGTAAATAATTTACATTATTAAATCATTTTTTTTTTATATTTTGTTCACCTACTCCTGTCACTTAAAACTCTCTTATTGTCCTTAAGGTTAACAGGCAGAAAATGTCTAACGACATTATGTTAGCCTTTTGTACTTATGTGCAATAAAGTTTGTAAATAAATAAATAAATAAATAATTTATTTGTGATATTTCCCGAGTTTGGTACGCTAGAGACATCAACGAGCTTGCTACTTGTCACTATTAGCCTATAGTAATTTTACTAGCTATATGTGAGTCCACTTATTTGTAAGCGTGGTTTCTGATCACCCCGAAAGGGATACGGTCGTAATGATACTTTACTCTACTTTATTTTTATGACGTGTCAAAGTGCTAGAGATATTGCCTATTTACTAAATAAATTATTGAATTTAATTTGGTTTGACCAAATCGCGTAGTTACTTACCAAAATTTGGTCATGATTGACAAAAAGTATATTGTTTTTTAAACGATGTCAGAGGCTTGGATTAGTTATACGTCTATTTGGTTTATTTTGCGTAGCACGGCTTCAGGTAACGACGTCAGCTTGATAATCTTGTTGAAAATGGCGTCGCGATCACTAAATTAATAATATATATATATAATAAATTAATCATCAGACTGCTAAATAATTGTAAATAAGTGCCTTCCTTTAGTCATAAAAATGTCGGAATCGTATCGAATTTATTCGTAAAATTTTCGCGACGAAATTCGACAGCCCGAAAAGTTTTGCTCGAAGATAGAGTTTTACCGTGTGACAACAGCCGGCTGTCATTTTGCTTCCTGTCTCAATGGGAATAAACATAGGTACATACAGACCGATTTTTATTGTTTGTTATATGTCTCTGTTCAGGTAATTTTGATCGCATTGTCGCCCCTTACGACACGCCAGCATGAAAAGTACTTATTTAACCCGATACGAATCTATTTACGTTTTCAGAATATTATACCTAATTACGTATTTAAAGGGTGGTAAACTTCTTCTTTCTATTGCAAGAGCCAGAAAGGGACTGACTACAAATAAAACTTTGACCACATTTGTAAAGGAAGGGCAAAGCACGAAAACTAAATGCAAGCCCACCTCGATCCTTGGCGCCGCATCAGACTGGAAAATTCTCATGGATACATTTGAACACCATTATAGGATCCCAGATGAACTAGCTGTATCAGCCTATAGGCCAGACATCTTAGTGTTTTCTCGGAACTTGAAAAAAGTTATCCTTATTGAACTTACCGTTCCGTGGGAATCAAATATTCCAAAAGACCACAACATGAAGTCGAATAAATATTATGATCTCACAGAAGAAATGATCAGGAACGGGTTCAAGACTCAGCTTTACGCAGTGGAAGTTGGTGCAAGAGGATTTCCAGCAAAATCTTTGCATCACTTACTGAAA
Source organism: Tinea semifulvella (assembly GCA_910589645.1). NCBI lineage: Eukaryota > Metazoa > Arthropoda > Insecta > Lepidoptera > Tineidae > Tinea > Tinea semifulvella. The sequence continues at coordinate 5,544,573 of OU342604.1, forward strand.
GAATTGGGCCTAAGCAGATCTGCCGTCAATATATTTATGGAACGAGCTTCCAAGACGGCATTAACGGAATCATACAGTATTTGGTTGGGTAGGGAGAGAAGTAGAATGGTGGATGGTGAGCGTATTATCGCGCAAAAAAAAAAAAGAGGCCTCCTTTTCTTAAACCAGCCAATTGTCGGTCGCAAGCCCGAGACACCATTCTTCTCATCTCTTACTCACACACGATGGACCCGGCACCCGCACGGTGAATCCATGGAATGCTTAGAAATTTGTCTTCTCTTACGTACCTTTGTACGGTTGTAAGAATGCTTTTCTTTAATTCAAAAGGACGCTTTTTTATACTAGCACCACATGTGACCTTGCCCGCAACTCATGGTAAGTTCCGCGCGAGGTCCATGAAAATTCAATCAAAATCTGACACTCATGACTGATATCAGTCCCTAACACTATGCCATGACTGGGCATGACGGCAAATCAAGCCTGATCCTAAAACGTGTGGATACACTTTACTGGCTGTAGTAGCACGAATAGTGGATACTTTCGCGCCCCAGCTGACTGGGAATATTACCACCATCAGTCCACCTGCCACCTATTTGTTGTTCAAATGCCAATTTTTACGGTTAAGGAGAACTAATATTGTATATAAAAATAACACCGCTAGAAACAAGACTTACTATGAATTCACCAGAAAAGCTGCGGTCCGAGAGGAGTGGCGACGGCTTGTAAGCGTGCTACTAGCACTCAAATGACCACAACCACTCTGCCGAAAGTGTCGCGACTAAGAAGAATATCACGTCTAAATACTTAAATACAACACTCGTCACGTTGCTTTGAACGAGAACGAGATCATTCGAAGGGCTTTTGTCACTGCTGGAGTACCCGCGATCCTAAAACCCTGTGGCATTGCGCGGAGCGATGGCAAAAGACCCGACGGCATGACCGACACATTAGCCCCATCACACATCCAGGCGACCTCGTCAAGCGCGGAAAGTGCGGCGGTTTCTGCTGAGAACCTCAAGCTGCGCAAATACCTCAGTACAGGTTACGAATTTGTGCCGTTTGGGGTCGAGACGATGGGCCTATGGGGACACTCAGCCAAACGTCTGGCCAAGGAGTTGTCCAAACGGCTAACGGAAAAGTCTGGAGACAGGAAGGCCGGCAATTATTTCTGTCAATGTATTAGGAAAATGTTGCCAGTCTTCTTGGGACTATCACTGAAGGGTCGTCTCTAGAGGACATTTTTTACTTAGGTTCAGTTTATATTTATTTAAATTTTTACGTTTAAGTAGTTTTAATTTATATTGTAATTCCTTTATACTGTTTGTATAAACATCAAATAAACAATTACAATACAACACTAGCTAAAGTTGTATTAAGTACCTATACAAAATGGTATGAAATGAAAGGGAGTGTATAAAAAGGTTAATGAAACAAAAGAGGTATTTATTTTCTATATACTTGTATACAGAGTGATTTTGTATGGTCTTACTGTAGACTATACTTATGTTATTATATTGATGAAAGGAAACCATATAAGTAATCCTTAACTAATAGTAAAAACAAAATCACCATCAGCGCCAACCTATAACAGAGTGGAACTAATGAAATAAAGCATGAACAGATCAATAGTTCGTGTGAAAAAAAACTGGTAGCTCACTTACTCTAATCTAAGCGTATACAATTTCTAATCCTTTAAGGTGTCTAACATCAGTATTTAACCGCGCTAACTTAACTGTTTTGCACATCGTACGGGCATGCGCGAAAACGTTCGGCTACGATTTCAAGTCCGAATCACCTCGCACTAACACAAGCAAAGATTCCTGTAGAATCGTACTACGAAAGCATAATAGCGAACACAGCCGATCACCGATACAGAGCCCGAAAATTGTACGAAATCACAGAGCGAACACACACTAATAAAGAGGGCAGTGTACATACGCTTGGCTCACGCACACCGCTATCCCACCACCCCTGGCAGCGCAGCAAGTTAGTCGCCAAATGGGTTTCAGCGAGAGGCCACGTGTCGGTTCCTCGCAAAAATGTCGCGAAGTCCGAAGTAACGGTTAATTCAAATCGCGTAAGATAAAATAAAACATTTCTCCGATGTGATTTTTCTCGTGTTCATGAATGTTGAAAAAAATCCTCATTACTCCAAAACGGATGGTGAATTTCAAAGGAATGTGGTGGTTTTATTTGTTAAGAGTGTTATTAGTGAAGTGATATTTCGAATTATGGAAATATAGTGAAGTGAAATTTAACAATAAAAAAAACAAATATGTGCTTTCAACCTAGTGTTGACTAATAAGGTGAGTTTTATTTGATAATTTATTGTTTAATATTACGAACCCCAGATTGGGGCGTTAAATAATTTCTAACTTTTGTAATAATGGTTAGGTATTTGAGAATTTTTCATATTCTCGTACGTATTTGTTTTTTCCTCTTCTCCCGATGGATGATGTATGAGGTGATAGGAAAGGCATACACAGTCCATACAGCCAAGTCTGACGTAATATATTTGTCTTTCTTATGAGTTACTGAGGTTATCATCAAGTTCCAGATGTTGCAGAATTTTAAGCTTGGAGTTGCATATAGCCCAAACACGTCGGGTATAATATGGTAGTTCACAGCGAGGGAAAACTGCAAAAAAAACTGCCACTTGTGCCCCATATTTAAAGTCAAATTTATCGTTTTCCATAATTATTTACATTGTAGCACATTATTAAACAAAACAACACCACTTTTGACTAACAATATCCACAGAAATTTATTTACCTTCTAAACAAAAACTTCCAATTGACATGTGACCGCGCAAAATGGTCTAAGGACTGCACCATGAGGTATATTCATTGGCAGTGGCTGAAATTTAAAATGTAAAGGAGTGAAGATCAAAAAATAAATATTTTATCATAATTTATGTTGTTACCAGTAATAAAACAGATAATTTATTTAATAAAATGTCACAGTGCCAATCATTAATTGGTGCCAACAGTACTATGGTTTCTAACAATAATTATCCACATAAAACATCTTCACTACACTTGTATACGACTGAAGTAGCTGTAACAAATAAACTACTAGGTACATATTTCCGAAATTCGTAGTTTTAAATATTATAGCCTGAAATTTCAATCGTGTTATAAATTGTAATCGATAGAAAATGAATTTTAACCGTGGTTAAAATGACAATGGACATAAAAAAGTAGGCTGTATTTTTTAGATTCTATTGGATACCTAAATAAATCTCGTTCAAATTTCATGTAGGTAGGTACTCGTAGAATTTATACCATGGTACTCTAAACTTACCTTTACTTAAATACTAATATTATGTAAGTGAAATATGCTTTGTCTGTATGTATGTAGTAATAAATAAAACAGGTTTATGAATATAATAAGTATATTTAACAAAATACGTTACAACTTAATTTTTTTTTTTTTTGGTTCTCTTCTCCCGCTGGATGATGAATGAGATGATAGGGAAGGCAAAGGGTCTAGCCCATACAGCCAAGTCTGACGTAATATATCTTTCTTATTCATGAGTTAATGAGGTCATCATCAAATTCCAGATGCTGCAGAATTTGATGCTTTTCTTGGAGTCACTCGCGGAACCATCCACTGCTTAAACACGTCGGGTAAAATATGGGAGTTGACAGCGCGGGAAACCGCAAAAAATAAACTGCAACTTGTGCCCCATATTAAAAGTACAATTTATCGTTTTCCATAATTATTCACATTGTAGCACATTATTAAACAAAACAACACCACTTTTGACCAATAATATCCACAATAAATTAAACAAAACAAAAACTTGCACTTGACATGTCCACAACACAACATGTTACAACTTAAATCAAAGCGCAAAACGGGCATAAAGTGACAGCCGTCGTAGTGACGTTCCAAACCTCAAACGAAACTCAAATCAATTGAATGACCATTAGGTATCGATGATTTGGCAAATAATACTCTAACAGTAGGTAGGTACTTATGTTGTCCTTTGTCCGTCCTTCAGGGCTATATGACAATACTTATTTTTATAAAATTTGTCAGAAATTTTCTTTGGAAACCAGGGACGGACATAGGCTATACGTCTCTCTCTCATCTACCATACGACTATATATCTGTCTGGCCGGCTTAGTTCACTTTTACGCCTAAACTACTTGACCAATTTTATCATTATTTGGCAGATATGTTCATTGTAACGAAAGACATTAAATGTATAAATAGATGGGACAATAACCCACACGGTATAAGAATCACAGCTAGGACAATTGCCCCAGAGTTTTTCGTCTATGGCAACCGGTTATTTTCGACATGCACTTTAAAATTGATTTTTGTTGTTTTACTGACAACAGCTCCTAACTCAAGTATAATATTATGTAATGTATGTATCTAGTGTATTAATTAAACCTTGTGTGTATGTATTATTAGTATTTAGTTAATCTTAATAGTTTTTATAATTTTAACGGCTCTTTACGCAATTTACCTTAGAGACATATTTCTCCCGACGTTTCAGCCAAGTTGCATTGGCCGTGGTCACGGGTCGACTGATGCTATGCGGTGTAGTCTCGTACATACTGGGCGGCAGATGTAAACCTACCCACTTATGACTTTTAAAAGTTTTTAGAAATTGCGACACACGACACTTACAATATCCTTGGCGACACCGGGCATTTTTCCCGGCGTCAAAACCTATTGATTACTGGATTCCACGATAAAGCTTATAACCCCCTATGTAATGTAATAATCGTCTCTAAGGTAAATCGCGTAAAGACCCGTTAAAATTATAAAAACTATTATGAATGTGCGCGAAAATTTAAAAAGTTTAATAGTTAATCTTCTTTCTCTAATTACACCTTGGTACTTTACGTCTATAATGTTCTACAGTGTCCCTAAGGTTGGCTGTCAGAAAATGTCTAGCTATATTAAGTCCGCCCCTGTAAGTATATTGTGCAATAAAGTTTTTATAAATAAGTACATATCCCGACCTGCATGCTACGATGTAAAACATGTTCTTCTTCCATAAATTAAATCATTTATTTCCTTATGGTTAGTACACAACACTTGGATATTGTCAATACATATTTGTTTTATACAATACATGAAATAAATATAAGTTTATGGAAAATATACATCAGCAGACATGACTGGACCGAATCCAACAGCAATACAATAGGTAATCATAAATAAATCATTGTTTGCCATAAGCGAGGATTTTGTTTTTATTTACAACTAACGTAAAGTATAGAAGTAAAGTATCATCACGACCGTTTCCCTTTCGGGGTGGTCAGAAACCACGCTTATAAATAAGCGGATTCACATTTAGCCAACTTTACTATAGGCCAATCATGACAAGTGGCAAGCTCGTCGATGTCTCCAGCGTACCAAACTCGAAAAATATCACAAATAAATTAAATATTAATTATATGTATTTATTTACATTAATAAATATTTTTGTGTCTCGACCAGGAATCGAACCCGTACCGTGGACTTAACCGCTAGACCACGGAGGCAGTTATTTGCAACTAGTTACTTAAAATTTGTTCGTGGTTCTAAAAAAGCTTACAATCTAATAATATTTATGTCTAAAAATATAAATTCGTGGCTGTAAAAAGGCCGTGTCCGCTTACAAACTAAATAATAACAACTATAATTGTTATGTCAATTTAAACATAGTATATTCGAGGCTGTAAAACGACCGTGTTAGCTTATAATCTAAAACAATAATATTAATACGAGTAATGTAACCAAACCAAATTCGTGGCTGTAAAAAGGACAAAAGCAGAACAACGCAATAAATAGAGTAAAAAATAATGTAACAAACATTTTGTATGAAAATAACTATTAATGTCCGCTCTATCTACTATTTAATCTCTTTGTGTGACAATAAATTTTCCAATAGCGCACAAACAGAATAGTAAGAAAACACGAAAAACACATGAGAAAACTTTTTTATCCTCAAAAAGGTTAACGTTGTTGTCTTTGATCTAAATAACTGGGGAAATTCTTCGTTCTCTTTCTTTATCTATACTATTTCTATTCATCTTTTTAGGTCATTAGCAAACCTTCTGAAAAGGCCTTTGTAGGCTAATCTCGTTTTTTTAGGTCTTGTATATTGGTTGTCGATGCTCATTTGGTGCTCATCATTTTCTGGCGAAGAACTAACAGGGACAAGATTCAAAAATAAAGTCAATATTTTTTTTCACCTAAACCTATTACAGGCATTTGTAACATGTCATTATTTAAATGATATATTTAAAGTAAAGTAAAGTATCATCACGACCGTATCCCTTTCGGGGTTGTCAGAATCCACGCTTATAAAGAAGCGGATTCACATTTAGCCAACTTTACTAAAGGCTAGTCATGACAAGTGGCAAGCTCGTCAACGTCTCCAGCGTACCAAACTCGAGATATATATATCACAAATAAATTAAATATTAATTACATTTATTTATTTAAATTAATATTTATTATTGTGTCCGGGCCAGGAATCGAACCCGGTACCTCCGAGTCTAAATCCACAGACTTAACAGCTAGACCACGGAGGCAGTATACACATAGAGAGGACATACATCATTTATTGTTGTAACATTATAACACGGAAGAGCACCGATATCCCGCACTACAGGGCAACCTCGTGTAGGTATCACGAACACATCACCCTATGTTGTTCACCTATTGTACATCTGTATACTTTTGTGACAATAAATGATTTTATTATTATTATTATTAGTATATATTCGAAGTATTATAAAAATAAATTAGGTTAAAACTAAATAACAATATCGTTCGGTCGTTGGTTTTTTTATATTCCTGTATGGTGCTGAGACCTTAAAGAGCGCTGACCGAAGGCGCATCGACGCCTTCGAGATGTGGTTTTGGCCGAAAATGGTAGGGATCTCATGGACTCGTGTCGATTCCAAAACAACTTCAAATATCGACTAAGCTTGGATAGATAGATATGTCTTCGTAGTAAGTCCAATACTTCGGACACATTGTCAGAAGGAGTTAACCTACAAAAACTCCTTGTTACTGGTAAGGTGGAAGGAGAGAGATCGAGAGGCCGAATCACCGTGCGGTGGTTTTATCAAATCCGCTCCACCACCAACTCCATTCATGATGCTGTGCATGCTGCCGAAGATAGGCACATCACTTCATAGGGTGGTGACGCGGCATGGTGGCAAAGAAGGCGGGCCGCATTTCCTATCTGAATCGCTATACTAATTCTCTGATGCTATACAAATTGTATGACATATGACATTCCGAGAATGACGGGCTGTCATCACATATTTACAATAAATACCCGACCGCTGCGACACATCACTTTGGTGCAGTGGCTGGGACGTTAACTAAAGTCCAATACTTAGTACACTGTACACGGTACACTGGGTGTTTAACTTTGAAATCAACAAAGACGATCGAAAGACCATACGATCGCCTCCGTGGTCTAGTGGTAACAAAACGTTGCCATGAACTCGGGAGGTCGTGGGTTCGTTTCCCACCGGGGGCAAGTTGTACATTGTATAATTTGTCTCGGTCTGGGTGTTTATATGTATAATATGTATATATATAAAAAAAAAAAAAGTATAATATGTAGTTTATCAACCATCTAGTTTCCGTAACACAAGCCTTGTAGCTTACCACAGAAACTAGATGGCGCTGTGTGACCTGTCTGGAAATATTTATTTATATAGTAAGCTGGGTCTTACTGCTAAATATTATTGTACTATAATTGTTATTGTACTGATTTTGTTGGTTCTTTTTTTTATTATTTTTTATTATAGCTAACAGTGAAAATTTGTAAGGCTTTGAGATTAGATATTTTTTGTATACATAATATTGCAAAGGCTGTAAATTTTCCCACGAATAAATAAATAAATGTTGAATGATGCAAAACTAACCTTACTCCTCTATAGACTAACCTATTTTGTATCAATTTTTGTAATCTTTGTGTACTTCTCAAATAAACGTATTTATTATTATTATAATATATGTTTTTTTGTTACGCCACATCTATCAAAAATACCACAGTGTTTGAAAACGAAGGTTTTCAACCAATGCGTTCTTGCAGTAATGTCGTACGGAGCAGAAACGTTGGCATTGACAGTGTGTATAGTCCACAAATTTAAGGTGCTGGATAGAGTTCCAAACGTAGATATCCATCAGACAACCAAAGTTACCGACATAGCTTTCAAAATTAGGAAGTTGAAGTGGCAAACGGGTTTTGAAATGGGGACCACGTACAGGAAAACGCAGAGTGGGAAGACCCCTCGATAGATGGACGGATGACCTGAAGCAGGTCGCTGGTGGGGGCTAAATGGGGGTGGCAAAGAACGTGTGAAGTGGCGAGCTTTAGTGGAGGCCTACATCCAGCAGTGGACATAGGCTGATGACGATAATGATGTTTTTTTGTTGATATCAAAACCAATATTATTTCATCATTACAGACCCTAGAACACAGGGTTCTAGACCTCCACTGTTGGAGATGGGCCTTCCAGAACATATATCTGGAGAATTTGGCCTACACTCGCTACGCTGGGTAGACGGCTTGGCGAGGACATGATGTCAATTTTTATTGACAATTTATTAACAATTCCACAAGTTGGTATTAGTGGAACCGGGACCGACAGCTTAACTGCACGGGAACTGTGGTGTTGTAAATCTATGACAAATGTACTTAAGAAAAGTGCATTTCTCATTGGTACATGCCGGGTGGGTTTGAACCGACCTTTGTATCGACCACCTGGAATCCCTGCCCGACCTCTGTTAGGATCCATCACGTTGGTCAAGACACCTAGCCACCTGCCTCCTCTAGGTACAGTCGCGTGAGCCTGCGCGTGGATACCATCTTCCCCGTTCCCTCGCTGTCTTAGGGTATTACACCGGCAGTGAGACTCCTATCTTTACACTACCACTATCATTTATATATTGTTAGGTTCATATATTAGTTCATAAGGAACGTGTTGTTACAACCGAGCCACCACCGCGCCAATATTATTTAAAACGTTTCAAAGCGTATAATACGTAGAATTCTGAACCCAAACACATTTATTGTTTTTAAATTTACGGTACCTAATACAAACAAAACCGTAAATACGGCTTCGATAATCGTACCTTTAAAGCGAAGCGTAAAAAACAATCTAAACGATTTAGAATCGAATTCTGAAAATTTCCCATTCCCGAAACCGCAATAAAATAAAGCCCGTACCATCTGCGTCTCTTCACTACACTATACCTACGAGTGTATTTTATTGTACTCGTAATTCTGGACGTAGCATGCTAAAAAACGTACTTTGCGTTTTGTCGGCTTTCGAGTTGCTTCGGGCAAGTCTAAAATTTGACATACCTGGTGGGGTACCACTGTACCCGGTATTGTAATCTCATAGGTACTCAGATGAATTTTAAATAGGTTTATTTATTGTTGTGTAGTTCTGTATTTGTTTCATTTGTAAATCTGCTATAGCTGGGTTTTCCTTGCAGATTCCTTTCTCAGTCAGATTAAACATTAACAGGTCACTGGAATTTGCTAAGCTGTTAGTCTTCTGCTAACAGCTTACTCCTTGGACCACTTCGCTGCTTAGTCTTCCACTAACAGGAGTAGAATCATTTAAAATAATTTAAATTACGACGTGTCACAAATGCCTGTAATAGGTTTACGTGAATAAAGATATTTTGACTTTGACTTTGACTTTGACGCTTTCAGGCGCGCATTACGCATGATGAAAATTGGATCGTGCAAGTCCAGCAAGCAAATAATATGACTTATCGACGAGACGTACGTTAAGAGAGTAACGCTTACGGATTCCTCGCACAAACCAATATTTTCAAAGATTTTTCAATTCTCATTGTACCTTTGAGAAATGTCGTCTATTAACTTTCTCGGAAATAAAATTTGAAAGAAGAAAGAAAAAAAACATTTTTCACATACGAGTATTAAATAACCCAGCAGTAAAATAATAATAATACAATAAACAAGATAGTGTGGTAACAAATAGGGAATCAGCTCAGCAATAAACGGCAACACTCGGTCACAGCGCTGATTTTCAGTTGATTCCTTACAATAATAATTTCAGACGTAATTTCAGGCCTTCCAGAACTTATGAGGAATTTGGCCTACACTCGTCACGCCTGCCACAGCTGGGTTAGCGGGGATCTGTTTTTTTTTTTTTTTTTTTTCGGTTTAGTTAATTTCGGTTAAGTCATGCTCGTTTTATCAATATATTTTTTTTATACATTTATCACTATAGATAGGTACATGACAAATAACAGAACTGGAGTTTTTTTTTTTTTTTAAATATGTATACTTATATATATTTAATATATTTTGGTACAAAGTTCAATGTTATATCATGTACCACCAGCTTTTCCCGCGTACCATTATACAAATTTTATAATCCGAACAGATTAAGGGAAAATGGTCGGCTTTTATTTCACTTATAGGTACAGTCGGACAATAAATTTTATGAGCTGAGTTGCCTTGTGTTTTTATTAAATTAAAGAACAATGCCAAAAATTGCCCCCAGCACGCTTAGTGATTTCTCAGGTATCAATGGTCTTACATTAGACTCTAATTACTACGTATGTAAAGTTTACACACCCTCTTACACACACTCACACACTTACATCATTTTTATTTTATTTTATTTTATTTATTTATTAGGGTCGCCAACAGTGACAGCAACAAAAGATACATCGATTTTTACTTACAACTAAGACAGAAAACAGATGCTGCACCAATTACAGGCAACCACCACATGCTATTACAGTATCCATTAATTGGGCCTTTGAGTAGCCATATCATAAACAAAAAGAGGACACAATTTTTTTTTTTATTTTTTTTTTTTCTTTTTGTTCCTCTTTTTATTTTATAATTAAAAGTAATAATATATTTAAAAGGGTGTCTGGGCGATGACTGCCGACGGACAGACCTATACATATTGGCTTAGTTCGGCTGCAAATGTCTGTTTTTTCTGTACCATGATGCATAATGAAATATGTTATTGTTTTCATATCTTGTAACTTTTTTATTGAATAAAGATATTATTATTATTATTATTAATGATAATGTTATTCTATTGATAGAAACAAACAACTTTTTCTTAGAATCCATATGTCGGAAATGTTTATTTTAAAATAGCCCAATTGAATAGATCTGTAACTATCTAACTAACCTAAGACTAAGTAACCCTGTATATATTATATAATGTAGGATTAACCAGTCGCGACACAACACAACAGAATAAAAAATGACGTAAGACATTTTAAAGTAACTGCCTCCGTGGCCTAGCGGTTAAGTCCGTGGATTTAGACTCGGAGGTACCGGGTTCGATTCCTGGTCGAGACACAAAAATATTGATTAATGTAAATAAATACATTTAATTCATATTTAATTTATTTGTGATATTTCTCGAGTTTGGTACGCTGGAGACATCGACAAGCTTGCCACTTGTCATGATTGGCCTATAGTAAAGTTGGCTAAATGTCAATCCGCTTATTTATAAGCGTGGTTTCTGACCACCCCGAAAGGGAAACGGTCGTGATGATACTTTACTTTTTTTACATTTTAAAGTTAAACGCAGATGTCCTCAAAGATTAGACTAGAAAGATAGCATTTGGTTCTCCAATGTTACAATTTAACAAAGTTCTCCGAATATAAGAATTAGGTCAACATATCTAGTTCCAATTGGAAATTAACTAATTAATTACGATATTAAAATATTGAATGTTTTGTTGATTGAAATTTCCGAGAACGAAAGACTAGAAATGTCGACATTGTGCGGATATAATTGTAATAATAAATGCCTTAGAGAATTGTTTTCAGAAATTCGATTGTAAAAATATTTCGGTAAGTCTGATAGGTACCTACTGAATGTCAAGTGGATACGAAGGTACTTAAAAAAAACTGTATTGTTAGAAAAGACAAAGTCCTGACTGACTTATTATTCATCGCACAGCCTAAACTAGTGTTCTACAAACTATATTACGGTAAGTTTTCTAAAGAGCTCCACAACCTTTTTCCTTCAATTCAATTCAAAAATTCTTTATTGCACTAAAAAATATTGTACATAGGCGGGCTTAATGACTAAGCATTTTCTAACAACCAACCTTTGGGAGTGTGGAGAGGTAACAACGAAGGGTGCAATTTATTATAATAACTTACATACTAATATTACATATACTGAATAAATATATACATAAATACCTACATATATATATATATATATTATAATTAAGTTAAATTAGTACACATATGGTTAAAGTAACAGTTGATTTAGAATAATAAGCATAAAATACATAACATAAGTGATTAATATAATGAACTAGGAGACACTATTCTGCTTATTTAGAAAAAAGGTGGTAAGTAATTGTTTAAAGATGTGAACGGAGGGAGCTTGTCTGATGGTCAGTGGGAGCTTGTTCCACTGGCGAGTAGCAGATACGGTGAAAGAATCCGAATACCTGCTAGAAGTGTGGGGTGGGATTTTAAGTTGATTGTTATGAGAGGAACTGAGAGGGCGGTCGTGCGAGTCGCATAGAAATTCAAATTGTGTTTTTAAATACGAAGGTGTTTTTGAGTTATAAAGGACGGAGTATAGCCTTCCTTCTTCTCTATACCGCAACAGAACCACACGCACAGGTCAAAATATGCACCCCCATACTGTAGACACTATCTAATTTGGAGACTCAAATATCTGGCGCATGTTTGAAGATGTGGAATGCTCGCCCAGTCAGTGTGTTTATATCTGGAGTCCTTCAAGCGAAGTGTGAAAAAGCATCTTGAAGCAGCCGGCATAATGGTAGTGACTGATGTCGGTCGCCAGTGGCTGGAGTCAGTTGCCCCCATTGGTGGACATCGCGAACCGCTTACAGCTAGTCAGCTACTCATTTAGGTTATTTCGACCAATGACGTGCCTCATAAGCATACATTAAACATATCAAAAGATAATCAGCCTTTCTGCTACTGGCCGTTAAAGGCTCACGCAAAAAAAACCACTTGTACTTTTCATTATTTTTTATTTAATTTTGGCGAGGATATTTATAAAAATACTTGTAGATTCATCGTCAAAGCCGGGGCACAGAACGCAAAATAAATAGTTATTCAAATTAAGTACGAGTAAGTACTAGATTCCTTGAGTCGCAACTTGAGACTGTTATTTAATTTTAAAGGTCATGGCTCATTAGAGCCACACGGCACTCGACCAGCACCGCCTCGCGGTTAGTATTCGTTAAATCGACTTCTGTGGATTACGGGTTACTACATAAACTTTGTAGCGTCACCGGATCGCCTCTCTCGCAAACTGTCCATGCCTTGCATATACATACATAACTTCACGCCAGCTCCCTTGTGAAGTAGGCAGTCACTATCTATACATACCTCTTTTGCTTCGTCAACTTTCATCAACCTTTTACCTGTACCTCTGAAGCTTGAAAAAGGATTTTAGTAACTGTGGTTCTTTGTATTTATCCATCAAAGAAATCATCATCATCATCAGCCTGTATCTCTCCACTGCTCGAAGTCCCAAGGCTCGCCATTGCACGCGGTTTCTTGCCACTCTCATCCAACCTTCCTTACGTCATACATCCATCTGGCGGGGGGTCGTCCCACTCTGCGTCGTCCCGTACGTGGTCTCCACTCTAGAACCTGTTTGCCCCATCGGTCGTCGGTTCTGCGGCAGATGTGTCCGGCCCATTGCCACTTCAGCTTGCTAATTTTGAATGCTATGTCAGTAACTTTCGTTCTTTGACGAATATCAACGTTTCTAATTCTATTCATCGGAGAAATACCATCATAGCTCTCTCCATAGCTCGCTGAGCGACCTTGAATTTGTAAACCAGACCCACTGTCAGTTCACGTCCCTGCTCCGTACGACATTACGGGGAGGTCGCACTGGATGAAGACTTTTGTATGGACGAAAGTGGTGTGGCATCAAATAAATACCAAACCTAAATTTTAAAACTGTTCCAATAAACATAAAACCAAAAGATTCCGACTGAAAGGATTTAAACGCCCATATAACGCGTTCATTTAAAAAAAACGTTACGGATTGTTACCGAAATACGGGTATATACCTACTACAATATTATCACCCTTTTCCATTGACATGAACTCTATTACAATGTATACTAAGGTTTACGTTAACGTGAAAATAAATTCGTTGATCTACGAGTATAGCCGAACGCACAATAAGCTTTGTCTAAGCTTCGCATGTTTTTTGAGGGTAAATCGCAACTAGACACACAGTTCTGGACACACGATTATCCGGCTTCATATTTTTAAAAGCCTTGTTACCATCCAATGTTAATACACCATTTTTTTTTTCATTTTTTTTTTTATACTAGCATGACATGTGACCTTGCGTCCACCTGATGGTAAGTGGCGCGCATGGTCCATGAACGTTAGCAACTGGAATCAGACACTTATGTCCGACATCAGTTTCTAACACTATGCCGGCTTGACTAGATGCATTTTCACACTTCGCTTGAAAGACTCCAGGTTATAGGAAAGTGGAATCACAGAGGCTGGAAGAGCATTCCACATCTTTATTGTGCGACAGATGTATGAGTCACCAATTTATAGGTACGCGAAGGGATGGTGACTACGGTATGTGGGTGCATATTCTGACCTGTGCGTGTGGTTCGGTTGCGGAATGGAGAGGAAGGAATTAGGTTATAGAGCTCTTATAATAATAATTAAGGTCTCCTGCTATCTTGCGGTGTTTAAGAGCCAACTAAGGCTTAGGATTGATATGTAGTTATCGCTTGGTGATGCAACTTTGGCTGAGAGCTTGCTCGAAAGATGATTTTGGGTCGCCGACTCTCGGTCCAAGTAATTGTACATTTTGTGTGTTAGTAAATGATGTTACTTACTTATTATATTACATAAGAAATATTATTATATTATATATTACATAAGAAACTCTAAACTGAACCTTTATGCCAAGTTGGCCTGACGGGTTGGCGAGTATCTCTTGTCAATCTTTAATGACATTTTATAAATGAAATGAAATATTTTAATTGCTAAAAAACACATGGTTACAGATTCGAGTATGGTCTCAGTTTTATAGATAACTCACATGTTTCGCCAGTGACGGCATGTAAAATTTTATACAACTATTATAAAAATGAAATTACAAATTTAGAAACATTGGCACAGTCTTATAAATCATACTTTACTAACTTAACGTGCTCCCCGAGGCACGGGAACGGCGGTGTTGTAAATCTGTGACAAATGTACGTAGGGAAAGTGTATTTCTCATTGGTACATTCCGGGGGGGAGGCTTGAACCGACCTTGGCAGGATTTTAAGTAAAGCGTTCTTACAAACGAGCTACCATCGCGCTAAAAAATAACCTACTTTTCAACTAATACACAATAAATATAAATCGTATAACAATAACATACATTTGCAAATAATAATCATTACATTCATGTACAAATAAAATCAATATTAATAAATAAAGTATATTGAACGATGATAATATATTTGATATATGAGAATAAAATATAATGACGACGCCTCTATACAGCTATTTTAATAAAATTAACTAAATTAATATTATGTATATTAGTTTTTAATATGACATGCTTAATTATAAATTTATTTATATTTTTTTCTTATTTAGTTTTAATGACGATGCTTGTGGCAGATTTCTATGTTTATTATTTTATTTTTTTTACATATTTTAGTGTTGTAAATAATATATATATATTATATTAGATTATAGTGTAGTACCTTAGTAGTGCTTGACATTTATAGACTACTATATTTATTTGAATGTGAAAATTTACTTAACTAAGTGTTCCAGACGGTCCCTACGGTGATAATTAAATAAAATAAAAATTACATGGATACTTAATAAAAAAAATATATATATAAGATACATTATACATATTATCATGTTATGTGGTCTTGTTTAGATTCACACGAACATGTAAGTTTTGGTAAGTAAATTTAAAAAAAAAAAAAATAGGTGCTTTTCGTACAGCAATGGGAACTCTGTTCTGTGTTGTAAATCTATGACAAATGTACGTAATAACAGTCTATTTATATTATTTTCATATTTATATCAGTGTGCCCAGATCAATGTGTCCAGATGTGTGTGTGTAGTTGAGAAACTTACCCAACTGCGCATGTTTTTCGAATAGAATGAAAAATAAAGGATGATGTTGAAAAGCTCTTCGCAGCACTTTCCACGCGTCTGACAGAATGCGTGAATATTGACAAATGACAGTTATTAGCACGATATTAAGCTGGGTCCACGTATACATCACAGTGGCGCATTGAGACCGCGTATCATGATTCGGTTACGGTGTTCGGTTAAATTATACATATTTAAGCAAACATAGCTCAAGATTTTACTAAATAAAACAACAAGGCAGTGAACTTACTGGAATTGACACCGCGAACCAGAGGTTTGCGCCATGATCTGATGCCAAAACTATGGTCTCCTATGCTTGTTGCGACCGCAAAAAAAAAAAAAAGTAAAGTATCATCACGACTGTATCCCTTTCGGAGTGGTCAGAAACCACGCTTATAAAGAAGCGGATTCACATTTAGCCAACTTTACTATAGGCCAATCATTACAAGTGGCAAGCTCGTCGATGTCTCTAGCGTACCATACTCTGGAAATATCACAAATGAATTAAATAATAATTTAATTTATTTATTTAAATTAACAAATATTATTGTGTCCCGACCAGGAATGGAACCCGACCTCCAGGACTAAATTATTATTATTATTATATTAAAATAAAATAGATTAAAAAACTACTTAATTATAAATAAAACTAAATTAAAAATAACTATGAAATTAAAACTATTCTACAAAATAAACTAAGGGCTTACCACCAGGGAGGGTACCTAAAACGCTCGCCGCATTTCCTCGTTGAATTATAATCGACATATTCTGTTTTAGGTAGTTATGGCATTTGGGATCGCCACACTATTGAAAAATTTATAAAATTAAAAATGAAAAATATCAAACAAATTACAGTTGTTTCCAGTGATAATAGCAATATTAAATACTTGTTAGATCTACAAGTAACCTCGACTTACAAAAGACTACAATGTCCTTTGACATCGAATGTTAACAATCTGATGAGGATCCAAACAAAACAATGATTTGTACTGGTGCTAATGAACATCTTTGTGTTTCTGTAAACACAGCAGCTTATAATTATAATCGATTTTTTTTTTATTTTATTAAAATAATATTTATTCGAAGTTAATTAATATACATTTAATATAAATTAAAAGCTACCTAAATAATAAAATTAAAAATAAACTAAACTATAAATCCGAGATAGTCCCAAGGAGACTGACAACATTTTCCCTCTGTATAGCGAGGCTAATACGTTGGCAGAAATAATTGCCAGCCTTCCTGTCTCCAGACCTTTTCGTCAGCCGCTTTGACAACTCCTTGGCCAAGCGCCTCGCTGACGGTACCTATGGGCCCATCGTCTTGACCCCAAACGGCGCAAATTCGTAACCGGCACCAAGGTTGGCATATTTGCGCAATTTGAGGTTTTCCGCAGAAAACGCCGCTCTCCCCGCGCCTGACGAGGTCACCTGGATGTGAGCTCCAACGGACATTAGCTCCAATGTGTCTACACACGTCGCATCCCACACCAGAGACCTGCCAAGTTTCCACGGCCCAACAATCATAATCGATCTTAAATAAAGGTTTTTTTTTCTTAAATACATACATATCTTCACGCCAGATCCCTTGTGGGGTAGGCAGAGACAATTGAGCGCCATTTGACACGATCACGACATACTTCTTTCGCTTCGTCGACATTCATTAACCTCTTCATACATGCCCTTTGGTTACGAAGACTTTTTAATGCACCTTCAGTCAGTGTTTTATTTATTTGATCGTGATATGTGAGTCTCGGTCTGCCAGGGCCTCTTTTACCTACAACTTTCGCATTATATATCTGGTTCGTCAATCTTTCATCGCTCATCCTTTCAACATGCCCGAACCATCGTAGCATGCCTTTCCTTATTTTTTTCCCTATGCTTTCCTTCATACCAACCCTTTTCCGTATTTCGACGTTACGTATGCGGTCCGCCAAAGTGACGCCACATATCCGCCGCAACGACCGCATTTCTACTGCATTAACCCTACTCTCATGCGTATTCTGACGTTTCCACGTTTTTTCTTAGTAAGTAAAAAAAAGTAAAGTATTATGACGACCGTTTTCCTTTCCGGGTGGTCAGAAACCACGCTTATAAATAAGCGGATTCACATTTAGCCAACTTTACTATAGGCCAATCACGACAAGTGGCAAGCTCGTTGATGTCTCCAGCGTACCAAACTCGAGAAATATCACAAATAAATTAAATATTAATTAAATGTATTTATTTATATTAATTAATATTTTTGTGTTCCGACCAGAAATCGAACCCGGTACCTCCGAGTCTAAATCCACGGACTTAACCGCTAGACCACGGAGGCAGTTAATATTATTATGTAAATGTATTATTGTACTTTATAATATGTCATTTAAGTATTATATATATTTTTGCAATATCTATGTTTCGTTTTTTTCTTATTTAATAAAATATATAAGTTATTAATAGTTATTTTATAAACCAATAATAATAATATTTATGACCATAAATATAAATTCGTGGCTGTAAAATGGCCGTGTCAGCTTACAATTTTGTTTTTTTTAAATGTAATAAGTAAATCTTTTTTTTTTAATAAATGAAGTAAAATAACCATGGCATTATATCGAAACACCTGTCTATTGAAAAAAAAAACTAAGAAACACGTATAAAGTGCCTAGACCAAATAGGTAACATTATTTGGTAACGATCGAAGCTTGAAGCCCGGTAATGAGATAATAGCGCCTTAAGCTTGTCGCAAGACGGGTTCTTCAATTAATTATAATTAGTGATTGTATTATGACGTAATGAATTTTAAACTACGAGTATCATATTTATTTACTAGTTAATATGTGTTATTATTATTATTGGTTCGTAAAATATTAATAAGCCAATGGAACAGGCTACCTTTATCTATTAGACAGGCCCCGTCTTTAAATATATTCAAACATTTATTAATTACATACTTTCTCAAAAAACAAAATGACATCTAATTTCCACATCTTGACATAGATAATTATTATATTAGTTTTTATTTAATTTAAGTATTTATTATATCGTATGACATATTTATATATTGCTATGTTATTTATACTTACTATGGTATATTTATGATTGATTTTAATTATTATTATTATTCTTATTTCGTACTCTGCACCCATTATAATAATTTCTCACTCTCCCAAAGGTTAGCTGGTAGAGAATACCATACGGTATTATGCTCGCCTATGTACAACATTATTTTATATGTTATATTTTGTGTGCAATAAAGAATTATATTATTATTATTATTATAAATAACGTATATAAATCATATTTTATTAAATAAAATAAAATAAAACAAAAGAAACGAAATATAGATATTGCAAAGAAGATATATACCTAAATAACATATATATAAAGTACAACCATTAATACATTTAAAAAAAAAAAAAAAAAAAAAAATACATAATAATATTAAATAGTTAATCTAGAAGATAAAAAGGCGCTGCAAACTTCAGCAAAGAAGCCGACAGACGCATTCAGCTAGGACAGTCGGCATTCGGAAAACTTACATATTACAATTTCTGGCTTTTATGCGCTTTTTGATTACTAGTAGAATTTTTTTTTTTTTTTTATTTTTGTAAACGTTACTTTAACCATTGATGATTAAAACCGTTCAGCAGAAATTATTGTCAATTTTTTTTTAAGCATCTACACGTTTTTTTATTTTAATAAAATATTTTCGCGTAAACCGTCCGTACGTTTCGGATGACATTTTTTTAGTGTAAGTGTGGGTATATAGGACACAATTTACAGTATTTTTTTTGCGGGTTTTCCGCGTGTGAAAAAAAGCTCCAAATTCTGCAACATTTATAATTTGATGATAACCTCATTACCTCATAAAAAAAATATATATATTACGACAGACATGGCTGTATGGGCTAGGTCCCTTTGCCATCCAATCATCCTTCGAAAAAAAAAAATACAAATGAGGGGGTTCTTTGCGCCATTTTGCGTGGACATGTCAAGTGCAAGTTTTTGTTTTGTAAATTAATTTACTGTGGATATTATTGATCTAAAGTGGTGTTGTTTAGTTTAATAATGTGCTACAATGTGAATAATTATGGAAAACGATAAATTGGACTTATATGGGGCACAAGTTGCAGTTTATTTTTTTGTGGTTTTCCCGCGCTGTGGACTCCCATATTTTACCCGACGTGTTTGGGCTATAATGCCGCGAGTGACCCCAAGAAAAGCATCAAATTCTGCAGCATCTGGAATTTGATGATGACCTCATTAACTCATAGAAAATAGATATATATTACGTCAGACATGGCTGTATAGGCTAGGTCCCTTTGCCTTCCAATCATCCATAAAAAAAATACAATAACAAATAAAACTCTTTCACTTGGCTGTCCACGTCGAAGTTCGACTGTCTGTCAGGCGGAATCGTTGCGATCTGTGACATCTCCAACAAAAATGAGATATAAATCTCTTTAGCGTTGACGTATGGCGCCGTAGATTGTCGGTTACTCTAGTGATTTATAGATTCGCTTCTATTGTCGTACGACGAATATTGAACGTTGATCCAAACCTTTTCAATTATATGTTGGTATGCTCTAATACCATTTCTACTATACCTGGGAATCTTTTCTTTCTTTCTCTCTTTGATCTCCCCAAATATATTATATCTTTAGAATGTGTACGTTATTTCAGTATAAATAAATACCAGATATGTTTTTTACAAAGATTCTATATTCGGATCAAAGTATTCTCTTAAGAAAAATATTCATGTTTATTTACAAAAGAAGAAGTAATCGGAAAAGTTTTTTATGAAATTTTCTTCTCTGATAATGGAAATTTAAGTTTTTATTTCAGCTTGTATTTCCACCTAATCTTAAGCGGATGTGGAAATATTCGACGCTAGTCGTACTCGTATATCAAAGGAACCCAATATTTTTTTTCGTTTCGCTCTGGTTTCAGATTTATTCTTTTATTTATGGGGTAACATACCCAATTTTGGACACCCCACCAAATATTGACAATACATATTTTTTGTGGAAATATTAAGTGTTGTGATAAAAGCAAAATATAAGTTTTCATTTCGCTCTTTTTATTATTATTATTATGCAGGATAAAGTGAAGTTTGGATATTTTCAATGTGTAAATTATAAAATAATTATATTACAACAAAATCTAAATTTAACCTTGAAGACAAAATTCTAAGCATTCCATGGATTCACCGTGCGGGTGCCGGGTCCATCGTGTGTGGGTAAGAGAGGAGAAGAATGGTGTCTCGGGCTTGCGACCGACAATAGGCTGGTTTAAGAAAAGGAGGCCTCCTTTTTTTTTCTATTGCGCGATAATACGCTCACCATCCACCATTCTACTTCTCTCCCTACCCAACCAAATACTGTATGATTCCGTTAATGCCGTCTTGGAAGCTCGTTCCATAAATGTATTGACGGCAGACCTGCTTAGGCCTAATTCTTTCAGTAAGTGATGCAAAGATTTTGCTGGAACTCCTCTTGCACCAACTTCCACTGCGTAAAGCTGAGCAAGACTCGTTCCTGATCATTTCTTCTGTGAGATCATAATATTTATTCGACTTCATGTTGTGGTCTTTTGGAATATTTGATTCCCACGGAACGGTAAGTTCAATAAGGATAACTTTTTTCAAGTTCCGAGGAAACACTAAGATGTCTGGCCTATAGGCTGATACAGCTAGTTCATCTGGGATCCTATAATGGTGTTCAAATGTATCCATGAGAATTTTCCAGTCTGATGCGGCGCCAAGGATCGAGGTGGGCTTGCATTTAGTTTTCGTGCTTTGGCCGAAATATATAATAATAATAATACATAGAAAATAAAAATTAATGTCCAAAAATAAGTTTTTGAATAAAATAATAAATAAAGAAACTGTCTATCTATTAGCAGTTTTATATTATATATGGTGGTGTTAATAATTGAGTAAATCGCGTATTATTTAACTTAGCTAAAATAAAATCTTAAAATGACTTTTGAAGAAGCTAAGACATTTACAAGATCTATTAAAACTGCTTCCGTGGTCTAGAGGTTTAGTCCGTGTCTTTAGACCTAGAGGTACCGGGTTCGATTCCTGGTCGCGACACAATAATATTTATTAATTTATAATATTTAATTTATTTGTGATATTTCCCGATTTTGGAACCACCAGAATGGCTTTTTTAGTATTTATTTATTTATAAACTTTATTGCACAAAGTACAAAGGCGGACTTAATGCCCGAAGACATTCTCTGACAGCCAAACCTTGGGGACAAATTTGATCAAATGTAGGTGCAATCATAAAGATAATAAGAGAAATAAATAACTATTTAAATTAACAGCAATTTAATATATTCTTGTATTGTATTGTATCATCATCACGACCTTTTCCCTTTCGGGGTGGTCAGAAACCATGCTTATAAATAAGCGGGTTCACATTTAGCCAACTTTACTATAGGCCAATCATGACAAGTGGCAAGCTCGTCGATATATTCTTACTTACAATATACATGGAATAAATATTATAATATCGATACACTAAATACTAATACATACATATTTTTATACATAAACATACATATATACTACTTACTAACGCTGTGTGGAGCTATTTAGAAAGTGTGAAAACACCAGTTTTTTTAATAATGTTCTGGTAGTTGCTTGCCGTATGTTAACAGGTAGATTATTCCACAAATTAGTAGCAACGACTACAAAAGAGTTAGACACAAATGAAGAGTGATGAGACGGGACAGATAGAAGAGAGTTGTTAGCAGAGCGAAGGGATTTGTCATGGAAAGAAGAGAGATAGGCGAAATTGTCCTTGAGGTATTTCGGTGTCGCAGGCTCATTCAAGACAGAAAAAAGGAGACAAAGGGCTCGACTAGTTATAGTTATTTAATTATACTTTTAATACCGCTTTATAAGGTGTTAAGTTTTGCGATTTTTATAAGTTCAAAATGGCGTTGTAATTCTAAAGGTTTAAAAAAAAAACTGCGTCTATCTGACAGCATTTGTATTCTGCAAGTGCACACCTAAATTGAACCACAACGCAAGTGTGCTCAGGCCCTAAATGATCAAAATCAATTTCACAATTTACGGTATACAGCATCTAAATATTAATCGAGATTTATTGGATCCCAAACCAATAATAACAGTCTACAGATTAAATTGGTTATATGTCAAATAACAGGTTTATATCGTCGTAAAATGCTACGACGTTTGGGCCCCTACCCTAAACTGGAACTTTTTCTAAGCCAACCTTGTTTATGGCCACAGGTGCCTGAAGCTGCGTTTACATCTCCTCTTATTCGTTATTCTTATAAACAAAAATTTTGCTTTTTACAGCCAAATTCCGTTCAAAAACAACAAGTCTTTTTTTTTTTTGGTATTCAATTCAAAATATTTATTTCCATATGGTTCACATGTAACACTCAGATATTGTAATTTTTTTACAATATTGAGTATTAAAATAATAAATAAAAATATTAAATTAAATTATGGATAGATAGACCGAAATAAGTAAGTGACATTGCTGCCATAAGCAAGTACTGTAGCTTAACCTAAATTCGAGGCATTATAGCCGTGTCAACTTATAATCTAAATCATGGATGCACAGACCGCGGCCCGCGGGCCGCATGCGGCCCGTGGGTCGAATACTGGTGGCCCGCCGACAGCAAAAATAATACTCTCGTGCATTCGAAAAATATTGAATTCTATTCCAGAATAAAACAAAAAAAAAATATGTTCGAAAAGTAATGTGAAACTCGCGCGCGCGCAATTTGAATCTAGCGCCCAAAATTGCTAAGTCAAGTAACATCGCTCGCTATAGAAATCAAGAATTTTCTAGCGCGGTGAGCAAGCGAGATAGATATAGTCCCGTATTCCCGATTGCTCGCGTATCTACACGAAGCTTCCAGAGTCGTTTGCGCGGTATAAAAATCACGTTAACCGCAGCGGCCGAACAGTTCGCTTTTCATTTGAGTGAAGTGTCAACAACAGAAAGAAATAAGCGCGAAAATACAAAGCGAAGTAATAAGTGATTGAGAATAAGTGCAGTTTATTAGTGTTTTTGGGAGGCAATAGTTCTAGTGTAGATTTTAACTCGACTAGCCGGTGTCATATATTTTGATCCACATTCAACGTAGATTTCCTGTTGCAGTGTTAACCCGTCAAGTGCCGTGTAGAATTGTGTTGTGAAAACGTAAGTAAAACTCTGTTATTAATAAGTGTTTCCCTACCTATTTAATCAATTTTAATCAAATTTAGCTTTAATGTTGGCTAAATATTAAAATAAACAAAGAAATTACTATTTTTATAAGAATTTCTCTAACTGTAATAATTACGTCATTATTTCAGATAAAATCTGTATAAAAATCTTAAAATTTCTGAGAAATAATATTTAATCAATTATTTTTGATAATTTAAAAAAGGATAGGTAATTTAAGTGGGTACTGTAATTGTTTTTAGGTGCTGTGTTAATCCTAGCCAGGATTAGAACGCAACATGGAGAAGCCAGGACCTAGTAAAAAACGTAAGGTTAAAGATGAAAATCGGCAGTTTCAAGAAATTTGGACTGAGAAATACTTTTTTGTATGGTCGCATAACAAAGTCGTTTGTTTAATTTGCAAGAATTCTGTTGCGATTGCAAAGGATTATAATGTAAAAAGGCACTATGAAACGCAGCATCCTTCTTTTACCAAGTTTACAGGCGAATTAAGAAAGCAAAAAATGTTGTCTTTAAAACGGGAGCTTATTGGTCAGCAAGCTATGTTTACAAAACACATTCAAGATTCAGAAACGGCTACAGAAGTTAGTTATGAAATTTCTCGAATGATAGCAAAGCGAAGTCGCCCCTTCAATGATGGCGATTTTGTAAAAGAATGCATGGAAATTGCCGCTAAGAAAATGTGTCCAGAAGCAGCAAAAAAGTTTGAGAAAATTCAACTGAATCGTATGACTATCCAAAGACGAATTATGTCCTTGTCAGGTAATATTGCGGAACAATTAATTGAAAAAACTAAGATCATGGAATTTTTTTCATTAGCACTCGACGAATCGACTGATATTAGTTCCACAGCTCAACTTCTCATATTCATACGAGGTGTTACTCAAGATTTTGAAGTCTTCGAAGAGTTATTAGGAATGTGTTCATTGAAAGGTCAAACCAAAGGAGTTGATATACTCAATGGACTTTTGGACGAGTGTTCAAAAACTGATTTGGACTTATCTAAGTTATCGGGAGTTGCGACTGACGGTGCTCCTTCCATGATTGGTATCAATTCCGGGCTAGTTACTTTGCTGAAAAAGCACCTGCAAGAAAAAAACATAAACACTGGAGATCTCATGCAGTTTCACTGCATTATACACCAGGAAGCCCTCTGTTCTAAAAAAAATGAATTTCAAAATGTAATGAAAGTAGTAGTTTCGACTGTAAATTTCATAAAATCACGAGGACTCAATCACAGACAATTCAAACAATTCCTTGATGACATCGAAAGCGAATACGGAGATTTACTGTATTATACAGAAGTAAGGTGGCTAAGTCGTGGATTGACACTGGAACGATTTCTAAATTTAATAGAAGAAATTGGAATATTTCTGGCGGAAAAGCAAAGGGATGTCCCGGAACTTAAAAATCCTGATTGGTTGTGTGATTTAGCTTATTTAGTTGACATTACAAATCATTTGAATGTCTTGAACACACGGCTTCAAGGCAAAAATCAACTGATATCCCAGCTCTATGCTCATGTAACATCCTTTCAATGCAAGCTGACACTTTTCAGATCACAATTGAATTCTGGAAATTATAATCATTTTCCGAATTATAAGAAAATGGCTGAAAAATTCAACAAAACTGCGATTAATTTCAGTTATGTAGAAAAGCTAGATATTTTGATTCAATCTTTTGAAGACAGATTTTCGGAGTTTAAAAAAGTGAAACCTCTGTTGGACATATTCAGCAATCCTTTCACTATTTCAGTTGAAAATGCGCCAGAGTCAATGCAGTTAGAAATTATCGACATTCAAAATGACCAAGATTTACGCAACAAATTCAACGAAGGAGACTTGCTGAACTTTTACCGCTGCATTGATAAAAATATGTACGAAGAGTTGCGCATAAACGCTCTGAAATGTGCCAGCTTATTTGGTTCTACCTATATATGTGAACAAACTTTTTCAATACTAAATAATAATAAAACAAAAAATCGAAACCGCCTTGCAAATGAAAGTTTGGAAGCAGTTTTACGTGTTGCTACAAGTAAATTTGAGCCAAATATAAAAAAGATTGTAAGCACTATGCAGTGCCACGCTTCAAATTAATAATTTCTTTTTTAATTTTAATAAATTTTTATCAATTCTTTATTGTCTTTAACTACCTATACCTACTTCTGGCGGCCGGCCCGCTATCAGTTCATGATTTGGCCGAGTGGCCCCTAGTATTAATAAGTCTGTGCAACCCTGATCTAAATAATTATAACATAATGTATAATTATAATAAATTTAAATTAATTTCGTGGCTGTATAAAGGCCGTGTCAACTTACAATCTAAATAATTATAATTTAATGTCAAATTTTTAAAAAATAACAAAATAATTTTGTGGCTGTATAAAGGCTGTGTCAACTTATACTTTATTATTATAAATATATACTGCCTCCGTGGTCTAGCGGTTAGTCCGTGGACTTAGACTCGGAGGTACCGCATTCGATTCCTGGTCGGGACACAAAAATATTTATTAATGTAAATAAATACATTTTAATTAATATTTAATTTATTTGTGATAATTCTCGAGTTTGGTATGCTGGAGACATTGACGAGCTTGCCACTTGTCATGATTGGCCCATAGTAAAGTTGGCTAAATGTGAATCCGCTCATTTTATAAGCGTGGTTTCTGATCACCCCGAAACGGAAACGGTCGTGATGATACTTTACTTTTTTTTACTTCTATAAATATATAAATTATCTGACATATGTATATAATTTCTGTACATCATAATTATTAAGTATTTAGAATGTAAACTGACACGGCCTCTTTACAGCCACGATCTTATTTAAGTAGTTTCTAAGTTAGTTAGTTTTACTTGCTTGTAGCAATATTGTTGTGCATAACATACATAAATATGGATTATTGCCTGTTTACGGTCCTACCATTATTGTCACTTTGATTAGTACATACTCGTATGTTTTAATAATTGTATTGGTTTTATTAGTCCTGACTGTATCCAAGTTGTTTTAAGCGAACCAATGGAAATAAACTATTTCGATTTGATTTTAAGCTTGAACGTTATTTAAAGGAATTGGACAAATGACACTGAAAGAGCGGACGCGCACTAGCAACCTAGCAATTTATTTATTTATTGTTGTGTATTTGTATAACTGCTATAGCTGAGTTTTCCTTGCAGATTCCTTTCTCAGTCAGATTAAACATTAACAGGTCACTGGAATTTGCTGGAATTAAGCTGCTGGTCTTCTGCTAACAGCTTACTTTTTAGACCAATTCGCTCCATATTCCACTAACAGAATTCAAAATAATTTAAATTATGATGGGTTACAAATGCCTGTAATAGGTTTACGTGAATAAAGATATTTTGACTTTGACCTTGAAACGAACGTCAGATTTATTCGAACAGAAATTTCTTACAATTAGCACCTCTAGTCTCTAATCTCTAGTGCCCTAGCATTGCACATTCGCCCGAGTTTGAGTGAGAAAGTTGCACGGAAGTGACTTCAAATAACAATCATCGTTTTGTGTGCATAAGTTAGATAACGGAATGAAATAGTCAATATTTGTTATGAACACGCGACTTACCTAAAGTAAATAGTTATTAAAAGCATATAGTTTGTACAACGTTGTTTGAAAACTGGTAACGGTTACGTTTTGTTATTTCAAAAACCAAATCGACGCAACCCTATAGGCGCGGGAGCAGAAAAAAGGGTCAAGGAAAGTTTCCGAACTAAAACCGTGTTATAAATTTAAGTAATGGCTGTAATTGTCAAAAGAGCAAACATTTTTTTAAGCTTCAGGTGTCAATAGTAGAACTTTTATTTGAAATAAAATTGGGGAATTATTTTTAGGATAAAAATCATTATTCGAAAAATAAAATACTACAGCATGGTGATGGCCGTGTCTTATAATCGCGATATCCATTGTCATAAATATCTAAAGGCTGTGGAGTGTTTTTATTAATTGATCTCGCTCACAGCCGAAATAAAGACAACGAATTACGTTGTCAACGTTTGCGCGATCATCGACCTCTCGCTATCTACTTGATTAGGCTCTGCATGAGTGGCGATATTTTTAGGACAACTTCTCTGCACTGTAACTTGACATTTTATTACTGAATAATTAAAATAAAAAAACGTAGTTCTTTATTTTAAATTCTTGATTATAATATAAAAATATTTTCTTTGTAATAATTTCCAAGTAGTATAAGCAAGATGATCAACGTGTTGGCGTCTATGCGACGTAGGTTATCTTTCTAGGTAACAACATGCCATAGACAGGATGTCAATGAAAGTTAAAAGTAGACGCCCAACACGTTTTATTGGAAGGACAAATAAAAGGATGATAGCAACAGATATTATGTCCACCGTAAATATAAATTGCTACATGTTGGTACGTGTGGGCGATCGGCTAGCAACCTGTCACCACGATTTTGAAATCACAATTTTATGGAGAACTGGGTGAAGCGTTTTCTGATTTAAAGGGCTTTTTGCCTGTTCGGTCTTGCGATCGCTGGCTTTTTCATATCTTTCGCATATATTTTTTTATACGAAACAGTACATCTAACATCGCCCCCTTCACGCCAGATACCTTTCGGGGTAGGCCTTTGCCTACTGCAATTGAGCGCCACTTGACACGATCATGCCATACCTCTTTCGCTTCGTCGACGTTCATTAACCTCTTCATACATGCCCTTTTACGATGGCTTTTTAATGGACCTTCAGTCAGTGTTTTATTTGTTTGATCATGATATGTGAGTCTCGGTCTGCCAGGGCCTCTTTCACCCACATCTTTCGAATTATATATCCGGTTCGTCAATCTTTCTTTGCTCATTCTTTCAACATGCCCGAACTATCGTAGCATGCCTTTCCTTATTTTTACATCAGTCTACCATTATGACCGCCTAACAAGATTGTTTCGCTCTCACAAAATTATTGGTATTGATGAATAAAACACCATTCATTCCAAATTTCAAGTAAATGCTGAATGTGGAATGAACTCCCAGTAGAAATCCGACAAGCATCCAACCGAAAAATGTTTAAAAAAATGGTGTCTTCGCATTGTCTAAATGGTTCATAAGTTATTTAATGGTACTATATGTATTATTAGTATTTAATATATCATAGTTATTAATATATATTTTAGTATATAATTGTATATAGACTTATTTATCATTAATTATTATAATATTCACCATAAGTTATTAAAAAATTGTACCTACTTTGGATCTACCTATTTAGGGTCGAGACAATGGGCCCATGGACCTTTAGCAAGGCGCCTGGCCAAGGAGTTGTCAAAGCGTACTAGCCTCGCTATACAGACGGGAAATGTTGCCAGTCTCCTTGGGACTATCTCGGATGGGACATCTCCAGAGGACATTTTTTATTTATAATTTAGTTTATTTATAATTTTACTAGCTGTTTGACCCGGCGTTGCTCGTGTAATGTTGACAAAAAAAACCTTCAGGTACCCGATAGACATGTCATATTTAGATTTTAAAGTCTTATTTTTCTTTTTATTAAATTATTATTGTTTCTATTTCTATGACTTATTAAATTCGTAATATCTATTGAATGGAATAGCCGATTTGAACAATGTGAAAAGTGGTTATTGTAACATAACGATAATAGTTGGATATGTCCAATATCGCGAAGTTTTTTGTAGATATTAATATGTTTTTTAATATTGTAGAACATACTTTTATTCTATCATTAATAGTTTCCGCAGCGCATGCGACGAAAGACGTTTTAGTAATGGTGTAAAGACTAGGCGTTGCAAATTTTGTTCAAGTAAATTCATATGGCGCGTTGGTGGCTCGGTTGTAAGAACGCGTTCCTTATATCCTACAAAGGTCGGTTCAAACCCCCCCGGCATGTACCAATGAGAAATACACTTTTCTTACGTACATTTGTCATAGATTTACAAAACCACCGTTCCCGTACCTCGGAGAGCACGTTAAGCCGTCGGTCCCGGTTCCACTAATAAAATAAATATACTAACTTGTGGAATCGTTATTAAATTGTCATTAAAAAATGACATCATATCCTCGCTAAGCCAGCGTGGCGAGTGTAGGCCAATTTCTCCAGATATATGTTCTGGAAGGCCCATCTCCAGCAGTGGAGGTCTGGGACTCTGTGTTCTAGGGGTTGTAATGAAATTCATATACGATATGGCCGTTTGTAGCGATTATTGTCGACAATGTCCAAGGATGAACGTTTACGGCTGCAAACGACATCCTTTGCCTCACCATTTTTAAGAAAACAACTGTCAGATGGATTCACTTTTTAATGTCCCGCTAAACATGACACGTTTTCCATTGATATTTTACTCTTAATCTTTTGCGTCTAGTAAACAGGAAATTGTCGTTGAAATATGTGATCGATACGCTCCATTTGAGCATCTCTTCTCCATTTTACATGTAGCTATGAATCTTCACATACGAAAACTGACCTTGGGGACAAGTTAGAGGTCAAATTTTAAGTGACGAATGGGCACTTAGGTTTTGCGTCACTGCTCGCGTATTCCAAAAGTGACTTTAGCTATTTTTCTCCTACTATTTTATGAATATAAGTTACTAGCTGTTTTACCCAGCTTTACCTTTGTAATAGGTGGTAGGCGGACTGATGGTGGTGATTTGCCCAGTCTGCTGGGGCGGGGAAGTATCCACCGTTCATGCCGATAAAGCCAATAAAGTTTTTATTCGAAGTAATATACAAACAATATAAAATAATTACAATATTAAATAAACTATATTACAACAAAATCTAACCTAAACAAATAATAATAATACATAGAAAATAAAAATTAAATACTTACAAAAAAAATAGCTCCTCCAAATCGCTGTCTTGTGGCATGGTGCCCAATACACTAGCAGCATTTCCCTTTTGAATGATCAGACTTAATTTTTGGAGAAAAAACTGCCAGACCTATTGTCACCAGATACGTCAATGAGCCTTGGAACAATTTCCTTAAAAAGCCAATAAAGTGTATCCACACGTTTCCGGGATCAGGCTCGAATTGCCGTCATGCCTAGTCAAACCGGCATATGTGTTGGGGACTGATGTCAGTTATGAGTGATATAATATAATTTTGATTACGTCATCGATATAGTCATATGACGTGCTAGTATAAAAAAATATATATAAAGGTCGAAAAAAAAAAAAATAACGGGTCGTAGTGTTACATGGAATTTTAAATTCTTTATTGCACCAAAACTTAAAACTTAAAAACCTATACATAGGCAAGGTTAATACGTGATAGGTATTCTCTGACATACCTTTGGGATGATGAGAGATTGTGGGCAGAGTGCAACGATCTAATAGTCTAATTTATACATACACTATATACAAAGCAATTACATAAACTACATGCAAGTGTTATAAACATTTACATATATATATATTTACATATTTAAATAATCATATACAAATCTATTGTGTGCCAAATATTTAACGTGTACTAGATGCAGTGTGCTCCTGCTTATTAAGAAATAAGTTGGTAAAAAGTAAAGTATCATCACGACCGTTATATAATAAATAAGCGGATTCACATTTAGCCAACTTTACTATAGGCCAATCATGACAAGTGGCAAGCTCGTCGATGTCTCCAGCGTACCAAACTCGAGAAATATCACAAATAAATTAAATAATAATTAAAAATATTTATTTTCATTATTAAATATTTTTGTGTCCCGACCAGGAATCGAACCCGGTATCTCGCGAGTCTAAATCCACGGACTTAACCGCTAGGCCACGGAGGTAGTTGGTGACTAAGTAATAGTTTAGAAACGTTAACAGACGGTGCCCGTTTAAGGGCCAGTAATAGCTTGTTCCACTGGCGGACTGCAGACGCAGTGAAAGAATCTAAATATCTGCTAGAGGAGTGAGAGGGCATTTTAAGTTGATCGTTGAAAGTTTCTATGATATCCTCATAGAAATGGACAAGTAGATGGACAGATCTGCAGAAAATTTATCATTTAAAAAGAAGATTTAGTTGCTGTTGCATGGAAGAGCAACAAACATTCATCCATCCATGCTCGCAAACATCGTTTATAAATATTAGTAAGATTTCTGATCCATTTTCGGAACTAGAGGTCACGGCTGAGTGGTCGATTAACTTGCTATTATGGAACATTAGCAAATTATTTTCGGAAAACACTTTTCTTTAAAAACTTTTTTGTGACGCACGTACGACTTGCTATTGGAGAAAATCTCGACTTTACCAAAAAAATTGGTTGATATTTCCCCGTCTGATATAGTAAATATTTGTATTTATGTGGGTTATAAGAACGCCTTCCTTAAAATCCTACAAAGGTCGGTTCAAACCCCCCCGGCATTCACCAATGACAAATACACTTTTCTTACGTACATCAATAAATAAATAAATATTTCCAGACAGGTCACACAGCGCCATCTAAGCTGATCCGTGGTAAGCTACGAGGCTTGTGTTACGGGAACTAGATGGTTGATAAACTATATATTATACATATAAACACCCAGACCGAGACAAATTATACAATGTACAACTTGCCCCCGGTGGGAATCGAACCCACGACCTCCCGAGTTCACGGTAACTTTTGTTACCACTAGACCACGGAGGCAGTCACTTGTCATACACATTTGTCATAGATTTACAACACCACCGTTACAGGAACAGGCCTCGGACAGCACGTCGTCGGTTATGGTTCCACTGATACCAACTTGTGGAATCGATAATAAATTGTAATTAAAAAATTATATCAGGTTATGTAAAGGTAGTTGGTAGAAAATGCATATATAGCATTAAGCTCGCCTTTGTACCCACACTATTTTTGGTTCTGTACAATAAATAATTTATTATTACTATTATTATTATTATATCAGAACCTCGCCAACTCGTCTGGCTAGCGCGCGTGGCGAGTGTAGGCCAAATTCTTCAGAAATTTGTGGAAGACCTATCTAAAAGTCTAGACTTAGAACTTTATGTTTATTTTCATATGGCATGGTTTTCTGTATGTAGGCTTAATAGAACACTTGTTTTCAATACATTTCGCCTTCGCTCTGGGCACATTCCCTTAAACTAATTCGGGTTATTTATGAAAGACTGCTTCACCCAACTGTGAAGTGAAACTTTAAAGTGTTTTACATATTGTTCGCAAAGCAACAAAATAATAAATTTGAAAATACACATCGATCGCGATCATAACTGACTGATACACTAAAATATTCCGTACCGATAGGTCTAACTTTGATTTTCATACCATTTGGTTCGTTGGCAATATCCTTAAAACAATTATTTGAAACAATTTCTTTAGATTATATTATATTAATATAATACTCTAACAAGTATTTCTTGATAAACAGCATTTGCAAGGTAATATGAACCACAATGTAGTAAAAAAGGAGATTGCATGCAACGAGCGGAATAATAAAGGATTTGAAACAATCACTGAGAAGGTTGGAGTCTTTGAGTGAGATCTATAAACCGGTCTTACACTTCGCCTTGAATTGCTCTTAGATCACAGAGGTCTAGTCAAAAACTAAAGTCGGAAGTGTTAGTACAATTTGGCCTAATCGGAATCTTTTGTCTTGCGAAATTGCTATGATTATAGTGAGGAATGCTTACTGTTTTTAATGAAGTGAAAATTTCATTTTGCTACAATAATTAGTTTCTCAGATTTATAATATTAAAATAAGTGTTTACCGAATGAGAGTGAGTGGAGCGTTGTGTAATGACGTCACGCAATAGACGCGCCTGCTAGTGGCACTCGATATTTTTAGGATTTTTTGATGTCTGACTTAATCTTAACTACTTGGCCTTTTTTAGTCGTATATTGCCTTATCATACATCCCCTGCTCGAAGCTTTGTAACTTTTATTTTCACCGTTGTAGTTTTAACTTAATAATTAATGTTACAAACTCGTACATATCTTAATATAGTTTTATTCGAAGAAAATAAGGTACAATGATTTAAAAAAATAATAACATATTAATTAAACTAAAAACTTACATCTTAAAACATAAATTACTATTAATAAAAATAAACCTAATTAATAAATAAAAATATAAACTAAAATGAAGAAAAAACTAAATAAAAAATATTATAAATAATACATTTGCTCCAAATCGCTGCCAATGGGCAAGGTGCCAAGGATACAAGCAGCATTGCCACGTTGAATGGCAATACTGATCCTTTGGCCCAAATATTGCCCAGCCCTTTTGTCTCCCGAGGTGTTGACGAGCTGTTTTGACAACGCCTTGAAAATTTCGTGTGCACTTGGTCCCCACGGCCCGAGAGTTTCAACTCCAAACGGCGCAAAAACACATCTCCCAATAAGCTGAGTGTATTTCCGCCGCTTGAGGTTCTTAATTAACTTTAAAACAAACTATTGCATGTTTTTATTTATATTTTTTCCTGGTGGTGGGTAAAATATTTAATAAATTATAAATGGGTTTCCTACAACAGAAAGGCTTTAAGATGACAATAGTTATAATATACAATAACAAAATATCTATTCTGGTGTCGTTTTACAGGTCTGTTGTGTTGGAATCTCTTTTGTACTTTGATTTACTTTGTTTTTATTTATTTTTATTATTATACCTTTTGAGCTGGCTATCTGAGGCTATAAGTATTAGTCAATATGGAACTGACTGACATCCTAGGACACAAGTTATCTTGGTTAGGAGTCAGGGACCGTCTTAAAATTGCCTATCCTTGTGGTTTTAAATGCATCAATCAAAAATGTTTGTACGCTTAAAATGTAAAATTCAAGGAATATTTTAGATATTGTTTACTCAATATTGTATATAGGTACCAATAAGAAAGCTCAATAAACGTTATTATTATTATCTTCAAGCCAAATCCATTGCGCGGTAGGTATAGACAATTGATCGCCAATTCTAATTATCACGACATACCTCTTTTGCTTCTTCGACATTCATCAACCTCTTTATACACACCCTTTTGTTTCGATGGCTTTTTAATGCACCTTCAGCTATTTTTTATATATTTGATGCCTCTTTTACGCACAACTTTCGCATTATATATCTGGTTCGTCAATCTCTCTTCGCTGATCCTTTCAAGTTGCCCAAACCATCGGAGCATGCTTTTCCTTACTACCGTTTACCGTATTTCGATGTTACGTATTCGGTTCGTCAAAGTGACGCCGCATATCAGACGTAAATACCTCATTTCAACTGCATTAACTCTACTCTCATGCGTATTCTGACATATTAACGTATCGCTTCCATAAAAGTGTTGGTACCAGTATGCCATTGGGTATGGCGATTCGAGCTTTGTCACTAATATTTCGACTAGTAATCCCAAGTGACCCCAGGGCACCGTTAACACTATTTCCGCGTTCACTCTTCTTTCCAAATCCCTGTTATACTTCCCATCCGCACTGAAAACAATGCCCAGATATATAATTTCATTTACTTGTTCTAAAGTTTTATCATCAATCTTTACCGTCAACTTGTTTTTTCTCAAATAATTAATCGCTTGTTTTTTTTTTCGTATGTATATTATTGCTTTTTACATTAATTATTTATATCTATTACTATATAAATAAAAAATAAAAAAACAATTATGTACCAAAAGTAAAGTAAAGTATCATCACGACCGTTTCCCTTTCGGGGTGGTCAGAAACCACACTTATAAATAAGCAGATTCACATTTAGCCAACTTTACGATAGGCCAATCATGACAAGTGGCAAGCTCGTCGATGACTCCAGCGTACCAAACTCGAGAAATATCACAAATAAATTAAATATTTATTTACATTAATATTTTTGTGTCCTCGAACCCGGTACCTCCGAGTCTAAATCCACCGACTTAACCGCTAGATCACGGAGGCAGTAATTATGCACCAATGAGTTCAAAAATGTAGACTAGAAGAAGCTATTATTAATGCTAAAGCTCTACCAAAAATATCAAATATACTCGTAAGATAGAGTTATGATAGGTTGTTATTTTCACACAAAATATTTGTAAATATATATATTTGACGCCATATTTTATTTTATTTATTTTATATTATTAGGTAAACCATGGCAGAATGGTAACAATTTGCCTTTAGAGGTTCACACAAGTAGCATGCATTTGGTTTTTGTACCAATATGTAGCGAAAATAAAGAGAAACGCACTGCCGACAAACAACCCAAACCCATAAATACATACACTTTAACCCATATAAGCTCGGGCCATCCGCCAGCAACACGTTACATTTGTATCCTAGATTTAGTTGACAATAGATAGTAGAAAACATTAGACATATCTGAAATATTAACCCACTATTTGCCCAATTACAAGTTATCATTGCTCAATTTACCAATATTAATATTTATCCAAAAGTGACACGGCAAGGTAACGCTTGCCGAGATTGATGCTGGAATTAAAAAGATCAAGTTCATTGCATTCCTAGTTAAATAGCTTACTCGATCTAATAAAATATGAATTTTGCCTGTAGTTGGAATGGGTGCTTGGAATGTGTAAAGGGTATATGTAACGGGTATTAGTTTTCGGGACACGGAGAGTGATATGCGGTAGGAGTTCTATGCAATCTACATCGCCTCTCGCCAGTCTCATCAAGTACGACATGTCAGCAATATCCCTTCTGGTTGAAAGCGGAAGTAAATGATGCTTGATACACCTTTCTTTGTAACTTTGTTTAGGAGAGTGCTCTCTGTATTTTATGCGTCTAAGGAAATTTCTCTGAATTGATTCTAATCTATCAATGTACAATTTGTACTTTGGGTTCCAAACTTGTGAAGCATACTCTAGGTGACTTCTGACAAGACTGCAGTAAAGGATTTTAAAAGTTTTGATATTACGGAAATTCACGCCAACGCGAAAGAGAAAACCCAATGACTTATACGCTTTATATATTTTGTTATTATTCTCTTGTCGAAGAAGAACGTGTTTTACACTTCCGTGACATGCATTCCGCCCGTTGTATAAATTTTTAAATAAATATAAGCAATGCATAAGTCCGTTATATAGATGTCAGCATAACTTTACTTTGTAGCGAAGAGTTCAAGCCCCTCTACAGGTGTTTTAACTGCTTTAAGCTCCTTGTACATGATATAGACAACTGCTTTTACCAAGCTGCAAGACTTGAGACTTACTAAAAATCATAGAAGTAGGAATTTTGCTCCATCTCTCAAAATATTTAAAGACAAGTTATACAATTTTTTACACCATAAACAGAATAACTTACCATAACTTTCTACTATGTACTTAGATATGTATTTATTATTTATGTATATATTTATTTAATATGTAGAATATGTATATTTAATTAGTATGTATTTATATTTCATAATTGTTGATAACAAAATATTATTTCTGCACCCGCATATAATGGCTCCCCATTCACAAAGGTTAGTTGGTAGAAAATGCATTTATAGCTTTAAGCTCGCCTTTGTACCCACACTATTTTTGGTTCCGTACAATAAATAATTTATTATTATTATTATTAATATTGATAGCGCGTTAAACCGTAGAATTTAATACAATTTTGCACCTACCTTTCAATATAATGCTCAAGTTGTCCCAATGGTTGGCTAGGATAGAATGTCTATTGGCATTTTGTCTTTGTGCAATAAAGATTTAAATAAATAAATACTCCGTTCTCTAGCGGTTAAGATGCGGAGGTACAAAGTTTGATTCCTGCAGTCCAATAATGTTACTTGGTCGCAAACGTTATTAGTGGATTTCGTTATTTACGTCAGATGTTTTATTTATTTATTTATTACAGGAAAACTTACAGCTAAATAACAATATAAATGAATAGATATAATAAAAAATGAGCCAATTAAAAGTTTTCGCCTATAGCTACTAAATACATTAATACACTGGCAAAAATATAAACAATACAAGAAACAAAAATAAACAAATATGTTGTAAATTACAAAGTATTATTCAATTCTCAAAACTATAAGCGCTCGAGCTTGACAGCGTCCTTGCAAATATCAACTATCAACTATTAATATAGCGCATCATTTATTACTCTATGCTAAAAATAAATTATCACCACCATATTTCATTTTTCAGCCGGTGTTCTATTAATTTAAGCACAAACGTCAGATCTCAACCACTAAAACTATATTGAGAGCATCATCAAAACAATGACAATAAAACTGGGGATACTGAACAACTAACTTAAACTTATGCTTTATAAAGACAAATTTCTAAGCATTCCATGGATTCACCGTGCAGGTGCCGGGTCCATCGTGTGTGGGTAAGAGATGACAAGAATGGTGTCTCGGGCTTGCGAAAGACAGTAGGCTGGTTAAAGAAAAGGAGGCCTCCCTTTTTTATTTTATTGCGCGATAATACGCTCATCATCCACCATTCTACTCCTCTCCCTACCCAACCAAATACTGTATGATTCCGTTAATACCGTCTTGGAAGCTCGTTCCATAAATGTATTAACAGCAGACCTGCTTGCGCTCAATAAAATATACCTATCTAAAAAAAACGTCTGTAATTTTATTTTCTAGAAAGTTAATAGACTATATTCCTCAAGTCAAGTACACCCAGCCTTTAATAATCCAACTATGGTCGCAGTACTGTGCAAATATTAATCAAGTTCCATAAATAGTTTCTTTATCCCAAAGATAGTTAATATAATAAAAACAGGAAGAAAATAAGTTATTACTATACTCGATCTTATACGAAGTACCTTGCGAGGCAAAATATTAGAGATTTATGTGTGTCATTCAAACAATCACATTAGATTATTTGTTAGTTTGTGATATACAGGGCGAATCTTATACGTTTAAAAGTGGATAGCCAAAGCTGATTTGCCGTCTGTACATCTTTAAAACTAGCATAATGGATAGAGAGTATGTCAATGAGCAATGAAAAAAGGTCCCCGTTATAATAACACGAAACAATTTATTTTAAGAATTAATTCGATATATATGTATGAGCATAAATAAATATAAATAAATAAATAAATATTTCCAGACAGGTCACACAAAGCCATCTAATTTCCGTGGTAAGCCACGAGGCTTGTGTTACGGAAACTAGATGGTTGATAAACTACATATTATACTTTTTTTTTGTAAATATATACATATTATACATATAAACACCCAGACCGAGACAAATTATACAATGTACAACTTGCCCCCGGTGGGAATCGAACCCACGTCCTCCCAAGTTCACGGCAACGTTTGTTACCACTAGACCACGGAGGCGGTCAAAATTGCTCCATACGTGGTTTAGGATTTATCCACACTTGCAAATATCATCCTGTATATATCAGGGAACATTCCTGATGAATGATGGTCGACAATCAGGAAAATAGGTCGCTCCTTAACGTCCGCAAAAACAAACTACAGTAAAACCTGCCTAATGATGATTTGTACAATTTTCTGACCAATTCTACGACTAACGAATGGGCTAAATTATATTATGCGTAAATACCGGATGGGAAAAGTATGTTGCTAGAAATAAGTAAATATGTATTGCGGAAATTGTGCAAAACAATCTCTTAGAACATTAGTTCCATATGTATATATATATTAATTTTAGGTAAGAAGTTATCTGTCTATATCGCTCTGTTTGTCTTTCACGGCTAAATTACTTAAACGATTTTTATTAAAAACTGGCAAACATATTCCTTGAAACTCAGGGACGGGCATAGGCTGTATTTATATAAAGTCATCGTCATCATCGAAGCAAGAGATATGACCCCGCGGTTACACGTCATATACATAAGTAAGACCCTGGCTAAAAGTGCAATAAACATTTAGGCAATAAAACATCGAAGAGTCAAATTCAAAATATCTTTATTCAAGTAAACCTATTACAGGCATTTATGAAACGTCATTATTTAAATTATTTTGATTGATTCTACTTCTGTTAGTAGAAGACTAAGCAGCTTAGCAGATTTCAGTGACCTGTTAATGATTAATCTGACTGAGAAAGGAATCTGCTAGGAAAACTCAGCTATATCAGATTTACAAAATAAAACACAGTCCGGCGTCATCAACCTTTGAACCACTCTAGGTCCAATACTCATATTAAAAACATGATCTCAAGATCCGATAATTACTCAAGTAATGCCTCTTTCATTATTTCTTGGTTTGTCATTTGGTAAAAAGAGACAGCTTGACTTGCTTAAGTGTGTGTCGGATTTATTAATATGGGCCTAGGTAATCCTGTTTTTCTATACTTCCTAAGTTTTCAGCCCACGTCAAACTACTTCCAACTATTTACTCGATGAGGTAAGGTTGACGATGCCGAGCTCTCCGACCATAAAGATTCATGAATGTCGACGAAGCGAAAGAGGTACACGTATGTGGTGACGTGATAAATTGCGCTAAATTGTCTTTGTCTACACCGCAAGGAACTGGCGTGAAAATAATGACATACGAGTACTTATGTATAACTTTATGAAAGTTATAAAAACATAGAAGTTTTGTGAGAGATAATAATTAGAATAGAATAATGAACATAAGTTAGATTTAGTATTTGTTTTAATTTTGTTCTTTGTTTCTGAAAGGCCCCCTTCTTCAACAGTGGAGGTCTAGGAATCGTGTGTTCTAAGAGATGTGATGATGATGTGTATTATTGTGTGTGTGTGTAGTATTATATAATTGTGTGTGTAATAATATTATAATATTTATGTAATATTGGCTTGGCACTCTGTCTATTACATATTTAAAACTCCCAAAGGTAAGCCGGTGAAAAATGCTTCACGTCATAAAGCTCGCCTATGCACATTAATTTTAAGTTATTTAAGTTTTTGTGCAATAAAGCATTTATATTATTATTATTTTTATATTGTTTTGCCACAGACCCATAGATTTATGATTGGTTATCGCTGGCGTTGCAACCCAATCATTAGTCTATGTTCAAACTTCATACCTTTATTGTTTTTCAAAGGTAGTAATTGCTGTTACACCGTTGACATTGGCACAGCAATCAATGTTTTACTTGGTCATTGTTCTTGTAAATTTTGGTATAAATTATTTATAATTTAAATCTTTGACTTTAACTTTTGGCTTCTGTGGTCTAGCGGTTAAGTCTGTGGATTTAGACGCGAAAGTATCGGTTTTTATTCATATACGTGGCATAATAATTTATTAAATTTATTTGTGATATTACTCGATTTGGTACGCTAGAGACATCGCATCGACTAGAATGTCACGTGTCATGATAAGCCTGCAACTATAGTAAAGTTGGCTAAATGTAAATCCGCTTCTTTAAAAGCGTGGTTTCTGAAAATGGCTCATTTTTAGTCATATGAAATAAATGCTATTTCAACGCTATGGTAGAAAGATACAAATTGCGACTAATGACTTTTAATTTAATTGCTTGTGATGTACCTACCCGAAATATTATTA
Organism: Tinea semifulvella; assembly: GCA_910589645.1. Taxonomy (NCBI): domain Eukaryota; kingdom Metazoa; phylum Arthropoda; class Insecta; order Lepidoptera; family Tineidae; genus Tinea; species Tinea semifulvella. The sequence goes on from OU342604.1 coordinate 5,586,242, forward strand.
TTTGTATATGCTATTTTCATTAAATTGAAATTTATGTACACTATTTATATGTCACTGTATATATACATCAAATAAATTATTATTATTATTTAAACCCTAGTGGTCAGTCTAATTAAATAACATCCCATTTAAAAGGGTTATACTGTATAAAAGAAAAGTACAGCGAACAGGGAGAAAAAGTAAAAGAAATTTATACATTGGGAGAATAAACAAACGTTTAGATAATGACCTTCTTATCTTCGCTTAAGGATAGGACTTTGCTTTGATCTCATTTTCAAATCTTTGAAGAAAAACAAATTTAAGCAATGTGGCTGTCTAAATTAAAAACCTAGTAAAAAATTTCGTAAAAATAAATTATATTTACATTAAGACGGTTTATAGCTTTTGCATCCATCTCGCTCGCACAATCAAATATTTTTAAAGATTTTTCAAGTCTGAGTGTATTTACGAGAAAAGTTGTCTAATCAACTTACTAGGGAATATAATTACGGACATTTTGGAGAGAAAATAATTTCGAAGACGGCATTAACTGAATCATACAGTATTTGGTTGGGTAGGGAGAGAAGTAGAATGGTGGATGGTGAGCGTATTATCGCGCAATAAAAGAAAAAGGAGGCCTCCTTTTCTTAAACCAGCCTATTGTCGGTCGCAAGCCCGAGACACCATTCTTCTCATCTCCTACCAACACACGATCCGGCACCCGCACGGTGAAACCATGGAATGCGTAGAAATTTGTCTTCTTCTGACTTAGTTGCGCAATATAATGAAAAAGGGTCTTCCATTTCACCATTCATTACCATTCTTCTCATCTTTCTTCTCCACATACGATGGACCTGGGTGCCAGATGAAACCACGGAATGCTTAGAAATTTGTCTTGTCTTCTTCGTATATTTGTTTTAGTAAATAGAGGAAAGTCGCTATAAATGTTTTTGCTATTATATGTAAATATATAAGGCATCAGCTGAAAATCAGCGCTGCAGCATCGGCTGTTGCATATGCTCAGCTGACTACCTATTTATCGCCACATCTGTATCCCTTACATATTTATTTTTTTGTAACCATTGTAATTATTTATCATAAAGTATTTTCTTTCTTCTTATATCTCTGTCTAAAATTGGGTACCTATATGAAAGTGAAAATTCATATGCCTTACACATGCTGTTTAAAGTCAAAAGTCAAAGTCAAAATATCTTTATTCACGTAAACCTATTACAGGCATTTATGAAACGTCATTAATTTAATTATTTTGAATGATTCTACTCCTGCTAGTAGAAGACTAAGCAGCAAAGTGGTCCAATAAGTAAGCTGTTAGCAGAAGACCAGCAGCTTAGCAAATTCCAGTGACCTGTTAATGTTTAATCTGACTGAGAAAGGAATCTGCAAGGAAAACTCAGCTATATCAGATTTACAAAATAAAACATATACAGAACTGCACCACAACGATCAATTAATAACCTTTTAAATTTAGTTATCAGTACCTATGAGAAAACAATACCTGGTACAGCAGTAACCCACCAGGCAAGTCAGAATTAAGGTAGACTACATGCCTATGTGCAACCCGAAAGTCGACAAAACGCAAAAACCTCTGTTAATTTAAGAACAATAAATTGAACGTGTCCGGCAGAGGTCCCAGGCCCCCACAGCAGCACCCGATCACGGACATAACGCATGTGCCAGCCATCCCCCCGCTCAACCAGGCCCTTAGGGTGCGGACCGGGACCCGACACACGTGCCACCACTGCAATGACCTTCTAAGGAAGGGGCGACCACCGGACACGCCACACCATGAGAACCTGAACACTAAGAATGACCTTCGAGACACACACAAGCTAAACATAACAATTACTTCCTAAGTATCCAAATGTTGCCGTGCAATTCCGTTAACAAACTTATATATTAGTTAATAAAATAATAAATACATAATAGTAACTAAATGTTACATAAAAAATAATTATATTATAATAATAAGGTAATAAAAAATATTACTGTATCACAATAAACAGTATTTACTAATTAGTCAATAATGTATTAGTAACTAATTGTTACATTCAAAATATTTCTACATAACTGTAAAATAAATCAAAAATAAAAACAGTTTATTAAAAAAGAACCTAATATGCTATTAACTAATTCTCTAATCTTTGCAGAGCGGCAATATTCCACACATCTTTGTCATTAATAAAATCATTAATTTTATAATATGCTTTTGCAATTAGAATTTTCTTAATACTACTCTTAAATTTTGTTTCCCCTAATTCTGTTACAGGTTTTGGTAATTTATTATATAGTTTAATACTATTAATCACAAAACTTTTATTTGTTTTTTGAAGCCTAAATTTAGGAATATAAAGCTTGTCAGCATTTCTTAATTTGCGAGAATGCATGTCTCCATTTTTTTTAAATAACTTTAAATTATTCCTTACATATAGAATATTTTCAAATATATATTGTGAAGGCAATGTCATTATATCAATGTCAGGAAATATGCTTCTGAGCGAGTCTCGATATTTCAGGCCATAAATTGCTCGAATGGCTCTTTTCTGGAGAATAAAAATAGAGTCTAAATCTGCCGCTGAGCCCCACATTATGAGACCATAAGTCATAATGCTGTGGAAGTAGGCGAAGTATACTAGTCTTGCTGTTGCCACATCAGTCAGCTGCCTAATCTTTCTGACAGCATATGCAGCTGAGCTCAACCTATTGCATAAGGTATTAATGTGAGCTCCCCACTGCAGTTTGGGATCAACTGTGATGCCCAAGAATACAGTGGATTCAACAAATTCAAGAGCAGAACCGCCCAACATCACACTGCAGTCGATTTTTGGCACGTTAGGTAATGAAAACTTAAGGCATTTTGTCTTATTAGAATTCAAAACCAAATTATTAGCCGTAAACCATTCCGAGACCATCGCCAGAGTACGATTTACTGTTAACAACATATTATCTTTCCTATTAACTTTAAATAGAAGAGAAGTGTCGTCAGCAAACAACACTATTTCCGCATTTTCTTGTACCATGTGGGGCAGGTCATTGATATATGCTAGGAAAAGGAATGGACCTAGTATTGAGCCCTGCGGGACACCCATTCTAACAAGAGACCCTTTCGAGACACTGCCATTATTATTAACACATTGTGTTCTATTATACAAGTAGGACTGTACTAGATTAGAAGCTTGTCCACGAACACCGTAATAATCTAATTTACCAAGCAGAGTTTGATGATCTACACAATCGAATGCCTTTGACAGGTCACAGAATACCCCAATAAGATCCTCGGAGTTTTCCCAGGCATCAAATATTTCTCCAATCAATTTAGTACCAGCATTTGTTGTGTTTCTTCCTTTTGTAAACCCAAATTGTTGATTATGCAATATTTTATTTTCATTAAAGTGTTTTAGTAACTGGGATAGTATAATTTTTTCGAAAATTTTACTCAAAGCAGGTAATACGGACACCGGTCGATAATTGCTAGGGTCCGTCTTACAACCAGATTTAAATATTGGCGCTATCTTGCTATGTTTCATAAGGTCTGGGAAAATGCCCTTATCAACACAACCATTAAATATATCAGCTAGGATGGGTGCAATGGTATGAATTATTGAGTCTATTGCTTTAACAGATAAGCCCCACAAGTCTTCAGTCTTTTTATTTTTTAACATTTTAAAGTTCTTAATTATATCCTCAAATGAGACATGCTTAAAATAAAAATCTGGAATATCTGGTCTATTGAAATACTGATTTAAAATATTAATAGAAGTACCAGTTGATGATTTAATACAATTTGTAATTTCTAAAGGAATATTAGTAAAAAAATATTCGAGTATGTTGGCAACTTTATTTTTATCAGTTACCATTATACCATTTTGCCTAATTGCTAGATCATTTTGATTATGCCCCTTTTTACCTGTTTCAGTATTTATTACATTCCATACACATTTAGATTTATTTTCTGACTGTTTAATTTTTAGGCCAAGATAATTAGCTTTGGCTGATGAACAAACCTTTTTGAAAATTTTTGAATAGCTTCTAACATATTCATGGAATTTAGGATCAGATGTAAAAGACCTCTGATCATATAAATCGTATAAATTGTTCCTACTTTTTCTAATGCCTTTTGTGGCCCAGGTTGCAAAACTTATTGTATTATTTATTTGCTTTGATTTTATTCTACATACTTTGTTAAATTCTTCAGTTATTATTTTATGTAGATGGGAATAAGTTGATTCTGGATCATTTATATTATATCTGAAGCTACTTATATTATTGGAAACCTTATTATGGAGATTTTGTAATCTATTTTCAGTTAAAGGTCTATACTTAATTATCTTATTTACAGCTTTGATCTGTGACTCAAAGCTAATCATCAAACATTTGTGATCAGAACGCACACCTGCAATAATAGAATTTTCCAAAAGGCAACAATTGGAAAATATATTGTCAATGCAAGTCTGACTAGTTGGAGTAATCCTAGTTGGTTCTGCGAATATGTTTTTCATATTGAATGAATTAAAAAGAGAGATAAGTTTTTGCTTATCACTTGAATCAATTAGAATATCTATGTTAAAGTCCCCACATACAAAGACACGTTTATTTAGGTCATATATTTTGGACAGAACATCTTCCATAATTCCAATAAAAATAGACAAGGCCGAGGCTGGTGGCCTGTATATACATAAAATAATACATGTGTCCATCTCCACACATGAAATCTCACAAACCCGTTCAAGAGAAAGTTTTACAATATCTTTTCTCTCTTTATATTTAAGTGTATTTTTAATTAGAATAATAGAACCGCCACCTTCACAGAAGTGTCTATTGAAGAAACTAGCTACTAAAAAGTTATTTACATTAAAGCACATTTTTTCGGCTTTAAGCCAGGATTCTGTTATACATATTAAATCTAAATTATATTTTTCAATTAATAACTCAATGTCAAGTATTTTGCTAGAGAAGCTCTGAATATTTTGGTGAATTAATTTCAGTTTAGGAAGATGCTTCTCTGTTGTCGTATTAAGGTTGTCAACCAAAAGGTGCTGCTTTCATCATACCATGGTTATGTCTCATCTACATTACGGTACGGAATTATTTTCTGGGGTAACTGTACAGATCGGGAAATAATATTTGAAGCACAAAAAAAGTGTATACGAGCAATCTGCAAAATACCTAGTACGGACAGTTGCAAGCCATATTTCAAATCATTAAAATTATTGACGTTCCCTAGTCTGTACATCTATGAATCAGTTTTATTCTACTACTTCTACTATACCAAAACCGTCTCAGAAGTAAACGACATCAAAATATAATATACCCATTAGTTAGCAAGAAAGCTTTGTTACATAAAAGTGCTTTAATCATGACGGCAAAAATATATAATAAAATAACGTTGAGACTACAGGAGCTAGAGTTAGGAGAAATGAACAAAAGACTTAAATATATACTAATTGACAAGACATACTACACAATCAATGACTTTTTTACAGACAAAAATATAATTACATGACATTTTGCTTAACTTATAATTTATTAATATTAAATTTTAGACATGAATAATATTGTCATTTATATTTTTTTATTGTATCTCAATTTTGTTTACGTGTATGTATTAAAATTAAATGGTATCCACAATTACTAATGTTTGTACGCCCTATGGGCAGAGCACTGGTGCACCTTTATAACCTATACCTGTTTATAATATTAACCTGTGTCTAAACAAATAAATGATTTGAATTTGAAAAAATTGAATTTGAAAATATGTCCAAAATGTCCGTAATTTTACTTCCTAGAAAGTTGATAGACTGCAGTCAGTCTAAGATTTCTCAAAAGTACACTGAGACTTGAAATACCTTTAAATATATTGGATAGTGCGAGCAAGAGACATGCAAAACGTTAAATCCTCTTTAATATTTGTACGAGTATACATTTATGTAACACAAATCCATTTACCGTTTAGATATATATAATATGACAATGCCCCTTTACAGCTGCTATCCACTATTAGAATTAAGGTTGTTATTCTCAGGCACTATGCCCTTATTAGCAGACTGTTCCTTGCTAACAACAGCCAGCTATTTCAGCCATTTTTATGTATATTGACTTAATATTAATAGGTATCAAATAAGAAAAATGAAAATTTGACGAATCCAAGTGTTCCTATAGGCTCCTAAGGATAATAAATAAACAATAAACAACAAACAAGGTCGTAGTATTATCACGAAAATACATTAATATTGAGTTTAAAAGTTTATAATATTTTTTTGTTGTAAATTCTGATTTATTCCTGACTTGCAGTTATTAGGTTTTTAATTTAAACAGCCAAATGGCTTTAGGACGAATGTCAACGCCATTTATTATTTTATTTTAAAGTTTTAAAGGTTTATTTACTTATTTTTTGCAGCGGCATTAACGGAATCATACAGTATTTGGTTGAGTAGAGAGAGGTGTATTTTGTGAAAAAAAAAACAAAATGGAGGCCATCTTTGTAAACTAGTCGGTCAAGTCCGAGACACCATTTTTTTCCTTTCTCTTTTCCACGCAAGATGGACCCGCATGGTGAATCCATGGAATCCTAAGAAATTTGTCTTTAAAATATATTTTATTGTCTGTCGAAGCTAATTATCTTATGGAATGTTTTAGGTATGCCTATGAGGCATGTCTGATATAATCAGTGACGCTAACTACCGGCGTAGGTACATCAAAATGTTGATTATGGATTATTTTAAGATCATCCGTCTATCTGGCGGGTGGTCCTGGTCGTCCCACTCTACGACTCTACACTCTAGAACCTGGTTGCCTCATTGTTAATGCACTTCATCCAACTAATTCGACTGGATGACACCTTTCCTACAATTTATTGTCCACAATCTTGTCCAGTTCAATGCCAACAAGACCAAGGCATACGCGCTGACGGCCAAGAAGTCACCCTTCTCTCCGTCCCCTATCTTCAGGGCACCACGCTGAATGTACAGCCCAGCTTTAACATTCTCGGGGTGGAAATACGCTCAGAATTTAACCACCGAAACTACACTGAGAGAATCACCAAAACAGCGTCAAAAAAGCTCGGAATACTGAACAAGGTGAAGCGGTTTTTCCCGCCTTCAATTAGACTGTTGCTGTAGAGAGTACAGATCAGATCATGCGATTCCACGTATGTGAAATACTGTTCTCACCTTTGAGATGGTTCCGCCAAGTACCTCACAGGTGCTCTGAATGTACTACAGAGGCGAGCTGTCCGAATTGTGGACAATGCCACTATATCTGGAACTCTCGAATCCTCGGCTTAGTATAGTGAGTGCTCTGAAGAGCTCTATAACCTAATTCCTTCTCTCCCTCCATTCCGTAACCGAACTACACGCACAGGTCAGAATATGCACCCCCACATATCGTAGTCACCATCCCTTCGCGTACATATAAATGAGTGCCCACTCATACATCTGTCGCACAATAAATATGTGGAATGCTCTTCCAGCCTCTGTGTTTCCACTTTCCTATAACCTTCTTAAGCCTACCTTAAGCCCTTCAAACGAAGTGTATAAAGACAGTGCTAACATTTAAGCAAGCAAGGTTGTTATTTAAAAAAAACAATGAAATATCAACCATAGCTCTCTCCATAGATTGCTAAGCGACCTTGAACCTGTGCTCAGTTTTCGTTCCGTACAACATTACTGGAAGAAAGCAGCACTGGTTTGAAGATTTCTCTCTTCAAACACCAACGACATTATTATAAAACAAGATGGGACAAGAAGCCAGACAGTATGAGAATTAAAGCTAGTACAATCATCACAGAATTAATTAGTCTATGACAGTGCTTTGATGATTATGGTCGTGTTTGACGTGCACTTTAAATTTTATTTTCTTGTTTCACTGACAGTATGCCGACCTGCATGCTACAAAAGTGTTCGATAAGAGTAAATGAATAAATGACATACAAAACAGTGTAACATACATTTTGTATGAAATCAACATCCAATGCCCGCTCTATTTTATTTGATCTCTACGTCAAACACAGTAGTTGTTTTTTTTTATTTGAATATATTTACTCGCTTGTTTTCACATAAAATACACACATCAAAAAAGTCTAGGGATCAAGCATGTTTATGCGGATTTCTTGTGATTGAGATGTGGCTTTGTAATAAATTTATGATTTTATAAATTTATATGGATCCTTTTTGGTGCATTTCATAATTTAAAACAGGAACTGTCAATCAAATTCGAGTAAAAGATGAAAATCAGCTGTCAATATTTTCCCTATAAAAACATAAGACGCATTGAAGACATTATTAGTGCTACTGTTTCCCTACTACTGATTAAAACCAACGTTATTATGGAGCGGCGACGTCATTTAAGCAGGGAAGAAATGATCAGAGCCGTGGGAATGATAGAAGCTGGTTCCCGGCAACGTACTGTGGCTTTAGCTCTGAATACAAGTCAGAGTGTTATCAGTCGACTTTGGACACGTTACCGAACCACTGGTACCGTGGCTGAGCGCCATGGAGGACGGTATCGCTGCACCACACGGAGACAAGACCGATACATTCAAATCACAGCTCGAAGAACTCCAACAATAACCGCCATGGTGTTAGCCGTGAGCCTTCATCGCTCTTCAGGGAACTTAATTAGCGACCAAACAGTCAGAAACCGCTTGCATGAAGTGAACCTTCATTCCCGAAGACCGCTACGGGTACCACCTATAGCAATGCACAATCGTAGGACTCGATATCAATGGGCTCTTGAACACAGAAATTGGACAGAAGAACAATGGCGTTTCGTGTGCTTTTCTGATGAGTCTCGTTTTGGTATGAGGCCGGATACAAGACGTATACGACACTGGAGAACCCCTGGACGCCAACAGCGATTAAAATCCTGCCAGGAAGTCCATCCTTATAGTGGTGGAACCATCATGGTATGGGCGGGTATTTCGATCGGCGGAAGAACTGAGTTGATTTGGATCAGAGGCAACCTCAACGCTCAAATTTATGCTGAGACGGTTGTATCAGACGTCATCGTTCCTCTACAAGTGCATATCGGTCCCTTATTTCAGTTAATGCATGATAATGCACGACCGCACACCGCAAGAGTTGTAAGACAGACTCTCGCCGCAGCTAACATCAATGTCCTGCCCTGGCCTGCTCAGTCGCCAGACTTGAACCCGATTGAGCATGCATGGGATATTCTTCAGAGAAGAGCTCTGCCGAATATGGAGGGTATCCAGTCGCAAGAAGACCTTTTTTTGTTGTTGCAACGAACATGGGCGGCCATTCCACAGCGTGATTTGGATGAACTCATTTTGAGTATGCCAAACCGATGTTCTTGTGTTGTTAGTGTTCGCGGTAGAAACACGGATTATTAATTGTTTAAGTTACCCAATAAAATAAAATAAAAAACTGTTATTTCAGTCTTTTTTTCGAACTTTAATGTTAGTGGTTCAAATGTCAAAAATCCCTTTATTAGGAAAATGGCAATTTTTTTTACTAATGCAAAGGTGACTTGGTTTATCGTTACTGTAGACAAACGAAAACATTTTATTTGATCAATCCTTAAAGAAAATTTTAATGAATATCAATCAGGAGAAAAGTTATTGCAAAAATATATGTTGATTCCTAGACACTTTTGATGTGTGTATATTGAAAAAAACAATTTAATCTAAAACAGCAACGTTCAAGTGGTTTAATCACGATTCACTATCTTTTGACAATAAACTAAAGTGGGGTTTTCGTACAAAGCAGATCCAAAACAAATATTTGAAAATTAACCTCCATTCAATCAAGCCAAGTTGGCGGTGCCAACGGAAATGTGACGCTCTGGAGGGTGAATTCATCCCTTATTGCCAGTTCAATTCGTCCGAAATTCACTATTCGTCCCCACATCCAACAGAAGGTGCATATCACCTAAGTACAATGTAAAATTTAATTCAATTTTTTTGGCTATTTAGCATATTATACATAATTCTTGGCGAGAGCAGGCCAAATTCTCCGGAATTTTCTGGAAGGCCCATCTCCAATAGTGGAGTTCTAGGACTTTGCGATCTAGGGGCTGTGATGATGATGATATTAATTTTAATAAACTAAATGAAATGATAAACTAAACCAATAAATATGCTGATTTTATTGTTTGATTTAATGTTATTAAGAATACTTATTATTACTACACATTTTCACTCACTCACACTTACAATATACACCTTCACACACCTACACATTCACATATACCTACACTTACATAATAATGCGTAGATGGATTTTTTAAATATTGTCTCTTTATTTTTATTCTTATGTTTATTTTTAATAGTTTAAATTGTTAATAATCCGTTCATGCTATATGTTTAGTGAAAATAATGTTATTCCGTAATTGGCTAGGTGTTCAGTAATCATTTGAATGTAAATATATATATATATATATAAGATATGTATGCCAAATTGTTATTTATATGTTTAAATTTATATATTAATGTCTTTCTGTATTTTATTCTTAATATTGTTTACTGCATGCTGTGTACAAATATTAAGTTGGCAAACTTACTACTCACTGTATTTTGTCAAATGTTTTGTCTGTTAACTGTTTTTTGTACCTTAATAAATAAATAAATAAAAATAAATACCTTCTTCGCCGTTTGTCAACTTTAAAAACCGTTGAGATGTCAAACAGTGAAACCAAAGGTCATCTTATACGAGTATGTTGATTTGGGATATGTTGTATTTACAGTTATATATTCATTTTTGGGTAAATTATTCTAACTAAAAGATCACCATCACAGCTCAGATATTGCTCTACTTGATTGATACGAATACTATTTATTTATAAACTCGTTATTGCAAAAAATAACTTAAAAACTACGTTACACTAACAAGGGCGAATTTAATGCCTTCCGGCATTTTATAACAGCTAACCTTTGGGAGTGTGGCAGAGTATTGCGGGTGCATTAAGATAAATACTATTACATAAATGCTTACATGATATATAATTAAAATAATATGTATAATAAACATATTATATTATGTATGAATATATAAACACAACTAATAGATAGGATATTATATTACATAGGTACAATCATTTGCGAAACTACATACTTGTTTAAGTAATGTAGTAAAAATAACATATCGCACAGTCTTATTGATAAAAGTATCTATACTACTTTTTTGTCATAGCACAATGATGGATGATGTCATTTAATACGAATCCGTAGTTTAAGAAATTGTAAACACAAAGACAAACAGTTATTTAATGTTTTATTAAACAAAAAAAAAACCTTAAAGTATTCGACCGGTCAAATAGAGAATAAGTCGTAAAGGTTTGAGCGAAACAAACAATGACTCGGGGCATTCGCTTTTGGGTGATGGCAAACAAACCAATATCTTAGCATACAGCTTTACTTAGAGCTAATATTTGATATAATGAAGATAATATTAATAAAATACTGTAATGAAGGGCGAGGGTAAAGGCCAGAGACGTTATATAAATAACAAGACAGGGCAAGAAACTTAACGGTATAAGAATTAAAGCTAGAGCAATTGGTACAGTGTGCTTAGTGTAAAATGCAAGTTTCGGAAAACGTAACTGCTGTAGTTACATTTTTTTGTTTTACATTGCGTGTTATTGCAAGTTTGGCTATAATAACAGGCAATGAACATCGAAAATTCAGTAAAAAAACTACTACTATAGTTGCGTTTACGAAACTTCACTGCCACACTAGGCATACTGATCATGCAACTACTTTAATGCTGACTGTTCGCATATCGACAATTCTTGCACGTTTTATTTTTGTTAATACTATAATAATAATAATAAATAATAAATATTTCCAGACAGATCACACAGCGCCATCTAGTTTTCGTGGTAAGCAACGAGGCTTGTGTTACGGAAACTAGATGGTTGATAAACTACATATTATACTTTTTTTTTGTTTGTAAATATATACATATTATACATATAAACACCCAAACCGAGACAAATTATACAATGTACAACTTGCCCCCGGTGGGAATCGAACCCACGACCTCCCGAGTTTACGGCAACGATTGTTACCACTAGACCATGGAGGCGGTCATTACTATCCTGGTTGTTCGCATTCTATTTTATTTTATTATTATTTTCTTTATTGTGATAAATGAGAATGTCCATTTTTCTTGGAGAAATGGGCCCAATAAAATGTTCTCGTGTCGTAATGATTTCTTTTTTATTTTACAGTTAATATATTATGGTTTCATATACTGTAATTAATTTTATTTATTTTACCCTAGCATAACGACAATTGTCAAAAACTTTTTTTTACCTTACATAGTTTCTATCCCGCCAATTTGAAATCCACTGTTTTATCTGTAATAAAGTACGTGATCATAATAAAAAACCTAATCGTATAATTAGTGTTTTGTTACTATTTCATACATAAATTTTAATCAATTGACAATGAAATAATATATTTATATAAATGTAAAAATGGTCAATCTTTTGCTAGCCTTTTTTTTTTTTTTACATCAGGAAATCCCTACCGGATACCCCCCCGAGTATCTAGCTGGCAAAACCAAGAGTACGTTATGTATCTTATGGTGAATAAATGAATTGAATTACTACAATTGACTATTTAATTAAATAAATTATTTAACCACACGTACAGGTGCACATGCACCCACATACCGTAGTCACCATCCCTTCGTACGTACGTACGTATAAATTTGGCGACTCATACATCTGTCGTACGATAAAGATGTGGAATGCTCTTCCAGCCTCTATGTTTCCACTTTCCTATAACTTGGAGTCCTTCAAGCGAAGTGTGAAAAAGCATCTAGTCAAGCCGGCATAGTGTTAGGGACTGATGGCAGTTATGAGTGTCTGACATCAGTTGTTAACATTCATGGACCTTGCGTGCCACTTACCATCAGGTGGGCCCAAGGTCACATGTCGTGCTAGTATAAAAATAATATTAAATAAAATATATATAATATTATAATGCTGGGGTAAAAGAGATGTTGGAAGTAAATTTAAAAAAAAACCAATTACCTAATTGTTATGATTATTTAATTGTATTTAGTTTAGGCACGCTGCAACTAAGTTGGGGTCTGGTTTTGATCAATCTCCTATGAGAAATATTGAATAAATAGTGGTGCTATTATAGACATACATTTCACGCCAAATCCCTTGCGGGGTAGGCAGAGACAATTGAGCGCCACTTGTCACGGTCACGACATACCTCTTTCGCTTCTTCGACATTCATCAACCTCTTCATACATGCCCTTTTGTTTCGATGGCTTTTCAACGCACCTTCAGCTATTGTTTTATTAATTTGGTCGTAATATGTGAGTCTAGGTCTGCCAGGGCCTCTTTTACCCACAACTATCGCATTATATATCTATATATATCTGGAAGCACATAATTATTTTTATATATTGAAAGTTTCCATTTAAAGATCGATTAAAAAAACCGCGATACAATTTCGAAATAGCCCAAAAGTTGGCATTTTAGTGAGAAAAGCTATCGTATAAAAGGGTAGGAGTTTTGAATTACAAGTATGGCAAAATGTGATCTATGGTGTTCTTGAAGCGATATCTAGGTCAGGTCTGTAATGAATATCATGTTGTATTACACAGCTTTGATTTAGTGTTTTTGGTTGTATAATTTGGGTCAGATTGGGTATAAAACTTGATTTATTTAAAGAGCTATTACACTTACAGACAGTTCCTCGAACGAGTTTTTGGTACTTAATTATTCCTTAAGTGAAAATTAACAGGTTTATTTTTACTTAAGTAATAATTAAGTACCAATAATACGTTCGAAAAACTGGCTGTTTAACATTTATAATTTTGCTTCTCTTGCTGAAGCTGTGCTTCAGTTCTTAGAACGTTATTTTTAACAAAGTACTTAACGTATTTGAATATAGGTATGTGCACTATTGTCCACAGTGGGAAATATTTTGGAGTCGGGTATAATTCTAATGACTCCTACTGTATCGTTTATTAATTGTTCTTATACTGCCTGTCTTGTCATAAATCATCCCTGAAATTCAGGAATGGATATGAAGAACTCCAAAATCCTTCCAAAAGACCTTTTTGCTCAGGCAACACTGCGTCGAATAGCTCGTAATATCAAAAGGGCAAAAGGATTTAAAATCTTCACTCTAATTGCTGTACATTGGCAAAGAAAAGTTAAGAAAATCAGAGCAACTGTCATAACCATTGGCTGATTTTGGATAGAAGCCAAATTTCTCCAAGACTTAGTACAGCCTGCAAAAGATTCGCCCAGCAATATTAATCCTTATTACCATAACATAGAGTCGTTTTGTCGATACATATAGCTTGGTTTATGTGAAACATTTTTTTGCTATTCCAAGAACATCCTTATACTCGTTGTAATTTATTTGTTTGTTAACATAATCATAACATATTGGATAATAAGATAGGTAATCATTACGTAGAACTAAATTACATACATACATACGTAAAATTGGGGGAATAATTTTAACAAAAATTTATACCGTTTTTTTTCTTTGGATAAACCAATAATAATAATAATAAATTCTTTATTGTACAAAACCATAACAAGTGCAGGTACATAGGCGAGCTTAATGCCGTAAATGCATTTTCTACCAACTAACCTTTGTGACTGAGATATGAAATAAGCGGGTGTAGCAATGAAATTATTTATTACTATATAAAACACATATTAATTACAAACATATAGTACTTATATATAAATAAATGTCCAATAAAATATACCAATAAAAGGTAGTTTAATTTTTCAAATCTGATGCATGCACATACTTTTGAAAACCAGGTTTGACCCGATTCAAATTTGCTTTTGGGCAAGTCGGGGTAATATATGTAGTTTATCGATAGGGGTGGCCGTGTTTTCTTTCTTATTCCTTTATTATATTAAATATATAAATATAAATAAATAAATATTTCCAGACAGGTCACACAGCGCCATCTAGTTTCCGTGGTAAGCTACGAGGCTTGTGTTACGGAAACTAGATGGTAGACAATTTCGCGACGTTAAAGTGAGACCAATCGATTTGACAGTTGTTGTTTTTTTAAATAATGCATTTGGTTATTTGTCATTGTCTGTTCGTTCTCTTCTCCCGATAGATGATGAATGAGGTGATAGGGAAGGCAAAGGGTCTAGCCCATACAGCCAAGTCTGACGTAATATATTTTTATTTTTCATGAGTTAATGAGATTATCATCAAATTCCAGATGCTGCAGAATTTGTTGCTTTTTTAGTCACTCGCGGCACCATAGCTCAAACACGTCGGGTAAAATATGGGAGTTGACCGCAAAAAATAACTTGCAACTTGTTCCCTATATTTAAAGTCCAATTTATCGTTTTCCATAATTATTCACATTGTAGCACATTATTAAACAAAACAACACCACTTTTGACCAATAATATCCACAGTAAATTAATTTACAAAACAAAAACTTGCACTTGACATGTCCACGCAAAATGGCGCGAAGGACTCCCTGGTTATTTGTCATTTATTCTATATTATATAAATAAGCTAAATATAAATTTCTGAACGCACGCATAAACATTTGCCAACCAACATTGTTTGACAGGTACCCACGAATGTATGGGTAAATATTTATATTATGGGTTTATTTTCTTTGATTTTTTCGTAAATTTTCCAATGTTATTAATAGTTATTCTGTTATTCGGGAGACAAATCCAACAAATCAAAAACCATGAACCACGCTTTGCTTAAAATCCTACAAAGGTCGGTTCAAACCATGTACCAATGAGAATCAAATTTTCTTACACACATTTGTCATAGATTTACAACACCACCGTTCCCGTGCCTCGGAGAGTACCGTAAGCCGTCGGTCCGGGTTCCACTAATACCAACTAGTGGAAACGTTAATGAATTGTCATTCAAAAATTATATCATATCCTCGCCAAGCCGTCTGACCAGGGTGGAGAGTGTAGGCCAAATTTCAGATATATGTTCTGGGCGGCCCATCTCCAGCAGTGGAGGTCTAGGACGCTTTGTTTTAGGGACGAATAAAACTGATTCGTAAATGTACAGACTTGGAAACGTCAATACTTCTAATGATTTATAATATTGCTTGCAACTATTCGTAGTAGATATTTTGCAGATTGCTCGGATACACTTCGATCAGTACAGTTATCCCAGATAATTATTCCGTATCGTAATGTAGATGAAACATAACAATATGATGCTGAAAGCAACGCCGTTTGGTTGACAATATTGGACAGCAAGTGTAAGGCATATGAATATTGGTTTCGTTTTTTTATACACAAATGTGTGTGTATATTTCGGAATTTACTAAGTTTATAAAATAATAATTTTAATTTAAAAATACCTCGGTAGATTATTTCCACCTGAGCTGCGCTAAGCGAGGCTAGGTAAAGAGTATGGATTCTCTGAATAAAAATCAGACTAAATTACAGTTAGGTTTTTAAATTGGAGTGCCGAGTGGGTGTTAAAAACCAGAAATGCTTCGAAACAGGGTTACGTCTGTCAGGCTGTCTGTCACACATGGCCCAGTCTGACTCGAACTAAATTTATTTGCTAGTAAACTTGTGCATTTGTTTTGCGACTTTTTATTTGTAAAGTGAATGTTGTATAAATCAGAAAAGGTTGCACAATGAAAAGAAAATATGGTATATAATAATATAATGTATAAAACCTGCCTCTAGCCTACCACTAGCGGTTATGTCCGTAGATTTAGACTCGGAGGTACCGGGTTCGATTCCTGGTCAGGACACAAAAATATTTATTAATGTAAATAATTACATTTTATTAATATTTAATTTATTTGTGATATTTCTCGAGTTTGGTACGCTGGAGGCTTGGCCTATAGTAAAGTTGGCTAAATGTGAATCCGCTTATTTATATTAAAGGGAAACGGTCGTGATGATACTTTACTTTACTTTAATATATAAAAAGGAACTGAAACGTTATTAAACTAAAATCCGGCTGGTTAGAGTGAGGCTCATTGCAGTTATTATAAGGTAGTCGTATATAAGATAATCAGTTTATCATTACAGTCCCTAGAACGCAGCATACAAGACCCCACTTTTGGAGATGGATCTTTCAGAACATATATCAGGAGAATTAAGTGCTCTTCTCCGGGCACGGTGGTGTTGTAAATCTATAATAAATGTACCTAAGAAAAGTTTACTTAGAAATTAATTTTATTTCTCATTGTGTCACGTTAGGCGTGACATTGAAATAAAAGTACAGAATTCAAGTTAAGTATATTAAGGAAAATGAAGTTAACACAAAGGGAATGAGTTTACAATTGTACAAGGGAGGCTCGTAAGCCAAAACTTAGCCGTATCATTCTTTATACATCCGTCGACCGTACGTAGGGGTACCTTCCTCCGAAGGGCCTGAAGACGTGGACCCGGAGAGCGGTGCCGATCCCAAGCGGACAACAAGGCGATCCTGGGCAGCGGGGTTGTCTTCTCAAGCTGGGTCCCAGCACGGGGAGCACACGTAACGTTCTATCTCTAGATCCACCACCACTCCAGTTCACACCAAGACCATGTAGGTTGAGACCGCAGCGGTGGTGCACCAATAAAAATGAATCTACAGCACGTGGTCATGAAGTGACCCGTGCTATTTTTTATTGATTACTTACCCAAGCTTAGGAAGTGACAATATCCAGTACGATTAATTTATAAGAGTATAAATGAGTTTAAGTTAAATTATTAAAATACATTAATTAAGCTGCGCGTTGCTTGCATTCTGTTGTTTATGTTTGTTCTCTTCTCCCGATGAATGATGAATGAGGTGATAGGGAAGGCAAAGGGTCTAGCCCATACAGCCAAGTCTGATGTAATATATCTTTCTTTTCTATGAGTTAATGAGTTCATCATCAAATTCTAGATAATAATAATAATAAAATTCTTTATTGCACACAAAATATAAAATATAAAAACATGTACATAGGCGAGCATAATACCATAAAGGTATTCTCTACCAGCTAACCTTTGGGAGAGGGAGAAAAGAATATTATGGGTGCAGAGTAAGAAAAATTAAGCAAAAAGATCAAAATATTATAATAAGTAAAATCAATAAATATATATATGGGTACGTAGGTAAGTATATGGTTTAAACATCTAAGATGATAATAAATATATACTGTGTAATAAAAATAAAAAAAAAGATGCTGCAGAAATTGATGCTTTTTTTTTTAAAAGAGCCTAATATCAAAATCAACATTGACAGATGACATCTTAATTAAGTGCAAGGCAAAGGATGTCAATTGCAGCCAACAATATTTATTCCATCGCCGCATCTGATACAATCGTTACAATTGGCACATGCCGGGGTTCGAACCTATATTTTAAAGATGTAAAGGAAAGCGTTCTTACGACCGAGCCACCACGGCACCGCTCGCAAAGGGCGTTTATAGTGTATAAAAAAAAACTGTCGCTCTTGTTTGGTCTAAACCCACCTTAATAGACTGACGTCATTTTGTCATCGGTTGCTTCCATAAGCATAATGTTCTTCTAAAAACTATTAATCATTCCGCAAACCAATCGTTATCAACGTAAATCGTTAAGCATCATTAAGAACACTTTTCACACTATAGCGTGGGTGTTTTCCTCTAAAGCCCTCAAGCCATTTAATCTATCTTCATATAAAAAAAACTCATAGGGATAAACAGCATCCTCGATCAAAAGCTATGGTCACTCAGTTTAAGCCCATAAAGCCTTAAGGCTCGAGCTATAAATTCGACAATTTATACACTTCCAAGACTCGGGTAATTTAATAAAGTTGCGAACGGCTTAAGTTCTACTTTGACCTATCACAACTCGCACATTATTATAATGCTAATTGTTTTGTATTTTTTTTTATGTTTCAGTTTAATTTAGCCACAATAAATCTAACGTAAAGTATCACGGCCATATCCCTCACCATCCCTTCGCGTACGTATAAATTTGGGGACTCATACATCTGTCGTACGATAAAGATGTGGAATGCTCTTTTAGCCTCTGTGGTTCCACTTTGCGTGAAAAAGCATCTAGTCAAGCCGACATAGTGTTAGGGACTGATGGCAGTTATGAGTGTCTGACTTCAGTTGCTAACATTCATAGACCTTGTGCGCCAATTACTATCAGGTGGGCCCAAGGTCACATGTCGTGCTAGTATAAAAATAAAACTATAGGCCCACTAAGACAAATAGCAAGCTAGTCGATGTCTCAGCATACAAGACTCGAGAAATGGAAGTATCATCACGACCGTTATCCTTTCGGGGTGGTCAGAAACAACGCTTATCAACAGGCATATTTTGTTTGTCTTATCGCATATAGTTATGTCTATTGACGAAAATTTTTAGTGATTCTTCTATAAAAACCCATTGTTTTTATTAAGACTAGCAAAACAATCAATTAGACGGACGCTTTCTAGTTGTATTTATTTTTTTCTTATCACTTAAGCCATCATCAGTTTGGCGAGCAAGATGTATGGCAAGATTCTCACGAAACGCTTGCAAGAGAAGACTAAAGGTCTTTAATGGGAGGCACAAGGAGGCTTTAGACCTGGAAGAGGATGCACTGACCAAGTCTTTTCGCTCCGCAATATCACAGAGAAGTTTTTGGCCTTAAACCAGAAGGTTTTCTGTGCTTTTGTGGATTTGGAAAAGGCTTTTGATAGAGTTGTAAGAAAGAAGCTTTGGGACATATTGCCGAAGTATGGAGTGAATGACAAACTGCTACAAGCTATACAGTCCCTGTACAAGGGCTGCAAAGCTTGTGTGCGGGTGGAGGGGGGTATGTCGCCTTGCTTTGAATCCCAAATGGGCGTCAAACAGGGTTGTGTGCTTTCTCCTAGATTATTCACTCTATATCTCGACAAATGCCTAAAAAGAGTGAGAGAGAGTGACTGTGGGATAAAGATGAGTGATCTAGTGGTGAACTGCCTGCTTTATGCAGATGATGCTGTTCTTATGGCATCGTCCGAACAACAACTGCAATCACTAGTCACAAGAATGAAGGAGGGATGTGCAGAAAAAGGACTCCGTTTGAATGCGAGAAAAACCAAGGTACTAGTGTTTGAAAGAAGAAGGATGACAACCGTGACGATAAAGATTGATGATGAAACTCTAGAACAAGTAAATGAAATTATATATCTGGGCAGTGTTTTCACTGCGGATGGGAAGTACGATAGGGACGTTGAAAGAAGAGTGAACGCGGGAAATAGTGTTAACGGTGCCCTGGGGTCACTGATCGGCAGTCGAAATGCCAGTGACAAAGCTCGGCTCGCCATACACAATGCCATGTTGGTACCAACACTGATGTATGGAAGCGAGTCGTGGATATGTCAGAATACGCATGAGAGTAGGGTTAATGCAGTAGAAATGCGGTCGTTGCGGCGGATATGTGGCGTCACTTTGGCGGACCGCATACGTAACGTCGAAATACGGAAAAGGGTTGGTATGAAGGAAAGCATAGGGACAAAAATAAGGAAAAGCATGCTACGATGGTTCGGGCATGTTGAAAGGATGAGCGATGAAAGATTGACGAACCAGATATATAATGCGAAAGTTGTGGGTAAAAGAGGCCCTGGCAGACCGAGACTCACATATCACGATCAAATAAATAAAACACTGACTGAAGGTGCATTAAAAAGTCTTCGTAACCAAAGGGCATGTATGAAGAGTTAATGAATGTCGACGAAGCGAAAGAGGTATGTCGTGATCGTGTCAAATGGCGCTCAATTGTCTCTGCCTACCCCGCAAGGGATCTGGCGTGAAGATATGTATGTACTTAAGCCATACAAAATCAGTTTTTTTTAATTTAAAATCGATTTTACTAGAATTTGGAAAATTACAACAGGAAATTATTACAAGAAAAGTTAGAAAAAAGTTCTAAATTCAAACATGTCGTCTGTTCGTACGATTCTGTTTTGGTAAAATAGGACCCAAGCCGAATGAATAGCTAGACGATTTCAGAGTGAGTTTGTTTAGGTTAAGTCCGTCCTAACAGGGTCCCGAAACTAAATTTCATTATATAATTTGACTAAAATGTTATTTTGACAGCTAGTAAAATAGACCGGAACTTGTGTAATGTCATCATATGTCCGTAAAATAACACGTGTATACATCATTCATTTTGCCCTGAGACAAAATGTAAACAGACCGCTAAAAAGTTGTTTTAAATATGGAATAAGTAACGAAAAAAAAATGTAAGAGTCCTTCGTGCCATTTTGCGCGGACATGTCAAGTGCATGTTTTTGTTTTGTTAATTAATTTACTGTGGATATTGTTAGTCAAAAGTGGTGTTGTTTTGTTTAATAATGTGCTACAACGTGAATAATTATGGAAAACGATAAATTTGACTTTAAATATGGGGCACAAGTTGCAGTTTATTTTTTGTGGTTTTCCCGCGCTGTCTACTCCCATATTTTACCCGACGTGTTTGAGCTATGGTGCCGCGAGTGACTCCAAGAAAAGAATCAAATTCTGCAACATCTGGAATTTGATGATAACCTCATTAACTCATAAAAGAGAAAGATATATTACGTCAGACTTGGCTGTATGGGCTGGACCCTTTGCCTTCCCTATTATCTCATTAATCATCCTTTGCAAGAAGATCTCAACAAAAAAAAATGTAAATCATAATATTGTATTATATGTATTTCAAACTTTATTGCGCTAGACATTCTCTGACAGCCAACCTTAGGGACAGATAAAGCATTTAAAGTGAACGGTAGGTGCTAGTAAAAAAATAATATATTATAACTAAACGATCATATTGTAAGCAATAAACAATATATAAATTATATACACACAATTATATACATACATACACACAATGATACATACAATGCAATATATATATATATATATGCTTGTATTATATTTAAGGGCAACTGCAAAAGAGTTTGACACAAAGGAAGAACGATGATTTTTGCCGTAAAAGCATTTTTTTTATTTATGTATTCAATATTCATCATTATCATGTACCACTGAAAAAGTCGGTATACGGGCGAAAGTTTTACGTGACAACGACTTTGAGTGGTAAAATAATTTTAATGTGAATATTCATTCGTATAGTAGGAAGAAGGATGAAATAATAGTAACAATTTAAAACATTTATTTATACAAAGAATTATATTTAAAACATTAATTTATACAAAGAATCTCGCACTGAATTTCATATTAACAAAATTTTATTTTTACCTTT
Organism: Tinea semifulvella; assembly: GCA_910589645.1. Classification (NCBI taxonomy): domain Eukaryota; kingdom Metazoa; phylum Arthropoda; class Insecta; order Lepidoptera; family Tineidae; genus Tinea; species Tinea semifulvella. The sequence goes on from OU342604.1 coordinate 5,608,388, forward strand.
ACACATACATACGTATTTATATACAAATATACATACACTAACTTGCAATACATTTGCGTACAATGAAACAGCGTTTACTACAACTTAACTTGTTCCTATCTGAGTGATTTTGTTGAGGATAGGGCGATGATAGGAGAAATATGAAATGAAAGGAAGTGTTTCTGCTGTAATGTGCCTAGAAAATGTCAAGTCAATGTCTTTCACTTTTTATGTCTGTCTCTCTCGCTCTTAGGCGGGCTAACCATGCCCGAGTGGAAGGGACGCGTGCCTCTCACTCGCTCTCATTGTGAGCGCATAACGTGAGCGGAGCGTAACGCAGTTTCTTGAAGTGTCACCCGGCAAACCAATTTATAAGACGTTGTCACGTCAAAAAATACACTTGTCTTACGTACATTTCTCATAGATTGAAAAGCAAAACAAGACCGCATAACATGACAATATCTATGATGTATCTTATATATGTATATTATATATGTATGTATAAAGATAGAAGCGGTCCTTTTGAATTTGTTAATAAATGTAATAAATATAAGAAATGATAATTACTTACTACTTACATAATATTATTAAATCTGAAAAAAAAAGACCTATATTATACAAAAAACAAGCTTTGTGAGATTTACCCATATCACTAATATCGAACCTACTACGTTTGAAAATTTTATGGCCGCGAATTTTAAGTTCGTACGTCTATCACCTACTTAAAAGCATGGACCTAAAATAGAGCGTTTTGCAGTGAATGGGTAATAAATAGCAAAGGGTTAAAGGTCAAAGGTTGGGTTATAGAGAACGTTAGTACATTAAAACCAGATACGTGCCAGTAATTAAAGTTACATTGAGCTACAGAAATTATATCCGAAGTACAAACCTCTATTTAAACTAGCAAAATCATTAATAATAACAATTTCCACCGAAATAAGGATTGGTGTTGCTCAAAAACTTACAGATTTTTAACAAAATAAAATAAGCTAATGTCCATAAAATTACAAGTTTTTTCAAAGTCAAAGTCAAAATATCTTTATTCACATAAACCTATTACAGGCATTTATGAAACGTCATTAATTTAATTATTTTGAATGATTCTACTCCTGCTAGTAAAAGACTAAGCAGCAAAGTGGTCCAATAAGTAAGCTGTTAGCAGAAGACCAGCAGCTTAGCAAATTCCAGTGACCTGTTAATGTTTAATCTGACTGAGAAAGGAATCTGCAAGGAAAACTCAGCTATATCAGATTTACAAAATAAAACATATACAGAACTGCACCACAACGATCAATTAATAACCTTTTAAATTTAGTTATCAGTACCTATGAGAAAACAATACCTGGTACAGCAGTAACCCACCAGGCAAGTCAGAATTAAGGTAGACTACATGCCTATGTGCAACCCGAAAGTCGACAAAACGCAAAAACCTCTGTTAATTTAAGAACAATAAATTGAACGTGTTCGGCAGAGGTCCCAGGCCCCCACAGCAGCACCCGATCACGGACAAAACGCATGTGCCAGCCATCCCCCCGCTCAACCAGGCCCTTAGGGTGCGGACCGGGACCCGACACACGTGCCACCACTGCAATGACCTTCTAAGGAAGGGGCGACCACCGGACACGCCACACCATGAGAACCTGAACACTAAGAATGACCTTCGAGACACACACAAGCTAAACATAACAATTACTTCCTAAGTACCCAAATGTTGCTGTGCAATTCCGTTAACAAACTTATATATTAGTTAATAAAATAATAAATACATAATAGTAACTAAATGTTACATAAAAAATAATTATATTATAATAATAAGGTAATAACTTACTTAAGAATATGACTAAAAGTGTGTTCTACCGGCTATACATGGTGAGTGCTCTAAAGAGCTCTATAACCTAATTCATTCAAAATCAAAATCAAAAAGTATTTTATTGTGGATCATAGGTATTTGAATAAGTACATTATTTATGATGGTCGCTATGTCCCGTCCATTGGTCATACAATAATTATATACACAACATTAAAAAATAATTTTACAATGTTGGTGATGGGTGAGGGCATGCTAACTGTTCCTCTCAAGTTTCTGAAAGATAGTCTGCTACGCTGTAATAGTATTTTTTAGATAGAAAGCCATGAAGTTTTGACTTAAAGACGCTCATGTTTTCGACTTCACGGATGGATTTGGGAACTTTATTGTAAATTTGTGTCACCATACTAATAACATTTTTGCTAAAAAATTTCGTTTTGGATACTTTTGTGCTTAGTAGGTCATTGTGACGCGCGCGAGTACGATATGAGAACATACTCAAATTATTTTTTACAAATATTGCACTTTCATAAATGTACAGTGATGGAAACGTTAATATATTATGATTTTTAAAGTATGGGCGGCATGAATCCATTCGTTTTAATTTAAAAATTGCTCTTACACATCGTTTTTGGGCTATAAATGCTCTCAATTTGTCTGTCGAATTTCCCCAGAATATAACACCATATCTAAGTATGGAATCAACGTAGGCCATATAGGCAGTTATTACCGCGGATTGATTAACAACTTTTGATAGCTTATACAGAGCATACGCGAATTGGTTCAGACGTTTACAGATATGTTCAATGTGTGCTTTCCAAGTAATATTATTATCTATGTACAATCCTAAGAATTTAGTCATTACTACCTCTTCTATTTTAGTGTCTAAATAATTAATGTCAATGTTTAAAGGTTGATTACGTCTTAGTTTAAAATTCATAATTTTTGATTTGTCCAAGTTAATATTTAGATTATTCCATGTCAACCATTGTATTATAGATGTTCTTCCTCTCCATTCCGCAACCGAACCACACGCACAGGTCAGAATATGCACCCACATACCGTAGTCACTATCCCTTTGCGTACCTATAAATTTGGTGACTCATACATCTGTCGCACAATAAAGATGTGGAATGCTCTTCCAGCCTCTGTGTTTCCACTTTCCTATAACCTGGAGTCCTTCAAGCGAAGTGTGAAAAGGCATCTAGTCAAGCCGGCATAGTGTTAGGGACTGATGTCGGACATAAGGGTCTGATTCCAGTCGCTAACATTCATGGACCCTGCGCGCCACTTACCATCAGGTGGGCGCAAGGTCACATGTCGTGCTAGTATAAAAAAAAAAAACAAAAAAGTTATCAGCGTTTTTTTTTTTTTATACATAATCACAGCCTTAATTCTACTAATTATTATTTGACTCATTAACGGTAATAGATAAGAGACATACTTCTCTTGACGTTTCGGTCAGAAACCACGCTTTAGAAGGGGTCTAGGGTTCCCTATATGGTTAAATTTTCTTGACAAATGAACCACGTTTTTGTGGTTATCAAAATTTATTATCGTTGAGAACAAAGCTTGATGTGTTAGACAAGCAAACAACATGCTTGATGAATTATATTGTTGCAGTGCTTGTTTATCACACTTGATTATCATTTCTGCGACTGGCCTTGAATGTGCCGCATGCTTCTCGAGTAATTATGACCGTCTAGCGACAACTTAACGGCCGAACCTAAAATTTTATCTTTATTCTATCTATCTTTTTTGCTTAGGTACCAAACGAGTTCCATTTAAAACAGTATAAAATAAATGTTTATCTTTTAGTATCGTACTATAGATAAACCTAACGTTTCTAGCAATTTAAATAGGTATAATTTATCTAGAATTTAAGAGACAGACATCTAAAATGCAGTTAAGACAAAGCTATTCGGACGGAATGATGTTTTCATTTTGCATTCCATTCCATTCATTCTCATGACTATACCCTTTCTTTAATGAGGATATTCTGCTTAAATTCCACTGTCTTGTTAATTAAATTTGCTGGATTATTTTAGCATTGAAATTTATATTTCTGTGCAAATCGCAATGGGTGAGTGCCTAAAGCAGCCATATCTTTAGACAGCCCCTAATTATGAAGTTTATATCCGTAACTTTGGTTGTCTGACGGATTTCCACCTTTCGGACTGTATCCAGTAGAGAAATAACGAGCATAGCTACCTGCATAGCCCGCTAAGCTATCCTAAAGACCAGAAGCAATGTCAGTATCCACGTTTCTGCTCCATACGACAGTACAGGAAGAACTTACTGGTTGGAAACCTTGAACTAGAACTATATATATATATATATAATATAATTGGGGTGAAGATATGCATGTAAACTAGAAGAAAAATGTTTTCTGAACTCAAGAGTTTTAATATTTGGTTTAAAATTCACATTAACATTCACTGTTTCACGGATGGCTGATTTGCGAAAACTATTTTACGAGTATGTCCCAATATTTTTAGTACGAAACTGGAGGAAGAAATAAAACAAGCAATTCGGAGGCAAATAAAAACCGAAACAGCTTTAGCGTGACATCTCGTAACCACAAATCAAACTACGCATTTCTATTCAAAGCTGACTCTTATTTCCATGGAATAAGATGAAGCTGGATAGCCAGATGTGTGGTAAACTATAGGTTAGGTTAGCCTGCACAATTACTTTAACAAAGATAATAATAAAACCTAAAAGGTTTGATTAAATGTATTACGTTCGTAAGTACAATTAAAAATAGGTACACTTGGATCAGACGTGTGGTCGAAATAACATAATAAATAAATATTTCCAGACAGGTCACACAGCGCCATCTAGTTTCCGTGGTAAGCTACGAGGCTTGTGTTACGGAAACTAGATGGTTGATAAACTACATATTATACTTTTTTTTTGTAAATATATACATATTATACATATAAACACCCAGACCGAGACAAATTATACAATGTACAACTTGCCCCCGGTGGGAATCGATATCTTTAGTTGGCCCTAATTCGTGCATACATATTGCTGGCTTTTATATTTTTTTGTTGTGTTCTCTTCTCCCGATGGATAATGAATGAGTTGATAGGGAAGGCAAAGGGTCTAGTCCATACAGCCATTCTGACGTAATATATCTTTATTTTTTAAGTAGATTGGGTTATCAACAAATTCCATATGTGGCAGAATTTGATGCTTTTCTTGTAGTCACTCGCGGCATTATAGCCCATGTATAATATGAGAGTTCAGTAGTATCATCAGTAAAGTATCATCACGACCGTTTCCCTATCGGGGTGGTCAGAAACCACGCTTATAAATAAGCGGATTCACATTTAGCCAATTTACTATAGGCCAATCATGACAAGTGGCAAGCTCGTCGATGTCTCCAGCGTACTAAACTCAAGAAATATCACAAATAAATTAAAAATTAATTAATTGTATTTATTTAACTTCGCGCAATCATAATACTTTTTATAATTTAAATCGGTCTTAATGCAATTTACCTTAGAGAACGTCGTTTAAACGTTGTAAGAAATCTATTTTAAAACAACAATTTATAAAGTATGTATTTATAAATTGTAGTTATATATATTTATTATTATTATTATTCTGTTTCGTGCATTTTTTTAAATATAATATTAACTACTTAAATAAATAAAAAACTATAAATAATAAATGCCGTGGACCTTTCAGGCGTAGACCCAAGGAGACTGGAAACATTTTCCGTCTGTATAGCGAAGCTAATTCGTTGGCAGATATAATTGCCATCCTTCGTGTCTCCAGGCTCTTTCGTCTGCCGTTTTGACAACTCCTTGGCCAGACTCATCGTCATGACATCGTAATTCGCTCGCACAATATAATTAGAGGAAAGTCGTTTTTTTTTTTTTTAATGTCTTTTTATTCTATAAAAATAACAATAACAAATGTGTAGCAACGAATCACGTGTCTGGAATTCCGTAGCGTGTTGCCACGTTTTAATCCGCGTCTGCAAAGTGAAACAGGGTTGAATTTAAATGTTGTAGGTACTCCGTTATTCTGTCATGGCCGTCGACAGTCCTACGTGAGGTTTACAATTGCTGAGATGTTTACAAAACATGTCACTCGGATTTGGCGTTTTATTTTACAATATGATATAAAACTAGCCGATGTTGTCAACTAGCCAAGTTGCTGTAATTATTCATTTATAATAATGAATAATTATAGATTTTGTAACAGTTTTTACGTGGGAGAGACTACGACACCCCTTCGTACTCGCATGAATGGACACAGACATTCAGTAGATTCTCAAATTAATAATATTTTACCTGTGCCCACCCATGCGCGTATACATAACACTACCTTTAACAATTGTTTCACAGTAAGAGTATTAAAGAGTTTTCCTAAAACTATTCGGTCTATTGATTTAAAAAAAAATGGGAAAGCTCGTTTATATGGCAGCTTGGTGCATACTATAGCCCTGGTCTGAATGTAATGCATTAGGTTTTGTCTAACTTGTTTTGTACATTTATTAATATCGAACCAACAATGGACATAACATACTGATGATGTTTTCCATGATGCGCGAGGTGATGATGATATTTTTCTAAAAAATAAATACAAAACTATATAGTGCATTGCCTTTACCATTGCTAAAAGAAATAAAATTACTTTTTTCAAAATTTATGACAAAGACCTTCAGTCACTGTCACTGATGACGCCGCTCCAAAGAGAGGCGAAATATTTGGCAAAAAATATTTTAAGCTTCAATTTATATATTTTACCAAGTAAGAAACACATCTAACACATTTTATTTGTTGCAGATAATAATGAATAAATAATTCAAAATCAAAATCAATCATTTATTTGAAAATTGACGTGTAAAAGTGCAGAATACATATCTTTTTGTCCTATGCCTACTTGCAAAATAAACGAATTGAATTGAATTGAATTGAATCTCCAAAAGCATGTGCACACAGCATGCAATTATGAAACATTAACATATATTTAAAAATTAAAATAACAATACAATACCCACAGTGAGTATAGTTCATAAATATTAATTTAGTTTTAGTTTGCTCGCCGTTCCCAAAGACCAGAAATAATCCACTGTAGAAAGCGAACACCTAGTTAGGATAATTTTTATTTTTTTTATTTTTTTTTATTTCTAATATCTTGCACAAGTTAATTTTATAAATACTGGCGAATCGAAATAAATCAGGAGCGTCTCCCTGTAAACATAAATCTTTGTATTGCTAAATATGTTATTATTAAATATAAAAATATAAAATAAGAAAACAAAATGAGGTAACAAGAAACAAACAAAAATAAAGAAAAGAAAAAGTCAATTTAATGCATCTTCTAAGTACTCATCAAGATTATAATAAGCCTTTTTTTGCCAAAAGGTCATACAATTTTGTTTTGAATAAAAAATTTGAAGGCTACATCCGTAACTTTGGTTCCTGACAGATTTCCACGTTTCGCACCGAGAAATACCGGGCATAGCCTCCTGAGTGACCCTATATTTATGGAACAGTTCCACTATCAGTCTGCTCCATACGCCAGTACTGGAAGAACGAAATGGTTGAAAACTTTCGTCTTCAAACATTCCAGAATGCCGCCCATCCTAGCTGAATGCGTCTGTCGGCTTCTTTACTTAAGTTGGCTAAACAGTTATTATGTACAATTGGTATTGCATCACGGTAATCTATATATATATATATATATTTATATAATTATTTTTGGCTCTCAATGTCTTCTTATTGTTATTAATTTGGTATACAGATGTTGAAACTTGTCGTTCGCCGGCAAGCCGGCAAAGCTTTAGAAGGGGCCCAAATACCTAAATAGTATGTTGAGGTAGGAGCACTGTTACTTGTTGAGTGTTTATTAAAAGGAGACTGGAGTTTTCAGAATGTTTATTTGTTAAAACTACACTATCTATATACAATTAAATTCTTAAAACTAGTTGTGGTTGTAACCCGCTACTACGATACCCTACTACAACTTTCCTCGTCCCTCGCACCGCGCAGGGTGGTAACGACTGGTTAGGCGCGGCGCTCTGTGAATGCGCAGCGACTACTTATATTAGTCAGTCTGCCGGCTGCGTCTATCAGTACGGCGGTGCGCCCGGCGAGTGAAGACGTTGTGACTGCTCCTCTGCCACACGATGTCATCGGGTTCAACGAAGACGAAACTGGACTGATGCTAGATAAATTCTGTGGTGGCAGCTACAGTGCTCCCCCTCAAGCGAAGCGTACGGGTGGTTTGATCACCCTTCCAGATCTTGAGGTCTTGATAGTTGGTGCGACTTCGTAGTTGTCGTCTTCGTTGAGTAGATAGGCTGGTTTAAGACGGTCAATGGAGACGTTCACTGTCTTTCCAGGCAGCTGAAGTAGGTACACCTTGCCGTTACGTTGTAGCACGGGGTACGGTCCGACGTAGGGGTGTTGGAGTGGTTTTCGTACGGCATCGACTCGCATAAATACGCTCTCGCAACTTTGTAGGTCTTCATGGACGAAAGTATTGATGTTTTTTTGTGTTCGTTGTACCGGTTTGCAGCTGTTTATAATGTTGCGTAATTGTTCGACGTAATTATGATCCATTGGTGTTGCTGCTGTACTTGGAACGAAAAAATCTCCTGGCAGGCGTAATGTGGTTCCGTAGGTGAGTTCAGCAGGACTTGTATTCGTGTCGCTTCTGACGGCTGCACGAAGTCCCATGAGTACTGTAGGTAATTCGTCGGTCCATGTACTGTTCGTGAGTCGTGTCATGAGGGATGTCTTCAATGATCGGTGCCACCTTTCGATGATGCCATTACTTTGTGGGTGGTAGGCTGTTGTCCGTATCTTCTCAATTCCTAGTAATTTGGTGAGATTATAAAAAAGATGACTCTCAAACTGCCGGCCTTGGTCGGAAGTCAAGGTGGCGGGGCATCCGAATCGTGTTATCCATGTTTCGTAGATGGTCTTCGCAACAACTTCGGCGGTGATATCATGCACAGGAATTGCCTCAGGCCATCTTGTTCGACGATCTATCATTGTTACGAGATAGCGAAACCCTTCCTTGGACGAGACTAGTGGTCCTACTATGTCGACGTGCAGATGCTCAAAGCGTTCGCGTTGTGGGAAGTTTGCGATGTTGCTGACAGTGTGCCGTTGTACTTTGGAAGCTTGACACTGCATACATGTTTTTGCCCACATGCCGGTGTCGGTGTTCATACCGGGCCAAAAGTACTTTGCTTGCATTAGTCGTCGTGATGAGCGAATTCCAGGGTGGCTGATATTATGCACAGCGTTGAATGCAATGCGGCGATATCCTACTGGTATGTATGGACGTATTCTTGCGTTCGATGATTCGCAGTATAGCTTGCGACTAGAGTTAGGTACGGCTAGCTTTTTCATCTGTAGTTTTTTATTACGAAGTAGTGTTGATATGGCCGGGTCTTTTTCCTGCGCTTGTGCAACTTGATGAAAGTCGAGATAAGTGGGACAGGTTATCGTTTCGATACGTGACAGTGCGTCGGCTACTACATTGTCACGGCCGCTGATGTGACGTATGTCCGTAGTGAACTCGCTAATGAATAGCAACTGCCTTGCTCTTCGCGGAGTTTCGCTGTTCGACGGTGACTTCTGTAGTGCAAAGGTGAGCGGTTTATGGTCCGTAAAAATGGTAATATCGCGTCCTTCGAACATTTTTCTAAAGTGTTTTACTGCCATATAAATTGCTAGCAACTCTCTATCGTATGTGCTGTACTTCTCTTGCGCACTTGAAAATTTCTTCGAAAAGTAGCCTAGTGGTTGCCATTTTCCTTCGAAATGTTGTTGCAATACAGCTCCAGCGCTCTTGTCCGATGCGTCGCACATGAGTGATATCGGCGCGGAGTGGTGAGGATGAGCGAGCAAGGCGGCGTTTGATATGCTGGTTTTGCACGCTTCATATGCACTCGAAGCGATCTCCGTCCATTGGATCTTCGTCTTATCCTTTTTCTTACAGTTGTGCAGGTAAGCATTGAGCGGTGACTGTAATGATGCTGAGTTTGGCAGACTGTCTCGGTAGAAGTTCAGCATCCCCAGGAATCTTCTTAGCCCTTCAATGTTGTCGGGTTTCGGAAAATTCTCAATCGCGGCGATCTTCTCTGGCGGAGGTGTAATGCCGTATTGGGATACGGTATAACCGAGAAACTTGACCTGGTCCTGACCTAGGACACATTTGGATGGGTTGATGGTAATGCCAAATTCATTTAGTCTTTGTAAGACTGTCCGCAAGTCTTCGTCGTGTTGGTCTTCGTTTCGAGACGCGATAATTAGGTCGTCAATAAATGGAAAAACGTTGTCGAGGCCAGCGAGTACTTGGTGTATAAATCGCTGGAACGTTTGACCTGCGTTTTTCAGTCCTGGGCACATCCTTGGAAACTCGAATAGACCAAATGGTGTTATGATGGCGGTCTTCTCGATGTGGCTGTCGTAAACTGGTAACTGTTGGTAGGCCCGGTTGAGATCTAGTGTCGAGAAGATTTTCATTCCATGTAGTTGGTAGGTAAAGTCACGTAGTCGCGGTACTGGGTAGCGATCGGGTTTGGTTATGGAGTTGAGCCTTCTATAATCGCCACATACACGAATGTCGCCGTTTTTCTTCGGTACGACGTGAAGAGGACTGGCCCAAGGACTTTTGCTAGGCCGGCACAGTCCTTGTTCCATCATCAACTCGAACTCCTTCTTCACGGTGGGGTACCGATGAGGTGGTAGTGGTCTTGCTTTAGCGTGAAGAGGTTGTCCTGATGTCTCTATGTGGTGTTCTACGTTGTGCTTGGGACATGTTTTCATTGACGACGGTCTTGTAATGTCAGGAAACTCAGCAAGGATGCGATGGTACTTCTGTTCGATGTCAATTGTGCGTACAGTTGGCTCAGGCGACTTGCATAGTGAAGCTTTCGTACTTAACTGGGTGCGCTTGTCTACTAGGCAACGTCCGCTAATGTCGACTAGCAGCTGATGGTATTTAAGGAAATCGGCGCCAATAATTGGCTTGTTGACTGCAGCAATTAGAAATTTCCATCTGTACGGTCTTCGCATGTTGAGGTCTAGTTCTAGTGTTTTCTCGCCATACGTTGATATAATAGTGTTGTTGGCGGCGTACAAGTTGAATGTTGTTGGCACGGCGTTTGATCCTTTTCGTCTCGGGATGACTGAGATGTTTGCTCCAGTGTCGATGAGAAACGATAGTTGCGTTTGCTTATCGGTCACAAATAGACGGTGTGGGGGTTCCCAATCGCCGGATCCCGTCGCGGCCAGCGTTGGTGTTAGTTTTCCGCCGCGTTATTCGTGTCGAAGCTGCATGGTTTGGTGCATCTTCTGGCGTCCTTTCCGAATCTACGATGGTAGTAGCAGTATGCATCGCTGCTGCGTGATGCTGAGCGTGTGCGGGAGTAAGAATTCGCGCGGCTTCGATAATTCTCGCGCTGTCGTGATCGGGCTCGGCACCGGTAGCACGCCGCATGCGTTTGGGTGGTCTTCAACTCGGCGATCTCTCTGCCAAGTGCTTCGATCTTCTCGAGGACGTCACATTGGCTTGATGTTGGAACACTGGGTGCTATACTGCGTTGCACAGCATTAATCTCTGGTCGAGATTGTTCGTAAATCTTGTCGGCGACACGTGCGAGCTCGTCGAGCTCCGAGCTCTTCATGATGGTCTCACTAACAGTGAGCACGGCGCGAACTGACTGGGGTAGATGGTTAGTCCACATAACGCGCAGCATGGCGTCCGGAAAATCGCTCCTTGCTAGGGTCTTCATCCGACGGAGTAGCTGTGATGGCTTCATGTCGCCCAGTTCCATTTCGGAGAGTAGTCGCTGTATCTGCCGTTGCTCAGTTTCGCCGTAGACTTGCAGGAGACGTGTCTTTAATGCGCCGTATTTATCTTGCTCCGGTGGACTGAGGATGATGTCACTAACTTCGTCAGCATCTTGGCGTTCGAGTTGTCCGACGAGAGCTTCAAACATGGCTCTGTCGCCCTTCTTCTGAGAGAGTGTTATGGTCTCAAACTGGGCGAACCACGTGGTGATCCTGTCTCTCCATATGCTCGGTATTCGGAGAGCCGTGGACATGCCGGACACTTGGTTGTCCATTGTTGCTAGTGACGAGCTTGCTTTGTCCATAATTCTTCCTTTTGTTTTCTTCTCGGGGTCACCAATGTTGAGGTAGGAGCACTGTTACTTGTTGAGTGTTTATTAAAAGGAGACTGGAGTTTTCAGAATGTTTATTTGTTAAAACTACACTATCTATATACAATTAAATTCTTAAAACTAGTTGTGGTTGTAACCCGCTACTACGATACCCTACTACAACTTTCCTCGTCCCTCGCACCGCGCAGGGTGGTAACGACTGGTTAGGCGCGGCGCTCTGTGAATGCGCAGCGACTACTTATATTAGTCAGTCTGCCGGCTGCGTCTATCAGTACGGCGGTGCGCCCGGCGAGTGAAGACGTTGTGACTGCTCCTCTGCCACACGATGTCATCGGGTTCAACGAAGACGAAACTGGACTGATGCTAGATAAATTCTGTGGTGGCAGCTACAAGTATATTAGTTTTTAATTTAGTATCCTAATAAGTGACGACAGTGCCAATTTTGTTCATCTGTAATACTCGTATAATACTGTTTTTGTATGATGACTGTTTGTAAAATCGTAGGGATACTGCTGCAGGTCTTCGATGGCTCAATTAAAGAGTGTTTAGCGGACTGTATATGGTTTATTGTAGAAGACAAAATTCAAGTTAATTACTTGATTAAAAATGCTATGAAATTGTGAGAGCAAAAAACGTGTGACCGCTCGGTGCGCGAGTTGATTCCACTCTCGTGGGCGCCGCTCGGAGCGCTGGCCACCGATCCAACGGTGGTATTGGCCGAGCGGCAATAATGTCGCTGTGATCGCGACTACAGTTTTTTGTCTAAATAAATGAAAAAATGTCGTCCCATCCGAGACAGTCCCAAGGAGTGGCAACATTTTCCCTCTGTATAGCGAGGCTAATACGTTGGCATAAATAATTGCCAGCTTTCCTGTCTCCAGACCTTTCCGTCAGCCGCTTTTACAAGACAGGCGACTTGCTGAAGGTCCCCATGGGTCCATCGTCTCCAAACAGCGCAAATTCGTAACCAGTACCAAGGTTAGCTCAATGATGATTATTATTATTATTAAACAAGCGACTATTATTATTATTATTAGGTTTGATATGAAGATTTTGTTTTATTCTGCTACAACCGCGCAAAAAAAAAAACAATTGCTCATGATTAATTACACCAATTCCGCTAATTACCACCCGGAAGTCACACCAATCATCAAAATACGATTATACCGTTCAATCATAACCTTATTAAAATATTTAGTACAGTCGACAACTGATAAATATTAATCGCTCTAAACTAGGCTTTGTTTCGATTACATAACGACTATATTGCTTTTAGTTGACTTGTATCTGATTTCAAGGCAAAGACGTATATAACAATGATTAAAAATAGAAAAAAAACACAACTGCGTAAAAAAATAACTTTAATTAAAAAACGAAAAGAAATGTATATAAATAAAAAAACTAAAAAGAATAAAAAACTAGCCCATTGTTCCGTCGTTAAAAAGTTTGATAACCGCTTAACTACACTATAAATATATCTATATATATATATTATTATATAGCTAACTGTCGGTATTAATTTTTAGGAAGATTTAAGCCTGACTCGGTTTTTAATCAACCTAATTCATTTGCCGTCACCCAGTTGATTCTTGATCGATGCAGAAAAAGATCTGGTCGTCCACGTAGTATTCGTACTAAAAAAGGAAATCAAAGGAGTGAAGGAAAGAATCCGATGAAATACTGATCGGTCATTACTACTTAACCGATAATTTGAAATTATATTTGATTTATTTTTGTACTTGACCTTGAGAACAAAAATACAAAACTGACAGAAAATGGCTCAGTGAGCTTCGTCTTTTGTACATTATGCAATAAAGTTTTATCGATGCATTCGTAAACATTATTCTATTTCCTGAAGTTAAAATATTGTTAGACATTCGCAATGCATCAAGGTCGAAAATAAACAATGCATGCTATATGTCAAAATAACGTCGTGCTCTAGCTAGCGCTTATGGTGACAGTTTGCTATACGATATTGAACCTTAGGTGGGTTTAAAATTGAATTCCTTGACTGTACAATTAAACTTATAAAAATACGTTTTCGTAGGACGAACTGCTTCATGTACGCAACCGGTTTAACCAGGCATTCAGCTATGCGTCTCTTTTTCTCTTAGGGCCAGCATGTTGATCAAATAAATTTAACAATTGCATATGAGAACCTCGAGCTGCGCAAATACGCCAACCTCAGCACAGGTTACGAATTTGCGCCGTTTGGGGTCGAGACGACGGCCCGTGGGGACACTCAGCCAAGCGTCTGGCCAACGAGTTGTCCAAACGGCATTATTTCTGCCAACGTATTAGCTTCGGTATACAGAGGGGAAATGTTGCCAGTCTTCTTGGGACTATCACTGAAGGTTCGTTTCTAGAGGAATTTTTTTACTTATAGTTTATTTTTTATTAGGTTTAGCTTATATTTATTTTAATTTTTACTATTAAGTAGTTTTAATTTATACTGTTTGTATATTACTTTAATATAAATAAATAAATGATATGTGAATCACAATTGCATTATAGTACCGTCTATTTATATGTGTCTTTGACTAAAAACTAACTCTGTCAGTAACCAGTGTGTGCACTCGCTGTGATAACATGTCCAAATAAACTTTAATGGAATTAATGCTATTATACAAACGAAGCTACATTGTGAGTGGACATCGTTATGCAGTTCAGAAACAAGCCACAATTTGAACTAGCAAAACATTCGTTTTAAATGTCTGTTATGATCTTTTCAGTAGGTAGTGTTGCACAATCTTGGTCTTGCTTTTTTGCGCAAGATTTTTGCAAGACCCTTGCTCAGATATTTTTTTCCAAAGACTGCTGAAAATTCATTTATGCGTCGTGTCCATCATCACGACTGTATCCCGTTCAGCGTGGTCAGAAACCACGCTTTTAAAAAAGCGGATTCACATATAGCCAACTATAGGCCCATTTTACCTATGCTGCGCCAACCTGGCACCACATTCTGGCCATTACCTACATGGACATGATCCAAAGATCGCTCAGGGTGGTCTCCCGAGCGCCGTAATTCGTGCGTAATTCCTTCAAAGTTCGAGATCTGCAAATGCTTAATATTAAAGAGTTTGTCGTCGGCCTGACTAGACGTATGTTCTGTCGGGCCGACAACGGGCACTTCAAGCACGTCCAGAATATCGCTCCGCCTTGCGCTCCAACGGGAGATCACTTCCTAAACGAGAGCTGAAGTAGTCGAACCTAAACCCCTTGGGTTCGTGACCCACAAGGGCACTGTTATACCAGTAACGGCGCCCAGCATCAAAACTGTATGAATTACCAGCGGGTGGTTACCCGCTGATATCCTGCTTTAGAAAACTGGTCTGGGTTAGGAATGTCACCATCCCCAACCCAGACCCATTAGCTATCCAGGCCTGGATGTCTGTCTGTCTGTTAGTAACTGACTCCGTGTTTTAGCGATGAAGTCCGTGGATTTAGACGCAGAGGTACCGGGATCGATTCCTGGTCGTGATACTATAATTTATTTAATTAATTTGTGACCAGAGCACCCTGGAAGGGATACGGCTGTGGTTATAGCGAGTTATTGTCTTATGAGGATCACTAGGGTTGCCACATACCACTTTTGATTTACTTAAATGTCACTAACATTAAAAATACAAATATAAATATATTTTTGAAATAATAAATACATTTAATATATATTAGTTATTCTGTATGTAATTATTTTTCTATTCGATATTATTTTAAGTAAAGCCATTTGCTACTCGTATATGCTGTAAAAACAAACAATTGCGTTCTAATGTATCACCAGTTAACAGTTCAGGGCTTCACCGCGAAGGACAACCAACTTTGTTCCCAAGAAACAGTTTCCAAGTTGAGCAATTACCAGAGCTTCATCATGGGCTTACAAAGTTCTGCCTATGCCAGATACATTGTAGTACTTTAAAAACCCTATTGTTCCTTGTTTTGTGACCCTTTTTTACGAAAGTGTGTCCCCGATACAATGGGACACAAATGTAATGAATATTACCATATTTTGTAGTTATTGATATTGTTTGTATAACCTTTTAATTAACATGTACATACATAAAGTAAAGTATCAGCACGTCCGTTTTTTCCAGGGTGTTTAGAACCCACTTTATGAAAAAAACTCACAAATATAGTATTGCACCTACTAATAATTTAAATATGAGATATGATGGAAAAGTACCTAATTAAGATCAACGTACTGCTTCATTTTCATAATAATAAAAAAATCTAATCTTTGATACTAGCAATGTAAAAAATACTTTGGTGCACGAAGTTAAACAAAACTAAATAACGTTAAGTCGGGTAAGATAAGCCGGAGTATCAATTAGCACCTGTAAGAAAATATATTAATTTAATTTACGTTTAAACAAAATAATTTAACTGGCTAGATATTGTTCCATTTTGTGTATTATAAATCGTATTTAACATTTGGCAAAACCAATAAATAATAAGCAATTTTAGTTTCATATTGGATCTCATGATAAAAAAATGGTCGATTCTTAACATTTTTTTAAGGAAATGACTATTATTGTTGTTTGGCTCAAAAAATAAAAAAAATCTGTGATTTTTAACTATTTATTTATTTAAAACTTTATTGCACCTTATACAAGGGGCGGACTTAATGCAGCTAGACATTATTTGACAGCATTAGGGACAATGTGGACCATTTCAAATGTAAGGTAGGTGCAAATAATTATATATAATAATAATAGATACATCTATATACATACGAGTATAAATACAATTATATTACTAAAATACATACTAATAACTTTGATATATTAAATACTAATATTACATATACTACATATGATACTATTATATAAAGGGTTTAAAATAAGCATACCAAATTTATGAATTTATCAATTATTAGCATATCAAATTTTATTGATTCACCATAGTCCAAAATTATACTTGTTGTCGGTAAATAAATACGTTTTATTGATGTTTTATATATTATTTTGTGTTGTTTCACTGATACTTAGCTATACTAATATTATAAATGAAAAAGAAGAAGTGTCTGTGTGTCTAAAAATTATTTTTATTTTTAATTTTTTTACTAGCACGACATACCTTGCGCCCATCTGATTGTAAGTGACGCGCGAGGTCCATGAATGTTAGCAACTGGAATCAGACATTCATGACTGACATCAGTCTCTAACATTATAACGGCTTTTCTGGGCATGACGGCAATTCTAGCCTGATCCCGAAACGTGTGGATACACTTTACTGGGTTTATCGGCACGAACAGTGGATACTTCCCCGCCCCAGCAGACTGGGCAAATTACCACCATCAGGCCGCCTACCACATATTTGTTGTTCTCGTTTAAATTATGTGATGTCAATGACCGCCTCCGTGGTCTAGTGGTAACAAACGTTGCCGTGAACTCGGGAGGTCTTGGGTTCGATTCCCACCGGGGGCAAGTTGTACATTGTATAATTTGTCTCGGTTTGGGTGTTTATATGTATAATATGTATATATTTACAAAAAAAAAGTATCATATGTAGTTTATCAACCATCTAGTTTCCGTAACACAAGCCTCAGCCACGGAAACTAGATGGCGCTGTGTGACCTGTCTGGAAATATTTATTATTATTATTTATAAATGCCATTTTTTTTACTTTCAAGGAGAACTAATATTGTAAACTTACCATGGTGATATATATATATATATAAATAACACCGCTTGAAACAAGACTTACTTGTTTGTCTCGCCTATATTACTGAACTGATTTTGTTGAAATTTAGCTGCAATAGCTGACGATTATATACTCGTATAGATCAGGTTTTATGCTTTAGGACATTTTCCTATATATCGTGATGATACTTTACAACACGCAAGGTCCCGTGCGTCCCAAGTAGGGGTCACAAACAACCGTATATTAGTCATAAATCAGCGACAATTTAGGACGAATTTCGCTAAGGAATGTGGTATGTGTATCCGGCGAGATATCAAAGGGACAAATAAGTTATACCATTAATACAAACACGCTCAGTTAGATAACGCTCGGCGTGTTTACAAAGGCTTACTTCTAAGTCAGTTAGGACAAGTTAAATTACTACAGTTCAAGTGGTAGTTATTTTCATATTAATATTTAATTATTTAAAGTCCGTGATATTAACGGGACACAATATTTTATTTGTAACATATTATTCATTTACTTTTATCTAATAACTTTATTGCACTATGTACAAAGGGCGGGCTTAATCCCGCTGAGCATTCTCTAGCAGCCAACCTTTGGGACAATGCAGTTATATGCAATTCTATACAATTTTGATTAAGAGGTAGGTGCAAAGGGCTCAATTAAAAACTTATTCTATGATATCATAATACATATTATTATACATACAAATATACAGCACGAATGTATATACATATACAGCACGAAAACTAAATGCAAGCCCACCTCGATCCTTGGCGCCGCATCAGACTGGAAAATTCTCATGGATACATTTGAACACCATTATAGGATCCCAGATGAACTAGCTGTATCAGCCTATAGGCCAGACATCTTAGTGTTTTCTCGGAACTTGAAAAAAGTTATCCTTATTGAACTTACCGTTCCGTGGGAATCAAATATTCCAAAAGACCACAACATGAAGTCGAATAAATATTATAATCTCACAGAAGAAATGATCAGGAACGGGTTCAAGACTCAGCTTTACGCAGTGGAAGTTGGTGCGAGAGGAGTTCCAGCAAAATCTTTGCATCACTTACTGAAAGAATTGGGCCTAAGCAGGTCTGCCGTCAATACATTTATGGAACGAGCTTCCAAGACGGCATTAACGGAATCATACAGTATTTTGTTGGGTAGGGAGAGGAGTAGAATGGTGGATGGTGAGCGTATTATCGCGCAATAAAAAAAATGAGGCCTCCTTTTCTTTAACGAGCCTATTGTCGGTCGCAAGCCCGAGACACCATTCTTTTCATCTGTTACTCATACACGATGGACCCGGCACCCGCACGGTGAATCCATGGAATGCTTAGAAATTTGTCTTCTTCTCTACACAATAATACATATACCACACACTATATACATATTAGAGTTCATGGGCTATCCTGTTCCAAAAGTGCAGGTAAATTTTCCCGCCACTACTCTGCTGATACTATTAACTCTAGCCACCATCGAGGTTCTAGCTCTTCTGGAGCGCGCTGCAGTAATCTGAGATAATGGCAAGGCAACCAATGGTATGACGTTGGTCCCCTGGGAACAGGGACGTGCTCTGGTGTGGGACGCCACGTACGTCGACACCCTCACTACATCCCAACTCCCCTGATAGTGCATAAAGCGGGGGAAATTGCGTAGTCTGGCAAGCGGTGCAATTACATATGTATGTATATATATGGTAGGCGGACTGATTGTGGTAAATTACCAAGTCTGTTGGGGCGGGTAAGTATCCATTCGTGCCGATAAGTCCAGTAGACTGTATCCACAAGTTTTGGGATCAGGGTCGAATTGCCGTAAAACCCAGTCCAATGGCATAGTGTTAGGGACTGATGTCAGTCATGAGTGTCTGATTCCGGTTGATAACATTTATGGACATTGCATTTTATTGCAATTTTATTTTATATATATATTTTTTTAAATAAATGTTAATGTCCTTTGTAATATTTCTCGAGTACGCTGGATACATCGACGAGCTTGCCACTTGTCATGATGGGCCTATAGTAAAGTTGGCTAAATGTAAATTTGTTTCTTTAGAAGCGTGGTTTCTGACCAACCCTGAAGGGGTCGTAATGAAAGTTTTTTTATATTCATTTAACCTTATATCATCACATTTAAATACAACATTATTTTGCCAAATTATATAATAGTTTAAAGCTATACATATAATTTTGAAATTTTAGTATTTTTTTTTTTTTTTTAATTTTGAATACTACTAAGCCATCATTTTAATTTGATAATGTCCACTGGACGGTTGACCAATACGAATATCATTAGTAATATATATTTTTTATATAATTATTATTATTATTTTTGCATAATTTTATGAGATTTTGAATAATTATATTTATTTAACACACTATAGTTAGATATTGGGACATTGCCTTGTCTTCTGTAAAAAAATGGTTTCCGATTACAATGCATTACGATCGTGATGCTACTTTAACCTTAAGTTTGATAGTTAATTATAAAATAACCGCTTGTAATTTTCCATTCGACCAAATTCGGCCTATTATATGTAGTTAAAAACAAAGTCAATCAATAATAATTGAACAAGCAATGGACCTAAAATAGAATTACTCACCATTAAAACTTAGAAATTACAAGTCATTCAGAATTGTTACAAGAGTTATTTTAAAACTAACTTGTTAAGGTGCTGTTACACGAGTAAATAATTGCTCATTAGACATCCGGGCCTGGACGACCCCACTGTCTGTTAATAAATATTTTGACTAAATAACCGTGTAACAGACGCGTAAGCTCTACTACGTGTATAATGTAGAAGTATCACAAGTTTAAATCGAGTTTTGTCCGTTTTGAGGTCAACTCAACCAAAACAAACGTGGAAAAGTTAAGTCGTTAAAAAGTCGTTACGAGAATATAAAAATCAGTGGCCAAAAAAATAAGACTTGCTTTGTACCGGAACTGTGTCAATGTCGGATAGGGGATGGGATTTATTGGAGGGCTTTCATAGATTTAAACATATAAAAAAAATATATCATTTACTTTTCAATACATATTAAATATCTCGCCAAACTGTAACCACAATTCCTCTCGTAGTTTAACCCTTTCAGGACCATAAGAGTATGAAAACTTATTTAGTTATTTTAGTCATGTTAAATAAGTCATGTGGTATCAAATTAACAAATTTAATAACTAAAACACGAAAAATCCAATTGGGTTGAAGTGAAGGGTTGGGGACATATGTGTTCCCTATAGTCGTTACAAGTGACTCTTTTGCTTAAAATCTTTAGATATACTGTTTAGTAGGTATGTTTTGTAAAAAATAAGCATTTCGTTAAACACTTTTATAAGAACAAATCATATTATAGCGCCAAATGAATTATGAACTTCCAATATAATAATATTATATATTATATTCCAATAATAGATATATCATATGGATGTAGTTGTATGTAGTTAGTTGGATGTAGTTTTGCCAGCTTAAAAATAATAAAAGGTTTGTTCCGAGACTAGAAATTATTAAATAATTTCGTAATTTTTTTGACTTGAGACAACCGTGTCCCTGCTGTCGTCAAAGGGTTAATATAAAATAATAAATATTTATAGTCGGTAGATAATTAAAGATGCGCTGGCGCGAACACAAAAACTTTTTTTACGTTAACAATTACATAGTTTCGATTACGCCGATTTGAAATCCAATGTTTTACTCGTATCTATAATAAAGTACCTGGTCATAATAAAGAACCTAATCGTATAAATAGTGTTTTGTAACTATTTCATACATCATTTTTAACCAATTGACTATTTAATTAAATTATATTTTAATGCTGGGGTAAAAGAGATTGTTTAGTATTTGTAGGGACCCGAATAGGGCTTCGGTTTTATTACTAGTAACACACACACATTTTATTTTTATGCATGTATTTTATATATGGTACTGGGTTAACAATAGTGTGGCAACACTGACAATTCGGATTTGCGCGCCTTTGGTCGAAGCTAAAAAGCTTGGCGTGAAATTTAACTTTAATTGTACTAAAAGTGGTGGAAGATCAGCTCCCAGGAGTAGTTTGCGGTCTCCTGAGGGGGTGTGAATATTTGTTCGTGTTTGAATAGCCGGGCCCGGCGGATGAGCGACATAGATTTCGCAAGACATTTCTTGGCGGTTGCAGCTTTTGGTGAGTGCATTCCGTATTTGTTTTGTGGAACCACGGGGGTGTTGCTTGGGTCTATCTCATTATATATTAGTATATCTTTATTCACACCGGAGCCTTGTGATCCTAGTTACCACACCTCTTATTCTTGCACCTTACGCCGGATCTCTTTTCCCGCCAAATTGCGGGGCGGGAAAAATCCGAAGATAAAACAGAGATGTTGTAATTCAATTTAATAAAAACACAATTGTTATGATTATTGAATTGTATTGTATTTAAAAACAGTTGGGCCTGGTTTTGGGCAATTTCTTTTGACAAATTTCAAAGAAAAACTATGAACTTTATGCAAATCGTCACTCTTTCAAAATGTATTTAATGAAACCACCCGAGGTGTTTATGAAAAGCTGATAGAAGTTAAATGGTTTAACGAGTTTGGAGTTAAAATCCCTGTTCATTTCATTTGAGATTCCAAATGAATGCTAATAGTTGAATCTAGCGGTTTAAAACTTCGTCTCGCTTTAATTATAAAGATATTTTTTTTTTGTTTAACTTAAGCTAAAAGCTTTTGAAATAATGAATTTTATTTTAAAGTAATTAAAAGTTTGACGTTTTTGAGATTAAAAATATATATCTATCTATCTTTAATACATTTTGTTTTTAAACCACACTGTTTGCTTCATCAATAATAGTAAAGTAAAGTATCATCACGACCGTTTCCCTTTCGGGGTGGTCAGAAACCACGCTTATAAATAAGCGGATTCACATTTAGCCAACTTTACTATCTAGGCCAATCATGACAAGTGGCAAGCTCGTCGATGTCTCCAGCGTACCAAACTCGATAAATATCACAAATAAATTAAATATTAATTAAACGTATTTATTTACTTTAATAAATATTATTGTGTCCCGACCAGAAATTTAATTCTTTAATTCATTAATAATAATAATAAATTATTTATTTCAAAATTAATTCCATAATTGTTAGTAACATTTTAACTTAGAACTATGTCAGTAGGTATACACATAATTAAAAAGTTAAAAATAAACAGCAAAAATAATAATAATAATAATACGTACCTAATTTAATTTATATAATATACTACACATATTTAATTTACACATTCCCAGTTAAATGAATAAAAATACTAATTATCTTCATTTTCAGGCATCCAAATACAAAATATATGCCTTAAAAACCAAAATAAAATAATATATCGAAGTAATATACTAACAATATAAAAGAATTAAATTATGAAATAAAAATTAAAACTAAATTAGAAAACTAATTATAAATAAAAATACTCACCCATTCTTCCTGTGGCAGTGTGCCAATAACACTTGCAGCGTTTCCCCGCTGCACAGCAATGCTGATTTGCTGCGCGAGAAAACTGCCAGCCCTCTTGTCACATACAGCATTAACCAGGCGCTTAGACAACTCTTTAAAGAACCTAAATAAAATAAATATGCACTGCACTACAGCTTGAAGATGCGTCATGTTATTGTGGTCAAAGTAATACCCATTAGGCACGGCGACCACCTCCTGATGAAGGCAGACTGCTGCAGGGGGGGTAGGCGCCGGGGTCCTCTTAGGTTTTGGTCTGTAGGCCTTGTCGCTTCTTTCGTTGTGCATTACATGAAACACTAGGAGAGTCCACTCCTACTAATCCCTCGTTTCAACACCAATTACAGACGTAACGCATTATTCATCAGGGCGGTCGAGCTCTTTAATGATCTTGACATGGACTTTAAGCGAATAGTGAGTAAATATATTATATTAAAGTTCATGTCAAGATCATTAAAGAGTTCGACCGCCCTGATGATCTTTTTAGATTCATAAATTATATAGGTTTGGTTATGTATATATATAATATATATTTATA
This sequence comes from Tinea semifulvella, assembly GCA_910589645.1. Taxonomy (NCBI): domain Eukaryota; kingdom Metazoa; phylum Arthropoda; class Insecta; order Lepidoptera; family Tineidae; genus Tinea; species Tinea semifulvella. The sequence goes on from OU342604.1 coordinate 5,632,001, forward strand.
CTCGTAAATCTTTATTGTTTTTTATTTTATTTTATCATGTTAAAGTAGCACCTTTTGTTTTTCTGTATAACACTTGATTATTTATAGTTTCTGCGGTGCGTAGCAGTTTTTTTATCCTAAATGTGAAAACTGTTAATTGGCTTTATTGTAATTTAAACATGAACACATAAATGTAACATAGCTGTAAGTTAAATATAAACAAATAAATTTCGAATGCCCAAATAAACCTTTGTACCGACGAAACACAACACACTGCGGCCAGAAACATTTTTTCGAGAACATTTTTAATTTGTCTGACCGCACAAGAATGCGATATGCCTTACAATTTGTGTCCCCCCATTGCGAGACCAGTAGCCCTATTCTGTTACTTGAGAGCAAACGTTATATAATGGAATCCGTTAACTATATATATTTCACGCCAATAAAGTTGATATTCGCACGGTTGCTGTCAAAGTCGAGCGCTTATAGAGTTGAGAATTGAATAATATTTTGTAATTATGACGCAATCTCTGATGTAAATAATGAAATCCACTAATAACGTTTGCGACTAATTAACATAATATCGCTACAGCTTAGTTATTTGACCGATTCGAACTCTCCTCGTTCGCGTATTTGGTCAAGGACATCCTGGTGTGTTGAAGTTTTGCATAGTAGCGACACGTGTCACGTTTAGCGGGACATTAAAAATAAAACAAAGGAATTTAAGCAAAGGAAGTTAATATATTAAGTAAAGTGAAGTTAACAGAACAAGAGAATCTACAATTACATAAGGGAGGGTCGTAAGCCAAAACTTAGCCCTATCACTCTTTATGCATCCGTTGACTGTACGTCCACCACCACTTCAGTCTACACCAAGACAAGATACCAGATAGATGGTGAGACTGCAGCGGTGGTGCACAAAATAAATTAAGAGTCACTGCACGTGGTCATGAAGTGACCGCGTACTATTTTCTATTCAATACTTACCCAAGCTACGGGGGCGACAATATACAATATACACATCCAGTAGGATGAATTTATATATAAATAATTAAGTTTAATATTGAGTTTGGTTGTTAAACAAATAAATTAATTTATTAAGCAGCACATTGCTCGCAGTTAGTTTTTTAAAAGTGAAGTGTCAAAATCTACACTGACAGGTGACGTCTTAAATATGTGCAAGGCAAAGGATGCCGATTGCAGCCAACAATATTTATTCCTTGGCCGCATGTAATACAATCGTTACACACGTAGATAAAAGTCATCGGTGTAGCGGCTGTCAGTATAGTATAAGTTGAGTGGGGGCTACAGAGTCTATTAAAGACGTTGCCTTAAATAGAGCGACCTCTTTACTCTGCCACAATAACTAGAATGAACTTGTTCCTACTATATTTTGTAAAAGAAATATACTTTTAAGTAATAACCAGTTGTTGTGATGAATAACAGCTCTCTGATTCCTAACACACGAGAACAATGACTACACATAAACCTAACAGCGCCACTCCAAATCACGTGCTTCAGTGTTGCCGTATAAAACTTCGCAGTCTCATTACTTAATTTATTCATTAACTAAGTTAAGTTTATCGTTCTTAAATTAGCAGATGTTTTTTCATTTTGTCGACTTTTGGGTTCTTCTTAATTCTGACCAGTCTGGTAGGGTAACCGCTGTACCAGGTATTGTAATCTCATAGGTTATTAATTGATCGTTGTGGTGTAGTTCTGTATATGTTTTATTTTGTAAATCTGATATAGCTGAGTTTTCCTTGCAGATTCCTTTCTTAGTCAGATTAAACATTAGCAGGTCACCGAAATCTGCTAAGCTGCTGGTCTTCTGGTAACAGCTTACTCTTTGAACCACTTTGCTGCTTAGTCTTCTACTAGCAGGAGTAGAATCATTCAAAACAATTAAATTAATGACGTTTCCTAAAGCCTGTAATAGGTTTACGGGAATAAAGATATTTTGAATTTAACTTTTAATTTCCACACCTTATATACGAGGTGTAACAATTAAGTAATGAGACTGATTATATTGCCGCGATTATGGTAACCCTGCGACCTTGAAATTCCCTTTCCCTTCTCTCGGCATCCTTCCCCTCTCCATTGATATATTTGCCATCGCTCTAGCTTGTTTAGTTCGCCTGCTCTGTCGTGTTGAGTAAACGTGTGTTCGTGGTGCTCGTCACGAAAATGGAAAAACGAAATCAAGAGCAACGCGTCGCGATAAAATTTTGCGTCAAATTGGGCGAAACAGCTTCGGAAACGTACGCTAAAATTGTAAAAGTGCATGGTGATAGTGCTCTTAGTCGTGCCCAGGTGTTTCGATGGCATAAAGAGTTTAAGGAGGGGCGTGAAAGCGTGGAAGACGAGACGCGGAGCGGGAGACCAGTCGAGGTGCGGACTGACACGAATGCGCAGCGTATGCGCGCCCTGATCCGTGAAGATCGGCGTTTAACAGTTCGAATGTTGGCGTCGGAACTGGGTATGAACCGTGAAACAGTCAGACAAATTTTAACTGACGATTTAGGGATGAGAAAGTTGTGCGCGAAGATGGTTCCAAGGAACCTTTCCGAGGAGCAAAAGCAGCATCGATTGACCGTCGTAGAAGACTGTTTGGAACAAGTGGAAAACGATCTCACGCTGCTTGATCGAGTTATTACAGGCGATGAGAGCTGGTTTTTTCAATACGACCCGGAAACCAAACGCCAAAGCTCACAATGGTTGTCTCCGCACGCCCCCCGCCCGAAAAAAGCTCGCATAAGCAAGTCGAAGGTGAAAACGATGATGATTGCCTTTTTTGATAGCCGTGGAATCGTTCACAAAGAATTTGTTCCACCGGGGTAAACCGTAAATCAAGTCTACTATCGCCAAGTACTCGAAAGATTGCGAAAACGAGTGAAGCCAAGACATCGCTCGTAACTGGATCCTTCATCACGACAACGCGCCGTGCCACACCGCCCTCAGCGTGTCCCAGTATTTGGCATCTAAAGGGATCGCCGTGTTGCAACAACCGCCTTATTCGCCCGATATGTCACCCTGTGACTTTTTTTTGTTCCCTAGAACAAAATCGGTGGTCAAAGGAACCCATTTTGAGTCGATTGAGGACATCCAGGCGGCCGTGACGAGGGTACTCGCGGACATCCCAGTCGAAGCGTTCCAGAAATGTTATGAAGCATGGAAAACGCGCTGGAATCATTGTATAGCTGCCCAAGGGGACTACTTAGAAGGGGATGACAGAGTTGTAGAATAATTTTGAAATATACGGTTTTTATGGAATCAGCCTCATTACTTAATTGTCACACCTCGTATAGTAAATATGTACTTATAGATATGTCTATACAAATGCGGCAATGAATAATCAACTAAACAATTAAATTAGCTACATGATAAGCCAGTGTTCACAAGACGAGTGTAGCTACAAGATATGCTATTATTACTTGATGGAGTTATTTCAAACAATAATGTCTTGGATAATGTAGTCGTGTTTACGTTGAGAACTTTAAACGTCCGGATTAGAGGAGATATGCTTTGTACCCAAAGGGATCAAATATGAATAACTACATTTGTAAGTATATAATTGTGTATGTAGATGAATTGGTAGCGTTTCGGCTGACTTGGTTGGGAAGTGACGATAGCAGTCTCTAGGACTTTCTAACATATCGGTGGTCTTGTTCTTGGTCTTGAAAAAAGCAAGACCAAGTCTGCAAGACCAAGACTAAGATTGAGCAACACTATGTACAAATAAATTGTGTTTATTATTATGTATGCGTCTGTAATAGTTGATTCGGCTAAGTATCCCATCCAGATTCCTCAATTTGCTTATTCTTTCCCTACACTAAAAATGTAGCCACATCGACTAACGTCACTGTTGTATCTGCGCGACGCGATGCGACCTAGTTGTGTCCAGCTTTAATAAACTGACAACCTTTGAACTTACAGGGCTAAAATCAGTGAATCCAACCAAAAGACTAAATAATAATAATTATTAAAGTGCAGTAAAATAGTGTGCTTTAAGATCTGTGATCTTTGTTTCCCCAAGTCGTACACCTTTGTCTACTGATTGCAGCTGTTTTATCATCTCCTAGTTTAGAATAGCCCTAAACGAAATGGCAACAAAGATATTTAATAAACTTCCAGTTACTATAAAGAAGACGCTATTAAAACGGATTAAATTAAGAGTAAAATGTTAATTTAATAGCGTTAGCCTGGTTAATAAATGTTGAATGGTTAAAATTAAATGGTTAAAAAATTGAACAAAATAATACCTAGAAACTAAGCTCGAACAAGTCATGTGAATAAATAATAAACGAAAATAAATATAGTATTTGTATGCTAGAAATAGCGAAACATCTTATATAATTACCTACATATAACAATTTAGATTTCTGTACCTACCATGTTTCTGACAAATAAACAATTTCATTTAATTTGTGATGATGTAGTGTAGTGTTTGAAAGAAGAAGGATGACAACCGTGACGATAAAGATTGATGATGAAACTCTAGAACATGTAAATGAAATTATATATTTGGGCAGTGTTTTCACTGCGGATGGGAAGTATGATAGGGATGTTGAAAGAAGAGTGAACGCGGGAAATAGTGTTAACGGTGCCCTGGGGTCACTGATCGCCAGTCGAAATGTAAGTTACAAAGCTCGGCTCGCCATACACAATGCCATGTTGGTACCAACACTTATGTATGGAAGCGAGACGTGGATATGTCAGAATATGCATGAGAGTAGGGTTAATGCAGTAGAAATGAGGTCGCTGCGTCGGTTATGCGGCGTCACTTTGGCGGACCACATACGTAACGTCGAAATACGAAAAATGGTAGGTATAAAAGAAAGCATAGGCACAAAAATAAGGAAAAGCATGCTACGATGGTTCGGGCATGTTGAAAGGATGAGCGAAGAAAGATTGACGAACCAGGTATATAATGCGAAAGTTGTGGGTAAAAGAGGCCCTGGCAGACCAAGACACACGTATCACGATCAAATAAATAAAACACTAGCTGAAGGAGAATTAAAAAGCCTTCGTAACAAAAGGGCATGTATGAAGAGGTTGATGAATGTCGATGAAGCGAAAGAGGTATCTCGTGATCGTGTCAAGTGGCGCTCAATTGTCTCTGCCTACCCCGTAAGGGATCTGGCGTGAAGATATGTATGTATGTATGATGATGATGATTCTTATTATTATTATTAAATACTTTATTGCACTTTACTTAAAAGTATGTACAAAGACGAACTTAAAGCCATTTCGGCTTTTACTACCAGCTAACCTTTGGGTCAGTGAGATAGTATAAATACCTATGTGGGGTGCAATTCTAACCAATAAACTACATAAATACATTATTATAGTAGATATACATATATGAAGAACGCTTTATCGATCTCACGCTGAATGTTTATGCCTACTTAAAAAGTTTTTATTTTGACATAGTTTGGTTGAAGTTCTTTACGAAAACAACGCGTTATTATTTTATTACGCCTATAAATTTTGGGTCGATTTTTTGGGCAAACAAATAATCTGTATTATTTTCATCCAAAACCAGATTTTGGGAACTTAAGCCGTTTAGCGGTTTTATAAAAACCACTAAAATAGTTTGTATTAACCGAGCAGAGAGAAAATATTATATTTTACAAATATAAATTAAAGTTTAGTTAATTGCGCCATAGATTTTTTATTTAATGGAATTTTCTACCTATAATGTATACATGAATGCCAGAAAAACTAAGGTACTAGTGTTTGAAAGAAGAGCAAACGTGACTTTATAGATCGATAATGAAAGTCTAGAATAATTAAATTATATCTGGGCAATGTTTTTACTGCGGATAGGAAGTATAATACGTTAAAAGAAGAGCGAACGCGTGAAATAGTATTAACGATGTCTTGTAGCCCTATTCCGTTACCTAGTCGCCAACGTTATTAGTGGAATTCGTTATTTACGTCAGATATTGCGTCATAATTAGAACATATTATTCAATTCTCAACTCTATAAGCGCTCGACCTTGACAGCGGCGTTGCAAATATCAACTTTAATAGCGTGATATATATATATATATATGGTTAACGGATTCCATTATATAACGTTTGCGCTTAAGTAATAGAATAGGGCTACAAGACATCGTTAACACTATTTCCCGCGTTTGCTCTTCTTTTAACATCTTATACTTCCTATCCGAAGTAAAAACATTGCCCAGATATAATTTAAAATTTAAAGCTCGTCATACATAATGCCATGATAGTACCAACACTGATGTATGAAAAGCTAGACGTGGGTATGCCAGAATACACATGAGAGTAGGGTTAATGGGATCACTACCTCGGATATGTCTGTCACTTTGGCGGATCGTATACGCAACGTCGAAATACGCAAAAGGGTAGCAAATGAAAGAGATAAAATTATAAAATGCATCTTCCGATGGCTCGGAGATATTGAAACAATTAGTTTCGAAATAAAGATCGACAAACCGGATACAAGAGCGCTGACAGACCAAGACTCACCTATTGCACGTTTAAATATTTAAAACACTAGCGGAATGTGCATTATAGAGCCTTCAAAACAAAGGGGCATGTATGAATGTCGACGAAGCGAAAGACATATTGTACGATGGGAAGTTTGAAAGCACGATGGGGGATTATACACACAATTATACTATTAAAAACACCAACCATACGATTGCTATAGCTCTTATTATTCCTAAGTTGACAAAGAGACCAAAAAGTTCCTTTAGTCGATCATAGATGGCGTTATTATAGTTGCACACAATTACAATCTCAAAAAAACTGACAAATCTTTTTTTATTTAACTGTGGTCTATCAAGTTGTCTATTGCTAGTGGAGGTTAGGTGGTGACAAAAAAGGTGTCATATGTTTTTTTAATTAAGCTTTAATTCATTCAGGCCCCGACAAGTGTGCGATGACCTTATATTGCCATGTGTAAGCGACCTAATATTGTGTTCCGTACTAAACATGGTAAACATCACTGTTTCACTGAACTTGTGAAATATTACACCCCAAACGTGTACGACAATATTCCTTCACACATACATACATTCATATTTCATACATACATTTACGAACAATGCTATTCATGATCTTATATTCTCACATTGCAATTTGGTAAAGTATCAGTTTTTTTTTTAAGAATCGGATTCACATTTATCCAACCTTTCTATAGGCCAATCATGACAAGTGGCAAGCTCTTCGATGTCTCTAGCGTACTTAAGACGAGAAATATCACAAATAAATTATGGTGTCCCTGCCAGGAATTGAACCCTGTATGTCTGCGTCTTAATCACTGGACTCGCTAGACCACGAAGGCAGTTTGAATTTTAATATGTGATACATATAATTGGCTCATTATTTTATACATAAATGGACTTTATCAAGCTTCTAAAACACAGAATCCTAGATAATCCTTGAATCTCTATATTTATGGAGAATTTGGCACATTCTCGCCACGCTGGCCAGACGGGACTTATGTTTTTTTTAAAGTTTTTACGTCATTCACTAGTTTGTATTAGTGGATCTGGGGCTTCATCGTGTGGAGAAAATAGTGAGGAGACGAACGTTGTCTCGGGCTTGCGACCGACTAATGGCTGGTTGGTATACAAAGGAGGCTAAATTAATAAAGAAGATAAATGGCTCGCTGGTGCTGGATTGATCGTGTGACGGAAAGAGAGTTGAGAAGAATAGCGACCGACTATAAGTTGGTTTACAAAGGAGGTATCCTTTTATTTATTCGCAACAAGATAGTCACCATCCACCATTTTGCTTCTCTATCTCCCAGCCAAATACTCTGTATGATTTCTTTACAAAAAGCGTATTCCTCATCGGTAGGTATTTGCCGAGTCGGGGACCAATCCTGCGACATTTAATTTAAAAAAACAAAAACAAAAAAAAAGTATATTCAAACTGAAGATTTTTTATAGAAACATCTACGGCATGCGATAATATTGTTTTTATAATGAACACCACGTGTGACACCGCAACCTGATGGTAAGAGGACGTGAGGTCCAATAATAAGAGCAACTGATGCCAGCCACTAACGAATGACATCAGTCTACCATTATGCCGGCCTAACAAGAACACTTCGCTTGTAGGGCCCAAGGTTATAGGAATCGGGAAACACAGGCTGGGAAAGCATTCCACATCTTCAGAGTACGACAGATTTAAGAGTCTCCAAACGCGGAAGGGCTACGGTATGAAGACGCATATTGCGTGTGCGTGTGGTTGGGTTGTAGAATAGGGAAGATTATGGATAAGGTTATGAAGCTCTTTAGAACACTCACCATGGTAGGCCAAGATTGGGTAAACTGATGCCAGCCACTAACGACCGACATCAGCATCTACCACTACCACTGTTTCACACTTTGTTTGAAGGACTCCAGGTTGTAGAAATAAAAAAACACTGGCTGGGAAAGCATTCCACATCTGTAGCGTGCGAAAGATGTGGGACTTTCCAAATTTAGAGTCTTTATAATAGGATGTGGCGTAAAATAGGTTGGTTCCTGATAATTTACCAGATTTGAAGCTCGTTAATTGCTTTTTGTTCAGTACTTCAAATAACCACGCGTACAGTCTGCAAAATAAACATCTATATTATTTTTTGAAACAAAAATTAAATATACGATACGAAGACGCTTGGAACTAGCAAGCAACGTTGGCCCTTTTTTATACTAGCACGATATGTGACCTTGCGCCCACGGGAATCATACACTCAATACTGACATCAGTCCCAAACACGGCTTGACTAGGCATGGCGGCAACTCGAGCCTGATCCCGAAACGTGTGAATACACTTCACAGGTTCTATCGGCACGAACGGTGGATACAACGTGGACCCGACAGACTGGGCAATTTACCACCATCAGTCCGCCTACCACCTATTTGTTGTTTTCGTTGAAAGTATGTGCCATTTGTAGGGCTTTGTACTTAGTGCATATAAAGTTATTTAAAAAAAAACTGACTGTGCGTTAAAAGTATTCAATTGTCTTTGTCAAATTCGTTTGCTTTAAAAAAAATGTCACCAGTGTTCTGCCTACATGCACATACTTTATTGTGGTCGGAGCTTCATAGAAAACTGGCACATCTCCTTTGAATGAAACTTGGTGGGTTTCTGTTGACTGTACAGATTTATATTTGCATAAGTCTTCATTTATATGTAAAGGAGATATTAATTAGGTTTTCGCGAGCTTCACTATTTGCTTCCACGTTACCTTAATTAGCTAATACCTTGTCTAAATGAACGTGGTAGTAAACTATAAATCAACAGATAATATCGACTATTTAATATACAGCGTATAATTTATTCAAGAGCAAATATTTTAATATGCTAATCTAGAATAAAAATAATGAACTACGTATTTTTTTTATTTATTATTCAGTAATAAAATCTTAAGTTAAGGTGCAGAGAAGTTATCCTAAAAATATCGCCACTCATACACAGCCTAATCAAATTGGTAGCGAGAGGTCGATGATCGCGCGAACGTTGACTTATGTAATTATTTCGTTATCTATATCTTCTCTCAGCTGTGGGCGAGATCAATTAATAATAACACTTCCCAGCCTTTAGGTATTTATCTCAATGGATACCGCTATTTTCAGACGCGGCCTGCATAACCATGCAATAGTATATCTCTGATATATCGACACTACACACGTCACCATAGTATTGTCCACATTTTATTTTCATAATATAAAAGAGAGAGACTTATGAATGTTAGAAGTGCTAGAGCGTGAAGTAATTCTGACAAAATAGATAATTAGAATGCAATCTTTAATGTTGCCAGAAAAAACATATCACCAGACATATTTAAAATGGTAACATTTATGCCTTTCAAAGATCACTCGAGGAGAGCCGTTTCATAGCCTGGAAGGAATAGTTGAGTGGAGGAAAGGTCTTAGAATATGGGATAGGACTCCGTATTCTAGGGGGCTGTAATGATGATAAAGGCTAAATTATTTAAATTCTTTAATGCACTTAAATAAATAGTACAGAGGCGAGCTATAATGCCAGTAGGCATTCTTTACCAGCTAACCTTAGGGATCGAGTAAGGCGATAGGCAGGATGAAAAAATAAGAAATTTAAATTATACAGTTAATAAGTTATTTAACTAATTATAATATACTTCACATTATACCTAATAAATAATTAATATTATTTATTTATTATATTAATAGCTACCCACCTGTTGTTTTGATTAAAATACCTTTATTTATTGTAAATATTTTTAATGTTAACTGTTTTCACTGCGTATTGTATCTTTTTTGTATAACCAGTGGAAGTAACTGGGATCCTAAATGACAGGTCTAACTTAGTTAGACTTAGTTTAGGAGTCAGTGTGTTAATGAATTTGTTAATTGTACTTTATTTTCAGCATTAGGATCTATGATATATCATAAAATATATATAAGATATATATTTTATGCATTAGGATCTATGATATATCATAAAATATATATAAGATATATATTTTATATATATTTTATGATATATCATAGATCCTAATGCTGAAAATAAACATCTACAACTTTTACATTAACTATTATTAATATTAGTCTTTAAAACATACTATTCCTATACGTAAATTGTACTTTTATGAACAATAAAATATTTTGTATTTGTATTTTGTAAACCTACATACAATTATACATATTATTACAGTTATTGAAATATTGAAGTAATATACAAACAGTATTAAAAAATACAATATAAATTACAACTATTAAAAGTAAAAATTAAAATAAATATAAACTAAACCTAATAAAAAATAAACTATAAGTAAAAAATGTCCTCTAGAGACGACCCTTCAGGGACCCTTCTTCCTTTATGTTATTGAAATAGTGTTTTATTCTATTTCTTCAGAAACGATGTGGTTATCAAACGTTTGATTGATGAATATATTACAATTATAACCTAAGTTGTAGCTGCAAGAATATTCCCGTATAGCAGAATCTTGATGTTGTGTCGTATACAAGAAATGGACCCCCGCCAACTGGCCTAACAGTACAACTTGCCAAGAACATAATATACTAGGACACCATATGGGTAGATATTTAGTGATGTCTAATTGTGTATGTATCGATATCGAGAAAAAATACTACGTCCACTGCCACACACTGAAACACTGGACGAATCCGTGCGTCGTCTGGCCGAAGGAATGTTTGCAAGAGCAAAGAGGTCAAATTTCCCACTTGTGAGAAATTTGGCATCGCTGCACGCCAGACCTCCCGACGATTCACGGCGCACGATTTGATAGCCTTATCACGTTGGCATCCCGCGGCCTCCGCCGCGCCTGCTCGTATTAAGTTTGACCCGTAATAAAGGGTTCACACGTCCTGCCCGTAGTCACGTGCAGCGAATCTTGCACTGATATTATGATATATATGAAGATATATGATGTAAGTATATATTAATCCTATTAAATTAAATTTTATAATTATAGTATTATTATTATTTCTATGATTGCACCTATAATTGTTTAAATTTGTCCCTAAGGTTTGGCTGTCGGATAATGTCTTCGGGCATTAAGTCCGCCTTTGTACTTTGTGCAATAAAGTTTTAAAATATATGAATCCTACTCGTACTTCTGTTAGGAGGCCAACACTTTGTTACAGTTACCGTCTTCACCGGTAGGGGGGCGGAGTCTGAGATGACTACTCGATCGATACTACGTTGACATTAAGGGCCGGATTCGTAGTCAGATCTAAGCATGACAGCTCGCCACACAAGGAAATATACAAGGCTCCAGAAGACTGGGGAGTAGACTTAAGTCCTGTCTTAAGAACCTCAGTTGGTTCAGAATGAGCACCCGATCCTTGTTCTGGATAGCGACAAACAAATTTTAAACCGTCATAATGATAGCAGACCTCCGACAGGCATGGCGCCTTAAGAAGAAAAATCATGAGTCCGTGCTTCCAAATGTCAAATGTTAAATAGAAAAAACTGACAGTTTGTCATTTAATAAAGAAAGAAAGAAAAATATATTATTTGTCACATATCAATAAACACAACTTAAACAAATAAAGACTGGTAGTATACACAAGATGTGTGGTGACAAATAGAGAATTCAGCCCTAAGTAACATTTTCCTCAGACTTTAACATACTCCTCACTGTACGTACATCCATTACATATCCATGTTTTTTTTTATATACTAGCACGACATATGACCTTGCGCCCACCTGGTGGTAAGTGGCGCGCGAGGTCCATGAATGTTAGCAACTGGAATTAGACACTCCTGACTGACATCAGTCCCTAACACTATGCCGGCTTGACTGGGCATGACGGCAATTCGAGCCTGATCCCGAAACTAACATTGTAAACTTGCCACAGCTTGAAACAAGACTTACGGAAAACGGTTGTAGTAAGTGATGCGTGTTATATGATAACCTGTACATTTATTTACATTGCTTTATTTATTCATAGTTTTAGCGCGAGTTTAGCCAAGCTTAAGTCAATATTATACGGATATCAATTACTACTATTACGATCGCTGGTTTGTTAACTTCTTAGTTTTAAAAAATGCGAGTTAATGTAACGTTGACGTGAAATAAATTAACTACAATTTCAAGACTATCGATAGTTTATAGAAATGAGTGACATCACTAAAGCCACAATAAAACCTATTGTGTAGCAAACAATATATAAATTTAAGGTCAACGCACTTTTATATAACGGAACATAAGTTATACGAGTACATCTATCCAATTTTAACGATTGGAACTATACATTTTTGGTTTCGGCGACCAGGCATTAAATCGCACTAAAGCCAAGCTCAATACGAGTCGATTCCGAGCTGACTAAGAATGCAAACTGATGAAAATAAAATATCGTAGTTGCTTAAGTCTAATATAATAATAATAATAAATTCTTAATGTAATAATGGCGTTTCATCATCAACATCATCCTGTGTCTGTATCTGGATGTAGGCCTCTTTCAAAGCTCGCCACTACACTTTTTTTTTTAATACTAGCACGACATGTGACCTTGACAACTGACAACTGGAACCAGAAACTCATCACTGACATCAGTCCCTAACACTATGTCGGCTTGACTGGGCATGACGGCAATTCGAGCCTGATCCCGAAACGAGTGGATACATACACGTGGTATTTCGCAACCAATCATCTGACGGGAGGTCGTCCCACTTTGCGTCGTCCCGTACATGGTCTCCACTCTAGAGCATGTTTGCCCCATCGGTCGTCAGTTCTCCGGCCCATTGACACTTCAGCTTGCTAATTTTGTGTGCTATGTCAGTAACTTTGATTCTATGACGAATATCAACGTTTCGAATAATATCCATCAGAGAAATACCAAGCATAGCTCTCCATAGATCGCTGATCAATGTTGTTAATTTTTATATATTTAAAAAATATACAGTAAAAATTAAATTAAATATAAACTAAAATAAATAAACTATATATATGTATTTTATATTTGGGTAAGTATATATTTATTTATCTATGTATATTGTATTGCATATGTATGTAATTAAATTGTGTTTTATATAGTAATAAATAATTTCAACTATCTATTTTCTTCGTAACCTTCTGCACCCGCTTATTACATAACTCAGTCACAAAGGTTAGTTGGTAGAAAATGCATTTACGGAATAAAGCTCGCCTATGTACCTGCACTTCTTTTGGTTTAGTACAATAAATGTCCTCTAGTGATGACCCTTCAGGGATAGTCCCAATGAGACTAGCAACATTTCCCCTTTGTATAGCGAGGCCAATACGTTGGAATTAATTGCCAGCTTTCCTGTCTCCAGATTTTTACGTTCTCCTTGCCCAACGCTTGGCTAAGGGCCACCAAGGGCCCATTGTCTCGACCCCAAACGGCGCACAAAATAAAATTACTGTTTAATAAGGCGATTGTTATTTTTAGCCTGAAAAACTTTCTCAACTCTTTACCATAACGAATAATTAGTAGTCGTACATTTGTTAATTGGACAACGAATACGTTTGTATTCGAAACGCGATTTAGAAAATTTCCCGAACACAATCCGACTTCGAATTCAAAGCCAATTGTAGCTACACTTTACAATTATATATTTAGGATTATAGCCATTGTTCTTAAGGTCTAGGCTACTGTATTGCCTGGCAATTTTGATAGATGGATAGTTATAAGTGTGGCCCCATTGTTTACAGTTGGACCGGAAAACGTAGATTGCCTGTGCTATGGATTTACATCCGAGAGAGCATTTTCATTTTGTTGGAAGTGTTGTGAGAGTTTGGGAACTGCAGATCTATTCTTGTTTTGTTTTAGAAACGTTATAGCTTGGATTAGAAGTCTAGATTAATCCTATGCAACTGGCGTGTTGGATTGGTCGGAATGTTTTACGATGGGTCCATGGTTCGAGGAAGCGTTATATTGTGAGCTCGGGGAAAAACTCAGCTTTGCGACGGGTGACCCTTTGATTAGATAATATTTCGGGTCCCCGGCACACTATGCCCATCGGGCGGTTATAATTTTAGATTTTTATCTTTAGTTAAATTATTTTATTTATAACTAGCTGTCCCGGCGAACTTCGTACCGCCTGACAGTCAATGAATGTACCCTCGGTCGGTATGCCCCACAAAACAGCGCTGATGCGCGCCACCTATCAGACAACAGTAGTACTATGTCAGAAACCTTCGCCGATGTTCACAAAGTTTCATCCCGATCAGTCAAGTTGTTTTGAAATGTATAGGGAGCATACATACACACAGACAATAATTTTTATATACAGTGTAAACTCCATGTAACGTCACTCGATTTAACGACAAACTCCCTAAAGCGTCGAAATCAATTGGCTTTGGTTGGTTTAGCTTGTCTTCCAATTCTGATTTTTCTTCTCTCCATTTGACGACAACTCTATAACGCCATAAAATGCACAGTCCCTTCAGTGTCGTTATATAGAGTTTACACTGTATATAGATCTAATGTTTAATATTATATTATGTACTTGGAGGTACCGGGTTCGATTCCTGGCCGGGACACAAAAATATTGATTAATGTCAATAAATACATTTATTAATATTTAATTTATATGTGATATTTCTCGAGTTTGGTACGCTGGAGACATCGACGAGCTTGCCACTTGTCATGATCGGCCTATAGTAAAGTTGGCTAAATGTGAATCCGCTTATTTATAAGCATGGTTTCTGACCACGCTGAAAGGGAAACGGTCGTGATGATACTTTACTTTTATGAACCTAAATATTTTTTTCAAATATTTTTTTATATTTACAAAAGTATTGCTGTATTAGAATTGGGTCCACGAAAAAGCATTGGATATTGTAGAGGGGATTTGTGACATGCACGTGATTGTGACATGCATTCCAGCTACTTCGAACTTTCGGATTACGTCGCCTTTCTTCTTTGACACTTGTTCTAGTTTCATAGAATTTATTCCGTAAATAATACTGGAACAGATTCCTAAATCCAATGGTTTGTTTGACTTTTATCATATTGAATATATTTATTTTCAGTTTAAACCTTTTAAAGAAAGAAAGAAAGAAAACATTTATTTATTAAAAAACAGCTTAGACATAACAATTACAAAAAAAAAATAGTAAAAAACTTAAAATAATATTACTTGGTAAAAAGAGTAAAGAAAATGAGCTGCTATGACAAATAGGTGTTCAGGTCAGCATAGGCTGCAACAGGAGATGCTGCAGCGCTGATTTTCACTGAGCCCTTTAACAAAACCAATAAATAAAAAATCAATAGGTGTAACTCTCAGTTTATGATATTTACTGCTCTGTTGTAGTAAGTAGTATGCGAGTAGTATTGTAGTGTAGTATAATTATAATAATAAAATTCTGGGTTCGATTCCCGGTCGGGTCACAGTAAAGGTAAAAAAAAAAAGTAAAGTATCATCACGACCTTTCGGGGTAGTCAGAAATCACGCTTATAAAGAAGCGGATTCATATTTAGCCAACATTACTATAGGCCAATCATGACAAGTGGCAAGCTCGTCGATGTCTCCAGTGTACCAAACTCGGGAAATATCACAAATAAATTAAATATATTTGTTTTAAATTAATAAATTCTATATAATAATTAATATTTGGTATCCTAGAGACATCGACGAGCTTTCCACTTGTCATGATTGGCCTATAGTAAAGTTGGCTAAATGTGAATCCGCTTTTTTATAAGCGTGGTTTCTGACCACCCCGTAAGAGAAACGATCGTGATGATATATATATTTTTTTATTTACCAAACAAAAAATATATTCAAATGAACATAAATCTATTAGGTGTACCATAACTCCGCTTCGCTTAATACAAAAAAACACCGTAATAATAAGTTATTTTTGCGTGTCTATTTGTTCAGTTCTTCAGACACAAACAAAACGCGGAAACGAAGTGAAATTTTCTCACAATTCACTGTCCCCCACGACAAACTCCTCTGTCACTTAAATTGACACTTTTTCGTGCTAAAAAGATGTTATTATTACTGCTTTACACGTATTTAATGGTTAATGAAAGTGCGAAGACGTGTCCTCAGAAAAGTTGATGACAGTAAAAGTATTTTTTTTTATTTTATTTTATATTTATATTTAACTAAAGTTACACAAATTTAAGATTCAGGTGTTATTATTGAAAATAAATTTAAATATACGGACCACTTAAACCATAAATTTGTGCGGTAACTTCTAATTGACCCTTTATGTTTTATATTTATTATTTCCAATTTTGTTATTAATCGTTAGTTATCCTTTAATAAATAAATAATTAAAATAAATAAAGTAAAAAATGAGCACACATGATGGCATTTCTAAAACTTATCAGAAAAGAGTTTACAGTTAAAACGAAAATTTATTTATCCCATTCATTAGTACGAAGCCACTTGCAATATGCATGTTCAGTATAGAATCCCTCTTAAGCAATACATTGTCAAAGAATTGAAAGCATTCAGAGATCTTTTACTGCGTATTTAGCATACAAAGCCCCAGCAATTTCACATCGATGTCCGTACAAACAACATTTAGACTTCTTCAAAGTGACTGCTCTCAAATCACGTAGATCTATACATGACCTTTTACTGTTACATAAAATAGTCAATTCACATTTCTCTAACAGTACTACTGCTGTTTGTAATATATAAATAAATAAATATCATTTCTGAACGAAGCCTTAACTGTCAAGTTCTACAAAAAAATCATCGCTGTATTTATCTTGCTTTAAAATTAATTTGAGTTATTATATTGCCGTGAAATTATCCTACATTTGTTGTTCACATAGTGTTTTACCTCAATTGATATTATCTAGAAGAAATTCTCCGGTTTCAAGAAGTACCATCCAAACTTTGTTCGGACACAGCGTGCGGTCGTGTTTTTGTTACCCACTATTTATATTTTACAATCTGTTGTCAAACTTAAATCTTAACTTCAGTTATTCAAGCTTCTCAAAATGAACAGAAAATGTGGAAAATGTAATGATGATGTATCCGAGGGCCCGACGTGTTCAGTGTGTAAAAGTTTATTTCACTACACATGCTCGGGTGTTACAGAATCTGGATTTAAAAAGCTGGGCGATAGGAAGATAAGTTGGAGGTGTACAGAGTGCAAAAAAGCTGAATCTTCTCACAATACAAATACAATCTCTCCAATTAGCAATGAGACCTTGATGGAAGAAATAAAGCGTGTGAGTTCCAAGCTTGGTCCATTGGACTCTATAGCTACAGATATCAAGTTTATGAAAGACGAACTGGTCGAACTGAAGAAATCAGTAGATTTTGCCCACACAGCTATTGAAGATGTAAGGAGTGAGTTTACAGCAAAAATTTGTGAAATGGAGAAGCGCATTGAATCACTGGAAGACTTAAAACTCCAGCTTAGGGCCTCTAATGATGCCCTAGCTGCACTGAAGCGTGAGACTAGCAGTTGGGACAAGTGGTCACGTCAGAATAACATTGAAATAAAGGGGGTGCCGGTTAAAAGAACTGAGGATTTGTTTAAAGTTCTTGACAAAATTGCTGATAACATAGGTTATGAGCTACCTAAGTCCCAGATCAATTATATCTCTCGTATACCAGTTTACGGCTCTAAGGAAAACAAATCTATACTGGTGAGCTTTGTAAACAGGTACATAAAGGAAGAGTTCATCGGGTTTGCTCGCTCTAAAAGGGTCACTACTGCATCAGACATTGGGTTCCTGGGATTAACGCAACGAGTCTACATCAACGATCATTTGTCCCCAGATATGAAGACACTACTTACTAGGACAAAGGAATTGGCTAAAGAAAAAAACTTTAAATATGTTTGGGTGAAATTTTCTAAAATCCATACGCGTAAAAGTGACGGCTCCCAGGTTATTGTTATAAACTCAGCCAGTGATTTAAACAAAATTTCATAGTGTGTTTCTCAATTCTTACTCTTATTTTAAATTATTGCATTTTAATGTGTCTTGTGTTGGTTGTATATTGTCTGAGGCTGCTGACATATATGGTTGTAATAATGGTTGTTAAATTATATTTATTCTGCTGCATTATTAATCACCCAAAGCATCACTTTGTCCTTAAAATAATATTATCAATATTGCCAGTTTATGCCATTTTAAACAGCTCAGACAGTGTACTGCTAGCATCTATAGTACGCCCTAAGACCAAGGTCATAAGGGTAACTATTGTATGTATTTTCTCACTGCTTCACTGTTGTAATTTACTGACTCTGATTAATTTTGATCTTAGAGTAAATATTGTATCACATGCTACTTTGTTCTACTATGATATGGTTATCACCAATGGATCTCTTTATTTATATAATTATAGTATATTTTTTTGTTCTTTTCTAGGCAACACTGCGAAATGTTTATGTTTGGCTATAGGTTTAGCTTATGTCATGTTGATTGAATTGATTGTTTTTGTTATTGATATCAGTGATGGTGTGTTATTACTTATTTACTATTTGAAGCGACAAGCATTTGTTGATTTGGTAATTGATCAGTTTCTGCCATCTGAAGTCATAATTTTGTGCTTGTGTTTGGTTTGGCAATTGCAAGTGAGTGGAGCAAAGCTAATTCCTGTGTTACGTGATGGGTTTGTGTGTTTGGGCGAGTATAGTTTACTGTCTATCAGCTGGTGTACGAGGGTATGGGATGACACTATGATTCATTTGGTTGTCTTGGTGTTGAAATCTCTGATAAGGTATCCCTTTGCGATAATGATTTTTGAGGTTAGGTGTGAACAACCTGCAACTTTATATTTTGAGGTTACTACATATCTGCTCATTTATACTAGTTTGTGCTTCTATCTGTGCTACTCTGAGAGTGCGTCATTACTGATATTTGTAACAAAATGCGGGGTAATGGTTTCTAGTCTGGGGGTTTTGAAGGAAAGTTCTCTGGGTGCACTCCTAACTTATTTAATAAAGTGGTTAAGTATTATGGGTCTAGAGTACTGCTTCGGTATGTTTTCTTTTAAATCGGGATTCTGGGTGGGCTTAATGGTGGTTGACTTAATGGCTGTTTGCTTAAATACTGAACTCAATCATGGTAATGTTGTTGCCGTGCTACTGCCACATAGATATCACAAGGGGTGCCGTTATGATGCTGCAACTCTCATACAACTTTAATGTCAAATACAACAAACGGTCTAAATATATTCTACCAAAATGTCCGTGGTTTACGTACCAAGACCAGCCAGTTTCGAAGAAACATTAGTCTATACAGTTTTGATATTATTGCAATTACTGAAACTTGGCTGGTTGATGGTATCGCTGATGCTGAACTGGTTGATGGTCGATATTCTGTCTGGCGACGTGATAGGAACTACTCATTGACTAAGCAAAATTTGGGTGGCGGTGTTATGCTAGCCGCGCGGAACCATCTAAACGTCACGCAGCGTCCGGAGTGGAACTCGTCTGCTGAAGACCTGTGGATCTCTGTGGCATTGAATAGATTTACCAACCGTGTAATTAATCTCCATGTTGGAGTTCTCTACCTGTGTGACCAGAAAAGTGGAAATTCTTTTTCAGTACAATTATCAAACTTTTTGACAAACTTAAATAGAATTGTTTTATCGCATCCCATGGACAAATTTCTTATCATGGGTGATTTTAATTTAAGTGATATTTTGTGGCAGCCTGATGGCCCTGTTCAAATGTTGGCTACAAATGCTAGGACAGCGGACGAAATTAACTTAATAGATGAACTTAACACTTGCGGACTGTGTCAATACAATGGCGTACTGAATGCTTATGGAAAAATACTAGACCTTACTCTCTGTAATGAGGATATTGTTGTTATTGATAGTGATACCCCCCTAGTGCCTATTGATGTTTACCATAAATCACTTTTAATAAGTTTAGATATGCCCGATCTTAAACTGCTGGATCCAGCTCCGCGCACTATTTATAACTACTTTAAAGGTGACTATGACCATATTAAGAAAGAAATATCTGATATTGATTGGCTAAATAAACTTAAGGGTATTGACCTTGAATCAGCTGTAGATTACTTTTATAAAGCCTTGTATTCTATAAGGGACAAGTATGTTCCTACTAGGGTCAGCCATGCCAAAACCTTCCCTCCATGGTACTCTTCTGTACTTAAGAAGGTGTTAAAGGAGAGATACAAGTTTTTGCGAAAATTTAGAAAGTATGGTAATAAGGCTGATGAGCTATCCTTAAAATTTCTTAATGGAAGGGTAAAGATTCTGGAGAGGGAGTGTTATGGGGAGTACATATGTCAGGTGGAGAACAGTATCAGTAAAAACCCTAAACAATTTTGGGCATACATGAAGGGAATATCCAAATCTAACACCTTACCTAATAACATTAGACATGGTGGGACTATAGCAAGTTCTGGTGTTGATATATGTAATTTATTCTCCGATTACTTCCATTCAACCTTCCTAAAGCCTCAAAATTTAAATGTTTCTGATAATGATCTCCTAGATAGCTGTAGCGTATCCGATATACATTCAATAGAGGTATCCACTCTGTCAATTGTCAAAAAATTAAAGGCCCTTGATGTTTCCAAATCTGCTGGTCCGGACCTCATACCTGCTATTTTTCTAAAAACCTGTGCAGATGAGCTGGCAACACCATTATCGTTACTCTTTCAAAAGTCTCTGACTGTGGGTGCTGTACCAAACCTGTGGAAGTCAGCATTTGTTACACCTATACATAAAAAAGGCAATAAATCATTGGTTGAAAACTACAGGCCGATATCCAAATTGTGTATTATTGCAAAAGTGCTTGAGAAAATCGTTCATGAACAGGTCTATGATGCTTTAAAGAATTCATTTTCGCCTACACAGCATGGCTTCCTAAAAAACCGTTCAACTGTATCAAATCTAGTGCTACTGAACGAGCAGTTAACAGCCAATATGGACAGAGGCCTTCAAACTGATATTATCTATACAGATTACAGTAAGGCCTTTGATAGAGTCGATCACAGAATCTTACTTCAAAAGCTGCTTCATTTAGGTATCAGAGGTGACCTACTCAGGTGGTTTACATCATACTTGGATAATAGGACGCAGGCTGTGGTGATAAGCAATTATATTTCAGGTTGGACTCAGGTGCCTAGTGGAGTTCCCCAGGGATCTCTCCTGGGCCCCTTACTGTTTGTTATGTTCGTCTCTGACATTGATAAATGTTTCCTAAACTCAAATGTCCTCTGTTTTGCAGACGACATGAAAATATTTAGACACATTGAAAGTGTTAATGATGCTGAAGCACTTCAAGATGACTTGCAACGTCTTGACATATACTGTAAACAAAATTTGTTGGATCTAAATGTATCAAAGTGCTTACACACAACCTTCAGCAGAAAAAGAAATCTTATACAATTTTCATACTCACTTAAAGGCTTGAATCTGGGAACGATGGATAGTGTCAGAGACCTTGGGGTTATCCATGATAAAAAATTGCTTTTCGATCAGCATGTTGATAGTATTATTAGCAAAGCGTCCAAAGCTTTAGGTTTTGTTATGCGTGCCTCTAAAGAATTTAAAAACATCAAAACCATAAAGATTTTGTATTGCACATATGTTAGAAGTCATTTGGATTACGCTTCACAGGTGTGGAGTCCAAACTACATGGTTCACATTAACCGCATCGAACAAATTCAGAAACGTTTTGTTGCCTATATCAATTTCCGTATTAAATCACAGACTCGTGACTACATTCATTCGTGTCAACGTTTACATCTGCTACCATTATATAAGCGTCGTGAGGTTGCTGACTTGGTATTCCTGGTCAAACTGATCGGGGGAGTAGTAGACTGCCCTTCGTTGCTGTCCCGGCTGGACATAAATACACCAGTGCGGACCAATCGGTACAAGCCCACTTTTCGCATACCAATGGCAAGCACTAACTACAGACAAAATACATTTTTAATTAGAGCTTGTAATACTCTTAATGCATTCATTGATGAAACTGATGTTGATATCTTTCATGACAAAGTGATGGCAGTGAGAAATGCGTTTAATTTAATGTTCTTTAAACGATAAAAGTTTTTTTTTTTTTTTTTGTTAATGTACAGTTATTAGTTTATTGTATGAAGTGATAGTTTGTAGATGATTTCATCGTTCACAATATGTATTATTCTAACACTACTAGTGAAAACTTGTAAATGACTTTCTGTTTCTATTTTTGTATCTATACTTGTGAATTTAATGTCAATAGTTTTCCTTAATAATAAATAAAAATAAATAAATAAATAAATAAGTTTGCTGGTGGAAGGATTGACGAGTTGAAAATATATCCAGGAGTGGAGAGATATATAAAGATAGCCAATAATAATAGTAACCAAACAACGTGTTTACCATCATCAGCCTGTGTCTCTCCACTGCCGGATATAGGCCTTTCCCAAAGCTCGCCACTGCATCATCCATCTGGCAGGGGTATCCACACTAGAATCCGTTTGCCTTATCGGTCGTCGGTTCTGCAGCAGATGTGCCCGGCTCATTGCTACTCCAGCTTGCTAATTTTAAAAGCTATTACAGCAACTTTGCTTCACTAACGAATATTAACGTTTTAAATTCTCTCCATCAGAGAAACAACAAACATACATATTCCTTGAATTTGTTGACCAGACCCACTGTCAGTGTCCATGCCAGTGTCTGCTCCGTACGAAATTCAAAATAATGAGGTATGGACCAAAGGGATGTGTGGGGTTCCAGAATGGCATCTATCCTAGCTAAATGTCTCGGCTTCTTTGCTGAAGTTGGCAGCGCCTAGCTGAATAGTTGTATTCCTGCATAACTTCGAGAGTAGCGTTTCCCACACAGATTGGTTCTGTTTAACATAATCATTGAACATGCCTTTCGTCTTGTCCAAGTTCAATCCGAGATCAAGTATTTAAGCTGTTTAACATCCTGCTAAAACCCTTGTGTATTTTATTATAATATTCAACAATTCTACTTGTCTTTCAGAGCTTCAGTTGAAAACATTATACAGTAAAATTCAGATCGCCCTGACCTAAAAATGGAAATCTATCGGAACAAGCATTATGTAAATATCCCAGCGTGTCACCTAAATAACTTACTAAAACTCGTACAAAATAAATCAATGTGCACATTGAATAAATCACTCTCCCACAGTACTAAATTACTTGTTCGTGGACTGGAAACGTGTAAACGATGCTCCGGAAAGTTAGTGAAATCTTACGTCTGCATAATATGAACATCAACGTGGTTTGAAATATTTTTTCGTTCCGTCAAAAGAACGAGGGACCGCGTCGAGACGTGATTCTGAGCCCTAACATTTTTATGTAATTTTTCACTCTTTCGTGTTATCTATTATCTTTTACACCTCATAAACATTTCGCTGATGTTAATAAGTTCAAAATAATGTTTCTAAAATAAATCGCAATTTAATAGTTCCCATAATGCAATTCTTTTATTTATTAGTACATCATCCCTGCCCCCTAGAAAGAGTCCTAGACCTCCACTGTTAGAGATGAGCCTTCCACAAATTTCTATATAATTGGGCCGCTGGCCAGACTGGTTGGTAAAAGTATCATCACGACCGTTTCCCTTTCGGGGTGGTCAGAAACCACGCTTATAAATAAGCGGATTCACATTTAGCCAACTTTACTATAGGCCAATCATGACAAGTGGCAAGCTCGTCGATGTCTCCAGCGTACCAAACTCGAGAAATATCACAAATAAATTAAATAATAATTAAATGTATTTATTTATATTAATAAATATTTTTGTGTCCCGACCACGAATCGAACCCGGTACCTCCGAGTCTAAATCCACGGACTTAACCGCTAGACCACGGAGGCAGTAACTGGTTGGTAAGGGTCTGATATATTTTTTTTAATGGCAATTAATTAACGATTTCACAAGTTGGTATTAGTGGAACCAGGACCGGCAGATTAACGTACTCTCATGCCGGGGGGTTTGAACCAGGATTTCAAGGAAAGCGTTCTTATAACCTAGCCACCACCACGTCAGCGTCTTGTGCAATAAATAAAAAAGGAGGCCTACTTTGTCAATAAGTCGGTCAAGCGAAAGTCACCATTCTTTCCTATCTCTTTCCCACACGCAGTAAACCCGGTACCAGCACGGTGAATTCATGGATAGCTTAGAAATTTGTCTTCTCTCTCTTTTTTAACACTGTTTTCGTAAAATCCAATATGAAGAATCGTTAATTGACAAAAAAAATTACAAAGTAATACTTGCCAACCCATCTGGCCAGGTTTGGCCATCACTTCAGAAATATGTTCTGCAATGGCAATTTCCAGCAGTGGAGGTCCAGGACTCTAAGGACTGTAATGATTAAGAAAATCAATATTTACGGTAATCAATTATGATTTATTGTGTTTATAATTTTGGCCGGGAAGAATTTGATGGCAAGTTTTATGCAATAAATAACCATCAATCAACGGGACGAACCTGACATTTGACGACAGAAAAATTAAGCAAAGAATCGTTTTTAAAAGCGAACCATCATCAATCATTGAGTTCTTGGCAATCTTTCAATGTCTACTTGCGAACAAAAGGTTTCATGCACTAGGAATTGAATCTAATTTGATTACTTATACTATTGTTTAAATGCAAGGTTTTAAATCAAAAAACAGTTTTAATAAATTGATTGTAAAATTAAATACATGCTTATAAGCGGTGGTGGCTCGGTTGTAAGACACGTTTCTTTAAATCCTAATAAGCATGTACCAATGAGAAATAAACTTTTCTTAGGTACATTTTGACCTTGATTTACAATATCACCGTTACCATGGTTCGGAGAGAAGGTTAAGTCGTCGGTCATGGTGTACCATAATACAAACTTGTGGAATCGTTAATAAATTGTCATTGAAAACTTAGCGTGACAAGCGTTTTGCGAAATTTCTCGAAGGGCCGTCTAACACTGTGATCTTGGGGCTGTCATGATGAAGATAGTTGCGACACCCAAATACCTCAAGGATAAATTTGACTATTTTTCTTCGTTTCACGACAAATCCCTTCGTTCTTCTCACAACTCACTTCTCTCTGTTCCCTTGCATCATTCTGGATTTGTTTCAAATTCTTTTACAGTTGTTGCCACAAATTTATGGAAGTCAAGCGTCTACCAGATCTTCGTTCAAAAATGTGTCTATCTACACTTTCTAAATAGCTCCCAACAATGTTAATAAGTGTATATATGTATATTTTTGTGTATGTATTAGTATTTAGTATATTGATATTACAGTATATATAAAAGTATATTATGTAAGTATATATAATTATGTTGAAATTATCCTACTATTAATGTTTATTTCATTGCACCTATAAATGCTCTAATTTGTCCCCAAGGTTTGGGTTTCAGAAAATGTCTACGGGCATTATGTCCGCCTTTATACTTTGTACAATAAAGTTTTTAATAAATAAATAAATAATGATAAAAAAAAATGTGTTCAATGCCCTGATAAAAATAAAATAAGTACAAAAAAACATGATTGTTGCCGATTAGAACAATCCCACATAACTACGAGTATAACTCGACAAAGTTAGCCAATACAGATTTTTATTGCATTAGTACGATTATGATTTGATTGTTATGGCTGATGGGTAGGAATGAATACATATATTCTTCTGATTACGTATTATCTATTAGTAAATTAGATGTGTTTGTATGTTATGTTTTATATTGTCTTCTAAGTTTTGTCATGTCTTTTTGTACTTTTTTTGGTTGATTGTTTTCACTGTTAGATCTACCAGATCATTATTTCAAAAACTGGTCTACTCAATAGCTCCAAACAAAATTTGTAAGTTGAATATATGTATGTTTATTATTGTGTATGTAATAGTTTTTATTATATTTATATACATAAGTAAGTTTATTATCTTAGTATATGTTTATTATTTAGTTGAAACATTGTTTTATATGTAATTGTTATGTAATACTTTCATTGCACCTACAGTTCTAATTAGTCCCAAAGGATTGGCTGTCAGAAAATGTCTACGGGCATTAAGTCCTCCTTTTTATACTTTGTGCATTAAAGTTTTAAAATTATTATATATTTTTGTCTTTTAATTGTTAACCCTTTCATGGTTTTATGTTGTATAAAATTTTTAAATATTAAATTTTCTACTAATGCTGTTGGAGTTCCAAAAAATTGTATAAACACAAAATACCTAATAAAAATAAAATCGTAACGAAAAGCGAAAAATAAAAGCTATAAAGGCCAGAAATAATAGCTTTTCACTTTAAAAGTAGCTTTTAATTACAACCAATCAAAGGGAAATAAAATCGAATGTCGAAAATTGAAATAGTACGCTTGACATTTTTATCAATGTTTTTCACAATGTCCAACACAATGTTTTCAAATAAAGCCCGGATTACATGGAGATTATTTTTTTTTTCAAAAATTATACGTCTAACCAGATTCGATTCGTCTAACGGTTAGGTTCAATTCCTGGTCAGTACACAATAATTTATTTCATTTATTTGTGATATTTCTCGAGCTTGGTACGCTAGAGACATCGACGAGCTTGCCACTTGCCATGGCATAGGCCTATAATAAAGTTGGCTCAATGTCAATCCGCTTCTATAAAAAAGAAGCGTGGTTTCTGACCACACTGGAAGGGATACAGTCGTGATGATACATTCTCTACTTTAAAAAAATAACTAAATAGTAATTGATCAAAAAAGCTTTAAAAAATTGTCAGAGTGGTCGTGGTCGTCACTAGAGTGTAATTGGCCGTTACCCTTAACAAGCCGTTGCCACTCCTTTCGAACTGCAGCCTTCCTGGCGCACTCATAAGGGGTTGATCTATTGCTGCTTTAACCTGGTCAGTCCACCTCATCGAAGACCTACCACGCATTCTCTTGCCATCGACTTTTCCCTGAACTATCTGGCGCTCAATGGATGTATCTCCACGCCGCGAAGTGTCCGAAGCAAGTAAGAATTGTTAGATTGAGAAAAAGCGTTGTCTTATTCCCAGTTCCTTCAGGATGGACTTTCGGAGAATAAAAAATGTAATACCTACTATGGTATTACAATGGGGGTATATTCTCTCGATACCCACAAATTCATAAAAGAGCTGGGTAAACGAATTTTTCAAGAGTGTGGCGATCCCAAATGCCATAACTACCTAAAACAGAATATGTCGATTATAATTCAACGAGGAAATGCGGCGAGCGTTTTAGGTACCCTCCCTGGTGGTAAGCCCTTAGTTTATTTTGTAGAATAGTTTTAATTTCATAGGTATTTTTAGTTTCAGTTTTTTTTAATTCGTTTTTAATCAATTTTATTTTAATATTTTTGTATCTAAGTACTTCAAATACCTACTTCTTTATTTGTTTCATGTAAACAGCCGTTAAGTCGATTTAAAATTAATACCCTATAAATCGTTTTTTGATGGATGTTCGCGTTTCCACGTGGACATTATACAGATAATTTAAGATAAATGGTGTGTGTATAATATTTTGTTTAAGAGATTTCGGTCGTCCGCCATATTGCAATACAAATACATCATCACCTCCCCCAAGGCTTGCCACTGCACACGGTCTTTTGCAACCCTCATCCAACCCCCACCAGCTACCCTCTTTAGATCATATAAGACAAGCTTCAAATCGAGCTATCTTCAAAAATTTAGTATATGGGTACTTTTTATCAACCTAACTTTTTCATTTGCAGCAACATCATTATTTCTATATTACTTCCTTCATCGTTTAAGTGGTTTATTTGTATATTTATTATGTGTATATAGTATATATATATATATGTATATTTATGTATGTTTTGTAAGTAAATTTTGGTATGTATATATTGATATATACGGACTTACTTAATATTGCACCTACCATCTATACTGTCTAAATGTCCTAAACGTTTGGCTGTCAGAGAATCATCATCATCATCAGCCTGTGTCTCTCCACTGCTGGATGTTGGCCTCCCCCAAGTCTCGCCACTTCACACGATCTTCTGCCACCCTCATCCATCCCCCACCAGCGACCTTCCTCAGGTCATCTGTCCATCTGGCGGGGGGTCGTCCCACTCTGCGTCTTCCAGTACGTGGTCTCCACTCCAGAACCCGTCTACTCCATCGTTCATCGGTTCTGCGGCATATGTGTCCAGCCCATTGCCACTTCAGCTTGCTAATTTTAAAAGCTATATCGGTAACTTTGGTTCTTTGACGGATGTCAACGTTTCTGACTTTATCTTTTAGTGAAATCCTGAGCATAGCTCTCCCCATAGCTCGCTGAGCGACCTTGAACTTGTGGACCAGACCTACCGTCAGTGTCCACGTTTCTGCACCATACGACATTACTGGAAGAACCACTGGTTGAAAACTTTTGTCTTCAAACACTGTGGTATGTTCGATAGGAAGATGTGACGTAGCTTCCCGAATGCTGCCCATCGTAGCTGAATGCGAATGAAAGCGGGTTTACGCTATGATACATTTCTTTTACTGTCTCATATGACCGTAGATTTAGATGCAAAGGTCTTAGGTTCGATTTCTAGTCACCACGACACAATAATAAATTAAATTTATTTGTAATATTTATCGAGTCTGGAGACATCGACGAGATTGCCACTTGTCATAATGGGCCTATAGTAAAGTTAATTACCCCGCAAGGGACACGGTCGTGTTTATATTATTTTTCTATTCTATAATCTACCTAATTTATTTTTATTTTTTATAAATAATATAACTTATTTATGTAGTGTATATACATATATATTCGTATATAATTTTAATAATAAATATTTATCATATAACTATTAAGTTATTGATATTCTTACTGCCTCCGTGGCCTAGCGGTTAAGTCCGTGGATTTAGACTCGAAGATACCGGGTTCGATTCCTGGTCTGGACACAAAAATATTTATTAATGTAAATAATTACATTTCATTAATATTTAATATATTTGTGATATTTCTCGAGTTTGGTACGCTGGAGACATCGACGAGCTTGCCACTTGTCATGGTTATTGGCCTATAGTAAAGTTGGCTAAATGTGAATCCGCTTATTTATAAGCGTGGTTTCTGACCACCCCGAAAGGGAAACGGTCAAGTAGAGTAAATAATAAATAAATAAATATTTCCAGACGGTCACACAGCGCCATCTAGTTTCCGTGGTAAGCTACGAGGCGTGTGTTACGGAAACTAGATGGTTGATAAACTACATATTATACTTTTTTTTTTGTAAATATATACATATAAACATCCAGACCAAGACAAATTATACAATGTACAACTTGCCCCCGGTGGGAATCGAACCCACGACCTCCCGAGTTCACGGCAACGTTTGTTACCACTAGACCACGGAGGCGGTCAGATCACTCTACTTCTTTTTATTAATATTCCACGAGTATACACTAATATTTTAAATCGATATATTGCACTTACCTCACATAAATGTTCTCGTTGTCCCGAAGGTCTGACAGTCAGAGAATGTCAAGCGACATTATGTCACGCCTTTGTTTATTTTATGAAATAAAGTTTCAAATAAATTAGTCTATATCTTAATGTGCGATGAAGTTCGTACCACTTTGATTTCCGTATACTCCATGGCATGCTGATTGCCGACACACGTGTCTGGATCACTGCCACTTCAGTATTATAATTCTGAAGGCTATGTGAATCATCATCAACAGTAAAGTCGACGCACCCCACCTACTGTCCCGTGTTCGTGTCTCTGTGCCGACCAGGCTGCCAAGGGTTGGCAAATATGATCTATTCATTCTACGACAATCTAAATCCAATTTGGGTTACCGCTCATCACTGAACCGTACATGTCGTCAATACAACATATTTTCACGAAAAAATAATGACAGTCTAGGACATATTTGCTAATTCTTTGCATGTTTTTAAGCACAATGTATTGTCACTGCAGCGGATCCTGGCTGGGACTGTAAACTGAACTGCTGTTTAACCAATTTCGATCCTTGGAATTGTGTTGCTTGATTGTGGTTGTATCATGTTCTTTTGTTTTTGCTTAGATTTACTTAGTTGTTGCAGTAATTGTATTGTGTTTTTGTTTTGGCTACTCAAAGGCCTAGTTAATGGATACTGTAATAGCATGTGGTGGTTGCCTGTAATTGGTGCAGCATCTGTATTCTGTCTTAGTTGTAAGTAAAAATCGATGTATCTTTTGTTGCTGTCACTTTTGGCGATCCAAATAAATAAATAAAATAAAATAAAATAATCATCATCTGCCTGTGTCTCTCCACTGCTGGATGTAGGCCTCCCCCAAGGCTCGCCACTTCACCCGATCTTCTGCCACGGGGGGTCGTCCCACTCTGCGTCTTCCATTATGTGGTCTCCACTCCAGAACCCGTCTACTCCATCGTTCATCGGTTCTGCGGCATATGTGTCCAGCCCATTGCCACTTCAGCTTGCTAATTTTAAAAGCTATATCTGTAACTTTGGTTCTTTGAAGGATGTCAACGTTTTGACTTTATCTTTAAGAGAAATCCCGAGCATAGCTCGCTGAGCGGCCTTGAACTTGTGGACCAGACCCACCGTCAGCGTCAAGAAGAACGCACTGGTTGAAAACTTTTGTCTTCAAACACTGTGGTATTTTCGATAGGAAGATGTGACGTAGCTTCCTGAATGTGAACTGTGAATGTATATGTTTAATTCAACCCATGTATAATTATTAATCGCATTCCAAAAACATTTCTAAAGTCATAAGAAAGAGTTTCCCCATTTCAATTTCATATCAGAGGCGGTAAAGGTAAACAATACAGTCGTTTACTCTATAAACAATCCGCCCTGTTATGACAAAACGCTGTAAAGGAAAATGCATTATTACTTCTACACACTATTCCAGCGGCAATGCGGTTTTACCGCGTAGCTATGGGGTGACATTATTCTTCATTGGAATATAGGACAATATATTCTAATTACGGGAACGCAATCTTCAATTCATGGAGGACACTGACTCCTGAAACACACACAAATAGTTCGGGAGGATCAGAGGATGCTAAAATTATATACAAAGCATTAATCAATTAAAAAAAAAAAAAGTGCTGCCAGAATGAAACTTATCTTACTGGAAATATTTAAAAAATACTCCTCCTCCTCCTTAGTCGGTACCCCACTGATGGGGATCGTGACTCCGTCGCAGACGCAGCTCATCCACCAGCCGTCTCCAACGGTTTCGGTCCTCGGCGTAGTGGATGGCCTGGTGTACAGGGATGTTCAGGTGGTCAGTCACCTGACTGGACCATCGCTTGGGGCTTCTCCCTCTTGTTCTTTTACCGTCTACCTTGCCCATGATTAGAAGTTTTTATAGATTATCGTCTTCTCTTCTTGCAATGTGGCCAAAGTATTGCAGAATTCGGGCAAAGCAGACGGTAGAGAGTCTTTGCTCCCTGGTCAGCTTGAGCTCTTCGAGCACAGAGATGTTAGTACGTCGTGCGGTCCAAGGAATTCTGAGCAAACGACGCCAGCACCACATCTCAAACGCATCAATCCTCGCTCTATCCGCGGCTTTTATGGTCCATGTCTCCGAACCGTACAGAAATATGGAGAAGACAAGTGTTCTCACGATGTGAATTTTTGTCTTTCTGGATATGTTGCTGTCATCCCATATTCTGTTAAGTTGGGTCATCGCAGTTTTGGACATTCCAATTCGTCGACGAATTTCACCTTCGCAGCCTCCCTTATTACTAACAGTGGAGCCGAGGTATAGGGAATCGTCCACGGTTTCATAGGCATCAAGGTCTGTTGTGCGCGTGAATTTGTGAGATTTGTCGACTACCATCAGCTTTGTTTTGCCTCTGTTAATGAATAGGCCAAACTTTTCACTGACGACCTCCAACCGATTCAGAAGCTTCACCATTTCATTTTCTGACGAGGCAAACAAGGTTGTATCATCGGCATACCGTAGGTTAGAGATTTTCTTCCCACCAAATGTTACACCGCCCTCCCAGTCTTCAAGAGTTTTCCGCATGATGTGTTCGCCATATATATTAAAGAGTATTGGCGATATTACACATCCTTGTCTTACCCCTCTCTCAAATTTAAACTGGTCTGATGAAAAATACTAACCATTTAAAAATGCCTTTCGAGGTTTGGATAGTTATAGCATTATTAGCGTTGCGCAGTTGGATTAAAACATCGACATATACAATTCAATACAAAACGCAATCTAAAAACGTGCTGTTTGCCACGTGTACCTAACTAACTTTAGAGGCCAATTCTCAAGAAACGATAATGTCACACGCGATATTTATCGGAAATTCTGTCACAATGCATACAAAAAGATTAGTTTCACCCGATATAAATATTAATATTAGGCGCTCTCGAGGCTTGCTAGCTCGCGACAGTTGGTGCAACTACATGACTTCGATTGGTTTTGCGGGAACGTTTTATAATATTAATAATAATCTTTATTTCAGCCAACAAAATACAAAAGGCCCATAGATATATATTCATTAAAAACTAAAACATATAAAATATAAATATACACTACACTACAGCTTCCGCATCTTCATGTTACTGTGATCAAAGTAATACCCTTTGGTTACGGCGACCACCTTCTGATGAAGGCTGACTGCTGCAGTAGGGTCGGCGCCGGGGTCGTCGTCGTTCGTCGCTTCTTCAGTGGTGCATTTCGAAGGCCCAAATGAACCTATGTACCGTCGAAACAAAACACCCTGCGGCCAGAAATCTTTTTCAAGAAGATTTTTAATTAGTGAGAGCTCATCGATGATAAAAACAAGAACACTACATAGACATCGTTATCTTCGATGGTTTATCATCATTTTGCCGTAACGCATCCAGTTTTTCATTTCATCAAGCAAATATTGCTACATTTATTCAGAACGATTCTCCCTTTGAAATTGTATAAAGTAAAGAAAGGTTCATTTGATTAAACGCGTATGATGTTTTGTCAAATGAGATGGGTCGGCTGGGACAAAGGGGAAAAGGGCCAAAGGTTCAATGTTTGAGATTTTGAAGAGTTAAATTTATCAAATCAAATCAAAATATTATTATTTTCCAGAATACTGATAATGTGGTCTTATACATAATTTCCGACGCATTTTACCGCTAGCGGCATGAAAATATTAAACATATCAGCTGCATATAAGCTGCGAGGCTTGTGTTACGGAAACTAGATGGTTGATAAACTACATGTTATACTTTTTTTTTTTTTTTGTAAATATATACACATTATACATATAAACACCCAGACCGAGACAAATTATACAATGTACAACTTGCCCCCGGTGGGAATCGAACCCACGACCTCCCGAGTTCACGGCAACGTTTGTTACCACTAGACCACGGAGGCGGTACATACACATATATAATAATATATACTTAATACTTTTAATAAATTATATTTATTAAAGAGCGGATGTAAAAACGCTATATATATGTTGAACATATTTACATATTGATATTCATTTATTATTATTACAAGCCAACACTTACAGCTAGTGCCAAACATGTAGGCTCTTAGTCAATAAATATGTATATCTTAGTCAATAATATGTATTTTAAATTTACTATGGTATATTTATAATTGACTTAAACTATTATTATTATTTCTTACTCTGCACCCATTATAATAATTTCTCACTCTCCCAAAGGTCAGTTGGTAGAGAATACCAAACGGTATTAAGCTCGCCTGTTTACTTTATTTTGTATTTTGTGTGCAATAAAGAATTATGTTATTATTATTATTACGTAATGTGAATTTTTAAAGAATCTCGGTATTTAACTGGTTAACCTAATAATAATAATGTTCACGGGCCTCGGCCGAGTGACCATCAAGTCTCTTTAACTCCAAACTTTCTGACTATACGGCAAGTATTAACGATTGTAGCTTTTTGCGATTGTCTGTATGTATCAGTCTACGTTAATAATTTTAAGGCTGTAATGTTTTGGGTATTACTTATTTGAGTTGGGATTTAAGCTCTATTACAAGGTCTCTATCGAACAAGATTTATTTAACCGCCTCCGTGGTCTAGTGGTAACAAACGTTGCCGTGAACTGGGAGGTCGTGAGTTCGATTCCCACCGGGGGCAAGTTGTACATTGTATAATTTGTCTCGGTCTGGGTGTTTATATGTATAATATGTATATATTTACAAAAAAAAAAAGTATATGTAGTTTATCAATCATCTGGTTTCCGTAACACAAGCCTCGTAGCTTACCACGGAAACTAGATGGCGCTGTGTGACCTGTCTGGAAAAAAATATTAATAAAAAAATATTTAGTATTTTTTTTTGTATGTGTAGTTATTAAGTTATTTTTAATTATTTATTAAGAAAAACTATTGACATTTAATTCACAAGTATAAATACAAAAATAGAAACAGAAAGTCATTTACAAGTTTTCACTAGTAGTGTTAGAATAATACAAATTGTAATCGATGAAAGCATCTACAAACAAAAACACTTCATGCAATAAACTAATAACTGTACAATAACAAAAACTATTATCATTTAAAGAACCTTAAGTTAAACGCATTTCCCACCACTATCACCTTGTCATGGAAGATATCAACATCAGTTTCATCAATAATGTATGAAGAGTATTACAAGCTCTAATTAAAAATGTATTTTGTCTGTAGTTATAGTTATGCGAAAGGTGGGTTTGTACCGATTGGTCCGCACCGTTGTATTTATGTCCAGCCGAGATGCAACGAAGGGCAGTCTACTGCTCCCCCGATCAGTTTGACCACGAATACCAAGTCAGCAACCTCACGACGCTTACATAATGGTAACAGATGTAAACGTTGACACGAATTACACGTTATGAGTGTTAGGTACGGCTATGTCTATTAAATATACTGTTTTGTTTTCTTTGTTTATCAAAGTAATGTCAGGTCGGTTGTAGTGTACTGTTTTGTCAGTTATAAGAGTTATTATTATCTTTTATATTAATGGAATGCCCAAATTGACAAACATATTGAAGGTCACTTTGGCGGACCGTATACGTAACGTCGAAATACGAAAAAGGGTTGGTGAAAGTATAGCGACAAAAATAAGGAAAGGCATGCTACGATGGTTCGGGCATGTTGAAAGGATGAACGAAGAAAGATTGACAAACCAGATATATAACGCGAAAGTTGTGGGTGAAAGAGGCCCTGGCAGACCGAGACTCACATATCACGATCAAATAAATAAAACACTGACTGAAGGTGAATTAAAAAGCCTTCGTAACAAAAGGACATGTATGAAGAGGTTAATGAATGTCGACGAAGCGAAAGAAGTATGTCGTGATCGTGTCAAATGGCGCTCAATTGTCTCTGCCTACCCGCAAGGGACCTGGCGTGAAGATATGTATGTATATTGATGGTTAATGCGTTAACATTATCACGTCAATACGCGTAAATCCCTAAACACCTAAAATAGCAACTTCTTTACGACGAATTGCGGCGTTTCCAATACATCTGAATACGGTAGTGCATAACAATACAATGAATTATGCATGCCGCATGAGAATCGCTGTAAATACGCGGGTACGCCCAACAAAAGGGCACTTCGATCGCCTTTCATCCCTTGTCCATCATTTTGAAAGAAAAAATATTTTCCTAAGAATTCCAACGGATACATCATGAATAAATTTCTTAAGTAAAGGCTTTCGCGCCGCGATATTTTTTATGTGAATTTTGTTCCTAAATTATGCAAATGGTTCTTAAAGGTAAAATATATAGATGTGGTGACATCCTCCGTGGTCTGATTTACACACGATTTTTACCGGGACACAATATTTCATTTAATACATAATCGTCAAACTGCCTCCGTGGTCTAGCGGTTAAGTCCGTGGATTTAGACTCTGAGGTACCGGGTTCGATTCCTGGTTGGGACACAAAAATATTTAATAATATAAATAAATACATTTAATTATTATTTTATTTAATTGTGAAATTTCTTGAGTTTGGTACGCTGGAGACATCGACGAGATTGCCACTTGTCATGATCGGCCTATAGTAAAGTTGGCTAAATGTGAATCCGCTTATAAGCGTGGTTTCTGACCACCCCGAAAGGGAAACGGTCGTGATGATACTTTTTTTTTTTACATAATCGTACATACATAATTTTACGCCAGATCCCTTGCGGGGTAGGCAGAGACAATTGAGCGCCACTTGACACGATCACGACAGGCTTTTTAATGCATCTTCAGCCAGTGTTTTATTAATGAGATCGTGGTATAAGAGTCTACCAACCCGTCTGGCCAGCGTGGCAAGTGTAGGCGAATTTCTCCAGATATATGTTCTGGAAGGATAATCTCCAACAGTGAAGGTTTAGGCCGCTGTGTCCTAGGGGCTGTCATGAATGAATGGATATGAGGCTTGGTCTGCCAGGGCCTCTTTTACCCACAACTTTTGCATTATAAACCTGTTTCGTCAATCTTTCTTCGCCCATCATGCCCGAACCATCGTAGCATGCCTTTCCGTATGGCGAGCCGAGCTTTGTAACTGACATTTCAACTGCCGATCAGTGACCCTAGGTTAGCACTATTTTCCGCGTTTACTCTTCTTTCAATAATTACTTACCTAAACATTCAAAATGGCCGACCTTATTCGTAAAATATCGACTATACATATATAGATAACATAAGAACACTTTCCTTTAAATCCTAAAAAGGTCGGTTCGTCCCGGCATGTACCAATGAGAAATACACTTTCCTTACGTACGTTTGTAATAGATTTACAACACCACTGTTCCCGTGCCTCGGAGAGCACGTTAAGCCGTCGGCTCCGGTTCCACTAATGCCAACTTGTGGAATCGTTAATAAATTGACATAAAAAATTGACATCATATCCTCGCCAAGCCGTCTGGCCGGCGTGGCGAGTGTATGCCAGATTCTCCAGTTCTGGAAGGCTCATCTCCGTGTAGGTCTAGGACGCTATGTTCTAGGGGCTGTAATAATATAGGTATATATATATTTAATATTCAAATATGATATTTTTACATTCGCGCCATTATGCACGGACATGTTAAGTGCAAGTTTTTGTTTCGTAAATTAATTGACTTTGAATATTGTTGGTCAAAAGTGGTGTTGTTTTGTTTAATAATGTTCTACAATGTGAATCGTTATGGAAAACGATAAATTGGACTTCGAATATGGAACACTAGTTGCAGTTTATTTTTTGAGGTTTTCCCGCGCTGTGGACTCCCATATTTTACTCGACGTGTTTGGGCTATAATGCCGCGAGTGACTCCAATAAAAGCATCAAATTCTGCAGCATCTGGAATTTGATGATGACCTCATTAACTCATTGGCAGTATGGGCCAGACCCTTTGCCTTTCCTATCACCTCATCCATCATCAATCGGGAGAAGAGAACAAAAAAAAAACAGTTTAAGTAAGGAATAAGGAATATAACTCAATTACAAATCAATAATCAAATACAAGTAGCCCAAGAAAATTTAAAATTCGTGATATACTTTTGAACAGCACTCATTTTGAAGTTATAAAAATGTGCGTTATTATTTCCTATAAAGTTGATATTACATTACACAAAAGTACACTCGAGCGCTAGCGATGCTAAAGCTATAAATGCTCTTAAGATATTATTTTAAGATATTTGAACAGTAGTATTTGATGTTCTAAATTATGCAATATAGTATTCAGTATACGAGACGACGTGGTTGACATATTTGCATATTACATTGACTAATTAGTGACTGCACGTCGACTTGAAGATAGTTTCTAATTTAATGTTACTGGCACTAAGCTCTTGACTAACTGTGGAGCAATTTAGTTCGTTTACTGTCGGTAATTTACAACAACAACTTCTGCATTAGAGGTTGATGTTGGAGCGATATTTATTAGGTGTAATTATGTCATTGTTAGACTAAATGAGTGATTTGGTATAATAATAAGTTGTAACTCTCGGGTCGTGGGGACCAAATGCACAGGCAATATTCAAAGCGTTGTCAAAACAGCTCGCAACACCTCGGGATACAAGAGGTCTGGCAATATTACTTGAAGCGTGTTCATTTTGCCAACTTTTTTAAAAGTAAAGTCAGAGATTTTAACTTGTTTTTTTTAAGTGTAATTATGTCATTGTTGCACTAAATGAGTGATTTGGTATAATAATAAGTTGAAACTTTCAGGTCGTTGGGACCAAATGCACAGGCAATATTCAAAGCGTTGTCAAAACAGCTCGCA
Source organism: Tinea semifulvella (assembly GCA_910589645.1). Classification (NCBI taxonomy): domain Eukaryota; kingdom Metazoa; phylum Arthropoda; class Insecta; order Lepidoptera; family Tineidae; genus Tinea; species Tinea semifulvella. The sequence continues at coordinate 5,670,490 of OU342604.1, forward strand.
ACACCTCGGGATACAAGAGGACTGGACAATTTTACTTAAGGGAATGAAGCCTGTTCTTTATGCCAACTTTTTTAAAAGTAAAGTCAGATATTTTAACTTGTTTTTTTTTTTAAGTGTAATTATGTCATTGTTGCACTAAATGAGTGATTTGGTATAATAATAAGTTGAAACTCTCGGGTCGTGGGGACCAAATGCACAGGAAATATTCAAAGCGTTGTCAAAACAGCCCGCTACACCTCGGGATACAAGAGGGCTGGGCAATATTACTTGAGGGAATGAAGCGTGTTAATTTTGCCAACTTTTTTAAAAGTAAAGTCAGATATTTTAACTTGTTTTTTTTAAAGTGTAATTATGTCATTGTTGCACTAAATGAGTGATTTGGTATAATAATAAGTTGAAACTCTCGGGTCGTGGGGACCAAATGCACAGGAAATATTCAAAGCGTTGTTAAAACAGCTTTTTAAAGTGTAATTATGTCATTGTTGCACTAAATGAGTGATTTGGTACAATAATAAGTTGTAACTCTCAGGTCGTTGGGACCAAATGCACAGGCAATATTCAAAGCGTTGTCAAAACAGCTCGCAACACCTCGGGATACAAGAGGGCTGGGCAATATTACTTGAGGGAATGAAGCGTGTTCATTTTGCCAACTTTTTTAAAAGTAAAGTCAGATATTTTAACTTGTTTTTTTTAAAGTGTAATTATGTCATTGTTGCACTAAATGAGTGATTTGGTATAATAATAAGTTGAAACTCTCGGGTCGTAGGGACCAAATGCACAGGAAATATATAAGCGTTGTCAAAACAGCCCGCTACACCTCGGGATACAAGAGGACTGGACAATATTACTTGAGGGAATGAAGCGTGTTCGTATTATATTCAATTATTTTAAGGAAATCTTGTAAGTCCCTCCGCAAACTAAATACTATCTCGCCAATTACTGGTCTGATTTACTTGAAATTTTAAATAGTTATTAAGTGTGCTTTCGTGGTCTAGCGGTTAAGTCCGTGGATATAGACTCGGAGGTACCGGGTTCGATTTCTGTTTCAATAATTGATATAATTTATTTGTGATATTTTTCGCCTTTATTTATTATTACTATTTTTCCCTTCGGAATATTCACATTACATCACACACGACATAATTACAATTTATTGAAAACAAATACCCTAATCCCAAAAAAAGTCAACATTTATAGCAAATATTAAAAAAAAACTGAGCAAGAGTCTTGCAAATATTAGTGACTTGCTTTTTTGCAAGACCAAGACCAAGATTGGGCAACAATACTTATTTTATTTTTTTCAATTAGTTTACAAACTGGTTACATTCTTAAAATTAACAAATAAAATTATACATAAGCATGAAATGAATGCAACCTATTAATAGTAAACCTAACACTGATATTCAATTTAAATTCATAAAGACAAAGACAATTAATGATTAAATTAAACATTAAATAAACCAAAAAAATATCTAAATAAAAAAAAAACAACACAAAATTATAAAAATGAAGACAATAAATATTAAATTTTATACTATGACTATACTACTATTTAAAAAAATATATAAAAGCAAAACAAAATAAAATATAAAATATAGTAAGATATATAGTATGATTTGTCCGTAATGATACATAAATACAAGTTGTTACTCAAGAGATGTGAGAGCATTGTTTTGTACGCAAACTATCTGGAATATTTTTACCTTATTTATATGAAACTGGCAACTTTCCAAATAGGTTCCGCTGCCGGAATCATAACTGGCTTATTTATGACGCAGCATATTTTAACAGCGAAATTTAACGGTATGTAGAAAATATTAAAACAAAATCATACAATACTCAGTTTTCACCGGAAAATGAGTTAAACGATTCGTCGGCTCTGTTTTATGAGAGTTGATTTAATTTTGTTATCTAAACTGGATATGCAAATAATTTTCTGGCTTTATACGACTATTCGGCGTTTGTTCAATATGTCACTTTGGCTTACAAATATGTTTCTTTGGTGCGTAATGTTAGAATATAATTTGCGAAATCATCGATGAAATGACCATTAGGTTATTCAATAGATTTGAGACTACAACGCTACTCGTTGAGGTTCGGGAACGTCACTACGACGGCTGTCACTTTATGTCCGTTTTTGCGTTTTGATTTAAGTTGTAAAGTATTTTGTTCAATATATCTATTTATTATATTCATAAACCTGTTTTATTTATTAGTAATTACATTATAACAAAAAAATACAACAAAAAAATAAATAAAGGAAATACAAAAAAATAAATAAATATTATAATTAAAAAACTTGCTCCAAATAGACACCAATGGGAAAAGTGCTAAGGATACTGGCAGCATTGCCACGTCGAATGGCAATGCTGATCCTTTGGCTCAAATATTGCCCAGTCCTCTTGTGTTGCGAGCTGTTTTGACAACGCTTTGAATATTTCCTGTGCATTTGGTCCCCACGACCCAAGAGTTTCAACTTATTATTATACCAAATCACTCATTTAGTGCAACAATGACATAATTACACTTAAAAAACCAAGTTCAAATGTCTGACTTTACTTTTAAAAACGTTGGCGAAGAGAACACTACATATATATTATATATATATATTGCGTCAGACCAAGAGTCTTGCAAGGCCCAGATGATTAATCAGCCAAGGTTCGGGATATCCTCTCCTTTTCCCCGGAATGATCTCAGCGGGTAACTCTTTTGGTGTAGGTAATGCCGTACAACAGCACCTAAGTGGCTTACAAACCGTTGTCTAGGTCCTATTGATGGACCTCGAACAAGATGTGGCGTTATTCTGGAGATGCTTGTTGGCGTTGTCAAACCGATAGAACTCCAAAATGTCCGTAATTGTATTCGTCAGTAATCTGATAGACACATTGTTTACTCTCAACTGTAGTTTCCCAATTTTAAGGGAAACCTTTATATCTGGCAACACTTAACTGTGTGTCAGTGCCATTATTTTTTGGTAGTCAATCTGAAGTCGTTGAAGAGAGTTTAACGCTGAACACTGTAGTCTGTAGATGTCACTGTAGACGTCCCTCTCTGTATTGTGTCGTTTTATGCAAAACTGTAGCTCTTCAAGCCCCTATTGTAGCAAGTGTGAAGTGTGCTAGTGTCCTTCCTATTCCTGGTGTTGTGCAAAGTGTGTTCACATCAAGAAAGAAGAAGCGGCGCCGCTGTAGTCTTTGGGTTAGGAAGTAAGAGGAGTCCGAACCACCCTGCACGTGAGTCTTTCACCATCCTGTATACCTTCCACCCCCGCGTCCAGGCAACCAATTTAGGACCTGGATGCACCACTACATTTCTCAAAAATACACTTAAACTTTTTAAATATTCGATTGTGCGAGCGAGAGGCAAGCTAAAGCTAACTACCAATCAAAATCAAAAGGTATATCAAAATATTAATCAGAGATTATTTTAATTATCTTTCCTGCAACCGGCTCTTTTCTTAGCTCCTTTCATGAGAGAATTCTTCGTTCTGCTCATAACTCTCTCCTTGCGATTCCTTCACATCACACAAACTCTGTTTTTGATTCTTTTTTAGTAGTAGCTGTTCTGCTTTGAATCAGCTTGCCCCTTAATATCCGTGAAGCCCCAAGCAGAGCTATCTTTAAAAAACTAGTTTACAATCACCTTTTACAATTACAATAAGCACTTGTCTGTTTTCTTTAAAGATGTTGTAATGTGTAGTATATGTATGTATGTTATATATGTAGTTTATATAATAATTTATATATGTATGTACTTCGTTTATGTAATGTGTATACCCATTTATATATGTAATTTTATATTGTAGTTGTAAGTAAATATTGTATTTTTATTTTTCTTTTCATATTTGTTGTTTATTTGCTAACCTTACCTCTTAAGTTTTCATTGTCCCGAAGGTTGATTGGAGGACAGTGCCTATAGGCATTATGTCCGCCTTTTGTTTGTATAACAATAAAGTTTTTAAATAAAAAAAAACTAAACGTCTGATAATTTAACATCTCTCGTAGATTTGTCCTGTCGATAAAACAGCAGAAATTCTGGAACAAGATTAAAATTTGGCCAAGGTCCATCTTTAGTCAAAAGTTAGCCACAAACTGATTCAGCGTTATTCCTAATTACGATGTCTTTGCCAGTTTAGCATCAAATTTGTTTTTTTATTTGCCCAGTGAACCGTGACTGCTACACAAAGAAATTTCCTTGCGAAGACATTAAAACTTTGACGTTACTTAGAGAAAAGAAGAAGGGAGGTTATTCCAAAAGACGCTTTAATACCCCTTGGAAGTTTCTCAAGTTTCATTGTAAGCGGTAAACTCACTAATTGAGAAGTTTTACCCGAATAAAGCAACAAAAAAAATATATGGCGCCTACCGAATCGAACCAGTTGGCGTACTGCGCAGTATTAGTTGTTACCACAGAATAATAATAATAATAAAACAAACCAAAACAGAACTTACAAAGAAATTTAAACACAGATTAAACATTCTCCTCAAAACCCAATTAAACTCCCGCAATCTAATTAAACCCATTAACACATTTGCAGTACCTGTTTTAACATATTCGTTTGGCATCATAAATTAGTCACAGACGGATCTTAAAAATTTACAACGGCTAATCAATACTAATATGACAACACACCGTAAACAACACCCACGATCTTGTGTACAACGTCTTACCCCAACTAGAGATGAAGGAGGCCGAGGGATTATTGATATCGTTAACCTACACAATAAACAAATATTAACACTGCGACAGTTCTTTCATAAACGTGCAGAGCACTCCACACTTCATACCACAATATCCAACGCAGACATCAGACTAACCCCACTTAATCTACACGATCACACCATCCAACGCAACAAGCATATCACGGAACCTATGGAAAAAATAGCATCATGGATGCAGAAAACCGTACATGGAAGACATCGTCACGATCTGTTGTGTGTTCGTGGGAGAAAATTGGAAATAGTTTATGAATTGTAGTTACTTATGGTTTTGTGTCGCATATATACTTCTCCAGGGCCAGCATCCAAGCTAGGGGATACTTAAACCTGCTAAACTCAGCTGGAAGAAAACACCAGGACAAAGTATAGGAAAGACAGGATACTCACACCGCGTGGCAGCAGTCCAGGTCACGATTTCACGGCACAATAACTTATCACTAGATCGATTGTTACACCAAACCACGGCTCAATGTTCATATTGTCTTTTAAATTGCTTATTAAAGTATTTAGTTAAATGTTTTAATATTTGATTTTAACGGTGTCACTTGCACGGGCGACGAAACCGAACTCTCTTCTAACTCCACCCGTTATTACAAGAGGGCGTAAGCATACACTATATGAATTTACCGTTGTAGCTTACGTTCCCGCGTTTATTTAAATAGTGAGTTTGATTATGGATTATGGTTGTGGAAGGAAACAAAAGGAGAGGATGATACCAAGCCACAACACGATCTGCTGCTGCCAAATGTCGACAAGAAAGCGTCGAACGCATGGCTACGAAGAGGAGACCTGTTTCCAGAGACTGAAGGATTGAAACCAAAAACTACCTAAAATACATCATTAAAAAAACCCTAATGTTATAGACACATGTAGACGTTGCAGAAGCTCACCAGAAAATATCCAACATATAACAGGCGCTGTCGTGCTATATAGTTCAAACTGATTACAAACATAGACACGATCAGGTAGCTAACATAATTCATCAGAAATTAGCACACAAATACAAACTTTCATCTAAAAATGCAAATACAATACACTCCTGACGTCGTTCTTGAAAACAAGACTCATAAGCTTTACTTTGACCGAGCCATTCTCACAGATAAAACAATACATTACAATAGACCAGATATTACATTAGTAGATAAAATTAACAAAACGATACACATAATTGATATTGCTATCCCTAATACACACAACTTGCAAAGTACAATATTAGAAAATATAAGAAAATATACCGATCTTAAAGACGAAATATCCCGCATGTGGCACATGCGCCACGTCACAATAGTACCAATAGTCCTGACATCTACAGGTGTCATCCCTAAAAACCTACAGCAATCTTTTCAATTACTAATAATTACAGAAAGTCACAATACTTAACACATGCAGAATCGTCAGGAAATTCCTACAAACAGAACCAGATCATAATTAAAAGTATTCACTCACTTCCATAAATAATGCTCCCTTAGTTAAGGCTCGTGAGCATTAATAAAATCCGGCCTAAAAACAGAGAGTTTGTCATATAAACCTAAATAATAATAAAATCATTTATTGTCACGAAAAATATACAGATGTAAAATAGGTGAACAATATAGGGTGATGTGTTTGTGATACCTACACGAGGTTGCCCTGTAGTGCGGGATATCGGTGCTCTTCCGTGTTATAATGTTACAACAATAAATGATGTATAACTAAAACAAGAGGAAATGCCTCCGTGGTCTAGCAGTTAAATCCGTCGATTTAGACTCGGAGGTACCAGGTTCGATTCCTGGTCGGGACACAAAAATATTAATTAATTTAAATAAATACATTTAATTAATATTTAATTTATTATTGATATTTCTCGAGTTTGGTACTTTGTCGGGATGATACTTTTTTGAAATAAACATATATATAGGTTTCAACCCTAAATGCCACAAAGTTATAATTTTGTTTAATGCTATTATATTTTATGTGCTATTTAAATTCGGCCTTTTTTAATGTAGAGAAAATGTGGCAAGCGGCAAAGGTGGCATCCCAAACAAGACATCTACCCTCACTCCATGGTACAAGAGACATACCATCCGGCCTTTTACCATCACTACGTGAAAGACCTGATGAATAAATGACCTTAATAAATATTACATTATGTAAGATAAGCAGCTGTAAAAAGGCGTTGTCACTTAAAAACAAAATATAAAATAAAAAAATACTATTATGTTTGTATGTTATAAAAGTAACCTAAATGTCATAATAAAAAATAAAAAAAATGCACAACGAAATAAAATTCGTGTCGCCGTTTACACGTACAAAGCCGGGTAAAGCAGCTAGTCTTACATAAACCCTTTAGATATCTAAAAGGTTAAACCTTGTACTTTATCGCCGGATATCGTTAAAGGAATAGTAACCGATTTGGAATTTATTGCGTTCCCTTGACAGTCAATATACGATAAAAATTTAAAACCATTTACCTACGTAATTTATTGAAAGATAAGAAACTTCGGTCCTTATTTTCGCTTTTGAAATACTTCGCTACATAAAGGATTTATTGCTTTATAAAATAAGTTTAGTTGCAACTTGGTATTGAAAATTTCAAGCTTAACATTTTTTGTAGTCTGTTTCTTTAAGCGTAAACGTTGAATTCTTAAAAAAAGTTCATTTTATTCAAGAATACACACTTCTCGTAGCCAATAGACCGCGGAGGCAGTGTGAACCTCTAGACAGCTCCGTCTTAACTGCTAGACCGCGGAGGCAGTATTAAGATCTGGACTGCGGTGGCCGTCTTAACCGTTAGACCGTAGAGGAAGTCTTAAGCCTTAGACCGCTGTGGCTGTCTTAACCGCTAGACCGCGGTGGCCGTCTTGACTGTTAGACCGTGGAGGACTGTCTTAACCGCCAGACCGCTGAGGCTGTCCTAACCGCTAGACCGCGGTGGCCGTCTTAACCGTTAGAGCGTGGAAGCTATCTTAACCGCTAGATAGCGAAGGCCGTTTTAATCTCTAGACCGTGGAGAAAGTCTTAACCGCTAGACCGCTGAGGCTGTCTTAACCGCTAGACTGCGCAATCAGTCTTAACCGATAGATAGCGGAGACCGTCTTAACCGCTAGATCGAGGAGGCCATCTTAACCGTTAGACCGCGGAAGCCGTCTTAAACCTAATAATCTTATATTGTTTTTGTCGTCTAAAATAAAACTAATTTCATTCAATCAACTTTACTAAGTACTATGTAGATAATACCAAAAATAGACGTCAATTTTGTTTCTTTAAATAAAACAATGTTATGCAAATTAACTGCAATACTTATAAAATATTTATCTAAAAATAAGAATAAGTAAGTATAAATGGCGTCCTGTGTCAAAGTAAGGGTGTTACTCGTACCAAAGATAGAGAAGACAATTTTCTAAGAATTCCATGGATTCATCGTGCAGGTGTCAGGTCCATCATGTGTTGGTAAGAGATGAGAAGAATGGTCTCAAGGGCTTGCGACCGACAATAGACTGGTTTAAAAAAGGAGCCCTCCCTTTTTTATTTTATTGCGCGATAATACCATCCACCATTCTACTCCTCCCCTACGCATCCAAATACTATATTAAATCATACAAAAACATATTATAATATAATATAATCTTGTTCTAGAGTTTCATCATCAATCTTTATTGTCGCGGTTATCATCCTTCTTCTTTCAGAGACTCAACAAAGACCTTGGTTTTTCTCGCATTCAAACGAAATCCTTTTTCTGCACATCCCTCTTTCATTGTGACTAGAGAAAGATTATACCAGGTATATAATGCGAAAGTTGTGGGTAAAAGAGGCCCTGGTAGACCGAGACTCACATATCACGATGAAATAAATAAAACACAGGTGCATTTAAAAGCCTTCGTAACAAAAGGGCATGTTTGAAAATGTTGATGAATGTCGACGAAGCGAAAGAGGTATGTCGTGATCGTGTCAAGTGGCGCTTGATCTGATCTGGCGTAAAGATATGTATATAATCTTAAACTAATTAATCTTAATTATTAGAAGCAAAAAATTGTAAGATGTTATATGTCGACGACATTAACATAAACCTTTTTTGTTTCAGAAGCGATGGAATTTCGAGACTTTTGGGCGTTTCGTCGCAAGTTGGCGGTTGTATGGAGCCAGATAGGTTAGGGCAGGATGGCGAGCAGTGGGGCAACGTGGTGTGGTCCTATGATGCAGGGCAACCTCTGTATTCTAGGATATAGATTTAAAATTGGACTGCTCATTATCATTGTGCTGGTGCTTGGGTTCTTCAATGAATCTCAAGGTAAGCTATATTATCATTATATTTGAAAACGTGTTATCGATATGACTATCTATGAATTGCGTGTAATTGTGCTCTTTGTAAATTATTTATATATTTAATGACTTTATTGCTTACAACTAAATAAAACTTTAAATACATCGCTAAAGCTACTTGATTATAATGCAACTGAACAGTTGATTAAACAACACACAGAGAATATGGATACCATTAAAACAGTCAAATTCAAAGCTCAGCAATTAGCAGAAATTGATAACAAGTGTGCCATTGTATTAACCGAATAGGCAGTCCTAGCTACTGCAATATCAATTGAAAACTGAATGAAACATGATTCTTGAATCTGATTCAAATGTCGTTTGCAGATGCAAAGTCAAGCAAACATGAATTCACTAGTTTACAGTTTACGGTAGCTTGAATATAAATTCAAATGGTGTCATGTTTTATAATATTATATTTATCTTTTTTTATTTAGATTACGTATCGATATTGTAAATAGTAGCTTTACGCAGTGGAAGTTGGTGCGAGAGGAATTATAGCAAAATCTTTGCACCACTTATGAAATAATTAGGCCTAGGCAGGTCTGCCGTCAATATTAATGGAACGTGCTTCCAAGATGGCATTGGTGGATGGTGAGCTTGGTGAGCGCAATAAAATAAAAAGAGGTAAACCAGCCTATTGTCGATCGCAAGCCCTAGATACCCTCTTTTCTCTCTGTAGGATTACACGATTTATTTCTGGCACCCGCACGGTGTATCTATGGAATGCTTAGATAATTGTTTTCTTTTTCTTCTTTGACATATAAACATTATTAAAACTATGTGGTAAAGGTCTTTTATCTGGCCAGCGTAGCGAGAGTAGGTAAGCCTAATTTACGGAAATATGTTCTGGGAGGCTGATCTTCTGCAGTAGATCTCCAGAACTCTAGAGGAGACATTTGTAAAAGCCCTCGCAGTCTGGAGGAACCTTAGTCTGAATGTAGCACTCTATAAGTACATTCGCGGCCATATCCTCTGTCATGCATCATGTTCAAGGCATAGTGTCATGTTATCACCCCTATTCTACGGATCTTGGCTCTATTCAGGATTAATAAAAGACGATGTGTAAGATGGTGCTGTGTCAGGGTTAGGAATGGCTTCGCTAGGTTGCAGTCCGTCGCCGATGACCAAATCTGCGGCATCCGTTTGTTGATTTTGCTTACCAGGTGAATTTGCTTACATCGGCGATTGCATTATATTGTGAATATTCGCCCCGTGACTGTAGCTTAAATATACACACAGGTATTGTAGAGTTTTGTAGTATCAGCATGAGGTAACTAATGTACAAACTTTTGCCTGTATAATATTATTATGTTATTAAACAAAAGTGAACTAAAAACAAAGTGAAATAGTTTCCACAGTAGGGATTCAGGTGCATCGATTGCAGTCGTAATTGAGGACGTTAAAATTTAGATGACTACAAATGGTTAAGAGAGATTTTAATATTCGAGCGAATATTATAAATTAGCTGTTTAAATTCGGGGCGGCGTAGACCGTTGCAGTTGCGGCCTTTAGGTGGCCGCAGGGTCACATTGTCATGTTGATATTGACGTCAAGGGCGCCAGATTAAATCAAATCTTTTTAACAACTTCGAGGTCAAGCTACTTAAGGGTTAGAACATCCAGCTACAACCCTTGTATTGATGGCATTGTGGAACAGTTATATCAATTTTAAAATAACAATTTATTTCGAAATGAAATTGCAGTTTTTTCTCTGAAAAATTAAGTATCTTAATTCAGAGGGGAAATGCTGCTAGAGTATTGGGCACCATGACACAGGACAGCGATTTGGAGGAGCAATTTTTTTTGTTTTTAATTTTTATTGTCTAAGTTTTGTTTTTTTTTAGTTTAGATTTAGTTTTTGTTGTATTATAGTTTATTTAAATAAGGCTTATAATTTTAAATTGTGTATTTACGGATTCCTAGAAAAATACCTATCTAGGTATCTAAATCGCCTTAAAATCTACTTATAAATACCGTGTTTGAATCTCGGAAACGCTGCAGTTGAAAATGACTGCCGGATGACGTCATAATATAGTAAATAAAAAACTATTTTGCAAAACTAACGTATCCACCGTTCATGCCGATAAACCCAGAAAATAGTGTGATACATCCACACGTTTTGGGATCAGGCTCGAATTGCCGTCATGCCCAGTCAAGTCATAGTGTTAGGGACTGATGTCAGTCTTAAGTGTCTGATTCCCGTTGCTAACATTCATGGACCATGTGCGCCACTTACCAACAGGTAGACGCAAGGTCACATGTGCTAGTATAATTTATTTATTTATTCATTTACTTATTCCACAGCTTTCTTTAACAAATAAATATTTACGTTCAATTGATTACCGAACACCTAGCCAATTACGGAATAACATTATTTTCACTAAACATATAGCATGAATGCGAGAAAAACCAAGGTAGGTGTTTGAAAGAAGAAGGATGACAACCGTGACGATAAAGATTGATGATGAAACTCTAGAACAAGTAAATGAAATTATATATCTGGGCAGTGTTTTTACTGCGGATGGGAAGTACCATAGGGACGTTGAAAGAAGAGTGAACGCGGGAAATAGTGTTAACGGTGCCCTGGGGTCACTGATCGGCAGTCGAAATGTCAGTGACAAAGCTCGGCTCGCCATACACAATGCCATGTTGGTACCAACACTGATGTATTGAAGCGAGACGTGGATACGTCAGAATACGCATGAGAGTAGAAATGCGGTCGTTGCGGCGGATATGTGGCGTCACTTTGGCGGACCGCATACGTAACGTCGAAATACGGAAAAGGGTTGGTATGAAGGAAAGCATAGGGACAAAAATAAGGAAAGGCATGCTACGATGGTTCAGGCATGTTGAACGGATGAGCGATGAAAGATTGACGAACCAGATATATAATGCGAAAGTTGTGGGTAAAAGAGGCCCTGGCAGACCGAGACTCACATATCACGATCAAATAAATAAAACACTGACTGAAGGTGCATTAAAAAGTCTTCGTAACCAAAGGGCATGTATGAAGAGGTTAATGAATGTCGACGAAGCGAAAGAAGTATGTCGTGATCGTGTCAAATGGCGCTCAATTGTCTGTGCCTACCCCGCAAGGGATCTGGCGTGAAGATATGTATGTATGTATATAGCATGAACGGATTATTAACAATTTAAACTAGTACTTAAAAAATAAACATAAGAATAAAAATAAAGAGACAATATTAAAAAAAAAAAAACATCTACGCATCATTATGTAAGTGTATGTATATGTGAATGTGTATTGACAGGGTGTGAAGGTGTAAATTGTAAGTGTGAATGAGTGAAAATGTGTAGATAATTAAATTTAAATCTATATTTTTTTAAAACTTATAATTAGCCCTTTCTTACTTTATCTTTTTTCTATATATGAAGGTATTGTTAAGCTATAAGTTTTCCCAATTGTATAAATTAAAACACTAGTATGGATAATTCAACTTGGACAAAAATCTTTCTTTTTGTTGGAAACAAAGAATAATTCTCGTTAGGATCACTTAAGAAGAGTCCTTAAGAACTCATCGTCTATTCCCACCATGCCACCCGTATCATTATAGTAACATCAGATCTTCGCTGAAAGTTTAAAGGTTTTACTAAAATAGCCCTCCGCATTCAAAGTGTCCATTTACGAAGACAAAATGGCATTCACGCCTAGCACGGGACTCAGAAAATGTGAAGTATCATTACGACCATAATACTAGAAATGTTTTTATAGGAGCAGGTTCAAAGAATCCAATTTATTTATTGTTTTCTTGGCAGGTCTCTGGTTTGAGATAGCGACGTGTGTAGCCATTACCAGTACATTAGCTCCATCTCACATCCAGGCGACCTCGTCAGGCGTGAGAAGTGCGGCGTTGCGCAAATATAACGTTGGTATCGGTTACACATTTGCGCGCCGTTTGGGGTCGAGACGATGGGCCCATAGGGACTTTCAGCAAGGCGCCTGGCCTAGCAGTTGTCGCGGCTGACGGAAAGGTCTGGAGACAAGAAGGCTGGCAATTAATTCTGCCAACGTATTAGCCTCGCTATACAGAGGGGAAATATTGCCAGTCTCCTTGGGACTATCTCGGATGGGACGTCTCTAGAGGGCATTTTTTATTTGTAATTTAGTTTATTTTTAATTTTATTATTTAGGTAGCTTTAATTTATATTTTGGTACATATTAATTTACTTTGAATAAAATGTATAAAATTTATTGTTTTATGTATTTGTTGATTGACTTGAAAAATCATAGAAATTTTGGATTTTGCGTGCTTTCACTAGTAGAAGTAGGATTTTTTAAATAATTTAAAAAAGCGTCACAAATAAGTGTAATTTTTGAACCAATTTACTTTAATAAAAGATATTTTCACTTTCAAGGAATCGAACTTTAAGATGGTCTCGAAATCTACGGTCTTAACCGCTAGTCTACGAACTGGGAAAATATATTTCGTGCAAACTGAAAAGAGATAGTTTATTGTTATGTCTCAGAGAGAAAGCGAGATAGCAATAGTCTTCTTTGTGTGTCTTCAATGGCTATACGGAATATAGTTTCAATATACATTGCGTGTTTTAGTTGAATTAACTCAAGCTTGGTACAAAATAACAAGGGGATGTAGAGCAAAAATTTAGAACGGATTCAAACTCCCCGAGCAAAAAAAACGGGTATGCTAAGGGTACTAGGTTATTCGAGCCCAAATTGTACACTTAACTGTGTTTACAGTCGCCGACAATGAATTGGTACATTTTCGTTTTGTATTTGAGTGAAATTTCTCGGCATTCGGACCGTTTTTATTGGGCATTTTAAAGTAATTATTACTTTCAAATTAAATTAGCAATAAACCATTGACTTACGTTTATGGACCGTCCATCTAGTCGGTTTTTTTTTATAAGTTTATTTAAAGGATACAGAATACATCAGCCCTAAACACGTAATTTATTTACATAATATATGTTCATATGGCGCCTCCGTGGTCTAGTGGTAACAAACGTTGCCGTGAACTCGGGAGGTCGTGGGTTCGATTCCCACCGGGGGCAAGTTGTACATTGTATAATTTGTCTCGGTCTGGGTGTTTATATGTATTAAATGTATATATTTACAAAAAAAAAAAAAGTATAATATGTAGTTTATCAACCATCTAGTTTCCGTAACACAAGCTTACCGCTTACCACGGAAATTAGATGGCGCTGTGTGACCTGTCTGAAATATTTATTATTATTATTATTTATTTATTATTATAACAGAGTTCATAACCAAGTTGGGGATCATCAAATTCCAAGTGTTGCTTCTGCATTGATGCTTTTCATGGAGTAATTCACGTCAATATCGCCCAAACACGAAGGGTATACGGGAGTTCACAGCGCGGGAAAACCGCAAAAAATAAAGTCCAACTTCTGCCACATATATTCGTATAGAGTCAAATTTATCGTTTTCCATAATTATTCACGACGTAACACATAATTAAACAAAATAACACTACTTTTGACTTACAATATCCACAGTAAACTAATTTACAAAACGAAAAACTTGGACTTGACATGTCTCTCGCTTCTCGTCGGTGTTCTTACTAGTGTAGTTTCACGAATACTTCTTTCAAACCTACTATTTGGCGAATACGAATCCGAATAATTCAACAAAGTAAGCATAGGGACAAAAATAAGGAAAGGCATGCATTAACAAACAAACAAAGATTAACAAACCAGATATATAATGCGAAAGTTGTGGGTGAAAGAGGCCCTGGCACACCGAGACACACATATCACGATCAAATAAATAAAACACTGACTAAAGGTGATTAAAAAGCCTTTGTAAGAAAAGGACATGAATGAAGAGGTTAATGAACGTCGACGAAGCGAAAGAGGTGTCGTGTCGTGTCAAGTGGCGTTCAATTGTCTCTGCCTACCGCGCAAGGGATCTGGCGTAAGTATGTAACAATTCAACAAGCTAATAAATGAAATTCCACTTTTTTTTCTAATAATTTTGATTTAACAATTAATAATTTACAAAAGCCGAGAGATGGCTTCACAAGACGAAAGTCATGTCCAATGATCATGTAAAGCCGAGGTCAATCTACGTAGGAAACGCTATCCTTGAAGTTGTCCAAAATTACGTCAACCTCGGACAGACTATCCAATTAGGCGTAGCCACCTTTAGCTAAGAAGCCGACAGACGCATTTAGCTAAGATGGACGAAATTCGGGAATCTACGGCACAACCTCTCATCGTCCACAATGTTAAATACGGAGGTCTTTAACCAGTGCGGGAGGACGCAAGACGTAAAGTCATACGGAGTAGAAACGTGGACACTAAGAGTGGGTTTGGTCCATAAGTTCATGGAGAGAGCTATGCTTGGTGTCTTTCTGATGGATATAATTTAAAATGTTGCTATTCATCAAACAAATCTCAATAAACATTAATGAACAAAACTTATTGCCATAGCTTTTAAAATTAGCAAGCTGAAGTGGCAATGGGCTGGACACGGTGGGGGGCAAACGGGTTCTAACATTTTCAAATAACGTTGTGAAAACTATCTACTTCAAATACGTCGCATGTTCGAAACAGTTTTTTGACTATTTTATTACCTTATCTTATATGCATACAATGTCAATAATATCAAATAATAAATAAATATCAAAAGGATGATTTTTTTTAAATTTAAACCTTTAATGTCACTTCCGAGGAACTTTCTAACTCGCACTCGGGCGATTGTGCAATTTCTATTCATTTCATTCGTACGCAACACAGTGCTTCGCAGTCTGTTCGCTACGAGATCGCTGTCAATCTCTACGAAGCTATTTAAGTAGTGTTATGAAAAGTAGATAGTTTTTTTTCGCTATAAAACGAGCAATCGTTGTGAACCTCAATATGTTAAGAAACTATGTATGTAAAATAGCACCAATCCCTACAGGTCGGTATATCTGATTATCAATCTTAGGGACAATAATTATTTTAAATATATTATATAAATATAATAATATTACTAAAATACATACTAATAACTATGATAATATATTAAATAATACATTCGCATTTCATTTCCCAACAAAATTTGTAAGTATATTATTATGTATGTATGTGTAGGTTTATGTATTAGTATTTAGTTTATTATATGTATATTTGTATGTATGTATATTAAGTTGTATGTTTGTGGCTACTTATTAAATAATACTTTTGATATTTATATTTAATATTTCAGCACCTACTTTCCATTAAATGGTTTAAAGTTTTCCCAATGGTTGGCTATGATAAAATGTCTTGCGGCATTAAAGCCCGCCTTTGTCTTTGTACAATAAAGTATTAAATAAATAAATAATATGATACAATTACATAACTTATGAACTATATTAATAATACAATGACACTATATTTAAAACTATTTTTCGGTTGGGTGATTGTCAGATTTCTGCTGGCAGTTCTTTCCACAGGTTTGCGGCGACAACAGCAAGTTGGCCATAAATAAAGTGTGGTGAGTTTTAATATGTTTTGTGACGATTGACCTAGCTTTGGCTTTCATACCATTTGGCTTCTTGCCCCGTCTTGCACTTAAAAGAATTAAAAGTGTGTAGTGTGGAATATGGTGTTTGTTATACGAGAGTGCGAATGGGCAATTGTGTGGGATAAATAAACATAAGTCTAAGTACTGTATTTTGACGTGAATAAAATTGGAAGTTTATTTGCGAAGCATACGCTAAATAATCACATTACTTGTGCAAATATTTGTGGGGTTACGTACAAACAACTGGTATTTGTAATTGTGTTTTGTTCGCTGATTTTCGTAATCGAACTCCGGGGGTTCGAATTCGTGAACTCCAATAAATAAAAATAGGGTAACTTCAAGAGTACTTGAGTATTAATCGTTGCGAGTAAATTTTGGTAAAACCGATCTTTTACCATAGATGGCGTTATTATATTTATTCATTTCATTCATTACAGACCCTAGAACACAGCGTCCTAGACCTCCACTGCTGGAGATGGGCCTTCCAGAACATATATCTGGAGAATTTGGCCTACACTCGCCACGCTGGCCAGGCGGCTTGGCGAGGATATGATGTCAATTTTTAACGACAATTTATTAACTATCAAGTCATAGGTTAATATTTCTATATATAGTTTTATTTTTAATTTAGTTAAATCTTTGTAGTTACTTCGACTAAATATAATTTATAACTTACATTCTTTTGGAGGCAGTGAAAAAGAATTGAAATGGTATTTCATTGGAATTTAATTGGATCCCAAACGACGCTGTTCCGTGGTGTTATTTGATTAAGTTGGCGTTAAAACTATTAAGTACAATATTGGAGGAACCTGCACCGTTTCATTTGGCCGAGGTCCAGAAGCCAGCACTGCAACTATCATTAATATGCGCCACTTTAAACCCCAGTAGTAAAGAAGAAAAATCGTATTAAGTGGCTTTTACACGCCTGCGGTGGATATTTGATAAAAATACTGGTTAAAATGCCATTTGTGTTCTGGCTTCGCTAGTACTCTCATATTATAGCTATGCTTTAGAATTATATTTTTATTCCAGTCTCTAATCATTAGTCTTTGAACACAGAGTCCTAGACTTCCATTGTTGAAGACAGTCTCGTGCTTGCGACCGACGCTGATAGGATCCATCCAACATTCTGCTCCTCCCCTACCCAACCAAATACTGTATGATTCCATAAATGCCGTTTTGGAAGCTCGTTCGTAAAAAATGTATTGACGGCAGACCTGGTTAGACCCAATTCTTTCAGTAAGTGGTGCAAAGATTTTGTTGGAATTCCTTTCGCATTAACTTTCACTGGGTAAAGCTAAGTCTTGAACACGTTCCTGATCATTTCTTCTATGAGATCATAATGTACTGTGGTCTTTTCGAATATTTGATTTCCACGCAACGGTGAGTTCATTAAGAATAACTTTTTTCGACCGGTCGAACACGACTATTAGTCCAGTTGATCGTGGCAAGGCAAGAAATATCCCGTAGAACAGACTGCGCTACGTAATCACCAACTGCTGCATGCATCATCTTGTATCATTAGGCATCTGGGCATTGGTTTCCAACGAGAAATATCATAATTTGAAGAAATGTGTTGAACAACTGCATTCATGTTTTGGTTCAACATATTAATATGAGTCAGCATTTTTCTACTTAAAACAAATAAAAAATTAACACCGTTCTCGCTTGACAGCCGCATATCCCTTTCAGCACGACAAAAAATATTGAAAGGTATTAATAACTTTGAAATACTTCAGTACTAATAAAGTATCTAATAACAATAATGAAAAAAAAAAAACCAAGGAGCTTAAAATCTCTACTAGGCTGTCTTCCATCTGCCTTAAACGAGTTCTTGAGTATTACGGCCATATAGCCCGCAAAACACCTGGTAACCTGAAAAGGCTTGTAATCACAGGGAAAGTCGAAGGCAAAAGACCACGTGGCCGAAACCCCATACGCTGGTCTGACCAGATCCGCATCTCACTAAATACCCAGATGCACGATGCCCTACATGCAGCCGTGAACAGACCCGGATGGCGCAGCATCGTCCGGGACAAAGTGATCCGTGGTCACGACCCTCAGCAATGAGGAGAACGACGAAAGGAGTAGGAGCTAGATAAGTGCTTGATCTATCGAGGCTGATTTGGAGCAGCAAAACAGAATTTGTCGAACGCTCGATATTTTTTTGTAATAACGCACGCTTGGTACTGTCCGTGCTGAAAGGGTTATACATTGGATTAAGGATGGCAATTTTCAACTACAAACCTGATTTTGCTAATCTAGCAGAAGATGCTCAGAAGCAATGCTCACACTAATATAAATAAGAAGTTATTAAAAATATTTTTTAGTTATATTTTCACTCCTAATAGAATAAAAATACTACACAATTGTGAATTATGTTGTTTCATTTGAGACTTTAAGAAGTATGTCA
This sequence comes from Tinea semifulvella, assembly GCA_910589645.1. NCBI lineage: Eukaryota > Metazoa > Arthropoda > Insecta > Lepidoptera > Tineidae > Tinea > Tinea semifulvella. The sequence continues at coordinate 5,689,411 of OU342604.1, forward strand.
TTGGTATTGGAAAGGATGAGTGAAGAGAGATTTACGAACCAGATATAGACCAAGACTCACCTACCACGATCAAATAAATAAAACAATAGCCGAAGGTGCAATAAAAAGCCATCGAAACAAAAGGGCATGTATGAAGAGGTTGATGAATGTCGAAGAAGCGAAAGAGGTATGTCGTGATGGTGTCAAGTGGCGCTCAATTGTCTCTGCCTACCCCGCAAGGGATTTGGCGTGAAGATATGTATGTAATTGGTAGATCGCACAGGGTTTCGTCAGTGAAGAGTGGATCTTAGGTCTAATCAAGACGGCCACCCCTGCTGTAAAGGGATCTGAGTATCTGCTGCAAGAGTGAGAGACATTTCTCTAGTCTGTTAGAGCAAAAAGTAAAGTATCATCACGACCGTTGCCCTTTCGGTGTGATCAGAAACCACGCTTATAAATAAGCGAATTCACATTTAGCCAACTTTACTATAGGCCAATCATGACAAGTGGTAAGCTCGTCGATGTCTCCAGCGTACCAAACTCGAAAAATTAGATTAGTTGGAGCAAAAGTTTGGTGAATATATAGTATTTATTATTATTATTATAGGATTTAGTATCTTAAATTATTATTACATTCGCTATGCATGTATGAGCAAAATCATTAGCATTCAGATTAAATTATACTGGATATAAACGTATCTATCTCAAAACCTTCGTATCTCGAAATTGGAATCGATAAGCTATAAATTAGATTTCAAATTGAACATACATATAAAAAGATGTTTAACAACCATGTCGTACCAAGATCAATCTGCGTTGGTAATGCCACTCTCGAAGTTGTGGAAAAAAACATCTACCTTGGACAGACTATGCAATTAGGCGTAGCCATCTTCAGCAAAGAAGCCGATGGACGCATTTAGCTAGGATGGGCGGCATTCGGGAGGCTACGCCACATCTTCTTATCAAACATATATCAGTGTTTAAAGACGAGATCAGAAACGTGAAAACTGACAGTGGGTTTGGTCCACAAATTTAAGGTAAAAATAAAGATTTTGCGGGAATATCTCTCGCATCAACATCCACTACGTAAAGCTGAGTCTTGAAACTGAGAAAAACAAATTTGATGGCGTTAATAGCAATGTAACAATATGTTATTATAAAATTAACAACCAGTGTTAAATAGTAAAAGTTTAACATAATAATATTCCGTAATAACATATCATGTGTTATTCAAAATAACTCTTGGAGTAATAAAGTTAGTTTTAGAGGAACTCCCACGTGTTTCGGTTTGACGACGCCAGTCGTTACGTGTTTCATGACTCGAGAAACTAAGCTGCACTCAAACGTTAAAACAGCATGATCCTATGTGTAATTATAACGGTACTGTTTAATCATTGGAGCATTTTTGAAGTTATATAAAGTACATTTTACAGAACTGCTGGGCTGAAAAAACTGTGAATTCGGTTCGCGGATGACATAAACTTAATGACTACCTCGCTGGAAGATCGTAGTGGAATGCTAAACGGATAAACATGGCGTCTCAGCGAGTTGGTTTTGGAATGAACTTGGACAAGACAAAAATCATGTACAACGATCATGTCATTCTGAGCCCATCTGCGTGGGTAACGCCTATCTCGAAGATGTGAAAAAAATACGTCTACCCTGGTAAGACTATCCAACTAGGCTTAGCCAACTTCAGCAATGAAGTTACGCCACATGTAATAAAAATAAACCACAGTGTTTGAAAGCGAATGTGGACACTGACAGTGGGTATGGTCCACAACTTTAATCGCTATGGAGAGAGCTAATCATCCGTCAAAATCCAAAGTTTCCGACATAGCCATCAAAATTATTATAGGCAGGAGACGTACCGATGGAGTAGTGACCACGTGCAGGAAAACGCAGAGTGAGACGACCCCCCGTCAGATAGATGAGGCTGGCAGAAGATCGTGTGAAATGGCGAGCCTTTGGGAAAGTGCAAAGACACTGGCTGAAGATGACAATGTACAGAAAATATCAGTAAACACGTGATTTTTAGGAAAACTTCTCTGCACCATAACTTTAGATTATATTACTGAATAATAAAAATAAAAAATACGTCGTTCTTTATTTTTATTCTAGATTATAGTATTAAAATATTTGCTTTTTAATAAATTCCACTCAATATATATAATCCACAACTACGTAAATAACTGAAAAAAATTAAACTTATACCTATTTCAATAAAACTATCTCCTCTACAGACGTCACATTTGTCTTCTGTATAGCGAGGCTAATATATAGGCAAAATAATCGCCAGCCGTCTATTCCGTCAGGGGTATAGACAACTCAATAAAATCAATTAAAAACAAATGACGTCACAAATCAATAATCCTGGATTGATGGCCATTAAATATTCCCACACCCACAATACAATAACAACCCACGCCTACTCTTTCACTCCAATTATCTCCGAAAATACGCTCCGGGCTTTCCCTTTTTCCACTTTTTGCAGGATTAATTCACGACAAATGAAAATCCAAAAATGACTACGTTCACTTAATTATTACCAACTTTTTTTTAAATTCACACTTAACTTATTTATTGTAGCGATTAAGATTGAAGTAGGTACCAGGAACATATAATATTGAATTAATTTAATTTAATTTTTTTATTACCTATATATATGTATTAATATTCAAATAAGATAGTAAAGGAGTGTAAAGTATCACCACGACCGTTTCCCTTTCGGGGTGGTCAGAAACCACGCTTATTAATAAGCGGATTTAGCCATTTAGATTCAACCAATTTTACTATAGGCCAATCATGACAAGTGGCAAGCTCGTCGATGTCTCCAGCGTACCAAACTCGAGAAATAACACAAATAAATTAAATAATCATTAAATGCATTTATTTACATTAATAAATATTTTTGTGTCCCGACCAGGAATCGAACCCGGTACCTCCGAGTCTAAACCCACGGACTTAACCGCTAGACCACGGAGGCAGTTAACACATAATATACATTAAATATAAATTAAAAGCTACCTAAACAAAAATGTACACTAGAGACGTCCAATCCGAGATATTCCCGAGAACGCTGGCAACATTTTCCCCTGTATAGCGAGGCTAATACGTTGGCAGAAATAATTGCCAGCCTTCCTGTCTCCAGTCCTTTCCGTCAGCTGCTATGACAACTCCTTGACCTGAGGGTCCTCATCGCCTCGACCCCGAAACGCCGCAAATTCGTACCCAAATTCGCAGTAAACGCTGCACTTCCCGCACCTGACGAGGTCGCTTGGATATGAGATGGAGCTAATATGTCTACACACGTCGCATCCTACACCAGAGACCTGCCAAGTTTCCACGGCCCAACAGTAATTCCGTCGGGTCTCTTGCCATCCCTCCGCACAATCTCAGAGGATTCTAAGATTGCGGGTACACCAGCAGTGACAAGAGCCCTTCGGATGATGTCGTTGAGAGCCGCGTGACGAGAAATGAAATTATATGTATTTGTAATAGTAGTTTATGAAACTGTTGCATAATAAGGGATATTATACACGAGTGTTTTAATACCTAGTTATGTGCAGTTTCATACACTAATGTATCTACTCTCATACATTGGGATTGAACCTACTAAATAAAAGTTAAAAGAGTTTACAACAAAACGTATTGAATGGCGCCAATTTTTTTTTTTTAATGACCATGGTACAGAATACATAAGTCCTAAACAATGAAATGGCGCCAAAACCTATTTTATAACCGCGCACGCGCTATGGCGGGCGCTGCCGTAGAGACAAGTTGGAAGCAAAACTTTTTTGTAATAGAACCTTTGCGTTAAAAAAATAAGTGTTATATAATATGTTAATTCTATTTTTAAAATGAAATATAACATTATTTTGTTCTTGTTCAGCAGAATGTTTATAAAGTATGTCAATATAAATTCGTTTTGAAGTTTGTAATTCGCATTTTACATTTTTAGAATCTGGCGACATCGATGAGCTTGCCACTTGTCATAATAGGCTCAACAATGTGCGCGACAACTAGACATATTCATCCTGCTGTACGAATGGAGATTCATGGTAAACATTTAAAACTGATGATTGCCCGTAGTACAGTGGCCCCAATAATCTCAATATGATACCTGACAATTTAAAAGAGTTACCCTTCTCTTTATTAAAAACTTAGTTATCTTCGAATTTAAATGATAAATATTATTATTCCTTAGATGAGTATTATAGTGACAATAGTAAGGTTGTCAGAAACCTAGCATTTATAAGGTACGAGTTCACATTTAGCCAACTTTACTATAGGTCATTTAAAATTTTTTTATAGATAGGAAGCGCTTAATGAAATATCCAGTTCTGTATTTATTATTTTATATAAAAACATTTTTTTTGGACATTTGTATTATTTTTATTTGTCTATTTTTATATATTAGTGTTAAGTACTTTTTTATTTAATTTTATTTAAATTTTATATTTCTTTTATTTGTTATTACTATTATACTTAATTTACTGTAATTGTTTAAAATTCGTAGACCACATGTTGTGGGTTTTTTGCATGCGTTAATTAATCCCAAATCCAACAAATATGTACCAATAAACCACGAATAGAATAATTATTCTTATTTGATTTGAATATTACAAAAAAGTTATGTATAATTTAAAAAAAAAAAAAAAAAAAAAAAAAACAATAAAAATGGTATGAGTGTGGGCGATAATGGGCTGTAAATGGATAAATAATAAATATTTATTTTATTCACCAAACTTCGCTTGTTATAAAAATGACAATCTATCTATTAAAAAGTGACATCAGTGACAATATTTTTTTATTATAAAAGGTGTCCGTTACATTCTCCCCCAACCGTAAAACAGTGAAATGAAACTAAACTAAAAATATATCTTATATTGGTAGACTAAATTTGTTCTCGTAACAGGTAACTTAATAACTTTTCTTGTAGCATAATCTTGTAATAATCTGGCAGCTGCAATAAATGACGTCCCGTTGTCAGACGAAATTTCTCCAAACCCTCTGGGCGATAATGGACTGTAAATGGATAAATATTTAAAGTCTTATCAAATTCCATGTTATTCACGCAATTTTTATTCATATATTCATATTCAATGCACACACGCATAAATAACACTCATTATGAATTGTGCATTGACAGCAGACTAGCTTAGGCCCAATTCTTTTAGTAATTGCTAAGGTTAATACGGTTATACAGCTCTTCAGAACACTATGGTGTTAAAGCTTGGCAGTTTTTGTGTCTACCAATCTACGCAAGAATAATAAATAGTTACAGCATAACTCTCCATTTTCACAATCTTAGATTTAATTAGAGATTTGACGCTCCCTTCTTTATATTTCTGGTTCTATACACGAACTTATTACATATAATGAAACACATTAATAACATCTGCTTCTAGTCAAAGGCCTTTGTGTGTTGGGAAAGGGTGATCGTAATTTTTCCGGTATATACTATTTATCTTAGCGAGAGGAGCATAATGGTGGATAGTGAGCGTCTGGTTGCGCAATGAAATAAAAAAGGACAACGTTCTTCTCATCTCTTTCCCACACACGATGGACCCGCACCCGCACGGTGAATCCATGGAATGCTCAGAAATTTGTCTACCTAATAATTAATATGCTTAAGGTTACGCACATCAGAGCACAGATAATGTTAACTACTGATAAACTCTACCCTAAAATTGGGAAATTACATCAGTTTCATGTCATATACTATAATTTGTACAAATAAAAATATGTAATGGGTCGACAAATATATAAAATGTTATTACTTTTGGCTATGTCGTAATGCATAGTCAAAAAGCTTATTTAAATAACATAATGAAACAGTTTTTCAAAATTAGTCAATTATTTTCTCAATAATAAATAAACAATAAAATAACACATAATAATAATGGGCTTTTAATGGTTTGAAATAACAAACACTACGACAACACTGAATTCTTCTTGTCAATTTCCATACACCAGTGCTGTCCTTAACGAATGTTGTTAATCGTTTCATTATCATCATATATCCACTGCTAGATGTAGACCCCCCCCAAGACTTGCCACTTAAAGCGATCTCTTGCCACCCCAATCCAACCACCACCAGCGACCTTCTCCAGTTCATCCGTCCATCTGGCGGGGAGCCGTCCAACTTTGCGTCTTCCCGTACGTGGTCTCTACTCCAAACATTTTACAGCAATTTCTTAAGTTCTAGATTCTTATAATCCAAAAGCATGCTTATTGTGATTTAGCCATGACATTGTCATTTCAATTAAATTATTTCATTTGGCCTACACTCGCCACGCGCGCTAGCCAGACGGGTTGGCGGGGTTCTGATATAATAATAAATTCTTTATTGTACAGAACCAAAAATAGTGTGGGTACAAAGGCGAGCTTAATGCTATAATGTAATACATTATAAATGCATTTTCTACCAATTAACCTTTATATAACCTGATATAAATTTGTAATTACAATTTATTATCGATTCCACAAGTTGGTATCAGTGGAACCATAACCGACGACGTGCTGTCCGAGGCCTGTTCCTGTAACGGTGGTGTTGTAAATCTATGACACATGTGTATGACAAGTGACTGCCTCCGTGGTCTAGTGACCGCCTCCGTGGTCTAGTGGTAACAAACGTTACCGTGAACTCGGGAGGTCGTGGGTACGGTTCCCACCGGGGGCAAGTTGTACATTGTATAATTTGTCTCGGTCTGGGTGTTTATATGTATAATATGTATATATTTACAAAAAAAAAAAATAATATGTAGTTTATCAACCATCTAGTTTCCGTAACACAAGCCTTGTAGCTTACCACAGAAACTAGTTGGCGCTGTGTGACCTGTCTGGAAATATTTATTTATATTTATTATTTATTATTTCAGTGAATTATGTCAAAAGGAAAATAATAATAAAAAAATGGTATGTCAAAAAATAATAATAAGGTGGTAAATCAATAATAATAATAATAAAAAAACAATGAAAATTTAAAATAGAAATAATAAAGTCACTTAATTAAAATAATAATAATAAAATAATATAATAATCATAAATATATTTTAAAAAAAACCAGAACAAACATAACAAAACATCAGCATATTACAATAATTAAGAAGAAGATTATATTTTGGTTACAGTAGTACCAGAAAAATATGCGGTAACAGATATCTTATACATGTATATATTATCGTGTATAGATTACCATGAACCCAATACTTACTTACTTACAATGATACACTAAAAATCTGGCATTGAATATGTCAATGGCCTTTCTTCTTTCGTCACTGTCTTCACTACAAACGATATCATTATAATATCAATTCAATCAATTAAAATCGAATCTACAATTATAAAAAAGTTTCGTAGAATTTACAATCACCCTTTTAATATTGCGAAATCTACGCTCTTTTCTCATTTAATCTTATTGAATACGAGTCTATCAACTTTATTAACGGTATTATCACGAAACCGAAACATTTTCTATTATATTAATTAATCTTGACATATTCCTTATCTATTCCATAATAATAATAAAATCCTTTATTGAACATTGTTTACAAAAGTATTGTACAAGGGCGAGATTAATGCGGTAGGCATTTTCTAACAGCTAAAACAATTCAATTAATCATAATTATCAAATCAATAGTATTTATAATATACAAACATATATTAAATAATTACTATGTCAGAGCGTGATTGAGACAATTTGCTTTTTAATAAAGTGACTGAAGACCAAGTTTTTAAAGATAAAAGTATATTCCACTGGCGAGCGGCCGAGACAGTGAGACAATCTGAATATCTGCTGGAAGTGTGTAGAGGGATAGATAGTTTATTGATTTGAGAAGAGCGAATCGCACAGAATTTGGAAACGATATTTTAGGTAAAGAGGAGTTATAGTTAATGTTATAGACATTATATTATACAACAATAAAAAGATATATATTTTATATTATTTAATATATATATTACGGTAGACGATATATATCTGCTATTTGACGACGTTATGAGAGTGGTAAGAGGTGGTGCTTCCTACATGAACTCTTACTTAAGTAACCTGACTTGGTCTTAAAGTTTGAGAACATAATAAACCTTTTTTGGATTCGCTCTTACCGCGAGATATAAATGCTATATCCAGGGTTCTATATTAGAAAACAACAACATTCCAAAAGAGTATTAATACTCGATCATAGATGGCGCTATTATAGATGCACATAATTATAATCCCAAAAACACTAACCATAAGGTTGATATTGCATTGCAATACAATGCGCGCTTTATTTAAACTCTTTCATTTTGGCTAAGAATGCTCCGATATTTCAAGCGGGTGTAAAGTCTCAAAAACATAGAAGGAAGATCTCTGTAAAGAAGCGTTTAATTACAAAAATGCATTAACGTAACTGGCTTAAGTCCTAGAATGTGAAGCCGTACGAACCGACCACTTGACCTAATAGCTACGACATAAGCTTCTTTAGGTCTTAAAGAACATTCTTTGAAACAAACTCTATCCGTTACAGCTAACATTTAGACTTACCGGGTTCGATTTCTGGTGGAGAACATAATTCATTTTTTTTTTATTTATTAGTGGCGTCAGGCATGTTTATACTGAGACGACCTACGATCAAGGATTCAACTAGATTAATATTCACATACTTACTGCGAGAAACTGGCAAGCAGACCTCTACGTACATGCTATCTCCTTCTTTTAATAATTTACGACAAACACAGCGATCGGTCAGAAATAAAGTTTATGTATAGGAGTGTGGTTGCGGGGTGTAGTATTATATAAATATACAATTACATAATAATCGTTACATACTACTTGTATCTCTTAAATAAATAAATGTATATACACATACAAAAATAGAAAAGAAGTAGTATTTTGAGCTGATTGTTATTAGCAGAGCGAAAAGAAAGATTATGACCGTCTCCAAGGAACTGGAAACGAGTCTTAAGGTATGAAGGAGTTTGGGGATTGTAAAGAATGCCGTAAAGTGAAGTCAAGAGATGTGCTGATCTGCGAAAACAATTAATTGAAATTAATTGAATACGATATTGTGAAACATGGTTAAACTTACGCAAGCCGAACATGAAACAGATGCATAAGTTGAGCAGACGATCGAGTTTAGTAGCTCTTCAGTGACATTAGTCTAACACACATCTGCATAATTATCATAAGAATTAATGAAGGAGGAATGTGCAGAAAAAGGACTTAGTTTGAATGCGAGAATGCGAGAAACCAATGACGATAAAGATTGATGATAAAACTTTAGAACAAGTAAATGAAATTATATATCTGGGCAGTGTCTTAGTGAACGCGGGAAATAGTGTTAATGGTGCCCTGGGGTCACGGCAGTCGAAATGTCAGTGAAAAAGCTCGGCTCACCATAAACTATGCCATGTTGGTACCAACACTGATGTATGGAAGTGAGACGTGGACACGTCAAAATACGCATGAGAGTAGGGTTAATGCAGTAGAAATGGGGTCGTTTCGTCGGATATGCGGCGTCACTTTGGCGGACCGCATACGTAACGTCGAAATCCGGAAAAGGGAATATAAAGAAATGCATAGGTACAAAAATAAAGAAAGGCATGCTACGATGGTTCGGGTATGTTAAAAGGATGAGCGAAGAAAGATTAGAAGAGAAAGAGGCCCTGGCAGACCGAGACTCACATATCACGGTCAAATAAATAAAAGGTGCATTAAAAAGTCTTCGTAACCAAAGGTCATGTATGGAGAGGTCCATGAATGTCGACGAAGCGAAAGAGGTATGTCGTGATTGTGTCAAATAGCGCTTAATTGTCTCTGCCTACCCCAGAAGGGATTTGGTGTGAAGATATATATGCATAATCAATAATAGGAAGATGAAGAGTACTAACCAACATAAGCTTTAAGCGTACCTACATAAAAAATAAGTATTTTATGCAATTAAATATTCTTCCTCCTTAGTCAATACCCTAGTGTTGAGAACAATGAATCCGTTGCAATCGCTCGTTCTCCGGTAGTTACGGTCCTCGGTGTAGTGGTTAGCTTGATGTTCAGGAATATTCCAGTTCTTTTGCCGCCTATCTTGTCGGCACCTTTTCTGGGAACGTGGCCAAAGTTTTACATTCGGGCAAAGCAGACGGCGGTAGTCTCTGTCCCTTGGTAAATGAAAAAATATATATCTGCATTCGTAATGATACTTTTCGAACCGTATCTGCTGCTAGTTACTGAGGTAGTTATGTTTTTATATTCTTTTTTATAGTTTACTTCGCTTCCTTTAAGGGCCGTTTTCAGTTTTATGATTTATCAACTTCACTCCATTTAAGTGAGCTATTATACTCGTACTACAAAGTGTGATAAAAAAGCAGGAGGTACCAAATTTGATTTCTGGTTGTTTTGAGGTGACTTCATTTCTGTTTTGCGAAAAAATTGTAAAAAGAAAAATTGATGATTCACGACCGTTTCCCTTTAGGGGTGCCAGAAACCACGCTTATAAAGAAGCGGATTCACATTTAGCCAACTTTACTATAGGCCAAAATAAAAAAAGTAAATAAAACACTGGCTGAAGGTGCATTAAAAACGTTCGTAACAAAAGGGCATGTATGAAGAGGTTAATGAATGTCGACAGGGCGAAAGAGGTATGTCGTGATCGTGTCAAGTGGCGCTCAGTTGTCTCTGCCTACCCCGCAAGGGATCTGGTGTAAAGATATGTATGTATGTACTATAGGCCAATCATGACAAATGGCAAGCTCGTCGATGTCTTTAACGTACTAAACTCGATGAAATCTGAAAAAAATCAAATAATTTTATTTCTTTAAATTAATAAATATTTTTGTAATCCGACCAGGAATCAAATCAGTTCAGTAATAAGTTGTAACACTGGGTCACTGTTTTGATCATTGAGACACAAATAACAGTCAGTGCATACAAAATAAATAACAAATATTAACTTCTAAATACGTTAACGAATATAGTAGTACGTGCTCGTCTTTTGGACTGTGGTTCATCTCTATCTTTTGTTGAATCATTTTTTGCGCGTATATTACGTATTCCGTGAACAGCGCGGATATCTAACGTATCAATACTCAAGGAGCTTAAAGTCACTACCAGGCTCTTCTCTATCTGCCTGTAACGAGTCCTTGAGTATGTTATATATATCACGGGTAAAAGTGAAGGCAATAGACTCTGTGGCCAAATCCTGGCATTAGTCAAACCAGCAGCCATATTCTGTTACTTAAGCGCAAACGTTATTAGTGAATTTCGTTATTTACGTCAAAGCATGCGACATAACTACAAAATATTATTCAATTCTCAACTCTATAAGCGCTCGACCTTGACAGCGTCCGTGCAAATATGCAACTATAATAGCGTGATATATAAATAGTTAACGGATTCCATTATTAACGTTTGCGTAACAGAATATAGCTTCAGATCCACACCACACACAATACCACTGTTCACAATTCACTATATGCCGCCTTGTGCAGACCCGGATTGTGCAGCATCGTTGGAGACAAAGTGATCCGTGGCCTTCAGCTAAAACGGCGCATGGAGGAAGAGGACGAAAAACTTTTTGACAACAAACGTTGCCGTAACATAACTTACCTACGTTTAGGAGCTCTTTTCACTGTTCCACATCGCTGCCAATAAGTAGACAACGTCATTAATTTAATTGTGAATTCATTCGTCAGGCCCTTTTGTCTGCGTGCTCACCGATACTGGCAAGCGACCTGATGAAATTAAACTGGTACGCTTACGCTTACATAAACAATTTTTTGCTTCAAAGCTAACAGTCTTTTTGGATTAAACTATTGTTCGAATAGTGTTGTCTAAATTGTAAACATGCTTTTCTTTAATCGAAAATATCGCGGTTCGAACCATGGCAATCAGCATGCTCAAATGAGAACCTCTGTTTCTTAAGTGTACGTTAAGCCAACGGTCCCGGTTCCACTAATACCAACATGTGAAATTGTTATTAAATTAAATTGTTGTTAAATTGTCATCAGATATTTGCCGACCGTCTGCCCTCGCCACGGTGTAGGGTAAATTCTCTAGATATATGTTCTGGAAGCGCCATCTACGACAGTACAGATCTAGGACTCTGTGTTGTAGAGGCTGTAATAATTAAAACAAAAATTCGTTAGTATTCTAAGCAAGCAAGCGTAAGGTACAAGAAGTGTTAACAAACGAGTATATAATGTCCTTTTGTGGATGTTTCTAAAATACACAAAACAGCTCTTTTTAATCCAAATATTAAATTCCGAGTACTTCCCGACCTCGGCTGTTTTTATTTGCTTATTTTAATGTATAATGTAATTAGCAAGTTTATGGTGAGCTATTAACCTCTGTGTAACCCACAAAGTAGTCCGGAGAGATTTGTAGCCACTAATAAAATACCAGTGGAATTTGCCACAAAATTTATCTTCAAAATGTTATAATTATTTTAGTCTCGCAAAGTATTAATTCTATTTAATGTCTGTCCATCATTATTTAGTTTAGTACTTTTGCCTTAGCTGGCTTTTAGTGACATTTTCTAACAGCTAACCTTTGAGATACTGAGCAGGGATTCTGCGTGTATTAAATTACCAATCAAACATTTAAAAATACAATTTCTAGGTTTTTTTTTTATTATTTATTATAGGATAATGTTATTTATTTAAATCATATATAAATTTCTACGATTTAATTTATTAAATCCATCTCTTTAAGATATGTATTTATTAATTGTTGTGTATTGTTTCATTTGTAAATCAGCTACAGCTGAGTTTTCCTTGCAGATTCCTATCTCATACAGATTAAACATTAACAAGTCACTGGAATCTGCTAAGCAGCTGGTCTTCTGCTAACAGCTTACTCTTTGGACCAGTTTGCTGATTAGACTTAGACGTGTCATAAATGCCCTTAATAGGTTAATAAAAATATTTTGACTTTGACCCTGGACCGGGTGGTAATCAGTAAACACACACTTTATGGCAACTGTAGGATGTACATGTTGTGTTTAGATTACAAATTAAGTACATCTATACTAAATTTTATTAAAATTGTTTTAGTAATAAATCCATTAAGGCTGGACAAACAAACTGATAGACATATGGACGTGGGTTCGTATGTCGTTCTCTGATCAACACTTCATACAGCCTATGTCGGTCTCAGGATTCCAAAGAATATATCTGCCAAATTGTATTTTAAAGTTTAAGCGTGTGAATAGAGTAGTATAAAAGATGCGTCGAGGGTCGATGGGATTAGCTGACCAGGTGAAGGCTGCAATGGACCATTCCCTATATGCGTGCACCAGAAATGCTGCGGACCGAGAGAAGTGGCGACGCACTAGCACTCAAATGACGACCACAACCACTCTGCCAGTTATAACGACTAAGAAGTTGAGGCGTGATAGCGAGATAAACTAACATGCATACGAACAGCAAATCTTCTTTCACAATTATAATACATATTTGTATAGATATCTACATAAAAAACACTCATTTAAAATTAATCTAAATAATTTGATGGTCGGTAGGTATGTATGATAAATTAAGAATTGGGTTAGGAAGGAAAAATAAATATCTTATAATTTTGTTTTATGTTTTATCCCATTTAATTATTATTATGTTTTCATTTATATTACTTTTTGTTTTTACTTTTAATTGCATGTTTTAGATATTATATCTTTTATACTATTAACTTTTTAATTTTTAAGGCTAGCAAACAAGAGGAATGTTTGTCTATGATTTCAATAATGGTTTTGTTTGTTAGCTGTTATTTGCACCTTACTTCGAATTATTAAATAAATACTTAACATGACAAAAACTACCATCTACAAAGCTATGGAAAATCGACTTTGATAAATAAATACTTATTAGGGATGACAAAAACTACCATATACATAGGTAAGTATAGAAATTTGGGGGTGTCATGTTGAAATCAACATTGAATTTAAAAGGCCTAATTCAGATAAAGAAGTTACCTGAAAAACAAATAAAGAGCAACATTTGAAAAAGCTCAAAACTCGAAACAAAACAGACCGAACGAAATCAGATTTTAGTCCAAGAGACAAACACAGAGATTGTGGACGAAAAAATTACAGGTGCAGATAAGGTATTCACGAAAATGCTATTATGCGGCTAACTCTTTTAAAAACGTCCCGTGGACTCGTAAAAACGTGGTAAATGAGATGTGAAGCTGACGATTAAAGTCGGGCAATTTAGCCAAACGACACCAAGCCCGCTCCAAAAGGGGCTTCTATAGAGGTAAGAATTACGTCACTAGAGAGAAAGGTTTTTTGGATGCGGTAAATATATGGTCAACTGAAATGGAAATTTAAAACTCAATATTTTGTCTAACAAATGCTGCAGATTGAAAAGAAGAAGAGGGCGCGCTAAAAAACCTTCTAAACAATATGTAAAAAGCGAAGGCAGAAAAACGAATAAAAATTACAACAAATGTAACGAATGATTTGTGAATTGATTAGACGGTAGACATTTGAGTACTAAATTTTACTTAATAGTTTATAATCGAATATTGATATAATGAGAATATTCTATTCTCGATTTGTAAATAACAAAGCGATAAATGTGAGTGCTCAAACGGTCGACTGGTCAATCGCGAAAGCTTTTGAGTCGATGTTGAGAAATATCGTTCGATTTGAGATTTTCGTTTATTTGTAACCAATAATGGCATATTTTTGAATTGGATTGGTTTTTTATTACCTTTTAAGAGCAATGAACCTAAACCCTCATCATCAGCCTGTGTCTCTCCACTGCTGGATGTAAGCCTGCCCCAAGGCTCGCCACTGCACGCGGTTTTTTGCAACCCTCATCTAACTCCTACCAGCTACCTTCCTTAGGTCATCCGTCCATCTAGCAAGTGGTCCTTCCCACTCTACGTCGTCTCGACGTGGTTTCCACTCTAGAACCCGTTTGCCCTATCGGTCGTTGGTTCTGCGGGAGATGTGTCCGGCCCATTGCCACTGATAAACCCAGTAAAGTGTATCCACTCGTTTCGGGATCAGGCTCGAATTGCCGTCATTCCCAGACAAGCCGGCATAGTGTTAGAGACTGATGTCAGTCATGAGTGGCTAATTTCAGTTGCTAACATTCATGGATCTCAAACATCATTCAGACAGAAAACCTTGAAGTTTTGACCTAAGGACTGTCATGTTTTCAACTTCACGGATGGATTTGGGAACTTTATTGTAAATTTGTGTTACCATACTTATGACTATTCTTCCTGAACGTCATAAGAGAATAAACTACTTAAAGTATTCTTAAGCTACTTAATTTTCTGGAGTTGTAATATTCATCACTCATCATTATCATCATTACAGCCCCTAGAACACAGCGTTCTAAACATCCACTGCTGGAGATGGGCCTTCCAGAACATATATCTGGAGAATTTGGCCACACTCGCCATGCTGGCCATCGCCTTCCAGAACATATATATATGGAGAATTTGGCTGGCCAGACGGCTTGACGAGGATATGATGTCAAATTTTTAATGACAATTCATTAACGATTCCACCACAGGTTGGTATTAGTGGAACCGGGACCGACGTCTTAACGTGCTCTCCGAGGCACGGGACAAATGTACGTAAGACAAGTGTATTTACATGCCGGGTGGGTTTGAACCGACCTTGGTAGGATTTAAGGAACGCGTTCTTACAACCGAGCCACCACCGCGCATATGTATAATAATATTAAAGGGAATTCCATGAGAATTGTCCATAATTTTATTTACGAAAAAGTTAATAGACTATCAGCCAGTTTGTCAAATGTATTGTTGGTACTTAATTATTACTTAAGTAAAAATAAGATTGTTAATTTTTACCTAAGTTATAATTAAGTACCAAAAATACGCTCGAGAAACTGGCTGTGAGTCTCAAAATGTAGGTACACTCAAACTTAAAAAAATGTTGAATTGTGCGAGCGAGAAAGATGCAAAAACCGTTAAATCCTCTTAAGTGAAGAATTTTAATTACAAGTCAAAAAAGACTCAACTAAAACTATTTTCGTAAATAAAAAACTTATCCACGTATATTTTGCACAAAAAAATTCACGAATTCACGTCAACCAGTGTAAAAAGGGTTGAACAAACCCCAACATTAGGGAGGACTCACCTGCGAAGACCTTTGCATTAGTGCTTTATGGACCAGCTGTTGTTAGCTCCGAATAATTTCTTAATCAACATTACCTTTTGTGAAATTTAATTAACCAAAATATATGGCGAGGGTCGTGATGGGTTAATAAGAACAATGGACGATTCTTTTTAATGTTGCGCTTTTGTTTTTTGCCAATTAATTAACTTTGAACACACAATTAAGAGTTATTATCCCAATGTATGTCGGTATGATCTATTTTAATTGTAAGTTCTACCAATTTATTATAGCAGGGGTGGCCAACTGTCGATTGTGACTATTAGTTCAGTCGATTGTGGCAATGCAAATAATATAAATACGCAGAAAAGACTGCGCAAAGTAATCACCAACTGCTGCACGCATCATCTTGTATAATTTCTGGGCATTGGTTTCCAATGAGAAATATTCAAATTTGAAGAAATGTGTTAAACAAACTGCATTCCTGTTTTGGTTCAACATATTTATGTTGGTCAGCATTTTTCTACTTAAAACAAACAAATAATAAACACTGTTCTCGCTTGACAGACGCTCATACATTGGATTATTTAAGGTTGGCAATTTCGAACTTCAAACGTGATTTTACTAATCTAGCGAAAGATGCTCAGACGCAATGCTTACACCAATATAAATAGGTAGTTACTAAGAATAATCTTCAGTTTTAAAATACTACATAATTGTGTACTGAACTATGTTGTTTCATTTAAGATTTCAAGAAATATTTTTTTATTTATTTATTATAAACTTTATTGCACAAAGTACAAAGGCGGACCTAATGCCGCTAGACATTCTATACTGGTCAAACCTTTGGGACAACTAAAGCAGTTACGACAAGATTAGGCAGGTGCTATCAAAACTAATAGAAAAATATTAGACTTTAATATATACTAATGAATAAATACTTATTTACATACTTATACATACAAATAAAACTACATACATACGTTCTATGAATATACATAAATATAATATACCTACTATATGATGACTATAATGAGAGAAATAAATATAGCAGAGAGTGTATTAAGCTTATGGTAAATTTAAATAGTGCGCATAGACCAGTTTCTTAAATAGTGTTCTATTTGGAGCTTGACGGATGTCCACCGGTAACTGGTTCCGGAGATGTACACCCACAACCGCAAACGACTTGGAAACGAATGCGGTGTGATGTGTGGCGAAGGAGAGCGTGGAGTTAGAAGAAGAACGTAAAGTTCTGTCATGAGTGGCACCAAGGAAATTAAAGTATGGTAGATCGCACATGGTTTCGTCAGTAAACAGTAGATCTTAGGTCTAGTCAAGTCGGCCACCCCTGTATTAAAGTATTTTAAGCGCCTATCTCTCTCAATGTCAGCATATTCCTGAGTCGAGATGTAAGATAATAAAATAACCTAGCCAAAGTTTACGTTAAAATATATTTTCAAGCAAATTGTTAAATAATCCTTTTTTGTCAACAGGAACAGCTCATTATGGAGAGGACAGCGTCGGATCGTTTCCATACTTCGAGTACAATGTGCCGAGAAACGTGACTACGGTGGTCGGGCAGACCGCCTTCCTGCATTGCAGGGTTGAACAGCTTGGAGATAAAGCTGTAAGTAATATTGTAGCTCTTAACTTTGAAACTCAATCTTACAACCTTCGGAAGAGAAAGCGGGTTGAGGAACAGAGTTCGAGGGGACGGGTATAGGAATGTTATATATTTATTTATTTAAAACTTTATTGAAGAGGCGGACTTAATGCCGCTAAACATTATCTGACAGCCAACCTTAGGGACAATGTGGACCATTTCAAATGTAAGGTAGGTGCAAATATTTAATACCAACTTACGGTAAATATTATAATAATAATAAATAAGCCTATATACATATGATACAATTACATAACTTATGAACCATTTAAATAATGCGATGACACCATTTTTTAAAATATTTTTCGGTTGGATGCTTATCGGATATAAATCTAGTACTCAGATATAATATCCGAGTACTAGATGTTAATGCCTAGCCAAAGAGTTGTCAAAGCGGCTGACGGAAATAACTGGTGATAGGAATACTGTCAATTATTTTTGTTAACGTATTAGCCTCGCTATACAGAGGGGAAAGGTTTCCAGTCTCCTTGAGACTATCTCTGATGGGACGCCTTTAGAGTATTTATTTTATTTATAGTTTAGTTTATTTTTAATTTTATTATTTAGGTAGTTTTTAATTTAGAAGACAAATTTCTAAGCATTCCATGGATTCACCGTGCGGGTGCCGGGTCCATCGTGTGTGGGTAAGAGATCAGAAGAATGGTGTCTCGGGCTTGCGACCGACAATTGGCTGGTTTAAGAAAAGGAGGCCTCCTTTTTTTTTCTATTTCGCGATAATACGCTCACCATCCACCATTCTACTTCTCTCCCTACCCAACCAAATACTGTATGATTCCGTTAGTGCCGTCTTGGAAGCTCGTTCCATAAATTATTATATATATTTAAGTTTAGATGTAGTGTATGTATTTTGTAAGTGTAATTTATGTATGTGTTTATGTGGAGGAACAGAGTGCGAGGGAACGGATGTAGGAATCTATTGTATGTATGCGTAAATGAAGTGTTTATGTAAGTTATAGTGTATGTATTTGTAAGTGTAATTAATGTATACGTAGATGTAGTGTATGTATATGCAAGTGTAGTGTTTGTATTCGTACATACATACATACATATCTTCACGCCGAATCCCTTGCGGGGTAGGCAGAGACAATTGAGTGCCAATTGTCACGGTCACGACATACCTCTTTCGTTTCTTCGACATTCATCAACCTCTTCATACATGCCCTTTTGTTTCGATGGCTTTTTAATGCACCTTCAGCTATTGTTTTTTATTAGTTGATCGTAATATGTGAGTCTAGGTCTGCCAGGGCTTCTTTTACCCACAACTTTCGCATTATATATCTGGTTCGTCAATCTCTCTTCACTCATCCTTTCGTCATGCCCCAACCATCGGAGCATGCCTGTATTTGTAAGTGTAATTTATGTATATGTAATGGTGTGTGTGCAATCAAAGTCAAATCATTACAATTCGACTTTCTCAGGCTCATTACATTAATTAAATTATTATCTTATAGGCCTTGTTTATCTTCACATATTGTAAACTAACTAGTTCTTTTGGCAGTATTCTAAAAACGAACATCAAGTAGAATAACAATAATCTAAGAATCTATAATGGTTAGACAAAACTGGCATATCTTATTGAAACAAAGGCCTCGCAAAAGTTTGGAGATGAAACTAGGTCCCGAGACGATAACGTGGCTTGAATAAATTGACACCAAAATGTCGCCGATCGATTTTAGCTAATTTTAGTGACCAGACTGGCGCTTTCAATTTATTTGTTCGAAATTTATCGTGAGTCATGTTTATTCTTGCCAAATTGAGAGGTATTTTACTAAAATGTTGGAATAATATGCCATTTATTAATCAGCCTGTGTCGTTACTGCGACTCCCATTTTCTAGGCTCGCCATTTAAAAATCTGTCCTGGTGTCACGTTATGCGGGACATTAAAATGAAACAAATGAATTTAAGCAAATAAATAAATAAATAAATATTTCCAGACAGGTCACACAGCGCCATCTAATTTCCGTGGTAAGCTATGAGGCTTGTGTTACGGAAACTAGATGGTTGATAAACTACATATTATATTTTTTTTTTTTTTTTGTAAATATATACATATTATACATATAAACACCCAGACCGAGACAAATTATACAATGTACAACTTGCCCCCGGTGGGAATCGAACCCACGACCTCCCGAGTTTACGGCAACGTTTGTTACCACTAGACCACGGAGGCGGATTTAAGCAAAGGAAGTTATATTTTGAAAAAAATTAAGTTAACAGAAAGAAAGCAATGAGTTTAAAATTATACATGGGGAGAGTCGTAAGCCAAAACTTAGCCCTATCACTCTTTATGCATCCGTTGATGTACGTAGTGGTACCTTCCCTCGGAGAGCCTGAAGAGCGCTGCCGATCCCAAGCGGACAACGGGGTGTCACGGGGATCCTGGGCAGCGGGGTTATCTTCTCAAGCTGGGCCCCAGGTCTTTAGTCCTACTGGAAAAACCCTGGAACGCACGGGGAGCACACGTTACGTTCCATCTCTAGATCCATCACCACTCCAGTCCTCACCAAGACAAGATACCATGTAGTTGGTGAGAACGCAGCGGTGGTGCACAAATAAAAATGACTTTACTGCACGTGGTCATAAAGTGACCCGTACTATTTTCAATTCAATACTTACCCAAGCTACGGGGGCGACAATATCCAGTAGGTTTATTAAGGTATTTAATTATTAAGAAATATTTGATTCTAGTTAGTAAAACTATTTATTATAAATTAAAGAAGCAGCACATTGCTCGCAGTTGGTTTTAAAAAAGTGCCGAATGTCAAAGTCTACACTGACAGGTGACGTCTTAAATATGTGCAAGGCAAAGGATGTCGATTGCAGCCAACAATATTTATTCCTTGGCCGCATGTAATACGATCGTTACACTGGTGGAATTTTGTAATTGATTTTAAACTAACTTCTCGATGAGCTAGAGACTTGAAATTTGGACCATAGTTAAGGAAGTGGATGACAATCATCGATCAAGAATCAACCAAATTATAGGTGACGGCTTTGAAAACGCCGGAACAACAAAATAATCGTGTGCTGATATTGCCAACAGTGTGACAGTATGTGTTAAAATGCAGAGGGCTGTCGAGGCAATTTATAACTTATGATTAAATTCATTAGGTTCATTTTGTATTTTTTTATTTTATTTATTATATTTAAAAGAAAGAGATAGTATGTACGTAGAGGTCCGCTTGCCAGTTTGTCGCAGTAATTTTGTATGTGATGTAATCTAGTTGAATCCTTGATCGTAGATGACAATGCATGAAAATGTAATAAATGAAAATAAATTTGATGTATCATATTATGATTAATATATTAAATGTTTTAAAATAAACTAAAACAAAAAATAACCTACTTACAAAACCTTATTTAAATAGATATAATTTAATTGTTCGAATAAATGTATACAAAATATGAAATAAAATTACGCGTGGAATAATGGCAAGAATATATATCTGCATTTACCTGCTGAATTGCAATACTGATGCAATACTTTCTAGCCCTCTTGTCACCCGAGGAGATGACAAGACGTTGTGTTCTGTCTTTTAAAATCTGTAATCTTTTAATATGGATATATATTTGCGCTGCTTGCCGGACTCCGCATTTTGTGGTTAATAATTAAAACTATTTAAGTTTGGTTCTTGCATACTATCGTACTATGTTTACATTGCAATCAGACTTAAGATTTTATCTATGAAGTTCGAAAAACTACGACTTCGTTAAAAAAAAAACTGAGAAAGTGGAAGCACTTTTTAAAAAATATTTTTAATTTTAACATTGCGCAGAATTCTAAGAACAAGTGTTTAAGAGCCAGTAATATAAAGGTAAAACTAAACTATTATCATCACGACCGTTTCCCTTTCGGGGTCGTCAGAAACCATACTTAAAAATAAGCGGATTCACATTTAGCCAACTTTACTATAGGCCAATCATGACAAGTGTCAAGATCGTCGATGTCTTTGGCGTACCAATAATAATAATAATACAATATTTATTGCAAAATAAATATACATCACAATTTAGTTGTTACATAGGTTAGGGCATATAATAAATTGTACATAGTGACAAAAACAGTTCAGCTGTGACATCTGAAATAGTCGGTGGACGTTTAGATGTCATTGTAGGAATTAGTACTTACAACTGTATATGCATGTGTGTGTGTGTGTGTGTTAGTGTATGTGGGCTTGAGTGAATGTATATGAGTAGGTATGCATGTGTAAGCAACAACCAACCAAACTCGAGAGTATCACAAATAAATGAAATATTAATTAAATTTATCTATTTATATCAATACATATTATTGTTGTCTAAATTCCACGCGAACGGGTCATATATCCGTATCCGTAGCATTTTTTTTTTCGAAAATAACAAAATAATTTTAGAAGCTATTTAAATATTTAGGAGTATATGACTTCATTTCAAATCCATGGATTTAAACGCGAAGGTCGGGAAAAGAATAACTGATTTAATTTGTGACATTTCTCGATTCTGGTACGCTAGAGACATCGACAAGCTTACCACTTGTCATGATGGGCTCATACTAAATTTGGTTTAATGTAAATCAGCTTTTCTTTTTTACTTTTTCTTTTTTTATACGGAGCAAGACATTTGACACCGCGCCCACCTGATGGTAAGCGGTACAGAAGGTCCAAGAATGGGAGCAACTGACGCCAGCCTCAGACGACCGACATCAGTCCCTACCACTATGCCGGCCTATAAAGATGCTTTTTCACACTTCGTTTGAAGGACTCCAGGTTATAGGAGTGGGGAAACACACTGGCTGGGAGATAATTCCACATCTTCAGCGTGCGACAGATGTAAGAGTCTCCAAATTTGTATGTACGCGTAGGGATAGTGGCTACGGTATGTGGATGCATATTTTGGCCTGTGCGAGTGGTTCGGTTGCGGAATAGAGAAGAAGGGATAAGGTTGTGGAGCTCTTCAGAACATTCACCGTAGTATAGCTTGTAGAACACGCTCAGGGAGGCCACATCTCGGCGAAGCTGCAGCGATTCGAGAGTTTTGGACACTGTAGTATCGTCCACTATTCGAATAGCCCGCCTCTGTGGAACATTTAGAGCATCTGTAAGGTACTTAGCGGAACCATCCCAGAGGTGAGAACAGTATTCCACGCATGACCTTATTTGCGCTTTATAAAGCATAAGTCGGAGTGAGGGCGGAAAAAAACGTTTTACCTTGTTCAGTATCCCTAGTTTTTTGGATGCTGTTTGGTGATGCTCTCAATGTAGTTTCGGTGGTTGAGATCTGAGCGTATTTCCACCCCAAGTAAATTAAACTCTTAAAATAAACTAACCTGCAAGTATGTATTTATGTATGTAATGTAAAGAAAAGAGTGTGATAATAAAAATATCTGTAACCTAATACATATAATTTAAGTATAAAATTATTTTTAGTTCAGTTATCGCATTTAGCATTGACTCCTTTTTAAAATAAAAAAATAATTAATTATCTGACATACTAGTAAGTTCAGATTTGTCTAAAAGTATAATGTTCCATAACCACAACATTCGATAAAAAGGGAACATGAAAGATGGAGTCAGAACGAAATAAATACAGTTTCATTCGTTACCACCGTCCATAGACTGGTTCAGTTTCCTTTCTGCCCTCTCTCCCTCAATGCAGACCAAGGCACACCAAACGCGATTTCTTCTTCGTCGCTACACTTTTGGCAGAGTGGTCGTGGTCGCCATTTGAGAGCTAGTGGCACGCTTAACAAGACGTCACCACTTCTCTCAGAGGTGCACTCATATAGATAATGATCCATTGCAGCCTTCACATGGTCAGTTTATCTCATCGGAGACCTACCACGCATCCTCTTGTGATCGACTTTCCCCATGACTAACATGAGCTTGATGGATGTCCACGCCGTGACACGTGTCCAAAAAAGTGAGAAAGAGTGATTGTACAGTCAAGGAAAAGCGTTGTATGATCCCCAGTTCCTTCAGTATGGATTTGTTGGTTAGAAACTCCGTCTATGATATACCCAACATTCTCCGCCAACACCACATAATAATAATAATAAAAGAATAATTATAAATCATAAATATACCAAAGTAAGTATTTAAATAGCATACAAAATACTTAAATAAATAAATATTAATGTAATAATTATCTATGTCAAGATGTGGAAATTAATGTAATTTTGTTTTTTTAAAAAGTATGTAATTAATAAATATTAGAATATATTGTTCCATTGGCGAGCTGCAGAAACAGTAAGAGAATCTAAATATCTGCTGGAAGTGTCCACATCAAGAGCATTAATTCGTTTTTTATTCTAATATATATTTATGTATATACATACACAAGGAACCCTTGAGTTTGTTTTTTTTTTTTAGTTTTTAATTCATAATATTTTTTTTGCAGGCAGTTTTTTTTTTGTAATGATACGTGTTTTAAATACGTTAGAGGTGGGAATGGGGTCCATGTAAAATCACCCATGGTTTGATTGTTTTTTTCGTTAGACAAGGATCATGTTTTATTTGGAACTGATAATTTGTTACCGGTTACGATTAACGTAAGCGACAAATTTGTCTTCTTTTTTTAAGAATCCTAATATCAAAATTGTTGAAAATAGAAACGCGAAGTGAATGTGATAATTGATAAAGTCTGCTAAATAATTGGTCGCACGTCTTTTCGAATAGTTAGATTAAAACGGGCGTCCGTTTGGATCCTTTAGTCATAAAAATGACGGTATCGTATGGAATTTATCTGTCAAATTAGCAACTTCGCAAACGCAAACATTATTTAGCGATGAAATTTGACAGCACGGAAAGTTGTCGAATATATTCGATACCGTTTTACCGTGTGACGGCAGCCGGCTGACATTTTGGCATTTGCTTGTAGAGTTAAAAAGGAATAAATATTATTGTTCATTGATATAATACACATACATATATATATATATATATATATGTGTAAATATTAAAATAAAATAGATTAAAAATACTAATTGACCGCCTCCGTGGTCTAGTGGTAACAAACGTTCCAGTGAACTCGGGAGGTCGTGGGTTCGATTCAACCGGGGACAAATTGTACATTGTATAATTTGTCTCGGTCTGGGTGTTTATATGTATAATATGTATATATTTAAAAATAAAAAAAAAAGTATTATATGTAGTTTATCAACCATCTAGTTTCCGTAACACAAGCCTTGTAGCTTACCACGGAAACTAGATGGCGCTGTGTCTGGAAATATTTATATTTATTTATATTATTATTTATTTAATTATAAATAAAACTAAACTATAAATACCTATGAAATTAAAACTGTTCTACACAATAAACTAAGGGCTTACCACCAGGGAGGGTACCTAAAACGCTCGCCGCATTTCCTCGATGAATCATAAGGGATATATTCTGGTTTAGATCGTTATGGCATTTGGGCTCCCCACACTCTTGAAAAATTCGTTTACCCAGCCTTTTTACGAATTTTAATTTACATTTACTTCGAATTAAAATGTATATTAATTAAAAAAATATATTTAAAAAATACACATATTAGGGCGTAAAAGGAGTTAATGTGGAGCTACCTGAGTTTTTTATGACATAAGATGTTATTTATTTTTTTTTTAAATCACCGCTTATTATATTAAACATATAAACTAAGTAGCAATAGTGGAACACAAGCCAAAGAGATTTTATATTACTTAGACAATACAATTAAAACAGAAATAAGAGTAAAATATAGTATTTAGATTTAAATTAATAGTGCAATTGAACTGTGACTAGCAAAAGTAAAAGAAAAACAACAAATAAGTGAAAACCAATAGGTTAATGATTATTTACCTAAAACAAAATAAATGAATGAGAAAAGAGCAAAATTATACTATATACACGAGTATAGCAGTATTCGTATATTAGCAAGCGAAGTGGATTTGCAAAGTCAGTCCGGGATAAGAGTTGTCTTGGTACTGCCTCCGGTGATTAGTGATTAGTTATAATAAAATATTACCGTCCTTTGGAAACTAATGATATTAGCCAAATATGCTTTTCGATTTTGTAAATGACAATTTTTTTATGACTTACCGATCGAAGATGGCGATCTGTCGAGACTGCCGGCCCTGAAGGCTTTTTTTACTGACCAGCATGCATACTGGTGTAGCCTTGCCTTCAATCGCCATACCTTGTCGTTTCATTTTAGTGCGTTCTATTTCATTGAGCCCTCATCTTTTACGAGTGCTTTTCTAGGGTCATATCTTTTATGTCACTTTATTGAGATTGCCTTTTATTATCTCATTCGCGGAGCTGTCGGGAGCTTTTTAAAAATTATATAATGTGATTGGGTCTTTATTTAAAAGTGTTAAATTGTACTAAGCCAAAATTAATTTTTTTTTTTTCACCAAACCCATTAAAACACAGCATCCTAGACCTTCACTGTTGGACTTCTAGAAAATATGGCCAGACGGGTTGGCGTGTTATTATTTTATTAATATTGAATTTTATAAGTTGGTATTAGTGGTACCGGGACCGACTTAACGGACTTTCCGGGGCACGAGAATGGTGGAGACAAATTTCTAAGCATTCCATGGATTCACCGTGCGGGTGCCGGGTCCATCGTGTGTGGGAAATAAAAATCAAAAGAGTGGTGTCCGAGACAATAGGTTGTTTAATATTTTATTTTTGCAGGTATCATGGATCCGGAAAAGGGATCTGCACATACTAACAGCTGGAATACTAACTTACACATCAGATCAACGGTTTCAGGTAAATAATTTACTTGAACCTAATTGCACAAAGTAAGTAAGCACTAAAGACGGATCTAATATCGTACAAAGATGTTTTTTTTTTTAACTTATATTTGACAGGGACGTTGCTAGCTGTTACTTATTGAAGTAGAGGTACCGGCATATAAAAATTGAGCATCGGTACAGTCATGGACAAAAATCTATATATTTTTAATTCAAATTCAAATTCAAAATCGTTTATTTGCTTTAAATGTGGTACATACAGTAATATGGTTAGTAAGTTGGCTCTGCACATTTAGCCATTGTTGTGGCATGCAAAAATTGATTTTATTTAAATATATTCTCTAGTAAGTCTAGTCATCATTATATACTAAAATTTAGGTAAATACATTTTATTAATAACAGACAAAAAAACAAAATAAAATATGTCAAAACAAATTATTTTTCAAACAAATTCAAAATATTTTCTCTTTCAAAATTACTCCCATATTTTTATTGTATTAATTAATACAATAGTACAGATAAAAATAATATGTTCAATCCAATTAATTATAAATTTATACATAAGCGTTATTTTTATCTGCCACTAACTGTGATTGAAACGCAGACGTTATATTATTTGCTATTAAAATTGCTGCAAAAATAACTGTTTATAAAAATAAATATATACATAAATATAAATAATTTTGTCGATTGCCCTTTGAGGCTCTTGCTTTGAAGTAAATAATTAAAAAAAAAAAACAATATAAAAGAATTACAAAATTAAATAAACTATATTAAAACAAAATCCAAATTTAACCTAAATAATAATAATAATAAATAAAAATACATACTTACAAAAAAGAAATAGCTCCTCCAAATCGCTGTCTTGTGGCATGGTGCCCAATACACTAGCAGCATTTCCCCTTTGAATTAGGATACTTAATTTTTTGTAGAAAAAACTGCCAGAGACGTCAATGAGCCTTGGAACAATTTCTTTAAAAGGCTTTTCGTTAATTAAAATATTGTTTTTTACTTATTAGTTTAATTTTTCGTTTTGTCGACTTTCGGGTTGCACATAGGCATGTAGTCTTGCCTTAATCCTGACTTACCTGGTGGGTTATTGCTGTACCAGGTATTGTAATCTCATAGGTACTGATAACTAAATTTTAACTAAGCTATTAATTGATCGTTGTGGTGCAGTTCTGTATATGTTTTGTTTGTAAATCTGATATAGCTGAGTTTTCCTTGCAGATTCCTTTTTCAGTGAGATTAAACACTAACAGGTCACTGGAATCTGCTAAGCTGCTGGTCTTCTGCTAACAGCTTACTGATTGTACCACTTTGCTGCTTAGTCTTCTACTAGCAGGAGTAGAATCATTTAAAATAATTAAATTAATGACGTTTCATAAATGCATGTAATAGGTTTACGTGAATAAAGATATTTTGACTTTGACTTTTGACTTTGAATATACATAGTTTACAAGTCGGTTTTTTATATTATAATTTTTTTAGCAAACATAATCATAGTTAACATTTTTGTTTGCCTCTAGCTAGCTCAATTTATATGCAACGAGCCGAGTTACCCGTAGTTCACGGTGGGCTCAAAAGAGAACTGAAGCTATTACAGCAGACTAATTGTATTTTTAAAGTAGGCTAATGTTACGTTAGTGCTTTGATGGGAAAGTTTAAAATAAAACTCTGCTCCTATACTGGAAGAGTGATGGATGAAGTTGGGTTCATAAAGCCATGCATATTATAATGTAGTCGAAACGCTAAAGCTTAATTCTTATGTCACATGAATTTATTGAAACAGTAAATATATTTATTTTTATCGTAAAAGACATCATTCATCTTGTATGGGGTTTTAGGCTAAATTGTATTCACAGTTATACGAGTTTACTTGTATGCATTTTAAAATAAATTATTATTACAATTTAAGTAGAAAAGCCGTTTTAAATATTTCCATAAATATTTCCAGACAGGTCACACAGCGCCATCTAATTTCCGTGGTAAGCTACGAGGCTTGTGTTACGGAAACTAGATGGTTGATAAACTACATATTATACTTATTTTTTTTTTTGTAAATATATACATATTATACATATAAACACCCAGACCGAGACAAATTATACAATGTACAACTTGCCCCCGGTGGGAATCGAACCCACGACCTCCCGAGTTCACGGCAACGTTTGTTACCACTAGACCACGGAGGCGGTCAGATTTTATTATTTATTATATTTTATGTTTAGTTTAGATGTTCAAAATGTTTTCTATAACTTAATGGAGTGTATCAGGCAAAGCTTTTTGTAGATGTCGCTGGCGGCAATGGTACCTTGTTTTATACTTATATCGCATCATATTTAAATGTTTTTGTAATTTTAATTTTTTATAACAGAAAAATATATTTTAAATTAACGTTACCTACCTTTAAAGACGAATTAAGTTAGCGCACACCGTCTTTAAAAAGAAAAAAGGTTTTATTAATAGAACGGCAATTTTGAGTTCACCATATCTTTGATTTTGCTTAGAAATCTAGATTTATACACTTAAAAGCTGCTCACTTGGCATAATATCCAGAAAATAATAAATTTTTAATAAAAATACAAGTTTTCTATGCAACCGACAGTTATAGTAGGTACCATCTATCATGCGCCATCTATCGTGTTAAAAAAGTTTGTGATACACCCCATTGCACAGGATTTTGTAAAAATAACATTATGCATTGTCTAATAAAACAATAAAACATACTATAAAAATATAGTGATTATGACTATTTTACATTAAATTAAATAACAAAAACTACACAACTTGGTCAAATTAAACAATTAATGTCAAATATAAACGAATCTGTTCCTCGTTTCATTTCACGCCAAAAGCCTTTATCTCTACAACATGTTTATATTTTAAAATATTATATTCGTTGTGATATATATACGTTTCTTACAAATGTACCATTAAATAATCCACATTCTATTATTTTGATCAATAATAAATGTGTATTTCTTACTAAATATAATAATAATAATAATAATAAAACTTTATTTCAGAATAAATTCCATATGTGTTAGTAACAATTTTTAAAGCAATCTTATAATATCTAGTGTTAGTAAAAAAAAAAAAAAAAACAAAATTATAATACAAGATTTTTTTTTTTTTTTTTTTTTTTTTTTTTTTTTTTTTTTTGTCACCAAAAATCTCAAGTAAAATATTAACTAATAAAAACTTAAGTATGAAATTGAAAGAGTTCTTCGCGCCATTTTGCGTGATCATGTCAAGTGCAAGTTTTTGTTTTGTAAATTAATTTACTGCAGATATTATTGGTCAAAAGTGGAGTTGTTTTGTTTAATAATGTGTTACAATGTGAATAATTATAGAAAACAATGAATTGGATTTTAAATATGGGGCACAAGTTGCAGTTTTTTTTTTGCGGTTTTCCCGCGCTGTCAACTCCCATATTTTACCCGATGTGTTTGAGCTATGGTGCCTCGAGTGACTCCAAGAAAAGCATCAAATTCTGCAGAATCTGAAATTTGATGATGACTACATTATCTTATTAAAAAGAAAGATATATTACGTCATACTTGGCTGTATGGGCTAAACCCTTTGCCTTCCCTATCATCTCATTCATCATCCATCGGGAGAAGAGAACCAAAAAAACAGTTCTTCGCGCCATTTTGCGTGGACATGTCAAGTGCAAGTTTTTGTTTTGTAAATTTATTTACTGTGGATATTATTGGTCAAAAGTGGTGTTGTTTTGTTTAATAATGTGCTACAATGTGAATAAATATGGAAAACGATAATTTAGACTTTAAATATGGGGCACAAGTTGCAGTTTATTTTTTGCGGTATTCCCGCGCTGTCAACTCCCATATTTTACCCGACGTGTTTAAGCAGTGGATGGTGCCGCGAGTGACTCCAAGAAAAGCATCAAATTCTGCAGCATCTGGAATTTTATGATGACCTTATTAATTCATGAAAACGAAAGATATATTACGTCAGACTTGGCTGTATGGGCTAGACCCTTTGCCTTCCCTATCATCTCATTCTTTATCCATCGGGAGAAGAGAACCAAAAAAATAAAAATAAAAATTAAGTATAAAATATGTTTCTGAAACCCGATTTAACTTATGAAAAATTTAAAGATAATGTATCCTTAGCTAAGAAATAATTAAGTAAAGCTTCTAGAAACCGACTGTTACTCTATTACAGAATGGTAAATAATTAATTAACAAGATTAAATACATTTAATTAGAAATATTCCAAAATCAAATTACCAATGAGCACTAACTTGAAATGATTTTGAGAAAACTTTTCTCGAGTCCAACAGAATTTTAGAACATAACGAATATTTGATTGGATCACGTAAAACCATCTAAAACAGGTGGAATTCTGTAGAAAAAAAATAGCCTATCAACCAAGCTTTAGCACGCAATTATTACCTTTATTCCACAAGCTTTATAAGGGTCACAATCGCGTGATTCTTTTGCAAAGTTAGGTTGTTTAATTTGATATTTATGATTGTTTTCTTGAAATAGGTAATTCGGCCTGACAAGTCTGAAAACTGGACCCTTCAGATAAAGTTTCCTCAAGAGAGAGATGCCGGCATTTACGAATGTCAAGTTAATACGGAACCGAAGATGTCTTTAGCATTTCAACTTAACGTTGTCGGTGAGTACTTTTTTTTAAATTAGGTAAATAAATAAATTTCCAGACAGGTCACACAGCGCCATCTAGTTTCCGTGGTAAGCTACGAGGCTTGTGTTACGGAAACTAGATGGTTGATAAACTACATATTATACTTTTTTTTGTAAATATATACATATTATACATATAAACACCCAGACCGAGACAAATTATACAATGTACAACCTGAATCGAACCCACGACCTCCTGAGTTCACGGCAACGTTTGTTACCACTAGACCACGGAGGCGGTCTCGAGAGCGGAATTGCCCAATATTTGTATTTTTTTTTTTTTTTTTTTTATACTAGCACGACATGTGACCCTGCGCCCACCTGATGGTAAGTGGCGCGCAGGGTCCATGAATGTTAGCAACTGGAATCAGACCCTTATATCCGACATCAGTCCCTAACACTATGCCGGCTTGACTAGATGCCTTTTCACACTTCGCTTGAAGGACTCCAGGTTATAGGAAAGTGGAAACACAGAGGCTGGAAGAGCATTCCACATCTTTATTGTGCGACAGATGTATGAGTCACCAAATTTATAGGTACGCGGAAGGATAGTGACTACGGTATGTGGGTGCATATTCTGACCTGTGCGTGTGGTTCGGTTGCGGAATGGGGAGGAAGGAATTAGGTTATAGAGCTCTTCAGAGCACTCACCATAGTATAGCCGGTAGAAGACGCTCAGAGAAGCTACATCTCGGCGAAGCTGCAGGGATTCGAGAGTTCCAGATATAGTGGCATCGTCCACAATTCGAACAGCTCGCCTTTGTAGGACATTGAGAGCATCTGTGAGGTACTTGGCTGAACCATCCCAAAGGTGTGAACAGTATTCCACGCATGATCTGATCTGTGCTTTGTACAGCAACAGTCTGATTGATGGCGGGAAAAACCGCTTCACCTTGTTCAGTATTCCGAGCTTTTTTGACGCTGTTTTGGTGATGCTCTCAATGTAGTTCCGGTGGTTAAGGTCTGAGCGTATTTCCACCCCGAGGATGCTGAAGCTGGGCTGTAGATCCAGCGTGGTGCCCTGAAGAGTGGGGGGAGGAGAGAAGGGGGACTTCTTGGCCGTCAGCGCGCATGCCTGGGTCTTGTTGGCATTGAACTGGACAAGATTTTGGACACCCCACAAATATATTTTGTGAAGGGTGTCGTCCAGTTCTGCCGTCATAATACGCCGTGATTCCTCTAGTTGGCTACCTCCCAAAGCTCGGGGACTTAGATACCTCCCGTGGGCCGTGCTGTCGTCTGCATAACAATGAATGTTGCCCAGAGACAACATATCATTGATATGCAGAAGAAAGAGTGTTGGTGATAACACAGAGCCCTGCGGTACGCCAGCGTTCACTGACATGAGATCAGACGCATTCCCGTCCACAAGGACACGAATGCTGCGCTCATGCAGGAAGCCAGCTATCCAGTCCACCAGCCGTGGGGGCAGACCATATGCCGGCAACTTGGAAAGCAAAGCCTTGTGCCAAACCCTATCGAAGGCCTTGGAGATGTCCAGACTGACCGCCAATGATTCACCAAATTTATCCATTGCCTCACCCCAGACATGGTATACGAATGCCAGAAGATCACCCGTTGAGCGCTTTGGACGGAATCCATATTGGCGGTCATGGATTACGGAGTGATCTTCTAGATATTTAACGAGTTGGGCGTTAATAATTCGTTCCATTGCTTTACACAGTACTGAGGTTACGGCAATGGGGCGGTAGTTGGAAGGGTCTGAACGATCTCCCTTCTTCGGGACGGGCTGCACATTGGCCACCTTCCAGGTTTCCGGCACAACACCAGAGGAGTATGACTGACGGAATAGGCGCGTGAGGACTGGAGTCAACTCAGGTGCACACCTCTTTAGAACTATGGCTGGGATACCATCAGGACCATTAGCCTTGCGAACATCGAGCGATCGGAGCACTGCCCGCACATCACACTGCCGAATGCGTAAATCATGCCATTAAGGTGAAATATCTGAAGCGAATTTTCTAGCTATAAGATCTTGCAATATAACCATGTGATCTTGAAAATAAATTATTTTGATTTGATAGTGAAAGAGATCAGGGTCATATAAATTAACTATGTCGTATGATATTTGGACACTCGGCTTAAATTAGACGGCATTGGACGTGAACTGTCGATATTTGCATTGCTATTTCGGTGACTGCAAATTGTCAAAAGGGAAGTGGTTAGACGAAATGTTAAGCTACCAAATGGTTAATTATACGTATAGGTAAGTATGAGAATTGGACAATAATGGACACTGTTAATTTATATTGTACCTGCTGTTCAATCAAATCAAATTAAATCAAATAATTTATTCAGTAAATAGGCAATATTTTTAGCACTTTTACACGTCATATTAGTTTTATTATATTTTTTATTTATAATTTGCTGTTTATTATTATTATTATTACAATATGAGAAAAGTCAAGCTAATCTATATACACTTTAGAATTAGTTATTACTTAGATATTATTTAATTGTATAAAAACATTTTTTTATTAAATAATTGTACAGAACCTTTTTGAAACGGAATCCGCTTATTTATAAGATTTCTGACCACCCCGAAAGGAAAGCGGTCGTGATGATACTTTGGAACTGAAAAATTTGTAGATAAGATAATGTGTTCCTTAGATTTTTTGTTCAGTAAATAAGAACCATTTTCCATGATAAAAGTATCGATTCTAACAAGAGAGAAGATAGGGCACGTTTTTCCCCCACTTTCACAAGAGCGTACTTGTGTTTTCCGATAATTTCTTATACAAAAACAAATTTTACGAAGATAAGATTTCGGACAAAGAGAAATTGCTTTTGTAGAATCCGGTTTTTTGGCTTATTATTGAAAAATTCAGATTTTTTAATTAATTGTATTTTTTTAAGCAATTGAATTACTGCCCCCTTGATTGTTTTACCTTCCCTAACCTTCGAAATAAATTGGAAAAGGGTATTTTGGTTTCGAGAGCAATATTAATTGATCTGACTAGGTTTTTTTAAAGCTCTGCTTATTCTACTGACTGCCTCTGTGGTCTAGCGGTTAAATCCGTGGATTTAGACTCGGAGGTACCTGGTTCGATTCCAGATCGGGACACAATAATATTTAATAAAATTAATTGAATTTATTTGTGATAGCTTGCCACTTGTCATGATTGGGCT
Organism: Tinea semifulvella; assembly: GCA_910589645.1. Classification (NCBI taxonomy): domain Eukaryota; kingdom Metazoa; phylum Arthropoda; class Insecta; order Lepidoptera; family Tineidae; genus Tinea; species Tinea semifulvella. The sequence goes on from OU342604.1 coordinate 5,723,673, forward strand.
TATAGTAAAGTTGGCTAAATGTGAATCCGCTTCTTCATAAGCGTGGTTTCTGACCACCCCGAAAAAGATACGGTCGTGATGATACTTTTTTTACCAATGACAGCTGAAGCCTAAAAAAATATTTGCTCCTTTGACAATTACATACACAATGTATAAACATTATATTTACAAATCATATAATAACTACATAAACACACTATACATAAATAGATATCCAAAATTCCAAACAACTTTGTTACGTCGAGAGTGACATACGTTCTGTTTCTCAAGAAATAATGTGGTTAGATTTTTAAATACGTTGACGGACGGTGCGCGCCTTATAGCCAGAGGTAGCTTGTTCCACTGACCAGCGGCAGCAACAGTGAAGGAATCTTGAGCTGATTGTTGTAAGAGAAGCGAAGGGCACAGTTGTGTGTATCAGAGAGAAATTGAAGTGTTTTAGGGCGATTGAGAACGTAGTTAAATAACGTTCGCTTTGGTTCGTAAGCCAGCGCTCCAAGTGACAAATCGTATAGTTAATCATCCGCACACCGCGGTCATACAATATTTTTTTCACATTTTTAAACCACATAGTCCACTTAATACTCTTTCAGAACAAAACAGGGCCTGCCGCCTTTACACCCACCCTAATATAACCCTATCCGTGTCAAAGTATTATATGAGTATTAAGTGAGTTATATAACTGCATTATGTTCAGTTAAATTGTACCTAAGTCTATTACTAACCAGTGGACCGACAAAGCCGTCTAGACAGGGCGATCGTGCGGACTGTTTAAGTCGTGATGCGATAGACAACGAGTAGTTAAACACAGTTCAAAGCATAGGTTGAACAAAATATCAAAAATTGTTTTGTGTCAAATTGCATAACAAATTATCTGAAGCATCGAACATGAATCAACTAGATTATACTCGTAGATGATGGCTCTGAAAACGCCGAAAATAATATCACCACAAAAAAATCGTGTACTGATATTTCCGACAGTCGTTTCAACTACGGCCTTCGTGAGGACGTGTTAAAATATATAATAAATAAATTTAAATAAATAAATATTTCCAGACAGGTCACACAGCGCCATCTCTTTATTGCACAAAAAACTTAAAGTAATTTACAAGGGCGAACTTAATGCCTTTCGGCATTTTATAACAGCTAACCTTTGGGAGTGTGGTAGAGGATTTGCGGGGTGCATTATTATAAATACACAATTTAAATGTTAGTGTAGCAAATATAGTGTCCCGATCTAACCCGATACGGGGAGTCTAAATCCACGGACTTAACCGCTAGACCACGGAGAAGCAATTTAAGTGTTTTGAAACTATTCAAGTTTTTTACAATGCCCATCAGAAAATCAGAGCCTTGGAAGCGCGGTTAACCGCGCACGTTTTTTTTTTAAGTGTCTTTAAAGGACATTGTACAGAATACATCAGCCCTAAACACGTAATTTATTTACATAATATGTTCATAAGAGTTCATAACCGAGTTGGGGCACATCAAATACCAAGTGTTGCAGAATTTGATGCTTTTCATAGAGTAATTCACGTCAATATCGCCCAAACACGAAGGGTATACGGGAGTTCACAGTGCGGAAAAACCGCAAAAAATAAAGTGTAACTTCTGCTCCATATACTCATATAGAGTCAACTTTATTGTTTTCTATAATTATTAAACAAAATAACACCACTTTGACTAACAATATCCACTGTAAACTAATTTACAAAACGAAAACTTGGACTTGATTTTTTTTTTTTTATTGTCTTTAAAGGACATTGTACAGAATACATCAGTCCTAAACACGTAATTTATTTGCATAATATATGTTCATAACAGAGTTTGGGATCATCAAATTCCAGATGCTGCAGAATTTGATGCTTTACTTGGAGTCACTCGCGGCATTATAGCCCAAACACGTCGGGTAAAATATGGGAGTCCACAGCGCGGGAAAACCGCATAAAATAAACTGCAACTTGTGCCCCATATTTAAAGTCCAATTTATCGTTTTCCATAATTATTCGCATTGTAGCACATTATTAAACTAAACGACACCACTTTTGACCAATAATATCTACAGCAAATTAATTTACAAAACAAAAACTTGCACTTGGCATGTCCACGCAAAATGGCGCGAAGAACTGACTTAGACTTGACATGTCCGTGCAAAATGGCGCGAATAATTCTTACACTCTTTTTTTTTACAGAGGCAAAAGCACACATCCTGGGGCCTGTAGACCTTTACGTGAAGACCGGCAGTGCTTTATCACTAACCTGTATTCTAAGTCAGGGCCCACATGATTTGGGCACCATATTTTGGTATAAGGGTAAGTCCACTTAATTCTCTTTTATAATAATTCTTATTATTATTTATTCGAAGTAATATACAAACAATATAAAAGAATTACAATATTAAATAAACTATTATTACAGCAAAATATAACCTAAAATAATAATAATAATAATACATAGAAAATAAAAATTTAATACTTACAAAAAAAATAACTCCTCTAAATCGCTGTCTTGTAGCATGGTGCCCAATACACTAGCAGAATTTCCCATTTGAAAATAAAATAAAATAAAATTGAACGGGATGAAAGATGTGTTGCAAGTCCTTAGCAGAATATTTACTCTACTTCTGTTAACAGGATCAACACTAATAGAGTATAAGGAGATAGAAGGCAATGAGATAGAGGTGGAAGAGCCCCGAGTCAGGTTGAAGACAGAATGGACGGAGCAGCTGACGTCTCGACTGATTATAGAAAAGCTGCTACCAATTGACAGCGGAAACTACAGCTGTGTACCTACTATGGCTGAAGCTGCATCAGTAAATGTACATGTCATTAATGGTAAGTTTATACACTTATATAACATTAATCGAAAGCTAAGAAAAAAAATCAACAAAGAAAATATTTACTGGGTAAGAAACCAAGTTTTTAATAAAATAAAATAAACTAACTTTACTATAGGTCCATCATGACAAGTGGCAAGCTCTTAGATGTCTCTAGCGTACCTCGATAAATTAACATTTATTGTAAATCTATACAAAATCTATAAAAAATAAATAAAGTAAAAAAACAGTTTTGTCGACTTTTGGGTTGCACATAGGCATGTAGTCTACCTTAATTCTGACTTGCCTGGTGGGTTACTGCTGTACCAGGTATTGTATTCTCATAGGTACTGATAACTTAATTTAAAAGGTTATTAATTGATCGTTGTGGTGTAGTTCTGTATATGTTTTATTTTGTAAATCTGATATAGCTGAGTTTTCCTTTCTCAGTCAGAATAAACATTAACAGGTCACTGGAATTTGCTAAGCTGCTGGTCTTCTGCTAACAGCTTACTTATTGGACCACTTTGCTGCTTAGTCTTCTACTAGCAGGAGTAGAATCATTCAAAATAATTAAATTATTGTCGTTTCATAAATGCCTGTAATAGGTTTACGTGAATAAAGATATTTTGACTTTGACTTTTGACTTTGACAGTATATATTATATTGACAATGTTGCCAATTATATTGAAGTGATGTACAAACAGTATAAAATGATTACAATATAAATTAAAACTACTTAAAAGTAAAAATTAAAATAAATATAAACTAAACCTAATAAAAAATAAACTATAAGTAAAAAATGACCCTTTAGTGATAGTCCCAAAAAGACTGGCAACATTTCCCCTCTGTATAGCTAAGCTAATACATTAGCAGAAATAATTGCCAGCTTTCCTGTCTCATTTTCCGTTAGCCGTTTGGACAACTCCTTGGCCAGACGCTTGGCTGAGTGTCCCCATGGGCCCATCGTCTCGACCCCAAACGGCGCCAATTCGTAACCTGTACTGAGGTTGGCGTATTTGCGCAGCTTGAGGTTCTCGGCAGAAACCGCCGCACTTCCCGCGCTTGACTATGTATTATATTATATATTATACTTAATAATAATAATAATAATAAATAATAATAAAATTATTTATTGTCACAAAAAGTATACAGATGTAAAATAGGTGAACAATATTTGTGTAATGGAGCTAGTGCCTGAGATTCAGATTTACTTTGTTTGGGCCAATTCCTAAAAAGAATGTACTAGCTTTTTAAGTAAATAAACGATTTTTATTATTTATTATTATTATTATTAAAAGGTGATAGTAATCATCATCAGCCTATGTGTATCCACTGCTGGATGTAGGCCTCCCCCATGTAGGGGGAACGTAGTGCCGCAAGACAATTGTGACACGGAACTGAATTTTCACAGTTTATATCCAAATAGCATTTCGATTGCCTAATATGCGACAAGATGATACATTGTTGACCGCCTCCGTGGTCTAGTGGTAACAAACGTTGCCGTGAACTCGGGAGGTCGTGGGTTCGATTCCCACCGGGGCAAGTTGTACATTGTATAATTTGTCTCGGTCTGGGTGTTTATATATATAATATGTATATATTTACAAAAAAAAGTATAATATGTAGTTTATCCACCATCTAGTTTCCGTAACACAAGCCTCGTAGCTTACCACGGAAACTAGATGGCGCTGTGTGACCTGTCTGGAAATATTTATTTATTTATTGTAAAGGATAAAAGTATTTGTTAGAACTCCCTTGACTTGAAAATACGATGTACTTCAATACAAAATGAGACTGTAAAATACCTTTTATTCTCTATTGGTTCAATGTGAATGTTTTCCTAAATCAATATCATTGCAACTGCAGAGTTAGAATATAATTTGTGAAGTTTTTTTTTATACTGAATACGAAAAGAGACGAGCAAAAATGGGAGCAACTGACGCCAGCCGACATCATTTCTACCTCTTTACCAACCTAACAAGATCGTTTTTCACATTTCGCTTGACTTATACTTAAAGGCTAATATTGTTTTTTATATATGTATTATATGTACATGTGTTATATTTATATATTGTTATTTAGCTTTAGTTGTTTTATATATTTATTTTAGATTTTGTTGATTGCAATTTTGTTTGTATTTTTTTATTTTTCATTATTATAACATTTGTAGTATTCTGACATTTATTTAGATAATAGGTATATAATTTATTCGAAGTAGTTACAAAAATATTAAAATAAAATAGATTAAAAAACTAATTATAAATAAAACTAAACTAAAAATACCTATGAAATTAAAACTATTCTACAAAATGAACTAAGTGTACCAGTGTACCAGGGAGTGTACCTAAAACGCTCGCCGCATCCCTCGTTAAATTATAATTGAACTGTTTTAGGTAGTTATGGCATTTGGGGTCGCCACACTCTTGAAAAATTCGTTTACCCAGCTCTTTTATGTAAGTATCAAGAGAATATACCCCCAATGTTTCAACCCCAAATGCCACAAAGCATTAGTTTTATTAATTATAATTTAATAGATAGTCAACTGTTAGGTAGGTAAATTATTTGTTTTAAAAACTTAATCGTGCATTGCCACGTTGATCCTTAATGTCTTTGTATAATTGTGTTGTTATTTCCAGGTGAGCACCCAGCCGCGATGCAGCATGGCAATGCAAATACTGCGTCACCAGGTGCCTTGTCAGTTAATATCATCATTTCATTGTATTGTACGCTGGCAACACTGTACACCTTCAGTGTAGACGACTACAGGTGAAAATAAACTATATTTAGAGTAATTTGTACATTCAATTTTATTTGTTAATTCTAGGGGTTTATTAGTTTTTATACAATAAAATTTCACTCGATTTACCTCCAATCGTACTCGTGACAACGGTCTCTGCAATAGGCTACTTGTCGTTTTTTTTTCAAAATGTGTTTTAAATTGTTTTTGTGTGGACTGGAAAAAACTATAGTTTATTTTATGGGGTTGCAAAAGGCTGCCAGATGATGTCACTTAATAATAAATAAACAAGTATACCTTGTCTAATATAGCATGATAATTTTGACAGCTCACAATAGGGATGAGTAGTGTAAATCTATCGATTATCGATTTATTGTTTCATACAACTTGGAGTCGATAGTTTAATATAAATAAACAAAGAAAATGTTATTCGAATATTTTATGTGCAAATAAAACTGCCTCTGTGGTCTAGCGGTTAAGTCCGTAGATTAAGACTCGGAGGTACCGGGTTCGATTCCTGGTCGGGACACAAAAATATTTATTAATGTAAATAAATACATTTAATTAATATTTAATTTGTGATATTTCTCGAGTTTGGTACGCTGGAGACATGGACGAGCTTGCCACTTGTCATGATTGGCCTATAGTAAAGTTGGCTAAATGTGATTTCGCTTATTTATAAGCGCGGTTTCTGACCACCCCGAAAGGGAAACGGTCGTGATGATATATAGTTTATCAACCATCTAGTATCCTTAACACAAGCCTCGTAGCTTACCACGGAAACTAGATGGCGCTGTGTGACCTGTCTGGAAATATTATGTATTTATTATTATTAACTTTTTTACTAATGTGCAATAAGGAGATATGGTTTCAAATTGCGGCGGCATCAAAGTTTTCTAATTCGGTGTAGACATTTTTTTTTCTTTGTCCTCCTCTGTCGCTTGAGTTGATGATGGCCTGCCTATATTTTCTTGATTTATACGAGACACTGTAGCTTGTCCGATGCCAAGAGCATCGCGACTCTGTTGCCAACTTGGGTTATAGGCAACAACGGTCCTCCATTTTCACTCTCACGGTCTAAATAATCACGCAATCGAACCACAAATTCGCGACATTCGCCGTTCAATACAGTCTCTTTTAGGCATTACGTAACAGAAAGCAAACAAAAAACTTAAAAAGTAGGTATTAGGCTCTAACGGCGTCAAAACTTGTACTGACCGGTTACAATTACAAAATAGCTGACTGGTGGAAGTGGTGGAAGAATTTTATTAATTTATTTCACAAACGATTTTCTATTGACCGCCTCCGTGGTAACAAACGTTGCCGTGAACTCGGGAGGTCGTGGGTTCGATTCCCACCGGGGGCAAGTTGTACATTGTATAATTTGTCTCGGTCTGGGTGTTTATATGTATATAGTTACAAAAAAAAAAGTGTAATATGTCGTTTATCAACCATCTAGTTTCCGTAACACAAGCCTCGTAGCTTACCATGGAAATTAGATGGCGCTGTGTGACCTGTCTGGAAATATTTATTTGTTATTTATTATTGTCGATTTATTCGTAAGCAAGGCACTTCACTAAGTGGGCAGTACCCGTCCATAAGCTACAATTGTCTGTAGTACACTTTTTTTACACCGAAAAATTATTCAATACTTCATAGGCGTGAACTGTCAAAATTATCACCCTATATTAGGCAAGGTATAATTTACAACAACTTTAGCTCTTGTCACAAAAAAAAATAATTTACATAAACAAGATAAATCCAAATAGTTAGCTGGTGGAAAATGCCTTATAGTTCGCCTATGTACTAGGTTTATAAGTGCATTTAAATAAATCAAAAAATATCTGTCTTATGTTTGCTTATAAATTTGTAGTTTTTTTAAAATGTGTTTCGCTAGTATACAACCTTATTTAAAATACGATAACGGAAATCTCAATTGGCGTAAAACATAATTTTAGGGAGTTTAAAAAAAATATTTTTGAAACAAAAATTTAATTTTTTTATTTTTTTTTAATTCTGCAATTATGATTTCCGTTATCGATATAAAATAAAAAGTGTTTAATTAGATTATTTATATTACAAAGTTACATATCAAAAGATAATCTGTATTTTAATTTATTTAGATTAAAAAGATATTAAATATATTTACGAGTATGAAGGTAGGTTTAATTTAATTTATTAAATTATATTTGTCGACCCCTAAATTAACAAATTTGTAAAATTAAGATTTGTTAGTGTTCGATACAGGGTTCAAAATTGTGGAAGGTCAGCAATTGCAAATTTTCCAAAATTTATAACAAAATGATGGCGGACTTATGGTGGAAATTTGCCCAGTCTGCCGGGCCGGGGATGTATTAGTATTGACGATACTACAGTGTCCAAAACTCTCGAATCGCTGCAGCTTCGCCGAGATGTGGCCTCCCTGAGCGTGTTCTACAAGCTATACTACGGTGAATGTTCTGAAGAGCTCCACAACCTTACCCCTTCTTCTCTATTCCGCAACCAAACCACTCGCACAGGCCAAAATATGCATCCACATACCGTAGCCACTATCCCTACGCGTACATACAAATTTGGAGACTCTTACATCTGTCGCACGCTGAAGATGCGGAATGCTCTCCCAGCCAGTGTGTTTCCCCACTCCTATAGCCTGGAGTCCTTCAAACGAAGTGTGAAAAAGCATCTTTATAGGCCGGCATAGTGGTAGGGACTGATGTCGGTCGTCTGAGGCTGGCGTCAGTTCCTCCCATTCTTGGACCTCGCGTACCGAAAAAAAAAACCACCGTCCTGCCGATAAACCCAGTTAAGTGTATCCACACGTTTCTGGATCAGGATCGATTGCCGTTATGCCCAATCAAGCCGGTATAGTGTTGGGGACTGATGTCAGCCACGAGTGTCTGATTCCAGTTGCTAACATTCATGTACCTTGCGCACCACTTGCCATCAGGTGGACACAAGGTCACATATCGCGTTATTATATATTTAAAAAAAATAGAATTAGTAATTGCTGTCCATCTTAAATTTTAACCTGTATGTAGAAAACATGAAGTAACAAATGCCTTTTATTGCGAAAAAAAATAATTATTTATTTGTATTGTAATAAAAAGTAGAAGATTTTAGCATTTATTATTTATTTACACATTTATCTTGTTAATAAACCCGAAATATCTTTGCTATACAGGTTGTCCTAAATTCAATTTATTAATATTTTTTATAATAACATGTTTTTTTAATATAATGTAAAATTGTATAGTTTTATTTTTGCTCGTGTGTTGGGACTTGGGACATCCTGTATTACTCATGTATGTTTTCTGTCGCATTACTTTATCTGTGACAGTCAAAGTGACATAATAACCTTAACAAGATATATTTCCTGTTTATAAGACACGGGGGATAAATAAGCACTTTTTTGCAACCAGGACCAAATTATGGCGGTGATTATAACGTGTACGGTTGATGGCTGGCACCTAGTGAAGCGTCGCGAACCAATTAAAAATCTTTGCGATAATGATTATGAACGAAAAATAAAAAATATTGGTAAAAAAAAAGTTTTTCCTATGACTTAATCTATTAACTTAGCAATCTTGGCAGAGTGGTCGTGGTCGTCACTTGAATGTCAGTGACAAGCCGTCGCCACTCTTATCGAACTGCATCCTTCCTGGCGCACTCATGTAGGAAATGATCCCTTGCTGCTTTAACCTGGTCAGTCCACCTCATCGGGGACCTACCACGCATTCTCTTGCCATCGACTTTTCCCTCAACTACTCAGCGCTCAATCGATGTATCTCCACGCCGCGACACGTTTTCGAAGAAAGTGAGAATGCATGAATCGTACAGATTGAGGAAAGGACAGCGGTCTTATTTCCAGATCCTCCAAGGTGGACTTGTTGGTTCGTATTTAATTTATTAGTTAGGGCTTAATAATATTAAACACAATTATGCCCGATATTCCTTTGAGGATGTTTGCTATTCCTTGTAGTTAAGGTTTTGTCCTTGAAGTAGGCCTACTTGAAAAAAATACCTGTATCATATTAATCACTATTTCAATAAAAAACTGTTTTGTTAATTTCTAGTTTATAATAATAATCGCATAGATTTTTTATTAGTTCGCGACGCTTCACTAGATGCAAGCCATCAAACGTACACCATTATAACCGACCACGCCTACATTTGAAAATTAACATTTATAAAAAAATACTCGAAAAATTCAACCTGTATATGTATAATTTGTTGTACCATTTACGTTTATATAAAAAACACATTGTATTACTTTAAAAAATCACCTAATTGTAAATAAACAACCACATTATTGTTTTAATTATTTAAAATCTATTATTAACAACGGCGCACCTATTATCGACGCAATTAAAATGGAAACTTATTACCGATGTATTTTTATGAAGTGAATAATAATTAAGGAGAGTTATCTAAGAAAAATAAAAATATAGCATTATTGTTTTATATGTAATAATATTTTATAGTACAATATTATCGATTTTAAATATGCAATTTTTCTGTCTAAAATTAGGTATATGTCCGTAATTTTATTTTCTAGAAATTGTCACATTACATTTCTTACAAGTATAAACACTTATATTTTTTTTGAAAATATTGGATTGTGCGAGCGAGAAGGATGCAAAATACTAAAGAGCAATTTTTTTTTTAGGCTTCAGGTGTCATTAGTAGAACCTCTATTTAAAATAAAAACGATCACTTTTCTAAAGAAAATAATTATCCCAAAAACAAAACACTACTGCATGGTAACAAGGCCGCGTCTGAAAACCGCGATATTAATCGCGATAAATACCTAATGGCTTGGTATTATTGTTGATCTCGTCCACAACCGAGAGAAAAAAATTAGAGAGAGAAAGAATTACGTAAGTCAACGTTCGCGCGATCGTGTCGATGTTTTTAGGATAACTTCTCTGCACCGTAACTTTAAATTTTATTACTAAATAATTAAAATAAAAAATACATAATTCTTTATTTTTATTCTAGATTATAATATAAAAATATTTGCACTTACAAATTCCACGCAGTATATATACGTATAATATTATTGAATATAATACAATACAATAAAATTGTAAGAATATATCTTTTGAAATTCCCATTTTAATGGAGTCGATAATAATAAGTCCAGTTACTTTGTAAAAAGTAAAAAACATCGAAAATTTCTCACAAATTAATTCTATCATGGTTAAACACAAAATTTTATTCTATACTTGACTAATAATTTTAATGTATTCAAAAATGATTTATTTACTTAGTAAGAGCTTAGTTGTAAAGATAAAGTTTAAAATTTAATAAAGTTTTGTAAATTAATGTACATAAATTGTAAATAAAACTTTGACTGTATAAAATTATGTATGGATCAATTAAAATCATTATTTCCTTTTTATTTTTCATATCTAAAGTCTGTTCGCCGGGAGTTGATAAATATTAGGATAACGTCTCGGAATAGCGACTGTCGCTTAATTATCGCAAACTGTATGACGGGCGTCGCTTATCGCCGCGCGTACTAAGTATCGTGGTACGAGGCATGCAGTTGTTGTCAAGCGCGGCGCGTCGGGAAAAATAATTAGCGGGCCGAGTGGTATTTGTTGAGAACTCCTGTTTTTTTTTTATTAACTCTCGGCGATCGAAAAAGCTATTGTAAGAGTCGTCGGTACGTGAATCCTTACATTTTTCAGTGTAACCCATATTTTATCAAACGCTTACGTCCTTGACTAATGCATTCGCTTATCAACCTGTGATCTCGAAAATCTGCGAAACCTTTATGTTCGCGAAACATCTACAGAAAGTTTTTTCCCTATGATTCCTTCTTGCCTTGTTTTCCTCAATACTGAGGGCCGTGACCCCATCTCTATATTTTAGACGATGTTGCGCCATCTGGCATATGGAGCATTGTGAAGTGTGGTGAGGCCCTATAGATTCTGTTACTTAGTCGCAAACGCTATTAGTGGATTTCGTTATTTACGTCCGAGATTGCGTCATAATTACAAAATATGATTCAATTCTCAACTCTATAAGCGCTCGACCTTGACAGCGTCCGTGCAAATATCAACTTTAATAGAGGGATTTATACTATAGTCAACGGATTCCATTATATAACGTTTGCGCTTAAGTAACTTATCGGGCGTCGACAACGCTCTTGCCTTCAATTTTGCCTGTGTTAACCAGCCTGTCCAGATAGGCCGAAGTTTTCCGTGCTAAATGACCAAAAAAATACTCAAGGACTCGTTAAAGGCAGATGGAAGAGAGTCTCGTAGTGACTTTCACACGTTGCTTTTTCGAGTTGTCCACGGAACGCGCAACATACACGTCTATCACTACATCTCAATAGCATCGACGCAGCTACAATCAGTTGCTCTAAGGGTCCAGCAGGCCTATTCTGTTGCTTAGTCAGTCGCAAACGTTATTAGTGGATTTCGTTACTTACGTCAGAGATTGCGTCATAATTACGAAATATTATTTAATTCTCAACTCTATAAGCGCTCGACCTTGAAAGCTTCCGTGCAAATATCAACTTTATTAGCGTGATTATAGGTAACGGATTCCATTATATAACGTTTGCGATTAAGTAACAGAATAGGGCTACTAGTTCCGGCAGCATTTTGAAAAAACGAAACTACAGACAAGTTTTGGTTTGGTCTTGATATTACGATCCTTCCGACATTTTCATTACTATAAAATTAATTAATTTTTAATATTTAAATTTCTATCTTAGAATACGGTGGTATAATAATTGGTAAATCATAGGTTATACTGGAAAATATTGGGAAAATCGAACTTTCACAGTAGCAAAAAATTAAAATTATGGAATAATAAGGGTTAAATTATTTGTTCACAGATGAAAAGGAATAGTTAATAATGAGGTATTAACGCAGTGTTTATATAATCTAGATTTAATGACAAACTATGACAAATAAAGATAGCAATTCTTGAACAAAAGTTGTTTTATTTAAACCATTAAATTAGGAGCGACCTTCACCGACCTTGACTTTGTATGGTCTTACATTAGACGAATATGTTATTCTGTTTTTTTTTTTTTTTTTTTTTTCATCTTGGAAAACCAACAGTTGACTATTGTATATAGATATTAAACAAAAATTCCCTAAGAACTATTAAAGGTTTTTACATATAAGCATAAAATTTAATTAATCAAATTAACAAGCAAAGGAAGAAAACATCGCTACAGAAGAACTAATAAACATTATACAAGCATTTAATTATAATTGATGCCTGCTATTGACCGATTCAACATACCGAAGCGTTAACTGACGTCTAATGTCTGCAGCCTTGGAATTAGATTTTCCAGCTCCAGCTCTTCCGCAAGGTCATTGAAATCATTAAAGACTCTCAATAAATAACTGTTCTGCCTATACCTAGTACCAGCGTATGGCACTAGCAAGAGGGGAGAACGTCGGAGATTTGGTCTTGGGACTCGCAGTCCTATACCATGTCTCAAATAGCAAAAAATATTGGCTTCATCATACAAACTTTTAATTTAAAAAAGGCCGAATTGTATGGATACCCAAAAAAAAATTGCATTAAGGTTCCTAGGAAAAAATATTTGTTTCTATTATTAGTCTGACGTAAGCTTCCAGGAAGCTGGCGTATGACGATCATTTCGTTTTCGATTTCGTCCCGTGGCTTGACATAGATAGATATCGTTAAGTTAAAAAGCAGGTCTTTAACTACTGCTTGATAAAATCACATGTTACTAGCTAATAGTGTCGCTTATAATGGTCAAATTTTGTGACCAGCAGCGCTGTTCTGTTACTTAAGCGCAAACGTTATATAATGGAATCCGTTAACTATAATCACGCTAATAAAGTTTATATTTGCACAGCCGCTGTCAAGGTTGAGCGTTTATAGAGTTGAGAATTGAATAATATTTTGTAATTATGATGCAATCTATGTCAATGACTAAATCTACTAATAATGTTTGCGACTAAGTAACAGAATAGATCTACTAATGTCCAACGACATACTTCCGCGGTGCATTTATGATCATTTTATAATATTTATATTCATTAAAATAAGATTATATATTATAAAAGAGGCCCTGGCAGACCGAGACTCACCAATTACCATCAAATAAATAAAACAATAGCTGAAGGTGCATTAAAAAGACATTGAAACAAAATGGCATGTATGATCTGTTGATGAATGTCGAAGAAGCGAAAGAGGTATGTCGTAATCGTGACAAGAAGCGCTCAATTGTCCTCTGCCTACCCCGCAAGGGATTTGAAGATATGTGTATGTATGTAACATTTGCGCTTATGTAACAAAAAAGGGCTGCAGATTTCCCTAACTAGAAAAAAATATTAACTAATATCGTAACAGTTTTCATCGTGTAGTTACACACGTAATAACCCGACAAAGTTTCGCCTATTGGTAAAGTTTCATTAACTTTGTAATCTTGGAAGTTTTTGAACCAAGTATTGGAGCAGGAGTTAATCTCTTAAAACATTTAGGTCTTCGTGTTTTGACCACACTCTTTATTATACAATTAACTCTAATAGCCTATATCAGGGGTGGCCAACCGGTCGATCGCGTCTATTAGTCCAGTCGATCGTGGCAAGGCAAAATATCTTTATTCACGTAAACCTATTACAGGCATTCATAAAACGTCATTAATTTAATTATTTTCAATGATTCTACTCCTGCTAGTGGAAGACTAAGCAACAAAGTGGTCTAATAAGTAAGCTGTTAGCAGAAGACCAGCAGCTTAGCAGATTCCAGTGACTTTCTCAGAGTTTAATCTGACTGAGAAAGGAATCTGCAAGGAATACTCAGCTATATCAGATTTACAAAATTAATCATACTGAACTGCACCACAACGATCAATTAATAACCTTTTAAAGATTACCTATGAGATTACAATACCTGGTACAGCAGTAACCCACCAGGCAAGTCAGAATTAAGATAGGGACATAGAACAGACTGCGCAGCGTAATCACCAACTGCTGCATGCATCATCTTGTATCATTTCTGGGCATTGTTCTTTCCGACGAGAAATATCCAAATTTGAAAAAAAAATAGTTGAACAACTGCATTCGTGTTTTTGTTTAACACTTTTATGTCAGTGAACATTTTCCTACTTAAAATAAACAAAATATATACTGGTATCGCTTGACAGACTTACTATACTACAATACTACATAATTGTGTAATGAACTATGTTGTTACATTTGAGATTTCAAGAGGTGTGTAATTGATAGATCGCACAGGGTTTTGTCAGTGAACAGTAGATCGTGGGTAAAATCAAGTTGGCCACCTCTGGTCTATATACACTCTTTATGTACTCGTAACTAAATATCCCTTGCGTAGGTAGGTAGGTAGGCAGAGACAATTGAGCGCCACTTGTCACGATCTCGACATACTTCTTTCGCTTCTTCGACATTCATCAACCTCTTCATACATGCCTTTTTGTTTCGATGGCTTTTTATTGCTCCTTCGGCTATTGTTTTATTTATTTGATCGTGGTAGGTGAGTCTTGGTCTGCCAGGGCATCTTTTACCCACAACTTTCACATTATATACTCGTATCTGGTTCGTCAATCTCTCTTCGCTCATTCTTTAAACATGTCCGAACCATCGGATTTAGGATTTTGATAGTGGTTACGATATTAAAAGACAATAGATTATTTTTCTGAGAATAGATTATGTGCCTCTATATCAGCTCGTGGACTATAAGGTTTAAATTAATGGAAAAAGTATAGCCAGATATGTTGTAATACTTGCTGAAGATTTAGACCGTTATAAATTTATTAAGCCTACTTAAAATCTTGGTCTATTGTTAGGAAAGAGTTACTGGCAGATAATTCAAACTCATTGTGGTTCATTTAAAGTTACTACAGTTAAATTTTGCTTCCGAGTTAATTTTCACATTATTACATTTGTAAAGAGCGTTTGTCCACCTGGAGATCTCAGCGGCTGTGGTAGCCTTCTACATAAAATTGGAAGCTCATACTTTTGAAATTGTCTAAACTCAAAACATCTATCAAATCCTTAAGAGCGTATAACGCATGTGTTTTTGCTCTCGCTTGCACAATAGAGATTTTTTAAAGATTATTCAAGTCTGAGTGTAGATAGATAGATAGATAGATTCTTTATTGCACAGAAAATAAAACATTTTACAGTACACAGGCGAGCTTAATGTCTAAAAACATTATCTAACAGCTAACCTTTAGGAGAAGTGAGCAGGGATTGTGGGTGCATGACCACTAATGTTTGACAAAGAGTTTTATTGAGAAAACTACTTATAACTAAAATAAATATATATATAATATATATATATATATATAAATATGTATATAAATAATAAAGCTATAGTACTTATCTACAGATATATACATAAATAACACATAATTATACTTACTATATACAATATAATAAATAAATAATATATATAGATATATAAAATGCAGTATACTCCTCCGTGGTCCATCGGTTAAGTCCGTGGATTTAGACTCGGAGGACCGGGTCCGATTCCTGGTCGTGTCACAACAATCTTTATTAATTTAAATAAAATTTAATTAATATTTAATTCATTTGTGATATTTCTCGAGTTTGGTACGCTAGAGACATCGACGAGCTTGCCACTTGTCATGATTGGCCTATAGTAAAGTTGGCTAAATGTGAATCCGCTTATTTATAAGCGTGGTTTCTGACCACCCCGAAAGGGAAACGGTCGTGATGATACTTTACTGTAGTCTACTAAATTTCTAGGGAATAAAATTACGGTCATTTTGGGGATGCCATGGTCTAGCGGTTAAGTCCGTGGATTTAGACTCGGAGGTACCGGGTTCGATTCCTGGTCGGGACACAAAAGTATTTATTCATGTAAATAAATACATTTAATTAGTATTTAATTTATTTGTGATATTTCTCGAGTTTGGTACGCGCTGGAGACATCGACGAGCTTGCCACTTGTCATGATTGGCCTATAGTCATTATCATTATCATCATTATAGCCCCAGAACACAGCGTCCTAGACCTCCACTGCTGGAGATGGGCCTTACAGAACATATATCTGGAGAATTTGGCCTACACTCGCCACGAGGGCCAGACGGCTTGGCGAGGAACTTAACTAAGCTGGCCTATAGTAAAGTTGGCTAAATGTGAATCTGCTTATATATAAGCGTGGTTTCTGACCACCCCGAAAGGGAAACGGTCGTGATGATACTTTACTTTTTACTTTACTTTATTTTGTGGATATATTGGGCCTAAGCAGGTCTGCCGTCAATAATTTTATGGAACGAGATTCCAAGACGGCATTAACGGAATCATACAGTATTTGGTTGGGTAGGGAGAGAAGTAGAATGGTGGATGGTGAGCGTATTTTCGCACAATAAAATAAAAAAGGGAGGCCTCCTTTTCTTAAACCAGCTTATTGTCGGTCGCAAGCCCGAGACACCATTCTTCTCATCTCTTACCGTGTGGGTACCCGGACCCGGCACCCGCACGGTGAATCCATGGAATGCTTAGAAATTTGTCTTCCTCATAGATTTGTTTGTAGTAAAATAGGGTAAAATTGTATGTACACACATCAAAAAAGTCTAGGGATCAAGCATGTTTATGCGGATTTCTTGTGATTGAGATGTGGCTTTGTAATAAATTTATAATTTTATAAATTTATATGGATCCTTTTTGGTGCATTTCATAATTTAAAACAGGAACTGTCAATCAAATTCGAGTAAAAGATGAAAATCAGCTGTCAATATTTTCCCTATAAAAACATAAGACGCATTGAAGACATTATTAGTGCTACTGTTTCCCTACTACTGATTAAAACCAACGTTATTATGGAGCGGCGACGTCATTTAAGCAGGGAAGAAATGATCAGAGCCGTGGGAATGATAGAAGCTGGTTCCCGGCAACGTACTGTGGCTTTAGCTCTGAATACAAGTCAGAGTGTTATCAGTCGACTTTGGACACGTTACCGAACCACTGGTACCGTGGCTGAGCGCCATGGAGGACGGTATCGCTGCACCACACGGAGACAAGACCGATACATTCAAATCACAGCTCGAAGAACTCCAACAATAACCGCCATGATGTTAGCCGTGAGCCTTCATCGCTCTTCAGGGAACTTAATTAGCGACCAAACAGTCAGAAACCGCTTGCATGAAGTGAACCTTCATTCCCGAAGACCGCTACGGGTACCACCTATAGCAATGCACAATCGTAGGACTCGATATCAATGGGCTCTTGAACACAGAAATTGGACAGAAGAACAATGGCGTTTCGTGTGCTTTTCTGATGAGTCTCGTTTTGGTATGAGGCCGGATACAAGAAGTATACGACACTAGGAACCCCTGGACGCCAACAGCGATTAAAATCCTGCCAGGAAGTCCATCCTTATAGTGGTGGAACCATCATGGTATGGGCGGGTATTTCGATCGGCGGAAGAACTGAGTTGATTTGGATCAGAGGCAACCTCAACGCTCAAATTTATGCTGAGACGGTTGTATCAGACGTCATCGTTCCTCTACAAGTGCATATCGGTCCCTTATTTCAGTTAATGCATGATAATGCACGACCGCACACCGCAAGAGTTGTAAGACAGACTCTCGCCGCAGCTAACATCAATGTCCTGCCCTGGCCTGCTCAGTCGCCAGACTTGAACCCGATTGAGCATGCATGGGATATTCTTCAGAGAAGAGCTCTGCCGAATATGGAGGGTATCCAGTCGCAAGAAGACCTTTTTTTGTTGTTGCAACGAACATGGGCGGCCATTCCACAGCGTGATTTGGATGAACTCATTTTGAGTATGCCAAACCGATGTTCTTGTGTTGTTAGTGTTCGCGGTAGAAACACGGATTATTAATTGTTTAAGTTACCCAATAAAATAAAAAAAAAAACTGTTATTTCAGTCTTTTTTTCGAACTTTAATGTTAGTGGTTCAAATGTCAAAAATCCCTTTATTAGGAAAATGGCAATTTTTTTTACTAATGCAAAGGTGACTTGGTTTATCGTTACTGTAGACAAACGAAAACATTTTATTTGATCAATCCTTAAAGAAAATTTTAATGAATATCAATCAGGAGAAAAGTTATTGCAAAAATATATGTTGATCCCTAGACACTTTTGATGTGTGTATTTATTTATTTATTTATTTATTTTAGAAAAAATCACAGCTTATTATATTAAACATATAGACAGAGTAGCAATAGTGGAACACAAGCCAAAGAGATTTTATATTATTTAGACAAAACAATTAAAACAGAAATAAGAGTAAAATATAGTTATTAGATTTAAATTAATAGTGCAATTGAATTGTGACTAGCAGAAGTAAAAGAATAATAATAATAATAAATAAGTGAAAACCAATAGGTTAATGTTTATTTACCTAAGACAAAATGAGTGAATGAGAGGCAGGAGCAAAATTATACTATATATACGTGTATAGTAGTATTCGTATATTAGCAAGCGAAGTGTATTTGTAAAGTTAGTCCGGGATAAGAGTTGTCTTGATACTGCCTCCGGTGATTAGTTAGATGTATCAGAGTAGAACATGGCTAAAACGTTAATATAGATAAGTCATTTACAGTAATCTAAACAGGTGAATGAATAAATGTGTGAAAAATGTATATATATACGATAGGTTATATATATATATATATATATTTATATCTATTCAGTGTAGTTGAAATATGTCCAAAATAAAAAAATATATATCCCGACTAGCAATCGAACCAGGTAAAACCGCGTCTAAATCTACGGTCTTAACCGCTAGACCACTGAGGCAGCCGATGTGCTTAAATATATTCAAATGAAAGGCATTTAGGCATGTTTTGTTGAATAAGAAGATTTTTTCATGTTTTTACGAAGTCTATTTGGATAGAATGCTCGAGAAGTTGTAGGCTTAGGGACAATTTGTCATAAAAAATTGCAATCTTCAATCTTTTGCTGAAGTTAATCATGTTACGATCGTAAACCCTATATCTTGTTTGTTATTGTAGGCATTATTTATTGTACGAGTAATATATACAGCAGCGGGATTCTGTTTAATTTATAACCGACTTCGAAAAAAGAGGAGGTTGTCAATGGGGTGTATCACTAACTTTTTATCACGATAGATGGCGCATTATAGATTTTTATTGAGGACAAGTTGCGGTTACATAAAACAAAGGCGGCGAAACCAATTTTAAGAATTCCAGAAGTCCTTTTATGAAGTATGCCTGAGACTTAACTAAGCTTAATGCTTGCATGATAGACCTAATAAATATTGGTCGCGCCGCAGCAAAAGCTACCGCCTGCTAGTCTTGTTTGTGAGAACCCTTTACAAGGCTAGCTAATGTGTGTTGATTCCATGCGCCGTCATTTAGCTAGATGGCGCTACGGTCGACACTTCCGGGGTGAGAGAGCCCTTATACGCGCCGAGCTTGTCATATTTCGTCAGTGTGCTTCGGACTATAGCTCGGGAACGGTGGTGTACCTTGTCTCCTCGGGAAGACCACCACGAAGCTCTCTCAGACCGCGCCGCTCATTATATTTACCCGCTTTCGCTGATATGAAGTGAAATTACACCCGCGTCATTAAAACCGCACCTGGATCGTCTCGCAGCTGACCAGAAGGCTGATGCTTGGCTATTGGTGTCCTCGTCATTGCTAGTTCAAGTAAGTGGATTCTCTACAGATAATTCTAGTTTTGGAGTAGCTTTGTACTGCTGTGACCCGACCAGGTTTCCCACTGCTGGAGCTATAATCGAAGGCCGCGAACCAGCATCCTATTTTTAAAACCCGCATAACTGCCATACCATAATTTGGTCCTTCAAGCCGGATCCCGCGTAAAATAATTATTCTATTCCCGCGTAAAATAATATATTTAATCCCGCGTAAATAACTTAATTTATTTACCTAAACCGCGTCACTTCATATCTCTTTATTATTATTTCTAGTTATATTCACACCGCTATACTTACTTATAACCGCTATACTTACTTAAAACCGCTGAAATAAAAATATACTTACCGCTTTGTAACATACTCATACGCATATATTCTCCCGCATCGCTCATACTTTATGATTTTTACGCTAAAAACTTTTTATACATATCGTAAGTACCTTCCTAAATATAAATAACAAAAATTACAAACCAAAAAAGTCTTTGTACTTTTTTAATATAACTACCCGCATTTAAATTTATAATTTACCTAATATTTTTTAAAATAAATATGTCGTTATCACAAAAATTGGTAATGCTTATTGCTAAAAAAGAAGCTATCTTTGAACGAGTGAATAGGTTATGCGTTATGTCATATATATGTCATTTCCGCCCTCAAACAATTACAAATTGAGGATTTAACTGACTTTATATTTTTAACATGTGCATTAAAAAAGGTTGACTCACAAACTGTGCAAGAATTTGAGATGTCTGTTAGAGGCACAGAAATTCCCACATCACAAAGTTTAACTGACTTTATTAAAGATCAAGTAAAAATACTAGAACGCACTTCTACAAGTAAACATGTGACTGAACCGCCAGTTAAAGGTATTCCTTTGCAAAACAAATCTCATAAAACTTATAACCAAAATAAAACATTTAAATCTTTTGTAACCACTAATAATTATAAAAATCCGCATTCTAATATTGATTCTAATAACTCTTGTTCACTTTGTAACAATTTAGATCATTCGCAGCTTTATATTTGTCCGGAATTCTTAAGTTTAAACCCTAAATCACGATTTAACTATATAAAATCACTGAACGGTTGTGTAAATTGTTTAAGCATTACTCATTCAACGCATTACTGTAATTCACACAAAACTTGTAAGCAGTGTACGAAATCCCATCATACGTTACTACATTTTGATAATTTAAATTCACGAAATAATAACGCGACGCAAATATCGAATTCGGTTGCACCGGTAGGCGAGAGCGCTAACAACCTCTCGCGAAGGCATTCAATGACAAATGAGTCACCAAAGGCTTGCCAGCGCCCGCGCACATCCAATGAAAAAAAAAAAAAAAAAACCCGTTATGTTTTCAGTTGCATCACGTGATACATGTACTTGCGTATATCGCTGTGCATTTTGCTTCAAGTTTGATTTCAATATTATCTACACAATATAACTCGCTTTTTGGTTGCAACTAAAGTAACGATTAACTTGTACTTTTAATGTAAACTTGAAATATTTAACTTTAATTCCGTGTTCTTTATACAAATATTAACTCAAACTATTTAATAAAAATAAATTTCCGCGTGTCTTGTTATAAATTTAAACAAGATTTTTAAATATTTATCCGCTTAACTTATTGTCTGCGACATTTTGCTGCGACTTTAGCCCTTATGTGCTTAACAATAAGATCCTATGTTAATACTGACCTATAAATATTTAATATTTATATTAAATTGAAATTAACTCATCATTTAACTATCACCGCTACTTACGCTCTTTTAAGAAGAGTAAAGTTTACGCTGGCAATGTATTTGTATCCAAATAATAATAAATTTATTAATAATTCATTCGATTTTTTATAAATCATTTCTTTATATATCTTTATTTATAAACTGTTTCTATAAACAGTATGGACTTTGTTGATTGTTCAGAGTTGCACCGTGCTACATGGTGCAATCACCCGCATTATTGTATCTACCGCTTGTATATATATTGTATAATTATCTAAGTATTTATAATTTTATTTTTATTATTTATGGGATTCTAGGATATTTGATTTCTGGATCATATCCACCCTTCATAGCACCGCCTTGGCCAATATTCTTCTATAGAATGGTCATGTTAATTTATTTATTTACCGCATCCATTAATGACATCACAGGATTTACAACCCAGTGATTGTCTCCCCGCGGCTTTATAGCCACCGCTTACTCAGAATTGCCTGAGTTATACTGTAGCTTTAACTTAATAGTTAAGGTGAACCGCATCCTTTTATGACATCACAGGATTTACAACCCAGTGATTGTCTCCCCGCGGCTTTATAGCCACCGCTTGCTCAGAATTATCTGAGTTATATTGTAACTTTGACTTTATAGTCAAGGTGAACCGCATCCTTTTATGACATCACAGGATTTACAACCCAGTGATTGTCTCCCCGCGGCTTTATAGCCACCGCTTGCTCAGAATTATCTGAGTTATATTGTAACTTTGACTTTATAGTCAAGGTGAACCGCATCCTTTTATGACATCACAGGATTTACAACCCAGTGATTGTCTCCCTGCGGCTTTATAGCCACCGCTTACTCAGAATTGCCTGAGTTATACTGTAGCTTTAACTCTATAGTTAAAGTGAACCGCATCTTTACCGCTGGCTCAGAATTACCACTGAGTTGTACTATACTCGTAGCTTTAACATTATAGTTAAAGTGAACCGCATCTTTACCGCTGGCTCAGAATTACCTGGGTTATATTATAGCTTTAACTCTATAGTTAAAGTGAACCGCATCTTTACCGCTGGCTCAGAATTACCTGGGTTATATTATAGCTTTAACTCTATAGTTAAAGTGAACCGCATCTTTACCGCTGGCTCAGAATTACCTGGGTTATATTATAGCTTTAACTCTATAGTTAAAGTGAACCGCATCTTTACCGCTGGCTCAGAATTACCTGGGTTATATTATAGCTTTAACTCTACAGTTAAAGTGAACCGCATCTTTACCGCTGGCTCAGAATTACCACTGAGTTGTACTATAGCTTTAACATTATAGTTAAAGTGAACCGCATCTTTACCCGCTGGTCCTTCGAATTTATTCATTTATGTTTTTTTGAACTTTACAACCGCATATGTAGAACGAATTTCTATTCTAACGCTCATGAACTTGACATGTCATGTGATAGTCTGTGCTTTACAACCACAGATTAAATGTTATATACAAGTATACTTTACCTGTTTAATACCGCTAAAGACCCTGTTCAGCTTGTGAACAGTGGTTCTGATTTATCAGGATAACCTTTACTATCGCGAATAGGTTTTTGGAAAATATATGTCCTGGTTACGATGCTGTTACTTGTTTTACTATATAACTTACATAACTGTTACAGTTTCCTTACAAGTCACTCGTTTCTAAGATACCGCTTTCGTTTTTTCATCGTTTTATCATTACCCGCATATAAACAACCTTATGCTGTACCGCCTTTTGTTTATCTATACTTAAGTTTATGATGTATTTTCTTTTCTTTATTTATACCGCATACCGCGCGCGATTTAAATTATCACCAGTATGGTTTTGAAAGCTTCTGTTGGAGCTTTCAAGGTGGGGAGTATGGTCGCGCCGCAGCAAAAGCTACCGCCTGCTAGTCTTGTTTGTGAGAACCCTTTACAAGGCTAGCTAATGTGTGTTGATTCCATGCGCCGTCATTTAGCTAGATGGCGCTACGGTCGACACTTCCGGGGTGAGAGAGCCCTTATACGCGCCGAGCTTGTCATATTTCGTCAGTGTGCTTCGGACTATAGCTCGGGAACGGTGGTGTACCTTGTCTCCTCGGGAAGACCACCACGAAGCTCTCTCAGACCGCGCCGCTCATTATATTTACCCGCATCCGCTGATATGAAGTGAAATTACACCCGCGTCATTAAAACCGCACCTGGATCGTCTCGCAGCTGACCAGAAGGCTGATGCTTGGCTATTGGTGTCCTCGTCATTGCTAGTTCAAGTAAGTGGATTCTCTACAGATAATTCTAGTTTTGGAGTAGCTTTGTACTGCTGTGACCCGACCAGGTTTCCCACTGCTGGAGCTATAATCGAAGGCCGCGAACCAGCATCCTATTTTTAAAACCCGCATAACTGCCATACCAAATATAATATATATATATATATATATTTAAATATTATATTTCACATGGGACTAGCACACTTCACATGGGACGTCTACAATGACATCTACAGACTTCAGCGTTCAGCGTTGAATTCCCATTAACGACTTCAGATCGACTATTGCCAAAAATAATGGCACTGACACACAGTTAAAAGTGTTGCCAGATATTAAGGTTTCCCTTAAAATTGGGAAACTACAGTTGAGAGTGAACAGTATAATAGAGAAAAATGGTATATGAAAGTGAATGTGTGAATTAACCAAACCAAATTATATATATAATTTGGTTTGGTTAATAATATAGTCGATCTGAAGTCGTTAATGAGAATTCAACGCTGAACGCTGAAGTCTGTAGATGTCATTGTAGACGTCCCATGTGAAGTGTGCTAGTGTACTTCCTATTCCTGGTGTTTTGAAAAGTGTGTTCACATCAAGAGAGAAGAAGCAGCGCCGCTGGAGTGTTTAGGAGAAGGAGAAACAGGAGTCCAAACCACACTGCACGTGAGTCTTTCACCTTCCTGTATACCTTCCACCCCCGCGTCCAGGCAACCAAATTAGGACCTGGATGCACCATATACTAAAACAATTTTCTCTAAAATGATGTAATTTCAATAAAATAAAATCTTATAATCTACAATGACGTACCTAATAGAACTGTCAGTTGCATAGAAAACTTGTATTTTTATTAAGAAATTTATTATTTTCTGAATATATTACCGAAGTCAGCAGCTTTTAAGTGACAAATATAGATTTCCAAGCGAAATCAATGATATGGTGATCTTAAAATTGCCGTTCAATTAACTAAATCTTTTTTCTTTTTAAAGACGGTGTTCGCTTTCCTAATTCGCCTTTTAAGGTAACATTAAGATAAAATTCGTATTTCTTTTATAAAAATAAAAAAACTACAAAATCATTTAAAAAAAGATCCGACATAGGTGTAAACAAGGTACCAGTGTTGCTAGCGGCATCTATAAAAAGCTTTGCCTAATACACCCCATTCGACTGTATGTTTTTTTTTGTATGTATTATAGGCGATTATTTCGCCAATTATACATAGATTTTGATGATTCTTTTTTTATTTGGTAGGTCGTACTTCAGAGGTGGTTCCATAGAAGTTTTATTGAAATTGTATAAGTGCTTTTTGAGAAAGTAAAGTATAGTATCATCACGACCGTTTCCCCTTCGGGGTGGTCAGAAACCACGCTTATAAATAAGCGGATTCACATTTAGCCAACTTTACTATAAGCCAATCATGACAAGTGGCAAGCTCGTCGATGTCTCCAGCGTACCAAACTCAAGAAATTTCGCAATTAAATTAAATATTAATTAAATGTATTTATTTACATTAATAAATATTTTTATGTCCCAACCAGGAATCGAACCTGGTACCTCCGAGTCTAAATCCACGGACTTAACCGCTAGACCACAGAGACAGTTTTTGAGAAAATTATCAAAAACAAAAACACAGATAATAATTTGGGCTTTAAAAACCGACTTCAAATATACCCAAAAAGTAATTTGCATTTTTTTTTTATAACTAAGTTGACCTATAAATTTTGATTCTAGTTAACTTAGACTAGAGTGGAGTCCTTCGCGCCATTTTGCGTAGACATGTCAAGTGGTTTTCCCGCGCTGTCAACTCCCATATTTTACCCGACGTGTTTGAGCTATGGTGCCGTGAGTGACTCCAAGAAAATCATCAAATTCTGCAGCATCTGGAATTTGATGATGACCTCATTAACTCATGAATAAGAAAGATATATTACGTCAGACTTGGCTGTATGGGCTAGACCCTTTGCCTTCCCTATCATCTCATTCCTCATCCATCAGGAGAAGAGAACCAAAAAAAAAAAAAATTTTACTATCAATCATATTTTTTTTTCAGTTTTCATTCGAAATTATATCGGTGAAGGCGACCTAGCCCAATAATAATTATTAGTAATATAAATTAGTAATTTTCAGCAACAACGACACCAAGGTCGTCGACCTCCTAAACAAACGAAAACAAGCTAAATATAAATTATTTGTCTCACATAACCTAATAATTCAACCCTAGCTAATTTTGTTGACTCTCTCCTGTTCAAACTATAGCGAAATAGCAAGAAAATTTATTTAATAGAATTTGTACGGCAGCATGCAATATACAGGGTGGCTCTAAACCAGTAGCTATTTATAATTATTATAAATAAAAAAAAAAAAATCCAACAAGTTAAGCCATCGTAAGAGCCTAACGAAGCTGTATCACAACTTTAGTTTTCCCAATTTAATAGGCAGCCTTTTTTTTTGTTTTTTCTGTTACAACCATACATTCCCACCGGAATTCGGTTAAGTCAATAGCTATTAGTTATTGTTGTGCACAATTTACACATTGAAATATACATTGAGTTGTCTTGCCTGGAGAGTGTTATGGAACTATAGGCAAGGAACAGGACTGGAGGTTAATGTAACATTTGAGTTGAGATACCAACACAAAACTAAATACAAATTCCTAAATTATTATAAATAAAATTAATTACTAGTTGCAGCTGTAAAAGGGCCTTGTAAAACTTTATAATAATTAATTATTTATTTATTTATTAAATACTTTATTGCACTTTACTTAAAAGTATGTACAAAGGCGAACTTAACGCCATTTCGGCTTTTTCTACCATCTAAATGTATAAATAAAAATTATATATAAATGTTCAAATTAAATTAAGCAGCTGTACCATTGGTTTTTGGTAGTTATTAAAAACTAGCTGACCAGTCAATAAATGTCGTGTTACTTATTAGCTGAACCAATTTAAGGAGTTTTAGGCTCCCACTCGGTACCCTCGGTCGGTATGCTCCACAAATCAGCGATGATGCGCGCAACCTGTCGGACAACAGTAGTCAGAAACCTACGCCCATGTTCACACAACCTATTCCTAAAGTTTTATCCCGATCGATCAAGTTTTTTAAATGCATAGGGAATATACATACACACAGACATTCGTTTTTTTATATATATAGATAAGTTCAGCGCTTTCCTTAAAATCCTAAAAAGATCGCTTTAGGCATGTACCAATGAGAAATACACTTTTGTAACGGTCATTTGTTATAGATTTAAGCGGGTAAACGTTACATTTACGGAAAGAGCTTCCAAGACGGCATCAATGGAATCATACAGTATTTATAGCAGGAGTAGAATGGAGGATAATGAGCGTCTTATTGCGCAATATTATTTTAAAAAATAAAGTTTATTTGTAAACTTAAAAATGTAAATGACTATATCTAAGAGTTACAATGTGAACCATAGGGAAATTAATAATTTGAATGAATTAAATTAGTTTTTTTATCTATTTTATTTTAATAATATTTACTTTGAAGTAAAATATAATTATAATACAGAATGATAGCATGTGTTGGTCACCTATAGTAGGTGCAGCATCTAATTTCTGATTTAGTTTTAAGTACAAATACATTTGTGGTGTTAGCACTTTTTTTTTAAAGACATAGATCGATAAACCATTAATGATACGACTCCAGCCTGAAGGGCCACCGCGGGAGGTCGCATGCCCGACTCACCGTGAGGCCTCATAAGGAGACCCTAAGGCGCCTACGGACTAAAACCCTGCGTGCCTTAACAGCTAAAGTCCGAGTCGTGCTACGGAGTGAAGGCACTCGTTCGCCGCCTAATGTGTTAGGACTGTTGGCTACCCTATTAATAAATATTGTTTTGAGGCATTCTGTATAAGGCTCGCATCGGTAATTGGGTTTTGCCTGTTCTCCTCATATAACATGCATGAGGTCGATGCAATAACCAAAATTGCCGCACGTCATACATTGTGCATTTCCGATTGACGCGAGACCGCTACTTTGTTGGGTTTTGTTAGTTTTATATGTATTTGCTCCAATTTGCTTAATTTTAATAATTAGACATTTAATATTTAGCTTTATTTTAGTGTAGGTAAATAAGACAATGCCCCTTTACAGCTGCTATCCACTATTAGAATTAAGCTTGTTACTCTGAGGCATTATGCCCTTATTAGCAGACTGTTCCTTGCTAACAACAGCCAGCTATTTCAGCCATTCTTATGTATATTGACTTAATATTAATAGGTATAAAATAAGAAAAAATTAAATTTGACGAATCCAAGTGTTCCTATTGGCTCCTAAGGATAATGAATAAACAATATACAATACAATATACAATGATTGCCAAATGTTATGGCTGTTTCGTGCGCAATTAGTTTTTTTTTTCATATACAATATTTTTCAAGTTTCGCGCGCAGTTAATTTGTTGCGGGCACTAAAATCGAATTTCGGATATAATACTATTCCTATATAGACGATATACCTATAATAGGTATAGGTAGGTATGTGTAGTGTTTAGACTCGGAGGTACCGGGTTCGATTCCTGGTCGGGACACAAAAATATTTAATGTAAATAAATACATTTAATTAATATTTAATTTATTTGTGATATTTCTCGAGTTTGGTACGCGCAGGAGACATCGACGAGCTTGCCACTTGTCATAATTGGCCTATAGCAAAGTTGGTTAAATGTGAATCCGCTTAGTTATAAGCGTGGTTTCTGACCGCCCTGAAAGGGAAACGGTTGTGATGTGATACTAAATAAATACGTCTTTTTTTAATGCAATAAGACATTTTCATACAAAAAGTTTGTTATATTATCTATTACACCACCTAACGTTCATAAACTTCTTTTATAGATACCAGTGTCGTGTTCAAATTGAAAGCAAAGCAAACCGCGCTTTTTGTTACTGAATTTTGTTTTAAGTAAATGAAAACGCTACTCGAACGACTTTCAAAAATACATAGAGTAAAAAAACGCCAAGTCGAACATGGCACAGATTTAAACTTGCCCACAGAGCAATAATAATAATAATACAAACAGAACCAGATCATCATTAAAAGTATTCACTTACTTCCATAAATAATGCTCCCTTAGCTAAGGCTCGCGAGCATTATTAAAATCCGGCCTAAAAACCGAGAGTTTGTTATATAAACCTAAATAATAATATAATAAAACTTTATTTCAGAATAAATTCCATATGTGTAAGTAACATTTTTTTAAGAAATCTTATAATATTATATCTTTTTTGATATTGTACAGTTATTGGTTTATTGCATGAAGTGATAGTTTGTAGATGCTTTCATCGATCATAATATGTATTTTATTATAATTTTATTATTAAATACGTGATGATAGAATTATGATTACTTTGTATTATTCTAACACTACTAGTGAAAACTTGTAAATGTCTTTCTGTTTCTATTTTTGTATCTATACTTGTGAATTAAATGTCGATAGTTTTCTTAATAAATAAATAAATAATATCTAGTGTTAGTAAAAATACAAAATTATAATACAAAAATATTTTCATTTTTTTCCTTTTCTGGGGCCCAGGTCAAGCAATGCATGGAGCCAATGACAATGTTACGGCAAGTATTTAATAATTAGACATTTAATATTTAGCTTTATTTTAGTGTAGGTAAATAAGACAATGCCCCTTTACAGCTGCTATCCACTATTAGAATTAAGTTTGTTATTCTGAGTCACTATGCCCTTATTAGCAGACTGTTCCTTGCTAACAACAGCCAGCTATTTCAGCCATTCTTATGTATATTGACTTAATATTAATAGGTATAAAATAAGAAAAAATTAAATTTGACGAATCCAAGTGTTCCTATTGGCTCCTAAGGATAATGAATAAACAATATACAATACAATATACAATGATTGCCAAATGTTATGGCTGTTTCGTGCGCTATTAGTTTTTTTTTCATATACAATATTTTTCAAGTTTCGCGCGCAGTTAATTTGTTGCGGGCACTAAAATCGAATTTCGGATATAATACTATTCCTATATAGACGATATACCTATAATAGGTATAGGTAGGTATGTGTAGTGTTTAGACTCGGAGGTACCGGGTTCGATTCCTGGTCGGGACACAAAAATATTTAATGTAAATAAATACATTTAATTAATATTTAATTTATTTGTGATATTTCTCGAGTTTGGTACGCGCAGGAGACATCGACGAGCTTGCCACTTGTCATAATTGGCCTATAGCAAAGTTGGTTAAATGTGAATCCGCTTAGTTATAAGCGTGGTTTCTGACCGCCCTGAAAGGGAAACGGTTGTGATGTGATACTAAATAAATACGTCTTTTTTCAATGCAATAAGACATTTTCATACAAAAAGTTTGTTATATTATCTATTACACCACCTAACGTTCATAAACTTCTTTTATAGATACCAGTGTCGTGTTCAAATTGAAAGCAAAGCAAACCGCGCTTTTTGTTA
The DNA here is from genome assembly GCA_910589645.1 of Tinea semifulvella. Lineage (NCBI taxonomy): Eukaryota > Metazoa > Arthropoda > Insecta > Lepidoptera > Tineidae > Tinea > Tinea semifulvella. Next base: position 5,754,308 of record OU342604.1, read on the forward strand.
CTCAATTTTGCTTTAAGTAAATGAAAACGCTACTCGAACGACTTTCAAAAATACATAGAGTAAAAAAACGCCAAGTCGAACATGGCACAGATTTAAACTTGTCCACAGAGCAATAATAATAATAATACAAACAGAACCAGATCATCATTAAAAGTATTCACTTACTTCCATAAATAATGCTCCCTTAGCTAAGGCTCGCGAGCATTATTAAAATCCGGCCTAAAAACCGAGAGTTTGTTATATAAACCTAAATAATAATAATAATAAAACTTTATTTCAGAATAAATTCCATATGTGTAAGTAACATTTTTTGAAGAAATCTTATAATATTATATCTTTTTTGATATTGTACAGTTATTGGTTTATTGCATGAAGTGATAGTTTGTAGATGCTTTCATCGATCATAATATGTATTTTATTATAATTTTATTATTATTATTATTAAATACGTGATGATAGAATTATGATTACTTTGTATTATTCTAACACTACTAGTGAAAACTTGTAAATGTCTTTCTGTTTCTATTTTTGTATCTATACTTGTGAATTAAATGTCGATAGTTTTTCTTAATAAATAAATAAATAATATCTGGTGTTAGTAAAAATACAAAATTATAATACAAAAATATTTTCATTTTTTTCCTTTTCTGGGGCCCAGGTCAAGCAATGCATGGAGCCAATGACAATGTTACGGCAAGTATTTAATAATTAGACATTTAATATTTAGCTTTATTTTAGTGTAGGTAAATAAGACAATGCCCCTTTACAGCTGCTATCCACTATTAGAATTAAGTTTGTTATTCTGAGTCACTATGCCCTTATTAGCAGACTGTTCCTTGCCAGCTATTTCAGCCATTTTTATTCATATTGAATTATAATTAATAGGTATCAAATAATAATAATAATATTTAAATAAATAATAATAACAAATAAAGTTTATTGAAACAATTACATATTTTTTTCTTATAAATATGGACTTAACTTAGGGAACAGTTATGTAACTATTAGTTAAAACCCTGACTCCAAGACTAGTTGAGTTGTGTCCTGGAACTCAGTGCTCTTCCCAGGAACTACAAAAATAAATTCACATCATTGGTAAGTAAAATAAACAAAAGTAAAAAAGATAAAAATAAAAACAGTTAATGGTGAAAAAATAAAAACATTACTTATAGATAAGTAAGGTTAGTAAAGCAAAATTATATATTAAAAAGTAATAATAAAAATGAAAATTTGACGAATCCAAGTGTTCCTATAGGCTCCTAAAAATAAACAATATACTATATTAGTATTAACAACAATATCGATCTGGGTCGTCCAGATATATTTTTAGATTGTAAAGTCAACTAAGCCCCATATTACCTAATGTTATATTGTCGAGAAATGGTGTACATCTGGATTTTATTTTCAAAGTCAAAATGGAAGTAAAAATATCTTTATTTACGTAAATCTATTACAGGCATTTATGAAACGTTATTAATTTAATTCTTTTGAATGATTGGAAGACTAAGCAGCAAAGTGGTCCAATAAGTAAGCTGTTAACAGAAGACCAGCAGCCTAGCAGATTCCAGTGATGTGTTGGAGATCTAAATAAATTAAAAATTGTTACTGAAAGCAAATAACATTGTAGAAGCCACAGTCTATATCTATTGTAAGAACCGTCGAGGATTTTAAATAAATTTCAACTTACATTCTTTAATTTAGACCTAAGACTACCGCTAGACACTTGGGAATGTAAGAAATCTCTTATTTTACAGTACCATCTAAATTATACAAAAAAATATATAGAGCTGTTAAAACCAAACTATACCTATAAACAGAGCAACATTACCTACCAAAATTAGTTACGCGGCGAACGAGTGCCTTCACTCCGTAGCCACGACTCAGACTTAGCTGTAAAGGCACACAGGGCCAACAGTATAAACCGTCTCTGGTTTATAGGATTTTAGTCCGTAGGCGCCCTGGGGCTTCACTAGGAAGCTTCACGGATGAGTCGGGCATGCGACCCCCACCCGCATTGGCCCTTCAGGCAGGGGGCGTATCATTGATGATTTATTGATTCACCGTCTATAAAAAAAAAAAAAATACCAATTAGTAGGTACCTATGGCACATTTATTTTTACATAAATACATATCTTCACACATCCTTTGTGGGGTAGGCAGAGACAATTGAGCGCCACCTGACACGATCACGACATATCTTTATCGCTTCGTCGACATTCATCAACGTCTTCATACATGCCCTTTTGTTACGAAAGCTTTTAGCTTCAGACATTGTTTTATTTATTTGATCGTTATATGTGAGTCTCGGTCTGCCAGGGCCTATTTTACCCACAACTTTTGCATTATATACCTGGTTCGTCAATGTTTCTTCGCTCATCCTTTTAACATGCCCGAACCTTTGTAGCATGCCTTTCCTTATTTTTGTCCCTATGCTTTCTTTTATACCTTTTATACCTACCCTTTTCCGTATTTCGACGTTACGCATGCGGTCCGTCAAAGTGACGCCGCATTTTTTTGTAATGAATATGTATATCAATAATACTCATCATTATATGTGAACTGATTTAAAAGTAAATTATCATCTCGACCGTATCCTTTTCGGGGTGGTCACAAACTACTTTTTTAAAGAAGGATTTAAATTTAGCAAGCATAAGACAAATAGCAAGCTCGGCGATGTCTCTTGCATTTTTTTTTTTACCACAGATATTTTTTTTTTTATTAGTACATCTGACCTTGCGCCCGCCTGGTGTTAAGTGGCAAGCGAGGCCCATCAATGTTAGCAACTGGAATCAGACTCTCATGACTGACATCAGTCTGACTGGACATGACGGCAATTCGAGCCTGATTGGTTGGTCTAGTGAGCATGGAGGCAGTATTTTTATACTTATGTTTAAATACTTGCCCTCGGTATCTGAAGTAAGTTTTTAAGACGCATAGTTGTGTCCTGGGCAAAAGAGAAAAGTTTTTTTGATGTGTATTCGCCTCCAAGGGCCTAACTCTAGCGCTTTTGACTTGCGAGTCGGTTCGAAATATTCGAATATGAAAGGCAACAGATCTCCATAGAAAACTGTTAGTTTCATTCGAGCAAATCGAGCGGACATCCATAGCCAGGGCCCTAAATAGGTTATAAGCGTGGTTAATAGGTTGAAACAAATTACGATATTAAATATTAATAACCACTCTATATAAATGTGAATGTTTTCCGGCTAAAATGAATAGGGTAGAGTGTTTTAATATTTTTAATTTTGCAAGTCGGTCGTCACAGCCGTGTCAGTCTTGTACTTTGGGCTTCAAAAGGAAGGACCATTAATTTCGCCAGGCGCTGCACAACTGTCGTATTTAAAACGTCAATATCTCTTGTTTAATCTTTTTCTATAATATCCACTCTACTCTCTTGATTTTATAAGATTGCGTTCATAAATACATACTAATAATATACATGTGAAATAAGTGTGTGTCTGTATGTTGTATGTTTATCACGCTTCCATACCTTTACTACTGATCCGATTTAGAAAAAAATTGGCAAAAATGTAATATATAGTCATGTGATTATGTCTGTTTGTTTTGGCGTCAGGTCTAAACTACTTGGTCGATTTCAATACATCTCGTCAGATATGTTGTAACCCAGGGTTCTTCTAACTATGATATGTGACCCAAGTTTGTCCGCTAATCACTGTATTCCGCTCCGAGCGCCAGGACAAACAACTAGTTACCTATAAATATTTTTCCTGACAGATGAATCTTTATCCTAAGTAAGACAGACTTATGGCTGTTAAAAGTGCTAGAGCGAGAAGTAAATCTGTCATGATAAAAAAGGATCATCATCACAGTCGCTATAACACAAAGTCCGAATAATAATAATAATAAAGGCTTCACTGGTGGTGTTGTAAATATGACAACATACGAAAAGTGTATTTCTCACTGGTACATGACGGGGTTCGAACCTCAACCTTTTAGGATATTAAGCGTTCTTTCAACCGAGCCACCACCTCTCTGGAACTCAATTATAGCAAGTCGAAATAGCGGTAGAAACCATTTGCTTTTATTTTTGGAATATGCGTTCCGTTTACCTTCAGGTTAGTCTTTTAAATGAGATTTAAAAAAAATACTATATATTACAGTTAGTTGTAGCTTAAATAACAGTGGTCCGTACTGAGTAACACGGATCCAGCCATCGGTCAGGCGGTCTACTCTGCTACGTTGTCTAGAAAATAAGTCACTAAAGCAAATGGCAGGGATCTGCTAGAACCAACAAGTGGACAAGAAAAAAGGACATACGAGTACCACGGGAAAAAGCCAGGTTTTCACTGCGGGCACGCTTTCTTCTCACACTTCACTTTCTCGGAACTGTTTTAGGCACGATTTGGAGTCCAACCCGGCTTGGGAGCTTTCACACTAAAATCGCGGTGATTTTCGAATCGCACGGGCCGAGCGTAGATTTTGTACTGGCGCCAACTTGGGCGCCTCTAGTGGTAGATCACGAAACTACTCGCGATCCATAGACGATTCTACCAGGCTTGGTGGTAGGAATTTTGGAATGAATATGGATGGGATAAATTGGTCTAGGATCCCGTTGGATGTCTTAACAAATAGTGTACTTACTATATTTTAAAATAAGACAGCAAGACCATTTGATTTAATTAAGTAGATAGCTAATATATTTTTAAGGGATAACATTTTGCCAAGCCATTCTTAAAATACTAAAGTGTATGACAGAAAATCTTTTTTTTTTCTTTCTTTCTTTGCAACTTTCTCGCTTGCACAATCCAACCTTTTTAAGGTTGGGTGTACTGTTAAATTCTAGTTAATCACTTTAAAAAAATATATACTTTATTGCACTAAAATTATACATACTTAGGCGGCCAGCTTAGAGATATAATTATTACCTAATCATAGATTAATTTAGTTATGTTTAAGACGGGGATTTCGGAGTATGGTCGTAATAATAAACCGATCATCTTGAGGGGTAGTGTTCAATCTGCCGATTCCTGGTCTTCTTACGTTCTGGCCAGTTTGTCGGAAGCGTTGGACGACTCGCTAAGTTAGCCGTGGGTCCCGGTGACACTAATACCAACCTGTGAAATCGTTAATAAGTTGTTATCAAAATTGAGATCAGATCCTCGCCAACGTGTCTAGCCAGCGTGATTCATATTATTGCGTGATTATTATTATATTACTTCAGATATATGATCTGGAAGGCTCATCTCCAACAGTAAAGGTCTAGGACTATATATATGTATGTTCTAGGGGCTGTAATAATAATAATAATATATGTTTACACATTACGACAAATTTAAAAAATTCAAAATTCTTTATTGTATAGATTGCTTATTCTAATTACAGTTGTATGTACATGTCATAATGATACAATCTGCCCATACAATATGCTTATGTCAATAGATATTTATTTACAATATTTATTTATATATAGTTAACGTCGGCGAGGCGGTTGGCCAAGGAGTTGTCAAAGCGGCTGACAGAAAGGTCTGGAGACAGGAAGGCTGGCAATTATTTCTGCCAACGTATTAGCCTCGCTATACAGAGGGGAAATGTTGCCAGTCTCCTTGGGACTATCTCGGATGGGACGTCTCTAGAGGATTTTTTTTATTTATAGTTAAGTTTATTTTTAATTTTATTATTTAGGTAGCTTTTAATTTATATTAATTAACTTCGAATAAATGTTAATAATGAAATAAAAAAAACAAAAAAAAACATTTAATATTGTTCTTGTCAATTTATTGGAATACAATGTTAATGTCAAAATTTGCATGCTAAAAAATATTTTATTGAGTAAAAACAGTTGTCAATAAGAATTTTCTTTAACTCAATAGTAAAACGTTTTATAGGTAACTCTCGTATCTCTCTAGGAATTTTATACTCTAATGTGGCAGTTTCTGCTGTAATATTCACTTACACATCTTGGGTAGATTAGTTGAGTCTAGGTACAAATTTGTTACAAGTATTATATTTTTTAAAGAGATTAGAATGTTTATTGACAAATATTCCTATTTCAAGGATATACATTGAAGCCAATGTTCATAATTTTAGCTTTTTAAATAAGGTTCTACAGAGTCAAATGGTCCAACTCCACAGCCTCTTTACAGCCTCTTTACAGCAGCATTTTCCTTAATTATTATTATTATAATACATGACATTATATACCATTATATAAGATACCATTGCATAGAAGTACAGTATTCCCAAATTAATAATGCACATACAGATCTTCGCTAATTGTCGTATTCCCGGAAACACCCGAATCATTGAATCGTAAGAGCCTAAACATTGCACTTGCATTTTGCACCTTGTTTGAAAGAAATAAAAGTCAATATCATGTGTACACAATCGAAAACAATTCGGGCGGTCGGTGACTGCATGTGTTCTCTCTGAGTGGAATTATATAGAGCTGATATTACACACCGTTCTTGGTTTTGTTTTCAAAGGTGAATTTAATTTCAACTTTAATTATCTTATTCAACTTTAAATAGTTTATTTTGTAAAATAGGAAAACGTACTAACAACTAGCACAAAACATAACATAATTCTACTAAATTATGCATGAAGAAAATGCACTTAACCACTCTATATACATATCGTCTTCGAACGCTCGGGGAATACGACCGTTGCCGAACAGTGACGAAGATTTCTATGCGCATTATCACTTTGGGAGAACTGTACTTGGCCTAGTTTTCTAAATTTATAATAATAATAATTTATTTATTTATTTAAAATCTTTATTGCACAAAGTACAAAGGCAGACTTAATGCCCGTAGACATTCTCTGACAGCCAAACCTTAGGGACAAATTTGAACAAATATAGGTGCAATGAAAGCAATGGTAAAATATACAATTATAGAATGACTTAACATATATTATATACGTACTTATATAGTTTTATATTATCAATATACTAAATACTAATATATACACAATATTATACATAGACATACATAAATACAACTTACTAACGTGGTTTAGACCTATTTATAAAGTGTGAATAAAACAATTTTTTTAATGACAATCTATTAGTTGCCTGCCTTATGTTCACCGGAAGATCATTCCATAAATTTGTGGCAGGAGTTGGAGACAAAACCAGAATTATGTGAAGGGACAGAAAGAAAAGAGTTATGAGAAGAACGTAAAGAATGTAAAGACCGCCTCCGTGGTCTAGTGGTAACAAACGTTGCCGTGAACTCGGGAGGTCGTGGGTTCGATTCCCACCGGCGGCAAGTTGCACATTGTATAATTTGTCTCGGTCTGGGTGTTTATATGTATAATATGTATATATTTACAAAAAAAAAGTATAATATGTAGTTTATCAACCATCTAGTTTCCGTAACACAACCTCGTAGCTTACCACGGAAATTAGATGGCGCTGTGTGACCTGTCTGGAAATATTTATTTATTTATTATTATTTATCGTGGAAGGAAGAGAGATAGGCGAAATTATCCTTGAGGTATTTCGGTGTCGCAGGCTCGTTTAAAACAGAGAAAAGGAGACAAAGGACTCTAATGCATCTAACTAAGGATAATAATGCATCTTACTGACAGATGTACGTAAGAAAAGTGTATTTCTCATTGGTACATGCCGGGTGCGTTCGAACCGACCTTTGTAGGATTTAGGGAACGCGTTCTTACAACCGAGCCACCACCACCTTTATCATACATATATTATTAATAATAAAATTATTATATCAATCCTATAATATACTTAATCTAAATACCTACTTCGAATAAATATATAATGATAAAAAAAAAAAAAAAAAAACTTCAATATAATAATACTACTACGAAAAGTATTTAATTATTGCAGCTGTATAGAAGCATTGTCAGATTTCATCTATTACAAAATAGTGTTGAAATCGTTTAGTGAATCCAGTTCGCAACAGTTGTAAGTATTTGAAACCTCAAGAATACTTGAAATGTTTGCGAAGAAGCGAAGTCTGAGTGGAAAAGCAATTAAGTGGCTCTCCACAATTAGTTCTGGAAGAAAACTAATTGAGAAAACAACAAGGTGCGTTAGTAACTGGAAAGTTCAGTTTAGTATCAATAAATCTACGCGTAATATTATAAAAAAATATGAAAGAATCTTTGTCTGCAGTAGGTAAACTGATTTTGATAAAATTTTGCAGAGATGTTCCTTGGAATTCAGGGACGGACATAGAAGAGAGAGGCGAATCATGACTAGTGACAATTTCGTCACTGTCTTTAGCGTACCAAATTCAAAAGAAAATACATAAATAATTAAGTCCTAACCAGGAATCGAACCCAGTACCTTCACGCCTAAATCTACGGAGTTAACCGCTGGATACACGGACACAATACATACTTTTTTTTTGTTTATCTAAATTTATAAATTATCTAATATATATACTTTTAAAACATATTTCGTTAGGCGATCTATCACGCACGTTAGCATATTTCATTACGCGATCCATCAATCATGTTAGCATATTTCTTTAGGCGATCCATCACTCTAGTTAGCATATTTCGTTACGCGACCCATCACTCATGTTAGCAATTTTGTTACGCGACCCATCACTCATGTTAGCAATTTTGTTACGCGACCCATCACTGATGTTAGCATATTTCGTTACGCGACCCATCACTCATGTTAGCAATTTTGTTACGCGACCCATCACTGATGTTAGCATATTTCGTTAGGCGACCCATCACTCATGTTAGCAATTTTGTTACGCGACCCATCACTGATGTTAGCATATTTCGTTAGGTGACCCATCATTATTGTTAGCATATTTCATTTCATAAAAAATAGATTTTATTGGGACACTTGATCGGTAAAGTTCGCTTTTGTATCTTAGCCAATAGTTACTTATCGATACACAAAACCACCTATAAAATAGCAAACTTTCCAACTAAAAACCAGTCATCATAACTTTTTAATAAAAATATTCAATCAGACCAAGTTTGTGCTAGCAATGTTGGGAGTTAATAAAATGTAGATATGAAGAAAGATGCTGCTAAAGTTTTTCGGAAAGTTTTTCTCTGGACGACGTCGGCTTCATTTACTGGCCACACTTTTTCAATAAACACGAATAAAGCTGCACGTCGCAAAAAAGGTAGTAAAGGAAAAAAAAATGGAAACGGTGGTGGCTTGTTGTAAGAACGCTGTCCTTAACATCCTAAAAGGTGGGTTTGAACCTCTGCATGTAACAATAAGAATTAAGACGTTTTGTGTGCTCATATAAAAGGAAAGTTAAGTATAATTACGACGGGGTGGTCGGTCAGAACTACACTTATAAAGAAGCTGATTCACATTTAGCCAACTTTACTATAGGACAATCATGACAAGTGGCAAGCTCGTCGATGTCTCCAGCGTACCAAACTCGAGAAATTTCATAAATAAATTAAATATTAATTGAATGTATTTATTTACATTTATTATTAAGGCGCGGTGGTGGCTGGTGGTGAAGACATAATAATTATCGAAATAAATAAATAAATAAAACAACATTTTATAATCTACTTCAGACCCTCGCCAACCCGTGTGGCCAGCGTGGCGAGTGTAGGCCTAATTCTCCAGAAATTTCTACAAAGCCCATCTTCCATAGTGAATGTCTATAACTTTGTGCTCTAGGTGCTGTGATGTGATGTGATGAAGATAGTTCAAATATCCTTAAACCTATTACAGGCATTTGTGAGACATTTCATTTTTTTAATTATTTTGAAAAATTCTCCTCCTGCCATTGGAAGACTAAGTAGTAAAGTGGTCCAAAGAGTAAGGTGTTAGCAAAAGGTCAGTAACTTTTGATTTGAGTGACCTGTAACAAACTGGCTGTTATATTTTGAACAAAATATTCTCTACACAAAGGGTACGCCCTTTTATTACTATTATTATTATTTGAGCAATGAAACATTATACAGACTTAAAAACACCCCATGATGATTTTTAAAAATGCCATGAATTTAACATTTTCGTGCATGTATGATTCCGGTATGCCATGCCTTAAATCGGCTTACAGGATGCCAGGAATGGGTGCGAGTTCCAGAATGCCATATGTATTGGTATTCAGGTATTTAATGTATGGGAACATGCCATGAATGTGTGTCGCATGTCAGTTATGGTAATTAATTGTAGGGAGTATTTCTCGAAGGTTCAGGGTGGTCTCCTAAGCGCCGTAGTTTGTCCGTAATTCCGTCATAGTTCGAGAACTGGAGATGCGAACTTAGTATTGTGCAGTTTGTCCCTGGGCTGACGTATGTTCTATCGAGCCGACAATGGTCACTTCAAGCATCACTAGAACGAAAGACCACTTACTAGAATATTGTTCTTGATGGAGGACTAAGGTGCTGTTATACCAGTAACACTCAGCAATAAAAGTACATGAATTGCCAGCGGATGGTTAGCTTATTATATCTAAAGTTTTGTTACCCGACTGCGCGAGCTATATCCCTTTCAGCACGGACTATGCCAAGCGTGCGTTATTACAAAACAAATCTAGCCATGTCTCCGAATTCTGTTTGGCTGCTCTGAAACGTTCTCGATACAAGTTCGTGCACTCATCTAGCTACTTAGTAATTATCTCTATTTCATTGTTAGGACTAGTAAAGAAAAAAACATACAAAAGTGGTTTTCAATTCCATCGTATAACCCAACCCACAATAGTCCGCTACCACATTAGAAAACTACAACGCATGAATATGCGAAGGGGGTTTTGTAAATTCCCTAGGAGACGATTTTTTTTCACTATTAAATGGGATATTTTAGACCTCAAGGATCTTAAAGGTATTAATAAACCCTTTAATATGCATTTTATTTTATCGTGCTGAAAGGGTTATGTGTTATGTCATTGTGTTTATCAGCCTATGTATTTTTGTTCCTTTGTGGCACATTGGAGACCAAACGCGTGGTCTGATTTTAAAGATTATCACGTCAATCGATTCGTCTTATTCATGCTAGTGCCACCGAAAATATGATTATAATCAAATTTCAGTAAGGCGACAGATGCCATTTTGTGGAAAAAAAAAAGTATGAAGTCCACGAACTTTGTATGTTTAAACTCAGAATTTAATTTGATTTGATTTCATTTTTATTTTAATTATCCATTATTACCTACCACTTGTATTTTGTGCATGTTGTGGCACCTAAAGGTGGTACATTTATCGTCGAATCACTGTCCTAGTTGTTAAGTTTTTAAGTTAACAAAATTCCAGATGAGGTAACAACCCTACCACTAAATCTATTTAAATTATATGTTAAGGAAAAACTGATTTTAAAGGGTTATTATACCATCAGCGAATATTTGGATGACAAGCGTTCTTGGTCCTAATTTATTTCAAATGTTACTTATGTATGTCTTAGTTTATAGTATGACAATGCCTCTTTACAGCAGCTATAATTTAAGTGACACCTTAAACTGTTTTTGTTTTAGCTAAAGTATGACAATGCCTTTTTACAGCAGCTATAATTTATGTGACATTTTAATAATGTTTTAGCTTATAGTATGACAATGCCACTTTACAGCAGCTGTAATCTTAGTGACATCCTCATAATTGTTTTCGTCTTAGCTTGTAGTATGACAATGCCTCATTACAGCAGCTATTATCCTTGGTGTATTTATTTTATAATTGTGTATGTCTTAGTTTATAATATGAAAATGCCTATTTACAGCAGCTATAATTTTAAGATTATAATTATGTATATTTGGTTTGTAATGTGCTTCTCCAAATACAAGCTATTTCCCAGAAAATAAGCTTTTCGTTATATTGATTAATTTTTTTGACATGTAAAAGCGCAGAATACATTATATTTATTGTCCTATTCCTACTTACAAAATACTTAAATTAAATAAATAAAAGTAAGTAATAATGTAACCGACCACTGGTTGTCCTTAAATTAATAAATAAACTATGTATATTGAGTGAGGTCTTGTTTCAAGCGGTGTTATTTTTATATACATATCACTATGGCAAGCTTACTATATTAGTTCTCCTTGAAAGTAAAAATTGGCATTTGACATTATTGCAAATGGCACATACTTTCTACGAGAATAACAAAAAGGTGGTAGGCGGACTGATGGTGGTAATTTGCCCAGTCTGCTGGGGCGGGGAAGTATTTACCGTTCGTAAACCCTGTAAAGTGTATGTATATGCTTAGCACAAGCCGGCATAGTGTTAGGGAGTGATGTCAGTCATGAGTGCCTGATTCCAGTTGCTAACATTCATGGTCCTTACAATCGCTTAACCATAAAAAACCATAATATATAACCATATAAAGATTGAAAGTTGTTTAACAACCATTCTCGTTTTTTTTTTAATTTAGGGCCTACCTACCGTTTATAATAAACATGTAATATAAGTTATTTTATTAATTTATTTTTATTTATTAAAACTTTATTGCACAATATATACAAGGGGCGGACTTAATGTCGCTAGACATTCTCTGACAGCCAACCTTAGGGACATTGTAGAACATTAAAGACGTAAGGTAGGTGCAATTAGAGAAATATGATTACGTAATAAATATGCAATATTATCTAAACTACAATAATAAATACTATAATAAACTAAATACTAATAATACATACACATAACGTTTTATTAATACATTAGGTACATACATTACATAACATTAATACATACACTACATATAATAATATAATAAATAAACTAAATGAGTTGTTATGAGCTATTTTTTATTATGTTATTACGCAGTCACGATTTTTTATTTTCTAAAATAGTGTCATTCACTTTATAAGACAAAAATTCGAAAGTACAGAAAAACATTGTAAAACCAGGCCAATCACAAAGCTCCTGAGGTACAAAACCATTTGAATGTGTAAAATAGCACTTTAGGAAGCTAGTTTATTTCTTGCCCCGCGTTACTTATTCAATATTGAAGGAATAAATCCAAAGAGGCATCCCTCACAATAGCCAGGTACGCACAGTGGGTGAAAAGACAAAATTACTCTGCCAAATTGAAGAAATAAACAATGAGCTTAAATTGTTTTAGATGTAGCATCAGCAAGCCAAAAGTTTCCAACTGAAGAAATTAATTACTCTGCCATCCAGTGTATTTCCCTGTTCCTATAACCTGGAGTCCTTCCAGCAAATTGTGTAAAGCATCTTAATAGTCGGGCATAATGGTAAAGATTGTTTTTTTTTTTATACTGAGCACTGCTGGTAAGTGGTACTCGTAGTCCAAAATTGAGAACAACCGACGCCAGCCACTGACGGCCGAAATCAGTTCCTACTATTATACGGGTCTATCAATATGCTTTTTTACACTTGGCTTAAAGAAATTAAGGTTATACACACTAGCTGGGCGAGCATTCCACATCTTCAGCGTGCGACAGATGTAAGAGACTACAAATTTATATGTACGCGTAGGGTTAGTGGCTACGGTATGGGGGTGCATATTTTGACCTGTTTAGTGTGGTTCGGTTGCGGAAGAGAAGAAGGGATAAGATTGTGGAGCTCATTAGAACACTCACCGTAGTATAGCTTCTTGTAGAATACGCTCAGGGAAGCAACATATCGGCGAAGCTGCAGCGATTCCTATTCTTTAGACACTGTAGTATCGTTCACTATCTGTAAGGTACTTAGCAGACATATTCAAAGGTGAGAACAAAATTCCATGCTTCTGAGCTATATAAAGCATTAGACGACGACAGTAAAAACCGTTTTACGTTTTTATTTTGTTTAGTATTTCCCAGTTTTTTGATGTCGGTCATCTGTGTCTAGCGTTAGTTATTATGCCGTGTTAAGTTCGTTTGTTGGTGTAAAAAAAACATATACAATATCGCCAAAAAAATTGTCTAAACTGTGAAAATGAAAGTAAAATTCTTAATATATATTTTTTCTTTTGGCAATTCTGACAAAATTGAAAGAGTAAAGAAATCTTTTTTGTATATTTTTTTGTACTAGATGCGTTATCTATAGCTTGTAAGATCACTGGATATAAAAGACTTTTGTCAATATTAAAAATTCGGCCCGCTTTTCGCAGACATTTTTGCGCATTCCAGTGGAATTAAAAAATAATGCCTTCGCTTCGTTTATTGCGACTTTGACTTGACGTGTTCAGAAATTATTACGAATGATTACATCTGATACAGTCTTGATTCCAAATTTTACTTCTATTTTTGGATCGTCTTTTTGGTTGATTTATTTGAACTGAATCATTTAATAATTTATTTCGTGGAATTAGGCTACAGCCGTCAATTTAAGCTGGGTCCACAAATATATCACTGTGGCGTATCGTATCTCCGTATTATATTTATTTATTAGATCTTCAATAAGATATACATCAATTCATAACAACAAATCTTGAATATGAGGCTGCCACCTTAAGAGATTAAATTAAAAAGAAGTCAAATAGTATGCTATTCCTAAATTTAAAGATATATTTGAAAATACGGATTAGCTGTAAAGTACAGTTGGAAAGGGATATATTAAATATTATATAATACAATAATAAACAATTCAATCAATGTATATTTCAATGTGTAAATTGTGCACAAGAATAACCTATTGACTTAACCGAATTCCGGTGGGAATGTATGGTTGTAAATAAAAAAGAAATAAAAAATATTAAATGCCAAACAGGCACAAGCACGTACATAGTAACACAAGACATAGGTACACTAACATAACACACATCCTTTTAAACGGGAACGGTGCTGTTGTAAATCTATGAAAAAATGTATGTAACTGTATTTCTCATAGGTACATGCCGGGGGGGGGGGGGTTCAACAGACCTTATAGGATTTTAAGGAAAGCATTCTTACAGCTCTATAAAGTAAAGTGACAAACCACCAATCACATGGAATATATCAAAATGTTGATCAAGATTATTTTAATTATGCTTTCTGCAACGGCCGTAAGTGTTATTAATAATTGATGTCGCTCATAGCCGAGTGACGAAATAGAGAGAGAAACAATTACGTAAGTCAACGTTCGCGCGATCGTCGACCTTTCTACCTAGTTGATTAGGCTCAGTATGAGTGGCGATATTTTTAGGAAAACTTCTCTGCACCGTAACTTAAGATTTTATTATAGAATATTTAAATAAAAAAATGGTGGTTCTTTATTTTTATTCTAGATGATAATATAAAAATATTAGCTTTTTATTAAATTACACGCAGTATATACTACATATTCGAACCCGGTACCTCCGAGTCTAAATCCACGGACTTAACCGCTAGACCACGGAGGCAGTTATATATCTATTATTTATTTTAATTTATATTTTATATGGCAGAATGGTAACAATTTGCCTTTAGAAGTCCACACCAGTAGCATGCATTTAGTTTTTGTACAAATATGTAGCAAAAATTAAGAGAAACGCACTGCCGACAGACAACCCAAACCCATAATAAATATATAAATATTTCCAGACAGGTCACCCAGCGCCATCTAATTTCCGTGGTAAGCTACGAGGCTTGTGTTACGGAAACTAGATGGTTGATAAACTACATATTATACTTTTTTTTTTTTGTAAATATATACATATTATACATATAAACACCCAGACCGAGACAAATTATACAATGTACAACTTGCCCCCGGTGGGAATTGAACCCACGACCTCCCGAGTTCACAGCAACGTTTGTTACTATTGAGGCGGTCTATATGTATAAATATTATATAACAATATACTAAATTTAAATAAATAATTGATAATAGGATAATATACTTGTGTTGTGATAGGAAGTGTGAATATCAACTTTATAAGCGGTTGACATTCAGAGTGTCCGTTTGTCAAATCCTTGACTCTGTCTTAAATTACACAGTTGATTGACGGATTTACTGGACTTTCCCAAAACTAAATACCAGTAAATTTCAAATTTTGCGGCTTGCTTTGACAGTTTGAAACGTGACAAAATCCCCTCGGTTTGTTCGGTATTAGAATTGGGACCTTTAAAACGACCACTTAAGATTCTTGGCTTAAAATTAATTTAACATGTATTTGCAATACAAAGTAAAATAAAAAAGTTAGGTCTGTAATAAAAAGATCTTATATTTAAAATTGCATGTATAAACATAATAATAATAAAAATATTTTTATTATTATTAATATGTTTATACATGCAATTTTAAATTTAAAAGATCTTTTTATTACATACCTAACGTTTATTTTACTTTGTATTGCAATATATCTACTCTTTTAATTCGAAGTAAATTAAAATACATTAAATATAAATTAAATATAAAATAATAAAATTATAAATAAACTAAACTATAGATACAAAATGTACTCTAGAGACGTCCCATCCGAGATAGTCCCAAGGAGACTGGCAACATTTCCCCTCTGTATAGCAAGGCTAATACGTTGGCAGAAATGATTGCCAGCCTTCCTGGGTCGCAAAGTAAAAACAATTGCATTTAAACTTTCTCGCACATTCATAATAGTTTTTATAATTTTAACGGGTCTTTACGCAATTTACCTTAGATAAATATTTCTCCCGACGTTTCAGCCAAGTTGCATTGGCCGTGGTCACGGGTCGACTGGAGCTATGCGGTGTAGTCTCGTGCATACGCGGTAGATGTAAATCTACCCACTTATCACTTTAGAAATCACGACACACGACACTTACAATATCCTTGGCGACACCGGCGATTGCATTTAATTCAAAAATTCTTTATTGCACTAACAAAAATATACATAGGCTGGCTTAATGACTATTTCCTAACAACCAACATTTGTGAGTGTGGAGACATGACAACGAAGTGTGTTATTTACTATGATAGACTTACATACTAATATTTACATACAAAATAAATATATATTTAAATACCGACATACCTATTACATATATTATAATATTAGGTAAAATAGATTGCCCAAAACCAGGCCCCAGTTTTTTTGGTTTGTTGCAGCGTGCCTCACAAGATATAATTCAATAATCATAACAATCAATTTTATTATTTTTAAATTTAATTACAACATCTCTTTTACCCCAGCATTAAAATATAATTTAATTAAATAGTGTAACGGGACGGATGTAGGCCGAACGGGCAGTAGACCGTGCCTGCCGCGCGCGGCTTTAAAAAACAAATAGTTTTGACAGTAGCGAGGTAACTACGGTCGCGAAAAAAAAAAAAGAAGTTCTTCGCGCCATTTTGCGTGGACATGTCAAGTGCAAGTTATTGTTTTGTAAATTAATTTACTGTGGATATTATTGGTCAAAAGTGGTGCTGTTTTGTTTAATAATGTGCTACAATGTGAATAATTATGGAAAACGATAAATTGGACTTTAAATATGGGGCACAAGTTGCAGTTTATTTTTTGCGGTTTTCCCGCGCTGTCAACTCCCATATTTTATTCGACGTGTTTGAGCTATGGTGCCGCGAGTGACTCCAAGAAAAGCATCAAATTCTGCAGATTCTGCAATTTGATGATGACCTCGTCAACTCATTAAAAAAAAAGATATATTACGTCAGACTTGGCTGTATGGGCTAGACCCTTTGCCTTCCCTATCATCTCATTCATCATCCATCGGGAGAAGAGAACCAAAAAAAAATAAAAATAACTACGGTCGCTGCGTCGCGCTACCCAAACTAATATAATTTCATAATTTGTCTGTAATTAATATTTAAACTTATTAAAAGTATTTAAAGATTACAATATTCAATTGGTTTAGATTTATGTATAAATAGTTACAAAGCACTATTTATAAGATTAGGTTCTGAGCGTTTTCTATCATCGTACAGGATCTATTTTTCATCGCAAGTAACAATAACGAAGCCTACCTCTGACGTGATTTACAATAGATCTGCTTCCACGATCACCTTTAATTCTTCATTATCGTCCATGCGTTTGTTCTGTAGGATAAAATTACCAGAAGGAAAACCTTAGAACCTAAAACGTAATAATAATAATAATATTTCCAGACAGCGCCATCTAATTTCCGTGGTAAGCTACGAGGCTTGTGTTACGGAAACTAGATGGTTGATAAACTACATATTATACATATAAACACCCAGACTGAGACAAATTATACAATGTACAACTTGCCCCCGGTGGGAATCGAACCCACGACCTCCCGAGTTCACGGCAACGTTTGTTACCACTAGACCACGGAGGTGGTACCGTGCTTTCTTCTACAGTAGCTTCCCTATACACATCATTAATTCTTCGAGCTGTTTTTGCAGCGTGGAATTCAAATTCATAAATAACGTAATATTTTATTTTTGACAAATGAATCAGCCTACCTCTTAGTATCCGTCCGGCACCCAACAGAAGTGTATTTAAAAGACAAGTATATTCACACTTTGTGAAGATGCAATAAATCATTTTTCATCATCATTACAGCCCCTAGAACACAGCGTCCTAGACCTCCACTGCTGGAGATGGACCTTCCAGAACATATATCTGAAGAATTTGGCCTACACTCGCCACGCTGGCCAGACGGCTTGGCGAGGATATGATGTAATTTTTTATTGACAATTTATTAACGATTCCACAAGTTGGTATTAGTGGAACCGGGACCGACGGCTTAACGTGCTCTCCGAGGCACGGGATCGGTGGTGTTGTAAATCTATGACAAATGTTACGCATTAAAAGTGCATTTCTCATTGGTACATGTCGGGTGGGTTTGAACCGACCTTTGTAGGATATAAGGAACGCGTTCTTACAACCGAGCCACCACCTGCAATAAATATTCACAATTAACTTCTATTTTCATTGTAATTATAATGTAGTTTTATAATATAAGTATTCGTTTTCTGATTATGTAAATACATATATGGTTTTAGTAGTTTATGTATGTATTATTTATGTAGTGTATGTATTATTTTTATGTAGTTTAAGTAATAAAATCATGTATTTATTTATTTAGTTATAAATACATAATTTAAATTAATATCAAAATTATTTTAATATTTTTTAAAGTTTGTTTTATAAACCTTTCTAATTGATACAATGTCCCGAAGGTTGATGGTAAGAGAATGCCAATCGGCATTACATACGCCTTTTGTTATCAAAACAATAACCTTTTTAAATTAAATAAATCACAAAATTCAAAGCACAAGCCTAAATTTGAATTTGGAATTCCTAGCCAAACGCCAGATATTTGAGTTCAAATTGTCCAGTTCGACAAAACGTCAATTTCATATGTACGGACCTAATATATTGTTTAAATGGATTAAGAATCTAATCCAGAAGACTAGTAGCCATTCGTAGCAACAACAAGCAAGTTTAACATTGTATTCTTCTAAAAGTCTAATAAAAGCCACAACGAATGCCACTAAGTACAAACTCTAAAAGAAAAATGAAACACTAAAAATACAACCCGTTTTTTCATAACTTATCTTACAACTATTGGTTTATTTGACCCTAAGAGAAAAACCATAATTTACGAGTAGTTTATCATCAACTTTTGAGATAAAAAAAAATTATTATAGGTTTTTTTTTGTTTATAGACGGAATCGACGCCGTGACGTTGCCTCTCTGAGCGTGTTCTACAAGCTATACCACGGCGAGTGTTCTGAGGAGCTCCATAACCTTATCCCTTCTTCTCTATTCCGCAATCGAACCACACGCACAGGCCAAAATATGCATCCACATACCTTACCCACTATCCCTACGCGTACTCATAAATTTGGAGACTCTTACATCTGCCGCACGCTGAAGATGTGGAATGCTCTTCCAGCCAGTGTGTTTCCCCACTCTTATAACCTGGAGTCTTTCAATCGAAGTGTGAAAAAGCATCTTATTAGGCCGTCATAGTGGTAGAGACTGATGTCGGTCGTGGTGACTAGCTCGCGTACTGCTTGCCATCAGGTAGGCGCGATGTAACATGTCGTGTTCAGTATAAAAAAAAACGAAAAATCATTAATGTATGGTCGTACCACGGCCTTAATGGCCCAACCCGGGTTGTGGTTCACATGCCTGACTCACCGTGAGGCCTCCTAAGGCGCAAATTATACAGGTGCATATAGGCGCGGTTCATCATGCCGCTTCTAAACGTTTTTGTACAAAATGTAGGTAGGCGACACGTTGTCAATTATACTGAAGCAGCACTACGGTCATCTGTTCCGCGTCGCTAGCAGTCGCGACTGGAGTGGCACGCAAGTAGCACGCCGTTTCTTATACAGTAGCATCAGATAAATATTAAAAATAAAAATTCTCTGCACATTAATGAGTTGCAGAAAAGCAAGCGCATCTTCGTCGTAGGCATTCGTGAGCCACAAGGGCGGTGTTGTAGGAGGAACAGCGCCCAGCACCAAAGGTGCGTTGAATCACTGGCGGGTAGTTAGCCGCCGAGATCCTGCCGGGGTAAACGGGAGATTATCCCATCGCCAACCCAGGCCCATTGAACATCCGGGCCTGGATGACTCCGCTGTCTGTATTCGTCGTCTGAAGAGGAAGCGTTATATCACAATAAAGTAAAATGTAAGGAATCGTTGTGACGTGTCATCGCCTCTTTGATATAATTTAAATCGCGTCCATGCCTTATATGTTTTAATAATTAAAAATACAACTAAAAACTAAAAAATTCAGAAAAAACTAATTATAATTATTATTAATAAAAAAATTGCTCCAAATCGCTGCCAATGGGCAAAGTGGCATTTATTTATTTATTTTTATTTATATATATTTATCGCCATAGGATCCTATCGGAACACTCGGTTAAGTAATTTTTTCTTAATAACAACGCTAAACAAAATACCTGGCCTGTTATGGTGGCACAGTATGGCAAGGAACAGCCCGAATTTCCATTATTATTATTTTATTATTATTATCTCTATCTCTTCCACTTCAAAGCCTAATAATTATTATAATATATAATAATTTAGGTCTAGTTTGTGGCTGTAAAGGTGCCTCGTCGGGTATTTTAATAAATAGTAGTTAAAATACTATATTCTAATTTAGATATGTCAATAAACTATAACTAAAAATAAATATATATATATATATATGTAAAAAATGTCAATATAATTAATATATAAGATGTCACAAATTCCTAAAAAAGCTATAAATTAAATCCGCTGTAAAGGCTTCGTCAATCACAACTTTTTAAACTTAAAAACTTATATTATTAAAATAAATTATGTGATGACACAATTTTTTAAAACAATTTTCAGTAGGATGTTATCGAATTTCCACAGGTTCGCGGCGACAACAGCAAACAAGTTGTTCATACTCACAGAACAAAAGTTACAAAACACGTTTATTCGTACAACCGAGGGAAGTTAGCAAATCGTTAAATAGTTCTGTAAAAGTTTACACATATTTTGAACAATTGATGAGAGAACCCATTATATATTTTTTTTACTTTATTGTGCATCAAAGACCCGTTTGAGCTTTGCAGTGTTAAGTAATGAACTGGTAGAACGAGCGCTTGGAGCAAAATGTTTTAATTTTAAGGTGCAGAGAACGTAAACTGGTCTTTACTAAAAACTTTATACGTCAGTTCACTGCATTCTCTTGAAAGCTACCCAAATTACACAATAAAATATGTTTTATATGTCGCGGTGATATGTCGATGTTAGGTATTTTGCAGTATGTCTAATCGGAGGCGTTTCTCTCTGCGTCTCTCTTGTTAGCACAATCCTATCCTATCAACTTCTACTACTACTAGATACATAACAGCCCAATTCTACTAATTTTGTGTCGAATAAACTTAAGTTATGTTCTTTTCCGATCCCACATTAGTTTTATCCTCGTACGGTATTCTACTTACCTACAAAGTGTAACTAAAGTTACGTCGAAAATAAATTAAATGGTATAATTGTGGCGCGGTGGTGGCTCAAAATTCTACAAAAGGTCGGTTCAAATAGTACATTTGTCATAGATTTACAACATCACCGTTCCAGTACCTCGAAGAGCACGTTAAGCCGTCCCGGTTCCATTAATACCAACTTGTGGAATCGTTAATAAATTGTCATTAAAAATTGACATCATATACCCGCCAAACCGTCTGGCCAGCGTAGCGAGTGTAGCCAAATTCTTTACATATATGTTCTGGAAGGCCCATCTCCAACAGTGGAGGTCTAGGATGCTGTGTTCTAGGGTCTGTAATGATGAATGATGATTGTGGAAAAAAAAATATTAGACCTTTTAAATTTAAAGCTTAAACCATATTTGAAATAGCAAATATAATTATAACTCTTTATACTGCGTTTAATATATTATAGAGCAAATATTTTTATATTATAATCAAGAATAAAAATAAAGAGTTACGTATTTTTTATTTTATTTATTTAGTAATAAAATAGTTTTCCGAAAAATATCGCCACTCATACTTAGCCTAATTAAGTAGGTAGCGAAAGGTCGACGATCGTCGAAATTTTGATCATGGATTATTTTAACCGCTTCTTAATTCTGCAACCGACTGTAAGACTCGGGTCTGTTTGTTTCGTATTCATGCCTATACTTGTAGTCGCTATCACAGCGACATTATTGCCGCTGGGCCAATACAACCGTTGGATCGTTGGCAAGCGCTCTGAGCGGCGCCCACGAGAGTTGTAAATCCTACTTCTACAATAAACCTATACAGTTAGCTAAACAATCTTTAATTGAGCCATCGAAGACCCGCAGCAGTATCCCTACGTAGTTAGCAGCACATAATAGGGAATGAAGACTTTACACTTGCTATAATTTTTAATCAAAATTTTTGACATTTAAATTTCGTGAAGCATCTAGTAAATTAATGAATTTGCTAATTTCGCATTATTCTTTGCGACATTATCACTTAAAATGTTGATGCTTTGTTGGTAGAAATACGTATTATTTTGTGTTGGCGTCTCACGTTTTTGATGTAGTAGTAAAATATTTTAATTAAAGTGTACGTAACATGTCTTGTGTTAAATTACTTAAGTTGTTATTTATAACGTGGTGAAGTGAAGAAACAGAACACCGATCCTATTGTTATTTTAGATTAATTAAAAAGATTTATTAGTTATAAGGATTTCAATAGAAAGAACGAACGAACGGGCGGTGGTGGCTCGGTTGTAAGAACGCTTTCCTCAAAATTCTACAAAGGTCGGTTTAAATCATCGGCAGTATCAATGAGAAATACACTTTTCTTACGAAGGGTCATAGATTTATTTTTTTAAGCTATTGCATAGCTTTTATCGCGGGCTTTGAGCGCGGCGACCGAATCAAGAAATTCCGTAACAAAAATAAACCTAACACCCTCCACTCCGCCAGGCACGTTGAAAGCCGTGCATCGTCTAACGTCGCTCGTTTCAGTTCGGCAGACTTCGAGACGGTGTTTGTGTGCGTGCGACTAGACGTATGCGTGTAGACTAGCTCCTAACTGCTCATAACCAATTCTATCTCTTTTAGACACAATGCTAGGTGATACAGCGTGCTTTTTGGATGCTATGCAATAGCTTTACCGCGGCAGTCCCCGAGTGCCAAACGTTTTTTTTTTTTAGATTTACAACACCACCGTTTCCGTACTTTGGAGAACACGTTAAGCCGTCGGTCCTGCTTCAACACTTACTTGTGGAGTCGTTAATAAATTGATATCAATTCATCGCAAACCTGTCGCTGGCCAGACGGATTGGAGTCTGAGGTCACTTTTCCAATGGCATTTTATTTACGATTCTACAAGTTGGTATAAGTGGAACCGGGACCGACGGCTTAACGTGCGGTCCAATTATATTACCGAACTGTTTTTGTATTTAAATTTATTTTATTGCTGGGAATATCCAAGTTTTTACAAGTTAACCAAAGGTACTAAATTATTTGATTTATTATTCGTTTAGACCGTCACACAAATATGTATGTCCGATGTCCAGCACATTAAGTTTTCTGATCACAATGCTCCTGATGTGATGGGCAATAAAATCGATGTATCTTGCTCAGATGGCCCGGGCACTAATGAGATACGTGATATGAATGGCTGGGCCCATTAGGGCTTTAAGCGTTTAATTTTAAGTCTTTGATAGTACAATTATAACGAGTTAAAAGTAGTAAAAAGTAAAGTATCATCACGACCGTTTCACGACAGTGGTCAGAAACCACGCTTATAAAGAAGCGGATTCACATTTAGCCAACTTGACTATAGGCCAATCATGACAAGTGGCAAGCTCGTCGATGTCTTCAGCGTACGAAACTCGAGAAATATCACAAATAAATTAAATATTAATTAAATGTATTTATTTACATTATTCTGTGTCCCGACCAGGAATCGAACCGGGTTCCTCCGAGTCTAAATCCACGGATTTAACCGCTAGACCACGGAGGTAGTTGAAAGTAGTCTAAGGGAATAAAAATCCACTTTGTTTTAACCCTTACTAATATTATAAATGCGAAAGTAACTCTGTCTATTATGCAATCACGGCTAAACTACTAAACCAAATTAAATAAAATTTGGGACAGATATGTCTGAGAAAGGATATATGCTACTTTTCAATGCGAAAAAATGGCTTGTAAGGGGTTGAAATAGGGGATAAAAGTTTGTATGGAAATTTATAAAGCTAGAAGCTGAAAATTATTTTTAGATATTTGATCAGATATAAATAAATACGACATTCAAAGTTTGTTGGCATGCTCACGTGTATCAAACCTTCAAAATCTTTATCTGCCATAGTTTTGGGGACTGATGATAGTCATAAGTGTCTGATTTTAGTTGCTAACATTCATAGACTTAGCACACCACTTACCATTAGGTGAACGCAAGGTCACATGTCGAGATGTGTTTTTTATTTTATAAATTATGTTTAAAGGAATGAAATAAAATTACAACAACTACAAGGTTATTAGGAATGGCCTAACACATTGGCTGGAAGATAATTCCACGTCATCAGCGTGCGACAAATGTAAGAGTCTCTAAAATAATGTACGCGTAGGAATAGTGGCTACGGTATGGATAAGGTTATCGAACACTCATCGTGGTATAGCTTGTAGAAGACGCTCAGAGTCCATGCCAAGGTTACGTTGTAAAAACTTTGTTAAATAATATAATAAATTAATTTAGCTCAAAAGCATGTATAAATCTGACTAATTCAAGCATTCTTCCAACCTCTATGGAGCCTCTCAAAGGCACAATGTTAAAATAAGCTTTCTTTCACGCGAAAAAGGGAAAATATGGAAATAGCCACTTGCACTTAATCTACATAATAAGGCTCGCACGCGTTCCTTGAATGATGAAATATATGTCTTTTATTCATGGATATTTTAGTGATTCTTTATTTGCATTTTTGCCACAAAATTCTTTGACACAAACCTACAAAGGTCGGTTCAATATATATTAATATAATATTGTGTTATTTCTCAAGTTTGGTACACCTCAGACATTGACAAGCTTTCCACTTGTCATGATGGGTCTATAGTAAATGAGAATAAAAAAATGTTCTCGTGTCATAATGATTTCTTTTTTATTTCATAGTTAATATATTGTTATTTCATAATCTGTAATTAATTTCATTTATTTAACCCTAGCATAACGACAATGAGGTGTATCACTAACTATTTATCACGATAGATGGCACATGATAGATGGTACCTAATATAACTGTCAGTTGCATAGAAATCTTGTATTTTTATTACGATTTTTATTATTTGCTGGATATTATGCCGCAGTGAGCAGCTTTTAAGTGTACACATGGAGATTTCTAAGCGAAATCAAAGATATGGTGATCTTAAAATTGCTGTTCTTTTAATAAAACCATTTTTTTTTAAACGAGGTGTGCGCTTTTTAAGTCGTCTTTTAAGGTAGGTAACGTTAATTTAAAATTCATTTTTCTGTTATAAACATATAAAACCATGAAACATTTTATAAATGATGCGATATGGGTGTAAAATAAGGTACCATTGCCGCTAGCGACATCTACAAAAAGCTTTGCCTGATACACCCCATTGACAAAAACTTTTTTTACCTTAATAATTACATAGTTTCTATTACGCCAATTTAAAATCCAGTCTTTTATCTGTAATAAAGTACCTGATCATAATAAAGAACCTAATCGTATAAATAGTGTTTTGTAACTATTTTAGACATAAATCTTAACCAATTGACTATTTAATTAGATTATATTTTAATGCTGGGGTAAATAAGATGTTGAACTTAAATTTTAAAAAAAACACAACAAAAATATATGATTTATTTATTTATTTATTAACTTTATTGCACAAAGTACAAAGGCGGACTTAATGCCCGAAGACATTCTCTGACAGCCAAACCTTGGGGACAAATTTGATCAAATGTAGGTGCAATCATAAAGATAATAAGAGAAATAAATAACTATTTAAATTAACAGCAATTTAATATATTCTTACTTACAATATATATGGAATAAATATTATAATATCATATATTTATATAAACATAAATATTATGATTATTGAATTATAACTCGTTGAGGCACGCTCCAACAAAGTTGGGGCCTGGTTTTGGGCAATCTCTTTGGCTAAATGCAAATTCGCTTCATTAAAGACGTGGATTTTGACCACACCAGAAGGGATACGGATTAATCAGCATCATAAAAAGCATCAAGCATTACTTTTAGTGCAAACGACTAAGTGGTCTAGACTCTTTATAATAATTTTACAAAAAATACAGCAAATTTTCTTTTAAAATTTACATGAAACTTGGGGACGAGTGTAGGAGTTAAAAAGTCTCATAAGCAGCGACTCACAAGTTTTTGAACGCAGGCCCCTTGTACACGAGGTGAAGGTCGCTCTTAGGCTGAGTTGTACGAAAATTAACTATCTGTATCGTATGTATCGGCGTCACTTTGGCGGACCGCTTACGTAACGTCGAAATACGGAAAAGGGTAGAAGACAAAAAGAAGGAAAGGCATGCTACCATGGTTCGGGCATGTTGAATGGATTAGCGAAGAAAGATTGACGAACCAAATGAATGAAATGAAATGGCTTGAATGGGCATGACGGCAATTCGAGCCTGATCCCGAAACGTGTGGATTCACTCTACAGGATTTATCGGCACGAACGATGAATACTTCCCCGCCCATATGGGCAAATTACCTCCATCAGTCCACCTACCACCTATGTGTGTACTTACATAGATTTAAACATAAGAAAAGTAAATAAAGTAAAGTATCATCACGACCGTTTCCCTTTCGGGGTGGTCAGAAACCACGCTTATAAATAAGCGGATTGACATTTAGCCAACTTTACTATGGGCCAATCATGACTGACAAGTTGCAAGCTCGTCGATGTCTCCAGCATACCAAACTCGAGAAATATCAAAAATAAATTAAATATTAAATAATGTACGAGTATTTATTTACATTAATAAATATTTTTGTGTCCCGACCAGGAATCGAACCCGGTACCTCCGAGTCTAAGTCCACGGACTTAACCGCTGGACCACGGAGGCAGTAATAATATTTATGAAATAAAAACTAATTATAAATAAAACTAAACTATTATATTATACACATATAATATTAGACATATCGACTAGGCTATCCACCATATGCCTTCGTCGGATACTCCAGTACTTCGGACACATTGCCAGAAAAGGAGGGGATAACCTGGAGAAACTTTTTGTTACTGGCAAGGTGGAAGGAAAGAGACCGAGAGGCCGTAGTCCGGTACGCTGGTCCGACCAAATCCGCTCCACCACCAACACTAGCGTCCATGATGCTGTGCATGCCGCCGAAGACAGGAACGGGTGGCGTGCTATCATCAAGACGCACACCAATTCATCAATGAGAAAACACGACGCAAGGAGGAGGATTTTTTTTTTTTTTTTTTTTTGTTGGGGGTAGGTGCACAAAACAAAACATCTATTAATTTTGCTCCTTGTTAATTAAATAGAAATAATATTATTAGGAATTAAAATCTTATTAAAAAGTGCTTTATTGAGTTATAGTGTGTGCACATGCTGTAAGAAGATATTTATTTTGTGCCTACTCCTGTTGGTTATTAACCTTTACTCATAGCATCTTGTTACTTTTTTAAAATACAAATGTGCTTATAATGGCTTCAGCAGACAAAGTTCATGAGACGCAGCGGCTAATTGAGGACCAGCTTGCCAAGAGAATGGCGGATTTTGAAGTCCAGCTCACTGCGGCCAAGGACTCACGACCCTGTGTTAAATTAGAAGTATTGGCCAAGGAGTTTCTGGATTTCAAGACATTTTCCATGGTAATGATGTCATTGCTCCGTCAACAAATTAAAGAAATGCAGATTGCAGTTGATAAATTAGAGACCAGAAGCCGCTCTGATTGTTTGTTGCTTCGGGGCATTCCGGAGAGCCAGGGCGAATATATTTTACAGGTTGTTACTGACATGCTACAGAGGCAGCTGTGTATTTCTGAGATGAGTAAGCAGTCTATGAGGTTTATATTATAAATAAAAAAAAAACTATTATATAAAATAAACTTATTACCCTTCTCCGTTGTTCTTCGAGTCTGATCGCATTTCCAAGTTGAATAAATATGGAAAAGTTTTATGAACTATACTTTGTAGTGGCTTGTTTGTTTAGTGAAGTGGTTGGTCAAAGTTGATCCGAACTAAACGTTGGTTTCTGCTTTAATTAGATTTTTGTTTTTTCTTGCCATCTAAATAATTAATTATGGAATATAAATTTACAGACAGTGTATTTCTATACTAAAATTAAAATAAAAGCTTAGGGATGAATCGTGTATTACATCTTTAAAAATATGAATCTATTTACTTAAACTATGCACATAGACCGCACTTTGTAGTTGATGTTGTTTAGTAAAGAGGTCGCGAGGCGGTTGGACAAAGTTGGTCTCAGCTGCTGGTCGGTAGTTGCTCTTTTGTTTTGTTTTTTTTTCCTCTCAGGAGTTGGTTGAAAGTAAGAAAGGTTTCTATACTAAGGTAAGTTCTGCATAGTTTAAAACAATACAAATTATGTATTAAACCTAAAAAATGAATTACGTAAATACAAACAATAAATATAAATTAAAGCTACCTAAACAATAAAGTTAAAAATAAACTAAACAAAACCTTAAATTAAATAAACTAAAAGATAAACCTAATTAATATATAAACTAAATACTTACAAATATCTTGATTATAATCTACATGTCATCGAATCCAGGAGAAGATGAACCCAATGTTCCGAGGACTCCGGCGACGTTGCCTCGTTGGATGGCAACACTGATCCTTTGAATAAGATATTCCCTACTCAAAGGATCACCTGTTGACGCTCGGATGGCAACGCTTATGTCGCGTATTAACGATTTAGCGTCCTCAGACCAAGGGCCCATCGTCTCTACGGCAAACGGCACAAAATAGTAACGATTTGCCAACTCTACGAGTATGTACTTATTGCGTTTGCCTTTTGCAGCCAATTCAGCCGCTGCACCTGCTCGTTTTCGTGTCGCGCCAACACGACTAGCACAAAGGGTGTCAGTACACGTCGCATCCCAAACCAAACACTTACCTTGTTTATAAGGCACGAGGGTTAGCCCATCTGGTCTTTTCCCATCGCTGCAAAATATACCAGTTGGCTCTAATGTTGATGGGTAATTTGCAGAAGATAGTGCCTTTTGAATGATTAAATTTAGGGATCTATGGCGGGTGAAACGACCTGCACTTTTTGAGCAAGCCATGGTGACCAAACGGATCAGCTAATTCGCCGCAAACGCACTTATGGGCTTCATATAGTTTGCAACCTAGTCTGAGTGAAACAGCAATGCGAAGCGAGGTGGAATCAAGTTGCAAATACAAAATATTTTATTGTTCCTAAAAGTACAATTAACAAATTGATGTACGCACTGACTCCTAAACTAAGTGTAACTAAGTTAGATCTGTCATTTAGGATCCCAGTTATTTCCATTAGTTATACAAAAAAAGATACAATACGTGTGACAATTAACAATACAAATATTTACAAGCAAATATTTACAAAGGCGAGCTGTTCGAATTGTGGACGATGCCACTATATCTGGAACTCTCGAATCCCTGCAGCTTCGCCGAGATGTAGCTTCTCTGAGCGTGTTCTACCGGCTATACTATGGTGAGTGCTTTGAAGAGCTCTATAACCTAATTCCTTCCTCCCCATTCCGCAACCGAACCACACGCACAGGTCAGAATATGCACCCACATACCGTAGTCACTATCCCTTCGCGTACCTATAAATTTGGTGACTCATACATCTGTCGCACAATAAAGATGTGGAATGCTCTTCCAGCCTCTGTGTTTCCACTTTCCTATAACCTGGAGTCCTTCAAGCGAAGTGTGAAAAGGCATCTAGTCAAGCCGGCATAGTGTTAGGGACTGATGTCGGATATAAGGGTCTGATTCCAGTTGCTAACATTCATGGACCCTGCGCGCCACTTACCATCAGGTGGGCGCAGGGTCACATGTCGTGCTAGTATAAAAAAAATAATATATATATATATTTTAATCAAAACAACAGATGGGTAATATAATAAATAATATTAATTATTTAATATAAATGCTATACATACATACATACATATCTTCACGCCAAATCCCTTACGGGGTAGGCAGAGACAATTGAGCGCCACTTGTCACGATCACGACATACCTCTTTCGCTTCTTCGACATTCATCAACCTCTTCATACATGCCCTCTTGTTTCGATGGCTTTTTAATTCACCTTCAGCTAATGTTTTATTTATTTGATCATGATAGGCAAGTCTTGGTCTGCCAGGGCCTCTTTTACCCACAACTTTTGCATTATATATCTGGTTCGTCAATCTCTCTTCGCTCATCCTTTCCACATGCCCGAACCATCGGAGCATGCCTTTCTTTATTTTTGTACCTATGCTTTCTTTTATACCTACCCTTTTGCGTATTTCGTTATTACGTATACGGTCCATCAAAGTTACGCCGCATATCCGACGTAAAGACCTCATTTCTACTGCATTAACTCTACTCTCATGCGTATTCTGACATATCCACGTCTCGCTTCCATACATAAGTGTTGGTATTAGCATGGCATTGTGTATGGCGAGTCGAGCTTTATCACTGACATTTCGACTGGCGATCAGTGACCCCAGGGCCCCATTAACACTATTTCCCGCGTTCACTCTTCTTTCAACATCCCTATCATACTTCCCATCCGCAGTGAAAACACTGCCCAGATATATAATTTCATTTACCTGTTCTAGCGTTTCATCATCAATCTTTATCGTCAAGGTTGTCATCCTTCTTCTTTCAAACACTAGTACCTTGGTTTTTCTCGCATTTAAACGGAGTCCTTTTTCTGCACATCCCTCTTTCATTTCTGTGACTAGTGATTGCAATTGTTGTTCGGACGATGCCATAAGAACAGCATCATCTGCATAAAGCAGACAGTTCACCACAAGATCACCCATTTTTATCCCACAGTCACTCTCCCTTACTCTTTTTAGGCATTTGTCGAGATATAAAGTGAATAATCTGGCGGACAGCACGCAGCCTTGTTTGACGCCCATTTGGGATTCAAAGCAAGGCGACATACCTCCCTCCACCCGCACACAAGCTTTACAGCCCTTGTACAGGGACTGTATAGCCTGTAGCAGTTTGTCATCCACTTCATACTCCGGCAATATGTCCCAAAGCTTCTTTCTTACAACTCTATCAAAAGCCTTCTCCAAATCCACAAAAGCACAGAAAACTTTCTGGTTTAAGGCCAAAAACTTATCTGTGATATTGCGGAGCGAGAAGAAGACTTTTTAAGACTATAAGTACTTAAAAACAAAATATATAAATAATATATACATATTGTGTTTGTACAATATAACATTATATTATAATGTTAGGGAAAAGGCAGTTGTATATTTAATTTACCAATCAGTATTTAAGTTACATATTTTATACCTACATAAGTATTTAAATGTTTCAGTTTATTATCCTTATGGTTTCTTTACATTATTTTATCTATTTAATACATAAGAATAAATTTTCTGTTTCATCAATCATAGAAACAGTATAAATAATTACAATATAAATAATATAAATATAAACTAAACCTAATAAAAACTAAACTATAAGTAAAAAATGTCCTCTAGAGACGACCCTTCAGTGATAGTCCAAGAAGACTGGCAACATTTCCCCTCTGTATAGCTAAGCTAATACGTTGGCAGAAATAATTGCCAGCCTTCCTGTCTCCAGACTTTTCCGTTAGCCGTTTGGACAACTCCTTGGTCAGACGCTTAGCTGAGTGTCCCCATGGGCCCATCGTCTCGACCCCAAACGGCGCAAATTCGTAACCTGTACTGAGGTTGGCGTATTTGCGCAGCTTGAGCATAACTCAGTTTTTGCAAGTATTTTTTAACTTTAATTTTACGTTTTAAAATTAAAGTTAATTAATTAATAACTTTAAAACTAAAAGTGATAATTACACTTTTAGCATATCGTTAGAAAGGGCATGGACTGAGGATGTTTTTAAAAAAAACAGAAGAACTCCAACCCTGTTAGTTTTTTTTTAAACCCCATATAAAGTTACCCTTAAAATTATTTCTTTACCTTACTACGGTACTTCAGGCCCCATAACTTTTCTTCTCCACAATTTCCTGGTGTAATTTTTTTTTTGCAGGACCCTAAGACTCTAACGATTAAAACAAGACCATTAGCAGACCGGTCCCATGGATAGATTTTGAGCTACAGGTAGTTTTAGTAAAAAAAACACAAAAAAGTCAAATAAAAAATAAATATAAATAAAAAAAAAACCTTGAGGCCAAGGTCAATATATTGGGCGGGGGTAGGTAGCAGACTATCCCTAGTTTCTACCCTAGGCGTATGTACAGCTCTCTTCCAAACACCCTGTATATTTAGGGCTTTGTTTATTATACTCGTATTATACAATCTAGGACTGGCAACAAAAGAATGACGTTGAGCAAGTTTGGTTCTAGGTTTGACGGTACGGTTTGATATCGTATCTCCTGTTAACATAGGAATTAAAACCTGCTGTTTTTTATTTAAAGTCTGGATTTTTTGTGACATTTTACATCTCTAACTTGGATAATTATCTACCCTGATTATCATACAATACTCACATATCGGTGGTGTTGGCTCGGTTGTAGGAACGCATTCCATAATATCCTACTAAGCTAGTTCAAACACACTTTTCTTACGTATATTTGTCATTTGTCGTGGTCTGGCGGTTAAGTCCGTGGATTTAGACTACATTTGAATACATTTAATTTATATTATTTGTGATATTTCTCGAGTTTGGTACGCTGGAGACATCGACGATGCGTATATTATAAGATGACGTCTTTTTTTATTTTTTATTTTATTATTATATATATATATATATATATAAATATATATATATATTTATGTTCTATACATTTATATATTATCTGACATATGTATATAATTTCTATACATCATAATTATTAAGTATTTAGAATGTAAACTGACACGGCCTCTTTACAGCCACGATCTTATTTAAGTAGTTTCTAAGTTAGTTAGTTTTACTTGCTTGTAGCAATAATGTTGTGCATAGCATACATAGATATGGATTATTGCCTGTTTACGATCCAACCATTATTAACACTTTGATTAGTACATATGTTGTCAAAAATGTATTGATTTTATTAGTTTTGGCTGTATCCAAGTTGTTTCGAGAAAACCAATGGAAATAAATTATTTTGATTTGATTTGATTTGATTTATTGCCTTATTTTCGCATTCGGTTAAAATGGCTCAGTATCCAATTTCGCAGATCTGTTCATGTCCTGGTTTCCCTGTATGGTATCCTATAAATAAGCGGATTCACATTTAGCCAACTTAACTATAGGCCAATCATGACAAGTGGCAAGCTCGTCGATGTCTCTAGCGTACCAAACTCGAGAAATATCACAAAGAAATTAAATTGATTTATTTAAATTAATAAAAAAATTTGTGTCCCGACCACGAATCGAACCCGGTACCTTGGAGTCCAAATCCACGGACTTAACCGCTAAACCACGGAGGCAGTTAGGCAATGCATGGTATAGAAATCCGAATCCAATTAAGCACAGCTAATAAGTTAGTTTGCGAACAAAAAGGTGCCTTCTAATTGGCCAAAGTTGGCCAAGTTCTAAGAACAATAAAAACCCCTTAGTTTCCCAATATGGTTAACCTGGCGAACTACATTTGATTCTGAAGCGATTTAACCCTTAAGTAGCGGGGTGTGGTCCAACAAACATAACTGGAGTGAAAAAAATTATCTACTTTTTTTTTTTGTAATAATGATAAAACTATGTAAGAGCGTACCTCTCGGTCGCACAATAAAGTATTTTTAAAGAATATTCAAGTCTAAGTACACTTGTACTTTTGAGAAATGTACTAACTTTTTTCTTTCCCTTTAATTGACATTTAGAGATATATTATCCTGATATAATAGATTAGTCTTGGTAAAATAGAGTAAAATCGTTATTAATGTATTTGCTATTTTTCTTTGTCTAAAATTAGGTAATAAAAGTGAAAATATGTCTGAAATGTCCGTAATTTTATTTCCTAAAAGGTTAATAAATAGTCCACATTTCTTAAAAATACACTCATAAAAAAAATGTATTGTGCAAGCGAGAGTGGTTTTAATTTCATAGTTATTCGTATATGGGAAATCTTGTTGGCGAAGAACGCTATACTGATCTTCATTTTTATTGTGTTAGGGTAGTTGAATCGCTTTACCTCTCGGGAATTTTCGAATAATGCTTACAAAGAGTATTGTCAGCCAGTTAATTGAACCTCTTTTCGAACTGTTCTATGATAAAAAAAGGTGTCTACCAGACCGTGTGTCGGTACTTATGTTATTGAAATAGTACCTCAGAAAGTAGGTTAAGGGAGATTTATCGAGGTTCGGATTGCCGACAATTGTTCGAGTCAATATTCAGCCGACATCATAAATTCTAAGGGGCCTTGTCATCAATCTGGATTCCAGCTGTTTTAAGCCCCGATAGGCTGGTCTTGGTAACACACACGTGCGAAGGAATAAGGTCTTGATCATGGACGTATAAATTATTTACTCACTACTAAAACTGCACTGATGATACCCCAGCCGAGACCATCATCATCACAGTCCATAGAACACGAAGATCAAGACCATATTCTTCTTAGTCGCTACACTCTTGGCAGAGTGGTCGTGGTCGTCACTTAAGTGTCAGTGGCACGCTTAACAAGCCGTCGCCACTCGTCTCGAACTGCAGCCTTCCTGGAGCACTCATGTAGGGGCTGATCCATTGCTGCTTTAACCTGGTCAGTCCATCTCATCGGAGACCTACCACGCATTCTTTTGCCATCGACTTTTCCCTGAACTACAAGGCGCTCAATGGATGTATCTCCACGCCGCGACACGTGTCCAAAGAAAGTGAGAATGCGTGATTGCACGATTGGGGAAAGACCATATACACATATTGAAAAAGATTTGATCTACTCTTCCCACACTCAAATTGCCGTTATGTCCGGCATAGTATTAGGGACTGATGTCAGTCATGAGTGTCTGATTCCAGTTGCCAGTTACGTGCTAGTAAAAAAAAAAACTGGCCTAACGAATTGGCGTGCTCTCCGATGGAATAATATTTGCAGTTATGGCTCGCTTTCCCACAAATCCTAAAAACGTCATATACCTACCAATGAGTTATACAATTTTCTTACGTACATTTGTTATAATAAAATTAATAGTTTTTAAAATGGTTCATCATATTGGAGATTATCTGGGCCTCATTTTATTTATTTATTTATTTTCAGAAAAATCACAGCTAAATTTCACTAGGACATAAAAATTACAATATTATAAATTATTATTGAAACAGTGGGTTTTTTTTCATTTTTTTTTTTGTATTTAACTAAAAAAAAAATACAAATTAAAAATATTAAACATTAGTAAAATAAAAATTATAATAAAATTAAAATTTAATAAAGTTAATCATTATAATATATAGAAATAATAGGAAACAAAGGGAAGATATGCATAGCTTTAGATCGATGAGATAATTAGGTATACTATTAGGTAAAATTTAAATTATTATTTGATGACTCATAAAATATTTTTTCCACAATTATTCCATTCAATTTGTTTTGCGATGCTGCTTTAGTTCCACTTTGTAGGTGAGTAGAATACCGTATGGAGACAGTAACTAATGTGGGATCGGAAAAGAACGTAACCTAAGTTTAATCGACACAAAATTTGTAGAATTTAGATGCTGGATAGAATTAATAGTTCTGGACTTGTCTTAAAATATAAGTCTTCGGCTGTTGGAAAACTTGCGGGTTAGCTTAGTTTCCAGATCTTTTGAGTTACTTGCGTGGAAATGTGATTTATACACTTCACTGTCAAAGTATAGTAGCTTAATTGACTTCGATATTAGGACTGGGAATTCTATACCATTTCTTTGACCATGTCTAAAAACATTTAGACAGTTTTTAAAAACATCAATTAACTGCCTCCGTGGTCTAGCGGTTAAGTCCGTGGATTTAGACTCGGAGGTACCGGGTTCGATTCCTGGTTGGGACACACAAATATTTATTAATGTAAAAAGAAAACATTTAATATCACTTGCATACCAAAGTCGAGAATAATCACAAATAATTTTAAAAACATATTGTGTCTTAACCAGGAATCGATCCCGGTACCTCTGAGTCTAAATCCACGGACTTAACCGCTAGACCACGGAGGCAGTTCCTGAAAAATATCTATAAAACTGGTACTTACACATGCGTCAATGGGATAGACCATAAGTTTAGATTACTTAAAAGGGACTTGAAGGTAAAAATGATGCCTTTTTTATTGTCAAGTTGACCCACGAGGGATATTCTTAAAGCGATAACCGTCTAGTACTGACGTGCCACCTTCGTAACATAAGTACTGATCAGTGGTCTGACAGGCTACACGATTTATTAATTTATTAAACATTAAATTAAACATTTTAAAATAGGTGGTAGGCGGATTACATATGTGGTAGGCGGACTGATGGTGGTAATTTGCCCAGTCTGCCGGGACGGGGAAGTATCCACCGTTCGTGCCCATAAACCCAGTAAAGTGTATCCACACGTTTCGGGATCAGGCTCGAATTGCTGTCATGCCGGCATAGTGTTAGGACTGATGTCAGAATCTGATTTTAGTTGCTTACATTCATGGACCTCTCGTGCCACTTACCAGCAGGTAGCCGCAAGATCACATGTGCTAGTATATAAAAAAAGATATACAAAATCTTCAATTAAAACTGCCTCTGTAGTCTAACGGTTAAGTCCGTGGATATAGACTTGGAGGTACCGGGTTTGATTCCTGGTTAAGACACAATATTTTTTAAAAATATTTGTGATTATTCTCGAGTTTGGCATGCCAGAGATATGGACGGGCTTGCCACTTGTCACGATGATAGGTCTATAGTAAAGGTGGCTAAATGTGAATCCGCTTCTTTTATCGTTCCGTTGCAGCACCAGCTCTAACAGAAGTTCCTTGAAGGTGGGAAGGGGCTAGGGAATCCCAGCAGGTAAAATCTTATACTAGGGATTGGTCCAGGTACTAATGTTATTCCGTCTGTACGCTTGCAATCAGACCAGTTGGGTCTAAAATAGATGGGATCAATATTACAGCAAGCGTCCTACAAATGAAATCATTGATGACGGTAAAAGCGACCCACACTTTTGGAACACATCAGCCCGTGGTGACCAAGCTCATCGACATCTTCTCCACATGTACAACAATGTGGTTTACAGACTTTTATATCTAGTCGTAGGCAGACTGATATAAGTTCCGCATTACGTAAGGTGCTATTTTCTGGAAGTGCAAAGAATAAATAATGACTTATGTCCAATTATAGCCCTCCTGTTTTGCGCTGGATTGTTTTAATTATTTCAAAGAAGGTACTCGTAATGAATACAATATTATGTTTGCTAACTTAAACAGTAGACACAAACTAACAAAACAAACTGAAGAACAGTCTAGAAATGAGTTTTCGCGCTCGCGTCAAGGAGTCGACGAAAACACGGAGGAAGATTTTCCTTATTATGTAACTTTAAGAAATTACATAGTACTAAATTGTACTTTGACTTCTCTTACATAGTGTGTACTAAAAAACTGGGTTTTAGAATTATACTTTTTTTTTTCGATATATCTAACAGTGAACATTTGTACGGCTTTAAGAAGACATATTTTTTGTATACATAATATTGTACAGGCTGTAAATTTTCCCACGAATAAAATTAATAAATAAAATAAGATCGTGGATTACTGTTCTCACCTCTGGGATTGTTGTGTGTTCGTGGGAGAAATTAAGAAATAGTTTATGAATTGTAGTTACTTATGGTTTTGTGTCACTTATATACTTCTCCAGGGCCAGCATCCAAGCTAGGGGATACTTAAACGTGCTAAACTCAGCTGGAAGAAAACACCAGGACAAAGTATAGGAAAGACAGGATACTCACACCGCGTGGCAGGAGTCCAGGTCACGATTTTACGGCACAATAACTTATCACTAGATCGATTCTTACACCAAACCACGGCTCAATGTTCATATTGTCCTTTATATTGTTTATTAGAAGTATTTATTTATTTTAATATTTGATTATAACGGTGTCACGTGCACGGGCGACGAAACTGAACACTCTTCTAACTCCACCCATTTTTACCAGAGGGCGTAAGCATACACCATATGAATTTACCGTTGTAGCTTACGTTCCCGCATTTTTTTTAATAGTGAGTTTGATTATGGATTATGGTTGTGGAAAGAATCCAAAGGAGAGGATGATACCAAGCCACAACAGGGATGGTTACGCTAAGTACTTTACAGATGCGTTTTGTCTCCAGTGTGCCACAAAGGAACAAACATGCATACACAAGCTGATAAAAACATAACTATTCTTTCAGCAGTCGGTGAAAATGGCCCTTTGATTCCAATTATTATTCATACAGGGCAAGTAGCTGATATATAGCTCCACGGTACCCATATGTTGATAAAGTTTTTTGAGCAAGTGGAGATTGTCGGTGAATGTGGCGAA
The DNA here is from genome assembly GCA_910589645.1 of Tinea semifulvella. Taxonomy (NCBI): domain Eukaryota; kingdom Metazoa; phylum Arthropoda; class Insecta; order Lepidoptera; family Tineidae; genus Tinea; species Tinea semifulvella. The sequence goes on from OU342604.1 coordinate 5,793,100, forward strand.
AACGCAAGCTATCATGCTCCAAGTAGAGAGGCGAGCGGCAGCTCTCTCAGATTCCCCTCTTCGGCTGTATGGCGAAAAGCTATCGTGGGCCTCGAAGGTCAAGTACCTAGGGCTCACGATAGACAGACGCCTCAGCATGAGCGACCACGTGAATGTCATCGTGAACGCGGCACGTTTGGCCCGTACCAAACTCCGTCCAGTGTTTGCATCCACATTGGCTCTACACACAAAGTTACTAATATACAAAGCCTACATCCGCTCTCGTCTCACATACGCCGCTCCGGCATGGTACGCATTAACATCTAAGGCCCAAAGAGGCCTGCTACAGACTCAGCAGAACCTCACGCTTTGTACCATTTTCGGCGCTACGCGCTATGTGAGAAACGATGTCATACTCCGCGATCTGCGGATGGAAACACTGGACGAGTTCGTGCGCCGTCTAGCCAAGGGAATGTTCGCACGGGCAGAGAGGTAAAATTTCCCACTCGTGGGAGATCTGGCCCCTCCGCACGCTAGGCCAACACCTCGTTACAAATTCCCGTCTTCCCCGGAGAAATAGGCCCAACAAAATGTTCTCGTGTCATAATGATTTTTTTTAAATTTCATAGTTAATATATTGTGATTTCATAATCAGTAATTAGTTTTATTTCTTTTACCCTAGCATTGATAAAAACTTTTTTTTACCTTATTAATTACATAGTTTTTATCCCGCCAATTTGAAATTCAGTGTTTTTATCTGTAATAAAGTACCTGTTTATAATAAAGAACCTAATCGTATTAATAGTGTTTTGTAACTATTTCTATATTATTCTATATACTGTGGATATTGTTAGTCAAAAGTGGTGTTATTTTGTTCAATAATGTGCTACGTTGTGAATAATTATGGAAAACGATAAATTTGACTCTATACGACTAGGGGCAGAAGTTGCACTTTATTTTTTGCGGTTTTCCCGCGCTGTGAACTCTCGTATACCCTTCGTGTTTGGGCGATATTGACGTGAATTACTCAATGAAAAGCATCAAATTCTGCAACACTTGGAATTTGATGACAACCAACTCGGTTATAAACTCTATTATGAACATATATTAAACAAATAAATTATGTGTTTAGAGCTGATGTATTCAGTACAATGTCCTTTAAAGACAATTAAAAAAAAAAGAGGAGTCCTTCGCGCCATTTTGCGTGGACATGCGAAGTGCAAGTTTTTGTTTTGTAAAAAAAATTACTGTGGATATTATTGGTCAAAAGTGGTGTTGTTTTGTTTAATAATGTGCTACAATGTGAATAATTATAGAAAACGGTAAATTAGACTTTAAATATTGGGCACAAGTTGCAGTTTATTTTTTGCGGCTTTCCCGCGCTGTGAACTCCCATATTTTACCCGACGTGTTTGAGCTATGGTGCCGCGAGTGACTCCAAAAAAGCATCAAATTCTGCAGCATATGGAATTTGATGATGATCTCATTAACTCATAAAAAAGAAAGATATATTACGTCAGACTTGGCTATATGGGCTAGACCCTTTGCCTTCCCTATCATCTCATTCATCATCCATTGCGAGAAGAGAACAAAAAAAAAAATTAAAAAAATCAGTAGACTATTTAATGAAATTATATTTTAATGCTGGAGTAAAATAGATGTTGTAATTAAATTTAAAAAAGACACAATTAATTGTTATGATTATTCAATTGTATTTTGTTGAGGCACGCTGCAAAAAAGTTGGAGCCTGGTTTTGGGCAATCTCTTTTACCTATATTTTTAATGCTAGTCGGTTCGACCATAAATAATTTGATTAAACGCCGGATCAAATACTTTTTAACAACCATCATAAAAACTCAACTCTTTCGAAAAAGACTCGAAAAGGTTTTACAACTCCATCAGTTATTCAGGGCATGAAAGTCGTAAAAATTGGCATTACTTCACACTTAGATCCCTATTAAAATTCTAGACAGCAACGCGTTTTTGCATTGAAAGTGGCAATTATGTACCTGGGTTCCTTAACATACGCCTCTACCCTTTCAGCTGGGTGTAAAACATTTTTTAGAAAATGTTTCACTTTCCACGCTCAGTTTATAGTTTGGCAAAAGTATCATTACGAGTGTAATTACATCTTCGGAAATCACTTTTTTGTAATGGAATCAAATTTAGGATTTTAAGAGTAAGTGTTGTTTCAAGCGGTGTTATCACCATGGCAAGCTTACAATATTACTTCTTTCATTCAAATTCAAAGGGCTGGCAGTATTTTCTCCCAAAAATTAAGTATCCTAATTCAAAGGGGAAATGCTGCTAGTGTATTGGGCACCATACCACAAGACAGCGATTTGGAGGAGCTATTTTTTGTATGTTTTTTTTATATGTATTATTATTATTATTTTTTAGGTTAAAAATAGATTTTGTTTTAATATAGTTTATTTAAAATTTAAATTCATATATTTCTTTATATCAATAGGTATTTTATAGGATGGTACAATAGTTATAAATTGGGTACACTATGTTTAGCCGATGAGCGTATAAAGATTAAATAATTAAGTATAGTAGACATATACAAGTATAGTAAACTAAAGAAAATTTAATTGAAATGACAAATAGGATTAATTAATTAATTAATGTTGTTCATTCAATCTTCTAGAAAATCTTGCACAGAGTAGTAGCATTTGTCAATTAGCATTTTTGTTAGTGTTTTTTTAAATCGTTATAAAGGTAAAAACTTAATGTCATCATTTATTTTATTGTAGTTTTTGGAGCCATACAGAATACACTTTTTTGCATGAGTGTTGTTTTTGATATAGGAATTACGAGCTTGTTTTTATTCCGCACTCTACGGTTGCCATTTTGATCAACAATTGGGAAAAGTTCACCATTATTTTTGTCAAAGTTAGCAATTTCCAGTAGGTATATACAAACATGGTACTGTGAGTATATGTTAGCTTTTAAAATAAGGTCTACAGCTATTAGTCGACTTAAGGTTACTTTTTTCTTTGTTTTCTTTTCTTTAAAGAAAAAAGTGTGACAATGTCTATTTGCAGCAACTATAATTTTAAACTTTTTTTTAGCTATAGACCTTAGATTAGCGTAGTCACCAGACTCATAGAAATGTCAGAAATTAAATTATATATTTTAGTTTTTTTTTTAACCAGAAAATTATCTCTGTATTTTCGCTTCTAGTCTTAACCGCTAGATCACAGAATTATTAGTGTGCAACAATAATAACTAGGATGAAATAAAAGTTAATCAAGCGACAGTTGGTCATTAACTAAAAATAACCGTATTAATTATACGCAACTCTATTAACAATAAAAATCTTTATGACCAGCGAAAACACCACGCCAAACTTAATTTTAATATTTTTGTGTAAACATCGAGCTTGTATGTAAATGTTATATGGGTTTACACTTTTGTTCAAATGCTCGCCATGGAAGACTAACTAACTAAGTCATCTCAGACCCCCCCCCCCCTTCCGGAGGAAAGACGGGAATTTGTAACGAGGTGTTGGCCTCCTAACAAAAATAGCATTCGCTGCACGTAACTACGGACAGGGCGTGGAAACCTTTATTATAGGTTAATTTTAATACGAGTGGGCGCGGCGGAGGCCGCGGAATGTCACCGTGATCAGGCTATCAAATCGGGCGCCATGCGCCGTGGAACCTCGGGAGGTCTAGCGTGCAGAGGGGCCAGATCTCTCACGAGTGGGAAATTTGACCTCTCTGCCCGTGCGAACATTCTCTTTCGCCATGGAAGACTACTGCAAAAACTATTTTGTAACATCTTAGGCGCCATCATCATCAGCATCATACCTTCCCTAGACTACTGCAAAAACTTTTTTGTAACATCTTAGGGCGCCATCATCATCAGCATCATACCTTCCCTATGAAAAACTTTTTTGTAACATCTTAGGGCGTCATCATCATCAGCATCATACCTTCCCTACTACTCTTATCCAACCTCACCAGCTACTAGTTTTGTAATAAAGACATTGTTCGCGCCGATAGCGGTAATTCGACCAATTTTGGATATGCGTTATTGTGATTCGTCGGTGCATAAACACACGTCCTAATTTGTTTCACCTATACCCTTGTCCTGTCTCTTTCTCGCCGCTTCCTTTCTATATTACCCATCCCGCTCACTAGTCCAAATGCTCCTGCATAACTGGCCACGGAGCGTGCTAGGGAAAGTCGTTGAATCGAAAAATAGTCGTTGTCCTACAGTCGTCATAGAAGGCGCTGAAGAAATTTCCGCGAGTTATCACCACACAGCATTCGCCAAACCCAAAAAAAAATGTGTAAGAACAATTTATAACTGCTGGTGCTGAGGACATCAGGTTTGTTTATTGCATTGATTATCATAGTATCGTCTATCTAACTAATTTAAAGATTATCGCAAACCCCGCACCTAGATACTCGTACAGTCCACTAAACCCGCGCCACCAGACATCAAAGATTTTTTTTTTATTATCAGATGAACGTCAAGTGATTGTTAGTTGGCTTATTACTTTGGTACTTGAGCTAATGACGTACCTTATAAACAAAAGGAATCCAGATGTTCTGAACCTTTTGAGGGAGTACGAGCCAATCCTGAATTAATAATAATCTTATATTAACTGGTTATATTACTTTCGACATAATTCTGCCGACATTTCGGTCGAGTTGTATCAACCGTGGTCACATGAGAAACACATAAATATATTACTTATGTATAGAGGTTTTTAAGTCAATAAACGTTTTTTTTATAATTTTTATTATTATCTGAAGGTAGAACTGACTGGTGTTACAGGGCGTTCCATAACATGTTACTGACTGCACGAATGCTCGGTTTATAACATCCCCCGTGACTACGCGCCGGTTAGTACCTACCTATGGATACTTTTTCAGTTGCTCTGGTGACCACGGCTGATACAACTTGACCGAAATGTCGGAAGAATTATGCTACCAAGATTATATTATCCGATATTTAATAAGACTATTATAAATTTGGAATAGACTCGTAATCGTCAAAAGGCTGTGTATGTCTCGATTCATATTTAAACGCTTAAAAAATAGCGTAATAATTAACTGTCAGCTCAAGTTTTTGAGGTGATCATATCCTAGGAAATTGAATATAATCTTTTTTATTTTAAGGTACGGGATTGGCTCGAATACCAAAGTGACAAGTCAACTATCAATCACTTGACGTACATATACACGTTTGATGCCTTTACTTCAAAACTGAACAGTGCAGAAGACAGGTTATCAAGTGATGATCACGTACAGGAACACGCAGAGTGGGACGACCTCCAGAAGGACAGATGAGCTGTAGAAGGTCGCTGGTGGGGTTGTTTAACGTAATTCGCGTATTCCAAGTTGTCTTAACGAGCGTGTAGAGCTTCCTTTAGAACCTCGTGTTGCCGTTTCATTAAACAAACACGAATTGCCGACAATAAAACAAAAATTAAACTCGTAACCCATTTTAATAATACATTAAGAGGGTCTGATTTGTGCGTGGGATTCTATAAATGGGTTGTCAGTTGAATTTGAAATGATGTCACATGCTTCAACTACGTTTTTTGTATGAAGTACAATTATTAATTCATCATTTCTTGATTTTTTTTTTTTTTTTATTTACTAGCTCCAACGGTGCAAACTTCACCGCCTCAGCAGACTGGGCAAATTACCATCAGTCCGCCTACCACTATTTGTTGTTCTCGTTGAAAGTATGTCATTTTTTACTTTTAAAGGGAATTAATACTGTAAGCTTGCCATGGTGATATTTATTAGAGATAACACGGATATCCGGTAAGTATCCGATATCCGGGCTTACTTTTACTATCCGGCCGGATACCGGATAGTAACACAGTATCCGGTCGGATGCCGGATACGGATATTTAAAACATTCTCATCATTTTATACAAGGAAAATGATACCACACTACGTTATGGACACAGTTTATTTTAATAATCACTCGACAAAAAAGGTTTATATTATTAATTAGCTTAATACTCAAAGTTAACAAGTGGCAAATTATGGTAAATGAAACCAAATTTTCTGCTTGTTGGTAATAATATTTTCAAATCAAACTGGTCGCGTCATGTAACATAAAGGGCCGAATATTCGGTTGCCGGATATCCGGTGCTCCGGCCTTGTAGCTTGCCGAATATTCGGTAACCGGTATCCAACCAAACCACTATCCGTTTCATCTCTAATATTTATATAAAAATTAAATCGTATTATACATCCAACCTTGTTTTGCTGTTCCGGGTGTGTAGCATAAGTTGTGATAGTACAAGGATACGTAGGCTATGTAACAGGATTATTTTTTCAGGTGGGCGTTGATGACTACTGTCTAAACTACAAGGAACATCAAAAAATCTTCTTTGACACTCCTGTCAAAGTGAAAGGAAATATTGAAATAGACGTTACTCAAATGTGTTTTCTGTAAAAAATATTCTTTATAAACTTGTGTTTTATACAGAAACATACTTAAATTATATTAAACATAGACACACATAGGGTATTCAAATGTTGTACCTACGTAATCCGAATTGCCATATTAAACGAAAAGGTAAAATGCTACCTACCTACTAAAAGTCGTGAGCGAAATATGGTTTGTATAAGTACGTATATTATGGTCATTGAATTAATAGAAAAGACATTGCAAACTGTTTTATTTTAAAAATTATCCAAATTATATAGCCATAGTTTTATGTATAATATATTATTTATTTGAAGGACAAGTTTTTATTAATATTGCACCTTTTTTAATTTTGATACAATAATCATTATTTTGTAGAATATTTTTCGTAGTTTTATATTTATTTATTATGATATTTATATTTAGATAAATCATTTAAATTCAAAATTCAAAATTCTTTATTGTCTAGATTGCTTGTACATGTAAATCGACCGCCTCCTTGGTCTAGTGGTAACAAACGTTGCCGTAAACTCGGCAGGTCGTGGGGGTGATTCCCACCGGGGGCAAGTTCTACGTTGTATAATTTGTCTCGGTCTGGGTGTTTATATGTATATATTTACAAAAAAAAGTATAATATGTAGTTTATCAACCATCTAGTTTCCGTAACACAAGCCTCGCAGCTTACCACGGAAATTAGATGGCGCTGTGTGATTGTCTGGAAATATTTATTTATTTATTTTATGTCATGATGATGCAATCTGCCCAAATTATGGGCATACAATATGCTTATGTCAATATATATTTATTTACAATATTTATTTGTATATAGTTTATATTTAATATTGTTCTTGTCAATTTATTGGAATACAATGTTAATGTCAAAATTGTGAGGGATCAGCTGAAAATCAGCGCTGTGACCGAGTGTTGCAGCTTATTGCTGAGTTGATTCCCTATTTGTCACCACACTATCTTGTTTGTTGTATTATTATTATTATTTTTTACTGCTTGTGTTTTTTTTTTGTTATGGTCCAGGAACTTTACAATTACTTGACAATTGGTAAAAGTGTATCAAATACTACTTAAATTTTAAATTTCGAATAAAATTCGTTGTTTTAAATATGGAATGCGATTATTTTGCAGTTGTGATTCGTACAGTTGAGTTTAAATCACGGAGCATCGTATAGAAATGTTGAATTCACTACCGAAATGGTAAGATTTTTCTGAGACGTTTTTAAAATGATCGGTCATCATCGAGGCGCTGTCTGTGGAGAATTTAATTAATAAATTTGTAACTTAGCTGAGTTCAGGATGTTAAATCAGGTGGCCGTACTAGTCGGTCGCTAGAAAACATAACGGCAGTTTAAGAAAGTGTACACGAACTCCCATCCATCTCCATTCGTCATCGATGTCAACAATGTAATTTTCAAAAGTTCATTGCAACGAATTTTAACTAATATGGCCATCGCACAACATAACATGGCTCGACTTGAAACCATATAAAGCAAAGTTTTTTTACCGTATTTTTGCATGAAACTATAGACAAACGCCAAGTCGAACGAATTTTAAATCGATATAAAGTGCCAAAATGAACAATACTTTATTAAAATATATATATATATATATATTATGCGATAAAATGTGAAACTATAACTGCTTTTTCTCTGTTATAATTTATTGTTTTGCTAAATGATCCTATTTATAAAACACAAATTAAAGCACATAGTAGCCAAGTTTCGTTAAATTATTTTATTTGAAAGTAAATGAAATTAAGGTTTTTTTTTTTCTAAAGGTGCTAATTGATTAATCAAATTGCCGTTATGCCCAGTCAAGCTGGCATGTCCGTCATGAGTGACTGATTTTAGTTGCTAACATTCAATACAAAAAATACTTCGGCTAATTTTATTTTATTTTAAATACTTTATTGCACTAAAAATGTACATAGGCGGGCTTAATGACTAAGCATTTTTTGACAACCAACCTTTTATCTGAATTTACAACTACAACTTGTACAATTTTACCTGAATTAACGTTATTATACAAAAAAAAAAACTTAATTTATTTCAATGGAAATCTGTTTTTGGAATTAGATAGATAAATTCTTTATTGCATAATAAACAAAAACACATTTAAATTTAAATGTACATAGGCGAACTTAATGTCTAGTGACATTTTCTACCAGCTAACCTAATAGTGAGCAATGATCGTGGGTGCATTAAATCACTAATTTAAAATCGAGATTAATAATAAAAATCCTAAACTATTACTAGCAACTAAAGCTGAAATACTTATACACTAATATATAAATATATAATAACAAAAGTACATAGAATTGATATATCTTTTGGTCATTTGGATTGTCTCATTCAGTAACTCAATGACAAATTGTGGTATGTTGTGGACGGTCCAAATTTGTATATTTTGGTAAAAAAGTCCACTTAATTTGTGAGCAAGTATTAAAGGGGTTACGGGATCAGGGAACGGATAAGCGGCTACAGGATTAAATCTACGATACTCAGAGAAAACCTACCGGAATCCTAATTTTTATTCGGGTAATTTGTGTAACTGTTGCAGATTAAAATTTATTTTTAGCAATTTTACGATGTTTCTAAGAAAAATATTAATTATGACTGCTCACACATCAGCGTCCTAGACCTGCACTGTTGGAGTGGGCCATCAAGAAATAATGTCTGGAGAATAAGGTCTACACTCGCAACGTTGGCCAGCCGGTTTGGCGAGGGCCTAATGCGTGTGTGTTAAGAGTAGCGGAACCGCGAACGACTGCATAACGTGCTCTCCAAGTCACGGGGAACGGTGGTGTCTAATTCAAATTTGTATCATCATCACGTCCGTTTCCCTTTCGGGGTGGTCGAAACCACGCTTATGAATAAGCGGATTCACATTTAGCCAACTTTACTATAGGCCAATCATGACATGTGGCAAGCTCGTCGATGTCTCCAGCGTACCAAACTCGAGAAATATCGCAAATAAATTAAATAATATTTAAATTTACATTAATAAATATTTTTGTGTCCCGACCAGGAATCGAACCCGGTACCTCCGAGTCTTAATCCACGGACTTGACCGCTAGACCACGGAGGAATTTAAATTTAAATTTATTTATTCACTAAGTAGGCCTACTTTAGGCACTTTTACACGTTAAATAGATATATTAACAATCATATATTTTAACAATAGAAATTAAGATAAAACAGACACATTAATCCACCAAACAACTTTATATACTTTCTGAATATATATTTATATATAATATATAAATGATAATAATAATTATTTTGCAGTAGTAGATGAATATTGTCCATTGTGTGTTATACTAATATAATATTATGCTGCTGTATACGAACGTTGTCATACTAAACTTATAAGCTAAAAAAATATTATAAAATATAAATCTTAATAATAATACTGTTGTGAATCTATGATAGAAAACAGGTACGTAAGAAAAGTATTTCTCATTTGTAAATGATCACATCTCATCACAGCTCAATTTCCTTTAAAAACTACTTAATTAATTCTCAAAATTCTTTCTCATATAGCTACATAATCAGCGAGTAACATAGTCTCCTACTAAAATTACAATAATGTTGTGTAGCTCAAGGTAAACGCTAGTTAAGCCAGCTAGGGACTGATGCCAGTCATGAATGTCTGATTCCAGTTGTTAACATCATGGACGTTGCGCGCCACTACTAACGTGACATACATACATATATATCTTCACGCCAGATTCCTTGCGGGGTAGGCAGAGACAATTGAGCGCCACTTGACACGATCACGACATACCTCTTTCGCTTCGTCGACATTCATCATCCTCTTCATACATGCCCTTTTGTTACGAAAGCTTTTTAATGTACCTTCAGCCAGTGTTTTATTTATTTGATCGTGATATGTGAGTCTCGGTCTGCCAGGGCCTCTTTTGCCCACAACTTTCGCATTATATATCTGGTTCGTCAATCTTTCATCGCTCATCCTTTCAACATGCCCGAACCATCGTAGCATGCTTTTCCTTATTTTTGTCCCTATGCTTTCTTTTATACCCACCATTTTCCGTATTTCGACGTTACGTATGCGGTCCGCCAAAGTGACGCAGCATATCCGACGCAACGACCTCATTTCTACTGCATTAACCCTTCTCTCATGCGTATTCTGACATATCCACGTCTCGCTTCCATACATAAGTGTTGGTACTAACATTGCATTGTGTATGGCGAGCCGAGCTTTGTCACTGACATTTCGACTGCCGATCAGTGACGTGCTAGTATAAAAAAAACTTGGTCTAGAGTTTCATCATTAATCTTTATCGTCACTTGTTCCTTTACTTTCCTCGCATTCAAATGGAGGTCCTTCATCTTATAATCTGTAGCTAAATAATAACTATTTTTATAATTAAATAAAAAAGTATTATTACCTCAAGCTGCGCAAATACACCAACCTCGGTACAGGTTACGAGTTCGCGCCGTTTGGGGTCGAGCGATGGGACTATGGAGACCTTCTGCCAAGCGTCTGGCCAAGGAGTTGTCGAAGCGGCTGACGGAGACATTTGAAGACAGGAAGGCTGGTTACGTATTAGCCTTGCTATACAGAGGGTAAATGTTGCCAGTCTTCTTGGGACTATCTCTGATGGGTCGTCTCTTGAGGATATTTTTTATTTATAGTTGTTTTTATTAGGTTTAGTTTATAGTTATTTAATTTGATTATTTATATTTAAGTAGTTTGTAATTATTATTATAACAATTTTATATTTAGTAAATATTCTTTTGAATAAACAAAATTCCATTATTAAGTATTTCTAATTAATGAAGAAATACCTATAGCTAACATTGAAATAAATTCCAATATAGACTTTTATTCGACAAAGGGAGACGAAAGTAAAATACAAATTGATTCTATTTTGTGTGGAATTCTTGGAAAAAAAAGCGAAGAAATAGTCGGGAGTGAAAATAAGCACAAATAAATAAATTCGATAAAGCAAATATTTACATCGATCTTATCTAAAAACCCTATATTACTTTTACAAGTTTAACAATTATTATTTTAGTTGGAGAATAAGTATTATTTTTTGAGCATTATTTAAAATAAATGACAATATAAATTTTTAGCTATTTTTAAAGCGACGCATACAAAGGGTTTTGTGTTGATCAGTATAATAAACATATAAATAAAAATCGTTTTTTGACACGAATATGTTTTTTACACTTAAAATTTAGATTGGATGTCCTGACGCCTGTCGTAGATATTTCTGAATGACAGGAGTCAGTTCACTCCCAGGTGACACAAAAACAAGCTTATACAATTTATTTAAACATTGTAAAACTTAACGAACAATTAAATAATAATAATTTAAAAAAGAATACTATAGGGCTATTGGTGGGTATTTCAGGAATTTCGTGTAACTTGTCATGATTGGCCTATAGTAAAATTGGCTAAATGTGAATCCGCTTCTTTATAAGCGTGGTTTCTGACCAAAGGGGAACGGTCGTGATGATACTTTACTTTTAAATTACTTTACCTAAGTTCATCATCATCAGCCTGTCTCTCTGACCTTCAAAATAAAAATGGTGCATTCGACTCTATTTCTAACTTTAATTGTAACAATTCCTGTGACTTCATTTTGATGGACACTACCAAAAGAAACGTTCCTAAAATCGATTCAATTCGCCAACTCGTGCATCACTAACATAATTTTGTCGATGCCCTCTGAAAACTTTGACCTAAATCGCAAATGTACTCGGGGATTTCTTAGATTCAGTGAAAAAAATACCCGGGCCTGGTGCCGACAGGTGAAATAGTGCACAAAATTGGCCTTCGGTCACCCGGCCACATTTTCTTTATAGCTAGGGAGCTTATGAAAATTAAATGTATGTCATTTGCTCGCGGCAGTTATATTTATTTATTTAAATCTTTATTGCACAAAGTACAAAGGCGGACTTAATGCCGCTAGGCATTCTATGACAGTCAAACCTTCGGGACAACAAGAGCAATTAAACAATGAAAGGTAGGTGCAATTACAGGCATATTAGACAATATAATGACATATATAAATTAATACATACTTACATACACATACAAATAAATAATATTTACATATCTACATACTAATACTACATGCAAATACATACATATAAACTACACATATAAACAATTTGTTTAGTTTTAATTGAAAGTTCTTATTATTATGAAATGATACAAGTCGAGTATATAGTAACATAACTGGCGCTTTGATGGCTCGCTTTCCTTAAAATCCTACAAAGGTCGGTTGAAACCCCCCCGGCATGTACCAATGAGAAATACACTTTTATTTAGTGCATTTGTCATAGATTTACAAAACCACCCTTCCCGTGCCTCAGAGATCACGTTAAGCCCGGCGGTACCGATTCCACCAATACTAACTTGTGGAATCGTTAAAGAAGTGACATTAAAAATTGACATCAGATCCTTGCCAACCCGCCTGGCCAGCGTGGCGAATGTAGGTCAAATTCTCCACTTATATGTTCTGGAAGGCCTATCTTCAATAGTTGAGGTCTAGGACGCTGGGTTTTAGTGGCTGTTATAATAAATAATAATGTAGTAACAGGAAAAGAGAAGGAAGAAGAGAGAGGAAGAGAGAGTTCGATTAGGACAGGTATATATTATTTTATTATATGTTGTTAGTTTATTATATGGTTGTTTATTATATATATATATACAATTATGGTTAACTTAACATGATGTGACAAGGGTCTTTGCTCAGCTTCAGTCAGGTGGGCATCACATAATCTGGTGCACTACTGACGCTGTTATCTTATTATGTGATGGTTATGCCAACACTCTAACAAACAATAAACATAAAGGACCTTATCTTTAGAATTGTTAAAATATTAATTTACAGAAATTTTTTAATTATTTTATTATGTGACATTTGTTATTCACCCTATTGCAAAAAGGATGATTATTTTTTGTCATGTTTAACGTATGTCTATGAAGCACGTCATAGCCAAACTACTACGTAGAATACGAGCATATCAACATATTGATCATAGATTATTTTAATCATGCTTTCTGCAACCAGCTGTAAGTGTTATTATCATTTGACCTCACTTACTTACAGCCAAGAGACGACATAAAGAAAAAAAAATACCTCAGTCAACGTTCGCGCGATCGTCGACCTTTTGACCTACTTGATTAGGCTCAGTATAAGTGGCGATATTTATAGGAAAACTTCTCTGCTCCGTACCTTAAGATTTTATTACTGAATAATTTAAATAAAAAATGCGTGATCTTTATTTTTATTCTAGATAATAATATCAAAATATTTGCACTTCAATAAATTCAAAAAAAACACATTCTTTTAAAATTCCGTTTTTGAGTCATCAAAAAACAATATGTGGTTATAACGTATTTTTTTTAAGTTGATTTACACTTGAGGCGGGCATATGTACCAGTTAGCTAGGGCCCTTCAGGCTTTGGGTCTATATCATCGATGATATCTCGATTCCGTCTATAAACAATAATAACACTAGGTTACTTATTGTTTTCAACGCGACGAGCGAATGACTTATGTGAATGTCCACTGGCTCCCTAGCTATTAGTAGACTTTCAAATGGCAGAATGAATGTTGCAATCGTGCGAAGAATATTAGGGATCATATGGGAAGATATTTTTTATAATGCCAGACAAATGGAGGCTTTTAATTTTTCATCAATATTAAATCTTTTTTCACTGTATCTTCCAATTATATAAATATATTTATATTTTTAGAGCGGTGGTGGCTTGGTTGTAAGAACGCTTTTAATAAACAAAAAAAATCCTAAAAAGTCGGGTCGAAACCTGGCATGTACCTATGAGAAATACACTTCTCTCAAGTACTTTTGTCATTGATTCACAACACCACTGTTTCTCGTGCCTTGAAGAGCACATTAAGCCGTCGCGGTCACAATTCCACTAATACCAACTTGTGGAAACGTTAATTGTCAATAAAACGACATTAGAACTTCGCCAACTCGTCTGGGCAGCGCGGCAGCGTGGCGAGTGTTGGCCAAATTCTCCAACAGTGAACGTTTTGGCCTCTGTGATGTGATGTGAATTTTTTTTATTTTTTATTCGAAGTAAGATACAAAAATATTAAAATAAATTAGATTAAAAACTAAATATAAATAAAACTAAACTAAAAATACCTATGAAATTGATTAAATTTTTGCCGCATTATCTCATTAAATAATAATTTATTTTTAATAAAAATCACAGCGTTTATTATTATACATATTAACAGTTTAATATTAGTAGAACATAGGCCAAGAAGATGTTTTATTATTTACATATATATATATATATATATACAGTTAAAACAGTTGATTATAATATTAGGAGTAAAAACAAGTTACAATTACAAATAATAATGGAAAATTATAAACAGGTCAAAAATACAAAACAATAAAAATGAGGCGGATTCACATTTTGTCAACTTTACTATAAGCCGATCATGACAAGTAACAAGCTCGTCGACGTTTCTAGCGTACCAAACTCGAGAAATATTACAATTAAATTATTGTGTTCCGACCAGGAATTGAACCCGGTACCTCCGCTTCTAAATCCACTGACTTAGCCGCTAGTTATGGTTGTTTTAATGTGGACTTCGAAATATTTTTTTTTGTTACATGGATGGACAATAGCAAATATTCTTTACAAAGTTTATAATAATAATAATATATTCAATTTAACAGATAATTACAATCCATTTTTGTTAGTATACCTATCACTATGTTAGTAACAATGGCTTACATTAAAGTTAGTAAACTAAAATTTTATGTTAGTGCCTTATTAATTCTTATTTGTACACGTGGCAATTTGTGTGAATCTTAATAAAGTGATACTGTATTGGACAGTCCACTTTATCCGATATGACCTTAAGCATATTGTTGGTGCTGCCTCTAGTTCTATTGACTAGAGATGCAGTGCGTTTACGCATGATAGCAGAAAAACTATCAACACGATTCTCTGCAAACATTCCGGACGCACTGCAATAACGTGGCAGCCCCAACAATACCCTGAAACAATTATTATACTGGACTCGTAGGGCGCTGTATGCTCGCTGCGTATAGTTGACCCACAGACTGCAGGTGTAGAAGGATTGGCAATATGCCCTAAATAATGTTAACTTAACCTGTTTTGTGCAGCGAGCGAATCTGCGGGCCAGCATGTTGCAGCGAACAGACAACGCCCTACGCTCTCTCTCTATGTCCATACGGCGTAATACATAATTTACCAATCATTTTGTATAAAAATAACAACCAATGCCCTCTGTTATTTGATCTTCTACAACACAGGCAATATTCATCCATAAGCAATTAACAAAAAGGGCGAATATTGCTTATCTAGAGTTATAGTTAATTGCTTACTTCCGTACACATAACATGCTCTAAGCTATGGGATATCAAAAGCGACAGTTTGACGCTATCACGAATAATATATCGTCGTTTACTTGCTAATAGCAACTCAATTTGAGCAGTACAGATTCTAGCGCGTTACTGTTAGGGAGCGAATGCACTACTCAGATTATACGCGCGATAATTCCCACAGAATTTTTGTAATATGTAACATATTGAAAACAAGTTAAGCTAATGAAAAGTATACTTTTCTTACGTACATTTGTCATAGATTAACAACACCACTATTGCCGTGCCTCGGAGAGCACGTTAAGCCGTCGGTCCCGGTTCTCTAAATACCAACTTGTGGAATCGTTAATAAATTGTCATTTTAAATTGACATCATATCCTTAACAACTAGAATACAGCCTACACTCGCCACGCTGGCCAGACGGGTTGGCGAGGTTCTGATGTTACTTTTCTAATGACAATTTATTAACGATTCCACAAGTTGGTTTAAGTGGAACCGGGACCGACGGCTTAACGTGCTCTACGAGTCACGGGAATGGTGGTGTTGTAAATGACAAATGTACGTAAGGAAAGTCTATTTCTCATTGGTACATGCCGGGGTTCGAACCGACCAATTTGAGCTTTTTTTTTTTTTCAAGGAAAGCGTTTTTACAACCGAGCCACCACCGCCCCAATGGTAAATATTATTCCCGAGTATTGATTTCCCATATTAAGATCAAAATCTAAAAGAGACTGGTTGAGATTTAAGTACGAGTGTTATTGGATCTTGTCAAACCAGCAAAAGCAAAAGGATTAACATCAATTATCTATGTGTAATATTATGATTGCTATTAATATTTAAATTCATAGCCCGCCCACCATCATGCTATCACGAAACCAAAAACTGTCATTATAACACGCCTAAAACGCGCGATTTTGTTTAAAGTGCAATCAAGCCCTACAAACTGACTTTGATTAATAAACATACATAGTTGATGTGTCTACTGTATTTGGTATTATTATACTATCTAAATATATACTATATTTTGTTTATTTACTATTGACAATATCCAACAACAAAATATAGAACTAAACTAAAAAGTTTTCACAAATAGAAATAAATAAAATAAAAATCAGCCTATGCCATGACAAGGATTAAAAACATGCAACATATTATACTACTAATGAATATTTGTAATTATTTTAAAATAATATAACCCGACCACGTAAAAATGAACTTTAATTGAAAACTGAAAATAAATAAATACAACCTTAAAAGTAAAAATCAAGATCAAGGGTTTCGTCGCCAAAAAGTTCAATTACCACTTAACTACACCATTGAAATAATGTTATATATTTTATTACTAGTTGAAATGGCTTAATATCTGTTTCGCAGATCTGCCCATCTACTTGTCTATTTGTATGGTATCCTGAACAATCGTCGTGCACCTCCTCACCTCAAAACCCGATTTGAGTTCTTGCGCGATACGCACAACCTATCTCTTTGTTCTACTGTCCACAATTAACTTAAAATCTCATTCCACCTAGCAGATATTTTGATTCATTCACTGTGTCTGCAGCCCGCCAGTAGAACAAGCTACCATTGGCTATTAGACGTTCACCATCTGTAAATGTTTTTAAACAATTAGTAACTAAATTGTTTCGTTATAAGCACACTGCATCCAGTACACATTAACAATTTGGCACACAATATGTTTATTTCTATGTGTATATATATGTATATATGTTCATAATAGTTGTATGTAGTTATAATTGCTTGGTATGTAGTGTATTTATAAATTAGACTATTATTATTAGATTGTTGCACCCTGCCCATAATCTCTCACCATCCCAAAGGTTAGTTGTCAGAAAATGCCTAACAAGCATTAAACGTATGTATGTAGTTTTATTTGTATGTATTTGTGTATATATTAGTATGTAAATTAGTAATTATTTATAAGTATATATTGATGTCTAATATTTTCTATTAGTTTTGGTAGCACTTTGGTAGCCTTATCTTATCGTAACTGCTTTAGTTGTCCCAAGAGATTGACCAGTATAGAATGTCTTTTGTGCAATAAAGTTAATAATAAATAAATAAACTATGTACCTAATTTTAAGGGGGAAAATTGAAGGCAAGAGACCCCGTGGCCGGAGCCCGACACGCTGGTCAGACCAGATCCGCACCACACTTCACACCCAACTCCACGAGGCCCTGCACGCCGCCGTGAGCAAACCCGGATGGCGCAGCATCGTCCGGGACAAAGTGATCCGAGGAGGGGGTCACGACCCTTAGCATTGAGGAAAACGACGCAAGGAGGAAAGAGATACCTAATTTTAAGTTTTCTTGCAATAAAGAATTTGAAGGCAGTTGCGGTCACAAGTATTATCCAATGCCTGCGGTTGGATGTAGTTGCTTGTATTAGGAACGGTTCTCTACGGAACGCCTTTGTTTAAAACAAACAAATCTTTTTTAAAAGAAATGAAATAATTTATTTGTCAGAAACATGGTAGGTACAGGGATTATTAACCAGCATTTGTTAGACTCTTAGTTTGAACAGTTTTAGTGGCAGCTCCCTTATAGTAACTGGAAGCTTATTAAATATCTTTGTCGCCATTGCATAACAATTTCGGCTATATTGAGTACTTTTATGCACTGGAATAATTATTCTACTAGGATAACGCGTTTTAAAATTGCAATTATCCCCAAGAGTTTTAAAAAGTTCCGGGTGGCTTTGTACAAATAAACAGCATTTAAATATATAGATAGAAGGAACAGTCAGTAATTTTAGTTTTATAAATAAAGGACGACAGGAAGTCATAGAAGGTGTGTTACAAATAGCACGAATGCATTGTTTTTGTCCAATAAAGATTCTATTTATTTCCACACTTTTACATTTTATATTATCGCCACGAAATACACATTTATAAAAAACTAAACACTTTTACGCGATTCACTCTAATTTTATTTGAAATTCTAATACTTATAAAAATACTCTTCTTACTTCTTTTCAGTTTCAGTTCTCTCTTTTTTACAATACAAAATCCCTCGAATGCGTCATTTGTCGTTTTCATGACAATCCTATTCTTAGTTAAAAATTTACAGTACGTTGCCACTTTAAAACGTTATATCTGTAGTCTGTAATCTATTTTCATCTCAAAATAATTTTATAATCGAATAGTAACTTTTGGGGATAACTTAGACGTTACCTCTTTTGGGACAAAAACACCCACTAACTTTCCAAGCCTCTTCCTAGAATGTAATTTTATTATTAGCTCTTCTGCCTTTACGGGCCGTAAATAATGTTTATTTGAATATTTTAGCAAAATACGAGAACTCATTTAAAGACTCAAAAATTGTTATGTATAATCGTCGAATCACTATAGGAAACACACATAATATGTCGGAGAACCGATGAACGATGGAGTAGACGGGTTCTGGAGTGGAGACCTCGTACTGTAAGACAGAGTGGGACGACGCTCCGCCAGATGAACAGATATCTGAGGAAGGTCGCTGGTGGGGGATAGCTGCGGGTGGCAAAAAATCGTGTA
Organism: Tinea semifulvella; assembly: GCA_910589645.1. Classification (NCBI taxonomy): domain Eukaryota; kingdom Metazoa; phylum Arthropoda; class Insecta; order Lepidoptera; family Tineidae; genus Tinea; species Tinea semifulvella. Next base: position 5,812,401 of record OU342604.1, read on the forward strand.
AAGTGGCGAGCCTTGGGGGAGGTCGAGAGACACAGGCTGATGATGATGATGATGATAACAGTAGTTCAATTAAAAAATATTAGATTTTGTAAATTCTAAATATTATTAGATTCAAACAATTTAATTCGGATCAAGGTAGTTAGACACGCCGCTAGTTGAAGCTCTAGTTTCGCTACTTACCGCGGCGTGGCGTGTACGTCTATTGGTATAAATACCGGGCGGCCGCACGTAGCAGCGCGCACAATTATTTTTCGTCCTAGTGGACATAATTTATTTCTTTCGTGTGACCTCGTCACCGTACCGCATAATTTAATTTTCTGTCCTAACCGCCTTGCAACTATTATTTTTTCTTAAGTTTAAAATTACCACAGTGCTCTCCCAAAATATTAACGATTACTCAGAACACACACAGAACAGACAATAAACACTCCACATCATTCTACACTGACACACATGTGAGTATTAGTGGAACGCGGATTGTGGAGATCTGGGTAAGTTGCTTTCATTTCATATACGACCCCTAATTCGCAATATTATCCCGCCTAACCAGGCTTAACACGTAGGGTGTGAAGACGCTGCGTGGCCTGGCTATAGTTTTGGTGCCTCCTGTGAGGAATGAACTCCTCATTTTCTAGAAATTTCTTCGTTTTTATCACACGTTTACGTGTAACCCCGCATTTTTCTTAAATTTTGTGATTTATGCATGTGGTAAATTTAACTATTAAATCCGCGTTTTTTTTTTTGTACCTACATAATTTATTTATTTTTTGTGTCGCCACCGCAATTTATTAATTTTCTATCATTTTGTTAATTTAAGCATTTTTATATTTATTCTTTTTTTATTTGTAGGCTATTTTCATATTTTACTATGTCTAAAGGTGTTAAGTCTCTAGGTTCTCAGCTTTCCATGCTGCACAAGTGTCGTGAAGCTTATTTTTCTCGTTTACAAAATATATTTGATAGTTCTTCATCGCTTAATACTAGTGAACGCCGCGAGGAGTTTTTATCATGCTCCGAAACTATCGATGACATTCGCAAAGATTACATGCAATGTCTTCGAGATATAAACGATACCAACACACAGCTGGATCCCGATTATTCACCAAATTTTTCGGGATGGAGTGCTTTCGAAGACCTGTATTGTCGAGTACGTCGTATCAAAAATAAATTAACACAGGTTTCATCAGACCCCGACACAGTCTGCTTTGAATCTTCAAAGCCTAGATTGCCGCCGATTGATATTCCAGAGTTTTTTGGTAATCCAACTCAGTGGGGTATTTTTTACGAAACGTTTAAAAATACAATTCACTGTAATCCAAAACTTAGTAAATCTGAGAAACTGTATTATTTACTCGGCAAGTTAAAAGGTAAAGCGCAACTTGTTTTTTCTGGCATTTCCCCCACCTCTGAAAATTACGAAACGATTTGGAAGTTATTATTATCCAAATACGAAGACAAGCGTTTTTTAGCTACTACTTTTCTCGACCAGATTTTTGACCTAAAACCTTTGCCCAATCCAGCCGGCGCAGCAATGATCGAAACTTTCATTGATAAATTCGCCGCGTCGATAGCCGCGCTAAAAGATTTAAATATTGAGAAATTATCTGATTACATTTTCATATATCTTGCTTTAAAACGTTTGGATAAGGATACTTCAAAGGCTTTCGAAATGTCCGTCCGAGATGTGGACATACCTAGCTACGATACTTTTATAAATTTCGTAAAAGGGCAGGCTAAAATCATGCAACGTATAAATCCCGGCACTTCTAAACCTACTGTAAAAATAGACGAAAAACCTAAATATGTTTCTCCTAAAATCGCTCATTCTTATTTAAATACCCATTCTGAAAACTGTTTATTGTGTAAAGACTCTCATGAGTACATTTATAATTGTCCTAAATTTCTCGATTTTTCTCCTAACGAACGTCTTCATTTCATAAAAGAACAACAATTTTGTACCAATTGCCTCAGCCAAAAACATAGGTGGAGTAATTGTAAAAGTGCAAAAACTTGTAGGTACTGTAATTACAAACATCATAGTTTATTACATTTGCATCAAACAAAGTACCCAAATATGACTAATCCAGATACAAATTCACGACTACCCTCATGCGCTCAAACTGCAAAAAGTTCTCTCGTCTCGTTCTCGACCGCCGCACGGCCCGAGCAAAACACACCTCCCGCTCACACTTCCGATGGTTCAGCTGGCAACGTATCGCTAATGTCGGCTAACTTCGCGAATGACATAAACAAAAGATTAGTTTCTCGTAGTGTTTTGTTAGGTACGGCGCGAGTGAATGTTTTAGATCGTTACGGAAACTTAAAAATGTGTCGGTGTATCATTGATCCTGGTTCTCAAAACCATTTCATAACAAGTGAGTGTTGTCGTAGACTTGGATTAAGTGTAAACCAACTCAATCGTAAAACAATTATCAAAGGATTGGGTGATAACTGTAGCAGTACAAAAGGTAAGGTTTTTATTAATTTTTCATCTCGTGTTTATCCAGATCAATCTTACGATATCGAGACGTTAGTGTTGGACAAGATTACCGATAAGTTACCGACTTGTAAAATTAACTTAAATTCTATCGATTATTTACGAGGCTTATCTCTTGCCGACGAGGAGTTTGGCCAACCAGACTGTATCGATATATTGATCGGCGCAAAGTTATTTGTTGACTTATTGTTACCGGTAAAAATTACCGGTCCTCCGCATATGCCTTCAGCGTTTTCTACCACTCTTGGTTACGTGATTATGGGCGAAGCAGAAATATCCTCGGAATCTGACTGTACTCTTTCTTATTTTTCTACCACAGATTCCATTCACGATGATCTAAGCAAGTTCTTTAAGTTAGAAGATGTTAATGACGAGCCTATTTTATCCGACCAAGATAAACAATGTGAACAATATTATACTTCTTCGACGTCCCGCGATCCCTCTGGGAGATTTATTGTTAGTTTACCATTTAATTTAGAACCCGCTCGCCTCGGCGATTCGCTTAAAATTTCAACTAAACGTTTTTATAATCTAGAACGCAAATTTACTAAATATCCCGCATTCAAACGTCAATACGACGAGGTTATTCTCGATTATATAAACCAGGGTTTTTTATGCGAAATATCGGAACCCAAAAATTATACTGAGGGTTATACCATACCTCATCATGGTGTACTACGAGAGGACAAACTGACCTCAAAGCTGAGGGTCGTTCTTGACGCCAGCTGTGCGACGGATTCTAAAGTTTCTTTGAACGATATTTTACATACTGGCCCACCTCTTCAAAACGATTTATTTAATATTTTATTAAACCTACGTCTTTTTAAAATTGCTATCACCGCCGACATACGTCAAATGTATCTCCAGATTATTGTACGTGAACAGGATCGCTCGTTTCAACAAATAATTTACCGTTTTAACAAAAATGAACCGCTTAAATATTTTTCTTTTAGCCGCGTCTGTTTTGGACTTTGTGTCAGTCCTTATCTAGCCATTCGTACAGTTCATGAGCTTGCTAAGCAGGAGCAAACTAAGTATCCCTTAGCGTCCGAGCTCGCTTTACGTGATTTATATTTGGATGACTTGGCCAGCAGCTTCATGGAGGTCCAGGAAGCTACGGAAGCCGCCGAACAAATTATAAATATGTTTTCCGCCGGTGGTTTCGAGATGGTCAAGTGGGCAACCAACTGTCGCGAGTTGTTGTCGTGTTTGCCGGAGTCATATCGTCTTACGGACCCGGTCAATCTTGACAATGATGATTCTCTTAAAGTTTTAGGTATGCAATGGCTCCCCGCTAGTGATGTATTTTTCTTTACTATCTCTCTCTCTCCGCGCTCTTGTACAAAGAGAAATATGCTATCCACTATTGCCCGTTTATGGGATATTCTCGGCCTCGTTGGCCCTGTTATCGTTTTCGCCAAGCTTCTTATCAAACAACTTTGGTCTCTAAAGCTTGACTGGGACGATACGCCGCCTGATCACGTGATCAACACATGGTCAAGATTTCAATCTGAGTTGTCACTTTTGGATCAGCTCAGGTTTCCCCGCCATTTAAATGTTTTTAAAAATAGTCGAGTTTCTATAGTTGGTTTCGGCGACGCAAGTGAACAGGCGTACGGCGCAGTCGTATACCTGCACGCCAACACCGACGGCGACTGTACCACGACGTTGTTATGTTCAAGGTCAAAGGTCGCTCCTGTAAAAACTATATCTCTCGCGAGACTCGAACTATGTGCCGCGTTATTACTCGCGAAATTAATTCGTGCTGTTTTAACTAATTATTCTCCTCGTATCAATATCGAAAATATATATGCCTTTTCAGATTCAACTGTTACTCTTCACTGGATTAATTCCTCTCCGCACCGCTTTCAAACTTTCGTAGCGAATCGAATAAGCAAAATACAAAACTTATTAGATTCAAAATATTTTTATCACATATCCGGTATCTCCAATCCGGCAGATTGCCTCTCCCGCGGATTGTTACCTTCGCAGTTTGTTACACATCCACTGTGGTTTGTTGGTCCGCCTTGGATGGACATGGACGTATATCAGTGGCCTGTCCAAAAGTTTAAAGTCGATAATTCTGATAATATCCCGGAAATAAAAACTATCGCGCTTACTTCTACTAATCTTCTGGATTGCGTAGAAGAAGATTTTTTATATAAAATCGCACTTAAATATTCTTCGTGGGGCAAGCTGCTTAGGATTGTTGTATACATTTATAGATTTTTAAAACGTCTCCCTCATAATAAATTTATTTCTACTTCTGATTATAAAAATAGTTTATCACATGAATTGTCTGAGTATAAAATAGACTGGCAATTCATCCCTCCCATCGCTCCACATTTCGGCGCTTGGGAACCTATGATTAAAAATGTCAAATCTCATTTATTCCGCGTTGTAGGTAATCAAATCCTTACTTATGAGGAAATGACTACAGTTTTGTGTCAAATAGAGAATATTATAAATTCTCGCCCGCTTTGTGTAAATTTAAGCCAAGATCCCGGGGAACCGTTGGCTCTCACTCCGTCTCATTTCTTAACACTTACCCCACTGAAGTATTTACCATCGCCGCCGGTCGAAGATACTCCGTCGCATTTATTAGAACGTTATCAGTTAGTCGATAAGCTTGTACAGTCGTTTTGGGACAGATGGTCCTTAGAGTATCTTAGCACCTTACAGACTCGTCAAAAATGGAATGTTTCATCCGACAATGTCAAACTTGGAACTATTGTTGTAATTAAACAAGATGGTAAGATCGCTCCCTTACAATGGGAACTTGGTGTCATTTCAGAAGTCCATCCGGGTCGGGATGGAATAGTCCGGGTGGCCACGGTCAAAACATCAAAGGGTTTTTATAAAAGACCCGTGGTTCGCTTATGTCCGTTGCCAACGCAATAGACATATATTATTTTCCTTCCTTTTTTTTTATTATAATTTTTTTTTTTTTTTTTTTTTTTTTGTTATTTGTTTTATTTTAGGTTTCCTTAGTTTTATTTACCGCATGCATATATTCTTGTGTTATTTTTTTTTTCTTTGTTTGTTCCTTGTTTTGAAGGATTACTCCTTCAAGGCGGGGGCTATAGACACGCCGCTAGTTGAAGCTCTAGTTTCGCTACTTACCGCGGCGTGGCGTGTACGTCTATTGGTATAAATACCGGGCGGCCGCACGTAGCAGCGCGCACAATTATTTTTCGTCCTAGTGGACATAATTTATTTCTTTCGTGTGACCTCGTCACCGTACCGCATAATTTAATTTTCTGTCCTAACCGCCTTGCAACTATTATTTTTTCTTAAGTTTAAAATTACCACAGTGCTCTCCCAAAATATTAACGATTACTCAGAACACACACAGAACAGACAATAAACACTCCACATCATTCTACACTGACACACATGTGAGTATTAGTGGAACGCGGATTGTGGAGATCTGGGTAAGTTGCTTTCATTTCATATACGACCCCTAATTCGCAATATTATCCCGCCTAACCAGGCTTAACACGTAGGGTGTGAAGACGCTGCGTGGCCTGGCTAGTAGTCAAAGCAGCAAGCAGCTTTTTTCCTCATGTTCAGCGTACGACAGATGTAAGAGTCTAAAAGACACACATTCTTGTATGTCTTAAAAATAAAAAAAACTAAACCTATTCCAAAAATATTCACTTATCACTTGATCATGTGTCGGTGTGCCAAGAACATTTGCAGTATTCAGTGGGCTGCACAGCTTTGCTGATTTGCTACGCTAAAAAACTACCAGCCCACTTGTCACATACAGCATTAACCAGCCACTTAGACATATAAAGAACTTATTAGCACTTGTCCCATTGTCTCAAGACCAAAAGGCGCAAACACATAGTCATTAGCAAACACGCCACTATATCTGGAACTCTCGAATCCCTGCAGCTTCGCCGAGATGTGGCTATACCATGGTAAGTGCTCCGAAGAACTCTATAACCTAATCCCTCCCTCTCCATTCCGCAACCGCATCACACGCACAGGTCAGAATATGCACCCACATACCGTAGTCACCATCCCTTCGCGTACGTATAAATTTGGGGACTCATACATCTGTCGTACGATAAAGATGTGGAATGCTCTTCCAGCCTCTGTGTTTCCTTCAAGCGAAGTGTGAAAAAGCGTCTAGTCAAGCCGGCATAGTGTTGGGGACTGATGGCAGTTATGAGTGTCTGACTTCAGTTGCTAACATTCATGGACCTTGCGCTCCACTTACCATCAGGTGGGCCCAAGGTCACATGTCGTGCTAGTATAAAAAAAACGTAGTCAATAGCAACAGACTCGTATTTGCGTCATTTGGCCTTTTCATCTTTTTTATATCTGATGAATATACATACATACAGACAAAGCTTATTTCATATTTATATTATTAGTATGGATTTAATAATGTTTTTCCAATATAAGTATTTCCAAAACAGAAAATAGATAAGTTCACATCTTCAACACCTTATCTGGCCTAAGATTACATCTCTCAACATAAGCTGACTATAAGAAAGGGATTTGGGACATATTGTGGACAGAATTTACTATTATTACACACAAAGACAGACTTATTACATAATGAAACAACCCATCATTTTTTTTTCTTCTACAAGGAGGTTTTTCTGACAAGTCCCGCGTTCCAGTTATAAGCCACGCTAACATCATAAACCGCCACCAAGCGTTTCATTTGAACTGTGGTACTTATTTTAGCTCCGCTAGCTTCTATAACTGGAATTATTTTAGTAATTTTTTGACAAGTAAAAATGCACAACACCAAAATCGCAGTTTAGATTTGACATTTGTTCATCTGTCAAAAAGTAAACCATTTCTGTAAAAAAATATAGCCTTCCGGTAGACTGTAAAAAAAAAATTTTTTTGAAGTTTGCATATCCGTTTTTATTTTTAATGGAACGCTTCATAATAACATTAAATGTCAGTTTTATCATACCGGTATTGAAATCTAATAGGTACTCATAGTTGAATTTAAAATATATTTACTTATTTATTGTTGTTGTGTAATTCTATATTTGTTTCATTTGTAAATCTGCTCTAGCTAAGTTTTCCTGGCAGATTTCTTTCTCAGTCAGATTAAACACTAACAGGTCACAGGAATCTGCTAATCTGATAGTCTTCTGCTAACAGCTTACTCTTTCTCTTTGGATCACTTTGCTGCTTAGTCTTTCACCACCAGGAGTTATCATGATTGAGTAATCATTCAAAATAATTTAAGTAATGACGTATCACAAATGCTTGATTAGGTTTACATGAATTAAGATATTTAAGTTATAATGTATAATTGTATGTATAGTTTATGTGTGTGGGTATAATTTTATTTATTTATTTATTTAAAAACTTTATTGCACTATGTACAAAGGCGGACTTAATGCCGCTAGGCATTCTCTGACAGCCAAACCTTTAGGACATTTAGACAGAATAGATGGTAGGTGCAATCATTAATTAAGTTATTCTTAACAGTATACTTCTGTATCTTAATACATACATAACAATATTACATACTAATACATAAATACGTAATATATAAATATATACATATATATAAACATAAATTACATCATAAATAAATAAAAATATAAAAATAAAACTACTTACATGATGAGGGAAGTGAAATATGATGTTGCTGCAACTGAGGATAGTGAGGAAATGAAAAAGAGACATAAATTTGGGACAATCTAGTTAGAAAGAAAGTGTTTGTAAACCATATTTTTGAAGATGACTCGATTTGGAACTTGCCTAATACCTAAAGGTAGGTCATTCCAAAGATTTGCAGCTACAACAGCAAACGAATTAGAGACAAAAGAGGTGTGATGGGAAGGGATGGAAAGGGTTGAGTTAGAAGAAGAGCGAAGAGTTCGATCATGGATTGAGCCTAGAAAAGTAAAGCTGTCTTTCAGATATTGCGGTAATGTATAGTATATTAAAATTAGTTAAGTAACTTATTAACTGTATCATTAATATTTCTTATTTTTTTCATCCTGCCTATCACCTTACTCGATCCCCAAGGTTAGCTGGTAAAGAATGCCTACTGGCATTATAGCTCGCCTCTGTACTATTCTTAAGTGCATTAAAGAATTTAAATAAATAAATATTTTGACTTTGACACTTTAACTAAACGCGGAGGCGTTTTTTGTCGGCTTTGCTAAACATATATATATATATATATACATACATTATATTGGAATGACTTTGTTTATTGTACAAATTATACAAAGGCGTGACATAATCTCGCTTGACATTCTCTGCCTGTCAGACCTTCGGAACAACGAAATCATTTATATGAGGTAGGTGAAATATTAAATATAAATATAATATTAAATTAAATATAAATATATATCGAACAGATGAATTGATCGCCAGTTCGTGTAAACAAAATTCGAGCAAACTAGCGCGTATCAAATAGGACGATGTCTTATGGCTTCAAAATTGTTTAGGAAAATAACTGCTATCCTGTACACAGTTTTTCAGATTTGGTACATAAGTTATGGATCGTCTCTCTCAGGTAAAAGTTAAGTTTAAATAGTAGTAAGGTGTCCTTGGAGAAATAGAGCGAATTTCCTACGGATTGGTTTTTAGGCAAGCGAACAAAAAGCCAAAGTCGTAAGTCCTTTTCGTTGAGCAAAACTTTGTAAAGGGTATTTACTGAACTTTTTCATCGACTTACGGTTGAGCTATGGTGAAACGCTGCAAGGTTATTTTTTATTTTTGCCTCGACTGCCGGTGCTTTTAAGAAGTCTATTTTAGGTATGCTAAAACCATAATGTGTTATTGATACCTATAATTATTGTTTACTTATTTTTTTCTTCTTTACTCATATTTTTCTTTTTTTACTAATTATTGTTTAACTTCACTATCTGACGTTACCTATTTATATAATCTGTGGTTTACGTCGTTGGTAACATACTTAACAATTTGTTTATTTAAATATATATGTGTGGTTACTGTTTATAAACCAAAATAAATAAAATATACTGAACACGTCACCTCGCTCGTAACCGGTACGTGGAGTCCAAGAATCTACGAATACTTTGTCTGCTTTTCTCTATACTGAATGAGCCTGCGACACCGAAATACCTCAAGAGCAAATTTGCTTTTCTCTTTTCTCTTCATGACAGGTCGTTGCGATCATCGCATAACTCTACCCTTGTTATTCCCTCACATCACACTAGTTTTATGCCCGACTCCTTAGCAGTTGTTGCCGCAAATCTGTAGAATAACCTACCCTTAGATATTCGACAGGCGACAAATAGAACATTGTTTAAAAAGATGGTTAAGAATAAAATTTGTATGTTTGGACATTTCCTAACAAAATGTGTTATGAGCTAAGTAAATAATAGATAGAGTTTGACAGAACAATTATTGTTAATCAATGGCAGCCTAATTTCCACATTTGTTATTTTCTAAAGCAAATAAATTGTTCTTTTTTATCTCTTTTGGCTTCCATCTTTTTTGTATTAAACGTTCGATTTATCGGCGTAATTAATCCTTTAAATACAGTGTTTTGCCATAAAAGGATCAGAAGCAGTACTTCGTTCGACTTCATAGACGAAAATCTTTAAACAACTTACACTAGGCATGTTGAGAGTATATAGTTTCTAATTTTCCTACATTATCCATTTTCTTGGACAGCACAGATTTTTATTTTTATTTTATTTTTTTATTTTTCGACATTAGGGTCAACAAACAGCATTGCACAGGTCTTACTATTTAACAATAATAAGATACATTAGATCATGCAATACCCACCACGTTAACCACATATTTATAATTGCATAAACTTACAGCTAATAATAATAAACAAATGTTGATAAATGAAAGAAAAAAAAAACAAAGAAAAAACTAAATAAAACAAGTAAAAACAAAGAAGAAAAAAAATTAAAAAAAAAATACCTAAAAGCTATTCCTTTAAAACCTTCTAAACACTTGTTCTGAAGGTCCCAGCAGCGGAGGCGATGATGTCAATGCGATTAGACTTTTTATTGTAAGTGTCAACCAGTCTATAGATAGGAGAACGCTTCCCAGAGTTAGTACGACATGAGTTCACTGCGAATAATTGAAATGGGTTGCATTCTCGTTGGTGAAATCCAACACTCAAGGAACTCAAATTATCAGTTGTGTCGCCCGAAAAAAAGCTGCAGCCCTATTTTGTTACCTAAGCGCAAACGAATCCGTTAACTATATATATGCTATTAAAGTTGATATTTGCACGGATGCTGTTAAGTTGGAGTGCTTATAGAGTTGAAAATCGAATAATATTTTGTAATTATGACACAAGCTCTGGCGTAAATAACGAAATCCACTAATAACGTTTGCGCTTAAGTAACATAAGGTATACCTGGGCCATCAGTTTCACAAGTGGTCCTGCTACGTTGAAGCATTTACCAAATCGCACAGGTGCACTCAGGTACTTACTTAACTAAACAAAGTTGTGCATGAAAGCTTATATTAAGTCCGCTATGACCAGTCCCGACCAGGAATCGAACCCAGTATCTCCGAGTCTAAATCCACGGACTTAACCGCTAGACCACGAAGGCAGTTAAAAGATATAGCAAATATTTATTTATCTACTCTCATATCGTAAAATGCGAATTACAAACTTTAAAACAAATTTATATTGACATACTTTATAAACATACTGCAGAAATTTAAAAATAGAATCATATTATAACACTTTTTCTCTAACAAAATAATGTTATATTTCATTTTGAAAATAGAATCATACATATTATATAACACTTATTTTTTTTAAGGCAAAGGTTCCATTACAAAAAAGTTTTGATTCCAATTTTTACTTGTCAAAGGCAGCGCCCTCATCAGAAGATAGGTTTTGGCGCCATTTCATTGTTTAGGACTTATGTATACAAAAACATGGTCATTTAAAAAAAAAAAAAATTGGCGCCATCAAAAAATCAAATACGTTTTGTTTATTTAAATGAGAGTAGATAAATTAGTGTATGAAACTGCACATAACTAGGTATTAAAACACTCGTGTATAAACCCCTTTATTACGCAACAGTTTCATAAACTACTATTTTATTACAGCATATAAACATGTAGGTATATACGAGTACCTAGACAAATATAAATTTCTAGCTATCTAGCCACGGCTTTAAGAAAACTTAGTATGGGTTAGGAAACAAGCGTCCTACTATGTGAGCGCCCAAAATATGTGAGCTTGTAATGTAGGCCGTATAATTCGCAGAAAATAAAAAAAAAACCTCAGGCTTATGTTCAGCAGTAGAGATATAGGACTCTGTGTTTTATGGTCTGTGTTATATTTTCTTGAGCAATTAGTTGATTCCTATTTCCATCCATTCCGTCCTCAGAGCGGGTCTGAGCATCAGAATAGTTTTAAAATGCAACCGCTTGCTGATTCACGGGTAGTTTATGTTTTAGCCTAATGAAAAAAAATACTGGAATGGCCGGTTTTCGAATAAACTGAGTTTCACGTTGTAGATTACTTAAATTTGATGTGACTTGATCCATGTTTCAGTAGAAGAAGAACGCGGAAATTTAAAACTGACTTATATATTTAATTTCTACGAATACTGCCTCCGTGGTCTAGCGGTTAAGTCCGTGGATACTCGGAGGTACCGGGTTCGATTCCTGGTCGGGACACAAAAATATTTATTAATGTATATTCAATTAATATTTTATTTAATTGATATATTTTTCGAGTTTGGTACGCTGGCTGGAGACATCGACGAGCTTGCCACTTGTCATGATTGGCCTATAGTAAAGTTGGCTAAATGTGAATCCGCTTATTTATAAGCGTGGTTTCTGACCACCCCGAAAGCGAAACGGTCGTGATGATACTTTACGTTTGACGACATTGATGACATTTGACATTTTGTAAGGCGAGGGGTATTGGGTGATTCAGGGACTAGGGAAGTGCTAGGCCGCAACAGGCTGTAATGATACAAATAATACTCTTTATATGAACAAAAAAAAAACAACTTTAACATATGAATCTATGTTTTTTCCACTAAGATACAAGCCAAGATATCATCAAGGCATCATAACACGTAAGTAGATAGTGTAACGATCACACTGCATGGGTTAAGGGCCAAGTAAAATGGTTTCCAGCTATTTTTCCCGCCAAAATGTGCCATATTATGGGCCGTTTGGTGAAAAAGTTGTGCGAACGCAGCATGTTTGCGGAATGTTGTCTGTATCGTTGTGATGGGATTTTTAGGGTTCGGCAGGAACATTGCCTAGGATACTTTCTACATTTGTTTAAAGGGGCCGAAAAAACTTTTCTATTTCGTTAATCTAAATATACGAGTTTTTTTTATTCTGACTACTTTAAGGAACGAACATTTTATAAATAATTAATTTATAAAATCTGTATTGTCAATAATTTATTCGAAAAAAATATTTAATTAATACTACTCATAAGGATGTAAGCCCCTCTCCGTCCGCGTGGGATCGTGGCAAGAACGATTGCCGAATTTTCCTGCTCAATTGCAATACTGATCATTTAGGCGAAAAAGATTCAGCTTTTTACCGGAGAAGACGACAAGACATGTATCGCACAAATAGATTAAAAAGTTATAAAGAAAGGCGAACGTGTTAAAATCTGTGACAAGAAAAAAAAAAGAATCAGTGTTTTCTAGGTTATAAAGGTATACTATATAATGGCAAAAACACATAATTAGCTTATTAAAATAGGGCAACGTGAGAAAAGGTAAATGATATACGTAATTTTCGAATTGTTTTTTAAGTTAAGGTATTAAAATAGTTTATTAATTGTTATTTATAAAAACTTTTTGGTTTTTATTTATTTGGTAACTTATGCTGCGGCGTCACCACTATATCTATGTCAGTAGATATTTATTAACATAATACAGGAGTCCCGTAAATCGAAATCAAGTCGGAATCGGGTGATAGCTTAAGTCTTAACTGTTGACAATTTAAAAAAAAATCTTTGATATGTATTTTTTAATTTTGTCTTTTATAAAAAAAGAAAAAATGTACACATAACAGACGGTTCTCTAACTCCTGTTGCTACAAATCATAACTTTTTTTATTATGTAATCCTGAATAGTGTTTCTGAATACTATTACCCGATTCAAGCTTGACGTCAATTTACGGGACGTCCTGTGTATTGATATATACCCAACATTTAACATTAATCTTTTTGTCTATTGGAATATCCTGGTTTAGGCCATGAGAAGTTAATAATAATCTACAGAACCTTGTAAGTTTTTCTAAAGTTACCCTTGCCCGTAATTTTGTTATAGAATTATGTTTACGTTTTAGTTTACTGGCGTATATATTTGTGAAGTGTAATGAAGAGCCGTTGTTTTATAAATTCTGATTATTTTACCAAAAATCTAATAATAATAAATCGTTTATTTCAGAACAATATCCATATTTTAGTTAGTAACACAGTACTCGTCCGTTAAAGGTTATTTTATGTCTAACGCAATTTTTATCATACACCTGGGGCAGTAGTCTCGACATTTCATTACGATCGCTTACTTATTACTTACTTATCGATTTAAGGTCCTTCCAACAGACCAATATGCGTGATCACTTTTAAAAAGTTGTTCAGAATTGTCGAAAACGTATGTTGTTTATTAAACGACGTCACAGCCTTGGATTACGTCTATGTCCATTCATAATCTTGTTGAAAACAGCATCGTAAACGCTGAATGCGATAATCGATAAAAAGTCTGCTAAATAATTGGACATTAAGTGAGTCTACCTTTAGTCTTAAAAATGTCGGAATCGTATCGATTTTATCTGTCACAGTTTTACCGTGTGACAGCAGTCAGCTGATATTTTGGCATTTGCTTCTAGTCTTCAAATTAACACATATTATTAAATATAGATACTATGAATTAGTACACATTCTCACATTTTGGACGAAATACTCGTATTGTTTTTCTTCTTAAGATGCCATCTCCTATCGGAGGTCGGCTATCATTAAGGCGATTTTGATTTTGTTGGCCGCTGTCCGAAACAAGGATCTGGTGTTCATCCCGAACCACTCCCTGAGGTTCTTGAGCCAGGAAGTGCGTCTTCTCCCCGGTCTTCTATACTTTTTATTGCACATGATGTGTCCCAAGTACTCCAACTTCCTTTGCTTTACCATTTTCAGTAGTTCAACGTCTTTGTTTATCCTCTGCAAGACAGTTTCGTTTCTTACTCTGTCCTTCCATGATATCTTTAACATTCTTCTGTATATACACATTTCAAAAGCTTCTAACTTCTTCGATTATGTTTGTCAGGGTCCACGATTCGACACCATACAGGAGAATAGAAAATATGTAGCATCGGACGGGTGGGCATCTTGTAGGAAGTTTGAGATTGCGATTGCAGAGAAGGTGGCTCATTTTAAGAAAGGCGCTACTAGCTTGTAGGAGTAATAATATTTGAAAGTCCGAGTGACTATTCAGAAATGTAGTCAATCGGCTTCCTAGGTAATAATATTACAGACATTTTAGAAATAAAAAAAAAATCAGGACCGGATTCCAGACTCAGCTTTGCGCAGTGGGAGTTGGTGCGAGAGGAATTCCGGCAAAATCTATACACATATTATAGGATAAAATGAGTTAATATGAAGCTGCCTAAGTTTTTAGTGACGTAAGTCTTTGGGACTAAACATATTGACCAAATTTAAAATTAAATATGCGGTAGGCGGACTGATGGTGGTAATCGACCGCCTCCGTGGTCTAGTGGTAACAAACGTTGCCGTGAACTCGGGAGGTCGTGGTTTCAATTCCCACCGGGGGCAAGTTGTACATTGTATAATTTGTCTCGGTCTGGGTGTTCATATGTATAATATGTATTTATTTATAAAAAAAAAGTATAATATGTAGTTTATCAACCATCTAGTTTCCGTAACACAAGCCTCGTAGCTTACCACGGAAACTAGATGGAGCTGTGTGACCTGTCTGGAAATATTTATTTATTTATTATTATTAATTTTTTCCAGTCTGCCGGGGCAGGGAAATATCCACCGTTCATGCTGATAAACTCAGTAAAGTGGACACGTTTCGGGATCAGGTTTGAATTGCCTTCATGCCCAGTCAAGTCGCCATAGTATTAGGGACTAATGTCAGTCATGAGTGTCTGATTTCAGTTGCTAATATAAGGATCTCACGCGCCTTTAATTGGCGTTCCTTAAATCCTACAAAGGTCGGTTCAAACCCACCCGACATGTACCAATGAGAAATACACTTTTCTTACGTACATCTGTCATAGATTTACAGCACCACCGTTCCCGTACCTCGGTCCCGCATCCACTAATACCAACTTGTGAAATCGTTAATAAATTGTCATTAAAAATTGACATCATATCCTCGCCAAGCCGTCTGGACAGCGTGGCGAGTGTAGGCCAAATTCTCCAGATATATGTTCTGGAAGGCCCATCTCCAGCAGTGGAGGTCTAGGACGTTGTGTTATAGGGGCTGTAATGAATGAATGAATTATTAAGTAGTTTGTAATTTATATTACTTTGTAAATTAAATTTATTACTTCGAATAAATCTTTACAATTTAATGCATGTCATTCTCCTACAATAAAAATTGCTCCCCGCCTTTGTACGTTAAAAACCCAAACGGCATAAATTAACAGAATTTACAGGTGAAATAACCTTCTCAAATATAAAGCCCCTTTCCTCCCCTTTACTTCTTCGTCTTGGGTTGTAAAGCTGTTTAATGACAGGTGTGACAACTGGTATTAAGACGAATGTGCCTTCTATATGTTGTTAACGTAAAGATTTCGTATTCGCCAGTTTAAGGTTATTTTCTAGTAGGTCAGATCTCAACCACCGAAACTACATTGAGAGCATTACCAAAACAGCGTCCAAAAACTAGGGATACTGAACAATGTAAAACGTTTTTTTCCGCCCTCACTCCGGCTTATGCTTTATAAGTACAAATAAGGTCATGCGTGGAATACTGCTCTCACCTCTGGGATGGTTCCGCTAAGTACCTTACAGATGCTCTCAATGTCCTACAGAGGCGGGCTATTCGAATAGTGGACGATACTACAGTGTTTAAAACTCTCGAATCGCTGCAGCTTCGCCGAGATGTGGCCTCCCTGAGCGGGTTCTACAAGCTATACTACGGTGAATGTTCTGTAGAGCTCCACAACCTTATCCCTTCTTCTCTATTCCGCAACCGAACCACTCGCACAGGCCAAAATATGCATCCACATACCGTAGCCACTATACCTACGCGTACATACAAATTTAGAGACTCTTACATCTTTCGCACGCTGAAGATATGGAATGCTCTCCCAGCCAGTGTGTTTCCCCACTCCTATAACCTGGAGTCCTTCAAACGAAGTGTGAAAGAGCATCTTTATAGGCCGGCATAGTGGGTAGGGACTGATGTCGGTCGTCTAACTCTGGCGTCAGTTGCTCCCATTCTTGGACTTGCGTACCGCTTACCATCAGGTGGGCGCGGTGTCACATATCGTGCTCAGTATAAAAAAATATACAAAAAAGATATATTTAAACTTTTTTAGTCCTAGTATATACTACGTGTAATTTATTAAAGAGCTAATTATTTTATATTATAATCTAGAATAAAAATAAATAGTTACGTATTTTTTATTTTAATTTTTCAGTAATAAAATATTAAGTTACGGTGCGAAGAAGCTTTCCTGAAAATATCGTCACTCATACAGAGCCTAATCAAGTAAGGTCGACGATAGCGCGAATAACTTTACCCAGCCTTTAGATATTTATTTATTTAGTACACACAGCAGTACATATATTATCACACACATAACATAGTATAATTATAACTTATCTAATATATGTACCAATTAGGTGTCACAGCATTCACCAATATAAAAAGGAGAAGAAATTAAAAACTTATTACTGTTATAACAAATAAATAAATTTAACAAAAACTATCAAATTTACAAATTAAAAATATGACTTCTAAAATAAAATTATACATTTTTCTCTTTTTTAATAGAACTAATAAGGAAACATAAAAATTGCACAAATTTGGTACCTTAAAAAAAAAAACGAAGACAAAACATAGTTACTTAAATTATAAGCTACTCAACTATTGATGGTTTGAAATGTTCGAGAACATTTTTTCTGAATACATTGTAACGGTCATTAAAATATGTCTATATCCTTATTGGCACTGCAGACACTACTGTAGGTGTTGCACATTCGGGATGTTGACAAATGTGAACCTACATTAGTTCTTGAGGGAGGACAGCACAGGATCTTGGTTATAGGACGACGTGGAATATTATAGGGTACTGTCAGGGAAATGTGTTGCAAGAGTTCGATACACCCAGTCTGGCCATTGACAATTTTATGTAATAGTAAAAGGTCATGTATGGATCTACGTGATTTGAGAGCAGTCATTTTGAAGAAATCTAAACGTTGGTTGTACGGACATCGATGTGAAATTGCTGGGGCTTTGTATGCTAAATTTGAGAATGTATTATCACGATAATATCACATAATCTTTGATAATCTTTCTTCGCCCAAAGAATCAGTATTGCAATTCAGCGGGGAAATGCAGCCAGCGTTTTAGCCACTATTCCACGCGGGCGGGACTTATATCCCTATCTTTAGTATTAATAGAAAACTTTTTCATCCGTGGTTATGTACAATGTTGATTTGTGTGGTACATTTTTGTGAGATTAAGCCCTCAGGCGTGCCGGTTGAGGCTCAACATTCTCAAGTGTTTCTCACCACTTTCACACTTACAAGATTTTGCAACAACCCTCGCTATTTTATGCCCCAGTTTCACTTGTCTCTCTCTGTGTTGTTTGTATGTGTTTTTAGTAAAAAAATACTTTAGACTGAATGCAATATTTAACTAAAACGCGTCTAAATAGATACATTCTTTATTGCACAGAAAATAATAATAATAATCGTTTATTTCCAATAAAATCCTATTTACATGTTTTTCTATTGGAGACCCACACTAGGAAGGCCGGTATTGTGGGGTCTTAATTACACTAAATCTAAAATTTACATAAATTCAAATTAAATTCTAAATACAAGAAATCAAAAATAAAAAACATTGTTGAAATTTAAGAAATTAATCGAAGGTTAATAAATACACTATATATATAATATAAAGAATAACTATAGTAAATAAATAAATAATTAGTCCTATAAATTAAATTCCAAGAATGTAAATTATGAAAGACGGTAGGTATGCACTTGATGAAAGATTATATAAGTATTAGATTTATTTTGTGATGTCAAATATATTCTCAGTTTCAAAACATGTCAAGAGTCATTAGGTCAAGGTTAGAGTCATTTTACAGTTTACCTAATAAAACTTAATTCTACATACAAAGTATGTAGAATCATAATTGATTTCGTCTTAGCTTGTAGTATGAAAATGTCTCATTACAGCAGCTATGATTCTTAGTGTATTTATTTAATAACTGTGTATGCCTTAGTATGTAATATGACAATGCCTATTTACAGCAGCTGTAATTTTAGAGAGAAGACAATTTCTAAGAATTCCATGCATTCACCGTGCGGGTGCCGGGTCCATCGTGTGTGGGTATGAGATGAGAACAATGGTGTCTCGGGCTTGCGACCGACAATAGGCTGGTTTAAGAAAAGGAGGCCTCCCTTTTTTATTTTTTTACGCGATAATACCCTCACCATCCATCATTCTACTTCTCTCCCTACCCAACCAAATACTGTATGGTTTCGTTAATGCCGTCTTGGAAGCTCGTTCCATAAATGTATTGACGGCAGACCTGCTTAGGTCCAATTCTTTCAGTAAGTGTAATAGTATAGTAATAAATTATATTTATATGTTCTACTTACAGAAAAAAAAAGTTGGCAATTTTAAAATAGCCAAATTGTATGGAGAAGCCAAAAAATTTCATTTTCGACATATGGTTACTTAGGAAAACTTTGTTTTAATAAATTTAATAAATTTTAATAAAATATAATTGTTTTGACATGTAAAAGCGCAGAATACATTATATTTATTCTCCTATGCCTATATTTTATCTACAGAAATAAACGCATCAAACGAATTACAGTCCATCTTTCACATAATTCACCAGCCAGTGTACCCCGAGTCATCCTACAACAGGCCTTGGCCCTAACAAAGCCTTCTTTTTATTTTATTGCGCTACAAGACGCTTGCCATCCACCATTTTGCTCCTAACTGAATACTGTATGATTCTGTTAATGCCGTCTTGTTGAGCTTGTTGCATAAATGTATTGAAAGCGTAAGTAGAGGCCCAGTTCTTTCGGTAAGTTTTTTTTTTGGACGTAGAAGGCACTTGTAAATACTTGATTTGGTAAAAATGAAGGAGAATACGTAAGAGCACTCGTGTTTGGTAGCGACGAGGTATCAGATTATCTTCCCACTCCAATCTGACCGTCAGTATAGCGGGACTAAACTAAATGACACCATTCATTTCGGGCAATTTTTGTACAGTAAGTAAAAGGCAATAACATTAACATTTATATAGTAAAAATAACATTGATCTTAACGATAAAGGTATCGAAATAACTATTTACATTTTTTAATTCATCATTCATCATCATTACAGCCCCTAGAACACAGCGTCATAGACCACCACCGCGGTGGTTGTAAAAACGCGTTCCTTAAATGCTACAAAAGGTCCGTTCAAACCAATAAGTAAAACACTTTTCTTATGTACATTTGTCATAGATTTACAACACCACCGTTCCCGTTAAGCCGACGGTCCCGGTTCCACTAATACTTGTGGAATCGTTAATAAATTGTCATAAAAAAAATGACATCATATCCTCACCAAGCCGTCTGGCCAGCATGGCAAGTGTAGGCCAAATTCTCCAGATATATGTTCTGGAAGGCCCACCTCCAGCAGTGGAGGTCTATGACGCTGTGTTCTAGGGGCTGCAATGATGATGAATGATGAATTAAAAAATGTAAATAGTTATTTCAATACCTTTATCGTTAAGATCAATGTTATTTTTACTATATATTTGTGTAACATTAAGTTATTTGGAAAATAAAATATGTAGTTTTCCTTTCAATTTAGATATTTTAAACTTTATGCACACCTAAACTATATAAAATAAAAGGTTTTATCTAATTAACATGTTATATTATTAGAATAATTTATATACAATACAATTTAACCCAAATCCACATACAAAATGTTATTTATTAATTTTGTTAATATTTTTTTACAAAATAATATGTATCACCATAAGGCTTACACTCGCCACGCTGGCCAGACGGGTTGCCGCGGTTAAAAAAGCGTTTTCCTTATAATTCTAAAAAGCTTAGTTCGAGACCAATTGTACCAATGAGAAATACTTTTCGTACGTACAATTGTCATAGATTTACAACACCAGCGTTACCGTGCCTTGGAGAGCAGGTAAAGCTAACGGTCCCGGTTCCACTATTACAAACTTGTGGAATCGTTAATAAATTATCATTAAAATTTGACATATTACCAGTGTGACGAGTGTAGGCTAAATTCTACAGAAATGTCTGGAAGACCCATCTCCAGCAGTGGGGATTTAGACCTCTGTGTTCTAGGGGCAGTGATGAAGTAGTTTTAGGCATATTTCGTTTTTCCAAGCGCGCATTTGCCAATATTGATTCACGCGCAAAAAAATCGTTGTATACCGTATGTATGACCGCCTCCGTGGTCTAGTGGTAACAAACGTTGCCGTGAACTCGGGAGGTCGTGGGTTCGATTGCCACCGGGGGCAAGTTGTACATTGTATAATTTATCTAGGTCTGGGTGTTTATATGTATATATTTACAAAAAAAAAGTATAACATATTAAGTTTATCAACCATCTAGTTTCCGTAACACAAGCCTCGTAGCTTACCACGGAAATTAGATGGCGCTGTGTGACCTGTCTGGAAATATTTATTTATTTATTTTATTTATAACATACAAATTGGTCCTGCTGCCTTCACTGTCACCTTCCACCCTTCTATATGGTACACTTAATCCGTTTGTACAAGCGACTATACTAAAAATCTCTAGTAAATAGACAAAATTCTACAACAATAATGTTAAATATAGGTATATGGGTAAAGCAGGGGTTCTCAAAGTGTGCGCCGCGACGAGACAAAATACTGAACCAGTAAGCAAACTCCGCAAACTCATTTGGGTACATCATCATATCATCATCAGCCTGTTCTCTCCACTGCTGGATATAGGCCTCCCCCAAGACTCATGGGGGGTAATTTGCCGTAATCACCACGCTTGCAAGGCGGGTTGGTGATCGCAGTAAGGGAGAGTTAATGACTGATAACGCTGCTGCCCATCATCAATCAATTGCTAGGAATAGGAAGGAGGGGGGGTAGGTTTTATGAGGGAAGGAAGGAGAGGAAATAAGGACCGTGATGACCAGATAGACATGAAACGTACATGCCTAGCTGGTCATCAAGGTCGACGGAACACAGGAGAAAGGTAAAGGTATTACCATAAGCATTGATTAGGATTACCCATGGCATCTTCCGCTGTTTGGGACCCCTAAGGGTTACGGTTCTCTTTGACAACTTACATATTGACAAAGAGGGCCGCTCTGGCTATCCACAACCTGCCAACCTGCTCGGTTGCATCGGAAGTTGCCTCCTCGTGGCAGAGGTCAGCTAAACAAGTTATATTATTTATTTGGGTACATATGTAGTGCATAATGGTTATCCATCGTATTTTATCGGAAAAGTTCGTATTTATTGTGCTCTCTCAATTAGCTAATTAGCTTCAGTACCATTTGACACTAAATAATAAAGTTCAATATTATTGTATAGATCACTCATTTAATAATAATTGATTGACACTTCGGTTTTTTGACGTCGTATTCCTAGTTTTCCCGATGGTAATATATTATGTACTATATCTGTACCCTTGGAGTAGAGTAAGAATTAATTAAATACACTTTTGTCGTTGTGCAAAGTGTTAAATTAATTAATATGAAATGAAATGCGGCCCACGTTCTTGCCATTATACAGCGCAAACACTATTTAAAATTAAATTAAGTTTTGTTTATAGATTACAATTTTTTTATTTAAATTTATTTTTGAAATCTAGTATATGTATTAAGTTTCTTTATACCTGGCCAAGATGATATTTTACGAATTTTGTATCGCACAAAGAGTGCACTATTGTTCACAGTGATAAATATTCTGGTGGCGGGTATAATTTTGATTGCTTCTACTCTGTTGCTATCTTCTATGTTCTTATGATGCCTGTCTCTGTCCTTTCTCTTCGAATAAATAAATAAATAAGTATTGTTTTTTATTATTGTTTTTTTTTTTTAAATTATACTAGCTTGACATGTGACCTTGCCATGGTAAGTGACGCGCAAGGTCCATTAATGTTAGCAACTGGTATCAGATAATCATCACTAGCATCAGTCTCTAAATCTATGCCGGCTAGTAATCCTGAAAACTGGGCATGATGCCATGACTTTACTGAGTTTATCGGCACGAACGGTGGATACTTCCCAGCTCCAGCAGACTGGGCACATTAACATCGTCAGTCCGCCTACCTACCACCTATTTGTTGTTCTCGTTGAAAGTATGTGCCATTTACAATGATGTCAAATTCCAATTTTGACTTTTAAGGAGAACTAATATTGTAACCTTGCCATGGTGATATTTATATAAACATAACACCACTTGAAACCAGACTTACTGTAACTTTAGTTTAATTAATAATATAATTGGCTAAAATAAATAGTAAAGCCCAAACTTATATCTTGTGGGATTCCTTGAAATTAAGCTTTAAAACCATAACATGTGCTCAGACCAAAGTTGAATTGTGTCAGGACAGCTCAGGACAATCTATCCCCAGACTCTATAATCTACAAAGGCTGCCACAGAGCCAAGAAAATGTTGTTTCATAGTACATTCATGGATGTGGCATTTACCAGCTCAAGTTATTAGCTAGCCGTGACTGAAATTAATTCAACATCTAAAACGGAGACCTAAACCTCCACTGCTTAAGATCGATAGAAGACTTATTTCTGGATTTATTAAGCCTGAGCGTATTTTGACAGTTAATTTTTGACTGTTAATTGACAGTTAATTTTTGATGCCAGAAAGCACACCACACATTATTATTATCAGCCTATGTCTCTCCACTGCTGGATATAGGACGTTGGGAGCAACGCATCATCCATCGCCCACCAGACCTTCCTCAGATCATCTGTCCATATAGCGGAGGGTCGCCCCACTCTGCGTCTTCCAATACGTAGTCACCACTCGAGAACCCGTCTACTACATCGTTCATCGGATCTGCGACAGATGTGTCCAGCCCATTGCAACTTCAGCTTGCTAATTTTGAAAGTTATGTCGGTAACGGTTCTCTGACTGCTTTCAACGTTTTGTCCTTTAGAGAAATCCTGAGCATAGCTCTCTTCATAGCTCGCTGAGCGACCTTGAACTTGTATACCTACCGTTACGTTTCTGCACCATACGACAAAACAACACCACTTTTGACTAACAATTTCCACAGTAAAGTAATACACTAATATACCTGAAAGATCGTTTCCAATTTTTGTGTGACACACACAGTTGTTCTCTTCGATCATCCTCCAATAACCAACTTAAAATTCCGCCACATTCTTCCAGCAGATGTTCAGATTCTTATACAGTATCAGCAGCTCGCCAGTGGAACCGACTACCTCTTTACATTTGTAAAGCACCCACCATCTATCATTAGTTTTAAAAATTTGCTTACCAAACACTTTCACAAAAAGCAAGACGAATCTACATAACTTTACAGAGTCCGTATATTATTGTATGTATTATTTGTACATTTATATATCCATATATATATATGTATATATTATTTATTTATTATGTAGTAGGTATAATTATGTGTTATTGATGTATATATCGGTAGATAAGTACCATAGCTTTATTATTTTTATATATATATATATTTTAGTTATAAGTTGTTTTCTCAATAAAACTCTTTGTCAAACATTAGTGGTCATGCACCCACAATCCCTGCTCACAACTCCCAAAGGTTAGCTGTTAGATAATGTTTTTAGACATTAAGCTCGCCTATGTACTGTAAAATGTTTTATTTTCTGTGCAATAAAGAATTTATCTATCTATCTATCTATCTAGCTTTTTTGTGTTCTTTACTAGAAATCTAACCTAGCAACTCTGCGTTTAAATCTACGGTCTTACTGCACTACTATGTAAACTGCCATATTAATATGATGTTGACCTGTTTGTCTGTACTACCCAGAACTGTGATGAGCATCTCTTGAGTAGGTTCGACAACGCAAATTACACTGTTTGCTTTATGTGGAAGTTAACTATATTTAACATCAAGTTTGGATAGGTCTACTTTACTACTGATTGTGTTTGGTTGGTTTTGTTGTCTTTGCGTCTTCAGGAATAATACAACCATATTTTTGACATTATTTGTAAATTTTATTATTATTCTTTTTCTCGATAGAATTGTTTGTTGTTGTTTAATGGTTCTACTAGCTTGTTCTCTTGATTGTATTGGTGGTGGCTTTGTATTTGAATTGTATTATTTTAACACGTTTTGTCTGCTGTGTTTACTACTAACTCAATGCTATCAGTGAAAATTTGTTAGGCTTTGAGTTACTATATTTCTATTGAACTTAACTAGTGAACTAAAGAAAAATACAAATATACGAGTATAATCAACAATCTTACACTCCCTTTTGCGTCTCCACCCTTCCCCACCTTTTTAAACACACACACACACACACACACACACACACACACACACACATACACACACACACACACACACACACACACACATACACACACACACATACACACACACACACACATACACACACACACATACACACACACACACATACACACACACACATACACACACACACATACACATACAATACTTTACTTGCTATTTGTGTAACCTCTTTTTCCATTCTTTTTTTGTATGATCATTATTGGAAGACACTTTCTCCTGTTATACAGCACAGCTCATGCAGGAGACCGGGTTCACCATAACGAAACAACATTATTTAGTGTTAATAAACGAGTTGTATTTTTTATTGTAGAGGCTGTAATTTTTCCTAAAAATAAATAAATAAATAAAAATAATAATTGAATTACACATCCAAAATATAGTTAATCTTGAACGTTGTACTTTCCATTCCCAGGGACGTTAAAGCTTGCTTTAAACTTACCTAATTAAACTTTGGCCTTCTAGATTTTCCTGTTTCCATAACATCAACAAACACACCTATTACTCGCTTCCAAGATAAACCTTACTCTAATTGTTTTACAATTCATCATTACAGCCCCTAGACCACAGCGTCCTAGACCTCCACAGCTGGTAATGGCCCTTCCAGGATATATATCTGGAGAATTTGGCCTACACTCGCCACGCAGGGATATGATGTAATTTTTTTATGACAATTTATTAACAATTAGATCGAAGTAGATCGCTGCTGCTACATTGATTGCAGCAGCAACCCACACTATAATAATAATAATAATATCTTTATTCAGTAAAGTTACAAGATATGAAAACAATAACATATTTTATTATGCATTATGGTACAGGAAAACAGACATTTGCAGCCGAACTAAGCCGATATGTATAGGTGTGTCCGTCGGCAGTCAACGCCCAGACACCCCTTTAAATATATTGTAATTTTCATTACAATATGAAAAAGAAACAAAATGTACACAAAAAGAAAAATAAATAAAAATTGTGTGGTTGAGGCTATGCGGCCAGTTCTATCCAATACCTGTACATTGCCGTCGGGAGCAACATGTCATTTTTGTTCATATTTTGTATGAACTTGTTCTCAGATGTGCGCAAAACAAAAATGTAATCCGAAAAAATGTAAACATTTTCAGTTATTATTATGGTCTTGCAACCATATTAGTAATCTTGTTCTTGATCTTGCAAGATTTAATACATAAATCTTAAAACAGATGTAATTAAATAAAAAAAAAAACACAGTTACTAAGTACTCTCTCCTCGACTATGGTGACGTGTGCAGCATTGATATGTCGGAGATGTTGCTCAACAAAATGGACCGTTTACTAAATGCATGTATCCGGTTCATCTATTGCTTACGTAAATATGATCACATCTCCGAGTATCGTGCTAGGTTGAAGTGGCTGCCAATTCGCTGTCGCAGGAATCTTAGAGTCCTCTGTCTCCTTTACTCTGTTTTAAATGAGCCTGCGACACCGAAATACCTCAAGGACAAATTCGCCTATCTCTCTTCTTTTCATGATAAATCTCTCCGATCTTCTCACAACTCACTTCTTTCCGTTCCATCTCATCATTCCGGATTTGTTTCGAATTCCTTTGCGGTTGTTGCTACAAATCTGTGGAACAATCTACCTATTACCATAAGGCAGGCATCTACCAGATCATCATTTAAAAAGCTGGTCTACTCACATTTTCTAAATAACTCCCAACAAAATTTGTAAGTTTTATATGTATGTTTATTATTGTGTATGTATTAGTATTTAGTATATTTATAAGTAGATTATATATAAGTAAGTTTATTATCTAAGTATTTATATCTAATTGATGTGTCACTTATACTTTCCTTGCACCTACAGTTGTTCTAATTAGTCCCAAAGGTTTGGCTGTCAGAGAATGTCTACGGGCATTAAGTCCGCCTTTTGTACGTTGTGCATTAAAGTTTTGAAATAAAAAAAATAAATAAGTACGATAATAAATTATATAATTTAAGACACGCTGCAACAAAGTTGGGGCCTCGATTCGGGCAATCTCTTTTGCGGAAACTTTTAATTTAAAAAAAGTATGTTACATTTATATACATGACATGGATTATTATTATTAGTGTATGTATTTATATTTAGATTATTATTCATGTATGTTTATAAATGTATATTTTATGTTTGTAACTGACATGTTAATTTATATATTTATTAATTTTAATTACTTTTTTAATATGCCATATGATATACCCAGTGAAAGGTATAGCAACCTTTGCATTTAGTTTAATATTTATTCTCTGCTTCTAACTCTGTACCCCAGAATTTCTTATGTCGTTCTCCCAAAGGTTAGCTGTTAGAGAATACCTACAAGGTATTAAGCTCGCCTGTGTACTTTATTTTATTTTGTATATTTTAATGTGCAATAAAGAATTTAATTATTATTATTATTAGATTTAATAAATTCATTGTTACTTATCTTTAGGTTTATTACGTTCATTTTTTTCTGTACTTACTAACTCTGTTGTTGAATGAATATTGTTTAATTAAGGATTTGAATTTTTCTTCCATACTTATTCCAATAATGCTGATTTAAATGCCCACAATACCAAAAATGGCTGCATTAGTTAAATAAATAAGAAAAAAGTAATAGGATTAAATTGAATCTCTCTATATTGTGGCATATAGAGTATGGGATACACCTCTTTTAATCAGGGGTATAATTATATTTTAATATTTTACTAGATTTATTTTTAATTTGTATAAAAACTAATTCGTGTATGGGTGGGTTGCAGTGGGCGTTAGCATGGGATAGCAAACCTAACTTGCGTAAAGTATCCAATGGAATAGCGTCTTAATTGTTTTCTATCCGAATAGTTCTGAAATGTACATCTTATTCTTCTTCTTCTTAGTCGCTACACTCTTGGCAGAGTGGTCGTGGTCGTCACTTGAGTGTCAGTGGCACGCTTAACAAGCCGTCGCCACTCGTCTCGAACTGCAGCCTTCCTGGAGCACTCATGTAGGGGGTGATCCATTGCTGCTTTAACCTGGTCAGTCCATCTCATCGGAGACCTACCACGCATTCTCTTGCCATCGACTTTTCCCTGAACTACAAGGCGCCCAATGGATGTATCTCCACGCCGCGACACGTGTCCAAAGAAAGTGAGAATGCGTGATTGCACGATTGAGACGCTACATCTTATAACCTACATAAATGCGAATGTTTTTAAGTGATTAAACAGCGTAATGAATTCTACATACGACGCCATTTTAAATAATAAATAAATAATAAATATTTCCAGACAATCACACAGCGCCATCTAATTTCCGTGGTAAGCTGCGAGGCTTGTGTTACGGAAACTAGATGGTTGATAAACTACATATTATACTTTTTTTTTTTTTGTAAATATATACTCGTACATATTATACATATAAACACCCAGACCGAGACAAATTATACAATGTACAACTTGCCCCCGGTGGGAATCGAACCCACGACCTCCCGAGTTTACGGCAACGTTTGTTACCACTAGACCACGGAGGCGGTCAATTGATTTTTTGATTGAAGTGAAATTTGATTTTTCCTAAACCCTAACGTGAGGGTTGCCAGTCTTCAAAACGAAACCATTACATTATAATTTATATTTCATTCCGAAATATTTGACGAGCATGAAGAGCTTACAGCATAGTCATAATCAAGAGAATGTCCGAACAATACAGATTATTATTTTGGGGCCAACGTATAATACTTGCAATTTGCGTTGGAACCATGTCCCATTAACGCATGCCCGACGTCAGCTTAAAATCAAATGCACATTTGACAAATAATTTATTATTTAATAATAATAATAAATTATTTATTGTACAAAACCAAACCAAGTGCAGGTACATAGGCGAGCTTACCGCCGTAAAACATTTTCTACCAACTAACCTTTGTGACCCGCAGAAGAAAATTGTTAATTAAAATTATTTATTACTATATAAATTACACATTAATTGTGTGCCTACTGGCATTATAGCTCGCCTCTGTACTATTTTTAAGTTCATTAAAGAATTTAAATAAATAAATAAATAAGATTCTATGACGGCTGGTTCTTATATTCGAATATATGTCCATTATGAATACAGTAAACACAGTTAATCTACTGAGAAATGAATTTTTGAAGAACTTGGCTATGTGTTTTATTTGCACACCCGTTTCAAAGAGATCCTTGTCTACTTAATATTCTGTTTTTTTACCGTTTATCTTTTCGTCTCATTTGAAATGAGTTAGGATTTATTTTGTCATTATAATAGCTTTTTTTCATTACCTGTAAGTACCTACTTATTTCATCACAGCCCCTGGAACACAGACCTCCACTTTTGGAGATGGGCGTTCCAGAAAATTCTAGAGAATTCGGCCTACACTCACCACGCTGGCCAGGCGGGTTGGCAAAGTAGGTAAAATATATAGATTTAAAATCTTTATTTTTTTTCTATAACAAATTAATTCAGTTGCTTGCGTTTATTGGTTTAAATCCGTGGTCTAGTGGTAGATTTGAAGTAGGTTCGTTTCCTGATCGAGAGCACAAACATATTTAATTTATTTGTGACATTTCTCGAGTCTTGTACGCTAGAAACATTGACGAGCTTGCCATGTCATGATGGACCTATATTAGAGTTGGCTAAATGTAATCTTGTTCCCGCGGCGAACGAGTGCTTTCACTCCGTAGCCACGACTCGAACGACAAAGAGAGACGGTTTATATGGTGTTAGTCCACCACACACAGTGATTCGAGCATACGACCTCCAGCGGTGGCCCTTCAGACTGGGGTCGTATCGTCAGGCGATTTTGCGAGATTCCGTTTTAAAAAAAAAGTGATTTTGTTCTTTAAAAAGCATGGTTTCTGAGTACTCTGCTAGGAATTACGGTCGTGATGATACTTGTTGACACAGACAGACAGCGAAGTCATCCAGGCCCGGATGTTCAATGGGCCTGAGGATGGGATAATTTCCCGTTTTCCCCGGCAGGATCTCGGCGCTGTTCCTACTACAACACCGCCCGTGTGGCTCACGAATCTAGTCTTCTAGATTTGTCTACTTTAGTTCTTCTACCAGAGCGCATCCCTAGATATTGGCCTCTCTCTGTATCTTGCTTATCATTAATCATCAAATGCCCTACTTGACATAAAAAATTGGCTTCATAAAATGTGACGCAACAATATTTCCTTGTCAAAAAAACAAATAGATATAAAAAAGAAATTACATATTCAACTTTGACGCTTATGATTTTGTCAAGAAATTAAAATCACATAATATTCACAAATAAATTTATTATTTATCAAAATATATCTATAAGCTTAACTAAAAAGCGTCTAGGCATTATTATAAGCGGCACAAGATTAAAAATCACAATATTTTCCACGAACACGCAACATTAGCTCTTACCGTCACATCGGTGGGCGTAATATCACATGTCGTGTTCCTAGAAAAGTATAAAGCTAGGTACAGGAAGGTAAAAGTATTTGAAATTAAGTTAAAATCCATGAGCGAGTTAATTTTGCTAACGTTCTTTGCGAAATACCTTGAAAGCCTTTTCGCCGTGTCACCCTTCAGTGTGTCTTAGCTGCAAATAGCCTTGGGTGAGTTCTCAATGGAACCTCGACGATGCGCGATGTTCAGTTGGGACATACTGGTATGTTTGTTTAAAATTTTCTCTTAGAGAAAATTTCTCTTTAAAAGTTGCATTTTTGAGTCAGTCTTAGTCCCTGCTGCATAAAAAAACCGTGGTATAGTAATATAAAATCAAAATATTTATTTCCATAGGTTATCTTGTAACAACTTGGATATTGATAATTAAAATTAATATAAAACAAAAACATACAAAATATATAAACAAACATAAGTTAGGTAATCATGGTTGGACCGTAACGGGTAAACAATCCAGATTTATGTGTGTTATAATAGAATTATTGTCATAAGCAGGGTAATTGTAACTTAATAACTACTAATAAGATCGTGGCTGTAAATAGGCCGTGTCAACTAAATATAAATTCGTGGCTGTAAAAGGGCCGAGTCAGCTTACAATCTAACAATAATAATAAATATGAAATCTTAATACTAGTTCGTGGCTGTATACGGGCCGTGTCACCATACAATGTAAATAATAATAATATGTCAATTAAGCATATATTCGTAGCTGTAAAAGTGCACATGTAGTATATAATAAGTTATACAGGGTTACCAGTTAAGTCGACCTAGATCTGTTAAGGCCGTGTAGTATTTATCGTTTCTGATTGATTTGACTATAAAACACCGTACCCTAAACCTAACCGTTTTCGAAATATTAGTTTTTTATTTTTTATAAATTATGTTGATTTTATTGCTATTTAATTAAATATTTTGAAACATGGGAGACTTATTATTATTGTTATTTGATTTTTACATACATACATATCTTTACGCCAGATCCCTTGCGGGGTAGGCAGAGATAATTGAGCGCCATTCGACACGATCACGACATACCTCTTTCGCTTCGTCGACATTCATTAACCTCTTCATACATGCCCTTTGGTTACGAAGACTTTTTAATGCACCTTCAGTAAGTGTTTTATTTATTTGATCGTGATATGTCGGTCTGCCAGGGCCTCTTTCACCCACAACTTTCGCATTATATATCTGGTTCGTCAATCTTTCATCGCTCATCCTTTCAACATGCCCGAACCATCGTAGCATGCCTTTCCTTATTTTTGTCCCTATGCTTTCCTTCATACCAACCCTTTTCCGTATTTCGACGTTACGTATGCGGTCCGCCAAAGTGACGCCACATATCCGCCGCAACGACCGCATTTCTACTGCATTAACCCTACTCTCATGCTATTCTGACGTATCCACGTCTCGCTTCCATACATCAGTGTTGGTACCCAACATGGCATGTAAAATAACAATAACAAAAAATTATTAATTATAATATTAATTATTATTAAGACCCTAATAACAAAAATTGTACGCAAGTTAATAGGTCGTAGTAGACGTGTAAAAGTTTATAAAAAAATATAGAAATTCTATATTCTTTAAAGGATACCAAAACAATTAAAATTAAATTAATACAGAGGAGAAATGTTTATTATTTATTAGGTTTAGTTATATTTATTTTAATTTTCATTTTTAAAGTAAAGTATCAACACAGTACCTAATAGTACCGCAGGAACCGTTTTCCCAGACCTGACCCCCTGTGACTTTTTATTTCCGAAACTGAAGAGGCCTACGATTGAGGAGATTAAGACTGCATCGATGGAGGAACTGAACAAGATCACAAAAAATGATTTTTTGAAGTGCTTAGAGGATTGGAAAACACGCTGGCATAAGTGTATTATATAAGAGGGTAATTACTTTGAAGCGGACAAAATAAATATTCATGAATAAATAATACTTAAAAAAAAAAATACCAAATTCTACTTTTTGAACATATTATATTTGACTAATAAAATAATATCACGACATTATATAATATAAGTTTTATGTAAAAGAATAAAAGTCTCGATTCTTTTGTCCCAATTTCCATGTCCCAGAATTTCGTAATCGAGTATAAATTATTGTTGACGGATCGTTTCCTTGAATTACGTCTCACATGGTTGAGAAAATTCTGTTTTTGGAATTCATTAATTTCGTCACTCGAATTTATTTGCTTTTCGTTTCCCCTTTGTCGTGCTTTATTATTCGCAATTTGCGCTTTTCTTACAGCTTTCAATAATCTTATTGTTTCACTGACAACAAAATAACCAGATTTTTTATGAATTTAATTCAATATTTTTTAAGTAGTAGGTAGGTAGGACAGAAGATGCTTCTGTCCGTTATGGAATAGTATTATAGTATCTTGATCTGTGTGCTTAGTGTAACATGCAAGTTTCGGAAAACGTAACTGCTGTAGTTACGTTTTTTTATTAGACATTGCGTGTTATTGCAAGTTTGGCTATAATAACAGGCAATGAACATCGAAAATTCAGTAAAAAAACTCTACTACTATAGTTGCGTTTACGAAACTTCACTGTCACACTAGGCATACTGGTCGTCTAACTATACATACCTTTACCTACTTTTTATGTTGGTATCATAACTTAGTCTAGAAGTACATAAAATATTTATACATATAATATATATTTATTTTATTATTATTTGTAAACACTAATATTTTTAATTGTAATTTTAATACACCCTTTGTACAACTAACAAATAGCCTTAAGTACTGTATTAACAAAGTGTATCATTATGAAACTGTTGTACTTATGCAATAAAAATATTATTATTATTATATATTATTATTGTTATGTAAATAAGTAGTAGGTATAGCAAAAATACATACCTATAATGTTTGAATAATAACGTTAATTT
Source organism: Tinea semifulvella (assembly GCA_910589645.1). Lineage (NCBI taxonomy): Eukaryota > Metazoa > Arthropoda > Insecta > Lepidoptera > Tineidae > Tinea > Tinea semifulvella. The sequence continues at coordinate 5,845,925 of OU342604.1, forward strand.
GACATATTTAAATTAAATCTAATTAAAAGTAAAAATGCCTCCGTGGTCTAGCGGTTAAGTCCGTGGATTTAGACTCAGGTAAATAAATACATTTAATTATTTAATATTTTATTTTGTGATATTTCTAGAGTTTGGTACGATGGAGACATTGACGAGCTTGCCACTTGTTATGATTGGCCTATAGTAAACTTAGCTAAATGTAAATCCGCTTATTTATAAGCGTGGTTTCTGACCACCCAAAAAGGGAAACGGTGTGATGATACTGATGGCTTACGCCAAATTTGACCGCCTCCGTGGTCTAGTGGTAACAAACGTTGCCGTGAAAATCGTGGGTTCGATTCCCAGCGGGGGCAAGTTGTACATTGTATAATTTGTCTCGGTCTGGGTGTTTATATGTATTTATATTATATGTATATATTTACAAAAAAAAAGTATAATATGTAGTTTATCAACCATCTAGTTTCCGTAACACAAGCCTCGTAGCTTACCACGGAAATTAGATGGCGCTGTGTGACCTGTCTGGAAATATTTATTATTTATATTTATTTATTTAATTTCATCAAAATTGGTCCACGATTATAGCGTGAAAGACAGACAAACTGACCCAAATACAGACAAAGCTTTTTTTACAATTATAATATTAATATGGAAGTATGAATGTCTAAAATGAAGCCATTAATCGTAGAACCAGTTGATGTCGTCAAATCCGATCGTTCATAGAACCCAAATCTCTCGCCACTCCGTGAGATGTCAGCCGAGCACTTTGCAGCCGCCTACTGACATTCAAGCGACGATGTAAATCGTGTCCACTTACTAACAGACCGATTGAAGGCTTTGAATTAAAATTTTGATGTTTTTTATAACTCTCTCCTTTAATTTGAAGGTTTGCGGTTCGAACTCTGTGTATTAATAAGAAATACACTTTTCTTATATAGCCGTACATTTGTCATAGATTTATCTATCTATATGTTTTAGATTTCTCTAGTAATATGGTCTAGGACTATCTCTATGTCATTTCAAATAATAGAAAAAATAATATAAAAATAATATCCAATTATAATAATTTATTCAGCTTGCTCAAAGATCTTAGCAAAATGATAAACGGCATAAATGTGAAAGAATACGTCTACCTTGGACAGACTATTCAGCAAAAAAGTCGACAGATGTATTTATCTAGGATGGCGGTTTTCGGGAAACTTCGGCACATCCTTTCATAGTCCATACCACAATAACAATAATAAATTAATAATAATAAAGTATTTATTGTACAAAACCAAAATAACTGCAGGTACTTAATGCCGTAAATGCATTTTCTACCAACTAACCTTTGTGACTGAGATATGTAATGAGCGGGTGCAGCAGAAGAAGTTGATAGTTAAAATTATTTATTACTATGTTAATAATAATAATAATATATTCAATTTAACAGATAATTACAATCCATTTTTGCTTACATTAATGTTAGTAAACTAAAATTTTATGTTAGTGCCTTATTAATATATATATACTGTATTGGACTAATATTAGACTGACTGTTATGCCCTGCACTACAAGCGTAGCACCATCTTGGGTGCTCACAGTTTAAGCCCCGAGGAGGTGCGATGCGTCGCTCCTAAGCCCATACTAAGGTTCCTTGAAGCCGTAGGGCTAGTGAACGAACTATAATCTAGGGAGGTCACAATAGATCACTATTGGTCGCAGTGACTTGGAGACGAATAGACCCACCCTATTTCACAAATAATAATAATAATACTGTATTGGACAGTCCACTTTATCCGATATGACCTTAAGCATATTGTAGGTGCTGCCTCTAATTCTATTGACTAGAGATGCAGTGCGTTTACGCATGATAGCAGAAAAACTATCAACACGATTCTCTGCAAACATTCCGGACGCACTGCAATAACGTGGCAGCCCCAACAATACCCTGAAACCATTATTATACTGGACTCGCTATATGCTCGCTGCGCATAGTTGACCCACAGACTGCAGGAGTAGAAGGTTAAACAAACATTACAAACATATAGTACTTATACATAAATGACAAAAGTCTTCAACCAGTGCGTCCTCCCCGTGATGTCGTACGGGGCAGAAACGTGGACACTGACAGTGGGTCCCGTCTACAAATTAAATTACGATTAGCGAACTATGCTTGGTATTTCTCTGATGGACAGAATCCGAAAGGTTGATATTCGTTAGAAAACCAAAGTTACAGATAAGCATTTAAAATTAGCAAGGGTTCTATAGTGGATACCACTAGAGGGACGACGCAGAGTGGGATGACGTAAAGAAGATTGCTAGCGGAGGTTGAATGAGGGTTGCAAAAGACAGCGTGCTGTGGCGATCCTTGGGGGAGGCCTAAATCTAGCAGTGAAGAGACACAAGCTGATGATGATGGTGAATAGTTTATTGATGGTATTTATTTATTTATTTTGAAAGAAAATCTTACAGCTAATACAACAAAATTAAGCAAATAAAGTAAAACAAGTAAAAGGCCAAAACAGATTTTTAGATGTAAACAAAGTACATAAATTAACACAATTATAAAAAGAAAACAGCTCGGATATAAAAATAAGATACTTATAAATTAAAAGATACACAAGTTAAATAGAGTTAAAAAAAAAAACTGTCCATAGTATATATAAAGTATAAATCAAAACTAAAACAGTGGAAATAAATGAAAAGTGTGAAAAGTGGTATATGTGAGATTTGTGTGTGTGGGTGGGTGCGTATGATGTTCATGAAGAGTGAATGGGCAAACAATAAATTTAGTGAAATAAAAATAATATAATTTTAGGTATTTTGGTTACTAAATTTACCAAAAGAATATTTAAGCACGGCATTTTTGAAGGAGGCTTTATTGCCACGAAATAAATCCATTTCTGCATATTTATCATTAAACAGCCGAGCTAAACGAGGGATCACCGAGTTCTGACCATAGTTAGTACGGGACGACGGAACAAAGTGGTATTGCTAGTACAGAACATGTGTAAGCTAATAAAATTTAGTAATGACATTCATTGATGTCAGGCGGTAAGAAAAACGCCGGGTCAGCTAGTACTTAATAATTATAATAGTAATTATGACTTTATGTATGTCAGATAATAAATAAAATTATAATTTTGTGACAGTACAATGACCGTGTCATCTTATATTCTAATAGTATTAATGTTAATTAATATTCGTTGCTGTAAAATGGCCTAATAACTTTATTCAGTATATTTTACAAGATATGAAAAACAACATTGTATATCATCATGCATTATGGTACAGATAAACAAGCAATTATTATATATATATAGGTCTGTCCGTCGGCAGAAAACGCCCAGAAACCCTTTGAATATTAAGGTATACTTTACGAGTATATTTCAAAAACAAAAGAAACATATTTTTATTTATTTATTTATTTATTTAAAAACTTTATTGCACTATGTACAAGAGGCGGGCTTAATGCCGCTAGGCATTCTCTAGCAACCAACCTTTGGGACAATGAAACGATTTGTGTTGTGAGGTAGGTGCATATATAGTAAAAGAAATTCCTGATTTATTCTGTGAAGTGAATATCAAATAAAAATGATACTATATTCTTGACCGCAAAACTTGTCTGTGGGAACGATGCAAATGACCCATCTGCATTATTTTAATTAACATTTTCTTTAAGCTCTCTTGCGATCTCTTTACAGACACGCGAGATTCGAATAGACGCGTTCAGCTTGCGTCCGCGTTGACTTTTCCAGTAGCGATACGTAGAGTTACAGCAATAGGTAGATGTATGTAAACCTAGGAAATAAAATTTAAATTCAAGTCTTTCAAATTATTATATATTCGCAATAAAAACATTAGGTCCTTGGTGTTTAGAATCAAAACTTTTTACTGAGAAACTGGGGAAAAAAATTGTAGAAGTGTGGAGAAATAAAGGCCCAAATAAACACTAACTGTGGTAAAATAAATATAATTAAATTCACAACACAAATTAGGACATTTTCCGAAATCTACATACTGACAACCTTATATCATTGAGACTTCAAGATTTACATATAAAATATGGTAATTAATCTACTTGTTCCACAACAAGAAGTTTCTGGAGATAGTAGGCCTAATAAATATTTAAAACAAAAAAATCTAGAGCAGTACAAATAAAAAGGAAAGTATCATCACGACCTTATCTCTTTCGGGGTGGTCAGAAATCACGCTTTTAAAGAAGCGGATTCATATTCACCCAACTTTACTATAAGCCAATCATGACAAGTGGCAAACTCGTCGATGTCTCTGGCGTTCCAAACTCGATAAATATCACAAATAAGTTAAATAAAATTCGCCGTGTTACAATATAAACCAACTAAGTTAGATAGGGATGTTGAAAGAAGAGAGAACGCGGGAAATAGTGTTAACGGTGCCCTGGGGTCACTGATCGGCAGTCGAAATGTCAGTGACAAAGCTCGGCTCGCCATACACAATGCAATGTTAGTACCAACACTTATGTATGGAAGCGAGACGTGGATATGTCAGAATACGCATGAGAGTAGGGTTAATGCAGTAGAAATGAGGTCGTTGCGTCGGATATGCGGCGTCACTTTGGCGGACCGCAAACGTAACGTCGAAATACGGAAAATGGTGGGTATAAAAGAAAGCATAGGGACAAAAATAAGGAAAGGCATGCTACGATGGTTCGGGCGTGTTGAAAGGATGAGCGATGAAAGTTTGACGAACCAGATATATAATGCGAAAGTTGTGGGCGAAAGAGGCCCTGGCAGACCGAGACTCACATATCACGATCAAATAAATAAAACACTGGCTGAAGGTACATTAAAAAGCTTTCGTAACAAAAGGGCATGTATGAAGAGGATGATGAATGTCGACGAAGCGAAAGAGGTATGTCGTGATCGTGTCAAGTGGCGCTCAATTGTCTCTGCCTACCCCACAAGGGATCTGGAGTGAAGATATGTATGTATGTGTATGTATGTATGTAAGTTAGCCATTTTTGCACAAATTTATTATGCACATTTAATTATTTTTCATTTGCGTTTTCGGCTAAAACCGTTCGTTTAATTGCTTTTAAGACCCACTATCTTCATAACTAAGCGTCACAGTGCTTAGTCAATTTTATCACTGGAAAAAGAAAAAGTTTTTAAACTTTAGTTGTAAGAAACTAAAATATAAATAGTTATGTTTTCACTCTAACCCGGCGAAATGATTGTGTCCCGACCGGGAATCGATCAAAAGACTTAACCGCTACACCACGGAAGCAGTTTTAAAATAAAAAAGTCATGCATATTGCAATTTATCGCTGCCATGAACGCCACCGCAGATGGAATTTGAACGCGTTGTTTTGAATTTCCCTTCACGGATTTCTTTGGCGAGAAAGGAAAAAAAAACCACTGTGCAGTGGAAAGGAAAATTTATTCTGTCACAAACACTCGAGTCGGGACATGGTGAATCCTGTTAAGTAAAGTTAATGTCTGGACATTCGCCTCATTAATTTAACTGTCCCCAAAGACCTACATCTAAGAAGCACTCCATATAACAATTAAGAAAAATATGGTCAACGGTTTTTAATATTTTTTATCTCCATCATTGCATTAATTATATTTTATTATTATTATCACTATTTAAGGCATATTACCAAAGTTTTTACTCGAGCAGTCTGTGGACGAAATACACCCGCCGGGTAACCAGCGCGCTGCGCGTGCAGTATAACAGCGTGTTCAGTATGCTGCTGCGGCTGCCGAGATTCTGCAGCGCGTCTGGAATGTTCGCTGAAGCCCGTACTGATGGCTTTCCAGCGATTATTCGCAAGAAAGTAGCTTCTTTTTTCCAACGCGTGCGGAACAGTAGCAACAGTATCCTGAGCATCATTGCATCTCGCCATGACTGCCCGATCCAAGATCATTGGGTTAAGATTATGTTGGGTGCGTCAGTATAGGTTAAGAAGTTAGGTTTAGTATGTAAATTAATTGTAGTTTTAGGCTTAAAATGTGAGTATTTTTATTTTATTGTAAATTGTGTTATTTTATATGGGTAATGCCTGAAATAAATGATATTGAATTTGAATTTGAATTTGAATTGCAACCCCTAGGACATATAGACCTGCAGCGGGATTATGTTCAAAGGAGTCTAGGGACCAATTTTGATCAAAACTAAAAAAAAAGTAAAGAAAGTAACACTACCGTTTCCCTTTCGGGGTGGTCAGAAACCACGCTTATAAGTAAGCGGATTCACATTTAGCCAACTTTACTATAGGCCAATCATGACAAGTGGCAAGCTCGTCGATGTCTCCAGCGTACCAAACTCGAGAAATATCACTAATAAATAATAATTAGTTAATAAATATAATGGGGAATATATAAATTAGTTAATAAACATGGGGACCGTCAGCGAGGCGCTTGGCCAAGGAGTTGTCAAAGCGGCTGACAGAAAGGTCTGGAGACAGGAACGCTGGCAATTATTTTTGCCAACGTATTAACCTCGCTATACAGAGGGGAAATGTTGCCAGTCTCCTTGGGACTATCTCGGATGGGACGTCTCTAGACATTTTTTATTTATAGGTTAGTTTATTTTTAATTTTATTATTTAAGTAGTTTTTAATTTATATTTAATGTACTTGTAATGTTATTAACTTCGACTAATAAATTAAATATTATTTAAATGTATTTATTTACATTAATAAATATTTTTATAAACATTTTTATTTATAGGTTAGTTTATTTTTAATTTTATTATTTAAGTAGTTTTTAATTTATATTTAATGTACTTGTAATGTTATTAACTTCGACTAATAAATTAAATATTATTTAAATGTATTTATTTACATTAATAAATATTTTTATAAACATTTTTTATTTATAGGTTAGTTTATTTTTAATTTTATTATTTAAGTAGTTTTTAATTTATATTTAATGTACTTGTAATGTTATTAACTTCGACTAATAAATTAAATATTATTTAAATGTATTTATTTACATTAAAAAATATTTTTATAAACATTTTTTATTTATAGGTTAGTTTATTTTTAATTTTATTATTTAAGTAGTTTTTAATTTATATTTAATGTACTTGTAATGTTATTAACTTCGACTAATAAATTAAATATTATTTAAATGTATTTATTTACATTAATAAATATTTTTATAAACATTTTTTATTTATAGGTTAGTTTATTTTTAATTTTATTATTTAAGTAGTTTTTAATTTATATTTAATGTACTTGTAATGTTATTAACTTCGACTAATAAATTAAATATTAATTAAATGTATTTATTTACATTAATAAATAGTTTTGTGTATAATTGTTTTTTGATCTTGCGCCGGTAGCATGCGCAGTTTAAAAAAAACTGCACCGGTCTATTCCTCACACGCTCCGGACTACCTGCGTAAACCTCTCGGTGGACCGTAGTGTGTATGGCCGCCATAATAAGATAATACATATTTATTTCATATAATGATGTAGTTTTAGTAACTGCCTCCGTGGTCTAGCGGTTAAGTTTGTGGATTTAGATTCGGAGGTACCGGGTTCGATTCCTGGTCGGGATACAAAATTATTTATTAATGTAAATAAATACATTTAATTAATATTTATTTGTGATATTTTTGGAGTTTGGTACGGGAGACATCGACGAGCTTGCCACTTGTCATAATTGGCCTATAGTAAAGTTGGCTAAATGGGAATCCGTTTATTTGTGGTTTCTGACCACCCCGAAAGGCATACGGTCGTGATGATACACAGAATTAAAATTAGGTAAATATTTAGTCCCATGTCTTTACATTAAGTCTCTGAATGTCTGTTTTTATATTGCGTCTTTTTCGTGATATTCTTTATTTCCTAACTCATTGTTTAATTTTATAAATTCGTCTTTAAATAAACAACCTATTTAATTCGGTAGCATAATAATAATACGAACCTATACTATTTTAATTTTTGTTTGTTGTTTTTAGTTTATATAAGTCTTGTTTTTTTTATTACTTTTTTTTTCCGCTACCTACTTGAATAGGCTCAGTATGTCTGGCGATATTTTTAAGAAAACTTATCCCGGTTCCACTAATACCAACTTGTGGGATCATTATTAATATGACATAAATTGACGTATGTCGCAGCATCGTCCGGGACAAAGTGATCCGTGGAGGGGGTCACGACCCTCAGCAGTGAGGAGAAAGACGCAAGGAGGAGGAGGATAAATTGACATCAGACCCTCGTCAACCCGTCTGGCCAGCGTGCGAGTGAAGGCCAAATTGAAGGCCCATCTCCAACAGTGGAGGTCTAGGACTATGTTCTAGGGGCTGTAATGATAATGAAAAGGGATAGATAGGGCAAAGTTATGGGACGAATAGAGAGATCTCCTATGAAATGAGGAAAGATAGTTAAATTTGTACTTGAGGCATCTAGGTGTCGCAGGACCATTGAGAATAGAAAAGAGTAAACTGAGAACTCTTAGATTCTTGTGACAACGAATAGGTGGTCACTTTAACTTGGCGCGATACTCAAAGATGTGATTATATTTGCGTAGAATAAATATGAACCGGATACATACGTCTCATAACTCTCTTCTTTCTATCCCTTCGCATAATTCTAGTTTCATTTCAAACTCGTTTGTCGTTGTCGCCACTAATTTGTGGAACAATTTGCCTCTTAGCATCAGGCAGGTAACCACCAGATCGCTATTTAAAAAAATGGTCTATTCGCATTTCCTATCGCAATAAAGCTAGTATATTATTATGTATGTATGTAGGTTTATATGGGTATATAAGTATGTATTAGTACGTAGTATATTATATATTTATACATCTAGTTAGTTATTAAATATTTTTTTATTTTTTTTATTATCCTTTATTTTTGCACCTACTTTTCAGTAAAGTGTTTAAAGTTATCCCAATGGTTGGCTATGATAAAATGTCTTGCGGCATTAAAGCCCGCCTTTGTCTTTGTGCAATAAAGTATTAAATAAATAAATAAATAAGTAATACCGTAATAATGGTATAATTTTTAATTTATACCATACACTCTGTTCAAATCATTTTCAAGATTAATTTATACCTATATATAATTAGATGGCATATTTGCGTAGACAAAAAAAGAAACGGACACATGCGTTAAGTAACGCATTTAGTAGTAACTTGTTGAGCAACATCTTCTAAAGATCGACGCTACACACGTCATCATAGTCGAGGAGAGGTTGGAAAAGTCTTTGGGCAAGAGTTATTTTAGCTTTTATTGGCAGATTTTTAAAGTTTGTTGAGTGACTGTAGAGAAGCAATTATTTTTTGACTAGTATTGTTAACTTGGATGGTTTATTGGATGGATGTTATGGTAAGCGTTCTTACAACTATAAGCTATCACAACCCATTGTGTTTTTTTTTTTTTTATATATTTAGTTATTATCATTTATTTCATACAAAACCTAAAATCTAAATTTAACCTAAAAAAATAATAATAATAATACATAGAAAATAAAAATTAGATACAAAAAAAAATCGCTGTCTCGTGGCACGGTGCCCAATACACTAGCAGCATTTCCCCTTTGAACTATAATACTTAATTTTTGTGAGAAAAAACTGCCAGCGCCATTGTCACCAAAGACGTCAATGAGCCTTGGAACAATTTCTTTATAAAATGCTTTCAGTTCCGACCCCCACGGGCCCATCGTTTCTACAGCAAACGTCGAAAAAAAGTAACTATTGCAAATCGTTTCATATTTTCGACGCTTGCTGATCTGCGCTTGTTCCGCTCTAACAGAAGTTCCTTGAAGGTGGGAAGGGGCTAGGGAATCCCAACTTAATTGGAATTAATTATACATTCGAAAGAGTAATATTTTTGTTAATTTCTACATCACAGCTAAATGGGTATGGATAAATTTTTCGAGTCTCAAGCGATGTCGGATATTTTTTTTGTAATATTTTTCATTCAAAAAAGTTTTCAATTATGGAGCATTGTAATTTATTGGCGTAATTATGAGGACGCCTACAGGCCCCAACCAAAGCTACGTAACCTCTCTGAACTTTCGCTGAAATCGACAACCGCGGTGAATACGCCAACCGTGCCTGCAAATAGTGTGCGTCAATGTAGCTGACCCATCTATAAACATATCTGTGTTCGATCGAGGTGTTAGTCTCCTAACAGAAGTAGCACGTAACAATGGATTAATTAGTACGAGCCGGCACGGCGGAGGCCGCGAAATATCAGCGTGATTAGGCTATGAAGTAGCGTGCCATGCGCCGTGGAGCTTTCGGAGATCAGGAGTGCAAATGTGCCAAATTTCTTACAAGTGTAAATTTTTGCCTCTCTGCCCGTACGAACATTACGTCGACCAGACGACGCAAGTATTCGTCCAGTGTTTCCATCCGCTGATGAAATCGTTTCTCACGTATCGCGTTGCGCCGACTATAGTACGCAGCGCAAGGTTTTTCTGCGCTTGCAAACGACATCAAAGGGGTCAGAGACGTTGGGGCGGAGTTTAGGGTGATGATGATGATGATGATACTTACGAGAACTTTAATTTTTATTTGATGCTTGGTCCCATTACGTTGACGATCGCCAAATAACCGCGGCAGTAGAGCGCCATCGTTGCCTGTAAATCTCATTCGACAAGTGACAGTTTCCGGTGCTGATAACGTGGTGGAAATTTCTCCAAACCACTGGGCTATTAATAACCGTTCGATTATCGTCACTTTGTGGATAATTATGCGCGCGAATTTGTTGCTGCCTTCGAACTTACAATTTTGTAGCTTCAGGTGCATTATAACCCCAATGCATCAATATAATTTGTGATATAACAAATCAGATCTGATCTGACCAAAGCAAACCAAAGCAAACCAAACGAAACAAAACGAAACCGAATCGAGTCGAATCGAACCGAACCAAACCAAAACATAGTTTCAAAATATTACGTGACTGGGCAAGTAAGTAAGCAAGGAGGCAGTAATAACAATGCTACTATAACATGGTTTTATTGTTAAATCCGGATGATCCAAACCTTTTGGCATTTGGATCAGCAGGTTAAAAAGATAAACCGCTATTGTATGCCCGTCATAACTGGACAGGCTTTCAGTAAAGTTCACGACCCTTAAAAGGTTAATATTTTAATCTTTATTCTTTTTTTAACCTTTACCCTTATATATATATATATATAGAAGACCCGTCTTGTTTATTCATAATAATAATAAAATAAAATAAATAAAAAAGGGTCTCTTGGCCTTACAATGATGATGATGAAACTAAGTGCGGAGGAACAACCGTCATCACAATCACAATAATAATTTATTATTATTCTATTAGTCGCCAAGCCAACTACCTCCGTGGTCTAGCGGTTAAGTCCGTGGATTTAGACTTGTAGGTACCGGGTTCGATTCCTGGTCTGGACCTACCTTACCTACCTTAAAAGACGAATTAGGAAAGCGAACACCGTCTTTAAAAATAAAAAAGGTTTAATTAATAGAACGGCAATTTTGAGATCACCATATCTTTGATATCGCTTGGAAATCTATATTTGTACACTTAAAAGCTGCTGACTTCGGTAATATATCCAGAAAATATTAAATTTCGTAACAAAAATACAAGTTTTCTATGCAATTGACATTTCTATTAGGTACCATCTATCATTTGTTTATTTTATTTTTTATTTTATATTATTAGCTAAACCATACAGCACTTAACATTATAATTGGTAGAATGGTAACAATTTGCCTTTAGAGGTGCACATCATGTGCCATCTATTGTGATAAAAAGTTAGTGATACACCCCATTAAGGGTTAAGCGGTAAATTTGAATTCCATTTTACGAATTTATAGGTTTGACCAAACCAATCACAAATGCAGTCAAGAAGTAGAAAATTTGGATAAAACAGAAATAAACCCGAAATCGAATCTGAATAATAAATAACGAACAAGATTGTTTCCTAACACAAATTACTGGAAAATTAAACTGAAATCGTAAATAAATTTGAACCGATTAACTTTCCTTTAAGGACCAGTAGCATGGGACAAGCAAAGTTAATTATTTTCTACTTTAACAGTAACTATTTAGAGTGTTGTGAAGACCACAGTGTTTGAAGACAAAAGTCTTCAACCAGTGCGTCCTCCTCGTAATCTCGTACGGAGCAGAGACGTGGACACTGACAGTGGGTCTGGTCCACAAATTCAACGTCGCTCAATGAGCTATGGAGAGAGCTATGCTTGGTATTTCTCTGATGGATAGAATTCGAAACGTTGAAATTCGTCGGAGAACCAAAGTTACTGACATAGCATTCAAAATTAGCAAGCTGAAGTGGCAATGGGCCGGATACATCTGCCGCATAACCGACGACCGATTGGGCAAACGGGTTCTAGAGTGGAGACCACGTACGGGACGACGCAGAGTGGGACGGATGACCTTAGGAGGGTCACTGGTGGGGGTTGCATAAGGGTTGCAAAAGACCGCGTGCAGTGGCGAGCCTTGGGGGAGGCCTATATCCTGCAGTGGAGAGACACAGGATGATGATGATGATGATTTAGAGCTTGAATCATTTAACATGTAGCCAACGATTGCTCGCAGCTACTTGACCTTAAATTGCTAACTTAGCGAGCATTGACGAGCCTTCTAACAAACCAAATCGCGTGGTCACTTTTCAAAGTTTGTTTATGATTATCCAAAACGTATAATGTTTTTTAAACGACGTCACAGCCGTCTATGTCCATTTAGTTTATTTTGCGCTGCGCCGCCGCCAGTGATGACGTAAGCTTGATAATCTTGTTGAAAATGGCATCGCGAACGCTAAATACGACATTTGATCAGGAGTCGGCTAAATAATTGAACACACGTCTATTTGAATAGTTCGATTAAAACGGGCGGTGTGAGTCAGCAATAGTACCTTTAGTCATAAAAAATAATAATCGTAAATTTATTTATTTAAAATTTTGTAAATCTTAATAAATAAATCCAAAACTCTTTTCTAGCAATAATTATAGTCTATGTTACTTAGGATGAATGTAGTTTTCTAATGGTAAAAGAATTTTTGAAATTGGCATAGTAGTTTATGAGTTTATTCATTACAAACATACAAATCTTTCCTCTTTATAATATTAGTGAAGATGTAAATTACTTATTGGCATATTTCTGCAAATATTCTAAAGACTGTTTTTACATGACAAATGCTGCTAGCTCTTAAGTATTAATATTTTCAAAAGCACGCCCACTTGTTCGGGAAAACCTTAAATTCTCCGAATTTTTTCCTTTACTTTGAACCTTGTAATTTGCCTTTGCCGATAGAGCACGTTGCTTGTTGGCGCCAACTGAGGCACGCACCGATCGTCTTTCTGCACACATTTAGTCTTTTCTTTGAGGCAGTTTAGTAATAAATAAATAGATAAATGTAGGAAGTTAGTATTCATTTGTTTATAACAGCCTAGATCTCAATTACTAAAGAATTTTCTTGAACATATTTCTTTTTTGAGAATTTGACTGTTGACAGAATTAACAAGCTAGGCAAGACATTCATTATATCTGATACTGTCTTAAGGTAGACCTATGCACGCAAAAGTTACTGGACGAGTTTTTTGGGATTATCATATGAACCAAAGTAAATTTACACAAAAAAAAGGTACTGTAAAACAAAAATACAGATTTATTAAGGTTGTCATGAAATTCCTATTGTTGCAGAATTTGATGCTTATCTTGAAGTCACTAGCGGCATTATAGCCCAAACACATCGGGTATAATAACTGCAAATTGTGCCCCATATATTGTTTTCCACATTTATTTACATTTAAAAAGAAACAACAGCACTTTTATCTAACAATATCTACAGTTCTGTTTATTGCCTTATAGCACTCTCCAGGCAGGGCAAATGTGTTGTAACTACTTGTGTTTGTAACCTAGCTGAATTTCGGTGGGAATTTATGGCGGTAAATAAAGAATACAGTAATGTAATTTAGAAAATTAAACTTGCACTTGACATGTCCATGCAATCGACAATATTTTTTTTTCACAATAATGGTAATGCAGTGACGTTTTCTTCTCTTGCTCTTTATTGCTTAACTTTAAATTTGTATGTCAAAACCTTTAATAGTTCTTAGTGAATTCACTGTATAATATTGTCAACTGTTGGTTTTCCAAAATGAATAAAAAAAAAAATAGCGCAAAGAACTACTTATAATGAATTGCACTATGTATTTAGTATGTAACTAGTATATGTATTGTATGTATTTATATTATACATTTAATATTGTTATAGTTTTTATAATTATAATTATAATTTTTTTACTTAATAAATCTCTTTATCTTAAATATTAGCGGTCATTCACCTTACAATCCCTGCTCACATCTCCCAAAGGTTAGCTGTTAGAAAATGTTTTCAAACATAAAGCTCGCCTATGTACTGTAAAGTGTATTATTTTCTGTGCAATACAGATTTTTTCTATCTATCTATAAGTTATATATTACTCGTATATATTACATCATACCGATAGGCCCAGGACCAATAATCCTCCTACCGTTCCAATTAATGCAAAGCTGGCTTCGTCAAATAACTGATAAACTGCACGATCAGATGTGGACATCGACCACAGACTGCAGACAGGAAGGCCCTTCCCAATCCTAACAAGCGCCTTACACGACACCTCCTGGGCCTTGACAGAGCTAGGCATCGCATAATGGTGGGGGTCTTGACACTGTGCCTTTAACAAACATCTTTATTCTCTGAACATTACAGATAGACAATTGTGTAGAGGATGCATAGCGAAGGAAGAAACGGCCCCGATATGTCCTCTTGGAGTGCGACAGTGTGGCTGCGCTTAGACTGAGGTTCCTCCAGACCGCGAGGACTCTTCCTGGAGGAGATCGAATGGCTCCGCTGAAGGAGTAAACGTTATGCACAATGAATAGAGACTAAGTGCGGAAAAACCACCGTAATCACAATCACAATATATATATATTATCAAGGTTTTGGACACCATAATGTCTGTATCATGTAAGATCCACGCAGACGAATCTACGGAAGCCCCGCTCGAATCCACCGACTTACTGTAATAATGTGACTTTTCTATAAAGGTGGTACATTTATCGTTGAATTTATGTCCTAGTTTTTAAGTAAGCAATAATGTAACCGACCAATTAAATAAATAAATAAAAGCGATGGAGTTTGCAAAGTACGGTAATAATGTCTGTAACACGTTATTAAAAGAATATTATATTTATTTATTTTAAACTTTATTGCACTTATCGTATGTACAAGGGGGCGGGCTTAATGCCGCTAGACATTCTCTGACAACCAACCTTAGGGACAGATAAAGCATTTAAAATGAACGGTAGATGCAAGTAAAAATTAAATATATTATAACTAAACGATCACATTGTAAGCAGTAAACAATATATAAATTATTTACACACATATACACAATAATACATACAATACAATATATACAAGTAGGTAGTTTGTTAGGAGCCTTTTAAGAAATGCAAATAGACCATATTTTTAAATTAAGATCGATTTGATGCTTGTCTTATATTTAAGGGCAGGTTGTTTCACAAATTCGCAGCAACAACTGCAAAAGAGTTTGACGAAAAGGAAGAATGATGCGAGGGAATCGAAAGAAGAGAGGTATGTAAAGAGCAAAGGAATCTGTCATGAAATGTGAAGAGATACGCAAAGTTGTTCTTGAGGTATTTCGGTGTCGCAGGCTCATTGAGAATTTATAATAACTATGTCCCACAAAAGCAGATTAAAACTTAAAATACTTTGTAATTTGATCAGAGTTTTGCGTTCCACCACACGGATGCCTCCCTTGATATTGTTTTGTGAAAAATATTTTTCATCGTTCCACCGTTCGGTCGGGGATTAATAAAATGTAAATCGAGTGACGCGGGTGCCAGTTCGGAACAATTTCTCTCCTCATCCCACTGATTATCTTGTAATAAGGTCGCTCCAAGTGTATTATTAAAATTCGCACATTATATTAATTTGGTCCGCGACTTCCAAATTTTGTTTCATTAAATTGTTAGGCTGTGTTTTAGTCGCTTGTTCTTCTTTAAATAATAACTTTGGCAACTTCAAAATTCGGAATAAAAATTTGGAATACAAACCGAGATCATGATATGGTAAATATATGTATTTCTGTATGTATATATTTAGTTGTGTACAAGTATATACATGGATGTTATGATATGTATTGTTCGCTTTTATGTATATATTTTGGCTATTTATTGTTATTGTTATGTATCTATATTCATATCTGGTTCTATTGACTTATTGTTTATAAGTACCCTATCGCCTCATTTATAACAGGCCGTAGAACACATCGTCCTAGACCTCCACTGTTGGAGATGGGCCTTTTAGAACATACAGGGTGTTTGGAAGGGAGCTGTACATACGCCTAGGGTAGAAACTAGGGATAGTCTGCTACCTACCCCCGCCCAATATATTGACCTTGGCCTCAAGGTTTTTTTTAATTTATTTTTATTTTTTATTTGACTTTTTTGTGATTTTTTTACTAAAACTACCTGTAGCTCAAAATCTATCCATGGGACTGGTCTTGTTTTAATTGTTAGAGTCTTAAGGTCCTGCAAAAAATATTTTACACCAGAAAATTGTGGAGAAGAAAAGTTATGGGGCCTGAAGTACCGTAGTATGGTAAAGAAATAATTTTAAGGGCAACTTTCTATGGGGTTTAAAAAAAAACTAACAGGGTTGGAGTTCTTCTGATTTTTAAAACATCCTCAGTCCATGCCCTTTCTAACGACATGCTAAAAGTGTAATTATGACTTTTAGTTTTAAAGTTAATAATTAATTTCCGCAACTAGGGCACTTTAAGCAAAAATGTCAACTAATGAAAATTAAATGTGTTCGATCGTAAAAGGATGGCAAATAAAAAACATTAGTCATTACCAAATTTTTTGTTTCATTTGCCATCCTTTTACGATCGAACGTTTATGTATGTATGTTGTTTTTTTATATTGTTTATGTATATGTATATTTAATAAATGCGTAATTATGTTTATTTACTAATTTAAGCTATTTTAATATTTTTCTTTATCTATATCACCTTACATGATCCCCAAGGTTAGCTGGTGAAGAATGCCTTATGGCGTTATAGCTCGCCTATGTACTAGGTTTTTAAGTGCAATAAAGTATTTAAATAAATAAATAAAAATGATCTTTCTTATTTTTGCCTAGTTTCTCTTGAATAGCAGATAAGCGTCTTTCCGACGTGGTCTCCACTACATATAAATAAATATTTCCAGACAGGTCACATAGCGCCATCTAGTTTCCGTGGTAAGCTACGAGGCTTGTGTTACGGAAAGTAGATGGTTGATAAACTACATATTATACTTTTTTTCTTTTGTAAATATATACATATTATAAACACCCAGACCGAGACAAATTATATAATGTACAACTTGCCCCGATGGGAATCGAACCTACGACCTCCCGAGTTCACGGCAAAGTTTGTTACCACTAGACCATTTACTCACATATAGACTCATTTAGATAGAATATCATAGACTCATTTAGATAGAATATCATAGACTCATTTTAATTTGAGAGCATAACCTTTGGTTCACAAATAAATGCTTACGTGTTAAGTTATTCAGGCGATGTCCCGCCGAAGCAAAGCAGTCCTTCCAGAAAATTGTTGGAAGCACAGGTGTTCGAAATAGCTTGGCAAAACGTTTTCTAACATCGACAAGTTGCGAAAGGGGCTGCTTGTTAATGGCGAACATAATAATAATATGGTATAGGCATGTAAACGTGTTGTATTAATCTAAGGTTAAGATCGATAAGTATTCTGAAAAGTATAAAATATGACATGAATAAAGTAGAACATTAAATACAATAAAAACATAATTCATATAAAATAAAACATTTATTCATTCACCTGTTAAGATTACTGTAAATGATTTTATTCTTCTATATTAACGTTTTAGCCATGTTCTACTCTGATACATCTAACTAATCACCAGAGGCAGTATTAAGACAACTCTTATCCCGGA
Organism: Tinea semifulvella; assembly: GCA_910589645.1. NCBI lineage: Eukaryota > Metazoa > Arthropoda > Insecta > Lepidoptera > Tineidae > Tinea > Tinea semifulvella. The sequence continues at coordinate 5,863,878 of OU342604.1, forward strand.
CTGACTTTGCAAATCCACTTCGCTTGCTAATATACGAAATATATAGTATAATTTTACTCTTGCCTCTAATTCATTAATTTTGTTTTAGGTAAATAATCATTAACCTATTGGTTTTCACTTATTTGTTATTATTGTTATTTTTCTTTTACTTTTACTAGTCACAGTTCAATTGCACTATTAATTTAAATCTAATTACTATATTTTACTCTTATTTCTGTTTTAATTGTTTTGTCTAAATAATATAAAATCTCTTTGGCTGGTGTTCCACTATTGCTACTTTGTTTATATGTTTAATATAATAAGCTAGATTAAAAAAAAAAAAAAATAATATAGCAAACCATATTGATTATATTAAAAATATTTCGTCGTATATTATAAGTCGCCTAAGAGTCATTGATGTTTGTAAAATATAAAGATTTACTTATTATGCAATCTAATATGTCAGAAACCTTCCCCGATGTTCACACAACATATTCCCAAAGTTTTATCCCGATCGGTCAAGCATAGGGAACACACACAGACATTCACCTTTGTAGTATTCATTAATAAAATAGGTAAACCTGAGTAAATAGGCTTTATTAAGCAAAATTGTACATAGTGACAATTATGACATATATTGTATTTATAAAGTAAACTGACCAAGATCACCACATTCTCCCCAGCCGAGTTACAGCACGTAATCTTGAAGATACTGCGGTGCTTGACGAAGACGAGGAGAACGGCGCGGCGCCATTTCTACAGATACCTCTGGACGACGAGATTCTTGAGATCCTGAAGGTACAGGCTCCTGTGTAACGTCCTCTGACTCTGGATCGGGGCAGCGAGGAGCCGTGGGAGCCAGATGCCGATTAGAGACGACTAGCTCTCTACCATTTGGCCGTCGCACCAATGAATGTGATGGATTAGCTTCTACAAGGTCGACTTCTTCGACAATCGGGTCATATTTACTAGGTCTGACATTATTTTTTAAAAGTACAGTGGCACCGTCGGCTAACCATGTGGGCATTGACTGTCCATTTGATGAACGTCGAGGGTGAATAAACATCCTTTCATGGGGAGTGCATCCTGTAGCTGTGCATAATAATGATCTTATGGAATGTAATGATTGGGTAATAGCATTCTCCCAACGATCAATCGGCAAGTCATTATTTTTTAAAAGAAGTTGAATGGTTTTCCAAATTATTCCGTTATATCGTTCAGTTTGACCATTTCCTTGAGGATTATATGGTGTTGTATAACTAGTTGCTGCTCCCATGCCATGAAGAAATTCTTTAATATCAGTTGAAATGAATGCTGATCCTCTATCAGAATGAACATATGTTGGAATACCAAAAATTGAGAAAAGTTCTGTTAGTTTGTTTTTGACTGTGACTGTACTGACATCTGTGCATGGAAATGCAAAAGGGAATCTTGAATATTCATCTATAACAGTTAAAATGTAGCGATTTCTTGTATTACTGGGTAAAGGGCCTTTAAAATCGATCGAAATTCTCTCAAACGGGGAAGTTGCTTTAACTAATTTTCCTTGTATGCGAATAAATCTAGGTTTAACTTCGGCACAAATTGAGCATGATGCTGTCATTCGTCTGACATCTTCAATGGAAAAAGGTAGATTTTTAGTTCTGACCCAATGTACCATCCGAGTAATACCTGGGTGACATAGAGTATTATGAAGGTGACGAAGACTATCGGTGTTATTAGTAAAGGCTGCTACATTAGCTCTTGAAAAAGCATCGGCAACAATGTTGTCTTTGCCAGGTCTGTATATAATTTCAAAGTTATAGCTGGATAATTCAAGGCGCCATCGTTGTATTTTATCATTCTTTATTTTGGAATTATGTTTTTGATCAAACATGAATGATACTGATCTTTGATCCGTGATAAGTTTAAATGTTCTAACTAATAAAAATTGTCTCCATTTTCTTACGCTTTCAACAATTGCTGCAGCTTCTTTTTCTATTGCTGATTGACTTCTCTCACTAGTGGATAACGTTCTGGAAAAAAAAGCAATTGGGCGTCCTTCTTGTGAAAGAGTAGCCGCTATGGCGTAATCAGAAGCGTCTGTCTCTACAATAAGCTGCACATTATTGTCAATAACGTGAATTGCTGATTTAGCAATTTCACGTTTTATGTCATCAAAGGCTTTAACAGCTGTTGTCGTTAATGGAAATGTTTCTTGACAGACTAAAATATGGATTTTTTCTGAAAAGTTTTGAATCCATTTAGAATAATGAGCAAAAATTCCAATTGTACGGCGCAATGATGATGAATCATGAGGTATCGGAAGTTCTAGAAGCGGGCGTAATCTATCAGGATCAGGTTTTATAGTACCATTTGATATGTTGTAGCCAAGTAGATTAATTTCAGTTTTAGAAAATTCGCTTTTGTTCAAATTTATTGTAAGATTATATTTATCGGCGACTTCACGAAATTTTTGTAGTTTTTGATCATGATGTTGTTGATCCAATCCGCACACAGTAATGTCATCTAAATATGCATAGACACCTTCTAGTCTTTCAATAGTTATAATAGAATTTATCGCTCGCTGAAAGGCAGCTACGCCGTTAGTTACTCCGAAAGGTATACGTTTAAATTGGTAAAGGTTTCCACAGGCTTCAAAGGCGGTATACGGTTTGTCTTCTACTAATATAGGAATTTGATGATAAGCGCTCTTAAGGTCAATTTTACTAAATACCTTGTATTTCGCTACTTTTGATACTAATTCATCCATACATGGAAGAGGATAGGCGTCTAACTGTGTAAACCTATTTATAGTCTGGGAGTAGTCAATTACCATTCTTTTCTTATGATTTTCATTTGAAGTAACTAGTACCTGTGCTCTCCAAGGGGATTGACTCGGTTCAATTATTTGATTCTGTAACAACGCTTCCACCTCTTTGTTTATAAATTGCAAATCCATATCTGAATGTCTTCTTGATTTCATAGCAATAGGTGTATTAAAAGGTAAAAGATTTGAAAATAAACTAACCGGCTCTATATTTGCTTGCGTCAAAATGCAGAGTTTCAATGATGGCTTTGTACCGCCAAAATGTACTACTAAGGTTTCATGTTTTTGCAGTACATCGTGTCCAAGTATAACGTCTGCACAAAGTTTGTCCATTATCATTAGTTTAGCCTCAATTATTTGTCCTTGAATTTCTATAGTAACAGTACAACATTCGTCAACTTGGGAAGTAAGATTCGCAGTAGCCATTGTAATTTTCTGTTTACATGTTTGTTTATTTATGCCGTAATGAATAATTAGTCTCTTGTCAATAAAACTTGCAGTACTGCCGGTGTCAATAAGAGCTCTCGCTGTAATTCTCTTATTTATTAATATAGGAACGGTAGCCTTGACCAAATCTGTAGCAGACGAGATGCACGATAAAAATGTGTCAGATGGAACTTGTTCGTCTTGCTGATTATCATCGTTGACAGCTGCTACATTATGTGAAGCAGCGCTTTTACAAACTTTGGCGAAATGTCCATTCTTTCCACATTTAATACATGTTGAACTATAAGCTGGGCATTTGTTGCGAGGATGTCTTCGATTGCCGCAATAATAACATGTTTGACCAATATTAGGTGCTCTTGATGTCGTAGGAGGATTGGAGTTTGTCAAATTCACTACAGGTAAGGGTTGAATTCGATAATTTTCATTTTGTATCTGAGCAAGTTCTAATGACCGTGCTTGTTCATAAGCGTTATCTAATGTTAAAGTCGTATTTTCTAGGAGACGTTGGCGAATTGAAGAAGATGATATGCCAGTAATAAAAGCATCCCGAATATATTCACTCTCATTCTGTTCAGCGGTTACTTCTTTAAAATTACAATCTTTAGATAGCAGCTTGAGTGCTTGAAGATACTGGTCTACACTCTCTCCTGGTTGTTGGTGTCTTTTAGAGAGTTTATGTCTGGAAAATATTTCGTTTATTGGCTTTAGGAATAACCCATCAATTTTCGTTATTGCACTTTTATAATCATGACAGTCTTTAATATGCGTATAGAGTCCAGGAGAGAGATGATTTATTAGTAATTGGTATTCAGTTTCTTTACTTACAGCATGATTGTCTGGATTAATAGAGATTAGAAAATTATTGAAAGTTTTCTTCCAGTGAGTCCATTGTGGTGAAAAGTCGGCGTTGGCGGACGGGTCCGCGTCAAATCTTTCTGGACGTAAATATTTATCCATTTAATTTAATTTTGCTTAATAAATTGTAGTATTCATTAATAAAATAGGTAAACCTGAGTAAATAGGCTTTATTAAGCAAAATTGTACATAGTGACAATTATGACATATATTGTATTTATAAAGTAAACTGACCAAGATCACCACAACCTTTATATTTATAGATTCATTAAATATAGATTCAAATTCAAAATTATTTATTGTCAAGATTGTTTACATTGATATAAATAGGTGATGTACACTACTCAAATTTTAAACAATCTGCCCACAATAGGCATACATTAATTCTATATTATAAATATAATTAATATCGCTAGACATTGTATCATACCAATTTTTTTTTAAAGACAACTTTATACGCTTTACTGAAAGTAGATGCGTCAATATGAAAAATAATAAATATATATCGACGACGACCGCCTCCGTGGTCTAGTGGTAACAAACGTTGCCGTGAACTCGGGAGGTCGTGGGTTCGATTCCCACCGGGGGCAAGTTGTACATTGTATAATTTGTCTCGGTCTGGGTGTTTATATGTATAATATGTAGTTTATCAACCATCTAGTTTCCGTAACACAAGCCTCGTAGCTTACTACGGAACTAGATGGCGCTGTGTGACCTGTCTGGAAATATTTATTAAATATATATAAATATAAAATAACACTACACTACAAGTGCGGTAGTGGCATGGCTGTAAGAACGCTTTTCTTAAAAAAAAATCTACGTAGGTCGGTTCAAACCTGTAACTTATTTATCATTTATCAAACATGAAAATGATAAACACATTATTCAACAAATATAAACCTTCCAAAATAAAATACAAAAAATAATTTAAAATAAGGTAATAATAATAATAAGGTTACTCGCCAAGCCGTCTTGCCAGCGTGGCGAGTGTAGGCAAAATTCTCCAGATATATGTTCTGGAAGGCCCATCTCCAGCAGTGGAAGTCTAGGACGCTGTGTTCTAGGGGCTGTAATGATGATGAAAATATGAAGGTACTTGAAATTATATTTTGTTGTAGCAATAAATAGCCAATTTATTAAGTACAGAAATGAGGTACATTAAAAAAAAAAAAAAACCAATATGTACGTGAGACAATTCAATACTCACCCAAGCTTAGGTCACAAAATCCAAGTTGAACATTATTTAAATTAAAGAAAACTATTTATATTTACTTATTAAGCAGAGCATTACAAACTGCTTTTTTTTTTTTTTTTTTTTGTTCTATTCTCCCGATGGATGATGAATGAGATGATAGGGAAGGCAAAGGCTCTAGCCCATACAGCCAAGTTTGACGTAATATATCTTTCTTTTTAATGGGTTAATGAGGTCATCATCAAATTCCAGATGCTGCAGAATTTGATGCTTTTCTTGGAGTCACTCGCGGAACCATCTACTGCTCAAACACGTCGGGTAAAATATGGGAGTTGACAGCGCGGGAAAACCGCAAAAAATAAACTGCAACTTTGTGCCCCATATTTAAAGTCCAATTTATCGTTTTCCATAATTATTCACATTGTAGCACATTATTAAACAAAGCAACACCACTGTTGACCAATAATATCCACAGTAAATTAATTTACAAAACAAAAACTTGCACTTGACATGTTCACGCAAAATAGCGCGAAGAACTCCTTCCATTACAAACTGCGATTGTTTTTGAAAAGGGTGCAAATGTCAAAATCGACAATGACAGTTGGCGTCTTAAATATGTGCAAGGCAAAAGATGTCGATTGCAGCAAACAATATTTATTCTATGGCCGCATCTGATGCAATCGTTACAATGTCAGAAGGCAAATTGTTCTAGTTTGTGGCGATAACGACAAACGAGTTTAAAATGAAACTGGAATTATGTGACGGGATAAAATAAAGCGATAGGTAAGAGAAACGTTCTGATGTTTCGTTGAATAAAGAGAATTACCCCATACTGAAGATGCCTTCATCATATTCTCAACTTTGTCGCCGCGTCTGAAAGGGTCCTATAGCATTATATAATACTTTATGGCTCTCAATGGAAACCAGTTAATTATAATCCGCCTACCTATAAATTGGTTTAACGACTGCCATCTAGAGTTAATTACCATGTCAAGGACTGACGAGGCCTATCATTCTTGGGTTAAATATTATTATAGCAAAAATATTCAAGTTTATTTTTCTTTGCTAGAAGTGCTGGCCGCATTCCTCGTCACGTGGCTCTTATCAACATCATCCGAAGGGCTCTTGTTACTACTGGAGTCGCCGCAATCCTAAAAACCTCTGGAATACAAGGCAAGAGACCCGATAGCAGGACCGTTGGGCTATGAAAACTTGGCAGGTCAATAATGTGAGATGCGACATGTGTAGACATATTAGCAACCTCGTCCAGCGCGGAAAGTGCGGCAGTTTCTGCTGAGAACCTCGAACTGAGCAAATACGCCAACGTCTGTACAGGTTACGAGTTTTGCGCCGTTTGAGGTCGAGACGATAGGACCATGGGGCCAAGAGCCAAGCGTCTGGCCAAGGAGTTGTCCAAACGGTTGACGGAGAAATTAACACGTGGTTGGGCTATAATGCCGCCAGTGACTCCAAAAAAAGCATCAAATTCTACAACACATCTGGAATTTGATGATGACCTCATTTACGAAAGATATATTACGTCAGACTTGGCTGTATGGGCCCTTTGCCTTGCCTATCACCTCATTCATTATCCATCGGAAGAAAAAATAACTCCGGATGTATTTGTTACTATTTTGCGTGGACATGTCAAGTGGGGCACAAGTCGAAGTTAATTTTTTGCGGTTTACCCGCGCTGTGAACTTCCATATTATAACCGACGTGTTTGGGCTATAATGCCGCGAGTGACTTTAAGAAAGCATCAAATTCTCATCTCATGAGGTCATCATCAAATTTTATGATGACCTCATTTACTAATAAGAAAGAAAGATATATCACGTCAGACTTGGCTGTATTGGCTAGACCTTTTGCCTTTTCTATTGCCTTATTTATCATCCATCGGAAGAAAAAAAACTCTATATTATAATGAACCACCCTAGTAAACAGCTAGTAGTCGTAAACCATATGATTCCTAGTATATTATAGTTCTCAGTAGCAATAACCTGGTTACCTTACGAAACCCTCTCGTTCGTAATCGAAATATTTTATTTCTTCATTCAAGTCACGAGCCTTATTTGTTGGTTTTTGGGGTGCCTACGGATCCCTGGCCAATTATGACGTCAGTGTGTGGGTTATTCTATATAAATGCGTAAAGTATCATTACGACCGTAATCCTGGGCGACATCAGTCACTATTATTATCATTACATTCTTTATTGCACAAAATAAGTGTACAAAGGCGAAGATTAATGCCTACATTTCTAACATCTTATTTTTGGAAGAGTGTGATTTTAATATCAAGTTTAACAATATCTAATATACTACACACACATGTAGTTACTGTATAGACGCATATATATTTAGATATTATGCCAAATATACATATATTGTTAGTCTGATGAAGACTCCTGTTTGTCTAGAAATAAAGCAGTGACCAAGCGCTTAAAACGTGGACATAAGGCATGTGTATAATAGCGAGTGGTAGCTTGTTCCACGGGTAGACCAACAGACACATCACTTTTGACTTACAATATCCACAGTGAAGTAATTTACAAACAAAAACTTGCACTTGACATGTCCGTGCAAAAAGGTGCTAAGGACATTTTCTTTTCTAGTTAATAAATAGTTATCAGATCCTCGCCAAACCGTCTTGCCAGAGCGGCAGGTGAAGGTCAATTTTTCCAGATATGTATATCAATGATTTTTTGTCCAAGGAAATTTGGATGGTTCATCTCCAACAGTGGAGGTCTAGGACTCTGTGTTCTAGGGGCTGATGACGGTGATAAGGAATTTACAGATAACTAATTGCATATTGTTTAAGTTTAATCAAGTATTCGAATGGAAATTGTAAATTTTCATCACAGTGGCAACATTCGTTATTTCTAGAATTTGTATCGCGCCATAAATTAAGGTTTGTGATTGACCCGATTACGATTCTGAATTGTCGTTGACCAATCAGAAAATCAACCGAAAGAAAGTATTGGCGGCAACGTTCTATACTATCGACTAGTAATCGAACCCAGTACATATATCCGCGTCGTAACCGCTGGACCACGGAGTGAATACTCTTATGTGTATTGGTATTACTTGCATGTGACAATGCCAAAAGGCTGGATTATTCACTTATTAATATTTCTCTTATGAATTTTCGTTTCTTGGTATTAGACGAATTCTTGAGAATATGAATTATCATTTAGGTCTAATAGGATATTCAAGGTTTATCTAGCTTTTAAAGAAAAACAAATAATAGTTAACAATATATAAAAAAAGGCGCGGTGGTGGCTCGTTTGTAAGAACGCGTTCCTTAAATCCTACAAAGGTCGGTTAAAACCCTCCCGGCATGTACCAATGAGAAATGCACTTTTCTTAGAGCACGTTAAGCCGTCGGTCCCGGTTTCACTAATACCAACTTGTGGAATCGTTAATAAATCGTCAATAAAAATTGACATCATATCCTCGCCAAGCCGTCTGGCCAGCGTGGCGAGTGTCAGCCAAATTTTCCAGATATATGTTCTGGAAGGCCCATCTCCAACAGTGGAGATCTAGGATGCTGTGTTTTAGGGGCTGTAATGATAATAAATGATATAATAAATGAAAACATCGAGGTAATACAATTAAAACTTCTTACTAAAAGTAAAGTATCATCACGACATGTGCAAGTTGAAGGACATAACCATGTTATTGGACAACTTGTTCAATAGAGATTTACAAATGATGGAGAGAAATCAGATGACGTATTTGGATCTAGTACCCAACCTCTTATACAAACAGATTCTTCAACCGACATTTCAAGGATTCGTATAAGTCGCAGTGCAGAAACGCTCTTAGTCAATATAGTCGTAAAATAATATTACCTTAGTGTGAGTGTTGCCCTTCAATTTGTTGGTCCAAAAAGGTTATCCTTTTTTAATGGTGATTGGCAGTTTCATCAATATTCGAGACAAGACTTTTAACAAAGGCTGACCAAGGTGACTTGTATTTTTATTTACAATTTAACTTTTTAGTGTAAAAGCTATTTTCCCGTTTTCTCAACTCTTTAAACTTAATCACAATGCCCCTGAATTGTAACAAGAAAGATTAAAAATAATTTGCCAATTTCCTTTGAGAGCGATGATAAGAGACCCGCGGTAGAAACTTGGCAGATCCCTGGTGTGGGATACGACATGTGTAGACACATTAGCCGTGGGAAGTGCGGCGGTTTCTGCCTCAAAACCTCTAACTCGCACATAACTATACATACATATAACTTACCATAACTTTCTACTATGTACTTAGATATGTATTTATTATTTATGTATATATGTATTTAATATGTAGGATATGTATATTTAATTAGTACTCGTATGTATTTATATTTCATCATTGTTGATCACAATAGTATTTCTGCACCCGCTTATAATGGCTTCCCATTCACAAAGGTTAGTTGGTAGAAAATGCATTTATAGCATTAAGCACGCCTTTGTACCTACACTATTTTTGGTTCTGTACAATAAAGAATTTATTATTATTATATACCAACCTCGGTACAGGTTACAGTTTTCATCCACCAAGCGCCTGCTACAATTACTTCTACCAACGTTATATCTCGTCTCGCTATACATAAGGGAAATATTGCCAGTATTCTTGGGACTATGTCTAATGGGACGTCCCTAGAGGTATTTTTTATTTATATTTTTTTTTTATTAGGTTTTAACTTCTTATTCGTTTTTTGTATCCTATTACGAATAATAATATTTAAATTTTAATTGGAAATTACTAAGATTAACACATCAGCATCAGGATGTGGGTCTCCACTGCAAGGCTCGTCACCAAACACGATCTTATTTAAAGCCGACCAGCGACCTTCGTAAGGTAATCCGTCCACTTGTGAAACTTGTGGGTCTTCCTGTACATCGTCTCCAACGACAAGTGATGGAATAGTGCTTGTCAGTTCTATGATAATTTTCCAGCTCAATCTCTTTACATTTTGTTTATTTTGAAAGCTATAACTTTGGTTATAAAATAAAATAACGATAATGGGAAGTAAATCCTATCAAACTTATTTTCAGGACCCAAACTAGAAAGGTTATTCATCTCTCTCTAGCTCTGACATTGACGTATTGGAGTGAAAGATGGGCTGTCGTCCGCAAGGTGATCAAGGTGGAGTGTGCCGGCGATAAGTAATCGATTTGAAATAATTCGCCAATTTACAAGAATGATTCTGTTTAGCGTCGGACAATTTTATAGATGTTTTTAAAAGGGCCTGTTTTTCATATCAGATTTTTTTAGTTTTTTGCCAATAAACATTATTTTTAGAAATTGTTCGTTTGATATTTCTAACTAAACTGTCGCAAAAGAATACAAGGTATTTGTTTCTTTATTCAATTTTAATTGGTTTGTATTCCTGCTCTGATTTATGAAAATCGAATAGATAAATTAGTTGTATAGTCTTTAATATTATTCATAATTTCTAATAAGGCGTTCCAAAAATATTAGAATTACTAGCGATGATTTGATAATGTTTTTTTCCGTTTGTGTCTTACTGTAGTATAATTTAATATATGCTCTGTTGGTAGTGGTAGTGGTTATGAAAACCCATTCGCAAAAAAACTAACATCTTTTAGTTGCCAATGGTTTTTAAATACCCAAAAATTACTAGACTAGCCTGAAATACGAGTAATACCTGACGACTCCTGTTATTCATGAGTAAATCTTGCTTAATAGTGAGATGAGGACTTGATGAAAAAGATTAAACAAAAACTACTTATTACTGGACAAAAAGGTTCTAAAATGAAATCCTTGAACAACCTTACGCTAATGAAAATAACGCTGTCATCTCATTCTACATTCAAATTGCCAAGTGAATAAATTAAAAGTTTCTACTCATTCAGAAGCACCACGTTATCCATACCAGCTCTGAAAAGCCAAGCAATTTACGTTCTTATGATGATAAGGGTAAGATTCAAAATTTTGGAGGATTGTTGTTGTACGTATAATCGGTTTTGTTGGTTTTCGTATGTGCGGGCGCTGTTCACCTTCCTAACTAATTTCTTCCACCTTCCAAAAGTTAGGTTTGCATGGAATTTGTAAACACGCTCATAATGATACGGACGTCAAAACACTTTAGCGAGTTGCTTTGAGAGTTTCTTAGCAGTTTGCAAGATGCGAACAAATTAGACTTTGACAGACTCGAACGACAACAAATGATGTACCTAGTTTAAGTTTATATATCTTCTGCAACTGTGCTATTCGTACCTAAATGCTTAACAATATACTTTTATTTTCGCTTGAAAGACTTCAGCTAATAGGAATCTAGTTTTATCTAAAACGAAGTTATAGGGGGGTGAAAAATGTTTTGAGAAAAGGATGGTACGGCCGTGCCGATTTTTTGTTCGACTTGGCGGGGGCACTTAGATGATGAAATACACCTCTTGAGAGAGTATTCCACATCTTCAGCGTTCGACAGATTAACCCATACATCGCTTAGACCGACAAACTTATCACGTCGTAATTAAATAGCTGCCAAACACACACTAATTGACATATGGCTCTAAAACTTTACACGAACATAAACATAGGTTGTATTTTTCTAGGACAAAATTTTTCACCATACATATCAGTATTGTAACCTGCCTTTGCGGTCACAAGATTATCCAACGCCTGCGGTTGGATGTAGTTGCTTTTAATTGTTACGGAAAGGATCTACGGAAATCCTTTTTTTTTATTAAAAATACATAAAACTTTTTTATACTTTATATTTTCGATATTACTGATACACATTTACAAAAACTAAACACTTTTCTACGTGGGACCCTATTACGCGATTGACTTTACCCGTAATTATTAATTTAATCCTGATATTTATAAAAATACTCGCTCTGTCGCCCTCTCGGTCTGAGCTCCCGATTCTCTTTTTTTTTCTCCAAAACAAAAACCCATCAACTATCTCATTGTCGTATATTGACAATACTCTTCTTTATTAAAATGCAAATAAAACTTCGCAACCTACATGTACCCGTCGTTACAGTATTTAGGTTTTTTTTTTAAATATCGTGTTCTTACATCCGAGCCACCACCGCTCTTGTATATTGTTTATTATAACCTTTAAAGTTTAAAGTACCTCTAACAGCGCATGCGAAGGTGATAACTGGGATTTCATTGGCTTTGGGAAATTTAATTGAAAATTCGTATGACCCTTCGCAACTTTTCCGTCCTAATTTTGTAACAGTAATATAATAGTTTCAAAGTAAATTGGGTTTTGTATTTAAATTAAGTCTTTAATGAACTTTGTGACTAATTTACTGCTTCATATTTTTTTGTTTTTAGATTTTTTTGGTAAACAAATATTACTTTTAATTTTGTTAATTTCAAGTGTTATGAATACTGTCAAAGGCGCCAACAAGTAAACACTGTTTTCATAAAGCTCCCAATATTTCACAATTCAAAAAACTTATTACGGACTAAATCACAAACATCTGTTAATAAAAAGTGCTAGGAATGAAAGATCTACATAAAGTTAAAGTGAAAAATATTCTAATTTGTGAAACAACTGTAAAAATTGGTGAAAAAAACAAATATAACCTCAAAAACAGCTGAAGACCATAAACAAGATAAAAGCAAAGAACATAAACTAAAAAAAATCCAGAAATATATTTTGGTGTTACCATCAAAAAATATGTATATTCGACTAAATTGCGCCATCTAGTATTTTATTTTGGAACCTCATTGTTGCAATTGATAACAAAATGGCAAAGTGTGAAAGTTTTTCCACATTATATTAATTCAAATTGTAAATTATTATTATTTTCTCTGATTGTAATACTTATTGATCAGCCTATGTATGTATGTATATACGAGTATATATGTATGTTTGTTACTTTGTGGCACACTGGAGACCAAACGCGTTGGTCGATTTTGATGATTCTCACGTGAATCGATTCGTTTCCATCCCGCGAGTGTCACTGAAGCATTGACATTAATCAAATTGCATTACAGCGACAACCAGACGCCATATTGTGGAAAACAAAAAAAAACTAGTCGACGAACTATATTGAGTGGATCATCAAATAGGTATTTAAATATCATGTTGAGATTACACTTATCATTTTATATTTCGAGGGACCATTTAGGATCTATAACAATTCAAAGTTAAAGTTAGCAACCATCATCATTAAAATTTTCATTGTAGGAATAAGTGTGTTAAGCGGTTATCATACTGGCGACGGAACCCTTCGGCTTGTTCTTTTCTTAATAGTTCTATTTAAAGTTTATTACAATTTAACTAACGTGATTTTTTATGCAGTCAGGTTTTTTATCACTTATTTTTATGTGTTCTATAAAATATGTAATCATTCAATGTATTATTTAATTTAAAATATATATTGGAAAGCACATTAAGCCATTAGTCCCGGTTGTACTAATACCAAACTTGTGGATTCGTTAATAAATTGACATTAAAATCGACATCAAACCCCTGCCAGAGCGCAGAGGTCTGGCCAGAGCGCTGCAGCTTGACGAGTGTTGGCTAATTTTTCTAGCATACCCAGGTTTTGGGCCAGGATGGGGCAAATATTTTTTATAAGCATTTTTTTTTTGTACTTAGTTTTAGTTTTTTTTTAAAGACCATACATTCCTACCGGAGTTCGGTTAGGTCATACTCGTAATTTTCAATATTTTTTAAACATTTATCATTATAGATAGGTACATGACAAATAACAGAACTGGAGGTTAAAACATTTACAACTTTGGTATATTAGATTTAGGATTATTTTTTTGTTTTTTTTTTAAATTATTTTTCTTATTGTGGCGTTTATTTAATTATTTATTCTTGCTATATTATGTGTATAATATTAGGTTTTATTTCATAATAATTGTCTACATTTATTTTTTTATCTTCCTGCCTCTTTTTATTTTATTGTTAATGTTGCAAATAGTTATTCCTTTGATTTGCAAGGTGGGGAGGGAGTTGGTTAGTAGATAATTATTTTAATTTTATTGAATTGTGTTTGTTTAAATTTTTTAATTCATCTACTTGTTAATCTATTCAGTTTGCTGTCGGGTTCCAATTATTGATTGTTTTTAGTTTTTAAATTGTTGCAAATACTATAACCCGTTATTTGCAAGGTGGGGAAAATGTTGTGGAACAAGTAGATGAATTACTATTTAAATCTTGAAGTCTCTATGACATAAGGTCAATATGTAGTCTTTCTGCAAAATGTCCTAATTTGTGTTGTGAATCTTATTATATTAATTTACCACAGTCATGGTGTTCATTTCGGCCTTTATTTCTCCACACAGAGATCCTGGTAAAGAATAGTATAGAAACGGTTAAAATCAACAATATGTAAGCCAGACATTTTGGAACTCCTAAATCAACATTTTATATAGTGACAGTTTTATCCTAAAATTTCGTCAGTACAAAGCACCTAAAAAATAGCTTGGAAAGCTATCAACTATTATAATAGGGCCCAAAACCAATATACAACTCACACAAACCAGCAAATTCAATCGGAATAAAAGTAGATTATCCTCAAATCATCTTCTTTGGGCCGACTGAGAGTATATAAAACGTTGTACAAGGGGTTGCTAGGGGCCAAACTGTTGAAAAAAGACAAATGCGATCCAAAAAAATACAATAAAGTTTAAAGAACAAAATGTTTGATCCCCGAGATGTAACTAATAATAAATACCTGGATTTTTCTTACATACATTTCTTATAAATTTACGCTTCTAGTCTCAGCTATAAGCATTATATAAGTCTTGTTTTAAGCTGTGTTATTTTTAGATAAATATCTTCATGGCAAGCTTACAATATTAGTTTTTCTTAAAAGAAAAATTGACACATAGATTCAACGAGAACAACAAATAGGTGGTAGGCAAAATAATGGTGGTAAATTGCCCAGTCTGTCGGGAAGTATCCAACGTTCGTGCTGACAAACCCACATAAGTGTATCCACTGTATCCACACGTTTCGGGATCATGGTTGAAGTGCCGTCATGTCCAGTCAAGCCGGTTTAGTGTTAGCGACTGATGAGTATGTCTGATTCCAGTTGCTAACATTCATGGACTTCGCGCGCCACTTACCATCAGGTGGACGCAAGGTAAAGTCGTGCTAGCAAAAAGAAAGAAAGAGAAGTTGGTGCGAAAGGAGTTCCGCTAAGTCTTTGCAACTCTTGATGAAAGAATGTCCGAAGCAGGTCTGAAGACGGCACTAGCTAATAAAACGGTATTTGGTAGGATAGAGAAAGGGGTTGAAGTGATGTCTTGCACAATAAACATAAGTCGGTCACAAGCTTTTTTTCTTCGCTTTCCATCATACACGACGAACTCGTCACACTTACGGTGAATGAATTTATTGAATGAAAAAAAATGTATTTATGATTTATTTAAAAATCGTCGATGAATGGATTAATTTTAAGTTAACGTCAATAAAATCATCATCAACCTGTATCTCTGCAATGCTGGATATAGGTCTCCCTCAAGGCTTGCTACTTCTGCCACCCTCATTCATCCTCCACCAGCGACCTTGCACAGCTCAGTTTCTGCTTCGTAGCCACGCGCTTGTACCTATCGGTCGGAACTATTACATGGATTTAGTTTTGTGTGAAATGACATTTGTGTGAAAAGAAGAGTTGGTGTTCTTCTGGAACCATGTGGTCGACTCCACTGAGACGTTTCTTTAGACTTCACGGAGCTGGCTCGTCATCAACCCCACTGCCATATACAGTCCAATCATCTATTTGAGGAAGTTGGAAATTTCCCCCACATAAGGAATATGCTTAGTTTGGAACCCCAATCGTTTTTTAAAAGGTTTACGCCTATGGGGCACTGAATTAATATATTTTTAATATTGGGTATATTTTTCTCAGTGAGTGAACAAAAATCTTAATATGAACTTTTCTTTAACAAGAATCGGTATGCTGTCAGTTTATGACACTTGCCGGCATATAGTATTTATTTTATGACTTGTAAGAGATTCCAGTATGTACAGAGTAAAGGTACAGACCTCGAGGGAAGTCCCAAAATGCATTGTAACAGAGAGTCCACAACAAAAACTTTAATTTTAAGATGGACTGTGACTATTCCGTAGTCTGGCAGTTAAAACCGTGGATTTAGACGCGAAGGCATTAGGTTCGTTTCCTGATCTGATGGATTATTTATTACATTTCTTGAGTTTAGTACGATAGAAATATCGACGAGCTTGTCACTTGTCATGATAGGCCTATAGAAAAGTTGGCTAAATGTGTCTAAAAGCGTGGTTTCTGATCCCCTCGAAATTCAATAATAATTTTAATATACTTGTATGTATAGTAAAAATAACATTAGTCTTTAGAATAAAGGAATGGAAACTACTTTTTTATCATTGTACACAGCATAGGTAGCACAAAAGTAGCCCAAAATGGATAATGTAATTTATAAGCGGACCATCTGTATCTACGTATTTTATACCATAAAGTGCGTTCTGGATACATGACAAGTTATTACACAGATGATGAGGAAACAAGTTGCCAGATTTTATGTCTTTGGGCAAATTTAGCGCTATTTCCTAGATTAGATTTGACTTCGGCTAGGGGTCAATAAGAAGAGCTTTTTATTGCTGAGGCCTTGTGACCTAGACTTTCAATTTCTTTGAATGGAGTAGTAAAAACCTTACATAAGTTAAGGGTTACTTTGCTAGTCGGTATAAGTATTAAATTTCCTTGATTCTTTCTTAAGTATATTGACGTCTTATCATAGTCACTTGTGGTGATATCACATGGTCTTAGAATTTTGAACAACATGTGACAAAAAACATCATTTTTTGTGCTCTCCTAACTTCAAAGTCTCGCATCTCCACTTCATTCATCCGTTCACTTTTATACACTTTATTTTATTTGTTAATAAACCTAAATTGTACATTACTTATATCCTATTTTAATTCATATTTCGAAATTTAAAATTTATAAAATATGTTCTTCTCAACTATCGCGTCACGATAGCACCTAAGTAATTCAAGTTTGTGCGGAGCTGGTCGCACCAAAGAACAGAATTACAGAACGAGCAGATTTGGTCATCAGCGACAGACTGCAGACAGTCTAGGGAGGCCCTGTCCAACCCTGATAGGGACCTTATACGGCAACTTCTAAGCCTGCACATAGCCAAGCAATGGTGTGGGTGATGACGGGTCACTGTGTCTTAAACAAACACTCAAAAAATATATTACAGATAGCCCACTGTGTAGAGGATGCATGGCAGAGTGCTCCAGTGTGGCTGCACCCAGACGGAGGTTCCTCCAGACTGCGGGACTCTTCCAAAGGTCTGCAGGAACGTTACGGTTCTCCTGTCTTTCCAGGAGGAGATAGGTAGGTTCAATTAATGGGGCCCAGGTCACGCAAAACGGTCTCAAAGAGACTAATTGCGGAGAATTCCTAGCCTTACCTATCTACCTACCTAGCACCCTAGTATTTAGTCCATATTAAGTATTAATATAATTTTCGCATGTCAAGAAACCTTTACGTAATGAGTTAGCAAAGTCCTTCGAAGTCATTAGGCGTGGAATATTACAAAAGGAAAGTACAAAGGAAAATAAACTTTAAATGACGGATGACATTTCAAAGCACGTTTTGGCAAATTAGATGCCGGATTTATAATATGTTCCGTGACCCCATTCTATTTCTTTTAACGTTAGATAATAAATAAATTTGATTCCTATTTTACTATTTTGTTTCATTCAACATCGGGTGATAAGCTCGAAATGATATGAAAGGAAAAGAAAGGGTCTAGCCCATACAGCGAAGTCTGACGTAATATATCTTTATTTTTAAAAGGTAATGAGGAGTTATCATCAAATTCCAGATCTTGCAAAAAGTAATGCTTTCGTTGAAGTTGCTAGCCGCATTATCACCCAAACACGTACGATATATGGGTATTTACAGCGCGGGGAAACGGCAAAAAAAATGCGACTTGTGCGCCATAGATTTTAATTTATATTTTTCTATAATTATTCACATTGTAGCATATTATTAAACAAAACAACACCACTTTTGACTAACAATATCCACAGAAAAGTAATCTACAAACAAAATCTTGCCATGTCCGTGAAAAATGGCGCGAAGAAATCCCTTTGCTTTCTTATTAAACAGGACAGGCAAAGGGAACTACGCCTATACAGCCATATCATACTCAAATCTAATTGTTTATTATTACAAACAAAACTTTTGTAAAAAGTCGAAGAAGAAAACACAGCAAAGGTACTTGATAAAGAGCTTTCATTTATCACTGGAGCATAAACCGTAGCCACAGACCCAGTTGTACAAACCAACACAACCTTTAAAGGAATCTGGTGCGTATGTTCTATAACATTTGTAGTAATAAAGGCTACATTTGTGTAAAAGTAAACATGTGTAATAAGGATTGTAGGTATACCTGTGCGTAAACAAACAATTTAGCATACGAAGGATTGAGACAACTGGTTATTTGTAAACAGTCCAAAATACAGAACAAATGTATTCTGCCAGTTCAGATTCTTGTAACCAAGTGTGTAATTTCGTCACTTGTAAAGCCAAGTAGCCAAACTTTAGCGCCAACGTTATTGTACAAAATCTGAATGAAAGAGACTTTCGCCGATCGGTTATCAGAATAAAATCCACTTTTATAATACACTAACAAAAGCGGCGATGATGAGTTGTCTTACGAATATTACTGTAAAGTTCTATCAATATCCGATTTTGTGTGAAAGAGAAACAAACATCCAGACATACACCCTAACAAATTTTCGCATTTATGATATTTATTAATTTATTTAAAACTTTATTGCACGTTATACAAGGGGCGGACTTAATGCCGCTAAACATTATCTGACAGCCAACCTTAGGGACAATGTGAACCATTTCAAATGTAAGGTAGGTGCAAATATTCGAAGTAATATACAACCAGTATAAAAAAATTACAATATAAAATCTATCTAAATAATAAAATTAAAAATAAACTAAACTATAAATAAAAAATGTTCTCTAGAGATGTCCCATCCGAGATAGTCCCAAGGAGACTGGCAACATTTCCCCTCTGTATAGCGAGGCTAATACGTTGGCAGAAATAATTGCCAGCCTTCCTGTCTCCAGACCTTTCTGTCAGCCGCTTTAACAACTCCTTTGCCAAGCGCCTCGTTGACGGTCCCCATGGGCCCATCGTCTCGACCCCAAATGGCGCAAACTCGTAACCGGAACCAAGGTTGGCATATTTGCGCAATTTGAGGTTCTCCGCAGAAATAGCCGCTGTCCCCGCACCTGACGAGGTCACCTGGATGTGAGATGGAGCTAATGTGTCTACACAAGTCGCATCCCACACCAGAGACCTGCCAAGTTTCCACGGCCCAACAGTCATTCCGTCGGGTCTCTTGCCATCGCTCCGCACAATCCCAGATGGCTCTAAGATTGCGGGTACACTAGCAGTGACAAAAGCCCTTCGGATGATGTCGTTGAGAGCCGCGTGACGAGGAATGCGGCCAGCACTTCTAGCACAAGAAAGCCCGTAATATTTATATATAATACTAATAAATAAATATATATACTTCAAATTCAAATTTAAATTAATTTATTCAGTAAATTGGCAATATTACAAGCACTTTTACACGTCAGATACATTTAGAACTTTATACAATTATATGAAGCTATACAAAAATTAAACATGATATAAACTGAACAACTCAATACTGATGTATTTACAAAATACATATAAATCAAAACGCTACTGTCTAAACTCTAATGGCATAGTTATAATAATATTTAAAACATAATAAAAAGTATTAAAATTATAATAATAACCATGTCATAGAATTTTATTTATTAATATAATATTGCAGCTGTAAATTGGCGTTGTAATACTATATACTAAAACAAACATAAATAATAATAATAAAAATAAAATGTCATATACAATATATATGTATATATATACCTAAATCATAAAAACTATATATTATCAACAGATAATTCTCAAATTGTCCATGCTTTTTTATCTTGAAGATATTCATCTACTGTGTAATAAGATTTTTTTATTAAAGTGTCCTTTACATACGATTTTAAACTATTTATTGGCTTTTTTAAAATTTCATCACGAATTTTATTGTAGATCGGAACACATTGACCCATGAATGATCGACTACTCTCTATATAAATACAACTCGTATATATAAATACAATTATATTACTAAACAACATACTAATAACTATGATATATTACATACTAATAATACATATGATACCATTACATAACTTATGAACCATTTAAATAATGCGATGACTCCATTATTTTAATCATTTTTCAGTTGGATGCTTGAATATTAGTCAAAGTCAAAATTCACGTAACCCTTTTTTAGGCATATGTTACACATCACTATTTAAATTATTTGGAATGCTTTAATCCATTAAGTGGTCCAAAGAGTAAGCTGTTAGCAGAAGACCAGCAGCTTAGGGCGTTGTGCATCATGAGTTCTTGCCACAGAGTAGTACGGTCAATAAAGAATATTACCTGCGAGTTTTGCGCAATTTGCGCGAAGCAATCCGCCAGAAACGCCCGGATTTGTGGAAGAATAAAAAAATAACTTTTTTTTTTCAAATCAAATCAAATCATTTATTTGTTTCAACACAGGTAATCTAGTTAATATATTAACCTAGTTTATAAAAGTGCAGCTATGTTCTGCCATGAGGCGTACAAATATTGTATATATATATGTATATTGTAAAGATACATATAACTATATTATTACACAACACATCATGACAAGATCACAAACAATGATTTTTAAGTGCTTTAAGGATTGGAAAAAACGCTGGCTAAAGCTAAACACTAAAAGTGTATTATATTTATTTATTTATTTATTTAATTAGGATCACCAACAGAGTACACATTGAATCCAATTCTATCAATAGAAGCAACAGCAAAAAAAAAACATTAGTGAATGGTACCCAAGTAACAGGTGACCACAACATGTCAAACTACATTCAATTATGATACATTATATGTTTAAGAAATTTAAATAATAATATTAACAATACTTAAAAGCTAAAAAATAATGAGAACTATGACTAAAAGTAATACTTACAGTTACAGAGTTAAATGATAAAAGTATCTTATATACAAACTTCATTGAAAGCAAAATAAACAACTGAGAAG
Source organism: Tinea semifulvella (assembly GCA_910589645.1). Classification (NCBI taxonomy): domain Eukaryota; kingdom Metazoa; phylum Arthropoda; class Insecta; order Lepidoptera; family Tineidae; genus Tinea; species Tinea semifulvella. Next base: position 5,885,287 of record OU342604.1, read on the forward strand.
AAGAATATATAATAAATATATATATAAAATATCCGAATAGAAAGGTATAAGTTACTTTACAAATACACAATACAACTAACAAGGGTAATTACTTTGAATGGGACAAAATAGATATTCATGAATAATTAGATACTTTTTTAAGAAATACCAAATTCGCAATACTTCGCAACAGATCTCGTACTTTAGAATAATGTGAACTCACATTAGTCAGTCTGTTTGATTCACCTTGACATTAAAGGTAGTGAGCCGGTTTTGATTAAATTTGGTAGGGATTTAATTTGGAACCCTGGAATCCACAGAGAGTAGATGGAAACATTATCTAAACATGACATTAGACCCTATGGCCAACTGAAGGTTTTCGGAACACTGTATTGAAATAACACTGGTTATACAGCTAGTCGGTAATAAATAAATAGCAATTTATAAACTTATACAATAAAAATATATAAAAAAATACAATGAAAATCGCTCACACAGTGTCTGAAATATTTCCTTTAGTAAGGTGGAAATTTTAAACTAAAGTTGTGGTAGTAATATAATTTAATAGCAAAATGGACTTTATGAGTTAAGATAAAAGGGCCATTTCGTTTTGATGAACAATCTTGTTTTTCACAAGCAAAATGTTTGTTTTCAACCTTTGACGGTTTTTATTGAAAACTTACATAAAAGTTGGCCACTTCGTCGCTTTCTTTTGCAAAAACAATACATTTCTTATCATTTCGGCTCATTATTATTTTAATTTATTTGCTTTACTTGAGTTTCATATTTTACTTATACTGTTTTTAGTAATGACCTTCCAATACATGGACAGAGCACGTCATACAATAACAAAGACCAAACATGGGACTTGATTAGCATTTCACTATTTTATGCAATGACATTGATTTTATGCTTCTACCGTTCTGTTTATTACATTGCACCATTTTGCGCGGAGATGTCAAGTGCAAGTTTTTGTTTTGTAAATTAATTTACTGTGGATATTGTTGGTCAAAAGTGGTGTTGTTTTGTTTAATAATGTGCTACAATGTGATTAGTTATCGAAAACGATATATTGGATTTTGAATCAAGTTGCAGTTTTTTTTGTGATTTTCCCGCGCTTTGAACTCCTATATTTTACCTGAGCTATGATGCCGCGAGTGACTCCAAGAAATCATCAAATTCTGCAGCATCTGAAATTAAATGATGCCCTCATTAACTCATAAAAAGAAAGAGATATTACATCAGACTTGGCTATATAGGCTAGACCCTTTGCCTTCCCTATCACCTCATTCATCATCCATCGGGAGAAGAGAACGCAAGAAAAAAAATTGAATATTTCCTAATCATTCGTGGTATTATTTTTACGTATTATCTTTCATGAATTAAATTAACCCTCCCCTTAATTAGTGGCAGATCATACCATCTTTTTTTGCGTCCCTATTTTGTCACTTTTCGTCATGGTTATGGCAGCGATGCGATTAATGAGCTGAACTACGCTTGTTTCGCACAGCACCAGCTCTAACCGAAGTTCCTTAAAGGTGGAAGGGGCTAGGTTATTCCAGCAGGTAAAATAGCATACCAATAATTAGCCATATCTCCAAGGTACTAATATCATTACGAGTACGTCTGGACGCTTGCCATCGTCTGAGACAAACTTAATAATTTAATATTCAAAGATAAAAAAGTTCAAGTACAACTAAACAACCATTGTCTGCTAAACAAAGTTCTAATGCCTTTGCTTCTATTGTGAAAAAAATCCAATGTCAAAAGCGATTACTACCCTAAAAAAACATTTTCATGAAAAAAAAAAAATATCGTCCACTTCGAACTTTTATAATTTACAATTTTAAAAGAAAAAACATGACTTGCAATGTTTTAAATTATGTCCAGTGCATGGATTTATATCACGTAGTATTTATTAAAAAGAAAATATATTTATATTATAATCTCTGTCCCCCGACCCTCCCACCGTTCCAGTCGCCGATCCAGCCGCCGCCGTCTTCGCCCCCCATTTCGCCCCTCGATGGCTCCACCGCAGACCCCCACAGGTTAGGTCTGCTGTCGTTGAGTAGACTTTTTGCTCCGCATGCTTGCATGAACGCGGCGAACAACTGCCTTCACTCCATAGACTCCAGACTTAGCTGTCAAGGCACCAGGGCCAACAGTGAAAGAGAGACGTTTATAGGGTTTTAGTCTGAAGGCGCCTTGGGGTCTCCTTAGGACCTTCCGCGATGGCCCTTTAGGATGGTTTCGTATCGTCAGGCGATTTCACACTCTACAGTCTACACATTTCTCAACCAGTCATATCCTCTGGTTTCTTTATACCTGGCCAAGGTGATATTTTACAAATTTTGTATCGCACAAAGAGTGCACTATTGTTCACAGTGAGAAATATTCTGGTGGCGGGTATAGTTTTAATTGCTTGTACTCTGTTGCTATCTTCTATGTTCTTATGTTGTCTGTCTCTATCCCTTCCAATAAATAAAAAATAAAATCAGTTCTTTCACATTTATAACATTAGTACAAAATACGAAATAAATGTCAAAATAGTTTTTATAATTTTAACGGATCTTTACGCGATTTACCTTAGAGACATATTTCTCCCGACGTTTCAGCCAAATAAAGAAACACAAACATTTCAATCGAGAGGGGGGGTTATAAGCTATCTTCATCGTGGAATCCAGTAATGAATAGGTTTCGACGCCGGGAAAAATCGCCCGGTGTCGCCAAGGATATTGTAAGTGCCGTGTGTCGTGATTTCTAAAAACTTTTAAAGTGATAAGTGGGTAGGTTTACATCTACCGCCCAGTATGTACGAGACTACACCGCATAGATTCAGTCGACCCGTGACCACGGCCAATGCAACTTGGCTGAAACGTCGGGAGAAATATGTCTCTAAGGTAAATCGCGTAAAGACCCGTTAAAATTATAAAAACTATTATGAATATGCGCGAAAGTTTAAAAAGTTTAAATATCAAAAGTTTACAAAACTGTCAGAAAAATGATAAAATAGAATAGGATGAAGCATTCATAAACAAAAGTCAGCTAAAGTCAGAAGGTTAACCATTAGAAATACGTGTCACAAAATAATGTCAATTTAAACAGCCAAATCACATTAACACTTCACGTCATAAAACAAAATTCACCTTTCATTAAGCCCTCAGTCAGTTCCCGAAAGGAAATTAAGTTTTGTCCTTTGTCTTAAACAAATGACTTGGCGATGTACGTTCATATAAAGCAGAAAAAACACAGCCCAGATTTTTATTTATTTAATGACAGCCAAACCTTTGGGAAGGACATTTAGACAGTATACAAGTACTCATAGATGGTGGGATCTTACCTATGCAGCAGCCAGATTCTCTTACTATAACCGCTAACTTTATACAGTGCTACTGGTAATTTGACATATTGATAGGGGCTTTCTTCACTTGTGTAGAATGTGAACGGGGGCTAAAATTCCACAAATTAAAAAGATAGATAAATTATTTATTGCACAATAAACAAAAATACATTTAAATGTACATAGGCGAGCTTAATGTCTAGTGACAGTGATAATCAATAACTGATTTTCACTCACTAATATCATAATAACCCTAGGCTACTTGTATTACATACATATCTTCACGCCAGGTCCCTTGCGGGGTAGGCAGAGACAATTGAGCGCCATTTGTCACGATCTCGACATACCTCTTTCGCTTCTTCGACATTCATCAACCTCTTCATACATGCCCTTTTGTTTCGATGGCTTTTTATTGCACCGGCAGCTATTGTTTTATTTATTTGATCGTGATAAGTGAGTCTTGGTCTGCCAGGGCCTCTTTCACCCACAACTTTCGCATTATATATCTGGTTCGTCAATCTCTCTTCAGTCATCCTTTCAACATGCCCGAACCATCGGAGCATGCCTTTCCTTATTTTTGTCCCTATGCTTTCTTTCATACCCACCTTTTTGCGTATTTCGTCATTACGTATGCTACTTGTATTGTTATTTGTAAATATTTTAATTTTATTTTACTAATGTTTAATATTTTTTATTTGTATTTTTTTTTTCAGTATTTAACCCACTGTTTTTGAGGAATGAAATGTACAAATAATATAAAATCTTTTTGGCTTAAGATCTAATAATTTATAATATTGTAATTTTTATGTCCTAGTTATAAGCTGTGATTTTTCTGAAAATAAATAAATAAATAAATAGTCATTTTCTAACATTAACTGTGGAATAGTGAGAAGGTACTCGCATTAAATCACTTAATTAAAATATTATACTCGTATGTATATATACTCGTATGTATATATATATATTACTAACAAATAAAGCTAAATTACTTATACACTAATATACACAATACCACAAGTACATATAATACATACATGCATATACAATATTATACCAATGTAGAGAAGTTATGTCGACTCGTCTCTATTTTTGTGAAGGTGTAAGGTAAGTTAATACATACAAATAGTACACACTTTTAAACAAATTAAATGGCTGATGGGTAGGAATAATTACATATTTTCTTCCGTCTTATTATATGTTATTGTTTTGTTTATGTTTTTGTAACTATTGATTTGTAAATTTCCTTAGTTTTATGCACTTTTTTTTATTTGATTGATTTCTTAATCTGTCTTTACAGTGGATTTATATTTTTGTGTATAATTTGTGAACCCATTCATGGCCTTATGTATTGTGTAAAATTTGATAATATTGTATTTTCGGTTATGCTGTTGGAGTTCCAGATAAATAAATAAATCACTCATATGTATGGCCGAAATTCAATAGTGTTTGATATATTTAAATTTTAAGAGATTTTCAGTACCAGTAACAGTAACCCCGTATAATGTCATGGTTTGTTGTTAGTATACGTGGGCCCTCGTCAACCCGTCTGACCAGCGTGGCGAGTGTAGGCCCAATTCTAATGAAATATGCATTGTGAATGAAATGAATAGCTTCCAGAACAGTCCTATACATCTTTGAAACCCGACAAAATATAGACTGCACTTGTTTGCTAATAACCATTTTAACTTTGTCGTATAATACCAAATAACAGCTTGCCCGCCGACTCTTGAATTTAATCTGTGGTTTTTAGGCACGTATAGACTGTACGATATGTTTAAAGTTATATTTCTTGCCATTTTCAAAGGGCAACACTGTTTGCCTGTTACTGTAACCTCGAGCAAAAGGAAACCCTCCTTAAAAACGCTTCATTGCTTAAATTTTGAGAAATATACTGTTATTTGAGAATGAGGCTGTTTTTCCACCAGAGATGACAGCAAAACTTATTTACCTACAACACAACATTTTTATAACCATTTTTCAAAATGTTATTGAGTATTACTAGGACTCTGATTAGGTTAAAAATACTGAATGCTTGCTAATCTTATTTGAAGTTTACTATTTTTTCGATTTTGATTTTAAATACTTAAAAAAAAACAATCTGGATATGCTAACAACGTCTTCTTGAAGATATCAAAATGTATTTCGGTGAAATACTATACATTTAAAAAAAATCTATCTTTAGTTACTTTATGAGCATGACAGCACCATCAAAACCTAACTTACTTCCAAATTACCATACTACCTATTCTAAATATATATTGTTTTAAATAATTGATTGCGAATTCATGAAAAAGTAAAGTATAGTATCATCATGACCGCTTGCGGGGTGGTCAGAAACCACGCTTATAAATAATCGGATTCACATTTATCTATTGGCCAATCATAACAAGTGACAAGCTTATCGATGTCTCAGGCATTGTAACATTCATTAAATGTATTTATTTACATTAATAAATCGAACCTGGTACCTCCTATTCTAAATCCACGGACTTACTCGCTAGACCACGGAGGCAGTTCATTCAAGAAGTACATGCGTATCTGGTAAATGCGGTTAGCTGTAACTTAAAATAAAAACTGATAGTGATATAATGTTGCCATATTCGAAAAATGCACTTCGAATAGTTCTTAGGAAATTTACTGTAATAAAGTAATTAAGTTTAAGTTCATTTACTTGACATTCTAATTTTATTTAGATTGTAAGGTGACACGGCCATTTTACAGCCACGAATATGAATTAACATTAATGCTATTAGAATATAAGATGACACGGCCCATTTACAGCTATGAATTTATGTTTAATTGACATTTCAATATTATTATTTAGATTATAAGATTCGTCTTTTTTATTTTTTATTTGTTTTTATTATAAATTTATTAATTATATGACATAAATTATATGACATCTGTATGTAATTTCTGTACATTATAATTATTAAGTATTTAGAATGTAAACTGACACGGCCTCTTTACAGCCACGATCTTATTTAAGTAGTTTCTAAGTTAGTTTTCTTGCTTGTAGCAGTAATGTTGTGCCTTATTTTTAGTTTATTTTATTAGTTCTGACTGTATCCAAGTTCTTTCAAGCGAATCAAAGGAAATAAACTATTTTGATTTGATTTGATACAATAGTCAACTGTTGGTTTTCCAAAATGAAAAAAAAGTAACAAATTTGAAAGGTTATCACGAAAGCCTGGCCTGATACTATTAGTGGTTATTATCCTCGCATATTTCTGGTGGAAAAGCACTTTTATAATTAACATTCAATTACCTAACTAATGAAGCTTGTAATACATAATTATTAATTACAAAATTTTCTAAAATCGTTGTTATTCAATTGTTATATTCGTAAGAATCATTTGTTTGACCTTTCTAGATGTCTGATAAACAAATCTATAAATAGCCACAAAAACTTTTTAAGGTTGTCTGTAGGCAAATTTTGATTGCTTAGTAACAAATCTTTTTTTTTTTTTTGCGTCAGGAAATCCCTACCGGATACCAATCCCCGCTGTGGAGGCAGCAGGGAAAGGTTATGTCTGGCTTGCACCGACTAAAACCTAACAGCGTTCCTCCTTGGCGCCTGAGTGACGGCTTCGTGGACTCCGACCGCCTGCCCCCACGCCCGCATTACCGGTAACGTTGGCGCGGCTGTCGACCCCTCCATTCCCTGATGTTCCCAGTAGCCGATTCAGGGCCCCCAGTCCATCCGACAATGGCGGGGTGAGGGTTCCGCCGTCTTCCGTCTTATTGGTTAGCTGGGGCAGGCCGACGGTGTCCCTATGTCCCCATGTAATAGCATCTTTTTTTTATACTAGATCGACATGTATACCTTGCGCAGCAACAGTCTGATTGAAGGCGCGAAAAACCGTTTCACCTAGTTCAGTATTCCGAGCTTTTTTGACGTTGTTTTGGTGATGCTCTCAATGTAGTTGTGGTGGTTAAGATCTGAGCCACCCCGAGAATGTTGAAGCTGGGCTGTAGATCCAGCGTGGTGCCCTGAAGAATGGGGGGACTTCTTTGCCGTCAGCGCGCATGCCTGGGTCTTGTTGGCATTAAACTGGATTGATTTTCGAAGATGTTGGACACCCTACAAATAAATTTTGTGAAGGATGTCGTCCAGTTCTGCCGTCATAATTTAAAACTGAAAACAATGAAATAAACTCAGTATTTTTTACGAGTCACTGTCATCATTACAGCCCCTAAAACAGCGTCCTAGACGTGGAGGTCTGAAAATGGGCCTTCCAGAACATATATATGGAGAATTTGGCTTACACTCGCCACGCGCTGGCCACCCGGGTTGCCGATGATCTGATGACTATTTTTTTTAACGATTTCAATTCGCAGTTGGTATTAGTAGACTTTCTTTAGCTATCAGACAAACACCATCTCCACAAATATCTAAAATTAATTTATACAAATTATTTCTTCATAAACAAAATAATTCGACAAAACTCACTACGTACTTAAATCTATTTTAATACAAATTTTCTCTTAACGACATCATCCGAAGGACTCTTGTCACTGCTGGTGTACGCAATCTTAAAACCCTCTAGGAGAACCGACGGAATGACTGTTGGGCCGTGGAAACTTGGCAGGTCTCTGGTGTGGGATGCGACGTGTGTAAACACATTAGCTCCATCTCACATCCAGGCGACCTTGTCAGGCGCAGGAAGTGCGGCGTCTTCCTTGTTACACCAACCTTGGTACCGGTTACCCATTTGCGCCGTTTGGGGTCAAGACGATGGGCCCATGGGGACCTTCAGCAAGGCGCCTGGCCAAGGGGTTGTCAAAGCGGCTGACGGAAGGGTCTGGCAATAGAAAGGCTGGCAATTAATTGGCCAACGTATTAGCCTCGCTATACAGAAGGGAAATGTTACCAGTCTCTTTGGGACTATTTGGACAGGACGTCGCTAGAGGACATTTTTTTTTAGTTCAGTATTTTATATATATATATATATATATATATATTTAATGTATACCTATTAATTTACTTCGAATAAAACTTATTTTTAGTTCAATAGTTTAAGTACGTGGACTTCGACGTGGAGGTTTGATTCCTGGTCGGAACACAATAGTGTATTTGTGATGTTTCTTGAGTTTGGTACGCCACGGGAACAGTTACACAATATAGTGTAAATTAAAAGATTCAATTAGATTAAGAATGTTTATTTTGAGGAATCTACTTCAGTTTATTACAGGACGTTTATTAAATATTAGCGGTTTGTTATTTAGGGTACCCTAGGTAGAGAGAGTTTAATGTGTAGAAAGAAATCATCATCATCAGAGTCCCACACAACAGAGCTCTTCAATTTTATCTTTTTTTTTACAAATACTTATATTTACTCACGCACACAAACAGAGTGGTTCCGTGTTTGCCCCACAGATACTCGCCCCATGTAGGTATAAATTGAAGACTCTATGCACTCAGCAAATAATTTTATCTCGCATTCTCCTACAGAACCTTTTTCAGATAGTGGGTAGTTTTATTTTTCCCATTACTCGCTTGCCTTCCTAAGGTGCAGCTCCGGAGCACGTAGACGGCGTACCATCGACGAATTTCACAACTGAAGAGCATTTCAATTTAAGACCCAGTTGCATTGATCATATTTGCCGCTGTCCAATATTTTTTTTTAAGGGCCACCGCGGGAGGTCGCATGCCTGAATCACTGTGAGGCCTCCTAAGGAGACCCCAAGGCACCTACGGACTAAAACCCTATAAACCGTCTCTCTTTCACTATTGGCCCTGCGTGCCTTAACAGCTAAGTCTGAGTCGTGGCTACGGAGTGAAGGCACTACTTCGGCCAATAATGAAAAGTGGCAAGCTCGTCGATGTCTCCAGCGTACCAAACGCAAGAAATATTACAAATGAATTAAATAATAATTAAATGTATTTATTTACATTAATAAATAAATAATAAATAAATAGATAAACGCTAGACCACGGAGGCAGTTTTTCTCTTTACTTTCTCTAAATTTTAAATGGATGTTAATCACGAAAACCTTTATAAGCAAAAGTGGGGCTCCCTGTATCACAGACCTTCTGGGACATAGTACAGGGATCCCCGTATTTACTGATTGATGTATTTAAATAACTGTGTATTTATTTAAGTTATAATGTATATGATGTAATTGTATGTATAGTTTATGTATGTTTATGTGTGTAGGTATAATGTGTAGTATATTAAAACTAGTTATAAAATAAGTAATTTATTAACTGTATCATTAAAAAATCTTATTTTTTTCATCCTTACTATCACCTTACTCGACCCCCAAGGTTAGCTGGTAAAGAATGCCTACTGACATTATAGCTAACTTTTGTACTATTTTAAGTGCATTAAATAATTTAAATAAATAAACGTTTTTTTTTTATTATTATTATCAAATAATCACCCATTCATGTGGCAGTGTGCCAAGAACACTTCCAGCATTCCCCCACTGCACAGCAATTCTGATTTTCTGGGCGGTAAAGCCAGACTTCTTGTCACATACAACATAAAGAAATGTAAAAAAAAAAGTAAAGTATCATCACGACCGTTTCCCTTTCGGAGTGGTCAGTAACCACGCTTGTAAATAAGCGGATTCACATTTAGCCAACTTTACTATACGCCAATCATGACAAGTGGCAAGCTTGTCGATGTCTTTAGCGTTCCAAACTCGAGAAATATCACAAATAAATTAAATATTAATTAAATGTATTTATTTACATTATTAAATATTTTTGTTCTCCGAGTCTAAATCCACGGACTTAACCGCTTGACCACGGGGGCAGTCTAAAATGAAAAAGAATAAAGAAATGTAGGTTTGAATATAACAAATCCATCCTGAAGGAACTAGAGATAGGACAACGCCTTTCCTCAATCGTGAAATCACGCATTCTCACTTTCATTGGACACGTGTCGAGGCGTGGAGATACATTCATTGAGCGCCTTATAGTTCAGGGAAAAGTCGATGGCAAGAGAATGCGTGGTAGGTCTCCGATGAGATGGACTGACCAGGTTAAAGCAGCAATGGATCACCCCTACATGAGTGCTCCAGGAAGGCTGCAGTTCGAGACGAGTGGCGACGGCTTGTTAAGCGTGCCACTGACACTCAAGTGACGACCACGACCACTCTGCCAAGAGTGTAGCGACTAAGAAGAAGGTTTAAATATACGAGATTATTTGCGTATACTCGTATGTGTAAAAAACTAAATCTTTGACACATGAGCCAAGCTACTGGGTCTTAAAATGACTACCTACGGATGATGAAGGAATTTGTTTGATGGGAAATCTCAAGGAATTTGAATTTGATTTCTTAAGTCAGAGTGGCAGTAGTTCCGCCGATTTATCTTCCGACGCTTTCGAAGAATCGATTTAAATTTTACAAAACTTGGAATTATGGGAATTTGCTTGAAGGTAGAGTTTATGTTGGAGCGTCGTTTTACGTTGAGAAATTCGAGGTAAACGGCTTAGAATCAGTTTACAAATTTTATCTTTGCGATATCTACTGAACTGGACACAATTTTAAATGTTACAGTTACATAATAATAATTAAATTCTTTTTATTTATTTATTTATTTATTCGTGGGAAAATTTACAGCCTTTACAATATTATGTATACAAAAAATATCTAATCTTAAGGCCTAACAAATTTTCACTGTTAGCTATAAGGAAAAAAATAAAAAATAAGAACCAACAGAATCAGTACAATAACAATGAGATATGAAATAACAAATTGCATTTGTATACTGATCCCATTTTACAACTTAAGAATCATACAATATAATAAAGTAATTAAGTGTAACAACAAGTATTAGTAACAATAAGTAGGTACTCAAACAACACTTTACAAATTTTGACAAGAAATATAAATGAAACATAATAGAAAAATATATAAAATAAAAAAATAATGTAATATTTCAGCATGTTAATGGTCATCTACTCAATATGCTGATCACAGTACTCTGTAGTCAATAAACGTCTGAGGGTGGAAGGAGATGTCTCAAACAGGTCGACATCCAAACGTTGTAACAAGTCATTAAAACCTCTACATGTTCTAGGGATATAGAAGTTAATTCTATAGTTAGTAGATAAAAAAGGAACGCATAGCAAACGGGGTTTCCTTATCCTGCTTGATGGAGTAAAAAAAATATTTTCGGCAAAGTTCTGGGCAATCCACTGACCCGCTGGTTATTTTAAGAAGATATGTGATATCGGCGATCATTCGACGTGTTTCCAAAGGAAGCAAATGGAATCGAATACAACGGCGGTGGTAGTCACAGTCATGAGTTTTGGCTCTGTACTGAATATAGCGCAAAAATTTGCGTTGGATCTTTATTGCACATTAAAATATATAAAATAAAATGAAGGCGAGCTTAATACCTTGTAGGTATTCTCTAACAGCTAACCTTTGGGAGAACGACATAAGAAATTGTGGGGTGCAGAGTTAGAAGAGAATAAATATTAAACCAAATGCAAAGGTTGCTATATCTTTCACTGGATATATCATATTATTATGTCATATTAAAAAGTAATGAAAATAAATAAATATATAAATTAGCATGTCAGTTACAAACATAAAATATACATTTATAAACATACATAAATATTTAAATACATTTTTTTTCTCATTACAGTAATATTTCGTCTGGCCAGCGCGTGGCGAGTGCTGGAAGGCGCATCTTCAACAGTGGTGGTCTAGGACGCTGTGTTCTAGTGGCTGTAATGAACGTTTTTTTTCTACGGATCTTGTTGTTGTATTATATTTGTGTAAAAACGTGTTTCATCGCAATAGTTTGGTCCATCATTACTTTTAGAAGGAACTAAGTATTTAATGAAGTTTGGGGATAGAAACAACGGTCAGAAGGTTGTTTTGCTAATAGAATCCTGTCCGGACACGAATAAAAGAAAAAGTATCTTCACATCCGTAGTGGTGTTATGGAGAAAGCGGTAAATATACTATAAACTATTTAATATATTTAAATTATCTGCAACAAATAAAGTGTGTTAGATGTGTTTCTTACTTGGTAAAATATTTAAATTGAAGCTATAAAATTTTATTGCCAAATATTTCGCCTCTCTTTGGAGCGGCGTCATCAGTGACAGTGACTGAAGGTCTTTGTCATAAATTTTGAAAAAATAATTTTATTTCTTTTAGCAATGGTAAAGGCAATGCACTATACAGTTTTGTATTTATTTTTTAGAAAAATATCATCATCACCTAGCGCATCATGGCAAACATCATCAGCATGTTATGTCCAATATATATTCAATATAGCTTCCATTAATATATTTAAATCGACATTATAGCGACTGAAGCTATATTCATTATTTATTTATTTATTACATTTATACACACAACAGAAATGGGTACAAAACATTTTTTAAATTTCAAATCTTTACAATACAGTTCCAGTACCATCTCCAAAAGCATGCGCACATAGCATTCAATTATATATATATTTAAAAATAAAAATATCAATACCATACCCACAGTGAGTAGTTCATAAATAATGATTTAGTTTGCTCGCCGTCCACAGCAAATTACTCCTTGTCAAAGGCCAGAAACAATCCACTATAGAGAGCGAACATCCTATTTAGGAAAATAGTTTTTTTTTTTTTTTAATTCCTAATGGTTAATTTTATAAATACTGACGAATTGAAATAAACCAGGAGCGTCTCCCTGTAAACATAAAGTTCCTCAATAAGGAATCGAAGCACTGTTCCACTTAACCGAATGTAGAATTGATTTACCTCCAAACCATGGGGCCTGAAGCAAGACAAGTAATAACTTCTCTAATCCTCACGACGGACATAAAATAAATACCCTCAAATATCCTTAAAGAACTTACTAAATATTTTATCAGCTTTATTATAAGGTAAACCTATTATCGTCGCATTTTAATAGCGATTACAGAGGTAATTGACTAAGCTTTACTATGTTTAAAATTCAACTTAGGTACTATTTATTTTAAAACTTTATTGCACAATAGTACAAAAGGCGAAGCTTAATGCCGTCAGGCATTCTCTGACAGTTGACCTTTGAGACAAGAGAGATATCGAAAATAAATCTAGGAGTAGGTTCCAAAATAATTGCAAAAAGAGAATAAGTTAATTTGACGTAACCTAATGAATGATACATGTATGAAATAATATATATATATATATTATATATATTTGAATATATATATATATATATATATATTCAAATTCAAATTATTTATATCCATTTGGTTCACAGGACACTCGGATATTGTCAATTTTTACAAATAAAATACAATATTATTTAAATTAATTAAAAATTAAATTATGGATGGACCGAAATAAGTAAGTGACATTGGTGCCATAAACAAGTACTGCAGCTTAACCTAAATTTGTGGCTTTATAAAGGCCGTGTTAACTTATAATCTAAATAATGATAATTTTATGTCAAATTATAAAACAAAAAAAATACAATAACAATTTCGTGGCTGTATAGAGGCCGTGTCAACTTATAATCTAAAATAATTATAATATAATGTCTAATTATAATAAAAACAAATTAACTTAAATTACAAATTAACATACACATTATTATGAGTAGTCCTAGATCTCAACTGCTGAACATGGTCAGCAGCCCAGCCCTATGTTGTTACTTAGTCGCAAACATTACAAAAATACAAATACAAAAACGTTTATTTGTTCCCAAAAATTGTTTACATAATTTTTTGGAGGAACTCTGATCCCCAGACTAGAATTCTCTGGGTTAAGCTGAGGATCAGTTTCTTCCTTGGTTACATTTTATTATTTAAGACTATAAATTTTATGCCTCAATATTATTATTGTTTTATTATTTATTAAATTAGTGGATTTCGTTATTTACGTCAGAGCTTGCGTCATAATTACAAAATATTATTCAATTCTCAACTCTATACGCGCTCGACCTTGACAGCGCCGTGCAACTTTAATAGCGTGATACACTCGTATATATAGTTAACGAATTCCATTATATAACATTTGCGCTTAAGTAACAGAATAGGACTGCTGGTCCTTATACGCGTTACTCAAAAAAATATTTATTTCGAATTATGTCGCATTACGTTACTGCCTATATCCTAAACATGTTCCTAAATATTTTATTAGCTTCATTATATATCTGCAACGAAAACCCATTAAACAAACTTTTCCGGGGTATGCCTACCCTTGGTAAGAAGGCATTAGGGACGAATTCATTTATGTATAGCCTCTTTATTGAATATTCATGTCTGGCTTTAATTTGTATTGAACCTCAACGCAGTTTGGAATTTTAGACTTATTTTTGTAACATTGGCTTAACCATGTCTCCTACTCTCAAATTATTATTATTATTTTTTTATTTAAAAACTTTTTGCACTATGTACAAAGGCGGACCTAATGCCGCTAGATATTCTTACTCGGTCAACCTTAGGGTCATTACGAACATGGTATGTAGGTGCGAATATTTAAACAGGAAAATAGATAATAAAACATAAATACCTATATAATAATACTAAATTCAAATAAAGTGCTGGCCGCATTCCTCGTCACGTGGCTCTCAACGACATCATCCGAAGGGCTCTTGTCACTGCTGGTATACCCGCAATCTTAGAACCCTCTGGGATTGTGCGGAGCGATGGCAAGTGACCCGTCGGAATGACTGTTGGGCCGTGGAAACTTGGCAGGTCTCTGTTGTGGGATGCGACGTGTGTAGACACATTAGCTCCATCTCACATCCAGGCGAACTCGTCAGGCGCGGGGAGAGCGGCGTTTTCTGCGGAGAATCTCAAATTGCGCAAGTATGCCAACCTTGGTGCCGTTTACAAATTTGCGCCGTTTGGGGTCGGGGTCGGCGAAGCGCTTGGCCAAGGAGTTGTCAAAGCGGCTGACAGAAAGGTCTGGAGACAGGAAGGCTGGCAATTATTTTATAAATATTACGTATTAGCCTCGCTATACAGAGGGGAAATGTTGCCAGTCTCCTTTGGACTATCTCGGATGGGACGTCTCTAGAGGACATTTTTTATTTATAGTTTAATTTTATTATTTAGGTAGCCTTTAATTTATATTAAAGAAAACTTAAAGAGTAAAAATTACTAGCTTAACCTATAAAAAGTAACAAAATGTAAAGTATCATCACGACCTTATCCCTTTCAGGGTGGTCAATAGACTAAGATGGGTCTCCAATAGAAAAACATGTACATAGGATTTTATTGGAAATAAACAATTATTATTATTAAAGTTTTTAAGTTTCTCGCCAAGGCGTCTGGCCAGCGTGGCGAGTGTCGACCAAATTCTTCAGATATATATTTCCTGGAAGGCCTATCTCCAGCATTGGAGGTCTAGGACGCTGTGTTCTATGGACTGTAATGATAATGATGAAAGCTTTTAAATAAATAATAATAATTATTATTATTATTCACGACTCAGACTTAGCTGTAAAGACACAACGGTTCAACAGTGAAGTAAGACACTTATAGGAGATTTTAGTCCGTTGGTGCAATGGGTCACTGCTGAATTTATAATTCAATTAAATGTCTATAAAAGAAACAGAACTAGAGAAAAATAAAAACAGTAGTATAAAATCCCCAATGGAAAGGAACTAATAAATCTCTCCAGTTTTGCTGACAAAACATAAATTAGGCAAACATGTAGATTAAGGAACTTGAATATTGATTTTCAGATCCTCAACAACTAAGCGGCGGTTGAGAAAGAATGGCGGTTATCTGTGATTAATCACTGCTAATGAACCATAGCCCACTGACGTTTCCCTTTTTCGGGCCCAGCTATGGCAAAATTAAGCAAAATTTCATTGGGATTGTAATAAAATCTACAAACATTAACGGACATAGCAACATTAGGGGATTAAAAAGGCTTTATGTCATATCATGAAACGTCAGCATTGAATTCCATCTAGCAGGCGTTTATGCTGAAAAATGCAACCTACCCAAATTCTTCTTGGGGTTGACTTTCCAATCGTGGGGTGGAGTAGCACAGTTAGCCCGAATGGAGAACATAATCATTATTCTCTCAGTTATTAATGCGGGTTTGTGTAGAGCGCCTCTGCTTGACGGTTGGCGAGTCGACCCTTAGACATATTGTATCCCAATTTTCTACTTTCATACCAGTGTACCTTATTCCTCAATAAACGCATTATTAACTGCCTCCGTAGTCTAGCGGTAAAGTTCGTGGATTTAGACTTGGAGGTACCGGGTTCGATTCCTGGTCGGGACACAAAAATATTTATTAATGTAAATAAAATCATTAAATTAATATTTAATTTATTTGTGATATTTCTCGAGTTTGGTACGCTCTGGAGACATCGACGGGCTTGCCACTTGTCATGATTGGCCTATATATAGTAAAGTTGGCTAAACGTGAATCCGTTTATTTATAAACGTGGTTTCTGACCACCCCGAAAGGAAAACGGTCGTGATGATACTTTATAAAAGAGTATTATTATTGTCGTGGAAAATAGTATCTCAAGCTTGTGACAAATAAAGACAAAATCATCAACCAGTGCTTCCTCCCCGAAATGTCGTACGAAGCAGACAGTAACAGTGAGTCTGGTCCAGAAATGTAAGGTCTCTCAGCGAACTATAGAGTTAGCTATTCTTGGTTATTCTTATTTATTTAAAAACTTTATTGCACTATGTACGGCGGTCTTAATGCCGCTGGGCATTCTCTAGCAACCAACCTTTGGGACAATGAAACCATTTGTGTTCTGAGGTAGGTGCAACTATAAAACAAATTAATAGGTAATTCAAATTAAATCTAAATAATAATTCTAATAGACAAACACATACTAATATGTACACAATACTACATACTATAAATATATTATATACACAACATATAATACCTACTTAAACTGTGAGGAAATGTTTAATATGAGTATACCAACTTTTTGAAATGTGATCTGTTAGGCACTTGGTGAATTTCTACCGGCAAATTATTTCACAGATTTGCGGCCACTACTGCAAGAGTTAGACTGAAAGCCAGAATAATGAGAAGGGATAGATTGAACAGAATTATGGGACGAACGGAGAGATCTGTTATTAAATGAGGAAAGATAGCTTAATTCGTTCCTGAGGTATTTCGGTGTCGCAGACTCATTGAGAATAGAAGAGAGTAAACAGAGAATTCTTAGATTCCTACGACAACGAATTGAAATTCGAGTTGAGCTTTCAAAATTACCAAGCTAAAGTGGTCGGGGCCGGACACATCTGCCGCAGAACCAACGACCGATGGGGCGAACGGATTCTAGAATGGAGACTACATACAGGACGATGCAGAGTAGGACGACCCCTGCCAGATGGACGGATGACCTAAAGACGGTCGCTGGCGGGGGTTGGATGAGTGTTGCAAAAGACCGTGTGCAGTGGCAAGCCTTGGTCTTTATGTATGTCTCGCCTTAATGCCTATACTACTAAACCGATAATGATAAATTTTGACAGAATTGTTCCTTAAAGGCGTGAGACTTAGGTCTAGGTCTTGTTTCAAGGGGTGTTATTCTTATATAAATAATACCATGGCAAACTCTTTGAAAGTAAAAATTTGCATTTAACATCATTGCAAATGACACATACTTTCAACGAGAACAACAAATAGGTGGTAGGCGGTCTGATGGTGGTAATTTGTCCAGTCTGCCGAGGCGGGAAAGAATCCACCGTTCGTGCCGATAATCTGGAATTGCCGTCATGCCCAGACAAGCTAGGAACTGTGGTTAGTTATCATACTGGGCTGATTTTGATACAATTTGGTATAGGCACTCCCAATGACGTACACGGCATATAATTTGAGTGCGATATGTGACCTTACGGCCACGTGAAGTCTTTATTCTCTAACCACAAAATTAGACGGACACCAAGTTAAAAAGCTTACAACATGAATGGGATAGATATCATGGAATTATAGATACAGCATTTTGCCGCGACATGGTAGTTATACTGACAAAGAAGGGTACATTTATATACGCTTTCGTTGTAATTTTATTTACTCTCAAGCTGTCGATCTCCTTAAGTCTCCCCTTATTGTTTAAGGCATAGATTTTAGTCTTGCTATAATAATTTATCACTGGCAGGATTGAAGTACCTACGCTGGTTCATTTATAAAAAATAACTGCGGTCCTTCGCGCCATTTTGCGTGGACATGTCAAGTGCAAGTTTTTGTTTTGTAAATTAATATACTGTGGATATTATTGGTCAAAAGTGGTGTTGTTTTGTTTAATAATGTGCTACAATGTGAATAATTATGGAAAACGATAAATTGGACTTTAAATATGGGGCACAAGTTGCAGTTTATTTTTGTGGTTTTCCCGCGCTGTCAACTCCCATATTTTACCCGACGTGTTTGAGCTATGGTGCCGCGAGTGACTCCAAGAAAAGCATCAAATTCTGCAGCATCTGGAATTTGATGATGACCCATTAACTCATAAAAATGAAAGATATATTACTTCAGACTTGGGTGTATGGGCTAGACCCTTAGTCTTCCCTATCACCTCATACATCATCCATCGGGAGAAGAAAACCAAAAAAAAAAAAAAATTGCAGGTTAGTTGCCGTCACGTAAATGGCTACTAACCAAGTGCAGAGTGGATGTGCTCCGCGATGGCAGGTTATCGTTTTATAATATGGATACTCCTAAGTGCGCTTATATCCTATAGTTGCCGTCAAATAAAAAGGCCGCTGAGCGACTCTAGAGGGGATGTGTTTACGCATGGGTACAGATGCTCCCGAAAGTAGTAGGTTATCGTTTCATAATATGGATACTCCTAAGTGCGCTTATATTCTATAGTTGCCGTCAAATAAAAAGGCCGCTGAGCGACTGTAGAGGGGATGTGTTTACGCATGGGTACAGATGATCCCGAAAGTAGTAGGTTATCGTTTTATAATATGGATACTCCTAATTCCGCTTATATTCTATAGTTGCCGTCAAATAAAAAGGTCGCTAAGCGACTGTAGAGGGAATGTATTTACGCATGGGTACAGATGCTCCCGACAGTAGTAGGTTATCGTTTTATGAAATGGATACTCCTAAGTGCGCTTATATCCTATAGTTGCTGTCAAATAAAAAGGCCGCTGAGCGACTACAGAGGAGATGTGTTTACGCATGGGTACAGATGCTTCCGAAAGTAGTAGGTTATCATTTTATAATATGGATACTCCTAAGTGCGCTTATATTCTATAGTTGCCGTCAAATAAAAAGACCGCTGAGTGACTGTAGAGGGGATGTGTTTACGCATGGGTACAGATGCTCCCGAAAGTAGTAGGTTATCGTTTCATAATATGGATACTCCTAAGTGCGCTTATATTCTATAGTTTCCGTCAAATAAAAAGGCCGCTAAGCGACTGTAGAGGGGATGTGTTTACGCATGGGTACAGATGCTCCCGAAAGTAGTAGGTTATCGTTTTATAAAATGGATACTCCTAAGTGCGCTTATATTCTATAGTTGCCGTCAAATAAAAAGGCCGCTAAGCGACTGTAGAGGGGATGTGTTTACGCATGGGTACAGATGCTCCCGAAAGTAGTTTATTATCGTTTTATAATATGGATATTCGTAAGTGCGCTTATATTCTATAGTTGCCGTCACATAGAAAACCAAAGTTACTGACATAGCTTTCCAAATTTGCTAGCTAAATTGGGAATGGGCCTGACACATCTGCTGCAAAACCGACGACCGATGGAGCAAACGGGTTCTAGATTGGAGACCACGTACGGGTCGACGCAGATAATGATCCTCTCCCAGATAGACGGACGACCTAAAGAAAGTCGCTGGTGGAGGATGGATAAGGGTTGCAAAAGACCGCGCGCGTGCAGTGACGTTAAGAAAGGCCTACATCCAGCTGTGAAGAGACACAGGCTGATGATGATAATAATAATATATAATAATAATAATAATGATGATGAAGTACGCCAATATTTTATTGGACACAGGCTAGGAAGAGCCAACGACGTTCGCGAACGGTCGTCCGACACACAATGATAGCACTATGCCGGTCATCAACGCGGTGGGGTTCAAGATGGCCCCTTTGTCGACCATAGCGCCATCTAGCGACATCATGGCGTACTTCAGAGCCGACATGCGTACGTTAGCCTGTAAACCAATTATCTCCAACAAAACTGAGTGGAGTAGCTTTGCGTATAGGCCCATTATGACAAGTGGCAATTCATATTATTATTAATATTATCCTTAAGTGTTCCAGATTATTTATTTCTGATTGTACCTGAATATTGTTTTGTGGTGTAAACACGGGTGCAGCCATTCTTGTACTGTCGCAGGAATTCATATTACTGTCGCTTCGAATAAACAATGGAGAGTCTGATTTACTGGCGAATGTGCTTCTTATTTATCTTGCAAGTATGCCATAGACGTATGTATTCAATTATAAGAAGGGTCATTGTATGTAAATATTGTGACATGATTTTAGTTATTATTAATTAATTTGCAAAATTTGTCGATTTAAAAATATAGCTGTTTTTATTTAATATTAGCTGTATAAAAATATATAATATATAAAAGTGAAGGAGAATTAAACAAACATACAGTTCAGGCTGTGGGGTCACATGTCGATGTTAATGATGTCATTGTAGCCTATGTCCGTTCTAGGGTTTCAAGGACAATTCTGCCGAATTTCATCAAACTAGTAATGTAGACGTAAAGGCGAGATCAATAATACATGCAATCAGCTTACTAATTTTAAAGGCTATATATTAACTTTGGGTGGTAACTTTGGTTTTCCGACGGATTTTCTCGTTTCGGACTTTATCCAACAGATGATCCTGAGATGTGGCTTCTCTGAGCGTGTTCTACCGGCTATACTATGGTAAGTGCTCCGAAGAACTCTATAACCTAATCGCTCCCTCTCCATTCCGCAACCGAACCACACGCACAGGTCAGAATATGCACCCACATACCGTGGCCACCATCCCTTCGCGTACGTATAAATTTGGGGACTCATACATCTGTCGTACGATAAAGATGTAGAATGCTCTTCCAGCCTCTGTGTTTCCACTTTCCAATAACTTGGAGTCCTTCAAGCGAAGTGTAAAAAAGCATCTAGTCAAGCCAGTATAGTGTTAGGGACTGATGGCAGTTATGAGTGTCTGAATTCAGTTGCTAACATTCATGGACCTTGCGCGCCAATTACCATCAGGTGGGCCCAAGGTCACTTGTCGTGCTAATATAAAAAAAAGAGAAATACCGAGCATAGCTCGCTGAGCGACCTTAAATTTGTGGACCAGACCCAATGTCAGTCTCCACGTTTCTGCTCTGTATGACAGTACTGGAAGAACGCACTTGTTGAACACATGCGTATGTTTAGAAAATGCCTTGTAGGCATTAATCTTCGCCTTTGTACATTTTTTTCGTGCAATAAAGAATTTAATAATTATAATAATATGTTTGATAAGAAGATGTGGCTCAGCTTTCTGAATGCCGCCCATCCCAGCTGAATGCTGTCTCTGTCGGCTTCTTTGCTGAAGTTGGCTACACCTAATTGCATAGATTATCCAAGGTAGATGTATTTTTGCACAACTTCGAGAGTAGCATTAAGCACGCAGATTGACCTCGTTACAACATGGTCCTTAAACATGACTTGTCAAGTTCATATCGAGGCCAACTTGCTGGGACGCCACGTTTAAGCCGTGTAGCATTCCGCTACGGGTCCTCCAGCGAACTGGCTATTATGACTATGTCAGCTGCAAATGAGGTGCAACAACGGAGGTGTGAGATGTATTCTCCGTTGACATTAATGCCGCAGTTTATCCAGTCCAGCATTTGAAAGACGTCCTCCAACGCGTTGGAAAACAGTTTTGACGATATGACATGATCTATATTAAAAACTGTATACTCATTGTTGATTATTCACTGTATTAAATAATAAAGAATTTCTCTAATTCTTTTCTAGTTTTGTTATATATTGACATATAAGACATATCAGACAGATCAGAGACTTTTTATTACAAAACATAATGCGAGATAGATTAAGCGTTAACACCATCCCTTAATCTAACCGCATTCCTAAACCATTGATTCCTAATACATGCTTAGGTTTTGCAAAAGATTTCGTAGATTAAGTTTTTTTTATTTATATATTAAATATATAATAATAATATATTTCCAGACAGGTCACACAGCGCCATCTAGTTTCCGTGGTAAGTTACGGAAACTAGATGGTTGATAAACTACATATTATATATATATTTTTTAAATATATACATATTATACATATAAACACCCAGACCGAGAGCAAATTATACAATGTACAACTTGCCCCCGGTGGGAATCGAACCCACGACCTCCCGAGTTCACGGCAACGTTTGTTACCACTAGACCACGGAGGCGGTCCACTATATACCACTTAGATATACGTCTCTGGTACAATCTTCAAAATATACTACAATGTAGGTACAATTTCGCATTAAATTTAATATAACTCATTTTGTTCTTCAAGAAACTGCATGATATAAAGGTTAATATTTCTCGTGTTTACTATTATGCAAATATTTTCCTACTTAATAATCAGATTTTTCATGATATAATTAAGCTGTAGAACAAAAAAATACTAACTAAGAACTTGCCACAAATAAATTGTGCTACAGTTGATAAAGGTCGATAGCGATTCACTGGGCAATAATGCGGCAGATAAACTGGCCAGAAAGGGATCATCCACAACACCAATAGGCCCAGCACCAATAATACCATTTCAGTTTTTGGTATCCGGCTCCGCTTTTAGGAACGTAAATTTTCCTCCTTTAGCAGAACAAATTATGAAAAAAACACCTTTTTAAGACGTGCAGTAAAACTATATAATGATTGCTTGGTTGACGTGGACATATTTGCTTGCTCTATCACTATAGGAGCAGAGTCCGTGAGATAATTAGAGTTAAGTATTCGATAGAATAGACTTAAATGTGATTTTTACTTTCTTTTATGGTTTAATTGTATTTTGAAATGTAATAAGTATAGTTCTCTTTCACAGTTTTGGTACTCCAGGTCTAATTATACCTATGTATATTGTTTATTATATAAATTGTATTGTTCCGTTTGAATGCGAGAAAAACCAAGGTACTAGTGTTTGAAAGAAGAAGGATGACAACCGTGACCGTAAAGATTGATGATGAAACTCTAGAACAAGTAAATGAAATTATATATCTGGGCAGTGTTTTCACTGCGGATGGGAAGTATGATAGGGATGTTGAAAGAAGAGTGAACGCGGGAAATAGTGTTAACGGTGCCCCGGGGTCACTGATCGCCAGTCGAAATGTAAGTGACAAAGCTCGGCTCGCCATACACAATGCCATGTTGGTACCAACACTTATGTATGGAAGCGAGACGTGGATATCTCAGAATATGCATGAGAGTAGGGTTAATGCAGTAGAAATGAGGTCACTGCGTCGGTTATGCGGCGTCACTTTGGCGGACCACATACGTAACGTCGAAATACGAAAAATGGTAGGTATAAAAGAAAGCATAGGCACAAAAACAAGGAAAAGCATGCTACGATGGTTCGGGCATGTTAAAAGGATGAGCGTAGAAAGATTGACGAACCAGGTATATAATGCGAAAGTTGTGGGTAAAAGAGGCCCTGGCAGACCAAGACACACGTATCACGATCAAATAAATAAAACACTAGCTGAAGGAGAATTAAAAAGCCTTCGTAACAAAAGGGCATGTATGAAGAGGTTGATGAATGTCGATGAAGCGAAAGAGGTATGTCGTGATCGTGTCAAGTGGCGCTCAATTGTCTCTGCCTACCCCGTAAGGGATCTGGTGTGAAGATATGTATGTATGTATTGTATTGTAACTGTTTGTTACCATAATAAAATAAAAATAAAATAAAATAAATAACCCAGCTAAATCAAAAATAGTTAAAATTATTTCTTGTAAATTACTTATCTGACCTTGATTATATAAGAGAAACCGCAACATGATTTTAAAATACCTATTCGATATATTATTATTATTAATCACTCATTATAGTTCGTCGAATTTAATTTTTTACATTTCCACAATATGGCGTCCGGTTGTCGCTTTACTAAAACTTTAATAGTCCGTGACACTCGCATGATTAAGTCGAATCGATTGACGTGAGAATAATCAAAATCGACCAACGCGTTTGGTCTCCAGTGTGCCACTATGGAACATTCGGCTGATAAACACATAACCCATATTTGCTTCGCGCAATCGGTTAAAAAGTATAAATTCGTTGTCTCCACTCCTCTCATCTTCCACTACTTAGACACACACACTCTCACATACTATATTTATAACTTTATTTATTTATTTATTAAAACTTTATTGCACAATATATACAAGGGGCAGACTTAATGTCGCTTGACATTCTCTGACAGCCAACCTTAGGGACACAGTAGAACAATAAAAACGTAAGGTAGGTGCAATTAGAGAAATATGATTAGGTAATAAATATGCAAAATTATCTAAACTACAATAATAAATACTATAATAAACTAAATACTCTTAATACATACACATAAAGTTTTATTAATACATTAGGTACATACATTACATAAAATTAATACATACACTACATATAATAATATAATAAATAAACTAAATGAGTTGTTATGAGCTATTTAAATAATATGAATATACCATTTTTGAAAATGCTTCGGTTTATTTGGTTTATTGCACAAAGACAGAGGCAGTGTTATGTTATAGTATTTATAAAGTACTAGAGCATAATGAGTTGTTAGGAGATAAAAATATCGCCGGGTTACAGCAAAAATGAACTAACTATTTTTTTCTAACTAATTTTCTTTTTTACGCCAGTTGTTTAAAAAACTCATCAATTTATATAAGTTCATAAAATTTGCTACACAACCAACTGCTCTTAGATATCTAAATGTGACAAATATATACCCAAATTGACATCTAAATATTAATTTTAATTTGACCACAACCAGAATTAGATACAACTTTTTACTGTGAATTAACATTTTATTTTTTTGTGTTGTGTAATTATATAGTCATATGTATCTTTACAATATATATATATATACAATATTTGTACGCCTCATGGCAGAACACAGCTGCTCTTTTATAAACTAGGTTAATATCTTCTTTCCACGATAAATCTTTACGTTCTTCTCACAACTCTCTTCTTTATGTTCCCTCACATCATTCCGGATTTGTAGTAGCTGCCACAAAAATATGGAATGATCTTCCAGTAAACATAAGGCAGGCAAGTAACAGATTGTCATTTAAAAAACTGGTCTATTCACACTATTCAAGCTCTAAACCACGTTAGTAAGTTGTATTAGTGTATGTTTATGTACAATTTTGTGTATGTATTAGTATTTAGTATATTGATGATATAATACATATATAATAATATATAAGTAGGTATATAATATTTGTTGAATTATCCTATAATTGTATAATACTGTTACTTTCATTGCACCTATATTTGTTCCAATTTGTCCCTAACAGCCAAACGTCAGAGAATGTCTACGGGCATTAAGTCCGCCTTTGTGCTTTGTGCAATAAAGTTTTAAATAAATAAATAAATAATATATTAACTAGATTACCTGTGTTGAAACAAATAAATGATTTGATTTGATTTGATATGAGAAAAGATCTCAATCTTTCAAAACGCATTTCATCAAAATACTATTTGTAATAACTTTTGGTTAAGAAAAAAGTATAAATAATAATAAATTAACAAGTATAACCTATAATAAATACATTTAGCGAGACTTACGTTACGTGACTTTATGACAGTGTTTAAGAGTGTTGTGGATGGCGTAAATTAGTGTATCAGACATAAATTAAATATGGTATGTATTATTTATTATAGAGTATCTATTTATTTATAATAAGTAAAAATATAGTTGTTTATTATTATTTCAGTTTAAGTATACATATATATAAGTATTTAAGTAACTGATCGACTGGTAATCATACTTTCATAGTTCATAAGTAAACATTTTAATTACCTTTAAAACAAACTATTGCGTGTTTTTATTTATCATTTTTCCTGGTGGTGGGTAAAATATTAAATAAATTATAAATGGGTTTCCTACAACAACAGAAAGACTTTAAGATGACAATAGTTATAATATATACTAACAAAATATCTATGTTGGTGTCGTTTTACAAGTCTGGTGTGTTGGAACCTCTTTTGTACTTTGATTTACTTTGTTTTTATTTATATTTTTATTATTATACCTTTTGAGCTGGCTATCTGAGGCTATAAGTATTAGTCAATATGGAACTGACTGACATCCTAGGACACAAGTTATCTTGGTTAGGAGTCAGGGACCATCTTAAAATTGCCTATTATTATTATCATTATTAAAAACTTTATTGTTTAATACAAAAGGCGTATGTAATGCCGCTTGGCATTCTCTTACCATCAACCTTCGGGACAAGGAATCGAAGTTTAGGCATGGCAAAATAAAAAAACACAAAAAAAAAAAAAAACACTTATTAGTACTAGTTAAATTAAATATACGATAAACATCATTAAAATAATAATACTTAAACTACATAATATATATATATATATTCTTACATTCACTACATAGACTAGATAACTAATTATATACATACACTACGTAAACGGGAAATATATACTTATCCATGTGGTTTGCATTCAATCAAAAATGTATGTTTAAAATGTAAAATTCAAGGAATATTTTATATATTGTTTACTCAACTTTGCATATAGGTACCAATAAGAAAGCTCAATAAACGTTATTATTATTATTATTATAATAAAGGCTAACTTAGTTAGTTTTTTTATTCTAGCACGCGTTATGTTTAACAATATGTAAGTAGCGAAGGGACACTAAGTACAATATGAACGCTTGAACCCGTGTTAATAATACATTAGAAAGGTACTTACTGAAGTGTGGCAAGAACATACGCATTTAAAGGAGACCTCGCATAATGAAAATTCCACTCACCAGATGGGCTATTCTGGACTCCTAAATAAATCTATAACTCCACATACGTAGGATTTTTCTGTTATCGTAATCGTATCACCCACGCCAGTGTAGACGCAGCTCAATATTCTATCTGTACGATTTATCATAGATTTATAACTGTGACGTAAGAGGAGCTATTTTTTCTTAAGTTTTTTTTTAAATATGTAGATAAGAATTAAAGACTTTTTTTTTATTACACAAAAAAAACTGAAAATAATTAGTAAATCGACCGCCTCCGTGGTCTAGTGGTAACAAACGTTGCCGTGAACTCGGGAGGTCGTGGGTTCGATTCCCACCGGGGGCAAGTTGTACATTGTATAATTTGTCTCAGTTATTATTTACAAAAAAAAAGTATAATATGTAGTTTATCAACCATCTAGTTTCCGTAGCCTCGTAGCTTACCACGGAAACTAGATGGCGCTGTGTGACCTGTCAGGAAATATTTATTATTATTATAGTAAAATAGAGAAAAATCGTTACAAAAGTTTTTGCTATTATTCTCCGTCTAAAATTTGGTATAAGAAAGTGAAAATCCACTCCAGGTTATAGGAAAGTGGAAACACAAAGGCTGGAAGAGCATTCCGCATCTTAATTGTGCGACTGATGTATGAGTCACCAAAGTTATAGCTACGCGAAGGGATGGTGACTACGGTATGTGGGTGCATATTCTGACCTGTGCGTGTGGTTCGGTTGCGGAATGGAGAGAAAGGAATTAGGTTATAGAGCTCTTCAGAGCACTCATCATAGTATAGCCGGTAGAATACGCTCGTAGTCGACAAAACGCAAAAATCGTAATGAATAAAAAACATTACTATTTTCCCTTTTAGGAAATTAGAAACCACGCTATTAAAGAAGAGTTTTTCATATTTAGTCAACTATACTATTGGTTCATTATGACAAGAGACAAGCTTGTCTCTAGCGCACCAAACTCTAGAACTATCACATATAAATTATTATGTTGCGACAAGGAAGCGAAACCAAGTTACTAGTTTTTGAAAGAAGAAGGATGACAACCGTGACGATAAAGATTGATGATGGAACTCTAGAACAAGTAAACGAAATTATATATCTGGGCAGTGTTTTCACTGCGGATGGGAAGTATGATAAGGATGTTGAAAGAAGAGTGAACGCGGGAAATAGTGTTAACGGTGCTATGGGGTCACTGATCGCCAGTCGAAATGTAAGTGACAAAGCTCGGCTCGCCATACACAATGCCATGTTGGTACCAACAATTATGTATGGAAGCGAAACGTGGATATGTCAGAATATGCATGAGAGTTAATACAGTTAATACAGTAATAGTTAATACAGTTAAAATGAGGTCGTTGCGTCGGATATGCGGCGTAACTTTAGCGGACCGCATACGTAATGATGAAATACTCAAAAAGGTAGGTATGAAAGAAAGCATAGGGATAAAAATAAGGAAAGGCATGCTCAGATGGTTCGGGCATGTTAAAAGGATGAGCGAAGAGAGATTGACGAACCAGATATATAATGCGAAAGCTGTGGGTAAAAGAGGCCCTGGCAGACCAAGACTCACATATAACGATCAGATAAATAAAACAATAGCTGAAGGTGCATTAAAAAGCCATCGAAACAAAAGGGTATGTATGAAGAGGTTGATGAATGTTGAAGAAGCGAAAGAGGTATGTCGTGATCGTGACAAGTGGCGCTTAATTGTCTCTTCCTACCCCGCAAGGGATTTGGCGTGAAGATATGTATGTATGTATGTAAGGAAGCGAACCCGGTAGCTCAACCTCTAAATCTCATTTTGTTATGTATTCTTACATAAATTTAGTTAAATGTATATATTATTATTATATATTTTTATTGGTTTTTGTGTATTAGTATGTAAATTATTGTTATGTATGTTTAAGTAGGTATTTGTTTTTATTTCTAATGCACCCGCAATCGTCTACCACACTCTCAAAGGTTAGCTAGTATAAAATGCCGAGAGGCAATAAGTTCGCCCTTGTACTCAACTGTTTAGTTTTTAGGTGCAATAAAGAATTTATAAATAAATAAATCTATGGTCTTAACCACGGAGGCAGTTTAGAAGTATAGCTTGTAGAAAAAGCTCAGAGAGGCCACATGTCGTGTTCTGCAGCGATTCGAGAGTATTAGCCACTGTAGTATCGTCTACTATTCGAATCGGCCGCCTTTACAGGACATTGAGATCGCCTGTAAGGTATTTAGCGGAAGCAATTCAGAGGGGAGAACAGTATTTCACGCACCTTTTTTGTGCTTTATAAAACATAAGTTTGATTGAGGACGAAAAAAACCGTTTTACCTTGTTTAGTATCCTCAGTTTTAGTGACACAAGCTGCTGGTCTTCTGCTAACAGCTCACTCTTTGGACCACTTTGTTGCTTAGTCTTCTACTAGCAGGAGTAAAATAATTCAACAAAATTAATTAATGACGATTCATAAATGCCTGTTAGCCTTTATTCCGCCACCAGACCACACGCACAGGCCAAATTATGCAGCGACATACGGTAGCCACAATCAGAAAGCCAAAGCAGATTTATATCGTTGGAAAAACGATTTGATTTTTATTATTTTAAAAAATATTATACTAACCAAAACGTATAAATTAGCCTTGCTATACAGAGGGGAAATGTTGCCAGTCTTCTTGGGACTATCTCTGATGAAACGTCTCTTGAGGACATTTATTATTATATAGTTTTTTTTTTAATTATTATTTGGCTTAGTTTATGTTTATTTAATTTAATTAATTTATTTAAGTAGTTTTTAATTATTGTTTTATATTTTGTATTTTTAAAAATTGTTCTTCTATTTTCTAAATTCATTTCCTTTTGAGATTTGTACAGAGAATAGGGCACCAGATTTATGGCTAAGCGACCGCTTGTTATAGATAGGTTTGAGGGCACGTATGAGAAATGACGCCGTGAATCGTTGTTAATTTACATACTGGCGTTAGTTGCTCCCATCCTTGGACCTCAAGTACCGCTTATCATCAGGTAGGCGCGATGTCACATGTCATATAAATCATCAGTAAAAAAAAATATTAAAAAAAAATCTTAACCTTTTAAATCTATTATTTATTATATAGGTTATTTGTCATTATTATTATTTAATTTTTTTGTACCTTATTATTCTAGCATGTTATAGTATTCTAAAAACGTGCCATTTCCACGTGTATCTACAGACACTCATGACTGACATCAGTCCCTAACGCTATGCTGCGTAAGCTTTATGATACACTTTACTGGGTTTATCGGCACGAACGGTGGATACTTCCCCGCCCTGGCAGACTTGGCAATTTACTACCATCAGCCCGACTACCACCTTATTGGTGAAAGTATGTGCCATCTGCAATGATGTCAAATGCCAATTTTTACTTTCAAGGAGAACTAATATTGCCTCCGTGGTCTAATGGTAACAAACGTTGGGAGGTCGTGGGTTAGATTCCCACCGGGGGCAAGTTGTACATTGTATAATTTGTCTCGGTCTGGGTGTTTATATGTATATATGTAAGTATTTAAAAAAAAAAAAAAAGTTTAATATGTAGATTATCAACCATCTAGTTTCCGTAACACAAGCCTCGTAGCTTACCACGGAAATTAGATGGCGCTGTGTGACCTGTCTGAAAATATTTATTATTTATTATATTGTAAGCTTGCCAGGGAGAGGACTTACTTTATAACAAGACTTGCTTTCCAAACACTTAAAACTAAACTTACATCTTTTCCAAATCTTAATAAAATAATTTAGTTTTTTTTCCAAATCATTGTACCTTACTTCCTTCGAATAAACAAGATATTCTATAATACTTAAAAAAAACATTTTTTTTTAATGCACAACACTTAATTAAAGTACAAAAAATATACATATATATAGGCAATAATTTTAAGAAAAAATATTAAAATAAAATAAATACGAGTATCTATATATACTAGTTAGTTTCGCGAAAACTGCCTCCGTGGTCTAGCGGTTAAGTCCGTGGATTTAGACTCAGAGGTACCAGGTTCGATTCCTGGTCGGGACACAATAATAATCATATTTATTATTGTAAATAAATAACTTTAATTATTATTTAATTTATCTGTGATATTTCTTGAATTTGGTGCGCTAGAGACATCGACGAGCTTGCCACTTGCCATGATTGGCCTATATATACAACATACAACAATATACAATATAATATAGTAAAGTTGGCTAAATGTGAATCCGCTACTTTATAAGCGTGATTTCTGACCCGCAAGGGATACGGTCGTGATGATACTTTATTTTAAATTTTAGTTTTGCGAATGACTGTCATAGTGAATACAAGGAAAACTTAAAAAAAAAATGCTATCAATAAGATACGCAATAACCCTGCTGATACCGCTAAACCAGTAAGCAGGTATTACTGTATTGAAACATAATTAATATTGGCTGTCAAAATTATTGATAACAATATCACAAGTCAATTTGAATGATAGGCGTCGCGCCAATAATAGCTATAATTTAACCACCATATTGAAGGTACGTTAAATTCACGACATCAATTTCCACGAAGTCACTCTTGTCAAAGAGTTTATTCATCATAGATGGGGTAGTTCCAGAGACATTGAAGATACCTAGTGTTGCCATACATATTGTTTGTTTTTATTTTTACATAAAACATTTATTGCTGCAGTGTGCGTTAGTATACAATTTACGTTTCCACAAGTTGGTATTTGTGGAACGGGGACCGACGGCTAAACGTGCTCTCCGAACACTGTTGGTGTTGTAAATAAATGACAAGTGTTCTTAAGAAAAGTGTATTTCTTATTGGTACATGTCAGAATTCGAACCGACCTTTTTAAGTTTTTATTTTTATATTATTTTGTATATTTCACCTATATAACAATCGTTAATTTTGGTATGTTAGTTAATAAAATTTAAAATAATAACAATAATGCTATTAATACCATGCATCGTAGACAAAGGAGCATTAGGAACACAATACAGTAGACAACAAAACTATACAACTATTTAAACGAATTTGCCGTCAAAGGAATGTCAATAAAATCTATTTTTATGGAAAGTGTGCCACCACCGCTAATCTAAATAATTATATATAAATATGCACCTACCTTATGACTTAAAAGTAAATACTTTTTTGTTCTTTGAATAGCGGCATTAACCTCTTGTACTTAGTTTTAAATAGGTGGTAGGCGGACTGATGGTGGTAATTTGCCCAATCTGCCGGGGCGGAGAAGTATCTACTGTTCGTTCCGATAAACCCAGTAAAATGTATCCCCACACATGCCTAGTCAAGTGGCACAATGTTAGGGACTGATGTCAATCATGAGTATCTGATTGCAGTTGCTAATATTTATGGACCTCGCGCGTCACTTACCATCAGGTGGGTGCAAGATCACATGACGTGCTAGTATAAAAAAATGAGCAATAAAGTTTAAATAAATCTTTTTGGAGAGCATATCCACAAATTATAACTCTTTGACATTACCTTTGACCGCAGCCTAATTATGCCATCCGAATCGATATATCCCACAAGAGGTTACTGAGCGACTTGTCGCTTATTCACCACATATCATATCAAACGATATTTGTGTAATGTATGTAATTGTTGGCATTGATAATTAAGTAGCAATAAGTTCAATGAACCTTATACGGCTGAACCCAATATACGAATAGGTCGACTTAAAGCTAAAATTAGCTTTTTCTGTCACTCTAATTTGGATTCATCGATGATCTAATAGGAATCCATAATGAATATATAGTAATATTTTTAAGAATATAAATATACTATAATTAGTATATGGGGAGACTTTTACTCTAGAATATATTGTTCTATTAAACCAAATTGGCTATTTTGAAGTTTGCATGGATAATAATAATAATATAATAATAATATTTAATTTAAATTATTAAAAAAAAAAAAATAAAAAAAAAAATCACATGTTACAATAAAATAAAATTGATTAAAAACTAATTATAAATAAAACTAAAAATATCTATTCTACAAAATAAACTAAGGGCTTACCACCAGGGAGGGTACCTAAAAAGCTAGCTGCATTTCCTCGTTGAATTATAATCGATACATTCTGTTTTAGGTAGTTATGGCATTTGGGATCGTCACACTCTTGGAAAATTCGTTTACCCAGCTCATTTATAAATTTGTGGGTATCAAGAGAATTGTTTCAACCTCAAATGCCACAAAGTTATAATTTTGTTTAATGCTATTGTATTTAATGTGCTTACTAAATTCGGCTGTATGAGCAGCCGAACCGGCCTTTTTTGATGTAGAGGAAATGTGGCAAGCGGCAAAGGTATCCCCACACAGGTGGCATCCCAAACAAGACATCTTCCCTCACTCCATGGTACAAGAGACATACCATCCTACCTTTTACCATCACTACGTTAAAGTCCTGATGGTTCAAGGACGGACGGGATTTTAGCAGATCATAAACTTTTCTTTATAAACTCATTTAAGGCTTGGTGTCTGGAGAATCTGCCTGCGCTCTTTTGACAACTAACCCCATTCCATCAATAAATTAATTGGATAAGCCAACAAGTGTTTATGTAGCTTATTGGTCAGTCAAAAAGCCGAAATAGCTTAAACCTTTATACATACTTTAATATAAAGTGCTATATATTATTTGAATAATACATTTTAAAGTTAAATGATGGCTTTACTATAAAATACTGTACAAAATGTAAACATAAAGGGCCCAAGGTCACATGTCGTGCTAGTATAAAAAAAAAAAAAAAAAAAAAAAAAAACATAAGCCGTGACACGTAACGACATAATACATCGATCCAGAACGTATTTTTCATCCGGAAATCTTTGTCAAATAAATTCTCCCAATTTACTTACAAATTCCGTTACATAAACGCGGGGAGAGAAATGAAAAATGACAGGTGATCGGTCGAGGACGCTTCTTCGGGGCGTTCGTCGACGCCGCAGTGAACGATTCCTTAATATAACTCAAACGGCATTACTAGGTACAACGGGACGTGTTCATAAATCAACAGACAAGAAGCGATGGCGTGGATTTGTTGGAAATCATAGACGTAGATCATATTGCGACAGTTTTAAATTAAACACTTAAATATACCTCTAACATCTTTAGTATGTGTTTTATTAAATTAATTTATTTAATGAATTGTATGTTTGTCTCGTGTAGATTTAATTAGTAATAATAACGATAGTTGATCTTTGCTACTAATGGTCATTCTTTTAACATCCTTCATGATTGGTAAACTAAATAACTGGCAAAAACAACTGTATGTATGTATCTTATGATGAATCAATAAATTTATTTGAATTTGTCGTCGTATCTGCGGTTTCCCGACCATTGCCGCTTCAGCCTTCTAGTATTGAAATCTATGTCAGTATCTTTGGTTCTCTGGCGAATAAACGTTACAAATTTTATACACCGGAGAAATACCAAGCATAGCTTTCTCCATAGCTTGCTGAATTGAATCCATGCATTGGTCGACCAGACCAGTGCCCTCAGTGTCAACGTTAAAACATAGCTCACATATTATATAGTTCA
This sequence comes from Tinea semifulvella, assembly GCA_910589645.1. Taxonomy (NCBI): domain Eukaryota; kingdom Metazoa; phylum Arthropoda; class Insecta; order Lepidoptera; family Tineidae; genus Tinea; species Tinea semifulvella. The sequence goes on from OU342604.1 coordinate 5,920,034, forward strand.
TGTACTAACCCAGACGCTACCCAGCGTAGCTTGATTCACAAAAATTAAGAAAAAAAAATGTTTATAATAAACAAATAATTAAAAACTACTTAATAATAGTAAAATTAAATATTATAAGAAAAACTATATTTATAGAAAAAAATCCATCAGAAATAGTGCCAAGGCGGCTGGCAACATTTTTCCTCTATATAAATATTTCTAGACAGGTCACACAGCGCCATCTAGTTTCTGTGGTAAGCTACGAGGCTTGTGTTACCTAGATGGTTGATAAACTACATATTATACTTTTTTTTGTTGTAAATATATACACATTATACATATAAACACCCAGACCGAGACAAATTATACAATGTACAACTTGCCCCCTGTGGGAATCGAACCCACGACCTTCCGAGTTCACGGCAACGTTTGTTACCACTAGACCATGGAGGCGGTCAAAGTAGCATATAGCAAGGTAGAAATAATTTCCAACCTTCCTGTCTCCATATTTTAAAATCAAAACGTATTATTAGCCTTTTAAATTTTTTTTATTCTCTCTATATGTATGTATTGCTTTATTATTATTATTACGGCACTTAGAATACTGCTGGAGATGGGCCTTCCAGAACGTATATCTAAAGAATTTTGCCTACACTCACCATGCTGGCCAGACGGCATTGTTTTGCTTATCTGTAAGTAAAAGCTAAAAACCCCAGGCTCTGAAATTGTAAACTTGGACTGTCCTTCTAAACATTGTCTACGTTATAAATTCGTGTCTGTAAAACACGTAGAAATTGCCAACGATCGACGCCGAGATAAACATTACATGTTGAATTCATTCTGATCATTTAAATCCTTTATTTTCTAAGGGGTTCGAACCAGACAAATCCAGATAAACTTAGGTCAAAAAAACTATCGTAAACAATAAATACTACAAAATGATTATCAATATTAGATATGACCGCCTCCGTGGTCTAGTGGTAACAAACGTTGCCGTGAATTCGGGAGGTCGTGGGTTCGATTCCCACCGGGGGCAAGTTGTACATTGTATAATTTGTCTCGGTCTGGGTGTTTATATGTATAATATGTATATATTCCCAAAAAAAAAAGTATAATATGTAGTTTATCAACCATCTAGTTTCCGTAACACAAGCCTCGTAGCTTACCACGGAAATTAGATGACGCTGTGTGACCTGTCTGGAAATATTTATTATTATTATTATTGTATCCTCCTTTTGTTTATATAACAATAAAGTTTTTAAATTAATAAATAAAATAATAACAAAATCTATTCTTTATTTTTATTTTGCTTATTTCTTATGTAACATTTTTATTTGTGTGTACTCGTATGTATGTATTGTGTTAGAATATAAACCAACTAGGTCATCCATTTTGACACAAAAATATTATGCACATTTAATTACTTTTCAATTTGCGTTTTCAGCTAAAACTGATCGTTTACCTAATTGCTTTTAAGACCCACTATCTTCGAAACTAAGCGTCACAGTGCTTAGTCGATTTTATCACTGGAAAAAACAGATGTTTTTATACGACTGGTGTAAAAAAGTGAATTTACTAAAAAATTGGTTAGTTTTCGTTCTAACCTACGTTACGTTCTAATAAGTAATAAGTTGTTGCTGTACAAAACACAGATCAGATCATGTATAGAATACTGTTCTCACCTTTGGGATGGTTCCGCCAAGTACCTCACAGATGCTCTCAATGTCCTACAGAGGCGAGCTGTTCGAATTGTGAACGATGCCATTATATCTGGAACTCTCGAATCCCTGCAGCTTCGCCGAGATGTGGCTTCTCTGAGCGTGTTCTACCGACTATACTATGGTGAGTGCTCCGAAGAACTCTATAACCTAATCCCTCCCTCTTCATTCCGCAACCGAACCACACGCACAGGTCAGAATATGCACCCACATAGCGTAGTCAGCATCCCCTTCGCGTACGTATAAATTTGGGGACTCATACATCTGTCGCACGATAAATATGTGGAATGCTCTTCCAGTCTCTGTCTATAACTTGGAGTCCTTCAAGCGAAGTGTGAAAAAGCACCTAGTCAAGCCGGCATAGTGTTGGGGACTGATGTCGGTCATGAGTGTCTGACTTCAGTTGCTAACATTCATAGACTTTGCGCGCTACTCACCATCAGGTGGGCCCAAATTCACATGTCGTGCTAGTATAAAAAAAAGTAATCTCCATCCTTGGTCTAGCGGTTAAGTCCGTGGATTTAGACTGGGAGATACCGGGTTTGATTTCTGGTCGGGACACAATAATATGTATTAATTTAAATAAATAATTATCATCATTTATTAATACACCATTACTGCCTCTAGAACACAGCATTCTAGACCTACACCTGACCAGCGTGGCGAGTTTAGGCCAAATTCTGTAGATTTATGTTCTGGAAGGCCTATCTCCAGCAGTGTTCTAGGGGCTGTAATAATGATACGACGTATCCGGTCTCCAGAAACGTCTGACAATGAAATGTAAGTAATAGCTTAATAATAAAACAAAAAAGTACTTGTTATTCAAAAAAAGTTTTCTAATTTACGTTTCTGATATTAATATCTTTGAGCAGACCGCGAGTAAATAGCAATTCGTGAAATTTAATATTGGAAAATAAAAAGGTATAAAATGAAGCGATATAGGAAGGCTATCGTTTTTTTTTTCTTTTTTCGAAAATAAATTATATGTTTTCCTTCTAAATTACTTTATACGGCGTGATTTTGTATGGTCTTCTTATCATCAACAGCCTCTGTCTCTCCACTGCTGGATATAGGCCTTCACCAAGGCTCGGCACTTTACACGATCTTCTACCACCCTCATCCTTCCCCACCTTGCTCAGGTCGTCCCACTCTGCGTCTTTCAGTACATGGTCATCGGTTCTTCGACAGACATGTCCAATTTACTAATTTTAAAAGCTTTTTTTTTCTTAGTTTTATCAGGGCTTTGGACATCATGATGTCTTAGCCAGCCCTATTGTGAGATTCCGACAGCTTAAAACTCCCGGCCTTCTCGGTCCAGACAAACCTGTAGAGACGGAAGGCAATTTAAATGAAGGACATCACCCGACATTTTTTTTGACAAGATCCCAATCTAACAGTAGAAACCTGCGATATAAAGATAGAGTGTATGCTGACTCCTACTCATACACTGCACTAATGCATCGCAGCATATTTCACATGGCACCTAAAATTTATATAATAAACTACCGAGCAGCATTAAAGACCAAGAAATTAAATAATTCAAGAAAATGTTAATTAAATTATTGATCCAAAAGGGTTACTATAATATTATGCACTATCTAAATGACAGCAAATTAAATTGAGTACCTATTTTTGTTATTTGTATTGCTGATTGTTATTGTTTTAGTTTTAATTATGACATTTGCACCTTGTAGTTGACAATTTTTATTACATAATTAGTAGGTATACAGTAAAAATAAAATGTTTGAATAATATGTTAATTTGACATAGGTTTCAAATTTAAAACTAATTTGTATTAAAAGCAATAATAATAATATAATATTGTTTAGTTAAAATATTAAATATTGTATGCCTAATTTGGGCAGATTGTTTCAACAATAATGAATATGAAGATAATGTTTCTGAAATTTTACATGTGAACAATTCTGACAATAAATTATTTTGAATTTGAATTTAAACATTTTGAAAGCTATGTCGGTAACACTTAGCATGCCGGACGCCCGAGCAAGAACATACGAAAACGTTAATGAAGTGAAGAAAATAGTATTGGCCAATCGTCGAATCACCATTAGAGAAGTTACTGAGGACGAGGGACTGATACGAGTTTTTTTTTTTTATTTTTTTTTTATTTAGGTCTAAAAACAGACATACAGTAAAGATTACTAACTAAATAAATAACTTTTTTATTTATTTTATTTTATATTTTTAAATATTAAATAATTAAGGTAAGCAACAGTATATACAACGACATTGCATTGTCCAATTTTTTTTATGCAATCAACATTTATAAGCTATAAAAAAGAAAAAAATATATAGAAAAAGCAAAAAGTAAGTAAAATTAAACATATATAGAAAAAAACATATGTAGTTTGACAATGCATTTAATAAATAAATATTTCCAGACAGGTCACACAGCGCCATCTAGTTTTCGTGGTAAGCTACGAGGCTTGTGTTACGGAAACTAGATGGTTGATAAACTACATATTATACTTTTTTTTTTTTTTTTGTAAATATATACATATTATACATATAAACACCCAGACCGAGACAAATTATACAATGTACAACTTGCTCCCGGTGGGAATCGAACCCACGACCTCCCGAGTTCACGGCAACGTTTGATACCACTAGACCACGGAGGCGGTTAACAATTGAAGTTACATATACTCATATGTTCTGGTCCAATCTTCAGCAGTCTCTAAGGTACATCGCTTAAAGACCCGTTAACTTATAAAACCTGTAATGAGTGTGCGGACATGTTTTAAAAAGTTTAATGTGCATACAGTTTCGCGGGTTAGCAAACACTGCGAATGATGTCTGTCACATAAATCACTGAGTATTTTTCACTTAAAATTCACTACAGATAAAATTGTGGCTGTCACAAAAATACATGTCATGTTCGCTTGAGTGTTTGTTTATATAAGATCTCAAAGGGTGTTGTGAGTTTGTGACATATTTTTTTGTTGGAAATAAAATGATATTTTTAAATCCTTACTAATATTGTAAATGTGAAAAAGCTTTGTCTGTGTGTGTGAAATAAAATTACGGACATTTTAATCAAAATCAAATCAAAATAAAAATAGTTTATTTCCATTGGTTCGCTTGGTTGGATACAGTCAGAACTAAGAAAATCAATACAATTATTAAAACATATGTACTAATCAAAGTGGTAATAATAAAATAATATTTATGTACGAGTATGTTAGCATAACTTTAATTACTGCTACAAGCAAGTAAAACTAACTAACTTAGAAACTACTTAAATAAGATCGTGGTTGTAAAGAGACCGTGTCATTTTACATTCTAAATATTTAATAATTATGATGTACAGAAATTATAGACAGATAATTATTATACATATAAATATTAAAGATAAGTTTCCTCAGATCTGCACATCTTCTTACCTCTCTTTATGGCATTCTCCACAACCCTAAAACTCCCCTATACCTTAAGACTCGTTTCCAGTTCCTTGGAGACAGTCACAATCTTCCTCTTTGGTCTACTGAAAACAATCAACTCAAGATCCCTCCTCACACTTCCAGCAGAAATTCAGATTCTTTTACAGTCTCCGCTGCTCGTGGGTGGAACAAACTTCCTCTGGTCATCAGACAGGCGCCGTCAATAAATATATTTAAAAATCTCCTCATTGCCCATTTCTTAAATAAACAAAATAATTCGACTACCTGATATCTATTTCTGTCTCTTTTTATTTGTTGTGTAAATAATACGTAGTTTTTCCTTCATTTAGTTAAATGTATATATTATTATTATATATTTTTATAGGTATTTGTGTATTAGTATGTAAATTATTGTTATGTATGTTGTAAGTAGGTATTTGTTTTTATGTCTAATGCACCCGCAATCGTCTACCACACTCCAAAAGGTTAGCTAGTATAAAATGCCGAGAGGCATTAAGTTCGCCCTTGTACTCAACTGTTAAGTTTTTAAGTGCAATAAAGAATTTATAAATAAATAATTACTGGATCCTAACCAGCTTCCAGGATGATACAATATCATCCTTTTCAAAAGACCCTCTGGTCTCAGAGATGGAACTGAAAAGACCACAACATGACGTCGAACCGGAATCATACAGTATTTGGCTGAGTATGGAGAGGAGCGTCTTATTGCGCAATAAAAAAGGAGGCCTTCTTTATAAAAGACAATTCTTCCACTCTCGCCTTTCCACACACGATAAACCCGGCATGCGCACGGTGTATCCATAGAATGCTTAGAAATTAGTTCATTCATTTGTTTGATTCTTCATAGATTTGTTTTGGTAAACTAGAGGAAAATCGCTATAAATGTTTTAGCAAATTTTCTGTCTAAAATAAAATGTATTAATGTAAAAATATGTCTATATAATAATCCTTCTTTATGATAGTCAGTTAGGTGCGTGGTCAATATAAGAAAAAGTCTAGAATGTAGAGACAAACAAGCCAGTTATAAAGTTTGTCGTACATTGAACCCTTAGTAGAGACTCTCTGGCACCAATATATTCTATTTCTGTCCCCGCAGTCTATAACATAAAGAAAACATATCCTTAGTATTCATATTAGGGCAATAGCCTTGGGAATTACAATTACGTAAGTCTTTTATATCTATGTCCAGCTTGAACAGACCATCCAATTAGGAGTAGCCAACTTCGGCAAAGAAGCCGACAGACGCATTCAGCTAGGATGGGCAGCATTCGGGAAGCTCCGTCACATCTTTCAAAAGCTTTTTTTCAACCAGTGCGTTCTTCCAGTAATGTCAATTGGTTAAGTTTATGTTGTGTTCTCTTCTCCCGATGGATAATGAATGAGGTGATAGGGAAGGCAAAGGGTCTAGCCCATACAGCCAAGTCTGACGTAATATATACGAGTATAATGTTGGAGTTCACAATGCGGTAAAACAGCAAAATATAAACTGCGACTTATTTAATGTCTAATTTATTGTTTTCCATAATTATTCTCATTGTAGCACATTATTAAACAAAACAACACCACTTTTGACTAACAATATCCACAGTTTTATTTACAAAACAAAAACTTGCACTTGACATGTCCGCGCAAAATGGCGCGAAGGACTCTAATATTTATGTATGAAATAGTTACAAAACACTATTAATACGATTAGGTTCTTTATTATGATCAGGTACTTTATTATAGATAAAACACTGGGTTTCAAATCGGCAGGACTATGTCATTATTAACGTAAAAATAAGTTTTTGTCAGTTGTCGTTATGCTAAACAACACCACTTTTGACTAACAATATCCACAGTTTTATTTACAAAACAAAAACTTGCACTTGACACGTCCGCGCAAAATGGCGCGAAGGACTCTAATATTTATGTATGAAATAGTTACAAAACACTATTAATACGATTAGGTTCTTTATTATGATCAGGTACTTTATTATAGATAAAACTCTGGATTTGAAATCGGCGGGATCGAAACTATGTAATTATTAACGTAAAAAAACGTTTTTGTCTATTGTCGTTATGCTAGGGTAAATCAAATAAAATTAATTACAGAATATGAAAACACAATACCTATATTAATAGTGGGGTGCTCATATTGCAGCACTATCCAAAAGGCTGAGCTCAGCGGCGTATGCCATTAGACAGGTGAGGCGTGTGACAGATGTTGATACTACTAGATTAGTTTATTTTAGCTATTTCCATAGTATTATGTCTTATGGAATTTTACTTTGGGGAAATGCTACTGACATTGAAACTATCTTTATTTTACAAAAGCGGGCTATTCGATATATTTATAATTTGACCGCTCGCACTTCGCTAAGAGATAAGTTTAAGGAGTATGATATTCTTACAGTGGCATCTCAGTATATTCTAGAGAATATTATGTATGTCCACAAGAATATAAAACAATTTAAAAGGAATTGTTTGATTGAAGAAATGATTTGACTTTGACTTTGAATTAAAAAATAAATCATTATGGTACGAGAACATTTTTTTGGCCAATTTCTCCAAGAAAAATGGGCATACACATTTGTAAGTGCTGGTTCCATTTCATACATATTAGTCAATAACTCTGCAAATTGCATCTGTCTACAAGAACGAAGTTTACTTAGGTCAGAAATAGCTAAGATAAAAAACCCGTACGTTTCTCAACCACGCAGCAAGTCTGCTTTTATGACCAAGCAATGAACCAATCTCAAGGAATCCAATTCTTGTTAATAATCTGAACACATTTCGAATTTGTTTCCATATATGTAATTACATTTCAATATAAATCTGAACCCAATTTTTAATTAAACCTTTATGTATTCATACATTTATATTCGTTATCAGTTATCTTGTAGGAAATATATTAAAAGACAAAAACACTTTTTTAACATGTGTCGATAATGGTTAAAAGAAAAATTTAGGCAAACTGTCGCACCTACTATAAATTTATTTTATTGTAATTTTATTTGATTTATGGGGCTCAGTGAAAATCAGCGCTGCAGCAGAAATGTTGCAGCCTATGCTGACCTGAGTGCCTGTTTGTCGCAGCAGCTCACTCATTTATTTTTTATGTATTTATCTTGTCTATTTTTTGTTTATTTGTTGGTAGTTTTATATATATTTTTACGTTTTTTATTATTGTATAAGCTGTTGTGTGCAAATAAATATTTTTCTTTTCTTTTCTTTCTTTTCAAAAATATTTGAGTGTTACAGTTATTATTATTTACTAGTTTCTTGACCTGCAGCCCTATTCTGTAACTTAGGCGCAAACATTAAGTAATGGAATCCGTTAACTATATATATATCACGCTATTAATTTTTATTTTTTGCATTTGCACGGCCTCTGTCAAGTCGAGCGCTTATAGAGTTGTGAATTGAAATATATATATATATAATTATGACGCAAGCTCTGACGTAAATCACGAAATCCACGAATAATGTTTGCGACTAAGTAACAATACGGCTGCTGGCGTTGCTCGTGTAATTCGTGGTCAGCAAAAAACCTTCATGCTGTAAGGTCACATGTCGTACTTATATGATGACAGCCTGTTTTCGGGTGACGAAGATCATCACTACAAAATAATTTTATACATCTAGTAGTATTACAATGTCTTTTACAGCGGCTAAACCTACTTTTGTATATATATATATATGTTTTTACATTAGGTATATTCTATTTATTATTTTTTTTTGCTTATAATATGACAATGCTATTATATATCTGCAGTACGATCTAATACGATAATTTTAATAATATAAATTATTCATGACATTTTTTTTTGCCTAAATTTAAATGTGCAGTTCTAATTTTGATTTGAAAAATTAAATATACATAAATTACGTTAAAAAAGTGTAATTAAATAAGATTGATTAGGGGCCTAATTCTGTCGCTTTCGACTGCGTGTCCGTTCGACAATAAAAAGCGACAGATCTCCATTGGAAACTGTCAGTTTTATTCGAGCAAATCGAGCAGACATGCATGTGAAAAGCACGATAATCGTGACCCAGTTTCGATGCTGTTTCTTGTTTTATTGTATGTACCTAATATGTTTGTCTAATACTGCCTCCATGGTTTAGCGGTTAAGTCCGTGGATTTAGACTCGGAGGTACCGGGTTCGATTCCTGGTCGGGACACAAAAATATTTATTAATACATTTAATTGATATTTAATTTTATTGTGATATTTCTCAAGTTTGGTACGCTGGAGACATCGACGAACTTGCCACTTGTCATATTTGGCCTATAGTAAAGTTGGCTAAATGTGAATTCGTTTATTTATAAGCGTGGTTTTTGACCACCCCGAAAGGGAAACGGTCGTGGTGATACTTTACTTTATCTAATATGTTATGAGAAAATTATATGTAATTTCACGTATAAAAGTGCTAATTGTATACCTATTTGCTGAATAAACGAATTTCAATTTGAACTTGATATCAAAAACAACAAGCATAAGGCTGCATAGCTGTACTCGTAAAACCCAAGATAGATTCGCAGAAGTCTATGAGACTGGTCTTCATTACAACTTTTTTGGCACTAACTTTTTTTATTGCCGAATTTCCGAGCTATCATCTGGATAACAACGGTCAAGGGTGTCAATTTTCATACTATCAACAAATTACAAGATGTATTCCTCTGTGTTTTAGGGAACGATATTTATTTTAAGTATTTGCGAATAGTAATAATTTTTCATAGTAAAGTATCATCACGACCGTTTCCCTTTCGGGGTGGTCAGAAACCACGCTTATAAATAAGCGGATTCACATTTAGCCAACTTTACTATAGGACAATCATGACAAGTGGCAAGCTCGTCGATGTCTCCAGCCGCGTACCAAACTCGAGAAATATCACAAACAAATGAAATATTAATTAAATGTATTTATTTACATTAATAAATATTTTTGTGTCCCGTCCAGGAATCGAACCCGGTACCTCCGAGTATAGTCCACGAAAGCATATTTTCATAGTCACAATCCAATCAAGTCCATACGCGAACGCTAGCGTCAGCTGCTTCCATTCTTGGATTTATTTCATTTTATTTTTAATTATTTATTGCACCAAAACTTAAAATTAGGTACATAGGCGAGTTTAATGCTTGATAGACATTCTCTTACAACTAACCTTTGGGATGGTAAGAGATTATGGGCAGGGTGCAACAATCTAATAATAATAAATAAATAAATAAATATTTCCAGACAGGTCACACAGCGCCATCTAATTATCGTGGTAAGCTACGAGGCTTGTGTTACGGAAACTAGATGGTTGATAAACTACATATTATACATATAAACACCCAGACCGAGACAAATTATACAATGTACAACTTGCCCCCGGTGGGAATCGGACCCACGACCTCCCGAGTTCACGGCAACGTATGTTACCACTAGACCACGGAGGCGGTCACAATATTAGTCTTATTTATAAATACACTACATACCAAGCAATTACATAAACTACATGCAAGTATTATGAAATATATACAAATAAACATACATAAACATATTGCGTGCCAAATATTCATTGTGTACTGGATGCAGTGTGCTCCTGCTTATCAAGAAACAAGTTAGTGTTGGATCTAATGTTAACAAATGAAGCAATGGTGTTATAGAACTAGGAAAGCGTGTTACAGAATAACATAAATTAATGTGAAAATGTTATAAAGAAGAATTTTAATTAGAATGTAGATTACACTGTGGCCGCTGACGCAAAGGAAATCTTGTCGCGACTAATCTTAGCTAGAGGGTCTATCTCTAATGCTTTAATTAAAAAATGGTATAACACAAGTACAGTTAGAAATATCACATTAAGGATAATTTTCCTATGGACTAAATTATGTGGTTTGACTTGGGTGCGATAATACAAAATTATTTATTGTTAGGCCCTTACATACTCCTGACGTTGTTCTTGAAAACAAGTCTCGTAGCATTAGTATACAAAATTAACAAAATAACACACATTATTGCCATTGCTGTTTGCTCGCGCCTATTTAATTTTCAATGGGTTATTTGTCATTTCTTAGTTGGCACACTTTTAATGTTTTCTTCGTTTCCGCTTTCCATTAGCAGCGCACACCGCACTTCACTCTGCATTTTGGTGTCTCTGCCGACGCGTGTCCCGCACCGCCGTTATATTTAAATTTCGTTTGTTTTTAAAACCGCAAAAGACTAAGTGTGTACGTTTACCATCAGGACTATAATTCCTCGTGAAATTTGTGTTAGTGTTTATGGATCCACATCAGCCGAGAAGACGCCTGGAGACAGATCATTTTCTCTAATTTCTTCGCAATGTCTCCCCTTTTCTGTTTTCCCACATCTTATTATTAGTGTGTCCCGCAGGTCATTCGATTTTTTTATATTTAAAATTAACAGCAAAATTAAATTCGAATCAACCCAAATAGTTGCCGCACACCACATGGGCTTGGCCATTTTGGCCACCCCACTGTTCCAAATACACACAACTTGCAAAGTACAACAACAAAATTAATATGAAATTAAAGATGAAATATCCCGCATGTGGCACATGCGCCACGTCACAATGTTACCAATAGTCCTGTCATCTATAAGTGTCATCCCTAAAAACCTACAGCAATCACTTTAATTACTAGATTAATACCCACACACATACATTTCATTACAGAAAGCCACAATACTAAACACATGCAGAATCTGTTTTGCTTAAGACTTTTAGGATTAACTTACAAAATATATTCCATTTGCGACATTTTTTAATTCTGAACGTAAAATATATTGACAAGCTTGTCACTTGTCACAGGCCTTAGCCACTTAATATGGTCTGTAAGTAACATGTTTACTAAACTAATAAGATACCTTCTAGATTGTATATTGTATAAGATTTTGTAAACATGTTGTTGACTTGCCTAATTAAATAAATAAATAGCTGCTGTCGCCGCTGTTTTGGATTGTTCGGAGTAGAGACCCAACTATCCCTTGGCGATATTTAATTAAATAAATATTTAGATTAATATAATTATTAAAACGTTTAGTTCGGTTTTATTTTTAAAATCACACAAAAAGTGCGGCGCTGAGAACCTCAAGCTGCGCAAATACGCCAACCTCAGTACAGGTTACGAATTTGTGCCATTTGGGGTCGAGACGATGATGGGCTCATGGGGACACTCAGCCAAGCGTCTGGCCAAGACGGCTAACGGAAAAGTCTGGAGACAGGAAAGCTGGCAATTATTTCTGCCAACGTGCTCTGCAACTGCTTAGATATACAGAGGGGAAATGTTGCCAGTCTTCTTAGGACTATCATTGAAGGGTCGTCTCTAGAGGACATTTTTTACTTATAGTTTATTTTTTATTAGGTTTAGTTTATATTTATTTAAATTTTTACTTTTAAGTAGTTTCAATTTATATTGTAATTCTTTTATACAGTTTGCATAAAAATCACACAGTAATATATAGTAAAAATAACTTAAAAAAACTAATTTAATTTTAAACGATGTTATACATTTTTAGATAGGTAAATACCAAATTAAATAATTTTTTACCTTTTTTTATTATCATTTATTAAATTTTCTCAATGACATATTTTTAATTATTCTAATTAATATAATTTAAAAAAGGAAGGCTGGCAATTATGTCTGCCAACGTATTAGCCCCGCTATACAGAGGGGAAATGTTGCCAGTCTCCTTGGGACTATCTCGGATGGGACGTCTCTAGAGGACATTTTTTATTTATAGTTTAGTTTATTTTTAATTTTATTATTTAGGTAGCTCTTAATTAATATTTAATGTACTATACTTAGTTTCGAATAAATTATAATGTGAATCCATAAAAAAAAAACTAATTTTAATTTATAAGTACGTTGCTAACATTTAAGGGCACTTGTAATATTTTTTCTCCAAATCCTCCCACGTTGTAATGACTAAGCCGGCGTTTAAACAAAACTCATTAATTTTTCACTGCCTTTTCCCTATTTACTTGGCCTCGTAATGCGCAATGTCTAATTAGGATTCTAATTAATTATGTATTTTTTTACGAACAGCCAGTGAAATTTTCACTAAACTGCGAAAGCTCGTTTTGCACTAATTAATGGTTGATATAACTATTAACTATATAACTTACTATTACCCGCTCACGACGAGGCTCAATCGATTGGTTGAGGCCTCCGCCAAGTCCTCTGGCCGCCAACCTAAGGACCCCCCGATCCTACCACTACCACCTCCTCTGTTCCAGTTGCCGCCGATCCAGCCGCCGCTGTCTTCGTCCTCCTCCATTTCCCCCTCGATGGCTTCCCCGCAGACCCCTACCCCTCAGGTTGGGTCTGCTGCCGTCGAGTAGACTTTTTGCTTCGCATGCTTGCATGACGCGGCGAACGAGTGCCTTCACTCCGTAGCCACGATTCAGACTTAGCTGTAAAGGCACACAGGGTCAACAGTGAGATAGAGACGGTTTATAGGGTTCTAGTCCGTAGCCGCCCTGGGGCTTCACTAGGAAGCTTCACGGATGAGTTGGGCATGCGACCCCCACCCGCGTTGGCCCTTCAGGCAGGGGGCGTATCATTGATGATTTATAGATTCACAATCTATAAAAAATAAATAAAAAAAAATACTATTAAAAGGGCTAGCTTAATTGGTAAATAAAATACATATGGGTCGAAAAACAACTTTGGTTTATTCACTTTTAAACTTTATATTTAAATTAATTAATGACTGCCTTCATGATCTAGCGGTTGAGTCCGTGGATTTAGACTCGGAGGTACCGGGTTCGATTCCTGGTCTGGACACAAAAATATTTATTAATGACAATAAAGACAGTTAATTAATATTGAATTTATTTGTGATATGACTACGCTTAAAAGCTTGGTTTCTGACCACCCCGAAAGGGAAACGGTCGTGATGATACTTTAATATTAATTCGTGGTTGTGGAAAGGAACAACTAAACAAGTACTTATAATATATATGTCAAATAAAGTAATATTTTCGTGGCTATAAGTATCCGCTTACAATCTAAAAAATAATAACTTTTTATAATTGATATTTCAAATTAGACATATTATATTCGTGGCTATAAGAGGGCTGTGTGCAGTTAACATTAATAGCTCTGACAAAAAATATATAGAATTTGACTACAGATTTTACTGTATTTAGTTAAGCTAAATTGCTTACTATGAATCTGTAACGAGTTCGCAAAACTGTACTTAGCTCAAAATGTTTTTAAACAATTTCTTTGAGCACTGCACTGCGTAAAAAATGTTTACGACTACCGCTGCATAGTAAAGTTTGGATTACTCTGTTCGTCTGTTATTGAAACTAAATTTTTAATTACTTTATGGAAGCTATTTAAAAACGTTCGCTAAATCTCTGTTCATTTATTAATGTTAAAATACTTTATTACATTTTACTTAAAAGTATAGTTATTACGTTATATACCTACTGCGTGGATTTTTTTAAAGACCAAACATTTTAATATTATAATCTAAAATTTAAATAAAGAACTACGTATTTTTTGTTTTAATTATTCAGTAATAAAATCTTAAGTTACGGTGCAGAGAAGTTGTCCTAAAAATACCGCTACTTATACAGAGCCTAATCAAGTAGGTAGCGAGACGTCGACGATCGCGCGAACGTTGACTTGCCTCTATTTTGTCTCTCGGCTATGTGTCATTGATCAATTAGTAATAACACTTTGCCTCATAAATCACCTTAAAAATTAGTAACTCATTAAGTGTATAATTAAAAATTCTTATATTTTCATCCTGCCTATCACCTTACTCGATCCTCAAAGTTATTATCACTTTGTTTACTACATATATTTTTATTAATTTATTTATTACAAAAACCTCAGCTCATTACATAAATAAATACATAGGTATACCTTATAAGTAACACATTGGCCATACATGGCTTTACTTTATATAAATAGTACTTATTTGTGGAAATGAAACTAAACTAAACTAAAGCTAGAAATCTAACTAAACTAAGCAAGTCGCAAATAATACAAACAAAAACATAAGCCAATATTAATAATAATAATAGTATGCGTGTACACAAAAATAAAGTCACTCGTAAGAAGAGAAAATATAGTTAATTGGTAGTTATGGATGCGCGAGTGCATGTGTGTT
This sequence comes from Tinea semifulvella, assembly GCA_910589645.1. Classification (NCBI taxonomy): domain Eukaryota; kingdom Metazoa; phylum Arthropoda; class Insecta; order Lepidoptera; family Tineidae; genus Tinea; species Tinea semifulvella. The sequence continues at coordinate 5,935,265 of OU342604.1, forward strand.
ATGTTAGTGTACCTATGTGTTGTGTTAGTGTGTACGTGTTTGTGTGTGTATGGTGATGTAAGTGTGATATACTTAAATATTGTGCGTATTTGTATTATTTTATTTTATTTGTTTTATTTTATTTATTAATAATATTGATTTTTTAGTTCTGACTGTATCCAAGTTGTTACAAGAGAATCAAAGGAAATAAACTATTTGATTTGATTTTATTTATAATATACTATACAGTATACTTACACACAAAAACTATATGTATGTAAATCATATACACTACAACTTAAATATATACACAGCTATTAAAATAGTGTTATATTCTGTTTCTTTGTCACGTTATGCAGGACATTAAAATGAAACAAGAGATTTTAAACAATGGAAGTTAATATATTAGGAAAAATGAAGTTAAGAGAAAGAGAGCAATGAATTTAAATTATATAAAGGAGAGTCGTAAGCCAAAATTTAGCCCAATCACTCGTTATGCATCCGTTGACCATACGTAGGGGTACCTTCCCTCGGAGAGCCTGAAGATGGGGACCCGGAGAGCGCTGCCGATTCCAAGCGGACAACGTGGCGTCACGGGGATCCTGGGTAGCGGGGTTGTCTTCTCAAGCTGGGTCCCAGCTCTATAGTCCTACTGGAAAAACCTCAAAAATAATAAAGATTAATATTACGTTAAGGTTGTAAAAGAGATAAATCTATTTATTAAGCTGCGCCTTGCTCGCAGTTGGTTTTGAAAAGTGAAGTGTCAAAACCTCACTGACAGGTGACGTCCTAAATAAATGCAAGGCAAAGGATGTCGATTGCAGCCAACAATATTTATTCCTTGGCCGCATGTAATACGATCGTTACATATTCATGAACGATAATAATAATAAAGTGATAAAAATAGGCGAGCATAATACTATGAAGGTATTCTTTACCGGCTAACCTTTGGGAGACTGAGAGATTAATATTATTGGTACATAGTGTGAAAATGGAAATAATATATTAAAAAACCAGAGTTAAAATACGTAAATAAATACAATATACGAGTATATCATCATCATCATCATCATCATCAGCCTGTGTCTCTCCACTGCTAGATGTAGGCCTCCCCCAAGGCTCGCCACTTCTCACGATCTTCTGCCACCCTCATCCATCCCCCACCAGCGACCTTCCTCAGGTCATCTGTCCATCTGGCGGGGGGTCGTCCCACTCTGCGTCTTCCAGTACGTGGTCTCCACTCCAGAACCCGTCTACTCCATCGTTCATCGGTTCTGCGGCATATGTGTCCAGCCCATTGCCACTTCAGCTTGCTAATTTTAAAAGCTATATCGGTAACTTTGGTTCTTTGACGGATGTCAACGTTTCTGACTTTATCTTTTAGAGAAATCCCGAGCATAGCTCTCTCCATAGCTCGCTGAGCGACCTTAAACTTGTGAACCAGACCTACCGTTAGTGTCCACGTTTCTGCACCATACGACATTACTGGAAGAACGCACTGGTTGAAAACTTTTGTCTTCAAACACAAACCTACATTTATAATACTATAATACCTAAAAGAAAAAAAACTATATTAAGATAAATACATATTTTTTATATAATTATATATACATTATAAACTAATAATATGTCATATGATTAGGATTCGTTTTGCTTTTTAAGAAAGTAAGGGAGATATTTTTTGAATATATTTACAGAGGGTGCCTGTCTGATAAACAATGAAAGCACAAAACAATGAAACAGTCATTGACCAGCTGCTGACACGGTCAGAGGACAATTTGGGTATTAAACGTTTAAAGACGCTGGTAGACGGTGCACAGGGTAGACCAAGGGTAGCTTATTCCACTGGCGAATTATCCCAAATAAACAACTTAAAAAAATAATTTAAAAAGTGATTTCCGGATTTAGACAAACAGTTTATTGCATTACGGTTAAACAGTTGTATACAAACGAAACGGTTAGGGAACCGGAAAATTGGGCAGAATATACATCATTATAAGGGTACATTCAGCTAATGAGCCATTGTACGTTACGGGTTTCGCAGGAAAACCTTTACAGGAAACCCGCAAACTTGATATTTCACAACGTTTATGGATAAATCGAGCGCCATTTTTATTTCTATTATTTTCAATTTCGTCGTAGTATTTGTGTTCACTATTTTTTTTTTAGTTTAGTCATGTTTTATTGATTTATTAATTTAATTTTATAACTGAAAGCTTGTTATAAAGAAATTGTTCCAAGGCCGATTCTGGTGACAATGATTTGGAGAAGATATATATATTTTTTGTAAGTATTTTATTTTCATTTTAGGCTTAATTTCGTTTTTAATGTAGTTTAATTTATTTTAGGATTTTTAAGAAATTTAATTTATATTTTTCATTATTATTATTTATATAATTTAACCGTGTTACAATTTTATTTGAAGTAAATAATTATACATACAAAAAAAAATTAAAGCTACCTAAATAATACAAATTAAATCAAATATAAACTAAGCTATAAATAAAAAAGTCCTCTAGAGACGTGCCATCCGAGATAGTCCCAAGGAGACTGGCAACGTTTTCCCTCTATATAGCGAGGCTAATACGTTGTCAGAAATAATTGCCAGCGTTTCTATCCCAACCCTTTCCGACAACCGCTTTGATAACTCATTGCTTAAAATAAATTAATCGAATTTATTTAATTTATTAAACGCGTTCATTACTCAGAAGTACATTTTTACGAGTACGTATATTTCTGAAAAGTACACTCACATCATCACATCACAGCCCATATAATACAGCGTCCGTGACCTCCACTGCTGGAGATGGGCCTTCCAGAACATATATCTTTTTTTTATATACTAGCACGACATGTGACCTTGCGCCCACCTGATAGTAAGTGGCGCGCGAGGTCCATGAATGTTAGCAGCTGAAATCAGACACTTATGACTGATATCAGTACCTAACGCTTTGCCGGCTTGACTGGACATGAAGGGCAATTCGAGCCTGGTCCCGAAACGTGTGGATACACTTTACTGGGTTTATCCGCACGAACGGTGGATACTTCCCCGCCCCGACAGACTGGGAAATTATCTTGGCCCACACTACGCTGGCCAGACGGCTTATGATGTCAATTTAAAATGACAATTTATTAACGATTCCATAAGTTGGTATTTAGTGGAATTTACTCTCCTAGGATTAATTATTTAATTAACACCACCGTTCTAAATTAATCTATGACAAATGTATGTAAGAAAATTTTATTTCTCATTGGTTTGAACCGAACTTTGTTGGATTTAAGGAACGCGTTCTTACAACCGAGCCACCACCGCGCCTTGTTTAGTTAATTGTGTCGATAAAACAAAATATTAATGCGACTTTGCTTAAGTCTGTAACGCTAGAGACATCATTGTCTGGTTCTAGTCGTGATGGGCCTATTGTTTAGGTTGCAATTTTTATACTAGGCATATTTTATAAAAACACAATGTCATTTTTATTTACGTAAGAATAAAATATATTTTTGACACTTTTATGTCAAATCTTGTAAGCAATCCAAAGTATTTTCAATTGTGTTTAATTATTAAGTTTTTATTCCTTTTAAATCGTGTTTAAAGTATATAAAACTGCACAAATATGGAGGCGCTTCAAAATATTTGAAGAATTTACCGAAGCGTATATACTACGGGCTAACAAGGACAACGAATTGTGTGTGGTGCCCGTTCGCGAGCGATTCAGCAGCTTTATTGAAGGCGAAGTGACGACAACATTTCACCGACAGCGGTGCATCCACCAAAAGCGATTAGTAATCTCGGCCAATCGTTAAAAGGGTCCAATTACCCAAAAGTGAGAAAACTGCTTGTTAACCAGACACTCCATACATTATTATGTATTTGGTGTGACAAATCGTCACATTATAGTGCTCTATGTTTCAAGTTCAATAAATGACTCTATAGCAGAAGATGGGGCACATCGAGAGCAAAAAGGGTTGCAGTATTTGCCTAAAACTAGGTCACACAGCCCAGATGTGTAATTCATTCCCTAAATGCTTACTGTGGTCAGAGCAGCATAGTGTGTCAGATAATTTTCAAATTTTTATTAGATATTTATTTTATCTAATTTTATTTACTTTGTTCTTCTTGTATGACCTAAATTTATATTTCCTCTTTTCTATTCTTTTCGTTTAGTTAGGAGGATGTTTAGGTTGCAATTTTTGTACTAGGTATATTTTATAAAAACACAATGTCATTTTTATTTACGTAAGAATACAATATATTTTTGACACTTTTATGTCAAATCTTGCATAAGCAATTCAGTATTTTCTATTGTGTTTAAAATATAGTTAATTTTCCTATTTACCTATACTAAAGTTGGCTTAAACTCATTTTTTGCAAAAGTGTTTCTGACCACCCCTCAAAGGATATGGTGGTAACTTCGTTTCTTTAGTTTTAATAACCCATCAAAGAAACAAGCCACATTTTGTTTAATATACTTGTATAATAACACAATGAAAGTGTAGTCTAAAATAATGAAAAAAACATATGCAAATTAAAGCCCGTTCATGTTTTATAAAATTAATTAGTTAAACATCTAGAGACTTATCAAAAACATTTTAGACCCAGTTTCATAACGGGTTTTTATTTTGGTTACTTTTAAAACTTTATGGTAAATCTATACAAAAGGCGAAAGTAATGCCGCAAGACATTCTCTTCCCATTAACCTTTGGGACATTGGGACATTTAAATATGAGTACGGTGCAAATATAGAGATAAAAAATATTAAAATGAAACATAAATAATATTAAAAATTAACATACATAGACAACTATAATATATATATACATATATATAATATACACACATACATACTAATACTACATAAATATAATACAATAAAATTATATAATAATACTTAAATACCTTAATGTTAATAATAACTACCTACAATAGATTAAAGTCAGTAAAAAGTTAAGCTAGTGACTTATAAAAATGACTGTACACTCTTTTCACGTAGGTATACACGTACCTAAATATATATATATATGTTTCAAAAGACATAACATAACACCGCGTCTTGTCGTCTCCTTTGGTGTCAAGAGGACTCTTTCTTCGCCCAAAGAATCTTTTTTTTTCTATTCAGCAGGGAAATTCAGCCAGCGTTCTTACCACCATTCCACGCGGTCGGGACTCTTATTCCTATCCTTAGTAATAATATTCATTTTATTTTATATTTACTTTTTTGTTTAAATAAATGAATATGTTTAGTTTTTATACATTTAAATTTAATATATTATCTAACTATTATTACTTAACTTTATTAAAAATATATAAACTAAATTAAAAATAAAAATAAATTCTAAACTATATATAAAATATTCACCCATGACTTGATTATGTGGCAGTGTGCCAAGAACACTCGCAGCATTCCCCTGCTGCACAGCGATGTTGATTTGCTGCGCAAAAAAGCTGCCAGTCACATATAATTAATTAATTTATTATTTATAAGTTAAAATATTTGGATTTATTTATTATTGTTATTCTTGTATTAATTTATCATGATGTAGAATTGATTGATTTATTTATATACCTACTTACTCACTTTTTATTCTAATTTTATTGTCTTGTATTAACTTTATTATTATTTCATTGATTTTATTAGTGTTGAATTTTGATTTATTTTATTACTATTATTTATTTGTCTTTTCTTTCTTTTTATATTAATTAATATAACTATTGTTAATTTTAAAGCTTCATTAATATTAATATTTGTATATTAAATTTAAAAGATTATAGGTATATTGACAATCCATTTATAATTAAAATGTATGTATTAATTATAAGAATGACTGCATGGTAAATTGGGCTTTACTGTTAAGCCATGTAATGTTGTATTAATAAATAAATAAATAAATAAATAAATAAATATAGCGCTAACCAGCCTTCTTTGAAGAACTTCTTAGCGCTTGGCCCCAAGCGGTCCCATTGTCTCAAGACCAAAAGGCACAAATATGTAGTCATTAGCAATAGACTCGTATTTATTACTTATATTTGTATATTTAATTAAAAACTTTCAAAAAATCACAGCTTAAATTAAATATATGAACGAAGTAGCAATAGTGGAGTTTTTTATATTATTTAGACAATACAATTAAAACAGAAATAACAGACAAAAATAGTAATTAGATTTTAATCAATAGTAGCAATTAAACAGTGACTGGCAAAGTAAAAGAAAAAATAATAATAAATAAGTGAAAACCAAACTGCCTCCGTGGTCTAGCGGTTAAGTCCGTGAATTTAGACTCGGAGGTACCGGGTTCGATTCCTGGTCGAGACACAAAAATATTTATCAATGTAAATGTATTTATTTACATAATATTTAATTTATTTGTGATATATCTCGAGTTTGGTACGCTGGAGACATCGATGAGCTTGCCACTTGTCATGATTGGCTTATAGTAAAGTTGGCTAAATGTGAATCCGCTTATTTATAAGCGGGTTTCTGACCACCCCGAAAGGGAAACGGTCGTGATGATACTTTACTTTAAGTGAAAACCAATAGGTTAATGATTAATTTATATTTAAAAAAATAAATAGAGACAGGACAATTATATTAACATAGTAGTGTTCGTATATGTACGGTTATATCGCACATCGCCGTATAGACAAACTTACGACTTGTCGACACATGCGGCTCTCATAAGTTTACGTCCGGCCATCAAAAGCGCCGGGTCTTCTCACTAGCGTTAACTATCAAAATAAGGTCACGTTGGGCTATCAAGAGTACCCCGTGTCCTCACCATCATCAAGGTTGCCACGTGTCCTTATCACCATCATCATCAAGGGTGCCCAGTGTCCTCATCATGATCATAAAGAATGTCCTTATCTCCAACAAGCATTAAAATAAATTACGTCCGCCCATCAAGAGCGCCAGGTGTTCTCACTAGCATTAACTATGAAAATAAGGTCACGTTGAGCCATCAAAACGGTACCCCGTGTCCTCATCATCACCACGAATCTCGCTCGGGAGTGTGGTTTGACCGTACATCGCTGTGTCGCCAAACTTACGATTTGGCGACATAGGCGGCCCACATAGGCCAGCATGCGCGCCGGGTGTTCTTACTATTATCAAAAATTAAAATGACTTTAAATTTTTGATAATAAATAAACTGTAAGTACATAAGATGAAAAATGGTTAATAAAAAAAATATAATAAAGATATATATTAGCTACCTTACATATATTATATAATTAATTTTATTTTAATAAGAATAATTATAAGTCAAAGTTAAAATATTTTAATTCACGTAGGTAAACCCCTTACAGGCATTTGTGAAACGTGATAATTTCAATTACTTTAAAAAATCTACCCCTGCTAGTGGAAGACTAAGCAGCAAAGCTATCCTATGAGTAAGCTACTAGCAAAAGACAGCAGCTTAGCAATTATAATTAATAATTCAATGAAGCCTACAAAAACATGTTATACGAAATACATAAAACTTTGGTCGTATTTACTCGTAGTATCTTGAAGAAATCTATCAACAGCTATGTTGAATAACAAGCATAAAGTTCCATACTAGAGATGGGCGCTGTACTACATAGATACTTACTGAACTATCTACAGAGCTTCACAACGGTCACTTGTTTTCTAGCGGTATAAAACTATCTACTTTTCGTAACACTCTACTTAGTAAATTTTACATTCTAACTTGGTACAGTATGACAAGGTAGAAATAGTCAAAATCATGCGTCTTTATTTATTCGGGTTGCCATGCAAGCTTATCACAACAGCGATACTTTCTAGCGAAATAAAACTATCTACTTTTCGCAACACTCTACTTTAACGGCGCAATGTAAATGTTACATTCTAACTTGGTACAATATGACAAGGTAGAAATAGTCAAAATCATGCGTCTTTATTTATTCGGGTTGCCATGCAAGCTTATCACAACAGCGATACTTTCTAGCGAAATAAAACTATCTACTTTTCGCAACACTCTACTTTAACGGCGCAATGTAAATGTTACATTCTAACTTGGTACAATATGACAAGGTAGAAATAGTCAAAATCATGCGTCTTTATTTATTCGGGTTGCCATGCAAGCTTATCACAACAGCGATACTTTCTAGCGAAATAAAACTATCTACTTTTCGCAACACTCTACTTTAACGGCGCAATGTAAATGTTACATTCTAACTTGGTACAATATGACATGGTTAAAATAGTCAGAATCATGCGTCTTTTTTTTTCGGGTTACCATGCAAGTTTATCACAACAGCGATACGACTTCTTTATCCCAAATAAATTTTTCCTAATTTCGTCTTTTTCCCACCACAACCTGTTGAATGCCTGCTAAGCCTAAAACGCGTGTGCGCAATATAAATTTACTCCAAATAATAATAAAATAAAATAGACGTTAAAACCAATTGTGTGTAAATCTCAGTATCCTTAGTGCTGCCCTGCTGGATAGGTAAGTCTGTGCTTGCTTTGTATCTAAAACTAAATGTTCGTTGACATAACTGCCAGCGATCTCGCAACGGAAAGTTATCAACAACAAGAACCATTACGTTGCATACGAACGAAATAAATAGAACAGGGCAATAAATATTCGCCCGAGTGCGAGTGAGAAAGTTGCACGAAAGTTTGTAGGTTAGTTTAATAATAATATTTTTATGTAGTATGCATAAGTTAGATAACGAAATTAAATAGTTTATTATTTGTTTTGACTTGTACTCTTTATTGCACAAATAAACTTAATATATTGTACAAGGGAACTTAATCGGCATTTTATAACAGCTAACCTTTGGGAGTGTGGTAGAGGATTGCGGGGTTTATTATTATAATAACTGCCTTCGTGGTCTAGCGGTTAAGTCCGTGGATTTAGACTCGGAGGTACCGGGTTCGATTCCTGGTCGGGACACAAAAATATTTATTAATGTAAATAAATAAATTTAATTAATATTAAATTTATTTGTGATATTTCTCGAGTTTGGTACGCTGGAGATATCGACGAGATTGCCACTTGTCATGATTGGCTTTTAGTAAAGTTTGGCTAAATGTGAATCCGCTTCTTTATAAGCGTGGTTTTTAACAACCCCGAAAGGGAAACGGTCGTGATGATACTTTACTATTATAAATATACACTACATATACTACATAATATTACTTAATTACCAATTTATGCTATTTTTAATGTATGTAAATAGTTCTATACTTACCAATTTTTGTATGTATATTTATGTATATAAATACAATTAAAAATAGTATAATAGATGTAGGTACTAGGAAGAGTTAAGTTGTTTGTTGAGTTCAATCAGTTACTGCAAGTTATTCACTTGTAGTCTTATAAACAAAGCAGGCAGTAGCTAATTTAACTGCTGATCCCGTGACCCTACTTGAAGTATATAGTTGTTGAAAGTAGATAGTTTTCACAACGTTGTTTGAAAACGGATGTCGGTTACATTTTGTTATTTCAAAAACCCATAACTACTTATCACTATTTCATACTACGTGACCTATTATAATGTTTGGAACTATAGATACGTAGTTCCATTTCATAATATTAAAATGTAATTGTCATTGTCATCAAAATTTGAATATTTTAATTTATCTTTTATTATTTAGTTCTTGCATTTATTTAGTTTATTATTCTTTAGTTATTTTATTTCAATAAATAATAAAAAAACAATAATAAAATAAATAACTAACTTCGATAATTTGAATTTTGAAATGAAAATTATATATAATACATATATACCGCCTCCGTGGTCTAGTGGTAACAAACGTTGCCGTGAACTCGGGAGATCGTGGGTTCGATTCCCATCGGGGGCAAGTTGTACATTGTATAATTTGTCTCGGTCTGGGTGTTTATATGTATAATATGTACATATTTCCAAAAAATGTATAATATGTAGTTTATCAACCATCTAGTTCCCGTAACACAAGCCTCGTAGCTTACCACGGAAACTAGATGGCGCTGTGTGACCTGTCTGGAAATAATTATTTATTATTTATTATATATATAACTCCCTCCGTGGTCTACCGGTTAAGTCCGTGGATTTAGTCTCGGAGTACCGGGTTCGATTCCTGGTCGGGTCACAATAATATTTAATAATTAATATTTAATTTATTTGTGATATTCTCGAATTTGGTACGCTAGAGACATAGACTCGTAACAAATTTAAATCCCGCTTGATTCCATCTTTGTGCGTTGTATTCAATACAGAACAATTTGGAACCGCGTCTTAACTGACGGCGATAAACTAGAAAGAAGTTCCGCGGCCATTTTACGTCAGCGTTTTGTACACAATTTTTTTTTTCTCAAAATAACAAGATAATGGGTGTGTTTTTCATTCGATCCTCGCCCGCTGTTTGCCAGGGATGGAGAGGAAAAAATACACTAATATAACAGAAGGTAGACTACGTGACTTGCTCCTGTGATTGCGCTTAATGGCTGTATAATGCGTTTTGTAAAATACTACAAGCAGGCATACTCGTATATCTGACGATGGGTCTGACTAAATAATTTAATTTGGGGCCAAAGGTTTTATCTGTCCTTCTATCTGTCCCTTTCCATCACATTTGTTTCGTAGTAGTTGCTACTAATTTAGAGAACGATCTACCTGTCAACATACTAGAAAACTAAAAAACAAATGGTTTATTCACACTTCTTAAATAGCTCTAGACAGCGTTAATAAGCAGTATAGAAAAGTATCATCATGACCGTTTGCTGTTCAGAAATCACTCTTATAAAGCGGATTAACATTTAAAACTTTACTATAGGCTAATCATGACAAGTGGCAAGCTCGTCGATGTCTCTAGCGTACCAAACTCGATAATGCTCACAAATAAATAAAGTATTAACTAAATGTATTTATTTAAATTAATAAATATTATTGTGTCCCGTCCTGCAATCGAACCCGTATATATTTATGTATACTACATATTACTGTCTCCGTTGTCTAGCGGTAAAGTCTGTGGATTCGAAGTCGGGACACAAAAGTATTTATTAATGTAAATAAATACATTTAATTATTATTTAATTTATTTGTGATATTTCTCGAGTTTGGTACGCTGGAGACATCGACGAGCTTGCCACTTGTCATGATTGGCCTATAGTAAAGTTGGCTAAACGTGAATCCGCTATTTATAAGCGTGGTTTTTAAGCACCCCGAAAGGGAAACGATAGTGATGATACTTTACTTGATCATGTGGCAGTGTATCAATTACACTTGCAGCATTCCCCCGCTGCACATCAATGCTGATTTGCTGCGCGAAAAAACTGCCAGCCCTCTTGTCACATACAGCATAAATCAGCCGCTTAGACAATTAACAATTTCTGATTGAAGTGACATTTAAATTTAATTATAATTGATCGGCCGGTCCGTGTGATTATAGGTCTGTGATTTTGTAAAATATTACAGAAAAGAAATGGTTATATGGTTTGAAAATGTTTCCTAACCCAAATACATTGCAATTGCTTTTGACGTGTAGGTACACTTTTAGGATCGGTATTTTCCGTTAAACTAACTTATGCCATTACAACCACAATGTTTATTTATTTATAAACTTTATTGCACAAAGTACAAAGGCGAACTTAATGCCCGAAGATATTCTCTGACAGCCAAACCTTGGGGACAAATTTGATAAAATGTAGGTGCAATCATAAAGATAATAAGATAAATAAATAATTATTTAAATTAACAGCAAATTATTATATTCTTACTTACAATATATATGGAAGAAATATTATAATATCGATACACTAAATACTAATACATACATATTATTATACATCATATGTTATATTCATCATCTTCATCATTACAGCCCCTAGAACACAACGTCCTAGACCTCCACTGCTGGAGATGGGCCTACCAGAACATATACCTGGAGAATTTAGCTTACACTCGCCACGCTGGCCAGATGGCTCGGGGAGGATATGATATCAATTTTTAAGGACAATTTATTAACGATTCCACAAGTTAGTGTTAGTGGAACTGGGACCGGACGGCTTAACGTGCTCTCCGAGGCACGGGAACAGTGATGTGGTAAATGTATGACAAATGTAAGTAAAAAAAGTGTATTTCTCATTGGTACATGCCGGGGGGGTTCGTACCGACCTTTGTAGGATTTAAGGAAGGCATTTATTCATTGAAAACTTTATTGCACAAAGTACAAAGGCGGACTTAATGCCTGTAGAAATTTTCTGACAGGCAAACCTTGGGGACAAATTAGAACAATTATAGGTGCAATGACATGAATATTAATAGTAGGATAAATTCAACATAATTATATATACTGTAATATCAGTATACTAAATACTAATATACATAAATATAGATAGATAGATAAATTCTTTATTGCACAAAAAATAAAAAACATTCCAATGTACATAGGCAAGCTTAATGTCTAGGCATTTTCTAACAGCTAACCTTTGGGAGAGTGAGAAGAGGTGCATGTGTATAAGTATATTTAGAAACTATGATTTAAAATTACTAACTAAAATACTTATCAACTAAATAAACAATAAATACAGTGGAAAAGAACCGAAGCGAGGACGACCACGTACCAACACAAAAGAAAATTAAGAGTAAACTTAATAAACACTATATAGTTGTGGTTGTGTTAGGAAACAGAATAAAACTAGCATTACAAAACAATTTAAATAATTTAATTTAAAATCATTCGTAGGACGCTTGCAGTTGTCTCGATCCCATCTATTTTAGAACCACCTGGTCTGAGTCGAGACGATGGCAAGCGTCCAGACGGAATGACATTAGTTCCTTGGAAATTGGGTCAATCCCTGGTATGGGATTTAACCTGTTGGGATTCCCTAGCCCCTTCCCACCTTCAAGGAACTTCTGTTAGAGCTGGTGTTGCAGCGGAACAAGCGCAGATCAGCAAGCGTCGAAAATAGTTACTTTTTTTCGACGTTTGCTGTAGAAACGATAGGCCCGTGGGGATCGGAACTTAAAGCCTTTTATAAGGAAATTATGTATGAAATTGATCCAAGGCTCATTGATGTCCCTGGATAGGGCTGGCAGTTTTTTCTCCCAAAAATTTAGTCTGATCATTCAAAGGGGAAATGCTGCTAGTGTATTGGGCACCATGCCACAAGACAGCGATTTGGAGGAGCTATTTTTTTTGTAAGTATTTATTTTTTATTTTCTATGTTTTTTTTTTTTTTTAGGTTAGATTTTGTTGTAATGTTAGTTGTAGTTTATTTAATATTGTAGGTAATTATTTTATATTGTTTCGATATTACTTCGAATAAAAAATTTAAACATAAAAATATACATATATACTTTTTATATTGAAGTTTTAATTACTCTGAACCAGTACAAATACGTAGTACGTACACCATAATAGGAAATTGTTCGAAGCGAGAATTTCGTTAGCTAATCTAATCACTATTTCTGCGGGATTTTGTCTGTTCGTTTCATATTCATTCAGCACATAGTATTGAATCTGTATCAGTGGTCTAGCGGTTAAGACTAGATTTAGACGCAAAGGTACCGAATTTGATTCCTGTGGTATAAATGAATCCTTCAAGGAACAGATTCAAGTTAGAAGCTTTTGAAATGTGAATATACAGGAGAAAATCAAAATCAAAACATTTATTTTCTAGAATACGGTACATATTGTGGCTAGTAGTAGTACAGTTTTCCGGCGTATCCTGCCGTCATGCAACATGAAAATATTTACAGTTATATAGATAGTCAATAGTTTCAACACACCTAAATACATTTAAAAAAAAATGGAAAAATAAATTACATGTCAATTATTTATATTATGTCAAAGGATAGGTAATGATAATAATTAAATTTTCCTACTCAAGTACATCACTAAGAAATTCCCTATGTGAATAGTATACCTTTAGTACCAATAGCTTAAATAACTTTTTTTGAAAATCCCTTACATTTAATGCTTGATGGCAAATTATTAAATATTTTAATTGCCAACAATTTTTCGAGTAAATCTCCAAGCGTTAAGATGGGGTACATAGTGTTGTTAGTGAATGTTGAATATATCATGGAAGGACAAAGTAAGAAACGAAACTGTCTTGCAGAGGATGAACAAAGGCGTTGAACTACTGAAAATGGTAAAGCGAAGTTGGAGTACTTGGGACACATCATGCGCAATAAAAAGTATAGCTTGCTGCAGCTCGTCATGCAAGGCACGATACTAGGCTCCAGAAGACCGGGAAGAAGATGCACTTTCTGGATCAAAAACTTCAGGAAGTGGTTCGGGCTGAGCACCAGATCCTTTTTCCGGACAGCGGCCAACATAATCAAAATCGCCTTAATGATAGCCGACCTCCGATAGGAGATGGCACCTTAAGAAGACAAAGAAGGAAGAGATACTGTAAATATCAATTGCTATTAACGTGGATGTCGTATCATCATCAACACAGAGTACGTGAACAAGACACGCAAGCGACCAACAGTCGCCGCGGCCAACGAGATCGTTGCGATATATATAATTTGATATACACCAGACCTTTTGACAAGGTCTTAGCGATTTCAGTCGGTTAGTCATAAAAAAATGTTGCCACTTAATCAATCAAATCAAAAAGCTGTTTTTATTTATTGTAATTGGCGTGCGAGGTCTATTAGCAACTGGAATTGACACTCATTACTGACATCAGTCCCAAACACTATGCCGCCTTGCCTGGGCATGGCGATAATTCGAGCCTTTACTGGGTTTTTTGGCACGAACGGTGGATACTTCCCTGGCCCGGGAGACTAGGCAGAATAATACAATTAGTCCGCCTACAACCTATGTATTGTTCTCGTCGAAAGTATGTGCCATGTGCAATGATGTCAAAGGCCAAATTTTACTTTCAAGGGGAACTACTATTGTAAACTTTGTCATGGTGATTTTTACCTAATTTACTTTACTTACTGTAAATAAAACCCACACTTCCAGTAGATATTCAGATTCATTTATCGTATGGTCTTCACGCCAGTGGAACACACTTCCACTGACCATCAGACAAGCTCCTTCCATTCACATCTTTAAAAACTATTTAATACTTTCTTTTTAAACAAGCAGAACGATATATTTTAACTCCACAAATTTCTACTTCCCAATAATATATTATCTTCATATATGTATATATACTATAATAAGTATATATTGATGAGTATTTATGTAGTCTATGTATACATACTATTTATGTAGTTTATTGGTTAGAATTGCACCCCACATATTTATACTGTCTCACTCTCCCAAAGGTTAGCTGGTAGAAAAAGCCGAAATGGCTTTAAGTTCGCCTTTGTACATACAATACAATTGTACATACAAGAAAATAATAAAAGGGTAATATTTTAATATGAGAATCTATGTCATTATAAACTCAGGTAGCTCCATATTAACTCATGTTATGCCCTAATATTTGTAATATATTAATGGACATTTATTTGTTTGCAACACAAGAAGCAAATGCCAAAATGTCAGCTGGCTGCTGTCACACGGTAAAACTGTATCGAAACTTTGCAAGCTAAAATTTTGTCGCTAAATAGTTTGCGAAAATCTCACTAAAACTTAACTAAATTTAATCGATATATTGTAATAATTTTTCTAATTATTTATTTATGAAATTTACTAAATAAAATGACCTAAGTACGCTAACCTCGGTACAGGTTACGAATTTGCGCCGTTTGGGGCCAAGACGATAAGGACACTCATCCAAGCGTCTGGCCAAGGACTTATTCAAACGGCTAACAGAAAAGTCTGGAGACAGGACGCTGGCCATTATTTCTGACAACGTATTAGCATCGCTAAACAGAGGGGAAAAGTCTTCTTGGGACTATCCCTGAAGGGTCGTCTCTAGAGGTCGTTTTTTATTTATAGTTTTTTTTTATTTACTTTTAAATAGTTTTAATTAATAATATTTAATATAATGTATAAATGCCCAATAAATCATTAATTATTATAATACATAAAAAGCGTGATTTATGACCAGCAAGCGATTACAGTCGTGAAGATACCTTTTTCACATAGTATTGAATTTCAATTTTAAAGCGACTTCAAAAATTAGATTTTCATCCGAACGCGTTTGTACAGCCGCGTGAAATATTTTAGGCTTGGGCACATTGGATAAAATATAGATGGACTTAGTGATCACTACACACAAACAAAGTGCTCCGCCGCGTCTGTCTGTTCGCGATAAACTCAAAAACTGCTGCACCGATTTTAACGCTGTTTTAACCAATGGATAGAGTGGTTCTCGAGGAAGGTTTAAGTATAAAATTTGTTATTTTTTTGTATACATTCATGATATTTGTTGGAGGTTTCAGAAAACAATAAGCCGTCTGGGAGCTTTCAACGAAAACTCTGCTTAAACCCTTTGAGACACTCGTATAACAAAATAATGTATGGTGGAATTGTGTATCTTCTATAGGTCTACAGAAAAGGTCGCATAAGTCTATCTCTTAAGGATAACATACTATATCTATTTTAATACTTTAGATAATGGGCAATTATAAAGCGATAATTGAAAAGCTTTTTACACAAATACAGTATTAATTGTTATCATTTTAAATGCTTTAGTTTGGCTTGAGCTATTCATGAAGATTTTTTTTTTTTATCATCATGCAAAATAAATAAATAACTTAGGAGATATAGCAAAATCAAAATAATGCGCAACGAAACAATTTCGTTTCGCCGATTACACTGCAAAGCCGGGTAAATCAGCTTGTTCATGAGTTCTTGAAGAACACTTTAATTAAAATAAGTTTTGTATCTTTTACGCATGTTCATCATACGTGGCTTAATATCCGAAATCGCAGGTCTGCACATACTCTCCTTTCTTTACGGCATTCTCTACAATCCAAATGCACCCCCTTACCTAAAAGCTTGTTTTTATTTTTTTTGTGACCCGCAAGGTCTTTCACTTCGTTCTTCCCATAGATATTCAGACTCCTTTTCGGTATCTGCAGCTCGCCAGTGGAACAGACTACCTTTGGTAATCAGACAAGCTCCATCTCTCAAAATATTTAAAGACAATTTTTTACACCATAAACAGAATAACTTACCATAACTTTTTACTATGTACTTAGATATGTATTTATTGTTTATGTATATATTTATTTAATATGTAGGATATGTATATTTAATTAGTATGTATTTATATTTCATTATTGTTGATTACAATAGTATTTCTGCAACCGCTTATAATGGCTTCCCATTCACAAAGGTTAGTTGGTAAAAAATGCATTTATAGCATTAAGCTCGCCTTTGTACCCACACTATTTTTGGTTCTGTACAATATAAAATTTATTATTATTATTCATTTTTGTTGCTAAAACAATGACAAAACCTACTATAAATGAAGTGTTTTTCAATTGAAGGTTTAAATAACTTTTTATGAATACCGGTGATAATCTTCATGCCAGTTTCCTTGCGGGGTAGCCAGGGACAATTGGACGTTATTTGTGACAGTGACATATTTACAATTTTTTGCATTTTAAGGTGATGATGGTCAATATTTATTTATTTATTTAAAACTTTATTGCACTATGTACAAGGAGTCGGCTTAATGCCGCTAGACATTCTCTGACAGCCAACCTTATGGACAGATAAAGCATTTAAAGTGAACGATAGGTGCTAGTAAAATTTAAATAAATTATAAGTAAATGATCACATTGTAAGCAATAAACAATATATAAATTATGTACACACATAAACGCATACATATATACACACAATAAAACATACAATACAATATATATGCACCAAGTTGCCTTGTTGGGAGCCATTTAAGAAAAGTAATGTAAATCTTTTTAAATTGAGCTTGATTTGATGCTTGTCTTATATTTAAGGGCAGGTTGTTCCACAAATTCGCAGCAACAACTGCAAAAGAGTTTGACACAAAGGAAGAATGATGCGAGGGAACCGAAAGAAGAGAGTTATGTGACGAGCGAAGGGATCTGTCATAAAATGTGAATAGATAGGCAAAGTTGTTCTTTAGGTATTTCGTTGTCGTAGGTTCGTTAATTGGAAAATAACTTTATTTTATTCTATGCTCTACGTCATGTCAAAGTGTAATACATGTCCGATGTGCCGAAGCCTCTAATGGCTGTTGGACCGATTTTAGCCAAAAGTTTTTTGTTAGCCAGATCGCTTTTAAATTACAAAAGAAAATATACAGTATTGGTTAACTAGTTTTAGAACACAAAAATCTCATATCGTAGCAATTTTTGTGTTTCGTATGAAACGAGCGAAGCAAAAAACTTTGGACTAAAATAAAATAAAAAAAGACTTTGGAAGTGTTCTTTTTGATTTTTATACTATAATGTACTAGTACAAGATCCGAATAACAGCGACCTTCACCGATCGGTTATCCGAAGGAAATATATTTTTATATAATAATATTGCTGTCATGCCCAGTCAAGCCGGCATAGTGTTAGAGACGATGTGATGTCAGTCATGAGTGTCTGATTCCAGTGGCTAACATTCATGGACCTTGCACGCCAATTATTTATTTATTTATTTATTTAGAACTTTTTGCACTACGTACAAAGGCGGACTTAATGCCGCAAGACATTCTTACTCGGTCAACCTTAGGGACATTACGAACATTGTATGTGGAAGGTTCGCGCAAATTATAGAACATAATATAAGGGAGAAATTAAAATACTTCTAAAACTAAACTACTTACTAGTAAATAATATTAATATACCTACTAAACACTAATATACTTATAATACTTAATATATATATAAATACAATGTATACATATTTACAGTTGTTGGGATTTATTTAAGAAGTGTGTGAAAACCATCCTTTTAAACAATGTTCTATTTGGCGCCTGTCGGATATCTAAGGGTAGGTTGTTCCACAGATTTGCGGCAACAACTGCGAAGGAGTCGGACATAAAACTAGTGTGATGAGAGGGAATAGCAAGGGCAGAGTTATGCGATGATCGCAACGACCTGTCATGAAGAGAAAAGAGAAAAGCAAATTTGCTCTTGAGGTATTTCGGTGTCGCAGGCTCATTCAGTATAGAGAAAAGCAGACAAAGAATTCGTAGATTTCTACGACAACGAATTGGCAGCCACTTCAACTTAGCTCGATACTCAGAGATGTGATCGTATTTGCGTAAACAGAAGATAAAGCGTATGCACGAGCTAAGCAAGCGATCCATTTTATTAAGCAACACGTCTGAAAGATCGACGCTACATATATTGTTTTAAATAGCAGAGTGCTCTGCTTACTATACTCCATATTATACAAGACTGTGACCCCCAAATACCTTAAAGACAGCTTCACTATGCTTGGTTCGCATCATGACAGAATTCTTCGCTCTTCCTTTAATACTACGTTTGCTATCTCCTATCACCACTCCGCTTTTATGTCCAAGTCGTTTGCAGTTGTGGCTTAGTTTACAGACATTTACCATCAGGTAAGGGCAAGGTCACATGTCGTGCTAGTATAATAAATATATATATTTAATCAATCGAAGTATGTACCATTATTATATGCACTTTCGCCTCTTTATAGGTAGTTTATTGATTTCATTGTTGAAAAAAATGTGGCAGCGAAAACCTTTAAATGCAGTTTAAACTGTTCCATCAGAACTCAATATTTTTCGTTGCCAGAATGTCCAATTGTTCAACGCACTTTTTCCATGTACCTTTTCCATGTTAAGCTATGATCCTTAGTGTAATTATTTTATAATAGTGTATATCTTAGTTTGTAGTATGACAATGCCTATTTACAGCAGTTACAATTTTAAGATTCATAATTATGTCTATTTTGGTTTTAATGTGCTGCTCCAAATACAAGCTATTTCCCATAAAATAAGCTTTACGTTATAATAATTAATAATTAAACTGCCTCTTTGGTCTAGCGGTTAAGTCCGTTGATTTAGACTCGGAAGTACCGGGTACGATTCCTGGTCGGGACGCAAAAATATTTATTAATGTAAATAAATACATTTAATTAATATTTAATTTATTTATGATATTTATCGAGTTTGGTAAGCTGCCTGGAAACATCGACGAGCTTGCCACTTGTCATGATTGGCCTATAGTAAAGTTGGCTAAATGTGAATCCGCTTATTTATAAGCGTGGTTTCTGACCACCCCGAAAGGGAAACGGTCGTGATGATACTTTCTTTTAATTAATTTTTTGACATGTAAAAGCGCAGAATACATTATATTTATTGTCCTATGCCTACTTACAAAATAAATAAATTGAATTGAACTGACCTTTGTTTATTTTTATTTTGACATTATCCGAAAATATATCCCCAATTGTAAATCACGTTTACGGAAATATAACTTTTAGTTTTCTCTTTATTAAGGATAATAAAAAAAAGCATTCCGTATTGGTCTTCTGCATATAATTTTCTAAATAAACTAGAATTTAAGATACAAAAAGAATTTTAAATAAAATTAAGCCACCCCGCACACAAGCTCTGTGGTCACATTAAAATGCACCTACAGGAATATAAATTCCAATTTTAAAATCTCGGGCCGCGTTCTGTGTCGCAGCTCTGAATTAAAATAGTTGGAAAACTGTTTTCCTTTGCATTATACAGTACGAACATACTACTCTGCGTACGGTTGGCAAAAAAACACAATAATATATTGTTTTAATAATAATTTTTATTATTATTATTTATTTCGGTACAAAAACCATATCATGTTAGTAACAATAACTTAAAAAAAAAAAAAAACTATGTTAGTAATTAATCTAAAATGTACATACTAATTTATTTGTCCATAATTTTAGAAGCATAAAGCAATGCTCATAGATTTTCTTTAAAATTATATTTTAGTGTCCATTATGCATTTTCTAAATGAGGCCATACGATGTCGGATTAACGCGTCTAATACCGACAGATTCTGTGGTGTAGTTGCACCACAACTGCGGTGTCTACAGAGACCGACAGTAAGCGTTAAATAGGGATATTTTAACAGCACGGGAACACTTGAAGAGCCTCCTCGCGATCATATTAGCACGGACAGCCACTTGATTAGCAAGACATAATTCATATCTAATCAGAGCATGCAACACATTCAATGAGCTTATAATTAAGTATGACACCGATATTTTCTTTTCAAGTATTAGGATGGTGGGGTATGTGCTAAGCAATCGTTTTTTTACTGAAAATGATTTTGATTAATTCTCAACTACTTATTGTTGTTTAATTGTATTTGTTTGTGGATGCAAGTATTCATTAGTAGTACGTTGTGTAGTGTTTATATGTTACTTTGTATGTCTCAGTATTTATTTATTTATTTATTATTTACTTATTCCACAGCTGTATTTTACAAATAAATATTTACATTTAAATGATTACCGAACACCTAGCCAATTACGGAATAACATTATTTTCACTAAACATATAGCATGAACGGATTATTAACAATTTAAACTATTAAAAATAAACATAAGAATAAAAAATTATGTAAGTGTATGTATATGTGAATGTGTAGGTGTGTGAAGGTGTAAATTGTAAGTGTGAATGAGTGAAAATGTGTAGATTTCATTGCATTGTGCATATCTAATGTATTATTTACATAGAACTACACCTCCATCCTGCTCAGAATCCTTTCTCTGAATTGGTGTTTAGACAGACAGAAGGGGTCGATATCTGTAAACAATTTATTGTATCTTCTTGTTATTCTGCTCGCAACAGAATTAGATGCGTAATTAGTTCGGGTGCTAGCGGGGACAAAAAGATCCCGTTGTTTTTGTCATCATCATTGTCTAGTATGTTTTTTTTAATCTTTGTCATCGCATAGGCTTTTTTGTATTTTTTACATTGTTAATATATTTCTATTTGTGAAAACCTATAAATGACACTCTGTTGCTAACGTTTAGTTCTATTTGTTGTTGGATATTGTCAATAGTTTTTCTTAAATAAATAAATAAAGTGCTCTGCTTACTGTACTCCATATTATACGAGACTGTGACCCCCAAATACCTTAAAGACAGCTTCACTATGCTTGGTTCGCATCATGACAGAATTCTTCGCTCTTCCTTTAATACTACTTTTGCTATCTTCTCTCACCACTCCGCTTTTATGTCCAAGTCGTTTGCAGTTGTGGCTCAGTTTACAGACACTTTTTGGGTTCATAATTTTCATAAAATGTTCATTGATTGTTGCTTATTATTATCCTACATCATCGGTTATCATATAGTACGTAGTACCTAATTTATGTTTATGTAGTATATAAATGGTATAACTTATTTATGTAGTTAATATATGTATATATTCGTATGTAATTATATTACTACATATTTATTATAATCAATAAATAATATTCTATAGACTTATATTTTTAATATATTTTATTTTAATTGATATATTGCACCTACCTCACATAAATGTTCTCGTTGTCCCGAAGGTCTGATAGGCAGAGAATGTCAAGCGACATTATGCCACGCCTTTGTATATTTATGTGCAATAAAGTTTTAAATAAAAATAAATAAATAAAATTTTAACACATCATGCAAGTATATACAACACTGATTTAGATCTAGTTCGATTCCTGGGCAAGTATAAAAAAGTTTTATTTTTTGAGTCTAATAAGTTAAAACCATCGACTAGCTTGCAACTTGTCAATTATGTCGGGAATTATTATTATTATTAAATCCGCCATTGCACTAAAAATATACAAACGCGAAGATGTTAATGCCTAGCATTTGGGAGAGTATGATATGAAAGGTAGGCATGTATCAATGAGAAATGCACTTTTCTTACATACATTTGTTCCCATTACCTGGGAGAGCACGTTAAGCCGTCGGTCCCGGGTCTACTATACCAACTTGTGAAATCGTTAATAAATTGTCATTAAAAATTGGCCAGCTTGGCGAGTGTAGGCTAAATTCTCCAGATATATGTTCTGGAAGGCCCATCTCCAGCAGTGGAGGTCAGGACGCTGTGTTCTAATTGTGTGTGGCTGTAATGATAATATAATGATGTCTATAGGCCCGTCATGACAAGTGGCAAGCTCGTCGATGTCTCTAGCGTACCAAACTAGAGTAATATCACAAATAAATTAAATATTAATTAAATGTATTTGTTTACATTAATACATAATTTTTGTGTCCCGACCAGGAATCGAACCCGGTACCTCCGAGTCTAAATTCATATAAATAGAAATAGGTGCTGATGAATTGAGTGAAGCACACCAACAAACACGCATTGATTGCTGCGTTACGTTACTCAACCGTCACAATAGCGAGGGAATTTTGAATCATATTGTTAGTTGTGATGAAAAATGGATCTTGTACGATAATCGGAAACGCTCATCACAGTGGTTGAAGCCAGAAGAATTAGATAAATCCTGTCCCAAGTGATTTATTGTGTCGCGACCAAGAATCGAACCCAATATCTCAGAGTCTAAATCCACGACTTAACCGCTAGACCACGGAGGCAGTTGGCACTTTCGGGGTAATCAAAAACCACTCTTTTGTAAAGAGAGAGGTTACATTCAACTAACTTTACTATAGGCTTAACATAACAAGCGGCAAGCTCGTCGATGACTTTAGCGTACTCGAAGAATGTAACTTTATTTTACTTAAATATCAAGACCATTGAATTGAGACAGTGGGACCTTGGGGGCCAAGCGCTGGCGCGGCTGGTTTACGCTGTATGCGACAAGAGGGCTGGCAGTTTTTTTGCGCAGCAAATCAGCATCGATGTTCAGCGGGGGAATGCTGCGAGTGTTCTTGGCACACTGTCACATGATCAAGTCATAGGTAAATATTTTAAATATATACAATACTTACAATATATAGTTTAGATTTTAGTTTTATTTTTAATTTAGTTTAATCTTATACAATACTTATGTATGGAAGTGAGACGTGGACATGTCCGAACACGCATGAGAGTAGAGTTAATGCAGTGGAAATGAGGTCGTTGCGTCGGATATGCGGTGTTACTTTAACGGACCGCATACGTAATGACGAAATACGCAAAAAGGTGGGTATGAAAGAAAGCATAGGGACAAAAATAAGGAAAGGCATGCTCCGATGGTTCGGGCATGTTGAAAGGATGACTGAAGAGAGATTGACGAACCAGATATATAATGCGAAAGTTGTGGGTGAAAGAGGCCCTGGCAGACCAAGACTCACTTATCACGATCAAATAAATAAAACAATAGCTGACGGTGCAATAAAAAGCCATCGAAACAAAAGGGCATGTATGAAGAGGTTGATGAATGTCGAAGAAGCGAAAGAGGTATGTCGAGATCGTGACAAATGGCGCTCAATTGTCTCTGCCTACCCCGCAAGGGACCTGGCGTGAAGATATGTATGTATGTATGTATGTATTAATCTTATACAATTTAGTTGTACTATTAAATTGCTGGTTATATCTTGCTATTATTTCTTTTTTCTGCTAACATCTTTTAAATAAGACCTGTTTTGCCGACAGTACTTCATCTTGTAAGTACATACCTTGTTTGCGTGCGAAGCCTTGCAAGTGCCACTTGAAATTATTATCACGGTTGTAATCGAAGCCAAATTACGTAATGCATTGTGCTATGTGCTTTATTAATGCTAATTAACTAAAGTGCTGCAGAAAAAAGCTCGAGATAACGTACGGCACTTATTATTTAGGTGTTTTAAAATATATATTGTATTGTTTAATGAGACTTATAATATATGCGACAATAAATTTAAATATTAATAATATTGTTTAATCTAATAATAATAAGTGTCAAAGTTTAAATATGTTTATTTATGTAAACCATTACATACAGACATTTGTAACACACTCATTTTAACCAGTGCGTTCTTCAAGTAATGTCGTATGGAGCATAAATGTGACAGTTGCTCTGGTCCACAAATTCAAAGTCGTTCAGCGAGCTATGAAGTCCGAAAAGTTAACATCCGTCAGAGAACCAACGTTATAGACATAGCTTTAAAATTTAGCAAGCTTAAGTAGCAATGGACACGGCTGTCGCAGAACCAATGAATGATAAAGTAAATGGATACTGGAGTGAAGACCACGTACTGGAAGACGCAGAGACGGGCGAGACCCCGCCAGATGGACGGATAGCTTAAGAAAGGTCGCAAGTGGGATTGGGTAAGGGTTGTAGCAAATCGTTTACGAGCCTTGGAGATATATATCTAGGAGTGATGAGACACTGCACATGACACCAAATAATGTTTCGAAATAAGGTGGACTGTCCTATATTTTATGATTTCCTATAAGGGTCCCTAGTAGAATACCCAGGCGACCAATTAACTTGTTTAAACCAGAGTTACTTCCAATCTAGGTTTACACTCGCCAGTAGCACGACTGTCAAATTTGCACAACGAAATTTCATACTGCGACGCAAGTCTAGACATATTGCATGACGACCTTTACGCTTTTAAACGTAAGATACTGTCGGCTCTTCAAGTTGCTAAGCATCCAGTTTGCTGACGAGTCACTGGTCACAGTATTATTGCTTAGACATTGACAATGCTATTTAGGTAGGGTTAGGTATGTTATTGTTATTTTAGGATTTCTTTTTTTTTCTCTGTCTTAGGTCTATTTTAAAAGACGTTATGTTAACGCATGTTGTAATGGCCTGTAATAAAAATGGGGAAATAAACATGTGTTGATAATGATATTATAAATATGATTGTACCTTTTGTTGACTGTTCATTGAATAAACAAAGGAATAGAAACTGATGATGATGCAACATGTTATTCTTTTAATTATTGTAAATTCTTCTATTCCTGATAGTGGAAGACACTGTTTAACACAATAAAATATGGGATATATTTAGAAATTGTGACTAATTTACCTAACCTTGGGGCTGAGAAGGTCGTCTGATCATCCTCGGCTGGCAGTGTCGACCCATGTCAATCGCACTTAAACGCGTAGTAATGTTGTCCTAAGTAATCGATTTAACGCGATAGATGCGGACGCTTTAGTGTATTGAGATTTAAACCAAAAATTGTATCATATATGACGTCATAGCAGATATGTATCTTTTCAATAAATAATATCAACTCAATTGCAATATCTTTAAAATAATGACAACAATAAAGAAGTAGAAAAAAAATTAACACTTTTTATTTGACATTCTCTTCTGTAAAATGTTATATCAATATTACAATAATGTCACTGCTGATAACGGTACAGTATAATAAACTGACACGTTTGTTTTACCAGGAATCGTTACAGTTTTCATATTATTCGCTAAATATCCTCTCTTTGTTTATATTATACAAAATAATTGACTAATTCTTATATTTACAAAAAAATTCAGGTAGCTTTGGTCCTTACTGTTATAGTGCATACATTATGTAGACTTGTACAAATGTACCACATCCGCAGTAGGAGAAAAAAGTGTTCTTAACATTACCAAAAAAAAAACAAGAATAATGTAATTAGATTGAGTTTTTGTCGCGTCTTTATACCCACTTAAGACAACCGACAACCTTTAGATAGATTTGGTCATAGATTGCGAACTATCTAAACTACACTCAAAATATATTTTGAATGTTGTATGTAAATAATGAACTTTTTTTGACTCATCATATTTAAATGAGATTTATAAAGGTTTAAAATTTATCATATTTTAGAGAGAATAAAGTTATTCTCTTAACTCCTCTTCCATCAATTAATTTAAAATTCCGACACATTCTTCCAGCAGATGATTAAATTCTTTTACAGTGTCAGCAGCTCAGTTCCACTCATAACTTCTTATTTTTTAAAATCTCTTCTGTATTCTCTTATATGTACTTGTGTTATTATATTTTTTTATTTATTTTTTATAATTCCAAACAGGTCACACAGCGCCATCTAATTTCCGTGGTAAGCGTTACGGAAACTAGATGGTTGATAAACTACATATTATACTTTTTTTTGTAAATATATACATATTACACATATAAACACCCAGACCGAGACAAATTATACAATGTACAACTTGCCCCCGGTGGGAATCGAACCCAAGACCTCCCGAGTTCACGGCAACGTTTGTTACCACTAGACCACGGAGGCTTGTCAAATTCATTAGTGTATATGTACTTTAGCTTTAGTTGCTAGTAAAGGTTAACTTTAAAGATTTTTTGAAATTTCTTTTTTAAATTAGTAATTTGATGCACCCACAATCGCTGCTCACTATCCCAAAGAATGTTGTTAAAAATTGTCATTAGACATTAATCTCGCCTGCGTATTTTTAAATGTGTTTTTGTTTATTGTGCAATAAAGAATTTATCTATCTAAGCTGACGTCGCTCATCACAAGCAGCGGCAAAAGCGGCAAAAAATAGTATATGTACGTTTTTGACAATAATGAAAAAAAACAATAATGAAAAAAAGTAACCACGCTGTTTAGTTTGTTGCTCGTTTATGGCAACCTTAAATCATCCAACAGACCAAATCACTTTCCAAATTTTGTTCACGATTTTGAAATATATAGGTATATATTGTTTTTAAACGACGCGACGTCACAGCCTTGGATAATCCATTTACAACTTCATAATCTTGTTGAAAATGTCATCCTTTAGTTATTATTATTAAATACTTTATTGCACTTTACTTAAAAGTATGTTCAAAGGCGAAGTTAAAGCCATTTCGGCTCTTTCTACTAGCTAACCTTTGGGAAAGTGAGACAGTATAAATATGTGGGGTGCAATCCTAACCAATAAATTACATAAATAGTATGTATACATAGACTACATAAATACTCATCACAATATATTTATTATAATAGATTTACATATATGAAGATAATATATTATTTAGTCATAAAAATGTCGAAATCGTATCGATTTTATTTGTCAAAATAGCGATTTGACAGCTCGAAAAGTTACCGAATATTATCGATACAGTTTAACCGTGCGACAGCAGCCAGCTAACATTTTGGCATTCGCAAAGGAATAAATATTATTGTCTATTGATTGATAAATTACAAATCTTAGTTCATAAAATGAGTGAATTATAAAGCTGAGTTATTAATGGCATAGCAACATTTAATATTCTCATATTAAGATATAACTGTCCTTTAGAACTAATGATATTGACTTTTTTGTTTTATAAGTGGCAACATTTTTTTATGACTTACAACTACAAAAAAATACTTTTGGATAAATAATGAAACTCAACTTAAAAAAAAAACGGATTAAATATAGATATGTAGGGTCAGTCGCAGTGATGGTTCGACCCTCCTCAACCGCACTTTCTGGACCCTTTTTCAATAGTTTCTTATGAATATTTTTATTTAATAAATCACGATTTTTTGTTTCAATATTTGCCATTCAGATTTAGTACTATTCATATTGATATGAAAGTGACTATTATTGTTTTTTTTGTTTAAAGGAAATAATTCATCTTGTATCATTCATATACCTACGAGTATGTATTCTTAGATAAATTATTTAAACAATATTACAATTTAAATAAATAAAACTCTTTATTTTATATAGTTCAGTATATTTTGTAACTTAGTCGCAAACGTGATTAGTGGATTTCGTTATTTACGTCGGAGATTGCGTCATAATTACAAAATATTATTCAATTCTCAACTCTATAAGCGCTCGACCTCGACAGCGTCCGTGCAAATACGATCTTTAATAGCGTGATTTATATATAGTTAACGGATTCCATTATATAACGTTTGCGCTTAAGTAACAGAATAGGGCTGCAGATGTGCAAAATGTTTAATTATAATTTCATTATGACAGCTACTAGTACCAAAGGTCAGAAGCCACGCTTATAAAGAGGCAGATTCACATTTAGCCAACTTTACTATAGGCCAATCATGACAAGTGGCAAGCTCGTCGATAGTGCTGCTCAAAGCAAGACGAAGACCAAGGCTTGGCTAGTTGGTCTTGCACTCCTAATTTTGGTCTTGGTCTTTGTCTTGCGCAAGACTCAATATATATATATATCCAATTGTACTAAGGAATCTTGTTTCTACCATCTCGACAACTACTGGTCTGATTTACTTGAAATTTGAAATAGTTATGTATTTAGTTATTAACTGTGACTCCGTGGTCTAGCAGTTAAGTCCATGGATTTAGACTCGGAGGTACCGGGTTCGATTCCAGGAGGCTATTTTAATTTATTTTTGTTTGGATTTAATTTTATTAAATAATTTATTGTTTCTTCGAATAAAATGTGAAATTGAAATATTTATTTCAATTGGCAATAAATGCCGGTAAAATGTACAGAATTTTGCTTTGGACGGCAGAATAACTTTTGAATTATATGAAACAACGAAAATATGCAAAAACAAATAATAATTTTCAATTAAAGTGCAAAAGCTAAATAATCAGTATTTAATCTGGCGAAATTTCATAAGCGAGAAACAGTAGAATAATTATACAAAATATGTGGGTAGTTTTCATTAATTTAGCAAAACCCATTAGCAAATGGATGGAAAAATGTTCGTGGATAAGTTTGCATCAGTTATATGTCAAAATTGTTGCTTATTTCCATTTAGGTGATTACCTTATTATATTATAAGCACTCTCTAATTGTAGCTACCCACAAGTCTGTTTATCCACTAAGCCTTGTATTTCATTGTAATAGAATTAAATTTAGTACGAAAGTGGGTAGTTTGAAATGTTTTCGGTTGTACAGCTCTCGGATTAATAAATAAATAACAATGCACTTCAGTTCATTATGTTCAAGTTACTAATCACACTGGTCTTGTCAAATTAGAGGCAAACAATAATAGAATAATAAACATGGTTCAGAACTAATTTTCCTAAGTCACTGAAAATGCATAAGTTAGTAAATAACGTAGATATGAAAATAAAGAGAAAACTCAATTCTCGTCAAATGAATTGCCAACTAAAACGATCCTACTAGGTCCAACTAATAAATATGCTTTTGCTTGAAAGACAATAAATATATAACAAGACGAGGCAAGAAACCTAACAGTATGAGAAATAAAGTTAGCATAATTAACCTTATTCACCTTTTTGAGACAAATTGAGGTGTTTTTAACAAAGTATAGATAAAAGAGTGCTTCACTTATCTTGGCGCAACCCATGACAAAACACTTCGTTCTTCCTCTAATTCCACTCTGTCCATTCCCACTGACCATACTTCTTTTATCTCAAAGTCCTTTGCAATTGTAGCTGTAATCCTTTGTTATCAGTTATCCGTAAATATCTGTCAGGACTCAAGCAAGACTATCTTTAAAAAACTTGTATATGCACACTTCATGAAGTCATGATAAACCTAATTTGTTTCTGCAGTTGTTGATGATAATACCTGTATCTGATATGTTTATAGATAGTATTACATTAACTTATATGTTTGTATTTGTATGTAGATATGTAAATACTGATATATAAGTACCTATATACTAATGTATATATGTCATTATATTATCTAATTAGGCCTGTAATTGCACCCATTTTTTTCTATGTATTTTGTTATGTATCTATGGTATAAATCCATGTACTTTTTTTTATTCACCAACCCTTGGCTTAAAATGTCGTCTTTTGGATACACAATATAAATTGTGCTTACCATGTTTGCTTGGACTAATGGTCTTTATGTTTTGCTTGCAGAATATGCCGGGGTGTAAAAGCTAAGGGGTTAATCGATCTCTGTTTTCACAAGGAACGGCTTTTATGTGAAAATATTAGCCGTTTGTCCCGGCTTTGTCTGTGTAATAATTTGTTAACTTGTCACTGAGCGGAGGTGGCTCGGTTGTAAGAACGCTTTCAAATTACCATCACCTTTCACCACCATTCCCTATTATGTTAAGCCGTCGGTTTCAAATACAAATCGTTCATTAACACAAAATAATGTTGTTTCGTTATGGTGAACCCTGTCTCCTGCATGAGCTGTAGTGTATAACAGGAGACAGTGTCTTCCAATAATGATCATACAAAAAAATGGAAAAAGAGGTTACACAAATAGCAAGTAAAGTATTGTATGTGTGTGTGTGTGTGTATAAAAAGGTGGGGAAGGTTGGAGAATTATGAGGAGTGTAAGATTGTTGATTATACTCTTATATAGTAAACTTTTTGCCGTTAAAAGCTAAAATAACCCTTGCTCAAAGCCTTCTCCTTCCCCTCCTCGACTATGGTGACGTGTGTAGTGTTGATCTCTCGGAGGTGTTGCTCAACAAGATGGACCGGTTACTTAACGCATGTATCCGGTTCATCTTTTGCCTTCGCAAATATGATCACATCTCCGAGTACCGTGCTATCTTAAAGTGGCTACCAATTCGTTGTCGCAGAAATCTCAGAATCGTTTGTTTATTCTACTCGATTTTAAATGAGCCTGCGACTCCGAATTACCTCAAGGACAAATTTACCTACCTCTCTTCTCTTCATGATCGGTCTCTTCGTTCGTCACACAACTCTGTCCTCTCCATTCCTTCACATCATTCTGGTTTCATGTCTGACTCTTTCGCAGTTGTTGCAGTAAATCTTTGGAACACTTTGCCGGTCAATGTTCGGCAAGCATCCAACAGAATAATATTCAAAAGATTGGTATACTCACATTACTTAAACAGCTCCCTACA
This sequence comes from Tinea semifulvella, assembly GCA_910589645.1. NCBI lineage: Eukaryota > Metazoa > Arthropoda > Insecta > Lepidoptera > Tineidae > Tinea > Tinea semifulvella. Next base: position 5,966,679 of record OU342604.1, read on the forward strand.
GCGTATATAAGTAGATATTGTATGTAGTATATATATATTATTAATAGATATAGTTATTATTTAATACTTAATTATTATTTAATCTTAAATACGTCTTCGCACCTACTCGTCGATCTAAGTTCTAGTTATCATTGTCCCAAAGGTTAGCTGTCAGAGAATGTCTAGCGGCATTAAGCCCGCCCCTTGTACATAGTGCAATAAATAAATAAATAAATATATGTAATTTCCTTTTGTTTGCTAATTTACATTTTGTCATGTCATCATCTCTTCGGTACTATCATAATCGAGGTTAGATAGGTAACTTTTAAGTGATATTTTTTGGTCTGATCAATACCAACTTGTGGATTGATTAATAAATTGACATCAGATCCTTCCTAACCAAGCAGGCGTAGACCTGCGGGGTGAGGCGGATTGCAACAATCGTAATAAAACGTATCGTCTAAGATGAGCGTTCAGCCTAGCTTTTGGCATTTCTGAAAGACATTGTATTAATTAATATTACATCATGTAAGTAGTTTTATTTATGTTGTATTAGTATATGTATATTATGACTTATTTATGTCCATACACATACATATCTTCACGCCAGATCCCTTGCGGGGTAGGCAGAGACAATTGAGCGCCATTTGACACGATCTCGACATACTTCTTTCGCTTCGTCGACATTCATCAACCTCTTCATACATGCTCTTTTATTACGAAAGCTTTTTAATGTGCCTTCAGCCAGTGTTTTATTTATTTGATCGTGATATGTGAGTCTCGGTCTGCCAGGGCCTCTTTCACAAATTTCGCATTATATCTGGTTCGTCAATCTTTCTTCGCTCATTCTCTCAACATGCCTGAACCATCGTGACTTGCCTTTCCTTATTTTTGTCCCTATGCTTTCTTTTATACCCACCATTTTCCGTATTTCGACGTTACGTATGCGGTCCGCCAAAGTGACGCTGCATATCCGACGCAACGACCTCTTTATTTATGTATTAGTATGTAGATATAAGTATGTATATATTTATATTATAATTATATTTCTGTTTTATTTCACCAAATTTTTAATTGCACCTACCACCTATCCTGTCTAAATGTCCTACAGGTTTGGCTGTCAGAGCATGCCTAGCGGCATTAAGTTCGCTTTTGGACATAGTGCAATAAAGTTTTAAAATAAATAAATGAATAAATAAAAAAAATAAAGACGTAATCGGTTTTTGGACGATTGTACACTCCGTCTCACCCCGCTGAAGATATATATTTAAGAAAGCCCATCTTCAACAGTGTGTTCTAGAGGCAATAATGTAGTTAAAAAATATGAGTTCTCCATTTTTTGTATATAGTTTCTTCTTTGTAATAACGCTGTGTTTTTATGATATCATAATGAATAGATTCTATATTAAAATACATTTAATTTGATGAGTCATCTGTCTATTTAAAATTAATACGTGTGTTGTAACAGTAGTTGATAAACGTTAAATCAAATTAAAAAGAACTGCACTTTAACAAACCCAATTTAAGAACACACAACAAAACTCTATTGTCGAACTTGGTTCATAAACATTAAAATTTCATATAACGCAATATCAAAAACATTAATCAAGGAGCGTTCGACACTTGGAACAAAAGGAAACACCTTTCCGCTTTAATTTAGACCTCTTCTATACAAAACGTATTACGAAGACACACAAATGGCTATACTTTTCTTTCTAACATTATTCGGAAAACAACACCTATGTATTAAAGCATCCTGTGATTCTATTCTCTTACTTCTTATTCACTACACTTGAGCGAATGGACTGTAATCCTAGGATAATATCAAAGTGGACTGTATGCAATTTCCATAAGAGGCTGATGGCCAATCTAAATTTCTATGTGGCACAAAGTATGAACAAAGGATGTAAGAAAAGACATGCATGCCTTACCTTAAGTCTTCTTTAAGCTCGTCACCTAACTGTAGCTGCAAGTCTTGACTCCAGGGCACCGGCCGGTACTTGTCACAATTCAGAATAGAACTGGACGGCGAGTCCTTTGTTAGCACTGCCTACCTAAGCACTATCACTATGGCTGGCGCATGTTTATGATTTGGTTTTTAATTGTTTGCAATTTATTTTTAACGTGCACTACTTTTACGGCGTTTCAGAAAGGTCTGAATCGAGGGCGAGCATCCAAAACACTAGACGTGCTCACGGGATGGGAACGAGAGGAGAACCACTACTGTGACACTCAGTAGTAAAAATATTGATTTTTTAAAATTAGTACCAAATCATACTACTAGATGGCGCTAGGCGACACCAACACTCTTGGCAGAGTGGTCGTGGTCGCCATTTGAGTGCTAGTGACACGTTTAACAAGCCGTCGCCACTCCTCCCGGACCGCAGCTTTCCTAGTGCAGTGTAGGGGATGATTTATTGCAACCTTCACCTGATCGGTCCATCTCATCGGCGACGCATCCTCTTGCCACCGACTTTCCCCTGGACTACCAGGCGCTCGATGGATGTTTCTACTTAAGAACCATTATGAGGTATTGATACAAATTTAATTAATATTTTTATACACTTATTATAGTGATATACATATATATACATATATGACGGCGATATATGATGGCGCGGTGGTGGCTCGATTGTAAGAACGCGTTCCTTAAATTCTACAAAGGTCGGTTCAAACCCACCTGGCATGTATTAATGAGAAATACACTTTTCTTACGTACTGTCATAGATTTACAACACCACCGTTCCCGTGCCTCGGAGAGCACGTTAAGCAGTCGGTCTCAGATTCACTAATACCAACTTGTAGAATTGTTAATAAATTGTTATAAAAAAAATACATCATATCCCCGCCAAGCCGTCTGGCCAGCGTGGCGAGTGTAGGCCAAATTCTCCAGATATATGTTCTGGGAGGTCAATCTCCAGCAGAGGAGGTCAATGAAAAAAAACGTATATGAAGATAATATATTATTAGGAAGTAGAAATTTGTGAAGTTAAAATATATTGTTCTGATTGTTTTAAAATTAAGTATTAAGTAGTTTTTTTTGAAGATGTAAATGTCAGATGATCAGTGGAAGCTTGAGTAATATTTTATTTAAACAAATTATACGAATATCAACTTTAATAGTAGTCGACATTGAGAATATACCTTAAGGGATTCTTTTAAGTGTATAGCGACTACAGAGCAGAATCGTCTGCATGTTTTGTCGGAAGTGTATAAGTCCGTGTGTGTTGAAGTCATGTAATCCAAGTTTGTCCGGTACAATATTGGGAATAATTCAGTAGTTGCCCCAGTTAATACTGGTCGCAGTCGTGCCAGAAGAGGTATGGCCAATTGCTCCTGCTAAAGTGTCCACTATTGTACAGCTAGCTAGTAACTCAATAGATTGCCTGAATTGCTTGCTACATAGTTCTTCAATACCTATTGTTTTGTATTTATTTATTGCAAAATTCATACTAATATTAAGGAAGATGTCTGTATATGTTTGTGTGAGTAACCTCGCCGGCGGGGAATGGATGAGGGTGGCAGGATATTGTGTGAAATGGCGACACTTGGCTGATGATGATGATGATTTTATAGAAAGTATATAGCGCGTTTCATATTTTTATTTAACGAATCCATGGGGCTACAATTCACTGCTTCGGCTTTCCTCCAGGAGTACTTCCCTAGGAAGTAGGAAGGGAGACGTTGGGGGGCCTTGCGCAAGACGGAGCGATATTCTGGAGATGCTTGATATGTCCGTTGTCGGCCCGATATAACATAAGTCTAGTCAAGACCAACGACAAACTCCCCAATAGTCTCCAAATCACTATGACGGAATTACGCACGAAACACGGCGATCGGGAAACCACTCTGAGCGATATGATCTGCTGACTTTGGATCTTATCCCTGTTGGTCTTGGCCAGAAGGTGGTGCCAGGCTGGCGCAGCATAGGTGAGACGGAAATGGATGAACATCTTGTAGATCCGGACCTTCAACCTGAACGGCAAGCTGGAATTCATAACAAGCAATTGTTTTTATGACAATTTATTAACGATTCCACTAGTTGATGATGATGATGATGACGTAAGAAAAGTGTATTTCTCATTAATACATGCCATGTGGGTTTGAACCGACCTTTGTAGGATTTAAGGAACGCGTTCATGCGTAACATGGCTCGGGTCGCCTCCGCCTGATTGACGGCATGGCAGTCCATTTCACCCATTGTCAACGTCCTGTTAATAATGCAGCCCAGGTATTTGACGGTCGTAATCTACTCGAAGTTCTGTCCCCGAAGTTGTAGTGGTGGAGGCAGCCGGCATCTGGATGTCATCAATGCGGCAGTTTTGCCGACATTCATGGAGATACGCCACTTATCCAACCAGTTTTGTTAAAGAGCAATATTTTTATATTGTAATCTTGAATAAAAGTAAAGAACTAAGTATTTTTTATTTTAATTATTCAGTAGTAAAATTTTAAATTACGGTGCTGAGAAGTTTTCCCAAAAATATCGCCACTCATGCAGCGTACTGCAAAGTAGGTAGCGAGAGGTCGACGATCGCGTAAACGTTGACTTATGTAATTCTTTCTCTGTCTAATTTCGAAAGGTGATCTTTAAATATATATAATAATCTTAGAAAGGTGATCTTTTTTTTATTTTTTAAATATATATTATTATTATTACTTTTCCAGAAGGTCACACAGCGCCATCTAGTTTCCGTGGTAAGCTACCACTTGTGTTACGGAAACTAGATGGTTGATAAACTACATATTATACTTTTTTATATTTTTATTGTAAATATATACATATTATACATACTCGTATAAACACCCAGACCGAGACAAATTATACAATGTACAACTTGCCCCCGGTGGGAATCGAACCCACGACCTCCCGAGTTCACGGCAACGTTTGTTACCACTAGACCACTAAATAATGGTTCGACCTTTAACCCGCAAGCTCAAAAAAAATATTTGCTCTTTTAACTATTACAAGCAGTATATTCGCCAACAGTGCCAACAGCTCCCATGCATTTGTATCTAAGGCTAAATCAAAAGTCTGATGTTGCACCTATTATAGGCGACCACCACATGCTATAACACAACAGTTAAACAATAATCAAGTCAGCCATGAACTAAACATAACATAATCTAAGAACTAAAATTACTTAAAATCTAAATTTACGTAAATCTGTAAAACAATAAAATGTCTAAAAAAAAATCTAAAACCTAAATCTATAAAACAATAAAATGTCTTAAAATTCTAATTGAATAAAATAAAATAAAATAAAATAAAATAAAATAAAATAAAATAAAATAAAATAAAATAAAATAAAATAAAATAAAATAAAATAAAATAAAATAAAATAAAATAAAATAAAATAAAATAAAATAAAATAAAATAAAATAAAATAAAATAAAATAAAATAAAATAAAATAAAATAAAATAAAATAAAATAAAATAAAATAAAATAAAATAAAATAAAATAAAATAAAATAAAATAAAATAAAATAAAATAAAATAAAATAAAATAAAATAAAATAAAATAAAATAAAATAAAATAAAATAAAATAAAATAAAATAAAATAAAATAAAATAAAATAAAATAAAATAAAATAAAATAAAATAAAATAAAATAAAATAAAATAAAATAAAATAAAATAAAATAAAATAAAATAAAATAAAATAAAATAAAATAAAATAAAATAAAATAAAATAAAATAAAATAAAATAAAATAAAATAAAATAAAATAATTTAAAATAAAATAAAATAAAATAACTCTGCAGTCTCTTCTACATCTTTTTGTAACAAAGCGCAATCCTCAGTTTTTAATCTCCCTGTTTTTTTTTTTTTTTTTTAAATCAAAATCAATATAAACCAAATTAAATCAAATCAAATTATATCAGATCAAATCAAACTAAATCAAATTAAATCAAATTAAATCAAATCAAATCAATTCAATCAAATCAAATCCATCCAACATTTAAAGATTTAATCGATCTAATAGACGAACAAAATACGTCGAAACCATCTATCCCGTCAGACAAAGACATCATTCGCACAAGAGGAGCATGAGTTCCCAAGTTAGTGCGGCAACGTGGCATTGCAAACAAGAACTTCTTTACGATGCTCCTTAACCTAGTACCAGGGACCTTAAACTTAGTTTCGGAAAGAAGATCAGGACATTCAATTAACCCGTTAAGAAGCTTATACAAAAACAGTAAATCATTACATGCGCGCCTATCGCTTAATGACCTAAAATGGTAATAATCCAGTCTTTCAGAGTACGATCCCAGAGTTCGGCATAGACCGTTCGCGTAAGATAGATGATAGAGAAAACGTTTCTGCACCCGTTCCATTCTGTCACTGTGCACCTTATATACGGGATTCCAGGCCGTGCTGCAGTACTCCAGTGTGCTCCTAACATAAGCGTTGTATAAAATCTTCAGTGTTTGACAATTCCTAAACACTTTAGTACTGCGTATAACAAAGCCAAGAGCCCTGTTCGCCTTTTTGATGGTCTCATCAATGTGCTTATTAAATTTCATTGACTGGTCCATCTCCACACCGAGATCGCGGATCGATGGTACCTCTTTGAGATGCGAGCTGCCAATAGTGTAATCAAATGACGTAGGAGAGCGCTTACGAGAAAATTTCAAATGATAACATTTTGTGGTGTTGAGTGTCATGCGATTGGAATCGCACCACTTTGCAATCTCTTCAACATCTTTTTGTAACAAAGCGCAATCTTCAGAGTTTTTAATCTCCCTGAAAATTTTTAAATCGTCAGCATAAAAAAGCGCGTCAGAGAATTGAACATTCCTTAGAGCGTCATTGATAAATACAACGAAAAGAAGAGGCCCAAGATGCGATCCCTGTGCCACGCCTGAAGATATCGGGAATGCCCCCGAGCGATAGCCGCAGGATACCACAAGCTGTGATCTGTTTTTAAGGTAACTCTCAAACCAACGAAGAAGTGACCCATGAATTCCAAGCAGCGACAGTTTTCTCAACAAAATGTCATGGTCTACAACATCAAACGCCTTACTGAAATCAGTGTAGACAGCGTGAACCTCGTATCCCTTATCCAAACTCCTCATTATTTTGTTGGTAAACAAGGTCAAATTCGTTGAGGTTGACCTTTTTGGCAAGAAACCGTGCTGTTCCTGAATAATGTGGGGTTTGATATACCAATATAACTTCTTCACCAAAATACATTCCAAGATCTTCGCCAACGTACACAGAATTGATATAGGACGGTAATTATTCACATTAGACATATCTCCGGACTTAGGAATTGGAATAACATGTGCGACCTTCCACTTATCTGGAAAATGACCGAGTTGTAGTGAGAGATTATATATAATGTGCAGAGGTTTAGAGAGGCTGTGAGCACATTTCTTTAGGAAATAGGGTGGTATGAAGTCGGGTCCAGCCCCTTTGTATGGACTGGTTTTAGCCAACGCAGTCTCAATGTCAGATTGAGTTACTTGAAGTGAACTAAGTGAAAATTGATGCAATGCTTCGGTATTCTGTGTATAGTTAGTATGTTGGAGACTAGGTTTATATACAGAATTAAAATAATGTGCAAAGAGGCTACATATTGCCTGACCGTCGGCTGCGGTTTGAGATCCGTATGTCATTTGTTGAGGGATGTCTAGGCTGTTTTTTTTTGTATTTTTAACAAAATTCCAGAAGCATTTAGGATTCTTTCTTATATTCAATTCCACGTCCCTTTTATATTGTGCATAACATTGTTTAATCATCTTATTGCACCTCTTACGTAGTAAAGCAAATGTGATTTTATCCCTGGGATTATTATACATTTTAAACTTTTTGTGATATTTGTCCTTTTCCTTTAACGACTTGATAACTGATTTGCTAAACCAAATTGGGAAATGCGAAGGTTTGCGAGTCCTATATGGAGTGTGATCAGCGATAACGGATTCCAGAGTTGAATAAAACTTCCCAACTGTAGCATTAATATCCTGGTTATTTTTTTTTACTTCGAGGGTTTCATTCCAGTCAAGAGACATAAATTTAGTGTTAATGGAATCATAATCTGCTTTATAAAAGTTGAAGGTCTTTATAGGCTTGTGTTGAAGCTTTTTTAATGGCCTTAATCCTATTTTAAGCACCAGTGGTGGATGAAATTTATCCTCTACGGAAATCGCTGTTATGCACCTGGTAACAGTTATTGCATCAGGAGCATTTGAAAGTACCAGATCCAAGGTCCTGGAGGAATCATTTGTAATGCCGTTGCATTGATGCAAGTCATTGTAAGCAAAACAATCAATCATACAATTTTCTAGTTGAGACGATGAAACATCTGGATCGTACGAAACTCCATCGCCCGCAGGCACCCAACGGACATGGGGTAAATTAAAATCGCCTATCAATATGTTTAGTGCCTCATCCATAGAATGATGGCTAGTCATTGTGTCACTAATGGAATCGCAAAACTTCTGAACGTAACACTGAGAGAGCGGGGGTGGTATGTACACTACACAGACATTAATAAATTTAAAACTGTAATTATTATCTTTTATTGGAATTGAGATCCATAGCAACTCACACTCACACTCCCAACTGAATATTCGCTTACTAGTGATATCCTTACGAATCGCAATAAGCACTCCTCCCCCGTCACATTTAGAATTTAGTGTGTTATGCACTCTATCACGCCTATATACCAAATATCTGTCGTCCACGAACTCGTAGTCATAGACTGAATCTAACAACCAGGTTTCCGTCAAAATGATGATATCGTAGTCTGACGAAACAATGTTAGTTTTAATATCATCCGTCTTTGTTCGCATTCCCCTGACATTTTGATAATATACAGTTAGACCATGAGCTGAGGAAAAGCAAGCCATCACGCAAATTAAGAATTATATTTCCAAAGAAAGTTAATAACAAATAAATAATGATAATCAAATAAATAAAATAAAATAATAAAATCACAAAATATATAGAACTCAATAAAATAAGATATATAAAACAAATGTAATATATGGTAAACTATATATATATTCTCTAAGGTGCAACTAATTACAATAATTTCACTAAATCTGACTAATTACATCCTTAATACTAGGCTAGACAAACTTAATTAGATAGGCACTAAGCTAGACAAACACCAAGTTACAACAGGACTAGCGAATTGTTATTTCTAATCATAATGGAACCTGAATGCTCGTCCCTTCTTACAAATATGTGCCCATTCCGCACCCAGCAAAATTTGTATCTTTTATCCCTTGCAGTAATACGGGTGGCGGCGTGTAGGCTCTTATTAGCAATAGATAGATGCTCCGACAAAAATATCGAACTTTTAGCGCCTTCAAAACCCAAATGTGCAGAGTTCAGTTTATCAGTTGATGTTTTATTAAATTTCCGGACAGCTGCGAGAAGTTCGTCCCTGTCTCTTGAGCTAGGCAATTTAACAATGATAGATCTTGGCCTGGTGGATTGTTTGTTGAGCTTGGAGACACGAAAGCAAGATAGAATTTTTTGGTCAGGGAGTTCATATGCTACGGTTGTCATTAAATTCTTTACTATTTTAACAATATTTTCGGAACGCCGTTCAGGTACACAGTCAATCTCCACATTACATTCTCTGCTGTTTTGTTCAAGTTTCGAAATACGAGAATTCACCTCCTCTACTATGGTATTAAGTTTTGTATTTTCGCTTTTAAGTTCTGTAATGGTTTTGTTAGCGGAGTCGAGTTCCTTCTTGAGATCCTCCTGCTGTGAGGCAATACAATTAAGGCTGCTGGTAAATTCCTGTTTAAGGCAGTTAATAACACTACGAAGCTCGTTCATAACAGTTACCTCAATCACAGAGGTCAAAGACAGTTTTATGTCATTAAGCTTGGAATCTAGGATATCGTTGAATTGTTCCAGTTTAAAGCTGTCACGGGGTAAGGTAACGTCAAGGCCGGACGTATCCAATCTAACTATCTTAGATTCACAGAATGAGGCAGACAAAAATGAATTGTTTATTGATTCATTACAAGATATATCTTTATTACCGTTGAGTTGAAATTGTTGTCTGACGGGTGTACTATCGTTCTTGCGTCGAGTCACATTCGAACAGGTGGGACAAGTCCAGCAATGCTTCAACAAAGGTACCTGCTTCATGTAATAGTCGGTTGGCATATTCAAACATTGATAGTGGTAATTCTGTTTACATCCTACACAGGTAAGTATCTCAGTGGGTTGAACGGATTGCCTGCATGCATCGCAAATCATGTTAACGTAAATAAACAACTAACAAACTGTAGAAACAAATTCCATTGAAGAAACAAATTATTAAAGACAAAAAAAAAAAAAAAAAACCCGCCAGAGTAGGCTCGAACCGCGTCTCGTTTTTGAGACGTCCGGACAAGCACCGCGACAACTAAGCCATCGATTCGCTGGTCGGCGATGCGAAATTAACGTAGCCAAGCGCGCCCGGCAGACGTGACTAATGGCCGCTGTGCCCGTGCGCAAGATGGGTTACACGTGGAAACCAATTTAAATTTAAGTTTATGGCACTAAAACAACATTGTTATCACTGTTCCACTTTAATTTCTTAAAACACTTAATTTACTATTTGTTTTTACACAGTTTTTAGCATCAAATATGTACTTAAACTAGATTATTTAATTAAAATAACACGGAGCTAAACAAATTGACGTCTATCGGGTACAACTTCAGTGTTGCCCTATCTATACATATAAATAAACATACATAAATATATCATCATCATGAATAACTTTTGTTTAGACCAGGTTTAATACCAGGTATTTAATAAAATGTTAACAAAGAGACTACAATAAACAATAATTCAGTATAAACTCATTTGGACAGTTACTCGCGTAATCCGATCGATTGAAAATGCATGTGAAGCAGCCGTTTGCACCAAAACAGATTACACTGAAACGAAAATCTCCGTAAACCGATAAAATATGGAACACTCACTTTACATATACTACATATACTACAGGTTATTGTAGTTAGTATTTAATTCTGGAATTTCGATTTGGAGAACAACTGTCCAGTAAATCCAGAGTAAATTGCCCAGTCTACCAGGGCGGGGAAGTATCCACCGTTCGTGCCGATACACCCAGTAAAGTGTATCCACACGTTTCAGCATTGCCGTCATGCAAAGTCGAGCCGGCATAGTCTTAGGGACTGAAGACAGTCATGAGTGTCAGATCCAAGTTAATTACATTCATGGAACTTGCCCGCCACTTACCACCAGGTGGGCGCAAGGTAAACATTCTTCCGATCTGATCATCCTTTGTTATTTCTATGAAGTAATCTTTCTAAGGTTATGAATTAATTAATAACCTTTCTGCCTTTTTCATTAGTCGTTTGGAAAACTTCTTGATCAGACGCTTGGCGCTTGGCGGAGGATCCTTATTTCCTCACCATCTCGACGCTAAACAGCGCAAACTTATAACCTGAGTTTTAGTTGGCGTATTTAATCAATTTGAGCTCGCTTAATTCAATCCCCTGTATGTAAGATGGGGATCAAATCTATACATGGTCGCATCCTACACCCAAGACCTGCCTAGTTTCCATGATCATGCCATCAATCAGCCCAGAGGTACGAGTATAACCGTTTAAGGTTTTCGTTCATGTTCATCCATTCCCGTCTCACCCACGCTGCGCCAGCCTGGAACCACCTTCTGATCAAGGCTAGCAGAGACTTGATCCAAAGCCAACAGAGCATATTTTTCAGTGTTCGTTGAGTGCTGTGGTTATGTTATATCGCGCCGACAACGGACACTTCAAGCATCTTGTAAATATCACGACCCTCTACCAGGAGACCAGTTCCTAGAGAAGTGCTTCTGGAGAAGAGCTGAAGTAGTCGAACCCCGTAGACCCTTTCCGGGCCTGAACGTTCCTACTGTTTTTTTTAGTTTATAATATAAAGATGGAATTCACAAAATTATGAATGATTGGTCCAAAGCCTGAAGGGCCCAAATTGACTGGTCCATATGTCTGACTGTGGGGCCTCATAAGTAGACCTTAAAGCGTCTACGAACTAATACGCTATAACCGTCTCACTTCACTGTTAGCCCTGTGTGCTTTTATAGTTAAGTCTAAGTCGTTACTCAAATCAAATAGTTTATTTCCATTGGTTCTCTTAAAACAACTTGGATACAGTCAGAACTAATACAATCAATACAATTATTAAAACATATGTACTACTGGTAAGAATGGTTGGACCGTAAACAGGCAATAGTCCATATTTATGTATGTTATGCACAACATTATTGCTACAAGCAAGTAAAACTAACTAACTTAGAAACTACTTAAATAAGATCGTGGCTGTAAAGAGGCCTTGTCAGTTTACATTCTAAATACTTAATATTTATGATGTACAGAAATTATATACAAATGTCAGATAATTTATAAATTTATAAAACAAAAAATAATAATAATAAATAATAAAAAAGACGTGTCATCTTATACTACAAGTAAAGGCACTGGTTCGCAGCGAAGATCTCACTGTTTGGTTTTTATTATCTCACAATTTTAATTAGAAAAATATTAACATTAATTTATACTAAGAAAATAAATCAAGAAAATGCTGTCTAGCAAATTATTTACATATTTACGCTACTTAATGCCTTTGACTCGTAATTTAAACCGCATCAAAGTTCCGACTTACAAAGTCCTTAGTACAAAGAAAAATGATATTTACGCCTGAACATTTACTTTGAGAGAGATTCAATCTTGCTTGAACATCTGATCGAATAAAGTCTTCGTTAGTTTAAAGTTTTAAAAGCTAGCTTAGGCTCACATTATTAGGGTGTACTTGGAATTTTTGTATTTCCAATAAATATTATACGATATGTGTGTACATCTAAAAAAAATAAAAATTCTAAAATGAAGGGATAAATAAAAACTATTTTATAATTGTTGTTTTTCCTTAATTTTATTTTTATTTATTTAATTTCAGTTTAAGTAAATGTAAGTAAAATCGATTCTAGCAGCCAATACAGGTAATCGAAGAGTCCCACGAGCCAGGCTCATTACCTAGTGTGGGCTCACTATTAATTCACAATATAATTTAAACTCCTGCAGTGTACTAGAGTCGGAATTGTTTATTAGATTTATATACCTATAAGTTTTGTAGAACACTGAAAATAAAATTATTATTATTATTATTATCTAATTAAATGAACATTTATAATATTGTCATGTTTGCGGCTGGTATAAATAAATGCATAGTTTTTGACCGCCTCCGTGGTCTAGTGGTAACAAACGTTGCCGTGAACTCGGGAGGTCGTGGGTTCGATTCCCACCGGGGCAAGTTGTACATTGTATAATTTGTCTCGATCTGGGTGTTTATATGTATATTATGTATATATTTACAAAAAAAAAAAAAGTATAATATGTAGTTTATCAACCATCTAGTTTCCGTAACACAAGCCTCGTAGCTTACCACGGAAACTAGATGGCGCTGTGTGACCTGTCTGGAAATATTTATTTATTTATTATTTATTTATTTATAAATATGACACCGTGCCGACCGTGGTAAGAGGTTCACGAGGTCTAAGAATGGGAGCATGGGAGATGCTTTTTCACACTTCGCTTAAAGGACTCCAGGTTATAGAGTAAGAAAACACACTCGCAGGGAGAACATTATTAATATAATAATTCTTTATTGCACACTTTATTGCTTCAATGTACAGTAATAGTTTAATATTTTTATTTTTTATTGTTAATCTCGATTTTAAATTAATGATTTAATGCACCCACAATCATTGCTCACTATCCGTGTGGCACTCGGGGACTGCCGCGGAAAAGCTATTGCATAGCATTTTTTTTATCAATTTATGCAATTATAATTATTTATTTATATTATAATTATGATTATTTATAGTCGCGTGCTCGAACTCACTCGTGACGCGGCCAAAAAGCACGACGCTGTCTCACCTAGCATTGTGTCTAAAAGAGTTATGAGCAGTTAGCAGCTAGTCTACACGCATACGACTAGTCGCACACAAACACCGTGCCGAAGTCTACCGAACTTAAACGACGCGATGCACGGCTTTCAACGCCGCACCGCTGTGCCGGTTGGAGAGGGGGGTGTTAGGTTTATTTTCGTTACGGAATTTCTTGATTCGGTCGCCGCGCTCAAAGCCTGCGATAAAAGCTATGCAATAGCCTAAATACTTACATAGAATTAAACGTAACAATTATGTTTTTTTTGCTTCAAGAAGTTTGCTCTATAGATGTCGCCACTGAACCTTTCAATTCGGTCTTGTCGTCACGATTTCAGGCTTTCAGATCTTAAGCTTTTAAAACTCAGTGCTAGTGGAAGAACGCGGAGTTATTAGTTGCTTTTGTGTTACCATCGCTTCTTCACTTTACTGGAAGAATCTGGCTATACCACGGTGACTGTTCTAAAGAGCTGTATACCTATAACCTTATCCATTCTTTTCTTTTCCGCAACATGTCAAAATATGTCCTATCCACTATCCTTACGCGTACATATTTTGGAGGAACTTAATACTTAATAACATTTACGGGCACTTAAATGAAACAGCGCTACGCCAAATACGCTAAAGGGATTTGCTCAAAACCGGCTTAGCATGGATAAAATATAAAAAATCTCATTTATTTTTTTTAATAATAAACGATTTATTATCATATATACACTTATTTTAATATAGTATTTAGATATAATAATGCGAGCGGTGGTGGCTCGGTTGTAAGAACACTTTCCTTTAAATCCTACAAAGGTCGGTTCACCCCGGCATGTACCAATGAGAAATACACTTTCAGCTGTGTTCTAGTGGCTATAATGTAATGTATAATCATCATTATCATCATTACATATAATAAATACTATATGTATGTAATTAATTTGTGTTTTATATAGTAAAAAATAATTTCAACTATCTATTTTCTTCGTAACCTTCTGCACCCGCTTATTACAGCTCTCAGTCACAAAGGTTAGTTGGTAGAATACGCATTTACGGCATTAAGCTCGCCTATGTACCTGCACTTGTTTTGGTTTTGTACAATAAATAATAATAAGAAGAATTTATTATTATTATCATCATCAGCCCGTGTCTCTCCACTGCTGGATATAGGCCTTCCCCAAGGCTCGCCACTGCACGCGGTCTTTTGCAACCCTCATCCAACCCCCACCAGCGACCCTCCTTAGGTCGTCCGTCCATCTGGCGGGGGGTCGGCCCACTCTGCGTCGTCCCGTACGTGGTCTCCACTCCAGAACCCGTTTGCCCGAATGATATATAATAATATATATATGAATGTATAATAATATACAGGGTGTCCCAAAAATCAACGTCAAGCCGAAAACGGTTGATAGGCCAGGTGGTGACAGTTATCAAAAAAATAATTTAAAAAAAACAAGTTAATTACTTTTCAAATTATTGACATTAAAAAAAATGGTGAATTTAGTCAGGATTCCAAAAAGATATAATACTAGCTAGATTAATACACCATCTTTTAAAGTCACTTGCCGAAATAGCATAGTACATTTTTTTTTCAGTCAGTTAAAGTTGGTCGATGTAATAATTTTCAGTACATGATGGGTAAAAAAGTGATATTTTCTTTAAAAATGAGGCAGTTGTGTTTTAATTTTAGACTGTAGTTTACAGAAGAGTTATTGCGGGTTACACCACTCGCAAAAAAATATGAAAAGTAAAGATTTGTAGTCACAGTACTTAAAAGATCATCACAGGATGACATTTTTCTCATTTTTTTTTTAATGTTAATAATTTGAAAAGTACTTAACTTGGATTTTTTTTATTATTTTTCTGATAACTGTCACCACCTGGCCTATCAACCGTTTTTGGCTTGATGTTGATTTTTGGGACAACCTGTATATATTTTTAATATAGCAAGGAAATTACCTGTGTAAGTATATCAATGTTATGTATTTGTGTGTATCCTATATTTTGGCCGTGTATCCTTCATTTTACCTTATTCTAAAACTTGTTCAGAAAATAGGTTTAATTAAAATTTTTGGAGCAATCACATGTCGATTGTTCTCGGCCTTCAACGCGAAAACAGGGACCTATTGTTCGTGCCAACCCATTTATTACTGTCACTGGAACCGTATATTTTAGATAATTTTACTACGAAAATACAAATACATTTAGAACATCCCACACATTATTAATGTTGGTGTAAATATACTCACTTATTTTAAATACATCCTTATTAAATTGTATATTTGAAAAGTATAAATTATGTACTTAATAACAGAATATCTTTTTAACACAGAAGAACGTAATTAAACGCCTCCGTGGTCTAGTGGTAACAAACGTTGCCGTGAACTCGGGAGGTCGTGGGTTCGATTGCCACCGGGGGCAAGTTGTACATTGTATAATTTGTCTCGGTCTGGGTGTTTATATGTATAATATGTATATATTTACAAAAAAAAAAAAGTATAATATGTAGTTTATCAACCATCTAGTTTCCGTAACACAAGCCTCGCAGCTTACCACGGAAATTAGATGGCGCTGTGTGACCTGTCTGGAAATATTATATTATTATTTATTATTATATTCAGTAACAGTAAGTATTGTTTCCAGCGGTGTTAATTTTATATAAATATCATTATGGCAAGCTTACAATATTAGTTCTTGTTGAAAGTAAAAAAATTGGTTGCCTGTAAAGTCGTTATACGGGCGAAAGTTTTACGTGACAACGACTTTGAGTGGTAAAATAATTTTAATGTGAATATTCATTCGTATAGTAGGAAGAAGGATGAAATAATAGTAACAATTTAAAACATTTATTAATACAAAGAATTATATTTAAAACATTAATTTATACAAAGAATCTCGCACTGAATTTCATATTAACAAAATTTTATTTTTACCTTTACACATACATACGTATTTATATACAAATATACATACAATAACTTGCAATACATTTGCGTACAATGAAACAGCGTTTACTACAACTTAACTTGTTCCTATCTGAGTGATTTTGTTGAGGATAGGGCGATGATAGGAGAAATATGAAATGAAAGGAAGTGTTTCTGCTGTAATGTGCCTAGAAAATGTCAAGTCAATGTCTTTCACTTTTTATGTCTGTCTCTCTCGCTCTTAGGCGGGCTAACCATGCCCGAGTGGAAGGGACGCGTGCCTCTCACTCGCTCTCATTGTGAGCGCATAACGTGAGCGGAGCGTAACGCAGTTTCTTGAAGTGTCACCCGGCAAACCAATTTATAAGACGTTGTCACGTCAATAAGCATTTGACATGTTTGCTAATAGCACATAACTTCAACTAGAACAACAAATAGGTGGTAGGCGTACTGATGGTGGTAATTTACCCAGTCTGCCGGGGCGGTGAAGTATTCGCATGAAGTATTGCCATCGGCCTCATTTCTACTGCATTATGTACGTAAGGATACAAAAATATTTAAATAAAATAGAATAAAAACTAATTATAAATTAAACTTAACTAAAAATACGTATGACATTGTTTATTTATAAACTCTTTATTGCACAAAATAACTTAAAAAGTAGTGTACAAGGGCCAACTTAATGCCTTCCGGCATTTTATAACAGCTAACCTTTGGGAGTGTGGCAGAGGATTGCGGGTGCATTAAGATAAATATAATGATATATTACTTACATGATATATAATTAAAAGTATATATATAATAAACATAAATATATATTATGTATGAATATATAAACACACTAATAGATAGGTACTCGAATTATATTACATAGGTACAATCACGATAAAATTAAAACTATTCTAAAAAATAAACTATAGGGCTTACCACCAGGGAGGGTACCTAAAACACTAGCCGAATTTCCTCGTTGAATAACAATGGAAAAGTGTTGTTTTAGGTAGTTATGTACTTAAATTTCTTATTTAAATAAGAAATTAATCAGAAGCATATTGAAAACTACATTTTTTTACCAATAAATTCTATCCAAAAGTTTTAATATCTATCTAGTACAGGTAACATAGGGACACCCTAATAAATTCACTTCGGCCATAATTTGTTACTGCACGCCGAAACACCTGAACTTTGCAACCTATTCCTTTTATTTGTAAGATGTGATGTGTTAGAGTGGGATGAATATATGTTTGTCTGTATACTAAAGTGCTCAAGTTGAAACGTATTTGTAGTCGCGGTCAGACCACCTGTGTAGAAACAGCACAAACTTTTTCTACAAGTATGAGATTCTTTTTGCTTTATTCTTCTTCTGCAGCTGGTTTAGTTCTTAAGAGATATTTTTTTATTGGTATTTGTGTAGTAGTATGTAAATATATTATTTATTTATTTAAAAAGCTTTATTGCACAAAGTACAAAGGCGGACTAATGCCCGAAGACATTCTCTGACAGCCAATCCTTAGGGACAAATTTGAACAATTTTAGGTGCAATCATAGAAATAATAATAATACTATAATTATAAAAGTTAATTTAATAGGATTAATATATACTTATATATATTTATCATATATATTTATTTATTTTTTTATAAACTCTTTATTGCACAATAAAACTTAAAAGTAATGTACAAGGGCGAACTTAATGCCTTTCGGCATTTTATAACAGCTAACCTTTGGGAGTGTGGTAGAGGATTTGCGGGGTGCATTATTATAAATTTACATACAATACATAATAATCGTTACATACTACTACTTAAATACATATATCATAATATCAATATACTAAATACTAATAATACACATTATTATACATAAATATACATATACGAGTATACTACTTACTAACGCTGTCAGGAGCTATTTAAGAAGTGTGAATACATATATATTTATATATATGTAGAATATTATGTATATTTAAGTTTTTGTTTTAATTGTAATTTTTATTTGTATGTATTTTAGTAATATAATAATTACCCTTTTATTATTGTGAGTGTGTATCGCGTGTATGTTGTGTATCAGTGTAAGTTTCGATGTGCGTATGTGCGTTATAGTGTATTTGTATTTACGTTAGTGTGTATGTTATATTAAGAAAAAGTCCGAACTATATTTTTTGTTGTATTCGTCATTATTTTAGTGCTGACAATATCCAAGTTGTTACAAGATAACCAAAGAAAATTGATTTAATTTGATAACAGTGTGATTTCTGACCACCCCGAAAGGATGCGTTCGAGTTGATACTATACTTTTTTAACTTTTTTTAGAGGAAACGGATATCCGGTAACTATCCGATATCCGGCCTATCCGGCCTTATTTTTACTATCCGGCCGGATACCGGATAGTAACTCAGTATTCGGTCGGATTCCGAATAGTTACATTCAAAACATTCTCATTATTTTATACAAGGAAAATGATACCACACTACGTTATGGACACAGTTTATTTTAATAATCACTCGACAGAAATGTTTATTTTATTAATTAGCTTAATACTCAAAATTAACAAGTGGCAAATTATGGTGAATGAATACCAAATTATCTGCATTTGTTGGTAATAATAATTTCAAATAAAACTGGTCGCGTCATGTAACGCGATAAATGGCCGAATATTCGGTTGCTCTCCGGCCTCGTAGCTTGCCGAATATTCGGTAATCGGTATCCGGCCAAACCAATATCCGTTTCATCTCTACTTTTTTTCATCTGGATTATATGGCGTCATCATCTGAGTATCATATAAATTTAATTTTATATACCTTCAGAAGTCTTTTAGAGTAAAACTGCTTCTTCGGTAGTTGTTCGCGACAGAGAGTGTGTAATAATTTCTTGTATGATACATAGTTAGTAACATTGATAGGTAGGTAGGCATTCTCTAAAATTGTTTCCCTTCGACAATAGCTTCATTGGTAACGCAATTTTTAAAGCTTTATGAGTTAACTTCTTTAACTAATTGCCCAATATTAAGTTCCTCTAATAATTGTAAAGCCGCTATTCGGTATTGTTCCACAGGACTCCGTTAGGTTCGGTTACGGAACTTTCTAGCAAATGAAGCTTTGTCTCTTAAGCAATTGTACAACCCGGATCTTATTTTATTTTATTGTTTATTGCACTATGTCTATTGTACAAAATGCAGGACGATCTGTTAACCAATTATACTAAAACAGTTTATATTCGTCCCTGCAATAATCGTTATGCAGCCTATTGATATTTTTCTCGAAGTTTCTGTTGCCAGCTGCCCAGAACGTGGGAGCCTAAATATCCACGTTTCAACTCACGTGGCATATACTGGTTTTTAGCAGGCAGAACATACCAGAATTATATATGTGAATCTGTCAAATAAAATAGGTATCAGCGATGATGTAACCACGATTTGATTTGTATAAAGTTAGATTGTAATTATTTGGTAGATAGTATATTGTATCTAGGCTAGCTCTTAAAACTTAGGTCATAGTTTAAACATATTAGGATTACGGAAAGGGAAATAGTTTTAGGGGACTTTATAGCAGCCAGGACTGATGGAAGGAAGTTAGACGTTGTGACACATATGTTATAGAATTGTAGGACACCTAAGTTGTTAGTTCCTAGTTGAATGTAGTATAATAATATTACGATAATCTTTATGTAGTGTCCTGTGTAGGTATGACAAAGCTAACACAGTTGAAATATTTATAGAATAAGGATTGAATAGTTCGATTTAGGTAACCTTAGGTCTTAATTGATTGTCTACAACTATGATATCGTCGCCTAGTTCTACGACAATACATTGTCGTATTGATCATAGCTTCCTGGCCTGGCCAGCTAACCTTAAGTTTATGTAGAGATATTCTAGGTCATAAGTTTTGCCTACTAGGCTTTAGCATCATTTAGGTTTCTGACAGCACGTTGTCCTAATGTTCATAGCCTCCTAAATCTATCTAACTAAGAGTAACTATGTATTGTTTAATTTTGTAAATATTACTTGTGTGCTTTTAATAAATATATCCCGCAAGGTAAAAGTTGATCGGAGCAAACAAACGGTCCGCGTCCCTTCCTATTGTCTAAATCGGGCGCGGGCAGGCGGGGTATCTACGAGTATAAATGACTTGTAGCCCCCCGGACTAGGCACTTACTTCTTAACACTTCGCTAGTAACAAGCTGTTACTCTCAAGTTATTACATCGACGTTGCTCTGCTACGATCAACTGGAAGCCTTGCTGGACCTTACAAACCCAGTACGACTTTCATTTACTGCGAGACCTACGAGACCTTCTTGGTACAACACGATCCAGAAAAACAACTGGTGCTAGGGGCCCAAGGTGCCACAATTGGGTAGCGCCCGGTCCTGCACATTTAATGGTCCTTCGAGCCGGATCTACCAGCCAAGATGCCAGTTACGAGGTCAAGAAGCGGCGAGCAGCCAGCCGTTCATGAAGAGCAGCCTTCGCCCGCATCAGTAGAAGATCACACAGTAGCACAGGACGAAACTAGTTCCGGAGAAACGGAACATAGCCTTCGTCAACGCTCGAGTAATGAAGAAGAAGTCCTGCCACAGGCCTCAAGTGCCAGTTCAGTTAGATCGTCACTAAGATCAATGCGTGACCGTCGAGCAGCGGTATTTCGAGGAGAAATGGCGCGCCTAAAGCTGGAAGCCTTCCAAGAAGCATCCCGTTTAAAAGAGGAAGAGGCTCGTCTGAAGCTAGAAGAGGCTCGTCTGAAGCTAGAAGAGGCTCAACGAGCATCCCGTCTACAGGAGGAAGAGGGTCGTCTGAAGCTAGAAGAGGGTCGTCTGAGGCTAGAAGAGGCTCGACGAGCATCCCGTCTAAAGGAGGAAGAGGGTCGTCTGAGGCTAGAAGAGTTAGCAGCCCGCGCACAGATCGCCGAGTTTGAGTCCGACGATGAAGAGTTATTCTCCAACCAAGAAGAAGTCACGAGTCAACCATCGTCACGAGAAAGAGTCGAGCTATGGAAAACCGCGGATACTCGGAACCAGCCTACATTTAATATGGAAAGCGCTACGATACCGACCGCCCGCGCCGCGACAACAAAACGAAGTCCGCCAGAACAAGTCGTGCAAACTCATTGCGATTACACCGTGCACGCGGCACCGAATAATGAAAAAACGCAACGTAACACTGACGAGGCGCTAACTCTGAGTTCGAATACAAAAATTGACCTGAAGGAGTTGGCAGAAGCACTCGCAGGCGCCGCACGCTTTTTTCAACCGCAACCGCAACCACCGGCTACTCCGCGACACATCGGCGAGCTTCCACATTTTGATGGGTCACATTTAGAATGGCTTGCATTCAAAGCGGCCTACTGCGAATCAGCGGGCTTTCTCTCAAACGTCGAGAACACAGCGCGACTCCGGCGCTGTCTCAAAGGAAAAGCGAAAGAAGCGGTAGAAGGCCAACTCATCGCTAACGCACAGGCGGACGAGATAATAAAAGCATTGGAAGATCGGTTTGGACGCTCAAATCCAATCGCGCTCGCGCAATTACAAAAGTTACGCGAATTGCCACAACTGACCAACAACCCCGAAGATATATGCCGATTTGCCTGCCAATTTAAAAATTGTGTGGCCACACTAAGCGCCCTTGATCGCAGGCACTATTTATTAAACCCGGAGATCGTCAAAGGCATCGTCCAGAAGCTAACACCGGTGCTCCGATTCAGATGGAGCGACTTTGCAGGGATGAATCTGGCCGCCGAACAGGATCTGGAACAGTTCGAGAAATTTATTACGCAAGAAGCTAGCTACCAGGGAAGGTTTGCCTCGCCCGAGCTTACCTACAATGAAGAAGCGGCTAAAGCAAAACTGAAAAGAATCAATCGGCCGCAGCGGACCTTTAAAACCGAAGAAAAGGTCAAATCTCCGTCTTGCCACGTGTGCGAGGGTACTAGCCACACTACCACGAAGTGTGCAAAATGGAACGAGGGTGACCATGATACGCGATGGAAGCTGTCAAAGGAACACCGACTATGTTACCGGTGTCTGAAGCGAAGGAACTATCGACATAGATGCAATTCAAAGAAATGCGGGATAAACGGTTGCATTCGAACGCATCACCCTCTACTTCACAAATACAGCAGCGAGACAGAAAGGGAAGTCGTAGCAACATCGGTACAGCAGAAAATATCGTCAGCTTACACCTATTTGAAAATCGTGCCTGTGACAATCTCCGGGCCAAAGGGAAGCATCGACACTCATGCTCTTTTGGACGACGGTTCTACGGTAACATTGGTTGACGCCACAATTGCCGAACGCGTAGGAGCTCAAGGCCGCCTCGATCCACTACACATAGAGGCAATAGCCGGGGCAAAATTGAACGCCGAGACGTCTCGTCGCGTGACCTTAAAACTCAAGGGAAAAAACGCAGAAACGGAGCACAGCATCAAAGCCAGGACCATGGAGCAGCTAAAGTTGTCCAGCCAACAAATTCGTAACCGCGACATGAAGAAATGGAGCCACCTGGACGAGATCCGCGAGCATCTCAGTTGTAATGTAGCCACGCCGACTTTGTTAATTGGACAAGATAATTGGCACCTGCTGGTAGCTGAGGATATGAAGAGAGGACCTAAAAGCCAACCGGCTGCATCACTTACGCCATTGGGTTGGGTACTTCATGGCTCAGACACTCGCCATCTGGGACACAATATACATTATCTGCATCGAGTCAACAATACGACCGAAGAGCGCATGGACGAAGAAATGCGCAGATATTTTGCGATTGAATCGTTGGGTGTAGAACCGAAAAAAAATCGAAGTGACCCAGACGAGAAAGCACTTGCGCTACTACGCGAAAGGACTATACAACTACCAGCGGGAGGGTACGAAACCGCTCTCCTATGGAGACAAGATGAAATTACATTGCCCAACAATTTTGATCAAGCTCTGACGCGACTTCATAGTTTGGAAAAGAAACTGGATAAAAACGAAGACCTGAAAAAGCAATATGATGCCTCTATAGAAGACTTATTACGGAAGGGGTACGCCGAGCCAATTGAAACCTCTGCCTCATCGGGGAAAACTTGGTACCTCCCTCATTTTGCGGTGCTACACCCCGCTAAGCCAGGAAAGATTCGTCTAGTCTTCGACGCCGCCGCGCAAGTCAGAGGCTGTTCTCTTAACAATATGTTGTTAACGGGGCCGGATTTGCTACAATCTCTGCCAGGAGTGCTAATGCGATTTCGACAACATCGCATTGCCGTGGCCGCAGATATTCAGGAGATGTTCTTGAGAATCAAAATTCGCGAGAGTGACAGAGACGCGCTGCGTTTTCTATGGCGTCAGAACCGGCGGGAGGGCCCGCCGCAAGAGTATCGTATGACGACAGTCATATTTGGTGCAGCTTGCTCTCCGTGCACCGCGCTTTTCGTCAAGAATCACAATGCCGAGTTACACCGAAAACAATTCCCGGACGCCGCCGACGCTATTATCCATCACCACTATATGGATGACTATCTTCAAAGTTTCCAGTCAAATGAAGAGGCCACAAGAATAGCTACCGAAGTTAAGGAAGTTCACGAGAGGGCAAACTTTTCCCTCCGCAAATGGGTATCGAATAGCAGAGTGCTGTTACAAGCTCTTGATGTAAACTCTGTCAGTCAAGAAGACGTAAACTGGTCAATAGACGTGGATGGATTGGAAAAGATCTTGGGACTTACATGGCGGCCTAACGTCGACACTTTGGGATTTAATTTAAACTTCGCCCGAGTGCCAGCAGACATCGTCAACGGAGGAAGAACACCAACGAAGCGAGAAGCGCTGAAGACGGTCATGTCTATATTCGATCCACTTGGCCTGGTATCCCCTATAACTATCCAGGCCAAGCAAGTGCTGCAGGATACCTGGCGCATCGGAACCGGCTGGGACGAGCAACTACCGGAAGACTTAGCTGAAGCATGGTCGAACTGGGTTTCCGACTTAAGAAACCTTAGACACCTCGACTTGCCTCGTTGCCATCCTCATCTGAGCGACGCAATCGTCAGAGAAGTACACACCTTCGTAGATGCTAGCGAGCGGGCGTATTCAGCAGCAGTCTATTGGAGGACCGTGGATAACCAAGGTGGCATACATGTCACACTAGCTGCAGCTAAAGCCCGAGTCGCCCCTCTAAAAGTCACGTCAATTCCACGATTGGAGCTACAAGCCGCAGTATTAGGAGCTAGATTGGCAAAAACTGTCATCGAGGAATACCAGTTTAAGCCACAGAGAAAAATATATTGGACAGACTCACGAACTGCACTGTCATGGATAAAGGCTGGCGCCCGCACTTTCAAGCCATTCGTCGCACATCGAGTGGCTGAGATTGAAGAATACACTACGGTCAACGAGTGGCGATGGGTTCCTACTATCCACAACGTCGCCGACGATGCCACACGTGACGTACCTCGTGATTTCAATCAGGGCCATAGGTGGTTTATTGGTCCACAGTTTTTATACGAATATGAAGCTGAATGGCCCAAAGGAGTTGCGGAAGAAGCAAGAATCACAGGCGAAGAGCGAATACACCTCATTCAAGCAAGCACGAAACTTTCGCACGCGTTACCAGCCACTGATAGATTCTCGTCATGGCTGCGCTTGATACGTGCAACTGCTCGGGTGCTCCAAGCTGTCGATGTATTTCGAACACGTAAGTGCTCAGTAAATTATAAACGGACGGCACGCGCATCTGAAGCCGATCCCGCTTGGAACCAACCGACTCACTCCAGAAGGAAGATCAGAGAAGCATCAGCATCGCATCGACCAGAGCTCTCGGAGACTAATATTCTACCATTGGGAGCGGAATATGTACGAAGAGCCGAGGAAATCTGGGTACGTGCAGCACAAGAGGACTCTTTCGCAGCTGACGTAACAGCACTGAGATCACAGACAGTTATACCAAAGGACAGCAAACTGAGAAACTTAGCAGTTTTCCTGGATGACAAAGAGGTCATCAGAATTAAATCAAGAATAGCAGAGGCCGAAGCCATTACTCGAAATCAGCGAGAACCAGCCGTACTTCATGGAGATCATCACTACGCTCAGCTATATATTGCGTGGACTCACCGAAAACTTTTACATGGTGGGATCGAGCTTGTGGTAAATGAAGTGAGACAGCACTACTGGGTGCTCAGACTACGACCAATAACGCGGACAGTGGTTAAGGGTTGCCTTGAGTGTCGAATTCGTAAGGCCTCGCCGGCAGAACCACCGACAGGTGATCACCCTAAAAGTCGCCTGGCACACCATCATAGACCTTTCACCTTCATAGGTCTCGACTACTTCGGACCACTGTCGGTTACCGTTGGGCGACATCATCAGAAAAGATACGTCGCCTTATTCACCTGTCTGACAACCCGCGCAGTTCATTTGGAGATTGCCGCCGACCTCTCCGCTGACTCCGCTATACTTGCTCTGAGAAGAATGATATCGCGACGAGGCTGTCCTACTGAGATCTATTCGGACAATGGTACAAACTTCCATGGCGCCGACAAAATACTTCATGACGCGTTTCAAGAAGAAGCCGCAAAACACGCTATAGTCTGGAAGTATATCCCACCAGGTGCCCCATTTATGGGAGGCGCCTGGGAACGCCTTGTGAGATCAGTGAAGACAGCGCTATACAGCGTACTTCGGGAACGACACCCTCGAGAAGAAGTACTCACAACGCTGCTATGTGAAGCGGAGTATACCGTCAACAGCAGACCTCTTACCCACGTCTCTACGGATCCGGATGACAGTGAGGCTTTGACACCCAATCACTTTTTATTGGGAGGGTCAGGTCGAGTGTTGGCACCTGGAGTCTTCGATGAACACGACTTGCGCAGCCGATCGCAATGGCGCCGCGCACAAAGGCTCGCCGATTTGTTTTGGAAAAGATGGCTCAAAGAATATCTTCCTGACCTACAAAACCGGCGGGAGCCGATCGGTCGAGGACAAGCTCTACGCGTCGACGATGTTGTACAAATCGTCGACCCAACACTGCCTCGCAACATCTGGCCTCGGGGGAAAGTTCGCCGAGTCTATCCTGGAAAGGACGGAGTAGTACGCGCTGCGGACGTGGACACACATGGAGGAACCCTACGTCGTGCAACCAAGAGATTGATAGTGCTACCAACGGGAGAGCAGCCATCAGTACCAGTCGTCGCTCCACCAGAAGGTGCAGACACGGTACCGGCTCTGCACGGCGGGAGTATGTTCGCGACAGAGAGTGTGTAATAATTTCTTGTATGATACATAGTTAGTAACATTGATAGGTAGGTAGGCATTCTCTAAAATTGTTTCCCTTCGACAATAGCTTCATTGGTAACGCAATTTTTAAAGCTTTATGAGTTAACTTCTTTAACTAATTGCCCAATATTAAGTTCCTCTAATAATTGTAAAGCCGCTATTCGGTATTGTTCCACAGGACTCCGTTAGGTTCGGTTACGGAACTTTCTAGCAAATGAAGCTTTGTCTCTTAAGCAATTGTACAACCCGGATCTTATTTTATTTTATTGTTTATTGCACTATGTCTATTGTACAAAATGCAGGACGATCTGTTAACCAATTATACTAAAACAGTTTATATTCGTCCCTGCAATAATCGTTATGCAGCCTATTGATATTTTTCTCGAAGTTTCTGTTGCCAGCTGCCCAGAACGTGGGAGCCTAAATATCCACGTTTCAACTCACGTGGCATATACTGGTTTTTAGCAGGCAGAACATACCAGAATTATATATGTGAATCTGTCAAATAAAATAGGTATCAGCGATGATGTAACCACGATTTGATTTGTATAAAGTTAGATTGTAATTATTTGGTAGATAGTATATTGTATCTAGGCTAGCTCTTAAAACTTAGGTCATAGTTTAAACATATTAGGATTACGGAAAGGGAAATAGTTTTAGGGGACTTTATAGCAGCCAGGACTGATGGAAGGAAGTTAGACGTTGTGACACATATGTTATAGAATTGTAGGACACCTAAGTTGTTAGTTCCTAGTTGAATGTAGTATAATAATATTACGATAATCTTTATGTAGTGTCCTGTGTAGGTATGACAAAGCTAACACAGTTGAAATATTTATAGAATAAGGATTGAATAGTTCGATTTAGGTAACCTTAGGTCTTAATTGATTGTCTACAACTATGATATCGTCGCCTAGTTCTACGACAATACATTGTCGTATTGATCATAGCTTCCTGGCCTGGCCAGCTAACCTTAAGTTTATGTAGAGATATTCTAGGTCATAAGTTTTGCCTACTAGGCTTTAGCATCATTTAGGTTTCTGACAGCACGTTGTCCTAATGTTCATAGCCTCCTAAATCTATCTAACTAAGAGTAACTATGTATTGTTTAATTTTGTAAATATTACTTGTGTGCTTTTAATAAATATATCCCGCAAGGTAAAAGTTGATCGGAGCAAACAAACGGTCCGCGTCCCTTTCTATTGTCTAAATCGGGCGCGGGCAGGCGGGGTATCTACGAGTATAAATGACTTGTAGCCCCCCGGACTAGGCACTTACTTCTTAACACTTCGCTAGTAACAAGCTGTTACTCTCAAGTTATTACATCGACGTTGCTCTGCTACGATCAACTGGAAGCCTTGCTGGACCTTACAAACCCAGTACGACTTTCATTTACTGCGAGACCTACGAGACCTTCTTGGTACAACACGATCCAGAAAAACAACTGGTGCTAGGGGCCCAAGGTGCCACAATTGGGTAGCGCCCGGTCCTGCACAGTAGTTGTTAAGTATTTAATGTCAAAAAAATAATTACAGCCAGAAACTAGGATTGGAAAGTAGGTCAGACCAGTGTGGTATCCCCACTACTTCCCAGGTCATTCAACTTAGCCCACATTAGTCGACTGTCTAATACAGTGTCACTTTATTAAGATTCCCTATAACCGACAAATTGACACGTGTACAAATAAGTATAAATAAGGCACTAACATAAAATTTTAGTTTACTAACTTTAATGTAATCCATTGTTACTAACATAGTAATAGGTATACTAACAAAAATGAATTGTAATTATCTATTAAATTGAATATATTATTATTATTGTAGTTCGGTCCCGTATGACACCCCCACCACATCGTCATCGAACCCTTGTGGTGAAGGTACCGTTATGTGCCGCTACATAATAATAATAATAAAGCCATATACATATACATACATACATATCTTCACGCCAGATCCCTTATGGGGTAGGCAGAGACAATTGAGCGCCACTTGACACGATCACGACATACCTCTTTCGCTTCATCGACATTCATCAACCTCTTCATACATGCCCTTTTGTTACGAAGGCTTTTTAATTCTCCTTCAGCTAGTGTTTTATTTATTTGATCGTGATACGTGTGTCTTGGTCTGCCAGGGCCTCTTTTACCCACAACTTTCGCATTATATACCTGGTTCGTCAATCTTTCTTCGCTCATCCTTTCAACATGCCCGAACCATCGTAGCATGCTTTTCCTTATTTTTGTGCCTATGCTTTCTTTTATACTTGCCATTTTTCGTATTTCGACGTTACGTATGTGGTCCGCCAAAGTGACGCCGCATAACCGACGCAGCGACCTCATTTCTACCATTTCTTAATTAATAAATAAATAATGCCGCTACATACCTAAACGTAAAGTATGCCAGAGTCAAAACTGTTTTGCTAGATATTCAGATATTGTTTTAGTGATTAATCATCCCCAGGGCATAGTGTTGCGAGATTATTTTCCCAAAAGCAAGCAAAGCTGTTGCACAAGCTAATTAAAAACAAAACTATGACTCTAGAGTAAATAGCATTTCTATTAACCAACATTCCCTGTATTTAACATACATATTGAAGCAAACAAGGATACTCCTAAATCTGGATTCGTTCTCAATTTGATTGTGGGGTAATTGGGTACACCTAATTTCAAATGCTCTTAAATAATAAAATAGAGTTTCAAATGCATCAACAGTCATTGCAAGAATGACGTTAATGATCTACCTACATAATAATGATTTCAACACTCTTCAAAATAAACTATACATACATATCTTCACGCCAAATCCCTTGCGGGGTAGGCAGAGACAATTGAGCGCCACTTGTCACGATCACGACATACCTCTTTCGCTTCTTCGACATTCATCAACCTTCTCATACATGCCTGTTTGTTTCGATGACTTTTTAATGCACCTTCAGTTATTGTTTTATTTATTTGATCGTGATAGGTAAGTCTTGGTCTGCCAGGGCCTCTTTTATTTAATTAAAAATTATTATTAAATAATAAACACTGTTGTTCCTTTTTACTCGAATGCATGTGGGGTAAGAGAACAGGGCAAAATAGACTACATTATACTGAGCGGCGACTTTTCTGGTAGCTTAAATGTGTTTTATTCAGCTTTACCCTAAGATG
Organism: Tinea semifulvella; assembly: GCA_910589645.1. Taxonomy (NCBI): domain Eukaryota; kingdom Metazoa; phylum Arthropoda; class Insecta; order Lepidoptera; family Tineidae; genus Tinea; species Tinea semifulvella. The sequence continues at coordinate 5,996,865 of OU342604.1, forward strand.
GCCTTTTTCTTCTAAAGCCTTTGACTACACGTCGCACGGTCTTTCACTTCGTTCTTCCCATAACAATTTACTTAAAATCCCTCCCCACTCTTCCAGCAGATATTCAGACTCCTTTTCGGTATCTGCAGCTCGCCAGTGGAACACACTACCTTTGGTAATCAGACAAGCTCCATCTCTCAAAATATTTAAAGACAAGTTATACAATTTTTTACACCATAAACAGAAAAACTTACCATAACTTTCTACAATGTACTTAGATATGTATTTATTATTTATGTATATATTTATTTAATATGTAGGATATGTATATTTAATTAGTATGTATTTATATTTCATAATTGTTGATCACAATATTATTTCTGCACCCGCTTATAATGGCTCCCCATTCACAAAGGTTAGTTGGTAGAAAATGCATTTATAGCATTAAGCTCGCCTTTGTACCCACTCTATTTTTGGTTCTGTACAATAAAGAATTTATTATTATTATTATTATTATTACACGTCGAAGATCTTTAATATAGTATTTATTAAAACAATTATCTAATGTTAGAATATTTTTATATGATCAACAAACTAATCATTAATAAGGAAAGTTCCATTCGCCGCTCCCAATTATCCGAAGCAAGCAATTTAAACAAAAATAGCCGTGACTCGCACTATAACTTTTGGTAAGCTTCAAACTACAAATAAGATGGTAAAAAATATGATGTCAATTATTACCAATATCTTATTACAATATCGATTACTACATACTCACGAAAATAATAATTAAAATATTGTTTTCACTGTGAAAGAACGCGAGCTGCCTCTCTCACGCATGCGTGTATTAAAAGTATGCGAGAGATTGTACTGCGGGAAGAAGTATCAGATACCTCACTGTTCCCAATCACCCGCCGTTCTTAATAACCCGACTCTCCCCTACGTAGTACGTATATCTAAATATAATATTTTCGATACATAACTTGTGTATGGCTCAAAATGTTACCGTATTTGTATCGCACTAGTGTTTCTAGAGTATTCTTTCAGGTTCCTGATTACATCCGAATTAGATATTCACAGAGGACGCTCAGAAATGACCGTTCAGCCACTCCGTTCATTCAGGGCGTTTCAATCTCTGCCAATGATAGTACTTCCTTGCACAAACAGCTATTTTAATATACAAAAGCAATTATGTCAATTAATATAACTAAGTAATGTTTTTTGTGGCCATGGTGATTGTATGGACGCTGTTCTTAAATTCCAAAAAGGTCGCGGTTCGAACTCCGGTATGAACTATTGAAAATACATTTTCTTACGTACATTTCACTTACATTCTGGAAAACCTAGTCAAGCGGAGTTCTAGAATTCTGTGTTCTAGAAGCTTCTTTTATTGAATTTAATTATTTATTTATTTTTATCGGGTTTGGTATACTAGAGACAAGGTTCCCACTTGTTATGATGTGCCTATAATAAAGTTGGCTAAATGTGAAACCGCTTCCTTCGTGGTTTCTAAGCTTACCAGAAGGTATACGGTCGTAATGATACTCATTTACTATTTATTCGGTTGGATTTTTTTCATATATTTACAATACCGCCCTTTTCGTGCCTCGGAGAGAATATTCAATCGTTCGGTCCTGGCTGTACTAATACCACCCTACGCAATCTATATTAATATTTTGTGGGAAAGAAATTAACATCTTACCCTCGTCAACTCGCCTGGCCAGCTTGGCGAGAGAAGGCTATATTCTCTACAGATATGTTCTAGAAGGCCCATCCCTAGCGTTATAGGATCTCAAGATCTGATTCACGAAAGTTATGTTTGCTCTATTTTATTGCTTCCTAATTTAACATTTTCCGAGATGATGGCAAGAGATCCGATGGTATGACTTTGGTCCCCTGGGAACCTGGGTGTGGGACGCCACGTGCACGTACACCCTCGCCGCGTCGAATCTCAGGGGGACAGCGCATAAAGCGGGGGCCGCGGCGGAAAATGCGAAGTCCGGCAAGCAACGTTCCAAGCCAGCAAAAAAGCCAGCGTTTTTGCCACCATTCCTTGTATGCCTATCCTTAGTAAAATTCCAAATTATTATTAATATTATATTAATTATATTTTGTAAATATTTTTATCGAAAAATTTAATGTTTACATTTGGTAAAAAGAAAGAAGTCAAACATGTTGAACGCATTATAAAAAAAAAACTATTATTTTGGTTTGGGCCACGGCCTTACCCTACTGGACCATTCAGGCCATGGAGTTCATCTGTTAGCCTCGTGAGAAGTCCAACGTAAACGGTTCCTTTAAGCCACAGAATGCAGCTATTAAACAAAGCATATGAAAGTGACCCCTCTGGTCCTGAAGCCGAACCGGACAGCGTCATTTACAAATACTATGGTGACTTGAGATTATGACAATATTATTGAATTGATGCCATGTTGTTTTATATGTACATAATTATTATGTACTTAAGTCAACAATAATTAATATAGTGTTCTAACTAGTACATCCTAAGGGTACACAAGACCTCAAACAATTCTCAGCAAAGCACTTGGTATTATATCATAACAGTTGTGAGACAGACAGCAGTGAAAAGGGTCAAGATCCCTAATTAAATAATCATTACTCCGACGTGTTTGCGTAAATGGTATCATCACCGAATACTAACAATCAAAATGCGAAGAACTTTATTAAATAACAGAAGGGGGTGCATTTTGTACAAAAAGGTGCCCCTAAAACAATATATATTTTTTTAATTTTTATACTAGGACGACTTGCGGTAAGTAGCGCGCGAGGTCTATCAACTGGAATCAGACATTCATGACTGACATCAGTCCCTAACACTATGCCGGCTTTACTGGGCATGACGGCAATTCGAGCCTGATCCCGAAACGTGTGGGTCACTTTACTGGGTTTATCGGCACGAACGGTGGATGCTTCCCCGCCCCGGCAGACTGGGCAAATTACCACCATCAGTCTGCCTACCAACACTGCTAACCCCCTAGTGTTTGTTGGTAACGTTAACTCGCAAAGTTGTGAAAAATACCTTGAACAGACTATAAAATTAGGCGTAGCCAACTTCGGCTGATAGCCGCCATTCAGCTACGATGGGCAACATTCGGGAAACACCACATTTTCTTATCGAACTTATCATAGAATTTAAAGACGTAAGTTTTCAACGAATGGGTTTTTCGTTCTTATAGGAACTGAGACATAGCCACAACAGTGCAGCAGTGGTTTTGCCTCTTTTGTCTGGGAATTTATTTATTTATTTTATTTTATTAGGAAAACTTATGGTTACAGAATTTTAATTAGACATAAATATAAACACTTAAACCACTGCACTAAACAGACACGGCACTAAAGTTTTTTTTTTTTTTTTTTTAAATAAACAGTATACAATAGAAACACATTTTCATCGTCGAAAACCAAGGCTGAGTTGCTGCCCTGACCAGTGTGAGTAGAGTTATCGCAATGATGAGTCGGAATATTTTATTTATTTACTATAGGTACACAAACAGATCACAATCTATACAGTTCATAATTTACAGCAATTTCTTAAGTTCTAGATTGCAATCCAAAAGCAGTGTACACAGCATGCTTATTGTGATTTAGCCATGCATTGTCATTTCAATTAAATTATTTCAGTGAAATTACTCTATTACTTGAAGTAGGTAATATTTTAGTTATTTTAGTTACTTTTTTATTATTTCTAAAAGGAATTGTATGTTTATTATATATATATTTTTAAAAATTGTTTCAGAATTAGTTTTTCGAATAATATTTAGTTTTTGTATACTTATTGAAAATTTTTTAATTTTGTTATTTCTTATAGGCAATAAAAGCTACTGTAATAATGTGGTGGTCGCCTATAATAGGTGCAACATCTAACTTCTGATTTAGTGTTAAGTACAAATAAGTGTGTGATGTTAGCACTGTTGGCTACCCTATTATAAATAAATAAATAAATAAATATATCAAAAGAAAAATAATAATAAAAAAATGGTATGTCAAAGAAAAAAATCAAAAATATAAATTAAAAAAAAGCAATGAAAATTTAAAATAGAAATAATAATGTCACTTAATTAAAATAATAATAATAAAATAATATAACAATCATAAATATATAAAAAAATAAAACCAGAAATTGAATAAGTGTAGACCCCCCAAGCTCACGAGAGACCACAGACCCATCGTTTCGACTGCAAATGGAATGAAGTGGTAGTTAATGATGATCTTCGCGTATTTGTTAAGGCGTGCGGCTGACTCTGCAGCGGCCCCGGGTTTCTTATAGCTGGATGTCAAATGTGACAGATAGAGTGTGTCAACACATGTGGCATCCCAAACCAGTGCACGGCCTAATTTATATAGAATCAACGACATCCCATCCGGACGCCTACTATCAGACCTAACTATACCCGATGGTTGAAGGATGCAGGGGATATTAGCAGATGTAAGCGCCCTTCCAAATCCATCCTGGAGGAACTAGAGATAGGACAGCGCCTTTCCTCAATCGTACAATCACGCATTCTCAATTTCTTTGGACACGTGTCGCGGCGTGGAGATACATCAATTGAACGCCTTGTAGTTCAGGGAAAAGTCGATGGCAAGAGGATGCGTGGTAGGTCTCCGATGAGATGGACTGACCAGGTTAAAGCAGCAATGGATCACCCCCTACATGAGAGCTCCAGGAAGGCTGCAGTACGAGACGAGTGGCGACGGCTTGTTAAGCGTGCCACTGACACTCAAGTGACGACCACGACCACTCTGCCAAGAGTGTAGCGACTAAGAAGAAGCGCCCTTGACAGGATGTCACTTTAAATACATATATAAATGTTATGTTAATATTATTTTGTACACTATATAAGTAATATGTATTTTTATTATAAGATTACATATTTATGCCGTTTGCTGTAGAAACTCTGGGCTCATGGAGTCCAAGTGCAAAAAAAAAAATTAAAAGACATAACACCGCGTCTTGTCGTCTCCTCCGGTGACAAGAGGGCTGGCTCTTTCTTCGCCCAAAGAATCAGTATTGCAATTCAGCGGGGAAATGCAGCCAGCGTTCTTGCCACCATTCCACGCGGACGGGACTTATATCCCTATCCTTATTATTAATATTAATTTTATTTTATATTTTGTAAATATTTTTTTCGAATAAATTTTTTTTGTACACAGTATTCTAAAAAAATCAGGATATTTTGTTTTTAATGCAATAACACATTATATTAAGTACTTTAATCTACAGTGTGGCTTAAGATTTAACAAAACACAGAATAACCTGGAAGTATTTTTATTTATTTATTTGGAATAACAAACAATTGTACAATAAGGATACAATACAAATATAGATTACATAGTACAGGTAATTATACAATTAACACCGTTATCCACAGATAGGATATAATAATAATAATAATATAGAATGTACAAAGTTATATATATATATATATATATATATATATATATATTTATAAAGAGATAACTATTAATATTATATTAAACAAAAAATTGACATTCATAACAAACTAAACATTATAAAAAAAAAAAGTGAAAAATGATAATAATAATAATTAAAAAGCCTATATAAATTTAAACGTTTCTTTGACCTTATTTTTATACCTACATGTACATAAAGCAAATATGTCTACATTAGAAAATATATCATTATATGAGCACACAAGACGTCTTAATGGGGTACGAACAGCAGCGTTAGTGCGGGCTGCAGTAGTTACAAACAAGAAGTAATTGTATAATAAGCGACATTACGATACACGGCAGGATCCCTCGTTACTTCTCTGTGAATATCAAATGAGAATTATGAAGGAAATATTCATCAAATTCCATGAACACACATCAACCTATACATTGGAGTTAAGCTTTAAACGAATGAAGACAGATGGTTACTATAACCGGATGTGTGGTTACTGTACTATCTAACTAAATAGGATCGCCCGAATGCAACTTTTTATAAAAATACGCTGATGAAAATTTGGGATGACATATATATTATAGATAGATATTTCTCAATAACAAATTACTTAACTACGTTGATATCAAATTAACCAGTTTCCCTAATTAATATGAGAAGAAAAAAAAGTATCATTGCAACCGTATCCCTTCCGGGGTGGTTTGAAACCACGCTTATAAAGAAGCGGATTCACATTTAGCCAACTTTGATTCATTCATTTTCATTACAGCCCCTAGAACACAGCGTCCTAGACATCCACTGCTGGAGATGGGCCTTTCAGAACTGGAGAAGAACTGTATTTCTCATTGGTACATGTCGGGTGGGTTTGAACCGATCTTTGTAGGATTTAAGGTACGCTTTCTTGAACCGAGCCACCACCGCGCCTTAGCCAACTTTACTATAGGCCAATCATGACAAGTTGCAAGCTCGTCGATGTTGTAATACGAAAGTTTCAAGAAAAATTAATATTTAAACAATTTTTCCTTTTAGGTCTATCTAAGCTGTACATTAGAGTCAAACGAAGCAGCTTATATCACTCACCTGACGTCAAATGAAGGCTGCAAATGACGAAACACAGTATCTGCTAAAATTATTATTAAATATTTAGGTTAGTGAAAAGTCAAGTAACAATTTTGTTTAAAAACAACATGTTTTATAATTTAGCTATTTTTTTTTTTTTTTTTTTAACTAAAAAGCAGCAGCAGTCGAATGATGGGTCCTTGGTCCGAGGAGGCTCTGGCGTTTTATCGTGAGCTTGAGGTAAAACTCCGCTTGGCCCTTAACTATTTGAGTAGACAATATTTTTTTCTATGTTCATAATCACAGCGAAAAAAAATGTACAAAATTCAAGCGGAACGATGTGCCTCGCGACAGGCGTTGTAGGTCAACGACAGCAAGGACACAGTCGCTATTTATTTATTTATTAAAAACTTTATTGTTTAATACAAAAGGCGTATGTAATGCCGCTTGGCATTCTCTTACCATCAACCTTCGAGACAAGAAATCGAAGTTTAGGCATGGCAAAATAAAAAAACACAAAAAAACACGAAAAAAAAATATAATAATTATTAAATCACTTATTAGTACTAGTTAATTTAAATATACAATAAACATCATAAAAATAATAATACTTAAACTACATAAAAAAAACTATTAAACGAAGATTATATAAAACATAAACTATTATACGAGTACTATAGAGAACAAGGTGCCCGAATACATTCTCTCTATGTTCTTTGCTCAAATATAACACTTTCCAGGCACGATAGATATACGAGTATGTAGTCAGTAAATTATATACCTATACTATATTATGTACCTAATAAAATTATGTACTTAATCATAGACCTAACCAAATTCCGGTGGAAATGTACGGTGACAAAAAAAAAAATTGATGTTTTAGACAGTGGTTTTGCAGCGTATAAAAATTCCATTACCACAGATCTCCTCTGCCTTATTTGCCTCATATTGTCTTTAATCTTTTGTTAAATCATTGTTATGTTACCTGTATCTATGTTGTACATGTATATTTTATTAAAAATTGTACATGTAGGGTAGTATTTAATTGATATTATTTAATTTTGATTATGTTTGAATTTAATTTGTCTTCTAATTTGTAAAATAATTATTATAATTTGCATGTTGTGTGTGCTGCTTGGATTCCAGTCTTGTCCATGTAATTAACTGAACCTAAATTTGTAACTGACTGGAATCTGTTTGCACACCAAATAATAAATAAATAAATATTGCCCACCAGGGGGCTTTGGACGGCGGAAAATTGGTGCCAATATTCTCAAACGACACACATAACGTAATATCTAATGCAGGTAGTGTGTTTCAGTAATAGGTCGTTCGTTTTGGCCGAAGAAGAGTGTTTTCCGGAGCAGCTATCAGCAAGCTTTGGGACATTTCCGTTGAAGATATCAGTCGGGCGAGCGGCGTCAGTTTAACTTTGCTGTCACATCTAGTAGGTAGATTTAGAATGATGCATATTTTTGAGTAATACAAAAATATAAAATTTAATTTAAATATTTGTGACAGAAAAATATTTAAACTGCCTTCGTGGTCTAGCGGTTAAGTCCGTGGATTTAGAGTCGGAAGTACCGGGTTCGATTCCTGGTCGAGACACAATAATAATTAATAATATAAATTTAATTATTATTTAATAAAATGTAAAGGGTAAAAATGGGTGATCTTGTGGTGAACTGCCTGCTTTATGCAGATGATGCTGTTCTTATGGCATCGTCCGAACAACAATTGCAATCACTAGTCACAGAAATGAAAGAGGGATGTGCAGAAAAATAACTCCGTTTAAATGCGAGAAAAACCAAGGTACTAGTGTTTGAAAGAAGAAGGATGACAACCTTGACGATAAAGATTGATGATGAAACGATAGAACAGGTAAATGAAATTATATATCTGGGCAGTGTTTTCACTGCAGATGGGAAGTATGATAGGGATGTTGAAAGAAGAGTGAACGCGGGAAATAGTGTTAATGGGGCCCTGGGGTCACTGATCGCCAGTCGAAATGTCAGTGATAAAGCTCGACTCGCCGTACACAATGCCATGTTAATACCAACACTTATGTATGGAAGCGAGACGTGGATATGTCAGAATACGCATGAGAGTAGAGTTAATGCAGTAGAAATGAGGTCTTTACGTCGGATATGCGGCGTAACTTTGATGGACCGTATACGTAATAACGAAATACGCAAAAGGTAGGTATAAAAGAAAGCATAGGTACAAAAATAAAGAAAGGCATGCTCCGATGGTTCGGGCATGTCGAAAGGATGAGCGAAGAGAGATTGACGAACCAGATATATAATGCGAAAGTTGTGGGTAAAAGAGGCCCTGGCAGACCAAGACTTGCCTATCATGATCAAATAAATAAAACATTAGCTGAAGGTGAATTAAAAAGCGATCGAAACAAGAGGGCATGTATGAAGAGGTTGATGAATGTTGAAGAAGCGAAAGAGGTATGTCGTGATCGTGACAAGTGGCGCTCAATTGTCTCTGCCTACCCCGCAAGGGATTTGGCGTGAAGATATGTATGTATGTATGTATTTAATTTATTTGTGATATTCTCCAGTTTGGTAGCTGGAAACTTCGATGAACTTGTCATGATTGCTCTATTGTAAAGTTGGCTAAATGTGAATCCGCTTCTTTATAAGCGTGGTTTCTGACCACCCCGAAAGGGGTCGTGATGACTTCTAGAAAAATATTAAATGCATTTTATTACTGTCTAATGATAATTTATTTTCGTAAATTTTAATAAAGATCACACAGGGTACGGTTTAGAAGAACTTTTTTAAAAATACCCAAATAAAGATATAAATTGACCAATTTTGTAGCAAAACCCTTTCACGTGGGAACATTCTTGGGTCAGACACGACACAAGTTAGGATTTCGTTTGTACATAAATAATTTTCTTCTCATAAATTTGGAACTCACGACCTCGTTCTATTTTCGTTTTCATTCGCTTTTTCTTTCATTTGGATATTTATTTGCATATTTACTTTTAGGTTCCAACCGTGAGGCTCTTTATAACTGAAAAATACAGTTTTTTTAGTTTAAGACGTTTATTATACAAATCCTGCTGACAGTTGGCATTATAAAATTCAACATTAAATACTTATTAAAACACAATTTATTAAAACACTGTAGGAGGTCAAATGAATCCCTACACAATAACGATATTGATTTTAAGACTGGTACATATTTGATTGGGAAAAGTATAGTGTCACCTATGATGTCATTCACTTTCTTTTAATATTTCTTCTAACTTAATATCAATATCTTTATTTAATAAATTTAATTCAGCTATATCAACTTTTATTTCTTTAATCCAACTTCTTCCAAGTATAGGTTCCACATCCATATCAATAATATAAAGTTTCCCCATAAATATGTGATGTTTATAATTACATTTAACTGATACAACTCCATGGGGTTTAATTAGTTCACCTGTATAGGTTCTCATTCGTACATTTGTAACTTTAACTTTATTATCTATTTTTAATTTCTTGAAATCATGTAAAGATATTGTAGATAAAGCTGCACGTGGTTTGATGAGGACACGAGGCACTCTTGATGGCCCAATGTGACCTCATTTATGCCGGGGGGGTTTGAACCGACCTTTGTAGGATATTAACCCTTTCAGACCTGATGTCCACAATTGAGAACACAAAGTTTGGAAACCTATTATAAAGCATAATCTAAAGTAAGTACGTAGAAGGAAAGAAAAAGTAGCTACCAATTCCGAAGAATTGTTCGCATTTGAGTTATATCTGCATTATGACTCGTGTGTATTTTGTTACTTATTCATTACTTTAATCATTCATTATCTATAATTTATATCTATCTATAATCTATGCATATACACTTATTTATCTTCACAGAAAAATAAGCTTATACATTGCCTATATTATCGGTAATGACGAATGTCCACAATTGTGCACATAATGAAAAGCCTCAAATATTTAATAAAAAAGTTTTTGTTTTTTTTTACAAGTAGATACAAAAATAAAATATATTAATAAACTAATTATAAATAAAACTAAACTAAAAATACCTATGAAATTAAAACTATTCTACAAAATAAACTAAGGGCTTACCACATAAAACGCTCGCCGCATTTCCTCGTTGAATTATAATTGAAATATCCTTTTTTAGGTAGTTATGGCATTTGGGGTTGGCACACTCTTGAAAAATTCGTTTACCAGCTCTTTTACGAATTTGTGGGTATCAAGTGAATATTCCCCCATTGTTTCAACCCCAAATGCCACAAAGTTATAACTTTGTTTAATGGTATTATTATTTTGTGCATTTTCAATTCGCAATTTCAATTATTATTTTTTTAAATAAATCTTAGAGACAATTTATTTAATCAGGTCTGAAATGGTTAAGGAAAGCATTCTTACAACCGAGCCACCACCGCGCTCATCATAAAATTATTATTATTTAGTGTTTAATACGTTTTCTCTACGACTCAATCTCAATTAATATGCTCCATATTGTCTCAAATGAGGACAAATCTAGCGGAAAATAATTAAATAAAGTCAAAAAATCGTGTAAAAAATATCATGCTAAAAATAAATAAAATTTCCCTCGATGACAATAAAATATAAAGATTTCTGCTGGAACTCAAGTACGACAGTGGCTATAGATTCAATCTATTTCGTGAAGTCGGAGCAAAACCCACTGGGATTAATTCCAAGACGTATCTTCGTTACCTCACGTCATAGCTTGCCAAATATATAATAAAAACATAGATACGTTAGAAGGATTTAATGCTTTGCAAAATTCAACATTTTTAGCGAGAAATGTAGTCAATTAGATTTCTAAGGTTTTTGTGAAGTAAAGTTACTAAAGAAGCAACGCTGAGTTTTTTAGTAACTTTACTTCTATAACAGTTGTTGTAAATTTTTGCATGCTTATGGCGAAATATGTGACCCATTTAATATTAATAAGACCTAATATTGTTTGTTACCATGTTTCCTGCAAATAAATATTTCATTTCATTTCATTTCATTTCATTTCATTTCATTAAGAAATACAATTATGGACATATTACACGGGTCTCACTTTATAGACATCATTGCCTTGACTGCCGGTGCTTTTAGGAAGTCTATTTTGGACATACTAAAACCACAATCTGTTATTAATACATATCATTATTGTTGTTTACTTTTTATTTTTTCTTCTTCTTTACTCATATTTTTATTTTTTACTAATTGTTGTTTAACTTCACTATCTGACGTTACCTATTTATATAATCTGTGGTTTACGTCGTTGATAACATACTTAACAATTTGTTTATTTAAATGTATTTATATATATGTGTGTTACTGTTTGTAAACTTAAATAAATAAATAAGAAATGATCAGGAACGGGTTCAAGACTTAGCTTTACGCAGTGGAAATTGGTGCGAGAAGAATTCCTGCTAATTCATGCATAACTTACTGAAAGAATTGGGCTTAAGCAGGTCTGTCGTGAATACGATTTAGAAATGAGCTTCCAAAACGGGACCATACAGTATTTGGTTGGGTAGGGAGAGGAGCAGAATAATAGATGGTTTCGCAATAAAAAAAATGAGGCCTCCTATGTAAAGCAGCCTGTTAGCTCCTTTGGCACGGTGAATCCATGGAATTCTTAGAAATTTGTCTTAATTTAAAATTCTTTATTGTGTGGATTTCTTATTCTAATTACAGTTGTATGTACATGTCATGCATTGCATCTGCCCATATTATGGGCATACAATATGCTTATATAGATATTTATTAACAATATTTATTTGTATATAGTTTATATTTAATATTGTTCTTGTTTTATTGGAATACAATGTTAATGTCAAAATTTGCATGCTAAAAATTATTTGATTGAGTAAAAACAGTTGTCAATAAGAATTTTCTTTAACTCAATAGTAAAATGGGTTTTATAGGTAACTTTCGTATCTCTCTAGGAATTTTATTATATACTCTAATGCATATTATGTGGCAGTTTCTGCTGTAATGTTTACTTACATCATTACTCATAACTAAACCATAACAAAACCTGAATTAAATTATCACGCATAAATGTAGAAGCCTCTAATAACAATCGTACGATCTAGAATCAAGATAATAAAGCAAACAGAAATAACATATAATGACAGTTATATTATTTTCTTTAATTACATTTACTTACCTTTATAAGATGTTTCATTTGTAAATCTGCTATAGCTGAGTTTTCCTTGCAGATTCCTTTCTCAGTCAGATTAAACATTAACAGATTACTGGAATTTGCTAAGCTGTTAGTCTTCTGCTAACAGCTTACTCCTTGGACCACTTCGCTGCTTAGTCTTTCACTAACAGGAGTAGAATCATTCCAAATAATTTAAATTATGACGTGTCACAAATGTCTGTAAATGACTTAGACTACCCAGTAAAGTGAAGTAGCATCACGAATGTATTCCTTGCGGGGTCCGTAACGATGATTTTATAAAACCGAATTATCATTAGGTAACTTTACTATGGGCCAATTATGACAAGTGGCAAGCTCGTTGATATCGCTAGCGTAACAGTCTCGAGAAATATCACAAATAAATAAATAATATATTGTGTACTGAACAGACATCGAATTCAGTACCACTGCGTCCAAATCTACGGTCTTAAACGCTAGATCACGGAGTAAAAATAGTAAAGTATCATCACGACTGTTTCCCTTTTGGGGTGGTCAGAAACCACGCTTATAAATAAGCGGATTCACATTAAGCCAACTTTAGGAGTAAAAATACAGATTAAAAAAAATAAAAAAAAACTAGAAAAAATAATAAATATATATTAAAAAGTAATTTTAAATCTGTACCAATGGGAATAATAAAGTAGCCGTTAAACGAAAAATATCACAAATAAACTATTGTGTCCTGACCAGCAATCAAATCCAGTACCAACGCGACTAAATCTACGATCCGAACCACTAGACCACGAAGGCAGCCTGCTAAACCTTATGGCCAAAATATTCCTAGCCCTCTTGTCTCCTGAGGTGTTATAACAACTTTCAAGTGAAAAGGTCAACCTGATCATGTTTTATAATCTTTGCCTTAAAAGTTATTAAATATTAAATTGATGTCATATCTACGTATTACAATATCTTTGACGGCGTCATATCAGTTGTGTACCTAGACTAAATAGGTCGACAGCTAAGAGATAAGCTGGCACAAATTTATCAACACATCTCTTAGAAGTTTGCGGGTAATTCTGGCGGGTTGGAGCTTAGGGGCCGCCAATGTGTTATGTATAGTCTTCAAGATCTTGATGGAAGATGATGGATCAATTTATAAAATTATTAAATTATTTCTCAATTATATTTAGGTTGTTTTTGATAAAACAAAATATGCCGACAGGTATATAATAATAAGATAATAAATTTTGTTTTGTTTGTTTATAATAATTCGCCGTTCAACTTATCATTATTGATAAAAGATATTTAATGTCTTTAATTTGTATTGACATTGTTTAGTTTAGGTTATTTTAGAAGGTATCATCATCATCATCATCAGCCTGTGTCTCTCCACTGCTGGATATAGGCCTCCCCCAAGACTTCACACGATCTCCTGCCACCCTTATCCAACCCCCACCAGCGACCTTCCTCAGGTCATCTAGCGGGGGGTCGACCCACTCTGCGTCCTCCCGTACGTGGTCTCCACTCTAGAACTCGTCTACTCCATCGTTCATCGGTTCTACGACAGACATGTCCAGCCCATTGCCACTTCAGCTTACTAATTTTGAAGGCTATATCAGTAACTTTGGTTCTCAGAAGGTATATACGTACATATATATTGTATTTGACATTTTCTTTTTATTATTACATTTATATGTTTGTTTTAGTATATAGTATGACAACGCCAATTTACAGCTGCAATATTATATTATTAAATAAAATTCTTTGACATTGTTTTTTTTTAAATAATTTTATTTTGTTTTAAATATTATTATAACTATGCCATTAGAGTTTAGACAGTAGCGTTTTGATTTATATGTATTTTGTAAACACATTTTTTATTGAGTTGTTTAGTTGATATCATGTTTAATTTTTATTTAATTATGTTATAAAATTAGTGCGAGTACCTCTGGATCGCATTGCTAAGTGTGCCTCATCTTTGTTTACAATAACTTAAATGGGTTACGCTTTGACTGGCCGACACATAAGAACCCTATTGTTTGTAACTCCAAGTACTTATCAAATATTGTTTATCTTAAATGAGGCCCGATGATTATTATTTCTTGCGAAGCACGGCAGAACACTTGTAACTTCGAAAGCAACACGCATACGTTCCTGAATTAAAACCAAGTACAAAGTGCAAGTGATTTTTATTTGCCATCCTGATTCACCTTCTTACAATTACCAATAAGAACTTTGTCTTTTGAATATAGCTTCATATAATTGTATAGATTTTTAAATGTATAAATATCTGACGTGTAAAAAAGTGCTTGTAATATTGCCAATTTACTGAATAAATGAATTTGAATTTGAACGCAGGGGAACGCGGGTTGTGTCCTTGGCACACTACGACCATACGACAGTTACAATTTTAGTTTTATTTGTATTGTAGTTTCGTATCGTATCGACTAGGCTATCCACCATATGCCTTCGTCGGATACTCCAGTACTTCGGACATATTGCCAGAAAAGGAGGGGATAACCTGGAGAAACTTTTTGTTACTGGCAAGGTGGAAGGAAAGAGACCGAGAGGCCGTAGTCCGATACGCTGGTCCGACCAAATCCGCTCCACCACCAACACTAGCGTCCATGATGCTGTGCATGCCGCCGAAGACAGGAACGGGTGGCGTGCTATCATCAAGATGCACACCAATTCATCGGGAGGTCACGACCCTCATCAATGAGGAAACACGACGCAAGGAGGAGTATTGTAGTTTATTTTTAATTTAATATTGTAATTTGTTTATACTGTTTGTATATTGCTTCGAATAAATATTATATTATTTACTAGAGAAAAAAAAAAACAAACATTATTTAAATTAAAAGTTAGTAAGTACTGAAGAGATGATGACATGACAAAAGGAAAATACATATATACTAGTATAATCAACAATCTTACACTCCCTATTACTTCTCCACCCTTCCCCACCTTTTTATACACACACACACACCCAAACACACACACACACACAAACACAAACACACACACACACACACGCACACACACACACACAAACAAACACACACACACACAAACACAAACACACACACACACACACACATAAACACACACACACGCACACTTACATACAATACTTTACTTGCTATTTGTTTAACCTATATTTCCATTTTTTATATGATCTATATTGGAAGACACAGTCTCCTGTTATACAGTACAGCTCATGCAGGAGACAGGGTTCACCATAACGAAACAACATTATTTTGTGTTAATAAACGATTTGTATTAGTATTTGTACCTATAGTTTTTAGTTATTTAATTTTATTTAAGTAGTTTGGAAATATTTTTTTATATTTTGTAAAAATTTTTTTTGAATGATGATTGTGCCTGGGGACATTCCCCCGTTTTTCCCGGCAGGATCTCAGCCGGCAACTCAAAACACAGTTGGGGCAGGGCGCCGTTACTAAAGTAACAGTGCCCGTGTGGCTCACGAACCTAGGGGTTTAGGTTCTACAACTTTCTCTTCGATACCATTTTGTAATAACGTTAAGAATCTCGGTGTGTTTTTCGACTCCAATCTTAGTTGGGTGACTCAGATCTCTAACACTAACCGAAAACTCTTCGCATCACTCCATTCGCTCAATAAGTTGAAAAATTTCTTACCGGTAAAAACTAAAATTACACTTGCTCACAGCCTTCTTCTTCCACTTATTGATTATGGTGATGTATGTTGTGTTAACATGACCGAAGAACAACTAAACAAGATGGATTGCCTTCTTAACTCCTGTATTAGGTTAATTTCTTCTCTTCGCAAGTATGACCACATTTCAGAATATCGCTCTAAGCTCAAATGGTTACCAATAAGATCGCGAAGAAATCTTAGAATTTTGTGCCTGTTATACTCAATATTAAATGAACCTCCTATATACCTAAAACAATTCTTCTCATTCCTCAGCTCCTTTCACGACAGAACTCTTCGATCTTCACAAAACTCCGTCCTTTCTATCCCTTCCCATCACTCTAACTTTATCTCAAAGTCTTTCGTAGTCGCAGCGTCATCCCTTTGGAACAGCCTTCCAGTCAGTATTCGTCAAGCACCGAATAGAGCCACCTTTAGAAGGCTTGTGTTAATGTGTGTTTTTAGTTTATTCTAATTATTATGTAGTTATATGTGTATGTATGTATTATGTATATATGAGTATATGTAGGTTAATATATGATGTATATTAAGTAGTATATGTATTTGATATTAGGTAAAGTATTAGTTATAGCAAAATCTGTCTCTTTTAACTCTTATTTTTGCACCGTCTCATATTTCTATTTGATATCTCCTTTGTCCCCAAGGTCGACTGTCAAAGAATGCCTGGCATTAAGCTTCGCCTTTTGTACATTGTGCAATAAAGTTTTTAAATAAATAAATAAAATAAACTTTACCTCTCTTCCTAGAGCACTACTCTAGGAAGTGGTCTCCCATTGGGGGGCCATGAGCGAGAAGGAGCAGTCTAATTGCCAATTATAATTTTTACTAGCGCCATCTATGCGATTCAGCTGGAAGTGTAACGAACAAAAGCTATTAAAATTTATACGAAAGAAAATTAAACCAAGATCTTCGCGCCATTTTGCGCTGACATGTCAAGTTTTTGTTTTGTAAATTACTTTTTTGTGTATAATTAAATTAAAGTGCTATAATATGAATAATTATGGAAATGTGTACAGCCACGAATTTTTATTTATGGACATAAATATTATTATTACTAGATTGTAAGCAGACACGGCAATTTTACAGCCACGAATTTATATTTATGGACATAAATATTATTAGATTATAAGCTGACACGGCCTTTTTACAGCCACGAATTAAATTTTAAGTATCTAGTTATAAATAAGTACAAAATCCTTGCTTATGGCAACAATGTTTAATTTATTATAAATTGTATTGCTGTTAGATTCGGTCCAGCCAAGCTTGTATTGTATAAAAATATATTTATTGACATTATCCAAGTGTTGTGTACTAACCTAAGGAAATAAATTATTCGATTTGATTTGATTTTGCGGTTTTCCCGCGCTGTGAACTCCCATATTATTCCCGACGTGTTTGGGCTATAATGCTACGAGTAACTTCAACAGTAAAGTATCAACACGACCGTTTCCCTTTCGGGGTGGTCAGAAACCACGCTTATAAATAAGCGGATTCACATTTAGCCAACTTTACTATGGGCCAATCATGACAAGTGGCAAGCTCGTCGATGTCTCCAGCGTACCAAACTCGAGAAATATCACAAATAAATTAAATATTATTTAAATGTAAAGCGTCTTACGTCACGTCGGGGTCACCAATAAAGCGTCTTAGCTTTTAAATAAATAATACTGCGGATATTTGTAAATAAATGTTTTTAAATAAAATAATAACATAACTTTAACAAAGAATCCTAATATCATTAATTGTCAAAACCAATTTGACACCCGTCATAATTTTGAATTTTGAAGATTTATTTTCTTTTGCGTAGCTATCGCTACAAATGTATTTATTTACATTAATACATATTTTTGTGTCCCGACCAGGAATCGAACCCGGTACCTCTGAGTCTAAGTCCACGGACTTAACCGTTAGACCACGGAGGAAGTAACTTCAACAATAGCATTAAATTCTGCAACATAACCTCATAAACTCACAAGAAAGAACGATATTTTAATATAGACTTGGTTGTATGGGCTAGACCTTATTGCCTTTCCTATCACCTTATTCATCATCCATTTTGGGAGAAGAGAACGCAAACAAGATAATAAAGTGTAACTGAAAGCATAGAGATCAAACATAACATAGAGCTGGCATTAGTTGTTATTTTCATACATAATGTTTGTCACAGTATTTTTTTTATGCCATCTATTTTGTTCTCCTTCTCATGTCGAAGAATAGCGTGTTTTACACTTTCTTAGAATGCATGTCGACACACTTTGACCGATAAAAGAGTCTCCGAATGTATATGTACGTGTAGGGTTAGTGGTATATTTATTTATTTATTTATTTTAAAACTTTATTGCACTATGTACAAAGGCGGACTTAATGCCGCTAGGCATTCTCTGACAGCCAAACCTTTAGGACATTTAGACAGGATAGGTGGTAGGTGCAATTAAAAATTAGATGAAATTTAAATAAAACAGAAATATAATTGTAATATAAATATATACATACTAATATCTACATACAATTTACATACTAATACATAAATAAGTCATACTATAGATATACTAATATAATATAAATAAAACTACTTACATGATGAGGAGAGTGTGACAAAATTAACAATGTGATGATGCTGATATTAAGAGCAACAAAGATTGAAAAGAAAGGTTTAGGTTAGGTTACTTAGTTAGTTAAAAAGTGTTTGTATACCTGGTTTTTAAATATTGCACGATTGGGGTGCATATTTCAGCCAGTGAAAACTTTTCCAACATTTTGGTTAAAACATGGTGTATTTTGGACAAAAACATGTCGTACCAGGGTTACACGAAGGCCTGGAGCTCAGAGATGCGACGTTGTTAAACCAACGCGTCCGTCTGTGACATGCGATCCCGAAATGTGTCGTACAACTTACTCCTTGATAACTATTACTAGGGTGACGCCCATTTTGGTACTAAATAGGATTGGCATGGGACTCCAACAAGACTGCCATAATATCCTTAGAGAGAGCTGTTAGAGCCGTCATCAAAGTGAGTACTTTTAGACCCTTTAGATACCCTACATATGACTTGTGTCAAGAATGTGAGGTTTTGAGTGTGAGACAACTTTTTATTTTGAAAACAGTTCTTAAGTAACACAGTAACTCAAATGATCCCGCCTGCAATAAAACTAAGAGAACCCATATAATTGCTTATCCTAAATTATTTAAGACTGCCTTTATAAGCAAGTTTTATCTCTGTGTTGCAGTTTATCTCTATAATAAAATTAATAAAGCTATTAATGTAAATACTCTGAACTATAATAAATGTAGAATTATTTTAAGTTCTTTGTTAAATAATTTAAAATATGATGAAACAGACGAATTGATACAAATATTAAAATAGTAGATACTATATTTATTTTGCTTGAAACAAGACTTACATATTTCTTTTATATATCATGGCTAGAACTTGACCGCCTCTGTGGTCTAGTGGTAACAAACGTTGCCGCGAACTCGGGAGGTCGTGGGTTCGATTCCCACCGGGGGCAAGTTGTACATTGTATAATTTATCTCGGTCTGGGTGTTTATATGTATAATATGTATATATTTACAAAAAAAAAGTATAATATGTAGTTTATCAACCATCTAGTTTCCGTAACACAAGCCTAGTAGCTTACCACGGAAATTAGATGGCGCTGTGTGACCTGTCTGGAAATATTTATTATTATTATTATTTATTAACTGTTAAACAATATATTCAAATGTGCTTCGCTTTCGGTTCCATGGTCACCCTATGTGATCAACATTGCCCCCATATTAGAATACAATTTAAACGCAATCTGATACTAAGTTGGTATTTGAGTTTCCTTAGTGAATACGTAATTGAACCAGTTCCTTTATTGAATATGAGTTGCTTTATTAGGCGCATTTCAAGCTTAGGCACACCAGATTCGTAAATGTTAGAGTGGAATCATTAAGCCTAATTCACGATGATCAACTCAGACCGAGGCTAACAATACTAGCCACAGCAATTCAAACAACTATTCATAGTATCATCATCACAACCGTTTCCCTTTTGGAGTGGTCAGAAACCACGCTTATAAATAAGCGGATTCACATTTAGCCAACTTTACTATAGGCCAATCATGACAAGTGACAAGCTCGTCGATGACTTCAGCGTACTAAACTCGAGAAATATCACAAATAAATTAAATATATTTATTTACATTAATAAATATTTTTGTTGTCCCGACCAGGAATCGAACCCGGTACCTCCGAGTCTAAATTCACGGACTTAACCGCTAGACCACGGAGGCAGTTTTATTTTATTATCCTTATTTTTATTTTGTTATCATTATATATTATATATATTTTTATTAAATATTATCATTAAGTTTACTAAATAAAACACGTATCTATAAAAAAAAAGTTTCCTTTCGGGGTGGTCAGAAACCACGCTTTTCAATTTGAAGCAAGTGTCAAGAAACTATTCATACTATAGACAAAATACTAGTCGTGATCGAGGTGATGACTTACGAGTTCAATCTGAACCATCAAATTTTACTCATTCACAACATGGAGAAGAGGAACAAACAGACCCGACTAACGCAGCAATCTAATTAAACACTCAACATTTTGAACCTTAACCTTCAACGTGTTACGCAACACTGCAAAGTCAAAGTCAAAGTCAAACCGAATACTGTTACATGATTAAATAAATAATAAAACCATGTTAGTTTTTTTTTTAATATTTTGAAACTATTAATTGAAAGTTTATTCGAAGTAATATACAAACAATATAATTACAATATTAAATAAACTATATTACAACAGAATCTAAATTTAACCTAAAAAAATAATAATAATACATAGAAAATAAAAATTGAATACTTACAAAAAAAATAGCTCCTCCAAATCGCTGTCTTGTGGCATGGTGCCCAATACACTAGCAGCATTTCCCCTTTGAATTATGATACTTAATTTTTGGGAGAAAAAACTGCCAGCCCTATTGTCACCAGAGACGGCAATGAGCCTTGGAACAATTTCTTTATAAAATGCTTTCAGTTCCGACCCCCACGGGCCCATCGTTTCTACAGCAAACGTCGAAAAAAAGTAACTATTGCAAATCGTTTCATATTTTCGACGCTTGCTGATCTGCGCTTGTTCCGCTCTAACAGAAGTTCCTTGTTAGGTTTTAGTTAGCGATGTATTTGACATGAACAATACATAAAAGTATCTTAGCAACCAACATATGACAATTAGTATTTTATTAAGTAAGGCTTAGACAAGCCGGTTATATAACATTTAGATTTAATGTGGTTATTGGTACGGGTATTGTTTAGCTAACACAACATGCAGCATCACGCGCCTCTTGTTCTTGTCCGAGGACCCTTCACAATAATATTACCTAGCAGTTTATACAATAAACATTATGTAGTGAGGATTAATATCGCTGTGTGGTATCCATGTAAATAGCAAATGAGGTCGTAGCGTCGGATATGCGGTGTCACTTTGACGGACCGCATACGTAATGACGAAATACGCAAAAGGGTAGGTATTAAAGAAAGCATAGTGACAAAAATAAGGAAAGGCATGCTCCGATGGTTCGGACATGTTGAAAGAATGAGTGAAGAGAGATTGACGAACCAGATATATAATGCGAAAGTTGTGCGTAAAAGAGGCCCTGGCAGACCAAGACTTACCTATCACGATCAAATAAATAAAACAATAGCTGAAGGTGCATTAAAAAGCCATCAAAATAAAAGGGCACGTATGAAGAGGTTGATGAATGTGGAAGAAGCCAAAGAGGTATGTCGTGTCAAGTGGCGCTCAATTGTCTCTGCCTACCCCGCAAGGGATTTGGCGTGAAGATATATATGAATTATTTGAAAAAATGTCTAAAGTTTTTTTTTTTTTTTATACTAGCACGACATGTGACCTTGGGCTCACCTGATGGTAAGTGGCGCGCAAGGTCCATGAATGTTAGCAACTGAAGTCAGATACTCGTAACTGCCATCAGTCCCTAACACTATGCCGGCTTGACTAGATGCTTTTTCACACTTCGCTTGAAGGACTCCAAGTTATAGGAAAGTGGAAACACAGAGGCTGGAAGTGCATTCCACATCTTTATCGTACGACAGATGTATGAGTCCCCAAATTTATACGTACGCGAAGGGATGGTGACTACGGTATGTGGGTGCATATTCTGACCTGTGCGTGTGGTTCGGTTGCGGAATGGAGAGGGAGGGATTAGGTTATAGAGTTCTTCGGAGCACTCACCATAGTATAGCCGGTAGAACACGCTCAGAGAAGCCACATCTCGGCGAAGCTGCAGGGATTCGAGAGTTCCAGATGTAGTGGCATCGTCCACAATTCGAACAGCTCGCCTCTGCAGGACATTGAGAGCATCTGTGAGGTACTTGGCGGAACCATCCCAAAGGTGAGAACAGTATTCTATACATGATCTGATCTGTGCTTTGTACAGCAACAGTCTAATTGAAGGCGGAAAAAAAGTAAAATAAAACCAGATTTTTACCTCTTCTAGGTAATTTTTGTGAGCCTGTTCGATCATACATATATCCACCACCTAGAATCACACCTGGACGTCTATATGGCCAACTACACCATTGAAATAATTTTATGATTGGTACACAAATAAAACACAATATAATAAATTCTAATTCGAAACATATTGGCTTTATTAGTCAGGACCCATTAAAAAACGAGACGGGCTCAAATCTTCTAGACAATGGGTCCCGACTGTTAAAGTCGCCATGTTCCGCATTAGAATTTATAATTTGTTTTATGTGTGTATCAATCATAAAATTAATTCAATGGTGGGTATTTACACGTCCAGGTGCGCAGGCTCACGCGACTGAGCCTAGAGGAGGCAGGTGGCTCGGTGTCTTGACCAACGTGATCAAACCTAACTAAGGTCGGGCAGATATTCTAAGTGGTGGATACATGTTCGATCGAGCAGGCTCACAACATCTTACCTAGAAGAGGTAACATGCAAAAGTTGAAAATGAGATGAACAACGTAGTATTATGTAGTTCAGCGGTTCTCAAACTTTGTGGAAACGGAACCTTTGAGCTTGTTTTTTTCTTGTTAGTTAGTTATTTTTTACTCAGTTTGGTTTATTGTTTTTTCACACTACACTAAATACGCACACTAAAGAAGATTGAGATGATAATTTTCTAAGCATTCCATAGATTCGCTGTGCGGGTGCCGGGTCCATCGTATGTGGGTAAGAGATGAGTCGAATAGTGTCTCGGGCTTGCGACCGACAATTTTTTATTTAACTCCTCACCATTAAGTTTTTAGCGTGTTATGCACAATTGTTTTAGCGCACTGTCATCGAGTTGTATCACGTTTTTTGTTAGGATTATACGAGTACTCTATATCTAGGTAGTATTATATATATTTCAATGTTTGTATGTTAGGATTTTACCGATATTTTAAAATCGATCTTACTCGTATTTTTCAATAGCGTGGCAATAAAGTGAACAAAAGACAATGTTATTCGAGTGAAAATATTTTCCATTAAGTTAGGCTGGTTATTACCAGAATTTCTCAGTGAATACTTAAATAGTACTTTGAATATTAGAATATTTAATGAAGGCAAGAAGCCTTTCTGTCCAATCATTTTCTTATTCCCAAATTTGTACATTTTATTACTTATTTATCGTCTAAAGATATATTTCGACTTAAGTTCTTAATCTGAGAATTAAAAAGACAGTTCTTTTTTGCATCCCTCTCGTTCGCACAATGCAATATGTTCGATGATTGTTTAAGTCTCTCAAGTCTTGTCCTTGTCTTGATCTTGTTTTTTTTTATTTTTTTTTTATTAAGGAAAACTATTGACATTTAATTCACAAGTATAGATACAAAAATAGAAACAGAAAGTCATTTACAAGTTTTCACTAGTTGTGTTAGAATAATACAAATTATGAACGATTAAAGCATCTACAAATTATCACTACATGCATTAAAGTAATAACTGTACAATAACAAAAACTATTATCGTTTAAAGAACCTTAAGTTAAACGCATTTCTCACGCCATCACCTTGTAATGAAAAAGATATCAACATCAGTTTCATCAATGAATGCATTAAGAGTATTACAAGCTCTAATTAAAAATGTATTTTGTCTGTAGTTAGTGCTCGCCATTGGTATGCGAAAGGTGGGCTTGTACCGATTGCTCCGCACTGGTGTATTTATGTTATTGCTTCAGAATATCTGGTCTCATTCTTGATTTACGCAAAAGTCTCGCAAGAATCTTGTTCTGTCTGAAAATATATATATGTATCTAATAAATAAATTGTAGTAAGGAATCATTGTGAGACGTTGATGTCTGTTTAACTACTACGAGTATCTCAAGAACTACGGAATTAGAATAAAGAGAAAGAAAGAAAGAAAGAAATACGTTTATTAATCGCAAAACAGATACAACTTACACAATTAAGATATGCAGCACCTCGCGCCCCAACAGGCACCCAACAGTACTCCAAGATATAGCTGTGCATAGGATATGGGGTGGCACGGACCATACCCCACAGCCACATCTCGAGTACCACCAGGCAGCCATCGAGGCGCGCTGCATTACAATTCACGCCGTAATTCCTGCAGCGATGAACAAGCCCTAAGCTCAGCATGTGTCGCAAATTACATAGTTGGATCCGCGACGCTGTTCTTCCGCTAGTACTCATATAAATAAAATAAAATATATATTTTAAAATAAATAATAAAAAACAAGTATATATTTACATATAATTAATCCCCTGGGCTCGTGAGCCATACGGGCGCTGTTATACCCGTAACGGTGCCCAGCACTAAAGGTGCATGAATTACCAGCGGATTACTCACTGAGATCTTGCCGGGGAGACCGGGGGAATGTCCCAATCCCTAACCCAGGCCCATTAGACATCCGGGCCTGGACGACCCCACTGTCTGTTAAATATCATAGAAACACGCTGCTATGTTTAATCAGGAATTAAAATATAACTTATATACCAAATTCATAACAGTTATAATTAAATTTAGTTGGTAGATAAACCAAGTTTAATTCTACCACCGGGCACTAGATTGTGGTAGTTTTCAAACTTTTAATTACGAATGTTTCAATTTAAACAATTTGTCATAACATTTATTTAGGCTTTCAATTTTAGACAATGATTCTTGTAACTTGTAACAAATACAGTCTCCATTTTGTGAAAACAAATTAATATGTTTGTTTTTTTGTTTCTCTTCTCCCGATGGATGATGAATAAGATGATAGGGAAGGCAAAGGGTCTAGCCCATACAGCCAAGTCTAACGTAATGTATCTTTCTTTTTCATGAGTTAATGAGGTCATCATCAAATTCCAGATGCTGCAGAATTTGATGCTTTTCTTGGAGTCACTCGCGACACCATAGCTCAAACAAGTCGGGTAAAATATGGGAGTTGACAGCGCGGGAAAACCGCAAAAAATAAACTGCAACTTGTGCCCCATATTTAAAGTCCAATTTATCGTTTTCCATAATTATTCACATTGTAGCACATTATTAACAACACCACTTTTGACCAATAATATCCACAGAAAATTAATTTACAAAACAAAAACTCGCACTTGACATGTCCACGCAAAATGGCGCGAAGAACTCCCGATTTATTATGAATTAAAAACAAAAAAAAATAAACAAGACTAAGGGTTCCATCCCAAATTAAGATTTTTTTTTCGCAGGCGGGTTTTTTTTTTTTTTTTTTTTCGTTTTAGTTATAATAATAATATAATGTTTCTGTACACCTCGAAACGGATACTGTCGTGATGATACTTTTTATATAAACTTTGTTACATCCTTATTATAGGTTGGTAGGCCAAGATAGGACTTAGGTACATTGAAATTTTAGAAGATTCTAAATGGTCACTCCAAATCCTATTCAGTAATAACTTAATATAGTAAGCCGACTTAATTTTTTTTAATTTTCCACAATATGGCGTCTGCTTGTCGCCCTAATGAAATTTAATTAATGTCATATCTTCAGTGACACTTGCGTGATCAAGACGAATCGATTAACGTGAGAATCATGAAAATCGGAAAATGCATTTGGTCTCCAGTGTGCCACAAAGGAACTAACATACATACATAGTCGTATATATACATACATAGGCTGATAGATAAACATATAACCCATTTTCGCGTCGCGCAGTCGGTTAAAAATTCAAATTTAACGTTAAATCATTCATTTCTGCCAACGTATTAGCCTCGCTATACAGAGGGAAAATGTTGCCAGTCTCCTTGGGACTGTCTCGGATTGGACGTCGCTAGAGGACATTTTTTATTTATAGTTTTTTTATTATTTTCAGGCTTAGTTTAAAGTCATTTATTTTATTATTACTTAATATTTAAGTTGTTGTCTAAATTAATTTCGCTTACTACCTTTTAAATTGTTTTTCTTTTATTTAATATATCGCTTTCATATATATATGGTGCAAGGTCCATGAACGTTAGCAATTGGAATCAGACACTCATGTCTGTCTTCAGTCCCTAACACTATATCCTCTTGACTGGGCATGACGGCAATTTGAGCCTGATCCCGAAACGTGTACACTTTGCTGGGTTTATCGGCACGAACTGTGGATACTTCTCCGCCCCCGCAGACTGGGCAAATTACCACATACATTACTTTCATAGTACAGGGAGTTTCATAAATAAATTAATAGTAAAACCCGAGCCTATCAAAGTTTACAAATTTATTCAAATAATTTAATAAACATTCAACAATATTAATTATATTTCATAACACTTTTGATTAATTCCTCGCGAATTTTGTGTCAAAACAGACATCAGTGTTCCAATTATAATAAAACTAATTTAAAATTTGGGTCTAGAATTTAGAAAGCAATGCCTTGTACCAAACCTTATCTAAGGCTTTAGAGAAGTCCAGACTTACCGCCAAAGGTTCCCCATATTGGTTCATTGCTTTACCACAGACGTGTACTAGAAGATCACTTGTTGACGGCTTTGGACGGAAGGCTTCGTATTAAAAAAACAGAATTTGAATTTCGCCCTCTTCGCTCTTCCCACAACAACCAACTTAAAATTCCACTTTCCATTCTTTCACTGTATCTGCTGCTCACCAGTGGAACAAGCTCCCACTGACCATCAGAGATCTTTAAACAGTTACTCACTACCTTTTTACTAAATAAGCAGAATAGTGTGAGTTCAATATATTTATTACTTATCTTATGTATTTCTTTTTTAATTAAATTGACTTGAAGCTATATTGGCGGTCATGTGTTACATTATTACATCGACATTACTGAGCGATTCTCTAGGTAGATAGTTGGGTGTTGATGTTTGCAATTATTTTTTATTTTATTATTATATATATTAAATTAAAAGAATTACAATAATAAATAATTAAAAAGAAAACCGAACATTAAATAAACAAAGAAATAAAATAAACTACGAGTACAAATAAATCTAAAATTATAACCGTCTGATGGGCGTAGTGTGCCGAGGACGCTCGCTGCGTCCCCCGTTGAACGGCGAGGCTGATCCTTTGAGAAAAATATTCTCTACCCTTTTGGTCACCAGTCGCCAAGCGGAGTTTTTCCCCTAGCTCACGAAAGAACGCCAGAGCCTGCTTTTCTTTTTTCGACTGCAAATGGGATGAAAAAGTAATTATTGATGATCTCCGTGTATTTATTGCGTTTAAGGCGCGCGGCTGACTCTGTGTCTGTCACATGTGACTATATGTCACATATGACAGACAGAGTGTGGCAACCCATGTGGCATTCCAAACCAGTGCACAGTTATTTATTTTTATTTATTTGCCTCTCTCTTCGTTCCATGATAAATCTCTTCGATCCTCTCACAACTCTCTTCTTTCGATCCCTTTGCATAACTCTAGTTTCATTTTAAACTAGTTTGTCGTTGTAGCGACAAATTTGTGGAACAATTTTCCTCCTAACGTCAGGCAAGTAACCACCAGATCGCTATTTAAAAAAATGGTCTATTCGCATTTCATTTCTCAACAAAATTTTGTAAGTATATTATTATTATTGTATTGCGTGAAATTTAACTTTAATTGTACTAAAAGTGGTGGAAGATCAGCTCCCAGGAGTAGTTTGCGGTCTCCTGAGGGGGTGTGAATATTTGTTCGTGTTTGAAGAGCCGGGCCCGGCGGATGAGCGACATAGATTTCGCAAGACATTTCTTGGCGGTTGCAGCTTTTGGTGAGTGCATTCCGTATTTGTTTTGTGGAACCACGGGGGTGTTGCTTGGGTCTATCTCATTATATATTAGTATATCTTTATTCACACCGGAGCCTTGTGATCCTAGTTACCACACCTCTTATTCTTGCACCTTACGCCGGATTTCTTTTCCCGCCAAATTGCGGGGCGGGAAAAATAAAAATAAAACAATTATGTATGTGTATAGTTTATGTATTAGTATTTGTTTAATTATATTTATATGTGTGTATTTATATGTGGCTAGTAGTATTATTAAATATTACTTCTAATATTTATATTTAATATTTCAGCACCTACTTTCCAGTAAATTGTTTAACGTTTTCCCAATGGTTGGCTATGATAAAATGTCTTGCGGCATTAAAGCCCGCCTTGGTCTTTGTGCAATAAAGTATTAAATAAATAAATAAATAGTATATCGCCCACGTGAATTACCGTTTGCGTTAAACACTTGTTTTACATAACTCAATGTTCCATACGCATTTTTTTCACTTGTGACGTAGATTGATGAGCCTCCTTTGTTTCGAAATACAGGCGTAATGATAAGTAATATTATGATGAATGCCCTTCGGTGCCCGCTTTAATGGTCCTTACGAAATAAATAGACCGCACGCAATATTGTGGAGAAGGCATTTTTCATATTTGCGATTAATTTATTTATTTATAAAATTACATAATTACAACTGCCTCCGTGGTCTACCGGTTAAGTCCGTGGAATTAGACTCGGAGGCACCGGGTCCGATTTCTGATCGGGACACAAAAATATTTATTAATATAAATAAATACATTTTAATTAATATTTAATTTATTTGTGATATTTCTCGAGTTTGGTACGCTGGAGACTTCGACGAGCTTGCCACTTGTTTATTGGCCTATAGTAAAGTTGGCTAAATGTGAATCCGCTTATTCATAAGCGTGGTTTCTGACCACCCCGAAAGAGAAACGGTCGTGATGATACTTTTTACATTATTATCCATTCCTAAAAAAACAAAAAAAAAACCCGTACATTAAACTAAATAAGAGTTATATACCTACATTATTAAAAAAAAAAAAAAAAAAAACTATACAAGCTGTTTTACCCGGCTTTGCTCGTGTAAACGGCGACAGGAAATTAATTTCGTTGTGCATTATTTACATTTTGCTATATCTCCTAAGGTATTTATTTAATTTGCATCGTGTAAAGAGAAAAAATAATCTTAATGAAATGTTTAAGCTAAATAACGTATTTAAAATGATAAGAATTAATACCGTATTGGTGTAAATATCTTTCTAATTACCGCTTTATAATTGCCCATTTTTTAAACTATTAAAATGGATATAATATGTTATCCTTAAGAGATAGACATATGCCATTGAGTACTTTTCTGTAGACCTATATAAGATACACAATTTCACCATACATTATTTTGTTATATCTCAAAGGGTTTAGGCAGCGTTTTCGTTGAAAGCTCTCAGACGACTTATTAAATTTGCCTATCGTTCCTATTCGCTCCTCATACCTACTCTGTTCTGTCTATTCCATCGCACCACTCTGGATTCAAGAACAATTATTTTACTGTTGTTGCCGCACAAACTTGTGGAACAAGCTGTTGGTATATACGACAAGCATCCAACATTTAAAAAATAATGGTATATTCTTATTATTTAAATAGCTCTTAACAACTCACTTAGAATCAAAGTTCACTACCTACACAGTCATCTTGACCAATTTTCTAGTAATTTCGAATCTGATAGCAAAGACCAAGGAAAGGGGTTTTACTATAACCTAAAAACAATGAAAAAGCTACCACAGCCGTTTGGATTGACATTATGATGGCTGAATTCTGCTGTGGGATGCAAGGTTATTGTTCCACTATAACTTAATCAAAAAAGTCGCGAACAGTTTTAAAGTGTATAATCACTATATATACAACACAGTCCAGTCCGCCACGTCTGTCTGTCTGTCTGTTTGCGATAAACGGATTTTTTTATAGGGTTCGTTTTGGTATAATAATATAATAATAATAATAAATAATTCCAGACAGGTCACACAGCGCCATCTAGTTTCTGTGGTAAGCTACGAAGCTTGTGTTACGGAAACTAGATGGTTGATAAACTACATATTATACTTTTTTTTGTAAATATATACATATTATACATATAAACACCCAGACCGAGACAAATTATACAATGTACAACTTGCCTCCGGTGGGAATCGAACCCACGACCTCCCGAGTTCGCGGCGACGTTTGTTACCACTAGACCACGGAGGCGGTAAAAAGATATAACATACTAAGGACCTGATTAAAATTCATAATTAAGTTTCTGAAAAAAATGGATTTTATCCTTTTTGCGTAACTGCGTCCAAATTAGGTTACGAAAACTACACTAAGAAAATTAATACTTATGTTATTAATGTGATGATTTAGACTCGGAGGTACCGGGTTCGTTTCCTGGTCGAGACACAAAAATATTTATTAATGTAAATAAATACATTTAATTAAAGTTTGGTACGCTGGAGACATCGACGAGTTTGCCACTTGTCATGATTGGCCTATAGTAAAGTTAGCTAAATGTGAATCCGCTTATTAATTTGTTATATGAAAGTAAAGTAATTTTATTTCTTTTTTTAATTACAATATAAAAGCTACCTAAATAATAAAATTAAAAATAAACTAAACTATAAATAAAAAATGTTCTCTAGAGATGACCCATCCGAGATAGTCCCAAGGAGACTGGCAACATTTCCCCTCTGTATAGCGGGGTTATTAACCAATTTTTGGCAGAAATAATTGCCAGCCTTCCTGTTTCCAGACCTTTCTGTCAGCCGCTTTGACAACTCCTTGGCCAAGCGCCTCGCTGACGGTCCCCATGGGCCCTATCGTCTCGACCCCAAACGGCGCAAACTCGAAACCGGAACCAAGATTGGCATATTTGCGCAATTTGAGGTTCTCCGCAGAAATAGCCGCTCTCCCCGCACCTGACGAGGTCGCCTGGATGTGAGATGGAGCTAATGTGTCTACATACGTCGCATCCCACACCAGAGATCTGCCAAGTTTCCACGGCCCAACAGTCATTCCGTCGGGTCTCTTGCCAACGCTCCGCACAATCCCAGATGGTTCTAAGATTGTGGGTACACCAGCAGTGACAAGAGCCCTTCGGATGATGTCGTTGAGAGCCGCGTGACGAGGAATGCGGCCAGCACTTCTAGCACAAGAAAGCCCTTGGATCCGCTTATTTATAAGCGTGGTTTCTGACCACATAAAAGTTACAGTTGACCAGTATAATAGTTCAATAAAATATGCCACATCCTGAATTCGTACACACTTTTCCAACATTAATTGTCGTTAATGTTTCTAAATGTGATTTTCTTTGTTTTTCTTTTTGGTCGCATAAATACAAACAAATGCTTTCACGGACATTTAATGAATACAAATGAACTTCGAATCATTCCCAACAATTGCTGAACGAATTTATTAAAACACTCACGGGTGAGAATTTGATATAATTTCCTAATTTAATTATTTCCCGAATCGTTATCACGTAATTGTAATAAAATAATTCAAAAATTGTTAACTTTTCGAGTTTGGTACGCTAGAGACATCAACGAGCTTGCCACTTGTAATGATTGGCCTATACACACCGACACGCACCGTCACTCCACGTATTCAACGCTTTGTTACTGCATTATTTTTAGACAAACAAGCATCGGGCTCACAATAAATATTTGGCAAATATATACTTTTATGATATGTATGTATTAGGATTTAGTGTATGTATTTATTAGTATGTAGTGTATGTATGTATGTCTTAGTATGTAGTATATAGTTTGTTATCTTAATATTTTTTATTTTTTTTATATCAGACTACCCTTCATCTCATACTCTCCCAAAGGTTAGATGTTAGAAAATGCCTTGTAGGCATTAATCTTCGCCTTTGTACAATTTTTTTCGTGCAATAAAGAATTTAATAATAATATAGTAAAGTTGACTAAGGCGCGGTGGTGGCTCGGTTGTAAGAACGCGTGCCTTAAATCCTACAAAGGTCGGTTCAAACCCACCCGGCATGTACCAAAAAGAAATACACGATTCTTACGTACATTTGTCATAGATTTACAACACCACCGTCCCCGTGCCTCGGAGAGCACGTTAAGCCGTCGGTCCCGGTTCCACTAATACCAACTTGTGGAATCATTAATAAATTGTCATAAAAAAATTACATCATATCCTCGCCAATCCGTCTGGCCAGCGTGGCGAGTGAGGCCGAATTCTCCAGATATATGTTTTGGATGGCCCATCTCCAGCAGTGGAGGTCTAGAACGCTGTGTTCTAGGACTGTAATGATGAAAAATTAAAGTTGACTCCGAAATGTGAATCCGATTCTTTACGACTATTTGTGATAGAGTTTGGTACGCTAGAGACATCAAGGAAGATCCAGCCAGATGGATGAATAACCTAAACAAGGTTGCTGGTGGGGATAGATGAGGGTGATAAAAAGTAGGTGGTAGGCATAATGATGGTGGTAATTTGCCCAGTCTGCCGGGGCAGGAAAGGATCCACCGTACATGCCTATAAACCCATTAAAGTGTATCCACACGTTTCGGGATCAGGACGGAATTGCCGTCATGCCCAGTCAAGCCGGTATAGTATGAGGGACTAATGTCAGTCATGAGTGGTTGTTAACATTCATCCTTGCACGCAACTTACCATCAGGTAGGAGCAAGGTCACATGTCGTGCTAGTATATATATATTGTAAACTGAAGTGGCAATGTGCCGGACTCATCAGTTGCAGAACCGATGACTCTAGGAGTAGACGGGTTCTAAAGTGGAGACCACTTACGAGAAAACGAGAGCGAGACGATCCCCCGCCAGATAGATGGATTTTCTAAACAAGGTTGCTGGTAAGGCTGGATGAAGGTGATCAAAAAATTGGTGGTAGGCAGATTGATGGTGGTAATTTGACATTAGAAAACCAGTCAGCCGCGGCGACGAAGTATCCAGTATCAGTTATAGGCACGTACGCCTATAAACCCAGTAAAGTGTATCCACACGTTTCAGGATCAGGCTCGAATCGCCGTCATGCCCAGTCAAGCCGGCATAGTGTTAGGAGCTGATGACAGTCATGAGTGTCTGATTCCAGTTGTTAACATCCATGGACCTTGCACGCCACTTACCATCAGATATCATGATCACGTGTCGTGCTAGAATAATGAAACAAAAAAACCGTGTAAAATGGCGTATCCAGCAGTGTCTATGTGTATGTATATATATATATGTATATGTGTATGTATGTATGTATATGTATGTGTATATATGGAGACACATCTTAATATTAGACTAGAAAATATTATTTTGTGTTGACATAATTATACTATATTATTATTACCATGACAACGCCCTTTTACAACAGCATCTATTGGTATAGGTAGTACCTATCTGGTAACGACGAAGGCTGTTCTTTGCATTTGTTCATTCGCTATCATGATTAGTAAAATAATTAATTTGTAATCTGACGAAACCGAGTGTACCAAACGTACGAAATGGTGAATAAATAAATGAAATGAAATGTAGGGACACAGAAGATGACCATCAATCTGGCGGGAAAACTAAATATAGCCACAATAAGAACTAATGTTATCCCATCGGTACACATTTACGTACTAGATCGAGTACGATGATCCTGTAAAAATACACACCCCGGGACTAGTCCGCACTTCAAATAGCAAACATTCAATTTACTGCCCAAATTCTGTATCAACAATAGCAGTTATTCTTGACTACTTTTGGATCGAATATTTTCATCATATTGTTTATGCGAACTGCGACAGTTGACTCCATAATTGATGTCGAGAATAAAAATGTTATTGTATGTATTTTATTTAAAAACTTTATTGCACTATGTTTAAGAGGCGGGCTTAATTAATAAATAAATTAATAGCTAATTAAATCTAAATATTATATCTATATAGACAAATACATACTAATATGTACACACGTTAAGTCCGTGGATTTAGATTCGGAGGTACCGGGTTCGATTTATTAAATATTTTATTGCACTTTACTTAAAAGTATGTACAAAGGCGAACTTAAAGCCATTTCGGCTTTTTCTACCAGCTAACCTTTGATTCCTGTGTGCTTAGTGTAAAATGCAAGTTTCGGAAAACGTAACTGCTATAGTTACGTTTTTTATTATACATTGCGAGTTATTGCAAGTTTGTCTATAATAACAGGCAATGAACATCGAAAATTCAGTAAAAAAACTCTACTACTATAGTTGCGTTTCCTCGCCAAGCCGTCTAGCCAGCGTGGCGAGTGTAGGCCAAATTCTCCAGATATATGTTCTGGAAGGCCCATCTCCAGCAGTGGAGGTCTGGGACGCTGTGTTCTAGGGGCTGTAATGAAATAGTTGCGTTTACGAAACTTCACTGTCACACTAGGCATGCTGTTCGGGACACAATCATATTTATTAATGTAAATAAATACATTTATTTTATGTGTGATATTTCTTGAGTTTGGTACGCTGGAGACATCGACAAGCTTGCCACTTGTCATGATTGGCCTACAGTAAAGTTGGCTAAATGTGAATCTGTTTATAAGCATACGACCGGGTTGATACTTTACTATGTACACAATACTACATACTACAAATACACTACATAAAATACGTACTTACACTGTGAGGAGTCTTTTTGAAAGATGATCTGTTGGGTACTACCGGCAAATTGTTTCACAGATTTGCGGGCACAACTGCAAAAGAGTTAATCTGAAAGGCAGGCGTCGCCGATTGGGAGAATTTTTGTTTTAATAAAATTCTCCCGGAAAATATTCCTGCTTCCATATTTAGCGGGGAATATATACCCTAAAATCTGTTCAATCGTTTTCAAGAATCGCGCAATTCCCCGCTAAATATGGGAGCGGGAATATTTTTCCGGGAGAATTTTATGACGTGTGTTATTCTGAAGGGACTATCCAGGATTATGTTTTCACTTGTACTATATTGTAATATCGTAATTTATTTGCCTATTTGATCGCTTTTATTTGTGCTTTTTGTGTAGTTTTTTTTGTTTTGCGCGATGAAATTTATATGGCTGAGGTCGACGAAGCATTCATATGCTCTGCTCACACTTTCCCATTGTATTAGCCAGTTATGGCAATTAGGGTGTTTGCCCACAGTGCCGGTAACGTGCATCGTGTGTTATCGCAGTAAAGAAGTGCGCGGGTTAGCGACTCGAGAATGTACCAGCGCCAGCCACTGCACTCTCTCGTGCGAGTTACTTGCGTAGGTGCAGACATCCTCTGTTGAAAGAAGAGTGAACGTTCCTGCGTAATAGTGTTAACGTTCACTAGTCGAAATGTTAGTGAGAAAGCTCGACTCGCTATACACAATTCCATGCTGTTACAAACATTTATGTATGGAAGCGAGACGTGGATATGTCAGAATATGATGTTGTTGTAATTTACTTTAATTTAGTTAGATTGTACTGTTTTTATGACTTGTATATATAAGTTGTCTTTTATAATAAGTTTATATATAAGTTAGAAATTGATCATGTTATGTAAGAACATTTGAATTATATTATTATTGTATTGTCTTGTAGTGTACACTGCTGTGGATTGCAATCCAGAACTGCTGTCAAATAGTGTGTATATATCGTGCAATGGTTGTAATCTGTTTGTTGTACCTTGAACTAATAAATAAATAAATATCTGCAACAAATAAAGTGTGTTAGATGTGTTTCTTACTTGGTAAAATCAGTGACAGTGACGACGCCGCTCCAAAGAGAGGCGAAATATTTGGCAATAAAATTTTATAGCTTCAATTTATATATTTTACCAAATAAGAAACACATCTAACACACTTTATTTGTTGCAGATATTTATTTATTTATTAATTCAAGGTACAACAAACAGATTACAACCATTGCACGAATAATTAAATAAATACTCATAAGAGTTGAGTTAATGCAGTAGAAATGAGCTCGTTGCGTCGGATATGCGGCGTCACATTGACGGACCACATACGTAATGACGAATTACGCAAAACGGTAGATATGAAAGTTGGTTCATGAAGAGAGTATGGCGAACCAATAATGCGAAAGTTGTGGGTAAAAAGTCCTGGAGAAACAGAATAAAACACTATTTAAATAACCGTGTATTTATTTAAGTTATAATGTATATGATGTACTTGTATATATAATTGTATGTATGGTTTATGTATGTTTATGTGTTTAGGTATAATGTGTAGTATATTAGAATTAGTTAAGTAACTTATTAACTGCATCATTATTATTATTATTTTTTTCATACTGCCTTACCCGATCCCCAAGGTTAGCTGGTAAAGAATGCCTACTGGCATTATAGCTCGCCTCTGTACTATTTTTAAGTGCATTAAAGAATTTAAATAAAATAAAATAATAAGGATACTGGCAGCATTGCCCATTGGCAGCGATTTGGAGCAAATTTATTATTTATAATATTTTTTTATTTTGTTTTTTCTTCATTTTAGTTTTTAGTTATATTTTTATTTATTAATTAGGTTTATTTTTATTAATAGTAATTTATGTTTTAAGATGCAAGTTTTTAGTTTAATTAATATTTTATAATTTTTTTAAATCATTGTACCTTATTTTCTTCGAATAAAATAAATAAAAATAAATAAAAGAGGCCCTGGCAGACCAAGACTCACATATTACTATCGGTACATTAAAAAGCCATCGAAACTAAAGGGCATGCATGAAGAGGTTGATGAATGTCGACAAAGAAAAAGAGATATGTCGTGTTGTGATATGCGTGTGTGTGTGTTGGTGAATGTATTTCTAAACCGTATGGAATATCGGGCGACCTAATACATGAAAACGTTGTGAATATATTATCCTTTTACAAGAAGCTTTAAGTATAAAATATTCATATACAACGTATAAAGCCTCACTTTCAGGCTCAAATCTACAAAGAAGACTCCCGCGCTGACTTTTCAGCTGATAAGTAAATAAATATTTTGAAATACGAACAGTTGGCAATTTCAAATAGATAAGTGACATTAAATATTCTTAAACTTTTTAAACTTTCGCGCACTTTCATAATATATTTTTATAATTTTAATGGGTCTTTACGCGATTTACCTTAGAGACATATGTGTCCCGACGTTTCAGCCAAGTTGCATTGGCCGTGGTCACGGGTCGACTGAAGCTATGCGGTGTAGTCTCGTACATACTGGGCGGTAGATGTAAACCTACCCACTTATCATTTTCTAAACCTATTGATTACTGGATTCCACGATGAAGATAGCTTATAACCCCCCTCTCGATTGAAATTTTTGTGTTTCTTTATTTCGATCGCTTCACGTACTATTCTAGGGTAATAGTGACGATCGGTGGAAAGTATCTTTGGGTCATGCAGCTCAATCCAATGGTTTGTGCCACTATCCATTAGGTGTTCTGCTATTGCTGACTTGTTTAATTGGCAGTTTTTTACAGCTGCTATATGTTCCTTGACCCTCTCGGCTATTGTGCGCTTAGTTTGGCCAATATATAAACTCCCACAGCTGCAGTCCACTTTATATACGCCAGGCGTTTGGAAAGGAATGACATCTTTTTTTTTTTTTTTGCCAATGCAACTTGGCTGAAACGTCGGGAGAAATATGTCTCTAAGTTAAAATTATTAAATATTCTAAGAACTATTAAAGGTTTTTACATAGGAATAATTTAAATTTTAAAGTTGTCGTTCGATTTCATCTGTTCACTTGTATAAGCGCTCGCCATTGTTCTTTGAAGCCGTTCTTTTAAAAGCATGGTTTTTAACTACCCTGTAATGTAAAAAGTAAAAGTAAAGTATCATCACGACCGTTTCCCTTTCGGGGTGGTCAGAAACCACGCTTATAAATAAGCGGATTCACATTTAGCCAACTTTACTATAGGTCAATCACGACAAGTGGCAAGCTCGTCGATGTCTCCAGCGTACCAAACTCGAGAAATATCACAAATAAATTAAATATTGATTAAATGTATTTATATAATGGCCGCCTCCGTGGTCTAGTGGTAACAAACGTTGCCGTGAACTCGGGAGGTCGTGGGTTCGATTCCCACCGGGGGCAAGTTGTACATTGTATAATTTGTGTCAGTCTGGGTGTCTATAATATGTATATATTTACAAAAAAAAAAGTATAATATGTAGTTTATCAACCATCTAGTTTCCGTAACACAAGCCTCGTAGCTTACCACGGAAATTAGATGGCGCTGTGTGACCTGTCTGGAAATATTTATTATTATTATTTATTTATTTACATTAATAAATATTTTTGTGTCCCGACCAGGACTCGAATCCGGAACCTCCGAGTCTAAATCCACGGACTTAACCGCTAGACCACGGAGGTAGTACCCTGTAATGGATTATTTGAGAAATGAGATCAGAGGAGAATTACACAATACTGTTGTGTAAAGATTGGGACTGTGTTACGACAAACAAACACAATAGGATGAGTTCTTAAAAAGGAAACTGGCGCAAAGTAGCAATAACATTGTCTTTCGTATACGGTTTGGGCATTATATTGTTCATTACATTTATTTATACACAGAATTTGGACGGACAGGAGAATCTCTATTAGAACTAAATCCAGACTCGTTCGGTCACTGGTTTTATTTAATTAAATTGCGGGAAGTGCGGCGTTTTCTGCGGAGAACCTTAAATTGCGCAAATACGCCAACTCTGGTATCGGTTACGAATTTGCGCCGTTTGGGGTCGAGACGATGGGCCCATGGAGACCGTCAGCGAGGCGCTTGGTCAAGGAGTTGTCAAAGCGGCTGACAAAAAGGTCTGGAGACAGGAAAGTTGGCATTTCTGCCAACGCATTAGCCTCGCTATACAGAGGGGAAAAGTTGCCAGTCTCCTTGGGACTATCTCGGATGGGACATCTCTATAGATCATTTTTTATTTATAGTTTAGTTTATTTTTAATTGTATTATTTAGGTAGCTTTTAATTTATATTTAATTAACTAATTATAAATAAAACTAAACTAGAAATTCAAATGAAATTAAAATTTATTTAAATACTTTATTGCACAAAAACTTAAAATTAGTGTACATAGGCGAGTTTAATGCCAGTAAGGCATTTTTTAACAACTGACCTTTGGGAAAGTGAGAAATCATGGGCAGGGTGCAATTAAACATAATACACGATACCTTCTTAACTTACTATATATAACACACTTTAAATATATAACTTATTATATACTACATACACAAATATAATTATGCGAAAATATCTATTTTATCATCTTGATGAGGTTAACTTCTGTTTATTTAAAAATAAATTGTCGTTACTAGACTTTTTAAAACATTGGCATATGGTGCTTGTCTGATAGCCAGCGGTAGCGTGTTCCACTGGTTATCTCTATATTCCTGTATGGTGCCGCGACATGGACCATAACAAGCGCTGACCGAAAGCTCATAGACGCGTACGAGATGTGGTGTTGGCGGGAAATGCTGGGGATCTCATGGATGGAGCATCGAACCAACGTGTCGATTCTTAAATAACTCCAAATATCAACTAGGCTATTCTTCGGATACGTGTCGCGGCGTGGAGATACATCTATTAAACG
Organism: Tinea semifulvella; assembly: GCA_910589645.1. Classification (NCBI taxonomy): domain Eukaryota; kingdom Metazoa; phylum Arthropoda; class Insecta; order Lepidoptera; family Tineidae; genus Tinea; species Tinea semifulvella. The sequence goes on from OU342604.1 coordinate 6,036,938, forward strand.
CCTGGTAGTTCAGGAAAAAATCGATGGCAAGAGAATGAAGAGAATGAGAAAGAGAATGCGTGGACTGAACAAGGTAAAGCAGCAATGGATTACCCTCTACACGAGTGCGCAAGGAAGGCTGCTGTTCGAGAGGAGTGGCGACGGCTTATTAAGCATGCTACTGACACTTAAGTGACGATCACGACCAAGAGTGAAACGACTCAAAAGATTTTTTTTTAATTTTAATTATTGAGTAATAAAGTCCTAAGTGTCTCACTCATACCTCTAATCAAGATCAACAAATCAGAGGTCGACGATCGCATGAACGTTGACTTATGTAGTTCTTTCTTGACTGCGGGCGAGATCAATTAGTGGTAGTGTTGTACAATTCACATTTCCGCAGTTCTCTTGAATTCAACGCCATAGTTTGGAATCCAAGAGAAAGTACAAACACACTAATAGTGGAAAAGGTGGAGAAACTATTTCTCAGAGCCATGTACAAGAAGATATATGGTTACTACTCCTTTTTGTACCCCAAATTATTTATATTAGGTATGATGCGTTATAACTCCTTAGAAGTTAGACGCAATAAAGCGTCTTATATATATTAAATATTCTTGGAGGTAAAATATATCTTCCTGCTATACTAAAATTAAATTAATTTCATTAATACGGAAAAGGGTTGGTATGAAGGAAAGCATAGGGACAAAAATAAGGAAAAGCATGCTACAATGGTTCGGGCATGTTGAAAGGATGAGCGATGAAAGATTGACGAGCCAGATATATAATGCGAAAGTTGTGGGTAAAAGAGGCCCTGGCAGACCGAGACTCACATATCACGATCAAATAAATAAAACACTGACTGAAGGTGCATTAAAAAGTCTTCGTAACCAAAGGGCATGTATGAAGAGGTTAATGAATGTCGACGAAGCGAAAGAGGTATGTCGTGATCGTGTCAAATGGCGCTCAATTGTCTCTGCCTACCCCGCAAGGGATCTGGCGTGAAGATATGATGTTTGTACCTAACAAGTACCTGCGCGCGCGGCCATCGACTATTTGCTGAGGAGAGTGCTCGTACACACCTACTCCAGAGTGCCCCCCTTCCCCGTGCAATCGTTTTATTGAACAAAATCGTGCAGTCCGATGACAATTTTGATGTGTTCGCATCAACGGATGTGGAAAGTAAAAACATTGTCCTAAAGTACTTAGAGCCATATTAACTCACACATCTAGTCACTTGTGTTTGAATTTTGTTATGAAATATGTATTTATTTTATTTTTATTTTATTAAAACTTTATTGCACAATATATACAAGGGGCGGACTTAATGTCGCTAGACATTCTCTGACAGCCAACCTTAGGGACATTGTAGAACATTATCTAAACTACAATAATAAATACTATAATAAACTAAATACTAATAATACATACACATAACTTTTTATTAATACATTAGGTACATACATTACATAAAATTAATACATACACTACATATAATAATATAATAAATAAACTAAATGAGTTGTTATGAGCTATTTAAATAATATCAATATACCATTTTTTTGAAAATGCTGCGGTTGGATGCTTGTCGTATATTTACCGGCAGCTTGTTCCACAGTTTTGCGGCAACAACAGCAAAAGAATCGTTCATGAACCCAGAGTGGTGCGATGGAATAGTCAGAACAGAGTTGTGTGAGGAGCGAAGATACTTATCATGAAATGAAAAAAGATAGGCAAATTTGTCCTTGAGGTATTTCGGTGTCGCAGGCTCGTTAAGAATAGAAAAAAGTAAGCAGAGGATTCTGAGATTCCTGCGACAGCGAATTGGTAGCCACTTTAACTTCGTTCGATACTCAGAGATGTGATCATATTTGCGAAGGGAAAAGATGAATCGGATACAACAGTTAAGTAACCGATCCATCTTGTTGAGCAACGCCTCTGAGAGATCGACACTACACACGTCACCATAGTCGAGAAGAGGAAGTAGAGAAGAAGAAGTGTATTGTTTAGACGTATAATCTGTTATGTACATTTTCATGGAAATAAATAATAATAACACTTCCCAGCCGTTAGATATATATCACTATGGATATCGCAATTCTCCGACGCGGTCACCATGCAGTAGTGTTTTGTTTTTCGGATAAAGAGTTTTATCTTTAAAGAAAGTGACCTCTTTTATTTCAAATATAGATTCTTCTAATGACACCTAATGACTGACTAAATCATCAAAAAGTTTTCTATGCAATGGTTATATTAAACTCTATAATAAATTACCAACAAATCAAAAGTTTACAATTTATAAGATTCAAAAGTAAAATTAAAGATATCTTAATTAAAAAGAGTTACTATGACCTTAAGGAGGCATTGCTGGATACCATAGCATAGAAAAAAGTATACTTAGTCATAAATAAAATTAGATCATAAGCTGACACGGCCCTTTTACAGCCACGATTTTAACTTATTTTAATTTTATTTTTATTACTAATATCATTATTTATTTAGTATGTAAATTGACACAGCTTCCTTACAGCCACGAATTAAGTTCTTATTATTATTATAAATAATATTATGACATTTATATTATTATGAATTTAATTTTAATTTGACTCGGCCACTGTACAGCCACGAAATTAATTTAAGTTAATTTGATTTTATTATAATTAGACATTATATTATAATTATTTTAGATTATAAGTTGACACGGCCTCTATACAGCCACGAAATTGTTATTGTATATTTTTTTTTTTATTAAGTTTACTAGTTAGTTTAATAAGTTAACACGGCCTTTATAAAGCCACAAATTTAGGTTAAGCTGCAGTACTTGTTTATGGCACCAATGTCACTTACTTATTTCGGTCCATCCATAATTTAATTTTTAATTAATTTAAATAATATTGTATTTTATTTGTAAAAATTGACAATATCCGAGTGTTACCTGTGAACCAAATGGAAATAAATAATTTGAATTTGAATTTTAATGTCTGAAAAAAAAAATGTTCTTTGGACAATTACACGCGGTATATTTCTGCGTGCTGAACGATGGAGACTGGAAATAGTAATATTGCATTGATTGACCGCGTCTTTAGTTATAGATCAATGAGAAAGACACACAGCCCGAAATCCTGAACAAATATCGTTTTCGAGAAAAAGAAATCACTCTTGTAAAATAATACCTACGGTCTTTGCTGGTGATTTATTAGGTACTATAATGGTATATAGGCATTGTCATACTATAAGCTAAGACAGACACAATTATAAAAATATAAATGTAAATGTCAGTTGAGATAATAGTAAAGTACATTAACAATTTTCACTGTTTAATTCCTACACTGCCTCCATAGTCTAGCGGTTAAGTCCGTGGATTTAGACTCGGAGGTACCGGGTTCGATTCCTGGTCGGGACACAAAAATATTTAATAATGTAAATAAATACATTTAATTAATATTTAATTTATATATGATATTTCTCAAGTTTGGTACGCTGGAGACATCGACGAGCTTGCCACTTGTCATGATTGGTCTATAGTAAAGTTGGCTAAATGTGAATACGCTTATTTATAAAAGTGGTTTCTGACCACCCCGAAAGGGAAACGGTCGTGATTATACTTTACTTTTTTACATATACAATTACATGTATACTTTATTTTATATGGATTATATATATTATAATAACAATACACAAAATAAAACCAGTCATGTGAAGAAGTGGAATGCGCGGTGGTGGCTCGGTTGTAAGAACGCGTTCCTTGAATCCTACAAAGGTCGGTTCAAACCCACCCGGCATGTACCAATGGGAAATGCACTTTTCTTACGTACATTTGTCATAGATTAACAACACCACCGTTCCCGTGCCTCGGAGAGCACGTTAAGCCGTCGGTCCCGGTTCCACTAATACCAACTTGTGGGATCGTTAATAAATTGTCATAAAAAAATGACATCATATCCTCGTCAAGCCGTCTGGCCAGCGTGGCGAGTGTAGGCCAAATTCTCCAGATATATGATCTGGAAGGCCCATCTCCAGCAGTGGAGGTCTAGGACGGTGTGTTCTAGGGGCTGTAATGAAAAATGATGAAATGAAGAAGTGGCTAAAGAAAAACGTTACAAAGGAAGAAGAGACCGCTGCTGGAATAAACGGAAGAGGTAAAAAAAAAGAGAAATGTTAAGTTAAATGATAGTATTTTAATACTTTATTAATTACTCTTATATATTGCACTATTAGGAGCTTGTCTAATATATATTAAGGGAAGGTGAGTTGTTCAATAATCTTAATATCGATATTGATTTTTTTTATTCTACTACAACGTCTATAAGACGCGCGATGACCGACAAGCACTTCAGGCGAATAGAGGTTGTTTAGATAGTATGTCAGTATTGATTTGTACTATTTTATATGTTTTTTTTTTGTATGTAAATTCTTATGTTTTATTTTTATTTTTTGTTCAAGGTGTAACTATAAGTGGAAACTGTTAATTGGCTTTATTGTATCCAATCTTAAGTTTCATCATTACAGCCCCTAGAACACAGCGTCCTAGACCTCCACTGCTGGAGATGGGCCTTCCAGAACATATATCTGGAGAATTTGGTCTACACTCGCCACGCTGGCCAGACGGCTTGGCGAGGATATGATGCCAATTTTTATTGACAATTTATTAACGATTCCACAAGGTGGTATTAGTGGAACCGGGACCGAGGGCTTAATGTGCTCTCCAAAGCACGGGAACGGTGGTGAAGAGGAAGACAAATTTCTAAGCATTCCATGGATTCACCGTGCGGGTGCCGGGTCCATCGTGTGTTGCTGGTTGGCTGGTTTAAGAAAAGGAGGCCTCCTTTTTTTTTTATTGCGCGATAATACGCTCACCATCCACCATTCTACTTCTCTCCCTACCCAACCAAATACTGTATGATTCCGCTAATGCCGTCTTGGAAGCTCGTTCCATAAATGTATTGACGGCAGACCTGCTTAGACCCAATTCTTTCAGTAAGTGATGCAAAGATTTTGCTAGAACTCCTCTTGCACCAACTTCCACTGCGTAAAGCTGTAAATCTATGACAAATTTACGTAAGAAAAGTGCATTTCTCATTGGTACATGCCGGGTGGGTTTGAACCGACCTCTGTAGGATATAAGGAACGCGTAAAAACTAGTGTAAAATAGCTGTAAGTTTTCCAAACATAATAAATAAATATATAATTATTTCAATAGTGTAGTTAAGCGGATGTCTAGGACACTGTTTCTAGGGGCTTGTAATGTGGGGTAAAATGATGTTACAAAAAACGTCTCGAACTTTCGTCTCTTTTCCTCAACCAAGTTATGCAGTCTTTTAGTTGTTTTAAAATATTGCTCTCCATTCTAACGTCGTCAACTAACACCGCATTAACATAATGGTAGCGCATTATACAGGGCACTTCTGCAATTATTCTACTTTTATAGTCTGAGAGAAGAGATGGAGCATTTGTGCAATATATATAGATTCTATTTATTTCAACAAAATAACAATAATAACTAAAAAAAACATAAAACTAAATATATAAAATCATCTAACATTCATTCACATTCAATCATTCATTCGTTCCTTTAAACATACCTGCTCCATCCTCACATCCTATCCATCTCACTCGCTTTCTGGTTCCTCTGATCCTTAAGCTTATAGCCCTTATTACAGAAATTTGTATTTTTGTTTTTAGCCAGCCTGCAACTTGTGAGAATGGCTTCTGCCATTTTTCAGAAAGCCGTGAAGTGGTCTTTTTGACAATATATATTCTTTAATTGTTTGTAAAGTATCATTACAACCGTTTCCCTTTCGGGGTGGAGAGAATCCAGGCTTATAAACTAACGGATTCATATTTAGCCAACTTTACTATAGGCCAACAAGTGGCAAGCTCGTCAATATCTCCAGCGTACCAAACTCGAGAAATATCACAATAAATTAAATATTAATTAAATGTATTTATTTACATTAATAAATATTTTTGTGTCCTGAGCAGGAAATCGAACCTGGCACCTCCAAGTCTAAATCCACGGACTTAACCGCTAGACCACGGAGGCAGTTGGGATAATCGTCTCAGTTTTAATTATTACATTGCCGGTTTTGTATGTGTTTGACGTGCACTTTCAAATTGACTTTGTTGTTTCACTGATAATATGCTGACCTGCATGCTACGGAAGTCTATAACAAGTTCATCTTCAACAAGAGAATGATGGCGTAAAAAAATAAAACAAAAAATGTTATATGATAATAATAATTTATTTTTTTATTGTTGTCGCTTATCCGCCGCGCTTGGACGTGTCCGCAAACGTACCACGCTCCGCCGTTAAAAACGCTAAATCACGCCGCGAATTGTCCAAGTGTAGTGCTCTAATAATTACCACGCAATAAACAATAATCACTCTGAAATCTGTGGAGAAATCATATAGTGAACCAGCCGAAGGACGCCAGGGGGAAGCCTCGATCGCCGCATCTACTGGTTAGTGGGTTTCCTCTCATAATCTTACTATTCTCCACTAAAAAAATTAGGATGATTTCATTAAAACATTTAACTCTCAAAAAAAATGACATTTCAGTTTGATATAAGTAAATTTGTTACGTTCGAGCTCACAGACTATATCAGCATAAAATGTCTCCTAAATCAGAGTAAGTTACGGGGTACAATGAAAACATTCTCTTTTCCTTAATTTCAAGGGTACGAGCTGAAAAGTGGGGGAAATTCCCCACCTGAGATGGAGGATTTTTACTCAAGATAAAGAAGTAATTCATGACCCTTAGCCGAAGTTTCTTAGCATTTCTCGAGTCTGCAATGAGCAAAAGATATTCCGGTTCACAAGTTATCGTGTTCTTGGAGACTTCAAAGTTTATATATAAGATATTTTTTTAAATTATCTGTGATATTTCTTCATTCTGGTCCAGATAAAAACGCGAACGCGTTTTTTCTTTTATTTTATTTTATTTTATACTATATGTAATTTATAGAAAAGTCGAACGTATTGCCGCAATATATTCTCTTCCCGTTAGCATTTGGGATAATATGACCGTATCCATTCCGGGCTAGTCAGAAATCAAGCTTTTTTTTAAATAAAGCGGGTTTACATTTATTTTTTATTTTATTTTATTATGGTAACAAATAGTCACAATACAGTTTATATAACAAACAATATACATATAATTAGACCTGGAGTACCAAAACTGTGAAAGAGAACAACAACAGATTACATTTTCAAAATACAATTAATACAATTTTTTAGGCAACTTTATTGCCCATCATGACAAGTGGCTAGCTCAATGACAAAACATTGCGCTTAAAAACATGCAAAGAGTTCTCAAATACGTATGTCTTGACTTTCATTCTATTTTTTTCGTGAACTGGATAAATGCGTTGAGTAACCGGTCCATATTATTAAGCTTATTCGAGAATTTGGTCGTCCTTCAGAACTCCATAATACCAAATTTGTATTTAACCCGTCGTTCTGGTGCAGTTCTGTATAAGTTTTATTTTGTAAATCTGATATAGCTGGGCTGGACACATATGCCGCAGAACCGATAAACGATGGAGTAGATTGGTTTTATTTTGTAAATCTGATATAGCTGGGCTGGACACATATGCCGCAGAACCGATAAACGACGGAGTAGATTGGTTCTGGAGTGGAGACTGGAAGACGCAGAGTGGGACGACCCCCCGCCAGATGGACAGATGACCTGAGGAAGGTCGCTGGTAGAGGATGGATGAGGGTGGCAGAAGTAGCATTGGAGAGACACAGGCTAATGATGATGATGATGAGTTTTCCCTCCAGATTCCTTTCTCAGTCAGATTAAACATTAACATTTCACTGGAATCTGCTAAGCTGCTGGTCTTCTGCTAACAGCTTACTTATAGGACCACTTTGCTGTTTAGTCTTCCACTAGCAGGAGTAAAATCATTTAAAATAATTTAATTAATGACGTTTCATAAATGCATGTAATAGGTTTACGTCAATAAAGATATTTTGACTTTGACTGGCTAGCATGGCGAGAGTAGGCCAAATTCACATTAGTAAAGTATCATCACGACGGTATCCCTTTCGGGGTGGTCAGAAACCACGCTTATAAATAAGCGGATTCACATTTAGCCAACTTTACTATAGACCAATCATGACAAGTGGCAAGCTTGTCGATGTCTCCAGCGTACCAAACTATACATAACAAATACATACATACATAGTACATATAACAAATAAATTAAATAATAATTTTATTAATTTATTTTAATTAATAAATATTATTGTGTCCCGACCAGGATACAAACCCGGTACCTCCAGGTCTACGGACTTAACCGCTAGACCACGAAAGCAGTTAATAACATTCACTCATTACAGCTCCTAGAACACAGCGTCCTAGACCTCCACTGCTGGAGATGGGCCTTCCAGAACTGGAGAATTTGGCCTACACTCGCCACGCTGGCCAGACGGCTTGGCGAGTATACGATGTCAATTTTTATGACAATTTATTAACGATTCCACAAGTTGGCATTAGTGGAACTGGGACCGACGACTTAACGTGCTCTCCGAGGCACGGGAACGGTGGTGTTGTAAATCTATGACAAATGTACGTAAGAAAAGTGTATTTCTCATTGGTACATGCCGGGTGGGTTTGAACCGACCTCTGTAGGATTTCAGGTACGCGTTCTTCCAACCGAGCCACCACCGCAGTTAATCTCATTATCAGTAAATAATTGCAAACAATAAGTATACCTACAATTAAACGAATCAAACACAATAAATTTGCAAATTACTAAACAAATATCAAAGGGTGAGTTCTCAATTAAGTGAAGCAATTATTTAATTTTGAAGAAATGTCGACATAAAAGTATTTGTCAAAGACCTATATAAAATTACCGGGCATTTACTGTAAGTTATAGTCACCAACACGACTGGAAAGTGTGGCGAGTTTAGGCCAAATTCTCTAGAAATATGTTTTGGAATGCCCAAATCCAACATTTCGTGTCTGTATAAAGCCCACTGTCGCACATAGTCAAATTCTTATTTGTATTTTTGCAAGGATCTATGGGTGTTGCTTGGCGGAAGTATGGCATCTTTTTTTTTAGGTTTATACTGACACTTCCCTGAAGTGACACACGCCAGATATTTGTCAAGCAGTGGACATGGGTCTAAGATTTATTATTATTATGTATTGTTACTAACATAGTTTTAAGTCATTGAATTGTTACTTACACTATGGACAAATGAATGCCATGTTAACTTGCAATCTAAATAGATAGAGGTATGTCTAATCTAAATAAGCGCTGGTGGCTCGGTTATAAACAAGCTTTTATTGAAAAAAAAAACAAAAACGCTCGGTTCGAACACTGGCATGTACCACTTTTACTTGTACATTTGTCATTTATTTACAACAATTCTGTTTCCCGTGCCTCAGAAAGCATATAATTTTATTTTTATACTAACACAATGTGTGACCTTGCGCCGACCTGATAGTAAGTAGTGCGCAAGGTTCATGAAAGTTTGCAACTGGAATCAGACACTAGTATCCTATGTTAATAATTTTAGCTTTTAAATAAGGGTCTACAAAAGATTGTATGAAATGCCCAGGTTCATATCAAATCAATGGACTATACTAATTGTACGGCACAATATAGCCCTTACGAGTAAAAGGGGATGCTGGAAGGCATAAAAGCCATATGTGCGTTCTCGACTTTGGCTTTGCAAAGTTTACTTTCAAAGAAACAAGAAAGTAGAAAAATATAGAGACTAAATTCGTACTGCCTCGGTGCGGTGGTCGAGCGGTTAAGTCCGTGAATTTAGGATCGGATTCCTGGTCGAGACACAATAATATTTATAATTTTAAATAAATAAATTTAAATAATATTAAATTTATTTATATTTCTCGAGTTTGGCATGCTAGAGACATTGACAAGCTTGCCACTTGTCATGATGGCTTATAGTAAATTTGACTAAATATGAATCCGCTTCTAAGCGTGGTTTCTGACCACCCCGAAAGGGAAACGGTCGTGATGATACTTTACTTTATACTATAGTAAAAAGTAATGATGTCGGCCGTCTGTGGCTGGCGTCAGTTGCTCTATTTGAACTTGCGTACCATCAGGTGTGCTCGATGGAACACGTCTTGCTTAGTATTAAAAAAAAATAGGCGATAGTCGTTATTCGAGACGTTAGTTAATAATAATAATAATATAATTCTTTATTGCACACAAAATATAATATAATGTACATAGGCGAGCATAATACTGTATGGTATTCTCTACCAGCTAACCTTTGGGAGAGTGAGAAATTATTATAATGGGTGCAGAGTACGAAATAAGAATAATAATAATAGTTAAAATCAATCATAAATATACCATAGTAAGTATAAATAACATAGCAATATATAAATATGTCATACGATATAATAAATACTTAAATTAAATAAATACTAATATAATAATTATCTATGTCAAGATGTGGAAATTAGATGTCATTTTGTTTTTTGAGAAAGTATGTAAATAATAAATTTTTGAATATATTTAAAGACTCAACTCTCGGCGAATATCTCTGATTGCGTAACCTGCAGGTTAGAGTTGACGCATCCAAATTTCCAAGTTTCATGTACAAGTTTGTAATTATTATAAAGCACGCAACTTTGTACAGTCGTTGTTTCCATTTTAGCGATAAAAGAGAAAATTCGCCAAAGTTCAAGCGCTCAGTTCCATATCCTTAAGCGTTTTCCACACAAAATGACGCGCAAATTAAAATACTGTAATAATTAAGCTTTACCCTATTTATTTTCAATATAGACGTAATTTATTATGTATTTTTAATTTATATAGTACACATAGCAGTATATCACACATATAACATAGTATAATTATAACTTATCTAATATATGTACCAATTAGGTGTCACAGCATTCACCAATATAAAAAGAAGAAGAAATTAGAAACTTATTGCTGTTAAAACAAAAAAAAATAACAAAAACTAACAAATTTACAAAATATAACATAAAAATATGACTTCTAAAATAAAATTATATTTTTTCTTTTTTAATAGAACTATAAAGGAAACATAAATATTGAATAAATTTGATACCTTAAAAAACGAAAACAAAACACTTGTTAAATAAATTATAAGCTACTCAAATATTGATGGTTTGAAATGTTCGAAAACATTTTTTTCTAAGTATATTGTAACGGTCATAAAATATGTTTATATCATTATTGGCACTGCAGAAACTACTGTAGGTGTTGCACATTCGGGATGTTGACGAATGTGAACCTACATTAGTTCTTGAGGGAGGACAGCACAGGATCTTGGTTATAGGACGACATGGAATATTATAGGGTATTGTCAAGGAAATGTGTTACAAGAGTTCGATACATCCAGTCTGGCCATTGACAATTTTATGTATTGATTTTATAATCGACAGATCGACTTACGGCCGGTTGCAGAAAGGCTATATTTTTGACATGTACGTATGTATTCATTCGGCCTTTCAGAACATATATCTGAAGAATTTGGCCTACACTCGCCGCGCTGGCCAGACGGGTTGGCAAGTTCAGATGTCATTTTTTTATTTATTTTTGTTAACTTAATTACGATTCCACAAGTTGATATTAGTGGAACCGACACCACGAAAACGGTGGTGTTGTAAATGACAAATGTACTTAAGAATAGCGTATTTCTCATCGGTCTGCATGTTCGAACCCAACTCTATAGAATGTTAAGGAAAGCGTGTGTACAACCGAGCCACAACCGCTCAATACATGACATGTTAACAAACCATCTAATCGCAAATAATGTGAATATTCTTCTTTAAACAATGTCTAAAATAGTTGTCTGTAACTGTACAGTACTATACAATAAACTACCCAAAGCTTACTCTGTGGATGAAATGAAATGAAAGTTTATTTTACTTGTAAAATACAATACATCAATTGTGTGCAAATTTGTTTACAACAACTACAAAGTAATAGCTTAAATTATTAAAAAAATAAACCGCAATACAATAACAGAAAATACATGTAACATCGAAAACAATAACTAAACAGGACGACACTAAATTAAAAAGATACCTACTTATAAATAAAATGCCAAATGACATTGTATAACTGGTACCCTATATAAAATCAGCCATATTCGTACATCCTGTCGTAGTACTCTTTTAAATTATAAAAGGGTCTTACCAGAAGAAAAGATTTTAGTGAATGTGAAAAAGTCTTGACATTATCACTGCTTTTAATATCAGTACCCAAGCAGTTAAACACATTTATTGCATTATAATTTAAGCCCCTGTGATAGCCACTATAATTTGGCTTTGGGGCTCTTAGGTCATACTTATGTTTTAATCTTACCGGATATTTAAATAATATATGGAATAATGCAGCATAAATGAGGTCGTTGCGTCGGATATGCGGCCCAACTTTGACGGACCGTATGCGTAATAACGAAATACGCAAAAGGGTAGTTGAAAGCAAGCATAGGGACAATCATAAGTAAAACCAAGGCCCTAAGAAAAAAAAAATTAATTCTTAAGGCTTATTCTGTGGATGGAACTTTAAAGAAAGACTAGATTTTTTGATATGGAATAATGCAGCATAAATGAGGTCGTTGCGTCGGATATGCGGCGCCACTTTGACGGACCGTATACGTAATAACGAAATACGCAAAAGGGTAGTTGAAAGCAAGCATAGGGACAATCATAAGGAAAGCCATGGCCCTAAGTAAAAAAAAATATTAATTCTTAAGGCTTATTCTGTGGATGAAACTTTAAAGAAAGACTAGATTTTTTTATATGGAATAATGCAGCATAAATAAGGTCGTTGCGTCGGGTATGCGGCACCACTTTGACGAACCGCATACGTAATAACCAAATACGCAAAAGGGTATTTAAAAGCAAGCATAGCGATAAACATAAGGATAACCATGCGATGGTTCGGGCATGTCGAAAGGAAAAGTGAAGAGAGATTGACATGCTTAATGCATGGAATGCTTAAAAAAAATGTATTTTATCAGTAAAATATCATAAATAACATTCCATTACAAATCCGGCTGTAAAAAAGATAAAGATTTTATCCCAATATTTTTCTAAGATTCCCTTTTGCTGTCCATCCTAAACAAATACTACAGAGTATGTAAAGGTTGAAAACGAAAAAAATCTTAACAATCTATGGATTCGGGCTTGTGACCGAACAATCTGTACAACTCAGTAACATTCCTCACTATACTTGGCGCCTTTCTCTACCCAAACAAATACTGCATGATTCCACTAATGCCGTTTTGGAAGCTTGCAAAAATGTACTGACGTCAAACCTCATCATCTAGTGGTAACAAACGTTGCCGTGAACTCGGGAGGTCGTGGGTTCGATTCCCACCGGGGGCAAGTTGTACATTGTATAATTTGTCTCGGTCTTGGTGTTTATATGTATAATATGTATATATTTACAAAAAAAAAGTATAATATGTAGTTCAACCATTTAGTTTCCGTAACACAAGCCTCGTAGCTTACTACGGAAACTAGATGGCGCTGTGTGACCTGTCTGGAAATATTTATTTATTATTTATTATTATACCCCCTAGATCACACTTAGACCTCCACTGTTGGAGATGGGCCTTGAGGAAATTTTTGAACCTACACTTGTCATAATGCTGGCCAGACAGATTGGCGAGGGTCCCATATATTTTTTTATGTAAATTTATAAACGTTTCCACAAGTTGGTATTACTGGAACTGGGACTTGTGTAATCGTTAATATTTTTTTTATTAAATTTAATATTAGAACTCCAGCAGTGGAGGTCTGTAGAAGTGTAGAAGGATTCAATGTTGTATTTATTTATTTACAAAGATGCTCACTACAGTTGCAATCGACGCCTGCTACTATTATAAATCAATCTGCTAGGTACTAATCTGGACCACAGCTCAAAATGTGAACATACGGCAAACAATACTAGACTAACTTAAAACTATGATTAAAATAATAATAATAATGTCAAGCAAAAACATGAATAAAGCTAAAACAATATTAATAAAAATAAAAACATGCCTTAACATCTAAATAATTCATTTACAGTTTACACCATTATATCATAAAATAGAATATTCCAAATAAATTAAATTAAAATTAATACTATATACAAATATGTTAATAAATAAGATTCAATACAGTAAAGAAGTTAAAAAATATGCATTTCATTTAGTAAAATTCAATAACAATTCATTAGATAGAATACAAATAATATATTGATCAGAATAAATTCATTATATGTAGTTTGAATTGGTTCTAAGGATGTAATGGATGCTCCTTTTCAAGTTAGGTAACTAGTTAAATATGTCTATTAGGTCTCTGTGTCTGTTGTTTAAGTCATTGTTAAAACGACACATACTCACTATCTTATATATAAAATTCTCGTGTCACAATGTTAGTTACCATACTCCTCCGAAACGGTTTTTTTATAATGTGCCATTAAAAAATACACACAACCCTGAATTTTCACCCTTCTATCACCAACCCCTATTTTTTAATAGGAATTTTAGTTATTTAATCATTTTCCATCCCGCTCGATAACTGATCAATTATCACTTAGTAAGTTATCCCCGCCAGTTGAGCCTAACATTTCGTCATGATCGTAGAACAGTGACGGATCTGTTATATTTAAAATTTTCATGGCGGCCATTCAACTGTCATTTCGACTGTTTTTTTGTCACTTTTTAAGTCTCATAATAAGTGCAAACCTTCTAGATTTCATTTTGGAACCCTTTCTAATATTTGCACTATAAATTACAGACGACAAACAATATAAAACTATATATAAATATATATGCAAAATTATGGGTATTTTTTTAAAGCCGACACTGTTCTACGATTATGACGATTTAATTGAAACTTATTACATGGTAACATTAGTATCAAGACAGTTTATTCCTGCTATAATTAGTGTTACCAGTGCTAGATTTTTTAAATTTTCCGCGCATTTTCTGGGTCAACACTCATTTGCCAGACTATACCGGTGTCACTTCCGATGAGACCGAAGCCGGTCTCCTGTTTCTCTCACGATATATATAATTTTAAGGAATAAATATAATAAATAAAAAAAAAATGTTTGGTTATTTGTTATTTTTATATTCGCTCATCGCTCACAGCGCTCCATGCCTCTTTCACTCATATACCACATCCTTACACACTTACAATTAGTTAGTTTTTTTTTCTACACTAGAAATTCCATTGAAAAAAAATATATGGCAAAACAACGTTTGCCGGGTCAGCTAGTAGGATTATAAAAGGATATGTATTACGATAATGATCTATCGAGATCGCTTAATATCAAATGTGATGAACCAGCGAAAGCAACGCGTAAATAAACGCAAACCGATGGGTTATCCTAATGCGTTTCCATGTACGTAAAACCCAAAGTTAATGATCGGTACCCTCGCCCGTGACACCTGCGCAACCGAAACCTTTTGTGAATAACATTAATAATTTAATGTTCAGTTCAAAAAACTTTTTAATGACTCGAATTATTGAAATTACGGATCCTTGAAAGTCTGCGTAAAAGCGCTATTCTATTGCTGCGGACGGACACGCTTCGCTTTATGCGATATGATATATGACCGCCTCCGTGGTCTAGTGGTAACAAACGTTGCCGTGAACTCGGGAGGTCGTGGGTTCGATTCCCACCGGGGGCAAGTTGTACATTGTATAATTTGTCTCGGTCTGGGTGTTTATATGTATAATATGTATATATTTACAAAAAAAAAAGTATAATATGTAGTTTATCAACCATCTAGTTTCCGTAACACAAGCCTCGTAGCTTACTACGGAAATTAGATGGCGCTGTGTGACCTGTCTGGAAATATTAGAAATATATAATAAATATAAAATAATAATAATAAATGTATTAGGTTTATCTTTGGTCTACGTAAGTTCGACTATATTTCTTCCTTTCGGGATAAACTTAAATGGCTACCTATCTGTAAGCGTAGACCTTTAGGTATTAGGCAAGCTCCAAATCGAGTCATCTTCAAAAATATGGTTTACAAACACTTTCTTTCTAACTAGATTGTCCCAAATTTATGTCTCTCTTTCATGTCCTCACTTGAAATTCCTTATCCTCAATTGCAGCAACATCATATTTCACTTGCCTCATCATCTAAGTAGTTTTATTTTTATATTATTGTTTATTTATGATGTTATTTATGTTTATATACATATATATATATATATATATTGCGTATTTATGTATTTGTATATGTATTAGTATGTAATATTGTTACGTATGTATCAATACTGTTAAGAATAACTTAATTAATGATTAAGTATACCATCCTACCATCTATACTGTCTAAATGTCCTAAAGGTTTGGCTGTCAGAGAATGCCTAGCGGCATTAAGTCCGCCTTTGTACATAGTGCAATAAAGTTTTTTATATTAATATATGATACGATACGATGAAATTATAGATGAGTGGCTTGGGATTGGATTATGATAACACTAAGGAATTGTTAAATTTGAAAAAAACAATTATGGTCTTAACTGCTAGACCACATAGCCATATCTGTCAAATTTAATTAAAGTCGGTTCTGTAATTTAGGTATGAAGTCAAGACAGAAAACTACCGACAAAAGCCAAGTCGTGGTCCGGTCATGACGTCATAATGCATATGTCCGTATGCTGAATATCTGGGCCACTGGGTCACCGAGGACCTTAAAGACAATGTAGATATTGAGAGGGAGCGTAGGTCGTTGGCTGTCCGATGTAATATGTTAGCCCGTAGGTTTGCGCGCTGCACCGCCCAGGTAAAAGTGACTCTTTTTAGGGCGTACTGCCAGTCCTTTTACACATGCAGCCTATGGGTGGACTATACTCGGAGAGGGTACAGCGACCTGCGCGTCCAGAATAATACGTTTAGGATCCTGATGGGGCTGCCGAGGTTCTGCAGTGCCTCGGGTATGTCTGCTGATTCGAGGACTAACAGTTTTCAAACAATTATGCGCAAAAGATCTGTGTCTATGCTGTGCCGCATGAGAACCAGTACCAACAGGCTCCTAAACGCATTGGCAGATCGGTGGGACTCTCTGCTGCTGGAGCACTGGATACAGCTGCATACAGTCAAGTAGACAGCCTCCAGTAGCGGATAGTTTAAAATAAATTATTAGTTATACTAAATATAGATTAAGTAAAATTGTTACTAACAATTTATGGATTTAAAGTACGAAATAAAAGTTTATTATTATTATTATATCATAAAAAAATGTTCACTAAGACTAACACACATTCAGATAGACAGACAAAGCTTCTTTCTCCTTTATAACAGTACTATTTATTGTTAGTAGATTTGCAAAAACAACCTCACAGTTACCTATCTTTAAATCGCCTTAACCACCACAACAGTATACGCAATGGTGACCTTAATAGTATAATAATTAGGGGACATATTTCCATAGCAAGTCTAAAAGAAATTGATGTCATTCGCAAATACAGCAGTATCTTAGGTTATTTTTGATTGATACTTTCCTCACTTTGGCCTAGTTTGTTCATAGTTTGCTCACTTCATGGGCCATTCGTTGCGAGAAACTACATTGAAAGTCTAGTTTAAAATAACGCTTTATTTATTTAATTTCTTTACTTCACTTAAACAATTTTTTTTGTTATTTTTTAGGGCTTTATTATAAAATACAAAAAGCCACTAGGCAACCTTTGAGACATTAGGATCATTTAATATTAAGTAAAAAAAGTTAACTATCATCACATTCGTGTCACTTCCGTAGTAGTTTTTTTAATGAAGCAGTTTCTTATAATATTAATATTGGGTACGGTACAAATATAGAAAGTAAAAGAAGTAAAGTATCATCACGACCGGGGTGGTCAGATACCACGCTTATAAATAATACACATATATACATATGTATGCATGTATATAAATGTATGTAATATTAAGTTAATAACATAAATGTTTAATATTTTCATGCCGCTAGCGGTAGAATGCGTCGGAAATTATGTATAAGAACACATTATTATTTTGTACACTGTGTTCTGAAAAATAAAGTCATTTTGAGTTTGATTTTGATTTTGACAAATACTCAGTATTTTCAAGGCGCACAACTACTGACTTGTCTGCTGTTTTCTTATAATCTGCCGCGATACGAATCACGGACTAATCAGAAATCAGCACGCGATTACATTCACACACAACGCCACCTACTTTACAAAACCATATTGCTAATCATCTTAACTTATATATGAACAGTAGGATACTAATATAATAATAACTATGTTACATTAAAGGATAACATATACCGCAAATATCGATTATAATAGCATCTGTGTGTTGGAAACTAATGTCAGTTTTCAGTGCATAGTTACATTTAATTATTAAAAATCCAAAAAAAAAACAATTGACAAATTCAAATAGATAAAGAATCAATAAATATTTTAAGAACTTTTAAACGTATTAAAATTAAGTACAGTAGAGAATAGACCCATTTTTTTCTTTTAACCCAAACACGTGACACGATGGACCCGGCATCAGCAAGGTGACTTAATGGATTCCATATTTGACTTCAATACGTACATAATTTTAAACAAGACAATATCAACCCATTTTGTAGAAGAAAATTGTAGAAAAAAACGATAATATAACCTTTTTTTTTGACAAAATAATTTTCTCGCAACTTACATGATATAACTTTTGGCATTTTATAAGAAATTATAAGAAAAAAATATATTATTATTTTTGGCGACTATTGAGATATTTATATTAATGTGAGATATATGATAATATATTACAGTATTGTTAAGAAAACAAGTCATGAAAACAAGTGATTGGCCAGTTCCTCCCACTCAATCAGCGTTTTTTTTTTTTGTTTTTTTTTTTTTTATAGACGGTGAATCAATAAATCATCAATGATACGCCCCCTGCCTGAAGGGCCAACGCGGGTGGGGGTCGCATGCCCGACTCATCCGTGAAGCTTCCTAGTGAAGCCCCAGGGCGCCTACGGACTAAAATCCTATAAACCGTCTCCATCACACTGTTGGCCCTGTGTGCCTTTACAGCTAAGTCTGAGTCGTGGCTACGGAGTGAAGGCACTCGTTCGCCGCGTAAAAACTCAATCAGCGCGGCGGAGGCTGTTTAAATACAGTTGCAAGCGGCGACAACGAGCATTATTAATTTAAATTCCTGGACGATTTTTCAATGATACGACCCCAGCCTGAAGAGGCACCGCGAGAGGTCGCATGTCTGACTTACCGTGAGGCCTAAGGAGACCCCAAGGCGCCTACGGACTAAAACCCTATAAACCGTCTCTCTCTCACTGTTGGCCCTGTGTGCATTTACAACAAAGTCTGAGTCGTAGCTACGGAGTGAAGGCACTGCTACGCTATTCACCTGCTACTAATCTCGGAGTCCTAATCGCAGCCAGGCTCGTATACCTTTAATGGTTACCCCATGCCCTGTCCGTAGTTACGGAAAGCGAAATCAACCCACACAACAACACAGATTTCCAAGACAAGTCATCAAAAAATATTTCAAATTCGGCTGGATAAGCTCACAAGTCAAGGTACATATTGAAATATACTACTTAGTACATAATACAGTACCACTTATTCTAATTGACACGAGGTCTCAAGTAGTGCAGTTTATAAAAAAAGTTACAGTTACAACAAAAAACTTTTTCAATAAACCGTAAAATAGTTTTTTTATAGGACTCCCAAAACAGTCTAACATTTCATGCGTCAGCGAGTTTAACCAATTTAAATCGTATTAGGTTTGTTAAAAAATTGTTCACAGTAACTACCACAGCGGTAGATAAACCCACTTAGTCTGAGATCTAAGAGTGCTTGAACTTACCTTTCATCATCATCATCATCAGCCTGTCTCTCTCCACTGCTGGATATAGGCCTCATCTGGCGGAGGAACTGTAATGCATAATCCCGTACATGGTCTCCACTTTGGAACCCGTTTTCCTCTTTGTTTGGTTCTGCAGCAGATGTATTTAGCCTGTTGCCACTTCTTTATATGAAGATTACAGTTATGGGAAGGTAATTGTGAAATTCAGGTGGAATTAGTAATTAAGGAATACTAGGGTAATGCCGATTGGGCCCAAAAAAAATCCTGGTTTTGGGCTCCAACGTGCAATAAGTTAATAAATAAATTGTAAATAATTTGTCTCAATTTTGTACACATCTCGAATGATTTTTAATATCTATGTATAAGTATTTTACTGTTGTAGGTATTTAATATTATAACATAATAAAAATAAATATAAAATAATAATAATACTATATTTAATATAGTTTAAATTTGATATCGGCACTACCCTTAATCTCACACTCTCGAAAAGGTTAGATGTTCGACAATGCTTTGTAGACATTAATATTTGCCTTTGTACACTTATTATTGCAATAAATAATTTAATAATAATAATAAATATCTCAAAATGTCAGTTCTAAACAAACAACAGCATACAGTTTTTAAATTTTAATGTTGCTGACCCATGAATCGCCGCGGGACATAGTTAGTAACTGCATAACTCCGACAATTGAGTCTTTCGTGGTGTTAATATGGCATTACTGGATCCGTAGTCTAGGGGTTAAGACTGAAGAATTGGACACGAGGTTCGATTTCTGATCGAGAACAATAGAAAAAGGAATTTCAGCAAAATGTTTGCACCCACTTATTGAAGGAAAGGGGCCTTTGCAGGTCTACTGTCAGTACATTTTTGGCACGAGCTTCCAAGACGGCATTAGCAGAATCATACAAAGTAATTGGTTGGGTAGTAAGATGAGCTAGTGGAAGCCTGACACTATTCTTCTTCCATTTTGCTCACGCACAAAGGACACATCATCCGGCGTTTATGGTACCTAGATGCAACAAATGGCTACATCCCTATCGTACTTCCCATCCGCAGTGAAAACACTGCCCAGATATGTAATTCCAATTACTTGTTTCATCATCGATCTTTATCGTCACGGTTGTCGTCCTTCTTCTTTCAAACACTAGTACCTTGGTTTTTCTCGCATTCTATTTTGGCCAGTGTGGCGAATTTTTTATTGGTATTGGTTAATAATCATCCATAGGAAGCTAAAGGAACACTTGGATTTGTCTCGGTTACATTTTTTTATTAAATCAAGGTTAACAGTAAATGAAGAATAATGGCTGGATGCAGTTAGCAAGGAACAACCTGAAGCTGGAGCCATAGTAACGTAAGCTTAATGCTATATAGATGCAGCTGTATAGCATTGTCATTGAGTATTTTATTTAAAAAATATATATATATAAGTATTGTCACTTATGAACTAAAAAATAAAAATAGAAATATAAATTTAATTGTCCAATTTAAAATAAAAATAAAAACAATAGCGTCATGTCATAGCGTCTAAAATAGAAAGAAAGAAAGAAAACAGTTTATTTTTCACAATAAAAACACAAGCAGTAAAAAAAAATACAACAAACAAGATAGTGTGGTAACAAATAGGGAATCAGCTCAGCAATAAGCAGCAACACTCGGTCACAGCGCTGATTTTCAGCTAATCCCTCACAATGATATACCTAAATATAAATAACATAATAAATAAATATAAAACTACTAAAAATATTCTACAATAAATATAATAATGATTTCTGTATCAAAATTAAAAAAGAAGCAATATTAATAAAAACTTGTTTTCAAATAAATAATATAATATACATACAACTTGGCTAATTATAAATTATAATAATATAAATAGATAATATTAATAAGAGTAATGTAATAAAATGCAATTAATTAATAAAATTATGTGACATGCAGCTGTAGAGAGGCGTTGTGAATGAAGGCCGAATTCTCCAGAAAATTCTGGAAGGCCAATCTCCAACAGTGCAGGTCTAGGACTCTGTGTTCTAGGGGCTGAGATGATGATGATATGCTTCTTCTATTTAACTGTTGTTATAAAAGATTAAAATGTTGACGTCATGATCAAACCTGGGTTGAACAACATATCTGGCAAATTTTATTACTATCGATTACGTAATATAGGCGAGAAGACGTACATAGAAAGAGACAAAGTCTTAAGTCTAGTACGCTAGAGACATCGACAAGCTACTACTTGTTTTTTTTTTATAGACGGTGAATCGATAAATCATCAATAATACGCCCACTGCTTGAAGGGCCAACGTGGGTGGGGGTCGCATGCCTGAGTTATCCGTGAAGCCTCCTAAGGAGGCCCCAGGGCGCCTACGGACTAAAACCCTTTAAACCGTCTCTCTCTCACTGTTGGCCCTGTGTAAAGGCTTACAGCTAAGTCTGAGTCGTGGCTACGGAGTGAAGGCACTCGTTCGCCGCGTCAACTACTTGTTATGAGGGCTTGGCTAAATGCCCAAAACCGCGTGGTTTCTGATCAGACTTTCGAAAAAATCAAAAATTAAAATAAAATATATAATTGCTAGTGCTAGTAAAAATGATTATAGATAGATATAAAAAAAAAATATGGTAGAGAAAACTTTCTTAAACCACACAGGAGGGATTACGGTCGTAATGATACTATTTCAAACCACAAACTGCAGCCGACAACAAAAGCTGTTAGTCAATTATAACATGTTACACAACAACTTTCCAACTTTTTGGTTTCAAAATTTGCTTTGACAATTTCTAGGTTTATCGTTCATCCGTTTGCGTAGAATACTCTGAAATCCGCCAAGTAGAGGTCGCGCGATAAAAGATGAACACAACAATATATTAACAAATTATTTGTTAAAAGTAAAGTATGATCACGACCGTTTCCCTTTCCGGGTGGTCAGAAACCACGCTTATAAAGAAGCGGATTCACATTTAGCCAAATTTACTATATGCCAATCATAACAAGTGGCAAGCTCGTCGATGTCTCCAGCGTATTTAATATAAAAATATTAATATTTTTTTTATTTGTAAAACGTGCATAAACTATTTGTTGAAAGAAAGAAGAAGGCAGAAGCATCTGTCTGTATGTACATTATTTTATATTTTGTGTGCAATAAAAATATATATTATTATTATTACAAATAAATATTTACATTCTTACTCACTCAAGTGAGTTCATCCCATAATAACCTACTTAAAATCCCTCCCCACTCTTCCAGCAGATATTCAGATTCCTTTACTGTATCTGCAGCTCGCCAGTGGAACAGACTTCCGTTAATTATCAGACAAGCACCAACTCTTAAAAAATATAAAAGAATTACAATATTAAATAAACTATATTAAATAAAAATCTAAATTTAACCTAAAACATAATAATAATACATAAAAAATAAAAATACATACTTACAAAAAAAATAGCTCCTCCAAAATATTTAAAGATAACTTATACAAATACTTACTTCATAAACATAATAATTCGCCATAACTCACTTATTACATATATGAATATATATGTATTTTATATTTATTTGTTTACGTATGACATTTATTTATGTATAAGTATAGTTCTTATATGTATGTAATTAATTTGTGTTTTATATAGTAATAAATAATTTTAAGTATCTATTTTCTTCGTAACATTCTGCACCCGCCTATTACATAGATATGTCACAAAGGTTAGTTGATAGTTTGGTTTTGTACAATAAATAATTTATTATTATTATTACCAGGCAGGCCATAAATCCAGTGTGGTGAGAGGAAATGAAGAGAACAGAATTGTGAGTAGAACGGAGAGACTTATCATGGAATGAAGAGAGATAGGCAAATTTGTTCTCGGTGTCACAGGCTCGTTGAGAATAGAAAATAGTAAGGAGATAATTCGAAGATTCCTGCGACAACGAATTGATAGCTACTTTTATTTTGTTCGATACTCAGATATGTGGTCGTATTTGCAAAAGCAGAAGATGAACCTGATACAGGGAATGAGTAACTGCACCATCTTGTTAACACACAATTAGACCTCTACCGCTTAAACAATAAAGAGATAGATGCGAAATAAAATATATAATTTAATTTAAATGTAAATAAGCTGAAACTCAATTACTAAAATTCACAGCCAAAAACACAACTCTGGCGGATTTAATCAAAGTAAATCGTAATAAACGTAGCGTGTAATGAAACATATCTGCGCTATATATCGTAGGTAATCTGACAACCAGTCCAACCTTAAGGCACAGACAAACATTTTAACACATGCAAATGATCATACAGTCAGTACTATTCGAAATTACACAATGAATACACAATAGAGAATAATTAAAAGAGTAAAGTAAAAAGTATAGTATTATCACGACCGTATCCCTTACGGGGTGGTCAGAAACCACGTCTATAAATAAGCGGATTCACATTTAGCCAACTTTACTATAGGCCAATCATGACAAGTGGCAAGCTCGTCGATTTCTCCAGGGTACCAAACTCGAGAAATATCACAAATAAATTAAATATTAATTACCTGTATTTATTTAGATTAATAAATGTTTTTGTGGCCCGACCAGGAATCGAACCCGGTACCTCCGAGTCTAAATCCACGGACTTAACAGCTAGACTACGAAGACACTAATTAATGTTATCATTAAAAAAAATGTACAATAAATTAATAATAAAATTAAAAAGTATAGTATCATCACGACCGTATCCCTTACGGGGGGGGTCAGAAACCACGCTTTCATAAGAAGCTAGTACACATATAGCCAACTTTACTACTCATGACAAGTGACAAGCTCGTCGATGTCTATAGCATACCAGACTCGCATTTCCCCGCTGCACAGCTATGCTGATTTTCTGCCCAAAAAACTGACAGCATCTCACATGCAGCATTAACAAGCCGCTTAGACAGTTCTTTAAATTCATTGCCAATAAATATCGTACTCCAAAACAGAAAAAAATGTGTCTTCTTGCATTATTTCCTGAGCAACTTAAGAAGGTTTTAGCTTTACATCCTTCTCGCTCGCACATCCAAGAATTTAAAAAAAAATACTTGTCTGGTTTCTGACCACCCCGAAAGTCGTGATGATACTTTACTTTCTCTTTGAAAATGTTCGTACGAGCGAGAGGGAGGCAACCCTCTTAAGGTAAAAGACGTATAAAACCAAATTTTAATATTTTTTTTACAGTTCTTGTTTACATTTATTTCAGTATTGATTAGAATGAAGTATAGTCTAGATTACTTGAGCAAAAATATGCCTGCGTAATCGGCCGCATTTCTTCAACCAGCCGGCCATGGGTGCTCCAGACAAAAAGGTCCTGTTCACATAGGCGCCCGGTTTTTGCTTGCCATCATTCGTGACAAGGGTTTATGAGGGATGCCCATTAATCCACTCTGTTTAGGATACTTTTTATTCGTGTTTATGATGGTTATGTACAATAATATTATTCATAATGGTTCGCGCCTGATCCAGAACCTTCCAGCTAACTATGTTTATGCCTGTTAAAAGTTCCTTTAAATATTATTACAAGGAAAATACCATCTTTTCTCTTTTACTATTTATTTCAGACAGACATTGACATAAGATAACAAATTAGACATTATTCTTTTATACAAACAATTATAAGTAAAACGTAGTTTACCATCCAACACCCTCCCTTAAACTATGTTCACTTATAATAAATGAAAATACAGAATTATATAACACAATATACATATTACCCTATAACTTAGAATCAATATAAAACAAAACAATAACAATGACTTATTCTAATAACCCTAAACACATTTTTTTAGCACAAAATATATTCTTGGGACCAGGCAATGATTTTGTAAATATATCGGCTATCATCTCTTTTGTAGATAGGTATTTGATAACTATTTTACCGTCTAACACTACCTCCCTGATATAATGATATCGAATATCTATATGTTTAGTTTTGTTATGACATATTTTATTACTAGCTATTTTATGTGCTGATTGATTGTCGTTATACATAATTACTGATTTATTAGCATGTGGTATCATTTCATTTAATAAACCTCTTAAATAAACACCTTCTTTGGCCCCTTGTGCCATGGCTACATATTCTGCCTCTGTAGTAGAAGTTGCCACACTACCTTGTTTTCTACTCTCCCATGATATCGGATTATTTCCTAACATATAAACGAATCCTGTATATGATCGCCTATCACTTCCATTGCCCCAATCAGCATCCACATACCCTTCTAATTGTAATTCTTTACCTGACTTACTATAAACTAAACATACATCTTCTGAACCTTTTAAATATCGTAAAACTCTTTTTGCACAACGCCAATGCGTTTCATCATAACAGGTATTAAATTGAGACAAAAAACTTACAGTATGAGAAATATCTGGTCGTGTATTCACAGCCAAAAACATTAAAGATCCAATCAAATTTTGATATGGTAGTTCCTCCGGACAATTGCCCTTTTCCAATTTTAAACCTAATTCCATTGGAGTTTGTACTGATTTACAATCACTCATGTTAAACTTGCGTAATAAACTTTGAATATAGGTGTATTGATCTAAAAATATTTTGCCATTCGCTCTTCGCATTCTCATACCTAAAACATTTCTAGCTGGTCCTAAATCTTTTAATCTAAATTTATTAGTCAATCCTCTCTTTAATCTTTCTTTCTCAACTTCGTCATTACCAAATATATATATATCATCTACAAATATAGCTATTATTAAAGATAAACCATTCTTAAAACTAATATACATACATGGCTCGAGTTTTGACTGCTGGAAACCTAAACTATTGAGTTCTCTATCAATCTCACGATACCAAGCATTTGACGCTTGTTTTAGACCATAAATAGCTCTATCTAACTTACAAACTTTGTGTTCTTGTCCGGGAATGACAGCGCCCTCAGGTTGATACATATAAACTTCTTCATCCAATTTTCCATGAAGAAAAGCAGTCATAACATCGCAATGTTCTATAAACCAATCATTCTCAACTGCCAAACAAAATAACATTCTTAAAGTGGACATCTTTACAACAGGTGAAAAAGTTTCGAAATAATCCACACCAAATTTTTGTGTATAACCTTTTGCAACCAGCCTTGCCTTATATTTAGTAATTTCGCCATCACTATCCCGTTTAATTTTAAAAACCCATCTGTTTTTTATAGGTTTTTTACCTTGTGGCAAATCCACCAATGTCCACGTATTATTAAATTCTAGCGATTTAATTTCCTCTGTCATTGCATCACGCCACTTTACACAATCACTCCGACGTAAAGCATCGTCTACACTACTAGGTTCATCATCTAACATTTCCTCATTAGTCACATGATAAAGATAATAGTCAGGAAATAATTTTGGTCGTCTATCGCGTAGTGGATACCTTCTTTCAACAACTTGATCATTATCTAGGCTATTATTTAATGCAGACTCACCTGTTTCATCATAACTCTCTATAACATCAACCTGCTCACCCTCTCTCATTTCAACCTGCTCATGCGTTACTGGTTCATCATCTATATCTGAAAAACTTACTTCTAAAAAATTATTTGATCTTTCTTTATTTAATAATCCAGGAAATTCATCTTCAATCATATATACATCTCTAGCTATAACAATTTTTCTTGGATTATTAATATCAATTAATTTATATCCTTTTGTTTCATTTGTATACCCAACAAATAGCATAGGTTTACTTTTAGGATCTAATTTTAATCTTTTTTCTTTTGGAATATGTACATATGCTGCACAACCAAAAACTCTAAAATAACCTATATCCACCTTTTTTCCTGTCCATACTTCTTGTGGCGTCTTCCCATTACTGCTCTTGTACAAATCCTATTTTTGACATGTATGACAGTATTTATTGCTTCTTCCCATAAATATTTAGGTAATCCAGATTCTTGTAACAACGTTATAGCTTTATCTAAAATAGTTCTATTTGCTCTCTCGGCAACGCCATTCTGTTGAGGTGTGTAAGGAACAGTCTTTTGGTGTATAATGCCATTTTCCTCTAAAAAGTTTTTTAATTTTACATATTCTGTGCCGTTATCAGTACGTAAACATTTTATTTTCTTACTTGTATTATTTTCGACGAGACTTTTGAATAATTTAAATAAATTTGGCACTTCACTTTTGTGTTTCATAAAATATCCATAAGTTTTTCTGGAATAATCATCTATAAATGTAAGTAAATACCTAGCTCCACTAATAGATTCCACTTCAAATGGTCCACAAACATCCGAATGAATTAATTCTAATAATTCAGTTGCTCTTTCGCCTACATGATGAAAAGGCAATTTTGTCATTTTGCCTATTAAGCAAGCTTTACATCTCTTATCGTCTCTTATGACATTATCATAATTCATTCCTGTCACCATAGTCTTCAAAATTTCCATTCCTGATTTATTCAAATGAGTTAATCTTCTATGCCAAAGCATTTGTGTGTCTTTTATAGTTGTAGTTAAATAAGCATAATCACGATCGCTATTTTGTTCTATTTCGTAAATTCCTCCAACATTTTTCGCAGTCGCTATTTCAATACCAACTTGTGTTAAAATTTTACATCCTTCTTTATTAAAATTAACATTCAGTCCCTGCGTTATAAGACTGCTGACAGATAGTAAATTAGTCGTCAATTCTGGAACATACAACACATCAACTATCTTATTCATTTTCCCATTTAAATTAAGAAGAACATCTCCAGCACCTTCGCTATATATTGAATAATTATTTGCCAGCACAATTTTACGACAATTATAGTGGAAATTTATCATATTCTGTTTAGTATTAGTCATATGAATACTACAACAACTATCAACATACCATTTATTCGGTTTCAGCTCATTTTTCATAGTCGATGACAACGCATGCATAGTGCTATTAGATTCCAAATTATTACGGGTATATCGGTTGTAAGCTCTGTTAGGACAAACTGAAGCTTTATGCCCATGGCCATTACACTTGTAGCAAATAAACGGCTGTTGTTGGAAATTTAGAAAATTATTATTTTTACTGTAACACGCAACTTGTTGTTCCTGTCCTGAATTCTGTCTATTTGCTTCTTGAATAAGTTTGCATTTTAATTGTTCTAACTTAATTTCTCCGCCACTATTATCTATTGCCATTACCATCGGGTCATAATGACTATTTAAACCGCTCAGTATTATTGATATGAGCCAATCATCGGAAACTTTAGAATCAATCTCACTTAGTTGATGTGCAAATGTGACTACAGTTGAAATATATTCCTCCATTGACCTAAAATTAACTAATTTGCATTCCCACAATGACCTCTGTAATTGTATTCGTCTTCCCCATCCTTTATCTTCATAAGCATGTTTTAAATTATTCCATGCCTGTTTAGCCGTCTTGGCTTCATATATATGTGAAAAACAAATCGATTCAACCAACATACATATCGTAGTTCGAGCTTTCCTGTCAACATCGGGCTCAACAATATCATTATCATTTATCGGCAATATTGCCATCCACCAATTTTTATTTTCTAAATAATTTCTTACCTGGAATTTCCATTCCTGGTAGTTTGCTGTTCCATATAATTTACGTATTCCTGCTATGCCGTGTGCAGAATTGTCAGTACTAAATTCATCCATTTTTATTCTCAAATATTATTTTTATATTTTATCGATACGTATTTTTACGCCAGAAACGTGGCTGGGCCCATAACCTGTTAAAAGTTCCTTTAAATATTATTACAAAATACCATCTTTTCTCTTTTACTATTTATTTCAGACAGACATTGACATAAGATAACAAATTAGACATTATTCTTTTATACAAACAATTATAAGTAAAACGTAGTTTACCATCCAACAATGCCAAAGGCCCGGGCCAAACGCGAACAAAGGCCGTCAACACTGTATTTGAATTTTTATATGTATATAGCAAAAATGCTGGTAACGAGCAATCCGGACACAGAGCTACGATATCGGAAATAAAATAGGATGGGTCATAAAGAATATATGCTACCTTTTCACAACTTGACTATCACCTATCCTTCATGATTATTAGTTATTCGTTATCACAGCTGTCCGCGGAGAACAGAACGGCGCGTAAACGGGAAACGACTGGCGAAAATACTCCGAAATTGAGCGAAAGAAATGAAATTAGCAGCAACTAACCTTTTGTTCCGTGTCTCGAATGTCGATAGAATTCTTGTAGTTTTAATATCCTACGCGTCGTGATAAGCTCGGTGCCGACGAGGATCACAGCATAAATACGAAACACAATGACAGAAAAAATAATATACACGAAATTTAAGAGCAGCGATGTGCTTCGCGACCATCGTGATAGTTCCACTACTATTCATCAGAAGGCGTTGCGTCCGGCAGAAACGTCAACGACAGGAAGTTCGCCGAGCACAGTCGCTATCGCCCACCAGGGGGCGTCGGGTCGGCGGACGGTCACCCACACGAGTGCGCCGGCGCACAAAGGCGTTGCCGCCAATATTCAAATCAAACGACTCAAATAATGAAGTATCCAACAGCGCGTCTTCCAGAAGAATCAATCACGGTAGATCATAGACTTTTCACTGAATCGGGCGCGACGTGCGGCTGGCGTTTCAAGCAATGAAGCTTATAAAGAAAACTATTTTCTGCTAGTCCACAAGTGGGTACTTCTCGTTGCAAATTAAATTGATAAACATTCAAATATTTGAAGTAACGTGGCGCCATCTAGTGGTGGCATACTTGGTTATTGGAAATGGAGGGAATTTTGGATTGCTTATAATTAACTGATTCAACTATTATAAATATAAGTTAAATATTGAGATAGCTGGAGTTAGTGTGCAGTGAAGTAAGTCTTGTTTCAAGCAGTGTTATTTTCATATAAATATCACCATTGCAAGCTTTCAATATTAGTTCTCCTTGAAAGTAAAAAATTGCATTTGATATCATTGCAAATGGCAAATACTTACAACGAGAACAACAAAAAAAAAACTCATATGAAAAAATACCCTACATTGAAAGTTAAAGAAAACAAGATAATAATAATAAACCGATTTTATTATTTATAAATATATATATGTTATTTAACAGACAAAAAAAAATACTCGTATGAAAAAATACACTACATTGAAAGTTAAAGAAAACAAGATTAATAAATAAACCGATTTTATATATTTATAGTTTTTTTTTTGGCATATATACATATAGTTTTATTTGTTGGTTTCGATTCCTGATCGGGACACTATAAAATTTATTAATTTAAATTAATAAATAAAATTAATATTTAATTTATTTGTGATATGTTTCGAGTTTGGTACGCTAGAAACATCGACGAGCTTGCCACTTGTAATGATTGACTAATGGTAAAACTGGCTAAATGTGAATCCAGAATGAAGGGAAACGGTCGTGATGAAACTTTTTTATACTTAGTTTATATTTTTCTTAGTTGATTCTATAATTTATTGGCTTTGTCAAATATCAAGAGCTAACAAAACTGTAGTTATAATTAGTTTATCCTGTTTTTAAGACAAAGTCCATGGTTACACCAGACATAATCTCGCTTTCGCGGCACACAGAAATGATTCCCCATTTTTTGCGAAAGCTCACGCGTGTAGTAGTGGGAAACGTCGGGAAATTCCTCCATTCCCCGCATCCGTGTCGAAAACTTGTTCCAAGTATGTTTGCGGTAATTTACCTATGTTATCCATCCATATTATGACATATATATGACAACAACTTATCAATACTCAAGGAGCTCAAAGTCACTACCAGGGTCTCTCCCATCTGCCTGCAACGAGTCCTTGAGTATTTTGGTCATATAGCCCGTAAAAGCTCTGGCAATCTGGAAAGGTTAGTAATCACGGGAAAAATTGAAGGCAAAAGACCCCGTGGCCGGAGCCCGCCACGCTGCAGCTGGTCAGACCAGATCCGCACCACACTTCACACCCACGTCCACGAGGCCCTGCATGCCGCCGTGAGCAGACCTGGATGGCGCAGCATCGTCCGGGATAAAGTGATCCGAGCAGGGAGTCACGACCCTCAGCATTGAGGAAAACGACCCAAGGAGGAGGATATGACAACAATGGTTGTATTCACAATAATTTTTGTTATTATTTATTTGATAAGGTTCAACATAAAGTCAACATGGCATGTGACTTCAGCTATCTTAAGGTTTCTTTTGCTGACCTATATACCTAATAAATAATATTTATTTTGGCCTATTATTAACCCATTAGTTCAGAAAAATCGATGATTTGGCAACATTTGATTGTGTTTTTCGGTTTAATGGTACGTAAGCAAGTCAAGGTCAATATTATCAATATTTTTGGTAGGCAGACTCTCGTAGTAATTTTGTCCAGTCTGCTGGGTCGGGAAAGTATCCACCGTTCGAGCCAATAAACCCAGTAAAGTGTATCCACACATATCGGGATCAGGCTTGAATTGCCGTCATGTCCAGTCAAGCCGGCATAGTGTTAGGTACTGATGTCAGTCATGAGTGTCTGATTCCAGTTGCTAACATTCATGGATCTCGCTCCCCACTTACCATTAGGTATATATATATATATATCTTTATTCACGTAAATCTATTTTATACCCAGGAATTTGTGACACATCATGTTAGTGGATTTGAAAGAGTAAGGTGTTAGCAGAAGACTATTAATATTATTATTTACTAGGCAAAAAGGACTCTATAGTAAAAATACTAAAATTTAAAACATCCCTAAAGTATCATCACGACCAAGTCCGTCACAAACTTTTATTTATTTTTATAAAAAGAGACCGGATTGGTGTAAATAGCTTTCCAATTACCGCTATATAATTGATTTTTTTTTTAATATTAAAATTAATATTGTAGTATGTTATCCTTGTATGTTGTACCGAGATCAATCTGCGTGGGTAATGCCATTCTTGAAATTGTACAAAAGTACGTCTACCTTGGACAGACTGACAGACTATGCAATTAGGCGTGGCCAACTTCAGCAAAGAAGCCGACAGACGCATTCAGCTAGGATGGGCCGCATTCAGGAACCTGCGCCACATGTTCTAAAGACGAGAGTTTTCAACCAGAGCGTTCTTCCAGTGCTGTCGTACGGAGCAGAAATATGGACACTGACAGTGGGTCTCGTCCACAAATTTAAGGTCGCTCAGCGGGCTATGGGGAAAGCTATGCTTGGTATTTCTCTGATGGATAAAGTCAGAAACGAGGACCGATATAGCCTTCAAAATTAGTAAGCTGAAGTGGCAATGGGCTGGACATGTCTGTCGTAGATCCGATGAACGATGGAGTAGACGAGTTCTGGAGTGGAGACCACGTACGGGAAGACGCAGAGTGGGTCGACCCCCCGCTAGATGGACAGATGACCTGAGGAAGGTCGCTGGTGGGGGTTGGATGAGAGTGGCAAGAGATCCTGTGAAGTGGCGAGCCATGGGGGAGGCCTATATCCAGCAGTGGAGAGACACAGGCTGATGATGATGTTATCCTTAAGAGATATATATTGTATTGTATGTATATATGTATGTTTATGTATGTGTATGTATATATATTGTATTGTATGTATGTATTTATGTGTGTATATAATTTACATATTGTTTATTGCTTACAATGTGATCGTTTAGTTATAATATATTGGATTTTTACTTGCACCTATCGTTCACTTTAAATGCTTTATCTGTCCCTAAGGTTGGCTGTCAGAGAATGACTAGCGGCATTAAGTCCGCCCCTTGTACATAGTGCAATAAAGTTTTAAATAAATAAATATTCCATAAGCTACATTTTTATAGACCTATATAAGTTACAGAATTCCACCATACATTATTTTGTTATATCTCAAAGACGTTTTCGGTGAAAGCTCCCACACGGTTTATATTTTTCCGTCACCTACAACAAATATAGTTAATATAGACAAAAACTCAACAAATTATATACTAGAACCGTCCTCGAGAACCACTCTATCCATTGGTGAAAGCAGCATGAAAATCGGTGCAGTGATTTTTGAGTTTATCGCTAACACACAGACAGACGCGGCGGAGGACGTTGTTTTATAATATAATAATAATAAATATAATAATAATAAAAAGCGTTTATTTATTAAATAAGTGGTACATTATAAAATAAATAAAAAAATAAATATTTCCAGACAGGTCACACAGCGCCATCTAATTTCCGTGGTAAGCTATGAGGCTTGTGTTACGGAAACTAGATGGTTGATAAACTACATATTATACTTTTTTTTTGTAAATATATACATATTATACATATAAACACCCAGACCGAGACAAATTATACAATGTACAACTTGCCCCCGGTGGGAATCGAACCCACGACCTCCCGATTTCACGGCAACGTTTGTCACCACTAGACCACGGAAGCGGTAGATTATATTATATATATATTATAGATAAAAAAAACTCTTTTGCATTAGGTACACTATCAATTGTTGGTTTGATTCACTGATACCATTTAACTGGTATAGTGAAGTGGTGTTTTATATTATGTAAATAGTTTTTTATGAATAATTATCTTTATATATCTCGCCTATGTAAATACATTTGAATGCTTTAATTTTTGGGCAATAAATATCTAAATATTGAAGCTATTAAGTTTTATATATTAGTCTTGTAAAAAAAGGCATGTAAGTCCCACAGCGGCAATACACATGTCTCAGAAAAAATGGAGCCAAAATACAATCAAAAACTAAAACAGTTGGCAAAATTAAACATTAACAAATATGGGACCACCACCCCCGAGGAGTTGCGGAAAAAAGGCGATGTTTGGTAAGCCTCACTTGGTTAATAACCCATTTTGACCTGCAAATTTTGACCTAGTTCCCGATTGACCCGTCAAATATCAATCTGGTAATGACGAACGCTATTCTTGGCTACTGATTCTATATTATTCCATAATTATTAGATAGACAAAACAACGTGTAGTACCTAATTGAATAAAAATAAATTAAATAATTTTCCCTACCCTAAAACTAAAAAAGTTAAGTATCATCACGACCGTATCCCTTCCGGTGTGGTCAGAAACCACGCTCACAAAAAAGCGGATTCACATTTAGCCACATTTACTATATGCATGTCATGACAAGTGATAAGCTTGTCAATGTCTCTAGCGTACCAAACTCGAGAATACCACAAATCAATCAAATATTAATTAAGATTACTTAATAAATGTTATTGTTACTCGACCAGGAATCGAACCCGGTACCTCCGAGTCGAAATCCACTGACTTAACCGCTAGACCACGGCGGCAGTTGAGACCCTTCGAGGAGTTCCGTAATAGTAAAAATGCCCCGATAAGACTGCACGATTCTAATTTGGTGCATTTTTTTCAGTAAGTGGTGCAATGATTTTGCGGGAACTCCTCCGCACTAACTTCCACTGCCTAAAGCTGAGTATTAGCTTATAATTTGTGTTTTGTTTTCGTTTTTTTTAAGGTACCAAATTTGTGCAATTTTTATGTTTCCTTTAAAAAGAGAAAAATGTATAATTTTATTTTAGAAGTCATATTTTTATTTTGTAAATTTGATAGTTTTTGTTATTTTTTTTTTTGTTTTAACAGTTTTTTTTTATTTCTTCTTCTTTTTATATTGGTGAATGCTGTGACACCTAATTGGTACATATATTAGATAAGTTATAATTATAGTGTGTTATAGTCAGTTTTTAATTTACAATTTAAAAAATGTTAAAATAAGAAGGCAAATCCATATTAACCCTACCCAAGGGATTTGACCCTTTCGCCTTTCCTAACCCTTTAGCCTATAAAGAACAATTTGTATGGCTTTGGAGACTTTTTATAAATTTAAAATAAATAGTTCTAGAAAATATAGATGGCATTAAGTTTCTTGGTTTTATTTGGGATATTCTTTTCGCTTAATACGAGTTATAAAGAAGTGAATTCGGGTCGTTACTCGATTTTCTCCATCCCTAACCCCAACATGCAGGTCTGGCGCCCTGTGTGTGCTTCTAGTGTGCCTCTATGCATTATTTTTCTCATAAAAATATTACAAAGTTTTTGATTAATACAAATTAAATCAAATTTAAATCAAATAATCTATATTTTTAAACAGTTATACATAAGTTTCAATCAGGGTCCTGAACAAGGGTCTACGGGACGCCTGGATCTCTCGACAGCCTGCACTTGCGATCACAAACAATATTGCAAAACATTAGGCGCTTGCAGATAAAAAGACTATTAACTAATAATACAAATTATATAAAAAGAGAAGGTTTTAATGTGTTTAATGTATGTGTATGAGTGCGTGTTTTGTGTGAGTTTGTATTTGCGTGTGTGCGTTTGTTTTTTAATTTTAATTTAAAGAAAAATAACTATAAAGAAAAATATTCACCCATGATTTGTTCATGAGGCAGTGTGCCAAAAACATTTGCAGTATTCCCCCGCGGCACATTAGGCGCTTGCAGGTAAAAATACTATTAACTAATCATTTGAATAGGTACTTAATAATATAAATTATATAAAAAGAGAAGGTTAAAATGAGTTTAATTTGTGTGTGTGTGTATGAGTGCTTGTTTTGTGTGAGTTTATATTTGTGTGTGTGAGTTTTTTTTTTTTTATTTAAAGAAAAATAACTATAAAGAAAAATATTCATGAGATTTCATGAGGCAGTGTGCCAAGAACACTTGCAGTATTCCCCCGAGGCACAGCGATGCTGATTTGCTGCGCGTAAAACTGCCAGCCCTCTTATCACATACGACCAGCCACTTAGACTGTTGTTAACAGAATTTCTTATTTGCTGCAGCCCCAGCCCTGACAGATGTGACCGAGCACTAGTAGCAT
The DNA here is from genome assembly GCA_910589645.1 of Tinea semifulvella. Classification (NCBI taxonomy): domain Eukaryota; kingdom Metazoa; phylum Arthropoda; class Insecta; order Lepidoptera; family Tineidae; genus Tinea; species Tinea semifulvella. The sequence goes on from OU342604.1 coordinate 6,073,510, forward strand.
CCCACACCAAGACAACATGGCCTTTTACCATCACTACGAGAAATTCATCATATGGATGCATCCAGAACCGAATGGGATCTCGGCAGTAATCAAAGCTTGGCAGATTACATTGTTAATAGAACCTTGGAACAGATTTTAAAAAAAATCTACACTATTCAGAGCTTGTTTTCATTGATGATTGCTGGTAATGTAGACAATGTTAGTATAGGAAGTAGCATTGTTCTTTTAGGTGAAATAAAACAACAACAATATTTGACAAACAAAACCATTAATATTTATTTACTATTCCTATACACATATAAACCTATTTAGGCAAATGACGCTAATAGATTTTAAATCTGCTAGTAAAAGAGTAGCAGCTTAACTGATTCCAGTGACCTGTTAATATTGTACGGGTAACTTACTGAGAAAGGAATCAGCAAGCAAAACTCAGTTTATAGAACTATCTACCATAGCAACAACAATAACAATAATGATAAATTTCTTATCACGTGACTGCCCCACGACACAATGTGTGGTAGAGAAGATTTCAATTATAAGAAAGAAAGAAAGAAAAATATTTATTTGCACACAACAGCTAATACAATAATAAAAGATGTAAAAAAAATTATAAATAAAATTACCAACAAATAAACAAAAAATAGACAAGATAAATACATAAAAAATAAATGAGTGAGCTGCTGCGACAAACAGGCACTCAGGTCAGCATAGGCTGCAACATTTCTGCTGCAGCGCTGATTTTTACTGAGCCCCATGAATCAAATAAAATTACACAAAAATAAATTTATATACGGTGCGACGGTTTGCCTAAATTTTTCTTTTAACCATTATCGACACATGTAAAAACTACAACGAGGAAATGCGGCGAGCGTTTTAGGTACCCTCCCTCGTGGTAAGCCCTTAGTTTATTTTGTAGAATAGTTTTAATTTCATAGGTATTTTAGTTTAATTTTATTTATAATTAGTTTTTTAATCTATTTTATTTTAATATTTTTGTATCTACTTCGAATAAACTACACAAATATGTGTGATTATGTTAATGTCAACTTGGATCGTTCTATTTGTATAGTGCTGCTAATTAAATTTTACTCGAACCTTTGCGTTTTGAGTTACACAAAATGAAATCTCGAAGCGCAATAGATTATTTGTCAAAAATGTTCAGTAACAGATTGCAAATAAAATGCGCAAATTATTTAAGTTTTTTTTTTCAATGTCAATTGAAACTGAACAACAATGTAAGCGAAGGTTGACATTGCCAGTCTGATAGGCAAAAGTGCATTTAGGGTAAACATATCAAATATGGTAAAACGGTGGTCTTCATAGTTCAGCATACACTTCATTTTTCGAGCTACTTCGTGTTCAGGTCCTAAAAAAAAAATTGACATTGTACAGAATGCATCAGTTTTAAATATGTAATTTATTCATATCAGAGTTCATAACCGAGTTGGGATCATCAAATTACAAGTGTTTTGAAAAATTTGATGCTTTTCATAGAGTAATTCGCGTCTATAATACGGGAGTTCATAGCGCGGGAAAACCGCAAAAAATAAATAAACTGGAACTGATGCCCCATCGTCATCATCATCATCGCAGCCCCTAGTACACAGACTCCTAAACCTCCACTATTGAAGTGGGGCCTTCCAGTTTTTTTTTGGATAATTTGGCCCACACTTGTCCCGTTAACAGCGCGGGAAAACCAGAAACAAATTTATCATTTTCCATAATTATGGAAAATGTTAATTTTTTTAGTTTTTCATATTCTAGCACATGTGACCTTGTGCTCACCGATGGTAAGTGGAATTCAGACACTCATGACTGACATCAGTCCCCCACACTATATCGGCTTGACTGAGCACGACGGCAATTCGAGTCTGATCCCGAAACGTGTGGATACACTTTACTGGGTTTATCGGCACGAACGGTGGATACCTCCCCGCCCCAGCAGACTGGGCAACTTACCACCATCAGTCCGCCTACCATCTATTTGTTGTTTTCGTTGAATTTGCAATGATGTAAAATGATTGGCATTTAATTTCAAGGAGAACTAATATTGTAAGCTAGCCATAGTGATATTTATATTAAATTATTTTAGAATTCGGCAGCGTAGTGTGAAGCCATTAGTATGCAGTGCACATATCCCGTTTGGAAAAACTACAAAATTCCTGAAAGCATTAGAATACCGCACTGGGAACGAGTTCTTAAGTTAGAAGGTTGCATCTGAACGTCATAAGGTTAAATCTTTGCAAAGTCGCTGTTTTTTAAATGATACAAAACAGTGAATAGTCACATAAAGAGTCTACTCTTTTAGACAATGTCACGTTTAGAGTTCCTCGACTTACCTCATGTTCTAAAGACTTGTTTATTTTCTCATTTGATAAACAAAAATTATGCAAAAAACACCCTTTAAGACGATCAGTAAAACTATATAATGATTGCTTGGTTGAGACGTGAAGCTATTTGCTTGCTCTAAGTCAGTGTATATATGGTTGAAACACTGTTCGATAAGAAGATGTGACGTCACTTCCCGAATGCATTTGTCGTAGTTGGCTAAGCCCAATTGGATTGTGTATCTAACGTAGACGATTTTTGTACACCTTCAAGAATGGCGTTTACACAGATTGGTATGTCTTTTGTCTTGTCCAAGATCGTATCAAGACCAACCCGCTATGATGCCATATTTAAGCTGTTTAGCATTCTGCTAAGATTCTCAAGCTAGCCATTATGACTATGTCGCCCGCGAATCGGAGGTGCGAGATGTATTCTTCTTTCACTGTTATGCTGCAGTTTCTCTAGTCCAGCATTCTAAAGACATATTCCAATTAATGTATTTATTAGTAAACAGTTTCGGCGATATTACGTCACCCTGTCGTAATCCTCTACGCAGTTGGGTCTGTATTGTGTAAGCTGGCCTTGTATTTGGACAGTCATAGGTGCTGCATCATAGAGACATCTTAACACATCAATGTATCGCCAGTCAAACAGGCATCACTGCATAGAGTCCAGAACAGCCCAGGTCTCGATGAAGTCTAAGGCTTTCTCGTATTCCACAAAAGTAATCAATGGTCATAGCAGTTAAATTTGAAGGCAGTAATATTTGAAATGTACGAGTAGTTAAAACTCACCCTCATAAGTATTATCCAACAGTATATACACACATATTCTTTTTGTTTTAATTAATTCTGATTCTAAAATATGCACCAACTGGGACAGTAGAACTATTAGTGTCCATAATATTATAATAACAGCCAACAGAAACCACGTGTGTTTGCTATGGTGAATATTCTGGAACCAAACAAGTAATGTATTTCTTATAATTCGTAGCTGTAAGGGCTGTGGTGTCAGCTTACAATCTAAATAGTTGAGTATTAAAAATAATTACTGTATGTCTGATAAATTTTATTTTTGTTGCAGTATCAGCTTATAATTTAAATAATAATAATGATGATATGTCAATTAAATTATGTCATGCTTATGTTGGACCGAACATCTTTGTTAATGTTGTTTATTGTATTACGTTAGTCAGTTGTCGCTTATTGTAAAACTGTTAACTCAGAACAAACATATGCGGTTCGATGATCTTTCAACATAAAACTGGTAATTTTGCTTACCTCTGCTTGTTGTAATGCTATGTTTTGTGTAAATACCAAAGTGTCTAATAATGCCGCCATACATAACAGAAATATCTGAAAATTAACATTTATTCAAAAAAAATATTTACAAAATATTAATACTAAGGATAGGGATATAAGTCCCGACCGCGTGGAATGCTGGCAAGAACGCTGGCTGCATTTCTCCGCTGAATTGCAATACTGATTATTTGGGTAAAGAAAGAGCCAGCCCTCTTGTCACCGGAGGAAACGACAAGACACGGTGTTATGTATTTTAATATTTTTTTTTGCGCTTGGACTCCATGGGCCCAGAGTTTCTACAGCAAGCGGCACAAATATGTGATCTTTCAATATATTTACATACTTGCGACGCTTGCTGGTCTCCGCATTTTCCGCCGCGGAAAATATATTAAAATCTCAACATATATCTAAAATCAAAAACAATAAAGACAAATATATTCAACTTCCAGTAATGTCGTATGAAGCAGAGGCAGTGGGCACTAACAGTATGTCTGATGTACAAAGTCGCTCAGTGAGAGCTCTCCACAGCTCGCTATGCTATGGTTTTCTTTGAAGGATGAAGTCCCAAATGTTGACATCCGTCAGAGAAACAACGTTACCGTCATACTTGTAGCTTTCATTATTATACGAGTTTTTTTTTTTTAATACTGAACACGACATGTGACATCGCGCCCACCTGATGGTAAGCACTACGCGAGGTCCAAGAATGGGAGCAACTGACGCCGGTCACCACGACCGACATCAGTCTCTACCACTATGCCGGCCTAACAAGATGCTTTTTCACACTTCGCTTGAAGGACTCCAGGTTATAAGAGTGGGGAAACACACTGGCTGGAAGAGCATTCCACATCTTCAGCGTGCGACAGGTAAGTGCGTGGTAAGGTATGTGGATGCATATTTTGGCCTGTGCGTGTGATTCGGTTGCGAAATATAGTTGAAGGGATAAGGTTATGGAGCTCTTCAGAATACTCGCCGTGGTATAGCTTGTAGAATACGCTCAGAGAGGCAACGTCACAGCGAAGCTGCAGTGATTCGAGAGTTAGAGTATATATTAATTAAAACTTACGTGAACAGTAAATCGTCTATGAAGGTGGTGAAGTAAATTAAATAGTTTTTTGTAAACATACGAGTAGTCATGGCCAGAAGATGAAGAGTCGAATTCGTAGAGTACTTCATCATTGAATTTTAGAAAGGAAAAAAAAAATTTTTGAAATATATTATCAAGTAGACAATTGTCGTTAAGGCTACTTTTTTTAATTAAAGATATATTTAAATATCGTAGGCGTATTATAATAAATATGTAACTAGAAAATATTTGCAGGCCATCAAATATACTAGCAAATTCAGTTGCTGTTATCGTGAACCCGGCACATAATGTAACAAAGTCACCTGAATACGAAGACATAAATGTAATAATCACTACAATATTAACACATGTTATCAAGAAAAATGTCGTTTTAAACACAATAAATTCAAATCTTCTCAGAAACTTTGTATAGTTCCAGTACAGCAAAATATCAATATTAATAAATCCATTAAAGATGTCTGAATTGTTAAATCGGCTGAAGAAACTGTCGATTGTAAAGATCACAAAGCAAAGGAAATGCACAGACAGTATATGAACGATAATTATGTCAACCCTATCAGAATAACCATGTTTATTGATCAAGTATAAATTCATTAAACTCAAAGTTAAGTTTAATGCAAAGATATACAAGATAATGTAGAAATTTTGTTTACGGTCTTTGCAATAATTTAATCTGTGTATACTGGTCATAATGAAGTAATAATGCAGAGGTTTAAAGCAACGAAGTCTTTCATTAATTAATATTTTCTTTATTTTATTATTATCTTCACTTATTTCCATGGTAAAAATAAACGTGCTATACCCTTGTAGTTTTTTTTAGTAATGTTGATCATTGAAATAAAGATAATTACAAAATTATTGTAATATAATACAAGTTATAATTAATCGATTCATATACCCATGAGTGGTTGAAGTTCTGGCCACACTGAATGCGCATTCAGTGTGGCCAGAACTTGTGACGTGACCCGGCAGATGTTCGTTTAACTAAGTTGTACGGAACGCTACGAGTGTGTTAGACGTAACGGTTATCGCCTATTAGATATATATATATATATATATATCTATTGATACAGAACATAATACTCTCTATTAAAATGATTACTACACATGAGTACACTATAAATAAATATATATATATATCATATTTATTTATAGTGTATGGTTATTTTATGTTATTGACCGCCTCCGTGGTCTAGTGGTAACAAACGTTGCCGTGAACTCGGGAGGTCGTGGGTTCGATTCCCACCGGGGGCAAGTTGTACATTGTATAATTTGTCTCGGTCTGGGTGTTTATATGTATAATATGTAGATATTTACAAAAAAAAAAGTATAATATGTAGTTTATCAACCATCTAGTTTCCGTAACACAAGCCTCGTAGCTTACCACGGAAACTAGATGGCGCTGTGTGACCTGTCTGGAAATATTTATTATTTTATTATTTATTTATTATGTATGTATGTATTATATAGTGTGTATGTGTATTGTTTTTTTTTTATATTGTGTACGTATTTTTGAGTGCTAAATGAGTTATTATGTTCATTTAAGTAATTTGAGTTATTTTAATATTTTTCTTCATCCTGTCCATCACATTTCGTGATCCCCAAGGTTATTTATTTATTTATTTAAATCTTTATTGCACAAATACAAACGCGGGCTTATAATGCCGCTAGACATTCTATCCTAGCCAACCATTGGGACAACTTGAGCATTATATTGAAAGGTTATAGCTTGCCCAAGTTTTAACGTATTTGTGACAATTACAGAAGTAAGGCGCTCGTCATCATGGTGGTGGCTCGGTTGTAAGAACGCTATCTTTAAAATCATACAAAGGTCAGTTCAAATCCCTTACGTACATTTGTCATAGATTTAGAACACCACCGTTCCCGTGCCTCGTAGACAACATTAAGCCATCGGTCCCGGTTCCACTAATACCAACTTGTGGAATCGTTAATAAATTTGCATTAATAATTGACATCAGATCTTTGCCAACCCATCTGGCCAGCGTGTAGGGCAAATTCTCCAGATATATGTGGGGGTCTAGGACGTTGTGTTCTGGGGGCTGTAATAATAATAATAAAAGAAGTACTGACTTTAACTATTACCAATTTAAATTATAAAATAAACAAAAAAGTTCTGATCAAAGTAATTTAGGTAATTGTGTTTTTCCCGAAGGTACATTAGTAGAACTAGCAATTGATTCCCTAAAGATTATAAAAGTATGATTTTATTAGTTCACTTTTAAAATTATACCTTTAATAATATAATTTACATAAACAAAACTTTTATTTATCATTTTAGGAGCGAAGTCGTCCAGTGCTTTTAGTGCTGGGCGCCATTACGGATGTAACAGTGCCCGTGTTGCTCACTAACCCAGTAGGTTGATTTTAGGTTGGACTACTTCCTCCGGGAGCACGTTGGAAGTGGTATCCTGTTGGGTGGCCGTATGCAAGTCGTTGTGAGTATCCATTGTCGGCTTGATAGAAACTACGTCTAGTCAGGCCGACGTCAAACTCTTTAATAGTAGGCATCTCCAGATTTCGAGCTATGACTAAATTACGCACGAACCATGTCGCTCGTAAGACCACTCTGAACAATATGTTCTGCTGACTTTGGATTTTGTATCTGTTGGTCTTCGCTGGCAGGCTGGCACAGCAGAGGTAAGACCGGATTATTTTATAGATTTATTACCTTATGTCTGACCTTCAACCTGAGCTGAAATTCATAACAGGTCGTAACGAGGCTCGGACGACCTTCGCGTGTTTGACGGAATGGCAGGCCATATGACTCATTGTTAAAGTCCTGTTAATGATTCAGTACGTATTTGACGGTCGGAGCCTACTCGATGTTCAGTCCCGAAGCTGCAGTGGTGGAGGCAGTCGGCATCTGGATGCTATCAATGCGGTAGTTTTGCCGACATTGATGGAGATACGCTACTTATCCAACCACCCAGGGAACTGATCTAGGAGGTCCTGTGTATTGTCAGCAGCTTCATATTGGCTTGAAGTACGCAATGTCGTTAGGAAAAAGTGCGAGTATGACAATCTCCTTCCTGCCCTTCCCATCCTCGAGCAGGACTTCAGAGAGGGTTGGAATGTCTTTAGTGTACAGCGCTTTTAAGCACGGGAGATAAGCAGCTGTCCCATGGAACCATAGCCAGAATAGGATTTTCCACAGAGTTGAGATTGTCCATAGCAACGTTTAAAAAAAATATAAACGCCATCTAGTGACAATCCTAGAAACTTCTACGTGTTTTGGTTGAGACTTTAGTTACGAAACTAAACGAACAAGTGTTACGACGAATATATAATAGATGGCGTTAAAAAATTTAAAAATATCGCCCACTGTCTGCGTCACTAAACGTGCATGAATTACCAGCGGGTGGTTACCCGCTGAGATCCTGCCGGGGAAAACGGGGGAATGTCCCCATCCCCAACCCAGGCCCATTAGCCATCCGGGCCTGGACGACCCCACTGTCTGTCTTACAAACTTCGTTTTGAAATGGAGATCGAATCGAGAACAATTACCATAAGTATGGGATTTTAGACCAGGCAATGATTTGCGACATAAAAATAAATAAAAAACTCATGGCATTGTCTAAATCCCATACTTAATGATCTCGATTCCTTGACGAAGCTTGTTCGTGCTAGAGACAGACAGACAGCGGTGTCAACCGGGTGGCTATTGTAGGTTGGATATACCCCAATTTTCCCCGGCTGGATCTCAGCGGGTAGGTAAGTATTTATACTACTGTTTACTGCACTCATTAGTCTCCAAAGAAAAAAATACTTATACAAAATGTATTACAGTCTAATTCTTAAAATGTATTTGATATTAAGACTGTGTATGTTCGCCGTCCAACCTTAACACGATATAAACCCACTTTCGTTGTCCAGAATCCCAATACCTCATAGATGTAATTTTTTTTTTTTTTAATATTTTTATAGAGCATGTAGGTCATTCAATGAGCTGTTACTCTAGTGCGAACTTTTTAATGACACTAATCCTTTCTAGATTATTTTTTATAAAAATAATATAAAAAAAAAAAAAAAAATTGGCTTAGATTGATCTGAGATGAGAATTTGAGTTTGTTATCTATTATAAACATAACATCATCGAAAGATATAGATATACCGATATAATTAGCTTTTACATTTTATTTTCATATTTTCCTTATAAAACACTATGGAAAACTAATTCGGAAAAACTTGCAAGTTTAATCTTTCTTTCATAATAAATTCACAATATATTATCAGTAACGGAAATCCCTGAATATTCGTCATTATCTTCTTTGTCGTCATTATCTTCTTTGTTGTCATTTGAGCGTTAGAGGCGCGTTGAAGAACCTGGCGCAATTCATAGTGGACTGCACCTACCTGGTGCACTCGAGTAAGGGGCGGACTATGGCAACTTCGACTTGCTTGTAGGAGATCTACCACACATACTCTTGCCATCTAAATCTTAACGTAAAGATGTAGATGGTAGAACTGCTTGCGCGAAAACACAATACCTGAATCTATTTTATTTATTTAAAAACTTTATTACACTATGTACAAGAGGCGGGCTTAATGGCGCTAGGCATTCTCTAGCAACCAACCTTTGGGATAATGAAACGATTTGTGTTGTGAGGTAGGTGCAACCATTAAATAGATTAATAGGTTATTCAAATTAAATCTAAGTATTATATCTATATAGACAAATACATACTAATATGTACACAATACTACATATACTACATACTATATATTATAGACATTACATATAATACCTACTTACACTGTGAGGACTGTTTAAATATAGTGAGTATATCATCTTTTTGAAAAGTGATCTGTTTGGCACTTGACGAATTTCTACCGGCAAATTGTTTCACAGATTTGCGTCCACTACTACACACGTCACGAAATTATTTTGGTTGTTATGGAATGGATTTTTGATTGTACTCCTGGAAGGAAGATTAAACAATAAAATGGTTCAGAGAGTGGTAACTTAAAACGAGAAGCTGTACATATTCGAGTCACCGGTTAATGTTTAATCTGACTAAAAACAGAATCTGCAAAGAAAACTATAGCTGATGATAGTTCAGATTTACAAAATAAAACAAATACAGAACAACAATAATAAATAAATGTATGGCTTTGTAATTTACCTATAACTATTTATAAAAATACAATATCTGGTAACAATATTTATAATAATCCTTAAATAATTCACAAGAATAACAAATATAATCTCAAATGACAATCAGGTAATTCCAAAACGGAAACTGATAAACACCTTCAAATAATATTGATGCCTTAAAATAATTTTAAAAATTACTATACATGTTCTTAATAAATCGAACAAATGCATACACTAATCTAAATGCAATGATATTAATGCTTTTTAATCTAGTCGATAGTCCATCTACAAAGTCTTTAATACCAGCCGAATTAAAGGAGTTCCAGCAATTTGACAATCTCAGTTGATTATTACTCTAGATAATTGATAAACATACAAATCCAATTGGTAATTAAAATGTTTATCTTTAATTACAATATATAAATCGGAATAATGACGAAGAATATCGGCATAAGTTATAGGAAGTGGGCAAAATGAGGTCGTTACCAGTTTTGCTGGCTGTGTGCTTGTTTGTGGGTGTAGTGTATTGTGATGGATCTGATGAAAGTTTTGAAGAACTACCTTTGGCTGAGCCATGCAGGGAGGAAGATTGCACTCTGCCCGACTGTAGATGCTCAACCACACAAATTCCTGGAGGATTAGAGGCCAGGAATACACCTCAGGTACTTCATTATTACAAGCAAAGGAAATTAGATCTTAAAATCTTATTAAATTATTTATGTCAGACGCGTGTACCAGATGTTAGCGAGAGGCGAGGCGCAAGAATGACAGAAACTGATACAAACTACATATAACTGATTAGTCCCTACCACAATACTGGCTTAACAAAGCACTTTTTAACTTCACTTGAAAGACTTTTAAGTTATAGAAAGCGAGCAGGAAAAGCATACAAAAATATAAAAGTCCTTAATTTATAAAATATGTACTCGTAAGGACAGTCACTTCGGTGTTAAAGTAATAATTTAGTCTCATGTATAGACATACTCTCTCTCTCTCTCTCTAAATAGTTGTGATAGATATTTTAAATATAGTTTTATATTTCAGTTTGTAATGGTTACCTTCGATGACGGAATCAACGTTCTTAATACTGAAACCTACAGAAGGACTGTTTATAATCGAGTTAACAGTAACAATTGCCCAGCCGGAGTAACATATTACGTCAGCCACGAATACACTAACTACCAATTGGTCAACGAGCTTCATCAACAAGGATTCGAGATTTCTCTGCATTCTATTACACATCAGACCCCTCAAACCTACTGGGCTGAAGCCAACTTCACTCAAATGATGAAGGAGTTTGGAGACCAGAAGATACAAATGTCGCACTTTGCTAATATTCCCAAAGAAGATATCAGAGGTATATATTAATTGGTAGTGAGGGTTAGGTTAGAATAATAAGTTGTATGTATATTAGTGTAGACCAACGTAGAGTAATTTTTTTCCAGAAATATAAAATGGTAGCTTTATCTTAACAGTAGAACTCGGGCTGTGTTGTAAGGGCTGTATTGTATGATGAAATAAAAATTGCTCGTCGTAACATTGTGTATGGTTGCCATGAACCTGAAGAATATCTATATTAATCCACTGATAAGACGCTAGATGTAAAATCTAAAAATGATACCTTTAGCCTGTAGAATATAATAAAAAACATACAATTTGTTTCCAACAGGTATGCGCATTCCTTTCCTGCAAATGACTGGCAACAGCAGCTTCCAGATGATGGCCGAAACTGGTCTACTTTATGACAGCAGTTGGGTCACATTTAACGAAATCAATCCTGGACTATGGCCATACAGTCTGGATTTTGCTTCCACTCAGGAATGTATGATCCCCCCATGCCCAACTGCGTCTATCCCTGGAGTTTGGGAAGTCCCAATGTTGAGCTGGTTGGATACTGAAGGCTATCCATGCGCCATGGTCGACTCTTGCGCCAATGCGTACGTATAATTGATTTTGTCTTCTTTCTTCAAATCAACTTCTTTGGTTGCACATATGTTGAATACTTAGGTTGAAGTGAAAAAAGAAAGAAGAAGAAAAAAACAATTCGTTAAATTTCTTTGCTTATAATCTTTTTGCGTTGTTTCGACTAAAACTAAATTTTGAATACCATAAATTTACCGTTGTATGGGAAATTTATGAAAGCACAAGCACATTCTATACAAGTATATACTAGCTTCATTTTAATAAACCTTAAGTTAAATAACGGTGTGTTTATTTCATTTAACAATATGAGAATATCTCACAATAAAGATATGTCCTGAATGATCAAAAAGTAGAGTGGATCCTAACAGACTAGAAGCTTTACGAAGATGATAGTTATTAAAAACTTGATTATTTTCAGGCCACACCTTAATGATGAGGATGCATGGTTCAGATTCATTGTTGGTAATTTCGAAAGGCACTATTTGGGTAACAGAGCGCCTTTCGGCTTCTTCGTCCATGAGTGGTATGTCTCTACCTACCCCGTTGTTGAACGTGCATTTGTTCGCTTTCTGGACATGATTAATGACATGGAAGACGTATTCATGGTAAGGTATCAGGTTCACTTATTCATTTTGTGTCTTTTTCGTTTTTATTTTATCGTTTGTGATGAAAAATATAATTAGTTCTAATTTATATGGCAAAATCCTTAAGCTACTTAATTAGTACTTGCTTGCGCTATTTAGGTTTAAGTTTAGACCAAGAGTCTCCAAGACCGGACTAAAAAAATAAAATTAGTACTTAATATTTTTACTTAAATATGTCTAGTTTATTAATCTTTGTCTTTGGGTATGTCCGAGCAATGATTCTCGTTGTTGGGCTAAATTATTTAGAGACCTCAAGGTTTAAACGATGGAAACATGAGGACCATCAGTCAGCACAAGGTGTTTGTTTTCATCATCATTATCATCACCACAGCTGCTAGAACACAGCGTCTTAAACCTACACTGTTTAAAGATGGGCCTTCCGAAAATTTCCGGAGAATTTGGTTTACACTTACCACCGCACTGGCCAGACGGGTCAAATATCACCATTTGGTATTAGTGAAACCGGGACCGACACTTTGACGTGCTCTTCGAGACATGTGAACCGTGGTGTTGTATTTTTTCATTCATTCATTACAACCCCTAGTACATAGAGTCCTAGACCTCATCTTTTGGAGATGGGCCTTACAGATATTACTAGCGAATTTGGCTTAAACTCGCCACGCTGGCCAGACGGGTTTTATATCTATGACAAATGTACTTAAGGGGTTCCACCATTTTAGCATTTTAAGGAAAGTGTTCTTATAACCGAGCCACAACTGCTGACAAAAGTGCTGGAATTTTAACACCGTGTAAGCTTTACCAAATTAATTTGTAGGTGACCGCTGGAGAAGTTGTGGATTGGGTTCGTGAACCTACTCCCATCAATGAATACAGACAGAAAGCTTGTCGCCGGGTGACACCAACCGAATGCCTTCCCAATACTTGTGGCCCGCTAAATGCAGAACACAATGGGGTAAGATATTTTATAAGCAAATTCTCCTGAAATTACTTTAATTTAAAATGGTGCTAGTTTTACACAGTAGCCAGTGACGTCTACTTAAAAAATCACGTTAAACATATGCCGTTAGGCAATCTATTACTATTAATCAGATAGGTGAAGGTCGCTCTAAATAAAACGTATAAACGAAAACGTATCTTAGGCTAAGCTGCAACAAAAATAATTATCTGTAAATGTAACAGTTAAATTAAATTTTATTTTGAAGATCAGCCGTTAGCTGGTACAATCGACACCATTTTTAACTTACATTTACAGTCTTCGTTTTGGTACTTTTAGATAGATATAGATGGTAGTACTAGCATTAACTTAATACTTTGAAATTCCATACTAGACACTATGATGTCATAAGTAATTATTATAATATGAGTTTTATCAGTAATATTAATATTATCAAGTTAATTGACTATTTTAATTATCATGATTATTCGAATCAAAGGAAATTAAGTACCCATGTATTGATTGCTGAAACACATAACCTCAAATCTTTTATTTCTAAATGTGAATTCTTTAATATAAATATGGAGTTGGAGAACCTTCATGATAAAAGCGGCAAGCCAGTATCTTAGGAGCGAGTTCCTTCATTGAATTAAATTTATTGTTTCATCATCATCATCATCATCAGTGTCTCTCCACTGCTGGATATAGGCCTCCCCCAAGGCTTGCCACTGCACGCGGTCTTTTGCAACCCTCATCCAACCCCACCAGCGACCCTCCTTAGGTCATCCGTCCATCTGGCGGGGGGTCGTCCCACTCTGCGTCGTCCCGTACGTGGTCTCCACTCCAGAACCCGTTTGCCCCATCGGTCGTCGGTTCTGCGGCAGATGTGTCCGGCCCATTGCCACTTTAGCTTGCTAATTTTGAATGCTACGAGTATGTCAGTAACTTTGGTTCTCTGACGAATTTCAACGTTTCGAATTCTATCCATCAGAGAAATACCAAGCATAGCTCTCTCCATAGCTCGCTGAGCGACCTTGAATTTGTGAACCAGACTGTCAGTGTCCACGTCTCTGCTCCGTACGACATTACGAGGAGGACGCACTGGTTGAAGACTTTTGTCTTCAAACACTGTGGTATAGACGATGAGAAGATATGTCTGTATGTATTATTGTTTAGCCGAAAGTAATAATAAAATATCCAAGTATAATGTGTATTATTTGGATGTAAATCTATTATGAACATGGGATTTTGTAAATAAATAAAAATAATATTACTTATATATAAAATATAAGAAAGTAAACAAAAACACAGTAAAGTTTAATAAATAAAAACCAATAAAACTTAAAAATAAGAAATATCATAGGTGTTATATGTGAGTGTTAGTGACTATATATCAGTATCATCATCACGACCGTTTCCCTTTCGGGGTGGTCAGAAACTACGCTTATAAATAAGCGGATTCACATTTAGCCAACTTTACTATAGGCCAATCATGACAAGTGGCAAGCTCGTCGATGTTAGTGAGTGAGTGTGTTTATTGTGTGAGTGTAAGTGTATTGAAATATGTGATTGACTATTGTGCAATTGAGAAGAGTCTGATTCATTAAAGTTTAATCTAAGTAGCCAATCTTTGACGCATTTTTTACACTTGGTGAATGTTAGGGGATATCATTACAGCCCCTTGAACACAGCGTCCTAGACCTCCACTGTTGAAGATGGGCCTTCCAGAACACATATCTGGAGAATTTTGCCTACACTCACCACGCTGGCCAGACGGCTTGGCAAGGATATGATGTCAATGTTTAATGACAATTTATTAACGATTCCGCGAGTTGGTATTAGTGGAACCGGGACCGACGGCTAACGTGCTCTCCGAGGCACGGGAACGGTGGTGTTGTAAATGTATGACAAATGTACGTAAGAAAAGTGTAATTCTCATTGGTACATGCCGGGGGGTTTGAACCGACTTTTATAGGATTTAAGGAACGCGTTCTTACAACCGAGCCACCACTGCGAAGGTTTGGAATGCCACTTTACTTAATTATTGTTGTTTTTTTTTTTAGGTGGATTACTGGCTGACAGTATGCACTGCTTGCCCCAACGTGTACCCATGGCTTGGAAACCCACTGGGCTTGTAAATTAGACCGAAGATATGAAATAAAAGACAAATTCATTCTAAGACATTTATTTTCTTCTCATTAACATTAAACAGTGATTACTACCTTTCGTTCTATCTTATTACCACTCACTGAAAGCATGTCGTCAATATAGTTTTGAAACGAGCTTTCAAGGTGGCATTAGCAGAATACTAGGCAAGGGTTAGATAATCAATAAAAATCGACTGTATTAATGCAAAAGTAAAAAAAAAGTATCATCACGACCGTTTCCCTTTCGGGGTGGTCAGAAACCACGCTTATAAATAAGTGGATTCACATTTAGCCAACTTTACTATAGGCCAATCATGACAAGTGGCAAGCTCGTCGATGTCTCCAGCGTACCAAACTCGAGAAATATCACAAATAAATTAAATATTAATTAAATGTACATATTTATTTACATTAATAAATATGTTTGTGTCCCGACCAGTAATCGAACCCGGTACCTCCGAGTCTAAATCCACGGACTTAACCGCTAGACTACGGAGGCAGTCATTATTAATGCATTACAAAAAATCCAGACTTTTTGTCAATAAAGCGTTTACACGTCAATAAATATGAATAGCGAAATGTTTATTCAATATCTAACTCTTGCAATACAGTGGTTGGGTAGAGAGAGGAGCAGAATATATACTGCGTGGAATTTATTATAGAGCAAATATTTTTATATTATAATCTACAATAAAAATTAAGAACTACGTATTTTTTATTTTAATTATTCAGTAATAAAATCTTAAGTTAGGGTGCAGAGAAGTTATCCTAAAAACATCACCACTCATACAGAGCCTAATTATGTAGGTTGAGACAGGTCGACGCGCGAACGTTGACTTACGTAATTCTTTCTCTCTCTATTTCGTCTCTCGGCTATGGGCTAGATCAATTAATAATAACACTCCTCAGCCTTTAGGTATTTATCACAATGGATATCGCGAATTTCAGACGCGGCAATTCACCATGCAGTAGTGTTTTGTTTCTCGGATAATATTTTTTATATTTAAAAAAAGTATGTATTTTTTTTTAATTTCAAATAGAGGCTGTACTAATGACACCTGAAGCCTAACAAAAATATTTGCTCCTTTACGCGGTATATTCTTCTCCTCTCTGAACTCATGAATGTAAGTTGACTGGTGTTATTCGTTTTAATTGTGATGCTTAATTAAATTCACAATTAAAATTACTAATAGTTCTACAAATTTGTTTTTTCTTTAGTCAAAATCTTCTTCTACACTTGACAATATTACATACGTTTTTTTAAGTACATGTAAAAAATGAGCAGGTTATAAGAAAACAGCCCTTTATAGTCAAATTTAAACACATTAACCCTAGAAAGATAAGGTATGCCTCGGAAGCGACCGCGAAACAGATTATATATCGCCGCCATTTTTTAATCAACGACGCGCATATTAGATCGTGTTTCCGAACCAACTTAGTACTCAATACTTTCAAAATTTGACTGCTTAGCACAGTTTTATTTCTTTGGCAACGTGTTGTGCCCGAGAGGCGCATATTTATTGCAATAGTAGTCAGTAAAACAAAATACTATATAGGTAAGTTACAAATTTATTAATTTTTCACTATATTCAGAAATTCTAATTTTTGTTACATTTTGTTAAGGATTTGTAAAATTCTACATATTTTATATTATAATAATATTTTTGTGTTTCGTTCATCATTATCATTACAGCCCCTAGAACACACCTTGGGCCTTCTTTAAAATCCTAAAAAGGCCAGTTCGAACCCCGGCATGCACACTTGAGAAATACATTTTTCTTACGTACATTTGTCATAATTTCACAACACCACCGTTCCCGTGCCTCGGAGAGCATGTTAAGCCGTCGGTCCCGGTTCCACTAATATCAACTCGTGGAATCGTTAATCAATTTAATAAAAAAGATAACTTCGACTCCATTCCATATTTTGTTCCGCCAATATCGACGCGGAGCGAACGCGTTTTATTTTAGCGGCGCGCGGGGTGCGCCCCCCTGGCCAAGCTAAATCCCGCCCATTTCACAATGAATATTTACTTAATCCTCCTCTTAAGCTATAACCACTAATACCAACTTGTGGAATCTTTATTAAAATGACATTAAAATTTACATTAGCCCCTCGCCTACCGGTCTAGTGTCTGGCCAGCATGGCGAATGTAGGCGAAATTCTCGAGAAATGTGTTGTGGAGTTCTAGAACTGTGTTATCTAGGGGCTCTGATGATAACCTAATTTTACGATAGAACACATTATCCTGTTTAATTTATTTTGTTGGATTCATACACGATTTGCGAAAAAGGTATAAAAATAACGCCTAATGATACAGATGTGGTGCATAATTCCATCGTATTTATTTATTTTTTGATTTCAATGAATATTAAAATTCAATATTAATGGATATAAAAATCATTCAATACAACAATTAATTGACACTTCGGGATGCCGTCGTGGGACCCGAGTTTTGCCGATGAAAATACATTATGCACTATATCTGTACTATTATAATAGGACCATTTTATTACAACCTGTACCTACATAAAAACGATCTTATATATTATTTGCTTTTGGTTACGTTTAATTTCTATTGTCGTTAGGGATTGTCAAAATGAATATTTACAAATACAATAGTAAATCCATTATAAAAAAACAGATGCATATAAAATACCTATTATTAAAAAATGTAATACATTTATGAGTTTAAAGCTATCACAACTAACACAATAATTTACTAAATGCTAAACCATAAATAGATATATAATTATTTATATACATTTATTTTTTATTTAAAAAGCTTATTAGAATCTATAGATAAGACAACTGAGCAATCTGAGATAAAAAAACGATTATTCAAAATATTAGATTCATTATCAGTTCTGGCGTCCGCGTCGTCATAATTAAATTGCGATCGTGCAATTAAGCGATGCGTTATCGTCGCGCAATAAAGGCGGGTACTCACTAGCTGTAACTATAACCAAACATATACGTTACGAGGTACTTAGTGTGTACGCGTGAAACGATGAAACGATCTTCACTCGCGACATCCATCTCGCCTTTACCGAGCGTAGTCATAAAGCGAGCTGTAACAGATACAGTAACAAAGAAAGAAAGAAAGAAAAATATTTTATTTGCCACATATCAATAAATACAACTCAAACAAATAAAGACTGGTAGTATACACAAGATGTGTGGTGACAAATAGGGAATCAGCTCAGCATGGAGCTGCGACTCTGGGCCACAGCGCTGATTTTCGGCTAATCCCTTGTTAGGAGAGGTGCTAGTGGGTAATATATACAAATATATAGTGTCGTGTATGTATGTACGCATAAAAAGATAACTAATACATTAAATAAAAATAAAATATGTATAACAAAATTATCTTAAAAACAAACTATAAAATATAATATAAATAAATAAATAAATATTTCCAGACAGGTCACACAGCGCCATCTAGTTTCCGTGGTAAGCAACGAGGCTTGTGTTACGGAAACTAGATGGTTGATAAACTACATATTATACTTTTTTTTTTTGTAAATATATACATATTATACATATAAACACCCAGACCGAGACAAATTATACAATGTACAACTTGCCTCTGGTAGGAATCGAACCCACGACCTCCCGAAATATATATAAAGAAGGTATGCTGCTACAGTAGCTGTTGGTATGTCAAAAGAGAGTTTTTATAGTTATTTTTAAAAGCAACCGCCGACTGCATGTCGTGCAGTGGTGGGTAGGTTGTTCCATATTTTAGTAGCAGCATACCTAAAGCTCCCACGGAACGCTGAGGTCTTGTTCAAACAAGGTTCTAGAGTGTTTAACTGTGCCAGTAACGACAAGCTATCAGCACCGCAGGCCGCCGCAGTGTTAGTAACGCCATGATGCCAGACAACGTGTCTCTCGCTTGTGCAGCATACATGCTGATAGATGCCTTACTCGATTATTATAAACGGCAGCGTAGGTGGTGAATTGAACGAATGTATCAGGAAAGAAGTAATAAAACTTCTAAATCAAAGAAAAATCCTTGTTGATTCGCAGCGTGTTACGACCTTTTATTCGCTGCAAAAACCGACAATCGTAGTCTCATTGCGAGCCGCACATTTTCCGCTCGTAGCAGGCTTGCGAACCACGTATACACTATGTTTTTAGGTTACAATTATGCAATAAGTACCTGGCCGCATCGGCTCGCTACTACGTATACGCTATGATTTTAGGTAACTGTAAAGTATAACAGTTACATTTATAGCTCGCTAGTGAGTACCCGGCTTTATGAGCAATACTAATAAAGAATACTTACATTTGTATTGAAATTATTAAAATAGACAATAAATAATTTGCTAGCAGTTGTAATTACGAATACACTCTAAATATAAATAGTAACTTTAAATCTAATATTTACATAAAAGTCAAAATTAGTTTCGAGGTAGAAAACAGAATAAGTTATTCAATTAATTAAGTACATTGAAGAAAGATTATTTACAAAATACAACGAGTTTTTAAATGCCCAAATTTCAATATAAAGCTCCCAATTCACGGACACTCCAATGGAGTGGCACCACGCCAAACTTTGGTGCTATCTCATATTGAAAATATCTCATCATCTATACCAGAATGTTTGAAAACATAAGTCTTCAACCCTCCTATTGAAATAACGAGATTATATACAAAATACAACGAGTTTTTAAGTTCCCAGATTTCAATTTAAATCTACCAATTCATGGGCACTCCAATGGAGCGGCACCACGCCAAATTTTGGGGCTATCTCATATTGTAAATATCTCATTGTCCATACCAGGACAGTGACTGTGGGTGTAGTTCACAGTTAAAGGTCGCTCAGCGAGCTATGGAGAGAGACTAGTCATAAATTGTTCAGTTGACCATTAGAAAAAAAATCCTCCAGTCGATCATAGATGGCGCTCATATAAGGTGTTTTTTAGCTGTATAAGAAGTTTCAATGGTTAGACAGTTGAAAATGTCAAACTGTGTTGACATTTCTGTTCAGAAAGGTTGGACAATTCATCTTGAATCGTTTAACGTCTGAACAATAAACTAAAAACTTTTCGCGAAGTTCATAGATCACTTTACGGTCAACATAATCGGCATAGTGAGCAAGCGATTCGTGCAGTTATGGGTCGTTTTCGCACTAAATTTATTCTCTTCTTGATTCAAAACCATCAACAAGACAAAGAAATGTGCGTACTAAAGAGAACATTACTGTTATTATATATATTAGCTGTAGCGCCAAGTGTTGAAGAATACTCCGAATCGGTAAGTATCGGGCGTCAAACAGGATAAAAGTAATTTTTAAATGGATTGAATAGACTCGCCCAATAAGTTACCTGAGTTTCTCACGAAATCACCTGACAATCAGTTCAAGGGCCAAATTAGGAAAATATTATTAGAATGTTGCTTCTATTCGCTAAGTGAATATTACAACCACAATTTTTAAATATTTTTGTGTATTATAATATGTTTTAATAATAATCTGTATGTAATAAGTGTGACTAAATAATAAATAATGGTTTAACAAAATTTGTGTGCCAGAAACGGCTGAATGTGCAGACTAACTTGCTATTAACTATTAGCATGTTCTATGCAAATGAATCATTTCATTTCATATTTTACATTTAACTTCAAAGTAATCAATGAAAGTTTCTGGGTTTGATGATTCTGGGTTGAATATAGTACATTTAAAGCTTCATACTATATCGAATTTGTTAATGTTTGTATGATTTTCGTGGTTGATTGATGTCGTTGGAGCATTGTTCCTGTTACTTACAGTCACTTGTTGTTTAAGCAGTTGAAGCATTTGTTGATGGCGTTGGCTCATAAACTGAGCAAATTGGTCTGGATCCATCGTTTTGTATGCTATCTTCATCGCCAATAATAATGCCGAAGAGAATGACCGCCTCCGTGGTGTAGTGGTAACAAACGTTGCCGTGAACTCGGGAGGTCGTGGGTTCGATTCCCACCGGGGGCAAGTTGTACATTGTATAATTTGTCTCGGTCTGGGTGTTTGTATGTATGACATTTTTTTTGCAAACATATACATAATATGTTTACAAAAAAAATGTATGTAGTTTATCAACCATCTAGTTTCCGTAACACAAGCCTCGTAGCTTACCACGGAAACTAGATGGCGCTGTGTGACCTGTCTGGAAATATTTATTTATTATTATTATTATATGAATATTACCTGCAGCGCCAACTGTTGAAGAAGACGCCGATTTATCGCAAAGTAGTGAAAAATTGGACTGATCAAATGGACTATGTAACACGTGGCTACGGACATATGCCGGAAATCACATTGAAAAAATAAATACCATGAAATTATCTACCAGATTATATAGTTCTTACCATAATATAATCAACCTAGATACGGTTGAATTGAACGACAACCCTCAAACTTACAATAAAAACTAAAATTATAAATAGAAAATTATTTACATCCTTTATACATAATAACACAAAGAGGTGGTAAATTAATAAATAAATTAATACTGTATATAAAATTAAAGCTACTTTCAGATATAATTATAATTATTTATTTATTTGTGGAAAAACTCCGAGTGGCGACGGGTGACACTTTTAGTAGAGAATATATTGCTCAAAGGGTCAGGCTCGCTGTCCAACGAGGGAACGCAGCGAGTGTCCTCGGCACGCATGAGACGGTTATAATTTTATTGTTAGGTTTTATTCTTAATTATTTAATATTTTAATTAGTTTATACTGTTTGTATATTATTTGGAATAAAGTATTGAATATTATTATATTCTTCGCCCAAAGAATTAGTATTGCAATTCAGCGGGAAAATGCAGCCAGCATTCTTGCCACCATTCCACGCGGTCGGGACTTATATCCCTATCCTTAGTATTAATATTAATTTTATTTTATATTTTGTAAATATTTTTTTTTAATATAAATTAAATTTAATATTTAATATGTAGTTTTGTTAAGTGCATACGAGTTATATTAGTTAAAAAAGTATCAAAGCTATCAAATAGAGAATATAGAGGCCGCATTGGTTGCCATTTTGTGCATATTTTTTTTATACATGTGAGTAAGTGGCGCGCTTAGTCAATGAATGTGAGTAACTGGAATCAGACACTTATGACTAACATATTTCTCTAACACTATGCCAAATTGACTGGGCATGACGGCAATTCGAGCCTGATATTAAAATATTAGGTTTTGGTTGAGAATAAGTTGGATAAACTATATGCAGTAGCAGCAACCCACATAGCAGTACACTATGCGGCCAGTTCTATCCAATACCTGTGCATTGCCGTCGGGAGCAACATGTCATACAGATTTTGTATGATCTTGTCATCAGATGTGCGAAGACGGCCAAGGAATGGCGCAACTCTTAGTCTAATAATAGCATCGAATGTGTTTACTCTGGCTTCAAAGAACATGCCAGAAGCGCTGCATAATCGTTTCAGACCGAAAAGCTGTCTAAAGCAGTTGTTGTAAGTTAACCTAATTTAGTTTTTTTTTGTAGTATGTACATTTAGTTTTAAAAAGAAATAGCCTCATAATAATATAATAAGAACACCTGAATTCTGATGTCTCGAATTTTGTGTTCAACTTTAAAGCAAATCGCGTTGAATTTAGCTTAAAGTGAATGAAATGCTTTTCAAACAACTTTCAAAGCGAAATTAAGTATAAAGAGTTGAACATGTATTAAATTTGATCCTATTAGAGACTTTCACATGCATACGGTCACGTGCCGTGTAAATTAGCTACATAGACAGCCGAAATATGTATAAAAAAAACCATTAATAGGGAATTTACTGTACTACACATAAAGTGAGTATATCATAACGTGAAAACAAAATAAATAATTTTAATATGATATAATGGGTAAATAATAAATATATGTATTAATAAGTGGAAAGTCAAATTAAAACCGATAAAACAAATAAATAAGTGATAAACGATAGGTCAAATAATACTATTCCTAGATAGAATCTATACATAGGTATATATGTATCACTTTTAGGGTCCTACCATCTATCTGGCGTCTCTAGTGCTCGGATGACACAAGGGTGACGCCCACTTTTCCGCAAGAGTTGTCGAAAAAGTAAAGTAAAGCATCATCACAAGTAAAGTCCCCTTTTGTGGTGGTCAGAAACCACGCTCTTTTTAATAAAGAGGATTCACTGTTAGCCAACTTTACTAGATCATGACAAGTGGCAACCAAACTCGAGAAATATCACAAGTTAAAAAAAATATGGTGTCTCGACTTGGAATCGAACCGTACCTCAGCGTCTACATCCACGAATTTAACCGCTAGACCACGAAGACAGAGTTGCCAAACTTTTCCCAATTAATTACTATATTATGTGGGTATCAAAGCACGGCACCCCGAGCGGTTAAGACGGCAACCGTATACATGTGAAAAGGCACTTTAAAAAAAAAACGAATATATAAAAAAATCATTTGAAATAAACGGTAGTCGTTGTTAGCGATAATATATAATACAAAGGTAAGACGACAGTGGAGTTGTGAAGTTCCCCCGCTTTCCCCAGAATCGCAGCGGGTAATTCAATACACCCTTAGTCCTGGGATTAGGTATATAGGCTTCAAAAGGAAATGACATCAGTTTAAAATTTCAATTACAGACATGATGGTCTCGCTTGGACCGACAGATTTCGCAATGCACTTTGCAGCACCATACGAAGCGACATCGGCATTTTTCTTCGTGGTCTTTGACTCGAGTTTGATAACCACGACCACAGCACAGCAGTCGACAGCCGTCTAGACCGGCAGAAGTCCGGTTGCAAGTCCGACCGCGGGTGCCCAGAATTCCTAATCTGAAAATAAAATATGAAAAGTAAAGATCAAATTCATTCAAATTCAAATTTAAATATTTCTTTATAACAATAGGTATTTTATAGGATGGTACAATAGTTATAAATTGGGTACACTATGTTTAGCTCACGGGCGTATAAAGATTAAATAATTAAGTATAGTAGACATACATATATAGTAAACTAAAGAAAGCTATAATCATTTCATTGAAATGACAAATAGGATTAATTAATTAATGTCAAGGTAAAAAAAATATATATTATCCTTAGGGCCCTATAGGAACACTTGGATTCGTTTTTCTTATTTGATACCTATTAATATTAAATCAATATAAATTAAAATGGCTGAAATACACGTTACATAATAATAATATTTTTTTTTTTTTTTTTTTTTTTTTTTTTTTATACTAGCACGACATGTGACCCTGCGCCCACCTGATGGTAAGTGGCGCGCAGGGTCCATGAATGTTAGCAACTGGAATCAGACCCTTATATCCGACATCAGTCCCTAACACTATGCCGGCTTGACTAGATGCCTTTTCACACTTCGCTTGAAGGACTCCAGGTTATAGGAAAGTGGAAACACAGAGGCTGGAAGAGCATTCCACATCTTTATTGTGCGACAGATGTATGAGTCACCAAATTTATAGGTACGCGAAGGGATAGTGACTACGGTATGTGGGTGCATATTCTGACCTGTGCGTGTGGTTCGGTTGCGGAATGGGGAGGAAGGAATTAGGTTATAGAGCTCTTCAGAGCACTCACCATAGTATAGCCGGTAGAACACGCTCAGAGAAGCTACATCTCGGCGAAGCTGCAGGGATTCGAGAGTTCCAGATATTTATTTAAATAATAAACTTAAGAGTAGGTACATTTGGCAAGTTTTGGCGAGCAAATATTTTATACACGTGTGTTCTAATGCATTACATTTAAAAAAAGAAAAACATTACTAAGATCACAAATAGTAAACCATGTATTTTTTTGTAATAGAAAAGAATTCATTGATATTATAACAACATAAGCAACCCGACTTAATCTAAGTTCCTAACTAAGGTCAAATTCTGTGAATGAAAAAACTGCTACAAAATTTAATGCTTTCCTTGGAGTCTTTCACAGCAATATTGCCCAAATACGTCAGGATTATAAAAGTTTACAATGCTGGATAACAAAAATAAAAGTCACTTACTCATCGTTAGGTTCACAAAAGTCTGGCGAGTCTTCAAGAAATACGAGATCAGTTTTGTTTGGTTTCTTCATATCAGGGTGGAGAGGTCGCAGTTTTCTGATATTCTTGCCACGCTTTCTTTCTACCACCTGAAATAAACATAATATATTGTAATTAGAAGATATTTTAAAAAAGTATATTAATTTCTAGATTGTAGTTCATTCATTCATTCATTACAGCCCCTAGAACACAGCGTCCTAGACCTCCACTGCTGGAGATGGGCCTACCATAACATATATCTGGAGAAATTGGCCTACTACACTCGCCACGCTGGCCAGACGGATATGGGCGAGGCACGGGAACGGTGGTGTTGTAAATCTATGACAAATGTACGTAAGAAAAGTGTATTTCTCATTGGTTCATACCCACCCGGCATGTGCCAATGAGAAATACACTTTTCTTACGTACATTTGTCATAGATTTACAACACCAACGTTCCCCTAGGAGGAGAGCACGTTAAGCCGTCGGTCCCGGTTCCACTAATACCAACTTGTGGAATCGTTAATAAATTGTCATTAAAAGTTGACCTCATATCCTCGCAAGCCGTCTATCCATCGAGGCGAGTGTAGGCCAAATTCTCCAGATATATGTTCTGGAATGCCCATCTCCAATAGTGGAAGTCTAGAACGCAGTGTTCTATGGGCTGTAATGATGATATCTAGTCAAACCAAATGCTTTCTTAATCTAATGTTTTATAATGTTTTTTTATTTGTGTAAATGTGACCTCTTTATTTAGAAGTAATTAAGAAGATTAAATTGATAAGCTTAACCTAATTCCGTTTTCATTTTTTTACTAAGATATAATAAAAATATGCAACAAATAACAAAAAGAAAAATAAAAAGATCAGAAGCAACTGTTAGAGTATTACATACATACATACATACATATCTTCACGCCAAATCCCTTGCGGGGTAGGCAGAGACAATTGAGCGCCACTTGTCACGGTCACGACATACCTCTTTCGCTTCTTCGACATTCATCAACCTCTTCATACATGCCCTTTTGTTTTTCAACGCACCTTCAGCTATTGTTTTATTAATTTGGTCGTAATATGTGAGTCTAGGTCTGCCAGGGCCTCTTTTACCCACGACTTTCGCATTATATATCTGGTTCGTCAATCTCTCTACATTCATCCTTTCAACATGCCCGAACCATCGTAGCATGCCTTTCCTTATTTTTGTCCCTATGCTTTCTTTCATACCTACCCTTTTTCGTATTTCGTCATTACGTATGCGGTCCGTCAAAGTGACGCCGCATATCCGACGCAACGATCTCATTTCTACTGCATTAACTCTACTCTCATGCGTATTCTGACATATCCACGTCTCGCTTCCATACATAAGTGTTGGTACCAGCATGGCATTGTGTATGGCGAGTCGAGCTTTGTCACTGACATTCCGACTGGCGATCAGTGACCCCAGGGCACCGTTGACACTATTTCCCGCGTTCACTCTTCTTTCAACACCCCTATCATACTTCCCATCCGCAGTGAAAACACTGCCCAGATATATAATTTCATTTACTTGTTCTAGAGTTTCATCATCAATCTTTATCGTCACGGTTGTCATCCTTCTTCTTTCAAACACTAGTACCTTGGTTTTTCTCGCATTCAAACGGAGTCCTTTTTCTGCACATCCCTCTTTCATTTCTGTGACTAGTGATTGCAGTTGTTGTTCGGACGATGCCATGAGAACAGCATCATCATCATCATAGAGTATTAAACAATAATTATCAATATATATCTGGAACTTGAACGTATGCTTAAAACTTATAAAATTAATGTATCTATTTCTGCTCGTATAGATGATTGGCGGACAGGTTGTAAGCCAGCCAATCAAGAAATGGCGCGTAAATACGCAATTGTATTTTTAATGATTTACGAAAATATCTAATAAGCTATTTACTAATTATTATCAAATAAGATTTGTGTAGTTATTTACAATTTTGTGTTAAATGATGGAAAGTATTTATACTTTCCTAATTGGTATACATGTATTTGATTCGTCAATCGTGTACCGACCGCTTGGCGGAATATTCGAAATGGCCTCGGGCCCGTTCGGGACTACTCGGGTTGTTGCACGAGTCGCTTAGTCATTCGATTCCACGGAACGGTAGAGGAAGAGTTCTTCGCGCCATTTTGCGTGGACATGTCAAGTGCAAGTTTTTGTTTTGTAAATTAATTTACTGTGGATATTATTGGCCAAAAGTGTTGGTGTTGTTTTGTTAAATAATGTGCTGCAATGTGAATAATTATGGAAAACAATAAATTGGACTTTAAATATGGGGCACAAGTTGCAGTTTATTTTTTGCGGTTTTCCCGCGCTGTCAACTCCCATATTTTACCCGTCGTGTTTGGGCTATAATGCCGCGAGTGACTCCAAGTAAAGCATCAAATTCTGCAACATCTGGAATTTGATGATCCCCAACTCGGTTATGAACTCTGTTATAAACATAAATTATGCAAATAAATTACGTGTTTAGGACTGATGTATTCTGTACAATGTCCTTTAAAGACAATTAAAAAAAAAAAAAACGGTAGAGGAAGGAATAAACGTATTTATATGATAGCTAAGTATTGTTTTATTGATTAGACAACTAAGGTCAGGTAAAAGGAATATAATTATTAGAAAAATGCAAACATTAGGTTCATTGTTATGGAATAGGTTTACCTATTTAATTAGATACACATACATCGGATATTCATAATAAAAAATAAATTACCTACCTATTGTTTTTTATTATTAATTTGTTATTTTTTAATTTTAAATCTTTATTTTGTACTCATTTCCCAATACCGATTTACTCTTCTTAAAATGGCAATTTGATCATTTATTTATTTATTTATTCGTGGGAAAATTTACAGCCTTTGCAATACTATGTATACAAAAAATATCTAATCTCAAAGCCTTACAAATTTTCACTGTTAGCTATAATGAAAAATGATAAAAATAAGAACCAACAAAATCAGTACAATAACAATGAGATATGAAATAACAATTGCATTTGTATACTGATCAAATTTGTATTATAATGTATTTTCTTTATAAATCGTGCTCGTTGGAATAATATTATAGACTTTAATGTCGTAAATATATATATATATATACATATAATAATATAGGTACATACACGTACATACTAATATTACATAAATCATTCATTCATCATTACAGCCCCTAGAACACAGCGTCCTAGACCTCCACTGCTGGAGATGGGCCTTCCAGAACATATATCTGGAGAATTTGGCCCTCACTCGCCACGCTGGCCAGACGGCTTGGCGAGGAATTACATAAATAATATCTAATCTCAACCACTCTTCTGATTTTAAAGTTGTCAAGATATAAAATCATTTCCCAGACATGTCGAAGGACTGGCAAGCGACGAACAAGCTTGGTGGTTATAACCTGACCTTGCTGTTATTTAAAATAAATAAAAATATAAAATACATTAAATTTTTTTTTGTAAAGTTTTTATTATTATGTCGTAAATGTTTTAAATTAAATATATAGCCAGTTTTACGATATATATGAGTTGGCCAACATTGTGATTGTTCACTCGTCTTCAATACCCAACATGAAAAGCTTCTTCGTATCTGTTGATAAGGACTTAAAGAATAACCTTAGTTGTTGAAGTCTCCGCCAACAGACGCACACCAAGCACGACCTCGGATACCGTGACACGTGTATACACGTTGCGTAACGCCTGAAATAGGTAATCTAACTTACCCTAACATGGGAAGCTCCTTCATATCTGTTTGTGAGGACATCAGCCACCATTCTTAGTTGCGGCAGTCTTCGCCAACAGACACGCACCGAGCACGATCCTGACATGCCGTGACACTTGCACACACGTTGCATGCGACTGCGTACCGCCTATAAAATATAAAATTTAAATATTTATTTAAAAACATTATTGCACAAAGTACAAAGGCGGACTTAATGCCCGAAGACATTCTCTGACAGCCAAACCTTGGGGACAAATTTGATCAAATGTAAGTGCAATCATAAAGATAATACGAGAATTAAATAACTATTTAAATTAACAGCAAATTAATGTATTCTTACTTACAATATATATGGAATAAATATTATAATATCGATATACTAAATATTAATACATACATGTTATTATACATAAACATACATATACATATACTACTTACTAACGCTGTGTGGAGCTATTTAGAAAGTGTGAAAACACCAGTTTTTTTAATTATGTTCTGGTAGTTGCTTGCCGTATGTTAACAGGTTGATTATTCAACATAATATAAAACAAAAATAGCTTTCATTTATTTTATTTCTTTAGTTTATTGCCACTTTGCAGTATATTAAACGATAATATAATGTTTTCAGAGATACCACCATTCTTCTGATTTTAAAGTTGTCAAGATATAAAATCATTTCCCAGACATGTCGAAGGACTGGCAAGCGACGGAGCAAGCTTGGTGGTTATAACCTGACCTTGCTGTTATTTAAAATGAATAAAAATATAAAATACATTTAATTTTTTTTTTGTAAAGTTTTTATTATTGTATTTCCTACTCTAACCAGTTCACGGAAACGTGGCAGTCGTTTTTAAAGGTATTATGTATTATGTTATAAGTAATTAAATTATACAAATTTTTTTTTTCCTATAGTATAATATTTATTCGAAGTAGATACAAAAATATTAAAATAAAATAGAATAAAAAACTAATTATAAATAATACTAAACTAAAAATACCTATGAAATTAAAACTATTCTACAAAATAAACTAAGGGCTTACCACCAGGGAGGGTACCTAAAACGCTCGCCGCATTTCATATATATTATTTATGTAATATCAGTATGTACGTGTATGTACCTATATTATTATATGTATGTGTATATATATATATTTAAGTTTTTAAATATTATTACGATTGATTATTCTATTTATTTGCACCGTACTCAATATTAAATGATCTCAATGTCCCAAAGGTCCCAAAGTCCTAGCGGCATTACGTTCGCCTTTTATATTTTTACAATAAAGATTTAGAATAAAATAAAATAAATAAATATGATTAGTTATGGGTTGATGATGATAAGGTTGAGAAAAAAGTTCGATATTGATAGATACGCACTAATTAGTTCAAATAATATACTAACCCGTCGACCAGCTTCATTGTTATGAAGATTCATAATCCCTTCATCGCTATTCTTGTCTTCTTTGGAATCCACAAAATCTCGACTGTAAGCTTCGCCATATCGTATATCCTGAAATTGTTTTAATAAATTTTGTTTATTAAATGTATTACATCTTCATCTTTATCAAAGGTCAACATCATTAACACTTCATAGATTAGAGAAATGAGAAAGACATCAGTCTCTCTCACTATGCTGGCTTGTCAGTGACAGTTGAGTTTAGTGCTGGCTACACACCGTATGTCTTCATGTAATTTGAACAAATTGCAACAAAAAAGAAAGAGATAATCTCGAAAACCTTTCTGTTACTGGTACGATGGAAGAATAGAATAGAAAAATAGTTAAGACTTTTTACACCGGTGGAATGAACAGCGACTAGAGAAGAAGAATAAGAATTCAGAGTAATATTATGTCTATTTACCTCTGAACATCCTCCCCACTGCCAGTGTCTTGGAGTCCTCTTTCTCACGCGAGCATCGCAGGAGCACTCGTTCAGCTCGCCTCGACTGCACGCTCGAGCCACAGAATGGGCCAGAGAAGCTGATGATAATGCATGAACAAATGCAGATTCTCGAGATTCTGAAAACGAGTGAGAAGCTTTGTTTAGTATTAAAAATACTGATGATCTATGTTAAATTTTATTAAATAAATAATAAATATAAATAAATATTTCCAGACAGGTCACACAGTGCCATCTAATTTCCGTGGTAAGCTACGAGGCTTGTGTTACGGAAACTAGATAGTTGATAAACTACATATTATACTTTTTTTTGTAAATATATACATATTATACATATAAACACCCAGACCGAGACAAATTATACAATGTACAACTTGCCCCCGGTAGGAATCGAACCCACGACCTCCCGAGTTCACGGCAACGTTTGTTACCACTAGACCAGGGAGGCGGTAAAGTAAATATACAATGAAAATAAAGGTTTTTAAAAATAAAAATAAATCTAACGTATTTGTCTATTACATTTTATTTACTAATTTATAAAAATTGTCACCTTGTCTTTTTCGAAGAAATGACAAATTGTCCAGAAATATGTCCCGGAATGCTCTCTCTAGTCTAGGTATTCTAGGGGCTGTAATGATGTATGGAAGCGAGACGTGGATATGTCAAAATACGCATCGGATATTCGGCGTCACTTTAGCAGACCGCATACGCAACATCGAAATACGAAAAATGGTGGGTATAAAAGAAAGCATAAGGAAAGGCGTGCTACGATGGATCAGGCATGTTGAAAGGATGAGCAAAGAAATATTTACGAATCAGGTATTTATATATATATATATAATATAAAGAAGCAATGGCAGTTCGAGACCCACACATAACGATCATATAAATAAAACACTGAAGGTGTATTTCGACATATTCGCTAGTTGTCAATATAATAAAATACATAATGAATATTTAAGGAGTGAAAAGAAGTGAAAGTGTAAATAACAAGAAGAAGTAAATATGACAAATGTTTATTGTTACAAAATAAAGCTAGGATAACAGCAGTGCAAGGTCAACATTCAAACGAATTTTTAATGACAAATTTTGGAACATTCTGAAATAGCTGTACATTATTTTGTATGCTGTACAGTTTGTTTCTGAAAAATTTAAATTTGGAGAAAAAATGTGTAGAATAAATATCCAAATATAGGTTCAACGACCCACTGGCGTGTATTATCGTTTGTCTATGCTTAGTCTGATAAACAAACTGAGCCACTCCATCAACAGGTCGACACGTGATCGCACTAACCAAGACGTGAAAATAAACAGCTCGCTCCAAGATTGTTTTTAAAAAGAATTATGGAGAAGGTATTAAATGCACTAGGTAGGTAGACTTTCAATGTTGATCTTTTGTTAATTGGAAATATCCGTTCCATGTTGACCGCCTCCGTGGTCTAGTGGTAACAAACTTTGCCGTGAACTCGGGAGGTCGTGGGTTCGATTCCCACCGGGGGCAAGTTGTACATTGTATAATTTGTCTCGGTCTGGGTGTTTATATGTATAATATGTATATATTTACAAAAAAAAGTATAATATGTGGTTTATCAACCATCTAGTTTCCGTAACACAAGCCTCGTAGCTTACCACGGAAACTAGATGGCGCTGTGTGACCTGTCTGGAAATATTTAATTTATTATTATTATTTATTATTAATAATCATTTAACTAATAACTTTTAACGTTATAGACAGCAAGAGAATTTGTGGTTACAAATAGGCATATAAGTACAAATCGAGTGTTTTTTTAGTAGCAATAGTTGACCAATGGACAAATAAATAAACTACAATTATAGCCAATATACTTTAGTTGGAACCACGTGGTTTGTGACTTCTAGAGCAATCAAAATACCTATAATTTTTTGTCTTTGTTATCTTGCTTATCCATTTGCATTCTACCATACTGCATTCTAGTTGCAAGACCTGTCTAAGTTGAAGACTTGAATCCACGAAGTCGCGAGCCGACAAGTTAGTTGTGTAAACATCGCCGACGAAGGAAGAGCTCATTCAGAGGATCTTCAAAGGCCATATGCTTACAGGAATTCGTTTCACGCCAAGTTTAAATTGAAGGATTGGAACTTTATTTTCATAAATAGCAAAAGTTGATGTTAATAATAATAATAATATTTTTTTTTATTGCACACAAAATATAAAATAATGTACATAGGCGAGCATAATACCGTATGGTATTCACTACCAGCTAACCTTTGGGAGAGTGAGAAATTATTATAATAATAATAAATAAATAAATAATAAATATTTCCAGACAGGTCACACAGCGCCATCTAATTTCCGTGGTAAGCTATGAGGCTTGTGTTACGGAAACTAGATGGTTGATAAACTACATATTATACTTTTTTTTTTTTTGTAAATATATACATATTATAAATATAAACACCCAGACCGAGACAAATTATACAATGTACAACTTTCCCCCGGTGGGAATCGAACCCACGACCTCCCGAGTTCACGGCAACGTTTGTTACCACTAGTCCACGGAGGCGGTCATAATGGGTGCAGAGTACGAAATAAGAATAATAATAATAGTCAAAATCAATCATAAATATGCGTAAAGTAAGTATAAATAACATACAAATATATAAATATGTCATACGATATAATAAATACTTAAATTAAATGTTACGTGCTAAACGTCATTTTTATATTTCAACTAGCTGTTTTACCCGGCTTTGTCCGTGTAAACGATGACACTAAATTCATTTCGCTTTATATAGATTTTGCTGTATCTTCTAAGGTATTCGTTTAATTTGCATGATTTAAAGGGAAAAATAATCTTCATGAAATTCTCAAGCCAACTAACGTATTTAAAATTATAAAAAATAATACAGTATTTGTGAAAAAAGCTTTCCAATTACCACTTCGTAATTGCCTATTTTTTTTGTATTAAAAGTATTTTATCCTTAAGAGATAGACATATACCATCGCAGACTTTACTATCAGACCTATATAAGATACACAATTTCACAATTCATTATTTTGGCTCGTCGATGTCTTTAGCGTAACAAACTCGAAAAACATCACAAATAAATTAAATATACTTTTTTTAAATATTTAAATTATTTTTTGTGTCCCGACCAGGAATCGAACCCGTTACCTTCGAGTCTAAATCTACGGACTTAACCGCTAGACCACGGAGGCAGTAGTATAAAAATAGTTATGTTCGTCTAATATATTTTAGATATCATTGGTACGATCAACCTAACTCAAATACTCTGTAACTTGGCCAGTGAGAAATGAGAATGCCCATTTTTCAATGATTTCTTTTTTATTTGATAGTTAATATATTGTGTTTTCGTAATCTGTTATTAATTTTATTTATTTTACCCTAGCATAACGACAATTGACAAAAACTTTTTTTTACCGTAAAAATTATATAGTTTCAATCCTGCCGATTTGAAATCCAGTTACCCACATATCGTAGTCACCATCCCTTCGCGTACGTATAAATTTGGGATCTCATACATCTGTCGCACGATAAACAAGTGGAATGCTCTTCCAGCCTCTGTGTTTCCACTTTCCTATAACTTGGAGTCCTTCAAGCGAAGTGTAAAAAAGCATCTAGTCAAGCCGGCATAGTGTTAGAGACTTTAGTCATGAGTGTCTGACTTCAGTTGCTAACATTCATTGACCTTGCACGCCACTTACCATCAGGTGGACCCAAGGTCACATGCCATGCAAGTATAAAAAAAAGTGTTTTATCTATCATAAAGTACCTGATCATAATAAAGAACCTAATCGTATAAATAGTGCTTTGCAAAGATTTCATACATAAATTTTAACCAATTGACTATTTAATTAAATTATATCAAACAGATAATTGTTTTTTGTAATTTATTTAAAAAAAAAACACAATAAATTGTTATGATTATTGAATTATATTTAGTTGAGGCAGGCTGCAAAAAAGTTGGGGCCTGGTTATGGACATTCTCTTTTCTTCAACAATTTATTTGTAAAAAGTGTATAACTAGTTTTTATGTCTTTCTTGTTTGATTTCGGCGTACGTGTAACACGCGTAGGTGTACATCAAGTGTCTGCGCATTTTCTCATTCAATAACAAAACGGTATTTCGTCAGCCATCCATCACTCTTTTTCTAATTTAGCATACCTACGAAATCTGCTAGAAACGCGATTTTTGCTGTCAAGTTTGTGAGTGAGAAATTCGACAAGAAATGTCCCGTCAAGCTAACGTGGCAAGATTATTTTTTATTTTTATTAATGAAGTTCTGCTGGAATACCCGCGATGGCAAGAGACCTGACAGCATGACCGTTGGGCCGTGATAACTTAGCAGGTCACTGGTGTGGACTGGACACATTATTATTATTACATACAGGCAACCTCGTCAAACGGCGGTTTCTGCTAAAAACTGGAAGCTGAGCAAATGTGCCAACATTAGTACAGGTAACGAATTTACGACGTTTGGGGTCGAGACGATGGGCCCATGGGGACCCTCAGCCAAGCGTCTGTCCAAAGAGTTCTCCAAACGGCTGACGGAAAAGTCTGGAGACAGGAGGGCTGGCATTTCATTTTTTTCTGCCAACGTTATATTAGCTTCGCTACACAAAGATGAACTGTTACCAGTTTCCTAGGGACTATCCTTGGTGGATTTTCTTTAGAGGACATTTTTTTTATTAGGTAAATTTTATTTTTATTTATTTTTTTACTAATATAGTTATAATAATAAATATTAAAAATTAAAATTAAAATTTTGATTTTAATAATTTTTGACAAACGTTACTTACTGTATTTAAGGACACCACCAAATATGTCTGTGGCGTTCTCGACGGTGCTGCAATTCCATCGGCTGTGGCGGAACTGATGTTGGCATTCCTCCACAGCCTGCTGCGCCCCTGACTGGAGCACCTGAAACATCAAAATAAATTCGTTATAATAATTAAGAAGAACTTGCCTTTGTGGTCTAGTGGTTACGATCGCAGAATTCGGATTGGCGCGGTGGTGGGTCGGTTGTAAGAACGCGTTCCTTAAATCCTACAAAGGTCGGTTCAAACCCACCCGGAATGTACCAATGAGAAATACACTTTTCTTACGTACATTCGTCATAGATTTACAACACCACCGTTCCCGTGCCTTACAGAGCACGTTAAGCCGTCGGTCCTGGTTCCAATAATACCAACTTGTGGAATCGTTAATAAATTGTCATTAAAAATTGACATTATATCCTCGCCAAGCCGTCTGGCCAGCGTGGCAAGTGTAGGCCAAATTCTCCAGATAATATGTTCTGGAAGGCCCATCTCCAGCAGTAGAGGTCTAGGACGCTGTGTTCTAGGGGCTGTAATGATGTACCAGGCTCGATTTCTGGTCGGGACATATAATTTATTATATTTCTTGAATTTATCATCACGCTCTGGCCAGACGGGTTGGCAAGGATCTGATGTATATTTTAATGACAATGTATCAATGATTGCACAGGTTGGTATTATTAGATCCGGGACCGAGCAGCTTAACGTGCTCTCCAGGTACTGTGATAGAGAAGAAGACAAATTTCCAGGATTCACCGTGCGGGTGCCGGGTCCATGTGTGGGTAAGAGACGAGAAGAATGGTGCCTCAGGCTTGTGACCGACAATAGGCTTCCTTTTTTATTTTATTGCGCAACAATACTTTCACCATCCACCATTCTACTCCTCTCCCTATCTAACCAAATACTGTATGCTTCCATCAATGCCGTCTTGAAAGACCTTTCCATAAATGTATTGACGGCAGACCTGCTTAGGCCCAATACTTTTACTAAGTGGTGCAAAGATTTTGCTGGAACTACTCTCGCACCAACTTCCACTGCGTACAGCTGAGGCTTGAACCCGTTCCTGATCATTTCTTCTATGAGATAATAATATTTATTCGACTTCATGTTATGGTCATTTAATATGAATTGAATCTCTTAAGTATTTATTTATATCCGCCTCCGTGGTCTAGTGGTAACAAACGTTACCGTGAACTCGGGAGGTCGTGGGTTCGATTCCCACCGGGGGCAAGTTGTACATTGTATAATTTGTCTCGGTCTGGGTGTTTATATGTATAATATGTATATATTTACAAAAAAAAGCATAATATTTAGTTTATCAACCACCTAGTTTCCGTAACACAAGCCTCGTAGCTTACCACGGAAACTAGATGGCGCTGTGTGACCTGTCTGGAAATATTTATTATTATTATTATTATCTTTATTCATGTTGTTAGATATAACTACTATTATTATTTCCAATCTTAATCACTTTTTACCATCACAAAGGTTAACTGGTAGAGAATGCCTTCAGCATTAAGTTTGCCCATGTACACTACATTTTCAAATTATGTGCAATAAAGAATTTTATTATTATTATTATGACAAATGAACGTAAGAATAGTGAGTTAATTGGGATATAAGGACTTCGAACTAATCTTTATTAAATTATAAGAAAAGTGTTGAGAGAAGAGCCACCAGCGCTCTCATTGATACATAGACATTAAAGCTAATTTCGCAAAGTATGAACATAAACTGTAAAATCAAGTACCTACGTTAACGTAATTTAATAAGAGTAACTTTTTACTTTTATCGTGACTAAAGTTTTATATTTTATGAAGCCTAACTTTATTCAGTCGAAAACCGGTCAATACTCAGTTTGTACATACTTGAAAATGGTTCCGTATATTTTCATTAATTTCAGAGATTTTTTTTTATTTATGAATAAACATTTTAACCTAACATTTTTTTTATAAATCACATAACATCAAGTTAATAGCTTTTAAATAAAATAAGGAACCTCAGTCGAGTAAATTACAAATTAACCGTTATCGCCGCCATTTTGATTTTACAACATTGCGTTCCATAATTGAAAATATCCTTCTTGATATTTAAGGAGTTGTTGATTAGTTAATTCATTCATTACAGATCCCAGAACACAGCGTCTTAGACCTCTACTATTGGAAATATATTTGGAGAATTTGGCCCACACTCGCCACGCTAGCCAGACTGGTTGGTTGACATTTTATAAACGATTCCACAAGTTAATATTAGTGAAACAACAGACGGCTTAACTTGCTCTCCGAGGCACGGGAACGGTGGTGTTGTAAATCTATGACAAATGTACGTAAGAAAAGAGTATTTCTCATTGGTACATGTCGGGGCTTCACATCTTTTCTTAAAACCGAACCATCGAGTTTTAATTATTTATCATTAACCATTTTATTCTGATACTAAAACATTTAATGGTTACTTAAAAAAAAAACAATCATGGTTTCCAATCAAATACCTAAATAGCAAAATTAGAGTAGTATTTTATAATTGCTGGATTGATATTAATACATATTATTTTATTTTTTTGTATATTTAACAGCTGTCATAGTTATTTTAATCAAATAAAGCTAAATATTTGTTGTTGTCCAAAAAAAGTTGTGACGAATCATATTAAATTCAGGGTTACTAGTAAAAGTAAAGTATCATCACGACCGTTTATATATAGAAGCGGATTCACATTTAGCCAAACTTTAATGTAGGCCAATCATGACAAGTGGCAAGCTCGTCGATGTCTCCAGCAGACAGACAGACAGTGGGGTCGTCCAGGCCCGGACGCCTAATGGGCCTGGGTTGGGGATGGGGATATTCCCCCGTTTTCCCCGGCAGGATCTCAGCGGGTAACCACCCGCCGGTAATTCATGCACTTTTAGTGCTGGGCGCCGTTAGCAGTATAACAGCGCCCGTGTGGCTCACGAACCCAGAGAGCTAGATTCGACTGCTTCAGCTCTCCTCCAGGAGTACTTCCCTAGGAAGTGGTCCCGTGCGCAAGACGGAGCGATATTCTGGAGATGGTTGAAGTGTCCGTTGTCGGCCCGATAGAACATACGTCTAGTCAGGCCAGTGACAAACTCCTCAATGTCTCCAGCGCGGCGTACCAAACTCGATAAATATGTATATATTGTATTTATTTACATATATTAACTCTGGTTTTTACTATATTATTTCTATTTTCACACTCTGCACCCATAATATTAATCTCTCACTCTCCCAAAGGTTAGCTGGTAGAGAATACCTTCATGGTATTAGGCCTATGTACAACACGTTATATTGTATATTTTGTGTGCAATAAAGATTTTAATTATTTTTATATCACAAATAAATTTAATATTAATTAAATGTATTTATTTACATTAATAAATATTGTTGTGTCCCGACCAGAAATCGAACCCGGTACCTCCGAGTCTAAATCCACGGACTTAACCGCTAGACCACGAAGGCAGTAATTCAGGGTTACTAATAACTTTATCCAAGAGAATCCTAAAATCAGGATATTTCCAATTAACAACCATAGCTTCACATTTTAGTGCGCTCGCTTTTACATCCTTAGCTTAATTAAGCAATTAATGATTGCTTTTTATTGCCAACTCACAACATTACCGTTCGAAAGGCCCAATTTTCATTTGAGACCACCCAAAACCTTCTGACGTTCCATACTACATTGTTGAAATTTTATTTTTATTAGCCATTTGATTCGGCTTTGCCTGTGTAATGTTATTGTTAAAAAAAAAAAAAAAAAAAAAAAAACTTCAATAGGCCTATGGCCAGTAGAGTCACTTGTCGTGCTAGGAGCTCGAATTTTGGCGCTTTTAACTTCGATATATTCATGTGGAATAGTTTTTGTCATTTATATAATTTCTAGTACTCAAACCTCAGTCAGTCCAGTAAAGTATTTTGGTCGTTATAAGAAGCATCCAATAAAGTTTTTTTTTTAAATAAAGTTATCCCTAATTTTATAATTATCTGCCTCCGTTAACCGCTAGACAATGTTAATTCGTGGATTTAAACTCGT
Source organism: Tinea semifulvella (assembly GCA_910589645.1). Taxonomy (NCBI): domain Eukaryota; kingdom Metazoa; phylum Arthropoda; class Insecta; order Lepidoptera; family Tineidae; genus Tinea; species Tinea semifulvella. The sequence continues at coordinate 6,113,468 of OU342604.1, forward strand.
AAAAAAGTTCGATTCCTGATCGAAATACAATAATATTTAATAAAATAAATAATTAATTCAATTGTGATATTTCCCGAGTTTGGTACGCTAGACGAGATTGCCACTTGTCATGATTGGCCTATAGCAAAGCTGGCTAAATGTGAATCCGCTTTATAAAGCGTGGTTTCTGACCACCTCGGAAAGGAAACGGTCGCGATGATGAGGATACTAAATTTTATTGTATGTACATTTAAAAAAAACAATGAATGCAGTACGGAATATGTCAAATAGTTATGGATGGTCTCCTAAAAACGTTTTCCTGATTTACTTAAGTTACCTGCCCTTACTCAAAAATCCAGAATACAGACGTAACAGTGGATTAAACAGACATACAGATACATGGGCAAAACGTCTTTCACATTTTATAATATTGGAATGGATTTTACAAAATCTTTTCTCGTTGTCTCTGGATTGTTTTTTATTGTCATTCGGATCGTAATTTTCAAATTTTATTGCGAGTTTCGGAGATTATATTGTAACGTCGGTCATGAATTTTATTGTATTTTGATTAGAACTCCACCTTATGATGTCAGTTTTATTTTCTGCGTTGACTTTATTATAAATATCTTTATCGTTTTTATTGGTTGGAAGACATGTACTCGTAAAAACATCTGCTTTAGACTTTATATTATCTGTATATTTTAATTCATTTCGAAATTTGTAGATTGCCATTTATTTATCATGATTTCCATCCCCATTAATGACCTAAAGGTCGCTGGTAAGGTTGGGTTATCCGATTCCTGGTCGAGTTACAATAATATTTATAAATTTAAATAAATAAATTTAATTTATTTGTGATATTCTCGAGTTTGATACGACATCGACAAGCTTGCACTTGTCATGATTGGCCTATTGTAAAGTTGGCTAAATGTGAATCTAAGAACCTAAGGTTATTTATAGGGATGAAAGGTCGTCCCAAACACCTATAACCACTGAATAGATCAGATCATAAATGCCCTGGATATGAGTACATCAAGAAAGCTTTGTTTCACGAAAAATGGTGACAGGTATTAAACGTGCCACTTACTCTCACATGATGACCAAAACGACTCTGCCAAAAGTTCAATTCAATTCATTTATTCACCCCAAAATACATTAAGTACACTCAGTTTTGTCAGTTATACATAATATTGATTACCAATCATAGCAGAAGAATGCCATTGATAGCAAAGAACAGCCATCGTCATTTACCACTTAACACTGTAAACAATCAATACCTACATAGATGCTGCTGTACAAGAGCGTTGTCACTTGAAATCTATAAATTAAACAAATGAAAATAAAATAATAAATAAGTATCTAATAATAATTATTATATTTTATTTTGTAAATCTGCTATAGCCGAGTTTTACAGGTTCCTTTTTCAGTCAAATTAATATAAAACATTAACAGGTCAATGGAATCTGTTAAGCTGCTGGTCTTCTGCTAACAGCTTACTTATTGGACTTTGCTACTTAGTCTTCCACTAGCAGTCGTAGAATCATTCAAAATAATTAAGTTAATGACGTTTCATAAATGCCTGTAATAGGTTTACATGAATAAAGATATTTTGACTTTTGACTTTAATATATTATGTAATGTCAAAATAAATTATCATATTAAATGTCAAAAACAATAACAATGATAACATGGTTAGAGAATAAGTAAATGAAGGCAGCTGTAAATGGGCGTTATCACTATAAAGTTAGAAGAAACCCCAATAAATTAATCAAATAAATGTCATAATAAAAAAAAAAATGAAAAATAGGTACCTATGTCACATAATGTGTTCCTCTTTTAAGGCATCATCTATGGTATGAATTGTCTTAATTTTAAGTTTATACTTGTTGGTTATGTATGTGAAGTATAGCAATTAAGAAAATAATATGTAAGAATATACCTGTATCATTTTATCAGACAGCTGGCATAGTTGCTTCTGCCTCTCCACCAAATACTCCAGCCTGTGACAATTCTCCCAATGTAATAGCGTGTGACTTTCTAGGGAATTATTCCCAATTTGAGTTGGTGTTCGGATAGCAGCCAAGTTCCTGGAAAAGAAGAAATAAACTGTTTAATATACAGCTAACTTTAAAGTATTATTGTTTAACAGTAAAATTAAATCTAGGAAACTTAAAACAATGTTAAACATCCTCGTTCAGTTGCAAATGAAATGAAAGGCAAACTTAACCCGAGAGCGCTTGAAGAGAAACAATGGAATCAAGCAATTCTCGAGCTAAGGTAATTAGACGTCCTTCCACGTCGGGAGCTGCCACTTGAATGGCACTCGAGTGAACCTAGAAAACAAAACACGGCATTACCTACCCTCGCTTTTGTTCCATTTTTAAAAAATCATTATTCAAACCGGCCAATGCGAGAGCAGGCTCGCATGAGTACGTTGATTGGCCGACGACCTCCCTTTAGAGTGCATGTGAAAATAAAAAGAAATGTGCTTGGGTAAATGAGATGTCGCATCCTGCTCTTGCGTGTTGTTTTTTGTATGTCTATCCTTGTTTGTTTTTCGTTTTAATTGCGCACATGCTCTATGCAACCCTTTGCGGGACCTTGAGTGTTGCACGTGCAAATATGTAAGTGCTATGGCGGTGCCTGCGTCCGGGGAAGTGTATTCAAGAGAAGAGCTTAAATGAAAGTAGAATCCATATTTTATGTCATCCACATTAGTGGGAGGGTGTTGAGGACACATAATTAATTGAATGAGGACAAGACTCTACTTATGTTCTTGCACAGAATCTAAAGTACATTTATTTAGTATAGTTTATTTTGATTATATTAAGCGTGGTCCAGCGGTTAAGTCCGTGGATTTAGACTCGGAGGTACCGGGTTTGGTTTAGTGAGATATGCATTCAACCTAAGTTTCTAAATGCGATTATAGCTTTATTTGTTGTGGGGTATATTAGAATACTAGTGTCAAAATTAGTAGATACTTATTTTTATTATTTTGATAATTAATTGTGATTATGTCTTATCTTTTAATTTATTACGACCGCCCTCTTCGTTCTTCTCATAACAACCAACTTAAAATCCCACCTCACACTTCCAGCAAATATTCAGATTCATTTACTGTATAGGTTGCTCGTCAGTGGAACAAGCTTCCACTGACCATCAGACAAGCTCCTTCAATTCACATCTTTAAAATACAACTTAATACTTTCTTTTTAAACAAGCAGAACAGTATATTTTAAATTTAAATATTTATTTTTAATAATATCATATTATCTTCATATATATCTACTATATATTAATAAGTATTTAAGTAGTCTATGTATACATACTATTTATGTAGTTTATTCAAATTTAAAATAAGGTTAAAATTGCACCCCACATGTTATACTGTCTCACTCTCCCAAAGGTTAGCTGGTAGAAAAAGCCGAAATGGCTTTAAGTTCGCCTTTGTACATACTTTTAAGTTAAAGTGCAATAAAGTATTTTAATAATAATAATATATGTACTTGTTTATTTGTTCCGTTTCCTGTCGGGTTCCATATTATAGATTGATTTTAGTTTTTAAATTGTTGCAAGTAGGTACTATAAACCCGTTATTTAGAAGTGTTGTGGAACAAGTAGATGAATTGCCATATCATATTATATTCAAATCTTAGTCTTTATGGCAGAAGGTTGCCATAGAGAGGACAGTGAGTCCATATCAAGCTACTGTCGAAAAATTTCCTAATTTGTGTGGTGTATTTTTTATATATTCATTTACCGCAGTTTTCGGCCTTTATTTCTCCACATTATTATTGTACAGTTGGTATTTTATTGCATAAAGTGATAGTTTGTAAATGCTAACTGCAGCTATAATTTTAAGTTACCTTTTTTATAATTATTTGTCCTAGCTTATAGTATGACAATGCCTATTACAGCAGCTATTATCTTAACTGACATTTACATTTATATTGATATTTTTATTATGGTGTCTGTCTTAGCTTATAATATGACAATGCCTATTACAGCAGCTATTATCTTAACTGGCATTGACATTTAGATTTTTATAATTGTGTCTGTCTTAGCTTATAGTGTGATAATGCCTATCTACAGCAGCTATAATGTTAAGCATTATTCTGTATTTATAATTTTGTTATTTTTATTATCATGTACTGCTCCAGATTCACCAATATGTACTATAAAATGATATTGTTTTATAACAATATTGTAAAAATTGACGTGTAAAAGTGCAGAATAATAATAATAAATAAATATTATTCTAACTCTACTAGAGAAAACTTGTAAATGACTTAATGTTTATTTTTTCTGTGTCTTATACTTATAATCTTACGTCAAAAGTTTTCTTTATCAAATAAATAAATCTATAGAGGTAGTATCGATATTATCGATATACCCATAGATAGTGGACTATCGTGGCAACACCAGTGTTAAGCACTTAAGCACCAACAAAAGTATATAAGTACTTATTATATGTAGTATGTGTATGTATTATATGTAGTGTGTATATGTTTGTATGTAGTATATGTATTTTGAATGTAGTTTAGTATGTAAGTATATCCTTTTATCTAGCCTAATTATTTCCATATTTATCACATCTATATATATTACGTGTTGCTACTACCTTACACCTTGAACTTTCAACATTATCCTTGTACATAGTGAAATAAAGATTTTATGAAAAAAAAAAGTTGATAAGTTAAGGCGTTAAAAATGATTTAGAGTCAGTGAGAATGGGGTGTATCAGGCAAAGCTTTTTGTAGATGTCGCTAGCGGCACTGGTACCTTGTTTTACACCTACATCGCATCATTTTAAAATGTTTTGTAGTTTTTTTATTTCTATAACAGTAAAATGTATTTTAAATTAACGTTACCTACCTTAAAAGACGAAGTAAGAAAGCGCACACTGTCTTTAAAAAGAAAAAAGGTATTATTAATAGAACGGCAATTTTGAGATCACCATATTTTTGATTTTGCGTAGAAAACTCGATTTGTACACTTAAAAGCTGCTCACTTCGGCATAATATCCAGAAAATAATAAATTTCGTAATAAAAATACAAGTTTTCTATGCAACTGACAGTTCTATTAGGTACCAACTATCATGCGCCACCTATCGTGATAAAAAGTTAGTGATACACCCCATTAAAAATGACCGGAAATCGTTTAAAAATGGCGTGTAAAAGGAAATGAATTGGTATCAGGCGTAGCCGGGGTTGGGTATTAGTCTATGTAGATCGCTGATGTGTGTATGACACGCCATTTTCAAATTATTAGGTTTCTTAGATCTTTATACGACTTGAAGGTAGCTAGACGTAACACTATAACATACTATGGTTTTTAATTACCGTTCTTCTGAGTAAAATTTAAGTATTAATAATAGCGGTGGTGGCTTCATTTATTATTTATTTATTTATTATAAACTTTATTGCACAAAGTACAAAGGCCGATAGACATTCTATACTGGTCAAACCTAAAAACTGCTTTAGTTGTCCCAAACTAAAGCAGTTACGACAAGATAAGGCAGGTGCTATCAAAACTAATAGAACATATTAGACTTCAATATATACTAGTGAATAAATACTTATTTACACAAATACATGCAAATAAAACTACATACATACGTTCTTTGAATATACATAAATATAATATACCTACTATATGATGACTGTAATGAGAGAAATAAATATAGCAGAGAGTGTATTAAACTTATGGTGAATTTAAATAGTGCGCATAGACCAGTTTCTTAAATAGTATTCTATTTGGAGCTTGACGGATCGCTTTCCTTAAAATCCTAAACGATGGCCGACATGTACCAATAAGAAATACACTTTTCTAACATACATTATCATCATAGCCCCTAGGACACAGAGTCCTAGACCTTCACCGTTGGAGATGGGCCTTGCAGAACATAAACCTGGAGAATTTGGCCTACACTCGCCACGCTGGCCAGACGGGTTGGCGAGGATCTCATGTCAATTTTAATGACAATTTATTAACGATACCACAAGTTGGTAATAGTGGAACCGGGACCACCGGCTTAACGTGCTCTCCGAGGCACGGGAACGGTGATGAAGTAAATCTATGACAAATGTAAGAAAAGTGTATTTTTCATTAGTACATGCCGGGGTTTGAACCTATCTTTGTAGGATTTACGGAAAGCGTTCTTACAACCGAGCCACCGCCGCGCCTCTAACGTATATTTGACATTAATTTACAACACCATCGTTCCCGTGCCTCAGAGAACACGTTAAGTTGTCGGTCCCAGTTCCACTAATACAAAATTGTAGAATTTATTTATTAAAATTATTTAATGCATGTTTAAGTGAGAAAAAAGAAGATAAAGAATTACTTCATCAAAAGCATTAAATTCACTTGGAATTTGATGATCTCTAATTCAGTTATTAACACAGTTTTAAATAAATAAACTATGTTAAGTACTGATGTATACCGTCCTTGAACCATCAGGACTTTCAGGTAGTGATGGTAAAAGGCCGGATGGTATAGACATACCATCCGGCTTGTATCATGGAGTGAGGGAAGATGTCTTGTTTGGGATGCCCTTTGGTGCTTGCCACATTTCCTCTACATCAAAAAAGGCCAGTTCGGCTGCTCATACAACCGAATTTAAAAAGCACATCACATATAATAGCATTAAACAAAATTATATATTTGTGGCATTTGGGGTTGAAATAATGGGGGTTTATCTTGATACCCACAAATTCGTAAAAGAGCTGGGTAAACGAATTTTTCAAGAGTGTGGCGATCCCAAATGCCATAACTACCTAAAACCGAATATTTCCATTATAATTCAACGAGGAAATTCGGCGAGCGTTTTAGGTACCCTCCCTGGTGACAAGCCCTTAGTTTATTTCGTAGAAAAGTTTTAATTTCATCTGTATTTTTAGTTTAGTTTTATTTATAATTAGTTTTTTAATCTATTTTATTTTATATATTTTTGTATCTACTTCCAATAAATACTGTACAATGTTCTTAAAACAAATGTAAAAAAACATTATTTCTTTTTTGTTTCGTTAAATGTGCCAGTACGATGCCATTCTTCCTTACATAAAAGCTTAATCTCACACGCTTGACTAAATGTCTTTAAAAGACATATTGAAACTTTTGCGAATTCTCAGAATATTGTTAGATCTTTAGACACATTCACGGGGCGATTAGTTCTGCCTGTATGCGAATTAAAAAACCAAAGAACTTAGCGTACTTCCTAGATTCATAGAAATCGCTTCTCACAGCTGGAATTTTTTTTTTAAATAAATTTTGTTAACTCAAATAAAAGCCTCACTATGCGAATATACTTGTTTTATATATTTTTTTATTTATAACTCAGTGGAATGCATAAGTAATCTACTCGCTATAGTATAACTTTAGTTCTCTAAGGGTTGTACTAAAACGTTTTTATTTCAAAAAAAATAAATTATTAATTGTTTTTTTTTTATATTTATTTATATTAGCACGACATGATGGTAAGTGGCGCCCAAGAATGTTAGCAACTGGAATCATTCATGACTGACATCAGTCGCTAACACTATACCGGCTTGACTGGGCATGACGGAAATTCTAGCCTGATCCCGAAACGTGTATCCACACGAAAGGGTTTATCGGCACGAACTGTAGATACTTCCCCGCCCCGGCAGACTATAGGCAATTTACTACAATCAGACCGCCTACCACCTATTTATTTGAGTTGTTGTAAAAAATCAAGTTAAAAACAGTCTGCCTCCGTGGTCCTATGAAATCTAACTTATTTTTTATATTTGTCGAGTCTGGTACGCTAGAGACATCGACGAGCTTGCCACTTATCATGATGGGCCTATAGTTAATTTGGCTAAATGTCAATCCGCTACTTTAAAAGCGTGGTTTTTGACCACCGAAAAGGTATGTGATGATACTTTATTTTAAAGTTAAAAATTGTTACAAATGTAACAACCAGCTAACGGCTGACCTTCCTCAGGTATCCGTCCATCTGGCGGGGAATCGTTCTACTCTGCGTACTCCAGAACCCGTCTACTCTATCGTTCATCGGTTCTGCGACAGCCGTGTTCAGCGCATTGCCAATTCTTGAGCTTGCTAATTTTGAAAGCTATGTCGGTAATGTTGGTTCTCTGACGCATGTCAACGTTTCGGATTTTATTCTTCAGAGAATTCCTACGCTACTTTGAACTTGTGGACCAGACCCTCTGTCAGTGTCTACGTTTCTACTCTACATTATCGTGAAGCGATAGTTGAGAAGAAAATAATTTGGAGAAGGAAAGCTCTAAGAAATATGAATTAAAAGAATAAATTAATTATGTGCAATATAGGTTTATTTACAAAACAGAAAATGAGATGAGTGAAGTGGAGATGTGAGTTCGGAGAGCATGGAGAATAGTTGAAGTAGGTCGACGGCATTCCGGAGGCGAAGTCTCTGATGAATTTTAGCGATGCCGACTTCGTAGACTCCTGGGTTGAGCGGAACAACTCATAGAGGTGAGGCAGCGATGGGCGAGCGTCTTCGAAGGAGCGGTGAAGAGAAGAGAAACTTTGGTGAAGTTGATGACTTCAAGAGATGGTGAAGCAATAGTAGTCTTGTGAGTCCGTAACTTGAATGATAAATAATATATCTAATACTTACATATTAAATAAAATACATTTAATATTAGTATCAGACATAACATAACAATATGACAATACGTTTCTAATAGCAATGGCCAAAGACGTATTAGCTTTCCCCCCTAATTTTGTGCATAAGAACTTCTTATTATTTGGTTGATATGTCTTTTACATATTTCTCCTTCATCTGTTTTAATTGTGTAATGTACTAATCCATGCTTATGTACTACGTTTCCAAACTTCCAAAATCTGTTATTATTTTTGTAAAATAGTACTTGAACTCTATCGCCCACATTAAAACTTCTTATAGGGTTTATAGGTTCGTTTACACTAACCTAAGAACTCAATGGGGTATTAATGTTGTCATCCTGAATTCGCATCATCGCATCCAACTTTGTTGTTATCTTGCGACTGAACATAACATTATATGATCCTGAAGAATTTGGTGTTCTACGTAACTGTACTAAAATGGTGTGTAATTTACTGCTTAAAAAGTAGGGATAGTGAAACGCTATAATATCTGTTAGTTAACGAATTAAAAAGTCAATGGAAAATAGATAATCAAAAATCGCTTTTACGGCGCTAGACGATGGTGTGAGTTCACTTCACAAATACACGAAGGAGTAAAAAGTAAAGCCAATACATTATGGTGTATGCACCGAGAACCTCATTCTCAGACAACATTCAATATTTACTTGCAAGATTTTTTAGTAATTGCTTACACAGACGTATATATAAATATATAGCATTATATAAAAATATACGGAGTGACTTTGTATGCCCTTACGTTGGACTAATATTTTATTCTATTTCTATAATCGAATAAAATATTAATAAATATTATTAAAAGATTCTGTTATTAGAAAATAAATGTTTTGATTTTTGATGATTTGATTATATTTGTAGAAATACACAACTTTTCCTAAAGAGTCCCCATTATGTCAAAAGTGACGAAATTTTTTGGCTGCTCCATACATATTCTCTTTTTTAGAATTAATAGTTTATATAGATAAGGCAGTATGTACGAGTATACAGTTAGTATAGTAGGCGAGATGGTGGCTTGTTGTTTATTTATTTTATTTAAATACTTTATTGCACTTAAAAACCTAGTACATAGGTGAGCTATAACGCCATAAGGCATTTTTTACCAGCTAACCTTGATGATCATGTAAGGTAATGGGCAAGATGAAGAAAAATATTAAAATAGCTTAAATTAGTAAATACATATAATTGCGCATTTATAGCACTTAAAAATACATATAAATAAATAATAAATAAATATTTCCAGACAGGTCACACAGCGCCATCTAATTTCCGTGGTAAGCTACGAGGCTTGTATTACGGAAACTAGATGGTTGATAAACTACATATTATACTTTTTTTTTGTAATTATATACATATTATACATATAAACACCCAGACCGAGACGAATTATACAATGTACAACTTGCCCCCGGTGGGAATCGAACCCACGACCTCCCGAGTTCACGGCAACGTTTGTTACCACTAGACCACGGAGGCGGTCAATATACACAATATAAAAAAACTATACACATACATACTATACAATACATATATAAACATACACTATAAATAAATAGATATATATGTAAATAAAATGTCAAACAACTTCGTTAATTCGAGATTTGGTTGTAGGAACGCTTGTATGCCCCATGCTCCCGACATTTACCACTGAGAAATACACTTAAGTACACAACAGTGTGTTCTGTGTTCATAGGCGTTGTAATTAATGAAGATAGAGAAGCCAAAAAAAATGTCATTTCCGACTTTTCTTAGGAAAAGTTGTTGGTTTCTATCAAAATCACGTGGTGTCTTAAATACAGGTAATATTTAATATAAATTAAAAACTAAGTACTTAATAAAATTTTATTAAAATCAAAGAGATCAAACATAATCATATAATCATTTTATACATGCTTGTTACATATTTTTTTTACGCTATCTATATTGCTCTTCTTCTCTCGTCGATAAATAATTTAAAAAATGTACTAAATATTATAATACATTTTTTTTACATTATAATACAGATAAACTTAAAACCAAAAAAACTATAGACGTACATCGTGGTAATGCAGCCAGTGTACTTGCTACTTTTAATCACGAAATTTTCATGGTAGAGATTTTAGGAAAGTATAAAATAATTTTGAGAAGAGAATTAATATAGTGCAGGTCCGTATACTTTATGTCCATGTTGCCGAACCTTTAAAGAGTTGTTAACTTATCTTAACGGGCATAAACAAGAATAGGGCTCTTCAGAGAATATTATATTACTTATTTCATACAAAACCAACATACAGGTATGGCAGGAAAACTTTTAAATCGACATTTATCGGATATTTTATTTATTTAGTATATTTTTTTAATTGAAAAAAGTCAAATATTGTATGTAGTATAGTTATTTATATATATGTTAGTACTATTAGTATGTAGTAGGCTGTCAGAGAATGTCTAGTTAACTTGTACACAGTGAAATAAAGTTTTAAATAAAATATAAATATAAATAAAAAATACAAAGGCGAAGAAGTACAAAGAATGATGCCAGACATTCTATACCCACTGGTCAAACCAATCATTACATCTCCTAGAATTCCATTGTTGGACATGGGCCTTCCAGACCGGTTGGTTCAATGCAAAAAGTTGATTTATACAATTAATTTAATTTTAGGTAATATTAGGTAGGTTATATATACCTATGCCTCCATGGTCTACTAAGCGGATGTACCGAATTCATTTCCTGGTCGTGACACAATTTTTCTCAAGTTTGGTATGCTAGAAATATCGCTAAACTTACAGCTTACAGCTTGTGTCACTTATACTTTCATTGCACCTACAGTTGTTCTAATTAGTCCCAAAGGTTTGGCTGTCAGAAAATGTCTACGGGCGTTAAGTCCGCGTTTTGTATTTTGTGCATTAAAGTTTTGAAATAAATAAATACCTACAACTATTTATGGTCTATAGTAAATTTCGATAAATGTGAATCCGCTTCTTCAAAAGTGCTAATGTCAAATAAAACCAAAACAACTTCAAAGGTTCGGATGTAAAAAAGGTTGTCGCAACACCTGTACCGTGAATACAATAATATTGTTGATTTTATGCGAAATGCAGTTTTGCAATTTATGTCTTTGACAGACGGCGCGACTTAAAGAAACGGGACAACTTGTCAAAAGTGGTGTTATTTTGTTTAATAATGTGCTACAATGTAAATAATTACCGAAGACGATCAATTGGAGACTAATTATGGAGCACAAAAACTCCCCAAGAAGAATACCCGACGTGTATAGGAGAAAATGCCGCGAGTGACTTTAAGAAAAGGATGGAATTCTGAATTCAACATCTGGAATTTGATGATACCATTCAAAGAAATATATATTTATTTTTATTTATTTTATTATATTCTTTGCATCATCAATCGGGTAAATGGAACAACAATAAAAGATTTAAAAATGGATTCTTTTTTTTTATCTTGTAAATTACTTTAAAGTGGATATTGTTAATCAAAAGTTGTGTTATTTTGTTATTATGTGCTACAATGTGGATGATTATAGAAAACGATAAATTGGACACTAAATTTAACGCACAAGTAGCGGTTTATTTTTTTTGCAGTTTTCCATCGCTGTGAACTCCCAACTACCAGACGAGTTTGGGCAATAATGCCGCGAATGACTCCAAGAAAAGCCTCGAATTCTGCAACATCTGGAATTCGATGAAAACCTCATTAACTCATTCAAAATTACGTGACACTGTGTGATGACTGAATCCATCGGGAGAATGTATAAAAAAAAGAGGACAAAACATAAGAAATTCTAAGCCACAAATACAAAAATGTGCATTTAACTGATTGTTTATACAATACACTTTAAATATTTTTTGTGATCCGACAAGGAATCTAAGCCGTCTAAAACGTGATTTTTACCTATTAAAATATATAAAATTTACTGGCAGAGGGAAGTATAAACTGTATACATTACTGTGCCGTCCGCTGAGTTCCGTAGGTTTTTAAATATGTAAATGATTCAAAATGACGTCATCACCTGACCTCTACATGTGACTAACCCCTCGTTCCGAATCAAGCTCAGAGCGCTTAGAATGATACTAACAGTCGTTCCGAATCAAATATCACGATTTGGTTGCTCAGAGCGTAATATCAATTCGGAACGGTCTAAATCACATTTCATTCACAACATGATAGTGTTGAGGTGGGATGTTGTAGTTGAAGTAAAAGTCACAATACCAAGTTGAGAGATATTTATTGCCTACAAATAATTAAATATATATTGAAATAAACTCTGAACCGAGATAGTCGTAACCAGTGTGTCAGTGGTGGGGGTACTGTGTGACATAGATGCGGGATGCACGCCGTCTCTGTCACACTGCAAGGAACCATTTATTTTGCGGGTTAGAACACCTGTGACTTGTCAGCTACAATAGTTATTATTTTTAATGTATGGAAGTTAAATTGCTGATGTGTAAAGTTTAATATTATTAACTTATTTTAAAATAACTTGCCGTGTTGAGACTTTTTTTTTACTTCCTACTTAAATAATAATTATAGATTTGTTTAAGAAGTAATATAGAAACAGTATAAACGAATTACAATATTAAACAATTTAAAAGAAAACCTCATATTAAATTAACTTGAAAATGGCGCAGGACATTATGTCAAACAACTGACAGCGCTCAGAGCGATCTACCTCGATATCGTGAGCAGTCTAAGCGCGAGAAATGATGTCATTTGTGACGTCACATAGCTTTGGCAAAACAGTTTAAGCACGTCTCGGAACATCTTTAAGCGTGCTTAGGTTACTATTACCGTGTCTCGGAACGACGACGGGTAAATGGCCATATATTCATCTGCCTCTTTTAATCACATTAACGCCTTTATTACTAAACCAATTTTAACCAAAAAATTGACAAAAACCCAGGGAATTTGTAGGGATTAATATATTGCACGAGAAACGCCGGGTACCATAGCTGGGTCCAATAAATATTTTTTTTTATACTGTATCCGAAACACACGTTCACGTAGAAATAAACTCAACACACAATTTTCTTCATAACATCACTGACATTGTGCTAATTAACTTTAACATATTACCGCAACTCACATCTATAGAGGCGACTTGAAGTTTACAAGATTAAATATTAATAATAATTACAAATATTTATAACAGATAAAAAAATCTTTGATATCTCTACTTTATTTCTTTCGATATAGGTATCTTGTTTTAAATCAGAATATTTATTTATTTAACACCTTATTGCACAATTAGTGTACATAGGCGAGTTTAATGCTGGTTAGGCATTTTCTAACAACTGACCGTTGGGAAATCATGGGCAGGGTGCAAATTAAATATATTACAAGAGTCTTAAATTAATACATATGAGCCAACTACATATACTACACACATAAATATATATTATGCCAGATATCTATAATTAGGTATTATCTTGATGTGGTTAACTCATGTTTATTGAAGAACAATGTGGTAACTAGACGTTTAAAAACATTAACAGATGGTGCTTGTATAAAGGCCAGTGGTTGCGTATTCCACTGAAGACCTGCAGACACAGTTCACTCTGAATATCAATAATGACATAAAATTTTGTTAATATGTCTATGTTAAGGTACAATTCTGGCTTAGCGAAACGTTTCTAAATAGCACTCTTAAATGTATTATTTATTATTAGTTCCACTTCCAGTTCTTCCAGTAATGTCCTATGATGCAGAAACGTGGACACTGACGGTAGGTCTGGTCCACAAGTTCAAGGTCGCTCAGCGAGCTATGGAGAGAGCTATACTCGGGATTTCACTAAAAGATAAAGTCAGAAACGTTGATATCCGTCAAAGAACCAAAGTTACCGATATAGCTTTTAAAATTAGCAAGCTGAAGTGGCGATGGGCTGGACACATATGCCGCAGAATCGATGAAGGATGGACTAGACGGGTTCTGGAGTGGAGACCAAGTACTGGAAGACGCAGAGTGGGACGACCCCCCGCCAGATGGACAGATGACCTGAGGAAGGTCGCTGGTGGGGGATGGATGAGGGTGGCAGAAGATCGTGTGAAGTGGCGAGCCTTGGGGGAGGCCTACATCCAGCAGTGGAGAGACACGGGCTGATGATGATGATGATGATGGATTTACTTTCAGCTAAAAGTAAGCAGAGAGCGCTCTATAGATGCATCACAACCTGACGTTACATATTGAGCCCTAAAAGGCAATTAACCTGGATAACTTATCTACAGGAAGACGGTTGTTGATTTAACTACACTATGAGGAAATATGCGTTAGTTTGTTAAAGAAAAGTCACCCAAAACTATGATAGTTTGAAGAGTGCAGTAATAAAATAGTAAATACAGGGTGTCGCATATTTAAAAAAATAAATAAAAAATAAATACAAAAAATATCTAAATAAAAATGAGGCATTGTAATGTTATAATTAAAGTTCATTTTTTTAAAATTACATCATCCAAATGATGACCCTCTCTACGACGGCACTCCTCTAACCGCAAACGGAAATTATTGAAAACTTTCTTCAATAATATTGGTGTAATTGCTGCCATTTCACCACGGATATTCTATTTGAGCTGATTAATGTTTATTTATTATTTATTTATTATAAACTTTATTGCACAAAGTACAAAGGCGGACCTAATGCCGCTAGACATTCTATACTGGTCAAACCTTTGGGACAACTAAAGCAGTTACGACGAGATAAGGCAGGTGCTATCAAAACTAATAGAAAAATATTAAACTTCAATATATACTAGTGAATAAATACTTATTTACATACTAATACATACACAAATACATACAAATAAAACTACATACATACGTTCTATGAATATACATAAATATAATATACCTACTATATGATGACTATAATGAAAGAAATAAATATAGCAGAGAGTGTATTAAGCTTATGGTAAATTTAAATAGTGCGCATAGACCAGTTTCTTAAATAGTGTTCTATTTGGAGCTTGACGGATGTCCACCGGTAACTGGTTCCAAAGATGCACAGCCACCACCGCAAACGACTTGGAAAATGTTCTTCGGATTATTCCTATAGACTTTGTGTTTGAGGTATCCCCACAAAAAAAACGTCAGGTCCCGACTCGATAACGGAGTTTGTGCGTATTAGAGCTCCAGGCCATTGTTTCAGTAACCGTAACATCAGACACTATTAAAAGTATAATAGCCTATAACATGAAAGGAATTGTTGACTCCACAAAGGTAATAATAATAAAAAATACGTTACACTTTAGATTAAACTACCGCCATAATCGTAAAAAGGAGCTTACGGTAGTTTTAGTTTCGGAATTGCACACTAGATGGCGTTTATAGCCAATATTGTTCTTTTATGTTTTAAAAGACTGGTTTACTGGAAAATGTGTTGCCAAAGGCTATTGTTTTGCTGTTTTTAGTTTTTAAGCTATACACATTATAAACTCGATTACTGTAACTTGTGTTGTGGGGACCTGGAGCAAGCATTGGATGGATTTCCGGCCATAATCCGCAAAAAGGCAGCGTTGATACTGCAGAGAGTGAGAGACAATGACAACAGCATTCTGAGGATGATATCGTCGCGCTTTGACAGCGCTTTTGTTCTATTGGAGTTCTAACTGGGAATGTGTAAATCAAATATATGCATTTGCGTAGTATAAATCGCTGCAAATGTTTATGATATCGCCAGCGGCCATGATTTTTGAGGTCGTGGTGTGTGGTGAATTTAATTTAATATTTATAAATTAAATTAGGTACGTATTATTATATTTGTATTTAGTTATAGTCTAGTTTAGTATGACAATGCCTTTATACAGCAGCTATAATTTTAAGTTACCTTCTTTTTTTTTTTTTTAATAATTGTTTGTTCTAGCTTATAGTATGACAATGCCTTTACAGCAGCTATTATCTTAACTGACATTTATATTTATATTTTTATAATTGTGTCTGTCTTAGCTTATAGTATGACAATGCCTATATACAGCAGCTATTATCTTATCTGACATTGACATTTATATTCTTATAATTGTGTATGTCTTAGCTTATAGTGTGACAATGCCTATATACAGCAGCTATAATGTTAAGCGTTATTCTGTATTTATAATTTTGTTATTTTATTGTTTCTCTTTTCAAATGATGGTTATCATCTACTGCTCCAGATTCACCAATATGTACTATAAAATTATATCGTTTTATATCAATATTGTAAAAATTGACGTGTAAAAGTGCAGAATACATATCTTTTTGTCCTATGCCTACTTGCAAAATAAACGAATTGAATTGAATTGAATATTATTATTATTTTAGCTGTTTTTACTTTTTCATTATTGTGTATACCTACTAACATAGTTGTAAGTTAAAATGTTACTAACAATTATGGAATTAGAAAAAAGAAGTAAAGTATCATCACGACTGTTTCCCTTTCGGGGTGGTCAGAAACCACGCTTATAAATAAGCTGATTCACATTTAGTCAACTTTACTATAGGCCAATCATGACAAGTGGCAAGCTCGTCGATGTCTCCAGCGTACCAAACTCGAGAAATATCACAAATAAATTAAATGTATGTATTTACATTAATAAATATTTTTTGTGTCCCGAGTCTAAATCCACGGACGTAACCGTTAGACCACGAAGGCAGTTATATATTATGGAATTAATTCTGAAATAAATAATTTATTATTATTATGTAATGAAAAAGTTCTTAAAGAATCTCGGTATTTAACCGGTTTACCTAATGACGTTCACGGGCCTCGGCCAAGTGAGCATCATTCTTCTTTAACTCCAAACTTTCTGACTATACGGCAAGTATTAAGGATTGTAGCTTTTTGCAATTGTCTGTATGTGTGCTGGTCTACGTTAATAGTTTTGAGGCTGTCATGTAATGTTTTTGGTATTACTCCGATCGTAGATACTAATATGGGTACAGTTGTTACTTTTTCTAATTTTAGTTGGGATTTAAGCTCTATTGCATTATCTCTGTATTGAGTATTTTTTCTGTATGTGTAGATAGTGTCGACCGCCTCCGTGGTCTAGTGGTAACAAACATTGCCGTGAACTCGGGAGGTCGTGGGTTCGATTCCCATCGGGGGCAAGTTGTACATTGTATAATTTGTCTCGGTCTGGGTGTTTATATGTATAATATGTATATATTTAAAAAAAAAAGTGTAATATGTAGTTTATCAAACATCTAGTTTCCGTAACACAAGCCTCGTAGCTTACCACGGAAATGAGAAGGCGCTGTGTCACCATATTTGGTCTAAGTAAATAAATAAATATTTCCAGACATGTCACACAGCGCCATCTAGTTTCCGTGGTAAGCTACGAGGCTTGTGTTACGGAAACTAGATGTTTGATAAACTACATATTACACTTTTTTTTTTTTTAAATATATACATATTATACATATAAATACCCAGACCGAGACAAATTATACAATGAACAACTTGCCCCCGGTGGGAATCGAACCCACGACCTCCCGAGCTCACGGCAACATTTGTTACCACTAGACCACGGAGGCGGTCGGTAAGTTCGATCATATTTCTTTTTTGCGAGATAAACTTAAATTTCTACCTATCCCGTAAGCGAACAGGTCGCAGACCACTTTGTTCACTATTTAATCTCCTTAACGAATCAAAGACACCACAATACCTGAAAGACAGCTTTACTTTTCTGGGCTAAATCCATTTATTTATTTATTTAACATTTGGAATACAAACGGAGATCATGGCTAAAGTAAGCATTTAACAACAGATATTAACAATATGTGAGCCAGATTCCATAAAAAGTACTCACCAAGAATATATAAATTTGTACATTGATTGGGGTGAGTTAGCAAAATTTATTTATTTATTTATTTATTTAGTACACACAGCAGTACATATATTATCACACACATAACATAGTATAATTATAGCTTATCTAATATATGTACCAATTAGGTGTCACAGCATTCACCAATATAAAAAGAAGAAGAAATTAAAAACTTACTACTGTTAAAACAAAAAAAAAATTACAAAAACTATCAAATTTACAAAATAAAAATATGACTTCTAAAATAAAATTATACATTTTTCTCTTTTTTAATATAATTAATTAGGAAACATAAAAATTGCACAAATTTGGTACCTTAAAAAAAAATAAAAAACGAAAACAAAACACTTGTTAAATAAATTATAAGCTACTCAAATATTGATGGTTTGAAATCTTCGAGAACATTTAATTTAAACCTAAATAATTAACAGAATTAACAAACAATTCAAAGATTAAATTAAATTAAACTAAAACTAAACTAAAACTAAAAGCTTCAAGTTACATATGGTCACAGTGGCCTGGTCTAAATGACAAACAACAATAAAAAAATATAAGTTTAACTGCAATGCTCGAAAAACTATCAGAGTTGTTGAAGTATGGAGCACACGCTTGACTTAAAAACTTCCTTTGAGCCGAAGAATAAATCAGCATCGCATGATCGAACTCTTTGCTCTTCTTCTAACTCCACCCTTTCTATCCCATGCTGTTGTAGCTGCAAATCTTTGGAATTACCTACCTTTAGGTATAATGCAAGATTCAAATCGAGCCATCTTTAAAAATATGATTTACAAATAGAAACAAGTATATTATCTATGTATGTGTATGTAGTTACTATAACTTATTTATTAGAATTTAGTATATTGTTATCATTGATATATAATATGTAGTATGTAATAATAAGTATATGTATTTATATATATATACCTACCCACCTTTCAATATAATGCTTAAGTTGTCTCTATGGTTGGCTAGGATAGAATGTCTAGCGATATTATAATGTCTTTGTGCAAAAAAGATAAAAAAAAAACAAGATTTAGTCCCCAAAAACTTTAATAAGTAAATAATTATTATATATTTTATTACATAGTTGCTTTAATAGTCGGTTTAACAGGCATAAAACATCCCATCATTGGGACCTGACTGTTAAAGTCGCTATGTAATACAATTTATAATAATTATTTCACTGGTGTAGTTAAGCGGTAATCAAACTTTTTGGGGACTAAACCCTTAAGCTTTTTTTTATTTTTTCTTTTATTTTTTTCAGTATTTAATTAATTTTTTTTTTTTTTTTTATATATCAAATCAAATCATTTATTTCCTTTGGTTGTCACAACAACAATTGGATATTCTCAATACATTTTTTCTCCATAGTTTATTATGTAGATTACAAAATAACCAGCAGCTACTATGGGTGGACCCATCATATCAGCTATACCATCATATTCGACTAAAACACTGTTGCTATAAACAAGTTTTTGCTTAAAACTAGGTAGTTAAAATTAATTCGTGGCTGTAAAAAGGCCGTGTCAGCTTATAGACTAAAATAAATTACACATGTTAGGTTAATAAATTAATTCGTAGCTCTAAAGAGGCTGTCTAAATATACATATACAATAGTGTAAATATACATAAAATTTGTATTAAACGACAATATTTTTTTGGCTGAAACGTCGGGAGAAATATGTCTCTAAGGTAAATCGCGTAAAGACCCGTTAAAATTATAAAAATCTATTATGAATGTGCGCGAAAGTTTAAAAAGTACAATACTTATGTCAATAGATGTAAATTCGTGGCTGTAAGGGGGCCGTGTCAGCTTACGGTCGAAATAATTATTATTATTATAATTGGTATGTCAACTTAATACATATTCGTGGCTGTAAAGGGGCCGTGTCAGCTTACAATCTAAAATAATAAATTTAAGAATGTTAAATTAAACTAAATTCGTGGCTGTAAAATGGCCGTGTCCAGCTTAATAGCTATTAGTAAATATATGAAAACAAATTCTATGCAATGGTCTAGTGCAATAAAGTTTTAAATAAACAAATAAAGCCGGGTGAAATAATAAAGCTAGACAATGTATTTAACAATGCATTACAATATTTGTAAGAAGTCCATTAACTGGTACTTGTAAATAAAGAGGATTTCACTAAAAGGCCCGGACCAGTGTCTTCCCAATCATATTCCAACTTGTTGGACACTACGGCTGTTCATCATAAAAACATAGTAACTCAGTTTATTCAAACAATGTTTTTTTACGTTTATAAAAAGTTGTTATTTAAAAAAAATGTATTTATATAAAAACCTTATTGCACAATGTGCAAAACTTTAACACTTTTAATAAATACCCAAATACCTACAGGTTACGAGTTCGAGCAGTTTGTGGTCGATACGAACGGGATCATTGGAACTCTCAGGCGAGAGCCTGCCCAAGGAGTTGTGCTGACAGAAAAATCAGGTAGGTAGACAGGAAGGCTGGCAATTTGCTAAAATATTAGCGTCTATGTATACAGGGGAAATGTTACCAGTCTCCTTAGGACAATCTTTAAAGGACATTTTTTATTTACCATTAGTTTATTTTTTATTATGGATAGTTTTTATTTAATTTTATTTTTTATTTAAGTAGTTTTAAATTTGAATTAGGTAAAATTTTAGATTAGTAAAATAAATAATCCTCGCCACGCCAACGTATACAAGGCGCGGTGGAGTCTCCGTTGTCAGAACGCGTTCCTTAAATCCTACAAAGGTCGGTTCAAACCCACCCGGCATGTACTAATGAGAAATACACTTTTCTTACGTACATTTGTCATAGATTTACAACACCACCGTTCCCGTGCCTCGGAGAGCACGTTAAGCCGTCGGTCCCGGTTTCACTAATACCAACTTGTGGAATCGTTAATAAATTGTCATAAAAAATTGATATCATATCCTCGCCAAGCCGTCTGGCCAGCGTGGCGAATGAAGGCCAAATTTTCCAGATATATATAATGGAAGGCCCATCTCCAGGACGCTGTGTTCTAGGGGCTGTAATGAAAAAAAAAAAACATGGTTCGTATGTCAGTTACTAGATTTTTAAATTGGACAGCCGAGTACTTAAGTCAAGCTTTAAGTGCTTTACCGGCCCCTTTTTACAATAATAATCTCAATGTAATGACAGGAACCGGAAACCATGATTATAAGGTAATAAAATGGTTGCTGATGGCACAAAGATTGGTTAACAGCATGCGACAAAGTAAGGGATTTGCGTCCTATCCCAATAAATATGTACATGACATTATCCATTTTTGGCCAAAATAAGAAACTGCCCAAGGCAATGCTCACTAACTTTTTTGTTTATTGTGATCCATTAAACGTTATTTTAAAACTATCATCACGATCGTAACCCTTTCGGGATAGACAGAAACCATGCATTTTTTCTTTACAAGTGACATTCTCGTCGATGTATCTAGCGTACGAAACTCGAGAAATATCACACATAAACTAAATAATTTATTGTGTCTCGACCAGGCATCAAACCCGGTACCTCCTAGACTAAATTCACGGACTTAACCGCTAAGTGTGGTCTCCACTCTGGAACCCGTATGCCCTATCGTTCGTCGGTTCTGCGGCAGATGTGTCGGCCCACTAACACTTCAGCTTGCTAATTTTAAAAGCTATGTCGGTAAATAAATAAATTATTGTTAAACAATTGCCTGCCAATTTTTTTAACAAGTCAAAGTTAGTTAAGGTTAAAAAAATATTAAGTTTTTCGTTTATTTGCTAAATATATATATTATTTAGGAAAAATAAACTCATGACGGACACCTAACCGTGGTAAAACCCCAAATCCAATTACATGACACAACCTATTCCTCCTTCTATTTTATATGTGAATCACCCTTTTTATACCTGCATCAATTGCATTTCTATTATAGTCTGGGAGATAGTGTTTTTTTTTTATTAACCGACACAAGTGTTTAATATTAAACATTAGGCAGTCTATGGAGGAAATTCCCACATTTTAAACGGACTTGTCAAGTCGCGTGTTCTTTTATTTAATGTGAATTATTTCGTATAATAATATGCTACAATAATTTGCTAGAGAAGTGGTAGCTTGGTTGTAAGAACGTTCTCCTTAAAATCCTAAAGAGATCGGTTTGAACCATGGCACGTACCAATGAGAAATACGTTCTTGCGTACGTTTGTCATAAATTTACAACGCCACCATTCCCGTGCCTTCAAGAGTACGTTAAGCTGTCAGTCCCGGTTCCTTTAATACCAACTTCCAAATACTCGTATGTTCACTAGTGAAGGTCTAGGACGCTGTGTTTTAGGGGATAAAATGAATGTGCTACAATATGAATAATTGTGGCTAACGATAAATGTGACACTAATATGGAAAATAATATTAAAATAATAATAATAAATAAATTACTGCATAATTTTTTTACGGTTTAGCCACGCTGTGAACTATCGGCGTGTTTAGGCGATACTGACGCGAATGAAAAACATTAAATTTTGCAACACTTGGAATTTGATGAATAAATTACGTGTTTAGAACTAATGTTTTATGTACAATGTCTTTTAAAGATACTTAAAGCAATAAAAATAGGCAGTCTAATATATACAAGAGGAGCTGAGAAATATTTATAATATGCATTTGCTATGCCGACACAAGTAAACAATAAATATTTTGAAGCCGCCGTCTCCTGGACTATAGCTAGTCGATAGTAAACATTGAACAGTCTAATGTGGTTGGGGAGCTAAGGGTAGTTTTACGATGTAGTCAATTCAGTATTACCTATAACATATGATGGAGGGGAGGACACACATAAATCAGACGGGGTTGGGAGATGAGATGTTATAAAATTGTGGTTTAGATGATTTTCCGTGTTATAATAAAAGAACTGCCTCCGTGGTCTAGAGGTTAAGTCCGTTGATTTAGACTCGGAGGTACCGGGTTCGATTCCTCGTCGGGACACAACAATATTTATTCATGTAAATAAATACATTTAATTTGTGATATTTCTCGAGTTTGGTGCGCTGGAAACATCGACAAGCATGCCACTTGTCATGATTGGCCTAAAGTAAAGTTGGCTAAATGTGAATCCGAAAAAAAAAAAAAGAAGTATAATTTTGTATTTGGTCTAAGGGCGATAGACCTGTTGGAGATGGGCCTTGCAGAACATACTTCTCATATTTATTCGGACGGCTTAACGTGCTATCCGAGGCACGGAAACGGTGGTATTGTAAATCTATAGTCTATGTTTGTATATCATAATCAGAGCACAGCGTCCTAGACCTCCACTGCTGGAGATGGGTCTTCCAGAACATATATCTGGAGAATTTGGCCTACACTCGCCACGCTCTGGCCAGACGGCTTGGCGAGGATTTGATGTCAATTTTTAATGACAATTTATTAACGATTCCACAAGTTGGTATTAGTGGAACCGGGACCGACGGCTTAACGTGCTCTCCGAGGCACGGGAACGATGGTGTTGTAAATCTATGACAAATGTACGTAAGAAAAGTGTATTTCTCATTGGTACATGCCGGGGAGGTTTGAACCGACTTAAGAATTTAAGGAACGCGATCTTACAACCGAGCCACCACCGCTCCTTTGTATATATATTTGCTGTTTGTATATATTTAGGTCAATTCATAATGTATTGTAAATAATAATAATAATATTTTTTCTTTAAAACTAAAGCAAGGCCCAATAATGCCAGCGCGTCATCGTCCTCAATCGGTGCCATCGCAAAAATAACTGAAGACCGCTGTGGTACAACGGACCGTCCCCATACACGCTATCGACGAGACGTCCAGTTGACCTGCAAAGGTAATCTCTCCGGTAGACCGTAGCGGCTTACATAAGGAACGAGTTTCCTGACATCGCACCCACCTGATGGTAAGCAGAACGTCATGTTTAAGTGTCTAGGAATAGAAACACCAATCCTTGATTGCACCGTAGTTTCCATACCAACGAAAAAAAATCACATGTCTTGTATCAATAAAAAAACAGTTCGCAATTACCGTCAAAAAGGTACTTAATTACATCCGAATGCATTTAATCACAACGCGATTAAAAATACATACTCCGAACGTACGTACGGTATCCATTCGATTCCATAGATATACGTAATAATAATAGATAGACCCTAACTGATATAAAAAGGTTATACGATATAGAGACGCGGCTTTTACCTGATTGGCAATTCGTACTGCACCTTCACTTGATTGGTAGATTTTTACTGAACCTCAAATGTTGGTACTTGTCAAGCGGCACATTATTAGACAGGGTTTTGTAATTAATACACTAACGGCCAGTTTAAATAAAAAATAAAATAAAAAAGGTATTTATTTTCTCCCACAAGCTTAATATTAGTAACAATATTTTAGAAACATTTGTGTAGGAGACTGGAGGCAAAACTAAACTAAGCGAAAGCTTAGTCTGTGTTAAAGCACTCCAGGTTCCTCTGACTCAAACTTAATATTAATGAATACTTATTGGGTGTAGTGTAATGTAGTAAAGTGTAATGTAGTGTAGTGTAATGTGATTATATAAATATGTAAGATATATTATTGTTTTTTTTTTTTTTTTTTTTCTTATATTTAGCTATGCGTTTAAATTGTTATTTATTTTATAAGTATTTATAATTAGGTATATACATATATACTCATATATAATTTCAGTTTCATATTAAGATTACAATATATATATACATATACACATATACATATATATATACATATATACATACATATATATATACATATATACATACATATATATAAGTAAAGTAAACAATATACATATAAGTATAATATTTATTTATTATTAAATTATTATTTTTAATATTTACCTATTTAAGTAAATAGAAATTTATTATATGATTTTTTTTAATTTATATTATGATTTCTAACAACTTTTCGGTATCTAAATAATTCAGTTTTAGGAGCCAATTTGTAATTTTAATTTTACATTCAAACTTATTATTAGGGTATATATTTAGGGATTTATTTGCTTGATTATACAGTTTTCCTCCTCTATAAAGGAAGAATCGTTGTGCAAAGGAAGATTTTACAGGTGGAATTTTACATACTTCATAGCACCTCCTTTTTTTTTGTATTATTAACCTGTCCATTGAATGCAAGAGCAGAGTGTTTCCTTAATATAGTAGATAATATGTAATGTTGTCGTACTGTGAGAACTTCTGCATCACAGTACAGGGTTTCTGTAGGATACAAACGCGGCTTTTTGAGACACACCTTAAGTATTAGTCTTTGTGCTCTTTCTAACTCAAGTAGTTTAGTTTTAGCTGCTCCGCCCCATGTTGATATGCAATATGTTATAATTGATTGTACTAATGCCTGATATATAATTTTAAGGGTTTTATTGTCTACGGTATTATTTAAATTTTTGAATATGAAAGTTAATTTTCGAACTTTTTGAGATATGGCATGTATATGATCGTTAAAATTTAAATTTCTATCTATTATAACTCCTAAGTACCTTATACTATTAGTGTTTTCTATTTCTGCACAGTGACATGGTTGTGATACTAGAGTGTTACAGTTGTGGGCGTAAAGAGTTTTAAAAGATTTGTTTTTAAGTGTATGGTTATTAATAGAGAAAGGGATATATTTTGTTTTAGTAGCATTTAATGTAAGTGAGTTTGCAGCAAGCCAGTGGCATACCGCATTCAGTCCTATTTGAGAAGATGCATATAATTCATCCCAAGAGTCTGCACAAAACGTTAATGTAGTATCATCTGCATATGATATAATTTTACATTTATTGTTTTGAAGATGGCAAATATCATTAATATAACATAAAAAGAGGGTCGGTCCGATTATGGACCCCTGTGGAATGCCGCATTTAATCGGCAGTTCTTCACTAATTGTGTTATCTATCTTTACACGTTGAGTACGATTTTGTAGATAGTCGGCTAATAGTAATAACTGTTTGCCTCTGATACCCATCCTCTCCATTTTTAGGATTAGATTCGAGACAGGGACTGTGTCAAAGGCTTTTGCTAGGTCTAAGAAAATTGTCAAGCATTTTTTATTTTTAGCCATACTCTTTATCAGAAAGTCCATATATTCATGAATAGCATCATCAGTAGACCTTCTTTCACGAAAACCAAACTGTGTGTCTGAAAGTAATTTATTTTCTTCAAGAAATTTTTTCAGTCTATTATTTATTATCCGTTCAAACACCTTGGATAAAGTTGTAAGGATAGATATTGGTCTATAATTATTAACACAGTCCCTATCGCCAGATTTATATACGGGATGTACAATGGATTTTTTTAAAGCAGACGGAAAGATACCAATTTCCATACATTTGTTTATGAGATAAGTAAGCACGGGTGTTATTGTGCTGCTAACTGCCTTCAGAGCATCTGCTCCAATCATATCCCAACCCGGGGAACAGTCCGTTTTTAATTTTTTAATGATATGTTCAACTTCCTTACAATCTGTTGGCAAAAGCACAAAAGAATCACGATTGGTATGGTTGTCTGTGATAGTAAGTGAAGAAACAACAGGTATTCTTTCTGCCAGTTTTATACCTACAGATGTAAAGAAGGAGTTAACTGAGTTTATTGCGAAGTCGGTTCCCCGGGGAGATTGTAAGAGTTCCCTTGGGCTATGTTTGTGAATGCTCATGTTAGTTATAGTTTTTATTGTATGCCACATATTTTTAGTTGCAGTAAGGATGATTAAAATAATCAATATTTTGATGTATATATTTTAATATAACATTTTGACAATTGTAATACCTATAGTTTAAGTTAACATTACTATACATCACAATTTATTTGTTATATAGGTTAGGACATATAATAAATCGTACATAGTGACAAATACAGTTTAGCTGTGACATCTGAAATAGTCGGTGGACGGTGTTTCAGATGTCATTGTAGGCAACATTTTATATTACTTTAGACAATATTTATTTATATTTGCTGAAGGCAAGACTTAAATAATTGTTTGTGGGTATGTATATGTGTATGGTTGATGTATATGCATGGGTGTGTTTGTGTAGTATGTGTGGTTGAACAACCTATTTTCCTTAATACAATTTTATGTTTTTAAATAGGTTTTAGTGTCCTTATAAGTTAGTTCCAGAAGCCTAAGGTACACGCCTTGCACTTTCTGGAGGTTTAGCGATGAGTATTAGGCTTTTTGTTAATCCTAGTATAGCCGGCTACTTAAAGTGATATAATGCCTTTGCGACAACGCAACCCTACAGCATTTAGTGTCACATACTCAATCCCTGGCTCGCACATGGTTGTTGATTTCATTATATGGTAAGACATCGTGTGTTCTTAATATGGTTTAAAGAATAAATAACTTTGCACTCATGATATACCAGGGTAGTAAGAAATCTATATGGTTTTTTCATTATCACATTCAAGATAACTCTCTGCATCCTCTCAAGTCTAAGCGTAGCCGTTTCATAACAACCCCATGACGTAATACAGTGCGATAGGATTGACTGTGTCTGCGCATAATAAGCCGTCCTGAGCTTGTCGATGTTAGTAAATGCTCAGACATTATTACGAATATAAAGTTACCTACATTTTTATTTAATTATATAGTTAGATACGTAATTTGTAAAATTATTATTAAAATTACTTGGCATTTGTTTTTTTCTATAAGACCTGTCAACAAGACTAACATTTATGCAAATAATGTTTTTTTATCTAAATCTACGTTTAACGGAACATTTCAAATTTGTGTTTTCAGAGTAGACACCAAGGTAATTAGGCTTTTAAGTCGGAATGTTTAGTTTGCCTCAGTCCGGTTTATACATTAGTGTTTCCTATATCAACAGACATAAGGGCTATTGTCCTATTAGGCTAGTAGCCAGATGTGTTGGGTGTAAGATTGAATGCTTCTTAAGAAGAGCTGTTATACACATAGTTGCACTGTAATTAAATCCAAGGGTGGTAAAAAAGCTCCTTATAATCGAACGGCTTTCTTTAATATTTATTTATAACTGATTAAAGTGTAATATAGTCATCATTATGAGACTGATGAGGCGCAGCCAACTTTAAATAAATAAATAAAAATCCATTTATTGTCACATGACATTATTACACAGTTTTACAGTTTCGAACAATATGTGACAAAAGGAATCAGGTGTCAGCTGTTGTCGTGCAGCAGCACAAGTACCTGCACGACGCTGTTTTTCAACCTGTTCCTGTTCTCACGTAGTAATACATATATTTTTTAATTACAGGGTAGACACTTATAAATTAATAGATACACAATTATACTAAAAAGCTACGTATACATGCATGGCAGACAGACAGACAGTGGGGTCGTCCAGGCCCGGACGCCTAATGGGCCTGGGTTGGAGATGGGGATATTCCCCCGTTTTCCCCGGCAGGATCTCAGCGGGTAACCACCCGCCGGTAATTCATGCACTTTTAGTGCTGGGCGCCGTTAGCAGTATAACAGCGCCCGTGTGGCTCACGAACCTAGAGGGCTAGATTCGACTGCTTCAGCTCTCCTCCAGGAGTACTTCCCTAGGAAGTGGTCTTCCTTTGGGGGGCCGTGCGCAAGACGGAGCGATATTCTGGAGATGGTTGAAGTGTCCGTTGTCGGCCCGATAGAACATACGTCTAGTCAGGCCAGTGACAAACTCCTCAATAGTAGGCATCTCCAAATCTCGAGCTATGACGGAATTACGCACGAACCACGGCGCTCGGGAAACCACTCTGAGCGATATGTTCTGCTGACTTTGGATCTTGTCCCTGTTGGTCTGGGCCAGAAGGTGGTGCCAGGCTGGCGCAGCATAGGTGAGACGGGAACGGATGAACATCTTGTAGATCCGAACCTTCAACCTGAGCGGCAAGCTGGAATTCATAACAGGACGTAACATGCCTCGGGCCGCCTTCGCCTGATTGACGGTGTGGCAGGCCATTTCACCCATTGTCAACGTCCTGTTAATGATGCAGCCCAGGTATTTGACGGTCGGAGTCCACTCGATGTTCTGTCCCCGAAGTTGCAGTGGTGGACGCAGCCGGCATCTGGATGTCATCAATGCGGCAGTTTTGCCGACATTAATGGACATACGCCACTTGTCCAACCACGCAGGGAGAAGATCCAGGAGGTCCTGCATTTTATGAGCAGCCTTATATTGGTTTGGAGAAGAGCTGAAGTAGGCACTGTCGTCCGCAAACAGTGCAAGCATGACATCCTCCTCCCCGTCCTCCTCCAGGACTTGCATGGCAGAGTAGATGAATGAGGCTCGCTTCGTCAGAAATATCAACATTGTTGCAGGCCCTTTAATTATACATTTTCTAGGGCTAATAATTAAAATTAAATAAGATACAAGCTAAGTAATAAAAAGTAATAATCGTATAAAAATAGCATTAAGAAAAAAAATTAAACAAATATATTATATGAATTTAACAAAGAAGCCGATAGACGCATTCGGAAAACTCCGGCACATCCTTTCATCGTCCATACCACAATGTTTAAAAACGAAGGTCTTTAACCAGTGCGTTCTTCCAATAATGTTTTACGGAGCAAAGACGCTCAGCGAGCTATGGAGAGAGCTATGCTTGGTCGACCGCCTCCGTGGTCTAGTGGTAACAAACGTTGCCGTGAACTCGGGAGGTCGTGGGTTCGATTCCCACCGGGGGCAAGTTGTACATTCTATAATTTGTCTCGGTCCGGGTGTTTATATATATAATATGTAGTTTATCAACCATCTAATTTCCGTAACACAAGCCTCGTAGCTTACCACGGAAATTAGATGGCGCTGTGTGACCTGTCTGGAAATAAGTATTTATTTATTTATTTATTTTATTTCTTGGATATTCTTTAATGATTGATGATAAGATATACGTTGATATTCATCAGAGTACCTGAGGAACTGATAGATAGATAGAAAATTCTTTATTGCACAGAAAATAATACATTTTCTAACAGCTAACCTTTGGGAGATGAGAGCAGAGATTGTAAGGTGCATGACCGCTAATACATATCTTCACGCCAGATCCCTTGCGGGGTAGGCAGAGACAATTGAGCGCCATTTGACACGATCACGACATACCTCTTTCGCTTCGTCGACATTCATTAACCTCTTCATACATGCCCTTTGGTTACGAAGACTTTTTAATGCACCTTCAGTCAGTGTTTTATTTATTTGATCGTGATATGTGAGTCTCGGTCTGCCAGGGCCTCTTTTACCAACAAATTTCTATGACCGCTAATATTCGAGATAAAGAGATTTATTGACTTAAAAAATTATATAAAAAAAAATAACAATATTAAATCTATAATATAAATGCATACAATACATAGATAACACATACATATAACTGGCATAGCTTTTAAAATTAGCAAGCTGAAATGGCAGTGGGCCGGACACATCTGTGACGGAACCGACGACCGATAGGGCTAGCGGGTTCTAGAGTAGAGAACGGAACGGAGTAGAGTGGGAAGATCGACGAAGACGGTCGCTGACGGAGGTTGGATGAGAGCAAAGGCCGCATGCTCAAGGTGATGATGATGAGCCTGAGTCTATCCAATGCTGAATAAAGGCCTCCCCCAAGGCTCGCCATTCAACACGATCTCATGCCACCCTCATCCATCTCCCGGCGACTTTCCTCAGATATATGGGCGTGAAGTCATGGCATCATATAGTCTATGAACTATTATGATGTTTAGGCTATATTACTAAAAAGTTTCATTAAAATCTGTTCAGTAGTTTTTGCGTGAAAGAACAACAAACTTTCATTTATAATATAATTTTTTTACGTATAATAAAGTAGTCAACAATAAAACTTGCAGTTGGCTGTATGGTCACATGTCGTTCTCAGAAATTAACGTCATACAATGCCCTGTTTATGCCTAAGTTCTATGAGACATCTTTACCAAATTTCATTAAAAATCGCTCCAGTAATATAGGCATGAAGATTATTTATCTTAGAAATGGTATGCCACTGCTGTGATTGTCTTCGTAGTCCAGCGGTCAAGACCATATATTAAGACTGTGTTTATTTCTGGTCGGGACACATTTTAATAATTTACCTTTTTTTTTTTTCTCAGTCTGATACGCTAGAGACACCAACGAGCTCGTGCATTGTCATTGATGGCGCGGTTTTAGCGGACTGTATAAAAAAGCGGGGTTGCGGTAATCGACAACTAAGAATTCACAGACGATACTGTGACAATTGGTGCAATCAACAAACAAGAAAGGAAACTGGTAAAGGAACTCACCTGATGTCCTCGGCACCAGCACTTGAAAATATTACTAATTTTGCGGGATTTTTCGAATGCGAGTATAATAGCAACGATCCCGGCGATTTCTTCGTCGTCTTCTATGAGGTCTCGAGAACAACGACTGCGCGACAACGACTGCCGTGGCACACACCGCGGTCAGTCATATATTTCTTCTTTTTGGTGCGCAAGAGCGTGAGCGGGATGGGTAATGTAGAAAGGAAGCGGAGAGAAAGAGACAGCACAAAGGTGTAGGGGTAACAAATTAGGACGTCTGTTTATGCACCGATAAATCACAATAACGCCTAACCATCCAAAATTGGTCGAATTACTTTTAATTATTGGCGATCGGCGCGAACTGTCATGATGTAGTGGATAATAGTAAAGTTGGCTAAATGATGTGAATTGTACTTCTTTAAAAGCGTAGTTAGCAAGAGATACGGTTGTTACGGTAGGATAGGACAATAAAAAAATATATTGTTATTGTAAAAAGTTCCATTGTTAAATGTAATAGTAAAAAGTGAACTTAACAAAAAACAATTTCCGCTTCTCCATTCTACCAATTTTATCTTAAAAAAACTATAATAAAAACCCGTAATCAGGAACAAAATTATCCCTAATAACGTCTATAAACTTGAAACCTATCATAAACTGCATAAGAAATTAAACCAATGATCTTGAAATTATATAGATATAGCTTAGCGAGCGAACATGCGACAGTAATGCGAAAAAGTATCATCACATCACAGACTAGAAAACGGTCGTTGACCTCCACTGTAGAAGATGGGCCTTCCAAAACACATTTCTGGAAAATTTCGCCTAAACTCGCCACCCTGGCCAGACGGGTACATAAAGTATTTTCTTTATACTAGCACGACATGTGACCTTACGCCCACCTGATAGTAAGTGACGCGCGAGGTCCATGAATGTTAGCAACTGGAATCAGACACTCATGACTGACATCAGTCCCTAACACTATGCCGACTTGACTGGGCAATTCGAGCCAGATCTCGAAACGTGGATACACTATTCTGGTTTTATCGGCCCGAACGGTGGATACTTCCCCGCCCCGGAAGACTGGGCAAATTACCACTATCAGTCCGCCTTCTACCTACGTACACACATCAAAAAAGTCTAGGGATCAAGCATGTTTATGCGGATTTCTTGTGATTGAGATGTGGCTTTGTAATAAATTTATGATTTTATAAATTTATATGGATCCTTTTTGGTGCATTTCATAATTTAAAACAGGAACTGTCAATCAAATTCGAGTAAAAGATGAAAATCAGCTGTCAATATTTTCCCTATAAAAACATAAGACGCATTGAAGACATTATTAGTGCTACTGTTTCCCTACTACTGATTAAAACCAACGTTATTATGGAGCGGCGACGTCATTTAAGCAGGGAAGAAATGATCAGAGCCGTGGGAATGATAGAAGCTGGTTCCCGGCAACGTACTGTGGCTTTAGCTCTGAATACAAGTCAGAGTGTTATCAGTCGACTTTGGACACGTTACCGAACCACTGGTACCGTGGCTGAGCGCCATGGAGGACGGTATCGCTGCACCACACGGAGACAAGACCGATACATTCAAATCACAGCTCGAAGAACTCCAACAATAACCGCCATGATGTTAGCCGTGAGCCTTCATCGCTCTTCAGGGAACTTAATTAGCGACCAAACAGTCAGAAACCGCTTGCATGAAGTGAACCTTCATTCCCGAAGACCGCTACGGGTACCACCTATAGCAATGCACAATCGTAGGACTCGATATCAATGGGCTCTTGAACACAGAAATTGGACAGAAGAACAATGGCGTTTCGTGTGCTTTTCTGATGAGTCTCGTTTTGGTATGAGGCCGGATACAAGACGTATACGACACTGGAGAACCCCTGGACGCCAACAGCGATTAAAATCCTGCCAGGAAGTCCATCCTTATAGTGGTGGAACCATCATGGTATGGGCGGGTATTTCGATCGGCGGAAGAACTGAGTTGATTTGGATCAGAGGCAACCTCAACGCTCAAATTTATGCTGAGACGGTTGTATCAGACGTCATCGTTCCTCTACAAGTGCATATCGGTCCCTTATTTCAGTTAATGCATGATAATGCACGACCGCACACCGCAAGAGTTGTAAGACAGACTCTCGCCGCAGCTAACATCAATGTCCTGCCCTGGCCTGCTCAGTCGCCAGACTTGAACCCGATTGAGCATGCATGGGATATTCTTCAGAGAAGAGCTCTGCCGAATATGGAGGGTATCCAGTCGCAAGAAGACCTTTTTTTGTTGTTGCAACGAACATGGGCGGCCATTCCACAGCGTGATTTGGATGAACTCATTTTGAGTATGCCAAACCGATGTTCTTGTGTTGTTAGTGTTCGCGGTAGAAACACGGATTATTAATTGTTTAAGTTACCCAATAAAATTAAAAAAATAACTGTTATTTCAGTCTTTTTTTCGAACTTTAATGTTAGTGGTTCAAATGTCAAAAATTCCTTTATTAGGAAAATGGCAATTTTTTTTACTAATGCAAAGGTGACTTGGTTTATCGTTACTGTAGACAAACGAAAACATTTTATTTGATCAATCCTTAAAGAAAATTTTAATGAATATCAATCAGGAGAAAAGTTATTGCAAAAATATATGTTGATCCCTAGACACTTTTGATGTGTGTATTTATATGTTGTCTTGTATTTAAAAAATATAATATTTATTATTGGACATTTCTTTATAATCATTGACCGAATGGATCCGGTTAATATATATAAATAAACTCGACAAATATCACAAATAAATTATTGTGTTCCAATCAGGAATCGAACCCGGCAAACGACCAAATCTACGGACGTAACCGCTAGACCACAGATTCAGTTAAGTAGTAATAATAATATACACATATAATATCTTATAAACGACATGGCTAGAAGTTTTAATTAAATTTTATTTCAATGAATGCGGTATCCTTTGAATATATTTGAATTGAACTAATAATTTGAAGGAGTCACGTGAGAAAGCTATCCCAAATCTTATGAATGTTTGTAAAAAAAAATCAAGGGATCCTTTTAAAATATTCACAGTTTACTTCTAATTTAAGACCCACAGTAAAATATTTAATTTTAATTTATGACATATTTTTCAAAAAATATATATTAATAAATACATATTTATAAATACAAGTCATATTTTTTTTGAATAATGTCCAGTTGCAAAAAGGATGATTAAAATAGTCTATAATCAAAATTTTTATATAAGCCATGTGATTGGTAGTTAGCTTGCCACTTTGGTTATTTCAACCAATGACGTGCCTTATAGGCACATGTCAAAAGATAAGCAGCTTTTCTGCAACTGGCCGTAAGCCTCTAATGTACGAAAAATAAAAAATACTGTAAATTCCAAACAACAAAAAAAGTTGGATGGAATCCCAGCAAATGAGAAATACATTTTTCTTACATTCATTTGTCATAGATTTACAACACCACCGTTCCAGTGTCTCAGAGAGCACGTTAAGCTGTCGGTTCCCGTTCCACTAATACCAACTTATGAATATTAATAAATTGTCATTAAAAAAAATACATCAGACTCATGCCAACCCGTCCAGCTATCCGTGACAAGTTTCTCCAGAAATTTGTCGATGGCATATCAAACAGTGAAGTACTCTATATATTAGGGCCTTCTATAAGTTTTTTTTAATTAGGAATAGAGCCCGTGTGTCCCAATTTGGGTCATAATCAAAGTAAGGGTCACAAAACTTGGTCAAATCTGTACTTCAGCGTATAGCTAGCCACCGTGACCAAATTGTGGTAAAGAAAAATGAACATTTATTATCCCGGCTAAATTGTTCCAGCTTTAGCTCTAGTACGCTAGAACCATCGACAAGCTTACGTGTCCCGATGGGAGTATATTTGTCACTATTCTTTCACAAGTTGGTATTAATGGAACCGGGACCGATTGCTTAACGTGCTCTCCGAGGCACGGGAACGGTGGTGTTGTAAATCTATGATAAATGTACGTAAGAAAAGTGTATTTCTCATTGGTACATGCCGGGGGGGGTTTGAACCGACCTTTGTAGGATTTAAGGTACGCTTTTTTTTAAGAATGTAAATAAATATATTAAATTAATATTTAATTTATTTGTGATATTTCTCGAGTTTGGTACGCTGGAGACATCGACGAGCTTGCCACTTGTCATGACTGGCCTATAGTAAAGTTGGCTAAATGTGAATCCGCTTATTTATAAGCGTGGTTTCTGACCACCCCGAAAGGGAAACGGTCGTGATGATACTTTACTCTTTACTCTAAAATTATTTAATGTTTGTTTTATAAACCTACTATAATGGATACAATGTCCCGAAGGTTGATGGTAAGAGAATTCCAATCGGCATTACATACGCTTTTTGTTACTAAAACATTATTTTGTTAAATTAAATAAAATAAAAACTTTAGCGGTGAAGACGATACATACATATGTACATAGACACAAAGCTTCCTTTACATTATTATTATTATTAAAAAATCCTACACGAACAATAGCAATTTCTTTCCCAATTTTCCACCACAAACGAGACATGAAAGCTGTCGTCTGCGGTAGGCTCATAAACCTGGCCAGATGTCGAGGGCGCAGATTCATATCCCAATTTAATTCCCCCCAAGTTGCAGGGATGCAGCGGCGAAGTACACGTCGTAAAGTTTAGAGTCTGGCGACCCTTTCTATCTTTAAGGGAGATTGGAGAAATTACAAAAAAAATATCTCACATTTTCTCGTTCTTGGTTTAAACCGGGAATGTAAAAGTACATTACGACCATAATAACGATAATAAAAAATACAAAAAATGGCCCATCATGACAAGGTGGCAAGCTCGTCGATGTCTCTAGCGAATCAAATTTGATTCATAATTCATTTATTTCTTATAAACAATAGGTTTTACATTTCTGTGATGTTATACAGTGTAGTTAGTGTTGTACTCACAGATATAGATCTATATCTGTGGTTGTACTCTATGTTTTGCCGGAGGGCGTATAAGTATTAGGTAACAAGTACAACCGTCTATCAATACGGTACAATATTATAATAATAATTATATTAATATCTATGTACATACATTTTTAAATACTAACTTACATATACAATAATATTAATGTCAAAGTTGGAAATTATAATTTTAAGAATTTGTTATAGCAAGCGATTTATCTTCTAGAAAGTCCCGCACTGAATAGTAGCACTTGTCTATCAGCATGTTAGTGAGTTGTTTTTTTAATTTATGATTTAGAAGTAATTTAATGTCATCACATATTTTGTTATATATTTTTGGAGCCATACAAAATACACTTTTCTGCATGTGTGTTGTTTTGGCTATCGGTATTATTAACTTATTTTGGTAAAGTAGTGTGCGATTGCGATTTTGGAAAATATAAAATAAATAACTTGAGAAATAATAATTGCAGGGCCTGCAACAACGATATTTCTGACGAAGCGAGCCTCATTGATCTACTCTTCCATGCATGTATACCTAGCTTTTTAGTATAATTGTGTATCTATTAATTTATAAGTGTCTACCCTGTAATTAAAATTATATATATATTACTACGTGAGAACAGGAACAGGTTGAAAAACAGCGACGTGCAGATGTAAGTACTTGTACTGCTGCACGACAACAGCTGACACCTGATTCCTTTATACGCAACGCTAATCGCCGATTGTATCTTTTCAATAAACTCTACATAGAAGGCCTATATGATGGCTGGGCAGCTCCACTCTTCCAGGATTAACGTCTCGGTTATGTTGGGAGATGTCGATTAACCGTTGAGCTGTAAATGGTTTGACTTGGATTAATTTATGTATTCGACGACAGTCAAGCGCAGAGTGGGCTCGCGCAGGAGTCTCAAGAGCAACGACTGAGGACTAAATAGGTATATAATAAGAGCGCTAGGAACTTTTAGGCTCCCTTTCGGTACTCTCGGTAGGTATGACAGACACCCTGGGTTGGGGATGGGGACAGTCCCCCGTTTTCCCCGGCCGTTACTAGTATAACAGCGCCCGTGTGGCTCACGAACCCAGGGGGCTAAGTTCGACTGCTTCAGCTCTCCTCCAGGAGTACTTCTCTAGGAAGTGGTCTCCCGTTGGGGAGCCATGCACAAGACGGAGTGTCGGTATGCCCCACAAATCAGCGCTGATACGCGCCACCTATCGGTCAACAGTAGTACTATGTCAGAAACCTTCCCCGATGTTCACACATATTCCCAAAGTTTCATCCCGAAGTAGTTTTGCACTGCATAGGGAACACACACACAGACATTCACCTTTATATATATATATATATATATATTTTAATTTTTTTTTATAAATAAATATTTCCAGACAGGTCACACAGCGCCATCTAATTTCCGTGGTAAGCTACGAGGCTTGTGTTACGGAAACTAGATGGTTGATAAACTACATATTATACTTTTTTTTTTGTAAATATATACATATTATACATATAAACACCCAGACCGAGACAACTTATACAATGTACAACTTGCCCCCAGTGGGAATCGAACCCACGACCTCCCGAGTTCACGGCAACGTTTGTTACCACTAGACCACGAAGGCGTATATATTTTATAGATAAACTATATGAAATATCTAAAAATTAAATTAAATTGTATCTTGTTTAGAAGATCATGCCGAAGAAGACCATAAGGCGCGCATGACTTTCATCCTTTGTTCATACTTTGTGCCACATATACATTTAGATTGGCCATCAGCCCCTTATGGTAAACGCACTTTAATATATGCTAGGATTACAGTCCACTCGCTCCGTATTACCCCATACCAGATGAATAATGTCCTTTGTCGCATGTCGCTATCCCATGCTTGCTATTCTGTCGCCTATCCCAAACGCCATAGTTTGGAATCCAAAAGAAAATACATACACACTAATGGTGGAAAAGGTGCAGAAACTATTTCTCAGAGCCATGTACCAGAAGATATATGGTTACTACTCCTTTTTGTACCCCACATTATTTATATTAGGTATGCTGCGTTATAACTCCTTAGAAGTTAGACGCAATA
Organism: Tinea semifulvella; assembly: GCA_910589645.1. Lineage (NCBI taxonomy): Eukaryota > Metazoa > Arthropoda > Insecta > Lepidoptera > Tineidae > Tinea > Tinea semifulvella. Next base: position 6,152,159 of record OU342604.1, read on the forward strand.
AAGCATTAGTCTTATATATATTAAATATTCTTAGAGGTAAAATATATCTACCTGCTATATTAAAATTAATTTCATTGTTTGTACCTAACAAGTACGCGCGCGCGGCCATCGACTATTTGCTGAGGAGAGTGCTCGTACACACCTACTCTCGAGTGCCCCCGTTCCCCGTGCAATCGTTTTATTGAACAAAGTGCAGTCCGATGAGAATTTTGATGTGTTCGCATCAACGGATGTGGAAAGTAAAAACATTGTCCTAAAGTACTTGGAGCCATATTAATTCGCACATCTAGTCACTTATCCTTGTGTTTGAATTTTGTTATGAAATATGTATCGTTTAGAAAATATGTATAGAAATATGTATTGTATCTGTAATGTACATTTTCATGGAAATAAATAAACAAACTAGACACTTATAACATTTCAACCTTATCACTTATATCACAGTCCATGTAAAGAAAACACACACAAACACAGTAAAAAAAAAACTAGTTTTAGGGGCTTCTTTAATGATAAATTGAACCAACCCTTTTTCTATTAAAAGTAAATTAAAGAATAAAATTTAAAAAAGCATATAATCTAAATTCAATGCTTGATATTATAAATCTATACATTTTTTTTTATTTCAAAACCTAACCTCATTCCTACACCTGCCAGCCAGCTTTCAACAAAACCAAATATTTAAACAAAAAAAAACTGAAATACTATCTAATGACAACTGCGAGATAGATTACATTTTTTTAAATACTGTCGCGTACAAAAGTCATACGTCAAACCAGCTTGTGATTACCTGCTGGGATCCTGCTGAGGAGAACGGGGGAATATGCAGCAGGCTGGGGCAGCTCCCGTCTAGGTTTCTGTTTTTTTTTTTGTATTATTTTAATTATTTATTTAATCAATTTTGTTTCATTATTTTTTTATAGCTTTTAGGTCGCCTGAATGTGTGATGGGGCTAATGTGTCTACACATGTCGCATCCCACACCAGGATTTATAATTAAAACAATTTAAAAGTAAAAAATATAACAAATATTAACTAAACCCAATAAAAATAAACTATAAGCAAAAAAATGTTCTCTAGAGACGACCCATCAGGGATAGTTCCAAGAAGACTGGCTACATTGCTCGTGAGGCTAATACGTTGGCAGAAATAATCGCCAACTTTCCTCTCTCCAAACTTTCCGTTTCCAAGCCAGATGTGTGTCCCCATGGGCCATCGCCTCGACTCCAAACAGCGCAAATTCGTAACCTGTAGCAAGGTTGGCATATTTGCGCAGATTGAGGTTCTCAGCAGAAACCGCCGCACTTCCCGCGCCTGAATTAATATTCTTAAGTTATTATTTATTAAAAGTCAAGACGCTTTACACTTGTCTACACGAGTGTACAATCACCTAGTTAAACGTCCACATTTGACATCTGAATAGGGTTTAAAAGTTAAATAAAATTTATCGTTTGAAGGTTTTGAGTGCGCGGTGGCTCGTTGTTTTGATGATTGATCGTTCCCACTCGAGCTTTTATTTGCTTGATAAGTAATTACCAAGCAATAGATAAATAAACTAAGATGGAAAAGGAATCTCACTTTTTTATATAAGTGAAATATAATTTGGTTTATAATCTGTAGTACCTAAATTTATGTATATGTAGTATATAAATCATTACATCATTCTTCATTACAGCCCCTAGGACACAGCGTCCCAGACCTCCACTGCTGGAGATGGGCCTTCTAGAACATATATCGGGAAAATTTGGCCTACACTCGCCACGCTGGCCAGACGGCTTGGCGAGGATATAATGTAAATTTTTAATGACAATTTATTAACAATTCCGCAAGTTAGTATTAGTAACCGAGACCGACGGCTTAACGTGCTCTCCGAGGCACGGGAACGGTGGTTTTGTAAATCTATGACAAATGTACGTAAGAAAAGTGTATTTCTCATTGGTACATGCCGGGGGGGGTTAAAACCTAGCCACCACCGCGCCAGTATATAAATAGTATAACTTATTTATGTAGTGTATATTATATTTAAGATGTGTGTATGTACATACATACATACATATCTTCACGCCAGATCCCTTGCGGGGTAGGCAGAGACAATTGAGCGCCATTTGACACGATCACGACATACTTCTTTCGCTTCGTCGACATTCATTAACCTCTTCATACATGCCCTTTGGTTACGAAGACTTTTTAATGCACCTTCAGTCAGTGTTTTATTTATTTGATCGTGATATGTGAGTCTCGGTCTGCCAGGGCCTCTTTTACCTACAACTTTCGCATTATATATCTGGTTCGTCAATCTTTCATCGCTCATCCTTTCAACATGCCCGAACCATCGTAGCATGCCTTTCCTTATTTTTGTCCCTATGCTTTCCTTCATACCAACCCTTTTCCGTATTTCGACGTTACGTATGCGGTCCGCCAAAGTGACGCCACATATCCGCCGCAACGACCGCATTTCTACTGCATTAACCCTACTCTCATGCGTATTCTGACGTATCCACGTCTCGCTTCCATACATCAGTGTTGGTACCAACATGGCATTGTGTATGGCGAGCCGAGCTTTGTCACTGACATTTCGACTGCCGATCAGTGACCCCAGGGCACCGTTAACACTATTTCCCGCGTTCACTCTTCTTTCAACGTCCCTATCGTACTTCCCATCCGCAGTGAAAACACTGCCCAGATATATAATTTCATTTACTTGTTCTAGAGTTTCATCATCAATCTTTATCGTCACGGTTGTCATCCTTCTTCTTTCAAACACTAGTACCTTGGTTTTTCTCGCATTCAAACGGAGTCCTTTTTCTGCACATCCCTCCTTCATTCTTGTGACTAGTGATTGCAGTTGTTGTTCGGACGATGCCATAAGAACAGCATCATCTGCATAAAGCAGGCAGTTCACCACTAGATCACTCATCTTTATCCCACAGTCACTCTCTCTTACTCTTTTTAGGCATTTGTCGAGATATAGAGTAAATAATCTAGGAGAAAGCACACAACCCTGTTTGACGCCCATTTGGGATTCAAAGCAAGGCGACATACCTCCCTCCACCCGCACACAAGCTTTGCAGCCCTTGTACAGGGACTGTATAGCTTGTAGCAGTTTGTCATTCACTCCATACTCCGGCAATATGTCCCAAAGCTTCTTTCTTACAACTCTATCAAAAGCCTTTTCCAAATCCACAAAAGCACAGAAAACCTTCTGGTTTAAGGCCAAAAACTTCTCTGTGATATTGCGGAGCGAAAAGACTTGGTCAGTACATCCTCTTCCAGGTCTAAAGCCTCCTTGTGCCTCCCATAAAAGACCTTCAGTCTTCTCTTGCAAGCGTTTCGTGAGAATCTTGCCATACATCTTGCTCGCCAAACTGATCAAACTAATGGCTCGGTAGTTGGCACAGTCCAATCTAGATCCCTTACCTTTGTATAAAGGAACGATGACTGATTGTCGCTAGTCCTCCGGTACTCTTCCCTCCTGCCAGCAAAGGTTGCACAGTAGGTGGAAAGCGTTCCAGACCGGTATACCTCCGTATTTGATCATTTCAGCGAGCACTCGATCTTTTCCCGCTGCTTTGCCACACTTCAGGCTTCTAATTGCCGATTGCAATTCTTGCACACTTATTTCCTCCTTAAAAGTGGACGTTATAGTTGTGGATAGCTCTGGAGGTAAAGTACCCGTCGTGACGTCGTTAGGAGTACCACTAGCATACATCTCGCTAAAATATTCATTCCATCGCTGCAACACCTCATTTGTGTTTGCAAGAATGTTACCGCTTTTTGATTTCACCCTGTGTGTATGTATTCGTATAATATTAATTATAATTTATTAATAATATTCTATACACTTATATATATGAACATATCATTTTATTTGATATATTTTACCTATCTCACATAAATGTTCTCGTTGTCCTGAGAAAGGCAGAGAATGTCAAGCGACATTGTGTCACGCCTTTATATATTTGTGTGCAATAAAGTTTTAAATAAATAATAGCTTTTCAGCCATCGTGATTTAAATAATATCTTTTCCGCCATCGTGATTTTTTACTTTATTATACTTTATTGAAGTAATATGCAAACAGTATAAAATAATTACAATATAAATTAAAAGTACTTAAAAGTAAAAATTAAAATAAATATAAACTAAACCTAATAAAAAATAAACTATAAGTAAAAAATGTCCTCTAGAGACGACCCTTCAGTGTTAGCTAAGCTAATACGTTGGCAGAAATAATTGCCAGCCTTCCTGTCTCCAGACTTCTCCGTTAGCCGTTTGGACAACTCCTTGGCCAGACGCTTGGCTGAGTGTGATTTAAATAATATCTTTTCCGCCATCTTGATTTAAATAATATCTTTTCCGCCATCTTGATTTAAATAATATCCTTTCCGCCATCGTGATTTAAATAATATCCTTTCCGCCATCGTGATTTAAATAATATCCTTTCCGCCATCGTGATTTAAATAATATCCTTTCCGCCATCGTGATTTAAATAATATCTTTTCCGCCATCGTGATTTAAAATGTAAGTAATAAAGTGAGTCGTTGTCGAAGGCTTTAATAAGGTGGTGTTGTTTTTATGACGCAATGAAACAGGATCCGAAGGGGGATAGGGATGCTTTAATTTGGTTGTAAAAGAACCTGCGTTATAAAAGTGAACCAGCATCGAAGATTGCTCCATTAAAGGAAATTAACTTTTAAGTATACGATTGGTGTTAAATTTTAATGATAATGTTATATTTTTAATATATTCTGCCTGTGAAGTCCGTGGATTTAGATTCAGAGGTACCGGGTTCGATTCCTGGTCGGGACACAAAAATATTTATTGATGTAAATAAATACATTTAATTTATTTGTGATATTTCTCGAGTTTGGTACGCTGGAGACATCGACGAGCTTGCCACTTGTCATGATTGGCTTATAGTAAAGTTGGCTAAATGTGAATCCGCTTATTTATATGCGTGGTTTCTGACCACCCCGAAAGGGAAACGGTCGTGATGATACTTTACTTTACTTCTAACAATATTTATGTCTTGTATTACTATTTAAAGTTCTGAAGCTCTTTAAAAAAACACCCATTATTATAAATTGATAACTATTTCTAATAATTAATGGTGAAAATAAGAAGTTATGTTTTTTTTTTTAGTTTAGTTTTCTCATGGCATTTTTAAAGTTCATTGTTTTCACTCTTCTAATTACGGGCAAGGTAGACGGTAAAAGAACAAGAGGAAGAAGCCCTAAGCGATGGTCCAGTCAGATGACTGACCATCTGAACATCCCTGTACACCAGGCTATCCACTATGCCGAGGATCGAAACCGTTGGTGACGGCTGGTGGAAAAGCTGCGATTACGACTGAGTCACGATCCCCATCAGTAGGGTACCGACTAAGGAGGGAGGAGGAGATTTCACTCTTAGATATATATAAATATTCTTATGTATAAATTGTAAACACATTTAATAGTTTATGTATTATATGAAATTTGATTGATTATTAAGCAATATGCAATAGACATAGCTTTTATCGCAGGCTTTGAGCGCGGCGACAAAATCAAGAAATTCCGTAACAAAAATAAACCTAACACCCCCCACTCCAACCGGCACACCGGTGCGGCGTTGAAAGCCGTGCATCGTCTAACTTCGTTTCAGTTCGACAGACTTCGGCACGGTGTTTGTATGCGTGTAGACTAGCTGCTAACTGCTCATAACTGATTCTATCTCTTTTAGACACAATGCTAGGTGAGAGAGCGAGCTTTTTGGCCGCGTCCACGAGTGAGTTTGTGCCCGCGACTAGTTAAGTTGAACCTTAACGTGTATGTAAAAACTTGAATTAATATCAAAAAAAAAAAAATACTGCATAAATAATTATAATTGCATAAGTTGATATTTTTTTTTTTTTTTTAATAATTAATTTAAGACCGCTATTTTAATGGTCATAAGCGAATTAACATCATTGCTGACTGCTGGTTTACCATAATTTAACTTGGATCAAATTCATGTAAGTTTTATAAAGTACCGAAAAAGCAAAGAAGTATAGGTAGGTATTTTATGTTTGGTTTATTGGTCTTGTTTAACAAAGAGTTTTTAAGAAATAATGCGTCTGTCAGGATATGATGAATCGGCCCATTCAAACTTAAAGTATTGGATTTCATAATTTCGTGTGACCCCTCATATTATTTGCATTGTCCTGATCTATAAGTACCTACGAATTTTATTTTCAATTTGATTTAAAATTACGTGAGTTCCTTATTATTAAATTATATCGGATTATCCGTTAGTTTCGGATAGTTTCGGTTACGGATATTAGATCTTTACAGACTGTAAAACTTGATACCTGTATTTTTATGTCATATTCGTTTTAAAATTACGTCAGTTATTAATAATTAAATTATTTTGGATTATCCGTTAGTTTCGGATAGTTTCGGTTAAGGATATTAGATCTTTACGGACTGTAAAAGTTGTTACCTTCGAATTTTACTTCATATTTCTTTTAAAATTACGTCAGTTATTAATAATTAAATTATTTCGGATTATCCGTTAGTTTCGGATAGTTTCGGTTAAGGATATTAGATCTTTACGGACTGTAAAAGTTGTTTCCTTCGAATTTTCATATTTGTTTTTAAATTACGTAAGTAAGTTCCTAATAATTAAGCTAACTCGCATCTCAAAATGGATATAGGAATAATATTACTTTTTTTTTCAGATTATCCGTTGATTTCGGATAATTTTAGTTACGGATATATACATATATATAAAATACTACTAGGCTACAAGACAATGCCTAGTGGCAGTAAGCCCGCCTCTTGTACATAGTGCAATAAAGTTTAAAATATATAAAAAAATATGATAGTGATTTAAATGATTTGACTTTAATAAAATTTGAAAATAACAACCAATGCCCACTCTATCTTATATTTGATTTCTTTGCGGCTAGTATTATTATAATTACAAATAGGTAATAGACAATTAAATCACAAATTATTAAGGTGGGGTCAGTCGGGTGGCGCCGAATTCCACTAAACATTCGCCGAAAACCACTAAATCACTTTGGTCTCGGTCTAAAGCTGTAATTTTCTTGTTGCCAGCGATACCAAATTGATATTTATGACGTAGAGCTTGCGAAAATTATACGTTTTCTTGTCCGTCTTTAATAATCTGACTGTCATTGACATAATCTATGTGGACCCGTTAAAAATACAATTGAGGACCTTGCAGCAAAAGTGAATCATCATCATCATCATCAGCCTGTGTCTCTCCACTGCTGGATATAGGCCTCCCCCAAGGCTCGCCACTTCACACGATCTTCTGCCACCCTCATCCAACCCCCACCAGCGACTTTCCTCAGGTCATCCGTCCATCTAGCGGGGGGTCGACCCACTCTGCGTCTTCCCGTACGTGGTCTCCACTCTAGAACTCGTCTACTCCATCGTTCATCGGTTCTACGACTGACATGTCCAGCCCATTGCCACTTCAGCTTACTAATTTTGAAGGCTATATCGGTAACTTTGGTTCTCCGACGGATTTCCTCGTTTCGGACTTTATCCATCAGAGAAATACCGAGCATAGCTCTCTCCATAGCCCGCACCAGACCAATGTCAGCGTCCACGTTTCTGCTCCGTACGACAGCACTGGAAGAACGCACTGGTTGAAAACTCTCGTCTTCAAACATTGGGGTATGTTTGATAGGAAGATGTGGCGCAGCTTCCCGAATGCCGCCCATCCTAGCTGAATGCGTCTGTCGGCTTCTTTGCTGAAGTTGGCTACGCCTAATTGTATATAAGCAAAAGTGAATATAGACCAAATTTCAAAACTGTTAGTTATTAGGAAAACTTATTTTAAAATATTATTGCAGTATATGTTATATTTTTATTTATTTAAAAACTTTATTTCACAATGTACAAAAGGCGAAGTTTAATGTCGTTACACATACTCTGACAGTCAATCTTGGGGACTGGTTACGCCGATATATATTATTGTTATGTATCTATCACAATTCATTTCCCTTTCCCGCCTACCTCTAACTCCTTTGCCCAACGCCAGTTGGCATCGTAGTCGCTCAACCACCGCGCTTGGACGTGTCCGCAAACCTACCACGCTCCGCCAATAAAAAACCTAAATCACGCCGCGAATTCTCCAAGTGCAGTGCTCTAATAATTACCACGCAAAAAACAATAATCACTCAGAAATCAGTGGAGAAATCAAATAGTGAACCAGACGAAGATCGCCGCATCTACTGATTAGTGGGTTACCTCTCCTAATCGTACTATTCTCCACCAGGGACAAAAGAGAAGTCAAATGTGAGACGGCGCAAGAAAAGTTGGGGTTAGCGTAGGTGAGGCGCGAGCGGACATACGTCTTATAGATGTTTAGTTTTGCCCTGGGTGGTAACGACAAATGCAGCAGCGGCCTCAGTTGGGCCTGAGCGGTTTTCGCAGGGATGATTGTGTAGCGTGCATCTAGCAGAGTCTCACGCGGCGTCTTATAAAATCTGTGGCGCAGACGATTCAACATCCGCTTGGACCCGTTTTTTGATCCGCACAAAAATGATCCTATATGGTTATACATAAGAAACATAGTCGTACATTTCACGCGGATCATCCGCTTGATTCCAAATTCCTTAGACACCTCTCTCCCGGCACTAATGCATCCATTCTGATATGAAGTAGGTAATTGTGATATTTAGTAGGTGGTAGGCGGACTGATGGTGGTAATTTGTCCAGTCTGCCAGGGTGTGGAAGTATCCGTGCCGATAAACCCTGTATAGTGTATTTACACGTTTCGTGATCAGGCTCGTATTGCCGTCACGCCCAGTCAAGCCGGCATAGTGTTAGGGACTGATGTCAGTTATAAGTTGCTAACATTCATAAACCTCGCATGCCACTGTATTTAAAAAAAAAAGGTACCTGTACATTTGATTTTTCAGACGAACCGTATAATATGTCTATGGTTTGAATACAGTGTAATGCTTTATGGACATCCGACCTTTAGGATTTTATTTTCACTTACTCTTTTGTAATTTTTATAGTTCTTATTAGTTCTGTGTCCGTGGTGTAGTGGTCTCGTAGATTCGGAAGTACCGGGTTCCTAAATGTTATATTTATGAAGGAAATAGAAATAAATGTTCAAACGTGTGTTACAAGACAAGTTGCCTAAATTATAGCTCAAATAAATTCTCAACTTACTACGATAAAGGAGAATAATCGGCTATTGCAGACATTTTGTCACGATTTCATATTTAATGTTACCTAATTTGTAGAATAACAAGCCTTTTAGCAAATCGTGTCGGATTTACCAAAAAGTCTACCTAGACCGATATCTTTTGTTATACATTATAATTATATATCTTAATCATCATCATCATCATCACGACCGTTTCCCTTTTGGGGTGGTCAGAAACCACACTTACAGAGAAGCGGATTCACATTTAGCCAACTTTACTATACGCCAATCATGACAAGTGGCGAGCTCGTCGATGTATATCTTAATCAAACCTTATATTTATTTATTTATAAACTGTTTATTGCACAAAAAACCTAAGAGTAATGTACAAGGGCGAACTTAATGCCTTTCGGCATTTTATAACAGCTAACCTTTGGAAGTGTGGTGAAGGATTTGCGGGGTGCAATATTATAAATATACAATTTAGAAAGAAATAAAGAAAGATAAATATTTTATTTGTCACATTAACAAACGAGAAAAAAAAAAGTAAACTTAAAATTAAAAGTGTGTGGTGACAAATAGGGAATCAGCTCAGCATTGAGCTGCGACGCTTTGAGAGTCACAGCGCTGATTTTCAGCTAATCCCTTAATATACAAGCATAAATGTGTCGAGGCTCTAGTGCAGAACTACAATAGTAAATAATATATAATTTATTATATATATTACACAAATAAATAATAAACAATCATAATAAATGCATATTTATGAATGACACAATAACGTAGCATAACATAATATATATCATATATATATACATATACACACATACATACAAACAAATAGAACATATCACATAAAAAATAATTAACCATAAAATTTTAAGTAGATATGCTGCTACAGTAGCAGTTGAGATGCCAACAAATACATTTTATATTTATTTTTAAAAGCCACCACCGACATTTACATAATAATCGTTAGATACTACTACTTAAATACATAAATATATATATATATATATATAAATATATATATAAATATATATATATATATATATAGTATGATAGATATAGGTACTAAGAAGATCTAAGTTGTTTGTTTAGAAAGTGAGCGATAAGTAGATTTTTAAATATATTAATAGACGGCGCCCGTCTGATAACCAGAGGAAGTTTGTTCCACTCTCGAGCAGCGGAAACTGTAAAAGAATCTGAATATCTGCTAGAAGAATGGGTAGGGATTTTGAGCTGATTGTTATTAGCAGAGCGAAGATGAAGATTATGACTGTCTCCAAGGAACTGGAAACGAGTCTTAAGGTATAAAGGAGTTTGGGGATTTGGGGAAATCGGCGATATTTGCGCAATTTGAGGCTTTCAGCAGAAACCGCCAACTTCCCTGACGAGGTCGCCTGGATGTGAAATAGAGCTAATGTGTCTACACACGTCGCAACTGATATCAGAGACCCTTTTAAGTGTGTACGACTCAACAGTTTCATCGGGTCTCTAGCCATCACTCCGCGCAATCCCAGAGGGTTTTACAATTGCAGGTATAAGAGTCCTTTTTTATTAAATGCAAATATTTTTTCCCTCATATCAAAACTTACATCAAAAACCATTTCCTATTATTATTATTGAAAAAAAAAAAAACTACCAGCACTTTTTATTTTTTGTCACCCTCTTGTAACTTTTAACAACTGTCAATGAGTTGCGAACAACAAAAACTGCCGCCACTAGAACACAATTTATACAAAAACTCGACATTATTAACTAATCCTAGCTGCACAATGGGAAGGGACATTATTTCTAAAATATAAGGTATCTATTTAAAGTCTACTCTTTGTCGGCGCCGACCGCTCTCCACTCTCGATTATGTTTGCTTTTTTGTCCACTTTACCGCAATGTGTTGACCACTGTATGCGTTATAGTTGGATTCACCAATATTGAGATGTACTTATTAACTTTAAAATTAATTATTTATGTTTTTTTTTCCAAATTATTATATTTTTGTATGTTTGGTTATTTATTTTTTTTACTAAATCTGCATCTATTTTTATATTATATATTTTATTATTTACAAACATGAACATTATATTATATAACCATTTTATTGAGAAGCATTTTTGCCTTACCGTACCATATTACGCAGAATTATAATGCAGAAATCAGCATTGATGTGCAGCGGAGGAATGCTGCAAGTATTCTTGGCACACTGCATCATGAACAAATTATAGGTGAATATTTTTATTTATAGTTTAATTAAATGTTTTTTTTTTATATTTACATATAGATACCCGCACCAGTGCCGATGCGGAGAACCAGTCGATTATCTTGGACACCAAGGGCTTTTTGCTATTCTTAGAAGTTCTGGCCGCATTCATCGCCATGCGGTTCTCTACGACATCATGACTGTTGGCCCGTGGAAACTTGGCAGGTATCTGGTATGGGATACGAGGCGTGTAGATATATTAGCTCCATCTTACATCCAGGCGACCTAGTCAGGCGCGGGCAGTGCAGCGTCTTCTGCTGAGAACCTGAGTTGCGCATATACGCCAACCTTGATACCGGTTATGAATTTGAGCCGTTTGGGGTCGAGACGATGGTCCCATGGGGCCCATAGTAAGGCGCCTGGCCAAGGAGTTGTGAAAGCGGCTGACGGAAAGATCTGAGGGCAGGAAGGCTGGCAATTATTTCTACCAATTTATAGTTTAGTTTATTTTTAATTTTATTATTTAGGTAGCTTTTAATTCATATTTAATGTATATTAATTAACATCGAATAAAATTATAATATATTTGATACGAGTATATTTTAAAATAATTATAATATAACTTACCAATAATAATTTATCTAAATTACAACCGTATCTTTCTATCCCAATAAACATGGGATTCTTATCCTTATCCTCATGTTGTCGCGACTCAAAGACAAATCCTGGAGTTGTGCCAAAATCTAATATTGTCAATACTGTCGCACCGTCTTTCTGTGCGCTTACGAGAAAATACATTATTTATGTGTTCATTACGCATCAAGGATAAAAGGACGCAAGATTATTTTTGCCGATGTCTTATTAATGTTGGTAGAGATCAGAAGCAAAAATCTCGTAATTTTATAGGATTTTGTACTCAAATTTAGAGTCTGCAAAAGGTAGATACGAAGGCTCATAAAAAACAAATACTTAATACTGATCTGTAGATCGATGAACGATATTATTATTATTATTTATCACCATAGGGACCTATCGGAACACTTGGTTACGTCCTAATTTACATTAATTACAGAACAATGAAAAAACCAAAAAAAAAAGAAAGAAACAATACTAGAAAACAATATAATAGTCGAAAACCTGGCCAGATAGTGATGACATCATAAAGTTAAATTAAGGTTTGGCTGAATTGGCTGTAAATGGGCCTTCTAATATAAAAAATATTAAACAAATAAAATAGAATAGAAGATAAAAACTCATGATAAAGTTGGGTATCTATTTTTGTTGATTATCCATATACGGGAAAACCATTAATATTAAGTGGCGGTTTCTATAAGAAGAACTATGTACAAGGAGGTTATATAGTCAGTTATCAAAGAGACCTTTGCATCACTTTTAATTTAAATAAAAAACTGTGCACGCTCATTTTTGTCCGCTTTTACAAGAGCTCGATTTTTCAGACTATATAACGTAATAATAGTTGTTTTTAATTTGTCATACAAAAGTAATTAAAAATGTTAAAGTATCAAGACTTTAAAGTGCCTTACAGGACGGCATTTTGGCGTCCACACAATGAGATCGGTTCGATTTTTTTTGGTCCCACTAAGATGTTACACGGATTTATAAATTGTTGTGGCTTTCCACACTATTAGTTAGGAAGATAACCCTACTGGTTCTTACATGAATCTTGGGCTAAGGTAATAAAAATAAAATATACTTACACACTTACTGACATTGCAAAATTTAATTAAATTGTATTGTTGATACTTATAATATTGTCTGATGTTTTATACGTACATATAAATGTGGTTTTAGGCCAAAAGAGAGAAAGCTCATTCGATCGGAACTTCGGAAGAACATACCGCTCACAGTGGTCTTCCGAGCGCCGTGGTTCGTTTGTAACTTCGTCATAGCTCGAGATCTGGGAGGTGCTTACTATTGAGGAATTTGTTGACGGCCTGACTAGATAGATAGTATATTTAATCGAGCTGAAAACGGAAAGAAGCATCTTTAGAACATCGCTCCGTCTTGCTCACGGCCCCTCACTAACCTAAACCCCCTAGGTTCATGAGCCACATGGGCACTGTTACTCTAGTAACGGCACACTGGAGAATTTGGCATACACAAATCACGCTGGCCAGGCAGGTTGGCGTACTTAAGAAAAGTTTATTTCTCATGTCAATCTGTGCAATCTTAGAACCCTCTAGGATTGTGCGGAGCGAAGTCAAGAGATCCAATGGAATGACTGTTTTGCCGTGGAAACTTGGGAGGTCTCTGGTGTGGGATGCGACGTGTGTGCATTAGCTCCATCTCACATCCAGGCGACCTAGTCAGGCGCGGGAAGTGAAGCCTCGAGTTGCGGAAATACGTCAACCTCGGTTTAGGTTACGAATTTGCACTGTTTGGGGTTAAGACAATGGGCCTATAGGCACACTTAGCCAAGCGTCTGGCCAAAGAGTTGTCCAAACGGCAAACGGAATAGTCTCGATACAAAAAATCTGGCAATTATTTCTGCCAACGTATTAGCCTCGCTATACAGAGGGGAAATGTTGCCAGTCTCCGTGGCACTATCCTTGAAGGGTCGTATTTTTTACTTATAGTTATTTTTTTATTAGATTTAGTTTATATTTAATTTTTACTTTTAAAGTACCTAGTTTCAAATATATTATAATTTAATAAATTTCTCATCGCGTCCTTTTATGGGAGGCACAAGGAGGCTTTAGACCTGGAAGAGGATGCACTGACCAAGTCTTTTCGCTCCGCAATATCACAGAGAAGTTTTTGGCCTTAAACCAGAGGGTTTTCTGTGCTTTTGTGGATTTGGAGAAGGCTTTTGATAGAGTTGTAAGAAAGAAGCTTTGGGACATTTTGCCGGAGTATAGTAGTTGATGACAAACTGCTACAAGCTATACAGTCTATACAAGCTATACAAGGACTGTAAAGCTTGTATGCGGGTGGAGGGAGGTATGTCTCCTTGCTTTGAATCCCAAATGGGCGTCAAACAGGGCTGTGTGCTTTCCGCCAGATTATTTACCCTATATCTCGACAAATGCCTAAAAAGAGTGAGAGTAGCTGTGGGATAAAGATGAGTGATTTAGTGGTGAACTGCCTGCTTTATGCAGATGATGCTGTTCTCATGGCATCGTCCGAACAACAACTGCAATCACTAGTCACAGAAATGAAAGAGGGATGTGCAGAAAAAGGACTCCGTTTGAATGCGAGAAAAACCAAGGTACTAGTGTTTGAAAGAAGAAGGATGACAACCGTAACGATAAAGATTGATAATGAAACTCTAGAACAAGTAAATGAAATTATATATCTGGGCAGTGTTTTCACTGCGGATGGGAAGTATGATAGGGATGTTGAAAGAAGAGTGAACGCGAGAAATAGTGTCAACGGTGCCCTGGGGTCACTGATCGCCAGTCGGAATGTCAGTGACAAAGCTTGACTCGCCATACACAATGCCATGCTGGTACCAACACTTATGTATGGAAGCGAGACGTGGATATGTCAGAATACGCATGAGAGTAGAGTTAATGCAGTAGAAATGAGATCGTTGCGTCGGATATGCGGCGTCACTTTGACGGACCGCATACGTAATGACGAAATACGAAAAAGGATATGAAAGAAAGCATAGGGACAAAAATAAGGAAAGGCATGCTACGATGGTTCGGGCATGTTGAAAGGATGAATGAAGAGAGATTGACGAACCAGATATATAATGCGAAAGTCGTGGGTAAAAGAGGCCCTGGCAGACCTAGACTTAATATTACGACCAAATTAATAAAACAATAGCTGAAGGTGCGTTGAAATGCCATCGAAACAAAAGGGCATGTATGAAGAGGTTGATGAATGTCGAAGAAGCGAAAGAGGTATGTCGTGACCGTGACAAGTGGCGCTCAATTGTCTCTGCCTACCCCGCAAGGGATTTGGCGTGAAGATATGTATGTATGTATGAATGTATGTCCTTTTAAAACCGACCCACAACCTCTCATTTTTTATGGATATAATTCTCATTATGCTTTTACCAAAATTTTATTAAGGTTTTAAACAGCATACTGTAAATTGAATTAACATAAAATCCAGCGCTAAACGATATACAATAGGAACGCAAGTGGTCTTTGAATTTTACAAATAATACATGTAAAGAGCAATTCCGGTTATTCGGAGTTCGGAATTTTATTAACTTAAACATTAGGTATATTTATTTCTTTGTATTATAAAAGCATATAAAACCAGTAAAAGACATAGTATTATCATATAGGTGGTAGGCAGACTGATCGTGGTGATTTGTCTAGGCTGCTGGGTCGGGGAAGTATCCACCGTTTGTGCCGATAAACCAAGTAAGTTTTGTTTTTTTTTCGGTCTAAGTTTTTTTTTTTTTTGTTATTGTGCACTGCTGGTGACTGTGGTGTCGCTGTGTTGATTTGTACATATAATTCAATTATTTTTGTTTAGGTTATACTGTTTCCATCTGTAAGTACTTGCGATATTCATTTTTGTTGTTTTCTGTAGCTTACTGTTTTTGTCATGCCTATATTTTTAAATTGTAGGTACTACTTAGTTTTTGTGTTTTAGTAAACGATGTTACCTACCTTTTGAATGATTGGTCTCTAAGTAACATGTTTACTAAACTATTAAGATACCTTCTAGATTGTATATTGTATAAGATTTTGTAAACATGTTGTTGACTTGCTTAATTAATTAAATAAAAAAAAGTAACGTGTATCCACACATTTTGGGATATCGGTGTATCCATACACAGGAGACGTGTCTTCCAATAATGATTATACAAAAAAAAAACGAAAAATACATTACACAAATAGCAAATAAAGTATAATACAAATGTGAATGTTTTGTCTGTATGTGTGTGTAGAAAAATACTTTTTGAATACCAAAACATGTTTTGACATCATTTAATGTTAAAATAAAATAGAATGGAAATAAAACTATTCGTAGGATTGGGCTGCTGCTGATATGGCTATTAAAGAATCAAAACAAGAAATTGATCAAGTGAATAAAAATAAAGTAATTGAAAGCAAAGAACGTCTTCTAAATTTCAACTAAAACGTAACCCACCAAAAAGGCCTAAACCGTTTTTTGTCACAAGGCTTAGCGGCTTTTCGAAGGGCTTGTCAAAGGGAAGTGGCAACTAAAAAGTTGTGTATACTGTGAATGGAGACCACCGCCCATGTCACTTTACACTTATAACAATAAATACCACTTTTCTACAATAAATACTCCTTTGGGAAAGGTAACACTACTGCATTGAGAAAAATATATCCCAGGTTTTTTTTTAATTGTATTCAGATCTCGGAAACGAACTATCCTTTTAAAAAAATACCAATGAGTAAATAGATTCGATAAAACGCCTTATTTTCTTCGTCACATTAAATACAATTTACTAACCTTTCCATCTGCTCATCCTACACGGTTCTTCTATTATACAAAATATAATAATTTATATTTGTTTATTATATAAAATAAAATAAATCGGCTGCCGATATTTCACTTTTTTTTTAATTCGAACGCGGCAGTGTGTAAGGACGATAGTTACCCGCCAGAGACAATATTTGGTGATATCCTATAGTATTTTTTGGAAGTATTTCATCACTATTGATAGTCGAACTAAGGGTGGACGAATGTACTCAACCTAGCTTTACGACGATTCGTCAGCTGTCATCAAACGAACGTGAGTCGATACGATAGTGAAAACCTCCACCGTGCTCCACCTCACCCCGCAGGCATCCAAACCAATCATTCATTCGTATCCCTTTATTGGTAATGCTGAGTTATCATAGTAGTATCATAATAGTAATGACATACTCGTTAGATTGAGACCAAAAAAATAAAAAAAAATTGTGACATTTCTCGTGTCACTCGTGATGGGCCTATAGTAAAGTCGGTTAAATGAGAATCGGCTTCTTTTAAAAAAACAAAGCGTGGTTTCTAACCACCCCACATACCACCCAAAAAAAGTTATTACAGCCCCTAGAACATAACGTCCTAGACCTACACTGTTGGAGATGGGCCTTCCAGAAATTCTTCATATATATTCTGGAGAATTTGGCCTACACTCGCCACGCTGGCCAGACGGCTTGGCGAGGATATGATGTAATTTTTTATGACAATTTATTAACGAATCTACAAGTTGGTATTAGTCGAACCGGGACCGACGGCTTAACGTGCTCTCCGAGGCACGGGAACGGTGGTGTTGTAAATCTATGACAAATGTACGTAAGAAAAGTGTATTTCTCATTGGTACATGTCGGGTGGGTTTGAACCGACCTTTGTAGGATTTAGGGAACGCGTTACATCCGAACAACGAGCTTAATTTAGGATAATTTTGAAATTAAAATAATTGTTAATCTTAGTACCCAGTGTCATAATTTAGCAATTGACCCCACACACATTGACCGTCCCTGCGCTGAGAAATGTATAAATCGTAGCGTTCTGGATCGTTCTGCATCATGACTGTACTAAGTTGTACATATAGGTATTTCTATTTAAAATTTTGTGTTACCATTAATTTATTTTCTATGTATATCAGTTGATTTATTTTTACTTACAAGAAGTTATCCTAGTAAACATTATTATTTCTATGATTGCACCTATAGTTGTTCAAATTTGTCCCTAAGGTTTGGCTGTCAGAGAATGTCTTCGGGCATTAAGTCCGCCTTTGTACTTTGTGCAATAAAGTTTTTTAAATAAATAAATAAACATTTCGTCAAACATTAGCGGTGATGCATCGACTATCCCTGCTCACTTCTTCTAAAGATTATGTTTTTAGACATTCAATTCAATTCGTTTATTTTGCAAGTAGGCATAGGACAAAAAGAGATGTATTCTGCACTTTTACCCGTATTTTTTTACAATAATAATATAAAACAATATAATTGTATAGTACATATTGGTGTATCTGGAGCAGTACATGATAACCATCATTTGGGAAGAAAAACAATAAAATATTAAAAATAACATAATTATAAATACAGAATAACGCTTAATATTATAGCTGCTGTATATAGGCATTGTCACACTATAAGCTAAGACAGAAACAATTATAAAAATATAAATGTAAATGTCAGTTACATTCATTCATTCAGAGTTATTAAGCTCGCCATGTACTATACATTTTGTTATTATCTCTGCAATAAACAAGTCATCATCATCATCATCAGCCTGTGTCTCTCCACTGCTGGATATAGGCCTCCCCCAAGGCTCGCCACTTCACACGATCTCCTGCCACTCTCATCCAACCCCCACCAGCCACCTTCCTTAGGTCATCTGTCCATCTAGCGGGGGGTCGACCCACTCTGCGTCTTCCCGTACGTGGTCTCCACTCTAGAACTCGTCTACTCCATCGTTCATCGGTTCTACGACATACATGTCCAGCCCATTGCCACTTCAGCTTACTAATTTTAAAGGCTATATCGGTAACTTTGGTTCTCTGACGGATTTCCTCGTTTCTGACTTTATCCATCAGAGAAATACCAAGCATAGCTCTTTCCATAGCCCGCTGAGCGACCTTAAATTTGTGGACGAGACCCACTGTCAGTGTCCATGTTTCTGCTCGTTTTCAAACACTGGGGTATGTTTGATAAGAAGATGTGGCGCAGCTTCCCGAATGCGGCCCATCCTAGCTGAATGCGTCTGTCGGCTTCTTTGCTGAAGTTGGCTACGCCTAATTGCATAGTCTGTCCAAGGTAATAATAAACAAGTATTATACAATAATTAGAACGATCAAGCGAGCTCACTGTGGCTGCATCCTTTCAACTATTTACCAACGATTAACGTCTTCGAATATTATACGTAGTCTGTTATTTACTAAATTGTTTATAGCTTTAAGGCTAAGGTGCAATAGTATAGGCATTAGCACATTATTAGTGTTGTACATAATTGTAAAATTAAACAAACTAAGATTAGCTTCTAATTATTATATTTAAAAAAATATCTATGCTAAGTACCAATTTGTATTTATTATTTGTTTTTACAGACAAAAATATAATTACATGACATTTTGCTTAACTTATAATTTATTGATATTAAATTTTAGACATTAATAATATTGTCATTTATATTTTTTTTATTGTATATCAATTTTGTTTACGTGTATGTATTAAAATTAAATGCTATCCACAATTACTAATATTTGTACGCCCTATGGGCAGAGCACTGTTGCACCTTTATAACCTATATCTGTTGTTTATAATATTAACATGTGTCTAAACAAATAAATGATTTGAATTTGAATTTTGTTTTTTTTTTGTTTATAGACGGAATCACAAAATAATCAATGAAACAACACACCTTTTGTCTCCTCCGCCGCGTGTGTATTTCTGTCTGTCAGAAAAGTCCGCGACGTCATATGTCTAATTAAGGATAACACACTATATTTATTTTAATACTTCAAAATGGGCAATTATATTACCATTTTAAATACGTTAGTTGGCTTCATCATCATCATCATCATCAGCCTGTATCTCTCCACTGCTGGATGTAGGCCTCCCCTAAGGCTCGCCACTTAACGCGATCTTTCGCTACCCTCATCCAACCCCCACCAGCGACCTTCTTTAGGTTATCTGTCCATCTGGCGGGGGGTCGTCCCACTCTGCGTCTTCCCGTACGTGGTCTCCACTCTAGAACCCGTTTGCCCCATCGATCGTCGGTTTTGCGGCAGATGTGTCCGGCCCATTGCCACTTCAGCTTGCTAATTTTAAAAGCTATGTCAGTAACTTTCGTTCTCTGACGAATATCAACGTTTCGAATTCTATCCATCAGAGCTACACCAAGCATAGAGAGCTATGCTGAGAGAGCTCCATGGCTCGCTGAGCGACCTTGAATTTATGGACCAGACCCACTGTTAGTGTCCACGTCTCTGCTCGACATTACCGGGAGGACGCAATGGTTAAAGACCTTAGTCTTTAAACATTGTGGTATAGACGATGTGAGGATGTGCCGGAGTTTCCCGAATGCCGCCCAACCTAGCTGAATGCGTCTGTTGTTGGCTTAAGCATTTTATTAAGATTATTTTTTTTCTTTATACTGTGCAAATTAAATAAATACCTCATTTATAATAGTTCTAGTCTGAGTCATCCGCATCCTTCTGGATGTCTTCCTCGGTAGCATTGTTGATAAGCATCTCCCGCCTAATTTGTTCATCTAATCTAAATAATCGTTCGGATTTAACCTCAGCCAAGGTAAATAGATCATCAATATCTCGCTGGTCTCGCCTTCAAACTTAGTTTTTAGTATTATTCTTCTTGTTAAGGTTATTCTTAGTGCAGATCTGTCCTTTCAATTTATCTGGTGCACTCATTCCTACGATCGCCACTTGGGAACTATTATTTTATATTTAATTTAGATATTAGACAAGCTCCTAATTGTGCAATATTCACAAGTAATGTGTACAAACACTATCTTTTAACTTTAAATTTATCTTCACATTTTTAAATATTTTTTTTACCTCTTCTGTTTATTCCACGTAACCTTTTTCTTTAGCCACTTCTTTAGTCACTTCACATGACTGGTTTTATTTTGTGTATTGTTATTATATTATAGTACATGTATATGTATTAGAAGGTAACTATTAAGTATTATTAGTATGTATTTGTTGTTATGTCTACATATATCTTACAAATTGTCATTTAATAATATTGCACCTACTTACCAATTGATATTGTCTAAATGTCCGAAAGGTTTGGCTGTCAGAGAATGTCTAACGGCATTAAGTCCGCCTTTGTACAAAGTGCAATTAAGTTTTTAAATAAATAAATAATTATTTATAGGGTTTATGGTTGATGCCCGACTCACTATGGGTCTAATGAGGAGTGCCTATAGCGCCTACGGACTAAAATACTAAAACAATCTGCGTTGCTGTTGGCCCACTGGCCTTTACATCATCCTTGTCATATGATATACGTGTAGTAGCTTCAGTTGTCAACAATTTCTTAGTTTTGGAATCCTAAGACACATTTGCTCAAATTATTGGAACTCGTATCCCGCTTATAACATTTAGCAATTGATTTAGGATTTTGGATAGCGCCATGAGATGCGATGTATATAATTTAAAGTTAATCTTTGCAAACTCATGTTCTCTAGTGTTATTAATAGCTTGTTCAACAGCCTATCAAGCATATTACAAAACATTTAATCTCTCGAGCACGCGTACAATTAACTAATCAAAATATCTTACAAGTCCATAGTAAATCACAAACCCAACCAGTTGCCCGTAACTAAGTGTGACATTTGCAATTGATGACACCATGTTTTTTTTCTACAGCGGATTATTACTTGTTAAATTAGTATGTTTCTTTTGATTAATTTCAATTATATTGAAAAAAATATTTTCAATTATATTGAAAGTTATTGAGTGTCCAGGGGATTCTTTTAAAAACTAAATTATTGTATTTATTTATGGAATTACAGCTATTTCATTTACACTTATGAACCTAAGTTTAGTTGTAATAAAGCCATTTAAAGTTTCCACATTTAGTTGAGCACCGTGAATAATGGTATATAAGTATGTGTCTTTAAATTATCCTATAATTATATTATTGTTACTTTCACTTTCATTGCACCTATATTTGTTCAAATTTATCCCTAAGGTTTGGCTGTCAGAGAATGGCTACGGGCTAATGCCCTTAATAGTCCGCCTTTGTACTTTGTGCAATAAAGTTTTTAAATAAAAAAAATTTAAAAAAAACAATAATTTTAAACCTAAAAAAGGCGTCTAACAATAATATTTAAAAAATTACATAGGAATACTACCTAAATACTCGTTATTCGCTTGAAGTGCTATGTGGTTTGCACATCGTTGTAGTGTTAAAAATATCAATAAAAGACTCGCCTAACCTAAATATGAACGTGTTAGTGCTGAAACGAGGAATGAGTAGGATTGGACTTTGCCTGGTGTTCCTTGAGGGTATACGTGATAAAATTTTACTTAGTAATCAGTAATAATAATTATATATGTCCCCTCACATCACTCTTCTTTTGTGTCTCTCTTTAGCAGTTATTGCTATCCTACACAGCTCCAAAGCATATATCAAATTTTATAAACATCGTTCTTGTAAAGTCGCGTGAAGGCAACACGGATTATGTAAGTATCTTCGTCGACGCATACCCAGCAAAAATCATTCACAATTAATTATGTTAACATCTTACCATAGGATTATATAATATATGTATTGTTGCTAAGATACATACTACAGTGTATGACAACCAGCGACTACATTAAATTCCATGCAACTTTCTGTCTCACCGTACTATTGTCTGACCCCTGTAGTTCAGGTTCACCTAGTTTAGGGGTATATATCACCTGTACTTTTATTTGGTAAATTAATAATGTTTTATCCCAGTGTTTATGTTGTTCAACAAAGGTTTTTTTATTTTCATTTCAATAGATTTGATTTTAAGTTTATCCTTATTAAATCTAGAATCATGGATGCCCTTTTACAAAAGGGTCAATAAAGTCTTGCTAGGCCAACCGAGGACCTTCTCGTGGAGATTGTGCTGTTTCAACATTTCCGATTACACGCACCAGGCCGAGCCATCCTTAGGCTCGATTCACACCATTGATTTTTTTTCGTAAAATTCTTAAAATAAAAATCACAGTGTTGTTCTTATGGAAAGCTGAAGTGGCAATGGGCTGGACACGTCTGTCGCAGAACTTCACGACTTCTAGAGTAGAGACCATGTACGGGAAGACGCAGAGTGGGACGAACCCCCGCTAAATGGACGGATGACCTGAAGAAGGTCGCTGGTGGAGGTTGGATAAAGGTGGCTGGAGATCGTGTGAAATGGCGAGACTTTAAGAAGGCAGTGGAGAGACACAGGCATGATGATTGATTGTGATTATTTAATTTGAAATTTATTAAAGTCATAATATTCAAACATATTTATGTAATAATTAATCTTAACTCTAACCTCGATTCTTAAAAGCGTACAGTTATAATTTGCATGCTAAATATTGTAATGAACTTTAACAGAACAAGTGGGTACTAGAAGTGTTTAAGTTAAGCAACATGGAAGATTCATATGCACGCCCTGAATAATTAGGTAAACTACGCACTACAAATGACCATGTTAGAATACACAAATAGATGAGGTTTAATAAGAAATAGTAAATTAAATATTTGTATATCAGCTAAGGTTTTTAAAATATTATGTATGTGTATTTATAGATTTAAAAAAAAAGTTTTTTTTTTATTTTATATTTTTATTAGGTTTAGTTTATAGTTAATAATATTAATCTCTCACTCTCCCAAAGGTTAGCTGCTATTATGCTCGCCTATGTACAACACTTTATATTGTGTATTTTGTGTGCAATAAAGATTTTTTATTTATAGTATACATTAAGATTTATTCGAAGTTAATTAGTACATTAAATATAAATTAAAAGCTACCTAAATAATAAAAATAAACTTAACTATAAATAAAAAATGTCCTCTGGACACGTCCCATCCGAGATAGTCCCAAGGAGAGTGGCAACATTTCCCCTCTGTATAGCGAGGAAATAATTGCCAGCCTTCCTTTCTCCAGACCTTTCTGTCAGCCGCTTTGACAACTCCTTGGCCAGGCGTGTATATTTGTAGTTATAATTTTATCTTTTTATATATTTTGTAAATATTCTTTCAAATTAATGTATATATATAATATAGCTCTGTCAAATTTTTCCTTTATAAAGAAAGTAGTGCCACCTAGTATATGGTAGGGATAACTAAATTCTTGCTTCTCCACCCTTCCCCACCTTTTTTAAACACACACACACACACACATACAATACTTTACTTGCTATTTGTGTAACCTCTTTTTCCATTATTTTTTGTATGATCATTATTGGAAGACACTGTCTCCTCTTATACAGTACAGCTCATGCAGGAGACAGGGTTCACCATAACGAAACAACATTATTTTGTGTTAATAAACGATTTGTATTTGTCTGTAGACACACTATGTATTTGACTTGTCGCTTTAAGCGCTTTTTTAGAGTCACTTACGTTAAACGTTACGTCTCCATTATAAAGAACTTCTGCGGCAAATGTGTCCGGCCCATGGTTCTCTGACAAATATCAACGTTACGAATTCTCGCCAGAAATACCAAGTATACATAGTTTGCTGAGCGACATTCCACGTCTCCGTACGACAATACGCACAACAAGTACGCACTGGTTGAAGACTTTTGTCTGCTCTGCGGCCAAAGTGTGTTGAACTTGCAATTATAGGAATCTATGTCTGTAATTATGGTCTATGATATAAATCACAAAAAAATAGGAGAAATCCATATATATATCATTTAATTTTTTTTATAATTTGCTAACAAAATAATGTTTTAATTTTAATGAAAGAACATGATATTCTGAACAGTTTCAAACGAGTTAAGTTTAGTTCTAAGACGAAATCCATCATCACAGACGTAATTAAAAGTGAGTCTATTAAGAAACCAATTACCTTGCACGTCATAAACATCATGCAACTCTCAGTATATATTACCTACTCTATCTAAGTACTTTTTCCAAGTAATTGCACCTCGACTTTATGCATGACCCTTTGACTGACAATGTTATAAACATTAAATAATTTATATTGGTTAGCTGGTGAAGAATGCCATATGCTCTCCGATCTACTTGATTTTTAAGTGCAAAAAAGTATTTAAATAATAAATAAATAAACTTAAGAACAATATAAACAACTTAATTAAAATAATATTACAATAAATAAAATAATAACTAAACCAAATGTATAAAATAATTAATTATTATTTCACATTTAATCATTTATTTGTTCCTTCGAACATACCTGCTCCATCCTAACATCCTTTGATATTACTGAACCGATTTTAATCAAATTTGTTTGTCATTTTTTTGTTTCCTGACCACCACAGTCGCAACAGTTAATTGCATATCCAATATATGCTTTCATGCTTGATGTTTTAATGATTTATTACAAAACATTTGTGTTTCGCTATGAACTTAGAACGCATTAGCTCAAAGTAAGGCAATTTGTACAGTCTATGTCCAGTATTTAAGAACCAAGTTTTTTTTTGTAAACTATTTATAAGTGCATTTTCCTGGAGTCTACTTTTTGTTCTTGGTCTTAATCAACTTTTCATCAACAAGTATTGTTTTAAGCAGTGTTATTTTTATATAAACATCACCATGGCAAGCTTACAATTCTCCTTGAAAGTAAAAATTGGCATTTGACATCGTTTCAAATGACACATACTTTTAACGAGAACAACAAATAGGTGGTAGGTGGACTGATGTGTGTGTTTGGATACACTTTACAGGGTTAATCGGCACGTTCGCGCCGTTTGCGGTAATTTGACCAATTTTGGATGGTGGATGGCGATATTGTGTTTCTTCGGTGCATAAACTGACATTCTTAATTTAAAGTATCATCACGACCGTTTCCCTTTCGGGGTGGTCAGAAACCACGCTTATAAGCGGATTCACATTTAGCCAAGTTTACTATACGCCAATCATGAGAAGTGGCAAGCTCGTCGATGTCTCCAGCGTACCAAACTCGAGAAATATCACAAATAATATTTAATTTATTTGTGATATTTCCCCAGTTTGGTACGCCTGGAGACATCGACGAGCTTGCCACTTGTCATGATTGGCCTATAGTAAAGTTGGCAAAATGTGAATCCGCTTATTGATAAGAGTGGTTTCAGACCATACTTTACTTTAACTTTTTTAAATAATAAAATAAAATAAAATGTGTTGTTTTTAAAATGTATAATTTGTAGTATACGTCGATATTTAAATCGTGACAAAGTTGCAATTTAAATCGAATACAATCTTAAATTAACCTGCAGCCATCCAACAGTTGGAAAAGCAAACCACAAAATATAATATATACCAAATGAAATATCCGTAATTGACAACAATGATATGCCTGTTATGGTTGTATTATGCATTTAGATTTAATACAGACATTTATATCTCGTTTGTCTCTTTACACTGCATTAAGGTTGTCAATGGTATCATTATAATTTCCAAAGCATCAAGAAACTGGAGCTCACTGGGGCGCTTAAACTAGAACACGTTACTGAGTTCACATACCTGGGCTCCAGTATATCTAACACCGGTTCGTGTGAAGCGGAAGTACGCCGAAGGATAGCCATGGCCAAAAATGCTATGAATCAGATGAAAGGAATATGGAAAGATCGTAATATCACTATTGGGACCAAAACAAGACTCGTCCGCAGCCTCGTATTTTCCATATTCCTATATGCTGCCGAAACCTGGACCCTCAAAGGATCTGATCGTAGCCGCGTCGACGCCTTTGAGATGTGGTGCTGGAGGCGTATGTTGCGCATTCCGTGGACAGTGCGGAGAACCAATGTATCAATACTCAAGGAGCTCAAAGTCACTACCAGGCTCTCTTCTATCTGCCTGCAGCGAGTCCTTGAGTATTTTGGTCATATAGCACGAAAAAGTTCGGCCAATCTGAAAAAGCTGGTGATCACGGGTAAAATCGAAGGCAAGAGGCCCCGTGGCCGAAGCCCGATACGTTGGTCTGACCAGATCCGAACCATACTTAACACCCCAGTCCACAATGCGCTGCGTGCCGCCGTGTGCAGACCCGGATGGCGCAGCATCGTCCGAGACAAAGTGATCCGTGGAGGGGGTCACGACCCTCAGCATTGAGGATAACGACGCAAGGAGGAGAGGAAGGTTGTCAATAGTATCATTATAATTTCCAAAGCCACTAGTCTAGTGTTACCTAATGCCTGACCAAGACCAAGACTTAGCCGGTCTGGGTCTTGCGTCAGAGTAGGTGGTTTGGATAGACTATGGTAAGTCTTGGTATTGGTCTTGCAACCATATCAGTAGCCTTCTTCTTGGTCCTGGTCTTGCAAAAAATGCAATATACATCTAATCACCGGAAGCGGTATCAAGACAACTCTTATCCCGGACTGACTTTGCAAATCCACTTCGCTTTCCAATAAACGAATACTGCTATACTCGTATATATAGTATAATTTTGCTCCTGCCTCTCATTCATTCATTTTATTTTAAGTAAATAATCATTAACCTATTGGTTGTCACTTATTTGTTATTATTATTATTTTTCTTTTACTTCTGCTAGTCACAGTTTAATTGCACTATTAATTGAAATCTACTTACTATATTTTACTCTTATTTCTGTTTTAATTGTATTGTCTAACTAATATAAAATCTCTTTAGCTTGTATTTCACTAATGCTATTTTGTTTATATGTTTAATATAATAAGCTGTGATTATAGACCAAACAGTTCCTAGAGTAATAAATAGCCGTAAAGAGAACTTTGACAACCCTATTGCGTCTTTGATCAGATCTCAGTTTAAAATTAAGCATTCGCAGTATTTTACAGACTTAGATTAACTGGTACTTTGAATGTTATGTTTTGGTTTTAGTGTATCTGAATGTCTTATTATTAGGTATTCCTTTAGTAACTTCTAATTTATTTTAATATTGATGGCAAATCTTTAAAAGGTTTGCCAAGTGTTGCAAAATTATTTAGTCGTCTTATCACTACATATATTTTCTGGACCATCTCCAACACTGGAGGTCTGGGACTATTGTGTTCTAGGGGCTGTGGTGATGAGAAAGTGGCGCCACCTAGTAGTTGGTAGGGAGAACTAAATTCTTACCTGTGGCTTGAACATAATAGAATTGTCACTTATTCGATTAATTTAATCAAATGTTGCAATTCGTTTAACAAGTCAGCTATTGTTATCATAAACTATACAACCATAATATAAAAAAGTATCATCACGACCGTTTCCCTTTCGGGGTGGTCAGAAACCACGCTTATAAACAAGCGGATTCACATTTAGCCAACTTTACTATAGGCCAATCATGACAAGTGGCAAGCTCGTCGATGTCTCCAGCGTACCAAACTCGAGAAATATCACAAATAAATTAAATATTAATTAAATGTATTTATTTTATTAATAAATATTTTTGTGTCCCGACCAGGAATCGAACCCGATACCTCCGAGTCTAAACCCAAGGACTTAACCGCTAGACCACGGAGGCAAATCATAATATATATATTTTTTTTTATTTAAATGTAATGACTAAGTTTTTAGTACCTACTTATGTATCGTATGGTAACAAAGCATACAATATTTTTTAAATTTCCGAGTGCAGTTAGTTGGATGAGGGCTCAAACTTATAATATAATACTATTCCTACCATATACCACTATCTGACGTTACCTAATTAAATAATCTGTGGTTTACGACGTTGGTAACATACTTAACAATTTGTTTATTTAAATGTTATTATATATATATTTCTAATTTTATATTTTTATTTATTTAGGTTTACAAACACTAACACACGTATATATATTATGTATGTATTTATGGCATTTTAAGTATCCTGTCATCCACCTGACGACGCTAGTGTTCGGGTGAACGCCAACTTTGCTCGCGAGCTTTTTCCCAATTATTTATTATATTCTTTGGTTTGCACTTTACGGATGCCTTGCGTTGCGTACACATATTTGAAAAGAAGGTTTATCGACTGATATTCCGTACCTACTACAATACATTTGTTTACAAAATTTGAATATGTTTTTGCAGCAAACTATAGTTTATGTGTGTTTTGTCTACAAGTGATAAGGCTTTATGTAACTGCTTTGTTTGTAACGCTGAGTTTGCGTCCGATCTCATGGGTCTCATGTTCAAACGGTATGGCTATAGCAATTTAATTTAAAAGTGCTAATCAGCACAAGTAATGAGAAGGCAGTAGATCGTAGTTTTATATAGGTAAGTTGTTTGAATTATTTTTAAAAAGTACAATTACGTGTTAACTGTTAGACAGTTATTTATCCTTAACGTTATTATTAAGCAACATTGTATGCTCATCTTTAGTCCTGAAGTTCTTAGTAAACGAAGGAATGATCTTGTGTGTGGAAGCTCTCAAGCTTTTCGAAGAGTCTTTACTAGCAGATTTTTCTGTTTTCTGGGTCCATATTTATATAATAAAATTTATAAAGAGGTAGCCATATATCAATGCACTAAAGTGATATGTAGAAAGAATGTCACACAATGGCTACAGTCTCTTGACTATAATATAACTGAGGAATTACTGTCAATAGTAAAGTAGGAATGCGATAATAACAAAGTATGTAAAGTTTACATCATAAACAAAAAGAGGATCTCAACCACACAATTTTTTATTTATTTTTCTTTTTGTGTACATTTTGTTTCTTTTAATATTTTGTAATTAAAAGTAATAATATATTTAAAAGGGTGTCTGGGCGTTGACTGCCGACGGACAGACCTATACATATAGGCTTAGTTCGGCTGCAAATGTCTGTTTTTTTGTGCATACATAATGAAATATGTTATTGTTTTCATATCGTGTAACTTTTTTACTGAATAAAGATATTATTATTATTATGTTTTAGCCATCTTCTATTCTGATACATCTAATTTATCACCGGAGGCAGTATCAAGACAACTCTTATCGCTGACTGACTTTGCAAATCCACTTCGCTTGCTAATACACGAACACTGCTATACTTGTAGTATCTTTTGGTCCTGCCTGTCATTCATTCGTTTTATTTTTAAGTAAATAATCATTAGCTTATTGGTTTTCACTTATTTAGTAACTATTATGATTGCACTATTAATTTAAATCTAATTACTATATTTTAATCTTATTTGTTTTTATTGTATGTTGTCTAAATAATATAAAATCTCTTTGGATTGTGTTCCATTTGCTGTGATTTAAAAAAACAAGTATACTTAAAAAAAAAGTATTGATAATGTTGGATTGTGAGAGCGAGAGGTTAAACACCATTTTATAAGTTTGTAATTACGTCAGAATGACCAGTCTTGATCACAGGTCATAACTCACTCAACTGGTTCTCGAGTGGACACTAATTTGAAGTTTCTAATGTATCTATGATGACAGGTGATTTGCATTCGAATCGACGCGACCGAGCAATACTTTCGTAACTCGAATTCATTTTTATTTTCTTTTATTATTATTGTTTTTATAAATTTACTTTTTGTATAAATACTTAATAGGTATGTATGTATTCATAATTAATACTAGGGATTCATAATAAAATAATCCTACAATGTTGTAGTTTCTCTGCTAACTAAACTAATAGCCTTTTAACTACTGTTAAATATAGCTAGCAAAATATATGTATAACTCACCTATATACCTACCATATTTTTAATCTAAGATTTATTCGAAGGAATAAAGGTACAATTGATTTTAAAATAATTAATTAAATATTAATAAACTAAAAATCTACATTTTAAAACAAAAACAAAAATACAACTAAAATGAAGAAAAAACAAAATATATTTTTTTTATAAAGAAAAATATTTGCTCCAAATCGCTGCCAATGGGCAAAGTGCCAAGGATACTGGCAGCATTGCCACGTTGAATGGCAATGCTGATCCTTTGGCCCAAATATTGCCCAGCCCAATTGTAACCAATATATTAACGAGATAAATTCACAAGACTAGTTTTAAAAGTTAATGCATTTGTAATGTACGAGTATGTTACGGTAAAAATGTTTTAAAATAAAACTAGAGTAAGTATAGATGTCAAAACGTCAAAATACACAATTTTAATATTGTTATTGATTTGTAACCTTATTAGTTATTATAATAATATTACCTAAATAAATCATTCGTAACAGATGGGAGATAGTCTGGGCCTCATAAAATATTTTTTCACGATGATTCTATTCAATTTGTTTTGCGATGCAACTTTAGTTCCACTTTGTAGGTAAGTATTATATCGTACGGGGACAATAATTAATATGGGATCGGAAAAGAACGTAACTTAAGTTTAATTGACACAATATTTTGTAGAATTGGGTTGCTGAGTGGCCGTAGTCAGTAGTAGTTATTTAAGCAAGCGTTATTTAAAATAATATTTTAACTGACGGACACTGCCACTGTCAGAGAGTTGACATTTGTATTATATTTCGTAATTCTGACGTAAGCTCGGTTATGCTCGGCAAAACTCGCGCTATAACTCACAATATAGGAATCCATTATTTTATCCCTTTCTTCACAAGAACAATGACATGTAACAAAAGAGCATTGTAGACAACAAAAGCAAATCAAAGTCACTTGAGTTTTAATCTTCGAGTTTCAAGAGTGGTGACTAAATTCTTGCAATAAATGATAGATGCATTGCCTTTCCTAGCACGATCTAAATTAACCATAATATGCTGATTCGATCTCAGATAAAGTTACAATTTTATTACATGACATAAATAAACTATAAAATTCAAGTTTTGAATTTAGTAAAATAACGATTTTCTAATTCGCCAACATCTTCAGAATTTAAGCATTCTCAAGTACCTATTTATTATCTTTGTACTGCTGGATATAGGCCTGCCTCACCCTCATCCAGCCCCTACCATCCATGCATTAGACCGTGGTCAACACACACTGCGTCTTCTCATTCGTGGTCTCCATTCCAGAACCCGTCTACTCCATCGTTCATTAGTTATTCAATAGTTAGATACAAGCTATATTATTTTTGTTATTTAACTTTTTTAAATATTAAATAGTTTCCAGACAGGTCACACAGCGCCATCTAATTTCCGTGGTAAGCTACGAGGCTTGTGTTACGGAAACTAGACGGTTGATAAACTACATATTATACTTTGTTTTTTTTTTTAAACACCCAGACCGAGACAAATTATACAATGTACAACTTGCCCCCGGTGGGAATCGAACCCACGACCTCCCGAGTTCACGGCAACGTTTGTTACCACTAGACCACGGAGGCGGTCAAAAGTAAGGGTTGCTTTTAATTGAAAAATTCAAAATATAAAATTTTATTCTCATAACCGCAGCGACAACTCACAAATATTTGGTAAAAAGATTTGGGGTAATTAGCAAGGCCGAAAATCTAGGCCGACATAAAAAGGGTACTGCACCCTCATTACTTACATCCACGCAAGAATGTATCCCTAATTAAAATACTCAGCAAAAAATAATAACAAAAAAATGGAAACGTGAGAAAGAATCCGTCCCGCTCCCACAATGGGCGTGGCTTCATATTTAATCATACGGAGAGAGAAATAATTACTGGATGCGCGCTATAGTTGAGAATGAACGATCACCTCGGGTCATAGACATATAAAGGACGCCAGCGCCGTCCACTGAAGCTTATCGTACTCCTCGGAAGGTGGTCACAGTACCCAGACACGGCCTTTTTACAGCCACGAATATAAATTAATGCTAATGATATTTAAAATAAAAGATGTGCTTAATAAGTTTTATATGTATATAATTATTAGGTGGTAGGCGGACTGATGGTGGTAAATTGCCCAATCTACCGGGGCGGGGAAGTATCCACCGTTCGTGCGATAAACCCAGTGTATCCACACGTTTCGGGATCAGGCTCGGATTGCCGTCATGGGCCGGCATAGTGTAAGAGACTGATGTCGGTCATAAGTGTCTGATTCCAGTTTCTAACATTCATGAACCTCGCGCGCCACATACCTTCAGGTCACATGTGCTAGAATAAAAAAAATAAAAACAGCCCTTATTATTGTTGTTAGATTGTAAGCTGACTCGGCCCTTTTACAGCCACGAATTTATATTTCGTTGACACGGCTTATCTACAGCCACGATCTTATATTAAGTAGTTATTAAGTAACATATAACTTAATTAAAGCCATAATGTTATTATAACACACAAATGTGTGCAGCATGGCTGCTTGTGAAGCAGGCTGGGGCAGCTCCCGTCTAGGTTTCTGGTTTTTTTTTTTTTTTTTTTTTTCTTGGTTTTTTATTTGTCTTATTTTAATTTTATTATTAATGAATTTTGTTTTATTATTTTTTTATAACTTTTATTTATATTACTGTTCCACTAAATTTAAATGTCGGCTAACGTATAATAACAGAGGTTGTTGGAACCTCCTTCCAAGACCATTTTCTGAATCATAGACCCTTTTGTCATAATATCTTTGTTTTATTTCTAACTATATTTTTCATTTTTATTAACTCTTATTTTTGTGACAAATAAAAACTGATTTTATTTATTTATTTTATTTAAATCTGTTACGGTCCAACCAATATTACCAAACTGTTTTGTATTTATTTACTTTTTTGTATAAGTCATTATTTTACTGCTACTGTACATGTGAGAGTTATTATTTAATCGATAATAAATTAAATCGATATTGTGCTGTAATAAAAAAGCATTAGGACCACTGCGTTTGGTGCTAATAAATTATGTTGCGTTCCATATTTATATACACATCTATGACTTGGACTTATTTAATGATGTTTTTGTATAAACTATCGTCATTATCACGCTTATTTATTAACAATAGACAATTTTTTGAAACTTTTAAATTACAATACTAGTTAGGATACGAGTAGTCGATTATTGGACACCATTTTTAAATATAAGCTTATTTCTGTAAATATAAATGTTGTGTTATTCAGAAAATTAAACTTGCTTCTTAATATATATAGTACATATATTTTATTAGAAGTACGATATAAAAATG
Source organism: Tinea semifulvella (assembly GCA_910589645.1). Taxonomy (NCBI): domain Eukaryota; kingdom Metazoa; phylum Arthropoda; class Insecta; order Lepidoptera; family Tineidae; genus Tinea; species Tinea semifulvella. The sequence continues at coordinate 6,186,010 of OU342604.1, forward strand.
TTAGAATAAATAAGATTGTGTATATAAATATATTGTGTTTTCATAATCTGTATTTAATTTTATTTATTTTACCCTAGCATAACGACAATTGAAAACCCTTTTTTGTTGCGTTCAAATTACATAGTTTCGATCCCGCCGATTTAAAATCCAGTGTTTTATCTATAATAAAGTACCTGGTCATAATAAAGAACCTAATCGTATAAATATTGTTTAAGTATCTATTTCATACATAAATTTTAACCAATTGACTATTTAATTTAATTATATTTTAATGCGAATTTAAAAGAGATGTTGTAATTAAATTTAAAAAAACACAATTAATTGTTATGATTATTGAATTGTATTTAGTTGAGGCACGCTGCAAAAAAGTTGGGGTCTGGTTTTGGGCAATCTCTTTTGTCTTCATTAAATATTGAGCCGTACTTACGGATAGTTTGTGTGGAACGACCGACCAAAGCTTTAAACCTTAATAATTAAAATTAAATCGGAAAGGTTCACAACCTTATCAAATCTATTTTACCGTGTTGTTGTTAAGGGGTGGTCGGAATGCGCCCAAATACCGGGGATGCTTTTACCGGGATTTTACCGAATTAACATCCCTATTATAATCACGAAATTCCGTTTAAATTTACACTTTATCCTTTTATACTTGCAAGGGTTACATGGAGGTGTTAATTTTGTAAATATTTTTGTATAGTTGTTTGGGACTGCTAAGACTATTATTAAATAATATTAAACGAAAAAAAAGGAGAGTTCTTCGCGCCATTTTGCGTGGACCTGTCAAGTGCAAGTTTTTGTTTTGTAAATTATTTTTCTGTGGATATTATTGGTCAAAAGTGGTGTTGTTTTCTTTAATAATGTGCTACAATGTGAATATTTATGGAAAACGATAAATTGGGCTTTAAATATGGGGCACAAGTTTCAGTTTATTTTTTGCGGTTTTCTCGCGCTGTCAACTCCCATATTTTAATTGACGTGTTTGAGCTATGGTGCCGCGAGTGACTCCAAGAAAAGCATCAAATTCTGCAGCATCTGGAATTTGATGATGACCTCATTAACTCATTAAAAAGAAAGATATATTACGTCAGACTTGGCTGTATGGGCTAGACCCTTTGCCTTCCCTATCATCTCATTCATCATCTATCGGGAGAAGAGAACCAAAAAAAAAAACCAAAAAAAAATTAAATCTACTCATAACCTCCTTCTTTTTTTAAGTCGGTTAAAAAATGGTTTTGTTGTAATGAAAAGAAACACGATCATTGATAAGAATAGTTACGTTATAACTTTCTATCTTAGCGGGGTGGTTTGCCTTAGAAAAAAAACCTAAATTGCACAGCTAATTTACGAAAAAGTAAAAAACATAGGAATGTACTTACCAAACCAAAAATCCTTGTTTCTTGGACACAAGCGATGGGTTAAAGTCTATATGAAAAATAAGCACACACAGCATAAAACGTGAATAAAAGCGGTATCACGTAAAGGAATGGATTAAAGTTCAATATAGCGTGCGAGCGGCGCGGGCGCACTGATCCAACTGACAGATCAATGATTTAGCAAGTTTTTCATACCTTGCTTTTACTCGTTCATAATTTAACTGCGCTTAAACAATCATATATTTTCGCCAACTTTACACCAACAGCTTTGCACCAATGTTGTTTATTATGTTTTAGATCTTAATATAACTTCACCTAATATATACATCGTGAAATTGTCAAAAGAGCAAAATATTTTTTTAGGCCTCAGGGCCGCAGGTTGTCTGCTTGGGATCGGCAGCGTTCTCCGGGTACCCGTCTTTGAGCTCTCCGAGAGAAGGTACCCCTACGTTCGGTCAACTGATACATTAAAAGTAATAAGTTTTGGCGTAAAACCATCCCCTGTTAAAAGTGAATTCAACTTTAAAAAAAAAAACACGACATTAGACCTTGCACCCACCTGATGGTAAGTGGCGCGCGAGGTTCATGAATGTTAGCAACTGGAATCAGACACTCATGACTGGCATCTGTCTCTAACATTTTGCCGGCTTGACTGGGCATGACGGCAATTCCAGCCTGATCCCGAAACGTGTGGATACTTCCCCGCCCCGGCAGACTGGGAAAACTACTACTATCAGTCCTCCTACCATATATTTATCTTTGTCATTGGCTTTATTACATAATATTATAATTATTAATTACTTAATTTTCTTGTTTTATATAATGTACGTCTAACGTGTAGTAAAAATATATTTATTCGAAGCAGAAACAAAAATATTAAAATAAAATATATTAAAAAACTAATTATAAATAAATCTAAACTAAAAGTACCTATGAAATTAAAACTATTCTACAAAATAAACTAAGGGCTTACCACCAGGGAGGGTACCTAAAACGCTCGCCGCATTTCCTCGTTGAATTATAATCGAAATATTCTGTTTTAGGTAGTTATGGCATTTGGGATTGCCACACTCTTGAAACGTGTATATCATGTAACCCAACCCTAACATTTAAATACTTCAAGTAAATAACTTGAACATCGGCTAAGGAATTTCGCTTCATAATAAAATCAACATTTTGCAGTGATCTGTTTATAGGATAGCCCCTTTCTTAATTAAAAGGCCACACTGGTATAGGCCACTCTGCTGGATATACAGTTTTGTTCAAAATTAAATATTTTTTGTATAAACAGATGTCTTTGTTCACCATAATCTAAGATAGAAAGAAAATTACCAGCTTAATCATACTATATATATATATATATATCATTATTCATTCATTACAGCCCTACTAGAACACAGCGTTCTAGACCTCCACTGCTGGAGATGGGCCTTCCAGAACTGGAGAATTTGGCCTACACTCGCCACGCTGGCCAGACGGCATGATGTTATTTTTTTATGAAAATTTATTAACGATTCCACAAGTTGGCATTAGTGGAACCGGGACCGACGGCTTAACGTGCTCTCCGAGGCACGGGAACGGTGGTGTTGTAAATCTATGACAAATGTACGTAAGAAAAGTGTATTTCTCATTGGTACATGCCGGGTGGGTTTGAACCGACCTTTGTAGGATTTAAGGTACGCGTTCTTACAACCGAGCCACCACCGCATATATATAATATATATATATATATATATATATATATATATATATATATATATATATATATATATATATATATATATATACTATTATATTCATTCATCACAGCCCCTAAAACACAGAGTCCTAGACCTCCAATGTTGGAGATGGGCCTTCCATAAAATTCTGCAAAATTCATGCTGCAGGAATTACGGTGTAAATTGTAGTGCAGCGCGCCTCAATGGCTGCCTGGTGGTGCTCGGGATGTGGCTGAGGGGTATGGTCCGTGCCACCCCATATCCTATGCACGCTATATCCTGGAGTACTGTTGGGTGCCTGTCGGGGCGCGTTGTGCTGCATATCTTAATTGTGTAAGTTGTATCTGTTTTGCGATGAATAAACGTATTTATTTCTTTCTTTAGATTCACCTTACTAAATTGTTTATCGGTAGGTATGCATAATAAATTGTAGAACGGGTTAGGAAGGAAAAAGTTATTTTGTTTTATGTTATTATTATATTTACTTTTATAATCTTATTAGTTATTACTTTTAGTTTTTATAGGTTTTACTTTTAATTACATTTTTTATATATTTTTTTACTATTAACTTTTATTTTATATTATTACCATTTTTTGTATTATTCAATGTTGTGTACATTTTTTTTAGGCTGGCAAAACCGACAGGATAATTTTGTTTTTTTGTTGTTATTTGTACCTTAATTCGAATAAATAAATCATTGTATTTACGTAAACAGAAAATTAACTGAATGCACGAGTATATCCAGCAGTAAAGACACATCGTCTGATGATGATGAATATATAAATAATTATTGTTATTTGTATGGGTATACAAATATCAAATTTCTATGCATTTAAAGCGGCCACGTTTGCAATAAACGAAGAAACTCCGGAGTCGGCTTGCGACTGGCGAGAGAAGATAACGTTCGATTGTTTTACTCAAGCCACTTACTAAAGTCCGTTCAAAACAATATGCAAAATACAATAACAAGTTTAAAGGACTACGGAATTAGGCGCCGTAGTAATACAAAAGTATCATCACGACCGTTTCCCTTTCGGGGTGGTCAGAAACCACGCAATAAGCGGATTCACATTTAGCCAACTTTACTATAGGCCAATCATGACAAGTGGCAAGCTCGTCGATGTCTTCAGCGTACCAAACTCGTGAAATATCAGAAATAAATTAAATATATTTCATTAATATTTATCATTAATAAATATGTTTGTGTCCCGACCAGGAATCGAACCCGGTACCTCCGAGTCCAAATCCACGGACTTAACCGCTAGACCACGGAGGCAGTTACAATCATAGTACTACAATCATACAGTATTTAGTTGGGTAAGGAGAATGATGGTGGATGGTTAGCGTTTTGTTTCGCAATATGTCTCCTTTGTAAGCCAGCCTATTGTGGGTGGCCAGCCCGAGACACCATTTTTCTCATTTCTCTTTCACTACATACGATGGACCCGGCACCCGTACGGTAAATCCATGAAATGCTTAGAAAAAGTGTCTTCTCTACTACTGATATTATAAATGCGTAAGTGTGGGGATGGATGTTTGTTGCACTTCCCCGTAAAAACTATCGAATTATTTTATTTTATGGTATTTGTTTTATTAGATTTAGTTTATATTTAATATTATTTCTTTTTAATTACATATCATCGGGGTGAGGCGGAGTGCACAATCCTCCGAAAACGAACGCTAAGATCGATTAGATCTGACAGAAATGTCAAAATATAGGCGGAATGCTGTTATCGAATAACATTAGTCGATATGAAGGTGAAAACAAATGTGCTTCGCCTCACCCCGCTGTTTATTCGTCCTTTGTTCTGTTCATCTGAATAATTAATACAATGGACATCTATTAAAGTTTTTTTTTTTAATGAATGTCATAAAAAAATCTATTTTAAAGCACAAGACACCGATAATGCTCTCACCTTAAATTTAAATGTTGTTTGTTGTTGATTGTACAAAGTTCGATCGAAATCGACTATAGGTACTACGCTAAATGTAGCTTACGAAAATGAAATCTCATTTAGGATAGACAATGAGCGTCTACATTGATATTATGTTCAGTAAAGAAGCATATTTATAACAAAAGAAAAATACCAGAATTCCATTTTCAGCAAAACACAGTTTTTATTTTTTCAATTTTATTTTCATACTTCAATATTACGTTCTACCTAAGCTGGGTTGCACCAAAATGAAGTATCTGTAATTGTAACGATTTAAGTTTTATGTTTCCTTATTAGTTCTATTAAAAAAGAGAAAAATGTATAATTTTATTTTAGAAGTCATATTTTTATTTTGAAAATTTGATAGTTTTTTTTTTTGTTTTTTGGTTTATCAGTAATAAGTGACTAATTTCTTCTTCTTTTTATATTGGTGAATGCTGTGACACCTAATTGGTACATATATTAGATAAGTTATAATTATACTATGTTATGTGTGTGATAATATATGTACTGCTGTGTGTACTAAATAAATAAATAAATTTAAACATAAAATGATATATTCCACACCTTTTTTTAACTACGAATCTTTATTTAAGATCTTTATTTCATTTCATTTATTTATCAACCGTCTGGAACACTTGGTTAAGTCAAGTTCAATTTTTTATACTGTTTGTATATTCGAAGTAACACAAACAGTATAAAACAATTTCAATAATAAATAATTGAAAAGAAAACCTAACATTAAATAAACAATCACTATAAATAAAACTAAAAATATAAAAACTAAAATTATAACCGTCTTTTAACTTAAAGAAGGTGACCCGTCCGTCGCCAAGCGGAGTTTATTTCCCATTTAAATGTGTTGCATAGTCTGTTAAAATTGTGAAATGAAATGAAATAATTTATTTGTCAGAAACATGGTACGAGTAGGTACAGGGATGTAAATTATTATATGTAATTATATCACATGATTCGCTATTTCTAGCATACAAATATTTATTTAGTCACATGACTTTGTCGAGCTTAGTGTCTAGGTATTCTTTTGTCGAATAAAAACATTTATTAACCAGCATTTGTTTGACTCTTAATTTGAACAGTTTTAGTGGCAGCTCCCTTATAGCTGGAAGCTTATTAAATATCTTTGTCGCCATTGCATAACAATTTCGGCTATATTGAGTACTTTTATGAGCTGGAATAATTATTCTACTAGGATAACGCGTTTTAAAATTGCAATTATCCCCAAGAGTTTTAAAAAGTTCAGGGTGGCTTTTTACAAATAAACAGCATTCAAGTATATAGATAAAAGGAACAGTCAGTAATTTTAGTTTTATAAATAAAGGACGACAGGAAGTCATAGGAGGTGTGTTACAAATAGCACGAATGCATTGTTTTTGTCCAATAAAGATTCTATTTATCATTGTGTGTTGATTAAAAAGTATCAATGTTCTATGTTTTAAAATGTCTTAACAAATGTTTTGGTGATTCAGTTTCAGTTCAGCAGGTGCCGGACCTGATGATCAACTTTATTTTAATGTTCTTGCCTGCATTGTTTTTAAATGTTATATGTAATATATTTTATTTGCGCCAATAATAAGTTTTATTATTATTTTTCGTTTATGTCTTAAACGGTTGTTAAGCCGGATCGCGGGCCTTGGCCAAGGGATCATTATTTATGAAAGTGAATAAATATAAGTGTGACCGATATTCACAGCTGGGGTCTATTTTCTAGGATTTATTTATTAAAATGCATAAAATCGACTATATTTTTTCGAATGTTTTATTAGACTATGTCAAAATGTAAATATATCAAATATATGTCATATAAAAGTCAAAATAATATCATTATTAAAAAGTACAAAAACGTGTGACAAAGGATGCCAAATCGTCGGCCACAATAAGTTATAATGATGGACGGTTCTGTTTGTAGGAAATTCCTAACGATTTGCATGTGTTTAGAATTGTGGCTTTCTGTAATGAGATGTATTATTATTATATAAAAAAATATATGTATGTATGTACTAATGTCAGTCATCAGTGGCTTGGCCGGTGTCACCCCCTTAGGTGGGTGCCGTGTCACATGTCGTGCTCAGTATAGTAACACAAAAACTATTTAAAATACTGTTTTGTACTCTGGGTACATTAAACTAATTCCTTTTTAAGTTTTCACTAAAATTATGGCTAAGCTTTGATTAGATGGTATTTAAAAGTTGAACCTATGGCTTGTCACACTAATACGGTGGCAAACATCGTAAACTACCATAATTAATGCCCACGTACTTAAATGCCAATCAAATAAAAAGCCACGGTGACTCTATTAAAAGTTGTGGTCCCTATTCGACTAAAAAATACATCCGTTTTAAAATATCATCATTACAGCCCCCTAGAACACAGAGTACTAGACCTCCACTGTTGGATATGCGCCTTCCAGAATTTTCTGGAGAAATTGGTCTACACTCGCCACGTAGGTCAGACGGGTTGGCGAGAAGAAGTCAATTTATTAACGATTCCATAAGTTGGTATTAGTGAAACCGGAACCGACGGCTTAACATGCTCTCCGAGGCACAGGAACGGTAGCGTTGTAAATGTACATAACAATAGTGTATTTCTCATTAGTACATTTTTTTTATGAATATATCGCATGATTTTGTATGATATTACTTTAGAATAATATGTTTTTGTATTGATAGAAACAAACAACAAAAGTGTATTTTTTTCTTGGCTGCTCGACACAAACAGTTAATTCTAAAATAAAATATATGAAAAATGTCACTTCCGACATATGTTTTTTTAAGATTTTTAGAATAACATATTAGTCTTAAACAAGAGCATACGAAGTCACCATGTATAGTTAGGTTATCGGGCTTGTGACGGTCGAGTTAAATATTAACAAAAGTAGAAGCCCAAAACATGTAAACGGTATTCAATTTGAACATGGACGAATTGTTACTAATAAAATGACGAATAAAATTCATCAGTATCATCACAATCAGAAACCACGCTTATAAAGAAGCGCATTCACATTTGGATAACTTTACTATAGGCCCGTCGGAAGCTCGTCGATGTCTCTAGCGTACCAAACTCGAGAAATATCACAAATATTTTTTATTTTATTTATTTACCGTGGTATAGCAGTTAAGTCCGTGGATTTAGACTCGGGGGTACCGGGTTCGATTCCTGGTCGGGACACAATTATATTTATTTATTTAAATAAATAAACAATAATTCATTTGTGATATTTTTCGAGTTTGGTACGCTAGAGACATCGACGATTTTGCCATGATCCGCTTCTTTTTAAGCTATCTATCTGACCACCCCGCAAGGGATACGGTCGTGATGATACATTACTTTTTTTTACTAAATTAATAAATATTATTGTGTCCCGACCAGGAATCGCACCCGGTACTTCTGAGTCTAAATTCACTTACTTAACTTAATCCTGGGTGTCCGTGGTTTTGATGGTTGATGGACTGCATTTCTGGGGGTTGCACTCGGGCTTGAGGAATCTTTTGAGGTGTTGGATTGTGCGAGCGAGGGGGACATGGGCGTTAAGCCCTCTTAAATGTATATACATTTTTGTAAATTAGGTTAGGACTAACATAGTTTTATAACTTTGTTACTAACACAATGAATCTTGCTATTCAAAACAAATAATAATAATTATTATTATTAACTGCTAGACCACGGAGGCAGTCAAATTCATCCGGTTAAATAGGGAATGTAGGCATTAAAAATAATCAAAACTATATTAAACCGGAAAGGTGGGCGTTGACATGCAAATTGAAATATAATTACAATATAATATTAAACAACACAGAATGATGACTTACTTGGAACTGGTCATTATAAGGCCGTTTATACACTACCTATATATATATATATATATATATATAATATTAACTACAATAAAATATAAAAATTAAAGAATGGAAAAATCTTTGAAATGTTGGATTGTGCGAGCGAGATGCAAAGGCGTTTACCCTCTAATTACAACCCCTTGAACACACCGTTAGAGATGAGCCCTCCAGAACATATCTCGAGAATTTGTCTTGCACTTCCACGCTCTTCTCCTTCAACATGCATGACCGCTCGATTTGTTCGAATGAAACTGACAGTTTTCTATTCCATTCGAAAGCGCCAGAATTAGGCACCTGACCAGACGGATTGGCGAGTATCTGATGCCACTTTTTAATGACAATTTATTAACGATTTCACAAGTTGTTATTAGTAGAACCGACACCGACAAAATAATTTACTTTCCGAGACACGGGAATGATGGTGTTGTAAAGCTATGACAAAAAACAACGTGTCAAGAAAAGTGCATTTCTCATTGGTACATGCCGAGGTTTTGAACCGATCTTAAGCAGAGCGTTCTTGCGAGCTACAACTGCTCTCACCAAAATCCCTTAAGTAATCGAAAACAGCTGCTGATAACTCGACCAATATAATATAGCGAATGAATATTTTAAAAAATACCATAATACCATTACATTTATAAAACGGGTTAATTCGTACTGATTATTGTAGTCCTTTTTTTAATTATATTTATTGCATTTATATATACTCTCGAATCCCTGCAGCTTCGCCGAGATGTGGCTTCTCTGAGCGTGTTCTACCGGCTATACTATGGTGAGTGCTCCGAAGAACTCTATAACCTAATCCCTCCCTCTCCATTCCGCAACCGAACCACACGCACAGGTCAGAATATGCACCCACATACCGTGGTCACCATCCCTTCGCGCACGTACGTTTGGCGACTCATACATCTGTCGTACGATAAAGATGTGGAATGCTCTTCCAGCCTAAATGTTTCCACTTTCCTATAACTTGGAGTCCTTCAAGCGAAGTGTGAAAAAGCATCTAGTCAAGCCGGCATAGTGTTAGGGACTGATGGCAGTTATGAGTGTCTGACATCAGTTGTTAACATTCATGGACCTTGCGTGCCACTTACCATCAGGTAGGCCCAAGGTTACATGTCGTGAAAAAAAAAAAAAAAAACTATGTCTTAAAAAATTAAACTTATTCGTTCTATTCGAAGGAGCCTAAGTACACATTTATTATGAATACAAATGCCTGGTATAATCATAAAATACGTCGCCAAACAAAATAAAAGTTCAATACAGGATTTTTCATTTTCAAATAGATGTTACAATATTTTTTTTTGCATAGACGTATTTTTATGCACAGGCCTAAATATACAATTTATCCTTGCCGCTTCCAAGCGGTTCTGGCCCTAAACTAACTCAAGACAAGATCATATAGGAATTAAATATAAATAAAAATTAAAGTTTATTGTGTAGCTATTTACTGCTTTAGGTAGGAAGTCTAGCTAGTGAAAAATATTAATGGTGCTGCAGCCCAGCAGATCCCTAGTCCTTGAATCGTCTGATACCACGTCCTCCCCCTATATTTATCCAAACAACCAATCGTGTGCCTCGCCCTTGCCTTATGTCATTGTGACACATCGAGAATATTCGTAGAAGTTAAATATATAAGCCGGGTTTAAATTTCCGCGTTCATCTATGGAAACATGGACCAAGACACATCAAGCAGCAAGTTTAGGTTACCTACAAGGTAAAACTCAGTGTATTCGAAAATCGGCTAGTCAATCCCTTTCTACCTGTGTAAGGCTAAAACATCAACTACCGGAGAATCAGAGGGCTCTTGCATTCCGGAACTATTCTGATCCTGAGGACGGAGTGGATGAAATAGAAAAAAAAAGAAAAGTGCTTAAAAAAATCTAACTAATGGCTTTGGCAAACATTTTTATAACAATAACAATATAAAGAATAATAACAAGTCATACAATTTAAGCTGTTTTTATTTATTTGATTATAGTCATCATATTGCAGATTATATTATATTTATGTATACATAGAACTTATGTATGTAGTTTTATTAGTATGTTAAATATTATTACGTATTCCTTCCAATGTATAAACTAAACAAAACCTTAAATTAAATAAACTAAAAGATAAACCTAATTAATATAAAAACTAAATACTTACAAATATCTTGATTATAATCTACATGTCATCGAATCCAGGAGAAGATGAACCCAATGTTCCGAGGACTCCGGCGACGTTGCCTCGTTGGATGGCAACACTGATCCTTTGAATAAGATATTCCCTACTTAAAGGATCACCTGTTAACGCTCGGATGGCAACGCTTATGTCGCGTATTAACGATTTAGCGTCCTCAGACCAAGGGCCCATCGTCTCTACGGTAAACGGCACAAAATAGTAACGATTTGCCAACTCTATGTACTTATTGCGTTTGCCGTTTGCAGCCAATTCAGCCGCTGCACCTGCTCGTTTTCGTGTCGCGCTAACACGACTAGCACAAAGGGTGTCAGTACACGTCGCATCCCAAACCAAAGACTTACCTTGTTTATAAGGCATCGCTGCGAAATATACCAGTTGGCTCTAATGTTGATGGGTAATTTGCAGAAGTGCCTTTTGAATGATTAAATTTAGGGATCAATAGCGGGTGAAACGGCCTGCACTTTTTGAGCATGATAAGCCATGGTGACCAAACGGATCAGCTAATTCGCCGCAAACGCACTTATAATTATAATTAGGCTGGCATAGTGGTAGAGGTAGTCTGTTAGTGGCTGGCATCAGTTCCTGCCATTCTTGGACCTTGCGTACCATCCAGTTTCGATTCTGTTTAAAAAAAAAAAGATTGTGTGTCAGAAAATATGTAAAAGAAGTATTTACAAGAACGACGATTCGTATGATTTACTTTTCATTTTAATGACGAAAATTGTTTATATATTTTCTGCCGGCTTGTTTTTAATAAAATAATATGTCTGTGACACGACACAACAATATTCTTTGAATTTGCAACGGTTGTCGTTTGCATCATAAAATTTAACTATCTCATTCAGTTGCGATGCAAGAAAAGAAAATTTAAAATGACGCTACTTACTACAATATTGCCTATACAGATTTATTTTTTACACAAAGGGAACACGACTTTATTTAACTTTATCTTTGTAGAGACAATTACATAACTGTTAAAAAACAAGAAAATAAAAAAAGAACATTTTCTGATAAATACCTCTTGCGAGTATATAAAAATGAATCCCTATTTTTCTTGATTACGCTAAAACTTGAAGGGTTTATTGGTTGTTATACCTCTTACTCGCACAATTCAATATTTTTAAAGATTTTTGTATACTTTTGAGAATTGTTAGTCTATCAACTTTTTTTTGGAAATCAAATAACGCAAATTATTGTTATAGTTTTAATCTTTAGGCAGAGACAAATTGCAAAATAATTTATAACGACTTTCCTTTATTTTACTAACACATATTATATAATAACCACGTTAAATTATTATTAATAATAATACCTCTTGTACAATAATTATAATTCATCGTTATTAGCCTGCATCTCTCTAACAAGGCTCGCCACTCAACGTGATCTCTTTCGCCATCCTCATCCAAACCCAACCAGCGACCTTTTTGAGTTCATCCGTCTATCTGACGGGGGCTCATTCCACTTACAAAAACCCTTTGCCCCATAGTTTGCCAACTGACATTTCAGCTTGCTAATTTTAAAAGATATATTAGTAACTTTCGTTCTTTGAGGTATATTATTAAGGACAATGATATCTAGCGATATCATTAAAAATTATTACCTACTAATTGCACAACTTCATAGTGAACTCACTAGATGGCGCTCAACACAGTACGAGGGCGCTGCAGTCGGCCCTACTGACATGTTTGAATTTTATGTTCATTTAGAAGAGACATTTTTTTATCGCGAAACTTACTTTAGACTTCACAACGTTTCGAAGTCTATCCATCAGAGAAATACCAAGTATAGATCTCGCCATAGCTTGCTGAGAGATCTTAAATTTGTGGACCATACTGTTTGACTGGACACTGCTGGACTGAAGATTTAGACGTGGAGGTACCGGGTTCGATTGCTGGTCGGAACACAATAATATATTTTATATTACTAGAGTTGGTACGCCACTTTTCATGATAAGCCTATAGGAAAGTTGGCTCAAACTCGGCTTCAAAAAATGAGTTTTGTTTTTATATGAGCACGACATTTGACACCGCGCCCACCTTACTACCGGTTAGCGGGACGCGATGTCCAAGAATGGCAGCAACTGACGACAGCCTCGGACGACCGACATCAGTCCCTACCACTATGCCGGCCTATAAAGATGCTTTTTCACACTTCGTTTGAAGGACTCCAGGTTATAGGAATGGGGAAACATGATGTATATTTTGGCCTGTGCGAGTGGTTCGGTTGCGGAATAGAGAAGACGGGATAAGGTTGTGGAGCTCTTCAAAACACATCGTAGTATAGCTTGTACAACACGCTCGGCTCCTGACCACCTCGTATGGGATACAGTCGTGATGATAGTTTTCCCACTATCAGTGTCCACGTCTCTGCTCCGTACGATATATACATATACGACTCATACCTACATATAACTACGGCCATGGTTTATTTGTACAAAGTTCCCATATTTAGACATCTAAATATGGGAATTTCATACTCGATATTATGAAGGTAAAATATGATACAATCTGCACAATGTATGCAAATACATTGAGAATTTCAAAACGCCATCGTAATCGGTAGCTAATAGGGGACTCATGTAGAGGCGGGCTAAAGGTTACTACACATTTAAAACGTGCATTATTATTTTATATTTTAGATCACCATCATCATCACAACCTAGAACACCGAGTCTAGCCTCCACTGTTGAAGATTCTAGAAATTTCTGGAGAATTTGTATTATGATGTAATTTTTTTATGACAATTTATTATAATAATAATAATAATAAGATAAAACAATACATTACAATAGACCAGATATTACATTAGTAGACAAAATTAACAAAATGACACACATAATTGATATTGCTATCCCTAATACACACAACTTGCAAAGTACAATAGTAGAAAAAATAAGAAAATATACCGATCTTAAAGACGAAATATCCCGCATGTGGCACATGCGCCACGTCACAATAGTACCAATAGTCCTGTCATCTACAGGTGTCATCCCTAAAAACCTACAGCAATCACTTCAATTACTAGATTTATCCCCACACACATACATCTCATTACAGAAAGCCACAATACCTAACACATGCAGAATCGCCAGGAAATTCCTACAAACAGAACCATACATACATACATACATATCTTCACGCCAAATCCCTTGCGGGGTAGGCAGAGACAATTGAGCGCCACTTGTCACGATCACGACATACCTCTTTCGCCTCTTCGACATTCATCAACCTCTTCATACATGCCCTCTTGTTTCGATGGCTTTTTAATTCACCTTCAGCTAATGTTTTATTTATTTGATCATGATAGGCAAGTCTTGGTCTGCCAGGGCCTCTTTTACCCACAACTTTCGCATTATATATCTGGTTCGTCAATCTCTCTTCGCTCATCCTTTCGACATGCCCGAACCATCGGAGCATGCCTTTCTTTATTTTTGTACCTATGCTTTCTTTTATACCTACCCTTTTGCGTATTTCGTTATTACGTATACGGTCCATCAAAGTTACGCCGCATATCCGACGTAAAGACCTCATTTCTACTGCATTAACTCTACTCTCATGCGTATTCTGACATATCCACGTCTCGCTTCCATACATAAGTGTTGGTATTAGCATGGCATTGTGTATGGCGAGTCGAGCTTTATCACTGACATTTCGACTGGCGATCAGTGACCCCAGGGCCCCATTAACACTATTTCCCGCGTTCACTCTTCTTTCAACATCCCTATCATACTTCCCATCCGCAGTGAAAACACTGCCCAGATATATAATTTCATTTACCTGTTCTAGCGTTTCATCATCAATCTTTATCGTCAAGGTTGTCATCCTTCTTCTTTCAAACACTAGTACCTTGGTTTTTCTCGCATTTAAACGGAGTCCTTTTTCTGCACATCCCTCTTTCATTTCTGTGACTAGTGATTGCAATTGTTGTTCGGATGATGCCATAAGAACAGCATCATCTGCATAAAGCAGGCAGTTCACCACAAGATCACCCATTTTTATCCCACAGTCACTCTCCCTTACTCTTTTTAGGCATTTGTCGAGATATAAAGTGAATAATCTGGCGGACAGCACGCAGCCTTGTTTGACGCCCATTTGGGATTCAAAGCAAGGCGACATACCTCCCTCCACCCGCACACAAGCTTTACAGCCCTTGTACAGGGACTGTATAGCCTGTAGCAGTTTGTCATCCACTTCATACTCCGGCAATATGTCCCAAAGCTTCTTTCTTACAACTCTATCAAAAGCCTTCTCCAAATCCACAAAAGCACAGAAAACTTTCTGGTTTAAGGCCAAAAACTTATCTGTGATATTGCGGAGCGAGAAGACTTGGTCAGTGCATCCTCTTCCAGGTCTAAAGCCTCCTTGTGCCTCCCATAAAAGACCTTCTGTCTTCTCTTGCAGGCGTTTCGTGAGAATCTTGCCATACATCTTGCTCGCCAAACTGATCAAACTAATCGCTCGGTAGTTGGCACAGTCCAATCTAGATCCTTTACCTTTGTACAAAGGAACGATGACTGATTGCTGCCAGTCCTCCGGTACTCTTCCCTCCTGCCAGCAAAGGTTGCATAGTAGGTGGAAAGCGTTCCAGACCGGTATACCTCCGTATTTGATCATTTCGGCGAGCACTCGATCTTTTCCCGCTGCTTTGCCACATTTCAGGCTTCTAATTGCCGATTGCAATTCTTGCACACTTATTTCCTCTTTAGATGTAGACGTTGTATTTGAGGGTAGCTCTGGAGGTAAAGTACCCGTCGTAACGTCGTTAGGAATCGTACTAGCATACATCTCACTAAAATATTCACTCCATCGCTCCAACACCTCATTCGTGTTTGCAAGAATGTTACCGCTCTTTGATCTAACTCTATTCATTCGACAAGATGTCAAGCCACCCTTGGCCTTCCTAACTTCCCTCCAGAAAAGTTTGGAGTTCTCCTTAAAGTTGCTCGTCATCCTGTTTTCACCTATTTCTTTACATCTTTCACGCTTCTCCTTAATCAAAGATTTTGTCTCATTCTTGCAGCGATGGTATATCTTCTTTTTTTCTCTTTTCATACTTTCATTCATATTTAGCGAAGCAACGTAATCTATCCAAGCTTTCTTCTTTCTTTCAACCGATTCTTTAACCTCTTCATCCCACCACGCGTCACCTTTAGTTGCTCGCTTTTTTGCTACTCCACATACTTCTTTTGCCGATTCTACCATACCATTTTTTAGGTACTTCCAGCACTCTTCTACATCTTTGCTCACATCTTTCAAGTTGATACGTTTATCTTTGACGCGTTTCATATACTCCTCTTTCACACTATCATCTTGTAACTTTTCACTCTTTATTCTCTCTACTGCTGACAGATTGCCACCTGATCGCCGGTGGCGCCATTTTGTGAACAGACCACTAATCCTAGTGATTACTAGGTAGTGGTCTGTTCCCAATTCTGGCCCACGATACGCCCTGGTATCCAGAGTCTGTGTTCGCAGTCTTTCATCAACTATTATTAAATCAATCATACTCTTTTCACTATTCATCGTTCTTGTATACATGTGAATATCTTTGTGAGCAAACATTGTGTTGGACACAAAAATATTCTTTTCTAAACACACGTCAAGAATAAGCTTACCTGCATCATTTACTCTCCTATCTCCAAAATCACCTAGGACCGTTTCGTAATCTGCACGACGTGTCCCCACCCATCCATTCAAGTCGCCACATAATATTATATTTTCGTTCCCAACTGCCAAATCTAGAACTGTCCTGACCTGGTTCCAAAAATTCTCCAGTTCCTGCTGTGGGGCTGAGCTTACTGGGGCGTAAACCACGGCTATAAATATTTTTTTAAGACCAGTTTTTAGACGAACCCAGAGTATTCTCGGGCTTTCCAGGCAGTACTCGTACATGCTGTCGGCCAAGCGGCTAGATAGTAAAATGCCCACCCCCTGACTACCGCGATCGTTGACTCCCACTCCCGACCAGAGCGCGATCCCTCCCCCCGGCAAGTCCTGCATCTCACTACCCCTCCGCTTGGTCTCGGTCACGCCAATCGCATCCAACTTCATTTCATCCATCATATCTAGAAGTTCATTCATCTTATCTTTTATCCCTCCACGGACATTCCAGGTGCCAAGTCGGCACTCAGCTGTCCTCGATCCGCGCTTTTCGGGCCATGCGTGATGGGTTGCGGATCCCATCGCCGCTCCGGCTCATATTACTGCCTACCCCGCATTACAATTCTATTATTATTGTTAAAACAACTGGGCCGTGAGCACATACAAAAACCTAAAATTATCAAACATAACATTATACAAATTATAATTAAATTGCAATGTCAAAAATTCTAAAAAATTAAACTGTTTACATGTAAAAAAAAAAAAAAAAAAAAAAAAACAATTACAATTAAATTAAATTACAAATAATAAGTCAATTAAATAAATAAGTAAAATTAATTTTATGTTTATAGATGTTAATATTAATATCTATCTGTAGTAACCCAATATTATATTTTATTTTATACAGCGCCATCTAGGGAAGCTATCGGTAACTGTCCGTGTTGTTCTCGTGCTTGTCGATAGATGTCGTTGATCTTCGTTTGTTGTTTTCTGCTGATACTCGAAATGTGTTCTTTTAATGTGTTCTATGGACTTCACTTTTGTGCTCTCAACAATTAAAATGAAAAATATATTTAATTTTGGGTGGATTTGAACCGGGCATGTACGAGTAGGTTGCGGTCTGGCGTTCCGATATCCGGGCTATCGAGATGCATAGTAGCGTAGCAAAAATAATGTCTATGTTCGTGTAGATGGTAGGTAAAATAGACGGTTCTCGAATAAGTCGGTTTGTTTCGTGAGTCACTATAATCACACCCGTATTTTGCTTGGATATTTCACTTATTTTAATGAATTCACGATAATATTATTAATTTCACTGTTATATTATTACGTTTTTGCACTGAGTAATTTCTAAGACACTAAATCACTTTTAAACAACTTAAAATAAAATGTTTATACGGGAGCTACTGCCTACACGTCTTACCCCTAACGCGCGCGGGGCGGCCAATCAGAACCAGATCATAATTAAAAGTATTCACTCACTTCCATAAATAGTGCTCCCTTAGCTAAGGCTCGCGAGCATTATTAAAATCCGGCCTAAAAACCGAGAAATTGTCATATACACATAAAAATAATAATAATAATATGTTTAATTACCAATATACCTACAAAATACAATCTACACTTATTCCAAACAAATATTTATCAAATAGTAAGTATACTGCAACAAAAAATCAAATGTGGTTAGTAGTGGACCCACACAAGGCACTTTCATGCCTGACCAACTATGGGGTCATGCAGTCGAATTACCAAGAATAGTTTACAAAAAGAAAAATACAAATAAAAATTAAAAATGTAAAAAGCATAAAAAATATAAACAAATTGTTGTGTTCTTTAAATCAACGGATGGTTCTTAAAAATTGTTCTGTATCTTGATAGTCCCATGTTAGCAACAGTCCTGAGAGTCTGGACCTAGCTTCGCGGACACTGGCGTCCTTGAGACTACACATACCAAAAAGCTTGTTGTAGAGGAAAGGACCGAGAAAGAAACCAACACGTTTACCAAATTCCATTTTAGCTGGAATATAAGGCACAGCAGGAACGCGCATTAACGATTCCACAAGTTATTAAATAATAATAATAAATAACATTTGTTGGCTTAACCTAGATACATCAATCAGTAAATACGGGAATGTACTATGTATCAAAAGGTCTGTGATAAAGGGAACCGCACTTTTGCTTATAAAAGCATTCTTGATTAAAATGCATTAACAAAAATTTTGGAGATAGTATAGAGAAATATATATTTTTTTAATTCACACAAAATCAAATTAAATAACTCGAGTAATATAAAATTAATGGAGCTCTCCAAGGCACGGGAACAGTGGTGTTGTAATTTTTTACGATTTTAAGGAAAGGGTTCTTGCAACCAATGATGTAAAAATATTACTAAATAGAATGCAAAATAAAAAAATAAAAAAAAAGTTACTCGTATATGAAAAAATGTTACCTATTGTACCAAAAAGTTTTAATTAAATTGTGGCCATCCACACATATTCTTCGCCTTACTTTTATTATTATCTGTAGGTAAGTTACGATTATGATTTTAAATAAAATTACATAAAAGATTAACCTTAGTCTTAGTATTGGACTTGCGAGACTCTTGCACAGAATTATTTTCCTAATTATTGTGTTTCTTACTTGGTAAAATATATAAATTGAAGCTATAAAATTTTATTGCCAAATATTTCGCCTCTCTTTGGAGCGGCGTCATCAGTGACAGTGACTGAAGGTCTTTGTCATAAATTTTCAAAAAGTATTTTTTTTTCTTTTATCAATGGCAAAGGTAATGCACTACACAGTTTTGTATTTTCCTAATTATTGCTAACATTGGTCATGTGTTATCTTGGGCTTACGATTTTGTTTTTCAATTCGTAACTGTTTCGTGTCTGTCTTTTTAAAGGTTCAGAGATTAAAATATTCAAAACTACCTACTGTTCCTTTTTTTAATAAAAAACATCATGGTAAGCGTTACAGTTTACGATTACCTAACAGAGTTTTTGTTATAAACCCTGAATACATTTTTGGATACAACAATATCTATAATTATTTTAAATTTGAATTAAATTAGACCAGTAGTTCTTGAGATATATATATATATATTTATTTATTTAAAAACTTTATTGCACAAAGTATAAAGGCCGACTTAATGCTCGAAGACATTCTCTGACAGCCAAAACTTGGGGACAAATTAAACCATATATACGTGCAATTATAAAGATAATAATTAATGAAAATTAACAGTATTATAATACCAATAAAGTAAATACTAATACATACACATTATTATATATAAATATACATATATATACTACTTACTAACGCTGTGTGTAGCCATTTAGAAAGTGTGAATACACCAGTCTTTTGGATAATGTCCTGGTAGTTGCTTTCCGTATGTTGACAGGTAGATTATTTCACAAATTAGTAGCAACAACTACAAAAGAGTTAGAGACAAATATTATGATATTAACTAACTAGTTTTATTAGATACACATATATATATTTAGTCAGAGATGAAACAAGTCTTGGCCTTGGTCTTGCTTTGGGCAACATAAATATAAATGAGTAATTCACAAAAAAAAAAACGACAAGTGTCATCACGCCCTAATAATAAAATTTGTTTCATTACTCGTAAAGCTTAAATTTAAGTATATCAGTACCTTAATGACAAGCTACTTGAGGCTGTAATGAACATATTAAGCGAGTGTACTGTAATCGTGAGAAACGGTCGTCGTTCGGAATCATGCAGATACCAGTTTCTTGCATGCAATAATTGTAAACCCCCGAACCAATCACGTCTCAGAATTTTTATATGGAAGGGGGGGGGGGGTCATTCATTAAAACTACAATTTAAAAGTAGTCAAGTCACTGCTATAATAAGTATACTAAAGATATATGAATATTTTTCTTTGCAAAACATAGTTTCAAGTTTTGGCGCTAATGATTCCCATTCTGTAGCCAAAGTTTCTACACGGGGAGGGGGGGTTAAATCCTAACTATCCTCTAGATACGTGCCTGTGTTTCTCAGCCTTTCTTCAGCTGTGTGCTCGGTATTTCTCTGATGGATAAAGTCAGAAACGAGGAAATCTGTCGGAGAACCAAAGTTACCGATATAGCCTTCAAATTTAGTAAGCTGAAGTGGCAATGGGCTGGACATGTCTGTTGTAGAACCGATGAACGATGGAGTAGACGGTTTCTAGACTTGAGACCACGTACGGGCAGACGCAAATTGGGTCGACCCCCCGGTAGATGGACGGATGACCTAAAGAAGATCGCTGGTGGGGGTTGGATGAGGGTGGCAGGAGAATGTGTGAAGTGGCGAGCGTTGCGGGAGGCCTATATCCAACAGTGGCGAGATACAGGCTGATGAAGATAATTTGTCTGTGTAATTCTTGAAAAGCCAAAATAGACTCTAAATATCAGAATTCAAAACTAATACTTCAATTAAGTGTGATAAAAAATGTTTATTTATTTTAAAATTTATAAGTAATTCATATATGATACCTAAGTTTTAGTTGGCTATTACTAACTTGTTTCGTATTAATCATAATTTAATAATAAATGTATGAATAGAATTTAATATATAATCATATGTTTTTAGCGATCATTTTTGAAGCAATGTGCACATTTGTGTAGCTCCGTCCGCGTCGGGGGTAAAAAACTGGCAGCGAATGCAGAAAGGTCAATATATTTTGATATGAATAAGATAAGATAGAAAGACGACCACACATGCCTCCGACCACCTTACTGAATATAATTTTTAATTAATTTTATAAATAAACCTTACGCAAACATGACATTTAGGGAAGTATTAAAAAAATTAATGTATCAACAACTTTACATTTTTTGCGATCTCAATTTTGATATGACCCAATTTGAATAATTATTTATTACCATGTTTTTAATAACTTGCTTTCTTGTGTCTTTCCTGGTGGAATTTTGTAATTGACTTAAAACTATCTTCCTGATAAGTTAGAGACTTGAAATTTGGACCATAGAACCACTCTGAAGTGCATCAAAAAGTGAAAAATAAAATAATATGCCATGTTTTTACAATGGACTAAAAGTATACATTAATTTATTTAATCATTTTATGAAGGATAAAACAGTCTTAAACTACATATAGATTACGGATATGTAAGTAACTGTTATATACATTTTTTTATTATTGCAATAAGTTAACATTTATTCGAAAAATATTTATAAAATATAAAATTAATATTATTACTAAGGATAGGGATATAAGTCCCTTCCGCGTGGAATGGTGGCAAGAACGCTGGCTGCATTCCCCCGCTGAATTGCAATACTGATTTGGGCGAAGAAAGAGCCAGCCCTCTTGTCACCGGAGGAGACGACTAGACAAGGTGTTATGTCTTTTAAAAACTTTTTGCGCTTGGACTCCATGGGTCTAGAGTTTCTACAGCAAACGCCACAAATATGTAATCTTTTAATATACTTACATACTTGCGCCGCTTGCTGGACTCCACATTTTCCGCCGCGGCTTATTTAAATTGGAGATATGGCTACTACATATTTGATATTATTTCAATGAACGATTTTTAATTGGATTTAATTTTAGGTCCGTAATACTTATGATATCAATTTAAAAACATTAGATATGACATCAAATTTTAAGCGATATCAATTGTTTTTTTTTATATTTTGCACCAAAACTTAAAATTAGGTAGGTACATAGGCGATTTTAATGCCTGTTGGACATTTTCTGACAAAATAACGCAAGCTCACCCCGCAGATGGTATCCAAGGTAACAAATGGCTGATGAACCGGAAAATTATTCATTTCACTTCCCCTGTTGTTTTACACTATAGAATAATTTATCAATAAACTAAAATGTCCTGTTCATTGACTTTATCTACGGACCGGTCATTCAAACCTTTTTTGCTTCTTTATATTACGCTGTACTATAAATGGTTAAACTTCAGATGGTTTAACGGTTTTACAACCATCTCGCTCGCACAAACCATTATTTTCAAGTCTGGGTTTACTTTGGAGAAATTTAGTCTATTAACTCTGTAGTCTAGCGGTTCGTAGATTTAGACTCGACGGTTCGATTCCTGGTCGGGACACAAAAATATTTATTATTGTAAATAAATACATTTTATTAATATTTAATTTATTTATGATATTTCTCGAGTTCGCTGTAGACATCGACGAGCTTGCCACTTGTCATGATTGGCCTATAGTAAAGTTGGCTAAACGTGAATCCGCATATAAGCGTGGTTTCTGACCACCCTGAAAGGTAAACGGTCGTGATGATACTATATACTATAGTCTATTAACTTACTAGGAAATTACGGACATTTTGCAGATATATTATTGTAACCCAGCCTATTGTTGGTCGCAAGCCCATATACATCATTAGTTTCATCTCTTCATCACCCACACACAATCAACTCGGCACCCGCACAGTGTATCTATGGAATGCTTAGAAATATGTTTTCTCATATATTTGTTTTAGTAAAATAGAAGGAAATAGTTTTAAAAGTTTTAGCTATTTTCTCTGTCAAAAAAAAATAAACTATGTACCTATGAATGTACATACTATATGAGAAAGAAAATATTTTGATTTTTTTTTTCAAATTGTTTTGAATTTTTGTTGTCAATTTTTAAATATTGGATTGTGCAAGCACAAAAGCGCTAAACCCTCGTTAAAATCCTTTTTTTATAATACATTATGATTTCTTTAAATAACGATCTTGCCAACAACCGACCTGTTGCTGAGGATATGTATTAATTAGGTTAGGTATTAAATTAATTCGTTTTTTATTTAATTATGTTTTATATCATTTATTTGCATGTTCTTTTCATATATTTTATTGTGTAAATTTAGATTAAGTTTATTCGTTTTTTTTCTTTTTCTTATTTTAAGTGTAGTAGGTCCTTAAGTAGCTTGCTCGCGTACCTATATATTTTTCAATGTTGTGTGTACTACTCAAGAATTACAGTCTGGTTGTTAATTCAGTCATAGAAGTGTAAATTGTAAATGATTGTAATTTGATTGTTGCACCATAATAAATAAATAGATACGGGAGCAATTACATAACCGAAAATATAACTATACTAATTATAATTGCAATGCAACGAAGATAACATTCAATGTTCCAGAGTTCTTAAATTAACAGGGACATTGTTCCATAAATTTATGGCGACAACTGAAAAGGAATTTGTAACAAATCCAGAATGATGCAAGGGAGCAGAAAGAAGTGAGTTGTGGGAAGAAAGAACTATGGATTTGTCGTAAAATAAAGAATTTGAGAAAAGAACAGTTTGGGCAATATATTTTATTGGCTGTAAATACCTGGTACACATATGTAAGTCAATGGCCCTACGAAAGTCAATCGTGTGTTTAGGAATTATGTTCACCTTTTTCGATTTGACGATAAATTTCCTGTCTGTTGGTAGGAACTGTTTTAAAGGGGCCCATTTTTGGTATAGAAGGGTGTGCGTTAAAGGCTTCCTTACGTTTTTTAACAAAATATTAACATTACGTAAATAAAAGACCTGGCCAATGAGTTTTTTAGTACGACATGTCACCTTGCGCCCACCTGATGCTAAGTGACGCTAACACTATGCCAGTCTGCCGGGGGGCATCCACCGTTCGTGCCGATAAACCATGTAAATACCTGGTAATATTTATTTCATCATCATCCCCCCCCCCCCCCTCGAGGCAGACTCGTTCCAGGGACCTTTTCTATGTCACCCGCACACGCACAGTAGCCGGTCTCCGCGCACCAGTACGCCGAATGTGCGAGACGTACAACAGTCCAATATACCTGGCCAAGGTATACAAATATAGTACTAACGTATTTATAAATATAACTCCACAGTGGGAAATATTTTGGTGGCGGGTATAATTCTAATGACTCCTACTGTATCGTTTCTTAATTGTTCTTATACTGCCTGTCTCTGTTCTTTCTCTTCAAATAAATCAATAAATCATCATCATCAGCCTGCATTTCTCCACTGATGGATGTAGGCCTCCGCCAAGGCTCGCCACTTAACGCGATCTTTCGCTACCCTCATCCAACCCCCATCAGCGACTTTCTTTAGGTCATCTGTCCATCTGGCGTGGGGTTGTCCCACTCAACGTCTTCCCGTACGTGGTCTCCACTCTAAAACCCGTTTGCCGTTTGCCCCACTTCAGATTGCTAATTTTAAAAGCTATGTCAGTAACTTTCGTTCTCTGACGAATATCAACGTTTCGAATTCTATCCCATTAGAGATATAGCAAGCACAGCTCTTTCCATGGCTCTCTTTGCGACCTTGAATTTATGGACCAGACCCACTGTTTATTTATTTATTATATTTAAATTTAATCGTATACTATTATAGATATATCGTTTTGATGTCCAATAACACAAACTACTAACCATTCTTCAAAAGCAGTACAAAGACTATTTCGTAATAAAAAAACAGCTTTGTAGAAAGAGGGTACTGACAGAATCTTTTATTAGCATTTGTACGTATCTTGTCACGCGGAAGTAATCCATCACGGTTAGACTTTAATTAATTTTCACGCTCTAACACCTTTGTTATAATTGTAATTGAATTGTATTAAGGTAATGATAGCATCTTGTAAGGATGAGTTCACAGTAGACGTGAGTCTAATTAAACTGAAACGTTACGATTATTGAAATAGTGGATTCCGTTATTTACCGTCACTTTAGTGATGATTTAGCTCAAATTCAAATTCAAAATATTCATTTCCATATGGTTCACATGTAACACTCGGATATTGTCAATTTTTTACAATATTATTAAAATAATAAATAAAAAGATTAAATTAAATTATGGATAGATCGAAATAAGTAAGTGACATTGCTGCCATAAGCAAGTACTGTAGCTTAACCTAAATTCGAGGCATTATAGCCGTGTCAACTTATAATCTAAATAATTATAACATAATGTATAATTATAATAAATTTAAATTAATTTCGTGGCTGTATAAAGGCCGTGTCAACTTACAATCTAAATAATTATAATTTAATGTCAAATTATAAAAGAAATAAAATTATTTCGTGGCTGTATAGAGGCCGTGTCAACTTATAATCTAAAATAATTATAATATAATGTCTAATTATAATGAAATTTAATTAATTTCGTGACTGTACAGTAGCCGAGTCAAATTAAAATTAAAATCGTATTAATATGAAATTAAATAAATGTCAATAATGTTAAATATTATAAAATATTAAAATTAAACTTAAATTCGTGGCTGTAAAGGGGCCGTGTCAACTTATAATCTAAAAATTATAACTACGACTATAAAGTGTTCTATGCAAAGTCATCTGCTAGTGCATCCCGATAATCGTAATAACTTTTTTTAATCAAAATATCTTTAACTTTACCTTTAAATTCTATAAATTCTAAACTTTTTATCACTTTTGGTAATTTATTATACAGTTTGATGCCGTTGCATAGAAAACTTTTGGTTGATTTCGTTAGACGAGTTTTGGGGCATTTAATATGATCTTTAAACCGTGTATTGTATCTATGCATGTCAGAGTATTTGAGAATAGAGAAGAAGTGATACAAGTACTGTATAAGTTTTTATTTTATTTTTATTTATTGGTCTATTTTACAAAGATATTAATAGGTATTCTGCTATTCGGGACGGAGACAAATCCAACAATTAAAAACCCATGAAAATCGGTCCAGCCGTTCTAGAATTGTAAGTGTCCTAACAAACCCAACTTTGTTTTATATGTGTATTAGGATTAAAGATTAAGTTTGGTTATAATAACGCTTTTCTTTAATCCTACAAGGTCGATTCAAACCCCCCCGGCATGTACCAATGAGAAATACGCTTTTCTTACGTGCATTTGTCATAGATTGCCTTGGAGAGCACGTTAAGCCGTCGCGGTCCCGGCTCCACTAATATCAACCTTAAAAAAAATGATATGAGATCATTGCCGACCCGTCTGGCCAGCATGTGTAGGCGAAATTCTCCAGCTATAGGTTCATCCAACAGTCTAGGACGCTGTGTTTTAGGGGATGTAATGAGAAGCCCCAAATTTGACATCGCACCATGGCAAACGCAGCAGGCAATATTGTTATATGCAAATCAAAACCCCCGGGTTATGAAATATACGACCAATAAATAAACAACGACGAAAGGGGTGAAATTAAATATTCATTTGGAATAGTGACGCCTGTATGATGCTATCGATTCTTTCGGTTATTATTTGCAGAAAATTGTTTCTCGATAAATTATAATATATAAATACATCACCTAGTAAACAGCGTCCAAGACCTTCACTATTGGAGATGGGCCTTCCAGAACATATATCTGGAGAATTTGGCCTACACTCGCCACGCTGGCCAGACCGCGTTGGCGTGGATCTGATTTCAAATTAAATGACAATTTATTATCGATTTCACCAGTTGGTATTAGTGGAAACGGGACCGACAGCTTAACGTGCTCTCCGAGGCACGGGAACAGTGGTGTTATAAATGTACGTAAGAAAAGTGTATTTCTCATTGGTGCCTACAAAGGTCGGGGATTTGAACCGACCTCTGTAGGATTTTAAGTAAAGCGTTTTTACAACCGAGCACTGCTTATGTAAATATCTGACTATTAATATGGTTGTAAACTGAATTAGTTAACGTGGCCTTTTCACAAATCATCATAATCGCGACCTATGCTCCGCTCAAAACCGACGCTTTTAAAGAAGCGGAATCACATTTAACCAACTTCACATAAGCCTATTATGACATGTGGCAAGCTTATCGATGTCTTTAACGTACCAAACTCGAGAAATATCACCGATAAATTAAATTAAATATTTTGTCGCGGCCAGGAATCTAACCCGGTACCTCCGCGTCTAAATCCACGGACTTAACCACTATAGTTTGAGGCAGTCAAAACACGGTTTTTTGGCCAAATTACAATTTACTTGATTATGGCAATAATGTTCTAACACACATAAATGTGGATTATAACAGGTATTACGGTACAACCATATTTTCATTTTTTGATTATTATTATTTTATTTTGATTTTATTAGTGCTGACAATATCAAAGTTGTTACAAGTGAACCAAAGATAATAAATCATTTAATTTGTTAGACAGGAAGGCTGGAAATTATTTCTGCTAACGTACTGGCCTCTAGCCGCTTTTTATTATAGGTTATCAGATTTAGTTGATATTTATTTTATTTATATTAAGTAACTTTGTCGAAACGATGGGTCCGTGGTCTGAGAAGGCTTTGGCGTTCTTTCTTAGAGAAATACGGGCAACAAAGTGACACTTTAAATAGAGAATATTTTGCTCAAAGGATCAGCCTCGCCGTTCAAGGGACGGTTATAATATTAGTTTTTATTATTTTAGTTTTATTTTATTTATTATTTTAGTTTTATTTTATTTATAATTTTGTGCTTTATTTTATATTATGTAAATATGTTTTCTAGAATAAACGTTTTAAAAATAGTAACTTTAAATTATTTGGTTATTAGGTTAGTTTAGTGTTACTTTTTAAAAAAGGATTTTTTTTATTTTTAAATACCTAATCTATTTATTTAAACTCCATAAGGAAATTATAGTAATGAGCATGAAATAGAAAAGTAAGTTCATAACTGACTATTTATGTTTCTTTAGATGTTTAATGATTCTTTAATATAATTATTTGAGAGAAATTAGAAGATGCACTTTGTAACATTTTAATATAAAAATAATATTTATTAACATCGATGAAATAATCCAGAATGAGTACATCACTATTCTAATATTGTAATAGCCACTCTTTAGTAAGGCAACTTGTGCTAACATCACTAAATTAGTTTCGTGTTATGCACTCGCATTAGTGAGGGTGGATATAGGGTTACACAAAATCGATATTTTGCAATTAAAATACAAATAGCTACAGTTTTTTTCTTAATAACGATTAGTTTAAAGTATAACTTTTTTAGTAATAAATTTGCAATAAGCTATACGGATTTTTTATTATTTTTTATTTAAAGCAATTAATATAATTTATTATTTATGCCTAACAGTTATGTCGATAATAAAAATAATGACATCGATTATACAAAAAACCTGTCCCTAATATTGTTAGCAAGAATATTTACTTTATTTTAGCCACTATCCCTATACGTACTCACAAATTTAGATACTCTTACATATGTCGCACGATAAAGATGTGGAAAGCTCTCCCATACAATGTGTTTGCCCATTTTAATAACCTGGAGTACTTCAAGCTAAGTGTTAGGCCAGCATAGTGGTAGAGACTTGTGTTGGTCATTAGTGGCTGGCAGCATCAGGTGGGCACTATGTCGTCTACAGATTTGAAAATATATATATATATATATGTATATTACTTTTGTTTATGACTTTTATTAAAATGTTAGCGAAGATTGTGTAGATGTCGATGACATGTCTGAAATATCGATGATTCAAAATAACATCCCTAATATTACCAAGTTAACATGAATACTGGATGACACATTATAAATGATTTCATGCAGCTTATTTGCTTGAAATATTACAATGGTTAATTGAATCTGACGTAATATGCCCTCTGGCGAAGCAAAACAGAGATGTATATAAATGTAAGTCCATTGAATAAATATATTGAGGTCGCATGGGGCCATGGCTGTGTGGTGAACATTTATAACTATTTATTTTATCTATTTTTTTTTTTATTATTATTGTGTATTTATACATAGTTCTAAGTTAAACTTTTACTAACAAATATGGTTAATTATTTGATAAATAATATTAAAAAAGAGTAACGTTGTTACCACCTATGTGGACACCCTGGCGCTGCTGCACTACAAGGAGAGAACCTCAAACGTCGGATTTCTCAGCTTATTGGAGCACGTATTTTTGAGCCGTTCGGAGTTCAAATGCGTTGTCAAAACAGCTCGTCAACACCTCAGCGGACAAGAGGTCTGGGCAATATTTGGGCCAAAGGATCTGCAATGACATTTAACGCGGCAATGCTACCAGTACCAGCTATCCTTGGCACTTTGGTAATTGGTAGTGATTTGGTTTATATCTTTTTATTTAATTGTATATTATGACATAAGTCGTACAAATAACTAACATAACTTACCTATTGTTGAAGCTTTCCAAAAAGGAGAAGACATGGATTCACCGTATGGTTGCTGGGTATATCGTGTGTAGTAAAGAAAGATAAGAAAAATGGTATAGAAGCCCGAGGGCTTGTGACCGACTATAGGCTGGTTTACAAAGGAGGCCTATTTTTTTATTTTATTGGATAACAAGACGCTCATCATCCACCAATCTGCTCCTCTCCCTTTCCAACCAAATACTGTAAGATTCTGTTACTGCCGTCTTGAAAGTTCGTTTCATAAATGTATTGACGGCAGACATCGACGAGCTTGCCACTTGTCATGATTGGCCTATAGTAAAGTTGGCTAAATGTGAATCCCTTTATTTATAAGCGTGGTTTCTGACAACCCCCAAAGGGAAACGGTCGTGATGATACTACTACTACCTGTTTAGGCCTAATTATTTTAGTAAACGGTGCAAAGAAAATCTGGAATTACTCTCGCAATAACTTCCACTGCGTAAAGCTAAGTCTTGAACCTGTTTCTGATTATTTAAAATAAATTTAAAGATTCTTATGTTTAAATGGTGGGCATGTCCTTTTTTTACTACGTCTGTGATATTTGGTCATTCAAGAGAGACGCATGTGTTCTGAACAACTTTTAGATAGGGAGATAATATGCGGATTAGGAATTTTCGAGTGCCAACAACTATATGCACAAATACCCTTTATTCAGATAATATTAAAGACTATAATAAATTATTATGATTAGTTGGGTCTGTGGTCGACTGTACCATTATATAATTTTAGTTGAAGGACTTTTTTGTTAGGAATTTTAATATTAAAATCGACACAAATCATGGTTTTGTTTTATTGTCTTTTAACGTACAATGTGTAGGGTTATACCTACGTATTGATGGTTAGGTAAGAAAATGAAAACAAAAAAAAATCTAAAAATTTGAATACCTTCCAATCATAACAAAATCGATGAACTAACAGAATGATAGGTATTTAGGTAGTTTACAAAAAAACTTAGGTAATAGTAAAGTATAGTATCATTACGAACGGGTTGAGCAATCGTAGGTGGTGGCAGAGTGATGGTGGTAATTTGCTCAGTCTGCCGGGGCGGGGAAGAACCCACCGTTCGTGCCGATAAACCCGGTAAAGTGTATTCACACGTCATGCCCAGTCAAGCCGGCATAGTGTTAGGAAATGATGACAGTCATTAGTGTCTGATTCCAGTTGCTAACATTCATGGACCTAGCGCGCCACTTACCATCAGGTGGGCGCAAGGTCACATGTCGTGCTAGTATGAAAAAAAAAAAAAAAAAAAAAAAAAAAAAAGACAACTTCTATGCAATATAAATATATTCCTATCTCTGTGAAAATAACTCTTCAATCCGTGGTCAAAACTAATATGTACAACCACGAAACCGTTTCGTTTCGTTTCAATACTTTGCAATGTACACCACCACAAGACCGCAACTAAATAAGCGAAGTTGCGGTAACGCTAAACCTTTGCGAATAAAATGCGGTTTTACTATTTAGTTTTGACGTTTTAAAGAATTTGCAATTTATATTTGGTATATGACGTATGTCGTACCGCTAGATCAAGGTACGAGTATGTCTTGATTATATAGATATCACCATGGCAAGCATGAAAGTATAAATTGGCATTTGACATCATTGCAAATACATTCAACGAGTATCATCATCATCACGACCGTTTCCCTTTCAGTGTATATATATCTTATGAATATATCTTATGAATAAGCGGATTCACATTTAGCCAACTTTACTATAGGCCAATCATGACAAGTGGCAAGCTCGTCGATGTCTCCAGCGTACCAAACTCGAGAAATATCACAAATAAATTTAATATGTATTAAATGTATTTTTATTTACATTAATAAATATTTTTTGTGTCCCGACCAGGAATCGAACCCGGTACCTCCAAGTCTAAATCCACGGACTTAACCGCTAGACCACGGAGGCAGTTATATATAAATATCAACATGGCAAGCTTACAATATTAGTTTTGCATGAAAGTAAAAATTGGCATTTGACATCATTGCAAATGGCACATACATTCAACGAAAACAACAAGTAGGTGGTGGGCGGACTGATGGTGGTAATTTACCCAGTCTGCCGGGGCGGGAGAAGTATCCACCGTTCGTGCCGATAAACCCCTTAAAGTGTATCCACACGTTTCGGGATCAGGCTCAAATTGCCGTCATGCTCAGTCTAGCCGGCATAGTGTTAGGGACTGATGTCGGTCATGATTGTCTGATTCCAGTTGCTAACATTTACTTTGCGCGCCACTTACCATCAGGTAGGCGCATGGCCAAGCATCGTGTTAGTATTTTTAAAAAACAAAGCTATACACCTCAAAAAAAAATGTTTATCCAGGCTCTGCCGCCGAAAAGTCAGCTAAACTAAAACACACCTTGGTGTTAAGAATTTGATTTTAGAATCTAAACTTTTTATTTGAGAAACTGGGGAAAAAAATGGTAGTATTTTCTGGAAGATAGTCGCTCTAGAAAATATTTAAAACGTAAAATGTATATATTCGTACAATATTATATATTTTTTTAGTAACCTCGGGTATGCTTACATATGTCTAAAGATAATCAGAGCATGCAACACATTCAATGAGCTTATAATTAAGTATGACACCGATATTTTCTTTTCAAGTATTAAGATGGTGAGGCATGTGCTAAGCAATCGTTTTTTTACTGAAAATGATTTTGATTAATTCTCAACTACTTATTGTTGTTTAATTGTATTTGTTTGTGGATGCAAGTATTCATTAGTAGTACGTTGTGTAGTGTTTATGTGTTACTTTGTATGTTTCAGTATGTTTTTTTTAATCTTTGTCATCTCATAGGCTTTTTTGTTTTTTGTGTTTTTTACATTGTTAATATGTTTCTATTTGTGAAAACTTATAAATGACACTCTGTTGCTAACGTTTAGTTCTATTTGTTGTTGGATATTGTCAATAGTTTTCCTTAAATAAATAAATAAATAAAACTGAAAGAATAAAAAATAATACGCTATTTAAAAAAAATACAGTGGAGGTTAAGGGAACAGAATAAAGCCACAAGAATGTTAAAATACAAAATTTGATCATCCATTGCACTGAAATGCATCAAACAATGGTTTGCTTATACAATTAAAATTACAAACACCTGATTGTAGACCCAAAATCATTGACTTACATCTGTAAGCCCGAATGACCGGGCAATACGTTATCAAAACGCTGGTCCAAAACAGAGCAAAATATTTTTTTCTTTCATTATCATCATAACAATCAAGTGGAAATATAATAATAAACAAAAAAATTAAGCTAAAATTCAATATGTATTATATTATATATTTTACTTATTTGTGTAATGGAACTGGTGCCTGAGATTCAGATTACTTTGTTTGGGCCAATTCCTAAAATAAAAAATGTACTAGCTTTTTAAGTAAATAAACGATTTTTATTATTATTATTATTATAATCGATATACAATCCAAAGTGGTTAAAACTAGGGTTATAACGTATATATCTAGTTATAGTTAGTATAAAGAGGGCTAGACCTGGATTTGATCGAATGTAACCGGCTATATGCAACCAAGTTGTATTAGCCGTGCCAAGTTGGATACACCTAGATTGCTTATCTTTTATGCTAGGTTTATTATCTTTTAATTCATCACCATTATTACAGACCCTAGAACATAAAGTCCTAAAACTCAACTGTACCTGCCTACACTCGCCACGCTGCTGGCTGCAAGGGTTCTGATTAGTGGAACCGGGACCGACGGCTTAACGTGTAAATGTAGTTATGGATAAAGAAACAAATTCTCAAATTCTGTGTGAAGTGTTCTGTAAGCATACTAAGCGATAGGTCTCATAAATTTAATTATAGCATAAGATTATTACAATATTAGTGTGTAAAACAATTTTATCATTAAATTTATAATTTATTATTAGGATATAATAGCAATCAAAAGTAATGTATATGCTAGCAATTGACATAATTATATTATTAGAAATAAATTATTATTATTTAAATATGTCCAATACGGAAAAGGACAAAAATAAGGAAAGGCATGCTACGATGGTTCGGGCATGTTGAAAGAATGAGCAAAGAAAGATTGACGAACCAGATATATAATGCGAAAGTTGTGGGTGAAAGAGGCCCTGGCAGACCGAGACTCACATATCATAATCAAATAAATAAAACACTGACTGAAGGTGCACTAAAAAGCCTTCGTAACAAAAGGGCATGTATGAAGAGATTATTGAATGTCGACGAAGCGAAAGAGGTATGTCGTGATCGTGTCAAGTGGCGCTTAATTGCGCCTACCCCGCAAAGGATCCGGCGTGATGATATGTATGTATTTTTTTTCAGAAGGTAATGCATTAACAACGACCAATATACCTATAGATTATTCCTTCGATTCAACAGTTAATTCGATAAAGAAAAAATGTTTTAAATTCCTGGTCATTTAACATAAGTCAATATCTAAAATAGAATGATTGACGGTAATGTTGCCAGCTTCACGTTGATAGGCTACATTTACGTTCACTGAGCCACAAATTACAGCTGGTATTACAGACACATTTTTTGAGCGCTTCAAGGCGTATAGGGATTTTCTTGCGCTTTAAAGCTTGAAGTACTTATTCTAAAGGTCGAAGAACGGTTCTGTAACTACGTTTTGTACTCTCAAAACTCTCCTCCTACAATCCTAAACAACAAGACATAGAGAAAAAATAGGCTCAAAGAAGTCTCGGGTAGATTTAAATAATAACTAAAAATGCAAAATTATATTTTAAAAAAAATCTTAGGTATCAAACCGGTTGATTCTGAAAAAAAAAAAGATCATTCTGTATTATTGCAGACTCAAATTCAAAAGTAAACGTAAAGTATCATCACGACCGTTTCCACGCTTATAAATAAGCGGATTCACATTTAGCCAACTTTACTATAGGCCAATCATGAGAAGTGGCAAGCTCGTCGATGTCTCCAGCCTACCAAACTAGAGAAATATCACCAATAAATTACATATTAATTAAATGTATTTATTTACATTAATAAATATGTTTGTGTCCCGACCAGGAGTCGAACCCGGTACCTCCGAGTCTAAATCCACGGACTTAACCCGTAGACCACGGAGGCAGTTGAGGTAGACTCAAAGTCAAAGTGAAAATATATTTATTCACGTCTAAGATCAATGGATTCACGTAAACCTATTACAGGCATTTGTGACACGTCATTATTAAAATTACCTATGTTGAATGATTCTACTTCTATTAGTGAAAGACTAAACAGCAAAGCATCATAAAGAGTAAGCTGTTAGCAGAAGACCAGCAGATTCCAATGACCTGTTAAACGTTATTGAAATAGTTTTTAGAGTAAAAACTCTCACTATGACAGTTCTGAGATCTAAGCACTGGCGGAACAACGACTATTAATCTGAACCACAGTGTCTATGCGAATTTTATAAGAATACCAGACAGTATTAAACAGTATACTCGTATATGCGAATATTATACGAATGTTACACAGTGTCCGTGCGAATGTTATCCGATTCGAATATCACACAGAATCACACAGTGTCCGTGCGAATATTATTCGAATATCATACAGTGATACACAGTGTCTATGCGAATATTATACGACCATCACACAGTATTATACAGTGTCCGTGCGAATATTATACGAATATCATACTGTTTTACACAGTGTCCGTGCGTATATTATCCGAATATCACACAGTATTACATAGTGCCCGTGCAATTAATATACGAATATCACACAGAGCATAGTGTCCATGCGAATATTATACGCGTACGAATCAACGAAAAATTGCTAAGTAAATCATCGTATGTGCGAATATCAACTCTAATAAAGTTTGGGTTTTTTAAAGAATAGATACTTTGGGGCAAAAAACTGTAATTCGCGTGCTAGAGACTTAAAAAAAACAAAATAAATAAACAATTCGTTTGACAATCATGATTAAATAATATGGTCGTGATTTTTGAAATATTTGACTAAATCGATTTATGTATGAGGTACTGAAGTACTTAAGTGAAAAGTAAACAAGGAAGTGATTACATTTAATCTGCTGTTTAAATTCACTTTCACACTAATCCCTGATTAAAGAATTCAGTAAACAACAGTTAAATCCTAGTTTACACTTGTAATCTTTTGACCTAGTCTTTTGATTACGAAAGGTACAGTTTAACGTATTTTTGCGTTAAGAACTCCTGACTCCAGACTCGAGAAATATCACAAAATTTTATATATATATATTAGAGTTCTCGACTAGAAATTAAATCAAGTACCTCTGGCACATAAAACTACGATCTCCAATATTCATGTATTAATAATAATAAAATAGTTTATTATTATATAATATATATAATACTTTAATATATATAATAATAATAAAATACTTTATTATTATTATTATTTTATATTATTTATTCTGCTTTCATAACATTCTTCTATCACTTTCTTAGCTGGTAGATAATACAAGTTATGTACTATGTACAAGTTTTTCTATATAATATTTTGTGTGCAATAAGGTATTATGATTTCTAACCCTAGTCCATAGTTCAATATTGGATAAAACCTGAATCCCCCGGACATGTAGACATTACCAATCTGTACTAACTAGACTGCGAATCGGGCATACCAACCTAACACACATCCACCTTAGATAGATAGATAGATAGATAGATAAATTCTTTATTGCACAATAAACAAAAACACATTTAAATGTACATAGGCGAACTTAATGTCTAGTGACATTTTCTACCAGCTAACCTTTGGGATAGTGAGCAATGATTGTGGGTGCATTTAATCATTAATTTAAAATCGAGATTAATAATAATAAAAAAAATAAAAATCTTAAACTATTACTAGCAACTAAAGCTAAAATACTTATACACTAATATATAAATATATAATAACACAAGTACATATAAATACATAATAAATATATATAAAATACATACAAAACCTTATAACAAAAAATCCAAAAAATAAATGCGATAGATGTACTTCTGAGGTGTCTGTTAGTCACCTCCTAATAGATTGCAGCGCTTACGATAATGAAAGATTTCGCTTCAATTTACCCCCAACACTAAAAATGTGCCTCAGTGATGAACATTATCAGGATGTGTTCAGCTTCTTAATTACGGTTCATATCATTTAAAATATTTAAACTCACTGTAGAATTCATGTGTTATTTATTAGGCGGTTGCTTATGACCTTGTTGTTAATAGCGGCCTTAAATAAATAATATAAAATAATAATAATAATAAAGTATTTTATGAACTTCTGAATATGAATATAAATAAAACTTTTGAAGTTAAACGATCATAAGAAACATAAAGATCATATCGTTCAAGACCTCTGTTGAAGATCGGCCTTCCAGAACATATATCTAAAGAATTTGGCGTGCACTCGCCATGCTCTGGCCAGGCTGGTTAGCGAGGGACTGATGTCAATTTTAATGACAATTTACTAACGACTCCACAAATTGGTATTAGTGGATCCAGGACTGATGGCTTAACGTACTCTCCGAGGCATCGGAATGGTAGTGTTTGTAATTTATGACAAATGTACATATTTGTTACTTATTTATTATATTTATTATTTGTTCACAAAGCATAAAATATCAACTCCTGGATCTGCTCCCTGCGTGGTTGTACAAATGGCGTATGTCCATCAATGTCGGCAAAACTGCCGCATTGATGACATCTAGATGCCGGCTGCCTCCACCACTGCAGCTTCGGGGACAGAATATCGAGTGGACTCCGACCGTAAAATACCTGGGCTGCATCATTAACAGGACGTTAACAATAGGTGAAATGGCCTGCCACGCCGTTAATCAGGCGAAGGCGGCCCGAGCCATGTTGCGTCCTGTTATGAATTCCAGCTTGCCGCTCAGGTTGAAGGTCCGGATCTACAAGATGTTCATTCGTTCCCGTCTTACTTACGCTGCGTCAGCCTGGCATCACCTTCTGGCGAAGACCAATAGGGACAAGATCCAAAGTCAGCAGAACATATCGCTCAGAGTGGTCTCCCGAGCGCCGTGGTTCGTCATAGCTCAAGATCTGGAGATGCCTACTATTGAGGAGTTTGTTGTCGGCCTGACTAGACGTATGTTCTATCGGGCTGACAACGGACACTTTAAGCATCTCCAGAATATCGCTCCATCTTGCGCTCGGTCCCCCAACGGGAGACCGCTTCCTAGAGAAGTTTCTGGAGGAGAGCTGAAGTAGTCGAACCTAGACCCCCTGGGTTCGTGAGCCACACGGGCGCTGTTACACTAGTAACGGGCGGCGCCCAGCACCGAAAGTGCATGAATTACCAGCGGGTGGTTACCCGATTAGCCATCCGGGCCTGGACGACTCCACTGACTGACTGATAAAATATCAAAGTATTATTTTATTTATTTCATACAAAACCTTAAATTAAATAAACTATATTACAACAAAATCTAAATTTAATCTTAAAAAAAAAATAGTAAATATAAATTAATTACAAAAAAAATTAGCTCCTCCAAATCGCTGTCTTGTGGCATGGTGCCCAATCACTAGCAGCATTTCCTCTTTGAATTAGAATACTTAATTTTTGTGAGAAAAAACTGCTAGCCCTATCGTCACCAGAGACGTCAATAAGCCTTGGAATTATTCTTTATAGAATGCTTTCACTCCCAATCCCCACGGGTCCATCGTTTCTACAGCAAACGTCGAAAAAAAGTAACTATTGCAAATCGTTACTAATTTATTTTATTATTAATATATATTTTTTTAATAATTTATATATACTTACAATAATACCTATATACTTTATAGTGTATACCTATTCTATTTTGCATAATTATGAATCGACGACCTACTCAAAAATACGGAATTTTCTAAAACTATTTTATCGCAGTTTATCGGGATTGTTTCGACAAAGTCATAATATTCAAATGTAAGAGTATTCTACACCACGACAAATTATGTCCCGTTAAACCAGACGTCTTCAGCGAAACGCACAATCGAAAATAACATTCGAACAGGCAAAAGGACGTACGGTCTATGACCTATTCGTTTGAACAAAGATGTACCTAAGTTACAGTAAGATCTCGGACTATGGTTAATGCTATTTTTTCCAGTATATTTTTATTTATCGATTAAGTAGGCACACAAAACAAATTTTTGCATTACAGTTTACGTCGATTCCTGATTGGAGCACAATAATATTTATTAATCGAAATAAATACATTTATATATTTCTCGAGTTTGGTACGTTGGAGACATCGACGAGCTTGCCACTTGTCATTATGGCCTATAGTAAAGTTGGCTAAATGTGAATCCGCTTATTTATAAGCGTGAATTCTGACCACCCCGAAAGGGAAACGGTCGTGATGATACTTTACTTTACTTTATATATTTCTCTAGTTTGGTACGCTGGAGACATCGACGAGCTTGCCACTTGTCATTATGGCCTATAGTAAAGTTGGCTAAATGGGAATCCGCTTATTTATAAGCGTGAATTCTGACCACCCCGAAAGGGAAACGGTCGTGATGATACTTTACTTTAAAAAGAAAAAAAACTCTTTTGAGGGGGTTGTGATGACTTACAACTCAACGACCACATAACATTTATTCCTAATTGGGTAATTTGGACGTTGTAAAATTATAAAGCACTTAAAAGCTGTCTCGTTACATTTATAGCATGCAAGTTAATGCAATACTCTTGTAGTTCCGCAGCGGTATTTGCCAAGTATGCTATAATTGCAAACAAATATCGAATCCTTATTGACTTATATAAAAGTACCTGCAGCCCTATTTTGTTATATAGTCGCAAACGTTATTAGTGAATTTCGATATTTACGCCAGATGTTGCGTCATAATTACAAAATATTATTCAATTCTCAACTCTATAAGCGCTCGACATTGACGGGGCCGTGCAAATATCAACTTTAATAGCGTGATATATAGTTAACGGATTCCATTATATAACGTTTGCGTTTAAGTAACAGAACAGGGTTTAAGTTAGATTATTTATTATAATTAAAACCTCCAGAACCCGGAGTCCTAGACCTCCATTGAAAAATATATCTGAAGAATTTGGCATACACTCGCCACGCTGGCCAGACGGGTTGGCAATGTGCAATGTCTAATGACAATTTATTAACGATTCTACAAGTTGGCATTAGTGGAACCGGGACCAACGGCTTTACGTGCTCTCCGAGCCACGGAGAAGTGGCGTTGTAAATCTATGTCAGAGAAGTGTTTCTCATTGATACATTCCGGGGTTCAAACCCTTCCTTTTGGATTACAGCTAAATAGTAAAAGTTATTTTAAATGTAAAGTAAACATAATAAAAAATGAACTATAATCAAAAAATGTCCTTTAGAGATGACCCATCAGGAATCCTGATGCCTTTCTGCCTTCAAAAAATTAATAATAATAATAATATTTCCAGACAGGTCACACAGCGCCATCTAATTTCCGTGGTAAGCTACGAGGCTTGTGTTACGGAAACTAGATGGTTGATAAACTACATATTATACTTTTTTTTGTAAATACATACATATTATACATATAAAGACCCAGACCGAGACAAATTATACAATGTACAACTTGCCCCCGGTGGGAATCGAACCCACGACCTCCCGAGTTCATGGCAACGTTTGTTACCACTAGACCACGGAGGCAGTCAAGCTTCAGCCGTTTGAAAAACTCCTTGGCCAGATAGTTAGCTTACGGTCTCTTTGCCCCATCTCGACCCCAAAAGGCGTAAATTCGTAACCTGTACAAAGGTTGGTGTAATTGCTCAGTTTAAGGTCAGAAACCGCGCTTGAAGAGGTCTTCAGGGTGTGAGATGAGGCTAATGTGTCTACACATGTCGCATCCCACACCAGTGACCTGCAAAGTTTCCACGGATCAACAGTCATACCCACGGATCTCTTTTCACTCCGCGCAATCCCAGAGGGTTCTAGGATAGCTGGTACTCCAGCAATGAGAAGAGCCATGAATGTTAATAACTGATATCAGTCCCTAAGACTATGCTGGGTTTATCGGCACGAACGGCTGATACTTCGCCGCCCCGGTAGACTGGGAAAATTACAACCATCAGTCGGTCTACTGGACTGGACTACTGGACTGATATCAGTCATGAGTGTTTGATTCCAGTTGCTAACATTCATGGACCTCGCGCGACACTTACCATCAGCTGGGCAAGGTCACAAGTCGTGATAGTTTAAAAAAAACCTAGACTGTATTTAAAAAAATATTGGCTGCCAATTTGCTACCCTTTTGCCCTTTTTTGCCGCTTATCACCACTGGGCGCGTATTCTGTGCGAATCACGTTTGTTACAAAGTCTCCAGCTTATTTATAAAACACGCGTCTAAACAAACGTGTATTGTGAATAGCAGGTATAGCACGGAATGTAGAGACACAAATTTTGTATAAAATTAATAGTGGGTTTTATTTAAAAACGTAAAACTTTTTTTTAAATATTATTTATATAAATTGGTATATATTTAAACACCTAAGGTATTTTTAATAAATTAAATTTTAAAAATGTATAATTATATTTTATTTATTTATTTAAAAACTTTATTGCTTACAAAGCCAGACTTAATGCCCGAAGACATTCTCTGACAGCCAACACTTGGGCACAAATTTAACCATATATAGGTGCAATCATAAAGATAATAATAATATAATTAATGAAAATTAACAGTAAATTTATTTATAATAATTTTTATTCCTCGCCAAGCCGTCTGGCCAGCGTGGCGAGAGTAGGCCAAATTCTCCAGATATATGTTCTGGAAGGCCCATCTCCAGCAGTGGAGGTCTAGGACGCTGTGTTCTAGGGGCTGTAATAATAAAATTTTTATTTGTTTTTTCTTCATTTTAGTTATATTTTAATTTATTAGTTAGGTTTATTTTTATTAATAGTAATTTATATTTTAAAATGTAAGTTTTTAGTTTAATTAATATATATATATATTTTTTTTAATCATTTCCTTCGAATAAATAATTTCAGTAAATTAATTTACAAAACAGTAAATAATATATACTTAAATCATATAAAATATTATAATAACAATAAACTAAATACTTATTTTATTTTATTATAGTAACAATTAGTCACAATACAATTTATATAATAAACAATATACATATAATTAGACCTGGAGAACAAAACTGTAAAAGAGAACTATACTTATTACATTTTCAAAATACAATTAAACCATAAAAGAAAGTAAAAATTACATTTAAGTCTATTCTATCGAATACTTAACTCTAATTATCTCACGAACTCTGCTCCTATACACTGACTTAGAGCAAGCAAATATGTCCACGTCAACCAAGCAATCATTATATAGTTTTACTGCTCGTCTTAAAAAGGTGTTTTTTGCATAATTTGTTCTGCTAAAGGAGGAAATAAACAAGTCTTTAGAACTTATACATACACAATATTATACATATACATAAATAAATTAAGAATAAATAAATAAATATTTTATAAAATAGAAAAAGTAAAGTATCATCACGACCGTTTATCTTCCGGATTGGCAAGAAAACAATTATTTTATTAAATAAATTCAAATTCAAATTATTTATTTCCATTTGATTCACAGGTAACACTCGGATATTGTCAATTTTTACAAATAAAATACAATATTATTTAAATTAAATTATGGATGGACCGAAATAAGTAAGTGACATTGATGCCATAAACAAGTACTGCAGCTTAACCTAAATTTGTGGCTTTATAAAGGCCGTGTTAACTTATTAAACTAACTAGTAAACTTAATAAAAATAATAAACTATAACGCTTATAAAGAAGCGGATTCACATTTAGCCAACTTTACTATAGGCCAATCGTCGATGTCTCTAGCGAATCAAACTCTTAAAATATTTTACTCTTAAATATTAATTTAATATTATTTTGTAGCGACGAGGAATCGAACCCGGTCGAGTCTTAATCCACGGACCTAACCGCTAGACCACGGATGCAGTTAAGTATAAAATAATCAAAGGGCTTAAAAACTGCCTAGTAAATATAATATTTATTTTTCATTTATGCAAAATAATAATAACAATAGCAACGCCTTAACCCCAATTAATTAATTCATCATCATCACGACCGTTTCCCTTCCGGGGTAGTCAGAATTCAGGCTTATAAAGAAGCGGATTCACATTTAGCTAACTTTACTATAGATCAATCATGACAAGTGGAAAGCTTGTCGATGTATCGCGTACCAAACTCGGGAAATATCCTAATTTGATTAAATATTAATTTAGTATTATTGTAATAATCTTAATCTTAATCTTAATCCACGGACTTAACCGCTAGACCATGGAGGCAGTAATTTAATTATAATAACGTAATTCTGGTGTGCATACCTATAAATATATAAGTTTTAATATCTAATGTTAATTATTATTTTTTTCCAAAAGCGATACACTTTTTTTTACCTAATATAAAATAAAATGTTTTTAAAATTAAAAATATATTTTAATGAATACCTATTTAAATAGGTAAGTATTTTATTGGTAATAAATGAATATTATAAAATAAAATAAATTTTAAAAATATAAAACTAAATAAGAATATTACTAAACAAAAAACTACTCTATAAAATAATCATAGGTTTTAATTTAATGGGTTTAATTTTTAATTTTATTTTTTATATAAAAATAAAAGAAAAAAACTTTTTACCATCAACTAATTTAATAATATATGTACCTACAAGCTTTTAGAAAGTAATTCTGGTTCGCAACCTATAAATACATATTTAATATCTATTTTATATTACGGTTAATTTAAAAAAACTTACCACCAGTTGGCAATAACTGCTTCGATTAAAAGGAAAAGTGGCCAAATCACTTTGTAAAAAAGCTCCATCGTTGCGCCAAAATATAAAAAAATCGTCACTAAATCCC
The DNA here is from genome assembly GCA_910589645.1 of Tinea semifulvella. NCBI lineage: Eukaryota > Metazoa > Arthropoda > Insecta > Lepidoptera > Tineidae > Tinea > Tinea semifulvella. The sequence goes on from OU342604.1 coordinate 6,229,663, forward strand.
TCAAAAATAAAACAAATCACTTCATCACATCAAATAATCATTCACTTTACAAATCCACAAAAAAAAAACTATCAACAAATTCACATAACACAAAAAAAAACTAAAAAGATCAAACATAAACTTTCGCAAAACTTTTTCGCTCTCAAAGTCCAATACGAAGTAGGAGGCAATAACAAAAAATACAATTGAACATGCAGCGGCGAAATTATGGCAAAAAATGCCGAACAATGAATAGTTTAAATAAAAAAAGTATTAAATAAGAACTCGTTCGCGGTTATTCGCGAGCGTGCTTCGTTCAATCCTCGCGCATAGAAATATGAACCGCGACTGGGCCGGCGACCAAGTGTTCCATAGGATTTGCCGGTAAGGGGAAGGGTCGAAATCGGAGGGCGTGTAGATGCAACGCTGCAAGAACTCTACCATTGAATTATATGACATAACTGGGCTATAAATATAATTTGTATGTACCGAGGCGTTATTTTTATTAAAAAAACTTTATTGTACTTTAATTAAAAGCATGAACAAAGGCGAATTTAAAGCCATTTCGGATTTTCTACCCGCTCACCTTTGGGAGAGTGAGACAGTATGTGGGGTTCAATTTTAACCTTATTTTAAATTTTAATAAATTACATAAATAGTTTGTATACATAGACTGCTCAAATACTTATTAACATATAGTAGATAAATATGAAGACAATATATTATTTTGACCGCCTCCGTGGTAACAACGTTGCCGTGAACTCGGGAGGTCGTGGGTTCGATTCCCACCGGGGGCAAGTTGTACATTGTATAATTTGTCTCGGTCTGGGTGTTTATATGTATAATATGTATATATTTACAAAAAAAAAGTATAATATGTAGTTTATCAACCATCTAGTTTCCGTAACACAAGCCTCGTAGCTTATCACGGAAACTAGATGGCGCTGTGTGAGCTGTCTGGAAATATTTATTTATTTATTATTTATTATATTTTTCTTTTTAGTCGCTAGTAGAGTGCTAGGCAGAGTGGTCGTGTCTCCATTTGAATGCTAGTGGCACGCTTAACAAGCCGTTATCACTCCTTTTGTACCGCAGCTTTCCTAGTGCACTCATGTAGGGGATGATCCATTGCAACCTTCACCTGATCGGTCCATCTCATCGGATACCTACCACGTATCCTCTTGCCATCGACTTTCCCTTGGACTACCAGGCGCTAGATGGATGTTTCTCCACGCCATGACACGTGTACGAAGAGAGTGAGAATGCGTAATTGTACAGCCGAGGAAAGGCGTTGTCTGATCCTCAGTTCTTCCGGTATGGATTTTTTGGTTCGGAACTCCGTCCATGATATGCCCAGCATTCTACGCCAACACCACACCTCTAGAGCATTAATTCGTTTTGTTTTTCTGTTTTGCGTAAAGTCCACATCTCTACAGCATAGAGAAAAATAGGAAACACAAGAGCTCTAACCAGCCGGATTTTAGTGGCTTTGGTAACGTTTCGGTAACGTAAATATAATATTAGGAAGTAGAAATTTTAAATATATATTGTTCTGCTTGTTTAAAAATAAAGTATTAGGTAGTTATTTTAGAGATCAGAATGGAGGAGCTTGTCTGATGGTAAGTAGAAACTTGATCTACGGACGAGCAGCCGATACGGTAAATGAATCTGAATATCTGCTGGAAGTGTAGAATAGGAGTTGGTTGTTATGAGAAGAACGAAGAAGGCGGTCATTCGAATCACAAATAAATTCAAAGTGTGTTTTAAGATAATTTTTAAGAAAATTAATTTATATTGTATAGGTGAAAAAGATATGCTGACTTTCGTTAAGGAAAGATCAACATTAAATTTATTCAAAATTCCCTCTTATTTTGACAGTTTAGTAATGTAATGCAGCACTCAATGCGTGTTTGTTGGTGTGCTTCACTCAACTCATGTCGTACCCATTTCTGGAGCTTTTTTAATTTTCCAATTTGTTTCAAGTGAATGAAAATAAATAAACCAAAAAAAACAAAAAACAAAAATCAATAGGTATACACTAAATACACTACATACTATCATTATATATAAATAGAATACATATAAATAATAATACATATATATTTATATAATACAATATCATATACTTATACATTTATATAATACTTCCAGTTACTGTGGGCTATTTAGGAATGTGTAAAAACCATTCTTTTAAATAACGCTCTGTTTGGCGCTTGTCGAACATCTACAGGCAGGTTGTTCCGCAAGTTTGCGGCAAGTATGTTAAAAGGGAATGGAGAGAACAGAGTCGTGAGAAAAGAGATTTAATCTTTTTTTAAATATATAAATGCTCAGTTCCTTTAGATATAAGTCAATGATTGTAAGTATTTAGAAAAAATATATTTAATTTATTCATGCCTACTTCTTCCGTAGTCTAGTGGTTCATCATTAACAACCCATAACATCCCACTGGTGTGCGAGGGTCACACCAGAATTAAAGTACGGGTCAGGAGTAGTCAGGATATAATTAACGACGATAGCATGCGTGATGATGAATAACATGTGACCTGGGACGTTGTCCTACGAACTTAAAAAGTCAGTAAATTGAGAAGTGAGGTATACGGGCTTTATTAAGTAATGAATCAAATAAGTGTCACTAAAATATTCTTACACAAACAATTGTAGGTACAATACACAAGCTTAATTTGAAAAAGCCTGATTTTTTTAAAAATATTTTAGCATAATATTTATTATTTCAATAAATTATAATATGTAAATTACTCGTATTTGCCAGCTATGGTATAAAAATAGAGGTTGTTGAAATCCTGTTTTCAACACAATTTAGAGCATGGACGATTTTTATTTTTAAAAAATATCGCGTCTTTTGGCGCTGACATGTCATGTGCAAGTTTTTGTTTTGAAAATGAATTTATTATGGATATTATTGCATCACTTGGTGGGGCCCTTAAGGGATACGGTCGTGTTGATACTTTACTTTTTTTTCTAATTTCATCAAAATCAGTTCAGTAAAGTAGGTCTGGTTTCAATTGGTGTTATTTCTATATAAATATTAATTTTGGCATTTTACATCATTGCAAACGGCACATACTTTCAACGAGAACAACAAATATGTGGTGATAAATTGCCCAGTTTGTTGGGACGGGGAAGTATCCACCGTTCATGCCGATAAACCCAGTAAAGTGGATCCACACGTTTCGGGATCAGGCTCGAATTGCCGTCATGCCCAATCAAGCCGGCATAGTGTTAGGGACTGATGTCAGTCATGAGTGTCTGATTCCAGTTGCAAACATTTATGGACCTTGCGCGCCACTTACCATCAGGTGGCCGCATGTGTCGTACTATTATTTTAAAAAATATATAAATCTGTGTGAAGATTGCACAAACAACAAAGCTTCTTTTACATTTGATGTCAGCTACTACCATTATTCGACATATTATGCCGCTTGGTCACATGTCGTACTAGGCGTGAATTCAGGGTTATTACGGTCATAATGATACTTTATTTATACCCCATACCATCAATCGAGTGCTTTACGTCGCGTCCCTGCAGAGCAAGGTAATGCAAAAAAATATGTTTTTTTTACATAGACATAATATAAAAGGACTGGATCATGTTATTTATTTATTTTAGTATTTAGTTTAAGAACACCGGTTATTTATTTATTTTTTATTTTTTGCGCTATGTACAAATGCAGACCTAATGCAGCTAGGAATTCTTATTCGGTCAACTCTAGGGACATTAAGAACATTGTATGTTGAAGGGAGATATTAAAATACTACTAAAATTAAACTACTTAGTAGTAAATAATATTAATATATTAAACAGATACTCTACTGTATAGATCTATTTAAGAAGTGTGTGAAGTCCATCTTTTAAAATAATGTTAATGTTGTCTGTCCGATAGAGGCCCTGGCAGACCAAGACTCACATATTACGATCAAATAAATAAAACAATAGCTAAAGGTGCATTAAAAAGTCGTCGAAACAAAAAGGGCAATACGAAGAGGTTAATAAATGTTCGAAGAAGCGAAAAAGGTATGTCGTGACAAGTGGCACTCAGATGTCACTGCCTACCCCGCAAGGGATTTGATGTGAAGATATGTATGTATGTATGTCGGATATCTAATGGTAGGTTGTTCCACAGATTTATTTATTTATTATTTATTTAAATTCTTTAATGCACTTAAAAATAGTACAGAGGCGAGCTATAATGCCAGTAGGCATTCTTTACCAGCTAACCTTGGGGATCGAGTAAGGTGATAGGCAGTTTGAAAAAAATAAGAAATGTTAATGATACAGTTAATAAGTTACTTAACTAATTCTAATATACTACACATTATACCTAAACACATAAACATACATTTATGGCAAAAACTGCAAAAGAGTCTGACATAAAATTAGTTTTATAGAAAGGAATAGCAAGGAAAGAGTTATGCGATAACCGCAACGACCTGTCATGAAGAGAAAAGATAAAATCAAATTTTCTTTTTGAGGTAATTCGGTGTCGCAGGCTCATTCAGAATATAGAAAAGCAAACAAATAATTCGAAGATTTCGACGACAATGAATTGTCAGCCACTTTAACTTAGCGCGATACTTACAGATGAGATCTTATTTGCGTAAACATTAGCCAAAGCGTATGCAAGAGTTAAGCAAGCGATTCATTTTATTTAGCAACACCTCTGAGAGATCGACGCTACACACGTCACCATAGTCGAGTAGAGGAAGGAGAAGGCTTTGGGCAAGAGTTATTTTAGCTTTTAACGGCAATAAAGTTCTTAAGTTTATTGAGAGAGTGCAGGAAAGCAAATAGTTTACGACTTGTATTGTTAACCTTAGAAGTCCAGCTTAGATTAGAATCGAGATGTACACCCAGATTATTTTTACTTTGTTGCAGTATAACTGTCATTTTAGCATATTTTCGACTGTCAGTGTCTTTTTTATAATTGTGTAAAAAAAACTTCTAGTTACAAAATAAATGTAAAAACTAAATAGAACACTAAAAAAATACATTTTATTTATTTTTAGATAAATATATTAATTTCTATCGTTAACGATGTTTTATAGAATACATACGTCACTGTTAATGTGGTTCATCAATATCTCTCCACTGCTAGATGTAGGACTCTTCTGTGTTACGAGTGTTATTTTATTTTTATTTATTTTTAATCAGTTTACACTTGTAGATTATTTAATAAAAAAAAGGAAAGTATCATCACGACCGTTTCCCTTTCGGGGTGGTCAGAAACCACGCTTATAAATAATCGGATTCACATTTAGCCAACTTTACTATAGGCCAATCATGACAAGTGGCAAGCTCGTCGATGTCTCCAGCGTACCAAACTCGAGAAATATCACATTTTTAAAATATTTTTTTTATTTGTTTAGACACAGGTTAATATTATAAACAACAGATATAGGTTATAAAGGTGCACCAGTGCTCTGCCCATAGGGCGTACAAATATTAGTAATTGTGAATAGCATTTAATTTTAATACATACACGTAAACAAAATTGAGATACAATAAAAAAATATATATAAATGACAATATTATTCACATCTAAAATTTAATATTAATAAATTATAAGTTAAGCAAAATGACATGTAATTATATTTTTGTCTGTAAAAAAGTCATTGATTGTGTAGTATGTCTTGTCCATTAGTATATATTTAAGTCTTCTCTTCATTTCTCCTAACTCTAGCTCCTGTAGTCTCAACGGTATTTTATTATATATTTATTAAATAATAATTAAATGTATTTATATACATTAATGAATATTTTTGTGACCCGACCAGGAATCGAACCCGGTACCTCCGAGTCTAAATCCACGGACTTAACCGCTAGACCACGAAGGCAGTTTATTTATTTATTTAATAAGTATTGCAAAAAGACTGGTCCGTTTACAAAGGTCGATGTGTCGTTACCTTAAATTGATATACACAATCCCTTTATTCTGTGGGATGCTGCGGATTGAGAAGATTAAGTATGAAGATAAATTTAATTTGATGACAGACTCTTTGCAGCTTCCCTTCATATTTAAATCTTCAGCAAAAAATTGCAACATTATTTATTTTGCTTTGTAACGCCCGACGTTCTTCTAGATTAATTTATATCTACATTCCAATTTATTTATTTATTTCAAAACTTTATGCACTAGGTACTGTAACGGGTACATGTAGGTTCATCATCATCATCATCATCAGCCTGTATCTCTCCACTGCTGGATGTAGGCCTCCCCTAAGGCTCGCCACTTAACGCGATCTTTCGCTACCCTCATCCAACCCCCACCAGCGACCTTCTTTAGGTCATCTGTCCATCTGGCGGGGGGTCGTCCCACTCTGCGTCTTCCCGTACGTGGTCTCCACTCTAGAACCCGTTTGCCCCATCGATCGTCGGTTCTGCGGCAGATGTGTCCGGCCCATTGCCACTTCAGCTTGCTAATTTTAAAAGCTATGTCTGTAACTTTCGTTCTCTGACGAATATCAACGTTTCGAATTCTATCCATCAGAGATACACCAAGCATAGCTCTCTCCATGGCTCGCTGAGCGACCTTGAATTTATGGACCAGACCCACTGTTAGTGTCCACGTCTCTGCTCCGTACGACATTACCGGGAGGACGCACTGGTTAAAGACCTTAGTCTTTAAACATTGTGGTATAGACGATGAGAGGATGTGCCGGAGTTTCCCGAATGCCGCCCATCCTAGCTGAATGCGTCTGTCGGCGTCTTTGCTGAAGTTGGCTGCTCCTAATTGGATAGTCTGCCCGAGGTATACGTAATTTTGCACAACTTCGAGAGTGTCGTTTCCTATGCAGATTGGCCTCGGCTTGACATGATCATTGAACATGACTTTCGTCTTGTCTAAGTTCATTCCGAGACCAACCCGCTGGGATGCTACGTTTAAGCCGTTCAGCATTCCGCTAAGATCCTTGAGTGAACTGGCCATAATGACTATGTCATCCGCAAATCGGAGGTGTGAGATGAATTCTCCATTGATGTTTATGCCGCAGTAATTCCAGTCTAGCATTTTAAAAACATCTTCCAACGCGTTCTTGAACAGTTTCGGGGATATGACATCCCCCTGTCGCACGCCTCTGCGCACATGTAGGTTACTGAGTTTTATTTGCATTTTAAGAAAGAATAGTATTGTCAATATACGACAATGAAAGGGTTGATGGGTTTTTGTTTTAAAAGAAGAAAAGAAAGGAGAATCGGGGGAGCTCGGACCGAGAGGTGGACAGAGCGAGTATTTTTATAAAGATTAGGATTAAAATAATTATTAGTTAATGTCTACCGCGTAATAGTGTCCCACGTAGATAAGTGTTTAGTTTTTCTACATATGTACTTATTTCTAAAATATAAAGTATAAAAAAGTTTTATGCATTTTCAATAAAAAAATAGGAGTTCCGTAAAATCCTCTCCGTAACAATTAAAAGCAACTACATCCAACCGCAGGCGTTGGATAATCAAGTAACTGCAAAGGGCAGGTTACAGTACACAGGCGGACTTAATGCCGCTAGGCATTCTTACTAGTCATTCTTTTTTATTTCAAATAGAGGTTCAACCAAAGACACCTGAAGCCTAAAAAAAATATTTGCTCTTTTGACAATTACTACTAAATTAAAAATAAAACTAAAATCGAAACTATATACAAAAATATTCGACTTGATCATGTGGCATCTACATTCTTGTTGACTATTTTTTTCATTTCACACCTAATACCTACAAATTCATTGTTATTATTGCATGTCATAGTTAATGTAACAAAAAACAAAGTCCTAACTTACGTCTCAGGCCAATGCGTATGTTTGAAATAAAAATTCGATCGCAGTAAGAAAACCTAACAGTCCATATATATATATGGACTGAATATATATATATATATATATATATATATATATATATATATATATTCAGTCCATATATATATATGGACTGTTAGGTTTTCTTACTTATATATATATATATATATATATATTTATATATAAATTATCATCATGACCGTTTTACTTTCGGGTTGGACAGAAACCACGCTTATAAAAAAGCGGATTCACATTTAGCAAACTTACCATAGGCCAATCATGACAAGTGGCAAGCTCATCGATGTCTCTAGCGCACCAAACTCGAGAAATATCACAAATAAATTAGTTATTATTAAAATTGGCTTATTAAAATTAATAAATTCCGACCAGGAATCGAACCCAGTACCTCCGAGTCTGAATCCACGGACTTAACCGCTAGACCACGTAGGTAGTTAAGGTTAGACAGGATGGTTTAATTGACACTTTAAGGCTCCCATAGGGCCACGTGGTTTGATGTCAGTTTTAATGACAATTTCTTAACGATTCCACAAGTTGGCATTAGTTGAACTGGGGCCAACGACTTAACGTGCTCTCCGAGACAAGCAAGCGGTGTTCATCACGACCGTTTCCCTTTCCGGGTGGTCAGAAACCACGCTTATAAATAAGCGGATTCACGTTTAGCCAACCTTACTATAGGCTAATCATGACAAGTGGCAAACTCGTCGATGTCTCCAGCGTACCAAACTCGAGAAATAGTACAAACAAATTAAATATTTATTTATTTATTTACATTAATAAATATTTTTGTGTCCCAACCAGGAATCGAACCCGGTACCTCCGAGTATTTTTAATAGGCCCATTTCTAGTTTAAAAAAAAGTGTTGAGTCCTTCGCGCCATTTTGCGCGGACATATCAACCCTTTGCCTTCCCTTCTCCTCATTCATCATCCATCGGGAGAACAGAACCAAAAACAAAAAAAAAAGTGTGTGGGGAGTGCTTCGCGCCATTTTGCGTGGACACGTCAAGTGCATGTTTTTATTTTGTAAATTAATTTACTGTGGATATTATTGGTCAAAAGTGGTGTTGTTTTGTTTAATAATGTGCTACAATGTGAATAATTATGGAAAACGATAAATTTTACTATAAATATGGGGCACAAGTTGCAGTTTATTTTTTGCGGTTTTCCCGCGCTGACAACTCCCATATTTTATCCGACGTGTTTGAGCTATGGTGCCACGAGTGACTCCAAGAAAAGCATCAAATTTTGCAGCATCTGGATTTTGATGATGATCTCATTAACTCATAAAAAAATAAGATATATTACGTCAGACTTGGCTGTATGAGCTAGACCCTTTGCCTTCCCTTCTCTTCATTCATCATCAGGAGAAAAAAAAAAAAAAGTTTTTGTAAATCATATTTTTGAATATTGCTCGATTTGGGCCTTGCCTTTTACCTAAAGGTAGGTAATTCCAAAGATATGCAGCAACAACAGCAAATGAATTGGATAAGAAAATTTAATTTGGTGGCATTTGTAATTAATAGATATATAGATATTCCTATATAAAGAAAAAGGTAAGAAAAGGTATTATTATTTACAACAAATAGATAACAATCAGACTACTAATATCAATTTACCTGTCATTATAACAGTTTAAAATATTTTAACAATGTTATCAATTTTACGTAACTCAAAAGAGCCTAAAGGGTCAAATCTTTTGTTTATTTGTACCTGACAAAGGTAAGTATTTGTTATCATAGCAAGTCAACAGTTATTTTAAGAAATGCAATCTTGTATTCAAAGGGGGGTAAACCAATGTATCCAACTTTACGGTTAGAGTTTGACCCTTATAATAATAAAATTTGGTCTAAAAACCGTTTGCCGCAACAGACAATATTTTGATAAAAGTAAAGTAAAGTATCATCACGACCGTTTCCCTTTCGGGGTGGTCAGAAACCACGCTTATAAATAAGCGGATTCACATTTAGCCAACTTTACTATAGGCCAATCATGACAAGTGGCAAGCTCATCGATACGCGTATAGCGTACCAAACTCGAGAAATATCACAAATAAATTAAATATTAATTAAATGTATTTATTTACATTCATAAATATTTTTGTGTCCCGACCAGGAATCGAACCCGGTACCTCCGAGTGCAAATGCACGGACTTCACCGCTAGACCAAAAAGGCAGTCAATATTTTGGTAATATAAAAATTATGACAGTAAGCCCTATTCTCTTACTTAGTCGCAAACTTTATTAGTGGATTTCGTTATTTACGTCAGAAGTTGCGTCATAATTACAAAATATTATTTAATTCTCAACTCTATAAGCGCTCGACCTTGACAGCGGCGGTGCAAAAATCAACCTTAATAGCGTGATATACATATATATAGTTAACGGATTTTTTTACTGGTATCAGTAAATCTAACCAACAATTGTAAGTACGTAATGTAAAAGTGCTCTATTTATATACCGGACCACTTATTTAATAAATAAACAGTTTTTATTAATAATACCACAATAATAACAAAATATTAAGTATCGTAACAATAAATAAGTAAAATAAAAAATATTATATTATGTTAAGTCGGTCTCGGTTCCTACTGGTGGAATCGTTATCTTTGGGAGATCTATTGGGAGGTTTTCCAGTTTTACCAATTTTTAAACGGGTTAGTTTAAATATAGTGTAAATGTGATAATAAATAAAGAATAGTGTAAAAATTATCATAGCAAACCATTTTATTGGAACAATTGTTTGTGACGCTGGAGACATCGAAGAGCTTGCCACTTGTCATGATTCTAGTAAAGTTGGCTAAATGTGAATGCGCTTATTTATAAGCGTGGTTTCTGACCACCCCGAAAGGGAAACGGTCGTGACGAGATGTTTGTGGCGATCACAAATCGTAAATAAACTTTTTTTGACTCATGATCGTGACTTATGATCTTCCCAAAATAACCTCGCTATTTCTCTCCACTTCTCGAAAACTTATTCAAATTCCTTTACAGTTACCGTAGAGACACTATGACACTATTTTTTTAAAGAAATTGTAGTTTTTACTGTTCGAAGAGAGAGGGGGAGAGTGTCCCAGAGTGTATATATGCTTGTAATCCGTTAAAACTCCCAAAGGTTACCTGGTGGAAAATGCCTTACGCATAAAGCTCGCCTATGCATATTAATTTTAAGTTAATTTAGTTTTTGTGCAATAAAGATTTATTATTGTTATTTCTTAGCGCTAATCGCCCGGATTGCCGGATATCCTGGCGTTACCGAATTTCTTAAAAATAACATTATAGCAGTGGAGATCTATGATTTTGTATTATAGGAGCTGTAATTAATATTATTCTGACCTACACACAAAGGTCGAACGGGACTTACCATAGCGAAAGAGGTCAAACAATATAGTCCTAAATTCAACACCAAAGGGTGTGATGTCAAAAACTTTGCCCATGGAAGTATATAATGTCCAGTTTTGGATCACTTATATTTCGTGTATCCTAATAAACCTCTATATTTTTGTAATTATTGTGAAATAAAAAAGTAGGTAAGTTTAAAAAAACAAGACATGTGATATCGCGTTTACCCGGTAGTAAAGGTTACAGGAGGTTAAAAAATGGAAGCGACTGATGAACTGATCAACTTACATTTTTTTTTATTCGAAGTAATATACAAACAATATAAAAGAATTACAATATTAAATAAACTATATTAAAACAAAATATAAATTTAAATACATACATATAAAAATACATACTTACAAAAAATAGCTTCTCCAAATCGCTGTCTTGTGGCATGGTGCCCAATACACTAGCAGCATTTCTCCTTTGAATTAGGATACTTAATTTTTGGGAGAAAAAACTGCCAGCCCGATTATTGTCACCAGAGACGTCAATGAGCCTTGGCACAATTTAACAACTTACAATCGTTATAAACTCTAAATGGTCACTCGAAATGAAAAATGATAAGATGATTTTCAAGAAGTTAGATACCGCCATTATCGTCATATATCGTCGAATATGTACTTTTCGACAAAATGGCGTCTGGTTGTCGCTTTACTGAAATTTGATGAATGCCATATCTTCAGTGACACTCGCGTTATCGAATCGATTGACGTGAGAATCATCAAAATCTGCATACGCGTTTGGTCTCCAGTGGGCCACGAAGGAACAAACATACATAGGCTGATAAACGCAAAACCCTTCTTTGCGTCGCGCAGGCGGGTAAAAAAAGTCACTTAAGGTCAAAGTAGAAGGCAAAATAATAATGGGTATTGTATGAAAATGGCAATCAATGCCCATTTTACCTTATTAGATGTCTTCCAGTAATGAACACCGACTATAATATACTCGCACAAAAATTAGGTGTCAAGCTATATCAATCTTCAAGGCCAACCCAAGACCTAACTAATTAAAATATAATAGACCAGTCTATAATATATAGGTCTATGAAGAAGCTTGGTGTGGAACAATGGGGGTTTACCTGCGTCCATTTTTGTTCCCCCATGTTTACAACGCGCACTAAAACCGTAATTGCAGCAGATCAAAGAGTCGCCCGACTTGTATGCCTATTAGGTAACCCATCGCCGTTTGACCATCTCAGCGAGACCAAATATACGATCAAATCGATCGACCACATTTTTATACAAGATGTTTGTTATGTTATTGTTTACTACTACCACCTAATGTCCACTAGCAAAACTTCTAAATTTTTTTTTAAACATTTGTACTTATATGTATGTTATGTATATGTATGCAATGGTTCGATTAAAACTAGCTAATATGTCTGATTTTTTTTTTTTAATAATTTTTTCCAGTCAGGTCACACAGCGCCATCTAATTTCCGTGGTAAGCTACGAGGCTTGTGTTATGGAAACTAGATTTTGTAAATATATACATACTATACATATAAACACCCAGACCGAGACAAATTATACAATGTACAACTTGCCCCCGGCCCGGTAGGAATCGAACCCACGACCTCCCGAGTTCACGGCAACGTTTGTTACCACTAGACCACGGAGGCGGTCGTATTGGGATTCACAATAGCCCTACGCACGTTATATTTTAAGGATGCTGTTCGCACTTGGGTCTAAGACATCTGGGTGTTATTCATATTCTATTATAAGTATGTCGCAGGTAATTGAACTGTAAATCGTGTATATTTCGCATATCGTTGCTCTAAGCTCTCTACTCTGGAATTTCGAAGAATCGGTTGCGGATTTCTAAAATCGAATTTCGAATATAATACTATTCCTATATAGAATTATACCTATATTATGTATGTATAATAATAATAATAAAATTATTTATTGCAAATAAAATATACAATATAAAGTGTTGTACATAGGCTAGCATAATACCATGAAGGTATTCTCTACCAGCTAACCTTTGGGAGAGTGAGAGATTAATATTATGGGTGCATAGTGTGAAAATGGAAATAATATAGTAAAAACCAGTATTAAAATATGTAAATAAATACAATATATACATTTATAATACTATAATACCTAACAGAAAAATTATACATAATTAGGATAAATACATAAATAATTATGTATACATATTAGGTACTAATAATGTGTCAGGTGATTAGGATTCGTTTTGCTTTTTAAGGAAGTAAGAGAGAAGAAGTTTTTTGAATTTATTTAAAGACGGTGCCTGTCTGATAAACAATGGTAGCCTGTTCCATTGACGAGCTGCTGACACGGTGAGAGAATCTGAATATCTGCTAGAAGAGTGAAAAGGGATAGAAAGTTGGTTGTTCTGTGAAGAACGAAGAGACACGTGTGTGTGAGTCGCACAGATATTCGAAACGCTTGCTCAAGTAGCGGGGTGTATTAGGATTATGAAGAATGCCGTATAAGAAGATAATAATATGTACTGATCTACGAAAACGGATATTTAGCCACTTTAATTGAATACGAAATTTATTATTACAGTTTAAGTATCCTACCATCCACCTGGCGTTTTTTGCGTGAGCACTTTTTCCCTAATTAGTTACTCTTTGCTCTGAGGCACGGGAACGATGGCGTTGTAAATTTATGACAAATGTACGTATTTCTCATCGATACGGGTTAGAATGTTCAGGGACAATCTCGGTCTTAAATAAATAGATATATAACTATTTTATTACCCTTTCAAAGTAAGAAAATATAGTTAAACGAACAACGTCGTTGTCTCGATTGGCAGTAGCATTCGAATAATCTCGATATACTAAACAATAAAATAAAAGTATCGATTCACGAAGATACAATAAATGAATAATCTATAAAAGCCATAAAGTCGCATATAATATAGAGTTAGGAATGTACACGAAAGAACATTTTGACTAAACTTATAAAAAAAAAGAAAAAGTAAAGTATCATCACGACCGTTTTCCTTTCGGGGTGGTCAGAAACCTAGCTTATAAATAAGCGAGTTCACATTTAGCCAAGCTATAGGCCAATCATGACAAGTGGCAAGCCCGTCAATGTCTCCAGCGTACCAAACTCGAGAAATATCACAAATAAATTAAATATTAATTAAATGTATTTATTTACGTTAATAAATATTTTTGTGTCCCGACCAGGAATCGAACCCGGTACCTTCGCGTCTTAATCCACGGATTTAAAACCGCTAGACCACGGAGGCAGTATATAACTTATATAAGTTCCTCAAAATATCAATACAAGGAAAATACCATGTTATCACTTTCATATTTTTTTAAGACTCGTAATTGAAACACAATAGCATTCACTGAACGCTAGGATTGGCAGAAAATGTTAGACATATCATGGACGGAATTTCGAATCAACAAATCCATACTGGAGGAACTGGCAAGTAGACAACGCCTTTTCTCTACTATAAAATCACGCATTCTCACTTTCTTCGTGGAGAAACATCTATCGAGATCATGTGGCAGTGTGCCAAGAACAATCGCAGCATTCCCCCGCTGCACAGTGATGATGATTTGCTGCGCCAAAAAACTGCCAGCCCTCTTGTCACATACAGCGTTAACCAGCCGCTTAGACAGTTCTTTAAAGAACTTCTTAGCGCCTCGTCCCCTCGGTCCCATTGTCTCAAGACCAAAAGGCACAATACATCTAGTTAGTTATTACATATTATTTTTAATTTTCCTTTATTTTTGTACCTACTTTTCTTTAAAGAACTTCTTAGCGCCTCGTCCCCTCGGTCCCATTGTCTCAAGACCAAAAGGCACAATACATCTAGTTAGTTATTAAATATTATTTTTTATTTTCCTTTATTTTTGTACCTACTTTTCGTAAAGTGTTTAAAGTTGTCCCAATGGTTGGCTATGATAAAATGTCTTGCGGCCTTTGTCTTTGTGCAATAAAGTATTAAATAAATATATGTTTGAATTTATGGTCGCTATTTCTAGACCACAGAGATGAATTAGAACAGCTTCTTGAATTTCCACTGTTAGAAATCAGAACACCCGAATTTACAAAATAATCATTGTCTTTTCTACACTTTATTAGAGCTATGTTCCAAGTTAATACGGGGATGTTATTAGGAACATAATAATCCGAGATATAGTTCCATATTCGGCTCGATTCACAAATTACATCTCCGGACTATTTTTATTTTATTCATTGAGTTACTTTATTTCTTTGTTTACCTACTTTATATCGTCGGTGCTTTTGAAAAAGGTCCGTATTGCAAATTCTGAAAAAAAAAAAAAATGCATTTATTATATTTACGCAATTTTTTTTTTTCAATATTCAATTTATTTATTTATTAATAATAAAACTACTTTAAAGTAAAAAATAATAAATATAAACTTAACCTAATAAAAAATATCCTCTAGAGACGACCCTTCAGTGATAGTCCCACAAAGACTGGCAATATTACCCCTCTGTATAGCTAAGCTAATACATGGACAACTCCTTGGCCAGACGCTTGGCTGAGTGTCCCCATTGGCCCATTGTCTCGACCGCAAACGGCGCAAATTCGTAACCTGTACTGAGGTCGGCATATTTGCGCAGTTTCAGGTTCTCAGCAGAAACCTCCGCACTTCCCGCGCTTGACGAGGTCGCCTGGATGTAATTTTTTCAAATAAAATTAATTTTAATCCAATGGCGGTGGTGGCTCGGTTGTAAGAACGCTTTGCTTGAAAAAAAAGCCTAAATTGGTCGGTTCTAAAGTCTGTGTCTAAAGAATGAGCCTGCGCTCTTTTGACAACTAAACCCGTGAAAACCCATTTCATTTTCATGGGAACCACACGTGCGTATGTGAGGTTGACATATCTTTTAATCAACGCGTAATGAAACTGACATAAATTTATGTATTAATTAATAGTAGTATATAAATAGTGTAACTTATTTATGTAGTTTATATATGCATGTGTATATGTCATTTCGTATGTAATTCGTATGTAATTTTAATAATAAATATTTATTATAATCAATAAATAATATTCTATAGACGTATATTTTTAATATATTATTTAATTTTAATTGATATATTGCACCAACCTCACATTAATGTTCTCGTTGTCCCGAAGGTCTGACAGGCAGAGAATGTCAAGCGACATTATGTCACGCCTTTGTATATTTATGTGTAATAAAGTTTTTAAATCAGTTATACCGCGTGTAATTGTCAAAAAAGCAAAAATTTTTTTAGGCTTCATGTGTCATTACTAGAACCCCTATTTGAAAAAAAGGCCATTTTTTTTTAAAAGTAAAAAATCATTTTCCGATAATCAAAACACTACTGAATGGTGAATAAGGCAGAGTCTGAAAATCGCACATCCATCGTGATAAATACCTAAAGGCTGTTACCATTATACGATCTTCGCCCACAGTCGAAATAGACAGAGAAAGAATGACGTAAGTCAACGTTCGCGCGATTTTAGACCTCTCGCTACCTACTTGACGAGGCTCTGTGAGGGGCGATATTTTTAGGAAAACTTCTCTGCACCGTAACTTAACATTTTATTACTGAATAATTAAAATAAAAAATACGTAGTTCTTTATTTTTATTCTAGAACTTAATATAAAAAAAAATTGCTCTTTAATAAATATAAATTCGTTCATTTTTAGATAAATAATTTTGACGAGATTACAAATTAAATAGACAAAACCCTTTATTTTATTTAGTTTAGGTAAACAAAATGATAAAAATATCATCATGACAACAATAGTACTAAATGAATATAAAAAAATAGTACAAAAATTACCTGTCAGTGTCAAATACTTCCATGAGTCAAGCGCCTGCTGTTTTTTTTTTTAGTAGGCCTTGATTAATACGAAAACTACATATTCTATTTTCCAAATAACTTAATTGCAAATTAATTTCTGATACATAAGTTCAAGGTCGCTCAGCGAGCTATGGAGAGTGCTATGCTCGGGATTTCTCTGAAGGATAAAGTCAGAAACGTTGACATCCGTCAAAGAACCAAAGTTATCGACATAGCTTTCAAAATTAGCAAGTTGAAGTGGCAATGGGCTGGACACGTCTGTCGCAGAAGCGATGAACGATGGAGTAAACGGGTCCTGCAGTGGAGACCACGTACTGGAAGACGCAGTGTGGGACGACCCCCCGCCAGATGGACAGATGACCTGAGGAAGGTCGCTTGTGGGGGATGGATGACGGTGGCAGAAGATCGTGTAAAATGGCGAGCCTTGGAGGAGGCCTATATCCAGCAGTGGAGAGACACAGGCTGATGATGATGATGGCAGTAATTTATTGTAAAAATAACATTAGTCATGTTAATCAAAGTATACAAAACAAGAAATACAAAAATAGCCCAAAATGGATTGGATTGGATTGGATGGTGGATTTTGTAATTTTATAAATTCTTATGTTTTACGACCTGTATGTTTTCTGAATAAATAAAATAAAAAGCTCTCCGTGTTAATTTTGCAGATATGACTTCTTTCATTGGTAGCGACAATATTTTCGCATCGCTTTGTGTAAATTCAGCGTTCGCATTGTTTTTGTTGTTCCCATTTTTTCCGCTGATTGGACATTTTTTGCTGCGAGTTGTGTGTAATAATTTTCATTTGTTTTGTTTTTAATGAACTTCATTTTACACCACAACCGATTCGAGTTCTTCGCGCCATTTTTCACGGACATGTCAAGTGCAACTTTTTGTTTTGTAAATCAAGTATCTTATGGTGAATAAATGAATTGAATTGAATTATATAATTGTAGAGCCGCGGCGGAAAATGCGGAGTCCAGCAAGCGGCGCAAGTATGTAAGTATATTAAAAGATTACATATTTATGCCGTTTGCTGTAGAAACTCTGGGCCCATGGAGTCCAAGCGCAAAAAAGTTTTTAAAAGACATAACACCGCGTCTTGTCGTCTCCCCCGGTGACAAGAGGGCTGGCTCTTTCTTCGCCCAAAGAATCAGTATTGCAATTCAGCGAGGAAATGCAGCCAGCGTTCTTGCCACCATTCCACGCCGACGGGACTTATATCCCTATCCTTAGTATTAATATTTATTTTATTTTATATTTTGTAAATGTTAAAACTTCATGATGATGTGATTAAATAATAAACTAATAAAAAATTATAGACAATTTGCAAACGAAACGTGACAGGGTTGCGACAAGTACGACTGAATAGGTAATAGTTCGCACAACAAAGACTATTTTAGTTCAAATCTAAAAACGGTCTTTAAAAACAGTTCGTCGTTTCAACGCTCACCACTAGTGGTTATTAAAAAAAAATGTTTACCCAAAGTCAATTAAAATTCCAAAAAAGGAACACGAGCAGGGTTATAGCATTGGCGCTTTATAGACATTTTGGACTATTATATTTTTTTATGTTTTTAAGATTGTTTCGTGGCCTAGACGTGTTTTTTACATCCGACGTCTTTCAAACATTCAGCCCACTGATTTGACGTCGATTACAAATAATACAACAGATAATTCATTTGCCAAAATTATCTTTATCGATAATTTTGACAGTTAGTTTTTAACAGCTTTCCTAAAAAAAGTACCGAACCTTCAGCCTATTATGTTACTTAGGCGCAAACAATGGAATCCCTTAAGTAATGGAAACTGTCGATGCAAAACGGTATTCGCGTTTAAAATGACACGATTAAGATGACACGTCTTTTTTTTATACATTATCTGACATATGTATATAATTTCTGTACATCATAATTATTAAGTATTTAGTATGTAAACTGACACGGCCTCTTTACAGCCACGATTTTGGTTTCTAAGTTAGTTAGTTTTACTTGCTTGTAGCAATAATGTTGTGCATAACATACATAAATATGGATTATTGCCTGTTTACGGTCCAACCATTATTACCACTTTGATTAGTACATATGTTTTGATAATTGTATTGATTGTATTTATTAGTTCTGACTGTATCCAAGTTGTTTTAAGATAACCAATAAAAATAAACTATATTGATTTGATTTTGAAAAAGGTTTCTACTACAGATAACGTATCGCTTGCTATCCACGCAAATGTAATATTATTATTATTTTTTAGTTATTTTTCGAATAATTGATTAATTAATTATTGTAATTGTATCGATATTTGTAGCAGTACATCACTAAATTGTAAAATTCATAGCTGGTTTCCTTCAGCTTTCCATCATCGCGTTGGTTTCACATCACTCGACAGCTCACAGAACCAATCCGTCTTTATAAAAAATCCCAATGTAAACCAACCGGTGGTTATTACACTGTTTTACTGCGTATTAATATGTTTATCCCATTAGCGGTCAAAATTTACGATAGTAATAAAATCTTTGGCTCACATTCGTAGCATTGCATTATCTATTTTAAGAGTTGGTATTTTTCGCCTTTTGTGAATTTTTCTAAAGGTTATTTGCACTTCATCATCAGCCTGGGGTCCAATCCATTATTTAGTAGCAGAATATTGAAACTCAATCTTGGTACAGCTTGTTATTGATGTAAATTCATCTCACGTCAATAAACGCCATACAAAACAATGCAAATTGAGTTTCACGTTCGGCAGTCATAGTAGACGAAACAATGGATCTGCTAGACATCGTTAGACAGTGTCAGTTAACACTACTTCAGATATTCAAATTTGCTTAGATATTGATAATAGAACCCAAGTATCATATAGTAACGCAATAACACCGTACGATGCACACATTGCATATTTCGCACATATGGCCCCACTGCTATTATTCCGTTTGCCAATTAAAATCGCCTTTACACTTATACTGCTTTGACTGATTTTGATTCAATTTGATAGAGTTGATCCACGGACGCGGTGGTGGCTCGGTTGCAAGAACGCGTTCCTTAAATCCTACGAAGGTCAGTTCAAACCCACACGGCATGTACCAATAAGAAATACACTTTTCTTGCCGTACATTTGTCTTAGAATTACAACACTACCGTTCCCGTGACTCGAAGAGCACGTTAAGCCGTCGGTCCTGGTTCCACTAAAACCAACTTGTGGAATCGTTAATACATTGGCAATAAAAATTGACATCATATCCTCGCCAAGCCGTCTGGCCAGCGTGGTGAGTGTAGGCCAAATTCTCCAGATATACTCGTATGTTCTTGAAGGCCCATCTCCAATAGTGGAGGTCTAGGACGCTGTATTCTAGGGGCTGTAATGAAAAAAATTCATCCACGGTACCCAAGAAGTTAATTTACGATATAGTAGTATCGTTTATCAGCCAGCGTCTATCATAGCATAACTGCAGTATACAGCCAAAAAGAATAATAAATTTTGGTCCTTCGAGCCGAATTATCGACGCTATTATAATTTAGCTTTCCGCATTATTATTATATGTGTATTATAATTTCAGTCTGTTCCATTAACGAGCTGCAAACACCAAGAGAGTCTGAATATCTGCTAGAAGAGTTAAGAGGGATAAAAAAATGGTTGTTGTGCGAAGAACGAATACCCGTTGGTGTTAGAGTGGCACAGATATATGAAATTCCAAGGTCCGGATTAATAGTCGTTGCTCCGCCAGTACTTAGCACGAGCCATTGTTCAGGACTCTCAGGTCCAGATTAATTTTCGTACTGTCACTTTGACAGTTCTGAGCAATGGCTCGTGCTAAGTACCGGCGAAGCAACGACTATTAATCCGGACCTTAGTGCTTATTTTAAATTGTTTCATAAACATTATTTTTTATAAATCGCTTTTATTTCGTTTTCATATTTAGAATCAAAATCTCTACTGTAGTCGCAAAACAAACAAAAGCATTATACGGAGTATGTGGTATCAAAATCTCGTAACTGCATGACAGGCAGCGATACAATTAGCATGTGAAAACATGGTATTGTCTCTGGCTGCCCCGAGGTGGCTTCTAATTGGGCCTGTGTAAACGCAGCCCTGTTATCAAAGTGCTTCGGGCTGTGCTATAAGAGCCAATAGCTTGGGGAGAGAGCTTATTGAATATTAAAAAAATAACTATATACTAAAATACATAACTATACCACATACAATATCCACTTATACACGCTATTGGGAGCTGTTAAGTAATGTGAGTATACCAATCTTTTGAATATTATTCTGTTGGATGCTTGCCGAATATTGACCGGCAAATTTTTCCAAAGTATTATGTGAGTTCGAAGAGTAGGAAGACCGCAATAAATAAATTGACAAATATTTATTCCATAATTATTCACATTAGTAAAGTATCATCAAGGCCGTTTCCCTTTCAGGGTGGTCAGAAACCATGCTTATAAAGAAGAATCATGACAAGTGCAAACTAGTACCAAATTCTAAAATATCACAATTAAATTGAATAATAATTCAATTTATTTATTTAAATTATTAAATATTTTTGTGTCCCGACCAGGAATCGAACCCGGTACCTCCGAGTCTAAATCTACGGACGTAACCGCTAGACCACGGAGACAGTTCGAGTTGTAGCTTATTATTAAACAAAACAACACCACTTTTGACTAAGAATATCCAAAGTTAAGTAATTTACAAGACAAACACTTGCACTTGACATGGCTATGCAAAATGGTCCGAGGTCTCCTTTCTTTTTTTGCGGCTCTCTTCTCATAGACGATAAATGAGAGAAGATGAAGGCAAAGAAATCTAGCTCATACAGCCATATCTGTCGTTTTTATTAGTTCATAATCTAATTTCAGATGTTGCTTAATTTCTAAAGACTCTCACAGCTTATAAGAATACATTCATAAGAAGCATAAGGTAGTGTTGCGACAAGTTATAGAAAATAGCAATAATAGGGCTCACAAGTGCATCAACCCTGAAGGTCATTTAAGAGATATCATCTTCAATCCTAATGCTTAGAAATTTCGTGGTCTAATCTTATATAAAGAAAAATATAATTATAGTATAATAATTCAAAAAAGAAGTTGTAGCTGAACTAAATAAGCGTATAAGGCGGGGGCTGCGGCGAAAATTGCAGAGTCAGCAAGCAAGTATGTATCCATATTGAAACATTACATATTTGTGCTGTAGAAAAAAAAATTTCGAATATAAGTTTTTTTTTTAGATACCTAATATAAAAAAACTTCTGTCCATGACCGTACGTACTATGCGAAAATTTGCTTCGCACACAGCTACCCAGCGCGCTCTTTTTATCTAACATCTTAAGTCTTAAGTTTTGGTCAAGTTGCATCGACTAGTCCTAGTTAGTTTTAAATGTTTAATAAAAATAGTCGTTCTCCATAGTGAGTTGTCTGTAACAAATCCGCCCGCCCTGTTGCTAATATTGACTTCTTATTACCGGTGGCGGGCGGCGAGATAACGTAACCATACACTATACCCCTTGCAACGTCTATAGGTACCAACTATAGTACGTAGGACATTGACTTCTATACATACATAATGCAAGCTCCAAACCTAGTCATTTTAAGAAATATGGTTTACATACACTTCCTTTCTAACTAAACTGTTGTACTCATTATTATTTTCCATTTCCTTACTATCTTCATTTGCAGCAACAACATCCTACTTCACTTCCATCATCATGTTAGTTTTATATTATTGTTTTGTATAGTGTACTACATTTTATTTATCATCGTCGTCACATCTTCTAGAGTCCCAGACCTCCACTGTTGGAGATGGGCCTTCCAGAAATTTGTAAAGAATTTGGTCAACACTCACCACGTTGCCCAGACGGTTTGGTTTGCATGGGTCTGATGTCAATTTATTAACATTTATTCTTGTTTGGGATGCCATCTGTGTGGATACCTTTGCCGCTTGCCACATTTCCTCTACATCAAAAAAGGCCGGTTCGGCTGCTCATACAGCCGAATTTAAAAAACACATCAAATATAATAGCATTAAACAAAATTATACCTTTGTGGCATTTGGGGTTGAAACAATGGGGGTATATTCTCTTGATACCCACAAATTCATAAAAGAGCTGGGTAAACGAATTTTTCAAGAGTGTGGCGATCCCAAATGCCATAACTACCTAAAACAGAATATTTCCATTATAATTCAACGAGGAAATGCGGCGAGCGTTTTAGGTACCCTCCCTGGTGGTAAGCCCTTAGTTGATTTTATAGAATAGTTTTAATTTTATACGTATTTTGAGTTTAGTTTTATTTATAATTAGTTTTTTAATCTATTTTATTTTAATATTTTTGTATCTACTTCTATTTATTAACTATATTTTATAAATGACAAATGTACGTAAGAAAAGTGTATTTCTCATTAGTACATGCCGGGGGGGTTTGAACCGACCTTTGTAGGATTTTAAGGAAAGCGTTCTTACAACTGAGCCACCAGCGTTTTTTTTTATTTATTTTCACAAGTTGCAGTTATTTTTTTGCAGTAGCCCTGCACTGTAAACTTGCCCATATACCCAACGTGTTTGGAGGACATTGACGCGAATTACTCCATCAAATACTGCAACTTTTGGAAGTGATGATCCCCAACTCGATCATGAACAATTATTAAAAATAAATTTCGTGTTTAGGACTGATGTATGCTGTACATTGTGCTTTAAAGAAAATTTAAAAAAAGAAATTTGTCAATTAATTTACTGTGGATATTGTTAGTTAAACGTGTTGTTGTTTTTTTTAATAGAGTGGTTAGTAATGGTTTCTTTAAAATCAAAATCAAATCAAATCAAAATATTTTTATTGTGGATCATAGGTTTTTAGTACAGGTATTGTACATGCTGTTATAATGGTCGCTATCCATTGGAAATACAATAATTATTTAAACATTACAAAAGGTTTTACAATGTTGTTGATGGGTGATGGTAAGGGGCATGCTAATTGTTCATCTCATGTTTCGGTAAGATAGTCTGCTACGCTGTAGTAGCATCTTTCAGACAGAAAGCTTTGAAGTTTTGACTTAAAAACTCTCATGTTTTCAACTTCACGGATGGATTTGGGAACTTTATTGTAAATTTGTGTCACCATACTTATAACATTCTTTGGAGAAGTTGTTTATTTCTATCAATAGAAACACATATTTGTCTAACATAAGACCATACAAAGTACACATAGTATAATTTGGATATAATTCAATGAGATAGATAATGTATTAGAAAAAGTATGTCCTTGTTATTATTGTGTCCTCCAGCAGCTGAATAGAAACATTGAGGTTTATTTTATAAAGATACTGTTTGAGTAAATAAATGTGTTTAATATATATATATATATTTTAATCCCAATCATTTTCTATTTGTTGTGACTCTTAATTGTGTATTGGTAAAATGTGTTTAAAGTTCCCTAAACTTATTGTAAGTGATAAATATTGCGTTACTAAGGCTGAGATGCACTAAAATGTAAATGTAATCATTAAAGTTAAAAATTTGCGTGGAATGTATCATATTTATTTTAAAGGTCAGCCGTCTGCTGGTTCAAATGACGCCATTTTTAAATTTAAGTAATTGTTACAATTATAGAGACTTCGCTTTGGTACAACCCAGTGTCACGTTTGACAGTTGTTTTCTTAATAGTGGAGCGAGGCTAAGGCCGAAAACATTCATCCTTGGTCACTTTTGATTTTTATCGCTACACCAGCATTGGTCGTTTATTAATAACAGTAGGTAATACTGAATTATTAACATTTGAATACTTCTCAGAAGCAGAAGCACAATTGAGCTTTTTTTGGCTTAGTATTGGAATAAGGATCTTCATCATTAGCCTGTGTCTCTCCATTGCTGGATATAGTTCACCCCAAGGCTCGCACAATCTCCTGCTGCCCACATCCATCCCCCACCAGCGACCTTTCTCAAGTCATCAGTCCATCTGACGGGGGTCGCCCCACTCTGAGTTTTCCAGTAATTTCCAAATTTGGATTTTTGAGACGGGACAGTAAGGGCATGGAGACCATCCATAATTGTTGAGATATTTTGAACTGCATTCACAGATTATGGAAAAAAAATACAGTCAGCAACAAAATGGTAATTTTATAACGGTTAAGATTGGACTTACTGCCTGACTGTAAACTCGAACCTGTTTAATAAAAAGAAGTCACTCAATATAGCATCAAACCAAGATCTGACCTAACACTGTTGAAGTCATTTTGGTGAGAGAACGTGCCGATGCGTTTCCATTGGGCTAGCAACTATCAATATTGTCATAGAGATAACGCGTAAAAGCACCGCCTTCGATGGTACTAAAGTATGACAAATAATGCATATTCTTAGGGCTTGGCTATGCTTTCAAGAAAATTATATGGGCAATTTTTTATTGTACGATAGATGAAACTTTATTTATTTATTTATATTGAAGAAGAATAATATACATACAGTATAAAAGAAGCTGCCTTCGTGGTCTAGCGGTTAAGTTCGTGGATTTAGACTCAGAGGTACCGGGTTCGATTCCTGGTCGGGACACAAAAATATTTATTAATGTTAGTAAATATATTTAATTAATATTTAATTTATTTGTGATATTTCTCGAGTTTGGTACGCTGGAGACATCGACGAGCTTGCCACTGGTCATGATTGGCCGGCATTAAAGTTGGCTAAATGTAAATCCGCTTATTTATAAGCGTGGTTTCTGACCACCCCGAAAAGGAAACGGTCGTGATGATACTTTACTTTACTTCTATAAAAGAATTAATATATAAATTAAAACTACTTAAAAGTAAAAATTAAAATAAATTAAACCTAATAAAAAATAAACTATATATACATTGCCTTGGTTTTGTTTTTCATTGCATCTTACATCGATTATATTAATTTTATATATTATAATAAATTCTATATTAAAAAATAATCTACAAAATATTTATAACAGATAAAACATATTAAATTTAATATTTTTTATGGTTTTGTTAATGAAACTACAGATCTAATAATAATAAATTCTTTATTGTACAAAACCAAAACAAGTGCAGGTACATAGGCGAGCTTAATGCCGTAAATGCATTTTCTACCAACTAACCTTTGTGACTGAGAAGCGGGTGCAGAAGGTTTCGAAGAAAATAGATAGTTGAAATGATTTATTACTATATAAAACACAAATTAATTAATGATATAACTATAAAGAGACTTTGCTTTGCTTTATTTATTTATTTAGTACACACAGCAGTACATATATTATCACACACATAACATAGTATAATTATAGCTTATCTAATATATGTACCAATTAGGAGTCACAGCATTAACCAATATAAAAAGAAGAAGAAATTAAAAATTTATTGCTGTTAAAACAATTAAAAACTTACTACTGTTAAAACAGAAAAAAAAAACAATTAACAAAAACTATCAAATTTACAAAATAAAAATATGACTTCTAAAATAAAATTATAAATTTTTCTCTTTTTTAATAGAATTAATTAGGAAACATAAAAATTGCACAAATTTGGTACCTTAAAAAAAACGAAAACAAAACACTTGTTAAATAAATTATAAGCTACTCAAATATTGATGGTTTGAAATGTTCGAGAACATTTTTTCTGAATACATTGTAACGGTCATGAAATATGTCTATATCATTATTGGCACTGCAGAGACTACTGTAGGTGTTGCACATTCGGGATGTTGACGAATGTGAACCTACATTAGTTCTTGAGGGAGGACAGCACAGGATCTTGGTTATAGGACGACGTGGAATATTATAGGGTACTGTCAGGGAAATGTGTTGCAAGAGTTGCTTTGTGCAAGATTAACGGCTGTTTGGATTGGCTTAAAGCCTCAGCGTTTTAAAGGACCAAAGCGCCAAGATGGCGATGGATTATTTATTTCTGAATTTTATGATATTATTTATAAGAATACGACAAATCTGTAGCAAAATACAAAGCTCATTGTGAACTAGGTTTTGGATATTTTAATGGTGTGCGTTTGTCTGTATGTTTACTTTCATATTTGTTCTGTCGATAATGCAGCTCTTGTCCAACTGGGCCCGTTTTAAGGTCACCTAACTTGTGATCAACTTTAAAATACCTTTTTTATGTGTACGTTTTAATAGAGGCCAATTTCTTTCTCCATTTTCGCGTAGTCAGCAAAGCGTACTTATTTGACTAAAATTCGCTTGAAAGCTAGGACCGAGAATCATAATTTCAAAATTAATAAAAACTGAAGTAACTAATTAGGAAAAGATTGGAATCTTACGCTAAAAACTCTCGTTCACCCGAACTCTAGCGTAGCCAAGTGATGGTAGGATAAGTGCCATACATATCTATAATAGGAATAGCTTTTATATTATATCCCAAATTCGATGTTTAAGCCCGCAACCATTTAACTGCGAGTAAAAATTTAGTATATTATATTTTTTGACTATCCAATTAGGAGCAGCCAACTTCAGCAAAGAAGCCGACAGACGCATTCGGCTAGGATTCGGAAAACTTCGGCACATCCTCTCATCGTCTATACCACAATGTTTAAAGCTTAAGGTATTTAACCAGTGTGTCCTCCCGGTAATGTCGTACGGAGCAGAGACGTGGACACTAACAGTGGGTCTGGTCCATAAATTCAAGGTCGCTCAACGAGACATGGAAAGAGCTATGCTGGGTATATCTCTAATGGATAGAATTTGAAACGTTGATATTCGTCAGAGAACGAAAGGTACTGACATAGCTTTTAAAATTAGCAAGCTGAAGTGGCAATGGGCCGGACGCATCTGCCGCAGAACCGACGATCGATGGGGCAAACGGGTTCTAGAGTGGAGACCACGTACGGGAAGACGCAGAGTGGGACGACCCCCCGCCAGATCGACAGATGACCTAAGAAAGGTCGCTGGTGGGCGTTGGATGAGGGTAGCGAAAGCGTTAAGTGGCGATTGGGGGAGGCCTACATCCAGCAGTGGAGAGATACAGGCTGATGATGATGATGATAGAAATTTAAAAATATTTTGTATTTTGTTATTAGTTTATGGTTTGTTAGTTACATTACAATGGGGTATATCACTAACTTTTTATCACGATAGATGGCGCATGATACCTAATATAACTGTCAGTTGCATAGAAAACTTGTATTTTTATTACGAAATTTAATATTTTCTGGATATTATGCCAAAGTGAGCAGCTTTAAAGTGTACAAATCAAGATTTTGCAAGCTAAATCGAAGATATGGTGAGATCACCAAAATTGCCTTTCTGTTAATTCAATCTTTTTTCTTTTAAAAGACGGTGTTAGCTTTCTTAATTCGTCTTTTAAGATAGGTAACGTTAAGTTAAAATTTATGTTTAATAAAAAAACTACAAAAACATTTAAAATATGATGCGTCATAGGTGTAAACAAGGTACCATTGCCGCTAGCGACATCTACAAAAAGCTTTGCCTGATACATCCCATTCAATCAACATGGCCAACATGTTGTTATGAACACTGTCATGAACAAATATTATGGATAAATTACGTGTTTAGGATATGATGCATTCTGTAAAATGTTCTTTAAATAAAAATAGTCGACACGGAGTAAGTAAAAATAGTTGCAAGCTTAGTCGGTCCATTTTCACGCACACATAATATGAATAATTTATTTAATAATGGCATTAAAATATTTACTTATAATTCAAGTGTGGGCAAGTAATAGTGTGAATCGCTAAAAAGTAAAGTATCATCACGACCGTATCCCTTGGTATAGGTAATTTTATTAATTCCTATATGGTTGTCGATGTTGTAATAAAACAAATTATTTTAATTTATTTATTTATGTACCTATTTTTCTTTGTAAGTAACAATTCGATGTAGATTCAATTTAATTTATGCTATAAATAAAATTAAAAGAGTTAGCTAAGATAATATTAATATATTTTTCTACAAATTCTGTTTGCACCTTCTTGTGTTATATTACGATTTTCATAATTGAAATCCTTTAAAATACATAGGTATTTGATGATTTATTTACATTTTGATTCAGGGCTCGATTAATGCCTTATAGGTACTAATAGATAGGTAGCCGTTCTTATTCTTGGAGTTTTATACCAAATAAATTCAGGTTACATTGCGTATTATTTTGTATCCAGCTTGTTTAGTTTAACGACAACACGCAATGTACAACAAATATAAGAACTCTGGTGATTTCCGAACGCGAACCTGGGTAGCTTTAATTATTATGCGGATTAGGATAATTTTTACTCTGTGGTTGTATTTCTAAGCGCTCGATACTGCTTTGGTTGGAGAAGTGTGGACTCGTTTGATGATAGACTTATTTCATCTGAATTTTTAGCTCCCCACTGTAAACAAATATTGACATTATTAAGGAAATCGAAAATTAACTAACATTCAAAAAGAAATTATTAAATACTCCCGCCAAAAATTACCCGTCATTTTATTTAAATAGGGATGTACAATATAAATTTCAATTAAATTAATCAATTAAAAAATGAATATATATTAAATTTAGTATATACCTGTTCAGACAATGGATTTTCTCGAAGTGCCTTATATAAATATCCTGCGTATAATAAATTGGCAACTCCCAAAACTCTCATTGTAGTTGGAAATCCAAGCGATGCAGATATCAAACCACCACATACAGGTCCTGTAAAACATTAAGTCTTACGAATAAAAGTTTTTTGATTAATGTTTATCTGTTAACAAAAATTTCTAACTCTACTAAA
Source organism: Tinea semifulvella (assembly GCA_910589645.1). Lineage (NCBI taxonomy): Eukaryota > Metazoa > Arthropoda > Insecta > Lepidoptera > Tineidae > Tinea > Tinea semifulvella. The sequence continues at coordinate 6,259,353 of OU342604.1, forward strand.
GTTGTGTATTAACATTATGTCAACACACACATGATATTTATTAATTATAATTAATAATATTTAAGTAATGCTAGGGTATTGATAATTACATTTATTTATTCATAATTAGAAATATTTAGTAGGTCAGGTACCTTAACAGCCCGTAAGATAAATACTTCACTAATAAATGTTGCTATAAAATGGCCTTCTCGGTGATAATGCGTATTAATGTTCATGCAGATTTATTTATTTAAAACTTTTTGCACTATGTACAAAGGCGGATCTAATGCCGCTAGACATTCTTACTCGGTCAACCTTAGGGACATTACGAACATGGTATGTGGAAGTTTCGCGCAAATTATAGAACATAATATAAGGGAGAAATTAAAATACTACTAAAACTACAGATTGATTGTTAGTGAATAATAGTTAGTTAGAATAGTAGTTAGATTTGTCAACAGTATGAAATAATAAATAACACAAGTAATAAATTAACATACCAATAGCATAAGCAGCACTGGATGCAGCTTGAAGAAGGGCAGCCAAATGATGAACTTTGTGTGGTTGTCGAGCTAACAAAGCTGGTACCAATGCTGCATCTGTTGCACCAAGTCCCACTCCCAGTATCGCATGCGGCCAGACTAGTGTTGACACCTAAAAAATAAGGATTATATATATAATACTGTATACCAATAAATGAAAATTAAATGAAGAATTGTTAGTAGCCATGCCTCTAAATGAAGCAGTTTAAGTCAGTTAGGGGTTGTTTCGCCTATAAACTACTACTGTAGTTTATATCTTCGTCTTTTACACCACGATCTTTGTGATCTTATACCTCATAACTCGAACTTATACTATTTTATAATAATAATACAAACCGATCTAGCAAGAGGGACTATAATAGCAGAAAATCCCACTGCAAGCACCCCAGCTAAAGCAACTCGTTCAGCACCAAGACGCCTTGACATTCCACCTAGAAGACTAGCAGCTACCAAATATCCAGCACTATCCGGAATAAAAACAGCTCCTAGCTGCCATTTCTGTAATAAAATATTTTTAGTCGATAAATTGGCTTGTCTTCTACAGTTTGATTTATAACTAACACTTATTAAATGTCTTTTAAAGAGCCAGTATTTTCTAATAAAATCACTTAAAACTGATAAGAACTATATTAACAACAATATAGTTTATATATTTCTGGATTTAAAATTGTGCAAGTACCTCAGGATGAAATCTCTCCATCAGCCACAAAGGTAAGCATGGTTCCAATGATGCCATGACACTGGTTGTTAGTAGAATAGCTCCGGCAGATGCTCCAGCTATCCCACGAGCTGCATCTTTCACAGACGTTAAACCTTTACTCCAATTGATTTTATTTGCTGTAGTTGTTGCCTAAAATAAAACGAATCTTTATCATTGTAACATCCTACTCCCGAGAAGTGGATCCATCCCAACTGTAGAGGTAAGATGACCGAATAACTAAGCAATGTTGGCGAATTTGTGGGTAACCTCGATAGGCGTTGGAAAATGGACTCACAGTATATTAGTAATTAGATATTAAAATAATAATAATAGAGGGTTTTAACCTACCATTTTATAGTCGTCGTTGTTTATAAAGATGATCTGGAGCACTAAAACAGATAAAGATCACTGCTATAAAAGTAATTAGATGTTTTTAATTAAACCATTTTTATGTAAATCTTACCAAAATCAACAAAAAGAGCAGCAGCTGCGAGCAAAAATGGAGCTTCACGGTTCCAAAGAGCATAAGCGGTGCCACCAAATGGATAACCGACCAGTACACCTGTTAAATATATATAGTATAAATGCGAGTATGTTCAATTTATTACAATACTTTGAATTATATTACTAAGAAATCTCAATTAACAGCTGTTAAATAAAAACCAAGTCGAACTACGAAGTTTATTAGTTTCAAATACCTATTATAATGTATGTGTTAAATGAATGCTCGTCGATTTTTTTTTAAATGACTAATAAAGAAAATTATGGTAAAACTCAAGGTGCATCAATAAAATAGTTAACCGTTTGTTACCAAAAGCAACAGCTCCCAGCAGCGCTCCAAGGGCTCTATCCCTTTGTTCCTGTGTCAATGCAGCGGCTGCTAATGCCAGTCCTGATACTCCTGCTAGGGCAGATCCAGCTCCGTGGGTTGCTCTTCCCAATCCCACACATAATACTGAACCATGACCACTCCAACAAGCTGACACCCCGAACACTGGTAAGACATAAAATATATAATCTTTTAAATATTTATTGTTACAATAAGAAAATTCATGTGATTTTTAAAAATATTAGTTATTTAATAAAATAATACTCGTAGTTAGTTTTAACGAGAGATTAAGATCAATTTAGGAGTTGAAGACCTTGGAGTCTAAAGTAGGTAAACGTAAAGTATCATCATAACCGTATCCCTTGCCTGGTGAGCAGAAACCAGGATTTGTCGAAGAAGTGTCTTCACACTTAGCTAACTTTGCTGTAGTGTTACTAAATGGCAAGCTCGTCGATGTCAGTAGCGTCTAAATGTATAATTTTAACCGCGAGGCCACGGGGGCAGTTTGTTACAGACAAATTAAATAAAAAATATAAACTTACTCAAAGCTGCCATCGATAATGTAGCTGTAGACAAACGCAATACCACACAAGGTCCGAGTCTTGCCACACATATGCTAGCTACAGGTGCCATAACTAATTGAGTCAAAGCTTTAACACCCAACACTATTCCAACCACAATCTGTTCTTGTGCGTCAGATATCGATGATGATGACGATGAAGTTGAGAAAGTTGTTCGATCTAAAATAGAAATACGACTAATATAATAGCTTAACAACAAAATTTTCTGCAAATACTTGTTACTTACTTTTATTTTGTATTTTACCTGTGTTATTAATGTAATGTGTATGATTTAGAAGTGCAGCAAGGGAAACGGCTGATGATGTATTGGCCCATAAAGCTAAAGATTCTCCACGAACCCAATCAGGTATAATCGGCACTGAAATGAAAATTGTGGTCATACAGATAAATAGTCCGTTATTCTTAAAAACGTAGGAATAATAATTAAACCTTACCCAAAACTGTGAGTAACACATTATCAAGAAAAAATGTAAGATAAATAAGACTAAAAACCATAACTGGACGTGGTTTATACGTATCTTCATCTTCTGATGTATTGTCTGGAAGACCTGCCTTTTTGTTGAAAAACATAATTTTGAATAAACTCTAAAATATGAAAGTTTTATTTTCACAAATATGTTATAAAGTATAAGCCTTATAAGAACAAAAGCGTCTACTTTTCGCGACAGTTTAGAGTAAAATGGTCTTCCGTAGTAGAAAACCAGGAGTGTCTGCGTGAAGATAACTGAATCAATCAATTTTCAATCACGAAGCGTTGGAGCGTTTGCACATTACCATTTAACGCAATAAAATGTCTCTACATTTATAGAAAGCTTAACACATTAGAGTAAAACTTTAAACTTAGTGTTACCGGAAATTTATTTTTCTTATAACTGCTTATTAATAAACCATATTTGTAATAAATAACTTAAATTACCTGAGCTATACTTGTCTATCTCTTACTCATGATTTACTTTAATATATATTTGTTTGAACTCATATACCTACATTTTTTTTTTATATTTGATATATATTTATTCGAAAAAATATTTACAACATAAAATAAAATTAATATTAAGGATAGGGATATAAGTCCCGTCCGCGTGGAATGGAGGTAAGAACGCTGGCTGCATTTCTCCGCTGAATTGCAATACTAATTCTCTGGGCGAAGAAAGAGCCAGCCCTCTTGTCACCGGAGGAGACAACAAGACGCGGTGTTATGTCTTTTAAAAACTTTTTTGCGCTTGGACTCCATGGGCCCAGAGTTTCTACAGCAAACGGCACAAATATGTAATCTTTTAATATATTTACATACTTGCGCCGCTTGCTGGACTCCGCATTTTCCGCCGCGGCTCCCGCTAAATATACCTACATATATTTCTTATTAACCCATTTTAAATTTATTTATTTTGGTTTCATGTTACTTACTTTTATTATACGTAAATACAACAGTGAACTAAATTATGGTATCATAAACTGAGAGTTACACCTATTTTTATTAGTTGGTTTTGTTAAATAGTTCAGTGAAAATCAGCGCTGCTGCATTACTGTTGCAGTCTATGCTGACCTGAATACCTATTTGTCATTTTCTTTTCCTCTTTTTTTTAAGTTTTTACTATTACTTATTTTAATCTCTTTTGTAATTGTTATGTCTAAGCTATTTTTGATAAACAAACGTTTCTTTCCTTCTAATACTTGTATATTTACATTTAATACCTACTCAAGTACGTTTTTTTTTGTTTATAGATTTTTTATACTCGTGAGTATTTTATTATAGATTTTCATCCAGATCATATAATGTTAGTATCTACATTAAAATCAGTGAACTATGTGAACTGAAATCCATAAATTATTTTCATGATACCTATAAAAATATGGTCTAAAGCATTATCAAAGTTATCTAAGGGGTTGGGTGTTATTTTATATTTAAACTTTGGCAACTTCGCTGGAGCTAAGTGAGAGTCTACTCAAAAGATTTCAGATATCAATTTGATTTACATTAATTATTACGGCCAAAACCCAATATTCAATCTATCCTTGGTTTACAAAGATCAAAAAACGTCAAATCTTTATACCCAGCCCAGTTAGCAATACCAACCAAGATGAATAGATTTTTGAGTTTGGTCGTTAGCGCGCCAGTTTTAGTTTTAAATCAAAATATAAAACTTTAATAGTATTAAAGCATTATGACGACCGTCTTCCTTCTGGGGTGGTCAGAAACCACGCTTATAAAGAAACGGATTCACATTTTTTATTCACAACTTTACTGTAAGACAATCATGACAAATAGCAAGCTCGTCGATGTCTATAGCTTACCAAACCTGAGAAATATCACAAAGAAATTAAGTATTAATTAAATTTATAAGTTTTTATTCATTTAAATTATTAAATATTTTTGTGTCCCGACCGGAAATCGAACCCGGTACCCCCGAGTTTAAATCTTCGGAATTAACCGCTAGACCACGGAAGCAGTTAAAACCTTAATATATTACCTTTATTCGACTTGTAGCTTTAAGTATTTTTTTTCACTATTTCGATTTGAAAGTCGTTCGACTTGGCGTTTTTTTTTGTTTTTTGGGTTCTCATATAAAATTCCGTAAAAAAGCAAGCTTTGCTTTATATGAGTTCAAGTCGAACATGGCAAATTGTAATGATTAATTGATTACTGCAACATTGCAATCATTTTCACAACTCTATAAACTAGAAACTGTCAAAGTGTCAATAGAGGGATTTGTGCTCTATTGTTAATATAATACATTAAACCTAACCTACATAATAAGGACACTAATAATAACTGCAAATAAAAGGCGTTGTATTACTTTTAATTGTCATTTTAATGCACTTCAAAATCATTTTTCCTGAAGGAGAAGAAGTGGTAAGAAACTCCTTCAGGCCTCTTACATTTTTAACATGTTAGTTTTATAATTAAATTAGGGTTAAACATTGTATGATTACTCGTTACTAAATTTCACAAAAACTAGAAGTTAGAAATAAGATTTAAGACTCTTTACAAAATTCACGTACAATTAAAGGCTATAAAGATTATCTAATTTTTAATTTACTAATGTTACGACTTTAGGAGCCCAATGAATACTCATCTGCTGCTTTCCAGTGATGTATGATGTGTTTTCAACGATGGAATGTCCGATGGGTTCTTCGATGTCGTCTCTCTGGCTGCCTCAGTTAAAAAGTCCCAAGAACCACAGTCTCGTTCGTTTTATCCAAACTTGTGTGGGGGAAAACGCGCGCTGCTCTCCGATTGGCTGACCCAACATCACGCGATTAGTGACAAGAAGCTTTCAGGACTTCTAGGAGTCGACCAGATGGAGCAGACAGTAGATTTGCATGTTAAATAATCATAGCATGAAGTCTAATCTTTACAATCAGTCGAGGTTTAAGAATTATTCGCATAGTGGTTTCGCGCCTAAAATTTGCCGCTTCCTTATTGGATTTCAACTTAAGCAGTGCCATCTGTTGAGGCATATTGCTATTAAAACCATTAAGGCAAATATTTCTTATGCTTATTCAGCCTATTTTTGAGGCAATGATAATTTATGCCATTAAAAATCTAAGTCATCTTGAATTATTACTAAATTATTATTGCTATGCTTATCTATTTATGCTTATCTTCACACTCGTCCATCCTGACATCTTTGCGACCCTGCAAAGAAATAAACAAAACAACTTAGGAAAGGAAAAGTAATAATATCCCTTTAAGACGTAACACGTACTTCCGTCGAACTTTAATCAAATTATGTGTATGCAATACCAATAATATCTTAGCATCAACAAAATATATATCAAACATTATCAAACTATGCATTAAAACATCATCAAAATATGCGTTAATTCACAATCTAAATATGCATCAAATCAACATTAAAATATGCATCAAAATAACATTAAAATATGCATCAAATCAACATTAATATATGCATCAAATCATCATCAAAGTATGCGTTAATTCACAATCTAAATATGCATCAAATTAACATCAAAATATGCATCAAATCATTATCGAAATATGCATCAAACCATCATTAAAATGTGCATAACACATCATCAAAATATGCAACAAATTATTATCAAAATATGCATAAAATCATCATCAAAATATGAATAATATTATCCTCAAAATATGCATTAAAACATCTCAAAATATGCATCAAATCATCATTAAAATATGCATTTAAACATCATCAAAATATGCATAAAATTATTATCGAAATATGCATCAAATCATCATCAAAATATGCATTAAAACATCATCAAAATATGCATTAAAACATTATCAAAATATGCATCAAATCATCATCAAAATATGCATAAAATCATCATCAAAATATGCATTAAAACATCATCAAAATATGCATCAAATATTATCAAAATATGCATCAAATCATCATCAAAATATGCATAAAATCATCATCAAAATATGCATTAAAACATCATCAAAGTATGCATTAAAACATCATCAAAATATGCATCAAATCATCATCAAAATATGCATAAAATCATCATCAAAATATGCATTAAAACATCATCAAAATATGCATCAAATCCTTATCAAAATATGCATCATATCATCATCAAAATATGCATAAAATCATCATCAAAATATGCATTAAAACATCATCAAAATATTATTAAAATTCATAACTACTATTTTTCAATAGCATAATTCAATACTTGATATACTTTTATCATATATGTTTAGTCTTCACCCTTCTAATAAATCTATTAATTCTTCTGTGCTATCAACTTCGGTGTCCTCTGAACTGGTATCTGAATAGTCCTGAAATTTCTTTATAACATCGGAAGAAACAATAGCGCTAAAGCGTTTATAGCCCTTTATGCCTTTTAAAGAGGTAATCACATATCTATCATTTCCAATTACTTTTGTAATTTTGTAAGGTCCACTGTATTTCTCCTTTAATTTTCGCCGAACATTTATATTCCTATCTGCTGCTCCTTTCCACAACACCAAATCGTTTACTTCGTATTTAGTGGGGCATTTCCTTTTTGCGTTAAAATATTTCTGCATGTTTTTTGATGTTATCCCTATATTCGCAGATGCTTCCTGCCGATTTTGCTCAGCTGTCTGTTCGTTATCTAGCTCATTGGTTCCCATATTTGGGTATCTACTTCGACTTGCACTAAACATTAATCTATAGGGCGTAAAGCCTGTTGATGAATTTATTAAATTGTTCATCCCCCATGTTACTTTTGGAATACAGTTATCCCAATCCTTCTCATCTTCTACACTTGCATTTAAAGACTCAACTAGTGTTCTATTGTACCGTTCAACTTGCCCGTTAGCGCGAGGACATGCGACAGCATTAACAACGTGCTTAATTTGATTACTTAGGCAATATGACTTAAAATTCTTGCTTTTAAAACAGGCTCCACTGTCCGATATTATTCTTTTTGGATAACCAAACATACAAAATAAATCTGCAAATGCTTTTAGTACCTCTCGTGTCGTAGTTGTTCTAACTGGGATAGCCCAAACAAATTTTGTAAAAGAATCAACAATCATCAGTATGTAACTATTTCCAACTTTGCTTTTACAAAAAGGTCCCAGATGATCTACGTGCAAGGTATGCAAGGGTTCTGGGACTTTTTCTATTGGATGCAATTCTCCTTCAGGTTTTCCGTATTGACTCCTTTTATATAAACAATCTAAACACGCACTCACATATTTACGGATAAAACGAGTCATCCCAGAAAACCAAAAGGTATTCTTGATTATTTGCTCGCATCGTTTGAGACCCGGATGTCCAATATCATCGTGGTATTTTCTTAATATATTCCATCTTCCATACTTCGGAACTACTAGTCTTTCTTCGCCATCCTTGACAATCCTGTATAGTTTATCGTCTTTCATTTTGTATTTATTGCGAATGTCTGGATCATTATCACCTGATTGTAGCTTTTTTTTAACGATGCGAATTTTGTCATCTTGATTTTGTAAGCAAACTATCCAATCAAAAACGTCAATTACCATAACATCTACAACTTGTGGATCCTCCACAGGAAACCTGCTTAGCGCGTCAACATGGCAATGTGACTTTCCTGGCCTATGTTCAACTTCCATGTCGTATTCTTGTATAGATAACCACCATCTGGCTATCCTCGGTAGTAAATCTTTCTTTATGAACGTATAGCGAACTGCTGCACAATCTGTGATGACTTTGAAATGAATACCCACTAAATAAATTCTAAATCGTCTTAAGGATTCGACTACAGCTAAAGTTTCCAGCTCATACGAATGATATATTGCCTCCTCCTTGCTAGTTTTACGACTAAAATAGGCTATAGGTTTAAATTCACCATTTTGTTTCTGCAAAAGTATTCCAGCTAACCCTTTACTACTAGCATCGGTATGGACTTCAATTGGGCCTTCTCTACAAAATAATGAAAGAAGTGGTCGTGATGTCAGAATGTTCTTTAGCTTGTGAAACGCATGTTTCTGTAGTAAACCCCATTCCCACGTAGAATCTTTCTTAAGTAATTTATACAATTCATGCGCAATAAATAAATAAATAATAATAATAAATATTTCCAGACAGGTCACACAGCGCCATCTAATTTCCGTGCTAAGCGACGAGGCTTGTGTTACGGAAACTAGATGGTTGGTAAACTACATATTATACTTTTTTTTTTGTAAATATATACATATTATACATATAAACACCCAGACCGAGACAAATTATACAATGTACAACTTGCCCCCGGTGGGAATCGAACCCACGACCTCCCGAGTCCACGGCAACGTTTGTTACCACTAGACCACGGAGGCAGTCGTGCAATAGTTGCATAGCTTTGTACAAACTTTCTGAAGTAGCTGGTTAATCCAAGGAACATTCTGAGTTCATGAACATTCCGTGGTTCTTCATATTTAGTCACAGCTTCAATTTTCTTATTTCCTGGTCTAATTCCTTCCTCACTAATCTCATACCCCAAGTAATCTATTTTGTTTTGTAAAAAGTGACATTTTTCCAAATTTAATGTTAATCCTGCGTCTCTAACAATATCCAAGACTTGTTTTAAAAGATTTAGACCTTCCTTTTCGGTATTTGTTGGAAGTAATAAGTCATCAATATATGGTAGTACTTTGTCATATCTTAAGGAAGAAAATATTTTATCCATCAATCGTTGAAAAATAGCTGGCGAGTTTGTTAATCCAAAAGGCATTCGTAAAAATTCGTAATGACCATCCGGTGTTACAAAGCCTGTTTTATGTATAGATTCCTTGGCAACTGGGATTTGATAAAACCCTTGAGACATATCTAAGCTTGTGAAGTACTTTCTTCCGCCAAGCTTCTCGATTTGTTCTTCTATGATCGGGAGAGGATACTTATCCTTGACAGTAATATTATTAAGCTTCCTAAAATCAACACACATTCTAAAATCTCCGTTCTTTTTTCGTACTAAAACTATTGGACTAGAATAAGAAGAGGAAGATTCTCTAATAATCCCATTATCTAACATGTCCTTTATTTTCTCTCTCACAATGGACTTCTCACCGAATGCAAGTCTGTAGGGCCTATAACATACTGGTTTATCCGAAGTTAATTCAATTTTTAACTCGACCTTATTAGTTACGCCAAGTTCACCGGTATCTACCGAAAAACAATCTGAGTACGCATGTAAAATCTCTGATAAACCATGCATAACCTCCGAATCTTTTGAACCGCAATTAATCTTTGTCACGTCGATATTCATAATAGAATCAATTGATTCTCCCTTTCCAACTGATGTTGGGTGCATTCTTCGGAATTCATCGACGATACTACCGCGAGCTAAAACCTGGTCTTTCCTAAATCTTAATTCTTGTGAACCTAAATTAATAATTAACAAGGATTTTATTGGGAAGCAATGTATTGATGATGGAATAATGTATTTGTTGCCTTCGTACGAGCATATAAGAGTGTCAATGAATAATGAAACTGGTTCTACAAACTGATCGACAGACAAAGTATCTATGAATAAAGAAGAATATGGCGGGACAATTGTTTCATTGCAACAGTAAATTTTTATCTTTTCTATATCTACAATTGTACTTATTTTATTTATTTCGAATTCATTAGTATTATTATGTTCCAAAGTTACTGTGGTACCAGTTATTGTAAGTTTGCAACGCGGATTATTTAAAATAGGTTGTCCTATGAACACTTCTACTCGATTCAATAAAATGTGAGTAATGATTGCATCAGAAACTATTTTGAAATTATCGATTACAAATTCCAATGAAACCTTGCCGCATGCCTTAACTGGAGATCCACTAAAACCGCTAATTAAAATGTTACACGGTTGCCTCGATAGCACACCTAGTTTACGAGCACAATCGTAAGTGATCAAGTTAACTTGAGCCCCTGTATCTAAATATGCAGCAACTTCAATACCATTCAAGATGATTTTTTTGAAATAACAATCATTTACCTGTATTTTTATATTATTGACAGTTTTGTTTTTAAAACAGTTCTCAGTGCGGTGATTAGTTTTTCCACAATTGCCGCATTTTACCAAACTAGAGGGCTTTAAACAAAATCGAGATGTGTGGCCGGGCTCATTGCAATTATAACACACTAAACTCCGTTTGTCTCTTACTACGCGACTTATTTCAGTTGTGGAACTCGTGTCATACTGCTTATAATTATGGTATCTAGAATGTTTTGATGGTATTGTCCTTCTATCATCATTCATACAAAGAAATTGCGAATATAATTCTCCTGGTGCTTTGTAATTACCAGCTGTAGCAGTAGTTCTCAAGTGAAAGGGCAATCCTTCTATAATGCAGGAGACAGCCTTTTGCCCCGATATTTCGCATTTATTCAACAAACTACTCTTTGAGTAGAAGTAATGAGTCATTGTTTCGTTTAAAGCTTTCTTTCTAGCTAACATTTCTTTTAAAACTTCAGCAAAATCTACATTTTGTGGAAATGCCTCTAATATCATTTCCTTCCATTCGTCCCATGTAAATTCGTAACTATTCAGAGAGCCATGCCATAATTTAGCTAGCCCTGTGAGACGAGCTTGCATGTAATAACTCTTAACACCATCGCTCCAACAGTGTATTGCGCCTAATTGCTCAATTTTATTGAGCCATTGTACTGCCTGTATTTCAGATATCTCAGGATCAAATTCGGGTATAATATCTGGCTTCACAATAAGATTGGGATAACATGGACTAGACATACCCGACCTTCCGAAAGATACATAACCCTTATTAACGTCAGAGCCCGAATTAGTCGAAAGAGTTGAGTTACGCGGCCGCTGCGGTCCCCAGCGCTCTCTGCTTCCACCCTCTCTACTGGTGGCTCGTAAATCGCGTCGCTCAGCATGGCCGCGCTGCCACATAATTGGACTGCGCGACCGACTACGGCTGCGAGAATCCATAATCCCACTTCTGAAAATTGTTAATATAATACATTAAACCTAACCTACATAATAAGGACACTAATAATAACTGCAAATAAAAGGCGTTGTATTACTTTTAATTGTCATTTTAATGCACTTCAAAATCATTTTTCCTGAAGGAGAAGAAGTGGTAAGAAACTCCTTCAGGCCTCTTACATTTTTAACATGTTAGTTTTATAATTAAATTAGGGTTAAACATTGTATGATTACTCGTTACTAAATTTCACAAAAACTAGAAGTTAGAAATAAGATTTAAGACTCTTTACAAAATTCACGTACAATTAAAGGCTATAAAGATTATCTAATTTTTAATTTACTAATGTTACGACTTTAGGAGCCCAATGAATACTCATCTGCTGCTTTCCAGTGATGTATGATGTGTTTTCAACGATGGAATGTCCGATGGGTTCTTCGATGTCGTCTCTCTGGCTGCCTCAGTTAAAAAGTCCCAAGAACCACAGTCTCGTTCGTTTTATCCAAACTTGTGTGGGGGAAAACGCGCGCTGCTCTCCGATTGGCTGACCCAACATCACGCGATTAGTGACAAGAAGCTTTCAGGACTTCTAGGAGTCGACCAGATGGAGCAGACAGTAGATTTGCATGTTAAATAATCATAGCATGAAGTCTAATCTTTACAATCAGTCGAGGTTTAAGAATTATTCGCATAGTGGTTTCGCGCCTAAAATTTGCCGCTTCCTTATTGGATTTCAACTTAAGCAGTGCCATCTGTTGAGGCATATTGCTATTAAAACCATTAAGGCAAATATTTCTTATGCTTATTCAGCCTATTTTTGAGGCAATGATAATTTATGCCATTAAAAATCTAAGTCATCTTGAATTATTACTAAATTATTATTGCTATGCTTATCTATTTATGCTTATCTTCACACTATGGTGAATTGCACAGATTATAATATAGGAAACAGATGGCAATCTTCATAGACTAGATAGTTCATAGACTTCATAGTCTGAGTGTCAGTTCAAAATTAGAGACAAACGTATGTATTATTTATTTTTACAAATTTCTCGTTAAGGGAAAATAAAAGGCCAGTACTGTTTTAAACTTTTTTTAATACTAATTTTAGTTTGGTGACTCTACAATAAAAGCTACTATTTATCTATGCAAGCTCATAGATGAACAGCAGTTCAATTATAGATTCTACACCGAACTAAAAATAAAATATAACCTTAAATACAATAAGAAGTTTAAATTTCTTTGGAATTAGATTTTTTCTAATTTTCATTAGACTACTCTTAATAATTGATCTATTTATTAATATAGATAGATTGGGGTGTATCACTAACTTTTTATCACGATAGATGGCGCATCATAGATGGTACCTAATAGAACTGTCAGTTGCATAGAAAACTTGTATTTTTATTAGGAAATTTATTATTTTCTGGATATATGGCCGAAGTGAGCAGCTTTTAAATGTACAAATCGAAATATCCAAGCGAAATCAAAAATATTGCGATCTCAAAATTGCCGGTCTAATATTTTTTTTCTTTTCTTCATTTTAAATACGGTGTTTGCTTTCCTAATTCGTCGTTAAGGTAGGTAACGTTAAGTTAAAATTATTTTTTCTGTTATAAAAATAAAAAACTACAAAAACATTTAAAAAATGATCCGTCACCAGTGTAAACAAGGTACCAGTGCCGCTAGCGGCATCTACAATAAGCTTTGCCTGATACACCTATACATGATGATAATGAAATGAACCATAGACAACACAAGTTTCTACTAAAAAAGAGTGTGAGTAAAAATAAAAAGTTTTTGATTAATAGAAGAAATATACAGAATTAACCATGTCGGGAAATGTGGAATTGTTTACAACGAAAATGCGAAAAGCTACGCGTCAGGTGCATTCGGTTAGCGACGCTTTAGTTAATGCAAAATTTGCATTAGGTAAGAACGACATTTTTTTGCTAAAGGCAAAGGTTGCTTGTTTATCGTAATTTTCATTTACAGTAGGTATTGTGACAAAATTTGCTGAATAAATACAATCATAATATCCGCAGCCTACTTTCATAATAGGTATGTTTATTGTATATGAGCTACGATTTGAATAAGCGTCCCGGCATTAGCATAATACCTATGTTAGCATTGTCATCTTCAAATTTTGATAATCTGAATTCAAAGGTAGAAATCAGGACAGTTCAGTATAAATCCAAGTCGCACTATAAGAGCAGTAGGTTGATGTCATACATACTGAAATCAAGGCTGACCTAGCAACAATTAGGTTCTTATAGTGTTTAAATTTATAATGGTTAAAATAAACAATACCAAAGTACTTTAGTATAACCTTTGGTGTGCAGTGGTAGTGTGAATGAGCAACAAGGAAAAGGGTAATGAATCTTGAAGAAGAAAAAGAGATGTGATGATTGTGCGCCTTATTGCCTCAGAAAGGGAAATTGCATGAATGTGTATGTATGTTTTTTGGTTATAGAAATTAATTTGGAGTAGTATTTTGCGCCTGCGCCTGTTAGCTACTGGAATCAGACACTCCTGACTGACATCAGTCTCTAACACTATGCTGTTAAGCTCAGTCGGGCATGACGGCAATTTGATTCTGATCTTAAAATATGTGGATACACTTTACTGGGTTTATCAGCATGAATGGTGGATATTTCCTCTTCACGGCAGACTAGGCAAATTACCACCATCATACTGCCTACCACCTTTTGTTCTTGTTGTAAGTATCTGCTATTTCGTACTCATCAAATGCCTATTTTTACTTCCAAGGAGCACTAATATTGTAAGCTTGCCATGGTGATATTTATATAAAAATTACACAGCTTGTAACAAAGAAAGCTTGAAATAAAGATATTTTAACATAAGTTTTACCTATTATTCCAGCGTTAAGGGATGAGACAGTATGGGGTGGAGGATTGTTCGTCTTTTACCACGTTTTTGCCTTCATAGAAGACGCTAAAGACCGTCTCAATATGCCAGAGTTAAACAGCCTATTTGTGAATAAAGTTCTTTATAGGTAAGTTTATGGTTTATAAAAAGTTTTTCATTAATTTCATCACAACCATATCCTTTCTGGGGTGGTCAAAAATCACACTTATAAAGAAGATTTATTTATTTGATGGTCATAACAAGATAAAAGTCATACTAAAATACAAACAACTAAGATCTGGACTTCATTTCAAAATATGAGCATACAGCTTTCCACTTCTTCAACCATTAATGCTAAGGTTAGGGGATGGTTTCTTAAACATATTAGAGTAGTTATACATATAAGAATGAGAAAAGGAGGTTATTCAAAACCGACCCAGTCACAATTTATTAGTGCAATGCATTGAATAAAAATATAATACATTTGTTTCATTATTATAGGGATTAATTATTGAAAAAAACGTAATTGTCAAAGTTAATGTCATAAAATAAAATAATACCAGGTAAAATTAATTAGGAGTAAGTATTATCAATATTTGACATATGTATATATGTTGAATAGTTAATTTTTTTCGTTACTGGTATTAGGTACCTAATCAAGTGAAATTAGGATCTATTCTTAGAATCTCTTGGATATTTTTCTTAAGGTCCACAAGCCTGGAGTCAAATATGTTGATTTATTGTTTAAAGAAACGGCACATTCTAACCAACTTTACTAAAGGCCTATCGTGACAAGTGGCAAGCTGGTTGATGTCTCTAGCATACCAGACTTAAGAAATATCACAACTAAATTTAATAAATTATTGTGTCCTGATCAGATCGAACTCTGTACTATGCATCTAATTTATGGACTTTACCGCTAGTCCATGGATATCAGAGAGATTTCATGAATAGTGGTACTGCTATATTGACCTGTATTCTTTGCAATAAACAATTTTAAAGGACAATTAGTAAAATGTTTCCACCCTCTTAACTCATTTCAAACACTTGCTGTTTAAGCGTCTACTACATATAATATATTTTGACTATTGCAAATTTAATTAATAATTACTGTATCAAAATAAGGATTATATATAGCAATGATGATAGTGTAGGTGTGTCTCTTAAATCTTAAAAATGACAGTTCAACCCCCCATTAATTTACACCACTACCGTTCCTAAGCTTTGGGGTTAACAGAAGTCGTTGGTCTGGATTCTACTAACACCAACTTGTGGAATTGTTAATAAATTGTCATTAGAAGTTGACATCAGACCCTCGCCAACTCATCTGAGTGTAAGCCATATTTTTCAGAAAATTCTGGAAGACACATCTCTAACAGTGGAGGTCTAGGACTCTAAGCACCTAACTGTGTTGATGATGATATATAAACCACGGGATGACACAGATAGGGATGACCAGATAGACATATGGCCTGAGGATTGTCACTGGTAGGGATGGATAAGAGTGGCAGCAGATTGTGTGAAATGGTGATGAAAGGCGTATTATATATATATATATATCCAGCAGTGGAGAGATGATAATAATCTAATAACAATTAAATTTAATGGTTTTTCAATATTTCCAGGAAAAAAGCCTTTGAATCAGACTTAACTCATTATTTGGGTGCAGAATGGAAAACCCAAGAAAAATCTAAAGCTTTAGTACAATATTTGGATCATTTGAAAGACCTAGAAGTGAACAGGCCACAACTATTGATGGCCTATTTCTATCATTTGTACCTGGGTTTATTGAGCGGTGGACAAATTCTGGCCAAAAAGCGAAAAATGTTTGGAGACAGTGAGTTTTTTTACTTAACTTTGTAAAAAATGTGTTTTATAATTTTAAAATATAATGTCGGATTAATATTCTTGCTAAAAAAGAAACAGAAGGGTTAAGTATATACAATATTAATTCTAGTAAATTTGAATGTGTCATTAAAGTATTTAATTTAATTGCTTTTTCTTAACAGTAATATCACTATTGTATTGAATATTGTAAAACAGTTCATTATTGTATCTGAACAGACCTGTGCGAGGGCCTACACTGATATTATCGATGATTGTGCTAAATATTGTAGAAAAATAATAAAATCTTGTAAAATTTTATATTCTATGCACCATGAGCTTTATTAAACAATTGAATGATGATTGACGATGATTTAAAATTATTAAAAAAGCATAAGAGCTATGATTCTGTGCGGTTAAAATTTGTGCAACTTGATCGTCATTGTCAGCTCGTGATTTCAGTCGCAAACGTTTGGGATGCGGTTTTACTGGGAATTGAACCTGCTACCATGCGAGGCCGCAACAGTATATGTAATGACAAAATTATTATTATTAACCTATACTATATTACACAAAAAGAAACTTTGTCTGCATCTATGTCTGTCCATCTTTCATGCCTTTATTACTGAACCGATTTTGATAAAAATTGGCAGAAATTATACTTAAAATTCAAGAATGGATATGGGGTGTCGACAATAGGCTGGTTTAAGAAAAGGAGGACTCTTTTTTTTTTTATTGTGCGATAATACGCTCACCATCCACCATTCTACTTCTCTCCCTACCCAACGAAATACTGTATGATTCCGTTAATGCCCTCTTGGAAGCTCATTCAATAAATGTATTGATGGCAGACTAAAGGAAGAGCAAAGTACGAAAACTCAATGCAAACTTAGCTCGATCCTTGGCGTTGCATTAGACTGGAAAATTCTTATGATTACATTTTAACATCTTTAAAGGATTCGCAAATTCTATTCAATAAAAGTAATTCTTATTAAACTTACGGTTCTGTTGGAATCAAATATCATCATTTATCATTACAGCCTCCTATACCTCTATTGTTGGAGATGGGCCTTCCAGAACATATATCTGGAGAATTTGGCATACACTCTCCACGCTCGCCTGACGCCTTGCCAAGGATATGATGTCATTTTTATTGTCAATTTATTAACAATTCCACAAGATGGTATAAGTGGAACCGGGACCGACTGCTTAATGTGCTCCATGGCACGGCAACAGTGGTGTTGTAAATCTATGACAAATGTATGTAAGTGCATTTCTCATTGGTACATGCCGGGTGGGTTTGAACCGACCTTCGTAGGATTTAAGGAACACGTTTATACAACCGAGCCACCACTGCGCCTTGTAGTCGAACAAATATGAACTCACAGTAGAAATGATAAGGAATTGACTCTAGACTTAGCTTTATGCAGTGGAAGTTGGTGCGAGACGAATTCCTGCAAAAACTTTGTACCACTTACTGAATTATTTGGGCCTATTCGGGTCTGCTGTTAATACATTTATGAAATGAGCCTCCAAGACTGCATTGGCAGGATCATACAGTATTTGGTTGAGTAGCGGAAGAGAGCCACCTTTTTATACCAGCCTGTTGCAAGCCTGAGACACCATTCTTCTCCTCTCTCTTCCCCACATGAAGGATCCAGCACCCACACTGAATCCATAAATAACTAGGAATTTTGTCGTATCATCACAACCGTTTCTCTTCCGGGTTGATCAGAAAGCGGATTGGCCTTTAGCCCACTTTACTATAGGCCAATCATGACAAGTGGTAAGCTCTTTGATGTCTCCAGCGTACCAAACTCGAGAAATATCACAAATAAATTAAGTGTTAATTAAATGTATTTATTTACTTTAATAAATATTTTTGTGTCCCAACCAGGAATCAAACCCTGTACCCCTGAGTCTAAATCCACAGACTTAACTGCTACCAAGGCAGTTTATACATAAACTTGCATTAATCCATACCTGATCATGCCTTCTTTACATACTTCTTTTCCATATTATTCGTAAAATTAAAAAAATATATTTTTTTTTTTTTTCAGAAAACATCACATACAAAGATCAGTTGACAGATTTCGATGGTCACGACATTTCCCAGCTAAAAACAGAAATCCGAGCATCAATGAACGAAATAGCAGAAAACTTCTCCAATGAAACTCTGGACGCATTCTTAGAGGAAAGTAACCGAGTTTTTTTTTTAAATAATACTATTGTCAATTCTATTAGCGGCCAGAATCAAGTTGTTAGGAATATGTTATATAAAATTTCTTTTGTTGGGTGTTTTGTTATAGGTATTGTTATAGCTTTGAAAATGCATAAGTGATTTATTTATTCATGTTTTTAAAGTTTATTTCATGTTTTCGACCAAGTTATTGCGTTCAAAAATTTGAAAATTTGCCAAAAACATTGCTATTTTTATTAAAATTTATTTATTACAATACAGATTGACTTTAATGTAAATCAACTTTATAACTTGTCCTAATAATACTAAAATACATTTACACCGAAATACCTCAAGTATAGCTTTGCCTAGTTCTCTTCGTTCCATTCAAATTTTTCGTTCCTCTAACAAGATGAACGAAATGAATGGTTCATCAAATGATGCGTGTGTTCTCTAAATAACGATATGCAGACAATTAGGGTTAAATTCACAGTTAAATTAAATTTTAAGCCAAATTATAAGAAGTTATTGTTATTTATTTATTTGCTATAAGGTTTATCTTCTCTATATATCTATATATATATAAATCTTATCTTTATATATCTCTTCTTAACAAAAACTTAATCTTAACTAAATTAAATCACTTTTTTAGTATTATAATTGATGACACACAGCCAAGTAAAACTCTTAACAATCATATTAAACTTTGGATATTGCTGGAGATGATCAAACCATCTAAACAAATAAATATAGTTCTTTACTAAAATATTTCTTAATCATATCCTAATTAAACTTTTAAACAAAAACAATCTTTCTTAATCATATCCTAATTAAACTTTTAAATAAAAACAATCGTTTGTTAATCATATCCTAATTAAACTTTTAAACAAAAACAATCTTTCTTAATCATATCCTAAGGCCGCGTTCGTGTTATAGCATTTCCAACATTTCGTAGCAACTTCATAAACCAGCGCGAAATGTCGTTTTTGTTAAGAAATACCACTTTTTTAACAATGCTAACATTTCTTAAATGAAACGAGCGGTGATGCTACTTTTTGACAAGTGTTTTCGTTCATGTTTTATCATACCCTGGCATCCAATACACGTGATATTATTATGGTCTTTGAATTTATTACATAAAATCGTTTAATATACCTTTTTAACAAATATAATAGAAAACTATAAAATATATAAAAATGGTAAACGATCAATTTGACATCTGTCAAAAAGTAACATCAATAACCCTCCTTTCAACACGGTACTGACATACGGAAATTAGCATCAAATGTTAGAATTTTCATTAAACGAACGACTTGTGCTAAAAAAAGTGGTATTTTCATGCTAACATTTCTTAAAACGAACGCGGCCTAATTAAACTTTTAAACAAAAACAATCTTTGTTAATCATATCTTAATTAAACTTTTAAACAAAAACAATCTTTCTTAATCATTATTAATTTAGGTAGAAATACCTTCTTATAAAAAAACATCGATATCAGTGTCAAAGTAATAATACTCTCGATTGTTTTCTTTTTTCAGTAATGGCATTAAAAGAATAGAAATTATTTGCTCAAATTCAACGTGAGATACTTTTTTGGCATTATTACGTACCGAACTCAAGAAAGTTACTAAGATTTCTCCGTCATCGTCATCGACACCTGTCTGACAGGTGGCAACATATCTGTAATTGACTTTTTTTGTGTAGGAACTTTCATTAATAAATATAAATATTCCAGGGGATATTAAATTAGGATGTATGTTTTCATTGTCTTGACTATACGACTTGCTTTGACTTCAACAGTAAGTTTTCGCGCAGTCTGTTGACGATCAGAAATCGTCATTAAATCGTCCTCATCAGATGATGAAGAGTTATAAATGGTTTTATAAATGCTCTGTTCCTTAATTTCAGTACATCTTGTACATCCTCTATGTCCATAAACTCGTTCGGTGTAGATTCCCTTAAATGTATATCCGTATTTATGGGTTTAACTATTGGATACAAACTACCAGATAACGCTGACATTTTCAGCTCCTTCATATCGGTATAATTTAATTGTAATTTCTGGGCCTTTTTGCCATCTAATATTTGTAATATTCATGATCGGGGTATGGCATCTAAAGTTTTCGGAACCAAGTTTTTTACGTTAGCGATGTCATCATCAGGAATTTCTTTTACAAAGAAAGCAGACTTAGTGAATACATTAACAAAGTCTGAGGCTGTTATAATATCTGTATTAACACATGTCTGTCAGCAGTCCTTTTAAGAGTCCCACCTTCGCCGTCCATAGGTCCTTTTTTTTGTTTCATGTTTTTTTTCTAACATATTTTAATGATAGCATAATTTAAATCGTGCTCGCGAACTGTATCGGGAACGATTTATCGATAGTAGACCCCCTCACTGAACATCGACGGCTGCGTTGTTTACTCTTTAATTTTACTAAAATAGGATTTGCACAAAAGTGAAAGTAATATTCTTTTATTATTATTTTGGGGTATGTTATACAGCGTTACTACGGTTCTAAAGGCAATGTCATATCAGGAATTAAAATACAAATTTCACTCTTACGCGGTGACCAATGGGAAATAAACGCGAGACCACGCCCATATAGGCCAGGAGCTCGTGAACCTTCCGTGACGTACTTTTCGTAGTACTCTTATTTTAATTTTACTATTTTAGGAAAGTATCATCACTACCATATAAACCTTTTCGGGGTGGTCAGAAAACATTCTATTTTTTAAGGAGCGAGTTTACCCAACTTTACCATAGGCCCATCATGACAAGTGGCTCGTCGATGTCTCTAGCGTACCAGTCTCCAATTTTAGTGATTGACATAAGTGTCCAGTAATTTCCGTTTTGATGAAATGAGGCGTTGTCATGGTGTATGTCTGTGGTAATCGTTTGAAGTTAGAGGGAGATTCTCTGGTGAGAGCACACTCGTCGGCTTTATTGTCAGTAAATAATCATGAATAGCAGACAAGTATTCTCCTCGAACTCCGTCACTTTCAAATGTAGTCATTTCTTTTTTTAGTATTTTATCAAAATATTTCAATTTTTTAGAATGGTACACGTGGTTTCTTGCTGGATTTGTAATTGTAATTCTTCCTGTAATGTCAAATCTTTCTTTAGTGATGGTGAATCTATGTTCCTTTCTACTTTTCGATCATTTTGAATAATAACTCTTTCTTTTTTTTTACATTTTGAAAATTTATTCGAAGTAATATACAAACAATATAAAATAATTACAATATTATTAATTAACCTAAAAAATAAACTAAATCTAAATAACAAATTAAATATACTAAAATTTTTAGCAACCTTAACCTTACAATATAAAAATTTCCTCCAGGCCATTGTCCAGTGGCATGGTGCCCAAAACACTGGCAGCATTTCCTCGTTGAATTTAGATACTAATCTTTTCAGCGAGGAAGCTGCCAGCCCGTGGGTCACCAGAGACATCGACTAGTTTTTTTGATATTTCTTTAAATAACGTTTTTGCCTCGAGGCCCCACGGTCCCATGGTTTCAACGGCAAAGGCCACAAATATATAATCATTGCAAATGTTTATATATTTGCGGCGCTTGGCGTTTTGAGCTTGTTCTGCCGCCGCACCAGCTCTGACAGTAGTTCCTTGAAGATGGGAAGTTGCTAGCGTGTCTACACATGTGACGTCCCACACTAGTGATTTTCCCAAATTCCAAGGAACTAAGGTCTTGCCATCATCTCTAAATAAGCCCGTGGGTTCTAAGGTGGCTGGAATAGAGATGGAGGCAAAAGATCTGAAATCTAATTATTGATAGAGCTGTGGCGGTAGAAGCAGCCGGCGCTTTTACAACAAGATAGACAACTTTTTCTTAGATTTTTCTCATTCCTAATCGTATGACTTTTTTCTTTGACATAGTAAATATATCATCATTTCGGTTTAAATTTTCATAATATTTCATTGGATTTTGTAAGTATATTACATATATTTTGTAAGTAACAGTGCGGCGTTCTTTAATCCTTGTACGTAGTGCTTCATATAATTCAGTACTTAACGCCGCAACTTCTCTAAAACGTTTACTAAAAAATGTTAAATATTTTAATGGTCATCTGATGGCTGTTTTTTTTTTTTAAACTATGGTAAGTACTATCGATATAATATGTATTGCCAAACCAAAGATGGTAGGACCGAGCGAATCGCCCTGTTGGTAACCATATGTTAAAAAAATATTTTTAAATCAGAAGAATTGCTATAACATTGCCAAAGATAGCTGAAATTTTCTATGGTATGTTGTTTAACTTGCTCCAACATAGCACCTCTATCTGAAATGCCTTGCGGGTCATCTTGTTAAAAAAATGTTTACTAAAAACTGTTAAATATTTTAATGGGCATATGATGACTGTTTTTTTAAAACTATGGTAAGTACTATCGATATAATATGTATTGCCAAATCAAAGATAATAGGACCGAACGAATCGCCCTTTTGGTAACCATACATACATATCTTCACGCCAGATCCCTTGCGGGGTAGGCAGAGACAATTGAGCGCCATTTGACACGATCACGACATACTTCTTTCGCTTCGTCGACATTCATTAACCTCTTCATACATGCCCTTTGGTTACGAAGACTTTTTAATGCACCTTCAGTCAGTGTTTTATTTATTTGATCGTGATATGTGAGTCTCGGTCTGCCAGGGCCTCTTTTACCCACAACTTTCGCATTATATATCTGGTTCGTCAATCTTTCATCGCTCATCCTTTCAACATGCCCGAACCATCGTAGCATGCCTTTCCTTATTTTTGTCCCTATGCTTTCCTTCATACCAACCCTTTTCCGTATTTCGACGTTACGTATGCGGTCCGCCAAAGTGACGCCACATATCCGCCGCAACGACCGCATTTCTACTGCATTAACCCTACTCTCATGCGTATTCTGACGTATCCACGTCTCGCTTCCATACATCAGTGTTGGTACCAACATGGCATTGTGTATGGCGAGCCGAGCTTTGTCACTGACATTTCGACTGCCGATCAGTGACCCCAGGGCACCGTTAACACTATTTCCCGCGTTCACTCTTCTTTCAACGTCCCTATCGTACTTCCCATCCGCAGTGAAAACACTGCCCAGATATATAATTTCATTTACTTGTTCTAGAGTTTCATCATCAATCTTTATCGTCACGGTTGTCATCCTTCTTCTTTCAAACACTAGTACCTTGGTTTTTCTCGCATTCAAACGGAGTCCTTTTTCTGCACATCCCTCCTTCATTCTTGTGACTAGTGATTGCAGTTGTTGTTCGGACGATGCCATAAGAACAGCATCATCTGCATAAAGCAGGCAGTTCACCACTTGATCACTCATCTTTATCCCACAGTCACTCTCTCTCACTCTTTTTAGGCATTTGTCGAGATATAGAGTGAATAATCTAGGAGAAAGCACACAACCCTGTTTGACGCCCATTTGGGATTCAAAGCAAGGCGACATACCTCCCTCCACCCGCACACAAGCTTTGCAGCCCTTGTACAGGGACTGTATAGCTTGTAGCAGTTTGTCATTCACTCCATACTCCGGCAATATGTCCCAAAGCTTCTTTCTTACAACTCTATCAAAAGCCTTTTCCAAATCCACAAAAGCACAGAAAACCTTCTGGTTTAAGGCCAAAAACTTCTCTGTGATATTGCGGAGCGAAAAGACTTGGTCAGTGCATCCTCTTCCAGGTCTAAAGCCTCCTTGTGCCTCCCATAAAAGACCTTCAGTCTTCTCTTGCAAGCGTTTCGTGAGAATCTTGCCATACATCTTGCTCGCCAAACTGATCAAACTAATCGCTCGGTAGTTGGCACAACCATATGTTAAAAATTGTTTTTTAATTCGGAGGAATTGCTATAACATTGCCGAAGATAGCTGAAAATTTCTATGGTGTGTTGTTTAACATGCATCAACATGGCACCTCTATCTGAAATGCTTTTAGTGACATTTTTTTGAATATGCTTACTAAAAACTGTTAAATATTTTAATGGGCATCTGATGACTGATAATAGTAATTACTATCTTTTCAAAGCGCCCTTGGATACTTTTTGGTAAATTTTTCTTCCACTGTAATGAGACTGCGGGTCGATGAATCTTCTATGGTCACCATATCATACAGCTTCGTATCAGTTTCCAGGTTTGTTATCTTTGCACTTCCTCAATTTGGTTTAGGGTTCATAAGCCCTATCTGAGGTTTTTTTTTTTACGGAAACTTACTGGCCTCAATCTACTTGTTAATGATCGTCAACGTTCGCTTCGGGAACACGGCCAACACGTGAAACCTGGAAGCTATGTTACGGCTCTCCGACTCGTCCACCCTTCTCTCGAATCACGTCGTCGGAAGCAAAAGCTCTTCGTCAGGTTGGGGTGGGGGAGAGGCAGGAGGAGGAATAGCCACATTCCTCAACTTCTTTATCTCATCCCTCGCAGCCATCTCCTTGCTGAGATCTCCGTTTTCGGCGTTCAATCGAGCGTTCCCCGCCCGAAGCCTTCATCTCCGATCATCTTCTTCGATTTTGTCGGAGACCGTCCGGCACCGCAACTCGTCAAAGATCACCGTCATGTAGACAACCGCCTCGCAAAGGGCCTGGACGTATGTGCCCTTTAGGTAGGACTCGACTTTCGTCTTTGTGAGGGCCATCGGCATTCGGGCCCTCAGTAATCACTTCGTCATCTTGGAGACTTAATTCTTCGCCGCAAGCTAAAGCTCTTGCTGCTTTTGCTTGAGTTAGGCCTCATTGGCTTTGATCCCCTTCGCGCGCTTAGTACGGCGAGGGACAGTTTTGTCCCGCGAGAGCCTTCCGCTCGGTCCCTCCCGTGCAGTGACGGGGACTTCCACCAAAACGTAGTCATCGCTGCTGCTGCAGCCGGTCGCTGCGCGTGCACACGCGGCCACTTTATCCCACTCCTAATTTGGGACTTTCTTGAATTCTTTTTTATTCCCACGAGTAAAAATTTACTCATAACATTTATAGTGTCGCTAACGGCAGATCCACCGCTCTACCGCAGGATCCCCGTCGCGGCGGCACTATATGAGTACACTTAATGCTGATATTTTGAAGTAGTTTTAATTATTTATTTATTATAATCTAGAATATATTTTTTTAAATATTTAAATATTTGGACTCGTAGGTACCGGGTTCGATTTCTGGTCGGGGCACAAAAATATTTATTAATGTAAATAAATACATTTAATTAATATTTAATTTATTTGTAATTTTTCTCGAGTTTGGTAAGCTGGAGACATCGACGAGTTTGCCACTTGTCATGATTGGCCTATAGTAAAGTTGGCTGAATGTGAATCCGCTTATTTATAAGCGTGGATTCTGGCCACCCCGGAAAGGAAATGGTCATGATGTACTTTTTTTTTTAATAATAAAATAATTACCACTTGCTTATTAGCTTAGATACTAGCTTTAATTATTTTTGAATTCATTTTATTTTAAGTATTAAAAAGGTTTTTTGAAAAAAAAAATGCTAAT
This sequence comes from Tinea semifulvella, assembly GCA_910589645.1. Classification (NCBI taxonomy): domain Eukaryota; kingdom Metazoa; phylum Arthropoda; class Insecta; order Lepidoptera; family Tineidae; genus Tinea; species Tinea semifulvella. The sequence goes on from OU342604.1 coordinate 6,285,722, forward strand.
ATTGGAGTGCCATTATATCCTAAATTCTGTTTTTGAGCCCGCAACCATATAACTGCGCATGTTTTTTTTTTTAGTGTATTTAGTTAATAGTTTACATAGGCAGGTACTAAAAGTTACACAATACACTTAAATGGACTTTTTAATAAGGTTGTTGGCTACAATGTTAAATGAATTGAACGAACTGATTGAATCAATGAATGCCATTTTACTGCATAGACCTGAATGTTATACGATTTTCTGATGTTCCAATTTTGACTACATCGTATTTTGCTAGATGCTGGAAATCTTCAGGTGCTTTCTTAGTAATATTGGGAAGGATATTAATAGAATATTCCCGGTGTGGGGTAGGGGAGGGCTGTGTCTCCTCTCCGATCTTTATTGTATTTTCTCTTTCCAAATTTTATTTTATCAATTTGAACTATCTTTCCGGGGCCACCAATTTTCTCAGTCATCATCATCAGCCTGTATCTCTCCACTGCTGGATGTAGGCCTCCCCTAAGGCTCGCCACTTAACGCGATCTTTCGCTACCCTCATCCAACCCCCACCAGCGACCTTCTTTAATTCATCTGTCCATCTGGCGGGGGGTCGTCCCACTCTGCGTCTTCCCGTACGTGGTCTCCACTCTAGAACCCGTTTGCCCCATCGATCGTCGGTTCTGCGGCAGATGTGTCCGGCCCATTGCCACTTCAGCTTGCTAATTTTAAAAGCTATGTCAGTAACTTTCGTTCTCTGACGAATATCAACGTTTTGAATTCTATCCATCAGAGATACACCAAGCATAGCTCTCTCCATGGCTCGCTGAGCGACCTTGAATTTATGGACCAGACCCACTGTTAGTGTCCACGTCTCTGCTCCATACGACATTACCGGGAGGACGCACTGGTTATTAATTTTCTCAGTAGTTACCTGTTAAATTCCAACTTTTCTCTTGGAAAAACGCCATTCTCGTAAGAGTCTGCTTATGAAATCTGCAGTGTAACACCCTAAACATTACTGGTAATGGCAAATGTACATAAGAAACGTTATTCCTCATTGGTACCATTGAACCGACCTTTGTAGGATTTAAGGTAGGCGTTCTTACTACCGAGCCACCACCGCGCCTATCCAGTTATACACGGTGTAAACTCTACTGATCATGAGCATAAACATGCTTTCTTTTTGACACTTTTTGTTGCGATGTAGAAGGTACCATCAGAAGTAGAACTAGGGTAGGGTAGCGAGAAAGCTTTCTCAAAAAAAAAAAAAAAATTGGTCGGTTCGGTTTGTACCAATGAGAAATATTCTTTTCTTACGTACCGTCTCCGTGGTCTAGTGGTAACAAACGTTGCCGTGAACTCGGGAGGTCGTGGGTTCGATTCCCACCGGGGGCAAGTTGTACATTGTATAATTTGTCTCGGTCTGGGTGTTTATATGTATAATATGTATATATTTACAAAAAAAAGTATAATATGTAGTTTATCAACCATCTAGTGTCTGTAACACAAGCCTCGTAGCTTACCACAGAAACTAGATGGCGCTGTGTGACCTGTCTGGAAATATTTATTTATTTATATTATAAAAAAAAATAAAAAAAATGTCGTTTACAACACACCGTTCCCTTGTCTCGGAGAGCACGTTAAGCCGTCGGTCCCGGTTACACTTATACCAACTTGTGGAATTGTTAATAAATTGTCATTAGAAAAGTGACATCAGAACCTCGCCAACCAGTCTGGCCACCGTGGCGATTGTAGGCCAAATTTTCCAGAATTTCTATGACTTTCCGTTCTAGGGGCTGTGATGATGATTATGATAATATTTTGTTTTTTCTCGGCCAGGAATCGAACCCAGCGTTTTACAGCTTTAACCGTAACCATGCCAACGCCTCCCATTTTCTGGGCCCCTTACCGCCCCCGTCACGGCGTCCAGCGCCCACAAGATTGTTCTATATGAATCAAAATTTAAAATTTGCTTGTGTTAAGTTTCCACACCCTGAACGAACACTATTGCGTTAACATATAAAATACCTGGTGGACTGTTTTTTTTTTACATACATACATATCTTCACGCCAAATCCCTTGCGGGGTAGGCAGAGACAATTGAGCGCCACTTGTCACGATCACGACATACCTCTTTCGCCTCTTCGACATTCATCAACCTCTTCATACATGCCCTCTTGTTTCGATGGCTTTTTAATTCACCTTCAGCTAATGTTTTATTTATTTGATCATGATAGGCAAGTCTTGGTCTGCCAGGGCCTCTTTTACCCACAACTTTCGCATTATATATCTGGTTCGTCAATCTCTCTTCGCTCATCCTTTCGACATGCCCGAACCATCGGAGCATGCCTTTCTTTATTTTTGTACCTATGCTTTCTTTTATACCTACCCTTTTGCGTATTTCGTTATTACGTATACGGTCCATCAAAGTTACGCCGCATATCCGACGTAAAGACCTCATTTCTACTGCATTAACTCTACTCTCATGCGTATTCTGACATATCCACGTCTCGCTTCCATACATAAGTGTTGGTATTAGCATGGCATTGTGTATGGCGAGTCGAGCTTTATCACTGACATTTCGACTGGCGATCAGTGACCCCAGGGCCCCATTAACACTATTTCCCCCGTTCACTCTTCTTTCAACATCCCTATCATACTTCCCATCCGCAGTGAAAACACTGCCCAGATATATAATTTCATTTACCTGTTCTAGCGTTTCATCATCAATCTTTATCGTCAAGGTTGTCATCCTTCTTCTTTCAAACACTAGTACCTTGGTTTTTCTCGCATTTAAACGGAGTCCTTTTTCTGCACATCCCTCTTTCATTTCTGTGACTAGTGATTGCAATTGTTGTTCGGACGATGCCATAAGAACAGCATCATCTGCATAAAGCAGGCAGTTCACCACAAGATCACCCATTTTTATCCCACAGTCACTCTCCCTTACTCTTTTTAGGCATTTGTCGAGATATAAAGTGAATAATCTGGCGGACAGCACGCAGCCTTGTTTGACGCCCATTTGGGATTCAAAGCAAGGCGACATACCTCCCTCCACCCGCACACAAGCTTTACAGCCCTTGTACAGGGACTGTATAGCCTGTAGCAGTTTGTCATCCACTTCATACTCCGGCAATATGTCCCAAAGCTTCTTTCTTACAACTCTATCAAAAGCCTTCTCCAAATCCACAAAAGCACAGAAAACTTTCTGGTTTAAGGCCAAAAACTTATCTGTGATATTGCGGAGCGAGAAGACTTGGTCAGTGCATCCTCTTCCAGGTCTAAAGCCTCCTTGTGCCTCCCATAAAAGACCTTCTGTCTTCTCTTGCAGGCGTTTCGTGAGAATCTTGCCATACATCTTGCTCGCCAAACTGATCAAACTAATCGCTCGGTAGTTGGCACAGTCCAATCTAGATCCTTTACCTTTGTACAAAGGAACGATGACTGATTGCTGCCAGTCCTCCGGTACTCTTCCCTCCTGCCAGCAAAGGTTGCATAGTAGGTGGAAAGCGTTCCAGACCGGTATACCTCCGTATTTGATCATTTCGGCGAGCACTCGATCTTTTCCCGCTGCTTTGCCACATTTCAGGCTTCTAATTGCCGATTGCAATTCTTGCACACTTATTTCCTCTTTAGATGTAGACGTTGTATTTGAGGGTAGCTCTGGAGGTAAAGTACCCGTCGTAACGTCGTTAGGAATCGTACTAGCATACATCTCACTAAAATATTCACTCCATCGCTCCAACACCTCATTCGTGTTTGCAATAATGTTACCGCTCTTTGATCTAACTCTATTCATTCGACAAGATGTCAAGCCACCCTTGGCCTTCCTAACTTCCCTCCAGAAAAGTTTGGAGTTCTCCTTAAAGTTGCTCGTCATCCTGTTTTCACCTATTTCTTTACATCTTTCACGCTTCTCCTTAATCAAAGATTTTGTCTCATTCTTGCAGCGATGGTATATCTTCTTTTTTTCTCTTTTCATACTTTCATTCATATTTAGCGAAGCAACGTAATCTATCCAAGCTTTCTTCTTTCTTTCAACCGATTCTTTAACCTCTTCATCCCACCACGCGTCACCTTTAGTTGCTCGCTTTTTTGCTACTCCACATACTTCTTTTGCCGATTCTACCATACCATTTTTTAGGTACTTCCAGCACTTTTCTACATCTTTGCTCACATCTTTCAAGTTGATAAGTTTATCTTTGACGCGTTTCATATACTCCTCTTTCACACTATCATCTTGTAACTTTTCACTCTTTATTCTCTCTACTGCTGACAGATTGCCACCTGATCGCCGGTGGCGCCATTTTGTGAACAGACCACTAATCCTAGTGATTACTAGGTAGTGGTCTGTTCCCAATTCTGGCCCACGATACGCCCTGGTATCCAGAGTCTGTGTTCGCAGTCTTTCATCAACTATTATTAAATCAATCATACTCTTTTCACTATTCATCGTTCTTGTATACATGTGAATATCTTTGTGAGCAAACATTGTGTTGGACACAAAAATATTCTTTTCTAAACACACGTCAAGAATAAGCTTACCTGCATCATTTACTCTCCTATCTCCAAAATCACCTAGGACCGTTTCGTAATCTGCACGACGTGTCCCCACCCATCCATTCAAGTCGCCACATAATATTATATTTTCGTTCCCAACTGCCAAATCTAGAACTGTCCTGACCTGGTTCCAAAAATTCTCCAGTTCCTGCTGTGGGGCTGAGCTTACTGGGGCGTAAACCACGGCTATAAATATTTTTTTAAGACCAGTTTTTAGACGAACCCAGAGTATTCTTGGGCTTTCCAGGCAGTACTCGTACATGCTGTCGGCCAAGCGGCTAGATAGTAAAATGCCCACCCCCTGACTACCGCGATCGTTGACTCCCACTCCCGACCAGAGCGCAATCCCTCCCCCCGGCAAGTCCTGCATCTCACTACCCCTCCGCTTGGTCTCGGTCACGCCAATCGCATCCAACTTCATTTCATCCATCATATCTAGAAGTTCATTCATCTTATCTTTTATCCCTCCACGGACATTCCAGGTGCCAAGTCGGCACTCAGCTGTCCTCGATCCGCGCTTTTCGGGCCATGCGTGATGGGTTGCGGATCCCATCGCCGCTCCGGCTCATATTACTGCCTACCCCGCATTACAATTCTATTATTATTGTTAAAACAACTGGGCCGTGAGCACATACAAAAACCTAAAATTATCAAACATAACATTATACAAATTATAATTAAATTGCAATGTCAAAAATTCTAAAAAATTAAACTGTTTACATGTAAAAAAAAAAAAAAAAAAAAAAAAAAAAAAAAAAAAAAAAAAAAAAACAATTACAATTAAATTAAATTACAAATAATAAGTCAATTAAATAAATAAGTAAAATTAATTTTATGTTTATAGATGTTAATATTAATATCTATCTGTAGTAACCCAATATTATATTTTATTTTATACAGCGCCATCTAGGGAAGCTATCGGTAACTGTCCGTGTTGTTCTCGTGCTTGTCGATAGATGTCGTTGATCTTCGTTTGTTGTTTTCTGCTGATACTCGAAATGTGTTCTTTTAATGTGTTCTATGGACTTCACTTTTGTGCTCTCAACAATTAAAATGAAAAATATATTTAATTTTGGGTGGATTTGAACCGGGCATGTACGAGTAGGTTGCGGTCTGGCGTTCCGATATCCGGGCTATCGAGATGCATAGTAGCGTAGCAAAAATAATGTCTATGTTCGTGTAGATGGTAGGTAAAATAGACGGTTCTCGAATAAGTCGGTTTGTTTCGTGAGTCACTATAATCACACCCGTATTTTGCTTGGATATTTCACTTATTTTAATGAATTCACGATAATATTATTAATTTCACTGTTATATTATTACGTTTTTGCACTGAGTAATTTCTAAGACACTAAATCACTTTTAAACAACTTAAAATAAAATGTTTATACGGGAGCTACTGCCTACACGTCTTACCCCTAACGCGCGCGGGGCGGCAATTTTTTAGATAAGTTAAAATTGTATTGTAGGGTCAGGTGGGGCACAGTGAAACAAAAAAGTATTTTTAAATTTTAGAAAAAAAGTATTAATAGTAGTAGGTAAATGGTTTTGCAATTTAAAGTAACTATAAAATAAGTAATACATATAAAAACAATCACTCACCAAGAACCATAAAACGACGGAATGAAAACGAAACAAATCCACAGTTTATTTCTACAAAATAACATTAAAAAACAATAATATTGAAATAAAAATGTGCGCACTCGCCTCGCTGAATGAGAAGCACAGACTATATAGCTATGAGAAGTGATGGCGGCTGTGGGGTTGCCAATACTAAAAAAAAAGCATAGACAATTGCTAAAAAGCCAAAAAAATATCGCTACTGTTGCACTGTGCCCCTCGTTGCACTCTACCCCTCGTTGCACTCTACCCCTCGTTGCACTGTACCCCCTGTGACCCTAATAAATAAATTTAAATAATTATGAGCATAACAATGTAGGTAAAGAGACAATACCCAAAAAATGGTGAAGGCAAAATAATAATGAATTCACATTAAACAAAATTTAATATATAAATTTTCAATCGATAATAGTACAGTAATATAAGTAGTACAGTATTATAGCATTTGCAAGTAACCGTGGTGTTGCCGCTGCATCTTGTTTTTGTTTATTGCAAACAAAGACACGGAAATCAACTCACTGAAACCAGCGGCGGGGCGAGTGTAGGCCAAATACTTCCGAATTTACTGGAAGGCCCATCTTCAACAGTCTGTGATGATAATGATGAATGCGAGGAACTTTTTATGAGTCAAGTTCAAAATAAATGTATGTTACGGAAGAGTATTTGTCACCAGAAATGTAACGAAAAATTAAGTGTTACCAAAATTGTCACCAAAAAGTATGTGTTACCAAAATTGTAACGAAAAAGTATGTGTTACCAAAATTGTGACGAAAGTTATTTGTTACCATAATTGTGACGAAATAGTAAGTTACGAAATTATAGTATACTATACTTAGCTCTATGCATTATATTTACTATTTCGTTGCGTAGGTACAATTATATATTATCATTTGTATTTTTTTAAATATTTAATAAATATTAAAGACTGAATTTATTGTTTTATTTATTACCTTAAATTAGAGCTGGGTTTCATAAATTTACTTAAAAAAAAAAAACAGGGAGTCCTTCGTGCCATTTTGCGTGGACATGTCAAGTGCAAGTTTTTGTTTTGTAAATTAATTTACTGTGGATATTATTGGTCAAAAGTGGTGTTGCTTGGTTTAATAATGTGCTACAATGTGAATAATTATGGAAAACGATAAATTGGACTTTAAATATGGGGCACAAGTTGCTGTTTATTTTTTGCGGTTTTCCCGCGCTGTCAACTCCCATGTTTTACCCGACGTGTTTGAGCTATGGTGCCGCGAGTGACTTCAAGAAAAGCATCAAATTCTGCAGCATCTGGAATTTGATGGTGACCTCATTAACTCATGAATAAGAAAGATATATTACGTTAGACTTGGCTGTATGGGCTAGTAGACCCTTTGCCTTCCCTATCATCTCATTCATCATCCATCGGGAGAAGAGAACCAAAAAAAAAAAGACAGATTTTTTACAAATTATAGCGGGAGACAAGAAACATGCAGTCTGTCAAACTTAAATGTTGTCTTTATAAGCAAGGGAAAAGCTTCATAAAACATTTATGCCAAGGCGATAGGCCACGTATCGTACGGTCTCTAACACGAGGCTTCCTGGCATAACCCGGCCAGAGCATTTCGATATTTACGTCAGAGATTGCGCCATAATTACAAAATATTAATTCTCAACTCTATAAGCGCTCGACATTGACAGCGGCCGTGCAAATATAAACTTAAATAGCGTGATATACATATATACAGTTAACGGATTCCATTATATAACGTTTGCGACTAAGTGACAATAGGTCCGCTGTACTACAGTGTGGCAGTAGCATTCGGCAGAACCTGTTGTTCTCAAGGTCACGTGTCAGTTGCTTTCCACGCCCAATGGTGGTCTAGTAACTGGCACTTTACAATAGGCAAGATATAGTGAACCTCTTAAAGGTTAAACAATTGTGATTCCCTCTTACAGCGGCTTACACAATATCTACATTATTTACAAAGATTATTTAATTTCTATCAACTTTCTAGGAAATAAAATTACACGGACATTTTGGATAAATTCCCACCTTCATATAGGTACCTACGTAATTAATATATATATAAAATAATAAAAAAGGTATTTATTTTCTCCCACAAGCTTAATATTAGTAACAATATTTTAGAAACATTTGTGTAGGAGACTGGAGGCAAAACTAAACTAAGTAAAAGCTTAGTCTGTGTATAAGCACTCCAGGTTCCTCTGACTCAAACTTAATATTAATGAATACTTATTGGGTGTAGTGTAATGTAGTAAAGTGTAATGTAGTGTAGTGTAATGTGATTATATAAATATGTAAAATATATTATTGTTTTTTTTTTTTTTTTTTTTTTTTCTTACATTTAGCTATGCGTTTAAATTGTTATTTATTTTATAAGTATTTATTATTAGGTATATACATATATACTCATATATAATTTCAGTTTCATATTAACATTACAATATATATATATATATATAAGTAAAGTAAACAATATACATATAAGTATAATATTTATTTATTATTAAATTATTATTTTTAATATTTACCTATTTAAGTAAATAGAAATTTATTATATGATTTGTTTAATTTATATTATGATTTCTAACAACTTTTCGGTATCTAAATAATTCAGTTTTAGGAGCCAATTTGTAATTTTAATTTTACATTCAAACTTATTATTAGAGTATATATTTAGGGATTTATTTGCTTGATTATACAGTTTTCCTCCTCTATAAAGGAAGAATCGTTGTGCAAAGGAAGATTTTACAGGTGGAATTTTACATACTTCATAGCACCTCCTTTTTTTTGTATTATTAACTTGTCCATTGAATGCAAGAGTAGAGTGTTTCCTTAATATAGTAGATAATATGTAATGTTGTCGTACTGTGAGAACTTCTGCATCACAGTACAGGGTTTCTGTAGGATACAAACGCGGCTTTTTGAGACACACCTTAAGTATTAGTCTTTGTGCTCTTTCTAACTCAAGTAGTTTAGTTTTAGCTGCTCAGATAATTGTACAGACATATCTTCACGCCAGATCCCTTGCGGGGTAGGCAGAGACAATTGAGCGCCACTTGACACAATCACGACATACCTCTTTCGCTTCGTCGACATTCATCAACCTCTTCATACGAGGGGCGTTCAAAATATTCTCGGTATTGATACGTTACAACCTCTTTTATATATATATTTGTTACTGGCCGCTAAGATTCATCCATTGACATTAAAAAAAAGTAAAATTGGAACCGAGATGTTCTTTTGTTTTTCTGCAATTGCCGAACAAACATGAACACCATGAGCGAATTAACAATTTTAACGAAATTAGAGCACCGATCCGTCATAAAATTCTTGACAAAACAGGGTAAAAATCAAAAAACCATAAAAGAGGAAATGGATTGTGTTTACCGTGAGTCTGCTCCTTCTTTATCTACTATTCAAAAATGGTCAAGCGAATTTAAGCGTGGAAGGGAGAGTATTGAAGATGACCCTAGACCTGGCCGGCCTGTAGTGGCTACCTCACAAGAAAATATTGATAAAGTGGAAAAACTTATATTGGAAGACGGCCGAGTGAAGGTAAAATCTATAGCTCAAGTAACCAATCTCTCTATTGGTACCGTACATGACATTATACATGACCATCTTAATATGTCAAAAGTAAGTGTAAGATGGGTTCCGCGAATGCTGACGCTTCTTCAAAAGGATATGCGTGTGGCTTGCTGTTCAGATTTTATCGACCTGTGTGGTGAAAATCCCGATGAGGTGCTGCAAAAAATAGTTACTGGAGATGAAACCTGGGTTCATCATTATGACCCAGAGAGCAAACAGGAGTCCATGCAGTGGCACATTAAGGGTTCAGCTCATCCCAAGAAGTTCAAGGTAATCCCGTCAGCTGGCAAGGTCATGGCCACAATATTTTGGGATTGTGAAGGAGTTTTGCTTATCGATTATAAAGAAAAAGGTGTAAATATCACAGGGCAGTACTACGCTAACGTTATACGTCAATTAAGAGATGCGATCAAAGAAAAGAGGCGAGGAAAGTTAACCAAAGGTGTTCTGCTTCTGCATGACAACGCCCCTGTCCATACTGCTCATATTGCCAAGGCAGCTATTGTTGAATGTGGGTTTGAAACTGTTACTCATCCACCCTATAGTCCGGACTTAGCCCCAAGCGACTTCTTTTTGTTTCCCAATCTTAAAAAGGATCTGCGTGGAAATAAATTTTCTGACGATGAAGCGTTGAAGACGGCCGTGGAGGAGCATTTTTACACCAAAGATAAAAAATATTTTTATGAGGGATTAAAAAAAATAATTGATCGATCTTATAAGTGTATGAACATAGGGGGGGAGTATATTGAAAAATAAAAATATCAAACTTTTCGTACTTGTTTGTTTTTATCCACATACCGAGAATATTTTGAACGCCCCTCGTACATGCCCTTTTGTTTCTTTAATGCTTCTTAAGACAGTGTTTTATTTATTTGATCGTGATATGTACGAGGGGCGTTCAAAATATTCTCGGTATTGATACGTTACAACCTCTTTTATATATATGTTTGTTACTGGCCGCTAAGATTCATCCATTGACATTAAAAAAAAGTAAAATTGGAACCGAGATGTTCTTTTGTTTTTCTGCAATTGCCGAACAAACATGAACACCATGAGCGAATTAACAATTTTAACGAAATTAGAGCACCGATCCGTCATAAAATTCTTGACAAAACAGGGTAAAAATCAAAAAACCATAAAAGAGGAAATGGATTGTGTTTACCGTGAGTCTGCTCCTTCTTTATCTACTATTCAAAAATGGTCAAGCGAATTTAAGCGTGGAAGGGAGAGTATTGAAGATGACCCTAGACCTGGCCGGCCTGTAGTGGCTACCTCACAAGAAAATATTGATAAAGTGGAAAAACTTATATTGGAAGACGGCCGAGTGAAGGTAAAATCTATAGCTCAAGTAACCAATCTCTCTATTGGTACCGTACATGACATTATACATGACCATCTTAATATGTCAAAAGTAAGTGCAAGATGGGTTCCGCGAATGCTGACGCTTCTTCAAAAGGATATGCGTGTGGCTTGCTGTTCAGATTTTATCGACCTGTGTGGTGAAAATCCCGATGAGGTGCTGCAAAAAATAGTTACTGGAGATGAAACCTGGGTTCATCATTATGACCCAGAGAGCAAACAGGAGTCCATGCAGTGGCACATTAAGGGTTCAGCTCATCCCAAGAAGTTCAAGGTAATCCCGTCAGCTGGCAAGGTCATGGCCACAATATTTTGGGATTGTGAAGGAGTTTTGCTTATCGATTATAAAGAAAAAGGTGTAAATATCACAGGGCAGTACTACGCTAACGTTATACGTCAATTAAGAGATGCGATCAAAGAAAAGAGGCGAGGAAAGTTAACCAAAGGTGTTCTGCTTCTGCATGACAACGCCCCTGTCCATACTGCTCATATTGCCAAGGCAGCTATTGTTGAATGTGGGTTTGAAACTGTTACTCATCCACCCTATAGTCCGGACTTAGCCCCAAGCGACTTCTTTTTGTTTCCCAATCTTAAAAAGGATCTGCGTGGAAATAAATTTTCTGACGATGAAGCGTTGAAGACGGCCGTGGAGGAGCATTTTTACACCAAAGATAAAAAATATTTTTATGAGGGATTAAAAAAAATAATTGATCGATCTTATAAGTGTATGAACATAGGGGGGGAGTATATTGAAAAATAAAAATATCAAACTTTTCGTACTTGTTTGTTTTTATCCACATACCGAGAATATTTTGAACGCCCCTCGTACATGCCCTTTTGTTTCTTTAATGCTTCTTAAGACAGTGTTTTATTTATTTGATCGTGATATGTACGAGGGGCGTTCAAAATATTCTCGGTATTGATACGTTACAACCTCTTTTATATATATATTTGTTACTGGCCGCTAAGATTCATCCATTGACATTAAAAAAAAGTAAAATTGGAACCGAGATGTTCTTTTGTTTTTCTGCAATTGCCGAACAAACATGAACACCATGAGCGAATTAACAATTTTAACGAAATTAGAGCACCGATCCGTCATAAAATTCTTGACAAAACAGGGTAAAAATCAAAAAACCATAAAAGAGGAAATGGATTGTGTTTACCGTGAGTCTGCTCCTTCTTTATCTACTATTCAAAAATGGTCAAGCGAATTTAAGCGTGGAAGGGAGAGTATTGAAGATGACCCTAGACCTGGCCGGCCTGTAGTGGCTACCTCACAAGAAAATATTGATAAAGTGGAAAAACTTATATTGGAAGACGGCCGAGTGAAGGTAAAATCTATAGCTCAAGTAACCAATCTCTCTATTGGTACCGTACATGACATTATACATGACCATCTTAATATGTCAAAAGTAAGTGCAAGATGGGTTCCGCGAATGCTGACGCTTCTTCAAAAGGATATGCGTGTGGCTTGCTGTTCAGATTTTATCGACCTGTGGTGAAAATCCCGATGAGGTGCTGCAAAAAATAGTTACTGGAGATGAAACCTGGGTTCATCATTATGACCCAGAGAGCAAACAGGAGTCCATGCAGTGGCACATTAAGGGTTCAGCTCATCCCAAGAAGTTCAAGGTAATCCCGTCAGCTGGCAAGGTCATGGCCACAATATTTTGGGATTGTGAAGGAGTTTTGCTTATCGATTATAAAGAAAAAGGTGTAAATATCACAGGGCAGTACTACGCTAACGTTATACGTCAATTAAGAGATGCGATCAAAGAAAAGAGGCGAGGAAAGTTAACCAAAGGTGTTCTGCTTCTGCATGACAACGCCCCTGTCCATACTGCTCATATTGCCAAGGCAGCTATTGTTGAATGTGGGTTTGAAACTGTTACTCATCCACCCTATAGTCCGGACTTAGCCCCAAGCGACTTCTTTTTGTTTCCCAATCTTAAAAAGGATCTGCGTGGAAATAAATTTTCTGACGATGAAGCGTTGAAGACGGCCGTGGAGGAGCATTTTTACACCAAAGATAAAAAATATTTTTATGAGGGATTAAAAAAAATAATTGATCGATCTTATAAGTGTATGAACATAGGGGGGGAGTATATTGAAAAATAAAAATATCAAACTTTTCGTACTTGTTTGTTTTTATCCACATACCGAGAATATTTTGAACGCCCCTCGTAAGTCTTGGTCTGCAAGGGGGCTTTTTACGCACAACTTTCGCATTATATACCTGGTTCGTCAATCTTTCTTTGCTCAACTTCAACATACCCGAACCATCGTAGCATGCTTTACCTAATTTTGTACAGAGAGAAATAGTAAGAAGATAACGACTTTTTCTAAGAATAATAATAATCTTTTATTTGAAGTTAATTATAGTACATTAAATATAAATTAAAAGCTACCTAAATAATAAAATTAAAAATAAACTAAACTATAAATAAAAAATGTCCTCTAGAGACGTCCCATCCGAGATAGTCCCAAGGAGACTGGCAACATTTCCCCTCTGTATAGCGAGGCTAATACGTTGGCAGAAATAATTGCCAGCCTTCCTGTCTCCAGACCTTTCTGTCAGCCGCTTTGACAACTCCTTGGCCAAGCGCCTCGCTGACGGTCCCCATGGGCCCATCGTCTCGACCCCAAACGGCGCAAATTCGTAACCGATACCAAGGTTAGCGTATTTGCGCAATTTGAGGTTCTCCGCAGAAAAAGCCGCACTTCCTGCGCCTGACGAGGTCGCCTGGATGTGAGATGGAGCTAATGTATCTACACATGTCGCATCCCACACCAGAGACCTGCCAAGTTTCCACGGCCCAACAGTCATTCCGTCGGGTCTCTTGCCATCGCTCCGCACAATCCCAGATGGTTCTAATATTGCGGGTACCCCAGCAGTGACAAGAGCCCTTCGGATGATGTCGTTGAGAGCCGCATGACGAGGAATGCGGCCAGCACTTCTAGCACAAGAAAGCCCGTGGTGTCCGAGATGATCGACTGGTTCTCCGCATCGACACTGGTGCGGGTGGACAGTCCGGGCTCCGAAAACAAATCAAAAAATAAAATAAAATAAACAAATTTTTCTAAAAACAAATCTACATTCTTTCTTACACTTCAAAAAAATATTTTTATATTTCTATTGTGCAAGGGGGTATTATTGTGCCAAGCCGTCTGGCCAGCGTGGCGAGTGTAGGCCAAGTTCTTCAGATATATGTTCTGGAAGGCCCATCTCCAGCAGTGGAGATCTAGGACGCTGTGTTCTAGGGTCTGTAATGATGAATGATAATGATGAAGGGGGTATACTCTCTAAATCACATTCTAAAATGAAGGGGTAAATAAAAAAATATTTTATAATTGTTGTTTTTCCTTAATTTTATTTTTATTTATTTAATAAGCTTAGATTTTAAGTTCAGTTTAAGTGAATGTAAGTAAAATCGATTTCATTAGGCAACCAATGGGGTGTATCAGGCAAAGCTTTTTGTAGATGTCGTTAGCCGCAATGGTACCTTATTTTGCACCTATATAGCATAATTTTTCAAATGTTTTTGTAGTTTAAATTTTTATAACAGAATAAGGTATTTTAAATTAACGTTATCTACCTAAAAAAACGAATTAAGAAAGCGCACACAGTCTTTAAAAAGAAAAAAGGTTTTATTAATAGAACGGCAATTTTGAGATCACCATATCTTTGATTTCGCTTAGAAATCTCGATTTGTACACATAAAAGCCGCTCACTTCGGCATAATATCCAGGAAATAATAAATTTCGCAATAAAATACAAATTTTCTATGCAACTGACAGTTTATTATGTACCATCTATCATGCGCCATCTACCGTGATAAAAAGTTTGTGATACACCCCATACAGGTAATCGAAAACAGAGTCCCACGAGCCAGGCTCATTACCTAGTGTGGGCTCACTATTAATTCACAATATAATTTAAACTCATGCAGTGTACTAGTGTCGAAATTATTCATTATGTTTATATATAAGTTTGTAGAACACTGAAAATAAAATAATAATAATTATTATTATAATGATATTGATAGGTTATAATCTAATATTAAGTATCTAGCTGTAAGTAAAAACAAATTCCTCGTTTATGGCAACAATGTTTTAGTTATAATTATTGTATTGATGTTAGGTTCGGTCCAGCCATGGTCAATGGTAATATTTTTTATTTGTTTTTTTTTTTTAGTTTTATTTATTGGCATGTATGTATTGACAATATCCAAGTGTTACGTGCTAACCATACGGACATAAATTATTTGATTTTGATTTTGAATCTGTGGGGTGAGGCGGAGTGCACAATCGTCCGAAAACGCGCCGTCTAAGATCTGTGTGTCAATAAATGATGATGTAAATAAGTATTTATTCACTAGTATATATTGAAGTTTAATATTTTTCTATTAGTTTTGATAGCACCTGCGTTATCTTGTCGTAACTGCTTTAGTTGTCCCAAAGGTTTGACCAGTATAGAATGTCTATCGGCATTAGGTCTGCCTTTGTACTTTGTGCAATAAAGTTTATAATAAATAAATAAATGAAGATTTTAAATTAAATAAATTTAATTTTCGACAAATGACTGCCTATGTCCTATGTAATAACAATATTTCTTTAATCAAACAATCAATTTGATTAAACAATTAATTATTAATGAAACGTATAATTATTAATTAATATTTGTTCATTTCAATATTGCTTTTATGACAATCCTTATTTATTCTAATACTATTTGTGCAGGATAAGAAAAATCGTCATCGTACAGTGTGCTGAAAATCGAGTTATATATAGCCTTCTTATAAATGTATTTTTTTCAATTCCGTCTAGCTTTTGACACTTCTGACAGACGTAATCGATCTTAGACGATTCGTTTTCGGACGATTGTGCACTCTGCCTTACAAATCGTCCAAATCGGCATTCGATTAATTTACTGTAAAAAGAGAACTACAAGACCGATTTATTGACTTAAAAAAGCCGTCTTATATACCTACAGGTATTATATCTGTGGTGTCAACGAAAAAGGAGATGAGTCGAAAAAAATAAAAATTAGATTTTTGCACCTTTTGGTTCAAAGCATTCATTCATGCGTCAATGCAATAAGGAAGTCTAAAAACTGTACAGTTTATTTTACACCCCTACGTAAATAAAGGGGCTAGTCGTAACATTAAAATGTATAAATAAGTAAAAAGAATTCAATCGAGTTATTTCAGTATCGCGCTTTTACCGCCAATAATTCAGTTATGCATATCTTAATGATATGCCCGCCGAGCTCCAAAGAACATACATTGATAATAACAAATATAAATATAAGTTTAAAAAGTTTTACATGAGTCAATAGCAGAATTATTTCTCATACAGATTGTGAGTGACTCGCCGTACCCAGATAAACCTTAAAGGTTTTTGTGGACGGCTATATAATATTGTTGATGTATTTTTGTGTATCTTGAAAACAATATTTAAAAAAAAAAAAAAAAAAAAAAGATGAGGTGACTCGTACCTAAAGTATACGACTAATGAAGTTGAACATCACGTAAATTACAAATTTCTAATTATAAGAATGAGTTGTTTTCTTAATTTGACGTTAGTGAAATATTCAAGTTTTGTACTTATCCCCTTTTTCCTTGACACCACAGATAATAACCTAGGGACATAGATATTTCATCAATACCTAGGGGTAGTGAAAATATACACAAAAAAATTGTTGGTAAAATAATTTATTGGTAAGTAGAAAATTATCTTTACACTATTATTATTAAATTAAATACTATACATTATTGGCTTGTTAAGAATATAAATAATCCAAGTACTTAGCAAATTTTATTAAAAACTCACTTACTTGGATCACTTATTTTCTAAACTGGCAAATTTTATATTCTTAAGACCTAATTCAGAAACATTTCACTAAAGACCAACTTGCTGTATTTCTATTGACTATCATATACAGGACGCACGATGAAAAATGACAAATTATTAATGTGTGAAACGTGCATAGGTATACTTCTAATGAAGCCGTCGCGATAACTAGATTCGTCTCCCTCTAGCTCGCATGGCCTTATTAACAAGAAAGAGATAGCAAAAACTGTAGTTTGCCTTCAATCAAATTATTATCTTATAGCTTGAAAATTCGCTTCACATGTTTCAATATGCCATTGACAGAATAGTAAATATTGCGCAATTACAACATGAGAAATAGGATGCCACATGTGTTGACACACTCTGTTCGTCACATGTCACATCCAGCCATAAGAAACCCGCTGCATAGTCAGCCGCTCGCCTTAAACGCAACAAAGACGCAGATATTTGTAAATCACCACTTCATCCCATTTGCAGTCGAAAAGATGGGTCCTTGCTTCGAGCAGGCTCTGTCGTTCTCTCGTGAGCTTTGGGAAAAACTCCGCGTGGCGACGGGTGACCCTTTTAGTACAGAATAATTTGCTCAAAGGGTCAGCCTCGCCGTTCAACAGTTTTATTTGTTTGTTTAATGTTAGGTTTTGTTTTTAATTATTTAATATTGTTATTTTTTTATACTGTTTGTATATTACTTCGAATAATATGTTTTACATGAGAAAGGTCAGGTTGTAAAATACAAGTTACACTCAGACTTTACACACTTTAGCATTAGATATTTTTTAATTGTATAATATTTTTTTTTATTAAATAATTGTACAGATCCTTTTTGAAACGGTTAATCTGTAATCGGTTCTAGAAATGTGGTGTTGGCGAAAAATGTAAGATACATCCATTGAGCGCCTGGTAGTTCAGGGAAAAGTCGATGGCAGCAATGGATCACCCCCTTGGTACATGAGAGCACCAGGAAGGCTGTAGTTCGAAGTAAGTGGCGACGGCTTGAGTTGCGGACTTGTTTCTTTTACAAGTTATGTTTTGATGGCATTGTGTTTAACAGAATCTACAATTTTAACACAGTCTAAAGTTGGCTGCAGGACTTTGTTGATTTTTTCTCGCGACGTTTTCAGATCTGTCACTTAAATCTAGTTGAATGTTGTCTAGTTTCCTAGCATCGGGTCTATTGGCGGCATGTCGAGCAAGTCTTCGATGTCATCAGACCAGAATGATGATAACTCGCTGAGCTGTAAACAAATAATAGGTTTGTAAATATAAAGCATAGTGTTTGATAAAGTTAATGTTGGAATCGTATCGAATTTATCTGTCAAATTAACGATTTTCGCAAACTATTTAGCGACGAAATTTGACAGCCCGCAAAGTTATCGAAAAGTTATAAATATTATTGCCGATTGATTTAATACACATAAATGAGTTAATATAGAGCTGCTTTATATTGAACAAATCATCTTTTTTTTTTGTAAGTTGCAACTATATATGACTTACTGACCGAAATCGCTAAGATATCGATTTGTGGAGATTTCCTGCTCTGGATCTAATAACAGTGCTACATACCAGTCGTTGTCGGTCCGAGCACGGTCGACAGTCGAGCCTGGCCTCTCTGCACTCGCACTGCGCCGGCTCGTTACAGGAGCGAGCGGACTGCGCGGCCCGAGCACCGAAAACAGTCGACAACCTCCGTGCTAGAGGCTTTGCTTCTTGGAGTTTCTTGCCTGAGAATATTGTACCTAAAAGTTTGAAAAAAAAAACGGTTAATTTATTCGTACAAGTATAGGTACACAGCTTTACGAAGTGGAAGTTGGTGCGAGAAGAGAGACAGCAAAATCTTTGCACCACTTACTGAAAAATTGAGCCGGAATCATACAGTATTTGGTTGGGTAGGGAGATGAGTAGAATGGTGGATGGTGAGCGTCTTGTTTTTTTTTTATATAAATAATAAATATTTCCAGACAGGTTACACAGCGCCATCTAGTTTCCGTGGTAAGCTACGAGGCTTGTGTTACGGAAACTAGATGGTGGTTAAACTACATATTATACTTTTTTTTGTAAATATATACATATTATACATATAAACACCCAGACCGAGACAAATTATACAATGTACAACTTGCCACCGTTGGGAATCGAACCCACAACCTCCCGAGTTCACGGCAACGTTTGTTACCACTAGACCACGGAGGCGGTCAAATAAAAAGGAGGCCTCATTTGTAAACCAGCCTATCGTCGGTCGCAAGCCCGGGACACCATTCTTCTCATATCTTACCCACATACGATGGACCTGGCACCACGGTGCATTTTATTTTTATTTTTTTTATTTCAACTCAAGCTTATATAATTTGGTATGGGTTGGTTTTCTGATCTGAAATAATAAAAATAACACATTACTAACCATTAGTTTCCATAGCTAGTGAAGAGCACAGTCCAAGCTTTTCTTTTGGCAATTTGACTTGTTTCCTCAAAGCTGTATCTCCCACTATATTTTCATAATCCTTGTTCGTGTAGGCTGCTGCGTTGTCAATACCTAAAATTATAAAATAGTTTTTTGACATATAAATAATAGAATAGTCACAGTGGGTTACGACCGAGAATAATGCAAAAGGACACTCATCTGGCGGCCTTCCAGCTCGATAGCTAGCTTTCAGGGTAGTCAGAAACCACGCTTATATAACAATAATAATAATATTTTTAGACAGGTCACACAGCGCCATCTAGTTTCCGTGGTAAGCTACGAGGCTTGTGTTACGGAAACTAGATGGTTGATAAACTACATATTATACTTTTTTTTTTTTGTAAATATATCATCATCATCAGCTTGTGTCTCTCCACTGCTGGATATAGGCCTCCCCCAAGGCTCGCCACTTTACACGATCTTCTGCCACCCTCATCCATCCCCCACCAGCGACCTTTCTCAGGTCATCTGTCCAGCGGGGGGTCGTCCCACACTGCGTCTTGCAGTACGTGGTCTCCACTGCAGGACCCGTTTACTCCATCGTTCATCGCTTCTGCGACAGACGTGTCCAGCCCATTGCCACTTCAGCTTGCTAATTTTGAAAGCTATGTCGGTAACTTTGGTTCTTTGACGGATGTCAACGTTTCTGACTTTATCCTTCAGAGAAATCCCGAGCATAGCTCTCTCCATAGCTCGCTGAGCGACCTTTGAATTTATGTATCAGACCCACCGTCAGCGTCCACGTCTCTGCTCCATACGACATTACTGGAAGAACACACTGGTTGAAAACTTTTGTCTTTAAACACTGGTATGTTTGATAAGAAGATGTGTCGCAACTTCCCGAATGCTGCCCATCCTAGCTGAATGCGTCTTTCGGCTTCTTTACTGAAGTTGTAAATATATACTTACATATTATACATATAAACACCCAGACCGAGACAAATTATACAATGTACAACTTGCCCCCGGTGGGAATCGAATCCACGACCTCCCGAGTTCACGGCAACGTTTGTTACCACTAGACCATGGAGGCGGATTATTGGATTATTTACATTAATAAATATTTTTGTGACCGGACCTGGAATCGAACCCGGTACCTCCCAGTCTAAATCCACAGACGTAACCGCTAGACCACGGAGGCAGTTAAAGTAAGTATAAGTTTAAATAGGTTTTTTAAATATAAATTCTTTAAATATACATTAGCTACATCTTTCGAGGGTCTTCAGCAAAACGGTTTATAACGTCTTTCGTAAAAGAATCGCCCATAGTGTTATTAAATTTTCTATGTACATTGAGCCAGACGAGCGCGGCATTTTTGCCTGCAGCGCTGTTAACGAGTAGGTAGCATGGCCTGCCAAGCCGTCAATCACTAACTTTTTATCACGATAGATGGTGCATGATAGATGGTACCTTATATACATAGCTGGGCATTAACTCGTTAATCCGTTAATCGTTAATTAACGAAGTTAACATTTTGATTAACGGGTTAACTTTTAAGTTAACTTTTAAAAATGTTAACGGACACGTTAACTTCCGTTAATATGCAGAAGTCCGTTAATCGTTAATGTTGATGAGAATCCTTGGCCACATTTGACTGAGTATGTGGAATTTGTATCCAGATCGGGCCAGAAAATACTTTTTGCTTATAAGCGTTGCTTGCCGAAAGACAGCATAATAAAAGTTCATACATGAGTCACAATACGTACAGTTTGAAGAGATTGTTAAGGAGGGCTCTAACCGAGGCAAGACAAAAAAGAGAACTCATTCTGACAATATTATATATTAACCTTATAACTTCCAGAACCTAAACCAACTGGTTTTATAAGTTCACTAATGCAACGATATAAAAATGCAATTTTACACATATTAACGGATTAACGATTAACATTAACTTCCGTTAATTCTTCCGAAATGTAACGCTTTAACGTTTAACGAAGCAAATTTTTTTTGTAGCGGATTAACGATTAACGAAGTTAACTATTTGATTAACGGTGCCCAGCTATGCAACTGCAACTGTCAGTTGCATAGAAAACATGTATTTTTATTACGAAATTTATTATTTTCTGGATATTATGTCGAAGTGAGCAGCTTTTAAGGGTACAAATCGAGATTTCCAAGCGAAATCAAAGATATGGTGATCTCAAAATTGCCGTTCTATTAATTCAACTTTTTTTCTTTTTAAAGACGGTGTTCGCTTTCTTAATTCTTATTTTAAGGTAAGTAACGTTAATTTAAAATACATTTTTCTGTTATAAAAATAAAAAACTACATAAACATTTAAAAAATGATGCGTCAAAGGTGTAAACAAGGTACCAGTGCCGCTAGCGACATCTACAAAAAGCTTTGCCGGATATACCCCATTAGGCGAAGGCGGCCCGAGTCATGTTACGTACTGTTATGGATTTCAGCTTGCCGCTTAGGTTAAAGGTCCGGATATACAAGATGTTCATCCGTCCTCCTCTCACCTATGCTGCGCCAGCCTGGCACCACCTTCTGACCAAGACCAACAGGGACAAGATCCAAAGTCAGTAGAACATATTGCTCAGAGTAGCTCGAGACCTGGATATGCCTACTATTGAAGAGTTTGTCGTCGGCCTGACTAGACGTACGTTCTATCGGGTCGACAACGGACACTTTAAGCATCTCCAGAATATCGCTCCGTCTCGCGTTCGGTCCCCTAGCGGGAGACCACTTTCTAGAGAGATGCTTCTGGAGGAGAGCTGAAATCGTCTAACCTAGACCGCCTGTACCAGGTTTTATAATCTCATGGGTGAATTAGAAAGATATTTATTTATTGTTGTTATGTAATTCCGTATTTGTTTCATTTGTAAATCTGCTATAGCATAGTTTTCCTTGCAGATTCCTTTCTCAGTCAGATTAAACATTAACAGGTCACTGGAATTTGCTAAGCTGTTAGTCTTCTGATAACAGCTTACTCCTTGGACCACTTCGCTGCTTAGTCTTCCACTAACAGAAGTAGAATCATTCTAAATAATGACGTGTCTGTCACAAATGCCTGAAAGTTTACGTGAATAAAGATATTTTGACTTTGACTTTGACTATGGCACAGGCCTGTAACTGTGTTAATTCTTATTATTATGGGATGTCACCTAAGTGGTATCATGGCGTCTTCCCACTTGTCATTGACCTCTAAGGACCCAGGCGCTGCATTACAAGCAGAGAACCTCAAACGGCGGAAATACACCCAGCTTATTGAGAGATGTGTTTTTGCGCCGTTTGGAGTTGAAACTCTCGGGCCGTGGAGACCAAGTGCACATGAAATTTTCAAGCGGTATTTGTGTAATTATATTTTAAATATATTAAAATGTCTTTTAAACTACAAGAAGGTATGTAATTTATGGAACAATCTCCCTGTAACCATAAGGCAAGCGTCTACCAGATCTTCGTTAAAAAAACTCGTCTATCTACATTTTCTAAATAGCTCCCAACAATGTTAATAAGTGAATATATGTATATTTTTGTGTATGTATTAGTATTTAGTAAATTGATATTACAGTATATATAAAAGTATATTATGTAAGTATATATAATTATGTTGAATTTAAATAAAATAAAATAAATAAAATGCGTTTATTTCGGAATAGTATCCATAGGGGTTAGTAACATAGTTTTAATATATTATATAATATAATAGAATTTATCCTACTATTAATATTTATTTCATTGCACCTATAAATGTTCTAATTTGTCCCCAAGGTTTGGCTGTCAGAAAATGTCTACGGGCATTAAGTCCGCCTTTTGTACTTTGTGCAATAAAGTTTATAAATAAATAAATAAGGTATAGTTACCAAACAAATATTTAGAAGCTCTCGTCTTGGATAGAATGAGATTGTCGTCCATCAGAATATGCAGTGTAATGGAGTTATCCATTAGGTTTTGATGTATTGTTGAGTAATCCAGCTGAAACACCAAAAAGAAGTTTAGAATCTAAGTCGTCATAAAATCAATATTCCGTATATACGAATAATTACAATGTTCAGAACCCTGCGGGAAATGAGACCTAGCTCTAGATCTTATCCCAAACCTAATCTAATCTAGCCTAACTCTAACCAATCCTGACCCACACCTAAACCTAACCTAACTCTAACCAATCCTAAGCCAAACATAAACCTATCATATACCAAATCTAACCTACTACTGCCTCCGTAGTGTAGCGGTTAAATCCGTGGAATTCGGCGCGGAGGCACCAGGTTCGATTCCAGGTTGGCACACAAAATAATATTTAATTTATTTGTGATATTTCTCGAGTTTGGTACACTAGAGACATCGACGAGCTTGCCACCTGATGAGCCTATAGTAAATTTTGTATATAACTAGCCAATCCTAACCCTAACTTATACCAATCCTAACACAAAGCTAACCTAACCTACTACTAACCTATCTCAAACCTAATCTATCACTAACTAACATAGCCTAAACGTAACTTTTACGTAACAACTTTTTATTCACTTACCCTCATGTGATCGGCATCGCAGTTGGTGCAAGGCATAAGAATGAATGTTCGACTGACGGCCGCTCTGAAAGGCAACGTGCTGGCAAAGCTCAAAGCCTCAAAAACGTCGGCACGACGAGAGCTATTACGACGGACTGAATCACGTTTTTCTAGAAAGAAAAAAAAGCATAAAGGTTAGTTGTTATGCCTGGCCATTAAGCCCGCCTATGTACAATTTTAGTGCAATAAAGTATTTAAAAAAAAAAATATATGTGGCGGACGGGCGTGCAGAGGGGCCAGGTTTCTCATAAATATCAAAGCACGAATTGGTTAGGTAGGGAGATGAGTAGAATGGTGGATGGTAAGCTTCTTGCGCAATAAAATAAAAAATAACTGTAATCTCTGTAAACCAGTCTATTGTCGGTCGCAAGGCCTAGACAACATTGTTCTCATCTATCTTTCCAACATACGATGGACCTAGCACCGTGCGATGATTCAATGGTAGGCTTAGAAATTTGTATTCCACAGATTAAGAAAGTTAGAGAAAAATCGTTATAGGTTATTAATTTTGCTTTTTGTATCTGTCTAATTTGTCATTTAATGTATGTATGTACATATGTGTAAATATGTCTAAAAGAACGGTTAATTTATTTTCTAGAAAGCTGATTGACTGCGTTTACAAGTACACTCAAGACTTGAAAAATCTTTGAAAATATTCGATTGTGCGATCGAGAGGGATGCAAAGCGTAATATATTAATCTATAAAACCTTTATTTGAAGTAATATACTAAAACATTAAAATTAAATAGATTACAAACTATATATGAATAAAACTAAACTAAAAATACCTAAAACTATTCTACAAAATAACCTTACCGGGGCTTACCACGTGGGAGGATATGCTAAAACTCTCGCCGCATTTCCTCATTGAATAATAACGGAAATAATTTGGATTAAAAACTAATTATAAATAAAACTAAACTTAAAATACCTAAAACTATTTTACAAAATAAACTTACTGGGGCTTACCACCTGGGAGGATATCTTAAAATGCTCGCCGCATTTCCTCATTAAATAATAATGGAAATATTTTAGATTAAAAACTAAATATAAATAAAACTAAACCAAAAATACCTAAATCTATTCTACTAAATAAACTTACCGTAAGGGCTTACTACCTGGAAGGGTATACTAAAAAACTCGCCGCATTTCCTCATTGAATAATATTGGAAATATTTTGTTTTAGGTAGTTATGGCATTTGGGGTCGCCACACTTTTGATTACCCAGCTCTCTTACGAATTTGTGAGTATCAGGGGAATATACTCCCATTGTTTCAACCCCAAATGCCACAAAGTTATAACTTTAATGCTATTATATTTTATGTGGTTTTTAGATTCGTCTGCTTGAGTATTTTTTGAGGTAGAGGAAATGTGGCAAGCGGCAAAGGTATCCATACAGGTGGCATCTCAGACAAAACATCTTCCCTCACTCCATGGTATAAGAGACATACCATCACTCGTGATAGACCTGATGGTTCAAGGACAGGCGGGATGAATATAATGTATCCGTTACTTACCGACAACTAGTTTATCGAAATGATTAGCAACATCAACTGCACTAGTAAATACTTTATTATTGACATATAGCGAGCGAGGCTTTTTGTAGATTCCTGAACCGCCAAATCCTACCACTGCGTATCTAGAAAAATAAATAATACCATTTTTATTTTTTATAACTGCCTTTAGTCTGCAGTCCGTGGATTTAGACTCGGGGGTACCGGGTTCAATTCCTGGTCGGGATACAATATTTAGTAATAATAGCGTGGCGACAAAAGTCCAAATTCTACAGAAATATATTATTCTGGGTGGCTTAAGTAGCAGTGAAGATCTATACCTCGTACCGAATCAAGCTCAGAGCGCTTAGAATGAATATGATACTAACAGTCGTTCCGAATCAAAAATCTATTATATATAAATTTAATAGAAAACCTAATATTAAATAAACTTGAAAAAAATAGCATAATGACAAAAAATTGACAGCGCTCAGAGCGATCTGATCTCGATATCATGAGCTGTCTAAGCGCGAGGAATAATGTCATTTGTGACGTCACATAGCTTTGGCAAAACAGTTTGGCAAAGCGAGCTTAGGTTACTATTATCGTGTCTCGGAACGAGAGGCTAAAGACAGTATTAATACATCAATGTCAAGTCTGACACTTATTTAAAATATGACTTTTCTCTTTCATTCTTTATTGATTTGTTTTTTGGTAAAAAAGAGTCAAATACTACTAAGTGTGTGTCGGATCTTGACATCGATTTATTAACCGGACTGTGCTCTAGTGGGTGTAGGTTTTAATTTATTTACCTATTGTCAGACAGCCCGCTGCCCTGTAGTCTGCTGTCAAAAGCCTCTATAAAGATGTCCAAATTTTTCTCTTTCCTAATGTTCTTGTTACAAAACTGTGCTTCAACAATGAACACTATGTCTGTGGAACTTGGCACATATTTCATCTCGTAGAATGAACCCTCTTCTATAATATCGCCTTGAGGACTTGTGCATCTGAAAATTATAATACCCGTAATAATAAGATGGTATCAGATACATAACAGATTGTGTTTATATAGCATAGCTTATTGTATGACAATGCCTTTTTACAGCAGCTATAATTTTGAGTAACATTTTATTTTAATTTTTTATATTTGTGTTGCATTAGCTTCTAGAATGACAATGCCTCTTTACAGCAGCTATAATTATAAGTGTAGTTTTGTGTGGAATTATTATTGTGTGTAATTATTATTGTGTAATTATTATTGTGTATATAAATCACGTAGGTATTTTTTTAATGTTATTTTATGTTTGTATTGTAACGCACTGCTCTACATTTAAGTAAGGTTTTGTAGTTTCATGGCGTTCTACCTGGTAGAATATATATAGTATACTTATTGTAAATTTGACATGTAAAAGTGCAAAATTAATTTTTTTCGTCCTATGCCTAATTACAGAAAATAAACAATTTGAATTGAATTGATAGACAGTGGGGTCGTCCAGTCCCGGATAGCTAATGGGGCTGGGTTGGGTATGGAACATTCCCCCGTTTTCCTTGGCATCTTGGCAACCACTTTTGGTGCAGCACCCGTGTGCATCACGCACACAGTGGATCTAGTTTCGATTACTTCAGCTTTCTCTCTTCGATAGACCTTAGTCTACTACAAACTCCTTAATATCAGACATCTCCATAGCTTTAATGCAATTACGGACAAACCACGAGGCTCGAGAGACCAGTCTGAGCGATAGACTTAGGATATTAACCCTGTTGGTCCCCACCAGAATGTAATGCCAGGCTGACGCAGCGTAATTGAGACACATTAATTAATAATAAATGAGGTCGTTGCGTCGGATATGCGGTGTTATTTTAAAGGACCGCATACGTAATGACGAAATACGCAAAAAGGTGGGTATGAAAGAAAGCATAGGGACAAAAATAAGGAAAGGCATGCTCCTATGGTTCGGGCATGTCTAAAGGATGACTGAAGAGAGATTGACGAACCAGATATATAATGCGAAAGTTGTGGGTGAAAGAGGCCCTGACAGACCAAGACTCACTCATCACGATCAAATAAATAAAACAATAGCTGCAATAAAAAGCCATCGAAACAAATGGCATGTATGAAGAGGTTGATGAATGTCGAAGAAGCGAAAGAAGAGGTATGTCGAGATCGTGACAAATGGCGCTCAATTGTCTCTGCCTACCCCGCGAGGGACCTGGCGTGAAGATATGTATGTATGTATGTATTAATTAATAGTAAGCGGTGGTAACTCGGTTGTAAGAACGCTATCCTTAAAAACTTATTAATGAGAAATATACTTTACGATAATATAGATTTACAACACCACCGTTCCCGTGCTTTAGAGAGCACGTTAAGCCATCGCGTCGGTGCCGGTTCCGATAATACCAATTATTGCAAGCGTAAAAAATAGTCATTAAAAAATTATCCTTTTTCTGGCCAGCATGGCGAGTGTAGGTCAAATTCTTCAGACATTTCTGGAAGGCATATCTCCAACAGTCTAAGCCTGTGATGATGATGAATTTTTGTTTTGTGCAATTAATTATTTAAATTAAATAAAACAGATAATATTGCCAATTGAAAAAAAAAACTTTATTGACACTTTTTTTTCTTTTACCTAAATATGCTCTATCTCCTGGACTAGTCTGTTTAAACAGAGTGTGTTCAAGACAAAAAAATGTTTATAAAATAATATAAAAAAGGTTGTTAGACGATTAAAGGGACCTTTAGACCTACTTCATATAAAAACGTTACTTACTGTACACATTGTTCTGGTATATTGATAGGTATATGTTGTTGGGAACACATCTCCAGATAGGTGCTGGCGAGAGCACACGATTCCACTCCTGCTTTGCATTCCTTGTAGAATGGAGTCGCGTCAATCTGAAAATTTAATGTACATACATTCACTATTTTGAAAACTTATATTTTTCTTTCAGTATCTTCATTACAATTAAATTATTAAATATTATATACTAATAATACATATACTACATATGATACCATTAAATAACTTATGAACCATTTAAATAATACGATGACACCATTTTTTAAAACATTTTTCGGTTGGATGCTTGTCGGATTTCTACCGGTAGTTCATTCCACAGATTTGCGGCAACAACAGCATACGAGTTGGCCATAAATCCAGTATGGTAAGAGGGAATGAAGAGAGATAGACAAATTTACTCTTGAGGTATTTCGGTGTCACAGGCTCGTTGAGTATAGAAAATAGTAAACAGAGAATTCGGAGATTCCTGCGACAGCGAATTGGTAGCCACTTTAATTTTGTTCGATACTCAGATATATGGTCGTATTTGCGAAGGCCGAAGATAAACCTGATACAGGAGTACTCTTCTGGTAACTATAAATGTAATCTTTAGTCCAGAAATCATAATGTTCTACAACAGCCTAAAAGATAATGCCGAACGAATAAAATTACACTTACCACAGCAAAACACCGATGTAAAGGCGAAACGTTATTGCGGAAGAATTTATCACACTGTACGTCGTTAATCGTTTCATGGTTTTCTACAACAGCAAGTCCTACTGTGCCGGCTTCCAAGTTCCAACTGTGTCCCAATTCTAATACTTTGGTGGTATAAGTGTTGTTAGTTAGCTGCATGTCATCATATAGTTCATTGTTAAAAGTCCCGAATAGACCTCCCACTGATGCGTAGTACCAACCTAAAACAACACGTTGATGATTGTATTTTTTGTTTTACGTTTTCTTTTAGTTTGTGATTTACCGTTTAAAGCACGTTTTGTTTAATGTTAAACACGTACACCTATATGTATAGTTATATTTTTTTACACTTTAACACTACCTGTTTATATATAATTAAATTAAAATAATAATTTCCTACACAAGTGTCAAAAACAACAAAAAAATAAATCATTACTCTTAAACAAAATTCAAAAACCTATATAGATAACGAACAGCAAAATAATAGAATCCAAGAGAATAATAACAGTAGATGAGCAGTAGATTGTTGGAAAAGATAATGGTAATGAGAAGATTGCCGTTTGCAAACTTTGATGATTAGAAATAAATTTTATTTAAAACATATTAAAGAAAAAATCCTGTTGATTCTATTAATGTTTCCGCATCGTGGAAAGATGATATATCACACATGTTTAGGAAATTCACAACTTACCAGAAATTTGTATTTTACAAGTCTTGAAGAGGAAGTTGCATTGTATTTCG
The DNA here is from genome assembly GCA_910589645.1 of Tinea semifulvella. Classification (NCBI taxonomy): domain Eukaryota; kingdom Metazoa; phylum Arthropoda; class Insecta; order Lepidoptera; family Tineidae; genus Tinea; species Tinea semifulvella. The sequence goes on from OU342604.1 coordinate 6,315,360, forward strand.
ATTCCCGTTTGTCCTTGAATTGTTAAAGTATCCAGGTCTCTGTCAATCAGACATTCATCTACCATAGCTGGTAGTGTCAATGGAACAGATTCCTCTATGTATACCTCCTGAAAATTTTTGGAAATCATATTATTGACAAATTTATTTTAATAGAATTAGGATAAGAGTAGGCACGTAACGTATTAAAACAATAGATTTAATTAATACATACACTAGTCGCGATCACAGCGACATTATAGCCGCCCGGCCAATACCACCGTGAGATCGGTGGCCAGCGCTCCAAGCGGCGCCCACGAGAGTGAAATCAATCCGGCTCGAAGGACCATACACACATTTTGACAGTTCCAACTGACTCATTACGACTTGCGTGCTCAAAATACCTAACTAATATACAAGATGCAATAATGCGAGTCGAGAATATAAATTTGTATAGGATATTAGCTGAAGCTGATTAAGATTTACCTAGGACACTATGAAATGCTGTAAATTTATATATTTATTAAGAACTTTTTGAGAAGTTATTATATTTTATTGGTGTTGGGATGTAATAGATTTTATTAGTAATGCGTTAAATTGTGTAATTGAGCCTACAACTTGTTAAAACTGTTGTGTGAAACTTTATTTTATCTTAGTTCACACATACCTGTTTATACAAATCAATATGTACAACATTATTCTTTGTCAGCGTTACAAGGTTGTATCTTCCTTGTGTGTTTGACTCCATTAGAACAGTGAAGTTGTTCTCCTTGTAGTCCTTGGTCAGTAAGAATGTTCCGGACTGTGATATTGTGAACACTCGCTTGTCAAATGTCACTATTGTTCCTTGTCCAGTCAACATTGCCATGCCTGTAACACATTTTTAAATACATAATTTTTTTTACAATTACGTCACAATGTGTGCATTATTGTTCACAGTAAATATTCTGGTGGCGGGTATAATTTTAATTGCTTCTCTCTGTTGCTATTTTCTATGTTCTATTGTTGCCTGTTTCTGCCTTTTTGTTTTTTTGTTTTAAATGGCCTTGTACCCGCAATATTAGAACCATCTGGGATTGTGCGGAGCGATGGTAAGAGACCCGACGGAATGACTGTTGGGCCGTGGAAACTTGGCAGGTCTCTGGTGTGGGATGCGACGTGTGTAGATACATTAGCTCCATCTCACATCCAGGCGACCTCGTCAGGCGCGGAAAGTGCGGCGTTTTCTGCGGAGAACCTCAAATTGCGCAAATACGCCAACCTTGGTATCGGTTACGAATTTGCGCCATTTGGGGTCGAGACGATGGCCCCATGGGGACCGTCAGCGAGGCGCTTGGCCAAGGAGTTGTCAAAGCGGCTGACAGAAAGGTCTAGAGACAGGAAGGCTGGCAATTATTTCTGCCAACGTATTAGCCTCGCTATACAGAGGGGAAATGTTGCCAGTCTCCTTGGGACTATCTCGGATGGGACGTCTCTAGAGGACATTTTTTATTCATAGTTTAGTTTATTTTTAATTTTATTATTTAGGTAGCTTTTAATTTATATTTAATGTACTATAGGTAATTAACATCGAATAAAAATTAAATAAAAAATATTATGGCATTTTATAAATGATGAAGCCATAAAAAATAGGTATTAACGATTAAGTACATTACATTTTGTTTATTATACTCTCACGACATTTGACATTTAGCCCATCTGCTGATATGTGGCGTGCGAGGTCCATGAATGTTAGCAACAGGAATAAGACACTCAGTACTGACATCAGTACCTAACACTATGCCGGCTTGACTTGGCATGACGGCAATTCGAGCCTGATCCCGAAAGGTGTGGTTTCTTTACTGGGTTTATCGACACGAACGGTGGATACTTCCCCGCCCCGGCAGACTGGCAAATTACCACCATCAGTCCGCCTACCACCTAACAAAACATCAAGATTAAATTTATAATTAAAAAGCAATTTACCTCCAAAAGGCGGCAGAACGTTATTCATATCCAAATAAGGTCTGAATTCGTTGATATAATGCCAAAGAGACTTGTTAGTTGTCATGAAATCATCAAGGAAATGTCGTACTGCCTTGTATTCAGGAATTTCACTAAAATCTGGTGTTCTGTTAAAAGCATGCCACGACATCGGTAGCTTCTGTTCTAGTAATATTTCTCCCTTACGAGGGTCAAATATGAAGTTTGTCTTTGGTGTTCGATGTCTGTAAATAGATAGTTCATAGATTAAAAAATAAATTATCATTGTCTTTTTATTCCCTTTGCAGAATCTGTTTGGAAAACTATTTCTTTAAGAAGCGTTAAGTTACACGGTCCTATTTAAATTCTGGCGACATTGTGGCTCGGTTGTAAGAACACTTTCTTAAAATCCCTAAGTTTTCTTCTCTTTTTCTTGAAATTCACTGCTCTTTTCGTCGTTTAGGTTATTACTAGATATTTTATTAGAATAAAACTACACTAAAAAATATTCTAAATGTGTACTTACTCTTCTTCATAAATCAAAGCTGTTTTGGCAATTTGTGTTAACTTCTCATACATAATCTCTGTTACTTTGTCTATCGCTTCTCCGATGTAGAAATAATCGTACCACCATTTTAGTCTGCTTTGAGCTTCCTTATACTGAAAATATTGAAATACATTTGTTTGACAAGTCTCCGACTACTTCATTATGATAATTTATAATTATTAACATCGAATAATAATAATAATCAAATTCATACATTTAAAATTTTAATTCCTTTTCCATTAAATTCCTTTGCATCACATTATTATTATTTTATTGAAATATTATATTATCAACCATGGTTTTCATGTGACATTTTATTTAACACTATATCCACATCGGTAGTAGGTAGTACTCGTTTACTCGTAGATGTAAACAATAAATATAAATTTCCAAAAAATCTAGAGTTAAACCTAAATGTTTACCTTGTCAGTGAAGAAAGTGACTTGCGGTGATTTCAAAAAGTTATCCCAAGCATTTTTAAATTCACTATAGAGCGAACTTATTTCTTCTTGAAACGGTATGAACTTTTCTATTTTAGACCAAATTGTGTTCCAGATTTTCTTTGTGTATTTCTTTATATTTGTCATTAAGTCATTTCCTATCATGTCTTTGTAGAAACTGTAAAACATTATGAATACTTATTAATTATTGACTATTGTGGTTGCATTGATAAAAGCTGGTACATACCCTCCTACAGTGAAAAGTAATGCAATTGTGAATAATAAATGGCCGATATTATGTCGGCCATATATTTCAAAATTAGCCCAAAAAAATAATTGTCCTGGCAGACTTAGCTCTGCCTGGCTGGACTTACTCTGACTTAGTCTTTAGAGGAATTTTTTTATTTATATTATATATAGTTTTGCTTAGGTTTATTTTAATTTATTAATAATATAAATAAAGACAACAAATACCCAGAAATAATGATAAATGTCAATTTAATAAAAACATTACTTACTGATCCAATTCCTGTCCAAACGCAGAAACATAATTGAAGTATTTAGAATCCGTTATTTCTTGAGTTCTATTGTAGAAGAAATCCATGACATTCTTCCAAGCGTTAATAGAAATAGTTTCAAAGAAATGCAATATTCTGAAGATCATTGGTTCTATAGATTTAAGGATCTCACGCCAGTATTTATGTAATCTGTTAATTGCATTAACCCAAGTCGTTTCCCAGTACTGTAGGAATTTAGTATGCAGATCTTTTACGAAATTGTCATATTTCAAAATAACTTCCTCAAGCTTTTCCGATAATAATTCCATTAAATCGGCATCTAAGACTTTATTTACACTTTCCAAGAAATTTGCGTAAGCTTCTTTTACTTTAGTTATTACGTAAGTTAAACTGTCTTTCAACGATTTTCCCGTATTGCCCATTAAACCCCAAACGTCATTTAGAATTCCTGGTAAACTTTCCAAGTGATTCTTAATCGCCATCTCATCAAGAATATTATAAACAAATTCAACAATATCTTTTACATAAAAATCATTACTTTCATAGGATTCGTTCAAGAAAGTCTGAAATTCGTCTAGATCATCTTTAATGACATGCAAATCACTTAGGTCTTCTAGAAAATCGCGCATTTTCGGTTTAGCATCACCCCAAATGGCTCTCAGTGCTAAATGGGCTTCCATCGGCGCTTGTTTTAGAATAACTAAACTTTCATTAATTTGTCCATATAACTGTTTTAAAGAACCTAAAGCTTGAGATTTAATTTCGACATACATTTCAGGTCGCCATTTAATTGAGCTGGTAAGTAATTTAGAATGATTAAGACGTATATAGGAAGCTACATCGACGGTTGTTACGTCATCATAGTCTCGCCAAGCATTTAGTTTTGCCGAGCGAGTGTCAACAATCATACCTACCATATGGTATGAGATATCTGGAATTGGAGTTAATAAATACAAAACTTTAAATACATAATAATATATTTCTGTAGATAGCACAATATTAATTATAATTTAGCCTGAAAGTGCATATGCGTTTTATTATGCCCATATTATTTTAGCCATTGTTTTTGTAATTGATTTTTCTGACTTATATAGGTTTTTATTGGCTAAAAGTAACATTGATAGTGATATGTTTTAACTTATTTTGGTCTGCGTAAATTGCAAGCAATGCATAAGAATGATTTACAAATCTTACGCTAAAATTTGTTTCTGCTGGTTTTTGTAAATCAAGCTATATTTGAACTTACCGTCAGTGCTATTAAAATGAGCAATTAATGATTTGTCCTTCATAGACAAAACAGCTATGCCAGTGTCGTTTCCAGTATTTCTATCGACCCAAGTGTATATTGTGTAATCTGGATAAGTAAGGTCCCATGTGCTGTTTATTTTTACGTAATTTGTCTCGTTAGTTCTCTGAAAAAGCAACAAACGTAGGTACGTTATCATCTCCATCATACTAATAATCATCACTTAATTAAATACTGTTTCCTACAATCTTGGAGTCCCAGGTCCGGAATAATAGTCGTTGCCCCGCCAGTGTTTGGCATGAGCCATTGCTCAGTGACTGTTTTTTGGAGTAAAATCTGTCATTTTGATAGTTCTGAGTAATGACTCGTGCTAAGTACTGGCGGAGCAATGACGATTAATCCATACCCTTGTGTGAGAGTTCGAGTTAATTTTAAAGAAGCATAGACTATATTATGATTCTTTATATATTGTAATTATTTATCATTATAACTTGCAGTAAAGATTAATTTATCTAACTAAAAAAAAGCACCGACCTCATATTTAACGATGCTTCGACGGGTATCAATAACAAGTTTGGTATGTCTCAACTTTTCATAAAACAATGTTTTTTGCAATCTATAGTAGTTGTCCAAATAGTACCAATGGCTGTGTATATTGACTTCTGAACGCATTTCTAAATCCAAATTTGTTGCCGGATGTGCACAAGTTAAAGCGAACTTGTAATCTCTGATTGGTCCATTTGAATTGTCAGTCAAAAGCGTTTGGAAGCGTAAATGTTCATTCTCATGATCAGAATATTGAAGTCTTAGTGAAATGTTTGACATTACTGATGGTGTAGTTATGTATTGACCCTTAATTGTTATATCCTGAAAAAATACAAATTATTTTTATGTACTAATTTAAACATACGATACTAGAAGGCGGAAGTAAAAATATTTTATTTTATTATGGTAACAAACAGTCACAATACAATTTATATAACAAACAATATACATATAATTAGACCTTATTACAATTTTTAAAATACAAATAGTTTATTTAATAAAATATAGCATGTAGCCACTAGAACATAATCTTGTTTGATATTAATAAATAGTTAAGTTAATAAGTTACCTTATTGAAAGACGGATGTGATAGTGACAGTCCAAGATTATGCACATTACCATCAGACGTTGGCGGATTGTCCCAGCGGCCTTTTAATTCAGCCGTCTTATTCTGATCCTGGACATTCCAATTAAGACGAGCTCTTCCGTCGAGCATAGTGTCTTGTAAGTTGTATAATGCGACCAAATTAAATGTTCGTCGAGGATACCAAACGTTCACGACAATTTGTTGAGATTCTGTTTCATCCTGTTGAAAAATGTAGCCTATATCTCCTTATGTTTTAATTTATCAATTATACTACATTTGAATGCTCAGGCGTACACTCGTAATTGAACTTAATAATAGAAACATTAATAATAAATATTATATTATAATTAAATAAATAACTTACCGAAGTCATATTAGTGATATGAACATCATAGTTCACCCACGTGTTGTCAGCCCACTTGACTTTGCTACCCTGTTTCATTTCTTTATCCTTAGATTCGTAATCATTTTCAAACAGTAAAGTTCTTTCACCATGAATAGCGGTGATTTTAAGAGTTTTCCCAGTATCCCATGAGTTGACGTCGACTTTTCCAGTCACATTGAAACTAGACGCATTTAAAAGATGGAATATTGTTGCTTGTTTTACATCCTGTAAAATTACAGTATTTAATTAGTGTTTTTCGTATAGGTATATGGATTTTATTCATCTAATTTTACCGTGACTTATAGCTAACTATGTTACATTAAAATTTATCTTGTATATGTATTTTGTATATATATTGCCCAATATTATCGAAGATATTAGAATCACTACTTATTACTTTATTGGCCATACCCAAGTTAAAACTAGCTATTACAACTAGAAAAAATATATTATTTAAAAAGGTGTTTTATGAAAACGGGTAGGTAATATTAATGCATTCGGTAATAAAACCTAGCTTTACAAACTGATAACTTAAATAATAATATAAGTTAATTAATAATAATAATTTAGAAAGCTAACCAATACTTACAATGTTACCACTGCCATCATATTCATGGATGTAGCGAATCCCGACAGGAGTGTGTGCGTTTTCTACCTCAATATCAGTCGTTGCCAATTTTAAATTCCTTTCACTTTCACTCAAAACTTGCTTAAACGAACCTTTGCAAAATCTACAAAATAAAAAATAAAAAATCGTTTTAATTATGATAAATAATCTATAGAAAATATATAGACTTATTGGATGTTAGCGTGTCGACGTGCAACCAGACGTGTACGTAATACGATGTGTATTAACCAGTGATCGAAGTTGATGGATTAATTCGGGGTTAATTAATACATGATCTGAGTCCGGGCATTAAAAATCAATATTTTTTTTTAAACGTCTAATTTTTTTTTAGGATAGTAAAATATTTGTGTGCTACAAATATTAACCTTTATCAGGTATATACAATTTTTTTATAAAAAATATAACAACAACGATATATATACATCACAAGTTATATACGAGTAGTGTTAACAATACAACGCCGTCTACAGATTATAAAATATAATTTCAATAGTAAAATAATGCAAAAATATTTAAAAAGTATTCTTAAGAAAGTCGTATATGTATGTACGTTATATCTCTTGTATGATTTTTTTTTTGTTACGTGATCATTAAGTGCATCCATTTTACATTTACATATCTTCACGCCAGATCCCTTGCGGGGTAGGCAGAGACAATTGAGCGCCATTTGACACGATCACGACATACTTCTTTCGCTTCGTCGACATTCATTAACCTCTTCATACATGCCCTTTGGTTACGAAGACTTTTTTATGCACCTTCAGTCAGTGTTTTATTTATTTGATCGTGATATGTGAGTCTCGGTCTGCCAGGGCCTCTTTTACCTACAACTTTCGCATTATATATCTGGTTCGTCAATCTTTCATCGCTCATCCTTTCAACATGCCCGAACCATCGTAGCATGCCTTTCCTTATTTTTGTCCCTATGCTTTCCTTCATACCAAGTGCATCCAGCATCTTATTAAACAATAAAGCAGCCATATGTTATGTTCTAGACGAAAACAGCTCGAGGCAATGCTGTTGTATGATTTATGTCATAACCGATATGACTGTAGTGACCTCCATAACAGGTTGTGCTACAGGGTTCCTATGAGAGTGCATCAGCGATCATCTAGACCCTTTCAGCTGTTCTCAGTAGGAAGCTGCCGCACTAACGCGGGTAAACGATCGCCAATATTTTCGGTTGACACATTCAATAACAAATTTCACTTTATAGACATCATTGCCTTGAAGAAGTTTGTAGGAAGTCTATTTTGGATATACTGAAACCATAATGTGTTATTGATACCTATCATTATTGTTGTTTACAAATTTTTTTTCTTCTTCTTTACTCATATTTTTCTTTTTTTACTAATTGTTGTTTAAGTTTACTATCTGACGTTACCTATTTATATAATCTGTGGTTTACGTCGTTGGTAACATACTTAACAATTTGTTTATTTAAATGTTATTATATATATATGTGTGTTACTGTTTCTGATCCTAAATAAATAAAAAAAAAAAAAATCTAATTTCTATCGAATCTTAAGCTTTTACATAATGTATTTTACATTGACCCTAAATTAATCTACCTAGTTCGACCACTAATTATAACTCAGAAGCATACCAGATATCACATTAACGTCTATTGTTCTCATCCCACGTGCATACCTATTTACCTTTCATGATCAAAATCAATAGTAGTATTTCCTCTACTCCATTTCTCAGATTGCAGGTAATAATAGTTTGTTGTAACAAAATGTTTTGTGTTTAATGGAATTTCTAGTGATATTGTTCCAATCTGACTGAACGCATCGTCAACCTTCTTGTATTGATGCGTCGTGTTGACTGAAGCGGTTTTGTTTGGCCAATCTATGTTTATTTTGTTGTTTGATTCTTCGTCCCCGTTTACAATCTATAACAAAAACGTGCAATTATTTAATTACCTACATATTTAAACATTACTGAAAGATAGGATCTTTGTTAGCAAAAGTTATTACTATTAATATTATGTTTACCAATATTAGTTAATTGTAAAATAAGACCTAGATTATTAATATGCCCACCTTATAACGTAACATTTGTAAAATATTATATCTAGGCTAATATTTTTTATTGTATCAAATCCGAGTTTAAAATTCAAAGACCCAACGTATTTTATAAATATCGTTTTTTATAATGATTTCGCCCTAAGAATAGGTTATACTTACATCGAAATCAGACTTTAGCCACAACAAATTCTTGAACGGAGTAGTTAAATTAAAGTTTCCTTTAGTATTCCTAGTGCCACCATATTTTATATCTACTTCGCCAATCTGAGAGCTGCCTGGACGATGCATGTTACCTCTGCAAAATTTTAATATTTAAGTTAAACATATGAATTATTCTTCCTAGAAATGAGACAGACCGTAACAATCTTATAGTTATTAGAAGTGTGAGGTGAGAAGTCAATAAATATAAGTACAAATAAATATTAAACTTATTAGTGTCTACCTATTTATATACAGTGCAGTTGTTTATAAAACCTGGCCAAGGTAATATTTTACTGCACAAGGGCTGCACCATTGTTCACAGTAATAAATATTCTGGTGGCGGGTATAATTTTAATTGCTTCTACTCTATTGCTTTATTCTTGTTCTTATGTTACCTGTGTCTGTCCTTTCTCTTTGAATAAATAAATACTTAACTAATTTAGTTGCGATTAGCACTAGCGTATTTTTAGTTTTTTTTTAAATATCACATTTTCTCCTTTATTACAAAAATATTATATAAAAAAACATAATACATAAGAATAACTTCTTTTTTGTTTATTCTTAGTTAATAAATCTTATAAAAACTTACTTGACAAGTACTAAGTTGTGTACAAAGTCTCTGTCGTACGACCCTTTGACCTTAAACGTTTCTTCTCCTTGATACAGCGGTGAAGTCAAAGCGTAGTCAATGAAATGCGATCCATTTTCATTCCAAGTCGTATAAAACTCATTGTCGATTGTATTAATCGTAGAGTTAGCAGTCCATATTAATGACACATTCCCTTGGAACTCGCTTGGTACAATCATAACCTAAAAGTAAATGTTATACATACGAGTACATTACCTAATGTTTAACAATAATAATCTCTCTTCGTTGCAAATTGTCTATTGCTAGGCTTTAATGATAGGTTCAACCAATCCACCAAGCCAAGATAAATGGCCATCAAAAGTATGGTATTTCCAGAATACCTTTGTAAAATTCAATTGATTCTTTTAAAACTCTTGCCCTATCAGATAAATCATCGACAATCAGCCGAATCTATGACTTGCGCATAGTAACACATTCTTAGAATTTATTTTTGTTTGGAGGAGAAATGTTAAATTTGATGCGGATTGAAAATGAATCCAGTGCGTGCCTGGCGAGCCTTGGGGGTGGCCTACATCTAGTAGGTAGTAAAGAGACACAGGCTGATAATGATGATAAATTAAATATGAAAAGAAATAAAATTTGCAAAATTTCAAAAGTTCTATAATGTGAACTTACATTTCCCTTAACACCAGTAGTAATTTTAGTAACATCAGTGGAGTATGTGGCTAGGAGTGATTTGTATGGACTATATTTGTCACCGATATCTCCGTCAATTCGTAATGTATGGACGTCAACGTTTGGTTTGGGCAGGATTGTATTAATCACAAGCAGAATACGACGGTCGACTATGTAACCAACTGAAGCGTTTGCACCAATCCTGTAAAAGATTATAATAAGTTATATTTGCAGCCGTACAGACGACTCCCCGCCAGATGTAGCAAAAAATTATGAGGGTAGCGAAAGGTTGCGTTAAGTGGCGAGCCTTGGGGGACATACATCCAGCAGTGGAGAGATACAGGCTGATGATGATGATGATATGTACAGCAAAAGGTAATTATTTAGCTCGGCAGCTTATTATGGTACTTTTTTATTTAGCTATTTGAAATCGTAATCTTGATTGACATCACGTCTTTCAAATAAATTTTAAGAATACCTGGATAAATCGCCATATATTAAAGCGAAATTAGGCTATCTTTATTAAGATATAAATTAAATTGTTTTACATAATAGCCCTTAGGCTAGAGATGGGCCTTCGAGAACATATTTCTGGAGAATTTGATCCATACACTCGCCATGCTGTTCGAGACATGTTGGCGAGTTTCTAATGCCAATTATATTGACAATTTATTAACGATTCCACAAGTGGGTACTTGTATTAATGAAAACGTACAACGACTTAACTTGTTCTCCAGGGCACGGGAACGGCGGTGTTTCTACGATGAAAAGTATATTTTTCATTCGAAGCGCATTCTTATCGAATTATAAGGAAAGCGTTATTAGAACCATTCACCACCACTTAATAAAATTCTTTATTGTTTATAATCTTATCCATAGCCGATGAAAACATTGGATTCGACCTATTTACATTTTTACTTGCATCTGAGTATATTGCATTGAATATTCAAATATTTAATAGTAAAACAATTAATGCCTGGATATAAAAGTCCCAGTATTGGAAATTTTATCTGGTACTGGTATTAAACAAAATATTTTAATTATAATTATGACACCTACATCATATTCTATAGCATATAAACTAATGTATACTCACAACCAAATTTTATCCAAATCCATTCTGAAACCAGCATTAGTAGTATTTAGTCCTTCCGGGTCAGTAGTATTACCAAAATAAATGTCTAAATCGACACTTCTTGGACTTGCTTTGGCATTTTGGCGTCCTAATGCTCTGATGAATAAGTCACCAACTGCAAAGCTCCACTTTAGGTCACCATCTCCTTTGATATCTGGCATTTCGTATTCTCCAACCAAATAGCCCGTGTTTGGACCAAATCTGTTGGTAAAGTTAATGCTCTGATACAAAAAACACAATATTCCATCCTGGTTCGAAATACGATATATTTATGGTATTCATATTCGACTAGCAGTAAGTTGTTAAATTATAAAACAAATAATAGACTATCCTTGCTCAAATTCAAAGCGTAAAACTTGTATGTATTGAGAGTTAAGGCAGTATTGATAGATCGATATAAAACTTGAAATTGAGTTGTCTCTTGTCACTAAATGCCAAATCAAGAAATAATGAGAGGAAGACATTACTTGATTATCGGATCTTAAGATCGGTTTATTAATACGGGCCTCAAGTTGTCTCTTTTTACCAAATGTCAAATCAGGAAAGAATGAAAGAGATAGACATTACTTGATTAAATATCATATCTTGAGATGGTTTTATTAATACGGCCTTAGTGTCTTTGTGGTTAACATTTTGTTAATACTTATTTTGTTCATTGTTACTCTATTCGTTAGCACAAACTTTTTTTACTAGATATGATAAGTGGTTTATTAGCCAAATTTTGTACGATTTGCATATTAGTTTTGCAAACACATTAAATTATGTTAATACTTACACGAAATCAGCATCTGCGTTAATAAATTGTAATTCTTTGAAAGGTGTAGCAGCTTGCACCTTCATTACTCTACGTAGTTTTGGATAATTATCTATGCGAGCTTTTAAGAATATTTCCTTGTTTACTATTTGTGGGCTGTCAACCTGTCAAAAACATAATCTTATGAGGGGCCTAAAGTAAGGTTATCTAAATGTGAATCCGCTTCTTTAAAGCAATTCAATCAATTTATTTATTCTGTAAGTAGGCATAGGACAATAAACACAATGTATTCTTCGCTTTTACATGTAAAAAAATAATTAATATAACGAAAATCTTAATTTCTAGGAAATAGCTTGTATTTGGAGCAGCACATTACAACCCAAATATCACATAATTATTAATCTTAAAATTATAGCTGCTGTAAATAGGCATTGTCATATTACAAACTAAGACATACACAATTATAAAATAAATAAATAAAATAGCTGCTGTAATAAGGCATTGTCATAGTACAAGCTAAGACGAAAACAATTATGAGCATGTCACTAAGATTATAGCTGCTATAAAGTGGCATTGTCATACTATAAGCTAAAACATTATTAAAATGTTACATAAATTATAGTTGCTGTAAAGAGGCATTGTCATACTATAAACTAACAATAACATTTGTAATAATTTAGGACCAAGGACGCTTGTCATCAAAATACTCGCTGATGGTATAATGACCCTTTTAAATCAGTTTTTTCTTAACGATTTACTGGTAGGGTTGTTACATCTGGAATTTTATTGAAAATATGTATACATTGCCCTACAAACGAACGATTCACATCCGCGTAGTTAATTATTAAATTTACTTATTACTGTTAATTAGAATTCATTGTTTTTAAGGAGCTATAGCTTCTTTTTTCAAGTGACTGTTATTCTATGTAAGATTTTCTTCTGTTTTGACTTTAAAGTATTTTTCTGTATCCAAATAATTATCTCCGTCTCCGTTTAACACTACAACTTTATAATACTTACTCTAAAATTGATGTCAGTAAAATTATCATTAATATCGGCCTTTGCGTGCAAAGTAAGTTGAATATTCCCCATGAAGTGTGCTGATAATGCATACGTGGTCGGTGTAGTATCCGACTTAATACGAATCTTGATCCTATCTGCTTCCTTTGGTATTAGGTCTAGAGAAATCTGGAATTAGTATATTTATTAGGTGATATCAAGATGATAATAAATAATTAGACATACTGGCTTTAAGAATTACTCACTATTAGTAAAATTTAAAGTTTTAAACATGATCGAACATTTAAAAAAAATCTAAAGTGTTTTTTTTGTAAATATTAAAACAGCATAACTTTTGGTATAAAATTAAAATCTTTTGAGTGCTGACGATAGTGAAGGTAGTATAAAATAATTTGAAAGGACACTTACATCCAACGGATTTTTGTTCAACACTTTTCCAATAATAGCACAATCCAAACTGTCTGTCGTTAGCGAACCCGAGATGTCGTCTCCAGCAAAATCAACCAACATTTTTACAGATCTTAAATGAGAAAATTAAATTTTAAAGACATGAAGACACTATTTTGACACTACACTAATTAACGCTAGCCACTGACGACCGATATGAATTCGTACTATTATACCGGCCTATCAAGATAAAAAAGTCATCTCTGGTCTAAAGAAAAGTCTGGGGTGGCCAGAAAGCTCGCTTTAAAGTAGCGGATTCACATTAAGCTATCATGACAAGTAGCAAGCTCGTCTATGTCAATGTTACCGACATAGCTTTCAAAATTAGTAAACATAAGTGGCACGCAGCTAGACACGTCTATCGCAGAACCGATGAACAATTTATTTTGATGACCATATTTTGTTAGCAACACATCACTATTGTTTTTTTTAGTGTATTTTATTATTTTTTATTCGGTAACAGATCGGTGATGGTTGCTCTTCTTGGACTAATATTAAATTTGGCTAAATGTGAATTTACTTTTATTAAAAGCGAAATAACAATCAGAATTGTACTATAGTATATAAAAACTCACTTTAAACCTTTATGAGGGCTGCTGATAGCAACAGTCGCGGTCTTCGGACGTTTATCAGCATTCAAAGAGTAGGAAATCTCATCACCAAATTTGAACTCCGTTATCAAACTTTTATAGTTGTCATTCCTATTATCCGTGTAGACTAAACTGATAATGGAATCTGGTAGTACAGGAGTTAATGCCGCTTTGGCTTTGAAATGTACACGCTGGGCCGGTAGTGGGCTCCATTGGACGTCAGCAAATACCTAATAACAAATAAATTATCTAAACCATTTGGCGCAATCATAAGTAAAAAGATTTTCACGACCGGATCCATTCCGAGATGTTCAGAAACAACGATTTTACATAGACAACTTTACTATAGGCCCATCATGACAAGTGGCAATCTAGTCGATGTCTCTAGCGTATCAAACTCGCGAAATATCACAAAGAAATAAAATATTTTTTGTGTCCTCGGAATTGAACTCAGTACCTCCACGTCTTAATTTAAAGACTGAGTTAGTTTGCTTTGTTAAAAGGAATCGGCAAATATTATACGACTCTGTAACGATGCCAAGTCATAATATGATGTTGTTGATGTTTTTCTTATGAGATAAAGCTGCGTCTTATAAATTAGTACTTACATAATTATTCTGATCCCCTTGAAGCACTTGTATCCCACCGCCAACAGTATTTTCAATATCCGAAAAATCTTTCTTAAATTCCATCTTTATGAAATAGTCTTCTAAGTATGGCGAAGTGAGATTCAAACTACCTGATGTTTCCACAAATGGATCGTCCAGCTAAAAATATTTAAAAAATAATTTACCTGGAATATAATAGGTATAAAAGAAAGCACAGGGACACAAACAAGGATTGGCTTCCTTCGTCTAAGCCACATAGAAGAGCACGGAGCCAAAGAAAAAGATGAAGCCCGCCGACGAGGATGGTGCGGTGACCCGCCCGCCCGATCGCCGACGTTTGGCTCGCTCAACGGAGGACCTGGGGGCAGAGACGCCAGCCCCCCAACGACCAACCCCAGCCCCGCGCCGCTTGCACACTGTGCCGGGGCTGGTCTCACTGGTGGAGAGGACTCCCCTGCCGCCCGACAGGGGAGTAGCGACCATGTCGCCACGCTGCGCCTTCCAGGCTGAGCTGGCGATCTACGGCCGCCTGCGCCGGGAAGGCGCACTAGTTCCGTCGCTCGCAGACGCGATGGCGGCGGAACTCGAGAGGATGCAGGCGGCACTAGTCGCCGAAGAAGACTCCGCCTCCTCTGGGGAGGAAGAAGAGGCCCGCGCAGCTGCAGCTGACGCGACAGTCAAGGCCTACATTGACGAGGTGTTTACGCCAGCTGCAGCCAAGATTACCCTGCGGAGAAAGCACTCCCCAGAGGAAGAAGAGGAAAGGAAGCGGACATGCTTCTCCCCCCCGCCCCCGCCTCCCGCGGGGGAAGCGCCCCCGCACCCCGAGGGGAAGGACCCCCCACCCGTACCGGCTGAACCGCAGCGGAAACCGGGTAAAACTGCCCCGACGCCGGACTACGCGCGGCTCGCCGCGCTAGCCCAACCGCGAGTTCCGGCATCGAAGCCCGCGAAGACCCCGGCCCCGAGACCGCCTCCGCTGCGGGTCACCGCGCACGCAAAGAAGTCCGCCGCCGCCACAACTATTGAAGACGCCAGGACATCGCCGCCGACCCCGCCGTTTGGGACACCCCTGTCCGAACCCGGCTCCCCGGCTCTCCCCCCTTGGATGCTGGGCCAGGGCAGGGGAGACGCGAAGGCCCGTCGCCAGGCCCAGCAGGACCTGGCAAGAAGACCAGAAGCCCCCCTGACGGTGACGCCCCTGGCGAGACCGGCAGAAGACCGCAGACGGGGTGAGCAGCATAGCTCCCCCGTCCCAGCCCCACGCCAGGGATCGCCCATGGAGGTCGTCCCCGGGCAGTCACCGAGCGCCACCTCCTCCACAACTCCACACGCAGTAAGTGACGCTGAGCGGCTCCCGCAGCACTACGCCGACGTAGCTGCTGCACCCCCATCGCCCCGGCTCAATGACGATGGGGGGAACCAGATTACTACGGTCACCTCAGACCCTCCCCCAGCGTCCAAGAAAGCACGCTTTCCGCCACTTGTGGTGGAAAGTATGCAGAACTGGGCGCACCACTTCCGGGCCCTAAAGCAGAAGCTGGGCCACAACCCCAACGCGCGTCCCTTCGGAAAGGGGGTACGCTTCTCTCCCGGCAGCGAGCACGAGCACCGGATTGTCCAACGATACCTAGTATCGTTGGAAGAATCCGAGAAGCTGGCGTGGTTCTCGTACTCGTTGCCGGCGGAAAAGAACCTCAAGGTGGCCGTCAGAGGCCTACCTTTCGGCACTCCCCCGGAGGAGATCACCGCCGAATTTATACGGCTCGGCTTTCAGGCCGAGTACGTGCGCCCAATCAAGGCCCGCGCGGGCAGGCCTGGCTGCATCTTTTATGCGCAGATAAAGAGAGTGCCCGGCGTCGCTCCTTCCGTCTACAACATCGTGGAGATGTTGGGGATGGAAGGAGTGAAGGTCGAAGCGTGGAGGGGGCGTCCTGGCGTGGCACAGTGCCACAGGTGCCAGCAATTTCGGCACTCCTCCCACAACTGTCATAGGCGCAAGGCTTGCGTCATCTGCGCAGCCGAGCACGCTGCCGGGGAATGTCCCCGCACAAGGGAGGAGCCGCCGACTTGCGCAAACTGTGGCGCTGCGCACACGGCCAATAATCCGTCGTGCCCGGTGATCAGGAGGGAGATGAGGAATCGGAATGCGGGGACGGTAGCACGCACGCATGATGCGGTCGCTCGCCCGCCCTCCGATCCCTCATCCCGCCCGGTCGCTGACACGGGGGTGACCAGCGCCCCCACGACGCTTATGCCAGAGGCCAACGACCCGCATTGTGGGCCGTCAGGCCGATGGCAGGGCAAGGGCAAAAGTGGGCGGAAGGCGGCCAACAAACTTAATAAGCCTTCCCAACCCGCCCCAGCTTCTGCTAAGGTGCAAACAACCGCACCCCCGCCCCCACAGATACCGACGACCGCGCCGGCGGTGACCGCACCCGCGAGTGCGGTCACGGCCGACTCGATCATCGCGTTACTAGCCCAACTCCTCCAAGCTTACACTGGAGGGCAAGCCGCGGTCCAAGCGACCCAAGGAGGGGCAGAGGGATCTGCCGTGTCACAGCCCTTCCCCCTCTAAGGGTCGTGCACTGGAATGCCAACGGTTTGCGTCGCAAAAACCGAATGCTCCGTGCGTTCCTGGCCGAGCAGCGCGTCGATGTGGCGCTGATCAGCGAGACTCTATTTTCTAAAGGGGAAAACTTTAAAATCCCTAACTACCAAGTCTACCGCCAGGACGAGATCTCCCCAACAGGCAGAGCCTACAGGGGCCTGGCGGTAATAGTCCGCAGTAGAATAGTGCACCAACCGCTTCCAATAGCACGATGGCAGTCTGTCTATGCGCTGGGTGTTTTGGTTCAGGTCGACGGAACGGAGTTGCAGCTCTACGCGGTCTACAGGCCGCCTGGAGATGCAACCCCTCTAGCGTTGTCGGATATCCGGAGTCTATTGACGAACGAGACTCCGACAATGCTGGCCGGAGACATGAACTGTAAGCACTCAGCTTGGAACTCAACAGTCGCCAATATTCAGGGCGAGAGGCTCCTGGCGGACTCTGAGGCTCACGGATATGAGGTGGCCGGGCCGGACAGCCCCACGCGGGTCCCACCAGGGAACGCGCCGGGCGTGCCCGATGTCCTGGACATACTCATTACCCGTGGGCTTCCGAAGACGCCGACTCAGGAAGTCTTATACGACCTAGAGTCGGACCACTATCCTGTCCTCGTGTTATTGGAAGGACACCCCACCAGAGTCTCGTTGAGAGCGCCGCAGCGGCGAACTGATTGGTCCAAGTTCGCAGCCCTTATGGCCGAGTATTCTCCACCTCTCCCTGCATCCACACCCGAGGAAGTGGACAGGTTAGCGTCCGAAATCGTCGGACAGATCCGCAGCGCACAAGAGCGAGCCTCTACCGCCGTGGTGGGTAGGGCGGGGACTCTCCTCCCTCCCCAACACGTGCGAGAACTTATTACGCAAAAGAGGCGGCTGCGGAAAGAGTGGCAGTTCACTCGCTGTCCGACGCAGAAGACGCGCCTGAACGCTCTCTCGGCCAGGATAAAGAGAGAGTTGGATCTTTGTGACGAAAGCCGTTGGCAGGCTCATATTGACTCCATAGGCGATAACGTTCCGAACGTGCATCGCCTATGCTCTCAATTAGCCAAAGAACGGCCTCCCGTGAGGCCGCTGCTCTCCAGTGATGGCACATTGAGGTTTCGTGCAGGGGACCGTGCCGAGATCTTTGCCGAAAGTCTAGAGCTCCAGTTCGCCCCAAACCCGATCAAGAATCCAGAACACACAGCAATGGTGGACCAACATGTCGAGGACTACCTGACGGCACCGTTGGCGGCAGGAGACGACCCGGTTTTCTTCGCGCCTAGCACGGTGGGGCGTGTCTGCTCCCGCGCCAAGTTGCGAAAGGCCCCGGGCGCCGATGGCGTTACAAACATGGCATTAAGGTGTCTGCCACGGCGCTCAGTCGTGGCTCTTACCAGCCTTTGTAACGCCATCATGCGCTGCGGGCATTTCCCAACCGCGTGGAAGGAGGGACGCGTCATCATGCTGCCCAAGCCGGGCAAAGACGTGAGAAAGCCGGAGAGCTACCGGCCGATAACGTTGCTCTCAGCTGTCTCCAAGGCATTTGAGAAACTATTGCTGCAGGTTCTGAGCACTAACATCTGTCCTAGAGACGAACAATTCGGGTTTAGGGCAGAACACAGTACCACCTTGCAATTGACCAGGCTGCTGCACCACGTGACGGCTTCTTCACTGAAGAAGCATGTCACGGCTGCAGTATTCCTGGACATGGAGAAGGCTTTCGACAGGGTCTGGCACAACGGGCTCCTGTACAAGATCTCTACATCCCCCACCCCTGTTAGGGTAACAAAAGTGTTGGCTTCCTTTCTAGAGGGCAGAAGTTTTCACGTGGCAGTGGAGGGCGTGTTCTCTTCCCCACGTCCCATACGAGCCGGCGTCCCGCAAGGGAGCTGCCTCTCGCCTCTATGTTACGCCAGATTCACCGACGACATACCGTTGGCGGAGGGGGTCGAGCTAGCGCTGTTTGCTGACGACGCCGCGTACTATACTTCTTCTACGAATAAGAAGTACGCGGTGAAGAAGATGCAGCGCTGTCTCGATCTGCTCCCCGAATGGCTAGACAAGTGGAGATTGTCGGTGAATGTGGCGAAAACGCAAGCTATCATGCTCCAAGTAGAGAGGCAAGCGGCAGCTCTCTCAGTTTCCCCTCTTCAGCTGTATGGCGAAAATCTGTCATGGGCCCCGAAGGTCAAGTACCTAGGGCTCACGATAGACAGACGCCTCAGCATGAGCGACCACGTGAATGTCACCGTGAACACGACACGTTTGGCCCGAGCCAAACTACGTCCAGTGTTTGCATCCACATTGGCTCTGCACACCAAGCTGCTTATATACAAAGCCTATATTCGCTCTCGTCTCACATACGCCGCTCCGGCATGGTACGCCTTAACATCTAAGGCCCAGCGAGGCCGGCTGCAGGCTCAACAGAACCTCACGCTGCGTACCATTGTCGGCGCCACGCGCTATGTGAGAAATGATGTCATTCTCCGCGATCTGCGGATGGAAACACTGGATGAGTTCGTGCGCCGTCTAGCCAAGGGAATGTTCGCACGGGCAGAGAGGTCAAATTTCCCACTCGTGAGAGATCTGGCCCCTCTGCACGCTAGACCTCCCGAGGTTCCACGGCGCATGGCGCGCGATTTGATAGCCTGATCACGATGACATTCCGCGGCCTCCGCCGCGCCCGCTCGTATTAAATTTAACCTATAATAAAGGTTCCCACGCCCTGTCCGTAGTTACGTGCAGCGAATTTTTGTTAGGAGGCCAACACCTCGTTACAAATTCCCGTCTTCCCCCGGAAGGGGGGGGTCTGAGATGACTTAGTAAGTAAACAAGGAAAGGCATGCTGCGATGGTTTGGGCTGTTGAAAGTATGAGTGATACAAAAAACAATGCACAGTACGAGAATACGATAGTGCAAACAAAATTATTTCCAAGCATTTATAAATTTTGCTAATGTAGGCATATTCTACAAGCTTTAAGTTTGTGATTCAAGTGAAGAATTATCTGGCCAAATTGCTATTTAACAGGAATTAAAATATAATTTATTGTTTGCTGCGATTTTTGTTAAAATATAAAAATAGGTAAGTAAGAACTAAAAAAGTAAAACAAAATATAAAACAGTTTGCTAAAAATAATTCGTATTTTTAAACATTATAAATTTTCCAAATTAAGATTATAATACAAACAATAAATTGTATGGGTAAGGCGGTTACTTAGAAAACGAAACCAATACGAAAATTGTGAACTACCTAAAAATGACAAGGAGTACTTAATCAATCTTCGTACGTGGTGATGCAATTAAGTTTTCAGATGAAAATGTAAATTGGTTTGTTAAACTCACCTCAAGTCTTCCAGTAGCATTTATAGTAAACGAAGGCATACCAATATCAGCTGACATTTTCCATAAAGAATCTTCTAATCTTACCGACACCGTGCCGTCTAAAGATGGTAAGACTATCAATGGAGTGACGATGCCGAGTGCAGCCAAATGTGATTGGTAAGCGTCATCTGCACCGGTCTCGTATTCATAGAACACCTTTGCTGATATCTAAAATATGGATATAAATATTTTAAAATAAATAAATAATAAATTAAATTCTAAAAACTAAATTAAACTAATTAATTTATTAGTGCATATTAGTACATTACACAATTTTGATGTTACAAGACCTTGTCGCGAGATTTACCTGTACATGATCGTATTCAAACTAAACGTAAGTACGAGTATATGCAAAATTTCAGCTCAATCAGTTAAGGATAACGCTTAAAATTCAGTTGCAAGTTCAATAAAAGCTATTAATAAAAAAACGATTATTTTGAACGTCACTTTATACAACATTTGATTTGTAGTTTGTTACTAAATAATAAGTTAGAACAATCGTCTCGTTTTATTGAGGTTAAAACCAAATGATAACTGTTTATATATATTTTATTTATTCAATCTTTATTTTGTGAGTTACATGTACCATAACATTAATCATTAATAATATACTTGCCGGATTTTAAAATTTAAAATTTAACTATACGAAGTTGTAATACTCACACATACACATATATCAGCCTGATACTGGCTAAAAGTACAGTGAAAAGTTTACCTAACAAAATAATATTAAACGTGGCTTAAAGATAATAATGATACTGGTATCTTACCTCATGCCATTTCTCTTCTCCATTATACAGCAAAGCCAGACAAGTAACATTGATTTTCTCTCCAAGTATAATATCCAAAGTATATACAGACTTTAGCTCTTGAATTGATTTATATGGCGTCACTAGATGTAATGTATTTCTCATTACGGTATATTCCTGAAATTGTATGGTTTGTTATAAAATACATTTGAACTGCTAGCTTTAACATTCCTTTTGGGTTTATAGATGCACTATCAGGAAATGTTTATATAAGTTCCACACCAAAATCACTTATGTCTCAAATTTTTCTATCGAATTGTTTACAGATATAATAACTTTATTGTTTGAATATAAAACTGTACCCATTATACATTTTTTTATAATGAAATTAAAACATTTTAAATGCAACACTACACTTACCTCAAGTATAAAAACATCGGTAAGAACAATAGGTTCTTTATTGGGCAAATTCAATGTTGCATTGGCTTCAAAGATGTCTTCTTCATCAGCACCCACAACCTGAAATTGTTATATTATTACAATAAGTGTAATTGTTTAGCAACGTATTCAGTATAATGTACCCATTTATATATTTTTGGGCTTCGCGTTAACCAAACATTAACCTTCTTGTACCAAGTAACGGATCACCTGATATATTTATCGATAATTATAAATTAAATACCTACGTGGCAAGTTATATATTTTCTAATTTTATTTCATTAATCTACATTATGATGGTTGCAAGCAAGACATTCTCCTCTTTATTTACCTTAATTACATGAGCATCAAAAGTAACTGTAGGGTAATACAGCATATCCAGGGTGACGTGAGCAGTTGTGTCAAAATTTTCCAATATTACATCGGTATCAATTTTCTCCTTTTTAAAAGTTTCTGTCACAGCGTCCAATATACCCTTTCCTTTGTCCTTAAGCAATATTGCTATACCAAACTGAAAACATACATTATAAATTTCGTTTCAAACGGACCATATTAGATATTTTGTATAGAACGGGGTCTACTTATGTCCAATATTTTTTGACTATGGTGACTTGAAATTTTTGGTATTGTATATTAGTGACATTCAATTTACATATAATATTTACAATATATAATAAATAATAAAGAGGGATGTTTTTTTTCATTGTCCTTTTACATATTTGAATAAAATTCATTTAATTTAATATCTAACACAAAACACAGAAAAACATGAAATATATATGTTTATTGTTACATTAATAATTAAAATATA
This sequence comes from Tinea semifulvella, assembly GCA_910589645.1. NCBI lineage: Eukaryota > Metazoa > Arthropoda > Insecta > Lepidoptera > Tineidae > Tinea > Tinea semifulvella. The sequence continues at coordinate 6,338,214 of OU342604.1, forward strand.
AATATTTATTTCATTATTTATGATTTTCTTCTACAGTTTAATTTAAATTAAACAAATTTTGTGATATTTTACTGTAATATTTTAATAAATTTATTTAAGTTTTTTACCTTATGTTTAGACAATCTTACAGACAGTTCCGTGTCCAATCCATTTCCATAAACATTCTTGAGAACAATTCCATTCTCTTCAAATCCTTCCAGAGGGGTATATAATTTGTACAAATACACGAAATTGATAGGGGATTTGTAATGCCAAATACCAGTGAAGCCAAAGTCCATTCTATCCCATCCAACTCTAAAGTCAACCTGAAATTCATAGAATGATTATTTAATATATTGTTTAAATTTGTAATTATCCTACATTGAATGACAGCAAAATCAAAGCTTTAGTAAATTAATTAAATAAATAATAAATAAATATTTCCAGACAGGTCACACAGCGCCATCTAATTTCCGTGGTAAGCTACGAGGCTTGTGTTACGGAAACTAGATGGTTGATAAACTACATATTATACTTTTTTTTTGTATATATATACATATTATACATATAAACACCCAGACCGAGACAAATTATACAATGTACAACTGCCCCCGGTTGGAATCGAACCCACGACCTAGACCGTGGTCTAGTGGTAACAAACGTTGCCGTGAACTCGTCGGTCAATTTAATGATAAATGAAGTATATTCCAGCCAACGTGGCAGATTAAGCTAAAATTCTCAAAAAATGTGTTTGACTTTGAGTTCTAAAGGCTGGCATAATACCATTTTTTGTAAAAAAAAATATATGATGTGTTTTTATTTTAGAAAATAGACAACGGTACACATACCTCTTCCTTAGCTCTTTTGGCTGTTACCATTGCACGAGTTAAATACTGTATAGGTAAAGCAACATGACCAAATATATGGAAGTCTTGTATAGTATTTAATTGTAATAAAAACTCAATTCCTGTTGTTGAATTTGGTGTTATTGCAATAGCTACTAAATGTCGATCTGCTTCAATAAATCCAATTCTTGCTGTCATATGTGAGAATTCGGTAACCGAATTGGTTACATTTATAGCTAGCATTGAGTTTGTTATTCTGCGCATATGACCTAAAACAATGAAGATTTTATAATATAGAAATTTAGTGTTGTTGAAATAAAATAAAATATAGTGAAAAGTTGTACAAATATATCGTAGGGTTCTTATGAAATTGATTTTTTTATTTAATAATTAAATAAGAATTAAAAATGGTCGAAATAGAATAAATTATCTTACCATTAACATCGATTTTTAGTCTTTTATCCTCAAGGTCCAAAAACGTTATTCCATTAATATCTCGTTTATCTCCCAAAACGAATTTTGTTCGAAGAAAACCTTTTTTGTAGCCCTAAAATCAGATGTCCTAATAAAATCAAGTCAAACTAAAATTTACAGTTACATTTAAGTAGATCAAGCTAGTATTTTATTTATAAATATAATGCTTAGATAAAATTCATTCTTTGGGATCAGAGAAAATCTCGTTAGTTTTTGCATACACGTTATTTTTTACTAGTGTACTATTAAATTACAATGTTTTTGATGTCCCTTGAAAGGCGACGCAAGGGTACATTGCGTCAAGGAATATGTGTTCCTTTTTTCATAACTATAAAGTTATTGTTCGCGTCGCAGACATTAATTATCAGATCCCTTCGCTCATTACATAACTCTCTTCTTTCAATTCCCTCGCATCATTCTTCCTTTATGTCAAACTCTTTTGCAGTTGTTGCTGCGAATTTGTGGAACATCCTGTCCTTAAATATAAGACAAACATCAAATCGAGCTCAATTTAAAAAGATGGTCTATTTGCATTTCTTAAATGGCTCCAACAATGTATGTATATATATTGTATTGTATGTATTACTGTCTGTATGTATATATGTGTTTATCTGTGTATATAATTTAAGTAAGCAATAAACAGCTTACAATGTGATCGTTTAGTTATAATATATTTAATTTTAAAAAAGGTTGAATTGAATCCAAGGTTGGCTGTCATAGAATGTCTAGCGGCATTAAGCCCGCCGCTTGTACATAGTGCAATAAAGTTTTAAATAAATACATAAATAATTATTAACTTATATAAACTATAACTATCAACTTATCAATAACTATAATATCGCCGATTATTGCCTTAAATGCCTCGATAGTGTTTTTCGAATCCCGGTCTGTGAGCTTGGAATAATATTACTTTAGGAGAGCGGTCAACGGGCTCAGATAAATTATGTCGTTTACTTACCGGGAAAGGAGTGAGGAGTGTAACAACTCCAGTAATATTATTACTTTTGTGTCCTCTATCCAACCCCCAAGAAGAATTTATCATGAGGATACCATCATCATTGTACTGTAAGAAAACAAAAACAGCATATTTGTATTTCAATTTTAAAGGTTAAATATAAGATGTGGTCAAGCTGTTTTTAAATTCCAATTTACTATTACATACCTTTCTTTCAGTTTCGAACTTACATTACATTAAAAATACTCACTTGAAAACTTAGTAATGTGTCAGCAGATTTTTTCCACACAACCCTGTGTTTGGCAATAGCTGCAGCTTTTGGCAAAGTCGGTATAGTAGAATTTACTTCTGCACGGAATTCTCCGAAGAATTCGTTTGTGCGGAACAAATAATCTGCCAGTAAAGAGAATGCTAAGTAGTCTTTTTGCCAATTCATACTGCCGTTAAGAGCCTGAAGGTTATCGTGATATCGCCACCTAGAAGATTAACAAGGTTATCATTTGGGTAAATTAAATTACAATTAATACCGCTGAGAAGTAGAATTAAGAGGTGACATCTATCCCAGGACAATTGTGCGAAGTTAATTCTGTGGAAATTTAACTCATACAGAAGCGGATGTGACTGTGTGAGTAAAGTGGGTGAGTTATTTTTTACTAGTCGGACTAAACTCGCCTTGATCAGTTTAAGTTAAAGTAACTGTAATAGTGCGTATAGTTAATGAGCCAAACGGCGTAAATGCTCCTCATTATGAGTACTTGTATTTTATCTGTTAACTTCTGTTTATTTCTTTTAATATTAATTTCAAATTTTAAGGGCTATTACAGCATCTGTGACTTTGTGCTGTCTAATAAATATTAGGTTATTAGAAACCACGCTTTAAAACAAGCGGATTCGGCCAACATTACTATAGACCCAGCATGACAAGTAGCAAGTCTCGTCTCTAGCGTATCAGACCCGAGAAATATAACAAATAAATGAAAATTCTTTTTATTTTTTTCGAATCAAACTCAGCACCTCCTGAACCGCGGATGCATTTTTTTTTTTTTGTTTAATTATTACACATTTGTTTTCTTACATAAGATTAAAGCTAGTGTCTGTCCATCCAGGGAATGGTGTTTCCATTTTCGACAGTAAAGCATAAACAGTTTCGCTGTGAGCTTCGGAAAACATTTTCACTCGCCACAGTATCACATCTTCAGCAGACCAACCCATTCTCACGTGCCATTCGCAGAACCAATCTGTAATATGATAAAATTAATGTACAACAAAACATAGATTAGGAAATATTTAACTGTTTCTGGTCGGGACACAATACTTTATTTGTAATATTTCCCTAGTCTGTTATGGTAGAGACATAAACGAGCTTGAACGTGCAAGTTGGCTAAATGTGAATTCGATTCTAAAAGCATTTCCGACCAACCCGCACGGGCTACAGCCTTAATGATGATGATGAACATATAAAGAAGCCCAAACAAGAAATTAGGCAAGCATACAATCTGTCATTCTGTGGATTTTTATAATTTAGGGTTAATTTGAATTTAATAATAATGGGTTGCTTAGTCTTCATTAGTCCACAACTTAGACTAAAATCTATAAAGGTTCCTTCAAATTAGCTTGGAACATCATCATCACAGCTCCTTCTAGACAGATTCTAAACCTGCACCGCTAGAGATTGGCCTTCAAGGACATATTTCTGGAGAATTTAGCCTACACTCGCCACGTGGCCAGACGGATTAGTGAGGGTCTCATGCAAAGAGATCAATTAAGATATAGCGGGCATTGGTTGTTATGCAATGCATTGTTAATTAAAAATACTTATTGATTGTCCTCAATATGATTCTTAACAGTTTGCCTTATTTTTCCGTCCGTGTCTCATCTAACACTGTTTGAGGACATCATGATAAGCATGTCTTAGGTGATTTATTGTGTGGACATAAAATATGCTAACGAGCGTTTAAGACATCAGTATCAATTGTGTCTACCTATTTGAGTTAAATAAAAACTATCACAGAAAGAAATACAAACCTTTTAGCAAAATATCAAATTCCCCATTAATTGGTCTTCCAGGGTAATATAGAGTTATATATCCGGCATGGTGAAGCCGATCTTTGTGATCAAGTCTTATATCCACACTAACCCTTTGCGTTGGGTCTCGGTTTGCATCCCAATTCACAGCTGCACTCAAACGCTTCTGATTATCGCTAACCCAACGTTGGTAAGATATATGGAGATCACGTAATCTATAGAATACAATTCATTATTATTTATGATATACGGAGCATTCACAGACATCTTACAAATATACGAGTATGAAGTGGTGGTGGCAATGCTCTTTTAATTAATAAAAAGATCACAATGAATTAAAACTCTTTGAAAAGCTATATAATGTAAAACTCTATTTTGGACGTTACGATGGTGTTAGATACTTTGTCTTCTATGATAATAATCATAGTTAACTTTTTCACGAAGGTTCTCTTTTAATAAAATAATAAAACGTAGGACAGTAGAATTTATTGCAATAGCTATAGTTTTACTAGAAGTAAAATCTACCTTTATTGTGTTAAGAGTAGTAGAAATATTACCTTCTATAACATTAGATATAGTTTAATAAAGTAAAACTTACTGATCAACGTGTATATCCATATTAATATTGGTATTATTATTTAAGTCAGCCCTCAATTCGACAGTATAAGCTTTACCGCTAACGTCGACTTCAGCGTGAGCAGTAAAATTTTGTTCTGATATTAAAATATAACGCAATAAAGCACGATATTTTTCATCGTTGTATTCTCCCTGAAATATAAAATAATTTTATTTAGATTACCTACACTTATTTTATGCTTGCATTTTTTATTATTTAGTGTAGCTCCTAAAATTTTCATTTGATGTTTGTATAATGTCTAAACGTTATTTTCTTGTGCTTCTTTTTTTGATAGGTATCTGGCTATGATTTTATTGAATCTGTGGTCACATGACCATGACATGAATATTAATTATACTTTACTATGATTACGAAGGACGATCTTTATAGAAACCAAGAAAACTCATGACCTATTGCAGAAAGGATAATTAAATAATTCATGATAGAAATTTTTATACACGCCACGTGATTGGTAGTTGTCGTATAACTTTTTGTTATTTCAGTCAATGACGTGCGTAATAGGTATACGTTAAACATGTGAAAAGATAATCACTTTTTTTGGGAATAAGATGATGAAATCCATACTGTGATTAACCAATAATATTGTGTAGCTTAATATTACTGCTTTTAATTCTCTCCTATTAAAAGTAATAATATAATTATATACATACATCACCAACAAATGTGATTTGTCTATTATCCTGTGTAAACTTTGCATCAGCAGCAATGTCCTTAAAATGGCTGCTGCTGATTAACATCTTCAGTCTATGGGAAGCCATGTTTGTTTTACTCTGATCCCAATATAATGCATCGATATTAAAATCTACACCAGTAAACCATACTCCTACAGTGTTTATCTGTAAAAAATAAATTTAAGAAAATATTTACTAAATAAAATTACTGATATTGTTCGGACTGCTTTAAAATTGCTGTCTGGTTCTGTAACTTTAAGTAATAAAATTTTAAAACTATAACGATTGTAATTTATTGTATTAAATTAATAAGCTTTATCATCATTATAGCAGCGAAGCAAGTTGCCATAAGCTTTTTGAGACATCAATTCTGCCACATTGGTAATCTATATAGTATCGTCGACATGCACTGCAATAGTAGATTTCTTCAAAAATAGTGCCATTACAGAAACGATTTATTGGACTAAGTTAAGTCTCAGTAGTCACTAACACACTTTAAAGGAAACTCTTTAGCAGAATAAATTGTTATAATCCCATGATCTATAAATAATAATAATTGAGGTCAAAAATTCAAAACTCAGACATGTGTTTAATCTTTCATATATGTATAGTAGCTGTAAGTTTTCCTAACATAAATAAATAAATAAATAAAATGTATTTATTTCAAATTACTCTGTTACCTGGAACTCTTTAGGACTCTTTTCATGTACTTTAGCATTAACATACATAGGCTGGAGTGTCGGGAGAGTCATATTAAGTGATGCATCAACAAACAACTGAGTCCCAGAAGGTTTGTGAAGGAATCCTGCTATTACTATATCCCGAGCTTTTGGATTTATATTCAGTAATGCTAGAGCATTATATTTGTTGCCCATCTGCAATAAATTATATTAACAAATTACAGCATACATAACATAAAACATTTTAAAATTGTTAACCAAATATCACTGATGAGAATAAAATATAGAATTATGGCTATAGACTAAATAAAGCAGAAAACAAAGTAACAACAATAGAAGATCATAATAACTTCGCCCAAAGCATGCAAAATGTTGCTGTATGTTCAAAAGTTACTAAGGAATATAATTATATTTATATCAAATAATTCAATGTTTTTATGAATTACAGATTCAGTAGTAAGTTAGTTTTAATTGTATATCATATCAGCTACGAAGTATATTGTGTATTGTGGGCACCATGCCACAAGACATCGATTTGGAGGAGCTATTTTTTTGGAAGTTTTTAATTTATATTTTTTATGTATTATTATTATTATATTTTTTTTTAGGTTAGATTTTGTTGTAATATAGTTTATTTAATATTGTAATTATTTTATATTGTTTGTATATTACTTCGAATAAAAAACTACTTGATTGTAATACCAATGCATACGCAATAATACGCATGCATACCATCAAATTTGAAAAAAAAAAAAATACCTGTCGATACTTGAACAGCATTCGTAAAGGTTTCGGTTTTGTAAGCAATAGTTCCGTTCTCAATCTCATGTTAGTAAGTCCATCCATTCTGACGAAGGTAAATGCTAACTTCGGTTGATCTCGCAGTTGGCGTGACTCGCTTATATTTACCGCTATATCCAAATGAGATAAACTTTTCTAAAAAATAAACATATTAAACTTAAATTATGTAGGTATATAATGACACTTTTATAATAAATATTGTTATATCTTTAGTTGAATCATTCCTTAGAGCACCCTACGTCAGTTCTAGTACAAACTTGCTGTTATGAAATTGACATGTGAAACTTGCCAACTTATCGTGGCGAGAGTAAGCCAAATTCTCCAGAAATATATTCTGTAAGGCTTATCTATAGCAGTAAATATATAGAAACTGTAATTATGTAATCAAGTTAACAGTAACTTTTTAATTTATTAAAAATCATTTATTAGGCTCATTGAAATAACTTTAAATGTTCATTTAAATAAAATACTTACGACATTCGTCAAAACTGAGAAAAAATTGTATGCAGGATAAGCAGAGAACTCCATTCCTATCTCCGCATACAAATCATGTCTATACCCAGCAGGTTTTTCACTATAAAGCCCTTCAAACTTTACTATATGTTTTGTGTTATTCAAGAACTTGTAATCTAGTTGCAAATTAGTTACATGTGAAGGTCCGTTTATAATGTAGTAACCTACTAGTCGACTTGCTAACTGTTTAGTCTGAAATTCTGCGTAGATGTTCCATTGTGTGACGCCGCCTTTAGTCTTTACTTTAAGACTTCCTGTGGAATTAGGTTAAAATAAATTTTTATTAGCGTAAACCTACTACGAGTACTAGTCATTACTTTAATTGCGAGTACTATAAGGTTAGAAGCAAAGTGGTCCAATTTTCTGCTAGCAGATTTCAGAGAACGTATCTGACTGACGTATCACAACCGTAATCCCTTGCTGGGGTAAACAAAAACCATGCTCTTTTTTAAGAATCTGACATACATTAAACATATATAGGTGACATCGCTATTGACCAACTATTATAGGTGATAATGACTGGATAAATGGCATAAATAGTTCTCAGGTCCAGAATTCTTATCTGTCTATGACCGTTACTACTAGACACCTAAACCTTAATTTACAATAATAATAATTAGAATCATAAAAATAAACGAAATTATTTACCAGATAATCCTGCAATAGTTTCTTCATTGACGATCAAACTAGCGTGTGGTATCCAAATGTATCCAAATTTGATATCGTGCCGTTTCAATGATATCGCAGTATCAAAATGTTTCCTTCCATCTATATCTAGTCTGACTTCCAAAGATTTGTCAAACTCAAGATTTTTGTACATTCCGTGAGCTTTTAGAGTACTTTGTGCTGATTGAAAGGATATTAACGCTGTGCTTGAGTTTTGGGATAAAATCATTTCTGAGTTGAAGATACGTTTTTCCTAAAATATTATAATTTAACGAGTTAGTCGTTCTCAAGTAGAAGTATTAAAATAAAAATCGGAAGAAGTTTATAATTATAAAGTAGTACCATAACGCGGTGAGAAACCAGGTTGTTAGTGAAGCAAATACACATCACATCACTTTACTGGTTTTTTTTTCTCCACCTAATGGAGAAAATACTATCCATACTAATATTATATAATTATCTCCACGCATATATTTTAATAAAATTTGTTAGCAGAAATGTGAGATAGGCCTGATGGGCGGCATCATCATCTGACCACAAATTGTGACCCAACACACATATTCATTTTCGTCTGTTAATATCTTTACGCCTATAATACTGGCAGAAATTATCGCTGAAATTCAGGAATAGGCATACAAAATACGTCATTGACGTCAACATTTAAATATTAAACACTAGTAATTTAATATATTAACATACATTACTATTGGGAGTATCAAACGAGAAGCTAAATCTGCTAGCCGTATCATTCTCGTCCCAGGTATAATGGAACGAATATGTTTTGGCAGACGGATCAGCTTTCTCTAGAGATATTAAATACTTTGACGGTCCACTCATCAGAAAGTATGGTGCGTTCTTCAAATTCTCCATGTTCGGGAACTGTAATCAAAAATTAAATGAAAGTAAATGTTACACTTCAATTACTGCGTGACTTTCTCTTTATCAATAAGAAATTATGCCACTGAGCGCTCTTCTAATTGGATAATATGCCCTTATAAGCTTCCTTTGATCTTATTTTTTAAATTTATCGGGTCTTTACGCGATTTGCTTTAGACTGAGACATTATTCTCCTGACGTTTTGGTCAAGTTATATTAGCCGTTGTCAATTATAAATACTATTATGAGTGTGCGCGAAAGTTTAAACAGTTTAATTCTTTTGATCTTGTCTTGTTAAGTAGATTTCACTGAATATCTATCCAGACATAGTGATTTGCTTTTTACGAATGTTTACATGTTTTGTATTTTGATAAAAAGCATTGTCGTGTTAAAGGGATCAGTGAAAATCAGTGCTGCAGCATCTAATGTTGCAGCCTATGCTGACCTGAACACCTATTTGTCATGGCAGCTCATTTTCTTTTCTCTTTTTACCAAGTATATATTATTTTAAGTTTTTGCTATTATTTTTTTTTTCTCTTTTGTAATTGTTATGTCTAAGCTGTTTTTTGATAAATAAATGTTCTTTCTTTTTTTCTTTCTAAACATACTCTGTTATAGACTAGTCCAAAGGAGACAGAGCATATTTATATTATTAGGGTCAGAAAAACTAGTAAATTTATTTTTCTAAATAGATAATTGAATATCTAATATGTTATATCGTTTACAACCAAGAAAATACAAATTGAAAGTTCAAAATCACATCTATTTATCAAAAAGGGTTGAATACTATAACCATACCTGATAAGCTGCACAAATCTTAATACCGATAGCTTTGTCGAAGGTGCTCCAACTACAGGTATTCTGTTCGATTCTGTTCTGATTTAGTCCCATTTGCTGATGCTCTTTATCTCCATGAAGAATAATAAGCTCAGACCTGGAAAATACATAAATTTAATTAACTGGGAAAACTTCAAACAATTTAAGGTATTTAAATTATTTTACAAATTTATTATTTAATGATAGTGTAATTTTATTTGAAGATCCTCTACAGTAATAAAATAAAAGAAAATATAGAAAATATAAAGAATTTTAAATGTAGCAATACATGCAACAGTACATAATAATAATAATAATAAATTCTTTATTGTACAAAACCAAAACAAGTGCAGGTACATAGGCGAGCTTAATGCCGTAAATGCATTTTCGACCAAGTAACCTTTGTGACTGAGATATGTAATAAGCGGGTGCAGCAGAAGAAAAATGATAATTGAAATTATTTATTACTATATAAAACACACATTAATTACAAACATATAGTACTTACACATAAATAAATGTCCTACATAAACAAATAAATATATAACTAAATATAAAATACATACATATACGCATATATATAATAAGAGAGTTATGGCGACTTATTCTGCTTGTGAAATAAGTATGTGTATAGCTTATCTTTAGATATTTTAAGAGATGGTGCCTGTCTGATAATTAAAGGAAGTCTGTTCCACTGGCGACCTGCAGATACTGTAAAGGAATCTAAATATCTGCTGGAAGAGTGGGGAGGTATTTTAAGTAGGTTATTATGGGAAGAATGAAGTGAAAGGCTGTGAGAGTCACATAGGAATTGGAAACGATCTTTTAGGTAAGGGGGTGCATATATGTTTTAAAGGATAAAAAAACTATATGATATACTCTAGCCAATCTATCTGGCCAGCGTGGCTAGTGCAAGCTAAATTCTCTAGAAATTTTATTCAGCAGTAGTTATCTAAGACTCTATGTTCTAGTAGCTGAATTATCATAAATCAAACTTATCATTTACGAAAAGTTCATTATAATCACAGCCCCTAGAACACGACTTGTGACTTCAAAAATTCCTGAAGAATTTGGCCTACACTAGCAACCGCTCTCATCTGCAAGAATGATTTCAATTTAATGACTGTTGACTAAACAAATGAATATAATTTAAAAAAAATACACTTTAGATATAGAACTTACTTAGCACCGAAGATTTCTTGCTTAGGATGAGGAAGAGATAAATCTAGATGAATCAGTTTTATTCCTTGTAGTTTTAATTTGGCTTCGACGGCTGTTGCTGTGTATAATCGCATGTTAAGACGGATTCCTGTAGAACTGAGGGTGCCAGCAATCACACCCATAGTCGCAGCTACGTTTAATGCCACACTAAAATAAAACACAAATGTAACTGAACTTAATACATATTAAAAATTCAAGCAGAAAATAAACGATATATGTATAATCTATTGAAATTTACTTAGTTAAAACTAAGCTATAGTATTAACCTTCAAATTATTTAAATTTTTACAATATTTCTTAAAAGGTATATAAAACTTGATTTTGTTGGCTAAATAGTATTAGGATAGTATAAGAAATAGCCTTATAAAATATTTATTACCTGGGATGAATTTTCCCTTCAAAATCGAGATTTCCTGATGTGGAGAACTTATCAATGACAGTACCAGACATCTTCATGTTGACGTAACTGGTGCCCATTATGTTCATAGTTAATGGTAACCCACTGCCAGTAGGTACTGCATATGTCGTGTCCAAAAACAGTGAAGCTTTGTTGTATGCAATTTCCTGTAATTAAAAAATATATATATTATAATCTTATATTTAACACCAATATACTTGTAAAAAAACAAAGTTTTAAAACCATTTAATCATCTGTAACAACAATAAAAACCATATGCACAAAATTTCATTTTGAATACAAAATATATAAACATATAAACAGTGTTATCTTTATGAAGACATATACTATACATATACATAATATACTATATTTCTATATATGAATAAATAAAAGTTATTACCTTAAGTTATACCCTTAGAAAACCATAGTTTTAATGTACAAAACGGCATAAAAATAATTAAATACAAGCTTAACATTTTTGAGTGAGAGAAACTCACTAATAACTACTGTACCTATAAATTAGACGAAATTCTTATTTTTTAACCTTGCTTTATACTTATTTACTCGACTCAGAAATGCTTTAATATTTTCCGACTTCACCGTGCGAGCAAGCTGGGTATAATAAACACGCTAACTCTGTTTCATTTCTACTGCGCATGTCTACTAGACAGTCCCTATTAGGGGCCCCCGAATAACAGAAAATAGACCTAAATTGAAAAAATAACACACTGTAATGTTTTTAAAAAGTGTGTTTATTATATTTAGCAAAGTTTTAGCAAAATTCGCTAAAGGCTCATCAAAACAAATGGCAAGCTCGTCGATGTCGTCAGCCTATCAGAGGGGAGAAAACCCTTCAGATAGCCGTAGAGTCACATATCGTGATCAGATAATAACGTCATATACCCCATATCTGTCTCAGGATTCTAGGGAACATCAACAGAATCCTCGAACGGATATATGAATTGAATGATCGATATGCCCGTCTCAGGGTTACAATGAACAATTCTGACAAATTTCATTATATATTATTATTCGATACTGGTAATCAAGAGATGGTTAAGTGCGGATTTCTTTGACAAACCACCATAAATGTTTATCAATTTTAATTTAAGATATTTAGTTTTTCTCCTTTTAATTTTTGTATTATTAATATTTGTACTCGTATTTTAAATTATTTGGTAGAAGCAGCATCTATCTATAATGTTATATTTATTAACCTTTCTTTTAACAGTTTTTATTATTTTGTGTACCTTTTTATTTTCTTTTATTATATTCTATACTGTTACTATCAGTAATTAATTGGTCTTCCCAAAAGTTTATAAATAAATAAGTATATACCTTTCCAGAAAGAATTTCCAAAATTCTCATTTGAGGGTTCAATTTAGACAAAGATTGTCTAATTTCATCATCTCCTTCAGCGCTCCAATAAGAAATTTCGTTTCCAAAAACTTTTAAGCCAATCTCTGCCATAGGAAATTGGTGTTTAACTGCTTCGTTTTGGTAGTTCAGACGGTCTATTTTCTCGCGCCCCTCGTCTGCTTCGTTTATTGAACGGGTGAAGAGACGTGGGAGATTTTGGATGTATTCGTTTAAACGGTTTTTGCTGAGAGCTCCATAGGATCCAAATACTTGTTCGAAATACTTTTCGAAGCCTTCACCTCGAGCCTTAAGCTGTAATAAATTATTTAATTTAGAGTGGATCTTTATTAATAAAGTAATAACAAGCGATGGTGATAAACGCTATTCTCAAAACCAAAGGATTGAGCATGTATCAATGAGAATACATTTTTCTTACGTACCTTTGTCATAGATTTACAACACCACCGTTCTCGTGAGCAAAAAGCACTAACACTAATTTGTGGAATTATTAAGAGGGGAAACCCTCTCGCTCACTTAAATATATGTTTAAATATAGTGTACATTTAAAAAATATATAAATTCTTAAATTTGTATTAGTAAAGTAGAGGTAAATTAAATAAGAATTAATATTCTTATTGAACATACCGTTCCGTAGGAATTAAATATTCTAAAAGAGCATAGCACGAAGTCGATCAAATATTATGATCTCACAGAAGAAATTATCAGGAATTTATTCAAGGTGCAACTTTACGCAGTGGAAGTTGGTGCGAGAGGAATTTACCCAAAATCTTTGCACCATTTACTGAAATAATTGGGCCTAAGCAGGTCTGCTATCAAAATATTTGTGGAACGAGCTTCCAAGACGGTATTAAATGAATCATACAGTATTTGGTTGGGTAGTGGAGGAGCAGAAAAGTAGAAGGTGATCGTCTTGTTTCTCTGGAATGGAATAGATTCTTCAGAATTTTATTCTGAAAGGACCTTCTTCAGCAGTGGAAGTCGGATTGTAAAGATTAGCGAATAAAAGTAAAGCTATCCATTGTTACTAAAGTTAACCTATCTCACAAAATTCATATCATACCTCCAAAATATTAATAGATTCCCCAAACATGTCAACTGTCAAATTAAGAGATACAGAACGTGGCAAATAGGAATCCGGAGTAAAGATTACATTAGCTTCGTAATTTCCACCTGTAACACAAACATCAATATTTAGGGATTATTATTACGAGATGAGTATCTGTGTTATATTTTAGAATAATAATAATACTTGGTTAATATAAATTTTAATATATATTTTTTTATAACTTATAACTTTTAATCTAGGTATTATAATAATTATGAATAATTTATTCGAAAAACTATACGAATACGGATATAAGTGGAATGGTGGCAAAAACGCTGGCTGTATTTTTCCGCCGCATTGCAATACTGATTCTTTGGGCGAAGAAAGAGCCAGCTCTCTTGTCACAGAAGGAGACGATAAGACGCTTAAATTTAAAGATATTAAGCTCGGCTATGTACATGTTAACAGTGTTTTTAATAACTGTGCAATAACTAACATATTTGTCTTTGTAAAGAAACGTACCTGCATTATACTGATCAAAGAAAACACTCTGTTCATAGTTTCTCGAGAACATTCTGAAGTCCGGATTATCTTCAAGCTGTGGTACTGTGTTGCCGGATAGTAGACCTTGGATTTCCACTCTCGATGGCAAAGACGATTGACCCAGATTATTAAGATGACTCCATACAAATGTTGCCGCTGTAAGAAAGGATTTATTAAAACACCTCTCCTACGCACAATCTCACATATATCACAAACACACAAAGATGTCATACATCACTTATTTTTGTAACATAAGAACACGGAAGAGCACCGATATCCCGCGCTAATGTAATACCTCATATAGGTATTACAACCGCATCACCCTATATTGTTTACCATTTTTAATCTGGAAACTTTTGTATACTTTTTGAGAGTGGTTGTGGCTCGATTGTAAGAACGCATTTCTTATAACCCTGCTAAGGCAATTTCGGGCCCCGGCTACATGCCAATGTGTAACACTTTTCTTACGTACATTTGTCATAGATTTACAACACCACAGTTCCCATGTATCGGAGAGCACGTGAAGCCGTCGGTCTGGGTTCAACTAATACCAATTTGTGAAATCTTTAATTAATTGTCATTAAAAATAATACACAGACCCTTCGCCAACCGTCTGCCCAAATTCTCCAGATAAACGTGATATTGTGATGTAAAAATATTTTTTCTTCCAATAATGCTATTGTATTCCGCCCCCTAGTTGCAAACTCCTGATTTAAACTTACCTTGATTAACAGTCTCGTGTTTTAAAGCATGGAATATTTTGCGTATAGTGCTTAGGTTAGGACATCTCATCACCTGAAGATAGGACGCCAAACGAACTTCCACGTCGACAAAATCTTCACGGTATATTTCCAGGAAATATTCACTAATAACATTAGTATAGAAATTAAATATTAACAAGCAACACATAAAATATAAAAAGATAAATGTGATTATGAACAGTTGTTAGTTACGTAGCTGATTTACAAACATATTTGAAAGTTACATATTCGAACAAGCAATAATAACGATTCTTCGCAAAGAAGAGTTAATGACAACGGAAGTAATCAATCAAATAAATGAATTCTTTATTCACTCTATGTTATAAGATATATGCGAAACAACAATATAATCATACTGGGCATTATGAGAACTGATCGGAGTAAGATTGCTATAGAGTCATTACAAACAATATTATGTCAAAGTATACATTAGACATTAGATTGAAAACCTGGGTTATAAGTCTCCAGATCAGAGTTAGCAATACAAAAATTTTGAATATTTTATTTTTGCACTAAAATTGTACATAGGCGGACTTAATGGCCTAATCAAATCATTAATCACTAGCATGTATCTCTTCACTGCTAGATGTAGGCCTTCCCCAACGATTGCCACTTAACAACCTTTTGACACTATCTACCAGCGTCTACCTCTCTACCAACCTGCCAGTGACCTTTTTTAGCTCTTCCATCTATCTGGCCAGGGATCGTCTCACTCTGCGTCTTTGGCAGTTCTGCGGTATATATGTCCTGCCAACTACCACTTAAGCTTGCTAATTTTGACAGCTATGCCAGTAACTATCTTTCTTTGACGAATATCAACTTTTAGAATTCCATCCATAAGAGGAATACCAAGCATAGCTCTCTTCATCGCTGACAAACCTTGAATTTATGGACATACTGTCAGTGTCTACATCTCGCTCTATACGTTTAAACACTGTGGTATGGACAAGTTTCTCGAATACTACCAATTCTAGCAAAATGTGTCTGTCGACTTCTTTGCTAAAGTTGACTGCACCTAATTAGCTAATCTGTCCGAGGTAGACGTATTCTTGCAAAATTTCCTACATAGATTGGTCTCGACTTAATTACTGATCATGACGCAAATGTTATTTAGAAGCATTTATCTATAGCCGAAATTTACGTTGATATTATACTCCTATAAAACTGCATGGAATATATTATATTTATATTCAATATAACCTCTTACCGAGTCTCAACACAGGGTGTTCTTCTAAAAGCATCAATAGCAGCCAATCTTAAAGGCAATAATACTGTGTTATCTCCTATTATATCCATCAATGTATCTGCAAATTCTGGTCTAAATCCACCAATATTGCCCAAAGCTTTTATAGCTAATAGTACCTGAAAAACAGATTATAATGAATAAAATGATTATAATATATAATCATTTCTTTAAACTTTTCCTGTCCTAAACCATTGGTTTCCAATGTGTTTTTGTAACTTTTATTCATCAATATGCGTTAGAACTGCTTAAACTAATTCTGGTTTAGCAACGTTTAGATTTCATCTTTTAATGTTTCAGTTGCTTTCCTTTCATAATAAAATATATTTCCAAATAAAAATATCATTTAAAACAATAGTACATAGTACTTACAGGTTGGTGTAATAATACATATCGTCTTTACTGACTATTTTTTTTAAATGACCTTTAAGTGTACTTGTACTCGTATGTTTTTGAGCATTTTTTCCAAACCCGGAGACTTGAATAATTTAGGTGTATAATTTATGTATATATTATCACAAAAATGATTGTTTAAATTATATTCAATTTTAAATAGAATCAGGATTTTAATTATTTTCTTCAAGATTTTGTTAAAAAAAACTCGAGCTAATCGGGGAAGATATAATGTACCTTTGTGCGTTCATCCTTAGAAATATCAGATAGGCCCTTTTGTTTAATATCAACAACAATGCCTTCAAAAATTTCCATTATATCTTTTGGAGCGCTTTCTTTACAGCATTCTCGTACTGAAAAAAAAAAAAAAAACAATATAAGATTAGACATATTGTCCAATATTTTTCGTTTTTTTCATATAAGATATTATTTAAATAAACTTCACGTTTAATTTTGATAAACCAAAGCAACATTTTACAATACTACAAAAGATTCAGACATAACGCTCTTTTTTTTTAAAAAGTGAGTTAACATTTAGTCAACTTGCTGTCACACAGTGTCATACTGACATTAGCACAGCAACGTTATTTATAAGTCCTTGTAAGAAAAACTTCGAATAAATAAACAATTTGAATTTGAACTTAATTATAGGCCTGATGGGCTTATGGGACTGCTGCTGACATCGAAAGATCATCAGTGTTCTCTAGCCGTAATAGATCTGAGAAATATTGCAAAAAATCGCTAGATTGAAGCTATAACTAAGCTAAGAGCTAAGACTATGTAGGCAGCCAAGCTTATATATTATATACTTACAAGATTTCCCACTATGTTTGCAATAGGAATGTACCATCGATGAAGCTGTAAAACTGATTACTTTATCATGTTTTTTGTGTTGTACTAATTCCAGCATAGTTTGTATCTTTGGCAACTTTGGTCTGCAAATATTAGAGAAATACATTTAAGTCAAAATAAAATGATTATAGTGCCTGTTTAAAATAACGCTGCATGCATATATTGAATCATATATTATTGGGTATATGATAGTCATCATTATTTTATCAAATGTGGTTAAGTCAATGAAATAAATACTAAGATAGTATATAATTTCCTCGAAACTTTCACTTCTAAAAGAAATTTGGTAATGTAACATTATGCTCATTGATATTTTGAATAAACACGTACCTTGGGATCATTGCCATAGACATGAGCCATTCGTTCTTAGTCCCTTCATCAACACCTTTCAGAATCATGTCTTTGATAAGCTCAACAGAACCCTCACTTGCAATGTATGGTAATGCGTCTAAGATGTGTTTGCTGTAAAATAAAATATATTTTTTATGATACAAAAAGCACCAGATTAACTATATAAAGTATTTTTTTTTAAATAAAATTTAATCTCAATCTCAAATAGTTTATGAACCGGCGTCCTCTTGATAATAAGTGGAATACAAACATAAGAGTAATTAAGGTCAGCCACCAATCACTGGCATCAATAGATACTATGTCAACTTAAATAGTTTATTGACTAATTCTACCCTAATTCCATATGAAATGAAAATTTCAAAATACTTACGTAGCTCTGGGACAGATTGACGGTGCTCTAGCCAGCAGTTGAGATAGTGTAGCATGATCCAAACCTCGAGAGGCTCTTACGAGACTTCCCCAAAGTCCTACAGTGGAGCCACTGTCCAAATTCTCATCCACAGTGCTAGCTGGACCGCTATCGTCGTCTGAATCTTTAATTCTAGAAGTATACACAAAAATATTAACCTGGGTAACAAATGAATCGTGAAAATCAATAAGGCTTTAAGTACCAAATTCCATATTTTGGAACTAAGTATACACCTCAATCTGAAAATAACAAGAGATGACAGGCGACTGATCACCTAAACATCCCAGTACAGCATACCAATCACTGCGCCGAGGGCCGCAACCGGCTAGTGGATGGACTGCGATAGAGTCACAATCCCCAACAGTAAGGTACCGACTATGGATACACCTAAATACTAAATACACCTACTAACTCAGATTTTATGAATTAAGTTGATCAATAAATAGGTCGGAACTTCAAGTACTACATTTTCATTGTTTTATTTCTGTTTATTCCAGCATACTTAGTGCGTTATGATTTTTTGATGTATGGCAATCATTTCATTGCCATTATTATCAATAGCGGTTTAGCAGAATTAACTAATAGTTAATGAGGTTTAGTTTTACGATTTTACAATGAAACTAAATAAACTTATTATTCCAAAAGACCACAACATGAAGTTGAATAAATATTATGATCTCACAGAAGAAATGATCAGGAAAGGGTTCAAGACTCAGCTTTACGCAGTGGAAGTTGGTGCAAGAGGAGTTCCAGCAAAATCTTTGCATCACTTACTGAAAGAATTGGGCCTAAGCAGGTCTGCCGTCAATACATTTATGGAACGAGCTTCCAAGACGGCATTAACGGAATCATACAGTATTTGGTTGGGTAGGGAGAGAAGTAGAATGGTGGATGGTGAGCGTATTATCGCGCAATAGAAAAAAAAAGGAGGCCTCCTTTTCTTAAACCAGCCTATTGTCGGTCGCAAGCCCGAGACACCATTCTTCTCATCTCTTACCCACACACGATGGACCCGGCACCCGCACGGTGAATCCATGGAATGCTTAGAAATTTGTCTTCTTCTCTTAATCTTTTGTTAGAGCAGCTCACATCTTTGCTGCTAGTGTGTCCATAGTAGGTTTATTAGGATCTCGTATTATAACATCTCACAAATCTCTGTAATAGGTTTCCATTAATAGTTTAGTTTTAGTTTGTCAAATATATTTACTTACTCGCACAATAATTTCAAAACATCTCTTGCAGATTTAAGCTCTCCTGTGCTGGTTCGGTAATATCGAGTATGGTGATGCATTAAATGAGATCGAATAGATATTGCATCCCAACCTAAAAGTAAATCAATATTTATTACCAATATCTTTATACTGTATGATAAACGCTGGTAAAATATGATATAAAGTCTTCAACACAGGTACTGAGGTCTACTGTTTTATAAGCTGGGTTAGACTAGAAATTTAATATTTATACGAACTTACTTCTGGGCTGCTCATCCATGATTTGGGAGTCAGTTTTAGTTTTCTCCTCAACCAAAACCAGGTCCTGTACCACAGTTGTCATGGCACCTGATTGTTTTCCAGAGAATGGTTCGAACAGATGTCGTTCCTTGCAGTTAACAGATTTGTAGACTTTGTGGTCTACAGCTATACGACATTTGCTTTCTGAAGATAGTACTGGCCATGTTTGAAATTTCTAAAAGTATTTGTCAAAAGTAATACTATCATTAGACATGTTAACGTAGTTTTAGGATAAATCTCTGGATAACATTTGATATAGTAATGGAATCGCTGTTACCAAATTTGCAAAAATGCTCTCAATGTCCTGCAGAGGCGAGCTGTTCGAATTGTGGACGATGCCACTACATCTGGAACTCTCGAATCCCTGCAGCTTCGCCGAGATGTGGCTTCTCAGAGCGTGTTCTACCGGCTATACTATGGTGAGTGCTCCGAAGAACTCTATAACCTAATCCCTCCCTCTCCATTCCGCAACCGAACCACACGCACAGGTCAGAATATGCACCCCACACACCGTAGTCACCATCCCTTCGCGTACATATAAATTTGGGGACTCATACATCTGTCGTACGATAAAGATGTGGAATGCTCTTTCGCCCCTCTGTGTTTCCACTTTCCTATAACTTGGAGTCCTTCAAGCGAAGTGTGAAAAAGCATCTAGTCAAGCCGGCATAGTGTTAGGGACTGATGGCAGTTACGAGTATCTGACTTCAGTTGCTAACATTCATGGACCTTGCGCGCCACTTACCATCAGGTGGGCCCAAGGTCACATGTCGTGCTAGTATAAATATATATATATATACTTATAAGAAGACTCCAGAAGAAGAAAGACCTAAGTGGGTTTAATAAAAAAAATAAAATTTATTGAAATACTATTGACAAACTCATTAATTCTCTTTAAGCTTAGTGGAATATAATTGTGAAATAATTTAAGCCTTTTGTTAAAAACTTTTTGTCTATTGATATAAATACTTTCTTAAAAACAATAAACGTATTTATACTCGTGGTCTGATAGTTGCTTTAATACTTACGCTCTGGAAATTATATCGTACAGTTTGCAATATTGACATGTACTTGTATCTGTCTGTACATTGAGTGAGATCCCGAGACTTGATGACTATTAGACTGGTGCCTTCTTGTCCCCGAACCAGGTAGTCTACATTGCATGTACCATGAATATCTTGCTGAAATTATAAATTAATTATCAGTATCAAATATGATATGCATGATAAATAAAATAAAATAATAAACCAGTCTTACGACCAGAGTTCCGCCAAACAGGGATAATGAATCAAATCATATCATTTATCTCCTTATGGCTAGTACACAACACTTGGATATTGTCCATACATATTTCTTTTATACAATACAAGAGAGAAAAAAAAAGTTTATTAAAACTATAGCAGCCATGTATGGACTTAATCTAACAGCAATACAATAATAATAAATAAAACATTGTTGCCATAAACAAGGATTTTGTTTTTATTAACAACTAGGTACTTAAAATTTATTCGTGGCTATAAAAAGACCGTGTCAGCTTAAAATCTAGTAATAATAATATTTATATCTATAAATACAAATTCAAGAGTTTTAAAATGTTTTTTAAACCCTTTTTTGTTCTAAGGAGAAGAAGTCATTTTTATCTCTTAAACATATCCTAGTTCTACATATAATAAAGGTTCAGTCGAAAAAACAACTCATTTAATTATATATTTTAAATTTGCGCCGAAACCCTCTCCATTGTCAATGCTAGTGATGTGCTCGATACTACACTATATATAGGTTCTATCCAATAGTTGAAATATTAATACAATCGTTCGTTCGGAATGTATAATACTATTGGTGACTTGTAGTTTTTACTTACTTTAAAAGTATTTCGTAGCAAAAATGAATTCAATGTCCAAAATATATATGTTTATAAATTCAATACTTTATGAGCTTGAATAAACATAACGTTTCAATAATAAAATACATGCTGTCAGATTCTCCCTAAGACAATGTTGTATGTCTGTTAATAATGCTAGAAATGTTAGTAATTCTTCGATAGAATGAGGTTAGCAAAATATTGCAGCTGATGGTAATCCTATATTTATCAGTGAAAAGATATTATCAGATATTATAAGACTTTCTATCTAAACTAAAGAAAAAACAGCGTTATGTGTGTCTTATATTTCTTCTATAGTGTTATCATTTAATGTAACATAGTTATTATTACATTATTATCCTAGTGTTTAGACATAAGTTAAGAACAATTAGCAATATGGTTTTGTAAAGTAGGTGGCGTTGTGTACGAACGTAGTCGCGTGCTGATTTCTGATTGGTTCAATAACGACTATTTGCGAGTCGCTTAGAGAATGGCGCGAATCATATCGCTGCAGATTACAAAAAAACAGCAGACGAGTCGGTTGCGCGCCTTTAAAATAGTGAAGGTTGTAACTAATTTATTGGCAATGGAAATAAATCATACAACATTGAAGACTTA
Organism: Tinea semifulvella; assembly: GCA_910589645.1. NCBI lineage: Eukaryota > Metazoa > Arthropoda > Insecta > Lepidoptera > Tineidae > Tinea > Tinea semifulvella. Next base: position 6,360,740 of record OU342604.1, read on the forward strand.
TTTAATTTGACAAATTAGTCCCAATAATAGACGATTCAACGTTTTATTCTCTGTTCCTTTAAGAAATAATAATTTTCTGTATGTCTCTATTATGTCTAAAAAACATATTACTTACCTCAACACCTTTGAAGTTTATATCAAACCGTTTCATGGTACTTTGAAACAGTGACAAAACTCCTCTCTTAAAGTTAAGCACCCAATCTTCTTCTGCGATTTCGGGACAAATTTCCGATATGATGCCATCGTGGAAGGCAAACCTAAAAAAGAAAAAAATATATTGTTGGTCACTAAAATTTAGAATAAATACAAATACAAAATATTTTATGGTTCATAAAAGTACAATTACCAAATTCATTAACACACTGACTCCTAAACTAAGTCTAACTAAGTTAGACCTGTCATTTAGGATCTATAGGGAGGAATTATAAGTTAACTAGTTCATTTAATAATAATTCTTTACAAGGGCAACTACAGAAACCTTAGGAAAATAAATATTTTATTTATGTGTGTTTTTTTTCTAGAATTTTTAGCTCCTGAGACTTTAGGTCTATATTATTAGACGTTTCTGAGACATCAAGGTAACTCTTGTTATAGAATTCAAGACGTTGATGCTTAAATGCAAGATATTTGTTAAAATCGTAGATTTATGATTGGTTATCGCTGAGCTTCAACAAGATGGCACATGCCAAGTTTTAGGGTGAAGCTTTTAACAAATACTTCAGAACAGTAACTTGCTATTAAAGTTGAAGCCTCATAAAATACGGCACATTCATTTTTTTCATTCTTTACAACCTCTAGAACACAGCGTGTTAGACCTCCACTGTTGGAGATGGAGGCCCATCTCCAATTGAAGGCTCCAGAACATTTGGAGAATTAGGCCTACACTAGCCACGCTTGGCTTGGCTAGGATATGATGTAAATTTTTAATGACAATTTATGAACGATTCCACAAGTTGGTATTAGTGGTACCGGGACCGACGGCTTAACATGCTCTCCAAGGCACGGGAACGGTGGTGTTGTAAATCTATGACAAATGTACGTAAGAAAAGTGTATTTCTCATTGGTACATTTATGGAACGCGTTCTTACAACGGAGCCACCACCGCGCCTAAAATACACCACAGTCTACTGGTAAATGTGTTATTTTCCTGTGAGAAGATACATGTACATAAAAACACCGTTTGTTTATCAGTAAACAGTACAAGCTGATAAAGATAAATCAGTAAATGTTACTGTGTTAGAAAACATTATTTAATTAGATTTCAATTACCGTAAAGGATGGTTGGATAGAGCAAGTATGAACTTCTCAGCCCGTTCTATTGGATAATTCTCATCTTGATCTACTAATGATACGTCAGTCAGTTTCAGTAGACCTTCACATGGTGTGAAGAATTGAATTAGGACCTGGAATTAAAAACAAAAGAAGGTTGTATTATAATCTATTACTACAGCTGTCTCGTCTCTAATTTCGTCTTCCAAGGCAAAACTATTTATATTTAGTATTTAGATATACGAGTATGATAAAATTACATTCTGAATCTTTTCAAAATTAAAAAAAAAAAACAAATGTAAAGCTGTTTATTTGTGTATTATTACTATTGTTTTCGAATGTAATTATTTTTTATATTATGTATATATATTTTATTTTTTATTTTTATTAATTATTATATATTAATTGTTAAATTATAACTATACCATGCTTGTATGTTTTTGTGTTTTCTTTTCGTTTACTTGTGTAAATTATTGACACTGAAGGTCTTGTTAATGCAACTTCTGCTTTGTAATATGATGTAAATGACTGTTGTCAAAATAAAATAATATTACATTAGTATCATCATTCAAGAGGGTATTCGTTAATTTTCTGACCGTGACTAATTTGGGTACTACGCTGGAATATAGGAAGCTAGAAAGAGCGCGAGCGCGCTACAAGTAGGTACTCCAAGAATTTTCTTTTTCGATTTGAAATCGTCTTGACCATATGTGCCTGATATTTACAGAAATATTAAAATAAAATTAATACTACGGATACCAATATACGTGTAAGTCCCGTCCTCATGGAATGGTGGCATGTACACTAGCTGCATTTCCCCGCTGAATTGCAATACTAATTATTTAGATGTCGTCGATAGAGCTATACCTCTTATCACTGGAGAAGACAAGAATCGTGATGTTATGTCTTTTAAATTCTTTTTGTACTTCAATTGCCCAGAGATTCTACAGCAAACGGCACAAATATGTAATCTTTTAATATGGATACATACTTGCGCCGCTTCCCGTATTCAGCATGTTCACACGTGGTCCCCGCTTTATGCGCTGTGCTCCTGAGGTGCGACGCAGCGGTAGTGTCAACGTACCCGGGGGATAATTTCAGAAGAATGCAATTGCATTGGCTGTAGAATTACGGGAACCTCGACAGAGGCTAGATCGATGGCGATAGAAAACTGGCTGCACTTTTGAAACAGGATAGATAGCCCATGAACTCCAAGATGGTCAACCTACTTTCCACACGGACATTGATGTAAGAAAATGGAAGAAATAAAATAAAACATAAAATACACTTACTGAAGATTTGACATCTAATGTAGACTGGTTATTGGTGGATCCAGCGAACCAAGTATTGATGCTTACTTTGTAGTCATACTTATAAATTACTTGCATGGAGTAATTATATTTTTCAGATGCTGGATGGAACAAAAATATAATAATTTAAAAAATAGCAGTATTTATTTACAAGCAGGTAAATAGATAATGCGGTAGTGTCTCGGTTGTAAGAACGCTTTCTTTAAAATCCTACATAGTTCGGTTGAAATACCCAGAAGAAACACACTTATTTACATTTGTCATAGATTTACAACTCCACCATTCCCGTGATATAAAGAGCACGTTAAGCCGTTAGTCCCTCTAATACCAACTTGTGAAATTGTTAATAAATTGTCTTTAAATAAATTTACATCAGATACTTGTCAACCCAGATCAGCGTGGCTATTGTAGGGCGAATTCTCCAAACAGTGGAAGTCTAGGATGGTGTTCTGGGGGCTGTGATAATGGTGATGAAATAGATGATAAAGACAACAGCATAAATAAAATTTTATATTAGACAAAGCACAGAACAAAAAAAAAGTTTAATGTTTTTTTTTAAATCGTTAATGATAATTTAAATTTAATAGACACCTGGAAATATATAAAAAACAAAGAGATCAAAATATAAGATAGAGCGGGCATTGTTTGTTATTGTCATACAAAATGTTTGTTCTTAAATTCTTGGGGTTCTCATCTCATCTCAGGCCAAGGTCGCGTCGTAAGACTATCTTCATGTTTAGCTATTTCTTGTAGTTTAAGATTTGGCGTTAAAGGCCCATTTGATAATTGCGATTGCCAAACTCGAGGAATATCATATCGCAAATAAATTAAATACATTATTGTGTCCGGACCAGGAATTTAATTGAGTACCTCCGCGTCTAAATCCACGAACGTTAAGCTAAACCACTGAGACAGTTAGTTACACAATATAATATAAGTATTGATTTTCCGAGAAGCCCACTAAAAGCCAAAAGCACGACCGCTTGCTAGAAGAATATAGATAGATTTAAATAGTCGTTGGTTGGTTGGATAAGGCTGATAAGAGGTCACATGCAAAGTGTGTAGGGGAGGCCTAAACACTAGATATAATAACACTAAATGGCTTAAACACTAAATATAATTACACTTACGTATACACGATGGTGATCCACAAATATAAGGATCCTTTAGTGAATCTGAAATCAATACATTTTAAATTGTAATTATACTGCGTGAATGTATTAGAGCAAATATTTTAATATTAAAATCTAGAAAAAAAATAAAGAACTAACTACGCATTTTTTTTTATATTCAGTAATAATATTTTAAGTTACGGTGCCGAGAAATTTTCCTAAAAATATCGCAACTCATACTGAGCCTAATCAAGTAGGTAGCTAAAGGTCGACGATCGCGCGAACGTTGACTAACTTAAATTTGTCACTTTGGGTATTTTTGACGTGCTTCATAGACATTCGTTAAACATGTCAAAAGATTATAATTTCTCCTATTTTCTCTATTTATCGTGATTTTTAGACGCGGCCTTATTCACCAGTAATGTTTTGTTTTACGGATAACGGTTTTGATGGATAATGACACCTGACGCCTAAAAAAATTATTCCAGAGTCCTTCGCGCTATTTTGCGCGGACATGATAAGAGCAAGTTTTTGTTTTGTAAATTAATATACTGTGGATATTGTTGGTCAAAAGTGGTGTTGTTTTGTTTAATAATGTGATTAGTTATGGAAAACGATAAATTTCACTTTGAATATGGGGCACAAGTTGCAGTTTATTTTTTGCGGTTTTCCAGCACTGTGACATTACCATATTTTACCCGACGTATTTAAGCTATAATGCTGCGAGTGACTCAAAATTCTGCAGTATCTGGAATTTGATGATGACCTTAATAATTTCGAAAAAAAGAAAGAGATGTTACGTCAGACTTGGCTGTATGGGCTAGACCCTTTGCCTTCCCTATCACCTCATTCACATATTTGTTTAATAATGTGTCGGAAGTTATGTATAAGACCACAATATTATTTTTCAGTATTCTAAAAAATAATGATATTTTGATTTGATCTGCGTAAAGACCCGTTAAAATTTATATCATGCTGTATTTAGCATAATATAATTAGTTGACAATCAAAATTACACGTGACATCTATAATTCTAGGCTAATTAATCTATAGGTAGATTTATTATTTTAACACATGCGTTTTTTTGCCTCGTAAGACTTTCTCTGGCACATTTTTTTCTATATTAAGTTGTTTTCGTCAAAATGGTGATTATGCCTAAAATATAAGGTGATAACAGTGGTGGCTTGGTTGTAAGAATGCTTTCTTTAAAATCATAAAAAGGTCGGTCCGAACCCCGGCGAACCAGTGAAAAATACACCTTTCTTACGTACATTTATTATAATATAAACAACACCACCGTTTCCGTGCCTCGTTAAGCATGTTAAGCCGTCCGCTCCCGGTTTCACTAATTCCAAAATGTGGAATTTATAACATTTTTAAAATTTGCAATTGACACAAGACATTAAACATATTCGTGGCCAGCGTGGCGAGTGTAGCCCAAATTCTCCAGATATATGTTTTGGGAGGCCCATCTCCAGCAGTGGAGGTCTAGGACGCTGTGTTCTAGGGGCTGTTATGATGAATGATGATGATTAAATATTAGTATTTAGATTATAAGATGACGTCGTATTTTTTTTTTTTTTTTTGTTTTATACATTTATAAATTATCTGACATATGTATATAATTTCTATACATCATAATTATTAAGTATTTAGAATGTAAACTAACACGGCCTCTTTACAGCCACGATCTTATTTAAGTAGTTTCTAAGTTAGTTTTACTTGCTTGTAACAATAATGTTTTGCATAGCATACATAAATATGGATTATTGCCTGTTTACGGTCCAACCATTATTACCACTTTGATTAGTACATATGTTTTGAAAATTGTATTGATTTAATTAGTTCCTGACTGTATCCAAGTTGTTTTGAGAGAACCAATGGAAATAAATTATTTTGATTTTGATTTTTGATTAAATATATTATTATCCCGATCCGGAATCGAACCCGGTACCTTTGCGTCTAAATCCACGGATTTAACCGCTAGACCACGGCGGCAGTTGTTTAACCTGGCAATTATTTTTGCTAACGTTATACGTGCTATACGGAGGGGAAATGTTGCCAATGTCCTTGGGACTATCCCCAAAGGGTCGTCACTACGACATTTTCTGTTTATAGATAGTTTGTTTTTTAATTTTGAGTTTAGTTTTCAATCGTCACTGTTGGACAGTCATGTCAATATATAAAATTATTAAATTAGATTATTTATATATGAGAATTTGTTTTACATATTATTGTATCCAACTAGTCAAGTGATTTAGGAACAGGATACCACAGTTTAGAGTGTAATCGTTTTAATTTAGTTACCCCTTTACTTATCAAACGAAATCACATTGCCCCATGTTACTTATACTGTCATTGAATTTAACGTATTGAACAACACAACTGTTCCCGTGCATTAAAGAGCACATTAAGCCGTGTCGTTCACGTTTCCTCTATCAACTTGTAAAATGTTTAAGAAATGACAAAAAAAAGACATCACTTTTGCATTTGCCAACGTGAACATCTCGGCAAGAGTAAGCTAAACTTTCCAGTGGTGTATGTATCCAATGATAAATACACTTTTCTTAAGTAAATTTGTCATAGATTTACAATACCACCGTTTCCGTGCCTCGGAGAGCACGTCGTCATCGGTTTCAGTTCCACAAATACAAACTTTATCTTCGTTAATAAATTGTCATTCAGACATCAGAACCTCGCCAACTCTGGAAGGCCCATCTACAACAGTGAAGGTCTGGAACTATTGTGTTCTAGGGACTGTCATGATGATGTGATATTCAGCAAGGTTGAAGACGACTTTAACAGAGAAGATCTTCTGATGAAGAGTTTGTTTTTAAGAATCTATAATAATTAATGATAAAAATGCAAATACGTCAACCTCGGTACAGGTTATGAGTTTGCACCGTTTGGGGTCAAGACATGGGAACCCTAAGCCAAGCGTCTGGCAAAGAAGTTCTCGAAACGGCTGACAGATAAATCTGGAGACAAGAGGCTGACAATTATTTCTGCCAACGTATTAGCTTATAAGGAAAATGTTGCCCGTCTTCTTCGATTTTTTATTTATAGTTAATTTTTTTATTGGGTTTAGTTTATAATTATTAAATTTTATTTGTATTTTATCGAATATTTTTTTTAACTATGATGATATAATTGAAAATGACTTACTTGCTGATCCATAAGCAGTACCAAAGCACACACACAATAAAAACGCACACCACTTCATTATAATTCACAAAATTTCATTCAGAGAATCATTTCTAACGATTTTGGACACACCACCGTGAAACTCACAATCGGAATGACGAAAAACAAGCACTTATCACAGTGTGAGGTCGAAGGGTCACAGTCAACACTATTATCTCATTAAGTACTAATAATTCTACATTAACTTGGACTAATAATTCTAATTACGTTTCAAATATGTATTGCAAACATCATTATTGCTTACAAATAGTGTTGTTTGTTTAAGTTGTGCCAGCGTATTGGCATCGCATGTGGGTAAGCGGTCGGCGACATGGACTCAGCGGAAATCACTCAGGGATCGAGTTACATTGGAACTTACGATACAACAGTTTAATTGTATGCTTCTGTTTTTTTATTATTATCAACTAGCTATTTGACCCGACTACGCCCGTGTAGTGTAGTACCCCACACTTAGCTGGAACAAGCTTCCTCTGAGCTCCTTCAAAAAAAGTATCATCACGACCGTTTCCCTTTCGGGGTGGTCAGAAACCACGCTTATAAATAAGCAGGTTCACATTAAGCCAACTTTACTATAGGCCAATCATGACAAGTGGCAAGCTCGTCGATGTCTCCAGCGTACTAAACTCGAGAAATAACACAAATAAATTAAATACTATTTAAATGTATTTTGTTTACATTAATATTTTTGTGTCCCGACCAGGAATCGAACCCGGTACCTCCGAGTCTTAATCCACGGACTTAACCGCTAGACCACGGAGGCAGTTAAGCAGTTGAGCTCCTTCAATTCATATTTAACTAACTACATATTATACTACTTTTTAACGCCTAACTTATTAGGAGTAGTCTATCACCATTCTAGGAAATAAAATTACGGACATTTTAGTGGGAACACGTCGTGCTGAAATTATATCGTCATATCACCGTCATCACAGCTCCAAGGACTCTAGACCTCTACTGTTGGAAATGGGCTTTGAAGAACATATTTGTTAAAGAATATGGACTATACTCGCCACTAGGGTCATATAACCTATGCCAAATCCTGCGAAGTAACACGCCTTTAAACATAATTTTACGTAAAGTGCAATAAAGTATTTATATATATGAAGTATATATATATATATATATATATATATTATAATCTCGCAGAAGAAATGATCAGTAACGGGTTCAAGACTCAGCTTTACGCAGTGGAAGTTGGTGCGAGAGGAGTTCCAGCAAAATCTTTGCATCACTTACTGAAATAATTGGGCCTAAGCCAGGTCTGCCGTCAATACATTTATGGAACGAGCTTCCAAGACGGCATTAACGGAATTATACAGTATTTGGTTGGGTAGGGAGAGAAGAATGGTGGATGGTGGATGGTGTGCGTATTATCACGCAATAAAATAAAAAAAGGAGGCCTCCTTTTCTTAAACCAGCCTATTGTCGGTCGCATGCCCGAGACACCATTCTTCTGATCTCTTACCCACACACGATGAACCCGGCACCCCGCACGGTGAATCCATGGAATGCTTAGAAATTTGTCTTTCTCTCTAATAACTAATACGAACAAAAGTACCGATGACAAAATATCTGAGACAACAATAATTTTATATTAATTAATTAATAAGTTTTTCAGCTGTACATTTTTTTTTTGCTAAGTCATCCCTAAATTTAAAGGCACTCGCACTTGTAAACAAAATAAAAAATATACAAATCATCATGCCATTTTCGAGTTTTAGCCAAACTTACCTTTGATTTTTATATAGGTACTCGTAGAAGCTAAATATTAACGCTGTAACCACATTACTGAGCTGATTCCTTCTTATCATTTAATTGTATTATCTATTTATTTATTTAAAACTATAGCAAGCGTAGCGAGTGTGGGCCGAATTGTTCAAAAAAATCTAAAAGGCCCATCGCCAACGACGAAGGTCTAGAACACTGTGTTCTAGGCACTGTGATCATGATGGTTCCTTTCCTTTCTTTAGTTCAGGTCACGAAAAAAGCGTATGAAGTTCAATTACTACATTAAAATTATGTAAACAACGAAGTATTTAACAAAGAATTAACGTTCATTGCAAATAAACAATTTCATTATCCATTTCTCAGAACACTGCAAATGGATTCGAGGAATTACTGGATTCATTTATTAACAACCATACCATATTCATTTGATCAGACATTCTCTTTGGCATTCAATTTTAACTCTTATGTTTTTTAATATAAAATTCATTGTTTAGTTTCACTTAAGGTTCATTAAGGAGTTTTCTATCTTCGTCTCGATTGCTGTTAACTTTGCTTAAAATCCCACCAAGCACAGTTTATAAGACTTGAGGTTTGTTTAATTTCTATGGAAAGCCACCTATTGCAATTTTAATTTTACTTTATTTTAGGAGTATCTACTTAGTCGCTACACTCTTGGTCGTCGTGGTCGCCATTTCAGTGCTAATGGCACGTTTAACAAGCCGTCGCCACTCCTCTCGGATCCCAGCTTTCCTAGTGCACTCATACCATCGATGTATATAGATAAGCCTATTCAATACAAAACGCACTCTTTAAAACGTGCCGCTTGCTTTGTGTACCTACCAACTTTGGGGGGCAATTCTCAAGCAAGGATAATGCCACATGCTTTATTCATCGGAAATTATTTATTTATTTATTTATGTTAGGAAAACTTACAGCTACTATACATATATAAAATGAAAGATTAAACACAATTAAGCTATTAGCTTTAAACAAGTTTTAAACAATATGAAAAATGTAGACAATAAAAAATTAAACTAACAATGCCAAACAAACCAATATTACTCTTGATGTGATTTATATCACAATGCATACAAAAAGACTAGTTTTACTCGATATAAATATTAATATTAGGCGCTCTCGACGCTTGCTATCTCGCGACTGTTGCTGCAGCTACATGACTTCGATTGGTTTTACGGGAACGTTTTTATATCAGTGAGGGCCTACGAGGGGCATTCAAAATATTCTCGGTATTGATACGTTACAACCTCTTTTATATATATATTTGTTACTGGCCGCTAAGATTCATCCATTGACATTAAAAAAAAGTAAAATTGGAACCGAGATGTTCTTTTGTTTTTCTGCAATTGCCGAACAAACATGAACACCATGAGCGAATTAACAATTTTAACGAAATTAGAGCACCGATCCGTCATAAAATTCTTGACAAAACAGGGTAAAAATCAAAAAACCATAAAAGAGGAAATGGATTGTGTTTACCGTGAGTCTGCTCCTTCTTTATCTACTATTCAAAAATGGTCAAGCGAATTTAAGCGTGGAAGGGAGAGTATTGAAGATGACCCTAGACCTGGCCGGCCTGTAGTGGCTACCTCACAAGAAAATATCGATAAAGTGGAAAAACTTATATTGGAAGACGGCCGAGTGAAGGTAAAATCTATAGCTCAAGTAACCAATCTCTCTATTGGTACCGTACATGACATTATACATGACCATCTTAATATGTCAAAAGTAAGTGCAAGATGGGTTCCGCGAATGCTGACGCTTCTTCAAAAGGATATGCGTGTGGCTTGCTGTTCAGATTTTATCGACCTGTGTGGTGAAAATCCCGATGAGGTGCTGCAAAAAATAGTTACTGGAGATGAAACCTGGGTTCATCATTATGACCCAGAGAGCAAACAGGAGTCCATGCAGTGGCACATTAAGGGTTCAGCTCATCCCAAGAAGTTCAAGGTAATCCCGTCAGCTGGCAAGGTCATGGCCACAATATTTTGGGATTGTGAAGGAGTTTTGCTTATCGATTATAAAGAAAAAGGTGTAAATATCACAGGGCAGTACTACGCTAACGTTATACGTCAATTAAGAGATGCGATCAAAGAAAAGAGGCGAGGAAAGTTAACCAAAGGTGTTCTGCTTCTGCATGACAACGCCCCTGTCCATACTGCTCATATTGCCAAGGCAGCTATTGTTGAATGTGGGTTTGAAACTGTTACTCATCCACCCTATAGTCCGGACTTAGCCCCAAGCGACTTCTTTTTGTTTCCCAATCTTAAAAAGGATCTGCGTGAAAATAAATTTTCTGACGATGAAGCGTTGAAGACGGCCGTGGAGGAGCATTTTTACACCAAAGATAAAAAATATTTTTATGAGGGATTAAAAAAAATAATTGATCGATCTTATAAGTGTATGAACATAGGGGGGGAGTATATTGAAAAATAAAAATATCAAACTTTTCGTACTTGTTTGTTTTTATCCACATACCGAGAATATTTTGAACGCCCCTCGTATCTATATACATCGATGACTCATACGAGTATAGATAGCACTTTTAATAGATCTACCCATTTAACAATTATGGTCTTGGAGACTCTAGTTCAAAGTTTGATGCAACATTTTATCCACATTATGCCAAACATAAAACTATATATGAATATTTATATATATAGTTTTATTTTAAATTTAGTTTTTTAGAATAATTTTCAGTTTTAAGTTCTCTGTCCGTGGTGACTCGGTTGTAAGAACGCGTACCATAAATCCTACAAAGGTCGGTTCAAACCCCTCCGGCATGTACCAATGAGAAATGCACTTTTCTTACGTACATTTGTCATAGATTTACAACACCACCGTTCCCGTGAAATCACGGTGAATCCATGGAATGCTTAGAAATTTGTCTTCTCTCTCTCACTGTTCCCGTGCCTCGGAGAGCACGTTAAGCCGTCGGTCCCGGTTCCACTAATACCAACTTGTGAAATCGTTAATAAATTGTCATAAAAAAATATTGACATCATATCCTCGCCAAGCCAATAATAAAATTCCAGAAGTACCGAAACAACTGGGAATCTAATTTAATTTTCCGGTTCTATTTGACTGAACTGAGAACCGGCAGTTCCCGGTACTTTTGAGATCGGGATTTCCCGGTTCTGAACCCCTAGTGGCAAGCTCGTCGATGTCTGTTACGTACCACATTCAAGAAATATCACAAATATTTTTATTTTTTATTTTTAGATTTATTATAGATTTAGACTCGGAGGAACCGGGTTTGATTCCTGGTCGGGACACAAAAATGTTTATTAATGTAAATAAATACATTAAATTAATATTTAATTTATTTGTGATATTTCTCGAGTTTGGTACGGTGGAGACATCGACGAGCTTGCCACTTGTCATGGTTGGTCTATAGTAAAGTTGGCTAAATGTGAATCCGCTTATTTATAAGCGTGGTTTATGACCACCCTGAAAGGGGAACGGTCGTGATGATACTTTAATTTACTTTTTTTTTAAATATTTTTTTAGGATTCGAATTCGGAACCTGGGCCCCGATTCTCGCGCTTCCGCTTGAAATGGTTCAAAGGAAACTGACAGTTTTCATTCGAATACTTCAAGCCCACACGCAAGTCGAAAGCGCCAGAATTAGGCCCCAGTATCTAAATTCACGGACTTAACCGCTAGACCACACGGAGGCAGTATCAAATAAATACGGTATTGTATTCATTTCTAATTGCTTAATTTACTTAACCTTTAGAATAATTACGTTAACAAAATAATATGTCCGAGTATGAAAATATTGATTAATGTGAACGAGTCGAAAGATATATTTGAATTAAATTCTAATATATATCATTCATTTTCATTATAGCCGCTAGAACACAGTGTCCTAGACCTCCACTGCTGGAGATGGGCCTTCCATAACATATATCTGGAGAATTTTGCCTACACTCGCCATGCTGGCCAGACGGGTTGGCGAGGATTTGATGTATTTTTTTTTAATGACAATTAACGATTCCACAAGTTGGTATTAGTGGAACCGGGACCGACGGCTTAACGTGCTCTCCGAGGCACGGGGACGGTGGTGTTGTAAATAGGAATCCAATTTTTCTTAAAGAAATGGGCCCAATAAAATGTTCTCGTGCCATGATGATTTCTTTTTTATTTCATAGTTAATATATTGTGTTTTCATAATCTGTAATTAATTTTATTTATTTTACCCTAGCATAACGATAATTGACAAAAACAATTTTTTACGTTAATAATTACATAGTTTCGATCCCGCCGATTTGAAATACAGTGTTTTATCTATAATAAAGTACCTGATCAAGAATAAATAATCTAAACGTATAAATAGTGCTTTGTAACTATTTCATACATAAATTTTAACCAATTGACTATTTAATTAAATTATATATGTAGAAATTAAATAAATAAAAAATACACAATGTAAAGATATGATTATTGAATTATAATTTGTTGAGGCATGCTCCAACAAAGTTGGGGCCTGGTTTTGGGCAATCTCTTTTATAACAAATGTACGTAAGAAAAGTATATTTCTCATTGGTACATGCCGGGGGTTTTGAACCGACCTTGTAGGATTTAAGGTAAGCGTTTTTACAACCGAGCCACCACCGCGCTTGTTTTACATATGATATAATAATATTTAAAAAAAAAAACTACCAAGAACCGAAAATACCGGGAAATACCAGTTCCTTTACGAAAAAGTACCTAATTAAAAAACAGAAACAGACGAAGACTCACTTATCACGATCAAATAAATAAAACAATAGCTGCCGGTGCAATAAAAAGCCATCGAAACAAAAGGGCATGTATGAAGAGGTTGATGAATGTCGAAGAAGCGAAAGAGGTATGTCGAGATCGTGACAAATGGCGCTCAATTGTCTCTGCCTACCCCGCAAGGGACCTGGCGTGAAGATATGTATGTATGTATGTAAAAAACAGAAACGGTTCCGGGAACTCACCCTACTTGCCAATATTGTCTTTATGGGCCTATAGTAAAGTTAGCTAAATATGAACCAGTTTCTTCAAAAGCGTGGTTTTCTATTATATTCTTTATGCGTTTATAATAATGCTTGTGATGTGCACTATAAAAAAATATCTATCATAATGAACTACATATTTGACAGAATTAACAATTTTCGTGATGCGGGTGAATGACTTTAGATGCAAAGATCAAGGTTTATTAGTGGATTTAATTCATGTGTGACAGATAAGTGAAATTTAGTGACAATGATATTATTATTTCGTATTTTTATTTTAGGTATTAATCGAGTGTAGGTAACATTACTCTTACTTTAATAATATCTAATGTTATTTTTATGTATTTTTATTAAAAAACTTTATTGCAAAAGGCGGACATAATGCCTATAGGCACTCAATAATCAACCTTCGGGACAATGAAAACGTAAGAGGTAAGGTTAGCAAATAAACAACAAATATGAAAGAAAAATAAAAATACAATAATTACTTACAACTACAATATAAAATTACATGTGTAAATGGGTATACACATTGCATAAACGACGTACATATACATATAAAAATATAAATTATTATATAACTTACATATACAACATACATTCATATACTACAACTACATTACAACATCTTTAAAGAAAATAGACAAGGGCTTATTGTAATTGTAAAAGGTGATCTGACTCGAGAAATATCTCAAATCAATTAAATATTAATTAATTTAAATTAATAAATCTTATTGTGTCCCGACCAGGAATCGAACCCGGTACCTACGAGTCTAAATTAACCGCTAGAACATGGAGGCAGTTATTCTTATAATATATATATAAATATCCTTAATTTTATTCCATATTAAGTTGATAGATACATTTCTCAAAAATATTGGATCGTGTGAGCGCAACACCGTCCTCCACGACAACCTGAAGATGGAGACCATCGAGCAGTTTGTGGCCAGGCTCTCGACATCCATGTTCGATCGAGCCGACCACAGCCGCTTCGACCATCTTCGGGGAATCACACCGCTGCACGCACGGCCACCGGAGAGCCGTCCTCTGCCCCGTGAGATCCTGGGGGCAGAAGCGTCACCAGCACTTACTAACGACATTTAATAGACTGCCCCATAGGTGCCACAGATCCTACAGTGGTCCCTTCCTCGGCGGCTCAAGTCGTCGAGGTAAAACAAGGAACCAGCGGGCCGTCTCGCCCACCGAGATTAACGCACGCTTAATGGGGATAACTCCGGAGCGTTCCGCCCCAAGGGCGAAGATGACTAAACACACACGCGCGATGAGTGCAAAATCGTTAAGAGAACAGATCTCTAAATAACCCCAACCCGACTTCGTGAACTAAAACAGGGGTTTTGTAAACATTGGCATTTAAATATGGATTGTTAATCACCGACTATTATTGGATTGGCCTAATTAATGCGGAAAATACTCATATATCTTTTGTACTTCAAATGGGGTCTCGTTTAATTGGTTGTTATTGACATATTCAATTTTGTTTATTGACAATGGAGTATCGGCAGCTATAGAACACAAAGTCCTATTTAATAATAATAACAATAATTAATTGACATAGAATGACTTGTATTCTGGCTGTTTGTTACCATAAATCTATTAATAAAAGCGGTCTTACAGCAAAGTAAGACGTTATAGGATTTTAGTCCGTGGACGCTTATATATATATATATATTATTGTTCGCGCCGATCGCGATAATTCGACCAATTTTGGATGGTTAGGCGTTATTGTGGTTCGTCGGTGCATAAACAGACGTCCTAATTTGTTACCCCTATACCCTTGTCCTGTCTCTTTCGCGCCGCTTCCTTTCTATATACCCATCCCGCTCACTAGTCCAAAGGCCGGCGCTTGCGCACTGAAGAGAGGCAGTGCCTATATAACTGGCCGCGCCGCATGGTGGTCGGAATCGTCGAATCGAAATATAGTCGTCGCGTAGTCGTTGTCCTACAGTCGTCATAGAAGACGCTGAAGAAATCGCCGCGATCGTTGTTTTCGCCCGCATTCGCCAAACCCGCAAAATCAGTGTAAGAACAATTTATAAGTGCTGGTGCCGAGGACATCAGGTGAGTTCCTTTACCAGTTTCCTTTCTAGTTTGTTTATTGCACCGATTATCATAGTATCGTCTATGTATCTAATTTGAAGATTATCGCAAATCCCGCACCTAGATACAGTCCACTAAATCCGCGCCACCATAAAGTTGGTCCTTCGGCCGCATTGGTTCGTTTATTTTTAAATTAAAATTAGTAACCAAAAAGTTGGTTACTTCGGCCGCATATTAGTTTCGTTTCGTTTTAAATTCAAATTAGTTAAACCGCCAAAATGTCGTCAGATGCAAAATTGGAATTAAAATTAAGAAAGTTGAACGCTAAAATGTCGTCTCATTTTAGTGAAATACAATTATGTTACGATTGTATTACTCGCGATGTGAAGGATAGTGAGGAATTATCGATTTTGTTTTTGTCAAGATGTTCCACAATCGATTTAATTCGTTCAGAGTTTGTTTCCATGTTGGATGAGAAAGTGGACATCGAATTAGCCCTCTATCCTGATAGGGAACCGAATTATAAATCGTTAAATTCGTTCCAAGATTTATATTCGAAAATTAAATACACGCAAAGCGGTATTCTGTCGTCGCGTAACGCATCCGTAACGAATGTAGGTAAAACCCGCACCCTTGAACACCATACAAAACTTCCTCGTCTCGAATTGTGTTCCTTTAATGGGGAAATTGAGAATTGGCCTACATTCTACGAAAACTTTCGTACAGTTATTCACGAGAATACAGACTTGTCGGACGGTGAAAAAATCCAATACCTAGTCGGTAAGTTAACGGGTAAGGCACAGAGTATCTGCCACGGATTCTTGCCAACGGCCGAAAACTACACAGTTCTCTGGACTACCCTTGTTAGTAAATACAACGATAAACGTCTTTTGGGTTCAACGTACTTGGATCAGTTGTTTAGTTTGCCGAACGTTAGTAGTGCGAATCCAACAAATTTAGAAAATTATATAGATAAGTTTTCAGCGTTAATTTGTGCGTTAAAACAGTTAAATCTTGATAGTTTGTTGGATTTCATATTGGTGTACATTGGTTCAAAGAATGTGGACGTTGAAACCATAAAATTATTTGAACTATCGTTGTCGCAAAAAAATGCCTTGCCGTCAGTTTCGTGTTTTGTTGAGTTTGTTCGAGAACAATCTCGTGTTATGCTTCGCGCTAATAGTGCCGTGAAACCATCGCCTTCGTACAGTAGCAGGCCTGCCAAGTCTGCTGTTACAAAAACATTTGTAAGTATTCCTAATTCGCATAATAATAATTCGTGTATAGTTTGTAAAGGTATTGATCATTGTCAAGCTTATCAGTGTAGCCAATTTCTCGAAATGTCGCCTCACGATAGATTTAATTTCGTTAAACAAAACGGTTTGTGCTTAAATTGTTTAAGTGGTAAACATATCGCTCGTAGATGTAATTCGGAAAGAAGGTGTCGTAAGTGTTTAGGTACGCATCATACATTGTTACATTTCGAATCGTATAGCGCTACCCCGCTCTCGACTGCTGCGCCCGCGCTGCCGTGCACGCCCGCTGTTCAAACGACGACCGCACTGGAGCAATCTTCCATTGCCGCTTTTTGTAGCGTTGCGCCTCCCGCAGTTTCGTTATGCGCCATCAATGGACGTCGTGACATTAATAATGGTCGTCAGACGACAGTTTTACTAGGCACAGCTTTGTGCAACGTTGTCGATACGTATGGAAACATCAAACCTATTCGCGTATTGGTTGATAGTGCATCCCAACGAGATATTATTTCGGTTGCTTGTTGTAATGCATTGAAATTGCAAATAGATTCGCCGCAAATTGAGCAGATTTCTGGGGTTGGCGATATTAGCAACCCGGTTTTGGGAACCACGTCCCTAACTATTCGCTCTCGCTATGATGATGCTAGTCGTTTCACTATCCAACCCTTAGTTGTTTCTCGTATCACGAGTGAGTTACCTTCCGCGCCTGTAGATATCTCTTCTTTAGAGTATTTAAATAATTTGCCACTAGCCGATTGTCGCTACTACGTCCCCGCGGACATCGATATGATTGTGGGAGCCGAGATGTTCGCTCGTATTTTTCGCTTCAATACTATTTCCCGCGCGTCTGTTGAGCCAGTAGCTATTGAAACATCGCTAGGATATTTGATCGTAGGCAAAGCCCCGTGCCTAGCCGGTCCTAGTGGTGGCGATGCTCGCACGTTTTCCTCTTTCGTTCCGTCCGCTAAGAAAGTTTCGCACACTTTTCGCAACTCGCACCATTTGGCTCCAAACATGAATAAATAGATTTTCCTTTCGCTTTTAAATTTAATTCGCCCGTTATTCTTTTCGTCTTGATTTCTTCATTCTCGTTTATCTCGCACGCATTTCGTCTCGTTCCTTCCGCACCACTTCGCACTTATTTCTTGTACCTTTGGTTTCGTGCTGCTGTCAGTTTTCTCTTTACTCGTGTTCGTCACATCGTTTCGGACAAACACGACCGCTTCGTGACGCAGCTGCTGTCACCATGAGGGATCCAAGCATCCTCCTGGTTGACACCGCCACTAGTTATTCTAGTGCTTGAGGGTACAAGATGGCCAATCAACAACCCGCATTCTCTCTTGCTGGGAGGTTGTATACTTGTCGAGTTCTCCAGCATCTCGCACGAGGTAGTGGGTTCGATCACCGTAACTCGTTGCTATATGGTTAGCTGTGAGTCGCGGGTCGTGCGTCCTCGTATTCATTTATTATGAAGTTGTTTGGCATCCCGCCGTCTCGGGTCGCGTCGTTGAATTGAATATATATGCCATTCAACGACCCGCATTCTCTCTTGCTGGGAAGTCGTACTTGTTAAGCTCTCCGGCGACTCGCTTGAGATAGTTGGTTCGATTCCTGTGACTTTAGCTATATGGTTAGCTATAGGTTGCAGTTCGTGCCTCTACGTATTCGTTACGTTGGAAGTTGATTGGCATCCCACCGTCATTGAATCGAATACGTGTGCAATTGGACGACTCGCTGCATCTCTTGCAGAGGGGTTTTGAACTTCTCCAGTTCTCCAGCAACTCGCTCGAGGTAGTCGGTTTGATTCCCATGACTCATTAACCATATAGGGTTAGCTGTAGTCGTGGGTCATGCCTCCTTTTATTCGTTTGTTATTATTGTTGGAATCCCTGAAGGGAAATTAACGTTCCTTGGAACAAAACAATTTGATAATTTTAGACCTAATTTAAAATAAATATTGTTATTGACGTTTAAAAACACCGCGTAAATTAGAAACACATCTCACGTAGAAATCGTCGTGGGCTCTTGTAAAGGAATAATTCGGCCTTTACATGTTCGCAATTCTATTCGCTATCGTTCGCATCGCTTGTGAAAGAATCGTTTCATCGTTTCGTTGTAGTCACTTGTGACTTTGAATTTGTTTTATTTCGCATAAGTGGGTAATGTAC
Organism: Tinea semifulvella; assembly: GCA_910589645.1. Taxonomy (NCBI): domain Eukaryota; kingdom Metazoa; phylum Arthropoda; class Insecta; order Lepidoptera; family Tineidae; genus Tinea; species Tinea semifulvella. The sequence goes on from OU342604.1 coordinate 6,379,848, forward strand.
TCGTTTCGTGAATTTGAAGGACTGGGTCGCTTCAAGCTGGGGGGAATGTTCGCGCCGATCGCGATAATTCGACCAATTTTGGATGGTTAGGCGTTATTGTGGTTCGTCGGTGCATAAACAGACGTCCTAATTTGTTACCCCTATACCCTTGTCCTGTCTCTTTCGCGCCGCTTCCTTTCTATATACCCATCCCGCTCACTAGTCCAAAGGCCGGCGCTTGCGCACTGAAGAGAGGCAGTGCCTATATAACTGGCCGCGCCGCATGGTGGTCGGAATCGTCGAATCGAAATATAGTCGTCGCGTAGTCGTTGTCCTACAGTCGTCATAGAAGACGCTGAAGAAATCGCCGCGATCGTTGTTTTCGCCCGCATTCGCCAAACCCGCAAAATCAGTGTAAGAACAATTTATAAGTGCTGGTGCCGAGGACATCAGGTGAGTTCCTTTACCAGTTTCCTTTCTAGTTTGTTTATTGCACCGATTATCATAGTATCGTCTATGTATCTAATTTGAAGATTATCGCAAATCCCGCACCTAGATACAGTCCACTAAATCCGCGCCACCAATTATTCTAGTACGACATGGAACCTTGCACCCATCTGATGGTAAGTGGCGTGCGAGGTCCATGAATATAAATAAATAAATAATAAATAAATATTTCCAGACAGGTCACACAGCGCCATCTAGTTTCCGTGGTAAGCTACCAGGCTCAAGCCTACGGAAACTAGATGGTTGATAAACTACATATTATACTTTTTTTTTTTTGTAAATATATACATATTATACATATAAACACCCAGACCTAGACAAATTATACAATGTACGTACAACTTGCCCCCGGTGGGAATCGAACCCACGACCTCCCGAGTTCACGGCAACTTTTGTTACCACTAGACCACGGAGGCGGTCAATGTTAGCAACTGAAATCAGACACTCATGACTGACATCAGTCCCTAACACTATGCTGGTTTGTCTGGGCATGACGGCAATTCGAGCCTGATCCCGAAACGTGTGAATACATTTTACTGGGTTAATCGGCACGAACGGTGGATACTTCCCCGCCCCGGCAGACTGGGCACATTACCACCATCAGTCAGCCTACCACCTATTATTATATTGCGAGATATAGTTTTTTTTTTCTTATCGCTTAGTTCCGTTCCGGTCCGTACCATTCATTCTGTCCGTTCCGTTTCGATTCGTTTCGTTTCGTTATGTTACGTTGATTATTTATTAAGTAGGCACACAAAACAAACTTTAGCATCAAAGTTTAGAAAAAAATAATGGATATAGTATATAGACACTGCTATAACTCAAAGCACATGTACATAATATCAGCCATGTTTTATATTATTTATTTCAAAATAACGTGTTTTGTTATTTTGTATAGTATTTCCTTAATTTTTTATGTAAAAAAAAAATATTATTATCTTCACCTTTTGTATGTTATGTTTATTGATATTTATATTTATTTATACAAAGCAACAACAAGAAGTACTCATGGTATTGCTTGATTCTGATTTCTGATCTCCAAATCAGATAGCTTTTTGGTTTGATTAATACTGGCCGATTGCCGTTAGTCAGTGTGGCTGTTGTATAAATTGGCTCAAAATAAACACCAATGAATGAATGGTAATTTGTACAGTCAACGAAATGTGCAAAAAAAAGGGAATTTTGAACTTTATTCCATCGGTATAAAGTACATGAAAAGTAAGGTGTGTATCAATTTAATCTGTGGTTTTGAGTCTAGGGTTGTCTCAAATTAATTAGAGATAAATAAAAAAAAATCTTAGATATTTAGGTCAACATTATTTATCATTACAGCGCCTAGAACAAGGCTTAGGACCTCTACGAGTACTGTTGAAGATGCGCTTCCCAGGACATTTATCTGGAAAATTTGGCTTACACTTGCCACGCTGGCACGACTGCTTAACGTGGAACGGTGGCATTGTTAATCTACAAAGGAAACTGGTAAAGGAACTCACCTGATGTCCTCGGCACCAGCACTTACAAATTGTTCTTACACACATTTTGCGAGTTTTTCGAATGTGCGTGATAACAATGATCGCGGCGATTTCTTCAGCGTCTTCTATGGCGACTGTAGGACAACGACTATATTTCGCTTCGACGACTTCCATAGCACGCTCCGCGGTCAGTTATATAGGCGCTGCCTGTCTTCGGTGCGCAAGCGCCGGCCTTTGGGATCGTGATCGGGATGGGTAATATAGAAAGGAAGCAGCGAAAAAGAGACAGGACAAGGGTAAAGGGGTAACAAATTAGGACGTCTGTTTGTGCACCGACGAATCACAATAACGCCTAACCAACCAAAATTGGTCGAATTAACGCGATCGGTGCGAACAGGTATGCCATGTTGGCAGAGTATGTTAGAGCAAATAACTAGTTGTAACAAAAAAATGCGAAATAAAGCATTTCATTTCTAAATTTCTAAATCGATTTAGGTAAAAGTTGGCAATAAATTAATTATGTAGTATATGCTGGTGTCTGAAAGGGGTGGCCAAGGGCGGCCGAGATTGCAAATCCGCCATTGATTGCGCCTCCACATATGGTGATGACATGACATGAGGACTATTTTTATGGTGACAACCCTGCCTGGTGTTTTCATTTTCAGTGGGTACCATACATTGAATTTACCAAGCCGCAAGCCCACACGCCCCGCACGTGCCTACGCCGGGTACAAATCACAATGTGCATATTAACGAAACAATTAATGACTACTAATTTCAGAGGTACCAACGCCAATCAAAGCTACAGTCGGCGAAATTAATTCACAGCCACATTTACGGCAATATTCGGATTATCATACCTTTTTAAAGTTTTTAGGTTTCCTATTACAGTGGTGTTTGAGTTGTTAAAAGCGGTGGTGCTCTAGTTGTTAGAAGCGGTGATGGTAGCGTTGTTTAAAGTAGTGGTCGAGTTGTTGAAAGCTGTGGTGGCCGAGTTGTTAGACGCAGTGGTGTTCAAACCAATTCACAGCAATATTTTCAGCAATATTCGGATTATCATACCTTTTTAGAGTTCTTAAGTTTCCTACTACAGTGGTGTTTGAGTTGTTAAAAGCGGTGGTGCTCGAGTTGTTAGAAGCGGTGATGGTAGCGTTGTTAAAAATAGTAGTGGTCGAGTTGTTGAAAGCGGTGGTGGCCGAGTTGTTAGAAGCGGTGATGGTAGCGTTGTTAAAAATAGTAGTGGTCGAGTTGTTGAAAGCGGTGGTGGCCGAGTTGTTAGAAGCGGTGATGGTAGCGTTGTTAAAAATAGTAGTGGTCGAGTTGTTGAAAGCTGTGGTGGCCGAGTTGTTAGAAGCGGTGATGGTAGCGTTGTTAAAAATAGTAGTGGTCGAGTTGTTGAAAGCTGTGGTGGCCGAGTTGTTAGAAGCGGTGATGGTAGCGTTGTTAAAAATAGTAGTGGTCGAGTTGTTGAAAGCGGTGGTGGCCGAGTTGTTAGAAGCGGTGATGGTAGCGTTGTTAAAAATAGTAGTGGTCGAGTTGTTGAAAGCGGTGGTGGCCGAGTTGTTAGAAGCGGTGATGGTAGCGTTGTTAAAAATAGTAGTGGTCGAGTTGTTGAAAGCTGTGGTGGCCGAGTTGTTAGAAGCGGTGATGGTCGCGTTGTTAAAAGTAGTGGTCGAGTTGTTGAAAGCGGTGGTGGCCGAGTTGTTAGAAGCGGTGATGGCCGCGTTGTTAAAAATAGTAGTGGTCGAGTTGTTGAAAGCGGTGGTGGCCGAGTTGTTAGAAGCGGTGATGGTCGCGTTGTTAAAAGTAGTGGTCGAGTTGTTGAAAGCTGTGGTGGCCGAGTTGTTAGAAGCGGTGATGGTCGCGTTGTTAAAAGTAGTGGTCGAGTTGTTGAAAGCGGTGGTGGCCGAGTTGTTAGAAGCGGTGATGGTCGCGTTGTTAAAAATAGTAGTGGTCGAGTTGTTGAAAGCGGTGGTGGCCGAGTTGTTAGAAGCGGTGATGGTCGCGTTGTTAAAAGTAGTGGTCGAGTTGTTGAAAGCTGTGGTGGCCGAGTTGTTAGAAGCGGTGATGGTAGCGTTGTTAAAAATAGTAGTGGTCGAGTTGTTGAAAGCGGTGGTGGCCGAGTTGTTAGAAGCGGTGATGGTCGCGTTGTTAAAAATAGTAGTGGTCGAGTTGTTGAAAGCGGTGGTGGCCGAGTTGTTAGAAGCGGTGATGGTAGCGTTGTTAAAAATAGTAGTGGTCGAGTTGTTGAAAGCGGTGGTGGCCGAGTTGTTAGAAGCGGTGATGGTCGTGTTGTTTAAAGTAGTGGTCGAGTTGTTGAAAGCTGTGGTGGCCGAGTTGTTAGAAGCGGTGATGGTCGTGTTGTTTAAAGTAGTGGTCGAGTTGTTGAAAGCTGTGGTGGCCGAGTTGTTAGAAGCGGTGATGGTCGTGTTGTTTAAAGTAGTGGTCGAGTTGTTGAAAGCTGTGGTGGCCGAGTTGTTAGAAGCGGTGATGGTCGTGTTGTTAAAAATAGTAGTGGTCGAGTTGTTGAAAGCGGTGGTGGCCGAGTTGTTAGAAGCGGTGATGGTAGCGTTGTTAAAAATAGTAGTGGTCGAGTTGTTGAAAGCGGTGGTGGCCGAGTTGTTAGAAGCGGTGATGGTCGTGTTGTTTAAAGTAGTGGTCGAGTTGTTGAAAGCTGTGGTGGCCAAGTTGTTAGAAGCGGTGATGGTAGCGTTGTTTAAAGTAGTGGTCGAGTTGTTGAAAGCTGTGGTGGCCAAGTTGTTAGAAGCGGTGATGGTAGCGTTGTTTAAAGTAGTGGTCGAGTTGTTGAAAGCTGTGGTGACCGAGTTGTTAGACGCAGTGGTGTTCAAACCAATTAATTTATTTATTATTAGGTGTGCAAACAGATTCCAGTCAGTTGCAAATTTGAGTTCGTTTAATTTATACATGGACTAGACTGGAATCCAAGCAGCACACACAACATGCAAATTATAATGATAATTATTAAAATTAGAAAATAAATTACACAAATTAAATTCAATCATAATTACAATTTAATAATATCAATTAAATAATTCCTATAATTCACAGTAACATTTTCAGCAATATTAGGATTATCGTGACTTTTTACAGTTTTCATGTTTCCTGTTACAGTTGTGTTCAAGTTGTTAGAAGCGATGGTGTTCCAATTGTTAGAAGCGGTGGTGACTGAGTTGTGAGACGCGGTTGGGTTCAAATCAAATCGAATCGAATCGAATCAAACAAAACCAAACCAAACTAAATCAAATCAAAAATGTTTATTTGCCAGAATACACTCGTAAAAACCAGTACAAGATGTTACATGTGGTACATAAAGGTATGCAAAATCATGAATCTTGCTTAAAAACCATTTTACATTAATATTATTCTTGCCATTTAAATAGTTGCTTATAGGTACTATAATATCGTTTTCTAATGAGCAACAATGATTACAACATCACTTTTGTCTTGTCCAAGTTATTACCAACCCGCTGAGATGCCACATTTAAGCCGTTCATCATTCTGCTGAGATCCTCCACCGAGCTTGCCATTGCGACTATGTCATCCGCGAATCGAAGGTGCGAGATGAATTAATTAGATTGTTATTAGAAATTGTGATGTACTACTAATACCAATTGGGATACGTTAATAAATTGACAAAAAAAAATACACCAGACTCAGCAATCATGTCGTCGTGGTTATAGAGGGGTAAATTCTGCAAAAATAAGTTTTGAAAGGGCTACCTTTAGCAGTGGGGGACTATGTTTTAGGAGATTTGACGATGATACTAAAATAATATACTATCACCATATTCCACTACAATGTTTTATTATTATTAAACCTATAAAAACAATAACTATAAACGCCTGAATATTTATGAACTAAAACAGATTAACTCGCAATATTGTGATGCGAAAGTTGCATATAAATATTTTATAGGCGTTTTCATTAATAAAAGCAGCGTTAGACCGAAACCTGCTTTTTCATTCTTTGAATTTATTTTGTGTATTTTATTGCAAAGCTAATTTGAATAAATTATTATCTTCATAGTCGCTACACTCTTGGCAGAGTGGTCGTGGTCGTCACTTAAGTGTCAATGGCACGTTTAACAAACCATCGCCTCTTCTCTCGAACTGCAGCCTTGGCGGACTCATCTAGGGTGTGATCCATTGCTGCTTTAACCTGGCCAGTCCACCTCATCAGATACCACGCATTCTTTTGCCGTCGACTTTTCCTGAACATCTAGGCGCTCAATGGATGTATCTCCACGCCGCGCCACGTGTCCGAAGAAAGTAAGAATGCGTGATTGTACGACTGAGGAAAGACTATTCTTATTCCCAGCTCCTTGGGGATGGACTTGTTGGTTCGGAACTCCGTCCATCATATGCCTAACATTCTTTTCCAACACCATATCTCTAGCACCAATCCAACTTATTTTTTTTACACACTTTTCATTTTTTATACATACATATATATATATATATACAGCGTGTAATTTATTAAAGAGCATTTTTTTGTATATTATAATCTAGAATAAAAATTAAGTACTACATTTTTTATGCCGACCGCCTCCGTGGTCTAGTGGTAACAAACGTTGCCGTGAACTCGGGAGGTCGTGGGTTCGATTCCCACCGGGGGCAAGTTGTACATTGTATAATTTGTCTCGGTCTGGGTGTTTATATGTATAATATGTACTTATATATTTACAAAAAAAAAAAAGTATAATATGTAGTTTATCAACCATCTAGTTTCCGTAACACAAGCTTCGTAGCTTACCACGGAAATTAGACGCTGTGTGACCTGTCTGGATATATTTAAAAAATATAAAAAATAATAATAATAATTTTTCAGCAATAAAATCTTAAGTTATGGTGCAGAGAAGTTTTCCTAAAAATATCGCAACTCTTATTAAGCCTAATCAAGTAGCAAGTAGTACAATTATTTTAAATTACATTACGACATGACATTTAAAAAAAAATAGCTAGTCTACAATCAATTCGCGTCATTGTCATAGAATAATGTGATAGGATGCTTTGATTTCTAGACAAGCAAGTACAGAAAAATGCCTGTATATTATTGGCATTCATAGCCAAATCCTAAACGAAATAGCGAAAGATGCTCAATTTTATTGAAAACTAAAACTGCATCGTTTGATTAAAAATAAAAACTCCTACCCGGGAAACAAACTGATCAATTTTGAAAAATTAAAACTCATTATGGCTCGAGCTACTATTGTCGCTTATAAGAATAAAATTGAGGAAAGAAACTTCAAACTGCAAACTAAAGAAAAGTATAAAAATATATTTTTTTTTAAATTAAAGATAATTTTATTTAATTGAAATAAAAATATTAAATAATAATAATACTACGGATAGGGATGGGTAAGGATAAGTCCCGTTGGAATGTTGGCAAGAACGCTGGCTGCATTTTCCCGCTGAATTGCAATAATGATTTTTCGGCGGCCGGCTCTCTTGTCACCGAAGGAGGCGACAAGACGCGGTGTTATGTTTTTAATATAATTTTTTCATATTATTTATTAGCTTAAAAACATATTTTCTTAAAAAAATGCATTTTGCTTTACTTTACCGTTTGAAGTTAATTTCCACCATTTGATTCTTAAAAGCCACACTATCAGCTGGTGCAATAATACAGAAAGTTTTTTTTTAAATCAATCGGCTAGAATCCATTTTTCAAAACATTAAAATCGACCCATTTGAGCATTTTTCGCTATTCCTTATAGATTAGGATTTGGCCTTGAAGGCCCACTTGAAAAGTCAATCCTTATAATAAACCATATAAACAACTTTAAAATAAACAAGACAATCTATTAAAGATAGCCTGCAAAAGACTACCCGCAGACTTACAAAGTAACGTCATTTGAATTAGTATCGAAAAAAATTGGTTCTAATACATACATATCCCAGGGTTAATAACCTTTAAAATAAACAAGACAATTTACTATTGAAATGGTAAAAGACTCCCTGCTGACTTACAGGGTGACGACATTATTTCAAATGGAAGCTAGGCATACGACTGTCGCATCGCTACAACCAATTACGCGTCATTGCCATAGAACAATGCACCCTTCCCAAGTAATGATGCCTCGCTCCCTCGACCAGCAAACACAGCAAAAACAAGAACGTGTGGGACTCCATGCGAACCCGTCCGCTCCATACAAGGAATCGCCAGCGACGACTCGATCCCCAATACAAATGCACCAGCTCACATAATATTGTTAGTGGCCGCAGATAGCTTTTTATGTCGAATGCATTATTCGAAACTCATTTAAAATTCTAAGTTATCGCTTGCCATTGCTTGTCGCGAACCGGGCGCCTTCGGTCGGCTAAATGTGAACGGACGACAATTAGGTGGAGATATTACGTGGGCTGGCATACCGTAAATATATTACGCAAATTCATATTGGGGAGCCGAGGTGTAGCCAGTTGGTTCACCCACGCTTCAAAAACCGCGGGGGCGAAGGCTGTGTTGGATCAGAATTCAAACGCGCGCGCGCATCAACAAGCTCACACGTGCTTTTAAACCTTCAAAATACACGAACGAAAATCTACATATTCAAAACAATCTACTTAATATCATTGAGAATACAATTCAAATTGTACTGTAGAGGTTTATTTGTTAGTTTATGAATGGTGATAGGAAGTGACGTAATGTTTAGTGTTGTGATGCCGGTTTTTGAATGGAGCTGCTATAGCGGTGATAGTCGACAATGAGTGATCATTAGAGCAGAGAGGTAAGTACTGAGCGCTGTCAACATTTCGCATTAATAACGCATGAGTGTGAACTGCGATGTGAACCTTTCTATGTTCTGTAAAGCCGACAAAGCAATAATTTAAAACTAATACTGTCGCATCTTTTGCTATTACACGCTCCGTGAATAAAATCCGCGAAAGATGAAAGAATGAAATCAACTTTATATATAACTAGCGTTTTGACCCGGTGTTGCCCGTGTAATGTTGTGTCGTAGACAAAAAAAACCTTCAGGTACCCGATAGACGATTTTAACGTCTTATATATATATATATATATATTTTCTATTTTTATGACTTATTAAATTCGTAATATATATTGAATGGAATAGCCGATTTGAACAATTCAAAAAGTGATATATATGAATTGAAACAGTCTTAAAAACAATATGATTTATTTGAATAAGGATTTAAACAGAAGTACGAGTATGAGTAACATAGTCTATTTTTTGTCGGTATTTCTATATAATATTATATATAATATTTCTATATAATAACGACATAACGATAATAGTTCGACATATGGTATCGCATTTTTTTTTGTAGATATGTTCTTTAATATTGTAACTAATAATTCTACAAGGGTTAGCCGAAAATCAGCGCTGTGGCCCAGAGTCGCAGCTCCATGCTGAACTGATTCCCTATTTGTCACCACACATCTTGTGTATTGTTGTTGTATGTTGTTCAATCATCAATAGTTTCCGCCGCGCATGCGTTTTATGGCTTTTTTTTACACCTTGGGTTACGTTACCAAGGATCCGTTTTCTAGCAATAAATATAGCCTATGTTACTCAGGGTGAATGTAGCTTTCTAATGGTGAAAGAATTTTTGAAATTGACACAGTAGTTTTTGAGTTTATTCATTACAAACATAGACACAGACACACAAAAATACAAATCTTTCCTCTTTATAATATTAGTGTAGATAAAATACGATAACAAAAGCGGCGGCGATGGGTTGCATTTAGAAATATGTTCAAGGCTATACAGGGTGATTTTTCGAGAGATCGTACTGAAAGAGTTCTTTATGCTAGCCGGCTAGTTGGACTCGAAAATTTTGATAACAGGGTTCGATCCTTCAGTTTCCTTAAGTTTGACGTACGACACTATTGACTAGTTTTACATATGTTTTTATTTGATGAAAATAATAACCGCCTCCGTGGTCTAGTGGTAACAAACGTTGCCGTGAACTCGGGAGGTCGTGGGTTCGATTCCCACCGGGGGCAAGTTGTACATTGTATAATTTGTCTTGGTCTGGGTGTTTATATGTATAATATGCATATATTTACAAAAAAAAAGTATAATATGTAGTTTATCAACCATCTAGTTTCCGTAACACAAGCCTCGCAGCTTACCACGGAAATTAGATGGCGCTGTGTGACCTGTCTGGAAATATTTATTTATTTATTTAGACTCTAGGTACCGGAATCGAATCCTGGTCGGGACACAATAATATATATTAATATTAAATAAATTTTATTAATATTTAATTTATTAGTGATATTTCACAAGTTTGGTACGCTAGAGACATCGACGAGCTTGCCACTTGTCACGATTGGCCTATAGTAAAGTTGGGTAAATGTAAATCCGCTTCTTTCTAAGCGTGTTTTCTGACCAACCCGCAACGGATATGGTCGTGATTATGATGACGAAAATAATAATCAAAACAATTGGCTATTTTTGTAGACCATAATTCTTTAGACAATCCATTACTATTGCTTTTGTAGCATAGTTTATTGTGTAAAAAGTGGATATCATTTGGATAACCGGTCCGGTCCGTAAAGGTCGTTCTTAGACGTATTTTAGACTATTAAAAGAATTACAATATTTTATTACATTAAATATATATTAAAAACTACCTAAATAATAAAATTAAAATAGACTAAACTATAAATAAAAAATGTTCTCTAGAGACGTCCCATCCGAGATAGTCCCAAGGAGACTGGCAACATTTCCCCTCTGTATAGCGAGGCTAATACGTTGGCAGAAATAATTGCCAGCCTTCCTGTCTTCAGACCTTTCTGTCAGCCGCTTTGACAACTCCTTGGCCAAGCGCCTCGCTGACGGTCCCCATGGGCCCATCGTCTCGACCCCAAACGGCGCAAATTCGTAACCGATACCAAGTATTTGCGCAAATTGAGGTTCTCCGCAGAAAACGCCGCACTTCCCGCTCCTGACGAGGTCGCCTGGATGTGAGATAGAGCTAATGTGTCTAAATAAATATATAGTTTAATTTTATGTTTTACTTTTATATGTTACTATAACGAACGCTGGCTGAAGGCTCATTAAAAAGCTTTCGTAACAAAAGGGCATGTATGAAGAGGTTGATGAATGTCGACGAAGCGAAAGAAGTATGTCGTGATCATGTCAAATGGCGCTCAATTGTCTCTGCCTACCCCGCAAGGGACCTGGCGTGAAGATATGTATGTATATATCTATAGCTATATCTGGAACTCTCGAATCCCTGCAGCTTTGCCGAGGTGTAGCTTCTCTGAGCGTGTTCTACCGGCTATACTATGGTGAGTGCTCTGAAGAGCTCTATAACCTAATTCCTTCCTCTCCATTCCGCAACCGAACCACACGCACAGGTCAGAATATGCACCCACATACCGTAGTCACTATCCTTTCGCGTACCTTTATCTCTCGTACTCATACATCTGTCGCACAATAAATATGTGGAATGCTCTTCCAGCCTCTGTGTTTCCACTTTCCTATAATCTGGAGTCCTTCAAGCGAAGTGTGAAAAGGCATCTAGTCAAGCCGGCATAGTGTTAGGGACTGATGTCGGACATAAGGGTCTGATTCCAGTTGCTAACATTCATGGACCCTGCGCGCCACTTACCATCAGGTGGGCGCAGGGTCACATGTCGTGCTAGTATATAAAAAAAAAAAAATAATAATGTATGTACTATAACGAACTTCGTAGCGCCTGACAGCAATGAATGTTATTATTAATAATTGAAAACTTGCAAGTAGCTGATACTGTGAATGATTTCTGATGTAGATAAACTTTTCCAATTGTTTTCATTAAATAAATACAGATATAGTTTTCTAAAAAGATCACTGAATGACGCTGAGTTTGTGGTCGAGACCCATAATACATGACTTTAGGTAAATGTGAATAAAGACCATATTACATGAAGACAATTTCAACTTGTTTTAAATGTTGAATGTCATTGCAAGCTGTGTAGGTAGTTTACTGGCAAAAGGTGTACGAGTGGGTGACACCAGTTGGTGCTAAGTGCGACGAACTTTATTACTAGCACATCACAGTATATCACACCAAACTTACATTTTTATCCGAAGTTTAGAGTCATACCGATCGACCCTTCGCCATTGACGGATGATCTAAAGATGTTGAGCTGGAGGCGGTTGGATTAGGATTGCATAAGTTAGCTTGCAATGGCTTGTGTGAAGCGTATATCCAGCTGTGAAGTGACATAGGCTGATGTTAATGATAAAGTTGAGAGGGTTTTGATCACACTATGTCTAAAATATATTTATTCTCGTAAATCTATGACATTTTTTTATTTACACATATATATTTGCATTTAATAATAGAATAAAAAAAAACTTAAAAAGTAAAAACTAAATATATTCAACCTAATAAAAAATAAACTATAAATAAAAAATCCGGCCCTTCAGGAATAGTCCCAAGCAAACTGGCAACATTTTTTCTCTGTATAGCGAGGCTAATACGTTCGCAGAAATAATTGTCAGCTTTCATGATTCCCAATCGTTTGGATAACTCCATCGTCTCGACCTGCCAAGCATCTGATGCCATCGCAAATTGTGCTAGTGACCTGTTAATGTTTAATCTAAAAAAGGAATCTGCAAGAAAAACTCAAGATTAAGCCGGAATAGTGGTAATGACTAATGAACCGCTTTTTATCAGGTGTCATGTTGCTCGGTATAAAGTGCTAATAGACTCGTCGCATTACCGTTCCGACCGCGTCTGTGTTCTGCTTTAGTTTAGGCGCCTGCTACACGCTATCTAAAACATTGTGTTAATATCATCATAAACTGGCTGTTATCTCTCGCACGCGGCGGTGCATCCAATCAACAGCGTTCCCAGGAGACGCGAAAATATTATATTTCATGCAAAATCGGGACTGACCCACCTATTGTGTGCTTCATGCACGAATAACGAAACAAAAGATAGCGACCGCAATGAGCTAATTTAATTTTAATTTGATTTTTGTTTTGATTTAATTTCCATTTTGATAATTTAATTAAAATATGTGTTTTATTAGTATGTTACCTACTGGGTTAAATCCGATTATTACAATAACAATATACCCCAAATACATTAAATATAGCAATTTTAGAATTCGTGTGCGGTCAGAGCACCTCAAAATATTTCTGAAGAAGGAATTCTTCACCGAGCTTGCGACACCGAAATACCTCAAGGAAAATTTTGCCTATCTCTCTTCTTTCCACGATAAATCTTTATGTTCTTCTTACAACTCTCTTCTTTCTGCTCCCTCACATCATTCTGGATTTGTCTCCAACTCCTTCGTAGTAGCTGGCACAAAATTATGGAATGATCTTCCAGTAAACATAAGGCGGGCAAATAACAGATTGTCGTTTAAAAAATCTGTACTATTCACACTTTATGAATAGCTCTAAACCACGTTAGATAATATAAATTCTGGCCGCTCGGTGTTGTTTACCGCAAATACATTCGTGTATTTGCTTCACGCAGCACCAACGATGTTCCTGGACCCGCGCAGCACCTACTCCCTCTGCACCACCCCCAGCAGGAACGCTGTTGCCGTCCATTGAAGCTTCTCGTACTTTGCGGAAAATAGTCACAGTACCTGATGGATACTTCTATGACCACAAGAAGATGAATATACGAAAGCTTTAGAATAACAATAATTATTAATTTTGTTTAGTAAATTTATGGGCCATCAGTTGCCTAACAATAAACGATTTATTATTATTATATAACAAGACAGGCCAAAAAACAAATCTAGACCAAACGGCGCAGAATTAATAATTACCGGCAAAGACTGCCAGACACTGTAAAGCAATGTATATTGCGCCTTGCCAATGAATTCTGAGAATGCCACTGTACCTATGACGCTAACGATCGGTTATAACTTAATCTCTGTTTCTATAGCTATTTATTTATTTAGAGCCGACATTGTATTGTATACTTATTACAGTAAAATAGATACTACAAAAAGAGGTATATTCTGTTAATATTAAAATCATTTTCCTCATCATCACCATCATCAACCTGTGTCTCTCCACTGCTAAATGTAGGCCCCCCCAAGGCTCACCACTTCACACGATCTCTTGCCACCTAGAGTCAGCCGACCAACTCCGCGTCTTCCCGTACGTGGTCTACTCCATCGTTCATCGGTTCTGCGACAAAGACGTGTCCAGCACATTGATACTTCAGCGTACTAATTTTGAAGGCTATATGGGTAACTTTGGTTCTCCGACGGATATACTGAATATAGCTCTCTCCATAGCCCGCTGAGTGACCTTAAATTTGTAGACCTTGAACTTAAACTGCACTGGTTAAAAAATTTCGTCTTCAAACACTGGGGTATGTTTCATAAGAAGATGTTACGCAGAATCATTTTAGTTATAAATCGTCTCGCCAAATCTCTTGCAGGGTAGGCAGAGACAATTGAACGCCATTTGTCACGATCACGACATACTTCTTTTGCTTCTTCGACATTCATTAACCTTTTTATACATGCCCTTTTGTTTCATTGGCTTTTTAATGCACCTACAGCTATTGTTTTATTTATTTGATCGTGGTAGGTGAGTCTTGGTGTACCAGGGCCTCTTTTACCCACAACATTCGCATTATATATCTGGTTCGTAAATCTCTCTTCACTCATCCCGAACTATCGGAGCATGCCTTTAACTGAAGTCAGACACTTATAACTGCCTTCAGTCCCTAACACTATGCCGGCTTGACTGGATGCTTTTTCACACTTCGCTTGAAGGACTCCAAGTTATAGGAAAGTGGAAACACTGGAAGAGCATTCCACATCTTTATCGTACGACAGATGTATGAGTCCCCAAATTTATACGTACGCGTAGGGATGGTGACTACGGTATGTGGGTGCATATTCTGACCTGTGCGTGTGGTTCGGTTGCAGAATGGAGAGGGAGGGATTAGGTTATAGAGTTCTTCGGAGCACTCAGCATAGTATAGCCGGTAGAACACGCTCAGAGAAGCCACATCTCGGCGAAGCTGCAGGGATTCGAGAGTTTCAGATATAGTGGCATCGTCCACAATTCGAACAGCTCGCCTCTGTAGGACATTGAGAGCATCTGTGAGGTACTTGGCGGAACCATTCCAAAGGTGAGAACAGTATTCTATACATGATACACAGTGGCTTTGTTACTGAAGTTTCGACTGGCGATTTTAGTTACGATATTTTTTTTAAGTTAATTAATATTGAGTTGTTCATAGTTGTGTGTTCAGATAGATGCGTATGTAAAATAATAGGCATCTGTCAATTTTAGAGAGAATTATTGGTGTGCTTGAATTTAGCGTTATGTTACAGTCCCTAGAATACAGATTCTCCATTGAGACTTACCTGATGATGGTAGCTGTCTTAAATCCAATACTTTACGATCTCGATTCGATAACGGAGTTTGATCGTGCTAGAACGTACAGGAATAGGCTTCTTCAGACCTCGTAAATTCAATTAGGATTATATTCTAATTGTTTATTCTGTAGCCTCGTTCAGAATTGAGAGTTCAATTTAATTGTGGGATACCTTTCGTTATTTGTATAACAATTTGTTAATTATTTTTTGTGGCTTGTATCAAGAATATGTTTACGAAGTGAGGGTAGTATTTAATTTTGTCCATTTTGGTTGGATATTTGACTAGAAACCGGATTTATATTATATATAACTTTACTATTCTTATTTACAAGTATCGATATTATATTTATTTATTTATTCATTTATTTATTCGAAGTAAGGTACAAATAACAGCTAACAAACAAAACAATTATTGAATACATAGACAAATAGTCCTGTCGGCATTGCCAGCCTTAAAAAAATGTACACAATATTGAATAATACAAAAAATGGTAATAATATAAAATAAAAGTTAATAGTAAAAAAAATATATAAAAAATGCAATTAAAAGTAAAACCTATAAAAACTACTTACTTTATTATTATTAAATAATTTAATCTTAATAATAATGAGCAAAGAAAGATTGTTGAACCAGGTATATAATGCGAAAGTTATGGGTAAAAGGTGCCCTGGCAGACCAAGACTCACATATCACGATAAAATCATAGGTACTGATAACTAAATTTAAAAGGTTATTAATTGATCGTTGTGGTGCAGTTCTGTATATGTTTTATTTTGTAAATCTGATATAGCTGAGTTTTCCTTGGAGATTCCTTTCTTAGTCAGATTAAACATTAACAAGTCACTGAAATCTGCTAAGCTGCTGGTCTTCTGCTAACAGCTTACTTATTGGACCACTTTGCTGCTTAGTCTTCTACTAGCAGGAGTAGAATCTATTGGAGATGGGGGCTTCTCAACATCAAAATAACTCGTTAAAATGTAAATAAAATTATATTAAAATAAAAATACATCTTTAGATATTGACTTTTGGAAATCAACAAGATCCGATTGTCAGAATGACACTCGCGATCTTTTTTACGACGGATACTTGAGGATTACTAAGAACCTTATTTCAACACTTCCCCTTACTCAAGTACCTGTGTAATAAAACGAAATATAAAGAATTCAAGAACTAAACCTAAATTAAAGAAAACATACTACAATAAAATTATTAACATTAAATTAAATTAAGATTACCTATTAAACAAAAAAATATAATTACACTATGGTATCAGATAATCCTAATTCGTTAACAAAATAAATATGTTTAACTTTAGGTAAAGCTTTAGTTAAGACATCAGCAACTAATTCTTGACTTGCTTTATATTGAATATTAACTAAACCTTCATTTACAGCAGGGTTGCACAGACTTATTAATACTAGGGGCCACTCGGCCAAATCATGAACTGATAGCGGGCCGGCCGCCAGAAGTAGGTATAGGTAGTTAAAGACAATAAAGAATTGATAAAAATTTATTAAAATTAAAAAAGAAATTATTAATTTGAAGCGTGGCACTGCATAGTGCTTACAATCTTTTTTATATTTGGCTCAAATTTACTTGTAGCAACACGTAAAACTGCTTCCAAACTTTCATTTGCAAGGCGGTTTCGATTTTTTGTTTTATTATTATTTAGTATTGAAAAAGTTTGTTCACATATATAGGTAGAACCAAATAAGCTGGCACATTTCAGAGCGTTTATGCGCAACTCTTCGTACATATTTTTATCAATGCAGCGGTAAAAGTTCAGCAAGTCTCCTTCGTTGAATTTGTTGCGTAAATCTTGGTCATTTTGAATGTCGATAATTTCTAACTGCATTGACTCTGGCGCATTTTCAACTGAAATAGTGAAAGGATTGCTGAATATGTCCAACAGAGGTTTCACTTTTTTAAACTCCGAAAATCTGTCTTCAAAAGATTGAATCAAAATATCTAGCTTTTCTACATAACTGAAATTAATCGCAGTTTTGTTGAATTTTTCAGCCATTTTCTTATAATTCGGAAAATGATTATAATTTCCAGAATTCAATTGTGATCTGAAAAGTGTCAGCTTGCATTGAAAGGATGTTACATGAGCATAGAGCTGGGATATCAGTTGATTTTTGCCTTGAAGCCGTGTGTTCAAGACATTCAAATGATTTGTAATGTCAACTAAATAAGCTAAATCACACAACCAATCAGGATTTTTAAGTTCCGGGACATCCCTTTGCTTTTCCGCCAGAAATATTCCAATTTCTTCTATTAAATTTAGAAATCGTTCCAGTGTCAATCCACGACTTAGCCACCTTACTTCTGTATAATACAGTAAATCTCCGTATTCGCTTTCGATGTCATCAAGGAATTGTTTGAATTGTCTGTGATTGAGTCCTCGTGATTTTATGAAATTTACAGTCGAAACTACTACTTTCATTACATTTTGAAATTCATTTTTTTTAGAACAGAGGGCTTCCTGGTGTATAATGCAGTGAAACTGCATGAGATCTTCAGTGTTTATGTTTTTTTCTTGCAGGTGCTTTTTCAGCAAAGTAACTAGCCCGGAATTGATACCAATCATGGAAGGAGCACCGTCAGTCGCAACTCCCGATAACTTAGATAAGTCCAAATCAGTTTTTGAACACTCGTCCAAAAGTCCATTGAGTATATCAACTCCTTTGGTTTGACCTTTCAATGAACACATTCCTAATAACTCTTCGAAGACTTCAAAATCTTGAGTAACACCTCGTATGAATATGAGAAGTTGAGCTGTGGAACTAATATCAGTCGATTCGTCGAGTGCTAATGAAAAAAATTCCATGATCTTAGTTTTTTCAATTAATTGTTCCGCAATATTACCTGACAAGGACATAATTCGTCTTTGGATAGTCATACGATTCAGTTGAATTTTCTCAAACTTTTTTGCTGCTTCTGGACACATTTTCTTAGCGGCAATTTCCATGCATTCTTTTACAAAATCGCCATCATTGAAGGGGCGACTTCGCTTTGCTATTATTCGAGAAATTTCATAACTAACTTCTGTAGCCGTTTCTGAATCTTGAATGTGTTTTGTAAACATAGCTTGCTGACCAATAAGCTCCCGTTTTAAAGACAACATTTTTTGCTTTCTTAATTCGCCTGTAAACTTGGTAAAAGAAGGATGCTGCGTTTCATAGTGCCTTTTTACATTATAATCCTTTGCAATCGCAACAGAATTCTTGCAAATTAAACAAACGACTTTGTTATGCGACCATACAAAAAAGTATTTCTCAGTCCAAATTTCTTGAAACTGCCGATTTTCATCTTTAACCTTACGTTTTTTACTAGGTCCTGGCTTCTCCATGTTGCGTTCTAATCCTGGCTAGGATTAACACAGCACCTAAAAACAATTACAGTACCCACTTAAATTACCTATCCTTTTTTAAATTATCAAAAATAATTGATTAAATATTATTTCTCAGAAATTTTAAGATTTTTATACAGATTTTATCTGAAATAATGACGTAATTATTACAGTTAGAGAAATTCTTATAAAAATAGTAATTTCTTTGTTTATTTTAATATTTAGCCAACATTAAAGCTAAATTTGATTAAAATTGATTAAATAGGTAGGGAAACACTTATTAATAACAGAGTTTTACTTACGTTTTCACAACACAATTATACACGGCACTTGACGGGTTAACACTGCAACAGGAAATCTACGTTGAATGTGGATCAAAATATATGACACCGGCTAGTCGAGTTAAAATCTACACTAGAACTATTGCCTCCCAAAAACACTAATAAACTGCACTTATTCTCAATCACTTATTACTTCGCTTTGTATTTTCGCGCTTATTTCTTTCTGTTGTTGACACTTCACTCAAATGAAAAGCGAACTGTTCGGCCGCTGCGGTTAACGTGATTTTTATACCGCGCAAACGACTCTGGAAGCTTCGTGTAGATACGCGAGCAATCGGGAATACGGGACTATATCTATCTCGCTTGCTCACCGCGCTAGAAAATTCTTGATTTCTATAGCGAGCGATGTTACTTGACTTAGCAATTTTGGGCGCTAGATTCAAATTGCGCGCGCGCGAGTTTCACATTACTTTTCGAACATATTTTTTTTTTGTTTTATTCTGGAATAGAATTCAATATTTTTCGAATGCACGAGAGTATTATTTTTGCTGTCGGCGGGCCACCAGTATTCGACCCACGGGCCGCATGCGGCCCGCGGGCCGCGGTCTGTGCATCCATGATTTACAGCATCTCTTACAAAGTGATGGCAAATATCAATATGTTTAGTACGTCTATGCGTTTGTGAGTTTTTAATTATTTTATGGGCACTCTGATTGTCATTGTAAATTGTAATTGGAGTTTGTACAACAGAAATCTCAGAAAGTAAATTAATAATAAATTTAGCTTCCTTAACCGCATTACCTAAACAATAATATTCAGCTTCGGTACTGGAACAAGCCACAACGCCTTGTTTACGCGATTCCCAATTAATAGTACAATCGCCGTATTTAACAACAATACCTGAATACGATTTTCTGTCAACAATATCGCCGGCCCAATCAGCATCAGCAAATATATCAAAATGACTATCTCCCTTTTTAAATAATAAACCATAATTCATGGTCCCAGCTAAATATCTTAGCACATGTTTTGCAGCTACCCAGTGTGTTTTATCAAAACATGAATTAAACTGGCTTAATTTGCTACAAGCAAAAGATATATCCGGTCTGGTACAAACAGCTAAGTACATTAAGCTGCCTATTAATTCCCTATACGGATATGTGTCGTCACATTGTGACGCTTTATTTAATTGAAGATTAACTTGCATTGGAGTGGATACTGGATTACATTGCGCCATCTCAAACTTATTTAATAAATTCCTAATATATTCAGTTTGTGAAAGCTTTAAAACACCAGTTTCAACATTTCTATCCACTTTAATACCTAAACAATGTTTAACAGGCCCAAGAAGTTGAATTTTAAAATTTCTCTTCAAAATATTGATTAATTCAGTTTTTAATAAAATGTCATTACAAAAAATAAAGAAATCATCAACATATAAAGCTATAATAATTTTCTTATCATTAATATTTTTGTAATAAACACATTTCTCACATTGTGATTGTTTAAAATCAATATTTATCAAAACATTATGTACCTTTATATTCCAAGCACGACTGGCTTGCTTAAGGCCATAGATACTCTTTTTGAGTAAACAAACTTTATGCTTCCCCTCAACCTCAAAACCGGTAGGTTGCTCCATATAAATGGTTTCACATAAATCACCATTTAGGAAGGCGGTACTAACATCAACATGTTCAATATCCATGTCATGTTCTACTCCTAATGCAAACAATGTGCGTAAAGTAGAATGTCGAACTACAGGTGCAAATGTTTCATCGTAGTCGATACCATATTTTTGTGAATAACCTCTGGCAACAAGACGAGCTTTATATTTGCAAAAATTACCATCTGCATCAGTTTTCTCTTTGAAAACCCATTTGCATTTCACAATATTAGTATTTTTCGGACGATCTACTAATTCCCAAACCTTATGAGTTATCAGAGAATCGAACTCGACCTTCATGGCTTTCATCCATCCTTCACTATTAATTGAAGTGGATACCTCTTTATAATTTCTAGGTAAGTTTTCGGAATAGAAATTAAGTTCATAATCCTTTAGCCATGTGGGTAAACGTCGTTCTCTCTGTGGTCTCTGGGGTAGATTTGATGATGATGATTGCTCATCGTTGACAGGAGATGTAAGGTCATTGCTCTGCATGTCACCTTCATCAACTGATTCATTCATCTGTAAATTATCATCCTCATTATTTTGTACATTATCGCTATCAATAATTTGTACATTATCATTTTTATTAGTTTCATTATTTTGTGTATCATGGTCAGGATTAACTAAAGAAGAAGATGGAATTACTGCACGATTAGAATTATTATTTACATTAGTATTTACATTAATAGAAATACTATCAGTAATAACATCTTTATCATTAATATGTACATGTTCAACATCCCTTTTATTTTCTATGAAAATAACAGATCTAGCTTTAATTAAACTGCCATCTGAAGGATCAGTTAATCGATAACCTTTAGTATTTTTACAATAACCTACCATTATATACAGTTTAGATTTAGGATCTAACTTCTTACGTTGTTGTCGTGGAGTCAAAGCATATGCTTTTGAACCAAAAACTTTTAAATGACTCAAGTCAATTTTTGATCCAGTCCAGACTTCCTCTGGAATAGAATCCACGATAGCAGCAGTAGGTGAAATATTTTTTAGATACACGGCGGTAGAAACAGCTTCCGCCCAATACTTTTTACCTAAACCAGCATCTTGAAGCATACAACGCGCCTTTTCCATAATTGTCCTATTCAGACGTTCAGCAACACCATTTTGCTGAGGCGTGTGTGGTACAGTTGTTTCATGGATTATACCATACTTCTTAAGAAAGTTACTGAAACTTTTATTGCAATACTCTGTACCGTTATCGCTTCTGATGCATTTAATTTTTAAATTAGTTTGATTTTCAACCAAATTTTTAAAATTAATAAAACATTTCAATACACTAACCTGATCTTTCCTATTAAGAAAATAAACAAATGTTTTTCTAGAAAAATCGTCAGTAAAAGTAATAAAATAACGCATATTTCCCCAACTGGTTTCGGACATAGGTCCACATAAATCCGAGTGGATTAATTGTAACTTTTCAGTTGCACGTTTGGCTTTGCCTTTGGGAAATACCTTATTTTGTTGTTTTCCTTCAATACAGGAAACACAAGGAGACAACGAACCGTTAGGAAACGAAATACCAGTACATAAACTGTCTCGTAGCATTAACATACCTTTCATGCTTAAATGTCCTAATCGTCGGTGCCATAGTTCGAGATCTGAAGATACCAAAGCAGTATTATCACTGTCACTGCTACAATGTGCTGTGGGTTGCTCCAGTACGCTCGATTTTAAAACGTTTTTGAGATCTAATTTGTAAACGCCACCAGAGTTAGAGGCTGTGAACTGACAAGCCCCAATTACATTTACATCTGACTTATCATAAACGCTACATTTCTTGTCATCAAAAACTAAAATATAACCTAGTTTAGTCATTTTATTAACAGATAGTAAATTAGCGGTTAAATCCGGTACATATAAAACGTCAGAAATGGTTTTAGAAACATTGTTCTTAAGTGTGACTTTAATATCGCCTATACCTTGACTATATAACTTATTATTATTAGCTACAGTTATTTCGGCTTTATTATGAACACTAGAAAAAATATTAAACCAATCGTTACGATATGACATATGAGTCGTACAACCAGAGTCTATTAACCAAGAACTATTATTACCAAGAGTACTAACCAAACTATTGTGGGTTGTATAATTTAAATTGCTACCTTTCTTTTTAGAATGAGCACCTGAATTTTGCTTAGATGTAGAAGGAAGAGGTGAAGAATGTCGTCTATGCTTATTCTTCTTGAACTTATTTTTATCCACTTTTAACTCTGGGCATAAAGGTTTAATATGACCTTCCCTGTTACAATGGTGACAGATAGGAACAAACTTATTAGCATTATTTGCATTCAGTGCTTTTCCATCGTCTTGTTCAATACAATCATTTCTTCTAACATCATTTTGTAATAGTCGCGACTTAACAAATTCACTCGTCAACTTTGTTTGAGATCCTTCAATCGCCATTACTAAAGCATCAAATTCATCAGGCAAACCAATGAGCATATACTCAGCCATTTCCTCATCATCGATGATACAGTCAATGTCGGCAAGTTCTTGACATAAAGATAAAATTGCCCCTAAATATAAATCCATGGAATTAAATTCATTATATTGGATATGTGAAAGTCGTTTCCTTAAATGCAAACGCCGGCTTAAACCAGGACTTTCATAGGCTTTTTGTAAATTTATCCAGGCTTCATGTGCAGTTTTACAATTCCTCACATGAGGGTAACACACCTTATGAACGCACAAACAAATCTTTGCGTAGGTTCTTTGGTCTCTCGTAACATCAAATAAATCGCCATTAGACAGATCGATGTATTCCCATAAGCCGCAGTCTAATAGTACTATCTTCATTTGAAATTTCCAAGTACTATAGTTTTTGGCACCCTCCAATTTCTCAATATTAGCATGAGAATTGTTAATAACATAAGGAGAAGGAACGGACAAACCTGAATTGGGTGTTTCTGCCATTTCAAACAATATTTGTAAAAATTGTAGAAATCATGAAATATTTTCCTGAAATATTATGCAGAATAGCATCGGCCCATAACCTATTGGAGATGGGGGCTTCTCAACATCAAAATAACTTGTTAAAATGTAAATAAAATTATATTAAAATAAAAATACATCTTTAGATATTGACTTTTGGAAATCAACAAGATCCGATTGTCAGAATGACACTCGCGATCTTTTTTACGACGGATACTTGAGGATTACTAAGAACCTTATTTCAACAGAATCATTCAAAATAATTAAATTAATGACGTTTTATAAATGCCTGTAATAGGTTTACGTGAATATAAAGATATTTGACTGACTTTGAAATAAATCGCTGAAGGAGCATGTATGCATGTATCTTCATTCATGCCCTTATGTTCGGTTAGGTTGATGAATGTCGACGAAGCGAAAGAGGTATGTCGTGATCGTGTCAAGTGGCGCTCAATTGTCTCTGCCTACCCCGCAAGGGACCTGGCGTGAAGATATGTATGTATGTAATAAATAATAATAATAAAATATGTTTATTGATACCTTTTCTTCTTATATAGGAAGAAGAAGGTACCCTCTTGTGGTAATTGGTTTTTTTACGTTCTTATAACAATAGAAATATAATTAAGATGTAAAGTACCATCACGACCGTATATTGCCGCCAGACAATGCTACGTTCAACCTTTAATGGCAACCCCATGCTCTGTCCGTAGTTACGGAAATCGAATACAACCTCTGTAAGAGGGGTGTGAAAAAAGCAGTTAGTAGTCTACTTATGATGATACCACTTATGAGGATTAATTTAATGTCAAATGCCAAATTTTTTAAGAAACTGCTAGAGTTTTGACATAATTTGAGACCCGGTTTATAAAAAAAAAAACGGTCTTTCAACATTTTAGATATTCCTTGTAGTTTAGGCATTAGCCTTTTACGCTCACATGAATTTCCCATCAACGCCGCATATGTTAATTTTGAAAACCGATTGATGAAGGTCGCTCTTCTGCGGTTCTTGTACTATGATGTGCGTTAGAACTCACAGGGCCCTTCACGGAGTGTCGACTGCGAATACGCCCACGATTATAAGAGAAATCTATGGAACACAATTAGTATGTGTATGAACTGGGTTTGACCTCGTTTACTAATAATAAGATTATTTACACTCACTATAGAACTATTTTTTTGATAGAAATTTAATCTTTAAAGGCTTTAGTTTATGACCGTTTTTAGTTTGGCAATTTTATCTGTTTTGTTCTCGCAAACTGCTCAGGACAGTTAAAGTAAAACCTTCATATGGTTCCAAAAAGGATCACAGTTCATATAGTGATTTAAAAATATATGCTACGTGCAAGCGTCTATCCAGCCAGGCACAGATTAATAAAAAAAAATAAAAAAATTCGCTTACATATGCCTAATTTAGACAGAAAAAAAGCATTTTTTTTATACTAGCACGACAAGTGACCTTGGGCCCACCTAATGGTAAGTGGCGCACAAGGTCCATGAATGTTAGTAACTGAAGTCAGACACTCATGACTGACATCAGTCCCTAACACTATGCCGGCTTGACTAGATGCTTTTTCACACTTCGCTTGAAGGACTCCAAGTTATGGGAAAGTGGAAACAGAGAGGCTGGAAGAGCATTTCACATCTTTATCCTGCGACACATGTATGAGTCCCCAAATTTATACGTACGCGAAGGGATGGTGGCTACGGTATGTGGGTGCATATTCTGACCTGTGCGTGTGATTCGGTTGTGGAATGGAGAGGGAGGGATTAGGTTATAGAGTTCTTCGGAGCATTCATCATAGTATAGCCATTAACACGCTCAGAGAAGCCACATCTCGGCGAAGCTGCAGGGATTCGAGAGTTCCAGATATAGTGGCATCGTCCACAATTCGAACAGCTCTATATTTGATTTTGATTTGATTTATATTTTTTTAGTCTAATAAAATAACAATATATATACACTTTATCATTACAGCCCCTGGAAAACAGGATATCTCTATTGTTGGAAATGGGCTTTCCAAAACATATTTTGAAGAGTTTGGCCTACACTTGCCACGCAGACGGGTTGTTGAGAAAATTGAGAAAAATATTAAGTTCCTCCTATAGCACTCAAAGCGACCTTGAATTTGTAGACAAACTTGGAAATTATACAAAAAAAAAGTTGAATTAATTTTCTCATTCTACAAGACAATAAATAGTTTAGACCTGGTGAAATCAACCTGGTTTTAGTAATAAGTAGGCAATTAAGCGTATAGTTCGGGTCTGTCGCAGTTGGGTGCCATTTCGTCTAGTCACAGTGGGCGTACCTTCAACACTGGGTTGTAATGTCGCAACTTAACTTGGCTGTGTGGGGGAAGTGATCTGATAACGTGGAGACGGCTTATTTTTAATTGCACATTATGGAAGCTTAAGTCTATTCATTATTATTTCATTGCTATTCTTATCTACACACATCAAAAGTGTCTAGGGATCAACATATATTTTTGCAATAACTTTTCTCCTGATTGATATTCATTAAAATTTTCTTTAAGGATTGATCAAATAAAATGTTTTCGTTTGTCTACAGTAACGATAAACCAAGTCACCTTTGCATTAGTAAAAAAAATTGCCATTTTCCTAATAAAGGGATTTTTGACATTTGAACCACTAACATTAAAGTTCGAAAAAAAGACTGAAATAACAGTTTTTTATTTTATTTTATTGGGTAACTTAAACAATTAATAATCCGTGTTTCTACCGCGAACACTAACAACACAAGAACATCGGTTTGGCATACTCAAAATGAGTTCATCCAAATCACGCTGTGGAATGGCCGCCCATGTTCGTTGCAACAACAAAAAAAGGTCTTCTTGCGACTGGATACCCTCCATATTCGGCAGAGCTCTTCTCTGAAGAATATCCCATGCATGCTCAATCGGGTTCAAGTCTGGCGACTGAGCAGGCCAGGGCAGGACATTGATGTTAGCTGCGGCGAGAGTCTGTCTTACAACTCTTGCGGTGTGCGGTCGTGCATTATCATGCATTAACTGAAATAAGGGACCGATATGCACTTGTAGAGGAACGATGACGTCTGATACAACCGTCTCAGCATAAATTTGAGCGTTGAGGTTGCCTCCGATCCAAATCAACTCAGTTCTTCCGCCGATCGAAATACCCGCCCATACCATGATGGTTCCACCACTATAAGGATGGACTTCCTGGCAGGATTTTAATCGCTGTTGGCGTCCAGGGGTTCTCCAGTGTCGTATACGTCTTGTATCCGGCCTCATACCAAAACGAGACTCATCAGAAAAGCACACGAAACGCCATTGTTCTTCTGTCCAATTTCTGTGTTCAAGAGCCCATTGATATCGAGTCCTACGATTGTGCATTGCTATAGGTGGTACCCGTAGCGGTCTTCGGGAATGAAGGTTCACTTCATGCAAGCGGTTTCTGACTGTTTGGTCGCTAATTAAGTTCCCTGAAGAGCGATGAAGGCTCACGGCTAAAATCATGGCGGTTATTGTTGGAGTTCTTCGAGCTGTGATTTGAATGTATCGGTCTTGTCTCCGTGTGGTGCAGCGATACCGTCCTCCATGGCGCTCAGCCACGGTACCAGTGGTTCGGTAACGTGTCCAAAGTCGACTGACAACACTCTGACTTGTATTCAGAGCTAAAGCCACAGTACGTTGCCGGGAACCAGCTTCTATCATTCCCACGGCTCTGATCATTTCTTCCCTGTTTAAATGACGTCGCCGCTCCATAATAACGTTGGTTTTAATCAGTAGTAGGGAAACAGTAGCACTAATAATGTCTTCAATGCGTCTTATGTTTTTATAGGGAAAATATTGACAGCTGATTTTCATCTTTTACTCGAATTTGATTGACAGTTCCTGTTTTAAATTATGAAATGCACCAAAAAGGATCCATATAAATTTATAAAATCATAAATTTATTACAAAGCCACATCTCAATCACAAGAAATCCGCATAAACATGCTTGATCCCTAGACTTTTTTGATGTGTATATTTCACACATTTACAACGACATTGTGTATTCGTGCATCACATAAGTTTGTTTCTATTATTTTGTTATTGGTTTTAATGTACGTTATTTTACAATTTTTTTTTTCAAACAAATGTAATTTGTATTTAGTCAGGGATGCCATCAGATACAGATATCCTTTGGATATCCACTTCAGGCATCAGCTCTCATGCCCAGATTTTTTTATTTTATTTTCTGTAAACTAATTTATGTCATTAGAGAGAAATAAACGATTTTTATTATTATTATTATATGTAACTTTAATTTATATGTATTATTATATACATTATACAAAACCTATTTACGTATTTCGCCGGGTTAGAGCTTAAACCAACCAACTCATTTTATTTTAGTACATTCACGTTTAACACCAGTCGTTTAAAAAACTCTTTAACTGATTTAAATTGCTACACAACTACCTTCTCTTACATTTCAAAATGTGACAAATATGTGAAAAAAGACCACAAACTTTTAAAAAGGCATTTTCCCAAAATATTATTTGTCAATAATGGCTATCTTAGTTGTTTTTTTTATTCTAACACGGCAATTTGTATTTGTAGAAATAAGTTTTATTTTTATGCAATTGTTTAACAAATTGTTATTTAATATCTATTATTGCACCTTTAATGTCCTAAAGGTTGTCAGGAAATGTCTAGTCTGCCTTTGTTCATAGTGTCATTAAGTTTTTAAAAACATTAAAAAATTTTTACATTGAGATTTTTTCGTAATTGTAATATTTATTCGTGAGTCAATAAACGTTATTTAATATATTATTAGTTTTATTTTCAATCTTTCTATATTATAGGTACAACTAATAGTTGTAACATTCTATCCATAAGAATAATAAAATAATAAAAACAATAATGCACCGTGTTTTTATAACAGACTAAAATGTATAACGTATTTTCTCTAATCTTTATGAAGGATAATACCACATACAGATTTATATTTTTTTTCTATATTATTCTGAAAATTCATTAATAAAGTGTTTTCCATACTATCGTACCGCCTTAACAACAATAATCTTAGTGAACCTACGCCTGCATGAATGGAGATTCAAGCTGTTCGATATACAGTGTTCCACTTCAGGCCAATCTGACCTTTATTACAATGTAGTTAGAATCAATTTGATATTAAACTGAATGTACAGTCAGTAAAATGTACGCTGGATTATTTCAAATACTGGATTTATCCCAGCTAGTGTGTTTCCCCACTCCTATAACCTGGAGTCCTTCAAACGAAGTGTGAAAAAGCATCTTTATAGGCCGGCATAGTGGTAGGGACTGATGTCGGTCGTCTGTGGCTGGCGTCAGTTGCTCTCATTCTTGGACCTCGCGTACCGCTTACCATCAGGTGGGCGCGGTGTCATATATCGTGCTCCGTATAAAAAAAAAAAAAAAAATGGAAAATACAACTAGATAAATGTTATACAAATATACCTAGTCTTGCCTCAAATATGTTTATTAGGAAAACATATTCGCGTAAGTATAGATTTGGGCATTCATACATCTGTCGCACAATGAAGGTGTGGAATGCTCTTCCAGCCTCTGTGTTTCCACTTTCCTATAACCCGGAGTATTGGGTTTATGGTAATCCATACGAATACGGATTCGTCTCAACTGCATCACCAAATTAAACCAGCTTGTAATCGGCGGACTGGCTTCGCTTGAGACCCGCGGACCCCTTTAGTCCTTCAAGCGAAGTGTTTTTGTGATTTAATCGGGAAGTAGATTTGTGACAGTCTTTACGAAACACAGCGGACCGTCATCCTTTCCACGAAGTGTGATTCGGCCGACTACAGGAAGACTATAAGAAGCGGAAGAAACTAGGACGTCCGTTGCTACTTACAATCGTGATAAAAAAATACCACTATAGTTATTGGGTTAAGTTCTTCAGCTTATTCCCTGTCGCTTTTTTATTTATTTAAAACTTTATTGCACTATGTACAAGGGGCGGGCTTATTGCCGCTAGGCATTGTCTAGCAGCCAACCTTAGGGACAATAAAGAGAATTTTGATTATGAGGTAGGTGCAAAGAGCTTAAATATGAAACTTATTAAAAATATTAAATAAACTTAATCTAAGATAAAACAATACATAATAATATACACACCAATACATACAAATATGTACGCAATAATACATATACTACACACTATATATATATATATATATACAATATATCTTACATACACTGTTGTTACATACACTGGGAGCTGTTTAAGTAATGTGAGTATACCATTTTCTTAAAGAGTGATCTATTGGGCGCTTGGCGAATTTCTACCGGCAAATTGTTCCACAGATTCGCGGTCACCACTGCAAAAGAGTTTGACTTGAAGCTTTAAGCGATTATTTTCCTATATGTTTCAGCGCCAAATTGTCTGACTGTACCTAAGTTTAAATACCATAGCCTATATGAATGGTTTGGTTAGGTACACACAGCCTAAATTACTTAATTTCCGTGAATCATTGTTGTTTGCGGTTTGCTTTAAGACGTGTAATATTTTACACAAAATAGGTTAATTTCGTGTAAATAGATAGGTATTAATTTTGTTAGTTCCACTATTAAGCTAAAATTTTGATGTATTTAGTTAGGTTTCTGCATAGCCAAGAATAGTTAGTTGATCGGGAGTGTTTTTTTGTAGGCTTGTTTTAACTTTTAAATTACTCTTTACATTTTTATTTTCTTTTATTTTATCAATATAATATATTGAGCTGCATGACCCAAAGATACTTTCCACCGATCGTCACTATTACCCTAGAATACGTAAAGCGATCGAAATAAAGAAACACAAAAATTTCAATCGAGAGGGGGGTTATCTTCATCGTGGAATGCAGTAATCAATAGGTTTCGACGCCGGGAAAAATTCGCCCGGTGTCGCCAAGGATACTGTGAGTGTCGTGTGTCGTGATTTCTAAAAACTTTTAAAGTGATAAGTGGGTAGGTTTACATCTGCCGCCCAGTATGTACGAGACTACACCGCATAGCTTCAGTCGACCCGTGACCACGGCCAATGCAACTTGGCTGAAACGTCGTCGGGAGAAATTTGTCTCTAAGGTAAATCGCGTAAAGACCCGTTAAAATTATAAAAATCTATTATGAATGTGCGCGAAAGTTTAAAAAGTTTAATATAATATACATACATACATATCTTCAAGCCAAATCCCTTGCGGGGTAGGCAGAGACAGTTGAGCGCCTCTTGTCACGGTCTCGACATACCTCTTTCGCTTCTTTGACACTCATCACCCTCTTCATACATGCCCTTTTATTTCGATGGCTTTTTATTGCACCTTCGGCTATTGATTTAATTATTTGATCGTGGTAGTAGGTCTTGGTCTGCCAGGGCATCTTTTACCCACAACTTTCGCATTATATATCTGGTTCGTCAATCTCTCTTCACTCATCCTTTCGACATGCCCGAACCATCGGAGCATGCCTTTCTTTATTTTTGGCCCTATGCTTTCTTTCATACTACCCTTTTGCTACGTATGCGATCCGTCAAGGTGATGCCGCATATTCGACGCAACGACCTCATTTCCACTGCATTAACTCTACTCTCATGCGTATTCTGACATATCCACGTCTCACTTCCATACATGAGTGTTGGTACCAGAGTCGAGCTTTGTCACTGATTTTTCCACTGGCTATATTATATTCTACAATAAAGGCCTACGTATTGTTTATTTTCATTATTCAGTAATAAAATCTTAAGTTACGGTGCAGCAAAGTTTTCCTAAAAATATCGTCACTCATACTGAGCCTAATCAAGTAGGTAGCGAGAGGTCGACAATCGCGCGAACGTTAACTTACGTAATTCTTTCTCTCTCTTTCAGCTGTGGGCGGGAGCATTAAATAACGTAATTCTTTCTCTCTCTTTCAGCTGTGGGCAGGATCATTAAATAACGTAATTCTTTCTCTCTCTTTCAGCTGTGGGCGGGATCATTTAATAATAACACTCGCCAGCCTTTAGGGATAGATATCGCTATTTTTACACGCAGCCTTATTCACCATGCAGTAGTTTTTTGTTTATTGGATAATAATTTTTATATTAAAAAAAAAGTACTTTTTTATTACAAATAGAAGTTCTACTAATGACACCTGCAGCCTAAAAAAATATTTGCTCTTTTAATAATTGCACGCAGTATAAAAAGTGGATTTCATTTGGATAACAGATCGGTAATAGTCGCTCTACTACGCATCTTAGACTAGTATGACTTTTGTCCTAAACAATAAAGTACCTCACAGTTGCTCTCAATGTCCTACAGAGGCGAGCTGTTCGAATTGTGGACGATGCCACTATATCTGGAACTCTCGAATCCTTACTGCTTCGCCGAGATGTGACTTCTCTGAGCGTGTTCTACCGGCTATACTATGGTGAGTGCTCCGAAGAACTCTATAACCTAATCCCTCCCTCTCTTTTCCGCAACCGAACCACACGCACAGGTCAGAATATGCACCCACATACCGTAGTCACCATCCCTTCGCGTACGTATAAATTTGGGGACTTATACATCTGTCGTACGATAAAGATGTGGAATGCTCTTCCAGCCTCTGTGCTTCCACTTTCCTATAATTTGGAGTCCTTCAAGCGAAGTGTAAAAAAGCCGGCATAGTGTTAGGGACTGATGGCAGTTATGAGTGTCTGACTTCAGTTGCTAACATTCATGGACCTTGCGCGCCACTTACCATCAGGTGGGCCCAAGGTCACATGTCGTGCTAGTATAAAAAAATAACAATAATAATTATTATTATAGACCATCTCTTAAGATTAATCGATCTACGTTTAGTCTTCCACGAACCCTCGAGAGTAATTCACTATTTTATACAATTTCATTCCCAACTTAGAAATATTGCGGTTAATATAATCCAAGATACTTTCTGGAATAATCCCCAAGCTAATTTCAAGACATATTACTTTCTTTAACGAAGTCTTTTGCCTTTTTTCTTGTATAACGAGTAGGTACTTAATGTATTTATTATCTTAGTTAGAAATTAAGATTATAAGCCAAGAAACCTTTTCCAAACCGTCTGGCCAGCAGTGTAGTGAAATAATATAATAGTATATTCACGACCGTTTCCCTTTCGGGGTGGTCAGAAACCACGCTTATAAATAAGCGTATTCACATTTAGCCAACTTTACTATAGGCCAGCATGACAAGTGGCAAGCTCGTCGATATCTCCAGCGAACCAAACTCGAGAAGTATCACAAATAAATTAAATATTAATTAAATGTATTTATTTACATTATTAATATTTTTTGTGTCCCGGCCAGGAATCGAACCCGGTACCTCCGAGTCTAAATCCACAGACTTAACCGCTAGACCACGGAGGCAGTTTATATAATATAATAAAGCCAAATACTCCTAATATATGTTCTGGAAGTTCCATGTCCTCGTGTTTTTTTATTGTTTGTTTGTGTTCCGTTCTCCCGATAGATGATGAATGAGGTGATAGGGAAAGCAAAGGGCCTAGCCCATACAGCCAAGTATGACGTAATCGTGTTATCATCGCAGTACAGAAACAGCCATTATACAAGTATGACAAAAACTAAATTATTATCTGTTCAATTATTAATTTGAGGCGAGATTTGGGTGTTGTCTTTATTGTATCTTGGCCCACGCGTCGTGTGGGCGGATCACTTCCAGTCATACTTTCCAATGTTTAGAAATAAAATCTAACGGCTTTGGAAGTTTTATATGCAATTCTAAATGAACAATAATAAAAAGGGAGTGGAGGTGAAAAAACGCTTTCCATAACATCCTTAAAAGGTAGGTTTGAACCCCGGCATATACCAATAAGATATGCACTTTTCTGACGTACATTTGTTTTAAATTTACAACACAAAAAATATAAGTTAGGTAATCATGGTTGTTGGACCGTAACAGGTAATAATCCAGATTTATGTGTGTTATAATAGCATTATTGTCATAAGCAGGGTAATTGTAACTTAATAACTACTTAATATAATATCATGGCTGTAAATAGGCCGTGTCAACTAAAAATAAATTCGTGGCTGTAAAAGGGCCGTGTCAGCTTACAATCTAACAATAGAATAGAATCTAATAATAATAAATATCAAATCTTAATACTAGTTCTGGCTGTATACGGGCCGTGTCACCTTACAATGTAAATAATAATAATTTATTTTATTTTTATTATTAGCACGTAAATCCGTCGGTTCCACTAATACCAAATTGTGGAGTCGTTCATAAATTGTCATTAAGAAATGACATTAGACCCTCGCCAACCCGTCTGGCCAGAGCGTGGCGAGTGTTATCGAATTCTCCAGACGATGTCAACTTTTACTGACAATTTATTAACGACTTCACAAGTTGGTATTAGTGGAACCGGGACCGACGGCTTTCCGAGGCACGGGAACGGTGGTGTTGTAAATCTATGACAAATGTACGTAAGAAAAGTGTATTTCTCATTGGTACATGCCGGGTGGGTTTGAACCGACCTTTGTAGGATACAACCGAGCCACCACCGCGCCACTCGGATATATCATAATTAATTTAAATAAATTATTGTATTTTTTTAAAATTGCATCCTTCTCGTTTTCTTAATCCAATATTTTTAACTTTCTCATTATATATCTGGTTCGTCAATCTCTCTTCACTCATCCTTTCAACATGTCCAAACCAACGGAGCATGCCTTTTCTTATTTTTGTCCTTATGCTTTCTTTAGTACCCTTTGTTTTAATGGCGACGATATTCCACTATACTGAGTGGACTTTATTAAAGAGAAAATATTTTTATATTATAATCTAAAATAAAAATAAAGAACACAGTATGTTTTATTTTAAATATTCAGTAATAAAATATTAAGTTACAGTGCAGAGAAATTATCCTAAATATATCGCAACTCATACTGAGCCTAATCAAGTAGAGAGGTCGACGATCGCGCGAACGTCGACTTACATAATTATTTCTCTCTATATTTCGTGTCTCGGCTGTGGGCCGATTAATAATAACACTCCCCAGTCTTTAGGTAGTTATCACGATGAATATACTGTCCACTGCAGTAGTGTTTTGTTTTATGGATAATGATTTTTATCTTTTGAAAGTGTCCTTTTTATTTAAAATTTCTACTAATGACTTCTGAAACCCAAATAAAATATTTTCTCTTTTGACAATTACACGCGATATACGAGTATCAGACAGACGATATAGATATCTATGTATGTTATGTCTTTGACAGCTCAATAGAGTACAAGCATATTTTAAAAATATGCCAAAACAAAATTACGTAGGTATATAATATATATATATATATACATATATTTTTATTTTAATATGGCGCCTTATTACATCCAGTATTGAATATTGAAAAAAGATAGCCGAATGCATTAAGACAAGCTTCTTTGAAACTGCGCCAAAGACGTGCTATTTTTATACGATTCGGACGTGCTTAATAATAAAAGCTGTGGTGGTCCAGGTTTTAGAACGGCTTCCATCAATCTAATAATAAAAAAAATAAAAAAATATAAAATCCTATGTGGTCTAGCGGTTAACACCCGTATTTTTAGACGAGTCCACTCAATTAATCCTTCCAGCTGTCAAACGGAGGAACCACTCGGCACGTCACTGTGCTCGAGGAATACAACTGTCAAACTCAAGGTACGTCGCAACGAACCTTGAAGCGTGATTATGTAATTTTTGGCTGATAATTATATTATTTAAATATTTTTTCTTATATTCTTATTAATAATGTAAAATATGTTATTATTAATGTAATTACTTATTATAGTCATATAAACAAAACAAATTGTCAAGCTTATGCAAATCCAATTTCGTAACAAAATTATAAATAAATTTCGTGAGATTAATATAAAAGAAATAGATTTAAGAGTGTCGAAAGTGAGAGTGTGCAGTGATTTTAATAAAATAAATATTTATGCTATGTTCGACTTGAAATCAAATAATGCAAAGCTTGCTTTGTTACCGAATTTTGAATGAAAACCATAAAGAAACGACGACTTTCAGAGCGAAATAAAGTGGAAAAAACGCTTAAAGGGACTGATGTCAGTCGTCTGAGGCTGGTGTCAGTTTGCTTTGCAGTTTGCCATCCTTGGACTTTGCGTATCGCTTACCATCAGGTGGGCTCGACGCAAATGTCGTGTTCAAAATTTAAAAAATATAGAGCCAGTCTCGTGTGTTAATGGGTCCAGTCTGTTAAACTTGCTTGTTTATTTTATTTATTTATTTAAATACTTTATTGCACTTAAAAACCTAGTACATAGGCGAGCTATAACGCCATAAGGCATTCTTCACCTTCACCTTGGGGATCATGTAAGGTGATGGGCAGGATAAAGAAAAAAATTCAAATAGCTAAAATTAGTAAACAAACAAAATTACACATTTATTAAATATACATATACATACACAATATACAATTGTATGTCATGGGATCTTAAAGTCAATTCTCTTGTATATACGTCTTTGCCTGCGCCATACTGAGAGGAATGTCGCCTCCGATGCAGGCGATCCTTCGGGACGTTTCGTGAGCCCGCACCAATTGTTTGTTAATTCCGATCTTGACTTATAAGGATCGACTTGCCATCTACTAGAAGGACCGATATCACCTCAAAATGGTATTGAAACGACCAGAACTTTGACTTGATTGATTTGTCGTGGACCTTTGTGCTTTGTTGATATTTATTTAACCAAATTGTCTTTTAGGCTACCAGTGGCTCTGGTCCAGGATTGCCGTTTATAAATGTTGATAACCGGGGTGTGGACACATTGGCTTTTGGCACACCTCAGGGGAGCAGCGCAAAAAGCGAGGGCCGCAGCCGAAAGCGCAGAGTCAGGCAAGCGGCGCAAATACGTCGTGTATCTATATATAAATCAAAGACATGTTTGTGGTGTTTGCTGTAGAGACTCTAGGTCCATTAAGTTCAAGCCCTTAAACATTTTAGTTTTTTTGTCTATGAATGGGTGGTACGTCCCCGAGCCTTCCTAAACAAGTCGTCCAGCGCTGCGTGTAGCCAATGTTTTATTAATGTCAAATGTTTTCTACTTCATAACTAAGAACCGACTTCCGCAAATATCAACAAATGAACGACACATGCTGTGATCCTATAAGTAGAAAAATATATAATTATCAATTGCTACTAAGCAGTAGTGCCATCGACGTATAAAACCACTTGTCCAGAAATTGATTTTAAATATATGACTATCTTTTTTAATATCATTTGGAACGCAATGATGGCTGTAACCCAATTTATATTGCATATCTATGTCATAATAATAATATGTATTTTTGTAAGATAAAAAAAAACGTGATGGCCTCAAAAAGTTGAGTAATTACGTAGACGTAACAAAACAATTTATAGGTAAAAAGAAAAAAACGCTATAAAGTACACATACAAAATTAAAAAGGTAAAACTAAATACACACATCAAAAGTGTCTAGGGATCAACATATATTTTTGCAATAACTTTTCTCCTGATTGATATTCATTAAAATTTTCTTTAAGGATTGATCAAATAAAATGTTTTCGTTTGTCTACAGTAACGATAAACCAAGTCACCTTTGCATTAGTAAAAAAAATTGCCATTTTCCTAATAAAGGGATTTTTGACATTTGAACCACTAACATTAAAGTTCGAAAAAAAGACTGAAATAACAGTTTTTTTTTTAATTTTATTGGGTAACTTAAACAATTAATAATCCGTGTTTCTACCGCGAACTCTAACAACACAAGAACATCGGTTTGGCATACTCAAAATGAGTTCATCCAAATCACGCTGTGGAATGGCCGCCCATGTTCGTTGCAACAACAAAAAAAGGTCTTCTTGCGACTGGATACCCTCCATATTCGGCAGAGCTCTTCTCTGAAGAATATCCCATGCATGCTCAATCGGGTTCAAGTCTGGCGACTGAGCAGGCCAGGGCAGGACATTGATGTTAGCTGCGGCGAGAGTCTGTCTTACAACTCTTGCGGTGTGCGGTCGTGCATTATCATGCATTAACTGAAATAAGGGACCGATATGCACTTGTAGAGGAACGATGACGTCTGATACAACCGTCTCAGCATAAATTTGAGCGTTGAGGTTGCCTCTGATCCAAATCAACTCAGTTCTTCCGCCGATCGAAATACCCGCCCATACCATGATGGTTCCACCACTATAAGGATGGACTTCCTGGCAGGATTTTAATCGCTGTTGGCGTCCAGGGGTTCTCCAGTGTCGTATACGTCTTGTATCCGGCCTCATACCAAAACGAGACTCATCAGAAAAGCACACGAAACGCCATTGTTCTTCTGTCCAATTTCTGTGTTCAAGAGCCCATTGATATCGAGTCCTACGATTGTGCATTGCTATAGGTGGTACCCGTAGCGGTCTTCGGGAATGAAGGTTCACTTCATGCAAGCGGTTTCTGACTGTTTGGTCGCTAATTAAGTTCCCTGAAGAGCGATGAAGGCTCACGGCTAACATCATGGCGGTTATTGTTGGAGTTCTTCGAGCTGTGATTTGAATGTATCGGTCTTGTCTCCGTGTGGTGCAGCGATACCGTCCTCCATGGCGCTCAGCCACGGTACCAGTGGTTCGGTAACGTGTCCAAAGTCGACTGATAACACTCTGACTTGTATTCAGAGCTAAAGCCACAGTACGTTGCCGGGAACCAGCTTCTATCATTCCCACGGCTCTGATCATTTCTTCCCTGCTTAAATGACGTCGCCGCTCCATAATAACGTTGGTTTTAATCAGTAGTAGGGAAACAGTAGCACTAATAATGTCTTCAATGCGTC
Organism: Tinea semifulvella; assembly: GCA_910589645.1. Taxonomy (NCBI): domain Eukaryota; kingdom Metazoa; phylum Arthropoda; class Insecta; order Lepidoptera; family Tineidae; genus Tinea; species Tinea semifulvella. The sequence goes on from OU342604.1 coordinate 6,418,185, forward strand.
TTATGTTTTTATAGGGAAAATATTAACAGCTGATTTTCATCTTTTACTCGAATTTGATTGACAGTTCCTGTTTTAAATTATGAAATGCACCAAAAAGGATCCATATAAATTTATAAAATCATAAATTTATTACAAAGCCACATCTCAATCACAAGAAATCCGCATAAACATGCTTGATCCCTAGACTTTTTTGATGTGTGTATGTACTATGTATATAAATAATTAGCTAAAAAAATATAAAATCATGAAGTGAAGACAAGCCGGTTGTCGTTTCCGCCATAGTTCTCTTTGAACCGTCCGGGATCTCTCGCAGTGGTGGTAAAAGACCGTTTGCATTGGTGTGGGACGCTACTTGTGTTGTCTTGGTCTTGTCCCCAGGGCACATGTATCAGGACAGAGGCTGCAGCGGACTCGGCTAAAATACCCAAAGTTGCAAATACGAGTCAGTCTGTTAGCAATGACTACGTGTTTTTGCCTTGAGACAATGGAACCGTGAAAGCTGAGTGCTAAGAAGTTATTTAAAGAACAAATCAGCATTGTATTGCTGCGGGGCAATGCTGCAAGTGTTTTGATTTTTTATTCATTGTACCTTACTTCCTTCGAAGAAATAAGCAGACTTTTAATAAATGTTTAAATATATTCAAATTCACGGAGCCTGTCTGATTGACCGAGGTAGCCTGTTACATTGATTAGCTGCAAAAACTGTCAGGGAATCAGAATATCTGCTGGAATCAACCAAAATGACAACCAATCACTTGACGTATATGAAAATGTTAATCATGAATTATTTCAATCATCCTTTACTTAACAAATACTTATAAACTTGTCTTTCGAAGAAGAGTCTATTTGTCGGATGATTATGGGACTGAAATATCGTTTCAGACCGATGATGTATTGTTAGGACCTTTCACAAGATTTACTTAACAAAATGCTAGATTTATCTTTGGTGTACGCAAGTACGATCATTTCATATCATATCATTACAGCCCCTAGAACACAGCGTCCTAGACCTCCACTGCTGGAGATGGGCCTCATAGTAATGATCATATTTCGTCTTTTCGGGATAAAACTTAATATAGCACCTACCATCAACTCGTATACTGTCTAAATGTCCTAAAGGTTTGCCTGTCAGAGAATGCCCATTAAGTCCGTCTTTGTACATAGTGCAAATAAGTTTTAAAATAAATAAAATTATTGCTATGGCAGCAAAATACTTGGATACAAAGTTTGATTTATGTCTATGTACATCGTAACGAGCGGTCATCGAAGCGTCCTCCATTGGCATCGAAAGAATTTATCTGGCAAAAACTTGCGTACCTACCAATCAACGTATCTTTTTTAAAACATTGCAGAAAATCCTGTAATGGGCGCTTTAGAATTAGCAACGATGCGTTTATAGTATAACCACGACCGTGATCCACGCTTGTTTTTAAGGAGTGACTTCATACTAAGCCAACTTTACTATCGGCCCGTCATGACAAGTCGCAAGGCAAAGGGTCTAGCCCATACAGCCAAGTTTGATGTAATAGGTATATCTTTCTTTTTTATTAAGGTTATTATCAAATTCAAGATGTTGAAAAAATGATGTGTCACTCGCGGCATTATAGTCCGAACACGTCGGGTAAAATATGAGACTTCACAGCGCAGGAAAATCACAAGAAATAAACTGCAACTTGTGCACCCTATTTAAAGTCTAAATTTATTGTTTTCTATAATTAGTCTCATTGTAGCACATTATTAAACAAAACAACATCACTTTTGACCAATACTAACCACAGTAAATTAATTTACAAAACAAAAACTTGCACTTGACATGTCCACGCAAAATGGCGCGAAGATCCCGACAATAATATAATATATTATATATTGTTGTGACCGGAAATACAGGGCCTCCAGAAATCCAGGTGTCCCTCAGGCCTTGTTTTATAAATACTGTTCAAATTTTGCAATTACAATTGTTTTAAAAAACAATCGATTCACCAAAAAAACTCTATTTTCACATCAACAAAAGCTTGCCGAAGGAAGTCACCGTTTTATCACAAAATTAATACAATTATTTCCTGACGTTGATTACATATAATTGCATAATTGTTTTCGATAATCGATGGCGATTAATCTTAATCGTTTTGTGTCGATACACAATCGGCTCGTTAATTTTTTTTGAGGCACAGATTTAACCAACATAGCTGCTACCTATACCTATATAATACTTCATTCAGTCAAAATAGTATCGGGAATGGAAGATTTGTTTATGGTTTCAAATTCATTTTTTTTTTTTAAAGCCAAAGGTGAATACGCGGCGAGAACTGAACTTAATTCCGGAAAAAGCGTTTAATAATGTTTTGATAGAAAGTAGAGTATCATCACCACCGTTTCCCTTCCGTGATAGTCAGAAACCACGCTGATAAAGAAGCGGATTCACATTTAGAAAACTTTACTATATGCCAATTATGACAATAGCAAGCTCGTCGATGCGTACCAAACTTGAGAATATCACAAATAAACTAAATATTAATTAAATTTATTTATTTAAATTATTAAATATTATCATGACCGACGCGGTGGTGGCTCGGTTGTAAGACAGCGTTCCTTAAATCCTACAAAGGTCGGCTCAAACCCACCCGGCATGTACCAATGAGAAATACACTTTTCTTACGTACATTTGTCATAGATTTACAACACCACCGTTCCAGTGCCTCGAAGAGCACGTTAAGCCGCCGGTCCCGGTTCCACAATTACCAACTTGTAGAAACGTTATTAAATTGTCATTAAAAATTGACATCATATGCTCGCCAAGCCGTCAGGCCAGCGCTGCAGCGTGGCGAGTGTAGGCCAAATTCTCCAGATATATGTTCTGGAAGGCCCATCTCCAGCAGTGGAGGTCTAGCACGCTGTGTTCTAGGGGCTGTAATGATGATGACTGATGATTGAATTATTTGTTTCTGAAGGAGCATACTTTGAAGGTGATAAAATAAATTTGGCTGAATAACCAATATTTGGTGTATTATTGATCTTTTCCGATTGATGTAAATCCGCTTCTTTATAAGCGTGGTTTCTGACCACCCCGGAAGGGAAACGGTCGTGATGATACTTTACTTTATTGATCTTTTCCCGATACTTTATTGACAGAATAGTATAAAGGACTTAATTTATGTCCATACAACGCCAGCTAGAAAATTAAATTCAGATATTGCTAGTAATCATTGTGTAAAACTTACAGTTTCATGAATGAATTGGATTACACTTTTACCACCAAACTTTTTTAAAGATATGGTCGTCATGATGCTTTACTTAGAATATAAATATAAAATCGCTAATAAGGTTAAAATTGTGATTTTAATTAATAGGTAGGTAACATAAGATACAGCGCGTAATTTTTTTACCAAAACAATGCAGCCTCCCGAAAGTTCCCACAAAATGCGATAAGGTCGATGACTTCATCCGAGACAATGGTATGTCTTTCGGTTCCTTATTCGCCTTCGCTGAATTAACATTAACATCGAAAAAGGTTCATATAATACATTTAGAATCGGGATAAACTAATCAAAGTCTACCGAAAGCGCTAACGCTAAACGTTACATATCGTTACGACTTATAAATGTGTTGCTAATGGAAAAATAAATAAACTATTATCAAAGGTGTCTGTATAAAAATAAATAAATACATTCTATAATATAATACCTACTTACTAATATAAATTACTAGTGACCCGGCGAACTTCGTACCGCCTGACAGTCATGAATGTATCCTCAATCGGTATGCCCCACAAATCAGCGCTGATGCGCGCCACCTATGTAGTATAATGTGTAGATATTGTTAAACTTGATAGCGGCACTACCCTTAAACCCACACTCTCCCAAAGGTTAGATGTTAGAAAATACCATGTAGGCATTAATCTTCGCCTTTGTACACTTATTTTGTGCAATAAATAATTTATTAATATCATACGAAGTGTTCATATTTTTGTCTCTAAATAACAATAAAACCTTTAAGCACAATAACAATGTTATTAGGTATTTAACGACTAAAAAACGTGTAAAAGTTTGGTAGGTTCAAAGCGACAAAGTTAAAATAAGATCGGTTAAAGCGCCTGAATATTCTGTTTAGGCAACATTGCGCTCGAGGTTAATTTTGCAGAACAGATTTTATTAGGCGTTTCACTGTATTCCGAATTAAACTTTACTTCGCTTTGTGTAATGGCTCTGTTAGCTGTTTAGTAAAAGAAGTTATAATAATTGCAATTACCGTGTATTTTTTTTTAAATATTGATGGATAAATTCTTAACTGCATTTCTTTTTTTTTTAAAGACGGATATCGCAAAATCATCAATGAAACACTCATAATATAATTAAACGATAAACTCATTTATTATTTTTTTTCGAAAATAATACCATTAAATAATATTCAGAACTAAAAAACTAAATTGGCAGTAATTATTTTATAAATTCATTTAAAATTAATTGATAGCGTAAGGAAGGTTGAGACTTAACATTATTGGGATGTCATTTTTTTTTAATATCACAATGATTGGCAAATATTACAAATAAAATTTTGAACTAATTTTTTGATAGCAATAAAAGCAATTATTGTATTTTAAGTGAAATAAAATCCAATAGTTTTGAAGTCTCTAAATGCTTGAACCCCAACTGCAGATATAAGTTAACATTTGGAAAGATTTGGAAGACTCTTTGCATTGCAATAGACATATGATGGAGCCCACGGCTTGAAACCCATTCTGTCGTAGATGCGCTTGGCACAACGCGCGTCATCAGTCAGGTCATCGTTGAGCAGATCTGGAATAGATTATTAAAAATTTTGGTGGTTATTGGTAAAATAACTTTATAGTCACCGACATAGAGCAAGCCAGAAGTGCTTTTTTATTTATTTATTTATTTAGGAAATCTTACAGCTAATTTATACATATATAGGAGAAAATAGTAATACAATAAAGCCAATAACAAGAGTTCGCTGACAGATACAATAAAAGTAAGCAAAGAAAACAATGATAATAAATTTAAAAATAAAAATGAATACAATAGTACAAGAATTACGAAGGAATAGGCATTACATCAATAACAGAATAACTACAACAGAAATAAACATACATATATACACACACACATACACATAGGCATACATAAACTTGAAAATATAAAACTATTCTAATCCCTCGAAGTACTCACCTGCCATCACCCGCCTAATCATCGCCGTACTAGTATTGAAGAGATCGATGTCGACACTGAGCTCATAAATTAGCAATAAGTGTTACCCAAAGCAACACAAAGACTGGCCAAGACTTGTTATAAAGCTTGTATTAAAACAGCTGTAGTCCTATTCTGTTTATTCGCAAACATTATTAGTGGATTTCGTTATTTACGTCAGAGATTGCGTCATAGTTACAAAATATTATTCAATTCTCAACAAGGTCACATGTCATTCTAGTATAAAAACAATAAAATATATAAATGCTTAAGTTATACATTATAAAAATAAATTATGTTTATTCATCTTTATATGTGTAAAGTTTAATATTATAAACAATAAATATAAATTAAAAGCTACCTAAATAATAAAATTAAAAATAAACTAAACAAAACCTTAAATTAAATAAACTAAAAGATAAACCTAATTAATATAAAAACTAAATACTTACAAATATCTTGATTATAATCTACATGTCATCGAATCCAGGAGAAGATGAACCCAATGTTCCGAGGACTCCGGCGACGTTACCTCGTTGGATGGCAACACTGATCCTCTTAATAAGATATTCCCTACTCAAAGGATCACCTGTTGACGCTCGGATGGCAATGCTTATGTCGCGTATTACCGATTATTATTATTATTCTCAACTCTAAAAGCGTCCGTGCAAATATCAACTTTAATAGCGTGATATATAGATAGTTAACGGATTCCATTATATAACGTTTGCGCTTAAGTAACAAAATAGGGCTGCTGGTCTTCTAGCTAGGTCTTGGTCTTTCACTCACTGTCTTTTTTTTCTCATAAGACTTGCTCTGATTGAAAATATATATTGGTTTCTGATAGGAAATCTTGTGAGACTACTGTTCCGATTTACTTTAAAATGGGAATAGTTATAGATCTTCTTGACCAACATGTATATAAATGAAGATATTTCAATTCATCTACAATAAGGGTTCGATATATTTTTTAACAGTTTTCTACTAATTGAAGTTTTTTTTTTTTTTTTTTTTTTTGCCAGACTCTTGTTGGTATTGGTCTTGCTAACATTAGGGTGGTCGAGTGTTCTTGGGCAACACTCAACACTAATCGCAATCTGAAACTTCCTATAAGATGCCGACTTGTTTGATGCTAACAAAAATATATCTGAAATATGGACTTTAAATACTCGATGATCCATGACATTATAATATATTATCATCACAGCCCCTGGAACACAGAGTCCTAGACCTCCACTGCTGGAGATAGGCCTTCCAGAACATATATCTGGATAATTTGACCCACATTAACATGTGTAGACTGCCTCCGTGGTCTAGCGGTTAAGTCCGTGGATTTAGACTCGGATTCCGAGTTAGATTCCTGGTCGGGACACGAAAATATTTATTTATGTAAATGTATTTATTTACGTAATATTTAATTTATTTGTGAATTTTCTCGAGTTTGGTACGCTGGAGACATCGACGAGCTTGCCACTTGTCATGATTGGCATATAGTAAAGTTGGCTAAATGTGAATCCGCTTATTTATGAGCGTGGTTTCTGACCACCCCGAAAGGGAAACGGTCGTGATGATACTTTACTTTACTTTTTATTAACATGTTTCCTAATATAAAATGGTAAATTTATTATGGAATAAGAAAATACGTTGTATTTACTAAAGTGGTCTGTTTAAAATCATTAGATCTAAATCCAGGGCATGTAGACCATTATATTTATAACGCTTGACCGACATCTGCGACTAATACCGGCTTAACATTACGATTATATAGTATCCCAATCCAAAGGATTTGTAGCTAAGACATGCAAAGCCGTCTTAGCTATTGTTTAAACTTTCGCATATGATATAATAATATATTACCGTCACATTTTACCATACAAGTGCCGCCTTTACGTTCCTTCTTGCACCAATCTTTGTCGTTAATCTGAAAAATAGAATAGGTACATATTTAAAAAAAAAACAAGACTCAGCTTTACGCAGTGGAAGTTGGTGCGAGAGGAGTTCCAGCAAAATCTTTGCATCACTTACTGAAAGAATTGGGCCTAAGCAGGTCTGCCGTCAATACATTTATGGAACGAGCTTCCAAGACGGCATTAACGAAATCATACAGTCTTTGGTTGGGTAGGGAGAGAAGTAGAATGGTAGATGGTGAGCGTATTATCGCACAATAAAAAAAAGGAGGCCTCCTTTTCTTAAACCAGCCTATTGTCGGTCGCAAGCCCGAGACACCATTCTTCTCATCTCCTACCCACACACGGTGGACCCGGCACCCGCACGGTGAATCCATGGAATGCTTAAAAATGTGTCTTCTTCATTAAGCCTCTTCGCTCCTCACACTCTGTTCTGTCTATTCCATCGCACCACTCTGGAATCTTTAACGATTCTTTTGCTGTTGTTGCCGCAAACCTGTGGAACAAGCTGCCAGTAAATATACGACAAGCATCCAACCGAAGTTTTTTCAAAAAAAATTGGTCTATTCATATTATTTAAATAGCTCATACCAACTAATTTAGTTTATTCATTATATTGTTATATGTAGTGTATGTATTAATGTTATGTAATGTATGTACCCAATGTATTAATAAAACGTTATGTGTATGTATTATTAGTATTTAGTTTATTATTGTAGTTTAAATAATATTGCATATTAATTACGTAATCATATTTCTCTAATTGCACCTACCTTACGTCTTTATTGTTCTATAATGTCCCTAAGGTTGGCTGTCAGAGAATATCTAGCGACATTAAGTTCGCCCCTTGTATTTATTGAGCAATACAGTTTTAATAAATAAATAAAATAAACATATTCACATGTTGATTTATTTAATCTGTCAAATATTTAACTTAAATCTAAAATAGTGGAGTCTATACAATAGTGCACATATACACCTCCAACCCTACATGCAATTCCATACACTAACTTCCACACACGTCATTCCAACATCATTTAGTTTAGTTTTGTTAATAATTTAGTTTAGGTTATTTATTGTTAAAATCCCCATGAATGCTTAGTCACCATCCCTACGCGTAGGTACGTATAAATTTAGGGACTCGTACATCTGTCACATGATAAAGATGTGGAAATCTCTTCCAGCCAATGTGTTTCCACTATAACCTGGAGTCCTTTAAACGAAGTGCGAAAAAGCATCTAGTCCAGCCAGCATAGTGCTAGGGACTGATGTCAGTAGTCATAAGTGTCTGATTCCAGTTGCTAACATTTATAGACATTGCGCGCAATTTATATCAGGTGGCTGCAAGTATTATTATTATTATTAAATACTTTATTGCACTTTACTTAAAAGTATGTACAAAGGCGAACTTAAAGCCATTTCGGCTTTCAAAAATATTTTAAAAAATTGCAAATGTGAATTAAGTTCAGCAAATACGGGTTACGATTGTTAATAGTAAAACTCGTTAAAGTCGGGCAGCTCCCATAGATTCAATAAAATGCAATCATTGCAATCAGTAAGCCAACATTTTCCTCGGCGAATACACAAACCAGCGCAAATTGTACGTCATCAATATCCAGCGGCCAAATATAAGGGAATTAATTAAAAACGTGTTTGCTGACAAAATACAAATTGTGAACATGCCACCTTCTCTCATAGTATATACTCAGCCATACTCGTATATCAGTTAACACGTTTTAAACTACGACTCAAAGAGTTTTTTTTTCATACTAGCACGTCATGTGACCTTACCTACCTGATGAAATGAAATGAAATATTGATTTGCAGAAAACATGGCAACAAACAATATTAGGTCTTATTGATATTAAATGGGTCACATATTTCGCCATAAGCATGCAAAATTTTACAACAACTGTTATAGAAGTAAAGTTCCTAAATCTCAGCGTTGCTTCTTTAGTAACTTTACTTCACAAAAACCTTTGTGTTGCTTAAAATACACATAGTATTCCTCCAAAGTATAGAAACATTCCTGAACTAGCCATGCATGCAGTACTCTGCAGAATCTTTTATAAGGCATCTCTGTCCATACCTTTGGCAAACAATTATATATTTTAGCACTCATAGGATGTGTGAGTGGTAAGTGGCGCGCGAGGTCCAACTGCGCGAGGTTAGCAACTGAAATTAGACACTAATGGCTGACATCACTCCCTAACACTAAGCTGGCTTGACTGGGCATGACGGCAGTTCGAGCCTAATATCTTAATCGACTTTACTGGCTGTATCGGCACGAACGGTGGATACTTCTTATAGCGTTTCACTATCCCTACTCAATAAATACCTTGGATTCCTTGTCTTTTGGCTTCATAATACATCATATCTCATTAAAACTTATATTTTTCATAATTCAGCTTCCGTTGTTCACAATATTTCTTCCTCATACCTTATTTATCTTTACACCACTTTTTTATTCATTTCAATCAACTTTATTTTACTCAAATTTGTAAAAATTTACTTTTTGTAATTTTTTTATTATTTGACATTTCTGTTTTTCGTTGGTTGCTAAGGCAACATTGTCAAATATTTATTTAATTTGTATGCAATATTATTACTAACGTCCTTCATCCATACATTTCGGTAATATTTTTTACTAAAACATGTGTGTTTTATATATTTTTAGAAACATATTTGACTCACAAACTTCATTATTTTAAATTTTCTCTATTCATTTTTTCGAACATCTTAAACAATATATAAGTCATGCCACACCACATTTGATTCATTCATTCGGCTGGAGTAGCCAAAAGAAGAACTCAACCTAAAGGCCTAATCCCGGGGCCACTGCCCCGGGCCCCGGGACTCAAGAAAGGCTATCTTCAATTATTGGAGCCAAGTAGAAGCTCTCTACTGAAGATGTCGTCTATTGAAGAATTCATAACTGCACTCTGCACTGTTCACATTTCGGACTCAGAAGACTACTATCGCTTCACCGACTCTTGAACTCTTCTCTTCACTGAAGTTTTTCTTCACTTTTCACCGCTCCTTTGAAGAAGACGCTTGTCCATCGCTGCCTCATATCGCTCCAACAACTGCTCAACCCGGAAGTCTACGAAGTCGGCAACCCTAAAGCTCATCACCGACTTCGCCTCCGGAACGCCGTCGACCTTCAATAACGACCCGAAACCTATTCTCCGTGCTCTCCGACTTCGCATCTCCACAACACTCATCTCTTCATTTTTTTGTAAATAAACCTATATTGCACATAACTTATTTCTTCTTTTAATTTCTATTTCTTAGATAGGCTCCTTCTCTAAATTCTTTTTCAACTATCGCTTCACGATATTCTCCGCCCCAGCAGACTGGGCAATTTACCACCATCAGTTCGCCTACAACCTATTTGTTGTTCTCGTTGAAAGTATGTGCTATTTGTAAGATATCAAATGCCAAGCTTTACTTCCAAGCAGAACCAATATTGTAAACTTGCTATGGTGATATTTATATAAAAACTATCTGACCCGGCGACCTTCGTACCGCCTAACATTACTTATTAGCTGTACTAAATTTATGATTTTATGGAAGTAATACAATGTATATAAAATATTATGTTCAAGTACAAAAATCAATAATAATACTCACATAAAACAGTCTTTAAAACAACCACAGACAATTTAAACCTTGTTTATTTGTCATTTGTTTTATATTAATTTAAGTTAATTTGATTTTATTATAATTAGACATTATATTATAATTATTTTAGATTATAAGTTGACACGGCCTCTATACAGCCACGAAATTGTTATTGTATTTTTTTTAATTAAGTTTACTAGTTAGTTTAATAAGTTAACACGGCCTTTATAAAGCCACAAATTTAAGTTAAGCTGCAGTACTTGTTTATGGCACCAATGTCACTTACTTATTTCGGTCCATCCATAATTTAATTTTTAATTAATTTAAATAATATTGTATTTTATTTGTAAAAATTGACAATATCCAAGTGTTTCCTGTGAACCAAATGGAAATAAATAATTTGAATTTGAATTTAAGAAGCTTGTTAAAAATTATGACCGCCTCCGTGGTCTAGTGGTAACAAACGTTGCCGTGAACTCTGGAGGTCGAGGGTTCGATTCCCACCGGGGGCAAGTTGTACATTGTATAATTTGTCTCGGTCTGGGTGTTTATATGTATAATATGTATATATTTACAAAAAATAATAATAATATGTAGTTTATGAACCATCTAGTTTCCGTAACACAAGCTTCGTAGCTTACCACGGAAATTAGATGGCGCTGTGTGACCTGTCTGGAAATATATTTATATTTAATTTCTGAACGCACGCATGAATATTTGACAACCATTATTGTTTGACGTGTCACCTATCGGACAACAGTAGTACTATGTCAGAAACCTTCGCCGATGTTCACACAACATATTCCCAAAGTTACATCCCTATCGGTCAAGTAGTTTTGAAATCAAAGTCAAAGTCAAAATTATGAAACGTCATTAATTTAATTATTTTGAATGATTCTACTCCTGCTAGTAAAAGACTAAGCAGCAAAGTGGTCCAATAAGTAAGCTGTTAGCAGAAGACCAGCAGCTTAGCAAATTCCAGTGACCTGTTAATGTTTAATCTGACTGAGAAAGGAATCTGCAAGGAAAACTCAGCTATAGCAGAATTACAAAACAAAACACATACAGAACTGCACCACAACGATCAATTAATAAACCTTTTAATGCATAGGGAACATATACACAGACATTCATTTTTATATCCCTTTCAGCACGGATTATGCCAAGCGTGCGTTATTACAAAATATTTATTCAAAAAAATACGCAAAAAGTTAGGTATGAAAGAAAGCATAGGGACAAAAAATAGGAAAGGCATGCTCCGATGGTTCGGGCATGTTGTGAGGATGAGCGATGAGATATTAACCAGATATATAATGCGAAAGTTGTGGGTAAAAGAGGCCCTGGCAGACCAAGACTTACCTATCACGATCAGATAAATAAAACAATAGCTGAAGGTGCATTAAAGAGCCATCTAAACAAAAGAGCATGTATGAAGGGGTTGATGAATGTTGAAGAAGCGAAAGAGGTATGTCGTGATCGTGACAAGTGGCGCTCAATTGTCTTTGCCTACCCCGCAAGGGATTTGGCGTGAAGATATGTATGTGTTATTCAAAAGCAATTAATTTAATGATATATAATATGTAGTGTATGTAATAATATGTATGGTTATATGTAGTATATGTATTTATATATTAGTATTACTATATATATTAGTATATAGTTAAACCGTAGAATTTAATACAATTTTGCACCTACCTTTCAATATAATGCTCAAGTTGTCCCAATGGTTGGCTAGGATAGAATGTCTAGCGGCATTATAAGCCCGCCTTTGTCTTTGTGCAATTTGTATATATGTATATATATTGTAGTGTTTAATAAAAGCTGAAGTGTAAAAGCTCAATGCGAAATAAAATAATTATGAATGATAAAATGTAACTTAACCATTTAAAATTGGGTTAATGTAATAATTTAATGAATCATGCGGCAACGTGCGATTAATTTGATTGCCACGAGACTCGACCGTTTTTCACTACAATTTTCAATATCGAATTAAGCTTCTTTTAAATACATTTTACGTCACTACGTTCGAATTAATGCTGCGTTAAAATTGACGGAGAAAATTATATCCATGCCTCTTTTTCATTTTTTGATAGTATATTTTTTTCAGGCGCAAATATAATATTATGAATAAAAATAAGTTTCATCACGACCATATCCCTTTTGGGGTGGTCTAAATCCACGCTTTTTTATATAATAATATTCACAAATATTAAAACTATGTACAAAGGCGAACTTAAAGCCATTACGGCTTTTTTCTACCAGCTAACCTTTGGGAGAGTGAGACAGTATAAATATGTGGGGTGCAATTCTAACCAATAAACTACATAAATAGTATGTATACATAGACTTATGTCATTCTTTCTCTATTTCGTCTCTCGGCCGTGAGAGATCACTAGAGATTAATACTCGTAATAAAACTTGGATTAAGGATAATAATATTTATTTAAAAAAAAAAAAACCTTTTTATTTCGAAAAGGGTGACACTTAAAATCTAATTTTTATTTTATTTTTTGACATTTATCTTATTTACATTTTAACTATTTACTTAATCCTTTGAATCTATAGTTCTAATTTTTAAATTACATTCTTTTTTTCTTTTTTTTTTTTTTATTCTATATATATGTATAGGCAATGTATCGGTTGGAATCGACAGAAATAATGACTAAAAGAAATTGTAGCAGTGCTCATACTTAAGCAATGTACTTCCTTAGATGGAGTTTTAAACTTTAAAGATACGAGTATCATCCCAATTTGGGCTGTATATTTCGACAAAGGGAATGACAGCACCGCCCCTGCCCAAGATTAGCTATCTCAGGGGAAAGTATTAGCTCACAAGACGTTATTTACCAGCGAGGCTGATTTCAATCGGAGCTGCTTCGATTTGCAGACTTCAGGCATTTTAGTGATGTTACCTTGGGCATATCGATATACGTTTTTACTTTGTTTTTTTACAAGTCACGGCATAACACTACACTGGTTAAGAGTGAGTCCAACAGTTGGGGCATTCATGTCACAAATATTGACTTCATATTTTTTATTATACATACGGTCAGCTAACATAATGTGTAGAAGTCCCTTTCTACAATAATTTCGGCTTAAATAATTATAGTGTTTTAAAAAATATTATACTGTCCATACTAACATTATAAATGCGTGTATGTAAGTATGTTTGTCTCTCACGCCTATATTTTAGAAGAGACTTCTTTTAAATTTAGCAGAATTGATCATTGAAACCCTTTAATGGACATAGGCTATATTATGTTATAGGGGTTCTTCCATAATCGAAACATATGTTTTTTTTTTCAAATAAACACTTTTTATTTTATTTTAACTCACTACAGCTTATGGGAACCAACTGCCATTTGTCTGTATGCCGATTTCAATAAAATTTAGCGGAAATGATCCTAGGATGATCAAGGACGAGCTTAGAATTAACATATGACGTCATCATATGAGTGCGACAGGGTTACATGGATTTTTCGATGACCAGTTTTTTTTAATTGTTCTTTTATTTTGATAGATATATTATATATAATTAAAAATATATATATCATCCTTAGACATTATTAAATTTTGATCACACAAGAAAAAGTATAAAGAATGAAACTAAAAAAATATATTTTTATTTTATTTATTTAAACAATAATGTAATTTACAATCGGCGAACATAATGTCGTAAGGCATTCTCTGACCGTTGACCGCTGGGACAGATGAGATTTCTTTATTAGATCGAGGATAGTGAAATGATATTAAGAAATTATTTTTATTCTAATAAATACCATAAAAGTAAGTAATACTTATATAAACACACATATACTTAAATACTATATACATAAACATATATTATAAATACTATACATAAATATAACCACTGGTTTTAAAATAATCATATTTATTATACATAATACGACAAGACCAGCTACCCACCAGGGTCTCCAGTTGATAGTGACAGTGAAATAAATCTTTAGTATTCATGTAAAACTGTGGTTTGACCCTACGTTAATTGTTACTTCTGGCATATGTACTTTTATCACCTACAATCTTATTTGTACTTTTTTCAATAATCAATCGAATCTCGTGTATCAATCGCTCCTTTCAAATACAGATTTCAAAATTGTAGATTAGAATATCGATACATGATACGTACATCACTAAACTTCACCGTTCATCTCTCCGTCTTTCGCTGAAATTGATCGAAATTGAGCTCACCGCGACCTCCAGCCCGCTGCTTCGCTCGGTAACGAACGAGAGTAGTGGCAGACGGGCGACAATGCAAATCGAGTAGACGATTTGACGCCGATGTGGGCTTCGACGACTCAATCCAATTTCTCTATGTGCTCCAGCACAATCAATACTACCAAAAACAAAAGCAATCAACTGATAATCATATCCTTAAATAATAAATCACTTTCATATTGCATAGTTACTCTTAGACCTTGCTTAAATTAGTCAATAATTATGTTTATGTGAGTTTATTTGTAACATATATATACGAACGATACATGTAGTGTATTTATAAATTAGACTATTATTATCTCTCACCATCCCAAAGGTCAGTTGTCAGAGAATGCCTAACAGGCATTAAACTCGCCTATGTACCTAATTTTAAGTTTTGGTGCAATAAAGAATTTATAATAAATAAATAAATATGTTTTGAATGAAAAACAAATAAATTCAGATATAGAGCATTATTTATTTCCATTGGAAAAAATCGAGTCTCAATCAGAATAAGACAGCACCCGAAGTGTCAATTAATTATTGTATTAAATGAGAGATATTTTTATGATGCTTGTTCTATGCATTTTCATATCCATTAATATGGAACTTTATTATTTAGTGTAAAATGTCAAAATGTTATTGTATAATACCGCGTGTAATTGTCAAATGAGCAAATATTTTTTTTAGGCTTCTGGTGTCAGTGGTAGAACCCCTTTTTGAATTAAAATTGGTGACTTTAAAAAAAGTAATAATTATTATTCTAAAAAGCAAAACATTATTAATTAAGCTCGCTCAAAGCCGAAAAATAAAATAGACACTGAACCAATTACGTAAGTCAACGTTCGCGCGATCATCGACTCTTGCTACCTACTTGATTAGGGTCAGTATGAGTGGCGCTATTTTTAGGAAAACTTCTCTGCGCCGTAACTTAAGATTTTATTAGTAAGTAATTAAAATAGAAAAATACTTAGTTCTTTAATTTTATTCTGATTTTATTATAAAAATATTTGCTCTTTAATAAATTAAATGCAGTATAGAGATGTTACAAGAGAGAAGAAAGAGAGAGCATGATAAATACAAACATTTCCGATAAAATACGATGGAAAACCATAATGCAACATCTGTAATATACAAATAATACTGTACATCTGTAATATAATGTATAAATATACACATTGTTGTTGAAATCAACTTGAATTTGTTGTTTTTTTAAACCATGTCTATTGGTACGGACTGTACGAGTAGAAGCGTCGTCACCTCAGTGGGTATAGGTGGGGAACTCGATCGAATCTGTCTTTAGTCTAGCTAGAATCTAGATCCCAATTTAGGACTGACGTTTATTGGAAGCTGGAAGACAATTCTAATCAGTAGGTATGCATACGAGTATTTCCTTTGTTCGTTTTATAACATTTTAATATAACAATTACTGTAATTATTCTCACTTTCATAAACTTTATTTTAGACAGAGAAAATAGCAAAAATATTTATAACGACTTCACTCTAATATACTAAAACAAATCTATGAAGAACGGTGGTGGCTCGGTTGCAAGAACGCGTTCCTTAAATCCTACAAAGGTCGGTTCAAACCCACCCGGCATGTACCAATGAGACATACACTTTTCTTACGTACATTTGTCATAGATTTACAACACCACCTTTCCCGTGCCTCGGAGAGCACGTTAAGCCGTCGGTCCCGGTTCGACTAATACAAACTTGTGGAATCGTTAATAAATTGTCATTAAAATTGACATCACATCCTCGCCAAGCCGTCTGGCCAGCGTGGCGAGTATAGGCCAAATTCTCCAGATATATGTTCTGGAAGGCCCATCTCCAGCAGTGGAGGTCTAGGACGCTGTGTTCTATCTAAATTATAAAAATAATTTTGTGAAAACAATTTTCTAAGCATTCAATGGATTCGTGCGGGTGCCGGACCCATCGTGTGTGGGTAAGAGATGGGCTTGCGACCGACAATAGGCTGGTTTAAAAATCTCCTTTTTATTTTATTCCGCGATAATACGTTCACCATCCACCATTCCACTTCTCTCGCTACCCAACATTATATATCTATAAAATGTTAACTACATTTTTTTTTAAGTTTATAATATAAACTAAACCTAATAAAAAAAAAAACTATAAGTAAAAAAAATCCTCTAGAGATAACCCTTCAGGGATAGTTCTAAGGAGACTGGCAACATTACCCTTCTGTATAGCGAGGCTTAGACGTTAGCAGAAATAATTGCCAGCTTTCCTATCTCCAGACTTTTCCGTAAGCTGTTTAGACAAATCCTTGGCCAGACGCTTGGCTGAGTGTCCCCATAGAACCATCATCTCAACCCTAAACAGCGCAAATTCGTAACCCATACTGAGGTTGGCGTATTTGCACAGCTTGAGGTTCTTCTTGAGGTCGCCTGGATGTGTGATGGGGCTAATGTGTCTACACATATCGCATGCTACACCAGGGACCATGTTTCCACGACCCAACGGTCATGCCGTCCGGTCTCTTGCCATCGCTTCGCGGAATCCCAGAGGGCTCTAGAATCGCGTGTACTCCAGTAGTGATAAAAGCCTTTCTGATGATGTCATTGAGAGCAGCGTGACGAGGAATGCGGCCAGCAATTCTAGCGCAGGAAAGCCCATGGTGTCCGAGATTTTCCACGGGCTCTCCACATCGACACTGATATAAGTGAACAGTCCGGCCTCCGAGACGATTGCACATGATTGCCATGGTAACTGTATTCGATCGAGGAGTATTTTTTTAAAGTATATTGCGAGAAGTACGCAAAAAGCGATAAACCTTAATAAAGAAATAGAATCCCGCTGCAGATGACGACTAACCCTCAGATACCTCATCATCAGCCTGTATCTCTCCACTGCTGGATATAGGCCTCCCCCAAGGCTGGCCATTTTACACGATCTTCTGCCACCCTCATCCATCCCCCACCAGCGACCTTTCTCAGGTCATCTGTCCATCTGGCGGGGGGTCGTCCCACACTGCGTCTTCCAGTACGTGGTCTCCACTGCAGGACCCGTTTACTCCATCGTTCATCGCTTCTGCGACAGACGTGTCCAGCCCATTGCCACTTCAGCTTGCTAATTTTGAAAGCTATGTCGGTAACTTTGGTTCTTTGACGGATGTCAACGTTTCTGACTTTATCCTTCAGAGAAATCCCGAGCATAGCTCTCTCCATAGCTCGCTGAGCGGCCTTGAATTTATGTATCAGACCCACCGTCAGCGTCCACGTGTCTGCTCCATACGACATTACTGGAAGAACACACTGGTTGAAAACTTTTGTCTTTAAACACTGTGGTATGTTTGATAGGAAGATGTGTCGCAACTTCCCGAATGCTGCCCATCCTAGCTGAATGCGTCTGTCGGCTTCTTTACTGAAGTTAGCTATTCCTAATTGGATGGTCTGTCCAAGGTAGACGTATTATTGTACAAATTCGATAGTGTCATTTCCCACGTTGATTGGTCTCGGTATGGTATGGCCGTTGAACATGATTTTTGTCTTGTCCAAGTTCATACCGAGACCAACCCGCTGAGATGCCAAATTTAAGCCTGTCAGCATTCCGCTAAGATCTTCCACTAAAACTGTTCAAATTAAGAGTCAAAAAATGCGACAAAAGAATACCTAGAAGAATACACTAAGCTCGACAAAGTCATATGACTAAATAAATATTTGTATGCTCGAAATAGCAAAGCATGTGATATAATTACATATAATAATTTAAATCCCTGTACCTACCATGTTTCTGACAAATAAATTATTTCATTTCAAATATTTGTATTTTTTATTCTGGAATGGCAAAGGGAACAACGCCGATACAGCCAGGTTTACCAGAATATTTGGTAAATGGCTCAGATACCTATGAGCTCAATTTGTCGTGATTGTGAGCAACGGATGACGCATATTACATCGCTTGGCTTTAATAAATGATACGGGTTGCAGAAACTAGAGCAGTGCAATGTCCTCAGGGGGCCTTCTGAGCGAATCATTGGAACTGACGTTTTGTCGTCGCAAATTAGATAATATGATAACGACTTAGAACGCGTACCCTCCACGTCGTGACGGTAAATTATGGTGTGGTTTGAAGGTTTTTAAAATCTGGTATGCCCAATGTCATCTATTCAGGAGAGGTGGCAACAGCATACGTGGAGGTGTAGGGGATGTGATGATGGCAACCCTAGCTATAGAGGTCTTGGACTTATTTAATTAAGACTAAGTTATACGAAGTGCAAACATTTTCTGACAGCCAAACCTTGGGAACAAAGAATTAATATAGGTGCAATGAAAGAAATATTAAAAAGTTAGAAAGAAAATTAACAGCTTAATTATACATTTACATATTAAACTTATTATAATATCAATATATTAATTACATACATAATATTATATATATATATTATAATCTATTATAAAAATATCGAACTAATTTATTTAAATAAATTATTCAGTAATAAAATCTTAAGTTACTGTGCAGAGATGTTTTGCTAAAAATATTGCCACTCAATCTGAGCCTATTTCAGTAGGTATCGAAAGGTCAAACAACGCGCGAACGTTAACTTACGTAATTCTTTTTGTCCCTATTTGGTCTCTCGGCTGTGAGCTTCATTAATTAATAATAACACTAATTACGGTTGCAGAAGAAGAAGCGTTATTTAAAAAATCAATGTTTTGATATATTCCAAGTGACGCGCTTCAAGATGTCTTAAATATGTTGAAAGTGTTTTTCGGATAATGAAGTTTATCTTTAAAGAAAGTTAACTTTTAAAATGACACCTGTAGCCTAAAAAATTTTTGCTCCTTTGACAAGCTTGGGGTATATAAAAAAAAAAAAAAAAAGTATAATATGTAGTTTATCAACCATCTAGTTTCCGTAACACAAGCCTAGTAGCTTACCACGGAAATTAGATGGCGCTGTGTGACCTGTCTGGAAATATTTATTTATTATTTATTATATATACAGACTACGTATATATTTTTTTGGTAAAACAATTTCCATTATACGAGTATATTATAATAGCATTTTAATAACATAATTTATTCATGACATTTTGCGAAAAAAAATAATATGCAGTTTTTACATTTCGATTTGAAGAATAAAATATAATTGAATGATTTAAAAAAAAATATATATTAAAATTAGCTTATTAAGTTTTTTTTCAATTTATTATAATTCTGTTTAGTTTTGTTGCTGTTCTTGTTTTATTGTATGTATGTTTTTGGTCTCCAGTGTGCCACAAAGGAACAAACATACATACATACATATACAGGGTGAATTTTTCAAGTGTGTCTTCAAGGCCAAATCTGAAACTACAAGGGATATCGAAAAATGCTCAAAGGAGTCACGGGGCCGATTTTGATAAAAACTAAAACTGCATCATTAGGTTAAAAAAAAATCCTAGCCGGGAATCGTACTGGTTGATTTTGAATAGAAAACTCAAAAAAAAAATTGCACCAGCTGATAGTGTCGCTTATAAAGGTAAAATTCTGGTAAGTTACTTCAAACGGCAAACAAATGGAAAGTGCTCATTTTAAAGAAAATTTGTTTAATGTTTTTAAATTTTATGTACCTTTGATGGTTCTACGGGGATTTTTTTTTCCGGTGGCGCTCTCATGATAATTCAATCTGATAAGCCCTAACTAATAAATTGTTTGAAATGATAGTCATTATTTTCAATCAATTAAGTTTACCGTTTGAGATTAGTTACCAGAATTTGTTCCTTATAAGTAACACTATCAGCTGGTGCAATAATCTGAATGAGTTTTTTTTTTAAATTAAACGTTTCAATTCCCGGCTAGGAGAATAAAAAATCTCATGGTGCAGTTTTAGATTTTATAAAAATCGACGCCGTGACTCTTTTGAGCATTTTTCGATATTTTTTGTACACACTTGAAAAATCACCCTGTATAGGCTGATAATTACATAACCCTTATTAATCGAGAACATAACTGTGTGTGACTTCATGGGTCTGATACACCAGATACATTGACTAACAAATAGTTACAAATTATAAGCTTTGATAGCAGTCAATATTGGCGCTAACTTCAATAAATGTGGGTCATAAATAATGGGAGTCCGTTTGAAATCATGATATGACATAATGGGCGTTAGGAAATGACCTACACATTAAGACCGGCTATATAATAATATTACGAATCTTAAATCAGTAATATAAATATGGCTATTACGATTCCTCGAGCGCCTGGTAAGCCAGAGGAAAGTCGGATGGCAAGAGTATGGACGGACATGCAATTCTAATACAAGGCCAAGTCGAAAATTTAAATAAAATAAAATGGCGCCATTTACCAAATATTCTGGTAAACCTGGCTGTATCGGCTTTTTTCCTTTGCCATTCCGGAATAAAAAATAAAAAATATTTGAAATGAAATGAAATAATTTATTTGTTAGAAACATGGTAGGTACAGGGATGTAAATTATTATATGTAATTATATCACATGCTTTGCTATTTCGAGCATACAAATATTTATTTAGTCATATGACTTTGTCGAGCTTAGTGTCTAGGTATTCTTTTGTCGAATAAAAAGATTTATTAACCAGCATTTGTTTGACTCCTAATTTGAACAGTTTTAGTGGCAGCTCCCTTATAGTAACCGGAAGCTTATTAAATATCTTTGTTGACATTGCATAACAATTTCAGCTATATTGAGTACTTTTATGCGCTGGAATAATAAATAAATGTTAAATAGAAATACTAGGATAACGCGTTTTAAAATTGCAATTATCCCCAAGAGTTTTAAAAAGTTGATAGACAAATTGATTTTTTTACGGTCAAATGTGCTTTTGTGTTGTTTTGTAGCATATTATGAAACAAAATAAAACTAAAATTTGATTTTCCAATTTAAAAATCAAACAAAATACTTGCCTCGACTGAAACTTGACATGTCTCTGCAAAAAGATGAGTACGATTTAATAATTTAGAAAGAAAATAACTTTATTATCATCACAAAAATAAGATTTTTCAGAGTAGGTTAACACCACTTTTGACCAACAATATTCACAGTAAATAGAATATTTATTCGAAGTAATATACATCCCTATCACCTCATTCATCATCCATCGGGAGAAGAGAACACAAAACTATTTAAATGTCCGGTTGTTTGTATATGGTCTATAACATGAGATCCAACTGTTATCTGTGACAGTGTCCAATATAATGACACATTGCATGATTAGCTACATAAATCAACAAATAGTCAAACTTAATAATGAATTTTAGTAACAAACGAATGAATTTGTTTAGAAGGGACAAAATCTGATTTATCAGAAGACGAAAAAGACATTAACATTCCATGGATTCACTGTGCGGGTGCCGTTCCGACTTGCGACCGAGCCGTCATTTTATTGCGCAACAAGACATTCACCATCCACAATTCTGCTCATATCTCTACCTATCCTAATACGAGAAATGAGATAATAATAATAATAATAAAATCCTTTATTGCACACAAAATATAAAATATAAAAAGATGTACATAGGCGAGCTTAATACCATAAAGGTATTCTCTACCAGCTAACCTTTGGGAGAGTGATAGAATGAATATTATGGGTGCAGAGTCAGAAAAATAAAAGAGATCTTGAGAACTTTGTATTTAGGGGCTGAGCAATATAAAAAATAAAGGCCGAAATAAACTATAACACTGTGGTAAAATAGTTAAAATAAATATCAGTTGTAAGAACGCTTTTCTTTAAATCCTAAAAAGGTTGGTTCGAACCCCGTCATATACCAATGGGAAATACCTTTTTTTACGTACATTTGTCATAGATTTACAACAAAATAAAATAAATTCAGTTGTTATTTGTCACAAAAATAAAACTTAATAAAAAAATAAATTAAATTAAAAATAAAACAATGACAAATGGCTCTATGGTCCAGAAAATGGTGTTGGAAGCAGGTACCAACAACCTCTGTTAAAAGTATCATCACGACCGTTTCCCTTTCGGAGTGGTCAGAAACCACGCTTATAAATAAGCGGATTCACATTTAGCAAACTTTACTATAGGCTAATCATAACAAGTGGCAAGCTCGTCGATGTCTCCAGCGTACCAAACTCGAGACAGCGTAACAACCTCTGTTTTTATACCATAGCCGACATTTAAATTTAGTGAAACAAAAAAAATAAAAGTTATACAAAAATAATTAAACAAAATTTATTAATAATAATATTAAAATAAAACAAATAAAAAAACCAAGATTTTTTTTACAACAAACAGAAACCTAGACGGGAGCTGCCCCAGCCTGCTTCGCAACACCACCTTTGCCGTGTCTCGGTGAGCACGTTAAGCTGTCGGTCCCAGTTCCACTAACACCAACTTGAACTGGTAATAAATTATCATTCAAAGCTGACGCATGGGTGGAATTTCTGGAAGGTAAGGTCTAGGACTCCAGCAGTGGAGGTCTAGGACTCTGTGTTCTAGGGGCTATAATGAATGTTTTAAGCTCTGTAAACTGCAAGTAGCTTACAATTCAAATTATGGTTTTGAAATACAAGTGATGTATGTAACAAGTTCGGGATAGAACCGTTCATTGTTGCGACTGTGACATTTTGACATAATGTTCGAAACAAATGGTGCAATTTGACGGAAACACCACTTCAATTTGTATTGTTTAATTTACAATTGGAAGTAAATTTTAGTAATGATTATGCGGTGATATTTAGATCCATATTAAATCAAAATAATCGAATGGTTAGTACGTTACACTTGGATATTGTCAACACATGTATAAAAAAATACTATTATTGACCGAACCCAACATCAATACAATAGTTATAACTAAAACATTTTTTTTTTAATCATCACGACCGTTTCCCTTTGCGGTGTGGTCAGAAACCACGCTTATAAGTTGGCAGATTCACATTTAGACAACTTTAATATATGCCAATCATGACAAGTGGCAAGCTCGTCGATATCCCCACCGTACCAAACTCGAGAAATATCACAAATAAATAAATATTAATTAAATGTATTTATTTACATTAATAAATATTTTTGTGTCCCGACCAGGAATCGAACCCGGTACCTCCAAACATTCTTGCCATAAACGAGGAATTCGTGGCTGTAAAAAGGCCGTGTCAGCTTACAATCTAATAATAATAATTATTATTATATTATATTAATAATTATTATAATATAAATAATTATTATTATTATGTCCATAAATATAAATTCGTGGCTGTAAAAAGGCCGTGTCAGCTTACAATCTAAAAAACAATGATATTTATGTCCATAAATATTAATTCGTTGCTGTAAAAGCCGTGTCAGCGTGTAAGCATATTGTTGGTACCACAGGTAGGTATAATGTATGTATAATTGTGTATTGTATGTATAGTTTATGTATGTTTATGTGTGTAGGAATAATGTTAGATAATTTATTAACTGATTGATTAAAATTATTTTTTTCATCCATTACTCGATCCCTAAGGTTGGCTGGTAAAGAATGCCTACTGGTATTATAGCTCGCCTCTGTACTATTTTTAAGTGCAATAAATATATATGGAAAAAAACCCGATAAAAATACTATACAGTATATCAGTGTGTTTTTAAAAAACATATTTAGTATGATTGGATTTAGGTGACATAAAAAAGACAGAAAAGTAACAAAAAAAAAACTGGTGGCTAAGTTGTAAGAACAATTTCCTTAAAATCCTATATCAAAGGTATATTCCAGTTGCTAACATTCATGGACCCTGCGCGCCACTTACCATCAGGTGGGCGCAGGGTCACATGTCGTGCTAGTATTTAAAATATATATATATATTAAGTAAGTTAGGCCGTCGATCCCGGTTCCAATAATACTAATTTGTTTAACTAAAATTGTAATCAGACCCTCGCCAACCAGTCTGGCCAGTGTAGGCCAAATTCTCCAGAATTTTTTGGAAGGCCCATCTCCAATAGTGAAGCTCTAGGACTCTGTGTTCTAGAGGCTGTAAAGATGAACAGAAAAAAGCTAGCTACGATATGGGAGTGCATATGGCCTGTGCGTGCGGTTCGGTTGCGGAATAAAGAAGAAGGATGAAGGTTGTGGAGCTTTTTTTTAACATTCATGGGGGTCTTGTCTTGCTTTCACGCGTATAGGTATTTGAACCGATTTTGATCAAATTTGGCAGGTTTGTTCGCAATATATCTGGCTATTATAAATACATACATACATATCTTCACGCCAGATCCCTTGCGGGGTAGGCAGAGACAATTGAGCGCCATTTGACACGATCACGACATACTTCTTTCGCTTCGTCGACATTCATTAACCTCTTCATACATGCCCTTTGGCTACGAAGACTTTTTAATGCACCTTCAGTCAGTGTTTTATTTATTTGATCGTGATATGTGAGTCTCGGTCTGCCAGGGCCTCTTTTACCTACAACTTTCGCATTATATATCTGGTTCGTTAATCTTTCATCGCTCATCCTTTCAACATGCCCGAACCATCGTAGCATGCCTTTCCTTATTTTTGTCCCTATGCTTTCCTTCATACCAACCCTTTTCCGTATTTCGACGTTACGTATGCGGTCCGCCAAAGTGACGCCACATATCCGCCGCAACGACCGCATTTCTACTGCATTAACCCTACTCTCATGCGTATTCTGACGTATCCACGTCTCGCTTCCATACATCAGTGTTGGTACCAACATGGCATTGTGTATGGCGAGCCGAGCTTTGTCACTGACATTTCGACTGCCGATCAGTGACCCCAGGGCACCGTTAACACTATTTCCCGCGTTCACTCTTTTTTCAACGTCCCTATCGTACTTCCCATCCGCAGTGAAAACACTGCCCAGATATATAATTTCATTTACTTGTTCTAGAGTTTCATCATCAATCTTTATCGTCACGGTTGTCATCCTTCTTCTTTCAAACACTAGTACCTGGGTTTTTCTCGCATTCAAACGGAGTCCTTTTTCTGCACATCCCTCCTTCATTCTTGTGACTAGTGATTGCAGTTGTTGTTCGGACGATGCCATAAGAACAGCATCATCTGCATAAAGCAGGCAGTTCACCACTCATCTTTATCCCACAGTCACTCTCTCTTACTCTTTTTAGGCATTTGTCGAGATATAGAGTAAATAATCTAGGAGAAAGCACACAACCCTGTTTGACGCCCATTTGGGATTCAAAGCAAGGCGACATACCTCCCTCCACCCGCACACAAGCTTTGCAGCCCTTGTACAGGGACTGTATAGCCTGTAGCAGTTTGTCATTCACTCCATATAATAAATAATATATTATAATATATTATTATTTTCTATAGTATAGACTGTTTCTTAAAGAAAATACTTTAGTGCCGTGTCTGTTTTTTCTATTTGTGGAAACTTTTTAGTGGTTTAAGTGTTTATATTTATGTCTAATTAAAACTCTGTAACCATAAGCTTTCCTAATAAAATAAAATAAATAAATATTGTAAAATTAACTTTTTGCACAACTGCACTTATGACTTACACAACTTTTTCCTATCTGTGGATAACGGTGTTAATTATATCAGGTACTATGTAATCTATATTTGTATTATGTTCTCATTGTACAATTGTTTGTTATTCCAAATAAATATTTAAAAAAAAAACGGATGATGTTGTGAGTGTTACCTGAAATATTCCGTAGCTTGTATACCCGTTGTTGTGATATTCGATTTTGCCTGTAGTTCTATTGCTCGCTTGTTCTACTAGGCATACCCCTGAAAACATTTGCGATGATAAAATATTGTAAATATGTATAATGTTATATTGTAAATATATATAGGTTATGCTGTTAGACAATGTCTAGCTCTCTGGAAAATAATTAACAAAATTATCATCTAGAAAACCCCAAAAAGTATTAAATCCAGGGTGCGCCAGAGAAAGTTACTTATTTGAAAGGTCATTAAAAACAAAAGTACTTCAGTTATTGTTTTACTTTTTATTTTATTTTAGAATACAATATCCCAATTATTTTTTTATACAGACTTGAAAATGACATCGGTTAAATGGCGACTCCCATTACGCATACACTGATTAAGTCGATTTCTGAAGTTAGTGTCCACTCTTTGCAGCATATCAATCGGTATGTTGGCAATGGCGTCGCGAATGTTGTTTTTGAGGTGAGCTATTGTCCGTGGCTGATCGACATAAACCAGGGATTTCAAATAACCCCATAAAAAGAAATCGCATGGAGCCAAATCTGGAGAGCGAGCCGGCCATGTGAGATCGCCTCTGAAAGAGATAAGCCAGTCGGGGAAATGTGTTTGTTCCAACAAATTCATTGAGCCTCGTGCTGTGGCTCCATCTTGCTGAAACCACACATCCTTAGCGTTTATTTCTTCGAGGCTTGGAAGAAAAAATCCTCGATCATTTCTATTAGAAAAGAAACTCTCGACGGTGTATGCCCGCTGTTCTCTAGGCCAGAGCATGATGGCAACTGACTATAGAAAACAACAAACTTGGGGACTTCCCCGTCCAATAGCGCCCCCCCTCACCGCTCTACCCACCCAACTCACCGCTCGGGAGTTTTTTCAAATAAGTAAGTTTATCTGTCGCACTCTGTATAATAATTAATATACCGATAAAAGATATTTGTATAATTAAAGAAAAAAACAAATCACAAAGATGGTAATAAAAAATAGAATATCCCGAAAATGTATCTTAAATAAATCCCGCATAAAGCGGAAGCCGCGGCGGAAAATGCGGAGTCCAGCAAGCGGCGCAAGTATGTAAGTATAATAAAAGATTACATATTTGTGCTGTTTGCTGTTGAAACTCTGGATGAATGAATGAATTACCAGTTACCCGCTGAGATCCTTCCGGGGAAAACGGGATAATATCCACATCCCTAACCTGGGCCTGTCCATTAGTTATCCGGGCCAAAACAACCCTACTGTCCTCTCTACTATTGAACCTATTTATAATTATTTTATGAGTATAAGTTGGTTTGTTTATCTGGCCAGCTTAGCGAGAGTAAAGGGCCAAATTCTGCAGAAAAAATCTGAAAGGCGTATTTTCAACAATGGAGGTCTAGTACTCTGTATTCTAGGGGCTGTAATGAAGTTCGTTTCTAGAGGCATTTATTTAAATCCTTATATAAATAATCTACAATTCCAGAATAAAAAATAACCTGCTGGAAACCAATTAATAGATAAAAAGGATTTTGTTTGTTAGTCAGTATTTTTTGTCACTTTGAAACTAGCTTAAACTAAATTTTTAATAGCCAATGTGTGCACAAGTTAAATATTAATCCGCTCTGCATGTTGGAGGCGTGTTAGGATTTCTCTGAAGTCAGTCTTGAGTGCGAATTGCTCAGTATTTGCTAATGCATGCAAAGCCGGAGTACTAGGGTAGCAGGAGTTAGATGGTGGCGAACATACGTCGGCTACATCCTAGACCACTACTCTAAACGTACGAATAAAATCGTCATCTGGGTCCAGAGTCTACTACACACAAATTCAGTCAATAATATTGTTTAAGGAGCAATCTAGACCTCCGATATTTACTAGGCGTAGGTGTCAACTGAACCCATCGATATATTTAACGACTATGCTGGTGATGTGCAAATAATTAAATTAATCATATCAAAAAAATATTTCTGTAACTATTAGGACTAATCGTCAAAAAAAGATACAATTTTTTATTATGATTAGGCATGTCATAAAATATAGAATTGATATGCACAACGACTCTCTGGTCAATAGATTCCTACCATGTCATGACGACAAATTATCCTGTTGTTCAAGCATCGTGGCTTACAGTTCCCATAATATTGACTTACGTCGTGCACTCTATCATCGATCGTGGAACAACTGACTTATCTACTGGATCCCACTTCATCATTCAGAAGACTATATCTCCACTTTCTGTCGAATTTAGCCTACACCCTGGCCAGATAAATTAGCGAAGGCCTTATGTTAATTTTTAATTACTCTATTTAACTATTTCACAAGTTAGTATTAGTGAAACCGGGACCGAGGCACGGGACGTGTGATGCTGTAAAAGTTATGACAAATGTACGAAGTGGACTTCACATTGGTACATTACGGGGTTCGAACTGCGGCCTTTTGGATTAAAGTAAAGTAGTTCTTACAACCGAGCCACCATTGCTTGATCCCACTAGATAATGACAATTACTGTTTCACGGCAGTCGCCTATTTTATGACGTCATTTCACTGTGGATAATTGTCGTTTCATTTTTTTTTTTTTGTATTAATTAAATGGCGTCCATTCTGAGCCGTTTATGGGTAAATACCTTTAGCGTGTTTAGGCTTGGCACCGCTACTTCTGGAGTGCCTGTGTATGGGTTGCTAGACGGGAATATATTTTTTTATTATTATTTACTTGCGGATCTTGCGCTTTCAGAGTAGATCCTAACTACTGCAGGCATGCTTTGGGAGTTAACGTCTGCAATGTACGAGTATGTCGCCTTGGTATTATTAATTAGACAGTTTATGAGTATTTTTAGGGGTTGTTCGAAAATAGCTGTCGACACCACTATGGCATCTAAAGTTAAAACCATAATCTGTAAGTAAACTTTGTCAATTTTGGACAAGTGTTGCCAGAGTCAGGGAAGTGCTGTATCGATTTAAAAAAAATGAGGTATTGGTTATGGGTTGGTGGTTTATCTCTTAAATATGCCTCTTTTTATAAATAAAGGTCGAAATCGAACCCTTTAACCCGGGCTTCGTCGATACGTGATTACAAACAAAATTGGTGGCTACTGGGTAAAATTTACCACATTATTCATGGCTCCCTATTTAAATACATATATTTTATTATTATTCTGTTTATTTGTACTGTAAAAATAAATAAAACGTATGATGATAATAAAAAAAAAAGTATTTAATAATATTTAAGGCACAAACAATACACACATACAAAAAACAAAAATACATACAGTTATACACTCATGGAAACACACACGCACACATAATTCACAATATAAATATATACAATAAATTATATAAAATGCATACAGCTATACACTCATGCAAATTTTGATGACTCACCCCAATCAATGTACATAAATTAATGTCTTTCAGTACTCACATCTTGTTAATCATCATCATCATTACATCCCCTCAGCGTCCTAGACCTCCACTATTAGAGATGGGCCTACCAGAATATATATCCGGAGAATTTGGCCTACACTCGCCACGCTGGCCAGACGGCTTGGGGAGGATATGATGTCAATTTATTAACGGTTCCACAATATTAGTGGAACTTAGCTTAGCGTGCTCTCCGAGGCACGGGAACGATGCGTTCGGCCCTCGGCGTAGTGGATGGCCTGGCTATAATCATCAGAAAGTGGATGGCCTGGTGTACAGGGATGTTCAGGTGGTCAGTCACCTGACTGGACCATCGCTTGGGTTCTTTTACCGTCTACCTTGGCCGTGATTAGAAGTTTTTCTAGATTATCATCTTATGTTCTTGCAATGTGGCCAAAGTATTGCAGAATTCGGGCAAAGCACCAAATCTCAAACGCATCAATCCTCGCTCTATCCGCGGATTTTATGGTCCATGTCTCCGAACTGTACAGAAAAAAGGAGAAGACAAGTGTTCTCACGATGTGAATTTTTTTCTTTCTGGATATGTCGCTATCACCCGATATTCTGTTAAGTTGGTCATCATATATTGTTAATACTTATTGTTAAATGCTTACTTTAGTCATGATTTCCGTTTGTATTCCAAAAGTTAAATAAATCTAGATGCACACAAATTCATCAGAAAGTCACGACCCCCAGTTATGACATGATAATACACGACGCAAGGAACGAGAAAAACAAAATAGGAAAAATTACATTGCAAAATATATTTCCAATCATATTGAGACTGTTGTACTCGAACTTAATTTCAAATACAAAGCTCCTATTCACTCCGTCTAATCTAATATTAAATTCGACAATGTTCCCTTTTCACTATTTTGGGTTGTATTAATTTGAATTAATTTATATTTAAACATCTCTGAAATGGTAGAGATCTCGTATCGTTTGGAAAACGTGTGCACAAAATTTGATATTTTCATCGATAGGAGTCTGCAGGAATGTGACGGGTCTCCTGGCCTGCCTGAAGACGATCGGATGGCTCGCTGAAGGAGTAAAGGTCACTCACATTGCACAATGGTTCAATAAGTACTTTATATTATAGTCTAGGATATGGCGTAATCCATCAAGCCTAACCTTTTGTTTTTTTTTATATTATACTAGCTATTTTACCCGGCTTTGCCCGTGTAAAAGTCGACGTTTGTTGCGTTTTATTTTGATTTTGTTATACTGGTATCTTCTAAGGTTAAGGGAAAAAATATGAAATGCTTAAGCCCACTAAAGTATTTAAATTGATAAGCATTTAACCGTATTTGCGTAAATAGTTTCAATTACCGCTTTATATTTGCCCATTTTTTAAGTATTAAATTTGGATATAGTATGTTTAAATGCTTTTCTGTAAAACTATATGAAATACATAATTTAAAAAAAAAAAAAACCATCATACAATATTTTGTTAAATCTCCAAAAATCTTAACAGGCAGAGCGTTTTCGTTGAAAGCTCCCAGTCTGCCTTTTTTTTCCAACACCTCCAACAAATATAGTTAATGCATACAAAAAAATTACAATTCATATACTAAAACTTTCCACGAGAACCACTCTATCCATCGGTAACAATAGCATGAAAATCGGTGCAGTAGTTTTTGTGTTTACTGTTCGCAGTAAACAAAACAGACAGACAGACAGACGCTGCGGAGGACTTTGTTTTATAATATGTAGTGATATAACATTTTTGCGACAGAGCGGCCATTTTCGAGATAGAGCGGGGTGTCTAAGCATCTGGTACATCCATTTTTTTCTCACTAGGAAAAATAGTGATAGAAAAAAAAAAGATCCTAATCATAATGAAATATTCATAACATGTTTTATTCGATGTAAAATAATATAAGTAATAAATAAATATTTCCAGACAGGTCACACAGCGCCATCTAGTTTCCGTGGTAAGCTACGAGGCTTGTGTTACGGAAACTAGATGGTTGATAAACTACATAATTATACTTTTTTTGTTGTAAATATATACATATAAACATCCAGACCGAGACAAATTATACAATGTACAACTTGCCCCGGTGGGAATCGAACCCACGACCTCCCGAGTTCACGGCAACGTTTGTTACCACTAAACCACGGAGGCGGTCAATATACATTAAATATGAATTCAAAGCTACCTAAATTATATACAGGTTTTTGGTGTGGGATGCGACGTGTGCTCATTAGCTCCACCTCACATACAGGCGAACTCTTTAGGCGCGGGAAGTGCGGGGTCTTCTGCTGAGAAACACAAGTTGCGCAAATACGCCAACCTTTTTTCAACCGAATTTGCGCCGTTTGGGGTCGAGACGATGAGCCTATGTGGACCTTCAACAAGGCGCCTGGCCAAGGAATTGTTAAAGCGGAAAGGTCTGGAGACAGGAAGGCTGGAAATTATTCCTGACAGTCTCCTTGGAACTATCTAGGATGTTAGAACTATCTTAGGACATTTTTTTATTATTTAGGTAGCTTTCAAATTATATTTATATCGAATATTATTATTATCGTATATTAATTTAGATCGAATAAAACATGTATTGTATGAATAAATGAAATTCAGAACAGAAATAACTATTCTGTGGTCGACTGTTCTACACAATAATTTCGAAGCTTTTTCCACAAAACCCAAAATAAGCTCTCAAAATCCAAAGCTTTCGTTATTTTTAACCACGGAATTGTTTTGTTCTTCACGTTTTGGTCACTTTTTTATGCAAAATAGATCTCTACAGAACGGCTGAGTTTTAGAAGCGTCCGTTGTAATGGAGCGACCCTTTTCTCGAATGAAAATAACTTTATTATCACTAATATTTAAAAGTTCGCTTATTGCTCGGTCTCATGTCCAGGGCACATCTGTCAGGGCTGGGGCGGCTGCGGACTCGGCTAAAAGGGTCAAATGTCGCAAATACAAGACTGTTGCTAATGACTACGTTTTTGTGTTATTTGGTCTTGAGACAAGGAGATCGTGGGGGCCAAGCGCTAAGAAGTTCTATAAAGAACTCTCTAAGCGTCTGGTTAACGCTGTATGTGACAAGAGGGTTGGCAGTTTTTTCGCGCAGCATATCGCTTTGCACCGGGGGAATGCTGCGAGTGTTCTTGGCACACTGCCACATGATCAAGTCATGGGTGAATATTTTTATATATACACACATCAAAAAAGTCTAGGGATCAAGCATGTTTATGCGGATTTCTTGTGATTGAGATGTGGCTTTGTAATAAATTTATGATTTTATAAATTTATATGGATCCTTTTTGGTGCATTTCATAATTTAAAACAGGAACTGTCAATCAAATTCGAGTAAAAGATGAAAATCAGCTGTCAATATTTTCCCTATAAAAACATAAGACGCATTGAAGACATTATTAGTGCTACTGTTTCCCTACTACTGATTAAAACCAACGTTATTATGGAGCGGCGACGTCATTTAAGCAGGGAAGAAATGATCAGAGCCGTGGGAATGATAGAAGCTGGTTCCCGGCAACGTACTGTGGCTTTAGCTCTGAATACAAGTCAGAGTGTTATCAGTCGACTTTGGACACGTTACCGAACCACTGGTACCGTGGCTGAGCGCCATGGAGGACGGTATCGCTGCACCACACGGAGACAAGACCGATACATTCAAATCACAGCTCGAAGAACTCCAACAATAACCGCCATGATGTTAGCCGTGAGCCTTCATCGCTCTTCAGGGAACTTAATTAGCGACCAAACAGTCAGAAACCGCTTGCATGAAGTGAACCTTCATTCCCGAAGACCGCTACGGGTACCACCTATAGCAATGCACAATCGTAGGACTCGATATCAATGGGCTCTTGAACACAGAAATTGGACAGAAGAACAATGGCGTTTCGTGTGCTTTTCTGATGAGTCTCGTTTTGGTATGAGGCCGGATACAAGACGTATACGACACTGGAGAACCCCTGGACGCCAACAGCGATTAAAATCCTGCCAGGAAGTCCATCCTTATAGTGGTGGAACCATCATGGTATAGGCGGGTATTTCGATCGGCGGAAGAACTGAGTTGATTTGGATCAGAGGCAACCTCAACGCTCAAATTTATGCTGAGACGGTTGTATCAGACGTCATCGTTCCTCTACAAGTGCATATCGGTCCCTTATTTCAGTTAATGCATGATAATGCACGACCGCACACCGCAAGAGTTGTAAGACAGACTCTCGCCGCAGCTAACATCAATGTCCTGCCCTGGCCTGCTCAGTCGCCAGACTTGAACCCGATTGAGCATGCATGGGATATTCTTCAGAGAAGAGCTCTGCCGAATATGGAGGGTATCCAGTCGCAAGAAGACCTTTTTTTGTTGTTGCAACGAACATGGGCGGCCATTCCACAGCGTGATTTGGATGAACTCATTTTGAGTATGCCAAACCGATGTTCTTGTGTTGTTAGTGTTCGCGGTAGAAACACGGATTATTAATTGTTTAAGTTACCCAATAAAATTAAAAAAAAAACTGTTATTTCAGTCTTTTTTTCGAACTTTAATGTTAGTGGTTCAAATGTCAAAAATCCCTTTATTAGGAAAATGGCAATTTTTTTTACTAATGCAAAGGTGACTTGGTTTATCGTTACTGTAGACAAACGAAAACATTTTATTTGATCAATCCTTAAAGAAAATTTTAATGAATATCAATCAGGAGAAAAGTTATTGCAAAAATATATGTTGATCCCTAGACACTTTTGATGTGTGTAGTTTAGATTTAAGTTTTATTTTTAATAAAGATGTTTAATTTTCACAATAAATATAAAAGTTTTCATTGTAGGTAGTAAAAAAAAGTAAGTTTACAGTCTCTGAGGATTATCGACATGCAAGTCGACTCGATTTGTTCGAATGAGATTAACAGTTTTCCGCTGATGCCGTTTTAAAAGCTCGTTTTATAAATAAAGTGATGGTTAAAAAAAATTATATTTTGTTAGAATTCCTCTAATGTCGATTTCTTTGACTCATAGGATATAGGTATATATTTTTCATTATTACCTAAAGCACCTAAAGATGGGTTGTTCCATCCATCATATCGGACACGTTTTAGGGTTCATTATTAAGGATACCCTGGGACAGTCCCTGAAGGCAATTCATTTGTGTCCGCGGCTGTTTAATTAAATTATTCTTTTAAGTATTGCTTTGGTAAATCTTATAAGAAACAGTGACAGTAAACCTTTGGGAACGTGCGCATAATTACGATGGTTATTATCAAATAACATTTCACTTCATTTTTATCACAGCCACTAGAACAGCGTATGTAAGATATATTGTATGTAGTATATTTATGTGTAAATATGTATAGTGTGTAGTATATGTATTATTGTGTACATATTTGTATGTATAATAATATGTTTTATAATATCATAGAATAAGTTTATTTTATTTTTATTTAAAATTAAGTTTTATATTTGAGCCCTTTGCACCTACCTCTTAATCAAAATTCTCTGTATTGTCCCAAAGGTTAGCTGCTAGAGAATGATTAAGCACGCCCCTTGTACATAGTGTAATAAAGATTTTAAATAAATAAATAAAAACACACAGAGTTCTAGACTTCCACTGTTGCAGATCGGCCTTCCAGAACACATATCTGGAGAAGTTGGTCTACACTCAAAATAATATTTGTTGGATCATAATCAAATAACTTCAGTTCTTGGGCACTGCCTTCTGATATAGTATTTCTGCGTCCCTAATTTTAAACATTGTAATACCAAACTTACATGACAAACAGTGCACATTCGTTAATTTGACAAAATAGTGTTTTTTTTTCTTAAATAAATCTATTATAAGGTTTGCGACTAAAGAACGAGAATGTGGCTCCTGGACTTGACTATTTGCTACTTACAATTGGCAAGTAGGCTTCTTGGGAAGTTATATCGCCGGAGTTCTTTGAAGAGTTTGCACCTGGTGAAGATCCTGGCGTGACCCTGCGAGCTGGCCAGCAGGGCCGCCGCAAACAAAGTCATCAGGTCCACTCGTCTCACCATTCTGGAACAATCTACATTATTACCACTGTTATATGATCAGAAACGGGTTCAAGACATACAGCTTTATTTTTTATTTAAAATACTTTTTTGCACAAAGTACAAAGGCGGAATTAATCTATCAAGTAAAGTCTATCATGGATCTAATAATAATACTATAATATATAAAAGGTAATTTAATAGTATAATTATATACTTTTCATATACATATGCGAGAGGAATTCCAGCAAAATCTTTGCACCTAAGTGAAAAATTGTGCTTAAGCAGGTCTGCAGGAAAGACCATTTATGGAAAGAGCTTCCAAGACGGCATCAATGGAATAACAGTATTTGGTAGGGAGAGGAGAAGAATGGTAGATGGTGAGAGAGATGGTGACTTAGTTGTATGAACGCATTCCTTAACACCCTAAAAAGATGGGTTCGAACCCCGGCATTTACCAATGAGTAATACACTTTTCTGACATAGGTTTACAATACATCCGTTCCCGTGCCTCGGAGAGCTCGTTAAGCCTTCGATCCCGGTTCCACTAATACCATCTTGTGGAATCGCTAAACAATTACATTAAAAAAAAATAACATGAGACCCTCGCCACCTGCCTGGCCAGCAGCCCCTAGACACAGGGGCATAGACCTCTACTGATAGAGATAGTCCTTTCGAAAATTTCAGGAGAATTTGGTCTACACTCGCCACACTGGCCAGACGGGTTGGCGAGGATTTTTTTAATGACAATTTATTAACAATTCAACAAGTTGGTATTCGTGGAACCGGGACCGACGCATATCCATATCATCTAATTCTCGATAATAATCTTCATCATGAGCCTGGGTCTCTCCACAGCTGGATATATGCCTCCTTCAACACACAGCACGCGACCTTTTATCCAATCTCCATTAGCGACCTTTTTCAGGTCATCTTCCATCTGGCGGGGGATCGTCCCACTCTGCGTCTACCCGTATTTCTTTCTTCATTATCGCCCCTAGAACACAGCGTCCTAGACCTCCACTGCTGGAGATGAGCCTTCCAGAACATATAACTGGAGAATTTGGCCTACACTCGCCACGCTGGCCAGACGGGTTGGCAAGGATTTCTTTCTTACTTGTTACAAATGCTGGTGGAAGTAATATGTACATGATACAGTGAGTGCATATCCTAAATAATATGAGAAGTAGATATGTAGAATCCAAAAACTTTGCGAGATGCTGAAGCAAAGTTTTCCTTTATGTTTGCGAATAATTAGAAATGCATCGCGCGAAGTAAAGCTTGTAACGACAGCAAAATCCTTTTACATTATAATTTTAACTTATTTATTTTTATTTTAGAACGTACTAGGATCTGAGAATCTACGATTGAGGTATTTGTTATTAGTCTAAATGTACGAGTACCGATGTCTCCCGAAGGAGAGCTGAAGTAGTCGAATCTAAACATATTCTTTTTATTTATTTTATTTTATTTTTATTTAAAAACTTTATTTCTTTGTTAACAAAAGGCGTATGTAATGCCGATTGGCATTCTCTTACCATCAACCTTCGGGACATTGTATCAATTATGGTAGGGTTATAAAACAAACATAAAATAAAGAATATTTAAATAATTTTGATGTTAATTTAAATAACGTACTTATAACTAAATTATTAAATACATAATTTTAATACTTAAATTACATAATAATAATACATATACAATACATACATAAACTACTTAAACGTATATACATACACAGAAACTAATATTTATATTGTACAACTACATTACAATAACAATGAGAAAAGAAACGAATTGTAAATATTTATTGCATCTTTAAAAAGTGTGAATATACTTATCTATTAAATACACTTCTGTTGGGTGCCTGACGGATACTAAGAGGTAGGCTGTTCCATAATGTCACAGCTACGACTGAGAAGGAATTTGAAATGGAGTTAGTGTGATGTGAATGTAATATTTTTTGCATCTGTTCCTAGATTTATAATTTTCATGTTTCATGTTGTTTTCACTATGGATAGAGTGGTTTTTAAGAAAGGTATATAATTAGTTAAGTTTTTGATTTTCTCTCTTGTCACTGTCAGAGAATTCCTTAGGGGCAATATTATTAATTTTTGAATTTAGAATATATTGTTCTGCTTGTTTAAAAAATAAAGTATTAATTAGTTTTTTTAAGGAGCTTGTCTAATGGTCAGTAGAAGCTTGGTTCACTGGCGAGCAGCCGATATGGTAAATTAATCTGAATATCTGCTGGCAGTGTGGGATGGGATTTTGAGTTGGTTGTTATGAGAAGAACAAAGAAGGTCGTGCGAATCACAAATAAATTCAAAGTGTTGCCTTAAAAAGTAGTAAGTAATTAAAAATATTATTTTTGCTAACCGTACTGTTCATTATGTAACTGTTCCCGTATTTCTACGGCGAAATGCAGGTTGTATTTAAAATATCTTTAAACCACAATAAAGTTGTTAATATTCGGAAATTCGGTACTTCTTCAAAACATACGAGGCTTGGAAACTGCATCTTGGGTAGTTGTTCGTTGGAATATTGTTATTACATTTAGGTATAGGTTTAGAACATAATGTCTTTGTTATACATATTATAAAACAAAGTCTTCCGCCGCGTCTGTCTGTCTGTGTGTTTGCGATAAACTAAAAAACTACTGCACTGATTTTCATGCTGTTTTCACTATGGATAGAGTGGTTCTCAAGAAAGGTATATAATTTGTTAAGTTTTTGTATACATTAACGATATTTGTTGGAGGTGTCACAATCAAAAGCATTCAACGTAAACGCTGAAAGGATATATACCTTTGAGATATAACAAAATAATGTAT
Source organism: Tinea semifulvella (assembly GCA_910589645.1). Taxonomy (NCBI): domain Eukaryota; kingdom Metazoa; phylum Arthropoda; class Insecta; order Lepidoptera; family Tineidae; genus Tinea; species Tinea semifulvella. Next base: position 6,456,974 of record OU342604.1, read on the forward strand.
GGTTAAATTGTGTATCTTATATTGGTCTACAGTGTAAAAGTAAAAAATCAAAATAAAAAACAAAATTAGTTTTTATTTGTCACAAAAATAAGAGATAAAAAAATGTAAAATATAGTTACAAAATAAAACAAAGATATTTCGACAAAAGGGTCTATGGTTAAGAAAATGGTGTTGGAAGCAGGTTCTAACAACCTCTGTTATATTACCATAGCCGACATTAAAATTTAGTGGAACAGTAATATAAATACAAGTAATAAAAAAATAATAAAACAAAATTTATTAAAAATAAAGATAAAATAAAACAAATAAAAAAAACAAGAAAAATAATAATTAAAAAACAGAAACCTAGACGGGAGCTGCCCCAGTCTGTCTCACAAGCAGCCATGCTGCACACATTTTACGGAAAGTGGGTAACGTTGTAACTATCGCGTCCCGAACGGGCGGTGGATGATCAAGGTTAAACAAAAGACCTCTGTGTCTGAAGGAACGTTTGTACGACTTGTAGTCAAACTTATTATGTAAATAGTCAGGACATATTCAGACCGCCTCCGTGGTCTAGTGGTAACAAACATTGCCGTAAACTCGGGAGGTCGTGGGTTCGATTCCCACCGGGGGCAAGTTGTACATTGTATAATTTGTCTCGGTCTGGGTGTTTATATGTATAATATGTATATATTTACAAAAAAAAAGTATAATATGTAGTTTATCAACCATCTAGTTTCCGTAACACAAGCCTCGCAGCTTACCACGGAAATTAGATGGCGCTGTGTGATTGTCTGGAAATATTTATTTATTTATTTATTTATTTATTTATATGATATCATAAGGATAACATACTATATCCATGTTAATACTAAAAAAAAATGGGCAATTATAAAGCAGTAATTGGAAAGCTATTTACACAAATACGATATTAATCCTTATATTTTTAAATACGTTGGCTTGACCATTTCATGAAGATTATTTTGTCCCTTTACACCAAGCAAATTAAATTACCTTAGGAGATATTGCAAAATCAAATTAATGCACATCGAAATTAATTTCGTGTCGCCGTTTACACGGGCAAAGCCGGGTAAAACAGCTAGTGATTAAATACAACAGAGAAAAGATACACTATAATATTTATTTATTTAATTATTTATTTCACAAAGACAAAGGCTAGACATTATAATGCCGCTAGACATTCTATCCTAGCCAACCATTTGGATGATCACTTAATTAAAATATACATGTAGGTGCAAAATTGAATTAAATTCTACGGTTCAAATATATTGTTATACACTTATATATACCGCATAAAGTTGTATGCTCTTACTTTAGACTAATGTGTAGGTAATGTAAAGGTTTTTAACATGTTAACATTTTTGATGAAAATACAAATTGAATAAAAACATATCTACGAGTATGTATGTGTAAAATTTAAATTTGAGTTATTTAAAAAAAAAAGTTATAAATGAATCAGCATAATAAATACGATGAATATAATAATAATAAAATTCTTTATTGCACACAAAATATACAATATAAAGTGTTGTACATAGGCGAACATAATACCATGAAGGTATTCTCTACCAGCTAACCTTTGGGAGAGTGAGAGATTAATATTATGGGTGCAGAGTGTGAAAATGGAAATAATATAGTAAAAACCAGAATTAAAATATGTAAATAAATACAATATATACATTTATAATACTATAATACCTAACAGAAAAATAATAATATATAATTAAGATAAATACATAAATAATTATATATATATACATATATAGGTACTAATAATATGTCAGGTGATTAGAATTCGTTTTGCTTTATATATGATATCTATTAAAGTACACACATCAAAAGTGTCTAGGGATCAACATATATTTTTGCAATAACTTTTCTCCTGATTGATATTCATTAAAATTTTCTTTAAGGATTGATCAAATAAAATGTTTTCGTTTGTCTACAGTAACGATAAACCAAGTCACCTTTGCATTAGTAAAAAAAATTGCCATTTTCCTAATAAAGGGATTTTTGACATTTGAACCACTAACATTAAAGTTCGAAAAAAAGACTGAAATAACGGTTTTTTTTTTAATTTTATTGGGTAACTTAAACAATTAATAATCCGTGTTTCTACCGCGAACACTAACAACACAAGAACATCGGTTTGGCATACTCAAAATGAGTTCATCCAAATCACGCTGTGGAATGGCCGCCCATGTTCGTTGCAACAACAAAAAAAGGTCTTCTTGCGACTGGATACCCTCCATATTCGGCAGAGCTCTTCTCTGAAGAATATCCCATGCATGCTCAATCGGGTTCAAGTCTGGCGACTGAGCAGGCCAGGGCAGGACATTGATGTTAGCTGCGGCGAGAGTCTGTCTTACAACTCTTGCGGTGTGCGGTCGTGCATTATCATGCATTAACTGAAATAAGGGACCGATATGCACTTGTAGAGAAACGATGACGTCTGATACAACCGTCTCAGCATAAATTTGAGCGTTGAGGTTGCCTCTGATCCAAATCAACTCAGTTCTTCCGCCGATCGAAATACCCGCCCATACCATGATGGTTCCACCACTATAAGGATGGACTTCCTGGCAGGATTTTAATCGCTGTTGGCGTCCAGGGGTTCTCCAGTGTCGTATACGTCTTGTATCCGGCCTCATACCAAAACGAGACTCATCAGAAAAGCACACGAAACGCCATTGTTCTTCTGTCCAATTTCTGTGTTCAAGAGCCCATTGATATCGAGTCCTACGATTGTGCATTGCTATAGGTGGTACCCGTAGCGGTCTTCGGGAATGAAGGTTCACTTCATGCAAGCGGTTTCTGACTGTTTGGTCGCTAATTAAGTTCCCTGAAGAGCGATGAAGGCTCACGGCTAACATCATGGCGGTTATTGTTGGAGTTCTTCGAGCTGTGATTTGAATGTATCGGTCTTGTCTCCGTGTGGTGCAGCGATACCGTCCTCCATGGCGCTCAGCCACGGTACCAGTGGTTCGGTAACGTGTCCAAAGTCGACTGATAACACTCTGACTTGTATTCAGAGCTAAAGCCACAGTACGTTGCCGGGAACCAGCTTCTATCATTCCCACGGCTCTGATCATTTCTTCCCTGCTTAAATGACGTCGCCGCTCCATAATAACGTTGGTTTTAATCAGTAGTAGGGAAACAGTAGCACTAATAATGTCTTCAATGCGTCTTATGTTTTTATAGGGAAAATATTGACAGCTGATTTTCATCTTTTACTCGAATTTGATTGACAGTTCCTGTTTTAAATTATGAAATGCACCAAAAAGGATCCATATAAATTTATAAAATCATAAATTTATTACAAAGCCACATCTCAATCACAAGAAATCCGCATAAACATGCTTGATCCCTAGACTTTTTTGATGTGTGTATTTATATACCTATATAATAAATATGTCAATATAACAAATAGCATTTAAGAAACAATGTTTTTCCAACTACATATATACAAGTATGTTATTGTTAAGATAACAATGAGTAATAAATGGTACTGAAGCGAAGTGAGAAGCTAAAATACGATGAAAAACCATTATGCACTACATCTGTACCTTGTAAGTCTTAAACGCGCTTAACTTGGGAGCTAGAGGTATTGATTACGGCTGACTGGTCTCGCGTATTTGTCCACAGCTCCGTACAATTTCTCAGATACGTACTCCATTAAGACATTGGCTAACATTTCAAATGCAATATTGAATTTCTTGGTCAATTAAATTATTATATTACTGACTGTAGAGACCTATGTATGTATGTACTGACCTTTTCATATGCATATAGTTGCCGTGTAAACGGCTCGGCGCCGTTCAGTACTAGCTCATGACCATGGACATTATTTTGTCTCATTCCTGTTTTGATAAGCCGCGATGGTCTAATCTGTGTGAATTTTAATAATTGGTAAATTTTAAATGTTTTGTTTTGTTTCGTTACGGAATTACTGTTGGGCCGTGGATGCGACGTGTGTAGATACATTAGCTCCATCTCACATCCAGGCGACTTCGTCAGGCGCGGGAAGTGCGGCTTTTTCTGCGGAGAACCTCAAATTGCGCAAATACGCTAACCTTGGTATCGGTTACGAATTTGCGCCGTTTGGGGTCGAGACGATGGGCCCATGGGGACCGTCAGCGAGGCGCTTGGCCAAGGAGTTGTCAAAGCGGCTGACAGAAAGGTCTGGAGACAGGAAGGCTGGCAATTATTTCTGCCAACGTATTAGCCTCGCTATACAGAGGGGAAATGTTGCCAGTCTCCTTGGGACTATCTCGGATGGGACGTCTCTAGAAGACATTTTTTATTTATAGTTTAGTTTATTTTTAATTTTATTATTTAGGTATTTACATTTAATGTACTATAATTAACTCCGAATAATATTACCGTTATTTTGTTTCGTTTAGTTTAGTTTCGTATTGTTTTGTTTTGTACAACTAAAAACTATCTATGAAGATAAAAAAAAACATTAGGTACTTGCCAAACCTAATTTAAATATAAATTGTGTCCGCGCGATATAGTGGCAAGAACGCTGTCCGCATTTCCTAGACTAGATAAATCGATATGCTGATTATCTGAGCAAGGAAAGTACCAGCCCCCTTGTCACTGTAGCAGATAATTAGATAAGGGGTGATATTTTTTAAAAATGTTATGGCGCATAAATTCTACGAGCCTAGAGTTTCTAAAGCAACCGTCTCATTTACGTGTCTTTGATTATATATAGAACGTATTTGCGCTGCTTGCCAGACTCTGCGCTTTCGGCTGCAGCTGAACCCGTCTTTGGCTGCGTCAGCGTCATACCATCACTTCTCTTGCCATCATCATAGACTATTCCAGTGTGTTCCAGAATAGCTGGAACCTGCATATTGGCAAGAGTCCATTTTATGGTTTCATTTTGGGAGCCATGAAAGCAGAGAAGACAAATTTCTAAACATTCCATGGATTCACAATCCGGGTGCCGGGTCCATCGTGTGTGGGTAAGAGATGAGAAGAATTGTGTCTCAGGCTTGCGACCGACAATAGGCTGATTACAAATACTGTATGAATTCGTTAATGCCGTCTTGGAAGCTCTTTCCATAAATGTAATGACGGCAGGCCTGCTTCAGCCCAAATCTTTCAGTAAATATGTTTCTGGAACTCGTCACGCACCAACTTCCACTGCGTAAAGCTGAGTATTGAATCCGTTCTAGATAAATAATAGTAAATATAAAAGATGTATTGTGTATAATTATTTTAAAAGTAGAAATAATATCCGTCCGCAATTTTTCCGGTTATTATGAAAGTCCATGGAACAAATGCGTGTAAATTGCTCCCGTGTGCCCGCTAGACCGGAATGTGTCGAACGGTGAAATTTTTCAACGAATTTGTACAGTACTCAATAATTTCTCGTTCAATCATCGGCAGAGCCGGTCAGTGCAAAAGTTTTGCCGAATGTAAATGCAAATTGGACGTGTAGACCAATTTAAACCCTTCGCATACCAAATGCCTACATCTCATGGTAACTTGACGTCATTAAATCAAATTAAAATATCATCTGTGAACTGGCAATTCGTCCTAATTGTTCATGACAAAGAAAAAAAATGTTTTAGAGTTAAATTGTTGGTTCAAAAAAATACGTACTTTCATACACGTCATCTAATCTGTGAACCGGCAAATAGACCGACATATCTTAACTTAAAAAAAAAACTGACGTAAATTAATTTTTATTCAGACCTATTTTTTAAAACTTATAATTATTTTATATAAATGCAGTCCGCGTGAAATGGTGGAATAAACGCTGGCTGCACTTCCCCGCTGGAATGCAATGCTGATTATTTGAGCGAAGAAAGAGCCAGCCCTCTTGTCACCGGTGGAGAAAAAAAAACAACAACATGACGTATCGTTGTTTTTTTTTAAATATAATAATATGGTTTCTGACCACCCCGAAAGGGAAACGGTCGTGATGATGCTTTGAAAGCTTATTGAAGACGGCTTATTTTTTTCCAATACCTCCAACAAATATCGTTAATGTATACAGAATTATATATGAAAACCTTCGTCGAGAACTAATTTTATGGTACTCCATACTCAACCGATGTCAATAAAGTATTTATTACTCAAAATAAGTGTGTTCGGGCTATCTGTGGAGTTGGACCATTTGACTCTTGTAGACCCTTATTTAAAAAGCTAAAATTATTAACATTGGCTTCAATGTATATGCTTGAAATGGGAATATTTGTCAAAAAACAATCTAATCTCTTTAAAAAATATAATACTTGTACCAAATTTGTACTTAGAGATTATACCCGACTAATCTACCCAAGATGTGTAAATGAATATTACAGCAGAAACTGCCACATAATGTGCATTAGAGTATATAATAAATTTCCTAGAGACATACGAGAGTTACCTATAAAACATAGCTATTGCGTTAAAGAAAATTTTAGCATGCAAATTTTGACATTAACATTGTATTCCAATAAATTGACAAGAACAATATTAAATGTTAACTATATATAAATAAATATCTATTGACATAAGCATATTGTATACCCATGGGCAGATTGCAACATCATGACACGTACATACAACTGTAATTAGAATAAGCAATCTATACAATAAAGAATTTTGAATTTTAAATTTTTCAACCACTCACTATTGGTGAAAACAGAATGAAATTAGATGAGTTTATCACGAACAGACAGAGACGCGGCGAAAGAATTTGTTTCATAATATGTAATGATAGTGATAAATATATTTGCACGCTAGCATAAACAAAAGTTGAAATATTATTACTAGATTACCTTTCAGTGCGATTTACGTGCGAACCCGCGACACGTCTTGTACCGAATGGCCCAGTGGATGTTGCAATATTTCGCACGTCCTGTAGCCTATTATGCATTTATTCACTTACGCAATAAAACTGGTAAACGACCTCTTAGGCTGAATCTCCACTAGAAAAAATAAAAAATAATAATAATATTAATCCCCGTCAACAATTCCATCATTAATAAGCCTTCTCACAACTCATACTCTTTAGGGGGAAACGGGGAATATGTGTTATGGTATTTACCTTCTGACAGGAGTTGCATTCGCTTTTCGTAACTACAAACAGGACATAGGTTAATAATAATAATAATAAAATGTATAAAGAGTGCAGAAAAAGGACTCCGTATGAATGCGAGAAAAACCAAGGTGGTGTTTGAAAGAAGAAGAATGACAACTAAAATGATAAAGATTGATAATGAAACTCTAGAATAAGTAAATAAAATTATATATCTGAAATTATATATATGGGAAGTGTGATAGGGATGTTGAAAGAAGAGTGAACGCTGGTAATAGTGTTAACGGTGCCCTGGGGCCACTGATGACCAGTCGAAATGTCATTGCTAAAGCTAGATTCGCTTTACACAATACCATACTGGTAGGTACCAACACTTATATATGAAAGTGAGACGTGGATATGTCAGAATACGCATAAGAGTAGAGTTATTGCAGTAGAAATGAGGTCGTTGCGTAGGACATTGCGGCGTCACATTGAAATAAGCAAAAGGTTATTAAATACAGCATAGGGACAAAAATAATGAAAGGCATGCTTTGATGGTTAGAGTGAAGAGAGATTGACGAACAAGATATATAATGCGAAAGTTAAAAGATAAAAGAGGCTCCGACAGACCAAGACTTAACTATCACGGTCAAATAAATAAAACAATAGCTGAAAGTGCATTAAAAAGCCATTGAAACCAAAGGGTGTATGAAGAGGTTGATGAATGTCGAAGAAGCGAAAGAGGTATGTCGTGATCGTGACAAGTGGTGCTCAATTCTCTCTGCCTACCCCGCAAAGGGATTTATCATAAAGATATGTATTCAATACAATTCTTTATTCGTAACACAACATATAAAATATAAAATATGCACATAGGCGAGCATAATACCATGAAGGTATTTTCTACCTCCTAACCTTTGGGAGAGTGACAGAAGTATATTATGGGTGCAAAGTAAGAAAAATGAACACAAATAGATTACAATATAATAAAATTAATAAATATATGGGTACGTAGGTAAGTTATATATATGGGTAAGGTTTAAACATGAATACATTCACTTTAACATTTTTGCAAATAAAAACCCAAGGTTTAAAGTCCCGCATTGTTTTGCTTGCTCTTAGTAAAGGCACTTATCAACACTATAAAGATGTCCTTTCATACAAAAGCGGTAATTTTCACTGCCTCTACAAACAATACACCGCAAAAAGGATAGCGAGAAATGTACGTCAGAGTGGTCGTACTCACGTCTTTAGCTTCATATCAACCTTCAAAATGCTTAGAAAAGAGTTTGTGCCAAAACGAATTAATTCACGAGATTATTAAAGTTGTATTATAGTCATATACACTTAAGGAATATAAATTATTAAAAGATCTTTGTGGTAATCTTTTGTCAAATTTGTATTGACAAGTAATCATTTTAGTGACAGTGCCTTACTATCGTTTGTGACAAATTTAACGTCCTACCTGTGAAAAATACTTGTATCTTCTGGATCTTGGTACCTTTAATTAGAAAATATTCGTTGGTAGAGTATTTAAAGATATTTTTCTCTGTTATAAATATTTTGCAATTTTTTATTATACGAATATATATATATATATTGTTAAATATAATTATGTATGTATTATTATTTATATGTATTGGTGTTGTATTTATATATAATGATTGCATATGTAGTGTATACTGATAAGGAAACAGTCTCGTATATAGTATATATATAATTTAGTATTTAAGTCTATATTTATCTCTTTTACACATTTTTATTTTATTTTACACATACCTCACACAACAAATGCTCTAAATTCTCCCCACGGTTGACTAGTAAAAATGTCTAGCAGCATTTAGGCTGAGTTGCACCAAAATTTAATATCTGTAATTGTAACGATTAAAGTTAAAAATGGCGGAATGAATCATATTTATTTTAAAGGTCAGTCGTTAGCTGGTACAATCGACGTCGTTTTTGCCATTAATCCTAAGCATTAAGCCTAAGTGTGCATTTGTACCTAGCGCATATTTTTTTTTTAATAAGTTAATAAAGCAAGATTTGGTCCCGCTATCATCACGACTACCGCAAAGGGAGACCCTAACTTTTTACCAGTCGCAGCCTCATATCCTAAATCATACGGCAAAATGAGACTGCCCTTCGGTAAAACACTGTTTGCTTAAACTGTACCATGAACCACATATGAAGCTACACAACATATTTATAATTACCATATATATTTTTTTACTATATTTAAATTTTAATTGCAATTTATATAATGGGCGACTTAACGCAGCTAGACATTATCTGATAGCCAAACCTAGACAACGTGGAACGTTTTAAATGCGAGTAAAATTAAATCATATTTAATAATTAATAATTTATTTATAAATTATTAATTATTACTATGAATAATAAATAAAAATAAACTAAAAATAATATCATGACCTAATTTAAATATTAACAGGATTTCAGAAACGCGGTGTGGTGGCAAGAACGCTGGCTGCATTTCCTCGCTGAATTAATATACTGATTCTCTGAGCGAGGAATGAACATGTCCTCTTGTTACCAGACAATTAAAAAAAAATACTATACATGTAAAATTACTAAACTACATACTAATATAAACATTTATAAACACATACGTAACGTCGAAATACGAAAAATGGCAAGTATAAAATAAAGCATAGGCACAAAAATAAGGAAAAGCATGCTACGATGGTTCCGTTCAAATTTCGGTTCAAATCAAATCGAATCGAATCGTATCGAATCAAATCGAATCAAATCAAGTCAAGTCAAGTCAAGTCAAGTCAAGTCAAGTCAAGTCAAGTCAAGGCAAGTCAAGTCAAGCCAAGCCAAGCCAAGCCAAGTCAAGTCAAGTCAAGTCATACACAGGCTAATGATGATTGTCAAAATACGACGATGATGAGATGGGCGGATGATCAAAAGATTAAATCCTGCTTCGAATAAAAAAAATAAGACTCAATTTACCACTGACCTGGATAATTTCACGTGTGGCTTTATTATGCCTTTGGTCCCATGTCATATACACGCTCAAGGGCTTGACATATGGGAAACCAACGTCCAAATATACCAAGCGTAGTCTAAAGAGTAAAGTTGATTTTATACCTAAAACAAACTAATCGGAGTAAAGTAATTTTATTTAATATAAAATTACATAATAAGATAAAATAATTTATTGTAAAATCACACATTTATTCTAAGTAAATTAATATACATTAAGTATAAATTATAAACTACCTAAATAATAAATTTAAAAATAAACTAAACTATAAATAAAAAATGTATTATTAATAAAAAAATAATTGCCAGCCTTCCTATCTCCAGACCCCTTTGACAACTCTTTAGCCAAGCACCTCGCTGACGGTCCCCATGGGCCGATCGTCTCGGCGCAAATTCGTAACCGGTACCAAGGTTGGCGTACTTGTGTAATTTAAGGTTGTCCGCAAAAAACGCCGCTCTCCCCGCGCCTGACGATGTCGCCTGGATGTGAGATGGAGTTAATGTGTCTACGCACGTCGCATCCCACACCAGAGACCTGCCAAGTTTTCACGGCCCAACAGTCATTCCATTGGGTCTCTTGCCATCTCTTCGCAGATGGTTCTAAGATTGCGGGTACACCAGTAGTGACCAGGAGCTCTTCGGATGATGTCGTTCAGAGCCGCGTGATAAGGAATGCGGCCAGCACTTCTAGCACAAGAAAGCCCGTGGTGTCCGAGATGAACGACTGGTTCTCCGCATCGACACTGGACAGTTCGGGCTCCGAGACGAAGGCACACATTAAATGTCATACATAAAATAACATTTTTTTTTTTTTTTTTTTCAGAACAATCTTAAAAATATTAGTAAGAGTAACTTCGCTTCACTGATACGTAAAAGATGCAACAATAGAAGAAACTGAGGTGAAAAACAAATGTCTTCTCTAAACAATAAGTTTAAATTAAAAAATCATCAACTCTGACTACACGTGCAATAAATAACAAAAATCACAATGATCGATGTTAAAATTGCATTAAAAAAAAACTCTAGATTCAAAAATTGGTCATAAAAAAGATTTAGCGATTTAGCAATTTGTCCCCAATGTATATCAGGGCTTTGTTTGGCGTTGTGAGCTACAAATATTTTATTAGTTCTCACAGGACCCTCCTGTGGGCACAGGATGTCCCTTTGTTGCCCTTTTACAATGAGATTTTGTGGCTTTCGTTCTGGACAAACCTGACCATAAATTGGCCGATTCGTATATTGTCTTAGATTAAATATGTTTAATTAATTACGCGGTTTATAAGTTTGATGGTTTACAAATTAAAGGACGCTTAGAAGGAAAGGTGTAAAATTCGAGTATACGATTAATCTTAACGTGCAATTAAACCAGCTTGTATTCGGCAAATTAGACCCTAAAAGCTATGTATATTTGTAAGTTGTATATGTATGTTTATTATTGTGTATGTATTAGTATATTTATATTTATAAGTAGATTATAAAATCAAAATAATTTATTTTCATTGGTTCTCTCAAAACAACTTGGATACAGTCAGAACTAATTAAATCAATACAATTTTCAAAACATATGTACCAATCAAAGTGGATGTAATGTGTAATGTTCGGACCGTAAACAGGCAATAGTCCATATTTATGTATGCTATGCACAACATTATTGCTACAAGTAAAACTAACTAACTTAGAAACTACTTAAATAAGATCGTGGCTGTAAAGAGGCCGTGTCAGTTTACATTCTAAATACTTAATAATTATGATGTAAAGAAAATATATTTATATATAGTTTTATATTGTTTGTGGTCTGTAATTTATAGTGCAAATATTAGAAAGGGTTCCAAAATGAAATCTAGAAGGTTTGCACTTATTATGAGACTTAAAAAGTGACAAAAAAACAGTCGAAATGACAGTTGAATGGCCGCCATGAAAATTTTAAATATAGCAGATCCGTCACTGTTCTACGATCATGACGATATATACATATGTCAGATAATTTATAAATATATAAAACAAAAAAAATAATATATATATATAAGTAAGTTTATTATATAACCATTTTAGTTTTCTATGATGCGACAAAAGATCATTGTGTGGTTAATAGGATACGTTGTATTTATTTATTTTATTTATTAAAAACTTTATTATTAAATAGAAAAAGCGTATGTAATGCCTCTTAGCATTCTCTTACCACCAACCTTCGGGACAAGAAATCGAAGTTTAGGCATGGCAAAATAAAAAAATACACAAAAAATAAAATAAAAATAATTAAATCACGTATAGTACTAGTTAAATTTAAATATACGATAAACATCATAAAAATAATAATACTTAAACTACATAAATAATTATATTCTTACATACACTACATAGACTAGATCAGCGGTTCTCAAACTTTTTTTTTGACGGAACCCTTTTTGAAAGCAAAATACTTGATGGAACCCTACAATAAAACAATAGTTTTTAAGTGTATTTTTTATTAATAAGCACAATAAAAGTACAATGTAACAGTTACTAATTATTAATTACTTTACCATGTACATGGCAAGTACAATAATAAAAAATATAAAAAAAGTAAGAAATCTAACTAATGGGAGGTAAGAAACTGTTTTTTTATTTTTCACCAATTGATTGATATCAGGTTTGATATGATAGTTGAAGTATAGGCGCGGCGGGCGGAGTCAAAAGGAGAGTCGTTCGAGAGGTGTTTTGATTTTTTTTTCTAAATTCTTGCGGAACCCCTACAGGGGTATCGTGGAACCCTAGGGTTCCGCGGAACACACTTAGAGTATAGCTGGACTAGATAACTAATTATATACATACACTACGTAAACGGGAAATATATACTTATATACACAATAATATGCCAACTACAATACACTTACTACAACGTATGTGTGATTATCTAAGAAAATAGACTAACGTTATGCTTAATGTAAATAAACTGGCAACATTAAATTTTTAATCCATGTTTTTAGAACTAGATTACTCGTATAGTGTATGTTTACACTGCCTGTATACAGCGGATATTTAGAATGAAGTCAAGTTACGGACATTAGTTATAATCAATGGGCGATCTTGGAATCGTTATTTGGAGTTTTATGTTACTTTTATAACACCTTTATTCACTCTTATACGCTATTATGTCCGTAACAGACAAAATTTTATGTAACTATTAAAGCTTCTGTATACTGCTGCGTTAAACAGCTCTGTCGTTTTTCGAAAACCAGAGGATTTATTTATTAAACTTTTTAAACTTTCGCGCACATTCATAATAGATTTTTATAATATTAACGGGTCTTTACGCGATTTACCTTAGAGACATATTTCTCCCGACGTTTCAGCCAAGTTGCATTGGCCGTGGTCACGGGTCGACTGAAGCTATGCGGTGTAGTCTCGTACATACTGGGCGGCAGATGTAAACCTACCCACTTATCACATTTAAAAGTTTTTAGAAATCACGACACACGACACTTACAATATCCTTGGCGACACCGGGCGATTTTTCCCGGCGTCGAAACCTATTGTTTACTGGATTCCACGATGAAGATAGCTTATAACCCCCCTCTCGATTGAAATTTTTGTGTTTCTTTATTTCGATCGCTTCACGTACTATTCGAGGGTAATAGTGACAATCGATGGAAAGTATCTTTGGGTCATGCAGCTCAATCCAATGGTTTGTGCCACTATCCATTAGGTGTTCTGCTATTGCTGACTTGTTTAATTGGCAGTTTTTTACAGCTGCTAAATGTTCCTTGACCCTCTCGGCTATTGTGCGCTTAGTTTGCCCAATATATGAACTCCCACAGCTGCAGTCCACTTTATATACGCCAGGCGTTTGGAAAGGAATGACATCTTTCAAAATATTTCAAAGATACTTTCCACCGATCGTCGATTATTTATTCGTAGGAAAATTTACAGCTTTTACAATATTATTCTTCATTTATGTCTAACTCTTTTGTAGTTGTTGCTACTAATTTGTGGAATAATCTACCTGTTAACATTCGGCAAGCAAGTACCAGAATATTATTCAAAAAACTGGTGTTTTCACACCTCCACACAGCGTTAGTAAGTAGTATATATATATATGTATGTTTATGTATAATAATATGTATTAGTATTTAGTGTATCGATATTATAATATTTATTACATATATATTGTAAGTAAGAATATATTAATTTGATGTTAATTTAAATAGTTATTTATTTCTCTTATTATCTTTATGATTGCACCTACATTTGATCAAATTTGTCCCCAAGGTTTGGCTGTCGGAGAATGTCTTCGGGCATTAAGTCCGCCATTGTACTTTGTGAAATAAAGTTTATAAATAAATAAATAAATATTATGTATACAAAAAAATGTATGTCTTCTTAAAGCCTTATAAATGTTCACTGTTAGCTATAATGAAAAAAAGAACCAAAATCAGTACAATAACAATGAGATATGAAATAACAATTGCATTTGTATACTCATCCCGTTTTACAACTTAAGAATCATACAATATAATAAAAGTAATTAAGTGTAACAACAAGTATTAATAACAATAAGTAGGTACTCAAACAACACTTTACAAATTTTGACAAGAAATATAAATGAAACAATAAGTAATAGAAAAATATATAAAATAAAAAAAATAAAACAAGGATTAAATAAATAATTTAAAATAATAATAATGTAATATTTCAACATTTTAATAGATGTCTACTCAATATGCTCATTTCAGTACTCTGTAGTCAATAAACGTCTGAGGGTGGAAGGATACATTTTGATACGGTTGTTTGTATATATTCTGGTATTGTATGTATTTATTGTCAAATTAAATAATGAATTGGTTTTATTTGGTTACCGGTGTGGGCTGCGACATGTGTAGATACCATAGCCACATCTCACATCCAGGCAATGAATAAAATGAATGAATGAATGAGGGGCGGGAAAGTATACATAGTTCGTCCCGATAAACCCAATAAAGTGTACCTTAACGTTTTGTGATCAGGCTCGAATTACCGTCATGCCCAGTCAAAAAATCCAGAATTATTCCATTAATTTTGTTTTGTGAGGCAACTTTAGCTTATAGGTACTCGTAAGTAAAATATCGTAAGAAGACAATAACTAATGTCGGATCGGAAAATAACGTAAGAAGACAATAACTAATGTCGGATCGGAAAATATCGTAAGAAGACAATAACTAATGTCGGATCGGAAAATAACGTAAGAAGACAATAACTAATGTCGGATCGGAAAATAACGTAAGAAGACAATAACTAATGTCGGATCGGAAAATATCGTAAGAAGACAATAACTAATGTCGGATCGGAAAATAACGTAAGAAGACAATAACTAATGTCGGATCGGAAAATATCGTAAGAAGACAATAACTAATGTCGGATCGGAAAATAACGTAAGAAGACAATAACTAATGTCGGATCGGAAAATAACGTAAGAAGACAATAACTAATGTCGGATCGGAAAATATCGTAAGAAGACAATAACTAATGTCGGATCGGAAAATAACGTAAGAAGACAATAACTAATGTCGGATCGGAAAATATCGTAAGAAGACAATAACTAATGTCGGATCGGAAAATAACGTAAGTTAAGTTTAATTGACACAAAATTAGTAGAATTGGACTGTACATTAAAAAATAATAATAATAAGTTTGGATTCTTGGGTGGCAAAAAATACTATACAGAAATTATTCATACGAATGACCATACGTGTATTAAAGTGTTGAATTTTAGCTAGTCGTAGCTAGCCAAAGGGTTCAATAATAATAATAAAATTCTTTATTGCACATAATTTACAAATGTAGTGTACATGGGCGAACTTAATGCCGAAGGCATTCTCTACCTGTTAACCTTTGTGATGGTAAAAAGTGAGGTAATAGGGTGATTGAGATTAGAAAAAATTGGGTTTCACACTTGACATGACTTTGTTATTGAAACAAAACAATTCGAGAGTTTTAGTGTAATTCCGCCGTTTGAGGTTCTTCTTGTAATTCAGCAGCGCCTGGGTCCTCAGAAGTCAAGGACAGGTGGGAAGGCGCTAGGGTGTCTGCACAGGTGGAATCCCACGCTAAAGGCAAACCTATCCTCCATGGTATCAGGCATTCCATCGGGCCTCTTGCCGTCGTCGCGGGCTATGCTACTCGATTTTATGATAGCTGGCGAACCCAGAGACACTAGAACCCGACGAATGACGTCATTTGAGGATGAGGTGCTTTGGGATGTGACCTGTGTTCTTGCTGCAGGAGAGGCCGTGGTGGCCGAGTGCCCTGATGTTTTCTCTTGGCAGCCATGTGGAACAGTGCAAGAAGCTCCTAGACGTATGCTGGTTATTATTATTATTATATTCTATTCTTCCCTCGTTTTCAAGCGAGACAAATCTACGAAATCGCGTTTATGTGAAGGCTCCTTAACTGAGCAAATGTCAACAGATTTAAGTAAGTTAAGCCGACAGACTTTGTATTTTGTGATCTCTTTTATGGACGTTTAGTAATTTTACTGCTTCCCGGAGTTACTTGGACGATTTTTGCGGTTATGAACTGACTAGACAGAAATTATTACAGCAGTAACAGCTTAGTTAATACCTAAAGGGTATTCTGGCAGAACTGAATAAATTATCATTTGCTTGCTAGCTAAATATGTTGAGTTTTTACACTTAAAGGAAAAATATGTGTGTGGGGAAAGGAGCAGAAGTATAGTGGCACATGTGACCGCCATAGGATGGGTTAGATATCATTATCGTAATTGATATCATGATAATTGGTCTCTAGCACTAGTGGTCTATACCAGGCCCGAAAAAATGTCACATATTTTAATTTGGGATATCGACCAGAAATCAAACCTTGTTCTTCCGTATCTAAATACTTATTAATTCACTGTGCAATAAATTATTTATCTAATTAAAGTATTTTATTGCTTATTACAAAGAATTTTACACGGTAGTACATACATACATACATATCTTCACGCCAGATCCCTTGCGGGGTAGGCAGAGACAATTGAGCGCCATTTGTCACGATATCGACATACCTCTTTCGCTTCTTCGACATTCGTCAACCTCATACATGCCCTTTTGTTTCGATGGCTTTTTATTGCACTTTCAGCTATTGTTTTATTTATTTGATCGTGATAAGTTGAATACGTGTATTAGGTTCATTTTCTGTTTACGCAAGTTTGACCATATTTCCGAATATCGATCCAAACTTAAATGGTTGCCAATTCGCTCTCGAAGAAATATGAGATCACTGTGCCTACTATACTCTGTGCTAAAGGAACCTAATACACCTAAATATTTAAAGGATTTATTTTTCTACCTCAGCGCCTTTCACAATAAAACTCTTCGCTCCTCACATAATTCCCTCCTATCTATCCCTTCCCATCACACAAACTTTGTTTCCAAATCTTTTGTTGTGTCATCTTCATCCCTGTGGAACAACCTTCCTGTTGAAGTCAGGCAAGCACCCAGCAGACCAATATTCAAGAAAAGAGTGTACAGTCATTTTTATAAGTCACTAGCTTAACTTTTAACTGACTTTAATCCATTGAAGGTAGTTATTATTAACATTAAGGTATTTATGTATTATTATATAATTTTATTGTATTATATTTATGTAGTATTAGTATGTATGTGTATATATTATTGTTGTCTAAGTATGTTAATTTTTAATATTATTTATGTTTCATTTCAATATTTTATTTCTCTATTTGCACCGTACTCATATTTAAATGTCCCAATGTCCCAAAGGTTAACGGGAAGAGAATGTCTTGCGGCATTACGTTCGCCTTTTGTATAGATTTACAATAAAGTTTTTAAATAATAAATAATAAATAAATAAGTGAGTCCTCTTTTACCCACAACTTTCGCATTATATATCTGGATCAATTACATGCCCGTATATGACACCCCGAAGAGGCGTAGCAAATAATAACTTAACTATATTTAACTTTTCAAACTATTTAAACCTTAAACTATTAATACAAGGTAATACATACCAATATTATATTTATGCACGAGTAGGTATTTGTTAAGTTAGCTTAAGTTTGGGTATTAAAGTTACCGCTAATTTCCTTATATACACATATATATATATATATATATATATATATATATATATATATATATATATATATATATATATTATATATATATATATATATATATATATATATATATATATATATATGTGTGTATATATATATATATATACACACTGCCTCCGTGGTCTAGCGGTTAAGTCCGTGGATTTAGACTAGGAGGTACCGGGTTCGATTCCTGGTCGGGACACAAAAAAAATATTTATTAATGTAAATAAATACATTTAATTAATATTTAATTTATTTGTGATATTTCTCGAGTTTGGTACGCTGGAGACATCGACGAGCTTGCCACTTGTCATGATTGGCCTATAGTAAAGTTGGCTAAATGTGAATCCGCTTCTTTATAAGCGTGGTTTCTGAAAGGGAAACGGTCGTGATGATACTTTACTTTATATATATATATATATATATACACATATAATTAATTTGTTACCTGACGAATCCGAGTGGACCAAATGTGTGAAATGGTGAATAAATAAATAAAATGAAATAAATAAATAATAATATGTTTATTTAGCAATATACCTACAAAACACAATCTATACTTATTCCAAACAAATATTTGTCGAACAGTAAGTATACTGTAACAAAAAAGGCACATTCATCCCGGACCATGAAGTCGATTACCAAAATAGTTTACAAAAAGGAAAATAAAAATAAATAAGAATATAAATCTAAGTAACCTATAAAAATATAATTTAAACAAATTAAAACAAAAAGGTTGTTGGTAATTTAATTTATTTATTTAATAGCAGTGCATACTATATTATTACACGCATAACGTAATATAATTATAACTTATCCAAATGATATACCAATTAGGTGTCATAAACTTATTACTTGCAAAACAAAAAATAACAAAACTGAGTTCTGTATATTTATTGTACAAAAAAAACTAAATATCTGGACTTCGGAGAAGGATCGAAAATAATAACTACTACTTAATCGTATATTTTAGAGTTTATTTTGCATGAATTCATTTAATGTGTAGTAACATTTTTCTAGTAATATATCTATTAAGAATAATAATAACAAATATTTATTTGAATAATATAACTATCTATCTATTGTTCCAGAATGTGGCCGCTGGCGGCTGTGGTGGCGCTTCTAATGCTGGTGACGTCAGCAGCATCGGCAGAATGGCAATGTCCGAATCTCAGCCAGCGTCCAGCTGCGGAATGCTCATGCGACATGCCGCATACGCTCAGATGTGCTGGAGATCATACTGCTTTACCGGTAAACAAATTATTATAGCCAAAAAATCTGGCAAAAATCCGCTTTTTTATAATCTGGATCATACTTAGCTAACTTTACTATAGGACCATGATGACAAGTGGCAAGCTCGTCGATATCTTCAAGCCTCCAGCGTACCAAACTCGAGAAGTATCACAAATAAATTTAATATCAATTAAATGCATTTATTTACATTAATAAATATTTTTGTGTCTCGACCAGGAATCGAACCCGGTACCTCCGAGTCTGAACCCACGGACTTAACCACTAGACCACGGAGGCAGTGACTGTTATACACTAATTCATTAAGTACAAAGCGGTCTAGCTTTAATTCTCATACCGTTTGGTTTCTTGCTTTCTTCTTCTGAGTTTCCCACGCAATTCTTATTCAGATAAAACAGATTTAACTAACTTACTCTTTGCTCCTAAGTCTTCCACTAGAATGATTTAAATAATAACGGTTCACATGCCTGTAATAGATAACAGCTTTAACTGCAGCCACGTATACACCAAAAGTAAAATCTACACCAAAAAAATACCAAAATATGTGGCAAATGTTTTTATTTATCGCTCATCGCGAGCACTTAAGTACAAGAGTGGTACTAAGACGTTTATTGACACCGGTCAGGGGTGAGCGTGTCAACATACCCTACTCAATGTCGTCGGTCAAATCGCGCAGGTGTGCCCACTATTGGAGCTATACAAGGACAAATATACAATGTTTAAAGAAATTCCTCCAGTACTCGGATGATTATTTCATATAGTAAATAAAAGTCTAGGTTCATTAAGTCAACATTATTGTAAGATAACATTATAGCTTTATTATTATCATTAGAGCCCCTAGAACCCAGAGTCCTAGACCGCCACTGCTGGAATTTGGCCAATACTCGCCACGTTTTCCAGACGGGTTGGTGAGGATTTGATGATAATTTTTCAACAATTCAACAAGTTGGTATTAGTGGAACCGAAAATCGTTATAAATGTTTTTGCTATTTATAGGTATGAAAGTGTAAATATGTCTAAAAAGACATTAATCCGATTTATTAAAGAAAACTGATTGACAACATTTCTCAAAAGTAGACACTGACTTTAAAAATCATTGAATAAATGAATTAATAAAGTGTACGCGTAAGAGGGGTGTCAAAATCGTTATACCATTTAACAAATTTCCAAAATAAAATTACTTCACATATCTCTTCATAAAAGAGAATACAAATTTCTAAGCATTCCATGGATTCACCGTGCGGGTGCCGGGTCCATCGTGTGTGGGTAAGAGATGAGAAGAATGGTGTCTCGGACTTGCGACCGACAATAGGCTGGTTTAAGAAAAGGAGGCCTCCTTTTTTTTCTATTGCGCGATAATACGCTCACCATCCACCATTCTACTTCTCTCCCTACCCAACCAAATACTGTATGATTCCGTTAATGCCGACGGCAGACCTGCTTAGGCCCAATTCTTTCAGTAAGTGATGCAAAGATTTTGCTGGAACTCCTCTTGCACCAACTTCCACTGCGTAAAGCCGAGTCTTGAACCCGTTCCTGATCATTTCTTCTGTGAGATCTTAATATTTATTCGACTTCATGTTGTGGTCTTTTGGAATATTTGATTCCCATGGAACGGTAAGTTCAATAAGGATAACGTTTTTCAAGTTCCGAGAAAACACTAAGATGTCTAGCCTATAGGCTGATACAGTTAGTTCATCTGGGATCCTATAATGGTGTTCAAATGTATCCATGAGAATTTTCCAGTCTGATGCGGCGCCAAGGATCGAGGTGGGCTTGCATTTAGTTTTCATGCTTTGCCCTTCCTTTACAAACGTGGTCAAAGTTTTATTTGTAGTCAGTCAGTAGAGTAGGACACAATTTCCGAAAATATGGAAGGACATTTAGCAGTACAGGTAGGACCTGTTTTAGGGGCTGTATGCTATGCTATCACTTAGACAGTCGTTCTAGTAGCGTTTTCATTAACTTTAAAGCACAATTCAGAAAAAAGCGCGCATTGCTTACTTACTACACGAGGGAAGTCAAGACAATAAAGTCGTGTATAGTTTCAATTGTGGCCGAAAGGTCGACAAGTGATGTTTGTATTGGGCACCGGCGACTGGGTAGGTTAGTCAATGTTTTGTATGGCGTGGGATAGAATAATATCTATTTGAAGGCAAAAATAGAAAGAGGCAAAATGAGTAAATAATATTTTTCGCTGTGAACAATTGAAGGGTTTGTAATAGAGTCATTAAATACTCGTATATTACAAGATAGGGCAAGATACCAAACAGTATGATAATCATAGCTAAACTAATGGGGTGTATCACTAACTTTTTATCACGATAGATAATAAATAAATATATAAATAAATAAAATACTTTATTGCACTTTAACTTAAAAGTATGTACAAAGGCGAACTTAAAGCCATTTCGGCTTTTTCTACCAGCTAACCTTTGGGAGAGTGAGACAGTATAATATGTGGGGTGCAATTTTAACTTTATTTAAAAATTTGAATAAACTACATAAATAGAATGTATACATAGACTACTTAAATACTTATTAATATATAGTAGATATATATGAAGATAATATAATATTATTAAGAAGAAATATTTAAATTTAAAATATACTGTTCTGCTTGTTTAAAAAGAAAGTATTAAGTTGTTTTTTAATATAAAATAATATAAAATAGATGGCGCATGATAGACGGTACCCAATTGAACTGTCAGTTGCATATAAAACTTGTATTTTTATTACGAAATTTATTATTTTCTGGTTATATTGCCAAAGTGAGCAGCTTTTAAGTGTACAAATCGAGATTTCCAAGCGAAATCAAAAATATGATGATCTCAAAATTGCCGTTCTATTAATTAAACCTTTTTTCTTTTAAAAGACGGTGTTCGCTTTCCTAATTCGTCTTTTAAGGTAAATAACGTTATGTTAAAATTATTCTTTTTGTTATAAAAATAAAAAAAACACAAAAACATTTAAGAAATGATCCGTCATAGCTGTAAACAAGGTACCAGTGCCTCTAGCGACATCTACAAAAAGCTTTGCCTGATACACCCCATTGGTACAGAATTAAATAGTGTATGACAGTCATTGCCAGTTATGGCTGTCGAGTTCACTTTCAAATTGTTTATGTTGTTTCACGAATAATATGCTTACCTGCATGCTACGGAAGTGTAAAAAAGAGAGCCTCGTGTCAATTTTGTAAGTAAAGTTTATTAAAACTATTTTATTTTAGGTTTTTCATTAAAATACACGGAACATTCTAGAAGTTGTCATTAGGCAATAGTTCCGCTACTCGATCAGAGATGGCGCTATTATAGTTGCACACAATTGTAATCTCAAAAACTCAGTAGAAGTAAAGTATCATTACGACCTTACGATTCTTATTGCTCGGAAACCAATCTTGTTTTTAAACAAGTGGGTTCTAATTTAGCCAGTTTATAATTATCAAGACAAGTAGTCGATATTTCTAGCGTACAAAACTCGAGATATATCACAAATAAATTATTGTGTCTGTGATCAGGAATCGAACCTAAGACCGCAAGACCACAATAAACACATAAGGTACTCAGTAGACATTTAATTTTATAAAACTGTTAACTTGATTACATAATCAAATCATCACATCTAAGTATATGGCTCCCATCTGTTAAATATACTCGTACATCCATTAAATCTAGGCTGCTATAACCAGCTTAGGAGTAACTGAAATCAGACAATCTAGAACGTTTGTAATACAAACAATTTCAACACAAAAAGGAAACGATTGCAAAGCTATAAATCTCGAATAGGGATCCCCTCGAAGTTAATATCGTATGGGCAGTGTTTGGGGTAAATAAAAAGGTCTTAATATCGCTGAGTCCGAACCCTGAGACCCACTTAATCCTGTAATCGACTCCCGACAACAATAATACGCTGTTAATTTCGCTATAGATATAGGCCAATTGGAATACGTTTTGGGTGGAATTTTCCAGTATTTTTCCTAAAAATACGTGATCACTGACATAGTATCTGGTTTAAATAAACCGACGATCGTTTAAACGAACCGATGAACAATAGAGTGGTTTTGAACTGGACACCACAAACGCAGACCCATTTGTCTGTCTGTTAGGTCATTTGCCCACCAGGCAGATGGACAGAGAACACAGGTTCTAGTTCTCCACTAGACTAGGACTGCACTGTTGAAGATGGGCCTTCCAAAACACATATTTGAAGAATTTCACTACACTCGATTTATTATCGATGCCACAAGTTGGTGGAACCGGGACCGACGGTTTATCATGTTCTCCAAAGCACGGGAACGGTGGTGTTGTAAAAATATTTGACAAATGTACGTAAGGAACGTGTAAGAGTAATTCTTACTGGTACATGCCCCTCTGACCAACCTTTTTAGGGTAAATAAGAAAAGCGTTCTTACAATTGAGCCACCGCCTCTCTTAGGCAAGCCTGATGAAAACGATTGTCTAACTCCCGCCTGATGAAACAGTTTTACTGTATTTTAGAACGACAGCCACAAAATTGAAATAATAATAATACGAGGGGTATTTGTATTTGATTTTGCAAGTGCAAAGAATAAACTGAATCATACAAATTTTGAATTTTGGATTATAATCTAGTCGGGAATTGGATACGAAAATATTGCCAAAAGCGCTCGATTCCTGCACTTTCCCTAAGTTTGACGTTTCACATAAACTTCCCAAAAGATCGTTATAAACGACAGCTAGTGTAAACTAAATAAAAAAAAAATGAATTAAAAACTGAAAAGAAATAAATAAAAACTTAATAGAAAAAAACAAGCCCAGGTATCCGTCGCCAAAAAGTTTGATAACCGCTTAACGACATTATATAAGTAATTTTATATATTTTATTACTTAGAGACTTTAACAGTCGGGACCCACTATTGGGAAGATTTGAGCCGTCTCGGCTTGTAATGGGTCCCGACTGCTAGCCACTATGTAATAAATATATAAAATTTGTGTAGTTACGCGGTTATTAAACTTTATGGCGATTGATCCCTTGGGCTTATTTTTATTTCTTTTGATTTACGAATCTATATGTATGGACATAAATATTATTATTACTAGATTGTAAGCAGACACGGCCATTTTACAGCCACGAATTTATATTTAAGGACATAAATGTTATTAGATCATAAGCTGACACGGCCTTTTTACAGCCACGAATTAAATTTTAAGTATCTAGTTATAAATAAGTACAAAATCCTCGCTTATGGCAACAATGTTTTATTTATTATAAATTGTATTGCTGTTAGATTCAGTCCAGCCAAGTTTATATTGTATTAAAATATATGTATTGACAATATCCAAGTGTTGTGTACTAACCTAAGGAAATAAAAGATTTGATTTGATTTATATTTATATCTTTTTAGTTTTAAATTTAATAAGTAAAGTCAGATACCACGCTATTTTTAATCAAGCGGATTCACATTTAGCCAACTTTACTACAGGCCCATCATGACAATTGGCAAGCTCGTCGATGTCTCTAGCGTACCAAGCTCGAGAAATATTACAAATAAATATTTATTGTGTCCCGAACAGGAATCGAACCCGGTACCCCTGGAGTGTAAATCCACAGACTTAACTGCTAGATCACAGAGGCAGTCTTTTTTTTTAATTTAATTTTTTTTTTACGCAGTCGGGTTATTTTCTTTTAACTTTTTTAGTTATCGCTGTCTGTTATAAGATAGTGAATTTCTTGTCATTTCATTAAAAGAGATAGGCCTGTATTCAAAAATAGGTATTCATTCGAATATTATAATAGGCATGTACGTACACTATTTATAGATCAGTTTTACCTACTAATCCTTTCGCAGCCAAAATTAAATCCAATATATTTAACCATGCACATGACTTATTTGCTCGAGAAAATCTAAAGACATGAATCCAATCGAATCATGTATTTCAATTTCGCAACACTATCGTACTAGTCTCGCAAATAAGAGTACACTTCAAAACACTGCGACAGAATCACAATTAAAAGTATAGTTATTTTTAATTGTTAAAAAAATATATTTTAATAATAAAGTATAATAGTATCGTATCCCTTGCGGGGTGGTCAGAAACCACACTTTTTTTAAAAGAAGCGGATTGACATTTAGCCAAGTTTAATGTAGTCCATAATGACAAGTGGCAAGCTCGTCGATGTCTCTAGCGTACCGAACTCGAGAAATAAACTAAATAAATGATTGTTTCCCGACGAGGAATCGAACCCGGTACTTCCGCTTCCAAATTCACGGACTTAACCGATAGACTTTTTTTTTTGTGATTAGGCATTTTGTTTATTATTATATGCCTCCGTGGTCTATCCTTAAGTTCGTGGATTTACCGTGGAGGTACCGGGTTCGATTCCTGGTTGGGACACAAAAATATTTATTAATGTATATAAATATATTTAATTAATATTTAATTTATTTGTGATATTTCTCGAGTTTGGTACGCTGGAGACATCGACGAGCTCTCCACTTGTCATGATTGGCCTATAGTAAAGTTGTGAATCCGCTTATTTATAAGCGTTCTTTCTGACCACCCCGAAAGGGAAACGGTCGTGATGATACTTTACTTTTTAGTTTATTGTGCAATAAAAAAAATATCTATCTTTCTAAGTTAAGAAAGTTTCCTGTAATACATTTATATGCACTCTGCCCATGATTTCTTACGTAACCAAAGGTCAGTTGTTAGAAAATACCTAACGCCTATGTACACATTTTTTTTATGCTATGAAGAATATCAATAAAAAAATCAAGCCTGTATTTTAGTGGCCGTGATAGTAAAAAAATACAATAAGTAACTGTCATTAAAGTTAAAGTTACTTCTTCTAATCTGTCGTTGAGTTGACAATCTTACCTTTAAGATCTTCCGCACTCCCGCAACACACATTCACCGTCATTATCCTGGGTATAAAGTGGAATTTACATTTCATTTATACAAAATCTAGAAACAGTGTACTATGAAGATATGTAATGAAATAAATTATCAGAGAAATAAGTTTATAAATATCCCTATCACATGTACGAGTACATTATGAAACAAAATCATCCGACGCGTCTGTCTGTCATTTCGAGATAAAAAACTCAAAAACTACTGCACCGATTTTCATGCTGTTTTCACCAATAGAGTGAGGAAGGTTTTAGTATATAGTTTGTTAAGTTTTTGTATACATTAACGATATTTAAAAATATAAAAAATATAAATATTAATATAAAAAAATAGGCCGGCTGGCAGCTTTTAACAAAAACGCATGTATGGTGGAATTGTCTAAAAAAAAATTCCGCGATGGCATATATCTATCTCTCAAGGATAACATACTATATCCATTTTAATGCTTTTTAAAATAGGCAATTATAAAGAAAGAAAGAAAGAAAGAAAGAAAGAGAAAGAAAGAAATATATTTATTTGTCGCCAAACCATACACATAGCATAATACATTTTTTTAAAAAACTATACAAAGATAAATAGTAAAAAAAAAAATATGCGCAAAATAATTAGCCCACCAGCACATGTATAGCGACAAAAAGGCGATCAGCTCGGCGTCCGCTACAACCTATAGATAGGCCATAGCGCCGATTTTCAGCCGCCGCCTTACGGATGGAAAACACGTCACGGACACAGATGTACTAAAATACAACCTATTTAACACATACATTGCACGAATACACACACACATAATAATAATAACATCCCAGCCTTGCATAGCAAAGGTGAACAAAGGTGGATTCAGGCATGCAGCTAGCATGCTCGCTGAGAAGCAATGAGCATTGATTTCAGTTTATTTTTAAAACCAATAAATGACTGCATCCGGCGAAATGGCGGAGGCAGATTATTCCAGATTTTAGTAGCCGCATACCTGAAACTGCCACGAAAAGCAGACGTCTTATGTCTAGGACAACATAAGAGGTCAAAACTAGATCTAGTGTTGTGACGTTTGGGTAGTTTGGGCCATATCAATTTTTCACATAGGTAACTCGGGGTGTTCCGCCTGATAACACCAAACAGCAACGTTGCCATGTGAAGAATTCTGCGCTCTTTCATTTTTAGACGATTGTGTTTGTTTAAAAACGGCGTAACGTGCGCCTTTGCAGGAATGGGATAGCAGTATCGGGCACAAGCATTTTGGACGCGCTGTTATTGGAAAGCTATTTACATAATTCATGTTATTATGAACTGCCTCCGTGGTCTAGCGGTTAAGCCCGTGGATTTAGAGTTGGAGTTACCGGGTTCGATTCCTGGTCGGGAGACAAAAATATTTATTAATGTAAATAAATACATTTAATTATTTGTGATATTTCTCGAGTTTGGTACGCTGCCTGGAGACATCGACGAGCTTGCCACTTGCCATGATTGGCCTATAGTAAAGTTGGCTAAATGTGAATCCGCTTATTTATAAGCGTGGTTTCTGACCACCCCGAATGGGAAACGGTCGTCATGATAAATGTTATTATTATCATTTAAAATACGTTAGTTGGCTTAAGCATATCGTTAAGTATTTTTTTTTACACAATGCAAATTAAATGAATGCATTAGGAGATAATTATAGCAAAGTCACAGCAGCTAGTTAACTTTGCCATATTTCGTTAGCCAACCCATCACCATTGCCTTAATTTGGATAACAGAAGAGCGAAGGCTTGCGCTTTAACATATCTTACACTATAATCTTTTCGGCTACGGTAAGTTACATAAAACGCCTAAAAATCTTATTAACGCAATTACGTAAACTATCAAGTGGAGTAGTTGACTTTTAGCTAATTTTATAAATCAGGCGTTTGTAAAAGTGATACCACCTAATTACGAATTCCTGTAATAGTGACCTCATTAATATAATTGTATTTGGCATGTATAACAAACAAGCAGGTGATAATAAACCAGATAATGGAATTCGATTGATTCCCACGAGTACCTACAACATAATTGTGTATTAATTAATATGGAATTACGATCGTCATTAATACAACATATCGCAAATTATTCAATTTCATATGTATTTGATCGCATATATTAGTAAAGTATTAATTCCCTACGCAATTTCTAAATTGGCCACCTCCTAATTATATAAAATGAAAAAAAAAAACAATTTTGGATTTTAATATATTTGATAAAATTAACATAGAGTTCTTTCGCTAATTATATATTTTATGAGTACTAAATAAATCGACAAAGCCAACATATGGGTTCATGTGCTCTATATCTGTGTTCCAAGTTATGTCTGATCAACATCAGTCCATCATATTATAGTACTGCTCTTGTGGTCTAGTGGTTAATGCCGTAGATTTAAACGAGGACGTGCACGGTTCGATACATGGTTGAAAATACTAAAAGATATAAAATATGTGACATTTCTCGAGTGACATCGACGAGCCTGCCATTGGTCATGATGGGCCTATAGTAAAGTTGGCTAAATGTGAACTCGCACCGCCGCCAGGGATAAGGTCGTGATAATCTGGAATTTTATTAATTGTATGTATGGAATTTTATACAGCAGCTATAATAATTAATTAAAATAATAAAACAATACAAATAATTAATTAAAATTTGTTTTTACGTACCACAATGAATTGGCTTTGTCTTTTACAGATTATTGGGAGACATTTACGGGAACAAAGAGTTAGGAATAAAAACACAGCGATATCATTACTCGACTGTGCACTCAGAGGCGTTACTTCGCTCAGTGCCGCATCTATTGAGGAGCTGGCTGGCGTCGGTCTTCATGGATTGGTGGTATCTTCAGGAGACATAAGACGGGTCCAGCAAGGAGCTTTCGCTAGTATATCGACCACTCTACTCGCTTTAGGTAAACAGGTTTACTACACATTTCCGCTTGAAGACAAGGACTTTGGATTTAAGAATTACTTACGTGGATCTAGTTTAATAAAGTTAGTTTAATAGTTATGGAGAGTTTAGACTAAAAACCTCATAAGGTTCACCTCTTGAATTGAAACACACGTATACAATTTATTCAAAGATACAAAAATAATAAAATAAATTAGATACAAAAATGAATAAAACTAATCTAAAAATACCTATGAAATTAAAATTTATTCTACAAAATAAACTAAGGTACCTAAAATGCTCGCCGCATTTCCTCGTTAAATAATAATGAAAATATTTTATTTGTTATCGCATTTAAGGTCGCGACACTCTTGATAAATTCGTTTACCCATCTCTTTACGTGTTTGTGGGTACCAAGAAAATACATACATAAGTACATATCTTCACGCCAAATCCCTTGCGGGGTAGGCAGAGACAATTGAGCGCCACTTGACACGATCACGACATACCTCTTTCGCTTCTTTGAGATTCACCAACCTCTTCATACATGCCCTTTTATTTTGATGGCTTTTTAATGCACCTTCAGCTATTGTTTTATTTATTTGATCGTGATAGGTAAGTCTTGGTCTGCCAGGGCCTCTTTTACCCACAAACTTTCGCATTATATATCTGGTTCGTCAATCTCTCTTCACTCATTCTTTCAACATGTCCGAACCATCGGAGCATACCTTTCCTTATTTTTGTCCCTATGCTTTCTTTAATACCTACCTTTTTGCGTATTTCGTCATTACGTATGCGGTCCGTCAAAGTGACGCCGCATATCCGACGCAAAGACCTCATTTCTACTGCATTAACTCTACTCTCATGCGTATTCTGACATATCCACGTTTCGCTTCCATACATAAGTGTTGGTACCAGCATGGCATACCAAGAAAATGCATTATAATATCTATGGATTGTAATGTATTACACATTTTTCTCCTCTGCATTTCCAGATTTGTTCCAGAAATGTTAATTTTGTTATGATTTTTTTTATTGATTTTAGGTCTTCCAAACAATCAGCTGCCTGCAGTACCAACAGAAGCATTACGCTATTTGCCAAAATTAGATCGTTTGGATTTATCCAATAATAAAATTCATACATTGGATAGTAACACGTTTAAAGTAAGTTTTTACTGATAAATTAACTGTTCAACTCATACAAAAAAAACAATTTTTAATTTCCTTTTTGATATTATTACAGTAAAGTATTATTATTGGCGCGCTGGTGGCTCGGTTGTAAGAACGCGTTCCTTAAATCCTACAAAGGTCGGTTCAAACCCACCCGGCATATACCAATGAGAAATACACTTTTCTTACGTACATTCGTCATAGATTTACAACACCACCGTTCCCGTGCCTCGGAGAGCACGTTAAGCCGTCGGTCCCAGTTCCACTAACACCAACTTCTTAAATCGTTAATAAATTGTCATTGAAGTTTGACATCATAATATCCTCGCCAATTTGTCTGGCTATCACGGCGAGTGTAGGCCAACTTCTCCAGATATATGTTCTGGAAGGCCCATCTCCAACAGTGAAGGTCTAGCACGCTGTGTTCTAGGGGCTGTAATAATGATCATTATGTATTAATACTGTTAATAATCACTTAATTGATTGCACCTACAATCTATATTGTCTAAATGTCCTAAAGGTTTGGCTGTCAGAGAATGCCTAGCGGCATTAAGTCCGCCTTTGCACATAGTCCAATTAGGTTTTTTAATAAATAAATAAATATCATCACAATCGCATCTCTTACGGGGTGATCAAAAACCACGCTTTCATTAACAGCGAGTCCACATTTAGCCAATTTTACTATAGGCCCATCATAACAAGTGGCAAGGAAATGGAATTCGGAGGAAGTCTAAAACCACTGACTTAACCACTAGACCACGAAGGCAGTTCGATATTATTGCCCTTATAATACCTACGTTTATGAATATTACAAAAAGAATCTAAATTTAAATGTACCTGCAATAAAATAACTACAAGCAATGAACAAACGAATAAAAATAAACGCAATTACAGGGCATCCAGAACATAACGCACCTGGATCTAAGCGACAACCAGTTGACCGACATATCCGCAAACACTTTCAAGCCGCTAACAAGACTCACTATGTTAAGACTGCGAGGAAACTTGCTCAAAGTGGCTGCATTGCCGCCGTTAAAGGAAGCGAGGTCGTTGAGAGAATTGGATTTGTCTGGCAACGCGTTGGAGGGTCCTCTAAGTCAGAACACGGTGCCCCCACTGAGCTATCTCGAGTTTCTGTTGTTATCGGACAATACCTTCGCAAGCATCCGAAGCGGAGCTCTAGCGGGTAAGAGCAATAGATTTGCCTTGGACAGATTGCTTGCACTTAAGTGTCAGGCGTCTCTTATTAAAAGTACCCTGCAGTTTTCCTTTGTTTTGCAGTTTACATACAACTGCAAAACAAAAATTTCTCTCTTGTCACCTTCTAGATCTTGGACATACTTATTTAAGGCTCTGGTGCCAATTACAATATAGGAGCTATGTAACGCTTTTTCAAATCATTGTCCATATTTTCAGCGAGTATATTGAAATCATTAAAGACTCT
Organism: Tinea semifulvella; assembly: GCA_910589645.1. Classification (NCBI taxonomy): domain Eukaryota; kingdom Metazoa; phylum Arthropoda; class Insecta; order Lepidoptera; family Tineidae; genus Tinea; species Tinea semifulvella. Next base: position 6,488,719 of record OU342604.1, read on the forward strand.
TAATAAATAACCGTTCTGCCTATACCTAGTACTATCGTAGGTATATGCAAAATTCTGAATAACGAAACTGACAAACTAGTAAATTGCAAATAACTTCCAGGTTTAACGAACCTCACACATCTAAATTTGCACAATAATCAAATAGATGTGTTGGAGGACTACGCTTTCAAGCATTTAGTGAATTTGAGCCATCTGGATCTGTCGCATAATGACATCGTATCTGTTTCGGGTGAGTACAAGGCTTATTTGTTTCTACTAACAGTAGTTTTAAAACAAATCATTTGACTTCATTATCGAAACGTTATCGAATCAAAAACTTGATTATGCCAACAATATTTTAGTTACAAATTATCGTATAGCTTATAATGATGGGTCCACCTATAGTAGCTGCTGGTTATTTTATAGTTATCTTATAATCTAATAATTGTAACGTATGAAAAAAAATGTATTGACAATATCCAAGTATTGTGCTGACCAAAGAAAATAAATTATTTGATTTGATTTGTTCATATTACTCATAGGGCTACATAAGTATTTGTAAATAAGAATGAAATGACAAAATTGAATAATAATATTACATAATTATACATTTTCATTAAATACCATCTTATTTTAAATATAACATATTTTTACAATTACATTTCATTTTAAAAAACGAAGGTCTCCTTTATTAGATCGCAAGCCCGAGACACCATTCTTGTTAACTCTTTTCCACAAAAGATGGCTCGGGGCCCGATAGATCGACTGGTTCTCCGCATCGACACTGGTGCGGTTGGACATAACACCTGATTTAAAAATAAACTTATTCAAATTAAAGAGGATTGAGTTTTTATTAGTGCAACGTCTTAATTATATCCTTTTTGGATTTGACTATATAATTGAATAAATGTAAAAAGTTTAAATAGTTATTTTAGTAATAAATCAGCTCTTTCCTCAACGCCTTGAGAATTTGGTTGCAAATAAAAAAAATGATATTACAATTCGACATAAGAATATTATTAGATATTTAGAAGCAGTATTTTTTTCTGCCACGATTCGGCGACATTTTAATTTCCGTGTTCAAATTGAAGTAGGTGTGGAATGGATAAAAAATACATTTATAATTCAATTCTACGTGATTTCTTTACCTAATTATATTTAAACGCAGTTGACTTATTTAAATTCAAATTGTTTATTAAACAAAAACACTTATTACTTTAAAATAATTCTACTATGATTTAGGTAGGCACTTTAAAAAAAAACTCAAAATTAGTATTAGGAACTAACAAATATATCCATGCTAACTTAACGAAATCCACTAATAACGTTTGCGACTAAGTAAATACAGATTCACACACGTCCACGAACCGCCATACACACCCTCATAAATAGGTACTCTTGTACACACTCACACACACTTATATCTTATGTATTAGCATCTAAGTATAAACAATACATAGGCAGTGGCTGGAACGTAACTAAAGGTCAATCCTTAGTAGGTAGGTGTTTAACTTTAAAATAAACAGAGACGATCCAAAGACCATATAATACGCTGGGTCTTGCTAAATGTTGAATAGTGTAACTAACCTTATTCCTCAATAGACTACCCTATTTTGTACCAATTTTTGTAAATTTTTAATTGTATTACCAGTGTACTTTTCAAATAAATATATTATTATTAGGATTTAAAGAAACTAAACTTAATGAATTTATGCAATACTAATAAAAAGAAGAAAAACTTACTAGAGCATACATATTTTTGGGTAATAATAATAAATACCTATTCAATGATATAAAAAACAAACTTAACATTTTTAATTTTTCAGGAGCTTCACTGGCGCAGTTGACAAATTTAATGCAATTGGATTTATCGCATAACTTCCTGAGGTCACTGTCTGCGGAACCTTTGAAATCGCTCAACCAGTTGTCCGATCTATTGCTCCACGATAATGATATCTCAATGATCGATGATGGAGCTTTGTCCGATCACAAGAACTTGCGTCGATTCACTATTGAAGGTAAATATCCTTAAAGTATTTTAGGCGGCCGCGGCTAAAAGCGTTCATGAATTATTTATTACACACAAAGTTTGTGTTGACTTGACCATAAATTGTATTGATTCCAATTTATGCTTTTTAGTTTTTTTAATTTAGGTCCTTGATGACTTATTAGATGAAAACTTATAAGTAATCACTCAGCCCTATCTCACATACAGACAACCTCGTCCAGCGCTGAGAGTGCGGCGGTTTCTGCTAAGAACCTCGAACTGTGTAAATACGCCAACCTTGGTACAGTCCAAACAGCTGACGGAGAAATCTGGAGATAGGAAAGAAGCCTGGTAACGCCTTTCTCCCAACGTATTAGTTGCGCTATACAGAGGGAAAATGTTACCAGTTTCCAAAGGACTATCACTGATGGGTCATCTCTAGAGGATATTTTTTATTAATAGTAGTTTATTTTTTATAATAAACTTCCCTATAATATCATCACTCATAGCTGGCCTATTGTGGTTGACGACTCTTATCTCACTTATTTTTTAAAATAAGTTTTGTTGCACCAACTCCCTGACTAAGATGACTTGGCGATTTAGAAATTCCCCGCAGTTGGGTTTGATGTCTTTGTTGAAAAAGTCGATGATGTGAGACTGACTCTTAAAATCCTTTGGATTTTGAAAACCTTTGACTTTCGCAGACAATATAAATTTTAGTGCCATATTAGGTACGAAAACCCTCATAAAAGACTATAAATGATTATAGAGACATTTGCTGATGAACATTATTACCTATTATCTAGCGGTCGGGGTTGACCAAAATTTTAAGTTTGCAGTATCGTACTTTGTGCCGGCTAGTAATAATGTATGTGTGTGCTTAAACATACATATATCATAATGTATCTTATCGATAAAGGTCGCTCTTACGGTAAATAGGTTTGCAGGCAACATCATGAGTAAATTTCTATGCCTATCGAAATGATTCAATCCGCAAGCATGAACGAATATGTCCTGTCTTCGCGTGTTATTCTGGAGTTTGAATGGGGAAATTATGGGCTAACAAAAAAAAATACAGTCCTATATCTATACTCTCCTGACTAGACGAGTTGGCGAAAAATAAATTAAGATATTGATAGAATGGACTTATGTTTTGTGGCGTTACCGATAACCTGCACATGACCCGATCGGCAAATTAAACATCTTGTTGTTGAGTCACAAAATTGGTAATAAATGAATAAGATTATTATTAAAATTTTGACTTATATTGAGTAATTCGACACATAAGATAGTAATTTAGCATTAGTCATAATAAATACAAATGATAATGTAATTATTAATGAAAGTTTTACTGTTACGATATTGCTTTTAACTAAATTTTACCAATGATCAATTTTATTTTTAGATTGTTATGTCTTCGGATTTGCTTCGGATTGGTTCATGCATATACGAAATGAGCAAAGTACGAATTTTGACGTTTGTAGTCCACGAATGACAAAATTCGTATTTCACTAAACGTACTTTATAAAACATATTCAGTAAGTTAACAAAATAAATTTTAAAAGTAAAAATTCTTGGTTTTAAGATAATCCACTGAACTGCGATTGCTTAATGGCTGGATTTGCGAGATGGCTTCGCGATGCAAAAAATTTGTCCCAATCGGATAAGTCTGCAGCAATTTGCTCTACACCACCTCATTTAGAAGGAGCTCTACTATCTAGATTGTCTAAGAATAAACTGTGCGATGATAGACACGAACAGAAACAACCTAAAGTCAATTATGATTATAATGCCGTATTAGGGCATTCAGAAGGTTTTGATGAAGATTGGAAAATTGAGGATACAAAGAGTTTAGGTCTTGATGATGATATGTATGATGAAGAACTTGACATACCTACTGCTGATGATCTACCTATTTCCGATTCTAAGGTAAGTTTACTAAATTATTTAAGTAAAATTTGCTTTAGTATTTAGGGTACCTTTCATCTAGTTACGGTTATTATTTCCAACGTGTATAAATAATTTTACAATCAAAATTGTACAGGAAAAAAAGTGGTAATAAAATTTGTTTTTGTTATTAAAAATATTTGAATAAATAAAATAACAAATACCTAGAATAGATAGTAAAACACGTAAACAAAATATAGAAATTTATTATATTATCACCGTCATTTGTAGTCATTGGTATGTTTCTTTATCGAGGTAGTAATTATACATTTGAAATTTCCTCTTTTAGGTTCTATTACAAGATGCGACATTTGATAATGATGAAGTATATCTCTCTTGGATAGTACCTGGTAGCTCGAGTCGATATCGTTGTACAGAAATATCTGTAGCTAGAGCTGATGGTCCTTTTAAAAAGCTATCCTGTCATCGATCGCCTCCAGAACACGTTATCGTAGGAGGTCAGAAAATTAATGCCCTTGAGAAATATACGTGAGTACTTACTTATTCATTAAAATATATTAATCCATTCATTACAACTACGTAGTTTTAGATCTCTACTGCTGAATATGAGCCTTCTAGAATATATTTGTAGGTATTTTGGCTTACTCTCACGTTAGCGAAACGAGTTTTATGCCTATATTTATTTTAACAAAAACAGCATCATATGATCATTACAGACCCTAGAATTTGTTGGAGATGGATCTTCTAAAAAAATAATTTTAGAGATTTATTTTAAATAACACTCCGTTTAATTCAATTCTTTCCAAAAGGTGAAATATACTCAAGAAAGAATCAAGAGGCAAAGACAAGCATGATTTATAAATATCAAAATGTAATCTTAGATTGGTATAGAAAAATGTGTTCCAAATAGTTTTTACTCATTGACAGAATATAATAAGTATAAGCGAATCACGTAGCACATTTTATTATTTTTATTTTGTCGTTTTTCTTACCTAGTTGTATTATTTTGACATTGACAAATGCGGAGCCCAGCAAGCGGCGCAAGTATGTAAATATATTAAAAGATTACATATTTGTGCCGTTTGCTGTAGAGACTCTGGGGGTCCAAGCGCACAAAAGTTTTTAAAAGACATAACACCGCGTCTTGTCGTCTCCTCCGGTGACAAGAGTGCTGGCTCTTTCTTCGCCCAGATAATCAGTATTGCAATTCAGCGGGGTAATGCAGCATGCGTTCTTGCTACCATTATTTATATTTCATAAGATTGACATATGTAATGACCCTATTTAAGATTAATGTGTGTAAATAAATTGTTTGTTTTAGCCGTAGTTTTAGAATAATTGGTAATTAGTGTTAGGACTTAAATTAATATTTGTACGCTTCATAAGGTTTATGAGATTGTTGCATGAAAAAGTGTATAGTTCATCTTTGATTTGTACATACATAAATTTTTAATTTCATTTAATTTCAAATAGTTTTTATTTATATTTATTGATAAATATTTTACTGCAGCCGTGGTCTAGCGGTAAAGTCCGTAGATTTAAACCCGGTACGGGCTCGATTCCTGATCGGGACACTAAAATATTTATTAATGTAACTCAATACATTTAATTAATATTTAATTTGTGATACTTCTCGAGTTTGGTACGCTGGAGACATCGACGCTTGCCACTTGTCATGATTGGCCTATAGTAAAGTTGGCTAAATGTGAATCCGCTTCTTTATAAGCGTGGTTTCTGATTTCTTGAGGTTTGTGATGATACGTTACTTTACTTTTTTATTTTATTATTATTATTTAAATTGTATTAATAAATATTTGTTTGCATTAGGTTTTGCATTGCGTTAGAAGAAATGAACAATGAGGACATACCAGTTGCGTTAGTTTTGGGATGTGGTCCATCACAAAAAGTTCAAGCAAGAGCTACCTATGCACCACCAATGGTTACAACAACTTCACCACCAATATTGAGAGATAATATAAGGTAATATTACAATAGCATTAATCTATTAAATGCCATCAGTTGCAGCTATTGACCATGTTGTTTTGTATGATCTGTATTGCTAACGGTTGCAGAAAGGATAATTAAAATAAACCATGATCAACATACTATTTATATACTCGACATATATCATACGTATATAGTACATGATTGGCATACTTTAAACATGTCAAAAGTTAAACAGTCTTTCGACAACTGTCTTTTAGTATTTAATATTTCTAGTATTTTTTTTTTAAATTTATATCTTTGCCATTTGTAATATCTTCTAATTTACTTTTTATGTTTTAATATTTTCATTAGTCATTTGTTTTGAAGAGGTTATGAATAAACTTATCATTTTCTTCTTTGTAAGCAAATATCTTACGTTAGTGTAGAGGATATCTTAAAATATATATACATAGTAAATTAACATGCCAATCATTTCTTATCTAAATTAAACAATAGCATTGTACACATTGATACTATTAATTTTACAAACTAAGGTGTTTTTTTACAGGGTCTCAGAAGTCAGATCGAATGTGACGACAGATGGATTGCTATCAGTTTTGGTATCGCTGATGGGATTTCCTTCAAGACCTTCACAATCTTTGCCACGGTCTCAAAGATTATCAGAACCAAGAGTTTTGCCTGACGCAAACTGTTATGTTGTTTTAGTTGTTCTATCACGTGGATCTTTAGTTGCTCAAAGAGACACAACTTGTCAAAGAAATTTAGAGGTTTTCATGGACGGATTCATAAGAGGACCTTATGAAGTTTGTGCTTCAATTTCCCAATTCAACGCTGAAACGCATTCAATATGCGTCGTTCCACAAGTTATTGATAATATAGATTCTTTAGAAATGAAAAGTGGAATGAAAGGACTGAACACTGCTTTAGTCGGTGTGTGCTTAGGTTTAATGGTGTTAGTCATAGGGCTTGTATGGTTTGTTAGGAAAATGTTAAAGAAACCAACGGATTTTGAAACTCATCGGTGCTTTAGACCGGAACCGGTTCCTGAAGAGACATTAAGAACCAGCTATGTAATGCTAACAGCTACTTCCAAAGTGTGATTAAGTTTTATGACATTAAAATAATACTTAAATAAGATTGTTGAGTTATGATTTATATTTACAGTTGTATTAAAAAGTAACGGCTTTATTGGCTTTTAATTATGATGTTAAATTATGTTAGTTATGCATTGTTTAGTGTGTTTGTATAATATTTATAAATAGTCTGGCCATACATCATGTTACATTAAAAAAATATTAAATTTAAATTTGGCACATGTCATTCTCATATGAATATTCATTGTGTTTTCTCATTATCGCGCCAATCTTTGTTAAGTATTCTTGTTATTTTAATACGGAGTGGGGTGATAAAGAGAACCGAATTGCTATGATAGCATTAAACAAATGCAATTTTTGACTCTTCATCCGCTTAGTATTAGTCGAATGTTTGTCTACCGGGCTATCGATAGATATAATTAAACATCCTCTGTTTGTGACAGAAAAAGGCTATAAAAGCAGTCAAGGACAGAATCCTGAAATGGAGTAAGTGTGTGTTTCAATCAATAACTGACCACAACGTTTAAAGGAGTGTGTTAAGTCAATTAGGATTATTTTGAATGACCTTAATTTTTTTAAAGCTATCATATTATTGTAAACACTAACGCACGTTCCAGTAATAAATGTTTTATGTAACAGAATAAAAAACTAAGTTTTCCTTGTAACAATATTTATGGAAAGATATATTTTTAAAAATATCGAAATGATGACTAAACTGTTTTTTTATTTGTCAATTTGATACTTATGTTTTATCACGTAACTGTCATCTAATAGATATGTTGTTTTATGTTTTGATTTGATGTTATATCATATAATAGATTTATATTGTAATTTTATTAAAATTGTAATTCTTATAAAAAAATAATAATACAAAATAATCATACTAAATTAAAACTGATTAATATAATTTATAATGATGTACCTGTATTTATATAATTGTTAGGGTGATTATTATATAACTAGAATATTTGTATGCATAAAATAAACCTTCTATAAAGGTATAAAACTTGTGTGATGTTTAATACTTTACTACTAATAATATTAACTAGAGGCTAATTTTAATGCTGTAGATTTGTGACAAAGTCAGACATACGTTCTATTATTAAACATAACGTAAATATACAATATATGTACATATAATAATATAATACTGAATTTATATCATGAAATGAACATGTGCTTGAAAAATAATTTAAAATCATCATCATCACAGCCTAGACCCCCACTGCTGGTACCTACTTGCCATGCTGGCCAGACGGCGTATTAGTGGAACTGGAACCGAGCGACGCAACGAGCTCTCTGAGGCACGGGATTTTGAGGAAAGCGTTCTTACAATCAAGGCTAATTTCATTTATTATGGTAACAAACAACAATACAATTTGTATAACAAACAATATGCATATTATTAGACCTGCAGCCCTATGCTGTTACTTAAGCGCAAACGTTATATAATGAAACCCGTTAACTATATATACATCGATGTATATGGATAGGCCTATTCAATTTAAAACGCACTTTAAAAACGTGCCGCTAGCCACGTATCTACCAACTTTGGAGGCCAATTCTCAGGTAATGATAATATGACATGGGATATTTATCGGAAATTCTGTCACAATGGATACAAAAAGACAAGTTTCCCTCGATATAAATATTAATATTAAGGGCTCTTGACGCTTGCTAGCTCGCGACTGTTGGTGCAGCTACATGACTTCGATTGGTTTTGCGGTAACGTTTTTATATCAGAGAGGGCCTATCTTATAAACTCGATGTATATAAACAAGTATATCACGCTATTAAAGTTGATATTTGCACGGCCGCTGTCAATGTCGAGTGCTTATAGAGTTGAGAATTGAATAATGTTTTGTAATTATGACGCAAGCTCTGACGTAAATAACGAAATCCATTAATAACATTTGCGACTAAAAACAGAATAGGGCTGCTGGACTGAACTGTGAAAATATTTTAAAGACAACCATAGTACACTTTCAAAATACAGACAAGCCATAAAAGAAAGTAAAAATCATATTTAAGTCTATGCTATCGAATACTTAACACTAATTAGCTCACGGACTCTGCTCCTATACACTTAGAGATTTTATAATAATATCTCAAACTTAACACAGAAAAATAAACGAACACAGAAAGTTTTTTTTACGTTTAATAATATGACAGTGTACTATTATAGGTAGATAAGTTTATTTAGGTTTTTAAGACTGGTATTGTGTCATTTATAAAATAATAATAATAATATGTTTGCTTATGTATAAATAGGTATATGCTTGTTAATATTAACATAGAAATAGCAATAAAGATCACAAATAAAAGAATATAAAGGAATCCTTTAACGACAGCACTTTTAAAGTTGATATTCGTATAATATTTTAAAGTAATCTCAGCTAATGTAACCAATGTTTTCTTTTTGTATATAGGGTGAAAACAATATAATGAATATAAAAATAAAAGTGAAAAACTATTTTTTTTTTCAGGTTCATAGTTATTATTAACGATTTATACAGATTTTAAATTCGGTTAAAAATAATACCTAGTTTTACTATATCTTGTTTTATTTGTAAAATATCACGTTTCCACACCCTGTATATACCCACATATACGTTAGATTTAGCAGACATTAGAATTTAAATAATTCACATTTCGATTCGATTAGAACGAGGTTGAAATGTACTAATGAAAATTGATTGATGACATTTAATTAAACAATTCTATCTCCGTATAATAGATTGGTTAAATATTTTGACTTTTACGTGTATACTGGATACTGTTATATACAAAATACTAAAAAATAATAGCTTAAAACTAGGCTTGTAACAGAAGCCTTTTTAGAGGGAGAGAGAGAGATAGAGAAAGAGAGATCAAATATATAAAAACACAAGACAAGACAAACGGTATGAGAATTAAAGCTAGGACAATGGTCTCGCGTTTTGTCGGTTTTAGGGTTTTTTTTTATTTATTTTTTTATCAGATAAAAGCTTAAACTTATTACATTTTTTTAATTATACGCCAAACTGCATAGCAGTTTGTTGGCGAATAGTACATTCTTTTTTTACAGTATTTTTTTACACTATATTTGTCAAAACATATCATCATCATCATCATCATCAGCCTGTGTCTCTCCACTGCTGGATATAGGCCTCCCCCAAGGCTCGCCACTGCACGCGGTCTTTTGTAATCCTCATCCAACCCCCACCTGCGACCCTCCTCAGGACATCCGTCCATCTGGCGGGGGGTCGTCCCACTCTGCGTCGTCCCGTACGTGGTCTCCACTCCAGAACCCGTTTGCCCCATCGGTCGTCGGTTCTGCGGCATATGTGTCCGGCCCATTGCCACTTCAGCTTGCTAATTTTGAATGCTAAGTCAGTAACTTTGGTTCTCTGACGAATTTCAACGTTTCGAATTCTATCCATCAGAGAAATATATATAAAGCATAGCTCTCTCCATAGCTCGCTGAGCGACCTTGAATTTGTGAACCAGACCCACTGTCAGTGTCCACGTCTCTGCTCCGTACGACATTACGGGGAGGACGCACTGGTTGAAGACTTTTGTCTTCAAACACTGTGGTATGGAAGATGACAAGATATGTCGAAGTTTCCCGAATGCCGCCCATCCTAGCTGAATGCGTCTGTCGGCTTCTTTGCTGAAGTTAGCAGCGCCTAGTTGAATAGTCTGTCCAAGGTAGACGTATTCCTGCACAACTTCGAGAGTAGCATTTCCCACACAGATTGGCCTCGGCTTGACATGGTCATTGAACATAACCTTAGTCTTATCCAGGTTCATTCCGAGGCCAACCTGCTGAGAAGCCACGTTTAAGCCGTTTAACATTCTGCTAAGATCCTTGAGCGAGCTGGCCATGATGACTATGTCATCCGCGAATCGGAGGTGTGAGATGTATTCTCCATTGACATTTATGCCGCAGTAATTCCAGTCCAGTCAATACATATACTATCTAGTAATTGCTTTTGATCTTGTAATGAGGATATATGTACTTTAAACTATCGTTGTAATGCCAAAGTTCTTTTCCTTTATTAAGACTGAATGTTAGATGTCACAAAAACTCTTTTGAACAATCTCGATCCTCTTGATGGATTCCACACAATGCTTTAGTATTTCAACGTATGTTTGATTCTGCTTACTGGTGTACGTATTTCTATCTTATTGGTATTATCTGCAACAAATAAAGTGTGTTAGATGTGTTTCTTACTTGGTAAAATATAGAAATTGAAGCTATAAAATTTTATTGCCAAATATTTCGCTTCTCTTTTCACTGAAGATCTTTGTCATAAATTTTGAAAAAAATATTTTATTTCTTTTAGCAATGGTAAAGGTAATGCACTATACAGTTTTGTATTTATAAAATATTTGGCAATAAATTTTATAGCTTCAATTTATAAATATTATTGGTATAAAATTATTTCATAATATTTTCACGCTATCTGCAAGTACCTACTTTAAATTTTAAATATGACAATGTAAGATAGAAGTGAGATTACAAACATTTTATATAAACATGTGATTGATGCCTTATAACCTTTCCTTCCTTGTTAGTACATAAGATCTAGTATTTATCTCATGTGTTGCGTCTTTTATTTAACTCTATCTAATGAGCATCAAGTGCTTGTATATTTGGTTCTGCTTTAATTAGTTTAATGTAAATATTATTTATACGATTGACTTTAATTGAAATAAAAGAATTAACTTTTGGTATGTGTTTTTTTAATTTCTTTTTATTACCAGTCTGTTGCAGAAAGGCTTTTTTTTTAAATATGTTTAACGTATTCCTATGAGGCATGTCATTGGCTGAAATAACCAAAGTGACAAGCTTACCTACGTACTTAGCTGCCAATCACTCGTTTATGTTCATTATTTGACCGCCTCCGTGGTCTAGTGGTAACAAACGTTGCCGTGAACTCGGGAGGTCGTGGGTTAGATTCCCACCGGGGGCAAGTTGTACATTGTATTATTTGTCTCGGTCTGGGTGTTTATATGTATAATATGTATATATTTACGCAAAAAAAAAGTATAATATGTAGTTTATCAACCATCTAGTTTCCGTAACACAAGTCTCGTAGCTTACTACGGAAACTAGATGGCGCTGTGTGACCTGTCTGGAAATATTTATTATTATTATTATTATTACGTACATTACATCCACTGTTGAAGATGGGTCTTCCAGAACATACATCTGAAGAATTTAGTTTACACTCGCCACGCTGGCCAGACGGGTTGGCGAGGGTCTGATGTCAATTTTAATGACAATTTATTAACGATTTCACAAGTTGGTGTTAGTGGAACCGACGACAAATCCACGACAAATGTACGAAAAGTGTATTTCTCATTAGTACATGCCGAGGGGGTTTGAACCGAACTTTGTAGGGTTTAAGGAAAGCTTTACAACTGAGCCACCACGGCGCCGACGTTTACGTTAATCAAGGATTATTTTAATCATCCTTTCTGAAACCGGCTGTAAAGTAATTATTTAGAGTATTAATAGTGAAAGACGTAGTAGACCGAGCTGCAGTCGTCGCAATCATGGCATTAATCTATCAAAAAAATGTGTCTGTGTGGTTCGGTCTAGGTTACGTTACTATTACAAACATTATAGCCCTAAGAGCTCGTTCCCACTTGTCGGGTGTCGGATCCGTATATTAATCAGAGGTTCCAGTAGCAGAGTATTTTATATGAAGCTCTTCATACTTGTCGGAAACCGATTTTGTGTCGGCGCCGACAAGAAATGTCGGGTGTTTTGCCAGCTCTCTACGCCCGGAAAACAATCGTGTCGGATCTCGCTCGCCTATGAGTACGAATGTCGCTATTCACATTTGTCAGATGTCGGTGCCGATAACCCTCTCCCCGCTACCCCTTGTTCTGTTCGTACCGTGCGTCTAAAATAATTGAAAAACTTAATTTCGTCACTTCTCAATTCTGTTATTAAGATCTGAAATGTTCCCAAACTAAATCTTTCCCTCAGGATTGGGTGCACCCAATATTGTTTTTTCTGGGCTCTCTTTCATTGTTTTCTTCTTAAATAATAATACATCACAACAAGAACTTCATCGACGTCCATTGTACTTAGTTGCTTTGCGTAAATTGCTAAAAATTGGTATTAGCTTCAACCGTGGCCGACAACCGATTATTAACCGAAAGTGTAAACAAAGGCGCCGACATCCGATTAATATACGGATCCGACACCCGACAAGTGGGAACGAGCTCTTACTGGAGATAGGCATTCCAGAACATAATACTGAAGGATAAGAGCTTCGCTTTTGACCCTGCAGAAGCGTTGGCAAGTCAAGCAAAGCACGCATTTGACCTAACGAAACAAAAAGATAGATAGATCACAGAGATAGGGAAGCAGAGGTGATCTAACTGCGGTCAAAGCGTGGCATTTCTCACACACAAGTAATGTTCGCACACTAATACAGAAGACAGGACCGGACTCATTTGCGAAATGTCAAAATATTATTATATAAGTATAATTATGCATATCGCTCACAAATCCGTCCTGAATCAGTGTATAAAGCCCACTTCGGAAGATAGGTTTTGTGTTCTACGATTAAAATAATGAAATGAGTATTTTTAGCTATATGGTTTTTTAAAAAATACAACATAATATAATAAAATCGTTTATTTATATTTTCTTACATATATTATTCAAAGCAATGGCACGCTAATTTTGGACCGGATGGCGAGTCGTATCTGGGTCTCGAAGAGATACCGAACCCCTCTGTACCGGCCGAATGGGCCCTAAATGGTCGGGGGGGGAACGTAAAAATTATGACAAGACAACCGGATGGTAATGCGGTTGAAGTTGCTTGGAGTTTTCTGTAATGTTTATACCCTATTTAAAATTTCAAACATGTCTCTTTTCTTTTATCCAAAAAAGTACTTTTTTTTTACCGCTCTCATATTATTCTGAAAAATAAATAATAATTATTGTTTTATAACTTAACTTCCATAAATGTTTTGTAAGTATGAAATAAATCTAAGTATTGTATCTATACAAGGTGGAGTTTTGAGACGGGAAAGTAAGGGCAAATATCTTAACCGTTATAGTTACAGGAAAACGTTCCTAGGAGACCATCCATAACTTATTGAGATATTCTGAACTTCATTCACAGATTTTGGAAAAATCTAGTCAGCAAAAACTTTTGTTTTTATGCCGATCGATCCTGTTTCTTATATGGATCAAAAGTCTCTACTGGAGCAACTGAGGTTTGAGTACTAGAAATGACAGAAACCAAACCAAAAAGGCCAAAAAGGTAGCTCGGTTGATAGAATGCATTCCCTAAAATCCAAAAAAGGTCGGTTTGAACCCCGGCATGTACCAATGAGAAATACACTTTTCTTGCATACATTAGTCAGATTTACAACACCACCGTTCCCGTGCCTTGGAGAGCACTTTAAGCCGTGGTCTAGTGGTAACAAACGTTGCCGTGAACTCGGGAGGTCGTGGGTTCGATTCCCACCGGGGGCAAGTTGTACATTGTATAATTTGTCTCGGTCTGGGTGTTTATATGTATATATTTACAAAAAAAAAAAAAAGTATAATATGTAGTTTATCAACCATCTAGTTTCCGTAACACAAGCCTCATAGCTTACCACGGAAATTAGATGGCGCTGTGTGACTTGTCTGGAAATATTTAAAAAAAAAAAAAACAACCTTTTTTACTAATTAACCCGGTTCTACTAATACCAACTTGTGAAATCGTTAAGAAATTGTCATTAAAATTTACATGAGACCCTCGCCAATCCGTCTGGCCAGCGTGGCGTGTGTAGGCCGAATTCTCCAGAAATATTTCTGGAAGACCCATCTCCAATAGTGGAGGTCTAGGTCTCTGTATTCTAAGGGCTGTGATGATAAATAGAGGCGTGAAAGACGGACAAACATACATACATACATACACACATACATAAAAAGCTTTTTTCACGTTTATAATATTAGTATGGACACCCAGACAACCTAAGCGAAAAACGTAAATATATTTTTGGCCTTGGGTACGAATCGAATCTACGCACTGCGGGCACTCTGTGGATACAATTCCATAGGATTTACCACTAGACCACGGAGGCGGTCACAACAATAAAACGGTAAAAAAATAATATAAAAATTATAAATTTTACAAATCCGACCCTGTGTTGATGGAACTGTCAATGTTGTTGTTTTGCAACAATTTTTACGTTTTTCTCTAATAAAGCAACAAAAATTGTAAGATTATTATTTTAATTTCGTTAGAATACAATGAAATATATCTTCTGTCTCTCACATATTTTGAAATTACAAGAATAATCACTAATTTTATTGAATTATGTGTTTGAATGCATGGTGTCAACATTTAAAACTTACTTGTGGAAGGTTATTCCTAGCACTTTTTTATGTTTTGCACTGTCGCACATATAAGCACTACACTAGACCATGATTTAGTAAAATTTTCAAGATGTAATTTTAGTTAAATAATGAATAATCACAATAATAAGTCGAGATGATTGAGTTCGCTGTTGTTACTTTATTGTCTGTCAATTGCCTTGTAGTCTATGGTTTCAATGAAAAAATGCCACGGTTGCTCGTTTATGCAGTGTGTATGTGAACTGAGGAAGTGAGATAGCTATATGATCTTTGCGATGAGAATGAGTAAGCGCAACTTATATGGTTATACGACTAAATAATATGTTGTCTCTGCTTCCTTAACTCTGTGAGATAGATAAATTCTTTATTGCACAGAAAATAATACATTTTCTAACAGCTAACCTGTGGGAGATGAGAGCAGGGATTGTAAGGTGCATGACCGCTAATATTTGAGATAAAGAGATTTAAATTCAAAATTGAAAATACATTTATTGTCATAAATTGTGGTTGTTTGTACAGTGTTGGTTACAAAAGAGGTCTCACAATTTAACCCAGGACAGGGCGTACAATATTGTGCTATTTAAAAAAATATATACCTATTAACAATTTTTCTAAATATTAGGCTTGCAAATAAATTACATTTTAGCACACCAATTAACATAATCATAATAAATATTATAATACAGAGCCAAACTTTTCCTTCCTTTAATAACAATACCAATATAAAATTTAATTATATGTCAAAACTAAAACTATAACTATATAAAATTATTGAGTTAAAAACTTATAACTAAAAAAAAAAAACGATATATTATTGTATATATGTATATATATATATATGTATATATGTATATATGTATACCGATTTAGTCATGTTTTGTAGACTCGTCTTGCTTTTTGTGAAAGTGTTTATTTTTATTTTTATTTTATTATGGTAACAAACAATATACATATAATTAGACCTGGAGTACCAAAACTGTAAAAGAGAACTATACTTATTACATTTTGAAATTACAATTTTTTTTTTTTTCATTTATTTAGGCAACAAACAGTCAATATACGCAAACAATATCACAGATAAACAAAATTGTCACTCTGCAAGATACTAAAATTGAAAACTAATAAATAATATGAACCACTAAGGGGCCCCTTTAAAGGCTTTGCCGGCACGTGACAAGTTTGAACATCTGTGTAATAAATTAATAACAATAAGAAGACATTGAGAGCCAAAAATATTTTATACATAATAGAAGTTAAACACAAATACTATGGAAAGGAGAAAAAAAAAAAAAAAAAAACTGGATATAAAAATAAAAACAAGGATAGAGTAATAACGCAAACATGATTCAAAAGATACTTAAATTAACAGATGCTATAATAGTACTTTATAACAACATACTTATAATACTAATTACGGATACAACAAACTACCAACCATCAACAGCAACCCCTGTATAAACTTGAATTAAAAATAAGTGATTTTACTATTCATCAACAATGAGATTGTAGTAGGATAATATTATCTAGCCAACTGAAATATGCAATGATGAATGCATAAATGCTTGGGACCAGGCAAGTTCAAGTTCAGAGCAGCGAAGAAAATACACTCCTCTTCACTACTCTGGAACTGGTACCGAACATGTCTATCTCAGCAAATTCATCATTGCACATTTTTAAAGTTCGAGTAATGAAATTGTTACGAGTATAATCCTTTTTGAAGTGAGGTGGTACAAACATATTTTTAGGCTTCGAGGTTCGAGCAGGGAGTCGCATACGAGCTACAAATAGTATCCTGGCCAGAAGCGTAGGGGAATCTATTTTGTTATTTAATATTTTATGTAAAAAGGAAATATTAAACTGTTTACGACGGTTTTCGAGTGACAGGAGCTTATAATTAATAAGCGACTGACGGTATGATCCGGCACGACGGCTACGAAAGTTAAGAGTTTTAATAAACTTTTTCTGAATTCGTTCAATGGAGTCAATGTGGCATTGATGATAAGGACTCCACACTACACAGCCAAAATCAACCAATGATCTTACAAAGGAAAAGTACAAAATTTTTAATGTTAACGTACTTGAAAAAGGTTTGCTAACTCTGGTAATAAATCCAAGGGATCGATAAGCTCTATTAATTACAGATTCTATATGCAAATTAAAAGTAAGTTTGTCGTCCATAATGATTCCAAGATCACGAACACTTTTAACGCGTTTAAGCACAATGTTATCAAGGAAGTAATCTTGCTTGATAACCTTTGAGTTTCGGGTATAAGATATAATATTACACTTGTCAACGTTCAAAAATAATTGGTTATGCATACAGTATCTAGTGAGTGTGTCAAGATCTGATTGGAGCCTGAGACAATCATCTGTAGATTTTATTATCCTATACAACTTAGTGTCATCTGCGTACATCAAGTGCTGGCTGTGCTCCAGAACTTTACCAATATCATTTATATATAAGGAGAACAGGACAGGACCAAGATGAGAACCCTGGGGGACCCCAGATGGCACACTTAAGTAATTAGAGCGATACCCCTTTAAACAAACGGCCTGACTTAGGTTCCTCAAGTATGATTCTACCCATCTCAGCAGATCGCCGTGCACACCGATTCCCAAGAGTTTTTGTAACAGCAAATCCTGATTAATCTGGTCAAATGCTTTCGAGTAATCGGTATACACGACATCTATCTGAGAGTTGTCATCCATAGCGCGTAACAGGAAATCGGTGAAAGTGACCATGTTTGATTCCACACTTCGAGCCTTTATAAAACCATGCTGTGTTTCTGAAATTAGATTACGAGCAGCAGAAGAAAGTTGTGCAGTTACTATCTTCTCCAAGAGTTTTCCAAGAATACATAGTTTAGATATTGGACGATATTGAGTTATTAACTCTTTTTGTCTACTTTTAGGAATGGGTGTAATCAAAGATATCTTCCAGCAGCTAGGAAATATACCTGAGTTGATAGATGCTTTAAAAATGTAAGATATAGGCTCCAACAATTCGACGGCACACCTGGAGATAAGTAAAGGGTGTATGTTATCAGCGCCCGCACCTTTATTGATGTTCACTCGTTTTAGTTCTTGAAGAAGTGTGTGGTCGTCAATATTAATAGTGTTAATATCAATAGAGGCATCAGAACAAGCGTAAGGCTGTGTGCAGATATGTGTACGATTGGTTGTAATAAATACGGATTGAAAATAGTTGTTAAAAGCCTCACAGATCCTAGTTCCATCAGTTAAAGATTCGCCATTATAAATCATTTTAGCGGGAAGATCACCAGATTCACGTTTTGACTTAACATACGACCAAAAGTGTTTTGGATTTTCTTTAATTCTTTGCTCTGAAAATTCCAGAAAATACCTATAGCAACTGCCTTCCATTTTACGATGTCGTTTACGAAGTGTGGAAAACATAAGATAATCATTTCTGTTACCATAACGCTTCCATTTTTTGTGGTATTTGCGTTTTTCATTATTTAGTTTTATTAGCGGAGTAGTATACCACGGAGGGTGTCCCCGATTTTGAGATATATTTTTTATGGGTATATGTTTATCGATTAGATCATTTAAAACATTATAAAAGTTATTGACCATAATTTCCACGTTATTGGTAGAAAATAAACTCATCCAATCTACCGCAGTCAACCCTTGGCGAATGGAATCATAGTCACCCTTGTGGAATATTTTTTTAGGTACAGAGTTCGTTTTTAGGTTGCAGGACAAAACTAAGGAAAGGTTAATTTCCAGCGATTTGTGGTGAGTGTCCTCCGGGGTCAGTGGATGATTACAGGCCGTAACATTACACGGATTGTTGTTACAAAAAATCAAATCCAACAATCTACCATTACTATTTAACTCAAAATTGTGCTGAGATAACAATGACAGACTCATGAAGTTGGCAGTAAGAGTGGCAAAGTTGTCATTATTAGAATGTACATTTAATCCGCTAGTTTCATCATCATAGTACCAGTCCGCATGAGTAACATTGAAGTCTCCCAGCACAATAAATTTATCAGTTGGATTATTAAGTATTAAGTCACAGGTCCTGTCATAAAAAGAGGTAAGCTGTGATTCATGCCTAGGTCCATGTGGTATGTATGTACAGGCTATGTGAAGACTAGAAGATGAGCCACCGTAGTGAGCATGGCGTTCAAGGGTATGCTGACCCATAATTCCTCGGCAGGGGCAGGCTCGCACCAGTCAGGCCGAGGTGTCGGGCATAGTTCTCGCCGCACAGCCACAACCACCCCACCTCCACGCATGTTACCAGATAAGTGTGGGTCGCGGTCACATCTAAACACTTCAAAACTTCTGTCAAACAATTCAGCACTAAAAAACGAATTATTAAGCCAAGATTCTGTGATACAGATTACGTCGTAGTCACAATTCAAGACATTATTAAAAAATGTATGCGACTTAGTGCGCAAACCCCGTACATTTTGATAGTAAATAGATACATTATTGTTGCTAGCGCCAGATAAATACTTTCGGGGTTAATAATTTGAATACTGTATGTTTGTACCACACTTGTTCACATACCAAAAACAAATCCACAAAGAAATCAGAAATATGTATTGCTGACAAGAAATTATAGCTAGAAAAAAAATATTCTATATGTATTAACAATATAAAAAGCACCAATAACATGTGAAACCAAATTTTGTCCAATATTACTTGCAAATTATTTGTGTTGGATTTTTTATAATCTTTGCTAATGATTAATAAGCTGCTGCATGTGTTGTTGTTGTAAAAAAGTACTAATTCAAGTTGAGTAATAGTTCTGCCAATATAATACCTAATAATAAACAAATAGATATAGCACATTGATATTATTCCAGTTAGGATATAAATAAAGAAAGCTGAGTACACAATTATTGAATGTAGTTGAAGAAGTCAAGTTATCTTATTTAGATCTTGCTCACAGGAGATAAGTATTGGTTTAGAGATGTCAGATTTTCGCATAAGGATCTTACATTCGTTCAGCCATATGTATTTGAAACAAAGTTCTTTTCCTAGGTGTCGAGCACGCTTGTACAAAAGCTTGTTATGAGGTGTCAGGTGGTCATTGACAATTAAACCATAAAAGAAAGTAAAAATGACATTTAAGTCTATTCTATCGAATACTTAACTCTAATTATCTCACGGACTCTGCTCCTATACACTGACTTAGAGCAAGCAAATAATGTCCACGTCAACCAAGCAATCATTATATAGTTTTACTGCACGTCTTAAAAAGGTGTTTTTTGCATAATTTGTTCTGCTAAAGGTGGAAATGAACAAGTCTTTAGAACGTGAGGTAAGTCGAGGCACTCTAAACGTGACATTGTCTAAAAGAGTAGGAGAGTCTATGTGATTATTTACTTTTAGTGAGCAAATTTTTATAACATATGAGCGATGGTGCTTTACGAATATGAAGAGGGAGTCGGTTCCACTGGCGAACTGCTGATACTAAATAAAACAATAATTATGTAGATAGATAGTACTGTACATTCAGCTATTTCTGGCAGCTAATCGTGCATTTTTAACAAAATAACAGAAAGTATATTTTACCAATTTAACGTTTTCGCCTTAACAGACTAGGACCACAGACTTCTAAAACTCATAACTATACATTGTACATACGAAACTATGTTGCACTATGAATGTAGCAATATGAAGTCTGTGTAAAAAGAGCATCGTAAAATGCACTAATCCTACCGTCTCTACCTGCGCAGTAAATTTGCACGTTACCTAGAGAAATTCTTTCAACTTAAACCACGCTGGAATTGGTACAGTCAACAACAAGTCACGGTTAATGCTGTATTGTAGCTCGGAATACTGAACAAGGTAAGGCAGTTTTTCGCGCAAATACAGATCGTTGCTGTACAAAGCAAAACATAGATCATTTGCGGAATATGCACATATATTTATTCCTTCGATACATTTGTCTACTAACGAACGAACGAACTATCTAACGAACTACCTAAGTTACGAAGACAAATGTAAACGGCATCACCTTTTGCCTCTCTCCGAACGTCGCACTATCACAGACGTGTCATACCTGTTTTCGATAGTTACCTCCAGGATTGACTGCCCCAGTCTTCTAAATCTCTGTAAGCTGTAGGTTACGAAGTCATCCAGAGAACGGATATTATTTCTTGTCCCATTCTCCAAAACTAACTACCAACAGAATCCGTTCATAAGCGGGACATGCAGTTATGTTAACGATTATTGCAACGACTTGGATCCATTTATATTATCTCCGACAGCTACACGACGCATTCTTACAAAACGTTTCGTCAGTGGTTCTCATCAATAGTATTATATTTACATATATTGTGATTATTTAAGATTTTTTTATTTTCCATTTTATTGTTTTTATTAGGTATCTATGTATAATAATTGTTTTTAAATTTTTTTTAGTTGTTTTGTTCTATGTTATGTAGTTTATTGTTCTTAGTTTAGGTTAATTTTAGTTTAGGTTTCGTGTTGTTATTTCAGCGAGCACCACCTAATTATGTAATTTTAGCTATCTGTGGCAACTTGTCAATAGCCATACACTACCCAAATTTACTGTATATAATATTTTATGTATCTAGCTTATTCTCTGGAATGGTTTCCTCAATAGATATATACTGAACAAGGTGAAGATTCTTTTCGCCTTCACTCAGACTTGTGTCATGCGTGGAATACTGTTCTCACCTCATGGATGGTTCCGCCTTAGTACCTTACTACAGATGCTCTTAATATCCTGCAGAGGCGGGCAATTTCTTTATTTTTTTGTAGGTCCATGAATGTTAGCAACTCATGACTGACATCAGTCCTTAACACTATGCCGGTTTGACTGGGCATGACGACAATTCGAGCCTGATCCCCAAAATGTGTGGATACACTTTACTGGGTTCATCGCCATGAATGGTGGATACTTTCCCGCCCTAGCAGACAGGACAAATTACCACCATCAGTCCGCCTACCACCTATTTGTTGTTCTCGTTGAAAGTATGGGCCATTTGAATGATGTCAAATGCCAATTTTTTATTTTAAGAAGAACTAATATTGAAAGCTTTTTATATTTTATTTTTTATTTTTTTATTTATTTATATAAAAATAACATCGCTTAAAACAAGACTTACTATAAGTGATTAAGTTCTGTTTGATTTTACAGAATTTTGTTGAATTACTTATTTATTATTTATTTTAACTTTAATAAGTTAAATACTTACAAATTAACAATTTTAGGCCACTAACAGGATTCCACATATAAAATTAAAAATATTTAAAAATGAAAAAAATATTGCATAAAATTTGAAAAAAAAAAACTATATCCTAAATTTAAGTTAAACAGATATAATAATATAAATATAATATTATATATATATATATATATATATGTTTTTTTTTAATGTGGTGCATGCATGTTTGTGTAAGTATGAGAGTGAGTTTACGAGTATGTGTTTGTTTAAATGAGTGTTCATAATACTTAAAAGTTACAATAAAAACTACTTAAATATTAATTAGTATTTTACTTTTGAAGCATAAAACTTGTTTCATATATAATATATAACAAAACGATCAAGAACCGAAAATATCGAAAGAACTGAGAAATACCGTTTCCTTTACGAAAAAGTACCGGTTAAGTAAACAGAAGCGGTTCCGGGCACCCTAATCCATATAACCTGGAGTCTTTCAAATTAAGTGTGACTTCTTTTCAAGCCAGCATAGAATCTGATTTGGTTCAGTTGCTTAATCAATTGTGCGCAAATATCGTGTTTGAATAAAAAAAATCTATTTATATATATATATAAATAGTTTAAAGTAAAAAAAAATAAACTAAACTATAAATAAAAAATGTGCTCTAGAGATGTCCCATTCGAGATAGTCCCAAGGAGACTGACAACATTTCCCCTCTGTATAGCGAGGCTCATACGTTGGCAGAAATAATTGCCAGCCTTCCTGTCTCCAGACTTTTCCGTAACATTTATATTGTTTTAAATTGACAATTAGATCCTTAATGCAAAAGCCATGACCGGTGCATTTACCCATATTGAGTTCTTGTGAATAATCATAGTGACGTTGACACCATTAACGGCTGTCGTGGGAAAGTGATGATGATCACGCGAGAAGTAATAAAAAAATCATCATAAAATATGTACCTTTTCAACATACCTACATAAATCATTAACGCTTTCATCCCGTTTCCGACGACTGCTGAATGTAGACCCCAAGGCTCGATACTTTTAGTATCATCACGACTGTATCCATTCCGGAGTGGTCAGAAACAACGTTTATAAAGAAGCTGATTCACATTTAGCTTTACTATAGGCCATGACATCATGACAAGCAGTAAGCTCGTCGATGTCTCTAGCGTACCAAACTCTTAGGTCCGAATTATTAGTCGTTGCTCCGCCAGTACTGAATTTAGTGACAGATTTTACTAAAAAAAACTGCAATTTTAAGAGTCCTAAGCAATGGCGGTAATTATCAATTTAATACAATATAAATGTTACGGAAAAGTCTGGAGACAGGAAGGCATTTATTTCTGCCAACGTATTAGCCTCGCTATACAGAGGGGAAATGTTGCCAGTCTCTTTGGGCCTGTCTCGGATGGGATGTCTCTAGAGGACATTTTTTATTTATAGTTTAGTTTATTTTTAATTTATATTTAATGTACCTATATTAATTTACTTAAAATAAAATATATACATATATATATATATATATAATAAATTAAGATAAATATAAATAAATAAATAAATATTTCCAGTCAGGTCACACAGCGCCATCTAATTTCCATGGTAAGCTACGAGGCTTGTGTTACGGAAACTAGATGGTTGATAAACTACATATTATACTTTTTTTTTAATATTTACATATTATACATATAAACACCCAGACCGAGACAAATTATACAATGTACAACTTGCCCCCGATGGAAATCGAACCCACGACCTCCCGAGTTCACGGCAACGTTTGTTACCACTAGACCACAGAGGCGGTCGATAAATATAAATACTACTGTACTGTACTGTTTTACTGACAGATTTTACCCTAAAAAATATCACTTTTAGAGTCCTAAGCAATGGCTCGCGCTAAGCACTGGCAGAGCAACGACTATTAATCCGAACCTTAATATCACAATTAAATTAAATAATAACTTTATTTAAATTAATAAATATTATTGTGTCCCGACCAGGAATCGAACCCGGTACCTCCGAGTCTAAATAGCTAGACCAAGGAGGCAGTCTATTTTTTAGATACTAGATACACAATAAATAACAAATCGGCGCGACTAATAACAAAAAAAAAAAAAATGTGACTACAAATTAGGTTTTTCCGTCTGATAGTCATTTGTTTTTATTCAGGATTTTAAACCTATTCTAAATCGTGTAATTTTATATCAAGCTTGTGCTTAGTTTAACAAAAACACGCAATGTATAACGTAAATTGGAAAGCCAATGATGATTAAGAACGCGGGTCTGTATATGGATTATTTGAATGAACCATTGTTATGCGCAGACGCAGTATAATCAGTATCGCTTGTCAGTATACAATTATCCGTCATGAAGAGCGCACGTGTGCATGTGTTGCTTCTTTTATCTCTCTGCTATGTTTGTGTATACGGAAAAGTTTTTACACGATGCCAGCTGACCCGCGAATTATTGAAAAATAGCTTCCCAAGGACGTTTCTTAGCAATTGTGAGTATTCATTCATTACAGCCACCAGTACACAAGTCCTAGTACTACACATCTACTGTTAGAGATGAGCCTTCCAGACTACACTCGGCACGCTGACTAGAAGTGTTGGCGAGGATCTGATGAACGGTGTTGTTGTAAATCTATAACAACTGTACGTAAGAAAAGTGTATTTCTCATTGGTACATGCCGGTTGTTTGAACCGACCGACCTTTGTAGGATTTTAAGGAAAGCATTCGTACGATCGAGCCTGTGAGTATTATTATTATTAATTACGTCTATTATATGCTTTTTAAAGAAGTACAAGCGCTGTCGTCGATATCTCTAGCTAGCGTACCAGGCTCAGGTAATGCCCCAAATAAAGAAATGAAATACACATATAACAAGATGGGGCAAGACGCCAAACGGTATGAGAATTTAAGCTGGAACAATCGTCTTTAAATTAATTAGTCTATGATGCTTACGACAAGTCATTTTAAAATTAAATTTGAATAATTTATTTAGTTTATTTAAATAGGTACTTTATTGTACTCACAAATCTGGCACATTCGATGCAATAATTAGAAAAGTTACATTCTGTGATAGGAACGCATTTTCTCAGCGGCAAAGGCTGTTCACTTCCATACATTGCACTGGTTCCCGCATTGGGAAATATTTTTTTTTTTTTAATATAAATATAATAATATTTCTGCGTATTTAATAATTTTTGTTGTTTATATTTATTATTTCATCGATATTATTTAATATTTAGTATCTCTATTTAAATTATTAAGATTGTTATGTAGTTTTATACTCTACGCTTTAATAATTAATAAGAATAATAATTTATATTCGAATGATTTTTTTTAAATATACTGCTAACCTTAAATTGTCAAAACCAAATCGAAACAAAATGGAGTCTTGGCTGTTGTAAAGCCGATTTGTTATTTATTTTAACTGTCTGTTTACGGGAATTGAAAGATAAATATATGTTTTTATATTGTGCAACGTAAATCGAAAATCGAGAAACGCGTGGGACATGTGTGATCAAAGGATATAATACAATAAGTGAACCAAATGTTTAAATACATGTTGTTTGTTTTTGATGAAGTGTATCTGTAAAAAGTGGTAAAATTTTAATAAATCAAAAATTCAAAGAATAATAGGTATGTGAAAGTCGTTAAAGAGAACTCCAAGAAATAAATAGTATTTTTGTTTATTTTAGTTACGTTCGTATCTATTCCGTCATTTTTAATAATTGATCTACATTAATTTTCTTCGACAAATTTGGACTTTTGTTTTTTGTCATAGTAACTATCGAATTTATCAATTATCAAAGTTGATTTAATTAACAAAAAGTAAAAAAAAAAGAGTTTTATAATTTGCCGCCAATTCTAGTACGGTGGGAACCCGTAGTAGCGCTGCTGAAACTGGCACACTTTTCTTGTAACAATGGAGTTACGATTCTTCTTGTATTATATTCCTTGCTCAGCAGCCACATTGTAGATTTTTATATATTACCCTTAGAATATTGACAATAATATTTTTTACCTAGTTTTTATTTTTGTCCGCAGGAAATGATGTAGGACGATTGATTTATGGTTAAATTAAAGGACATAGAATAATGTATTGTGTTTGTTGTGGTGACTGATATGTGTTGCAAATTTTGTATCATTGTTTATTTCGTATTGTATTTTACACAAACATGTTATAAGCATTTTATCTATGTTATTGAATGTCATGTAAGGAATGATGCATTGCAACATCCAAAACAACATTGACGATCAAGGACTCTACATAAAAATGTAAAATATGATCTCGACTGCATATATATGCAGTTAGAAACCACGCTTGTCTTTTTCTTTACTATAGGCCCATCATGACAAGTGGGCAAGCTCGTCGATGTCTCTAGCGTACCAGATACGGAAAAGTTCACAAATAAAATAAATAAATAAATGTGTCCTGACTAGGAATCGTTGCGGTACCTCCGTGTATAAATCGACGCACTTAACCGCTAGACCACAAAGGCAGTTACTCTGTGTTCTAGGGCCGCAGTATAACTAAAAATTAACTGAACGAACGTTAGCGAAGAATTTATAAATAGATCCATAATCGTTGACTTACCTGCCAATTATATTGAATTTATCTTTGACGAAGGAGATAAAAATAATAAAATATCTATCTCAGGTGGATACGAAGACAGTAACTTACTGGTTTTTCCTTGTATTATCATTTATTGATGAAAACTTGTTTAAAATGTTAAAAACCTAGATTAAGCTTAATTCTAATCCTAATTTATGGATGGCCCATTTCCAGCAGTGGAGGTCTTGCTCTCTGCGTTCTGAAAATTGTATTGATGAATGTTGATATTGGTTTTCAGGGGTATGTTTGGTAGAACAAGAAAGTGCACGTAACACAAGTGCATATACAGAAAAATCCAGCAGAAGAAAATATTATGGACTATTTCAGGTACCTTTTTAAAATGTTTTAAAGAAATAGACTGCTGCTAGTATTGTCTGTCAACTGATGACATTTATTCCTAACTAGCTGACCCGGTGAACTTCGTACCACCTAACAGTCCATGAATGTCATTATTAATAATAATACTACTGGGCATCTTCAACAGTGAAGGTCTAGAACTCTGGTTTCTTGGGGCTGTGATGATGATGTCTGTTTGTCCACCTTTCACGCCTATATTACTAGACCGAATTTAAATAAAATGTATCTTGGAACATAGACTATGTGGCATTATCGTCTGATCGGCTTTTAGCCATATAATCTGTGTCTGCCTCTGAAGCGATTTTCATGAAATTTAGCTGAAATACTCCTTAAATCTTGGTTAAAATTCATTAAAAGTGAAGTTACTGAAATAGCTTTTAAAATTGGCAAGCTCAAGTGGCAATGGGCCGGACATATCTGCCGCAAAACCGACGACCGATGGAGCAAACGGGCTTTAGAGTGGAGACCACATACGGGACGAAGCAAAGCGGGACGATCCCCCGCCAGATGGACAGATAACCTAAGGAAGGTCACTGGCGGGGGTTGGATGAGGGTTACAAAAGACTGCGTGAGAGGAGATACACAGGCTGATGATGATCCTTGAAGGTCACGACGGCATATGGGGTATAAGACGTAAAATCTAAATTTGATAGTTTTTTTTTTTATAACCACTACATTACACAGGCAACGCCAGGATCAAACAGCTAGTATTTAATTTAATCTACAAGATTTAGACAGGTGTTCATTTAACAAACCATACAATAGTGAATATTCTTCGAATTTTGTCATTAAACAATGAATCATATCATAACTTTAATAGTTACTGAAAAAAAAACATTATGAAAGCTTCTAAAACACAGAGTCCTAGATCTCCGCTGCCGTGGATAGACCTTCCAGAATATATTTCTGGAGAATTTGGGTTGGCGAGGGTCTGATGTCTGATTTTAATTACGGTTGCACAAGTTGCTCTTAGTGGAACCCGAACCGGCGACTCAAAGTGCTCTTCGAGACATGGTAACGGTGGTGTTGTACAATGTCCATCTACAATTAAACTTTTTAAACTTTCGCGCACATTCATAATAGTTTTTATAATTTTAACGGGTCTTTACGCGATTTACCTTAGAGGCATATTTCTCCCGACGTTTCAGCCAAGTTGCATTGGCCGTGGTCACGGGTCGACTGAAGCTATGCGGTGCAGTCTCGTACATACTGGGCGGTAGATGTAAACCTACCCACTTATCACTTTAAAAGTTATTAGAAATCACTACACACGACACTTACAATATCCTTGGAGACACCGGGCGATTTTTCCCGGCGTCGAAACCTATTGATTACTGGATTCCACGATTAAGATAGCTTATAACAACTACAAGTATGACAAAAATTGGGTACGTGATAATGTCGTTCTCATTGGCACATGCCGCTTGAAATGACCTTTATGCATTTTAAGGCAATCGTTCTTACTACCGCGCTACCACCGCTCTTAATAGTACAAACCAGCCTTTGAGATAACTATCCTGGGTTGTAATGTTTTTATTTAATACTATGTACTCGTACTACCTGAAAACTCCCCACAATATTAGTAAGTGTATATAGTATTTAGTATATTGATATTATAGTATATATAACAGTATAATATGTAAGTGTATAATTAGGCTGTTAAATTTTCTTCCAATTTTTTTAATATTTCTATCATTGCACCTATAATAGTTCAAATTTGTCCCCAAGGTTTGGCTGTCAGAAAATGTCTACGGGCATTAACTCCGCCTTTGTACTTCGTGCAATAATGTTTGAAATAAAAATTGTATTTTGTTTCAGATTGGCAGTGAATGGTGTAAAGAGGGAAAGAAGGGCGGAAAGTGTGATTTACCTTGTGAATGTAAGTTTTAAATAAAATCTTAAGAGGGTTGAGCTGTGAATTCCTCTCGCTCACACAGACCAACATTGTCAAAGATTTTTCTAGTCTGAGTGTACTTCGAGAAATTTCACTCAATCAGCTCTCTAGGAAATAAAATTCCTGTCTTTTAGACATATTTTCACTTTCATATACCTAATTTTAGACAGGGAAAATTTGCCAAAACCTTCATAATGATTTGACTTTGCAAAGTCGCCGTATTTTAAACGATTCCATGTTTCTGTACAAAATAGTGAATAATCACATAGACTCTTCTACTCTTTTAGACAATACGTTTAGAGTGCCTCGACTTACCTCACGTTCTAAAGACTTGTTCATTTCCACCTTTAGCAGAACAAATTATGCAAAAAACACATTTTTAAGACGAGCAGTAGAACTATATAATGATTGCTTGGTTGACGTGTATATATTTGCTTGCTCCAAGTCAGTGTATAGGAGCAGAGTCCGTGAGATAAATAGAGTTAAGAATTCGATAGAATAGACTTAAATGTGATTTTTACTTTCTTTTATGGTTTAATTGTATGTTGAAAATGTAATAAGTATAGTTCTCTTTCACAGTTTTGGTACTCCAGGTCTAATTATATGTATATTGTTTGTTATATAAATTGTATTGTGACTAATTTTTACCAAACAAATCTATGATTAATGTACATTATGTCCAAAATGTCCGTGCTCTAGGGTTGTGGTGTTGGCGGAAAATGTTAGGAATATCGCTGTCAGAGTTCAGAACCAACAAGGCCAATTTGGAGGAACTGCCAAGAGTGTAGCGACTAAGAAGAAGAACATCTCCGTAATTTAATTTCTTAAATAGCTAATTAAAAAAAAAATGATGTTAAAGTTTGGTACGCTGGAGACATCGACGAGCTTGCCACTTGTCATGATTGGCCTATAGTAAAGTTGACTAAATGTGAATCCGCTAATTTATAAACGTGTTTTCTGACCACCCAGAAAGGGAAACGGTCGTGAAGATATAATACCTTATTTTTTTGTCCCCAAGGTCCACCTTTGTAATTCGTGCAATAAAGTATGAAATAAATAAATAAATAGTTCCTGGGGAGGTCACGAACCTCAGAAATGAGGAGGAGGAGGAGAAGGTTTTAAACAACACTTCAATTGTTTAATTAATAATTTCAGCACTTCTAGACGAGGGTATAAAAGATGATTCGACATGCGCATTGAAAGTCTTTGAAGAGGAAGGTTTTAAATATTGGGCCAAATGGGAAGCTCGGTGCAAAGGTCAGCCTCTACCTGATATAGAAAAGTAAGTAACCATTCATCATAATCCTTACAACATCCTTTCTAGACCTGCAATACTACCCACCCACATACCGTAAATATGCACCCACATACCGTAGTCACCATCCATATAAATTTGGGGACTCATACATCTGTCGTACGATAAAGATGTGGAATGCTCTTCCAGCCTCTGTGTTTCCACTTTCCTATAATTTGGAGTCCTTTAAGCGAAGTGTGAAAAAGCATCTAGTCAAGCCGGCATAGTGTTAGGGACTGATGGCAGTTACGAGTATCTGACTTCAGTTGCTAACATTCATGGACCTTGCGCGCCACTTACCATCAGGTGGGCTCAAGGTCACATGTCGTGCTAGTATAAAAAAAAAAAAAAAAAAAAAAAAAAAAAAAAAAAATGGCAATTTCTGGAGAATTTCACCTACAATGGTCAGACGGGTTTTTACGAATTAAAATTATTAATTTTAAATGAAGTTAAATTGTATATCGTCTGACTAACGTGACAAGTGTAGGCTAAATTAAACAAATTATGCATAGTAAACATTTGTAAAAAACAAGTAAATGCGACCAAGAAACGTTGCATTAACGCAGGGCTGCGGGGCGTTCCCCACGCATACACAAAACGTCATCAGTTAACACGCGCTGCGCCGCCCGGCTTCATTACATTTTAATGTAAAATAAGGTTTGTGTCGAATATCGGTGATATTTCAAGGGTTTATTATGGTCTTCATGAGAATTAGTAATTTCATTCAGTCATTACAGGCCCCTAGAACACAGCGCCCTAGAACTCCACTGTTGGAGGTGAGCCCTCCAGAACATATATCTGGAGAATTGGAGAATTTTTTTTTTTTCGTGGGTAGCTACTAAAAAAGAAAGACGTATTTTTTTGCTTAAATTTTTATTTATTATATAAATCTGTTTTTCTTCCAAGTTTTGGTTACAATAGACTTTATTAATGTAATATTAACCAGTGTAATTAATGAGTACAGTAAAAATTCTAAAAAATAGTGTGGTTATGATAACATAACATACCTCGGTCTCACATCACTGCCATTATCTCTCACAACATCACTAAACACAGTTCAAAATGGTTTCCCAGCAAGAAATGTCACTATATAGTCTTCAGCAGCAATTTGAAAAGTCCATGGAGTCCTTCGAGAGCCGAATTGTCAATGCTGCGGCTAACAACACCCTGCAGCAGCTTTCCGATGATTTTCACCAATTCAAGGTTTTTGTGCGAGACACTCTGGCACTGCTCCGGGCTCAGATTGTGCATGTTGCAACAATGACGGACGACCTCGAGAGCAGAAGTCGTAAAAAGTTTTTGTTATTTCGAGGTATCGATGAAAGTTCCGGTGAAAACACTACACAGCGGATAGCTGAGATTTGTACCACTAAGCTCAAGCAGAGCATTCAGACTGAGGACATCAGGTTTAGCTATAGACTAGGCGCACAGGGTGACCCAAGCAGACCTCGCCCAATTTTAGTAAAATTCCGGGATTTTGATGTGCGTTCTGAGCTGTGGCGCTCAAAAAAGGAGCTAAAGGGCTGCGGTACATCCATTGCTGAATTTTTGACACCATCACGCAGGCACCTGCTTGCTGAAGGGCGCAAGTTGTATGGCATGACCAACTGCTGGTCACAGGACTGCCAAGTATATGTTAAACTCCAGGATGGTACACGGTACCGTTTGATGTCTGAGGCGCACCTGAGCGAGTTTGTCGCCATCCATCCACCGGGACCATCTGAGGACAAAACAAAGAAATTAAGACCTGCAAGGGTAGCAAAGCGAAAGTAGCTAAATGTGCAGTTTAATCATACTTACTTAATGTTTTGATTTCTTCATTTTTGCTGATATACCTTAGTGATTTGTTTTTTTTTTTCTTTCTGTTTTAAACTTATATCTAACATATTTTAGTAATATTTATAGTGATAAGCGGGTTCCTCTTTCCAATCATTAATTTTTATTTATTTTTAAATATATTGAAGGACATGGTACAGAATGCTTAAGTCCTAAACAACCAATCATTCAAACCACAGACTATCCCTATGTTTGACTTGTCGCTTTAAGCGTAATTTTTTTTTTCCACTTTATTTCGCTTCGAATGTCGTTCGACTTGGCGTTTCTCTAAGATTCCATACAAAATTCGTTAAAATGCTATTTTATTTGCTTTCAAGTAGAACATAGCATATATGGGTACAAACAAGTTCATTCAAATTCTAATTCAATCAAAGAGTAATTAACATTCAATCATTCAAAGTTTTTTTATTTTTTTAAATTTATTATTTCTATGTTTACTTAGGGATGTCCCATCATTGTTATCGATTAATAGTTAAATAATGCGATTACTACTCTTAAATTCATTTAAATAAATAATATATTTAATAATTATTTATAATTAAATAAAAGTTTTATGTACTTTTGAGTGGTTGTAGGTAGGTACCTGCTTGCTTTATGTAAAACGGATTTGATTGTGTTTGGTATTTCTTTGTTACTGATAGACAGATTTGTTAAACAAATAACTGGCAGGTGAGGTGAGAAGTAATAGATATAATAATCAGATAGCCTTTAGAATTAATTTCAGTACCTATATAAAATTATATATATATATTTATATTTAGTTTATTATACTATACATGATGCCAAATAATTCTTCGTCTGAGTCTGATGCTTTTTTCTCCTGTATATCAACAAGTTCCGACGACGAGTCTGATGTCAGTCAGGCTTCTGTTCATCTGGTGGATGCATTGCACAATACCTTCTCGACTTTCCCCAAGAATCTAAATGTCTGCCACATAAATGCACAAAGCATTCCTGGACACTATCCGGATCTCCTTGCCACGTTCGGTAGCAACAACATACACGCTCTACTTGTCTCTGAAACATTTCTTAAGCCAACTCTTCCTTCTACGTACTACCCTCTTCCTGGTTTTATTCTTATCCGTAATGACCGAACTGGCAGGGGATGCGGTGGTGTCGGAATTTACCTCCGCTCCAATATTTCGTTTAAAATTCTCTCCCAATCTCCTTCTTCCTATTCTGGTTCGTCAGAACATATCTTCCTGGAGTTAAACTTAAATTCTGTAAAATTTCTACTTGGAGTCGTTTACGCTCCCCCTACTGTTGACTACTTTTCTACATTAGAACTACTGCTCGAGTCTTACATACCCTCATATGATCACAATTTGATCATGGGGGATTTCAACACTTGTTTACATAAAGATGACTCGCGCAGTAGGAAACTGAAATTTATTACTTCTTCTGTCAATGTATCCTTTCTTCCACTAAACACAACCTTTCATGTAAACGAATCCAGTAGCCTTCTTGACCTTATCCTTACCTCCAACCCTGACAGGATATCTACACATGGACAATACTTAGCACCTGGTTTTTCTCACCATGATTTGATTTATGCTTCGTACAAAGTAAAAACTCCCAAATTTAAGCCTAAAATTTATCTTCAGCGTAACTTTGCCAAAATGAATCAGGATTTGCTTCTGTCTGACGCTGCTGCCATGAACTGGAACACCGTAATATGTAAAGAAACTGTTGATAACATGGTATCAGAATTAAATAACTTAATAATAAAGCTGTTCGATAAGCATGCTCCTATACGCCCAGTACGTATGAAGAGACCCCCGGCCCCATGGTTGGACGACAAGATACGAAGAGCTATGAGGTGGAGGGACTCTTTAAAGAGGAAATACAGGAAGTCTCACAGTCAGGAACACTGGGATAAGTATAAACATGCTAGGAATCGGGTGAATCAGATGTGTAGGAACTCAAAACGCCAATTTGTTCACGAATCTATTAAATCTTGCACACCTCAAAACATTTGGTCATTTCTTCGAACTTTAGGTCTTGGTAAGGTAAAGGCTGATAGTATTATTTCTTCCTCAATGGACATCAACGGTCTAAACCGACACTTCTCTAGTCCCTCTTCTTCTATTAATAGTATTTCTAAAGCTGTCGCTATTTCTCAAATTGATGCTTTACCCCTATCTTCTAGTAATACTTTTCAGTTCGAACCAATGTCAAGCTGTGAAATTAAAAAGATTATTCTATCCATAACCAGTAAGGCTGTAGGAGATGATAATGTGGGCCGTGTTCTTCTGATTCCCATAATAAACATCATTATTCCCTTCATTACCTATATTATAAACTTTTCACTCTCTACTGGACAATTTCCCACAGTGTGGAAAAATGCCCACATAGTTCCAATCCCCAAAAATACTAACCCTACCGATTTTAGTCATTTTCGACCAATATCAATTCTTCCCTTTCTATCTAAAGTACTAGAACGTGTAGTTCATCGCCAGTTTGCTACATTTCTTTCCCACAATAAACTTTTAAATTCTTTTCAATCTGGCTTTCGACCTTCACATAGCACAACTACTGCTCTCACAAAAATTACTGATGACATCAGATTTTCTATTGACAATAAAAAGCTCACACTCCTTACGTTGTTAGACTTCAGTAACGCTTTTAATTGTGTAGATCACGATATTCTCACGGCCTTATTGCGTTCTCTTAACATTTCACAGAATGTGGCATTATGGTTCGACTCTTATCTTCGCGGGCGCCAGCAACGCATCCGGTTAGATGATACGTACTCGGACTGGTGTCCGGTTACTGCTGGTGTCCCGCAGGGTGGCGTGTTATCTCCCTTGCTCTTCTCTGTTTTTATAAACATGATCACTCAGGTAATACATTTCAGTTCCTACCATCTGTACGCCGACGATGTCCAACTTTCGCTTCACTTCAAGATGGACGATATACAAAATGCTATTCTCAAAATGAATAAGGATCTTGAAGCTATTAAAATACAGTCACAAAATTTAGGTCTACTGGTAAACCCCTCGAAGACGCAGGTGATGATCGCTGGCTCGAGACAAATGCTGTGCAAACTGGACCATATACCTTTTACCCCATTAATGTTTGACAATGTGTCACTTCCTTTTTGTCAGCATGTGAAAAACCTAGGACTTCACATAAGCAGTGATCTCTCCTGGAATCACCACGTCTCCGAAATTTGTAAGAAAGTTCATGGCAGCATGCATTCGTTGAAACGCTTACAATATTTTATTCCTTTTAAGGCAAAGTTAATGCTAGTCAGTTCGCTGCTTCTTCCCATAATAGACTATGCAGATATCTGCTATCCCGACGTCACTGAAGAGCTACTGAACAAACTCGATCGTCTGCTCAATTTATGCATCCGCTATGTATACGGCTTGCGTAAATATGATCATATCTCTCATTTTCGTAATCAGTTGAAATGGCTCAATATCCGCTTTCGAAGATCTACCCATCTCCTCGTGTCTCTGTATGGTATCCTGAACAACCCTCATGCGCCTGCATATCTTAAATCCCGTTTTGAATACATGTGTGATACTCACAACCTTCCACTTCGCTCTTTACATAACAACCAACTTAAAATCCCATCCCACTCCTCTAGCAGATATTCAGATTCGTATACTGTGTCTGCAGCCCGCCAGTGGAACAGGCTACCACTCGCTATTAGACACGCGCCGTCTGTCCACGTTTTTAAGCGCTTGGTCACTGCTTTATTTCTAGACAAACAGGAGTCGTCATCAGGCTAAAAATATATATTTGGCATAATATATATGTGTATATACGTTTATTTATAGGTATATGTGTAATTTATGTAACAGTGTAAGTATCTATTAGTATGTAATGTGTGTAGTATATTCTATATTGTTAAACTTGATATCAGCACTACCCTTAATCTCACACTCTCCCAAAGGTTAGATGTTAGAAAATGCCTTGTAGGCATTAATCTTCGCCTTTGTACACTTATTTTGTGCAATAAAGAATTTAATAATAATAATAATAAACTCGCCACGCTGGCCAGACGGATTGGCGAGGATCTGGTGTCAATTTTTAATGACAATTTATTAACGATTCCACAAGTTGGTATTAGAGTTCTCCGAGGCACGGGAATGGTGGTGAATTTGTAAATCTATGACCAATATACGTAAGAAAAGTTTTTTTCTCATTGGTACATGCCGGGGGGTTTTAACCGACCCTTGTAGGATATTTATTTATTTATTTAAAACTTTATTGCACGAAGTACAAAGGCAGACTTAATGCCCGTAGACATTTTCTGACAGCCAAACCTTGAGGACAAATTTGTAGGTACAATGAAAGAAATATTAAAAAATTTGGAAGATAAATTAACAGCTTAATTATACACTTACATTATATATACTATATATATACTATAATATCAATATACTAAATACTTATACATACATAATACTATACATAAACATACATATATACACTTACTAATATTGTGAGGAAACCCTTCATACAACTGAGCCACCACCGTGCCACAATTACACAATTAGTAATTACAACTACAGCAGTTGACTTAATTAGTATAGTTTGTAATCAATGTAGATGCAGACCACTGCAAAATTTTGTCAAATAAGAGTGTAAACATGTATTGATAGAGATTATATAAAAAAATCAAATTTATTTTAGAAACCCTATTCTGCTATCATTTTGCTGTCCTGTAAAGTATATATTTTGCAGTTATCTCTTTTTACTTTTAGTTAACACACCCTCTTACACACACACACACACACTTACATCATACACAAAAAGAGGATCTCAACCACACATTTTTTTTTTCTTTTTGTGTACATTTTGTTTCTTTTTTTATTTTGTAATGAAAAGTGATAATATATTTAAAAGGGTTGGTCTGGGCGTTGACTGCCGACGGACAGACCTATACATAGGCTTAGTTCGGCTGCAAATGTCTGTTTTTCTGTACCATAATGCATAATGAAATATTTTATTTATTTATATATAAAACATTACATGGCTTAACAGTAAAGCCCAATTTACCATGCAGTCAATCTTATAATTAATACATACATTTTTATTAAAAATGGATTGTCAATATACCTATGTATTTTTTAATTTTCTATACAAATAATAATATTAATAAAGCTTTCAAGTTAACAATAGTTATATACAGTATAAAATTAATATAAAAAGAAAGAAACGATAAATTAATAATAATAATAAAATAAATCGAAATTCAACACTAATAAAATCAATGAAATAATAGAGTTAATACAAAACAATAAAAAATAGAATAAAAAGTGAGTAAGTAGGTATATGTTATTTTATAACTTTACTTAATAAAGATATTATTATATTATATACTTTATATATATATACACTTTGCACCCATCGCAATTCTCCAGAAATGGTTCTGAAAGACCCATCTCAAACAGCAAAGGTCTAGGAAGGACTCTGTTTTGTCGAGGCTGTGATCATGCATCCGACTTAAAAATAAACACAGCAGTTGTAATACTGAGATATGTACCTATAAATAAATTAGGTATCTTTGAATTTCAGATGTCCAGATTTAGCAGTGCCCCCACCACCGTCGCGGGCTTCGCCACCTCGCTCCAAAAGAAAAGCACAAACTTTAGAGAAAATGCTTGACACAAATTCTGGGACATTCTTTAATTTTTTCCTACTTTAAATAATAATACAATTACCTGATTTATATTAACATACGTATTACCTATGTTCAGTCATACTACGGAACATTTTCATCCGCGTAAACCTATTACAGTCATTTGTGACTCAGTTATTATTTAAAAAAAAAAACTAATATTATAGAAAAAAAAAAATACAGTGTAACCTCTATATAACGTGTAAACTTTATATAACAAGACTGAAGGGACTAAGCATTTTATGGCGTTATAGAGAGTTGTCGTTAAATGGAGAGAAGAAAAATCAGAATTGGAAGACAAGCTAAACCAACCAAAGCCAATTGATTTCGACGCTTTAGGGAGTTTGTCGTTAAATCGAGTGACGTTTCATGGAGTTTACACTGTATTTACAAAATGCTACTAAAAAGACTCGTCTGTGTGGAATGGTGGCTAGAACGCTGGCTGCATTTCTTCGCTGAATTACAATGATTATTAATTGATTCTTCACTTTCAAGTTGTAGAAGCTAAAAATTTTTAAAATGTCCAATAAAAACTATATTTTTTATTTATGTTACTGTATAACGTTAATATTGTGATAAAAAATTGTGTGATGATAATATCCATTGTGGTATATCTATTATAATTTTTAATTAATACTAATTAAAATCGATTGTTATTTGTTATAAATTTGTTTTATTCTGAATACCTCTCTATTTTTATATATTAATAGATAGATAAATTATTTAAAGCACAAACGATAAAAATATTTGTACATAAATGCATATGGCATCCAAAACCTCGATACTGAACAAGGTGAAGCAAGTTTTCTAAAGGACATTTTTTACTTATAGTTTATTTTTTATTGGGTTTAGTTTGAATTAATTTAAATTTTTACTTTTAAGTAGTTTTAATTATTTATACTGTTTGGAAATTAAATTATAAATATATAACATAGATGTAAAATAAAAACTGATAAGGTCAGCGTGGAATACTGTTTTCACCTCTAGGATGGTTCCGACAGATGCTCTCAATGTCCTGCAGAGGCGTGCGATTCGGATAGCGAACTATTGTACTCTTTATAAATTATATTTGCAGGACAAACGTAAAAAAGAACACACAAAACAACACAATGTTAGCATCGAAATAAACGAGATGTATCGCTTTCTATGTATTTCTTAATCGATTACGTTTTGTACCGCGTTTAGTGGTGGGGTGAACCATGCGCTCAATCTGAGAAAATAAACCAGTTCTTAATTAACCAGTTAATTGTAATCATATTGTTAAGAAACCTTAACTGCTTAACTTATAATTTATTAATATTAAATTTTAGACATGAATAATATTGTCATTTATATTTTTTTATTGTATCTCAATTTTGTTTACGTGTATGTATTAAAATTAAATGCTATCCACAATTACTAATATTTGTACGCCCTATGGGCAGAGCACTGGTGCACCTTTATAACCTATACCGGTTGTTTATAATATTAACCTGTGTCTAAACAAATAAATGATTTTGAATTTGAATTTGAAAACCTACCAAAAAAGGTTTGTAATACCTGCGGTACATGCAAAGGTCATTGACCGTTTTTTCGCGTGCATAGTACCTAGTAAGATACCATAGTCAGTAAAAATCCATAGATTTAATGCATCTCCATATTATTCGTAGTAAAATGTCATCGTGAAAGATATAAATCTTGGATTCACAACTAGGAAGGTAAGGAGGCAGTGATTTACCGGCGGCGACGGAATGTCTTGATTAAATTCATAAGGTAAAGGGGATTCTTCGTTACAAAGCGATTGGCGATTTATATTAAAGAAAAAGACCCGAGACAAATTGAAAATTTAAAATTACCCTTTTATAAACTGCCTCCATGGTCTAGCGGTTAAGTCCGTGGATTAAGACTAAAATAAATACATTTAATTAATATTTAATTTATTTGTGATATTTCTCAAGTTTGGTACGCTGGAGACATCGACGAGCTTGCCACTTATCATGATTTTTGGTTAAATGTGAATCCGCTTATAAGCGTGGTTTCTGACCACTTGTCAAGCTCTCCAGCGTACCAAACTCGAGAAATATCACGAATATTTTAAATATTAATTAAATGTATATTTACATAAATATTTTTGTGTCCCGACCAGGAATCGAACTCGGTGCCTCCGAGTCTAAATCCACGAACTTACCGCTAAACTACAGAGGCAGTTTTAGTAGGTTTAGTTTATCGTTATTTAATATGATTATTTTTATTTTATTTATATTATGTAATAAATAAACTTTGAAAATTAGACACAAACCCAATAAACGAATGAAGAGAGCGTTTTATTTTATTTAAGCCAGAAAAAGGTTTATAAAAAGTACCAAACTTGCGCAAAAAAGTGCTAAATTATGCAAGGTCACGACTGAATTTCAACTTTGTTGAAACAATTATTTGAAAAGTTCAGAGTATTATCCTCCCTTCAGAGTATTTGTTGAGGGCGACCTTAGCCGGACAAACACGGCTATCGCGGTTCCATAAATATTTTCAGACAGGTCACACAGCGCCATCTAGTTTCCGTGGTAAGCTACGAGGCTTGTGTTACGGAAACTAGATGGTTGATAAACTACATACCTATTATACTTTTTTTTTTGTAAATAATACATATAAACACCCAGACCGAGACAAATTATACAATGTACAACTTGCCCCCGGTGGGAATCGAACCCTCGTGGGTTCGTCCTCCCGAGTTCACGGCAATGTTTACCACTAGGCCACGGAGGCGGTATACACTAATACCTTAAAAATATACCCGGGGCCGCTGCATAGTCAGCCGCGCCCCTTAAACACAACAAGTACGCGTACCGTGAATCACAACTTCATCCCATTTGCAGTCGAAACGTGGTGCATGGTCCAAGGAGGCTCTGGCGTTTACTCGTGAGCTTGAAGAAAATCTCCGCTTGGCCACGGGTGACCCTTTAAGTAGAGAATATTTTATCAAAGGGTCAGTCTCGTCGTTCAATAGGGGAACGCAGCGAGTGTCCTCGCCACACTACGCCCATTGGACGATTATATATATATTTGTTTTTAGTGCCATCATCATTCATTCATCATTACAGCCCCAACACAGCGTCCCAGACCTCAACTACTGGAGATGGGCCTTCCAGAACATATATCTGGAGAATTTAGCCTACTCTCGCCTTGCTGGCCAGACGGCTTGGCGAGGATATGATGTCAATTTTTAATGACAATTTATTAACGATTCCACAAGTTGGTATTAGTGAAAACCGGGACCGACGGCTTAACGTGCTCTCTGAGGCACGGGAACGGTGTTGTTATAAATTTACGACAAATGTACGTAAGAATAGTGTATTTCTCATTGGTGCATGCGTTTTTAGTGTAGTTTATTAAATTTATGTTTTTGTTATATCAAATTTTACGAGTATTTTATGTAAACATTTTTTATCAAAAAAACGTTTTTTTAATTACCTACGTCAAAGATTGAAATAATGCTATGATTCAATGTTTCAATACAAAAAATAGATTTTGATCTTATATAATTTTAATTTGTATTGTCATAGGTAAATTTTGAGATAAAATATATTTACACTCATGCAACTCTGTATTTGTATTTATTGTAAATCTGATATAGCTGATTTTGGTTAGGACCTTGGTTGTTAACATTTCGGACTCTATCACAGAATTACCACATAATTTGGTTGAATGTGCAAACAGTTTATCTTTAACAGTAGAACCAAAGATAATAAACTCAAAAATAATTTGCTAAATTTGTTACTTCAATGTCCTTTGCAAATAATCTTCAGAAGAACGGCCTATAACTACGTTATAATTGCGCGACGTCGTCGGCTCCAAATTTATTTGATTTGCTACGTAACACAATTTGTTACAGCCATAATGTGCCCGTATTTTAACTATGTATAATATATTCCTGTATAATAATCACCAAATTAATATTATCATTGTTAACTCAATTTTAGCAAAAGACGCTTCGAATATTGTGTATTTTGAGTTTATAGTAGATGCAAAGTTTATAATATTCATGAGTTTTATAAGTAAATTTTATTTGTGTTTTATTTTTATTTTTATAAACATAATGCATCCCTAGCAGCTCAATTAGGATTAGACACGCATATTCTCATCAGCTGTTTCTACCGAATAAGTCGCGGACAGCAGCTGGTGAGCGTGCGCCTTGTGCGCGTGACTCATGTCAGCATATAATAGTCACCTTAATCAAGTAGACATATTCGCGCTATCTGCAGGTTCCTATAAGAGACACATATCTGATCTTCTTAACACTTTAGATCTGACACACTAAGGGCAATTGTTAAATGCATTGTCAAACATCATTTCTTTTTTCTATATACATATGTTTAATTTTAATTTTACTTACTTTTTGCTTTTTATATATATATATTTTTCTTTTTGATAGCCTAAAAATGTTGATTGCACAAAAAAATGTGGATAATGTCGTTGGATATACTGTTGCTTACCTTAATTAGTTAATATTTAGTTAGTAATCTTTACTGTATGTCTGTTTTTTATCCTAAATAAAATAAAATAAAAAAAATAAAAATAAATAAAAAATAATTTAAATTTTATTTATTTTACTTTATTACTTGAAGTAGGTAATATTTTAGTTATTTTCGTTATTTATTTTTATTTCTAAAAGGAATTGTATGTTTATTATTCAGCAGGTGACCTGGGCCCCAAAAAAGAAAAAAAAATTGTATTTTTACAACAAACACTTAAGATATTTTAAGATTTTTTAAAAATTGTTAACAATACATGGAATTTATTCTGAAATAAAGTTTTATTATTATTATATATATATTTTTAAAATTGTTTCAGCTTTAGTTTTTCGAATAATATTTAGTTTTTGTATACTTATTGAAAATTTTATAATATTGTTATTTTTATAGGCTATAAAGGCTACTGTGGTAATGTGGTGGTCGCCTATAATAGGTGCAACATCTTACTTCTGATTTAGTGTTAAGTACAAATAAGTGTGTGATGTTAGCACTGTTGGCTACCCTATTATAAATAAATAAATGATATAGATTTATGTAAATAGTTGTTATTTATATCACATGCTGTTGTAACATTATAATACGGTAGAACACCAATATCCGCTACTATAGGGCAACCTCGTGTAGGTATCACAACCACATCACCTATATTAATCACCTTTTTTTTTTACATCTGTATGCTTTTAATATGCAACTGCCTCTGTGGTGTAGCGGTTAAGTCCGTGAATTTAGACCCGGTACGGGTTCGATTCCTGGTCGGGACACAAAAATATTTAATAATGTAAATAAATACATACATTTAATTAATATTTAATTTATTTGTGAAACTTCTAAAAAAACATTTTTTTTATAACATAAATAAAAAACTTGCTCCTAATCACTACCAATGGACAAAGTGCAGCATTGCGTTGAATGGCAATGCTGATACTTTGGCCCATTGCCCAGCTCTCTTATCTCCTGAGGTGTTAACGAGCTGTTTATACAACGCCTTAAAAATCCTGTTCACTTGGTCCCTACGGACTAAGACTTTTAACTCCAGACGGCGCAAAAACAGATATTCCAATAAGCTGAGTGTATTACCGCC
The DNA here is from genome assembly GCA_910589645.1 of Tinea semifulvella. Lineage (NCBI taxonomy): Eukaryota > Metazoa > Arthropoda > Insecta > Lepidoptera > Tineidae > Tinea > Tinea semifulvella. Next base: position 6,532,394 of record OU342604.1, read on the forward strand.
GTTTAAGGTTCTCTGTTATAGTGCAGCAGCTCCTGGATAATTAGACGTCGAGGGAAGGCGCCAGGGTGTCCACACACACACACACACACACAAGTGGCATCCCACACTAAAGGCAGACCCTTTGGTCTGGTTTGTTTTGGCATTGTATCAGCGTCATTCCATCGGACCGCTTACCATCGCGTCGCGGGCACATAATTATTAAAATAAATATTGGGGCATACTAACTGGTGGAGAATAGTAATATTAGGAGAGGAAACCCACTAACCAGTAGATGCGGCGATCGTGGCTTCCCCCTGGCGTCCTTCGGCTGGTTCACTATTTGATTTCTCCACTGATTTCAGAGTGAATATTGTTTATCGAGTAGTAATTATTTGAGTACTGCACTTGGAGAATTAAGCGTTTTTAATGGCGGAGCGTGGTAGGATTGTGGATACGTCCAAGCGCGGCGGTTGAGCGACTGCGATGCCAACTGGCATTGGGCTAAGGAGTTAGAGGTAGGAGCGGAAGGAAAATGAACAGTAAGATACATACATAATAATAAATATATATCGGCGTAACCACTTACGTTATTTGCCTTTTGCGGTTTTTTTTTACCTTAAATACAAAGCTGTTTTTAGCTTTCTAAGGCCGAAAATGTATATTTTGTGTAACCGCAAATTGATGTTTCTGATTGTACAAAGTTATTATTATCTGTAAAGCGAGAGACGGGTCTTGAAATGTTTGGAATCCTAGGTTTTCCCGGCAAAGGTTGCGATGCTTAAGTTTTCACAAAGAGAATGGAATAAACAGAGGCGAATTTCATTGAGTATTAACTCACTGACATTTGAGCTGTATTTATACATGGCTCAAAACGCATCACATAACAGCCGACGATGTCTTAAATTATTTTTTTGTGACCCTCTGCCCACCTGATGGTAAGTGGCGCGCAAGGCGCATGAAAGTTAGCAATTGGAATCAGACATTCATGACTGACATCAGTCTCTAACGCTATGTCGGCTTGACTGAGCATGACGGCAATTCGAGCCTGATCCTGAAACGTGTGGATGCACTTTACTGGGTTTATCGGCACAAACAGTGGATACTTCCCCGCCCCGGCAAACTGCCACGGCCTACCACCTATTTTAACTTTTTTTTTTTTTTGTATATTGCATTAGTAACAATTTGCCAGTGTCAAAGTTTGGGAAAGAAGGGTTAAATAAATAGTATTCGAATTACGAATAGGATCAGAGGAGTATATGTATAAGGAGCAAAAATAAAGTTAATATCAAAATACATATTAGATATATACAAAAATATAAAAAATAAAATCTACTAAATATTTACAGTTATATTTTAATCTTATTATCTATTATAAAAGAAGCGATTATATTATATATAAATTTACTTCGTTTATTATATATAAGTAAACTTGGAATATTGGTAGGGAACGGAACTCGAATGGATATTAGGGAGGAGATCAGTGAAGTGCGATTATATAAAGGACAAGAAAAAAAAATATGGTTCAGATCCTCGACGTCTAATCCACATTCACAAATGTCGCTGTTAACAATCTGGAGCCTAGGGAGATGGGATGCAGTACACACGTGATTTGCACTTTCAGTACATATATACACGTGGCATTTGTTTTTTTTTCACAGGCGTGGCACAGGCAATTAAACTGAATATATTTAAATTCCTAAAAAATCAAAAACGCGACATGCCATGACATGAGTCTCTAGCTCATCGGGAAGTTAGAAAATCAATTAGTAAATTCCACCCAGACAGACAGCCAGCGGCTGAATAAAAACATTTTAAAATACCTCTGAATATACATTGCTCTGTTCTCGTTAGCGGAGTGCTGTGGGGAACTAGGGAAGAACCGCACGGCACAACGCTCTGTAAGCAACTAAATATTGAGTTAGTTGTTTGTTACATTTATAAAAGCAATCTTTAATAACCCTCTATTTATGTTTTCATCTCTAACTTACAACTTGTACATTTGGAGCTAATTGAAATGTGTAGTACGTTTGTGATTACGCGGCGAACGAGTGCGTTCACTCCGTAGCCACGACTCAGACTTAGCTGTTAAGGCACGCAGGGCCAACAGTGAGATAGAGACGGTTTATAGGGTTTTAGTTCGTAGGCGCCCTGGGGACTCCTTAGGAGGCCTCACGGATGAGTCGGGCATGCGACCCCCACCCGCGTTGGCCCTTCAGGCAGGGGGCGTATCTTTGATGATTTATCGAGACATCGTATTTAAAAAAAAAAAACGTTTGTGACTTGTATGTACGAGTTGCAATAACACTTATTTATTTATTTATTTATTCAAAAAGAAAGGACAGGCAACATAAGAACAATAATAAGCAATAAACTGCCTCCGTGGTCTAGCGGTTAAGTCCGTGGATTTAGACTCGGTTTATATTTAATTTATTTATGATTTTTCTCGAGTTTGGTACGCTGGAGACATCTATGAGTTTGCCACTTATCCTACTTGGCCTATACTAAAGTTGTCGCAATGTAAACGCTATTCTTAAAATAGTGTAAATGAACTGTACAAGGTATCATGATGTATTTATAATCTAATAAGATATTCAAACCAATAATACGAACTTTTTACGCAAACAGCCACCAATACCTAGTGGGTTGAGTTTCGAAGAATATATGGCTTGTCTCCCGCAAGTATCTGTTCCAAAAACAAGGGTAACAAGATTCAATTTTCATATTTCAACGACCGCAGAGCAGTTGCAGCCATAGCAAATGTAAGTGCGGAGTCGACTGCCAAACTGGTGATAAAACGGAACTTGCTCTCTGGATTTAAAATGGTATAGAGTCAATATTGTATTATCAAAAAAAAATATATAACTGGAATCAGACACGACTGGCATCAGTCCCTAACAGTATGCTTGTTTAACTGGGCATGACTGCAATTCGATCCTGATCCCCAAATGTGTAGATACACTTTAATAGGTTTATCGGCACGAACGGCGGATACTTACAAATTACTACCATCAGTCCGCCTACCACATATTTCTTGTTCTCGTTGAAAGTATGCATTTGCAATTATGTCAAATGCCAATTTTTACCTTTAAGGAGAACTAATATTGTAAGCTTGCCATCGTGATATTTATATAAAAAAAAAATAAGTGTCATCACGACCGTGGTAAGAAACCACGCTTATAAATAAGCGGATTTACATCAAAGTGGGCGATAACGACTAATTACGGACGCTGAACGCCTAGAGAAAGGCGGTAAGGGGCCCATAAAGAAATGGGGGCGTTGGCATGGTTTAGACTTGATATTTTAAAATTCACTGAAATTAAAACCAACCTATTACACAACATCGATTATTTAGTTATATTCGGTCACAGACGTCAGTAGACAAAATAAGTTTGAGAATCTTTGCTATAGGCCAATCATGACAAGTGGAAATCACGTCGACATCCAGCGTACTAAACTCGAGAAATATCACAAACAAATAAAATAATAATTAAACCAGAAATCGAACCCAGTACTTCCAAGTACCTATTGTATCGTAGATATGGTACATTACAGAGGGCTACTTTATGTTGTGAATTAATATCAGGCCACGCTAAGTAATAAACCTGGCTCGTGGGGTTCTGTTTTCGATTACTGTATTGATATACCTTATTAAAAATCCTAAAATAAAAACCGTCTCTACGTATTTCTATATTCTTTTCGTCACCCACTATAGTTTTAAGGTCAGAATTTTTGTCAACGTATTTTAATCTTTGTACGTTCGCTCTGCAGGGTATATTTCTTATTTCCATGTTAAATTTTAGCTTTTGTTCTAAGCCGGGAAAGTCGTCGTGAACACTAGCGTCTTAACGTACAGTCGGTACTTAGGCAAATATTACCAGTTAACTTTTATGACACTATCACATATATTAAGTTTAATAAAGTTATGTTTTGCAGTTCTTTCGTTTTGTGCTTTCTCTAAATGTTCACGATGCTTTGTCGTAGTGTATGTGGTGTTTCCGATTCCAATTTTATTTATTTATTTAAAACTTTTTGCACTATGTACTCGTACAAAGGCGGAGCTAATGCCGCTAGACATTCTTACTCGGTCAACCTTAGAGACATTACGAACATTGTATGTGGAAGGTTCGCGCAAATTTTAGAACATAATATAAGGGAGAAATTAAAATACTACTAAAACTAAACTACTTACTAGTAAATAATATTAATATACTAAAATCTACTTAATATATACATAAATACAATATATACATACTTACAGTTGTTGGGATCTATTTAAGAAATGTGTGAAAACCATATTTTGAAACAATATTCTATTTGACGCCTGTCGGATATCTAAGGGTAGGTAATGTAGAGAATGTGCAGCTTGGACTGAACTGAACCACTTGTTTTGATTCAAAAAAAGATGTGGGGGAGATTTCTAAATTCCCCACAAGTTAGTAGAAGAGTGGAATGTTTATGGTTTGGGTGTTTGACGACGAGCCAGTTCTGTGAAGTCCACATAATAAGGCAGAAGCAATTTCGGCAACAGCTGACCACGTCTTAGTGGAGTCAACTCCAGAGTTCCAGAAGTAGACCAGCTTTTCTGGTGCTAAAACTCTTTTCACACAAAACTAATAATCCAAGTAACAGTTTCGACCGATAGATACACGCGCGTGGCTACGCAGCAAACACTGCTGCAGCATCGAAAATTAAGCACACGCGGTGTGACATCATCGAAACACAAAATTGTAGTCGTCTGCCGCCGATCAAGGCTGAGGTGCGACTGGTGCGACTGGTACCCTCCGATTGGGTCACATAACTGGCTTTAACAAATGTATTAAATAACATATTACCTAATGAATCACCAATTTTTTATGACGTTAGATGGCGCATGATAGATGGTACCTACCTAATATTACCGTCAGTTGCATAGAAAAATTGAATTTTTATTACGAATATAATTTTCTGGATACTATGCCGAAGTGACTAGCTTTTAAGTATACAAATCGAGATTTCCAAGCGAAATCAAAGATATGGTGATCTCATAATTGCCGTTCTATTAATTAGACCTTTTATCTTTTTAAAGACGGTGTGCGCTTTTTTAATTCGTATTTTAAGGTAGGTAACCTTAAATTAAAATGTATTTTTCTGTTATAAAAACTACAAAAACATTTTTAAAATGATGCGACATAGGTGTAGAACAAGGTACCCATTGCCGCTAGCGACATCTACAAAAAGTTTTGCCTGATACACCCCATTGCAAAAAGAAAAGCAAATAGGGTAACAAGACTATCGTAGATATTTAATTACAGTGATGTGTGAACAATACTATTATTTACTCTATACAATTTTAAATTAAAATTTCAATCAAGTGACAGGTTATAGTGTATATGCATTTCTTGAGGGTACATGAAAGATGGTAAATTTTGTGAATTCTGGAAGACGTTTTTTGCCGATTGTACCTACGGTCGATGAATAAATAGGTTTTGTTTTACCGAAATTAATATTACGAAAATGGGCATCTGTTTATCTGCTTAGCAACTTCAAAGACGGTGGTAATATATTTTGGGGGAAAAATGTGCCCATTTCGGAACATTTACTTTAATAATTATTTCGGGACTTCATTACGTAATGTGCCTACCCCTATTATATTTATGTTGGTAATTATTATGTGTTTGTGATATATTAGTAAATAGTACTATTTTTAATCTAAATGATAATTATGAATAGTGGGTATGGCAGTTATGCGTTTCTTTTTAGAATAGAATGCAGGATCGCGGCTTCGATTACAGCTCCAGTAGTGGGAAACCTGGTCGGGTCACAAAAGTACAAAGCTACTTCAAAACTAAAATTATCTGTAGAAAATCCACTTTACTGAACTAGAAATGATGAGGACTCCAATAACCATGCATCAGCCTTCTGGTCAGCTGCGAGACGACATAAAAAAAAACATTTTTTCTTTTTTTTTTTCAATAAAGTTACAAGATATGAAAACAATAACATATTTCATTATGCATTATGGTACAGGAAAACAGACATTTGCAGCCGAACTAAGCCTACGCCCAGACACCCCTTTAAATATATTATTACTTTTCATTACAAAATAAAAAAGAAACAAAATGTACATTTAAAAAAAAAACTGTGGTTGAGATATGACAAAGGTAAGTCAGAAAAATATCACATTGGCATATAAGGGTTAAAACCGCGACCTTTAAAGATTTTTTAGAAAACCGTTGCTGCAACCGGACCACCGTCCGGGGATTTAGAGGATCCAAGAGGACATGCACACATAACCACCACAGACATGCTTACAGGTGAACTCGAAAATTGTGGGGGCATCTTACTAATAAGAAATTTAAACCTAAACAAGAAAGAAAATTTTGTGGGGCACGTTTTTCGAAAAGCTAATAGAGTTTCAGCCGGAGAGCTAAACGGGAACGACAGAGAGACAAACAAGAAAGTGGCTTAATAAAGACATGGTAAAAATAACATTTAAAAATAATCCCAAAAGCGATGAATTGCGTCGGCAGTGTTACGTAGGTTATCCAATTTTTATGCATTTTTGAGAATATGTAGGTCATGTGTATTGAACCAAACTTTACATCCCCGCTGGCCACGGGTACGCGAATACAGGGAATATTTTATTAATAATTTAGTTAACTATTTTCTTCAGTCCACCACTTTGTTTCCAAGTTTAATACTAAACGAATTTAATAATAAATACGCTATTTAGAATTGTATTTTTGTATTGCTCGCTCAATCAGAATATTATATGTTGGAAATATATTCCTATTTACCGAGTCCTCTAGATGTTAAGTGATACACGAGAATAGGTACAACTGACGCTAGCCACTGATGGTCAACATCAGTTCATCACCTACCATTATGCCGGTCAAACAAAAATGTTACTATTAACGTACGACTTATCAGTATTATCATAAAAAGTACAAATTCAAATTACAATTTATCCCACCTTTTTGCGCCTACATCCAATTATTCGGCGGTGGTTTTTCCCACTTTGCATCAGCATCCAATCGTACGGCGTTGTTTCATCCCACTTTGAGTGTCAAACAAATACTTAATAAATAACTCTAATATTACGTGGCACTGGTTTGTCTTACATTACATCTTCTTCCAATCATCCGGTAGTGGTTTCCCACTTTGCATTAACATCAAATCATTCGGCGTCATTTTGTCCCACTTTGCGTATCAAACAAATACTTAATAATTCCTTCGCATTCCTCTAGCAGATATTCAGATTCCTTCACTGTTGCTGCCGCTCGTCAGTGGAACAAGCTACCCCTGGCTATAAAACGCGCACCGTCCGTCAACGTATTTAAAAACCATCTAACCACATTATTTGTCTCTCGAATTAACGAAGTTGTTTGACATTTTATTTATATATATATATCTATTTATGTATAGTGTATGTTTATGTATGTATCTATTATATAGTATGTATGTGTATTGTTTTTTTTATATTGTGTACGTATATGTATTTATGAGTGCTATAAATGCGTTATTATGTTTATTTTACTAATTTAAGTTTTTTTTTTATTTTTCTTCATCCTGTCCATCACCTTACATGATCCCCAAGGTTAGCTAGTGAATAATGCCTTATGGCGTTATAGCTCGCCTATGTACTAGGTTTTTAAGTGCAATAAATTATTTAAATAAATAAATAACTGTAGTTTTATTTTGCGGTGGTTTGTCGTACATTGCACCGGCATTCGATCATTCAGCGATGGCTTCTCCAATTTGGTATATTGTTCTAATTATTCGGCTGTGGTTTGTAACTCTTTGCATCTGCTTCCAATCATACGTTGGTAGTTTGTCCCACTTTGCGTGTTATACACATATGTATAATAAAGAACTCAAATATATACTATGTGAATATAGGCGCTGTGGTGGCTCGGTTGTAAGAACCCACCCGACATGTACCAATGAGAAACCTCTATTAGTTATTATTAACTGTATAAGAAATCCCAATCATCGATCAGATAATAACGACTAAAGAACAGCTTCTGTTATTATTCCAAGCAGCGATTCCGGAGTGAGGGAAGAAAGAGAATCGTTTTAATTTCCTTGGACCGCTGTTTGCCTTAGCGAGCAAATATTGGAGGAGTCTATTGGAACGGGCGGGGAGATCGGGACAATCGGACTTCAGGCAAATATACTCATCTAGAACAATGTTACCTCACAATCTGAGAATGTCTGAATTAAATATAGAGATTGGAAACCCATATGTGGTAAGGTATTACCTATACTTACGACTACTGTGTGCTACACATGCTATCGCATTGTTCCCACTAAATTATTTTTCAAATTAAGATATATTTCTATCCCTTCGCATAATTCTAGTTTATTTTAAACTTGTTTGTCGTTGTCGCCACTAATTTGTGGAACAATTTCCCTCTTAGCACCAGGCAGGTAACCTCCAGAATGTTATTTAAAAAAAATGGTCTATTCGCATTTCCTATCCCAATAAAGCTAGTAAGTATATTATTATGTATATATGTAGGTTTATACGAGTATAAACGGCATGGTGGTGGCTCGGTTGTAAGAACGCGTTCCTTTAATCCTACAAAGGTCGGTTCAAACCCACCCGGCATGTACCAATGAGAAATACATTTTTTAAGTACATTTGTCATAGATTTGCAACACCACCGTTTCCGTGCCTTGGAGACCACGTTAAGCCGTCGGCCCCGGTTCCACTAATACCAACTTGTGGAATCGTTAGAAATTGTCATAAACAAATGACATCATATCCTCGCCAAACCGTCTGGCCAGGTGGCGAGTGTAGGCCAAATTCTCCAGACATGTGTTCTGGAAGGCCCATTTCCAGCAGTGGAGGTCTACAACGCTTGTAGAATATTTATACATCTAGTTAGTTATTAAATATTGTTTATAAATTTATTATTATAATACTAATATATTTAAATAGTGTTTAATAAAGTATGAAATAAATAAATATATTATCAAAACTTTGTTAAACTACATTTCATACCTAAAGTTTATCAAAATACATTTAAATTTATAAAAAAGGGCGGGCTCGCCTCATGGCCGTCTCCACTAGGGAGTCTGATCTCTGGTTGCAGTATTTTTCTTCAGCATCGGTTGGAACACTCCTTGATCGAAATACATAAACCACGACGGAGTGCCTTCGTCTCGGAGCCCGGACTGTCCACCCAAACTAATGTCGGAATAACCAGTAGTTTATCTCGGACACCAAGTACGGTTGCATTCATCGTCACGCTGCTGTCAACAACATAAGCCGACCTTGTCACTGCTGGAGTACCAGCTATCTTAGAACCCTTTGGGATTTGAGATTTGGGATAAGAGACATGGCATGACCGTTGGACCTTAAAACTTGGCAGGTCTCTGTTTTTAGAAATCGCGACTTACAACACTCACATTATCCTTGGCTATATCGGGCTATTTATCGCGGCGTCGAAACTAATTTGTTAATTGATTGTACAATTAATTTAAATAATAATTTTATTTGATTCATGGGGCTCAGTGAAAATCAGCGCTGCAGCAGAAATGTTGCAGCCTATGCTGACCTGAGTGCCTGTTTGTCGCAGCAGCTCACTCATTTATTTTTTATGTTTTTATCTTGTCTATTTTTTGTTGGTAATTTTATATATATTTTTTTTATGTTTTTTATTATTGTATAAGCTGTTGTGGGCAAATAAATATTTTTCTTTCTTTCTTTCTTCTTTCAATTAGCATAGTTTATAACATCACTCTTGTTTTTTTTTATATCTACAGTATCGTGAGTTTGGAAATTACCTTTTCATTAAGAACGAGCTTGCCACTTGTCATGATGGACCTACGAGTGTATTAAAGTTTGCCAAATGTAAATCAGATTCTTTGAAAAGCGTGAATCTGACTACCCCGCAAGGAATGATCGTGATGATAAATATTTTTAATTAATTGACTTTTCCTAACAACGAATACAAAATTTAAATACACCTTTAATCGTATCTCCACAAATCGGACCATTAATCATTTTAAACGTTCTATTTTCAAAAAGAAACACAAAGGAGGTCCGAACAAATAGCCATCAATACACCGATTGTTTCCGGAACTCCGGACAAAAACCTGCGCCGATTCTCTTTTGTCCTCAAAGGGGATTTGTAAAAACTATACGCAAGCCTGACTTGATCGACGTATATATAAAAAAAAATGTGGACTAGTGGACTAATTATTTATTATAATGATAAAACTTATTCAAATATTCTTAAAAATTGTCTTAACCAACATAGATTTAGCACTGTTTACCAAAAAATATCCATATACATGAACAAGATCACATACCCCGTTAAACTGATGAACTGTAAATAGCGAAAGAAGGGGAAAAATGTATGTCGTGATTGTGACAAGTGGTACTCAATTATCTTTGCTTACCTCGCAATGGATTTGGCGTGGAGACTATGTATCTCACCTTTAATAATATAAGAAAAACCTCAAATTAAATAAACAATATTACAACAAAAACTAACTTTTGTATCTCTATAATATATTCAAATTCAAAATTCTTTATTATATAGATTGCTTATTCTAATTACAGTTGTATGTACATGTCATGATGATGCAATCTGCCTATATTATGGGCATACAGTACGCTTATGTCAATATAGTATGATTTTTAATGCTAAAGGCACAATTTGGAATTATCTACCTATATATGTAAGTTAAAATATTTTATAAAATTTTCATTGTTATTTATAATTTATTTATCAAACAACAAATCTGCAGAGTTTCACATTTACAATTTAATTCAATAAGCATTATATTCGAAAAATAGGTTGGAATGTAAGAATCCAGAATCTCTAAACCCAATTTCCTAAAAAATACTTTTTCGTTTTATGCCCTTGTAACGGTGCGGTATGTACAATTTATATACAGATAGAAGTTTAGACAGACAGTGGGGTCGTCTAGGCCTAGGATGGCTAATGGGCCTGGGTTGGGAATGGAGACATTCCCCCGATTTCCCCGGCAGAATCCCAGCGGGTAACCACCTGCTGGTAATTCATGCACTTTTGGTGCAGGGCGCCGTTACTGGTCTAACAGGGCCCGTGTCTACTTCAGGAGCACCTCTCTAGGAAGTAGTCAAGTGGTCTTCCGTTGGGGGGCCGAGCGCAAGACGGAGCGATATTCTGGAGATGTTTGAAATATCTGTTGTCGGCCCCAAGCCGACGACAAACTCTTTAATATTAGGCATCTCCAGGTCAAGAGCTATGACGGAATTACGTACTAACCACGGCGCTCGTGGGACAACTCTGAGCGATATGTTTTGCTGAATTGTTAGTCTTGGGCAGAAGGTGATGCCAGGCTGGCGCAGCATAGGTGGGGACTCACATATAAGTTTTGGACGTCTGTGTTTTTTTTTTCTTTTCATGTTGGATTGCTCGCTCGTTTCATGTCTACGACTGACTCTTAAATCATTTTCGCGCATACTGAATATTAATAATGTGGGGTTCATCGGAAAACGAAAAGTAAGAACGTAGCAATATACAGGGGACATGATTTATTATGTTTACTAGAGCTTGTCTCCGATTATACTAGCATCGGAAGAGATATTTTTACTTGTTTTCTTGTTATTCTAGATATTTTTTTTTCATTTTGTTTACGTCTTTATCACTATTTAGTAAATATTTTTTGCTTAGATTTTCTCAGTTGTTAATAATAATAATAAACTTTATTGTTTTAAAAAACTATACAATATACATTTGGAACAGTTCAATCAATGCTTTGTATACAATTTTAGCATCCTCTGACTCCCGAACTATTTGTGTGTGTTTCAGGAGTCAGTGTCTTCCATGAATTTCTACATAAATGCTTTTATCCAGACCTAATATATTTGCCAATACCCGTATACTGTTATTGCAATAACATATATGTCTATTATTGCTATTGTAGTTGTATTGTGTTTTTATTTTGGCTACTCAAAGGCCCAATTAATGGATACTATAATAGCATGTGGTGGTTGCCTGTAATTGGTGCAGCATCTGTTTTCTGTCTTAGTTGTAAGTAAAAATCCATGTACGTTTTGTTGCTGTCACAGTTGCCGAACCGAATAAATAAATGCGAAACGAAAGTGCATCGCGCTAACAGAAATCGACGCGGCACAATACAAAATATTTTTATTCCACATGCAGCAATTAAAGCTATTAAACGTATAACAAGACAGTACAAGACGCGAAACAAATAAAAGCTGGACCAGATATACCATACAGAATTAATTGGCCCATAGTATTTAATTAATATTTAAATTATTTGTGATATTTCTCGTTTCTTTTGACATACCAACAGCTACTGTAGCAGCATAAGGTATGATTTTATAGTTTGTTTTAAGATAATTTTGTTATACATATTTTATTTTTATTTAATGTATTAGTTATTGTTTTATGCGTACATACATACACCACACTATATATAGTATAGTATCATTACGACCGTTTCCCTTTCGGGGTGGTCAGAAACCACGCTTATAAATAAGCGGATTCACATTTAGCCAACTTTACTGCCGGCCAATCATGACAAGTGGCAAGCTCGTCGATGTCTCCAGCGTACCAAACTCGAGAAATATCACAAATAAATTTACATAAATAAATATTTTTGTGTCCCGAACATGAATCGAACCTGATAACTCCGAGTCTAAATCCACGGAGGCAGTTTTTAGTTTATTAATTTTTAATATGTTTATTTGTAATTATTGTCATAATAAAGTACCTTATCAATAATTTATTGTTAACTTCTAAGGAGTAGAAAAAAGACTACATATTTTCATAAATAACTAGAAAAAAAAACACGTACTTTTTATATTCCGGCTCCGTGGTCTAGTGGTAACAAACGTTGCCGTGAACTCGGGAGGTCATGGGTTCGATTCCCACCGGGGGCAAGTTGTACATTGTATAATTTGTCTTGGTCTGGGTGTTTATATGTATTGTATTCACAGAAATAAAAAGTATAGTATGTATATTAACTTAGACTAATATGTCATTCTATTAATAGACACCAAATTTTCCTAAAAAAACATATGTCAGAAATGACTTTTTTTGCTTCTCCATACAAATTGGCTATTTCAATATATATTTGTATATATTACCCATTAGCACCTCTCCTAACAAGGGATTAGCCGAAAATCAGCGCTGTGGCCCAGAGTCGCAGCTCCATGCTGAGCTGATTCCCTATTTGTCACCACACATCTTGTGTATACTACCAGTCTTTATTTGTTTAAGTTGCGTTTATTGATATGTGGCAAATAATTTTTTTTCTTTCTTTCTCGAGTTTGGTACGCTGGAGACATCGACGAGCTTGCCACTTGTCATGATTGGCCTATAGTAAAGTTGGCTAAATGTGAATCCGCTTATTTATAAGCATGGTTTTTGACCACCCCGAAAGGGAAACGGTCGTGATGATACTTTACTTCCATAGTATTTAATGACAGTTCATTGCCGGTTGTGGTCGTGTTTGACGTGCTGAACTGAACTGAATAATTTGTTGTGTTATCTATAATAACTGACATTAAATTATTAAATAATAATTATAATTTATTATTTGAGATTATAATATAATGTAAACTCCTCTTTACAGCTGCATCCAACCTTAGTTTATATAACCACTATACGAGTATATAGTATTATTATGTGTGTATAATTATGTGTTATTTATGTGTCAGGGTCAAGCGCTTAGAGTAATATTTTGTAATTATGACGCAATCTCTGACGTAAATATCCAAATCCACTAATAACGTTTGCGACTAGTGGTATTTATTAAAAATAAAGTTTATTATTATTATTAATGTACTAAGGCATTTTAGTATATTTTTCTAAGAACATAAAAATATACTCACTCAATATATTACCAAAATAGGAACTATTTGTTATCTTAAGAATTTGTTGTTGTAATAATGATACTTTTAGATTTATATAGTGCGGGTACAACTCTAAGACAAAAAAACAAATCTAGAATGAAAATATAATATAGATCTACGTATTTTTTATTTTAATTATTTTGTTTATTAAATCTTAAGTTACAAAAGTTACGGTGCAGATCATCGTTACACCATATACGTAATTCATTACAGCCCCTGAACACAGCGACCTAGACCTCCACTGTTGGAGGTGGGCTTTCCAGAACTGAATCTGGAGAATTTGGCGTACACTCGCCACGGTGGCCAGACCTTTTCACTAGAGAATATTATGTTCATAAAGCGTTTTTTCAACTGAGACGGTGATGATTTGTTTTTTTTTATTATATCCCTTAGAACAGAGCGCCTAGACCTCCACTATTAGATATTGGCCTTCCAGAACATATCTGTATATCTGGAGAATTTGGCCTACACTTGCCACGCTGGCGAGTGTCTAATGTATTTTTTTAGTTTCGATTATACATAAATAAATATTAAATATTTCCAGACAGGTCACACAGCGCCATCTAATTTCCGTGGTAAGCTACAAGGCTTGTGTTACGGAAACTAGATGGTTGATAAACTACAATTTATACTTTTTTTTTTGTAAATATATACATATTATACATATAAACACCCAGACCGAGACAAATTATACAATGTACAACTTGCCCCCGGTGGGAATCGAACCCACGACCTCCCGAATTCACGGCAACGTTTGTTACCACTAGACCACGGAGGAGGAGGATATTATACGAGCAAAGACGAGTCAAACAGCTATAGTAAATACGGCGATAACAGCTCTCAATATTTCTTCTGTTTACTAATAGTATTTGCAGACAATATTTTTCTGGGAAGTACAACTGCCAAGTTTATATAGATAATGCAGTAGGGGAGATGTCTTGGACCTCTCAGTGGGGGGGATTACATTGTGAACGAAATATCGATGCAGTATACGACACAGCGTTTTATTGTTTCGACTCTTTAGTTTTCTTATCTCTATAAGGAAATCTTTACTTTACCCGTGTTACGTAGGATTTCATGGCATAGATTTTAAGCTATGCCATATAGATTTTAAGCTAACCTATATTTTATTATATATATATAAGTAATTTTATTATAATCGTATCAGTGGTTTAGGCGTGAATGTGATAGTTACAGCCCCAAGAGTCATATACCTCCACTGTTGGATCTGGCATAGTGTTAGGCACTGATGTCAGTCATGAGTGTTCGATTCCAGTTGCTAACATTAATAGACCTTGTTCGCCAATTACCATTAGGCGGGCGCTGATAGCTCACATGTCTTCAGGTTTTTTTTAAAATACTGAACATGACATGTGAGACCGCGACCTCCTGGTGGTAAGCGGCATAGTAAGGTCCAAGAATAGGAGCAACTGACGCAAGCCACTAACGACCTGAATCATTCTCTACCACTATGCCGACATAACAAGATGCTTTTTCACACTTCACTTGAAGGACTTTAGCAGCCCTTTTTCTGTTACTTAGTCGCAAACATTATTAGTGGATTTCGTTATTTACGTCAGATGTTGCGTCATAATTGCAAAATATTATTCAATTCTCAACTCTATAGGCGCTCGACCTTGACAGCGGTCGTGCAAATATCAACTTCAATACCATGATATATATGTAGATAATACGTGTATTAGGTTCATTTTCTGTTTACGCAAGTTTGACCATATTTCCGAATATCGATCCAAACTTAAATGGTTGCCAATTCGCTCTCGAAGAAATATGAGATCACTGTGCCTACTATACTCTGTGCTAAAGGAACCTAATACACCTAAATATTTAAAGGATTTATTTTTCTACCTCAGCGCCTTTCACAATAAAACTCTTCGCTCCTCACATAATTCCCTCCTATCTATCCCTTCCCATCACACAAACTTTGTTTCCAAATCTTTTGTTATGTCATCTTCATCCCTGTGGAACAACCTTCCTGTTGAAGTCAGACAAGCACCCAGCAGACCAATATTCAAGAAAAGAGTGTACAGTCATTTTTATAAGTCACTAGCTTAACTTTTAACTGACTTTAATCCATTGTAGGTAATTATTATTAACATTAAGGTATTTATGTATTATTATATAATTTTATTGTATTATATTTATGTAGTATTAGTATGTATGTGTATATATTATATATATGTGTATATATATTATAGTTGTCTAAGTATGTTAATTTTTAATATTATTTATGTTTCATTTTAATATTTTATTTCTCTATTTGCACCGTACTCATATTTAAATGTCCCAAAGGTTAACGGGAAGAGAATGTCTTGCGGCATTACGTTCGCCTTTTGTATAGATTAACAATAAAGTTTTTAAATAAATAAAATAAATAAATAAAATAAGGGATTCCATTATATAATGTTTGCGCTTAAGTAACAAAATAGGGCTGCTGCAGGTTATAGTAATGGGGAAACACACTAGCTGGGAGAGCATTCCACATCTTCAGCATGCGACAGATGTAAGAGTCTCTAAGTTTTGTATAGAAATAGTGGCCATGGTATGTGGATGCATATTTTGTGTGTGTGTGGTTCGGTTACGGAATAAAGAAGAAGTTATAAAATTATTGAGCTCCTCAGAACACTCACCGTGGTATAGCTTGTAAAACACGCACATAGAGACAACGTCTTGGCGAAGCTGCAGTGATTCCAGAGGTTTTAGATACTGGTGTCGTCCACTATCCGAATTCATCGCCTCTGCAGGACATGGAGAGCACATGTAAGATACTTAGCGGAACCATCCCAGAGGTAAGAACAGTATTCCACGCAGGACCATGACCATGATATAGTAAAGTTGGCTAAATGTGAATCCGCCTATATATAAGCGTGGTTTCTGACCACCCCGAAAGGGAAACGGTCGTGATGATACTTTACTTTTACTTTTACCTTATCTGTACTTTATATAGTACCGCTTCACCTTGTTCTTTGTATATCTGAAGAATTTGGTAGTAATCTGAATAAAATGGTGAGTGGCGACCGTGACAGAAATTCCCCATTATGTCTATTAACATTAAAATCAAAAAATAAATAATCACATACTGGAGAAGATCCAGCGTGATCCTTTATGTGACTGTACATTAGTACTGGATTTTAATTAAACAAGAAAACCTAGCTTTAACATTGTAGCCAAGTTCAGGGGCACAATTAAAATTGTCTTTTTTCGCTGTTTGTTTAGGATGAGCAAAAAATTCGTTAACGTTGGCTCGGGGTTAGGTTAAAGCCAGGGCACACTAGATCTTTTAATTTCTTCGCGCGGTTTGCCGCGGTGTATTGTCCCCGTGCGACTGGCTTGATACTCAGCTGGCGATGGCCCGTCGCTCCGGTAACTTATTTTCCCCTATGAAGATCTACACGCGGCCGTGCCGACCCTCACCATTGACATAAGGACGACGCAAATAGGACGTTATGTTGTTGGGGGCCATTTGGGTTAGCTTCCAATGTGGCGAGGTTGTGTGCCCCCGGTCTGGAAGCGCACGGGCGAAACTTCACGAGGCATAATGTAACGCCTTTGGAGACATTTACTACACACCCGATGTGCTGTATCAGCCTATAGGCCAGAAATCTTAGAATATTCTCAGAACCCAAAAAAAATAATTCTTATTGAAATTACCGTTCTTCAAATCATCAAAATCAAATATTCCAAAAGTTGAGTCATGAAGTCGAACAAATATTATGATGTCATAGAAGCTTTGCGCAGTGGAAGTTGGTGCAAGAGAAGTTCCAGCAAAATCTTTGCACCGCTTACTGAAAGAATTGGGCCTAAGCAGGTCTACATGTATGGAAAGAGAAATTCTTCTAATGTCTTACGCAAACACGATGGTCCCGGGATCCGCACAGTGAATCCATGGAATGCTTAGAAAGTTGTCTTCTCTCTTATATTGATTGTTGTGAGCGTGGTCTGCTTTGTGTTAGTTGTAACGATACAAAAAATGACATAGTCAACTATGATCAAAATCATTACCAATAAAAACATAAATATATGTTGTTAAAAATATATAATATGTTTGATCCTAAACAAGTTCCTATCGATTGAATTTAGAATCAAAATTGCCAGCTAACATCGATTAAATAATTAATTTGAAGTCAAGTCACTAAAATAAACAATGAACAAAAAATTAAGAATGTTAAGTTATTTAAATATAAAAAAAAAAACTTAAATAATAGTTATACCTCAACTCGTCTCCCAGGATCCTCTCGGTGTCTTTTCGTTATGCCACAACAGTTTAATTAAACATTAGTTTGAAAAAAAGATTTAAAAAAAAAAACTCGTCGCCAAAAGTCCTCCATATGATGGTTTGGATTATTTTTCCCATCTCTTTTGGTTCCTTGGGAACCCATCAGCGTTACATCAGATTGACTACTTGGATGCCATTAATTAGTTTTTTTGGGGGTCAACGCACACACATCTTCGCAATTATCGCAAGCTCGCAACTCTCGATTGGCTAGTTTAGATTTTCGCGAAAATTGTATGAAAAAAATAAATAAATCGCGGAATTAAAAATAAATGACCAAAATAACCGTTATTTTTTTTCCTCGACAGTTAGACTATATTATTGGATTGTGCGATCGAGAGGGATGAAAGAGCCTTAAACCGTCTTAAGTACACCTCAAAGGACGTACATTGTATGGTCTTACTTTAGACTAATATCTTATTCTATTGATAGAAACAATTAACTTTTCCTAAGAAACCATATGTGGTAAAGTGACAACAAGTCACTCCATACAAATTAGCTATTTGGAGAAGACAAAAAAAATAGTTATTTACGGCACATAGTGTTTCTATCAAACGCCTGGAATTCGCCGACTTATAGAAGTCATAAGAGGAAAGGTCGACTGTCCAGATATTCTAGGAAATATACCTTTTAGTACACTCTGTAAAACACGTCATATCCCACCTTTTACATCCCGTTTGTATCTAATAATTATATGCAGAATGCTTTTATCTGGAGAACATCTGACTATTTTAAGAAACATTGCTCTCATATTGACATATCATGTAGTACCCCAGCCGCTGTCCGGTTGTGGCTTGGCTCAGGATTACTTTACAAATGCCTTAAACCGATCTGTGTAAGTGTTCTATTTCTGTTGTTATTTTGTCTTATTCTGCCTCATATCATCTCATTATCTTTGTAATAGTCCACTCAGTGTTTATTTATATCTATGTTTCAATATCTATTTCTGTGTAAACTTGTTATTAGCCCTTTCTTACTTTATTATTTTTCTTTATATTTAAGTATTGTTTAGCTGTAAGTTTTCTTATATGTATAAAATAAAAAATAAATCAATAGAATAATATATTAGTTCATACAAAATCACGCGGTATACTAGTACACTATCAGTGTGTTCAAACCTTAAAACTTAACTAAGCTAAATAACATTCGCTTGTTTTTCCTGGATACAAAATTTTAAATTTTATGTTTCCGTAGTAAAAACGGACCATGGTTTTTGGTTTAAAAGAAAAAGATAACAAGTTGATTAATTAATACTTTCTCGTTTTAATCTTTCTTTATAAGGACGACATGACGTGACCCGATCTATTTTGACGACTACAGATTTGTCTTATCGGTTTTGGAAAGCCTAGATAGGAAGGCAATGGAGGTCAAATATTCTGTGTTATAGCAACCTTTGTTGATAGGCACGGTATTCTAAAGTTAAAAGTCCAAGGACTCAGGTCATAAGTTTCTGTAAACGATGATTCATATATAAAGTTTATATGTATGTATGATATGTATTATTGTGTGTATGTAGGTATGTGTTTATGTGTATATATAATTTACATATTGTTTATTGCTTACAATGTGATCGTCTAGTTATAATATATTTGATTTTTACTTGCACCCACCGTCCACTTTAAATGCTTTATCTGTCCCTAAGGTTGGCTGTCAGAGAATGTCTAGCGGCATTAAGCCCGCCCCTTGTACATAGTGCAATAAAGTTTTAAATAAATATAGTGCATGAAATTTGGTAAATAGCAAATATTTTTATATTATAATCTAGAATAAAATTAAAGGACTAAGTATTTTTTTATTTGAATTACTAAGATATTACAAATTACCAATGTGGAGACAACGTCGGGGCACTCGGCCACCACGGCCTTTCCTGCAGCAAGAGGCATGCCAGCCTCAATGACGTCATTTGTCGGGCCCTTGTGTCTGTGGGTTTGCCAGCCATATTAGAACCCAGGGGCATGGCACGCGACGATGGCAAGCGGCCCGATGGAATGACGTTGGTTCCATGGAGGATAGGTTTGCCTTTAGTGTAGTATCTGAGTAGACACCCTGGCGCCTTCCCACTTGTCTTTGACCTCTAAGGACCCAGGCGCTGCTAATTTAGGTTTTTTTTTTTAATCATTGTACCTTACTTCCTTCGAAAAATCTTAGTAGGTAACTACATATATTATACTATTTTAAATGCGTGTACACAGTTCTATACTTACCTATTTTCGTATATATAAACGCAACAAATACGCGGAAATCATCATGAATCACTATACATCCCATTTGCAGTCGAAACGATGAATCCGTGGTCTGAGGAGGCTCTGGCATTCTATCGTGAGCTTGGGGAAAAACTCAGCTTGGCGACGGGTGACTCTTTAAGTATAGATTTGTTTGGGGAACGCAGCGAGTGTCCTCGGTACACTGTAATTTTAGTTTTTGTTTTTTAAATTTTATACTTAATTTTTTACAAGAAAATACTAATGTTTATTTCTAACAAAAACTTAAATTTAATAAACTATATTACAACCTAAAAAAGGCTCAAAAAAAAAAAAAATACAAAAAAGGCTCAAAAAAAAAAAAAAAAAAAACCACAGACAAAAATTTTGTGCTCCTGATTTTAAATTGGATTTAAATTGTAAAATAACTATTATTATGGTCTGAAATCTCGAAAACAAGCAGCCATACCATAATACGCGACAGTGAACTAGTGAAAGTCTGTCTAAAAACCTTCAAATAAAGTGAAAAGTGCAACGCAAAGTTTAGCGCACGCCTACTGTCAAAGTGTACACCAAGTAAAGTGAATCGATCTAATTCTGGTCTTGAACTTAGTGATTTCGTCGTATATACTCGCGGAAAAATTCAACCCATAAGACTACCACCCCACACTATCACAATTGTGGAACTGTCTTTTCCCAGCATAACCTACAAACTTACTTGGCCTGACTTAGTGATATCTCATCATCACACACCGTTATTGAGGCTTTAGGAACTACATACGTACAGTACAATGACAGTTTGTGCTGCCTGCAATAGAACGATAAGTAAGTCACATGAAAAAGCTCTATGCACACACAAAAACTGCGAGCAATCATTCCACCTAGCTTGTGTTAGCGTTGAGCCCGAGACTTACAAATCTCAGAGTAGATGGAAATGCCCAGAATGCCTTGCAAAACTACCTAAAGGAGACAACACCAACACTCCAATTCGTCCAACTGTGCCAACAACCAAATTAGAAGAAACCGCGCCGTGCTCCTTTGTTACCACAAGGCGACATCGGAGTCAAGCTACATCCAGTGCCGCACCAGTAGTGTCTACAATTAGGGAAGACCTGCAATGCACCTTATCTTCAGAAATACCCCTTATTCTACAACAAATCCTGCCGAACAAAAACATTGAAAGTCTGAAACAAACCCTAACAAGTGCGCTGGCTGACAATAAGAACCTCAGGGACAAAATAAAAATCCTCGAAGGTGAAAACAATAAATTAATAAAAAATCAACGCGAGACTGAATCTCGCATTACTACCCTGGAACGTGATTATGCCAAGCAGGAGCAGTGGTCCCGACTCCAGAACCTTGAAGTAGTGGGTGTCCCAGAAACCAACACTGAATCACCACTCGACATTATAACGAGGATAGCCAAGCACTCTGGTGTTAATCTATCCCCTGATCAAGTGGAGTTTGCCCACCGAGTTAGCCCCCGTCGCGACACACCGGACCGCCCCCGCAACATCGTGCTCCGCCTCAGGAACCGACATACCAAGGACATTCTGCTTTCAGCTGTGCGGAAGTGCCGCAGCACCACCACCAGGGATATTGGACTAGCTGGCGAAGTGCGGAATATCTATATTAACGAACATTTGACTCTTAGTAATAAGTCCCTACTTAGAAACAGTAAGATTAAAGCGAGGGAATGTGGATACAAGTATACGTGGACAAAAAATTGTCGAATTTACCTCAGGAAAAACGACAATTCTCCCCCAATACTTATTGCATGTAATGCTGACCTAAAGAAACTGTGAATAAAAAAATTACATTATTATTATAATTATTATTTCAATTATTTATGTATATAAATTTAAACAGATAAATAATTATATAAATTTATTTAGTGTATTTCTTATATATTTATTTATTAACCCTACACTGTCCTAAGTAATTGTTGAGTTCTGTCTTGGTATACTTATTCTGGTCTATTAAAAACGGTGATTCTAAACAATCATTATCTGTCTAAACCTATATTAACCAATTAATACAACTCTTAGAATCTATAAAATTAAATAAAAAACTAATAAAATAAATTAAGATACTGTTGTTGACAATACTTAATACACATTGTTTTGAACTTTTAATTTAAATCACATATATTACACATAGAAAGCACACACATTCCTACACCACAACAAGTAGCCACACCAACATTAGTTCCACTTTTATACATAATTTCACAAATAAACCTGCCATACATTTCACCCAAACAAACTAAATATACCTACACTACAGTTAATCATAAAAACATTTGTTCTTATCAGTCCCAATTAACATAACGACTATTATAGCACTAACTATTTCATGAAAAACCTCAACATTTTTTACCAAAATGTAAATGGACTGAGAACAAAAACTAACACATTATTTAACAATACTATCCTATCTAGTTTCAATTTAATCTTGTTGACGGAGACATGGCTGTGTGATGGCATCTTGGACACCGAACTGACCGACTGTGCCAGATATGATGTGCTGCGGCGAGACCGCGAATCGGCGACGGTGGGCGGCGGAGTGCTGGCGTTGTGCGAGCCGCGGCTCGGAGTCCGCGCGCGCCCCGAGTGGCAGTGCCATGATGTCGAGTGTCTGTGGCTCACAGTGCCCGCCGCATCGCTGCGCTCTGAACATGACCTACATATAGCAGTCGTATACATGCCACCTGACCGCAAGCTGCCGGACCGAGTGCTTGCATTAGAGAAGATGATTTCAAACATATTTGACTCATACAAAGACGACTATTTTCTCTTGGCTGGCGACTTCAACTTGTCCTCAATCGTCTGGAAGTGCGATGGCGCTACCTATCTTAGAAGAGGTCCTGTTGACCTGCAGGTAGCTGGTGCCACGCTTGTTAATCAATGCTACTTTCTTGGGCTTAGTCAACATAATACCATTGTTAACACCAGTGGTAATACCCTCGACCTAATTTTTAGTAATTTTTCATTAAACTTATGCAAATGTGAGGCCCCATTGATCTCTGAAGATAGACACCACCCTGCTCTCGAAATTGACGCTACTGACATAGTTACTACAAAATGTTAACTGGCCACCATCTCTTAATGCGGGCACAGTGGACGATGCAATCTCCTTTCTCTATAAAAATCTCTATGAGGTTATCGACAATCATGTTCCAAAGAAAACCACCATCAATTCTGGTCGGTATCCCACATGGTATAGCAGTGTACTTATCAAAGTTATCAAAGAAAAATCGCGCCACCACTCACACTGGAAAAAACATGGCAACCCCCTGGATTATGATGCGTTCGCATTGTTACGTCGAAGACAGAAGGAACTTCAAAAAACATGTTATAGGAAATTCATTGACCACGCTCAAAGTAACATAAAGTCTAATCCTAAGCTACTGTGGTCGTATGTGAAGTCTAAACGCAAGAATACATCTAATTATCCTAAGACAATGCGATATGATAGTAGCACACTCAGCAACTCCAGTGATATCTGCTCAGCCTTTAATAGTTATTTTGAGCGAATGTTTATCCACCCGGCAGGCTCTGCACCCGTCCCAAATACATCCTTAACTTCGGGCGCCGACAGCCTACATTCTATCCGCATTTCAAAATCCCACATTTACAAACTTCTGCATAAGCTAGATACAGCTAAGGGTGCGGGCTGCGATTCTATACCCCCGGTGTTCTTTGTCGAGACTGCAGGCGTTCTATCTGGCCCTTTATCCATCTTGTTCAACCGCTCATTCCGCGAGGGTGTCTTTCCGAGCACTTGGAAACTCGCTCATATAATTCCTATACATAAAAAGGGTTCCAAACTAGACGTTGAACATTATAGGCCGATCTCCATCCTCAATGTGCTCGGTAAGGTAATGGAAAAGATTGTGCTCAGAGAGCTGTATCCCTTCCTTTCCAGAAAACTGCCTCTTCAGCAGCATGGCTTTCTTCAAGGGCGTTCCACAACCACTAATCTTGCTATATTTACCAACGATGTACTTCTATCCATGGATGAGCGCTGTCAGGTTGACGTGATCTACACGGATTTCGAAAAGGCCTTTGACCGTGTGGATCACGCCATCCTGCTCAACAAGTTGTTCGACCTGGGTATCAGGGGAGACCTGCATAGATGGGTTAAATCGTATATCACCAATAGGAGCCAGGCTGTCGCTGTTGGCGGGTATCGCTCTCAATTTGTCCATATACCTTCTGGAGTTCCACAGGGATCCTTGCTGGGACCCTTGTTGTATGTGGCATTCCTCTACGACATCCACACCTGCTTTCATCACGCAAAATTCCTCCTCTTCGCGGATGACAAAAAAGTATATGTGAAGGTCAGGTCTGAAAGTGATTGTATATTGCTCCAAGAGGACTTATCTAGATTGGAACTTTACTACAGGGCCAACAGAATCAGTGTCAATAGCGGCAAGTGTAACCACGTCACTTTTACTAGAAAAAAACAGCCAATATTACACACCTACCGTCTCTGTGGCAACCCAATTGTCCAGGTGGAAACAGTGCGCGATCTTGGTGTCATCCTTGACTCAAAACTCACATTCTCCCAACATATTGAATCCATTGTTGACAGAGCATACAAGAGTCTTGGATTTGTAATCCGCATCTGCCGCCCATTTTCGGACGTCCACTGTATTAAGATTTTGTACTACGCATACGTTCGAAGCCTCTTGGAATACTGTAGTCCAATTTGGTCTCCACAATATATCTCCTATAAACAGTCCATCGAGCGCATTCAACGTAAATTTATCAAATACCTTAACTTTCGTACCAAATATGACAGCAATGACTACAACGACGCAGTAAAACACCATAAACTTCTTACACTGGACGACCGAAGACTGGTGCTTGATTCCCTGTTCCTATTTGATATCTGCAATAACAAGATTGACTGTCCTGAACTGTTGTCAGCCACCTTGCAGCTCTGGGTTCCCGGTAGACGCAGTAGACACACCTCTCTGTTTCATGTTCCCCGTGTCAGTTCAAACTATGCATCCAACTCCATCTGCCTTCGTCTCCGTAAACAGTACAATAAAATATTTGCTGATTTTGATTTATTTAACAATTCTAAACCTAAATTTAAAAAACTAATACAGCTTGGTCTACCTACAAAATAAATTTGTTTCAAATCACACAACATATACACACTACATTCTTAGGTACACTACTGACCCCAACACACATGACTATATATACTATTGCACATATACTATTTACATTATATATATATACATATATATCTATTATTATCTTTATGTATTACTAAACCTTTTATGTCGGTCGATTGGTCAAATATTACTACTAAAAATACTCGATTTGTACTTACTTGCATGTCTATTTGTATCCACAAACTCTCTTGCTGTCTATAACGTTATTAGTTAGATGATTATTTACTATTATTGCTATTATTTTTGCTTGTTTACCTACGATATAGATTTAGTTCCACTCGCTACTGACTTTTTGTTTTAGTTTTGATAATAATTTTGATTTAATTTAATATTACTGTATTATTAGTTTAGCTTTAATTTAATTTATGATTTGACTAAATTTTATTCAATTTAATTTAATTTTATGTTAGGTTCGGCTCAAATTTAATCTAAGTGCTGTCTATAAAATAAAAATCATTTTGGCTAATGTATAACAAAATCCTATCGTCAAATATGTATTAATTTAATGCTGTGATTTTGTAAAACCAATAAATAAAAAATAAAAATAAATAAACCTAAAAATAATAGATAAGTAGAAAATGAAAATTAAATATTTACAAAAAAATTGCTCCTTCAAATATTTACTTAATTTTTAAAAAAGTTACTTAATTTTTGTGAGAAAAAACTCCTAGCCCTATTGTCACCAAAGACATCAATGAATTATTTTTTTTGTTTATTTAATGTTAGGTTTTTTTTTTAATTATTTAATATTATTTTTTTTTTAATACTTTTTGTTTATTTAAGTAATAGTATGTAACGATTATTATGTAGTGTATGTAATTGTATATTTATAA
The DNA here is from genome assembly GCA_910589645.1 of Tinea semifulvella. Lineage (NCBI taxonomy): Eukaryota > Metazoa > Arthropoda > Insecta > Lepidoptera > Tineidae > Tinea > Tinea semifulvella. The sequence continues at coordinate 6,558,750 of OU342604.1, forward strand.
TAGTGTACCCCGCAATCTTCTACCACACTCCCAAAGGTTAGCTGTTATAAAATGCCGAAAGTTTTTTGTGCAATAAAGAGTTTATAAATAAATATATTTTGTTATAATGAAAAAAGTCAAGTAACGCACAAGAATAAGACCATGTCAGCACTCAATCAGGGTACAGATGGGGAATAATAAATCATTTCAGCACATAGTGAATATTAATACACAGAACGAGGGGTGCGAAATGGAAAATAACAATATCAATGTAAGAACCGTGATTTATCGTAGTAATGCCGATCGATATTTTTCATTCTGTTATATTTAGTTTTTTTTTTGTTTATTTATTTGAAACTTTTTGCACTATGTACCGCTAGACATTCTTACTCGGTCAGCCTAGGGACATTACGAAATTGTATGTTGATGCAAATTAAAGAATATTGTTTGGAATATTTGAGCCGGCCTAGATTTTTAATTGGTCCCGACCGTTAAAGTTACTATGTTTCAAATTTATTTCCGCCTCCGTGGTCTAGTGGTAACAAACGTTGCTGTGAACTCGGGAGGTCGTGGGTTCGATTCCCACCGGGGGCAAGTTGTACATTGTATAATTTGTCTCGGTCTGGATGTTTATATGTATAATATGTATATATTTACAGATAAAAAAAAGTATAATATGTAGTTTATCAACCATCTAGTTTCCGTAACACAAGCCTCGTAGCTTACCACGGAAACTAGATGGCGCTGTGTGACCTGTCTGGAAATATTTATTATTATTATTATATATATATTATATATTGACATCATATCCTCGTCAAGCCGTTTGGCCAGCGTGGTAAGTGTAAGCCAAATTCTCCAAATATAAGTTCTAGAAGACCCATCTCCAGCAGTGGAGATCTAGGACGCTGTAATAATGATTATGATGAGAGCCATGGAATAGTTTCCAAATTAAATCCTTGCAAAAATATCAATAACAAAAAAGGTTTTACAAAAATCCCACTTTCGTTATTCACAGTTGTTTTCATCCAGCCAAATGTAATAGAAACCAACGTGGATCCACTTATTCGAATTTCCGACGGCTAAACAAGACTATGCCGGATCAACGCTGTTCCAAATACAGAATGCCGACTTGGCGAAATCGTAAGACTCGAAGAAAGAGCTCAAATTACGTATATAAGCATAGACTTATACATTTAGGAACGTATAATTTCATGAAATACTTTCCTAAATGTAGCGATTTCGTTAGAAAAAGTAGGTCTTAAATTTTAATTCCTACCAATATTATGTAACAGTTAATTTTAAATTCGAAGCAAATTCAAATAAAATCATAACTAGTTCTAAATAAAACTAAAAACTAAACTAAGAATATCTAGGACCTATTAATTTAAATAATTAATCATATACATATATTTGTTTTAGAAATTAAAAACTACAAGTGAAATGAAATTAAACTAAAACAAAAAAAATAAAATACTTCATAACCTAATTTAAATATTAAACTCCACTGACCTAAAGTCTCTACAGCAATACACAAATACATAGTCTTTGGGTATAGCAGCTATAATCTTAGTGACATCCTCATAATTGTTTTCGTCTTAGCTTGTAGCCAAGGGATTCTGAGCAAACGACTATTCCAATGGATTCCAATATCTCGTAGCCGTTATTAGCCATCGGTCCTGGTTCCACAATACCAACTTGTGGAATCGTTAATAAATAGTCATTATAAATTGACATCAGACCCTAGACAACCCGTCTAATCAACGTGGCGAGAGTAGGCCAAATTCTCCAGAATTTTCTGGAATTCCTATTAAATCAAATCAAATCAAAATAATTTATTTCCATGGGTTCTCTCAAAACAACTTGGATGCAGTCAGAACTAATAAAATCAATACAATTATCAAAACATATGTATTAATAATGGTTGGACTGTAAACAGCAACATATTTATGTATGTTATGCAGAACATTATTGCTACAAGCAAGTAAAACTATCTTACTTAGAAACTACTTAAATAAGATCGTGACTGTAAAGAGGCCGTGTCAGTTTACATTCTAAATACTTACGACCGCCTCCGTGGTCTAGTGGTAACAAACGTTGCCGTGAACTCGGGAGGTCGTGGGTTCGATTCCCACCGGGGGCAAGTTGTACATTGTATAATTTGTCCCGGTCTGGGTGTTTATATGTATAATATGCATATATTTACAAAAAAAAAAAGTATAATATGTAGTTTATCAACCATCTAGTTTCCGTAACACAAGCCTCGTAGCTTACCACGGAAATTAGATGGCGCCAATATTTATATTTATATATTTACTTAATAATTATGATGTACATAAATTATATACATATCTATGTCAGATAATTTATAAATTTAAAAAACAAAAAATAATAATAATAATTAAAAAAAGACGTGTCATCTTATAATATCTCTAACAGAGGAGGTCTAGGACTCAGTTCTAGGGGTTGTGATGATGTTGATATTTTTGAGAATGTAAATGTTGCGTGTTTTTCAAACCAAAAAGTTCTGTTCTCAGATGTAGGTCTGCGCCTCCAATTATGTTCATAAGGAAAAATACGAATACTAAGGACGTAATTTATTGAGACTGATTTTCTCTATTCTCTGCTCTTGCGACAATAGAAATTTATAAGCCAGAAGGTTCAATAAAGACTGTTGTTGACATGACAAGAACATGAAAATAATCGTTAAAAAACGCTATATATTCTTTTATTGACCGCCTCCGTGGTCTAGTGGTAATAAACGTTGCCGTAAACTCGGGAGGTCGTGGGTTCGATTCCCACCGGGGACAAGTTGTACATTATATAATTTGTCTCGGTCTGGGTGTTTATATGTATAATATGTATATATTTACAAAAAAAAAGTATAATATGTAGTTTATCAACCATCCAGTTTCCGTAACACAAGCCTCGTAGCTTACCACGGAAACTAGATGGCGCTGTGTAAACTGTCTGGAAATATTTATTATTATTATTATATATGGGATTTATAATTGAGTTATTAATAAAAAAAACTTTGTTGGAGCGTGCCTCAACAAAATATAATTCAATAATCATATATTTTTATTGTGTTTTTTTAAAAAATAATTTCAACATCTGATTTACCCCAGCATTAAAATATAATTTAATTAAATAGTCAATTGGTTAAGATTTATGTATGAAATAGTTACAAAATCTATTTACACGATTAGGTTCTTTATTATGATCAGGTACTTTATTACAGATAAAACACTGGATTTCAAATTGGCGGTATAGAAACTATGTAATTATTAAGGTAAAAAAAAGATTTTGTCAATTATCGTTATGCTAGGGTAAAATAAATAAAATGAATTACAGATTATGAAATCACAATATACTTGTAATAACTATGAAATAAGAAAGAAATCATTATGACATAAGATCATTTTTTTGGGCCCATTTCTTTAAGAAATTCTCATTTCTGCCAATTGTTTTTCCAGTTTCTCAATAAAAAGTTTTGATTCCAAACAACAATGGTGTTTATTTATTATTTAATTTTATGGTATTTATTATCTTTTTTATGAAAAAATCAGAAAAGGCATGGAGGAAACTAAAGTCACAGTTCTTGTACTGATTGACTTTACGAACGCTTTCAACACAGTTGATCCTGATTGCTAATCGCTACTCTTTCTCGTCTAAGTTTATCGCCTGAGGCCATAGCGTGGTTTGATCAATATCTTCACAATCGCAACAGCAAGTTAGAGTCGATCAGGTGTCATCGGATTGGTGTGACCTAGATACGGGTGTCCCGCAGGGTGGCATCCTTTCTCCTTTGTTATTTTCACTCTTTATTAATGCCATTACCTCTCTTTTTCATTGCGACTACCACCTGTACGCGGACGATTTGCAGCTTTATATAATAGTGCAATAGCTTGGCTTAATTCAGATCTTTGTAGTATACTCTCTTGGTCAAAACGCTTTGGGATCGTTGTCAATCCGAGCAAGTGTCAATCAATTATAGTGGGGAGCTCCCGAACATTAAATATAGTAGATTTTAACAGCATTGGCCCTGTTCTGTTTGACAGCGTCCCAATTGCTTATTCCAGCGAGGTAAAGAATCTAGGTGTTTATCTAGATTCAAATCTGAGCTGGACAACTCAGGTGACCAAAACGAGTGGTAAAATTATTGCTTCTCTGCACTCTCTCAATAAACTTAAAAAAATTCTGCCGTTAAAAGCTAAAATAACCCTTGTACAAAGCCTTCTCCTTCCTCTCCACGACTATTGTGACGTGTGTAGCATTGATATGTCGGAGATGTTACTCAATAAGATGGACCGGTTACTGAACGCATGTATCCGGTTCATATATTGTTTACGTAAATATGACCACATATCTGAATATCGTGCTAAGTTGAAGTGGCTACCAATTCGTTGTCGCAGAAATCTTAGAGTTCTCTATCTCCTGTTCTCGGTTTTGAATGAGCCTGCGACACCGAAATACCTTAAGGACAATTTCGCCTATCTCTCTTCTTTCCATGACAAATCTCTTCGCTCTTCTTACAACTCCCTTCTATCTGTTCCCTCACATCACACTGCATTTGTCTCCAACTCTTTCGTAGTAGTTGCTACTAATTTATGGAACGATCTTCCTGTCATCATACGGCAAGCAACTACCAGGTCATCTTTTAAAAAAATGGTGTATTCAAACTTCTTAAATAGCTCCTGACAGCCTTAGTAAGTAGTATATATGTATGTTTATGTATAATAATGTGTATTATTAGTATGTAGTATATTGATATTATGATATATATGAAGATATATGATGTAAGTATATATCAATCCTATTAAATTAACTTTTATAATTATAGTATTATTATTATTTCTATGATTGCACCTATAATTGTTCAAATTTGTCCCTAAGCTTTGGCTGTCAGAGAATGTCTTCGGGCATTAAGTCCGCCTTTGTACTTTTAGCAATAAAGTTTTTTAAATAAAAATTAATAAATAAATAAAGTTAAAAAGGGGTTCTATCTACCTAGAATACAGAGTGCTTAACATCTACTGCACATAACATTCACTCGCCATGCTGACCATGCTTCCTTTTCTTGTTAATGTTAAAAGGGTTTATCGCATCCCTCTCGCTCGCACAATCAAATAATTTCAAAGATTTTTCAAGTCTTAGTGGTGTAAATATTTTGGTTCCAGCAAAACCACTTACTGAAAGAATTAGGCCTAAGCAGGTCTACCGTCAATACATTTATGGAAAGACAGCATTAACGGAATCATACTGTAGTAGGAAGAAATGGTGGATGGTGAGCATATTATCGCGCAATAAAATAAAAAGGAGGCCTATTTTTCAAACCAGCCTATTGTCGGACGCAAGCCCGAGACACCATTGATCTCATCTCTTACCTACACACGATGGACCCGGCACACGCACGTTGCGCACGTTGAATCCATGGAATGCTTAGAAATTTCTTCTCTCTTAATCATACATTTGTTTTAGTAAATTAGTGGAATGTTTTTATAAATGATTTTAATTATTTCGTCTAAAATTTCGTATTTAAAAGTGAATATATTTCCACAATGTCCGTAATAAAGTAAAGCTGATAGACTACAATTCTCAAAAGTTCACCCAGACTTGAAAAAACTTTGTGCGTGCGAGAGGAAAGCACAAGAATTAAACCATCTTAATATCATTTCAATTATTTATGTCCTTTAAAATATGATAATATATAGCAACATGTAATTTGTAAAAGAGATAGACAAAAACCCTTATTTTTATTTTACACATGTTCATTCCCACAAATCGTATATATTTTAACAAATAAAATAAAAATTGTGATTTGGTATGCGAGAAGTACAGTCGAGACACAATAATTTAATAATATATGGTCAATTACATTATTTCGAGTTGTTTTGGCTCTCTTATGAGAACGCTTTCCTTAAAAACACTAAAAAAGGTCTGTCCTAACCCCGGCATGTACCAATAAGAAATACACTTTTTTTAAGTACATTTGTCACAGATTTATAACACACCGTCCCCGTGCCTCGAAAAACAGATTAAGTTGTAGGTCACTGTTCTACTAATACCAACTTGTGAAATCGTTAATAAATTGTCATTAAAACAGTTGATATAAGACCCTCGCCAACCAGTCTGGCTAGCGAAGCAAGTGTTTGTCAAATTCTCACCGAAAATTTGTACCGTTTGGCGTCGAGACGATGGGACCCTTAACAAAGCGCCTGGCCATGAAGTTGTCAAAGCGGCTGACGAAAAGGTCTGGAGACAAGGGCTGGCAATTATTTCTGGCAACGTATTAGCTTCGTTAAACATAAGGAAAATGTTGTCAATCTCCTTGGGACTTTCTCGGTTAGGACGTGTCTAGAGGATATTTTTTATTTGTAGTTTAGTTATATCTAATTTTATTTTAATTATTAAAGTTTTAATTTAGGTTAGCTGTAAGAAAAAGATCACTAGACTCGCCTATGTACATTTAAATGTGTTTTTGTTTATTGTGCAATAAAGAATTTATCTGTTCATCTATATTTATTGTATATTAATTTTTACGTCGAATATGTAGTTTTCGTATCAAAAAAAAGTATTCTGGACTGTACCAACAAGCTCTCAATTTAACAATTACTCGTACGTTTCTCACCTTTTCAATCACTTCAAAATCATCTTTAAAATGAAGAGGACATTTAAAACGTGTGACTTAATTCTGTCCTTTGCTGGTATAAGAATATTTTCCAAAACCAAATGGAATTCCACAATATGGCTTTTCTTTCAAATCATCTGCTTTATAATTGGAACTTTAGCTATGATATTTACAACAGGATTTATTGTTATTAATGTTTCTGAAACTGTGGTTTTACTTAAAGGGGCTTCAATTTGGTCTACATGTATTATTCTATCAATATCTTTAGCAATTCTTCTGTTTTATAAAACAAGATTTCGAGATTTTCTACTCCAAATGGCATTTAAGGATTTTATTCTGGAAATGCCTTTGGTTAAATTGTCACTAAAATCACAAGAAATTGGCACAAAATTGTATGAATTGAAACTGCTTGTGTTAGAATCGAGGGATAATTTATTGAAATTTACAAGAACATTGATGGGAACATATGCTTTGATTGTGTTCTTTAATTCTAATTTGTATTTATTCGATGCTATTTATCGAATGATTGTCCGAGAAGATGCTGATGAACGATTATTTGGTATGTCACTATTTTTATTATTGGTTATATATAAAACTTTTGCTGTATATGCTTGTTGATGTATATATCACCTTATGAATAACATAGTTGTAAATATGTGGAACAAAATACCAGAAAACATATTAAAGTCCTCAAATTTAAACACTTTTAAGAATAAACCTGAGAAGTGGATAGTGACAGTCAAAAAAGACTTGGTGATAACTGTCAATTTTATAAACTTTACACAAGTGCTTGATATAGCCATATCAGCAATGCGCTGCTCGCCTTTTAATCAATAATAGTAATACGTTTTTATTTTATTTTATTAAACCTAATATTAATTTAAACAGAAAACAAAAGTAATTTAGATATATTTATTTATTTTATTTAAAAACTTTATTGCACTATGTATAAGAGGTGGGCTTAATGCCGCTAGGGATTTTCTAGCAACCAACCTTTGGTACAATGAAACGATTTGTGTTGTGAGGTAGGTGCAACCATTAAATAGATTAAAAGGTAATTCAAATTAAATCTAAGTATTATATCTATATAGACAAATACATTCTAATATATATATTAGCTATTATATGTAGTGTATAATATATATATACTGTGAGGAACTGTTTAAATAATGTGAGTATACCATCTTTTTGAAAAGTGATCTGTTTGGCACTTGACGAATTTCGGTAGAAATTGTTCCACAGATATAATTATTACTATATTATTTAGTAAAATTTTAGCTACTGACGCTATGTCGTCGGTCGAGATTCCACTATATACTATATACTACTTACATCTAGTAAGTATAACTTATAGAATCTTTAAAGAAAAAACTCGGACTCTTGCCGTCAAGCCAGTGAGACAAATTCTCCCGATAAAAATTAGTAAGTTTGATATTTCGTTGTAAGATTATTCATCATTTCAGCCCCTAGACTACCTAAGATTATTATTCCCATCTAATTGTTATGTTTTACTTATACTTTGATTGTAGCTACAGTTGTTCTAATTAGTCCTGAAGGTTTGGCTGTCTGAAAATGTCTACGGCCGCCTGTCGTTCTTTGTGCGGTAAAGATTTGAAATAAATATTTATTAATTTGAACTGAATGTCTAGGACTATATTTTCTAGGAGCTATTTAAGTCTGGCATAACTGATTTCGGTCATCAGTGGCTGGCATAAGTTGCTCCTATATCTGGACTTTACGTGCCGCTTACCACCTATTGATAGCGGAGCATTGTTTGTAAGTTTTATTTCAGTTTTACAAAAGTAGCTTTCAAATTTGATGTTTTTAATAGTTATAACTAATCACTTCGTTATGACCTAATTCCTTTCTTTCCATTCCGCAACCGAACCACACGCACAGGTCAGAATATACACCCACATACCGTAGTCAATATCCCTTCGCGTACCTATAAATTTGGTGACTCATACATCTGTCGCACAATAAAGATGTGGAATGCGCTTTCCAGACTCTGTGTTTCCACTTTCCTATAATCAGTCCTTCAAGCGAAGTGTGAAAAGGCATCTAGTCAAGCCGGCATAGTGTTAGGGACTGATGTCGGACATAAGTGTCTGTTTCCAGTTGCTAACATTCATAGACCATGCGCGCCACTTACCATCAGGTGGGAGCAAGGTCACATGTCGTGCTAGTATTAAAAAAAAAAAAAAAAGAGTAATTATTCCTACCAGTAATATTTCCTACCATGCAACCCTATTTTTTTTTTTTAACTACTCGTTTTAATGCATTTCCTCTTTACAGCGTACGATATGTGGTTTCCGTGGAGCACTGATGACTGGAAGTCATACATACCAACGTTTATTTTTCATGCCCATGCCGGATTTCTCTGTAGTATTGGTAACCATATTTTTATTTCATATTTGAATGACCTTTGGTACCTATAAAGTTAATATTAAAGTGATTGTGGGTCAATAACTATTAAGAATTTTGTTACATAAAGTAATAAATCTTAATAAAGTACACATAATCTGGCCAGCGTGGCGAGTGTAGGCCAAATTCTCCAGTTACTCCAGTTCTCCAGTACGAGACAAAAACTATAAATGATGACCACTCATGTTAATTTTGTTAAATTTTCCATGTACTTTTGTCGTAATTTTATACATCGATAAGGCATTCGAATTCTAGGTGATTCGGATATCGATAAATAAACTCTATGCATGTGCTTTTGTTCTCTTTAAAAGTTATTCGAGTTGGGGTTGCTTCAATAATAATACTTCAATTCAAGTTAATATTTTTTTAAGACGTAATTATTTTTTTGGTACCAAAGTACAATCTTCCTTAATATTATCCTGATACTGTAAAATTTTCATTTTGTCATTTACGGTATTTTAGTTCTCAACTACAATTACCTTTTTAGCGTTTCCTGGTCTTCAAGTCCCAATAGCTCTTTTGGTCCGGGAACTATTGAGGCAAATGAGAATCCTGTCATTTATTCTGATGAACCTGGATCAGTTGGTGTTAGAGAACGTAAATGATCGAGGAAACTGGCAAACGCAATGCACTAATATACTAAACCAATGCGTTGTGCATTACATAAAGTTAAAAAGGTGGGTGATTTCATTTGATATTGTTTGATATTTTTTTTCACATGGCTTGGCGAAGATATGATGTCAATTTTTTATGACAATTTATTAACGATTCCACAAATTGGCATTAGTGGAACCGGGACCGACGGCTTAACGTGCTCTCCGAGGCATGGGAATAGTGGTTTTGTAAATCTATGACAAAATGTACATAAGAAAAGTGTATTGGTATAAGCCGGGTGGATTTGAACCGACCTTTGTAGGATTTAAGGTACGCGTTCTTACAACCGAGCCCCTTAAATTATTTAAACTTGTATTTCTTATTATATCGAGACAAGTAGCGAGCGTTGTAATATGACGTCACAAATTTAAGATCTCATGCGTGCATTTTTTCATTAATTATTAAAGTTTCAGTAACCAGTTGAACGTAATCTGTCGGCCATTTTATTTGACACTCATATTGGATTCCATCATCGTTGTGTGCATGTGTTCTGTCAAAATTGCTATTTCAGTAAGTTATCTTCGTAACGATTGTAGTGGTTTGAAAATCTTTATCTAGAATGTTATGTATTTTCTCTAAGGAATCTTAAATATTACTAACACATTATTACTCATCATGCATTGTTGTTGTCTTATATTAGGTACGTGTATTAGGTAGTTTTCTATGTAATCTATTTTAAATATTTATTTATCTTTCTTATATGTATCTTATTTCATTTATTTTATATAAGTACTACATTTTAACTATTTAATACATATAAAACATATTATTATCATTCCTTAAAGTTCATTTAATATCTATTTATTCCATCATAGTTTATTTGGTGTAAAATATATCGAATCATACTCATTCTGCACACAATGTATACTGCTTCCTGGAACACAGGCACTCTTCGTTCGAGTTGCAGGGTTATACTAATTCTGGAGGATAGTTTATGTCACTCTATAATCAGCATTATTATTTTTATTTATAAAAAGTAAACTAGAACTTTTTGACTTCAAAGTTATTTTATTATTATTATTAATTCAATTAATTTTCAGATTCCCACAGAAATTCGGCTCTAAGATTATTAACACATGTATTTTTAAAAATTCTTTTTTTTATATTGCACGACATGTTTTCTTGCATCCGCTTGATTGTAAATGGCGCGCAAGCTCCTTGAATGTTAGCAACTGGAATCAGACACTCATGACTGATATCAGTCCCTAACACTATGCCGACTTGACTGGGCATGACGGAAATTCGAGCCTGATCCCGAAACGTGTGAAACTTTACTGGGTTTATCTGCCCGAACGGTGGATTCTACCCCGCCTCGGCAGACTGGGCAAATTACCACCATCAGTCCGCCTACCAACTATTAATATTATGAATTAAAAAAATATGGTATAATATTTGAAATCTAAAATAACATTGTCTAGAGAGTATTATAAGGCAAGGAACATAACTGTAGCTTTAAGTAATGTCAAAGGAAAAATAAACACAAATAATAAAAAAACAGTTATAATTGCAATAAAACATGGCCTAGTCAGAAATATAAATATAGTAAAGTATCATCACGACCGTATCATGACAAATGGGGAGATCGTCGATTTTTCTAGCGTAACAAACGCGAGAAATATCACAAGTCAATTACAGGAAGGCTGGCAGTTATTTCTGCTAACGGCTTGCTATACAGAGAGAAATGTTGCCAGTCTTCTTGGGACTATCTCAGATGGGACGTCTCTAGAGGACATATTTTATTTATAGTTTGGTTTATTTTTAATTTATATTTAATGAATATTTACTTGGTTAAAATTTATCACTGTCAATAAATTTAATATTTTGTTTATCCACGAAATTAACCGCTAGACTGTGGAGGTCTAATATAGTATATTTTTTTATTTCAGGATAAATTTGCAGTGGACACAGTCAAATATTATGCACTAGGATTGTCATTCATAGTAATTGTATTTGCATTCTGTTTATTGGGACAGATGGTTCAGAATGAGGTAATTTTTAATGAGGCACGAAACGGCGGTTTTGTAAGACAATTATACGTAAGAAAAGTTAATTCGTTATTGATATATTCCGAGGTTAAAATCAAGATTTTTTTTGTTATTTTAGTTTTTAAGGAAAGCGTTCTTACAATCGTTCCACCATCGCAAAAGTACCACCTAAAATTTAATAAAAGTTGAATTTATTATTATTTTGCAGTGCAATAATTTGGAAAATGCAGTAGATGAGAAATGGTATATTTACAATGAAAAACACAAGACTCACTTGATAATATTCAAAATGGCTTTGGGTCACGGAATGACAACATATATTTTTGGTACGATACCATTGAGTTTGCCAACATTTACGTGGGTATGTTTGTATGTTAAAAGTATATGTATACAGGCTGGCTTTTGACAAAAATCAAAGCTACTTACATCCAGTTGCAGGTAGGGTGATTAAAATAATATCTGATCAATACTCGTATTTTGAGGTGGTAGGCGGACTGATGGTGATAAATTTCCAAGTCCGCTCTTCGTGCCAATAAACCCAGTAAAGTGCATCCATACGTTTCGGGATTAGGCTCAAATTGCCGTTATGCCCAGTCAAGCCACCATAGTGTTAGAGACTCATGTCAGTCATTAGTGTCTGATTCCTGTTGCTAACATTTATGGACCTTGCGCGCCTTTTACAATCAGGGCCCACCTGATTATAAGTGGCGCGCAAGGTTATTTGTCGTGCTTGTAAAACAAAAAGAAACGGATTCACATTTAGCCAACTTTACTACAGGCCCATCATGACAAGTGGCAATCTTGTCAAAATCTTTAGCGTGCCGAACTTAAGAAATATCACATTTAAATTAAATATTAATATTTATTAAATTTATTTGGTTTAATTTATTTAATAAAAAAAATACATATTATTGTTTCCCGACCAGGTCCCTCTGATTCGAAACCCACCTCAAGTCACCTGAAGTTTAAAAGAGTATTTAAAATAATGGAAATGTATCACCATCAGTCCGCCTACCACCTATTGTTTATAAGCTTCTTTATAAGCATGGTTTCTGACCATCCCGTATAGGAAACAGTTGGATGATTTATTTTCTATAGTGAGCGTTGCGGTCTGAGAGAGTTCCGACGTTTCTGAACTGTAGTCCGAAGCACAACTAACAAAAAGTCAACAGCCCGGCGCATAAAAGCACTCTCTTTACTGATCAGTGGGTTCGTCCAGGCCCCGATGGCTAATGCGCCTGGGTCAGGGATGGGGACATTCCCCTGTTTTCCCCGGCAGGATCTCAGCGGGTAATTCATGCACGTTTAGTGCTGGGCGCCGTCACTAGCTTTAGCTTTCTTCCAGGAGTACTTCTCTATGAAGTGGTCTCCCGCCGGGGGGCCGTGCACAAGAGCAAGCGATGTTCGGGAGATGTTTGAAGTGTCCGTTATCGGCCCGATAGAACATACGTCTAGTCAGGTCAACGACAAAATCCTCAATAGTAGGCATCTCCAAATCGCGAGGGCTCTCTTATCTCCGAATTGTCGACCGTAGCGCCATCTAGCTAAATACTAGCGCATGATATCGACAATCATTACCTAGCCTTGTAAATGGTTCTCACAAAAAAGACTAGTTGGCGGTAGCTTATGCTACGGCGCGACCAACCAATGATAAAATATGCAATTTCTTATTTACTTGTTATTATTGCCTACAATCCTAATAGTAAAATTATTTGTTTCAGTTTTTAAGAACGGGTATGTCGTTTTTTACACTGGTGATGTCGGTCTTAGACAAGTAATGAGACGAACTGCGCTTACAACTTTAGCATCACCTGACGTGGAAACTTGGAACTTTCCAAAACCTGATCATATACTGAGATTATAGTGTTTTTAAGATTAAGAATAATGACGTTACATACATTATCACCAAGTGCACTAGCCCAGCTACAGCCAGCTGTGCATTACGTAATTTTTTAAACCATAGCATATTTATAGTAATATCGTGTCACTTGCTATTATACAAGTATACTATTACAGACAAATCACTGTCGGTAAAATAAATATACAATTATTTTTTTGGGTTTATTTATTATTATTATACACATTACAAATAAGTTTAAGTTGTGAATTTCTTCAACTTCAGATATTTTCTAGTCATCAATTTCGCTTTTATCCTATAAATCATTTATATAATTTAAATATTTAATTAGCAATAAATTTCAAAGGTGAGATGTTGGAAAATGCATTGTAGGTATTCATCTACGCATATGTAGGTAGGTACACTTATTTTGTGCAATAAAGAATTTACCCAAAAATTCTATAATTTAGCGCCTCTAATACATATATTATGTTAAACAGTACACAGTAACATGGACACATGTTACGCATCTGCTACTGATTAGTTACGGCTCCGAAAAACGTAAATAATTATAACTAAATTTACAGTTATACATCAGTGCCATTAGTATTATATATATTATTAGACAAATATTTAAAATTTATTTTTGAAATTACCATTTAAAAAAAACATCTAATTTATAATTTAGATATACATATATAGACATACTTGCTAGTCCGAGGGGTTAACTGGTGACCTGAGATACAGGTATCTTCTAGGTACCCCGTTCAGGCACCAGCTCTCATGCTCGGTAAGTTTATTTCTTTTAAATATATATTTTGTTTTTGGGTACAATATCTAATAGGTATGTATGTACCATATTGTAACTGTTGATATTTTTAATGTACCTACATATATATTTTACGAGAGAAATAAATATTTTATTATTTTTATTATTATTATAAGTACCTACATAGCTTTATTCTAAATGTTATAAGAGTATTATTATTATTATTTGGCTTATATTTTAATTTAAAAATATTACCTAATTGTGTCGATTATACCATAAAACAAAAAAAAAACTGTATATGTTAATTAATTAAGGAATAAACGGCTTTATTATTATTATTATACATTAGTGCCGACGTTACAGGCGGCATGGAAACTGACGCGCAAGTTGTCATATATGTCAACTCTCCAGCACGATTTTGTAAGGCGTGTCGCACATCTAGTAGATCTAGTCTTATTACAAATCTTTGATCAATAAGAACTCCTTAATGCCATTTTTTATCTCTGTCTACAATGATAAACCATAATTTGACCGCCTCCGTGGTCTAGTGGTAACAAACGTTGCCGTGAACTCGGGAGGTCGTGGGTTCGATTCCATATTGTATAATTTGTCTCGGTCTGGGTGTTTATATGTATAATATGTATATATTTACAAAAAAAAGAAAAAAAAGTATAATATGTAGTTTATGAACCATCTAGTTTCCGTAACACAAGCCTCGTAGCTTACCACGGAAATTAGATGGCGCTGTGTGACCTGTCTGGAAATAGGTATTTATTTATAAAAAAATATTTTTTTTTCTCATTAGGTTTTCATCAACACATAAAATAACAGATATTATTTAACGGCTATTCTACTAGTTATCAATTTAAGTTTTGAGAATTTCCCTCACAGAAATCAAATAATTTGAATGTAAAACTAGACTAAACAAGCAATATCTAATAGGTATGTATGTACCATATTGTAACTGTTGATATTTTTAATGTACCTACATAATGTTGGTATTTATTTATAAAAAAATATTTTTTTTTCTCATTAGGTTTTCATCAACACATAAAATAACAGTCATTATTTAACGGCTATTCTACTAGTTATCAATTTAAGTTTTGAGAATTTCCCTCACAGAAATCAAATAATTTGAATGTAAAACTAGACTAAACAAGCAATATCTAATAGGTATGTATGTACCATATTGTAACTGTTGATATTTTTAATGTACCTACATATATATTTTACGAGAGAAATAAATATTTTATTATTTTTATTATTATTATAAGTACCTACATAGCTTTATTCTAAATGTTATAAGAGTATTATTATTATTATTTGGCTTATATTTTAATTTAAAAATATTACCTAATTGTGTCGATTATACCATAAAACAAAAAAAAAACTGTATATGTTAATTAATTAAGGAATAAACGGCTTTATTATTATTATTATACATTAGTGCCGACGTTACAGGCGGCATGGAAACTGACGCGCAAGTTGTCATATATGTCAACTCTCCAGCACGATTTTGTAAGGCGTGTCGCACATCTAGTAGATCTAGTCTTATTACAAATCTTTGATCAATAAGAACTCCTTAATGCCATTTTTTATCTCTGTCTACAATGATAAACCATAATTTGACCGCCTCCGTGGTCTAGTGGTAACAAACGTTGCCGTGAACTCGGGAGGTCGTGGGTTCGATTCCATATTGTATAATTTGTCTCGGTCTGGGTGTTTATATGTATAATATGTATATATTTACAAAAAAAAAAGAAAAAAAAGTATAATATGTAGTTTATGAACCATCTAGTTTCCGTAACACAAGCCTCGTAGCTTACCACGGAAATTAGATGGCGCTGTGTGACCTGTCTGGAAATAGGTATTTATTTATAAAAAAATATTTTTTTTTCTCATTAGGTTTTCATCAACACATAAAATAACAGATATTATTTAACGGCTATTCTACTAGTTATCAATTTAAGTTTTGAGAATTTCCCTCACAGAAATCAAATAATTTGAATGTAAAACTAGACTAAACAAGCAATGGTAGATAGATAAGGAGAGAAAGGAACAACTTTACCAAACCATTGTTAAACCATACTCATTTGTTCGACACAAGTCTTAATTGCGAACGTGGTCGGAATGATCGCGCCGCGCCGACTATCGGTCACGGAGACGTATAAAAAACAGACAAGCTGGACGACCTTGAATTATAAGCTGAGGTAAAACTTCCTTAATTAGTATAATAAAATATAAAGTGGACTGCAGCTGTGGGAGTTCATATATTGGCCAAACTAAGCGCACAATAGCCGAGAGGGTCAAGGAACATATAGCAGCTGTAAAAAACTGCCAACTAAATAAGTCAGCAATAGCAGAACACCTAATGGATAGTGGCACAAACCATTGGATTGAGCTGCATGACCCAAAGATACTTTCCACCGATCGTCACTATTACCCTAGAATAGTACGTGAAGCGATAGAAATAAAGAAACACAAAAATTTCAATCGAGAGGGGGGTTATAAGCTATCTTCATCGTGGTAAAACTGTAATCAATAGGTTTCGACGCCGGGAAAAATCGCCCGGTGTCGCCAAGGATAAAATCAATCAAAAAAATCAAAATCAAAATAATTTATTTCCGTATGGTTAGCACGTAACACTTGGATATTGTCAATACATACAAGCCAATAAATAAAAAATAATGATAAAAACAAATAAAAAATATTACCATTGACCATGGCTGGACCGAACCTAACATCAATACAATAATTATAACTAAAACATTGTTGCCATAAACGAGGAATTTGTTTTTTCTTACAGCTAGATACTTAATATTAAATTCGTGGCTGTAAAAAGGCCATGTCAGCTTACAATCTAATAATAATTATGTCCATAAATATAAATATAAATTCGTGGCTGTAAAAAGGCCATGTCAGCTTACAATCTAAAAATATTTATGTCCATAAATATTAATTCGTGGCTGTAAAAGCCGTGTCAGCTTACAACTACACAAGTATAATATTAATGTCAAATAAATTGATAAATAACATGTCCGCTTACAATCTAAAAAATAATTGTTATGTCCAAATTAAAGATATTGTAAGTGTCGTGTGTCGTGATTTCTAAAAACTTTTAAAGTGAAAAGTGGGTAGGTTTACATCTGCCGCCCAGTATGTACGAGACTACACCGCATAGCTTCAGTCGACCCGTGACCACGGCCAATGCAACTTGGCTGAAACGTCGGGAGAAATATGTCTCTAAGGTAAATCGCGTAAAGACCCGTTAAAATTATAAAAATCTATTATGAGTGTGCGCGAAAGTTTAAAAAGTTTAATAATAAAATGAGTATAACGCGATTTATCTAAAGACATATTTTACCTCGGAGAAATTGCATTGACCGTGGTCACGTGTCGACTGGAGCTACACTGGTCTACGTTCATAGTGGATGGCAGATTTAAGACTAAAGTTTATTTTAAAGTTTTTAGAAATCACATCACACAACAGTTAAAATAAAGCTATATTTTGATTTTATTTACGATAAAGAAAACTTGTAATCTCTCGATTGAATTATAAGTACTATTCTTGGGCAATTGTGATTTCTACAAATGTACGTAAATCGCGGAAAGACCCGTTACTTATTATATATAATACTGCCTCCGTCTTTTGTCTAGCAGGTAAGCCCGTGGATTTAGACTTGGAGGTACCGGATTCGATTCCTGGTCAAGGCAGAATAATATTTATAGATTTAAATAAATAAATTTGATTAATATTTCATTTATTTAAGATATGTTTCAAGTTTGGTACGCTAGAGACATCGACGAGCTTGCTACTTGTCATGATTGGCCTGTAGTAAAGTTGGCTAATGGCGCGGTGGTGGCTGGATTGTACGAACGCGTTCCTTAAATCCTACAAAGGCCGGTTCAAATCCACCCGACATGTACCAATGAGAAATGTACTTTTCTTACGTACATTTGTCATAGATTTACAACACCACAGTTCCCGTGCCTCGGAGAGTACGTTAAGCCGTCGGTCCCGGTTCCACTAATACCAACTTGTGGAATCGTTAATAAATTGTCAATAAAAATTGACATCAAATCCTCGCCAAGCAGTCTACAACAGCCCCTAGAACAGAGCGTCCTAGACCTCTACTGTTGGAGATGGGCCTTCCAGAACATATATCTGGAGAATTTGGCCTACGCTCGCCAAGCTGGACAATCGACGGGTTGGCGAGATCGATTGTCAATTTTAAATGACAATTTATTAACAATTTCACAAGTTGGTAGTAGTGGAACCGGGACCGACAGCTTAACATGCTCTATGAGGCATGGGAACGGTGATGTTGTAAATCTAAAACAAATTTGTACGTAAGAAAATTTGATTTCTCATTGGAACATTGGCCAGGTGGGTTTGAATGTTCTTACAACCGAGACACCACCGCGCCAATCAATGTGATGCTATAAATTAATGAAGATCATGTATGTCTATTAGTATAGTGTCTATGTTTTCCCGTGTATCGGTAACCGATGTAGCCAAGACCAAAGAGGTTAATTTGCATGTTACGTGCTCCAAACCATTTGCAGATACCATTATATACGTGAGACCCACCTTCTGGTCTTTGGTGACCATTTTATCAATACTCTTCAGCCTTCAAACATTGATAAGGAAATAATAAAATAATATAAAACTATTTTTACTATAACATTTTTTTTTTTGTTACATATTTTATAATAATTATTCCAAGATGGCAGAAGCATAATTGTACAGTATTTGATTGCGTAGAAAGATGAGCATAATAGGAAGAAAAAAAAAGAGCTCCTTTTTAAATATTTGTTTATAATAATAATAATAATAATGCTTTATTGCACAAAATTTAAATAACTTAAAATAAATGTGCACAGACGAGCTTTATGCCATTATTATGAGGCATTATCCACCAGCTAACCTTTGGGAGTTTTGAAACGTGTGACAGGCAGAGAGCCATATATACGTTTCCTCTACGCCTCGTCCACTCAACATTTTCTTCCAGCTGTCAAAACGAAAATTAAGTTTCTATAATATTAATTATTTTATTTTTTATTTAAAACTTTATTGCACTATGTACAAGGGGCGGGCTTAATGTCGCTAGACATTCTCTGACAGCCAACCTTAGGGACAGATAAAGCATTTAAAGTGAACGGTAGGTGCAAGTAAGAATCCAATATATTATAACTAAACGATCACATTGTAAACAATAAACAATATGATAATTATATACACACATAAACACAAACATACATACACATAATAATACATACAATACAATATATATACATTACGTTACATTATACTATCTAGGGTAATTATGATTTCTACAAATGTACGTAAATCGCGGAAAGACCCGTTACTTATTATATATAATACTGCCTCCGTCTTTTGTCTAGCAGTTAAGCCCATGGATGTACTTGGAGGTACCGGGTTCGATTCCTGGTCGAGGCAGAATAATATTTATAGATTTAAATAAATAAATTTGATTAATATTTAATTTTACGATAAATTTAAGATTAAACATAAAAATAGAGCCGAGGCGACAGTTTTATTTTAAAGGTCAGCCTTAACCTGGTACATAAGACGCCATTTTAAATTTTAATCGTCTCAATTATAGAGACTTAATTTTCGTTTTATTTATTTAAAAACTTTATTGCACAAAGTACAAAGACGGACTTAATGCCCGAAGACATTCTCTGACAGACAAACCTTGGGGACAAATTTAACCATATAAAGGTGCAATCATAAAGCTAATAATAGTGTAATTAATGAAAATTAACAGTAAAGTAATAATATATAATATACCACTTACTAACGCTGTGTGGAGCCATTTAGAAATACACCATGTGAATACACCATTTTTTTAAATAATGTCCTTGTATTTGCTTGCCGTATGTTGACAGGTAGATTATTCAACAAATTAGTAGCAACAACTACAAAAGAGTTAGAGACAAATGAAGAGTGATGAGAGGGGACAGATAAAAGGGAGTTGTGAGAAGAGCGAAGGGATTATGCCATGGAAAGAAGAGAGATAGGTGAAATTGTCCTTGAGGTATTTCGGTGTCGCAGGCTCATTCAAGACAGAAAAAAGGAGACAAAGGGCTCGAAGATTTCTGCGACAACGAATAGGCAGCCACTTCAACTTAGAACGATATTCAGAGATATGATCATATTTACGTAAACAATAGATGAACCGGATACATGCGTTCAGTAACAACCTATTGAGCAACATCTGCTGGAAGGAAATGTATAATACGGGTGTATGTCGATCGTACACTATTCTTCTTATTTCTTCCTCACCCCGATGAACCCGGCACTCACACGGTGAATCTATTGATTGCTAATTGTCTTGTTTAATATCTTCAAACAAAGACATGATAAGTGTGAAAAAAGACATTTCTGTCTTTAGGAACTGAAAACAAAACCAATATTAGTCAAATAAATAAAACCTTAAAATATTATACATATTAGCTATCTATATACTTAAATGCTGTTAATTTGTAAAAAGCCACCGGAACTTTTTAAAACTCTTGAGGATAATTGCAATTTTAAAACACGTTATCCTAGTAGAATAATTATTTCAGCGCATAAAAGTACTCAAAATTGTTATGCAATGGCAACAAAGATATTTAATAAGCTTCCAGACACTATAAGGGAGCTGCCACTAAAACTGTTCAAATTAAGAGTCAAACAAATGCTGATTAATAAATGTTTTTATTCGACAAAAGAATACATAGACACTAAGCTCGATAAAGTCATGTGACTAAATATTTGTATATTAGAAACAACGAAGCATGTGATATAATTACATATAATAATTTACATCCCTGTACCTACCATGTATCTGACAAATAAATTACTTCATTTCATTTCAAAATCTCTATACACTTCATTTCTCCCGTTTGCCTCTTTAGTTCACTTAAGCAAACAGCCCTTATGAAAGCGTGATGAGTTTTTTTTTTGTACGAGACATAATTTTTCTCCTATTTCTTTCCCACACACGATGGACCTGGCACGGTGAATTCATGGAATGCTAAGTAATTTGTCTTCTTCTATAAAAAATAAATAAATCTCACCCATGAAAATGTGAGTAGTGACAAGTTTATAGATCCAAAAATTTTAACAGTCATTCCTTGGCTCAGCGCCATTTTAAAAATATGAACATGCTTCTTGTGTGTCGTGTCGTAGATATACCATTTTTCAAGTACTGCATTTTCTAATAATTCAGCCTAAAACAATAATAAAAAAAAATGTGGGTATTAGGCCAATGCAGATGCTCGAATTGCTATCCAGTCAAGCCGAAGCAATGCTAGAATAAAAAAAACATAAAAAAAACAACACCGTTTCCGTGCCTCATAGAGCACGTTAAGGTTTCGGTCCGGGTTCAACTAATACTAACTTATTATAATAATAGTTATTAAATTGTAATTAAGGAAGAAATGTCAACCCATCAGGCAAGCGTCAAAGTAGGCTAAATTATTTTTAAAAATCTGGAAAACCCACCTTCAACAGTGGAGGTCTAGAACTCTGTGTTCAACTGCTGTGATTATAAAATAGCGGCAAATAGTAAAGTATGCCAAAGTAAAGCCAAAGAATGCGAGCAACTGATACTAGCCACAGATAATTCACAAAATTTAACTTAAAAATAAAACAAATATGGTTACTAACCTCATTGTCCAATTGTTGGCCAAGAACACAAAATGTTAACACCATCAGTATAAAACATATTTCGTGGATATAAAACTTGAACATTTCCATTGAAAAACTCTAAAAACATACCATTTTTTACATAAAGATAAAATAACTATATATAAATTACAAGCCTGAAAAATATTAAAATTTATTGCGAAGTATCTTTAATCTACTCTTCCATGTACTATAATGGACAGGACCTTATACATAATGTTTTTTGTATGATTATAACTCACGTAGTACAGAACAGGAATACGTTGAAAAACAACGTCGTGCAGGTACTTCTACTGCTGCACGACAACATCCTCATTCCTTTTGTCAGATATTGTGCAAAACTTTAAGATACTATTATACTATTGTGTTACAATAAATGGGTCTTTATTTTATTTATTTTAAAAAGGGAAAAGATACAACACGCTACAAAATTGGGAAACAATAGGCAACTACACTCGCAAAGTCACACCCACAGTTACATCACAGATATCGTTAAGGAATGGTATAGTAATATAGTCATATTGTCATTAATATAATAAAATTAGGCAGCATTCGGAAAACTCTGGCACGTCCTCTCATCGTCCATATCACAATGCCATAAGACGTACAGTCGCACACTTCGAAACCTAAACCTACTTAAATAACACGACTTACTACTTATTACCTATCTCTACAAGCAACATAAATATTTACAAAATGAAATAGTCTTCTAGAAAGAAAGAAAGAAGAAAGAAAATACTTTATTTATCCCAACAATTACAATGGTTACAAAAAAAATAAAAAATTGCAAGGAATAAATTTAAATGTAAGCCTATTCTATATACCGAAACATACAAACAGGTGTAGCGATAAATAGGTAGTCATCTCAGCATATGCTACAGCCGTGGCTGCAGCGCTGATTTTCAGCTGATGCCTTATGTTGGGTGAGTCACGGGTCGCAGAGGTGTACAGTACCATTAACTAAATCGGAAGGAGCACTAAATATACAGTTTACAGTGTTTAACAAATTAGAATAGAATAAATAAATAATATAAGTCATAGTCAAGAAAAAAAAAACAATTGTATATTAATTAATAAATAGAATAAGATTAGGTAAGTTGCTGTGAAGCCTTTTGTAATATTAGCATATGCCTTTTGAGTGCCGATCTGAAACCTGCTAAGGAATGCATGTCCCGAAGCGGTGGAGGCATATCTGAAGCAGACGTTGGTTCAGATAATTTACAATATTAATAAGTATGGATTATACTTGTACATACCGAAATTGCAATTTGCACTGAACACATGCATACCAATACCGTAGCGTCCATGATCAAAGCTAAATAAAACGGTTTGCAGATTGTGTTTAATCTACCACTAAAGCTGAAATAAAAAAAAAACATTAAAAACTTTGATGAAAATATTGCTCTTTTTACCTTCTTTTGTGCACTAACCAAACACTACGTATTATAAAATAAAAGTCCTAAGCCGTGTCATTCTGTATGTCTGTTTGCGATATACATAAAAACTACTTTAACGATTTTTATGCTGTTTACTATCCATAGAGTCGAGGAATGTTTTAGTATCAAAGTCAAAAGTCAAAATATCTTTATTCACATAAACCTATTACAGGCATTTATGAAACGTCATTAATTTAATTATTTTGAATGATTCTACTCCTGCTAGTAGAAGACTAAGCAGCAAAGTGGTCCAATAAGTAAGCTGTTAGCAGAAGACCAGCAGCTTAGCAAATTCCAGTGACCTGTTAATGTTTAATCTGACTGAGAAAGGAATCTGCAAGGAAAACTCAGCTATATCAGATTTACAAAATAAAACATATACAGAACTGCACCACAACGATCAATTATTAACCTTTTAAATTTAGTTATCAGTACCTATGAAAATACAATACCTGGTACAGCAGTAACCCACCTGGCAAGTCAGAATTTAGGTAGACTACATGCCTATGTGCAACCCGAAAGTCGACAAAACGCAAAAACCTCTGTTAATTTAAGAACAATAAATTGAACGTGTTCGGCAGAGGTCCCAGGCCCCCACAGCAGCACCCGATCACGGACATAACGCATGTGCCAGCCATCCCCCCGCTCAACCAGGCCCTTAGGGTGCGGACCGGGACCCGACACACGTGCCACCACTGCAATGACCTTCTAAGGAAGGGGCGACCACCGGACACGCCACACCATGAGAACCTGAACACTAAGAATGACGTTCGAGACACACACAAGCTAAACATAACAATTACTTCCTAAGTACCCAAATGTTGCCGTGCAATTCCGTTAACAAACTTATATATTAGTTAATAAAATAATAAATACATAATAGTAACTAAATGTTACATAAAAAATAATAATATAAATAAGGTAATAAAAAATATTACTGTATCACAATAAACAGTATTTACTAATTAGTCAATAATGTATTAGTAACTAATTGTTACATTCAAAATATTTCTACATAATAACTGTAAAGTTAATCAAAAATAAAAATAGATTATTAAAAAAGAACCTAATGTGCTATTAACTAATTCTCTAATCTTTGCAGAGCGGCAATATTCCACACATCTTTGTCATTAATAAAATCATTAATTTTATAATATGCTTTTGCAATTAGAATTTTCTTAATACTACTTTTAAATTTAGTTTCTCCTAATTCTGTTACAGGTTTTGGTAATTTATTATATAGTCTAATACTATTAATCACAAAACTTTTATTTGTTTTTTGAAGCCTAAATTTAGGAATATAAAGTTTGTCAGCATTTCTTAATTTGCGAGACTGCATGTCTCCATTTTTTTTAAATAACTTTAAATTATTCCTTACATATAGAATATTTATGTATATAATTTGTTAAGTTTTTATAAAAATAAAAAAATAGATATAGGGAAATAGTGTTAACGGTGCCCTGCGATCACTGATCGCTAGTCGAAATGTCAGTGACAAAGCTCGGCTCGCCATACACAATGCCATGCTTACGTATGGAAGCGAGACGTGTATATGTCAGAATACGCATGAGAGTAGGGTTAATGCAGTAAAAAATAAGGTCGTAGCGACGGATATTGGCGGACCGCATACGTTACATCGAAATTCGAAAAATGGTAGGTATAAAAGAAAGCATAGGGACAAAAATAAGGAAAGGCATGCTACGATGGTTCGGGCATGTTGAAAGGATGAGCGAAGAAAGATTCACGAACCAGGTATATAATGCGATTTTTTTTGGTAAAAGAGCTCCCTGGCAGACCGAGACTCACATATCACGATCTAATACATAAAACACTAGCTGAAGGTGAATTAAAAAGCCTTAGTAACAAAAAAGCATGTATTGTGTCAACGAAGCGAAAGAGGTTTATATGTCGTGTTAGATGGCGCTTAATTGTCTCTGCCTACCTCATACGCGGTGCGGCTTGGTTGTAAGAACGCGTACCTTAAATCCTGCAAAGGTCGGTTCAAACTCACCCGGCATGTACTCGTACCAATTACAAATACACTTTTCTTACGTACATTTGTCATAGATTTACAACACCACAGTTCCCGTGCCTCGGAGAGCACGTTAAGCCGTCGGTCCCGGTTCCACAAATGCCAACTTGTGGAATCGTTAATAAAGTCTCATAAAAAAAAATGACATCATATCCTCGCCAAGCCGTCTGGCCAGCGTGGCGAGTGTAGGCCATATTCTCCAGTTCTAGAAGGCCCATCTCCAGCAATGGAGATCTAGTACGCTGTGTTCTAGGGGCTGTAATGATATATAAAAATAAATGTCTGTGTATGTTCCCTATGCATTTCAAAACTACTTTACCGATCGGGGTAAAACTTTGGGAATATGTTGTGTGAACATTGGCGAAGTTTTCTGACATAGTACTACTGTTGTCCGATAGGTGGCATGCATGAGCGCTGATCTGTGGGGCATACCGACCAAGGGTACATTCATTGACTGTTAGGCGGTACGAAGTTCTATAATAAGTCATCGAACCTTTTTAAATAAATATAATGTTGTACGCATTGCGACAACACACACGTGCAATGTTTTTGCCAAATTTTTCTATCAGTACCAACTAAGTCTTGAGTCAATTCTTTTAGGTTCAACATTATGAACGTCAAAATTCTTAGTTGCCGAATAACTTGGCCTAGCAGCAACAGGATGGTTCCTTGAAAACCTGGGTAAGCTGAAAACAGAAAACTGATGACAAGATTCTTTGGTTATCCTAATGAAACCCACTTTTTATACTGCGTGTAGTTTATTAAATAGCAAATAATTTTATATTATAATCTAGAATAAAAAGAAAGATTTACATATTTTTTATTTTAACTATTCAGTAATAAAATCTAAAGTTACGGTGCAGAGAAGTTTTCCTAAAAACGTCGCCACTCATACTGAGCCTAATCACTTGACACACAAAGCGGATTCACATTTAGCCAACTTTACTATAGGGCAATCATGACAGGTGGCAAGCTCGCCGTTGTCTCTAGCCTACCAAACTCGGAAAATATCACAAATAATAAATATTATTGTGTCTTCCACACCAGGAATCGCAACCGGTACCTCTGAGACTAAATCCACGGTCTTAACCGCTAGATTTGATAAACCAAAAAAAATCATTTAATATACATATTTACTATATATATTACGTTTAATATGTATATTAAGGTTTGAACTGCTTGACCATCCACCTTACTCACCTGATCTAGCCCCAAGCTTCTTGTTGCCTCAGCTAAAAATTGCGCTCGGAGGACAGAGATTTTTGTCAAACCAGGAGGCTATCACCTTCGTGAACAATTGTTTTGCAGAGAAGAATGCCGAGTACTATTTGGACGGGTTAAAGAGATGGGAGCATCGCTGGGAGAAGTGTGTAGAGTTACAAGGAGACTATGTAGAAATATATATATATATATATATATATATATATATATATATAAACTTGCTTCTTTGTTAGGTCGGAAACTGTTCAGACCACCCTCGTATATGAAGGTCTAAGACTCAAGGAGCTGTGTTGATGATATACTTTTTGCCAGTAAGAGTAACAAATATTCATCAATTTATTTATTTATTCATTACTGGATAACTAACAACTAATAAACATATAAAAAAAAGGAAACATAAAAGAACTAAATATACATTTTTGTTTGTATATTAGTTTATTTAAAAAAAAAATATATATATACAGGTCTTTAAAACGAGTGCCTGTAAACACATACAATGCTAAGGCATATGGTCAGTACAAAAAGATCTGGTCAAGCAGCTACGAGCAATCGATGGCTTCACGGTAAATAAATCAAGCTCTGAACAGTTACTATTAAAATAGTTACATGACCTCCTCATATATCCATACTTTCTCGTTTATAATGTAGAACTTACTTACTGATGATTGAATACAAATAAAAAGTTGTGTCTACTTGCCAATGCAGCACAAATATCCAGCGTAAATGTGGTAAATGAACGTGAATGTATAAACGTAAATGTTATCGTTGCTCCACGGAAACCACATATCATATGCTGCGGAAAATAAGCAGAAAGAAAATTTTTATTTAATTATGCATCCCTTTATGTAGCCACTATCCCTACGCGTATATATTTAAATAAATAAATAAAAAAACATTTATTGTCACATCACACATCACACAGTCTTATTATCCTGAACAAATGTGACAAAATGCATCAGGTGTCAGCTGTTGTCGTACATTAGTACAAGTACACCTGCACGACGCTGTTTCTCAACCTGTTCCCGTACTCACGTAGTGATTATAATTTTAAAATTACAAGGTGTATATAAATAAATAAAAAGACTAACAAAACTATACAAAAAAGCTAGGTAAACATTGCAGTGCATGGCAGAGTAGATGAATGAGGCTCGCTTCGTTAATAATATTATAAATGTTACAGGCCCTGTAATTATGTATTTTCTAGGGCTAATAATTAAACTAAATAATATAAAAACTAAAAAAAATAGTAAGTCTTGTTTCAAGCGGTGCTAATTTTATATTAATGTCACCATGCACAAAGTTCCCCTTGATAGTAAAATTTCGGGATCAGGCTCGAATTGCCGTCATACCTCGTCAAGCCGGCATAGTGTTAGGGACTGATGTCAGTCATGAGTGGTCTGATTCCAGTTGGTAACATTCATAGAGCTCGCGCGCCACTTACTATCAGGTGGGCGTAAGGTCATTTGTCGTGCTAGTATTAAATGTATATAGACCGCCTCCGTGGTCTAGTGGTAACAAACGTTGCCGTGAACTCGGGAGGTCGTGGGTTCGATTCCCACCGGGGGCAAGTTGTACATTGTATAATTTGTCTCGGTCTGGGTGTTTATATGTATAATATGTATATATTTACAAAAAAAAAAAAAAGTATAATATGTAGTTTATCAACCATCTAGTTTCCGTAACACAAGCTACGCTTACCACGGAAACTAGATGGCGCTGTGTAACCTGTCTGGAAATATTTATATTTATATTATATTTATTTATATTATATATACTGCCTGGAATTTATTAAAGAGCAAATATTTTAATATTATAATCTAGAATAAAATTAAAGAACTACGTATTTTTTATTCTAATTACTCAGTACTAATTTTTTTAGTTACGGCGCATAGAAGTTATCCTAAAAATAACTCTACTCATACCAAGCCTAATAAAGTAGGTAGCGAGAGGTCGATAATCGCGAGAACATTGACATAAGTAATTCTTTCTCTCTCTATTTCGTAGGTATCCCTTGGGTGTGAGCGAGATCGATTAATAATAACACCTAAAATAAAATACTTGTTACACTTCCCAGCCTTTAGGTATTTATGAGATTCTACCAATGACACCTGAAGCCTAAAAAAATATTTGCTATTTTGACAATTACACGCGTTATATACCTACTTTACTATACTACGATCTACAAATCGCGTCATTCTGATAAATACTTAAAGGCTGGGGAGTGTTATTATTAATTGATCTCGCCCATAGCCGAGAGACGAAATAGAGAGAGAAAGAATTACGTAAGTCAACATTTGCGCGATCGTCGACCTGTCGCTACCTACTTGATTAGGCTCTATATGAGTTTTGATATTTTTAGGAAAACTTCTCTGCACCCTAACATAAGATTTTATTACTGAATATATAAAATAAAAAACAACTTAGTTTTTATTTTTATTCTAGATTATAATAGAAAAATATTTGCTTCGTAATAAACTCTACGTAGTATATATAGAATGTAAGAAACAAACGGAAAAGGGTAGGTTTAAAAAAAAGCATTGGGGGAAAAATAAGAAAAGGCATGCTGCGATGGTTCGGGCATGTTGAAAGAATGAGCGATGAAAGATTGACGAAACATATATATAATGAAATTTGTGGGTGAAAGAGGCCCTGGCAGACCAAGACTCACATATCAGGATCAAATAAATAAAACACTGGCTGAAGGTGCATTAAAAAGCATTCGTAACAAAAGGGCATGTATGAAGAGGTTAATGAATGTCGACGAAGCGAAAGAGATATGTCGTGATCGTATAAGCGTTCAGTTGTCTTTGCCTACCCCGCAAGGGATCTGGCATGAAGAATGTAAGAAACAAATTTGCGATAACTCACCAAATATTCGTTTGTCGGGATTTTTATTAGTAATTATTCTGTACATTGGATTTACCAAATACAACGTAGCTGTCAAGAAAACAAAGAACACATACAATGATAAAAATACTCTAGTATAATAGTATAATTTTTCTTGAGAATTCAAAACCAACTGCTTTAACTCCCCAATTTTCTTTCCGCTTTTATTCGTCGTTAGGACCAATTTTATTAACGGCAGTTTTACTATAGAGTCTACATAAGCCATTTCGTAAACATATTCTCTGAATCGCTGTCTATAAAACAAGCAAATTCCCAAAGTAATTGACATTATTATACAAGTCGACCAAATTGAGGCACCTCTGAGTAATGTAGCTACGTCTGTCAAATTAACTACTACATAGCCTGTTGTGAAAATTAGCGCAAATATACCAGCTATGAAGTTACATATTTGCAAAAATATCCAAGGTTTCGAATTGAATTTGGTTTCGGAGTAAATGGTGACTCCGGCTATAGAAAGCAGTCGGTTAAATGATCGAAGTGTTTCTTCCATAACGCTGTTTGGTTTCCACGTTTGATGTAGTGTCGTTTTATACTTTTTGGTACTATCACGTTTAGAAGTTAATAATTATTTACATTTAAAAAAGATACATTTATTAATAAAAAACAGTACAAAATAATAATATCAGATAAAAATATATTTTAAATCTGAATGTTCGCACGGTCAGAGAGATTTGGCACCTCTGAACGCCAGACCTTCCAACGCTATAGGACGCATGGCGCTTGATTTAATAGCATGATCAAATCATAACAACTTAAATATGCATTTCACAAATTATATAAAATTAAAATATGTAGGTAACACAAAATGTAGGTAAAAGAGAAATGTCGAAAAATAAGATTGATTGTACAAGTAAAAATATTAACAATACAATCTATATATTCATTTCACGTTAACATTCCGCGACCGCTCGTATCAAATATCATCGTCATCATCATCCACATACAGCCCCTAGAACACAGCGTGCCAGACCTCCACTGCTGGAGAAGGGCCTTACAGAACATATATCTGGAGAATTTGGCCTACACTCGCCACGCTGGCCAGACGGCTTGGCGAGGATATTGTGTCAATGTTTAATGACAATTTATTAGCGTTCCTTAAATCCTACAAAGGTCGGTTCAAACCCACCCGGCATGTACCAATGAGAAATAACACTTTTCTACGTACATTTGTTTTAGATTTACAACACCACCGTTCCCGTGCCTCGGAGAGCACGTTAAGCCGTCGGTCCCGGTTTCACTAATACCAACTTGTGAAATCGTTAATAAATTGACATCATATCCTCGCCAAGCCGCCGGGCCAGCGTAGCCATGTAGGTCAAATTCTCCAAATATATGCTCTGGAAGGCCCATCGCCAGCAGTGGAGGTCCAGGACGCTGTGTTCTAGGGGCTGTAATGATGATGACGATGATGATGACATACATATAACCTACATAAATACAATATTAACAATACAACATAATATATACACAATACTATACCTAATAATGATAAATCACAGTCTGATTAAGACCAAGCTAAAACAAAAGGAGGAACATGGAAAATTACGAACCTTTTTGCATGTAGTGAGCATACACTAGTTTTTTTTAAATACCTCTATAATAAAGGTTCCACACACCCTGCCCGTTGTCACGTGCAGTGAATGCTATTTCTCTTTAGAGGCCAACACCTGGTTACAGACCAGAAGGGGGGGGATTTTTAGACAAATAAATATTTAAGTACCATTTTAATATTTTGTAAGTACTAATACAAAAATATATAAAAATAAAATATTTATAAATTTAGATAATGGGAAGATTACCTTGTGTTGTTATTTTCGTTATTTATTACATCATCCAGTTTTTTAAAACTTGTCTGCTTAATAGTACATATGCTTGTCACTTAAAAGCATTTAACACGAAATTGGAAAAATATATAAACATGAAAAATTACTTGTGAGAAACACCAGATGGATTGGACAGATATTTTAAAAAGAGTTCCCTTTTGATGTTTTAATAATAATTTGATCATTTGAATTAAATATTTATTAGGACCTTAATATTTTTTTATATATATTTTTTTGATGTATAATTAACCTTCTCTACCTGACGCCGTTTCTCCTGTGCGTCTGAGTGGCGGCTTTGCGGGAGCTAACTATGGAAACAATCACTTAACCGCCGGCGCTGTCCGCCTAGACAGACCCTCCATGTGAATAGGATATGGTGATAGGAAAGCTGGCAGTTCTTGCTGTCAACGTATTAGCCTCGCCATATAGAGGGGAAATGTTGCCAGCCTCCATGAAGGGTCGTCTCTAGAGGTCATTTTTTATTTTTAGTTTATTTTTATTAGGTTTAGTTTATATTTAAGTAGTTTTTAATTTTTTTAATAAACTTTATTACTTCAGTATCTACATACTATATACTATACTACTACATACTATACTATAAGTATTATTTAGCACTTTATGTTATTTTTTTATTATTATTAGTAAGCATGTATTTTATTGTAGGATGTATTTATTTTGTTTTTTTTCATTAGCAACACTATTTCTAGGTCGTAACATTACACGAGTAAAGACTCAAACGAGGTTACGACATGTTTTAAAATATGCGGCCAGATGCTTGGCTGAGTGTCCCCATGGGCTATGGGCCTCAACCCCAAACGGCGGAAATTAGTAACCTGTACCGAGGTTGGCGTTCGAGTATATGATTCGATTCAAATAGTTTTTACCAGGATATATTTTGGAAAATAAAGTCTAGTTGTCGGTTTGAAGCACATCGTAAAACTTGCTAATTGTTACCCCGCTTGGTGCAATTAGCTGCAGATTCATGTAATTTAAGGAATGGTAACTTTACGACTCGCAAAGTAATTGCGTATCATCATTGACGTATGCAGAAAAACTGGGCTTGGAAAAAAGATACAAAACATTTTATTTATTTTGCACTAAAATTGTACATATGTGGGCTTAATGGCCAGGCATTTTCTAACAACCAAAACATTCTGTATTTATTCTAATAGCATGTTAGTCACACATTAAATAACACCACGCAAATGTCTCATATGAATATATATCCGAGTAATACATACATGTCCATTACTTAACTAAACTAATTGGCTTAGTAAAGGAAGCAATAAGACCTAATTTTAGTTTTTTGTATAATTAAAAAAAACGCTTATTTTTTTCTATTCAGTTTAAGTTGTTAAAGGAATCATTTTTAATTTACCAATAACAAAAAAAACGAAATATATTTTTAGTGCATTTTTGCCACATATACCTTATAGGTTTTTTATAGACCATATATTTGTCATAAAAATTGCTGACAATATAAAAAAATGAGACATACATAAATAAATAAAAAATATTAAATTAACATCTATCATTATTAAATCCTCGCATTTCACTATTTCAAAACAATAAATATATCCGTATGGTTAGTACACAACACTTAAATATTGTCAATACGTAATTGTATTATACAATAGAAGAAAATTAATTAAAATAAAAAAAATAAAACATACATTACTAATAATAAAAAAAACTACTTAACAAATAAAAATACAACAAAAAACTAAAATAAAGTAAATTAATATACGCTAATTATCAATTAAAAGCTACCGAAATAATAAAATTAAAAATAAGCTGTACTATAAATATATTTTTAGTGCATTTTTGCCACATATACCTTATAGGTTTTTTATAGACCATATATTTGTCATAGAAATTGCTGACAATATAAAAAAATGAGACATACATAAATAAATAAAAAATATTAAATTAACATCTATCATTATTAAATCCTCGCATTTCACTATTTCAAAACAATAAATAAATCCGTATGGTTAGTACACAACACTTAAATATTGTCAATACGTAATTGTATTATACAATAGAAGAAAATTAATTAAAATAAAAAAAATAAAACATACATTACTAATAATAAAAAAAACTACTTAACAAATAAAAATACAACAAAAAACTAAAATAAAGTAAATTAATATACGCTAATTATCAATTAAAAGCTACCGAAATAATAAAATTAAAAATAAGCTGTACTATAAATAAAAAAATGTCCTCTAGAGACGTCCCGTCCCATCCGAGATAGCTTCAAGGAGACTGGCAACATTTCCCCTGTATAGCGAGGCTAATATATTGGCAGAAATATTTTCCAGACTTCCTGTCTCCAGTCATTTCCGTTAGCATTAAACACTGTAAATTGTAGCCTTTTTCTAACCTGCCATTTAGGTTGCATTGAATGCCCAATTCAATATATTAAGTCAATGAATATCTTACTTACAAGTGGGGTTAGTTTGCCGAAAGATAGCTCTTAAAAGTTCGTCCGCCAACTCTGGAATTCTGAAAACTTATGTTTGGAATGTTTTGGATACTTCATTTAAATTTCTACTTTGAAGACCACTACAGATGAGAAACTATTATACCACGAAACACTGAACACTTCAACAATAGGGTATACTAGCCTATCATAGTAGACCACGTCACCAATCTGGTCATAATTTTAATATTTTATTAGTTAATGAGTTTTGCGTCCAGGGGCAGCAGTCTCGACATTTGATAGCGATCGCTAACTTAGCGAATTAAGGTGGCCATTGACGAGCCTTCCAACAAATCAAATTGCATGGCCAAATTTTATAATTGCGATTGTTTTTTAAACACAGAGAGAAGATAGTTTGATTTAAACGGGCGTCAGTTTGGATGTATTATAATCGTATTGAATTCCTTAGCGATTTTTGAAAACTATTTTGCGACTAAATTTGACAGCCCTCGAAGTTATCGAATATTATCTATGCTTTTAGTGTTGCAAAGAAAAATATATTATAGTGAATTAATTAAATATACACATTGGGGCATAAGAATTGTTTATATGAAGCTGCCTCAGATTTGATGACATATTTTTTCATATTATAATATTAATGTCTTTGGAACCATTTATATTAAATAAAAAATGTTTTGTCACATAACATTATCACATACTTTTACAATTTCGAACAATATGTGACAAAAGGAATAAGTACGTACCTGTACGACGCTGTTTTTCAACCTGTTCCTGTTCTCACTTAGTAATATATATATATATATACATATTTAATTACAGGGTATACACTTTTTAATTAATAGATACACAATTATACTAAAAAGCTAGGTATACATGCATGGCAGAGTAGATGAATGAGGCTCGCTTCGTCAGGAATATCAACATTGTTGCAAATTCAAATTCAAAATATTTATTTCCATATGGTTCACATGTAACACTAGGATATATCATTTTTTTACAATATTATTAAAATAATAAATAAAAAGATTAAATTAAATTATGGATAGACCGAAATAAGTAAGTGACATTGCTGCCATAAGCAAGTACTGTAGCCTAACCTAAATTCGAGGCATTATAGCCGTGTCAACTTATAATCTAAATAATTATAACATAATGTATAATTATAATAAATTTAAATTAATTTCGTGGCTATTTATATATATATATTTATATATGTATATTGACCAAATCAGCTTCTTACATTTTGTAAGTGGCAACCTTTGTTTTATGAGTTACGGACAGAAATCACTAAGATAGCGATCGATAACAAATCGAGACTGCTGCCTCTGGCATTCTTCGATATATAAGATTCATAGAGAGCAACCTTCACCAATCGGTTAATCGAATGAAATACACATTTTACCCGACTGCGCGTTGTAAAAAAGGGTTATGTGTTTACAGCCTATGTGTGTTTGTCCCTTTGTGGCACACTGAAGACCAAGTGCGTGGGCTCATTTTAATGATTCTCGCGTCAATCGATTCGTCCTAATCATGCGAGTGTCACTGAAGATATGACAGTGAGGCGACAACCTGACACCATTTTGTGGAAAAGAAAAATATGTATGCCAACGAACTACTCGTATTTTGCGTGGGATATCATCGAGTGCCATTAAATAAAAATGTGTTTATCCTATTTCAATTTCGTTTATTTTCAGGCATTTCTACCTATACAAAAATACAATCAATTGACATTCTATTTCGTTCATTCCGTGGTCTAGTAGTAACAAACGTTGCCGTGAACTCGGGAGGTCGTGGGTTCGATTCCCACCGGGGGCAAGTTGTACATTGTATAATTTGTCTCGGTCTGGGTGTTTATATGTATATATTTACAAAAAAAAAGTATAATATGTAGTTTATCAACCATCTAGTTTCCGTAACACAAACCTCGTAGCTTACCACGGAAATTAGATGGCGCTGTGTGACCTGTCTGGAAATATTTATTTATTTATTTATGTGTTGAAATTGATCCTTGTTCGTACTCAACTTGCCCCCGGTGGGAATCGAACCCACGACCTCCCGAGTTCACGGCAACGTTTATTACCACTAGACCACGGAGGCGGTCAAAATAATCGTCAGTTATTTTAAATAGATAGTAGAAATAAGAATAGAGATGATTTTTAAAAGAAGCAGGAGTCGTTAAAGTGCGAAGATGTTGTGAAAGAGTGTTCCAGAGAGACAGAGACAGATGATCTTGGATCAGGCAGTATTTTTATCGCTTTTCTGGCTCATTGCTGGCTACTGCACACTAATGAATTGTGACTTGCATTCTCGCAACACACGCAATAATCACAAATTAGCTTTGCCTCACCTACGCGTACGCCTCAGTAAAACTAGTAAGTCTTTTTTGGGACTTGGTGTTCGTTTTTATAACACACTCCCAAAGGAACTAACTAGCTTGTGTTTAGATAAACTAAAAACTCATGTCAAACGTCGACTTATAGGCAAGGCCTATTATAAGATAAATTATTTTATTAGTGACAAAAATTACTGGTAGATGTGCAAATGTATATTATTAATATATTTTGGACACCTTTTACTGTTGGTGTATGTTTATATTTAGGTCAATTCAATTGTATTGTAATAAATTTAATATAATTTATTTAAATAATTATAACAATGTAATGTGACAATACAAAAGAGCCCGAGAAGGCCAAATTGTAATAAATGATTTGACTTTGACTTACTTTTTTTTTTAAATATAGTAGCATGACATGTGACCTTACGTCCACCTGATGGTGACTGGCGCGCGAGGTTCATGAATGTTAGCAACTGGAATCAGACACTCATTACTGACATCAGTTCTTAACACTATGACAGCTTGACTGGACATGACGGCAATTCTAGCCTGATCGCGAAACGTGTGGATTTTTTTTTTATACTAGCACGACATGTGACCTTGTACCCACCTGATGGTAAGTGGCGCGCAAGGTCCATGAATGTTAGCAACTGAAGTCAGATACTCGTAACTGCCATCAGTCCCTAACACCATGCCGGCTTGACTAGATGCTTTTTCACACTTCGCTTGAAGGACTCCAAATTATAGGAAAGTGGAAACACAGAGGCTGGAAGAGCATTCCACATCTTTATCGTACGACAGATGTATGAGTCCCCAAATTTATATGTACGCGAAGGGATGGTGACTACGGTATGTGGGTGCATATTCTGACCTGTGCGTGTGGTTCGGTTGCGGAATGGAGAGGGAGGGATTAGGTTATAGAGTTCTTCGGAGCACTTACCATAGTATAGCCGGTAGAACAAAATACACTTTACTGGGTTTATCGGCACGAAAGGTGGATACTTCCCCGCCCCGGCAGACTGGGCAAATTACCACCATCAGTCCGCCTACCACCTAAATATCTATAGGCCTTTTTGTTTTTTGTTTACTATTTTGACTGTCTTTTACAAATTATATCTATATAATATTATGTTCCCAACAAAACTTTTAAAGGAGTTTTTTACAAGCCAATGACAACCGAGATAATTGGAAATGATACGAGGCTGGTAACGACATACATAGCCAAGCACTATATCAAATTAAGGTACACGTTTGACTCAATTTTCATAATATGTTTAATAAGGTCTGGGTTTCGTAGGCTAGTGGTAAAAAATATACATACACTCAGAGCGGTTCGAATTTTTAGCCAGAGTTTCGTTCTTTGACGGCATACATTATTAAAAAAAATATTTATAAAAATGTAGTTTTTAGCCACATTCATCATCAAAGTCAAAGTCAAAATATCTTTATTCACGTAAACCTATTACAGGCATTTATGAAACGTCATTAATTTAATTATTTTTTTATTTTTTATTTTATTTTATTTTATTTTGGAAACATACAGTCACATAAAGTAAAAATACATGAAACAAATTAAACCAAAATTAGACCTAGAGTTCCAATAATTAACAATTTTGCTAACACATCGTCTCCACCAAACCATTAGAAAAAATAAAAATATATATATATGTAAATCAAGAAATATATTGATAGTAAGGATGGAGAAGATACGAAAGCGATATTATAAATGATAATGACAGATTTAAAATAAAAACAGTTTTAATAGGTAAATAAGTAAAATTAAAATTACCACAACAAAAATATCAAGTAATAATATACAGTTACAGTTACAATAAATGTATCAGAAGTCGTTTCTTAAAGACTGCATATGAATTACTGAACAAATCGATATCAAACAACTTGCTATTATAAAGTGTACATGCACGACGCAGAAAAATATTTTGAGCATACCTTGTTTTAGAGCGAGGTACAGAAAACAAATCCCTATTACGTGTTGTCCTCGCAGGTACCCTAAAGTAAACACTGTCAAGTAGTGAAGGGGCATCCACTTTATTATTTAAAATCTTATTGAGGAGGCAGGCATCCACGACATTTCTTCGAGATTCTAAGGAGGGAATATTAAAACGCTTTCTTGCATTAGCATAGCCACTGAACTCATACCCAAGCCTGAAACTTAAATTTTTCAAGAATTTGTTTTGAATTTTTTCCAATCGGCTGACATGGATATTATACATTGGGTGCCAGACGGAACAAGCGAACTCAAGATGACTTCTCACAAATGAGAAATACAATACTTTATAGGTTATAATGCTATTAAATGGTTTACCCACTCTCAAAATCATACCCAGTTGCCTATAGGCTTTTTTGACAATTGTGTTGATATGCGTAACAAAGTCAAGCTTAGAGTC
Source organism: Tinea semifulvella (assembly GCA_910589645.1). Lineage (NCBI taxonomy): Eukaryota > Metazoa > Arthropoda > Insecta > Lepidoptera > Tineidae > Tinea > Tinea semifulvella. The sequence continues at coordinate 6,597,330 of OU342604.1, forward strand.
CATCATTATGCCCAAGTCTCGTACTACATCAACTCGTGAAAGTTTTTTATGATTCTACTCCTGCTAGTAGAAGACTAAGCAGCAAAGTGGTCCAATATGTAAGCTGTTAGCAGAAGACCAGCAGCTTAGCGAATTCCAGTGACCTGTTAATGTTTAATCTGACTGAGAAAGGAATCTGCAAGGAAAACTCAGCTATATCAGATTTACAAAATAAAACATATACAGAACTGCACCACAACGATCAATTAATAACCTTTTAAATTTAGTTATCAGTACCTATGAGAATACAATACCTGGTACAGCAGTAACCCACCAGGCAAGTCAGAATTAAGGTAGACTACATGCCTATGTGCAACCCGAAAGTCGACAAAACGCAAAAACCTCTGTTAATTTAAGAACAATAAATTGAACGTGTTCGGCAGAGGTCCAAGGCCCCACAGCAGCACCCGATCACGACCGATTCCTTTCCGGGGTGGTCAGAAACCATTCTTATAAAGAAGCGGATTTACATTTAGCCAACTTCACTATTGACATGACAAGTGGCAAGCTCGTTGATGTTTCTAGCGTATCAAACTCTAGATATATCACAATTAAATTAAATATTAATTCTGCAGATTCTCAAATTGCGCAAATACGCCAACCTTGGTACCGGTTACGAATTTGCGTCGTTTTGGTTCGAGACGATGGGCCCATGGGGACCGTCAGCGAGGCGCTTGGCCAAGGAGTTGTCAAAGCGGCTGACCGAAAGGTCTGCAGACAGGAAGGATGGCAATTATTTTTGCCAACGTATTAGCCTCGCTATATGGAGGGGAAATGTTGTCAGTCTTCTAACTCTATAAGTCGGACTATATCGGATGGGTCGTCTCTAGAAAGGTCATTTTTTATTTGTAGTTTAGTTTATTTTTAATTTTATTATTTAGGTAGCTTTTAGTTTATATTTAATGTATATTTATTAACTTCAAATATAATTTCAATTTATTTATATAAATTAATAAATATTATTTTGTCGAATCGAAGCCGGTACCTCTGAGTCTATATCCACGGACTTCACATAATACATACCAAAATATACCTTTATCTGGGTTCGATACCCGGTCGGAGTAGAATCATTTATTTAATTTATTTGTTATATCTTTCGAGTTTGGTACGCTAGCTAGAGGCATCGACGAGCTTGCCACTTGTCATGATGAGCCTATAGTAAAATTGGCAAAAAGTGATACCGCTTCTTTAAAAGTGATGTTCTTACAGTCGTGATGATGAATTTAAAAAAGTAAGTAGTTTTTGGTCCAAAAAATACCAATTTGGTTTAGTCTGTGGGTTTGGACGCTAGGGACACAATAAAATATTATTTATTAAAAAAAACAAAGTTGTTTTGGCGACTCTGCAAAAAAATACGGCCATGACGATCCTTTTATCTGTCATTGAAAAAAAAATTGAAATGTGGGCAAAAGTTCTTCGTGCCATTTTGCGTGCACATTGCAAGTTTTTGTTTTGTAAATTAATTTACTGTGGATATTATTGGTCAAAAGTGGTGTTGTTTTGTTTAATAATGTTTTACAATGTGAATAGTTATGGAAAACCATAAATTGTACTTTGAATATGGGGCACAAATGCAGTTTATTTTTTGCGGTTTTCCCGCGCTGTCAACTCCCATATTTTACCCGACGTGTTTGATAATGCCGCGAGTGACTCCAAGCAAAGCATCAAATTCTGCCGCATCTGGAATTTGATGATGACCTTATTAACTCATAAAAATGAAAGATGTATTACGTCAGACTTGGCTGTATTTGCCTTTGCCTTCCCTATCACCTCATTGGTCATCCATCGGAAGAAGAGAACAAAAAAAAAGAAATGTTGACATAATTATTTTTCGTGATGATACCTTACATATTTATGTTTAATAACGAGCGGCTTACGGGCGTTATGTTTTGATTAAGCCGAAGCGGATGTGTCTGACATAATATTTTTTAAATGATGAAACCATTTAATATGGTTAACTTTTTGTATAAAATAAGAGCAGCCTTTTGTGGTGGTCAAAAATCACAGTTTTCAAGAAGCTGATTCACATTTAACCAGATTCACTACAGGCCCATTACGATAAGTGGCAAGGATGTCGATGTCTCTAGTTTCTCGAGAAATGTTTTTGTTTTTATTTATTTATCACCATAGGGACCTATCGGAACACTTGGTTACGTCCTAATTTACGTTAATTACAGAACAATGAAAAAACCAAAAAAAAAAAAAAAATCCAAAAAAAAAAACAATCCAATTCAAATCGCTTAATAACACAAAATAAACTGCCTCTGTGGTCTAGCGGTTAAGTCCGTGGATTTAGACTCGGAGGTATCGGGTTCGATTCCTGGTCGGGACAGAAAAATATTTATTAATGTAAATAAATACATTTAAATAATATTTAATTTATTTGTGATATTTCTCGAGTTTGGTACTCTGGAGACATCGACGAGCTTGCCACTTGTCATGATTGGCCTATAGTAAAGTTGGCTAAATGTGAATCCGCTTATTTATAAGCGTGGTTTCTGACCACCCCGAAAGGGAAACGGTCGTGATGATACTTAACTTTAAACTGGGTTCGTTATGGTGAACCCTGTCTCCTGCTTAAGTAGTGCTGTATAACAAGAGACAGTGTCTTCCAATAATAAACATACAAAAAATTAGAAAAAGAGGTTAAATATATAGCAGTAACGTATAGTATGCATGTGTGTTGTCTCTATGTGCGAATGTGTGTGTGTAAAGGAGAAGAGGGAAAAGGGTTTGTGAGATTTAAAATGTTATTTATTTATTCGAAGTAAGGTACAAATAACAGCTAACAAACAAAACAATAATTGAAATCATAGACAAACAATCCTGTCGGGTTTGCCAGCCTAAAAAAATGTACACAACATTGAATAATACAAAAAAATGTTAATAATATAAAATAAAAGTTAATAGTAAAAAAATATATAAAACATGCAATTAAAAGTAAAAACTAAAAGTAATAACTAATAAGAATATAAAAATAAAACCTAATAATAACAAAATGAGATAATAACATGAAACAAAATAACTTTTTCCCTCCTAACCCGTTCCACAATTTATTATGTATACCTACCGAAAATAAATTTAGTGAGGTTAATTTTAAATGAGTGTTTTTTTTATATAACAAATAATTTTGGAAATAATTATATCCCGACCAGAAATAGACATTCGCGTCAAATCCACGGACTTAATATCTAGACCGCGGAGGATATAACAATAATTTATTTATTTAAAGAGTTTAATGCGAAATTATTTCGGATTATTTGTTAGTTTTGGCTACGTAGGCATATTAGATTTATCGGAATTGTAAAGTAAAGAATGCAAATATGCTTTAATATATAGGGGATGTGCGCGACTAGTGTGTAGGCTAAAAAAACCTTTTATATATGACACCGGCCATATCGTATGTGGAGAAATAAAGGCCGAAATAAACACTATGGCTGTGGTAAATAAATAAAATAAAAATTCACAACACAAATTAGGACACTTTCCGAAAAGCTACATATTGACAACCTTGTCATAGAGACTTTGCGAATCTACTTGTTCCGCAACATATACTCCACCTTGCAAATCCCGATCATATAACATTTGCAACATTATACGATTTCCATTTCTTTATTTTCTCGATGACAGTTCCTGTAGAATATAACTTTTAAATGCGAGGTATAAAAAATACGACAACTGCCTAATTTTGTTCCTTTATCCCATATAATATTCATCCAAGACAAATTGAGTCCATATTTGCAGTATTTTTTTTAAAAAGTACAATAAATAACCAACATTTTAATAAAGTTACTTTCTATGGCAATATGAATAGTGATGTTATGATTGAAATATCTATATTGTATCGATATTGTATATAAATTTGTGATGTCAATCACAGTTTTAACTGAAGGTTTAGACTGCATATTTTAAACTTTAAAATATCTTAATCTCAACATTTTTATACAATATTTATCTTTTTTTATCATCTTTTATGTATAGCGATATTTTAATGAATTGATTCTTCACCACTGTCACCATGCCTATTGTAATAAGTATAGCTGTTGTAAAATAAGTAGGTATAGGTAGGTACTCGACAATGAAACGAAATAATTATAACGACAGGTAATTTTTATTTATTTTAATCAAAATCTGATGAATCGTCATTGTCACTCGATGAGTTCTCCCCAACATTTATTATAAGTTCCTGTTCTTCTAAATTATCGAATGCCACATGACTTTCCCAATCCGACATTATAGTGTTTTGGGTTCTTCTTACAATATTTTCCCAGTTTTCGGCAGTTACTTCCGCACATGCATTTTTAATAAATCGATATCATTACTTATTTGGCCACAACACTACAACTATCAAATTAGATCTGTCATCGAGAAAATAAAGAAATGGAAATAGTATAATTATTAGAATAATAAAATCTATGATTATAGCTCGGTGAGGAAAAATTAACAAGTAGATTCTTAAAAATAAAAAATAAACAAACACAATTCATTCAAAATAATTCTATGACAACCTTGACATAGAGATTTTACGAATCTAGGTACTTGTTCCGCAACATCGTAAACTATCGGATTCGGTAATTATTAATTTCAAATACATTTTTTTTTATATGCGCGGTGGTGGCTCGGTTGTAAGAACGCGTTCCTTAAATTCTACAAAGGTCGGTTCAAACCCACCCGGCATGTACCAATGGGCAATACACTATTCTTACGTACATTTGTCATAGATTTACAACACTACCGTTCCCGTGCCTCGGAGTTCCACTAATAAATACCAACTTGTGGAATCGTTAATAAATTGTCATTAAATTAAATGTCATATATATGTTCTGGAAGGTTTATCTCCAGCAGTGGAGGTCTAGGACGCTGTGTTCTAGGGGCTGTAATGAATACATTTTTAATTTGGATATCCGATGATTTCAGTTATGGTTACGGTGCTCCGTAACAACCCTAGTAATAAGTAAATGCCTAACAGTTTTTAAGTTGTCGCAGTAGTTTTTTGTAGAATTAAAAAAGCTAAATTTAGTATATTGAATAACTTGGATTTGAGTGACCTTTAATTTTGTGAAGTCATATTTTTTACAAAGCAAAGCGAAGTGAGCAATATGCATTGAGGCTGGGCACTTCGCAGTCCTCCAGTTTTTATGGACAGGCCCTAGAAATGTAGTGAGATTAGTTCATTAGGTATTCGTCCGTCACTTTTTTATTAATTATATGACAAATGGAAGCAAATAGTAAATCAATTTGCTGCGTAATTTAGCTTTCTTCTTTATCGTCATCCATATCCTGTGTATCTTCACTGCTGGATATAGGCCTCCACAAGGCTTTAAATTCATGGTCACTTTTTTTTTTTTTTTTTTAATACTAGCACATGTGACCTTGCGCCCACCTGATGGTAAGTGGCGCGCATGGTCCATGAATGTTAGCAACTGGAATCAGATACTTACGAGTATGTTCGACATCTGGGAGGATATGCCTTTTCACACTTCGCTTGAATGACTCCAGGTTATAGGAAAGTGGAAACACAGAGTCTGGAAGAGCATTTCACATCTATCTGGTGGGGGGTCATCACATTCTACTACAATCGTTGCGCGTGAAATTGTGGATTCGCCTGAGTTTGTGAATTTGATATCCTTGAAAATACCCTCACTTAAGCTCAGGCAGCGTCCACTCTTACATGTTTCTCGCTTCAACACCAATTACAGAAGTAACGCGTTTTTCAATAGAGCAAGTGAGTTCTTTAACGACCTGAGCATTGATGTTGATATGTTTAATGACAGTACCATATCCATTAGACGCGCAATGACAATTAAATAAACATTGTTCATCGGTTGTGAAACAGATGTATCCGACCCATTGTACTTCAGCTGACGAAATGGCTACTGAACCATATATTTTATAGTGTAAAAGAAGATCTTGAGTGCAAAACAGGTTAATTAATATTGTTTTTTGTTTTAATGTAGTTGTGATTATGATATTAGTATGTAAGTAAAGATTTGCACGCCTGCTTCCAGGTAGACCTGACTAAAGTTTTGTGACCACTGTACTGTATTTATTGCAAATAAACGATATTTCATTTCATTTCATTTCTGAATAATTTTGATGACGACATTCGTATCATTGGATCTCTGACTGATTTCCACGTTTCGGACTCTATTCATTAGAGAAATATAACAAGAATAGATCTCTGCATAGCCCACTGAGCGACCTTAAATTTATGTACCAGACTCCAGAGTCATTGTCCCCATTACTGAAAGAACGCACTGGTTAAAAACTTTTGTCTTTAAACACTGGGGTACGCATGTAGGCTCCCACTAGCATCTTTAGTGTGCCGGATCGCGAGGTAGAGTAGTGGACTGTATATTGGCTTCCCTCGATGTTAGTAGGTGACGTATCCTCACGACCGGTGTAACGACATCATGCGGGGTAGACAGGGGGGTTCGTTGGTAAGATCCCGGAGGGCTTCAGGCGGAATAAAACTCCATGCTTCAGGAAGGTCTTCTCAGGTGTCCTCGGGCTTGCAGTTCTTCTTGTTGGCTCGGCGAAATCGGAATGTCGGAACCGCAAGCCCGTCTGTCTTTTATAATACTCACTTGACCTCGATTTTGAGCTTACACGTGTTTGTCGGCTTCCTTTGCCAACACGGTAAGCCCCGCCCCCTATTAGAATAGTCCTATTAGATTGTTTACATTATAACCAATAGGGGACAGAATGCCCGCTGTTCGAGTACGAATCGCTAGTGTCGATAGTTCCCTACTAGATGGCGCTGGCGTCGTATAAGAACGTGCCTTGGTTTGGCGGAATGTTTTATTTATGTGTGTAATTATTGATTATTAAATAGTATGCAATCCGGTGAAAAGTATTTGATTTAATCGAAGACTCCCGCGAGATGGGCTCTGTTCATGGTCCTTCGAGCCGGATAAAAGAAGAACCATCGCGGAATCTGATTTATCAGATATTTTTGTGCATTGCATGCCATTGGGTGGTGGATCGCCATCAAGGGTGCTTATATCGCTGGCCAACCAGCGTCGAGAGTGAAGTGAAGTGAGGAAGGCGCTGGACTACAGCATCGGGACGACGTGCTCTGTTCGAGGTGACAGTGGAAGAGTTTCCACTGTGAAGTACGTCGGCGCATCCGAGGAAGCATCCTAGTAAGTGACTCGTCGATATTGGCGAGTTGAAGTCGGACTGGTGACTCAAGTGACGTCATCGGCGAGTGAGGTGATTAATTGTGGACTGTCGAGGTGTGTGTACAGACAAGTGAAGTAAGTGGACTGAAGTAAAAACGTGAGTTGACTTTATTTCTTATTTTATATAGTTTTTCGTTTAATTTGTTATTTAAGTTAGTAGTAATTATGGATTTATTGTTAATTAAGGAACAAAATGACTTGTTTAGTCAGATTAAAAGATCTTTCATTAATTTTAAGAAGTCTTCGAAAGAGCGTTTGGCTCAACTAGCATACTTGGAAATTAAATTAGACTGTTTAAATGAGCAATGGGGTCGGGTTTTAGTTAACCACAAACAGTTGGTACAAAGTGCAAAATCCGATGAGTTGACCCATAGTTATTTTACTAATGATTTCTCAAGTATAGAAGATATGTACATGGATTGCAAAATAGAAATGAAAGATGCATTAAACAAGTTATTACCTACAATACAAAACTTAAATACTGTACAGATTTCCGAAAACCAAGTAGATGTTGATAGAAGTATAAATAGAGTTAAATTGCCAAAAATAACAATACCTTTATTTTCGGGTAATTATAAGGATTGGACATCATTTCGTGATTTATTTGTTTCGCTGATACACAGTAATATGTCATTAGATGATGTCGAGAAATTGCATTATTTAAAGAGTCATCTCTCAGGAGAAGCTGAGCAACTCCTAAGACATGTGCCAATAATGGCCAGTAATTATAGTTTATGTTGGACTCAGCTAAAAGAAAGGTACGATAATAAAAGATTTTTGTGTAACTTTTATTTAAAGAAATTGTTGTGCCAATCCAGTATCAACAAGGAGTCTTCCGCAGCTCTTAAAAAGTTGCTAAATGAAACATTAGACAGTATAAACGGTCTAGAGAGTTTGGGTATTATGGTTAAGAATTGGGATGTTATAATAGTGTATATTGTTAGCATGAAGTTAGATAGTGAGTCGAGAAAACATTGGGAGCTCGAGGTAAGCGCAGGGTCAGAAGATTTGCCTACCTTTCAACAACTGAAGGTATTTTTAGAAAATAGATATAGAGCATTAGAATTCATAGAACCCGAAGCTAAACTTAGGCAATGTTATAATCCAAGGACACTTCATGTTACCAATCATGCAATTACGAGTAGCAATAGTGATAAAAATGTGGTATGTCTATTCTGTTCTGAAAATCATAAATTAGTAAATTGTAAACAGTTCACCAAGGAGATGTATGATGCTCGCCTTGCCTTTGTACAGACGAATAAGTTGTGTTACAATTGTTTATGTAAAAACCATCCAGTTAGATACTGTAAAAGGAGAAATTCATGCAGCATTTGTAAGAGACGACACCATTCATTGTTGCATTCCAACCCAACCTTTGTCGCAGTCGACGGAAACAGCGATTCGGATAGTAGTGGCGGAAATTCACGTACTCGGGGCGAATCGTCTTCGCCAGTTGCAACCCTACCCACAAATATAACGACATTCTTTTCAAAGCAAAATGTGCAGGTTTTGTTATCTACGGCGTTAATAAAGGTTAGTTCCACTGACTGTTATGGTCACTTGTTAAGAGCATTACTCGACCAAGGCTCCCAAGCGTCCTTTATTACAGAGACGGCAGTAAAGGTACTTGGACTTAAAAAAACGCCAGTAAGAAGTTCAATATCGGGATTAGGAGGTGAGGGCAGTCTAATGGTCTCCAAAAATATGGTTGACTTACATTTTCAATCGCTTCATGATTCGAAATATAAGGTAACGGTAAATGCCTATGTTTTGGACACATTAACTTCACTTCTTCCTTCGGAAAGGTTGACACTTAATAATTGGGCCGAGCTTGAGAATCTCAACCTAGCAGATCCAGAATTTAGTGTGCCCAATAGGATTGACGTTCTATTAGGTGCAGAAGTGTATAGTCAGGTTATAAGAGAGGGATTATTAAGGGGACCACCAGGTCTTCCTGTAGCTCAAAACACAACCTTAGGTTGGATCCTGTCTGGTCCAGTAGATTCGCAAGCCGCTCAGTGTCAAAATGTAGTTAGCATGCATGCTAAATTCAGTAGTAATAAATTACTGGAAGGAAAAACAGATGTTAGTATGCATACAACTAAAGAAACATTAACAGAGGAAGAAGAGAAGTGCATAGAAGAAAGATGTGACGCAGGCATCCATGGTGATTTGAAGTGCTTGATGTCTATACAAAGTGTACCGATGTCGCGTCCTAAGGAAAAATGTATAGTATCAGACATGATCGAAGAACATCTGTATACGAAGGTAACGGAAGAACACAGGAACATTCATCAACTGGTGTGTCAAGAAGATTCTGAAAGGAAAGGAAAGAATCTGAAAATAAAAGAGGACAATATAGTGACAGGAATTTCTAGTGTAAAGGAAAGGATAAACCTATCTGAGGATACGATAAGGGAGTTAGTAAGCGAGGAAGGATTAGGGTTACGGAAATATGCTAGCAATGGTGAAGACCTGTTGGAGAAAATAAATGAAACAAGGGATACATTAAATAAGGAAATTAAGTTAAGTTCAGTAATAAATGTGTTGAGACTTACCTGGATACGAAGCACTGATCCGTTGAAATATTCAATACGAACAGTAACTCCTTATATTGCTAGTTTATTTAATTCAATTGGACGGGTCGCATCCCGTATTGTTACACTAAAGATATTTACGTAGCTAATCGTTAAACTTACCGTCGTATCTTAATAGTAAACCCCTAGAAATTAGTAAGAACTGTCTTGAGTAAAGGGAAGAAAAAGTGATAAAATATTAATTATATAAAGAATTATTGAAGAAAAAGACAAATGATGTATTAAGAGCTATCGAAGAGAAAATACATTATGAGTTATCAAAGAAAGGAATATCCAGTATTGGCTTAAGAGAAGGTATTAGGAATACTATGCTAGAATAAGTTATAGACATTTGGTAATTACCTGAAGAAAACCATTTTACCAATAAGGTAGTCGCAGAGGACACACGGTGTTGTACCTCAGCAGAAGATTTATACGTGTGTGATGTACAATAGTACGGTATTGATAAATGGTTCCAAATATAGTACGGTTTTATATGCGAAATTGTGTAAATGTCAGAGTTTCGCTGCTAAGTTGCAGCAAATGTGACTGTGACTCTTCCATTTACACAGTGAAGTCGATTTCGTTGATCGTATTAATGTGCAAGTGACAAGTAAGGGTAATTAGAGTTGTAAATGTTTATAATGACTCTAGTAGTAGTCAGATATAGGTAGTTTGAGACGGTGGCAAATGTAACAAACAATGGTACGTCAATTTTAGAGTCGTTGATAGCAACAAGTTTAACTTGGGATGGTTGGTGTTAACATACATGTCGTTGGTTTCTGAGTTGAGCAGATAGTAACTAATCCAGGGCCAGTCAATGTATCGAGGAGTATGTTAATTTAAACTTTGTTCAATAATGTGTCTAACTTAAGTTGATTTGTATATTTCGGTGTAATAGTTTGTAAGATTTGTCACCCACCTATATTTGTTAATTTAAGGTAGTAGGTCCGTTCATGGTGGGCGGAACTATGACCTTAGGAAGGACAGAGATCCTTGGTGGGCGGTATGTTCGAGTACGAATCGCTAGTGTCGATAGTTCCCTACTAGATGGCGCTGGCGTCGTATAAGAACGTGCCTTGGTTTGGCGGAATGTTTTATTTATGTGTGTAATTATTGATTATTAAATCGTATGCAATCCGGTGAAAAGTGTTTGATTTAATCAAGAACCAAGTAGTCGAAGACTCCCGCGGGATGGGCTCTGTTCACCCGCTCCGACCGAGATGTAAAGTCGATGGAGCGAGCACCAAAATTTCCTGCTGAGATCAAGTGAGCAATAAGACAACCCTCGAAATACTTTATTTATCACAAAAGTCCCTAACACAATGTCTGCATCTGAGCAGGGGGACTTACACAATCATTTTAAGCTGGGCTGACCTGGAATACATCCTAGACCCTCTCCAGATCAGCCCAGGTACACATTGAGGCACCTGGACGGCTTCCAGGCTACCTAGGTCCTCACTAGGATACCTAGGCAGCAGCCGCGATCGACTTTCCTAGACTGGCCACAACAAGTCCGAGATCCTCTCGGGACCAGTCCAGGTTCCGTCCAGGATACCAATACCCATTCTAGGCAGCCTAGGCACTCGCAGAGCTACCTAGCGACCTGAATTTACGATATTCCAGGCTGGCCAAGAATACACTCGAGACTCTCTCGTGGCCAACCTGGATACCTTACAATAAAACATCTCGTTTTATTATCACAAATAAGATTCACACTGTTATCGCGAACAAAGCGTACCTTCCAGGTACGGCGACATAGACCAAACGTTATCGCGAACAAAACGCATCCCTTGGGTGCGGCGGTAAAGACCAAACATATTACCGCGAACAAAGCGCTTCCCTTGGGTACGGCGATAAGGACTACAACACATTGTCGCAAACATAGCGCACCCTTTAGGTACGGCGATAATAAGCTAGGCTTGACCGAGATGACGTCATCACACCGTCTCTCGGCCAGGCTAGGGTCAAAAGGTTATTCTTTATTATCACACACAAATAAAAAACACACAGTAGTCATCAAATAAACACAAGTAAAAATACACTAAGATCGTCAAATAAACACACGTAAAAATACACTAGGAAAATACACAAATTATTATTTATCCTGGTTACGACCAACGCAAATTCCTAAGCTATCACATAGCTATGTCCGGGCTACGACCACCTCTTTTGTTATTGTCTTATCTTTATCACTAGTAACTTTTATCACTAATTGTTCGTGATTGATAGGCGGCCGTCCCGTACATCCTCCCGCCGCACATCGCCGTCCGTCCTGGAGGGCCGATGTGTTAACTGCTGGAAGGGTCGGCCGGCTCCGCGCTTGCAATGATGACGAGTTTCTTCGTCGGTCGCCGCAGGAGTCCTCCCGCCGTTTTCACGTCGACGGCTCGCACGATGCCGTCAGCTCCCGGGAAACACCTCTCCACGATCCCACGTGGCCACGAGTTGCGGGGAAGGTTGCCGTCCGCTATCAGGACGACGTCTCGCAGCTGGATTGGAACCCCTTTTCCGTGGGGCTCCCGCCGGTGTTGCAGCTCGGGCAGGTACTCCCGGACCCATCTCTTCCAGAAGTGGTCGGCAAGTCGCTGGGCGGTGCGCCAGCTGGCACGGCCGATGAGCTCGCCGTCGTCAAACCTCCCTGGCAGAGGTACGCGGGCCGGTCCACTCAGTAGGAAGTGGTTCGGAGTCAGCGACTCCTCGTCTTCTGAGTTCACAGATACGTGCGTGAGGGGGCGGCTGTTAACGGTGTACTCCGCCTCGGCCAGCAGAGTAGTCAGCACCTCCTCCGATGGATGCCGCTCGTGTAGTGTAGTGGCAAGGGCCGTCTTCACCGACCTCACCAAACGTTCCCAGGCGCCGCCCATGAATGGGGCACCTGGGGGGATGAAGCGCCATCTTATGGCGCGGAAATTCGCCTCTCGCTGTGTGGCCTTCTCCGCAGCGTCCCTCAGCTCCTTCTCGGCGCCCCGGAGATTTGTCCCGTTGTCCGACCACATCTCGGTCGGGCAGCCTCGGCGCGCAACCATGCGCCGCAAGGCCATCACGGCGGAGTCCGTGCTCAGCGAACCCGCGAGCTCCAGATGGACCGCCCTAGTGGTAAGGCAGGTAAAGAGGGCGACGTACTTCTTCTGGGTCCCTCTCCCAAAAGTCACGCTGATTGGACCAAAGTAGTCCACTCCGCAGAAGGTGAAGGGTCGACGGTGGTGGCCCAGGCGACATTCGGGATGATCTCCCGTGGGCGGCGTCGGCGGCTTCGTCCTCCTGATCCTGCAGAGTAGACACCTGCTAATGATAGACCGAGCAGTCGGCCGGAGATGCAGAATCCAGTAGCGTTGTCTGCACTCATTGATGACCGCTTCGGTGCTGGCGTGGTGTAGATCCCGATGGACGCGCTCGATGATGAGACGAGCGACGTGATCCCGACCGTCGAGAACTGGTGGACTCTTCATTTCGGGGGGCACCTCGGTTACAGCCCCTATCCTCGGCCGAAGTCTGATGAGCCCGTCGACGATCACCACCGCCAGTGGATGCAGCCTGCTGGTGTTCAGAATGTCCCGTCCTGCTGCCAAGTCCTTCAGCTCCATGGTGAAGGTCTTCTCCTGGCTATCCCTCAGCAGCAGGAACTCAGCTCTCTTTAAGTACTCAACGTCAATTAATTTATACTTATCTTGCGGAGTTTCTTTTTTCAATATACGCGCAGAGTTATTCGTTTTAGACGGCCAATTTTTATCCGTATCATTACGGCGGTTTCGCTTATAGTGTGTTATCACTTTTTGGCGTCTACACAGTCCGACGAATTGTAACACTCTCGCGGTGGCTCGGAGAAGTCGCAACCAACTGGAAAATCGCGCACTATCCGGTAGGCATGTCGACGTTTCTTTTTTCGATACGGTGTTCACTCTTTCATCACCGGTGTCAACGATTTCCATTATGTTCTCCGAAGGCCACGTCGATCTCTCTTGTTTGAGAAACTCCGGTCCATGACTCAGTCTGTGGTGTCCGTCTTCTCTGCGGATGGCACCTTCCTCAAGGGTCTTCATGGCCCTCTCTTCGTGCATCTCACCATCAGCTCTCACGTGGTGGTTATAGTGGACCCTTTGTCCCAGAGTGCGCGTGTGGGCGCCGTGCAGCACCCAACCCAACTCGGTGAGAGAAGCGACCGGTTGGGAACGCTTCCCACGACGTACCTGTGACGCTAGGAGAAGTTGCCAATTATCTTGGCCGATCAGCAGTCTCGGCTTGGTCTTCTCGTACACTAGTTGATCCCTGATGTCACTAAGGTGTCCGCACTCTTCGATGTCCCTGCCCGCTACCACCTGCGGGGACAGGTCCAGGTTGCTCATTGTCCTCGCTGTAGCCGTGGTCGACCCCGTCCTTCCATCGAGTCGCACTCTAACTCGCCGGGATGTACTGGATAGCCTGTTCTGCGTGGCTATGCCCTCAATGGCTAGGGGCTCCTCGGGCCCACTAGCTCCAATCTCCCGGGCGAGCTCTTCATCGATGAGTGTCACAGTAGAGCCATCGTCCAACAATGCTGCAGTCCGCACCTCTCCCGCCGGTCCCGAGACAGTGAGTGGCACTATCTTCAAAAATACCTGGGATCGGCATAGGCTCCAGACTGAGGCCACCGTGTCTGTTCTCGGGGCGGCCTCTTCTCGGTGTAGCAGCTTATGATGACTCTCGCGGCAGTCGTTGATTCCGCACGACTGCCGTTCACATCGATGGTATCGATGGTAGGGGTTGAGGCAGCGAAAACATACCCGTTTCGCTGTTGCCGTAGCCCACCGCTCCTCAGTCCCCATTTTCCTGAACTGTTGGCACGACGCCAGCTCGTGCCTCTGTCTGCACAGGCAGCAGTTCCTCTTCTTTGGGGGCGGTGTAGCATCCTGCGGCTCCTCCACTATCGCGACCGCGGTGTTCGCTCTTTGAGCCCTCTTGAGCGAAGGTTTCTGAAATCTCTTCTCTTCGTGTCTTGCATCGACTCTTCTATTGTCGGGCCAGCCAATATTCTTACCTCCCATTTGTAGACCTACGAGCGCCTCATCGATGGGCATCGTCTCGGCGTATACTGCGGCTTCTCGCTTCATAAATGCTGCAACCAGGCTCACATTCTCGGGAGCTCTGGAGATCAGGTAGAACTGTGTCCATCGGTGAAACTGCGTTGTGGATAGTTTCGAAAGTACCTGATCTGTCAGCCTCGGGTGGTGTAGGTACCTTAAGCATTTGAGCGCCGTCGCCGCCGCGATGATGTTGTTGAGGCGGCTTGAAAACTGGACGATGTCCCGCGGTTTGTCAGAGATGTTCGGGAGGTCGAGTAGCTTCATCTCGTACACACGGCCGACTAACTTCGGTCGGGCAAAGCTGGTCTCGAGTCCCTCGATGATCTTGTCCGCTGAGCAGTTGGAGTACAGGAGCGCTTCTGAGTCTTCCCGTGCTCGTCCTGTGAGGCTGCTTCTAAGCCGTGACACGTTCTCCATGTTCGAGAAGTATGGTGCGGTGTCCCGGTATGATGTCACGAACACCATCCATTCCAGAGGGTTGCCGCTGAACTGCGGGAGTTCTGGAATCCTGGAGAACGGCATCTGGTGCCATGGCCGCTGCCTACCTTGCTCAAATTGCCCCTTCCGCTCCGGCTGGTTGTCTTCTGGGAGCCATTGGATGGCCTGGGAACCCTGCTGTCCGAAGGAGACCCTTCCCTGGGGAGGGGCCGTCGGCAGTGTTCGGTTGCATTGCTCACCTGGGAATGCGCTGGAATACCTCTCCAGATGAGGGCCCCTCTCCAGGGACGTGGAAGCTTCTCCTCGCTGAGAAGCGATGCGGTGCTCCCTGGGCGCCGCACTGGAAAACCTCTCCAGATGAGGGTCCCTCTCCAGGGACGTGGAAGCTTCTCCTGGCTGAGAAGCGATGCGGTGCTCCCTGGTCACCGCGCTGGAAAACCTCTCCAGATGAGGGTCCCTCTCCAGGGACGTGGAGGCTTCTCCTGGCTGAGAAGCGATGCGATGCTCCCTGGGCATCGCGCTGGAAAACCTCTCCAGATGAGGGTCCCTCTCCAAGGACGTGGAGGCTTCTCCTGGCTGAGAAGCGATGCGATGCTCCCTGGGCATCGCGCTGGAAAACCTCTCCAGATGAGGGTCCCTCTCCAAGGACGTGGAGGCTTCTCCTGGCTGAGAAGCGATGCGGTGCTCCCTGGGCACCGCGCTGGAAAACCTCTCCAGATGAGGGTCCCTCTCCAGGGACGTGGAAGCTTCTCCTGGCTGAGAAGCGATGCGATGCTCCCTGGGCATCGCGCTGGAAAACCTCTCCAGATGAGGGCCCCTCTCCAGGGACGTGGCGGCTCTCGGTCCAGGAGCAGGGCCCGCTTCGGCGATCCGCGCGGAGCGGGCAGGACAGAGACCGACGGACTCGTGGATCGGCAGTGGCTCCTCGGGACGTGGCTGCGTGGTCCTCGCTGAATGCTGTAGACTCCGGTCTACCCATTCTTCCACGTTCACAGATGTCTCGTCGCTGGAGCTTCCGCTGTCGATCCTCCTACGTTGTTTGCTTAAGAAATCTTCGAGTTCCGCTTCTTTCTTCATTATCTGAAGTTCTCTTCTTAATTTGGCTTCCCGGTCTTGGGCGCGCGTAGTCTTCACAGACACGACGGAGGCGCGCGAAGACGCGCGGGAAGCTCGCTTTGAAGGGACCCCCACGATGGTCCCCATGATAGACGCCTCGGTCGACCCATGGGACCAGGCGGGGTCCGTCACTCGGGATTCACCCGATGTCGATGGCGTTGATTCCGATGTCCGGGGCCCGGATCCGAAGGCAGCCTCCGCAGTTGACTGGGCGGAGGGTTCTTCGGCCGGCACTGTCTTCCCCGTGAGCGACCGCGTAACTGGCATCCTCTTCCTGGTCTTCTATCTTCCTTCCTGAAGATGGAGTGTTCCGACGATTCCCCTGAAGCCGTCCTCTAGTCTTGATCCGGTTCCGAAGGTCCAAACGATGTACCGGATCCGGCTCCGAAGGACCAAACGATGTGCCGGATCGCGAGGTAGAGTAGTGGACTGTATATTGGCTTCCCTCGATGTTAGTAGGTGACGTATCCTCACGACCGGTGTAACGACATCATGCGGGGTAGACAGGGGGGTTCGTTGGTAAGATCCCGGAGGGCTTCAGGCGGAATAAAACTCCATGCTTCAGGAAGGTCTTCTCAGGTGTCCTCGGGCTTGCAGTTCTTCTTGTTGGCTCGGCGAAATCGGAATGTCGGAACCGCAAGCCCGTCTGTCTTTTATAATACTCACTTGACCTCGATTTTGAGCTTACACGTGTTTGTCGGCTTCCTTTGCCAACACGGTAAGCCCCGCCCCCTATTAGAATAGTCCTATTAGATTGTTTACATTATAACCAATAGGGGACAGAATGCCCGCTCCGACCGAGATGTAAAGTCGATGGAGCGAGCACCAAAATTTCCTGCTGAGATCAAGTGAGCAATAAGACAACCCTCGAAATACTTTATTTATCACAAAAGTCCCTAACACAATGTCTGCATCTGAGCAGGGGGACTTACACAATCATTTTAAGCTGGGCTGACCTGGAATACATCCTAGACCCTCTCCAGATCAGCCCAGGTACACATTGAGGCACCTGGACGGCTTCCAGGCTACCTAGGTCCTCACTAGGATACCTAGGCAGCAGCCGCGATCGACTTTCCTAGACTGGCCACAACAAGTCCGAGATCCTCTCGGGACCAGTCCAGGTTCCGTCCAGGATACCAATACCCATTCTAGGCAGCCTAGGCACTCGCAGAGCTACCTAGCGACCTGAATTTACGATATTCCAGGCTGGCCAAGAATACACTCGAGACTCTCTCGTGGCCAACCTGGATACCTTACAATAAAACATCTCGTTTTATTATCACAAATAAGATTCACACTGTTATCGCGAACAAAGCGTACCTTCCAGGTACGGCGACATAGACCAAACGTTATCGCGAACAAAACGCATCCCTTGGGTGCGGCGGTAAAGACCAAACATATTACCGCGAACAAAGCGCTTCCCTTGGGTACGGCGATAAGGACTACAACACATTGTCGCAAACATAGCGCACCCTTTAGGTACGGCGATAATAAGCTAGGCTTGACCGAGATGACGTCATCACACCGTCTCTCGGCCAGGCTAGGGTCAAAAGGTTATTCTTTATTATCACACACAAATAAAAAACACACAGTAGTCATCAAATAAACACAAGTAAAAATACACTAAGATCGTCAAATAAACACACGTAAAAATACACTAGGAAAATACACAAATTATTATTTATCCTGGTTACGACCAACGCAAATTCCTAAGCTATCACATAGCTATGTCCGGGCTACGACCACCTCTTTTGTTATTGTCTTATCTTTATCACTAGTAACTTTTATCACTAATTGTTCGTGATTGATAGGCGGCCGTCCCGTACATTTAGATTATCCATCTATATGGAGTGGGAATAACTCTGCGTCGTCCTGTACGTGGTCTCCACTCTAGAACTAGTCTACTTCATCGTTTATCAGTTGTGCGACAGACGTATCCAGCCTATTGCACTTATTCCCTGATGGATTTCCACGTTTCGGACTGAATACATCAGATAAATAGCATATCTCTCTTTATAGCTCATTAAGGGTGCTGATTTACTATTTTAACTTTTGTCAAATTTATATGAACTGTCTTTATTTGTCACTTTTGTTATGATTCGGTATTTTGTCATCGTTGGATTATATTGCGTAAACTGAAATCCTTCCGTTTAAGTATTATTTAAAGAACCTTTTCACAACTGAGGGACCTTAAATTTGTGGACCAGACCCACAATCAGTATCGACGTTTTTTCTTGTACGATAAAATTATCATTATATGAGGGTTTTAGTGTAGTAAACGTAGTACACGCCCGTCATAGTCGCTGTAGAAAAGTGAGCCCACTTGAGCAATATGAAGCTCTGCCGGGCGCAGTTCTGTTCCGACTTAGGCGTACAAAAGCTTAAATTATAGCTTTTATCAGATATTAAAAAAAGTAAAGTTAAGTAGCAGAAATGCGAACTTTTTCTATTTTAAATAACAATCATGACAAGCTATACCATGGGCGTCACGAAGGTTCTGGGCCAGGGGCAATTCAGATTTGTTATAAGCCAAAAAAAAAAATTAAATAGTTATTTTTTTAATATAAATTCTTGAATTATATACATTAGCTATTTTGTAAGTAACTTGCGAGAGTCTTGAGCAAAATGGTTTATGATGTCTTCCGTAAAAGAATCGCCCATAGCGCTATTAAATTTTCTATGAGCTCCGGCAGACGAGCGCGGGATTTTTGCTTGCTACTCGCTAGTAGGTAGAACGGGCGCGCAGCACGATTTAAAAAAGTTGTATTGTATACAAAAGTAGATAGTTAGTAGAGACTTATATAAAATTCAGGGATGTACAGCCCCTCCCCCCCCCCCCTTGTCATCCCCTGGGTACGCCTATGTGCGTTACCATAGATAGCTAAATTATTTATTGCACAATAAACAAAAACACATTTAAATGTACATAGGCGAACTTAATGTCTAGTGACATTTTCTAACAGCTAACCTTTGGGATGGTACGCAGTGTTTGTGGACATCTGTCGCACGCTAAAGAAGTGGAAGTATTAGGAATAAAAACTCTTAAGTAAACAATTCCTATTAAACATCCGAAGTAGGCCATAATTATTATTTTCACGAGCAAAAGCTCTTTTCTATTTGCTTACAAATAAATAACACAGATTTCCATTAAAAATTTGATTTGTATTAAATTTAACAGAAAAATCTTATTGTGGTCGTTTATTTCGTTATAAAGGAGTTTCTATATGATTCTAAGAAATTAACCTAGTTTGGATTCGTATATTGCGTTAGCTGAAAACCTTATGTTTTTGTATCATTAAAAAACCTTTTTACGATACCGGGTTCGATTCCTGATCGGGACACAATAATTTATTTGTGATATTTCTCGAGTTTGGTACGCTAGAGACGTGTCATGATGAGCCTAAAATAAAGTTGGGATACCGTCGTGATGACACTTCACTTTTTTTTATTAAAACATAACATTATTCATAGAAAAATACTACCTAATAATTATCTACTGTACAATATTTACCTCTACAATTACCTATACTCTCCCACAATTCGCACCCTCAGAATGAAAGAGGCTTAAGTGAAAAAATAGTGAAATTGAGTTACAATCATAGAGAGACATAAAAAGGTATGCTCTATCCGATGAATAGTAAAACAAAGGCACTTATTGTAAAAAAAAAGGGCATAGCGAATCTTCCGTCCCTATCACACTGTAAAATCCACCCCCCCCGGTCCGCGCGAAAGTGACGCAATCAGTGAAGTGCCAACGTTGAAACCGATAAGTACAGGATTAAACAGGCGTAAAACCAATTTCACCTTTTTAAGCCCGAAAAAATCGGTAAGTTAATATACGTATGTTGAATTTAGAAGAGGCGCCTTTTGAAATAGTTCTTTACAATACAAAATTAAGTTTATGTAGGTGGGGCTTAATGACGATTGTGCCTTTTTCATACCTAAAACTATTCTAACCAAGTTATAGTAAATCAGATTGGGTCCCTTTCTTTAGAAATAAAGAGGCCTAAGTAAAAATATGTCTTTTTTGATTGGACATTTCGGAACGAAAAGGGCTTATATTTTCCTTTTTTTTTTAAAAAAAAACATTATAAATTAAATAAAAGACATACAACATTCATTTTTGCATTCATCAATAAATTAAAACCTAGACTTTCCAATAAAAAAATAAAACACTCACATTTAGAAGAAAAAGTGTGGAATAATTACTCTCAAAGTGAAAAGTTTAAACTTTACGATCTTCTTTCGCGTTTTCCCACAAACTTATTTTTTTGACTTAAGCCTCTGTCGTTCTGAGGGTGCGAATTGTTCTGCAACAGATACGGTCATAATGATGATGAAAAAAACGAATATATTATAAAAACAAAATTTTATTAATTTAACCTATGCATAACATTGTAGTAGTTATATGTAGTTAATCCCTGGTTTAAATTTCTGATAAACCGCCTTTTAGCTCGAGGTCCTAGAGTTCTATCTGGACTGCTTCTGGGTGACGTCAGATCTGGACATGACCTGAAAATTATACATTTCATTTAATATTATCATTATCCAACTCCCTTCATCATCCGTCATCCGTCCATCATCCGTCATCCGTCCATCTGGCGCGGAGTCGTCCTACTCTGCACCTTCCCGTACGTGGTCTCCTACTCCTATTGTTTTTTCTTGACTATCACTTATATTATTAGTTTATTTATCATAATATTATTTATTCATTCTATTCTCATTTGTTAAACATATATGTAAACTGTACATTTAGTGTTCCTTCCGATTTAGTAAATGGTACTGTACATCTCTGCGATCCGTGACTTACCCAACATTAGGCATCAGCTGAAAATCAGCGCTGCAGCCTCGGCTGTAGCATATGCTGAGCTGACCACCTATTTATCGCCACACCTGTATGTATGTTTCGGTATATAGATTAGGCTTACATTTATACATTTAGATTTATTCCTTGCATATTTTTTTTTGTAACCGTTGTAATTGTTGCGATAAATAAAGTATTTTCTTTCTTTACTACTCTATCGTTCATCGATTCTACGACAGACGTGTCCGGCCCATTGCCACTTCCGCTTACTAATTTTAAAGGCTATTAAATATTAATATAGATAAATACCTAGTATAGCTTTCCGCTGAGCGGGCTTAAATTTATGGACCAGCCCCAATTAATGTATAATAATTTTTGTGTGATTAAGTTTTTTTTTTGTTGGCTCTTGCGACTTGTAGTTTAGGGAAAAGTTAATGGCAAGTGGATGGACTCTCCAATGAGCTGGCCTAACCAGGTCAAAATTGCAATGGGTTAGTCCTACATCAGTGCACCAGGAAAGCTGCAGTCCTAGGACAATGGCAACGGCTTTCTAAGCGTACCACTAATACTCAAATAAATGATGACCACGGCCACTCTGCCAAAAGAATTAACAGTCTATTTAGTGTATATCTACTGATTAGTATTTAGTATATTAGATTTAGTCTTTAAGTTTTTTTTTATAGACCTAAATGCTCCTATTATATTTTGCACCTGCCTCACTTAACAAATGCTCTTAATTGTCCCCAAGGTTGACTAGTAAGAATGCCTAGCGGCATTAAGTCCGCCTGTGTACCTAGTGCAAAAAGTTTTAAAATAAATAAATAAGTCCGTGGATTTAGACTCGGAGGTACCGGTTTCGATTCCTGGTCGGGACACAAAAATGTTTATTAATGTAAATGAATACATTTAATTAATATTTAATTCATTTGTGACATTTCTCGAGTTTGGTACGCTGGAGACATCGACGAGCTTGCCACTAGTCATAATTTGCCTATAATAAAGTTGGCTTAATGTGAATCCGCTTATTTATAACGGTGGTTTCTGACCACCCCGAAATGGTAACCGTCGTGATGAAACTAACCTGTAAATTTCGTAAGTGATGTGGTTGTCATTTTTGCATCTATTGGTCCATTGGGACCAGTATTTGAAGCCTTCCTTGTGGAAGATCAAAGAAGCACATGCCGTGTCATCTCGGATATCATCATCTAGGAGAGCTGAAATAAATATAATTATGTACCAAATAAAATAGCTGCAAGTGGTATATCGACTCCATTAACATGGGAAATATTGTTGAAATACCCCCCTATACCCCTCAGATCTCATCCACCAAATATAGAGAGCATAACCAAACAAGTGTCCAAAAAACTAAGGGTACTGAATAAGCTTGGTGGCGCGTGTTTAGTGGACTATATCTAGGTGCAGGGTTGCCGTGATCTTCAAATTAGATACATAGACGATACTATGATTATCGATGCAATCAACAAACAAGAAAGGAGACTGTTAAAGGAACTTATCTTATGTCCTCGGCACCATTACCTATAAATTGTTACAAAATAATTATAAAAATGAATATTAATATTATAAAATATCACAAATTTTGTGGGTTTTACGAATTACAACGATCGCGGCGATTTCTTTAGCGTCTTCTATGACGACTGTAGGACAACAACTATTTTACGAGTAGGTTTAACGCCGGTTTCTTCTATTCAGTGCGCAATCGCCGGCCTTAGGGCTAGTGAGCGGGATGGCAAAATATATAAAGCAAGCAGCAAGAAAGGAACAGGATATGGTATAGGAATAAAAAAATTAGGACGTCTCCTTATACACCGACGAATCCCAATAACGCCTAACCATCCAAAATTAGTCGAATTACCGCCATCGGCGCGAACAGATGTAAACAGTTTTTTCCGCCCTCACTCAAACTTATGCTTTATAAAGGAGAAATAAGGTCATGAGTATATGCTAAAAAATAATATGCTATCAATGTCCTGCAGAGGCAGGCGATTATTATTATGATATGCACCCCCATACAGTAGCCACTATCCCTATGCGTACTCATAAATTCGTAGAATTTTACATCTGTTTAGCGCTGAAGATGGGGAATGCTCTCCCAGCCTGTGTGTTTCCCCATTCCTATAACCTGAAATCCTTCAACCGAAGTGTGAAAAAGCATCTTGTTAGGCCAGCATAGTGGCAGAGACTAATCGGTCGTTAGTTGCCGGCGCATTCTTAGACAGACCTCGCGTACCGACTGACCACCGGGTGAGCACGAAGTCACGTGTCGGGTTCAGTGTATAAAAAAAAATATCTTTATAGGTATTTTACTTACAATCACACGTTATATTACATTCACCGCCTTTTTTTCCTTCCCTGCACCAACGACTTGGTATCTTTAAAAAAAACAAACAAAATTAATACATCGAATGAGCTAAAGTACCTCACCACTCACCACAGAATATATTTCAGGAGTCAACAGGAATATTTTGTTTTAGGTAGTTATGGCATTTGGGGTCGCCACACTCTTGATAAACCTGTAGCCCTATTCTGTTACTTAATCGCAAACGTTATATAATGGAATCCGTTAACTATATATATATCACGCTATTAAAGTTGATATTTGCACAGCCGCTGTCAATGTCGAGCGCTTATAAAGTTGAGAATTGAGTAATATTTTGTAATTATGACGAAATCTCAGACGTAAATAACGAAATCCACTAAAAACGCTTGCGACTAAGTAAGAGAATAGGGCTTCTGGCTCTTTTACGTATTTGAGGGTTTTAAGACAACCAACCCAAAATGCCACAAAGTTATAACTTTACTTAATGCATTAGGTTTTGTCTAACTTGTTTTGTAAATTTATTAATATCGAACCAACAATGGACATGTGGACAATGGACAAATGCTGATGATGTTTTCCATGATGCGCTAGGTGATGATGATATTTTTCTAAAAAACAAAATACAAAACTGTATAGTGCATTACCTTTACCATTGCTAAAAGAAATAAAATTACTTTTTCAAAATTTATGACAAAGACCTTCAGTCACTGTCACTGATTACGCCGCTCCAAAGAGAGGCGAAATATTTGGCAATAAAATTTTATAGCTTCAATTTATATATTTTACCAAGTAAGAAACTTTACTTAATGCTAATGCTATTTTATGTGCTTTTTAGCTAAATAAATAAGTATATATATAGGGGAAACTGCCTCCGTGGTCTAGCGGTTGAGTCTGTGGATTTAGACTCGGAGAAAGCGGGTTCGATTCCTGGTCTATTTGTGATATATCTCGAGTTTGGTACGCTAGAGACATCCACAAGCCACTTGTCATGACTGGCCTTTAGTAAAGTTGGCTAAATGTGAATCTGCTTCTTTATAAGCGTGGTTTCTGACCACCCCGAAAGGGGTACGGTCGTGATGATACTTTTTATATATAGGATTGAATTCAAGACTCAGTGGAAGGTGGTGCAAGTTGAACTCAAACAAATTTATAGCGCTGTACTCAAATAATCATGCCTAAATCAGAAACGGGCTTCTACGGGATTATTAGAATCATGTCACCCCGGTTGATGGAACTTAGCCAAAACGTCGCCGAGACAAATAGTCGCTAAGGTATTTTATTTTTATTTTATTTTATATTATTAGGTAAACCATACAGCACTTAACATTATTATTGGCAGAATGGTAACAATTTGCATTTACAGGTTCACACAAGCATTTGGTTTCTGTACAAATATGTAGCGAAAATAAAGAGAAACGAACTGCCGACAGACAACCCAAACCCATAAATACATACACTTTAACCCATATAAGCCCGGGCCATCATCCAGCAACACGCTCCCCTCCCCACCACACCACAGAACTATATGTGTACATATTTGTATCCTAGATTTAGTTGACAACAGATAGTAGGATACATGAGACATATCTGCAATATTAACCCACTATTTGCCCAATCATAAGTTATCATTGCTCAATTTATCAATATTAGTATTTATCCAAACGTGACACGGCAAGGTAACGCTTGCCAAGATTGATGCTGGAATTAAAAATATCAAGTTCATTGCATTCCTGGTTAAATAGCTTACTCGATCCAATAATATATTGCGTAAGGATCCGTTTAATAATGAAAACTATGATAAATCATTACCTGATATAGTCCATAATATTTTTTTCCGCTCGGTGTTTTGACAAAGACAGCTGTATTTCTATTGCTCACCTTTTCAATTAGACATACCCCTGAAATCCACATTAGAAATATGAACCGTTTTTTTACATTGAAAAGCGTTCTCACAACTGAGCCACCATCTCAATAAATTATGCATGATTCGTCATCATCACAGCCCCTAGGACAGAGTCCTAGAGCTCCACTGTTGGAGATGGGCTGTGACCTTTATATTATATTCCTTGGCTCTGACGGACATATATTTTTATAATCATTCAATGTCACATTTGAGAGATAGACTCAATTACTATTAGCGGTTACGTCCGTGGATTTAGACTTAGACTTTTGTCGGGAAACAATAATTTATTTGTGATTTTTCTCTAGTTTGGTACGCTATAGACGTGGACTTGCCACTTGTTATGAAGGGCCTATAGTAAAGTTGGCTAAATGTGAATCCGCAACATTGCGTGTTTTCTGTCTACTCCGGAAGGGTCGTGATGATACTTTACTTTTAACTCCAGAGTGCCCCCGTTCCCCGTGCAATCGTGCAGTCCGATGAGAATTTTGATGTGTTCGCATCAACGGATGTGGAAAGTAAAAACATTGTCCTAAAGTACTTGGAGCCATATTAATTCGCACCACTTATCCTTGTGTTTGAATTTTGTTATAAAATATGTATTGTTTAGACATATAATCTGAAATGTACATTTTCATGGAAATAAATAAATAAACTATTATCTCTACAGTCCATTATCGTCTACATGGGCTTTCCAGAATTTTCTAAAGAATTCCAGACGGCCAGTGTTAATTGCATGATTAATAAATTCGTGACAAATATCAAATAAAACCTATATATGAGAAAAATATTTAAAATGAAGTCAACTGCTGAATATAGGTCTTCCAGAGAATATTTCTTAAGTATTTGACCATGCTGGCAAGGGTTAGAATGCTGAACTCCAGTACAGCTTATAGTATTAGTTCTCCTTGAAAAATTTTACATCATTTCAATTACTTCCAACCAGAATAACAAATAGGTAGTAGGCGGACTGATGGTGGTAAATTGCTTAGTCTGCTAGTGCGGAGAAGTATTCACCGTTCGTGCCGATAAACCCAGTGTATCCACACGTTTCTGGATTGCTGTCATACCCAGTCAGGCCGGGATAGTATTAGAGACTGATGTCAGTCATGAGTGTCTGATTAAACGCGCCAATAACTATCAGGTAGGCGCAAGGTCACATGTCGTAATATTTATGAAAAATGCTATTTATGCTATATTTCATATAATTGATTCAGATAAAAAAGACACCTCCGTGGTCTAGTGGTAACAAACGTTGCCGTGAACTCGGGAGGTCGTGGGTTCGATTCCCACCGAGGGCAAGTTGTACATTGTATAATTTGTCTCGGTCTGGGTGTTTATATGTATAATATGTATATATTTACAAAAAAAAAAAGTATAATATGTAGTTTATCAACCATCTAGTTTCCGTAACACAAGCCTCGTAGCTTACCAAGGAAACTAGATGGCGCTGTGTGCCTGTCTGGAAAAAAAAAAAATCTGTCACAAAGGTCTAGTCAATAAAAAAAAGTATAGTAAAGTATCATCACGACCGTTTCCCTTTCAAGGTGGTCAGAAACCACGCTTATAAATAAGCAGATTCACATTTAGAAAACTTCACTATAGGCCAATCATGACAAGTGGCAAGCTCGTCGATGTCTCCAGCGTACCAAACTCGAGAAATATCACAAATAAATTAAATAATAATTTAATGTATTTATTTACATTAATAGATATTTTTTGAGTCCCGATCAGGAATCCAACCCGGTACCTCCGAGTCTAAATCCACGGACTTAACCGCTAGACCACGGAAGCAATAAACTATTTAATATTTTATTTTATTTATTTATTTATTTCAAAACTTTAATGCACAAAGTACAAAAGGCGGACTAAATGCCCGTAGACTTTTTCTGACAGCCAAACCTTTGAGACTAATTAGAACAACTGTAGGTGCAATGAAAGTATAAGTAACACATGTATTAGATATAGATACTTCTATAATAAACTTACTTATATTATAATCTACTTATAAACATAAATAATACCGATTTGAACTCTAATACTAATGCCATAAGAACTAGTTTCGCCTGAATATAGAATAGATTTGATTGTAATCAGTGTATCAAGTACACGTGCTAGTTGTTAACATTAATATTATCCTCGTCACGACTTTATATGACAACGACGTCTTTTAGTTTTAAAGGAAAAAAACATCGTAGAGATCTTGAGAAAAAAACTAAGAATTATACATCATCGTCATCATCCTCAGCCTCATCACCCAAAGCTCTTAAGACTCTGAAGACTCCAACTTAAGATTCCTACTCATTCCTCAACCAAATACACTGATTCCTTTACTGTATCTGAGGCTCGCCAGTGGTATAAGCTACCCTTGACCATTAGACGTGCGCCGTCTGTCAGCGTCTTAAAACATTTGATAACCACATCGTTCCTGGAGAAACAGAATAAAACTATTTAAATAACTGTGTATTTATTAAGTTATAATGTATATGATGTACTTGTATATAATTTTATGTGTGTAGGTATAATGTGTAGTATATTATAATTAATTAGATTATTAACTGTATCATTATTATTTCTTTTTTTTTCATCCTGCTATCACCTTACTCGATCCTCAAGGTTAGCTGGTGAAGAATGCCTACTGGCATTATAGCTCGCCTCTGTACAATTTTTAAGTGCATTAAAGAATTTAAATAAATAAATAATAAATATTTTGCAGCCCTCATCCAGCCAGCTACCTTCTTTAGGTCATCCGTCCATCTGGCGGGGGGTGTCTCACTCTGCGTCGACCCGTACACTCTAAAACCCGTTTGCCTCATCGGTTTGCGGCAGATGTGTCGGCACTTCAGCTTGTTAATTTTGAAAGCTACGTTACAAATTTTATCCATCAAAGGAATACCAAGCATAGTTCTCTCCATAGCTCGCTGAGCGACCTCAAACTTGTGGACGAGACCCACCGTCAGTGCCCACGTCTCTGCTCCATACAACATTACCGGGAGACCGCATTGGTTGAAGACCTTTGTTTACAGACATAGCACAGACAATGTGAGGATATGACGCAGTTTCCAGAATTCCGCCCATCCTAGCTGAATGCGTCTGTCGGCATCTTTGCTGAAGTTATCTGCGCCCAACTGAATGGTCTGTCCTAGGTAGACGTATTCTCGCACAACTTCCAGAGTGGCGTTTCCCACGCAGATCGGTCTCAACTTGACATAGTCGTTTAACATGACTTTCGTCTTTATTATACTTTTATCGTGATTGTTGCGGCCTCGCGTGATAGCAGGTTCAATTCCCAGTAAAAACGCATCCAAAACGTTTGCAACTGACATCACAAGCTACGGGCTAATGACGATCAAGTTGCCATATCAGTTGCAATTTTTCAACCGCACCGACTCATGCCTCGCGTTTGTTATTATTAATTTTAAATCATAATTCGAATGCTTTTGGTGAATATAAGTGATCTAAACTATAATATGTGCGTGTCTAATAAAGCTTGTGGTGCATAGACTATAAAATTGGACAAGAAATCTAGCGTTTAATCGAGGTGAATGGCCATCACACACGTGGATACGTGGATTGCTTTGGGGTGAGTCCTGATTTCCATATGAGAAGGTCAGTAACTCTTAATCCATCTGATTCTGTGTTCTTCAATTGTCTTAAATTTGTTTTATAATTTTTCTACATTTTTTTGCAAAATTATCGATAATATCAGCGTAGGCCCTCGCGCAAGACTGTTCATTACCATTAATGTTTGTTAGCTGACAGGAACATCACAACTATTTCTAGCACTTTTACGAATAATGGTGCCTAATCAGATACCGGTATCGTTAATGTATAAACAAAAAACACAAAGATACAGCAAGTTCAAGGCGACATGATACTCGCATTATATTTAAATAAAAATAGGTATATACCCGTAAACTATGACGCAAAAAAATCACTCACATTGTCCTAGGAAACTGTCATTGTGTACACCGACTTTTAGCAATTCACGCACCAATTTGCATCTAGTATCAAACCTCTTTAGTTCCGCTACATTTAAGTATACACAGAGTAAAACGTATAGATACAAAATACGCGCGCCCCTCATGACTTCTCAATTACAACTACAAACAAATAAATATGAACATCTATACTAATATTATATGTGTGAAAGAAACTTTGTCTGTATGCATGTCTCATATAAAAAAAATATTAATTTTGATAAAATTTTGAGATAGGATGACGTCAACATCTGAGCACGACATGTGACTCCACGACCATTTATCATTCAGTCTACTGGACCGTTTTAAATAAAAATTGACAGATATATTTTTGGAACCCTGTAGCAGGTGGTATAACATATAAAAAGTAGAAATGTTAAATGTATTTGGTTTGGGAGAAAAAATAACGAGTATGGGATGGATGTTTTCCGGTGCACCACATAGATGGCACTTGACTATTTTCGTAATAACTAATATAATCCCAACTCTCTCTCTCCCGAGCGTAATTCTGTCATAGCTCGAGATCATAGTCGGCCTGACTAGATAGACATATGTTCTATCGCTAACCGACAACAGACACTTCAAGCATCTCTAGAATATCGCTTTACCTTGCATTTCTCCCCCAACAAGAGCGCACTTCCTAGCTTCCTAGCTCTAGCTCCTGGGGAATAGCTAAAGTAGTCGAACTTAGAGCCCCTAGGTTCGTAAGCCACATGGGTGCTATTATACCAGTAACAGCACTAAGTCTGCATGAATTACCAGCGGGTGATTGCCCCATTCCCAACCCAGGCCTATTGGCTATCCGGGTCTGGACGACAAATTTAAAACATTATAACCCAATAAAATCTATGTGAATCACGTGGATCTCCTAACTTTTTTAAAACAGTTATGAAGAACCCAATTCGATTTTTTGAGTATTTTTTATATTGTATTTAACGCACATCTCTGTGTCAAGTTTCGTATCTATTATATTTTGTTGACTTTTCTAATTGCCAAAGAAACAAAATAATAATTATATTGCCACAAATCTTATGGTCCCTCGAGATACAAATCTCATCAATTTGAGTGTCCGTCAACGCAAAATTTAAGATTGCTAACCTATGTTTAATCATGCTAGCCTGATAATATGTTTGCGGTGAAGCCAGGTGAAACAGCTAGTTATAAAAATAAATTAATTTTGTTTACCGCGTATGTTCTCGTTTGCGTTGTTTCCTAATTCGTCAATCAAGGTCGTACGATCCTTTAATTATGAATGGTAAAAAATATAAAAAATAAATTAAATTTTAGTTTTATTTTTTATACAAGTCTTGTTTCAAGCGGTGTTATTTTTATATAAATATCACCATGGCAATCTTACAATATTAGTTTTCCTTGAAAGTAAAAATTGGCATTTGACATCATTCAAATGGCACATACTTTCAACGAGAACAACAAATAGGTGGTAGGCGAACTGATGGTGGTAATTTGCCCAGACTGCTGGGGCGGGGAAGTATCCACCGTTCTTGCCGAAAAACCCAGTAAAGTGTATCCACACGTTTCGAGATCAGGCTCGAATTGCCGTCATGCCCAGTCAAGCCGGCATAGAGTTAGGGACTGATGTTAGTTATGCGGGTCTGATTCCAGTTGCTAACATTCATGGACTTTGCGCGCCACTTACCATCAGGTGGGTGTCATGTCGTGCTAGTATATTTAAAAAAAAAACCCCACTCGGGTATGTTTTATTATCAACAGGTAGGTTGTATCTACCTTAAAGCCTGACACTGAGTTGCAATTTAGGCCCCATCCTTTATTCTCCAGAAATATATCTAGATAAAATTAGGGTAGGTAATTAATTTAAAATAAAACCACATTTGTAGCGGGTAAATCGATAAAATGACAAAATGGAATAAATGTGCCGTTCAAATAATTATGTATTCATCTAATTTGCGTACGCGCCGGTCTATAGGCCAAATGTCTTAACCCGTCAATGCAAGAAGTACGACGAACTAGCTTATTGTAACTGCTGTACTTGTAGGTGAAATAAATAAAATCTATTTTAAAATATAATAATAATAATAACAACGGCGCGGTGGTGGCTCGGTTGTAAGAACGCGTACCTTAAATCCTACAAAGGTCAGTTCAAACTCCCCGGCATGTACCAATGAGAAATGCACTTTTCCTACGTACATTTATCATAGATATACAACACCACAGTTCCCGTGCCTCGAAGAGCACGTTAAGCCGTCGGTCCCGGTTCCACTAATACCAACTTGTTGTGTTGTTAATAAATTGTCATCATATCCTCGCCAAGCCGTCTGGCCAGCGTGGCGAGTGTAGACCAAATTCTCCAGTTCTGGAAGGCCAATCTCCAGCAGTGGAGGTCTAGGATGCTTTATTCTAGGGCCGTAATAAATGAATTATAACAACTGGTAATGGTTGGATTAATTGGTGTTGAATACAGCATTATTACATTTTAATTTCAAAAAAATTCAAAACTATTTTTTTTTATTTTTATTACCGTAAGATATATCTCATTATAATATCAATATCAAAAACAGTGGCTAGGTTGTAAGAAGAAAGCTTTCCTTAAAATCCTATTAAAGGTCGGTTCGAACCCCTGAATGATAAATACACTTTTCTTGCATATTACTACACCTGTTCGCGATATTGTACCGCGACCGTTTTGCGTGGGCGTTCGACCAGTAATAATAAGCCCTAATAAATCCTAACATACATTCCGCTCTTATTTATTTATTTAAAATTTGGAAAACAAACAGAGATCATGGCTAAAATTTGTATAGAAGCATTTAAAATAAACAATATGTGACCCAGACTTCATAAACAGTACTCACTAGGAACATTAATATATATGTATTCAATATTTAAGGCGAGTAAAGAAGAAAAAAAAACTTACACATTTAATTAAACTTACACTAGTGAAAAAAAAAGGTAAAGTTTAAATAAAAATAAATAACTAACTAAAAATAATAATAGATCATATAGGTTATATAAAAACTAAAAAGTAGCCTGGATCAAATAACAGAAAGCAAGAAGAAAATTAAACTGCAATGATATATATAAAAGAAAAACATTAGAGTTATTACATTCTATTGTTATTTTTATTGTTGTTATTGTTATTAAATTAGAGTTATTGACATCTTATTTCATTTAAAAGTTCACTATAGACCCTTAACATTGATCCGGCTCGAAGGACCTATTATTTGAATGAGTGTAGTGGCGTGTTCGCTTGCCCCACGACGACTGGTCGAACGCCCATGCAAAACGGTCGCGCTTACAATATCGCGAACAACACCACTGTTCCCGTGCCATGGAGAGCATGTTAAGCTGTCGATGTTCGACTAATACCAACTGGAATCGTCAATAAATTGACCCCCGCCTAACTCATCTAGCGTACGCCAAATTGCACAAAAAAATCTGTAAGGCATATTTCCAAAAGTGGAGGTCTAGGACTCTGTGTTCGAGGTGCTGTGACAATAACAATAACATCTAATAAAAACATAGTAGTTTACAGCTCTCCCAAAGTGATAATGCGCATAGAAATCATCGTCACTGTTCGGCAACGGTCGTATTCCCCGAGCGTCGGAAGACGAATATATAGAGTGGTAAGTGCATTTTCTTCATGCACAATTTAGTAGAATTATGTGTTTAGTGCTTAAAGAGATAAATATTGATTTATCAGTAACGAAATTTGATTCGATAATTCCATGTAAGTAAATAGCGAGGAAAACCACACGATTGAGAATATGCTACAATCTTTGTTGGATTGATTTACTTCGAAAATTTTATAGTACAGTAGTGACCTCCTTTAAATATAAAATCTCTGCCTGTGTCAGACAGACAAGCAATTGTCAAATAAACTATTTAAATAAAATAATTAAAGTTGAAATTAAATTCACCTTTGAAAACAAAACCAAGAAGGGTGTGTTGAAGCTCTATATAATTCCACACAGAAAAAAACACGTGCAGTCACCGCCAATTAAAGAATGCCCGAATTGTTTTCGATTGTGTACTCATGATATTGACTTCTATATTTTTGGAACAAGGTGCAAAATGCAAGTGCATTGTTTAGGGCTCTTACGATTCAATGATTCGGGTGTTTCCGGGAATACGAGAATTAGCGAAGATCTGCATGCGCATTATTAATTTGGGAGAACTGTAGTTTAGTTTAGTTAAAAAAAAAACAGCTTATATTTATCTACAAGTAGGTACAGTTCTCCCAAAGTGATAATGCGCATAGAAATCTTCGTCACTGTTCGGCAACGGTCGTATTCCCCGAGCGTCGGAAGACGATATGTATATAGAGTGGTTAAGTGCATTTTCTTCATGCATAATTTAGTAGAATTATGTGTAATAAACTAATAAAAACTAATAAATAAACTAATAAATTAATAAACTATTTAAAGTTGAATAAGATAATTAAAGTTGAAATTAAATTCACCTTTGAAAACAAAACCAAGAACGGTGTGTAATATCAGCTCTATATAATTCCACTCAGAGAGAACACATGCAGTCACCGACCGCCCGAATTGTTTTCGATTGTGTACACATGATATTGACTTCTATTTCTTTCGAACAAGGTGCAAAATGCAAGTGCAATGTTTAGGCTCTTACGATTCAATGATTCGGGTGTTTCCGGGAATACGACAATTAGCGAAGATCTGTATGTGCATTATTAATTTGGGAATACTGTACCTAACTATCATAAATATACCTAACCGTGTGATACCGTACGTCCGTATTAAAACTGATAATTATCTTATCAAGTTTATGGAAATTAACTTCGATTGATACTCGTATATTACACGTGGTTATAAAACCTCAAAAAAAAAACTCATTCTTTTTATTCTTGCCTCTTTTGTCTAGCAGTTAAGACAGTATTTAGACACAGACGTACCGGGATCGATTTTTCGTTAAGACACAATATATTTTGTGGCATTTTAGCTTGCCACTTGTCATGATGATTAGAAGTAACGTAAAAGACCGACCTTCATAGATCTGTTATCCGAATAAAATCCACTTTTTATGTAATAAAATACGCTATTAAAAGCAATCGTGATGGGTTAAGGAAATATTGTTTGTGTATTGGCAATTTTTTTTACATTTTGATCGAATAAATACATCTGTGTTATTACACTGAATGTCGCTTATAAGGGTCAAATTTTGAATAGTAATGTCAAACGTCAAACTTAAGGAATTCCAGGAATCGAGCATTATTATCAATCTATGACATCGCATGCCAGAGCCACGTGAATGTTTTTTATACCAACCACTTGATTACACGAAAAAGTCTACTGCTGAGGAGTCTGTGTCAAAGTACAGACAGGGCATGTGGTAACCATTAAAGGTTGAAGTATAGCATGGTCTGGCGGTCATGGTCGAGCGTAACATGGTCTGGCGTCCAACGGACTGGCGTGCAGAGGGGCCAGGTTTTTCACAAGTAGGAAATCTGTTGGCTCTACGCGTGCGAACATGCCAACCGCCAGACGACATACAAATTCGTCCAGTGTTTCCATCCAAATATACGTCAGGTTTTGCTGCACACTTGCAAACATGCTTACACCGAGAACATATTGTCCTAAACCCTCCAATAGTGTGCCTTCTAGAACATATATCTGGAGAATTTGGCCTACACTCGCCACGCTCTGATGTTAATTTTAATGACAATTTATTATCAATTATACAAGTTGGTATTAGTGGAACCGGAATGGCTTAAAGTGCACTCCGAGGTACCGTAACGGTTGTGTTGTAAATCTATGAGAAACGTACGCAAAAAAGTACTTCTTATTGGTACTTGGCGGGGGCTGGAACCGCTAACCTTTTTCTTTTGTTTCTAATCGACCGCGCCTTTTCTACGTATCTTGTACTAATATGATGTATACGTTATCGACTCGGTATGACATGTGATTCCACAGCCATCTTAAGTTTAATTTTGGACAAGCGACAAGCACACGTATAAATCTCTTCCCAATCCTGACAAGCTTTACGCGACGTCTCCTAAGCCTTAACAGAGCTAACCTTCGCATAATGGTGGGGGTTTTGGCGGTACACTGTGCTTTTAACAAATACACACTCTGAACAAAGATTTGGAGGCTTGCCTCCACCTCTGCACGACGTACAGTCGGTGGTGGCTTTTAAAAATAAGTATAAAATGTATTTGTTGGCATCTTAACTGCTACAGTAACAGCATACCTACTCAATATTTTATGGTTCATTATATTTTAGGTGATTTGTTCTATTCACTTGTATATATGTATATATAATACTATAATGACGTTTTTGTGTAATTATATATGTGTTTTAAATATGTGTTTTAAGAGATTAGCTGAAAATCAGCGCTGTGACTCTTTTAAAGCGTCGCAGCTCAATGCTGAGCTGATTCCCTATTTGTCACCACACACTTTTAATTATAAATTTACTTTTTTTGTTAATGTGGCAAATAAAATATTTTTCTTTCTTCTTTCTTTCTTTCTTTCAACATTACAGATAGCCCAATGTGTGTCTCAGCTTAGACTGAGGTTCCTCCAGCCTGCGAGGACTCTTCCGGAGGTCTGCAGGAACGT
This sequence comes from Tinea semifulvella, assembly GCA_910589645.1. Taxonomy (NCBI): domain Eukaryota; kingdom Metazoa; phylum Arthropoda; class Insecta; order Lepidoptera; family Tineidae; genus Tinea; species Tinea semifulvella. The sequence continues at coordinate 6,633,328 of OU342604.1, forward strand.
GACGGGTCTCCTGGCCTTCCTGGAGGAGATCGGTTGGCTCCGCTGATTGAGTAAAGGTCATGCACAATGATCCAAAAGAGACTAAGTGTGGAAAAGCTATCGTAATCACAATTATGTATAAATTAATAAACGAGTTTTTTTTTGTATGTATTTTTATTTTCTATGTATTATTATTTTTTAGGTTAAATTTAGATTATGTTTTAATATAGTTTATTTAATATTGTAATTATTTTATATTGTTTGTATATTACTTCATATATTAATAATTATAAACAACTCTAGACAGTTCGTTGGTAGACTCTACGAATTTAATCTATGACACGGGTAGAATGAAGTGTTAATTGTCAGTAATTATAATAAAAGCCTAATTATATTATTGTTCAAACTGCTCACTTTGCAAGAACAATTTTGTTGTGCGACACAATTAGCTATACAAACAATACAATTTCACGCAATACTAAAACCTATTGTTTGTTGCATAAAGGTGAGATTAGTTTGCGTATAACTGTCTGTTGGTGTCTACGGCCATAGATAAGAAATCTGAATAGATGCCGCAGATATAGGGTAAATCTTTTGCTATTGGCCACCTAAGGACCTACAACAAATATTTATTTATTAAAATAGTATATATTTACCTATTTACTTCAAATTTGCTTAATAGCTTTACCAGATAAAGTTTATTTTTAAATAATGGATCCTCTTAGCTTAGCTTCTGAGTAATGATGATGCTTCGTTTTATTTATAAAAAAGTATGATTACGGCGTGAACTCGAGAAATATTACAAATACCCGAATTGAACCCATTACCTCCTCGTCTAAATCTACGGACTTAACCGCTAAATCACAGAGGCAGTTTACTGTAGCTTAATATATATATACATATCAAATTCAACTTAGAATAATAATTCCTAGAAACGATGTACGCGCACTATAAGTAAGGCAATTTATACTGAGCCATAACGGCTCGGTTAATAAACTCCTCGTGTCAGTCTCATGGTCAAATCATCGTGCTAACCGCTCTCGGATTTTATATTTGATTATGACAATTAAAGCAAATAAAATAAATAGGTTATGTGCATATAAACTATTTTTTTGCTTTAAAATTCACAGTTTATTTGTATATATAAAATCATCGTTTCGCATAGAAATGCGTTATTATTCTAAGTTAACAAAGATATGTATATAAATGTAGATATATAATCTCGTAATGATAAACGAAGACGCGAAACGTTTATCTATGTTCGGGATAATGAAGTAGGAACAGGTGTGACTGTAGGGATCGAGCTAATTAAAAGTTTTTGCTACGTCGACACCTAAGAAGAAGGTTTACTACTGATTTTCGTTCATTAAATAATTTACGTTGAAATATAAAACATTTGCAGATAATTTATTTGTTACTACGAGTATTGTCACGGTGGGCGTGATATTTAAATGAAACAAGAAAAAATAGGTATAAAATATAACAATAAAAAAATATAATAATAATAATATTACATACGGATACGGATATAAGTCCCGTCTGAGCCAGCCCTCTTGTCACCGAAGGAGACAACACGATGTGTTGTCTTTTGGAAACTTCTTGGCGCTTAGACTCCCAGAGCTTCTACAGCAAAAAAAAGTAAAGTAAAGTATCATCACGACCGTTTCACTTTCGGGGTGGTCAGAAACCACACTTATAAATAAGCGGATTCACATTTAGCCGACTTTACTGTAGGCCAATCATGACAAGTGGCAAGCTCGTCGATGTCTCCAGCGTACCAAACTCGAAAAATATCACAAATAAATTAAATATTAATTAAATGTATTTATTTATATTAATAAATATTTTTGTGTCCCGACCAGGAATCGAACCCGGTACCTTCGAGTCTAAATCCACGGACTTAACCGCTAGACCACGGAGACACAAATATGTCATCTTTCAATATGGATACATACTTGCGCCGCTTGCCGGACTCAGCATTTTCCGCCATATTATGCGCTGTCCCCCTGAGGTGCGACGCTGGAGCCTGCTGGCTTAATCCGAGATGTCGGCAAGAGACCGTGTCGTCCCACACCAGAGTACTTCCCCGTTCCAGGGGACCAACGTTATACCGTTACGGTCTCTTGCCAACATCTCGGATTAAACCACCAGGCTCTAGAAGAGCTGGAATCTCGATGGTAGCCAGAGTTTTTATTAGAGCTTTTTAAGTTTATTAAGTAAATGAGTAAGCAAGTGATTCTTCTATTAAACAGGAATAAACTCGTAAACCCAGATCTCCATCATCAAGATGAATTATCTACTTTAAAACCAACCTCTTTTTAGGACACCTGATAGATAATGACGTAAGTAAATAATTAATATAAATAAATAACAAACACATTTAAGTGACTCTTAATTTTGACTTTGCAGTTCCCCTGTAGTGTTTGTCTAGGAAGCATTTAGAAGAAGGTGACTGTGTTACATAGTAACTCACTCGTTTAATAGGTGACGGGGAAACTTGTGATAAAATTCTGTGATTCTATTTTATTGCTAATAGAACTTTCGATCTATTCAATTTTCATTATTAAATTAGTTTTCTACAAATGAGGAGAAATAGGTACCTAAATCTTGCATAAATCATTGTAAAAGCTCGTTTATCGATAAATCCACACAAAATATTATAAGATATTGACGAAAAATAGACCGAGGTGCTTTTTGTTACCTTTAAGTGACGAATCCTGTAAAAGTGATTATTTTAATTTATTATATACATATTATTTAATTTTATTCATGATAGGTATACCTAAACGTTTAAATCTCAGTGCATATTAAAACAAAAAAATGCTCTCTTTTGTAAATAATATTAATAATAATTTAATAAACACGTTAATATGATGGGGGGCACCTAATTATAAATATATTTAAAAAAATATATTAATATACATTAAAACTACCTTAATAATAAATTTTAAAATAAACTAAACCATAAATAAAAAAAATCTCCTAAAGACGTCCTATCCGAGATAGTCCCAAGGAGACTGGCAAAATTTCCCCTCTTTATAGCGAGGCTAATACGTTGGCAGAAATAATTGCCAGCCTTCCTGTCTCTAGCCTTTTCCATAAGCCGTTTTGACAACTCCTTGGCCAGGTCCCCATTGGTCTAGGCGATCGGGTCTCGACCCCAAACGGCGGAAATTCGTAACCGGTGCCAAGGTTGGCGTAATTGCGTAACTTGAGGTTCTTAGCAGAAGACGCCGCACTTCCCGCGCCTGACAAGGTCGCCTGGATGTGAGAGCTAATGTGTCTACACACATCGCATCCCATACCAGAGACCTGCCAAGTTTCCACGGCCCAACACTCATTCCGTCGGGTCTCTTGCCATCGCTCTGCACAATTCCAGAGGATTCTAAGATTGCGGGTACACGGATGATGTCGTTGAGAACCGCGTGACGAGGAACGGCCAGCACTTCAAGCACAAAAAGAAAAAATATTAAAAAGACTTCTTAAATTAGATTGTATTGGCAGATTGTTTTAGGTGGATAACTTTACACCGGTGGTAAATACTAGGTTATTTTTTTAAAAATAAAATATGGGCAATTGTGAAATTGCTTACTGTTAATTTAAGCACTAATTTGAAGGAACCCCTTTCACCCTAATTAATGCTATATCTACCTAATTTCAATATCATTGCTATTAACGTAAATATTTTTCACTGGATTACGGTCGTGATGATAATTAACTATTATTTGGAGTATCCTAATAAATACTGAATGAATATGTTGCGTGTTAAATCCTATCTGACCATGACAGCTTGTTTGTGGTGAGATTATGACAAGCTTTGGTGATACATGCAATTTTAATGTAATATTAGACAACACCATATTGCAACATCTAGGCTTTAAATAAAAAAAAAATGGTTATCAACGCGCTTATTTCGACACATACGGCCTTCCAAAGGATCTCCCGACTTCCTAGAAAAGTTCCTCTGGAGGATAGTTGAAGTAGTTACGAAAATGAAAACAAAAATGTATTTATTCAATTCATCAGTACGTAGCCACGTGGAATATGCATGTTCAGTATGGAATTCCTTATATGCAATACATTCTCAAAGAGTTGAAAGTATTCGGAGATCTTTTATTAGGTATTTAGCATATAAAGCCCCAGCAATTTCACATCGATGTCCATACAAGCAAGTTTAGAATTTTTCAAAATGACTGCTTCCAAATCACGTAGATCTACTCATATACATGACCTTTTACTGTTACATAAGATAGTCAATAGCTATATATAATAGATAGTTAATATCAGCCGGACTGGATGTATTAATATAATAATAATAATAATAAAAAGCGGTTATTCAATTAATAAGTGGTACATCATAGATAAAAAGAACTTACATTAGGTACACTATCAATTGTTGGTTTGATTCACTGATATCTATACCATTATAATAATACCAATAATACCATTGAACTCTTGCAACACATTTCTCTATCAGTACCCTACAATATTCCGCGTCGTCCTATAACCAAGATCCTGTCCTGTCCTTCCTCTAAAACTAATGTACATATGTTCACATTCGTTAACATCTCGAATGTGCAACACTCTGTAGTGCCAATAAAGATATCGCACACCTAGATCTAAACAACTGCCTCCGTGTTCTAGCGGTTAAGTCCATGGATTTAGACTCGGAGGTTCCGGGTTCGATTCCTGGTCGGGACATAATAATATTTATTAATGTGAATAAATACATTAATTTAATATTTAATTTATTTGTGATATTTCTCGAGTTTGGTACGCTGGAGACATCGACGAGCTTGCGACTTGTCATGATTGGCCTATAGTAAAGTTGGCTAAATGTGAATCCGCTTATTTATAAGCGTGGTTTCTGACCACCCCGAAAGGGAAACGGTCGTGATGATACTTTACTTTACTAGATCTAAACAGCACTAGTATAAATAAAGATAAAAATTGTTTTTAAAAAAGTAATTAAGTAATTAATATAATTATAAAAGTAACTAGTAAGTTAGTATTGCCATTCAACGTGGCAATGCTGCCAGTATTCTTGGCACTTTGCCCATTGGCAGCGATTTGGAGCAAATTTTTTATTTATAATAATTTTTATTTTGTGTTTTCTTCATTTTAGTTTTTAGTTATATTTTTATTTATTAATTAGGTTTATTTTTAATAATAGTAATTTACGTTTTAAGATGTAAGTTTTTAGTTCAATATTTTTTTTTTTTTTTTTTTTTAATTATTGTACGTTATTTCCTTTGAATAAAGGTATATAAATACTTGTTTAAAATTATAAAACTTAATTTATTTTAGAACTCATATTTTTGTTTTATTATGTATGTTTTGTTAATTTTAGTTTAGTTTTAGAAGTAATTAATATTAGTATTAGGTATTTAATTTTATCTTTTTTTTATCAGGCTAAAAATATATATTTGGCATAATATATATGTGTATATACGTTTATTTATAGTTATATGTGTAATTTATGAAACAGTGTAGGTATGTATCTATTAGTATGTAGTGTGTGTAGTATATTCTATATTGTTAAACTTGATATCGGCACTACCCTTAATCTCACACTCTCCCAAAGGTTAGATGTTAGAAAATGCCTTGTCTTCGCCTTCGCGAATCTTCGCCTTTGTACACTTATTTTGTGCAATAAAGAATTTAATAATAATAATGCTGAAACACCTAATTGCTACATATATTAGATAAGTTATAATTGTATTTTATGTTATGACAACACTATGCCGGCTTGACTGGACATGACAGCAATTCGAGCCTGATCCTGAAATGTGTGGATACACTTTACTGGGTTTATCGGCACGAAAGGTGGATACTTCCCCGTCCCAGACTGGACAAATTACCACCATCAGTCTGCCTACTACCTATTCAATTTTAAGAAAGTGACATGCTAATCACCAACACCCAAAGAATAATAAAATATAAAGCTTATTTATTCTTTAACTAACCGGAGGTCAGTAAGTTACTTAGCAGAAATAAAATGAAGAATTGAATTGAAGCGTCAAAATGTTATTTTCTAATAAAATTCATTTATTGAAGTAGTAAATTGTAAAAGGAGCTAACAAACTCAGGCTTTCTCTCTCCGCTCTACCAAAAGACGTCGACATAATATTTTTATAGACCAGCCTGAAAATAATAATACTTTTAAGAATTGGCAATGAAATAATATGGGTTATCAAGTCAACTTTTACACGTCAGAAATAATCCTTGCTTTTTGGCGTGCAACAACCTGATGATGTACAAAACACATATTAGATCATGCTTGGAATACTGTTCTTACCTTTGGGATGGTTCCTCTCTATATCCTGCAAAGGCAAGCTGTTCAAATTGTGGACGATGCCCTATATCTGGACCTCTAAAATCCCTGCATCGCCGTGATGTGGCTTTACTAAGCGTTTTCCACACTCTATACTATGGTGAGTGCTCTGAAGAGCTGCTATGTCGCCATTTGAGAGATAGTAGCACGCCTTACAAGACGTCGCTACTCCTTTTGGACCGCAGCTTTCATTGTGCACTCATGTAGGGGATCATGCATTCATACCTGGCTAGTAAATCACATCGGAAACTAACTACGCATCTTGACGCTTAATGGATGTTTCTTTACGCCGTGACACGTGACGAAGAAAGGCGTTGTCTGATCCCCAGTTGCTTCAGTATGATCTGGAACTCCGTCCATGATATGCCCAACATTTTCAATATTTTAATTTTCTCAATTTATTTAAGTAAATATTTTTTTATAATTTTGACTGTGATTTTGGATCCCTGAGTTTTATGGGCCCAGCATTAAGTATGCATCAAGTTACCTACAGACGTTACTAGTTACCGGGGAAACCGCGGAAATTTCATTCCGAACTTAAGCTTATTCATTATCATGTCTGGATGACTCTGGATGAGTGAATATACGTCTCTGCTAAAAACACAATTTAATTAGATTTCTGCAGCAAGATTGTGTCGTATAACACAATTTGAGACACCTCTCAAAGACAATGTAAAATGAAGTGTTAAAATTAAATTGAAGTAAAATAAATAGTTGCGAGGTCGCCGATTGTAATTACGCGAAGACAGCGCAGAGCGAGTCGCGCTCTCTGCCATAGACTTAACAAGGGCGCCAATATTTATTATTAAATATTTAGTATAGAAGTGCTTATCATAAACATTGGGTTCTGTTTTCGTTATATATAAATAAATAAATAAAATAAAAAAATAATTTATATTCACATAATAACATCACACAGTCTTATTATCCTGAACAAATGTGACAAAAGGAATCTGACATCAGCTGTTGTCGTGCATTAGTAAAATTACATCTGCACGACGCTGTTTTTCAACCTGATCCCGTACTTACGTAGTGATTATAATTTTAAAACTACAAGGTATATATAAATAAAAAGACTAACAAAGCCATAAAAAAAAAAGGTAAATATATTAGGTATTGTAATCTCATAGGTACTGATAACTATATTTAAAAGGTTATTAATTGATTGTTGTGGTATAGTTTTGTATATGTTTTATTTTGTAAATCTGATATAGCTAAGTTTTCCTGTACTGAGTCAAATTAAACATTAACAAGTTATTGGAATCTGCTAAGCTGCTGGTCTTCTGCTAACAGCTTACTTATTGGACCACTTTCCTGCTTAGTCTTTTACTAGCAGAAGTAGAATCATTCAAAATAATTAAATTAATGACGTTTCACAAATGCCTGTAATAGGTTTACGTAAATAAAGATATTTTGACTTTGACTTCACTCATATGCTTACGCTGCTAGCGATGTTTCCCAACCTTCTTCTAACCCCTCCAGCGATCCTTTTAGGTCATCCATCTCGTGTCTTATACCCGTATTCTTAGACGTTTCCTCAACGACTCCTCGACTTAGTTATTGATTCCTCGGCACGTCACTTTGTTCGAGGATTAGAACTGTCAAACTCAAGGTATATCGCATATATATATAAAAGAGTGTTTATGTTATTTTCGGCTAATAATTATATTATTCAAACTTGTATTTTATTTTCTTATTAATAATTAGTTAAATTACTTATTTAGTTTATAGAACACAATTGTAAACAAAATAAATCAGTCAAATTCATTCAAATAAAATTTCGTTCCAAAACAAAAAAAAAAATCGGGACACATGACTATTTTTAATATGAAAGAGATAGGATTATGGATATCATTTGTGCTAGAGTATGTAGTAATTCGGACAAAATTAATATTTAGAATACGAATATGTAATATTTAATATTGCCAAAAAACAAACTTGCCTTACCGGAAATATTTGAAATGGTAACATTTATGCCTTTCTAGGTTTGGCGAGTTTACAACGAATTAAATAATACAAGAATACCGATTAAGAGGGAACCTTTTTGACAGCTGAAAGGAATAATTAAATAGAGGAGCCATTGAGAAAACGTCTAAGAAAACGTGTGTCAGTCTTCGACCATGTTCCCTCGGTCCCTTACGTGTTCAAGAACCCGTGTGCTCCATAATTTATCGTTGGTTCTGCGCTAGTTCTTACTTCAGCTTACTAGTTTTGAAACCCATGTACTCTCACTGATCCACCACTGCAGCTTCGGGGACAGAACATCGAGTGGACTCCGACCGTCAAATACCTGGGCTGCATTATTAACAGGACGTTGACAATGGGTGAAATGGCCTGCCACGCCGTCAATCAGGCAAAGGCGGCCCGAGCCATGTTACGTCCTGTTATGAATTCCAGCTTGCCGCTCAGTTTGAAGGTCCGGATCTACAAGATGTTCATCCGTTCTCGTCTCACCTATGCTGCGCCAGCCTGGCACCACCTTCTGGCCAAGACCAATAGGGACAAGATCCAAAGTCAGCAGAACGTATCGCTCAGAGTGGTTTCCCGAGCGCCATGGTTCGTGCGTAATTCCGTCTTAGCTCGAGATTTGGTGATGCCTACTATTGAGGAGTTTGTCGTTGGCCTGACTAGACGTATGTTCTCTCGGGCCGACAACGGACACTTCAAGCATCTCCAGAACATCGCTCCGTCTTGTGCACGACGCCCCAACGGGAAACCACTTCCTAGAGAAGTACTCCTGGAGGAGAGCTGAAGCAGTCGAACTTAGCCCCCTGGGCTCGTGAGCAACACGGGCGCTGTTATACTAGTAACGGCGCCCAGCACTAAACGTGCATGAATTACCGGCGGGTGGTTACCCGCTGAGATCCTGCCGGGGAAAACGGGGGACTGTCCCCATCCCCAACCCACGTCCATTAGGCATCCAGGCCTGGACGACCCCACTGTCTGTCTGTGTCTCTCACTGACATGAATGTTTCGAATTTTATCGGTTAGAGAAATACCAAGCATAGATGCCGCCAGAAATCGAAGAAAATTGTTACATCTAATAGAATAGTAACTCTATGCGACGAAGCCATCAAGGGTTTGAGTCTCATTGAATATGTAAATCGCAGGTAAAATTGAAAATTCCTGCTTCCATCGGCTATTAGTAGTATTAAGCTTAAGACCAAAAAATCCAATGAATAAAAAGGAACTGGCTGCTCACATAAAGAGAGAATCTTATTTCGATTATAGTCAATTTAAGAAAACATTTGTTTTATACATATATATGGAGAGACATTGCTTAGATATGACCGCCTCCGTGGTCTAGTGGTAACAAACGTTGCCGTGAACTCGGGAGGTCGTGGGTTCGATTCCCACCGGGGGCAAGTTGTACATTGTATAATTTGTCTCGGTCTGGGTGTTTATATGTATAATATGTATATATTTACAAAAAAAAAGTATAATATGTAGTTTATCAACCATCTAGTTTCCGTAACACAAGCCTCGTAGCTTACCACGGAAATTAGATGGCGCTGTGTGACCTGTCTGGAAATATTTATTTATTGTTTATTCTTTAAAAGTGAGAAACACTATTTAGTACCCTTTAGGTTTGGCCAATGCGTTCTTCCAGTATTGTCGTACGGAGCAGAAACGTGGACACTGACAGTGGGTCTGGTCCACAAGTTTAAGGTCGCTCAGCGAGCTATGGAGAGAGCTATGCCCGGTATTTCTCTGATGGATAGAGTCCAAAACGTAGACATCCGTCAGAAAATCAAAGTTACAAAGCCTTCAAAATTAGTAAGTTGAAGTGGCAATCGGCCGGACACGTCTGTCGCAGAACCGATGACCGATGGAGTAGACGAGTTCTGGAGTGGAGACCACGTACAGGAAAACGCAAAGTGGGAAGACTTCCCGCCAAATGGACGGATGACCTGAAAAAGGTGGCAAAAGAATGTGTGAAATGGCGATGAAACAGCAATGGGAAGACATAGGCTGATGATGAGGTTTGGCTAAAGCAAGCTTTATTTATATAAATTTAGATTTTATAAACTCCACAAAATATGTAGAATAAAAAAGTTATGAAAACTTAAACAACATAAAATTCAATGTTTAAAACAAAACGATAAAAGTGCGGATAATAGTTTATACATTTAAATTTTATGAAGTTTCACGGAGGAATTTTACAACTAGCAAAACAGTCATAAACTTGGAGGTATTTACTATATTTTATATATGCAGTAGGAAACTATTGCAGTCTAGCTGTTCAGACTGTGAAGGACAGGCCGATCCGGTTCGAATGACCACTAATGTTGCGCGCAGAACTGTATCAAAATCAAATCAAAATCAAAATAATTTATTTCCATTGGTTTTCTCGAAACAACTTGGATACAGTCAGAACTAATAAAATCAATACATTTTTCACAACATATGTACTAATCAAAGTGGTAATAATGGTTGGACCGTAAACAGGCAATAATCCATATATATGCTATGCACAACATTATTGCTATAAGCAAGTAAAACTAACTAACTTAGAAACTACTTAAATAAGATCGTGGCTGTAAAGAGGCCGTGTCACCTTACAATCTAAAAAAAATATTCTATGTCAAGTAAACTTAAATTTAAATTCGTGGCTGTAAAAGGGCCGTGTCAATTAAAAATAAATATAAAATTAAATAATTTAAATTTAAATATTAAGATTTATTATTAATTTAATAATTATGATGTATAGAAATTATATACATATGTCAGATAATTTATAAATGTATAGAACAAAAAATAATAATAATAATAATAAAAAAAAAAAGACGTCATCTTATAATCTAAATACTAATAATGATATGTCAATTAAACATAAATTCATAGCTGTAAATGGGCCGTGTCATCTTATATTCTAATAGCATTAATGTTAATTAACATTCGTGGCTGTAAAATGGCCGTGTCACCTTACAATCTAAATAAAACATTCTATGTCAAGTAAACTTAAATTTAAATTCGTGGCTGTAAAAGGGCCGTGTCAATTAAAAATAAATATAAAATTAAATAATTTAAATTTAAATATTAAGATTTATTATTAATTTATCATTAATTTATAAAATTTGGCCGAGTACTTCTATGCAATGGTATCTTTCATTGCATCTTGTAGCTCATAATAACTTTTGTAACAACAAGTAGCTGATCTAATTAAGCACGTCTAACCCGTTTAGTGTCTGTTTTATGACCTCTCAAACACATGGATAGCGTTCCGTTGTTGCGTGAACTGTTCCATTACCAAAAAATATTGAAATTTGAAGTTATATTAGAAAAAAAATATATATTATTATTACATTAAAACATAACATTTTTTATAGTGTTACGACAGGTGGTATACTTCTATACATATGGACAAACGTCTAATCTTAACTGCACAGTTTGGTTGTTTTGTATTTATATTTTTCAATGTCATCAAAATTACCTGAATCGTTTTATTTATTAAATCGATGAAACGGTTAGTTTATGATATTAGTATGTGATGCGGCTTGATGAATAAATAAATAAATAAATCTCTGAAGTATCTGACGAAGAGATATGGTGGATAGCCTAGTGGATATGTCTAGACACGACAGTCTGATGCTCAGTCCACGAAATGTTGAGTATTTTTATCCAATACCACTTCTCAAAAGCATCTTCACGCTTTTCATCAGCGCTCTTCATGCTCCATAATGAGCCACCACCAGTATTATTAAATTTATTACAGCCCCAGAAACACACAGCATCCTAGACCTCCACTATTTAACTCCACTAAATTTATAGTTGTATATTATTTGATAAGATGACAATGCCTATTTACAGCAGCTATAATTATAAGTGTAGTTTTGTGTGGAATTATTATTTTGTGTATAAATAACGTAGGTTTTTTTTTTTAATGTTATTTTATGTTTGTACTGTACGCACTGCTCTACATTTAAGTAAGGTTGTGTAGTTTCATGGCGTTCTACTTTGTAGAATGCTGTGAAATTATGTAGCCTAATATAAAAGTATACTTATTGTAAATTTGACATGTAAAAGTAAAAAAATATATTTTTTTTGTCCTATGCCTAATTACAGAAACGAAAACGAATATTGGAGATGGGCCTTCTTGAATGATTATCTGGAGAATTTGGCCTACACTCGTCACGCTGGCTAGACGGGTTGGCAAGGATATATATGTAATATAAATGACTATTTAGTAACGATTCAACAAGTTTGGATGAATGGAACCAGGACCGACGGCTTAACTTGCTCTACGAGTCACGGGAACGGTGGTGTTGTAAATCTATGACAAGTGTACCTACGTAAAAAAATGTATTTCCCGTTGGTACATGCCGGGAGGGTTTGAACCGACCTTCGTAAGATTTAAAGGAAAGCGTTTTTCCAACTGACCCACCACCCAATATTATAATAATGGATTATATAATATAATCATTCAATATGTATTTAAATTTCTAGTATTTTTTTAGGTAATTGAATTTATTGTTCCATTTTTTTTTTTTTTTTATGTATTTAGGTGTATTGAAACTATTGACTGTAAACTACTATATAACTGTAAATATTTTCATGCTGCATGACGGCAGGATATGCCGGAAAACTGTACTACTACTAGCCACAATATGTAGCGTATTCTAGAAAATAAATGTTTTGATTTTGATTTTAAAACATAATTATTTTCTTGTCTTAAGGGAGAAAATGCAAGAAATAATTAAGTATGGAAAACGCAAGAAAAATATTTATGCTATATTACTGGCAGGTATGGAAAGTATCATCACGACCGTTTCCCTTTCGTCGGTCAGAAACCACGCTTATAAATAAGCGGATTCATATTTAGCCAACATTACTATAGGACAATCATGACAAGTGGCAAGCTCGTCGATGTCTCCATCGTACCAAACACGAGAAATATCACAAATAAATTAAATATTAATTAAATGTATATATTTAAATTAATAAATATTTTTGTGTTCCGACCAGGAATCAAACCCGGTACCTCCGAGTCTAAATCCACGGACTTAATCGCTAGACTACGGAGGCAGTATGGCAGGTATGGATAATTTAAAAACTTTAAATGAAAAAAAAAAATAAGGCTTATCCGAATTTGATAAGTAGATATAACATGATGAATTATTCAAACATCCCCAAAAATATGTGGAGAGTAAAAACTTTTATCATCAAGTATGTATCTAAACAGATTCCCTAAACCCTATTTAAGATGCCCATTGGAACGTGCGACTAACGCAGATCCTAAAAATGGTGTAAGGTGTTATGTATTATTACACGTAAACCATATTTTTTTAAATATCTTCAGCTAGACACAATTCCCGAATCACACGTTCCGAGTAGATTAGACATAGTAAAATTATACTTCTCTAAAAGAGAAAAAGTTATGCAAGGGGTGTAGCATTACAGCGTTGACCTGGTCAGTCCATCTCATCGTGGTAGATCTGAACAACCAGGCGCTCCATGTCGCGACACGTGTCCGAAGAAAGTGAGCATGCGTGATTTTACGATTGACGAAAGGCGCTGTCAGATTCCCAGTTCCCCCAATATAAACTTGTTGGGTCCGAACTCTGTCCATGATATGCCTAACATTCTCCGCCAACACCAAATCTATAGAGTATATATATTTTTTATTTCTGTTTCGCGTAGGGTGCACGTCTCTGCAGCATAGATGAAGATAGAGTACACAAGAGCCGGATTTCATTATACCTATTTTATACCTACTTGGCTGAAAGCAAGGCCTTGCCCATCTACTTGGTATTTATAAGTATATATAATATTTACAACATATAAAATAAAATTAATATTAATACTAAGGATAGGGATATAAGTCCCGTCCGCGTGGAATGGTGGCAAGAACGCTGGCGGCATTTCCCCGCTGAATTGCAATACTGATTCTTTGAGCGAAGAAAGAGCCAGCCCTCTTGTCACCGGAGGAGACGACAAGACGCGGTTTTATGTCTTTTAAAAACTTTTTTGCGCTTGGACTCCATGGGCCCAGAGTTTCTACAGCAAACGGCACAAATATGTAATCTTTTAATATACTTACATACTTGCGTCGCTTGCTGGACTCCGCATTTTCCGCCGTGGCTCCCGCTTTATGCGCTTTCCTCCTGATTGCTAAATATTATAGATATTTTTTGAGTTTGGATTGTTGACGAGGTTGTCATAATAGGCCTATAGTAAAGTTGGCTAAATGTAAATCAGCTTCTCTAAAACAGCATAGTTTCTGACCATCCTGGAAGGGTATCCCTTCATGAAACTTTTGAACTTTAGATACTTAATATTACTAGTATTTTTTTTATGTTTATATATTTCTTTGTGACTCTCACGACCGCCCTCTCCGTTCTTCTCAGAATAATCAACTCATAATCCCGTCTCATAGTTCCAGCTGATATTCAGATTCGTTCACTGTGTCATCCGCTCGCCAGTGGAACAGGCTCCCACTGACGATCAGACAGGCTCCCTCTGTTCATATTTTTAAACGTTTACTTACCACCTACTTTCAAAACAAGCAAAACAGTGTTTCTTAAATTAATATTACATTTTATTCTTGTGTTAATTTTTATTTTTTTAATTTATCATTTACTGGTTATTAGTGTGAGGATTATTTTAGTATTTTATAGTTCTATGTATAATAAATAAATAATAATAAATAATAAATATTTCTAGACAGGTCACACAGCGCCATCTAATTTCCGTGGTAAGCAACGAGGCTTGTGTTACGGAAACTAGATGGTTGATAAACTACATATTATACTTTTTTTTTTTTGTAAATATATACATATTATACATATAAACACCCAGACCGAGACAAATTATACAATGTACAACTTGGCCCCGGTGGGAATCGAACCCACGACCTCCCGAGCACGGCAACGTTTGTTACCACTACACCACGGAGGCGGTCATGTATGTATTCATGTATTTATTTATTCTTATATGTATTATTAGTATGTAGTTTATAATAATAAATTTGCACCCATGCATAGTTTCTCCACACTCCCAAAGGTTGGTTGTTAGAAAATGCCTGGCCATTAAGCCCGCCTATGTACAATTTTAGTGCAATAAAGTATTTAAAATAAATAAATAAATAGGTATATTTTATTAGATATTTTGTCGCAACATTCAACTACCAACTTAACCGTATTTTAGATCTGGCGTTAAAAGTGAAAAGGGTCTACTCAATTTCCGTTTCTAAGCATCGGTCGCTGAATGACATCTCTTGTTCCACTCTATCATTCCACCTTTGAATTTGAATGAAAGAGATAGCTGTATGGGTAGTCATGCCCCTTTAAGAGATAGAGGTTAATGTCAAAAGCATTACCTATTAAAATAGTTTGCCTTTTTAGCCAAATTTTGTATTTGAAAGCGTTAGGTTGGCGCGACGAAATGGACTTTCTTGTACTCGTAGCGTGAAAGTTAACTACGTAGCAATAAAGTTACTATAGCATGAATAATGGGGATGGACAATAGATTTATAAAAGTAAAGTATCATCACGTCCGTTTCCCTTTCGGGATGGTCAGAAACCACGCTTATAAATAAGCGAATTCACATTTAGCCAACTTTACTATAGGCCAATCATGACAAGTGGCAAGCTCGTCGAAGTCTCCAGCGTACCAAACTCGAGAAATATCACAAATAAAATAAATATTAATTAAATGTATTTATTTACATTAATAAATGTTTTCGTGTCCCGACCAGGATCGAACCCGGTACCTCCGAGTCTAAATCCACGCAGGCAGTTCGCTAGACCACGGAGGCAGTTATAGATTTATCATTCATTATTTTTTCCCTGGAACACAAAATCCTACCTAGATCTTCACTGCTAAAGGTCCAGAACATATTTCTAAGAGGATTCCACTTTTGCCACACTTGAATTTGGTTAAATCTTATATCGAAAACTGTGATTTTAGCATTTATTGTATTTTTTTTTTGTATGTATCAAGTTATGAGTCCCAGCACGGCTATATCTATTAAATATGCTGTTTTGTTTTCTTTTACTGACATTTACATTTATGTTTTTATTTTTATAATTGTGTCTGTCTTAGCTTATAGTATGACAATGCCTATATACAGCAGCTATTATCTTAACTGACATTGACATTTATATTCTTATAATTGTGTCTGTCTTAGCTTATAGTGTGACAATGCCTATCTACAGCAGCTATAATGTTAAGCGTTATTCTGTATTTATAATTTTGTTATTTTATTGTTTCTCTTTCCAAATGATGGTTATCATGTACTGCTCCAGATTCACCAATATGTACAATAAAATTATATCGTTTTATATTAATATTGTAAAAATTGACGTGTAAAAGTGCAGAATACATATCTTTTTGTCCTATGCCTACTTGCAAAAATAAACGAATTGAATTGAATTTATTATTATTATTAATGTCGGTTCTGGTTTTTATGTGCAATTTTATAAGACAAAAGATTTCGCTTTTAAAAATAAACGGTAATAAATATGTATCGCCATTCTAACCCCACAATAAACGCTATAATATTAGTTTACTAGTTTTAATAAGTTTTCAAAGTTAAAATTCATATTTTCACGGGTATTTTAACTAATTCTACATTTGGCTGCACAAACGGGCTTATTAGGTAACCCTATTAGTTTATCTACGGTTTTACTACGAATACAAACTGATGTGTTCGGCTTGGCGCTCGAAGCGCTTTTTTACTGAATTTCGCTTTGACAGGCGTTCAATTAGCGTTTTCATTTCAGCACAATTCAGTAAAAAAGCGCGCTTCTCTGTCTTCGCAAATAAAGTTCCATTGTTTATGGAAACTGACTTCGTTTTGTTTCTTTGTCTAAAATACAATTCATTCACAACACATCCTTATGTTTAATCTGAAAAAAATGGTAGGGAATTTAAATAGAAATAGTGACGTCATAGAGGTAAGATTATAATAAATAAACAACAAATATTAAGGAAAAATAAATACAATATACTTACAACTTAAGTATTAAATTACGTATATAAATAATGTATGATTAATAAGTATAGTTCTTTTATGTATGTAATAAATTTGTGTTTTATATAGTAATAAATAATTTCAACTATCTGTTTTGTTCGTAACATTGTGCACTGGCTTATTATATATCACAAAGGTTAGTTGGTAGAAAATGCATTTACGGCATTAAGCTCGCCTATGTACCTGCACTTGTTTTGGTTTTGTACAATAAATAATTAATTATTGTTATTATTAATAATGCCGATTTGGAAGTTTCTTCCATACCAATATTGACGGCAGATCTGATTTAACCGTGTAAGATTCAGTGGTCCATAGATTTTGCTGGAATTCCTGTCGCACCAACACAGCCGTGTAAAACTGAGTCTTGCATTCGTTCCTGATCGTTTCTTCTGTGAAATTATGATTTTAATACTTAATACCTTAAAAACCTGAAAGAACTTTGGGTTGCACAGTCTACGTGCAAAATAACAGAATAAGTATTTTTTGTGCATATTAATAAGGTACCTCAAAATGTAAGCAACGTTGCATGGCTGAGAAAAAGTCATAAAGGGTAAATAATTATGTGAAGAACAATGGTTCTGGGCGACTTAGCGAACCGTGAGCAGAGTTAGTTGATTTAATGCATTGTCCGGGCATTCAATAGGATTTATTTTATTTAGGAAATATACACAGATCTTAGAATATAATAATAACAATTATAAATAATACATATTCCAACATGTTACATGTGACCATGCCACAGGAAGCGCTGACCATGCAGCCCCATTGTGCCATTGTTATGTCACGTAACGCATAGTCAGCATCGCCTTAGTTTTAACTTTATAGTCTAATTAATATAATTACTATAATATTTATTCGAAGTAGGTAATTCGATACAAAAATATTAAAATAAAATTGACTAAAAACTAATTATAAAGAAAACTAAAACTAAAAATAC
This sequence comes from Tinea semifulvella, assembly GCA_910589645.1. Lineage (NCBI taxonomy): Eukaryota > Metazoa > Arthropoda > Insecta > Lepidoptera > Tineidae > Tinea > Tinea semifulvella. Next base: position 6,651,553 of record OU342604.1, read on the forward strand.
CTATGAAATTAAAGCTATTCTACAAAATAAACTAAGGGCTTACCACCAGGGAGGGTACCTAAAACGCTCGCCGCATTTCCTCGTTGAATTATTATGGACATATTCTGTTTTAGGTAGTTATGGCATTTGGGATCGCCACACTCTTGGAAAATTCGTTTACCCAGCTCTTTTATGAATTTGTGGGTATCAAGAGAATATACCCCCATTGTTTCAACCCCAAATGCCACAAAGTTATAATTTTGTTTAATGCTATTGTATTTGATGTGCTTTCTAAATTCGGCTGTATGAGCAGCCGAACCGGCCTTTTTTGACGTAGAGGAAATGTGGCAAGCGGCAAAGGTATCCACACAGGTGGCATCCCAAACAAGACATCTTCCCTCACTCCATGGTACAAGAGACATACCATCCGGCCTTTTACCATCACTACGTGAAAGTCCTGATGGTTCAAGGACGGACGGGATTTTAGCAGACCACAAACTTCTCTTTATAAACTCTAACTTTATAAACTAATTAATATTGTATTGTCACTTCATATCGAAAGTTGTCACACTATGTTAGATTAAGCTTAGAATAAGTTTGATTTAATAAACACTTAAATCAAATTGTTTTTTTTTGATCCTCTGGCTGTCGCTCACTTAATTAACAAGTTTCTACATATAAAATTTACAAAAAAATTGCAAAACAATATAAGAGAAGGAAGTTAAATTGTCGAGTTTAAGTTATATTGTCCCTAAAAGAGAGAGCGATACATATACACTTAAACCAAATAATTTTAAATGATATAATTAACAAAAACAATAAAAATGAACCGTAAGAAGATATAAAAAGTATTAACGAAACAAAAAATAGAAACAGTAATCATTAACACAATAACATCCGCTTTTTAATTAGAATTCGTTCAGAATCATTCTTCTTAACCCAGTTTCTTTAACACTAAATAAATCATGTCGCTGTAATGTCGCTGATTTTTTTACCGATAACGCAACGTGGTATATGACCAATGTTAAATGAACAGTAAAGTATTTTTTTTTTTTTTATACTTGCACGACATGTGACCTTGGGCCCACCTGATGGTAAGTGACGCGCAAGGTCCATGAATGTTAGCAACTGAAGTCAGATACTCGTAACTGCCATCAGTCCCTAACACTATGCCAGCTTGACTAGATGCTTTTTCACACTTCGCTTGAAGGACTCCAAGTTATAGGAAAGTGGAAACACAGAGGCTGGAAGAGCATTCCACATCTTTATCGTACGACAGATGTATGAGTCCCCAATTTATACGTACGCGAAGGGATGGTGACTACGGTATGTGGGTGCATATTCTGACCTGTGCGTGTGGTTCGGTTGCGGAATGGAGAGGGAGGGATTAGGTTATAGAGTTCTTCGGAGCACTCACCATAGTATAGCCGGTAGAACACGCTCAGAGAAGCCACATCTCGGCGAAGCTGCAGGGATTCGAGAGTTCCAGATGTAGTGGCATCGTCCACAATTCGAACAGCTCGCCTCTGTAGGACATTGAGAGCATCTGTGAGGTACTTTGCGGAACCATCCCAAAGGTGAGAATACTGTTCTAACTATACATGATCTGATCTGTGGCATTGGAAGATTTTAAAAGTATTTATTAGGTAAGGCTTTATATGCGTATTTCCCATATACATAATAACTAATGGGCCAAGGATTTGTTGCGCGGCGAACGAGTGCCTTTACATGTAGCTACGACTCAGACTTACTCGTAGCTATAAAGGCCTTGTGTGCCAACAGTCATGAGACACGGTTATAGGGTTTTAGTCAGTAGGCACTTTGAGGTCTCCTTATGATGATTTTATAATTCCGTCTATATACAAAAAAAAACATTTATTTTTTACATAGGACGTTTTTTTAACAGTTTTAGACCCCCTTCTCCCTATGTAGAAAAAAATAAGAATTAGCTGACCTTCTCGCCCCTGTTTAATATTTATTATGTAATAATCTAAATAAATCAATTATGTATTTGTTTTAAAGATTTTCTTTATCATTAAAATTATATTTACAAATTATGTATGTTGATCAGTCAGGTACTGTGGCCACCTTTACGGCTGTGGCTTACGGGGATCATCGTTGGTGCTGCATAAGGCAAATTGACGAATGCAATTGCGGTAAACAACACAGAAGTAAAAGTAAAGTAAAGTATCATCACGACCGTTTCCCTTTCGGGGTGATCAGAAACCACGCTTATAAATAAGCGGATTCACATTTAGCCAACTTTACTATAGGCCAATCATGACAAGTGGTAATCTCGTCGATGTCTCCAGCGTACCAAACTCGAGAAATATCACAAATAAATTAAATATGAATTAAACGTATTTATATACATTAATAATATATATATAATATTGTGTCCCGACCAGGAATCGAACCCGGTACCTCCGAGTCTAAATTTACGGACTTAACCGCTAGACCACGGAGGCAGCAACACAACAAGCAAACAACACAGAGTGGCCAGAATTCCTTATTCAGTTTGTTTTTGAATTGTTCTGACCGCACACTGAATCCGAAAGACCTTGAATCCGGTGTCAGCTTTATGACAATTTTAATAAAAATTACATTGTCTTAAAAAGGTATCTTGTTAGATTGGGTGTCCTACAAGGCTCAATATTAGGTCCATTTCTTTTCCTAGCATATATCTAAATGTAATCTATCCAATGACCTGCCCCACATGGTACAAAATAAATACAGAGATAGTGTTGTTTGCTGACGATACAACCTATTAGTTTACGTGAATAAAGATATTTTGACTTTGACTTTGGGAAGGTCGATAATGGATTTAGATAACTGAATACAGGTTGTATAAAAGGCCCAGACTCTTATATCTAAGTCATTGGGAGAGTTACAATGTTTTACAGGAGCTGGAATTGAGTCGTTTGTCGACGAGTATTTCTCGAATTATTATCTCCTTTATATGAAATAATAATTCCAACTTGATGTGAATTGTAGAGTCAAATTAAGTGGGCTTCATGTTTTCTTTGAAAAGTTCGTCTTAGACTGAGACTGAGATAAAAATTATGTAGTTGTTAATAATGTTAACGGGTTTTTAAGCGATTTACCTTAGATACCTACTTCTCCTGACTTTTCGGCCAAGTTGCATTGCCTTTTTGGTTTTATATATTTATTAGCTTATGTTTGTTATTATTTAAATTTAGCTGTAAAGTTCATGCAAATATATGTGGTTAACGTGGTAGGTATTGCATTATTATTATTATTGGTCCGTACTGAGTACCACGGGTCCAGCCATCGGTCAGGCGGTCTACTTCGCTACTAAAAGTAAAGTATCATCACGCTAGAAACTACGCTTATAAATAAGCGGATTCACACTTACTATAGGCCAATGATGACATGTGGCAACCTCGTCGATGTCTCCAGCGTACCAAACTCGAGAAATATCACAAATAAATTAAATATTAATATTTTTTTTGTGCCCCGACCAGGAATCGCACCTGGTACCTTATAAATGTTTACGTTATATTAGTAGTAAATAGGCGTCTCTTGTCGCCGCCTAGCATCGAAATTTCCCTACCAAAGCCTTATTTAGCCTGGAGTATGATTAATTATTATGACACTGTCAAAACCGACCATTGTTGGAAGCGAATGAAGTCGGTAACAATAACTAAAGAGATTAGAACAGTTTTATTGTTACGCCTCTATTGAGAGGAAATTAAAGTTTTCATTCTCTAAGTTATAATTTACTTAATAGGTATATTTGGTGTTAATAATAATAATACATTATTTATTTCAGATTAATTCCATAATTGTTAGTAACATTTTAACATAGAACTATGTTAGTAGGTAAACACATTAATTAAAAAGTTAAAAACAAACAGCAATAATAATAATAATAATACGTACTGACTTAATTTAATTTATATAAATTCACCACACACTACGACCTCAAAAATCATGGCCGCTTGCGACACCATAAATATTTGTAGCAATTTATACCACGCAAATGCTGTACATATTTAATTAACTCATTTCCAGTAACAACTCCAATCCAGCTTAAATCGCTTGCCTTTTAATTTTTGAATCCGCGAAGGTCACGGTTCGAACCAGCAATTTCTTACATAATAAGTATTTTTTTGCAATTTAATTTACAGTTATTTATTTGTGTTATTTCTCAAGTCTGGTACAGGCTTGTGTAGTTCGTAAAATAACGATTTAAGATGAACTACTTTTTAAAAAAGCGTGGTTTCTGACCACCCCGGAAGGGATACGGTCGTGATGATACTGTCCCCCATACATCAAGAGAAGACAAATTTCTAAGCATTCCATGGATTCACCGTGCGGGTGCCGGGTCCATCGTGTGTGGGTAAGAGATGAGACGAATGGTGTCTCGGGCTTGCGACCGACAATAGGCTGGTTTAAGAAAAGGAGGCCTCCCTTTTTTATATTATTGCGCGATAATACGCTCACCATCCGCCATTCTACGCCTCTCCCTACCCAACCAAATACTTTATGATTCCGTTAATGCCGTCCTGGAAGCTCGTTCCATAAATGTATTGACGGCAGACCTGCTTAGGCCCAATTCTTTCAGTAAGTGATGCAAATATTTTGTTGGAACTCCTCTGGCACCAACTGCGTAAAGCTGAGTCTTGAACCCGTTCCTAATCATTTCTTCTGTGAGATCATAATATTTATTTGACTTCATGTTGTGGTCTTTTCTTCTATATAGTGTAATTCTAAAATCAGTAATTCAAATAGTTTATTAATCAAAAATACTTATTACTAGGATTTCACAATAAAATAATCCTACAGAAGTTATAGGTAGGCACTTTTACACATAATATCTAAACTTTTTTTTTTTCTCCATAATAGAGAATTTTTATTCGAAGTAATATACAAACAATATAAAAGAATTATAATATTCAATAAACTTAATAAAAATATTAAAACAAAATCTAAATTTAACCTAAAAAATAATAGTAATAATAATACATAGAAAATAAAAATATTACAAAAAAAATAGCTTCTCCGAATTGCTGTCTTGTGCCATGGTGCCCAATACACTAGCAGCATTTCCCCTTTGAATTAGGATATTTAATTTTTGAGAGAAAAAACTGCCAGCCCTATTGTTACCAGAGACGGCAATGAGCCTTGGAACAATTTCTTTATAAAAGACTTTAAGCTCCCACAGGCCCATCGTATCTACAGCAAATGTCGAATAATAGTAACTATTCAAAGTCAAAAGTCAAAGTCAAAATATCTTTATTCACGTAAACCTATTACAGGCATTTATGAAACGTCATTAATTTAATTATTTTGAATGATTCTACTCCTGCTAGTAGAAGACTAAGCAGCAAAGTGGTCCAATAAGTAAGCTGTTAGCAGAAGACCAGCAGCTTAGCAAATTCCAGTGACCTGTTAATGTTTAATCTGACTGAGAAAGGAATCTGCAAGGAAAACTCAGCTATATCAGATTTACAAAATAAAACATATACAGAACTGCACCACAACGATCAATTAATAACCTTTTAAATTTAGTTATCAGTACCTATGAGAAAACAATACCTGGTACAGCAGTAACCCACCAGGGAAGTCAGAATTAAGGTAGACTACATGCCTATGTGCAACCCGAAAGTCGACAAAACGCAAAAACCTCTGCTAATTTAAGAACAATAAATTGAACGTGTTCGGCAGAGGTCCCAGGCCCCCACAGCAGCACCCGATCACGGACATAACGCATGTGCCAGCCATCCCCCCGCTCAACCAGGCCCTTAGGGTGCGGACCGGGACCCGACACACGTGCCACCACTGCAATGACCTTCTAAGGAAGGGGCGACCACCGGACATGCCACACCATGAGAACCTGAACACTAAGAATGACCTTCGAGACACACACAAGCTAAACATAACAATTACTTCCTAAGTACCCAAATGTTGCCGTGCAATTCCGTTAACAAACTTATATATTAGTTAATAATAAATACATAATAGTAACTAAATGTTACATAAAAAATAAATATATTATAATAATAAGGTAATAAAAAATATTACTGTATCACAATAAACAGTATTTACTAATTAGTCAATAATGTATTAGTAACTACACACATCAAAAGTGTCTAGGGATCAACATATATTTTTGCAATAACTTTTCTCCTGATTGATATTCATTAAAATTTTCTTTAAGGATTGATCAAATAAAATGTTTTCGTTTGTCTACAGTAACGATAAACCAAGTCACCTTTGCATTAGTAAAAAAAATTGCCATTTTCCTAATAAAGGGATTTTTGACATTTGAACCACTAACATTAAAGTTCGAAAAAAAGACTGAAATAACAGTTTTTTTTTTAATTTTATTGGGTAACTTAAACAATTAATAATCCGTGTTTCTACCGCGAACACTAACAACACAAGAACATCGGTTTGGCATACTCAAAATGAGTTCATCCAAATCACGCTGTGGAATGGCCGCCCATGTTCGTTGCAACAACAAAAAAAGGTCTTCTTGCGACTGGATACCCTCCATATTCGGCAGAGCTCTTCTCTGAAGAATATCCCATGCATGCTCAATCGGGTTTAAGTCTGGCGACTGAGCAGGCCAGGGCAGGACATTGATGTTAGCTGCGGCGAGAGTCTGTCTTACAACTCTTGCGGTGTGCGGTCGTGCATTATCATGCATTAACTGAAATAAGGGACCGATATGCACTTGTAGAGGAACGATGACGTCTGATACAACCGTCTCAGCATAAATTTGAGCGTTGAGGTTGCCTCTGATCCAAATCAACTCAGTTCTTCCGCCGATCGAAATACCCGCCCATACCATGATGGTTCCACCACTATAAGGATGGACTTCCTGGCAGGATTTTAATCGCTGTTGGCGTCCAGGGGTTCTCCAGTGTCGTATACGTCTTGTATCCGGCCTCATACCAAAACGAGACTCATCAGAAAAGCACACGAAACGCCATTGTTCTTCTGTCCAATTTCTGTGTTCAAGAGCCCATTGATATCGAGTCCTACGATTGTGCATTGCTATAGGTGGTACCCGTAGCGGTCTTCGGGAATGAAGGTTCACTTCATGCAAGCGGTTTCTGACTGTTTGGTCGCTAATTAAGTTCCCTGAAGAGCGATGAAGGCTCACGGCTAACATCATGGCGGTTATTGTTGGAGTTCTTCGAGCTGTGATTTGAATGTATCGGTCTTGTCTCCGTGTGGTGCAGCGATACCGTCCTCCATGGCGCTCAGCCACGGTACCAGTGGTTCGGTAACGTGTCCAAAGTCGACTGATAACACTCTGACTTGTATTCAGAGCTAAAGCCACAGTACGTTGCCGGGAACCAGCTTCTATCATTCCCACGGCTCTGATCATTTCTTCCCTGCTTAAATGACGTCGCCGCTCCATAATAACGTTGGTTTTAATCAGTAGTAGGGAAACAGTAGCACTAATAATGTCTTCAATGCGTCTTATGTTTTTATAGGGAAAATATTGACAGCTGATTTTCATCTTTTACTCGAATTTGATTGACAGTTCCTGTTTTAAATTATGAAATGCACCAAAAAGGATCCATATAAATTTATAAAATCATAAATTTATTACAAAGCCACATCTCAATCACAAGAAATCCGCATAAACATGCTTGATCCCTAGACTTTTTTGATGTGTGTAATTGTTACATTCAAAATATTTCTACATAATAACTGTAAAGTAAATCAAAAATAAAAATAGATTATTAAAAAAGAACCTAATGTGCTATTAACTAATTCTCTAATCTTTGCAGAGCGGCAATATTCCACACATCTTTGTCATTAATAAAATCATTAATTTTATATTATGCTTTTGCAATTAGAATTTTCTTAATACTACTCTTAAATTTTGTTTCCCCTAATTCTGTTACAGGTTTTGGTAATTTATTATATAGTCTAATACTATTAATCACAAAACTTTTATTTTTTTTTTGAAGCCTAAATTTAGGAATATAAAGCTTGTCAGCATTTCTTAATTTGCGAGACTGCATGTCTCCATTTTTTTTAAATAACTTTAAATTATTCCTTACATATAGAATATTTTCAAATATATATTGTGAAGGCAATGTCATTATATCAATTTCAGGAAATATGCTTCTGAGCGAGTCTCGATATTTCAGGCCATAAATAAATAAATTATTGCAAATAAATATCTAAACTAGTAATATTAGACAAATGTGTCGCTGCTAGCTAAACTAATAACCTTTTAACTACTGTTAAATATAGCTAGCTGGTTTATTTATTAGATTTGAACCAAGCAAACAAACAGTGCAAGTTAAAAAGAGTCTGCGCTCTAAGTTTTGTGCTAATATTTCCAAATATTATATCGAACTGAAACAGCAGCTTCGTGTAAAGTACGAGACGTGGGAAACTAATTCAATGAAGATCTACTCCTAACAACATTACCTAACTAATAGATGCATGTTACTACTCATGGTAATCTTGTTAACAGCGACTGCGTAAGCAAAGCCTTTTAGTACAAGAAAGCGATCTTCACTGATCGGTTATTTGAATGAAATCCACGTTTTATATGTAGCGACATCAAGGTGCACTTTATTATTTTTCATTTTCATTACAGCCCCTATAACACAGCGTCCTAGACCTCCACTGCTGAAGATGGGCCTTCCAGAACACATATCTGGAGAATTTGGCCTGCACTCGCCACGCTGGCCAGACGGCTTGGCAAAGATATGATGTCAATTTATTAACGATTCCACAAGTTGGCATTAGTGGAACCGGGACCGACGGCTCAACGTACTCTCCGAGGCACGGGAACAGTGGTGTTGTAAATCTATGACAAATGTACGTAAGAAAAGTGTATTTCTCATTGGTACATGACGGTTAGGTTTGAACCGACCTTTGTAGGATTTAAGGAACGCGTTCTTACAACCGAGCCACCACCGCGCCTGGTGCATTTGCCTGCAAGTAAATAAGGTTTATAATCGCAGCAAATGCTCTTATCTACGTTACAGGGCGTACGTGACTAACAGTGCACACGATACTAAAAACCTGACACTGATGACACTTTGCTTTTTAAATTCTTAACATTACCTTATATGGGAACTCCCTTCCCTTTTCCCTTCGCACTCTTCAAACATCGCAGTCTCCTTTAAAAATAATCTTTACTCTCACTTTCTATCCATACAAAATATTCGTAGTTGACCTCAATCCCATTCTATATTGTAGTAAAAAGCATTTAATCGTATGTATTCTATGTAAGGATAACCCTTTCAGTATGTATTTTGTGAAGTATATTATGTATGTATAGAATGTATTGTTGTTTATGTAGTTTAGTGTACCAATATTATAATAATATTTGTAACTATTAGTATAAATTAATGTATTATAATATTTCTCATTATCTAACATTTATTTATTAATTGGCACTCTGCCTGTAATTGGTTACATTTCACAAAGGTTAGCTGGTAGAAGATGCCTTAAGGCATAAAGGTCGCCTATGCGCTTAGTTTTAAGTTATTTAACTTGTGCAATAAATATTTATTATTATTATTATATGGTTATGTCGTCCCTCACTGTTTGAAACATTCAAATGAAGTGGTTTATGACAAAATTCACCTAACGATGGAAACAGCCTCAAGCCCTGGAACGTAAGTCAGTCTTCCCGTAATCCTCTGACAGTCACTACGTGGTTTCCCCACTGAATGATAACGAGCTAAATTGTATTAGTAACTTCGTAACAAATTATTTGTATATTTACAAGTTAACTATGTTTTCATGGTATATATATATTTGCTAACTGTGGTCGCCAGAATTAATTTACCGTTTTTGACCGTTTATCTGGTGAGGCTGGTTTTGTAGAGATGCACCTGGTATTCTTGAGTAGACTGGTTGGTGACTTACCCCAGATTTAAGCCAACTGAGCACTTGTTAAACACGCGACGACGTAGCGGGTGATTTATTTATTTATTAGATGCTCTTAACAAGATACAGTCATACAAAAATATAAACAGATACAAACAACTAAGATCTGGATTTCATCTTAAAATTTTAGCACACAGTTTGCAATTTTTACAACCAATCCAATAGTAAGGTTAGGAGGTGGTTTCTTAATGATATTCTGTCGCTGTTAGTTAAGCTTTTATCGCGGGCTTTGAGCGCGGCGACCGAATCAAGAAATTCCGTAACGAAAATAAAGCTAACACCCCCCACTCCGACCGGCACAGCGGTGCGGCGTTGAAACCCGTGCATCGTCTAACGTCGTTTCAGTTCGGCAGACTTCGGCACGGTGTTTGTGTGCTTGCGACTAGACGTATGCGTGTAGACTAGCTGCTAACTGCTCATAACTGATTCTATCTCTTTTAGACACTATTCTAGGTTAGACAGCGTGCTCTTTGGCCGCGTACACGAGTAATATACAAAACTTGAATTAATATCAAAGAAAAAAAATACTGCTTAAATAAAATAAATAAATAATTATAATTGCATAAGTTGATAAAAAATGCTATCAGCAGTCCCCGAGTGCCACACGTATTTTTATTTTGGTTTATTACAGCCCCTAGAATACAGCATCCTAGATCTCCTCCGTAGGAGATGGTTATTCGAATAACCGATCAGTGATTGTCGCTCTTATACGAATCTTAGACTATTTCAATTTTCTAAGAATATTGCTTTAAAGTGCTTTGTAGATTGGTTGGCATATTTTGGTAGTTTAGATTTACGAATGGTAGATAGTCTTTACACTTTCCGTAAAATGTATGCGACTGCATCGATATAATAATAATAAAGTAAAGTATGGTGGCTCGGTTGTAAGAAGGCGTTCCTTAAATTCTACAAAGGTCGGTTCAAATCCACCCGGCATCTACCAATGAGAAATACACTTTTCTTACGTACATTTGTCATAGACACTCTGAGAGCACGTTAAACCGTCGGTCCCGATTCCACTAATGCCAACTTGTGGGATCAAATAAATTGTCATAAAAAAAATATATACCATATCCTCGCCAAGCCGTCTGGCCAGCGTGGCTAGTGTAGGCCAAAATCTCCAGTTCTGGACGGTGCATCTCCAGCAGTAGAGGTCTAGGACGCTGTGTTCTAGGGGCTGTAATGAAAATGAAAATTATCAAGACCGTTTCCCTTTCAGGGTGGTCAGATGCCACGCTTATAAAGTAGGGGATTTCGATAGATAGATAGATAAATTCTTTATTGCACAGAAAATAAAACATTTTACAGTACATAGGCGAGCTTAATGTGTAAAAACATTATCTAACAGCTAACCTTTAGGAGAAGTGAGCAGGGATTGTGGGTGCATGACCACTAATGTTTGACAATGAGTTTTATTGAGAAAACTACAGAAATAAATAATAATAATAAAGTACTTATTAATATGGTATTTATCTACCGATATATACATACATAAATAACACATTTACTACATATTATATAATAAATAAGTAATATATATATATATATATGTACAAATAATACATACAATAATATACGATTAAACTTTTTAAACTTTCGCGCATATTCATAATAGTTTTTATAATTTTAACGCGTCTTTACGCGATTTACCTTAGAGACATATTTCTCCCGACGTTTCAGCCAAGTTGCATTGGCCGTGGTCACGGGTCGACTGAAGCTATGCGGTGTAGTCTCGTACATACTGGGCGGTAGATGTAAACCTACCCACTTATCACTTTTAAAAGTTTTTAGAAATCACGACACACGACACTTATGTATGTACGAGACTACACCGCATAGCTTCAGTCGACCCGTGACCACGACCAATGCAACTTGGCTGAAACGTCGGGAGAAATATGTCTCCAAGATAAATCGCGTAAAGACCCGTTAAAATTATAAAAACTAATAATTATATACGATTATTAATATAGATTCTTAACAAACGTTGTTTGTTTCTATCAATAGAATCACATATTAGTCTAACATAAAGTCACCCAGTATTTAATGTATTCATTGATGTGAATAAACTATGATGGCATGGATTGAAAAAGTTGGCTAAACGTATTTAAAACAAGCGTATTTTCTGACCACCTAAAGGATACGGTCTTGATGATCATACTTGATTTTAAAATAATATTAATGAATTAATCCTAGCTAACCAATCCCGTGGCAGAGGAAGGTATATTGAAATGTTTAAAGTGGATTATTTACTTCTTTGTAACCGGTCGTAAGCCAAAGTAGTTTGTCTCCTTATCTAATCCATGTTATTACAAAAAGCTTGTTGTTTTTTCACCTAAAACCACAAACATAGTAAAAACAATCCTAAAATTATACGACTCGCGACACAAATAGAATAAAATATTTTACGACAGAGTGAATAAAGTGTCGTAAATAAATGCACAAATAACATAGACTAATATGTGTAATTACCAGGCAAAATACCAAGGTTTTTTTTATTAAATCACGTGACAGAATCACCAATAGAATAATTCTTCGTTTTTTTAAATTTATTTTTTATTATTATTACCCTAAACATTATGAACCATACTGTCATACTATATCTGTCATAAAACATTACAGTATTTAGTTAATACGTTTTATGATCAGATAATTTTCCAGAATCCTAACAGTTACCGAGTTATCTTTTCTTTTCATGTTATTTTTTATATATTTTATTATGTATGGTGCGGTGGTGGCTCGGTTGTAAGAACGCGTTCCTTAAATCCTACAAAGGTCGGTTCAAACCCACCCGGCATGTACCAATGAGAAATACACTTTTCTTACTTACGTTTGTCAAAGATTTACAACACCACCGTTCCCGTACCTCGGAGAGCACGTTAAGCTGTCCGCCCCGGTTCCACTAATACCAACTTGTGGAATCGTTAATAAATTGTCATTCAAAATTGACATCATACCCTCGCCAAGCCGCCTGGCCAGCGTGGCGAATGTAGTCAAAATTCTCCAGATTTATGTTCTGGAAGGCCAATCACCAACAGTGGAGGTCTAGGACACTGTGTTCTAGGGGTTGTACCTAATGAAAAATTATGTGTTAGATTTACATCAATGTATTATGTATGAAGTTATAAAATGAACATTACATATTCCTTTATTGGACACCTTATTTAAGTAAAATGGTTAAGTCGTTATCAAGAAACACCTATTTATAGAACGGGTCGGCTGCCATCTTTTCTACGTCACAGCTCCCTTCAAAAGAAATAATAGTTCAGTAAAACATACCAAACAAACACATACAAGAAGTCTGTATGGGGGAGATAAGTCAAATGTTTTTTTTTAACTTATTTGTTTTTTTTTTAAGTAAGTAGGTAAGTTAAATATCATATTTAATTAAATAATAATTACAAACAATCTATAAATAAAAAAATGTCCTCTAGATACGTCCCATTAGAGATAGTTCCAAGAAGACTGGCAACGTTTTCCCTTTGTATAGCGACGCTAATACGTTGGCAAAATTAATTGCCAAAATTAATTTCCTGTCTTTATGTTTCTCCGTTAACTGTATAGACAACGTCTTGGCCAAGCGCTTTGCTGATCCATGATCCATCGTCTCGACACTAAATGGCGCAAACTCTGAACCGAGGCTTTTGTACAGCTTGCGGTTCTCAGCAAAAACCTCCGCACTACGCACGCTGGACGAGGTTGCCTGAATGTGAGATGGGGCTAAAGTGTCCTTATCTCTGTTGCATCTCACACCTGATGAACTGCCAACTGACTGATCAACGGTCATGCCGTCGGGTCTCTTGCCAACGCTCCGCTTAATCCCAGATGCTTCTAGGATCGAGGGATTGGGTCTACCAAACTTTGACAGTTGATAACGGCTATTTTGTTGAAGCCACATCTGCTCAATCAATTGTTATTTATTTAGTCTGTTTTGCCAAATCCCCGTGGACGGATATTGCATTTAAAAGCACTTGCAAATATTACAATTGTTCTATCAAAATGGGTGTTAGGTTTGGGTAGCGTCGCCGGTTTCCATAATCGTCCTACCGAGAGAACTATTTGCAATGTAGCAAATAAATTTAAGTCCACTGGTTCAGTAAACGATCAACCAATACCTGTACCTCAAGGAAACGTAAGATCTGCCGAAAACATTGCCTATGAGGGTGTGTAGGATAATCCGAGGCAGTCGATTTCGCGTCACTCACAAGAACTCGGCCTTATTTATGAGCCAGAGTAAAGAAAATTAGACATTTCGGATGCGCTCTAGCGAGAGAAGCCATGGTGGACATTTGAGCGATGTTATATTCCACATATAATGGCATCAGTAGGTCTTTTAAAGGAATAAAAAAAATGATGATATCTTATACACACTTTTGTTTTATTTAAATTTAAAGATAGGAAGTACTTAATGAAAGACCCTTTATTATACAAGTTATATTTGATTTTAGGTTCGGTCCCTTAGTATTAGTCAATTGCAAATAAACTATATCATTATCTCTTAGAATCACCGAGGTCTGTGTTAACAGAAGGCAGGAGTTGAAGATATAAAAACCGAATAAAACGAAAGTCTTTCTCAATTAAGTTAATTAGGTTTAGTCGCCGACTGACTCTCACATCGATAGACTGTACTCAGGTAATTTAGAAAAAGCTCGGCAACTATAATATTAAATAATAATAATATTATTTTTAAATATTACAAAGTTTCAAAATGTATGATTAGTAAAATCTATGATCAAAATTTTGGTATGCGCCATATGATTGGTAGTTAGCTTGTCACTTGGTTATTTTAGCCAATGACGTACCCATTGACATTGACGTGCATACGGTAAACATATCTAAAGATAATCATCCTTTCTGGAACTGGCCGATAATCTCGTGTTTTGCTTGATCCGGCGTTGTCTATAAATAGATAATAATAAATAGTGTTCAACGATAAAAACCTTCAGATTGCCATATGTCATGTTTATTTAATCACGTGGACGTCATGTCCAACCCTCAGTTAAAAGGAACATCTCATTAATTTGTGATTTTTCTCAATTCTGGTACGCTAGAGATTTGGACAAACTTGCAACTTGTCATGATGGGCTAATAGTAAATTCTCTATATGTGAATCCGCTTCTTAAAAAAAAGGTGGTCAGGGGATGGTAATTTGCCCAGTCTGCTGGAGCGGGGAGGTTCACGTGCCAATAAACCCAGTGTATTCATAGGTTTTGGGATCAGGTACGAATTGCTGTCTTGCCCAGTCAAGCCGGCATAGTGTTAGGGACTCATGCCAATCATGAGTGTCTGATTCCTGTCTGATGTCTGATGATGATTCTTTACTTCTACTTTTTTAATACACATAAACCAGTTATTATTTCAGGTTTCCAAATGTTTTAAAATGTTATAAGCTATACCTAAATTAGTTCTATAGATGTAAGCCTAAGTCGTCGCCAAGGTCTTTCATGAGAGGGCTTTCGATTGACTACGATCTTTTTATTATCCTATGAATGGGAATTACGAATTAGTTAAAGAATAAAGAAAATCGTTCCTCATCTATTATGTTTCCAAAATCGAGTGCTACGTCTGTCTCTCACTTAAATAACACAAAAGTTGTCTTGTATAAGTACATTTTCAATCACGGCTGGTTGTGTAGTTATGGTGTCAAAATGTTGACCATGGATTATTTTACTCCTCCTTTCTGCGCTGGTACGCTGGAGACATCGACGAGCTTGCCACTTGTCATGATTGGCCTATAGTAAAGTTCGCTAAATGTGAATTCGCTTATTTATAAGTGTGATTTCTGATTACGCCAAAAGGGAAACGGTCGTGATGATACTTTACTTTACTTTTTCTGCGACCTCCCAGGAGCTACTATGGGATATCAGATATACCATCATTTTTAACTAAAATACTGTCATAAACAAGTTTTTGCTTAAAACTAGGTACTTAAAATTAAGTCGTGGCTATAAAGAGTCCCTGTCAGTGTCATATGCCTTGTAGTTTAGAAAGCGTCGCCCCTCATGAATAATAATAATAAATTCTGTATACCTGGACTTATTTCACTTTAGTATAATAATAATAAAATTCTTTATTGCACACAAAATATACAATATAAGTGTTGTACATAAGCGAGCATATTATTTTATTTATTTATTTATTTAAAAACTTTATTGCACTATGTACAAAGGCAGACTTAATGCCGCTAGGCATTCACTGACAGCCAAACCTTTAGGACATTTAGACAGTATAGATGGTAGGTGCAATATTAAGTAAGTCCATATATATCCATATATACATACCAATATTTACTTACTATTACATAACACGTACATAAATAAATTATATATATATATAAATATACTATATACACATAATAAATATACAAATAAACCACTTAAACGATGAGGGAAGTAATATAGAAATAATGATGTGGTTACTACGATGAAGGTATTATCTACCAGCTAACCTTTGGGAGAGTGAGAGATTAATATTTATTTATTTATTTAAAAACTTTATTGCACTATGTACAAAGGCGGACTTAATGCCGCTAGGCATTCTCTGACAGCCAAACCTTTAGGATATTTATACAGTATAGATGGTAGGTGCAATCATTAATTAACTTATTCTTAACAGTATTAATACATACATAACAATATTACATACTAATACATATACCTATTATGGGTGCAGAGTGTGAAAATGGAAATAATACAGTAAAAACCATAATAAAATATTTATTAAGTTTAGGAAATGAACTACTTGTTAGGTCTACGTTTATTGGTTACCGCATCTCTTAAGTCTCTATCATTGCTGAAAACCTTAATCTGCGCAAATACGCCAACCTCGATACAGGTTACGAGTTTGCGCCGTTTGGGGTCGAGACAATCGGACATAGACCATGGGGACCTTAGCCAAGCGCCTAAAAAGAAGTTGTCCAAACGGTTGACGAAGAATTCTGGAAACAGGAATTAATCTGGCAATTATTTCTGCCCACTTATTAAAGCATATTTTTTATTCATAGATAGTCTATTATGCAATTAAGAAATCCTTCCAGCAAGTTAACCCCAACACGTTTATAAAATTATATAAAACATACATAAGACCATTATTGGAATATGGTTTTCAAGTATGGAATCCATACTTCAAGAAAGATATAGAAATTTTCGAAAGAGTACAGAGGCGGGCAACTAAACTTCCACACTGCTTGAGGAAGAAGTCATATGACCAGAGGCTTAAATATTTGAAGCTTACAAGTCTCAGGGATCGCAGAATGAGGGGAGATATAATTAAGACCTTTAAAATTTTAACAGGAAGGTATAACTGCCCTCACCTAGCCAAAATGTTTAGGTTTAACACAATGATATTTCCCCGTCGTGACCACGGAATGAAGCTAATGAGAAAATCCAGCAATACAAATATAGGATATCACTTCATGAATAACAGAGTTGTAAATATGTGGAACAAAATACCATAAGTCCTCAACTGTAAACACTTTTAAAAACAAACTGGACAAGTGGCTAGTGACAATCGAAATAGACTGGTGATTACTGACAATTTAATAAACTTTACACCAGTGCTTGATATAGGCATTCTATAAGGTTTCATCATCATTATCATTACAACTGTTGAACACAGAGACCTAGACCTTCACTGTTGGAGATGGGCCTTCCATAATTTTGTGGAGAATTTGACTTACACTCGCCACGCTGCTGGCCAGACGGGTTGGCGACGGTAATATATAAGGTTAGTTAAAGGATATTTCAATGTATTTATTTTAACAAATAGTTTGTAATTATTATTTAAATTAACGTAATTTATAAGTCTTAATCGTATTGTGAAACGACAGAGGCAAAATGATTAATTCAAATGTCGAAAACTCATAAAATTTCCAAGTCTCGTTACGCTAGGAAAATTTTATGCATTCCAAATGCAGTGGCACCGGTAAGTTGTGAAAGAACCGGATTCACGGTAGCATGGGGGCTTGAGTCTCAGAGCGCCTGTGTCTTGTTAGACCAGAAGCTTCCAAAGCACAGAATAGGAAAAAAATCTGAATTTATTATACTATTGCCGGCGGATTGAGCGGTGATCGCTCGGTTGCAACAACTGTTTCCTTTAAATCCGAAAAAGGTCGGTTCGAAACTTGAACTTTTTGAACATTCGCGCAAATTCAAAATAGTTTTTATAATCTTAACAGATCTACGGGATTTTCTTAGAGATAAGTAGGTAAGTTTATAATTACCTCCCATTATGTACGAGACTACACCGAGAAGCTCCATTCGACGAAGTCGAGTTAAATATCTCTCTAAAAATAATGTGACAAGTGACAGAGAACGGTTGGCACGCGAATGATGCCTACCGAATTAAATCTGCCCAATAACTATGCAAAAAGTACCAGGCACTGTTCTACTTGTTTTTTCTTGTTCTATGTTCATATTATTTTGTACCTACTCGTATTTCAGATCGAAAGTAGAAAACAACCAAGCGAATTATAAATATTCAAATAGAAGACATATTTTATTTTTATATACTACTACGACATGTGACCTGGCCCTCGCCCCCGCCTGATGGTAAGTGGCCTGCAAGGTCCATTAATGTTAGCAACTGAAATCAAATACTAACTGACATCAGTCTCTAATACTATGCCGGCTTGACTAGATGCATTTTCACACTTCGCTTGAAGGACTCAAAGTTATAGGAAAGTGCAAACACAGAGGCTGGAAGAGCATTCCACATATTTATTGTGCGACAGATGTATGAGTCCCAAAATTAAAAATTAAAAAAAATAGGTAAAGAAGCTTTGTTTTTTACAAATAAACCTAAGTTAAAAAAAATTGTTTTTTATTTAGTATCAAATAAAACTAATTGGAAGATGTCTTTTATTTGAATACTAGCTGACCCGGCGAACTTCGTACCGCATGACAGTCAATGAATGTCGTGTTACTTATTAGCTGAACTAATTTAATGATTTTATGCAAGTAATACAATGAATATAAAATAAATATTATGTTAAGATAGGAACACAATAAATTTTTATTTTTTTATTTAATTTAACAATTTAATGAAGTAATATACAAACAGTATAAAATAATTACAATATAAATTAAAACTACTTAAAAGTAAAAATTAAAATAAATATAAACTAAACCTAATAAAAAGTAAACTATAAGTAAAAAATGTCCTCTAGAGACGACCCTTCAGTGATAGTCCCCAGAAGACTGGCAACATTTCCCCTCTGTATAGCTAAGCTAATACGTTGGCAGAAATAATTGCCAGCTTTCCTGTCTCCAGACTTTTCCGTTAGCCGTTTGGACAACTCCTTGGCCAGACGCTTGGCTGAGTGTCCCCATGGGCCCATCGTCTCGACCCCAAACGGCGCAAATTCGTAACCTGTACTGAGGTTGGCGTATTTGCGCAGCTTGAGGTTCTCAGCAGAAACCGCCGTACTTCCCGCGCTTGACGAGGTCGCTTGGATGTGTGATGGGGCTAATGTGTCTACACATGTCGCATCCCACACCAGGGACCTGCCAAGTTTCCACGGCCCAACGGTCATGCCGTCGGGTCTTTTGCCATCGCTCCGCGCAATCCCAGAGGGTTCTAGGATCGCGGGTACTCCAGCAGTGACAAAAGCCCTTCGAATGATGTCGTTTAAAGCAGCGTGACGAGGAATGCGGCCAGCACTTCTAGCGCAAGAAAGCCCATGGTGTCCGAGATGTTCCACGGGCTCTCCACACCGACACTGGTGTGGGTGGACAGTCCGGGCTCCGAGACGAAGGCACACCGCCATTGTCAGTGTATTTCGATCAAGGAGTGTGCCAACCGATGCTGAGGGAAAAGCCTGCAACCAGAGACCCGACTCCCTAGTGGAAACGGCCATGAGGCGAGCCCGCTCTCTCGTGTTACTGGAAGATAAAATATCGTCCAGTACCAGTTTGCAGAGCGGCTCGTCCCATAGTCGTTGAAATTTTGTTAAATTTGGAACAGATTTATTGGGGCATGCTACTGACCAGGCATCTCTGGCATCTGACAAGTACGACGGCTCAACGGAACCCAAGGATGGGTTTGTGATTAAATATATATATATAAAATAAATATATATATACAATAAATATATATAAAAGTACAAAAATTAACAATATTAATAGGTTTAATTTTCTTCATGAAGCCTTGTGATTTACGACATTTTTTTTTTTTTTGGCGCAAGTTCAGAAGAAATACTTGTAAAGCAGATGGTTTGCCGACACGTGAACATGCCAAGTACAACTGACCAAAAAACTCTACAAAGACATCAGTTAATTGATTCGCATTGTTTCGTGGCCGAAGTGGATTACGGCTCCGTTGGGAAATATTAGATCTCCTTGGTCGCGGCATTATTAATAATAATAATACTCATACAAAACAATTGTCAAAACGAATCACAGACAATTTAAGGCAACGTATGGGACCAATTGATTTGACAGTTGTTGTTTTTTTTTTTAATATATCGTTTGTTCTAAATTGAGTTTCGCAATATGTGCAGATTGCATCATCGTAATTAAAATAAGCAATCTACACAATAAAAAAATTGAATTTGAATTTTAAATTTAAAGGAGCTTGATATAAATTTCTGAACGCACCCATATATATTTGACAACTAACATTGTTTGACAGGTACGAAACCCACGAACTATTTGTATGGGAAAATGTTTTTTTCTTTTATTTAATTTTTTTCTTCAATTTTATTCATATTTATTCTGCTATTCCAACAAATTAAAAACCGTGAAAATTTCTCCAACCTAGACCGAAACGGTTTAATAAAAGTGTATTTTTCATTGGTACTTGCCGGGATTCGAACCGAACTTCGCGTGCCACCACCGTTAATCATTTAAGACTTTACACGTGTTTTATTGTGGTAATGCATACGCAACTATGTTTACGCAAAACTTCAGTCAAACATAGAGTATATTACTAGGTTTTTAAATTAGACAGCTAAAGGTGATAAAGGTATTAAGCCGGCGACATCCGAGTCTCAGATGTGACACAGAATGAGATTGCTTCAAATTTAACGCCACATTTTTCACTATTGCCTTTGTAGACTAGAAGTTACATATGTAATTTTAAATATTAAGTTATTTGCTTCGATTCCTAGTAGACAATTCCTGAGCTCGACACTTGCACATTCATTCCAATATTGCGACACTAACGGCCAGTTGCAGAAAGGCTGATAATCTTATAATAATATCAATATACTAAATACTAATAATACATTATTTAAATGGTATCATATGTATTATTAGTATTTAGTAATTGTAATTATATGTATATAGATTTATTTATTATTATTATATATAAATATTTGCACCTACCTTACATTTGAAATGGTCCACGCTGTACCTAAGGTTGGCTGTCAGATAATGTCTAGCGGCATTAAGTCCGCTCCTTGTATAACGTGCAATAAAGTATTAATTCAATAAATAATAAATACACATTATTATTCATAAACATATACGAGGGCGTTCAAAATATTCTCGGTATTGATACGTTACAACCTCTTTTATATATATATTTGTTACTGGCCGCTAAGATTCATCCATTGACATTAAAAAAAAGTAAAATTGGAACCGAGATGTTCTTTTGTTTTTCTGCAATTGCCGAACAAACATGAACACCATGAGCGAATTAACAATTTTAACGAAATTAGAGCACCGATCCGTCATAAAATTCTTGACAAAACAGGGTAAAAATCAAAAAACCATAAAAGAGGAAATGGATTGTGTTTACCGTGAGTCTGCTCCTTCTTTATCTACTATTCAAAAATGGTCAAGCGAATTTAAGCGTGGAAGGGAGAGTATTAAAGATGACCCTAGACCTGGCCGGCCTGTAGTGGCTACCTCACAAGAAAATATTGATAAAGTGGAAAAACTTATATTGGAAGACGGCCGAGTGAAGGTAAAATCTATAGCTCAAGTAACCAATCTCTCTATTGGTACCGTACATGACATTATACATGACCATCTTAATATGTCAAAAGTAAGTGCAAGATGGGTTCCGCGAATGCTGACGCTTCTTCAAAAGGATATGCGTGTGGCTTGCTGTTCAGATTTTATCGACCTGTGTGGTGAAAATCCCGATGAGGTGCTGCAAAAAATAGTTACTGGAGATGAAACCTGGGTTCATCATTATGACCCAGAGAGCAAACAGGAGTCCATGCAGTGGCACATTAAGGGTTCAGCTCATCCCAAGAAGTTCAAGGTAATCCCGTCAGCTGGCAAGGTCATGGCCACAATATTTTGGGATTGTGAAGGAGTTTTGCTTATCGATTATAAAGAAAAAGGTGTAAATATCACAGGGCAGTACTACGCTAACGTTATACGTCAATTAAGAGATGCGATCAAAGAAAAGAGGCGAGGAAAGTTAACCAAAGGTGTTCTGCTTCTGCATGACAACGCCCCTGTCCATACTGCTCATATTGCCAAGGCAGCTATTGTTGAATGTGGGTTTGAAACTGTTACTCATCCACCCTATAGTCCGGACTTAGCCCCAAGCGACTTCTTTTTGTTTCCCAATCTTAAAAAGGATCTGCGTGGAAATAAATTTTCTGACGATGAAGCGTTGAAGACGGCCGTGGAGGAGCATTTTTACACCAAAGATAAAAAATATTTTTATGAGGGATTAAAAAAAATAATTGATCGATCTTATAAGTGTATGAACATAGGGGGGGAGTATATTGAAAAATAAAAATATCAAACTTTTCGTACTTGTTTGTTTTTATCCACATACCGAGAATATTTTGAACGCCCCTCGTATATATACTATTTACTAACGCTGTCAGGAGCTAATTAAGAAATGTTCATGGTCATTTTTTTTTTATACTAGCACGATATGTGACCTTGCGCCCTCCTGATGTTAAGTGACGCGCGAGGTCCATAAATGTTAGCAACTGGAATTAGACACTCATGACTGACATCAATCCCTAACACTATGCCGGCTTGACTGGGCTTCAATTCGAGCCTGATCCCGAAACGTGTGGATACACTTTACTGGGTTTATCGGCACGAACGGTGGATACTTTCCCGCCCCGGCAGACTGGGGAAATAACCACCATCAGTCTGCCTACCTCTAAATTCATAAATTAATAAATTCATAAACCTCGTTTGGTGTATTCACAGAGTTTAAAAAAAATGACCTGGTATTAGCTAGCCTTATGTTGATAGATAGTTCCAGCAACTTGTGGAATCATTAATATTATTATGTGTATTTATAAAAAAATGTAATCAGACCCTCGCCAACTTGTCTGGTCAGCGTCGTGTATATAAGACAGTAGCAGTGGAGTTCTATGTGTTTTACGGGCTGTAATGTGGGAGCTGTTGGATACCAAAGGAATAAAGGAAATAAACAGCATTTATATTACAGTCGTGAAGATACTTGAATATTTCCCTATTTCCATTAGATGCAGTTCATAGTGTAGCAATGTACCTATCTCTACATATCTAGTTTCAGTGGGTCTTGGAATTACTTTGTCATGCTTGACATTCTTATAAAAAATATTTTTATTGAAGTAAGTTCCGTGGAAATTAAATACTCCAAAAGACCACATATACATTAAGTCGAAGAAATATTATGAGCTTACAGAAGAAATGATCAGGAACGAGTCGAAGAACAAGTTCAGGTTTACGCAGTGGAAGTGAAAATCTTTGCACCACTTGCTGAAAGAATTGGGCCTAAGCCTGCCGTCAATACATTTATGGAAGGAGCATCCAAGATGGCATTAACGAAAAGGAGCAGAATGGTAGATGGTGAGCGTCTTGTTGCGCTTTAAAATTAAAAAAATGAGGCCTCCTTTTTAGGAGAGACAGAGGAGGACTCTTGTTGCCAAGAGCAATATGTTGGCTCGAATGTTTGGACTTTGTTAAAAACAAGGACAAATAAACAGAGTGTGTTTGTTGCCTATTTTAGTTAACCTGAAGGTGTAGTGCGTCTGGTATGTTTGCTAAGAATAAAGTCGACGACTTCTGTGCCATAGTTTAAATAAGATAAATAAATAAATATTTCCAGACAGGCCACACAGCGCCATCTAGTTGCCGTGGTAAGCTACGAGGCTTGTGTTACGGAAACTAGATGGTTGATAAACTACATATTATATTTTTTTTTGTAAATATATACATATTATACATATAAACACCCAGACCGAGACAAATTATACAATGTAGGTACAACTTGCCCCCGGTGGGAATCGAACCCACGACCTCCCGAGTTCACGGCAACGTTTGTTACCACTAGACCACGGAGGCGGTCATTTGCAAACGGCGGCGTGCCTTTTTTGTGGACCGACTAAGACAGTTTGATACGCAATAATTGTAATTCGCGACACATGCTGAGCTTAGGGCCCGTTCATTGCTGCAGGAATTACGGTGTGAATTGTAGTGCAGCGCGCCTCGATGGTTGCCTGGTGGTGCTCGGGATGTGGCAGTGGATGTGGGGGCGGCCAATTCCATATTTTAATATTAAGTCATGGTCCGTGCCACCCCATATCCTATGCGCGGCTATATCCTGGAGTACTGTTGGGTGCCTGTCGGGGCGCGTTGTGCTGCATATCCTAATCTTGTGTAAATTGTATCTGTATTGCGATGAATAAACGTATTTCTTTCTTTCTTTCTTTCTTTCAATAATTAAGACTATTTTTGACATAGTTTGATCTTATAGAATATTAATTTATTTAGAATTATTATTGTAAATTAATTATGGGTTTCTAAATCATCATCATCAGCCTGTGTCTCTCCACTGCTGGATACTAGGCCTCCTCCAAGGCTTGCTATTTCATACGATCTTCCGCCACCCTCATCCAGCCCCCACCAGCGACCTTTTTCAGGTCATCCGTCCATCTGGCTGGGGGTCGTCCCACTCTGCGTCTTCCCGTACGTGGTCTCCATTCCAGAACCCGTCTATTCCAACTGTCATCGGTTCTGCGACAGACGTGTCCGGCCCATTGCCACTTTAGCTTACAAATTTTGAAGGCTATGTCGATAACCTTGGTTCTTTGATGGATGTCCACGTTTCGGACTTTATCCATTAAAGAAATACTGAGCATAGCTCTCTCGATAGCTCGCTGAGTGACCTTGTGGACCAGACCTACTGTCAGTATCCACGTCTCTGCTCCGTACGACAATACTGGAACAACACATTGGTTGAAGACTTTCATCTGATAATAAGATGTGGCGAAATTCCCTAATGCTGCCCATCCTCTAGGTTTCCAAATGCTTGAGATAAAATATATATATGTTTTTTAAACTAGCCTATTGTCGGTCACAAACTCGAGTTACCATTCTTCTCACCTCTCTTTCTCACACATGATGGACCCGGCATGGTGAAACCATAGCAATTTGTCTTCTTTCTAAGATGTAAAGAATATTTTTGTTTTACTTAAATATTCTGTTACCTGTCCGAATGTTAATTAATTTATTTATTTGTGACTCTTACGACCGCCCTCTCAGTTCTTCTCAGAATAATCAACTCATAATCCCGTCTCATTGTTCCAGCAGATATTCAGATTCGTTCACTGTGTCACCCGCTCGCCAATGGAACAGGCTCGCACTGACAATCAGACAGACTCCCTCTGTTCATATTTTTAAACGTTTACTTATCACCTGCTTTCTAAACAAGCAAAACAGTGTTTTTTAAATCAATACATACATTACATTTTATTTTTGTTATCATTTTTATTTTGAAGATTTATCATTTAGTGTGTAGGCTTATTTTTTGTATTCTATAGTTATATTTATGTATTTACATATTTATTCTTATTATATGTATTATTAGTATCTAGTTTATCGTAAAAAAATTGCACTCATACATAGTTTTTCCACACTCCCAAAGGTTGGTTGTTAGAAAATGCCTGGTCATTAAGCCCGTCTATGTACAATTTTAGTGCAATAAAGTATTTAAAATAAAAAAGGAATAAATTTCTTATGAATAAAGTAAAATTTGCATTAATATTGTATTTGTAGCAATTTTGAAAAGGAATTAATCGATAACTGTGATTGAAACCAGTGGGGCTATAGCGTATCCTGTAGACTATTGTATTTAATAGCTGTAAATTATTGCTTGTGCATTTTACACTATTTGACAAAACAACTTCAAAACTTAATAAAACATAAATTTACTTTCGTTGACTAGACATCAAGTGTTTTAGTCAAACCCATTCAAGTCGCCATAGCGTTAGCGACTGATGTTAGTCATGAGTATCAGATCCCAGTTGCAAACATTTATGGACCTTGCGCGCCATTTACCATAAAGGCGCTAGTATAAAAAAAAAATAGTTTTGTCTTGTTTCGTTTTATTTCATTTAAGTGTTTATTTTTATACTAGCACGACATGTGACCTTGCGTCCACTTGAAGGTAAGTGGCGTGCAAGGTCAATGAATGTTAGCAACTGAAATCATACACTCATGACTCAGTCCCCAACACTATGCCGACTTGACTAGATTAATTTTCACACTTCGCTTGAAGGACTCCAAGTTATAGGAAAGTGGAAACACAGAAACTGGAAGGCATTACACATTTTTATTGTGCGACAGATGTATGAGTCCCAAATTTATAGGTACGCGAAGGGATGGTGACTACGGTATGTGGGTGCATATTCTGACCTGTGTGTGTGGTTCAGTTGCGTAATGGAGAGGAAGAAGTTAGGTTATAGAGTTGTTCCAAGCATTCACCATAGTATAGCCGGTTAGAACACGCTCAGAGAAGCCACATCTCAGTGAAGCTGTAAGGATCCGAGAGTTCCAGATATAGTGGCATCGTCTACAATTCGAACAGCTCGCCTCTGTAGGACATTGAGAGCATCTGTGTGGTACTTGGCGGAACCATTCCAAACATGAGAACAGTATTCTACGCATATTCTGATCTGTGCTGTGTACAGAAACAGTCTAATTGAAGGCGAAAAAGACCGCTTTACCTTGTTCAGGGGGAGTAAGGGGAGAACGGTACCCACATCTTAACCGGCCCAACTGTCAACCTCACCTGCACGTGGTACTCTCTGCTAGACAACGGACGAGGCTCTGACGACCGAGCCATGGCGGTATAACCATAACCCTAATCGGGAAACCGGTTGGAAGAGGCTACAGAGAGCCTTGGGGTCATATAGGTCCTAAAAGTTCTGGTGCAGAAGGTAAGGGGAAACCACTGCACTACTATCCCAAGTCGTCATGAAAGTACACGTATCGCGGCGTGGAGATACATCCATTGAGCGCCTTGTAGTTCAGGGAAAAGTCGATGGCAAGAGAATGCGTGGTAGGTCTCCGATGAGATGGACTGACCAGGTTAAAGCAGCAATGGATCACCTCCTACATGAGTGCTCCAGGAAGGCTGCAGTTCGAGACGAGTGGCGACGACTTGTTAAGCGTGCCACTGACACTCAAGTGACGACCACGACCACTCTGCCAAGAGTGTAGCGACTAAGAAGAAGAAGACCTTGTTCAGTATTCCGAGCTTTATTGACGCTGTTTTAGTTATGCTCTCAATGTAGCGGTGGTTAAGGTCTGAACTCATTTCCACCCCGAGTGACCTTACCCCCATGGTAAGTGGCGCGCGAGGTCTATTAATGTTAGCAACTGGAATCAGACACTCATGACTGACATCAGTCTCTAACACTATGCCGGCTTGACTAAACATGACGGCAATTCAAGCCTGATCCCGAAACAAGTAGATACACTTTACTCAGTTTATCGGCACGAACGGTGGATAATTCTCCGCCCCGGCAGACTGGACACATTACCACCATCAGTCTGCCTACCACCTATTGTATAGTATATATCTTAATATTTATTTTAGACATATAATATTATTTAGATATAAGGTATCGCTTTAATTCTCATGGGCTTCTTGCCCCGTCTTTCACAATACAATATTAGTAGATATAAAATGGATCGGTAAGTAGGTGCCGATCGCTGTTACATAATAGCCCTCCAGTAATTTAGTTTGGGCTGTCGTCGTCACTGCCAGCAAGGAAACTAATGAATTTTATTGGACGCTCACATAAATTGGTTTCTTCAAACGATTCTTTTGACGTCATTTTATTGGGAAATGCAAGCGTTTTCATCTTTAGTTAAACGGTTTAAAACGATTTACCGTGTATTTTTATTTAGGTAATACCTTAGAGCTTGCAATTATTGACACACACTATTTATTAAAAACTCAACAATATTTAATAAGTATAACACTAGGTACGCTAAGAGTCTAATCTCTGAAATCATACCGAAGAGCAAAGTTGTTGACAACAAATCGAACAATATAGCAATAAAATTGTACAATAAACTATCTACTACATTTCTAGATTTTTTTTTTAAAAACTTTATTGCACTATGTACAAAGGGCGGGCTTAATGCCGCTAGGCATTCTCTAGCAGCCAACCTTTGGGACAATACAGAGAATTTTGATTAGGAGGTAGGTGCAAAGGGGTCAAATATGAAACTTAATTTAAAGGAAAAATAAAATAAACTTATTCTATGATATCATAATACATATTAATATATCGTTTTTTTTATTTAAATAAATAATAATAAATAAATATTTCCAAACAGGTCACACAGCGCCATCTAGTTTCCGTGGTAAGCTACAAGGCTTGTGTTACGGAAACTAGATGGTTGTATAATAATTATATAAACTAGTTAATTTTTAATTGCATGCATTTCTTCTTACTTACTGCATGTTTTCTTACTTCAACTTCAAGGTATTCTGGAGAAAAAAACCAATAAGAGTCCTTTCTGAAGACCAATTTTCCTATAAAACCCATTTCTGATTCCGGAGCAATGCTGTGAAGATGCAGTTTGATACTGCTGAACGGGGGCCAATGGTAGCCAATCAATAATACATATACTACACACTATACATATTTACACATAAATATACTACATACTATATATCTTACATACGCAGAATTGCCTACAATTAAATTTTAAAAAGTAATTTACGTTTGTTTGTGCGAGTTTTGTTTTTATTCTACAAATGACTTCCTATATAAAAAAATAAAATCAAATATTGACATTGTATAGCTATTAAGATTTAAGTTTTGACAATACATAAATTCCCTGACATAAGTACCCTTTAATGTACTCATTATATGGTGCTGACATCCAGTAATATCTACATTGCATGTTGAGGCTCAGTAAGACATTATCACAAAGCCTATATAATATATAAAATGGTAATATTAATTTATTACTGTTGTAAAATATTAGGTTAGGTAAGGGGTATTATACACGAGTGTTTTAATACCTAGTTATGTGCAGTTTCATACACTAGTTTATCTACTCTCATACATTGGGATTAAACCTACTAAATAAAAGATAAAAGTTAAAAGAGTAAGAATTTTAAGCAAGAATAAAAAAAAACACCAAATGCTATATAACAAAAAGTATTGAATGGCGCAAATTTTTTTTTTTTTTTTTTTTAAATGCGGGCGCTGCCATAGACAAGTAAAAATTGGAATCGAAACTTTTTTGTAATGGAACCTCTGCCTTAAAAAAAATAAGTGTTATATAATATGTATGATTCTATTTTTAAAATGAAATATAACATTATTTTGTTAGAGAAAAAGTGTTATAACGTGATTCTATTTTTAAATTTCAGCAGTATGTTTATGAAGTATGTCAATATAAATTCGTTTTGAAGTTTGTAATTCACATTTTACGATATGAGAGTAGATAAAGAATTTGAATTTGCTGTAGGATAGTTTTCGGATGTCGATATGGATCTGTAGTTATTGGGATTGTTTTAAAACGATTAGTCAGCAACTTTGAATATGACATAATAGTGGGGGTTTTTTACGCCTTTTTACATCCTTGACGTATGTCGGTGTCGCTGGCTCGTTTTAAACAAAGAAAACGAGACAGAGGACTCTTAAGATTTCTGCGACAACAAATTCGCAGCCACTATAATAAAAGTACCCGCACGGTTAATCCTTGAATTGTTAAGAAATTATAAATATATTTCTAGGTAACGTAAAGTACGTCTAAGCATAAAAATAAAAATTATGCGGGTATTATCACAAACTTTTTGCTATCCGGCTACCATACCTTTTAGGTAAATTTTTAACGCAAATTGCATATTGTAAAGAAAAAGCAGTGTTTATTTTAATAATGTTTCTCTTTTCGCTGTTTATCCTTAACTTTAGGCGTCATTTTAAAAATATTTGTCTGAATACTTTAGCTGAAAACTATTTTATTTGCCACATATGATGTTATACTTTTATGCAAAATTAGGCTTTGAGCTGTTGCTTTAAGGGTTATGTGTGTAGCTAGAATTGTGGTAGAATAGTAACAGCTGCAACTGGGATTCGAAGAATATTTCGCACCGCCATATTTCTTCGGATTTGTTGAGCGGATTATTTTAAAGTATATTTTAATGGTTCAACTGTTGGTCTAGCTGTTAGGTGGATCTAGATGTGGAGATACGAGGTTCAATTCCTGGTCGATACCTTACTATTCTTCAATTAAATTTCCACGTCAATGGAAGAGGCTGCCTTTATTTATCCGACAGGCACCGTCTCTAAATATATTAAAAAACTCCTAATTCTCACCTTCTTAAACAACAAAATGCATCTTAATCTCCTTTCTTTGACATATAGGTATTATTATTTATTTTAAATATGCATGAATTTTATTTATTATTTATACACAGTATATATTTATTATCATCTTAGATGTTTAAACCATATACTTACCTACGTACCCATATATATATTGATTTACTTATTATAATATTTTGTTTTTCGTGTTAATTTTTCTTACTCTCCACCCATAATATTCTTCTCCCACTCTTCCAAAGGTTAGCTGGTAGAGAATAGTATTATTATGCTCGCCTATGTACATGATTTTATATTTTGTGTGCAATAAATAATTGTATTATTATTATTATTCTTGATGCGTTGGTAGAAAAAATATACAGATGGAAAATGTTGCTAGTCTCTTTAGGACCATCTCTGATGTGATATGTGATTGCATTACTCTTTAGTTTTTTTTATTTGGTATAGTTCATGTAAAAATCACTAAAATTGATTTGTGATACATATTTTTAGAGTCTGGTAATACGCTAAATACATCCACGAACATGCCGCTTATATAGGCCTAATAGAAAATTAAGCTTAATTTGAACCGTTTCTTCTGACAACGGAAGTAAATGATTACGGTCGTAATGATACTTTTTTATAATTTAATGGTCGTGTTAGTAGGAAACTGGGAACAGATTGTGTTTATTCTGTCGATATGTAATAAATGCATTTGCGAAGCTCACGTGTTCGGAGAATATTTTTAATGGATATAACCTCTGCCACGATGTATATTGTTGTAAATCGAGCCAACAATAACTAGCCAGAAATTAAAAGAATAGCAATGTGCGATGTGGTCCAATCTTACATTTATCTGGAAGTACTAATAAGAAGATATGGACCAACCGAAATGTTACCAAAATAATTGAAAATCCGGCTGGTTAGAGCTAGATTTTTCTGTATGCTGCAGAGACGTGGAAACTATTCAAAAGAGAAACAAAAGGAATTAATGCTATCTATCAGGAGCAATCTCTAGATGTTGTGTTGCCGGAAAATGTTGGGCATATCAATGACAGAGTTCTGAACCAACAGATCCATAATGAAGGAACTTGGAATCGGACAGCATTGACTCTAGAATTACGCATTCTCACTTCGGACAAGAGTCACGTCGGGGATAAACTAAAATCCATCGTAGTCCAGAGGTGTGATTTGGGTACAGGTGTTCCACAGGGTGGCATACTTTCTCCTTTGTTATTTTCACTCTTTATTAATGCCATCACCTCTCTTTTCCATTGTGACTACCACCTGTATGCAGATGATTTGCAGCTTTATGTGCAGTCAGATATTAACACAGTCAATAGAGCAAAAGCTTGGCTTAATTCAGATCTTAGTAGTATACTTACATGGTCCAAACGCTTTGGGGTCGTTGTCAATACGAGCAAATGTCAATTAATATAGTGGGGAGCTCCCGAACATTGTGTAAATTAGACTTCAATAGTATTGACAAGAATTCATTATTAATCATATTTAGGAACATATCTTCACGCCAGTTCCCTTGCGGAGTAGGCAGAGTCTATTGAGCGTCATTTGTTACGATTACCACATACCTCTATGCTTAATAATCTATGCGACCTTCTCATATATGCGATTTTATTTCTGTGTAGAACTGCAGAACTTTTGGTACAACCCTAGTGTGTGTGGAAAATCAAGCTTGTACGCGCGTCGGTTTAAAAATGCAGTCGTATATCTGATTCGCTGATCTTACCTTTCTTGGGTTAAACATTAGTGTATTTTTTTTTTAAGTAAAGCTTAACGTTCAACAATTTGACATACAGACAACTATTAATTTTGAAAGATCGTTTTGTTAACTATCTCTGCGATACCCATAACAGCTTATGCTCTCTTCGCTCGTTTCACAATAATCAATTAAAAATTCCTCCACATTCTTGTAGCAGATGTTCAGATTTTTTTACTGTATCTGCAGGTGGCCAGTGGAACTTCCTCTCGATACTTTGACCGCCTCCGTGGTCTAGTGGTAACAAACGTTGCCGTGAACTCGGGAGGTCGTGGGTTCAATTCCCACGGGGGCAATTTGTACATTGTATAATTTGTCTCGGTCTGGGTGTTTATATGTATAATATGTATATATTTACAAAAAAAAAAGTATAATATGTAGTTTATCAACCATCAAGTTTCTGTAACACAAGCCTCGTAGCTTACCACGGAAACTAGATGGCGCTGTGTGATCTGTCTGAAATATTTATTTACTATTATTATTATATACGAAAAGCACCTTCACTCAACATTTTTAAAAATTTGCTCACCAAACACTTACTCGTACATAAAATATATATACGAGTATACTTATCAACTTAATACTTAAACATTTTTTTTTGTAATGTGTATGTATATTATATAAGTATAGGAATATATTATTATTTCTATATGTATTTTATTATTGTACGATATAAATTTATTGTTTATTTAGTTGATAAATATTTTAGTTAGTAATTTTAAATCATAGTTTCTAAATATACGTACACATGCACCCACATTCTCTTCTCACTCTCCCTAAGGTTAGCTGTTAGAAAATGCCTAGACATTAGGCTCGCCTATGTACATTTGATTGTTTTTATTTTTTGTGCAATAAATAATTTATCAATTTATCTAACTTTCATTTATAACATTAGTACAGTTTAAAAATACCTAAGCAATTAGTTTAGAGTATCCATTTCCACAATAAAAACATGGAAATTTGACGGCGAAAGAATTGAGATAAAGTGTTGTAATTTATTTTGTTATAAAAAGCCGAGTTGTTCTGAAGCCGCTCCGTCTTGCGACAGATGTCACCAATGTTGATTGCGGAAGGAGATTATACTGAGACGGTCTCAAAATATATTAATGTTAATAATAGGTATGTTGTTACGTAATTAATTTATTATTAGGTAAGTCTTGTTTCAGACGGTGTTTTTTTTATATAAATATCAACATGGCAAGCTTTCCTTGAAAGTAAAAATTGGCATTTGACATCATTGCAAATAGCACATACTTTCAACGAGAACAACAAATACTGAATTTGCCATGTCTGCTGGGGCGGGGAAGTATCCATCGTTGCTGCCGATAATCCCAGCACAGTGTATCCACACACAGGTTCGAATGGCCGTCTTGGCCAGTCAAGCAGGCATAGAGTTAAGGACTGTTATCAGTCATAAGTGTCTGATTCCAGTTGCTAACATTCATGTACATCGCGCGCCACTTACCAGCAGGTGGGCGCACGGTTACATGTCTTGCTAGTATAATATATATATATATACATTCTCTTCCTTGCGTTGTTTTTCCTCTAATTACTGAGGATCGTGACCTCCCAATGCATCTTAATAATACTGCGCCACTCGTTCCTATCTTTGGCGGCATGCACTGCATCATGGACGCTAGTGTTGGTGGTGAAGTGGATTTGCACGGACCACCGCACCAGGATTTGGCTTCTCGGTTGTCATCATGCAGAATTCAAATATGTATAATCATTATTCAATAAATATAAATATAATAATAAATATATAATTAGGCAAACAGCAGGACAGCGCATAAAGCGGGATCCGCGGCGGAAAAGTCCAGCAGGCTGCGCAAGTATATTAAAAGATTACATATATGTGACGTTTGCTGTAGAAACTCTGGCCCCATGGAGTGCAAACGCGGAAAAGTTTTTAAACGACAAAACCGCGTCTTGTCTTCTCCTCCGATGACAAGAGGGCTGGCTCTTTCTTTGCCCCAAGAATCAGTATTGCAATTCAGCGGGGAAATGTAGCCAGCGTTCTTGCCACTATTCCACGCGGACGGGACTTGATATAAGTGCCTATCCTTAGTAATAATATTAATTTTATTTTATATTTTGTAAATATTTTTTTCGAATAAATGTTAAAAAGATTAGGCAATAATTTATTCTGACTCAACATCGAAAATAATTTAAATATATATATGGATAAACAAATTACTATTCAATCATTAATATATTAAAGTTACGTCAAAGAATAGGTAAAAATAATAATTTATTATTTCTACTTAAAGTCATCACTCTCTAAAAGTTTCTGAAAGGACCATCTCCGATAATGGAGTTCTGGGACTCTGTGTTCTTCTATATTCCGGAATAATTACGAGATTTCAGGATATTTCAGTAGGTAATAAATAAGAATGTTATTATCAGGTTGATCTAAACTGCCTACGTGGTCTAGCAGTTAAGTCCATGGATTTAGATGCGGATGGGGTTAGATTTCTGATCGGTACAAGATAATGTATTTGTGATACTTCTTAAGTTTCGTAAACCTCGCTAAATAAAGCCGCTTCTTTATAGTAGCTTCTTTTACAAAAAAGAGCGAGTTCTTGGTCTTCACGGCGAGAGGTAAGTCCCCGAGTTATGTGTCACCATAATACTGTGCGGTTCTCCTCTGGAAAGAGTGAAGCAGTTTAGATACCTGGGCTATGTCGTGACAGAGGGTCTAACTGACGATGCGGATATAGAAAGGGAGCGCAGGGCGTTGGCTGTCAGGAGCAACATGCTGGCCCGTAGGTTTGCTTACTGTACGGTGCCAGTAAAGATCACGCTTTTTAAGGCATTTCGTTAATCTTTTTACACGAGCGGCCTATGGGTTTGCTACACGCAGAAGGCCTTCAACACTCTGCGCGTGCAATATAATAACGCTTTTAGGATGCCTTCAGGACTCCCGAGATTCTGTAGTGATTCCGGGATGTTTGCTAAGATGCGCACGGATGGCTTCCCCGCCATCATGCGTAAGAAGGTATCATCCCTGATGGCGCGGGTATGCGGGAGTCCCAATAGCATCCTGAGGGTGGTGGCAGGCAGTGTGGGTCGGACTATTGCGCAACACTGGACACTGGTGGAAAGTTTGGATAAGTTTATTTATCGATAGGAAGATAATAATAATTATAATTAATTATATAATAATAAATATATTGTAAAGTAATATTAATATGTTAAATATAAGAATATGAATTATATCTGAAATAAAAATATTTGAATTTGAATAAGCGTGGTTTCGGACCACCTCGGAAGGGAAACGGTCGCGATGATACTTCCTCTAATTTCAATATTTTACAAACAAATTTTAATGACGAGAAACAGTTAACATTCAACACAGCTGTTTCACGACAATTCGTAATATCTTTTGTATCCTTTGTTCTAAATACGCGGTTTCCACTTTCGGGTCAGAATATCAATAAATTACCATCAATGTCAATGAAGCCACCCATATTTCATAAAACAAGGATTCTGCGACCAAAACTTTGTTCATAATACCGAGCTATCACTCTAAAAACCGCTCCAGTTTTTAGTTTATTCAAAATGCCTAGTAGTAGTTATTCGGACTTTGGGACGAATTTCAATTTAAAAAATAATATTTACCTATATATATCCTAGTACTTTATAACATCAAATATATGTAAAGTCATTGTCACTGTATAAAATACAAAATGTAAGATAACAATAATGATTACTATTCTTAGAATACAGAGTCGCAGACTGTTGGAGATGGTCCCTTCAGAAATTTCTGAAGAATTTGTCGTATACTCGCCACACTGGCCAGACGGGTTGGCAAGCCTCTAATGTTATTCTATTTTTTTATTTATAACTTTATATTTTCGATTCCACAATGTTACGAGTACAATGAAACCGGCATCGTCGGTCCATACATTAACGTGGACCATAAAGAGCGCTCACCGAAAGGGCATCGACGGCTTCAAGATGTGGTGTTGGCGGAAAATGGTAGGAATCTACAGACGACAGAGCATCAAATTAACGTGTCGATTTAGAAACTAAACAGATGAGAAATGTACTGGCTTTTTAAGTAAATAAACGATTTTTATTATTATTATAGATAACAATACATAAAATATTTTTTTTATAATAGTGTAAAATTTACGTACCATTCGAATCACAGTTTTAGCTAATCCATTACTCATTCAGAAAAAAAATGTAAGTTAAAAATAGACGCCATTTAAATATTCTATCTACTGATTTTGATTTTAATGTATGCTCATGGCGTTATTAATCCATCCGTACTAGGCTAGTATGGTAGGTTATGCCACTACCCCTATTCTAGGAAAAAGACTTGGTTACATTATTGATCAGTATAACAATATGTTATCATCCTAGAACACCTAGTACTAGACGTACACTGTGAAGACGGGCCTTACAGTAATTTTTGGAGAATCTGGTTTACACTCGCTACGCTGGCCAAACGGGTGGGCGAGGTTCTGATGTGAATTTTTAATGACTATTTATCAACTATTCCACAAGTTGATATTAGTGGAACTGAGACCGAGATGGTTTCACGTGCTTACGGTAATACGTACGAGTACGTCACAAAAGTGTATTTCCCATTGGTTTAAGCCGGGGTTCGAACTCACCTTTATGGATGATAATGAAAGCATTCTTACAACCAAGTCATCACCTCTGAGCACTTTAGAAAATTTATATTTACTATATTTACTTTACCTAAAATAATTTAAAATGGCAGAGAGAAAAAAAAAACATCGTATTTATATCTGTGGTTAAGTCCGTGGATTTAGACTCAGAGGTACACGGTTCGGTTCCTGGTCGGGACACGATAATATTTTATAATTTAAATAAATAAATATATTTATTTGTGATATTACTCGAGTTTGGTACGCTAGAGACATCGATGGGCTTGCCACTTGTCATGATTGGCTTATAGTAAAGTTGGCTAAATGTGAATCCGCTTCTTTGTAAGAGTGGTTTTCGACCACCCCGAAAGGGAAACGGTCGTGATGATACTTTACTTTATTGTATTTATTTATCAAGTTCATAAATGTATTAGCTTAGCTATAATAATAATAAAGCCATTTATTCCTTAATTAATTAATAATAATGTACAGGTTTTACATAGTCAAGATTTTCATATCAATTAATAATTTCAAATATAAGCTTATAATAATGATAATACTAATTTAACATACTATGTAACTTAAAACTATGTTCTTATATCCAAATTATAAATTTAATGTTTATTTATTTTAAAATTATTAATTTCAATGTCACAATTTAAATAATAATGTCTTTGTTTTTTTTTTCTAATTTAATTAAGGACCCCTCGTCGGGTAAAGCTCTCCTCCTTTTCTATCCATTTCTTTCTATCCTGTGCCTCGTCCATCCAGTGTTGTCCTGCTTCTTTTACTATCTCGTCCTCCCATCTTTCCTTAGGTCTTCCTTTATTTCTCTTGCCCTTCGGTCCCTTCCATGTAGTAACTTTAGTCCATCTGTTATCTTTAAGACGTGCCACGTGACCAGCCCATTTCCATTTCAATCTTTGTGAGTGTTGTAAGGCGTCTATGACTTTTGTTTTGTTTCTTATATAATTGTTTCTTTGTTTATCTTTGTTTTTCTTTGTTAGGGTCGTCTCTAGATGACATTTTTTACTTATAGTTTATTTTTTATAAGGTTTCGTTTATATTTATTTTAATTTTTACTTTTAAGTAGTTAGTTTTAATTTATATTGTAATTATTTTATACTGTTTGTTTATAAATTAATAAAGTTTATATATAAACGTAAAAAAAAAAAGTTCATAATATTTAATAAAAAAATAAGGATGATTCGTCTCACGGGCCGAATGCAAGTTGGGTCGAATCGAAGTATACCTGGACCGTTTGTTCCCGTTCTATCCATCAACGTCCGCTGTGAGAAAGTTTAAAGCGTAACCTAATGAAGTTATGCACAAAAACTGGATAATCCCTTTCAACGCCACCACGTTAACAAAAAATCTACCTGCTACCTACACTTTTACACTTATATTATGTAATATTCTTTACGTTTTAATTTAGCTTTAAATAGTTTAGGACTTGTATATGATGAATAGCGATTAAGTCCGTGGATTTAGACTCGAAGGTACCGGGTTCGATTCCTGGTCGGGACACAAAAATATTTATTAATGTAAATAAATACATTTGATTAATATTTAATTTATTTGTGATATTTCTCGAGTTTGGTACGCTGGAGACATCGACGAGCTTGCTACTTCTCATGATTGGCCTATAGTAAAATTGGCTAAATGTGAATCCGCTTATTTATAAGCGTGGTTTCTGACCACCCCGAAAGGGAAACGGTCGTGATGATACTTCTATATGATGAATTAATTTGTGATATTTCACGAGTTTGTACTCACAGATATCGATGAGCTTTCCAATTGTCATGTTGGACTTATAGTAAAGTTAGCTGAATGTAAATCCGCTTCTTTAAAAGCGTGTTTTCAGACCACTCCTAAAGGGATACGGTTGTGGTAATACTTTTTTTATTCGGTCACAACGTAGAAATGGTACCTTCTCTCTATGAATCCATAGACAAGTAAAAAAAGATAAATCTATCTTCTCTGTATTTTAAATATTATGATTTAATTTAACTTAAAAGTATGCTTATAATACGTTTTAACAGCCATATATTATTGAATCCACATAACGCCAATTGGCGTAAAAATGTTCTTATTGCGTTTTTAGTTATTAATAAGCGTTAGTAAGTAGTAAAAATGTATGTTTATGTATAATAATATACACAAATATGTATTAGTATTTAGTTTATCCATATTATATTATTTATTTTTCCCGTATTATTAATATTTTTATAATTGCACCTATATTTGATAATTTTTTTTACCCAAAGTTTGGCTGTCAGATAACTTAATATAGTTTATGAGTTTATAAATAAATAAATAAGTGCTTACTAATCTGCAATAAGGTTCGGTTTCATATACCGTTTAGACTATTTTTAAAATAAACTAAAAACTGCCTCCGTGGTCTAGCGGTTAAGTCCGTGGATTTAGACTCGGAGGTACCGGGTTCGATTCCTGGTCGGGACACAAAAATATTTAATAATGTAAATAAATACATTTAATTTATATTTAATTTATTTGTGATATTTCTCGAGTTTGGTACGCTGGAGACATCGACGAGCTTGCCACTTGTCATGATAGACCTATAGTAAAGTTGGCTAAATGTGAATCCGCTTATTTATAAGCGTGGTTTTTGATCACCCCGAAAGAGAAAACACTCGTGATGATACTAATATTTTTAAAAGCTATGTTCATGCTTAAAGACATTTTCTTTCTAAGATTTACACGGTCAGAGCCATCCAATTAGCGCAACCTTTGTTATCGAATTGACAATAATGATCATTTAATTTTCTCTGTAGTCGGTTGTTTCATAAACTTAGATAAAAAAACCCAATAGTCGTAGGATACCGCATGATCCAATTACAGATTTCCTTAACATTTGTGATTTTCTTCCTAATAATAGAATAATTACTTACATTACTACTAACTAGCCTATATTGCAATAACATATCTTTGGTTATTTAGGTATTTTTATACTATTTCATGCCTCAGTATTTATTTATTATTTGTACATATGTGTATATGTGTGTATATATTATTTATTTATTATATAGTATGAAGTAAATATTATTATTTGTTATTTATGTATATATCGGTAGATAAGTACCATAGCTTCATTATTATTATTATTATTATTTAGTTATAAGTAGTTTTCTCAATAAAAATCATTGTCAAACATTAAAGGTCATGTTCCCACAATTACTACTCACTTCTCCTAAAGGTTAGCTGTTAGATAAAGTTTTTAGACGTTAAACTTGCCTATGCACTGTAAAATATTTTATTTTTTGTGCAATAAAGAATGATCTATCTATATATCTATTTATCAGTTGTTTTTACAAAAGCTTAGATATTAAACAATATAATATGTATTAGCAAATAGCCATTTACCTTAGCAATGAGATGTGTTTGGTTTGATTTAAATAAAAAACTAAGAAGGGTGTTCTGAGGATTGGTAAATAGACCATAGAATAGATAGAATAGATTAGATCATCAGAAAAAAAAAATATAGACCCAAATTGTTCTGTGTGGCGTGAACCTAATTTAAATAATCTGTATAAAAAAAAGTTTTTCTTTGTCTTCAAACGTTAGAAATTAACGGTTAGTACGAATTGCCAGTTCACTAACGATATGTTATCTGTTGTCATTTGGCGACTATAATTTGTACATCACATCGGTGGCAGTAGCAAATACATGTCGTGCTAGTATAAAAAAAACAACAAAAAAAAAACTTACGTAGCGGTATCTACCGACACATGATCTGTGTCACGTCTAATCAAAATTAATTACGTTTTCAAATTAAAATGAAGCTATCATGATATTTTTAACCCTCATAGTCGTTAACTCTTTGCTTTTAAAGATGAAAACTTAACTTTCATTTGCTTGCTACTATGTGGCATTGTCCTAGCATAGCAAAATAATTTTAGACGTCACATGAACATGAAAATTATACTCACCACAATAACATCACACACATACAGATTTACACACGTCTACGCACCGCCATACACACCCTCATAAACACACTTTTTTTTTGAAGTATTTGATTATTATTTTCTAAATATTTTTCATATGAAATTCTAGACGTAACTGTAACTGAGCATAAAATCACATGTCACAAGAATACCTTTACCTAATCATATCGTATTTCATAACTCGTAGCCTTAGTGACATTTACTATTCAGCGCTACGAGAGAGAGGCTACGATTGCTACGTCTCTGATACTACTGCGTAGATAATGCTACGGCAAACGCTACGATATAATTTACACTGAGATATGAAAATCAGTGACGCAAACCGTTTTATTCTATCCGATTGGGCTTAATATAAGACATTGAAATATAATAAAAAGTATCCTTTTCGGGGTGGTCAGAAACCACACTTTTTTAAAAAGAGCGGATTCATATTTAGCAAACTTTACTATAGGTCCATTATAACAAGTGGTAATGTCGTCGATGTCGTACTGAACTTAAAAAATACAACAAATAAATAATTAAGTCCCAACTAGAATCAAATTTGGTACCTCCGCGTCTTAACATTCCACGGACTAAATATAATATATGAATAATATTAAATATCACAAATAAATTTTAGCAAATTTAATAAATTATTATTTAATTTAATAATTACATAAAAAATAACAATAATAATTAAAAAATACAGAAAAATAAATATATAAAATCGTCTAACATTCAT
The DNA here is from genome assembly GCA_910589645.1 of Tinea semifulvella. NCBI lineage: Eukaryota > Metazoa > Arthropoda > Insecta > Lepidoptera > Tineidae > Tinea > Tinea semifulvella. The sequence goes on from OU342604.1 coordinate 6,693,035, forward strand.
TCATATTTAATCATTCATTCGTTCCTTCAAACATACCTGCTCCATCCTCACATCCTATCCATCTCACTCGCTTTCTTGTTCCTCTGATCCTTAAGCTTATAGCCCTTATTACAGAAATTTGTATTATTATTTTTAGCCAGCCTGCAACTTGTAAGAATGGCTTCTACCATTTTTCAGAAAGTCGTGAAGCGGTCTTTTTGACAAAAGCCGCGTACTCAGCACCTAATGAGCCATCACACGAGATAACCAACGGCGTAAATGAAGCTCTGAGATCTTCTGCTGCCCTGTCGTATTTACAGTATTAAATTTGTTAATTAAATTAATTATTATTACCCGATCAGAAATCGAACGTGATACCTCCAGCGTCTAAACCTTCCACATCTATGTATAATATAATAACAATAAATACAATTTTTTTTTACCACATTACTTTTATTATACATAAAATATAAAAACAACTATATATAAACTGCCAACGTGGTCTAGCGGTTAAGTCCGTGGATTTAGACTCGGGGGTACCGAGTTCGATTCCTGATCGCGACACAAAAAATTTATTAATGTAAATAAATACATTTAATTAATATTCACGCCGTAGACATCGACGAGCTTGCCACTTGTTATTGACCTGTAGTAAAGTTGGCTAAATGTGAATTCGCTTATTTATAAGCGTGGTTTCTGACCACCCCGAAAGGGGAACGATCGTGATGATACTTTATTTTTTTTTATAAAAAAACTATATTGTCACATTTAAATACTAGTAGTTTAACTATTACAGCTGTACTTTTTTATTATAAAATTCACTTTAAAATTTAACCAAAAAAATCCCGTATAACTGCATAAAAATCACCGTCAATCCTACTTAGTTAAGGACGTAGACATGAATACCTTTCGTATAATAAAAGAAAATGAATAAAAATATTATGCAACAACCGCAAAGCTCTCGTTTGAAATTCGAAAGCTCGGCCGTCCCGGAGTCTGCTGTCAGTAGGTCCGCAGCTTTCGCGACGAGCGACTGTCGGCGCGGCGCAGAATTCGAGTTACGAATTCTAGATTAAACGTGAATAGATTACGAATTAATATCAAGTTTGGTGTGTTTTGCAGAACTAGATTTGCATTCGTGTTATTGGAATTCAAATTGTTTGGTTAAAGTGCTGTGGTTTTTAGTGGTTTTGATTTTGTTTTATAATTCGTCGAGTCACAATAATTAATTTAAGGTCAGTATTTTATTCTACAACTAATATTAAATTATTTATTAATTAGTTAAATTATTTTATTATCCCGAAGTATAAAGAGCAAAAATAATAATATTAACCCTCTACAGCTGATGTGGTAGTACATAGACCCCGTGTTGAAGTTTTTTATGTCCTGTGTTCATATTTATGTTACATTATAAACATTTCACTAACCAATTCATGTAATTATTAGGTACTAGGTAATATACGTTTTTTTTACTTGTTTGAACTAAAATTAACGTTTAGCATGCACAAACCACTAAATAGCAACATTTTGTGTAATTGACTTTTATTACAAAATTAAAATCAGTTAGCAAGTGCAGGTCGAAAAAGACCATTAAACATTATTTACACTGTTTATTTAAATTAAAATATATATAAATACGTTGTACGATATTTTTTATGTATATGAATTCAATGACCGCCTCCGTGGTCTAGTGGTAACAAACGTTGCCGTGAACTCGGGAGGTCGTGGGTTCGATTCCCACCGGGGGCAAGTTGTACATTGTATAATTTGTCTCGGTCTGGGTGTTTATATGTATAATATGTATATATTTACAAAAAAAAAAATAAGTATAATATGTAGTTTTTCAACCATCTAGTTTCCGTAACACAAGCCTCATAGCTTACCACGGAAATTAGATGGCGCTGTGTGACCTGTCTGGAAATATTTATTATTTTATTTATTTATTTATTAATATAATGCATGTTAGTTATATATTTATATGTATAATTACTACTACTTATAAAGGTCAACACGTCAGTTATTTTTTTAAACTTACGCACATCAGTTGTAGAGGGTTAACAGCCATTTAAAATAAGAAAATTGTTTTATCGCAATAATTGAATTATCATAACTATTAAAATTAAAACCACAATTAAATTTCTCCCTTTGTCAATTTCGTAAATATTATTCAATTGCTTTTAAATTAAATACATATCTAGGGACAATTTAAATTTTTTACAATATCTATATTTTTTTTGGATGTACAGTTACGCAAAATAAATCTATTAAAAAAATAAAATGATTTTAATTGTTTATTCAAATTATAGTTATAAATAAGGAAACGTTTGTTTTTATATTAAAAATAATACTTAAAAAGTAAAAAAATAATTTAATATAAACTAAACCTAATAAACTGCCTCCTTGGTCTAGCGGTAAGTCCGTGGATTTAGACTCGGAGGTACCGGGTTGGATTCCTGGTCGGGACACAAAAAATATTTATTAATGTTAATAAATACATTTAATTAATATTTAATTTATTTGTGATATTTCTCGAGTTTGGTGCACTGGAGACATATCGACGAGCTTGCCACTTGTCATGATTGGCCTATAGTAAAGTTGGCTAAATGTGAATCCGCTTACTTATAAGCGTGGTTTCTGACCACCCCGAAAGGGAAAACGGTCGTGATGATGATACCTAATAAAAAATAAACTATAAGTTATAAAATAGTCTTAAGGACTGGCAACTCTCCCCTCTGTATAACGAGCGAATATGTTGGCAGAAATAATTACCAGCTTTTCTGTCTCCAGACTTTTCCGTTTGACGTTTGGACAAATCATTGGTCAGACACTTGACTGAGTGTCCCCATGGGCCCATAGTCTCGACCCCAAACGGCGTAAATTCGTAACCTGTACTGAGATTGGCGTATTTGCCCTTTTTTTAACTATAATTATTCAAAAATAAATTTAAAAAAAGTAATCAAAGTATTTAACTTATTAGTGAAATTTCTTCCGTCTGTAAAATCATCTACAAACTTGATACTTGTCTATATTAAAGGTGGCTAAATATAAACCATCTACTTTAAGAAGCGTGGTTTCTGACCACCCTGCAAAGGATACGGTCGTGATGATATTGTTTAGAAATATTTACTTAATATGTCATAATTTTATCCAGATTATTATGAATAATAATAATATTTAATACTAACTTCATAAACAGAATAATTTGCTATAACTCACTTATATATGTATTTTATATTTAGGTATATGTTTATTTGTTAACGTATGACCTTTATTTATGTATAATAATAATAATAGTTTATTTCAATAAAACCTAATACAAGTTGGCTCTTATGATAAGTTACAATTTATTGTGTGTTACAAACATAAAGATACTTTTGTGTCTGAACAAAGTGGTCTTGTATAGTTCTTATATATATGTAATTAAATTGTGTTTTATATAGTAATAAATAGTTTCAACAATCTATTTTCTTCGTAACATTCTGCACCCGCCTATTACAAATCTCAGTCACAAAGGTTAGTTGATAGAAAATGCATTTACGGCATTAAGGTCGCCTATGTAGCTGTTTGTTTTGGTTTTGTACAATTTAATTTTATTTATTATTATTATTATTAATTGCAAAATACTGTAACTGCATCCGTAGTCTGGTGTTTAAGACCGTATATTGAGAACAGATTCAATTCCTCGTCGTTTCACAATAATGTATTTAACTTATTAGTGAAATTTCATAAAGAATGTGAATAAAAAACTATTATATATTAAAAAAAAACCTCAAATTACATAAACTTTAATAAAACAAAATCAAAATTTAACCTACAAAAAATTAAAAATTGGAAAATAAAAATAAATACATACAAAAAAAATAGCTCCTCTGAATATCTGTCCTGTGACACTGCTGGAGATGGGCCTTCCAGAACTGGAGAATTTGCCTACACTCGCCACGCTGGCGTTTTTATTAACGATTCCACAAGTTGGTATTAGTGGAACCGGGACCGACGGCTTAACGTGCTCTCCGAGGCACGGGAACTGTAGTATTGTAAATCTATGACAAATGTACGTAAGAAAAGTGTATTTCTCATTGGTACATGCCGGGTGGGTTTGAACCGACCTTTGTAGGATTTAAGGTACGCGTTCTTACAACCGAGCCACCACCGAAAAATATTATTACATGATAAATGAGAATTCCAGAATGTTTCAAAAGTAATTTGCTTGTATAAACATTAAAAGGTTTTTTTACCCAGTCTACCTCCTTTTACTCCTTTCAGTTTTTTAATAAATACTTGATTTGCGCTTTTTGGCACGTTTAAAAAAATTAGTTTTTTTTTTTTTTATCATGAGCACGACATACTGTGCCCACCTGATGGTAAGCGGTACGCGAGATCCAAGAATGGGAGCAACTGACGCAAGCCTCAGACGACTGACATCACTCCCTACCACTATGCCGGCCTATAAAGATGCTTTTTCACACTTCGTTTGAAGGACTCCAGGTTATAGGAATGGGGAATCACACTGGCTGGGCGAGCATTCCACATCTTTAGCATGCGACAGATGTAAGAGTCTCCAAATTTGTATGTACGTGTAGGGATAGTGGCTACGGTATGTGGATGCATATTTTGGCCTGTGCGAGTGGTTCGGTTGCGGAATAGAGAATAAGGGATAAGGTTGTGGAGCTCATCAGAACATTCACTGTAGTATAGCTTGTAGAACACGCTCAGGGAGGCCACATCTCGGCGAAGCTGCAGCGATTCGAGAGTTTTAGACACTGTAGTATCGTCCACTATTCGAATAGCCCGCCACTGTAGGACATTGAGAGCATCTGTAAGGTACTTAACGGAACCATCCCAGAGGTGAGAACAGTATTCCACGCATGACCTTATTTGTGCTTTGGAGTGAGGTCATGATTTTTTGCTAAGAGCCACTTATTAGAAGCTTTGCTGCTTACGGGCGGTTGCAGAAAATCTAATTATCTTTTGACATGTTTATTGTTTAACGTAAGCCTATGAGGCACGTCATTTGCTAAAATAACCAAAGTGACAAGCTATTAATCACGTGGCGTATATCAAATTGTTGATTTCGGATTATTTTTTGTGCAACGGTATTAAACTATAAAATCTATATTAATTAAAACAGGTATTATAATCTTAAGGGTGCACTAAACGATGCTATTGCATAGAATATACTGTCTTACATATTAATAATATTTAGATCTTAAGTTGGATACAGCCTTTTTACAGCCACGAATTAACATAAAGTATTAAAAATTATAATGAAAGTTTTAGATTATAAGCTGACACGGCCCATTTACAGCCACAAATATAATATGTTTAATTTTGACATAGCAATTGTACTTATAATTTTTTAGATTGTAAACGACACGGCTCTCTTAATTTATCAATTTGACTTAAATATTATCCTTCTTTAGTTGTAAGCTGACACGGCCATTTTACAGCTACGAATTTATATTTATAAACATAAATGTTATTATTAGACTGTAAGCTGACACGGCCCTTTAATAGCCACGAATTTAAGTACCTAGTTGTAAGTAAAAATAGATGTTTATGGAAACAATGTTTTAGTTATAATTATTCTATAGGTTCGGTTCCGCCATGGTTAATGGTAGTAGTTTCATTTCTTGTATTGTATAAAATAAATATGTATCGACTATTAATCCAATGTTACGTACTAACCTTACGGAAATAAATGATTTGATTTCAATTTATTCATCCTTTTTGCAACCGGCCGTTAGTTGTATACTAGTGGAAGTAGAATTGTACAAAATAAATTCTATAAACAAAATAGTCAGTTTGACTAATTATGCATTATATTTTTCATCACTGTTTATTAGTTTATTGTATATACTACATACAGAGATACATCTCTTAGTTATATATTCATTTATGTATTCGTATATATATATGGTGTATGTATTATTTAATTATCTACGTAATTTATTTTTATGTAATATTATTTTTGTGTTAATGCACCCGCGATCCTCTACCACATTTCCAAAGGTTAGCTGTAATAAAATGCATTTAAGGTATTAAGTTCGCCATTGTACATTACTTTTTAGTTTTTTGCGAGCATGTGGTCTCCACTCCAGAACCCATTTACTCCATCGTTTATTGGTTCTGCGATAGACGTGTCCTATTGCCAGTGTTGCTTTTTATAAAAGCTATATCGGCAACTTGTTTCGGTATCGGATGTCCACGTTTCGGACTTCATCCTTCAGAGAAAATCAAAGCATATCTATCTATGGATCTTCGAGCGACCTTGAACTTGTGGACCAGACCAACGATTTTTTTTTATACATACATACATATTTTTGCGCCAGTTCCTTCGCGGTGCAGGCAGAAATAATAGAGCCCCCTTTTTTATTTTATTTCCCGATGTATGATGAATGAAATAATAGGAAAGGCAAAGGGTCCAGCCCATACAGTTAAGTCTAACGTAATATATCTTTCTTTTTATGGGTTAATGAGGTTATCATTAAATTCCAGATGTTGCAGAATTTAATTTTCTTGAAGTTGCACGACTAATTATATCCCAAATACATTATTAAACAAAACACTTTTGACTAACAATATCCACAGTAAAGTATTTTACAAAATCACGTGTTTTTTTACATTGTTGTAAAAATTCAAATGGAGAATGTAATGCCGCCAGGTAATGACTGTTTATTTTGTATCTATCTATAACCATTTTACGGTCTACAATTCAAGTAGCGGTTAATATACCACTCGTAAATATATGTAGATATATATGTATTTAAAACATTTTCAGCCATAGTTTCATGCATATTAATTTCCTTACTTAATTATGAATTATGTTTAAATAAATTGTACCAACCTATTAATGAATTAAAATTTATGTTAATAATAATTTATGGATATTTGGTAATAAATTATAGTTTATCACAACCCCTAAAACACAAAGTCCTAGAACTCCACTGTTGAAGATAGGTAAAGTATGGTCAGAAACCACGCTTATAAAATAAGCGGATTCACATTTAGCCAACTTTACTATAGGCCAATCATGACAAGTGGCAAGCTCGTCGATGTTTCCAGCGTACCAAACTCGAGAAATATCACAAATAATTTTAATATTAATTAAATATATTTATTTACATTAATAAATATTTTTGTATCCCGACCGAGGAATCGAATCCGGTACCTCCGAGTCTAAATCCACGGACTTAACCGCTAGACCACGGAGGCTTTCAAAAAAAATTTGAAGAATTTGGCCTACACTCGCCACGCGCTGGCCAGATGAGTTGGTGAGTTTCTGCTGACACTTTTCTAATGACAATTTATTAACTGTTCCACAAGTTGGTATAATAATGGACCGACGGCTTAACGTGCTCACCGAAGCACGGGAACGGTGATGTTGTAAATACATACATACATACATATCTTCACGCCAGATCCCTTACGGGATAGGCAGAGACAATTGAGCGCCACTTGACACGATCACGACATACCTCTTTCGCTTCATCGACATTCATCAACCTCTTCATACATGCCCTTTTGTTACGAAGGCTTCTTATTATTATTTACTACATTATTATTCTTACCTTTTATTACATTGTAATTCTCCTTTAGCTAGTGTTTTATTTATTTGATCGTGATACGTGTGTGTTGGTCTGCCAGGGCCTCTTTTACCGACAACTTTCGCATTATATACCTGGTTCGTCAATCTTTCTTCGCTCATCCTTTCAACATGCCCGAACCATCGTAGCATGCTTTTCCTTATTTGTTGTAAATGAATGACAAATGTATCATATATATATATCTAAGTAAAGCCGGGGTTCGAACTGTTATATTTAGGTATTTTTGACTCTGTAATGATTATGATAAAACAATATCAAAGATTGAATAATATGCATTTACATAAACTTTGATTCTCCATGCTGACCAGACAAAAGCACTCACCACCTATTCAATTCCGAAACGGATGTGGTTTATTCAAGTGTAAAAACAAACACAGGTGGAAATTTTACGGCTCGTTAGACAAGAAAATATTTTTCCAACTTGTCTTTGCGTCACGCAAATATTTCCCCTGAAATCCTAAATCCATTTACATAAATTATATTTTATGCGTAATTTTATTTTTACGTGACTTAAAGAAGGTCGTTGGTTGAAGGTGGACAAGGGTAGCAAGATGATCGCTGTATTGGCGAGGCAAGGCCTATTCCAGTAGCGATTATGACATTGAATTATTTATTAAATGTATTATAATTTTATTGCATTAAGTAAACCAAAGGTGCAGTGGTGACACGGTTGTAAGAACGCGTACTTGAAATCCTACAAAGGTCGGGTCAAACCCACCCGGCATGTACCAATGAGAAATACACTTTTCTTACGTACATTTGTCATAGATTTACAACACCACCGTTCCCGTGCCTCGGAGAGCACGTTAAGCCGTCGGTCCCGGTTTTACTAATACCAACTTGTGGAATCGTTAATAAATTGTCATAAAAAAATACATCATATCCTTGCCAAGTGGCGAGTGTAGGCCAAATTCTTCAAATATATGTTCTGGAAGGCCTATCTCCAGCAGTAAAGGTCTAGGACGCTGTGGTCTAGGGGCTGTAATGATATGAAGTAAATATATTTACTAAATAATAATTACACATAATTGAAAACTTATAAACTAAATCTAATAAAAAAAATATATATATATATAAACAATGTCCTCCAGAGATGTCCCATGAGAGATAGTTCCAAGAAGGCTGGCAATATGTCCCCTCTGATTATAGCAATGCTACGTTTGCAGAAGTAATTGCCAGCATTTCTGTCTCCATATTTCTCCGTCAGCCGTTTGGACAACTCCTTGGCCCCAAACGGCGCAAACTTTAACCTGTTACGAGGTTGGCGTATTTGCGCAGCTTGAGGTTCTCAGCATAAAACGCCGCACTCCCCGCGCTGTACAAAGGCGAACTCAATGCCCGTAGACATTTTCTGGCAGCCAAACCTTAGCGACAAAGGACATTATTAATTTTGTATTTAGGCTATATTATGTAATAATTAAAGACTGAAAATAAATAAAAAATAAACCAAACTGAGTAAAAAAAATTTTTAAATAAATACTACAAAAAAATCAAAAAACTCAAGGGTTTCGTTGCAAAAACGTTTGAGAACCGAAACTACACGATTTAAATAATTTTATGATTTACAAAAAAAATCAAACAATAAATTCTAATACGAATCATAGCGACTTAAACAGTCGGTATCTTTTGTTGGAAAGATTTGAGCCGGTCAATGTTTTAGTGCTTAATTAGTTCCTAAATGGTAACTCGAAGGGAAAAGTATTATAAGAAAAATGAACATGATTTTCAAAGACTGACGATAAAATTCGACGATATCTCGCTCGATATAGTGTGATTGTGTGAAATTATCTTTCTCACAATATGGATATGGCGTCTGGTTGTCGCCGTACTGAAATTTGATTAATGCGATATCTTCAGTAACACTCGCATCATTAGGATGAATTGATTGACTTGTGAATCATCATAATCGGCATACGCGTTTGGTCTCCATATATAGGCTGATAAACATATAACTCTTCTTAGCGTCGCGCGTAAAAAGTTCATTTCGGAAAAAATGTAAGATACGACATTATTAGTTCTTAACCGTCGATATATATTTTTTGTAACCTTGTTGGGAAAATAGGTATTTTTTTTATTTCAATGTATTTGCCAACATTTCGAAACTCAAACATACATTGGGGTGTCTTAACACGAATACAGTCAACAAAAATGTAGTAACCTCACGTTGACGCAGGTTTGGTTGCAGGTGCACGTCTCGGTTTCCGCTTGAAAGCTACCACACAACCGGCTACACATTTAACTTCGAATTTCTGTCTTAATATAGTCCAAGAGCTTACTGGATTTGTATCTTTCTCATCTGACACCTCATTAACTTGGCAACATTATTGTTATCACTACATATTATAAAACATAGTCCTCCGCCATGTCTATCTGTCTGTTCGTGATAAACTCAAAAACTTCTGCACCGATTTTAATACTGTTTTAGTATGTATATTGTTAAGCTTTTGTATACATTAACGATATTTGTTGGAGGTGTCGAAAAAAAATAAGCCGACTGTCAGCTTTCGACGAAAACGCTGCCTAAACCCTTTGAGATATAACCAAATAATGTATAGTGAAATTGTGGATCTTATATAGGTCTACAGAAAAATCTACGATGGCATATGTCTATCTCTTAAGAATAACATACTATATCCATTATAATACTTAAAAAATGGGGCTATTATAAAGCTGTAATTGGAAAGCTATTTATACAAATACAGTATTAATCCTTATCATTTTAAATACGTTAGTTGATTATATTGACAGATGGTTTTATTAACTCACCAATGTTTTTGCCACTTGCTTAAAAAACCTTATACTCTAAAGCTACAACCATACACACAAACTATTATTTAAGTCTTGCCTTCAGCAAATATAAATAAATATTGTCAATTCGAAGTTAATTAATATAAATTAAATACAAATTAAAAGCTACCTAAATTATAAAATTAAAAATAAACTAAACTATAAATAAAAAATGTCCTCTAGAGACGTCCTATCCGAGATAGTCCCAAGGAGACTAGCAACATTTCCCCTCTGTAATATAATAATAATAATAATATAATATTGTCTAGAGTAAAATAAAATGTTGTAATTACTAATTCCTATAATGACATCTGAAACACTGTCCACCGACTATTTCAGATGTCACAGCTAAACTGCTTTTGTTACTATGTACGATTTATTTTATGCCCTAACCTATGTAACAACTAAATTGTAATGTATATTTATTTTGCAATAAAGATTTTATTATTATTATTATTATAGCTTGCTTAAGGCTAAAATCGAAAAAAACAGATGTCAAAAAACCTATCTATCAAGCTATATTGAACTGCGTAGAGAATTTATACTCCTGTTAATATTAATTATATTCTATAATTTATAAATATTTTTTTCCAATATCTGATATGGTAGCTTTTTGCAGTGGGCTCCTGCACTATAACAAAAGACACAGCAGGTGTATCTGTATATAGTTGAGTGTGGTCAGTGTACGACATTTCTGGTGTAGAGAATGTTCCTACGTGTATGTCTTTTAGAATAACCAGTTAGAAAAGTCTTTGTAAAGTAAAGTTACTTTAATATACAATGATATTTTGACATAAACCTATTTACGAGACTCCTTTTTCTTTGTAAATTAAAGAATAATAAAACAATTGTTGTGTGTTCGGGCGAGAAAATTTGAAATAGACTTTGAACTGTAGTTACTATTTTTATTTTTTTTATTGCATCTCAACTTTAAATTAGGTACAAGGGCTACCTTTTGCTAGAAGTGCTGGCCGAATTCCTCGTCACGCGGCTCTCAACGACATAATCCGAAGGGCTCTTGTCTCTACTGGTGTACCCGCTTAGAATCCTATAGGATTATGCGGAGCGATTGCAAGAGACCCGACGGAATGAGCCGTGGAAACTTGGCAGATCTTTGGTGTACGATGCGACGTGTGTAGATACATTAGCTCCATCTCACATCCAGGCGACCTCGTCAGGCGCGGGATCTTCTGCTGAGAACCTCAAGTTGCGCAAATACGCCAAACTTGGTACCGGTTAAGAGTTTGAGCCGTTTGGGGTCGAGACGATGGGCCTATGAGGAGCTTTAGCAAGGCGCCTGGCCAAGAAGTTGTCAAAGCGGCTGACGGAAAGGTCTGGAGACAGGAAGGCTGGCATTTATTTCTGCCAATTAGCCTCGCTATACAGAGGGGCAATGTTGCCAGTCCCCTTGGGACTATCTCAGATGGGAAGATTTTTTTATTTATAGTTTAGTCATTTTTTTATTATATTATTTAGGTAGCTTTATATTTAATATACAAATATTAATTTACATCGAATGAAACAATATGAACGATTTAAATACATAATCAAGTTTAATGCCTGTTAGGCATTTTATTACAACTAACCTTCGAGATCGTGAGAGATTATCGTAAAGATAGTATGACATTAACACAATTTCAGTTAGGCGACAACCAGACGCCATATTGTGAAAAAGAAAATAAAATAGTCAATGATCTGTATTAAGTGGAGTATCAACGAATAGGTATTTAAAAATAATGTTGAGGTTTCTTATGTAAAATAAATAAAATAAATAATAAATGTACATTTTGAGTGACAATTTAGGATAACAAATAGTGTTAACGGTGCCCTGGGGTCACTGATCGCCAGTCGAAATGTCAGTGACAAAGCTCGGCTCGCCATATACAATGCCATATTGGTACCAACACTTATATATGGAAGCGAAACGTAGATATATCAGAATATGCATGAGAGTAGAGTTAATGCAGTAGAAATTAGGTCGTTCCGTCCATATGCGGCTTAACTTTAACGGAGCTCATACGTAATGATGAAATACGCAAAAAGGTAAATATAAAAGAAAGCATACGGACAAAAATAACCGATGGTTCGGGCATGTTAAAAGGATGAGCGAAGAGAGATTGACGAACCAGATATATAATGCGAAAGTTGTTGGTAAAAGAGGCCCTGGCAGACCAAGACTCACCTATCACGATTAGATAAATAAAACAATAGCTGAAAGTGCATTAAAAAGCCATCGAAACAAAAAGGCATGTATGAAGAGGTTGATGAATGTTGAAGAAGCGAAAGAGGTATATCGTGATCGTGACAAGTGGCGTTCAATTGTCTCTGCCTACACCGCAAGGGATTTGGCGTGCTGTATGTGTATGTATGTATGAGTGACCATTTAGAATAACGATTTAAAGTAGGTTAGCAACTATCCTCATTTGAATTTTCAATGTAGGTCCTGCCTACACCTACCTACTTATAATAAAGATGTAATAAATTTCATAATTATAATCGCATAACAGGGAGTGTGGATTATACCATAAAAATTTAAGCTGAGTTTGAACAAAATAAAGTCTCAAGAGATAGCGCCCTAGACCTCCACTGCTGGAGATGGGCCTTCCAGAACATATATCTGGAGAATTTGGCCTACACTTGCCATGCTGCTGGTCAGACAGGTTGGCGAGGATCTAATGTCAATTTTAATGTTAATTTATAAACGATTCCACAAGTTAGTATTTAGTAGACAGCTTAACGTGATCTCCGAGGCACGGGTCTGGTGGTATTGTAAATCTATGACAAATGTACGTAAGAAAAGTGTATTTCTTATTGATACATGCCGAAGGGGTGTTAGCCAATCTTTGTAGGATTTTTTTTTTTGTTAGGACACAATCTTTTCTTATATGCCAATGCATTATACACTTGGTTTCATCTTATCTTTAGGCGAACGATGTAATACATACATACATAAGAGCGGCAATGAAGAGAAGATAATGTATGTGTATGTATGTCTGAGTGCCATTTAGGATAACGATTTAAAGTAGGTTAGCAACTATCCTCATTTGAATATATAAAGTTCATAATTATAATCGCATAACACATAACAGGTAGTGTGGATTACACCATAAAAATTTAGGTTGAGTTTGACCAAAATGAATCGTAACAATTAAAATTAAAAATAACGTGGATTCCATCAACTAATGGCTGACTTTTAAAATAAAACTAATAAATTCGACGCCATACATAGACTTTATTTTTATGACGTTGGTCCCCTGGGAACGAGGACGTGCTCTGGTGTGGGACGCCACGTGCGTCGACACCCTCGCCGCGTCGCATCTTAGGGGGACAGCGCATAAAGCGGGAGCCGCGGCGGAAAATGCGGAGTCCAGCAAGCGGCGCAAATATGTAAGTATATTAAAAGATTACATATTTATGCCGTTTGCTGTAGAAACTCTGGGCCCATGGAGTCCAAGTGCAAAAAAGTTTTTAAAAGACATAACACCGCGTCTTGTCGTCTCCTCCGGTGACAAGAGGGCTGGCTCTTTCTTCGCCCAAAGAATCAGTATTGCAATTCAGCGGGGAAATGCAGCCAGCGTTCTTGCCACCATTCCACGCGGACGGGACTTATATCCCTATCCTTAGTATTAATATTAATTTTATTTTATATTTTGTAAATATTTGTTTCGAATAAATGCTTTTATATGTCTTTATTTTTTATAATAAATTTTACTACAGTTATTTTCATATTTATTCAGCCTTTATTTCTCTACAAATGCAATTACTTTTTAATTATACATAATTAACGAACATAGAAGTAGCCATGGCCTTTTTAATTTTGTACTTATACTATTTTACCATATATCGTAAAAAAATACCACAAAAATAATTCATTTTCAAATGCCACTCGAAATGTGCTGATAAAATTCTAACAAAGAAAATTTTCCGATTCATTTTCTTTAAATATCTCCGCTTTGTCGAACTAATGAGCGTTGTACTTCTGTCGAAACGATTCTTTTATTCTATATCTATACTTGTATTCTATCGATATGCTTGCGCCTGTCGGGGTTTTTATTTAATTTTTTTTATTAATAATTATATATTTATTTCTTTTAAATTTACATAATAATGAAGAAGCTACATATTGAAGCCTTTGAAAAATATACAAACTAGTAGATCAGTTAAAAATGTGAAATCGTTTATTCGAAAAAAAAAAGTGAATTTTGTCTGTATTCCTACACTGTGTGTCTGTTGGCTGTCTCATTACATCATTACAACCCCAAGAACATAGCGTCCTAGACCTCCACTTTTGGAGATGGGCCTTCCAGAACATATACCTGGAGAGTTTGGCCTACACTCGCCACGCTGGCCAGACGGCTTGGCGAGGATCCAGAACATATATCTGGAGAATTTGGCCTACACTCGCCATTTTTTTTTTTTTTTTTTTTATACTGGACACGCTATTTTTTTATATGTGATATCGCGCCCACCTGATGGTAAAGCAGTACGCAAGGTCCAAGAATGGGAGCAACTGACGCCGGTCACTACGACCGACATCAGTCTCTACCACTATGCCGGCCTAACAAGATGCTTTTTCACACTTCGCTTGAAGGACTCCAGGTTATAAGAGTGGGGAAACACACTGGCTGGGAGAGCATTCCACATCTTCAGCGTGCGACAGATGTAAGAGTCTCCAAATTTATGAGTACGCGTAGGGATAGTGGGTAAGGTATGTGGATGCATATTTTGGCCTGTGCGTGTAGTTCGGTTGCGGAATAGAGAAGAAGGGATAAGGTTATGGAGCTCCTCAGAACACTTGCCGTGGTATAGCTTGTAGAACACGCTCAGAGAGACAACGTCACGGCGAAGCTGCAGTGATTCGAGAGTTTTAGAGACTGTGGTGTCGTCCACTATCCGAATTGCCCGCCTCTGCAGGACATTGAGAGCATCTGTAAGATACTTAGCGGAGCCATCCCAGAGGTGACAACAGTATTCCACGCATGACCTTATCTGTGCTTTATACAGCATAAGTCTTAGTGCAGGCGGGAAAAACCGCTTCACCTTGTTCAGTATCCCAAGTTTTTATGCATGCTGGTCAGACAGGTTGGCGAGGAACTAATGTAAATTTTAATGTTAATTTATTAACGATTCCACAAGTTAGTATTTAGTAGACAGCTTAACGTGATCTCCGAGGCACGGGTCTGGTGGCATTGTAAATCTATGACAAATGTACGTAAGAAAAGTGTATTTCTTATTGGTACATGCCGGAGGGGTGTTAGCCAATCTTTGTAGGATTTTTGTTTTGTTAGGACACAATCTTTTCCGATATGCCAATGCATTATACAATACACTTGATTTCATCTTATCATCAGGCGAACGATGTAATACATGTATATACTACATGTATTACACAGAGCGGCAATGAAGTCACGAACTGCGCTTCATTAAAAAAAAACGCAATGGATCTGCCCACCCTTTGGGATTACAGCTACCGTATTAGAACAGAAGCCTTAGTGAGAGCCGGTCCGCTTAGTTTTTTACTTATGTACATAGACGTAATATTTTTTAAAGAACTTCTTGGCGCTTGGCCCCAATATAAATACACAATATACACGTTAATAATATATTTGGTCCTAAAACACAATATAAATAATATGATGACGCTGATCGCCTTTTTGACGTCATATATGTCAACCATGCCAGATAAATAAAGCATGAAAGTGCATTAAAAAGCAATCGAAACAAAAAGGCATGTATGAAGAGGTTGATGAATATCGAAGAAGCGAAAGAGGTATGTCGTGACCGTGACAAGTTGCGCTCAATTGTCTCTGCCTACCCCGCAAGTGAAATTGGCGTGAAGATATGTATGTAGACCATTATTAGAGTTAATATTTATTTATATATTTAAAACATTTAGCACTTTTTTATTTTATTTATTGTATTTTATACAATTAAGAAAACTTACAGCTAAACAATACCTAAATATATAGAAAAAAATAAGTAAGTAAGGGCTAATAACAAATTTTCACAGAAATATATATTGAAACATAGATAATAATAATAATAATAAAAGTTTATTGAAACATTTTTTTTTTCTTGTAAATATCGACTTAACTTAGGGAACAGTTATGTAACATGTGTCCTAGTAGTCAGTGCTATCACTAGGAACTACAAAAATAAATTCACAACATTGGTAAGTTAAATATTGGAAAGTTAGATAAAACTAAACACTGGGTGGACTATTACAAAAATAATGGTGCGATAATATAAGGCAGAATAAAACCAAATAACAATAAAAATAGAACACTTATACAGGTCGATTTAAAGCATTGTTAAGTAGTCCTGAGTCACGCCACGCCGCACAGTGGCTGGTTTAGTACATGATATGTCAATATGTGTGCAATGACCTAATGCCACTAGACATTCTTACTCGGTCAACCTTAGGGACATTACGGAGAAAAATACTACAAACTAAACTACTTACTAGTAAATAATATTAATATACTAAGCACAAATATACTTGTAATACTGGTTTATAATTGTTTGTTCTGAGAAGAGCGAGGCTAATGTGCGAACAGCACAGAAATTCAAAACGAAACGTTTTTTTTTTAATATTAAAAATATTTTGTTATTGTCTGTTGTACTTGTATATACCTAATATTAATAAATAATAGGTTTGTATGGAGGCTGTTAATCTCAACAGCTAAAGAGATTATCCCTTCTCTTCTATTTCGCAACCTTACCACACGCACAGGCTAAAATATACTTTCCATACCATAGCCACTATTACGCGTACTCTGTACTATTACCGTCTGTCCACGTTTTTAAGCGCTTGGTCACTGCTTTATTTCTAGACAAACAGGAGTCGTCATCAGGCTAAAAATATATATTTGGCATAATATATATGTGTATATACGTTTATTTATAGGTATATGTGTAATTTATGTAACAGTGTAAGTATCTATTAGTATGTAATGTGTGTAGTATATTCTATATTGTTAAACTTGATATCGGCACTACCCTTAATCTCACACTCTCCCAAAGGTTAGATGTTAGAAAATGCCTTGTAGGCATTAATCTTCGCTTTTGTACACTTATTTTGTGCAATAAAGAATTTAATAATAATAACAATACTCATAAATATGTAGGATCTTACATCTGCTGCTCACTAAAGATGTAGAATGCTCTCCCAGCCAGTGTGTTCCCCTATTCCTACCACCTGGAGCGAAGTCTGTAGAGAATGATGTCGGTCGTCATTGACTGGCGTTAGTTGCTCCTATTCTTGGACATTGCGTACCGCTTCCCATCAGGTGGATGCGATGTCACATGTCGTGCACAGTCTATAAAAAAAAAGTTTTTTTAAAAATAATATTTTGCATTTTTATTTAAATTATAGGCTGAGTCAAATCATATTATATTTTTAAAAAATATGGTACGGTCCGTAAACTTATGTCTTTGGTTTCGACAGTATCAATTTACCACGTAAATGACGCCATTAAATCCCAAAGCCGGTAAAGCGTTGAGTTTTTTCAACGTAACAGCTCTAGTGTAAATAAAACCGTATAGACGCTACGAGTATGTTCTGAAGGTAATTTGTTCGTTTGACGGGTTTCAATCCCAAATTGTGCATTCACATGGTAAATCTAATAAGCATACAGTTGTCGATTTTCATTTTATTGCAATTAGTAAAGGAGTAATACTCGTATGTGTAAACAAAAGTACGTATCGTCACGACAATAATCCCTAGGGGTGGTCAGAAATCACGCTTTTTAAAGCGGGTTCACAGTTACGATATGCCCATATGGCAAGTGGCAAACTCATCGATGACAAATGTCGCATATAAAGTGAATAAATTTAAACGCATTTAAATCCACGGACTTAGACGTGTAGTGGCTACGGTATGTGTATGCTTGGACTGAGCGTTTTTTTTTGTTTCTTTTTTTTGTTAATACTAGAACGAAATGTGACATTGCGCCTACCTGATTAGTGGCCCGCGAGGTCCATGCATATTAGCAACTGGAATCGCATGACTGACATCATTCGAGCCTGATCCCGAAACGTGTGGACACACCCCGCGGTGACGAACGGTGGAAACTTCCCCGCCCCGGCAGACTGGGCAAATAACCATCAGTCCGCCTACCACCTATTTGATGCGTGTGGTTCGGTTGCGAAATAGAGAAAAAAAGATAGGTAATGGAGTTCCTGAGAACAGTCACTCTGGTATAGCTTATAGAACACGCTCAGAGAGCCATCGTTTCAGTGATTCCAGAGTTTTAGATGCAATTATACTGTATAAGTCAAAACGAAAATGAATGTTTTATACAATTTGTATGACATATTTTATACAATTTTAAAAAAAATGTAATAAATATGTCATAATAAGTTTGATAGCCGACAGATAGTAAATCTAATCAGTTACCTCATTCCCAGTAGCTCCGTACGTATTCGTGAACTATACCCCCACCGTCTATTTGCAGTTAAATATTGCCGAACTAACGCAGGTAAACGTATGCCACTAAGGCGAATTCTTCAATCCTATAATGATCTCTTTCATTGTGTCGATCTCTTTGCATTGTCGCCTGTCTCTTACAGAAACCAGGTCTTGCAAATGTTAACTTTAGAAGAAAGAGATAATTAAAATGGTATGTATCTAGTAGTTGTGCTAGTGGATATTACTGTACCAAACAGGTTGTTTTTTTATTATTAATATGGTTTAAAAACAACTTATGGGTTACATTCACTTCTTTTAATACTGGTTGTGCAGATATTAATATTGTTTGTAAAACCAATTTATTGTGTATTCTCTCTCTGTACAATTGTTTGTAATCCTGTATATAATAAAATAAAATAATAATAAAAAAAAAAACACAAGATAATTATGTAAAAGCAATTTTACAGTTACAATTAGGACGAGATTTATGAAAAGTCATTACATTACGAGTATTTTTTAAAGAAAATTACAACATTTTACGGTTAACAAAAAACAACTCAGCATTATCTTGAGTGCTTCCTTTATTTTCTGCAGCCTGATTCAGTTTCTTTGAACGTAACCGTATCTCATCTGGAGTGGTCAGAAACCACCCTTTAAAGAAAAAATCACATTTAGCCAACTTTACTAAAGTCCCAACATGACAACTCGAAACTAAATCTAAATCCACGAACTTAACCGCTAGACCACACAGACACACCACACGGGCAGTCATAGATTCCTATAAATAATAATAATAATAAATAAATTATAAATATTTCCAGTTCACGAGCTCACGGCAACGTTTGTTACCACTAGACCATGGAGGCGGTCATGATTATTGTAATTTTGGCGTAAGCTTGGTTTTACTTGGCTAAACTCACTAATTTCTAAAACTAAGACAGTAAATAAAGGTACCAGGTATTGTAATCTCATAGGTACTGATAACTAAATTTAAAAGGTTATTAATTGATCATTGTGGTGCAGTTCTGTAAATATTTTATTTTATAAATCTGATATAGCTGAGTTTTCCTTGCAGATTTCTTTCTCAGTCAGATTAAACATTAACAGGTCATTGGAATCTGCTAGCTGCTGGTCTTTTGCTAACAGCTTACTTATTGGACCACTTTTTTGCTTAGTCTTCCACTAGCAGAAGTAGAATCATTCAAAAGAATTAAATTATTGACGTTTTATAAATACCTGTAATAGGTTTACGTTAATATTGAATTGATATTGACTTTGAGGTATCCACTATATATTTACCCTCCTCGCCAACCTGTCTGGCCAGCGTTGCGAGTGTAGGCCAAATTCTCCTGAATTTTCTAGAAGGCCCATTTCTAACAGTGGAGTTCTAGGACTCTGTGTTCTAGGAGATGATTGTTTTCTGACCAGGAATCGAACCCGGTACCTCTAAATCCACGGACATAAACGCTAGCCCACGGAGGCAGTTATATAATAATAAATTTTATTTATTTATAATATGGACTTAACTTGGTAACAGTTATGTACGACAAATAGGTAAAACTGCCTCCGTGGTCTAGCGGTTAAGGCCGTGTATTTAGACTCGGAGGTACCGGGTTCGATTCCTGGTCGGGACACAAAAATATTTATTAATGTAAATAAATACATTTAATTAATATTTAATTTAATTGTGAAATTTCTTGAGTTTGGTACGCTGGAGACATCGACGAGCTTGCCACTTGTCATGATTGGCCTATAGTAAAGTTGGCTAAATGTCAATCCGCTTATTTATAAGCGTGGTTTCTGACCACCCCGAAAGGGAAACGGTTGTTATGATACTGCCACTACTACTATAAAATAAATAAAACCCTGACTCCAAGACTAGTTGGGCTGTGTCCTAGTAGTCAGTAATCTAAAGTTTGTGCTTAAAGGAATGGACTATGGCCACTGGATTCAGTAAAGTCTTTTTGGGATACTTTTTCCGGTAACAATTGGGGGATTGGATGCCGTTCCGGGCACCGCATTAGCATATTAATGAATGGACGTGCCAGCGCCTCTGTACCGACACTGCTATTCGAAGTAACGCCGCCTAATTACTTTTGTTCTTATACTGTTTCTTTTTTACTCTGTTGTATTATTCACGCCTTCATCTTCCTTTCAACATTTTTAAATCCGTATCATATCTTATTATGTTTTTTTTTTTGTTTTTTTTTTTATACTATCACGACATGTGACCCTGCGCCCACCTGATGGTAAGTGGCGCGCAGGGTCCATGAATGTTAGCAACTGGAATCAGACCCTTATGTCCGACATCAGTCCCTAACACTATGCCGGCTTGACTAGATGCCTTTTCACACTTCGCTTGAAGGACTCCAGGTTATAGGAAAGTGGAAACACAGAGGCTGGAAGAGCATTCCACATCTTTATTGTGCGACAGATGTATGAGTCACCAAATTTATAGGTACGCGAAGGGATAGTGACTACGGTATGTGGGTGCATATTCTGACCTGTGCGTGTGGTTCGGTTGCGGAATGGAGAGGAAGGAATTAGGTTATAGAGGTCTTCAGAGCACTCACCATAGTATAGCCGGTAGAACACGCTCAGAGAAGCTACATCTCGGCGAAGCTGCAGGGATTCGAGAGTTCCAGATATAGTGGCATCGTCCACAATTCGAACAGCTCGCCTCTGTAGGACATTGAGAGCATCTGTGAGGAACATTTCTTACTATCTTATTTATATTTGAACAGGCTAATAGATTTAACAGTCTTAATAAGTGATTTTAATAGAAGGACAGATAGTGGTAATTTTCCCAGTCAGCCGGGACGGGGAAGTATCCACTGTTCGTGCCGATAAACCCAATATTAAATAATATAGAATAAAAATCTTTATTGACACATTTTTTTCTTTTACCTATATATAAATGTGCTCTGTCTCCTGGACTAGTCTGATAAAACAGAGTGTGTTCCAGAAGACAAGTGCTCTTCGTTAAAGTTACACAATGTATGACAATAAAAGTCGAAAATAATAGAAGCAAAAAACAACACATAAGCAAAACATAAATATAAAAGAATATATATACATGATAAAACGTGTGGATACATTATATATATATATATATATAATAAAGTGTATCCACACGTTTTGGGATCAAGCTATTGACTTCGAATTATCTACGCATTTATTTTTTATTTTTGTTATACCTAGTTCGACATGTTACACCGCGCCCACTTGATGGTAAGCGTTATGCGAGGTCCAAGAATAGGGGTAAATGACGCCAGCCTCAGACATTTTTTAGTTTAAGCAATGTTGGCTATAAACTATTATAAATGTAGGATATTATTACAACCTAAAAAGGCTCTTAGGTGGTGTCGCAGTTATAAGAACGCCTTTCTTTAAATTAAAAAAAGATATAGGGTTCGAACCGCATTAGTCGGTACCCTACTGATGAGGATCGTGACTCCGTCTTTTTTCCGTCCACTTTTTTGGTGCGTAACTTTTGTTTGGCGGGTTCGGAAATTCGAATAATTTATTTATTTATTTAAAACTTTATTGCACTATGTACAAAGGGCGGGCTTAATGCCGCTAGCCAATCTTGATTAGTGATTAGCTGTTAGAAAATGCCTAGACATTAAGCTCGCCTATGTACATTGGAATGTTTTTTTGATTTTTTTGTGCAATAAAGAATTTATCTATCTATATATATTTTAGGATTGTAGTGAGAATCCAACGGTGTTATTGTCGAAGTTTTTAGTGATCCAACGCTTAATCCTATCACAACATCTCGTTGTTATATATATATATATATATATAGATATAGGTCAGTTAGTAGGTAGAGTTAGTACTCTTGTTATATTATATCCAACAATTTCAAGCCAAGACAAAATGCAGAAAGATAAATTATTACAATTTCCTAAAACCCTGTGCCGAACAATTTGATTCACATTCACATTATCGGACAAAGCACGTACTTGTATTATTTTATTATCAAAATGAATCTTATGTCTTTTGTCTTAGAGATGATCTTCTTAAGTTTACGCTATAGTTGACTGTACTATAATTTTTATATGACTCCTAAATATTAGATGCCACATTAAGGTTTACGGTTGAGAATTTTATACTACTTTAACTCGAATAAGTCTTGGAAGTATTAGGTTGTGTTCCGTTTATTGCTATAAATTATTAGAGATATTTCGAGTCTTTTTTACTGATTTATTGTTTGTCTTCGGAATCTTTTAAAGTTTAACTGTAGCTTTGGAAAACGGATTTATTTCGGATGTTTCTTCATTATTTGTTTCTTCTTAATAAGCATTATGCAACGCATTCTTAGGCTAAAGTAAGCCATATCTTTAGAAATATGAAAATATAATACTTATTGATCTCTAATTTCCACATCTTGACATAGATAATTAATATATTAGTATTTAAGTATTTATTATATTGTATGACATATTTATATATTGTTATGTTATTTAAACTTTGGTGATGAAAAGAAAGGAGACTTACTGCGGGTTCTTCGATAGCTCCAAGGTCAGAGTTGGAGCAGAGTTTATGAGCACACACAATTCACAATTTAAAGTCTTATATCTTAATAAATATGTGTCGAGTAGCGTGCACGGGTTCACCGTTTAAATATTTTACTCCAACTGACAGGTGGTTTTTTTTAATTTTTTATAGACGATGAATCAATAAATCATCAATAATACGCCCCCTGCCTGAAGGGCCAACGCGGGTGGGGGTCGCGTGCCCGACTCATCCGTGAAGCTTCCTAGTGAAGCCCCAGGGCGCCTACGGACTAAAATCCTATAAACCGTCTCTATCTCACTGTTGGCCCTGTGTGCCTTTACAGATAAGTCTGAGTCGTGGCTACGGAGTGAAGGCACTCGTTCTCCGCGTAACAGGTGGGTCGCGAGGCCGACCCATTTAAAGGTGCGTTTACGCATTACTCCATCTCTTTTACCCGTAAGTCTTATGGATAAGGAATAAAAGGGATGGATATACATAAAGCGTGAGATTGTTCTAAAAGCGTTTTACTACATAGATAATTACGAGTATATATATAAAAAACGGAGTTAACAAACTTACTACGGTATATTTATGATTGATTTAAACTATTATTATTATTCTTATTTCTTACTCTGCACCCATTATAATAATTTCTCCCTCTCCCAAACGTCAGCTGGTAGAGAATACCATACGGTATTATGCTCGCCTATATACATTATTTTATACATATTATATATTTTGTGTGCAATAAATAATAATATTATTATTATAAATATGTTTACATCATAAGAGGATATGACGCTTTTTCATCTCACTCGCACAAACCAACATTTACAAAGATTTATGTTATAAAGATTTACCTCTATATTACTAAAAATATTAAAAAGCATTTATTCGAAAAAAATATTTACAAAATATAAAATAAAATTAATATTAATACTAAGGATAGGGATATAAGTCCCGTCCGCGTGGAATGGTGGCAAGAACGCTGGCTGCATTTCCCCGCTGAATTGCAATACTGATTCTTTGGGCGAAGAAAGAGCCAGCCCTCTTGTCACCGGAGGAGACGATAAGACGCGGTGTTATGTCTTTTAAAAACTTTACTAAAAGCAAATCTATATTAATATATGTTTAAAATGTCATATGTCAGGTCCGGCAAATTGTCGTTGAAAAAATAAAGTAAGCAATTAGAAAGTACACCGAGAGCATAACCAGCTGTGATCATGTATTATAAATGATTATTTTATTTATTTCAACGACAATATGCTGGAACTGACATATGACACTTTGGACATACATTCTCTTTATTTATTATTATTATTGGTCTAGATTTTGTTCTCATACCGTTTGATTTCTTGCCCTGTCTTGTTCTAAATTTAATGTCTCGCAGGAATAAACAGAGTCCCAAACCAAACAGAATATATCCTGGGAATGGCACGTCACTCTATGTAAAATACGCGACACATGTGCCACGTGTTACAACTTCGCTTTAGATACTGTTCATAGGCTATTCTTTGTCAATTCAGAATCGGTAATAAATTAAAAACTACGCAGTTAAAAACTACCAGTAACAGACACATTAAATATCAAACGGTGCCTGTCTGATAAACAATGGTAGCCTGTTCCATTGACGAGCTACTGACACGGTGAGAGAATCTGAATATCTGCTAGAAGAGTGAAGAGGGATAGAAACTTGGTTGTTCTGTGAAGAACTGCCTGCCCTTAGATATCCGACAAGCGCCCAAAAGAATGCTATTTAAAAAAATGGTCTTCACACACTTCTTGAATAGTTCCTAACAACTGTAAGTAGACTATCATCACGACCGTTTCCCTTTCGGGGTGGTCAGAAACCACGCTTATAAATAAGCGGATTCACATTTAGCCAACTTTACTATAGGCCAATCATGACAAGTGGCAAGCTCATCGATGTCTCCAGCGTACCAAACTCGAGAAATATCACAAATAAATTAAATATTAATTAAATGTATTTATTTACATTAATAAATATTTTTGTGTCTCGACCAGAAATCGAACGTCCGAGTAGAATAGAAAAAAAAGGAGGCCTCCTTTTCTTAAACCAGCCTATTGTCGGTCGCAAGCCCGAGACACCATTCTTCTCATCTCTTACCCACACACGATGGACCCGGCACCCGCACGGTGAATCCATGGAATGCTTAGAAATTTGTCTTCTTCTAATATACTTATAGTTACAACTGCCTAATTTATCAACTTAATTCTTTCAAATATTTATTGTGGAAATAAATTAATTCGACCTACGAGAATAAGCCTACAGATACAATTTTGAGGCATGAACGAGTTATTTCGCTGTCATAATTTAGGTCCGAGCCATAAAAATGGTTGTAGTACGTGCCTTCACTATATGAGTGGTTTAGTTTTCGGTTCGTTTTTACATTGCCAGTTTTATTGTTCCCTATTCCGAAACCATAATTTTATACCTACATGTTCTTTTCAGTCAATTTGCTTTGCATTAGTTTTGAGCGTTGTTCAACTTATCATCACAGATCCTATAACACAACAAATATTATTTATTTGATTTTATTAGTGTTGAATATTGATTTTATTTTATTATTATTATTTCTTTGTTTTTTCTTTCTTTTTATATTAATTTTATACTGTATACAACTATTGTTAACTTGAAAGCTTTATTAATATTATTATTTATATAGAAAAATAAAAAATATATAGGTATATTGACAATCCATTTTTAATGAAAATGTTTGTATTAATTAAAAGATTGACTGCATGGTAAATTGGGCTTTACTGTTAAGCCTACATGGCTTTTATTATTAATAAAAAATAAAAAAAACCACATACACCTATTTCTATGTTTATTTTAACACCATATACATATACCTACCGGAATTCAGTTATGTCGTACTCGTAATTTACAATTATACATTTTTTACATTTTTATCACTATAGATATACATGATATTAATTTTTATGTCAGAACAGCGTTATGCAAAGGCAAAGAACAGATTTGGGTTAACCTTTAATAAGCAAAGGGATATTATTTCCCACCACAATATGTAAACAAAAAATGATTTAACGAGTGAACGAAACCATAAAACATAGATATATAGTAGTATTTAAATTTGTCACCTAGCAACACTGCTTGTTTTATGGCAACACTTGAAGTAAATTTTACATCGCGACGTACCTTGAAACTGCCTTGAAGTGTGTTTATTTTATTTTCAGCTATATTTAAATCAATTAAACTTATATTTCTTACTATCTTATTAATAATTAGTTAAAGTAAAAATATTTCTTTAACTAACATAGTTAAAGATATATTTTTAAATAATTGTTAATCTGATGCAAATCAGATTTCATACCAAAATTATAAATTGTTTTCGTGGCATATATATTGACATATTCATAACATGAAAGAGACAGACTTATAGATGTCAAAAGAGCTAGAGCAGGTAGTAGTTATGACAACATTAATATTTAATCTTTAATGCATCCAGAAAAAAATATCGGGTAAGTTCTTCATTCATTCTTAGAAAGTAAAAATTGCCATTTGATATCATTGGAAATGGCACATACTTTAAACAATAGGTGGTAGGCGGGCTGATATTGGTAATTAGCCTGGCAATCTGCCTTAGGCCCACCTGATGGTAAGTGGTACGCAAGGTCCATGAACGTTAGCTACTGGAACCAGACACTTATGACTGACATCAGTCTTTAACACTATGCCGGCTTGACTTGGCATGAATCCACTATATCCGTGCCGATAGAGCCAGAAATGTGTATCCACACGTTTCAGGATCAGGCTCGAATTGCCGTCATGTCAACCGCGGCATAGTGTTAGGGGCTGATGTCAGTCATGAGTGTGTGATTCCAGTTCCTAACATTCATAAACCTCGCGCGCCATCAGGTGGAAAGTATTAAAAAAAAATTGAAGCTTGAAGAGTAACTTTGTCAAAAACAATGGGGAACTATTCCCAATTGTTGATCAAAATCGCAACCGTAGAGTGCGGTATAAAAACAAGCTCGTAATTCCTATATTAAAAACAACACTCATGCAAAAAAGTGTATTCTGTATGGCTCCGAAAATCTACAATAAAATAAATGATGACATTAAGTTACTACCTATACGACGATTTAAAAAAACACTGACGAAAATGCTAATTGACAAATGCTACTACTCTATGCAAGATTTTTTGGAAGATTGAATGAACAACATTAATTTCTTATCTTGACATTAATTAATTAATCCTAGTTGTCATTTCAATTAAATTTAATTATTATACCTCTCTTTAGTTTACATGTCTACTATACTTAATTATTTAATCTTTATACGCCCATGGGCAAAACATAGTGTACCCAATTTATAACCATTGTAATATCCTATAAAATACCTATTGTTTATAACAATATATGAATTTGAATTTGACAGCTGGAAAAATGGCTGAGTGGAGAAGCCGTTTGGAGAAGAAGTCTGTTACCTATACGTTTAGAATTGTTAGCTAGCTCTTCATTTTGATAGTTTAGCCAATCAATCGATCCCTTCAGAAACACAACATAAGAGAAGAAAATTCCAATATTGCATTACACACGTGACCCAAATATCTTCCACATTAATTTGATTTTACGAGGGTGTAACGAATTTTTTGCAGTCTTTTTCAATGGGCTTCCATTACCATATTGATGAACATTGAACTCGCGGGACTTGCTATAAGTTCACACGTAATTATACACCATTGTAGCCCTTATAGTTTACAGGGTATAAAGGTCAAATTTCCCTAACAATGTGTGTCTACAAACTTTGTGATTACGTTCACGTTTACTCGCTTCTCGTATTACATTTTCGCGATGCCCCAGCGTTTTCTTTTCGATTCTATAGTTAAATTCGAATACTCAAGAATTTATTTAAATGTTTCAATTACAAATACAGTTTCTTCTTTCTTATCCTACTTCCTATCAGTATTATATATTTTTTTTGTTTGTGAGGATATACTGCGTGGAAATTATTGAAGAGCAAATATTTTTATATTACGATCTAGAATAAAAATAAAGAACTACGTGTATTTGATTTAAATTATTCAGTAATCAAATCTTAAGTTACGGTGCAAAGAAGTTTTCCTAAAAATATCGCCACTCATACTCAGCCTAATCAAGTAGGTAGCGAGAGATCGACGACCGCGCGAACATTGACTTATGTAATTGTTTCTCTTTCTAATTTTGTCTCTCGGCTGTGAACGAGAGCAATTAATAAAAACACTCCCTAGCCTTTAGGTATTTATTACGATATCTATGTATTATATGTATATGTATGTATATGGATATCGCTATAATAATATATATAATATATATTCAGACGGGGCCTTATTCTCCATGGAGTAGTGT
The DNA here is from genome assembly GCA_910589645.1 of Tinea semifulvella. Taxonomy (NCBI): domain Eukaryota; kingdom Metazoa; phylum Arthropoda; class Insecta; order Lepidoptera; family Tineidae; genus Tinea; species Tinea semifulvella. Next base: position 6,721,688 of record OU342604.1, read on the forward strand.
TTTTGCACTCGAAATGAAATGAAATATTTGAAATGAAACAGTTTTTTTTACCTAAATTGTAATTTTGTTACAATAATTTATCCAAATATGCATAATTACCTACAGTTTAGCCTAAATCCCCATACAAGATGTCCTTTCATCAGGATATACCTTACCTTTTGACCTGGACGATGCGTAATATAGTCACCATAATGGGGTGTATCAGGCAAAGCTTTTTGTAGATTTATTTGTAGTTTTACATTTTTATAACAGCATAATAAATATTTTATCTTAACGTCACCTACCTTAAAAGACGAATTAAGCGAACACCGTCTTTAAAATACGAATAAGGTTGAATTAATAGAACGGAAATTTTAAGATCACCATATCTTTGCTTTCGCTTGTAAATCTCGATTTGTACACTTAAAAGCTGCTCACTTCTGCATAATATCCAGAAAATAAAAAATTTCTAATAAAAATACGATTTTTTTATGCAACTGACAGTTATATTAGGTACCATCTATCATACGCCATCTATCGTGATAAAAAGTTAGTTCCACTTTTAAAGTCATCTTCCTTCCAGAGATTTTTGGAGAATTTTGCTTATAACAATAAATAATTTATCTATCTATTACAAATGCCGGTCATTGCAGCGCAGCCTTTTAAGCTTATAAAAAAGCCTTCTTACAACCGAGCTATCATAGGTCTCAGTACATCATATTATCTACGTATTTGTACCACAACACAATATTAATATTTAGGTTACCCAAATTTCCAACTAATATATGAACATATTTTAACAGTAAGTAGGGTTCCATGTCGGCTGTCGCTACACACCGATTACGATAATATTACGCCACAATAATAGCTATATATGTGTATGTATATATTGTAAGGTCTTCTAACACGTGTATAATGGGTAAATAATGGTCTACTTAAAAAAAAACATAAAGTTACTTACGTTCCTAGAAAATACTATAGAAAGTAACACCCGTATTCTAAGATATTTCTACAAAGGACCACTCAATATTTCCTTCCAGCTGTCAAACGAAAATTAAGTCACTATAATTAGACGATTAAAATTACAAGTTGCGTCGATGTACCAGCTTACGACTGACCTTCAATATAAAACTGTCGGATTGGCCCTATTTTTAACTTTAATCGTAACTATGTTTACAGTGCATCTGGCATAAATTTGGAGACTCTTACATCGCACGCTGAAGATGTGGAATGCTCTCCCAGCCAGTGTGAAGTGTGAAAAAGCATCTTGTTAGGGCGGCATAGTGGTAGAGACTGATGTCGGTCGTGGTGACCGGCGTCAGTTGCTTCCATTCTTGGACCTCGCGTACTGCTTACCATCAGGTGGGTTCAAGGTCACATGTCGTAGTATAAAAAAATAAAACAACAGACATGCTCTCATTGTCCTTTAGAGGCGAGAGATTTGGATATTACAAAACCAAAGTGTCTAAAACTTTCAAATCGCTGTAGCTTCGCTGAGACGTGGCCTCCAAGAACGTATCCTATCTGGTGGAATGCTGTGAAATTCTATTGCCTAATATTATATAGGTATATACTATACTTATTCTTTACAATAGGTAAGTACAATTGGCGTAGGTACTTTAGCGGAGAATGTTAGGCATATTATGGACGGAGTTCTGAACCAACAAATCCATTCTGGAGGAACTGGAGATAGGACAGCGCCTTTCCTCAATCGTACAATACCCCATTTTCACTTTCTTTGGGCACGTGTCGCGGCGTGGAGATACATCCATTAAGCGCCTTGTAGTTCAGAAAAAAGTCGATGGCAAGAGGATGCGTGGTAGGTCTCCGATGAGATGGACTGACCAGGTTAAAGCAGCAATGGATCACCCCCTAAATGAGTGCGCTAGGAAGGCTGCAGTTAGAGAGGAGTGGCGACGGCTTGTTAAGCGTGCCACTGACACTCAAGTGACGACCACGATCACTCTGCAAAGAGTGTAGCGACTAAGAAGAAGGTACTGCCATAGATTTATCAATTTACTTCTTAAAATAAAGAAAACATTGTATTTATATGGTCTTTTACGAATTTAGGAAATAAAATTTCCACTTCAAGCAATATATGTGAAGCACTTTTATTCTCGACGCTGTATCTCTGGCTCAAAAGATATATAACGGCACTTAGAGATAACTCTAAATCTACGTAGGAGTAATAATAAAACGAAACAAAAATTGTTGAGTCATCCTGAAAGTTTTTACTGTCTTTTTCTCCGTTTTTTGCAACACAATTTGATATTTTATTATCAGGCATTAGAAATAATCCTCAACTGTCATATAAGTATATTTTGATACTTTACTCGTGCTGTGAACAATGATAAAAAAATCAATAGTAGTTTCGGTACATAGTAGGTGGCTGTGAATCTTTGGAACCAGTTACCGGTGGACATCCGTCAAGCTCCAAATATAACACTATTTAAGAAAACTGGTCTATGCGCACTATTTAAATTTACCATAAGTTTAATACAATCTCTGCTATATTTATTTCTCTCATTATAGTCATCATATAGTAGGTATATTATATTTATGTATATTCATAGAACGTATGTATGTAGTTTTATTTGTATGTATTTGTGTATGTATTAGTATGTAAATAAGTATTTATTCACTAGTATATATTGAAGTCTAATATTTTTATATTAGTTTTGATAGCACCTGCCTTATCTTGTCGTAACTGCTTTAGTTGTCCCAAAGGTTTGACCAGTATAGAATGTCTAGCGGCATTAGGTCCGCCTTTGTACTTTGTGCAATAAAGTTTATAATAAATAAATAAATAGTAGATTTGTCGGCATATTGGTGTCGTGTTTAGTGTAAATAAAAGGTTAAATTAAATAAAAATCTGTCTGGCCATTGTGGCGAGTGTAGGCCAAATTCTCCAGATATATGTTCTGGAAGGCCCATCTCCAACAATGGAGGTCTAGGACGCTGTGTTCTAGGGGCTGTAATGCTGCTTCCAGTCTTGCACTTTGCTTACCTACCGCTTACTATCAGGTGAGCACGATGTTACAGTCGTGCTCAGAATAAAAAATAAATAAAGCAGTGTGTTCAATGATTTAGTGCAAGTATATTATTTCCAGTAAGGCGAGTTTGCTATCTATTTAACCTCATATTTTTTACCGCGTACCAACATGACCTAATTAGACCAACCAACCATTATAGCCTTCATGGTTTAGGGGTTAACGACTGAAAACATAGACGCGAACGTCACAGGATCTATTTCCATTTTGCCAAATGTACATTCTCTTTCAATGCTTATATTATTATTTCAAATAAAAAATAAATCTTAATATATATTTAATAATAATATTGTTGGCCAAAAGTGGTGTTGTTAATATGCTACAATGTGAATAATTACGGAAAACAATAAATTGGACTTTAAAAATGGGGCACAAGTCCCGCGCTGTCAACTCCCATATTTCATCATATTTGATGATGACCTTATTAACTCATGATAAAGAAAGATATATTACGTCAGACTTGGCTGTATGGGCTAGACCCTTTGCCTTTCCTATCACCCCATTCATCATCCATCGGGAGAAGAGAACAAACAAACAACAAACTATAGAATAGTAGACAAATAACCAATGATTAATTAAAAAAAAAAACAACACCTGTCAAATCGATTGGTCTCACTTTAACATCGTGAAATTGTCTGTGATTTGTTTTGAAAATTGTTTGTGAGTATTATTATTATAATGTCAATGTCAGTTAAGATAATAGCTGCTGTATATAGGCATTGTCATACTATAAGCTAGAACAAACAATTATAAAATAATAAAAAAGGAAAATAATAGCTGCTGTATAAAGGCATTGTCATACTAAAGTAGACTATAACTAAATACAAATTGTGTAATAAATGAATGTCCCTTAATACTTATTAGCTGCCATACAGAGGCATTGTCAAACTACGAGACGTATTAAAATGCTATAATTTAATAAAGCAATATACTACAGTAGGCATGAAGTTGAGAATAACATACCTACATAAATACAGACACATAGACAGACAAAGCTACTTTCACATATAAAAAATGATATTTTATCTAATATACCTAGCGGTGGTGACTCGGTTGTAAGAACGCTTTCCTTAAAATCCTACCAACGTCGGTCCAATCCCCCCCCCCCCCACCCCCCCCCCCCCCCCGGGGCATGTACCAATGAGAAATACACTTTTCTTATCAGTACTTTCGTACGGAGCAGAAACGTGGACACTAATTTAAGGTCGCTCAGCGGGCTATGGAGAGAGCTATTATGCTAGGTATTTCTCTGATGGATAAAGTCCGAAACGAGGAAATCCGTCGGAGAATCAAAGTTACTGATATAGCCTTCAAAATTAGTAGGCTGAAGTGGCAATGGGCTGGACATGTATGTCGTAGAACCGATGAACGATGGAGTAGACGAGTTCTACAGTGGAGCCCACGTACGGGAGGACGCAGAGTGGGTCGACCCCCCGCTAGATGGACGGATGACCTGAAGAAGGTCGCTGGTGGGGGTTGGATGAGGGTGACAGGAGATCGTGTGAAGTGGCGAGCCTTGGGGGAGGCCTATATCCAGCAATGGAGAGACACAGGCTGATGATGATATCGTTTATAAATTGTCTTTAAAAATTGAAATTAGATCCTCGCCAACCCGTTCTGCCCAGCGTGGCGAGTCTAGGCCAATTTTTCCAGATGAAAGTTCTGGAAGGTCCATCTCCAACAGTGGAGGTCTAGGACGCTGTGTCCTGTGTACGTGCGGCTGTAATAAAAAAATATATAAATTACCTAATTAAATTTTTCTACACATGTAATTTGCGTAAAAGATTACGCTCGTAAAGCTACATTACCGACCATTAAAATATAGCTGCATAGAAAAAAAACATACTTCTAGCGTGATTTTTATTATGAAAGCATTAGTGTATTTTGTGAATTTTTCACCGCATTGCTTGAACATGCAAGTGTTCCTTTATAAAAAAATATAAGTCATGGTGATTAATCCTTATTAGAAATAAAAAGTTAACAAAAACGGACAAAGCTTTTAAAATTAGCCAGTCGAAGTCACAGATCGAACGGGTTCGTAAGTAGTGCCCAAATACAGAAGAAGGCAGAGTTGATCGACCACGCTCAAGATAGTTGGAAGACAATCCACACAGAACCACACGCACAGGACAGAATATGCACCCACATACGTATGTATAAAAACTGCCTCTATGGTCTAGCGGTTAAAGCCGTGGATTTTGCCTCGGAGGTACCTGGTTCGATTCCTGGTCGGGACACAATTCATTCATTCATTCATTACAGCCCTTAGAACACAGCGTCCTAGACCTCCACTGCTGGAGATGGGCCTTCCAGAACATATATCTGGAGAATTTGGCCTACACTCGCCATGCTGGCCAGACGGCTTGGCGAGGATATTATGTCAATCTTGAATGACAATTTATGAACGATTTCACAGGATGGTATTAGTGGAACCGGGACCGACGGCTTAACGTGCTCTCTGAGGCACGGGAACGGTGGTGTTGTAAATCTATGACAAATGTACGTAAGAAAAGTGTATTTCTCATTGGTACATGCCGGGTGGGTTTGTACCGATCTTTGTAGGATTTAAGGTACGCGTTCTTACAACCGAGCCACCACTGCGCCACACAATAATATTTAATAATTTAAATAAATAAATTTAATTAATTTGTGAACATTATCGAGTTTGGTATGCTAGAGACATCCACGAGCTTGCCACTTGTCATGATTGGCCTATAGTAAAGTTCGCGTCTTTATATCCATGGTTTCTGACTACCCCGAAAATGAAAACGATCGTGATGATACTTTACTTATTATTCCTATGATAGTCGTAAAATTTTATATAATTACATACATACATAACTTCACGCCAGGTCCCTTGCGGGGTAGGCAGAGACAATTGAAACGATCACGACATACCTCTTGCGCTTCGTCGACATTCATTAACCTCTCCATACATGCCCTTTGGTTACGAATACTTTATATTACAATTAAAAACTATTTAAAACACAAAAAAATAATTAATTATAAACTTGACCTAAAAAAAATAAACTATAAAAGAAATACCTCTAGAGACGACGCTTCAGGAGACTGGCAACATTTACCTTTTTGTGTATAGCAAGGCTAATACGTTGGCGGAAATAATTGTAAGCTTTTCTGTCTCCATTGCTTTCTGTTAGCCGTTTGAACAACTCCTTGGTCAGACGCTTAGTGAGGATCATGAAACAAAAAACATTCGTTTTATTCTAAATTATTGATATAAGGATACAGTTTTAGAAAACACTCCCAATTAGATTGTGGCCGCTAGTTAGTAGATGTATGTTTATGTATGTATTAGTAAACCATTTCAAATGTGTTAATAACTGTCAATATATAGATTGTATTGTCATTATTTTTACAATAGTATTTTTGGACATTTCTCTTTTGCCTACATTTTGTGTTACATATTTAAGTTTTATATAAATTGTAAATTGCATGTTAAGTTGTTGTTATATTTGTTATTATTTTTAGAATTATATTTGTTAATTTAATGAATTCGTACACCACATGTGGTAGGTTTTTTGCATGCTCACCTTAACCTAACCTAATAACTATGTACTGAAAAACCACGAATAATAGATTTTGATTTGATTTGATTTGAGTATTAGTATTCTTCTTCTTCTTTATTTTCTCACCGTACATTCCCACCGGAATTTGGTTAGGTCTATGATTGAGTACATAATTTTATTACATACGAGTGTTATGTTATATAATTTACTTACTACATACTTGTATATATATCGTCCCTGGAAAGTGTTCTATTCGAGCAAAGAACAGAATTGGCAGTAGAAACCTTATGATGAAGACACTTAAAATAACTTAAATACGGCTGTAAAGGGGCCTTGTCAAAATTTATTAGTTTTGATACCTAAAATTAACTTAAATAAGACTAGTTAAAATTATTATAAATTAAAATTATATTGATATTATAGTGTACATAGCAGTATAATATGTAAGTGTATGATTAAGCTGTTAATTTTTATTCCAATTTTTTAAATATTTTTTTAATTACACCTATACCTACACGGGGAATATTTAAAAGAGAAATTTAATTTTCTTGGTGCCACTCATGACAGAACTCACGTTCTTCTTCTAACTCCACGCTCTCCTTCCCCACACATCACACCGCAATCGCAAGTCGTTTGCGGTGGTGGCTGTGCATCTTTGGAACCAGTTACCGGTGAACATCCGTCAAGCTCCAAATAGAACACTATTTAAGAAACTGGTCTATGCGCACTATTTAAATTTACCATAAGCTTAATACACTCTCTGCTATGTTTATTTCTCTCATTTAGTCATCATATAGTAGGTATATTATATTTATGTATAGTCATAGAACGTATGTATGTAGTTTTATTTGTATGTATTTGTGTATGTATTAGTATGTAAATAAGTATTTATTCACTAGTATATATTGAAGTCTAATATTTTTCTATTAGTTTTGATAGCACCTGCCTTATCTCGTCGTAACTGCTTTAGTTGTCCCAAAAGTTTGACCAGTATAGAATGTCTAGCGGCATTAGGTCCGCCTTTGTACTTTGTGCAATAAAGTTTATAATAAATAAATATAATAGTTCAAATTTGTCCCCAAGGTTTGGCTGTCAGAAAATGTTTACGGGCATTAAGTCCGCCTTTGTACTTCGTGCAATGAAATATTAAATAAATAAATAGTTATAGAAAGGGGAAAACATTACTACACGTACAACAGTTCGCCCGCCGTCGTGAGTTAAAACGCAGTATAAATATAGTAGAATATTGTACGAGGCTAAGCATTATTGTTTTATCCGGTACACTATACCCATGCGAAAGGGTGCCCATAAATTATACTGTCAGGCCGGGAAAGGTTCACTTTGTACATTTTTCAATAAACTGCTATGGGAAGGAAATTCTTGAAAGTGACAGAATTGAAAAGTAGTGTAGCTGTCAAATTTTATGCGAGCCAACAAAAGATTATTGAAAAATTAAAAAGTACACAGATTCCATTTTCATTACACTCATTTAAACAATGATTAAAATATAAATATATAAATATTTCCAGACAGGGCACACAGCGCCATCTAGTTTCCGTGGTAAGCTACGAGGCTTGTGTTACGGAAACTAGATAGTTGATAAACTACATTATTATATTTTTTTTTTGTAAATACATACATATTATACATATAAACACCCAGGTCGAGACAAATTTGTTGTGTGACCTGTCTGGAAATATTTATTTATTTAATGTACAACTTGCCCCCAGTGGGAATCGAACCCACGACCTCCCGAGTTTACGGCAACGTTTGTTACCACTAGACCACAGAGGCGGTCAATTAACTCATGCATAGTCATTACTATTTGCTCTATAACACTTCATAAATTAATAAGGCCTTCGTAAAATATAAATATGTACCTACTTTGAGAAATAAACATTTTATTTTATTAAAAAATGTATAAAATATATATTTTTTTTTAATAATAATTCTTATTTTGTTTTTTTTTATTTTAGATTTTAGTTGTATTTTTATTTATTAAGTAGGTTTATCTTTATTAATAGTAATTTATATTTTGTTATTTATGTTAAATGTAAGTTTTTAGTTCAATTAATATATATATTTTTAAATTTTTGTACCTTACTTCCTTCGAATAAAAAGCCATAAAATATAGTATAATCACGACAGTATCATTTGTCGGAAACCACGATTTTAAAGAAATGGATTAAAATTTAGCTATATTAAATTTTACTATAGGACAAACATGACAAGTTGAAAGCTCGTGAAAATCGAGAATAGGTCTCTTGCGTGAATAATAATTTTGCTGTCGAAAAACGGGTCTCTATGTTACTAAATATTTGGACCCTGTTAATTATGCGAACCCTTTCAACGGCTTGAGGGTTCTCTGATAATGGTGTTTAAACTAATGTGTCATTTATCTTTATTGTTAAATTGCGTAGCTTTATTACATTAAATGTGAAGGTGTACGTTTAAATTGTTGTTTAATTCGCGATTATTATTAGTTCAGTAAGAAGTCATAGGTTGGGTTATTTATATGTTGGTTGCGCTTCTTTCTTCTTTTTAGCACATTTCCTTCTTCTCAACCAGATACAATAAATATAAAACAAGACAGGACAAGAAACTATGAAAGTATGATAATCAAAGCTAGACCAATCGTTCCAGAAAGAATGATTGTTTTTAATGACTACTTTTCCTTAACATAGGCACAAAAATAAGGAAAAGCATGCTGCGATGGTTCGGGCATGTTGAAAGGATGAGCAAAGAAAGATTGACGAACCAGGTATATAATGCGAAAGATCTGGGTGAAAGAGGCCCTGGCAGACCAAGACACACATATCACGATCAAATAGATAAAACACTAGCTGAAGGAGAATTAAAAAGCCTACGTAACAAAAGGGCATGTATGAAGAGGTTGATGAATGTCGATGAAGCGAAAGAGGTATGTCGTGATTGTGTCAAGTGGCGCTTAATTGTCTCTGCCTACCCCGCAAGGGATCTGGCGTGAAGATATGTATGTATGTATGTATTGTTAATATTCACGAGGTTCTCTTGTCGAAGAATAACTAGTTTTACACTTCCGTATCACGCAGGTCGGCATATATAACAATTTGAAAGTGTATGTCAAACACGATCTTAACGGGTAGTGACTGTCATACACTTATTGCACCACCTCCGTGGTCTAGTGGTAAGAAACGTTGCCGTGAACTCGGGAGGTCGTGGGTTGGATTCCCACCGGGGTCAAGTTGTACATTGTATAATCGGTCTGGGTGTTTATATGTATAATATGTATATATTTACAAAAAAAAAAGTATAATATGTAGTTTATCAACCATCTAGTTTCCGTAACACAAGCCTCGTAGCTTACCACAGAAATTAGATGGCGCTGTGTGACCTGTCTGGAAATATTTATTATTAATATTATTATTAATTAAATAAAAAAGTTTTAAACATGTATTTATTTATTTCGTTTAGAGAGTTCATACTGATAGTGAATCTGATCTACAAATTCAAGGTCGTTTTAAAGCTAAAAAGAGAGCATAGCGCTTGGTATTTCTCTGAAGGATAAAGTTCGTTGATATTTATTTATTTATTTAGTACACAGCAGTACATACGAGTATATTATCACACACATTACATAGTATAATTATAACATATCTAATATATGTTACAATTAGGTGTCACAGCATTCACCAATATAAAAAGAAGAAACTTATTACTTTTAAAACAAAAAAAAAAATAATAACAAAAACTATCAAATTTACAAAATAAAAATATGACTTCTAAAATAAAATTATACATTTTTTTCTTTTTTAATATTCGTAAAAGAACAAAAAATACTGACATAGATTTTAAAATTAACAAGCTGCCGAAAAACCGACGAACGATGGGAATTTGTCATGGACCAGACCAGTGTCCACGTTTCTGCTTCGTACGATAATATTATCAGACATTAATATCTAACAATTACCTAGAGCAATTAAACTAGTCAATTCCTGCCGTATGTTCCCAAGTCAACCGAAACCCTGGCAACCCTACTGGTCTCTAATACAAAATGGACACTATCTTCAGCAGAGTGCAGCGAAACTGGTCTACGTGCCTTGCATAAGAATTTTACAAAGACTGTCCTCGATACACTAAAATATTGAAAGCTATTTTTAAATTACACTTTAGTCGTTACAACCTCCATAGTCCGTGATTTAGTAATATAAAAAAGTTCAAGTAACTGGTCAGAAACTACAATTTTGTAACGAACGAAATCATATTTTAGAACCAACCGGTCTGAGTCGAGACGATGCAAGCGTCCAGACGGAATGACATTAGTTCATTAGAGATTGGGTCAATCCCTAGTATGGGATTTTACCTGTTGGGATTTCCTAGCCCCTTCCTACCTTCAAGGAACTTATGTTAGAGCTGGTGTTGCAGCGGAACAAGCGCAGATCAGCAAGCGTCGAAAATATGAAACTATTTGCAATAGTTACGTTTTTCGACGTTTGCTGTTGAAACGATGGGCCCGTGGGGATCGGAACTTAAAGCCTTTTATAAAAAAATTGTTCCAAGGCTCATTGACGTCTCTGGTGACAATAGGGCTGTCAGTTTTTTCTCCCTAAAATTAAGTATCCTTATTCAAAGGGGAAATGCTGCTAGTGTATTGGGCACCATGCCACAAGACAGCGATTTTTTTTGTATTTTTATTTTCTATGTATTATTATTATTATTTTTATGTTAAATTTAGATTTTGTTTTAATATAGTTTATTTAATATTGTAATTCTTTTATATTGTTTTTGGAAAGTAATGTTAAACAATATTAAATTGCAAGAATCTAAATCATATTTAATAACCTTTACTCTAGGGCCATTATGACATGTGGCAAGGTTGTTGAGGTCTCCAGCGTACCAAACTCAAGAAATGTCACAAATATTGTTACAAGGAAAACTTATTTTTTTATATTACATAAAACATTATTAACTGGAGTGTGTGTTATATACGTTAATATAATAGTATTAAAAAATACAGCTCTTCCAATATGACCTCCATTGGCTTTAATTCACTCCTGTAAACGTTGTTGGCAGTTATCGATTCGAAACACGCACTTTACTAATGGCAAAATTCGTCACTGCCATTCGTATGGAATGATTAAGAGATTCCAAATTGTCATGACGTTTAAACCATGCCATACTCTCTAAAAGAGACTAAATTATAATTTAGTGGATTAAAATCGGGACACGATAACGGCCAGTCTTCAGCTCAGATGAAGTCAGAAACGTTCCTTTTATGCCACGCTTGTGTAGATCAAAATTTAAGACCCGGTGAGGACCATTATTTGTTATTGAATTGATCAGGACTCAATAATTTATTTGTTATATTTCTCGAGTCTGGTCGCTAGAGACATCAACGAGCTTGTCACAGGTCATATAGTAAAGTTGGTAAATTTAATTTAAAAAGTAAAGTATCATCACGACCGTTCCCCTGTCGGGGTGGTGAGAAACCACGCTTATAATGAAGCGGATTCACATTTAGCCAGCTTTACTATCGGCCAATTATGACAAGTGGCAAGCTTGTCGATGTCTCCAACGTACAAAACTCGAGAAATAATCCACGGAGGCATTTGGTGGTGGTTTCTGACCATATTGGGTATGACCCGTCAATAAAATAGGCTGAGATAAATAAGTTGAGGTTTGCCGTTGAAAATTATATTATACAATAAACTACCTGAGATTATAACTAGACTACAACCAAGTGAATTTAAAACAAAATTGAAACTCTTTTTACAAAAAAACTTTTTATAACCTGTCAGAATTTATTGACATGCCTTTGACGGAAAATTCGTTTAAATAGTTTTGTGGTCTTATGCCTTCTACTGTATTGTGTTCCTAATGCTTCTTTGTCTAAGATGCATGGTATTAATAGCATTATTGTTATTATTTAATTTGTTAACTGACATATCAAAATATAACGATTGTTATATAAGTGAAATATACAAATATTAAAACTCAGGTGGTATTGGACTGATTTATTTATTGGGTTGGTCGCGGTTTTAAAATATTGCGTTACTCTACCGTGCCATCGTCGTTGATTACAGTGGTGGTCAGCCGCGGTACGATGTCACTTGCCCTTAAATACTGTTATAATCCCATTATTCTTTTCACCCTCGTTCTCTATCATTAATTAAATCTAAGAACAAACAATCTTCACCCAATTATTAGATAAAAGGAAATAATATTACCTAGTACTTAGGCTTCGGATCAGATAATTCAGGCAATCAGTCTGACGAGACTTAGCAATTTATCAGTACTTTTGCCAATTTGAAGCAATCAATCCTCTTATTGACTTAAATACATGAACCGGGCAATTATACTTTAGATGCAAAGCTTGCTAACTGATCCAACCTTTTTAAAGATTTACTAGTCTGAGAGCGGTCTAAAGGTCTAGCGGTTAAGTCAGTGGATTTATACTTAGAGGTACCGGGTTTGATTCCTGGTCGGGACACAACAATATTTATTAATGTAAATAAATACATTTAATTAATACTTAATGTATTTGTGATATATCTCGAGTTTGGCACGCTGGAGGTATAATATTTGTTCGACTACATGTTGTGGTCTTGTGGAATATTTAATTCCCACGGAACGGTATGTTCAATAAGTTCAATATATTTTTAAAATATACGTAATTATATTTCCTAGAAAGCTGTTAAATATTTTTTTTTATAAAACACTATGTATATATACGAGTATATATGTGGGTCTCTAATAGAAAAAAACATGTAGGTACATAGGATTTGTATTTAGTTTTTTTTTATTTTATTTATTAATGTATTTTGATTTTATTTATTATAACCATGTAGTCACCTCTACAAGTGATATTGCACTTATGAGATTACTACGAAGCATGCTGCCAGTTGCTTAGATTTTGTATTAATAAAGTTTTATAAGCTTTTTTGTTACTAACAACATGAACCCTATAATTCAATAATTTTGTTTTTTTACATACATCTAACAAACACGCTATTCCTTCGGGTTTACACAACATCATGATAGAAAAAAAATATGAAATGCCCGGTACACATATAAATCAATTTTGAAGGTCTATTGTTTATAGATTGGGGAGAAACAGCCCGCCTTATATAAGGGATAATACCCCATTCGTCTTTAACAATAACGTTTTAGCAAAGGTGAAGATCGATCGATTTGTTTTGTGTTTTATTTTCGCTTATTTTGTTATTACAAGTGTTAGATCTCATTATTCTTGTATAAAATCTTGTATAGATCTTTGCATCTGCAGCCCGATTTTTTTTTTTAATGTTAGTCTATCTGGTAATGGCTGTAAGTTCTTTAGCAATGTCTCTAGCGTACCCAAAACCTCTACTTTTAAATAACAACAGTAATGTCCAGGTCCGGATGATGATTGGATTTAGTTGGGGATGAGGAGATTTCCCCGTTTTCGCTGTTACTAGAGTAACAGTGCACGTGTGGCTCATGAACGAAGGGTTTTTAGATTCGACAACTACAATAAGGAGAGCAATTCTCTAGGAAGTGGTCTTCCGTTGGGGGCCCGTTAGCAAGATAAGGCGATGTTTTGGAGATGCTTAAAATGTCCGTTGTCAGCCCGATAGAACATACGCCTAGTCATCATCATCACAACCCCTAGATCACAGCGTCCTAGACCTCCACTGCTGGAGATGGGCCTTCCAGAACATATATCTGGAGAATTTGGCCTACACTCGCCACGCTGGCCAGACGGGTTGGCGAGGATAAGATGTCGATTTTTATGACAATTTATTAACGATTCCACAAGTTGGTATTAGTAGAACCGAGACCGACGGCTTAACGTGCTCTCCGAGGCACGGGAACGGTGGTGTTGTAAATCTATAACAAATGTACTTAAGATAATTGTATTTCTCATTAGTACATGCCCGGTGGGTATGAACCGACCTTTGTAGGATTTAAGGAACGCGTTCTTACAACCGAGCCACCACCGCCTAGTCAGGGCGTCAAAAAATCCTCAATAGTAGGCATCTCCAGATCTCGAGCTATGACGGAATTAAACACAAACGACAGCGTTTGAGAGATCACTCCGAGCGATATGTTCTGCTTATTAAATACACGAACACTAGACCACGGATGGAGTACTGTTTGTCTGGTATATACATCTAGGTCAATGCTATTTTCATTTACAATAAAAAACGGCAATTCTTTCGCATTCCTTCTGCAATAACAAATCGCCGAGAAAGGCTCACAAATCGGCTCCTTTGTTACCTAATTCCGAGCTTATGTCCGTAACGCAGCTGCGTCCAATTTATTGCTTAACCTTTCTTCTTACGAATGGAATTGAAGACTATAAATTATACTTCAAACCCAAATAAGGCCCGTAAGTTAGGCCCACAACCGCCCTAATAGACGCCCTGTCAAAATAGATTAGATACGAATTCTGTCGATTGGCAAATGGGAAACAGATTCCGTTACGAAGGACGGACAAATGAATTGCTTACCTGTTTGTATTTAATCGAAATAAATATTTATAAATATAAAATTACAAATTACCTAAATAAAATAACTATAAACTAAACCTAATAAAAAATAAACTAACTATAAATAAAAGAAGTCCTCAAGAGATGACACCACAGAGATAATTACAAAAAGACTGACAATATTTACCCTTTACTATAGCGAGGCGAATACGTTGGTAGAAATAATTGAAAGAAAGAAAGAAAAATATTTTATTTGTCACATTAATAAAAATAAAAAAAACTTAAAATTAAAAGTGTGTGGTGACAAATAGGGAATCAGCTCAGCATTGAGCTGCGACGCTTTAAGAGTCACAGCACTAATTTTCAGCTAATCCCCTAGTAGATAAGAATAAATATGTCGAGGCTCTGGTACAGAACTACAATAATAAATAATAATATAATTTATTATATATATTACACAAATAAATAATAAACAATCATAATAAATACATATTTATGAATGACACAATAACGTCATTATAGTATAATATATATCATACATATATACATATACACACATACAAGCAAGTGAATAGAACAAATCACATAAAAAATAATTAACCATAAAATATTGAGTAGATATGCTGCTACAGTAGCAGTTGAGATGCCAACAAATACATTTATATTTATTTTTAAAAGCCACCACCGACATCGTGCAGAGGTGGAGGCAAGTTGTTTCAAATCTTTGTAGCAGCATACGTAAAACTCCCACGGAAAGCTGAAGTCTTACACCGGGGAAGACATAGTAATTTAAGACCAAAACGCGCGCCATATCGCCTGGGGTTTTGCGGCCATTTCAGCTTATTAAAGAGGTACGTTGGGGAATTAAGTTTAATTACGTCAAAAAGCAGACACGCTAGGTGTGCCGTTCTCTGTGTGCGGTCATTTTTTCAATTGCCAGACGGGAAATCTCCAGAGTTCTTCGTCAGCCGTTTGGACAACTCCTTGGGCAGATGGTACCATTGTCTCGACCCCAAACGGAGCAAACTCGTAACCTGTACTGAGGTTGGCGTATTTGCATAGTTTGAGGTTCTCAGCAGAAACCGCGAGATGTGTGAACCATGTGAGATGGGGCTACGTGTCTACACATGTCTTGGATTGGATGTTTCCAAGGTCAACGGTCATGCCATCGAGTATCTTATCGCTCCGCGCAATCCCTTCGAATGATAACCCCTTTGCTGTTTTGGGTCTTCAATTACGAATTTGCAAAAGTAAAGTATCATCACGACCATTACCCACCCTTTTAAAAAAGCGGATTCACATTTAGCTAACTTTACTATAAGTTAAATCGGTCGGTTGTAAGAACTCGTTTCTTCACATTCCAAAAGGTCGCGATTCCAACCATGGCATGAAGCAATGAGAAATTAATTTTTTCCAGGTACATTTATCATATCATAGTCAATCTGCTGGGGCAGGGAAGTGTCCACCGTTTGTGCCGATTAACCCTTGTTTCGGTATCAGGCTCGAATTGCCGTCATGCCCAGTCAAGCCGTAATAGTGTTAGGGACCGATGTCAGTCATGAGTGTCTAATTCTAGTTGCTAACATGTGGTGCAATTGAAAAAATGATAATAACGTCTGAAATAGTCACTAAGTTGTAATTAAAATTGATATGAGACCCTTGCCAACTCGTTTGACCAGCGTGACAAGTGTAGACCAAATTCTCGTAAAGAAAACTTATTTCTAATATTGGGTGGGGTTCTTGAACTCTGTGTTTTAGGTGCTGTTATAATGATGATGACTAGGCATGACAAGTGGCAAGTTCATCGATGTCTGTAGTGTACCAGACTCCAGTAATTACACAAATAAATTAGGCAAATTGTTCCAACCATAAATTGAACCGGTAGCTAGTAGATACGTTCTTAACTTCTCGAGTTATTACGAATTTCCTTGTTAACAGTTACACACAGTTTAACTTCACATAATTATGATGTGTGCTACTAAAATAAAATTTAAATTTGTTCCCATAAAAAATCGTTTCCCAAATAAGCTGAACAAACACGCCGATGTTAAGTAATGAGATTATTGACATTAGTTCCGAACGAGTGGGACTCCCCCGACCGTGAAAAAGATCCGAAAAATCGAAACCGGAGATTGTAAATTTAACCTTTTATTTTACGTCTATTTCGGAAGAGTAAAAATATATTTAAATTTTCAATTTTTTTTCTGCGGAGAACCTTAAATTGCGCAAATACGCCAACCTTGGTATCGGTTACGAATTTGCGCCGTTTGAGGTCGAGACGATGGACCCATGGGGACCGTCAGCGAGGCGCTTGACCAAGGAGTTATCAAAGCGGCTGACAGAAAGGTTTGGAGACAGGAAGGCTGGCAATTATTTCTGTCAACGTATTAGCTTCGCTATACAGAGGGGAAATGTTGCCAGTCTCCTTGAGACTATCTCAGATGGGACGTCTCTAGAGGACATTTTTTATTTATAGTTTAGTTTATTTTTAATTTTATTATTTAGGTAGCTTTTAATTTATATTTAATGTACTAATTAACTTCGAATGATTAAGTAAATATTTACATTTGAAAAAAAATGTAAGACATTTCTCAATTTTCAACTTAATATTCAAAAATGATAGAATTGTTAAAAACTTAATTTGTTAAAATAAAATTATTGTATTGTGTTTTATTATATAATTATTGTATATGTATATGCGCGGTGGTGGCTTGGTTGTTAGAACGCGTTCCTTAATTCCTACAAAGGTCGGTTCAAACCCACCCGGCCAATGAGAAATACACTTTTCTTACGTACATTTGTTATAGATTTACAATACCACCGTTCCCGTGCCTCGGAGAGCACGTTAAGCCATCGGTCCCGGATTCACTAATACCAGCTTGTGGTATCGTAAATAAATTGTCTTTAAAAGTGGACATCATATCCTCGCCAAGCCGTCTGGCCAGCGTGGCGAGTGTAGGCCAAATTCTCCAGATACGAGTATATGTTCTGGAAGGCCCATCTCCAGCAGTGGAGGTCTAGGACGCTGTGTTGTAGGGGCTGTAATGATTGTGTTTTATAGGGCAGCCATCCATTTCTTTAACCTATATAAGCCAGTAATTATTTAAAAATAAAGTAAAGTATCATCACGACCGTTTCCCTTCGGGGTGGTCAGAAACCAAGTTTATAAATAAGCGGATTCAAATTTAGCCAACTTTACTATAGGCCAATCATGACAAGTGGAAAGCTCGTCGATGTCTCCAGCGTACCAAACTCGAGAAATATGACAAATAAATTAAATATTAATATATAATAAATTATTTAGATCATGCATTTATGCCATAATCAGATACTACAGACAGAATATTTGATTCCCACGGAACGGTAAGTTCAATAGGGATAACTTTTTTCAAGTTCCGAGAAAACACTAAGATGTCTGGCCTATAGGCTGATACAGCTAGTTCATCTGGGATCCTATATTGGTTTTCAAATGTATCCATGAGAACTTTCCAGTTTGATGCGGCGCCAAGGATCGAGGTGGGCTTGCATTTAGTTTTCGTGCTTTGCCCTTCCTTTACAAATGTGGTCAAAGTTTTATTTGTAGTCAGTCCCTTTCTGGTTCTTGCAATAGAAAGACTTACTGCTTCACGGATAACACCAAGGACTGTGTCATGTCGGCGTGAGTAATAGCCCTTTTCTAGAAGAGTAACGATAGGATATTTTCTAGAAGGATAACTTTTTTCAAGTTCCGAGAAAACACTAAGATGTTTGGCCTATAGGCTGATATAGCTATTTTATTATATATCTAAAATTCCCGTAATAGTATTCCCTAGTAATTAGATACTACATCAAAAGTACACACAGAATTGAACAATCTTTTGTTAAAAATTTAAGTTACCAAAAACAAACTTTTACGTAGAAAATCATATTGAAATTCAATTTAAATGAGATCATAAATGATGAGCGATGAGAGATTGGTAGAGACTTAAAACGAATTTCCTCGTACATTTAATGAGCTTGTGTAATCGACTCAATGAATTCTCAAACTAGTTTAGTTTAGTGATAAAAATCGATGGAATCAAACGCTGACCGATTTCTATTCATTCGTAGATTTTGTGAACGTCCACTTCCGAGTTTAGCGACAGTTAAACAGTTAGTGGCTATCAGACAAGCACCTTCTGCCAATGTTTTTAAAAGTCAAGTAACGACATTATTTTTAAATAAACAGGAAATAACCTCATAAAGATGATAATATAGATATTTTGGCATAATTATATTTTGTGCATGTAGTATATAATATTTAAAGTGTGTAGTATATGTAGATCGTTTTATATGTAGTATATGTATGTACCAAATTAAGTAAGTATTGTGTATTATATTTATTTGCACCCTGCCCATGATTTCTCACTTTCCCAAAGGTCAGTTGTTAGAAAATGCCTAACCGGCATTAAACTCGCCTATGTACACTAATTTTAAGTTTTGTGCAATAAAGTATTTAAATAAATAAATAAATAAATTAACATCACTGAACGTGTACGCCACGGGAACTCACATCATATTGTGTATGTGTATGTATGTGTGCGTGCATGCATGAACACATGTATATGTGTGTGTGTGTGTGTGTATGTGTATACTTGTAAATCTTTTTGTTTTTTATTTTGTTTCATTGAGTTAAAGTTGCACTTTTTGTTTTTCTGAACTTAACACTTGATTATTTATAGTTTCTGCGGTGCGCAGAAGTTTATAATCCTAAATGTGGAAACTGTTAATTGGCTTTATTGTAATTTAAACATTAACACATAAATGTATCATAGCTGTAAGTTACCCAAATATAAATAAATAAATATCGTAATATGTAACTCATCTTTACCGCCAACATCCTGAAGTAACATTAAGATTTATAATTTATAGATTTAATAAAAGTACCACAAAAGTGGTCTAGCGGTTAAGTCTGTGGATTTAGACTCGGAGGTACCGGGTTCGATTCCTGGTCGGGACACAAAAATATCTGTTAATGTAAATAAATACATTAAAATAATATTTAATTTATTTGTGATATTTCTCGAGTTTGGTACGCTGGAGACATCGACGAGCTTGCCACTTGTCATGATTGGCCTATAGTAAAGTTGGCTAAATGTGGATCCGTTTCTGACCACCCCGAAAGGGAAACAGTCGTGATGATACTATACTTTTACTTTACTAATAAAAGTACCATAAAAGTTGTATATCTTTATGATATCTGTTAAAATATATATCCCCGGGTCAGAGCGAAAACCAACTAACTATTTTTTTTAGTAAATTAATTTTTTTACACCAGTCGTTTAAATGCTTCTGCTTTTTCCAGTGATAAAATCGACTAAGCACTGTGACGCTTAGTTATGAAGATAGTGGGTGTGAAAAGCAATTAAACTAACGGATTTCGCCGAAAACGCAAATTTAAAATAATTAAATTTGCATAATATTTTTGTGCAAAAACGGATAACTTAGTTGGTGTTTATTCTAATACGGCGATATACAAACTTTAGCAAAGAAGCCGACAGACGCATTCAGCTAGGATGGGCGGCATTCGGGAAACTTCGGCACATTCTCTCTTCGCTCATACAACAAAGTTTAAAGACAAAAATCTTCCACCAGTGCGTCCTCCCCGTAAAGTCGTAAGGGGCAAAGATGTGGACACTGACAGTGGGTCTGGTTCATAAATTTAAGGTCGCTCAGCGAGCTATGGAGAAAGCTTAGCTTGGTATTTCTCTGATGGATAGAATTCGAAACGTTAACATTTGCCAGAGAACCAAAGTTACTGACATAGCATTCAAAATTGGCAAGCTAAAGTTTCAATGGGCCGGACACATCAGCTGCAGAATCGATGACTGATGGGGCAAACGGGTTCTAGAGTGAAGACCACGTACGGGACGACACCCAGCGGATAGATGATCTAAAGAAGATCGCTGGCGAGGTTTTAATGATGGTTGCAAAAGACCGCCTGCAGTGGCAAGTGTTAAGGGAGGCCTACTCACTTTTTGTCGTAAACCATATTTTCATAGTGCAAAAGATTTCAGTATTAAAATTTGGTTTACTTATACTTAAAAAGTAGAGTATCATCACGACCGTATCCCATCCGGGGTGGTTAGAATCCGCGCTTTTTTTTTATAAAAGCGGATTTACATTTAGCCAACTTTATTATAGGCAACCGAACCACACGCACAGTTCAGAATATGCACACATACCGTAGTCACCATCCCTTTGCGTACCTATAAATTTGGTAACTCATACATCTGTCGCACAATAAAGATGTGGAATGCTCTTCCAGCCTCTATGTTTCCACTTTCCTATAACCTGGAGTCCTTCAAGAGAAGTGTGAAAAGGCATCTAGTCAAGCCGGCATAGTGTTAGGGAATGATGTCAGACATAAGTGTCTGATTCCAGTTACTAACATTCATGGAACATGCGCGCCACTTACCATAAGATCGGCGCAAGGTCACATGTCGTGCTAGTAAAAAATATATATATAAAAAATAGTAATATGACAAGTGGCAAGCTTGTCGATGTCTCTAGCGTTCCAAACTCGTGAAATATCACAATAAATTACTGTGTCCAGACCAGGAACAGAACCCGTTACCTCCGAGTCTAAATCCACAGACTTAACTGACGGAGGCAGCCTAAACTGGTTGGTTTAATTTAAAGTAAACTATCGCAAACATCAGAAATTTTTCATGTTAGTGAGGTTCTGTAAATCAGTCGAATGGAATTTGATTGTCGCTGATAGTCAATCGGCATTTGCTTTTGTTCCGCTCTTATCATCACTAGTATTATCCAGTCTGAAATCAATCAAAATATTCGAATATTGACCAATGTAGGCGTGTTGAATCGGCATTGTCTGTTGAGCTGCGGTTTTCTTTATGCATTATTATTATTATTATTTATTTAAAAACTTAATTGTTATATTAACAAAAGGTACTCTCTTCCAATTAACCTAGCATTCCAATTTTTAAATATATACTTAAAGTATCATCAATATCATCACGACCGTTTCTCTTTCGTGGTGGTCAGAAACCACGATTATAAATATGCTGATTAACATTTAGCCAACTATACTATAGGCCAATAATATACTTACAACTACAATATAAAATGACATATATAAATGGGTATATACAGTACATATACGTCGTACATATACATACATACATAAATTATTAAATAAATTACATATATGTACAACATCTATGCGTCGCATCTCAGGGGGACAGCGCATAAAGCGGGAGCCGCGGCGGAAAATGCGGAGTCCAGCAAGCGGCGCAAATATGTAAGTATATTAAAAGATTACATATTTGTGCCGTTTGCTGTAGAAACTCTGGGCCCATGGAGTCCAAGTGCAAAAAAGTTTATAAAAAACATAACACCGCGTCTTGTCGTCTCCTCCGGTGACAAGAGGGCTGGCTCTTTCTTCGCCCAAAGAATCAGTATTGCAATTCAGCGGGGAAATGCAGCCAGCGTTCTTGCCACCATTCCACGCGGACGGGACTTATATCCCTATCCTTAGTATTAATATTAATTTTATTTTATATTTTGTAAATATTTTTTTCGAATAAATGCTTTTTACTCAGACTTGTACAACATACATACATATACTACACTACATTAAAAGGTGATTGTAAACTAGTTTTTTAAAGGTGGCTCTTTTAAAGAAGTTGGTATTAATGGAACCGTGACCGACGGTTTAACGTGCTCTCCGAGGCAAGGGAACGGTGGTGTTGTAAATCTATGACAAATGCACGAAAGAAAAGTGTATTTTTTATTGGTACATCCCGGGTGGGTTTGAACCGACCTTTGTGGGATTTAAGAAAAGCGTTCTTACAACCAAACCACCACCTACACCTTACAACCCAATGGAACGCGCACAACGTACTCATAAGCATGCGTTGGTTATACAAAGGTTAGCTGGCAGAGAATACCATACGGTATTATGCTCGCCTATGTACATTACTTTATATGTTATATGGACTTCCAACTTGGTTTCTTTTCACTTTTATCTGCCTGTTATTTATCAAACTGACATTGCTTCTGATAGCATTTTTTACGCCAAAATATCACCGGTATTGTTGTATTATATGCATTATTATTTCAGTGTTTTGAAATAAATAGGAATTTCCACAAACAGCTCCTGATATTAAAAATGAATGTATTTATTCGAAGTACTTAGATACAAAAATATTAAAATAAAATTGTTAAAAAAACTAATTATAAATAAAACTAAAACTAAAAATACCTATGAAATTAATACTATACTACAAAATAAACTAAGGGCTTACCACCAGGAAGGGTACCTAAAACGCTCGCCGCATTTCCTCGTTGAATTATAATCGACATATTCTGTTTTAGGTAGTTATGGCATTTGAGATCGCCACACTCTTGGAAAATTCGTTTACCCAGCTCTTTTATGAATTTGTGGGTATCAAGGTATGATACCTCAACCTCAAATGCCACAAAGTTATAATTTTGTTTAATGCTATAATATTTGTTGTGCTTTTTAAATTAAATTAACCTATATATATCACGTAAAAACGCTGAAAATTTAAATTTGGAATTGGAATTTATATTCAACAACAATGAGCATGAAATTGCAATGCAATTGATGAGCCACGGTGATAATAACTTAACTTTGTTAATTTCTTCTTTTATATATCAACTATTTTACTTGGTGTCTAACAATTTACACAGTAATTTATATAAGTACGCTTGTAAATATTAATAAAATTAATAAATTAAATGTTATTTCCAAAAAAAAATACTTTTTTGTTGACAGTTGAGTTGATAGTTTTTTATATTTTGTGTGCAATAAAGAATTCTATTATTATTCCTTTAAGTTTGAACTGACTGGCATTGACTCGATCAGAAATAAAAGGATATAGGTTTCTGCTACAAGTTGAACAGTGGATTATATCCTGACTGTTTCTGTTATTCAGGAGAGATCCTTACTCGGCAGTGGATATTATGGGTTTGTGGTTATGATGATATGCATTGTAATGCTGCAGTCGCTTCGCCGCGAACGTGCGCAAAATACAGCTGCTTACTTCAAACCCATATAACACTAAAACTAACCTATAGTTGCGTTGTATTACAGTCAGAATATACTTTTGTGCAATAAATAATTTATCTATCTATCTAATAATCATTATTTTGTCTAGTATGCCTATGCATATTTCTTTTGAAAACGCGACAGACTTGAAGTAGATAGTTTTCACAACGTTGTTTAAAAAGATTAAATTATTTATTACCATATCCTAATGGACACCAGTCTAGTTTTCATTTCAATTGTAAAATATTTTTTTATTTGGTCTAGCTAAATGTTTTTTGAATAGTTTCATTACAAACTAGACTTTACCACATTAAATACAAAATGATAATAAATATAAACCTAAATTACTCATTAAATAAGTCCTTTAGTCACAAATTAGTATTTGAAAGTCCCTTTTATGTTTCGTCAAGCGTTTAATTGCATTTAATAAAATTTACATTCGAAATTTGAATTATAATGAAATTAAAAGTTTTGCCTTCATTTCCTCGTGAAAGGCCTGAATAAAATTAAATGTGACCCCAAGAAACCTTTCATAAGCTTTTATTTCCTGCTCTCAATGGAAACTAGGTGACCGCTAGCGGATTACTTCCTAGATTGTATATAGGTTGCTTTATATTAGGAAACTTATGTGTTGGCTCGTTCTCGCGAGACACATTGAGCCTGAATACAGCATTTCTAAAACTACGTCACATCCTATTATCGTTGATACCACAATGTTTGAATACAAAAGTCTTTACCCAGGGTATCCCTCCTGAAATGTCATTTATTTATTTAAAACTTTATTGCACTATGTACAAGGGGCGGGCTTAATGCCGCTAGACATTCTCTGACAGCCAACCTTTGGGACAATGATAACTATAACTTAGATCGATGAGTAGGTGCGAAGACGTATTTAAGATTAAATAAAAATTAAGTATTAAATATTAACTATATCTATTAATAATATATATACTACATACTAATAGTACTTACATACATACATATATATAATAATAATAATACGATGTAGGGAGCTGTTTAAGTAATGTGAGTATACCAATCTTTTTAATATTATTCTGTTGGATGCTTGCCAAACATTGACCGGCAAAGTGTTCCAAAGATTTACTGCAACAACTGCGAAAGAGTCAGACATGAAACCAGAATGATGTGAAGGAATGGAAAGGACAGAGTTGTGTGACGAACGAAGAGACCGATCATGAAGAGAAGAGAGGTAGGTAAATTTGTCCTTGAGGTAATTCGGAGTCGCAGGCTCATTTAAAAGTAGAGTAAACAAACGATTCTGAGATTTCTGCGACAACGAAAATTCATATGGAACAAAAACGTGAACGCTGACAGTGGGTTTGGTCAACAAACTCAAGGTCGCTCAGCTAAGCCTGGTATAAATTTGCGTTTTGTTGGCTTTCGGATCACACATAGGCAAGTCGCTAATCTTAATTCTGATATACCTAATAGGTATTTTAGTGTACTCTCATAGATGTATTTGAAAGATATTTATTTATTGTTGTTGTGTAATTTTTTATATCTTTCATTGAGTTAATCTGCTATAGTTGAGTTTTCCTTGCAGATTCCTTTCTCAGTCAGAATAAAAATTAACAGATCGCTGGAATCAGCTAAGCTGCTCGTCTTCTGCTAACAGCTTACTCCTTGGACCACTTCGACTTTGAATTAGACATTTAGAATCGATAGAATTGTTAATGTTGGTATTCGTCAGAGAACCAAAGTTACAAATTACCATTCTAAATTAGAAACCTGATTGTGACGAGCCAGGACAAGCGATATAGTAGACAGGTTTTAGAGTGAAGAACATGTACAGACAGAAGAAGTTTTAGACGACCTGTTACTAGTATTACCCAAAGAAGGTCGCTTGATGTGGGTGGAAAAGATCACGTGCAAAGTTGAGCCTACTTCGAGCAATGGAGAGATACAGGCTAAAGATAATGATAATGACAATACAGAAAAAAATGTGTATTTTTTACTAAATAAAAAATTTCTCAGTATTTCGGTGTGAAATAATATATTATTGACTTAAAACTATCTAAATGTTGGTTCAATCCAGTTATTTTGGATGTTTGTTAAAATCAGATCTGAAAGTCATACAAATACAAGAGTTTATGCTATATTGAAAGAAATCCTTGCTATTGGTATTCGTGAGAAAATCGAAGCAATTCAAGTATGAAAACTTTCACACGGCGAAGAGATAGGTTTTAAAAATCTCCTGCACTGAACGGTAGTAACTGTAGACTGAAGATAGTGAGCACGTGATCAGACTACCGTATAAAACTCGCTCGAGATATAGACTTTTATGCAAGTAACTGGTCTATTATTTTAAATTGTGCGAAACTAAGAAACAGATACCGATATTCCAATGATATTTTTACAATTATTAATTATTTAACAAGTGAAATTAATTTAACTTTTCACTTCCTTAATATTGCTATTTGATCCTTTCTTATAAATGTATCTTATAAATATTTACAGTTACACGTAATTTTTGGGATTGATTTGATTTTACCATTACGTAGACATTTACTACGCGTAATTATATTTTTTTTCCAGACCCTAAAACATAGACATCTACTGTTCGACATGGGCTTTCCAGAATTTTCAGGAGAATTTGGCCTACACCCGCCACGCTGGCAAACAAACGTGTTAGTGACGGTTTAATGTCAATTTTAATGGTTGAACCTATTTTATTTTGCTCACCGAGCACAGAAACAGCGGTGTTGTAATTATATAATACATACATGTAACAAAAGTGTATTTCTCATTGGTATAATCCGGAAAGCATTCTTACAACCGAGTCACCACCGCTTTTTTACGAGTATGCGTGAGTTATATAAATACTTTTAAATGTCTAGGTACGAGGCGAAAGAGGTGTGATTGTTTTTTTTGGTGCGTAGACTCTTTACTGCACCTTCAGCTAGTATGTTATTTTATTATTTATTTATTTCTTCGTGATTATCATATTTCAACTGTTTGATCACACAGTCACCTTCCAGTATTTTACTTTCAGACCATGGCCTTAAAAAAAAAAACCAGGGCACATGAAAGTCAATGACGCCTTGAGGAAAAAGGTTGTGTTTTATTTTCTATTTTGGCTTTAGTTGTGATGTTTAAATCTTTAGATTAATATGTAGGGTATCACCAAAGGCTGATGCTATGTCAGGTCAAAACATAATCTAGATCGATTATACTTTTAGTTTATTTAATTTCACTTTTCTATGCATGGGTAATCAACAGCAGTTTGTTAGTGTAAACTGTCTGTTTAAGTCTGATATAATCTCAAGAAATATTGTCGTAATTTAATTATTTTTTTATTGCATTCAATGGAGTCATATGACTAATATAGCGGATGCATTAATGGAGTCAATCACGTCACTTAGAACCGAATTAATAAAGAAGGTAACACTCTTTGCGTGTTATACACGATCAGTATCGACGTCTACTGCCTAGAATTGCCCGCACACAAGTACCTACGTCTTGTGATTCTCCCCTTGTTCTGAATCATGCTTGAAATAGGATGAATATGATACTGACAGTCGTTCCGAATCAAATATCACGATTTAGGTGCTCAGAGCGTGATTTCAATTCGGAACGGAAATCACATTTTTATTATGAACATAAAAGTTTTTTTTAAATGAATACAAGATAAATTGTGGATTTCATATCTTTGAGGATAATTACTAACAAACACACTTCTCTCGGTTTATATATTTAACTTTTACTATTATTAATTTATTTTGGTCTTATAAAATAACTTGCCGTGTTACAGACATGTTTTATTTACTTTCTACTAAAAACTGAATATAACAAAGTGAAGTAATATACAAACAGTATAAAATAATTACAATATAAATTAAAACTACTTAAAAGTAAAAATTAAAATAAATATAAACTAAACCTAATAAAAAATAAACTATAAATAAAAAATGTCCTCTAGAGACGACCCTTCAGTGATAGTCCCCAGAAGACTGGCAACATTTCCCCTCTGTATAGCTAAGCTAATACGTTGGCAGAAATAATTGCCAGCCTTCCTGTCTCCAGACTTTTCCGTTAGCCGTTTGGACAACTCCTTGGCCAGACGCTTGGCTGAGTGTCCCCATGGGCCCATCGTCTCGACCCCAAACGGCGCAAATTCGTAACCTGTACTGAGGTTGGCGTATTTGCGCAGCTTGAGGTTCTCAGCAGAAACCGCCGCACTTCCCGCGCTTGACGAGGTCGCCTGGATGTGTGATGGGGCTAATGTGTCTACACATGTCGCATCCCACACCAGGGACCTGCCAAGTTTCCACGGCCCAACGGTCATGCCGTCGGGTCTTTTGCCATCGCTCCGCGCAATCCCAGAGGGTTCTAGGATCGCGGGTACTCCAGCAGTGACAAAAGCCCTTCGAATGATGTCGTTTAAAGCAGCGTGACGAGGAATGCGGCCAGCACTTCTAGCGCAAGAAAGCCCATGGTGTCCGAGATGTTCCACGGGCTCTCCACACCGACACTGGTGTGGGTGGACAGTCCGGGCTCCGAGACGAAGGCACACCGCCATTGTCAGTGTATTTCGATCAAGGAGTGTGCCAACCGATGCTGAGGGAAAAGCCTGCAACCAGAGACCCGACTCCCTAGTGGAAACGGCCATGAGGCGAGCCCGCTCTCTCGTGTTACTGGAAGATAAAATATCGTCCAGTACCAGTTTGCAGAGCGGCTCGTCCCATAGTCGTTGAAATTTTGGTAAATTTGGAACAGATTTATTGGGGCATGCTACTGACCAGGCATCTCTGGCATCTGACAAGTACGACGGCTCAACGGAACCCAAGGATGGGTTTGTGATTTTCCCGTAGAGCTCGACAGTACTATGTACAGACGACAGAAACGCTGGCAGTGCTACACTAGAAATTTAATTCTTTTAATAAATTCTTTCTACTTAAATATTAATTATGGATTTGTATTACGTAAACAGTATAAACAGTATAAACGAATTACAATATTAAATCATTTTCAAGACAACCTAATGTTAAATAAACTTAAAAATGGCGAGCGACATAATGACAGCGCTCAGAGCGATCTACCTCAATATCGTGAGCAGTCTAAGCGCGAGGATTAATGTCATATGTGACGTCACATAGCTTTGGCAAATAGTTTCTGCACGCCTCGGAACACTTTTAAGCGTGATTAGGTTACTATTATCGTGTCTCGGAACGAGGGGTCTATCTATCATCATCTACACGTTTAAGTATGTAATATTAGTATTTAGTATATTTTTATATAAAAGATTTTTTAGCTAAGTATATAATTATTATGTTAATTTAGATCCTATTTAACTATTAATATGTTTTTCATTACACCTACATTTTGTTCTAATTTGTCTCCAAGGTTTCGCTGTCAGAAAATGTCTACGAGAATTCCTGACAACGTTAGTAAGTAGTATATATGTATGTATATGTATAATAATGTAAATTATTATTATTAGTATTTAGTACATTGATATTATTATATATATGAAGATATATAATGTAAATGTGTATTATTTCTATGATTGCACCTATAATTGTTTAAATTAGGTACACCTAGGGTTTGACTATCAGAGAATGTCTTCGGGCATTAAGTCCGCCTTTGTACTTTGTGCAATAAAGTTTTAAATAAATAAATTAATTAAGTCCGGCTTTGTACTTTGTGCATTAATTTACACTTTGTGTTTTTAAATTAATAAA
Organism: Tinea semifulvella; assembly: GCA_910589645.1. Taxonomy (NCBI): domain Eukaryota; kingdom Metazoa; phylum Arthropoda; class Insecta; order Lepidoptera; family Tineidae; genus Tinea; species Tinea semifulvella. Next base: position 6,751,451 of record OU342604.1, read on the forward strand.
TAGTCAATTAGTAATGCCTAAGAAAGTTATCCTCTCCGACCCGTCTGGCCAGCGTGGCGAGTGTAGGCTAAATTATACCGATATATGTTCTGGAAGGCCAATCTCCAGCAGTGGAGGTCTAGGAAGCTGTGTTCTAGAGGCTGTAATGATGAAGACAGTTATATGTCCAATGTATTGTATGCCTCTTTCCAGAAGTAACATTCCAAAATTCGACGTAACAAAATCTTCTCGCAGACGAGTAGTTAATACTTTTAACACTCTGGGTTTATAAGCAAAGATTGTTCAGTAATAAATCAAAAATCAAACCAAAATAATTTATTTCCGTATGGTTAGCACGTAACACTTGGATATTGTCAATACATACAAGCCAATAAATAAAAAATAATGATAAAAACAAATAAAAAATATTACCATTGACCATGGCTGGACCGAACCTAACATCAATACAATAATTATAACTAAAACATTGTTGCCATAAACGAGGAATTTGTTTTTACTTACAGCTAGATACTTAATATTAAATTCGTGGCTGTAAAAGCCGTGTCAGCTTACAACTACACAAGTATAATATTAATGTCAAATAAATTGATAAATAACATGTCCGCTTACAATCTAAAAAATAATTGCTATGTCCAAATTAAACATTTTAAAGCTAAAACTATGATATTTTGTAAATTGAACACCTAAAATACTTATTTTCTAAACTAACCGCAAACTTAGTTATAAAATGCTCCGCGTGGCGATAAATCTAATTTGTCGCTTGCGGCAAACTCAATATAAAAGACTCGGTGGCAAAGAATTGTAATCATTATAAACTCAACTATAGTTAAAGAACTTGCACATTGTGAAAATTATCGCTGATAGTCAGTATTTTGTTGGTCGAATTGTATACCTACAATTATTATCACATATCCTGGAACCAACAAGGTCTTTGTTCCTAATCGTATAGGTTAGTTTTTTTTTTTATATTTATAAAAAAATAGGTAGATGGAGAACTGATAATTGTTTGTTGATTTAGGTTGAGTTTCGATAAGGTTAATTCTTATACTGTCTGCAACCCGCCAGTAGAACAAGCTACCTATATAGCTAGCTATGTATATATAACTGCTATGTATAACTGCCTCCATAGTCTTGTGGTTAAGTCCGTGGATACTCGGAGGTTCGATTCCTATGGTCGAACACAAAAATATGTATTAATGTAAATAAATACATTTAATTAATATTAAACTTATTTGTGATATTTCTCGAGTTTGGTACGCTAGATACATCGACGAGCTTGCCACTTGTCATTCACCCAGCCCGAAAGGAAAACGGTCGTGATGATACTTTGCTTTACTTCTTTTTTTATAAAAAAAATAGGTAGATGGAGAACTAATAAATGTTTGTTGATTTAGGTTGAGTTTCGATAAGGCTAATTCTGTCGCTAATTAAACCATGTGCTATTAGACACGCGTCGTCTGTCTACGTTTGGTCACTGCTCTATAACGAGACAAACAGGAGTCGTTATCATGCTAACAATAAATATTTGGCATAATATCTATGTATATATGCGTTTATTAGTGTACATTTTTTATATATATATAGTGCACCTACTCCTGTCACTAAAACTCTTATTGTCCTGCAGGTTAACATGCAGACAATGTCTAACGACATTATGTTAGCCCTTTGTACTTATTTTCAATAAAGTTTTTAAATAGATAAATTTAAAAAATATATATTTTTAGGTACCTATATGTGTAATATATATACATACATACATATCTTCACGCCAAATCCCTTGCGGGGTAGGCAGAGACAATTGAGCGCCACTTGTCACGATCACGACATACCTCTTTCGCTTCTTCGACATTCATCAACCTCTTCATACATGCCCTCTTGTTTCGATGGCTTTTTAATTCACCTTCAGCTAATGTTTTATTTATTTGATCATGATAGGCAAGTCTTGGTCTGCCAGGGCCTATTTTATCCATAACTTTCGCATTATATATCTGGTTCGTCAATCTCTCTTCGCTCATCCTTTCGACATGCCCGAACCATCGGAGCATGCCTTTCTTTATTTTTGTACCTATGCTTTCTTTTATACCTACAGTAATATATATATAACAGTGTATATAATGTATGTAGTATATAAGATGTTGTTTAAATTTGATACCGGCACTACCCTTAATCTCACACTCTCCCGAAGGTTAGATGTTAGAAAATGCCTCGTACGTACATTTTCGCCTATACACACTCTTGTTGTGCAATAAATAAATAATTAATAATAATAGACAACTTTTTGATTGACTGTATGTCTGCATGCGGTCTTTATAACGTAAAGAATTCTTCTCGTTTTATCCATTTCATTTGACACCTGCGTCAAACCCAACCTATCGACAACGTACATTTCCTGAATAAATAAATTAGGCATGGTTTTTGTCATTCCGCCGCCAATACATCCGAACAATGTTGCAAAGACACTTACCACAAACAAAGGCTCGCAAATAAAATAAGAAGGATGTCAACACGCTTTCGAAGTCTGCGACCTGTATTACGTTTTGAATTGTGCGACTTTTTTTCTGACAGTATTGAAATTAGAAAAGTTCATAATACAATACAATAAACAAAACTAATGTGCTGTTTAATGACAATCAAATGATTATTTTTTATATTAATGTAATTGACACATACTCCATACAGCTATCATCAATGCCCTTTTAAACAAGGCATTAATGTAAATAACTTTTCTTACTGTTCACATTAGTTATTTAGCAGTGCTATCATATTTATCATATCGCGCGGCCATCGACTATTTGCTGAGGAGAGTGCCCGTACACACCTACTCCAGAGTGCCCCCGTTCGCCGTGCAATCGTTTTATTGAACAAAATCGTGCAGTCCTATGACAATTTTATTGTGTTCGCATCAACGGATGTGGAAAGTAGAAACATTGTCCTAAAGTACTTGGAGCCATATTAATTCGTACATCTAGTCACTTGTGTTTAAATTTTGTTATGGAATATGTATTGTTTAAACGTATAATCTGTTATGTACATTTTCATGGAAAAAAATAAATAAATTTTATCGAAAACTTCTGACAGTTCTTTCTATCGCTCCTTGCGATTTTGTACAAAAATCTTACTGCTCATTCGGATTAAATTCGCTCTGGAAATATTTATTATTTATTTTTATTTATACATATACGAATATCATTACTCTAATAGCAGTTAACATTGACAGTGTATGGTTAAAGAAACAGAATTAATTTGATCGAACACTTGTCGAATCCGAATCGGACGAATTGCTAATTGAATTCTGAAGGAATTCTCAAAATTTAATTCTGGCACAAACAAGATTCCTATTTCTGGCGCTATCGACTTAAGTGTGGATTCGATATATTCCAGAGAAAAGTGTCAGATTTCCATAGAAAACTGTCAGTTTTATTCGAACAAATGAATCGTAAGAATTAGTGCTCTGGTCGCAAAACTGTGTCGTTGAGTTGGGAATTTTTGATAAATAAAATAAGAGACACCTGAAAGAACGTCATGTTCACAATAAACGCGGGTACCCAATTTTACGAGTACCATTTCCGATATTTTTACTACTGATTTTATTGTTTGGTCTTTGTTGTATTTCACGCCTCGCAATGTTACGTTATATTGTTACTTTCTGTCACAAATTTCGTTATTTGCAGACATACTGACGGGTAAATCCAATACACTGTCACTCAAAAAAGATTTTCAACGCTTACCTATATATTTCAGCTTGTTTCTCCGTTTGAATGCGAGAAAAACCAAGGTACTAGTGTTTGAAAGAACAACGGTGACAAAAGCGACGATAAAGATTGATGATGAAACTCTAGAACAAGTAAATGAAATTATATATCTGGGCAGTGTTTTCACTGTGGATGGGAAGTACGATAGGGATGTTGAAAGAAGAGTGAATGCGGGAAATAGTGTTAATGGTGCCCTGGGGTCACTGAATGGCAGTCGAAATGTCAGTGACGAAGCTCGACTCGCCGTACACAATGCCATGTTGGTACCAAGCCTGATGTATGGAAGTGAGACGTGGTTATGTCAGAATACGCATGAAAATAGGGTTAATGCAGTAGAAATAAGATCCTTACGTCGGATATGCGGCGTCACTTTGTCGGACGGCATACGTAACGTCGAAATACGGAAAAGGGTAGGTTTAAAAGAAAGCATAGGAAGAAAAATAAGGAAAGGTATGCTACGATGGTTCGGGCTAGTTAAAAGAATGAGCGAAGAAAGATTGCGAACCAGATATATGATGCGAAAGTAGTAAAGAGGCCCTAGCAGACCATGATCAAATAAATAAAACACTGGCTGAATGTGCATTAAAATGCCTTCGTTACAAATAGGCATGTATGAAGAGGTTAATGAATGTCGACGAAGCGAAAAAGGTATATCATGATCGTGTCAAGTGGCGCTCAATTGTCTCTGCCTACCCCGCAAGGGATCTGGCGTGAAGATATGTATTGTATAGTTTTCGACATGTTAGGTAAAGAGTCAAATAGACATGAAAAATGTGCTAACAAAATCATCCGAAGAGCTCATGTCACTGCTGAAGCACCCGCGATCTTAGATTGTGCAGACTTGACGCCATGACTGTTAGGCCATGGAAACTTAGCAGGCCTCTGCTGTGGTATGAGGCATAGTTTTTATAATTTTAACGGGTCTTTACGCGATTTACCTTAGAGACATATTTCTCCCGACATTTCAGCCAAGTTGCATTGGCCGTGGTCACGGGTCGACTGAAGCTATGCGGTGTACTACATAATATGCGTACATACTGGGCGGTAGATGTAAACCTACCCCCTTATCACTTTTAAAGTTTTTAGAAATTACGACACACGGCCAATGCAACTTGGCTGAAACGTCGGTAGAAATATGTCTCTAAGGTAAATCGCGTAAAGACCCGTTAAAATTATAAAAACTATTATGAATATGCGCGAAAGTTTAAAAAGTTTAATGGTATGGGGCATGTTATAAATAACCCTATCATACGTCTAGGCGACCTTGTCCAGCAGCTTGGGAAGTGCGGTGGTTTCTGCTGAGAACCTCAAGCCACAGAAATATGCCAATCTTGGTACAGGTTACAAATTTTCGTCATTTTGGGTCGAGACAATGGGAACAAGTACATAGTATAACTTATTTATAATGTATGTAATGTATTAAAATGTAATTATTATTGTATGTATTTGTTGTTATGTCTATATATACCTACATATATCTTACAAATTGTCATCAAAAATTGTCGTCAATAAGTTCACTCAGACCTAAATTCTTTGAAAGTATTGGATTGTGCCAACGAAACGGGCGCAAAAGCCTTAAATCAACAACATTTTGAAAACATGAAACTATGTTTTATTGTGGATGTAGTTATGAAATAAATCATATGGACAACAATAGGAAAATTAATAATAATGAAAATCAAGTGATATTATTCTCGGTCGATTAATTTAAGCATCAATATTTAAACACTAGTTCGTAAGTACAGGAATGAAAGCGTCATAAATGAACGTAACGACTTCCTTAAAAGGGGTCAAATAATAAAATACACATAAAATCCTTTACGACAGCCTCACTCATAACAACAACAATTTTAGGTAACAACATAAACAATTAAAAGATAAATATTTAATGATGCAAGCCTACCTACTGACATACGTGATTAGAGGAACAGGAATATTTATTATTTTTTATATATTTTTTATTTTTATTATTTAGATGGAAACACCACTATCAAGATCAACACAAGACTTGTCCGCAGTCTCGTTTTCTCCATATTCCTTCATACTGCCGAAACCTGGACTCTTTGAGCCAATGACCGAAGCCGCGTCGACGCCTTCGAAATGTGGTGCTGGAGGCGTATACTGCACATTCCGTGGACAGCGCGGAGAACAAATAATATCAATTCTCAAGGCTCTCTTTTAAAAGCTATAATATAAAACTTGAGAACACACACACGACACACTGGTTAGACCACATCCGCACCACACTTCACACCCAAGTCCACGAAGCAGCAGAGTACGAGAGCAGACCCGGATAGCGCAGCATCGTCCGGTAGAAAGTGATCCGAGAAGGGGCTCCGAATCTTAGCATTGAGGGAAACGACGCAAGGAGTAGAATATATTATTTATTAATTAAATTAATGACGTTTCATAAATGCCTGTAATAGGTTAACTTGAAAAAAGTCATTTTGACTTTGGACTTATTTATTTTTTTATTCATGGGAAAATTTACAGCCTTTACAATATTATGTATACAAAAAATATCTAATCTTAAAGCCTTACAAATTTTCACTGTTAGCTATAATGAAAAAAAATTAAAATAAGAACCAACAAAATCAGTTCAATAACAATGAGATATGAAATAACAATTGCATTTGTATACTGATCCCGTCTTACAAATTAAGAATCATACAATATAATAAAAGTAATTAAGTGTAACAACAAGTATTAGTAACAATAAGTACGTTCTCAAACAACACTTCAAAATTTGACAAAAAATATAAATTTGACTTAGAGTGGCTTTTATCTAAATTGAGCATGACAGCCCCATCAAAACCTAACCTAAATTAACAAACAATTATATATATATTTTCATATTATAATCTAGAATAAAAATAAAGATCTATGTATTTTAAATTTTAATTATTCAGTTATTTAATCGTAAGTTACGGTTCCGAGAAGTTTTCCTAAAAATATCGCCACTCATACAGAGCCTAATGAAGTAGATAGCGAGAGGTCGACGATCGCGCGGACGTTGACTTACATAATTCTTTCTCTCTCTTTTTCGTCACTCGTCTGTGGGCGAGATCAATTAATAATAACACTTTCCAGCCTTTAGGTATTTATCACGATGTATATAGCGATTTTCAGCTTAGTAACCATGCAGTACTGTTTTGTTTTTCGGATAATGTTTTTTATCTTTAAAAAAAGTGACCTTATTATTTAAAATAGAGGTACTAATAACACCGGAAGCCTAAACTATTTTTTGCTTTGAATTTTAGAAATTAACTTGAAATTCTAATTTAATTTTTATTGACGTTTATCAATGCCCCCAAATTTGTTCGCTTGTGTAAACAATACAAACAGTAAACTGCGAAAGCAGAGTTTTAGCCGAACAAGTATCTAAATGTGTATCAAAACGACATCAAAAACAAATTGCGCCATGTTCAGAGTGTTTGAACGTGATATGAAATCAAATTACGATTAGCAACGTTAACATGAAAGCGGTCGGCACGCACTCTTCCCAGTTCTCGGATTTAATGTGAAAATAAAATGACTTAAGGTTTTAATAGTAAAACTTAAGTTACTTCTCTGCAAGATATATGTTTAATAGCCATATTTAAAGAGCTCCTAGGGCAGCAGTCTCGACATTTAAAATTTAAATTCGGTTATATTGAAGTAATATACAAAAGTCTTGTGTGTCGTGATTTCTAAAAACTTTTAAAGTGATAAGTGGGTAGGTTTACATCTACCGCCCAGTATGTACGAGACCACCGCATAGCTCCAGTCGACCCGTGACCACGGCCAATGCAACTTGGCTGAAACGTCGGGAGAAATATGTCTCTATAAATAATAAAAAATAAACTATAAGTAAAAAATGTTCTCTATATATTAACATAGTCATATATATATATAAATACAGTTTAACAAATGAGAAAAAAAATATATAAGATGTGTAAAAAAACGAACAGTACGTTTATTAAGTTGTAGGCATAATTACATACACGTTTACACGTCATTTTACATTCACAATCCAATTTAATTCACAAAGTACATTTAACAAAAAAATATTGCATCACATTGGATTATATGCATTCTTTATATTAAGATATACCAATTGTAGTTCAAAATAGACACAACCATAATCCGACCGATTTATGCACACTTGCTACTGCTACCTAGATAAGCAAGCTATGTCAGTTGCAAATCACTTAACTAAAACTCATTACTCAGACTAAAACAAATAAAAACGTCATAAATAAAATGTTACATAATATGTCAAAAGGGATATTGAATTATTTTGCTGCAGTATATTGACATTGTCATACTAAGAATATAAAAAAAAAGTTATCAAATATGATACAATATTTCTAACTGAAATAACTTGGAAATTACTAAAATAAAATATCATTAAAAGAAATACATGTTTATAATTAATGACATAATTACAATGTGTCAATCAGTTCAACATAAATGACAGTTCTCTTTTTAAGACTATACTACAATATCTAAAATAAAAATTAATCTGTAGGAATAAGTCCTAAATTTACTACACACCTAATATGCTTAAAGCGAGGAAGTGCTTTAGTTAAAATATCAGATTCCATTTATTCTGAACATTTATACATAACATTAATTGACTTATCCTCAATTTTCTCACGAATAAAATGATATTTTATGTCAATATGTTTAGTTCTGTTGTGTTGAATGGGATTTTGATCTAACCTTAGTTTCGGATCCCATCCTCGTCGCCATTTAAAATAACTTGGAAATTACTAAAATAAAATATCATTAAAAGAAATACATGTTTATAATTATATTATTTATTTATTTATTAAAACTTTATTGCACTATATATACAAGGGGCGGACTTAATGTCGCTAGACATTCTCTGACAGCCAACCTTAGGGACATTGTAGAACATTAAAGACGTAAGGTAGGTGCAATTAGAGAAATATGATTACGTAATAAATATGCAATATTATCTAAACTACAATAATAAATACTATAATAAACTAAATACTAATAATACATACACATAACGTTTTATTAATATATTAGGTACATACATACATACACTACATATAATAATATAATAAATAAACATTCGCTCGCCAACCCGTCTGGCCAGCGTGGCGAGTGTAGGCCAAATTCTCCAGATATATGTTCTGGAAGGCCCATCTCCAGCAGTGGATGTCTAGGACGCTGTGTTCTAGGGGCTGTAATGAAAACAATAAAAATTAATGACATAGTAAACAATGTATCAATCAGTTCAACATAAATGACTACTATACTATTATATACTACACTAACTTCCAATTAGAAACAAATTGATAGCTATACGCTATCATGGCGTTCTAAGGTCTACATTGATAACCCTTCCAACAGACCAAATTGCGTAGCGTAGCGTAAATTCAGACACATATTATTAGATTTTTATTACAGTGCGTAACTTTGTAAATCTATACCGTTTATATCCAAATGTCTTGTCCTATATCTCTTGCGATCCAACCGCAGCGTTTTATCCGCTCGTTTATAGTCGAAATACACACGAGTTTCACTTCTTCATTTCGTTTAGCAAACTCTACGCCGCCAACATTAGCTCCAAACTTTATTCATGCCATCATCTGTTACCGTTATCTAACTACGTTTTAACCTTAATAGTTAAATATAGTTAGCTTCAAATATATTGCGTTTAGTATAGATTTTGTATAAAGTTATTTATTTATATAGTACACACAGCAGTACATATATTAATATATTAATTGTTTACAGATATCGACACCTTCTGTCTGTCTAAACACCAATACAGAGGAAAGATTCTGAGCAGGATGGAGGTGTAGTTCTATGTAAATAATACATTAGATATGCACAATGCAATGAAATCTACACATTTTCACTCACTCACACTTACAATATACACCTTCACACACCTACACATTCACATATACATACACTTACATAATGATGCGTAGATGATTTTTTTAAATATTGTCTCTTTATTTTTATTCTTATGTTTATTTTTAATAGTTTAAATTGTTAATAATCCGTTCATTCTTAATGTTTAGTGAAAATAATGTTATTCCGTAATTGGCTAGGTGTTCGGTAATCATTTGAATGTAAATATTTATTTGTAAAATACAGCTGTGGAATAAGTAAATAATAAATAATTAAATAATAAAAATAAATTACGACACACATTTTTATTTAATTTTATTTATTTAATTATTAAAGGATAACTAACGACTAATAACAAATTTGGAAAAAATAAATGGAAACATAAAGGGTCATTTAGAAGTTACCGCAAATGGACATAACATTAGTATAATTATAACTTATCTAATATATGTACCAATTAGGTGTCACAGCATTCACCAATATGAAAAGAAGAAAAAGAAATTAGAAACATGATACTGTTAAAACAAAAAAGTAAATTAAATAAAACTAATAAATTTACAAAATAAAAATATGACTTCTAAAATAAAATTATACATTTTTTTCTCTTTTTTTAATAGAACTAATAAGGAAACATAAAAATTGCACAAATTTGGTACCTTAAAAAACGAAAACAAAACACTTGTTAAATAAATTATAAGCTACTCATACTCGTGTACTTATGGATTTTACAAATTAGTATTAGGGTAACTGACATGACGGGTTAACGTGGTCTTCGAGGCATAAGTGTGGGTAAGAGATGAGAAGAATAGTGTCTCGGGCTTGCGACCGACAATAGGCTAGTTTAAGAAAAGGAGGCCTGTTTTTTTTTATTTTAATGCGCGATAATTCGCTCACCATCCACCATTCTACTCCTCTCCCTACTCAACCAAATCCTGTATGATTCCGTTAATGCCGTCTTGGAAGCTCTAGATACTTTATGAATGTACGTAGTTAATGAATAACGAAGTGCCGGGGTCCATCGTGTGTGGGAAAGAGAGAGAAGAGACTTGTGACCGACTATAGGCTGGCTTACAAAGAAGGCCTCCTTTTTTAATTGCTCAGCAAGACCCTCACTATCCACCATTCTGCTCCTCTCTCTACCCAACCAAATACCGTATGGTTCCGTTAATGCCGTTTTGGAAGATAAATGTATTGAACGCAAGACCTGCTTAGGCCCAATTATTTCAGTAAGTGGTGAAAAGATTTTGCTCGAATTCCTCTCGCACCAACTTCCACTATAATCTATAACAAATTTACTAACAAAAGTGTATTACTCATAAGTACATGCCGGGTATATAACCGCAATTTTTAGATTATAAGGCAAGTAGTAGTTAAGTGTCTAAAAGTTATTCATATTAATTTTAAAATTTAGAATTTAAGCTAGTACAGAAACAACGGTAGCTACACAACATGATGTAAGAAAGGAAATCTCGTGCGATAAGAAAACTTTGGCACCGAAACTAGGCTAAATATCTACCTTCTTTTGGACGACCGACAGAACAAAATAAAAACATTGAAGAAGAAATAAAATCTGTCCATTCTTACAATGCTCTTGATTGGCGAAACAGAGCTTTTATACAAAGAGAAAAGAGATAAAAATATATTTATTGAATCAAGAAGTTTTGAACATTTTGTGTGTGACCATAAAGAATGATTGCTTGAGGTGCTTGTGTATGACGATTGTATCTAATTTGACTTTTAACTTTGGACCTAATGTTCAGATCGCGCAATAGCCCTGGTATACTAGCCCACTTCCTTTAACTCCAGCAAAAAAATACAAATAAACTAGTGATGTGGTATTCTGTCTCCTACACCAAGTTTACTGTACTATAGGAGACAGCTGTTTGTGCCCTCATTATTGATACCAGAGTATGTAATACATGGCTTGAGTTCTATTTAGACGAAAAAAATTAGAATTTAAAATATAAGAATTTTAAATAAGATAATTAATTACAGCCTCTAGAACACAGCGTCCTAGACCACCACTGCTGGAGATAGGCCTTCCAGAACTGGATAATTTAGCCTACACCCGCCACGCTGGCCAGACGGCTTGGCTAGGATATGATGACATTGTTTTATGATAATTTATTTATTTAAAACTTTATTGCACGTTATACAAGGGGCGGACTTAATGCCGCTAGACATTATCTGACAGCCAACCTTAGGGATAATGGGGACCATTTCAAATGTAAGGTAGGTGCAAATATTTATATATAATAATAATAAATAAATCTATATACATAAAAATACAATGATATTACTAAATACATACTAATAACTATGATATATTAAATACTAATAATACATATACTACATATGATACGATTAAATAACTTATGAACCATTTAAATAATACGATGACACCATTTTTTTATAATATATTAACCATAATTTATTAACCATTCCATAAGTTGGCATTAGTGGAACCGGACCGACGGCTTAACGTGCTCTCCGAGGCACGAGAACGGTGGTGTTGTAAATCTATGGCAAATGTACGTAAGAAAAGTGTTATTCTCATTGGTACATGCCGGGTGGGTTTGAACCGACCTTTGTAGGATTTAAGGTACGCGTTCTTACAACCGCGCCTTAAGATAATTATGGAATGGAATTAATATTAATATCAATAATACTTTAATTATACTAAATAGATGCCATAGCTCAATGTATTTGGCCAATGCGTTTCCGTAACGTGTCTTTTCATTTATAGTTTAAGCTGTTTGACTAGGGGCGGCGGCATGCCCGTGTAATATATTGTCATGGGAAAAATACCTTCTGTGGCCGTAGGGTCATGTCTAATATATTCACTTTTATATGTGCCTCCGTGGTCTAGCGGTTAAGTCCGTGGATTTAGACTCGGAGGTACCGGGTTCGATTCCTGGTCGGGACACAAAAATATTTATTAATGTAAATAAATATGTACATTTAATTAATATTTAATTTATTTAAGGTATTTCTCGAGTTTGGTACGCTGGAGACATCGACGAGCTTGCCACTTGTCATGATTGGCCTATAGTAAAGTTGGCTAAATGTGAATCCGCTTATTTATAAGCGTGGTTTCTGACCACCCCGAAAGGGAAATGGTCTTGATGATACTTTACTTTATATGTCTTATTTTAGACATATAATAATAGTAAAATCATTTTTATCAATTTTCCTTTTTGTAGTAATTTATTGTGATTGCAAAAACTTTAAACCCTCTTAACCGACGAATTACTATTATATATATATATATATATATATATATATATATATATATATTTAATGTAGTATTTGCCAAAACAAAAAGGATAATTAGTTAGCTAGATTTTTTTTGAAAACAGATAGATCTAAAAATTAAAATATCCAACTGATGTATTCGAAGTAATGTACGAGAATAAAGATTTAAAATAAAATATAAAAATAATACTAAACTAAATATATATATATATAAATATACGCCCATGACTTAATCATGTAGCAGTGTGCAACACTTGCAGCATTCCCCCGATGCACAGCGATACTAATTTGCTGCGCGATAAAACTGCCAGACCTCTTATCAGATACAGCATTAATCAGCCGCTTAGACCTTACGGTTATATTGTCTCAAAACCAAAGGGCCAAAAAGGCATTTATTTATTTATTTATTAAGAAACCAACAACGTAACAATATGCTTAATAATAGTATGGTACAATTTATGGAGTAAGGTCAATTACAGGTTTCGCTTTATAAACATAGTACGTAGTGGAGTTTAACAACTTACTATACAATAATAGAAATAGGTATATAAATGTTTCAATAGTTTATTACAACATAATTTTATAAAGCACGGAAAATTTCCAAAAAATAATTTAAAAAATATATATATAGAAGTATAATAATAATAAAACAAACCTATAATTTGGTAACAACATTAAATGTGCATATGAGAAAGTCGAAAACAACATTAATCCATCCACTCAATCTGCGAAACAAATCCAACCAGGAACGCTGTCACCTGTCTATTCATATAAACAAACAAGAAAGGAAGACAAACCCAAGCCATCTTTAGTCCACAGCTGTAATGTGCATGTACAAATCCTTTTTGAGGCTAGATTTAGAAGCAGACTTGTACCAAATTCAGTTTTAATTAAAATTAAACAAATATAGGCACATCCCTAGCTGGCGTTCGATAAAAAAAGCAAGCCAAGCAAAGTTGAGCCCAGAATCATTACGAGAACAAATTGTAGAAATTATTTTATTATGCAAGGAGAAACGTAATCGTGTTTCTAAAGTCTCGAAGGTAGGTCCCAAAAGTATTAATAAAAAAGTCACGTCATTCGACGAGTGGACTCAATTTCTTGAAGTCCTAAGTTTCTAACGAGTTCCCCTCGGTGCCAACCATTGACTTATATCTAAGAGCGAATTCAATTCTGATTTTATTTAATTACCTACCTAAGCTACTGGTCTTCTGCTAACAGCTTACTCTTTGAACCACTTTGCTGCTTAGTCTTCCACTAGCAGCAGTAAAATAATTCAAAATAATTTAATTATTGACGGTTCAAATATGCCTAGAATAGGTTTACGTCCAATTTAAATTAAAATACAGGCAATTCGCGTGTACAGTATCGTCCAATCACAACATTTTATCTACTATATTTTTATATCGAATTTTCATACTTATTCGATGCCTTTACAGCCGCATTAATAAAAACTGTTTATTTAAATGTGACCATAATATGGTCTGACTATGATATATGACGAGAAAAGCTAATATAATATATATATAATAATAAAACTAACTTAATGTGATAGTTAGTGGCTTTAATCACATAAAACGAATTTCATTCATTTCATTTCATTTATTCATTTCATTAATTTCATTCATTTCATTCATTTCATTCATTTCATTCATTTCATTCATTTCATTCATTTCATTCATTTCATTCATTTCATTCATTTCATTCATTTCATTCATTTCATTCATTTCATTCATTTCATTCATTTCATTCATTTCATTCATTTCATTCATTTCATTCATTTCATTCATTTCATTCATTTCATTCATTTCATTCATTTCATTCATTTCATTCATTTCATTCATTTCATTCATTCATTTCATTCATTCATTCATTTCTGAAGACCTGAAGATGGTTGCTGGTGGAGGTTGGATGTGGGTGGGAAGAGGTCGCGTTAAGTTGCGAGCCATGGGGGAGGTCAACATCCAGCAGTGATACAGGCTAATGATGATGATGACTGATGATGATATGAGCAATCTAAATAAACTCTTGAGAATAGTTTTAATACATTGAGGTAAAGCATACCTGTTGGTCCATAAGTTTTCGCCAACCGAAGCAAATAAACTTTTAGGCCTGGACGACTCCGATCATCAGTTTTATTTATTAAAATAAAGTAAAGTATCATCACAACTGGGTGGTCAAAACATCACATTAAAAAAGCAAATTAACATTAAGCAACTTTACTATATGCCCATTATGACAAGTGGTAAGTTCCTCGATGTCTCAAGCGTATTAAACTCGGGAAATGTAACAAATAAATTACTGAGAGTTGACCAGGAATTTATTTATTTTATTTATTTATTATTTATTTCAAAACTTTATGCACTAGTTACTACTAATTTAATCGCTACATCAAGGAGAGAGTGTAGTGTGTTCTTTATTCTGCCCATCACCTTACATGATCTCCAAGGTTAGCTGGTGAAGAATTCCTAATGGCGTTATAGCTCGCCTTTAGGTTTTTAAGTGCAATATTTAAAATAAAATAAATATTTTTTAAGGGCCAACTTAAATGTTATCTCTAAAGAGTGCCTTGGCCTTAATTTTAAGTCTATGACACCAACGCTTTCAATGTTTTAAATGGGATTTAGGAAAGTACCTTTTGTACGAGAATTTCTGACACTTCACAAGAAGTATTGCTTGAAAAAAGTTTGTTGTGAAACATAATTATTATAAGCAACAATACTTTATGTAACACATAAAGTACTTCATATTTGTTTATTCTTTACAGCCCCTAGAATTTAATTGTCTGAAGTTGATGAGCTTGTGGAATCGTAATTAAATTGTCGTTAAAAAAAAAAAAGTGACATTAGACCCTCGCCAACCCGTCTGGCCAGCGTGGCGAGTGTAGACCAAATTCTCCAGATATATGTTCTGGAAAGCCCATCTCCAACAGTGGTATAGGACTCTGTGTTCTAGGGGCTGTGATAATGTCATTAGGTATTTTAATTTAATTAATACCTATTTACAGTTATACCTATTTTCAACTAGCGAATTCTAAATTGTCCAACTTTACTATAGGCCCATCATGACAAGTGGTAATCTCTTCGATGTTTCTGGCGTACCAGACTCGAAAAGTGTTATTCGCTTATTAATCTACGGTATTAACTGCTAGATCTCGAAGGCAATTAAATATTTGCTTAATGTAAAGGTAAGTAGGAACTTTTGAATGTAATATAATACTCAGACATTTTAATCAAGTATCATCGACCGTGTTCACAAGAGCGACTCATTTAATATTGGTATATCGCTTAAGCGCAGAGACATTAACTATAAAACAAGATAGGGCAATAAGCCAAACTGTATGAGAATCAAAGCTAGGCTATTGACAGTCATTGCCGGTTATGGTCGTGTTGGATGTGCACTTTCCAATTCAATATTTTGTTATTTCACGCACAATATCTCAACCTGGGTACTATTGAAGTGTAAAACACTGTTTATCAGTTTATTTTCGTAAGTAAATGTTACATGAACAAGTGAATTATAATATACGGAAGATTCTAGAAGTTTAATAACGAATAAGTAATTAGTAAATAGTTCCGTTACTCGATCATAGATGGCGCTAATAAAACGCATTATATTATTCGTCCTGTTACCCCCAACGGGAGACCGCTTTCTTTCTAGAGGAGTGCTTTAGGAGGAGAGCTAAAGTAGTCGAACCTAGACTCCCTGGGTTCGTGAGCACTGACTGACTGACTCGTCCTGTTATGAATTCCAGCTTGCCGCTCAGGTTGATGATCCGGATCTGCAAGTTGTTAATCTGTTCTCGTCTCACCTGTACTGCGCCAACCTGGCACCATCTTCTGACTAAGACCAATAGGAACTTTTCCAAAGGCAGCAGAATATATCGCTCAGAGTGATCTCCGGAGTTTCGTGGTTCGTGCGTAATTTCGTCATAGCTCGAGATTTGGAGATGCGTACTATTGAGCAGTTCGTCGTTGGCCTGACTAGACGTATGTTCTGTCGGGCTGACAACAGACAATTCAAGCATCTCCTTAATATTGCTCTGTATTCACAATACTAGAATGCTAAACTGTTACTAAAAATGCTTTAGAAGTCATGTAGTAAAAAAATATGTAGCGATCATTTTGTATGAAAATGCCCGCTTATTTTTATATATTTTTTGAAAATATACCTGGAACTCTCGAATCCCTGCAGCTTCGCCCTAGATGTGACTTCTCTGAGCGTGTTCTACCGGCTATACTATGGTGAGTGCTCCAAAGAACTTTATAACCTAATCTCTCCCTCTCCATTCCGCGACCGAACCACACGCACAGGTCAGAATATGGACCCACATACCGTAGTCACCATCTCTTCGCGTACGTATAAGTTTGGGGACTCATACATCTGTCGTACGATAAAGATGTGGCTTGCCCTTCCAGCCTCTTCTACTTTCCTGTAACTTGGAGTCCTTGAAGCGAAGTGTGAAAAAGCATCTAGTCAAGCCGGCATAGTGTTGGGGACTGATGGCAGTTATGAGTGTCTGACTTCAGTTGCTAACATTCATGGACCTTGCGCGCCACTTACCATCAGGTGGGCCCAAGGTCACATGTCATGCTAGTATAAAAAAAAAACAACTTTTTATATGCAAAAACTAATTATTATTTTAAAAGTGTCATTCAATGTTTTGCAAATCCGTAATTTTGTAAAACCAACTTTTAATGGCGACGAATGTGAACATATGTCCCAAATGCTGAATATAGTTCTCCCAAGGCACCTCACCCCCTAATCCGACTCGTACGTGGTCTCACTCTGGAGTTTACGACAGACATGTCCGGCCCACTGCCACTTCAGCTTGGTAATTTCTGACCTATGTCAGTAAATCTAGTTCTCTGACAATTATAATCGTTTTCACTCGGAGATTACGACACTAGCATGCCCAAGTGACGTTTGAGGTTCCAAAATCGCTTTAACATTAGATTCTAATAAATTATTTAAACTTCAAGTACTTTTAACTTAAAGCATGAATACTCGTACTACGAGCTTTGACATATTTGACGATAGCATTGATTTTAACAGTGGTGTCCGTGTGGTTAGAACACTACATACAATCCAAAGGTCGCGGGTTCGACCGGCTCACCCTCACCTCAGGTTGTTAATGTCTGATGTCAGTTCTCTGACAATAAACGTTTTCTCATCATAGACTTAAAATTAATACCAAGGCACTATATAGACATATTATTTGTGAAACAATTTGCTCCTAATATCAGGCTAGTAACCACCAGATCGCTATTTAAAAAAATATTCTAGTCTATTCGCATTTCATTTCCCAACAAAATTTGTAAGTATATTATTATTATGTATGTGTAAGTTTATGTATTAGTATTTAGTTTATTATATATATATATATTTGTATGTGTAGTATGTATATAAAGTTGTATGTATATGGCTAGTTATTAAATAATACTTTTGATATTTATATTTAATATTTCAGCACCTACTTTCCGGTAAATTGTTTAAAGTTTTCCCAAAGGTTGGCTATGATAAAATGTCTTGCGGCATTATAGCCAGCCTTTGTCTTTGTGCAATAAAGTATTAAATAAATAAATAAAAATTTAATTTGGACCTAAAAAAATATTATATTTTTTATCCTTTATTCCACTTGGAAAAACAATGCTTAAATAAAAATAATTAATTAAAATAAATTAAGTTACATTTGAGCTTCTAAAAAGACTTGGAACAGTTATACATGAAATTAACGGTGCTCTAAATTCTGAGTTAGATACGAGTAGATAGAGTTAAGCATAAAAACATTTACATAAAGTTAGAGTTAAGCATAAAAACTGATAAAAAGATAACAGTCGTTTAGTAAATGGTGAAGGAAAAGAAGAAGAACATGTCAATAATGCTATTCAACAACTCACGCAGGTTGAATTTGATGAATGGATGAACTAATAGTTAGCGAAATCCTGTCGTCAGGTATACAGGACAATATTTTTTAAAAGTTTTTGTTATCCCACTCGGTATAAACAGAGTTACGTCATGTTATGAAGGATCAAAAGAATTTTCCAGAGCAAATTATATTGTATCTTGATCGAACCATCTAACTGTATGACTCGACGCTTCGCTGAGCTGACTGATTGTTCAACTCGAAGATATTGCAATAATAGATGCCGCATTACTAACAAAAATAATTTATAACTAGGTTTTACGACGCTTATCATTGCAACCTAAATATAATAGCTTCCTGGTAAAATAAAAGTATTGCAGTATATGACGAAGTGGCTAATGGGCCATAAATTTTATAGTGTAAAAGAGTATCTTAAGTACAACATAGATTAATTAATATTGTTTTTTTGTTGTTATGATATTAGTATGTAAGTAAAGATTTCCACATACCTGCAAGTAGAATATTATGTGAGTAGATACCTAACTAAAGTTTTGTGACCACTAAAGAAAAAATATTTCATTACATCTAGAATCCTACATCTCCACTCCTGAAAATGAGCCTGCCAAACATATTTCTAAAGAATTAGACTTACTCTTGCTTCGTAGGCCGGACGTGGCGTTTTCGTTAATTTTAAGGTTATCATGAAAACGGAACAAATAGCTGAAGTTGCTCTCTGAGGTCTTAATAACAAAAATATATCGATATGTTATATATATTGAGGTATCTGCAACACTGCGAACAATGCTGAATGTCGATTTAAAGTCACATTTTTCGGAATTGTTTACGTCTAGTAATGCTACATCTGTTAAATACGATCATTGGTTGACCTAGAAAAGTTTTCCCCCGTTCTCGTGAAATAAATAAAAGTTATTACATACCTCTCTAGCTGTTTCATCACTGAGCTCAGAATCTCTTCTTGTGGCAAATATCTCATGACATTAGTCCCTAGGGGCTAGACAAACACACAATTTAGGGTTCCTACTTTATGTTAATGTTTTTATTTTGCAATTGGGAGTTAGTTATATAACGAGCTCGACCTTTAGACGATCAAACGTTTAAAGTTTTCAATTATTTGTAATATCCAAAGTCACATCGATGTATATAAGTGTAGCTATGTTCCACACCAGTACGCTTAGATCTTAATCTTGCATCTTTCTCTGATGCATGCGCAAGAAACCATAGTGCCCTAAACTGATTCGACGACAGTGTTGCCTCTAGCACATGCTGATCCGTCACACGTGACAGTATTTTAGCAAATTTAAATTACATACATAAATGTCTTGACGCCGGATCCCTTGTGGGGTAGGCAGAGACAATGAGCGCCAAGTGACACGATCATAATATACCTCTTTTGCTTTGTCGACATTCATCAACCTCTTCATACATGCTCTTTTGTTACGCAGGCTTTTTAAGCTACCTTTAGCCAGTGTTTTGATTATTTGATCGTGGTATATAAATATATCTTTTAAATGATTGAAAATTTTAATTAGTTCAAATTAACATTTTATATATTGACGACTAGGTTTAGACAAAAGCTGCATGCGTTTAACTACTAACTATTGACACAACAAATATTGAAAGTTGAAATGCAATATAAACATAAATGTGTATTGGTGTAGACATATCTTATGGAAGGTTTAACATTGTGTAGCGAGCAGAGTTCCCTGTGCACGTATTCGTATATGTACGCTTCCTGCACTAAGCCAGCGTAATAGATTCGAGATAAAACTAACGAGCACTGGGATAATATGCGTTGAAAATTGTGAATATATTTAAAAAAAAAAAACTCGACTTTGTCATACTTGTACAATACTTGAGTTTCTTGATAAATATGACTATAACGGTATAGAGGATTTCTTTAGAATACAAAAATAAGAAACTACGTATACTATACAAAGATGACTTTTATATATTGAATTACCTTCATTTTATTATTTGGTTTTATTTTCTACTTAAAAAAAAGAAAACCCACTTATTTTTTTTTAAGCATATAAATTTTTGTTTCTTAAACTAATTAAATATTTTTACACACATATATACATATATATATTTATCTATTATACGAGTATATTTATTTTTAACACCTATAATAAAATTACTTAAAAAAAAAAAAAAAAAAATGAAAAAAAAAAAAAAAATACTGCGAGTGAGTTTGCAGAGTTGTTCCATCAATTAACAGCAGTTGCTTGGTGACTTCGTTTGGCGAGTGTTATTGAATAACTTTATCTTTTTTTTTAGACTACCTGTATTTTATGTATTATTTTTATATTTGCAGTTGCATTTGTTTGATAGTTATACGTACTTATGGTTTTAATTATTAAGTTTGTTTATAGATATTTCGATGTAACTACTTTAACAAATTGTAGGGAATCAACTGGTCTCCGTAACGCAAGTTAACTTTTCATGGAGGCCAGGGAACCCCATATTTACAGTATATTTATTTGTACTTAGATTTAAGGTTTTTTGTATATTGTACTCTTTATTTTGGTTAATAAAAATCATTATTATTATTTATTATTATTATTACTTATATATTTTGATCATCCTGCAAGGTCATGATGATACTAGAAGTACTTTTTTATAGTTATATCTCCATATTTATCTATCTAAGTGTGTCTAGAAGAAAATTAACATCTTCATAGATCAGCTTAAGCGTCTCGTTGAACAAATCTACTTGGAAATTCAATTGAATATTTCAATTTCTATAATATTGAGAATCGAATTGTGTAAACGCTTGATCGAATTTCCCTTTCTGTTTCAGGAAACGGCGTACGTGAGTTTGATGCCACACAGGAAATTTGGTCCAAAATGAGCACTTCTGACGCCGAGGAACTATGTAATAAATATGCACAATGAAATGCTGAATCCTATGTACAGACCAACAATGTGGATTCTAAAGACGTAATTTCAAAATCTGTGCAAAACATCCATAGTTATGCAGAATATTTAAATTATACTTTAAAATTGAATGATAGTGGTAATATTTGTTTAATACTTGATAATAATGCAATTTAAAATAACAAACAATTTAAAGTGATCAATTTAAAAATTGTGCTAAAACTCTACATTCATAAGTGTATTTAAACAAGAAAAAAATGGATGATAGCAATAATATCAATTCAATTCTTCATAATAATGCATTTTAACATAACAAACAATTTGAAGTGGTTAACAAGAAGAAAGAAAATTTGAATCAATATGAAGCCATTTGTCTCACTCATCGTGTGCATCGTTTTAATTTTATTTGGTAAGTACCTAATGCCTATTTTATTTACATAAAATATTAATACAGGTTGTTTTGTTCTAGTGTGAAACTTAATAGTCTTCTCATTGAGTCATATTCCATCATAGAAAGACAAAAGTAAAAGTCATTCACATAAACCTATTACAGGCATTTATGAAACGTCATTAATTAAATTATTTTGAAAGATTCTACTACTGTCAGTGGAAGACTAAGTAGCTAAGTGGTCCAAAAGGTAAGCTGTTAGCAGAAGACCAGCAGCTTAGTAGATTCCAGTGACCAGTTAATGTTTAATCTGACTGAGAAAGGAATCTGCAAAAACTTAGTTAAATCAGATTTACAAAATAGAACTTATACAGAACTACACCACAACGATCAATTAATAACCTTTTAAATATAGCTATGAGGTAACAATACCTGGTATAGCGGTACCCTACCATGCACTCTCCTCCTAATAAATTGGTATGCGTTTTATTGATACTGTGCCACCCGTTCATATCTTCGGCGTCATGCACAGCATTATGAACGCTAGTGTTGATGGTGGAACGGAAGTGGTCGGACTACCGTACCAGGCTTCAGCCTCTCAGTGTTTTTCCTGCCACTTAGTCAGTAACAAGGAGTTTTTCTAGGTTATCTTATGCCTTTTTGGCAATGTCTCCAAAATACTGGTTTTATTTTGAAACAAGTAGATGAAGTATTAATTCAATCTTAAGAAGTATCTATGACATATGGTTGTCGGAATGTTGTTAATTTGAGGGTATTTTAATGTGTCAAAATAAGTAGATAATTATTTCTGTTATTTTAATGAATTGTGGTTATGTTTTTATCGTTTAATTCATCTACATGTTTATTTGTTCCGTTTCCTGTCAGGTTTTAACCATAGATTGTTTTTAATGTTTAGATTGTTGCAAATACTGAAATCCGTTATTTGCAAGGTGGGGAAAATGTTGTGAATTAAATTAAATTATTTAAATCTCAAAAAGTCTCTATGACATGGTTGTTATGGAAACATACATAAAATATCAAGCTTTTGGCATAATGTAAAAGTTGTGAATATTTAATATAATATATTTACCACGTATTTTAGCCTTTATTTCTCCACAAGTGTGTCCTACAAAGACAGCTGGATAGCTAGATAATAGATTTATAAACTTTACTATGTTAACATAATTGTTGACTATAGTATAATCACGACCGTTTCCCTTTCGGGGTGGTCAGAAAAAACGCTTATAAATAAGCGGATTCACATTTAGCTAACTTTTCATTTATTACAGCCCCTAGAACACACTACACCTCCACTGTTGGAGATGGGCCTTCCAGAACATATATCTGGAGACTTTGGCCTACACTCGCCACGCTGGCCAGACGGCTTGGCGAGGATATGATGTCCATTTTTATTGACAATTTATTAACGATTCCACATGTTGGTATTAGTGGAACCGGGATCGACGGCTTAACGTGCTCTCCGAGGCACGGAAACTGTGGTGTTGTAAATCTATGACAAATGTACGTAAGAAAAGTGCATTGCTCATTGGTACACGCTGGGTGGGTTTGAACCGACCTTTGTAGAATTTAAGGAACGCGTTCTTATAACCGAGCCACCACCGCGCCAACTTTACAAATGACAATCATGACAAATGGCAAGCTCGTCGATGTCTCCAGCGTACGAAACTCGAGAAATATCACAAATAAATTAAATAATAATTAAATGTATTTATTTACATTAATGAATATTTTTGTGTCTCGACCAGGAATCATCCCCTCCGTGGTCTAGCGGTTAAGTCCGTGGATTTAGACTCGAAGGTATTATCCTTCCAGTCTAAATCCACGGACTTAACCGCTAGACCACGGAGGCAGTTGTTGAACATCTAAAATAATTAAGTATAATGTACTGCTAAAATATCATAGTAATTATAAACAGCGACGGCTCTTTTTAATAATAATTATAGCAATTTGCAGAAGTTAAAATTGCGACTCCCTTAGATATTACGAGAATCATTTTAAAAAGGCCCGCGGGAGATAAATCCGAAAGAAGTTGCGGCAAAAAAATAAACAAGAGATTCATTGAATGCCGCTTAAACCCACTAATGAGATGTCAAATTTTGCGGCAGTTTTTTCGCGGTATTAAATAAAAAATCCTTTTGTAATTTTTTACCAATAATTTTGCTTTATTTTCCGAACCTTGTTATTTTTTTTGTCTTTATACTTAATTGAGGATTATGGGCACATTTCGCTGTATTGATTATTAGATTAATAATATAAATATTCTAAGACAAATGATATCATCCATTTTGGGTTATTTTTATACTGCTTGTGTTGTGTACAATGATAAAAAAAATTATAATAGGAATTCTGATTCTTTTATTGACAAGACTAAAAATAAAAGTATCTTCACGACCGTATCTCTTGTGGGGTGGTCAGAAACCACGCTTTTTTATAGAAGCCTATTTATATTACAACTTTACATCATGACAAGTGGCAAGCTCGTCGATGTCCCTAGCTTATTAAACTCGATAAATATGACAAATAAATGTAATAAATTATTGTTTCCCGCCCCGAAATCAAACCCGGTACCTCTGCGTCTAAATCCAATCTAAATCTTGTTTATTTATTTATTTATTTATTTATTATTTACTTATTCCACAGCTGTATTTTACTAATAAATATTTACATTCAAATGATTACCGAACACCTAGCTAATTACGGAATAACATTATTTTCACTAAACATATAGCATGAACGGATTATTAACAATTTAAACTAATTAAAAATAAACATAAGAATAAAAATAAAGAGACAATATTTAAAAAAATCATCTACGCATCATTATGTAAGTGTAAGTATATGTGAATGTGTAGGTGTGTGAAGGTGTATATTGTAAGTGTGAATGAGTGAAAATGTGTAGATTTCATTGCATTGTGCATATCTAATGTATTATTTACATAGAACTACACCTCCATCCTGCTCAGAATCCTTCCTCTGAAATGGTGTTTAGACAGACAGAAGGGGTCGATATCTGTAAACAATTTATTGTATCTTCTTGTTATTCTGCTCACAACAGAATTCGGGTGCTAGCGGGGACAAAAAGATCCCGATGTCATTGTTATTATTAAATTATTCATTTATCTAAAAAATAATATCCATAATAATTTATGCACCGAGCATTGGTTACTGCCGGGATCCCTTCGGTTCTTGAACCGTCTGGGATCTCTCGCAGTGATTGTAAAATACCCGATGGATTGACTTTGGTGCCGTGGTCCATAGGTCGAGCATTGGTGTGGACGCTACTTGTGCCGACACCCTTGCTTGGTCTCATGTCCAGGGTACATCTGTTAGGGCTTAAGCGGTCAGCCAAATGTCACAAATACGAGTCTGTTGCAAATAACTATGTGTTTGTGTCTTTTGGTCTTCTAATAAGTTCTTTAAAGAACTGTTTAAGCGCCTGGTTAACGCTGTATGTGACAAAAGGGCAGGCAGTTTGTTCAGAAAATCAGCATCGCTGTGCAGCGGGGAAACGCTCATCAAGTCATGGGTGAATAAATTTTAGTTTTCATTTTAATTAAGTTTATATATTTTTATTAGCTTAATTTATATTTTTATTACCAATGCAAAAACAAATGTTCTCAATAAAATTCGAAATTCTAAAAACAATTTATTATTGAATCGTTCTAGTTTGTGAAAGTAGTTGTTTGGTTTACACAAAAATAACAAATCATGAATAAAATTCTAAATAGAACATGCAAATTCTGTGTAATACGAGAAAAGTTTAGTTTTGTAGCTAACAAAAATGTATACGTAAAAATTGAAGCGAAAACCTGTGTTTAAACTTTGTTTACATTTGCCAAAAGTTGGTTAAAATAACATTAACATTTATTACGTAAATTATTTAGCCAAAAAATATCTTATACATAACACCTGTTTGTATTTATTCGAAGTTAATTAATATAAATTAAAAGCTACCTAAATAATAAAATTAAAAATTAACTATAAATAAAAAATGTCCTCTAGAGACGTCCCATCCGAGGCAGTCCCAAGGAGACTGGCAACATTTCCCCTATGTATAGCGAGGCTAATACGTTGGCAGAAATAATTGCCAGCCTTCCTGTCTCCAGACGTTTCTGTCAGCCGCTTTGACAACTCCTTGGCCAAGCGCCTCGCCGACGGTCCCAATGGGCCCATCGTCTCGACCCCAAAGGGCGCAAATTCGTAACCGGCACCAAGGTTGGCATATTTGCGCAATTTGATGTTTTCCGCAGAAAACGCCGCTCTCCCCGCGCCTGACGAGGTCGCCTGGATGTGAGATGGAGCTAATGTGTCTACACACATTGCATCCCACATCAAAGACCTGCCAAGTTTCCACGGCCCAACATTCATTCCGTCGGGTCTCTTGCCATCGCTCCGCATAGTCCCAGGTGGTTCTAAGATTTCGGGTACACCAGCAGTGACAAAAGCCCTTCGGATGATGTCGTTGAGAGCCGCGTGACGACGAATGCGGCCAGCACTTCTAGCACAAGAAAGCCCGTGGTGTCCGAGATGATCGACTGGTTCTCCGCATCGACACTGGTGCGGGTGGACAGTGGACACCTATCTACATACATAAATATATACATATAAATCTACATATCGCCGTGTTAGAACAAAAACCAACTAAGTTAACTATTTTTGCACAAAAATATTTTTATTTTTATTTAATTTTATTTTATTTTGACAGCAAACATAATTACCATAAACAAGACCTTGAGTGTCGAGAATTTACACAAAATACAATAAACAAAAACACAAACAAGCACAACAGATTAACAATTTAGCAAAAAATAAAATTATTAACATCAAAATTTAATTGAGATACTTAGTAAGTTACATCATAGCAGAAACAATATTACTAATACTACATACTCGTATATAAAGAGCTACTCATTAGAAATGTTATATTATTTTAATTTATAGATATTATACACATTTAATATCGTTTTTGGCTAAAACCGTTATATCGTTTAATTGCTTTTAAGACCCACTATCTTCGAAACTAAGCGTCACAATGCTTAGTCGATTTTATCACTGGAAAAAGCAGAAGTTTTTTAAACGACTGGTGTAAGACAGTGAATTTACTAAAAGAAATGAATTAGTTGGTTTTCGCTCTAACCCGGCGATATATTTACTATATCAGAGCGGGATGGAGACATTTTGCATTTTAACAAAGCCATTTAAAAAAAAAAACATGTTTTTTTTATACCAGCACGATATGTGACCTTGCGCTCACCTGATGGCACGCAAGTTCCGTGAATGTTAGCAACTGGAATCAGACACTCATGACTGACATCATATACGGATGACGGAAATTCGAGCATGATCCCGAAACGTGTGGATACACTTTACTGAGTTCATCGAAACGAACGGTGGATACTTTCCCGTCCCGGCAGACCGGGCAAATTACCACCATTTGTCTGCCTACCATCTAATTGTTGTTGTCGTTGAAAGCCATTTACAATGATTTTAAATGTCAATTTTTACTTACAAGGAGAAAATCAGCGCTGCAGCAGAAATGTTGCAGCCTATGCTGACCTGAGTGCCTGTTTGTCGCAGCAGCTCACTCCTTTATTTTTTATGTATTTATATTGTCCATTTTTTGTTTGTTTGTTGGAAATTTTATATATATTTTTTTTACGTTTTTATTATTGTATTAGCTGTTGTGTGCAAATAAATATTTTTCTTTTTTTCTTTCTTTCTTTCTAACTAATATTGTAAGCTTGTTATGGTGATATTTATATAACCTTGAACCGAAAAGAATTCGCAATCTAAAGCGAATCGAATAAAAATATCGATTGAAACGAACCTTATTACAACAAAAGGAGATATCCTCACTTTCATTACAAAGAAAAGATATTGTCGGGATATTTTTACGACGCGATGCTTTCTAGTTAATAGAAATAATCAGAGTGAAAGAAGAAATTTCATTGTAACGACTAATAAAGTCTGTTCTCTATTTTAGTTGGGATATCTAAAAACGCATGTTTATAGAGCCTTTTTGCTGATTCTCAGCCGTTCCTTGCTCTCAATTGTTATCTAAATATGCTGGAAAAACATTAGGGGTCCATGTTTTTAACCGACTTTCCTTAAATCGAAAGATCGGTTCAAATCCCCGCCATGTACCAATTAGAAATACACTTTTCTTACGTAAGTACATTTGTCATAAATTAACAACTCCACCGTTTCCGTGCCTTGGAGAGCACGTAAAGGATTTCTGGCAAGTCTATCTCCAACAGTTGAGCTCTAGGACTCTGTGTTCTAGGGACCGTGTTGAAAAATTCGACGAATATTATTTTTGTAAAGTAAAGTAAAGTAAAGTATCATCACGACCGTTTTTCCCTTTCGGGGTGGTCAGAAACCACGCTTATAAATAAGCGGATTCACATTTAGCCAACTTTACTTTAGGCCAATCATGACAAGTGGCAAGCTCGTCGATGTCTTCAGCGTACCAAACTCGAGAAATCTCACAAATAAATTAAATTATTTTTTTTCTTTTATTATTCTTTTTCTACCTATTTCCAATGTTAAGTTATTCTGCTATTCTGGACGAAGACAAATTCAACAAATCAAAAACCATGAAAATCGGTCCAGCCGTTCTCGAGTTATTAGTGTTCTAACAAACCCGACTTTGTTTTATATATTAAGATAAAAAGAAGTAAATCAATATATTTTGGCAATATAGAAAGGAAGCGGCGAGAAAGAGACAGGACTATGTATAGGTGTAACAAATTAGGAATGTCTGTTTATGCCCCGACGGATCACAAACACAATAACCATGCAAATTTGATTAATATACCGCAAATACAAACACTTCATTTTTGTACAACTGAGTTTTTATCATGACTTAAAAATGAAAATCGCAAGATTTCTAACATCAATTTCAACGAAACCTCTCTCAGAATTTGTATTCATATTTTAGTTTATGCTGAAAATTTCATTGCGATATAAAATATCTTATTTTATCTAGAATTATTATTGCCATAAATGTTCATGCCATGCTACTTTTAGTACTAGATTCATAGAAAAGTGACCTACGTATAGGTTATCCGAATAAAATCCACTTTTCACATAATAAAATACGCACAACAAAAGCGGCGGTGATAGGTTACCTATCAAATAGGTTTAGCGCTATATAGGTGAAGCGGTGTTTACATTAAACATTTACGAGCTTTCCACTTATTATTATTATTAAAATACTTTATCGCACTTAATTGCACGAACTTAAAGCCATGTCGGCTTTTTCTACCAGCTAGCGTCACTGACGGACCGCATTCGTAATGACGAAATACGCAAAAGGGTAGGTATGAAAGAAAGCATAGGGACAAAAATAAGGAAATACATGCTTCGATGGTTCGGGCATGTTGAAAGGATAAATGAAGAGAGATTGACGAACCAGGCATATAATGCGAAGGTTGTGGGTAAAAAGGCCTTGGCAGAGCAAGACTCACATATGAAAGATTTCTGGCCGCAGGGCGTTGTGTTTCGTCGATACATAGGTTCATTTGGGCCCACGAAATGCACCACGGAAGATGCGACAAGGCCTACCGCAGCACCGAACCCTCGTGAACCACCTAAGAGGACCCCGGCGCCGATCCCCACTGCAGCAGTCAGCCTTCGTCAGAAGGTGGTCGCCGTACCCAATGGGTACTACTTTGACCACAATAAGATGAAGATGCGGAAGCTGTAGTGCAGTGTATATTTATATTTTATATATTTTAGTTTTTAAGGTATATATCTATGGGCCTTTTGTATATTCATTTTGTTGCCTGAAAATAAAGATTATTATTATTATATTATTATTACGACCAAATAAATAAAACAATAGCAAAAGGTGCCTAGAAAAGCCATCGAAACAAAAGGTTGTTGAATGTCGAAGAAGCGAAAGAGGTATGTAGTGACCGTGACAAGGGATTTGGCGTGAAGATATTTATATAAGTACGAGAATATTAGGAAGTAAATATTTTCTAACTTAAAATATATTCTTCTGCATGTTTATAAAGAAAGTATTAAGTAGTTTTTTAAAGAAGTGAATTAAAGAACCTTATCTGATAGTCAGTGGAAGCTTGTTCCACGACGAGCAGCCGATACGGTAAATGAATCTGGACATCAGCTGGATGGGATTTGGAGTTGGTTGTTATGAGAAGAACGAAGAGGGCTGTCGTGCGAATCATACATGAATTCAAAGTCACGATGGACTTCGTAAAATTGGCTACGAAAGTAAAAGAAAAAATAAATTGTTATATTATTCTTTATTAGAATCTAAATTTAGGATTGTAAAATAATTACATACAGCATTATTCTGCCGCCTTTGAAATTCGCAGAAGGAAACGCAATTGCGAGCTCGTTTGTTTTGAGCGAAGAATCGTTCTCAAGACTTTTGGAGTCTTGTTTAAGGCTTTAGTCACTTGTTCCATAGCTGACGATAAGCGAATAAAAAGTTGAGCAATAAACTTTTTAATGAGATGGCGTTCTTTGTAAGTAAGTCCTACAAACTATAAGCAACCCGCCAGCATTTAGATAAACCAGAGGGGTGTGGCGGAGTGCACAATCGTCTAAAAACTATTAATGTGGTTCGGTTGTAAAAACGCGTTCCTTAAATCCTACAAAGGTCGGTTCAAACTCACTCGGCATGTACCAATGAGAAATACACTTTTCTTACGGACATTCGTCATAGATTTACAACACTACCGTTCCCGTGCCTCGGAGAGCACGTTAAGCCGTCGGTCCCGGTTTCACTAATACCAACTTCTTGAATCGTTAATAAATTGTCACTAAAAATTGACATAATATCCTCGCCAAGCTGTCTGGCCAGCGTGGCGAGTGTAGGTCAAATTCTCGAGATATATGTTCTGGAAGGTCCATCTTCAGCAGTGAAGGTCTAGGATGCTGTGTTCTAGGGGCTGTAATTATGATGATGATGAAGAACGAACGAAGTCTTATGTCAGAAATGCCCAAAAACGGTCATTAGCTTCGTTATTAATATTAGGACATACTCCTCCTCCTTAGTCGGTACCCCACTCTTGGGATCGTGACTCCATCTCAGTCTTTTCCAGTGATCGTAGTCCTCGGCGCAGTGGATGGCTTGGTTATCGTCATCTTTGTGATAATGAAAAGATACCGTGGACCCAGAAGGTCATGTTCACGATAGATAGACGCCTAAGGATGTGCGACCAGGTGAAATTCTCCATTAAAATGGCACGTTTTGCCCGAGCTATTTGTTTACACCCTCATTCGCTCTAAGCATAACTTTTTAAAATTTACAAAGTATTTAACTTTACTCTCGTCTTACGTACGCGGCTCTGGCTTCGTCTCAACTACACCGACCCTTCAGGACGCTTGTAAGCAGAATAAAACCTGACGTACCATTATCGGCGCTGCGCGCTACGTGAGAATCGAAGTTTTCCACCGCGATATGCAGATGGAAACACTGGACGAATTTACCACTTGTAAGAAATCTGGCTCCTCTGCATACCAGACCACCCGACGTCCCACGTAGCATGGCACGCAATATAATTGCCTGAGCACTTTGACTTTCCACAGCCACCGCCGCGCCTGCTCGTAATTAATTAGTAAAAATTAAACCTAAAATTAAGGTTCCACACGACCTGCCCGTTGTTACGAGCAGGAATGCTACTTCTTCGGTGCTGAACACCTGGTTAAAGATACCCGTCTCCCCCAAAAAGGAGGTTTAAGATGATTTTACAGGCAACTTGTTATCAGTAGCAAAACTCGCTACTCGCTTATCGTCATCTTTGTGACATTAACTTTAGTAACAAAGGGAATATAATCAAAAAAACAATTTATTTTAAATTTGAGAACGAAGGTAAAAAAGCAATATCTTGGTTGGCAGGTCGCGTCATGTTTTAGGACAGTTTGGACTAAGTACGGACAAAACTGGAGACTTGCCGTGTTCCCGAATTAATGAGGTTATTTGTCTGCGGTGAAAAAATAAGGAAGACTCATAGCTTTCAAATTGAAAACGAATTCAATTTGTCGATGAAAAGACAGCCGTCGGTTCAAAAGGACTATTCCTGTATTTATTGGCATTGTTGCAATCGACAAAAATAATAATATAATCATCACAGAACACAGAGTCCTAGACCTACATTGTTACTATTTTAATATTTAAGTTATTAACTATATTTTTATATTTTATAGCAACACTGTAATTGTTTTTTTTTTTTTTTAATAAACTGCCTCCGTGGTCTAGCGGTCAAGTCCGTGGATTTATACTCTGAGGTTTGATTCCTGGTCGGGACACAAAAATATTTCATTATTTAAATAAATACTCGTAAATATGATTATTATTTAATTTATTTGTAATATTTCTCGAGTTTGGTACGCTGGAGACATCGACGAGCTTGCCACTTGTCATGATTGGCCTATAGTAAAGTTGGCTAAGTGTGAATCCGCTGCTTTATAGCGTGGTTTATCCCTGCAAGGGATACTAATAAAATAATAAAATAAACTAAACTATAAATAAAAATGTACTCTAGAGATGTCCCGTCCTAGATTGTCCCAAGGAGACTGGCAACATTTCCCCTCTGTTTACGTGGGCAGAAATAATTGCCAGCCGTTTTTGTCTCTCTTTTTGTATCTTTTATAATTATAAAATTATTATGTACGGATTATTTTAGAATAGTAATGACAGCTAGTGCCTATGTCTCCTTGCTTTATGTTTGAGCCTTCATGTTGTGGTCTTTTGGAATATTTGTTTATCTAAGCACTCAGACAATCTTTGTAAATGTTTAATTGTGCGAGCGAGGAGTGCAAAACCATAAAACCCTCTTAAGCCATTCTGTATTTTGAACTTAAATTTTCGATTATCGTTTGCAGATCTTTTCAGAATGGCGCCCCCAAGTCGTATTCAATGCGATACGTCTGTTTAGGGAGGGAATTTTTACATTTTGCCAAATTTATTGTAAAGAAATCTTTGTGCGAGGGCTCCATTGCGTCTAAATTAATTGTAATCACATTACAATTATTACCCAGAAGGTTTTTGGAAGTGGCTGAAAGCATTTGTTAAGTATCTTAGACACGCAACGGCGTTATTATGATGGATGAAACAATCCTTAAGGACATAAAACTATTTACGGCTACGGATGAACGGCGGTAGATTTTTTTTCATGCTAGCACGACATGTGACCTTGACATGCGTCACTTACTATCAGCGCACCTAATGGTAAGTGACGCGCGAGGTCCATTAATGTTAGCAACTGGAATCAGACACACATTACTGACATCAGTCCCTAACACTATGCCAGATTGACTGGACAGCCTGATTCCGAAACGTGTAGATAAACGTTACTTGGTTTATCAGCACAAACCGTCAATACTCCCGCCCAGGCAGACTGGGCTAATCAACAACACACAACACAACATGGTGAAGATAGCTTATAACCCTCTACTCGATATATTTTTTTTGTTTTTTATTTCCACCTCTTCAAGTACTATTCTAGAGTAATACAAACAGAAATGCAAGATGCAAATGCAGATGCAATCACAGATACAGATACAGGCACAGATACAGGTGCATGTATAGATACAGATGCAGATATAGCTACAGCTACAGATACAGGTATAGGTACAGATACTGTTACGTATACAGCTACAGGTATAGATGCACATACAGATACAGCTACATATACAGATACACATATTCAAATTCAAATTCAAAATATTTATTTCCATATGGTTCACATGTAACACTCGGATATTGTCATTTTTACAATATTATTAAAATAATAAATAAAAAGATTAAATTAAATTATGGATAGACCGAAATAAGTAAGTGACATTGCTGCCATAAGCAAGTACTGTAGCTTAACCTAAATTCGAGGCATTATAGCCGTGTCAACTTATAATCTAAATAATTATAACATAATGTATAATTATAATAAATTTAAATTAATTTTGTAGCTGTATAAAGGCCGTGTCAACTTACAATCTAAATAATTATAATTTACTGTCAAATTATTAAAAAAAAAATCGTGGCTGTATAAAGGCTGTGTCAACTTATAATCTAAAATAATAATAATATAATGTCTAATTATAATGAAATTTAATTAATTTCGTGGCTGTACAGTGGCCGATTCAAATTAAAATTAAAATCGTAATAATATGAAATTAAATAAATGTCAACAATGTTAAATATTATAAAATATTAAAATTAAACTTAAATTAGTGGCTGTAAAGGGGCCGTGTCAACTTATAATCTAAAAATTATAACTACGACTATAAAGTTTTCTATGCAAAGTCATCTGCTAGTGTATCCCGATAATCGTAATAACTAAATAATAATAAATAATATACACATACACATACAGTTACATATACACATAGCTACAGAAATAGTTACATATACAGATACGGCTACAGATACAGATACACATACAAATACAGCTACAGATGCACATGCAGATACAGCTACATATACAGAAAGACATACAGATACAGCTACAGATACAGTTACATATACAGATACACATACAGATACAGATACAGATACAGATACAGATACAGATACAGATACGGATACAGATACAAATACAAATCGGTAGAGAGTACCTTCGTTTTCAGCTTTCAAATCCAATGGTTTGTGGCACTAAATAGGTATTCTGCTATTGCTGACTGTTATGTTATATTAATTGACCCTTTTGGCTTAGTTTTGCCAATGTATAAACTCCCGCAGCAATTTAAATTAACATTTGGTATTAGTAGAATTCGGACCGAGACGGCTTAACATGCTATGCGAAACAGAAGCGGTGGTGTTGTAAATCTATGACAAAGTGCAATTCTCATTTGTATATGCCTGGGCCGGAATAGCAACCTTTTTGGATTTTTAGGAATAGCGGTTATTAGTTGTCCACAATCCATTTCTATTTAAGTACTCGAAAGGTAATAATTGGAATGAGGTCACTTTGCCGATATACTCAAGTATTAATATCTCGGTCTAGTTTTACGATTCAATCCATAAAAATGATATAAACTTAAAACGAGTGGGTTCGCACTTAATTCTATTGAGTGGTACAGTCGAATAAAGGTACGCTGGACTGAACACAGAGTCCTGTTGTTTCAAAGACATCTTCAGAAGCCTTCCTAATTTTTTTTCTCACCCAATCAATTGCAGCTATGAATTTATTATTTGTAATCTTGTTAAATATAATGTCCATATTATTGATAAAAAACCAAAACTAAACCAAATATCACTACAAAAATTATTATTTATAATAATAGATTATTAATGTTTTCAATTATTATTAGAGAAAATTTTTGAATGATTTAAATAATAATTTATTATTTTTTTAATCAAAAATAATATACTTTTCCTATCTTTTTTATTTGTATTGCTTTAATTGTATTATTTTCTATATTTTGTAATTAATCTCTTAAACCTCATTCATTTGATATAAGCGAAAATTACTTTATTCAACAAATCATAAAGATATCGGAACACATTATTTTATTTTTGGAATTTGATCAGGAATAGTGGAAACATAACTAAGTTTATTAATTCAAACAGAATTAGGGAATCCAGAACTTTTAATTGGAGATGACCAAATATATAATACTATTGTAACTGCTCATGCATTTATTATATATTTTTTTTATAGTTTCCCTACGGTCACTGGAAACATTTTCCGCCATTTTACAAAGAATAAGAGAAAATGTCTAACGGCATTAAGTCCGCCTTTGTACATAGTGCAATTAAGTTTTTAAATAAATAAAAAAAGGTGGGGTACCGCTGTGCCATGTATTGTAATCTCGTAGGTACTCCTAGCTAAATTTAAAAGGTTATTAATTCGATCGTTGTAAAGTAGTTCTGTATTTGTTTTATTCATTTATGCAGATTCCTTTGTCAGTCAGATTAAACATTAACTGCTGGAATCTGGTAAGCTGCAGGTCTTCTGCTAGCTTACTCTTTGGACCATGTTGCTTCTTAACCTTCCACTCGCAGAGTAGAGTCATTCAAAATAATTTAATTCATGACGTTTTATAAATGCCTGTAATAGGTTTACGTGAATAAAAATATTTTGTCTTTGACATTGACAGGAAAAAATAAAATCCTAAATTGTATGCAGGCCAATTCGTCAACAACTTTCTTTAATCCAATAACAATAAAATCAGCAATAAAACGTGTATTATTTATTGTCTATGCCACTTTCAGAGTTTTGGAGTTTTTCTTACGAGTAAAAGTTCCCTTTAGGGGTAAAAGGGAAGAAAGAACAGTACTAAAACTTTGTTAGAGGTTAGGATTAAATTTATGGTGAGAAACTTTTATTTTACACTTCGAACCATCTAAAATAGATTTTATTGTTAATATCATGAACGATTACACTGGTTATGGTGTTGAGAAGTGCAACTTACTTGATTGACGTGTAGTGGGACAAAATAATGTAATATAGACTTTTGTTTAACATTTTTATTCTCCACTGTGGACTCTTTGTTTCTAGTGTTAATTGCGTGTGTGTCTTGTATCTTTGGAAACAGATTCATATTGTTATATACATAAATATCATCGGTCAATATTTCTTTGAGAACAAAGTTGGCTAGGCCATCACTGTCAACGGCGAGCGCTATAGGTCGATCATTACCAACTTATTTTGGCCTGAATTAGATGATCTGGACACCAACGATATGGGTTTTAACAAGATGGTGCTATGTGACACACAGCTCATGCCACATTAGATATTCTGCACGAGCGATGTGAGGGCGGCTCATGTGAAGGTGATGTGAACTGGTCACCGAGATCGTGTGATTTGCCCCCGTTAGACTTTTTCTTGTCAGGGTTTCTTAAGTCTCAGGCTTATGCCAATAAGCCACAAACTACAGCGATCCTCAAAGCCACATAACCTATGCCATCGGTCAAAATTAGGCTGATTTATGCGCAGATATTTGGACATTTCGGTTGCGCTCTACCCAGAGAAGCCATAGCGGACATTTCGGCGATGTTATACTTTGCATATAATGGCATCAATAGGTCTTTCAAACCAATAAACAATTTCAATGATATCTCACACACACTTTTTTTTATTTAAATTTAGAGATAGGAAGCCCTTAATGAAAGACCTTTTATAAATAACGAAACTTATTAACGCGCATACGCGTCATAGGTATACTTTGACACGGCCTCTATACAGCCACGAAATTGTTATTGTATTTTTATTTTTATTTTTTTATTAAGTTTACTAGTTAGTTTAATAAGTTAACACGGCCTTTATAAAGCCACAAATTTAGGTTAAGCTGCAGTACTTGTTTATGGCACCAATGTCACTTACTTATTTCGGTCCATCCATAATTTAATTTTTATTTAATTTAAATAATATTGTATTTTATTTGTAAAAACTGACAATATCCGAGTGTTACCTGTGAACCAAATGGAAATAAATAATTTGAATTTGAATAGGCCGTCACAGCATGTTTTTGATGACGCGTACGCTGCGTCATGAGCCCTTTTCAATTCAATTCGTTTATTTTGCAAGTAGGCATAGGACAAAAAGAGATGTATTCTGCACTTTTACACGTCAATTTTTACAATATTGATATATAACAATATCATTTTATATACATATGTACATATTGGCGAAGCTGAAGCAGTACATGATAACCATTATTTGGAAAGAGAAACAATAAAATAATAAAAATAACAAAATTATAAATACAGAATAACGGTTAACATTATAGCTGCTGTAGATAGATAGAATGGGTTAAAATTACACAAACAAAAAGCAAAAACAATTTTCTTATGTTAATTTGTTTATTCCTCTTCTGAAGCATTCTCTGGCAATAAATTTGTCTCATTTTGTAAATCAGCCCAATATAACATTAAAACGACCGCATAAATATTCAGTAGACGCTAAACTCTAAAAAGACGGACTGTCGAGAAAAAAGAAACAAGTAATAAAAGCCACAAAAAAGCTTTTTAAGCGCCTACCCTAAATAAGATTGACAAATGACAGGCATCTAAGGAAAGAGATTTATCGGGAAAACGTTGCAATAAAACGCTTTTCATCAAAATACTAACGTAAATAAGTGATACGCTCGCTGATTGATTGATGGCTGCTTTCTACGGTTTTTATTAAAAGGTGGTAGGTACAGTCGACCAAAACATTGGTCTACCACCTTACGTTTAAGATTTATTCACACATCATCGAACAATAAGGTTGAATTTCCCTTGCAAATAGTACAGTCATTTGTAAAGAGAGTAAAGTATCATCACGACCGTTTCCCGTTCGGGGTGGTCAGAAAGAAGCTGATTCACATTTAGCCAACGTGCTAATCATGTCAAGTGGCAAGCTCGTCGATATCTCTAGCGTACCAAACTCGAGAAATATCAAAAGTAATAATCAAATTTATTTATTCAAATTATTGTGTTCTAACCAGGAATCGAACCCGGTACCTCCAAATCTAAATCCACGGACTTGACCACTTGACCAAAGAAGCAGACGGTCATTCGTCCTAAGCAATATTTTGATTACAAAGGAAGATTTGTTAAAACCACTTTCTTGGTCCACTGTACGTAGCCTCCGTGGTTTAGCGTAGTAGTTATAATTTCGAAAAACGGGTCTTGCTCACCAATACCAAGACCAAGATTAAAAGTGCAAGACCAAGAGCAAAACCAGTAGCCCTGTTACTTAAGCGCAAACGTTATATAATGGAATGCGTTAACTATATATCTATCACGCTAATAAAGTTGATTTTTGCACGGCCGCTATCAAGCTTATACAGCGCTTATAGAGTTGAGAATTGAATAATATTTTGTAATTATGACGCAATCTCTGACGTAAATAATGAAATCCACTGATAACGTTTGCGACTATATAACAGAATAGGCTACAGTTGTTCTAATGCAAGACCACTACCTAGACTGGTCGTGACCTCCCGATAGATTGGTGTGCGTCTTGATGATAGCACGCCACTCGTTTCTGTCTTCAGCGCCATGCACAGCATCATGGACGCTAGTGTTGGTGGTGGAGCGGATTTGGTGGGACCAGCGTACCGGACTTCAGCCTCTCGGTCTTTTCCTGCCACCTTGCCAGTAACAAAATATTTCTCCAGGTTATCCACTCCTTGTCTGGCAATGTGTCCGTAGCACTGGAGTATCCTCGATAAATTTTAGGATTCCAGCACGATAAGACTAAGGGGATACTAAACAAGGTGAAATGTTTTTTTCCGCCCTCATTTAGACTTATGCTTTATACAGCACAAATACGATCGTGCGTGGGATACTGTTCTCACCTCTGGAATCCGCTAAGTAACTTACATATGTGCTTAATGTCTTGCAGAGGCGGGCGATAAATTTTAGGATTCCAGCACGATAAGACTAAGGGGATACTAAACAAGGTGAAATGGTTTTTTCCGCCCTCATTTAGACTTATGCTTTATACAGCACAAATAAGATCGTGCGTGGGATACTGTTCTCACCTCTGGAATCCGCTAAGTAACTTACATATGTGCTTAATGTCTTGCAGAGGCGGGCGATTCGGATAGTGGACGACACAACAGTGTCTAACACTCTCGAATCGCTGCAGCTCCGCCGAGATGTGACCTCCATGAGCGTGTTCGTAAGTGTTCTGAGGAGCTCCATAACCCTATCCCTTCTTCTCTAATCAGTAACCTAAATAACCACTGTCCCTACGCGTACTCATAACTTAGAAGACTTATCATCAGTCGCACACTAAAGATGTGGAATGCTCTCCCAGTCAGTGTGTTACCTCACTTCTATAACCTGGAGTCCTTTAAGCGAAGTGTGAAAAGGCATCATGGGTCGGCATAGTGGTAGAGACTGATGTCGGCTGTTAGTGGATGTTAGTGGCTACATGTTGTTTAAAAAGCGTAGCTAAAAATTGTAACAAAAAAATGGTCGGATCATTGTGGTATTACGGTCGTAGTGATATTTTACATTACGTAGGTACATGTCTTTCTTTAGCTGTCGGATAATACCTAACATTCCTTTTATCAAATTTAGCTGAATCAGGCATAAATGATGATAAAGCACAAATTCAATGTGTTATAGAAATTTTGCAAGTAACATCGTATGAGGTAGGATAAGTATGCGGTTTTGTCAATTTTGAAAGCCAGAACATTTAATTATAAAAAATGACATACGAGTAGTAGGTATATTATCTAAAAATAAATTTTCATGCGATAGTATCACTAAAATTTTAAAAAAGGCCTTGATCGTTTCATATATATATTTTGGTTTTCCTCGCTTTAAAACATGTATTGTAAAACACTTTTGTATTAGGAAAAATACTTAAACCAAAAAAATGGTTTGAACCTTGACATGTTTGTACCTATGAGAAATTCTTGTAAATATTCCATAAAAACTAGTAAAACTATAAATAGAACTTAAATTGTGTGCTAATATTATGAATTAATGAACACTAAGTGATCGCTTTAAGCCTGGGAAAGGAAAAGGCAGAACCGAACGGACAGGCGTTGCTCTAATCAGATTAACTACAGCATTATGAGTCCATTAAGGCAAACACCGCGATAAATTCGTGCCACTTTACGATAAAATCTACAACGTAAATGTTGTTTCGAAATGTTCCGCTTTCTTTTCGTGTTTTCGATATCGGAAAACTTTATTTCAAGGTCCAAACAGACAGTGGGGCGTCCAGACCCGGATGGCTAATGGTGTAATTCATGCACTTTTTAGGCTAGGTTCGACTGCTTCAGCTCTCCTCCAGGAGAACTTCTCTAGGAAGTGATCCCCCGTTGGGGGGCCGTGCGCAAGACGGAGCAATATTCTGAAGATGCTTTAAGTGTCCGATGTCTACCCGATAGAACATAAGTCTAGTCAGGCCAGCGACAAACTCCATTCAAGGTTGAGAATTTGTGTATTTATTTATTTATTGCACTTAAAAACCTAGTACACACATAGGCAAGCCATAACTTCATAAGGTATTCATTACCAGCTAACATTGGGGATAGATAATAAAAGGTAATAGACAGGTGAACAAAATATGAAAATAACTTAATACACACAAATAAAAAAGAAACAAAGTACAATATATAAAAATACAAAATAATAAAATAGAATTCCAAAATTCGGGGCGAAGAAGTATCCACCGTTCGTGGCAAAAAACCAGAAAATCCAGCGTTAGTATATTTAGCCAAAGCTTAGGGACAAATTTGAACAATCATTCATATAAGAATACTATAATTGTAAAAAGTAATTTAATAGAATTAATATATACTTACATCATATATATCATAATATCAATATACTAATAATACACATTATTATACATAAACCTACATATATATACATAAACCTACATATATACTATTGTATATATGTAGGTTTATGTATAATAATGTGTATTATTAGTATATTGATATTATGATATATATGATGTAAGTATATATTAATTCTATTAAATTACTTTTTACAATTATAGTATTCTTATATGAATGATTGTTCAAATTTGTCCCTAAGCTTTGGCTGTCAGAGAATGTATTCAGGCATTAAGTCCACCCTTGTACTTTGTGCTATGAATTAATAAATAGACAAATGATTTAAAAAAACAATGCGCCATTTAATTGTCGTCGGAGATAAAGCTTCGGTTTTATTATCGGCAGCTAATAAACTAGCAATTCTGATTCAAATACACAGCCCGAAAATAAAGATTTTATTGGAAAATAAAACACCAAAGTTCAATTTGTTTCGAGCCCACAGATATATTTGGAGAATTAAGTCTTAACTTTTTCTCATCACAGCCATAGAACACAGTCTCCACTATTGAAAATAGGTCTTTCAGAACATATATCTGGAGAATTTGGCCTACATTTGCCACGCTGTCCAGACACATTAGCGAGGACTCTTAAGTTATTTTGGTCTAAAAGTATAATACCTCATCTTATTTGCCAAACCAGTTACACCTGTGATACTATCTGTTTCTTTAAAAGGGTTTAACGCTCTTGAATCCCTCTTTCTCTATATTATTTCTATTTATTACTATTATTTATTTTATTCTTAATATTTGCTAAGTTTTTTTTTAAGTCTAAGTATACTTTTCAGAAAGTAATCTATTTATTACTTACTAGGGATTAATAATACGGACATTTTGGACATATTCATCAATACAGCCTTCTAGACCTCCACTGCTGGAGATGGGCCTTCCAGAACATATATCTGGAGAATTTTCTCATTTAATATTACGTTTTCTTTTAAATTATTTATAATTGTAATTCGTTTACTGTTTGTATATTACTTCCAAAACAAATCTACAATTATTATTAAAGTAGGAAGTACATAAAAAATGTCTGAAACATGGCAAGTTATTTTAGAAGACCAAAATAAGTTAATAATAGTAAACGTTAGACATATAAAGATTAATAAACCGAGAGATGTGTGTTAAGGATGGATCTTATGATTTATTAAAATTCCAGAAATTATTAATTTCATTTATTATTATGTAACACATTACTACGTCTCCGTGACAACTCCAACATTCCTTCAAAACTATCAAAACTATATACATAAAAGTATGTGAACACCAGCCAGTCGTCAACAATGTGTGTTTGTTAATATTTATACTCAAAGATGTGGAATCCGCAATTTATCTTTCATACATTAACAAAAAAACTATTATGTTTTGAATGAAAATGTGATTTAGACCCTTCCGAATTGATATCACGCCCTGAGCATCCAAATCCTGATATCTGATTCGGAACAACTGTCAGTATCATATTCATTCTAAGCGCTCTGAGCATGATTCGGAACATTTAAAATATATCTACTTGTTCTACAACACAAGAATGCGCTTTACAAATTATCTATACACTTACGAAAGTGGCATTAAAACATATTTATAGTATTGGAAATCGGTAGTTAAACAATAACTATGACCTAGTGAAAACGAATGAATAAACATTGCATCTTCAATCATAATGATTAATGGGAACTAAGGAAATGTGCGCACAATGACCACGTCCGGAATTTAAAAGAGCTCTGAATAAAAATCACGAAGCGACGATGCAAAAAATAACAGCAGATATTCCAAGAAAGAAATCTTGATTTAAAGAACGCCTTAAGGTTATAGACTTGGATGTAAAGATATGGCATTCCATACAGTTTTG
Organism: Tinea semifulvella; assembly: GCA_910589645.1. Classification (NCBI taxonomy): domain Eukaryota; kingdom Metazoa; phylum Arthropoda; class Insecta; order Lepidoptera; family Tineidae; genus Tinea; species Tinea semifulvella. Next base: position 6,794,616 of record OU342604.1, read on the forward strand.
ATTTAAATTTGGGCCCAAAAATTTCATTTCTTACTTCTTCTTCTTCTTACGGTGCCATCTCCTATCGGAGGTCGGCTATCATTAAGGCGATTTTGATTCTGTTGGCCGCTGTCCGGAACAAGGATCTGGTGCTCATCCCGAACCACTCCCTGAGGTTCTTGAGCTAGGAAGTGCGTCTTCTCCCCGGTCTTCTGGAGCCTTGTATCTTGCCTTACATGACGAGCTGCAGCAAGCTATACTTTTTATTGCGCATGATGTGTCCCAAATACTCCAACTTCCTTCGCTTTACTATTTTCAGTAGTTCAACGCCTTTGTTCATTCTCTGCAAGACAGTTTAGTTTCTTACTCTGTCCTTCCATGATATCTTCAACATTCTCCTGTATATCCACATTTCAAAAGCTTCTAACTTCTTCGACATTGTGTTGGTCCATGATTCGACACCATACAGGAGAATGGAAAATATGTAGCATCGGACGAGTCGGCATCTTGTAGGAAGTTTAAGATTGCGATTGCAGAGAACTATTTCTTACTACCTACTCGTTTTGTAACAGTCAATAACAATGTAAATGAAACAAATTATAAATAATTTATTGTAGAATAGCCAGCTAAGGCTGCGTTGTACCTAAACCAAGTCAATCTAAGTGTGACGATGAAAGTTAAAAATCAAATGTTTGAGTTTTGACTTTTAAATAAAACTAGTACAATTGACGCCATTTATAACTTTTTTATTTTATTTATTTATTTAGGTTTACAAACAGTAAAACACATATATATATATATATAATTGCATTTTAATAAACATGTTAAGCATGTTACCAACGACGTAAACTACAGATTATATAAATAGGTAACGTCAGATAGTGAAATTAAACAACAATTAGTAAAAAAAGAAAAATATGAGTAAAGAAGAAGAAAAAAACATAAAATTTTAATGCAGCCTTGTCTAAAAAAGGTTCTAAAATACTTTTTTTAAAGTATGTATACTTATTTCAATTGGCATTTCATTTAGCACGAAAAACAGTGTTACTTTTTTATGTTTTATTTCATTCGATCCTTTTTCTTAGAAGTATCAAAAGTCTTAATAAAATCAACAATATTCATTTAAAAAAAGTATATTAATCACAACATAATTTTTATTTATAATCCTATTCGATTCCGTATTTCAAAGTTTTTTGTCATTATGGATATCTAATTATTTATACTGTACTTTTATGTACAAGTATGTACGTGTATTGTTTTTATATTGTGTATGTTTTTATGTGTAATATAAATAATTATGGTATTTTAGTAAATTAGATTTACAATACCACCGTCCCCGTGCCTCGGAGAGCACGTTAAGCCGTCGGTCCCGGTTCCACTAATGCCAACTTGTGGAATCGTTAATAAATTGTCATAAAAAAATTACATAATATCCTCGCCAAGCCGTCTGGCCAGCGTGTCGAGTGTAAGCCAAATTCTCCAGTTCTGGATGGCCTATATCCAGCAGTGGAGGTCTAGGACGCTGTGTTCTAAGGGCTGTTATGTAAAATGTATGTAATTTTCATATTTTTTTTTCATCCTGTCATGGTCCCCAAGTTTATCTGGTGAAGAATGCCTTATAGCGTTATAGCTTTGTACTAGGTTTTTAAGTGCAATTCTCAAATTAAACGTCAGATTTGAGTGATTGGAGTTAAAATACAAAAATTAAAAAAAAAATGTAATTGCCATATCTTTAGATAGTAGTCTATGAATTAGGTCGACGCGTAAGATATAATGTCTTGGAAAAGGAACTAAAAGATCACGCGACTGACACCTCGTCCATTGTTAGTTTTCACAATGTTCAATAACTATTTCTGCTTTTATATCATTTTTGTGCCAATTTGTCGTAACAAAGCTTTTCATCTATTGTGTACTTATAAGTCAACACAGACAATATTGTACATAGTTGTATCTTCAATTTAAAAAAAAAAACTGTGACACTATTCTTAAAATATCTTTAAAAAACTTGTATACATACCTATACACACTTCATGAATTCATGATAAACTTAATTTGTGTCTGACGTTGTTAGTGATAATACTTATATTTGATTTGGATATTACATTTACTTATATGTATGTATTCGTATATAGTATTTTTTTTAACAGGTCACACAGTTTTTAGTTTAATTATTAATTATTTTTTTTAATCATTACCTTACTTCCTTCGAATAAATATTATTGCTTAATTATAAATAATTCTTCGTCACGCGGCTCTCAACGACATCATCCGAAGGGCTCTTGTCACTGCTGGTGTACCCGCAATCTTAGAACCATCTGGGATTGTGCGGAGCGATGGATGGCAAGAGACCTGACGGAATGACTGTTGGGCCGTGGAAACTTGGCAGATCTCTGGTGTGGGATGCGACGTGTGTAGACACATTAGCTCCATCTTACATCCAGGCGACCCCGTCAGGTGCGGGGAGAGCGGCTATTTCTGCGGAGAACCTCAAATTGTGCAAATATGCCAACGTTGGTTCCGGTTACGAGTTTGAGCCGTTTGGGGTCGAGACGAAGGGCCCATGGGGACCGTCAGCAAGGCGCTTGGCCAAGGAGTTGTCAAAAGGTCTGGAGACAGGAAGGCTGGCAATTATTTCTGCCAACATATTAGCCTCGCTATACAGAGGGAAATGTTGCCAGTCTCCTTGGGACTATCTCGGATGGGACATCTCTAGAGGACATTTTTTATTTATAGTTTAGTTTATTTTTAATAAATTAAATAAATTACACTACAAATAAAAACTAAAATAATTACCATCCGATGGGCGTAGTGTGCCGAGGACACTCGCTGCGTTCCCCCGTTGAACGGCGAGCCTGACCCTTTGAGCAAAATATTCTCTACTTAAAGTGTTACCCGTCGCCAAACGGATTTTTTCCCCAAGTTCACGAGAGAACACCAGAGCATCCTCGGACCACGGACTCATCGTTTTGATTGAAAATGGGATGAAGTGGTGATTTACGATGATCTCCGCGTTCTTGTTGCGTTTAAGGCGCGCGCTGGATGTCACATGTGACGGACATTATTTATTAATAGTAATATGTAGTATATATAAATTTAAACATGTCATTATATTATGTAATTATGCCTGTTATTGCACCTGGCTTTCATTGTTTTTATTGTTTTTGTTGTCCCGAAGGTTTGACTGTTATAGAATGCCAGCGGCTTTAAGTCCGCCTTTGTATTTATATATTATTTATTTATTATATAATATGTAGTAACATTTGGCAGTCGGCTGGAGCGGGGAAGTAAACTCAGTACTCACACGTTTCGGGCTCAGGCTCAAATTGCCGTCATGCCGGCATAGTGTTAGCGCCTCATGTCAGTCATGAGTGTCTGATTCCAGTTGTTAACATGGAAGTCGTATTAGTATTTAAAAAATCGAGCTCCTCTAATAATCGTCAAAAATAGATAGTAAAGGTGAATCAGATTTCTCCAGAGCTTCAATCATTCATATAAATAGCCTAGCTCTGAAAGTATAACATCATACATTTTTGGTCCTTCGAGCCGTATCTTGTACATGTGCCTGTGGACCAGTATGACTGTGTATAAAACCCTTTTGGATTTAAAAAAAATCGTTCTGAGGTTAGTCGGAAGTAATCAGAAAATTCTGATTAAATTGCTTATTGAACTAAAACAGCCAAGCAAGTTCTATTTACGCAAACCAAAAGCGTCTGCTGTTATTTAATGTAAATTTATTTACTTTTAACGTTTGACTTAGTATCAAGGAACGAGCACCTAAGTTATTGAAGAATTATTTTTTTTTTAATTTACAACCGTAGTTATTTCTGCCAACGTATTAGCCTCGCTATACAGAGGGAAAATGTTACCAGTCTCCTTGGGACTATCTCGGATGGGACGTCTCTAGAGGACATTTTTTTATTTATAGTGTAGTTTATTTTTAATGTTATTATTTAGGTAGCTTTTAATTTATATTTAATGTATATTAATTTACTAATTAACACCGTAATTAAAACCGTAGTAATTAACCCAGTTAGCTAACAGGCAATGAGCCTGTAAAAAAATTCACTCTTCACATTTACAATATAACTTATCCTGAACAAGGTCATAATCTCAGCCCCTAGAACAACGAGTCCTAGACCTCCACTGTTGGAAATAGGCATTATCATAGTTTAGTCATTTTGTTTCAATAAATATTTATTTTAAAGTAAAAACAAGCTTCATTGATATCTCGATAACAAAAATATTTATTACAAAATGTTGTCTTGTAAGCTCTTAATCATCATCACCACAACATAATTTGATCATTCGAGCCAGAAACCAGTGGCTGAACATACAAAATCAGAACAAGCCTTCCAAAAGTTTCAAATTCCGGACGGATTGACGATTCCACAAGTTGAACAGGGACCGACGGCTTAACGTGCTGTCCAAGGCATGGAACGATGGTGTTGTAAATCTATGACAAATTTACGTTAGAAAAGTGTATTTCTTCAGGGCTGAAGGGATGCATAAATAGACCAAAGTGAGTCATTTTGAACTTCTAGAACCATCGCGTGCATAGTGCAATCTTTCCTAAGGAAAGATTTTATAACCTCTTTGTCACTTTCTTTTTTCTTCCAGCCAAGCCTCTTTAGTCAGTCTGAGCATCGGTCATTATTTTTCTAAATAATATTAGCCTCGGCTTCATCTCTAAGACCAGAGGATCTTTTGGAAAGGATGACGTTGTATTATCCTGGGAGTTGGTTAGAATTTGTTATTTACTTAAACCTAGATGTTTGAATAATTCAGATGGTCTTTTCAGATCTATTCCGAAATTTCTCTGTCCTCTGATAAATGTCTAAAATGTCCGTAATTTTATTTCTTAGTAAATTACTTTTCTCTAAAGTACACTCAGAGCTGAAGAATCTTTGAAAATGCTAGCTAGAGATGGAATACTTAGCCTTTCATCTCCAGAATATCGCTCCGTCTTGCGCTCGGCCTCCCAACGTGGTCTCCACTTCCTAGGCAAGTACCTACTCCTAGAGGAGAGCTGAAGTAGTCGAATCTAGCCCCCTGGGTTCGTGAGCCACACGGGCGCTTTTATACTAGTAAAGGCGTTCATGAAGTACCGGCTACTCAGACCCATTAGTCATCCGGGCTAAGACGACCCCACTGTCTGTCTGCCCTCTTATATTCCTTGCCCGGTTTAAATATAAGTCAATGCTTTGAAGCCTCATGAAATTCTAATTCATATTTGCGTTTAACTAACAATTGGGGCCGATATTGTCAACAAAAATTACAGAAGCGATTGCAAATATTTGATCATTTAACTTAGAGTTTAACTAGGAGAAAATTGTAGGCCTCGTAAACTGTTTTAAATAAATAAATCAGGAATGAATTATTTCTTAATATAACTGTAATATCAGATCATTTCTAAGAAGCGGTTCCCTATTTAGCCATGTTTACTAGTATCATCATCATCATTACAGCCCCAAAAACTCAAGTCCTAGACCTCCACTGCTGGAGATAGGCCTTCCAGAACATATATTTATACGGAGAATTTGATCTAAACTCGCCACGCTGGCCAGACAGGTTGACAATAGTCAGATGTCAATTTTAATGATTCTATAAGTAGGTATTAGTTGAACTGAGGGTTTTACGAGTTCTCCTAGATAAGGGAACGGTGATAAAGACCATCGTGTGTGGGAAAGAGAGGGTAGAAGAGTGGTGTCTCGGGCATGCGGCCGACCATAGGCTGGTTTACTACCGCCTCCTTTTTATTTTATTGCAGAACAAGACGCTCACCATTCACCATTCTGCTTCTCTTCCTCGTTCCATAAATGTATTGACAGGTTATTTTATGAGATCATAATATCTGTTCGACTTTATATTGTGGTCTTTTGGAATATTTGATTCCCAGATTGTTTTTTTTTTTCATTTGATTGATTTTCGTAGCTGCAAGAAAACACTAGCCTATAGTCTGATGTAGCTAGTTTATCTGGGATCCTTTAGGTTGTGATGTTCAAATGTGTTCATGAGTGGAACAAACTTCTTCAGGTCATCAGAAGTGTGCCGTCAATAAATATATTTAAAAATTTCCTCTACGTCCATTTTTTAAATAAATAAAATAATTTGACTACTGTCTCTGTCTCGTTTTATTTGATGTGTAATTTTTACGTATTTTTTTATTAAATTTCGCTCGGTGCGCGGATTGATTCCACTCTCCTGGGCGCCGCTCGGAGCGCTGGCCACCGATCCAACGGTGGTATTGGCCGAGCCGCAATAATGTATACTTAATTGTTTAAAACATATTCATATTATGTAAATCATATTGTATTGCTCTTTTTTTTACAGGAAGTACTGTACAATATACATTGAAATTGTAACTAGGTAAGCAGTCGAGCATTTCCGCACACACCGACCTAGTAAAAAAAGTCTGAGCAGCGCAACTACTGATTGTAAGGAGAAACGTACAAAGAGGCACTCACGAACAATGAAACGGCTGACGTTGCGAGAAAGGACTTAAAAAATAATGAGGCCAAAAACCCTCTTAAGTACGACACAACCGACGTGAGGCCAAATAACCGCCTCGTTTAAGACCAACCTGCTATTGTGAAGGTTTTTTAAGACACACGCAGAAAACATTTGAAGAAGATACGATGAATAGCGGAAATATCTCGGTTTGTCGCATTGCTGAAATTAAAGCGAAAATACAGATTTTGAGAGAGGACTTAAAAATAATTATGCCGTAATCCATCTTAAGTGTGACACAACTGACGTGAGGCTTTATGAACGCCTGGTTATAAATGTTAGCAACTGGAATCATAGACTTATGCCCGACATCAGTCCCTAACACTATGCTGGCTTGACTAGATTCCTTTTCATACTTAGCTTGAAGGAAACACAGAGGCTGGAAGAGCATTCCACATCTTAATTGTGCGACAGATGTATGTCCGGCTACCCGGCTATTGATTATTTGTGTGTGGCTCCATATCTCTCTGTATAAATAACTTTATTAATAATAATCAATTTACAAAATAAATAATGTTAATCGATATATTTTAGATTACAGTTTCAAATTAACATCATTTAATGACTTACTGTTAATAATTATAAGATATTATTTGCTGTCGAAACTAGATTAATCATAGACAGAACATTTTATGGACCGTCTTGATTATTTATTTTCGCTAAAACCTACAAAGCATTTCTAGTTATGCAGTCGAGTGTCATAATTTTATTCTAGCAGATAGCAACCTTATTAAGGATGGTTTAACAATTTTTTTATATCTGAGTGTACTTGTGTACCAAGTTGGAATCGTTAATAAACTGTCATTAGAGCCTCGTCCGTCTGTCTCCGAGGCAAGTGGCAATTGTTTCCAGATATATTCGCACGTTCTGGAATGTTTTAAGAGCTTTAATAATGGTGATTTTGAATATGCATGCATTATAATAGCCTAATTCTTACACCTTGATATTATTATTGATTATTTTATCGATTAACATTGAATATGCTTCTGCTGTCGCTCACAAGGCGGCGAGCAAAGTTATTTATTATTATTATTAAATCGTTTATTAAGATAAAAATATAACTATTTACATTTTTTAAATTATACGCCAAACTGCATAGCAGTTTGTTGACGAACAGTAATTTTTTACACTATATTTGTCAAAACACAAAGTTATTTAACATTAAATCACATTACTGAGAGTAGTTAGTATTTACTTAGCAAAAGCAACCTTTAAATTCACTTTTAGATATTTTTACACAATCATCAATGAGCATAATATTATTAAATATAATGGGAGTTAAGAACTTTCTAGTTCTTTTACCATAATACTCGTAGTTGTATCATTGTAGCCGATGCGAAAGAGACGCTAGGGTAGGAGAAGTAAAATAGGAAGGAAGCGCTCACTTGTTCAAGAGCATTCAAGGTAAATGGTTATATTGATTTTAACAAAAGTATGTCTGAATGAACCGAAGAATGAATGGATTATTGGCCAAACATGCACATTCAAAATTGATAACGATTGTGCAGCAGAAAAACTTATTGTTGAAAAAGCTGTGCATAATACAAAACATAAATTAACATTGTTCTCCGTGGTCTTGTGGTAACAAACGGTGCCGTGAACTCGGGAGGTCGTGAGTTCGATTCCCACCGGGGGCAAGTTGTACATTGTATAATTTGTCTCGGTCTGGGTGTTTATATGTATAATATGTATGTATATGTGTTACAAAAAAAAAAGTATAATATGTAGTTTATCAACCATCTAGTTTCCGTAACACAAGCCTCGTAGCTTTCCACGGAAATTAGATGGCGGATTAATAATAAAAATTGTAAGCACAAGATGAATGTGGCAGTTGTTGATGGAATAACCCTTTTAATTGGCACATCAATGAAGAAAATTATGTTATCATGACACTAATAAAATGTTATGTTATCAGCATGCACCAAAGCAAAACGCATCATCAGATGCGTGATCAAGACGGCCCGATATTGTTGCTCATAAGGCGGTGGACAAAGTTATCATAGCTATGAAAGCTAGCATCTATTGTGAATAAGGCACTAGGGTAGGGAAAGTGAGTTAGGAAGGGAGCGCTCACTTGTTCGCTAGCATTTATTATATATATAAATTGCATAAAAAGCATTTTACAAGTATGTCAAAACGAAGAACACATTAGTACTAGCCGCTTATGGTATTCGAAAATATCGACACCTTATGTTGTTACGTTTTGCAGTCTTGTTTCAAAATATAGGGCCACCGTATCATGGAGTATAATCATATAGTCAGCCGGTATTTATTTTTATGTCTATGACAATAATCAGATAAATTGCTAGTTAGATTGGGTCCATAATACGACTATGGAATAAACTAATTTGACGTCGAATTATTGGTATAATAAAATGATTTCATGCTACTATTCTCAGGGGGTATCCAGAGACGAACGCAGTTTATGTTTTTTAGTGTAACCAGTTTAGGCTAAAATAAACAAGTTGGACTTCAAGCTAGGGGTTTTATTAGGGTTATTTTATTAGGTTTAGTTTATACTTATTTAATTTTATTATTTTCATTTAAGCAGTTTGTAATGATTATTTTATAATTAAATATTATTTTTCCAATAAATGAATATAAAAAAATTATCTAGGGAATGTTTTTTTTTTTTTTTTTTTTTAAGTAATTTAAGTACCGGTCGATTTTGACAATGATGTTAAAAGCCACCTTAAAGAAATAACAATAAAATAAAAAAGTACCTACTATAATTTTGAACACAACTTATGTCACCAGTCTGTAACTGCCGGCTTAACAAGACGTTAATTCACACTTGGCTTGAAGGGTGTAAAAGGGGAAAATAAATCACACTTTTATATATTTTATACAGTGTACCAGAATTGAATAAACTATTAAAAAAAAAAAAAAACTTTGCAAGTTTTAAAGAACACTTAGTTTTTTATTTACAATATTCATAAATATATTGTAATTAAATATATATATATTGTAGTAATTTTTTTTTTTTTTTAATTATAATACCAGCAGTTGTTTCCAAGAGAAAATTTAATAGTTTAAATCCCTACTAATAAAATATCATTATCATTACAGCCCCTATAACACAGCGTCCTAGACCTCCACTGCTGGAGATGGGCCTTCCAGAATATATATATCTGGAAAATTTTGCCTACACTCGCCACGCTGGCCAGACACCTTGGCGAGAATATGATGTCAATTTTTTAACGATTCCACAAGTTGGTATTAATGGAACCGGGACCGACGGCTTAACGTGATCTCCGAGGCCCGGGAATGGTGGTGTTGTAAATCTATGACAAATGTACGTAAGAAAAGTGTTATTCTCATTGGTACATGCCGGGTGGGTTTGAACCAACCTTTGTAGGATTTAACGAACGCGTTCTTACAACCGAGCGACCACCGCGCCCCACATTTTATATTTAAACAATATAGTATCCATAAAGGAAAAAATACATAAATTAATTTCTTAGCGAAACTGGAATTTGGTCTTATAAAGTAATATAATATATATAATAGTAATTTATTTATTTATTAATTCAAGGTACAACAAACAGATTACAACCATTGCACGATATATACACACTATTTGAAAGCAGTTCTGGATTGCAATCCACAGCAGTGTACACTACAAGGCAATACAATAATAATATAATTCAAATGTTCTTACATAACATGATCAATTTCTAACTTATATATAAACTTATTATAAAAGACAACTTAAATATACAAGTCATAAAAACAGTACAATCTAACTTAACTAAATTAAAATAAATTACATCATGAAAAATTAAAATTATCCTAGATTAAACCATTTATGTACATATTTATTTAAAATAATAAATTAAATATTAATAAAAATCAATACTGTAATAAATAATAAAAAACGGAAAATAATTCCACGCGGACGGGACTTATATCCCTATCCTTAGTATTAATATTAATTTTATTTTATATTTTGTAAATATTTTTTTTTCGAATAAATGATTATTTTTAGATATAAAAAAAAAAAAAAAAAAAAAAAAATATATATAGTTAAAATAATATCCGTGATAAAATTAGTGTCAAACTATAACGCTTCTAGGTATTTTTTTAAAGTTTAGGTTATTAACCAACTTGCAAATACGAGTACTGTCCCTCTTTAGACACACAAAGGCATTATGGAGCGAACAACAGTTTATGTTCTGTTTTCTTTTGCCTAATTAAACCTTATAAAATTCGGCCCATATTTTCGAATAAAAATAGTGGAATGAGATGAGAAACAAGAATGTTCTCTTTGATTTATAGACTTATAAAATACTCGCAGATGCAATTAACATTCTACAAAACTTCTTCTTTTTCGAATTCTCTTAATGTATTGGAAGTAAATTAATATACCTACATTAAATATAAATTGAAATATACCTAAATAATAAACTAAACTATAAATAAAAAATGTCCTCTAGAGACGTCCCATCCGAGATAGTCCCAAGAGAATGGCAACATTTACCCTCTGTATAGCGAGGCTAATACGTTGGCAGAAATAATTGCCAGCCTTCTTGTCTCCAGACCTTTGTGTCAGCCGCTTTGACAACTCCTTGTCCAAGCGCCTCGCTGACGGTCCCCATGAGCCCATCGTCTCGACCCATCGTTCAGTAAATTTGTAATGATAAATTAATTAATCCTATTAAAGATGGCTTAAGTTGTCTTAATGTGTTAATAATTCCAACAATGGTGACAATTTAGATAGACATAATAGGGCGATGTCTCCTTGCACATGATTTAGCATCACTTGATCCGGGTGTTTTAGCGTTAATTTATGCCATCATTAAACCTGCTGCTCTAATTGGTAACACACAATAATATATATTTAATTGTGATTTTACTTGTGTATAAAGCAGTGGTAACCTACTAGCAGCGGATAAAAATAATTAAAAATATTTTTTTGATGGGCCGAATTAAAATGAACAAAACAGGATACTAGAAATTCTAGGCCAAGGGTTTAAGTTGTCTCAATTTGTTAATAATTTCAACAATGTCGACGAAGTAGATAGATATAATAGGACGATGTCTCCTTACAAATGATTTAGCATCACTTGACCCGGGTATTCTGCGTTGAGTTATGCCATCATTTATATGCGCAAAATATGCCCAGGTCAGGTTGCGAGCGATGAGCGGCGGCCAACCTTATTTATGACGTATTTTATTTTTGAACGGAGATTTTTTATGAGGAAAAAAAACACCTCATGTTACCCTTGCTTGCAATATGTTTTACTTTATACGCATATGGTACATAATATCAATATTTTTTATACTAACACGACATGTAACTTTGCTCCCACCTCATGGTAAGTGGCGCGCGAAGTCCATAAATGTTAGCAATTGTAATCAGACACTCATGACTGATATTAGCCTCTAACACTATGTCGGCTTGACTGGGCATGACGACAATTCGAGCCTAATCCGAAACGTGTGGATACACTTTACTGGGTGTATCCCCGCTCCGGCAGACCGGTAAAATTACCACCATCAATTCGCCTACCACCTATTTGTTGTTCTCGTTGAAAGCATTTGCCATTTGCAATGATGTCAAATGACAATTTTGACTTTCAAGGAGAACAAATATTGTAAGCTTGCCATGGTGATATTTATATAATATAATAACGCTTGAAACAAGACATAATATGTACTTATTATACATTACGTACAGGCTTATCTCATTTATTTCAAAAACCATTTTAGATTCTTATTATAGTATATTTGCATCGTGGTTATGTTCACTGTTTCTCAATAAAATTAAAAAGTAAAAGTAAAGTATCATCTCGACCGTTTCCCCTATCGGGGTGGTCAGAAACCACGCTTATAAAAAAGCGGATTCACAAGTCGCAAGCTCGTCGATGTCTCCAGCGTACCAAACTCGAGAAATATCACAAATAAATTAAATAATAATTAAATGTATTTATTTACATTAATCAATATCTATAAAGATCACCAATATTAATAAAATTAATATTGGAGTTCATGGGCTCTCCTGTTCCAAAAGTGTGGGCAGATTTTCCCGTCACGGCTCCCTTAACGATACTATTAAAAGGGCTCTAGCCACCATCGAGGTTCCTGCTCTTCTAGAGCCTGTTGGACTTATCCGAGATGATGGCAAGAGACCCGATGGTATGACGTTGGTCCCCTGGGAACGGGGACGTGCTCTGGTGTGGGTCGACACCCTCGCCGCGTCGCATCTCAGGGGGACAGCGCATAAAGCGGTAGCCGCGGCGGAAAATGCGGAGTCCAGCAAGCGGCGCAAGTATGTAAGTATATTAAAAGATTACATATTTGTGCCGTTTGCTGTAGAAACTCTGGGCCCATGGAGTCCAAGCGCAAAAAAGTTTTTAAAAGTCATAACACCGCGGTGACAAGAGGGCTGGCTCTTTCTTCGCCCAGAGAATCAGTATTGCAATTCAGCGGGGAAATGCAGCCAGCGTTCTTGCCACCATTCCACGCGGACGGGACTTATATCCCTATCCTTAATATTAATTTTATTTTATATGTTGTAAATATTTTTTCGAATAAATGTATCTTTTTTATAAAATTAATTTGTGATAAAATCGCTTCACGCTCAGGCTCAGCTCAGTACAAGCCTTATTGCTGAAGTGATGACGTCACTAGTTCCCATACGCAACTAAAGCCTCTCCATATCACGAGAATTTGCATTTTAATTCAAATCCGGGTCGTTTGTAATCTTCTTAATTGACCTGTTATGATAGGGCGGGGCTCCCAAAATGCTTTTAAACTTGTTAAACGATCTAGTTAACCAAATACGTTACAATTACTTAAGTACTAGTGTGAAAATACTGATGGTGTGTTATCATTTGTTTATTTTATTTATTTATTTATATTTGAAATCGTGGTCTAGCGGTTAAGTCCGCGGATTTAGACTCAGAGGTACCGGGTTCGATTCCTGGTCGGGACACAAAAAATATTTATTAATATAATACATTTTTTTATTATTTAATTTATTTGTGATATTTCTCGAGTTTGGTACGCTGGAGACATCGACTAGCTTGCCACTTGTCATGATTAGCCTATAGTAAAGTTGGCTAAATATGAATCCGCTTATTTATAAGCGTGGTTTCTGACCACCCCAAAAGGTCGTGATGATACTTTACTTTTACTTCTGAAATCTTCTTTCCTAATCCAAGCCAGAAGTACGTATTGAAAGAAAGATGACGTTGATTTGTCTAAAACAGCTCAAGGGAAAAGGGAAAAATGTTTGTTGCAGGACGCTAAAAATTTAAAGTTAAAAAACTTTGTAGTCATGTCGTGGAAATTTTAAGATCGATTAACTATTTGCATACTTGATCATTATAGCCTCTAAAAAAAAGAAACAATTTTGCATATTTTATTATCATTAATTTAACACAGTTTTACATAAAACTAGCTGACCAGGCGAACTTCGTACCGCCTAATAGTCATTCAATGTCTGTAAACCTTAGTTAGCACGTAGAAATCCACAATGTCAATTGCTAATCGCCGTGGTACGAAACCCGCGAACTTTTTGTATGAGATTATTATTTATTTTTTTTTCTAATTTTATTTATAGTTATTCTGCTATTCGGGACGGAGACAAATCCAACAAATTAAAAACCGTGAAAATCTGTCCAGTTAGTGTCCGTTCTCGAGTTATAAGTGTTCTAACAAACCCGACTTTGTTTTATATTGTATTAAGAACAGAGTGCACAATCGTATTAAAACGTATATATACGCAAAATTCTACCAAACCTGACATCTATTAAATTATTAGAGTAATGGGTATTATTTAAATACTGATACACAACAGTAAGTGTAATTTGCATTTGTTTGTATTTTCGATTTATCACCACTAAAAGCTTATACAAATTGCAAATGAACATTTTTATTTTTTCCATATGTTTCGTGCAATACCTGTACTATTTGTTAAAAGCAATACGCTGAAAGCCACTTTTAATCATTAATTCTCGAATATGGAGTAAGCGCTCTTAGCATAATGCACTTTTCCATCTAAAAATCTTATAACTTATTTAGCTACTGTTGGGAAACTAGAGATGTGGTGCTGGCGTCGTTTGCTCAGAATCCCTTGGACCGAACGACGTACTTAAGCTGACCAGGGAGCATTTTTTTTTTTATTTTAAGTATTTTTTAAGTAGGCATAGGACAATAAATATAATGTATTCTGCGCTTTTACATGTCAAAAAAAAATAATCAATATAACAAAAAGCTTATTATTTTTATTTGGCTTGTATTTGGAGCAGCACATTACAACCAATAATATACATAATTATAATCTTAAAATTGGACTGGACCATCGCTTGGGGCTTCTTCCTCTTGTTTTTTTACCGTCTACCTTGCCCGTGATTAGAAGTTTTTCAAGATTATCGTCTTCTCTTCTTGCAATGTGGCCAAAGTATTGCAGAATTCGGGCAAGGCAGACGGTAGAAAGTATAAAACTGATTTTAAAGGGTTATTATACCATCAGCGAATATTTGGATGACAAGCGTGCTTGGTCTTAATTTATTTCAAATGTTACTTATGTATGTCTTAGTTTATAGTATGACAATGCCTTTTTACAGCAGCTATAATTTGTGTGATATTTTAATAATGTTTTAGCTTATAGTTGACAATGCCACTTTACAGCAGCTATAATCTTAGTGACATCCTCATAATTGTTTTCATCTTAGCTTGTAGTATGACAATGCCTCATTACAGCAGCTATAATCCTTGGTGTATTTTTTTTTTATTGTGTATGTTTAGTTTATAATATGACAATGTCTATTTACAGCAGCTATAATTTTAAGATTATTATTATGTATATTTGGGTTATAATGTGCTGCTCCAAATACAAGCTATTTCCCAGAAAATAAGCTTTTCGTTATATTGATTAAATTTTTTGACATGTAAAAGCGCAGAATACATTATACTTATTGTCCTATGCCTACTTACAAAATAAAAAATAAAAATAAAAAAACAAGTTCATGTTAAAGTTTTATTGACACAAAAGTTATGGCCAAAGAAGGGATCCGTTGAGGATAATTAATTATGTCAAAAACTCATTACACTAAGGCAAATGAAAGAACCAATACAGTCCCAAAGATAACCAATGAAAATGATTACTGTTTAGACGCAGTTAGGATAATCGAAACAGTCTCGGGCGAATACCCGACAAAATTAAAGACGACCAAAGTTTACCCCAAGGCGGTTACCAAACGACCAAATTGGTATACCCAAGTTTAGGGAAAGTTTGATAATTTCTAAGGTAGGTAACTTTCCATTTTCGCTTTAGCTTATATCAATGTACGAAGTGGAATATTTTGTTTTGCATTTTGAAATATCGTAACTGTTAACTGTTTACCTAGTTAAGATATATTATTATTATTTAAGAGTTTTATAACAATATACCTAATTTCGGCAGAAAAATACTTCTTTGAAACTGTATCATACTCGTAAAACCACGTTATTAGGAGCATTAAAATTATTGAGATTATTGTAATCATTTGTGTGACATCATAATATACCTAGTTATTTATTTATTTATTTATTTATTATTAAGGAAAACTATTGACATTAAATTCACAAGTATAGATACAAAAATAGAAACAGAAAGTTATTTACAAGTTTTCACTAGTAGTGTTAGAATAATACATATTGTGAACGATGAAATCATCTACAAACTATCACTTCATGCAATAAACTAATAACTGTACATTAACAAAAAAAAAAAAAAAAACTTTTATCGTTTAAAGAACATTAAATTAAACGCATTTCTCACTGCCATCACTTTGTCATGAAAGATATCAACATCAGTTTCATCAATGAATGCATTAAGAGCATTACAAGCTCTAATTAAAAATGTATTTTGTCTGTAGTTAGTGCTTGCCATTGGTATGCGAAAAGTGGGCTTGTACCGATTGGTCCGCACTGGTGTATTTATGTCCAGCCGGGACAGCAACGAAGGGCAGATATTTAATGTATATAATATTAAATTAAAATTTAATTTAATTATCTTGAGGGCAGTTAGTGAGAAGCCAGATTGCCCTATCATGGAGCACTGGGTACATACTCACATGTATGTGCCCAGTGCTTCAGGAGGGCAAGGCAAATATAAAAAGTAAATGTCCTCTTTTTTACTAATATAGAATAAGCAAACACTATGTTACTAACCCCTATGGATACTATTCTAAAATAAACGCATGTTATTTTTTTTTTTTTTATTTTTTTTTTATTTATGTAAATGCGATATTAACTATTTATCAGTATTGAATTATCAATCATCAGAAATGTATTTACTTATAACAAAATACGAGTAACATGATCTATGTCGTGTTTATAAGAAAGAAATCGTATTAGTAATTAAAATAAATTAAAAACAAAACTTTATTAAATATACAGAATTATTTATCAAATATATAAATATAGAAGAATACAATTAGTCACTAACTTGTTTCTTGATACACTGCATCTAGTATACATTAAATATTTGGCACACAATATATTAATGTGTGTTTATTTGTATGTGTACTCATTTGTGTGACATCATAATATACCTAGTTATTTATTTATTTATTTATTTATTATTAAGGAAAACTATTGACATTAAATTCACAAGTATAGATACAAAAATAGAAACAGAAAGTTATTTACAAGTTTTCACTAGTAGTGTTAGAATAATACATATTGTGAACGATGAAATCATCTACAAACTATCACTTCATGCAATAAACTAATAACTGTACATTAACAAAAAAAAAAAAAAAAACTTTTATCGTTTAAAGAACATTAAATTAAACGCATTTCTCACTGCCATCACTTTGTCATGAAAGATATCAACATCAGTTTCATCAATGAATGCATTAAGAGCATTACAAGCTCTAATTAAAAATGTATTTTGTCTGTAGTTAGTGCTTGCCATTGGTATGCGAAAAGTGGGCTTGTACCGATTGGTCCGCACTGGTGTATTTATGTCCAGCCGGGACAGCAACGAAGGGCAGATATTTAATGTATATAATATTAAATTAAAATTTAATTTAATTATCTTGAGGGCAGTTAGTGAGAAGCCAGATTGCCCTATCATGGAGCACTGGGTACATACTCACATGTATGTGCCCAGTGCTTCAGGAGGGCAAGGCAAATATAAAAAGTAAATGTCCTCTTTTTTACTAATATAGAATAAGCAAACACTATGTTACTAACCCCTATGGATACTATTCTAAAATAAACGCATGTTATTTTTTTTTTTTTTATTTTTTTTTTATTTATGTAAATGCGATATTAACTATTTATCAGTATTGAATTATCAATCATCAGAAATGTATTTACTTATAACAAAATACGAGTAACATGATCTATGTCGTGTTTATAAGAAAGAAATCGTATTAGTAATTAAAATAAATTAAAAACAAAACTTTATTAAATATACAGAATTATTTATCAAATATATAAATATAGAAGAATACAATTAGTCACTAACTTGTTTCTTGATACACTGCATCTAGTATACATTAAATATTTGGCACACAATATATTAATGTGTGTTTATTTGTATGTGTACACCGCGTGTAATTGTCAAAAGGACAAATATTTTTTTAGGCTTCAGGTGTCATTAGTAAAACCTCTATTTGAAATAAAAAAGTTTACTTTTAAGAGCCCTATTACAAAAACGCAAACTGAAAGATTAGGTATTTTTCAATCCCAGCGACGAATGCTTCAAGGTCACGCGTGTTCGAGACTGTAGCAAGCATAAACAATTTTGATACTTTTCCTATTTATTACCAATGAATTATGATTTATGAATTTTATTTGCAAAGATTGATTAATCCGAGGAAGAGTTTTTAAGCAAATGTCATAGAGGACCTGCGAGAGGGGCGTAATATATTTTTTAATTGCGCGATTTTTTCCAGTCTGAGTCTGGTTAATCAAACAATCGCATGGCGTTATTTTTAAAACTGCAATGACTGAATTTTAATATAAATATTCAATTATATAATTATATACAAGAGGATACAAGAAAAGATTTATATTTATAATTTAATAGACACTACATTAATATATAAATTAATTGTTATAAGATACTGATCTAATACTATTAATCACAAAACTTTTATTTGTTTTTTGAAGCCTTAACTTAGGTATATAAAGTTTGTCAGCATTTCTAAAGTTGCGAGACTGTATGTCACCATTTTTCTTAAACAAATTAAAAAAATATTATCAGATAAACAAAACACTACTGCATAGTGAATAAGGAGTCTGAAAATCGCGATATCCATCGTGATAAACACCTAAAGGCTGGAATGTGTTATTATTAATTCATCTAGTTTGCAGCCGAGAGACGAAATAGAGGGAGAAAGAATTACGTAAGACAACGTTTGCGCGATCGTCGACCTCCTTGAATAGGCTCAAAATGAGTGGCAATATTTTTAGGAAAACTTCTCTGTACTATAATATAAGATTTTATTACTGAAAAAATTAAATAAAAAGTTCGTAATTCTTTAATTTTATTCTCGATTATTTTTTAAAAATATTTGCTTTTTAATAAACTCCACGCAGTATATATGTACTTGTATATGTTCATAATACTTGCATGTACTCGTTTATAACGATATTGGCTTAAAATTAAATCTAAATAATTTATTTCCATATGGTTAGTACGTAACACTTGGATATTGTCAATACATATAAGCTAAGAAATAAAAAAACAAACAAATAAAAAATATTACCATTGACCATGGCTGGACCGAACCCAACATCAATACAATAATTATAACTAAAACATTGTTGCCATAAACGAGGAATTTGTTGTATTTCTTTGACTTCGTTTATCTTTTCTTTGTTAAGCAGTTTTGTTTTTTATTGTAAACCTTAGCGAATCAGAATAAATAAAAAGATGCGTTACTTGATCTATTCTTAACATTGCATTGTGTGTTATCTGTAGTGTAGTTTTTTATCAAATTATACAGCACGTGCGAGACACTTACAGCAAAACAAACAAAGATTAGATGCAGTGTTCAAGGAAGTGTTGAAATGGCCTACATTTATTTATACCAGTACTTGTAAGTACAGAGTTAGATATTACAGCTAGATACTTAATATTAAATTCGTGGCTGTAAAAAGGCCACAGCTTACAATCTAATAATAATTATGTCCATAAATATAAATATAAATTCGTGTCTGTAAAAAGGCCACAGCTTACAATCTAATAATAATTATGTCCATAAATATAAATATAAATTCGTGGCTGTAAAAAGGCCACGGCTTAATATCTAATAATAATTATGTCCATAAATATAAATATCAACTCGTGGCTGTAAAAAGGCCACAGCTTACAATCTAATAATAATTATGTCCATAAATATAAATATAAATTCGTGGCTGTAAAAAGGCCATGTCAGCTTACAATCTAAAAATAATGATATTTATGTCCATAAATATTAATTCGTGGCTGTAAAAGCAGCTTACAACTAAACAAGTTTAATATTAATGTCAAATAAATTGATAAATTCCATGTCCGTTTACAATCTAAAAAAAATTGCTATGTCCAAATTAAACATATTATATTCGTGGCTGTAAAAGGGCCGTGTCTGCTTATAATCTAAAACATTATTTTTTATTACTTAATATTAATTCGTGGCTGTAAATATTTATTGAAGCTGTATTAATATTTATTATGTCAATTTGTTGCAAAGTCTGCATCTGAGCTCAACATACGCGAGGTATAAAAATGGAATAAACTAACGCCAGCCACTAACAACTGACATCAGTGCGTACCATTATGCCGGCCTATAAATATTCTTTTCACACTTCGCTTGGAGGACTTTAGGTTATAGGAATGGGGAAACACACTGGTTGGGAGAGCATTTCACATTTTCAGCGTGCAACTCTAAAAGATTGCCCAAAACCAGGCCCCAACTTTTTTGCAGCGGCCTCAACTAAATACAATTCAATAATCATAATATTTTTTGTGTTTTTTTTTTTAAATAGTTACAACATCATTTTTACCCAAGCATTAAAATATAATTTAATTACATAGTCAATTGGTTAAAATTTATGTATGAAATAGTTACAAAGCACTATTTATACGATTAGGTGCTTTATTATGACCAGGTACTTTATTATATATAAAACACTGGATTTCAAATCGGCGGGATCGCAACAATATAATTATTACCGAGAAAAAAAGTTTTTGTCAATTGTCGTTATGCTAGGGTAAAATAAATAAAATTAATTACAGTATATGAAAACACAATATATTAACTATTAAGTAAAAAAAAATCATTACGGCACGAAAACATTTTATTGGACCCATTTCTCTAATAAAAATGAGCATTCTCATTTAAACGGGCTTATGTGGACTTAAGTCGACCGAAACCTGTAGACCTCATTTTAAATGCTTACGAATACTCACCGTTCCATGTCTCTATATTCTAGCACTAGCTAATTTTATAAGAAATAATAAAGGACTGTTCCCAAATAACGCCTAAAATCGCAATCGCACACTGCGTTACCAAAATAAGTTAATAATACCGATAGCCAAAACAACATACATGCAGAAAAGTGTATTTTGTATGGCTCCAAAAATATATAACAAAATAAGTGATGACATTAAATTACTTCCAAATCATAAATTTTAAAAACAACTCACTGACATGCTGATAGACAAGTGCTACTATTCAGTGCGGGACTTTCTAGAAGATAAATCGCTTGCTATAACAAATTCTTAAAATTATAATTTCCTACTTTGACATTAATATTATTGTATATGTAAGTTAGCATTTAAAAATTTATGTACATAGATATTAATATAATTATGATTATTATATTGTACCGTATTGATAGACTTGTTACCTAATATTTATACGCCCTCCGGCAAAACATAGAGTACAACACTAACTACACTGTATAACATCACAGAAATGTAAAACCTATTGTTTATAAGAAATAAATGAATTATGAATTATTATGTACGCGTAGGGATAGTGGCTACGGCATAGGGGTGCATATTTTGGCCTGTGCATAGTTAGGTTGCGGAAAGGAGAAGATGTTTTTTTTTTTTTTTTTTTTTTTATACTAGCACGATATGTGACCCTGCGCCCACCTGATGGTAAGTGGCGCGCAGGGTCCATGAATGTTAGCAACTGGAATCAGACCCTTATATCCGACATCAGTCCCTAACACTACGGCTTGACTAGATGCCTTTTCACACTTCGCTTGAAGGACTCCAGGTTATAGGAAAGTGGAAACACAGAGACTGGAAGAGCATTCCACATCTTTATTGTGCGACAGAAGTATGAGTCACCAAATTTATAGGTACGCGAAGGGATAGTGACTACGGTATGTGGGTGCATATTCTGACCTGTGCGTGTGGTTCGGTTGCGGAATGGGGAGGAAGGAATTATGTTATAGAGCTCTTCAGAGCACTCACCATAGTATAGCCGGTAGAACACGCTCAGAGAAGCTACATCTCGGCGAAGCTGCAGGGATTCGAGAGTTCCAGATATAGTGGCATCGTCCACAATTCGAACAGCTCGCCTTTAAATTTTTATAAATTTAAATAAGGTTGTCGAGATTTTCAGAAGACTCACTTTTGTATATCATGTTTAGTCTTCTTTCATGTAAAATTTAAAACCTGTAAAAGTCTATGGTCTATTTCCAAATTATTGGAATGCAAAGCCGTAAGCACAAGCTAGTCCTAAGATAATTTCCAACTTTTTGGAGAAAGCTTTAAAAAACTTTAAGGTATAATATCGTTATTTTTATTCGATGACTTTGCCAATACTTTTTTCTTGTCTTGAGGAACTTTTTTATGGACTTTTAGTACTTTTCATGGTCTATTAAATTCATAGCATTTTTTTTCTTATATCTCCTATCGAAGGTCGGCTATGATTATTGTGATCCCGATATACTTAATTAATCTTACCATAAATAAAATAGACACAGGTATTACATTATTTTTTCTTGCATAATTAGTATGTATAAATGCGATATACTTTTTTATTATACTTGTAACATTATTTATTTATTAAAAATTAACATCAGACTCTAGCGAAACCGTCTGGTCATTGTGGCGATTCTGGAAGGCCCATCTTCAACAGTAGAGGTCTAGGACTTGTGTTCTAGAGGCTGTGATGTGATATAATAGCGATTGCTAGATCTGTATTTTTTTAAATGTTGTATTGTGCGAGAAAGAGGGGTAGCTAATTACCAAAATAATAAAATAAACGTAAGAAAACAATACGACTAAAATAAAATTAACGTCATCATTATCTTAATGTTACATTAAATTCATAATCCACATTCAAGTTTAAACAATGAGGAAATTTCTAACAGGCAGGAAATATCACGCAAGCGATAACCACGAGAATTTTCACTGTGTCAAGCTATCTCCATAACAATTCAGACAAATTAGGATGGTAAGTATCAACTATAGCTCGTTATGATGTTCCCAGCTCGCGAAGTTAGACAAATTTTGAAACTTCGACGGAGGCTGAACGCCACTCCGCTCCAACTAATTTTCCTACATACTCAACTATTCATAGAATGCATGTTTGGAAACTTTGTATTTTATTTAAATATTAACGAAAATTTCCTTTTCTCCTCCTTTTCAATTCCACGCCAACCCGTCTGGCCAGCGTGGCGAGTGTAAGCGAAATTCTCCAGATATATGTTCTGGAAGGCCCATCTCGAACAGTGGAGGTCTAGGACGCTGTGTTCTACGGGCTGTAATGAATGAATAAATGTAATGAATTAACGAAAATTACCATCATTTAGGTGTTTTGCGCTTTTTTGTACCACCTGTAATGTGTACAATAATGTAACTATATAATGTATTGGTTGTAATGTAAAGTACAAATATTTTGTTTAAAACTGTCATACTATGCGTTATTATTCTTAGTAAAACGTAAATATAAACTATAGATTCCGGTCTACAGGAACAAGTATGTATGTAGGCACGCAAATCCGTGCAGATACATCGGGCACTGAATAAAATATTTTACTCACAGTTAGGTAGACTAGTTATTTTCGTATACAAACTAACAGTAGCATAGTAACATGACCTCCCGGATTTAGTTACAAAGGTTTCGTTGGTGTTTTGCAGCTTTTTATTATACATTTGACTTGTAATTACTTTTTTGTGGTAGACCGGTCCAACACGCTAGAACTTACCGGTTGCGGTGCATAATTATTATTTTTTTTTATTGCACCAAGTCAGGGTACAAATGCGAAGCCTACAAGGCATTTTCTAACATCTAACCTTTGGGAGAGTAAGAGATGATTGATGCATTGAATCTGGAAACAGTAAAGAGCTTCACATACCTGGGCTCTAGCATCAGCAATACTGAATCGTGCGAGGCTGAAATTCGAAGACGCATCGGAATGGCCATAAACGCTATGTCTCAGCTAATTAAAATATGGACGGACAGGACGATCTCCATACAAACGAAATCCTGGATAGTTAGATCACTGGTTTTCTCCAAATGGCGCTCAGACATGGACTATAAAGAGCGCCGATCGAAAGCGTACCGATGCTTTTAATAATAATAATAAAAATCTTTATTGCAAAATAAATATACATTACAATTCAGTTGTTACATAGGTTAGGGCATAAAATAAATCGTGCATAGTAACAAAAGTAGTTTTGCTGTGACATCTGAAATAGTCGGTGGACGGTGTTTCGGAAGTCATTGTAGAAATTAGTACTTACAACATTTAATTTTACTCTAGACAATATTTATTTATATTTGCTGAAGGCAAGACTTAAATAATTGTTTGTGTGTATGGTTGGTGTATATGCATGTTGGTGTGTGATATTTTGAGATGTGGTGTTGGAGAAAAAAGCTGACGATCTCGTTTGGATTTTAAAACATCTAGCCATATCGACTAGGCATGCCGCTAAAGACAGGAACGGGTGGGTATTATCGAGACGCACACCAAGTCTTCTCATCAGTCAGTCTCACAATCCCTAGCAATAAGGAAACACAACGCAAGGAGGATGAGGAACTATGTACATAATTAGCAGCATAATATACACCTAAAGAAAAATGTCCGTCCGTAAACAAGAAGGCTTGCAATATTTTTTTCAAAGTTTTAGCCATACTGTAATCATCATCACCAGCCTGTGTCTCTTCATTGCTGGATTTAGGTCTCTCGCCACGGCACGGGATCTTGACCTTCTTTAGGTCATCTTTTAGGACGTCTGCATATTATTTTACTCGCAAACGTTATTAGTGGATATCGTTCTTTACATCATAGTTTGCGTCATAATTACAAAATATTATTCAATTCTCAACTCTATAAGCGCTCGACCATACATATATATATAGTTAACGGATTCCATTATATAACGTTTGCGCTTAAGTAAAAGAATAGGGATGCTACAAATACATTTTTATTGTTCGTCGGTTCTGCGACTTCTTGGTGTAAGGCCCATTTCCACTCAAGGCTTGCGAATTTCGGCACCTATTTTAGTATCTTTGCTTTACTGACATCCATCAGAATAGAAAGGGGAAATGTTGCGAGTCTCATATTATCTCTGATCTTTTTCTTAGTTTATTTTACTTTTATTATTTGAGTAGTTTGTTATCCCTTTTTGTATCCTTGAATTAAAAGGTACGTTTTTTTTTTTTTTTTTTAATACTGGACACGACGTGTGACATCGCGGCCACCTGGTAAGCAGTACGCGAGGTCCAAGAATGGGAGCAACTGACGCCGGTCACCCGACCGACATCAGTCTCTACCACTATGCCGGCCTAACACGATGCTTTTTCACACTTTGCTTGAAGGACTCCAGGTTATAAGAGTGGGGAAACACACTGGCTGGGAGAGCATTCCACATCTTCAGCGTGCGACAGATGTAAGAGTCTTCAAATTTATGAGTACGCGTAGGAATAGTGGGCAAGGTATGTGGATGCATATTTTGGCCTGTGCGAGTAGTTCGGTTGCGGAATAGAGAATACGTTATATTAATCCTTCCTTTTGTATTTATAATCAAAACTAGGCAAAAAAAATGCTTCTAGAGATAGTCGGTCTAAAAAATATTTAACACAAAATAAATCTATCGAAAAGCAACGTAGGAATGCAGCAAGTCTACATGGGACTTTAAAAAATAAAATTTTAGTTTTTAGAGATTTTAAGGAAAACACATGTAGGTACATATGTGTTATAAATAGGTGGCTCGGTTGTAAGAACGCGTACCTTAAATCCTACAAAGGTTTTCAAACCCACCCGGCATGTACCAATGAGAAATACACTTTTCTTACGTACATTTGTCATAGATTTACAACACCACCGTTCCCGTGCCTCGGAGAGCACGTTAAGCCGTCGGTCCCGGTTCCACTATTACCAACTTGTGAAATCGTTAATAATTATCATACAAAAAAAAACTGCCTCCGTGGTTTAGCGGTTGATGGATTTAGACTCGGAGGTACCGGGTTCGATTCCTGGTCGGGACACAATAATATTTAATAATGTAAATAAATACATTTAATTTATTTGTGATATTTCTCCAGTTTAGTACGCTGGACACATCGACGAGCTTGCCTATAGTAAAGTTGGCTAAATGTGAATCCGCTTATTTATAAGCATGGTTTTTGATCATCCCGAAAGGGAAACGGTCGTGATGATACTTAAAAAAAATGACATCTTATTCTCGCCAAGTCGTCTGGCCAGCGTGGCGAGTGTAGGCCAAATTCTCCAGTTCTGGAAGGCTCATCTCCAGCAGTGGAGGTCTAGGACGCTGTATTCTAGGGGCTGTAATGAAAAATTAATGAATTTATTAATAAATAATTTTATTAAATATACCTTTAAGTCCAAGTCTGTATACTTCCAACATGAAAGTCACTGCGATACCACTTGAAACACAAAACATAATTCCAAAACAACAAGCACCTCAAGCTGCGGCAGTAACTTAACCTCACCTATTTCGGCCACGCCAGTTCTCAAACTTTGCAAATCTGCAATAAATCGACCTAACGTTGGGCTCCACAAAATTTACTGAAAGAGTTTCTGTGCGGCTCAATGCGAACAAACAATGTTTGCTGTTTCTTTTTTAACTACACTTTGTCGACTAGAATTACAACCGAATCTAAAAATATGGCACATACAATGGCTATATTAATCCAAAATTTTATCCCCATCGAAAATCTGTAACAGTCGACAACAAATAAAAATGCGTGGAGAAAATTGGATATTTCATGTTCCTTAGCAGGTTTTTAGGTCGCACATGGTAATATAACTGTCTCCGTGTTTTAGCGATAAGTCCGTGGATTTAGCTCGGAGGTACCGGGTTCGATTCCTATTCGGGACACAAAATTATTTATGAATATAAATATATTTAATTAATATTTAATATGTGATATTTCTCGAGTTTTTTTTTGTCATGATTGGCATATAGTAAAGTTGGCTAAATGTGAATCCGCTTCTTTATAAGCGTGGTTTCTGACCACCCCGAAAGGGTAACGGTCGTGATGATACTTTACTTTACTTTACTTTTTACAAAAGACTTATTAAACATAATATATGTTAAACTGTACATTTTGTGTTCCTCCCAATTTAGTACGTCTCTGCGATCCAGCGGGATAACCGTTTATCCGGGTCTTCCTGACCGACGCGACGGTTCACCCATCTCTCTCAAACAAAGGCTCAGTAGGCGGCTATTCGCCCAAAACCACTGCGTTGACACTCCCTCATTATCAGCCTATGTCTCTCCACTGCTAGATGTAGGCCTCCCCCAAGGCTCGCCATTTCGCACGATCTTTTGTCACGCTCATCCAGCCCCAACCAGCGACCTTTTTCAGGTCATCCGTCCATGTGGCGGGGGGTCTTCCCACTTTGCGTTTTCCTGTATTTATTTATTTAAATACTTTATTGCACTTAAAAACCTAAGACATAGGCGAGCTATAACGCCGTAAGGCATTTTGCACCAGCTAACCTTGGGGATCATGTAAGGTGATGGGCAGGATGTACGTGGTCTCTACTCCAGAACTCGTCTACTCCATCGGTCATCGGTTCTGCGACAGATGTGTCCGGCCCATTGCCACTGCAACTTACTAATTTTGAAGGCTATGTCGGTAAATTTGGTTTTCTGACGAATGTCTACGTTTCGGACTCTGTTCATCAGAGAAATGCCGTGCATAGCTCTCTTCATAGCTCGCTGAGCGACCTTAAACTTGTGGACCAGACCCACCCCTTGCATGGCGTTAATAAAAGTCTGATTGCTAAAAATGGGAAAACTGTGACCAGTCACTTGACGAAGATTATAAATTTTACCTCCCCACTCAGCAGTTACCATCATTAGTCCGGCTACCACCTATTAATCATTACCAATATTATGTTTGTTAATTTATTTATTATTTGGAAAATTTACAGCCATTGCAATTAAATATACAATATAAGTAGGATTCTATATATAAGCCAATTACAAATTTCCTCTTTGGTAACTTCCTTTTTGGTAAAATTTACAAAGCAACTTAACAAATTTTCAAATTTATTAAATTCCGATGTCCGTTCTTATCAGAGTAAATTAATTATCAGTGTATATTGTCACAGTTGGTGCCCTGGTGATAACCGCAATATTGTGTAGTCATCTTAGTACAGAATACATCTATCTCTTGTTTAAAGCAAGATATGAGCTCGTTTAGTCCGTTGCATGCTCTGCCAATATATGAGTTTTGTCTATAGTTAGTCGAAGCTGCGGGCACGCGCAGTAAGCGAGGTTTCCTTGTTCTATACGTAGGTACGAGAATGCCTATTTTTGAGAATTCTGGACAATCAATGGAATCGTTCAGTATTTTAGTTAAGAATGAGAGGTCGGCAGCTTTTCGTTTGGTTTCGAGTGGGAGCAGGTGGTGTCGCATGCAACGTGAATGGTAATCAATACCATAGCATTTAGTTTTAAATTGAATGAAACGTAGAAATTTTCGCTGAATATTTATTTATTTCGAAACTTTAATGCACAAAGTACAAAAGGCGGACTTATTGCCCGTAGACATTTTCTGACAGCCAAACCTTTGGGACTAATTAGAACAACTGTAGGTGCAATGAAAGTATAAGTGACACATCAATTAAATATAAATACTTATATAATAAACTTACTTATATATAATCTACTTATAAATATAAATATACTAAATACTAATACATACACAATAATAATCATACATGTACAACTTACAAAATTTTGTTTGGAGCTATTTAGAAAATGTGAGTAGACCAGTTTTTTAAATGACGATCTGTTAGATGCCTGTCTTATTTTAATAGGTAGATTGTTCCACAGATTTGTAGCAACAACCGCAAAGGAATTCCAAACAAATCCGGAATGATGAGATGGAATGGAAGAAAGTGAGTTGTGAGAAGATCGGAGAGATTTATCATGAAAAGAAGAGAGATAAGCGAATTTGTCCTTGAGATATTTCGGGGTCGCAGGCTCATTTAAAACAGAGTAAAGGAGACAGAGGACTCTAAGATTCCTGCGATAGCGAATACTTTCTATCCTTCTTATGTAGACGTCATAGATAGGATTCCACATTTAAAACACTGGGCACTATAACTATCGCTTTACAATACAACTTGCAATTATTGGTTTCCTTATTTCCCGTCGAGTTCGTCCCGTGGGTCGAATTCTATTGGAAGTAGGAAATAAATTCGTGAATTTGAAGTTCTTTTCGTGGTCGTAGCTGCAAACAAAGTTCTTTTATTTGTCTCCCCTGAAGCTCTATTGACGGCCTGGGCACACCGAGTGCACATGTAGACTTTGGCATTAATGTGCATGTGCACATGGCTTACTTTAAAAGGGTTTAACGCTTTTCATACCTCTCGCTCGCACAATATAATATTTTTAAAGATAATCAAGTCATTTTAAACATTTTTTTTTTAATATATATATTTTTTTATTTTTTAATATTTCCAGGTCCCACAGCGCCATCTAGTTTCCATGGTAAGCTACGAGGCTTGTGTTACTGAAACTAGATGGTTGATAAACTACATATTATACTTTTTTTTTGTAAATATATACATATTATACATATAAACACCCAGACCGAGACAAATTATACAATGTACAACTAGCCCCCGGTGGGAATCGAACCCACGACCTCCTGAGTTCACGGCAACGTTTGTTCACTAGACCACGAAGGCGGTCTATTTCACGTTCATATATTATATCACGGTATATTGAACAGAGAAAAAAATTGAAAAAACATTTATAACGATTCTATATTCCTAAAAATCTATGAGTAATATATATCTCTATCTAAAATGTTCATAATTTTATTCCTTAGTAATTTGATGGTTGAAAGTTGAAATTTATCAATATTACACTCCGTCGCAGATGGGCCCTTGCAGGACAAAACACTGGTCAACAACTGTCCTTTGTTATACTATTTTATTTGTCTATTAAGTATTTTCTAAAGACAAGCAGCTTAGTAGATTCCAGTGACTTGTTAATGTTTAATGTGACTGAGAAAGGAAGCTGCAAGGAAAACTGAGCTATAGCAAAATTCACAAATAAAACAAATACAGAATTACACAACAATAAATAAATAAATTCAACTGTAAACATAATTGGTAAATGCAGCTGAAACTCAAACACAAATGCTATTAGAGAAACAGTGTTGCCATATAAAAAAATCACACTTAACTAAGTAAGAAATAAGGAATAATCCAAAATATTTTTTTATTTACCAACAAATTGTTTTCCTATTATATAGTATTTCCTGGTTAATTTATTTATTTAAATACTTTATTGTAAATCTATACCAAAGGCCGTCTAAAAATCTATACGTAATGCCGCAAGACATTCTCTTCCCGTTAACCTTAGGGTCATTTAAAATTGAGTACGTTGCAAAAAGAGAAATAAAATAAAAATTAAACATGGTTACGCCGATATATATTTATTCTTATGTATCTATCTCACTATTCATTTTCCTTCCGCTCCTACCTCTAACTCCTTTGCCCAACGCCAGTTGGCATCGCAGTCGCTCAACCGCCGCGCTTGGACGTGTCCGCAAACCTACTGCGCTCCGCTGTTAAAAACGCTAAATCACGCAAAATCACGCCGCGAAGTGCAGTGCAAAAATAATTACCACGCAATAAACATTATTCACTCTAAAATAAGTGGAGAAATCAAATAGTGAACCAGCCGAAGGACGCCAGGGGGAAGCCTCGATCGCCGCATCTACTGGTTAGTGGGTTTCCTCTCCTAATCTTACTATTCTCCACCAAAACATAATAAATTATATCATTATACATAAATACCTTAATATTAATATTAACTACATTTACAACTTTACAAATTTATTTTTATGTTTTGGGAATTTTAAGGAAAGCATAAAAACGCTTTGTTTATCTCATTCATAAAGTTTTGAAGGTACATTATAAGTCAGTAAGACATCCTACGTCTACATGAACGCACTCGGTGTGCCCAGGCTTTGAACGTTTATTTTGGTCTTTTCATTTAGCCAAAATAGTCGATTCTTTCTTGTTCCGATTTTTAAAACGGTTTATTTAAGCTACAAAACCTTTATATTCTTTTATTTGAAACGTTTTCAGAATGAACACATCTTTGTAAAGTTCTTTAACAATTTAACTAGTTTTTTTTATTTTATTTCCACTTTCTTGGTATTAACGCTTATATTATAAATGTAAAAGAAGCTCTGTCTGTATGTATGTATGTGTTTGTTGACTGCCTTCGTGGTCTAGCGGTTATGTATTCAAATAGGAGGTAGGCGGACTGATGGTGGTAAATTGCCCTGTCTGCCGAGGCGTTCGTGCCGATAAACCCAGTAAAGTCTATCCACACGTTTCGGGATCAGGCTTTAATTGCCGTCATGCTCATTCAAGCCGGAATAGTGTTACGGACTGATGTCAGTCATGAGTGTCTGATTCCAGTTGTTCATGGATCTCGCGTGCCACTTATCTTCAGCTGGGTGCAAGGTCACATTTTTATGTGGTCTTAAATATATTTTAAAATAAAACTACATAATAGAACAAAATAAAAATGAATTAATAATTAAAATATGCTAAATACAAATAAAAAAAGTAAAAAAAATAATAACTATATTTAAACTAAACCTAATAAAATAAACTTAGATTTAACTGGTCTAGCAGAAATATTTTTTTAATAAGTACCTAACAATACTGATATGTTTAATATACTCTAGAAATTAGTACTTAATTAAACACCATTATTATGCTTTTTTTATTTAATTAACTAATGTATAAGTTTGTTAACTTACGTTAGCACTGAGACATTTGGGTACTTAGGAAGTAATTATTATGTTGATGCTTGTGTGTGTCTCGAAGGTCGTTGTTGGTGTTCAGGTTCCCATGGTGTGGCATGTCCGGGGGTCGTCCCTCCCTTAGAAGGTCGTTGCAGTGGTACGTGTGTCGGGTCTCGGTCCGCACCCTGGACCTGGCTGAGCGGGGTGATGCCTCGCACATTGGTTTCGTCCGTGATCGGGTGCTGCTGTGGGGTCTTGGGACCTCTGCCTGTTCAATTTATTTTTCTTAAATTAGCAGAGGTTTTCCGTTTTGTCGGCTTTTAGGTTGCACATGGTCAAGTAGTCTATCTTAAAAGGTTATTAATTGATAGTTGTTGTGCAGTTCTGTATATGTTTTATTTTGTAAATCTGATATAGCTGAGTTTTTCTAGCAGATTTCTTTCTCAGTAAGATTAAACATTAACAGGCCACTGGAATGCTAAGGTGTTCTGCTGACAGCTTACTCTTTAGATCACTTTGCTGCTTAGTCTTCTACTAGCAGGAGTAGAATCGTTCAAAATAATTTAATTAATGACGTTTCATAAATGCCTGTAATTGGTTTACGTGAATAAACTTTGACTTTGAAATTATGAGATATACTCGTAGGTAGAAAAGATATGTGAACAGCTGTCCTTTTACATGCATAGACAGATATACCTACATAAGAACCATCCTAGCATTACAGTTTTCAGTTGAAATAATGCACAACATTAATCGTTTATTTTGTGTAGCGAGCGGACATTCTTAGAATATTTAATACTTATATACGGGTAGATGTGGACGTCCTCGCAACTAGCGTGTTTCCCTATTTCTGTGAAAAAGCATCATGCTAGGCCAGCACAGTGGTAGAGACTGATGTCGGTCGTTAGTGTCAGTTGATCCCATCCTTTGACCACGATACGACTTGTGATGCCCACTTGACAGTAAGTGGCGCGCGAGGTCCAGCAACTGGAATCAGACACTCATCACTGACATCAGTCTGAGAGGGCGGGGGGGGGGGGGGGGTTAGGGGGGCTCAATTCTCAATTCGCCACTGCGGCGCTTCTTCGTGCCAAACCAATGAGAGTTATAAATAAAAATAAAATAAAATGCGTTTATTTCGGATTGCCCTCCTGAGGCACCACATTGCCCTATGATAGGGCAATCTGGCTTCTCACTAAGATGATGTTGTGCCCTCAAGATGATGTTGCCGCTCCCTCGTACTCTGTGCATCAACGACGCGACTCGTTTCCGCAATACTAAGTAGAAATCATCTGCACCAAGGGAGCCCCATCATCATCCTGAAGGCGTTATTATATTGTACTCGAAGAGCGTTATAGGCCCTAAAACAAATTTCTTAAAGTGCAAATAGTGGGTTATATAGAAAAACAGCCGGCCGGTCTGATGGTCCTAGTGAACTTACTGTGAAGTCTAGATTCAGTGTATCCTAATTTCCTAACCCGGACGAGCACATGTGAGTAACCTTTCCTTTCTGTACCAGTTATAGTGTGGTCTCCAACTCTTGATTTTTAACAGGTTTAGGTTTCCTCTAAAAAAGGCTGGCTAAGCTAATAATTATAACCCTTTCAGTACGACGGTCTAAAATTTATCATAAAAATTGTGTAAAGTTCCTCTCCTAACGAATTCCACAAACCCCATATAATTGAAATAAAATCCATTTATGCATGTTTTTTTCTTAACTACAACAATGTAATAAAATATAAAAAAGTAAAGTATCATCACAACCGTTTCTCTTCCGAGGTGGTCAGAAACCACGCTTATAAACATTTAGCCAACTTTACTAGGACCAATCATGACAATTGGCTAGCTCGTTGATGAACTTACCAAACTCGAGAAGAGAATATTTTTTTGTTTCCCGACCACCAGTATATTATAAAATATAATTACTTATTGAGTATACGAACTACAGTGGCCATTTCGAAGTGGTAGAAGAGACTTTGGCGATTCTAGTTTTTTTTTTTGTAATAACGCACGCTAGGTATTGTCCGTGCTAAAAGGGATAAAGGACACGAGATTCAAAATCACAATTTCATCCACGGACACGCCACATTAGTGTTTGTCCATGTTCCAACATGACATATGAGTCCAAGGTCCCTAGAAACGTTCTATAAATTGCTTCCGTTTATCAGACATCAGAACACGTATTTTTTGCGGAGATATCAAAACATCTACTTCGCGCTTCTGTATTTTTGAACTTCTTTCGTTTGTTCTCTTTTTAGGAAAAAAATAATAATCCTGTCATGTTATTTTTTGGTTTCGTTTTATTAATATCGTCTATTTTTGTTTAGATAATACTGCGGGTAATTTATCAAAGAGCAAATATTTTTATATTATAATCTAGAATAAAAACAAAGAACTATTTATTTATTATCAGTAATAAAATCATAAATTACAGTTCAGAGAAATTTTCCTAAAATAATCGCCACTTATACAGATTCTAACCAAATAGGTAGTGAAAGGTCGACTCATAATAACACTTGTTTTTGGGATAATAATTAATAATATACTTTTGTCAATATTATAAGTTGTACTGAAAATTTGTGAAGCCCAGCAGCCCTATTCTGTTCCTTAGTCGCAAACGTTATTAGTGGATTTCGTTATATTCGTCAGAGCTTGTGTCATAATTACAAAATATTTTTCAATTCTCAAATATATAATTCGAGTTCGAACTTAACTACGGCTGCCGTGCAAATATCAACTTTAATAGCGTGATATATATATATATAGTTAACGGATTCCATTATATAACGTTTGCGCTTAAATAACAAAATAGGGCTACAGGAGAGTTAATTGGGGGGCTCATTTATTAATATAATAAAATAAAAATAAAAAATAAAAATCGTTTATTGAAACTATATAACAAGTATGTTTTTTACACTTTAAATTTAGATTGGATGTCCTGACCCCTGTCGTAGATATTTCTGAATGACAGGGGTCAGTTCACTCCCAGTTGACACAATAACAAGCTTATACAATTTGTTTAAACATTGTAAAGCTTACCCAAGTACAAACAAATAAATAATAATAATAAATAAAAAATAGTATTATAGGGCTGTTGGTGGATATTTTAGGAATTCCGTGTATCCTCTCTGTGTGTTATGTGAATGTGTATGAGTCTCTGTGAGAGGGTGTGTAAGAAGAAATAAATAAAAAGAATATAACTTCTTTTATATCACCTATTTATGAAATGTATTCGTAAAATAGATGTCGCTTAAGCAGTGAATAGTGTATTTCCCGGCGTATTGAGCGCTAATGCAACACGCTTTTAACCTACTTGAAAACTCTTTACCTCTGGATTTGCACAAAATTACTGCATAAACTTAAACGGGAGTCGGTAATGATCTAAATCGTCGACTCCATGCGCTCATTAGACTGGATGATGTACAGTCAGAGTATGAATATATACACTTGGGGTTTATTACAAAATAGTACAGAATATTTATAACAGATAAAAAAACCCTTAAAATCTCTACCAACGAAAATTTCATAATTAAAAGTACCATGAACACTGGCTGCATTCCCACGTTTCACTTTTCGACGGCAGATATCAATATGTGTTGCGGCTAAAGTATCGACACAAGTCACATCCTAGACCAATGACATGCATTTATGTATATAGAATGTTAAAAATTGGTGTCAATAAATAATATTTTTTTTTTTTGTTTATTTAGTAAATGTATTGACGGTATACCATATGGACGTTTTCCGTAATTTCTAGTCAGACCTGCAGCCCTATTTGACCGCCTCCGTGGTCTAGTGGTAACAAACGTTGCCGTGAACTCGGGGGGTCGTGGGTTCGATTGCCACCGGGGGCAAGTTGTACATTGTATAATTTGTCTCGGTCTGGGTGTTTATATGTATACAAAAAAAAAAGTATAATATAACCATCTAGTTTCCGTAACACAAGCCTCGTAGCTTACCACGGAAATTAGATGGCGCTGTGTGACCTGTCTGGAAATATTTCTTTCTTTCTTTATTTCTTTATTCTGTTACTTAGTCGCAAACGTTATTGTGGATTTCGTTATTTACGTCAGAGGTTGCGCCATAATTACAAAATATTATTCAATTCTCAACTCTATAAGCGATATATGAACTTTATTAGTTTATTTGCGTAAAATGTATATATATAGTAACGGATTCCATTATATAATGTTTGCGCTCAAGTAACAGAATAGGGCTGCTGGTGGCTCTAGAATTGATGGAATGTTAGCAGTCGTAAAAGTAGCTTTAATTATATCGTTGAGAAGAGAATGCTGGGAATTCGACCTGGTTTAAATAAATAATAATAATAATAAAATCATTTATTGACACAAAATATACAGATGATAATTAGGTGAACAATATAGGGTGAGGTGTTCGTGATACCTACACGAGGTGATATACGTGTAAGTGTATGTGAGAGGTGCGAAGGAGATGTTTTATATAATAACCATTTAAAACTGTGCTCCTTAAATAGCAGATGCCATAGAATCACAGCCATAAAATCAGATGTATAACATTTACCATTCGCTCTCACCATACTGGAGTTAAGATCACTGCCAGTAGAAATTCGACAAATATGTAAGCGAAAAATGTTTTTAAAATGGTGACAGTGCATTATTTAGATAGTTAATAACTTATGTAATCGTATCATATGTATATGTATTATGAGTACATACATACATATCATCACGCCAGATCCCTTGCGGGGTAGGCAGAGACAATTGAGCGCTACTTG
This sequence comes from Tinea semifulvella, assembly GCA_910589645.1. NCBI lineage: Eukaryota > Metazoa > Arthropoda > Insecta > Lepidoptera > Tineidae > Tinea > Tinea semifulvella. Next base: position 6,831,066 of record OU342604.1, read on the forward strand.
ACATACTTTGCATACACTGCTACTTTTCATACATGCCCTTTTGTTACGAAGGCTTTTAAGTGCACCTTTAGCCAGTGTTTTATTTATTTGATCGTGATATCTGAGTCTCGGTCTGCCAGGACCTCTTTCACCATAACTTTTGCATTATATATCTGGTTCGTCAATCTTTCTTCGCTCATTCTTTCAACATGCCCGAACCATTGTAGCAGGCCTTTCCTAATTTTTGTCCCTATACTTTCTTTCATACCTACCCTTTTCCGTATTTCGACGTTACCTATGCGGTCTGACAAAGTGACGCCGCATATCCGACGTAACGATCTCATTTCTACTGCATTAACCCTACTCTCATGCTTATTCTGACATATCAACGTCTCGCTTCCATACATCAGTGTTGGTACCAACATGGCATTGTGTATGGCGAGCCGAGCTTTGTCACTGACATTTCGACTACCGATCAGTGACCCCAGGGCATCGTTAACACTATTTCCCTCATTCGCTCTTCTTTCAACATCCCTATCGTACTTCCCATCCGCAGTGAAAACACTGCCCAGATATATAATAATATGAGTATTTAATATATTATAGTTATTCGTTATCATCATCATCACAGGCCTAGACTTCCACTGTTGGAGATGGGCATTCCAGAAATTTCTGGAGAATTTGGCCTACACTCGCCACGCTGACTAGACGGGTTGCCGAGGGTCACAAATTTTAATTTTAATGACAATTTATTCTTCAAGTTGGCATTAGTGGAACCGGTACCGATGGCTAAACGTGCTCTCCATCTAGTGTTGTAAATCTATGACGTATGTACGAAAGAAAAGTGTATTTCTTATTGGTAGGGATTAGAACCGATCTTTGTATGATTTTAAGTTAAGTGTTCTTACAACGGAGCTCCACTGCTCATACTAAATACTATTACTTATATATAAACATACTACTTACTAACGCTGTCAGAAGCTATTTAGGATGTGTTTTTTTTATAAATGACCTGGTAGATGCTTGCCGTAAGTTGAACAGTAGACTTTACTGGAAGAACGTACAGGTTAAATAATTTCGGGTAGTAACTCAATCATTTTAGCCTGTATTTGGGATATCTTTTCTAACCTTGTCTGTATCAAGGCAAATAGCTGTACATTCAAACAACTAAATGAATATGCAAAGCCACCGCGCGAAGTATGACGTTCAAACCGAATTACACGATGTAACCCTGGTATTATGTTTAGGGGAGCTATTCTTGAGTTTGGAGCACATTTTTTTTTATTTATACATATATTTAAATAAACACGTTTTATTTTCTATTAGTATTAGTTATTAAACTTTGTACCCCTCACCTGTGTAACATTTTCAAAGCTTTTTCATTTGAATACTTTTGAGAAATGTAGTCAATTGCATTACTGTTATTACGAATATTATTGCATTCATATATTTTGGGTATCAGCGAGATAATGGTGAAAGGCAACTTTTATACCAAAGCCGTGCTGTTGTCGTGACTGTTTAAGATGCATAACATTTGGCTCCACAACTCCACTCAAACAATAACTCAATAAGTTGTTTAAATATACAGACATATCATCATCAACACATACCTCTTTTGCTTCGTCTCCATTAATTAATTACCCTTTTCATACATGCCCTTTTAGTTCTTAACCTCTACGAGTGTTTTATTTATTTGTGATAGATGGGATGATGAAGAGAACTGAATTACTGTGATAGCATTACACAAAGTGGGTATGAAGTAAAATGCAATTTTTGAAACGATCCATCTACTTGTTAATAGTTATTATATTAGTATATTGATATAATAAAACAAATATAAAGGTATATAAGTAGGTATATAATGTTGTTGTTGTTGTTGGATTATCCTATAATTGTATACTATTGTTACTGTTACTTTCATTGCACCTATATTTGTTTAAATTTGTCCCTAAGGTTTGGCTGTCAGAGAATCTACGGGCATTAAGTCAATCAATAAAGTTTTAAAATAAATAATATTTAGGCAAGATTAGGTATTTACTTATCATGTATTAATTATGTAAATTATTGCTTCCTTTATTATTGCTACCTTAATATATCTTTTCAGTTTCATTTATATGTTAACCTACATATATTTATATATTTTGCTTCCCACTTGTATAAATCATGTTAGTACTATGTTGAAATTTATTTATTAATAGGTTTATTTTTATTTAGTAATAGGTCTTATATGAACAATTGTTTTTTCCCTAATAAATAATTAAAAATATATAAATTTTAAATAATCTTTTAAACGACTCGGAAGTTACAAGAATCAGCTTCCAGGTACGGCAAGGAGTGGGTCGGAAAATGGTTGCATTAGAGCTAACGCGAAATGTATGTGAATATTATTTAGCTACAAACATACATAATGCATAGCACACACCTTTGTACCCTATTAGGGAAATGATAAACCTTTGCTCGAGCTAAAATCCGACAATTAATGAAAATCGTTAAGTTCGCCCTTGTAAATAACTTTATAACTAAATAAATATATTTTATTCAAAGTAAAATTAATATACACACATCAAAAGTGTCTAGGGATCAACATATATTTTTGCAATAACTTTTCTCCTGATTGATATTCATTAAAATTTTCTTTAAGGATTGATCAAATAAAATGTTTTCGTTTGTCTACAGTAACGATAAACCAAGTCACCTTTGCATTAGTAAAAAAAATTGCCATTTTCCTAATAAAGGGATTTTTGACATTTGAACCACTAACATTAAAGTTCGAAAAAAAGACTGAAATAACAGTTTTTTTTTTAATTTTATTGGGTAACTTAAACAATTAATAATCCGTGTTTCTACCGCGAACACTAACAACACAAGAACATCGGTTTGGCATACTCAAAATGAGTTCATCCAAATCACGCTGTGGAATGGCCGCCCATGTTCGTTGCAACAACAAAAAAAGGTCTTCTTGCGACTGGATACCCTCCATATTCGGCAGAGCTCTTCTCTGAAGAATATCCCATGCATGCTCAATCGGGTTCAAGTCTGGCGACTGAGCAGGCCAGGGCAGGACATTGATGTTAGCTGCGGCGAGAGTCTGTCTTACAACTCTTGCGGTGTGCGGTCGTGCATTATCATGCATTAACTGAAATAAGGGACCGATATGCACTTGTAGAGGAACGATGACGTCTGATACAACCGTCTCAGCATAAATTTGAGCGTTGAGGTTGCCTCTGATCCAAATCAACTCAGTTCTTCCGCCGATCGAAATACCCGCCCATACCATGATGGTTCCACCACTATAAGGATGGACTTCCTGGCAGGATTTTAATCGCTGTTGGCGTCCAGGGGTTCTCCAGTGTCGTATACGTCTTGTATCCGGCCTCATACCAAAACGAGACTCATCAGAAAAGCACACGAAAGGCCATTGTTCTTCTGTCCAATTTCTGTGTTCAAGAGCCCATTGATATCGAGTCCTACGATTGTGCATTGCTATAGGTGGTACCCGTAGCGGTCTTCGGGAATGAAGGTTCACTTCATGCAAGCGGTTTCTGACTGTTTGGTCGCTAATTAAGTTCCCTGAAGAGCGATGAAGGCTCACGGCTAACATCATGGCGGTTATTGTTGGAGTTCTTCGAGCTGTGATTTGAATGTATCGGTCTTGTCTCCGTGTGGTGCAGCGATACCGTCCTCCATGGCGCTCAGCCACGGTACCAGTGGTTCGGTAACGTGTCCAAAGTCGACTGATAACACTCTGACTTGTATTCAGAGCTAAAGCCACAGTACGTTGCCGGGAACCAGCTTCTATCATTCCCACGGCTCTGATCATTTCTTCCCTGCTTAAATGACGTCGCCGCTCCATAATAACGTTGGTTTTAATCAGTAGTAGGGAAACAGTAGCACTAATAATGTCTTCAATGCGTCTTATGTTTTTATAGGGAAAATATTGACAGCTGATTTTCATCTTTTACTCGAATTTGATTGACAGTTCCTGTTTTAAATTATGAAATGCACCAAAAAGGATCCATATAAATTTATAAAATCATAAATTTATTACAAAGCCACATCTCAATCACAAGAAATCCGCATAAACATGCTTGATCCCTAGACTTTTTTGATGTGTGTACTTTAAATATAAATTAAAAGCTAATAATAAAATTAAATATAAACTAAACTATAAATAACTAGACGATCATCTCGAACACCACGGGCTTTCTTGTGCTAGGAGTGCTGGCCGCATTCCTCGTCACGCGGCTCTCATCGACATCATCCATAACTTTAACTTTCACTTTAACATTAACATTTACGTTTACTTTTACGTTTACGTTCACGTTTACGTTTACGTTTACGTTTACGTTTACGTTTACGTTTACGTTTACGTTTACGTTTACGTTTACGTTTACGTTTACGTTTACGTTTAACTTAAACTTAAACTTTAACTTTAGTTTTGCGGAGCGGAGTGATGGCAAGAGACCCGACGAAATGACTGTTGGGCCGTAGAACTTGGCAGGTCTCTGGTGTTGGATGGTGCATTAGCTCGATAATGATTTAGAAGGTACCTATAAAGGTAATTGTTATAGGTACTTGTCTTCTATTGTTTTTACTTAAATCTGGATTTTTGATGATTTTTTATTTTTTAGGTATTCTTATTCGAAAATATTAATAAGTAAATTTAAGATTATGAAATGAAAAAAAAAAATCTGTAAAATTACATGTCATTAATAACAATTTACTTTGCCGTTTACCTATAAACTCTACCCAATATAGTGACAACAGTCGTGTGTGTGACATTTCATTAAAAGTACCGACTCGAACTAAACGCCCGTCGGTTACTTTTACCCCTAAAAATAGAAAACCTATTTCATAAACGTTTATGGAGAAAATTTGTTCTACTTACTAGTATTAAGTACTGTGGTAAGAATCTATAAGGAAGAGATTCAGAGACTTGTTCAAAAACCGCCTCCGTGGTCTAGTGGTAACAAACGTTGCCGTGAACTCGGGAGGTCGTGGGTTCGATTCCCACCGGGGGCAAGTTGTACATTGTATAATTTGTCTCGGTCTGGTTGTTTATATGTATATATTTCCAAAAAAAAAAAAGTATAATATGTAGTTTATCAACCATCTAGTATCCGTAACACAAGCCTCGTAGCTTACCACGGAAATTAGATGGCGCTGTGTGGAAATATTTATTATTATTTAAAATTACAATTAAATGGAGGCATGCTGTGAGGCGCGGTGGTGGTTCGGTTGAAAGAACGCGTTCCTTAAATCCTACAAAAGTCGGTTCAAACCCCCCGGCATGTACCAATGAGAAATACACTTTTCTTAAGTACATTTGTCATAGATTTACAACACCACCGTTCCCATGCCTCGGAGATATTACAATATCAATAAACTAAATACACATACACATTATTATGCATATATATATACTACTTACTAACGCTGTGTGGAGCCATTTAGAAAGTTTGAATACACCAGTTTTTTTAATAATATCCTGGGGCCTAATTCTGACGCTTTCGACTTATGTGTCGGTTCGAAATATTTGAATGAAAAGCGACAGATGTCTATAGAATACTGTCAGTTTCATTCGAGCAAATCGAGCGGACATAAAGTCAAAGGCGCAAGAATCAGGTCCTGCGGGTTGATGCGGAGTACACAATCGTATTTATTAAAACGTATCGTCTAAGATCGATTACGTCTGTCAGAAATGTCAAAAGCTACGCGGAATGCCTAAGCTTTTGACATTTCTGACACACGAAATCGATCTTAGACGATACGTTTTCGGACGATTGTGCTCTCCGCCTCAGATAGAATAATTCACAAATTAGTAGCAACAACTACGCACAACTTTAGCCCGATTCTGTTACTTAAGCGCAAACGTTATATAATGGAATCCGGTAACTATCTAGATATCACGCTATAAAAGTTGATATTTGCACGGCCGCTGTCAAGGTCGAGCGCTTATAGAGTTGAGAATTAAATATTTTTTAATTATGACGCAACCTCTGACATAAATGAACGAAATCTGCTAATAACTTTTGCGACTAAATAACCTTTTAAGAGGGTATAATATTTTGGATCCGCTTGCACAATGGAATATTTTCAATTATTTTTAACGTCTGACTGTACTTTAGAGAAATTTCTAATTTCTTGAAAATAAAATTACAGACATTTTGGACATATTTTTACTTTCATATGCATAATTTTATACAAAGAAATATAGCAAAAAAAAAATATAACGACTTTCGTCAATTTTATCAAAACAAATATACTCTCCAACTACGAGTACATTTCTCAAAAATAAAATCAGACTTAAAAAATCTTTCAAAATATCTGACTCCGTACAAGAGGGATGTAAAAACATTAAACCCTCTTAGTACATGCCTAACAAAACAAATATACCTTATTAACCTAATACATTTTAAAATATTAATCTAAGTATTTATCTAGCTATAGGAGCACAAAAAATACCCAACAATTTTTCTAACTGTTAAAAAATCTCGACACGTCGGAAAAATACATTTCATAGCGGAAATGTCAGCGTCTTGTGAATCTTAAAGCATCTTTACTTAACCTACTTTTTTACGCCATTAAAACTAATTAAAATTTCGATCGGGCCGTGACACATTTAGGTCGACGTTTCGTTACTTAGTTCACCTTTTAAAAAGATCGGAGACACTAACTAGTTGAGTGATGGAAGGAGAGCGTTTACACAGTTCAGTGCACTTGCTTACTTTCTAGCACAGCGTGGTGGATTATGTGTCATCCATTTTTTTTTATACTAGCACATGTGACATTGATAAGTGACATGCGAGGTCCATTAATGTTGGCAACTGGAATCAGACACTCACGACTAACATCAGTCCCTAGCACAGGCCTTGAGCCTTATCCAGAAACCTGTGGATACACTTTACAGGGTTTATCGGCATTTCGGTGGATACTTCCCCGCCTCGGCAGACTGGGCAAATTACCACCATCAGTCCGCCTACCACCTATTATACTCGTATTAGTGGCTACGATATGACGGTGCATATTTTGACCTATGCGTGTTTTTTTTTTTTTTTTTATGCTGGACACGACATGTGACATCGCGCCCATCTGATGGTAAGCAGTACGCGAGGTCCAAGAATAGGAGCAACTGACGCCGGACACCACGACCGACATCAGTCTCTACCACTATGCCGGCCTAACAAGATGCTTTTTCACACTTCGCTTGAAGGACTCCAGGTTATAAGAGTGGGGAAACACACTGGCTGGGAAAGCATTCCACATCTTCAGCGTGCGACAGATGTAAGAGTCTCCAAATTTATGAATACGCGTAGGGATAGTGGGTAAGGTATGTGGATGCATATTTTGGTCTGTGCGTGTAGTTCGGTTGCGGAATAGAGAAGAACGGATAAGGTTATGGAGCTCCTAAGAACACTCGCCGTGGTATAGCTTGTAGAACACGCTCAGAGAGGCAACGTCACGGCGAAGCTGCAGTGATTCGAGAGTTTTAGAGACTGTGGTGTCGTCGACTATCCGAATTGCCCGCCTCTGAAGGACATTGAGAGCATCTGTAAGATACTTAGCGGAGCCATCCCAGAGGTGAGAACAGTATTCCACGCATGACCTTATCTGAGCTTTATACAGCATAAGTCTTAGAGCAGGCGGGAAAAACCGCTTCACCTTGTTCAGTATCCCAGTGTGTTACGGTTGCGGAATGGAGAAGAAGGAATAATAAAATAAATAAACACCACCATTGTTCCCGTGTCTCGGAGAGCACATCAAGCTGGTTTAGGCCCCGGTCTACTAACATCAACTTGTGCAATCGTTAGTAAAATATACATCAGACCCTGCCTCGCCAGCGTGGCGGTGTAGGCTAAATACTCCACAATGTATTATCACGATGTATTACCTACTTCTTTAGACAGTTACTGTAGGTGTAAATGCACCTCCAAGGTCGAAAGGAAAGACATTAGTTAAGTGAAAATAAGAAAAAATTCAACGTTCAGACCTGATCCGGGATTAGACGTAGACTCTATAAAACACCGTAATCCCAACCTGTCATGGGGGCTAAGCGACTGCCGCTAGCAAATAAGGACATGGACACACCGAAACGCATACAACGAGAACATACAAGTGGTGAGGTATTCAAAGGGTCTTAACCAGACATCTTGCAGAGCATCTATCCTATTTAAAAATAAATACTGTCCGCGATAGTTAAGTAATTGATGGAACAATTAACTGCACACAGCTTCTAGAATAAATCAAACTTAGTATACCTGTTTGCGCCTTATCATATTTAAAAACAACTTTAAGGTTGTCTATTCATTTATATATCGCCATACCCATCCTTTATCCCTCTCATACGCACTAGGGAAAGAGTGTGCCAATCTCGCTCTAAAACCTGCGAGATCTTTCCGAACGCACCTTGGGCAATGGGCATGGGAAGAAAACGTAAATAAATAAACGCGACTCAGCTGTCAGAAGCGTCACAAAGAAATGTGCCAAGGTCATTGCTTGCACAGAATTTGAAAAATAAATATCAACCGCTCGCAATTTCGAAATTGCGAGAAAAGAAGCCTGCCCGCGGCCAGCAGCAACCTGGCGACCCAAGGAAAGCCCAAGACCACCTGCAGTGAATACAGGTAAGTGCGTGTGAGCATCCAGCCCCTTCATACAGTCCACCTTTATATTTTATTAATTTTGCTCTTTTGTCACGCCCGTCCAGTATCAACATGATACCTCAGACACAACATTTTTAACATTATGATAAAACTAACTTGTATTTCGAGAATCCAATCAAAATACAATGCTAATGCTCCAAAATTTCCATAATTTGACTTATTCAGAGAATCCCAAAGACTCTTTTAACATAAACTGCTATAACTTAGACAATTAAATGTCTGTTATTGTTTTTTTTTAATTTGATGCAGTTATTATATTTTAGTTATTTATTCTTGTGGTTAGTTTTATTCACCACTATCATTATCCACGTTTCTGCTCCGCAGGACAACACTGGAAGAACACACGATTATTTTGTCGGGCTGTTTTCAGAACTGTCGCTTTTGCTTAATTCTAGTTGTATTTTTAAGCGATGCACATATATGGCAGAGATCATCTCGAACTATGCCAGTAGGTTCCATAATAGCTAGAACCCTATTGGTGGCAAAAGTCAGTTTTATAGTTTCGTTTAGGTAGCCATGACGTGAAAATCTTTCAGCGTATGTTACATATGAAAGGCTGTGGACACCAAAGCTGTCTACTTCCCTACCGTACGAACACTTCTGTTCAGTGCTCACTGGCACACCCCAGCCGAAGGCCGATAGCAATGCGGAAACTTTCATTGTTCAACAGCATCCTGAGATTCTGCTGTCTTGTCTTTCTGTCATCCTGAGATTCGTCTGCTCTGGTGACAAGAGGGCTGGTTTTTTCTCGCCCAGAGAATCAGCATAGCGATTCAGCAAAGAAATGCGGCCAGCGTTCTTACCACCATGCCGCGCGGACACATTTTATATTTAAATAAGGTTTTGCAAGTAGGTTTTTTTTTTTTTTAGTTTTTTTTTTTTAAACTTAAAAAAGGCGAACTATACTGCCAGTAGGCATTCTTTAACAGCTAACCTTGGCGATCGAGTAAGGTGATTCTAGTTGTATTTTTGAGCGATGCAACTATATGACAGAAATCACACCAGCCGCTATGCAAGCAGTATACCGTCTTTTAAAGAGTATATTTTTCCAGGAAGCTTTTCTCCTATTTTAAACCCAATCTTTGCAAAGTTTTTACGTTTTATCCAAAGTAAAGTTCAGTGAAGAGCTTCGTCTATAAATCCCGAAAGATATCGGACTTCACTGTGAGAATAGGAACTTACTTACTTTCAAGTGTATTAACTAGGAAATATGTAAAAGATTCAAATAAAAAAGTCATATTATATTTCTCATCATTACATTCCCTAAAACATTTATAAAATAAAAATTAGAATCAACCATTTATTCATAAACTTTTGGTACATTTATAAACCTTTATCAGGTATGTAAATATTTTTAAATTTAATTTCTCGTAATGTAGGTATTGAAATGAAAATAATAATAATAGGTATATACTTACATTTTCTAAATAGCTACAAACAAAATTTGTAAGTTTTATATGTATGTTTATTATTGTGTATATATTAGTATTTAGTATATTTATAGATATATAAGTAAGTTTATTATATAAGTATTTATATCTAATTGATGTGTCACTTAAACTTTCCTTGCACCTACAGTTGTTCTAATTAGTCCCAAAGGTTTGGCTGTCAGAAAATGTCTACGGGTATAAGGTCCGCTTTTTGTACTTGGTTATAAATAAATAAATAAATATATAAATCCCCAATAAAACTAAACATATAATATTTCACAAGTTACATAAATTAACAATAAAACACAAAATCAATATCATATGAGGAACATTTAATGACATAATGACATTGCCTTCACAATATATATTTGAAAATATTCTATATGTAAGGAATAATTTAAAGTTATTTTAAAAAAATGGAGACATGCAGTCTCGCAAATTACGAAATGCTGACAAACTTTATATTCCTAAATTTAGGCTTCAAAAAACAAATAAAAGTTTTGTGATTAATAGTATTAGACTATATAATAAATTACCAAAACCTGTAACAAAATTAGGGGAAACTAAATTTAAAAGTAGTATTAAGAAAATTCTAATTGCAAAAGCATATTACAAAATTAATGATTTTATTAATGACAAAGATGTGTGGAATATTGCCGCTCTGCAAAGATTAGAGAAAGCTATTAACTAATAATAGCACATTAGGTTCTTTTTTAATAATCTATTTTTATTTTTGATTAACTTTACAGTTATTATGTAGAAATATTTTGAATGTAACAATTAGTTACTAATACATTATTGACTAATTAGTAAATACTGTTTATTGTGATACAGTAATATTTTTTTATTACCTTATTATTATAATATAATTATTTTTTATGTAACATTTAGTTACTATTATGTATTTATTATTTTATTAACTAATATATAAGTTTGTTAACGGAATTGCACGGCAACATTTGGGTACTTAGGAAGTAATTGTTATGTTTATGCTTGTGTGTGTCTCGAAAGTCATTCTTAGTGTTCAGGTTCTCATGGTGTGGCGTGTCCGGTGGTCGCCCCCTCCTTAGAAGGTCATTGCAGTGGTGGCACGTGTGTCGGGTCCCGGTCCGCACCCTAAGGGCCTGGTTGAGCGGGGGGATGGCTGGCACATGCGTTATGTCCGTGATCGGGTGCTGCTGTGGGGGCCTGGACCTCTGCCGAACACGTTCAATTTATTGTTCTTAAATTAACAGAGGTTTTTGCGTTTTGTCGACTTTCAGGTTGCACATAGGCATGTCTACCTTAATTCTGACTTGCCTGGTGGGTTACTGCTGTACCAGGTATTGTATTCTCATAGGTACTGATAACTTAATTTAAAAGGTTATTAATTGATCGTTGTGGTGCAGTTTTGTATATGTTTTATTTTGTAAATCTGATATAGCTGAGTTTTCCTTGCAGATTCCTTTCTCAGTCAGATTAAACATTAACAGGTCACTGGAATTTGCTAAGCTGCTGGTCTTCTGCTAACAGCTTACTTATTGGACCACTTTGCTGCTTAGTCTTCTACTAGCAGGAGTAGAATCATTCAAAATAATTAAATTAATGACGTTTCATAAATGCCTGTAATAGGTTTACGTGCATAAAGAAAAAAAAAAAACATTTTATGATTAAGGTTGGTGTAAATATAAGATTTTTTAAGGATGATGGAGCAGGTATCCTTAAGGTACAAATTATTGAATAAAAGAATGTGAACGAATGATGAACTATTTTATATATTTATTAAATTTTTATATAAATTTAAAGCGTTATTTTAATAGTTCATAAATTAACAATAAAAAAACAAAATCAAAATCATATGAGGAACATTTTATGATTAAGGTTGGTGTAAATATAAGATTTTTTAAGGATGATGAAGCAGGTATCCTTAAGGTACAAATTATTGAATAAAAGAATGTGAACGAATGATGAACTATTTAATATATTTATTAAATTTTTATATAAATTTAAAGCGTTATTTTAATAGTTCATAAATTAACAATAAAAACAAAATCAAAATCATATGAGGAACATTTTATGATTAAGGTTGGTGTAAATATAAGTTTTTTTAAGGATGATGGAGCAGGTATCCTTAAGGTACAAATTATTGAATAAAAGAATGTGAACGAATGATGAACTATTTTATATATTTATTTTATTTTTATATAAATTTGAAGCGTTATTTTAATAAATATATTAATAGATACATAAATTAAAATCTAACATTAAATACAAAAAATATACTACATATAAAATTCAAAACTAAAATTATTACAAATTATTAAGGGGTCACTCGCCAAGCGGAGTTTTTCCCCAAGCTCACCATAAAACGCCAGAGCTTCCTTAGACCACGGACCCATTGTTTCGACTGCAAATGGGATTAAGTAGTGATTAATGATGATCTCCGCGTATTAATTTAAGGCGTGCGGCTGACTCTGCAGCGACCCCGGGTTTTTTATGGCTGGATGTCACATGTAACGGACAGAGTGTGTCAACATGCGGCATCAACATTTTTTTAAATGATATTCTCAAGTTACGCTAATAATACTTGTATTAGTTAAATAAATTATCCAGCTAATTTAAAAAGTTCTAGGTACTTAGTTTTTGACTACTTTGGACTAAGATTTAAGTATCTACTACTACCGACGAAAATCGCTTAAGGACATCTATTACGAAATCTTTTTCGCGTGAATGATGAAAGTTGGAAAGTGAACAAAATTGTTAATATGCCAAAACTGCGACCACAACGTGCCGGACTATTATGTCGCTATCCTCCAACGGTCCGGCCACAGGCTTAGATTAGTGATGTCTTACATTGTTATCGATAATTCTATAGCACAAGACACTTTATACATTTATAAAGCAAAGGTTGTGGGTCACAACAAAATAAAACACTCGCAGAAGGTGCAGTAAAGAGTATATGAATGGAAATGGCTAATAAATGACGACGAAGCGAAAGAGGTATATGTTGACCGTGACAAATAGCGCTTAATTGTCATGTATATACTGATACTCCACTAAGATTTATATATTTTGATTTAAATGATAGTTAACTGCCAAGTCCAATAAACCTTGGTACTGGCAGACCGGTAACTTTTAGTAATATCTGACAAGTTTATCGCTTTAAAAATGCTTTGATCAATTTAACAATTAATAAGCCTTTGGCGATAAATAAAATAAATACACTTGTATAAGATCAATTAAAATAAAAATATATATTTATTTTAATTTTTATAATTATTTATATATTGTAGATCTTATAAGTATTTTTATGATTGTTCATTAATATTTTTTACACCAATATAATGTATAAAAGGATTATTAACTATTGCCTCTCTCTAATATTCTATATATGTCTATATCGTTATAGATTGACGAACCAGATATATAATGCGAAAGTTGTAGGTAAAAGAGGCCCTGGCAGACCGAGACTCACATATCACGATCAAATAAATAAAACACTGACTGAAGGTGCATTAAAAAGTCTTCGTAACCAAAGGGCATGTATGAAGAGGTTAATGAATGTCGACGAAGCGAAAGAAGTATGTCGTGATCGTGTCAAATGGCGCTCAATTGTCTCTGCCTACCCCGCAAGGGATCTGGCGTGAAGATATGTATGTATGTATGTTATACAAAAATGTTGTTTATTGGATACCTTGCGGCGGAAGCGAAATTCACATTCAGCCAACATTAGGCCAATTATGACAAGTGGCAAGCTCCTCGATGTCTCTAGCATACCAAACTCGAGAAATATCACAAATAAATTAAATAATAATTAAATTTATTTATTTAAATTATTAAATATTATTGTGTCTCGACCAGGAAACAAACCCGATACCTCCGAGTCGAAATCTACAGACTTAACCACTAGAGCACGGAAACAGTTAACATTGCAGTGTAAAAAAGTGTTAGGTATAATATTGATACTTTTTTATTTAGTTTTTGTGTCTATCGATAAAAGTGCTGCACATCACTAGCGTTCACCATGAAAGCTGATAATTGCTTGGCATATTCACAGCCCGTTGCGACCCTCTCACTAAATATAGACGTTTCGTCAGCAATTTTCACCTCGTTTCAGCCTTTTTCCTTAGCCTACAATTTCTTCTGATACTTTGCCCTAATATGTGCCAACATTTTCTTTTGTAACTTTTTTTACAATGTCACGGATTTTTATTGGATATAGGTATTATTATTTAAGAGAATGTAATAAATTGACAGGTATTGACAGAATATTTCTAATTTAACTAAGCATTTAGCGTATCGGTACTGTCTTGGTCAACATAACTCATAAACTCATAAACTATTTATTTATTTATATAATATACTATGTACCGTGTATCCTAGCAAATAAGCGATTTCATTTCAACCCCTGATGTTCCCCAATGCTTGAACATGTTTAATGCCCCCATGCAACTTGGCCGCAACGTCGGGTGACAAGTAAATCGCATAAAAACCCGTTAAAATTATAAAAAAGTTATTAGTGTGTTATTTAAATTTTAGGTGCTAAAAATCTCATTCTTAACTTTCATACGATATTATGTCTTTACTACAATCCGAAAATCAACATTTGTTTAGAATTATATTTGTTTCTATTTTGGTTTTGCCGCTTGGCTGCAAGACTTGTCGCTTTGGCCTCGGCCGAATAAAAAAAAGGGACTTTGACGTTTTGGCACCATGGGGCCGGCCGGCTAAATTTTGTAATTTATTTTAATTGGCCCCAATTATGGTGGATTGGAGGTGGTTGACTGTGGCCGAGGATTGGAGGAAAGGTGTGAGGAGCGTCCATTGCCAGGTCATTCGGCTGGAGCTGGGGTCTTGCCCAGTTCGGCGAATGTGGTAGTGGAGCTCTCACCCATGTCTTGGAAGAATAGTGAGGAGCGTCCACTGCCAGGGCATTCGGCTGAAGCTGAGGCTAGGCTCAGTTCGGCGATTGTGGTGGTGGAGCTCTCACCGTCGTTGTGGCCCGGTGCTAGTGTGGTTTCTGCAGACCATTTGGTGTCCACCTGAAGTTGGTTCAGCCTGCAGCCGGAGCAGTGGTCTTCCCAGCAAGCGACAAAGTCAGGTTTATGTTTTGTGCATGTCCTAGTTTAAGATTGTGAATGTTTTGAGCAATAAATGGCCTGACCACAGATGGGTTTGTTTGATTTGGTGCGGGCACAAGTCTGCCGTTCCCAAACTCCTTAACAACATTATTAACTCAATGGTTTGAACAAAAAAAAGTTATTGCAGTATAAGCCATGGTTCGTGCATCTATATTTTAATATTCAGTAGCAGCCAGTGACATCTTGATTAATGTTTGAAACAAGTAAAAAAATCATGAAAAAGGAAAAAGAAAAAAGTTCCCAAACTGGCGAGTGGCGCTAATATTCTTTTATTCCATCCGAGTTTGGTTAATTGGGATAATTTGGAAAAATCTTTGTTCTGTTTTATTACGATTAATAATAATCCTTTTTCTTCTTTTTTATAGAAATTAAAAGGGTTTTACAAATCATTTATATAAAATCGTTTTTTATTTTTTTTATTTTAGAATTTCGAATTCACATACCCCACTACTATATGTACTAATTCCTACAATGACATCTGAAACACCGTCCACCGACTATTTCAGATGTCACAGATAAACTGTTTTTGTTACTATGTACGATTTATTTTATGCCCTAACCTATGTAACAAACTGAATTGTAATGTATATTTATTTTGCAATAAAGATTTTTATTATTATTAATATTATTATAAGTTAAGATGACTCGGCCCTTTTACGGCTATGAATTTATGTTTAATTGAGATATCATTATTATCATTTAGATTAGCTTTTTTGTGGTATTTTAATTTAATTATATTTATTCGAAGAAAGTAAGGTACAATAATTAAAAAAAAAACTTCATACTTTAATATTTAAATATAAAATATGGTAATGCATCTACGTGTTGGCTTGTTGATTTTAAAAGCTTTTATTTATTATTGTAACAATTAATATAATATAAGTATTTTTTTTATTAAAATGACAATTTTAAGATATTAAAAATTGGGCAATATAAACATCTAATGTTCCCTCTTCTTTGTTTTAAATTAAAATCATTTTGTTTAATATTTCATTCTTGACAGTGATTGGCGTTCATTTTATTTGATTTGAGACTTAAATATAACTCCACCTCTTTATCTTATGCCTCGCCTAGGCAAGATAAATTGAAGCAGGCACGAATTTGCTTAGTTCGTTCTTGGATGTTCAGGCGTGCTCGCTTCTCGAAGCGATTTCATGAATTGTCAAACAAGTGAGCATAGAGCATTCATTCGCGTGATCTAAACATCAATCAAGAATTCTAATTTTAGTTGTTCTCATTTACACTGCTAATAACGAGTTGTCGTTTACACCTAAAGAATAACTATCGTTACTTGTGTAGTTGGCGAGCGTTCCCACAGAAAAACTACCGGAACTAGTTCCATCTTTGCCAGTTCTCTCGCTCCTTAGTCTGTTCTATTCCATCCAGACCGAAAGTTCGATCTATAGCGAGAGGGCGGCGAATGCGAGCATAAGTCCCGAGCATACGTGTCTCTCGTCCATTTAGTTCAGCTGTTATAAATCAAGACATAGTTACTCATGAATACAATAATTTCAATGTCCTATTTTGCAATACAATGAATTATTAGTCGTTGTACTCTTGGCAGAGTGGTCGTGGTCGCCATTTGAGTGCACCACTTCTCTCGGACCGCATCTTTCCTGTTGCACTCATGTAGGGGATGGTCTATTGCAGTCTTTAATGGTCCACGCATTCTCTTCCCATTGACTTTCCCCTGGCGCTCAATGGATGTTTCTCCATGCCATGATACGTGTTCGAGGAAAGTGAGAATGCGTGATTGTACAGTTAAAGGCAAGCGTTGTCTGGCCCCCAGTTTTTTCAGTATGGATGTGTTGGTTCGGAACTCCGTCCGTGATATGTTAAACATTCTCCGCAAACATCACTAGAGCAATAACGCGTTTTAAGATACAGTGAATAGTACTAGTGTTCGCCACAACTGCCTTGATCCAGAGAACCCTAGAACTCCCTTTCTCTAGTTTGAGAAAGAGGCTCGGAGCTGAGGAACTAAAATAGCGACCTAGGTCACTAAAGAGCGGGGAACTAAACTTGGGGCTCCTAGTCAGCAACTATTATGCGCAACTTCACTTTGTTTGTTTGGTTTAAACATACCTTAAGAAGGTATTGTAAAGTTTTTAAATTTCGAATACAAATTCATCTGGCGAACCCCAATGGTGTTCAAAATTTTCTAATGTGCCCATCGTGTTGCGAAAGACACCAAACTTAATGGCGCGAATCATTTCGGAACGTTCGAGCAATCGAAGTGGAAACGTGCGATAAATTAGCAGGCCGCTTCTTCTTGAATTGCTAACTGTTCAAGTGGCGAAGTTTCTTTCTTCTTACAAGTGTTAACTTAAGTGAGCAGAAAGCTCCGTAGTACAAGTTATTAGTATCTTTATCAAGATCACAGGCTCTAGAACTCTACTGTTGTAGATGAGACTTACACTACATATTTCTGGAGAATTACGGCCTTTACTCGTCACGTCTGATGTATTTTTTTATAATTTTCTAACATTGAAATATACAAGTACGTACTTCGTACTCGTATGTATAGAGAGACTGTATAGAGCGGTGGAGGTCCTCAGTAATCCTCAAAAGGTTTGTTCGAAACCCGGCATGTATCAATGAGTAATACAATTTTCTTACATTACATTAACATGTACATTTTATCGAGAAGAGTGAACGAATTAAAAGAGGATATAAATAATGTACATTTAAGAGCTATTTACAAATAACGTGAAGTGTATAAAATAGTGTATAATAAAGAAGCAATGAATGTAGTGGAGATGGAGGCTTTGAAAGTTGGAGAGCACGAGAATAGTTACGGTGGGTCGTTGATGTACTTGTGGGTCGACAGCGTTCCAGAGGCGAAGTCGGTGATGAGTTTAGCGATGGTCGTTGACTACTGGGTAGAGGTGAGGCAGAATTAGTGGAGCGTACGTCTTCGGACGATGAAAGAATGAAGAGTAAAGAATTCTTCGGTGAAGAGTTAAGAGTTCAACAGTCGGTGAAGCAATAGCAATCTTCCGAGTCTAAAACTTGAACGGTAAAGAGTGAGTGATAAATTATTTAATCAAGAGTTTAAATCACCATTCATCTCATCTCTCTTTTCCACACACGATGGACCCGGATGGACCAATTTGTCTTCCCTTCGATTCCCGTCCACCCAGCATATATTTATTGAAACAATAATAACAACTCTGATAACATCACGGTTTTTAAGGTAATTATAATCGGACAAAAGTGTAATGCAAGAATAATTCATAGCGGTTTCATGTCACGGAATTCCGCGGTCGGTTTTTGTACGTTTTTCCCCGACAGAGTTTTATTATTCAAAAGCGTTTTGCTCATGACGTCTTGATGAATGTTGTAAAGAAGCTAGAGATTTTGTTCGTAAAATACTCGCTCGATAAAATAATGTTTGTCAAAAATAATGGGGAACTTTTCCCAAATGTTGATCAAAATCGCAACCGGCAAAAAGTGTATTCTGTATGGCTTCAAAAATCTACAATAAAATAAATGGTGACATTTAGTTACTATCTACACAACGATTTAAAAATCACTGACGAAAATGCTAATTGACAAATTCAAGATTTTCTAGAAGATTAAATGAACAACATTAATTTCTTACCTTGACATTAATTAATTAATTCTATTTGTCATTTCAATTAAGTTATAGCTTTCTTTAGTTTACTATATATCTACTATATTTAATTAATCTTTATAGACCCATGGGCTAAACATAGTGTACCTATTAAACTTTTTAAAATTTCTCGCACAATCATAATAGTTTTTATAATTTTAACGGGTCTTTACGCGGTCGACCCGTGACCATGACCAATGCAACTTGGCTGGAACGTGGGGAGAAATATGTCTCTAAGGTAAATCGTGTGAAGACCCGTTAAAATTATATAAAAAACTATGGTGTAATTTATAACCAATTTATAACCATGTACCATCCTATAAAATACCTATTGTTATAAAGAAATATATGAATTTAAATTTGAATAAATTTTACGTTTTAATTGTCACGTTAGGCGTGACATTAAAAATGAAACAAAAAAAGTAAGTAAATATTAAGTATAATCGATACAATGAAGCTAATAACAAAAATAATGAGGTGAAGTTACTGGTGAAGATTTTGTGTTATTAACTAGATTTGAGAGACTGTCAATGCAAGATTCGACAAAGATCGTATTAGCCGGGCAGTATAGAATGTCTATCAGCATTAGGTCCAACAAAATATCTATGCTGGTGTCGTTTTACAGGTCTGTTGTGTTGGAATCTCTTTTGTACTTTGATTTACGTTGTTTTTTTTTTATGATATATTTTGAGCTGGCTATCTGAGGCTATAAGTATTAGTCAATATGGAACTGACTGACATCCTAGGACACAAGTTATCTTGGTTAGGAGTCAGGGACCATCTTAAAATTGCCTATCCTTGTGGTTTGCATTCAATCAAAAATGTATGTAAATTCAGGGAATATTTTATATATTGTTTACTCAACTTTGTATATAGGTACCAATAAGAAAGCTCAATAAACGTTATTATTATTATTATTAGGTCCGCCTTTATACTTTATGCAATAAGGTTTATAATAAATAGGTAGCAACTTTCCTTTCCTAAAAACGTGTATTTACCAAATTTTTTCTTTGTTTTTTTATTTACCAAATTGTCTCTGCCTACCCCGCAAGGGATCTGGCGTGAAGATATGTATGTATGTATGTTTTCTTTGTTGTTTTTTCTCGGCTATTCATTATGATTTCATATCTATCGATTACGGTTATTTATTAAACTTTGACTTTGTTTGAATGAGGCAAAAACATGCCCCAAAATATGATACCAAGTTAAGGGTCGCCTTTTTTGCAAACTTTTTGTTAAATGGGGTAGCAAATTAGGGTGATGTATCAAGTTTTCTTTTCAGCCATATTTTTACGTAATTTTCAAAGCTGTTTCGTGTGAAATTTGTGATACTTTAATAATAAAATTTATTATTCTTTTAAGCATATTTTTTTAAACGTGTACGACGTGTGACTGACAGCTGATTTTGGTGATATTTTACGAAATTTTGTTACGTACAAAGGGTGCACTGTTGTTCACACTGAGAAGTATTCTAGTGGCGGGTATAATTTTAATTCATTGTCTGTCCTTTTTATTTCAATAAATAAACTATGTATGACGTTGGTCCCCTGAGAACGGGGACGTGCTCTGGTGTGGGGTTCCACGTGCGTCGACATCCTCGCCGCGTCGCACCCACAGCGCACAAAGCGGGGGCCGTGGCGGAAAATGCGGTGTCCTGCAAGCGGCGCAAGTATGTGTCCATACTAAAAGATTACATATTTGTGCTGTTTGCTCTAGAAACTCCAGGCCTATGGAGTCCAAGTATCAAAAAGTGTTTAAAAGACGTAACGTATAGCGGCGCGGCGAAAAACACTCACAGCTTTTTTATAAAGTCTAGATGATAAGTAGGTGATATTTAGCAAAAATAAAACAAAATAAAATAAAATAAAGTGTGAGTTTAATATAATAAAATTAATAAATTGTTGCGATACCCACGACTTGGCAAGGTAGGATAGGATACATTTTTGACAGGTGCGTTCTTAAATTTGCATAATGATGATGATACAAATAAATCGCGTCAACAACTATGTCTTGTCGTCTCCTCTGGTGACAAAAAGGGCTGGTTCTTTCTTGGCTTTAAGAATCAATCAGTATTGCAATTCAGCGGGGAAATGTAGCCAGCGTTCTTACCACCATTCCACGCGGACGGGACTTATATCCCTATCCGTAGGTAATATTATTTTACTTTATATTTTGTAAATATTTTTTTCAAATAGGAAATTTTTTTTTGAGTAAACTTTTAAATATTTTAAAAGCTCTCTCTTAACTATTTATTTATTTATTATTTGGGAAACAAACAGTTATTCTTACACCTAGTAATAACAAAATTGTTTATCTCTTTAACCAACAAAGTTTCCACTAAAACTAACAAAACAAGCTTTACTAACTACATACATAACTAAGGTTGCTTCTACTTAAAAATTACATTTAAATATATACATTCATTCTTCTTTTTCATTTTTATATTAAAAATGAAAAAGAAGAATGAATGTAAAATTAATTTATATAAAATAAAATAAAAAAGCTAAAATAATAAAAAAAAAGCTTGAAAACAAAAAAAAAAAAATTAAAAAGAAGAAAGCATAATACTTATTTTAGAGCACAGTATCACTCATCTACTAATTGTACACATTCCAATAATAGTCTTTTGTAATTGCCAATAGCACTATTAAAAGCATCAAGATTGTTAAAGTACAAATTATAGTCTTTGCATGTTCTTACCATAAACCTATCCTGAGCATATTTCCTACGACAAAAAGATACAAGAAATAAATTTGCATTTCTAACAGTTCGAGTTGGGCATTTATATTAAAATTAGTTTAACTACTTTTCTGTCGATAAGTTATAAAAAGAACTCTGAATAATGAAACATCTCTACGAGTATTACCTACAGTTCTAGCATTTTAAATTTAATTCTTGTTAACATAAATGTTTTCTTGTTTCTTTTCGTGCAATACTAAAGTTTTATAGCGAAGTCGTTAAACGTTTAAAGTAAAAAAACTGGCTGCCTCCATGGTCTAGCGGTTAAGACTGAAGATATTAATGTAGGAGTGCTGGTATTGATTTCTGAGGCAGCTGTCTCGACATTTGATAACGATCTCTATGTTACTGTCACTTTCATTTATTTATTTATTTAAGGACAACTAGTAGTCGGTTACATTATTACTTACTTAAAAACTAGGACATTGATTCGACGATAAATGTACCACCTTTAGGTGCCACAACATGCACAAAATACAACTGGTAGGTAGTAATGAATAATTAAAATAAAAATTAAATTAAAATCTAAGTTTAAACATACAAAAAGCTTAATAAAAAATATGAAACAAGTCTAAAAAACATAAAATAAAATATTGTACTTAGTCTAATTTATTATTATTATCAATATTAATAGGAACATTTTTTAACTTATATTTTGAAAGCGAATCGTTGAACATATATATTTCTTGACCAATCTCTTTATATTTTTTGGATAATCTAGATACAGGAGAGCTTTGTTTAAGATTAGTTAATTGAACCTATATTTGTTCAAATTTGACCCTAAGGTTTGGCTGTCAGGGAATGTCAACGAGCATTAAGTCAGCCTTTGTACTTTGTGCAATAAAGTTTTTAAATAATTAAATAAGTTCTCGAATCTATGTCGGATTCAAAAGTTTTTTTATATTAACCTACCTATTAAAAAACCATTCATTCGATTTTCACTGCTAAACATTAGCATTCTAGTAGCCCTATTCTGTTACTTGAGCGCAAACGTTATATAATGGAATCCGAATAATGGAAACTATATATATAGTTAACGGATTACATTATATAACGTTTGGGGCTTAAGTAACATAATAGGGCTACTGGAATGTATATCACGCTATTAAAGTTGATATTTGCACGGTCGCTGTACCTGTCGAGCGCTTATAGAGTTGAGAATTGAATAGTATTTTGTAATTGCATACGACGCAATCTCCGATGTAAATAACGTTTGCGACTAAGTAACAGATTTTTTTTTTTGGTTCTCTTCTCCCGATGGATGATGAATGAGATGATAGGAAAGGCAAAGGGTCTAGCCCATACAGCCAAGTCTGACGTAATATATCTTTCTTTTTTATGAGTTAATGAGGTCATCATCAAATTCCAGATGCTGCAGAATTTGATGATTTTCTTGGAGTCACTCGCGGAACCATCCACTGCTCAAACACGTCGGGTAAAATATGGAAGTTGACAGCGCGGGAAAACCGCAAAAAATAAACTGCAACTTGTGCCCTATATTTAAAGTCCAATTTATCGTTTTCCATAATTATTCACATTGTAGCACATTATTAAACAAAACAACACCACTTTTGACCAATAATATCCACAGCAAATTAATTTGCAAAACAAAAACTTGCACTTGACATGTCCACGCAAAATGGCGCGAAGAACCCTAAGTAACAGAATTGGGCTACAGAATATAATCCATTTTATTTTTAATAAATATAATGTAGAGGTAATTTACCTATATGTCCATTTGTCGCAAAACTTACATTTATTTTAACACGTTTAAAATTTACTATAATTATGATTTCAATGTAGTTTATAAACAATTATTTATTATAAGAATCCTTGTAGCAAATCTTTTTAAGTAATTTTATTTGGATTTCAAGTAAAATTTAATAGCTTTAGTCATTTTTCATAATTTCTCACTCGAGATTAATAACGTCACGGCATCTTTCATTAAACAACATGCCATTTTTCATCACAACTAAAATACTTGCGTAAACACAGTGCCGAGTCGAGAGACAAAAGTCGCGCGACAATCTTGCAGTTTAGTTTATGAAAGAAACATTTAAAAATTAGGCTATTAGAAATTTCACAGTCTTTTTTGACTCTAGTGGTAACAAACGTTGCCGTGAACTCGGGAGGTCGTGGGTTCGATTCCCACCGGGGGCAAGTTGTACATTGTATAATTTGTCTCGGTCTGGGTGTTTATATGTATATATTTACAAAAAAGAAGTATAATATGTAGTTTATCAACCATCTAGTTTCCGTAACACAAGCCTCGTTGCTTACCACGGAAACTAGATGGCGCTGTGTGACCTGTCTGGAAATATTTATTTATTTTATTTATTTATTTTTATCATAAGTACGAGTATGACACCATGTTTACCTAACGGTAAGCGATACGAGCGGTTTAGGAATGAAATCAACTCACGCCAGCCGCTCATTGCTATTACGCAAGCTGTTTTTCACAAATAAAAACTTTCAAAGACATAAGTGCTGTAACTGCCTCCGTGGTAGCTAGACCAAGTTAAGTCCGTGGATTTAGACTCGGAGGTACCGGGTTCGATTCCTGGTCGGCTCACAATAATATTTATTAATTTAAGTAAATCAATTTTATTAATATTTATTTTTTTGTTATATTTTAGAGTTTAGGTACGCTAGAGACATACGACTTGCCACTTGTCAAGTCAAAGCTAAATGTAAATCACCAGCGATTTTTAACAAGGCATCCGTCCATCGTGGTCTTCTATTTGAAATCAACCTTTTTTCTGTCTGAAATATTCTGAATATTAAAGAGAAATTAATGTAAAAAAATCTTTTGTTAGCTCTTTAAAACAGTGCCGGACATGATAGACTAAAATATTCCACGATTCGCCTTTCATATGTCTGTCTAGAATTAAGCATGCACTATAAAGCTCTGTAGCTAAAATAGATCATAGCCAAGGATTTCTTAAAACAGTTATCGATAGCTTTCGTCCTTAATTTAATAAATACAATTTTCAAATCGTCAAGCTTTCACCATTCCTAACTATAGTAATTAACTGAACAAAGGCAAACTGCTATGAGCACAGAACAGAATCCCTAGATTTAAGTACTGCTAAAATAAAAAATATCTGGAGAGTTTGGCCTACTATTACCATGCGAAATAACTTTCATGTACTTGTAGAATTAGGACAGCAAGCAACCAAGGATGTCACAAAAAAGACATCGATAGTTTCTTTACTCGGAAGTGTTCCTTCATTTAGAACTAAAAATATTTGCACAACGCCAAGGATCACCATTCTTAACTGTAGCAATTAAGCGAACAAAGGGCGGGGAGGCAAACCGCTAATGTTCAGTGTCTGTCAGAGACAATGTGTTCGTTAATTCAGAGGCAAAACCTACAGGACTTAACGTCGTCGCACACTTAAGTCCCTCACGCTGTTTCCTAAACTTACTTTGTAACGCTAATAGTAATGTTCTTAATTGTATCGATGTTATAACTCTTATTATTACAGCAAGCCTTATAACAATTTTTATGCGAGTTTTAAACATCATCACTCAAGTACTTTGCGGATTCATATATAGCCGGCTTAGATATCTTATCATGATAAGTGGCAAGTTTGTTGATGTAAATCATATTGGTGAGTTTAATGATATCTATACTTTAGAAATAAGATTAATATTTATCGGTTATAAAGCAGATCACCAAAGTTAAACCTGGTCTTAGAATCGAGCCCCATTCGTAACATAATAAATTATATTTCCTGACGTACATTTGTCATTTTACAACACCAGCGTTCCGTCGGTCACGGTTCTATTATTACCAGCTTGTATAATCGCTAATAAAATTAAAAAACAGTTTTAGGTTTACATAACAAATCTATTGTTGTTCGGGAAACTTTAAAATTCTCGAAGTGTTTAAAGTGCCTCCACCCCATAATGTCGTACTTTGATACTAATAATGGTTTTTACCCAGGAATTCAATGTGGCTCAGGGAGCTATGGAAAAAGCTATGCTTGGTAGTATGATAGATAGAATTGGAAGCGTTGATATTCGTCAGAGAATTATATTTACTGACATATGTAGAATTCAGGTGAAGTAGACACATCTGCCGCAGAACCAACGACCGATGGGACAAAAAGGTTCTAGAGTGAAGAACAGGTACAGGACGACGCAGAATGGGATGACCCTCTGTCACCTGACTCTGACGGTCTATCTGAGGTCGCTGGCAAAGATTGGATGAGAGTTTCAAAAGACTCGCGTCCAGTAGCGAGTTGTCTACAACGAGACAGATGATAATGATTGTAGGAAAATTATTGAATTCTCCACAAATTTAATCATCGATATTGTCCAAAAGAACATCACTAAACTGTCAAAATTTGTGGTTTGGGTACTCGTCGCTTTGGGCACCTCATTGCCAAAGAACAGTTAAGTTTGTTGAATATTTCGGTTGATACTTTAAAATATTATCATTTGCTTTGTTTCTATTCAAGAAATTTTCAGGTCAAAAGACTTATTTCATAAATTGATTTTCATATTTTGGAGATATAAATATTAACCATATATTTGTTTTAGTGAAATGGCAACTAGCTACATTTCCCCTTTGTATAGTGACGCTAATACATTGGCAGAAATACTTGCCAACATTCCTGTTTCCAGATTTTTTTTCTTTGATATAATCAATTAACATTTATTCGAAAAAAATATTTACAAAAAATAAAATAAATATTAATACTAAGGATAGGGATATAAGTCCCGTCCGCGTGGAATGATGGCAAGAACGCTGGCTGCATTTCCCCGCTGAATTGCAATACTGATTTTTTGGGCGAAGAAAGAACCAGCCCTCTTGTCACCGGAGGAGACGACAAGACGCGGTGTTATGTCTTTTAAAAACTTTTTTGCGCTTGGACTCCATGGGCCCAGAATTTTTACAGCAAACGGCACAAATATGTAATCTTTTAATATAATTGGATTAAATAATAATTCATGGGAATAGCTCGTAACAATAAATTATAAGTTATTGGATTATAAGTCGCTCAACGCTTGGATAATAATATACACTATTACTCCACAATGGTAACTAGTGCAGTAAATTTTGGGCAAACAAGTATACATGTTATTAAAAATATAAGCGATAAGTGCGTAAAAACCTTTTTTAAGAAATCGATGTGTTTTTTTTTTTTTTTTTTTAAATCATATTTTATTAGGGCTTTTACCCAAATTGAGCATGTCAGCCCCATCGTAACTTAACCTAAATAAACACACAATTATCAGTTTTCCAACTGCCTATTCTTATTATAAATATTTAAAAAAAAAAATACTAACCTAGCCGATTGGGAACAAGGGTCAGCTAGCACCGAATTGAAGGCACCCGTATTATATGGATTCAGTTTTAGATGATGTATTAGGTATTGCCTTTCGCCCTGGCTCCTGACACAATCCCTTAAGATGTGTTCTACATCTTCTACTTCACCACAAACTTCACAGTTGGGTGAAGCAGTCTTTTTCAT
Organism: Tinea semifulvella; assembly: GCA_910589645.1. Classification (NCBI taxonomy): domain Eukaryota; kingdom Metazoa; phylum Arthropoda; class Insecta; order Lepidoptera; family Tineidae; genus Tinea; species Tinea semifulvella. The sequence goes on from OU342604.1 coordinate 6,858,096, forward strand.
CAGAAACCCCCCTTGTTTAAGGGAATGTGTCCAGAGCGAAGGCGAAATGCATTGACAACAAGTGTTCTATTAAACTTGCATACAGAAAACCATGGCATATGAAAAGGCTCATTCTGTATTGTTTTGTACCAGATTCCTTTATCTAGTGATATTTTGTTAAAATGATCTATCCATAAATATGTGTCTTATTTAAATCTGTGCCTAGTTGCTTTTGTTACGGCTTCTCGGGTATTCTTTAGTAATTTATAAATTCATTTGTAAAAATAACATATACATATAATATATGACATATAAAAATATTTATTTATTTTAGATAAGTAAAGTATCATCACGACCGTTTCCCTTTCAAGGTAGTTAGAAACCACGCTTATAAATAAGCAGATTCACATTTAGCCAACTTTACTATAGGCCAATCATGACAAGTGGCAAGCTCGTCGATGTCTCCAGCGTACCAAACTCGAGAAATATTACAAATACATTAAATATTAATTAAATGTATTTATTTACATTAATAAATATTTTTGTGTCACGACTAGGATCCGAGTCTAAATCCACGGACTTAACCGCTAAACCACGGAGGCAGTTTATATATTTATTGCGTATTTATGTATTACTATTTGACCGCCTCTAGTGGTAACAAACGTTGCCGTGAACTCGGGAGGTCGTGGGTTCGATTCCCACCGGGGGCAAGTTGTACATTGTATAATTTGTCTCGGTTTGGGTGTTTATATGTATAAAATGTATATATTTACAAAAAAAAAAGTATAATATGTAGTTTATCAACCATCTAGTTTCCGTAACACAAGCCTCGTAGCTTACCACGGAAACTAGATGGCGCTGTGTGACTTGTCTGGAAATATTTATTATTATTATGTATTATTACTATGTAATATTGTTATGCATGTACTTAATTGATGATCGCACCTACCATCTATACTGTCTAAATGTCCTAAATGTTTGGTTGTCAGAGAATGCCTAGCGTCAGTAAGACCGCCTTTGTACATAGTGCAATTAGGTTTTTAAATAAATAAATAAATTAGGTATGGAACTAGAAACGGTTAGGTCACGACACAAAACTATACATGAGCGGTCCCAACCTTTGCGTTCTAGCATTGTATATTTTAAATCCCATACACATTTAATAGGTGGTAGGCAGACTGATGGTGGTAATGATGAATGACTGATTCCAGTTTCTAACGTTCATGGACCTCGTGCACCACTTACCATCAGGTGGGCGCAAGGTCACATGTCGTGCTAGTATAATAAAAAAAAAAAAAAATCGTAATACATTTTTAATTTATTTAGGCTACTGTATTTTCATCGTCAAATAAACCTGCAATTAATTACGCCCCATCACACATTCTTCTCTTACCGGATAATTTACACTAACTTTTCAGAGCTGAAGCAAAAAAGCTCCGCTTTGAAACTTAAGTGATTAACCGATGTGGAAAGTTCTAGAACTCCAAACTTGGTCTCGAAGCATGGACCTCAGGGAACATGAGACGCATATTAAAGATCAAATAACAAGAATTTTACGATCGATTTCTTATGATGCCGTATAAAGTTTCGAATTTTTAACCTAATTTTAGATTTTAATGGTAATAAACAAACAATTGTTTGGATAATAAACCATGGTTATTCACCATAATCACAACTTTTAGAAGATTGAAAGTTGGGATAGACCTTCTAGAACACATTTGAAGTTACTAATATTATCCTATATAATTATCCTACTACAATCTCATTGTTGATAAATAATAAAATCACTTATTTCTAATTCAAGTTTATACAAGGGTTGCTGTTGATGGTTGGTAGTTTGTTGTATCCGTAATTAGTATTATAAGTGTGTATTTATAAATTACTATTATAGCATCTGTTAATTTAAATATCTTTTATATCATGTTTGCGTTATTACACTATCCTTGTTTTTATTTTTATATCCAGTTTCTTTTTTTTCCTTTCCATAGTATTTGTGTTTAACTTCTATTATGTATAAAATATTTTTGGCTCTCAATGTCTTCTTATTGTTATTAATTTATTACACAGATGTTCAAACTTGTCACGTGCCGGCAAAGCCTTTAAAGGGGCCCCTTAATGGTTCATATTATTTATTAGTTTTCAATATTAGTATCTTGCAGAGTGACAATTTTGTTTATCTGTGATATTGTTTGCGTATGTTGACTGTTTGTTGCCTAAATGAATGAAAATACCGAATTTGTTATTTGAATGAAATCCACTTCTTATACTGCGTGGAATTTATTAAATAGTAAATATTTTTATATTATAATCTAGAATAAAAATAAATAACTACGTATTTTTTTTATTATTATTCAGTACCAAAATCTTAAGTTACGGCGCAGAGAAGTTATCCTAAATATATCTATCGTGTTCTACCGGCTATACTATGGTGAGTGCTCTGAAGAGCTCTATAACCTAATTCCTTCCTCTCCATTCCGCAACCGAACCACACGCACAGGTCAGAATATGCACCCACATACCGTAGTCACTATCCGTTCGTGTACCTATAAATTTGGTGACTCATACATCTGTCGCACAAAAAAGATGTGGAATGCTCTTCCAGCCTCTGTGTTTCCACTTTCCTATAACCTGGAGTCCTTCAAGCGAAGTGTGAAAAGGCATCTAGTCAAGCCGGCATAGTGTTAGGGACCGATGTCGGACATAAGGGTCTGATTCTAGTTGCTAACATTCATGGACCCTGCGCGCCACTTACCATCAGGTGGGCGCAGGGTCACATGTCGTGGTATAATAAAAAAACAAAAAAAATAAAATAAAAAATCCACTCATACAGAGCCTAATCAAATAGGTAGCGAGTGGTCGACGATCGCGCGAACGTTGACTTACGTAATTCTTTCTCTCTCTATTTTGTCTCTCGGCTGTGGGCGAGATCAATTAATAATAACACTCCCCAGCCTTTAGCGGTTAAGTCCGTGGATTAAGACTCGGAGGTACCAGGTTCGATTCCTGGTCGAGACACAAAAATATTAATTAATGTAAATAAATACATTTAATTAATATTCAATTTATTTGTGATATTTCTCGAGTTTGGTACGCTGGAGACATCGACGAGCTTGCCACTTGTCATGATTGGCCTATAGTAAAGTTGGCTAAATGTGAATCCGCTTATTTATAAACGGTCGTGATGATACTTTACTTTTACTTTTAATAAAACTGCATCATATATTTAAAAAAAAACTCTTATTATATCCAGGCGCAAAGTTTGGACCTCATTGCTGCTTAGTCGTTCACTACCAGGAGTCATACAAAATAATTTAAATAATGACGTCTCACAAATGCCTGTAATGGGTTTACGTGAATAAAGATGTTTTGACTTTTGACTATGAGTAGTAGCTAGATTTCTAAGTACCAGTTAAAACACATCGTCAGTTGCACAATATTAATCATCCAAAAAACGTTGACAGGATTAATATTTCCGTCCATAAACAACAGCGCCCGGTCAGTTGAAACTTACTTTTGTATGAAAACATTTTGCCTTGGTATGAAAGCACTGCTTTCCATAAATGTAACGTAGAACATAATTATAAAATTATTAGTTTATTTTGTAGAATAGTTTTAATTTCATAGGTATTTTTGGTTTTAGTTTTTTTATAATTAGTTTTTTAATCAATTTTATTTTAATATTTTTGTATCTAAGTACTTCGAATAAATATATTCTAAATATTATTAAATAACAATGTTAATAAGTGTATAATATATGTATATTTTTGTGTATGTATTAGTATTTAGTATATTGATATTACAGTATATTCTTTATTCTTAGTGTATCACCGTACATTCCCACCGGAATTTGGTTAAGTCAATTTAATTTAAACAAAATTGTACACAACATATAATTAACGTTAAAATATCTGTCTTGCCTGGAGAGTGCAATGTGAAGACATATAGGTACCCATATTAAATATAAATATCTACCTACGTTAGGTAAATAAATTAAATTAAACTGTTGTTGCGGCTGTATATGGGCTTTGTCAGTAAAATTATATATTATTACATACCTATAGTATATATACATACATACATATCTTCACGCCAAATCCCTTGCGGAGTAGGCAGAGACAATTGAGCGCCACTTGTCACGATCACGACATACCTCTTTCGCTTCTTCGACATTCATCAACCTCTTCATACATGCCCTCTTGTTTCGATGGCTTTTTAATTCACCTTCAGCTAATGTTTTATTTATTTGATCATGATAGGCAAGTCTTGGTCTGCCAGGACCTCTTTTACCCACAACTTTCGCATTATATATCTGGTTCGTCAATCTCTCTTCGCTCATCCTTTCGACATGCCCGAACCATCGGAGCATGCCTTTCTTTATTTTTGTACCTACCCTTTTGCATATTTCGTTATTACGTATACGGTCCAAAAGTATATTATGTAAATATATATAATTATGTTGAATTTAATTTAATGTTCTAATTTGTCCCCAAGGTTTGGCTGTCAGAAAATGTCTACGGGCATTAAGTCCGCCTTTGTACTTTGTGCAATAAAGTTTATAAATAAATAAATAAAAAAGACTAACCAAACAATACAAAAATTTTGGCCAATCATACTTACAAAATAATATCATTATTATCAGAGCCCTTGGAACACACTGTTGGAGATAGGGCTTTTTAGAATCTCTGGAAAATTTGGCCTACATTCGCCATCCTGGCCAGACGGATTGGCAACGAGCTTAACGTGCTCTCTGAGCCATAGCAACGGTTATATATATGACAAATTTATGTGAGAAAAGTGTATTTCTCATTAATTTTTTTAACCGAGCCACTCTCTTTATTTTGATTTAATGTAAGATGTGGCATCGAAAAATGACGATTTACTTTTACAAATAATAGATATGTATATGTAGTATATGTATTTTAGTAATATAATTGTATTTATATGTATATAGTTTTATTTATTATTATATATAAATATTTGCTCCTTACCTTACATTTAAAATGGTCCATATTGTCTTTAAGGTTGGCTGTCAGATAATGTTTAGCGGCATTAAGTACGCCCCTTGTATAACGTGCAATAAAGTTTTAAATAAATATTATCATTTATTTTATTTCTACATCATCTTCATCATTAGCTTGTGTCTTCAGTGCTGGATATACGAGTAGGCTTCACACGAACTCCTGCCAACCTTCCCCCAACAGCGACCCTCCTTAGGTCATAAGTTCATCTGGCGGGGCATCGTCCCACTAAGTCAACCAGTACATGGTCTCCACTCCATTCTGAGCGAAAAAAAAAACGTAACTATTGTCATTTATTTACAACACCACTGTTCGGAGAGCACGTCGGTTCCTCTTCCACTTATACCAGCTTGTGAAATCGGTAATAAATATTATAATTAGGAAAGTGACATCAGAACCTTGCTAACCCGTCTGGCCAGCGTGGCAAGTGTAGGTCAAATTCTCCAGATTTTTCTAGAGATGGGCCCAACAGTGGAGTTCCAGGACTTTGTGAGACCTTCAGGCATGAAGGTTATAAAGAGAGTTGTTGCCTTCAATCCATAAAAAGAGATTTATTTATTTTTAACCTAGGAGACTAATTTTTTTATATCAATAAGTGGCGGCAATTTTGACCCCTGCTGAAACCCACGCTACACCACTAAAATTATTCACAAAGTAACAACCTAAAATTATAAATGTAAAATTGAAAAATTACAAAATAAAACACTAGTGTGAGATGATAATGTAGGGAGAAGAAAAATAATAAAAATAGAACGGACACACCGCTTCTTTTATGCAAAAGTTTCACGAAAAATTATGTCTTATTTGAACAAAGTTCAGCCAACGCGCATGAAGAAGTAATAAACAAAAAGTATCATTACTACCGCAATACCAAGCACAGCTTATCTATACATACATAGACGTGGATCTCTATGACAGACGTCACACAACTAGACTTGTACTACATGCAAAAAAAATATTTATTATAAACTTTATTGCACGAAGTACAAAGGCAGACCTAATGCCGCTAGACATTCTATACTGGTCAAACCTTTGGGACAACTCATAAGCTAGCTTTTATCTTCATATTGCGTCTTCCTCTGACAGATTTTTGAGCAACAATAGACGATAGCGCAGGCTGAATGTGTGAAAAACTTTCAAAATCTTAGACATAAATTAATTTTATATCTAAACACACGCACACATAATGTAATAGATATAATTAACATTTTAATAGTATTATTTTTTTTGTTATGGATTTGAAGTGTTATTAAGATTGTGAACAATGTTTGACGATGAAACTCTTCAAGTGCGGCCTTCCCGTTATGTTGTACAAATAAGTGACGTAGACACAGACAGTGGGTCTCGTCCACAAATTCAAGGTCGCTCAGAGCGCTATGGAGAGAGCTATGCTTGGTATTTTTCTGAGAGAATCAAAGTTACTGACAGAGTATTCAAAATTAGCAAGCTGAAGTGGCAATGGACCAGACACATCTGCTGCAGAACTGGCGACCGATGATGGGGCAAACGGGTTCTAGAATGCAGACCACGACACAGAGTGGGACGACTCTCTGCCAGAAACAAAAAAAAAAAAAGTGACATAGGTGTGTGGAAGCGTGAGCGTCAGCGAAACCACCGAAAACTGTCAGTAGCACCTTCTAATGCACATACCTATCATCTCGGACTTAGATGTTGTATAAAATAGCAACATCAACGGCCGAAATCCTACAGATAAAGAAATGTACAAGAGAAGAGAGGAGCGAGGAGCAGCCTCATAAAGTGAACAAAAGGATTTGAAAAAAAAAAAAAAAAAGACTGCCAGATGGACGGATGATCTAAAGAAGTTTGCTGGCGGTGGTTTACAGTAGCGATAAATCCAGCAGTGGAGAGACACAGGCTGGTAATGATGAATTGTATTTAATTATATGGTTTATTTGAAATAAAGAGTAGTTTACCTTCCTTATAATTGTTATTAAAATTAACTTCAGATAGGCCACATTCTCTAGAAATATAGTCTGGTAGGTATAGCTATAGGGGTTGTGATGATTTGAATAAGAATATAAACTCCGCGTTTATACCTACAAGCGTAACCGCTACGCCACGAAGGCCTGGTAATAAACAAAATAGAAACAAAAAAGACAAACGGCTGGAGTTTCCTGTGGTTTTCATAATTAACGTGACATATAAAAATATTGTGTCCCACGTCCCCTCCAGGAAAGGGAAGTCACGGTGTTACGATTAGCTGATTCGGCCCTCGGTCATGCTAGGGATGGGAAATATTTTTATCGATAAAGAAACTAGACTAAGAAATATTCCTCACTGGCATATACGAGTATTATCATAATTTTATTTTAATAAACATTGCTCACATATTGACATATCATGTACTACCCCAGCCGCTGCCGGACGTGGCTTGACTCAGGACTACTTTACAAATGCCTTAAGCCGATCTGTATAAGTGTTATAATTCTATTGTTATTTTGTCTTATTCTGAGTCATATCATCTCATTCTTTTTGTAATAGTCTACTCAGTGTTTAGTTTTATCTATGTTTCCATATCTATTTCTGTGAAAACTTGTCATTAGCCCTTTCTTACTTTATCTTTTTTCTTTATATTTAAGTATTGTTTAGCTGTAAGTTTTCCTAACTGTATAAAAATAAATAAATAATAATAAATTACATTAACATTTAACTTGTTATATTATAGTAAAAGTGGACAGATTACATATTAATATTTTTTATTATACTTATTTTTACAATCATTAACTCATGAAAAATTAAGTAGCACTTAATTATTACTATGCACACTATAACACTCTATACACGAGTATTAATTAGTTAATAACAGTCTCATCAGATTTAATAGTTAATCTAGTTACTACTATGAATTGACCAAGACAAATTATTCCAACTGTGCTCGGTGACGTTTGAGAGTCCAAAAGCCCGCGGACTTTTTTTTTTAAAGACGGAGATCAATAAATCATCAATGATACCCCAGCCTGAAGGACCACCGCGGGAGGTCGCATGCCCGAATCACCGTGAGGCCTCATAAGGAGACCCTAAGGCGCCTACGGACTAAAACCCTATAAACCGTCTATCTTTCACTGTTGGCCCTGCGTGCCTTAAAAGCTAAGTCTGAGTCTCGTGGCTACGGGGTGAAGGCACTCGTTCTCCGCAGCTGCCCACCGACCGCCTATGCACAGCTTATATAGGCGCCCGCGCCAGTGAGAGCTTGGTGTTTTCCCTCCATTCTCGCTCCACGTCATCCGGTGCAAGTGTTGCTACGTCAAAAATGGGTAGCGAAAACAATATCAAGTCCATTTTATTGACTGAAGTCTATGAAAGATGACAGAGACAATTGACAGAGTCTAGTACAAATCGTATGTAACACGTTGCCCTGTTTTGTTGTACTCGTATACTCCGTAAAAATATTTAAATACACTCTTGCTCCAACATAATAAAGTGCGATTCAAGTCAGCGCTAATCACCTACAGTTATATTCACCTACAAGTTTCCTCTTATCTTTTACGTAACTCTTATTGTCTTATCTCTTCTGAAGACATTAGGGTTGCTATATTTAATTATAGGAATACAAAATTAATTTTGATACAATAAACAAGCTCAGTGTTTGTCAGATTGCTTTTTTCTCCTGCCAGATCTTCGGGACTACTAAAACATTTTTGACATTGACGATCCTTTCAACAGATCAAATGTTGAAATGCTTGTACTGTTTATTTTATTCTGCTTTGCGCTGCCGCCAATAAACGACGTCAGTACTTATAATTTGACACCCTGACTAGCCTTCCTTGGATGCATGGCCGGGCTTAAGGTGCAACATAAATTAAAAGATTAAAACGACTAACATATAGACTTAAATGCACAGAATTATGGAAAGATAAATAAAAAACTAAATAGGTATATCGATGTTTAGATAAGGAACATCACTAAAACAACACTTACAGAGTATTCACTTAGGAAAGAATAAAATAATACGGCCGAACATGAATGTTGGTTTACCGACCTCCCACAAAAAAAGCCTTTTCTCTTCACGCCATCCTCTCTACAACTCTTTCGTGTGTTACCTGTTGTTATTTAATTTAATTTTCCTCGCCGAATTTAAGTGGCAGTAACATCAAATCAAATTAACGTTTAGTTACCAAAAAAAAACTGTACAAAATCAATGAATCCTCTAAATCGAAATTCTTAGTTGTAAACTGTCCAAACCTAGAGACATAAATGTTACCATTTCACTCGTAAATATTTCCGGTAACAAAAGTTATTTTTCTGGGAATATAGAAGATTGTGTTCGCGTATTCTTCATATTGATAGAATTACGAGTATCACACGCTCTAGCACTTTTAATATCCATAAGTCTGTCTCTTTCATGTTTTGATTTTATTATTTATAATTTTGAAACATTTTAATCAGTATTTTGAAAGTGTTATTTAACTAAATTAAGTAATTTAAATTATTTACCTATATCATTAGGATCGCAACGCAGGTATTTTTTATTTGGATATTTTTGTTATTTATTGAGATCGAATGAATATTCCAAACGATAAGAATTACTGTCAATATAGACTACTTAATAATAAATAGTAAAAATCCGACTGAAAAACAAAATAAAAAAATCTGTAAAAAGAATATAAATTACAAATAAAAATATTATAAATTAAATCCCTTTCTCCGTATCACTACCAATGGAAAAAGTGCCAAGGATACTGGCCCAAATATTGCTCAGCTCTCCCGCGGTGTTGACGAGCTGCGTCAAAGTTAAAATCAAAGTCAAAATATCTGTATTTACGTAAACCTATTACAGGCAATTATGAAACGTCATTAATTTAATTATTTTGAATGATTATATTCCTGCTAGTAGAACACTAAGCAGCAAAGTGGTCCAATAAGTAAGCTGTTAGTAGAAGACCAGCAGCTTAGCAGATTCGAGTGACCTGTTAATGTTTAATCTGACTGAGAAAGGAATCTGCAAGGAAAACTCAGCTATATCAGATTTACAAAATAAAACATATACAGAACTGCACCACAACGATTAATAACATTACGTAAAAACACATCCTCCAACACTGCCTCCGTGGTCTAGCGGTTAAGTCCGTGGATTTAGACTCGGAGGTACCGGGTTCGATTCCTGGTCGGGACACAAAATATTTATTAATGTCAATGTATTTATTTACATAATATTTAATTTATTTGTGATATTTCTCGAGTTTGGTACGCTGGAGACATCGACGAGCTTGCCACTTGTCATGATTGGCTTATGGTAAAGTTGGCTAAATGTGAATCCTCTTATTTATAAGCGTGGTTTCTGACTAACCTGAAAGGGAAACGGTCGTGATTATACTTTTACATCCTCCAATAAGCTAAGTGTTTTTTTGCCGTTTGAGGTTCTCTGCTTGTTCTTTATTGAGTAAATACTGCTAAACTTATTGAATTAGTTAAAAATATAATAAACAGAATACGACTGTGATCTTTCCGTAAAAGTTTTAAAGTACGAAAGACAACGTAAATTACTGAACTAGGACGGGGATAAAAATTTTAGTAGTCTACGGTCAATAGTCAGATAGAATTTTACTACCAAAACAATAGCATGGATAAATATTTTAATTGGGCTATATCTTATCTGGGCTCCGATCACGTTTGTCGTTGGATTTTACGATAACAACACGCTGTGCAGTCATTGAGTTACGCAAAAGGCATCGCATATTTTCTGTTGCCATACAAGTTATGGTCCATTCACAAATGTTCAAATATAAATAACCTAACAGCTATTATAATCGCGTAACACTATTTTTAATTTTACGATAGCAACACGCTGTGCAGACATTGAGTTAGTGGAGAAGACTTCGCGAATAGTTGTGATGTCACAAAAGTTATGGTCCAATCTTCACACTTTACACTAAATGTAGACGGTAGAAACCTAGAAGGTAGACAAAAAAAATATAAGTAACTACCTTACACTAAATTTACTTTGCGGCATTATTCTACAATTAGCCGTACTGCTAAGGTATTGCAATGAAAATGTATAAGTATTATATAGTGTATGATAAGCCAGGACATTTCCTTTGCACAAACCTTTGCAAACATTACTACTTGCGTCTCAAAGTATCCAGAATGTCAATGTCCAGATATTTTAACTGCCTGCGTCGTCTAGTAGTTAAGTACGCAGATTTAGACAGACCGGTACGGTATCGATTCCTTGTCGGGAGACAATAATTTATCTTTTTATAATTTTAACGGTTCTTTACGCGATTTACCTTAGAAACATATTTCTCCCGACGTTTCAGCCAAGTTGCATTGGCCGTGGTCACGGGTCGACTGAAGCTATGCGGTGTAGTCTCGTACATACTGGGCGGTAGATGTAAACCTACCCACTTATCACTTTTAAAGTTTTTAGAAATCACGACACACGGCACTTACAATATCCTTGGCGACACCGGGCGATTTTTCCCGGCGTCGAAACCTATTGATTACTGGATTCCACGATGAAGATAGCTTATAACCCCCCTCTCGATTGAAATTTTTGTGTTCGTTAAAATTATAAAAAACTATTATGAATATGCGCGAAAGTTTAAAAAGTTTAACAATTTATCAGTAATATTTGTCGAGTTGGATAAAAGTGAATCTGCTTCTTTAGAAGCGTGGTTTCTGAACGCCGGAAGTGATACTGTCATGATAATGGGTATTTTTAGAGTACGTTAGGTAAGTCATAAAACACAATAAAAGTATATAAAATAGCTTAACTTTTCAATTGAAAGCATTGCTGATTATAACGCCCAACATGTAATTCACAAATATACAGATTATATATTGTACGACTACATAATTAGTTTTTTTTAAATTAAAATGCTTTATTGCACTTCACTTAAAAGTATGTACAAAGGTGAACTTAAAGCAATTTTTGCTAACCAATTAACCTTTGGGAGAGAGAGACAGTATAATACGTGATGTGCAATTTTAACATAAATGAAACTTTTAATAAACTACGTATATAGTATGTATACATAGACTACATAAATACTAATTAATATATATGAATATGATATAATATAAGAACGTATAAATTTTCAAATTTAATATATACTTGTTAAAAAATTAAGTAATAATTAGTGTTTGAAGATTGAATTGAAGAAGTTTGTCTGATGAACAGTCGAAACTTGTTCCTCTGACGAGTAGCCGGTAAATGAATCTGAATATCTGTTGGAAATGTGGGATGGATTTTAAGTTGGTTGTTATGTGAACGAAGTTAGTTGGTTAGCAATGGTCTTGTCCTGTAACTGAGATTGTTGTAGTTGCAGATATTTTTTGACTTAAAAAAAAAATATATAAACCTATATATATATAAATGTAGTTCGAAACAAACAAACATCCATATTTATTGTTAGTATATAGTTCCTTAGTTTAAGTATTATATTTTAATTTAAGAAGTTGTGTGCTAAATTACAGTTTTAATAGTATCCCAGTATAGGACATTAATAATACAACTTTATCGACTACAAAAATAGTTAGCGATGTCTTGTTTAGTAACTCAATGTTGGAGATCATTTTGCCTTAAACATTTTCACCTCAGCCGAAGGTGAAGAAAGTAAATATCCAGGTTTATGATACTCGTTAGAACTTGGCCCATAACGTTAAATGGCGTCCTCGGCTGTTATCGCCGCTTTTTGCTGTTCAAATCTTCGCCGCACTTCTTAGGTACTTATGATTGCCTGGTACCCGAGAGTGAAAAACGGTTAAACAAAAATATTATCACGACCATAATAGTTTAAGATCCATAGAAGAGCGACATTCACCGATCGGTTATCTGAATTAAAAAAAAACACTTTTTACATAATACGCTAACAACGTCTTAAAATATCTATATTTATGAAAACGTCATTAATTTAATTGTTTTGAATGATTCTACTCCTGTTGAAGCAGCAAAGTGGTCCAAAGAGTGAGTTGTTAGCAGAAGACCAGCAGCTTAGCAGATCCCAGTGACAGTTACAAAAGCGGTGATGGATTGCCTATCGAAATATATTTAAGGATAACATTTGAAGTATTATTTTTTAAAGTCGACTTGAATACCTACTATCTAAACTACAAGAAATGTCTAAAAATTAAAGCAGTGTCTTTTTTGTTTTTAAATTAGTTACATCCTTCTACGTTGCTGAACTTCTGCTGGTCTTCTGCTAACAGCTTACTTATTGGACCACTTTGCTGCTTAGTCTTACTAACAGGAGTAGAATCATTCAAAATAATTAAATTAATGACGTTTCTTTTTTTGACTTTGACGTTACTGCCTCGGTGAACTAGCAGTAACGTCCGAGGATTTAGATGCAGAGGTACCGCGTTAAATTTGAATAATGTATTTGTCATATTTCTCGAGTCTGACAAGCTTGCCACTTGTCATAATGGGCCTATCGTAAAGTTGGCAAAATGAAAATCCGCTTCTTTAAAAGCGTGGTTTCTGACCAACCTGGAAGAGGTACCCTATGGTCTTGATGATAGTTTACTTCTAGTTTTTACATCATCATCTTTAGTCTGTGTCTCTCCACTGCTGGATATAGGCCTCCCCCAAGGCTCGCCATTTTACACGATATTCTGCCACTCTCATCCATCCCCCACCAGCGACCTTCCTCAGGTCATCTGTCCATCTGGCGGGGGGTCGTCCCACTCTGCGTCTTCCAGTACGTGGTCTCCACTGCAGGACCCGTTTATTGCATCGTTCATCGCTTCTGCTACAGACGTGTCCAGCTAATTGCCACTTCAACTTGCTCATTTTGAAAGCTATGTCGGTAACTTTGGTTCTTTGACGGATGTCAACGTTTCTGACTTTATCCTTCAGAGAAATCCCGAGCATAGCTCTCTCCATAGCGACCTTGAACTTGTGTATTAGACCCACCGTTGGTGTCCACGTCTCTGCTTCATACGACATTACGGGAAGAACACACTTGTTAAAAACTTTTGTATTCAAACACTATGGTATACCATATTCAATAGGAAGATGTGTGTAACTTTCCGAATGTTGCCCATCCTAGCTGAATGCTTCTGTCGGCTTCTTTACTGAAGTTGGCTAATTGGATGGTCTGTCCAAGGTAGACGTATTTTTGTACAACTTCGATAGTGACATTTCCCTCGTAGATTGGTCTCGGTATGACATGGCCGTTAAACATGATTTTTGTCTTTTCCATACCGAGACCAAACTACGTGGAAAATGACACTATCGAAGTTGTACAAAAAAGAGTCTACCTTGGATAGACCATCCAATTAGGAATAGCCAACTTCAGTAAAGAAGCCGTCAGACGGATTTAGCTAAGATGGGCAGCATTCGGGAAGTTGCGACGCTGAGATGTCACATTTAAGCCTTTTTTTCAGCCTACGATTAATGTAATAACAACTAAAAGTTAATGCAAAAGGTGTGCTCAATATAATTTTGAAACAGAAGTTAATTTAGCTCCGACGCAATTAACATATTTATTCAATCAATCAGTAATTAGTGTTCATAAACCTAATTCAAATGACGGCAACGAGGTCAATATCATTGAGCGGACATCGAGCACGTTACCATACAAAATGTTTGTTACATATACTAACAAATTTTTATAGTTAACTAGCTGATCCGGCGAACTTCGTACCGCTTGACAGTCAATGAATGTACCCTCGGTCGGTATACCCCATAAATCAACGCTGATGCCACCTCTCGGATAACAGTAGTACTATGTCAGAAACCTTCGCCGATGTTCACACAACATCCAACCGAAGCATTTTCAAAAAAATGGTATATTCATATTATTTAAATAGCTCATAACAACTCATTTAGTCTATTTATTTATAGTCAGTGTTTTAGCGGTTAAGTCCGTGGACTTAGACTCGGAGGTACCGGGTTCGATTCCTGATCGGGACATAAAAATATTTATTAATGTAAATAAATACATTTAATTTATTTGTGATATTTCTCGAGTTTGGTACGCTGGAGACATCGACGAGCTTGCCACTTGTCATGATTGGCCTATAGTAAAGTTGGCTAAATGTGAATCCGCTTATTTATAAGCGTGGTTTCTGACCACCCCGAAAGGGAAACGGTCGTGATGATACTGATACTATTATATTGTTATATGTAGTAATGTTTATTATAGTATTATTATTGTAGTTTAGATAATATTGCATATTAATTACGTAATCATATTTTCTAATTGCACCTACCTTACGTCTTTATTGTTCTACAGTGTCCCTAAGATGGCTGTCAGAGAATGTCTAGCGACATTAAGAGTAAGCAAAAACAAAAGGAGGAACATGGAAAATTACGAACCTCGGTCTTGCATATAGTGAGCATACATTAGTTTTTAAAAAATACATCTATTCGGAGCTTGTAATACCAATTTATGGAATAAATAAATTGTCATATTATGGCTAGTTTCTCCAGAAATTTCTGGAACTCACATGTCCAACAGTGGAGGTCTAGGACTTAGCGTTCTAGGTGCTATGATATTGGTGTGCCTATGCCTTAATTATCCGAATAGGATTATCCGAAATTTCTAACCTTTTGCTGAAATTCACAATGCGGTTGGAATCCGGGATCGTTCAACTCGCCTCAAGTGACCATACGCGTGCTCTTGCATAAAATATTGTTATCTAGAAATCCGACGCGTATTAAAATAATATTGGTCTGCGAACGCTAGAATTTCCAAATAGTATTCCGGCTGCGCAAACAAGCCATAAATTCGAAGATTTAAAAAGCTTTTATCTCTTTGTTTGCCTCGGTGTTTGGCGCGAAACGATGTCGAATATAAAATTCGTGGCATTTTGTATTCGTTCGCGGTGATGTGGCAGTTTTTTTAAACGATCGTCTGATATAGGTAGTATTGAATATTAAATCGATAACGCGTTTGAGTGCCGCAGCGAGAATGTTATGCTTATTGTATTGCAGTCATTTTATTTTGTATAAAAAATCAATGGCATCAATCAAATGTTTATGTTATAGTAGGACATGTAGCCTCGCTATACAGATGAGAAATGTTCTAGTCTTCTTGTCACTATATGTCAAATTAACCTATATATGCATAAACGGTCGCAAACTACCCAACACAACTACCTTATTTTTTAAATTTCATTATAACATATTTGTTGTAAAACTCTGACTACTCTCCGTGGTCTGGCGGTTAAGTCCGTGGATTTAGACACAGAGATACTGGGTTCGATTACTGGTTGGGATACAAAAAAAATATATTAATTTTATAACATTTAATTATTATTTAAATTATTTGTGATATTTCTCGAGTTTGGTACGCTGGAGACATCGACGAGCTTGCCACTTGTCATGATTGGCTATAAAGTTTTACTATAAAGTTGGCTAAATGTGAATCCGCTTATTTATATGCGTGGTTTCTGACCACCCCGAAATGGAAACGGTTGTGATGATACTTTTATTTTATTTTAAATTAAGTATATTTAATGTATGTTAATTTGCATCTAAATAATATACTTTTTTATCATTGTACAAAAATATCCCAAAATGGATTATGTTCTTTCTTGCGGTAATATCCGTGAATTTAGACTCGTAGGTCGGTACTGTAACCTGCCCTTTGCAGTTACTTGATTATCCAACGCCTGCGGTTGGATGTAGTTGCTTTTAATTGTTACGGAGAGGATTCTACGGAACTCCTTTTTTATTGAAAATGCATAAAACTTTTTTTATACTTTATATTTTAGAAATAATTACATTTGTAGAATAACTAAACACTTATCTACGTGGGACACTATTACGGGTAGACTTTAACTAATTATTATTTTAATCCTAATCTTTATAAAAATACTCGCTCTGTCGACCTCTCGGTCCGAGCTCCCCCGATCTTCTTTTTTTTTCTTCTTTAAAACAAAAACCCATCAACCCTGTCATTGTCGTAAATTGACAATACTATTCTTTCTTAAAGTGCCAATAAAACTCTGTAACCTACGTGTACCCGTTACAGTACTTATGAGTCGATAATGTATATAATTTATTTGTGATATATCTCGAGTTTGGTACGCCGGAGACATCGATGAGCTTGCCACTTATTTGATGGACATATATAAAAGTTACACTTCTTCAAAAAAAAGCTTGAATTCTGAATATACGTGACGATACTTTACTTTACCTTTTGGATACCTATATTTAAGAAATTCTCCACTTATTTCTTGTGTAACATTATTGACCGTTCGATTGGTTTGTTGCAGGTACCGTAAACAGTTTAAAGTCCTTAGAAATCCACGTGCCAAAAGCAGTAATGGCAGGTCGAGACGCTGAACTAATGTGTTCTTACGATCTGGAAGGGGCACAGCTATACTCGATCCGTTGGTATAGAAATATGATAGAATTCTACAGATACGTGCCAAAGGAGTCTCCGGCGACTAAAGTGTTTCCTGTCGCGGAAATCAAAGTTGATGTGAGTATTATTATTTAAAAAAATTGCTAAATCTAAATCCAAGAAACTGTTTAATATTTTATATAGTGATAGAAAATTTTATTTATTTTGATCCAGACACGAACCACCGACCATTTAAACATTATTTAGTCAAATCAAAAAAAAAAGTTACCCATTAAAATAATTCTACTATATATCGCACACGTAGATCTAAACAGCACTAACTCAAAAAAACACTTTTGGGAAAAGTCGAAAGTGCTGTATTCCTATGTATTGCAGAAGTTTTTTTGTATATATCCATGCATTTATCTTTAATTTGTTAGCGAGGCGCACGCTCATTAAAATATTTTTATATCTCTTTTATCATAGTTTGTTTATCAATTCGATGATGTGCATAACTTATAAATGTTGTTTTTAGAGTTAACTCCCTTTAGTTCAAGGTGTGCGTTATATTAAACAGCCTCCGTGGTCTAGCGGTCAAGTCCGAGGATTCAGACTCGGAGGTACTGGGGTCGATTCCAGGGACGGGATTCATTTAAATAAAATTAATATTTAATTTGTAATATTTCCCGAGTTTTGGTACGCTAGAGACATCGACGAGCTTGCCACTTGTCATGATGGGCCTATAGTTTACTATCGTCGATGTCTTCAGGCGTACCAAACTCGAGAAATATCACAAATAAATTTAATATTAATTTACATAATTTACATTAATATTATTTTTTTCACCAGGTTCGATTCCTGGTCAGGACAAAAAAATATTTTAGCTTTGAGTCTAAATCCACGGACTTAACCGCTAGACCACGAAGGCAGTTTATTTTATTGTATAAGTATTTATTTCATAGGTACTAACAATATTTAAGTTGTTTCAAGTTAACCAAAGACAAAAAAAATGATTTTAATGACGATATGCTGGTTAATAGGTGGCGACATCGAACCAGAACCGGGTAGTCCTAACAGAAGTGGACAAAAGTCTGACTGGTGAATATCAGTGTGAAGTTTCAGCAGATGCCCCTCTCTTCCATACAGCCATTAAATGGTCAGAAATGGTCGTGGTAGGTGAGTATCGTATTTTTTTTTTCATATTTATTGCTATTGTTAGCCGGTGATCTTGCGAAAGGGTAATGAAATTCAAAATCTTTAAGCAAAAAAAAATATACTAAATATTAAATAAAAATATTATTCGGTGTAATAGTCTCCGAGAAGTGGGCTTTAAATATTTCAAGCCAAATCGTGTTGGCAGGGAATCCAAGCTTTCAACTGAGACTCATGAAATGAGCCGGAGATGGGGACTATCTTTGGTAGCATCGTCAGATAGAGCTCTAAACAAGAAAGTCAAGAGACTGATACGAAGGGATCTTCAATACTAAGCTCATTAAAGAGGCAATCGAGAACAATAAGGGTTTAAAAATATTCTCTCAGTATCTTGGACGTAGCTTAAATCCGAAGACGGTAGGACCGGTCACCTCGAGACCAGAGCTCCTTGTCGAAGTTGAAATCTTTTATGGAGACGCAATTCGTCCCATAGCCCATAGAGACGACAACCACCGAGCTGTTTTGACTCGCAACTATACAGAGGATATTTCGTATATTAATTAATAACGTAATATGTAATAATAATAAAAAAATAGTAACGAATTTAATGCCCTTGCGGAGGAGTGGACATTAATATTTTTAACTCCAAAGCAACAAATATCAGACGTCAGTTGACGGCTCGTTATGTTGAATCAATCGGTAACCTTCAATAATGTTATATGTATATTTTTTCTTGTTTTATTTATCTTGTGTATTGATGACGTTCTTATAATTTAGTGACTTTGTGTATTATGTTTTGGAGTATGCTATTATTGTGTTGCAGTGATGTTTTCTTATTTTATTGCTATTGTACTCAATTTTTTAAAACCTATATGTATAACCTTTAATAGTTCTTAGAATGTTTAATGTTACTTACCTATTTGAAATTGTCAACTGTTGGTTTTCCAAAATGAATGAATGAATGAATTAACCTGGGCGAGAAAGATAATTAGATCAAATACAATTAACATAGTTGTTACTAAAAGTTCAACAAGCCACAAATTAGTCGTGGATACTGACGTCAGTTTGTCTTATTCTAAGAGCCTATCTATCTATCTATTTTAATTGTGTTAAAAGTAGCGCATCTTGTTATATTTATAAAAAACATGAAAGTTGTCTAATGCTTTTTTTTTTAAATACCAACTAAAAATATTAGCAACTGCAATTACACACTCATAACTAACATCGGTTCCTAACACTATGCCGGCTCGACTGGACATGACAGCAATTTGATTCTGATCCCGAAACGTGTGGATACACTCTACAGAGTTTATCGGCACGAACGGTGGATACTTCCCCGTCCCAGAAGACTAGGCAATTTACCACCATCAGTCCGCCTACCACTTATTTATTAATAATTTAAAATATTTGTTTTCTTAGTAGTTATCCATTACCTTAATATTTTACTATAAAAGTCGGCGTAAAATACAGAATTATACGTTAAACCGGGTTTTCTTAAAATATATTTATTCTCACTCCTTTCTTAGTGAAAAATGCACGAAAGCACTTACCTTCTTTAAATCTGAATAATTACCCTAAGCTGCTGGACTTTTATTATTAAACGCCCGGGCACACCAGGGATTTTAACTACCAAACTATAGTTTGAAAATCAGACGGCTCACCATTGCTTAGTGTATAAGTCCAAGTATAGAGCTACTAAATAAACTGGAACGCTTTTTAAACTTATGCATCCGATTGGTTCGACCAATTAAGTAAGTTCTCCTATTTTCGTACAAAGTAAAATTGGCTCAATATCCGCTTTTGCAGGTCAGCACATCTTCTTTACTTTTCATATAATATTATTTACAACCATATTTAATATATCACCCCTTATATATATAACCCCTTTAATATATCATATTATACTTATTCTTTGAGCGAAGATAGAGCCAGCACTCTTGTCACAAAACTCAGTGTTATGTCTTTTAAAAGCTTTTTTGAGTTTGGACTCTATGGGCCCAGAGTTTCTACAGCAAACGGCACAAATATGTAATATTTTAATATACTTACATACTTGCGCCGCTTGCTTTGCCACCGCGGCCCCGATTTATGCGCTGTCATCATGAGATACCTCGCGGCGAGGGTGTCGACGCACATAGCGTCCCACAGCTTAGCACTTCCTCGTTCCCAGGGGACCAACGTAATACCATCGGGTATCTTGCCATCATTTCGGATTACTTCAGTAGGCTCCATAACAGCTGGAACCTCGATAGTGGCTAGAGCCCTTTTAATAGTATTGTTAAGGGAGTTATGGCGGGATAATTTGCCTGCACATTTGGAACATGAGAGGCTATGAACTCCAAGACAGCCGACCTCCTTTCCATACGGAAACTTTCGTCATTAAGCAGTGCGCCGAGGATCGCAGAAGGCAGTGCATGTATGTGATTGTGATTGTGATTACGGTGACTTTTCCGCACTTAGTCTCCATTGGACTATTGTGCGTGAGGCAGTGCATGTAACCAGTGGCCGAATTCCTTTTCTACTAAAGCCAGAAGCCCGGTGCGATGTTGATCACTGATTAGATTTTGAGCCAAATACTCGTACTATATAATAAAGTAGATTCTTCAACTCTAATAGGCTATAGGGACGTTGTCAAAACGAACAGGGTCAATGCTATTTATATCTATTTTGATAAACAGTCGTGAGCTCCGTATTATGATTTTGGTTCCATTCAGAATATAAAGTATCTTTTACTCCTCTAAAAAATGGAGGTTTGCGTAAAGGTTGTGCGAATACCAACGTAAAATTCGCAACTTGTGAGCAGATGCTAAACCAATTCATATTTTTTCACTCCCAAATCTTTTATTAGGCTTCGTAAAATATTGCATATTCACATAACAGCTGGCCTACCGTAGCCGTTCACAAAAAACAAAATACATTTGTGATCAAATTTAGGGGAACACCATGCATGCATGATGCATCATCATCATCATTATCACAGCCCCTAGAACCCACTGTTGAAGATGGGTATCTTACATAAATGTTCTTCATTCTCTGACAGGCAGAAATAGTGGAGCGACATAATATACTTTGACGACAAAATATAAAATAAAATTAATATTAATACTAAGGATAGGGATATAAGTCCCGTCCACGTGGAATGGAGGCAAGAACGCTGGCTGCATTTCCCCGCTGAAGTGCAATACTGATTCTTTGGGCGAAGAAAGAGCCAGCCCTCTTGTCACCGGAGGAGACGACAAGACGCGGTGTTATGTCTTTTAAAAACTTTATTGTGCTTGGACTCCATTGGCCCAGAGTTTCAAACGGCATAAATATGTAATCTAATAAATATGTAAACTTACACTTACTGGAATCCGCATTTTCCGCCGCCGTTGACGACACATCTTTGTATATTTTTTGCAATAAAGTATTAAATTAATAAATAATATATATTTTTTTAAATACTATATTGACGTTGCTCCCAAATGGTAAGTGGCGAGCAAGGTTCATTAATGTTAGCAACTGGAATCAGACAATATTGACTGGCATCAATACCTAACACTATTCCAGCTTGACTGGGCATGACGGCTATCCGAGCCTGATCCCGAAAAGTGTGTACACTTTACATTATCAAAACGAACGGTAGTTTTTTTTTATATATATTTTTTTATACTGAGCACGACATGAGACACCGCGCCCACAATGGTAAGCGTTACGCGAGGTCCAAGAATGGGAGCAACTGACGCCAGCCTGAGACGACCGACATCACTCCCTACCACTATGCCGGCCTATAAAGATGCTTTTTCACACTTCGTTTGAAGGACTCCAGGTTATAGGAATGGGGAAACACACTGGCTGGGAGAGCATTACACATCTTCAGCGTGCGACAGATGTAAGAGTCTCTAAATTTGTATGCACGCGTAGGGATAGTGGCTACGGTATGTGGATGCATATTTTGGCCTGTGCGAGTGGTTCGGTTGTGGAATAGAGAAGAAGGGATAAGGTTGTGGAGCTCTTCAGAACATTCACCGTAGCTTGTTGAACACGCTCAAGGAGTGTTGCAGCTTATTGCTGAGCTGATTCCCTATTTGTCACCACACTATCTTGTTTGTAGTATTATTATTATTATACTGCATGTGTTTTTTTTTTGGGACAAATAAACTTTTTTCTTTCTTTCTTTCTATATTTTTATAAAAATAACACCTCTTACAAGACATACTGAAATCACTTAAAAAATAACAATACTCACAAAAGGTAAAAACCTAAAAACATGTTATAGATCGATTGACATATATTCACTTTTATATACCAAATTTTAGACAGACAAAAAAAACACTTTCATTCGTGTCACGTGTCGTCTGGAGCTACGCGGTGTATTTTCATTCATACTGGGCGGTAGATGTAAACCTACCCACTTATCACTTTAAAAGTTTTAAGAAATCACGACACACGGCACTTACAATATCCTTGGCGACACCGTATGTACGAGATGACACCGTATGTACGAGATTACACCGCATAGCTCCAGTCGACCCGTGACCACGGCCAATGCAACTTGGCTGAAACGTCGGGAGAAATATGTCTCTAAGGTAAATCGCGTAAAGACCCGTTAAAATTAAACTTGGCCAAATGTGAACTCGCTCCTTACTTAAACTTGGTTTCTGACCACCCCGCAACGGATACGGTCGTAATGATACTTTACTTTGTTTTATCAATACGTTACTATCCTTATGGTCATTAAAACTCTTCTAACTTCGTCCGTGTGTGTAGTTTGATTTCAATCTGCTAGAAACAGGCTTTGGTATTGTTCTCCACTGACATTCGTATGGATTAAACCTTTTGATTGGAACTGGCGATAGCTTTCATACGGACACATGCACCCATAACATCATCGGAATTGCAATAATTTCAATAGTTAATACATTCTACAGTTTAAATTAATATTACAGCTTGTCATTCATCATTATACATAGTCTGGCCATTAATATTACAGCTTGTCATTCATCATTATACATAGTCTGGCCATTAATATTACAGCTTGTCATTCATCATTATACATAGTCTGGCCATTAATATTACAGCTTGTCATTCATCATTATACATAGTCTGGCCATTAATATTACAGCTTGTCATTCATCATTATACATAGTCTGGCCATTAATATTACAGCTTGTCATTCATCATTATACATAGTCTGGCCATTAATATTACAGCTTGTCATTCATCATTATACATAGTCTGGCCATTAATATTGTTAAATTTTTTAGGTTATTTTAGAAGGCATATATATACATATATATTGTATTTGACATTTTATTTTTATTATTATTATTTATGTTTGTTTTAGTTTATAGTATGACAACGCCAATTTACAGCTGCAATATTATATTATTAAATAAAATTCTTTGACATTGTTATTATTATTATTTTAGTAATATATCTTTTATTCGAAATTAATTATAGTACATTTAATATAAATTAAAAGCTACCTAAATAATAAAATTAAAAATAAACTAAACTATAAATAAAAAATGTCCTCTAGAGACGTCCCATCCGAGATAGTCCCAAGGACTATCTGGCTGGCAACATTTCCCCTCTGTATAGCGAGGCTAATACGTTGGCAGAAATAATTGCCAGCCTTCCTGTCTCCAGACCTTTCTGTCAGCCGCTTTGACAACTCCTTGGCCAAGCGCCTCGCTGACGGTCCCCATGGGCCCATCGTCTCGACCCCAAACGGCGCAAATTCGTAACCGATACCAAGGTTAGCGTATTTGCGCAATTTGAGGTTCTCCGCAGAAAAAGCCGCACTTCCCGCGCCTGACGAGGTCGCCTGTATGTGAGATGGAGCTAATGTATCTACACACGTCGCATCCCACACCAGAGACCTGCCAAGTTTCCACGGCCCAACAGTCATTCCGTCGGGTCTCTTGCCATCGCTCCGCACAATCCCAGATGGTTCTAATATTGCGGGTACTCCAGCAGTGACAAGAGCCCTTCGGATGATGTCGTTGAGAGCCGCGTGACGAGGAATGCGGCCAGCACTTCTAGCACAAGAAAGCCCGTGGTGTCCGAGATGATCGACTGGTTCTCCGCATCGACACTGGTGCGGGTGGACAGTCCGGGCTCCGAGACGAAGGCACACCGCCATGGTCAGTGTATTTCGATCAAGGAGTGTGCCAACCGATGCTGAGGGATATAAATAAATATAAATATTTTATCTAGGAAAATTAATAATTTTTATTTTGTTTTAAATATTATTATAACTATGCCATTAGCGTTTAGACAGTAGCGTTTTGATTTATATGTATTTTGTAAATACATTAGTATTGAGTTGTTCAGTTTATATCATGTTTAATTTTATATAGCTTCATATAATTGTATAAACTTTTCAATGTATCTGACATGTAAAAGTGCTTGTAATATTGCCAATTACCTGAATAAATGAATTTGAATTTTGAATTTAAAACATTAATTAAATTATATTTGAATTTGGAACCTGTCATTCTCATATGAATATATATTGTGTTTTTCATTATCGCCACAATTTTTGTTAAATATTCTTTTAAAATGAAGTAGGAAGATAAAGAGAACTGAATTATTGTAGTAAGTATTGTTTCTTTGAAAGTAAAAAATGGCATTTGACATGATTGCAAAAGGAAAATACTGTCAATGAGAACAACAGATAGGTGGTAGGTGGTAATGTTCCCAGCCTTCCGGGGCGGGAAAGTATCCATCGTACGAGCCGATAAACCCAGTAAAGTGTATTCACACGTTTCGGGATCAGGCTAGAATTACCGTCATGCCCAGTCAAGCCGGCATAGTATTAGGGACTGATGTCAGTCATGAGTATCTGATTCCAGTTGCTAACATTCATGGACCTTGCGCGCATCTTATCATCAGAAACTGTGATAGCAAGTAGGTTGATGTCAAATGCAATGTTTGCGTTTATGGTAGTGAAATGTTTGTGTACCGGGCTATTGATAGATATAATGAAACGTCCTCTGTTTGTGACAGAAAAATATCTGGTCGTCCACGTTACGTACTAAAAAGGCGACCAAAGCAGTGAAGGAAAGAAACCGAGAAAATCCTGTCCTAAAGCAAAATATTTTATCTAGGAAAATTAATATAGCAACCAGAACCACTTAAAATTCACGTATTTATGATGATGACTTAGAAGTTCTATCTTTGTGAAAAGGGTATCAAAACATCGGCCTAGGTATACCAAGATACGATTCTTGAGAAGGAGGTTAAGCCTCTTATCAACACCATGTTCCATAAACAAGAATGGACCTTTCAGAAAGACTCAGCACCAGGTCATAAAGCTTGGACCATACAAGCATGGCTTGAAGAGAACATTTCTGAATTCATCAGAGATCTTAATCCACTTAATTATAAATTATAGTCTATTTCAGAGATATGGCATGCTCTAAACGTTTTGATAATTTGGAGTCTCTCAAACATTTCATAAGATTGTCAGTAATGTTTTTATCCATGAAGAAAGTGCGTGTTTCAATCGAAAACCGACCACCACAACGTTTGAAGAAGTGCATTGAGGCTAATAGGAATCATTTTAAAAATGTGTTATGTAATAGAAAATCAGGACCAAGGAAACTGACAACAACTATATTTAAGTATTTACACTTTTGACACTTCTTTTGTTTCAGAACCTCCGCTAATAAGTCCAAACGTGACAGTTGACCGGATGACGTATATAGGAGGAGACCACATCAGAGCCAATTGTTCGTCACCGCCTTCGCTGCCTGCAGCCAATATCTCGTGGTACGTCAACGAACAAATGGTAAGTAACTTCTATCTCTTTTTAATTTGCTCTACATTAATAATAATAAAATACTTTATTGACACGTTCTTTTCGACAAAAGAAGAAGACGAAAGTAAAAGTCTTAAAAAAACAAACATTCTCTCTTTGTTTCTATAATAATATTATTTTCGAATATCGCTGTGAAATTACATGTGGTTATTAATTTGAAAGGTCTGTGTAAAACGAAATAATGAAAACACATTTTCAAATTGAAAATCACTATGTTTAATTAACATAGTGTCAACTTAACGTAACCGAAACTAACTTTAATAAATGTACATTTCCATTCTGCACATGAAAACTATTAACCAAAATGGACATTATTCTGTATTTGAAAGCAGCAAGCATAATATTAATTATTAACTAATTAATTTACTCGTAGCATTGTATTAACTCGAACGTACAGAACACGTTTTCAATTTACATTATGACAATGGACATAGTGTAGGAGTAGCATATTATGAAATCCATACGAATAGGGGAAGCTGCGGCATAAAAGTGAATGGAAAATATATATCGCAGCTTCAATTTGCGGACGACATATTATATATTAATATATATATATAAACTCTTTATTGCACAAAAAACTTAAAAGTAATGTACAAGGGCGAACTTAATGCCTTTCGGCATTTTATAACAGCTAACCTTTGGGAGTGTGGTAGAGGATTTGCGGGGTGCATTATTATAAATATACAATTTACATACAATACATAATAATCGTTACATACTACTACTTAAATACATAAATATATATATATATATATATATATATATATATATATATATATACAAATACGATACCAAGCAAGTATATAGTACTGTTTACACACAATAAAATAGTATGATAGATATAGGTACTAGGAAGATCTCTGTTGTTTGTTTAGAAAGTGAGCGATAAGTAGATTTTTAAATATATTAATAGACGGCGCCCGTCTGATAACCAGAGGAAGTTTGTTCCACTCACGAGCAGCGGAAACTGTAAAAGAATCTGAATATCTGCTGGAAGAATGGGTAGGGATTTTGAGCTGATTGTTATTAGCAGAGCGAAGATGAAGATTATGACTGTCTCCAAGGAACTGGAAACGAGTCTTAAGGTATAAAGGAGTTTGGGGATTGTAAAGAATGCCGTAAAGTGAAGTCAAGAGATGTGCAGATCTGCGGAAGCGGATATTGAGCCACTTTAATTGAATACGATATTGGGATACATGGTCATACTTACGCAAGCCGAACACGAAACGGATGCATAAGTTGAGCAGACGATCGAGTTTATTCAGTAGCTCTTCAGTGACATCAGGATAACACACATCTGCATAGTCAATAATAGGGAGAAGAAGAGAACTAACCAACATAAGCTTTGCCTTAAAGGGAATGAAGTACTGAGAGCGCTTTAGCGAGTGCATGCTAGCGAACATTTTCCGGCTAATTTCTGACACATGTAGGCTCCAGGATAGGTCGCAGGTCATGTGAAGACCCAGGTTTTTTACACTTTCGCAGAAAGGAAGTGGAACGTTATTGAAAGTTAATGGTGATAGTGTGTTCAAATCCAATCTGCTAAGCATGTGCTTTGTACCAACAATAATAACCTGGGTCTTACGAGGATTTACGAGAAGCCCAAGATTAAGCTTAAATGTGGTATCCCAGCGGGTGGATCTCGGTAAGGAACTTGGACATGACAAAAGTGATATCAATAAAACATGTCATACTGAGACCAATCTGCATGGGAAATGCTACTCTCGAAGTAGTGCAAAAATACGTCTACCCTAGACAGACCATCCAATTGGACGTAGCCAACTTCAGCAAAAATGCCGACCGACGCATTCAGCTAGGATGGGCAGCAATCAGCAATCAAATAAAATCCGAAACGTTGCCATCAGTCAGAGAACCAAAGTTACCGACATAGCTTTCAAATTTAGCAAGCTGAAGTGGCAATGGACTGAACACGTCAGTTGCAGAACCGATAAACGATGGAGTAGACGGATTCGGGAGTGAAGACCACGTACTGGAAGATGCTGAGTGAGATGACGCCACGCTAGATAGACGGATAACCTGAGGAAGGTTGCTGGTAGGGTTTGGGTGATGATGGAGACAGAGGCTGATGTTGATGATGATGGTATAAATATTATAAATGGTGGTGACTCGTTTGTAAACACACATTCCTTAAAATCCTAAAAATATCGTTTTACTTACCGGCTTATATTTGTGAGAAATACACTTTTCTAACGTACATTTGTCATATATTTACAACACCACCGTCGCCGTGTTCGCCTCAGAGAGCACGTTAAGCCGTCCCGGTCACTAATACTTTTCGCATCAATAATGAATTGTCATTATATGGCGAGCGTGGCGGCCAAATTCTCCAGAAAATTCTGGAAGGCCCATATCCATCAGTGGAGGTCTAGGACTGTGTTCTAGGGGCTGTGACGTGATTATAAATATGAAAGAAGTATTGTATTTGCTGTTGGTCCGTCTTTTACGTATTACAATATCGTTTGTAATTAAATTTATCGGAAATGTTTTTCTCAACCAGATATATTGAATATACCACATGGTTAATTAACGAAAACTGTTGGGTGATTTTTTAAAAGGGGCATGGATATTTAAGGTTTAAATTCACCATTACTTTTGTTAGCGTATATAGTGCGTATAGTAGCGTATAAAGTGGATTTCATTTGGAAAACAGATCGGTTACGTTAAGATCGACCTTTCTCTTACCGTAAGATTATAAGACTTTCAAATAACAAATTCTATTTTGTTTTAGGTGCCTGGTTTTACAGCAAACCATGTCCTAAACTACAGTAACGGGTACGCCTCGAGTTTAGCTACTTTAGAATTAGAAGCAGCTGGAGAATCACCAGTTCCTACACTTATAATTCGGTAAGATATAATCATCATTTTCACTATCATTATTAGGTTATAATCTTATATATCGCAGATGTGGGCTGTCAAAATTAAGGGCTATGCAACAATCTCTGGAATTCTTAAATACCTGCTGTCTCGCTGAGATATGGCCTGTACTGCTAGAATACCACAGTAAGTTCTTTAACCCTTAATAGGCCAAGGGACACATATTTGCTTGCCACCTATGTTTTCAATATTCTATCAGAGACCCAAATAAATATTTATTTATTCGATAAATAACAGAGACCAGCAATGAGAGAAGAACAAGAATAAAGCTTTCGTAGAAACAATTAGGTTAAACCTGATACCAATATTTCACGTTGTAAAAAATACCAGAAAAAATATTTATCTTGTTAAAATACATCAATTTAGCAACCAAACACACACAGGTTAAATACTCTCATGGATCCCATATCGTAGATACTATGCCTACGCGTACATAAAAGACTTTTACATCGGCAAGCTAAAGATGTGGAATCTCTTTTAGCGTGTGTGTTTTCCTATTATTATTACCTGGAATCCTTCTATCATCATTAGGCAAGATAATATTACTACCATCTTTATTAACAATAATATTATTTGTAGTATCTACTACTAGTGTTTCTGAGCTTTAAAATAAAATATTAATTATTGTGTAAATATCTCATAAATTATATTAGAATAAAATTGACTTATACTGCTGACTCTATAAAAGCAAGAAAATGAAAACAATAAATGAATTGGTTAAATTATTTCACTATTGCATTCATTTAAAAACGTCTGAAACATTTATCGATTGTTTCCAGGTGCGAGGCATCAATATTTGATGTATGGAAAGCGACGAGTCATACAATAGTGCTTAAAGAGAGAAGTGCTAATCCCGCTTCAGCTTTAGGAAGGAGTTTGACTGGTTCGTATATATTTTGCTTTTATTTTACATCAATATAAAATATGAAGTATGCTGACTTTTTACTATCTTTGGGATGATCTTAAGGATAAACCAATGTTTGTAGTTGAAAAAGACTGCGACGACATGTTGCACTTTTTGTTAACTTTGTAAATTACTGTCTATTAATCCGTTGAGTCCTGATCAATTATTTATTTTCGTATAATATATTTTTAAAATAATAATAAAATAAATATTATTAAAATCCTAAATATTTGAGGATTTTCATTATGTGCACAATAACATCTGTCTACGACAATATAGGCAATAATATAAGCCTTTTTTTCTTTGAAGATAAAGAAGTGTATATGCGTAGATTATAACAATAAAAATAACGAATAAGTTACAAAATACCCACGAGTCGTAATGCAGTTACAACTCAACTGCCAACAATTCTTCGAAATCAATACCCATTTCTACTTTGTCACGGTACTATACGTACTTACTTTTAGATTTTACTTTATAATAGGCTGTAAAACTTTGTGGCTAAGTTCGTCTACATCTGTCATTTTGTATATACGAGTATATGCTTACATATTTTATATATTACTTATTTATTCTTTGGAATAGTTACAGCATTTATTCCTTATATAACATATTGTGCTATAGATCCGTTTCTTTTATATTCAAATTTAAAAAAATGACTTGAATTATTATAATTATATTTTCAGGTAGCTGCTGTTTATTGCAGTACAGAACTATACTTATTAAATAAAATTGCACCCATATGTAACTTTTCATACTCCCAAATGTCGGTTGTCAGAAAATGCTTTGTCACTAAGGCTGCCTATGTACATATTTAGTACAATAAAGTATTTTAAATAAATACTGTAAAATATTGTATTGTAAAGATTATTATTAAATATTATTAAAACTTATTATTAAATAGTCAATTGGTTAATATTTATGTATTGAATAAAACACTGTTTATACGATTAGGTACTTTATTTTGTAAAAAATTAAATCTTTTTTTGTATCTTGAATAAATCAATAAATAAATAGGTATGCTGTCTTTATCAAAATAACAGGCAATATTAGTCTGACCACGATATACGGCTGTATATATATCAATCTGTATAAATATCATTGGTCTTAGCAGATTGTCCAATTTTCCACCATATTCTTTAGCTATATTATTCTCTTCATCAGGTGCGGCGACAGGTTCCAGATTGTCGACAATAATAGTTATGATGCAGTTCTTTCTACAATTCCTCCTGCGAAGCTGTTCAGAAACTTCTGTCAGATAGCCGACATAGTTTAAGTACTGTAGCTAGTTTCCACCATTTGTATAATTGTCAACTAGACCTTATTGAATTACGTATTTTGAACAGGATTTTTGGATGCTCCTTAGATTCTTTGCGCAAATGTTAAATTAATAAAGTAATGTTTTTTTAAATTACCAATTTAATTGCATAGCCGAAGTAATATTAAAATTACATAAAAATATACGAATATCAACTATAATAGCGGTTGAGATTGGCAGAGATTTATTAAGTGCTAACATTATGAAGGAATAATATATAATTATGAAGGAATTCTTTAGAACTTAGAATTTGACTGTATGGACAACTTAATGAGAAATATAGAAATGCAAAAAATATTTGATATAATATATAATAAAATTAAATATAAAACAGTCTCCATGGCCTCTTCTTTAAAATCGTGACTTTTGATCATCCAGCAAGGTGGTGATGATACAATAAAATACAAAAAACGAATATTACATTCGCTACGCTACGTGTATTCATAGAGTTCTAAACATTTGATGTTCATATTTCTACATATAAAATCCTCAAAATGAAATCAATACCTAAAGTTTGTAAAATAGTTTTACCAGGGTGTGAATCAACGGTATATATTGTGAAATTACTAGAATGAATTATTAAATATATTTATAGTTTAAAATAGGCTGAAGTGTAAAAAAATGGATTAAATTAAGCATGGATTAGCCTGTTATTGTATTGAGTATATTATTACGGATCGGATTAATAGTCGGGTCTAAGCAGTGACAGTTTATCTTTATAACAACTGTCAATTTTGACATTTTGAAGCACGTCCTTATGCTTATATCTTATTAAAATATTAAAATATTATTAGCACTAATTGAGTTACAACAACCATACTTATTTTTTTTTATAATGTTGTCTGGTTTTTAGTTGACTCTGCTTCTATCGACTGCGTCCTCTAGCGGTTAAATTCGTGGGTTTAGACTCGGAGGTTCGATTTCTGCTCGAGACACAAATTTTTTTAAATATTTTTTTTTGTTTCGAGTTTGGTACGCAGAATATATCGACGAGCTTGCCACTTGTGATGATGGGCCTATAGTATAGTTGGCTAAATGTAAATCCGTTTCATAAAAAAAATATTATTCCTGACTACTAGGATGCGATCGTGATGATACTTTGCTTTTCAGTTGTTCCTGAAATACTGTTAAAATCCATCCACAAACACTTAATATTGTAACATACTAAAATTACACCAAGCATAGTATTCCAATAATAAGTACCTATTTCAAAAGATCATAGTTAAAATAATTTATAATTATCCTCCAAACTGTATTATAATAACGAATGTTTATTTATTATGTTTTAGTCAATATATTTTATATCTAGACTGATTAAATAATTCGTTATTTAGTTTCTTTGTAAATACATACTACGAGAAAATAATTAGTCTAACGTAATTAGATAATCGTTGTTATGTAAATATTTGCATTAAATTAGGAAGATTTTACATTATTAAGGCGAGGATAGGTGAATTTGAAAGATATTTATTTATTTATTGTTGTGTAATTCTGTATATGTTTCATTTGTAAATCTGCTATAGCTGAGTTTTCCTTGCTGAATCTTTCTGAGTCAGATTAAACATTAACAGGTCACTGGAAATTGCCAAGCTGCTAGTCTTCTGCTAACATCTTACTCTTTGGACCACTTCACTGCTCAGTCTTCCACTAACAAAAGTAGAATCATTCAAAATAATTAAAATTATGACGTGTCACAAATGCCTGTAAAAGGTTTACGTGAATAAAGATATTTTGACTTTGACTTTGATAGTTAGAGGAATAAGGTGAAGATTAGCTTATCAAGTGGCATATTTCACGGAAGTTTATAAATATTATATTTATCAATATTCTATCTATGTTTAGCTTTGCTTACACACTACAACAAACTTCATAATTGTATTTTTTTTTTAATAACCCATTACATAAAATACAAAGGCATATGTATAAAACAGCGAAGAAATAATGTGATGCCAATATTAAATAAAGTAAAAGGGAGAGAATACTACCTTGTGGAACACCTGCACTTAAGTTGCATCAGTCCAAGTCATTTCAATGGTACGTGCTTATCGACAACCACTAAGATGTTGAGATAACTTACTCAAAAAAAATTTACGTTATCCTAACACGAGACAATATAGCAATTAGTTAAGCAGGATAAACTTTGTTAAAAGCATTTGTAAAATCAACAAATAGTACCTCAACTTTATTACCATTTTGCTATGCTTGGTCGTTAAATATCATATTGATTGGCACATAATTACTTATATCTTTTAAGCAGATCCTCGTCTTGAAAGTGAAATTTCTATTAGTTATTCTTAAATAAATTAATCTATATACCTACTACAATTAAGGCTGTGTTAGTTTAATTAATTTAATAGGGAAATCTGTATCTTAGAGAAGCTTGGAGATCCTTTATATTAGGTTTCAAAAACAGAAAATCAAATAATTACTAATACAGATGACCATCAAATTACGAATATGTAACCAAATAGTGAAGTATAGTATACCCCAGATTATATTAGTACACATTACCAAGAAATTACAGTATTTCAATATATTGTAAATAATAATTTAAATAGTATTAAGGGGCACAACTCAAATATGCCATAAATAAATAAAATTATAAGTTGATGATTTTTTAGAGAATAGAGTCGCCACTGTTCTAGTTTCTAAGGTACAGATTTTAGATAATTTTCTTTTTATAACAGTTCGTAGAACAATGTGATGGTGCACTTGTAATTGTGTTATTATTGTGCATATTAACGAGTTTTTATAAGTTCTTGTCATCATTTGATATTATACGAGTGACTGTAACAAAATTGACTTAAATACTATTTAAAAAGAACAAATCAAATTCTATATATATACACGAGTATGAATAGATGTGAGAATACGGCATCCTGACTGCTGGTTCAATATAGTTCAAATCTAAACTACTTGTACAAGTAGTAATGTGTAACATGGAAAATTAGTTTGTTACATATGGAAAGAAAGCGCTATATATGAACTAAATAATTGGCTTTAAAGCTAGCAATTATTTAACGAATATCTTGATCAATAAAACAGTACTTAACATATGTTAAAACAGTATTGAAGAAGAAGAGGTTTATATCAAATTTCAGATGTAGCATTATAGCCCAAACACTTATATATATTACCACAGTAAATTTATTTACAAAACAAAAATAGCACGAAGGACACCCGAAAATTTTATAGTTCACTTTAGACTTATGAAATACTATTTTAACATCCGTTAAGTACTGTTTTGTCGATAAAGATATTCGTTAAATAATTACTAACTTTTCCCGTCAGATGCCAGAGGAATATTTAGTTTATCAAACTTTAAGGCCTAATTTTACATTGTTCATAAATATATCAAAAGATGGCGCTTTCGTTCCATACTTAACAGAGTCTTATTTTCTACGTTACAACAGTCAATTTTGATATTAGGCAAAAAAATGGATTTTGGATATAATTTAATATTTCACAGCTATGTAAAATGTTGATAAGCACTTATCGAAACATGTCAAGTATTTATAATTTAATAATTATTCTAGTATAGGTTAGGTGCTTCCATATTGTTTTATAGTTAGAAATATAATGTTATAAAACAACGGTGACATTATTAGTAAAATCATATTTAACAGTTATAATATAAATTTCCAACACTGGCTTCAAATATATCCCCACTCGCATAGGCCAAAATATGCATCCACATACCGTAGCCACTATCCCTACGCGTACATACAAATTTGGAGACTCTTACATCTGTCGCACGCTGAAGATGTGGAATGCTCTCCCAGCCAGTGTGTTTCCCGACTCCTATAACCTGGAGTCCTTCAAACGAAGTGTGAAAAAGCATCTTTATAGGCCGGCATAGTGGTAGGGACTGATGTCGGTCATCTGAGGCTGGCGTCAGTTGCTCCCATTCTTGGACCTTGCGTACCGCTTACCATCAGGTTCGCGCGGTGTCAGATGTCGTTGTCCGTATAAAAAAAAAAAAATCGCCGTTTTTGAACAAAAAACAACTAAGTTGCCATTTTTGCACCAAAATATTATGCACATTTAATTACTTTATGATTTGCGTTTTCGGCTAAAACGTTTTTTAATTGCTTTTTAGACCCACTATCTTCGAAACTAAGCGTCACAGTGCTAAGTCAATTTTATCACTAGAAAAAGCAAAAGTTTTTTAAACGAATGGTGTAAAAAAAAAAAAAAAAGAGTTAGTTGATTTTCGCTCTAACCCGGCGATATAATAATATGTACGGGGTGACTTTGTATGATCTTACGTTAGACTAATATATGTCGAAAAAAACATAAAATTTAGGCTTCTTCATACAAATTAAAAACTATAATAATTTTATAACTAAAATAAAATAGTTTTTCGACATATACGAAGTCACCTAGTATATAAACTTTATAAGAAAAAATACTGACTGCTAGACTAGTGTTTGATTCCTAGTCGAACACAATAATTTATTTGTGATATTTCTCGAGTTTGATACGCTAGAGACATCGACGAGCATGCCACTTGTCATGATGGGCCTATAGTAAAGTTTGCTAAGCTGCTGGTCTTCTGCTAACAGCTTACTTATTGAACCACTTTGCTGCTTAGTCTTCTACTAGCAGGAGTAGAATCATTCAAAATAATTAAATTAATGACGTTTCATAAATGCCTGTAATAGGTTTACGTGAATATATTTTGACTTTGCTAAATGTGAATCTGTTCCAAAATTTAAACATAAAAAGTAAGCCCACCTCGGTAGTATACGGTCGTAATGATACTCATAAGGGAAAAACCAGCCGTTCTGGACACAGCGATCTTACATATGAGTCATATATACATTGATAATCGCCGTATGGAAGCACTATTAGACATTATATCGTTTGTAAATAGCTTTGTCTGTACATAAATGAGAATAACAAAATAATGTATAAATAAGAAAATAAATAATAAATTGTCGTTTATACGATTTTATGTAAATTTAAATCCTTCTCCCTTCTTACATGTAATATGTAATATGTACTTGAATTATATAACATTTTGAAAGTTTTTTTTTTTATGGACTAATCGATCTGTGCTTTCTAAATAAATAAAAAAACACTCAAAATCTTTTCTGTATTAAAGATAAATAAAATGTATAAGCACAGCGTGGCTGAATTCTTATTATTTTATTAATAAAAAGGCAAAACCACATTTGTATAATTATAATATATTATAGGTACCTATTCTACATTGTATGCCTATTATTGTTATTAATGTGTATAAGTTAAAATGGATAATAAAATAATGAACTATACAATAGTTTTTTTTTAATTTACCCCTGAGTTTTACCTACTGCGCGACGCAAAGTATAATGTGTTTATCAGCCTGTATGTATGTATATTTGTTCCTTTGTGGCACACTGAAGACCAAACGCATTGGCTGTTTTTTTATGATTCTCACGTTAGTCGATTCGTCTTCATCACGCGAGTGTCACTGAAGATATGAAGTTAATTAAATTTCATCAAGGCGACAACCAGACGTCACATTGTGGAAAATAAAAAAATGAAATCGACGAACTATATTGAGTTAGGTATTTGAAAATCATGTTGAGGTTCATTAGAATCATTTTTATTTTTTTCATTCATTACAGCCAGAGATGGGCCTACACTTGCCACGCTGGCCAGACGGCTTGGCGAGAAAATGATGTCAATTTTTATTGACAATTTATTAACGACTCCACAAGTTGGTATTAGTGGAACCAGGACCGATGGCTTAACGTGCTCTCCGAGGCACGGGAACGGTGGTGTTGTAAATTTATGACAAATGTACGTAAGAAAAGAATTTCTCATTGGTACATACCGAGATTTAAATGGATCATTTTAGGATTTAAAGGAAGCGTTCTTAAAAAAAGCACTTTTTTTTTAAGTAAATCAGTTTTGATGTGTGCATCGATTTGCATCGATAATTTGTTCTAAATTTTAAAATAACAAATTTTAAACAGCTTTCTGCGAATTCCATCGTAGACACGGTGTAAAAATAATTGGAAATTTGTACTGTAAATATAAAGAGCTGGAACATTCCAACAAAAATTATAAAAGTTTTATAAGTTTATTCATAGGACAAAGAAAAATAAGATGTATCATGACGACCGTAATTCCTTGTTGGGTAGTCAGAAAATAGTTTTCACATTCGGTCAACTTTACTTTCTCACCATGACAAGTGACAATGTCTCTATCGAATTAGACTTAAGAGAGTTGCTTCGCATTCCTCTCACTCACAAATAACTAAAAAAAAAGTGGTATTTTATAAAATGGAGTCAATAAGCTATCTAGAAAAAGAAATTGCTTATAAGCTATTAAAATATTAGTTATTAGGCTCGGTTGTAAGAAAGCTTTGAAAAGGTGGGTATGAACGTTTGCATGTACCAATGAGAAATACTTTTCTTACGTACATTTGTCAGAGATTTAAAACACAACTGTTCCAGTGTTTCGGAGAGCACGTTAAGCGATGCGGGGCAGCGGGGCAAGTGTAAGCCAAATTCTACAGAAATATCTATCCAACAGTGGAGGTCTAGGGCTCTGTGTCCTAGGGGCTGTGATGATGATAAATGATCATTATCGAGACGGGCTCCTTATTACAAATTACATACAATCTTCTTAGCTAATGTTTTTGTGATGTCAGTTAAAAAACCTAAACTGGAACCGCAAACCAAAAATTATCTGTGATTCTCATAAATTGAGAATTAATTTTGATAAAATTTATACAACCACCTCTAAAGTATGGCCTACTAAACAAAAAAATACATTAAAATGGATTCATAATTGACGGAGTAATCGCGTAACAAACATACAAGAAAAAAACTGTCGAATTGAAAAAAAAAGTTTTTAGTCGGTTTCTAATTGACACAATGATTATCGTCTCGACTAAGAATCGAATCTGGTACTTAAATCTAAGGTCTTAACCGGCTAGACTACGGAGGCAGGAAGTTTTGAATAATATCCTTTGAGGCAGTTTCGCTTCTCAATGAGGCAAAAGTTTATTAAAAGTGAACCTTTGTGTGAGTATTTCTGCATTCCAGAAAGCGCGGTTTTTATAAGCAACTTGGAATTATTTATGTAAGTATTTAATTTATTTATTACTAACATCGTCAGAGCTATAATGTTAAGAAACATTCATGGATGCGCAACATCTGGATTTAATAATATAAACAATGAAAAAACACTGAAAAAAATTTTAGACACATATTTCAGTCTAATCTAATCCAAATGTTTACATTCCATGGGACGAGTTCTTTACCACACAACATTAAACGACAGTCCTTTATCCACTTGTGCGTTTTTTTTATACTTTTTTTCGCTTTATTCGAAGTAATATACAACCAGTATAAAATAATTACAATATAAAAGCTACATAATAATAAAATTAAAAATAAACTAAACAATAAATAAAAAATGTCCTCTAGAGATGTCCTATCCGAGATAGTCCCAAGGAGACTGGCAACATTTTCCCTCTGTATAGCGAGGCTAATACGTTGGCAGAAATAATTGCCAGCCTTCCTGTCTCCAGACCTTTCTGTCAGCCGCTTTGACAACTCCTTGGCCAAGCGCCTCGCTGACGGTCCCCATGGGCCCATCGTCTCGACCCCAAACGGCGCAAACTAGTAATCGGAACCAAGGTTAGCATATTTGCGCAATTTAAGGTTCTCCGCAAAAAAAGCTATTCTCCCCGCACCTGACGAGGTCGCCTGGATGTGAGATGGAGCTAATGTATCTACACACGTCGCATTTCGCTTTGATTAAATTTTTCATTCAAGTTGCGTTTTAATTCAGTTGAGGCAAAATTGACTAAGAAACAACTCGTTTTGCATTTAAATTTAACACGCATTATATCGGTAAAATATAGCAAACTATCATTACAACCGTATCCCACTTTTTTTTTTAAAGAAGAGGATTCACGTTTAGCCAACTTTACTATAGGCCCATCATGACAAGCATATCAAACTCGAGAAATATCACAAATAAATTAAATAATTTATTGTGTCTTCACCAGGAATCGTTCCCGGTACCCCCGAGTCTAAATCCACATACTTAACCGCTAGATTACGGAGGCAGTTTAAAACATAATCCGACTAATACAAATCGCTTGTTACTTTCGTATTACCCGTATATTATTTAAATTGATTATTTTTTTAATAATAATAGTCGTTACGTAAAAGTTTTAACTCAGTAAAGGTAGGATTGTAACTTTAAAAAAAAAAATTAAACAAACTGTTTTTTTTAACCGACTTCAACAAAGAGGTTCTCAATTCTCCGTCAATTATAAATTGATTTTAATGATTACTTTTTTGTTCGGTAGGCAATACTTAAGAGGTGATCCCATAAAAAAAAAAAAAATTGGTCCAGCACTTCTTGAGAAAATCAACCGAAATATACACAGATTGTTCAGACATGCGTTTTCGCCGTGAATTAAAAATTTATTTTGTCGATTCTTTTTTAAAAAATCCAAGACTTATTGTGAACTCATCCTTTAGTCGCAGGTGTTGAAATACGTGTATTTTTTCCTCAATTTATTTCCGTGAATAGAAGCCTGCAGGTGAGAGATAATAACTCCTCGATTGTGTTCAGCTCGCGGGTCATGAATAATTATAGCTTGGATGCAACCCATGTGTTGCGACGGGTGACGCTCTGCTAAATTGATTAGGTGATTCTGTTTAATATGTATCGGAAAATACGACCAGCTTCAGAGTTCGTATTTTGAAAGTGGAATGTAAATTGAAATCCTATCTACGAGTACTATGATTTTTAATAGCCGTAAGATATGTATGTAAGATATTCATTACTCATAGAACACATTAGCTCGTAGAACACAGAGTCCTAGACGTTCACTGCTGGAGATGGGCCTTCCAGAACTGGAGAATGTGGCCTATACTCGCCACGCTGGCCAGACGGCTTGGCAAGGAAACAATTATTTAAAATGAATATAATATTTTTTTCAGAAATATGGATGTAAATTATTATATGTAATTATATCACAGGCGCGGTGGTGGCTCGGTTGTAAGAACGCGTACCTTAAATCCTACAAAGGCCGGTTCAAACCCACCCGTAGAAATACACTACATTTACAACACCACCGTTCCCGTGCCTCGGAGAGCACGTTAAGCCGTCGGTCCCGGTTCTACTAATACCAACTTGTGGAAGCGTTAATAAATAGTTATACAAAAAAAAAATGACATCATATTCTCGCTAAGCCGTTTACAACACCACCGTTCCCGTGCCTCGGACAGCACGTTAAGCCGTCGGTTCCGGTTCCACTAATACCAACTTGTGGAAGCGTTAATAAATTGTTATACAAAAAAAATGACATCATATTCTCGCTAAGCCGTCTGGCCAGCGTGGCGAGTGTAGGCCAAATTCTCCAGTTCTGGAAGGCCCATCTCCTGCAGTGGAGGTCTAGGACGCTGTGTTCTAGGGGCTGGAATGAATGAATGAAAAATGAAATATCACATGCTTTGCTATTTCTAGC
This sequence comes from Tinea semifulvella, assembly GCA_910589645.1. Lineage (NCBI taxonomy): Eukaryota > Metazoa > Arthropoda > Insecta > Lepidoptera > Tineidae > Tinea > Tinea semifulvella. The sequence continues at coordinate 6,898,913 of OU342604.1, forward strand.
ATACTACTATTTATTAAGTCACATGACTTTGTCGAGCTTGGTGTCTAGGTATTCTTTTGTAGAATAAATCGTCATGATCGTAGAACAGTGACGGATCTGCTATGTTTAAAATTTTCATGGCGGCCATTCAACTGTCATTTCGACTGTTTTTTTGTCCCTTTTTAAGTCTCATAATAAGTGCAAACCTTCTAGATTTCATTTTGGAACCCTTTCTAATATTTGCACTATAAATTACAGACCACAAACAATATAAAACTATATATAAATATATATGCAAAATTATGGGTATTTTTTAAAATCCGACACTGTTCTACGATCATGACGAAATACATTTATTAAGCAGCATTTGTTTGACTCTTAATTTAAACAGTTCATTTAGAAAATGTCACTGCCTCCGTGTTCTAGCGATTTATTCCGTGGATTTAGACTCGGGAGGTACCGGGTTCGATTCCTGGTCGGGACACAAAAATATTTATTAATGTAAATAAATACATTTAATTAATTTTGATATTTCTCGAGTGTGGTACGCTGGAGACATCGACGAGCTTGCTCACTTGTCATGATTGGCTTAAAGTTGGCTAAATGTGAATCCGCATATTTGTTTTTTTTTTTTTAGTGGCAACTCCCTTACTGGAAGCTTATTAAATATCTTTGTTTCCATTGCATGACAATTTCGACTATATTGAGAACTTTTGCCTAAACCCTTTGAGATATAACAAAACAATGTATAGTGTAATTGTGTATCTTATATAGGTCTACAGAAAAGTCCCGAATGGCATATATCTATCACTTAAGGATAACATACTATATTAATTTTAATACTTAAAATATGAGCAATTATAAAGCGGTAATTGGAAAGCACATTTTTTTTTTTTTTTTTTTTTAATAATAGCACGACATGTGACCTTGCTCCCACCGGATGGTAAGTGGCGTGCGAGATCCATGAATGTTAGCAACTGGAATCAGAGACTCATGACTGACATCAGTACCTAATACTATGTCGGCTTGACTGGGCATGACGGCAATTCGAGCCTGATCCCGAAACACTTTACTGGGTTTAAATCGGCAAGAACGATGGATAGGCAAGCTCATCGAAGACTCTAGTGTTTGGTACACGAGAAGTATCACAAATAAAAAAACATATTTTTAAGTTTGGACCAGGAATCGAACCCGGTACTTCCATGGACTTAAACGCTAGAGCACGGAGGTAGATACTTGTAATACAGCTTTTATTGCCATACAGCCCACTAAGTTCTATATTTTTGTTGATTTAGCGGTATTTTTGTCCCCGTGTTTGTCGGCCGTAGGTAATGTGTGTGGACATTTATATGCAGATAGTACGTAACCGCTTTTGTGCAAGATTTATGAGTGTTTGTGTGCTACAATATATTGTTTGTGGAGTGGAAATGCTTTGGAGGCCCATTAAATTATTTTGATGGTTGATAAAGTGGACCCTTTAGATTTAATTGTAGTAGTTGCCATACTCAGTTTATAATATGCAGTGGCCAGTTTTCTTGGTTCTTTTTTATTATATGTTTTATTCTAGCACAGCATGTGACCTTGCGACCATCTGATGGTAAGTCTGACTGGAATTAGACACTTATGATTTACATCAGCTCCATACATTATGCCAGCTTGACTAGATGCTTATTAAAACTTTGTAGTTTAGATAATATTGCATATTTATTACGTAATCATATTTCTCTAATTGAACCTACCTTACGTCTTTAATGTTCTACAATGTCCCTAAGGTTGGCTGTCAGAGAATGTCTTGCGACATTAAGTCCGCCCCTTGTATATATTGAGCAATAAAGTTTTAATCAATAAATAAATTAACGGAATCATACAGTATTTAGTGGAGTACCGGCCTATGGTCGGTCACAAGCCTGAGAAACCATTCTTCTCAACTCTCTTTCCATAGCACATCCCACACACGATGGACCCGGCACAGTGAATCCATGTAATGCTTAGAAATGTGTCTTCTTCACTTATTATTATCTAGTTAAAACGCAGCATAAATCTATGATACAAGTATTTATTTATTTAAATTTTCTAATGCACTTAAAAATAGTACAGAGGCATTATGCCAGTAGGCATTCTTTACCAGCTAACCTTGGGGATCGAGTAAGGTGATAGGCAGTATGAAAAAAACAAGAAATTTAAAATATACAGTTAATAAGTTACTTAACTAATTCTAATATACTACACATTATACCTAAACACATAAACATACATAAACCATACATACAAGTACATCACATACATTATAACTTAAATAAATACACGTTTATTTAAATAGTGTTTTATTCTGTTTCTCCAGGAACGATGTGGTTATTAAACGTTTAAAGACGCTGACAGACGGTGCACGTCTAATGGCCAAGGGCAGCTTATTCCACTGGCGAGCCGCAGATACAGTAAAGGAATCAGTGTATCTGGTTGAGGAATGAGAAGGAAACTTAAGTTGGTTGTTGTAAGAGGAGCGAAGGGCACAGTTGTGCGTATTACAAAGAAATTCGAAGTGGGATTTAAGATGTGAGAACATAGACAGACCTACGAAGCAAGTACCTACTTGTTAGATACATATTATCAATTCCTGTACGAGAGGAAAGTTCATCAAACTTGATAAAACTTGTGCTGTATTTTAATTAGTTATTTCTCTACTTTATCAGAAGTTACAAACTTTATCTTAATATCCAATGAACACGTTTCACTACTCATTACTTGTATATTATTAGATAATTATTCTATCACAACTACAGAACTAAACAGTTGAAGTGAAATAATAATACATTATTTATTGTAGAAAACTAAAAACAAGTGCAGGTACATAGGCGAACCTAATGCCGTAAAGGCATTATTAACTAACCTTTGTGACTGAGTTATGTAATAAGCGGGTGCAAAAGGTTACGAAGAAAATGTTTTTTTATTTTATTTATTATTTATTTAGGTTTACAAACAGTAACACACATATATATAATTACATTTGAATAAACAAAGGAAGAAAAATTTCTAAGCATTCCATGGATTCACCGTGCGGGTGCCGGGTCCATCGTGTGTGAGTAAGAGATGAAAAGAATGGTGTCTCGGGATTGCGACCAACAATAGGCCGGTTTTTTTTGAGGCCTCCTTTTTTTATTGCGCGATAATACGCTCATCATTCTACTTCTCTCCCTACCAAACCTAATACTGTATGATTCCGTTAATGCCGTCTTGGAAGCTCGTTCCGTAAATGTATTGACGGCAGACCTGCTTAGGCCCAATTATTTCAGTAAGTGATGCAAACATTTTGCTGGAACTCCTCTCGCACCAACTTCCACTGCGTAAAGCTGAGTCTAAATAGACTTCCTAAAAGCACCGGCAGTCGAGGCAATGATGTCTATAAAGTGAAATTTGTTATTGAATGTGTCAACCTTTCGGTATATTGGCGATCGTTTAGTGTTAGTGCGGCAGCTTCCTACTGAGAACATCTGAAAGGGTTTTGCTAGATGATCTCTATATATCGAAATAGATAGTTGAAATTATTTATAGAAAACAAAAATTAATTACATAAGTACTATCATGATTACAGCCCCTAGAACACAGCGTCCTAGATCTCCACTGCTGGAGATGGGCCTTCCAGAACATATATCTGGAGAACTTGGCCTACACTCGCCACGCTGGCCAGACGGCTTGGCGAGGATTTGATGTCAATTTTTATGACAATTTATTAACGATTCCACAAGTTGGTATTAGTGGAACCGGGACCGACGGCTTAACGTGCTCTCCGAGGCACGGGAACGGTGGTGTTGTAAATCTATGACAAATGTACGTAAGAAAAGTGTATTTCTCATTGGTACATGTCGGGGGGGTTTACCGACCTTTGTAGGATTTAAGGAACGCGCTCTTTCAACCGAGCCACCACCGCGCCTATAAGTACTATACTTATATTTAATATTTAATTTATTCGATAAAAATATTTACAACATATAAAATAAAATAAATATTAATATTAAGGATAGGGATATAAGTCCCGTCCGCGTGGAATGGTGGCAAGAACGCTGGCTGCATTTGCCAGCTGAATTGCAATACTGATTCTCTGAGAGAAGAAAGAGCCAGGCCTCTTGTCACCGGAGGAGAAGACAAGACGCGGTGTTATGTCTTTTAAAAGCTTTTAACTATACTTATACATAAATAAATGTCATACTCAAATAAATATATATCTAAATATAAAATACGTATCTTAATATATAAAACAAAGTCAGGTTTGTTAGAACTCGAGAATGGCTGGACCGATTTACATGGTTTTTGATTTGTTGGATTTGTCTCCGTCCCCAATAACAGAATAACTATTAATAATATTGGAAAATTGTCAAAAAAATAAAATAAACGAAATAACATATTCCCATACAAAATTTCAGAAATGTAATATAGCTTATAGATAAATATATAATAAATGACAAATAAACAAATGGTTTAATTTAAAAAAAATAACAACTGTCATTTCGATTGGTCTCACTTTAACGTCGCGAAATTGTCTGTGATTGTTTTGTGTGATTATTATTATTATTAATAATAACATTCATTGACTGTCGGTACGAAGTTCGCTGGATCAGCTAGTATATAAGTGAGTTATGGCGAATTATTCTGTTTATGAAGTAAGTATTTGTAGAACTTATCTTTGAATATTTTAAGAGATGGTGTTTGTCTGATAATTATAGGAAGTATGTTCCACTGGCGAGTTGCAGATACTGTAAAGAAATCTGAATATCTGCTGAAAGAGTGGGGAGGGATTTTAATTTAATTTATTTAAGTATTAAAGGATAACTAACGACTAATAACAAATTTGGAAAAAATAAATGGAAACATAAAGGGTCATTTAGAAGTTACCGCAAATGGAATTTAAGTAGGTTATTATGGGAAGAACGAAGTAAAAGGCTGTGACAGTCACATAGGAATTGGAAATGATATTTAAGTTAAGGGCTGCCACTTGGCATTCTGAAAACAGCCTGTGTCTTAGAAAAATACTCACTTCACCTTCACAAAAAGCAAGACGAGTCCACATAACTTCTGTAAATTGGGATAATATTGTAGGTATATTTGTTTATCATATATTATATGTAGGTACTTGTGTTATTATATATTAATGTATAAGTGTATAAATAAGTTTGCTTTAGTTATTAGAAATAAGTTAAATTTAAATATTTTTTGAATTCCATTAAAATTTGTGATGTTATGCACCTACAATCCCTAGTTCCACAAAGTACAAAGGGGTCCTCCGCTAGACATTGTATGACGGCCAAAGATTCGGGACAACGAGAGCAGTAAGCACATAAGGTAGGTTATTAGGTAGGCTGATATAATCGACGTCATTTTTAACTTTAATAGTTACAATTACAGATACTTCGTTTTGGTATATTTAATTGCTGCACAAGGACATCTGACCCTCGCGAACCCGTCTTGCCAGAGTGGCAAGTCTAGTCCGAATTCTCCAGAAATTTTTGATAGACCCATCTCTGATAGTGCAGGTATAAGACTATGTTTTCTAAGGGATGTGATGATGAAGATGATCTTTAGCAATTCACAGTCTCCAAGAATTTCTAATAAATTTGTCTTTTTCTATAAATCAACTTAAATGAAAACTCTATGTTGTTATTCTATGAAAAAAAAAACGGATTTAACCAAGTTGAAAGTTTCCGAAATCCCAATCAGTTTGCAAAGCAATGTTAAAGTTTTCGTCGGTCTGTTTACTAAGCGTCCCTTGCCAAAGGAGGTTAGGTTAGCCAAGTAATTGTCTCATGAAATTGGCTTTGGTTAAAAACCATTATTATTTTTTCCGTCAAATAAATTTATAGAAGCTTGAGTGGCCAAAAAACACGCTTAATTTGAGACATCTTTACTATGAACCCATCATGACTACAATATATTCGCGATAGCAAAAAAAAAAATGTAAACAAGGTAGGTTAATAATATATTTTTGATGAAAACACAAATGGCGTCAAAAACTGTAAAACATTTCTGTGTACTTAATAATAATTAATCGAATGTGAATAAATATATATTTACGTTATAAATTTGCTACATCTGAATAATAAATAAAATATTAAAGTATTTTTAAATGTTTTACTTTTTCTGTATGTTGACTAAGAATTTTAAAAAACAATGCTCTTTCATCTTTACTTGTTATTGTTATGATGACATTTTGCGGTGAACTGAGTAATGTTAAAATGTTACGCCGCAATATTTGTGTTTTAAATCGGTCGGGTATCTCTGCCATACATAATCTCAAAGTCTCGCTGTTCTTTTAACTCTAAACTACGATATTAAATTGTTTTGTGTTATGGCATTATTGCTATAATAAATTGAGACCAAATCCATATTTATAGACAATATTAAATTCGAAATAATAATATAAATTGGTACCTTATATTATTTAACAAATAGTTTCAGAACCACTTGTTTTCTTGTTATGATAATATTTTTTACTATCTTGAATAAGGTATAGTAACAATTGTATAGCAGCGTCGCGCTGAACGAGTGGGGAGAACCGGCCAATCAGATTCGTGTTCACGCAACCGTATTTTCTTGATAACAACATCGCCTATGGTCTATAGATATGGCTATATTATCATGGCTTAAAAATCTGTATCAAATGTTGTGTAAAATCAAAATAAAGTGCGCGGCAGTTCAATCGAATGTTAGAGAGTGCTGACAGTTTTCTTCGATTGAAGAGGCGTCGTGCATCATTAGTGCTTAAACATAGTATAAACGCCAAGATTTTTGGAAGACCAAGAATTGGCATTTGCACCATGATAATGCCCCCGCGCACTAGCAACTAGGAACTCTCTAATGATGCCGCCACTGTAATCCCCCGTTCTGGCCAACTATCATAGTTTCCTGTTCCCAAAACTGAAGGAGACTATGAAAGGACTACGCTAGGCCACAATTAAAGTGATAAAGATGATATCGAAGGAGAAACTGAACAAGATCACATGATAATATTTTAGGAAGTCCTCGAAGAAAGGATATGGAATTGAACACTTTTTGAAAAAACTTAGTTTTATTTATTAGTAAATAGTAGGTAAGTAGTAAACGCAAAGTAAAGTATCATTACGACCGTATTTCTTCCGGGGTGGTCTAAACTTAACGATTTTCAAGATTAACATCATGACAAGTGGCAAGCTCGTTGATGTATGCAGCGTACCAAACTCGAGAAATATCACAAATAAATCATTGTGTACCGACCAGGAATCGAGCCCAGTACCTCCGAGTCTAAATCCACGGACTTAACCGCTAGACCACGGAGGCACTTAAGGTCAAGGTAAGGAGTACAAGTTATCCCAACTATTCTACACGCGGCCCATGTTTGACTGCCAGTTGCCAACTATTTATCAAGAACCTTACACAAAAAGGAACGCTGGTATAGACTTGAGAATTTTAAGATTACTCATATATAAAATACATATCTTCACGCCATATCCCTTATGGGGTAGGCAGAGACAATAGAGCGCCACTTGACACGATCACGACATACCTCTTTCGCTTCGTCGACATTCATTAACCTCTTCATACATGCCCTTTTGTTACAAATGCATTTAATGCACCTTCAGCTAGTGGTTTATTTATTTGATCGTGATACGTGAATGTGTATGTACCTTAAATCCTACAAAGCTCGGTTCAAACCCACTCGGCATGTACCAATGAGAAATACACTTTTCTTACGTACATTTGTCATAGATTTACAACACCACCGTTCCCGTACCTCGGAGAGCACGTTAAGCCGTCGGTCCCGGTTCCACTAATACCAACTTGTAGAATCGTCAATAAATTGTCATTAAAAATTGATATCATATCCTCGCCAAGCGTGGCGAGTGTTGGCCTACAAGCCTCCAGTTCTGGAAGGCCCATCTCCAGCAGTGGAGGTCTAGGACGCTGTGTTCTAGGGGCTGTAATGTAATGGATATGTGAATATCGGTAAGCCAGAGCTTCTTTTACCCACAACTTTCGCATTATATATCTGATTCGTCAATCTTTCTTCGCTCATTCTTTCAACATGTCCGAACCATCGTAGCATGCCTTTGCCTATTTTTGTTCCTATGTCAAATCAAATCAAATAATTTATGCAGGAAATAGGCAATATTTTTAGCACTTTTACATGTCATAACAGTTTTATTACATTTTATATATACAATTTTATTTAATTTACATAATGTATACATTATAATATTTGCTAGTGATCAAAACAAAAACATAATATCAGCTGAACAACTCCATAATTGGTAATGGATTTAAAATTACTGGTCAGGAACAGTAGAAACCGCCTCGTCAAATTATAAGTAATCTATTTATTGAAATAATAATAAATAGCAGCTGTAAATTGGCATTGTCATACTTAATACTATTATATTATTATAATTTATAATACCAAAGACCTTACAGTAATAATGAAGAAAAAAAAATGTTATACATAGGTACATTAAAAATATAAATAACAGATTTAATTTAAAAAATAATAATACTAAAATAATAAAAAATATAAAAAATCTCATGATTACTTAAGCTAAATTTATAATGTCAATTACATTAAATTAAGAATTAAATTGAAAGAAGAGTGAACGCGGGAAATAGTGTTAACGGTGCCCTGGGGTCACTGATCGGCAGTCGAAATGTCAGTGACAAAGCTCGGCTCGCCATACACAATGCCATGTTGGTACCAATACTGATGTATGGAAGCGAAACGTGGATATGTCAGAATACGCAAGAGAGTAGGGTTAATGCAGTAGAAATGCGGTCTTTGCGGCGGATATGTGGCGTCACTTTGGCGGACCGCATACGTAACGTCGAAATACGGAAAAGGGTTGGTATGAAGGAAAGCATAGGGACAAAAATAAGGAAAAGCATGCTACGATCGTTCGGGCATGTTGAAAGGATGAGCGATGAAAGATTGACGAACCAGATATATAATGCGAAAGTTGTGGGTAAAAGAGGCCCTGGCAGACCGAGACTCACATATCACGATCAAATGAATAAAACACTGACTGAAGGTGCATTAAAAAGTCTTCGTAACCAAAGGGCATGTATGAAGAGGTTAATGAATGTCGACGAAGCGAAAGAGGTATGTCGTGATCGTGTCAAATGGCGCTCAGTTGTCTCTGCCTACCCCGCAAGTGATCTGGCGTGAAGATATGTATGTATAAAAATTAAAAATAACATATATATTTTGCTGCTGTAAATGGGCGTTAATTACTACTATAAATTAATCTACATACTAATTTTATAATAATTGCTAATATGCTTTTTTTATACCTACCCGAATATGAAATCAAGGGTTTTTTCTACTAAAATTGTAATCTCGTTAGAATAAAATATCTAAATATGCATATATAATTGTGAATTACAATTTAGCCCAAATCCCCAAACAAAATGAATGATGTTGTAATCTCAACTAGCTAGAAAACAGAGACAGTAGGTAAGTAGTGAGTAGGTATTTTAATAAAATGAAGTATCAAAGATGACTTGCATTTTACTATTTAATTATTTGAAATGTCGGAATAATAAATATTATAGTGCGCTTTATTTAAAGAAACAACCGTCTTATTAAAGATTTCATGTTTTAATTTAATAAGGTGCATTTTCTCCTGTTTGTTGAGACTATTTAAATAAATGAAGTTACTCATGATACTTATAAAAGTATCATCACGACCGTTTCCCTTTCGGGATGGTCAGAAACCACGCTTATAAATAAGCAGATTCACACTTAGTTAACTGTACTATAGGCCAATCATGACAAGTGGCAAGCTCGTCGATGTCTTCAGCGTACCAAACTCGAGAAATATCACAAATAAATTAAATATTAATTAAATGTATTTATTTACATTAATTAATATTTTTGTGTCCCGATTAGGAATCGAACCCGGTACCTCCGAGTCTAAATCCACGGACTTAACCACCACGGAGGCAGTTGCATGATGCTTATAGTACAGTTATAAAAAATAGTTAATTTAAAAAAACGAATGAAAAACATGATTCGTAAAATAACATCTTGAATTAAAAACTGTAAAGAAATAAATAACAACTAAAAATGAGAAAAAAACAAGTCCAAGGGTGCCGTCACCAAGAAGTTTGATAATCGCTTAAACAACACCATTGAAATAATTTTATACCTGATGGTAAACCTATTTTTTTATTGCACCTACGAGTACCACCTATCCTGTCTAGATGTTCTAAAGGTTTGGCTGTCATAGAATGCTAGGCATTTAGTCCGCCTTTGTACATAGTGCAATAAATTACCAATTAATAAAAATAAAAAATAAACGCGCAATGTCCAATAATCTCAGCAACTGGAATCAGACACTTAAGACTGACATTATTCCCTAACACTATGCCAGATTGATTGGGCATGACGACAATTCGCCTGATCCCGAAACGTGTAGATACACTTTACGGGGTTTATCAGCACGAACGGTGGATACTTCCCCGGCCCGGCAGACTGAGCAAATTACCACCATCAGTCCGCCTACCACCAATTTATATTAATACATGCATATATAATTTTATTCATACATATATAGGCTGATAAAAAAAATATTTTTTCCGTCAAATTTTAAGGATCATATACTGGCTTTCTCGATTCGCAGCAAAAGTTGGAATAGACGAGTCTGACAGCAGTCATCATCAGGTATGAATGGGTTGATATTACTGCGGACTCGGCTCGCTTCCGGACAGTTTTGAAAAATGACCCTCAACTCTTCCGAACTCACAGCACCCGCTTCACAGAGCAATGAGATAACACAGGCGTTTTAAAATAAACAGGCAAAAATGAGTCACATTTTTTGGTCACAAATAAAACAAAAGTCGGTTGCATTTGTACGCTTTGAAGATAAATTCAGGTACGAATGTTATTTTTTGGTTTATCGTTTTGCTTTAATTTTGTATTTAGAAAAATGTTATGATTATTTTTTTGTGCTTGCAGGAGATTTCAAATGTGTATTATCCTCCTCCTCTTTGCATCGTTTTCCACATTGCTAAGGGTCACTATAGGATTACTTTATCCCGGATAATTCTGCGCCATTCGAGTCTGCACACGGCGGCGTGCAGTACCTTGTGAACTGCCGTGTTGAGTGTGGTGCGAATCTGGTCAGACCACCGTAACGAGCTTCGGCCACGGGGTATCTTGCCTTAAATTTTGTCCGTGATCATTAGCCTTTCAAGATTAGCCGAACTTTCAACAAGATTCTCCGCGCTGTCCACGGAGTATCCAGAGTTCGGCAGCATATAAGAATTTGTAAAATACGAGACTGCGAAAAAGTCTTGTTATGGTCCTGATAGTAATATTACGATCCGACGTTATTATTATTATTCGGCGTATTTCCGTTTTACACAAAGCAGTGATAGACATACTGGAGCCCAGGCATGTGAATTCAGTAACGTGTTCTAGATTAAGTGCCATTCACTACTTCAGTTTCTTGATGCAGTCCACTGCCTTCTTCTGTTTGTTAATCTGAAGACCCACATCATTACTTTTACGCTCCATGCGATTTATTAGACTCCTCAATTCTTATTTATTTATTTTATTTATTTATTTAGAAGAAATTACAGACATTAAGGTTGATAGTACATAGTATAAATATGACTAAATTAATAAGCTTAACCTAATTCCATTTACATTTCTTACTAAGATCTAATACACAAAAATATAGAACAAATTACAAAAAGAAATAATTAAATTATATTAAAAGAACGGAAGAATATAAAACTAACATGAAGTAAAAGGAATATAATTATTGGAAAAAAATGCAAACGTTACGGTGTTATGAAATAGGTTTACCAGCTTAATTAGATACACACACATCGGATTACTCGCACTTGTAATAAAAAATAATAATAACTATTGTTTTATATTGCTCTCAGCGATTGCGTCAATCAGGCAAGATTTAAAAACTGCTTGCGATGTTTAGATGCAGCCAAAAGTTTGGTGTCGTCAGCGTAGCGTAGGTTTGTAATTGATTTACCACCTACACCCGCTCCCCCTTTCTGGTCCTCCAAAGTATATATTTGATGGTACAGAGACTATTTCCGAAGATTTTTTACTTGTAATGCACAATAAAGAAGTATACTATACCATCTCTATTTCACAATCTTCTCTATGAAAACCAGCCATTCGAGATAACACACAGATGAACTTCAATTTGTCAAGTTATCGAAAGCTGTAGAGACCATTGCAATAATATTGAAACTATCATAATTGAAAATATTTGGACTTTGGTCTAGCCAACCGTAGAATTAGACGCGGATGTACCGGGTGAAGTCTCTGGTCGGGAGCTTTCCACTTGTCATGATGGTCCTAGGGTTATCATCTGACAGGATAAATCCGGTATTGACCGGATTTTAAGCACTCAGACCGGACTTTGCCAGGATTCGCCGCGCAACGAGTGCAATTAGCTAAATTTTAAGAATTATTTATTAAATAAAAATAAAAATCATATATATCAGACATTTGTTCATAGTGTTATATTCAATGACTTAAAACTATGTTAGTAACAATACAAAATAGCAATAATAATAAATGTCCACTGCTTGGAAAATGTCTAGCGTGTGCCACCTCGGGCTAGGGTGGGTCAGTATAATTGCCAGACATCCGCCAAGCAATACCCATAAATCCCTGCAAAAAATCAAATAATAATACATATTTATGTACGACAATGGGCTTTTAACCCACTGTTGCACATAGCGGGAGTCAACCCTATCAGCAATAACATTTAGGAGGCTGTCGGTACTGGAGCGCAACCTGCAGAGCCTCTTTCGTAGGATGGTATGAAAGCCATCAACATAAGCATCAGCAAACATGCCCGATGCTCTACAGGAGCGGGGCAGCCCCAACAGCACCCTGAATGCATTGTTATACTGGCCTCGCAGGGCACTGAATGATTTTTGGGTGGATGATGTGCAGTAAGCCCTGAATAGATATTTTAAGTTAAAGATTTAAAGATTAAAGTAAAAGTCACTGGACAAAGGAAAGAAACAGATTGTCAGTTGACTCTGTTCGAGCATGTCATTTGTTAAAAAATGCCTAACCGGTATTAAACTTGCCTATGTACACAAATTTTTAGTTTTTGTGCAATAAAGTATTTAAATAAATAAAATAAATATTACTTACTGACACAATACAAATTTGAAAATATGAGTTGTAAAGAATTTAACCAAGAAATTAGTGGAAAACCGTCATTATTCTAAGGGATAACCACACTTTTCGAAAGTTGTTGCCAGTCGGCAAAAATACAAGTTTAAATAATGGTATATTACAGAAATATATATTAATCTATGATATTACGTAGGTAACTCTTTCTTTAAGCCATTTCGTAAAGAGATATTTTGTATTAAAATGTAAATTATAATCAGCCTATTTTATTTTCCGCTGAAATTAGTTTTTTTTCTCCAAAAATCAGGACTTATAACTCCTTGTATCCGGCTCTGTTAAACCTAGATAGTGTAGCGACATAGATCGATAGTGGCCAAGGATTAACGTTTTTGTCTGCAATCGGCATCCTTTGCCTAGCACAATTTTTAAGAAAACAACTGTCAGACCCTCCCTTATATAATTGTAAACTCAATTCTCTTACTATGTTAACTTCATTTTACTTAATATGTTACCTTTCATTGCTTAAAGTCTGTAGTTTTATTTCAATATCACGCCTAACGTGACAATGGTCCTACAGTAAAGTTGTCTAAATATGAATCTGCTTCTTTAAAAGCGTTGTGTGGGCCTTATTCTAGACAACACAATTAAAATAAAAACATACAATAAAATAGTGGTATGTTGTAATAAGAATGTATAGTGTTAGAGCGTGGACGCTTAAAGCAGAGGGCCTATCACCCAAGTCCAAGCTCTGATCAAATATATAAACCCTAACACCTGTCTTCTAAGACGTTTACCCAATGGCTCCTCCATTCAACGATTCCGTCCAGCTATCAAACAAAATGAAGCCAGTGTAATTGTGACGACAAAAAATAAAAATGGCGTTGAATGTAGCAGCTTCCTTCAAAATTAAATTTGTACAATCTGCTCCATTTTAACTTTAATCGCAATGATTACAGATACTTTATTTTCAGCACAGTTTGAGTTGAGCAGTTGACGAGACGTCTAAGAATATGGGTGTAAGACAGTGAGGGAATGGGGAAGATGGTATTCAAGTCCAGGTGCGCAGGCTCACGCGACTGTGCCTAGAGGAGGCAGGCGGCTACGTGTCTTGACCAACGTGATGGATCCTAACAGAGGTCGGGCAGGGACTCTAGTTGGTGGATATCTATCGAGCAGACTCACAAACTGTCTTGGGCAACTGTGTAGGAAATGAGACAAACAACGTAAAGTTCCAATATGGATTATTTACATATTTATAGTTCCTTAAATACTAAATTACATTTACAGCGATAGCACAGATCTACATATATTAATTCCTACTACATTTATACATATTTTTAGTAAAATTTGCTATCTCAATAATTGTAACGGTTGTGACTTTGAAACAAGAACACGAGGCATGTTTAGTGAGCTAAACAGTAGTATTTTTGCGAAATTGCATACTTTACTACTATAAATAGACCTAACTTTAATTCAGAAAAGACCCGAGATCAGCAGATGCACCCGTGATTGCTATTCGTTCCCTTATCACCGTGTTAAAAACCATAAAAATTACCAAAGATTTACGACACATTACACTGTATATGCGGAAAGTTGTCTAAACCCTAATAAAGTTTATGTACACCCAACTTTCATATCTGAAGCCGTTATTATCTTTCAAAATATGGATGAGATACTTTCTCGTAAACCAAATGTGAGTTTAACGAGTTTGGCGTCTAATATTCGAAGCGGATCTGATCAAAATATTCCCACCGTAGACGAATATTAATAGACAAAACCCAGAAACGTAGAGCTTTCTGTACTTGCACCACCGCAACCATAACATCTACAAAATATGGGGGTACGCCAATGCCCCGGTCAAATCGAGCAAAAATGAAGCACGGCCACACAATCCTTTTCTCGAAACAGTTCAGTAGCCCTATTCTGTTAAAAAAATTAAAGTATCATTACGACCGTTTCCCTTTCGGGGTGGTCAGAAAAGTTTAGATTCAAGCTCTGTTCACAGCAATATGTGTAACTGAGAAGGCTTAAATGTTTATTTTTTTCTAACAAATAATAAACAGTTTGGCTGATCTATTATATATTGGTCTATGGTTTAAAATATATTTGTCATGGCTTAAACGAATCAATGTTATTAAATTTTGGAATTCTATAACTCATATAAAATTATATATTGCAATTTGGTATTCTGCGTCGTACCTGCTCTGCTGATAACATAAAACTGATCTGACTGAAGAGAATTTGGTTACAATTTAGTACAGTTATAAGAAAACAAATATGTTATTTTCTGATTTAATACCCTTAGTACATCGACGACTGCTCCACATTTTTTTATCGGACCACAGTGTTTGTAGACTTAACTTAAATTAACTGACATTTACATTTATATTTTTATAATTGTGTCTGTCTTAGCTTATAGTATGACAATGCCTATATACAGCAGCTATTATCTTAACTGACATTTATATTTTTATAATTGTGTCTGTATTAGGTTATAGTGTGACAATGCCTATCTATAGCAGCTATAATGTTAAGCGTTATTCTGTCTTTATAATTTTGTTATTTTTAATATTATATTGTTTCTCTTCCCATATGATGGTTATCATGTACTGGTCCATATACACCAATATGTACTATAAAATTATATTGTTTTATATTAATAGTGTAAAAGTGCAGAATACATCTCTTTTGTCCTATGCCTACTTGCAAAATAAACGAATGGGGTGTATCACTAACTTTTTATCACGGTAGATGGCGCATGATAGATGGTACCTAATATAACTGTCAGTTGCATAGATTTTATTTTATTTTTATTACGAATTTTATTATTTTCTGGATATTATGCCGAATGAGCAGCTTTTAAGTGTAGAAATCGAGATTTTCAAACGAAATCAAAGATATGGTGATCTCAAAATTGCCGTTCTATTAATTAAACCTTTTTTCTTTTTAAAGACTGTGTTCGCTTTCTCAATTCGTGTAACGTTAATTTAAAATTATTTTTTCTGTTATAAAAATAAAAATTCACACGAACATTTTAAAAATGATGCGACATAGGTGTAAAACTAGGTACCATTGCCGCTAGCGACATCTACAAAAAGCTTTGCCTGATACACTCCATTGAATTGAATTGAGACGAATGTTTTCAACCAATGCGTTCTTCCAGTATTGTCGAATGGAGAAGAGACGTGGACACAAACAGTACTGGGTATTGCTTTGATGAATAAAGTCAGAGACGTGGAGATCCGTTAGAGAACCGACATAGCCTTCAAAATAACTAAGCTGAATTGGCAATGGGCCGGATACGTCTGTCGCAGAATCAAGGTCCGTTGGAGTACTGGAGTGGAGATTATGTACGGGAAGACGAAAAGTCGGACAACCCCCCGCCAGATGTACGAATGACCTGATGTGGGGGAGATTTCTAACTTCGCGGAGTTAGTAGTTGAGTGGGCTATATATAGTTGAGGGGGTTTGATGACGACCCAGCTCCGTGAAGTCCAAAGAAAGAGGATGATGCGAAAATCTGTTCAGGCGACGAATAGGGATAATCTTCTGTCGGTGTAATAATTTTTCAGTTACATTCTAAGTCGTGAAATACATTTTAATCCCTTCCTCCATTTTCTCAACGAGTGTTCTTCAGACAATCATTCATAACTGAAAAAAAATAGTGGAAAATATAATCTTGATTACTAATCTTTGCTTTGTCTAATAGTTTGCTTTCGTAATGGGTTCCGTAACTGTAAGTGTGTGTAGTGTGGATCTTGAAAGACCAATGTATGGCGCTTCAGCAACGCATTCTTTTGCCTTCAACTTTGCGAGCAATGCTTTTTCAGATCGCTTGATCATTTAAATTCATTAGAACTCAAATTTCCCCTATACAGTGAACTACGAGTATCTACTAATCATTATTTTGTTTTCTCATTGAGAGCATTCGAATATGTAAATAGGACGAAATTGAAAGCTTTAGATTTGAAATGTAAAGGATATTATACACGACATACAGATAACATTGACTTAAAATGAAGGATTGGGCATTATATACAACTTTTTGATGCAAATCATTGGTTTTAGGCAGGTGAATGCTCTGCTGTACATATGATAAAAGTAAAAGATCTATCACTGTATTTAACCCATTTTATATTTATAAAATAATCATCAAAGGCAGGTTTTAATGCCACATTATTGGATAATTGGTTATAAATAGTATTACATTTATTTATTTGTATATATATTTTTATTGTATGTATAGTTTATAGTATATTTTATATACATTAGTGTATGTATTTGTATGTAGTATTAGTATGTAAACTCGTATATGTATATATAATTTATTGTATTACTGTCATATAACGCTTTTGTACTTTGTGCAATAAAGATTTAAATAAATAAATATTTTTAATAAAAAAATATTAAAATACTTATTTTAATGGTGCTAAAAATAGAAATGTATAAATTAAAGATTCATAGGCTGCAGTGGCAGTGGGCCGGAGACCATGTTAAAACCGACGAGCGATAAAGTTTGAGCGATGTCAGGTTTAAGGGCTCATTAGAGTGGAGACCACGAATAAGAATGATGTAACTAGGATCGCTGGTGGAGTGGGATAAAGGTAGCATGAGATCGCCTGCAATGCGAGCCTTGACCCTATTTCCAGCAGTGGATTAAGGCAGACTAATGATGATATTTCTTCGCGTGTGACCAATGTAACTTTTTCTAGTCGCCGTTTCTAATATTAATTTGTAATGAAAATGGGTCCTTAGGTATAAGTCAATGTGACGTACAGATTTAGGGTTTCAATTTGTCGAAGTGAAAGACTCTGTGGCTCTCTTTGTGGAAAGGAAAATCGGCATGTATAGCACCACAACGACTTTAAATCTAAGGACACAATACATACAAGTTTATGGTTGGCAAAAGACGGCCCCAAAAATGATGAAAAATTAACAAATTACTCTATTAAACAGCTTATTAACATTGCTATATATTTGAAACTGCCTCCGTGGCCTAGCGGTTAAGTATATAGATTTAGACTCGGAGGTACCGGGTTCGATTCCTGTTCGGGAAACAATCATATTTATTAATTTAAATAAATAAACTTAATTAATATTTAATTTATTTGTGACATTTCTCGAGTTTGGTACGCTAGAGATATCGACAAGCTTGTCACTTGTCATGATTGGCCTATAGTAAAGTTGGCTAATAGTAAATCCGCTTATTTATAAGCGTGGTATCTGACCACCCCGGAAGGGAAACGGTCCTGATGACACTTTACTTTTTTTACTATATTTTACGAATTTACTAAGGATTTCTCAGTATTTGAAATGGTTTTCCAAAATTTTGTAGGAAGCGACAAACACATGGCACGTGATGTGAAAACGAGACGAGGTTCATGATTTCTTTGACGCTTTCAATGTTTTAGGACTAACTTGCGATGTTTACTATCACTATTTCTCAATTTAAGATAACTTTTAGCAACCTTTTTCTCTTTAACTAAAGTTTTATTTGATTGTCGGCTTTTGGCTGCTCCCGGGCAATCTATCTAAATTCTTACATACCTACATATATATCTTGACGTCAAATCCCTTGCGGGGTAGGCAGAGACAATTGAGCGCCACTTGTCACGATCTCGACATACCTCTTTCGCTTCTTCGACACTCATCACCCTCTTCATACATGCCCTTTTGTTTTTGATGGCTTTTTATTGCACCTTCGGCTATTGTTTTATTTATTTGATCGTGGTAGTGAGTCTTGGTCGCCAGGGCATCTTTTACCCACAACTTTCGCATTATATATCTGGTTCGTCAATCTCTCTTCACTCATCCTTTCGACATGCCCGAACCATCGGAGCATTCCTTCTTTATTTTTATGCTTTCTTTCATACCTACCCGTTTGCGTATGCGATCCGTCAAGGTGACGCCACATATCCGATGCAGCGACCTCATTTCTACAGCATTAACTCTACTCTCATGCGTATTCTGACATACCCACGTCTCACTTCCTTACATAAGTGTTGGTACCAGCATGGCATTGTGTATGGCGAGTCGAGCTTCGTCACTGACATTTCCACTGGCGATCAGTGACCCCAGGGCACCGTTAACACTATTTCCCTCGTTCACTCTTCTTTCAATATCCCTATTATGCTTACCATCCGCAGTGAAAACACTGCCCAGATATATAATTTCATTTACTTGTTCTAGATTGTTATCATCAATCTTTATCGTCACGGTTGTCATCCTTTTTATTTCAAATACTGGGTTTTCTCGCATTCAATTTTTATTATTATTTTATTCAAGTCCTTTTTCTGCAAATCCCTCTTTCATTTCTGTGACTAGTGGTTGCAGTTGTTTTTCGGACGATGCCATAAGAACAGCATCATCTGCATAAAGCAGGCAGTTCACCACTAGATCATTCATCATTATCCCACAGTCACTCTCCCTCACTCTTTTTAGGCATTCGTCGAGATATAGAGTGAATAATCTGGCGGAAAGCACACAGCCCTGTTTGACGCCCATTTGGGATTCAAAGCAAGGAGACATACTTCCTTTCACCCGCACACAACCTTTACAGCCCTTATACAGGGACTGCACAGCTTGTAGCAGTTTGTCATCAACTCCATACTCCGGCAATATGTCCCAAAGTTTCTTTCTTACAACTCTATCAAAAGCCTTCTCCAAATCCACAAAGGCACAGAAAACCTTCTGGTTTATGGCCAAAAACTTCTCTGTGATATTGCGGAGCGAGAAGACTTGGTCAGTGCATCCTCTTCCAGGTCTCCAAGCCTTCAGTCTTCTCTTCCAGGCGTTTCACGAGAATCTTGCCATACATCTTGCTCGCCAAACTAATTAAACTAATCGCTCGGTAGTTGGCACAGTCCAATTCTTATAGATGAATTTTGAGGTAAATTTATAAATTTTATTTTTCATTACAGCTCCTAGAACACAGCGTTCTAGACCTCCACTTTTGTGCCTTTCAGAATATATATCTGGAGAATTTGGCCCACACTCGCCACGCTGGACAGACGGGTTGGCGAGGATCTTTATAATATCAATCTATATTATAGGACTAAGACGACCACGTACAGGACGACGAACTGCCAGATGAATGATCTAATGGGGGTTGAATTAGGGTTGCAAACGATGGTGTGCAGTGGCGAGTCTTCGGGACGCCTATAACCAGCAGTCATATCATTAAGGACTCATAACTTATGCCATACCAATGCCGATTGCTGTAGGCTGTAGAATTCGAATAACCATCGAATCTATGTGACATTTATTGGTAATCACAAACATGACTGAAATGTTAAGCTATAATAGCTTTTATATCCAAATATATAAGGGTCATTATCGCTTGGAAAAGACGACAAATGTTATCGGATATCTCAAGTGAAGTGTGGGTCTGTTGATTCAAAGTGTCACACGTTGTTACTGATGTTCCTAGTTGTTCGTTAGGCGATTGCTATACTTCATTGAATTTAAGTTATTCAGTGATAAACTTAAAGCTCTAGCATTATTTAGCAAGTGAAGAAGATTTTTACAAGGTAAAATATGTCAAAAATGACCTGAGTAATTTGATAGATTACATTTCAAAGTACATTCAGACTTGAAATGTATTGTATTTAAATATGCACGTATTTTATTTATTATCATCATAGATGTTTAAACCATATACTTACCTACGTAACCATATATATATATTTATTGATTTTACTTATTATATTATTTTAATCTTTTTGGGTAATTTTTCTTACTCTGCACCCATAATATTCTTCTCTCACTCTCCCAAAGGTTAGCTGGTAGAGAATACCTTTATGGTATTATGTACCTACATGTTTTTATATTTTATATTATTATAAAATATTAATTTTATTATTATTATTATTATTGAGCGAGCGAGAGAGTTAAACCACCTTAAACATAGTTTAATAACATAAATAAATAAAATGTTAATTTTAAATAAAATACTGTTTAGGTTTAATATTCCCGTTCCATGAAAAGGGCTGTAAGCTATAGGTCTGTAGAAGCAAAAACATGTTAAACTCTATCGACCATCGAAGATTAAGTTAAGTCTCAACAAGCTGTCGTCGCTAAGCGCGAGATCAAAGGATACCTACCGCCGCTGAGCAGCTCTTACAATAACTTGAGTTGATCGAATCTATTTATAAAGGAAAGGCCACATAGCCAGGAATCGGCATTTCGCTAGGTGGTAGGCGGACTGATGGTGGTAATTTGCCCAGTCTGCCGGGGCTATAGTGCCGTTAAACCCAGTAAAGTGTATCCACACGTTTCGGGATCAGGCTCGAATTGCCGTCATACCCAGTCAAGCCGACACAGTGTTAGGGACTGATGTCAGTCATGAGTCTCTGATTCTAGTTGCTAACATTCATGGACCTCGCACGCCACTTACCATCAGGTGGGCGCAAGGTCACATGTCGTACTAGTATTAAAAAAATAAAGTTTCTAAGAAATTACAATGATAAAACAATCAACTCAAGATCCCTCCTCACACTTTCAGCAGATATTCAGATTCTTTCACAGTCTCCGCTGCTCGTGAGTGGAACAAACTTCCTCTGGTCATCAGACGGGCGCCGTCAATAAATATATTTTAAAATCTCCTCGTTTCGTAAATAAACAAAATAATCCGACTACTACCTGATATCTACTATCTCGTATTTCTGTCTCTTTTTATTTGTTGTGTAAATTATGAGTATTTTTTCCTTCATTCTTACATTTCATTAATTTCATTACAGCCCCTAGAACACAGTGTCCTAGACCTCCACTGCTGAAAATGGGCCTTCCAGAACATATATCTGGAGAATTTAGCCTACACTCCCCACGCTGGCCAGACGGCTTGGCGAGGATATGATGTTGATGATGAAGTTGGTATTAGTGAAACTGAGACGGCTTAACGTGCTCTCCGAGGCACGGGAACGGTGGTGTTGTAAATCTATGACAAATGTATGTGAGAAGAGTGTATTTCTCATTGGTACATTGTCGGGGAGGTTCGAACCGAACTTTGAAGGATTTTAAGGAACGTGTTCTTACAATGGAGCCACCACCGCGCCTTTTAGTATTACCTACTATAAAATCGATGTATATTTCTAGAGTTAAGTAAACAAAAAGTGGTTTTTGATCACCCCACAAAGAATTCATCATCTAAGAACACACAATTTGGCCTACAGTCGCCACGCTGGCTAGATGGCTTGGCAAGGGATTGATGTAAATTTTAATAAGAATTCCACAATAATTCCACAATTTGGTATTAGTGGAACCTGACGCCTAACTTCTCCGAGGCACAGTAACGGTGGTGTTGTAAATCTATGGACAAATGTATGTAAGGAAAGTGTATATTTTTTTTTTGGCTTATAAAGAAAGCGATCTTTCACAAGTATTACGGAGATTACATAATGCTTTTATGCAAGACGGCATTAACGGAATCATACAGTATTTGGTTGGGTAGGGAGAGAAGTAGAATGGTGGATGGTGAGCGTATTATCGCGCAATAAAAAAAAGGAGGCCTCCTTTTCTTAAACCAGCCTATTGTCGGTCGCAAGCCCGAGACACCATTCTTCTCATCTCCTACCCATACACGATGGACCCGGCACCCGCACGGTGAAGCCATGGAATGCTTAGAAATTTGTCTTCTTGTATTTCGTATCACATAACCAGCTAATTGTAAACTGACTCTGCGATTTTAATTGCTTGACACGACGCAGCTCGTCTTTTTACCAAGGATTTCATGAAATATAGTAATTGTATTTCCATGAATACGTCATAATCATCATCATCACGACCGTTTCCCTTTCGGGATGGTCAGAAACCATTTTACTATAGGCCAATCATGACAAGTGGCAAGCTCATCGATGTCTCCAGCGTACCAAAATCGAGAAATATCACAAATCAATTAAATGTATTTATTTACATTAATAAATATTTTTCAGTCCCGAACAGGAATCGAACCCGGTACCTCCGAGTCTAAATCCACGGACTTAACCGCTAGACCATGGCGGCAGTACGTCTAGTTTTATCAAATGTCCCAAAATGTTTACCACAAGAAGCAGCTTATAAAATTTCCCGCGACACCAACTTCACTTACTTGTATTAGATTTAAATATTTAACAAATGTGTAGAACCCAAAACGAATTTATGATAGTGCTCTACAAACTTAAAAAGAAAATAAACGATGACTTGATTTATAAAATTACAAAAAAAAATGCGTTTATTTCGGAATAGTATCCATAGGGGTTAGTAACATAGTGTTTGCTTATTCTATATTAGTAAAAAAGAGGACATTTACTTTTTATATTTGCCTTGCCCTCCTGAGGCACTGGGCACATACATGTGAGTATGTACCCAGTGCCTCATGATAGGGCAATCAGTCAGGTACCTGTCTCAAACATCCACCCTGTAAAAAAATACTTAATGCCTTATCTAGCTGTTAGTTAGTAGACCATATCCAATAATGGTAGGAACTGACGTCAATTTTACGTCTCTAAACTCTTGTCAAAATTAAGTCAAAACTGTAATTTAGAAAGTCTTCAAGTAGTTACAATACGACAATGTACGAATTAAGTCTGTACATTTTTAATTATTTGCAACAAAATCGAGCTAAATACCAGCTGTAAAAGTTTTATTTTTATAGTCAAAGAAGCAATCAAAGTGGAACTTTTCAATCAAACTAATCGATTCTCTTTAGGATGCACATACAGTCGTCGCTCACAATGCCAGCTATAAAGGGAACCACTGACATTCAAGATACGGAGAAAATTCCTATTTACCCAAATAATAGTCAAGAGTCTGTTACCCAATATATTTCTTTTGACAGTGTAATTGGGACCTCTATACCAAATTATCTTTATAAAAAACTTAAATGGCCGAGCCAGCCTAAACACTACAACATGCGAGCAAGTCATAAATTACTCTGCATCCCTCGTTTTAGGACATCTGCGTTTCGAGGTAGTTTTAGGTACGCTGCTGTGAAAATATGGAACAACTTGCCTCCACCGCTTCGGGACATGCATTCCTTAGCAGGTTTCCGATCGGCACTCAAAAAGCATAATGTTATTTTTATTTTCATTTATTTAGGCAACAAACAGTCAACATACACAAACAATATCACAGATAAACAAAATTGCCACTCTGGCTTGCAATATACTAAAATTGAAAACTAATAAATAATATGAACCAATAAGGGGCCCCCCTTTGAAGGCTTTGCCGGCACGTGACAAGTTTGAACATAGTATTTGTGTAATAAATTAATAACAATAAGAAGACATTGAGAGCCAAAAATATTTTATACATAATAGAAGTTAAACACAAATACTATGGAAAGGAAAAAAAAAAGGATATAAAAATAAAAACAAGGAGTAGGAGAATGGAGTAGAATCATTCAAAATAATTAAATTAATGACGTTTCATAAATGCCTGTAATAGGTTTACGTTAATAAAGATATTTTGACTTTGACTTTGACTTTGAGGATAGAGTAATAACTCAAACATGATATAAAAGATATTTAAATTAACAGATGCTATAATACTAATTTATAAATACATACTTATAATACTAATTACGGATTCAACAAACTACCAACCAACCATCATGTTAATATTACAAAAGACTTCACAGCAACTTACCTAACCTTATTCTATTTATTAATATACCTACAATTGTTTTTTCTTGACTATCACTTATGTTATTAGTTTATTTATCATAATATTATTTATTTATTCTATTCTCATTTGTTAAACATATATGTAAACTGTACATTTAGTGTTCCTTCCGATTAAGTAAATGGTACTGTACATCTCTGCGACCCGTGACTTAACCAACATAAGGCATCAGCTGAAAATCAGCGCTGCAGCCTCGGCTGTAGCATATGCTGAGCTGACCACCTATTTATCGCCACACCTGTATGTATGTTTCGGTATATAGAATAGGCTTACATTTATACATTTAGATTTATTTCTTGCATATGAATGCACAACCTAACTGCTGACCTTCAAAATAAATCTGATACATACGACGCAAACAACAATTGCAAAGACCTTTGGTGCAACCCAGGCTAAGTCGCACGGACATCAGTAAACAAAAAGACGTATTATATTCAAATTCATATTTGCTGCTGATCTGTGGAACAGTCTATCTCTAGTGGACACATCATTGCATATAAAAATATAAAATTCAATAAGACTTTGGACATGAAATGCCAAAACACATTTTGTCAGATTTCACATAACTTTTGAACTTACAAAATGTATTATTTCACAAAAATATAATTTAATACGCCGAAACAAGTGTTTTAGTTATTTCCAAGGATTTAGCCCTCAATAACCGTTGAAATATGACATCCCCTATACTCGACGTGTTTGGGCGACATCAAGAAAATCATTAATTTCTGTAACACTTGGAATTTGATGATCCCCAATTCCGTTATGAACAATCGCTCGTTTAACATTCTTTAATAATATTGCCCGTTTGGGAAATATGCTGCGAGTTCAAATTCAAATATTTTAATAATCAAAAAAAGCCTAACACAAAATAGCTTATAACACTACTTGAGTGACTCCAATAAAAGCATCAAATTCTGCAACATCTAGAATTTGATGATAAACTTATTAACTTATAAGAAAGTCAATTACGTAAAGTATATTACGTCTGACTTGGCCGTATGAGCTAGACCCTTTGCCTTCCCTATCACCTCATTCAACATCCATCGAGAGAAGAGAACAACAAACCTTTATAATGTCTTCTCCACGCTAAGGTATGTGAGTGGTCGTCTCGCCTGATTCCAATTGCATCAGACTATCAAATGTCACACATAAATTGTACATTGTGCACTCTCGGACACGGAGCTTGAACGAAGAGTGCTTCAGCTCCAGGATTTATCTCCTATTTTTCAATGTAACTGTAGAATAATCTTCTATTTTCTTGAATTTTATTGTTGCGTTTGTATATTGTATATAAAGTCAACAAGAGTAGTAAGTTTAAAACAATGATTGTTTTTTATTATTTTTTTACGCGGCGAACGAGTGCCTTCACTTCGTAGCCACGACTCAGACTTAGCTGTTAAGGCACGCAGGGCCAACAGTGAAAGAAAGACGGTTTATAGGGTTTTAGTCCGTAGGCGCCTTAGGGTCTCCTTATGAGGCCTCACGGTGATTCGGGCATGCGACCTCCCGCGGTGGCCTTTCAGGCTGGGGTCGTATTGTCAGGCGATTTTGCGATCTCCGCCTTTAAATAAAAGTTTTTTTTTTAAATGCAGTAAATCTTATTACTGATATAATTAAAATAAAAAACTCGACTGCCTACAAAACGAACTTTAATTAAAAACTTAAAGAAAATAAATATAAATAAAAAAAAGAAAAAAACAAGTCCAAGGGTTCCGTCGCCAAAAAAGTTTAATAACCGCTTAACTTACACCATTTAAATAATTTTATATACTTTGTTGGAAAGATTTGGGAAGTTTTTATTTAATTTTTATTACTAAGGTTGCCACAGTCATATAGGGGACAGCTAGTTGACACAGAGAAATGAAAGTGGTCTTGCAGCAGAGTCGCTCTGTACAGACGGTAACGAGTAACGGTAACATATTCCATACTGAATATAGGCGTAAAAGCGAGACTGACAGAGACACAGACAAAGCTTCTTTTACATTATTAGTATGGATTTCGGTACTAAACGATTTTTTTGCTGATCACTGTATTTTACGAGCAATTCCGGGTCAAATGGCTAGTGTAATATGATTATGGCTCATGTGCGGAGCGATGGCAAGAGACCCGACGGAATGACTGTTCGGAATGAAGCTCCATCTCACATCCAGGCGGCCTCGTCAGGCGCGAGAAGTGCGGCGTTTTCTGCGGAGAACCTCAAATTGCGCAAATACGCCAACCTTGGTATCGGTTACGAATTTGCGCCGTTTGGGGTCGAGACAATGGGCCCATGGGGACCGTCAGCGAGGCGCTTGGCCAAGGAGTTGTCAAAGCGGCTGACAGAAAGGTCTGGAGACAGGAAGGCTGGCAATTATTTCTGCCAACGTATTAGCCTCACTATACAGAGGGAAAATGTTGTCAGTCTCCTTGAGACTATCTCGGATGGGACGTGTCTAGAAGACATTTTTTATTTATAGTTTAGTTTATTTTTAATTTTATTATTTAGGTAGCTTTTATATTATTATGTCTTATTGAAAATTAAAAGTATATAGATACTGCTTCTGCATCTTGCTCAGGATTTAATATTTCCCGAGATTTGCCGTGAATTCAATTTACCTACCAACCTGGGGTTTCTTATTTAAAATTGTATCCGCGACTTTATATTCTGAGAGGATTCGTGTGTAAGCGAAATCTGACTTAAGGTAAGCAAGTTTAAATGTAATTGAAGTGACTATTTTATCACTATTTTACCCTTAATATTAAACTATTCCATTTTATTTGAAGAAGTGTCTTCTTCAGATTCCTTCACTCTTTGTTTCCTATAATACATATATAAATAATAAAGCTATGGTACTTATCTACCGATATATACATAAATAACACATAGTCATACTTACTATATACTATATAATAAATAAATAATATATACACATATATAAATATATTTTTTTTCTTTTTGAATACTATTTTTATTTTTTTTCCATTATTTTACTATATATATTATTTAGTTGTATTTGTTATATAGGTGTTTTTAAGCTTATTATTATTATTTTTTGCAAAATCTACGTTTAATATTTAAGTGGAAACTTTGCAGGATTGTGTAACGATTGTGTGTTCCTGAAAAAAAAAAATGTACAAATAGTACATACAATAATATACGGACTATGTAAAGTAATCTAGAATAAAAATAAATAACTACGTTATTCGAAGGAAGTAACTTACAATGATTAAAAAAAAAACTAAATTATTAATTCAACTAAAAAAACTAAGTTTTTAACTTCTTCTTCTTTTTGTATTGGTGAATGCTGTGACACCTAATTGGTACATATATTAGATAAGCTATAATTATACTATGTTATGTGTGTGATAATATATGTACTGCTGTGTGTACTAAATAAATAAATAAATAAATAAATAAATAAAAATTTACGTTTAAAACATAAATTACTATTAATAAAAATAAACCTACTTAATAAAACCGCCTCCGTGGTCTAGTGGTAACAAACATTGCCGTGAACTCGGGAGGTCATGGGTTCGATTCTGATACAAAAATAAAAGTATAATATGTAGTTTATCAACCATCTAGTTTCCGTAACACAAGCCTCGTAGCTTACCACGGAAACTAGATGGCGCTGTGTGACCTGTCTGGAAAAAAAATAAAAAAAATACAACTGAAAACTAAAATAAAGAAAAAACAAAATAAAAATTTACTCCAAATCGCTGCCACTCATACAGAACTTAATAATATACTGCGTAAAAATCACATTACGATGTAGTTTAATACAAAACTCCACATTAGTTTTCAACAAAAACAGAACAAATATGTGAAAAACCCCAAAATTTTCCGGCGAAGGTTTTGGTGAAACTTTGGAAAAAGACAAGATCATTACAGAATCTCTTCAGGCGTAAAATGAAGTCATAAAGTTGGCCTACGGAAAAAATACGAATCCAAATACCCGGATTGTATGTTTATTTTTGAATGAGACATTAGGAATTTACCGTTTAAGGGTACTTTCTCTAGTTGTGGACAAATTGTATTATTTAAGACACACATTAACAGGCTTTTTTTATTGTTATGTTGAATCATAGGAGTGATTAATTTGAGTAAAGTAAAGAGCCAAAATAGTAAAAGGGGATGCTTTTGAATAGTAATTAGGACCTTATCAACATTTTTACATTTCGGAGATAAATGCTCTTCTGCACACGATGGACCGAGACGAGTAAATGTAGTGTATTATATATATCGTTATGATCGTAGAACAGTGTTGGATTTTAAAAAATCTGATTTGATATAAGTATAGTTTTATATTGTTTGTGGTCTGTAATTTATAGTGCAAATGTTAGAAAGGGCTCCAAAATGAAATCTAGAAGGTTTGCACTTATTATGAGACTAGTATTAACTTAAAAAAGAAGTGACAACAAAACAGTTATTTAACTTTGAATGGCCGTCATGAAAATTTTAAATATAGCAGATCCGTCACTGTTCTACGATCATGACGATATATGTTGTATATGTAGTTTATATAATAATTTGTATATGTATGTATATGTACTTCGTTTATGTAATGTGTATACCCATTAATATATGTAATTTTATATTGTAGTTGTAAGTAAATATTGTATTTTTATTTTTCTTTTCATATTTGTATTTTTATTATTACACGTTTTATTATTTATTATTATATTACGTCCCGAAGGTTGATTGGAAGAGAGTGCCTATAGGCATTATGTCCGCCTTTTTTATGTATAACAATAAAGTTTTTAAAATTAAATAAATAAATATAATTTCATAGTTTGTTATGAACGTTGCCATCCTTCTTTTGCCTGGTAACGTTCACAAATTATAACTTTCGAAAATTATTGATGATATATCCCTAATCATAGAGTCCTAGACCTTCACTGCCAGAGATGAGCTTAGCAGAACGCTGGGCCCAATTGCAGGAGAATTTGGTATTAGTTGCACGACGCGGACGAGAGGAGTGGCAACGGTTTGTTAGGCATGCTACTAGCACTAAAGTTGCAAACACGACCACTCTGCCAAGAGTGTATCAACTAAAAATAAGTTTACCCATTATCTATCAAAAGCAAAAAGTACTGAAATTCATCAATTTTCATTTCAATTCATTTATTTACCACCGTAGGGACCATCTGGAACACTTGGTTAAGTCAATTTATATTACACTGTAACTAATATTAGTTACCTACAGTAAACGAGATAACACAATCATGGTCAGACAGCTTAATACGAAACCACACGACAAAGACCAGAAACAGCCCAAACTATCAATACAATTATGGATTATATTGATATTATTGAAGACCAAATAGTCAAATACAGAAAATAAAATTTTAATTCTACTAATGTCAAACTATGTTAAAATAAAAATGTCAAGTACTACAAGGTACTACTATAATCTAATATAAATATATATATTGTATACAACACTAAAATATGCCAAATAACTAATATTATTAAACATAGAAATCTGCCACAAGGGCATCGTCATTAAAACTAAATAAGAAAATATATATATATATATATATAATAGATGTGTATTAAAATAAAAATAGAGGGGTGCACTATAGTGTACCATAGGTCTCAAGTGGTTAATGCCACGATTTCTGATTTCCAAATATTAAATAAACAAATTAAAAACGCAGTGATCACAACAAGCACCCTTACCTCGCTTCCCTTTAAAATTGACTTATCTTGGCGGTCTTTGTTGGGAATTCATCAACATTTTTATACTTCAAGTGGCCATTATATTGAATGTAATCAAGTCCTTTGTTTTCGGTCCGATGCCACTTTGAATGGGCCGCTTTATTGCCGTTTTTATTTATTTATGTTTTCACAATCTTAAGCGAGTACGGACTGCATAAAAACTCTTTGAATTTAATAATGTTGTCTTTTTTTCGCTCACTATACAACTTTTTTGGCTGAGTTTTATTTACCTTATTTGCTGGTGTTTTGTAGTCTTTGCAACTTATTATTTAGGAGACTTGCATTCATACATTAGGTATCGCTGTTACTTCCTAGAATCTACAAATGAAAAAATTGAAATCGAAACTACATTGAGAGCATCACCAAAACAGCGTCCAAAAAACTAAGGATACTGAACAAGGTAAAACGTTTTTTTCCGCCCTCACTCCGGCTTATGCTTTATAAAGCACAAATAAGAAAATCGAACTCTTCGCTCTTCTTCTAACTCCACCCTTTCCATCCCTTCCCATCACACCTCTTTTGTCTCTAATTCGTTTGCTGTTGTAGCTGCAAATCTTTGGAATGACCTACATTTAGGTATTAGGCAAGCTCCAAATCGAGTCATCTTCAAAAATATGGTTTACAAACACTTTCTTTCTAACTAGTTTGTCCCAAATTTATGTCTCTTTTTCATGTTCTCACAATCCTCAATTGCAGGAACATCATATTTCACTTCCCTCCTCATGTAAGTAGTTTTATTTTTATATTATTGTTTATTTATGATGTAATTTATGTTTATATATATATTTATATATTACGTATTTATGTATTTGTATATGTATTAGTATGTAATATTGTTATGTATGTATTAATACTGTTAAGAATAACTTAATTCATGATTGCACCTACCATCTATACTGTCTAAATGTCCCAAAGGTTTGGCTGTCAGAGAATGCCTAGCGACATTAAGTCCGCCTTTGTACATAGTGCAATAAAGTTTTTAAATAAATAATATAAATAAGGTCATGCGTGGAATACAGACTGTTCTCACCTCTGGGATGGTTCCGCTAAGTACCTTACAGATGCTCTCAATGTCCTACAGAGGCGGGCTATTCGAATAGTGGACAATACTAGAGTGTCTAAAACTCTCAAATCGCTGCAGCTTCGCCGAGATGTGGCCTCCCTGAGCGTATTCTACAACCTTATCCCTTCTTCTCTATTCCGCAACCGAACCACTCGCACAGGCCAAAATACGCGTCCACATACCGTAGCCACTATCCCTACGCGTACATACAAATTTGGGGACTCTTATATCTGTCGCACGCTAAAGATGTGGAATGCTCTTCCAGGCAGTATGTTTCCCCATTCCTATAACCTGAACGAAGTGTGACAAAGCATCTTTATAGGCCGGCATAGTGGTAGGGACTGATGTCGGTCGTCTGAGCTGGCGTCAGTTGCTCCCATTCTTGGACCTCGCCTACCGCTTACCATCAGGTGGGCGCGGTGTCACATGTAATGCTCAGCATAAAAAAAAGAAAAAAAAAACCTAGATTTCTAATATGACTCCTATAAAGAGTAAAGTTTTTATCCGACTGTGTGCTGAAAAGTTATGTTTGTTCCTTTGTGGCACAATGGAGACCAATCGCGTTGGCTGATGTTGTTGATTCTCACGTCAATCGATTTGTCTTCATTACGCGATACTCAAATCGCGTCACTGAAGATAATCTATTAAACAATTTTTATTAAAGCGACAACTGGACGCTATATTGTGGAAAAAAAAAAAAAAAAATGTAATGTAAAAGTAAAAAATTATTTCATCATCATCATCATCATCAGCCTGTATCTCTCCACTGCTGGATGTAGGCCTCCCCTAAGGCTCGCCACTTAACGCGATCTTTCGCTACCCTCATCCAACCCCCACCAGCGACCTTCTTTAGGTCATCTGTCCATCTGGCGGGGGGTCGTCCCACTCTGCGTCTTCCCGTACGTGGTCTCCACTCTAGAACCCGTTTGCCCCATCGCTCGTCGGTTCTGCGGCAGATGTGTCCGGCCCATTGCCACTTCAGCTTGCTAATTTTAAAAGCTATGTCAGTAACTTTCGTTCTCTGACGAATATCAACGTTTCGAATTCTATCCATCAGAGATACACCAAGCATAGCTCTCTTCATGGCTCGCTGAGCGACCTTGAATTTATGGACCAGACCCACTGGAATTACTGCGGCATAAACATCAATGGAGAATTCATCTCACACCTCCGATTTGCGGATGACATAGTCATTATGGCCAGTTCACTCAAGGATCTTAGCGGAATGCTGAATGGCTTAAACGTAGCATCCCAGCGGGTTGGTCTCGGAATTAACTTAGACAAGACGAAAGTCATGTTCAATGATCATGTCAAGCCGAGGCCAATCTGCATAGGAAACGACACTCTCGAAGTTGTGCAAAATTACGTTTACCTCGGGCAGACTATCCAATTAGGAGCAGCCAACTTCAGCAAAGAAGCCGACAGACGCATTCAGCTAGGTTGGGCGGCATTCGGGAAACTCCGGCACATCCTCTCATCGTCTATACCACAATGTTTAAAGACTAAGGTCTTTAACCAGTGCGTCCTCCCGGTAATGTCGTACGGAGCAGAGACGTGGACACTAACAGTGGGTCTGGTCCAAAAATTATTTATTGCACAATAAATATCTAAAAAAAAATATAGTACATAGGCGAGCTTAATACCTTAAAGGTATTCTCTAACAGCTAACCTTTGGGAGAACGACAAAAGATATTGTGGGATGCAGATAAAAGGAAAAATATATGATAACTAATAATAGCAATAAATATATACTTAAATATATACATTATAAATACATAATACATAAATATAAATATACTTATATACAATACTTACATAAGTCTACGAACTATATATATTTAGTGAGAAATTAATGTCGCTATGTTTCGCATTAGAATTTATTTTACCCAGTTTAGTTTATTATATTTTATTTATTTCTTTTCAGTTATTCATTAAAGTTAATTTATGCAGTTGGGATTTTTATTATTTAAATTAACTTTATTAGTATATAGTTTATATAGTTTTAAATATTATTTTACCATATTAACATCCTTCTATTTTCTAATTTTAAAAACTCTTACACTAATACACATTGATACTATCAGACTTCCTTCACTTTAGACACCTAACTTTTAGGATTTTTAGGCGCTCATCTTTTTTTATACAAACACGACGGCCTTTTCCTGTAATTTTAAAACAAGACGAATAAAATTCACAAATATTAAAGTAGGCAATTGAAAAACTTTATTCACGTAAAGAGAGAAAAGGCCATTATTCAGCCACTCATAACCGTTGGAAGTTGCTTCACAATCGCTGTAGTTTTTATTTACTGCTTCCTCGAAAACTGTACCTAGTTTTGCGGCTTACTTTATGCCACTGAGTGCAGTGTAAATTTAGGCCAATATTATTATTTTAATACCAAGCATGAAATGTAAATTATCTCTAGGGTATAGGCTTGCCACGGTCTTTTTCCATATCGAACCTTTTGTAGGTCACCTGTCCATCTAGTCGTTTTGTACGTCATCTTTAGTCTAGAACCCGTTTGCCCCATCGATAGTCAGTTCTGCGGTAGTTATGTCCAACCCTTCAGCCACTTCTCACTCCATTCATTTATTTATTTAAAACTTTATTGCACTATGTACAAAGGGCAGGCTTAATGCCACTAGGCATTCTCTAGCAGCCAACCTTTGGGACAAGACAGAACATTACAGTCATGAGGCTAGGCGCAAACGATTGTAAGAAACGTTGCCAAATAAATTCATTTAATCTTACATACACTAGATATTAAAATAAATACACATACATACAAATATGTACACAATAATACATATACTACACACTATATTTGCTACTATATACTACATACAATACATACTTATATACGTTGTGAGGAGCTCTTTAGGTAATGAAAGTAAACCAGCTTTTTAAACAGCGGTTTGCTGGGTGCTTGGCGAATTTTAACAGGTAAACTGTTCCAGAGATTTGCGGCGAATGAGTTAGACTGATGAGAAGGGATAGATAGAACAGAATTGTGTGACGAACTAAGAGATTTGTTATGAATTGAGGAGAGATAGGTAAATTTGTCCTTGAGGTATTTCGGTGTGGCAGGCTCATTTAGTATAGAATAGAGTAGGCATACAGCTTGCTAATTTTAAAAGCCCATGTGGTCTATCGGTTAAGTCCGTGGATTTAGACTCGGAGGTACCGGGTTCGATTTCTGTTCGGGACACAAATATATTATTGTAAATAAATACATTTAGTTACTATTAAATTTATGTGTGATATTTCTCGAGTTTGGCACGTTGGAGACATCGACGAGCTTGCCACTTGTCATTATTGGCCTATAGTAAAGTTGGCTAAATGTAAATCCGCTTATTTATAAGCTTGGTTTCTGACCACTCCGAAAGGGAAACGTGATGATACTAGAAAACTCTATTACATTGTATTTGCGGCCAGTTATTTCAACCGTTTAATTAATTTGATAGCCGCAAAGAATATTAGTGTTGATTTTGTAAGGATTTTCTTTGATGTTAAATCTAGTTTGCAGTTAGCCGGCGAACCTTATTTCAAATTCTACTTCTGAGGCGCCTTTCATTCCGCAGGCTGATTCTGCGTTCAAATAAAACTAGATTTTTTCCAAGGCTTCTACGAGTATGTACTTATTAATAAAAAATCTTACTAAAGTAAAGGCCAATTATGAGAAGTGGACAGCTCGTCGATGTCTCTAGCGTACCAAACCCGGGAAATATCACAAATAAATTAGTAAAAATTATATAATTATTAATTATTAAATTATATAATTAGTAAAAGTATCATCACGACCGTTTCCCTTTCGGGGTGGTCAGAAACCACGCTTATAAATAAGCGGATTCAAATTTAGCCAACTTTACTATAGGCCAATCATGACAAGTGGCAAGCTCGTCGATGTCTCCAGCGTACCAAACTCGAAAAATATAACAAATTGATTAAATGTATTTATATACATTAATAAATATTTTTGTGTCCCGACCAGGAATCGAACCCGGTGCCTCCGAGTCTAAATCCACGGACTTACCCGCTAGAGCACGGAGGCAGTTAAACATTAAATAAATTAAACATTAATTAAGCTTTATTTATTTATATTAATATCTAAACCCATCTTTGCGTTAATGTTATTATTAAGTTTGGCATTGACAGCAAATTTTACTGTGTTACTCGTGAATCCCTATGTTTAAGTTTACACATTTTCATTGTAAATGTAACCTTTAGGCAGCAGAATATGTCAAACAGAATGTATAACTTGATGAGAGATATTGACTTAATGTAAGACCTGGGCAATGGTGGTCTAGTATATCTTACATACACTGTTGGGAGTTGTTTAACCATTCGTTCCGATACGCGATAATAGTAACCTAAGCACGCTTAAAGGTGTTCCGATACGCGCCTAAACTGTTTTGCCAAAGCTGTGTGACGTCACAAACGACATCATTTCTCGCGCTTAGACTGCTCACGATATCGAGGTAGATCGCTCTGAGCGCTGTCAGTTTTTTGTCATTATGCAATTTTCAAGTTTATTTAAATTAAGTTTTCTTTTAAATTATTTAATATTGTAATTCGTTTATGCTGTTTGTATATTACTTCTTAAACAAATCTATAATTAATATTTAAGTAGGAAGTGAAAAAATAAATGTCTGTAACACGGCAAGTTATTTTAAAAGACCAAAATAAGTTAATAATATTAAACTTTACACAAATAAAAATTAATAAACCGAGAGATGTATATTTGTTAGTATTCATACTCAAAGATGTGGAATCACCGTTCCGAATTGATATCACGCTCTGAGCATCCAAATCGCGATATTTGATTCGGAACGACGGTCAGTGTCATACTCGTTCTAAGCGCTCTGAGCGCGATTCGGAATGAGGGGTAAGTAATATGAACATACCATTTTCTTTAAGAGTGATCTATTGGGCGCTTGGCGAATTTCTACCAGCAAATTGTTCCACAGATTCGCGGCCAAATATACCTACACTTAAAGACTTTTTCATTTCTAGTATTCAATAACAGTTTAATAAATGCCCAATGCAGATTTTAGTTGATTTGTACCAAAACGGAGTCTCTGTAATTATTTTTTAAAACAATCGACGCCATTTTTAACTCGCGTAGAATTTAAAAACAGATTTATGTTTCCGCTAATGTGGTCTTGATGGCTCGTCGCGGTGGTGGTTCGGTTGAAAGAACGCGTTCCTTAAATCCTACAAAGGTCGGTTCAAAACCCCCGGCATGTACCAATGAGAATTACACTTTTCTTAAGTACATTTGTCATAGATTTACAAGACCACCGTTCCCGTGCCTTGGAGAGCACGTTAAGCCGTTGGTCCGGTTCCACTAATACCAATTTGTGGAATCGTTAATAAATTGTCATAAAAATTGACATTAAATGCTTGCCAAGCCGTCTGGCCAGCGTGGCGAGTTAGGCCACCAGATATATGTTCCAGCAGTGGAGGTCTAGGAAGCTGTGTTCTAGGGGCTGAAATGAAGGTCGCCTTGAAAGCTAGCATAAATAATACATTTGCGTAATTTATTTTCCTAGAAAGTTAATAGACTATATTTCTCAAAAGTTGAGTGTACTTTACAACTTAAAAAATCTTTGAAAATAATGGATAGTTCGAGAGAGCCCAAACCATTAAACTTTTAATATAATAAATAATAAATATTTATTTATTCATTCATTTCCACAGCACATTACATAACATAAAGGTTAGTATATAAAAGAGTTTATTTATTGGCCAAATTA
The DNA here is from genome assembly GCA_910589645.1 of Tinea semifulvella. NCBI lineage: Eukaryota > Metazoa > Arthropoda > Insecta > Lepidoptera > Tineidae > Tinea > Tinea semifulvella. Next base: position 6,936,205 of record OU342604.1, read on the forward strand.
GGAAACATACTTTGCTACTGATACTTAGGTGTCAAAGAAAAGGAGAAAAAACAGAAGAAGTACAACCAAAAGATATAGAAATTCAATTTAACAAAAAACAATAAAACAAATAAAATTAGAGATATCCAATATTAAATTAAAAAAACTAAAGATCAAATTAATAATTAAATTAAAAAGAGTTCTAAATTAAATAATTCTTGGCTGCCCTACCTACAGGAAAGTGTACCCTAACAGCGGGTGAGATGTGATGTAACCCTGTAGAATTGACAGCAGCACCGCGGACAGCATCAGCAACCATTAATACTAATAATAATAATAATACTAAAATACAATATGAGTTGTAGATTTTTGGCCCTTATGAAGAATTATTCAGTCCATGATAAGTCAAAGGGCGTTCGATCTGGGAGACAGCCACTTGCGGTCAATAGACAAGTAGGATCATTAGTCAAAGTGACTGGACAGAATATATTACACACCCAATTAGTTCCATTCATGTTTCTATCTTTATACGTTTCACACATTTATTTTATATGGTTACTCGTTAACAAATACATAAATGTTTTTCTTTTTTAAACGTTAAATATATTATTTAAATATACAAACAGTATAAAAGAATTACAAAATTAAATAATTAAAAAGAAAACCTAATAATTAATAAACAAAATAAATATAATAAACTACACTACAAATAAAACGAAAAAAATAAAAACTAAATTTATAACCGTCCGATAGGCGTAGTGTGCCGAGGACATTCGCTGCGTTCCCACGTTGAACAAAATATTATTTACCTCACGAAAGAAGGCTCCTCGGACCACGGACCCATCGTTTTGATTGATTCTGCAGCGGCCCCGGGTTTTCATATGGCTGACGTGACGGACAGAGTGTGTCAACCATAGTGTCAACACATGTGGCATCTTTCAACATTTTTCCTATTTTTTTATTATTCCAATATTTGCAACAATAATTGCTTGAGGTTCAAGCACTAGACAAACATATCTAATTTGCCTTTTTACTTTGGAGATATTTTTTTTATATCTGATTGACTCAATTGTTTTGTGAAGCCGTTAGCAAATTGCTTGCAATCAGGCATTACTAGCAGTTATAAAAACCTTATTCTGCACCCGGTTCGTCTGATTAAGGGTTAGGATCAGTTATAATTGGTTAGGGCTCATTTCGTTCCCGTAAAACAGGCAAAATTATGTGGATATTTAGAAAAGTTTTTAGTTTTACTAATGTGTTACCTTGATATAAATGCAGTAATCCAGCGTGTGTATGGTTTATAAGAGTTTAGAATCGGGTAGAACAGGTTAAGGTCAATTAGGATTGGTTATAATCGGTTAAAACCGATTATAATTGTTTATAATCGAATAGTATATGTTGGGATGAATTAGTGTCGTTTATAATTGGACAGTATATGTTAGAATTGGTCAGGATCGGTTAGGATTATTTATAATAGGATAGTATATGTTAGGATCGAATAGAATAGGTTACGGTCGGTTAGGATTGGTTATGATCAGTTAGAACCGGTTGAGATCGTTTATGTTTAAATGTTTAAATTGGTCAGGTTCGATTAGGTTCGCATAGTATATTCTTCTATAGACTTTTTATTTTATTTTTTATTAATTTTGGAAAACCAACAGTTGACAATTTTATAGTAAATAATATACAGTAAATTCACTAAGAACTATTAAATGTTTTCACATATAAATTTAACTTTAAGTAATGAAGAGCAAGAGAACCATAAGTAAGTTGATAATGAAAAACAAATCACTCATTAGGGATTGCTGCCGATGATCGATTCAACGTAATGAAGCGTCATTAGATGTCTAATATATGTTGCTTTGGAGTTAAACATGTCTATGTCCAAATCTCCTGCAAAAATATTATAGTTGTTATATGTTCTTAATAAATAACTGTTCTGTCTATACCTGGTACTAGCATATGGTACGAACAAGAGTGGGGGACATCGAAGATTAAACCTACGTATTCGTAAACCCAAACAAGCCAGCAACTCAGGACTATCGACTGTACCATTTGCTACATTTATTAAATATGCAACATCCGTGATGTTGCGTCGAACTTCCAATGAAAGAAGATGTAAGTTGTCATAGTATCGCATGGGCGATTAGATAGCTTAAATTTATATCTGAGATGACAAATGAATCTTTTTCGGATATTCTCAAGTCTCAATATATAGACCTGATAACAGGGATTCCATATTTGTGAACAATATTCAAGATGACTACGGGCATAAACGCAGTACAGAACTTTTAACGTCTTCATACACTTAAAGGGCTTAAATGAGAATTTGTCGCTTTTATGGTGTAGAAAAAGATCGCGTACCACAACCACTTAAAAAAATACAAATTTCCAAACAAAACATAATGAATTAAATTAATTAGACAATGAAGAAAAACTTTACTAGACAATAACGATAAATTTAATAAAGTTAATTCAATTAGCTGTTTAAATTGTTTTGTTGCTAATAAAAACACATTTCTGGCTGCTCCCTTTATCTGTAAATTAACTTCGAACAAAGTTTTATAAGTATCTACTAGGAATTCGTTTAGAGCCTTATAACCCGCTTAGACAAGGCTGAATCTGTCACACCTTTTTAAATCTTTATTTTTTATTACATTTTTCATTTAATTTGATATTTGTTAACATGATATAGCGTCAACTGATCTAAGTTGGTATTAGTGAAACCGTGACCGACGGCTTAACGTGCTCTCCAAAACACGGGAACGGTGGCGTTGTAAATCTATGACAAATGTACATAAGAAAAGTGTATTTCTCATTGATACATGCCGGGTGGGTTTGAACCGACCTTTGTAGGATTTAAGGAACGCGTTCTTACAACCGAGCCAACACCGCGCCTATAATAATACCATAATTATTGGAAATGATATATCATCATCATCATCAGCCTGTGTCGCTCCACTGCTGGATATAGGCACCTCATGGCCAATCAACAGCCTGCTGACAGTATTTATTTTTATACTAGGCCTTGATTCTAGCTTTCAGTCTAACTCATTTGCTGTAGTGGCCGCAAATCTCTGGAACAGTTTACCTGTTAAAATTCGCCAAGTACCCAGCAAACCGCTATTTAAAAAGCTCGTTTATTTTTATTACCTAAAGAGCTTCTCACAACGTATATAAGTATGTATTGTATGTAGTATATAGTAGCCAATATAGTGTGTAGTATATGTATTATGTACATAATTGTATGTATGTGTATTTATTTTAATATCTATGGTATGTAAGATTAAATGAATTTATTTGGCAACGTTTCTTACAATCGTTTGCACCTAGCCTCATGACTGTAATGTTCTGTATTGTCCCTAAGGTTGGCTGCTAGAAAATGCCTAGCGGCATTAAGCCCGCCCTTTGTACATACCTAGTGCAATAAAGTTTTAAATAAATAAATAATAAATAAATAAAACTACATACATATATTATTTTCCAAATAACTTTATTGCACAGTAATATTCATGTAGTAAAAATAACATAAGTCTTATCAATAAAAAAATCGTAGGTTCACAATTTCTTATCATTGTACAAAGCACATGCATAAATAGCCTAAAATTGATAATGTCCTTTAAATGTAAGCCTATTTTTTACTATTTCGTTCGGTCCCAAAATAAGAATAGGAAAAGCTTCTTGGAGAAGTTGTTAGTCTATGGGGCGATGTATCTAAAAACTTTTTCAATAAGAGACCTACATAAGGTAAATAGAATAGTTGGTAGGTTTGGAATTCAAAACGAGCCTTCATCCACCTGAGAAGGGGTAGAGACTGTAATTATTTCAGTAAATGTGAAAACTTGGAGCAAATATTTTGGAGGTTTTTTACACTCGTTCGACTTAAAAAATTCGGCCGCTTCGGGATCAGAAACAAATACCACGGCGTTTATGTAATTGATTGTCCTACGTCTTCATGATTATGTTAGTGATCTCTATTGTAACAGGCCCTACAGTCTTAAAGTAAATTAGACGGCTAAATAGTCCAAATATTATTGGAATAAAAGAAATACAACATTATCTTGCAAACTACTTGTTATTATTTAATTTATTTTTAATATGATTGGATTATATTTCTACAAGTAACTATAAATTAAAATTGAAGGCGCTGCCTGTGATACTGATAACACTGGTAAATTTAAAATCATGCTAAACCTTTACTATTATTAATATTTTTTCTAAATTTGTATCATAATACAGTTTGAGATGTGCTAATTAGGGATTTACGCAACCCGAGTTAACTTTATGAATTACTTTAGTTAAAATAAAATTGTTTTTAAAATTTGGTACACTTCTACATATCAAAAGCTTGTAGTTATTCCAAAGAGTTTAAAAAAGCTTGTTATTCTGTCAAAATTTGTATATAGAATACTGAACACAAACTTCAATGTTGCCAGAAAAAAAAACTTGTTTTACCTACCGTAAATATTTAAATTGGTAACATTTATGCATTTCGAGGATTGTAGAATTTACAACTAGGAAAAGGACTTCTTCGCGCCATTTTGCGTGGACATGTCAAGTGCAAGTTTTTGTTTTGCAAATTAATTTACTGTGGATATTATTGGTCAAAAGTGGTGTTGTATTGTTTAATAATGTGCTACAATGTGAATAATTATAGAAAACGATAAATTGGACTTTAAATATGGAGCACAAGTTGCAATTTATTTTTTGCGGTTTCCCCGCGCTGTCAACTCCCAAATTTTACCCGACGTGTTTGAGCTATGGTGCCGCGAGTGACTTCAAGAAAAGCATCAAATTCTGCAGCATCTGGAATTTGATGATGACCTCATTAACTCATTAAAAAGAAAGATTTATTACGCCAGACTTGGCTGTATGGGCTAGACCCTTTGTCTTCCCTATCATTTCATTCATCATCCATCGGGAGAAGAGAACCAAAAAAAAAAATTACAACTAGGAATACCGAATTAGGGGATCCCTTAAGGGAACCCGTTTGATATGGGGAGGAATGGTTGAGTGGACAAGACATTAAAGAAACGTCATTAAATTCGGGTGTTAGTCTATCGAATTATTGAGTTTAGTTTTTACATGGGGCGAATTACTAGGTCGCATTCGTGCGTTCGTATTTAGGGAACGAACGCGCGTTGGCAATTGACTTCGCCCGGTTTGTTTTGAAGTTTCATTTGTAATCAGAACTGACAAGATTGTTCCGAAACGCGATACTCGGCTGCGAATCAACGGAGTGAACATTTGTAAAAGGAAATTCAGGAAAATAAGGATTATTATCATTAGCCTGATGTTCTCAAGAAAATATTTGGGCTTTTTGGCCATTTTCCAATTCTTAGCTCGTCAATTAGTGATTCGTTTTTGCAAAATCATATATGGAATCTATTACCATCTACTAATTAAAGTATTGTTAACTTGAAGGTCGGTTCTGGCCATCGTGGCGAGTGTAGGTCAAATTATCCAGATATATGTTCTGGAAGGCTAACCTATTTATATTATTTGTTCAATACATTTTTATTAAATTGTAACTCTGGAAGACCCTGAATCCCGTAACGCAGGTGTTTTTTATAAAACATCTTACTCGGGATTCAAAGCACCATAAAATGCATATTTATGAAATAATAAAAAGAAACCTCCAACAGTGGAAGTCTAGGACGCTGTGTTCTAGGGGCTTTAATGAATTATCTGCCCTAAATTTCCCAAGTAATTATAGTTATTAAAAACCGTATAGTTATTAAAAAGTTTCTTCGCACTTAGTCTCCATCAGATGATTATGCGTGACCTTTCTCCTCTCAGCAGAGCCATCCGATCTCCTACAGGAAGGCCAGGAGACCAGTCACGTTTCTGCATATGCGGCCATCTCCTTATCTGCCATGCACCCTCTACACCACTGTAATGCTGTATCTAGCTATATGTAATGCTCAAAAGAGAACCTTCCTCTCCTCGACTATAGTGACATGTGTAGTGTCGATCTCTTGGAGGTGTTGCTCAACAAGAAGGACCGGTTACTTAAGACATGTATCCGGTTAGTAGGTCTAGTAGGTTAAAGTGGCTACCAATTTGTTGTCGCAAAACTCTCAGAATCGTTTCAGTACTCTACTTAATTTTAAATGAGCCTGCGACTCTGAAATACCTCAAGGGCAAATTTATCTACCTTTCTTCTCTTCATAATCGGTCTCTTCGTTTCGACATACAACTCTGTATTTATTCCTTCACATCATTCTGGTTCCATGTTTGACTCTTTCGCAGTTGTTGCAGTATATCTTTTGAACAATTTGCGGGTCAATATTCGGCAAGCATCCAACAGAATAATATTCAAAAGATTGATATACTCCCAGCGTGTATAAGTGAATATTGTAGTATGGTTATTTATATTTGTATGTATGTAAGTATATTATTATATATTAGTATGTAGTATAAATATAGTTATTATTTAAAAATGGTCAGTCGTAAATACGTCTTCGCAACCTTGATCTAAGGTATATTTTTTATTGTCCCAAAGGTTGGCTGTCTGAGAATGTCCAGCGTCATTAAACCCACCCCTTGTACATAGTGCAATAAAGTTTTAAATAAATAAATAATGTGCAGAGTGCATAGATATTTGTTAAAGGCACAGTGTTCCGTCATCACCCCTACTCTTGTGCGAAGCTTAGCTCTGGAAAATCCTCCCTGGACTGTCTGCAGTCTGTAGCCGATATCCACGATATCCACATTTGCTCGTCCAGTCTGTAAGTTGTTTGCCGCAAGAATTGTAACGGTAGGGGGATTATTAGTCCTGAGCCTGTTGGCACATTCTCCACGCTGCTTTTAGAGCTAGGTGGCAAGCGAGAATCAGTGCAGAGTTGATATAATCACTTTTGAGGTATGTCTGTGAGAATGCAAAAAATAAAGTTTTTGGAATTTCTCCTTAGTACAGCTTGCGCAGTATATACAGGATGCCTACGGATTCCGCTTGGAATATGCTGTTGAGTGAGTCAAGGGGTGTCATATATTAGATATAAGGAACATCTCTGTCAACTTTAAATAAAAACAAACAAGGCATCTTTTACATATATAATATTAGTATGAGTTTGTGTTATAGTTTAAATTTTAATGCATCAAGCCGAAAATGCATAATAATTGTGACCATGTTGTATTCAATGTAATTTAATTTACAATCCGAACTATAATATGTACGTGTTTCATTAACTCAGCAAGACATTAAAGCTGGTTTAATGTGAATTATGAAAATCCATTATTTCGGGCGTTTATTTCGATGGCTGGATTATTATGGCTGTTTAGTTTTGTTTATCACCGGTATAAATACGGCCGGTATAGCTCCGAGGTCCAGTGTTTAAGACAGTAGATTTTACCAAGTTTTTAAACAAAAAAGAAACACGAGTCTGATACGCTAGCTAGAGGCTTCGACAAGCTTGCCAATTATAATGATTGGCTCAGGGTAAGGTTGTCTAAACAAAAAGTTTTTTGTTAAGCGCTGGATTGGAGTTATAACTGGGAATGTGTTAATTAAATATGTACAGCATTAGCGTAGTATAAATCGCTACAAATATTTATGGTGTCGCAAGCGGCCATGAATTTTGAGGTCGTAGTGAGTTGTGAATTTATATAAATTAAATGAATAATAAAAAAATATATATTATTATTTTTGCTGCTTGTTTTTAAAATTTTAATTAACATAGTTCTAGGTTAAAATGTTACTAACAATTATGGAATTAATTCTGAACTAAATAATTTATTATTATTATTATAAACTTGAAATGGGTTCTTAAGTAAAGCGTGGTTTTCACAAACACGGTCGTAATGTTAATTATAAATACTTGAGAAAAACAATTAATCATAACCATCATCAGCCTGTGTCTCTTCACTGTTGAATTTAATATCATTACGCCCACTTATGTACATTTTTTAGTATTTTTAGTGCAATAAAGTATTCTAAATAATCCCCTCCCTAAGGTTTACTACTGCTCTTGGTATTTTGCAACCCTCACCTAACTCCCGCCAGCGATCTTTTTTCATACTGAACACGATGTAACATCGCGCCCACCTTTTGATAAGCGAGATCCATGACTGGAAGCAATGACATCAGCCACAGACGGCAGACATCAGTTCCTACCATTATACCGCCCTATCAAGATGCTCGTTTTACATAACGCTTGAAGGACTTCAGGTCTCCAAATTTCTATGTACGCGTAGGAATAGTGGCTATAGTATAATAACAGAGGTTGTTGGAACGTGCTTCCGACACCATTTTCTTAACTATTGACCCTTTTGTCATATATCATTGTTATTGTGCGCGATGGGTTCTTGGCTATTAAAAATACCGGCTTGATGTAAAAATAAGTATATTTACACCTTTAAACTTATGAAATAGAAAAATTATATAGAATTGCGTGCCGGCCGGTCGAGCTCCATTGTTGACATTAGTTTTCTTAAATTTTGAATGAGGCTTTGGAATTGAGGATCGGACAGTTATATTTTTAACTTTATTTTTATTAACCTTTATTATTGTAACAAATAAAAACTTATTTTATTTTATTTTTATTTACAACACCTTTTTTAGGTCATCCGTTCTCGTCGTGTGGTCCAGGTGCGGCTGGTCCTACTCTGTGTCATCCTGTACGTGGCCTCTATTCTAGTACCCGTTTGCGTTACAAATATTTTTTATTTTTTATAGTTTCACCTAAATTTACGGTTGTAACCGCTAGTCCTCGAAGGTAGTTTGTGTACACGTATTGAAAGGCATAAACAGCCCAAGTAATTAGAAATAATGGATTCGTATGAAAAAACACGTTTTTCCCATATGTTAACCGCATCGTTTCGCTTAGTGGAATTGCAATCATCAAGAATATTAGTTCCTTTTAGCAAATAAATACACCCATTTGTAATATCTGTGTGCTAGTATGTTAAAGGAAAAAATATGTTTTCCTACTAAGGAAAGGATATTATAATTTACAGCCAGAATAACACCTCCATACAATTTTATTTACTTATTTATAACATTGTGTAGTTTTTTTTTTTCATTTCGATATGTATTTATTATATAGTATTTGTATGTAGGCATATGTATCAATCAAATTAAATCAAATCAAAATAATTTATTTGCGTATGGTTAGTACGTAACACTTGGATATTGTCAATACATACAAGCTAAGAAAAAAAATATAAAAAAAAAACAAATAAAAAAAATATTACCATTGACCATGGCTGGACCGAACCCAACATCAATACAATAATTATAACTAAAACATTGTTGCCGTAAACAAGGAATTTGTTTTTACTTACAGCTAGATACTTAATATTAAATTCGTGGATGTAAAAAGGCCATGTCAGCTTAGAATCTAAAAATATTTATGTCCATAAATATTAATTCGTGGCTGTAAAAGCCGTATCAGTTTACAACTACACAAGTATAATATTAATTTCAAATAAATTGATAAATTGATAATCTAAATTGATTGTATATTTCAAGTCAGGTGACTGACCACCAAAACATCCTAGAACAATCTACCCGTTGAAATTCGACAAGCGCCTGACAGAAAACTTTTTAAAAGAATGGTCTACTTGCATTACTACAACAGCTACCTGCAAAGTATATGAGTACTTATTATATGTAGTATGTGTATGTATTTTATTTATTTATTTAAAATCTTTATTGCACAAAGTACAAAGGCGGACTTAATGCCCGTAGACATTCTCTGACAGACAAACCTTAGGGACAAATTTGAACAAATATAAGTGCAATGAAAGCAATATACAATTATAGAATGACTTAACATATATTATATACGTACTTATATAGCTTAATATATGTAATATTATCAATATTCATTCATTTTCATTACAGCCCTAGAACAGAGCGTTTTAGACCTCCACTGCTGGAGATGGGCCTTCCAGAACATATATCTTTAGAATTTGGCCTACACTCGCCACGCTGGCCACACGGCTTGGCGAGGATATGATGTCATTTTTTATGACAATTCATTAACGATTCCACAAGTTGGTAGTAGTGAAACCGGGACCGACGGCTTAACGTGCTCTCCGAGGCACGGGAACGGTGGTGTTGTAAATCTATGACAAATGTATGTAAGAAAAATGTATTTCTCATTGGTACATGCCGGGTGGGTTTGAACCGACCTTTGTAGGATTTAAGGAACGCGTTCTTACAACCGAGCCACCACCGCGCACTACTAATATATTCAATTCGTTTATTTTGCAAGTAGGCATAGGACAAAAAGATATATATTCTGCACTTTTACAGGTAAATTTTTACAATATTGATATAAAACGATATAATTTTATAGTACATATTGGTGAATCTGGAGCAGTACATTATAACCATCATTTGGAAAGATAAACAATAAAATAACGAAATTATAAATACAGAATAACGCTTAACATTATAGCTGCTGTAGATAGGCATTGTCACACTATAAGCTAAAACAGACACAATTATAAGAATATAAATGTGAATGTCAGTTAAGATAATAGCTGCTGCATATAGGCATTGTCATACTATAAGCTACTACTAATATACACAATATTATATTGTATTATATGTAGTGTGTATATATATGTATATTGTATGTAGTATATGTATTTTAGTATGTATGTTTATCCTTTTATCTAGAGCCTAATTATTTCCATATTTATCATATCTATATTACGTGTTGCACCTTACCTTACACCTTGAACTTTTTACATTATCCTAAAGGTTGGCTGTCAGAGAATGTGTAGCGGCAAGCCCGCCCCTTGTACATAGTGCAATAAAGATTTAAATAAATAAATATACGATACATAGGCAGGTACCAAAAGTTACACAATACATTATTTTTTTACTCAGGATGTATAATAGTTTTTATAATTTTAACGGGTCTTTACGCGATTTGCCTTAGAGACATATTTCTCCCGACGACAAAGAAACAAAAAAAAATCAATCGAGAGGGAGGTAATAAGCTATATTCATCGTGCAGTCCAATAATCAATAGGTTTCCACGCCGGGATAAGTCCATATTACGGTCCAACCATGATTACCTAACTTATGTTTGTTTATATATTTTGTATGTTTTTGTTTTATATTGTTTAGTGTTGACAATATCCAAGTTGTTACAAGATAACCTATGGAAATAAATATTTTGATTTTGTAAAGTCATGCAAATAATAAACATAATAAAAACCAATAACGTATATTTTTATTTTTTTGTAAGCTTTTAACTGAATTTGTAGGCCGTAGTGTGGGTTTGAGAATTGTAAACATGTCATTTGTAGGAGTTGGCGAAGGGCCAAACTTGGAGTGCATACTATTTGCGACAACAGTCCGCCCCTTGATATATGCGCTCATTAATATTGATGCATTTATCTCTACTTTTTACAGCTTAATTAGATTTCCGTGGTAAAAGCTATACTTAATTTGCAAGTTTTGTTTTGGATTTATTTGTTTTAAATGTTGTAAGCAAATTACAAGCAAACTTTAGCTAAAACTATAGAATCGTTTTTATTTATTTTATTTGCCTTGTGACACAAGGCATAGTTAATTTAGTTGAACCCAAAGAAACAGTCGAAAAAACATAAAAATACATAATAATAAAAAAAACTTAATTTATTATTCATTCCTTTTTTTTTTTTTTATACGGAGCACGACATGTGACACCGCGCCCACCTGATGGTAAGCGGTACGCGAGGTCTAATAATGGGAGCAACTGACGCCAGCCTCAGACGACCGACATCAGTCCCTACCACTATGCCAGCCTATAAAGATGCTTTTTCACACTTCGTTTGAAGGACTCCAGGTGATAGGAATGGGAAAATACACTGGCTGGGAGAGCATTCCACATCTTCAGCGTGCGACAGATGTAAGAGTCTCCAAATTTGTATGTACGCGTAGGGATAGTGGCTACGGTATGTGGATGCATATTTTGGCCTGTGCGAGTGGTTCGGTTGCGGAATAGAGAAGAAGGGATAAGGTTGTGGAGCTCTACAGAACATTCCTACATACATTATGCATTCCTCGTCATGCAGCCCTCATCAACATCATTCGTAGGGCTTTTATCACTGCTGGAGTACCCGCTACCTAGAACCTCAGGGATTGCGCGGACGATGGAAAGAGACACAACGCCATGACCGTTGGGCCGTGGAAACTTGGGCGGTCTGGTATGGGATGCGACATGTGTAGACACATTAGCCATATCATAAATTCAAATATTTTATTGCATGTCACAAAATAGTACAACCACATATATGACACCCCGTAGGGGCGTAGCAAATAATAACATTATAATAAACTATATATCAAACTTGTCGAACACTTAAAAACATATTACAACACATTTATATTAAGGAAAAGAAAAGAAAAATAAAGCTATTGCATAGCATTTTTTATCAACTTATGCAATTATAATTTTTATATTTATGCAGTATTTTTTTTTTCTTTGATATTAATTCAAGTTTTTTATATAACTCGTGGACGCGGCCAAAAAGCACGCTGTCTCACCTAGCATTGTGTCAAAAAGAGATAGAATCAGTTATGAGCAGTTAGCAGCTAGTCTACACGCATACGTCTAGTCGCACGCACACAAACACCGTGCCGAAGTCTGCCGAACTGAAACGACGTTAGACGATGCACGGCTTTCAACGCCGCACCGCTGTGCCGGTCGGAGTGGGGGGTGTTAGGTTTATTTTCGTTACGGAATTTCTTGATTCGGTCGCCGCGCTCAAAGCCCGCCATAAAAGCTATGCAATAGCTTAAAAACAACAGCACTTCTGAGAAGGATGGAAAATAATCACTACTGCATATACATTAGAGTTTATTTTGCAAGAATTAATTTAATGTGTAGTAATATTTTTTGAGTAATGTACCCTTTAGATTATTAGCAAAAGATGGTTAGCTCCTTGTTTAATAGATTCTGGTAATTTAGTGTATACACTTGCAGATATATTATATAAATTTTATTCAGTAATTGGCTAGGTGTTAAGTATTAAGTTTAAATGCCAATATTAATTTTAGGACAAATTTCTAAGCATTAAGAGAGGTAGAGATGTAAAGAATGTTGTCTCGGGCTTGCGACCGACAATAGGCTGGTTTACAAAGGAGACCTCCTTTTTATTTATTTAAAAAACTTTATTGCACAAAGTACAACGGCGGACTTAATGCCCGAAGACATTCTCTGACAGCCAAACCTTAGAGAGAAATTTGAACAATTATAGGTGCAATCATAGAAATCATTTTAATACTATAATTATAAAAAGTAATTTAATAGGATTAATATATACACACATCAAAAAAGTCTAGGGATCAAGCATGTTTATGCGGATTTCTTGTGATTGAGATGTGGCTTTGTAATAAATTTATGATTTTATAAATTTATATGGATCCTTTTTGGTGCATTTCATAATTTAAAACAGGAACTGTCAATCAAATTCGAGTAAAAGATGAAAATCAGCTGTCAATATTTTCCCTATAAAAACATAAGACGCATTGAAGACATTATTAGTGCTACTGTTTCCCTACTACTGATTAAAACCAACGTTATTATGGAGCGGCGACGTCATTTAAGCAGGGAAGAAATGATCAGAGCCGTGGGAATGATAGAAGCTGGTTCCCGGCAACGTACTGTGGCTTTAGCTCTGAATACAAGTCAGAGTGTTATCAGTCGACTTTGGACACGTTACCGAACCACTGGTACCGTGGCTGAGCGCCATGGAGGACGGTATCGCTGCACCACTCGGAGACAAGACCGATACATTCAAATCACAGCTCGAAGAACTCCAACAATAACCGCCATGATGTTAGCCGTGAGCCTTCATCGCTCTTCAGGGAACTTAATTAGCGACCAAACAGTCAGAAACCGCTTGCATGAAGTGAACCTTCATTCCCGAAGACCGCTACGGGTACCACCTATAGCAATGCACAATCGTAGGACTCGATATCAATGGGCTCTTGAACACAGAAATTGGACAGAAGAACAATGGCGTTTCGTGTGCTTTTCTGATGAGTCTCGTTTTGGTATGAGGCCGGATACAAGACGTATACGACACTGGAGAACCCCTGGACGCCAACAGCGATTAAAATCCTGCCAGGAAGTCCATCCTTATAGTGGTGGAACCATCATGGTATGGGCGGGTATTTCGATCGGCGGAAGAACTGAGTTGATTTGGATCAGAGGCAACCTCAACGCTCAAATTTATGCTGAGACGGTTGTATCAGACGTCATCGTTCCTCTACAAGTGCATATCGGTCCCTTATTTCAGTTAATGCATGATAATGCACGACCGCACACCGCAAGAGTTGTAAGACAGACTCTCGCCGCAGCTAACATCAATGTCCTGCCCTGGCCTGCTCAGTCGCCAGACTTGAACCCGATTGAGCATGCATGGGATATTCTTCAGAGAAGAGCTCTGCCGAATATGGAGGGTATCCAGTCGCAAGAAGACCTTTTTTTGTTGTTGCAACGAACATGGGCGGCCATTCCACAGCGTGATTTGGATGAACTCATTTTGAGTATGCCAAACCGATGTTCTTGTGTTGTTAGTGTTCGCGGTAGAAACACGGATTATTAATTGTTTAAGTTACCCAATAAAATTAAAAAAAAAAACTGTTATTTCAGTCTTTTTTTCGAACTTTAATGTTAGTGGTTCAAATGTCAAAAATCCCTTTATTAGGAAAATGGCAATTTTTTTTACTAATGCAAAGGTGACTTGGTTTATCGTTACTGTAGACAAACGAAAACATTTTATTTGATCAATCCTTAAAGAAAATTTTAATGAATATCAATCAGGAGAAAAGTTATTGCAAAAATATATGTTGATCCCTAGACACTTTTGATGTGTGTACTTACATCATATATATTCATTTATATGATGATATATATATTCATATACATGATTTAAGTAATATCAATGTACTAAATATTAATAAAAAGTAAAGTATCATCACGACCGTTTCTCTTTCGGGGTGGTCAGAAACCCCGCTTGTCAATAAGCGGATTGACATGTAGCCAACTTTACTATAGGCCAATCATGACAAGTGGCAAGCTCGTCGATGTCTCCAGCGTACCAAACTCGAGAAATGTCACAAATTAATTAAATATTTATTAAATGTATTTATTTGCATTAATAAATATGTTTGTGTCCCGAACAGGAATCAAACCCGGTACCTCCAAGTCTAAATCCACGGACTTAACCACTAGACCACGGAGGCAGTTAAATACTACAACTACACATTATTATACATAAACAATAAACATACATATATACTACATACTAACGCTGTCAGGAGCTATTTAAGAAGTGTGAATACACCAGTTTTTGTATTTTATTGCGCAACAAGCTCACCATTCACCATTCCACGCACTTATTCCAGAGACAGCTGAATATGTGAATGAATAAAATACATAAATTATTGTACATTTTTCATTCATAGATCTTCAAAAACTCGCTACCGGAAGAACATTTAGAGAGCAAAATTTCCCAATTTCAATTCCATTATCTGGGGGCTAGATTTATTCGCTTTTATAGTCTATTCTAGATAGGCAACTGCTTTATACGATGTGCAAAGCTGTTGTGAAGATATGTAGAACGCACAGAATCCTGGACTAAAGCCAATCCACATAAACTGCGACTCTGTTTCGGACCGTTAGAAAAACAGTCGCTGGCTGATAGAAATCTTTCTCCCACTCCGGCGACATTTAGATGTATTTTTTTGCGAAATGATTTACTATTTTGGATACCAGAAATATGAATTAACGTAAGGGACAAACCGCGGTTATTACATAAAATAATTTTGATTATTTAATTTAAATTTTATAAATCCTTATATCATTACATTTAAATACAACATTATTCTGCAAAACTATAAGATAGTAATTGAAAAGAATATATATTAATATAAAATTAAAAATATAGATTAAAAGCTCCCTACCTTAATAATAAAATTACAAATAAACTTAACATGTCCTCTAGAGACGTCCCATCTGAGATAGTCCCAAGGATATCCCCTCTATATAGCGAGGCTAATATATGGCAAAAATTTAATAATAGCAGAAAAAATTACCAGCCTTCCTGTCTCTTGACCTTTCCGTCAGCCACTTTGATAACTCCTTGGACGTATTTGCGTAACTGGGGTTCTCAGCAGAAAACGCCTCTCTCCGCGCACCTGATAATGTCGCCTGGATGTGAGATGGGGCTAATGTGTCTACACACGTCGCATCCCACACCAGAGACCTGCCAAATTTTCACGGCCCAAAAGTCATTCCGTTGGGTCTCTTGCCATTGCTCCGCACAATTCCAGAGGGTTCTAAGATTTTAATACCAGCAGTGAAAAGAGGCCTTCGGGTAGATACTAAATTAGAATTAATTAGTGAAGACAGTGTATTGCCGGTTATGTTCGACGTTCACTTTCACAGAATTTCACACAACTAGATTTTGTTGTTTCACTTATAATAAGCCGACCTGCATGCTACGGAAGTCTTCGACTTTTCTGTTATAATGTTTGTTAGATAAAAAAATCTAAAAAACATTATGTATGAAAATAACAACGCCTGCTCTTTAACTCTTTTTAACTTTTGATTGTATGTTTCAATTTTAATGGTGCACATGTCAATGTATTTTTTTTATCTTCTTTCATGTTATAAATTTTATAATAATAACTAAGATAAAACATTATGTTGTAAATTCATAAAATTTGCTTTTATAATATAAAAGGAAAATTTATGAAAGCTTAGTGCTTTTAAAGATACTCGTAGTATGTCCCTTGCATTAAAAAAACAATTTAGTTCCTTACATTACTAAAATTGTAGAACAGAGATAATGTAAGAATTGAAACTGGTATCGCGAACGATGGATGCCTTAATCAATCATCAGTATGCTAAATAATTGGACGCACATCTATTTGTATATTAGTTTAATTAAAACTGCGTCCGTTTGCATATATGGATATATTATTATATGCCTACCTTTAGCATAAATATAATATTGAATTCGCAAAGTTATCAAAGTTTTGCCGTTTGACATTAGCCGGCCAACATTGTGGCATTTGCTTCTAGTGTTGCAAAGAAATAAATATTATTTATCCATTGATATTACACACACACACATAATGAGCTTACTTGGAATTGGAATGGTATTGATCAAATCAGCTTTTCGATTTTGTGGTGTGGCAACTTTAATATATAACTTACACTGAAATCGCTAAGATGGCGATCGTTAACAAACGTCGATACTGGCCCTGGTAAGGTTTTTGTGTTATAATTTAATGTACTATGTCTTTCTAACAATATACTTCTAGCGGTTCGAAAATGTGTATAGTTTGGATAATTTTTTGATGTTACAGATCTTTCAGGCTTATTAAAGACTGGTTCTATATAACATAAAAATCCGAATTTAATGATGTAATAAACTCATTTTTGCTAAATTGTCCCTTACGTTAATTAATACTTCTGGTATAGATTTGTGATTTTTGTCAGAACTGTTTTATTTTGCCTTTATTGTTTTTAGTCTCAGACTACGTTCTTAGTCTTATGCTGGGTTTTTAAGGGTATCCAACGTTTAATTCTTAGGTTCACTTTCATTACAGCCCATAGAACACAGCGTCCTAGACATCCACTGCTGGAGATGACCTTCTAGAACATATATCTGGAGAATTTGGCCTACACTCGTCACGCTGGCCAGACGGCTTGGCGAAGAGTTTCTTTAGTTATATTTATTTATTTAACATTATAAATTTTATAGCCGAGGCATTCTCTGACAGTCATATATTTTTTTATTTTTTTTAATACTAGCACGACATGTGACCCTACGCCCACCTGATGGTAAGTGGCGCGCAGGGACCATGAATGTTAGCAACTGGAATCAGACCCTTATGTCCGACATCAGTCCCTAACACTATGCCGGCTTGATTAGATGCCTTTTCACACTTCGCTTGAAGGACTCCAGGTTATAGGAAAGTGGAAACACAGAAGCTGGAAGAGCATTCCACATCTTTATTGTGCGACAGATGTATGAGTCACCAAATTTATAGGTACGCGAAGGGATAGTGACTACGGTATGTGGGTGCATATTCTGACCTGTGCGTGTGGTTCGGTTGCGGAATGGAGAGGAAGGAATTAGGTTATAGAGCTCTTCAGAGCACTCACCATAGTATAGCCGGTAGAACACGCTCAGAGAAGCTACATCTCGGCGAAGCTGCAGGGATTCGAGAGTTCCAGATATAGTGGCATCGTCCACAATTCGAACAGCTCGCCTCTGTAGGACATTGGGAGCATCTGTGAGGTACTTGGCTGAACCGTCCCAAAGGTGTGAACAGTATTCCACGCATGATCTGATCTGTGCTTTGTACAGCAACAGTCTGATTGATGGCGGGAATTTATATATAAGGAGCTCTTTAAGAAATAAGACTATATGTATGTACCATCTTTTTAAATAGTGTTTCGTTGGGCGCTTGGCGAATTTTAACTGGCAAGTCTTTCCACAAATTTGCAGCCTCTACTGCGAATGAGTTTGCCTGGAAGTTAGAGTGATGAGAAGAGAGAACAGAATTGTAGAATTGTTTTCTCGATGGCAACACTGGCCAAGTTGTCATCATTGAAATATAGAGGTCGCTTTTCCATAGACATCAACATAAGACTCGTCAAGCACCTCCAGAACATCGGTCAGTCTTGCTTCCTAGAGAAGTGCTACTGGAAGAGAGCTGAAGAGGTTAAACCTAGACCTCGTTAATGTCCTTATTCCAGTCACATAAATAGTTAAGCCAATATTCACAAAGATATAAACGATTGATACCTATATCGTAAAAAGGAAACACACATATTTTTAACTAATTTTTAATCGATTTACTCAATGCAGTAAATATTTCATTTTGGTCAGACTGTACTTTGGAGAATTAGGCAATGCAATTATGATGATTTAGGTCTGCTATAACGTCGACTTTTGCCTAATTACCTACCTAGTCGGCACAGCGATACACTTTAAAGAACAATGGGAATTTTATATGGCACCTAGTGTAAACATCGGGCAAAGCATTAATTTACAAATTGTCATCTGAATATGTATATGGTAAATTAATTAATATTAAATGTAAATTATTTGATTATTTGTATATGTATGTTATTGTTGTACGATAAATATTTATTGTTTATTTAGTTCATAAGTAGTTTATATTATTTAGTAATTTTAAAATCATAGTTTCTATACACATGCACCCACACTCTCTTCTCACTCTTTTATTGTTTCTCTTTTCAAATGATGGTTATCATGTACTGCTCCAGATTCGCCAATATCATCATCATCACGACCGTTTCACTTGCGGGGTGGTCAGAAACCGCGCTTATAAATAAGCGGATTCACATTTAGCCAACTTTACTATAGGCCAATCATGACAAGTGGCAAACTCGTCGATGTCTCCAGCGTACCAAACTCGAGAAATATCACAAATAAATCAAATACTAATTAAATGCATTTATTTACATTTATTTATCAAGCCGGCATAGTGTTAGGGACTGATGTCGGACATAAGGGTCTGATTCCAGTTGCTAACATTCATGGACCCTGCGCGCCACTTACCATCAGGTGGGCGTAGGGTCACATGTCGTGCTAGTATAAAAAAAATATATATATTATTTTGTCCCGACCAGGAATCGAACCCGGTACCTCCGAGCTAAATCCACGGACTTAACCGCTAGACCACGAAGGCAGCTTATTCACCAATATGTACTATAAAATGATATTGTTTTATATCAATATTGTAAAAATTGACGTGTAAAAGTGCAGAATACATCTCTTTTTGTCCCATGCCTACTTGCAAAATAAATGAATTGAATTGAATTGAACTCTCCCAAAGGTTAGCTGTTAGAAAATGCCTAGACATTAAACTCGCCTATGTACATTTAAATGTACGTTTGACCGCCTCCGTGGTCTAGTGGTAACAAACTTTGCCGTGAACTCGGGGGGTTGTGGGTTCGATTCCCACCGGGGACAAATTGTACATTGTATAATTTGTCTCGGTCTGGGTGTTTATATGTATAATATGTTTTTTATTAATATTTACAAAAAAATAGTATAATATGTAGTTTATCAACCATCTAGTTTCCGTAACACAAGCCTCGTAGCTTACCACGGAAACTAGATGGCGCTGTGTGACCTGTCTGGAAATATGTAAAAAAAAAAAGTTTTTATTTTTTGTGCAATAAAAAAAATATCTATCTATATATTGGTCTAGCGTTGATTCTCATACTGTTTAGTATCTTGCCCTATCTTGTTATACGTTATGTATATTATATATATGTAGGCATTTTACTTACAGCTAGCTGAACGCCGTGTCAAACAGCTAGTCATGAAATAAATATAAAGTACCTATTGCAATTCGCAATACATAAATAAACTAATCTTTACGTTTGTGTAAAAATAAAATGTTGTCCTAACACGTGAGAATCACATTATGCCATTTTACACGTACAAAAATCACTAAACATTCGCCACAGCTTAAAGAAAGACCTAACATGATTTTCCTTCTACAGCAAATTGGAACGTTTAATTGTTCAAGACTTCTTTAGTCTGTGGTAAATTTTGTTAGCGAATACCCAAGAAAGCTGCGTGTATTTCAGAACATTAACGTCTATAAAAGGTGTTCCGGAACACCATTTACAGCATAAACATATTGTTAAAGGGTTTACCAAATATTATTTACTACGATTTTAATACCTCGTTCTAGCTAAATTGAATTACATATTTTAGCGCACTTTCATCTTCAACCTGTGTTTTTCCACTACAAAGGCCTCCAAGGCTAGCCATATTTGATGCCGTGAAATTCACTAGCGTCACCGTCACGTTAGGTTTTTGTCTGGCCCAGAAATATTAAAATTTTAAAGGGTTCGATTGCTTACAAGTGTTCAAGGCTTGCTAGCTCTGTGTACTTATATATAACTATAGGTAGAATGCATAAACGTACGTGTGTCTGACTGAATGCTCTCATTTGCTCCACTAATCCTACTTCTAGGCTCTTTGACTCTCCAGTTTCACTTCAGCACAATGGCGCCGGATTATATCACGCCATTCAAATAAATTGAAAATTCTTAGGGCTGGTGGAGACATTAAATATGTAATAAGACAGGGCATGCAATCAAACGGTATGAGAATCAATGCTAGACAAATTGGTACAAAATGAATTAGTCTATGAAGGGTTTTGACGGCTTTGGGGTTGCACACGGGTAAGTATCCTATCCTAATTCTGACATACCTGGTATGGTACCACTGTACCAGGTATTGTAATCTCATAGATACTGATAGGTGAATTTGAAAGATATATATTTTTGTTGTTTTTCTTGCAGATTTCTTTCTCAGTCAGATTAAACATTAACAGGTCACTGGAATTTGCTAAGCTAAGTTACACTAACAGGAGTAGAATCATTTAAAATATGACGTGTCACAAAAATTCCTGTAATAGATTAACGTGAATAATGGGATTTTGACTTTAATTTTGACAGTCATTTTAGTCTCTTTTACTAAAAATAAAACTATGAGAAGAAGAAGACAAATTTCTAAGCATTCCATGGATTCACCGTGCGGGTGCCGGGTCCATCGTGTGTGGGTAAGAGATGAGAAGAATGGTGACTCGGGCTTGCGACCGACAATAGGCTGGTTTAAGAAAAGGAGGCCTCCTTTTTTTTTCTATTGCGCGATAATACGCTCACCATCCACCATTCTACTTCTCTCCCTACCCAACCAAATACTGTATGATTCCGTTAATGCCGTCTTGGAAGCTCGTTCCATAAATGTATTGACGGCAGACCTGCTTAGGCCCAATTATATTTCTAAAATATCCGTAAATTTAATTCCCTAGAAAGTTAGTAGACTACATTACGTGGTCTAGGCGATTAAGTCCGTGGATTTAGACTCGGAGGTATCGGGTTCGATTCCTGGTCGGGACACAAAAAAAATAAAAATTAATATAAATAAATATATTTAATTTATTTGCGATATTTCTCGAGTTTGGTAAGCTGGAGACATCGACGAGCTTGCCTCTTTTTTTTTTTTTTTTTTTTTTTTTTTTTTTTTTTTTTTTTTTTTTTTTTTTTTTCAATGGACTCCCATCGAATCCTAGTAGTTGAACTATAAATTATTATAAATTAAATTATAGTCCCGAAAAACCTCCAGGTTTGATTTAAAAATGTATATAATGCAAATATTATTATAATATAACGGAACTAAGGCAACGCCGCAGTTTGGTGATCAATTTATAATGAAAGCATTTGGGAGAACTCGCCTTTCGTCCTGGAGGGAAATTCTCGTTCAGGAATATTAACTATTTGAATCGATATATAGTTATCAAAAAAGTTCACAATTAATATTATCTATATCAAATTAGGCGCAGCCAACAAACAAAGAAGCCGACAGACGCATTTAGCTAGGATGACCGGCATTCGGGAAACTTCGGCACATCCTCTCTTCGTCCATACCATAATGTTGTTTGCCGGTAATGTCGTACGGAGCAGAGACGTGGATACTAACAGTGGATCTGGTCCATAAATTCAAGGTGAGCTATGGAGAGAGCTATGCTTGGTATTTCTTTGTTGGATATAATTCGAAATCTCTCCTATCTTCTCACAACTCACTTCTTACCGTTCCATCTCATCATTCCGGAGTTGTTTCGAATTCCTTTGCGGTTGTTACTACAAATCTGTGGAACAATCTACCTATTAACATAAGGCAGGCATCTACCAGATCATCATTTAAAAAACTGGTCTACTCACATTTTCTAAATAGCTCCAAACAAAATTTGTAAGTTGTATATGTATGTTTATTATTGTGTATGTATTAGTATTTAGTATATTTATAAGTAAGTTTATTATATAAGTATTTATATCTAATTGATGTGTCACTTATACTTTCATTGCACTTACAGTTGTTTTAATTAGTCCCAAAGGTTTGGCTGTCAGAAAATGTCTACGGGCATGACCGCCTCCGTGATCTAGTGGTAACAAACGTTACCGTGAACTCGGGAGCTCGTGGGTTCGATTCCCACCGGGGGCAAGTTGTACATTGTACAATTTGTCTCGGTCTGGGCGTTTATATGTATAATATGTATATATTTACAAAAAAAAAAAGAGTTTAATATGTAGTTTATCAACCATCTAGTTTCCTTAATACAAGCCTCGTAGCTTACCACGGAAACTAGATGACGCTGGAAACTGGAAACGCCTTTCTGGAAAATATATTAAGTCCGCCTTTTGTACTTTGTGCATTAAAGTTTTGAAATAAAATAAATAAATAAACGTTGATACTCCTTAGAGAAAATCAAAATTAGCAAGCTGAAGTGGCAGCTGAACCGACGACCGATCAACCAATGAGGCAAACACCTAGAGTGGAGATCACGTACGGGACGACATAGAGTAGGACGACCCCCTGCCAGATGCACTAATGACCATAATAAGATCACTGGTGGAGGTTGGATAAGAGTTGCAAAAACCGCGTGCTGTGGTGAGCCTTGGGGGAGGCCTACATCCAATGGAGTGACAGGCTGATAATGATAATTGTGTTGTACGATATCTACAGTTGGAGATATGCAATAGGGAAATCAATGAAAATGCACAATTGCGACTTTTCTTCTCCCTTGTATTTTAAGGCAATGTCAAAATATAAATAAACGAATATGTATATATATAAACATTCGTCGTCTGACTATAATGGTCATGCTTCATTTGCTACCAGACCGACTTATCACTATAGATCGGCCAGTGTCTGTAGTCAAGTCTAACATTGGTGTGTCTATCCTATTTTCTGTTTCGCCAGTAAAGTCAATTATCGGGGCGTTTCTCTTAAAATCCATGTAGGTTACCAAAAATAATATTGCTATCTACTATTTAATTAACCGTATGTGATAAAGTTAAATAAAGAATTATTGATACCTAAAGAATGAACGAAAAACATTAGTAAGTATTTCAATTTGCTAGTTTAAAAAAAGAAATTATCTTTAAATTATCTAAATGAATCCCAATTGGTATGCTTGGAGATCTTTTTTTTTATTTAAAAAAAAAAAAAAAACTGCTTTTATATATATACAGAACATTAAGTGGAAACTTTGCTGGATTGTGTAACTTTTATAATTCATGTAATTATGTTTTATGTTCTGTATGTTTCCTAAATAAATAAAAATATTATAATATAATTATTTAATTTTTTATAGATAAATAATGATATGAAAGATATACTTGTATATTGACAAATAATAATGATGATAAATAATTAAGAAATAAACTAAAGCAAACATTTGAAAAAAGTAACTAATTATTAAAATTATGAATTTGTCAACTTTGAAAATATTCCTAACACAAAGGCACAAGAATCAACCCTGCCATCAAATATTTATACGAAAGTCAAGCTCAATCAAAACAAACACTGGAGTTTAACAAGTTTCGCTGACTTTGTATACATAAATTTGTAAAATCTATTGATAAGGTCTCGAAGTTGTGCAAAAATACATCTACCTTAGACAGACTATTCAATTACGCGTAGGCAACTACAGCAAAGAAGCCGAACGAGCTATAGAGAGAGCTATGCTCGGTATTTCTTTGATGTACTCGTATAATGTCCAAAATAAAAAAAAGTTACCGACAAAGCCTACAAAATTAGTGAGGATTGGAGACCACGTATGTGAAGATGCAGAGTGGGACGATCCCCCGCCAGTTAAACTGGTGACCTGAAAAAGTAAAAGTAAAGTATCATCGCGACCGTTTCCCTTTCGAGGTGATCAGAAACCACGCTTATAAGTAAGCAGATTCACATTAAGCCAACTATACTATAGTCCAATGATGACAAGTGGCAAGCTCGTCGATGTCTCCCGCCGCGTACCAAACTCGAGAAATATCACAAATAATTTGAATATTAAATAAATGTATTTATTTAAATTAATAAAAACTGCCTCCGTGGTCTAGCGGTTAAGCCCGTAGATTTAGACTCGGAGGTACCGGGTTCGATTCCTGGTCGGGACACAAAAATATTTATTAATGTAAATAAATACATTTAATTAATATTTAATTTATTTGTTATATTTCTCGAGTTTGGTACGCTGGCTGGAGACATCGACGAGTATGTCACTTGTCATGATTGGCCTATAGTAAAGTTGGCTAAATGTGAATCCGCTTTTTTATAAGCGTGGTTTCTGACAACCCCGAAAGGGAAACGGTCGTGATGATACTACTACAACAAATTATTTTTTTGTTCTCGACCAGGAATCGGACCCGGTACCACCAAGTCTAAATCCAAGGACTCAACCGCTAGACCACGGAGGTAGTAATTATTAATTTAGTAATAAGTAAATAAAATAGTATGAGAATCACGAGTGGCAAATTGTCAATCATTAATCAACGATTAAATCTTTAATGCCTATAAATAGTTCTCAAACAGATAATGTCAACGCCAACCAATCCTCTTCACTGGCCGCTGCTAAATGTTTAAATAAACAAGCCTCGTAAACTTAAATGACTAGAGAAATTTAAAATGTACCATCGGACTAACTGTGTTTCTAAACTAAAACAGAACTGAAATGCTGCCTGCCGCAAAACAGCTCAATTTCAACCCGCAATTTTTGACCATTAGGTTCCAAACGACCCAAGAATAAAGATAGTACAAATATTTATTGCGAGATTTGTTTTTTTGCGCCGTTTGGAGGTGAAACTCTCGTGGGGACTAAGTGCTCATGAAATTTTCAAGGCTTTGTCAAAACAGCTCATTAATACCTCGGCCAGGCGATTTATCCCGGCGTAGAAACCTATTGATTACTGGACTCCACGATGAAGGTAGCTTAAAATCTTGATTGAAATTTTTCTTTAATTCGATCGCTTCACGTACTATTCTAAGGTAATAGTGACGATCGGTGGAGAATATCTTCGGGTTATGGAGCTCAATTCATTGGTTTGTGCCACTATTTATTAGGTGTTCTGCTATTGCTGACTTGTTTATTTCGCAGTTTTTTATAGCTGCTATATCTGTGTTGTGAAGGAAAAAAGAGATGAGTCGAAAAAATTAAAAATTAGATTTTTGCACGTATTGGTTCAAAACATTCATATGCGTCAATGCAATAAGGAGATGAGTCTATGAACTGTACAGTTTATTTTACACCCCTATGTACATAAAGGGGCTAGTCGTAAGATTAAAATCTATAAATAAGTAAAAAGAGTTCAATCGAGTTATTTCAGTATCACGCTTTTACCGCTAATAATTCAGTTATGCATAGTGAGAACATTACGTAAATTACAAATTTCTAATTATAAAAATGAGTTGTTTTCTTAATTTGCCTCGAGTGAAAAGTTCACGTTTTGTACTTATCCCCTTTTTCTTGAAACACCCGGCTATAGTGCGCTTAAATTTAAAAAAACGTCTTTAATAAATAGCAATTTCTCGAAGAGGTACAATTAACCCGGTCGAATGGGAACCTATCTGAAGGCAGCGTGCCTGCCGCGGACGAGAGTTAACTTTTAAACTTAATTAGGTTCGCTAACCAAGATATACTTTGGATGTCTACCGCACTCGTAATGTCCACTGTTGTCACATACATACAACACTGTTGGTACATTTTATAGGCTGACCTGAAGAAGTTCAGAAAAAAATCGTTGAACTTTTGTTTTATATTTACAACCCTTAGAACACAGAGTTCTAGACATCCACTGTTGGGAATGTGCCAGACGGTTTGGCGAGTGTTTGTTGTCAATTTTTAATTAATAACAATTTCATAAGTTTGTATTAGTGAAGGCAACCGGGACGTGCTTTCCGTATAAAGAATGTCAGCAGGTTCTTATGAATGTATTTTACACTGACAGGTAATATGTGTACCATTTGTTAAAATAAGAATCCGTTTTTTTTAAATTGCATCAGTTACCATAGGAAATCATACAGTGACATGCGAGTTTTTTTTAAAAAGTGGTTTCAAGGAATACGGTCGTGATGATACTTTACTTTTAATTTATAAAGTATAGAGTACTTGTTAGTAAAAATTATAGCGTCTAGAATGAAACGATGCCAATGAAAAAACAACTCGTTTCAACTAAAGTAGAATATAAAATTAATTAAGCAGAAGACAAATTCCAGAAAGTTCCAAAACCACATTTCCTGTAGGAACATTGCCATATAAATTACTCCAAACATTATTATGCATAACAAGACGCAAGTTGAGGTGAAACGACATCAAACATAAACACAAACTAAATTAACTGCAAACTGCACAACTGCAGAGACAACTAACGGCAGACGCATTTACTTTGGCTTTATGGTATCTAATACAAATACATATTAAACAACTAAATACTAAGAACACTAACAATATAAATCAACATAATGACGCTTCGTTATGTTGAATCAATAATAATAATAATCGACCACTGGACAGAACAGTACACTACAGCCGACCTGACATTACTTTGATAAACAAAGAAAATAAAACAGCATATTAAATAGACATAGCCGTACCTAACACTCATAACCTAATAACTACACATACAGAAAAAAATACTAAATACATAGACCTTGCAATAGAGCTTAAATCCCAACTCAAATTAGAAAAAGTAACAACTGTACCCATATTAGTATCCATGACCGGAGTAATACCCAAAACATTACATGACAGCCTCAAAACTATTAACGTAGACCAGCACACATACAGACAATTGCAAAAAGCTACAATCCTTAATACTAACCGTATAGTCAGAAAGTTTGGAGTTAAAGAAGCATGATGCTCACTTGGCCGAGGCCCGTGAACGTCATTAGGTAAACCGGTTAAATACCGAGATTCTTTAAGGATACACATTACATAATAATAATAATAATAAATTATTTATTGTACAAAACCAAAACAAGTGCAGGTACATAGGCGAGCTTAATACCGTAATTGCATTTTCTACCAACTAACCTTTGTGACTGGGATATGTAATAAGCGGGTGCAGCAGAAGAAAAATGATAATTGAAATTATTTATTACTATATAAAATTGACGGCCTCCGTGGTCTAGTGGTAACAAACGTTGCCGTGAACTCGGGAGGTCGTGGGTTCGATTCCCACCGGGGGCAAGTTGTACATTGTGGGTGTTTATATGTATAATATGTAGGTATATATTTACAAAAAAAAAAGTATAATATGTAGTTTATCAACCATCTAGTTTCCGTAACACAAGCCTCGTAGCTTACCACGGAAATTTGATGGCGCTGTATGGCCTGTCTGAAAATATTTATATATTTATTATTTATTTAAATCAACATAATGACGCTTCGTTATGTTGAATCAATCATCGGCAGCAATTCATTATAATTTGTTTTTCATTACCAACTTACTCATGGTATTGGTTTTTATTCTCGTTTTATGTATCCCCGCGTTCGTTTTATAGCATTTACAACATCTTGTAGCAACTTCATAAACCAGCGCGAAATGTCGTTTTTGTTAAGAAATACCACTTTTTTTAACAATGCTAACATTTCTAAATTTTTTTTTTATACCAATAAAAAAATTTTTTATTCGAATTATTATACAAACGATATAAAAGAATTACAATATTAAATAAACTATATTAAAACAAAATCTAAATTTAACCTAAATAATAATAACAATACATGGAAAATAAAAATACATACTTACAAAAAAAATCTTGTTGCATTTCTTAAAGAAAATTAGCGGTGAGACTACTTTTTGACAAGTATTTTCGTTCATGTTTTATCATACCCTGGCATCCAATACATGATATTATTATGGTATTTGAATTTATTACATAAAATAGTTTAAAATACCTTTTTAACAAATATAATAGAAAACTATAAAGTATATAAAAATGGTAAACTCACCATTTTGTATGTTAATGACATCTGCCAAAAAGTAACATCAATAACCATCCTTTCAACACGGTACTGACATACGAAATTAGCATCAAATGTTATAATTTTCATTAAACGAACGACTTGTGCTAAAAAAGTGGTATTTTCATGCTAACATTTCTTAAAACGAACGCGGCCTACTCGTATGT
This sequence comes from Tinea semifulvella, assembly GCA_910589645.1. Lineage (NCBI taxonomy): Eukaryota > Metazoa > Arthropoda > Insecta > Lepidoptera > Tineidae > Tinea > Tinea semifulvella. The sequence goes on from OU342604.1 coordinate 6,965,173, forward strand.
CTAAAAGAACTGCATATGATAACTGTTACAACTTCTAATCTGTATTATATTTATTGTGGCATTATTCATCTGTGGGTCATCAATGTAAGCATTTATATCTTTATATTCTCGGTGTCGTCCACTATCCGTATGCCTCTTCAGGACATTGAGAGCATCGTATATCGTCAAATCCTTATTCCAAATAAATCCAAACTTGTGGTTCTATAATGGTACTGTTTTTTTTTCTAAATTTATCTATTTCTTTATACAAAAATATATATACATTAATAGCTGGTAACGAAGTAGATTTATCAACGATCGACGCAAGATCGTGTCTACAGCCAAACTTTTGAAACATACACCACTAATTATTTTGTGACTATGCAAATTGCACTGAACACGTCTGCGATACCTTGTAAAACTATCTTGACGAGCGTAATCTATGACTAAGTTTACTCTTGGTACCAACTGTCTTTAGTAGTCAACTGAGCAAAAATTGGAGCCAATCTCAACCTTATGATTAGTGTTTTAAGACTATAATTGCATACATCTCTTAATAGCGCCATCTTTGATTAAGTAAGCAAAACTTTTTCATTATGTCTTCTTATCTAAACAAACTCGATTTCTAGAATGTTCACTGTATTATAATTTTATTAATATTAGATTTTTACTGACAAGTTTTGCACTTGTGTGATACATCCGTCAGGTCGACATATTATCCGTAAATCAACAAATTAATCTATTTAAAAATGCACATCGATCACAGACTAATTCATTTATTTTAGTTTATTTTATTTTAGCTGAAAGTTCTAGCTTTGTTTTTATAGCGTTTGGTTTCTTGCTTGTCTTGTTATATATTTAATTTTTCTGGTCCCGACCAAGAATTGAATCCAAAACCGTCACGTATGGTATAATGTTATCACTGCTGAATGCGAGATATTCATCGTTAAAATACTACAGCTCTGCATAACATGCGACTTGTATTTACCGTGTACATTGCTCTAATGCTTGCAAAGTCTATATTGCTTTCACGTCATATGTTCTAGATAGATGGCATTATCATTTTGGTGGTCGTTTTAGAACTCGCAAATAGTTTATCGTCGTCATTTCTTCAATTTGTATTTATGCTCGATATATTTCTAATGTCTAATAAAAATATATAAACTAAATTAAAAACTTAACTAAAATCTAAACTATGTATAAAAATATTCACCTATGATTTGATCATGTGGCAGTGTGCCAAGAACACTTGCAGCATTTCCTTGCTGCACAGCGATGCTGATTTGCTGCGCAAAAAAACTGCCAGCTTTCTTATCACATACAGCGTTAACCATCCGCTTAGACAGTTCTTTAAAGAACATCTTAGCGCTTGGCCCCCACGGTTCCATTGTCTCAACATTTGGCCTTTTCAGCCGAGCCCCTGGACATGAGACCAGTGCTCGACCCATGGACCACGGCACCATAGTCAATCCATTTTTTATGCTCTATAGATATTTATAGATATTTTTATGTATTTTATATTTGTATTTATTAATTCTTATTAAAATCACCTATCCGTGGTAATTAAATATTGCTAACAGTGCTAACATCACACACTTATTTGTAATTAATACTAAATCAGAAGTTAGATGTTGCACCTATTATAGGCGACCACCACATTACTATAGTAGCCTTTACAGCCTATAAAAATAGCAATATTATAAAATTTTCAATAAGTAAAATAAAAAAAGTAACGAAAATAACTAAAATATTACCTACTTCAAGTAAAAAAGTAAAATAAATAAATTTTAAATTATTTTTATAAAAAAAAAAAACATACCTACATAAAATTGACTTATAAATTTTGGGCAAGTTGTTTTAGCAGTTTATGTTTAAATACTCTTTGGGAGTCTCCGAAGATGTCAATATCTGGAAATATTTATTTTACAAATAATATCTAAACTAGTGATTCTCTGATGGATAGAGTCCGAAACGTAGACATCCGGCAAAATTAGTAAGGTGAAGTGGCAATGGGCCGGACACGTCTGTCGCAGAACCGATGACCGATGGAATAGACAAGTTCTAGAGTGGAGACCACGTATAGGAAAACGCAGAGTGGGAAGACCCCCCGCCAGATGGTCGGATGACCTGAAGAAGGTCGCTGGTGGGAGCTGGATGAGGGTGAAAATGAAGATCGTGTGAAATGGTGAGCCTTGGGGGAGGCCTACATCCAGCAGTGGAGAGACATAGCCTGATGATGATGATCTAAACTAGTTAAATATAGCTAGCAGGTTGGACACAAGCATCTTAAGGTACAAAAATAGAAGACTATAAAGCTTTAGAGATATGAATACAAACATTGTTGTTGAAGATTTCAGCTTGATGGTTGAAAAGTTACGCAACAAATTAAAATTTACTAAATAAGATGCATTGTAGTCCAAAACTTCAATTCTTGCGTTTTCAAACAGAGTTATTGCGTTTTGTAGTACTGTTGCATAAAATAACTTCAAAAGTAATGTACAAGGTTTAAAGGTTTAGATTCGGAGGTACCGGGTTCGATTCCTGGTCGGAACACAATAAATTATTTAATTTAAAAAGTAAAAGTAAAGTATCATCACGACCGTTTCCCTTACGGGGTGGTCAGAAACCACGCTTATAAAGAAGCGGATTCACATTCAGCCAACTTTACTATAGGTCAATCATGACAAGTGGTAAGCTCGTCGATGTCTCCAGAGCGTACCAAACTCGAGAAATATCGCAAATAAATTAAATATTAATTAAATGTATTTATTTATATTAATAAATATCTTTGTGTCCCGACCAGGAATCGAACCCGGTACCTCCGAGCCTAAATCCACGGACTTATTCAATTCAATATCATTTATTTCAGGCATTACCCATATAAAATAACACAATTTACAATAAAATAAAAAATACTCACATTTTAAGCCTAAAAGTACAATTAATTTACATACTAAACCTAACTTCTTAACCTATACTGACGCACCCAACATAATCTTAACCCAATGATCTTGGTTCGGGCAGTCATGGCGAGATGCAATCATGCTCAGGATACTGTTGCTACTGTTCCGCACGCGTGGAAAAAAGAAGCTACTTTCTTGCGAATAATCGCTGGAAAGCCATCAGTACGGGCTTCAGCGAACATTCCAGACGCGCTGCAGAATCTCTGCAGCCGCAGCAGCATCCTAAACACGTTGTTATACTGCACGCGCAGCGCGCTGGCTACGGGTGTATTTCGTCCACAGACTGCTCGAGTAAAAACTTTGGCAATATGATTCTTTACTTTACTTTACTTTATTTTAAGAAGAATGTGTACACTTTCGTAGCATGCATATGCCCAATATTATCAGAAAAAAAACTAAATCAATTTAAAGGTATACATAAAACTCGATCATAACCTGCAAATGCACTGTCATCGACTAATCAATTCTGAGACGATTGCCCTAGCTTGAATTATCATACTCTCTTCTTCAGCTAAATTCTTGTCCCATCTTGTTATACATGTATGCAATTAATGTCTTTGTATAAAAGTTATATGATATAAAAAAATATATCCTTTCAAAGATGAGATTTTCATTAAATTTAAGCTAAACCCTAAACTAAAAGCCGAATTGACTTTGACTCAAACAGGTCATAAAATTCGTTTCACCGAACGTTGGGAATGTAAAAGCACTTATGTCGCTTAAACTCGAAAATTTGAATAAATATTCTACGCTCATACATAATCTTATACCATATCCAGAGACATTAAAAAGACAGGGCAAGAAACCAAACGGTATGAGAATAAAAAAAAAACTACATGCCAGTTATTTCCGATTATGGTCGTGTTCGATGTGGAATTTTAAATATATTATTTTGTTGTTGCACGGACACTATGCCGATCTGCGTACTATGAACGTTCTTCGCCAAAAAAACTTCGCTTTTAGTTTATTTCGTAAGTATATGTTGTGATGTTTATAATTAGCAAGCTGATGAACGATGGAGTAGACGGGTTCTGAAGTGGAGACCACGTACTGGAAGACGTAGAGTGGGACGACCCGCCGCCAGATGGACAGATGACAGGTCGCTGGTGGGAGATGGATGAGGGTGATAAAAGATCATGTGAAGTGGCGAGCCTTGGGGGAGGCCTACATCCAGCAATGGAGAGACACAGGCTGATGATGATGATGTTGTAATGAACTATTTTTTTTTTAATTAAAATACACGGAATATTCTAGAAGTAGTAATTTCAGAAATAATTTTCCTACTCGATCATTGATATAGGTATTCATCGTAGAACATGCTTAGGTAGGCCACAACTTAACAAAGCTGCTGCGATTCGAGAAGTTTAGACACTGTCACTTTTCGAATCGCCCGCATGCGCATGTGTCCTTATTTGCGTTTTATAAAGCTTGGTTGCCTAACAACATTTGTTCAAGGCTATTTTTACCCACTGCGCGATCCAAAGAAGGGAAATTTGTTTATCAGCCTATGTATGTATGTTTGTTCCTTTGTGGCACACTGGAGACCAAACGCGTTGGCCGATTTTAATAATTCTCACGTCAAACGATTCAATTTACTTGTTCTAGAGTTGTAACGAGTGTATTACATGCGGCCAAGGAATAAATATTGTTGGCTGCAATCGACATCCTTTCCCTTGCACATATTTAAGACGTCACCTGTCAGTGTAAGTTTTAACACTTCACTTTTAAAAAATCAGACTGCGAGCAATGCGCTGCAATATTAATGTTTACTAGTTTTTTTCTTGTAGTATACATTTAAAACTTAATAATTAAATACCTTAATAAACCTACTGGATATTGTCGCCCCCGTACTTGGGTTTAATTAAAAATAGTACGGGTCACTTCATGACCACGTGCAGTAGATTCATTTTTATTTGTGCACCACCGATGCGTTCTCACCAACTACATGGTATCTTGTCTTGGTGAGGACTGGAGTGGTAGTGGATGATGACGTAACGTGTGCTTCCCGTGCGTTCCAGGGTTTTTCCAGTAGGACTATAGAGCTGGGGCCCAGCTTGAGAAGATAACCCCGCTGCCCAGGATCCCCGTGACGCCATGATGTCCGCTTGGGATCGGCAGCGCTCTCCGGGTCCCCATCTTCAGGCTCTCCGAGGGAAGGTACCCCTACGTACAGTCAACGGATGCATAAAGTTAGTGATAGGGCTAAGTTTTGGCTTACGACCCTCCCTTATATAATTTTAAACTATCTTGCTCTCTTTCTGTTAACTTCATTTTTCTTAATATATAACTTCCTTTGCTTAAATTAATTTGTTTTATTTTAATGTCCCGCTTAACGTGACAGAGTTTCATCATCAATCTTTATCAATCGGTTCTTTCAAAAAACTAGTACCTCCTTGGATTTTCTCGCAGTCAAACGGAGTCCTTAGTGGAAACAATAGAATGTAAATTGTTAAACGAAAGAAAGAGAGGGCTAAACAAGAAAGGAACAGAAGTAACTTCCAAAGGTTAAATTGTAAACACATGATTACCAAAATAAAAGTTATATGAGCACGTCAAATGTAACTTAAGGCTTTTTACATTCGCAATGTATGTAGGTTAAGCTTCACGGACACTAAACTAGACGTATGTCGGAGATTTTATGGATAGCTTTATGCGGAAAAGTTCGATGGAAAATTTTACAGTGAAAATTTATATGAGTTGAACTGGAACGAAGTTGATGATAGTATGTTCCGCTTGGTGGAACTAAATGTTTATGAAAACTTGAATACCAAGCATAAGTATTATTACGACCGTTTCCCTTTCGGGGTTGTCAGAAACCACGCTTATAAATTCACATTTTGCCAACTTTACTATAGGCCAATCATGACAAGTGGCAAGCTTGTCGATGTCTCCAACCAGCTGCAGCGAACCAAACTCAAGAAATATAACAAATAAATAAAAGTAAGTTTATTCGGAGTAAAGTACAAATTTAAAAAAATAATAATATATTAACTAAATTATAAAAACTAATTAAAAACTTAAAAATAATAAATAAAATTACGACTATTCGATGGGCGTAGTGTGCCGAGGACACTCGCTGCGTTCCCCCGTTGAACAGCGAGGCTGACCCTTTGAACAATATATTCTCTACTCAAAGGGTCACCCGTCGCCAAGTGGAGTTTCTCACCAAGCTCGCGGGAGAACACAAGAGCCTCCTCGGACCACGGGCCCATCGTTTCAACTGCAAATGGAATGAAATGGTGATAGATGATGATCTCCGCGTACTTGTTGCGCTTAAGGCGTGCGGCTGATTCTGCAGCGGCCCCAGGTTTCTTATGGCTGGATGTCACATGTGACTGACAGAGTGTGTCAACACATGTGGCATCAAATAATAATTAAATGTATTTATATACATTATTAAATATTTTTGTGTCCCGACTAGGAATCGAACCCGGTACCACCGATATGCATTAAATTTAATTTAGAAAAAAATAAAATATAGGACGCTGTGTTCTAGGGGCTGTAATGATTATATTCCGTATCAATATTTGTGGACCTTCGTTGTCTTGCGGTTAAGTCCGTGGATTAAGACTCTGAGGTACCAAGTTTGATTCCTGGTCGGGACACAAAAATATTTATTAATTTAAATAAATACATTTAAAGAATATTCAATTTATTTGTGATATTTCTCGAGTTTGGTACGCTGGAGACATCGACGAGCTTGCCACTTGTCATGATTGGCCTATAGTAAAGTTGGCTAAATGTGAATCCGCTTATTTATAAGCGTGGTTTCTGACCACCCTGAAAGGGAAACGGTCGTGAAATACTTTACTTTTACTAAAACTGCACCATTAGATTTTTTAAAATGTATTCTCCTAGCTGTGAATCGAACCAGTTGATTTTGAAAAAAAAAACTCTAGCTGTATTATTGCACATTGCTGATAGTGTCGCTTATAAGGGTCAAACTCTAGTAAATTTGCCAATTTAATAACTTCATACGGCAAACGAAATGAAAGAGCTCATTTTTAAGAAAATAGGTTTCATGTTTTAAGCCCTATTTTTTTATTTATTATATTTTAATAAATAAAAAATAGAGTTTTACTTTAGTTTTCCGCTTAAAGCGACACTATACGCAGACACAATAATACAGAAATAAGTTTTTTTTTTTACAAAATCAACTAATTCGATTCCCGGCTAGGAGAATATATTTTTCACCTGTATAACAAGACAGGAAGGCCAAAGGGCTAAGAATCAAAGGTTATGACAGTCATTGCAGGTTATGGTCGTGTTAGACGTGCACTTTAAATTGATTTTTGATTAAAATTTTAATGTGCAGTTCAAATTTTGATTAAAGAAATAAAAGTAGTCAATAATATATCAAAGTTTTTTTTTATTTAATATTGTTATGTTTAGTTTTGTCGCTGCGTCTGTTTTATAATATGTAACTAATAAATAAAACACTGACTGAAGGTGCATTAAAAAGTCTTCGTAACCAAAGGGCATGTATGAAGAGGTTAATGAATGACGACGAAGCGAAAGAGGTATGTCGTGATCGTGTCAAATGGCGCTCAAATGTCTCTGCCTACCCCGCAAGGGTAGTGGCGTGAAGATATGTATGTATGTATGTAATAATAAAATGTATTAAAATACAATTATGTAATTTGACGTGTAAAAGTGCTAATTGTATGCCTATATACTCAATAAACGAATTTGAATTCAGAATGCTGTGACATTATATTGCCTAATATTATAATATACCTAATGTAAATATAACATGTAAAAGTTCAATAGTTTTTGTCCTATGCCTAAAAAAAAAAAAAAACACGCGCTAAGAAGGCATTAAAAAATAAACTGGACAGATTGTGTTTGCATTCTCAGAAAGGAGACCACGTCAAAATTATACACAGTAAATCAGTTTTGCACAAAAAAGTTCATGCAGCTGAGATGGAATTTCCTTTTGCATGTGAAAGAATTTTGTAAAATATATCATGTAGTCGTCAATGTCAGTAAACCGAATTTTCGAGTATTTTCTAAACAGTAATTAATGTGTTACTCTTTTACATTATATCAATGTGCCAGCGAAGAAAATAGATAAGTACAAAAACATATAAAGTGTATAGAGGCCGGGGCAAACCTGACACATAGATGTGACATCATCAGACATGTACGGTATGACGTTTTTTATTATTACATGCATTACAACGACGCCCTGTGTAGTAACGTTAGGCGTTAATGTGTTTCAATAACATTATTTATTGGGAAACAAGTGAACTTAGTTACTCTTGCAAATTGTCTAACGTTGTTTTTAAATGAAGAAAAATAGATGTTATTATAATCTAAAATATTATTATTAATAATTTACAAAATATTTTCTTGATAGTACTTTCCTCCTCCTCCTTAGTCGGTACCCCACTGTTGGGGATCGTGACTCCGTCGCAGTCCATCCACTAGCCGTTTCCAGTGGTTGCGGTCCTCAGCGCAGTGGATGGCTTGGTGTACTGGGATGTTTAGGTGGTCAGTCACCTGACTGGACCATCGTTTGGGGCTTCTTCCTCTTGTTCTTTTACCGTCTACCTTTCCCGTTACTAAGAGTTTTTCCAGATTGTCGGCGCCTCTTCTAGCAATGTGGCCAAAATATTGCAGAATTCGGGTAAAGCAGACGGCAGAAAGTCTCTGTACCTTAGCAAGTTTGAGCTCTTCGAGCACAGAAACGTTAGTGCGTCGTGCGGTCCAATGAATATTAAGCAAACGACGCCAGCACCACATCTCAAATGCATCAATTCTTGCCCTATCTGCGGCTTTTATAGTCCACGTCTCTGAACCGTACAAGAATATGGAGAATACGAGCGTTCTGACAATGTGGATTTTTGTCTTCCTGGATATGTTGGTATCTCTCCATATTTTGTCGAGCTGGGTCATTGCTGTTTTAGACATTCCAATTCGTCGACGAATCTCACTTTCGCAACCTCCCTTATTGCTGACAGTAGAGCCGAGGTAAAGGAAATCTTCCACGGTTTCATAGTCATCAAGGTCAGTTGTGCGCGTTATCCTGTGAGATCTGTCGACTACCATCAGCTTTGTTTTGGCTCTATTGATGGAAAGACCAAATTTTGTGCTGACGTTTTCCAAACGGTTCAAGAGTTCTACCATTTCCTGTTCTGACGCGGCAAACAGGGTTGTATCATCGGCATAACGTAGGTTTGATAGTACTTTACTTTTGTTTAATTATGTTGCTATATTGTATATTTCTAAATCTATTTCATATTTGTTTTTCATTATTGAATTTCCGTTTTATGCTGTCGCAACGTTATATTCAGGTTAAATTGAAACTGGCTCCTGTCACACCGGACAAAAACCTACTTTACTACCCTACCCTAATTTGACTACAAATTTCAAATTTATATGTCAATCAATATATTGTTATTATTATCAAATTTACTATTAGTGGACTAATAATGCGATTTTACTGGCTTAAAATATAAATTGTCTACGATCATTAGTCGGACTTTCTTAGTACTGCAAACGTTATATAATGGAATCCGTTAACTATATATATATATATCACGCTATTAAAGTCGATATTTGCACGGCCACTGTCAATGTCGAGCGCTTATAGAGTTGAGAATTGAATCATATTTTTTAATTATGACTCAATCTGTGACATAAATAACTAAAACTAACGTTTGCGACTAAGGAACATAATAGGGTTGCTGAACTCTAAAAGCCAATGATCGTAGCCGCTTTGATGCATTAGCAATCCACGCGGCGAATAAGTGCTTTCACTGCGTAGCCACGACTCAGACTTAGCTGTTAAGGCACGCAGGGACAACAGTGAAAAAGAGACGGCTTAAAGGGTTTTAGTCCGTAGGCGCCTTGGGGTCTTTTTATGAGGCCTCACGGTGATTCGGGCATGCGACCTCCCGCCTTAGCCCTTCAGACTGGGATCGTATCGTCAGGCGATTTTATGAGTTATCATCTTAAAAAAAAGCATTTAAAATGTGGTGCTGGACGTAAATGAGCATGCTGCGTATCACTTGGACGACGCAAAGAACCAATGTAACCAATACTCAAGAAACTCAAAATCTCTACTACCATGATTCCAAATATTTTGTCCATTACCCCTTACTATATCTGGCAACCTAGAAAATATTGTCATTACAGGAAAAGACGAAGGCGAGAGACAGCGTGAACGAAGTCCCATACGTTGAACAGGTAGATGGCGCAGCATCGTCCAGGACAAAGTATTCCGCGGATAGGGCCATGACTTGACCGGGGAAACGAATTTTATATAATTAGTTAAATAACTGTTTTAATTAGCCAGTTAGTTTCCGAAAAAGCTGAAAGTTTTTAATATTAATAACATTACAAATTCAAGAACGCGTCCTGTGCCAGACTTATTATGCTGGAGTGGTGCCATAGACTAACAAACCTTGATAATACCAAATACGTACACAAAATTGCCAATACAATATTCCGTGAAGCTTATGAAGTAAATAAAGATATATACGCAAATGTTACAGATGAGAAAATAATGCCTAGATCTTAATTATTAATCCCCGAGGAGTTATGACGCCTAGCTTTTAAACCCATACTAAGGTTTCTTAAAGTTGTGGGCCTAGCGAGCGAACTATACTATGGTCTAAAAAGGTCACATTAGATCTTTTCTCGTTGCAGTGCCATAAATACTATAAAATAATTATTTTTAATTATATGTTTGGCAACATTTCTCCCCTGTATAGCGAGATTAATACGTTGGCAGAAATTCCTGTATTTTCATTCAAACCTTTCCGTCAGCCACTGACAACTCCTTGGCCAAGGCTTTGCTTATATTATATTATATTATATTATATTATATTATATTATATTATATTATATTATATTATATTATATTATATTATATTATATTATATTATATTATATTATATTATATTATATTATATTATATTATATTATATTATATTATATTATATTATATTATATTATATTATATATACTACCCTCCCATTGCACTCTCCAGACAAAACAGATATTTTAAGATCACGATTATTATGATTACAAAAATTTAAAATTTATATTGAGTAAATATTTGTATAAATTATTGACTCAAATTGTGGTGAGAATATACGGTAATGAAATGAAATCAAATGAAATATCGATTTTGAATATCACAAGTTGCTATCGACACGGCTTTTTCGATGCACAGAAATGTTGTTGTAAATCTACTATTACAAATGTAAATTACCAATTCTAAATATTATTAAGTCTACATATAGCCTGCCATGCCTCATATGTAGGCAGTCTCGAGGCGGCAGGCGGTGGAATAAAATAAAATAAATTAAAACGAAAATACTTGCATTAACTGGATTGCCTGCGGTTGCCTCATTTCCTTTCGGCTTTGTTGACAAAGGCTACATTGTTATGTATTTTCTTTAATAAAAATAACTATAACGAATTTAAATATAAATATTCTAACTAATTGGTCTAAACTCTAAAGCATTTACTTCACTATTTATAAAATAGGCAATTAAATTATAAAAAAATGTTTATTACACATTATATAAAAAAATATTATGAAAAACCATCACCAATAATTATAAAATTAATGAATTTATAACATCAACAATTAACTATATTAATTAACTTTTACTTTTCCATTTTTTCCCCTTTTTTATGTAATAATATTTGATTTTATAACTATAACTAAATCTAAATTTTAGAAGCAACTTTAGTTATGTAGGTATGTAGTTAGTAAGGCTTAGGTTTTTTTAGTTTTAGTGGAAACTTTGTTGGTTAATGAGATAAACATTTTTTGTTGCTACTAGGTGTAAGAATAACTGTTTGTTTCCCGAATAATAAATAAATTAATAAATGAAAGTATTCATTAAAAAAAAAATGATTTTTGTATGATAATTCTTCTTAGTCGCTACACTCTTGGCAGAGTGGTTGCGGTCGTCACTTAAGTGTCAGTGGCACGCTTAACAAGCCGTCGCCACTTCTCACGTACTGCAGCCTTCCTGGGAGCACTTATGTAGGGGGTGATCCATTGCTGCTTTAACCTGGTCAGTCCATCTCATCGGAGACCTACCACGCATCCTCTTGCCATCGACTTTTCCCTGAACTACAATGCGCTCAATGAATGTATCTACACGCCGCGACACGTGTTCAAAGAAAGTGAAAAAACGTGATTGTACGATTGAGGAAAGGCGCTGTTCTATCTCGAGTTTCTCCAGGATGGATTTGTTGTTTCGGAACTCTGTCCATGATATGCCTAACATTCTTCGCCAACACCACATTTCTAGAGCATTAATCCGTTTTAAATAAATAAATATAAATATAAATAAATATTTCCAGACAGGTCACACAGCGCCATCTAGTTTCCGTGGTAAGCTACGAGGCTTGTGTTACGGAAACTAGATGGTTGATAAACTACATATTATACTTTTTTTTTTGTAAATATATACATATTATACATATAAACACCCAGACCGAGACAAATTATACAATGTACAACTTGTCCCCGGTGGGAATCGAACCCACTACCTCCCGAGTTCACGGCAACGTTTGTTACCACTAGACCACGGAGGCGGTAGTTTTATTTCTGTTTCGCGCAGAGTCCACGTCTCTGCAGCATACAGGAAAATGGGGAACACAAGAGCTCTGACCTGCCCGATTTTAGTAGCTTTTGTAATGTTTTGTTTTCTCCATAGCAGACCTCGACACTGCCATTCGACGCTTAATTTCCTCCTCGCATCCACCGCTATTCGATATTAATGCTCCCAGATAAATGTAGGTATGGACAACATCGCATTTTGCTATCTGTTTAATTTCTGGCCAGTTATAGTTGGCACGGTTAACAATCATTACCATTGTCTTGCTGCGGTTAAAGTAATGTATGATAATAAAATCTATAAAATAGTATTAATCACAAAAGTACCTACTCGTATAATTGTTTACAAGATTTAAAAAAGTTTATACCTGCTTAAATATAACTAGTCTCGTAAAATATAATTATAAACTTGTCTGGCCAGCGTGGCGAGTGTAGGCGAAATTTATTTATTTTATTTTATTTATTTATTTATTTTGAAAGAAAATCTTACAGCTAATACATCAAAATTAAGCAAATAAAGTAAAACAGGTAAAAGGCCAAAACAGATTTTCAGATGAAAACAAAGTACATAAATTAACACAATTATAAAAAGAAAACATCTTAGATATAAAAGTAAGATACTTATAAACTAAAAGATACACAAGTTAAATAGAGTTAAAAAAAAAACTGGTTATAGTATATATAAAGTATAAATCAAAACTAAAACAGTGGAAATAAATGAAAATTGTGAAAAGTGGTATATATGAGATTTGTGTGTGTGGGTGGGTGCGTATGATGTTCATGAAGAGAGAATGGGCAAACAATGAATTTAGTGAAATAAAAATAATAGAATTTTAGGTATTTTGGTTACTAAATTTACCAATAGAATATTTAAGCACGGCATTTTTGAAGGAGGCTTTATTGCCACGAAATAAATCCATTTCTGCATATTCATCATTAAACAGCCGAGCTAAACGAGGCATGACCGAGTTCTGACTATAGTTAGTACGGGACGACGGAACAAGTAGCAGATTCTCCAAATCTATGTTCTAAAAGGCCCATTTCCAACAGTGAAGATCTAGCTAGGACTCTGTGTTCTAGAAGCTGTGTTGATAATTATAAAACAACTGAACTGAAAGAAAACTAAGCAAAAATAGAACATCATAAAATACAGATGTATTGTATGGGATGTTTGTTATGTTTCGGCATCACAAAGAAAATAAAAATAGATGGTAGCTTTTTGAATAATATGAAGATAAAAAATATATTTATTGTGCCCTCAATAAATTGGATAGATTCTTTCCTTAATATAACAAATTCTTGTAATATTTCCTATGTCTATTTTTATATCATGACTAATCAGATGAACATATATCCACTGCCTCCGAGGTCTAGCGGTTAGGACCAAAGAGTACAAGTGTGGTAACTAATTGGGTGAAGAGTGGAATCTCACGCAAAACACTCTAGCTCACCCGAACACTAGCATAGCCAAGTGGATGGTAGGATACTTAAAGTGCCATACATACCTATAATAGGTATAGATTCAATATTATATCCGAAATTCGACTTTTAAGCCTTCAACTTCGCTTGAAAATTAAAAAATATTGTATATTTTGTTACTACTACTATACTATAAAAAAAAACCCAATACATTTAATTTTCTTATTTTTTTTACTAAGGTTGTAGGTATGTGTTGTTAACGTTGATGAATAAACATTAAATTTAGTACCCCCTACCGTCTACTAGATGGCGCCACTTTCAAAAAAAACCGAAATGTGTCAATTGCTTGTTCCAAGTTTGCACTCCCTGGTTAAGACTGTTAAGTTAGATGGAATGGGTTCGATTCCTGGTTATGACACAATAATTTACATAATCTATTAGTGATCTACCCGTATCTCGAATCTGGTACATCTAAACACTTAAGGTAAGTTAAGTATCATCATGACTGTTTCCCTTTCATGGTGGTCAGAAACCACGCTTATAAATAAGCGGATTCACATTTAGCTAACTTTACTATAGGCCAATCATGACAAGTGGCAAACTTGTCGATGTCTCCAGCGTACCAAACTCGAGAAATATCACAAATAAATTAAATATTCATTACATGAGTTTATTTACATTAATAAATATTTTTGTGTCCCGACCAGGAATCGAACCCGGTACCTCTGAGTCTAAATCCACGTACTTAACCGCTAGACCACAGAGGCAGTCTAAACACTTACCTATATAAAACAAAAAACATTATACTCTTCTACGTATCTTGGATTATTAACCAGTTTCTTTTTTGTACTGCCCCCGTGGTCTAGCGGTTAAGTCCGCGGATTTAGATTTGGAGGTACCGGGTTCGATATTTAATAAAATATGCATTTAATTTACTTTAGAAAAAAAAGTATAGGACGCTGTGTTCTAGGGGCTGTAATGATTATGTTCCGTATCAATATTTGTGGATCCGTGGTCTAGCGGTTAAGTCTGTGGCTTTAGACTCGGAGGTACCGGGTTCGATTCCTGGTCGGGACACAAAAAATATTTATTAATGTAAATAAAATCATGTAATGAATATTTAATTTATTTGTGATATTTCTCGAGTTTGGTACGCTGGAGACATCGACGAGCTTGCAATTTGTCATGATTGGCATATAGTAAAGTTGGCTAAATGTGAATCCGCTTATTTATAAGCGTGGTTTCTGACCACCCCGAAAGGGAAATGGTCGTGATGATACTTTACTCTTTTTTGTAGGAGTTATCAGTATTAAGAACCTTAATAATTTCTTTAAAACTCCGAACACGTTTGAACCATCTTTAGGGGTGAAAAGTTACAACAAATCACAATTTAAGTGTAAAAGTCAGCTTATTTCCGTTCGCTGCTTTATTGCGACATCTGGTACTTGATGTATACAGCTCGTTTCCGAGTCGACGGACGTTTCCGCTCAACCAATGAGACTCGAATGCCAATGTACTACATGATAGCAAAGTTTATTTAATGATATATATAAGAGATTTTCGTAAAGTTCTAGGGTTGAGATTGTGATGCCATCCCCTAGAACACAGAGTAAGAGACCTTCACTGTTGGAGATTGGTATTCCAGAAATTTCTGATAAATTTGGCCTACATTCGCCACGTTGCTGGCCAGATGGGTTGGCAAGGGTGTGATGTCAACTTTATAATGACATTTTTATTAACTTTCCACAAGTTGATATTATTGGAACCGGGACCGACAGCTTAACGCGCTCTCCAAGGCACAGGTACGGTGGTGTTATTAATGTATGACAAATGTACGTAGTAAATGTGTATTTCTCATTGGTACTCCTTCTTAGTCGCTACACTCTTGGCAGAGTGGTCGTGGTCGCTATTGGAGTGCTAGTGGCACGCTTAACAAGCCGTCGCCACTCCTCTCGGACCCCGGCTTTCCTAGTGCACTCATGAAGGGGATGATTCATTGCAACCTTCACCTGATCGGTCCATCTCATCGGAGACCTACCACGCATCCTCTTGCCATCGACTTTCCCCTGGACTACCAAGCGCTCGATGGATGTTTCTCCACGCCGTGACATGTATCCGAAGAAAGTGAGAATGCGTAATAGTACAGTCGAGGAAAGACGCTGTCTGATCCCTAGTTCTTCCAGTATGGATTTGTTTATCATTGTTGATCATTGGTACTAGCCGGGAGGATTAGAACCGACCTTTGTAGGATTTTAAGTTAAGTGGTCTTACAACCGAGCCACTACTGTACAATTGAGATTGAACATTTTTCCAATTAGGAATGAACACTTAATAACAAAATAAGATAATAATACCGATAGCCAAAACAACACACAAAATATATAACAAAATAAATGATGACATTAAAATCCGAATAATAAATTAAAAAATAAACTTACACTGACATGTTAATAGACTACTGCTATTTAGTGCGGGACTATTTATTTATTAAAAAACTTAATTGCACTATGTACAATGCGGACTTAATGCCGCTAGGCATTCTTTGACAGCCAAACCTTTAGGACATTAGGACAGTTTTCATGGCAAGTAGGTGCAATAATAGATATAAAATAATAAATTTATAAAAAAAATACATTAAAATAATACTTACTATTATATATACAAATACGTAAATAGGTTATATATTATATATATGTATATATAATATATACAATAATACATATAAAATAAAACTACTCATCTAAAAGATAAATCGCTTGCTATTATAATTAATTCTTAAAATTATTATTTCTAACCTTGTTAATTTGACATTGTTATTATTCACAAGTTTGTATTTAAAATTTGATGTACAATTCAATTCAATACGGTTTTTGCAAGTAGGCATAGTCCAATAGTGGAGGTCTAGGACTTATAGTAAGTCTGGTTTCAAGCGGTGTTATTTTTCTATAACTATCACCATGGCAAGCTAACAATATTAATTCTCCTTGAAAGTAAAAATTGGCATTGCCTTTTGCAATGGCACGTACTTTTAACGAGAACAACAAATAGGTGGTAGGCGGACTGATGGTAGTAATTTGCCCAGTCTGCCGGGGCGGGTAGTATTCACCATTCGTGCCGGTAAACCCTGTAAAGTGTATCCACACGTTTCGGGATCAGGCTCGAATTGCCGTAATGCCTAGTCCAGCAGCATAGCGTTAGGGACTGATGTTAGTCATGAGTGTCTCATTCCAGTTGCTAACAGTCATGGACTTTGCGCGCAAGATCACATCTCGAGCAAAAATATTTAAAAAAACTCTTGATGATGATGATGTTTCTTAAAACTAAATACACGTACGTAAATAAAAAATACATACACACAGACTTAGGTAATATTATTATATAATTTATTTATTTAATTTCACAGCATTATTGACTTTCTTATATAAACAGTTAAACTTATATCTAAACACATAGCCATTTATGAAATTACCTTTTCCTTATAAAAGGCTCGCCAATTTTATTTTTGCATCTTTTCCTTTCTCAACTGAGATATACCACCTTCTTGGTTTTAACTTTATGTGCTTCTATTAAACAATATTATAATTGAGTAAAGTTTAATAATTATCCAAAAGCACAGTTTGCTCCTTAGAACTATCTCATTGATTAAGTTTGCTCGTGGAAGTTGCAACGAAGCCGGAAATCATATTCCAGGAAGGTTCACTTCTAAACTCTAACAGTTAACAGGCTTCGGCACAAATTATGAGCTTCGGTTCATCACGACCTCCACTGCTAAGGATGGGCTTTGCAGAAAATATTTCGGGAAAATTTGACCAAACTGGTTAGCAATAGCGAAGGCATTATTTTTAGTGAATTTCATAATGATTCCTCAGGTTGGTATTAGTGCAGTATATTATAGAACCAGGTTCGACGGCTTAACATACTCTTCTGTGTCTGTGCCTGCATCTCTCCACTTTTGGATCAATCTACCAGCCCCCCACTAGGTACCTTCTTTGGACAATGCGTACATTTGGCAGGGGGCCGTCCCACTTTGCGTCTTCCGGTACGTGATCTCCACTCCAGAACTCATCTACTCCATCCCTCATCATTCGGTACAACAGAGTCTTTGTCCAATTCCAGTTTGCAAAAAAGGTGAACTTAATTCAGATCTCTACACAAATATAAATTAAGTCCCAAAGTTGACGATTATTCACAGATGGAAATAGTGATAACGGTTATTGTATTTAAGTGGTTCGAAATTTAAATATTCAAATTAATTCGGATCACGTTCCTCGTTGTTTTCTGAGTCGACCCTCTCGGGTTTAAATGACCGCCGGCTATTCCCAATAGAACACGTTGAACCACTGCAATTGCTAAATTAATTACAACGCAACTTATTTCAATAAACATGGAACTATGTGCTAAAATTTTCCAAAAATTCGATTAAAATTTTTACAAAATATAAAATAAAATAACTGCCTTCGTAGTCTAGCGGTAAAGTTCGTGGATTTAGACTCGGAGGTACCTGGTAGGGACACAAAAATATTTAATAATGTAAATAATTACATTTAATTAATATTTAATTTATTTGTGATATTTCTCGAGTTTGGTACGCTGGAGACATCGACGAGCTTGCCACTTGTCATGATTGGCCTATAGTAAAGTTGGCTAAATGTGAATCCGCTTATTTATAAAAGTGGTTTCCGACCACCCCGAAAGGGAAACGGTCGTGATGATACTTAAAATAAAATAAATATTAATACTAAGGATAGGGATATGAGTCCCGTCCGCGTGAAATGGTGACAAGAACGCTGGCTGCATTTCCCCGCTGAATTGCAATACTGATTCTTTGGGCGAAAAAAGTGCCAGCCCTCTTGTCACCGGAGGAGACGACAAGGCGCTGTGTTATGTATTTTGTAGAGTTTCTACAGCAAACGGCACAAATATGTAATCTTTTAATATACTTACATACTTGCGCCGCTTGCAGGACTCCGCATTTCCGCCGCAGCCCCCGCTTTATGCGCTTTACCCTAAAAAAAAATGCTAAAATAATGAAATATTGTGTTCTCGAACCGGAATTAAACCCCTTTAGAAAATTCAATACACATTCCACATAAGAGTATGTGTTTTTTCTATATGAAAATATCGTTTTTTCCCTATTCTTATGATTTCAGACGGAATTGGATAAATCATTAGCAAAATAAACTAAAGCCTGACGAGCCCAAATTGACTGGGGCCTCATAAGGTGACCTCAAAGCGCCTACGCCCTATAACCGTTTCACTTCACTGTTTGCCACGTGTGCCTTTACAGCTAACTCAAAGTCGCTGCTCCAAATGAAGTCTCTCCTTTGCAGCGTTAATAGTAATACAATGAGTCTACTCGATGGCAGCAGACGCAACCTGAAGGGTAGAATTCTGCGGTGGAGACATCGAAGGGGAACTGGGAGATAGAGGCAGCGACAACTGGATCGGAGTACAAAGCAGTCTACTCAACAACAGAAAACCCAACCTGAAGGGTAGGTGCCTGCGGTGGAGCCATCAACAAGGAATATTATTTAAGTCGATTTTTTTTCAGTGGATAGTATTTTATTATCCAGCAATCAAAAAACTTATTTTTAAATACATACTCGTATAACTCTGTAAAATAAGGAATCTCATAATACGAGCCAGATCATGTGCAATAAATAAGGCACATCATGTATTTTTTTATATGTAATAGCTTGTTATTGTAATTTCTGGGGCGGCTGCAGACTCGGCTGAAGTGGTCAAATGTCGCAAATACGAGTCTGTTGCTTATGATTATGTGTTTGTGCTTTTTGGCCTTGAGACAATGGGACCGTGGTGGTTAAGTGCTAAGAAGTAATTTAAAGAACTGTCTAAGCGGCTGGTTAATGCTGTATGTGATAAGAGAGCTGGCAGTTTTTTCACGTAGTAAAACAGCATCGTTGTGCAGCGGAGGAATGCTGCAGTGTTCTTGGCATACTGCTACATGTCTCTAAGGTAAATCGCGTAAAGACCCGTTAAAATTGTAAAAACTATTATGAATATGCGCGAAAGTTTAAAAAGTTTAATACTGCTACATGATCAAGTCATGGGTGAATATTTTTATATATAGTTTAGTTTATAAAATGTTTTAACTTTTATGTAATCATTAATTAAATTATTAAAATATTATTCGCTTTTTGATTTCTAGGAAACAGAAGACAAACGTAACAATTGTTTACCGTCAAATCAACATAGAGATTCATGAGTAAAATATGCTGCATCCTCGATTTTTTTAATCTAAACAATCAAGATATAAGTATTTTGATATCCAGGAATCAGAAGACTCATCTTGAAACGTAATAATCTGTAATAGCTCTGAGGGAATTCATAGTGATTTATTTAAGTGTTTCAATAAGACTACGCCAAACATTTCAATTGATTCTCGCCACTTGAGCGAAATTGCTTTCACTTTGACTGATTGTCTCATTTTAGTCTCCAATTGGTTGTAGGAAATCTTTCTCGAGACATTTTCTCAAAGACACACTTTGTTGGATAAATGTTTGGTATTTCGACACGTTCTCCTCTGACCTACATAAAGATTGTCATGCTCAAATCGTATGTATTTATTTTATTTTGAATTTTATTGTATGTAAAATTTATCTTCGTTCTTTGCATAACAATCAAATTACTATTCCTGGTGTGGGTTGCGACGTGTGTAGACACATTAGCTTCATCTCACATCCAGGCGACCTCGTCAGGCGCGGGGTGAGCGGCGTTTTCTGCGGAGAAGCTCAAATTGCGCAAATACGCCAACCTTGGAACCGGTTACAAATTTGCGCCGTTTGGAGTCGGAGTCGAAGGCGCTTGGCCAAGGAGTTGTCGAAGAGGCTGACAAAAAGGTCTGAAGATAGGAAGGCTGGCAATTATTTCTGCCAACGTATTAGCCTCGCTATACAGAGGGGAGTCTCCTTGGGACTATCTCGGATGGGACGTCTCTAGAGGACATTTTTATTTATAGTTTAGTGTATTTAAATTTTATTATTTATTGTTACATGTGTGTATACATGATTTATATATTGTTAATGTAATCATTATTCTTATTTTTAAAAACATCACCCCTCGTCTAATTGTCTACTCTGGGGACAAGAGGGCTGGTTCTTTCCTCGCCCAGAGAATCAGCATAGCGATTCAGCGAGGAAATGCGGCCAGCCTTCTTGCCACCATGCCGCGCGGATAGGATTTATATTTAAATTAGGTTATGTAGGTAGGTTTTTTTTTGTTTTTTTTTTTTATATCATAATTAATTTTGTCTCTATTCTTCTATATATTTATTCATAAGTATTTATGTTTGGAGAACTTACAGCTATTTTTTACGATTATGACGATCGCGCGAATGTTGACTTACGTTTATTTTTCTCTCTTAATTTAGTCTCGGCTGTGTGCGTGATCAATTAATAATAACACTTCTCAGCCTTTACGTGTTTATCAAGATGGATATCGCTATTATCAGACGCGGCCTAATTCATTTTTAAAGGGGCTAGCTAGTTTAGCATTGTTAATAAAATACATTACAGCCTCTAGATCACAGCGTCCTAGACCTCCTCTGCTGGAGATGGGCCTTCCAGAACATATATCTGGAGAATTTAGCCTACACTCGCCACGCTGGCCAGACGGCTTGGCACGGATATGATGTAATTTTTTTATGACAATTTATTAACGATTCCACAAGATGGTATCAGTGAAACAGGGACCGACGGCTTAACGTACTCTCCGAGGCACGGAAACGGTGGTTTTGTAAATCTCTCATTGGTACATGCCGGGTGGAACCGACCTTTGTAGGATTTAAGGAACACGTTCTTACAACCGAGCCACCACCGCGCCCATTTCTGTATTTATTGTTTATTTATTCGTTAACACGTATATATATATATGTATACAAAGTATGTATTATTTAAGTATCTACGTAATAGTATGCAATTTATTTTAGTGCACCAAGAAATCCTCTACCACACTTCCAAAGGTTAGCTGTAATAATATGCCTTTAAGATATTCAGTTCGCCCTTGTACATTACTTTTAAGTTTTTTGTGCAATAAATAAATATTTATGTAAATTGTTTTTATTACTATTAAATCCATCGAGGTACCAGCGTTTGACAATAAAATTTTAATGAATTTTCTTGTTGTAAAGACAAGCTAAGTGTAAATGTAAAGCAGGTAAGTGAAATGTACAACTGTTGGTAACATGAAAGTTAAATCCAAAGGCCCTCACTCTGCCATTTCCCAAATTCCTCCCAAAACAGGAGAGTAAGTTTTCAAACATATTTCACTCACTCGTCTCCAAAAATTTGCTCTTCAACTTTTCGCATTTAGAAGTAAAATGTAAAGTATCATTACGACCGTAACCACTGTCAATAATCTCGCTCTTTTAACCGTTTACGTACGGATGATACCAAGCGTGCGTTATTACAAAAAAATCTAGACCTCTCGACAAATTCTGTTTTACCGGCCTCGATACGAGTAGTTCCTGCTCTCATCTAGCTACTTCGTAATTATCTCTATTAAATTGCTGGACTAGTTAAGGAAAAAAACATACAAAAGTGATTTTTTACCCTTTCTATGAGATATTTTAGACCTCAAAAATCTCAAAGTAATCAATAAACCTTTCATTATTTAAAATATACTTTGTCGTGCTGAAAGGGTTAAGGAGCGAGTTCTTCTTTTTTCATCATTATTATCACAGCCCCTATAACACAGAGTCAAAGTCAACGTCAAAATATTTTTATTCACGTAAACCTATTACAAACATTTACGAAATATCTTTAAATTAATTATTTAGAATGATTCTACTCCTGCTAGTGGAAGACTAAGCAGCAAAGTGGTCCAATAAGTGAGCTGTTAGCAGAATACCACATTTGGCGCGCCACAAGGCAGTATGTTGGGACCGACCTTATTTTTGACATACATAATACAAAAATAGACAAAGCACAAATTGTATCATTTGCAGATGACACTGCAGTCGTTTGCGCTGCGCCAACTTTAGGGGAAGTAACAATTCTGGTACGCAACAAATAAAGAACTGGCTAACCCAAAATCTTTTGACTATCAACATAGAGAACCAGTCGTTTATCTCGGACACCACGAGCTTTCTTGTGCTAAAAGTGCCGGCCATTTCTCGTCACGTGGCTCTCAACGATATCGTCCAAAAGGCTCTTGTCACTCCTGACTCCAGCACCCTCTACATAATCCTAGAATCCTCTGGTATTGTGCGGAGTAATGGCAAGAGATATGATAGAATAACTGTTGGGCCAGTGAAACTTGGCAGATGGAATGCGACATGTGTAGACACATTAGCTCTATCTAAAACAGTCCATGGCGGCGCGGGTTTAGTGGACTGTATCTAGGTGTGACGTTTGCGATAATCTTCAAATTAGATACATAGACGATAGTATGATAATCGGTGCAATCAACAATCAAGAAAGGAAACTGGTAAAGGAACTTATGTCCTCGGCACCAGTACTTTTAAATTGTTCCTACACTAATTTTGCGAATCCGGGTGATAACAATGATCGCGGCTATTTCTTCGGCTTCTTCTATGACGACTGTAGGACAACGACTATTTTTCGATTCGACAACTTCTCCTAGCACGCTTCGCGGCCAGTTATATAGTTGCTGGCCTAACCATCTAAAATTGGTCGAATTACCGCGATCAGCGCGAACAGTCTAGGTTTAATTTTTGTATTCGTCTCGAATTGAATCCAGTAGCTCTGTGATCTCAACCGCTAGACGACGGAGGCAGTTTTCGCATTAACATGAATAATTACTGAGTTGGAGGTATCCTACATTGCCCTTTCATTTATATTTTGTGAACTCGCGTCAGCTATAAAGTTGAAGCTATCCTCTTTAATTTCTGCTTTTGTCAACTACCTTAAAAAAAACATTTATTTCTTTTCTTTTAAATTGATCTAATAACAATAAATTTATAACTTAAATAAAATAGGTACCTATAAAGTAAACCTATAAAAAGGAAACTATCTATAAATTTAAAAAATACCTCCTGAGACGTGCCATCAGATATAGTGCCAAGAAAATTGTCAACATTTCCCTTCAGTATAGCGAGGCTAATATCATTTATTTTAAATACTTTATTGCACTAAAATTGTACATGGGCGGGTTTTCAACAACCAATGATGATGAGCAGAGGGCCTAGAGTCAGTTGCTCCCGTTCTTCATTCCGTGTACCGCGTACCATCAGGTGGGTCATCTAAAATTCCGTTAAATTGGAACATTTCAAACAAAACTCAAAAGAACGATCGAAGTTTTCTTATGAATGTTAATGGCACATTTTACATAATTAAAGCAATCTATCTACGAGACCATTAAAGCGGAGATGAAAACTAAAAAATTGCTCAAACGTAGAAGCAATCTTATATTTGCAAAATACAATAAATATTTATATGTTGCTGTTTTGTTTGTAATATGTGGCTCGGTTGTAAGAACGCGTTCCTTTATCATCATCATTACAGCTCCTAGAACACAGCGTCCTAGACCTCCACTGCTGGAGATCGGCCTTCTAGAACATATATCTGGAGAGTTTGGCTTACACTCGCCACGCTGGTTTGACGGCTTGGCGAGGATATGATGTCAATTTTTTACGACAATTTATTAACGATTCCACAAGTTGTTATTAGTAGAACCGGGACCGACGACGGCTTAACGTATGAGGCACGGGAATGATGGTGTCTATGACAAATGTATTTAAGAAAAGTGTATTTGTCATTGGTACATGACCTTTGTAGGATTTAAGGAACGCGTTCTTACAAAAGAGCCCCCTCCTCCCTGCATGTACCAATGAGAAATACTTGGAGAGCACGTTAAGATGTCGGTCCCGGTTCCACCAATACCAACTTGTTGAATATCGTTAATAAATTGTCGTAAATAATTGACATCATATCCTCGCCAAGCCATCTGGCCAGCGTGGCGAGTGTAGACTAAATTATCCAGTATATGTTTTGGAAGGCCCATCTCCAACAGTGGAGTTCTAGGACGCTGTGTTCTAGTGGCTGTAATGAATGATGATAGTGATCAGCGAAATAAAACCTTCAGTTGGCTGTAGGGTCATATTATATGTCACATTTCAATTTTGTCGTTTTATACCCCAACAGTGGAAGTCTAGTTCTAGGGGCTGTGATAATGATGTACATTGCTACTAAAGTGTATAGTTTTGTTGATAAAATCAATAGGTACCTACTTTACTACTCGTTTCTATTTTTTTTTATTACTATATAAGATAAGATTAATAACTATCCAAAGAAAGAGACAGACTTATGACTATCAAAACTGCAAGACTAGTAAATTTGACAGGATAAATATTCTTGATATATTTCAATAGTAGAATACAGTTTAACAAAGGACGTTATTGATTTTGGTAAGGGTTTTAGTTAATTAGATCTTAAATTACTAATCATGTCATGCTAACCCTTCATACACTTCACTTGAGAAAACAGAAATCAGTTTACACTTTCTTGTAAGAATGCTTCTACATTGTGTCGGCGAACTGTTACTGCAACACTTCAATTTTGATACCTTATATAGATTTAGATTTATTACTTGTATTGTACTGCCTCCGCGGTCTAGCGGTCAAGTCCGTGGATTTAGACTCAGAGGTACCGGGTTCGATTCCTGGTCGGGACACAAAAATATTAATTAATGTAAACATTTAATTAATATTGAATTTATTTGTGATTTTTCCCGAGTTTCGAACGCCTGGAGACATCGACGAGCTTGCCACTTGTCATGATTGGGCTATAAGTAAAGTTGGCTAAATGTGAATCCGCTTATTTATAAGCGTGGTTTCTGACCACCCCGCAAGGGAAACGGTCGTGATGATACTTTACTTTACTTTTTACTTGTATTATTAATTATTTATTTTAGAATCATACAACGTATCTGTCAGACAGTGGGGCCGTCCAGGACATTTCACCCATTGTTAACCTGTTAATGATGCAGCCCAGGTATTTGACGGTCGGAGTCCACTCGATGTTCTGTCCCCGAAGCTGCAGTGATGGAGGCAACATGCTCATGTGGCAGTATCGTTTATCAGCTTGGGCACCACGGCCTCTCTTGTCAGAAAAGGTCGTCGTTTTCGCCACGGTTCTGTCAATAATGAGATGCCCAAGACCCAGACAGGACAGGTCTTGTGTCTTGAGCCCCAGCTGCACTAGCTACCTAAATATTATACAATTATTTATTTCCATTTGTTGTGTAACTTCCTTTTAGTTTCTTCGTAGTTAAGTTTTAATGAATGTTCTTTAATGATAACTTTAACCTTTGGAGCACCAACAATTGCAAGATCATTATTAAAAACCACATTTTAGCTAAAACAAAGAGTCCTGAAACTCCATTGCTAAAGATAGGCGTTCCGGTACATGTTTGAGTTTGGAGAATTTGGTGCACTCTCGCCATGCTAACTAGATGTATTCACGAGTTTGAAAACTGTGTTACAACCTTAGTGTAGAAACGTCACTATATGAGAAGCTTCCGTTTCAAGGATTTCTGCCAAAATGAAGTTTTGAACCTGTTTGAGTGTGACGAGTGGTTTACTTTGCAGAGTTGTATTTATAAACTTGACACCTAACTTTTAAACGGCAGACCGACAAGTTGCGAAACCGCTTTAGTATTTGGTTTTGAAAGTATATCTGTATTTTGTCCATACTAATTTTATAAATGTGAAAGATGCTTTATCTGTATGTACGAGTATGTATGTATGGTTGTTCGCCATTCACGCCTATAATACTAAACTGATTATTTATTTATATATATAGAACACACAGCAGTCACTACCTGGCTCCTAGTGATTTTTATTTGTTCTTAAAGGGGAAAAAAAATCTGACGACTGGAGCAGAAAATTTTGGCCCATTATGAGGCGAAAAATAAAATATATTTTTTCGACGGTTTAGAAAAATAATACTACTACTAAATAAATTTTGTTTTATTTCATTTTAAACCCTTAATTGAATTCCACGAACACATAACATAATATAATTATAACATCTCTCACAAATAAAATTTCTCATTATGATTTTTTTGGCTGACCACTAAAATTACACGGTCAACTCCCTAGCTAGTATTATCTGGCTAAAGTAGAACAAACACGTCGTTACATTGGTTCAGACAGCAAATCCCATTCTAACATTGAATAGTTTTTTTTATTAATTCATCATAAAAAAATGTAATGACAATATTCAAGTGTTGTGCTAACCACCAAATAAATTATTTATATTGATTTGATCTGGTTTGGTTTAGT
The DNA here is from genome assembly GCA_910589645.1 of Tinea semifulvella. Classification (NCBI taxonomy): domain Eukaryota; kingdom Metazoa; phylum Arthropoda; class Insecta; order Lepidoptera; family Tineidae; genus Tinea; species Tinea semifulvella. Next base: position 6,992,384 of record OU342604.1, read on the forward strand.
ATAGTTTGGTTTGGTTTGCTTTGCTTTGCTTTGCTTTGCTTTGGTTTTGGTTTGGTTTGGTTTGGTTTGGTTTGGTTTTGTTTGGTTTGGTTTGGTTTGGTTTGGTTTGGTTTGGTTTGGTTTTGTTTGGTTTAGTTTGGTTTGGTTTGGTTTGGTTTGGTTTGGTTTGGTTTGGTTTGGTTTCGTTTCGTTTCGTTTCGTTTCGTTTGGTGAAGTTTAGTTTAGTTTAGTTTAGTTTAGTTTAGTTTAGTTTAGTTTAGTTTAGTTTAGTTTAGTTTAGTTTAGTTTAGTTTAGTTTAGTTTAGTTTAGTTTAGTTTAGTTTAGTTTAGTTTAGTTTAGTTTAGTTTAGTTTAGTTTAGTTTAGTTTAGTTTAGTTTAGTTTAGTTTAGTTTAGTTTAGTTTAGTTTAGTTTAGTTTAGTTTAGTTTAGTTTAGTTTAGTTTAGTTTAGTTTAGTTTAGTTTAGTTTAGTTTAGTTTAGTTTAGTTTAGTTTAGTTTAGTTTAGTTTAGTTTAGTTTAGTTTAGTTTAGTTTAGTTTAGTTTAGTTTAGTTTAGTTTAGTTTAGTTTAGTTTAGTTTAGTTTAGTTTAGTTTAGTTTAGTTTAGTTTAGTTTAGTTTAGTTTAGTTTAGTTTAGTTTAGTTTAGTTTAGTTTAGTTTAGTTTAGTTTAGTTTAGTTTAGTTTAGTTTAGTTTAGTTTAGTTTAGTTTAGTTTAGTTTAGTTTAGTTTAGTTTAGTTTAGTTTAGTTTAGTTTAGTTTAGTTTAGTTTAGTTTAGTTTAGTTTAGTTTAGTTTAGTTTAGTTTAGTTTAGTTTAGTTTAGTTTAGTTTAGTTTAGTTTAGTTTAGTTTAGTTTAGTTTAGTTTAGTTTAGTTTAGTTTAGTTTAGTTTAGTTTAGTTTAGTTTAGTTTAGTTTAGTTTAGTTTAGTTTAGTTTAGTTTAGTTTAGTTTAGTTTAGTTTGGTTTGGTTTGGTTTGCTTTGGTTTGGTTTGGTTTGGTTTGGTTGGGTTTGGTTTGATGAAATTATGTTCGATGGTTCGGTTTGGGTCGCCTTGGTTCGGTTTGGTTCGGTTTGGTTTGATTTTATTTGTTTTTTTTTATATACGACATGTGACCTTGCGCCCAAATGAAGGTAAATGGCGCGCTAGGTTCATGAATGTTAGCAAGTGGAATCAGACACTGACATCAGTCCCTAACACTATGCTGGCTTGACTGAGCTTGATTTGATTTTGGTTTGGTAAAAAAAAACGATCTCTAACTTAGGTACCAGAATCAAGAAATATCACAAATAATAAAAAAAATACATCAAACTCTTGCCAAATTATCTAAAAATATTGTCTGGAAGATTAATTTTTAGAAGATTCAAGTCATATGATATTCAAGTCATAGTATTCATTTCATTTTCATTAGTGCCCCTAGAACACAGCGTCCTAGATCTCCACTGCTGGAGATGGGCCTTCCAGAACATATATCTGGAGAATTTGGCCTATACTCGCCACGCTGGCCAGACGGCTTAGCGAGGATATGATGTCAATTGAATTCCACGAACACATAACATAATATAATTATAACATCTCTCACAAATAAAATTTCTCATTATGATTTTTTTGGCTGACCAGTAAAATTATGGTATGGTATGGTATGGTATGGTATGGTATGGTATGGTATGGTATGGTATGGTATGGTATGGTATGGTATGGTATGGTATGGTATGGTATGGTATGGTATGGTATGGTATGGTATGGTATGGTATGGTATGGTATGGTATGGTATGGTATGGTATGGTATGGTATGGTATGGTATGGTATGGTATGGTATGGTATGGTATGGTATGGTATGGTATGGTATGGTATGGTATGGTATGGTATGGTATGGTATGGTATGGTATGGTATGGTATGGTATGGTATGGTATGGTATGGTATGGTATGGTATGGTATGGTATGGTATGGTATGGTATGGTATGGTATGGTATGGTATGGTATGGTATGGTATGGTATGGTATGGTATGGTTTGGTTTGGTTTGGTTTGGTTTGGTTTGGTTTGGTTTGGTTTGGTTTGGTTTGGTTTGGTTTGGTTTGGTTTGGTTTGGTTTGGTTTGGTTTGGTTTGGTTTGGTTTGGTTTGGTTTGGTTTGGTTTGGTTTGGTTTGGTTTGGTTTGGTTTGGTTTGGTTTGGTTTGGTTTGGTTTGGTTTGGTTTGGTTTGGTTTGGTTTGGTTTGGTTTGGTTTGGTTTGGTTTGGTTTGGTTTGGTTTGGTTTGGTTTGGTTGAGTTTGGTTTAGTTTGGTTTGATGAAATTATGTTCGATGGTTCGGTTTGGGTCGCCTTGGTTCGGTTTGGTTCGGTTTGGTTTGATTTTATTTGTTTTTTTTTATATACGACATGTGACCTTGCGCCCAAATGAAGGTAAATGGCGCGCTAGGTTCATGAATGTTAGCAACTGGAATCAGACACTGACATCAGTCCCTAACACTATGCTGGCTTGACTGAGCTTGATTTGATTTTGGTTTGGTAAAAAAAAACGATCTCTAACTTACCAGAATCAAGAAATATCACAAATAATATAAAGAGTGAGAGAGAGTGACTGTGGGATAAAGATGAGTGATCTAGTGGTGAACTGCCTGCTTTATGCAGATGATGCTGTTCTTATGGCATCGTCCGAACAACAACTGCAATCACTAGTCACAAGAATGAAGGAGGGATGTGCAGAAAAAGGACTCCGTTTGAATGCGAGAAAAACCAAGGTACTAGTGTTTGAAAGAAGAAGGATGACAACCGTGACGATAAAGATTGATGATGAAACTCTAGAACAAGTAAATGAAATTATATATCTGGGCAGTGTTTTCACTGCGGATGGGAAGTACGATAGGGACGTTGAAAGAAGAGTGAACGCGGGAAATAGTGTTAACGGTGCCCTGGGGTCACTGATCGGCAGTCGAAATGTCAGTGACAAAGCTCGGCTCGCCATACACAATGCCATGTTGGTACCAACACTGATGTATGGAAGCGAAACGTGGATATGTCAGAATACGCATGAGAGTAGGGTTAATGCAGTAGAAATGCGGTCGTTGCGGCGGATATGTGGCGTCACTTTGGCGGACCGCATACGTAACGTCGAAATACGGAAAAGGGTTGGTATGAAGGAAAGCATAGGGACAAAAATAAGGAAAAGCATGCTACGATGGTTCGGGCATGTTGAAAGGATGAGCGATGAAAGATTGACGAACCAGATATATAATGCGAAAGTTGTGGGTAAAAGAAGCCCTGGCAGTCCGAGACTCACATATCACGATCAAATAAATAAAACACTGACTGAAGGTGCATTAAAAAGTCTTCGTAACCAAAGGGCATGTATGAAGAGGTTAATGAATGTCGACGAAGCGAAAGAGGTATGTCGTGATCGTGTCAAATGGCGCTCAATTGTCTCTGCCTACCCCGCAAGGGATCTGGCGTGAAGATATGTATGTATCACAAATAATAAAAAAAATACATCAAACTCTTGCCAAATTATCTAAAAATATTGTCTGGAAGATTAATTTTTAGAAGATTCAAGTCATATGATATAGTATTCATTTCATTTTCATTAGTGCCCCTAGAACACAGCGTCCTAGATCTCCACTGCTGGAGATGGGCCTTCCAGAACATATATTTGAAGAATTTGGCCTACACTCGCCACGCGGAGACGGCTTAGCGAGGATATGATGTCAATTTTTAAAGACAATTTATTTACGATTCCACAAGCTGGTATTAGTGAAACCTGTACCGACGGCTTAACGTGTTCTCCGAGGCACGGGAACGGTGGTGTTGTAAATCTATAACGAATGTACGTAAGAAAAGTGTATTTCTCATTGGTAGAAGCCAGGTGGGTAGGAACCGACCTTTGTAGGATTTAAGAAAAGCGTTCTTATAGAAGGCGCGGTGGAGGCTCGGTTGTAAGAACGCTATCCATAAATAGTATACATATAGATATAGGTATTTTATTTTAGATATATTGTATGTGTAAATCTTGGTTTTGGTCTTGCGTTGGATAACATTAAAATTATGAAATTGCAAATGTGCAGCGAACATGAAACCGTGTGTGTTGTAAGTTGGGAAGTTCATGTAACTTAGTAATGCTGTAGAAGTTGCTATTAAATCTAACTTTGTCGACAAGAGAAATCTTTGTATCAAACATTTGCAATATAAACAGATTCTAAGCATTACTAAGAAAACCTTATTGGCAGTTTCCACTTTGATTACAGTGAGTGCACGTGATTAGTAAGTATAAGTTGACACGTCCTTTATACAGCCACGAAATTAATTCAAATTTATTATAAGTATATGTTGTATATTTCACCTATATAACAATCGTTTTATTTTGGACTTGCCAGTGCTGCCTCTATTAGATGCAAATTGTATTGCATTTGTTGAAATAATTATTTGGTTGAGAGTGCAGCATCTTTATACGGAGGAACTTAAATGTTTGAAAGCTGCGCGCCCTCTAGCGGGAAAATGTAGTATCGCGTTTATTAATTTTGTATTAGACGTAGAATTATTACGGGTAGGTGGACGTTTACACAATATCGTAGATGTTGTTCTTTCGGTAAAACGGTCAATCAATTTGTCTAAATTTAATCCTGTCGTACACCTACTCGTAACTTATTTCCATGAGCGTTTCGATGCTAACACTGAGATTAAAGTCATTAAACCTTTAGGTCTACTGGGTGCCTGGTCTCCGGAGCTTTGTGCGCTGTCGCACGCCTGTCTGCGGTGCCGCCTTTACAGCGCCGCGCTCTTCGAGCCACCGGAAAGAAGTCTGCGACCTCCGGAATATGAACATCATCACGCACCCTTCAGCTTCTACGGGCTGAACTATTTCGGGCCCGCTCACGGCACTATTAGGAGTCATTGTGAGAAACGTTGGGTTGCATTCTTCCCCTGCATGACCACGCGCACCAGCCACCTTGAATTTAATTTGAAATTGACAGCTATCATTGAAATCAATTATCTTAGACACTATCCTAAGAAACTTTATGCCACATCCCGATGCATCATCTGGCGTTTTATATCTCCTGCAGCACCATTAATGGGATATGCTTGCCTACGCCTTATACACAACTCTAAGAAGACGCTAGCTGTCGTTCTGCGTGAATACGGAGCCTTAACAAACTGAAAAACTATGACATACGTTCCAATTATATATACAAAGATTTTTATCACGTTTTTACCAAGAGCAAAGTTAAAGGCCGAAGTTTTAGTACTCGTCGCTGACAGCGGCATTCTCAGTACTACAGTCATTGGTACATGCTGTGAAGATTCATCCTTTCAAGACAAAAATAAAGGTCGTAGAAGTGCAAGCTAAAGGTAGATTTCTAGAATATGAAGATTGCGCCTCTGCCCACTACACTGGACCTGGGCTGTCATGAGGGAGGAGTGCACCCGGCCGCTCTCGAGTTGCTATGTCTACCTTAGTGTCGTGACTTCTCACGAAGGTCACTGAAGGGGGTTGTTGAAGATTGGATGGCAACTCTTTGGACAATTTCTTTATAATAAATTTAAGTATTTAAATATGTGACAGGGAAAGATTTCTTCTGTCTGTCAGTCACAATTATGACTCACTTTGAATACGGCGGTGCTGACAGACGGAGAGGTCTTTCCCAATTATCATGTAAGTAGTCTTAAGTCTGGTTTCATTATATATATTTTATTTACAGTCCACTATTTTATTCCTTACTTGAACCAGTTCTCCACAAATATTGTAAATTATTTGTAAAAAAATACAATATCCGAGTGTTACCTGTGAACCATATGAAAATAAATATTAAAAATATATATATATATGATCAGAGATTGTTGAGTGCATATTTATATGACAAACCACAATAAATGCTTCATTTCATTTAAGATTATTTTTTTGAGTAAGTTGTCATTTTTATTATTTTTTTATTTTTAAATAACTGTTATATTTAGGATACTACTTTACAATTTTTATTGTTTTTGTGTACTTGTTATTCTCTTTTATTTTAATCATCCATATTACATGAGCTTTGCACTGATTCTCCAATGCCACCTAGCCCTGGAAGCAGTGTGCAAAGACAATAAAGTCACGCTACAATAGATCAATTGTGATGGCGGGTGACTGAGTAATGGTGCTGCTAAGGAACTAGCTTGAAGGGGGTCATCCACAACACCAACAGAACTAGAGTCGTGGGTTCGATTCCCACCGGGGGCAAGTTGTACATTGTATAATTTGTCTCGGTCTGGGTGTTTATATGTATAATATGTATATATTTACAAAAAAAAAAAGTAAGTATAATATGTAGTTTATCAACCATCTAGTTTCCGTAACACAAGCCTCGTAGCTTACCACGGAAACTAGATGGCGCTGTGTGACCTGTCTGGAAATATTTATTTATTTATTATATTTATATTATAAAATAATCCCCCTACCATTCCAATTCTTGCGACGATGGTTTCGCCAAAAAGCTAAGCTTCGCGCAATAACGTGTAATATGTAATAACGCGGGTTATAACGTGACACTGTGCCTTTAACAAACCTATACACAAAACATTTCAGATAGCCCACTGTGTAGAGGATGCTTCGCAGAGAAGAAGACGCGCAAGTGCTCATGAAGTGATTCAGTGTGGCTGTGCCTAGACTGAAGTCCTTAAGACTGCGGGGACTCTTCCAGAGGTCTGAAGGAACGTGTCGGGTCTCCCGGCCTTTATGGAGGAGATTGGATGGCTCCGATGGAGTAAAGATGACACACAATAATCTCATAAAGACTAAGAGTGCAGAAGCAACGGTCATCTTAATCAGAGCATCACCAAAAAAATTCGAAGTACTTTTACAAAGTGAAGCGGTTTTCTCCGCCTTTAATCAGACGTTGCTGTTCAACGTTCAAACTTGTCAAAATTTGTAGTGTTGTTTGAGTACCTACTTATTGTTTCTAATACTTGTTGTTACACTTAATTTCTTTTATTAAATTGTATGATTCTTAAGTTGTAAAACGGGATCAGTATACAAATGCAATTGTTATTTCATATCTCATTGTTATTATACTGAATTTGTTGGTTCTTATTTTTATTATTTTTCATTATAGCTAACAGTGAAAATTTGTAAGGCTTTAAGATTGGATATTTTTTGTATACATAATATTGTAAAGGCTATAAATTTTCCCACGAATAAATAAATAAATAAACCTTTCGGATAGGTTCGCCAAGTACCTCATTGATACTCTCAATGTCCTACAGAGGCGAGCTGTTCGAATTGTGGACGATGCCACTATATCTGAAACTCTCGAATCCATGTAGCTTCTCTGATTCTTGTGTTCTACCGGATATACTATTGTGAGTGCTCAGAAGAGCTCTATAACCTGATCCCTTGTGCACTTTAAAATTGATTTTGTTTTTTTACTAACAATATGCCAACTTGCATGCTACAAAAGTGTACACGTTCGTCTTTGAGAAGAGAAGAAATAGAGAATAGATGGCATAAAACTTCATCTAACAAAAAAAAAATTAAATTAACAACCAATTCCTGCTTTATCATTGTATTTGATCAGTTTGTTCCCTTTCGATTGACGATATGCTCGCGAATATAAGATGGTTTTTTTATTAAAAAAAAGATACCGAAAAAAACCTTTTGTGTAAAAAAATATTCGAGATATTTCGTTAACAGAATAACAAGACTTTTAAAAGCTAGCTACTTTTACTATTGAAGGATGTCTGTGGTCCTAGTCTTTCTATTTAAGCGCAAACGATGTTAAGATGGTGGATTTATTGATTGACTGCAAAGACATTATATACATATTTGTATATAGTATTAATTTTAATTTAATTTATTTGGAATGTTCTATTTTATTATTTAAACTGTAAATGAATTATTTAGATGTTAAGGCATGTTTTTATTTTTATTATTATTGTTTTAGCTTTTTGCATGTTTTTACTTGACATTATTATTATTATTTTAATCATAGTTTTAAGTTAGTCTAGTCTAAGCGCATTATTGTTTGCCGTATGTTCACATTTTGAGCTGTGGTCCAGATTAGTACCTAGCAGATTAATTTATAATAGTAGCAGGCGTCGACTGCAACTTGTAGTGATCATCTTTGTAAATAAATAAATAAATAACAAGACGGGCCAAGAAGCCAAGTGGTATGAATTAATTAGTCCATGACAGAGCATTGCCGGTTTGACGTGCACTTTTAATCTGATTATTTCAATTGTTGATTATTTTATCTACATATTTATCAGTACACATATTGTTTTTAAAAAAGTAGTCGTCTTAAAAAAACTGATATAATTTATAGTTAGACGTTTTGCTATTACAAATTAATATAACAAATATTTTTTTATACGTTCTATCTTGAAACAGATTAAATTAAACGACAATTTTAAGATGTAAAAGTATCAACACGACCGTTTCCCTTTCGGGGTGATCAGAAACCACGCTTATAAATAAGCGGATTCACATTTAGCCAACTTTACTATAGGCCAATCATGACAAGTGGCAAGCTCGTCGATGTCTCCAGCGTACCAAACTCAAGAAATTTTAATAAATAAAATAATATTAATTAATTGTATTTATTATCATTAATAAATTGTGTCCCGACCAGGAATCCAACCCGGTACCTCCGAGTCTAAATCCACGGTCTTAACCGCTAGACCACGGAGGCAGTTTTAAGATGTAAAAACAGTTAATGAAAGATAAAATACAATTTCAATTACTATTGTATAAGGTCCGCGCGGAAATGATTCGTAAACGTCGACGAACGATCTTCTCACCCCCGGGGTGAGTAGGGGTTCTGTGCCAAGTTATCTGTGGTAAGTTTTACCTTCTTACAGAGATTGCATCGTAACTACGGACAAAGCATGGGGTAACCATTAAAAGTTGAAGTATACGAGCCTGCAGGCGGGCATTTACGACTCTGTGTTTGGTAGCAGGTGAGAGAGAGCGTAGCATTGACTGGCGGACGGGCGTGCAGAGGGGCCAGGTTTGTAAAAGTGCGAAGCGGCAAAATGGATGCAAACACTGGGCGAAGTTTGGCTCTCGCCGCCTCCGCGCCATGTAGAATTTGGCTGTCACATGTTGATGCGTTTGCTTGAGGCGGCTGTTACTCATCGCCAATGTACATATTTTACGAATATCAACTCTAGTTAGTAAAATAATTCCATTATAACGTTTGAGCTTAATGAAACAGAATCTGACTCCTGGACACCTAATATTTCCAAATTGGTTGAAATTCCAGGTAAATAAGTTGCTATTTTGCTAAAAAAAAGTGTCTACATTTTTGTAAAGATCTAGTTACATGAGTAGATTTTAAAAAGTTTTTTTACTGGTCGTTGTGAAATAATATTGTAGGGGATCTTATGAAACCCTAAATAATGGTGATATTGATTCATTCATTGATCCTAAGCCTAACTACCTACCATACTGATAATGAGAGCACTGATTTATTTATTTATTGGTTTTACAAAATCACAGCATTAAATTAATACATATTTGACGATAGGAATTTTGTTATACATTAGCCAAAATGATTTTTATTTTAAATTAAAATTGAGCCGAACCTAACATCAAATAAAATTAAATCGAATCATAAATTAAATTAAATTAAAACTAAACTAATAATAAAATAATATTAAATTAAATCAAAATTATTATCAAAACTAAAACAAATTGTCAGTAGCGAGTACATCGTAAATAACCAAGTAAATATAAAAAAAACATTTATATATACATCCTGATGATGAGGATGCGCAGCACCCTTGATGTTGATGATGAGGGGGACACGGGGCACCCTTGATGATAATGACGAAGGTACGGGGCAACCTTGATGATAATGACGAGGGCACGGGGCACCCTTGATGATGATGACGAGGGCACGGGGCACCCTTGATGTTGATGACGAAGGCACGGGGCACCCTTGATGATGATGACGAGGATACGGGGCACTCTTGATGGCCCCACGTGACCTCATTTTGGTCTATAATACTAGTGAGAACACCCGGCACTCTTGATAGCCGGACGTGAACTGATGAGAGCCGCCTGTGTCGTCAATCGTAATTTTGTCAATACAACAATGTGCGGTAAAACATTAAATATTATATTAGTTTATACTATTGCATATTAGTGGATTTCGTTATTTACGAGCTTGCGTCATAATTACAGAATATTATTCAAATCTCAACTCTATAAGCGCTCGACCTTGACAGCGGCCGTGCAAATATCAACTTTAATAGCGTAATTTATGTATAGTTAACAGATTCCATTATAAAACGTTTGCGCTAAAGTAACAGAATAGGGCTGCTGAATGCTGCCCACTTGTGCTGCTCAAACGATTATGAAATTGAATTTGAAATAAACAAAATCTTCTACCACTCTCCCTATCCAACCAAATACTGTATGATTCCACTAATGCTGTTTTGGAAGCTCGTTTTATAAATGGCGGCAGGCCTGATAAGGCTCAATTATTTTAGTATATGGAGCAAATATTTTCGGAAATACTGTGGACAAAGTAACCTAAGTATGTACGAGTTTTTACGTCTCGCCTGATAACGTAAGAGTATTAGTTTAAGAATAATACATATATACATACATATCTTCACGCCAGATCCCTTGCGCGGTAGGCAGAGACAATTGACCGCCATTTGACACGATCACGACATACCTCTTTCGCTTCATCGACATTCATCAACTTCTTCATACATGCCCTTTTGTTACGAAGGCTTTTTAATTCTCCTTCAGCTAGTGTTTTATTTATCTGATCGTGATACGTGTGTCTTGGTCTGCCAGGGCCTCTTTTACCCACAACTTTCGCATTATTATAATTATTATTATTATTGAAAGAATAATAAGAGGAAAAAAATCTTATATGTTATGGATGTTTTAACGCACGTCTAACAGCACCTTTATTGTACTCCATAAAACAAACACATCCTAAAACACACGCAGTAAAAAAAAATACAACAAACTAGATAGTATGGTGACTAATTAAAATAAACCGGACTATAAGAAATTCCCGTAATAATCCGTCGGCACATCTAATAAAACCGTTTTTATTCATATGAAGGTATTCATTCGGTTGTAAACATAGTTGGTGGCTGTTTAATATTCGTTCCAGACGTATGTGCAAAGAATTCTCGTATTGCCTCATACGGGAATAGTTTCGTCACTTCCACACAGAAATGCGGTCAATTGACTGCGAATATGAAAATTCTAAGAAATCCTTAAGTTTGTAATTTCTTATTAGTTTATAACGACACTATAGTGCAAGACTTGGGCCAAGCGCACATTGTAAGAAATATCTAACAGAAAAAATCTAACTATCATTCTCAGTAGCTCCCGCACATCGCAAGAAATATCTTGACCGCCGCGCCGGGCGCTTCCGATTTACTTATTTTTGGAAAAATAACATTTTATAACTCATCATTACAGCCCCTAGAACACAGCGTCCTAGACCTCCACTGCTGGAGATGGGCCTTCCAGGAACATATATCTGGAAAATTTGGCCTACACTCGCCACGCTGTCAGACGGCTTGGCGAGGATTTGATGTAAATTTTTATGACAATTTATTAACGATACCACAAGTTGGTATTAGTGGAACCGGGACCGACGGCTTAACGTGCTCTCCGAGGCACGGCAACGGTGGTGTTGTAAATCTATGACAAATGTACTTAAGAAAAGTGTATTTCTCATTGGTACATGCCGGGGGGGTTTGAAGGATTTAAGAAACGCGTTCTTTCAACTGAGCCAACAACGCTGATTTTATAACTAACACATAAAATTACAGTATTATAGATTATTAGATCTTAAGCCTTGTAACTAACAGACTGTTTTTTTTTTTTTAATAAATAAATTTCAAAGGTTTCAATAATATTTTAACTACTAGAAGATAACATGAGTTATAGAAATGGCCAAAAGCCATCATCAATTTTGATAATCATATTTAGTTTGGCCCATTTGCTGGCTAAGACGAAATTTATGTAGTACTTGCCTTCTCGGCGCGAACGGTAAATCTGCTTCCAGCTAACTTTAATCTTATTTTACTGTTTTAATAAGCTTTGTGATATTTTTAATTATGCTATCACAATGAGCTTTATTTTTATGGTAATTACTTATAGTTATTCCGCTTTTATTTAATTTTAGTCTTTTGTGTTTAAAGTTTTATTTTAATTCTTTCCATTCAATTCAAAATATTTATTTCCATATCTAACACTCGGATATTGACAATTTTTTACAAATTATTTACAATATTATTAAAGTTAAAAAAAAATCATTACAAGCAAAAAATAATAAATTAAAATATTAAATTAAATTATAGATAGACCGAAATAAGTAAGTGACATTGCTGCCATAAACAAGTACTGTAGCTTAACCTAAATTCGAGGCATTATAGCCGTGTCAACTTACAATCTAAATAATTATAATATAATGTATAATTATAATAAATTTAAATTAATTTCGTGGCTGTATAAAGGCCGTGTCAACTTACAATCTAAATAATTATAATTTAATGTCAAATTATAAAAAATAACAATAATAATTTCGTGGCTGTATAAAGGCCGTGTCAACTTACAATCTAAATAATTATAATTTAATGTCAAATTATAAAAAATAACAATAATAATTTCGTGGCTGTATAAAGGCCGTGTCAACTTACAATCTAAATAATTATAATTTAATGTCAAATTATAAAAAATAACAATAATAATTTCGTGGCTGTATAAAGGCCGTGTCAACTTACAATCTAAATAATTATAATTTAATGTCAAATTATAAAAAATAACAATAATAATTTCGTGGCTGTATAAAGGCCGTGTCAACTTATAATCTAAAATAATTATAATAATATTTAATTAATTTCGTGGCTGTAATTACAGCATTGGTAGCAAACGTGGTCGAGTTCAGGGACTGAAACAAGCTTTTTCTCGAGTCTGGTACGCTAGAGACTTCTAGACTAAAGAGCTTACCACTGTGTATATTTAACTAAATGTGAATCCACTTGTAATACCGCAAAGCACAATTTGCCTACTAACCGAACCCTCGTGAACCACCTAAGAGGACCCAGGCGCCGACCCCCACTGCAGCAGTCAGCCTTCATCAGAAGTTGGTCGCCGTACCCTCGGGTATTACTTTGACCATAATAAGATAATAAATAATAAATATTTCCAGACAGGTCACACAGCGCCATCTAGTTTCCGTGGTAAGCTACGAGGCTTGTGTTACGGAAACTAGATGGTTGATAAACTACATATTATACTTTTTTTTTTTTTGTAAATATATACATATAAACACCCAGACCGAGACAAATTATACAATATACAACTTGCCCTCGGTGGGAATCGAACCCACGACCTCCCGAGTTCACGGCAACTTTTGTTACCACTAGACCACGGAGGCGGTCATAGATACAGATGCGGTAGCTGTGGTGTAGTTAGTGTATATTTATATTTTATTTTAGTTTTTAAAGATATCTAAGGACCTTTTTGTATATTTATTTTGATGCTTAAAAATAATAATTATTATTATTATAGCAAGAGAACTGACGCTGATTCTCTGAGAGCAGGAGCGGGCCTTAGTATGGGATGCCATATTTTTTTTTTATTTTATTTTTTTTATTTATTTATTAGTTTAAAAAGTACCTATTTACAAATAATCACCTACTTGCTACCCAAACAAGACGATGTTCCATAAGAGTGACGGTGAGCGGTAACAACCCCGATAGGCCGAGGCCGGTGCCAGGGTTAATTACATTAATATGTTGAACTAGTCGCCAATGTGGTTAAATTTATTGGTTTCCTCCTACAATTATTTAAATTACTAAAATCTAAACATCAAAACTATAAATGTGTTTAAAATATTGCATTACTATATTATAAAAATGTATACATAATTAAAAAAATATAAATACAATACATAAACAATATATTATTATAACAATAGTATGAAACAATACAGAATTTGACTCAAATTATTTTGTATATATATATATATATATAAGGTTATACAAATTTGTTGTAAAACAATATAGCATCATTATAATCCATTTGAAGCAAATAGTTTTTAATATTATAATTTAGGCCCTTTTGATGAACTTTGACCGATGGTGAGATAAATCCATTAATGCAGTTTTTAATATTATTAGGCAGACCATTATAAACCCGAGGTGCTATGTAAGTAAAGTTTCTACCAGCAAATGCAGTATTTAATGACGGTACAAGACAAACATGAGTGGACGGATCTCTTGAGTGTCGTGTAACTTCACGAAGCGGCATGCTGTGTATGTTCTTTACGAAGTACATAATTACTTGCCATAAATATATTTGTCTAGGTGTCATTACTTTAGACACTAAATATAAAGATACTGTTGGAAAGCGCATCTGTTTTCTTTTAATGATTTTTAGATTTAATTTTTGAGCAACTTCCAACTTTTTCAAAATAGTAGAACCACAGCTACCCCACGTGAAATGAATTGTGATATAAATCGACACTGACTTTGTCACAGCGTAAAAGGCGGGAGCCACAGCCGAAAGCGCAGACTCTGATAAGCAGCGCAAATTCGTTTCTATATAAAATACTAGCTGACCCGGCGAACTTCGTACCGCATGACAGACAATGAATATCGTGTTACTTTTTAGCTGAACTAAATTAATGATCTTATGGAAGTAATACAATGAATATAAAATAAATATTATTGAACAATTCAAAAGTTATCTAGAGCAAACTTTTATAAGGATTGAACCATTCATTAAAACGATTGTTATGGGTAAACTATAAAAGGTAGACATATGCTCTCGCGGACTTTTTTAAAAATAATGTTAAGATGAACAATTCATCCATAGAGCATTTTTGTATAACTTTAACTATATGCTCAGCGCACGCCACGGAAAGCCTCAGAAACGATACTTTTCCCCCGTTTTTAAAACATTTTTGATTACTGCTCCACAACTATAGGACCTAGCGTGATATTATATAGCCTATGTTACTTCTGAATAATGCAGCTTTCTAATGGTGAAAAAATTATTGCAATCGGTCCAGTAGTTTTTGAGTTTATTCATTACAAACATACAAAAATACAAATCTTTCCTCTTTATAATATTAGTATAGACGAATGTGTTTGTGCCGTTTACTATAGAGACTCTAGGCCCGTGGAGTTCACGTGCTAATACAATATTAAAAACATCACCCCTAGTCTAATTGTCTGCCCCGGTGAAAAGGTCCTCTGTCAGAGAATCAGCATAGGGATTCAGCGAGCAAATGCAGCCAGAGCGTTATTGCCACCATAACGCATGGTCACGATTTATATTAAAATTGAGTTTTGTAAGTAATGTCATTTTTCAAACGTTTCCGCAAATGATAACATAAGACAAGCAACTTTTTCAAAAACTCGTATATCTACACTACCTGAAAAGCTCCTTACAATGGTAATAACTGTATATATGTCTGTGTATGTATAGTATTATGTATGTATTAGTATTTAGTATATTGATATTATAGTGTATATAACAGTACAATATGTAACTGTACGATTAAGCTGTTAATATTCTTCCTAACTTATAACCCTAATATTTCTTTCATTATAATAAATAATAATAAAGTTTTAATTAAATAAATAATGTCTATAAATAACAAATAAACCGAACTAAAAGAGTACCAAACTGCTTCCGTGGTCTAGCGGTTAAGTCCGTGGATTTAGACTCGGAGGTACCGGGTTCGATTTTAAATAAATAAAAAAATTTTTGTAACTATTCTCGAGTTGTCATGATTGGCATATAGTTGGCTAAATATAAATCCGCTTCTTTATAAGCGTGGTTTCTGAAACCACCCTGAAATTTATTTATTTTCCTTGAAGATAAATAAATAAAAAATAAATAAATAAAAAATAAATAAATGAAAGGGAAACGGTCGTGATGATACTGACTGTATAATTAAAAAGTTCATATTAAGGTTATACAGCCAATCCTAAGCCAGGTAAAGTACAAGGGAAGTTCAGTCAGAATAACTTAAAGTAGTTGGTTATTAAAAATAGATTGTTTTTCACAAAGTTGTATGAAAACATATAACTGTAGCGTTGTGTTATTTCAAAAACCCATAACGACACATTACTACATTGGCTGCGCGCTGATTTGGAATTTGATCTCACAGGCAAAGTAAATAAAAAGTTCAAAAAAGCCCACTCAGACAGCGGCAGTATCCCACACTCATCCTCCGAATTAAAAAGATCAGATAGAGCGAACGATCATCGATGGCTGATGGTCTTTGACCAACGAATTGCCTGCCTCACGCTTAGGGTACCGCGCCACATTTCATCACCGTGGGTTGGTTTCGCTCACATATAGTGAGGTATCATGTGAAGAGCTTACTATAGAAATGATCCTATGAAGTAAGGTCTTAACTCGACTCGGCGACGCCGGGTATATATACGACGGTTTCGGCAAGCCGCTTGCGAGATATAATTTTGCATACGCCATCTATCCGTGTGTGATAGAATTAGAAACCGCGTTTGTGATTCTTTTATGGTCATTATAAACGTATAGTGATACGATACGCAAAATACAAATAATAATATGTGCATACATACAGTGTCAATAAAGAGAAATATACGTTATTTTGATGTTTAGTTTAGAATAAGTACATAGGAACAGGCGGTTGTAACGGACGCTCATGCATATTTAGTAGATTGGTGGATTGGCAATCCGCGTGGGAAGTCCTTGTCGTCAAATGCCAGACCGATTGCAAATTGCGACCCAATTTTGATTTGTGAATAACCACTTATGTTTTTGGAACGCACAATCGGTCCACGCGGAGTTGTTTTTAGATTGAGTCCACGCACTACTTCACACGAATTCGTTTGTTTTTATACAAAGCGAAAAACAAATTCATATAGCGCCTTCACTTGCATTTATTATAATTATAGTATATTATAAATATCGTTTGATTATCGTTTTGAGTTTTAAATATTGCAGGAATCAGACAAGACAGCCTTTTATCGACTTTGCGTCTTGGAGAATCATTCAATTCAAAAATTCTTTATTGCACTAAAAGTGTGGAGAGGTAACAACGAAGGGTGCAATTTATTATAATAGACTTACATACTAATATTGCATATACTGAATAAATATATACATAAATACCTACATATATAAATTAGTACACACATGGTTAAAGTAACAGTTGATTTAGAAAAATAATAATAATAATGATAAGCATAAAATACATCAGATAAGTGATTAATATAATGAACTAGGAGACACTATTCTGCTTATTTAGAAAAAAGGTGGTGAGTAATTGTTTAAAGATGTGATTGAAGGGAGCTTGTCTGATGGTCAGTGAGAGCTTGTTCCACTACTGAGCGACCTTGAATTTGTGGGCGAGACCTACTGTCAGTGTCCATGTCTATACTTCATGTGGTATTGACGATGACAGGATGAATTTTATTTTCACCTACCGTCATTAAAAACACAAAACACTTATAACATAGAAAACATCTTAAATTCACATGCCGCTTACCATCAGGTTGCCGCAAAATGGCATGTAGTGATAGTATTAAACGTTAGTTAAGTCAGCTATGCTATTTATTCGCAAATTTCAAAGTAAAATAATACTCGCCAAGTTATTACTATATCAAAATATCCAATAGCCAAGCTTCATTCACCCCAATCGGTTTCCCGGTCACTAATAATTCAATGAATTTGTTAAAGGACTGCCATTCATTACTGGTACGCAAAAAGAAAATCCATACCTACTATTATTTGTAGGTAAGTTAATAACTATAAAAGGTTGTTGCATAGTTTTATTTAATTCGTATTTGTTTTATTATAATATTAACTATATTTATTCATAGACTAGATTTCTTCGAAGTAATATACAAACAGTATAAAAGAATTTTAATATTCAATAATAAAAAAAGAAAACCTTTTTTTATTTAAATAAACAGAAACATAATAATCTACACTACAAATAAAAGTCCGATGGACGTAGTGGGCCGAGGACACTTGCTGCGTTCCCCCATTGAACGGCGAGGCTGACCCTTAGAGCAAAATATTCCCAATTTAAAGGGTCACCAGTCGCCAAGCGGAGTTTTTCCCCAAGCTCACGAGAGAACCCCAGAGCCTCCTCGGACCACGGACCCACCTCTTTCGACTGCAAATGGGATGCAGTGGTGACTTACGATGACCTTTTATTTATTGTAAAATTTATTGCACTATGTACAAAGGCGGACTTAATGCCGCTAGGCGTTCTCTAACAGCCAAACCTTTAGACTGGATAGGTGGTAAGTGCAATTATAAATTAGTTGAATGAGAAACAAAATAACAAGATATAATATATTTAAAAATACATACATGCCAAATGTACATACAATTTACACATGTTTACGGTTTTATTGGATAGTTTTACTCACAATCAAGACTCACCCATATAGAAGTATATGAATATACGAGTCGCTCTACATGTAAATAACGGTATTTTAAAAAAGTTAGGCAATATCACGACCGTATCTCTTCCGGGGTAGTCAGAAAATAATCTTTATTTTTTTTAAATAAATGATTCACATTTACCCAACTTTACTATAGGCCCATCATGACAAGTAGTCTCTAGATGTCTCTAGCGAACCAAACTCGAGTCATATCACAAATAAATTAAATTATTATTGTGTCCTGACCAGGAATCCAACCCGATACGTTGGAGTCTAAATCATCTTCTCACAGCCCCTAGAACACAGAACATTGTGGCTAATTGTTATTTCTTCGTCTTAAAAAGTTGCCAGTTCGCGGACGATAAACAGCACTGACTTTTAGATAATCTATGGCAGCTTTATGCCCGCACCTTTAGACGTTTTCTCATACGAAAATAGATTGTGAAGTAACAATCTCATATATCTTCCATTCATATCTAATTCCGGATCATATTTTCAATATAATATCATTGGTAGGTTTATAAAATATATGAATATGTATAGATAGATAGGTAAACAATTTATTATTTTTATTTATTTATTTAAACCCTTTAATGCATTTAAAAATTGTACAGAGGCGAGCTATTAAGCCAGCAGGCATTCTTAGGGTGATAGAAAAGAAATACATTATCCGGAAAACAAAACACTACTGCATAATAAATAAAAACTGCTTACGTTTCTTCAATCCCAAAGCCGCTAGGTCTAACTAGAAATGACGGAAAACGTCCAGATGGTATAACGTTAGTTCCTTGGTCTAATAGCATGTCATGGTCTAGGATGCGACTTATGTACTTTAGCTGCAACATATATTAACTCTACAAACATTTGTCCAGACTCTGCCACCGAAAATGCAGCAAAATTAAAACACAATAAATATTCGAGTCTTTAAAATGATTTTTTTTTTTTTTCATTTATGCACAATGTACAAATGCGAAGCTTAATGTCGTTAGACATTGTTCTCTGTCAGTCGACCTTGGGGACAAAAGAGATATCAAATAGAAATATACGACGGTGCAAAAATAATAGTTAAAAGAGAATTTTTGCTATAACTAATATTTAACCTTGGTGTTGGCGGAGAATGCTGGGCATATCATGGACGGAGTTCCGAACAAACAAGTCCATACTAGAGGAACTGGGGATCAGACAGCGCCTTTCCTCGACTGTACAATTACGCATTCTTACTTTCTTCGGACACTTTTGGTAGTCCAGGGGAAAGTCGATGGCAAGAGGATGCGTGGTAGGTCTCCGATGAGATGGACCGATCAGGTGAAGGTTGCAATGGATCATGCCCCTACATGAGTGCACTAGGAAAGCCGGGGTCCGAGAGGAGTGGCGACGGCTTATTAAGCGTGCCACTAGCACTCCAATGGCGACCACGACCACTCTGCCAAGAGTGTAGCGACTAAGAAGAAGAATACTTAACCTAACATCAAATACATATACTACTTAATATACATATATATAATCGGTCAAGTAGTTTTGCAATGCATAGGGAACACACATACAGACATTCACCTTTATATATATAGATATTCGTAGATTATCATTTTATACTATTTTTTATTAATAAAAGTTTGACCAAACCTCTTAGTAAAGTCTACTTTCTTCGTGCTTTCCACTTGTCATGATGGGCCTATAGTAAAGTTGGCTAAACGTGGTCATAATATTTTTCCTTTTTATCATATATTTGTTCGAAGGAACAAAATTAAATTAATAATAATATAAATTGGCTAAATGTGAATCCGCTTATTTATAAGCGTGGTTTCTGACCACCCCGAAAGGGAAACGGTTGTAATGATACTTTACTATTAATATAAACTACTTAATAAAAAAGTAAGTACAACTAAAAACTAAAAGAAAAAAAAAAGAAAAAATATATAAATAAAAAACTTGCTTTATATCTAGGTATTTATTATTTTTTTATTTTAACTATTTTTTTACTAAATATTTATAACACCACCGTTACCGTGCCTCGGAGAGCCCCAGTTTCATTATCATTAAATTGACTTCAGATCCTCGCCAACCCGTCAGGCTAGCGTAGCGAGTGTAGGCCAAATTCTCCAGATATATGTTCTGGAAGGCCTATTTCCAACAGTGGAGGTCCCTGGAAGACATCGTCGTCTTCTAGGGGCTGTAATGAATGAATAAGCATAATTTTTTTACATATTGTGAAAACAAACCCTTTTTAAAAGATAAAAATAAAAACAAACCAACCAACACAGAAGTAATTCTATATTCCGCCAATCGACGTTTATTCAGCATCGGGACAACGTGTAGAATATTTTCTCCGAGAATATAACAATGAGTTATTGGAAGACACAACGCAAACCGATTCTGTTGTCGGATAAGTTATGGTCCAAGCACGTGTCTTCACTTAAAATGCGTTAACATTATTTGCGTTACGTGACAAATTATTAAGTATTGTAAAATATGTGGCAATATGTGTGTGTACAAATGATCCCGATAAGGCCAAATTGTAACGACTTGACTTTGACAGCTATGTTAACACAAAATTAGGATATTATTAACACTAAAACTTTACTGTACCGTGCACAATTATGCAAATTAGTCCGATAATTGGTGGTAGGAGGACAGATGATGGTAATTTGCCCAGTCTGCCGGGGCGGGGATTTATACACTATTCGTGCCGATATAAAGTGTATCCACACGTATAATACATTATATATTATTTTGTGTATGCATTAGTAATAAATTATTACTTAAATTTCAAATGTCTTTGTAACCTGTCTGCACCAGCTTATAACAGAATCTCAATCACAAAGGTTAGTTGGTAGAAAATGTATTTACGGCATTAAACTCGCCTATATACTCACTTATTTAGATTATGTACAATAAATAATTTACTATTATTATTATTAATGCCCTTTGAATCTCATTTGACCTCGTTGAACTGGACCTTGTTTATATTCTTCATTACTACATTATTAGCACAGCAGCTTTTTGACGATCATTGCGCCAAGTTGTCCACCTAATCTGAGTCCTATTATTCAACCTCTTACCGGCGATTTTCCTCTGGACTACGAGGTCCATAACTTATAAGACTACAGAATTAGTTAGTTTTGTCCTTTCCAGATCCTCAATGGCAAATATGGAAAATGTTGTGTTTCCCTTTATCCCGATTGATTTGATTTGTGCCTTTCGCTTGAGGACAAACCGAGGCTTGTTAACTTCAGCAAATATACGAGAAAGCTGCGGAATAGTAATATATGTGATAATAAAATGTGTTTTTAAAGGGTAAATAACTTATTTGCCTTGCAGTTTTTATTTTATTTTGTTATACGACATATTCTAACGATCACTGTTGTAAGCAGTTTAGGGCGCAAAAAGGGTACTCTTTTAAAAGTAAAGTATCAACATTTCCCTTCCGAGCCGGCAGAAACCGAGCTTATAAAGAAGCGGATTTAAATTTAGCCAACTATAGGCCAATCATGACACGTGGCAAGCTCGTCGTTGTCTCTGCGTACCAAACTGGAAAAATATTACAAATAAATTAAATATTTTTTTGTGTCCCAACCAGGAATCGAACCCGGTACCTCCGAGTGTAAATCACGGATTTAACAGCTAGACTACGAAGGCAATTAGCGGGGTAACAAGCATTTCCATATGTTGATATTAATTAAACATAAACCTTCCGATTGTCTCGCCAGTTTATAACAACGATTGACGAGCTAGTTTAGTGGACTTAAACCACAGAGCTAAGTATTCTTATGTTGACTAGAAATAACCTCGTCAGGCGCGGTGGTGGCTCGGTTGTAAGAACGCGATCCTTAAATCCTACAAAGATCGGTTCAAACCCCCCCAGCATGTACCAATGAGAAATACACTTTTCTTACGTACATTTGTCATAGATTTACAAAATCACCGTTCCCGTGCCTCGGAGAGCACGTTAAGCCGTCGGTCCCGGTTTCACTAATACTAACTTGTGGAATCGTTAATAAATTTTCATAAAAAATTGGCATCATATCCTCCTGTGGTGTCGTCCACTATCCGAATTACCCGCCTCTGCAGGACATTGACAGCATCTGTAAGATACTTAGCGGAGCGAATCTGTGCTTTATACAGCATAAGTCTTAGTGCAGGCAGGAAAAACCGCTTCACCTTGTTCAGTATCCCGAGTTTTTTGGACGCTGTTTTGGTGATGCTCTCAATGTAGTTTGTGTAGTTTAGGTCTGAGCGTATTTCGACTCCAAGTATGTTGAAGCTGGGTTGATGTTCCAGCACGGTATTCGGAGAGTAGGGAGACTTCTTGACCGTTAACGCGCATGCCTGTGTCTTACTGGCATTAAACTGGACTAGGTTTTGGGCACCCCACGCAGATTAATAAATAAATAAATTGTTTTATTGTCAATACTATCCCATACTTCACTCTATGACTAAGGTTATTGATCAACCGTGCAGTTCACATACAGATCACTTTAGGTGAGACACTATAACTCATGTTAAAGGGATCGTTAATCAAGCTACATGAGGCCCTCACCCCCGAGCCTCACGCTGTCGACAGCTGATGCTGGCTTCCTAATTTATGTAATAATATGGATTTTCAACTGTACATACTCGTATGCTACATAATAATAAAATGTATCAGAAACAGTTTGTTTTAAAATTAGCAAGCTGAAGTGGCAATCTCCCGCAGAACCGACGAACGATGATGGGGCAAACGGGTTCTATAGTGGAGACCACGTACGAGAAGACGCAGAGTGGGACTGGTGACTGGTGGGGGTTGGATGAGGGTAGCGAAAGGTCGCGTTAAGTGGCGAGCCTTAGGGGAGGCCTACATCCAGCAGTGGAGAGATACAGGCTGATGATGACGATAATCTGCAGTCCGCTTACACAACTGTCCGCTTTCCTTAACCAAAATAAGTTTTTAAATCCTTTTCAATCCGGGTTCCGCCCGGCCCACAGTACTGCTACAGCTCTTGTCAAGATCACAGATGACATCCGGCTGGCTATTAACGACAAAAAGCTTTCCCTTTTGACGCTGTTAGACTTCAGCAACGCCTTTAATTGTGTTGATCACGACATACTGATGGCTATTTTGGAATCTCATGGTGTTTCACAGTCTGCGACACAATGGTTCAATTCTTATCTTCGCGGGCGCAAGCAGCGCATCAGAATGGACGATGTCTACTCTGACTGGTATCCGGTGACTGCTGGTGTCCCGCAAGGAGGCGTATTATCTCCCCTACTCTTCTCGGTTTTCATAAACATTGTTCAGGTTATTAATTTCAGTTCCTACCATCTGTACGCCGACGATTTGCAGTTATGTTTGTCCTTTCATTTTAACGCCATTGATGAAGCTATTCTCTTGCAGGAGACAGGGTTCACTATAACGAAACAACATTATTGTGTGTTAATGAATGATTTGTATTTGTATTCTTCAAATGAACGCGGACTTGGAGGCTTTGCGTGTTTGCTCACATAGTCTCGGGCTCTTGGTAAACCCCAGTAAAACGCAGGTCATTATCCTAGGCTCGAGGTACAGCTGGATAGATTGGATTTGGATTCTCTTTCTCCATTGTTGTTTAATAACATACCACTTCCTTTCTGTCAAAGTGTCAAGAACCTCGGCCTTTTTATGTCCAATGATCTGTCGTGGAGTTGCCATGTGTCCGAGATTAGTAGGAAAGTGTTCACTAGTATGCGTTGAAGTAGTGTTGAAGCGGTTACAGTTTTTTATTCCCATCAAGACGAAGCTAATGTTAGTCACATCTCTGCTGCTTCCTATTATAGATTATGCTGACGTCTGCTATCCTGATCTTACTGAAGAGCTACTAAATAAACTGGATCGCCTTCTAAACTTATGTATCCGATTTGTTTTCGGCTTGCGTAAGTATGACCACGTCTCCCATTTTCGTACACAGTTAAATTGGCTCAATATCCGCTTTCGCAGATCAGCACATCTTCTATATTTTCTATACAATATTATTTACAACCCTATAGCTCCCTCTTATCTTAAAACACACTTTGAATTTCTTTGTGATTCGCACGACCGCCCTCTTCGTTCTTCTCATAACAACCAACTTAAAATCCCACCCCACACTTCCAGCAGATATTCAGATTCATTTACCGTATCGTCTGCTCGCCAGTGGAACAAACTTCCACTGACCATCAGACAAGCTCCTTCCATTCTTATCTTTAAAAAACTACGTAATACTTTCTTTTTAAACAAGCAGAACAATATATTTTAACTCCACAAATTTCTACTTCCTAATAATATATTATCCTCATATATGTATATCTTCTATAATACTTATATATTGATGAGTATTTATGTAGTCTATGTATTCATACTATTTATGTAGTTTATTGGTTAGAATTGCACCCCACATATTTATACTGTCTCACTCTCCCAAAGGTTAGCAGGTAGAAAAAGCCGAAATGGCTTTAAGTTCGCCTTTGTACATACTTTTAAGTAAAGTGCAATAAAGTATTTAAGAATAATAATAATAATGAGAAACAGTTTTTATAATTTAACGATTTAAATTGGAAACATATTTTTTTCGAAAAGTCAAGTTGTATTGTCCGTAGTCACGGGTCGACTGAAGCTGCGCTATGTAAATAAATTTAAAAAATATATGTTATTACTTAGCTTCTGTTTTATACATATAGTAAAAGTAAAGTATCATCACGACCGTTTCCCTTTCGGGGTGGTCAGAAACCACGCTTATAAATCAGCGGATTCACATTTAGCCAACTTTACTACAGGCCAATCAGGACAAGTGGCAAGCTCGTCGATGCCTTCAGTGTACCAAACTCAAGAAATATCACAAATAAATTAAACATTAATTAAATCTATTATATACATTATTAAATATTTTTGTGTCCCGACCAGGAATCGAACCCGGTACCTCCGAGTCTAAATCCACGGACTTAACCGCTAGACTTAACGGAGGCAGGTTTATTAACTTACACATCTTGGGTATAATCCCTAGGTACTCAATTTGATGCTGGACTCCGCATTTTCCGCCGCGGCTCCCGCTTTATGCGCTGTCCCCCTGAGATGCGACGCGGCGAGGGTGTCGATGCACGTGGCGTCCCACACCAGGCGCTTTGCATGCTTCCTGTTTTTAACTCTATTTAGGTATGTCACCAAAGCAACTAAACGAAAAGAGAAACCTGTGTAATTACAAAAACAAATTGAAATTGTAATTCTAAAATTTCACCACTCAAAGACCCTAAATCCATTCAGTAAATGAAAAAAATGTAAATGAAATAAAAATGCTTCGCTTTTAGTCTAAAATGTGAGTTCGTTCGACAAAATATGTTTTGGGATAGCACTGCTGTC
The DNA here is from genome assembly GCA_910589645.1 of Tinea semifulvella. NCBI lineage: Eukaryota > Metazoa > Arthropoda > Insecta > Lepidoptera > Tineidae > Tinea > Tinea semifulvella. The sequence goes on from OU342604.1 coordinate 7,018,126, forward strand.
TGTTTTAAAGAGCCAGGAGCTGAACAGTAAAAAAAATATTATTTAAAAAGATAAAATTGATATAATAAAATAGTAAACGCGACTTTTTTTATTTTTATACTAGCACGACTTGTGACACTATGCCGGCTTGACTGTAGCTTTTTCACACTTCGCTTATAGGACCCCAGGTTATAGTACAGTGGAAACACAAAGGCTGGAAGAATATTCCACATCTTTATTGTGCGATAGTATGTTGATACGTACGCAAAGGGATGGTGGTGGCTACGGGATATGGGTGAAATTTTGACCTGTGCGTGTGGTTCGGTTGCGGAATGGAGAGGAAGGAATTAGGTTATAGAGTTCTTCAGAGCACTCGCTATAGCCGGTAGAATACGCTCAAAGAAGCCACATCTGCAGGGATTAGCGAGTTCCAGATTTACTGTAAATATTAGTTGTAAAGATCTTACGATCTATGATCCGAAACTAAAACAAATCCGATTTAGTATACATTTGATTTATATTTATCAGGAGTTCGAACGATATTTAAAACAAAATAATAATTAAAAAAAGCAGAACATAATACCATGAATTGAATACAAAAAATAACAACAATAAAAAAGCCATGTTTTTTTTTTATTTATCATTTGTTTAGTAATCAGAGAACTTTTACACAATCTTATTTCGTCTACCGCCCACTTTGACCGAAGTTAGATGTATTGTATGTGTATTGTAATCGATGTTGTGTAATAGGTAGGTTTTATATTCAGTGAATTTTAAATGATATATTTACTTAGTTTATTGTGTTTTTATGTTGGCGACTCAAAGGCCCAATTAATAGATACTGTGTACATGTGGTGGTTGCCTGTAATTGGTTCAGCATCTGTTTTCTGTCTTGGTTGTTAGTAAAAATCAATGTATGTTATGTTGCTGTCACTGTTGGCGACCCTAAACAATAAATAAATAAATAAAATATAAAGTCGTTAAAGCCGTTATCGCCCACTTTAAGAAACAATATTTACTATGTAGATACTAGGTTTTTAAATTACACAAACACAAAAAACACATTCAAATATATTTTCAAAAGCTGTGGCCCAAATTGAAACCATAAAATATAACCTGATTTTTTAGAACAATTGTTGGCATTTTATTCATAACCTAACAACTAATAAAAATAAACTGACCACTCATTTTGTACACAAGTTTAGGTTTACAACCATATTAATATTTAAAAATATGTTGTCATCGCATTATTTATTTATTTATTTATTTAGTACACACAGCAGTACATATATTATCACACACATAACATAGTATAATTAAAACTTATCTAATATATGTACCAATTAGGTGTCACAGCATTCACCAATATAAAAAGAAGAAGAAATTAAAAACTTATTACTGTTAAAACAAAAAAAAAAAAAAACAAAAACTATCAAATTTACAAAATAAAAATATGACTTCTAAAATAAAATTATTATCATATGTAGTATATGTATTATTAGTATTTCATATATTTATTAGTATATATATATAGTTATTAGTATGTATTTTAGTAATATAATGGTATTTATATGTATATTGACTTATTTATTATTATTATAATATTTACCATAAGTTGGTAATAAATATTTGCACCTACCTTACATTTGAAATGGTCCACATCGTCCCTAAGGTTGGCTGTCAGATAATGTCTAGCGACATTAAGTCCGCCCCTTGTATAACGTGCAATAAAGTTTTAAATAAATAAATAAAAATAATATTGGTGGAACGACTTGACACTTGAAATTCGCCAAACGCCTGTTTTAACTTAGCATTACATTGTATCCAAATACATCCATTGTCTATGGACGAGAATGAATACCGCTCATACTCTGGCTCAGAGATCAGGAGATTCAGAAGATCAGGCATAATAATAATCGACGAATAGCGCTTCCTGACAGTGCGCTCTCAAAGCGTCGGGTACCGACATCCTATGTCTATGTATCGCAAGTGCAAGTTCATGTCATGTGAAATGTGCCATCTAGAAATTTCTGAACAATTAAGCCTACACTCCCCACGCTGGCCAGACGGGTTGGCAAGGGTCTGATGTCAATATTTTAAGACATTTTTATTTATTTATTTTATTTAAATTTATTACACATAAGTACAACTAACATAATGTCGTTAGATATTCTCTGCCTGTTAACCTTAAGGACAATAAGAGAGTTTTAAGTGACAGAAGTAGGTGCACAAAATATAAAAAATAAAAATGATTGAATAATGTACATTATTTACTATCTTAATTCTAAGAAATAATATAGACCTACGTAATATACCTATATATATATAAGTTTTTTATAATTTTAATAGACCTATACGCGATTTACCTTAGAGACATATTTTTCCCGACGTTTCAGCCAAGGGGGGTTATAAGCTATGTTCATCGTGGAATCCAGTAATCAATAGGTTTCGACGCCGGGAAAAATCGCCCGGTGTCGCCAAGGATATTGTAAGTGTCGTGTGCCGTGATTTCTAAAAACTTTTAAAAATGATAAGCGGGTAGGTTTACATCTAGCGCCCAGTATGTACGAGACTACACCGCATAGCTCCAGTCGACCCGTGACCACGGCCAATGCTTCTTGGCTGAAACGTCGGGAGAAATATGTCTCTAAGGTAAATCGCGTAAAGACCCGTTAAAATTATAAAAAAACTAATATGAATGTGCGCGAAAGTTTAAAAAGTTTAATACCTATATAAGTATAATAAACATACATATACCTACATACAAATACTATATAATAAATTGTAATAATAATAAATATTTTTTACAACGATTCCACAAATTGGTAATAACTGGAACCGTGATCGACGACTTAACGTGCTGGACGAGGCACGGGAACGGTGGTGTAGTAAATAAATAACATATGTACGTAAGAAAAGTGTATTTCTCATTGATACATTGCCAGGGGTTTGAACCGACCTACAAAGTTAATAGACTACATTTTGAAAAGTACTCAAAAAATATATGACTGTACGAGCGAGTGGGGGCTTTAAACCCCGTTAAGAATTTAATTCAATTTAATTCATTTATTCACCATAAGATACATAACGTACACTTGGTTTTGTCAGTTATACAATGGGGTGTATCAGGCAAAGCTTTTTGTAGATGTCGCTAGCGGCAATGGTACCTTGTTTTAAACCTATGCCGCATATTTTTTGAAATGTTTTTGTAGTTTTTTTATTTTTATAATAGGAAAATGTATTTAGCTTAACGTTACCTACCTTAAAAGACGAATTAAGAAAGCGAACACCATCTTTTAAAAGAAAAAAGGTTATATTAATAAAATAGCATTTTTGAGATCGCCATATCTTTGATTCCTCTTAGAAAACTCGATTTGTACACTTCAAAGCTGCTCACTTCGGCATAATCTCCAGAAAATAATAAATTTCATAATAAAAATACAAGTTTTCTATGCAACTGACAGTTATATTAGGTACCATCTATCATGCGCCATCTATCGTGATAATAAGTTAGTGATACACCCCATTAACAGTTTACATATCATGGAAGGATAGCAAAAGATCGACAATTAGTGCAAAGAACAGCCTTCGTCATTACCAAATTCATTACATCATTACAGCCCCTAGAACACAGCGTCCTAGACCTCCACTGCTGGAGATGGGCCTTCCAGAACATATATCTGGAGAATTTGGCCTACACTCGCCACGCTGGCCAGACGGCTTGGCGAGGAAATGATGTCAATTTTTAATGACAATTTATTAACGATTCCACAAGTTGGTATTAGTGGAACCGGGACCGACGGCTTAACGTGCTCTCCGAGGCACGGGAACGGTGGTGTTGTAAATCTATGACAAATGTACGTAAGAAAAGTGCATTTCTCATTGGTACATGCCGGTTGGGTTTGAACCGACCTTTGTAGGATTCAAGGAACGCGTTCTTACAACCGAGCCACAACTGCGCCTTACCAAATTAAAACTATGTAAATTATACACTCCCTAAATATAGATGCTGCTGTAAAAGAGCGTTGTCAGTCACTATACTACTTAAACCTACGTTATTAAATTAGATGTCAGTAAATGTCACAAAATATATTAATAAATATTACATTATGTAAGATAAGCAGCGGGCAAAAGGGCGTTGTCACTTAAAAACTAAATAAAAAATATAAAAAACTTATGTATGTTATCAAAGTAACCTAAATGTCATAATTAAAATAATAATAATAATAAATAAAAAATATGAAAGAATGTCACCTAATATGTTCCTCTTTTAAAGCATCATCTATGGTATAATATGATTTGTTGATTAGAATAGTTTTAATTCTATCTTTGTACATATTATAATCTAAGTTTTTTGTGTCTACAGAGAGTTTATTATACAATTTGACATATTGTCACAAGAATAATAATAATAATAAAATTCTTTATTGCACATTCTTCTCTTCTTAGTCGCTACACTCTTAGCAGAGTGGTCGTGGTCGTCACTTGAGTGTCAGTGGCACGCTTAACAAGTCGTCGCCACTCGTCTCGAACTGCAGCCTTCCTGGAGCACTCATGTAGGGGATGATCCATTGCTGCTTTAACCTGGTCAGTCCATCTCATCGGAGACCTACCACGCATTCTCTTGCCATCGACTTTTCCCTGAACTACAAGGCGCTCAATGGATGTATCTCCACGCCGTGATACGTGTCCAAAGAAAGTGAGAATGCGTGATTGCACGATTGAGGAAAGGCACATTAAAATATACAAAATAAAATGAAGTACATAGGCGAGCTTAATACCTTGTATTCTCTAACAGCTAACCTTTGGGAGAACGACATAAGAATCTTTTTGATATCTTATTTAATCTATGCTTTGGTACTTGGATAAGAAATGACATGTGATGGTAACGTGAGTTTTCTCTAAATTGCATTGTGGGACAATGAACAATTAATGTAACTAAATACAAAACCTCCATTCACGTTTAAGCGTTGAAAGAAATTGTGTTCCCACTAACATTTCCCAGCGCGGAGTCCACCTGGTATTTACAATTTAAAGAAAAGCGAGCAATGTATGAAAGAAAAACATTACTAAGGTTAACACGACGCTCACAAACCCTCAGTGCATGTGTGAGTTTACACCTGAAAACAAAATTACTGGGTTATGAAATAAATCTCTAATACCTTAAAATTTTACGTTTCGCATCACGTGCCTTATAATCAAAAATAATACGGTTCGATATTTATTTATTTGAAAAGATGCTCAATGAAAAAAAAAAAAAAAAAAAAAAAATTTTAAAAAATATTTGTTATCATTTCACAATTCCAGAATATTCGAATGTCTATTTGAATAGTTTAAATAAAACAGCGTCAGTTTGTAAGAATAGTACCTACCCTTAGTCATAAAAATGTCTGAATCGAACAGCAGCCAAAATAAATATTATTATCCATTGATATAATACATATATTAGGGATTAAAATGAGTTAAATTAGAGCTGCCTGAGTTTTTAAGACATAATTATCATATTATAACATTACCATTCTTTGGAACTAATGATATTGACCAAATTTACTATAATTCTGTTTAACATTTTTTAAATGTATTAGGTTAATATTTTATGCATAGATACATATACCACACTATATATAGGTATATACTTATTAATATTGTTAATATTTTATTTTCTTTTACTTTTATTTTCATTTTTATATTAACATTAGTTGTAAGGATTTTGTAACTAACAAGTTGCTTTAAATAAACGTATATTATTATTATTATTATGTAATGTGTATTCTTAAAGAATCTCGGTATTTAACCGGTTAATCTAATGATGTTCACGGGTCTCGGCCAAGTGAGCATCATGCTTCTTTAACTCCAAACTTCCTAACTATACGGCAAGTATTGAGGATTGTAGCTTTTTGCAATTGTCTGTATGTGTGCTGGTCTACATTAATAGTTTTGAGGTTGTCATGTAATGTTTTGGGTATTACTCCGGTCGTGGTACAGTTGTTACTTTTTCTAATTTGAGTTGGGATTTAAGCTCTATTGCAAGGTCTCTATATTTAGTATTTTTTTCTGTATGTGTAGTTATTAGATTATGAGTGTTAGGTACGGCTATGTCTATTAAATATGCTGTTTTATTTTCTTTGTTTATCAAAGTAATGTCAGGTCGGTTGTTATTATTATTATTATTAATCTATATAACACCTCTCCTAACAAGGGATTAGCCTAAAATCAGCGCTGTGGCCCAGAGTCACAGCCCATGCTGAGCTGTATTCCTATTTGTCACCACACATCTTGTGTATACTACCAGGCTTTATTTGTTTAAGTTGTGTTTATTGATATGTGGCAAATAAAATGTGTTTTTTTCTTTCTTTCTTCTTTCAAATAAGCTTTTTGATTTTGTAAGTGGCAACTTCTTTTTATGACTTAACGACCGAAATCTCTAAGGCCGCGTTCGTTTTAAGAAATGTTTGAAATACCACTTTTTTTTAGCACAAGTCGTTCGTTTAATGAAAATTCCAACATTTGATGCTAATTTTGTATGTCAGTACCGTGTTGAAAGGAAGGTTTTTGATGTTACTTTTTGACAGATGTCATTTAACATTAGAAATGGTTTGTTTACATTGTTGTATACTTTATAGTTTATATTATATTTGTTTAAAATGTATTTTAAACGATTTTGTGTAATAAATTCAAAGACCATAATACATTGTCAATTGATTTATTATTATTTGTTACTTGTAATACTTGTCAAAAAGTAGCCTCACCGGTCGTTTTTTTTAAGAAATCTTAGCATTGTTAAAAACAGTGGAATTTCTTAATAAAAACGACATTTCACGCTGGTTTATGAAGTTGCTATGCAATGTTGGAAATGCTATAAAACAAACGCGGCCTAAGAAAGCGATCGTATCAAATGTCGAGAGATGTACTGGTATGTGTGTAACATTGTCTTGGAGTGTTAAATCGCACAAAGTAGAATGTGCTGAAAACCTTCTTTCTCGCAAAAGTTTTAGAAGCAGTCTCATTCACTTGCTTGCAGCTTGCTTGTGATATTTACTATTGGTATTACAAATAAGCGAAGAATTGCTTAAGGCAAGACACATTAGGCAACAAAAATTGCACAGTTTTAAAATAAAATAACGGTTCGGTTGTTAAAAACATTTCCTTTAATCCCGAATCCTGATATCGACAAATATAACTCCGTGGTCTAGCGGTTAAGTCCGTGGAATTAGACTCGTAGGTACCGGGTTCGATTCCGGGTCGGCTCACAATAATATTTAATAATTTATTTTCATTTAATCGAAGGAAATAAGGTACAATGATTTAAAAAAAATATATATTAACTAAACTAAAAACTTACATCTTAAAACATAAATTACTATTAATAAAAATAAACCTAATTAATAAATAAAAATATAACTAAAAACTAAAATGAAGAAAAAACAAAATAAAAATTATTATAAATAAAAATTTGCTCCAAATCGCTGCCAATGGGCAAAGTGCCAAGGATACTGGCAGCATTGCCACGTTGAATGGCAATTCATTTAATTAATATTTAATTTATTTGTGATATTCGCGAGTTTGGTACGCTGGAGACATCGACGAGCTTGCCACTTGGCATGATTGGCCTATTGTTGGCTAAATGTGAATCCATTCTTTATAAACGTGATGATACTTTTTTTTTTTAATAAATTTAGAATTTTTATCTTCGATCTTCAAACCAATATTGTTTAGGTCAAGCTGATAAATTAATTATTGTAAATTAATTAAAATGGTTAAGCAATAAAAAATGCACTTATCTGCACCTATTTAATTTTTTTTTTTTGTGTTTTTTAGTTGGTACACTTATAATATTCTCTCCATGCTTTCCGTTGACTTTCTTTATAGGTGGTAGGCGGACTGATGGTGGTAAGTTGCCCAGTCTACCGGGGTGGGTATATATTATATTACATATATATAGAAATAAATAAATACACACTATAATATGACATTAATCTCGACTATGGTGACGTGTGTAGTGTCGATATATCAGAGGTGTACACCGACACAGACTAATATACGCAAACAAATCCCCATACACTTACATACTACACATACATACATACTCACTCACATCACATTAGTACACTAACACTCTTACTTACTGTAATACCTATGCAGTATATGCCCTAGCATATTTAGTAAATATAAGTTTTAGATTTTGTTATATAAATGTTTATACTGTATATTAGATTTATGATTGTTATTTTCAAAAAAAAGAAAATTATCAACGCATGTTTGTATTTGTCTGCTGCATGTTTTATTATGTTCCCCTGGGAGCTAACAATTGCTGTCACACAGTGTCATACTGACATTAGCACAGCAACGTTATTTATAAGTGCTTGTAAGAAAAACTCCGAATAAATAAACAATTTGAATTTGTGTTGCTCAATAAGATGGATAGGTTACTCAACTCCTGTATCAGGTTTATCTTCGGCCTTCGCAAATACGACCACATCTCGTGAGTATCGAACAAAATTAAAGTGGCTACCAATTTGCTGTCGCAGGAATCTCCGACTTCTCTGTTTACTATTTTCTATACTCTATGAGCCTGTCACACCGAAATACCTCAAGAATAAATTTACCTATCTCTCTTCATTCCATGATAAGTCTCTTCGCTCTTCTCATAACTCTGTTCTCTCCATTCCCTCTCACTGGCCAACTCATTTGCTGTTGTCGCCGCAAATCTGTGGAATGAACTACCGGTAGAAATCGGACAAGCATCCAACCGAAAAATTATTTAAAAAAATGGTGTCTTCGCATTATTTAAATTTAAAACGTTGCCTAAGGTATAATGAGGAAAGGAGGTTTAACCGCTAGACCACTGATAAAGTCTACTAAGATTATAGGCTAATGTGTTTGGGTTACCGAGGTCAAAGATACAAAGACAAACTATGTACCCCATCTCAACGCTTGGAGATTTACTCAAAAAATTGTTACTGTATGGTAATTAAAATATTTAACCATTTGCCATCTGATTTAAAAGCATTAAATTTAAGGGATTTTGAAAAAAAGTTATTTAAGCAATTGGTACTAAAGATATACTAATAAATAAATATTTCCAGACAGGTCACACAGCGCCATCTAATTTCCGTGGTAAGCTACGAGGCTTGTGTTACGGAAACTAGAGGAGGCGGTCATCCAAATATTCATACTATTCAAATAAGGAATTTCTTAGTGATGTACTTAAGTAGGAAAATTTAATTATTATAATTACCTATCTTTTGACATAACCTTAACCTTTCGCTACTGGCGCATGCATGCCGCACATTAATGCTGGCGCGCGGACTGTGAGTCCGCAATTATTATAGCACATATTTTCATTTTATATATTCAATTATAATTATTTGTTTATAATATTTAAAAGATAGACCTTTTATGACACTTTTAAAATAAAATAAAACAATATATTTATAATATTTATTTATTTAGCATGGTTTACAAATCAATTCAAATATTTTTAAATATTTAACAAATCAGTACAAAAAACAATCATAAATTCGAAAATGAAGCAAAATTAAGTTAAAATTTTACCCGTTGAGGAAGATAAAATTTTACTCGTCATCTACATCATTTGGATTTTCCTGAAAAATGCATTCTTGGCATATCATTGTCGCATGTTCAAGACACATATGTTTCCCACATTTTTTACAAAAATATCGTGGCAATCTGTGTTTTTTCTATCACAATAATAGCAACGACTTCGTGTCCGTTGCACTAAAGGACCTGGTTCATCATCATTAATCTTCAGGATGTCTTTGATTCGTAACCTAATTAGTTTAGGTAGGTTTTTAGAAGTATGCCTATATCTTAACTGTGCATCAAACAGATTGTATGCAATTTTTTCTATAAATTTCGCACATTATTTGTCTGCAACATCTATTCCTGACTTTGTCTTGTTATAATCTAGTATTATATCGGGCTTTGCTGTCGTTACGGATACTAAATCATGATGCATACTAGATAAAAGTAACACATTTTTGTTTTTCTTCCGTAATAAATGCCAAAAAACAATCAGTAGGTGAATTTTACCCACGGGCAACTGTTTTTACATTAGGGATATTTTCTCTTATTATATTAGAAATATAAGTTCGTGTCGTAGAAGGAATACTTCTACTCCATGTTGTTCCATCTTTCCCTATAAATGATGTTTCGGAATTGTCATCTAATCTATTTTGATTATCATCTTGAATTTCTTCTTCGAAGTTTCCGACATCTTCATTATCATCCTTTTCTTTCTCTTGACGATCTTCAGGCTCCCATTCTTCTCCCGAAGAATCATCGAAATCATCACCAACTTCTGCTAATAACCTCAATATTTTTGCTTCCGTATCTTCATAGCTCATTCTGTAAATGTATTAAAATATTTTAGCGACAGTTGCATTACAACTCACGCATCGTCTTACTGCTTTATTGTGAAACCAAATTTAGCCTAAACCAGGTAATAAAAGTGTTATGTCGGTTTTGTTCCAGTAAAACAGTAGTTTATAAAAACGTTTCTGAATTGAATACAGTATTGAAACTAAAATTTACATTAATTTTAGTACAACCAGCCCTAGACATAGTGTTAAAAGTCATTTATTATACCTATTACTCACTTATATTATCACTTTATATTATTCATTAACTTACTTACTTGAATTATTTAGCCTGCAATAATTTGTAAACGTAATCGTGGTGTTTACAATTCCGATAATCTGTATAAATTTATGGACACGAACAATGGCGTGGTGTCTGTGAGTCCGCAAATCACTATAAAACAATACAAACAAATGCGACCGCTATTGTCGCTCAACTAAACGTTGTCCCTCGCCCCTCTCTTGGATAACTTAGACTTAGAACGAGAAAGAACCATCTATGGCAGAAATAGAGAAAAAATAAAGACCATGCGGACTGAGAGTCCGCGCGCCAGTTACGAAAGGTTAATTGACGTGTAATTTATTTTTCCATTTTTTTTTTTTTTTATGTATTTAGGTGTGTTTTATATAAATATTCGAAATAATATACAAACAATATAAAAGAATCACAATATTATTTCTTTTTTGAATTACAATATAAAAGCTACCTAAATAATAAAATTATAAATAAACTAAACTATAAATAAAAAATGTCCTCTAAAGAAGTCCCATCCGAGATAGTCCCAAGGAGTCTGGCAACATTTCCCCTCTGTATAGCGAGGCTAATACGTTGGCAGAAATAATTGCCAGCCTTCCTGTCTCCAGACCTTTCTGTTAGCCGCTTTGACAACTCCTTGGCCAAGCGCCACGCTGACGGTCCCCATGGGCCCAACATGTGTTAGGTGTGTTGAAATTATTGCCTATTTATATAACTGTAAATATTTTCATGCTGCATGACGGCAGGATACGCCGGAAAACTGTACTACTACTAGCCTCAATATGTACCGGATTTTACTTATACCATGCGTATATTACAGTTTCGTTGATTGCTTTATCCGTATAGTTCGCGTGGAAAGTGACTTGATATTTTTATGAATAGGCATATTTTTTTTTCGTACCTACTCTTCTATGTATGTTATTTTGAACGCTTTGATGAAATGACGTCATATAAAATCCTAAAATAAAGGCTGTCTTGGCCTCCTTTCACATGGAATGTTTGCGCCAAAACACCCTGTATATAGATGGATGGTGGATTATCTGTGCATAAATCACGAGCCAACTACGATTTGTTATAATTTTACCATAGCATACACACAGGGCGTTCATTTTTAATTAATAAGTTAATAGGCACTTATATGCACATGTATTGTAAATTGTTATAATTTCAAAAGTTACAATAGATTTTAGTTTTTAAAATAGTAGGTGTTAAACAACATGACAAACCAAATGAGTCGCTCTTAATAAACCCTGTTATAGATTTCTCTATACTGAGTGACTTTATATGGTCTTACGTTAGACTAATATTTCTATTCTATTGATAAAAAAAAAATGGCTTATTCAAACAAACTGTAAAAAATGAACTGACACGAAGTTCTCTTGTCGAAGAAGAACGTGCTTTACACTTCCGTATCACGTAGGTCGGCACATTGTCCATGAAATAACAAAAGATAGCGCAAAAAAGGAAGTATGTGCTATTTTGCTATGATGTCAAATGCCAATTTTTACTTTCAAGTAAACTAACATTGAAATAAGACTTAGTACTTTTGCTTTTTACGATTAACAAAGATTAATTGTTAAACAAAATCATGGTTAAATTAACTAGCTATTTTCTAGTAACATCTTAAAGAACTAGGAACTATCTATCTAACCTCAATTATGACAGTACCGAAGAGATGATGACATGACAAAATGTATACTAGCGAATAAGAGGAAAATACATATATACGTGTACAACCAACAATCTTACACTCCCTCTTACTTCTCCACCATTCCCCACCTTTTTATACACACACACATACACACACCTACATACAATACTTTACTTGCTATTTGTGTAACCTCTTTTTCCATTTGTATAATCATTAAATAAATTTTAAAATAAAATAAATAAATATTTCCAGACAGGTCACACAGCGCCATCTAGTTTCCGTGGTAAGCTACGAGGCTTGTGTTACGGAAACTAGATGGTTGATAAACTACATATTATACTTTTTTTTTGTAAATATATACATATTATACAAACACCCAGACCGAGACAAATTATACAATGTACGACTTGCTTCCGGTGGGAATCGAACCCACGTCCTCCCGAGTTCTCGGCAACGTTTGTTACCACTAGACCACGGAGGCGGTCATTATTGGAAGACACTGTCTCCTGTTATACAGCACAGCTCATGCAGAAGACAGGGTTCACCATAACGAAACAACATTATTTTGTGTTAATAAACGATTTGTATTTTTTTAAATCTTTTGAAACCCGCTGTATATCACAGAAGTTAATACCCGTAAAGTGGGAACGCGGGAGTAAGTGTTGGCAATAATATACCTCATATATCTTCTTAGAATCATCCCTTATATAAATATATACATATGTTTAAGTTATCAACGGCTTACGAGTACAGTCAAACACAAAAATGTTATACAATCTGAAAAATTTACGATGTCTCCAGCTTTCCAAACTCGAGAAATATCACATATAAATGCATTGTTATTTTATTATACATTTATTTATGTATAAGTACTATATATTTGTAATTAATGTGTGTTTTATATAGTAATAAATAGTTTTAACTATCAATTTTCTTCTGCTGCACCCGCGTATTACATACGAGTATCTCAGTCACAAAGGTTAGTTGGTAGAAAATGGATTTACGCATTTAGGTCGCCTATGTACCTGCACTTGTTTTGGTTTTGTACAATAAAGAATTTAAAATAAATAAAATAAAAAATAAAATGCGTTTATTTCGGAATAGTATCCATAGGGGTTAGTAACATAGTGTTTGCTTATTCTATATTAGTAAAAAAGAGGACATTTATTTTTTATATTTGCCTTGCCCTCCTGAGTATATGTACTTGGGTCACATGTATACATGTGAGTATGTACCCAATGCCCCATGATATGTGGCTTCTCACTAATTTACAATAATAAATATTTTTGTGTCCCGACCAGGAATCGAACCCGGTACCTCCGAGTCTAAATCCACGTACTTAACCGCTAGACCACGGAGACAGTGCAATAAAGTTTTAAATAAAATAAATAAGTAATATATAATGATATTATATTTTTATCATAGGTGTATTTCTGTCAGTCGTAGGGCATTAGCGGACTTAAATATATGAAAAACGATTTACTGTAGAAAAGCCAAAAGCAGGATCTAAATCCGACGGTATTAAATTAATGAAGTACAGTCTAGCAACGAACAAAATTTTGCCCTTTTTTATCCTATTGAAAGAAGCTTTGTATGTCTGTCTGTATGTACATTACGAGGCATTTGATAACAATATTGCACATCGTGAGCACGGTTAATTTCGCATCGCATTGTGCAACAGAGAGAACGCTCTATAACACCGTAGGTAGATGATCTTCCTCCTACTCCTCTTTGCGTCTTGTATTGCTGAAGGAATGATGAATGATGAATTGCTGTGCGTCTTAATGATAGCACGCCAACCGTTGGTGGTGGAGCGAATTTGTTCTTAGCCTGCTCGTATCCGGCTATTTTTCTGTATCATTGTATTAATTACATTGCATATGACAAATGTTTAAACTAAAAGTATTTCTAGAACAAGGTTTCTACGGATAATTATCAAACAATAAACTAATACCTACTCTTCAGAACACCGTGCTGGAACTTCAACCCAGCTTTAACATACTTGGAGTCGAAATACGCTCAGATCTAAACCACAGAAACTACATTGAGAGCATTACCAAAACAGCGTCGAAAAAACTTGGGATACTGAACAAGGTGAAGCGGTTTTTCCCGCCTGCTCTAAGACTTATGCTGTATAAAGCTCAGATAAGGTCATGCGTGGAATACTGTTCTCACCTCTGGGATGGCTCCGCTAAGTATCTTACAGATGCTCGCAATGTCCTACAGAGGCGGGCAATTCGGATAGTGGACGACACCACAGTCTCTAAAACTCTCGAATTACTGCAGCTTCGCCGTGACGTTGCCTCTCTAAGCGTGTTGTACAAGCTATACCACGGCGAGTGTTCTGAGGAGCTCCATAACCTTATCCCTTCTTCTCTATTCCATAACCGAACTACACGCACAGGCCAAAATATGCATCCACATACCTTACCCACTATCCCTACGCGTACTCATAAATTTGGAGACTCTTACATCAGTCGCACGCTGAAGATGTGGAATGCTCTCCCAGCCAGTGTGTTTCCCCACTCTTATAACCTGGAGTCCTTCAAGCGAAGTGTGAAAAAGCATCTTGTTAGGCCGGCATAGTGGTAGAGACTGATGTCGGTCGTGGTGACCGGCGTCAGTTGCTCCCATTCTTGGACCTCGCGTACTGCTTACCATCAGGTGGGCGCGATGTCACATGTCGTGTCCAGTATAAAAAAATAAAAAAAAATAAAAATTTTAATAAGAATCCCAGTGGTTTGAAATAAACGAATTTATTATTATTATTATTATAAAGTAAATATTCTAATGTTTTGTTAATCAAAAGATTCAGTTTTTCTAAAAAATCGGCCGTAAAATTCAGCATTTTTTGCTATTCCTTGTAGATTAGGATTTGGCTTTGATGTGTAAACGCGGCAAACGAGTGCCTGCACTCCGTAGCCACGACGAATTAGCTGTTATGGCACGCAGGGCCAACAGTGAGAGAGAGACGGTTTATAGGGTTTTAGTTCGTAGGCGCTTTGGGGTCTCCTTAGGAGGCCTCACGGGGAGTCGGGCATGCGTTCTCCCCCCCGCGTTGGCCCTTCAGGCAGGGGGCGTATCATTGATGATTTATCGATTCACCGTCTTTAAAAAAAAAATTGATGTGAAAATTGAAAAATTCGATCCGTACATAATACTGAAACGATAATGATAAAACTTGCCAGAAATAGAACTTGGATCCAAGGACTAGATATGGGATAGTTAGGTGTACCATGAGTACGATATTTGACCACACAGACAAGTCAAGGATTTTTCGTCGACTACTTTATACATTGGCGAAGCCGGGTCAAACAGCTAGTGAAGAAACAAGGGCAAAAGTACAATCTGATTAAGTATTTAAATTCTTGTAACATTACAATTTAGAAGGGTTTTATAATCTTTTCCTTCCATATTATGCCTCATTATAAATAATTTCAATTTAACTAGATTTATTACTAAAATAATTATATTTAATTTAACGCGCGGTTATAAATTAAGACCGTAGATTTATATGCAGAGGTATTAAGTTCGATTACTTATTGAGAAGAAATACTCAAAAATATATATTCTTTTTTAGTCTGGTACTATAGAGAAATCGACGAGCTTCCCACTTGTCATGATGAGCCTATAGTCCAGTTGTCTCAATGTGAACTCACTCTTTACAAAAGCGTGGTTTTTGACTACCCCGCTAGGGACGATATAAATTATATACTAAAACAATTTTAAAATCCATTCAAACACGCAGCTGCGAAAATCAAACCCATTATTATATTTCAACATTCACAATCTAGCACGTAGCCGTCTTAGTCTGGTGGTCAGGTGGATTTTTTTTTTCATTTATTATAGCCCCTAGACCACAGCGTCCTAGACCTCCACTGCTGGAGATGGGCCTTTCAGAACATATATCTAGAGAATTTGGCCCACACTCGCCACGCTGGCCAGACGGCTTGGCGAGGATATGATGTTCCTTTTTAATGACAATTTATTAACGATTCCACAAGTTGGTATTAGTGGAACGGGGACCGACGGCTTAACATACTCTCCAAGGCACGGGAACGGTGGTGTTGTTTCACTAATACCAACTTGTGGAACCCTTAATGAATTGAATAAAAAATTGACGTACACAAGCCGTCTGGCCAGCGTGGCGAGTGTAGGCCTAATTCTCTAGATATTTGTTCTGGAAGGCCCATCTCCAACTGTGAAGGTCTAGAACGCTGTGTTTTAGAGGTTGTAATAATGAATGATGACGAATAATAATATTAAATGTGGTTTCTGACAACCCCACTATAAACACGGTCGTGAAGTTTCAACACGCCTGTGATTTGAATTCTGAAAACGCGCGGAACATTGTTTTCCTAAACATACAAGTTAAAAGTGACAAGAAAATTTACCAAAAAGACCATTGACTTACTGGAGGAGAACTATTTCTGTAGTTACAGTTCACGTAATAGGACAAATAAGGTGGTGGCTCGGTTGTGAGAAAGCTTTTCTTGTAATCCAACAAAGGTCGGTTCAAATCTACCCGACATGTACCAATGATAAATACACTTTTCTTACGTACTTTTGTGATAGATTTACAACACCACCGTTTCCGTGCTTCGGAGAGCACGTTAGCGTCGGTCCCGGTATCACTAATACCAACTTGTGGAATCGTTAATTAAAAAATGACATCAGTGTGCTTAGTGTAAATTGCAAGTTTCGGAAAACGTAACTGCTGTAGTTACGTTTTTTTGTTTTACATTGCGTGTTATTGCAAGTTTGGCTATAATAACAGGCAATGAACATCAAAAATTCAGTAAAAAACTCTACTACTATAGTTGCGTTTACGAAACTTCACTGTCATACTAGGCATACAGATCCTCGCCAACCCGTCTGACCAATTGTGGCGAGAGAAGGCCAAATTCTAAAGAAAAATCTGGAAGGCCCATCTCCAACAGTGGTGGTCTAGGTCTCTGTGTTCTTGGGGCTGTGATAAACGATGAATAAATCAGACAAAAAACCTCCGGTCCGGTTAAAAATTACTTAACAGCCATCAACGACGTAATTGTAAAAATGATTTTGTTGTAAAATAAACTATGTCATCAAGCTATAAATTGTGCTCATTTGTGCGCCTATACTACGGATATCAGTTAAAAATAATGAAATTTTGTATGTCCTATGGAACTCAGAAATAGGTTTTCCTAATCCACCTCATGACAATTGGAATAATCTCTATTAGTCATGTATTGGTATTTTTATCACATCACCTCAGGCCCCTAGAATACAAACTTCTACTTCAATACTCTCCACGACTGGCCAGACGGGTTGACGAGGTTCTGACGTCAATTCTAATGACTATTTATTATAATGATTCCACAAGTTGGTATTCGTGGGACTGGTTTAACGCGCTCTGTAAGGATGACAAATGTAAGTAAGAAAATTGTTGTACCGACCTTTGTAGGATTTTAAGGAAAGTTCTTACAACCGTACGACAACTTACAACAATACGGTCACGAATTTACGAAAAAAAAACAATACAAACTTTATAGGTCAAGGAAGAAAACTTGCCACCTCTATATATATTTTTTCAATGTAAGAGAAACACACACACATTCCTATATAAGAGGTACAAATAAAGATACTAATGTATTTATTTATTTGAAGAGAAAACACAGAGAGAAGAAAATATTTGTCACTGTAAAAAATACTAGAAATTATTGTTTTTTGTGCAAAAAATCTCAAGCTTACGTAATTAAAGAATTGTGACTGGACCATAACTTGCCGAATACTGAAATGGCTCGGATGTCCTATTCAGTAACTCAATGAAAAAAGGGAAGAAAAAGGTTTAGAAATTTCCCTCAGCAGTACATTGGCAAACAGATCGGCAAATAGTTTCGATATGTCAAGAAATGTTTGCGATTTGGTATTCAGATCAGGTTGGGACATGTGTCTTGGATGAAAGTCGGGAGACTGCGTAATATTCAACTACTTTACGTTTAGGATCTGACAAGCCTACAATTCTGCCGCGCTATTGAAAAATGCAGTAAGTAACAATTTAATTTGTATACTACTACTAACTGGTCGTCTCACACTCCCCTTCTTACAGAGGTTGCATTCGCTTTCCGTAACTACAGACAGGGTATGGGGTAACAATTAAAGGTTGAAGTATACGAGTCGCGTTTACGACAACGAGTGCCTTCACTCCGTAGCCACGACTCAGACTTAGCTGTTAAGGGCCAACAGTGAGAGAGAGACGGTTTATAGGGTTTTAGTCCGTAGGCGCCTTGGGGTCTCCTTAGGGGGCGTCACGGTGAGTCGGGCATGCGACCCCCACCCGCGTTGGCCCTTCAGGCAGGGGGCGTATCATTGATGATTTATCGATTCAATCGTCTTTAAAAAAAACACTCCTTGATTGATGATGGAGGTGTCGAGCGTAACATTGTGTGGTGTCCAGCGGACAGGCGTGCCGAGGTGCCAGGTTTCTCACAAGTAGGAAGTCTGCCGCCTCTGCGCGTGCGAACATAACAGCCGCCAGACGACGAACAAATTTGTCCCATGTTTCCTCCCTGTGTATGACGTCGTTCCTCACGCAACGCGTGGCGCCGAATTGTTTCTCTTTATAGTCTGTGGGCGCCGACAATCGTTGTAAACGTGTGCACCTCAGCTACGGTGAGAGCGTATCAGGCCGGCGCGGCCTGCGGATGTAGGCTTTAAATATCATTAGATTTGTGCGAAGCGGCAAACTGGATACTAGTATTGGGCGAAGTTGGGCTCTCGTCACCCGCGCCATGATCACAGTGGCGGTCACGTACGATGATATTGAAAAAAAAAACACAAATTAAAAAGATAATTAAGTACTTAATCCAATTGCCAATAATACACAAAGCCTCGCTATAAACAAATGCTTTTAAAAGGATTAAATTGAATTACGCGTATAATGTACGAAAAATAAATATGGTAGGAAGCTTTTATGTTCAGATCTACCTGTACTATTATACCTATTACTTACCTATACTTCCACGTCAGTCGGTGGTTGCTTTTAAAAACAAACTTAAAATTATTTGTTCACATCTTAACAATCATTGCAGCAGCACGCCTAATCAAGAAAACTAGGTTATAACACTATGTGAACATTATTTATTTATTTAAAAAAATAGCCAAATTATATAGCCATAGCTTTATGTAATATTGCTTCTTTTTTAATTTTCATATTTACGTAATTATTGTGTTATTAAGCTATATCATTGCAAGGGATCAGCTGAAAATCAGCGCTGTGACCGAGTGTTGTAGCTTATTGCTGAGCTGATTCCCTATTTGTCACCACACTATCTTGTTTGTTGTATTATTATTATTTTACTGCTTGTGTTTTTTTTTGGTGACATATAAACTTTTTTCTTTCTTTCTTTCGTTTATAATACAAATATAATAATAATAATAATAATTTGTTTATTATCAGGCAACAGATGGCCCATAGATAAATACCTTACTACTAAAATACATATAAAAATAACATTAAAAGTAATTAATCTACAGCTTTCGTATCTTCATCTTCTTGTGGTCATAGAAGTACCCATCAGGTACTGTGACCACCTTCTGAGGAGTACTAGAAGCTTCAGTGGACGGTGCCGGCGTCCCTGCTGGGGGTGGTGCAGAGGGAGTAAGTGCTGCGCAAATACTTCTTCACCTCATTCGCCGCAAAATACATTTTGAGCCTCTCAACATACGTGCTTCAATTCCCCAGCTCCAGATCAAACTTTTTCAGGGATATTATCCCCGATCGCCATTATAATATATTACATAATAAGGAGCCGACTTAAATACGAGTAGACGAATTAAGTAACCAGTCCATGTTGTTGAGCAGAATTTTTCAAAGTTCAATTGTACACATATATTTATTCATGATTATTATTATTAAAACTATTATTTTCACTAGCATGATAACACAAATTAAATAGGTAATTGCTATAAACAGAAACGACTTGCTAATAAAAAGTAATCGTATACTCGAAGCATACAGTTCTAAAGTTTTAAATAACGAAAACAAACATTCAATTAGACAGCGAAAATAATAAAATAACACAAATGCTTCGTCGACGTTCACTATAATTACGGCATGCAATTTGCGCAAGGCTTAAGGCTCTTGTACACGATTCAATGCCATCAACACTAGTTTTTTTTATTTTTTATTGACAGAGATCGTAAAATCATCAATGATACGACCCCAGCCTAAAGGGCCACTGCGGGAGGTGGCATGGCCGACTCACCGTGAGGCCTCATAAGGAGACCCCAAGGCGCCTACGGACTAAAACCTTATAAACCGTCTCTCTTTCACTGTTTGCCTTGCGTGCCTTAACAGCTAAGTCTGAGTCGTGGCTAAGACAAGGTTAAACGGTTATTTGCGGCTTTCTTAGACCTTACAGGTGCTCTCAATGTGCTGCAGAACCGGATAGTGGCCGGTAAAACGATGTTTAAAACTCTTGGTGAGTAAAACAGGCTTCGCTAAGCGTATTCTACCAGATATACAAGTAAATATTATGAAGAACTTTACATAACCTTTTTTCTTCGTCCCTATTTCGAAAACGAATCAAACGCACATTATCGGCCAGTTCAGAAAAGACGATCAAAATAATCACTAATCAATATTTTGATATACGCCACGTCATTGGTAGTTAGCTTGTCACTTTGGTTATTTCAGCCAATGAGGTGTCTCATACGTTAAACATATCAAAAGATAATCAACCTTTCTGCAACTGGCCGTTAGTCTGTTATTAGTCACACTTTTGACAGACATTGACGATTGCAAATTTGACAAAATGAAAACGTAAATAAAAAAAATGGTCGACATATCTGACAGGAAAAAGCATTAAGTCAGCTGTGCGTGACTGGCCGGGTAGTCCACTGCACCAACTATGGAGAGACTATCATACTCCCAGTATGGATGTTTGATTTTGATTTTATTTATTTTTTAATTTTATTTTACAAGTATATACTTAGTTTTTAGTTTTTACTGTTTTCTATTAGTTGTATTAATTGGATTGTATTTAACTGTGTAAAATCGATCTGGGAAATAAACCTTTATTATTATTATTATTATTAATTTAATTAAAGAAAAAAATCAAATAAAAATCGCTTGTGATCGTGCAACGTGTAAAAGTGCCTCTATGCTAACTCAGCTGGGCTGCGTCTGATTCAAGCGGGGTGCTTGCTGCTGTTAGTTTTATAAATGACCCAGATTTATTAGAGCACTTGCATACTGATTACTGCCCCCTATGTTAACATTCCCCATTCGCAACGCAGCTTGTGTTTCGCAGGATATTCAAAATTAAGATATGTCTGTTTGAACGCGTGCTTTTTAACTGCAATATTTTTATAAGGTTTAGTTTGTTCTTCAGATATTGGAACACTTTCGTTCCGCTTTTTTTAAGTGCCAATTTTCTAAATTCTCATTATTCTGGTTTCATTTTAAATTGGTTGAAATTCGACAAGAGCCAAACAAAACACTTTAAAATATATATGTATGGTTTACATGCATTATGCGTGGTCTATCGGTTCAGTCCGTGAATTTAGGCTCGGAGGTACCGGGTTCGATTCCTGGTCGAGACACAAAAATATTTATTATTGTAAATATTTAATTTGTTTGTGATATTTCTCGAGTTTGGTACGCTGGAGACATCGACGAGCTTGCCACTTGTCATGATTGGCCTATAGTAAAGTTGGCTAAATTTGAATCCGCATATTTATAAGCGTGGTTTCTGACCACCCAGAAAGGGAAACGGTCGTGATGATACTTTACTTTTACATGCATTACTACAACATCTCCCTACACAGTATATAAGTACTTCTTATATGTAGTATTTGTATGTATGTATGTACATGATCGTATATATATGTCGGCGCAATAGGGACGTGACACATTCATTCATTACAGCCCTTAGAACATAGCGACCTAGACCTACACTCTTGGAGATGGGCCTTCCAGAACATATACTCGTATCTGGAGAATTTGGCCTACATTCTCTTTACAGCATTTATCATTGGTATATTATTTGACCGCCTCCGTGGTCTAGTGGTAATAAACGTTGCCGTGAGCTCGGGAGGTCGTGGGTTCGATTCCCACCGGGGGCAAGTTGTACATTGTATTATTTGTCTCGGTCTGTGTGTTTATATTTATAATATGTATATATTTACAAAAAAAAAGTATAATATGTAGTTTATCAACCATCTAGTTTCCGTAACACAAGCCTCGTAGCTTAACACGGAAATTAGATGGCGCTGTGTGACCTGTCTGGAAAAAAAAAATGACATTTATATATATAAATATATATATAAATATAAATATATATATATTATTTTAGCTTTAATTTTCGTTTATAAGTGACAACGCCTATTTACAGCTGCTATTAATTTGTTAATTTAATTTTAATAGCTTTTATTTAATTTCTTATTTTATTTTTTATTTATTTATTCGGCAAATTACAGAATATAAAGGTTAGTTTATAATTGAGTTTATACATTGGCCAAATTAGGAAACATACTTTATTACTGATACTTAGGTGTCAAAGAATAAAAGAAAAAACAGAAGAAATATAACCAAAAGATATAGAAATTCAATTTAACAAAAAACAATAAAACAAATAAAATTAGAGATATAAGTGTTCCTATAGGCATCTATGGACGAATAAAAAACAATAAATTCGTAATAAACAATAAAGACGTGTTGGCAAGAACCTGATGTCAATTTTTAATGACAATTTATTAACGATTCCTCAAGTTGGTATGGGTGGAATCCGGACTCACAGCATAACGTGCTCTTCGAGGCACGGGAACGGTGGTGTTTTGAAACTACGTATCTACAAATGTACGTAAGAAAAGTGTATTTGGCAGTGGTTCAAAAACCCATAGTAGGTTATTCTTCTTCTTAGTCGCTACATTCTTGGCAGAGTGGTCGTGGTCGTCACTTAAGTGTCAGTGGCACGCTTAACAAGCCCTCATGTAGGGGGTGATCCATTGCTGCTTTAACCTAGTCAGTCCATCTCATCGGAGACCTACCACGCATTCTCTTGCCATCGACTTTTCCCTGAACTACAAGGCGCTCAATGGATGTATCTAAACGCCGCGACACGTGTCCAAAGAAAGTGAGAATGCGTGATTCTACGATTGAGAAAAGGCGCTGTCCTATCTCCAGTTCCTCCAGGATGGATTTGTTGGTTCGGAACTCTACGATAAGTCTAACATTCTCCGCCAACACCACATTTCTAGAAAACTAATCCGTTTTATTTCAGTTTCACGCAGGGTCCACGTCTCTGAAGCATACAGGAAAATGGGGAACACAAGAGCTCTGACCAGCCGGATTTTAGTAGCTTTCGTAATGTTTCGGTTCCTCCATATTTTCTTTAGCTTCTCCATAGCAGACCTCGACACTGCCATACGACGCTTAATTTCTTCCACGATAAGTCTAACATTCTCCGCCAACACCACATTTCTAGAGAACTAATCCGTTTTATTTCAGTTTCACGCAGGTCTCTGCAGCATACAGGAAAATGGGGAACACAAGAGCTCTGACCAGCCGGATTTTAGTAGCTTTCGTAATGTTTCGGTTCCTCCATATTATTTTAAGCTTCTCCATAGCAGACCTCGACACTACCATACGACGCTTAATTTCTTCCTCGCATCTACCGCTATTAGATATTAATGCTCCCAGATAAATGTATAATTGGTTATAGTATCTAGAAATATAATAAATAAATATAATGTTCTAAAAGGCCCATCAGGGCAAAGTGTAATTTGCGTTAGAATTCATTTGAGAGCAACAATGGGCCTAGACATGAATGTACTTTACAACAAACCTAGAGTTAAGCTTTTTAAAACCAAACGCTAATTGTCTTAAATTATAGTTTATGAATATTTTAAGTTAAAGCCAAAGTAAATTACCAAAGTTAAAGTATCTAACTTTATCAGCTCCAAAAACTGATTTTAAACTTTTCAACTAATTACAGTGCCCTAAAGAAATTAAGTGCGCTAGATAAAATTGAAATATTACTTACAAGAAAGGATAGAAACGTTAATTAATATTAAGATGATTTCAGTCGTCAGTAACTGACTTTATTTATTTAAAATATATAATATTATACATATTATATTCATTTTTGGTGTTTTCTGTTTTTTATTTAGTTTATTGTTTTTGTCTTGTCTATATTTATTTAAAAATTGTACTACTTAGTTTTTGTGTTTTAGTACACGATGTTACCTACCTGTTGAATGCAATGCTGGACTGTAAGTAACATGTTGTTTACTAAGCTAATATGTTGACTTGTTTAATTAAATAAAGAAATATCGTGTCCTCCTCGTAATGCCATACGGAGCAGAGACGTTGACACCGACAGTGGGTCTGTCCACAAAGCCAAGGTCGCTCAGCAAGCTATTTCTCTGATGGATATAATTCGAAACGTCGATATTCGTCAGAGTACCAAAGTGACTGATATAGCTTTGAAAATTTGCAAGCTGAAGTAGCTATTAAAACCGACGCCCGATGCGGCAAACAGGTGCTAGAGTGGGGACTACGTATGGACCGATGCAGAGTGGAACGATCCCAAGCCTGGACGGATGACCAAAAGAAGTCGCTGGTGTGGGTTGGATGAGGGTTGCAAAAGACCGCATGCAGTGGCGAGCCTTGGGGAGGCCTATATCCAGCAGTGGAGAGACAAATTATCTTTAAAAAACTGGTGTATTCACACTTCTTAAATAGCTCCTGACAGCGTTAGAAGTAGTATATATGTACATATAACAACTGTATGTACAACTGCCTCCGTGGTCTAGCGGTTAAGTCCGTGGATTTAGACTCGGAGGTACCTACTGGGTTCGATTCCTGGTCGGGGTTAAATGTATGTAAAATACATTTAATTAATATTTAAATTATTTGTGTTATTTCTCGAGTTTGGTACGCTGGAGACATCGACGAGCTTGTCATGATTGGCCTATAGTAAAGTTGGCTAAATGTGAATTCGCTTATTTATAAGCGTGGTTTCTGACCAACCCGAAAGGGAAACAGTCGTGATGATACTATACTATATACGATATGTTTATGTATAATAATATGTATTGTTAGTATTTTGTATATTGATATTATACTTACGTCATATATATGAAGATATATGATGTAAGTATATGTAAATCCTATTAAATTATTTTTTATAATTATAGTATCATTACTATTTCTATGATTGCACCTAAAATTGTTCAAATTTGTCCGTAAGGTTTGACTGTCACAGTTTACAGTACGCTAAGACATCGACAAGCTTGCAACTTGTTATGATTGGCCTATAGTAAAGATGGCTAAATGTGAATCGGCTTCTTTATAAGCGTGGTTTCTGACTACCTCGGAAGAGAATCGGTCGTGAAGATACATGATGACGAATAAAAAAAAACAATTAGAAATTAAAATAAATTTAAACTATAAATATTCAAGATTCAATTAATGATTCAGGGGACGTTGGTCCCCTGGGAACGGGGACGTGCTCTGGTGTGGGACGCCACGTGCGTCGACACCCTTGCCGCGTCGCATCTCAGGGGGACAGCGCATAAAGCGGGAGCCGCGGCGGAAAATGCGGAGTCCAGCAAGCGGCGCAAGTATGTAAGTATATTAAAAGATTACATATTTGTGCCGTTTGCTGTAGAAACTCTGGGCCCATGGAACACCGCGTCTTGTTGTCTCCTCCGGTGATAAGAGGGCTGGCTCTTTCTTCGCCCAGAGAATCAGTATTGCAATTCAGCGGGGAAATGCAGCCAGCATTCTTGCCACCATTCCACGCGGACGGGACTTATATCCCTATCCTTAATATTAATTTTATTTTATATGTTGTAAATATTTTTTCGAATAAATGTATATTAATTCATGATTGATTCATTGCCAAGAATACTTGCAGCAATCCCCTGCTTGACAGCGATGCTGATTTGCTGGGCGAGAAAACTGCCAGCCCTTTTGTCACATACAGCATTAACCAGCTTAGACAGTTCTTTAAATAATTTCTTAGCACTTAGCCGCAAGGTCCTAAAGTCTCATGACCAACCAGCACTAACAGCTAATAGCCTAGTATTTACGACGTTTGGATTCCACCATTGCATTCAGTGGTTATAAGTCATATATTCCTAAGTTAGCAGACTACAAAAACATTTACATAAAACTTTAATAACTTTTATTTGAGTAGTAAATTATAAGATAAATTTATATCCATAAATGAGTTCTGGAGAGTGATAATTCACAGCATCCCGCGCTAGGACGCGACAGATTAATCAGATATTTTCTTGGCAACATTCACGCGTCCCAGTTAAAAACTTACAACTCTCTCAAATGCGATACAAACTTTAATCTGATGGCGTATTCTTTCTGTATCTGGACCATAACAAGCTTATCCGCTCGTATTTTCCATATTCCTATCATCATCATTCATCATTACAGCCCCTACCTAGAACACAGCGTCCTAAACCTCCACTGTTGGAGATGGGCCTTCCAGAACATATATCTGAAGAATTTGGCCTGCACTCGCCACGCTGGCCAGACGGCATGGCAAGGATTTGATGTCAATTTATTAACGATTCCACAAGTTGGTATTAGTAGAACCGGGACCGACGACTTAATTTAACGATGTTGTTGTAAATCTAAGACAAATGAACTTACTACTCAATAAACTGAATACTAACACATTATTTTACATTTTCACTTTCTTCAGACACGTGTCACGGGCGTGGAGAAACATTCATCGAGGGTCTGGTAGTCCAAGGATGCGTGGTACGTCACCGATGAGGTGGACTAATCAGGTGAAGGCTGCAATGGATCTTCCCCTACATGAGTGCACCAGGAAAGCTGCGGTCCGAGAGGAGTAGCGACGGCTTGTTAACGATCTGATTATCTACTACCACCTGAAGGTTAATTCTCATAGACCGCTATATTACATGAGCTAAGCGGGGTCAAACAGCTAGTATAAAAATACATATTAAATAAAAAAAATAAAAAAAAACCTGACTTCATAAAAAAATACATCAAATAAAAACTAAATAGAAAAAACAAGCTCTATGGATCCATCATAAAAAGTTTAATAACGAAATAACTTTTTTTTCATATATATTTTATTACATAGCGAATTTAACAGTTGGGACTAAGAAATATTTGAGCCTCGTTTAAATCCCGACTATTTCTTTTTTTTTTTTTAAATCGGTTAAGCGGTTATCAAACTTTTTGGCGACGGAACCGTTGAGCTTGTTTTTCCCTTTTTAGTTTTTATTTAAAGTATTTTTTTTATGCCGTCGGGTTTTTTATTATATACTTTTTAGTTACCTATAGCGAAATTCGTATTGTAGGTATGTAAATATTGGCGGTTAATGGTAATAAAATTGACATAAAATATTTTTGGATTAATCTACACTAAGTTTTATGCGATTATATGATCTCTATTGTAAGTAGGTAGGACCTGGGTTGACGTGAGAATCATCAAAATACATACGTATATAGGCTGACAAACACATAACCAATCTTTGCGTCGCGCAATTGGGTAAAAAAAATACTCACTCAAAAGTTTTTATTCGAATCAACTGGCCGCTACAAAGAATGGTCCAAGCCAATAGAATATAGATCGGAACAATTTGAACAGTAAATAAAATTCCCAGAATAGAGCACTCAGCCCTCGTTTCTAGTCAAGACATTGGAGAATTTATGCCTAAAGTTTTGTTCACCGATACAGGTCAATCTGGCTATAGAAATAGTATTTTAGTTTTATCTTTCGTTTAATTTTAACAAAAAACCTATTTTTAAACATTTATTAATATACTATTGTTTTTTCTTGACTATTACTCATTATTAATTTAGAATTATTAGTTTATTTATCATAATATTATTTATTTATTTTATTCTCATTTGTCAAATATATACTATAAACTGTATATTTAGTGTGGGATGCGACATGTGTAGACACATTAGCCCCATAACACATCCAGGCGACCTCGTCAAGCGCGGGAAGTGCGGCGGTTTCTGCTGAGAACCTCAAGCTGCGCAAATACGCTAACCTCAGTACAGGTTACGAATTTGCGCCGTTTGGGGTCGAGACGATGGGCCCATGGGAACACTCAGCTAAGCATCTGGCCAAGGAGTTGTCCAAACGGCTAACGGAAAAGTCTGGAGACAGGAAGGCTGGCAATTATTTCTGCCAACGTATTAGCTTAGCTATACAGAGGGGAAATGTTGCCAGTCTTCTTGGGACTATCCCTGAAGGGTCGTCTCTAGAGGACATTTTTTACTTATAGTTTATTTTTTATTAGGTTTAGTTTATATTTATTTTAATTTTTACTTTTAAGTAGTTAGTTTTAATTTATATTGTAATGATTTTATACTGTTTGTTTATAAATAAATAAATTTACCTATAAGTTTATATTTAGTGTTCCTTCCAATTTAGTAAATGGTACTGTACATCTCTGCAACCCGTGACTCACCCAACATAAGGCATCAGCTGAAAATCAGCGCTGCAGCCTCGGCTGTAGCATATGCTGAGCTGACCACCTATTTATCGCCAACACCTGTATGTATGTTTCGGTATATAGAATAGGCTTAAATTTTTACATTTAGATTTATTCCTTGCGTATATATTTTTTGTAAACATTTTAAATGTTGCGATAAATAAAGTATTTTCTTTCTTTCTTATTACAAAAAAATAGATTCTTATTCTGAACGTAATTTACATAATTCCTTGCGCCTTTAGCAATAGTTAAATGTAATTAAACGCTTGCTGCTGTTAAAAATATTTGATGGGGATTGCCGAGTTTCTTTTCAAACCCAACAAATACTGTATATGATTCTGTATTTTAGTCATCGATGTATATATCAGTATCATCAGTTATGCGGACGACATGGTGCTGCTAAGTACTTCAATCGGGGCACTCGGAAGGCTTCTGTCTATCTGCGAGCGCTATGCTGAAGCACACGGTCTCGTTTACAATGTAAAGAAGAGCGAGCTCCTGGTGTTTCGGGCGGGATTGCGAAAACCTTCATATGTTCCGCCTGTGACTCTGGGAGGTAAGGTTCTACAGAGAGTGTCGTCCTTCAAGTACCTCGGCCATGTGGTCACCGAGGATTTGAAGGACGACCTCGATCTGGAAAGGGAAAAGAGAGCGTTGGCGGTCCGCTGCAATATGCTGGCCCGTAGGTTCGCTCGTTGTAGGGCAGATGTCAAGGTGACCCTGTTTAAGGCATTCTGTCAAAATCTTTACACATGCAGCCTGTGGGTCAATTATACGCAGAGGGCCTACAACGCTCTTCGAGTACAATATAATAACGCCTTCAGGATGATGCTGGGGCTCCCTCGTTGGTGCAGTGCATCAGCGATGTTTGCGTGCGCGCACACAGATGATTTCTACTCAATATTGCGAAAACGAGTCGCGTCGTTGATGCACAGAGTAAGAGGGAGCGGCAACATCATCTTGAGGGCAGTTAGTGAGAAGCCAGATTGTCCTATCATGGGGCACTGGGTACATACTCACATGTATGTGCCCAGTGCCTCAGGAGGGCAAGGCAAATATAAAAAGTAAATGTCCTCTTTTTACTAATATAGAATAAGAACTAACCCCTATGGATACTATTCCGAAATAAACGCATATTTTTTATTTTTTTTATATAGATAGGCCCTTACTGATATAAAAACGTTCCCGTAAAACCAATCGAAGTCATGTAGTTACACCAACAGTCGCGAGATAGCAAGCGTCGAGAGCGCCTAATATTAATATTTATATCGAGTAAAACTAGTATTTTTGTATGCATTGTGATATAATTTCCGATGAATAAAGCATGTGGCATTATCCTTGCTTGAGAATTGCACCCAAAGTTGGTAGGTACACAAAGCAAGCGGCACGTTTTTAAGAGTGCGTTTTGTATTGAATAGGCTTATCTATATACATCGATGATTTTAGTAGTATTTTTGCCCGACTTCGCGACGCAAGAAGGGTTATGTGTTTATTAGTATATGTAGGTTTGTATGTTTGGTCCTTTGTGGCATGATTTTTACGTCAATCGATTCGTCTTTATCACGCGAGTGTCACTGTAGATATGATATTAATCAAATTTCATTAAGGCGACACCCAAACGCTATACCATATTGTGGAAAATAAAAAAATCATATCGTTCAAAGATTTGAACCTCTCTCAGTTTTAATAGGTCCTGACTGTTAAAGTCGCTATGTAATAAAATATATAAAATTATATCAATGGTGTAGTTAGGCGGTTATCAAACTTTTTGGCGACAAAACTCATGGACTTGTTTTTTTTTTTTTTTTTTTTAGTCTTTAATTCAAGATCATTGTTTACGCAGGGGCGGGTTTATTATTAACTTTTTAGTGTAGTATATTGGATATTAGATTATCATCACGACTGTTTCCCTTGCGGGGTGGTCAGAAACCACGTTTATTAATAAGCGGATTCACATTTAGCCAACTTTACTATAGGCCAATCATGGCAAGTGGTAAGCTTGCCGATGTTTTTAGCGTACCAAATTCGAGAAATATCATAAATATTTACAATAAATATTGTCTCCCAAATGTTAGAAAATACCTTGAAGGCATTAAACTTCGCATTTGTATAAAGATTATATATACGAATATGTAAAGAGCTTAACACAATATTATTGCCAATAAATCGAACTCAAACATTAATTTGTTCAGACATGCTACGCAAATAAGTATAATGTACACAACTAACATTTCACTAGAGTTCAGTTAACGCTAAATCGCAAGACAAATCGTAAGTCCGATTCTTGAAGTGTCCCGATCGGGCATTAGACGATTTATGTGGACTAGCAGTCGCCCGAAACCAATGGAGGGTAGTTTGAAACAACAAACTACCAGCAAAACAAGGGGTTGTAAGCAATTTATTTCCTTTAGACATTAAGGAATGTATAGGAAGTTGAAAGGAATTCACAACTTAGAGGTATTTACTTTAAATTGGATGGAGTATTAAAAAAGTTAGCTATATTATCAAGTACGCAATTCGGCTGTTACACGTGTTTGACGTGTTCACGTCACTCGCATCTGACAACACAACAAGAGTTGTATCTATTTATATGTTCTTATTATTATCCTTCTCCTAAGGAGACCTCATGGCGTCTACGGACTAAAACCCTATAACCGTCTAACTTCACTGTTGGCCCTGCAGCCCAATTCTAATTTTGTGTCGATTAAACTTAAGTTACGTTCTTTTTCGATCTCACATTAGATATTGACTCCGTGCGGTATTATTTATACAAATTGGAACTTTTTTTATATATATACTAGCACGACATATGACCTTGGGCCCACCTGATGGTAAGTAGCGCGCAAGGTCCATGAATGTTAGCAACTAAAGTCAGACACTCATGACCGACATCATTCCCCAACACTATGCTGGCCTGACTTTTTCACACTTCGCTTGAAGGACTCCAAGTTATAGAAAAGTCGAAACACAGAGGCTGGAAGAGCATTCCACATCTTTATCGTGCGACAGATGTATGAGTTCCCAAATTTATACGCACACGAAGGGATGGTGACTACGGTATGTGGGTGCATATTCTGACCTGTGCGTGTGGTTCGGTTGCTGAATGGAGAGGGAGGGATTAGGTTATAGAGTTCTTCGGAGCACTCACCATAGTATAGGTATGTTCTACCCGCTCAGAGAAGCCACATCTTGGCGAAGCTGCAGAGATTCGAGAGTTCCAGATATAGTGACATCGTCCACAATTCGAACAGCTCGCCTCTGTAGATTGAGTGCTTACTACTACTTGGCGGATCCATCCCAAAGTTGCATCGAAAACAAATTAAATGGAATAATTAGGAAAATAATATTTTATGTGGCCCAGACAATCTGCAATTTGTTACAATTTATAAGTCTAAATCGTGGCTACAAGTGAAGGCACTCGTTTGCCGCATGCCTTAGTTAGGTACAGGTTGATCTAGCTTTAATTCTCTAACCGTTTGGGTTCTTGCCCCCTCTTTTTATATATTTAGTGTCGCTGAGTACTAGACAATGATAAAAAAAGGGATAAAAAATTGTACGCATAATTTAACCCTGCGAAACTTAATATAAATATTTTTAATTCATTCGGGCCCTTAGTAAAAATCTCAAGGCATTATTCTAAGGCCTGTGAAGCCGCCAAATCTCGTAAATTAAATTTTAAGCGAGATAAATTTGAGAACATTAAAATATTCAAATCTTGTTCATAACGGGCCTTCAGCTTTCTTAATGTGAAACGTTTCGGTTGCTTTTCTACCAGAGATGTGCGAGGATGAGTAGCAGACTCTTCAGATACACGGAAATACTGTGTGGACTATGCAAATAGGCGTAGCCAACTTCAGCAAAGAAGCCGACGGGCATTGGGGAAGCTGCGCCACATCTTCTTATCAAAAATACCCCAGTGTTTGAAGACAATAGTTTTCAACCAGTGCGTTCTTCGTCGTCGTAAAGAGCAGAAACATGAGCATTTTTGCCGTCATGCCCAGTCAAGCCAGTTAGAGACTGATGTCAGTCATGAATGTCTGATTCCAGTTGCTAACATTCATGGACCATGGACATGTCGTGCTCGTGATAATAATAATAATAAAAACACTGACCTGGTTCTGGTTACCGATGTAGCCTTAAAAAATAGTAAACTGAAGTGGCTAAGCAGGATACGTCTCTCGCTGAACCGATGAACGATGGAGTAGATGGGTGGAGACTACGTACGGAAAGACGCAGAGTGGGACGCCTCCCACCAGATGGAGATATGACCTGAAGAAGGTCGCTGGTGAGGGCTGGATAAGTGTGGCAGGAGATCGTGGAAAGTGGCGAGCCTTGGGGGTCTTTTGAAACCCTCATCCATCCTTATGACCTTCTTTAGATCATTCTGGGGGTCGTCTCGTACGTGGTCACCACTCTAGAACATCTGTTCTGTGGCAGATGTGTCCGGCTCACTGTCACTTTAGCTTGCTAATTTTGAAAGCTATGTCAGTAACTTTTGAATTTTATCCATCAGAGAAATACCATGCAAGCATAGCTTTCTCCATAGATTGTTAAGCGATCTTAAACTTGTGGAACAGACCCACACGATATTATGGAGAGAACGCACTGGTTGTTTAACCAGTCGTCAACATATTATCTGGTGGAAAAACAGCTTTAATGTAGAACGTTTAGAGTTAGAATGGTTTCTCTACTTTTGTAATCATTTAGATTAGGGTTTATTTGAGTTGCCGGAGGTATTGTGACTTGAACTGAATAATTTAAATATACAGTCCACAGTTATTAGGATTAAGTATTCAGTCGTGATTAGTTTTAATCCGGATTATTCCGGATCATTTTGTCAGATAAAACGTAAAACTCATTAAGGTACATATTTATAATCAATCAATCATTTATTTATTAACTGCCTCCATGGTCTAGCAGTTTAGTCTGTGGATTTAGACTCGGAGGTACCGGGTTCGGTTCCTGGTCGGGACACACAAATATTTATTAATGTAAATGAGCTTGCCACTTGTCATGATTGGCCTATAGTAAAGTTGGCTAAATGTGAATCCGCATATTTATTAGCGTCGTTTCTAACCACCCCGAAAGGGAAACGGTCGTGATGATACTTTACTTTTTAATTCTGGATATAAAAGATAAAACAGCGAATTTCAGCAATGTTTTTTTAATAAAAGTATTTTCTTGTGCCAATTATTAATACATACCAGAGTACTGGAGAGTGATACCACTCATAAAAGGTGGACATAAACAAAATTCTTGCCACTGAAAAAAATGGTCATAAAGACAGCGTCCGTTATAATAGAGCGGCTAATCTCGTTAATGTAAGTGGAATGTACAAGGAAAATTCTTTTGACACCAAAATTTTGCTATACCGAAATTGAATATAAATCGTTCCAACAAATTCTCAGTTAATAAAAATCTTGTACTAATTGTTCAATATTTAAGGAAATACTATTATATTTTTGAATACTGGGGAAATAACATCCTTAAAATCACTGTATTTTTCTTTTTAGCTTAATATTTGTTCGAAAACTGCAATAATAGAATTTTGCATTGTTACCATATGCCATATACTTTACATTAACATTAATGCTATTAGAATATAAAATGACGTATCATTATTATTATTTATAATTTAGATTATAAAATGACACGACCTCTTTACAGCCAAGATCTTATTATACTCGTAGTTTATAAGTTAGTTTTATTATCTTAAAGCAGTATCGTTAATATATATATATGGATTATTATATATATTATAAATATGGATTATTATTAATTATTAACAGGTTACGATGAAACCATTATTACCACTTTGTTTAGTACATTCTAATTGTAGTATATTCGAAGTAGGTACTTAGATACAAAAATATTAAAATAAAATTGATTAAAAAAAGAATTATAAAAAAACTAAAACTAAAAATACCTATAAAATTAAAGCTATTCTACAAAATAAACTAAGGGCTTACCACCAGGGAGGGTACCTAAAACGCTCGCCGCATTTCCTCGTTGAATTTTATTATGGACATATTCTGTTTTAGGTAGGTTTAGTACATATATTTTGTATTGATTTTATTAGTGCTGACTGTATCCAAGTTGTTACAAGCGAACCAATAAAAATAAAATATTTGATTTCATTTGATACTGGCCTACAGGACGATAGATATACATGCTATCTCGGGCATTAAACATTTTGGTGGGACATTCCTCCATGTTGAAGATTAGTTAAATACATTTAACATGTTTTTTTTATATCTTGAATACGTACGACAACTTTTACGGTACCATTTCAAAAGAGTAAAACGAGCGAAGAATTCGTTTTGTAACGTTCCAAGACGTGGTGTAGTCAATACCTTAAATGTTCAAAATGTATTTTTTGACCGCACACTTAATTACACTGCTGGTTGGATATGCGGTCATATCCCTGCCAAGGTGAGTATTATAGTTGTAATCAATAAGTTTTCTACATTCTGTAGGCAAATCTCCCCTAGACCCGCGTATCTTGCGGGCATGTCGAGCGCAGGACCCTCTAATCGGAAGCGGGTAGAAAGACTATGCATCGCTAACACTAAATCTGGCTACTTAAATGACATAAATAAACAATGAGAAAAATAAAATAAGATATGTCTAATCTGTATTTAATATCGTTAACCTAACCTTCAGGTGTAAACGAATTTGTTCGTCGACTAGCGCTCAAGTCCGTGGAATTAGACAAGGTACCTCCCCAGGTACTGGGTTCTATTCATGGTCGGAATACAATAATTTATTTGTAATATTTCTCGGTTTTGGTACGATGAAAACATCAACGAGCTTGCCTATAGTAAAGTAGGCTAAATGTTTATCCGCTTCTTTAAGAGCGATGATACTTTTTTTGCTGTTACTTTTAAATGCAAATAATGATATTGTATTTCCCATTATAACGTACACATAAAGACTCGATCTAAATTCATCTCAGTAAGCAATCACATAAAACAGTATTATCAAGAAGAAATCCACCCAGTCTGATCCCTACCAATTTCATGATGTGAACGACTCCCTTTATGAGCTATAAAATATCCTTGAATATAGTGCTTTATCTTAAGAGTGAGGGTCTCTATTGTATAAAAATAACTATACTTCCTCTGAAATTCACAGCTTGTATTTTTTTACATAAATTTGCTATAAGTTTGTTTTTTGTTTGTGTTTTGTTCTCCCGACGGATGAAGAATCAGGTGATAGGGAAGGCAAAGGGTCTAGCCCATACAGCCAAGTCTGACTGAATATCTTTCTTTCTTATGAGTTAATGAGGTTTACATCAAATTACAGATGTTGAAGAATTTTATTATTTTCTTGAAGTTACTCGCGGCTCAAACATTTCTGGTAAAATCTGGTAAATAAACTGCAACTTGTGCCCCATATTTAAAGTCCAATTTATCGGTTTCCATAATTCTTCACATTTTACTACATTATTAAAGAAAACAACACCAATTTTGACTAACAATATCCATAATGAATCAATTTAGAAATTAAAAACTTGCACTTGACATGTCCGCGTAATATGGAGCGAAGGACTCCGTTTATTTTGTTCCATTCTCACTTGATGGATGATGAATGAGACGATTGGGAAGGCAAAGGGTCTAGCCCATACAGCCAAGTCTGACGTAATATATATCTTAATTTTAATTAGTTAATGAGGTTAATATTAAATTCCAGATGTAGAAGTAATTGATGCTTTTCTTGGAGTCACTCGCGTCATTATCGCCCAAACACGACGGGTACATATCATATATAAAATCATATATCTAATTTTAGACAGAGATAAGCAAAAACAGATAATTTTTTTTAAACTAAATTATATAGGTAATAAACTTAACTAGAAACAATACTTTAAATTAGGAAATAAAATCACGACTTTTCTATATTCTAGTGTGCCTTTAATAGGTGGTAGGCGGACTCATGGTGGTAATTTGCCCAAATCAGGGGAAAATTATCCCCCGTTCGTACCGATAAACCCAGTAAAGTGTATTCACACGTTTCGGGATAAGGCTCAAATTGCCGGCATGCCAGGTCAAGCCGGCATAGTGTTAGGGACTGATGTCTGATTCCCGTTGCTAATATTGATGGACCTTGCGCGCATTTATTAAATTTAAAAAAGTAATTTACGTCTGGTTGTGCGAGTTTTGTTTATATTTTACAAATGAATTCTTAAATAAAAAACTAAAATGAAATATTGACATTGTATAGCTATTTAGATTTAAGTTTTGACTTTACATAAATTCTATGACATAAGTACCCTTTAATGTACTCATATATGGTGCTGACATCAAGTCATACCTACATTGCATGCTGAGGCTCAGTAAGACATTATCACGAAGCCTATATCATAATATATAAAAATGTTAATATTAATTTATTACTGTAGTAACATATTAGGTTAAGATGTTTTTATGCAACAAAGAATTTTGAATTTGATATTGAATTATCATCAGGTGATAGCAAGCTCACATGTCGTGCTAGTATTAAAAAAAACTCGCTGCATTAATCCGTTGAACGGTGAGGCTGATGCTTTAAAGAAAATATTGTCTGCTCAAAGGGTCACCCGTCGCCAATAGTAGCTTTTTTCCAAGCGTTATTTATTATTAAGTATCAACAACTAGTCATTCCTGAATACACGAAGGAGTAAACCAAAAAAATACATTAACATAATTTTAATTGCTCTACATGACAGTGTGAAGTGTCTGCAGGACAAACAGCTCTGCGTTCAGTTGCCAAAATATACTGCAAGATAGATATTTTGGGTTATTCATTTAATTAACGGCCTGAAGTGTCGTTGTCGGTGCAATAATATTTGCATTCCACATTCACGCGTTCAGTTTGAGTTCGTACGGTGCCAACTAGTGGGCCCTCCATTACACTATTATAATACACTATTTTAATTTATATTTCTTAAATATTATAACTATAGTATTGGCCTATAGTAAAGTTGGCTAAATGTGAATCCGCTTATTTATAAGCGTGGTTTTGACCACCCCGAAAGGGAAACGGTCGTGATGATACATTACTTCTTTTTTTATTATAACTATAGATTTTAATTTTAATATGGAACTAGAGTTATGTAAGAATATATGTATAGACCAATCTATAAATTTTTACCACCCCGGGTGAAACTAAACATCTATAAGACGTTCGTCCGCTCGCGCCTCACCTACGCCGGCCCGGCATGGCACTACCTGGTGGCGCCATCCATAGCTGCTGCGATCCAAGCGCAACAAAATATTTCTTTGCGTGCGACAGTCAGAGCTCCATGGTTCGTGCGCAACACCGTCCTCCACGACGACCTGAAGATGGAGACCATCGAGCAGTTTGTGGCCAGGCTCTCGAAATCCATGTTTGATCGAGCCGACCACAGCTGCTTCGACCATCTTCGGGGAATCGCACCGCCGTCCCCTGCCCCGTGAGATCCTGGGAGCAGAAGCGTAACCAGCAGTTACTAACAATATTAGTGCCCATAGGTGCCACAGATCCTACAGTGGTCCCTTCCCCGGCGGCTCAAGCCGCCGAGGTAAATCAAGGAACCGGCGGGCCGTCGCCCACCGTGAATAACGCACGCTTAATGGGGATAACCCCGGAGCGTTCCGCCCCAGGGCGAAGATGACTACTACTATAAATACTTATAAAATAAATATACAAGATATAAATAAATATATATATTATAAAATATGATCAAAGAAATAATAATAATAAGTAAAAAAGTAATATATATATATATATATATATTAAATAATATATACACGTAATTATATATACACTACACTATAGATGTATTATTGTGCATTGTATGCATAGTGGGATTACTGCAAGTGATATTGCTACCTGCTGTCTCAGAAGAAGAAACAGAGTTTGTGTTACCTGTAAGTTTAATACAAAATACTCAAATAATCAAGCAACATTTCTTTCTCCGTATCTCTATAATAAAATAAATAAAATTCTAGATATTTACAAACTAAATAA
Source organism: Tinea semifulvella (assembly GCA_910589645.1). Classification (NCBI taxonomy): domain Eukaryota; kingdom Metazoa; phylum Arthropoda; class Insecta; order Lepidoptera; family Tineidae; genus Tinea; species Tinea semifulvella. Next base: position 7,056,866 of record OU342604.1, read on the forward strand.
AATTCTATGTGGAAAAAAACTGCATCAGTGGTTGTTGCCTCTAAGTTATCAGTATGTTGAAGACCTATTAAAAATCATAACCTAATTTATTGGCTATTGTTACCGTAGTGTCTATTAAATGACTAATTTTAAATTGCATTACATCATCTTTCATTGAATAAATATATAAAATATATTTTGCTATAAGTTTATTTACCTAGTATAATATCATATCTATTAATTATAACATATCTTATCATATCACATCATATATGTATCATATCATATCTTATCTTACCATAGGTTTGCATAATACGAAAATTGTTGTCAGGATAGATACTGCAGTGGATGACACCCAGCGACTACATTAAATTCCATGTAACTTTCTCACATCATATTATTGACTGACCCCTGTAGTTCAGGTTTACCTAGTTTAGGGGTCTTAGTACTTTGTATTTTGTTTTACACATATAATTGTTGCTGTACTGTTATTTGCTAAATGAATATGTTTCATTCCAGTGTATTGTGTTTATGTTGTTCAATAAAGGTTTTTTCATTATTCATTTCATTTCATTTATTATTAAGTTTAAGTCAGAGGAACCTGGAGTGCTTTAACACAGACTAAACTTTCGCTTAGTTTAGTTTTGGCTCCAGTCTCCTACACAAATGTTTTAAAAATATTGTTACTAATTTTAAGCTTAGTGGGAGAAAATAAATAACTTTTTTATTTTTATTTTATTTTATTATATGCTAAGTATATTGCTTTAATGCGACAGGCAAATTAAACTAACGGACAGTTGCAGAAAGGATTTACTTAACAGCGGAGATATTTTCGATGACAAATGGTTACTCAGCGATACTCAAATAAATATGGAGAATAGCTACTGCAATTGAATGCACTTACGCAAAAAGGATCCAATCCACATTTTTTTATAAATGTAATTCTGAATGCCATACAGGTCCTTAGGATTACATCTTTAATATCAATATATATATATCAATCCAGATATACATAACGTTTTAGACATATTCAAGTTATTATGCAACTTGGCAGGTATAAATGTATTTTTCACATAAACCATACACTTGTATACATATATATACACATAGTTTTTTCAATTATTTTTAAGTTTTGACCAAACACAGACTTAACTTCTTCAATTGTATTCCCCAGTCGGCTGCAATGCGTAACAGCGTCGTTTCCATACGAATGCACATCTAGGTAACACACTAGTAGTGTTTTTCAATTCAAATATTGCACAATATCTTAATATTTTAACTAGATCATTATAATTAATTTTGACTACCCAGATGATTTTGTGATTCCAATTTATTTTTATAAAATTTCATACTTTTAGTTATGTCACTATAAGCGGCAATATTACCTTTTTTAACACTTATAGTCGTAGAAGGGCGTACTTCACTATTTATTTATTTATTTGATTTTGAAAAATGTTTATGTCGTGGGCTCAGTGATACCCAAATAATTACATTGATACAAAATAATAATTTACGCAAAAAGGATCCAATCCACAATTCTTCAGAAATGTAATTATGAATGCCATTAGGATGACATCTATGGGCCCATGGGGACACTCAGCCAAGCGTCTGGCCAAGAAGTTGTCCAAACGGCTAACGGAAAAGTCTGGAGACAGGAAGGCTGGCAATTATTTCTGCCAACGTATTAGCTTAGCTATACAGAGGGGAAATGTTGCCAGTCTTCTGGGGACTATCACTGAAGGGTCGTCTCTAGAGGACATTTTTTACTTATAGTTTATTTTTTATTAGGTTTAGTTTATATTTATTTTAATTTTTACTTTTAAGTAGTTTTAATTTATATTGTAATTATTTTATACTGTTTGTATATTACTTCATTGGATGACATCTTTAATATCATAATATTTATATATATCGATCCAGATATACATCTGGGATTGTGCGGAGCGATGGCAAGAGACCCGACGGAATGACTGTTGGGCCGTGGAAACTTGGCAGGTCTCTGGTGTGGGATGCGACGTGTGAAGGCATTAGCTCCATCTTACATCCAGGCGACCTCGTCAGGCGTGGGGAGATCGGTGTTTTATGCGGAGAACCTCAAATACGCCAATCTTGGTACCGGTTACGAATTTGCGCCGTTTGGGGTCGAGACGATGGGCCCATGGGGACCGTCAGCGAGGCGCTTGGCCAAGGAGTTGTCAAAGCGGCTGACAGAAAGGTCTGGAGACAGGAAGGCTGGCAATTATTTCTGCCAACGTATTAGCCTCGCTATACAGAGGGGAAATGTTGCCAGTCTCCTTGGGACTATCTCGGATGGGACGTCTCTGGAGGACATTTTTTATTTATAGTGTTTAGTTTATTTTTAATTTTATTATTTAAATAATAAACTTAAACATAAAATTATTCCGACATATTTTAAATGTTGGATAATCTAAGTTCTAACTTTTATGGCTTTAATAACTGAAAATTAACTTAATGTGGATTGGACCCTTTTTCCGTAACAACATCCAATTATTAACACAGGATCCTACGAACATAAGTAGGGTGGTCCATGTTTCACTTTTCTAGTCATTCTAACTTGCATCATGGCGTGTACTTATTTTTGGCACAGTTGAACAATATTATTATCTTTTGACATGTTTAACGTATTCTTGTGTGGCACATTATTGGCCGAAATAACCAAACTGACAAGCTAACTATTATTTTTATTCTTTTAAATTTACCATCTGTCTTAATAATTATTATATAATTATTTATTTTAATTTTAGTAATTAGTTATTATTTTATAGTTAAAATATTATACTATACTGAATTATATAAAAGCAATAGGTAATAAGGCGAAATGTTGTCACGAAACTGTTAAATTTTAATTCTCTTTCCTCAAATAAAAAAAAAAAAAAAAACACTAAGTATCATAATTGCAACGACAAGGTTTCTCGGGCTAACAGCGCGCAAAAACTATATTGAAGGTAGTTTGACAATTTTGGCGTGTTTTTTGCCACAATTTGTTCAGATAGTTTTTGTTTCAATGTTTACTCTCGGCGAAGGTGTGCTGTGTTTCGATATAAACGTAGCAATTCAATTTAATTATATGCATAGTTTTATTAACGAGATATACAAAAGAATAGTGTTAAAAGTTGGTACTGCAGCACATAGTTGCCGAGAGGCTGGTTACAGTAAAACAATGTTTAATGAGGATGGGAATGCACTGTATTAATTTATGTAAGTACTCGTATGGTTTTATTGTGTCAATATAGGAAAGCTGCCTTCTGGAGCCCAGAATTTCTTTTCCAGAAGGCAGTGCTCACTGACTGAAATTATTTGATTATGATCCAATAAACGTTATTTTATTTTATTTATTTACAAAATATGAAAGGCTCTATTGTTTTGCAAAATATATCCCTTTCAGCACGGCAAAAAATAATTTGGATATTGAAGGGTTTATTGATAACTTTAAGATCCTTAAGGTCTAAAATATCTCATTATAAATAGTAAAAAAAATCCTCCCGTAGATAATTCTGCAAAACCCCTCCGCATATTCGTTCGTTGTCGTTTTATAAAGTGCTGGCGCACTATTGTGCGTTGGGTAATACAGTGGAAATAAAAACTACTATTGTATGTTATTTTTCTTTACTACCTAATAATTTAAGGACTACCTAATAATTTAATAGAGAGAAAAAAAAAATAGAGATAATTACTAAGTGGCCAAAAAGAAATTGGCGACACGACTAGATTTATTTTGTAATAACGCACGCTTGGCATAGTCCGTGCTGAAAGGGATATATATATATATTTAAATATTTTTTATTCGAAAAAAAAAAAAAATTATAAGTCCCGTCGTGGAATGGTGGCAAGAACGCTGGCTGCATTTCCCCGCTGAATTGCAATACTGATCCTTTGGGCGAAGAAAGAGCCAGCCCTCTTGTCACCGGAGGAGACGGTGTTTTTAAATATATGTATTTTTTATGTGTGGAATATGTTACATTTATAATTTTTATTATTATGTTCTAATATCTGTATCATTTTTGAATAAGGAAAAATATATTTTTTTAAAGTTAAAACGGCCTTTTTTCTGACTGTATGTCCATCCTATAATCGTTAGAGCTAAGTATGTAGGTTAAGTAGGTAGGTACACATTCGCCGCGCGACTACGGCTCTCGGCTAATCCTCTTACGTGCTTAATACACGTTAAATTCAAAACGATTATTTTTTTATACCCAGTTCTACTTTTGTATAACGTTACTGGATCTTTGCTTTGTTAGTCAGATTGGAAGAGTTTTTAAATTGCACAAAATTATAAAATTATTCTTTAGTCCAAACTTTGTAATTATAATTGTCATTTAATTCAATTTAATACTAATATAATTGAAGTAATATACAAACAGCATAAAATAATTACAATATAAATTAAAACTACTTTAAAGTAAAAAATAAAATAATAATAAAAATAAACTATAAGTAAAAAATGTCCTCTAGACCCTTTAGTGATAGTCCCAAGAAGACTGGCAACATTTCCCCTCTGTATAGCTAAGCTAATACGTTGGCAGAAATAATTGCCAGCCTTCCTGTCTCCAGACTTTTCCGTTAGCCGTTTGGACAACTCCTTGGCCAGACCCTTGGCTGAGTGTCCCCATGGGCCCATCGACCCCAAACGGCGCAAATTCGTAACCTGTACTGAGGTTGGCGTATTTGCGCAGCTTGAGGTTCTCAGCAGAAACCGCCGCACTTCCCGCGCTTGACGAGGTCGCCTGGATGTATGATGGGGCTAATGTGTCTATGTGTCATTTAATTTAAAAGATAATATGGGTACGTATATTATATAACTATTTATATTTATTTTATATATAATAATGTGGAGTTTCATTCGATGTAAATTTATATACATTAAATATAAAAAGGATATAAAAATAAGACTTACTACAACAAAAAAAACCTCCTTACAAAACCTAATTTAAATAAAACTAAACTAAAAATACCTATGAAATTAAAACTATTCTACAAAATAAATCAAGATCTTACCACCAGGGAGGGGATATTCTGTTTAAATTACAATACTAAAGAGCCTGAGAAGACCAAATTGACATTGACTTTGGCCATACACCCTGATTTTTTTACACGATATATGGTAGATCTCAATAATGTAAGAATAGAGTTGGTAAAGGAATAATTCTCTGTGACTAAAAGTGTTGAATATCGCACGTTCTGTTTGCTAGGAAGTACGGCTGAGTGTGTGACTCGGCTGTTCCCGGAAGCAGGAAGTGCACACGTGGGCACCGAGGAAATTGCGGCGTCTCACCTTATTTGTTCAAGAGACGCTGGCGATACCAAATACCACTATGGAATATCTATAGATGGATGATTAATAGATATGCAGGCGTTCACTTAAGGGTGGGTTTAGGCCGAATGGACAAAGAGCTTGCACAGGCTCAATGATATTTAGATATAAATAATAAATATAATAAATAATAAATAAATAATAAATATTTCCAGACAGGTCACACAGCGCCATCTAATTTCCGTGGTAAGCAACGAGGCTTGTGTTACGGAAACTAGATGGTTGATAAACTACATATTATACTTTTTTTTTTGAAAATATATACATATTATACATATAAACACCCAGACCGAGACAAATTATACAATGTACAACTTGCCCCCGGTGGGAATCGAACCCACGACCTCCCGAGTTCACGGCAACGTTTGTTACCACTAGACCACGGAGGCGGTCAGTAATATATAATAATAATATGCAATCGAGACCTTCGTCAAGTGTCAGTGACCGTTATAAACAGCGCGTCTAAACTACGAGTACATACCTACTACTCACCGTTTTAGACAGCGACCGTGCCGTGACTGTGTGTCGCCTGTGCTTATCCACTAAATCTTTTTTTTTATATTTTATTTATTGGAAAACAAACAGTACTTAATAACTAATTACAAAATCAAGCATATATCTACAGACCATTAATATGTTTTCACATATAGGAAACTATGAAACTACAGTGTCAGCAATTATAGACCGATCTCCCTTCTCCCTGCCCTATCTAAAATCCTGGAAAAGGTAATGAATCAACGACTAACCAAATTCTTAGAACACAATCATATTCTTTCCCCACAGCAATTTGGTTTTAGAGAAAAACGGTCAACAGAAGATGCTGTTACACAACTTGTTGATTTTATCACAGAACACTTAGATCGCAGAAAGAAGTGCATAGGCGCCTTTCTTGACCTTGCTAAGGCATTTGACACTGTCTGCATCCGGACCCTTCTAAGTAAGATGGAAGGGATTGGGATACGAGGTCTGCCACTGTCCTGGTTCGAGGATTATCTTAGTAATCGGCAACAGGCAGTAAAAATTAATGGTTTTCTAAGTACTTTTAGAGATATATCCTACGGCGTTCCACAGGGCAGTATCCTGGGTCCCTCCCTGTTTCTAATATACATCAATGAACTCTGCAACATGAATATTTCAAAGGGGAAACTTTTTTCGTTCGCTGACGATACAGCTATTGTATTCACTGGAGAAACTTGGGATAGTGTTACCAAATCAGCAAACGAGGGTCTTAGCATAATACAAAACTGGCTACAGGATAATTTGCTAACTCTGAATATCGATAAAACTAAATACATTATATTTGGTATCCAAACCCACCTTTTACCAACCGCAATACCTATTACTATACATCAATGTAATCATCCTGGAGATGAACAATGCCTGTGCCCAGGACTAACACGTGTTAAAAATATAAAATATCTCGGTGTTATGTTGGACCAGGCTCTCACTTGGAGGGAACACACTGAACTAATAGCTGGTAGGGTGAGAAAGTTAATATTTATATTCAAATCCCTAAGACATATACGAGATGATAGGATCACAAATATGGTGTACGCCTCTTTCTGCAAATCGATTGTTACCTATTGTTTGCTTGCCTGGGGAGGTACTCATAAAAGTACGATTATCAAGCTTGAAAGAGCTCACAGAGCACTCTTAAAAGTTTCTAGGTTTAAACCCTACAGATACCCGACTTCCGACCTATACAGAGAATGCAATTTACTATCTATAAGACAGTTGTATCTACTCCGACTTATAATAAAGCAACACACTGTTTCATTTACAATTAATACAACCAACAAAAGACGAAAAGATCTTGTTTACCAGATTGTCCCAGGTCGAACCAAATTTATTCAACATTTCAAATCTTTTCTGGGACCATATATTTATAATAAAATAAATAAAATATTTGAAATCTCCAAATTAGATTGCTATCGTCTAAAACGTACGCTAACTGACTGGTTTCTAACCTTAGACTACAACGAGACAGAAAACTTATTTGAAATTGTCAAATAAAAAAATAAAAAATAAATAAATAATAAACTTAACACACAACAAGTATAGATACCTATACTTGCACAACATGAACAAACTTAAACACTACTCAATAATAATATATTTTATATATTAATAATATGTATATATATATATATATATATATATATATATATATAGATATATTTATAGTATGTAATGTAATGTATATATATATATAAAACCACTAATACACATATGTAATTATGTCATGTATGTTATTATTTATAAAATCGGTATTCCTTACATAACATATTTAATATCTATGCACTAGATTATCTATTCTGTGTAAGCAGCTGTTAATGAGATATTGCAACAATAGTAGGTATATTTAGTTAACCTATTCCAAAATGTACTGGTTGATTGCGGAATTCTGTAAAACTATTAATTACACGAATGATAACAGACTACTCCATGCATCGCTATAGGCCAAAAGTATTTTTGTATCACCCTCACTTTTTGTCACTAAATTAAAATTACGTTCTTTGCTTATCATTTATTTGTGTTTAATATTTTGTTAAAATTGTGTTTTTATGTCTTAAAAAGTGTTTATGTTCTAGTTTTAAAAATGTCTTAACAAATGGCTGAGTGACCTGGGCTTGGTGATACAGTTTAATTACAGGTGCCGGCCCAGGGCGATCAACTTTGTTTCATTTTTCTTTTTGCAGTATTTTAAATGTTATATGTAAGTGTATTTTTTTGCGCCAATAAACGTTATTATTATTAAAAAAAAAAAAAAAAAAAAAAAAAAAAAAAAAAAAAAAAAAAAAAGCCTCCGACCGCCTCCGTGGTCTAGTGGTAACAAACGTTGCCGTGAACTCGGGAGGTCGTGGGTTCGATTCCCACCGGGGGCAAGTTGTACATTGTATAATTTGTCTCGGTCTGGGTGTTTATATGTATAATATGTATATATTTACAAAAAAAAAGTATAATATGTAGTTTATCAACCATCTAGTTTCCGTAACACAAGCCTCGTAGCTTACCACGGAAATTAGATGGCGCTGTGTGACCTGTCTGGAAATAAAAAAAATTATAAAAAAAACTAACATTTAGATAATAAAGAAAGTAAGTAGTAAGGAAATAATTTAAGTATGAATAACAGTTTAGGTACTTTCGGAAACACTTAAAGAAATTCTGTCAAACCAATGTTTTGACAGAGTATTCTTAAAAGTGTCTGTAGTTGAATTAAATAGATCCAACTCGGAAAAGTCAACCAGTTTATTAAATTCATTAGCTGTACGGCAGCAAAACGAATTACCTCTATACCTAGATGCACTAAATGGCACTGATAAGCATGTTGGCTTTCTTAAGGGTTTAACTGGTACTGCAGTAATGTATTGACTTGTAGACTCGTTCGCATGACACAAGCGCAAAACAACAACAAAATATATCCGACCTGAAAACGAGCCCGGCACCCCGCGTCTAAATTCACGGACTAACCGCTAGACAAGGGAAGCAAATCTTTTTTACAACATACACACGGTTTGTGATGTTTGCTGTAGAGACTTTAGAGCCGTGGAGTTCAAGCTAAAACATTTAAAAAACATCACGCCTCGTCGAATTGTCTGCTCTGGTGACAAGAGGACTGATTCTGTCCTTGCTCGAGAATCAGTATAGCGATTTAGCGAAGAAATGCGGCCAGCATTGTTTATTTATTTATTTAAAGAGAAAAGCAACGATAGACAACATGATAACACAGAAAAATCAAAAGAGTAAAAGCAATTAAAATTATACCCGCCACCAGAATATTTCTCACTGTGAACAATAGTGAAAACTTTGTGCGATACAAAATTTCGTAAAATATCACCTTTCCAGGTATATAAGAAAACAACTGAACGGGAAACGACTAGGCGCTGGTGAAAATACTCCGAAATTGAGCGAAAGAAATGAAATTAGCAGCAACTAACCTTTGTTCCGGGTCTCGAACTGGTGACCGAATTCCTTGGTGGTTTTGATAGCGAAATAGATAGTTATGATGAGGATCACAGCCGAAATTACTGCAGGTCCACGGCACAATCACAGCGAATAATTACGAATTAATTTGGGGAGCAACGATATGCTTTGACCGGCGACCGCGCTTCGACTCTTCCGACAGAGAGCGTTCTTCTCGGCGGAAACGTCATTAACAGGAAGTGCACCAAGCATAGTCCGCTAGTTACTACTAGAGGGCGTCGAGACGATGGATCGTCATCGACGCGAAGTGCGCCGGCGCACAAAGGCGTTACCGCGAATATTCAAATCATACGACTCAATTAACAAAATATCGAACAACAACTGCATTATATGTGTTAAGTAAGCAAACTGCCCACACTTTGCGAGCTAAACCAAAAGTAACAGCTAGGTACTTGATTTTAGCTTTGAAGGCGGCGCGGGAGTTACTGAATTTATTTTTTCTTGCTGCCACACCGCGCGGACACGATTTATATTTAAATCAGGTTTTGGTTTGTATAATTTTAAGTTCTTATTATTTTATTTATTTGTACTTTAATCCACATTTTTTTTAATGCTTGAATGGGGTTCCTTCTAGGCTGGGAGGATGCTCGCGCCTATTTAATTTTAATGGGTAATTTGTAGTTTTTTAGTTGGCACACTTTTATATCAGCTTTCCGTTTGCAATGCACACCGCACGTCACTGCGTTTTGGTGTCTCTGCTGACGCGTGTCCCTGCACCGCCGTTATATTTAAATTTATTTTTATAACTTCTTGAATTGTGTTTGTGTTTATGGATTCAAATCAGCCGAGAAGATGCCTGAAGGTTAGTGCATGCTTTTTTTTTACTGGAGACAGATCATTTCTCTAATTTCTCCGCTCTATCTCCCATTTTGTCTTTTCCTACCCCTTATTATTCGTGTGTCCCGCATGTTATGTGAAGTTTTTATATATTTAATATTAACCATTTGGCCACCCCAGTAATAATTTAGTTTTTAGCTTTATATTTATATCAATAATTATATAATATAATATTAGTCGTCACCCTGTATAAATAATATCTTTTAATATTTTTAGATGTGACTTTTTTTTTTTTTTTACTTCATTATTGGAATAGACTATAGGCAAGCTTTACCCGCTAACATAAGTAACTTTTATACTATTGATTTGATTAGTATAGAGGTATAATTTCTAAGAAGGGATTAGGAGTTTTGTGGTCACGCAGGACAAGTTCGCCGAATCATGATAATTAATAAGTTGAACAACTTAGCTGTTTTGTTACTATTCGTAGAAAATGATAATTAAATCATGGCTCTAGTCTGTTTCTTTAATTGCAACTGTTGGATTTACAAAATACTTCTGCTTCTAGCTTCTTTTAAGCCACTACACTCTTAGCTGAGTGGTCGTGGTCGTTACTTGAGTGTCAGTGGGCTCTTGGTCGTCACTTGAGTGTCAGTGGCTTATGGTCGTCACTTGAGTGTCAGTGGCTCGTTAAACAATATTGATTATATCATAAAAAACCTTAAATTAAATAAACTATATTACAACAAATCGTTAATACGCGACATAAGCGTTGCCATCCGAGCGTCAACAGGTGATCCTTTGAGTAGGGAATATCTTATTCAAAGGATCAGTGTTGCCATCCAACGAGGCAACGTCGCCGGAGTCCTCGGAACATTGGGTTCATCTTCTCCTGGATTCGATGACATGTAGATTATAATCAAGATATTTGTAAGTATTTAGTTTTTATATTAATTAGGTTTAAAATTTTAAAACAAAAAAAATACACATTTATCCAATCCACATTAAGTTAATTTTAAGTTTGAATTTAATTGAAGTTGCAACTTAGATTAGTTTATTACAACAAAATCTAAATTTAACCCAAAAAATATATAAATAGAAAATAAAAATTAAATGCTTAGAAAAAAAATAGCTCCTCCAAATCGCTGTCTTGTGGCATGGTGCCCTATACACTAGCAGCATTACCCTATTGAATTAGGAGACTTATGTTTTGTGAGAAAAAACTGCCAGCCCTATTGTCACCAGAGGTCAATGAGCCTTGGAACAATTTCTTTATAGAATGCTTTCAGTTCCGATCCCCACGGGCCCATCGTTTCTACAGCAAACGTCGAAAAAAAGGAACTATTCCAAATCGTTTCATATTTTCGACGCTTGCTGATCTGCGCTTGTTCCGCTGCAACACCAGCTCTAACAGAAGTGCCTTCAAGGTGGGAAGGGGCTAGGGAATCCCAACAGTTAAAATCCCACACCAGGGATTGGCCCAATCTACAAGGAACTAATGTCATTACGTCTCGACGCTTGCCATCGTCTCGACTCAGACCGGTTGGTTCTAAAATAGATGGGATCGAGACAACTGCAAGCGTGAGAATGAGGTCGTTAATGGCGCTATGACGGAAAAAGCGACCCGCACTTTTGCAACACGACAGCCCGTGGTGACCAAGCTCATCGACATCTTTGCCACATGAACAACGATGTGGTTCACACACTTTTATGCCCAGTTGTAGGCAGACAGATATGCGTAAGGAGATATTTTCTAAAAGAGTACCTAATATTTTTGAGATAAGTGCGTTTATCCAATGACAATTGTATGGCAATGCATATTGTAGACGTCATCTACGTAGATAGGTCTTATACGTTTCACATATTAAACCACCAGATTAAGAATTTATTTCTTAAGATGGCGGGCGGTCGGTTCCCACCACTATTAATATGTTAATGCAATAAAACATTACATTCAAATGCAAATAAGTGTCTCTTTGTACTTCGACCTCGCTTTTGTCTAAAATGAAAATGAGTTACAACCCTTGAGTTCTGCATATAAATGATCAAATATTTCATTCTCTCGCTGTTTTGAGATAATGTCATTAATTATTCTTTGCCCCAGTTTGCGATTTAAGAATTCCTAATTGTTCTCACCTTTAAGTTAAATTGCGACGCGTGTTAGAATGATAATAATAATAATATAATTAAACAATCTAACCTACCCACAGACTTATGTAGACTCTGCAATAGTGCTTGCTAAACAATCCAACATATAACGGGAGCTTGCAAATCATTAGTGCAATCAGATTAAAAACATAGCAATATTCAGATTCATTTACTGTATAGGCTGCTCGTCAGTGGAACAAGCTTCCACTGACCATCAGACAAGCTCCTTCAATTCACATCTTTAAAAAACAACCTAATACTTTCTCTTTAAACAAGCAGAACCGTTTATTTTAAATTTAAATATTTCTTCCTAATAATATTATATTATCTTCATATATATCTACTATATATTAATAAGTATGTAAGTAGTCTATGTATACATACTATTTATGTAGTTTATTCAAATTTAAAATAAGGTTAAAATTTCACCCCACATATTATACTGTCTCACTCTCCCAAAGGTTAGCTGGTAGAAAAAGCCGAAATGGCTTTAAGTTCGCCTTTGTACATACTTTTAAGTAAAAGTGCAATAAAGTATTTTAATAATAATAATAGACACGATGAAGTAGCTGCAATAGTATACGAAATATAAGCAAGGAAATATAAATTAGTCATTCAAATTAAGCCATACTACAAATACAAGCCAAGCACCGTTCTGCAAAATGACAATATAGACTTCCGGGTGTGGCGGAGTGCATAATCCTCCGTAAAACAAATCAATTAAGTCTGTGAGAAATGTCAAAATCTTGGGCATGCCTAGCTTTTATTATACGGCAAGTATTAAGGATTGTAGCTTGTCTGTACTGAATTTAATTTTTTTAAATCGTCTTTAAAGGACATTGTGCAGAATACATCAGTCCTAAACACGTAATTTATTTGCATAATATATGTTCATAACAGAGTTGGGGATCATCAAATTCCAGATGTTGCAGAATTTAATGCTTTACTTGGAGTCACTCGCGGGAAAACCGCAAAAAATTAACTACAACTTGTGACCAAATATAAAGTCCAAATTAACGTTTTCCATAATTATTCACATTGTAGCACATTATTAAACAAAACAACACCACTTTTGACTAACAATATCCACAGTAAAGTAATTTACAAAAGAAAACTTGCACTTGACATGTCTGCGCCAAATGGCGCGAAGGACTCCTTGTCTGTACTGATCTACGTTAATAGTTTTTTTTTTTATTTACAAATAAAAATGTTCTACGTTTAAAACTTATATATAATAGTAGTTTATGAAACTGTTGCATAATATTATACACGAGTGTGTGTTTAAAAAACGAGTCGTAGGCGAGGTTTTTAATAGTATCACACGAGTGTTTTAATACCTAGTTATGTGCAGTTTCATACACTAATTTATCTACTCTCATACATTGGGATTGAACCTACTAAATAAACGATAAAAGTTAAAAGAGTAAGAAATAACCGTATTGAATGGCGCCAATTTTTATTTTTTTTAAATAACAATGGTACAAAATACATAAGCCCTAAACAATGAAATGGCGCCAAAACCTAGCTTATGACCGCGCACGCGCTATGGCGGGCGCTGCCATAGACAAGTAAAAATTGGAATCAAAACTTTTTTGTAATGGAACCTTTGCCATAAGAAAATAAGTGTTATATACTATGTATGATTCTATTTTTAAAATGAAATATAACATTATTTTCTTAGAGAAAAAGTGTTTATAAAGTATGTCAATATAAATTCGTTTTGAAGTTTGTAATTCGCATTTTACGATATGAGAGTAGATAAACCTTTTATAAGCATATTATACAATTCATTAAAAACTAAAATAAAAAAAATAAGTATGTAAAATATGATTAGAAATTTAAAAAATTCAACACTTCTTTCATCTTACAGTTCTTTTATACATTATACATTACAGAAAAAAGTTGTTTTGTCGACCAAATATCAATTTTGGCAAAAAAAAACCCAGTGTATGATTTTGGTTGCGTCACGCTCCCAATGTAGTCGTTATGTTAGATGAATGGTGCCCTGTACGCGTTTTGTAGGGAAACCAAATTAGCATATAAACAAAAATTGTCCCGCGAGGCCCATATCAACTGCAGATTCCAATTTTAAATATGTTTGACATAACTGTGGCTTTTTTTGAGGACTTTCACATCATCATCTTTGTCAACTTATAACATTTGTCATATTAAACAAGTCTTCGATATTATATGATTTATTTCCACTTACTTCCAAAGTAAATTAAATTATATATATCAGGCAGTGATTTCACTGCGGATGGGAAGTATGATAGGGATTTTGAAAGAAGAGTGAACGCGGGAAATAGTGTTAACGACGGTCACTGATAGCCATTTTTTTTTTTAAATCTGTGTCCGTGGTCTAGCAGTTAAGTCTCGATTTTAGACCAGGTTCGATTTCTGGTCGGGACACAATAATATTTATTAATTCTCTAGAAGGAGGTGGCGGGACGTGAACGCCCCTCCCTTCCGCCAGAGAACTACCCACCTAGGGGCCCGAGTGGTGTCACGGGGGTGACATCGCTCACATAGGGCCCCGCAAGACGGCGCGTGCGGCGCCGTCATCCACTACAAGGCGTCAAAAGAACCACCATCAGGATTTCCCAATGTAAAAAAAAAAAAAAAAAAAAAAAAAAAAAGGCAAAATGACCCCTTAAAAAGATATTTTATACAATTAAGAAAACTTACTGCTTAACAATACATAAGAAAGGGCTAATAACAAAGGGCTAGTAACAACACTGAGTGGACTATTACAAAAAGAATAGTGAGAGAGTAAAAGAGCAGAATAAGACAAGATCATTTATATAAGATACCTACAATTATTGTTTTATTTATTTGATATGATCAGAGTAAAAATTTACAGATTTTGCAAGAAATGCGTTTCATAAACATATCTTAAGAAATAATTAAGTTAATGGAAAGTTGTCATTTTTGCGTTTCACAAAGCAATAACAAATAATTTAATTTTTTTTTTCGTGAAACTCAATTTGACTTAAGAACATCTTATAGAAACCGGCTGATAGTGAGTTTTGTGACTTGGCTCACAGTGCCAGGGCTTCTTTTATCATAGAGAAATGTTGTATGATAAAAACTGTATATACTTTCCTTAAATATAATAAAATATGATACGCTTAATATGCATCGAAAAAAGGGGTTTCATTTTTGCGCGTTTAATTTTAATTTGGTGTTTTCGCCCCCGATCCCTGAGCTGTCAATAGGTTTCATCGTTGACGGATTGGGCTTTAAAAAATGTGGAGAATTAAAAAATAAAATGCTTTTGACGCGCTCAGGCCTGTGATTGAAGCTTTTGTACCTGCCTTTTTTAAGTAATTAGACCATCGAAAAAAAGTGTTTTGTTTTTTCTCGATAATAGCAACTACTTTAAAATTTAAATGCTGTAAATTTCGTCATCTATGTATTTTCATGAAATTGTAGAGAATAAACAGTTATTTCTATCTTGTTTTGTTCTCAAAGAAAAGCGAGACACATTTTTTATACTAGTACGACATGTGACCTTAAGCCCCACCTGATGGTAAGCGGCGCGCGAGGTCTATGAATGTTGGCAACTAGAATCAAACACTCATGCCTGACACGATGCCGGCTTACTCGTAACTGGGCATGACGGCAATTTGAAATTCGCCATCAGCTCGCCTAACACCTATTGGTTGTTCTCGTTGAAAGTATGTGCCATTTGCAATGATCTCAAATGCCAATTATTACTTTCAAGGAGAACTAAAATTGTAAGCTTGCCATGGTGATATTTATATAAAAACTAGACTTATTATACTCATATGCGGCAATTGATTTAATACATTAAATTATTTTATACAATTGAGAAAACTTACAGGATAAAAATATTTATTGCGAGCCTAATTTTTAGTGATATTTTCTAATAGCTAACTTTCGTGACAGTAATGTTCTGTATTGTCCTTAAGGTTGGCTGCTAGAGAATGCCTAGCGGCATTAAGCCCGCCCTTTATACATAGTGCAATAAAGTTTTAAATAAATTAAAAAAAAAGTGTAATTAAAAAAAAACTAAATTTACATCTGGTCGTTAAAGTTTTTAAAAGTGGTCAACCATAAATACGTCGTAAATACATAAACATTTTTTATTAAAATAGTCAGATTTCCGAGACCTCGCTAACCAGGCGTGGCGAGTGTAGTTCAAATTCTCCAAATATTTGTTCTGGAAGGTTTATCTCCAGCAGTGGAGGTCTAGGTAAAACAAAATGTATTTTTTTTACCTGTAATACTTAGTAATTACTTAATTATAAATATTTTTTATTATTTGTATTTTTTAAATTTCATTCATTCATTACAGCCCCTAGAACACAGTGTCCTAGACCTCCACTGCTGGAGATGGGCCTTCCAGAACATATATCTGGAGAATTTGGCATACACTCGCCACGCTGGCCAGACGGCTTGGCAATGTTATGACGTCATTTTTTTAATGACAATTCATTAACGATTCCACAAGTTGGTATTAGTGGAACCGGGACCGACGGCTTAACGTGCTCTCCGAGGCACGGGAACGGTGGTGTTGTAAATCTATGACAAATGTACGTAAGAAAAGTGTATTTCTCATTGGTACATGCCGGGTGGGTTTGAACCGGCATTTGTAGGATTTAAGGTACGCGTTCTTACACCGAGCCACCACCGCGATAAAATAAGCAGTGTAACGGGACGGATGTAGGCCGAACGGGCGGTAGCCCGTGCCTACCGCGCGCGGATTTAGAAAAACAAACAAGTTTTGACAGTAGCGAAGTAATTACGGTCGCCGCGTCGCGCTACCCAAAGTAATATAATATCATAATTTGTCTGTAATTAATATTTAAACTTATTAAAAGTATTTAAAGATTACAGCAGTGTAAATTTTAATATTGATGTTTATAATATAAGTAAGACCGATTGCCTTGAATGCTTACGAACCACCTCTTTTTATACTTCCCCTACACTAGCGCCCTCTTCCCAACGGCTACGCCGCGCGTATTTCTATGTTAACTATCGATGATCTTGGCTAATATTGCTTGTCGCTTTGTGAGCGACAACATCCGGCCGTCCTGCTCACGCGGCCGTCCTCGGATGCGTGTTGCTCTGGTATATGCTGAGAACATAACATTTACACGTACATAGTTAAATCATTTTCTGTATTTGTCTAATGTTCCATTCCATCAGCGGCCGGTTTATTTAGACTTACACCCCGCACTCTTCCATCACAAGTTTAACCATCAGGAGGCATCTATTAATTAAGTCTTTTCAAACATGGTATTACAATGGATCCCCACTTCTAAGATCTGCACTACATAGATGTCCCTCATGTTCGAAGTAATAAACCAGAGCATATAGAATAACACATTTTATCTTTAAGCATCAGGAGACATCTATTAATCAAGTCTTTTCAAACATGGTATCACAATGGATCCCCACTTCTAAGATCTGCACCACATAGATGTTCCTTATATTCGAAGTAATAAACCAGAGCATATAGAATAACACATTTTATCTTTAAGCATCAGGAGACATCTATTAATCAAGTCTTTTCAAACATGGTATCACAATGGATCCCCACTTCTAAGATCTGCACCACATAGATGTTCCTTATGTTCGAAGTAATAAACCAGAGCATATAGAATAACACATTTTATCTTTAAGCATCAGGAGACATCTACAAAATTCCTTCCTAACTAGTCATCATATGTTATGAGACTAATCAAGTCTTTTCAAACATGGTATCACAATGGATCCCACTTCTGATAATATAAGTAAGACCGATTGCCTTGAATGCTTACGAACCAGTGGGTGCGCGCCAAGCGCGCACCTCTTTTTATACTTCCCCTACACTAGCGCCCTCTTCCCAACGGCTACGCCGCGCGTATTTCTATGTTAACTATCGATGATCTTGGCTAATATTGCTTGTCGCTTTGTAAGCGACAACATTTATGTTTTAGGTATACCCTGTGTCGTTTTTTACTGAACAAATACATAGATTACGCTTTAGACTTGGTACCTACTTAAAACACATCCAGAAATTATAACTTAAGTAAATTTTCGTAGCCTTTCTTAAAATGCCAAGTTTATTGCAACCTTTTCTCTTGAGCGCAACATCCTTCATGTAGCAGGAAACAGCAAGTGCCATTCCAAACGCAAAACTTTAATTCATTGTTCCTTACACTAGATTATGTGGAATAAAAATTATTTATTATATTCTTTATTTACCTATTACCATATATTTTTACCAGTATTCAGTTTAACAAAGTTTTTGTAAAACACATAATACACAAAGACATTACATACCCCTCATTCCGAATCGCGCTCAGAGCGCTTAGAACGAATATGATACTGACCGTGTCGTTCCGAATCAAATATCGCGATTTGGATGCTCAGAGCGTGATATCAATTCGGAACGGTCTAAATCACATTTTCATTCATAAAATGTTAGTTTTTTTTTAAATGTATGGAAGATAAATTGCGGATACCACATCTTTGAGTATGAATACTAACAAATATACATCTCTCGGTTTATTCATCTTTATATGTAATTTAAAATAACTTGCCGTGTTACAGACATTTTTTTTCACTTCCTACTTAAATATTAATTATAGATTTGTTTAAGAAGTATTATAGAAACAGTATAAACGAATTACAGTATTAAATAGTTGAAAAGAAAACCTAATATTAAATTAACTTGAAAATGGCGCGGGACATTATGACAAACAAGTGACAGCGCTCAGAGCGATCTACCTCGATATCGTGAGCAGTCTAAGCGCGAGAAATGATGTCATTTGTGACGTCACATAGCATTGGCAAAACAGTTTAAGCGCGTCTCGGAACGAAAAGATATAGAACAAGGTGAAGCAAGAAGCTAAATAATTTTAAATAGGTGGTTGGCGGACTGAGGGTGGTAATTTTCCCAGTTTGCTGGAGCGGGAAAGTATCCACCGTTCGTACCGATAAACCCAGTAAAGTGTATCCACACGTTTCGGGATCAGGCTCAGATTGACGTCATGCTCAGTCAAGCCGGCATAGTGTTGAGGACTGATGTCAGTCATGAGTGTCTGATTCCAATTGCTAATATTTATGAACCTCGCGCAAAATAAAAATAAAAATGAGAATCGCCAATCTAGGCCAATCGTCAATAAAAGATTTAGTCTGTGACAGTGCATTGCCTGTTGTGGTCGTTCGACGTGCAATTTTGAATTAATTATTTTGTTATTTTACGGACAATATGTTAAAATTATCATCATCATAACAGCCCCGAAAACACAGTAGAAAGCAAGTCTAAACGCAGCCACACTATCGCACCCACTATAACGTGACTTTATTGTCTCTACACACTGCCTCCAGGGCTAAGTGGCGGTTGAGAATCAGTGCAGACGGACATACTGTCTCAGAGAATACGAATATTGAAGTTGTTGGCATCTCTCCTTAGTACAGCTTACGCTGCTTGTACGAGTAGGATGCTGTTGTGTGAGTCAAAAGGCGTTAATAGGTGAATGTTCAGGTCCATAGAAAAGGCACAACCCCGTTCGCGTCGTCATACAATTTTTTTGGTGTACATTGTGCCCAAACTTTAAATTATATGTAAATATTGAATATCCGACAAAATACGACGGTGGAGTAATAAACAGGTCATAGAGGAAGCTAAAGGCCGTACAGTCAAAAGCAATAACTCAAAAAGAAATCTCTACCCAATATAAGGGAGCATATCTCATAAGGGTAAAACAATCTACTCGATAGATTGTCGACGAAGGACCAATAACTCAACACATTCCCCAAACCTGTAGAAGTATAAAAAGGCACAGTCCAACTATTTACGCTAACATCTAATAGAATAGATATATAAATATATGAATTATTTGTTTTAGTTTTTAAATAACTTTTACGACATCGCGCCTATTATGCCGGCCTATCAAAATGCTTTTTTAAACTTTGCTTTAGGGACTGCCAGTTATAGGAATTGGTAAACACACTAGCTGGGTGAGGATTTCACATCTTCAGGGTGCTAAAGATGTAAGATTCACCAAATTTATATGTACGCATAGCGATTGTAGCTACATATAAACTACCTGAGATTATAACTAGACTACAACTAAGTAAAATAAAAACGCAATAAACACTCTTTTTTTTAAATAATTTAGAACCTGTCAGAATTTATTGACATGTCTTTGACAGAAAATTCATTTAAATAGTTAGCACGAATGGATTATAAACATTTTAAACTGCCTAAAAAATAAACTTAAAAATAAAGAGACAATTTTTTTTCTACGCATCATGTTAAGTGTATATGTGAATGTGTATTGGCAGTGTAGATATGTGAAGGTGTAATATGTAAGTTAGAAGGAGTGAAAATGTGTAGATTTCATTGCATTAAACATATAATTCTACTTTTATTAAGAGTATCTAGGGCTTCGTTTTGATTACATTAGCAACCATTGAACAAATATCTTAATAGACATATTTTGTTAAACAAAAAACCCTTATCGACATATCTAAGTATATAGTAGTTACACAATTATTTACAAAAACTTCAATATGTTGGCGTTATTGAAGCTACACTGTACCAAAGACAATATTTTTTTATTTCAAAAAATCGGCATAAAAAATAATAAATATACTTACCGACCACCCAAAAGGTTATAGTTAGGTCAGTGAAAGTTGATTATCACCTTGTAGTTTAGGGCCAGAGCAAAAGACTACATTAAAATTAAGGGTAGGTCCGTGAGTTTCACGTCTTCGTTGCCACTACAACTCTTATCGGAACCCTTTCGAATTTACTTCCTTTTCTTCTAAGTATACCCTTCGATTTACTATATAATACTAGTAGCAGCTCTGTTTTATGACGATACAAGCTTAAGTCAATTTAAAAATGATTTTCTTCTTATCATCACATCGGGCAGCAATATTCCATTTTACGTTTTCTTTTATTATCTATTATTGGGCCTAAGCAGGTCTGCCGTCAATACATTTATGGAACAAGCTTCCAAGACGGCATTAACGGAATCATACAGTATTTGGTTGGGTAGGGAGAGAAGTAGAATGGTGGATGGTGAGCGTATTATCGCGCAATAAAAAAAAGGAGGCCTCCTTTTCTTAAACCAGCCTATTGTCGGTCGCAAGCCCGAGACACCATTCTTCTCTTCTCCTACCCACACACGATGGACCCGGCACGGTGAATCCATGGAATGCTTAGAAATTTGTCTTCTTGTCTTCTTCTTCTGTCATGTGATGGTGGCTTGGTTGTAAGATCGCTTTTCAATTGAACAAAATATAGGCTCCACTGATTCTTTCAGAAATTACTGAAGAATTTGGCCTACACTCGCCACAGCTGACGAGGGTCTTATAATATTTTTTAATGACAATTTAATAACTATTCCATGCTATGCATGGATTCCATGCTATTATGAGGAAGCGCTGTGCCTCAATCCTCGCCCGCGTGAGGGGCAGCCTCAGCAGCATCCTGGCCGTGTGGGCTGATAGGTGGGACTCTCCGTTCTTGTGGCACTGGATACGCCTGCATGTCAGCAGGCGACCTGGGTCCCAGAAAGGAAGAAAAAAAATTATTGTATTATAATTTTGCTTTTTTTTTTTTGCTAACACTAGATATTATAAGATTTCTATAAAAATTGTTACTAACACATATGGAATTTATTCTGAAATAAAGTTTTATTATTATTATTATTATATTATTCCACAAGTTGGTATTAATGGAAAACGGGACCGACGGCTTACCGTGCTCTCCGAGGCACGGAACGGTGGTGTTGTAATTTTTTTTTTTATATACCAGCATGTCACCACTTGCACCAACCTGATGGTAAGTGGCTCGCGAGGTCCATGAATGTTAGCAATTGGAATTAGCCACTCATGACAGACATCAGTCCCTAACACTATGCCGACTTGACATCTTGACATCTATGACAAATGTACGTAAGAAAAGTGTATTTCTCATTGGTACATGTCGAGGTTCAAGATTATTTTTTTAGGATTTGAAAGCGTTCTTACAACCAACCAACGCTCATTTTAAATTCAATTCAATTGTTTTTTTTTTTATTTCCATATGGTTCACATTGTAACTCCTGGATACTGTCAGTTATATTTTCAGTTAACAATTTAAAAAAAAAAAAAAAACGAATAAACTAGATTAATAGCAAAAAGGTGGACCGTAAAGGTATGATACATTGTTGCCACAAACAATTACTGATATCTTAACCTAAGTTTGTATAAATAAATAAATTCGTGACTGTAAAGGGGCCGTGTCAACTTATTCTCTAAATAGCAATGTCAAATAATTTAATTTAAATTTGTGGCTGTAAAGAGTCCGTGTCATCACTAATCGTCAACTAAAAAATAATAATCCGTCATTTTCGTAATTCCGTCTTTTATTGTCATACATTGTGTACCTTTAACGAAGAGCACTTGTCTTCTGGAACACACTCTGTTTCATCAGACTAGTCCAGGAGACAGAGCACATTTATATATTACGTAAAAGAAAAAAAAATGTGTCAATAAGTATTTTTATTATTAATAATTATTATAATATTTATGTCTATAAATTTAGATCGTGGCTGTAAGGACGCCGTGTCAACTTATTATCTAATAACAAAATAAATAAATGTCAATAATATTAAATGTTATAAAATATTAAAATTAAACAGAAATTCGTGGCTGTAAAGTGTCAACTTATAATGTAATAATATATACGACTATAAGTTTTCTTTATGCAAAGTGAAAAATGCATTATAGAATTTATCTATTTTATATAAACTACACTTAGTTTTTATAATTTTAACGGGCATATTTCTTTCGACGTTTCAGCCAAGTTGCATTGGCCGTGGTCACGGGTTGTTTACATCTACCGCCCAGTATGTACGAGACTACACCTCATAGCTTCAGTCGACCCGTGACCACGGCCAATCCAACTTGGCTGAAAAGTCGGGAGAAATATGTCTCTAAGGTAAATCGCGTAAAGACCCGTTAAAATTATAAAAACTATTATGAATATGCGCGAAAGTTTAAAAAGTTTAAACTACACTTGTTTACAGCATGGCGAGTATAGGCCAAATTCTCCAGAGTTTTCTGGAAGGCCCATCTCCAGCAGTGGAGGTCTAGGACTCTGTGTTCTAGGGCCCGTGATGTCGATGATGACACTTGTTTTGTCAAAAGGTAATAGAGAATAATAACTAAAAACATACTTATTTAAATGTATTATTTAAAAACTTTGACAATTCTATGCATTTAATCAGATCTGCATTTTTGGAAAGGAAACGGCAACTTTTGGCAGAGTGCATATTCCGGAATTATGCAAACTTAATAAATTCACTGCTATACGTTACATTTGAGAATATTTAAATTTAAATTTTAGAGATGTGAACAAATTTCTTAAAGGATTTGTATTCGCTTGGCTTAAACTTACCAGAACTATAAATAGTGTAAGATATGTAGGAGAGCGACCTTAACCGAACTATTATCCGAATGAAATACACTTTTTATGTAATAATAAACGCTAGGAAAACCAACGGGTTGTCTAACGAAATATATGCAACTATATTATACGTCTCGTAGTTTGACAATGCCTCTGTACGGCAGCTAATAAGTAATAAACATTCATTTATTATTTAGTTATAGTCTAGTTTAGTATAACAATGCCTTTATACAGCAGCTATAATTTTAGGTTACCTCTTTTTATTTTATAATTGTTTGTTCTAGCTTATAGTATGACAATGCCTCTTTACAGCAGCTATTATCTTAACTGACATTTATATTTATATTTTTATTTTTATAATTGTGTCTGTCTTAGCTTATAGTATGACAATGCCTATATACAGCAGCTATTATCTTAACTGACATTGACATTTATATTCTTATAATTGTGTCTGTCTTAGCTTATATTGTGACAATGCCTATCTACAGCAGCTATAATGTTAAGCGTTTTTCTGTATTTATAATTTTGTTATTTTATTGTTTCTCTTTCCAAATGATGGTTATCATATACTGCTCCAGGTTCACCAATATGTACTATAAAGTTTTATATCAATATTGTAAAAATTGACGTGTAAAAGTGCAGAATACATATCTTTTTGTCCTATGCCTACTTGCAAAAATAAACGAATTGAATTGAATTTGGACATCATTAATCATAACTTCATCCCATTTGCACTCGAAGCAATGGGTCCGTGGTCCGAGGAGGCTCTGGCGTTCTCTCGTGAGCTTGGGGAAAAATTCTGCTTGGCGACAGATGACCCTTTGAGTAGAAAATACGTTGTTCAAAGGATCAACCTCGCGGTTAAAAGTGGAAACGCAGCAACTATCCTCGGCACGCTACGCCCATCGGACAGTTACAATTTTTGTTTTAATTGTAGTTTAGTTAATTTTATTTAGTTTTTAATTTTATATTACGTAGGTATAAACTAATATTTTGTACCAAGTTATAACGGACTTACATTTAGCCAACTTTACTATAGGACATAAATAAACCCACCTTTCGCATACCAATGGCGAGCACTAACTACAGACAAAATACATTTTTAATTAGAGCTTGTAATACTCTTTAATTAGTTATCGCGTCAAGTACCTTTGATTTAAAGGCTGCGGGGTTATTACCAAATAAGTCCACAGAAAGTAGCTTATTGTTATAAACAGTACACATCCGGCGAATTGAGGCTCGAAATCCAGCGTTAGTTCGTTAGTTTGACGTATTTAGTTTGATAGAATAGAAATAAGGAGGTTATTTTAATATTTACTTGTATAAATATAATATTCTAGCATCTAAACAAAAATATGACGAATCATGTTGTAAATTCATAGAGATTCCAAAGTACAGTTTTGAAACGACACAGTTGTGGTTATTCTGCGGCAAATTCGATTTCCGCAAAATAAGACGGTATACATTAATATGTATAACTGCGCCAAAGTGAAATCTCGCGTGAACGAAACTTCGAGAACCGGTGAATGAACGACAACACGAAAAATTGCATCCTAAGTGTTAAAATTTGGATTACATGGAATTTTAAATAATTTGCTAATTAATATTTGCAAAAATAAAAATTACGGTAACTTGAAAAAAAAGAACGTGAATTATTTGTATCCGTGTTCGAGAAAGGAGTATTCGTTGCAACACTAGTTATTTGTAATGTCATTATTTATTTATTTGGAACTCTAAACAGCAATACAAGATAATACAATATTATAATTTTTTATACAAAACATAAAACCATGAATGGGTTCACAATAAATACATTAAAATTGTATATATTATCTACAAAAAATAGCTATTTAAAAAACTATTTATTATTAACTATTTTAAATAATTAAAATTAAATAAAAATTAAAAAAATAATAATTGTAAAAATAATAATAACGGTAACTTAAAAAAAAGAGCGTGAATTATTTGTATCCGTGTTCGAGAAAGGAGTATTCGTTGCAACACTAGTTATTTGTAATGTCATTATTTATTTATTTTGAACTCTAAACAGCATTACAAGATAATACAATATTATAAATTTTTATACAAAATATAAAACCATGAATGGGTTCACAATACGAGTAAATACATTAAAATTGTATATATTATCTACAAAAAATAGCTATTTAAAAAAAGTGCATTAAGCCATGACATAACTAAAAGAATAATTACACAAGCTTAAACAAAACAATGGCATACAAGTACATGCAAAAATATACAAATACATTCAAATACATTCAAGTACATACTAGTACATACAAGTACATATATATTTTATACAAGTGCATATACATATATTTAAAATCCAAATTTAGCTCTTCCTATCTACGATTAGTATCTAAAATTTTTACTGATGTTGGTCTCCTGGGAACGTGGTACTCTGGTGTGAGACGCCACGTGCGGCGACACCGTCGTCGCGTCAATCCTCATGGCGACAGCGCATAATGCGGGACCGAGGCAGAAAAATCATCGGAGTCCATTAAGCGGCACAAATACATTAATGTGTCCATATTAAAATCTATGTTTAATATTTAAGTGGAACCTTTGCTGAATTATGTAACTTTTAGAATTGTTATAATTATGTTTTAAGATCTGTATGTAACTAAAATAAATAAAAATAATTTTATCTTTTATTATTTGGTACTGTAATTTTCCCTGTGCGACGAAATAAATTAATAGTTAAAACTTATATAGTTTTCATTTTAATTCCATGTAACCGTAGTTTGTTAGTTTCGCGCAACAACCTCCAAGTTGTGATATGTTTACGGCACTTAGTGGCTTCGATTTTGTCGGCCCTCTGCCCCCGGCGACTATCCCGGACAAATGATGGGCGACCAACTTTCACAACTAACAGGAGAATAATAGACTTAACCCTGGACATAATACAATACAGACCAGCCACACTAGACTATTTTTATGGTGGTTTTAAAACAAACATGCGATTATTAAATTATGTTTGTGTAAACAGAGACGACGACAACTTAGGTGGTAGGCAGTAATGTCCAGTCTTCCGAGACGGAAAAGTATCCACCGTTCGTGCTGATAAACCCAGTAAAGTATATTTTTTCGGGGTCAGGCTCGATTTGCCGTTATGCCTAGTCAAGCCGGCATAGTGTTTGATCAAGCAGAACTGATGTCAGTCATGAGTGTCTGATTCCAGTTGCTAATATTAATGGACCTGGTACTCCTACTTACCATCAGGTGGGCGCAAGACACAATTATAAAAATATAAATGTCAGTTAAGATAATAGCTCCTGTACATATATGCACATAATAACAATAACTTTCCAGCCTTGCATAGTAAGGAGAGCAAGGTGGATTCAGGCATGCAGCTAACATGCTCTCAGTGAAGGAAAGTACCCCCAAGCGAGGGCATTGTTTTTTTTTTATCTTGGCCTGTCTCTTACTCGTATTACTTTACGTCTATGACAGATCTCGATATTGTTGCGAAGTTTTGATGTGTTGCCTTTGTTAGCAACTTCTATGCAATTCTTTATACCTTCGTTAAAGGTACTGCTGAAGTTCTGTTGCTTACAAAATCTAGCGATATTATCCTTTATTTAGAACTTTTAACTAATTTTGAGCTTGTATTATTATTTTGCTCAAGTTTATTTTATTTTCGATTGCAAACAATTGCACGGAGATAGAAAAAAAGGAAAGTATCATCACGACCGTTCTCCTTTCGGGGTGATCAGAAATTACGCTTATAGGCCAATCATGACAAGTGGCAAGCTCGTCGATGTCTCCAGCGTACCAAACTCGAGAAATATTACAAATAAATTAAATATTAATTAAATTTAAAAGAATGGTCTTTACACGTTTCCTAAATAGCTCCCAGTAACTGTAAGTATTATATAAATATGCAAGTATTGTATAAATGTGTATGTATTATTATTTATATGTACCTATGTATTATATTTATATGTAATGATAGTATGTAGTCTATTTAGTGTATACCTTCTGATTAGTATATAGTTTTGTATATAGTATATTAGATTTAGTATTTGAGTTTTATTTATTTTGTTTTTTTCACAGACCTAAATGCTCCTATTATATTTTGCACTTGCCTCACATAACAAATGCTCTAAATTGTCCCTAAGGTTGACTAGTAAGAATGCCTATCGGCATCAAGTCCGCCTGTGTACCTAGTGCATAAAGTTTTGAAATAAATAAATAATAATAAATGTATTTATTTACATTAATAAATATTTTTGTGTCCCGACAAGGAATCGAACGCGGTACCACGGAGGCAGTCTAGCGGATAAGATACGGAGTTAGAATACACAATAAATTGATCTTGCAAACTATTATTAGTATCTGCACGACCAGCTTCAGTTTTTTTGCGCCCACCTAATGTTAAGTAGCGCGCAAGGTTCGTGAATAGGATTGCCCAAAGCAAGACTTGGTCTTGGTCTTGCATCAGAACGGTTGGTCTTGGTATTCAAGTTGCGCAAGAGTCTCGCAAGACTGACTCAAAATACACACATCAAAAAAGTCTAGGGATCAAGCATGTTTATGCGGATTTCTTGTGATTGAGATGTGGCTTTGTAATAAATTTATGATTTTATAAATTTATATGGATCCTTTTTGGTGCATTTCATAATTTAAAACAGGAACTGTCAATCAAATTCGAGTAAAAGATGAAAATCAGCTGTCAATATTTTCCCTATAAAAACATAAGACGCATTGAAGACATTATTAGTGCTACTGTTTCCCTACTACTGATTAAAACCAACGTTATTATGGAGCGGCGACGTCATTTAAGCAGGGAAGAAATGATCAGAGCCGTGGGAATGATAGAAGCTGGTTCCCGGCAACGTACTGTGGCTTTAGCTCTGAATACAAGTCAGAGTGTTATCAGTCGACTTTGGACACGTTACCGAACCACTGGTACCGTGGCTGAGCGCCATGGAGGACGGTATCGCTGCACCACACGGAGACAAGACCGATACATTCAAATCACAGCTCGAAGAACTCCAACAATAACCGCCATGATGTTAGCTGTGAGCCTTCATCGCTCTTCAGGGAACTTAATTAGCGACCAAACAGTCAGAAACCGCTTGCATGAAGTGAACCTTCATTCCCGAAGACCGCTACGGGTACCACCTATAGCAATGCACAATCGTAGGACTCGATATCAATGGGCTCTTGAACACAGAAATTGGACAGAAGAACAATGGCGTTTCGTGTGCTTTTCTGATGAGTCTCGTTTTGGTATGAGGCCGGATACAAGACGTATACGACACTGGAGAACCCCTGGACGCCAACAGCGATTAAAATCCTGCCAGGAAGTCCATCCTTATAGTGGTGGAACCATCATGGTATGGGCGGGTATTTCGATCGGCGGAAGAACTGAGTTGATTTGGATCAGAGGCAACCTCAACGCTCAAATTTATGCTGAGATGGTTGTATCAGACGTCATCGTTCCTCTACAAGTGCATATCGGTCCCTTATTTCAGTTAATGCATGATAATGCACGACCGCACACCGCAAGAGTTGTAAGACAGACTCTCGCCGCAGCTAACATCAATGTCCTGCCCTGGCCTGCTCAGTCGCCAGACTTGAACCCGATTGAGCATGCATGGGATATTCTTCAGAGAAGAGCTCTGCCGAATATGGAGGGTATCCAGTCGCAAGAAGACCTTTTTTTGTTGTTGCAACGAACATGGGCGGCCATTCCACAGCGTGATTTGGATGAACTCATTTTGAGTATGCCAAACCGATGTTCTTGTGTTGTTAGTGTTCGCGGTAGAAACACGGATTATTAATTGTTTAAGTTACCCAATAAAATTAAAAAAAAAACTGTTATTTCAGTCTTTTTTTCGAACTTTAATGTTAGTGGTTCAAATGTCAAAAATCCCTTTATTAGGAAAATGGCAATTTTTTTTACTAATGCAAAGGTGATTTGGTTTATCGTTACTGTAGACAAACGAAAACATTTTATTTGATCAATCCTTAAAGAAAATTTTAATGAATATCAATCAGGAGAAAAGTTATTGCAAAAATATATGTTGATCCCTAGACACTTTTGATGTGTGTATATCTTTATTTTTAATTTTAGTAAAGAACCCTTGTAAGACTAGTGTCTGTCGGCAAACTGCTGTCTCGAAAACCACTAGTCTTCTTTACTTGAAATTTGGAATTGTTATAGATCTTATGACCAGCATGTATCCAAATAGATATATATTATTACAACCTCTATATATATAGAGGTTGTAACAAAATCTCTAAATACAAATATAACTGTTGAAGATTGGATTAGCAACTCTTTGGACATTTTTTAAATAATAATTTTAAGTATTTTAAATATGTGACAAGGAAAGATTTCTTCTGTCTGTCAGTCACATTTATTACTCACTTTGAATACGGCGGTGCTGGCAGATGGTGAGGTCTGAGGCCACTCGTCATGATTAGCCTATAGTAAAGTTGGCTAAATGTGAATCCGCTTATTTATAAGCGTGGTTTCTGACCACACCGAAAGGGATATGGTCGTGATGATACTTTACTTTACCTATTTATTTATATTAGTATAGGATTGACATAATGTAATGAACCTATATAATATAATGTGTAAATAAATTGTTTGTTTTAGCCGTAGTTTTAGAATAATTGTTAATTAGTGTCAGGACTTAAATTAATATTTGTACCACCCCTATTAAGGTAGATTGTTGCAGGGAAAAATATATTTTTCATCTTTAATTTGTAAAAATAAATATTTCATTTAAACGTTTACGCTTAAAGAAACAGAATCCCGCTACTGTAATACTGTACTACAAAAATATAGTAATATTTTATTAGTTTTTCTTTCTGCAAACACATCGTAAGCTCTCTATTACTATTCAAAGGGATAACCCTGGGGACTCACCTAAGGGCCTGGGGCAGAGATTTCACTGCCCTTTCAGCCAGACCCTTCGGCCTTATTGGCAGATAACTGTGAATGAGCACGTACATTTTATTCGGGAATCGGTAAATGAGTCGATTTTATTGGACCCAGAAAATAGAAAACGAAAAATGGTTCAGTGTATCTTCTTGTTATTTTTTATTATACGATACACTTATATTTAAAGGTGTATTAACTTTTTTATTTTAAAGTCCCATGCGTTAACTATTTTATTTATTTATTATTTTTGGAAAACTTACAGATTTAAATAAAGCCAATTTTCACATTTCCTACATCTTTAGGTTTCTTAAGAAAAATTAATTGTTTCTATCAATATAATATATAAGAATCACATATTAGTCTAATGAAAGGCCATACAAAATCACTTAGTAAATATATAAAAAAGTAAAGTATCATCACGACCGTTTCTCTTTCGGGGTGGTCAGAAACCACGCTTATAAGCGGATTCACATTTAGTCAACTTTACTATAGGCCAATCATGACAAGTGGCAAGCTCGTCGATATCTCCAGCGTACCAAACTCGAGAAATATCACAAATAAATTAAATATTAATTAAATGTATTTATTTACATTAATAAATATTTTTGTGTCCCGACCAGGAATCGAACCCGGTACCTCCGAGTCTAAATCCATGGACTTAACCGCTAGACCACGGAGGCAGTAAATATATATACATATATATACACAAAATATATGTACTAGTGTTTGAAAGAAGAAGGATGACAACCGTGACGATAAAGATTGATGATGAAACTCTAGAACAAGTAAATGAAATTATATATCTGGGCAGTGTTTTCACTGCGGATGGGAAGTACGATAGGGACGTTGAAAGAAGAGTGAACGCGGGAAATAGTGTTAACGGTGCCCTGGGGTCACTGATCGGCAGTCGAAATGTCAGTGACAAAGCTCGGCTCGCCATACACAATGCCATGTTGGTACCAACACTGATGTATGGAAGCGAAACGTGGATATGTCAGAATACGCATGAGAGTAGGGTTAATGCAGTAGAAATGCGGTCGTTGCGGCGGATATGTGGCGTCACTTTGGCGGACCGCATACGTAACGTCGAAATACGGAAAAGGGTTGGTATGAAGGAAAGCATAGGGACAAAAATAAGGAAAAGCATGCTACGATGGTTCGGGCATGTTGAAAGGATGAGCGATGAAAGATTGACGAACCAGATATATAATGCGAAAGTTGTGGGTAAAAGAGGCCCTGGCAGACCGAGACTCACATATCACGATCAAATAAATAAAACACTGACTGAAGGTGCATTAAAAAGTCTTCGTAACCAAAGGGCATGTATGAAGAGGTTAATGAATGTCAACGAAGCGAAAGAGGTATGTCGTGATCGTGTCAAATGGCGCTCAATTGTCTCTGCCTACCCCGCAAGGGATCTGGCGTGAAGATATGTATGTATATATATTTTTATTCTTTGTATTGATTTTATTAATGCTGAATATATTCAAGTTGTTATAAGCGAACCAAAGGAAATAAAATATTATTTTTTTATTTTATTTACTAGCTGTTTGACCAACAGCCCTATTTTGTTACTTAGTCGCAAACTTTATTGGTGGATTTCGTTATTTACTTCAGAGATTGCGTCATAATTACAAAATATTATTCAATTCTCCACTCTATAAGCGCGCGACTTTGTCTGTGGCCGTGCAAATATGAACTTTAATAGCGTGATATATATACAGTTAATGGTTTCCATTATATAACGTTTGCGCTTAAGTAACAGAAGAGGGCTGCTGCTTTCTCAGTGTAATAAGAGGCAGACAATAAGGACAAATGGTCGTGGAGTCGCATATCGTTCTAAAATGATGACGTCAAATCATCGAAGTAAAGCCCTATTAAACACAAAACAGTTTGAAAACCACGTACCAACATTGGAGGCGCAGTACGATTCGACCAATCACGTGGAGGCGCAGTACGGCTCAGCTAATCAGGTGCGACTAAGAACTTATAGACTTCTGCGAGAGAGAAGAGACTCTTCCGAGAGACGGGACAGAGACGGGCAACATAAGAACATACAAGATAGCAACAAAGTAGAAGCAATTAAAATTATACCCGCCACCAGAATATTTCTCACTAGTGCACTCTTTGTGCGATACAAAATTCGTAAAATATCACCTTGGCCAGGTATAAAAGAAAACAACTGCATTGTATGTGTTTGAATGCATTAAAACTGTTAGGCGAACTCCGAAGCTAACTGCCCACACTTTGCGAGCTAAACCGAAAGTAGCTTCTTGATTTTGGCTTTGAAGGCAGCGCAGGAGTTACTGAATATATCCACGTCCGATAAACGCCTGTTATACGTGTCGCATATCCAACGTATATTGTACGTACGCGGCAGACATGGAAGAGATCGCAGAAGCGAGTCTGTCTTATAATAAATAATGTCAGGTTTGGACAACTAAGTAGGCCTCGACAAATATTGTACAATAGTGTCATATATTAGTTTCGCAGCAAAGTTTTTCTACCATGCAAATTATTGTAAACCTACCACTATTTTTACGTCTATTTTGACCGGACTAATTTCGTACACAAGGGGTTACTGTCATGAAAAAATACAATACAGGAAAAGCTTATGATAGAACACAGAGCTTTCGACAAAACAAACAAATATACAATCGGAAGACACAATACCCTGTAACGTTACGGATATCATTTTACGCTTTCTTTGAATTCAAGGTTGAGAGAATAATACAAAGCTGAAATACTATTGTGTATTTTTCTATCGTTTTTAGCTGTATTTACCATTGATATTATGTTGAATAGACGTAGAAATACACATTTCTTACGTACTATTACGTACCAAAATAGGTAAGTACAT
Organism: Tinea semifulvella; assembly: GCA_910589645.1. Taxonomy (NCBI): domain Eukaryota; kingdom Metazoa; phylum Arthropoda; class Insecta; order Lepidoptera; family Tineidae; genus Tinea; species Tinea semifulvella. Next base: position 7,090,281 of record OU342604.1, read on the forward strand.
AGGCGAGTTTAATGCCCTAAATACATTTTCTACTAACTAACCTTTGTGATTGAGATTCTGTTATAAGCGGGTGCAGACAGGTTACAAAGACATTTGATATATAAATAATAATTTATTACTAATATATACACAAAATAATATATAATTTACATACATAATCATATCCTTCATAAACTAAGAAATACATACTTAAATTATACATAAATATAAAATACATACATATATAAATATATGTAGGTACAGAGTGAGTTTTGACGTTTTATTCTATTATTGAAGTAAAGAGTATCATCACGACCGTTTCCCTTTCGGGGTGGTCAGAAGAAGTCGATTATTGAAGTAAGTACTTGTATATTTATTTATTTATTTAAAACTTTTTGCACTATGTACAAAGGCGGTCCTAATGCCGCTAGACATTCTTACTCGGTCAACCTTAGGGACATTACAAACATTGTATGTGGAAGATTCGAAGGTATAGCTTGTCTTTAAATATTTTTTAGAGTTGGTGCCTGTCTGACAATTAATTCCACTGAACAATTTATTCCACTGGCGAGCTGCTGATACTGTAAATAAATCTTAATATCTGCTGGACGAGTGGGGAGGGACTTTGAGTAGATTATTATGGGAACAACGAAGTGAAAGGCTGTGAGTGTCACAAAGGAATTTCAAACGATCTTTTAGATCCATATCATTCATAAAATAATATAAATATTTACATACATATATATAGGACACATCATACATATTGTTATTTTATGTGGTATTATTTTGTTTTTTTAAATTTGATTGTAGGTGCTTTTCGTACAGCAAGGGGAAGTCTGTTCCACTGGCAAGCTGCATATACAAGTAAAATAATCTGAACATCTCCTAGAAGAATGTGGCAGATTTTTTATTGATTATAAGTATATATTTGTTAAAAGTGATTTTTAAGAAACGTTGTAGATTCCGCACACATCCACTATACTCAATGTATGAACTGCTTACTGTCAGACAATTGTATGTTCTTCTCACAGTACTCAGAATTCACAAGACTTTACCTATAATTCCTCAACTATACACCATACGTCGTCAAGGTTATATTTGCAGACCTCATAGTACTAAAACAGTATTTGCGAGAAGACAATACCCTAAGCGTTCCGGATATCTTTACAACAAAATAAACCAATCATTGAATATATACCCTAATGTGCACTCAGAAGCTAAAGTTAAGATAACAGATTGGTTTAAGGCATTTGACTATAAAGCTACAGAACAGCTACTTGATGTGCTTACATGAAAATATATATGATATAAATACGAGTACATATTATTATATTATTGTTATTATTATATTTTATTATTAATTATAAGTATATTATATAATTGTGTTATGTATATGTATTAATAATATATTATTATATTGATAGTATATATATTTAATTTTCTTTTTATTATTTAACCATAGTTATAAGTTTTTAAGTCGAAATTATTATTATTTATTTTCTTTTCATTATATAAACTCTGGAAGTAGGAGCGGGGCTGCCTGTAGCACGGGTCCTAACCGGCCTTGTACGGGAGCCTCGGTGTCAATTTTGTGAAAAACTATTTTAAAAGAAATAAATACATTTTTGATTTTGATTTGATTGATATTTATTGTGAGACGAACGTTATTCTCCAAAATGTTATTCCCTAAAAAGTCGATTATTTCGTCATTTCTCAAAAGTAATTTCTCAAACATGAAATAAATAAATGTTTTTATTTGACTAAAGAATACCTAGACACTAAGTTCGATAAAGTCATGTGACTAAAAATATATTTGTATGCTAGAAATAGCGAAGCATGTGATACTCGTATATTACATATAATAATTTGCATCTACCGTACCTACCATGTTTCTGACAAATACATTATTTCATTTCATTTAAATTCAAAAAAGAAAAATCTTTGATACTATTGGAGACTTAATGCTTCACGGAGTATGGGAACCAGCGAGGAAAGCGTTTTTTGATGTTCGCATTGTTAATGCTGACGCAACCTCGTACGGAACCCGTACCTGGGGAAGCATCTCCCAAACCCATTCACACGAGAAACACCGGTAATACGACAGGGCAGCAGAAGATCTCAGAGCTTCATTTACGCCGTTGGTTATCTCGTGTGATGGCTCATTGGGTGCTGAGTACGCGGCTTTTGTCAAAAAGACCGCTTCACGGCTTTCTGAAAAATGGCAGAAGCCATTCTCACAAGTTGCAGGCTGGCTAAAAATTAAAATACAAATTTCTGTAATAAGGGCTATAAGCTTAAGAATCAGAGGAACAAGAAAGCGAGTGAGATGGATAGGATGTGAGGATGGAGCAGGTATGTTTGAAGGAATGAATGAATGATTAAATTTGAATGAATGTTAGATGATTTTAAATATTTAGTTTTCTGTATTTTTTAGTTATTATTGTTATTTTGTTGAAACTATTGGATAATGCGAGCCAGAGAGATTAAAAAGCGTCATACCATCTTGCTAATCTTTGACTTCTTCCTTTGTCGTTTTTTTATTTTAAATAACTCAAGTCATCATCAGCCTGTGTCTCTCCACTGCTGGATATAGGCCTCCCCCAAGGCTCGCCACTGCACGCGGTCCTTTGCAACCCTTATCCAACTCCCACCAGCGACACTCCTTAGGTCATCCGTCCATCTGGCGAGGGGTCATCCCAGTCTGCGTCGTCCCGTACGTGGTCTCCACTCCAGAACCCGTTTGCCCCATCGGTCGTCGGTTCTGCGGCAGATGTGTCCGGCCCATTGCCACTTCAGCTTGCTAATTTTGAATGCTATGTCAATAACTTTGGTTCTCTGACGAATTTCAACGTTTCGAATTCTATCCATCAGAGTAAATACCAAGCATATTTCTACATATAATTCAATTATTTTTGTTTAGGTTATACTGTTTCCATCTGTAAGTACTTGCGATATTCATTTTTGTTGTTTTCTGTAGCTTACTGTTTTTGTCATGCCTATATTTTTAAATTGTACTACTTAGTTTTTGTGTTTTAGTAAACGATGTTACCTACCTTTTGAATGCAATGCTGGTCTGTAAGTAACATGTTTACTAAACTATTAAGATACCTTCTAGATTGTATATTGTATAAGATTTTGTAAACATGTTGTTGACTTGCTTAATTAAATAAATAAATAAATAGCTCTCTCCCTTGAATTTGTGAACCCGACCCACTGTCAGTGTCCACGTCTCTGCTCCGTACGACATTACGGGGAGGACGCACTGCTTGAAGACTTTTGTCTTAATAACTCAAGTATCTATTAGTAATTAGTGAGGTCCGTCTTGAATTAATATTCCTTTTAACAATCTAATATTTCCTAACTCATTTCGTCTCAAATTTCTAGATGGTAAGTGATTTAAAAACTTTATTCAACAATTTGGAGAGCTTTCAATTTGACGACAAAGATTCGTTAGACAACTTTACCTTTTCGAGAATTGATATTAATTTCCAATGAAAAACTTTCGCGTCCAACTTTCGCGATATTAGTGAAGAAATTGTTTTTCATGCATCAATAGTATTCTTAGAGTTTTTGTTCAAATTTTATCTTTTACTTATTGGGTTTTTGATGTTCTTTTGTTTTTCGGTTGTTTGTGAATATTTTGACAGAATTAAAGAAATTAACGATAACATTAAATATTATAATATCATCACTTTATTTTTTATTCTTTATTTTGTCACCGTACGTTCCCACCGGAATTTGGTTAAGTCCATGATTAAGTACATACGAGTAATTTTATTACGTACGAGTGTAATGTTATATAATTTTCATACTACATATATCTATCGTGTCTGGAAAGTGTTATATTCGAGCAAAGAACAGAACTGGCAGCAGGTACCTTATGATGAAGACACTTAAAATAACTTAAATGCTGGATGTAAAGGGGCCTTGTCAAAATTTATTAGTATAGGTACCTAAAAATAACTTTAATAAGATTAGACACATACTTATTTCACAAACAGAATAAGTCGCCATAACTCACTTATTATATATATATGTATGTATTTTATATTTAGCTATATATTTATTTATGTATAAGTACTATATGTTTGTAATTAATGTGTGTTTTATATAGTAATAAATAATTTTAATTATGATTTTTCTTCTGCTGCACCCCCGCTTATTACATACATATCTCAGTCACAAAGGTTAGTTGGTAGAAAATGCATTTACGGCATTAAGCTCGCCTGCACTTGTTTTGGTTTTATAATAATGAATTTATTATTATTATTACTAATGTTTAAAAATGTATCTATACCTTATTGAATAAGCTACATATTTTTTAAGCTACAAAGGCATTATTGACATTCCAAAATATAGTATTTGTATGTCTGTTGGAGGTTGCAGGCGTTGCGTAACAAAATTCATTTCATGGGAAAAGCTTTTAGTTAAAAATATTTCATCGGATTTTTTATGAAATACCTTTATCGACCTAGTTTGCGTATGCATCTGTCTGTAGATATTTATGTTTTATATTATTCATAGAGATAGTTAAAATGGACCTGACAGGCAGACAGTGGGTCGTCCAGGCCCGAATGACTAATAGGCCTTGGTTGGTGATGGGGACATGCCTTCGTCTTCCCCAGCAGGATCTCAGCGGGTGAACACTAGTACGACATGTGACCTTGCGCCCACCTGATCGTAAGTGTCGCGCGATGTCGATGAATGTTAGCAACTGGAATCAGACACTCATGACTGTCATCAGTTTTTAACACTCCAAATAGCACTGGGCAAATTACCACCTCTGCAATCGCAATCTTAAACTTCCTACAAGATGCCGACTCGTCCGATGCTACATATTTTCCATTCTCCTGTATGGTGTCGAATCATGGACCCTGACAAACACAATGTCGAAGAAGTTAGAAGCTTTTGAAATGTGGATATACAGGAGAATGTTGAAGATATCATGGAAGGACAGTGTAAGAAACGAAACTGTCTTGCAGAGAATGAACAAAGGCGTTGAAAAAATGTATGTATCATCACGACCGTTTCCCTTTCGGGGTGGTCAGAAACCACGCTTATAAATAAGCAGATTCACATTTAGCCAACTTTACTATAGCCCAATCATGACAAGTGGCAAGCTCGTCGATGTCTCCAGGCGTACCAAACTCGGGAAGTATCACCAATAAATTCAATATTAATTAAATGTTTTCATGTGCCTCCTTTTCTTAAACCAGCCAATTGTCGGTCGCAAGCCCGAGACACCATTCTTCTCATCTCTTACCCACACACGATGGACCCGGCACCCGCACGGTGAATCCATGGAATGCTTAGAAATTTGTCTTCAATAAATATTTTTGTGTCCCGACCAGGAATCGAACCCGGTACCTCCGAGTCTAAATCCACGGACTTAACCGCTAGACCACGGAGGCAGTTACAAAGGCGTTGAACTACTGAAAATAGTAAAGCGAAGGAAGTTGGAGTATTTGGGACACATCATGCGTAATAAAAAGTATAGCTTGCTGCAGCTCGTCATGTAAGGCAAGATACAAGGCTCCAGACGACCGGGGAGAAGACGCACTTCCTGGTTCAAGAACCTCAGGGAGTGGTTCGGGATGAGCACCAGATCCTTGTTCCGGACAGCGGCCAACAAAATCAAAATCGCCTTAATGATAGCCGACCTCCGATAGGAGATGGCACCTTAAGAAGGAGAAGAAATTACCACCACCAGTCCGGCTACTAATTTGTTGTTCTCGTTGAAATTATGTGCGATTTGCAATGATGTCAAATACCAATTTTTACTTTCAAGGAGAACTAATATTGTAAGCTTGCCATGATGATATTTATATAAAATTAATACCACTTAAACAAGATTTACTTTAATTATAACGGTGCAGTATAGTTTATTTTATTTATTTAAAATAAATATTTATATGCACAAAGCACAAAGGCGGACTTAATGCCCGTAGACATTCTCTGACAGCCAAACCTTAGGGACAAATTTGAACAAATATAGGTGCTATGAAAGTAACAGTAATATACAGTTATAGGATAATTCAACAAATATTATAGAAAGTACAAGTATCATCACGACCGTTTCCCTTTTGGGGTAGTCAGAAACCACGCTTATAAATAAGCGGATTCACATTTAGCTAACTTTACTATAATCCAATCATGACAAGTGGCAAGCTCGTCGATGTCTCCAGCATACCAAACTCGAGAAACATCACAAATAAATTAAATATTAAATTAATGCATTTATTTACATTAATAAATATTTTTGTGTCTCGACTAGGAATCGAACACGGTACCTCCGAGTCTAAATCCACGGACTTAACCGCTAGACCACGGAGGCAGTTATATAAATATTATATACCCTCATATATATATTATAATATATATACTAAATACTAATACATACACAAACTTGTACATAAACATACACAAATACAACTTACTAGCGTGGTTAAGAACTATTCATAAAGTGTGAATAGACCAGTTTTTAAACGACAATCAGTTAGTTGCCAGCCTTATGTTTACTGGAAGATCATTCCATAATTTTGTGGCAGCTACTACTTAGGAGTTGGAGACAAATCTAGAATGATGTTGACAGAAGAAGAGAGTTGTGAGAATAATGTTTATAACTTGAATAACGCTGTGTTAGAATTTAATTATTTTTTTTTTTGGTCCTCTTCTCCCAATGAATGTATGAGGTGATAGGGAAGGCAAAGGGTCTAGCCCATACAGCCAAGTCTGACGTAATATCTTTCTTTTTATGATTTAATGAGGTCATCATCAAATTTCAGATGCTGCAGAATTTGATGCTTTTCTTGGAGTCACTCGCGGCATTATAGCCCAAACACGTCGTGTAAAATATGGGAGTCCACAGCGCGGGAAAACCGCAAAAAATAAACTGCAACTTGTGCCCCATGTACAAAGTCCAATTTATCGTTTTCCATAACTATTCACATTGTAGAACATTATTAAACAAAACAACACCACTTTTGACCAACAATATTTACAGTAAATTAATTTACTAAACAAAAACATGCACTTGACATGTCCGCGCAAAATGGCGCGAAGGACTCCGTGTTAGAATTTAAGCAACGATATGTATGTTAATTTTTTTTTAAACGGTGTTACACTTCGAGTAACAATATTCTATTATCATATGTGTAAGTCAAAACCAAAGATACAATATTGGTACTATACGGTATTGGGATTCGAACTTGTGACCTACACTATTACGATATAGTAAATGGCGCATTTATATATCATATTGTGGACGACACGTTGACATTTCAATTTCGGAACTTGTCGCTAAGAGCCTGTTTGTAAAAACTTGACGCATACCAGAAAGAATGACGATATGGATGACAACTAGTAAAGCAATAAAATTTAAAAGTAAAGTATGATCTCAACCGTATCCCTTTCGGGGCGTCAGAATCCACGCTTTTTTTAAGGAAGCAGATTTATATTTAGCCAACTTTACTATAGGCCAATCATGACAAGTGGCAAGCTCGTCGATGTCTCCAGCGTACCAAACTCGAGAAATATCACAAATAAATTTATTAATTAAATGTATTTATTTACATTAATAACAAATTTTATGTCCCGACCAGGAACCAATCCCGGTACCTTCGAGTCTTAATCCACGGACTTAGCTGCTAGACCACGGATGCTTTTGAGAGAAGAAATTATTCGGTTGATACTGTATTTTTTTTATGTTACTTGACTTTTCACAGCTATGATATTAATGAATAAATAATTTTAAATTTGTGGATTGTTCCACTCTGGTGTACGTTGATCCTAAAGCATGCAATTTCTACAAGGAGCCAAGTCAAATTTACCGCCGACTATTCGGTACATATTTGAAAAATTTGTTTCTACCTTGTTTAAGTATCACTTTTATCGGTATCATATTTATTTATTTATTTATTTATTCATTTCCACAGCACATTACAGAACATAAAGGTTAGTATATAATTGAGTTTATACATTGGCCAAATTAGGAAACACACTTTATTGGGTTCCAATATTTATTTGTTATAATTACTACTCGCTTTAACAATTTAATAGGCATAAGTGTGACTTTTTCCTAAGATAATTAACTTTGACTAAGTGACCTTAATAAACTTTTTTACTTTTCCCTTTTTAAAAAAATATCATTAAAAAATCTTAATATATAAAACAAAGTCGGGTTTGTTAGAACACTTATAACTCAAGAACGGCTGGACAGATTTTAATGGTTTTTGATTTGTTGCATTTGTCTCCGTCCCGAATAGCAGAGTAACTATTAAAAACATTGGAAAATTGACGGAAAAATAAACTAATAGATAAAACATTTTCCCATTCAAAATGTTTGTATCTGTCAAACAATGTGGTTGTCAAATATTTATGTGTGTGTTCAGAAATGTATATCAAGCTCTTTAAATATAGAATAAATGACAAATAACCAATAGTCCTGTTTTAAAAAAAAAACTGTCAATTCGATTGGTCTTACTTTTACATCGCGAAATTATCTGTAATATGTTTTGAAAACTGTTTTGTGTGAGTGTTATTATTATTAATAATGACATTCATTGACTGTCAGGCGGTACGAAGTTCGCCGGGGCAGCTAGTAATTATATAAATAAAATTAATTAGCAACTAAAGACATACATAGCCACTATCCCTACGCGTACATACTCGTACAAATTTGGAGACTCTTACACCTGTCGCACGCTGAAGATGTGGAATGGTCTCCCAGCCAGTGTGTTTCCCCACTCCTATAACCTGGAGTCCTTCAAACGAAGTGTGAAAAAGCATCTTTATAGGCTGGCGTCAGTTACTCCCATTCTTGGACCTCGCGTACCGCTTACCTTGGTGGGCGCGGTGTCACATGTCGTGCTACAGTATATAAATAAAAATCTACATATAAATATAAAAAAATTGTCCCAAGAAGGCCGGCAACATTTTCCCACTCTGTAGCAAGGCAGAAATAATTGCCAGATTTTTTTTATATACGACATGTGACCTTGCGGCCCGGCCCACCTGATGGTAAGTGGCTTGTATCCACTTTACTGGGTTTATCGTCACGAACGGTGGATACTTCCCCGCCACAGCAGACTGGGCAAATTACCACTATTAGTCCGCCTACCACCTATTTGTTGTTCTTGTTAAAAGTATTTGCCATTTGCAATGATGTCCAATGCCAATTTTTACATTTAAGGAGAACTAATATTGTAAGCTGCTGGTCTTCTGCTAACAGCTTACCTACTGATTGGACCACTTTGCTGCTTAGTCTTCTACTAGCAGGAGTAGAATCATTCAAAATAATTAAATTAATGACGTTTCATAATTGCCTGTAATAGGTTTACGTGAATAAAGATATTTTGACTTTGACTTTGAAGCTTGCCATGGTGATATTTATATAATAATAACACCACTTAAAACAAGATTTACCTAGCTGTTCAATCTGAAACAACGAAAAAATTATATCTATCTTTTTCCCCTATAACTGCACTGTGTTATCAAAATAGATTTGATTGTCTTTCATGGCTTTGGCTGACAACGCCACAACGAATCCTTATCCAATACATCACGCAATATCATCCTTTAATCCCGAAAGCTATAAAGGTTATATTGGCGTACATATGTTATCATATTACGTAGGAAACAATTTGTTACTTCGAATAGCGACATTTGCTTCCGTTCTGTCAATGCGTCACATTCATTGACAATACCTTGTGTATTGGAAACTTTATAAAAGCTATAATTTAATACTGAGTTTTTGATTGATGAAAATAGCCATATATAGGGTGTCTTGTAAATAATTGATAAGCCTTGAATAGCTCATAATAATGCTGTATATATTTATTTATAAAATATAAAAAAATGCGTTTTAATGTGAGAAAAACCAAGGTACTAGTGTTTGAAAGAAGAAGGATGACAACCGTGACGATAAAGATTGATTATGAAATTCTAGAACAAGTAAATGAAATTATATATCTGGGCAGTGTTTTCACTGCGGATGGGAAGTATGATAGGGATGTGAAAGAAGAGTGAACGCGGGAAATTGTTAACGGTGTCCTGGGGTCATTGATCACCAGTCGAAATGTCAGTGACAAAGATCGACTCGCCATACACAATGCCATACTGGTATAAACACTTATGTATGGAAGTGACACGTGGATATGTCTGACTACGCATGAGAGTCGAATTAATGCAGTAAAAATTACGTCATTGCGTCGGAAATGCGCAAAAAGGTAAGTATGAAAGAAAGCATAGGGACAAAAATAAGGAAAGGCATGCTCCGATGGTTCGGGCATGTTGAAAGGATGAGCGACGAGAGAAATATATATATAATGCTAAATTTGTGGGTAAAAGAGGCCCTGGCTCACTCACGTATCAGAATTAGATAAATAAAACAATAGCTGAAGATGCATTAAAAAGCCATCGAAACAAAAGAAGAGGTTGATGAATGTTGAAAAAGCGAAAGAGGTATATCGTGATGGTGTCAAGTGGCGCTCAATTGTCTTTCCCTACCCCTCAAGGGATTTGGCGTGAAGATATGTATGTATAAAATAAAAAAACATTACTTATTGCGTTTGTGTTTTTTTTATTTGGAAATAAATAACAATTTTCGTATCAAACAAAAATAAAGAATGTCAGCATGCGCTTGACTAATGAAAGTATTTGACACTGACATTTAAAGTTTTGTACCATTTGTTTAAAACTCTGACTATACACATTTAGTACTAGAGCCGTCATGATGAAATTTTAAACATTTAACACACCTATACAAAATAAAGGGGATTTTCTACTTCAATTGTAATCTTGTTAGAATAATTTATCTATAAATGCACATACATAACTACTATAAATATAATTTAGCCCAAATCCCCATACAAGATGAATTATGCCCTTTAAAAATTGTATAGTTAAGTCAATCCTACTCCTACTGCTCATCAATAATACTTATGCAGACACATAGTGCTAAGTAAAAAAAAAAAATGTTTTTTTTTTTTTTTTCAATTTATTTGTGAAATTTCTCGAGTTTGGCACGATATAGATATCTATGAGCTTGCCACTTGTCATGATGGGCGGGTTTGGTTTCTGACAACACTGAAAGGGATACAGTCCCAATGTTACCTCTTTCCAAAAATATCAATAACCTAGACATTTAGTATATTTTTTTAATTATACACTTGTATATATATATATCAAGATCGTCCTTAAGTCTTTACAACTTAAAAGAAGGAAAAAAAAAATGTCTTGTTTCTAATAGATCGGTGACTAACTAGTGGATGAGGAAACAGGTCAACGGGAAACTGAAAGAGCAAAGCGAAACAATAGAAGTGTCGACGTCCGACGCCGAGCTGTCACTTCACTTAATGTATTGCTTCTTTAGAAAATGGGTGCCTAGTACGAATATATTACATTCTCTTTTTTACAAACTTAAGGACGGTTACAGTGCTAGACCGACAGTTGCGTGCATATATAAACTTCTTTTTAAGAGAAAATTATAAAAAATAAAGGAAAGTATCATCACGACCGTTTCCCTTTTGGAGTGGTCAGAAACCACGCTTATAAATAAGCGGATTCACATTTAGCCAACTTTACTATAGGCCAATCATGACAAGTGGCAAGCTCGTCGATGTCTCCAGCGTACCAAACTCGTGAAAAATCACAAATAAGTTAAATATTAATTAAATGTATTTATTTACATTAATAAATATTTTTGTGTCCCGACCAGGAATCGAACCCGGTAACTCCGAGTCTAAATCCACGGACTTAACCGCTAGACCACGGAGGCAGTTAGAGTTAGAGGCAAGAGAAAATTATGATATTTAAATATGAGAAAGGCCAGACATAATTCCGGAAATATTCCGATATGGCTTACAGCTGAAGATAGTCTCTAAGTTTAAATATCTCGGCCATATGATAGTTGATAATCTGAGGGATGATGAGGACCTGGAGAGACTCTCGATGCCAAGAGCAATACGAGTATGTTAGTTCAAGACAAGTTAAATTTGTTAAAATGTGTCAAAAATCTATTTGTTGCTTGCTGCCAGGCGTTCTACACGCGTCATCTCTAGAGATTGTACACGAGGCGTGCTTTGAAGACGCTTCGTCTACAATATAATAATGCATTTAGATGCCTACTAAAATTTAACTGGAGGTGTAAGGCGTCTGGTATGTTTGCTGAGAACAGAGTCGACGACTTTTTTGCCATACTCCGCAAGCGGCACGCCTCTTTTGTGGACCGACTTATTATTAACCTTGTAAAATTTAAATTTATTTAGAATTAGATTATAGTTCAGAGTAAAATTATGATTATTGTTATAAATTAATTATGGGTCACAACACTCTTGGCAGAGTGGGTGTGGCCGCCATTTGAGTGCTAGCGGCACGTTTAACAAGTTCCTCTTGGACCACAGCTTTCCTGGTACACTTTTGTAGGGGATGATCCATTGCAGCCTTCACCTGATTAGTCCATCTCATCCTTTTGTCATCCTGGACTACCAGGCGTTCGATAGATTTTTCTCCACTCCGTGATACATTCCCAAAGAAAGCGTGACTTTACTTCATCACAGAGTCCTAGAACACAGAGTCCTAGAACACTATTCCAGAGTTTTCTGATGTCAATTTTATGACAATTTATTAACGATTCCACAAGTTGGTATTTGTGCACGGGACAGATGCACGGGAACGGTGGTATGACAAATGTACGTAAGAAAAGTGTAGTTCTCATTGGTACATGCCGGGGTGAGTTCGAACTCGTCATAGCATTGTAAATTAAAGTAATTGTTATGTAAGAAATATAACTAAATATCTAACCAAAAATAATAAGGTATACATTTGACTTAAAAGAATTTAAATAAATGAAACTAATATAACAAACAATAATTAGCTGTATTAATAATAAAAATAAAAATGTCACGTTTGCAAAAGAAGAAAATAACAAGTTCGTAAAGTCACAACTATTGAGCAAGAAAAATAATCCCCTTTTAAGATCTGTTCACAGTTGTAAGCAACGGTATAAAAGCGCCAACTATCAAGTCAAGTCAAAATCAAGTCAAGTCAAAATCAAGTCAAGTCAAAATCAAGTCAAGTCAAAATATATTTATTCATGTAAACCTATTACAGGCATTTATGAAACGTCATTAATTTAATTATTTTGATTTGTTACCACTAGACTAGACTAGGCGGTATAGGAAGTGAAGTCATACCCAGACAAAAAAGAGCCAAGTTTTTAAATCTTATTATACCAAGACATAAGTATGAAAAATGTATTTAATATGTGTATAATAATATATAATAAGCTTCCTGACGAAATAAAATTATTGCATGGCCCTAAACTAAAATTACAACTGACGAAATGGCCACTGGACCATAGATTTTATTGTGTAAAAGAGTATCTTGAGTGCAACACAGGTTAATTAATATTGTTTTTTGTTTAAGTGTAGTTGTGATTATGATATTAGTATGTAAGTAAAGATTTGCACGCCTGCTTCAGGTAGAATATATGTGAGTAGACCTGACTAAAGTTTTGTGACCACTGTACTGTATTTATTGCAAATAAACGATATTTCATTTCATTAATCCACGGACTTAACCGCTAGGCCACGCAGCTTTTTAAGTAATAAATATTGTGTTTTTTTCTTTAAATTAAATTGAGTATGCTAAACTGTAAACCCGCCTTAAACCAAAGAAAAGGAACGAAGAAGGAAAAATCTTGAAATTCTAGTTAACGAAGATTTCTCAATAAAAAGACAAGGCATATTGATAAATGGGGGGAAAACTATATCGGGCCACAAAGGGATGTTTTCTTTATGACTGCATACAGTTCGAATTCCAACTTTAGTATACCAGTTAATGGTTGTATTTATTACTTTATCGGTAAGAAAATAATTTTATTTTGATTAACTTTTAATAAAAAAAATATTGCAGTTGTAATTCAACCTTACCTTAACAACAACCTTAATAATTAATATAAAATAAATACAGGTCACACAGCGCCATCTAGTTTCCGTGGTAAGCTACGAGGCTTGTGTTACGGAAACTAGATGGTTGATAAACTACATATTATACTTTTTTTTTTGTAAATATATACATATTATACATATAAACAAACACCCAGACCGAGACAAATTATACAATGTACAACTTGCCCCCGATGGAAATCGAACCAACGACCTCCCGAGTTCACGGCAACGTTTGTTACCACTAGACCACGGAGGCGGTCATTATTTACATATTACCTTATATACTGCATTTTCGGGATGCACGATCTCATTGCCTCATTACCATTAGAACTTTATCATTGATCCACGGCGCCGGTGCTCGCTTTAGTTTAGTGGATTGAAGCGGAGTATGAGCGTCGTACAGTTTTACGACCTCATGATTAAAAATGTCGACCATAAATTGTTAATTGGTGGCTTTGAGTATGACACTCCAATCGATGCGCGCCGCAGTTTGTCAACACTCATGCAACAATAGTGGCGTATCAACATAGTATATGTAATATGACATCAATATACTAAAATAATTGCCTATCTTTCTTCGTTCTTCTCTTCTTTCGATCCCTTCGCATAACTCTAGTTTCATTTCAAACTCATTTGTCGTTGTAGCGACAAATTTGTGGAACAATTTGCCTCCTAACATCAGGCAAGTAACCACCAGATCGCTATTTAAAAAAATGGTCTATTCGCATTTCGCATTTGTAAGTATATTATTATTATGTATGTATGTGTAAGTTTATGTATTAGTATTTAGTTTATTATATATATATTTGTATGTGTGTATGTATGTATATGTAGTTGTATGTATGTGGCTAGTTATTAAATAATACTTTTGATATTATTATTTAATATTTCAGCACCTACTCTCCAGTAATTGTTTAAAGTTTTCCCAATGGTTGGCTATGATAAAATGTCTTGCGGCATTAAATCCCGCCTTTGTCTTTGTGCAATAAAGTATTAAATAAATAATAATAAATAAAAATAAATAAATACTAGTACATACACACACATCTTCACGCCAGATCCCTTGCGGGGTAGGCAGAGACAATTGAGCGCCACTTGACACGATCACGACATACCTCTTTCGCTTCATCGACGTTCATCAACCTCTTCATACATGCCCTTTTGTTACGAAGGCTTTTTAATGCACCTTCAGTCAGTGTTTTATTTATTTGATCGTGATATGTGAGTCTCGGTCTGCCAGGGCCTCTTTCACCCTCAACTTTCGCATTATATATCTGGTTCGTCAATCTTTCTTTGCTCATTCTTTCAACATGCCCGAACCATCGTAGCATGCCTTTTCTTATTTTTGTCCCTATGCTTTCCTTTATACCAACCCTTTTCCGTATATACTAGTACATACACAAAATTGACAAATATTATTATATAAAATATATAGGTCTTATAAATATCTTAATTTACAAGACGTCAAATATTAATAATTTCAAATGTACTATTGTTGTAATTTGTAATTACCATTATGACAGATTTTGACACTGAACAACAGAATAAATAATATAGATAATCTAACGCATAAATATATATATACATGCATGCTGCAACTGCCTCCGTGTTCTAGTGGCTAAGTTCGTGGATTTAGACTCGAAGGTAGGGTTCGATTCGTGGTCGGAACACAATAATATTTATTAATTTAAATAAATAAATTTAATTAATATTTAATTTGTGACATTTCTCGAGTTTGGTACGCTAGAGACATCGACGAGCTTGCCACTTGTCATAATTGGCCTATAGTAAAGTATTTATAAATGGCTTATTCATAAGCGTGGTTGCTGACCACCCTGGAAGGGAAACGGTCGTGATGATACTTTACTTACTTTCTAAATATACATGATATGAACTCTGGGTTGTAACCACTAGACCACGAAGGAAGTCTATTATTGTTATTACACGGTATAAATATGTTGGGAACAATAATAACCAATTAACTACATTTATATTTATAAACTCTTTATTGCACAAAAAACTTAAAAGTAATGTACAAGGGCGAACTTAATGCCTTTCGGCATTTTATAACAGCTAACCTTTGGGTGTGGTAGAGGATTTGCGGGGTGCATTATTATAAATATACAATTTACATACAATACATAATAATCGTTACATACTACTACTTAAATAAATGTTTAGAACCAGAGGAAGTTTGTTCCACTCACGAGCAGCGGAAACTGTAAAAGAATCTGAATATCTGCTGGAAGAATGGGTAGGGATTTTGAGCTGATTGTTATTAGCAGAGCGAAGATGAAGAGTATGACTGTCTCCAAGGAACTGGAAACGAGTCTTAAGGTATAAAGGAGTTTGTGGATTGTAAAGAATGCCGTAAAGTGAAGTCAAGAGATGTGCAGATCTGCGGAAGCGGATATTGAGCCACTTTAATTGAATACGATATTGGGATACATGGTCATACTTACGCAAGCCGAACACGAAACTGAAAAAAAATACTTATTGTAGGTATCTAGTAAATATGTATACATATTACGTTGTTAATATGTACATTAAAACACAGCATTAGGTGGCTATTTTCTTAAACCAATGTTTTATTTAACTATACATTGCCTACACAGAAATTGGCTAGCTATTAGCCTTAATTCCCATAAGGAGTAGTGTACACTGCTTTGTCTTGAAAGAGATGCCGGCACAGGCAGTGAGGCGAGATGCCACATTACAATGCATTGGTTGTCACCGCCGGATTACAGACCAGTGGGTAATGGCCCGAAGGTGCTGTCTGGAATAATATGGATAATCTACTTATTTATAAAGTTACAAATTTATTTATTCAGAAAACATACAGATCTTAAAACATAATTATAACAATTTTAAAAGTTACACAAGTTTCCATTTAAATATTAACATATATTTGCCAAAAAATAATAGGGTTAAATTTCATAATAATTCCTATATAATAATAATAATAAATATTAGACAGGTCACACAGCGCCATCTAATTTCCGTGGTAAGCTACGAGGCTTGTGTTACGGAAACTAGATGGTTGATAAACTACATATTATACTTTTTTTTTTGTAAATATATACATATTATACATATAAACACCCAGACCGAGACAAATTATACAATGTACAACTTGCCCCCGGTGGGAATCGAACCCACGACCTCCCGAGTTCACAGCAACGTTTGTTACCACTAGATCACTGTCTCGCTTTTCTCTTGTCGAGCAAGAACATAAAAACTAAAAAGTGGCCTGGATCAAATAAAAGAAAGCAAGCAGCTATGTTATTTAATCTCTTTGATGAACCCTAAGAATATCTTAGGCTGAGTTGCACCTAAATAAAGTCCCTGTAATTGTAACGATAAAAGTAAAAAATGGCGTAAAAAGTTTTATTTTGAAGCTCAGCTGTTAATTTTAACATTAATCGTTACAATTAAATAGACTTCGTTTTGGTCATTAAAATAAGCAGATATAACTTTAAAATCTACTTTCTATGTAAGTAAAATAAAAATCTAATTGTCTTATCCATACAATTCTACCGTCCATCTCTAGTGACCAATCACTGTACAGATTTCTAATTGGG
This sequence comes from Tinea semifulvella, assembly GCA_910589645.1. Lineage (NCBI taxonomy): Eukaryota > Metazoa > Arthropoda > Insecta > Lepidoptera > Tineidae > Tinea > Tinea semifulvella. Next base: position 7,107,790 of record OU342604.1, read on the forward strand.
CCTGTAATATATGCTCGAACCGAATCTGATGTCCTATTTGTATGTCTGAGGGAGTTATTCCTGTTACCTACAAATTAAACCAAGGCTTAAATGTGTAGGTAAAAGAATAAAAGATACACAGCAACGTACAAAAAATTTTAGAAAAAAACATCAACATAAACTATGTCACCCGTACGGACACTTCAAGAATCTCTAGAATAACGCTCCGTCTTGCGTATGGCCTTAGAAGAGAGAGTGAGTGTAGTGAATTGGTGCCCTGGAGAAGTAGAACCTAGACTACATAACCACTGGCACTGTTATTCCTGCAACGACGCTGAGTGAGCATGAATTACCGCCGGGTGGTTGCCCACTGAGATCCGGATTCGTCATCCGGTATCTGAACACTGTTTTTTAGTTTTTAAATTTATTATTTAAGTGGCGCGCGAGGTCTATGATGGTTAGCAACTGGAATCAGACAATCATGACTGACATCAGTCCCCTACACTATGCCGGCTTGACTTACATGACGGCAATTCGAGCCTGATCCCGAAATGTGTGAATACACTTTACTGGGTTTATCAGCACGAACGGTGGATACTTCCCCGCCCCGCAGACTGGGCAAATTACCATCATAGGTCCGCCTACCACCTATTTGTTGTTCTCGTTGAAAGTATATGCCATTTGCAATAATCACAAAAGCCAACTTTTACTTTTAAAGAGAACTAATATTATAAGCTTGCCATGGTGGTATTGAATTTGGAATGACTAGAATTGTAGTCTATTAACTTACTAGGAAATCTGGCAGGAATATGGTAAGCCCCATAGATTGTGGGACCAGAGTGCCTAATAGGAAAGAGGGGCTGCCTGTCTGTCATTCGATGTTGATGTAGCCTTCCCTCAAGGCTCGCCACTGCAACCAAAAGCTCGGAATATTGAACAAGGTGAAGCGGTTTTTCCCGCCTTCAATCAGACTGTTGCTGTACAAAGCACAAATCAGATCATGCGTAAAATACTATTCTCACCTTTGGGATGATTCAACCATGTACCTTACAGATGCTCTCAATGTCCTGCAGAGGTGAGCTGTTCGAATTGGGGATGATGCCACTATATCTGGAACTCTCGTATCCCTGCAGCTTCGCCGAATATAGCTTCTCTAAGCGTGTTCTATCGCTTTTATGGTGACTGCTCGGAAGAGCTCTATAACGTAATCCTTTTCTCTCCATTGCGCAACGAAACCACACGAACACGTCAGTATATGCACCCACATACCGTAGTCACTATCCCTACGCGTACGTATAAATTTGGGGACTCATATCTCTTGTACGATAAATATGTGGCCTTCTTCCAGCCAATATGTTTCCACCCTTCTATAACCTGGGGTCCGTTAAGATAAGTGTGAAAAAGCATCTTGTCAAGCCGGCATAATGTTGGGGACTTCAGGTGGGGGCAAGGTGTAGCGACCTTCTTTAGTTCATCTGGCAAGGTGTCATCCTACGCCCTACTACGTCCTAATCCCGTACGTAATTTTCACTCGAGAATCCGTTTGCTTTATCAGTCGTAGGTTCAGCGGCAGATGCCTCCAGTCCATTACCAATTCAGCTGTGGTTCTATTAAGAATATCAACGTTTCGAATTCTACTCATCAGAATCTGATTCAACAAATTCTGCTATTATTATTATTATTAAATACTTTATTGTACGAAAAATTGTACAAAGGCAAAGATTAATACCTACAAGGCATTTTCTAACATCTAACGTTTGGGCTCTCCTAGCTATAATATCGCGCTAAGAGATGAAGGGTAGTGCTGATATAAAATATTAAACAATATATATATATACTACATACTAATAAATATATACATATTATACAAGTATATATTAGCAAACTCGTCGATGTCTCTAGCGTACCAAATTCGGGAAATATCACAAATAAATTAAATATTAAAGTAAAGTATCATCACGACCGTTTCCCTTTCGGGGTGGTCAGAAACCATGCTTATAAATAAGCGGATTCATATTTAGCCAACTTTACTATAGGCCAATTATGACAAGTGGCAAGCTCGTCGATGTCTCCAGCGTAACAAACTCGAGAAATATCACAAATAAATGAAATGTTAATTAAATGTATTTATTTACAATAATAAATATTTTTGTGTCCCGACCAGGAATCGAACCCGGTACCTCCGAGTCTAAATCCACGGACTCAACCGCTAGACCACGGAGGCAGTTAAATATTAATTTTATTTATTTATTATATTAATAAATATTATTGTATCCCGAGCAGAAATCAAACCCGGTACCTTCTGGTCAAAAATCCACGGACTTAACCTCTAAACCACGGTAGCACTTGTCATGATTGGCCTATAGTAAAGTTGGCTAAATGTGAATCCGCTTCTTTATAAAAAAAACTAAAGTCTTTTTATATATTTGCCAAATATTTATTGTTAGCCCGATGCTGATTCCTGTTTGTTTAAAAATGATGCAGTAACCAAGGGTTTGAAGACGTGGGCTGACGGTGCGTGTCTAATAACCAGTGGCAGTTTGTTCCACTGCTGGACTGCAGACACAGTAAACGAATCTGAATATCTGCTAGTGGAGTGGGATGGGATTTTCAGTTGTTCTTTAGCTATTATTTATTTATTCAAAAGAAAATGTTTTATTGAAAACAGACTTAGTAGGTAGGTAGAGCATAAAAGTTTCATGCTCAATGTAAGTTAAATACAAAGTTTTGAAATGTTAAATTGGAACTGAGACTAAGGCCCGATTTTTCAATCATCTGCTAACTTACTAGTTAGATATCTGTCTTAATCTATTTGATTGTTTATCAATGAAATATATGTTTTGAGTTTTTCAATCACCTTTATTGTGTCAGTTTTTTATCTGTAGACTGTTGTAACTAACTTCACAATAAACTTCGTCAGAGCGAGAACGAATTACCAAAAATGGCATATGTTACAAAGAAAGCGATATATTTTATCAGTTACATAAGACTGACAAAAGTTTTAGGTTAGGATTAATTTTATTTGTATTTTTATATGTACATAATTAACTAAACTATAAAAATTAAATTAATATAGAAAAAAGTCGGAGAATAATATACGGGATATTAGCTGGTTTAGTAGCTAAGTACAGAAAAAATCTAAAAATTAAAAACACCGATGCTGTTACAATAAAGAAAAGGAATGGACATGGGAAAATAAATGTTCCCTATTTAATGCATTGTCAGGTCTAATACCTAGAACCTAAAAAAAAACACAAACATAATTACTACGTCAATAAGTACGAGTAAATCATTAATTGAATAAAAAATATCCATGTTTTTTAGAATGCCTTTAAAATTCATAACATTCACAAACCAAATTTATCCACTTGATAAGTTATTAACAGACGCTTGAGGCACCAGATACATGTATCTGTCAGTTAATGATTTTATCTGTAACTTTGATACTATGCAACCATTGAAAAATCCAATTTCTTGTTAACTATGGAATAACTGCTATAAGACAGCTTAACTGGTTATTGAAAAATCGGGCCTAAGTATTTCGTTTGTTTCCCCTAGTTGCTACTAACGTCAACTTTAAATTAAATTTTCCTGGGTTGTGCACTTGGGTTATCAAAACTAGTTGCTGATTCTACATAAATATAAATAATAATAATAAAATATTTAATGCATACAAAATATAAAAAATGAGCATAATACAATAAAGGTAATTTTTTTTATATACTTGCCTCCGTAGTCTAGCGGTTAAGTCCGTGAATTTAGACTCGGAGGTACCGGGTTCGATCCCTGGTCGGGACAACAATAATATGTATTAATTGAAATAAAAAAAAATGTTAATATTTAATTTATTTGTGATATTTCTCAAGTTTGATGATACTTTACTTTTTATTGGTACCTATATACAAAGTTGAGTTAACAATATATAAAATATTCCATGAATTTTACATTTTAAGCATACAAACATTTTTGATTGAATGCAAACCACAAGGATAGGCAATTTTAAGATGGTCCCTGACCTTCCTTAGGTCATCTGTCCATCTGGCGGGGGGTCGTCCCACTCTGCGTCTTCCAGTACGTGGTCTCCACTCCAGAACACGTCTACTCCATCGTTCATCGGTTCTGCGGCATATGTGTCCAGCCCATTGCCACTTCAGCTTGCTAATTTTAAAAGCTATCATATTTATTAATCAGTACAAATAAATTTAATTTATTTTTTATACGGGCGCATGAAATGCAACATTCAGTCGAGACTGCTGCTTCTGCGGTCGTAACCCCTTGACTACCAGAGACGAATTATGGAATTCCTAAAAAGTTGATTCACCCAGGTAACGAACGCTGCTAACCTAATAAAAACTCGAGCAATTTGTATTCAGGTATATTGCCATATACAAATGAACGATATTGAATACATATTCATAAACACCGGAGCCCACACTGCTGGAGAGCTCTCCGACATAATTGAATTTAACCCAACGTATCCTATTATCGAATCTGTCAAGATATCCATTACGTAATCGCTTCATTGGGTCTTAGACCTGACTGACCCAAAATATATGACCACTGGCTGTGATATCGACATTACTTTTAGTCTAATGGCTTGAGCGGCGACTACAATTGTTTATTATTTGTCTATTTATATTTTTTCTAGCTTATAGTATGACAATGCCTCTTTACAGCAGCTATTATCTTAACTGACATTTATATTTTCATTTTTATAATTGTGTCTGTCTTAGCTTATAATATGACAATGCCTATATACAGCAGCTATTATCTTAACTGACATTGACATTTATATTCTTATAATTGTGTCTGTCTTAGCTTATAGTGTGACAATGCCTATCTACAGCAGCTATAATGTTAAGCGTTATTCTGTACTTATAATTTTGTCATGTTATTATTTTATTGTTTCTCTTTCCAAATGGTGGTTATCATGTACTGCTCCAGATTCACCAATATGTACTATAAAATGATATCGTTATATATCAATATTGTAAAAATTTACATGTAAAAGTGCAGAATACATCTCTTTTTGTCCTATGCCTACTTGCAAAATAAACTAATTGAACTGAATTTAACAGAGCGGTGGTGGCTAGGTTGTAAGAACACTTTCCTTAAAATCCTACAAAGGTCGGTTCAAACCCCCTGGTATGTACAGATGAAAAATACACTTTTCTTACGTACATTTGTCATAGTGCCTTGGAGAGCACGTTAAGGTGTTCGGTCCCGTATCCACTAATACTAACTTTTTAACGTACTCTCTGAAGCACAGGAATGGTGGTGTTGGTAATCTATCACAAATGTACGTAAAAAAAAGTATTTCTCAATAGTACATGCCGAGGTTTAAACCGCGAACCTTTTTTTTTATTGCAAAGCATCCTTACAAACAAGCCATCACCACTCTTGTTTAGTCTAGCAGGCATAGTATTTAACATAAGTTTAACAGCTCAATGCTGGATAGGTGCAGCTGTAAAGTATTGACACTAACGTTTCCTCGACGGTGGAGGAGCCGTTCAAGATTTCCCTCCAGCTGTCAAACAACAAGTTAAAATGGACCCGATTGCACCAGTTTTATTTTGAAGGTCAGCCGTAAGCTGATACATATGACGACATTTTAAATTTTAATCGTCACAATTACGGTTACTTCATTTTCGTTTGACAGCTGGAAGGAAACTTCGAGTGGATGAACCGTTGTGGAAACGTCTTAGAATACGGGTGTAAGTATTTTATTTTTTTATAAAAATATATACCACTTACTAAAATTAAAGAAAAATCGGGTTTGTGACCCATTTGTTTCAAATGGGTCACAAATTGAGGATATAATGGTCCCAATACCTTTTATCCGGATTTGACTAGGGTAAAGGTTTATTGTATTGACCGAATGTAATTATATCATTGAGTATGTGGTCTTATTCAGATACTATAAAGGTTCTTTTACATTTTGTAGTAGTCAAAGCGCCCCTTTATATAATTACTGACCCGGCGAACTTCGTACCGCCTAACAGTTATTGAATGGTCAAGCTTGATATAAATTTCTGAACGCACCCATATATATTTGACAATCAACATTGTTTGGCAGGTACGAAACCCACGAACTTTAGGGAAAATGTTTTTTCTTATATTTTATTTTTTTATTCTAGTTTCCAATTATATTACTGCTATTCGTGACGGAGACAAATCCAACAAATTTGCAATGATGTCAAATGCCATTTTTTAGTTTTAAGAAGAACTAATATTGTAAGCTATGTTGATATTTATATATAAAATAACACACCTTGAAACAAGACTTACTGATATGACAATCAGAGACGTTAAATATATAATAAGACAGCACAAGAAGCCAAACGATATGGAAATCAAAGGTAGACCAATCGGTACAGAATGAATTAGTGTATGACTTACATTGATGGTTATGGTCGTGTGCGACGTGCAATTTCAAATTAAATAAATAAATATTTCCAGACAGGTCACACAGCGCCATCTATTTTCCATTATACTTTTTTTTTTTGTAAATATATACATATTATACATATAAACACCCAGACCGAGACAAATTATACAATGTATAACTTGCCCCCGGTGGGAATCGAACCCACGACCTCCCGAGTTCATGGCAACGTTTGCTACCACTAGACCATGGAAGCGGTCAAATTGGTAATTTAGTTTTTGTAAAACAATGTGATTTTGTCTAGATACGTTTGCGGATATAAAATACTTTATTGATTATTGATATGGTTTGTTAAATGGACAGTGAATGGGGGTTAATCTAGCGTAACAAGCAGTTATGAGAAATGTGTTCGGTTGTCAAAGAAATGTGAACCTTTTTCTGTAAGTGGTAGCTTTTGTTTTGTGTTTTTCTAAAAAAAAAAGCCGAGCGTTATTATTGCTATTTAAATGTTGCTTGAGCTTTGGAGTGTGAAAATAACACACAAATAACGCTTTATGCTTAGCTACAGCTCACTCGGGGAAACATAAGAACACTTGTACAAATTCATTTTATTTATTTACTTACTGGAAACCAGAATTTTTTTAGTGTAGCACTGCCAGTAAACAGGAAAATTAACTATTTTTAATCACAAATGAAACTACCGTTTTTGCTTATGCAAGATCTGTGAAAAGTGACTAATACATATATTATTCATTTAAAAGTGCAATCTCAACATCCTCCCAACTAAAAGAAAAAGGAAAGATAAACACAACGCATACAAAAAATAATACATTAGGTACTACCGAGCTCTACGGGAATATCTAACAAGTACCTGCGCGCGCGCGGCCATCGGCTATTTGCTGAGGAGAGTGCTCCTACACATCTACTCCAGATTGCCCCCGTTCCCCGTGCAATCGTTTTATTGAACAAAATCGTGCAGTCCGATGAAAATTTTGATATGTTCGCATCAACGGATGTGGAAAGTAAAAACATTGTCCTAAAGTACTTGGAGCCATATTGATTCACACACCTAGTCACTCGTGTTTTAATGAAATATGTATTGTTTAGACGTATAATCTGTTATGTACATTTTCATGGAAATAAACAAATAAATAATAATAAATATCACAAACCTTCTTGGGTTCCGTTGAGCCGTCGTACTTGTCAGAAGCCAGAGATGCCTGCCCAATGCATGCCGCAATAAATCGGTTCCAAATTAAAGAAAAAAATAATGACTGTGGGTTAAGCCGCTCTGCAAACTGGATCTTCCAGTAACATGAAAGAGAGGGCTCGCTTCATGCCCGTTTTTACGGAAGTCGGGTAGGCTTGTTGTAGGCTTAAATATGAATATTAGTGTTTTATAATTTTTACGGGTCTTTACGCGATTTACCTTAGAGATATATTTCTCCCGACGTTTCAGCCAAGTTGCTGTTGTGGGAGTTCATATATTGGCCAAACTAAGCGCACAATAGCCGAGAGGGTCAAGGAACATATAGCAGCTGTAAAAAACTGCCAATTAAACAAGTCAGCAATAGCAGAACACGTAATGGATGGTGGCACAAACCATTGGATTGACCTGCATGACCCAAAGATACTTTCCACCGATCGTCACTATTACCCTAGAATAGTACGTGAAGCGATCGAAATAAAAAAACACAAAAATTTCAATCGAGGGGGATTATAAGCTATCTTCATCGTGGAATCCAGTAATCAATAGGTTTCGACGCCGGGAAAATTCGCCCGGTGTCGCCAAGGATATTGTAAGTGTCGTGTGTCGTGATTTCTAAAAACTTTTAAAAGTGATAAGTGGGTAGGTTTACATCTACCGCCCAGTATGTGCGAGACTACACCCGCATAGCTCCAGTCGACGCGTGACCACGGCCAATACAACTTGGCTGAAACGTCGGGAGAAATTTGTCTCTAAGGTAAATCGCGTAAAGACCCGTTAAAATTATAAAAAAACTAATATGAATGTGCGCAAAAGTTTAAATATTGTGAGTATTCACCTTTGGGATGGTCCCGTCAGGTACCTCACAGATGCTCCAAATGCCGTACAGAGGCCAGCTGTTCGAATTGTAAACGATGCAACTATATCTGGAACTCTCGGGTCCCTGCAGCTTCGCCGAGATATAACTGTAAGAATATGCACCCACATACCATCCCTTTGCGTACGTATAAATTTGGGGACTTATACATCTGTGGAACAATAAAGATGTGGAATGCTAGCCTCTGTGTTATCACTTTCCTGTAACCTGGAGTCCTTTAAGCAAAGTGTAAAAGAGTCTAGTCAAGCCAGCATAGTGTTAAGAACTGATGTCAGGTAAGAGTGTCTGATTCCAGGTGCTAAAATTCATGGACCTTGCGCGACACTTACCTACTCACATGTCGTGCTAGTATACAAAAAAAACTTGCGTTACTAAACTGTAAAACACGTTCTTCTTCGACAAGAGAACCTTGTGTCAGATTATTTGTGTAAATTGTTAAATTTACACTTTATTTATTTATTTTAAAACTTTATGCACTAGGCTTTTATACACAGGCGGACTTAATGCCGCTAAGCATTCTTACTAGTCAACCTTAGGAACAATTTAGAGCATTTGTTATGTGAGGCAGGTGCAAAATATAATAGGAGCATTTAGGTCTGTGAAAAAAAAAACAAAATAAATTAAACTTAAATACTAAATCTAACATACTAAATACAAAACTATATACTAATCAGTAGGTATACACTAAATAGACTACATACTATTATTATATATAAATAGAATACATAGGTTAGGTTTATATAATACTTACATTTACTGGGAGCTATTTAGGAAACGTGTAAAGACCATTCTTTTAAATAACGATCTGTTTGGCGCTTGTCGAACATCTACAGGTAGGTTGTTCCAAATTAAAGTAAAAATTAAAATAAATATAAACTTAACCTGATAAAAAATGTCCTCTAGAGACGAGTCCGTCAGGGATAGTCCCAAGAAGACTGGCAATATTTCCCCTCTGTATAGCGAGGCTAATACGTTGGCAGAAATAATTGCGAGCTTCCTTGTCTCCGGACTTCTCCGTTAGCCCTTTGGACAACTCCTTGGCCAAACGCTTGGCCGAGTGTCCCCATGGGCCCATCGTCAAGACCCCAAACGGCGCAAATTCGTAACCTATACTGAGGTTCGCGTATTTGCGTAGCTTGAGGTTCACAGCAGAAACCGCTGCACTTCCCGCACTTGACGAGATCGCCTGGATATGTGATAGGGCTAATGTGTCATGTCGCTTCCCACACCAGGTACCTGCCAAGTTTTCCACGCCTCAACGGTCATGCCGTCGGGTCATGGGTGGATCAAACAAAGTGCACGTCGAATATAACCATAAATGACAATGACTGCCAAACACTAATTTTTAACTCCCATTATATTTAATAATATTATGCCCATTGATGACTGTGTAAAAATGACAAAAAAAGAATTTAAAGGAAAATTAAAGTTGCTTTTGCTACGAGTAGGTAAATACAACAGTAATGTGATTTAATCTTAAATAACTTTGTGTTTTAAAAAATATAGTGTAAAAAAAAAAATACTGTAAAAAAAGAGTGTACTATTCGCCAACAAACTGTTATGCAGTTTGGCGTATAATTTTAAAAATGTAAATAGTTTAAATTTTTATCTGAATAAACGAATTAAAAAAAAAAAAGGTCAGTACCGTTTAATTCGACCGCCTCCGTGGTCTAGTGGTAACAAACGTTGCCATGAAATCGGGAGGTCGTGGGTTCGATTCCCACCGGGGGCAAGTTGTACATTGTATAATTTGTCTCGGTCTGGGTGTTTATATGTATAATATGTATATATTTACAAAAAAAATATATATAATATGTAGTTTATCAACCATCTAGTTTCCGTAACACAAGCCTCGTAGCTTACCACTGAAACTAGATGGCGCTGTGTGACCTGTCTGGAAATATTTATTTATTTATTTATATTTATTTAGCTTTGATTTTCCTACCGGTTTCTGCCATGTCATGTTAAAATATTTAATGTCACTGTAGAAATATTTTTAATTTCTAAGAAGTACTACGCCTGTGCAGCCAATCAATTTGTCTTGGCAAGATCTGGTCAAACAATTAAACTCCAATGAGTTAGCACAAAATCAAGTATCCTTACGACTGTAATCGCATCTTTATTTTTCTACTAGCACATGTGACCTTACGCCCACCAAGGTCTTGCAAGGTTTTCAGAAATCACGCTTATCAATTTAGCCAACTTAATGCGATGGTGGTTTTACGCAACCGGTCGTAGGTTCTAGCCACGCCATGGTTACCAATGGAAAAGAACTTTACATTGTGTGGTGCTGCCATAGGAACTGCCCGACACATTACTCTTCTGAAAAGGCTATTAGTCTCGCCAATATGACAAAGTCATAAAATTATCAAATCCGTGAAACATTAAGTCTTTCTATTGAAAGAGCCAAAATAAAATTTGACCACTTTCTAAAGGAAGGCAAAGTACAAAAACTGAATACACGCCAACCTCGATCCTTCACGCCGCATTAGATTGGAAAATTACATATGAACATCATTATAGGATCCCAGTACTAGGTGTATCAGCTTATAGGCCAGACATCGTAGTGTTTTATCGGAACTTGAAAAAAGTTATTGTTATTGAACTTACCGTTCCGTTGTAATTAAACATTTTGAAAGACCACAACATGAAATCGAAAAATAGTATAATATGTAATAACCTACAAAAGAAATGACCAGGAACGGTTTTGCAGGTACCGGGTTCGATTCCTGGTCGGGACACAAAAAATATTTATTAATGTTAATAAATACATTTAATTAGTATTTAATTTATTTGTGATATTTCTCGAGTTTGGTACGCTGGAGACATCGACGAGCTTGCCACTTGTCATGATTGGCCTATAGTAAAGTTGGCTAAATGTGAATCCGCTTACTTATAAGCGTGGTTTCTGACCACCCCGAAAGGGAAAACGGTCGTGATGATACTTTTTTACGCAGTGGAAATTGGTGCAAGAGGAATTCCAGTAAAATCTTTGCATCACTTACTGAAAGAGCAGGGGCCTAATTCTGGCGTTTTCTACTTGCGTTTTGATTTGCTCGAATGAAACTGACTGTTTTCTATGAAGATCTGTCGATTTTGAATCGAATATTTTGAACCACTACTTAAGTCGAAAGCACCAGAATAAGGCCCCAGGTCTGCCTTCAATAAATGTATGATTATTTAAATTCTTCTCCTTTCTCTTTCCCACACACGGTGGACTGCCGGGTCTGCGATTGTGCGAGCGAAAGGAACGCAAAAGCGAAAAATCAAACCCAACACCAACGGGTATAAATCCACGGCCGTAACTACTAGACTACGAAGCGTTAACTGAGTCGGCAGAAATAGGGATAAAGAAAAATCCTACCCAATTGATCTAAATGTTAGTTTAACTGGGTTGAGATTTCGTTTAGTTTATTTATTACTACTTAGTATTAGCAATCATATAGACGTCTATTCTCAAAGTTATGTACAGGAGGCCGCTCAGGCAGCCTACTTCGGCTCTCTACGACGACGCCGCCCAGGTACTTTTTTTTTTTTTTTTTATACGGAGCACGACATATGACACCGCGCCCACCTGATGGTAAGCGGTACGCGAGGTCCAAGAATGGGAGCAACTGACGCCAGCCTCAGACGACCGACATCAGTCCCTACCACTATGCCGGCCTATAAAGATGCTTTTTCACACTTCGTTTGAAGGACTCCAGGTTATAGGAGTAGGGAAATACACTGGCTGGGAGAGCATTCCACATCTTCAGCGTGCGACAGATGTAAGAGTCTCCAAATTTGTATGTACGCGTAGGGATAGTGGCTACGGTATGTGGATGCATATTTTGGCCTGTGCGAGTGGTTCGGTTGCGGAATAGAGAAGGGATAAGGTTGTGGAGCTCTTCAGAACATTCACCGTAGTATAGCTTGTAGAACACGCTCAGGGAGGCCACATCTCGGCGAAGCTGCAGCGATTCGAGAGTTTTGGACACTGTAGTATCGTCTATTCGAATAGCCCGCCTCTGTAGGACATTGAGAGCACCTGTAAGGTACTTAGCGGATCCATCCCAGAGGTGAGAACAGTACTAAGTGTTAGGAGGTTGTTTATCCTGAGGATGGCAATTTTTATACATGTAAAAACTATTGGATTGAACCAATTGCAAATCATGCTACAGAAGCGCGTTCCTGCTGTGCCTTATATTTCAGCTAAAACGGAATTTGCTAAACGTTTTGGTTTCTTTCTCGGTCCTTTTCTCTACAACAAGCTTTTTGGTATGTGTATTCTCAAGGACGCCAGTGTCCGCGAAGCTAGGTCCAGACTCTCAGGACTGTTGCTAACATAGGACTATCAAGATACAGAACAATTTTTAAGAACCATCCGTTGATTTAAAGAACACAACATTTTGTTTATATTTTTTATGCTTTTTACTTAGATTTTAATTTTTATTTGTATTTTCCTTTTTGTAAACTATTATTGGTAATTCGACTGCATGGTCCCATAGTTGGTCAGGCATGAAAGTGCCTTGTGTGGGTCCACTTCTAATCACATTTGATATTTTGTTGCAGTATACTTACTATTTGATAAATATTTGTTTAGAATAAGTGTAGATTGTATTTTGTAGGTATATTGGTAATTAAACATATTATTATTATTATATACTGTGTGGAATTCATTAAAGAGCAAATATTTTCATATTATAATCTAGAATAAAAATAAAGAACTAAGTATTATTTATTTTATTTATTTAGTAATAAAATCTTAAGTTACGGTGCGGAGAAGTTATCCTAAAATATCGCCACATTTTTATAGGTTGTGCCACTCATACAGGGCTAATCAAGTAGGTAGCGAGAGGTCGTCGATAGCCTTTAGGTATTTATCACGATGGATATCGCGATTTTCAGGCGCGGCCTTATTCATCATGCTATAGTGTTTTATTATTATTTTTTTTTAAAGTGACCTTTTTATATCAAATAGAGGTTCTGCCAATGACACCTGAAGTCTAAAAAAAAATTGCTCTTTTGACAATTACGCGCGATATATTTATTTATTTATTTATAACTTTATTGCACATAAATTACAAAGGCGTGACATAATGTCGCTTGACATTCTCTGCCTGTCAGACCTTCGGGACAACGAGAACATTTATGTGAGGTAGGTGCAATATATCAATTAAAATTAAATATATTAAAAATATACGTCTATAAAATATTATTTATTGCTTATAATAAATATTTATTAATAAAATTACATACGAATTCATACACACATACATATATAAACTACATAAATAAGTTATACTATTTATATATTACATAAACATAAATTAGGTACTACGTACTTAATGATAACCGATGATGCTTAATGATACACATGCTGTCTAAGGTTGTCAACCAAAAGGTGCTGCTTTCATCATACCATGGTTATGTCTCATCTACATTACGGTACGGAATTATTTTCTGGGGTAACTGTACTGATCGGGAAATATATTTAAAGCACAAAAAAAGTGTATACGAGCAATCTGCAAAATACCTAGTACGGACAGTTGCAAGCCATATTTCAAATCATTAAAATTATTGACGTTCCCTAGTCTGTACATCTATGAATCAGTTTTATTCGTAAAAACGAATCCTGGACTATACCAAAACCGTCTCAGAAGTAAACGTCATCAAAATATAATATGCCCATTAGTTAGCAAGAAAGCTTTGTTACATAAAAGTGCTTTAATCATGACGGCAAATATATATAATAAAATACCATTGAGACTACAGGAGCTAGAGTTAGGAGAAATGAAGAGAAGACTTAAATGTATACTAATTGACAAGACATACTACACAATCAATGACTTTTTTACAGACAAAAATATAATTACATGACATTTTGCTTAACTTTTAATTTATTAATATTAAATTTTAGACATGAATAATATTGTCATTTATATTTTTTTTTTTTTTTTTTTATTGTATCTCAATTTTGTTCACGTGTCTGTATTAAAATTTAAATGCTATCCACAATTACTAATGTTTGTACGCCCTCTGGGCAGAGCACTGGTGCACCTTTATAACCTAAACCTGTTGTTTATAATATTAACCTGTGTCTAAACAAATAAATGATTTTGAATTTTGAATTTTGAATGATGTAGGATAATAATAAGCAACAATCAATGAAAATTTTATGAAAATTATGAACCCAAAAAGTGTACTACTACTAGCGTATACTCGTACATCGATGTATATAGATACTAAAACACACTTTAAAAACATGCCGCTTGTCACACTTTGGGGTCCAATTGTCAATGTCATACAAAAATACTAGTTTCACCTATAAATATTAATGACAAGCGCTCTCGACCCTTGCTAGCTCGCGACTGTTGGTGCAACTACATGACTTCGATTGGTTTTGCGAGAACGTGTTTATATCAGTGAGGGCCTATCTTTATATATACGAGTACATCGATGATACGTACACATAGTTTACGTGGTTACTGTGGTTATGCTTTAGAGGTCGCTTCGTACCCCGTCATATACCTTTTCTTACGTATAATTATCATAGATTACAAAACTTTGTAGAACACTTAAAGCCGACTGTTTTGTCATTTCAAAGTAAAATGTATTGGATTTAAAAAACAAAACGATAAAAGCTGAACCGAGTCCCACAAAGGGCAACAGAAATTTGGTCATTGCCTGAAAAACCCCTATCTACCCTTATATGGCAAAACGCAGTAATATCATAAGTATGGTAATAAATAAATAAAATATGTATATATAAAAATTGTCCGCTAGCGGTAGAATGCGTCGGAAATCATGTGTTTATACATAAGACATGTGACATTGGGCCTACCTGATGGTAAGTGGTGCGCAAGGTCCAGTAGCTACTGAAATCAGACACGCATTTTATTACAGCTAACCTTTGGGAGTGTGGTAGAGGATCGCGGGGTGCAATAAAATTAAAATAATATTACAGAAAAATAAATTACATTCTATTACGTAGATACTTAAATAATACATACTTTATATACATATATATATATTATATATTCGGGTTAACGATTATGTAAGAATACATAAACATATATGCCTTAGAGATACAACATAGAACAATTAAAATATAACTTACACACAAATAAACTAATAAACAAGCCTGCCTGATGACAAGCGGAAGTTTGTTCCATTCACGAGCAGCGGAAACAGTGAAGGAATCTGAATATCTACAGAAAGTGTGAGAAGGGATTTTGATACACTGGTTGTTAGAAGCAGAGCGAAGAAGAAGGTTGTGACTATCTTTAAGAAACTGGAAACGAGCATACGATATTGAGAAACATGGTCATACTTACACAAGCCGAATTAGCAAATGATACATAAGGTTAAATTTGCACCCCACATATTATACTGTCTCACTCTCCCAAAGGTTAGCTGGTAGAAAAAGCCGAAATGGCTTTAAGTTCGCCTTTGTATATACTTTTAAGTTAAAGTGCAATAAAGTATTTTAATAATAATAAAAAAAAAAAATACATAATTTGAGCAGACGATCGAGTTTATTCAGTAGCTCGTCGGTGATGGCAGGATAGCAAATATCTGCATAGTCAATCAAATCAAATCAAATCAAAATATTTATTTCCATAGGTTATCTTGTAACAACTTGGATATTGTCAACACTAAAATAATATAAAACAAAAACATACAAAATATATAAACAAACATAAGTTAGGTAATCATGGTTGGACCGTAACGGGTAAACAATCCAGATCTATGTGTGTTATAATAGCATTATTGTCATGAGCAGGGTAATTGTAACTTAATAACTACTTAATATAAGATCGTGGCTGTAAATAGGCCGTGTCAACTAAATATAAATTCGTGGCTGTAAAAGGGCCGAGTCGGCTTACAATCTAACAATAATAATAAATATCAAATCTTAATACTAGTTCGTGGCTGTATACGGGCCGTGTCACCTTACAATGTAAATAATAATAATATGTCAATTAAGCATATATTCGTAGCTGTAAAGCTGTAAATAATTGGAATAAGGAGGGAACTGACCAACATGTAACACATGAATAAAACTGTTCTAATACATTTATCTGATGCATACAAAGAGTAAATCTACGATAAATAAAGCGCCTAATCTTATAATTTCGTAATGTAGATACATAGGATTTCGTTACAATATAAGGTGACAATTATTTTTCGTAATCTACATGTATTTTGAGCTTTAGACGTAAAGGTCTGTCTAGAACTTGTTTTCATTTTCATTCATTACAGCCCCTAGAACACAGCGTCCTAGACCTCCACTGCTGGAGATGGGCCTTCCGGAACTGGAGAATTTGGCCTACACTCGCCATGCTGGCCAGACGGCTTGGCAAGGATATGATGACATTTTTTTATGACAATTTATTAACGATTCCACAAGTTGGCATCAGTGGAACCGGGACCGACGGCTTAACGTGCTCTCAGAGGCACGGGAACGGTGGTTCTGTAAATCTATGACAAATGTACGTAAGAAAAGTGTATTTCTCATTGGTACATGCCGGGGAGGTTTAAACCGACCTTTGTAGGATTTAAGGAACGCGTTCTTACAACCGAGCCACCACCGCGTCTAGAACGTGTTTTGCATATCTGTAATCCGTTTTATGTTAGCAAAAGGCTTAGTTGCATGTTAAAAGCTGATCCTCAGCTTAACCCAGAGAATTCTAGTCTGAGGATCAGAGTTCCTCCAAAAAATGATGTAAACAATTTTTGGGAACAAATAAACGTTTTTGTATTAAAAAAAAAAAAAAAATGAAGTAAATCTTTAAGTTACCGAAACTGGTGCCGTATTGTAATGCTTGTATGTACATTGTAAACAAATGAATATGATTAATACAAATTTTGTAGTGGAAATGAAAGCATTTTTTTTTTTGCATCATCAAGTAAAGCGAACTACTGCATTTTGCCATAAAATAGCGACCATACGCTTTGCCGACCGCATCATTCCACGCAGTAATAAAAATAGTTTGTTTAACTTTTTTATGTATTTGGTCTGAAGTTAACGAGAAAAGAAACATAAGTTACAAACATATTTCTTGCATTTTATTAAGGTGCTGCGACCTTTACTATAACTATCTGTGTGATCTTTAATGCCTTGTAAATATTGCGTAAATATTTAATAAAAAACTACTTATATAACAAAACTGCCTCCGTGGTCTAGCGGTTAAGTCCGTGGATTTAGACTCGGAGGTACCGGGTTCAATTCCTGGTCGGGACACAAAAATATTTATTAATGTAAATAAATACATTTAATTTATTTGTGATATTCCTCAAGCTTGCCACTTGTCATGATTGGCGTATAGTAAAGTTGGCTAAATGTGAATCCGATTATTTATAAGCGTGGTTTCTGACCACCCCGAAAGGGAAACGGTCGTGATGATACTTTACTTTTTTACTTTTACGTGGACGTATTATTATTATTTTTTTTTGTTTAATAAATATTTATTACAACAAAATCTAAATTGAACCTAAAAAAAAAAACATTGAAAAAAAAAATTTAATACTTACAAAATTAAAATTACGTATTAAATTGGAGAGTGTTCTCAAAGTTTTTCTCTAAGCGTGTTGTTGCGGGATTTTTATAACATGCAAGCAACTTCAAAAACTAATAACACAACTCGACTCACCTCAGCTAAGTTTTCTTTCATATTTTAACAGTTTAATATGTTAAAAAGAGCGAAATCTCCTTCCTTGAGCATCTTACAAATGTATATTTATTCAAATAAAACTAATTATAAATGTGTGGCGATCTTAAATGCCATAACTACCTAAAACAGAATATTTCGATTATAATTCAACGAGGAAATGCGGCGAGCGTTTTAGGTCCCTGGTGGTAAGCCCTTAGTTTATTTTGTAATTAGAATAGTTTTAATTTCATAGGTATTTTTAGTTTAGTTTTATTTATAATTAGTTTTTTAATATTTTTAAAAGCATTTATTCGAAAAAAATATTTACATAATATAAAATTAATATTAATACTAAGGATAGGGATATACTCGTAACTCCCGTCCGCGTGGAATGGTGGCAAGAACGCTGGCTGCATTTCCCCGCTGATTTTTTTAAGTTTAAAGTTTATGTTTTTTAATCCTTTTTATTTAATTAATAAACATACAGTTTTAAATTGTAATCAAACTTTGATATATATAGAAACGTAGGTATTATTATAAATTAATGATCCTGCAGAGGCAGGCGATTTGGATAGTGGACGACATTACAATGTCTACATCTGTCGAATCACTGCAGTTTCGCCGAGATTTGATTCTACAATGTTCTATACTAAGGTGAATGTTCGCAAGAGCTCCACAACCTTATATCCCTTGATCTCTATTCTGCAACCGAACCACACGGCCAAAATATGCACCCCCATACTGTAACCACTCTACGCGTACATTTGGAAGGAATTTCATAGAAGTGGAATACAATTTTAGATCGCTATTTAAAAATCTATCTATTCGCATTTCATTTCCCAACAAAATTTGTAAGTATATTATTATTATGTATGTATGTATGTGTAAGTTTATAAATTAGTATTTAGTTTATGATATATATATTTGTATGTGTGTATGTAAGTATATGTAGTTGTATGTATGTGGCTAGTTATTAAATAATACTTTTGATATTTATATTTAATATTTCAGCACCTACTTTCCAGTAAATTGTTTAAAGTTGTTTGTGCAATAAAGTATTAAATAAATGCTCTCCCAATTAGTATGTTATCCCATTCCTATAACCAGTCCTTCTAGCAAATTGTGAAAAAGCAACTTAAAAGGACGGCATAATGGTAGGGACTGATGTCAGTCGTAAGTGGCTGCCGTCAGTTGCTTCTATTCTTGCACTTCGCTTACAACTTACTATCAGGAAGACGCGATGTCACATGTCTTGCTCAGTATGTAAGCGATGGTGGGTCGGTTGTAAGAACGCTTTCTTTTAACCCAAAAGGTTAGGCTTCGAACCCGGGCATCAACCAATGCTACATACACTTTTCTTCGTACATTTGTCATAGATTTACAACACTACTGTTCCCGTGCATCGGAGAGCTCGTTAACTTGTGACATAGTTAATAAAATATCATATGAATTTGTTATTATCATATTTATATGAATTTATTTATTTTAAAAACTTTATTGCACATAGTACAAAGGCGGACTTAATGCCCGAAGACATTCTCTGACAGCCAAACCTTAGGGACAAATTTGAACAATTATAGGTGCAATCATAGAAATAATAATAATACCATAATTATAAAAGTTAATTTAATAGGATTAATATATACTTACATCATATATCTTCATATATATCATAATATCAATATACTAAATACTAATAACACACATTTTTATACATAAACATACATATATACTACTTACTAACGCTGTTGCTTGCCGTATGATGACAGGAAGATCGTTCCATAAATTAGTAGCAACTACTACGAAAGAGTTGGAGACAAATGCAGTGTGATGTGAGGGAACAGATAAAAGGGAGTTGTGAGAAGAGCGAAAAGATTTGTCAATATATTTACAAATTCTATATAATATATTTATGAATGAAATGAAAATATTTATTTGTATGAAATATGGTATGAAAATACAGGTGGTTGGTAAGTTTTGGCTCGTTTTCGCCATTTATGGCATACAAAAATTTATTTTAAAAACTAAACTTAAATCTAACATAAATATTACACAAAAAATAATAATGAAGAAATAAGACACAAAAAATAATAATAAAGAAATAAAACACAAAATAACCCAAATAATATTAAATAAAAAATACTATTTTGCTCTTATATGAGCTTGTCGCAGTTCAGGTAGTCCTTGGTCGCGTAACAACATTTCTGGACCAGTAAATTTTTAACCCTAATTTTAAATAATTTCGTAGGTAGTTCCCTAATATCCAGTGGTAGTTCTTCTGCTGTGCCAGCTACTTTTACTAACTGGTGGAACTAGCCTACTGGGATACCTGGTATTAAACTTACATGTTTATTTTATTTTATTTAAATACTTTATTGCACTTAAAAACCTAGTACATAGGCGAGCTATAACGCCATAAGGCATTCTTCACCAGCTAACCTTGGGGATCATGTAAGGTGATGGGCAGGATAAAGAAAAATATTAAAATAGCTTAAATTAGTAAATAAACATAATTACGCATTTATTAAATATACATACATACAATATAAAAAAAACAACACACATACATACTATATAATACATACATACCTAAACATACACTATAAATAAATAGATATATATATATATAAATAAAAAGTCAAACAACAAATTCGAGAGACATACATGTTTCACTCAATGTTTTAAACAAAATTATATATGGTGGATGCTGAAAAAGGGGCGGCTGATGCCTTGGGGTCTATGTCAAAGTCAAAGTCAAAATATCTTTATTCACGTAAACCTATTACAGGCATTTATGAAACGTCATTAATTTAATTATTTAGAATGATTCTACTCCTGCTAGTAGAAGACTAAGCAGCAAAGTGGTCCAATAAGTAAGCTGTTAGCAGAAGACCAGCAGCTTAGCAAATTCCAGTGACCTGTTAATGTTAAATCTGACTGAGAAAGGAATCTGCAAGGAAAACTCAGCTATATCAGATTTACAAAAAAAAACATATACAAAACTGCACCACAACGATCAATTAATAACCTTTTAAATTAAGTTATCAGTACCTATGAGAATACAATACCTGGTACAGCAGTAACCCACCAGGCAAGTCAGAATTAAGGTAGACTACATGCCTATGTGCAACCCGAAAGTCGACAAAACGCAAAAACCTCTGTTAATTTAAGAACAATAAATTGAACGTGTTCGGCAGAGGTCCCAGGCCCCCACAGCATGTGCCAGCCATCCCCCTGCTCAACCAGGCCCTTAGGGTGCGGACCGGGACCCGATGTTTGGGACAATAAGCAATGGCGGCTGAGACAGCAAATCCGCCATTGCTTATTGTTTAAATAAAATATACGTAGTGGTCGAATAGAGTAGGTAGACTGAGAATAAAGTTATCTAACAAATTTGTCAAATCAACGTCTAAACGCGAGGTTTTAAAGCGATATTACTCCAAGAATATAGCTATGATTGATGTTTAAAAAATCGCTATTTAATTGCCGCTTAGCACTTTGTATGGATTTCGTAGCGCCTCTCGCGTCATGTTGTGCTGTTTAATGACATAATTTATGACACACGTCGACAGTTAATGACAAATCTAGTTTAGGAGCTTCTCTCTTCGTGCTGATGCTGTATGACATCTATAGACCGGGAGTTAATCAAATATAAAAATATTTATTGTATATTGGCGCTTAGATTTTCCGCCAAATTATAAATATTTAAAATTACACTTGCATTTTAAATTCAAACAGCAGTCAACAACAGACAAAAGACAGTCACGTGTTAATTTTTTTTTAGGTGACTTCCGAGGTCGTCTGACAAGAGGGGTTACTTCTGCCACTTGGGAGGTCACGTAAGAACTAAAAAGACGCGTCGACCCGACGTGTTTGGGCTATCATGTCGCGAACTCCAAGAACAGCATCAAACTCTGCAACATCTGGAATTTGATGATAACCTCATATTAACTCGTAAGAAAGAAAGATATATATCAGACTTGGCTTGTAATGAGTGTAGCCCCTCATTCATCATGACATGATGTCAATGATGATGACGCGTTCTGTACCACAGAACATTCAACGTCAGCGCTTTAAATCTCTAAAATATAATCCGACTAATTGATATTCTCGTTAGTTTCGTATTACACATATATTAATTTAAGTTGATTGGATTTACCCTATTTTTAACTTGTCATTTTAAGCACTTTATTTCGCTTTGAAAATCGTTCGACTTGGCGTTGCTTTATGGTTTTAATACAATGGGGTGTATCAGGCAAAGCTTTTTGTAGATGTCGCTAGCGGCACTGGTACCTTGTTTACACCTATGACTGATCATTTTTTAATGTTTTTATTTTTATAAAAAAAAATATGAATTTTAACTTAACGTTACCTACTTTAAGGACGAATTAGGAAAGCGAACACCGTGTTTAAAAAGAAAAAACGTTTATTTAATAGAACGGCAATTTTGAGATCACCAAATCTTTGATTTCGCTTGGAAATCTCGATTTGTACACTTAATAGCTGCTCACTTCGGTAAAATATCCAGAAAATAATAAATTTCGTAAGTATAAAGTTTTCTATGCAACTGACAGTTCTATTAGGTACCATCTATCTTGCGCCATCTATCGTGATAAAAAGTTAGTGATACACCCCATTTAAGCAAAATTCAGTAAAAAACAGGTTTTGATTTGTTTTGCTTTTAAATGAAACACGGCAATATTAGAAGTTGGTTGATGTAAATAATTTATAGGTTCTATTGGCACGGTATTTTTCGTTGTAGGTCTATGGATTTGAGGCTGAATGTTTTGGTTTTATGATTGACGCTAATTGCTTGTCTCGGTTAATGACTTTTTAGAGGATTTCGTTGTAAGAGCTTTTAGCTCGTTAGATAACATTGTAAAAGCGAAATACCCTTCCACGTGGCCTGGAGATAAAGTAGAAATTTCTCACCGTATGATAACTTCTAATAGACATTTTTCTCGACTTTACAACATCGACGAGCTCATGCTCATGTGGATCTGTTCCTTTAAATAATATTTATTTATTTATTTTATTTAAAAACTTTTTGCACTATGTACACGGACGGACCTAATGCCGCTAGACATTCTTACTCGGTCAACCTTAGAGACATTACGAACATGGAATGTGGGAGGTAGGTCAAATATTTAAAAAGGAAAATAGATAATTAAAATTCTACTAAATCTAAATCTGATAGTAATATAAAACATAAATATATATAATAATACTAAATTCAAATAAATAATAATACATACATACATAATCAAATTATACTTTACTTTTTTTAAATTATTTATATTTTATTTCTTTAAAACTAGCTGCCTGACCCGGCTATGCCCGTGTGATATAGAGGTAAGCAAAACCTTCAGGTGTCCATAGCTTTACATATCATGTTTAGGCTGGGTCTTACCAAAATGAAGTATCTATAATTTTAACAGTTAAAGTTAAAAATGGCGTCGGGATATACGAGAATCGTCAAGACTGACCTACAATATAAAACTAGTACATATGATGCTATTTTTAACTTTAATCGTATTTTGAAATCTTATACTCAATATCCATACCTGAATTTCGATGATAATAACTGTAAAATTCATTCATAATTAGTTTAGTAATATAGTGAAGGAATTAAACAAACCAAGAGAGATATATGGCTATATATACAAATTACTTGTACATATAAATATATTTAATTAATATTTAATTTATTTATGATATTTCTCGAGTTTGGTACACTGGAGACATCGACGAGCTTGCCACTTGTCATGATTGGCCTATAGTAAAGTTAGCTAAATGTGAATCCGCTTATTTATAAGCGTGATATCTAACCACCCCGAAAGGGAAACAGTCGTAATGATACTTTACTTTATATACAAATTAAATATATAAAAACATAACTTGTTTTATTGAAACAGTTGATAGTGTTGCTTATAAGGATACAATTCAGGGAAGTAATATCACATGGAGAACATAATAAATATCGTAACACAATACCAATTTAAGCTGCGGTCCGAAAACTTTGGAAAGCTTCCAAAAGTTATTATTCCTAGTAACTGGCAAAATGGTAATCTGAAGGATCTGTGCAACAAGAAATAAAACCGGCCTGTTAATTGAATTTATTTTGCTATTCGTGAATATTTCGATTTATATGCAAAACACAATTTTTCGGCAGAAATATTGAGGCTTTTAAAATATATTTTGAAAGATTTAATTTCAAGTTAGGCGATATTTATTTATTATAAACTTTATTGCACAAATTACAAAGGCGGACCTAATGCCGCTAGACATTCTATACTGGTCAAAACTTTGGGACAACTAAAGCAGTTACGACAAGATAAGGCAGGTGCTATCAAAACTAATAGAAAATATTAGACTTCAATAAATACTAGTGAATAAATACTTATTTACATACTAATAGTAGGCATCTTTAGATCTCTTGCAATTACAGAATTTCGCTTGAACCACGGCGCTCCGGATAGCACCCTACAGCCCTATTCTCTTACTTAAGCGCAAACGTTATATAATGGTTTTTTTTTACATCAGGAAATCCCTACCGGATACCCCCCCCCCCCCCCCCCCCAAGTCGGGGGACAAGGGGGAGGTTATGTCGGGCTCGCACCGACTAAAACCTGATGGTGTTCCTCAAGACGCCTCGTGTTGAATGGCGGACGGCGGGGAGCAATATGCAAACGACCACCGCCCGCCGGCGTCGCCCGCTAGTGTGCGGGCGCCTTCTTGGCGAGGAGGGAGAGAGAGAGCGAGTCTCCTACTTCGCCTTCAGAGAGGCGCGCGGGAACAACCGCACGCGCCGTCTCGTGGGGCCCTATGTGAGCGATGTCACCCCCGCGACACCACTCGGGCCCCTCAGGTGGGCAGGAGGTCTTCCCGCTCCCTTCCGCCGCCTCCTTCTGGAGCATGGCTCTTAACTATACTCGTATATTTATCACGCTATTAAAGTTGATATTTGCACGGCCGCTGTCAAGGTCGAGCGCTTGTATTTATTTTTATTTATTTAAATACTTTATTGCACTTAGAAACCTAGTACATAGGCGAGCCATAACGCCATAAGGCATTCTTCACCAGCTAACCTTGGGGATCATGTAAGGTGATGGGCAGGATGAAGAAAGATATTAAAATAGCTTAAATTTGTAAATAGCGCTTATAGACTTAAGAATTCAATAATATTTTGTAATTATGACGCAATCTCTGACGTAAATAATTAAATCGACTAATAACGTTTCAATTTATTTCAATTTCAATTTATTTATTAACCATAAGATACATTAAGTACACTCGGTTTTGTCACTTATACATATTATTGTTTACCAATCATGGCAGGATAGCAGAAGTATACCATTAAGTAAAATTATATAATAAAATAATTATTATTATTTTAGTAAAGAAAAAAAAAACTACAAAATAAATAATCAAATTAAATTTTAAAAACTAAGTTTGCGACTAAGTAACAGAATGTTCTGCTGACTCTA
Organism: Tinea semifulvella; assembly: GCA_910589645.1. Taxonomy (NCBI): domain Eukaryota; kingdom Metazoa; phylum Arthropoda; class Insecta; order Lepidoptera; family Tineidae; genus Tinea; species Tinea semifulvella. The sequence goes on from OU342604.1 coordinate 7,133,360, forward strand.
GATCTTGTCCCTGATGGTTTTGGCCAAGGTAATGCTAAACATTGAATAGGCATACCTATCTCAAAGATTAGGCTGGTTTGTTACAAAACATAATCTCTGTAATTTTAGCTATTAAAGTTATAAATGTCGGCTGGCTTTAAAATTAAAACTCATCTTTTGTTTGTACCTTAGACTTCCTACCATCATCATCATCTTTAGAGCCCCTAGAACACAGCGTCCTAGACCTTCACTGCTGGAGATGGGCCTTCCAGAACATACATCTGGAGAATTTGGCCTACACTCGCCACGCTGGCCAGACTTCAATGAAATTTAGCTCTACTAACACATTTTATAGTCATATTTATGTGTATTTATTATTATTAATATGTTAATAATAAAAATTAATAGAATAAATAAAATGCGTTTATTTCGGAATAGTATCCATAGGGGTTAGTAACATAGTGTTTGCTTATTCTATATTAGTAAAAAAGAGGACATTTACTTTTTATATTTGCCTTGCCCTCCTGAGGCACTGGGCACATACATGTGAGTATGTACCCAGTGCCCCATGATAGAGCAATCTGGCTTCTCACTAACTGCCCTCAAGATTATGTTGCCGCTCCCTCGTACTCTGTGCATCAACGACGCGACTCGTTTCCGCAATACTGATATAATAATAATATAATAGATAAAGGAAAAAAAAATCATTATTTTAATTCGCTTAATTGTTAAGTGAGTCTTAAACATATTATTTATATTTATATTAGTTTATACGTCTATTCTATTATTGTCTGTCTGTCCCGATATGCGTTTCCTCTGATAAAAGTGTACTCAGCTGTCCAAGTTAAAAAACTAGCATCTAAATTTGCAAATAAAATAATGATCATTACTTTATACTTGTATAAATTTATGTATCACAAACTCACTATCCGTTTAGTTTTTTTTAATACTGAGCTTGACTTTGACATCGCGTCTACCTGATGGTAAGCTGTACGCGAGGTGAAAGAATAGAAGCAACTGACTTTAGCGACTGACGACCAACACTTTCAACACTTCACTTGAAGGACTTCAGGCTAAAGAAATGAGGAAACACACTGGTTTTATTTGGAATGGCTTCAAAACTTAGCTTTACGTAGTAAAAGTTGGTGCGAGAAGAATTCCAGCAAAATATTTGCACAATTTACTCGATGAAGCTTTGCCCGAGCCAAACAGTTCTGCCGTCAGTACATTGATAGAACGAGCTTCCAAAACGGATTAGCGGTATCAGACAGTATTTAGTTGGGTAGGGAAATGATCAGAATAGTGGATGGTCACTAATGGTGAGCGTGGTATTACGCAATAATAATGGTTGCTACCCAACTTTAAATCGTTATAGATCCTAAATGCCCACTCAAAATAATAAATGAGTAAAATGATACATACATATTTGTTGATACCCCACTCAATATAGTTCGTCGACTTATTTTTTCACAATATGGCGTCTGGTTGTTGCCTTACCGAGATTAATGTCATATCTTCAGTAAAACTCGCATGATTAAGACTTATCGATTAACATGAAAACTATCAAAAACGACTCACGCGTTTGATCTCCAGTGTGCCACAAAGGAATAAACACACATATCATCATTATCATTACAGCCCCTCCAAACACAGAGTCCTAGATTGTCGGAAATGAGCCTTCCAGGAAATTCTGGAGAATTTGGCCTACACTCCCTACGGGTTGGGGAGGTACAAACATTCATACTCGTACATAGGCTGTTAAACACAACACTTCTTAGCGTCGCGCAGTCACGGTAAAAAGAAGGGATTTCCTTTTTAAACCAGCCCACAATCGAACGCAAACGCGAAACACCATTCCTCTCCTCTCTTTTCCACACTCGATTCGGATTCGGCACCAGCACGGCGAATAAGTCTACTCAATATACTGTTAAAAGAATATATAATTCCGGATTCCTTCATCACATGAGTAGTTTTATTTTATATGTATTATTGTATATATATATATAAAATATTTAACCAATTTACGTATTTGTATATGTAATAGTAAGTATTATTTTTATGTATTTGTGTTATAAATTATAATTTTATATCTATTATTGCACCTACTTACCATGAAAACGGTCCTAATGTCCCATGTCCCAAAGGTTTGGCTGTCAGAGAATGCCTAGCGGCATTAAGTCCGCCTTTGTACATAGTGCAATTAAGTTTTTAAATAAATCAATAAATAAATATAATATATTTTTTTTGTAACTTCTGACTAATTTCCTTACTTAAAGGTATGAGGTATTTAATTAATACAGCCGTCTTGTTTTAGAACAGTATTTATTTGTCATTACATCCAGTGACCGTGTCCTTTGTTTAAAAATTCTGATAAATATTTTTTTGTGATTAAAAATGAATGAATTAGGACTTGCAGTTTTGTTTTTAACGGTTACGTCTAGTTGGGGGTTTAATTTTACATATCAAAGTAAGTTTTTATATATAATTATTATACTTAATAGGTGGTAGGCAGACTGATGGTGGTAATTTGTCCAGTCCTCCGGGGCGGGGAAGTATCCACCGTTCGTGCCGATAAACCCAGTAAAGTGTATCCACACATTTCGGGATCAGGCTCGAATTGCCGGCATGTCCAGTCAAGCCGGCATAGTGTTAGGGACTGATGTCAGTCATGAGTGTCTGATTACAGTTGCTAACAATCATGGATCTCGCTCCCTACTTACCATCAGGTGGTCGTAAGGTCACATGTCGTACGGAGTACGACAGGGCGACGTAATATCGCCGAAACTGTTTACAAACGCGTTGGAAGATGTCTTTAAAATGCTGGACTGGAGAACCTGAGGCATTAAAGTCAACGGAGAATACATCTCGCACCTCCGATTCGCAGATGACATAGTCATAATGGCTAGCTCGCTGGAGGATCTTAGCAGAATGCTGAACGGTTTAAATGTGGCATCCCAGCAGGTTGGTCTCGGTATGAACTTGGACAAGACGAAAGTCATGTTCAACGAGCATGTTATAGCGAGACCAATCTGCGTGGGAAGCTACGTCACATCTTCCTATCGAACATACCACAGTGTTTGAAGACAAAAGTTTTCAACCAGTGCGTTCTTCCAGTAATGTCGTATGGTGCAGAAACGTGGACACTGACGGTAGGTCTGGTCCACAAGTTCAAGGTCGCTCAGCGAGCTATGGAGAGAGCTATGCTCGGGATTTCACTAAAAGATAAAGTCAGAAACGTTGACATCCGTCAAAGAACCAAAGTTACCGATATAGCTTTTTAAATTAGCAAGCTGAAGTGGCAATGGGCTGGACACATATGCCGCAGAACCGATGAACGATGGAGTAGACGGGTTCTGGAGTGGAGACCACGTACTGGAAGACGCAGAGTGGGACGACCCCCCGCCAGATGGACAGATGACCTGAGGAAGGTCGCTGGTGGGGGATGGATGAGGGTGGCAGAAGATCGTGTGAAGTGGCGAGCCTTGGGGGAGGCCTACGTCCAGCAGTGGAGAGACACAGGCTGATGATGATGATGATGATGAACATTATTATAGATATTATTAGAATTTAGATTTGACATTACTAATTAATTAAGGAATAAACGGCTTTTCTATTATTATTATGTAATGTGTATTCTTGAAGAATCTCGGTATTTAACCGGTTAATCTAATGATGTTTCATGCTTCTTTAACTCCAAAATTTCTAACTATACGGCAAGTATTGAGGATTATTATTATTATTATTATTAAAGTTGGCTAAATGTGAATCCGATTATTCATTTATTCATTTGATGCATTTATTCTTTTTATTTATTTCTTCTTACACACCCTCTCACAGAGACTCATACACATTCACATAACACACAGAGAGGATACACGGAATTCCTAAAATACCCACCAACAGCCCTATAATACTATTTTTTATTATTATTATTATTTATTTGTTTGTACTTGGGTAAGCTTTACAATGTTTAAATAAATTGTAATAGCTTATTATTTGTCACCTGGGAGTGAACTGACCCCTGTCATTCAGAAATATCTACGACAGGGGGTCAGAACATCCAATCTAAATTTAAAGTGTTAAAAACATATTTGTTAAATAGTGTCAATAAACGATTTTTATTTATTATTATTATTATTATTTATAAGCGTGGTAGAAAGAAGACCACCCCGAAATGGAAACGGTCGTTGCTTCACTTTCTATCTATTAAATACATAGAAATTGTAGTCGTGGTTTTATTGCTATCTTTACATGCAGCATTCGTTAGATCTATTGGCCAATATTCCGGCATTCATAGTCGTACAGACTACGAGTAGAATACAAAAAAAACGTGCAATTCGTCAGCAAAGTCAACGTTTCCAAAATTCCCAAAAAAGCCACACATTTTTCCTACCCGCCTCAAAGCGAAGCGTTTTACACAAAGGCCTAGGCACACCAAAAATAGACGTACACACGCATAGGCCATAATATAGAAATGGAGTACTCGCAGGAAATTAGGGCCAGGAAAATTTAGCCAAAGTGGGTAAACGATCCGTGTCAGTCTCAATGTCAAATCGGTTGTGTTCTACTTGAGATAATAACATGGATGTATTTATTTTATTTTTATTTATTTCAAAACTTTATTGCACAAAGCATAAAGGCGGACTTAATACCCGTAGACATTTGACATCATCCAAACCTTAGGGACAAATTTGAACAAATATAGGTGCAATGAAAGTAACAGTAATTTACAATTATAGGATAATTCAACAAATATTATATACCTACTTATATATTCTTATATATGTATTATAATATCAATATACTAAATACTAATACATACAGAAAATTGTACATAAACATACACAAATACAACTTACTAACGTGGTTTAGAGCTATTCATGAAGTGTGAATAGACCAGTTTTTTAAACGACAATCTGTTAGTTGCCTGCCTTATGTTTACTGGAAGATCATTCCATAATTTTGTTGTCAATTCCATAATGTATCGGCAACGCTTTTTGTAGATGTCGCTAGCGGCAATAGTACCATGTTTATATGTACATATGACGCAAAATTATTTAAATGTTATTTATTTTTATAAAAGTTTTTTTTTATCGATATACATATATAGGCCTATTGAATACAAAACGGACTCTAAAAACATGCTGCTTGCCACTTATACCTACCAATTTTGGGGGCCAATTCTCGAGCAATAAAAATGTCATATGCGATATTTATCTGAAATTCTGTTACAACGCATACAAAAAGACTAGTTGTACTTGATATAAATATTAATATTGAGATCTCTCGACGCTTGCTAACTCGCGACTGTTGGTGCAACTGCATGACTTCGATTGGTTTTGTGGGAACGTTTTTATATCAGTGAAGACCTATATACATCGATGATTTTATGTTAACATTAGCTACAATAAAATACGTATTAAGAAAGCGAACAGTTGAATTAATAAAACGAAAAGTTTGAAATCACCATATCTTTGGTATCGCTTAGAAATCTCGATTTGACTAAAAGCTGTACAATGCGGCATGATATCAGGAAAAAAAACGTAATAAAAATACACGTTTTCTCTGGAACTGACAGTTATATTAGGTACGATGATTGGGAAGGCAAAGGGCCTATACAACCAAGTCTGAGGTTAACATTAAATTCCAAATGTTGCAGAATTTGTTGATTTTCTTGGTCTTTTTTTTTATAGACGGTGAATCAATAAATCATCAATGATACGCCCCCTGCCTGAAGGGCCAACGCGGGTGGGGGTCGCATGCCCGACTCATCCGAGAAGCTTCCTAGTGAAGCCCCAGGGTGCCTACGGACTAAAATCCTATAAACCGTCTCTATCTCACTGTTGGCCCTGTGTGCCTTTACAGCTAAGTCTGAGTCGTGGCTACGGAGTGAAGGCACTCGTTTTCTTGGAGTCACACGCGGCATTATAGCTCAAACACGACGGGTAATATAGGAGCTCACAGAGCGGGAAAACCGCAAAAAATAAACTGCAACCCGTTCCCCATATTTAAAGTCCAATTCATCGTTTTTTTATAATTATTCACATTGTAGCACATTATGAAACAAAACAACACCACTTTTGACTAATAATATACACAGTAAAGTAATTTTCAAAACAAAAACTTTCACTTGACATGTCCGTGCAAAATGCCACAAATATTTTTTTAGTTTAAGTTTGTACCTATAGGTTTTGAAGTCGTTTTTTTTTTTTTAAGTTCGATTATATTCGAGTATGTAATGTCTCTGATTACACCTCTGTGTCTACCTATATATCAGGTGTGCCCAGAACTTACAGCCGCTTCGTTTTACACAATAATTTATTCAAGCATTTACTGCGAGCAATAAAATTGTTAAATTATAACTCCCGAAGTAGTCAATTAAGTAATAATTAAACTCGAATCTCCTTTGAACATTCTCAACTTTAGGAACCCAATTCTCAACTCATTCTAGTTCGAAAAGTTTACAATTTAATATCAATCAAATTAAATAACTATAAATTAAACATAATAAAAAATAACTATAAAGTCTAATAGTCCCAAGAACACTGGCAACATTTCCTCTCTGAATAGCGAGACTAATCCATTGTCAGAAATAATTACCAGCCTTCTCCGTCAGCCGTTTGGACAACTCCTTGGCCAGACGCTTTATCATACTCCCATCGTCTCAACCTCATAAAGCGCAAACTTGTAACCTGTACCGAGCTTGAGGTTCTCAGCAGAAAACGCCGCACTCCCCGTGCTAGTCGAGGTTGCCTGGATGTGACATAGGGCTAATGTGTCTACACATGTCGCATCTTACACCTGAGTTTAAGTTTCCAAAGCTCAACGGTCATGCCGTCGGGTCTCTTGCCATCGCTCCGAGCAATCCCAGAGGGTGAGGGAGAGGATAGCGGGTACTCCAGCAGTGACAAGAGCCCTATGGATGATGTCGTTGAGAGCCGCGTGACAAGGAATGCAGCCGGCACTTCTAGCACAAGAAAGCCTGTGGTGTCCGAGATATTACATGGATTCTCCACACAGACACTGAACGGGAAATGACTAGGCGCTGGTGAAAATACTCCGAAATTGAGCGAAAGAAATGAAATTAGCCGCAACTTACCTTTATTCCAGGTCTCGAACTGGTGACCGAATTCCTTGGTGGTTTTGATAGCCGACGGGTCGCGAAATGGATGGTGATGATGAGGATCACAGCCGAAATTACTGCAGGTCCACGGCACAATCACAGCGAATAATTACGAATTAATTTGGGGAGCAACGATATGCTTCGAACGGCGACCGCGCTTCGACTCTTCCGACAGAGGGCGTTGTTTTCGGCGGAAACGTCATTAACAGGAAGTGCGCCAAGCATAGTCCGCTAGTTACTACTAGAGGGCGTCGAGATGATGGAACGTCATCGACGCGAAGTGCGCCGGCGCACAAAGGCGTTACCGCGAATATTCAAATCAAACGACTTAATTAACGAAATATCGAACAGACACTTGTGTGGGTAAATTTATTATTTATTAAATTACTTACAATATTAGATATTAAACAAAAAAATAAATATATTATCTTTTTTACTGTTGGCCATGTGTGCCTTTACAACTAAGTCTTAGTCGTGGCTACGAGTTCGCTGCGTAAAGCATGGGTTATGTTATTGTCTTTGACAAATATACAATACTCGAAGCTTAAATGGACATGAAAAAATGTCGTCACGACCTGATGGAAACATGCTCTAACAAGAATAAGCTCCAGTATTAAACTTTAGTAACATGAACTCGTCGAGAGACGGAGTTCAAAACGTTGAGTTTAATTTTTCAAAATTGAAGTCTTCTGGGCCCAGTTTCAGATGGCATTTTTGTTCTTTTTGCCGAACTTATAATTAAGTCGAGGAAAGTTTACAATTTTATGTTCCATTTTTTTAATTATAGATTCTAGAGGTATAAGCCCACTGCTAAAAAAATAGTTAAAACTAACACTAATTACATTACACTAGCTTTTGAACCGCGCTTTACTGGTATACTAATACGTGGCACAAAAAAGTTTTTTTTATGTAAATGACATATTTACCGGCACATATTTTTTTTTTTTTTTTTTTATTACACATATCTTTTATTCGAAGTTAATTATAGTACATTAAATATAAATTAAAAGCTACCTAAATAATAAATTAAAACAAATAAATATATTTTTTTTATTTATTTAAAACTATTATTGTACAAAGTACAAAGGCGGACTTAATTCCCGTTGACATTCTCTGACATCCAAACCTTAGGGACAAATTTGAACGAATATGACTTGACATATATTCTATAGGTATGTACTTATATAGGTTACATGTAGCCGTGGGATGACATCCCAAACCCTTAGTGTTACGTTGGCTGATTAAGTCGTTTTTAAACGCCCACGCATTAACACGTCCTCACGTTGGCCGTAGTTGAAACGTACTGTCGGAAATATCAGCACAAGATTTTTTGTGCTGATTTTTCTTCCAGCTTTCGCAGAGCCGTTACCTACAATCAAATTGATTTTTGATCAATGCTGTAAGCGCTTTTTTTTACTTTATTTCGCCTTGAAAGATGTTCGACTTTCGTTTTTGCAAAAATCTCAAAAAAAGCGAGTTTCGCTTTGCCTTCCAGTCGACCACGGCATGCAAAGTCAACTTGCGCAGTATGGCCGTGCTCAGCAATGAAATATCGTCTTTATAAACAGATTTTTAGATCCGAAACGCGGTTGGAAGAACGCGTACCTTTAATCCTACAAAGGTCGGTTCAAACCCACCCGGCTTGTATCAATTCAATCAACACTTTTCTTACGTACATTTGTCATAGATTTACAACACCACCGTTCCCGTGCCTCGGAGAGCACGTTAAGCCGTCGGTCCCAGTTCCACTAATACCAACTTGTGGAGCCGTTAATAAATTGTCATTAAAAAAAAATGGCATCATATCCTCGCCAAGCCGTCTGGCCAGCGTGGCGAATGTAGGCCAAATTTTCCAGTTCTGGAAGGCTCATTTCCAGCAGTGGAGGTCTGGGACGCTGTGTTCTAGGGGCTGTAATGAAAAATAAATGTAAAAAATATCCGAAACAAGAGTTTTATTTACATAAGTATCTCTTGTTTCAGTGGCTGCAAAGTGCAAGGAGCATGTGTGTCAACGTGGACCATTCTACGACACGTTCTATCGGATCAACCGTGAAGAAGTTAAATTCAGCCCGGGCGTCGACTTTGAAATGCTTATAGCAATACTTGCCCCGAGCAATGGACATATCCTGCTCTCTTCCAGGCCAAATCCAACGGCAAACAGTCCCGTTTATGAAATTGGTTTGATTTTTATGTTTTTTATTCAACGTTATCCAATAAAAACATCATTTTGGAACTTTAAATAATATTTGCTTATAAATAATGTATTTCTTATACTATATCTTAATATTATTCTACGTGAACATTGTCACTTGTTATATAAAAAAGTATATAAATAAATATATAATAAACGTTAATATAAAATACACCAGAAATAACTATAGGTACTACTCAAATTATATACCTACCTATAGATTTATAAATTTAATAATAGTTATAAAATAAATATGGTGGAATATAATATAATATAGTATTATAAAAAAAGTAATATACTTATAGTTTCCGTAACACAAGCCTCGTAGCTTATTTAAAACTTTTTATTTAAAACTTTATTGCACATAAATTACAAAGGCGTGACATAATGTCGCTTGACATTCTCTGCCTGTCAGACCTTCGGGACAACGAGAACATTTATGTGAGGTAGGTGCAATATATCAATTAAAATTAAATATATTAAAAATATACGTCTATAAAATATTATTTATTGCTTATAATAAATATTTAATAATAAAATTACATACGAATTCATACACACATACATATATAAACTACATAAATAAGTTATACTATTTATATACTACATAAACATAAATTTAGCCTAACTTACCAAGGTAACTAGATGGCGCTGTGTGACCTGTCTGGAATTATGTATTTATTATTATTATTATTATATAATATGGATATAATATAAAAATTGTATAATGCATGGTATGATAAATTAATTTAATAAATAATAAAACAAAATTAATATTGAGGCATATCATTTATACTCGTAAATAATAAAATGTAACCGAGGAAGAAACTGATCCTCAGCTTAACCCAGAGAATTCTGGTCTGGGGATCAGAGTTCCTCCAAAAGAATTATGTAAACAATTTTTGTGAACAAATAAACGTTTTTGTGATTGTATATTATTACATTTTATGTTAACCTATTATGTATTATGTTTAAAGTTTTACTGTATAACTGTTTTTTGAACTTAAAAAATATAAAAAAATAAGGTTCGATTCTTCATCGAGAATTCAAAAAAGTTTAGTATTTTAAGGCCGACCAAAATGATTACGCTAAATTGCATTCTAAATCTATGGGTAATGCCAGACATAACACAGTTTCTTATTTTATTCTGTGACACCGCTACAGCTTATTGGTAACGCCCAAGGATAGAAGCTCTAATAAAGTTTTATTTATAATATATAATATAATATTACGATGGTTCGGGCATGTTGAAAGGATGAGCGATGAAAGATTGACGAACCAGATATATAATGCGAAAGTTGTAGGTAAAAGAGGCCCTGGCAGACCGAGACTCACATATCACGATCAAATAAATAAAACACTGACTGAAGGTGCATTAAAAAGTCTTCGTAACCAAAGGGCATGTATGAAGAGGTTAATGAATGTCGACGAAGCGAAAGAAGTATGTCGTGATCGTGTCAAATGGCGCTCAATTGTCTCTGCCTACCCCGCAAGGGATCTGGCGTGAAGATATGTATGTATGTATGTAATATTTGGGGAACTGGAACAATTGAGCCAATTATGCGAGATGCAACTTTTAGTCAGCCCGCACTTGTGGGAGACTTAATGCTTCACGGAGTATGGGAACCAGCGAGGAAAGCGTTTTTTGATGTTCGCATTGTTAATGCTGACGCAACCTCGTACGGAGCCCGTACCTGGGGAAGCATCTCCCAAACCCATTCACACGAGAAACACCGTAAATACGACAGGGCAGCAGAAGATCTCAGAGCTTCATTTACGCCGTTGGTTATCTCGTGTGATGGCTCATTGGGTGCTGAGTACGCGGCTTTTGTCAAAAAGACCGCTTCACGGCTTTCTGAAAAATAGCAGAAGCCATTCTCACAAGTTGCAGGCTGGCTAAAAACAAAAATACAAATTTCTGTAATAAGGGCTATAAGCTTAAGGATCAGAGGAACCAGAAAGCGAGTGAGATGGATAGGATGTGAGGATGGAGCAGGTATATTTGAAGGAACGAATGAATGATTGAATGTGAATGAATGTTAGATGATTTTATATATTTAGTTTTATGTTTTTTTTAGTTATTATTGTTATTTTGTTTAAATAAATATAATATTCTTGTTTTTAATATTTAAAAAATATATATAATATTTAAATATTAAAATTTTATATTTAGTAACTGCCTCCGTGGTCTAGCGGTTAAGATTTAGACTCGGAGGTACCGGGTTCAATTCCTGGTCGGACAACAAAATATTTATTAATGTAAATAAATACATTCAAATAGTATTTAATTTATTTGTCATATTTCTCGAGTTTGGTACGCTGCACTGGAGACATCGACGAGCTTGCCGCTTGTCATGATCGGCCTATGGTAAATGGTTTCTGATCACCCCGAAAGGCAAACGGTCGTGATGATACTGATGATACTAAGTATTTTTTCTAATAACTTATAAAAGTATAGCTCACCTCGATACTTGACGTCGCATCAGACTGAAAAATTCTCATTAATACATTTGAACATCATTATAGGATTAAAGGTGAACTAGCTGCATAAACCTATAGTCACATCTAAGTAATCTCTCGGAACTTGAAAAAAAGTTATCCTCATTGAACTTACCGTTCCGTGGGTATCAAATATTCCAAAAGACCAAAACATGAAGTAGAATTAAAGTTATGATCTCACAGAAGAAATAATCAGGAACGGATTCAAGACTTTACGCAGTGGAAGTTGGTGCGATAGGAGTTCTAGCAAAATCTTTGGACCACATACTAAAAGAATTGAGGCTAAGCAGTTTTGCCGTTATTACATTTATGTAACAAGCTTCCAAAACGGCATTAACGTAGGTAATATAAGAAACCATAGCTAATATAAGCAACTTAAAATTTATTTGCCTCCGTGGTCTGGTAGTTAAGACCGTAGATTTAGATGAAGTGGTATCAGGATTCCTAGTCTGAAAACAATAATTAATTTAATTTATTTATGATATTTCTTGAGTCTTAATTAATGATGCTTATAATGATTGGCCTATAATAAATAATAAATAAATATTTCCAGACAGGTCACACAGCGCCATCTAGTTTCCGTAGTAAGCTGCGAGGCTTGTGTTACGGAAAGTAGATGGTTGATAAACTACATATTATACTTTTTTTTTTGTAAATATATACATATACCCAGACCGAGACAAATTATACAATGTACAACTTGCCCCCAGTGGGAATCGAACCCACGACCTCCCGAGTTCACGGCAACGTTTGTTACCACGGAGGCGGTCACAATAGTAAAGGTAGCTAAATGTTAATCGGATTTTTAAAAGTGTGGTCTTTCCTAGCCCGGTAGGGATACGGTCGTGATGATCGACCATAACCACTATGCCAAGTAGTTAGTAGAATTCACAATTTATGACTTGTCGACTATTCTGTGTGTAACAATGCGAATATATCGTTGTGGGTGAATAATAAAGCATCTCCTTTACAAATTCCAGTAGTCGGCGGTGGCACTAACAAATTTACAGAGATACGCAGAAACAAAGGGAAAAATGCTAAAATGTCAGCGAAAACCATCGACATCCTGTCACCGATACATTTCACGCCGTTCGTCATTCGCATCACTGACGGTAAGAGTTAACACGATTTAAAGCTAAACACGCTGGAATAGTATTTTTCACATTTTGCTTGGTTGTAGTTGTAGTTTAATCAAACCTTCCACTTCCCTGTCCTTATCATCATCTACTGATTGTTTTTTTTTATATTGTACACAACATCATCTCCACTACTGTAGCCCGTTCCAAAACATATATCTGAAGAATTTGGCCTACTCTCACCACGCTGGCCAGGCGGCTTGGCGAGGATAACGCGCATATCTAATTGGTAACTCATACGCGAGGTACAAGAATAGGATTAACTGACGCCAGCTTAAAGGATACAGGGTTATTTATTTATTTATTTATTTATTTAAAACTTTATTGCACTATGTACAAGAGGCGGGCTTAATGCCGCTAGGCATTCTCTAGCAGCCAACCTTTGGGACAATACAGAGCATTAACGTTGAAAGGTAGGTGCAACTGGCTATATGAAACATTTACATAATAAATTAAATCGTTCTTATACAATATATATATAACTACAAATACACATACATTCAAATATTAAATAAAAATACATATACTACAAACTATATACATACATAGATATACACTACATACAACATTTACTTACATACGCTATAAGGAGCTCTTTAAGAAATGAGAGTAAACCATCTTTTTAAATAGTGTTTTGTTGGGAGCTTGGCGAATTTCAACTGGCAAGTCGTTCCACAAATTTGCTGCGACTACTGCGAATGAGTTAGCCTGAAAACTAGAGTGATGAGAAGGAATAGATAGAACAGAATTGTGGGACGAACGGAGGGATCTTTCATGAAGTGACGAGAGATAGGCAAATTTGTCCTTAAGGTATTTCGGTGTCGCAGGCTCGTTGAGTATAGAAAAGAGTAAGCAGAGGATTCTAAGGTTAAGGTTAGAGGTTAGAGGAATGGGGGAACACACTGGCTGGGTTATTAACATATCCAGCGTTCGACAGTGGTCTCCAAAATATGTAGAGATAGTACTCGTAGTTACGGTATAGGGGTGCATAAAGACTATTTCTGTGGTTCGACTGCGGAATAAAGTAGAAGGTATAAAGTTATGAATCTCTTCAGAAAACTCTCCATGGTATACCAGTGTGTTGCTAGTGGTGTTGATCTTATTTAAAATAGTTACGTTCAAGACGATGAAGATAAATTTCTTAGCATTGTTTATATACACCGAAGAGAAGAACAGTGTCTCGGGATTGTGACAGACTACGGTCTGCTAAATACTTTATGATTTCGATATTGCCAAGTCTTAAATCCGTTTCTGATCATTTCTTCCTTGAGACCATAATCTTTGTTCTAATTGATCTTGCCTTTACTAATATTCGATTCCCATGGAACGTTAAATTCAATAAGAATAACTTTTATTTGTACTTTCTTGGCTTAAGGTCAACACCAAATAATGAAAATAGTTCAAGGTTCAAGCAGTTAAGGTGATCATAATAATAATATGCAAATAATTTTCTACCTACAAAATTATAATAAACTTTCAACCGAAATGAAACCACGAAAACTCTACCAAGTGTATATCAAACGATTCCTCTAACATTAATTCCCTCTGTTTAATGGTAATTATCACAGCATATCCCATCTGTCACTTTCCCACAGAATAAAGCAATCATTCCATTAACAGCGAACAAGTGTTTACTATAAAGCGTATAATCCAGACAACTTCAAAATAACATCAACATAACTGGAAAAAATATTCATTTACAACTAATTTCATTCACTTTCATCTCTTCTTTAACCATAGATTTTATATATACCAATATAATTGGTTCGTAACGCTTACAAAACCGGTTTTGGTAGCAAAAATACTGAGTAACGTTAAAATAATATTCTTTAAATTGAGTGTCGAGTAGGGGCTCTGATGTCTCGGCAAAAAGAACAACATCCAACTGCGTTCACATTTTAGTCCTTAAGAAATCTTCAAAGCTTACATTTTGTTATTCTCACTAATAGAAACACTTTTAGATGGAGGTTCTTTGATGTCAATTCTTTTACACAACACATCGACAATTGCTAAACTAGACAATTAAAATTATTTATTAATAAAAAAATGTTCAAAATATATGTTTGTAATAACAGAATTTAAAAAACTTTAAAATCTATCAACCGAACCACACGCACAGGTCAGTATATGCACCCACATACCGTAGTCACCATCCCTTCGCGTACCTATAAATTTGGGGACTCATACATCTGTCGCACGATAAAGATGTCTGCAAACAAACAAAACAAACGTCTCTGTGTTTCCACTTTCCTATAACTTTGAAAAAGCATCTAGTCAAGCCGGCATAGTGTTAGGGTCTGATGTCAGTCATGAGTGTCTGACTTCAGTTGCTAACATTCATGGACCTTGCGGGCCACTTACCATCAGGTGGGCCCAAGGTCATATGTCGTGCTAGTATTAAAAAAAATATATCATGTACCAACTGACTGCATATCCTATAGTTGTTTTTTTTAAATAATTTTTAGACCGACTATCTCCGGAAACTTCTAGCATTTTTTTCCTAGATTCTCAATAAAGACATTAATTGATTCTAAAAACCAAGGACCTAATGTTTCTATTGCGAAAGAAAGAAATAACTAGACAATTTATTTTGGAATGCTTGTTATATACAATACTTGTATTTTAAATATGCTTAATAGTACATTTAATATAAATTAAAAGCTACCTAAATAATAAAATTAATACTAATACAATTTATTTTTAAATTAATACTAATAATAAACAAAGGTATTTACAATGAAGTTAGCATCACCACAAAAATATATAAAAAATAACCGCTTACCACCTTAGTAGCTGTAAGTGGTGTAACTCCCTAACTCCCGAGTGCCTCATGTGTAGATTTTCTATTAATTGTTTAACCTTCATGCCCTAATGCCTCTAATCCTATAAGTATACAATTTCGACATGATACCAGTGAGCCTGTTTCCCTTTAAACAGTTTAATTACTAAAGTACAAGATGTTAATTTCGTTTTAACGCTTTTAAGCGATTTTTATTTTACCCTTTTATACGGCATTCTTAATAATCCCATAACGCCCCCTTATCTTAGTGATCGTTACGAGTACCTACGTGACTCGTACTCCCGCTCCCTTCGCTGTACTCACAACAATCAACTCTCAATTCTTCTTCACTCTTCCAGCAGATATTTAGATTCTCTTACTGTTTCTGCAGCCCACCAATAAAACAGGCTACCTTTATCTATTAGACAGGCTCCGTCTTTAATATATTCAAACATTTATTAATTACATACTTGCTCAAAAAAACAAAATTCCACATCTTGACATAGATAATTATTATATTAGTATTTATTTAATTTAAGTATTTATTATATCGTATGACATATTTACATATTGGTATGTTATTTATACCTACTATGGTATAGTTATAATTGATTTTAACTATTATTATTATTATTCTAATTTTGTACTCTGCACCCATTATAATAATGTCTCACTCTCCCAAAGGTTAGCTGGTAGAGAATACCATACGGTATTATGCTCGCCTATGTACATTATTTTATATTTTGTGTGCAATGAAGTATTATATTATTATTATTATTTTACACAAACATGGTATCAATTCGTTGCAGTAAACGTCGAGAGCAGACCGGGAAAAAATTCCCCATGTTCTCCTAACCTACCAATTCTAACAATATGTACCAGCCTGTGTTACTTAACTGTTTGATATAGGTCTGGTGAAGGCGAAGTTTTTGCTACCCTTTTCCAACCTTTACCAGCGGCTTTCTTTATATCATCAATCCATTATTATGTCCTACTAAGGCGGGCGATTCGGATAGTGGACGACATCACAGTGTCTAAAACTATTGAATCGCTTCAGCTTTGCAGGCACGTGACCTTCCTACAGTGAGTGGTCTGAAGAGCTTTACAATATTATTCTGCAACCGAACCACACGCACAGGCCTAATAAAGCACCCCGTACCGTAGTTACTACCCTACGCGTACATATAAGTTTGGAGACTTACATGTGTGAACGCTGAAGATGTGAAATGCTCTCCCAGTGAGTGTTTCCCTATTCCTATAACCTAGAGTTTTTTCATTAACTATTTTTTTGTTTTAATGTATGTATATACTATCTACTTTGAAATAAATATAGAAAAATATTTTTAATAAAAAAATTCATAATTTTATTATTCAGGTACGGTTGAATTTGCAAAACCCGACGACAGCTTGCCTATTCTTCGTTATCATGACACCGATCCACTTACGATAAACTATTTCAGCTTTGCTTCATGGCAAGGTGTAGAAGCTAAGTTCTTATATGACTGTCCATTACCAGGAAGCAATGGTACTGAAGGTAATAAACAAAGTATAAAATATTACGAAAACACAGTTCTTGAGTCTCGCAAATTAGGAAATGCTGACAGGCTTTATGGTTCTAAATTTAGGCTTCAAAAAACAAATAAAAATTTAACTCTAAACTTGTTACAGAATTAGTGTAAATTAAATTTAAAAGTTGTATTAAACAATCTAATTGCATAAGCATATTTTAAAATTAATGATAATAATAATGACAAAGATATGTGCAATATTGCCAATCTGCAAACATTGAGTTATCTTTTAATAAATATTTTTTATTTTTAAATTACTTTACAGTTATTATGTAGTGATATATTTAAAGTATCATGTGGGGGCCTGGCACCTTTGCTGAACACGTTCAATATATTGTTCTTAAACTAGCAGAGGATTTGCGATTTGTCGGCTTGTGCTGCTATACCTTGTGTTGTAATCTCATGAGTACTCATAGCTGATTTTAAAAGGTTATTTATTGATCATGGTTATGTAATTCTGTATATGTTTTATTTTGTAAATCCGTTATAGCTGAGTTTTCCTTTCTTAGTCAGATTAAATATTAATAGGTCACTGGAATCTGTTAAGCTGCCAACAGCTAACAGCTTACTCTTTAAACCACTTTGCTGCTAAGTCTTTCACTAGCAGGAGTAGAATTATTCAAAATAATTTAATTAATGACGTGTCACAAATACCTGTAATAGGTTTACGTGAATAAATATATTTTGACTTTGAATAGTAGCAATCTTGCCGTAGCATGCCATATAAAAATACATATTATATAGTTACAGGAGTAACGGTACTTTTACAGGAGAGACTCCAGATTCCAGTATAGTCGATCCAGAACTAAGCAATATAGAAAAGTTAAGAGAAATGCTTTTAAACGATCGAACACCGTCAGTGCCTCCAGATCCCGAAGTCACAGTACATCTGGACTGCGTTATCACTTCAATTAAATACAACGCATTTGATTCTAAACTGGAAACAGGAATTTCGATGACTTTGGTTAGTATGAGTTTTGGTATATTGAAAATGCATTGTTAAGTGAGGTTCGTATGTTGCCTCAATAGTCTTAATATTAAGGCTAATTTAGATGGGTTTGTTTCTGGTCCTAAATCAGAGACATTAAATATATTACAAGACAAGGCAAAAAACTAGCGGTATGAGAATTATATTCTAGACCAATCAACACAAAACAAATTAGTGTATGACAGTTATTGCCGCTTATGGTCAATGTGCACTTTTAAATTAATAATTCTGTTGTTTTACGGACATTATGTTTTCACAAGAGAATCTCGTGTCAGATTATTTTCGTAAATAAATGTCGATGGGATTAATATTTTTAGAGGTGTCAATTAAAATACACGGAACATTCTAGAAGTTATCATTAACTATTTTCAGCACTGGACTGATGAAACGCTTGCATGGAATCCGACTAAATTTAATACGTCATCGTTGTTAAAATTTAGACATGGTGAAATATGGAGACCTTACTTTATGGTTAAGAAGTATGTATTCATTTATTTTTTATTAGGTCTGTTAATAAATTATTTTCGACTTTGAAGTATCTTAAACAAAAGTGAAAGTTTGCAATATTAAAGTTAAGTGACGTATAAAAAGAAAATATTGGAGTCCTTCCCGCCATTTTGCGCAGACATGTCAACTGCAAGTTTTTTTTTTATAAATTACTTTGTGGATATTAATTAATGCATGTAATTACAGTTAATATTAGTTAGGTCTGATAGTAGGTGTCCGGAAGCAATGTCATTTATTTCATAGAAACGAGGCCGTGCACTTGTTTGGGATGCCACATGTATTGACACACTCTGTTCGTCACATGTGACATTCAGCTATAAGAAACCCGGGGCCGCTGCAGAATCATTCATCACCACTTCATCTCATTTGCAGTGGAAACTATGGCCCGGTGGTCCGAGGAGGCTCTGGCGTTCTCTCGTAAGCTTGAGGGAAAACTATGCTCGGCGATGGGTGACCCTTTGAGTAAAGAATATTTTTTTCAAAGGGTCAGTCTTGAAATTCAACGGGGGAACGCAGCGAGTGTCCTCGGCACACTACGCCCATCGGACGGTTATAATTTTAGTTTAGATTTTTTTGTTTTATTTATATATTAGTTTATTTTATTTACACAAATATAAAGTACATAATGTTCAAAATATATATATATATATATATAAATTGCCACATCTTCTTATCGGACATACCACAGTGTATGAAGACGAAAGTTTTCAACCAATATATTCTTCCAATATTGTCAAACTAAGCAGGGACGTGGACAATTACAGTTGTCATAACACAGTTGACAATTTTAAGTTCGTTTAGCGAGCTATAGAGAGAGCTATGTTCCGTATTTCTTTGATGGATAAAGTCTGAAACGTGGAAATCCGTCAGAGAACCAAAGTTACCAACAAAACCTTCAAAATTAATAAGCTGAAGTGGCAATAGGACTGGTTCTGGAGTGGAGACCACGTACAGACAGACGCAGAGTGGGATGGCCACCTGCTAGATGGACGGATGACCTGAAAAATTTCGCTCGTGGGCGCTGAATGAAGGTGGCACAAGATCGTATGAATTGGCGAGCCTTGGGGAGGCCTATATCCAGTAGTGAAGAGAAACTGCAATTGTATTATCCATTATACCTTGCCAAGGTATACATATGTAGTACTAACGTATTTAAAAATATAAATGGTGCACTATTGTCCACAGTGGGAAATATTTTGGGAAATATAATGACTCCTACTGTATCGTTTCTTAATTGTTCTTATACTGCCTGTCTCTGTTCTTTCTCTTCGAATAAATAAACAGGCTGATGATGATGATATAAATTGTAGTTTGATGAAATCGTATTGTTTTCAGTTCAATAAGTTTGGAGGCTCTCGACTCAAAGAATCCGGAACCAATTTACGTCGTCCACAGTGGAGATGCTTCTCTACATTTCCAATCTAAAATCACCACTTGGTGTGATGATAAGTCATCATATCTGAGCAGGTTTTCCATTTTAATAATATTTACTATTAAATCGACTCGTACAAACCCCACCCCGCAATAAACAAGCCTTACTCAAAACGACTGACCTTTTGGTCGGGTTAAGTGTCAAAATTACCCCCTAATGATTGGCATGATAGGTTTAACCCTGAATACATTTATTATTATTGTACATCATACAGGTTGATTAGGTTATATATATTCTCTACAACATGTGACGCCATACGCATGGTATACGAGATGTGAAGTTCAGCCAATTTACATCAGACAAATTTATATCCTGACATTTTTTTTTATTGTTCTGAGTACTTTATTATATTAAAAAAAGTTATGCCTTAAAAGAGCGGTGGTGGCTCGGTTGTAGGAACACTTTCCTTAAAATTCTAATAAGGTCGGTTCAAACCCCGGCATGTACCAATAAGAAATACACTTTTATTACGTATATTTGTTATGGATATAGAATGAAGTAGAATGGTGGATGGTGAGCGAATTATCGCACAATAAAATAAAAAGGGAAGCCTCCTTTTCTTAAACCAGCCTATTGTCGGTCGCAAGTCCGAGACGCCATTCTTCTCATCTCTTACCCACACACGATGGGCCCGGCACCCGCACGTCTTCTCTTCACTAACTATTCCCGTGCCCCGGAGAGTACGTTACAAAATTTGTCATAAAAAAGACAATCATTATTATTATTTCTTCCAGCTGTCAAACGGATACCCTCAAGGGATGCTCGAAAGTCTTAAATGTAATAACAATAACATTTTAAATATTTCTGTTAAGATAAGTTTTTTCTGTTTGATTGAAGATTGCGTTCCCGTAATCTAAATATTTATTTTGTCTAAATATTCTACAAACTAGCATATTAACATCAATAAGTCTATCTCTTTCGTATTATAAATATTTATGTGTCAACTGCCCCGGCGGTCTAGCGGTTAAGTCCGTGGATTTAGACTTGGAGGTACCGGGTTCGATTACTAGTCGGGACAGAAAAATATGTATTAATGTAAATATATTTATTTACATAATATTTAATAGA
Source organism: Tinea semifulvella (assembly GCA_910589645.1). Lineage (NCBI taxonomy): Eukaryota > Metazoa > Arthropoda > Insecta > Lepidoptera > Tineidae > Tinea > Tinea semifulvella. The sequence goes on from OU342604.1 coordinate 7,154,630, forward strand.
TTTGTGATATTTCTCGAGTTTGGTACGCTGGAGACATCGACGAGCTTGCCACTTGTCATGATTGATTGGCTTATAGTAAAGTTGGCTAAATGTGAATCCGCTTATTTATAATCTTACGGGGTGAAAGGGAAACGGTCGTGACTTTACTTTTTTACTTTACTATGTGTCATTAAAATTTTTATAATTTTGGAAATAATGCCATAACTACCTAAAACAGAATATGTCGATTATAATTCAACGAGGAAATGCGGCGAGCGTTTTAGGTACCCTCCCTGGTGGTAAGCCCTTAGTTTATTTTGTAGAATAGCTTTAATTTCATAGGTATTTTTAGTTTTAGTTTTATTTATAATTAGTTTTTTAATCAATTTTATTTTAATATTTTTGTATCTAAGTACCTACTTCGAATAAATCTTTTATTTTAATATACGTGTATAATGAAGTTAAAAATAAAAAAAAAAATTGGAACGAAATCTGATTTGATAATTAAAAATTTGTTATGTTTAAATGTAAAAAATCCGTGTTCTTTAAAAATTAGTAATTTAACTAATTACTTTATTTTTATTATTTTTTATTTAGTTTTTAAGTGACAACGCCCTTTTGCCCGCTGCTTATCTTACATAATGTAATATTTATTAATATATTTTGTGACATTTACTGACATCTAATTTAATAACGTAGGTTTAGGTAGTATAGTGACTGACAACGCTCTTTTACAGCAGCATCTACATTTAGGGAGTGTATAATTTACATAGTTTTAATTTGGTAATGACGAATGCTGTTCTTTGCACTAATGGTCGATCTTTTGCTATCCTTCCATGATATGTAAACTGTTAATAGTATAACTGACAAAACCAAGTGTACGTTATGTATCTTATGGTGAATAAATTGAATTGAATTGAATTGAACATATTAAATACAAGTTTAAACATATATACTACCTAAAAATATCATAAACACGTAGCTGGAATGAATAATTGAGTGGAGGCAGCCATTGAGGATACGGGTGTAACAAATATTCCCCTCTTTATAACGAGGCATAAAATATTCTTTCAGATGGCCCCGAGATGAGTATAGATGCTCAATCATAATAAGTCCCTGGGCGATGCATGAAAAGATCAATATGAACTTGCATTTTTCTACTACGCAAAAGGGAAATTTTGTAAGTATTTTTTTTTTAAATGTCCTCGTTCCTAATCGTATTTTTTTTTTTTTTTTAATACTTTGTGCACAAAAATTGTACATAGGCGGGCTTAATGGCCAGGCATTTTCTAACAACCAACCTTTGGGAGTGTGGAGAAACTATGCATGGGTGCAAATTTATTATTATAAACTACATACTAATAATACATATAAGAATAAATAAATACATGAATACATACATATAATTATAAAAAGCTAAAAATAAGCATACACACTAATAAACAGTAAATGATAAATTAAAATCTATTAAAATTATTTTGATGACGGTATATGTTTATTTATAATATAAGGTGAGGTACAAATTTTAATACAAAATACATACATATACGAGTATCTTCACGCCAGCTCCCTTGCGATAGTGTTTTATTTATTTGTTACAGCCCCTAGAACACAGCGTCCTGGACACCAACTGCTGGAGATGGGCCTTTCAGAACATATATCTGAAGCATTTGGCCTACACTCGCCACGCTGGCCAGACGGCTTGGCGAGGATATGATGTCAATTTATTAACGATTCCACTAGTTGGTATAAGTGGAATCGGGAACGACGGCTTAACGTGCTCTGCGAGGGCACGGGAACGGTGGTATTGTAAATCAACGACAAATGTACGTAAGAAAAGTGTATTTCTCATTGGTACTCGTACATGCCGGGGGGTTTGAACCGACCTTTGTAGGATTTAAGGAACGCGTTCTTACAACCGAGCTACAACCGCGCCTAATTACATCTCGCTATACAGAGAGGAAATGTTGCCAGCCCGATTGGATATCTCTAGAGGATAATACATTCTGCACAAGAGAGGAGACAAATTGCTTAGCATTCCATGGATACACCGTGCGGGTGCCGGATTTATCGTGTGTGAGTAAGAGATGAGAACAATGGTGTCTCGGACTTGTGACCTACAATAGGCTGGGTTACAAAGGAGGCCTCCTTTTTGTATTTTATTGCGCAACAAAACTATCACCATCCACCATTCTATTCCTCTCCCTACCCAAGCGACCTTGAATTAAATATGTACTAAATGCCTTTATTTTCAGCTTTCTCATCTTGATGATATCATAGAAAACGAATGGCAATTATTGCAAACCCAGTTTGGTATAGAAGCTATTAATGCAACAGATCAACAAGGCGTATCCAACAAAAATATGAAAATATCTCTACATTTTAGACGAAAGGCTTTACCTTATAATCTTGTTTTTTATACTCCACTAATAGGTAAGTGCAAAGGTAAATCACCACGACCGTAACACCTTTGGAATTGTCAAATATTTTTGTTTGTGTTTTCTTTGTTTATTCTCTTCTCCCGATGGATGATGAATGAGGTGATAGGGAAGGCAAAGGGTCTAGCCCATACAGCCAAGTCTGACGAAATATATCTTTTTTTTATGAGTTAATGAGGTCATCATCAAATTCCAGATGCTGCAGAATTTGATGCTTTACTTGGAGTCACTCGCGGCATTATAGCCCAAACACGTCGGGTAATATATGGGAGTCCACAGCGCGGGAAAACCGCAAAAAATAAACTGCAACTTTTGCCATATATTTAAAGTCCAATTTATCGTTTTCCATAATTATTCACATTGCAGCACATTATTAAACAAAACAACACCACTTTTGACCAATAATATCCACAGCAAATTAATTTACAAAACAAAAACTTGCACTCGACATGTCCACGCAAAATGGCGCGAAGAACTCTCTTGTGTTTTCTTTTCTCGATGGATGATGAATTAGGTGATAGGGAAGGCAAAGGGTCTAAGCATATACAGCCAAGTATAATTAATTCTCGTATATATCTTTTCATAAACCTCCAGATGTTGCAGAATTTGATGCATTTCTTGGAGTCACTTACGGCATTATCGCCCAAACACGTATAATATATTTTTTTATTTTTTATTTAATGTTTAAATTTTTTCATATATATATATATATATATATATATGATACATTTCTTGGAGTCACTTACGGCAAAAAGTGACTCCAAGAAATGCATCAAATTCTGATATAGGGTAGAAATATGTCCAGAGTTTATTTATTTATTTATTCAAGGAACAGTCAACAAAAGGTACAATCATATTTATAATATTACTAAAACTAACACATGGTTATTGCCCTTTTTATTACAGACCATTACAGCATGCATTAATCATAACGTCTTTCTAAATACATTAAAGTTATAGAAAAAAAAAAGAAATTATATAAAATTAAATTAAGTTAACCTAACTAGACCTAAAACTAAAAGGAAAATAAAAAATAAATCTTAAATTAACAATAACACCCTAACCCTATCCAAACACAACTAACAATGACTAAGCAACAATTCTGTGGCCAGTGACTCGTCAGCAAACTGGATGCTTAGCGGCTTGAAGAGCCGCCAGTACCTTACGCTTAAAAGACTGAAGGTCGTCATGAAATGAGTTTGTGAATATTAATTAAATTTCATTGTATTTTTGCAGTATTAGTGATTTTTCTTCTACTATCATTTTGGACTCAGCCACTAGTGATGTCTCGGGTTTGGTTTTATACTGGCTGCGTCACTATAATGAGCATGGGTTTGTCATACATTGAGTATTTGGTACCCACTCACACTCTGCCTTCTATCGGTAAGTTATGTGTACACCGCTCTCGCCAGATAGTAAATTACGAGAAAGTTAGTTTGTTATCCATTAAATAAATTACTTCGAATATACTTTTTTTTTATTTAATTTTTATTTTAAGTATATATTTAGTTTTTATTGTAATATAGTTTAAAATGAAATTAAAACGTATATTTATTTTCAGTAATTCTTTACGCGTGCGTATTATTTGGGAACCTGATAGCGATGTTGACTCAAGTGATTTTAATGCATCCGTTCATAGCTGAAAAATACAAGAAGTTTCCCATAGAAAACATTATCTCCAATCCTATTTTACGAAACATATGCTGTTTGAAAGAACGACCTTATAGTGGGGTACGTATGGTGCATAATTGAATATCGCTGGTTTTCAAGAATAGTGACGGAACTAAAAATTATGAGGTTTTTAATTACTTTAAAATAATGTTTGCATACAGCAAAATTCTATCAATAGAATTACATAATAGTCTTAAGTAAGAGCATATAAAATCACGCGGTATAAAAAGTTGGTTTCATTCGAATAGCCAATTGTAGGTGTAGTTCCATTGATGTATATAGATAGGCCTATTCAATGCAAAATATGCTTTATAAAATTATGTTGTAATAAACTATTGAAACATTTATGTACCTATTTCTAGTATATATAGTAGTACTTTGTATAGTAAGTAGTTAAACTCCACTACGTACTGTTTATATAGCGAAACCTATAATTGTACCATACTATTATTAAGTATTGTTACGTTGTTGGTTTCTTAACAAAAAAAAAAAAAAAAAAAAAAAAAAAAACTCACTCTGAAAACGTGCCGCTTGCCACGTGTCCCTACCAACTTTGGGAGAGCAATTTTTTGGAAATGTCGGAAATTCTGTCACAATGCATGCTATAAAGACTAGTTTCACTCGATATAAATATTAATATATAAGCGCTCTCAAAGCTTGCTCGCGACTGTTGGTGCAGCTACATGACTTCGATTAGTTTTGCGGGAACGTTTTTATATCAGTGAGGGCCTATCTATATACATCGATGTGTAGTTCACTATCGTCCGCCTCTGCAGGACGTTGAAAGCATCTGTAAGGTACTTAGCAGACCCATGATAGAGGTGAAAACAGTATTCCACGCATGACATTTGTGCTTTATTAAGCATATATCTGAGTTAGGGTGGATTAAACTTCTACGCGTTATTATTAGATTTTATTTATTCTTATGTTTAATTTAATTTTTAAAAAGTACAGTATCATCACGACCGTTTCCCTTTCGGGGTCAGAAATGGTCAGAAACCACGCTTATAAGCGGATTCACATTTAGCCAACTTTACTATAGGCCAATCATGACAAGTGCCTACAGGGCAGGTTACAGTACCAAACTCGAGAAATATGACAAATAAATTAAATATTATTTAAATGTATTTATTTGCATTAATAAATATTTTTGTGGTCCGACCAGGAATCCCGGTACCTCCGAGTCCGAGTCCTAAATCCACGGGCTTAACCGCTAGACCACGGAGGCAGTTTTTTTTATTTTTTTTATTCATTATAATATAATTAAAACTATTTATTTATTTAAACTTTATATAAAAATAAATAAAATTAAAAAATTAAAAATATTTATTAACACCAATTTTTAACATCCTATATACATAAATTACTATCTAGGAAATTATATCATTTATTTATTTATAATACATTGAGCTAGGACAGGCTAACAGAACTGTTAGTAAGTGCACTGGTTTCTGTACTAGATAACTCTGTCGAGGCACAGAAACCAGATTGATCAGGGAAGGTGTAGTTTCTTGATCCTAGTTTAGCAACACTCAAATGTGGTTGTTATATCTTATTTGTGTATTTATTTATATTTAGTTATGTACTTATATTTGCTTATTTATTTTGTTTACCTGTGATTCGTTTAATCTAATTTATGTACTTAATCTTGTTTTAACCATTATATTTTGTTTATATATATATATATATATATATATATATATATATATATATATATATAAACAAAATATAATGGTTAAAACATTTATAATAAAAAGGTAAAGAAATACAAAAGGTTAGGTCTTGCCACATATATATATATATATAAAATATTTATAATAAAAAGGTAAAGAAATACAAGATGTGGCAAGACCTAACCTTTTGTATTTCTTTACCTTTTTATTATAAATATTTTATACTTCACTATTGTTTATATTTTGACACTTACCATTTGTCAATTAAAAATAAAACAACATAATAATTTAAAATGATTTTTATTGTTCATGCAAATATAGAAGAAGACTTTTATAAAGCGTCTAGGCACATATATAATAGCCGATTGGTAAAGAAAGCTCTTCGGATCTTGTACTATAATCTATTATAGTAACTGACAACGATCTTTTACAGCAGCATCTATATTTAGGGAGTGTATAATTTACATAGTTTTAATTTGGTAATGACGATGGCTGTTCTTTGCACTAATGGTCGATCTTTTGCTATCCTTCCATGATATGTAAACTGTTAATTGTATAACTGACAAAACCAAGTGTACGTCATGTATATTTTGGTGAATACATGAATTAAATTGAATATAAGTTGTTTTTCAATTTACAGAATTCAGTACTTTACGAGACTATAGACGAACCAACACAACACGACGGAGAAGATTCTGGAATCTCCACCATTCCCAGAAGACAAGAGATGGAGTCTGACATTGTAACGTTAGGAGAGGGGGAAGAATTCGCCGATGTTATTGATAAAATTATGTTTCTTATCTACTCAATCGTCTTCGCTGTTCTTCTAGCCTTACATTATTAATTGTTACACTATAATTTAATTAAATACTCTTACTGCTTTTATAATAAAAAATAAATATAAAAATAGTAAATAATAAACTATTTTACAGATATTTTTTTTCAAATAAAAATAAAGCGTATTATAATAAACCTATTGACAATATAATATTAGTAAAACGTAGGTAACAGAGTTTTTTTTTATTATATATAACTTATATATGACTTTGTGTGGCGTATCCAAAGAAACTATAAGTCGTAAATAGGGTAAAAGTCACACGGTAAATACACCTGATGGTAATGATATATTTATTTATGTAGTTTAAGTATTATTATTTTTAAGTGATTTAATTATTATTATTATTATTTTTTTTGCCATGCCTAAACTTTGATTTCTTGTCCCGAAGGTTGATGGTAAGATGCCAAGCGGTATTACATACGCCTTTTGTATTAAACAATATTTATTTAAATAAATAAATAAGTAAGAGGTACTTCACTCCAGATGTGCGAGTATAAGTCTCCAAATTCATAAGTACGCGTAGGGATAGTGGCTACGGTATGGGGGAGCTTATTTGGGCCTGTGCGTGTGGCTCGGTTGCGGGACAGAGTAGAAGAGATAAGGTTGTAAAGTTTTTAGTACACTTACCGAAGTATAGTTCGGCAAAGCTGCAGTGATTCAAGAGTTTTAGACACTGTGGCGTAGTTCACTTTCGTCTGGCTCTGCAGGACGTTGAAAGCATCTGTAAGGTACTTAGCGACACCAAGCCAGAGGTGAAAACAGTATTCCACGCATGACATTTGTGCTTTATTAAGCATATATCTAAGTAAGGGTGGATAAAACTTCTATGCGTTATTATTCGATGTTATTTATTCTTATGTTTAATTTATTTTTTTATTTATTATAATTTAATACAAACTATTTATTTATTTAAACTTAATTGCACAAAATTCTATGACGGTCAAACCTTCGGGACAACAAGAGAAGTATATAAGGTAGGTGCAAACTAAATTACCTTAAAGAGTTTTAACGCAGATAACATATACATACTTATTAATAATTACATACTAATACTCAGGCCATGGTCAATGAGTAATAGCTTTATTTGGAATTTCCAATTTGTAAAATTTGACACACCCTCAAGTTTTTCAATATTTACATTGGATCCGCTGCTGACAATATATTGCGTTGGGTTAGGCACCTGCGGAGTCGCGGCTGAAGACATCTCGTCGCGGTCGGACATCCTTCGGATACTTTCAACAAATATTAAAGAACAACAACAATAAATATATCTAAAAACTTTTATTTACAGTTTTTACTAGCCCATAACCGATGTAAGGATGTAAATGGGCATAGCAAATTAAACTAAAGAGAAAATTATAAAGAATTACTTGTTATTCATTGAAACATAAAAAGATGAGTGACAACCTCTTGACACTACGTTTTTATCTTTTACAAATACATATATATAACCTACATAAATAAAATATTAACAATACAATATAATATATACACAATACTATACCTACTAATGATAAATCAGTGTCAAGACTAAGCTAAAACAAAAGGAGGATCATGGAAAATTACGAACCTCGGTCTTTCATGTAGTGAACATACACTAGTTTTTTTTTAATACCTGAGCGTATCGGATTTTAACTGGCAGCTGATTCCAAAGGTTAGCAGCCACAACTGCGTAGGATTTGGACACAAAGGTAGTATAATGATTGGGAATAGAGAGAACTACTTAAAATGTAAAAAAATATATATATAATAAAAAATAAACTATATTATTATTTAAACTTTATAACCTTCCTTTAAATAGGTAAATAAAATGCATGAAAATCCTACGTTATCTTTCCCATTACTTTTATGTCCGCACTCAATACGTGATTTTCGTCAATTATTTACCTTCGATTTCGAGTTCGCATAAAAAAGATCGTTAAATATTCATTCGGTGCGGTATCGGACTGCGTTATCGAGTTATCGATATCGTTAAGACCATAGACGTACAAAGTTTAATACAATTTATTACTATATTACTTATTATATACTAATACATCTTAATTGGTAAAATATATAAATTGAAGCTTAAAATTTTTATTGCCAAATATTTCGCCTCTCTTTGGAGCGGCGTCATCAGTGATAGTGACTGAAGGTCTTTGTCATAAATTTATACATTTAATTTAATTTTTTATTTATTAATACATCTTAAACAACATACTGCATTTTTTCACTATGTTACAATCAGAGATTAAACATTAACAGGTCACTGGCATCTGCTAAGCTGCTGGTCTTCTGCTAACAGTTTACTCTTTAGACCACTTCGCTGCTTAGTCTTCCACTTATATGAGTAGAATCATTCAAAATAATCTAAACAAATCCTCGCTAAGCCGTCTGGCCAGCGTGGCGAATGTAGGCCAAATTCTCCAGATATATGTTCTGGAAGGCCCATCTCCAGCAGTGGAGGTCTAGGACGCTGTGTTCTAGGGGCTGTAATGATGAATGATGAATCTAAACAATGACGTGTCATGAACGCTGTAATAGAAATACGTGAATAAAGATATTTTGACTTTGACTTTAACGTATAAAAAAATGATTTTATTGGGATAATCGGAGAAAGTCACTTCTCTGCTTTTCTTTTACGATCTTGTACTATAAAGAGAATTCGAACAAAAGCTGTAACAGGGTTAACTGAGCTAGAATCAACAAAAAAAACAGGAGAAAAAAAAACGTATTTTCAGGCTCGTCTTTTAAATATGTGTCTATGGATTCGAGAATTTAGCAAAGTTAACGAGCCAATCACAATCTTACGTTGATGTATGTGAAAATTCTTTTTGTAATATTTCTTTGTGCCCAAATTGCGATCACGTTTCCTTTGAAGAAAAACCATTAATACGTGCGTAATCTTACGTCTTACACTTAGTCGGATTTTAAGTGGAATCATAAAAAATAATTGATTATCCGGGTCTGCTCACGGCGTCGTGCAGGGACTCGTGGACTTGGGTGTGAAGTGTGGTGCGGATCTGGTCTGACCAGCGTGTCGGGCTCCGGCCTTCATTTTTTCCCGTGATTACCAGCCTTTCCAGATTGCCACAGCTTTTACGGGCTATATGACCAAAATACTCAAGGACTCGTGCAGGCAGATGGAAGAGAGCCTGGTAGTGACTTTGAGCTTCTTGAGAATTAATATGTTTGTTCTCCGCGCTGTCCACGGGATGCGCAGCATACGCCTCCAGCACCACATTTCGAAGGCGTCGATGCGGCTTCGGTCATTGGCTCTAAGAGTCCAGGTTTCGGCAGCATACAGGAATATTGAGAAAACGAGACTGCGGACAAGTCTTATTTTGGTCCTGAAAGTGATGTTTCGATACCCATATACTATATTTGGGTACTAGAATTGAGTTATTACGCCACATTAGTTTAAAGTCAATTTAACGAATAAGACGACTATAGTGTAGTATATGGTAGTACTCTTAAATACTTAATAATTTTAAATAATATGCCGAACTCTCAAATCAGCGATCAGCGGGGTGATCTGGGGTGATGTAATTTTTTTTACCTACTTTACTAGCAAAAAAGTTGACGTTGACGGTATATTTCGTGCTTTTTCTATCTAGGACACGCTATTGTTTATCTTTAAGGTAGTTCTATGTCGCTGAAGACATCGACGAGTTTGTAATTAAAAAAATCAGAAAAAATATTTTTAATTCAATTAAAATAAATGTAAAATTAAGAGTGCGCAAAATTTAATAATAGTTAATCTAATTTATTCTAATCACAACATTTTTGTAGGCGATAACACAATCTAAAATTCAGTCTTCAATTTATAATGACATTATTAAAATGGTATTTGGATAGATTATCTTCTAGGATCAGTGTTAATACTTGTAACATATGTTATTTTAAATGCGATTATATAGTAGATTTAAGTCTGGACAGCGGACGGACAGCTTAGTCATCCAGGCCCTGATGTTCAATAGTCTTGGGCTGGGTATGGGATAGTCTACCGTTTTCCCCGGTAGGATCTCGACGGGTTCACAAATCTAGTCACTTCACCAAAAGCGGAGCAGCAAGTGGCTTCTCGGGACTCCGAGGGCCGTGCGAAAGGAGCGATATCTTGAAGATGCTTGTAGGATCAGGTGTCAGCCCGGTAAATCATACGTTTAGTTAGACCGACAACAAATGCCTCGATAGTAGGCATCTACAGATCCTGTCCCCGAAGTTGTAGTAGTGAAGGCAGTCGGCATCTAATCGTCACCATTGCAGCAGTTTTGCCAACATTGATTGACATACGCCACCTATATATACGTTTCTAAATATATTTATACACATGCACCCACATTCTCTTCTCACTCTCCCAAAGTTTAGCTGTTAGAAAATGCCTAGACATTAAGCTCGGCTATGTACATTTGACTGTTTTTATTTTATGTGCAATAAAGAATTTTTAAGGATTCGCTGCCATCTTTTTGTGTTTTTATTTATGAAATATAATAATATGATTTGATCTCTAACCAATTCTAATAAATAACTTTTCTGAAATGTAGTATAAGAGTTGTTAAGTTGTATATTGTAAATATTTAAGGTCCAACACGCTATGAGCTCAAAAACCACACTTATAAAGAAGCGGATTTAATTCTGCCAACTTTTCTATAGTAAAGTTACATGTTAGGCCTATAGGCGCATCATGACAAGTGGCAAGCTCGTCTATGTCTCTAGCGTATCAAACTCGAAAAATTATAGTATTTATTTTATTTATTTCAAAACTTTAATGCACAAAGTACAAAAGGCGGACTTAATACCCGTAGACATTTTCTGACAACCAAACCTTTGGGACTAATTAGAACAACTGTAGGTGCAAGGAAAGTATAAGTGACACATCAATTAGATATAAATACTTATATAATAAACTTACTTATATATAATCTACTTATAAATATAAATATACTAAATACTAATACATACACAATAATAAACATACATATAAAACACACAAATTTTGTTAGGAGCTATTTAGAAAATGTGAGTAGACCTGCTTTTTAAATGATGATCTAGTAGATGCCTGCCTTATGGTAATAGGTAGATTGTTCCACAGATTTGTAGCAACAACCGCAAAGAAATTCGAAACAAATCCGAAATGATGAGATGAAACGGAAAGATGTGAGTTGTGAGAAGATCGAAGAGATTTATCATTTATCCTTGAGGTATTCGGTGTCGCAGGCTCATTTAAAACAGAGTAAAGGAGACAGAGGACTCTAAGATTCCTGCGACAGCGAATTGGCAGCCACTTGAACCTAGCACGATACTCGGAGGTGTGATCATATTTACGTAAGCAAGATGAACCGGATATATGCATTCAGAAAACGGTCCATTTTGTTGAGCAACATTACGAATAAATTACTATGTCCCTACCAGGAATCATACCTGGTACCTTTGGTCTAAATCCACGGGCTTTATCGTCAGACCACAGAGTTTCATATGCAATCACACATTATTTTTGTGTGATTAGGCTCTTAGGGCCGGTAACTAAACTCCTTCTTAGTGGCATTCATCCACTAAAGAAGGATTCAGTTAGCGCACAATAGCAAAAGCTCAATTCAATTTCCATACAATTATTAATTAAAACACATAAATTATTTAAAACTTTTAATTAAATATTATATAGGTAGTGCTTTTTCAACCTACTCGTTCTCATTAATTTGTACATTTTCATTTCACGTCTCAGATGTTCATTTTGTACAAACAATCATTATGCAGCTTCGTGGACACACTCACAGACTTAATTAGCGAAACAGACTTTAAATCCATATAAATTAACATAGTAAAATACGAAAAAACATTCGTAGGAAGGTACAATGATTTTTAAAATACTAAATTAATAATTAAACAAAATCTAAATTTAACCTAAAAATAATAATAATAATACATAGAAAATAAAAAAATTAATACAAAAAAAATAGCTCCTCCTAATCGCTGTCTTGTGGTATGGTGCCCAATACACTAGCAGCATTTCCCCTTTGGGCCATACTTAATTTTTGGGAGAAAAACTGCCAGCCCTATTGTCACCAGAGACGTCAATGAGCCTTGGAACAATTTCTTTATAAAATGCTTTCAGTTCCGATCCCCACGGGCCCATCGTTTCTACAGCAAACATCGAAAAAAAGTAACTATTGCAAATCGTTTCATATTTTCGACGCTTGCTGATCTGCGCTTGTTCCGCTGCAACACCAGCTCTAAACAGAACAGAAGTTTCTTGAAGGTGGGAAGGGGCTAGGGAATTCCAACAGGTAAAATCCCATACCAGGGATTGACTCAAAGGATTGAGTCAAACCTTCGGGACAACAAAAGCAATCAAACAATGAAAGGTAGGTGGAATTACAGGCTAAATTAGATTATATAATTACATATAAAATTTAATACATACTAAGGTACCTAAATAATTAATATCTACATACATCAGAATCTAGTCAAGACCCCTTTTCTGATGATGGTCAATATGGAACTGACCAAGATTATCGTCATATTATATGACGAAGGTTTGACTGCCTTATTTTGATTCATAGAATGCCTAGCGTCATTGAGTCTGCATTTGTACTTTGTGCAATAAAGATTTAAATACATATATTTGTGGCGTCCACAATTCCTCTAACCATGCGTCGATGTGTCTTTACATCTGCTTCGTATAATTGTCACATTATTTGCGTTTCGTAATGAATTAATTAATATTTTTCGAGAACATATAATTGAGTTGTGTTGTTTGAAGTGTCTTATTTAGCTTGAGCTCATTGTAATATTCATTTCGACGGGTAAACTTGGCTCAAACGAGAATGTATTCATAATTATTTTAGAAGGTGCACTTTTCTAACATTCTTTATGATTATTTTTTCTTATTGGACCCGACCCGGTGTATATCTAAGTAATATGTATTGCTAAGATTTTTTTCTCTTGTACAGAACTTAGTTACGCGGGAAGTGCGGCGGTTTCTGCTGAAAACCTCAAGCTGCGTAAATACGCCAACCTCGGTTGAGGTTGCGAGTTTGCGACGTTTGGGGTCGAGACGATGGGACCATGGAGACAGCCAAGCGTCTGGCCAAGGAGTTGTCCAAACGGCTGACGGAGAAATCTGGAGACAGGAAGGCTGGGAATTATATATGGAATAATTTTACAATAATATGGAATAATTTTACAGACAAAAATATAATTACATGACATTTTGCTTAACTTTTAATTTATTAATATTAAATTTTAGACATGAATAATATTGTCATTTATATTTTTTTATTGTATCTCAATTTTGTTCACGTGTCTGTATTAAAATTTTAATGCTATCCACAATTACTAATATTTGTACGCCCTATGGGCAGAGCACTGGTGCACCTTTATAACCTATACCTGTTGTTTATAATATTAACCTGTGTCTAAACAAATAAATGATTTTGAATTTGAATTTATTTCTGCCTCGCAATACAGAGGGGACGACATCTAATGGGACGTCTCTTGAGGACATTTTCAATTTAAAGTTATTATTTTTTTATTAGGTTCAGTTTATAGTTATTTAATTTTATTTAAGTAGTTTGTAATTATTATTTTATATTTTGTCAATATTGTTTTTCGAATTGAAAATTAACAAAAAATAAGTTTCTGGGAACAAAAGAGATAATAAAAACATTTATTATTATTCATTTATTTATTTTATTATTTATTCATTTTTTTTATTACAGCCCACAGCCATTGGTCTTCTAGAACATATATCTGGAGAATTTGGCCTACACTTGCCACGCTGGCCAGACAGCTTGGCGAGTGTAGGCCAAATTCATTATCACATTGAAAAACAAATATCACTTAACTTACTCAAGCCATTGTGATGTTAGCCTTTTTATTACAAGAAGAAATAAAGTAAATCTAATTTATTTTCTCCGCCAAATTTTCTTATAACTAAGTAGGACTTATTGTTGACTTAGAAAAGCTTATTTTTCGAACTTAAAGGATCCCCCGACTTTAAATCTGTTATATGAATTGCAAATATTCGGCAAAGACGGTCACCTTGGCCTTTCAAAAGAATAACGATAAAAATTGTTTTAGTAAAAAAAGTATCATTACGACCGTAATCTCATGGTCATATTTTAGCCTACGATTTGGTAAAACATCGGTCGCAGTTTTTTGATTGAACTTTTCCTAAGAAACTTATATCGGAAATGACAAAACAAAATGGCTTCTTCATACACACTGGAGAAGCCATAAAAAGTCTTTTCTGACATACGAGTATGGTTTCCTAGGAAAAGTTGATCATTTCCGTCAATAGAATCACCTAAATAAAAATAAATAAATAAAATAAAATAAATTTTTATTTGTCACAAAAATAAGAGTTAATAAAAATGTAAAATATAGTTTTTAAAAAAAACATAGATATTATGAGAAAAGGGTGTATGGTTCAGAAAATGTTGTTGGAAGCAGGTTCGAAGAACCTCTGTTATTATACCATAGCCGAAATTTGAATTTAGTGGAACAGTAATATAAATATTAGTCTAACGTAGGCCATACAAAATCAAAAGTATCATCACGACCGTTTCCCTTTCGGGGTGGTCAGTTCGCCCTTGTACATTACTTTTATTATATATATATTCGAATAAATATTGTTATGATTCCGTTAATATATATAAAAGATACCTAAATAATAAAATTAAAAATAAACTAACCTATAAATAAAAAATGTCCTCTAGAGACGTCCCATCCGAGATAGTCCCATGGAGATAGACAACATTTCCCCTCTGTACAGCGAGGCTAATACGTTGGCAGAAATAATTGCCAGCCTTCCTGTCTGCAGACCTTTCTGTCAGCCGCTTTGACAACTCCTTGGCCAAGCGCCTCGCTGACGGTCCCCATGGGTCCATCGTCTCGACCCCAAACGGCGCAAATTCGTAACCGATACCAAGGGTAGCGTATTTGGGCAATTTGAGGTTCTCCGCAGAAAACGCCGCGTTCCCCGCGCCTGACGAGGTCGCCTGGATGTGAGACGGAGCTAATGTGTCTACACTATATAATATAAATAGGTCCATTATGGCTCAAAAAACGTCGCCGTTCCCTTTAATGGCTAAATGACAAGTTGATGTCTCTAGCATTCCAGACTCAAACAAATATAACATATAAATTATTGTGTCCCAACCAGGAAACGAATCCCTGGGTCTAAATCGATGGTCCTAACCTCTAGACCACGAAGGCAGTCTTTATTTTTTAATAATTTCAACAAATCTAAAGTGTTTATTAACTGACGAAATTTTATCTTCTTTTGAGTCATTTATTACTTTTTCATTTTAAAAGCATAAGGCTGAAAAAGAAATTAAATATTTAGCCATTTTTTTTATCAAGAGATTTTTTATCCATGGATTCACCGTGCTAGTGTCGGGTTCATCCATTGCCGGGGTTGTCTTGTATTTTAAGTTTATTCTAATCATTATGTAATACATACGAGTATATTTCATTATTGGGAAAACAGTCAAGTCTAAATCCACGGCCTTAACCGCTAGACCACGGAGGCAATTATTAAGTAGGTAGTTTTTTTTTTATAAATGCCTCCGTGGTCTAGCGGTTAATTCCGTGGATTCCTGGTCGGGACACAATAGTATTAAATAATTTAAATAAATAAAATTGATTAATATTTATTTGTGATATTTCTCCAGTTTGTTACGCTAGAGACATCGACGAGCTTGCCACTTGTCATGATTGGCCTATAGTAAATTAAGCTAAATGTGAATCCGCTTCTATATAAGCGTGGTTTCTGACCACCCCGCAAGGGATATGGTCGTGATGATGCTTTACTTTATAGTTATTTCATTACAGCCCCTAGAACACAGTGTCCTAGACCTCCACTGCTGAAGATGGGCCTTCCAGAACTGGAGAATTTGGCCTACACTCAGACGGCTTGGCGAGGATATGATGTCATTTTTTTATGACAATTTATTAACGATTCTACAAGTTGGTATTAGTGGGCCAGGGACCGACGGCTTAACGTGCTCTCCGAGGCACGGGAACGGTGGTGTTGTAAATCTATGACAAATGTACGTAAAAAAAGTGTATTTCTCATTGGTACATGCCGGGTGGATTTGAACCGACCTTTGTAGATCATATCCTGTTAACACTTAAGATACATTGATGTAACTAGATAAGGCAATTATTGTGAAGAAAATAAATGATAATTTTTATTATTTAAGGTACGCGTTCTTACAACCGAGCCACCACCGCACCTTATAGTTATTTATATGTTTTCAAAGTTTAAGCTTTTAATTTGTGTAATAATTTAGTTTAAAAAAAAATTGTACATTATTTTCTTCGAATAAGAATTTAATAAATAAAAAAATAATTAGGACTTAATATTGTACGAGTATATACAATTACAACAATACAACCGAACCACTCCCCACTATCCCTACGCGTACATACAAATTTGGAGACTCTTACATCTGTGGCACGCTGAAGATGTGGAATGCTCTCCCAGCTAGTGTGTTTCCACATTCCTATAACTTGGAGTCCTTCAAACAAAGTGAAAAAAAGCATCTTTATAGGCCGGCATAGTGGTAGGGACTGATGTCGGTCGTCTGAGGCTGGCGTCAGTTGCTCCCATTCTTGGACCTCGCGTACTGCTTACCATCAGGTGGGCGCAGTGTCACATATCGCGCTCAGTATTAAAAAAAAAATCTGCCCAAATATGATAAATGATGTCTTTGAATTATAAGCTAGAGCTTCAAGTTAATATAATTTAAATAAGTAAATTTGACCGGTATTTGCCTAGGCAAAGCAAAATATCCCTGATAGTTACCTAATATTATGTTTATGACGTCGTCGGTATGTGTGCACACTGCTCTTAGATACACGTGGCTCTGAGATACTGTATCCATTGACCTATACTCGTATCTCAAATTCAAATATATTTATTCGCATCTTTTTAAGCTATTGCATAGCTTTTATCGCGGGCTTTGAGCGCGGCGACTGAATCAAGAAATTCCGTAACGAAAATAAACCTAACACCCCCCCACTCCGACAGGCACAGCGGTGCGGCGTTGAAAGCCGTGCACCGTCTAACGTCGTTTCAGTTCGGCAGACTTCGGCACGGTGTTTGTTGCGTGCGACTAGACGTATGCGTGTAGACTAGCTGCTAACTGCTCATAACTGATTCTATCTCTTTTAGACACAATGTTAGGTGAGACAGCGTGCTTTTTGGCCGCGTCCATGAGTAATATAAAAAACTTGAATTAATATCAAAGAAAAAAAAAACTGCATAAATAAAATAAATAATTATAATTGCATAAGTTGATCAAAAATACTATGCAATAGCTTCACCGCGGCAGTCCCCGAGTGCCACACGTATTTTTTTTTACAATAAGGTATTATTAGTATAGTGTTCATACCTGAATGGCTAATGGACCTGGGATGGGAATGGGGACATTCCCCCGTTTTCCTTGGCAGGATTTTAGCGGTAATTGATGCACTTTTGGGCGCCGTGACTGGTGTAATAGCACTTCTCTAGGAAGTAGTCTCCATTGGGGGGCCGAGCTCAAGACGGAGCGATATTCTGGAGATGTTGTCCGTTGTCCCCCGATAGAACATACGTCTAGCAGTGCCTGTGTGGCTTATGTGCAACTATAATAGCGCCATCTATGTTCGAGTAGAGGAACTTTTTTCTGGTGGTCATCTGAGCCATAATTGTAGCCAATGCCAACTTTATGATTAGTTTTTTAAAGTCTATAATTGAGTGCAGGTATAATAACGCCATCTAAGATTGAGTTGTAGAACTTTTTCCTAATGACTTCTTATTTAAAGAAATAAACTTCAAGAATGTTTGGTGTATTTTAGTTGTTAACTGTAAAAATAATAGTTTTATTAATATTTACTTACTAAAAAAACTGGCTCAATGTTCACTTATCAAAGAATATATGTTTGACAATTCCGTAGCACGCAAGTCGGCATATTGTTCGTGAAACAAGAAAATAATTCATTTCAAAGTGCACGTACGTGACCATAACCGGCAATGCCCTGTCATACACTAATCTATTCTTTATACACTAATCTATTCTTATCAAAATATTCCTAAAGAAGGAATTCTGGCTGCTCGGTGTTGTGTACCGAAAATACATTCGTGGATTTGCTTCACGATGTTTCTGGACCCGCGCAGCACCTACTCCCTCTGCACCACCCCCAGCAGGGACGCCGGCACCGTCCACTGAAGCTTCTCGTACTCCTCAGAAGGTAGTCACAGTACCTGATGGGTACTTCTATGACCACAAGAAAATGAAGATACGGAAGCTTTAGATTAATTAATTTTAATGATATTTTTATATGTATTTTAGTTGTAAGGTATTTATCTATGGGCCATCTGTTGCCTAATAATAAACAATTTATTATTATTATTAACGAGTGGCCTAGCTTTGATTCTCATTAGTTTAGGCTTCTAGCCCTCCTTGTTATATATTTAATGACTCTGAGTAGTTCTGACGGCAAAATACTTATATTTTATAATCTATAATTTTTATGTTACTCGGTCACTGTAAATAAGTCAATGATTATATCTGTATCGTGCTCAAAGGGAATTCAGATGCCGCCATAACGTCGCATATGCGCTGGAAATTCATTATAATTGTACCACAGATACATAAACCTGATAGATACCGTATAATAGATAACTAGATATAGTTTCAGTTCTGATACAAAACGGTCGAAACAAGCGGAAACTAATTGTTTTTTTTTTTTTTTACCTTGTTTTGTATACATTATGCATTGTTTAATCTACAAATTAGTTTTGAACTTAAATTGGTTTAGTGTTTTTAATTTAAAAAAAATGAGTGTGGGATGCGACGTAAGAACCTCAAGTTGCGCTAATACGCCTACCTTGGTACCGGTTACGATCGTTTATACGTTTCAGGTCGAGACAATGGGACCGTCAGCAAGGCGTCTGCCAAGGAGTTGTCAAAGCGACTGACGAAACAGTCTGGAGACAGGAAGGCTGGCAATTATTTCTGCCAACGTATTACCCTCGCTGTACAGAGGGGACTATCTCGGATGGGACGTCTCTAGAGGATATTTTTAATTTATAGTTTAGTTTATTTTTAATTTTATATTTAGGTAGCTTTAATTTATATGTAATGTATATTAATTTACTCCGAATAAAATCTCTCATCTCATCTCTTTTTCCCACACACGATGGACCATTTACTCTTTCTCTGTCTAAAATTAGGTTTATTATTAGGTCAATTTTATTTCCTAGACTACATTTATCTAAAGTACACTCAAATATTGGATTAAATAAAAATACCATTTTGCTCCCTTACCTATTATTAGTAAACCCATGTTGTATTAATCGCCACATAATATCAAAATCAAAGTCAATCATTTATTCATAAACTTTTGGTACATTTATATAAAGGTTGGTAAAATATTGGTGTGATACAATAGTCAACCTTTATCAGGTATATAAATATTTCTAAATAATGAAATAAACTAATAATATAATATTTCACAAGTTACACAATGTTAACAATATTATGTCAATGGTAAAATAATACGACAATAAAAAAATATATATAAAGTATCCTTGAGAAAGTCGTCTATGTTATAGTAACATAATATAGTAAAATAAATTTATTTTAAATATTTTTGTTTCATGATCTTTAAGGTGATCCGGAAGCTTATTAAATTACGTAGCAGCCATATTATAAATACTGTTTCCAATAAGTAGGTAGATGCTGTAATTATGGTTTGTACATCATAACGTTGGCAGCAATGATGATGTTCATATGCGGAATCTATACGCATATATGAAATGTGATGATTGAATAAATAAGTAAAATGCAATTTTATCGCGTCAACAGTTGAGACTTTACATAATTATATACATATCTTCACGCCAGTTCTTTTTTTTTTTTTAAAGTCAGGTCACACAGCGCCATCTAGTTTCCGTGGTAAGCTACAAGGCTTGTGTTACGGAAACTAGATGGTTAATAAACTACATATTAACTTTTTTTTTGTAATTATATACATATTATACATATAAACACCCAGACCGAGACAAATTATACAATGTACAACTTGCCCCCGGTGGGAATCGAACCCACGACCTCCCGAGTTCACGCCAACGTTTGTTACCACTAGACCACGGAGGCGGTCAAGGGCCAGGCAGAGACGATTGAGCCCCATTTGCCACTACCATCACATACAGCAACTGTCAGAAAACATCACTCCCTAACATTATGCAAACCTATCAAGATGCTTTTACATACTTCACTTATTTATTTGAGGAGAAAAAACAGAGACAGGCACTATAAGAACAAGTAAGAAACGATACAATAGGAGTCATTAGAATTATACCGTCACCAAAATATTTCCCACTGTGAACAATAGTGCACTATTTGTATCTATAAATACGTTAGTACTAGGTACACCTTGGCCAGGTATAAAAGAAATATCAATGAACTCCGAAGGAAACCGACAATAACATCTTCTTTATTTTGGCCTTAAATGCGGCGTGAGAATTGCTAAATATATCGACGTCCAATAACCGCCTATTGTACGTTTCGCACATTCGCCGTACAGGTGCACGAAGAGCTACTGTGCATGTGCGTCGGACATAGAAAAGATCCCTGAAACGAACTCGAGGGAGCATTTAACATATACTTTCGGTCGAAATCGGGCAACTAAATAGATCTCCACTTACATCCAGGTTATAGGAATGGAGAAACACTCTTGCTGGGTGAACATTTTACATCTTCAGCGTGCGACAGATGCAAGTCTCCAAGTTTATATATACGCGTAGGGATAGTGGCTACGGTGCATATGTTGACCTGTGCGTGTGGATCCGTTGCGGAATAGAGAAGAAGGTTAGAGGTTGTGGAGCTCCTCCGAACACTCTCCGTAGTATAGCTTATAGAGTCACGGATAGGGAATCTCAGCGAAGCTGCAGCGATTCGAGAGTTTTAGATACTGTAGTTAGGGCATTGAGAGAATATGTAATGTACTTAGGAAACCATCTCAGAGGTGAGATCAGTATTCCACGTATTACCTTATTTGTGTTTTATAAAGCATAAGTCTCAGTGCGGGCGTGAAATGACATTTTTTATTACCTACTTCATTATTTGAATAAAGAAAATGCTAGTTAATCAATATATATGTATAATATACTGACGCTATCAGGTGGCTTTCCCATACCATTCAACCTCTCTATACAAAATACGAATCATCAATAATTATCTCTTATCTTATCTTTACCGGTAATTCTTGCGTGGATTATTGTTAATTTACACAATAAATAAGTCGTTGACTGAGGTCTGATAACTGTGATCACGATAGCTATACATACTTACTTATTTATTTACGTAATATTTAATTTAAACCGTGGCGTAACGGTCTTGCCATCATCTCATCAGCCTGTGTCTCTCAACTGCTGAATATAAGCTTTCCTTAAGTGTCGCCCCTTCATACTATCTCCTTCCACCCTCATTCATCCTCTGTAACTGTCTATCTGTCGTGGGGTCGTCCCACTCTACATCTTCCAGTACGTGGTTCCACTCCAGAACCCGTTTACTCCATCGTCCATCGGTTCTGCGACAGACGTGTCGAGTACTATCCAGCCCATTGCCACTTCAACTTTTGAAACAAATTTTGAAAGCTATGCGGTGACTCTGGTGCTTTAACGGATGTCAACGTTTCCTTCAAAAAAATCCCGAGCTCCATAGCTCGCTAAGTGATCTTGAACTTCTGCATCAGACCCACTGTCAGTATCCACGTCTTTGTTCCTTACATACATCTTGCCCATCGCTCCGCGCAATACCAGAGTTTTTTTATACACAGTCTCCATAGTGAAGGCACTGTTGGAGATGGGCCTTCCAAAATATATTATTTATTTATTGCACAAAGTACAAAGGCGGACCTAATGCCGCTAGACATTCTATAGTGGTCAAACCTTTGGGACAACTAAAGCAGTTACGACAAGATAAGGCAGGTGCTATCAAAACTAATAGAAAAATATTAGACTTCAATATATACTAGTGAATAAATACTTATTTACATACTAATACATACACAAATACATACAAATAAAACTACATACATACGTTCTATGAATATACATAAATATAATATACCTACTATATGATGACTATAATGAGAGAAATAAATATAGCAGAGAGTGTATTAAGCTTATGGTAAATTTAAATAGTGCGCATAGACCAGTTTCTTAAATAGTGTTCTATTTGGAGCTTGACGGATGTCCACCGGTAACTGGTTCCAAAGATGCACAGCCACCACCGCAAACGACTTGGAAACGAATGCGGTGTGATGTGTGGGGAAGGAGAGCGTGGAGTTAGAAAAAGAACGTAAAGTTCTGTCATGAGTGGCACCAAGGAAATTAAATTTCTCTTTTAAATATTCCTCTAGAGAATTCAGCGTACACTCGTCACGCTGCCTGACCAGACATTATTAATACTTAAAAGAGGATTTCACATTTAATTAATTTAAATGTATTTATGAGTTTCTATGTTTTGATTTTTAACAGCCGCGCCATAAAACACTTCAGATACTGCACATTCGAATATGGCTAATGTTTTTTTAATAATTCGGGGCTTCAGCTCTATTAAAATATTAGCCAAGTACCAAAATCTGCATTGTCCAAAAGCCTCAACAGTTCTAAACAAAGTCCATGCTCTTAATTACAATATTTTGTTAGACAAACAGATGCGTGTCAAAAACAAACGGAAACATTAAGAGATAAGTTATCATTATTGACTAAAGAAATTTGGGGATATAATAAAACATAAACACACAACAACATTATTATTATTAAAATCAAGAACAACTTTGTTATTGTTATAGGTTTTTCCTCGAAAAACAGTTTATTTGAACAATTTATGATTTTGACTGTGTTAACTTGGCTAGACGATTAAATTTTGTTTAGTTATGTACACGTCAACGCTTTGCGCGTCCTATTTCAGCCTGTTTACTAGTAGCACGATAACGTGAACATTAACTGAATATCACGTTTGTGGCATAAATTTAAAATTGACCACTAACTTGTTTTAGTAGTTAAAGCAATGGTTATGGTTAATTTAATTTCAGTTGGAAAAAGCAACCGGATGACTCTTGGCAGGTTGGCGTTGCGCGTGGAATTGTAGATTCGCCTAAGTTAATAAATTTGATATCCTTAAAAATATTTATTTATTTATAAACTTTATTGCACAAAGTACAAAGGCGGACTTAATGCCCGAAGACATTCTCTGACAGCCAAACCTTGGGGACAAATTTGATCAAATGTAGGTGCAATCATAAAGATAATAAGAGAAATAAATAACTATTTAAATTAACAGCAATTTAATATATTCTTACTTACAATATATATGGAATAAATATTATAATATCGATACACTAAATACTAATACATACATATTATTATACATAAACATACATATATACTACTTACTAACACTGTGTGGTTTAGAAAGTGTGAAAACACCAGTTTTTTGAATAATGTTCTGGTAGTTGCTTGCCGTATGTTAACAGGTAGATTATTCCACAAATTAGTAGCAACAACTACAAAAGAGTTAGACACAAATGAAGAGTGATGAGAGGGGACAGATAGAAGAGAGTTGTTAGCAGAGCGAAGGGATTTGTCATGGAAAGAAGAGAGATAGGAAAATACCCTCACTTAAGCTCAGGCAGCGTCCACTCTTACATGTTCCTCGCTGCAACACCAATTACAGACGTAACGCGTTCTTCAACAAGGCAAGTGAGTTCTTCAACGACCTGAGCATTGATGTTGATATGTTTAATGACAGTACCATATCTGTTAAACGCGCAATGACAAATGAGCACTTCAGGTAGGGAAGACGTGTGTTCAGCTTATCCGTGTAGAGTAATATTGGTTTGTTTAGCATTGTTAGTTTAATTTTTTTATTGTCTCCATTTTTCTAATATATTTTTTTATGTAATTGTGTCTACCTATATGTGAAAACTTGTTATTAGCTTAATTGTGTTTAATCTTTCATTTTATATATGTATAGTAGCTGTAAGTTTTCCTAACATAAATAAAATAAATGAAACAAAAAAAATTGCGTTCCTCTCTAGTAAATGCTCCTCCTACTAGTAGCAGAGTGAGTGCCCAACAACATTAACTTCTTAAATATCTCAAATCTGTAAGCCTTGACTTATACTATTATCGTTGAAAAAACCTGTGTGCCTGAAATAAAAAGTTCTTAAAAAATATATATTAGTTGTGTAGACCGCAAGATTTGTCCACTCCGCCTTGCCCTCAAATTTAAAAAAAAATCAGTATGACATAAGGTGTGTGAAATTGGACTCGTTACCGATTATACTGAACGACTCTGCTGCAAGACCGCTTTCATTACTTAGTGTCAACTAGCTGCCCCTTATAATACCAGGGCAACCTTAGTATAGGAGACAGAGGTCTTCTACTAAATTAAGCATGTACAATACTGTATTTTTTTTGTGTCAATATGTATATTTTTTGTGTCAATATGTATTTTTTTTGTTCAATATGTATATTTTTTGTGTCAATAAACTATTATTATTATTACTTCCTAGACCCCCACGAGCACTGTTATACCAGTAACGGTGCTCAGCACTAAAAGTGCATAAATTACCAGCTGATAATGCCAGGGAGATCGAGGGAATGTCCCCATCCCTAACCTAACCCATTAGACGTGTATGTCTGTCTCTTTTCACTCTCTCAAAGGTTAGCTGTTCGAAAATGACTAGACATTACGCTCGCCCATGTACATTTAAATGTATTAATTTTATGTGCAATAAAAATATAATTTTCAAATTCGTATTGTAATAAAAAAACAACATTATTTATTTATTTATTTAAATTCTTTAATGCACTTAAAAATAGTACAGAGGCGAGCTATAATGCCAGTAGGCATTCTTTACCAGCTAACCTTGGGGATCGAGTAAGGTGATAGGCAGTATGAAAAAATAAGAAATTTTAATGATACAGTTAATAAGTTTCTTAACTAATTCTAATATACTACACATTATACCTAAATACATAAACATACATAAACCATACATACAATTATACATACATTATGATTTAAAAAAAAATAGAGAGATTCAGGTGCGTCATAAAAATATAGCTGCAGTTTAAATTTAAATTATTATAAGCTTTATTTTTATTTAAATGCTGCAACAATGTACTGAATGATAAAACGTAAATCAATACTAATATTGTAACCTGAAAAAAGTTGTGTCAGGGTGTGTGTATGTATGTTATTTCGTGGACTGCCCCGAGCTCTTGGGTTAAATAACTTTGCGAGTACCCACGCGGATTGTGAGTTGACTGTGAGTTGTTTTCTGCTCCCCAAGATACAACATAATGGTTTGGGGAGCAGAGTTCTGTATCTCTTTCTTGCTTACTTGTTTTGATTATTTTTTTCCTGTACCAAATTTTGTAACTCAATTTACTTTTGCTTCAATAAACGATTTTTACTTTACTTTACCCGCACTCCTGCAAAACCCAGGCCGCAAAAAATGTTTAATGAGCTCAGTGTGCATATCGATGTCTTCAATACTAGTACGGCGATGACGAGTACTTATTTTTTTGATTTTTTTACAACAATATGCGTGTATGTATGTTTATTTCTATTATAGATATTCTGTTGTATTGACGTAATGCTTCATCATCATCATCATCAGCCTGTATCAGACCCACCGTCAGCGTCCACGTCTCTGCTCCATACGACATTACTGGAAGAACACACTGGTTGAAAACTTTTGTCTTTAAACACTGTGGTATGTTTGATAGGAAGATGTGTCGCAACTTCCCGAATGCTGCCCATCCTAGCTGAATGCGTCTGTCGGCTTCTTTACTGAAGTTAGCTATTCCTAATTGGATGGTCTGTCCAAGGTAGACGTATTTTTGTACAACTTCGATAGTGGCATTTCCCACGTTGATTGGTCTCGGTATGGTATGTCCGTTGAACATGATTTTTGTCTTGTCCAAATTCATACCGAGACCAACCCGCTGAGATGCCACATTTAAGCCTTTCAGCATTCCGCTAAGATCTTTCAGCGAGCTAGCCATTATGACTATGTCATCCGCGAATCGAA
This sequence comes from Tinea semifulvella, assembly GCA_910589645.1. Lineage (NCBI taxonomy): Eukaryota > Metazoa > Arthropoda > Insecta > Lepidoptera > Tineidae > Tinea > Tinea semifulvella. Next base: position 7,181,311 of record OU342604.1, read on the forward strand.
GGTACGAGATATGTTCTCCATTGACTTTTATGCCGTAGTCACTACGTAATGTTTTTTCTTGTGTTAAGTTAGGTACGGCTATATCTATTACATATGTTGTTTTGTTTCCTTTGTTTGTCCCAGATGATGCCAAGCCACAACACACAGTAAACGAATCTGCTAGTGGAGTGGGATATAATTTTTAGTTGGTTATTGTTATGTATTGTGTTTTTATAAGTATTTTATTTTGAATTTTATAATGCCAACTGTCAGCAGGATTTGTCTAATAAACGTCTTAAACTAAAAAGCTGTATTTTTCAATGGCGCAGTCGGTAAACTAAATAAAACCGTACAAATAGAGTGGTAAAGGCTAAAAAAACAATGCCACTGGGAACAATTGAGCCGTTTAATGTTAAAACTGGAAATTGGAAAACATATAGTGCAAGGCTAGACCAATTTTTTATAGTAAATGACGTATCGGAGGAAAGAAGGACTCCGACACTAATTACGCTGATTGGACCGGAGGCTTACGACCTCCTAGTGGACTTATGTTCTCCAGAAGACCCAGCCAGTTTAAGGTATGAACAACTTTCTCAAATATTCAGTGAACACTTACAACCGCAACCATCCCCGATAGCCGAACGTTTCAAATTTAGACAAAGAGTGCAAGATTCATCAGAAACGATACCACAATATGTAGCCACATTAAAGAAATTAGCCAGGAACTGCGATTTCGGTAGAAATTTATGTGAAAATTTAAGAGATCAGTTCGTATGTGGAATTAAATGTGAAAACATTAGGCAAACATTATTTACGCACAAGGAATTATTGTTTGATAAGGCGTATGAGATAGCGGTAAATTTGGAATCGGCGGGACATAATTCAAAGGTTGTAAATACGAGTACAAGAGTTGATAGAGAGATGGGAACTAATGCTATAAAAGTGCAAAAAGTGAGGGAAAGTTGTAAATGTTGTGGACGTCGAGGGCACAAGACTGATAAATGTCTCTATAAGCTTTATAGGTGCAAGTGGTGCTTGGAGTCAGGACACTTACAAAGGGTATGCCCAAATAAATCTAAACCACGTCAGTTTAATTATAATAGCCTAGAAGAGGAACTAGGTCCTTCACAACCAAGTAACAGAGGGAGCAGCGAAGAAGCTATTATATCTGCTGGAGCGGGAGAAGGTAAAATTTATTGGATAAATAATTTAAATTGTAAACCAATTATTATTCCTATGGACCTAGATGGAAAGCTTATTCAGATGGAAATAGACACAGGCTCAGCAATATCATGCATTAGCGATGAAGTTTATACAAGGGAGTTATCTGGTTTGGTATTAAAACCCGCAGGTTTACAGCTTAGATATTACACAGGAGAAACAATGAAACCCTTGGGTTATATCGAAACAAAAGTGACATATGGTAATTTCCAAAAGATCTTACAGTTGTATGTAGTGAAAGGAGGTAAAACAGCACTACTGAGTAGACAGTGGCTATATGAGCTACAAATTAAAATACCTGTACTTCGGTATGAAGAAAGTGTACATAATAACAACTGTATTTTTGATATTAATATGTTTATTAACAGATACAAGAGCGTTTTTGCTGATGGGCTAGGGTGTTACAACGGCGGGTGTGTGCGGCTGCATGTACAGGAGAATGCGGTACCCTTATTCCTGCGAGCCAGACCATTACCATTTGCGTTAAAGGAAAAGGTAGACGAGGAGCTGGAACTGTGGATTAAGGATGGTATCATTGAACCAGTACAAACGTCACAATGGGCCACACCCATCGTGCCTGTTCTAAAACCGAACGGTCGTATTAGAATTTGTGCCGACTACAAGGTAACAGTAAATAGGGTCTTAAAAGTAGATCGATACCCATTACCAACTATAGATGAGTTAATGTCAAGGTTTCCTAAGGGACAAAAATTTTCAAAAATTGATTTGTCACAAGCCTATTTACAATTTTGTTTAGACGAACAGTCAAAAGAATTCACGGTGATAAATACACACAAAGGACTGTTTAAGTTTAATAGATTGGTTTTCGGGTTGTCTTCTAGTCCAGCGATATTTCAGCGAACAATGTCACAATTATTCGGTAATATAGATAATGTAGCTGTATTTCTCGATGATATTCTTATTTCTGGTAAGAACGAGGCAGAACATATTAAGACATTATATGCAGTTTTCGATAGGCTTCAGAATTTTGGTCTAAAGGTTAATAAGGACAAATGTATGTTTTTCCAAGAGGAGGTGGACTATTTAGGATATGTTATTAGCGCGAAAGGAGTGAGTACAAATAAGAAAAAGGTTGAAGCGATATTAAATATGGAACCGCCTAATAATATTTCGGAGTTAAGGTCGTTTTTGGGAACTGTGAATTACTACGCCAAGTTTGTAGGTGGGTTAAGTACAGTTTTTGCTCCAATATATAGCCTCCTAAAAAAGGAAACTAGTTGGGAGTGGTCACAGGACTGTCAAATTGCTTTTAAGACAATTAAAGAGTTACTGAGTGCAGCACCAGTTCTCATACATTTTGACCAAAACTTACCAGTTATATTAACGTGTGACGCAAGCGCTACAGGTATAGGAGCAGTATTATCACATAGGTTACCATCAGGGGAGGAGAGGCCTATAGCTTATGCTTCTCGATCCTTAAATTCTGCTGAACATAATTATTCACAAATAGATAGAGAAGCTCTATCGATAATTTTTGGGGTTAAAAAATTTAATCAGTTCATATTTGGAAGAAAGTTTTTATTACGAACTGACCATAAACCCTTAATTTCTATTTTTGGACCAAAAAAGGGCATTCCGGTAATGGCCGCTAGTAGGTTACAGCGTTGGTCGATTATTTTAGCAGCTTATCAGTATGATATAGAATACGTAAGTAGTGCAAATAACACAGCTGATGTTTTGTCTCGGTTACCTGTAACCAAGGCTGATGATGTGATGAGTAAAGATGATTTCTGTCTATTTAATGTAATAGAAAGAGAATTACCCGTTAGTAGTATGCATATTAGGATAGAGACGGCTAAAGATGAGGTTTTAAGCAAGGTCGTCAGTTACGTGAAAAATGGATGGCCAAATATATGTACAGAAGCTGAAATTAGACCTTACTTTTACAAACGTGAAAATTTATCTATCGAAAATGACTGTATTATATGGGGATACAAAGTGGTAATTCCAAAATCTTTACAAGGTAAGGTTTTGCAAGAATTACATTTGACACATATGGGTATTGTTAAAATGAAAAGTTTAGCCAGAAGTTACGTTTGGTGGCCAGGAGTCGATAAAGACATAGAAACTTTGTGTCGTGATTGTGTAACTTGTGTATGTGAGAATGCTGGTCCTCCCAAATCTCCACCAAAGCCGTGGCCAGTGTTACTTCAACCTTGGTCACGGTTGCATGTAGATTTGTTAGGACCTTTACATGGTAATGTATTTCTAGTCATAATTGATTCAACATCAAAGTGGATAGAGATTTTTAATTTAATTAGATCTAATGCGAGTACAGTAATTAATAAATTAAGAGAAACGTTTGCAAGATTTGGAATTCCACAATGTATTGTAAGTGATAATGGGCCCCCTTTTTCAAGTGCGGAATTTGCAAATTTTATGAAAATTAATGGTATAAAACATGTATTTAGCGCTGTCTATCATCCTTCTTCTAACGGTGCAGCTGAGAATGCTGTTAAAATTTGCAAAAATGCTATTAAAAAAGCTATGAGAGACAATGAAAATATAGAGATAAGTTTACAAAGATTTTTGTTGGACTATAGGAATGTTAGTCAGAGTACTACGGGAAAGGCTCCAGCTTTAATATTACAAGGTAGACAGTTAAGGACTAGGTTAGATTTACTTAAACCTAGTATAAGTGAGACGGATGATATAGTATTAGGTGAGAGAAGAACGACAGAAAGGAATGAGAGAATATTTGTTGTGGGTGATAAGGTATGGGTAAAAGATTTTCGCAGTAATCAGAATCCTTATACACCAGGCGAAATTATAAAAGTTTTAGGTTCTAGGAATTATGCGATAAGAGTTACTGACGGTAGTATTTTTAATAGACATGTTGATCAAATTAAATCTAGCAGCGGCACAAATTCTAACACGTTGCCTGTTCAACCCGTTATCAGAAGTCAAATACTGCCACTAGCAGTACAGTCATGTTCGCCAGTTCCACAGCTTTTTCCACGAACCGAACCAGGCCTGGTAACACCCCTTCCTGTCGCCATGGTTTCGCCACCTGACACTTCATTACATGCTGCCGTAACACCACCGCCGCCGCTTCGCCGTTCTGCTAGAGTGGTACGTCCACCAGATCGGTACGGTTTTAGATAAGTGTGAGGGTGTTATGTATTGTGTTTTTATAAGTATTTTATTTTGAATTTTATAATGCCAACTGTCAGCAGGATTTGTCTAATAAACGTCTTAAACTAAAAAGCTGTATTTTTCAGTTATTATACGAATAACGTAGTGGAAGGTTGTGCGTATCGCACTGGAACTACTCTAAACGGGATTTAAGGTATGCAGCAGCACTATTTATTTGCTTAAGCGCAAACGTTATATAAAGGAATCCGTTAACTATATATATATCATGCTATTAAAGTTGATATTTGCGCGGCCGCTGTCAAGGTCGAGGGCTTTTATGAAATAATTTATTTGTCAGAAACATGGTAGGTAGAGCTTAGAGTTGAGAATTGAATAATATTTCGTAATTATGACGCCATCTCTGACGTAAATAATGTAATCCACTAATAATGTTTGCGACTAAGTAACAGAATAAGGCCACAGGATACAATATATAATACAGAGACACGAGAAGATGAGCAGATCTGCGAAAGGGGATATTGAGCCATAATAAGTATATGACGTCATCATCTGACCACAACATGTAACCCCACGGTCATCTATATGTATATGATATGATTTTAATAAACTTTTGGTATTTATTGGAACCCAGGGTTGGATATGACTTTGGAGATTTTTTCGCTGACCACTGTATTACACAGGCAACGCCGCGTCAAACAGCTAGTTTAATCATAAAGATCCACGAATACGTAATCCGACCGAATTCCATTCGAAATTTAAAAAGGGATATCATATTGACCTTTATATATAGACTGGGTCTATAAATTTATTTATCTACTCTCATATCGTAAAATTCGAACCATGTATAACTTCAAAACAAATTAAAATATCGAAGAAAATATAGAAGCAGATTCATCATCATCGTCGTCATTACAGCCCCTAGAACACGTCCTAGGCTTCCACTGTAGGAGATGGGCCTTCTTATTACTACAATGTTTTTTTCTTTATTATTTATTTAAAAACTTTATTGCACTATGTACAAAGGCGGACTTAATGCCGCTAGGCATTCTCTGACAGCCAAACCTTTAGGACATTTAGACAGTATAGATGGTGCAATCATTAATTAAGTTATTCTTATTAATACATACATAACAACATTACATACTAATACAAATACATAAATGCCCAATATATAAATATATATAAACATAAATTACATCATAAATCTACACAAAATCTACACATTTTCACTCACTCACACTTACAATATACACCTTCACACACCTACACATTCACATATACATACACTTACATAATGATGCGTAGATGGATTTTTTAAATATTGTCTCTTTATTTTTATTCTTATGTTTATTTTTAATAGTTTAAATTGTTAATAATCCGTTCATACTATATGTTTAGTGAAAATAATGTTATTCCGTAATTGGCTAGGTGTTCGGTAATCATTTGAATGTCAATATTTATTTGTAAAATACAGCTGTGGAATAAGTAAATAATAAATAAATAAATAAACAATAATATAAAATAAACCTACTTACATGATGAGGGAAGTAAAATGATGTTGCTGCAATTGAGGATAGTGAGGACATGAAAAGAGATATAAATTTGGGACAATCTAGTTAGAAAGAAAGTGTTTGTAAACCATATTTTTGAAGATGAGTCATGATCATTTGGAGCTTGCTGTTTGGAGCTGTTATTCTATTGATAGAAACAAAAAAAATGCTAAGAAACCATATATCAGAAATAACAAAAAAAAAAATAGCTTCTTCATACAAACTACTAATTTCAAAATAGCCAATTTGTATGGAGAAGCTATTTATGCCTGGGATTCAGATTAACTTGGTTTGGTCACCAGTGACCCATTCCTAAAATCTGTACTAGTCTCAATCCCATTCCACTCTTCCAGCAGATATTCAGAGATATTTACTGTATCGGCTGCTCGTCAGAACAAGCTTTGACTGACCATCAGACAAGTTCCTTCAATTCACATGTTTAAAACACTTTTTAATACTTTCTATTTAAGCAAGTAGAACAAATTATTTTAAATTTAAAAAAATCTAATACCTAATATTATATTATCTTTATTTATCTACTATATGTTAATAAGTATTCAAGTAGTCTATGTATACATACTGTTAAAGGAGTTCATTAAAATTTAAAATAAGTTTAAAATTACACATTACTGTCTCACTCTCCCAAAGGTTTGCTAGTAGAAAAAGCCGAAATGGCTTTAAGATTGCCTTTGTACAACTTTTGAGTTAAGTGCAATAAAGTACTTCAATAATAATAATCTATCATTAAGATAACATATGCGGAGCTCCCGCAGCTTGCGTATAAAGAATGAGTTCAAAATGAATAAGGAACGGTTGATTTGAATGCATTCCTTCCCAAGCGTTCAGTTACTCTGAGTTTCCGATTAAACGCATCAATGCGTTTCTATTATTAATAAATATAAACTACCATGTTACATGTCTAACGTAAGACCATACAAAGTCACCCAGAAGAAAATCAAAATCAATATCAAATAATTTATTCAGGAAATAGGCAATATTTTCAGCACTTTTACACGTCATAGCTGTTTAAAAAAAATGTATGATGCCTTGGTCTTTACATATAAGTGAATATATACCATCCTTTATATGTAGTAGCTCGTTCTACTTTATGCAAACATTGCAGGAATATTTCCAGCAGTGGGCTCGGCGGGATATTTCAATAAAAGTCCCAAAAAACCGGCCTGCAACATGCACTTTTTCGGCTCTACGCGCGTTTTACGGCAGTAGTTTTTTTATTTACTTCATCAGCCAGTGGTAACGAGGAAATGGATTCTAGTAGATACTGGCTCTCACGAACACAGAACAGAAGCTGCGTTGTATCTAGTTTTTTTTTTGGATTTTCTGGTGTTTAACGACAAAACGCGAAATCGGTAGGTATAGTTTTACCCTGACATACTACTTAAGCTATGATATACAATGATAAAATTAATTGTAGTTTTGTTACTTCTATTTATAAGTCCCATGGGGACACTCAGCCAAGCATCTGGCCAAGGAGTTGTCAACGACTAACTTCTTACCAGATATATACTATAATACCTACACTAATATATGCTAAAAGTAGAAGGTCATTCACAGCGGTCATTGATATAGTTATGTCAAAATAAAATAATATTGTCTACTAATAAACTTAAGCTAACTTAAGACAACTCATGCAAACATACATATACGCACAATACACATACAATAAACTAAAATGCATACACTTATACAGCACACACATGGAAGCACACACGCACACACAATACACAATATAAACATGTACAATAAATTAAATAAAATGCATACAGTTATATACTCATGCAAATATACACATACACGCATTATACACTCATACAAATATACACATACAAAAAACAAAATGCATACACTTATGCAAATATACACATACACACTATAAACACACATACAATAAACTAAAATGCATACAGTTATACACTTATGCAAATACACATATACATACAATATACACACATAAAATAAACAAAAAAATGCATACAGTTATACACTCATGCAAATAATAAATAATAATAATAAATAAATATTTTCAGACAGGTCACACAGCGCCATCTAGTTTCCGTGGTAAGCTACGAGGCTTGTGTTACGGAAACTAGATGGTTTATAAACTACATATTATACTTTTTTTTTTTGTAAATATATACATATTATACATATAAACACCCAGACCGAGACAAATTATACAATGTACAACTTGCCCCCGGTGGGAATCGAACCCACGACCTCCCGAGTTCACAGCAACGTTTGTTACCACTAGGCCACGGAGGCGGTCATACACAATACATACAATATACACACATAAAATAAACAAAAAAATGCATACAGTTATACACTCATGCAAATATACATACAATATACACATGTACAATAAAGAAAACGTAATTTATAAAATCAATTTATTGCTTGCCTCTTTTTTTATTCCAATTTTTTTTGTTTTGTATTTTTGGCCTGTTTATAATTTTCTTTTATTATTTGCAATTGTAACCAGTTTTACTCCTAATATTATAATCAACTGTTTTAATTGTATATATGTAAATAATATAAAATATTCTTGGCCTATGTTCTACTAATACTAAACTGTTAATATGTATAATAATAAAGGCTGTGATTTTTCTTAAAAATAAACAAATAAATAAACAGAAAAGTCTGGAGATAGGAAAGCTTGCAATTATTTCTGCCGACGTATTAGCCTCGCTATACAGAGGGGAAATGTTGCCAGTCTCCTTGGGACTATCCCGTCTCTTAGAGGACATTTTTTACTTACGACTTTAGTTTATTTTTTATTAGGTTTAGTTTATAATTAATTAAATTTTCAATTTTAATAATGTAGTTAATAATACTGTGCAATTAAGTTATTTGGAAAATAAAATATGCCAGTTTCGTATCAATCAAGCCTTAGAGCTGTCATGATGAAATTTTAAACATTTTTCACACCTAAATATTAAATTTAATAAAAACTACTTAAATTTTAACTGTCTCAATGGTCTAGCGGTTAAGTCCGTGAATATAAAGGTACCGAGTATTTAAAAAAAAAAAATTTGGATTATTTATTTATTTATTTAAAAAACTTTATTGCACAAAGTACATAGGTGGACTTAATGCCCGAAGACATTCTCTGACAGCCAAACCTTAGGGCAAAATTTGAACAATTATAGGTGCAATCATATAAATAATAATAATACTATAATTATAAAACGTAATTTAATAGGATTAATATATACTTATATATATACTTACATTCTTATATATCATAATATCAATATACTACATACTAATAATACACATTACTAACGCTGTCAAAAGCTATTTAAGAAGTGTGAATACACCAGTTTTTTAAAAGATGACCTGGTAGTTGCTTGCCGTATGATGACAGGAAGATCGTTCCATAAATTAGTAGCAACTACGACGAAAGAGCTAGAGACAAATGCAGTGTGATGTGAGGGAACAGATTTATGAAACAATTATTGAGATAAAAATCTAAACTTTTAAAACACATAAATTACTATTAATAAAACAAAATAAAAATTGGTAATTTTAAGTAAGTTAATATACATTAAATATAAATTAAAAGCTACCTAAATAATAAAATTAAAAATAAACTAAACTATAAATAAAATATTTCCTCTAGAGATGTCCCATCTGAGATAGTCCCAAGGAGACTGGCAACATTTCCTCTCTGTATAACGAGGCTAATACGTTTGCAGAAATAATTGTCAGCCTTCCTGTCTCCAGACATTTCTGTCCGCCGTTTTTGGTACCAAAGGTGGCGTATTTGAGTAATTTGAGTTTGAGAATAAAATAAAAGAAATTCAAAATATTACATTAAAAAAAATTTTACTTATAAACTACAATCCTTTTACAAGTTACAAAGAATTCGGCATTTTTGGTTAATATTCGGTAGTATACCTGAAAAATACTGAAAAATCTGTAGGTTCGGGACAGCTAAATGGATATTGCACGGAGCTTACCGAAGCTCCGTTTTTTTTCCAAATCATTTTTCCGTTTTCTCTCTTCAAAGCCACAAATCTATCATTTTTATTTTGTGCATATGTCATTGAAACTTTAACATTTTTCTTGCGGTCGTTTTCTAGACTTGTGAGAACGCTGTCCTTCAATCCATGATAGCGATTTGATGTCCGGCATGTACGAATTCACTCTTCCTGCGTACATTTACATAGATTTACGACACTACCATTATCGTGCCTTGGGAGCACGTAAAGTCATAAGATACGTGTAAGAACGACCTTCACCGATTAGCTATTTGAATAAAATCCACTTTTTTATATAATAAAATACGCCAACAGAAGCAATGGTAATGGATTTCCTAACGATATATAAACAAAGTAATTTTATTTATTTTGGTTTTTTTAAATGACAATTAATTAATTCCACAAGTAGGTATTAGTGGTCCCAGACCCAGACGGCTTAACATGCTTTTGAGGCACGGGTATGGTTTTTATGTTTTTATTGGAATAATATAAAATACAGAGGTTGTGGCTCGGTTGTAAGAATGCTTTCCTTGAAAAAAAAAAACCTAATAAGGTCAGTTCGAACCCTGGCATGTACCAATGAGAAATACACATTTCTTAAGTACACTTGTTATTAATTTACAACACCACTGTTTCTCATGCATTGGAGAGCACGTTAAGCCGTCGGTCCCGGTTCCACTAATACCAACATGTGGAATCGTAGATTCTGGAAGGCCCATCTCCAACAGAGGAGGTCTAGGACTATTTGTTCCAGGGGCTGTGATGATATTGAATATGAAATATATCAATAAATAAATATGGTACATGCCAGGGTAAGCAGGCCCAACGAGGCCGGCTACAGGTTCAACAGAACCTCACGCTCCGTACCATTGTCGGCGCCACGCGCTATGTGAGAAATGACGTCATTCTCCGCGATCTGCGGATGGAAACACTGGACGAGTTCGTGCGCCGTCTAGCCAAGGGAATGTTCGCACGGGCAGAGAGGTCAAATTTCCCACTCGTGAGAGATCTGGCCCCTCTGCACGCTAGACCTCCCGAGGTTCCACGGCGCATGGCGCGCGATTTGATAGCCTGATCACGATGACATTCCGCGGCCTCCGCCGCGCCCGCTCGTGTTAAATTTAACCTATAATAAAGGTTCCCACGCCCTGTCCGTAGTTACGTGCAGCGAATGCTATTTTTGTTAGGAGGCCAACACCTCGTTACAAATTCCCGTCTTCCCCCGGAAGGGGGGGGTCTGAGATGACTTAGTACAAACGAACCACCACCGCTCTCAATGATCATAATATTAAATCATTATAATTTTCATTATTACAGCCTCACTGGGAGATGGGCCTCCCAGAACATATATCTGGAGATTTTGGCCTACACTCGCCACGCTGGCCAGACGGGTTGGGGTGTGACGGGTGTCAATTTTTAATGTAATTTTTTTGAACGATTCCCTAAGTTGGTATTAGTGGAACCGGGACCGCCGACTTATCGTGCTCTCCTCTAAGCATTCCATGGATTCACCGTGCGGGTGCCGGGTCCATCGTGTGTGGGTAAGAGATGAGAAGAATGGTGTCTCGGGCTTGCGACCGACAATAGGCTGGTTTAAGAAAAGGAGGTCTCCTTTTTTTTCTATTGCGCGATAATACGCTCACCATCCACCATTCGACTCCTCTCCCTACCCAACCAAATACTGTATGATTCCGTTAATGCCGTCTTGGAAGCTCGTTCCATAAATGTATTAACGGCAGACCTGCTTAGGCCCAATTCTTTCAGTAAGTGATGCAAAGATTTTGCTGGAACTCCTCTTGCACCAACTTTCACTGCGTAAAGCTGAGTCTTGAACCCGTTCCTGATATTTTTTTCTGTGAGATCATAATATTTATTCGACTTCATGTTGTGGTCTTTTGGAATATTTGATTCCCACGGAACGGTAAGTTCAATAAATAAATTCAGTAAATCAAATCAAATATAATCAAAATAAGTTCAGTAAATCTAGGACAAATGTACGTAAAAAAATTGCATATATAACTGTTCATACAATTTAGATCAAATTTCCATATAAGATAAATATACAAATTTAAGTCGTTTATTACACAAAAGAATGTTAGTGCGTTATGGTGACCCCTCTCCTGCATGAGCTGTGCTGTATAACAGGAGACAATGTCATCCAATAATGATAATAGAAAAAAATCGAAAAATATGTTACTCAAATAGCAAGTAAAGTATAGTATATGAGTGTGTGGTCTGTATATGTGTGTGTGTTTGTATGTATGGGTTAGTGTTTGTGTGTGTGTGTGTGTGTAGAGGGTGAGAGGATTGGGGAAGGGAGGAGAAGGAATGATGTAATTTTCTACGTATGTATTTAAGAAAGAAAGAAAGAAAAATATTTTATTTGTCACATTAACAAAAAAAGTAAACTTAAAATTAAAGTGTGTGGTGACAAATAGGGAATCAGCTCAGCATTGAGCTGCGACGCTTTAAGAGTCACAGCGCTGATTTTCAGCTAATCCCTTAATATACAAGCATAAATGTGTCGAGGCTCTGGTACAGAACTACAATAATAAATAATAATATAATTTATTATATATATTACACAAATAAATAATAAACAATCATAATAAATGCATATTCAAGATTTACAAAATAACATCATTATAGTATAATATATATCATACATATATACATAAATAATAAAATATTTCCAGACAGGTCACACAGCGCCATCTAATTTCCGTGGTAAGCTACGAGGTTTGTGTTACGGAAACTAGATGGTTGATAAACTACATATTATACTTTTTTTTTTGTAAATATATACATATTATACATACACCCAGACCGAGACAAATTATACAATGTACAACTTGTCCCCGGTGGGAATCGAACCCACAACCTCCCGAGTTCACGGCAACGTTTGTTACCACGGAGGCGGTCAAACATATACACACATATATACAAGTGAATAGAACAAATCACATTTAAAATAATTAACCATAAAATATTGAGTAGGTGCGCTGCTACAGTAGTTATGATGCCAACAAATAATTAGTAATGTATTCTGGACTGTGTAAACATAGATCACATCCACCTGAAGTTTCTTTTACCGACTACCATATAACACTGGCAACGCAACACGGGTAATAAATAAATATAAACAGTAATTAAAATGAAGTAAGTTTGATTAAAGATAAGCGCTCCCATATAAGCTGGAAGTAGGAAATCATGTTATCTATTTTGATATTGTGTTTAAGGTGGAAATGTAAAATGCGTTGTTTGATAGTTTTATTTTGCTCTGTGTGTGTGCTGGCCAGTGTTTGTGTTAGTGAAAGTGAGTAGTTACTAAAAATATATTTAAAAATATAAATACGTTCAGATTTTTCGAAGGGAGTTAAATATTCACCTATAGTACAAGATAAAGTGAAAGTATTTAAAAAATATTGCACAATAAATATATAAAATAAATTATAGTACATAGGCGAGCTTAATACATTGACGCGGCAAACGAGTGCCTTCACTCCATAGCCACGACTCAGACTTAGGCAGGGCCAACAGTGAAAGAGAGACGATTTATAGGGTTTTAGTCCGTAGGCGCTCCTTAGAAGGCCTCACGGTGATTCGGGCATGAGACCTCCCGCCGTAGCCCTTCAGGCTGGGGTCGTATCGTTATGCGATTTTGCGATTAATAAAAAATAAAATACTTAATACATTAAATACAACCAGTATAAAAGAATTACAATATAAAAGCTACCTAAATAATAAAATTAAAAATAAACTAAACTATAAATAAAAAATGTCCTCTAGAGACGTCCCATCCGAGATAGTCCCAAGGAGACTGGCAACATTTCCCCTCTGTATAGCGAGGCTAATACGTTGGCAGAAATAATTGCCAGCCTTCCTGTCTCCAGACCTTTCTGTCAGCCGCTTTGACAACTCCTTGGCCAAGCGCCTCGCTGACGGTCCCCATGGGCCCATCGTCTCGACCCCAAACGGCGCAAACTCGTAACCGGAACTAAGGTTGGCATATTTGCGCAATTTGAGGTTCTCCGCAGAAAAAGCCGCTCTCCCCGCACCTGATGATACATTAAAGATATTCTCTAACAGCTAACCTTTGGGAGAATGATAAAAGAACTTGTGGGATGCAGAGTTAAAATTAACTATAAAATTGCAATAAGAATAATAATAATTCCCATTGGGACACTCAGCCAAGCGTCTGGCCAAGGAGTTGTTGTTGGAGACAGGATAGCTGGCAATTATTTCTGTATTAGCCTCGCTATACTGAGAGGAAATGTTGCCAGTCTCCTTGGGACTATTCCTGAAGGCTCGTCTCTAAAAGACATTTTTACTTATAGTTTATTTATTAATTATTTTAAGTAGTTTAAATTATATTATAATTTATTAACTTTAGAACTTACTATATAAATAAATATGTATTTTAATTTAAGTAATAATATAATATATAATAATATGTAAATTAATACAAATATAAAATATTTTATGAATAAATTATCAACGTCTAGTTAAGAAATTACATCTCATTTCGCTTTTAAAGAAAGTACGAAGATAGTAGATGTCTAAATATATTTAAGGAAGGTGCCAGTCTGATTGACAAGGGCAATTTGTTCCATTGACGTACTGCCTGTAAGAGAATCTGAATATCTGCTGGAAGAGTGAAGAGGATACGTAAAAAGCGATCTTCATCGAAATATAGTCAATGCTATACCTACAGAATATATATATATATATATATATATATGTGTATTGCGAGAATCTTGCGCAAGACCAAGAGTAGGAGTGCAAGACCCGCCTACCCTGACGCAAGATGCTTTGGGCAACACTAATTGTGTATGGCGAGCCAAGCTTTGTCACTGACATTTCGACTGCCGATCTGAGACCCCTGGATCTGCTCTCTGCGTGGTTGGACAAGTGGCGTATGTCCATCAATGTCGGCAAAACTGCCGCAATGATGACATCTAGATGCCGGCTGCCTCCACCACTGGCTTCGGGGACAGAATATCGAGTGGACTCCGACCGTAGATACCTGGGCTGCATCATTAACAGGACGTTAACAATGGGTGAAATAGCCTGCCACGCCGTTAATCAGCCGAAGGCGGCCCGAGCCATGTTAAGTCCTGTTATGAATTCCAGCTTGCCGCTCAGGTTGAAGGTCCGGATCTACAAGATTTTCTTTCGTTCCCGTCTTACTTACGCTGCGCCAGCCTGGCATCACTTTCTGGCGAAAATCAATAGGGACAAGATTCAAAGTCAGTAAAACATATCGCTCATAGTGGTCTCCCGAGCGCCGTGGTTCGTGCGTAATTCCGTCATAGCTCGAGATCTGGAAATGCCTACTATTGAGGAGTTTGTCGTCGGCCTGACTAGACGTATGTTCTATCGGGCCGACAACGGACACTTCAAGCATCTCCAGAATATCGCTCCGTCTTGCGCTCGGCCCCAGAGATTGCGTCATAATAACAAAATATTATTCAATTCTCAACTCTATAGAGAACTTGACAGCGGCCGTGCAAATATCAACTTTAATAGCGTGATATATACATATATAGTTAACGGATTCCATTAAATAACGTTTGCGCTTAGTAACAGAATAGGGCTGCAGGTCACCGTTAACACTATTTTCCGCGTTTACTCTTCTTTCGACAACCCTATCATGCTTCCCATCCGCAGTGAAAACACACAGATATATAATTTGATTTACTTGTTCTAGAATTTCATCTTCAATCTTTATAGTCACGTTTGTCATCTTTCTTATCTTTCTTCTTTCAAACACTAGTAACTTGGTTTTTCTAACTTTGGAACAAATTAACTAGATACGGATTATAAATATTAATAGCTTATTATCTTCAGTAAATTTATGTAGGAAAACGTGATATATATCGGAAAATATGAAAATTTAATATTATACCTTTCAAGAAATTTCCTGCGATATTGAAATTTCTTAGGAATTTTCCCAAGAAAGTATATCTAGAAGATAATTTTTAAATAGCCATAAATTTCCTTTATAATCATGTATTTTAATTTTTAATCCACAACAATTTATTTAGTAGGTACTAGCTGTTTAACCCCGCGTTGCCCGTTTAATAGTGAACTACGAAAAAAACCTTCAGACGGCCGTCGGGTCTGATGTGATATTTAGATTTTGATGTATTTGATATTTATCTTAATTATGTATTATTATTATTTTTGTTAGGTATAATGGTATTATAAATGTATATATTGTATTTATTTACATATTTTGAAATACTCAAGCCAACTAAAATATTTAAAATGATTATTACTGTATTTGTATAAATAGCTTTCCAATTACCGCTTTATAATTGCCCATTTTTTAAAGTATTAAAATAGATATCGTATGTTATCCTTAAGAGATAGACATATGCCAATTTTGTCGTTTCTGTAGACCTATATAAGATATACAATTCCACTATACATTATATTTTAAGCATTAAAATTTATTCAAAAAAAATATTTACAACATATAAAATAAAATTCATATTAATACTAAGGATAGGAATATAAGTCCCGTCCGCGTGGAATGGTGGCAAGAACGCTGGCTGCATTTCCCCGCTGAATTGCAATACTGATTCTTTAAGCGAAGAAAGAGCCAGCCCTCTTGTTACCGGAGGAGAAGACAAGACGCGGTTTTTGCGCTTGGACTCCATGGGCCCAGAGTTTCTACAGCAAACGGCACAAATATGTAATCTTTTAATATACTTTTAATATATGTGAAAGGCTTGAGACAGCGTTTTCGTTAAAGACGGCTTATTGTTTTCCGACACCTCCAACAAATATCGGTAATATATACAAATACAGACAGATATACGCGGCGGTGAACTATGTTTTATAATATGTAGTGATAAGTACAAGTAATAAATAAAATCAAACACAGCGTGTCTCAACGTCATGTTAGCGGATTGAGGGAGTCGTAAAGATTATGCGTGCGTGTAGATTACTAGAAAAAAACATAATAATACACATCTACATATGACTTTATTTAAAATTCAATAAATGTTTAATAATAATAAAAATGCTTTATTGCGCAAAAACTAAAATAACTTAAAATTAATGTGCACAGGCGAGCTTTATGCCGTGAGGCGTTATCCACCAGCTACCTTTGGGAGTTTTGAAAACATGTGACAGGCAGAGTGCCAAGTAAATATTAAATGAACAATACATACTAATACTACATATACAATACATGTTATACATATAATAATACATATCTATAATACAATACATATAATTAAATATATACAGGATTGATGAAATAAATAAATAAAATAAAACACATACTAAAGATATTTAATCCAACGAATATTATAAATATAAACTAAACCTTGTAAAAAAAATACTATAAATAAAAATGTCATGAAGAGAGGACCCAACAGGGATAGTCCCAAGAAGACTGGCAACATTTCCCTTTTGTATAGCGAGCCTAATACGTTGGCAGAAATAAAGTCCAGCGGGGTGAGACGAAGTCCACAATCGTATTGAAACGTCTCGTTTAAGAACTATAACGTCTGTCAGAAATGTCAAATCCTAGGCGGAATTCCCAAGCTTTTGACATTTATGACAGACGTAATCGTATTTAGACGATACGTTTTCGGACGATTGTGCACTCCGTTCATCCCGCAGCCTTCTGTCTAGACTTTTATTGTAAGTCACAGATTAATTCGGTAGTGAAAAAACAGTATTTTATTTTTTATTATCGTTAATTTATAATTGCTATAAAAGGATTTATGCTTCTAAGCTTTGATTAAACGCTATAAAGAATACGTTTATAAATTAAAATTATTATATTTTGATTGTAGTCAATAGAATATCTAATCAGAAATTTCTTACGTACGTTTGTGATCGATTACCAATACCACTATACCCGGGCCTCGGAAAGCACGTTAAGCCGTCGGGTTACAATATAAACTTGAATCGTTAGTAAAATTCATCCGAAGCATGGCGACTGTATGTCAAATTCTCCAGATATATGTTCTGGAAGACCCATCTTCAAAAGTAGAAATCTAGGACGCTGTGTTCTAGGGGCTGTAATTATGATGACGAATGACGGTAATCTGGGTCTGTGATATCGAACCCCCTAGTACCGATCGACTGGAGTCTGGACAGCAGCGGAGATATGGGTAGGGTAAAAAACATATTTTTTATCACGTGGCAACCGAATAAAAATGCTGTTGCTTTGAAGTTTATACCCTCTTTATTAAATAATACCTTCGGGATTGTTGAAAGGATAAGTGAAGAAAGATTGACGAACGAATAAATATGTTGAACATATATAAATCTCATACACACCCTCTCACACACATACATACTTGCGCCGCTTGCCGGACTCCGCATTTTCCGCTGCTTATAAGTTTTGATTAGGTTTCATTTAATTTCTTTTGATTATTTTTTCTAGCAATTAATCTTTATCTTAGTGATGCGTTCACCTGCTCTATAAACTATTAATTCATCATTAATGACGTCTTAAGATGTCTACATATTTTTGCGCACAAACAATAATCATTATGTAAATACAATGATTAATACTTCTTTACTTGTAATAAATCTACGTGTCTTAGTTCTATTAGCCTTATTCTATTGTTACACTTCGACAATAGAAAGCAATCATTATTTATTAACCTACTTATTAAGATATTCAATCATCCTAGTCTAGTACGGTAGCTTAGGGGTTTAAAATCTGACCCTCATTATTATTTATATTTAAAAAAATAAGGTTTACAAAGCAACATTCGAATATATGTATACCTACTAGTTTCAAAATATTGAGTTTCGTAAACAGGGGTCTGCACAACGCAATGGAACTTACACCAAACATAGCCCTGATGCATCTTTTTTGGACTAGGAATACACGATCTATGTCAACAGAATTTCCCCAGAGAACAATCGATATTCAGCCTATAGTAAAATTGCCGAAATGTGAATCCGCTTCTTTATAACTGTGGTTTCATGATTTTTTATATTTCAGAAGTAATTTTATGCTACTACGGAACATGGGCGACTTACAGACCTGGTCTGGGAAAATTTGACGTAGAAAATATTAACCCATACCTTTGTACTCATGTAGTGTACAGCTTCGTTGGTATCAACAATGATGGCACAATCAAATTTCTGGATCCTTTTCTGGATTTAGCAGACAATTGGGGACGAAGTAAGTAAATAGACAGACATGCAGTACTAAATATCGTTTGTAATATTTATTAAATATCTTAAGGGGGTTTCACTTTACATCCCGCTCGCACAATTAAACACTGTCAAGCTGGAGAGTACTTTTAAAAAATGTAATCTATAAACTTAGTAGGAAACAGGAGGTCCTTCGCGCCATTTTGCGTGGACATGTCAAGTGCATGTTTTTGTTTTGTAAATTAATTTACTGCGTATATTATTGGTCAAAAGTGGTGTTGTTTTATTTAATAATGTTCTACAATGTGAATAATTATGGAAAACGATAAATTGGACTTTAAATATGGGACACAAGTTGCAGTTTATTTTTTGCGGTTTTCCCGCGCTGTCAACTCCCATATTTTACCCGACGTGTTTGAGCTATGGTGCCGCGAGTGACTCAAAGAAAAGCATCAAATTCTGCAGCGTCTGGAATTTGATGATGATGTCATTAACTCATCAAAACAAAAGATATATTACGTCAGACACTTGTACTCTTGATAGTCTGTGCGTCAGACTTGGCTGTATGGTCTAGCCCTATCACCTCATTCATCATCCATCGGGAGGAAAGAACACAAACAAAAAAAAATAGTAGGAAACAAAATTACAAACAAAAATTTAAACATATAATAATCACAGTTTGTATTAGAAAAAAATATATAAATATTTTTGCTATTTATCGCTGTCTAAAATTAGCAATTTTTTTTTTATACTGAGCACGACATGTGACACCGCGCCCACCTGATAGTAAGCGGTACGCGAGGTCCAAGAATGGTAGCAACTGACGCCAGCTTCAGATGACCGACATCAATCTCTACCACTATGCCGGCATATAAAGATGCTTTTTCACTCTTCGTTTGAAGGACTCCAGGTTATAGGAATGGGGAAACACACTGGCTGGGAGACCATTCCACATCTTTAGCGTGGGATGCGATTGTATGCGATTTGAATGTACGCGTAGCCACTATGGCTCGGTATGTGGATGCATATTTTGGCCTGTGCGAGTGGTTCGGTTGCGGAATAGAGAAGAAGGTATGAAGGTATGAAGGTGAAAATATGTCTTAAGTGAGTTATTTTATTTCCTTGTAAAAAATCCTAACTTAAACCCTTAAAGACTAGATTAAAAGAACCGAAATCCGAAAGTGCAATCAAGGCGTAAAATAATATAACGGATGTACCAACAAGAGCGCCAAAATTAAATTTGTCGCCATTTTGTTAATACGAATCGAACCAATTTTTCTTTAAAATCAAATTCGCGCTCTTGTTGTGACATCCTATACAAACTTATATATTTAAAATTTATATATACATTTATTCGAAAAAATTTTTTGCGCTTGGACTCCATGGGCCCAGAGTTTCTACAGCAAACGGCACAAATATGTAATCTTTTAATATACTTACATACTTGCGCCGCTTGCTGGACTCCGCATTTTCCGCCGCGGCTCCCGCTTTATGCGCTGTCCCCCTGAGATGCGACGCGGCAAGGGTGTAAAACAACTAAAATATTAATAATGTGTTTCAGATAACATAGGGAAATTAAATGCACTAAAAGTAAAAAATCCAAATCTTAAAACTATATTAGCTGTTGGAGGATGGAGCGAGGGATCTGCAAAATATTCTGTTGTAAGTAGGCCAAAGCTTTTAATTTTTAAACAATAATTAACTTCGAATAAAATTAATATACTTTTAAATGATTTCTAAATTAATAAATGGAAGTCGTATATGAGTTTACAATATTTCCAAAATGAATAAGTTGTAACTATCTAGAAAGGTAAAACAGTAGATATCAAAGATGTTCCTCTAACTGAACTGACTATGCCAAACGTGATAGTGACAGAAGGGAGATTAAACCAGCCCTGCATTGACGTTCTTAACTATGCATATTATCTATTATTATTAAGAGTACGTTCTCATGTTAAAATTTATTTACAACAAATAAAGAGGTTTACCCAAAAACACGTTATCCAAACAAACTCATTTATAGCATAATGCCTAGAAGTAAAGTAGTAACGCATATATAATGTGCATTAAACTGTATAATAATTTGCCTAACGAAATATTAAGTCTGTCTACAAACTTGTTTAAAATAAAGCTGCATAGATGGCTTGCTGAGTGTTGTTTTTATAATACTAATGAATATTTTTTTAAAACCAGACATAATTATGTTTATCATTAATCTAATTTTGACATACGAATAATATTAATTTAACATACAATTTTTAGTTTATCAAATGTCAGTTCAATGTAAGACAAAGTTCTTTAACAATGTTTTTATTTTATAGATTTGTAAAAATTTGCATGCTGGAGACAGTAAAAATATGCTGATCTTAATTTTATATTTCATCCACTACATTGTACCATATTTTTAAGCAAATAAAGATTTTGAATTTGAATTTTGAATTTGAATTTGAAGTTACTGTTGGATGCGACCGGTCAACAGTGGCTGTAATAAAACTATGACAATCTGTTTGGTATTTGCAAGATACTTCCAGTGCATGATAAAGTAAATCTTTTAGAGTAATTTGAAGGTAGTGACTACAAAACTGCTTATACTTGATGCGGATATGATTGTAGATTCTGACAAAAGACTAGATACAATAATAATAAATATTTCCAGACAGGTCACACAGCGCCATCTAATTTCCGTGGTAAGCTACGAGGCTTGTGTTATGGAAACTAGATGGTTGATAAACTACATATTATACTTTTTTTTATATATAAATAAAAATATATACATATAAACACCAGACCGAGACAAATTATACAATGTACAACTTGCCCCCGGTGGGAATCGAACCCACGACCTCCCGAGTTCACGGCAACGTTTGTTACCACTAGACCACGGAGGCGGTCAATGAGTACAGGTATAATAATTTACATGGTAAAATAACTAGAAAATTCTTAACTTCCTTTAAATTTAATAATATTATGCCCAATATTATTAAATTTAAAACCAAATTGTAAATAGGTAGGTTAAGTTTTTATCTGAATAAACGATTTAATTTAATAATGATAATAATTTTAAGTTGTAAAACGGGATCAGTACACAAATGCAATTACAATTTCATATCTCATTGTTAATGTACTGATTTTGTTGTAAAACAGTAAAAAGAAAGGCTTTATGACATATATTTGTTTTGGATACATAAAATTGTAAAGGCTGTAAATTTTCCCAAGAATAAATAAATATATTATCGAGTACGTAAAGCTTCTATTTTTTTACAGGCATACGGTTATGACTATGGATAATGGTTGCTTTAACTTGCAGCCAGTAAATAAACTTAGCCTAAAACGAATAAGTTATTGCAATTAAACAACTACCCAATTCTTTTTTTCAGATGGCAGCAAGTCCTGAACTGAGAAGAAACTTTGTTAACAGCGCAACAGAAACAGTCCTTAAGTTTGGTTTCGATGGCTTTGATGTGGATTGGGAATACCCAAACGGTAGAGATTCCGTACATGGATGGGCTGACATTGATAACTTCACTCAGGTTCTTAAGGAACTAAGAGAATCTTTTGATAAATACGGCTTGATGTTAAGTGCCGCTGTATCAGCTGCTCCGATTGCAGCCGCTCGATCTTACGATATTGCTGGTATTTCTAAGTAAGATTCAAATATAATGATTTTTTAAATAATTTTAAGGGTTAATTGATATTTAAGATGATGTTTATTTAGAGATGCAATAGTACTAAATAGGTAGATGCAACATTAGTACCTTTAAATTATACGCTAAATTATCAAAACATATTGACAACAAATTAATTGTGGCCTTCTTCGTATTCTATAGGTTTTCTTCATATCAAACCTTTTATAGATTCATTGGTAAATAGAGTAATTCTATATGTACGAGTATATACACAGGTGGGTGAGGACTAACAAAATTACTAGTAAAGTAAAAGGGGTTTGGATTGTGGATCATCATATTGAGAATGTAATCTGGGCCTAATACTTTTAAGAATCATTTTATACTTCTGCAGTTCTAATAATCCAATAATCTTTTCAGATACGTCGACTACATTGGTCTGATGACGTACGATTTTAGCGGAGCTTGGGACAGAGTAACAGGCCATAATGCTGGACTCTTCCGAGGAATTGGTGACGAGAACACGCCTGAAACCATGCTTTATACCGTAGATGTTTCTGTACGGTATTGGCTTGATAATGGTATGTATGATTTAAGTAAAAGTTTATTCTATTCTGGATATAATATTTTTTAAAAGGTACAGTTAGTTTTCTTTTCAAAAGGATAATAATCTTGTGTAAGCCGTTTTAGAACTGAGTTGATTCATTTTACAAACTTTTTTTTTTTACCAGGATGTCCACCAGAGAAATTGTTGATTGGTATTCCTTTTTATGGGAGAACATTCACTTTGGCCAGTCCATCAGCATCCACGGTGAGGTCACCCTCCGTCGGTGCTGGATCTGCTGGGCTTATCACACAAGAAGCGGGAATTCTAGGATATAATGAGGTAAAGAAATAATTTATTTTGTTCTATTTATAATGTATTCTAATCGTAGAGTTTTCTTTTTCTATCTTGTTCAATGTTAATTACTGTACAAAATGTTGTGTTTATTGTATGTGCAGTGTGATGTAACGTATTTTTTCCAACATTCCAGATCTGCACATCATTTCAATCAGGAGCTTGGGATCTTAATTACGATCCTTTAGCACAAGTTCCTTACGCTGTCAATGGTCGTGATTGGATCACCTATGACGATCCTAACTCAATTCAAAACAAAATTGAATATGGCAAGCAATTTAATATCACTGGAGTCATAGTATGGAGTATTGAAACTGACGACTTCCGTGGTTTATGCCAGCATGAAGATTATCCATTACTGCGTAGCATTAATAATGCTTTTAAAAGAGATACTGATGCTACTACCACTACTACAACTACAAAACCATCAACTACCACATCTACTACTTTCAAGACATCAACAACTACACGTAAACCATCAAGTACAACTACGTTTGCTTCAATTGGTAATATTGTGTTTGTTTCCCTAATCTGTCTATAACTTTTGATGTACAAACTCAACATTACATCCAAATGATGATCAACCAAATAGATCCTTTTAGAATAGAAAACAGGATTATAAAACCATTATAACATTTGGCTTAGTACATAAATCTATAACGCTAATTGCCGTGGAATTATGTTTTCGTTCACCTATCTTATTGTATTTACTTATAAATTCTAGACTCTACTTAAACACGTAACAGTTACATTAGTTACCAAATCAAATCTACATTAGTACTCGTTTATTGACAATGCCTTGACTAGTACTCCTCTAATACATCTCTACAAAAAAACAATAATTAATTGAACGTATCCTTATATTTGCTAAAATGTACGAAATAACGAGTATTACCAAAGTCGCGGTAATGTTAGTGTATAGTTTCATATGATTTTGATATTATTAGCTGTTTTTTGTCATTTATAGAATCTGAATCGTCGGAAGAAGCATCAACAACATCTTCACCCACTTCAAGATCTCCTAAAACAACATCTGTCGCTACATCTTCAACCACTCCTATCACTACTTTTTCCACATCCACTACTGAAGCACCTTGGAATTTTGAATGTTCGGAAGAAGGACAAACACCGAACCCCCACGACTGTGCATCATTCTTCGTTTGTACCAAGGATGGAAACAATAACCTTATACCTCAAAAAATTCACTGTCCATCTGATTTGTATTACGACTATCACTATCAAATCTGCAATTTTAAGGATTTAGTCGATTGCCAGGTTTAAGCATTGGTATTGGTTGGCAAAGAGCATTTTGGATCAGCCCCTTGTGTTATTACAGCTATCTAGAAGCGTTTTTCTATGGTGGCAGCTTATACTTTATACTAGATCTAAATATTTGCTTTACGAGCCAGTATCATTGCAAATTTTTGTTTTTTTTTTTCTTCCGTATACATATTTTACCACATTTTTAAGCAAATAACCCAAAAAATTGCCAATGGAATATATAATAAAAATATAAAATTTAATAAATGAGGGTGCAAATAAAATTATACATGAAGAAGAGAAGACAAATTTCTAAGCATTCCATGGATTCACCGTGCGGGTGCCGGGTCCATCGTGTGTGGGTAAGAGATGAGAAGAATGGTGTCTCGGGCTTGCGACCGACAATTGGCTGGTTTAAGAAAAGGAGGCCTCCTTTTTTTCTATTGCGCGATAATACGCTCACCATCCACCATTCTACTTCTCTCCCTACCCAACCAAATACTGTATGATTCCGTTAATGCCGTCTTGGAAGCTCGTTCCATAAATGTATTGACAGACCTGCTTAGGCCCAATTCTTTCAGTAAGTTTTTTTGGTTTTAATAAATTAATGTATTTATACTTTTTTTCTTTTCCTAATTCAGGCTATATTACGGTGAGTGTTCTGAAGAACTCCACAACCTTATCCCTCCTTCTCTATTCCGCAACCGAACCACACGCACACATTTCCTATAAACTGGAGTTCTTTAAAGACAGTGTGAAAAAGCATCTAAATAGACCGGCTTAATGGTAGGGACTGATGACGGCCGTCAGTGGCTGGCGTCAGTTGGACTTCAGTCAGGCGGGAAAGTATCCACCGTTCGTGCCCATTATTTTTATTTTTTTAATTTACGTCATGCTCAGTCAAGCCGGCATAGTGTTAGGGACTGATGTCAGTCATGAGTATCTGATTCCAGTTGCTAACATTCATGGACCTTGCACTTACCATTAAGTGGGAGCAAGGTCACATGTCGTGCTAGTATAAAAAATGTCACAAACTTATATAATAACAATAGTAAGTCACAAAGCTGACCAGTAAAGTCAGATTAATGTAAAATATTGATTTTCAATTGCATTAAGGGCTCAGAGATATATTTCTTGGTAACCCATAGCTTCACCGTGCGGGTGTCGGATTCATCGTGCATATGAAAGAAGTGTATGAGCTCGTAAATCTTATATTTTTAGTAATAGTCTCACAGTGACAGGCCCAAACTTTTACATGCAAATATTTTTATACCTAGGTGAAAAGGGTGAAAAATCACAACGCTATCCATCGTCGAATCCATTGTCATGGTAAATATTTGGGAACACTCGAAAGAAATGTGCACAGACCGGCAAATGGATGCGGTGGAACAGAATAATATTAGGCAACATCGATTTACATGCTAAAGATATTGTAATAGATTAGACACAGCGGTACCAGGTTCGATTCTCGGTCGAGAACAATTAACAGATAAATTGCAACTTAAATATTAAATAGGTTTGGGCAGATCGATCCCATAATTTTTTTCTAAGTTTATTTAAAGGAATACACCACATAATTTATTTATAATATTTGTTCATCAAATTACAAGTGTTCAAGAATTTGATGCTTTTCTCGGAGTAATTCGCGTCAATATCGCCCAAACATGTCGGGTATATGTGAGTTCACGGCGCAGCAAAACCGAAAAAACTAAACTACAACTTTTGATAGAGTCAAATTTATCGTCGTACATAATTTTACTCTGGATATTGTTAGTCAAAAATGGTGTTATATAATTGGCTATTAAAAAATATCAGTTTATATGGAGAAGTCATCAAAGTGTTACTTTCGACATATGTTTTTATAGGAGAAGTTGTTTGTTTCTATCAATAGAATCACTTATTAGTCAAAAATAAGTGCATACAAATTCCCACGGTTTATGTAGAAAAAAATCAGTTAAGTTTGCAGTTTTCCCGCGCCTTGAACTTCCATATAGCCGAAGTTTTAGGAACGGCTCCAAAAAGCATGAAATTTTCTTAGTCGCTACACTCTTGGCAGAGTGGTCGTGGTCTCCATTTGAGTGCTAGTGTCATCACTCATCTCGGATCGCAGCTTTCCTGATACAGTCATGCAGGGAATGACCCATTGGAGACCTACCACGAATTCTCTTGCCATCGACTTTCCCCTGGACTCCCAGACGCTTAATGGATGTTTCTTCACGCCGTGACACGAGTCCGAAGAGCTGGGTATATTTTAAGAAGTAATATACAATTATTGCCCAATCAAATATATGTCTTATTTCTGTGATCAATGACGATGTTGATCTTCTATCAAATGTTGACGGATAACACTACTAAGCCGCTTCTAAGACGGGCCCGGAATTGTTTAAGTTTCCTTTGATGTACAATCCAACACGAATCAGAGTATACACGAATTGCGTATTTCATTGAAATAAAGCTTAGTTCGGAGCAATAAAGGTATAGTTACTTGTGTAGCTAAACTAGGGTTGTCACTGTTTTTTTGTGGATATAATTAATTTAACACTGGCTTTTTTAAACGTGATCTATGCGACTATGGATTCGTCTCAACTGCGCCACCAAATTAAACCAGCTTGTAATCGGCGGACTGGCTTCCCTTGAGACCCGCGGACCCCAAGAAACTTTATACGATACGGAACAACATCGCTAAGCATACATATGTATGCCATGTCTACATGTATGCCATCTGTGTGTCTAGGCTTTTAATTGCTAAAATATGCAAGTAGTAATAAGTTAATCTTCCATCAAACATATTTGACGTCTCCTCTATTGCGTGGTTTAGCAGTGAAAACTGTAGATTTAGATAGTGGTTATATGGTTCGATTCTTAGTTGAGAACACAAAAAATATATATTTAATTTATTCGTTATATTTCTCGAGCCTGGTATACTAGATACATCGACGATCCTGTCACTTGTCATGATGGGCCTTTAGTAAATTGGTTAAATGTGAACTCGGTCCTTACAAAATCTTTGTTTCTGACCTCATAAGGGATACGTTTTCTATTGTGTTGAGAGTTTTGCGAGTGTTCTTGGCATACTGCCACATGATCAAGTTATGGGTGAATTTTTTCATATATAGGTAGGTTAGTATTTATTTTTAATTTAGTTTATATATTTTCATTTATTATTTTTTATTTTTAATAAAGTAAAAGTAAAGTATCATCACGTTTAACTTTCGGGGTGGTCAGAAACCACGCTTATAGCCAACTTTACTATAGGCTGACAAGTGGCAAGCTCGTCGATGTCTTCAGCGTACCAAACTCGGGAAAAATCACAAATAAATTAAGTATTAATTAAATGTATTACATTAAAAAATATTTTTATGCCCCGACCAGGAATCGAACCCGGTACCTCCGAGTCTAAATCCACGGACTTAACCGCTAGACCACGGAGGTAGAATTTTTAATAATTATTTATAAAAGTTACTTTAAAAAATCCAAATGTGTCTTTGTTCTCTTGGGTAATCAAGTACCTTCCCGGAGCGTTATTTATAAAAGAAAAGACAGAGAGAGTCGGCGATGATTATATCTATCTAAAATTGGCGCTATTTTTCAAAGTTGCAGAATCCGCGTTTAGAGGATTTTGCAGGCCAATAAGTGGAGCGGGATTCCTGCAATCCCTGATGACAACCCTAGGACCGTTGAAGCTTGACATTGCTTCTCTAGAAACCTGCTACTTGATACATGTCGAAACGCTCGAGGCACTCTCAAAAGGAATAATAAAATGTTTTGTGCTGTTGTAAGTTGTGAGAAGGCTCAGCGGGTTTTTTCAATGATTGTCAGTATGCGTATGGACTGCCAGTTTTTTGACAAGGATTGAATTAGGTGATAAATACTACGTAGGTACCTTTTTTTATACTACGACATCGCGCCCAGGCCCCTATTTCACCACGTCGACAATTGTCAGTGACATATGTCAAGTGACAATTGTCAATCAACAGGTCACATATACATATATGTATCTATAAACATGACAGGATTTTCTTACAATTAAATTGTATATATCTAAATGAGAATGCTAATTTTTCTTAGAGAAATGGTATTACAGATTTTAAAGTTTTTATTTATGCTAAAGACATCGACGAGCTTACCACTTGTCATAATTTCAAATTCAAATTCAAAATCATTTATTTGTTTAGACACAGGTTAATATTATAAAGAACAGATTTAGGTTATAAAGGTGCACCAGTGCTCTGCCCATAGGGCGTACAAATATTAGTAATTGTGGATAGCATTTAAATTTTAATACAGACACGTGAACAAAAATTGAGATACAATAAAAAAATATAAATGACAATATTATTCATGTCTAAAATTTAATATTAATAAATTAAAAGTTAAGCAAAATGTCATGTAATTATATTTTTGTCTGTAAAAAAGTCATTGATTGTGTAGTATGTCTTGTCAATTAGTATATATTTAAGTCTTCTCTTCATTTCTCCTAACTCTAGCTCCTATATAATTGGCCTATAGTAAAGTTAGCTAAATGTGAATCCGCTTCTTTATAAGCGTGGTTTCTGACCACCCCGAAAGGGAAACGATCGTGATGATACCGTACTTTTTTTTTTTTTTTCATTACAGCTCCTAAAACACAACGTCCTAGACCTCCACTGTTGGTAATGTGCCTTCCGGAGAATTTGGCCTACACTCGCCACGCTGGCCAGAGGGGTTGTCGAGGATCTAATGTCAATTTTTAATGACAATTAATGAACGATTATACAAGTTGGTATTAGTGAAACCGATACCGACGGCTTAACGTGCTTTCCAAGGCACGGGAACGGTGGTGTTGTAAATCTATGATAATTGTACATAAGAAAAGTGTTTTTCTCATCGGTACATGCCGGAGGGGTTTAAACCGCCCTTCGTTGAGGAAAGCGTACCTATAAATGAGCTACCACCGCGCCTGTAATTAATAAATAAGGTAAAACAAGTATACCATTTCACGTTTTCCGTCCTTCCTGGCGTAGGATTAATGGAATGTTATTTATTTATTAAAAACTTTATTGTTTAATACAAAAGGAGTATGTAATGCTGCTTGGTATTCTCTTACCATCAACCTTCGGGACAACAAATCGAAGTTTAGGCATGGCAAAATAAAAAAACACAAAAAAATTAAATCACTTATTAGTACTAGTTAAATTAAATATACGATAAACATCATAAAAATAATAATACTTAAACTACATTAAAAAAAATATATCTTACATACACTACATAGACTAGATAACTAATTATATACATACACTACGTAAACGGGAAATATATTTATTTATTTATTTATTTAAAAACTTTATTGCACTATGTACAAGAGGCGGGCTTAATGCCGCTAGGCATTCTCTAGCAACAAACCTTTGGGACAATGAAACGATTTGTGTTGTGAGGTAGGTGCAACCATTAAATAGATTAAAAGGTAATTCTAATTAAATCTAAGTATTATATCTATATAGACAGATACATACTAATATGTACACAATACTACATATACTACATACTATATATATATATCTTATACACTACATATAATACCTACTTACACTGTGAGGAACTGTTTAAATAATGAGAGTATACCATCTTTTTGAAAAGTGATCTGTTCGGCACTTGACGAATTTCTACCGGCAAATTGTTCCACAGATTTGCGGCCACTACTGCAAAAGAGTTAGACTGAAAGCCAGAGTGATGAGAAGGGATAGATAGAACAGAATTATGGGACGAACGGAGAGATCTGTAATGAAATGAGGAAAGATAGCTAAATTTGTCCTTGAGGTATATACTTATATACACAATAATATGCGAACTACAATACACTTACTACAACGAATATTTAAAAATATAACATTATATGAGTAATAAATAAATCGAGTAATGCTTAATGTTAATAATAATAATGCAGTTATTAAAGCTTGTTTTATTATTTCGTTGAGAAGAACAATTTCTTCTGGGAATACGACCTGCGCTTTAACCCTTTCAGGACCATAAGAGTATGAAAACTTATTTATTAATTTTAGTCATGTTAAATGAGTCATGGGGTATCAAATAAACAAATTTAATAACTAAAACACGAAAAAATCCAATGGGGTTGAAGTGGGGGTTGGGGACATATGTGTCGCTATAATCGTTACAAGTGACTTTTTTTGCTTAAAATCTTTAGATATACTGTTTATTAGGTTTTTTACAGGTTAAACTTTTCTAAGAACGAATCATATTATAGCGCCAAATGAATTATGAACTTCCAATGAGTATAGATATAACATATGTATGTAGTTGTATTTAGTTGGATGTAGTTTTGCCAGCTTAAAAATAAGAAAAGGTTTAATAAGAAAATAATTCACATTCAATATGTTAATAATTATTAAATAATTTGTATTTTTTTTTTGGCTTGAGACAACCGTGTCCCTGCTGTCGTCAAAGGGTTAAACAGCTGAGACTGTGAACTAACATGCCACAAATGCAGTTGTGATCATCTAGATGTGTACTTACCTATATCAGCCATTTCAAATCAAAATTATAGCCAATAAATAAAATATACGTACCTATATCAGGGGTTGTCAAAGTCGATTTGTATAACGTCTTCCATTTTCACGACATAGTAAGGTGGAGAAGGGGGCATGCATGGCTCCATTACTGAAGACATAGAACGTAAATTGTTGCGATATTGAGATTTTAGTTTTGTCCCTCTTTTGTACTATAGAAAAAGTAGTGCATAAAAATCAAGTTGGTAGGTAAATAAAACATAACAAGTACTTAACTCGTAACCAATATTAGTAATATTTTCAATTGTTTTGTTTATATCGCAAATAGTTGTCATTAAATCGTACTTAGTCACGATGAACTGTCGTGTTCCAAAAGTGCCGATCGCTTTTTCTGTCACAGCGCCATCAATGATCTCATTCGTAGGACGCTTGCAGTAGTCTCGATCCCATATTTTAGAACCTACCGGTTTGAGTCGAGACGATGGCAAGCGTCCAGACGGAATGAGAGATTGGGCCAATCTCTGGTATAGGATTTTACCTGCTGGGATACCCTAGCCACCTTCAAGGTGCTTCTGTTATAGTTAAAGCAGCGGTGCCTAATTTTAGTCTGGAAGAAGCCACCGGATGACTCTTTGTATTTGAGTTCCTTAGCAATTTGGAAACTTTTTTGTATAGTACCTTATAATCCCAAAATGGATGAAATAGGATCAAAAAGAGTGTGGGTATAAAAAAAAAAAGTTTTTAGAAACCGAATGAAAAGGCGGTAGGTATATATATTAAAGTATATACTCACTATTGTTTAAAAAAAATTGTCATCCGGAAACGTACGGAATGTTTGCGACAACCATTTTTTTTTAAATCGAATATAAAACGTCTAGCAATCGGTGCGCCTTTGAGGATTGTTTATGTAGAGATGCTATAAAAAGATGCCAGAAAAGAAATTAATGGTTGAAGTGGCGAATTCGATTTATACTCGCTTGTTTTCAACTATCATAAAATGTTAAAAACGGGTGACGTATTTATTTACTATACATGTTTTTAAAAGATTTTTCGGAATCGTTAATAAATTGTCATTATAAATACGTCTTACCCTCGCCGGGTGGTTAAGTTTCCCAGAAAGCCCATCTCTAACAATGGATTGGATTGAAGCATATTTTTTTTAAGTAACTTTTCTGTACAAGCGATACAAGTTAGGTTCTATATCTGCAAGTTCATTGTTTTTGAGATAACGAACACATTGGAATGATTCAACAGATTGCCCTCGTTCGACCTGATAGAGGGCGTCGATTTTTACGAAACGTGTCTTATAAAAGTGCGATGTCACTTTGTGTTTCTGGTAATGTCGACCTGTAACATTAAGTGGGGAGACATTGTATGTGATGGAGGATTTATTCTGCTTATCTGGGGAAAAATATGAGAATATTGTCTGCCATTTTGGGTTTTTTATATATAGGTATGTATATACTCCAAAAAGTACAAATAGATTAAATATAAAATAGAGTGGGCATTTGTCGTTATTATATTATACAATGTGTATAATATAATATATTATGATGATGATATTTGAGACAGGGCAGTAAGGAAAACTTTTAGGTTCAGTATGCCAAGAGGCCGTCGTCGGTCGTTAATTTTTACATCTCATATATTAGATTCTAAATTACATTACATTTAAATGTTATTACTTTAGTAAGTACCTTATTATATTTATTTATTTAAATATTTATTGCACACAAAGTACAATGGTGGACTTAATATAATAATAAATATATAATAATAATAACTTAAAGAAAACTATGTTAGTAATTAATCTAAAAAAAAATAATATATATCTTTATTCGAAGTCAAAGAGTTCAAGTTTACATTTTATAAGGAAGTAGGTATAAGACAAATATTTAACTCAGATCATAGAGTGACGTAAACTATCCACCAGTATTTGTAAAACCCTGCAACCCGAACGAAGAGTACCTGTGTTCCGGGAAGCAGTATTCATTGAGTGCGGAATGAGTATGATTCGATATACACACATCAAAAGTGTCTAGGGATCAACATATATTTTTGCAATAACTTTTCTCCTGATTGATATTCATTAAAATTTTCTTTAAGGATTGATCAAATAAAATGTTTTCGTTTGTCTACAGTAACGATAAACCAAGTCACCTTTGCATTAGTAAAAAAAATTGCCATTTTCCTAATAAAGGGATTTTTGACATTTGAACCACTAACATTAAAGTTCGAAAAAAATACTGAAATAACAGATTTTTTTTTTAATTTTATTGGGTAACTTAAACAATTAATAATCCGTGTTTCTACCGCGAACACTAACAACACAAGAACATCGGTTTGGCATACTCAAAATGAGTTCATCCAAATCACGCTGTGGAATGGCCGCCCATGTTCGTTGCAACAACAAAAAAAGGTCTTCTTGCGACTGGATACCCTCCATATTCGGCAGAGCTCTTCTCTGAAGAATATCCCATGCATGCTCAATCGGGTTCAAGTCTGGCGACTGAGCAGGCCAGGGCAGGACATTGATGTTAGCTGCGGCGAGAATCTGTCTTACAACTCTTGCGGTGTGCGGTCGTGCATTATCATGCATTACCTGAAATAAGGGACCGATATGCACTTGTAGAGGAACGATGACGTCTGATACAACCGTCTCAGCATAAATTTGAGCGTTGAGGTTGCCTCTGATCCAAATCAACTCAGTTCTTCCGCCGATCGAAATACCCGCCCATACCATGATGGTTCCACCACTATAAGGATGGACTTCCTGGCAGGATTCCAGTGTCGTATACGTCTTGTATCCGGCCTCATACCAAAACGAGACTCATCAGAAAAGCACACGACACGCCATTGTTCTTCTGTCCAATTTCTGTGTTCAAGAGCCCATTGATATCGAGTCCTACGATTGTGCATTGCTATAGGTGGTACCCGTAGCGGTCTTCGGGAATGAAGGTTCACTTCATGCAAGCGGTTTCTGACTGTTTGGTCGCTAATTAAGTTCCCTGAAGAGCGATGAAGGCTCACGGCTAACATCATGGCGGTTATTGTTGGAGTTCTTCGAGCTGTGATTTGAATGTATCGGTCTTGTCTCCGTGTGGTGCAGCGATACCGTCCTCCATGGCGCTCAGCCACGGTACCAGTGGTTCGGTAACGTGTCCAAAGTCGACTGATAACACTCTGACTTCTTTTCAGAGCTAAAGCCACAGTACGTTGCCGGGAACCAGCTTCTATCATTCCCACGGCTCTGATCATTTCTTCCCTGCTTAAATGACGTCGCCGCTCCATAATAACGTTGGTTTTAATCAGTAGTAGGGAAACAGTAGCACTAATAATGTCTTCAATGCGTCTTATGTTTTTATAGGGAAAATATTGACAGCTGATTTTCATCTTTTACTCGAATTTGATTGACAGTTCCTGTTTTAAATTATGAAATGCACCAAAAAGGATCCATATAAATTTATAAAATCATAAATTTATTACAAAGCCACATCTCAATCACAAGAAATCCGCATAAACATGCTTGATCCCTAGACTTTTTTGATGTGTGTATGTATTTATACACCTAAGAAACTATGATGGAATAAATAAATATTAAATGAACTTTAAGCAATCATAATAATATTTTTATTTTTTATAAATAATAGATAAAATATAGTATTTATATAAATAAAATAAGATACATATAAGTAAGATAAATATATATTAAAAATAGATTATATAAAAAACTACCTAATTACATATATTGAAACATCCTAATGTTTTTATACAAAAATGTAACATCTGATTTATTTGTCCATAATTTTTGGAGCATAAAGCAATGCTCATGGATATTCTTTAAAATTATATTTTTAGTGTCCATTATGCATTTTCTAAATGAGGCCATACGATGTCGGATTACCGCGTCTAATACCGGCAGACGTGCCTCGGCAAACATGCTGGATGCACTACACTACCTGGGGAGCCGAAACAGAATTCTGAACTTCTGTACGAATGACGCTAGGCATTTTATGACAGTTAAAACTTCGGGACAATAAAATCAATCAAACAATGAAAGGTAGGTGCAATTACAGGATTAATTAGATAATATAATGTCATATATAAATTAATATATACTTATATATCAGTATTTACATACCTATATACATACATACAAATACATATATCGCCGGGTTAGAGCGAAACCCAACTAACAATTTTTTTAGTTTTACTTTCTTACATCAGTCGTTAAAAAAAACTTCTGCTTTTTTCAGTGATATAATCGATTAAGCACTGTGACGCTTAGTTATGAAGATAGTGGGTCTTAAAAGCAATAAACGAATGATTTTAGCCAAAAACGCTAATTCAAAAGTAATTAAATGTGCATAACATTTTTGTACAAAAATGGCTAACTTAGTTGGTTTTTATTCTAACACTGCTATATATCAACTACATATATAAACAATAAGAATATAAATAAATATAAGTAAATGTAATACTATATATACATATATCAAATACAGAGTATTATCATCAACAACGCCAAAAACAAATTATGTTCAACGTGACTTCATGAAGTAAGTCAAATATGATCTATTCATTCTACGACAATGTAAATCCAATTTGGGTTGACACTCATCACTAAACCGTACATGTCGTCAATACAACATATTTTCACGAAAAAATAATGACAGTCTAGACATATTTGCTAATTCTTTGCATGTTTTAAGCGCAATGTATTGTCACTGCAGCGGATTCTGGCTGGGACTGTAAACTGAACTGCTGTTTAACCAATTTTGATCCTTGGAATTGTGTTGCTTGATTGTGGTTGTATCATGTTGTATTGTGTTGTAATTTTTGCTTAGATTTACTTAGTTGTTGCTGTAATTGTAATTTGTTTTTATTTTGGCTACTCAAAGGCCCAATTAATGGATACTCTAATAGCATGTGGTGATTGCCTGTAATTGGGGCAGCATCTGTTTTCTGTCTTAGTTGTAAGTAAAAATCAATGTATGTTTTGATGCTGTCACTGTTGGCGAACCTAATAAATAAATAAATATATATACAGTTTGAAAACCACTTGTTTTCTTGTTTATATAATATTCTCTGATGTCTTAAATAAGGTATAGTATTACTTGTATATCTCAAATTGTTTAGAAAGGAAAGAATGTAAAGAAAATATGAATAATCAAATCACGTAAAAAAGTCCGCTGCATAAAAAGCAGTCACAATAAAACAACCATTTGTGACAAGTTTTGAGAGTAAAGTTGAGGCACGTACTTGGAGTTCCTCTGAGTAGCTTTTGAGGAGTTGACGCCGCTGACGACGTTAAATAAAGTGGGGAAAAGGTGACGTTTTACTAAAAAGGAACTTCACTCAGGCCAGATTACTTAAATATGTAAGACACACAATTCTGTTTTAATGTACCAGGTTACGGCTGACCTTCCAAAATAAAACTGTTAGATCAGCTCTATTTTTAACTCTAATCGTAACTATTACAGTAACTTCATTTTCGTTTGACAGCTGGATAGTTTGTTTTTTTTTTTTTTAATACTGAGCACGACATGTGACACCGCTCCCACCTAATGGTAAGCGGTACGCGATGTCCAAAAAGCAACTGACGCCAGCATCAGACGACCGACATCAGTCCCTACCACTATGCCGGCATATAAAGACGCTTTTTCACACTTCGCTTACAGGTTATAGGAATGGGGAAACACACTGGCTGGGAGAACATTCCACATCTTCAGCGTGCGACAGATGTAACAGTCTCCAAATTTGTATTTACGCGTAGGGATAGTGGCTACGGTATGTGGATGCATATTTTGGCCTGTGCGAGTGGTTCGGTTGCGGAATAGAGAAGAAGGGATAAGGTTGTGGAGCTCTTCAAAACATTCACCGTAGTATAGCATGTTAAGTGAAGGTGGCGTTGAGTCTTTACGGCTGTTAAAATACGGGTGTAAGAATGTTGATTTTAAGAATGCCTCAAAGGCGTTTGAAAGCTGGAAGGAATATTGAAGTGGAACCGTTAAGAAAACAGCATTATTAATGATTGAAATGAAAAAACTTTTTTTGAACAACATAAACACACTGTAATGAAACATATTAATTTAGCAAATAACAGTACAGCAACAATTATATGTGTAAAACAAAATACAAAGTACTAATACCATACTAAAATTAACTTACCTTACACCTTCACAAAAAGCAAGACGAGTCGACATAACCTCTCTAAATTGGTATAATAATGTATGTATTTTATATATATATCCCACCGTTCGAATCATGCAAACCACTTTTTAGATTGCTCGGTTTATTGCCACTTCCATCTCTTTATATTTTGGATGTTTGCTTATTTGTTAGAAAACACAGCGACATGTTTAGAAAGATTGGAGATTTCAGCGTTAGAAGTAGGAGAAACCACTATGATCTTATTGTAGATATTAATCCTAAAAAAACAAAATGTAATAAAAATTGCCTTATTATGTATATACGAACTTATAATAAATTACCCAACAAATTAAAATCGTTGGGAAAAAATGTATTTAAAAATCAATTAACAATTTGGTTAAAACAAAATATGTTTTATAATTTAAAATAATATTTTGACAATTGTAATACCTAAAGTTTAAGCTGACAATATTGTATAAATACCTACATGTAAGTTTTTGGACATATTTTATTTAAAAGTTTAATTTCTTTTCATTAATGTTTGATATATTTGCTCGCCAATTTACTTGGCAAATGTTGTTACGTTAAGTTAGTTTACTATAAGACCTGTAAATTAGACTAACATTTATGCAAATAAAGAATTTTTATCTTTATCTTATATTTATTATGTATTTTTGGGGACGTGCTCTGGTGTGGGACGCCACGTGCGTCGACACCCTCGCCGCATCGCATCTCAGGGGGACAGCGCATAAAGCGGGAGCCGCGGCGGAAAATGCGGAGTCCATCAAGCGGCGCAAATATGTAAGTATATTAAAAGATTACATATTTATGCCGTTTGCTGTAGAAACTCTGGTCCCATGGAGTCCAAGTGCAAAAAACTCTTTAAAAGACATAACACCGCGTCTTGTCGTCTCCTCCGGTGTCAAGAGGGCTGGCTCTTTCTTCGCACAAAGAATCAGTATTGCAATTCAGCGGGGAAATGCAGCCAGCGTTCTTGCCACCATTCCACGCGGACGGGACTTATATCCCTATCCTTAGTATTAATATTAATTTTATTTTATATTTTTTCGAATAAATTCTTAGTTTATATGTATTTGTGTTATTATATATTTATATATTAGTGTATAAGTATTTTAGCTTTAGTTGCTAGTAATAGTTTAAGATTTTTATATTTTATTATTAATCTCGATTTTAAATTAATGATTTAATGCACCCACAATCATTGCTCACTATCCCAAAGGTTAGCTCGTAGAAAATGTTACTAGACATTAAATTCGCCTATGTACATTTAAATGTGTTTTTGTTTATTGTGCAATAAAGAACTACAGGGGTCAGTCAATAATATGATAAGACAAAGTTGCATGGAATTTAATGTAGTCGCTGGGTGTCATCCACTGCAGTAGGTATATATCCTGACAACAATTTTTATATTATACAAACCTATGGTAAGATAAGAAATGATATGATAATATATAATAAAATAAGATATGATATGTAAATAAACTTATTGTAAAATATATTTTATATATTTTATGAAAGTTGTTGTAATGTAATTTAAAGTAGTCATTTAATAGACAATACAATAATAAACAACAAATTAGGTTATGCTTTTTAATAGGTCCTCAACATACTGATAACTTAATACAAACATATCAAAAATTTATGAAAGAAAATAATTTTGAACTATTAATAAGTTATTTAGAAAAAAACTATGACTAATAAGTACGAGTATGAATAATATTAAATTATGGAATATTTTACAGCAATTTGTAAAAAAAAACTCGTAAAAGAGGAATAGCTTGCACGAACGCATGTAATTTATTCCTACCAAAAGTGAAGAATCGCTATTCATGAATATGAATCGGGATATTTAAATGGATCCAAATTTTTATTGAGCTCCTTTATTTTTAACCGAGAATTCTCATATTTTATTAGGCTGAGTTGCACCAAAATCAGTAAATGTAACGATCAAAGTTTAAAAAGGCGTGGAATGTAAGAGATTTATTTTGAAGATTATTCGACGCCATTTTTAACTTTAAACGTTACAATTACAAAGTCTTGGTTTTGGTATAACTAGTCCTAGGAACTACGTTTGTGATTATATTAAAAGAATCATCACGACCGTTTCCCTTTCGGGGTGGTCAGAAACCACGCTTATAAAGAAGTCGATACACATTTAGCCAACTTGACTATAGGCCAATCATGACAAGTGGCAAGCTCGTCGATGTTTCCAGCGTACCAAACTCGAAAAATATCATAAATAATAATTAAATGTATTTATTTATATTAATAAATATTTTTGTCTCCCGACCAGGATATTGTAGTTATAAATCCTCAGAAAACTAAATGTAATAAAAATTGCCTAATTATGTGTATACAAACTTATAATAAATTACCTAACAAATTAAAATTGTTGGGAATAAATGTTTTTAAAAATAAGTTAATAATTTGGTAAAAAAAAATGTTTTATAATTTAAAATAATATTTTAACAATTGTAATACTAAAGTTTAAGCTGACAATATTGTATGAATACCTAGATGTAAGTTTTTGGACTTATTTAATTAAAATTTTTAAAATTTATATTAATGCTTGATTCATTTGCTCGCCAATTTACTTGGCAAATGTTAAGTTAGTTTACTATAAGACCTGTAAATTAGACTAGCATTTATGCAAATAAATATTTTTTATCTTATCTTATCAGGAATCGAACCCGGTACCTCCGAGTCTAAATCCACGGACTTAACCGCTAGACCACAGAGGCAGTAAGTGATTATACTATTACTTTTAGAATATCTTTTTTGAGAGATTTTTTAAAGAAATTCATATCTATTGAAGTATAGAGAATTCCTTTTAGAGTTTCTGTGAGAAATTGGTTAGACGGTTTCTCTCGAGACAAGGCGAAGTTACTTTTGTTGGTTATTCATGTGGAAATAGGAGATAAAGAGCAAATGCTCTAAGGGTTCGAAATGATATCGCCAATAACAAGCAGAATGATAAATTTATTCGGGACGACATTTGCTCCCATCATAATCAAACCACTTATACTACAGTGCTTCGGTTGGCGATAAATTATAATAAGGTACTCTTGAACACACACTTAAACCTCCATT
Source organism: Tinea semifulvella (assembly GCA_910589645.1). NCBI lineage: Eukaryota > Metazoa > Arthropoda > Insecta > Lepidoptera > Tineidae > Tinea > Tinea semifulvella. The sequence goes on from OU342604.1 coordinate 7,221,865, forward strand.
GCTGAAGATAGACCTTCCAGAACATATTTCTGGAGAACTTGGCCTACACTCGTTACTACACTACACTACGCTAACCAGACGTGTTGGCGAGAATTTATTAACGATTAGCCCTATTCTGTTACTGAAGTGAAAACGTTATATAATGGAATCAGTTAACTATATATCACGCTATTAAAGTTTATATTTGCACGGACGCTATCAAGGTCGAGCGCTTATAGAGTTGAGAATTGAATACAATTTTGTAATTATGACGCAATCACTGACGTAAATAACGAAATCCACTAATAACATTTGCGGCTGTGTAATAGAATAGGGCTGCAGTTAACTATAAATATATCACGCTATTAAAGTTCATATTTTCACGGACGCTGCCTGTGAAGTTCGAGCGCTTATAGAGTTGAGAATTGAATAATATTTTGTAATTATGACGCAAGCTCTGATGTAAATAACAAAATCCACTAATAACGTTTGCGCTTAAGTTGGTAACAGAATAGGGCTGCAGATGTTGGTATTAGTGAAACCGGGACCGACGCGGGCGGCTTCTGCGGCGCGGGAACGGTGGAGTTGTAAATCTATGACAAAAGTGTATTTCTCATTGATACGTTTTGATCGTTTGGATTCTATCTTGTTTACAATCGAACCACCGGCGCCGCTCCGCTAGAGATAAAAGAAAACAACCGCTAATAATTATTTTTTTAAATATAAGTAATTACTAACTTAGAGATATGTATAATTGTATAATTCGTTTAATGTAGCATAAAATACCTACTTACCTGGAAAGATTAATAACTAATGTAGAGTTCTATTTTTAAAAATAATATGTATTGTTCGCTATTATCGTTGCTAAATACTTATACAAGAGTTGAGTACAATCACCTTACCTATCTAGCTACATACTGATTTCGTTTTTGTAGATTATATATTTCATAATTTAAGGTTGGGAATGTTAAACCTATAACAACTTATCAGTTTATAGCATCAAATTAACTTCGTGACTGTACATTCATTGCCTTTGCTTACACACACACCGAGACTGTAAAAAATATTTTTTATCTCATTTTTCCAGCTGATATAATTGGAATTTGCTACTTTAAGCGATAAGTAGGTATTATTTAAAAACGATTACCGTATCTAAACGAACCTAACTATATTTTTTTCTAAAAAATAATATTTGCCTTGTGTTTGACTTGTCGATATAAGTTGTTTTTTTGCTCTATGGTTTTCATACATTTTAAGCTTATTTCGGTAAAAAAAAAGCGAGCTTTGCTTTGCTTTAAAGTCAAACATAGCCTTGAGACGTTAAACCTTACCTTTTTTTTATATAAAAAAAGGTAAGCCACAGACTAATTACTATAATAATACAACTACATAATGTCAAAGTAATCCATAGATTTAGTATCTATGGGACGTTATACCTGTATATAAAAAAAACCCTCGTATTGTCAGTTTTCTACCTTTAAATGCAAAACAAGTTGGATTTTTGTAATAATTTAATTATAAAATAATGGCTTCCACTTCGAAAAGTGGCTCGAGTTTAGTAATAGATGATGCTCCGGATACTTCTTTGGAACCAGGAGCTTGTTCAGACAGCATTTTAAACCCTAAAGACTCCTTTGAAGAGTTTGCCTCAGAAATAAGTTCTAGTTTGCAGGAGAGAAATAAAGAATTATCAGCGAAAAGCAGCACTATTAGCGAGATTCAGAACGAGATTGGCGAAAGCTCTAAAGGAGCAACAGAAATAAAAACGTCTAAATCATCAGAACATTTGCAAACTAAAGTTGTAAGTTTTATTGGTCTGCCCACTTTTATAATATTTATGCAAAATTAGTTCATTTATAATATCTATATCTTATTTTTTACTGGTTATAATGTAGTTGTTAATACTCTAAACGCATTAATTATTTAATAATGGAATAAAATTCAAGTAGGTGAGTTTTTGTGTGCCGGGAGTGCCTGGATTAACGGGTTCCATGTGCGGGTGCTAGGTCCATTGTGATAATACTAGTTAATATGGTTTACACTTGCTAAGCTTGCTAGACAAGTTAGCGAGGGTCTGATGTTAATTTTAATGATAATTTATTAACTATTCCAATTATACATATTAGTGGAACTGGGACCGACAACTTAACATGATCTTCGAGGAGAGAGAAGAAGACAAATTTCTAAGCATTCCATGGTCCATTGTGTGTGGGTAAGAGATGAGAAGAATGGTGTCTCGGGCTTGCGACCAACATGCCATGGTTAGCCATTATGACAAATCTACGTAAGATATTTTTACTTATAAGAACTATTGACACACATTTTTTTCGGATTTTAATGATGTAATTTTGGGAGGACACCATTATTCTCAACTCAGTTTCCTACACAAAATTAACCCGGCACCCGCACTGTGAATCTATGGTAAACCTATTTTTCTCATTGAAATGGACCCAAATAAATAATCTTCTGCCTTAATGATTTCTTTTTTATTTAATAGTTAATATATTGTTTTCAATTATTTTTTTGTGTTATCTTCTACCGATGGATGATGATTGAGGTGATAGGAAAGGCAAAGGGTCTAGCCCATACAGCCAAGTCTGACGTGATATATCTTTCTTTTTTATGAGTGAATGAGGTCATCATCAAATTCGAGATGCTGCAGAATTTGATGCTTTTCTTGGAAAAAAAACTGCAACTTGTGCTTGCCCATATTCAAAGTCAAAATTAATTGTTTTCCATAACTATTCACATTAATAAATCAAAACAACACCACTTTTGACCAACAGTAAATTAATTTACAAAACAAATACTTGCACAATACTTGCACTTGATATGTCTGCGCAAAATGGCCCGAAGGACCATCCTTGTTTCATAATCTGTAATTAATTTTATTTATTTTACAGTAGGATAACAACAATTGACAAAAACTATTTTTTATGTCAATAATTATAGTTTTGATCCCGCCAATATAATTAGAGATTTATTTACACTTGGAAATCCTGTGTTTTATCTATAATAAAGTACCATAATCATATAAATAGTGCTTTATATGTAATACATAAATCTTAACCAATTGTCTATTTAATTAAATTATATTTTAATGCTGGGGTATGAGTAAAAGAGATGTTGATATTTAATTTAAAAAAAAAACATAAAATATAGGTATGTGTTTTTGAATTAATTTTGTTGAGGCATGCTACAACAAAGTTGAGGCTTCTCCTTGTCTTCTTGTCAATATCGCCAAAAATGTTGATTTACCCTAGTTAATACCTTTCAAGTGTTCATTTACAGCCACGGTGTTTTTTTATATATTTCAGGATACCCTATCAGCGTCCACTAGCAGTTGTAATCTTCTAGAAGATAGTTCTGAGAATGCTTTAGATGACTATCTTCAATCTCCGGAACTTGTCAATAAAGAAAAACATGTCTTCATACTTAGTACAGCAGGAAAGCCTATTTATTCTAGGTAAGTAATTATTTAATTGAGTATTAAATTTAATTTTAAATAAGTTTAAAATAGGCAAAAAACCTTTAGTTAGGTGTTATGCTCAGATGGTAGCTTTTATCCATCCCTGGGTTCCAAGTTACATTTCTCAAATTTAATGAAATTCAGTCCAGTAGTTTATGTCTGAATGTAAATCAATTTCATAAGTTCTAAATTGCAATCCAGAAGCAGTGTAAACAGTATGTTTATTGTGATTTAGCCACGACATTGTTATTTCAATTAAATTATTAAACTTTAGTAAAAAAAATAGTACAGACAGAACAAACACTAAAACAAAGAAATAACCGATTAGCAAAGGCTCTGAGACGTACCTTAAACTATTAGTTGGATTGTTTAATATTGTTACTTGTATTTAATTAATCACAAGAGAGTTGTAAATATGTGGAACAAAATACCAGAAGACATATTAAAGTCCTCAACTGTAAACACTTTTAAAAACAAACTGGACAAGTGACAATCGAAATAGACTATAGTGTTAACTGACAATTTAATAAACTCTACACCAGTTCTTGATATAGGCATATCAGCAATGCACTGCTCGCCTATTAATTAATAATAATAATAATCCTTTTAGATACGGTAATGAGGATAAATTGGCAGGTCTATGTGGAGTTATTCAGGCTCTGGTCAGTGTTGTAGAGGATCAGAACCAGGACATATTAAGGTCAATCAACACTAAGGACTGTAAAGCAGTGTTCCTCGTGAAAGGTCCATTAATCATGGTCGCAGTCTCAAAATCAAATGAGAGTGAAACCCAACTAGTGTTGCAACTTACGTAAGTATAAAAAATCATTTTAGAATTATACATTACAAGCTCCCAGTATTGCCAGTGTAATGGCATAACCACTATGGTCAGGGCGCAGACAAGTTTCTTAGTATTCCATGGATTCACCATGCGGATGCCGGGTTAATCGTGTGTGGAATGATGAATAGATGAGAAGAATGGTGTCTTCGAATGGTTTTTAACGACGTTAGACGATGCACGGCTTTTAACGCCGCACCGCTGTGCCGGTGGAAGTGGGGGGTGTTGGGTTTATTTTCGTTACGTGTTTCGTTTATTTTCGTTATGATTCGGTCGCCGCGCTCAAAGTATTGAGCAATGCTTTGACAAGTATTAAATTACTATTAACCTTTTCATTGCAGATATGCCTTCAACCAAATAGTATCAGTTTTGACATTAACACAATTAACTAAAATATTCGAACAGAGGCGCAATTATGATTTGAGAAGATTACTATCTGGGGCTGAAAGATTAATTGATCATTTATTTATATTCATGGAAAAAGATCCGGCATTTTTGTTGGGCGCAGTACGTTGTTTGCCTTTGCCAATAAACGTTAGAGAAACAATAACACAATGTATTATTTCATCTTGCAACAAAATTCGAGATTTAGTATTCGCCATTTTAATCGCTGGAAATCAATTGATTACTTTAGTTAGAATGAAGAAGTATACTTTGCATCCATCCGATATTCATTTGCTGTTTAATTTGGTCCGAAGTTCAGAATCTTTTAAAACGGCCGAAAGTTGGACGCCCATTTGTCTGCCAAAATTTGATTCTACGTAAGTATTTAAATATTATTATTATAAATAGCAGTATTAGTCAGTAATAGGCCACATTAGGGAGTCCTTCGCGCCATTTTGCGCGGACATGTCAAGTGCAAGTTTTTGTTTTGTAAATTAATTCACTGTGGATATTGTTAGTCAAAAGTGGTGTTGTTTTGTTTAATAATGTGCTACAATGTGAATAATTATGGAAAACGATAAATTGGACTTTGAATATGGGACACAAGTTGCAGTTTATTTTTTGCGGTTTTTCCGCGCTGTGGATTCCCATATTATACACGACGAATGACTTCAGAAAAAAGCATAGAATTTTGCAACATCTGGAATTCGATGATAACCTCATTAACTCATTCAAAGAAAGATATATCACTTAAGACTTGGCTGTATGGGCTAGACTCTTTGCCTTCCCTATCACGTCTAATCACGTCTATCTCAGAGAGCACGTTTAGCCGTCGGCCCCTGTTCCACTAATACCAGCTCGTGGAATCGTTAATAATGTCGAAAAAATATCTCCAACTGAAACAATATACAATAAAAACTCTATATAACGACACTGAAGTGCATTTTATGGCGCTATAGAGAGTTGTCGTTAAATGGAGAGAAGAAAAAATCAGAATTGGAAGACAAGCTTAACCAACCAAAACCAATTTCGATTTGTTGGAGTTTGTTGCAGAATTCTGACCGCCTCCGTGGTCTAGTGGTAACAAACGTTGCCGTGAACTCGGGAGGTAGTGGGTTCGATTCCCACCGGGGGCAAGTTGTACATTGTATAATTTGTCTCGGTTTGGGTGTTTATATGTATATTATGTATATTACAAAAAAAAGTACAATATGTAGTTTATCAACCATCTAGTTTCCGTAACACAAGCCTCGTAGCTTACCACGGAAACTAGATGGCGCTGTCTGGAAATATTTATTATTTATTTATTATTATTATTCGTAATTCTTATAATTATTATTATTCCAGAGGATTTCTCCACGGCCACGTATCCTACCTTTCAGAGGATTGTCAATCTTGTCTATTACTATTAACAGTACAACGCGATGCATTTTTCCCATTATCTCAAGCGAAGCATAATATCACAGAAAAACTACAAAACACGATCTGTTTAAATGCAATTAACGATGCCTTAAATCGAAAAAAGGACCTCCAAACCTCAAATCCTTTATTACATATAGGAGTTCCAGAAATTAGGCATTTTATGTACAAAAGCAAATCTACGGCGCAACTTTTTACTTCTGATCCAATAACCATAGACAAGTCAAACTATAGACAACAATACAAGGAAGGGGGCGATGTTAATACAAAATTAGAACTACATGAACAATATATTGGGAATTATAGAAGGTTTTGCAATCAAATTCATTGCAGTTCGACACCCGCTAAGTTGATTTTTAAGTCTGATTGTGAAGACACTGTTTTGGCTTGGGTAAGTTTTTTTTTTCTGCCCTTTTTTCAGCCGTAGCCACGACTCAGACTTAGCTGTTAAGGCACGCAGGGCCAACAGTAAGAGAGAGACGGTTTATAGTGTTTTAGTCCGTAGGCACCTTGGGGTCTTAGAAGGCCTCATCTATGATATTTTATCAATTCACCGTCTTTAAAAAAAAAAAAAAAGCACTTTTTTTAGGGACAAGTTTACTTTTGGCCAACTTTATTATTGGTTAAATATAAGGCATCAGAACTTCACCAACTCGTCTAGCCAATGTGGCGAGTGTAGGTTAAATACTCCAGAAAAATCTGGAAGACCCATTTCCAACAGTGGAGCTTTATGACTCTGTATACTGGGAGGTACGATGATGATTTTTTAAAAAGTTTTTTAATACCTAAATAAATAAAATAAATAAATAAATATTTCCAGACAGGTCACACAGCGCCATCTAGTTTCCGTGGTAAGCTACGAGGCTTGTGATACGGAAACTAGATGGTTGATAAACTACATAGTATACTTTTTTTTTGTAAATATATACATATAAACACCCAGACCGAGACAAATTATACAATGTACAACTTGCCCCCGGTGGGAATCGAACCCACTACCTCCCGAGTTAACGGCAACGTTTGTTACCACTAGACCACGGAGGCGGTCTAATTGGTCTAAACTAAATTAAAATTGTGTTTCCTCTCTGTTGCGTGCTAAGAAAATCCATCCATGACTTATGCCAGTGTGACAGAAGACAGATTCAACTAATTCTGGTTTAGAAAATCATTTCTGAATAGAGCTCAAGGTTCTAGAACAATTCTTTATTGGAGATAAATTCAAACGTATGTCTTCTCGAGTCTAGTAAATTGTAAATAGGAATAAAAAGAAGACAAATTTCTAAGCATTCCATGGATTCACCGTGAGGGTGCCGGGTCCATCATGTGTGGGTAAGAGATGAGAAGAATGGTGTCTCGGGCTTGCGACCGACAATAGGCTGGTTTGTCCACCATTCTACTCCTCTCCCTACCCAACCAAATACTGTATGATTCCGTTAATGCCGTCTTGGAAGCTCGTTCCATAAATGTATCTCCTGCAGACCTGCTTAGGCCCAATTATTTCAGTAAGTGATGCAAAGATTTTGCTGGAACTTCTCTCGCACCAACTTCCACTGCGTAAAGCTGAGTCTTGAACCCGTTCCTGATCATTTCTTCTGTGAGATCATAATATTTATTCGACTTCATGTTGTGGTCTTTAGAATATTTGATTCCCACGGAACGGTAAGTTCAATAAGGATAACTTTTTTCAAGTTCCGAGAAAACACTAAGATGTCTGGCCTATAGGCTTATATAGCTAGTTCATCTGGGATCCTATAATGATGTTCAAATGTATCCATGACAATTTTCTTAGTCTGATGCTGGCCAAGGATCGAGGTGGGCTTGCATTTAGTTTTCGTGCTTTGCCTTATTGAAAAACAAAATTGACCGTACTGTAGTCCGTTGATTTAGACGCGGTACGTACCGGGTTCGATTCCGTAGTACGGTAGTAAAGTAGGCTAAATGTGAATCCACTACTTAATAAATAAAATAGCATGGTTTTTGACCACCCCAAAAGGCATTCGTATAACTGACACGGCCTGATCTTATTTAAGTAGTTTCTTAAGCGGTTAAGTCCGTGGATTTAGACTCTGAGATACCGGGTTTGATGCCTTAAATAAATAAATTTAATTAATATTTAATTTATTTGTAATATTTCTCGAGTTTGATACGAGACATCAACGATCTTGCCACTTGTCATGATTGGCCTATAGTAAAGTTGGCTAAATGTGAATCCGCTTATTTATAAGCGTGTTTTCTGACCACCCCGGAAGGGAAACGGTCGTGATGATACTTTATTGTTACTTTTTTAGATTCTATTAGTTTTACTTGCTTATAGCTGTAATGTTATGCTTAACATACATACATATGGATTATTAGTATTACCTGTTAGTGTATATATATATATATATTTACTATACATACACAAACAGATCACAATCTATACAGTTCACATTTTACAGCAATTTCTTAAGTTCTAGATTGCAATTCAAAAGCAGTGTACACAGCATGCTTATTGTGATTTAGCTATGACATTGTCATTTCAATTAAATTATTTCATTTCAGTGAAATATGTCAAAAGGAAAATAATAATAAAAAAATGGTATGTCAAAGAAAAATATTTTTTAATAATCTAATAAATTTAATTAGTCCTGACTGTATCCATGTTATTACAAGCAAACCTTAGGAAATAAAATATTTGATTCGTGACGGTCGTAATGATAATTTACTTTTACAACTTTTTTTGCAGGTAACTGGTGCATTTGAACTGTATGTCACTTTTGACCCTCTTATGGAGAAAAATCAAGCAATTTTAGCCGTAGACAAACTTCTCAAATGGATAAAAAAAGAAGAAAATAATATATTTATAATGTCAGCGCCAACATTTTAGTAGAATATATAGTAAAAAAAAAATTGTGTTGCCAAATGCCAGCCTTTTCCTTTGCCGTTTGTACAACTTCTTGGCCTCAATTTAAAAAAAAAAACATTCTTTATTATATTATAATTAAAATTTAATAATTTAAAATACCTCAAAATACATACTTGAGATTTAATGTATAATTTATATAAATATTGTTTTTTATAGTTTTATTTTAATATACATACATATATGTAACATTTAAGTTTTAATAAAATTATTTCAAAAGTACCTTTAAATAGTAAATTGTAATTATGAATTGTTAATATAAATATAGCTTTTATGAATAAGAGAATCATTAACAGAGTTTAACGATTGTGATTCCCTCTCGTTCGCACAAATTTTCAAGTCTGACACCCGTATGCTTAGACGTTTCCTCAACAGATCCGTCACTTAATTATCCCTTCCAGCTGTCAAGCGGGTTCTTTTAGAGCAAATATTGAGTAACTGTATATCAGATAAATAGAACATTTATGTAAATAACCGAATATAAAAATTCTAATTTTGAATTTCTTATGCTCTAAACAAAGGCTGTAATGTAACGATTCTTTGTCATTAAAAAAAAAATGGCTGTATGGGCTCGGCCTTTTGCCTTCCATTAAAGGAAAATTGTGAGGGAGTCCTTCGCGCCATTTTGCGTGTACATGTCAAGTGCAAGTTTTTGTTTTGTAAAATAATTTGCTGTGGATATTATTGGTCAAAAATGGTGTTGTTTTGTTTAATAATGTGCTACAATGTGAATAATTATGGAAAACGATAAATTGGACTTGAAATATGGGGCACAAGTTGCAGTTTATTTTTTGGGGTTTCCCGCGCTGTCAACTCCCATATTTTACCCGACGTGTTGGAGCTATGGTGCCGCGACTGACTCCAAGAAAAGCATCAAATACTGCAGCATCTGAAATTTGATGATGACATCATTAATTCATAGAAAAGAAAGATATATTACATCAGACTTGGCTGTATGGACCCTTTGCCTTCCCTATCACCTCATTCATCATCCATCGGGAGAAGAGAATAAACAAAGAACACAATACAAAATAAATTACTAAGTGTGTTTCTAACTTTGAACTCACACTACGGTCAAAAATCTACCTATGAACACTGTCATATATCCTTATAATCTGAGCGTTTGAAATCTGGAAGAAATAATTGAGTAGAGGATCCGTTGACAAAACGTCTTAGAATTAGTATTTTTTTGAGAAATGTATCAACTTTGTAGGAAAGCATTGTGCGAGCATGAGGGATGTAAATGGTAATCCTTTTTAACTTGGCCGTTTCACTTGATCAATGTTCTTGCGTGAGAAAAATGTTATATACATACAAAATGTTTGTTACGTTTTACGGCTTCTAACGGGTGTCCCATATAAAACACAACACAAACATTTGAATTTGCCGCCATTTTGTTAATACTAGTTGTAGTGTTTTTTTGACAGTTGACATGTACAGACCATGCGATTTAAGAACATAGAGAAGCATTCAAACCAACAACGTTCAATTATTGACTTTACAAAAATGGTGAAAGTTTTGCGAAAACAGTTCGCCAATGGGCTGTATCACTAACTTTATATCACGATAGATGGCGCATTATAGATGGTATCTAATATAACTGTCAGTTGCATAGAAAACTTGTATTTTTATTACGAAATTTATTATTTTCTGGATATTATGCCGAAGTGAGCAGCTTTTAAGTGTACAAATCGAGATTTCTAAGCGAAATCAAAGATATGGTGATCTCAAAATTGCCGTTCTATTAATAAAACCTTTTTTTTCTTTTTAAAGACGATGTGCGCTTTCTTAATTCGTCTTTTAAGGTAGGTAACGTTAATTTAAAATACATTTTGTTATAAAAATATAAAACTACAAAAACATTTTAAAAATCATGCGACATAGTGTAAAACAACTAGCGACATCTACAAAAAGCTTTGCCTGACACACACACCTGAAACACCCTTACCCTTAAAGACGAATTTAGAAAGCGCACACCTTCTTTAAAAAGAAAAAAAGGATTGATTAATAGAACGGCAATTTTGAGATCACCATATCTTTGATTTTGCACACTTAAAAGTTTACTTCGGCATAATATCCAGAAAATAATAAATTTCGTAATAAAAATACACTTTTCTATGCAACTGACAGTTATATTAGGTACCATATCGTGATAAAAAGTTAGAGATACACCCCATTGAAAGCAAAGCTCGTTTTTTTTTTACTAATTTTTAATAAAAACCATAGAGCAAGGCTAAGGCCGTCTGGCCAGCGTGGCGAGTGTAGGCCAAATTCTCCAGATATATGTTCTGGAAGGCCCATCTCCAGCAGTGGAGGTCTAGGACGCTGTGTTCTAGGGGCTGTAATGAATGAAATAAATGAATGCTTAGGCCGCGTTCGTATTAAGAAATGTTAGCATGAAAATACCACTTTTTTTAGCACAAGTCTAACATTTGATGCTAGTTTAGTATGTCGGTACCGTGTTGAAAGGAGGGTTATTGATGTTACTTTTTGACAGATGTCATTTAACATAAGAAATGGTTTGTTTACATTGTTGTATACTTTAAAGTTTATATTATATTTGTTTAAAATGTATTTTTAACGACTTTATGTAATAAATTCAAAAACCATAATACATTGTCAATTGATTTGTTATTAAGTGTTACTTGTCAAAAAGTAGCCTAACCGCTCGTTTTTTTAAAGAAATATTAGCATTGTTAAAATAAGTGGTATTTCTTAACAAAGAGAAGACAAATTTCTAAGCATGCCATGGATTTAGTCCATCGTGTGTGGGTAAGAGATGAGGAGAATGGTGTCTCGGGCTTGCAATTGACAATAGGCTGGTTTAAGAAAAGGGAGCCTTCTTTTTTTTTCTATTGCGCGATAATACGCTCACCATCCACCATTCTACTTCTCTCCCTACCCAACCAAATACTGTATGATTCCGTTAATGCCGTCTTGGAAGCTCGTTCAATAAATGTATCTCCTGCAGACCTGCTTAGGCCCAATTCTTTCAGTAAGCGATGCAAAGATTTTGCTGGAACTCCTCTTGCACCAACTTCCACTGCGTAAAGCTGAGTTTTGAACGCTGGTTTATGAAGTTGCTACGAAATGTTGTTGGAAATGCTATAAAACGAACGCGGCCTAAATTAAACGACTTGCCATGCGAAAAAAAGCTCTTACAGCGCCGAGTCAAACACATGTACGACTGCCATTTCCATCCTATTACTTATGTCTATTGTTATATATTCTGGCATGTTACAATGAGATTATAGTATTGTTATATTATGATAAAATATATTCCTATCTGTAAAATTTTAAATATGCTTGTTAATATGTGATTAAACTTTATGAAATATTTTCTATTGTTTTATTTTTTAAATATACTTAAGGGAGTTGCAGACCATACATACATATCTTCACGCCAGATCCCTTGCGGGGTAGGCAGAGACAATGGGGTGTATCAGGCAAAGCTTTTTGTAGATGTCGCTAGCGGCAATGGTACAAATGGTTGTTAACACCTATGTCGAATCATTTTTTAAATGTTTTATTTTTATATCAGAAAAATGTATTTTAACTTAACGTTACTTACCTTAAAAGACGAATTGAGAAAGCAAAAACCGTCTTTAAAAATAAAAAAGGTTTAATTAATAGAACGGCAATTTTGAACTCAGAAGTTTCGATTTGTACACTTAAAAGCTGCTTACTTCGGCATAATATCCAAAAAATAATATACTTCGTAATAAAAATGCAAATTTTCTATGCAACTGACAGTTATATTAGGTACCATCTATCATGCGCCATCTATTGTGATATAAAGTTAGTGATACACCCCATTGAGCGCCACCTGACACGTCACGACCTCTTCATACATGCCCTTTTGTTGCGAAGGCTTTTTAATGCCCCTTCAGCCTGTGTTTTATTTATTTAATCGTGATATGTAAGTCTTGATCTGCCAGGGCAACTTTTAACCACAACTTTCGGATTATACGAGTATACCTGGTTCGTCAAACTTTGCTCATCATTTCAACATGCCCGAACCATCGAAGCATGCCTTTCCTTATTTTTATCCCTATGCTTTCTTTTATACCTACATTTTTCCGTATTTCGTATGCGGTCCGCCAAAGTGACGCCGCATATCCGACGCAACGACCTCATTTCTACTGCATTAACCCTACTCTCATGCGTATTCTGACATATCCACGTCTCGCTTCCATACATCAGTGTTGATACCAACATGGCATTGTGTATGGCGAGTCGACCTTTGTCACTGACATTTCGACTGCCGATCAGTGACCCCAGGGCACCGTTAACACTATTTCCCGCGTTCACTCTTCTTTCAACATCCCAACATACTTCCCATCCGCAGTGAAAACTCTGCCCAGATATATAATTTAATTTACTTGGTCTAGAGTTTAATCATCAATCTTTATCTTTAGAGTTTATCCTTTATCCTTCCTCTCACAAACGGAGTCCTTTTTTTTGCAGACCAAGAGCTAAGTTAGCTCGCATAGCTGACGCAATTGTCATACTTGTGTGCAGACTGCAAACTAAGCTATGTTATGATGTGATCTAACAAAAATATGCGACTCTAAGATAGTTCTCAATGCCGATACGCAACTTGAAAGTTGCTGTGCTATGTTCCTCCTGTCTACCCCTCACCCCCTTTGCCAGTGTTATGTACTGAATCTGGAGCAATTTATTGAAATTATTCAACAATTTCCTATTCTATGGAACACACGTGTCGTGTTTGACTCTAAAGCTTCCAACGCTTTTATTAACTGAATTTTGCTAAAATTGTTTGAAAACCATAAAGAAACGCCATGTCGAATGACTTTCAAAGTGAAAAAAAAAGCGACAAGTCAAACATAGTCGAAGGACTATCACAACTTATTTATTTATTTATAATAGGGTAGCCAACAGTGCTAACATCACCACTTATTTGTACTTAACACTGAATCAGAAGTTAGATGTTGCACCTATTATAGGCGACCACCACATTACCACAGTAGCCTTTATTGCCTATAAAAAATAATATCACAAATGAATACAAAAAACTGAATATTATTTGAAAAACTAAAGCTGAAACAATATACCTATATAATAAACATACAATTCCTTTTATAAATAAAAAAAGTAACTAAAATATAACCTAATGTGGTGTGTCAGGCAAAGCTTTTTGTAGATGTCGCTAGCTAGATTTTTAATGTTTTTGTAGTTTTATAAAACATAAATTTAAAATTAATGTTACCTACCTTAAAAGACGAATTAGGAAAGCGCACACCGTCTTTAAAAAGAAAAAAGTTTTTATTAATAGAACGGCAATTTTGAGATCACCATATCTTTGATTTCGCTTAGAAATCTCGATTTGTACACTTAAAAGCTGCTCACTTCGGCATAATATCCAGAAAATTATAAATTTCGTAATAAAAATACAAGATTTATATGCAATTGACAGTTATATTAGGTACCATCTATAATGCGTCATCTTTGGTGATAAAAAGTTAGTTATACTCCCCATTCAAGTAATAAATAAAATTAAAATTATTTTTATAAATAAAAAAAAAACATAAAATTTACTTATAAATTTTGGGCAAGTTGTTTTAGCAGTTTGTTTAAATACGCTTTACAACTTAAATAAAAAGGATGATTATTTCTGTTTCTCAACACTGACTGAGCTTTCGCTTGGTTCTTGGTGTGCTAAGCTGGCTTAATTAAGTTTCGGATTTACTTATACTAGCACGACGTGTGACCTTGCGCCTACCTGATGGTAAGTGGCGTGCAAGGTCCATGAATGTTAGCTATGTTTGACTTCGTTTTGAAAATCGTTCGACTTGGCGTTTCTCTATGGTTTTCATATAAAATTCGGTATAAAAGCAGGCTTTGCCTGATCAAGACGTGGGGGGTCCTTTGCGCCATTTTGCGCGGACATGTCAAGTGCAAGATTTTGTTTTGTAAATTAATTTACTGTGAATATTGTTGGTCAAAAGTGGTGTTGTTTTGTTTTATAATGTTCTACAATGTGAATAGTTATGGAAAACGATAAATTGGACTTTGAATATGGGGCACAAATTGCAGTTTATTTTTTGCGGTTTTCCCGCGCTGTCAACTCCCATATTTTACCCGACGTGTTTGAGCTATGGTGCCGCGAGTGACTCCAAGAAAAGCATCAAATTCTGCAGCATCTGGAATTTGATGATGACCTCATTAACTCATTAAAAAGAAAGATATATTACGTCAGACTTTGCTGTATGGGCTAGACCCTTTGCCTTCCCAATCACCTCATTCGTCATCCATCGGGAAGAGAACAAAAAAAAAAAAAGCAGGCTTTGCCTTATTTGCTTTTAACCAACTTTACTATAGGCCCATTATGACAAGTGGCAAGCTCATTGATCAAACTCAAGAAATATCACAAATAAATTATTGTGTTCTGACCAGAAATCGAACCCGGTACCTCTGATTCTAACTCCATGGATTTAACCGCAAGACTATGGTGGCAAAATTTTAGACAACAAAACAACCGTTTTTAAGAACGGAAACTATGTAGTCGCAAAAACGGTCCTCATTGCAACTGGTTCTCTTTAGTATATTTTTTCTCAGTAATTTTGCTAAGCCCACAAAGTTTTTGCTGAGCCCTAGAGCTCTGTGGAACGCACTTGTGAGTAGAAAAAGAAAATAACACAAGTAAGGATGGTATTAGTCATTTATTTACGTAATTTATTCTTATTAATATCTCCCTATTCTATCCCTTCTCCTCTCATCATATCTCTCCCTCTCTCTCCTATCCTTGTCTCTCTCTCTCCCCCTGTCTCTTCCCTTCTCCCTCTCTCGCTCCTTCTCCCTCTCTCGTTCCTTATCCCTCTCTCTTTCCTTTTCCCTTTCCCGATCACGACGATGTTCCCGATCTCTACTTCTTGAGCGATCGCGTTTTCTATCTGCTTTTCTCTCTCTTTCTCTATCTCGTGATCTGAAAAATGTAAATTACATTGCTAAACAATTGCATGAATTAATTGATTATGAGTTAATTAAAATGTGAAGGTAAGGTGCAACAAGTGCAATGGCACCAGGGCGCAGAGTACTAGTAGGTGCTATTTACCTTGGATATGTATCATATTATAAACCATTTAAAAGGCCCTCAAACCCGCAACGGCCTCTCTTTGACATATTGAGACCCCTATCTAACGTAAATTGGGGTGAATAGGGACTAAACTGAGACTTACTTTGTGACCTCGTCACAATGTCTGTTTGGTATGTTTAATTTTTTTAAATTTACAATATATGGATTTAATACAGAACCTAATACACAGAATTATAGACCTCCACTGGAGATGGGTCTTCCAAAGATATTATATAAATGGGCTGGTGTACAAAGGAGGCCTGATTTCTCATTTTATTGAGCAACAAGACGCTTACCATCCACCATTCTACTCCTCTCCCTACCCAACCAAATACTATATTCCGCTAATGCCGTCCTGGAAGTTATTTCCATAAATTTATTGATGGCAGACCTGCTTAGGCCCAATTCTTTCAGGAAGTGGTGCAAAATTTAGATTAGATTGTTTCAAATATCAAACTGCCTCCATAGTCTAGTGGTTAAGTCAGTGGATTTAAAATCTGAGGTAAATTGTTTTGTTTATTTGTGATATTTCTTGAGTTTTGTATGCCATCAATGAGCTTGCCACTTGTCATGATGGGATGTAGTAAAGTTTGCTAAATATGAAACGGCTTTATTAAAAAAAGCATGGTGCCTAACTACTCCAGAAGGGATAAGTTTGTGATGAAGGATCAAATATGCATCTTTCCCACATGAAAAAAGTTTTTAAAGATGCATGTTTGCATCCAAGGCACCTTTGTTTGGCCAGCGTGGTAGGATACCTCCAAATTCCCCAGAAATATATTCTAGAGGGCCCATCTTAGGCAGAGGATATTGAGGGCTCTTTGTTTTAGGAGCTGTAATGATAATTACTAACCTATCTCTTCTTCTTTCCTTGTCCCGCCTTTCCTTTTTGTTTTCTTTGGAATCTTCTCCCATTTCTTCGTCCGACGCTGCATCATCATCAAAATCATCCTCCAACACAGAAACTTTCTGTTCCAACTCGTTATTCTCTTCTAGGACATGTCTCTTCTGAATTCTAGGCAAAATTATGTCGCACAGTCGTTCCTCACGTAATAACTCATCAATAAACTCGTCCATATGTATTAATTCATACTGCCCCTGTCTATTTTGCCGCCTAATTTTCCTATTATCGTTGTACAGAGGCTCCAAATACTTATAGCAGTCGACAGAACAACCAGTCAATCTCATGTAAAAAGCACCCAAAGCGCGCACATATTTAAACTCCTCATTCTTTATAAACTCAACCACAATATCCTTCTCAGGCTGTATCTGCAACATTTTCAATACTAAACACAAAAACGGTGTTGGATAAATAAATCCACCGTGCACGCCTCCGATAAAGCGTAACTCCATCGCCTTGTCTACCAGAAGTTCGGCTGTTAGCGCAAAACATTCTTCTTTCCAGTATTTAGAATCGTAGATTCTAGTTCTGATAATCTTTTCTATTAAATACTGAGGATTTGTGCCGCGAATAGATTTAGCGTCCTTCACGGTGCGATTCGCCATTTTTTGACACTGACAAACGAATTTTTTTTTTTTTTTAATTGTCTTTAAAGGACATTGTACAGAATACATCAGTCCTAAACACGTAATTTATTTGCATAATATATGTTCATAACAGAGTTCATAACCGAGTTGGGGATCATCAAATTCCAGATGCTGCAGAATTTGATGCTTTACTTGGAGTCACTCGCGGCATTATAGCCCAAACACGTCGGGTAAAATATGGCAGTTGACAGCGCGGGAAAACCGCAAAAAAATAAACTGCAACTTGTGCCCCATATTTAAAGTCCAATTTATCGTTTTCCATAATTATTCACATTGTAGCACATTATTAAACAAAACAACACTACTTTTGACCAATAATATCCACAGTAAATTAATTTACAAAACAAAAACTTGCACTTGACATGTCCACGCAAAATAGCGCGAAGAACTCCTGGGACAAACGAATAACCACAGATAAAAATCTGTCTGACAGAAATCTGCTATGTTCGACTTGAAAGCAAATAACGCAAGAGTCTCTCGCGCCATTTTGCGCGGCCATGTCAAGTGTAAGTTTTTGTTTTGTAAATTAGTTTACTGTGGTTATTATTGGTCAAGAGTGGTGTTGTTTTGTTTAATAATGTGCTACAATGTGAATAATTATGGAAAACGATAAATTGGACTTTAAATATGGGGCACAAGTTGCAGTTTATTTTTTGCGGTTTTCCCGCGCTGTCAACTCCCATATTTTACCCGACGTGTTTGAGCAGTGGATGGTTCCGCGAGTGACTCCAAGAAAAGCATCAACTTCTACAGCATCTGGAATTTGATGATGACCTCATTAATTCATGAAAAAGAAAGATATATTACGTCAGACTTGGCTGTATGGGCTAGACCCTTTGCCTTCCCTATCATCTCATTCATCATCCATCGGGAGAAGAGAACCAAAAAAAAAAAAAAGCAAATAACGCAAGAGAGTTCTTCGTGCCATTTTGCGTGGACATGTCAAGTGCAAGTTATTATTTTGTAAATTAATTTACTGTGGATATTATTGGTCAAAAGTGATGTTGTTTGGTTTAATAATGTGCTACAATGTGAATAATTATGGAAACGATAAATTGGACTTTAAATGTGGGGCACAAGTTGCAGTTTATTTTTTGCGGTTTTCCCGCGCTGTCAACTCCCATATTTTACCCGACGTGTTTGAGCAGTGGATGGTTCCGCGAGTGACTCCAAGAAAAGCATTAAAGTCTGCAGCATCTGGAATTTGATTAACTCATAAAATATATTTTACGTCAGACTTGGCTGTATGGGCTAGACCCTTTGCCTTCCCTATCACCTCATACATCATCCATCGGGAGAAGAGAACAAAAAAAAAAAACCAGAACAATAGGGTAAATCGTCAGCTATTGGCCATTTATTTCAAATTTGCTTCATAGCTTTACCAGATAAATTAGCTTTAATTATATCTGTGTATATATATATATATCTGTTTGTTTACCGTGGATATTGTTAGTCAAAAGTGGTGTTGATTTGTTTAATAATGTGAATAATTATGGAAAACAATAAATTTTACTTTTAATATGGGGCACAAGTAGCAGTTTTTTTTTTGCGGTTTACCCGCGCTGTGAACTTCCATATTTTGTTTTGGGTTATAAACCTGTGAGTGACTCCAAGAAAAGCATCAAATTCTGGAACATCTGGAATTTGATGGTAACCTTATTATCTCAAAAAGAATGATATATTACGCCCTGTATGGCTGACAAGTCTGACTTAATATATCATTATTTTTTATGAGTTAATGAGGTCATCTTGGTAATTATAATGTACCGTTTTTATTATATACGGACATTAAAAATATAATTTTAGTGAGTAATCACTGCATCTTTTCCATTGGTAATTGCTGTGTCAGTTGGCGAATAGCTGTGAATTTTGGACCGTATTAAACAAGGAACATAATACATTTTTAGGTTTCTATTGTTATTACTATAGTACAAACATATATATATATATACATATATATAAATATACATATATACACACAGATATAATTAAAGCTAATTTATCTGGTAAAGCTATGAAGCAAATTTGAAATAAATGGCCAATAGCTGACGATTTACCCTATTGTTCTTGTTTTGCGCCCAATCACAGATTATATAGACATGTACTGCGCCCAATGGTCTGTGTTTGCGCCGGTTTTTGTGACGGACGCCTTTTATAATAACGATTTTTTGTACAATAGTTACTCTTTTTAAATGAAATAATTATTAACTATAAATTCTGCACAAATATTAACTTTCGAATTCGAAAATGTCGAATCGTAAAGAACCTCGGAGAAAATCGCCTGAATCTATGGAAACTGACGGGGATCCCATGCCTGGCACGTCTTCCCAGGATAATAATGATGAAGCTGATGATGATATTGACGAGAGTATGCGGATAGTTGATGACGAGGAAGGCGGGGTAACTGTTTCTGGTATTTATATACCGCCAGCACCAAAGCCGGCACTCACGTTTGATACGACAGGACCCCGGCTTATTATTGCGTTTATTGTAAACAAAGATTTCAAAAGCTATGCCGGGACTGAAATACTTGGACCCTTTCATAAAGTAAGTTCTTTATTATGATTACATATTTTTATATAGAATTACCATCCACTCGCTCTAGGCTCAACAGGTTGTTTTATTTTATTTTAAATACTTTATAGCACTAAAATTGTACATAGGGGGGCTTAATGGTCAGACATTTTCTAACAACCAACTTTTGGGAGTGTGGAAAAGCTATGTATGGGTGAAAATTTATTTAATAAATTTGTGTAGTTTTGGCCTACCCTCTTATGTCAATTTTTGACGACAATTTATTAAGGATTCCACAAGTTGGTATAAGTGGGATTACTGCTTAAATTGCTTTCCGAGGCATGGTGACAGTTCTGTCACGATCTATGACAAATTATTATTACAAATAAAGGGTGTTTATAAAATTGTAACTTTTAGTGAACTTATATATTTTTCAGAGTTTTACAGCTATAATCGGACCAAATGGCAGTGGAAAGAGTAATGTTATAGACTCAATGCTGTTTGTGTTTGGATACCGCGCCAGTAGACTGCGCTCTAAAAAGATATCAGTCATGATTCACAAGTCAGCCAAACATCCAAATCTCACTTCAACAAGTGTAGAGGTGCATTTCTGTCAAATTATTGATAAGGTAAGTGACTCGGGGCGGGAATAATATTCTCTATTCTTCATATGAGTGTTTCTTGTCTGTTAATTAAATGAAGTGCAATAACAACAAACAAAGGATACTTCCCTGTCCCGGCAGACTGGGAAAATTACCACCATCGGTGCGCCTTCCACCTATTTGTTGTTCTTGTTGTAAGTGTAGACCGCGAAGGCAGTATGATAATAAAAGTGGTTTTATTTCCAGGGAGATAATGATTTTGACATATTGGAAGGCACGGAGTTGGTTGTATCTCGCACGGCTTTGCTAGATAATTCTTCTTTCTACACATTGAATGGGAAGAAAGTCAAGTTTTTGGAAGTCTCCAAGAAACTGCGGTATCACGGAATTGATCTTGATCATAACAGATTTTTGATCTTACAGGTAAAAAATATAAAAAATACTTAGATAAATCACTAAAAAAAAAATACCTTTTTCACCTTAGGAGGGTTTAACTTTTGCATTCCTCTCGCTCGCACAATGCAATATTTTTCGAGTTGAGGGTACTTTTTAACAGATGTCAAAAAAGGATGAGGTTCTCAATGGGATGTATCAGGCAAAGCTTTTTGTAGATGTCGCTAGCAGCACTGGTACCTTGTTTACACCTATGTCTGATCATTTTTAAAAAAATATTTGTAGTTTTACATTTTTATAACAGAAAAAAGTACATTAACTTAACGTTATCTACCTTACAAGACGAATTAAGTAAACGAACACCGTCTTTAAAATAAAAAAAGGTTAAATTAATAGAACGGAAATTTTGAGATTAAAGCTGCTCACTTCTACATAATATCCAGAAAATAATAAATTTCGTAATAAAAATACAAGTTTTCTATGCAACTGATATGACAGTTCTATTGGGTACCATCTATCATGCGCCATCTATCGTGATAAAAAGTTAGTGATACACCCCATTCAACTATGTTTTATGTCTGTTACGCGATTTCTCCGCCAATGGAGTGTATCACGAACTTTTTATCACGAATGATAGATAAAAAAAGTAAAGTATTATCGTGACCGTTTCCCTTTACTTTGTTTCCCACGACTTATCCACTAGACCACGAAGGCACTGAGTCTCCAATAAAAGATTTTAAAATATTTTTAATGTGCGTGCCCGCCTCCAAACAAATTGGAGATAAAATAAAAGCAATCAATACAGACAACTTCTGCAGCACATAGGGATAGAAGAAGACAAATTTCTAAGCATTCCATGGATACTCCGTGCGGGTGCCAGGTCCATCGTGTATGGGTAAGAGATGAGAAGAATGGTGTCTCTGGCTTGCGACCGACAATAGGCTGGTTTGTCCACCAATCTACTCCTCTCCCTACCCAACCAAATACTGTATGATTCCGTTAATGCAATCTTGGAAGCTCGTTCCATAAATGTATCTCCTGCAGACCTGCTTAGGCCCAATTCTTTCAGTAAGTGATGCAAAGATTTTGCTGGAACTCTTCTCGCACCAACTTCCACTGCGTAAAGCTGAGTCTTGAACCTGTTCCTGATCATTTCTTCTGTGAGATCATAATATTTATTCGTAAACACTTTTGATTTTTCCGAAAAAGTTTTTTTTTTTTTAAGTTAGTGTTGTTTAGATCTAGGTGTGCAATATATATAAAATTTTTGATAATCTCTGTCTAAAATTAGGTATATGAACTTGAAAATATGTCTTGAAAAAACGCCTGTGATTTTATCATAAAAGTGAAAAAAAATCTGATATGACAGTAACCTTATTTCCTAGAAATTTATTTGTCTACATTTCTTAAAAGTACAGTATCGTTTTTTTTTTAATCTTGGTCCAACCGTGGGAGTGAGAGGAATGTCTCCTGTCTCATTCTTAAAGATAAAAATTGGATATTCGAATCTTATCCCCGTTTGTTTTATAAAATATTGTTATTATTATTCCCGAGAAGTTGTTCCAAATTATAATATAAAATCATATAATAAATTTAAAAGGTAAATATTAAGTATAATAATAATATATATATTCTTATGTATTCTTTACTTATATAAATTTTAATCCTAATATGAAACTGAAATCATGTATAATAATAATAATAAATAATAAAGTATTTATTTATATTCCTAATTATAAATACTTATAAAATGAATTGAACATGTAGCTAAATAAAATTAGAAAAGTATCGTCACGACCGTTTCCCTTTCGGGGTGGTCAGAAACCACACTTATAAATAAGCGGATTCACATTTAGCCAACTTTACTATAGGCCAATCATAACAAGTGGCAAGCTCGTCGATGTCTCCAGCTTACAAAACTCGAGAAATATAACAAATAAATTAAATGTATTTATTTACATTACTATATTATATTACTAGACCACAGAGGCAGTTAGTAAATAAAATTATAAGAAAAAAAAACATTTTTAATATACTTTACATATTTATATAATCACATTACACTACACTACACCAATCAAGTGTATTTATTAATATTCAGTTTGAGTCGGAGTCAAACTGGAGTGCTTTAACACAGACAGTCAAAATATTGTTACTAATATTAAGCTTTGTGGGAGAAAATAATTACCTTTTTATTATTTATATCTTTATAATGTACCTAATAACAATACTTTTCTAATATAAAAAAAAAATATTATTAAAATTAGTGTTTAACAGCTTGTCAACACCTTTTTGCCCATTGTTAGTGATTTGGAGAAAGTTTTATTATTTGTTTTTCTATTTAATTGTATTTTTTATTATTAAGTAGTTTATATTAATAGTAACTTAACTTATTTTTTATTGTATTTAATTATATGTGTTGATATGTTATACAGGGTGAAGTGGAACAAATATCATTGATGAAGCCAAAAGGAACTGATCAAGAAACTGGCATGCTGGAGTATTTGGAAGATATAATAGGAACCAACAGATACAAGGTAATATAATTTATAGGTTTTATGTATATCGTCGGTTTATATATTATTTATATAGACTGGTTTAATTGCGACAGTTTAAGACAAGATAAATTTCTAAGCAATCCATGGATTCACCGTGTGTAACAGATGACATGGTGTCTCAAGATTGCAACCAATTATGACACTCTAGAACAAGTAAATGAAATTATATATCTGGACAGTGTTTTCACTACGGATGCGAAGGATGTTGAAAGAAAAGTGAACGCGGGAAATAGTGTCAACGGTGCGGCATCACTTCCGCATACGTAATAACGAAATACGCAAAAGGGTGAATATTAAAGAAAGCATAGGGACAAAAATAAGGAAAGGCATGCTCTGATGGTTTGGGTATGTTGAAAGGATGAAAGATATTTAATGCGAAAGTTGTGGGCAGACCAAGACTCACATATTACGATGAAATAAATAAAACAATAGCTAAAGGCGCAAAATAGGGCATAGAAACAAAAGGGCATGTATGAAGAGGTTGATGAATGTCGAAGAAAGAGGTAAATAAAATAAATAAATATTTCCAGACAGGTCACACAGCGCCATCTAGTTTCCGTGGTAAGCTACGAGGCTTGTGTTACGGAAACTAGATGGTTGATAAACTACATATTATATATATATTTTTTTTTTGTAAATATATACATATACATATAAACACCCGTACTATAAGTATGTCGTGATCGTGACAAGTGGCGCTCAATTGCCTCTTCCTACACCGCAAGGGATTTGATGTGACAATGTGTACCTTATTTATTTATTTAAAACTTTATTGCACTATGTACAAGGGCGGGCTTAATGCCGCTAGACATTCTCTGACAGCCAACCTTTGGGACAATGATAAGTATAACTTAAATCGACGAGTAGGTGCGAAGACGTATTTAAGATTAAATAATAATTAAGTATTAAATAATAACTATATTTATTAAATCTTTTGAATATTCTGCATGTTATAAACCATAAGTCTGAGTGAGGGCGAAAAAGCGTTATGCATGTTCTGTGTATTACATGTCTATACTTGCGGTGTTACTTTTAACGTACCAAAGTTTTTTTTTTTTTTTTAAATTAGTCTACATACGGTTACATTCTTAAAATTAACAAATAACATTATACATAAGGATGAAATGAATGCAACCTATTAATATTAAACCTAACACTGATATTAAATTTAAATTCATAAAAACAATAAAATTAATGATTAAATTAAACATTAAATAAACCAAAAATTAATTAAATAAAAAAAAAAACATACATACATACATATCTTCACGCCAGATCCCTTGCTGGGTAGGCAGAGACAATTGAGCGCCATTTGACAAGATCACGACATACTTCTTTCGCTTCGTCGACATTCATCAACCTCTTCATACATGCCCTTTGGTTACGAAGACTTTTTAATGCACCTTCAGTCAGTGTTTTATTTATTTGATCGTGATATGTGAGTCTCGGTCTGCCAGGGCCTCTTTTACCCACAACTTTCGCATTATATATCTGGTTCGTCAATCTTTCATCGCTCATCCTTTCAACATGCCCGAACCATCGTAGCATGCTTTTCCTTATTTTTGTCCCTATGCTTTCCTTCATACCAACCCTTTTCCGTATTTCGACGTTACGTATGCGGTCCGCCAAAGTGACGCCACATATCCGCCGCGACGACCGCATTTCTACTGCATTAACCCTACTCTCATGCGTATTCTGACATATCCACGACTCGCTTCCATACATCAGTGTTGGTACCAACATGGCATTGTGTATGGCGAGCCGAGCTTTGTCACTGACATTTCGACTGCCGATCAGTGACCCCAGGGCACCGTTAACACTATTTCCCGCGTTCACTCTTCTTTCAACGTCCCTATCGTGCTTCCCATCCGCAGTGAAAACACTGCCCAGATATATAATTTCATTTACTTGTTCTAGAGTTTCATCATCAATCTTTATCGTCACGGTTGTCATCCTTCTTCTTTCAAACACTAGTACCTTGGTTTTTCTCGCATTCAAACGGAGTCCTTTTTCTGCACATCCCTCCTTCATTCTTGTGACTAGTGATTAAAATACTACTATCTAAAAATATTTAAAAGCAAAACAAAAATATAAACAAGAAATATGAGTGAACATCTGGAATCAATGATGAATGATTCATAGTTTTCGTTTGCATATTTAAGGTCAATTTCCACTTATCCGTGCCATAAAGAAATTTCAAATTTTCCTGTAAAATTAGCCTAGTTATTAACATTCTAATTTCATATAATTTTATTTGTTTTGCTTTTATAGCATCTGAAGGTCCTTTCAATACAAAATAAAAAGTTTATAGTAAAAAATGGTCAAAAACCACGCTTATAAAGAAGCGGAATCACATTTAGCCAACTTGACTATAGGCCAATCATGACAAGTGGCAAGCTCGCCGATGTCTCTTGCGTACCAAACTCGAGACTAAATTAATTTATTTAAATTTAAAAATATTTTTGTGTCCCGACCAGGAATCGAACCCGTACTATAGTAAAAATACTTTCTTAACTTAGTACATATACTACATATGAGGCAAGGCAACTATAGGGTGTCCCAACAAGAGCGCCGGATTTGATTTAAAAAAAAAAAATTGGCTTGATTTCTTGTACCAATTGTACCTTGTGATTTAATAAGGGAAAAAATAAAATTCTAGTAAAACTAAACTATATATACACAAATATACAATAAATACATACTTACAGTATCGAAATATATTTACTTGTACCCATAATTTCTCACTTTCCCAAAGATCAGTTGGTAGGAAAAGCCGCATTAAGCCTATGTAGACTTGTTTAAGTTTATGCTGTTAATGAATTAAATTTGTAGGATCCTCTTAATAAATTACATGAGAAAGTGGAAGAATTAAGCGAAGCACGTAAGGAGAAGTTAAACCGTGTTAGAATGGTGGAACAAGAAAAGAAAGACCTCGAGGTTCCTTTGAGAGAAACAATTGAAATTCTCGATAAAACCAACACAATACTTAGAACCAGGAATGCGCTGTTACAGAAAAAAATGTAAGTATACGGTATTATTTATTAAATAAATTATAATATTGTAAACATTTTAAGCTTTGCATAGCTTTTTTGAGCTCGGCGACCGAATCAAGAAATTCCGTAACGAAAATAAACCTAACACCCCCCACTCCGACCGACACAGCGGTGCGGCGTTGAAAGCCGTGCATCGTCTAACGTCGTTTCAGTTCGGCAGACTTCGGCACGGTGTTTGTGTGCGTGCGACTAGACGTATGCGTGTAGACTAGCTGCTAACTGCTTATAACTGATTCTATCTCTTGTAGCGTTACGGCGCCACTGTCGCGTAGGGGTTGCGACAGATTAGGTAGGGGTTCAATGAAACCAGCTTTTAGACTGAAATCTGTAATTAGCCTATTATTGCACAGCCCGGGAGATGTTTATTGACCTGATGGGTTTAGGGAAACGACTGGCCTGGTAGTCTTCGGCTTCTCCAGCCTCGCCTTGCACCCCTCCACCGAACTTCTTTGGCGTGGAGTCACGGGTGGCTGCGAGCGGTCTCTGGAGCGTTTCCTTCTCTGCAGAACGTACGTTTGGTAGGGTAGAAGTAGGGTCCTGGAATGGAGAACACCCCAGGCTTTAGCCCAGCAAAACGTGGAGGCCAGCTACACCGGTGAAGGTCCAGTGACCCAGGACCCTCCCAGTGCAACTGACGCACAGAACAGTACAGCTTACAATATCAGTACCAGATTATGGCAACTCACCCCAGCGGGACCTTCTATGAAGATTTAGAATTAATTAGACGACTCACGATGTTATTTCTTATACCGCAGCGATTTGACAGCTCGCCTGCCTTTTCGTTACTGTTCAAAACCCTGCGCAGGCGCATGACAATTCATAGACAATTCTCTTTGGCAGGCGTCGTAATATTATATTTAGAATTGTATTTAATTAATTTATTATTATTTAACTTAGTAAGTCGGTAATTTATTTTAGGTATTATTTATTTATTTTAATACAAACGCTTTAGACAATAGTTTATTTTCCCATTAGCAACACGATTCCTAAGTCGTAACGCTACACTCTTTTAGACACAATGCTAGGTGAGACAGCGTGCTTTTTGGCCGCGTCCACGCGTGAGTTCGAGCCCGCGACTAGTTGAACCTTAACGTGTATGTAAAAACTTGAATTAGTATCAAAGAAAAAAAAATACTGCATAAATAAAATAAATAAATAATTATAAATGCATAAGTTGATAAAAAATGCTATGCAATAGCTTTGCCGCTTAAGTAAGTCCCCGAGTGCCACACGTATTTTCTTTAATACAGCTTTTAATTTTAGATTGTTTTATCATAATTATACACTAACGCACACATACACATACACACACATATACACATACACACACGCACACACACACATATATTTATGTATGTATAAATTCCTCCGTGGTCTAGCGGTTAAGTCGGTGGATTTAGACTCGGAGGTACCGGGTTTTATTTCTCGTCGGCAAACATTATTATTATTTTTTAATATTTTTCTGTTTTTTTTTTATACTAGCACAAGTTACCTTGCGCCCACCTGATGGTAAATGGGGCGCAAGGTCCATGAATTTTAGCAACTGGAATCGGACATTCATGACTGACATCAGTCCCTAACACTATGCCGGCTTGACTGGGCATGCGGGAATTCGAGCCTGATCCCAAAACCTCTGGATACATTTTACTGGATACTTCACCGCCCCGGCACACTGGGTAAATTACCGCCGTCAGTCCGCCTACCACCTATTAAATTGTGATATTTCTTGGGTTTTGTACGCTAGAGACATCGACGAGCTTGCCACTTGTCATGATGGGCCTGTTGTGGCTTGGTATTATCCTCTCCTTTTGATTCCTTCCACAACCATTATCCATAATCAAACTCACTATTTAAATAAACGCGGAAACGTAAGCTACAACGGTAAATTCATATGGTGTATGCTTACGCCCTCTGGTTAATACGGGTGGAGTTAGAAGAGAGTTCGGTTTCGTCGCCCGTGCAAGTGACAAAACATTTAACTAAATACTTCTTATAAGCAATTTAAAGGACAATATGATCATTGAGCCGTGGCTTGGTGTAAGAATCTATCTAGTAACTTGACTCCTGCCACGCGGTGTGAGTATCCTGTCTTTCCTATACTTTTTTTTTAAGTATTATATAAAGGGATAATTATACCTACGTAATCTTTGTTTGTTTTACTTTTTTGATAAATTTCGCTGTGGCATTTGCTATTTAAGGAGCACAGTTTTTAAATGGTTATTATACATATATAAATCCCATACACACCCTCTCGCACACACTCATACATATATGACGAACATATAGAAAGGACATACATCATTTATTGTTGTAACATTATAACACGGAAGAGCACCGATATCCCGCACTACAGGGCAACCTCGTGTAGGTATCACAAACACATCACCCTATGTTGTTCACCTATTGTACATCTGTATACTTTTTGTGACAATAAATGATTTTATTATTATTATTATACTTTGTCCTGGTGTTTTCTTCCAGCTGAGTTTAGCAGGTTTAAGTATCCCCTAGCTTGGATGCTGGCGCTGGAGAAGTATATAAGCGACACAAAACCATAAATAACTACAAATCAAAAACTATTTCTAAATTTCTCCCAAGAACACACAACGGGCCTATAGTAAAGTTGGATAAATGTAAACCCGTTATATTGAAAAAAAAAACAAAAAATGCATAGTTTCTGACTACGATACGGTCGTGTTACTTTACTGAATTTATTTATTTATATTTATTTATGTATTCATCGCCATAGAATCCTATCGGAATACTCGATTACTCCAATTTAAAAAAAAATAACAGTTCTAAATATAATACCTGGCCAGATATGGTGATACAGTATGGTATGGAACAGCCCCAATTTCCATTATTGTTATTTTATTATTATTATGTATATACTCTTTCACTTCTAAGCCTAATATTTATTATAATATATAATAATTTAGTTCTAGTTTGTGGCTGTAAAGGTGCCTCGTCGGTTATTTTAATCAAGGGATTAAAATTGTATGTTTATCATTATGTTAATAATTTAAAAATAAATACTTTTTTAGGCTTCTAAAAAAACTTGAAGTTGAAAACCTTACTAAAGCTTTGAAAGAGAAACAACAAAATTTATCGGTCATTGATAATAAACTCAAAGACTTGAAGAAAGAGTATGATGAGAAAAATAATCTTTTAAACGTCGAAGCAGAGTAAGTTAAATCCATAGTTTTTAAAATTTTGGAATAAAATTGTAATTGCTATATTACTACATTACAAATTGGGATGAACCCCTGGCATGTACCAATTACAAGAAGTACACTTTTCTTACGTACAAATCATAGAATACATTTATGGAACGAGCTTCCAAGACGGCATTAACGGAATCATACAGTATTTGGTTGGGTAGGGAGAGAAGTAGAATGGTGGATGGTGGGCGTATTATCGCGCAATAAAAACAAAAAGGAAGGTCTTTTTTAAACCAGCCTATTTTCGGTCGCAAGCCCGAGAAGCCATTCTTCTCATCTCTTACCTACACACGATAGACCCGGCACCCGCACGGTGAATCCATGATATGCTTAGAAATTTGTCTCCTTTTCTTCCACTGTTCCCGTACTGAGAGCGTTAAGTCGTCTGTCCCGGTTTCACTAATACCAACTTGAGAAATCATTATTGTCATAAAAAGTCAACATCGGACGCAACCCGTCTGGCCAGCATGGAGAGTGTTGGCAATTTTTTCCAGAAATATGCTCTGGAAGGCCATCCCCAATAGTGCAGGTCTAGAACTCTGAATTTTAAGGGCTGTTATTTGTATGGGAATGAAATATTCCAAAAGACAACATGAAGTCGAACAAATATGATCTCACAGAAGAAATGATCAGGAACGGGTTCAAGACTCAGCTTTACGCAGTGGAAGTTGGTGTAAGGGAAGTTCCAGCTAAATCTATGCATCACTTACTGAAATAATTGGGTCTAAGCAAGTCTGCAGGTGATACATTTATGGAAGACAAAGACGGCATTAACGGAATCGTACAGTATTTGGTTGGGTAGGGAGAGGAGTAGAACGGAAGTGAGCGTCTTTCAAAGCTGAGTCTTGAACCTGTTCCTGATCATTTCTTCTGTGAGATCATAATATTTATTCGACTTCATGTTGTGAATGTTCAATAAGAATAACTTTTTCAAGTTCCGAGTAAACACCAAAATGTCTTAGATGAATTTTCCATTCTGATGCGGTGCCAAAGATCGAGGTGGGCATATATGACAAATGTATGTAAGAAAAGTGTATTTGTTATTAGGACAGTCTCACAATAGAGCCACCACCGCTGTTGGTACATGACGGGGTTCAAATATTTTTAAAGAAAGCGTCAATTATTTCAAATTCTCATTTCTAGAAAATTCGAAGATTTACGTCGTAAAAAAGAAGTTGTAACAGAACAACTTCAAAAAAGTAAACGTCGTCTGGTCGGGATTCAATCTGACAAAAGTTTTGCTTCCAAAAAGAAGAAAAATCTTGATCAATTGATCGCACAGGAGAAAGCCAAACTCATCGAAACTCAAATGGTAGGAACTTGTTTATTTATTTCTCACTGGCGATATAGGCAGAGCTAATAGGATAGTTGTACTTTAGAGATACCCCAAAACATTAACCAGTGTGAGTGACGTCACTTAATAGTAAATATTCTAAACTGTCACACAAGTAAATCGTTTAATGAAGTTGTTTTTTCCGTGTATTTTGCACAAAGTAAAAGAAATATGAATAAATTGGAAGTTACTTTTATAAAAGTAGGTTTATACAAGTTTATCTACTATTACGTGACGTCATCCGGCAGCCATTTGCAACTGCAGCGTGAGTGACGTCACTTAATAGTAAATATTGTAAACTGTAACACATAAGTGATTTACTTAATTAAGTTGTTTTTCCGTGTATTTTAGCACAAAGTAAATAAATTGGAATCTATATTTATAAAAGTAGGTTTACTACGTGACGTCATTCGGCAGCCATTTGCAACTGCAAACACATTTAAAAGTAGATTTAAAGACGATTTCGACCACATAAAAAAACTAATATTTTTTCCAGGACTCCATAAGTGAATCTAAACAATTTAAAACACATTTTGAAAATTGACAACTAGCCTATTGAGCGCCATTTGACACGATCAAGACATACTGATATCGCTTCGACATTTATCAACCTTTTCAAGAGTTTAGTTTCATTTTTTTATTAACCAAGATTTTTTATTAGCCGAGATTTTTTATTGGCCTAGATTTTTTATTAGCCAAGGTTTTTTTATTAGCCGAGATTTTTTATTAGTCAAGATATTTTATTAACCAAGATTTTTTTAATAGCCAAGATTTTTTTAATAGCCAAGATTTTTTTATTACCCAAATATTTTTTTTATCTTCCTCCTCCTTAGTCAGTACCCCACTGATGGGAATCGTGACTCCAACTCAATCGCAGTTCATCCACCAGCCGTCTCCAACGGTTTCGGTCCTCGGCGTAGTGAATGGTGTACAGGGATCTTCAGGTGGTCAGTCTGGACCTGACTGGATCCATCGCTTGGGACTTCTTCCTCTTGTTCTTCATAAAAAAATCTCAATGTGATATTTTTATAGGTTCCTGAGAAAAACACGCGCAGTATTGAAGAGTGTAAGGAATTGTTGGCCAAACATGAAGAGGCCAAAAAAAAGGCACAAGAAGAATTAGACACTGCTATGGCTAATATTAGGTATGAACATCATTTTTTAAACCAGCTATATTGCTTGAGTTTATAAATGAATATATATATATATATTTCGTTTATGTTAGCACCGAGCAGTGGCTATCACATGAACCTTGCTCATATTTAATTATTTATGTATTGTATGATTTATATAATCACAATCCCTAGAACACAGTGTCGTACCTCCACTGTTGGAGATGGGCCTTCAGAAAATTCTGAAGGTTCTTGGAGGCGAGGTTCTGTTGTCAACTTATTCACGTTTCTACAAGTTGATATTAGTGGAACCGGGACCGACGGCTTAACGTGCTCTCCGAGGCACGGGAGTGGTTTTGTAAATAAGTGCTTTTTCTCATTATTTGGATTTTTTTATTATCAAGGAAAGCGTTATTATAATTATTATTAGATTGTAAGCTGACACGGCCTTTTTACAGCCACGAATTTATATTTATGGACATAATAATAATTATTATTAGATTGTAAGCTGACACGGCCTTTTTACAGCCACGAATTTATATTTATGGACATAATAAGTATTATTATTAGATTGTAAGCTGACACGGCCTTTTTACAGCCACGAATTTATATTTATGGACATAATAAGTATTATTATTAGATTGTAAGCTGACACGGCATTTTTACAGCCACGAATTTATATTTATGAACATAATAATAATTATTATTAGATTGTAAGCTGACACGGCCTTTTTACAGCCACGAATTTATATTTATGGACATAATAAGTATTATTATTAGATTGTAAGCTGACACGGCATTTTTAGAGCCACGAATTTATATTTATGGACATTATAAGTATTATTATTAGATTGTAAGCTGACATGGCATTTTTACAGCCACGAATTTATATTTATGGACATAATAAGTATTATTATTAGATTGTAAGCTGACACGGCATTTTTACAGCCACGAATTTATATTTTTATTCGCAAACGTAATTACGTCAGAGATTGCGTCATAATTACAAAAATATTATTCAATTCTCAACTCTTATAAGCGCTTGCCTTGACACGGCCGTGCAAATATCAACTTTAATAGCGTGATATGTATATAGTTAACGGATTTTATTATATAACGTTATAGTTACGCTACAGGTTATAGGAAAGAGGAAACACATGAGGCTAAAATAGCATTATACATCGTTATTGTGCGACAGATGTATAAGTCCCCAAGTTTATACGTACGCGAAGGGATATTGACTACTGTGTGGTTCGGTTGCGGAATGGAGAGGAAGGAATTAGGTTATAGAGCTCCTAATATTTATTATTTGCCGTTTTTGTTTTTTTTAAATAAATTTAATATAGTGGAGTTAGGCTTTCAGTTAGTGGCGACAGACTATATCAAACTCAATGACATATCAAATCTTTTTTTTTTTTTCGTATATACATAATTTGTTATTCTTGTTAATAGAACCCCATTATAACATTTTAATGTTTTTTTAGGTCATCAACTCTAGTGCTGCAAAAAGAAAAAGAGGTTTTACAAAATCGTCTCATAATGTTGAAAGAAAATTTGGACGAAGCAACCAGAACCTTCAAACTTGCTGAATCAGAGCTAAAACTGTACTCAAGCATTGAAGATAGGGAAACGGAAAAACTGCACAAAATCAAGGGATTTTACGATAAAGCAGCTCAAGATTTGGATGAGAAACAAAGGTAATAAATAATAATAATAATAAAACTGCCTGCATGGTCTAGCGGTTAAGTCCGTGGATTTAGACTCGGATGTACCGGGTTCGATTCCTGGTCGGGACACAAATATATTTATTAATGTAAATACATTTAATTAATATTCAATTAATTTGTGATATTTCTCGAGTTTGGTTCGATGGAGACATCGACGAGCTTGCCACTTGTCATGATTGGTCTATAGTAAAGTTGGCTAAATGTGAATCCGCTTATTTATAAGCGTGGTTTCTGACCACCCCGAAAGGGTAACGGTCGTGATGATACTTTACTTTAATAATAATAATAATAATAAATTATTTATTGTACAATACCAAAACAAGTGCAGGTACATAGGCGAGCTTAATGCCGTAAATGCATTTTCTACCAACTAACCTTTGTGACTGAGAGCTGTAATAAAAATATAAAAATAAAAAAAAAAACTCAAATAATACATATGTAAGTACATTAAATACGGTAACATTCATTACAGCCCCTAGAACACAGCGTCCTAGGCCTCCACTGATGGAGATGGGCCTTCCAAAACATATATCTGGAGAATTTGCCCGATACTCGCCACACTTGGCACGGATCAGATTGCAATTTTTTATGACTGTGGAACCGGGACCAAACGGCTAAACATGCTCTCCGAGGCACGGGAACGGTGGTGCTGTAAATGTATGACAAATATGCATAGAAAAGTATATTTCTCATTACATGCCGGGACGCAAACCCACCTCTTTAGGATTGTATGAAAGCATTCTTACAACGGACACACCACCGGTACATACCTTTTTTTTTTTTTTTTATATCTTCATTTGTATTGCAATCTGTCTAGTCAAGACATTCGGCAATATGTATGTAATACTATAGGTCTTGAACGGTTTGCTTCCATTGATGCAACTGTATTGATACATTAATGCACTGCAAGTCATTGTCATTGGAAATTAAATAATCAATTCATGTGGAGCTGTTCTCTTCAATCTTCTGAATCTGAATGTTCTATCCATAAGGTTGCTTGCCAACTTATTTTGATGATTTTGTATGCGTTTGCCATAATTGGTAGTGTTGGCGATGCGCAATTTTACTACCCGCTTCCGACTAGAGGGTCCTGCGCTCGCCACGCCCGCAAGAAACGCGGGTCTAGGGGAGTTTGCCTACAGAATGTAGAAAACTTATTAATTACAACTATAATACTCACCTTGGCAGGGATATGACCGCATATCCAACCAGTTTATGCTCAACCAGCAGTGTAATTGAGTGTGTGTAGGTGTATGTGATGAGTAAAACGAGTGTTATGACCTGGATGAGCACTTTTCCTCCGGGAATGGTTAATCCTAGGTCACAAGTCCAAAAGCGGCTACCACGCGGCACTAAATTCGTATTGACTTCCTCAAAACTCGTCTTCCACATGAATTTATTTTTCCCCACAAAGCAAAAGTGTAAAAAAAAACTTGCCAACGTAATACTTTTTTAAATGCACCGAGGCCGAGGACCCTATTTTTCATTCTGCCAAGGTGCATTCAAAAATAATATAAAATAATTAAAGCTGCGGTCAACAAATACATTTCGAACATCCCCCCAGCCCCGGACCGGGGAAAGCGATCCGCAAACAGTAATTATAAAGAAAATATTTAGTTAAGAGGGAGACGGGAGAGAGTGGCCACAGCTCGTTTCAAGACAGAACCTCCAGTCAAAACTTCAGCAAAGCGATGGACGCCATCACTACCAGGGTGCAAAGCTAATATGCGTCCACGACGCCAAGACAATGGTGAAGCGTTTGCATCCTTCAACAAAACTAAGTCGCCTATCCGAGGCGGATCAGTGAGGTCAGTCCACTTAACCCGCTGCTGCAGTATATGTAGGTACTCCAAAGACCAACGTCGCCAGAAGTTCTGGGACAACTGCTGTAATAACTGAAAGCGGGAGAGCCGGTTGGAACTTACATCCTGCCAAGGATATTCTGGCAGCGCATTAAGTGGCTGACCAACAAGAAAGTGGCCTGGTGTCAACGCCTCCAGGTCGTTGGGGTCCGCAGAAACGGGACATAATGGTCTACTGTTCAGAACAGACTCAATTTTACAAAGAACTGTGGCCATTTCCTCAAATGTTAAGGTCGTTTCCCCAATAACTCGCATCAAATGTGATTTAGCCGATTTGACCGCAGCTTCAAATATTCCGCCCCAGTGTGGACAAGCTGGAGGACTAAAACGCCAAGTGATTCCAAATTGAGAGAGTTTGGCTCCGATGTCAGTCTCCCTTTCAGTCAGGAATTTATAGACTTCGGACAAGTGGTTATTGGCACCAATGAAGTTGGTACCACAATCTGAGCGTATCAAAGTAGGTAAACCGCGACGTGCAACAAACCGAGTTAAAGTTGCAATAAAGGCTTCGGTAGACAAAGAACTGACTAATTCGAGATGGACAGCCTTTGTCGCCAAGCAAACAAATACGCAGCCCCAGGCCTTGACAACCTTCGCATTCCGAAGGTGATGAGTTTTTAGATGGAAGGGGCCACAAAAATCGGTGGCACATCCAGCGAATGGACGGGCCTCTGTAACTCGATCGCTGGGCAAGTCGCCCATTTTGGGCTGCATGGTACACGCCCTTGTCCGATAACAAGGGATACATTTAAAAATTACCGAACGAATAGCCCGTCGGGCTCCAATGATCCAAAATTCTCGTTGCAAGATACCCAGCAAGGCATTGCAGCCTGCATGAGAATTTTTTGTGTGTCGATCCCGGATCAAAATCTCCAAGAAATGCCCATGCCTGGGCAATAGTAGAGGATGTCGTGCCCCAAATGGCAAGGAGGAGTTCCGGAGACGGCCGCCGACCCTGAGAAGTCCCTCTCCATCCAAGAAAGGGCTTAATCGGCGCAAGGCACCAACCACAGGCTTGTTAGACTGCAGAGCCTCAAGTACCGGACGAAACTCTTCTAGCTGAATGAATTTCACCCAGTAGAAGAGCGCCTGTTTTCGTTCGTCCGTAGAAACTACTGAAGTCATCAGTCGGGATGACTGGTGTCTACAATTGTAGATAAATCGCCTTATCCAACAAGTTACAGCAATCAACTTATCGAAGGAACTGTAACGGTTCAGGAGGAAGTTGTGATCAACGGAATCAACTTGAACAGCAAGACAGCGTAGTCCAGGCAATTCTGTTAGCCCAGGAAGACAAATATTATTATCAGGCCATACCGATGGCAGACGATTAAGCCAATCTGGTCCCCACCAAAGTGGATGACCAACTAGCGCTGGGGCATCACAGCCGCGCGATGCACAATCCGCAGGATTAATTGCTCCAGGAACATGTCTCCAAACAATGGAAACTTCCGAGTCTTGTATTTGTGAGACTCGGTTCGCAACGAATACTTCTAAATTATAGACAGATAGATGCCTTTAGCCAGGCTAAAATAATCATACTGTCGGACCAGCCGAACACCTCATTCACACGAAAGTAAGGTTTTAATAAAGAAAATGTGTGATTTAAAAGCCGACAAAGCAAGTTGGCGCCACACAGCTCAAGCTTCGGAATGGTTATTCTTTTCCGAATAGGCGCGACTTTAGATTTGGCCATCACCAAGCTGGTATGC
This sequence comes from Tinea semifulvella, assembly GCA_910589645.1. NCBI lineage: Eukaryota > Metazoa > Arthropoda > Insecta > Lepidoptera > Tineidae > Tinea > Tinea semifulvella. Next base: position 7,259,587 of record OU342604.1, read on the forward strand.
ACATCATGATGGCTGTCAACAACTCGCAGATAAACAACTGCGGCATATCCACATTCTGACGCATCACAAAAGCCATGCAAAGAAACATGAACGGGTGCGCTGGGCGCCAGTCGTCGAGGCAATGTGACCTTGCCAAGGTCACCAATAGTTAGAACAAACGATTCCCACTCTTGAGCCAAGTCACCAGTCAGGGAATCATCCCATGACAGGTCTGCCAACCAAAGCCTTTGCAAAAAACATTTTGCCCAAAATACTACCGGACAAACCCAGCCATTGGGATCGAAAATGCGAGCTACGATAGATAATACCGATCGTTTGCTATACACTGGCAAAGGTGAAAGCTCTACGTTATAAGTAAAGACATCCTGAGTCGGTTGGTACTGAATACCGAGAACCGCAACCGTGTGGGGAGAATCAGCGTTCTCAAACGAATGAATTGCCTGACAATGATCCGTGGGAAGATCAGAAAGGAGAGTTGGGAAATTCGACACCCACTTCCGCAGCTCATAGCCTCCTGATTGCAATAAGCTAATAAGTTCGCATTTAGCTTGAAGGGCCTCCTTCAGATTAGATGCGCCAGTCAAAATATCATCAACATAAATGTCGGATTCCAAAATAGCGGCTGCACGAGGATATTTCGATCGCTCACGTTTAGCTAGCTCTAATAATGCTCGAATTGCTACAAATGGACTAGATCTAAGTCCATACGTATTAGTTTTAAGCTCATACGTTATCAGACGTTCAGTGGGAGCCTCTCTCCACAGAACGAGTTGGTACTTCCGGTCCTCTGGATGTATCAATGTCTGGCGGAACATCATACGGATGTCAGTGACAAAGACCACCTGATGTCGACGAAATTTGGTCAAAACGTCACAGATATTGGAATGCAACTTCGGGCCCGAATGCAAACATTGATTTAATGAAGTACCCGAAGTTGTTGCAGCCGATCCATCAAAAACCACCCTGATCTTCTCATCATCAGCCTTGAAGACAGCATGATGAGGAATAAAGTAATGCTCCCCGGAGCGCAAGTCAACTTGAGAAATAGCCATATGCCCCAAGTTGATGTACTCCCGCATGAAATCAACGTACTTGCTGCGGAGATCAGCACATCGTGACATCCGTCGTTCCATTGCAAGGAATCGCTTCTCAGCAATGGCTCGAGACAAGCCCAATTGAGGTCGAACGGTTAAGAATGGCAACCTTACCATGAAACGACCACACGGCAGACGTGTGGTGTTCTCCACAAAAAATACCTCGCAGTCGTGGTGCTGGGGATCAGGCCTAGATGCAGCAGGTGGCTCCTCCATGTGCCAAAACTGCTGAACTGCATCATTCAATGACAGGCCCAGGTAATCAGAACGAGCAAATGGCCTATCAAGTTCCTGGAGTACTGGCCCCATAACTACAAATCCAAATATGGAACGGAAAGCAACCAAACCCCCAGGTTGCAAGACCTTGCGTTCACCAGCAAAACAATTTCCCAGCACGTCAGCACCCAGCAGCAGGTCAACTGGTGCAGAAATATAAAATCTGGGGTCCGCTAGAGTTAAGTGTCTTGTCAACCGCAAAGTTGACAAGGACAAGTCAATAACAGGTTGTCGGTCTAAAATGTTTGTCATAACAATAGCATTTAAGGAAACCCGGGGACCAACGTTATCACTACGGCCAAAGGTGAAGCCGATGTGACCTAAAACACCAGGTGCTTGTAAACCACCAATGCCTCGCACAGGTTCACAATTAGGAGCTATACTCAAACCCAACCTATTTACCAAGTTTATGGAAATAATGCACCCCTGGGACCCGGTGTCCAAGAGGGCACGAGCATGATGAGCAACTCCAGACTCATCATATACACCAACAACTGCTGTAGGTAGGAGAACCGTCTCCAGTCTGCTACAAGCGTGTTGGAGGTAGGTTGGAGAGTTATCTATATCCTATGCGGATAAGACTCTACCCCTGGTAGAGCCTCTATTCCTGGCAGTGCCTCTATCTCTAGTAGAGGCTCTATCCCCAGAGACCGGAGACGTGCCAGTGCGAACATATCTGTCTCTACTCACAGGGTTAGAGCCAGAAGGTACCTGTTCGGCTGAACCACTACTGGATCCAGTAGATCTTCTACTTTGGCGGCGAGGTCGTCCAGGCCTGCGAGGTGATGCATTCACTGGTGCAGCAAAATTAGGACGTCCCCCGCCCGTGGGGGAACCACGTGCACCAGGTGAGCCGGCATTGGCTGTACGCTCACCAGAGCGATTAGCACACAATAATGGGAGATGTTTCCCACGACAAAATTCACATGGTCTCTGGTTCAGACAATCCCTGTACAGATGTGTACCCAAACAGCCGTAACAAAGGGACCGAGTTCGAGCAAAATGTCTCCGGGAGTTTACACTCAGCTCCCCAAAGGACAAACAGGTAGATAAGATGTGCCCTGTACGCCCACAGTAACCACACTCACTGGAGGACACAGCCAGAACATGACGAGGCTGGGCTCCAGACCGTCGGGAGTTGACTGGAGGGGTAATCCTTCGCTGCACTGTAGCTACAGGTCTAGACACCAGTTCAGTGTTATCCTGGTACCGACACTCATCCTCTAGGAAGGTTATGAGGTCGGCAAAGGTAGGCAAGTAGGTTGCGGAGTTGCCGCCAAACTTGTGCTCAAATCGCTCTCGGAGAGCCACAGGGATCTTGGTAAGCACTATATGCACCAGCATATAAGACCACTCTTGTATAGGGAGGTCCAACCTTCGAAGTGAGTTGGTGGCTACCAAAAGGGGGTTTAATATAACAACCCTTAAGTCCATAGCCCGAGTCACGCAGGGCAAGTTTAAAATCTGTGCAATATGTGTATCCGTTAGCCGTCGTACATTTTGGTATCGGGATTTCAAAATGTGAAGAGCCACATCATAATTCTCATTGTGAAGAGGTAGGTGCTGTATAAGTTCTCTGGCCTCTCCACGCAAACACGATAACAGATAACAAAGTTTTTGGGCCGGTGACAAGTCGGTCCGTTCATCGACAAGGCTCAAAAATAGATTAAAGAAGCCCACCCATTCCTCCAGTCTACCTTCAAACTCGGGAAGATTTAATGTCGGCAATTTAGACATATTTGCCAATGCAAATTTGGGTACCGGTACCTCTTTACTGGGACTTCGTGCTGAGCGAGCAAAGGCTGCCCCTTCGATTTTATCAATCAGTTCATAGGCCTGGTCAAAATCAGCATTCAACTGAGTTACTACGTCTTCCGGATCTACTTCCGGAATGAAGGTTAGGGCCTTTTGGTATGCACTCTCTAGACGTTTCACATATCCATCCAGCTTCTCCACCCTAGCCAGAAAAGGCTCCAATTTATCTGGTCGCTCTGCTAGCAAACCTGCTGAGGCTAACCACCTTAAAACTAGCCTAATTTCGGAATTATAACCTACAAAAGTCATTTTAGACAAAAATTACAAAATATGACCTGTAGATTATAATTAATTAAATATTTCCTCTAATGGATGGGGTTAAAGTAACCCTAACCACGTTCTGCTACCATATGTTGGCGATGCGCAATTTTACTACCCGCTTCCGACTAGAGGGTCCTGCGCTCGCCACGCCCGCAAGAAACGCGGGTCTAGGGGAGTTTGCCTACAGAATGTAGAAAACTTATTAATTACAACTATAATACTCACCTTGGCAGGGATATGACCGCATATCCAACCAGTTTATGCTCAACCAGCAGTGTAATTGAGTGTGTGTAGGTGTATGTGATGAGTAAAACGAGTGTTATGACCTGGATGAGCACTTTTCCTCCGGGAATGGTTAATCCTAGGTCACAAGTCCAAAAGCGGCTACCACGCGGCACTAAATTCGTATTGACTTCCTCAAAACTCGTCTTCCACATGAATTTATTTTTCCCCACAAAGCAAAAGTGTAAAAAAAAACTTGCCAACGTAATACTTTTTTAAATGCACCGAGGCCGAGGACCCTATTTTTCATTCTGCCAAGGTGCATTCAAAAATAATATAAAATAATTAAAGCTGCGGTCAACAAATACATTTCGAACAGGTAGCTTTAGTTTTAATTTCTTCTTTGACTGTTGGGATACCAAGGTCATGGTGAATTATATCATTTGTGACGTACCAGGGTGCATTTGCAATCATTCGAATAGTTTTTGATTGAAATCTTTGCAGTATTTCCACATTGGATTTCCACATTGGAGTCCATAGGTCCATATCGGTTTCAGAATACACTTATAGAGAAGAAGCTTGTTTTTCATTGATAGTTTGGATTTGGTGTTTATGAGCCAATATAGTTTACGTAGTTGCAGTCCAAGGGCTTTACGTTTCATGTGTATATGCTTCCTCCAAGTAAGTCGTCTGTCCAGGTGTAAACCAAGATATTTTGCATCATCTGATTGGGGGATTTGGACACCATTAAGTTTAACAGGTGGGCAAGTCTCACGCCTTGTAGTGAATGTTACTTGAACTGATTTGATTTCATTTGCCTTAATAAGCCATGTATTTAGCCAGTCTGTTAGACTATCAAGACTGCATTGAAGACTTCTTGAGACTTGTTTGGGGTCTTTATTCACTGCTAGTATGGCTGTGTCGTCAGCAAATGTCCCAACAGTAACACCATTGGTCATTGGGAGGTCTGATGTAAATAGTAGGTATAGCGTTGATCCCATCACACTTCCTTGTGGCACACCAGCTTTAATGTCGTGCAGGTCTGTTATTTCTTCTCCATGTTAGACGAAGAATTTTCTGTTGTTAAGATAGGATTGTATGAAGCAATAGTAATTTATAGGCAACATCTTTTTGACTTTGAAAAGTAGACCTTCATGCCAGACGCGATCAAATGCTTGTGATATATCCAAGAATGCTGCAGAGCAGTAGTTCTTTTCTTCAAAGGCGTTATTAATGTTAACAAGCCTGTGTATCTGCTCAATCGTGCTATGTCCCTGTCTAAATCCAAATTGATGGTCTGGAATCAGGTGCCTTTCTTGTATTACAGGATTAAGTCTTTTTAGAAACAACCTTTCCGTGATTTTCGATGGTATCGGAAGTAAGCTTATTGGTCTGTATGATTTGACATCTTCTGCACATTTTCCTGGTTTTGGTATCATTATAATTTGTGCCACCTTCCATTGAGGTGGTACAAAACTTCTACAAAGTATTGCATTATATAATTGTGTCAAGAATGTTATGCCACTTTTGGGCAGTACATACCGGTACATACCTAGTTGTCTATTTTACCCAAAAACAAAACATATGGTTAATAATAATTTACCAATACCGCCTCCGTGGTCTAGCGGTTAAGTCCGTGGATTTAGACTCGGAGGTACCAAGTTCGATTCCTGGTCGGGACACAAAAATAGTTATTTATGAAAATAAATACATTAAATTAATATTTAATTTATTTGTGATATTTCTTGAGTGTGCTACGCTAGGGACATCAACTAGCTTGGCACTTGTCATGATTGGTCTATAGTGGCTAAATGTGAATCTTGTCGGAGTGGTTGTGGTTATCACTTAAGTGTCAGTTGTATGCTTAACAAGCCATCGCCACTCCTCTCAAACTGCTATAATAGGTAGGCGGACTGATGGTGGGAATTTGAGTTTGAAAAAGAGAAATTTAATTTCCTTGGTGCCACTCATGACAGAACTTTACGTTCTTCTAACTCCACGCTCTCCTTCCCCACACATCACACCGCATTCGTCTCCAAGTCGTTTGCGGTGGTGGCTGTGCATCTTTGGAACCAGTTACCGGTGGACATCCGTCAAGCTCCAAATAGAACACTATTTAAGAAAACTGGTCTATGCGCACTATTTAAATTTACCATAAGCTTTATACACTCTCTGCTATATTTATTTCTCTCATTATAGTCATCATATAGTATTATATTTATGTATATTCATAGAACGTATGTATGTAGTTTTATTTGTATGTATTTGTGTATGTATTAGAATGTAAATAAGTATTTATTCACTAGTATATATTGAAGTCTAATATTTTTCTATTAGTTTTGATAGCACCTGCCTTATCTTGTCGTAACTGCTTTAGTTGTCCCAAAGGTTTAACCAGTATAGAATGTCTAGCGGCATTAGGTCCGCCTTTGTACTTTGTGCAATAAAGTTTATAATAAATAATAAATAAATAAAGTCTATCCACACGTTTAGAGTTCACGCTCGAATTGCCGTCATGCCCAGTCAAGCCGATATAGTGTTAGGGACTGATGTCGGTCGTCACTTCAGGCGTCCTTCAAGCGAAGTGTGAAAAGGCATCTAGTCAAGCCGGCATAGTGTTAGGGACTGATGTCGGACATAAGTCTCTGATTCCTTTGTAAGTTTATTATTGAGTTATTTATCACTTAAAATTGTGTTTTTCAGGGCTTTACATGAATTGAACAGAACTCTACCGGGCGAAGAGAAAAAGCTTTTGACTGCCAACACTAAATTAGAGGCATTGACAAATGAAGATAATGTGATCTATACGGAATTGAATACAGTTAGGTATGTATTAAAAACATTGCTTAAATCTACTAGTATATGTTTCTGGCCTTCTCTCACGCTGGCCTGGTTGGCGAGGGACTGATGTCAATTCTAATGACAACTTATTAACGATTTCACAAATTGGTATTAGTGGAATGGGGACCGACGGCTCATTGTGCTCTCTCGTAGAGTTAATCTATGACAAATGTCCTTAAGAAACATTTATTACATTGTTACATACACCGTAGTCTAGTGGTTAAGCCCGCAGAGGTACCGGGTTTGATTCCTGTTTAGAACACAATAACTTATTTTAGACATTAACGAGCTTGCCACTTGTCATGATGGGCCTATATTAAAGTTTGCTATATCTGCTTCTTTAAATGCTTGGTTTCTAGAAGGAAAACGGTCATTTATTTATTTATTTAAGGAGTAGAAAACAACATTAGACCTAAAAACATATTATTACAGTGATCAATATTTATAAAATTTCTAAGACCGCCTCCATCTAGTGGTAACAAACGTTGCCGTGGGTTCGATTCCTACCAGGGGCAAGTTGTACATTGTATAATTTGTCTCGGTCTGGGTGTTTATATGTATAATATGTATATATTTACAAAAAAAAAAGTATAATATATAGTTTATCAACCATCTAGTTTCCGTAACACAAGCCTCGTAGCTTACCACGGAAACTAGATGGCGCTGTGTGACCTGTCTGGAAATATTTATTATTATTTATTATAATACAACCTAATACTATACTATACCTTAAGGATCACCCACTTAGATTTAGTAAGTAAGACTTTAACAAATAAATATCTTAAATTAAAAATAACATTAATTAATTGTTTATATCTTACAGCAATGTATAAACCCTAGCATGTAATATAGGATATTTATAATATAGATACTTACATACATATACACATTTATATATACATATAATACAATACAATTTTTAAATGTATATTATGTAGGTATTTTAGTTAGAAATAGGTTAGACTATTTGCTCGGGCAGTGCATGGGAGTAATTTTGAAAGAGAAAATCTTTTAAATTCGTTTGAAAAATAATTTGTTTGACATATTTTTATTTTGTTTTTTTGTCTTGTTTATTAATAAAATGTATTGACCTAAATTTAATTATATAATGATGACTAGACTTACTATATAAGAATATATTTTAAATAAAAACAAATTTTGCATGCCACAACAATGGCTAAATGTGCAGAGCCAACTTACTAACCATATTACCGTATGTACCACATTTAAAGCAAATAAACGATTTTGAATTTGAATAATACTGAAAAATATAATACTCGTATTTAAGTAATAACTTAAAAAATATATTCACACTTATTTATTTTTGTTATTAGTTATCACGTCCAAGTACCTTTGATTTAAGGGCTGCGGGGGTATTACCAAATAAGTTCACAGAAAGTAGCTTATCGTTATAAAGAATACTTTTGCTCGTCATGGTAATACTTTTAAATTAATTTTTTTTAGGGGACAATTCGAAGCGGCGAAACATGCTAGAAATGCTAACACTGCAAAAAATAGGGTGTTAGAGGCTCTCATGGAGCAAAAACGACTCGGAAATATTCCAGGAATCTATGGACGATTGGTAAGTAATAATAATAATAGTAATAATAATAATAACTTCTAAAAGTTTAATTTTAACCAATGCCCATTTAAACTCACAATGGATTTCAGATTACAGCGCGCAAGGTCTAGGAATGTTAGCAACTAGAATCAGACACTTATGATTGACATCAGTCCCTAACACTATGCCGGCTTGACAGAGCATGACGGCAAATCGATCCCGAAACGTGGATACACTTTACTAGGTTTATTGGGACGAACGGTGGATACTTCTCCGTCCCGGCAGAGTCAAAGTCAAAATTCAAAATATCTTTATTGACATAAACCTATTGTAGGCATTTATGTCATTAATTTAATTATTTTACTCCTGCTAGTAAAATACTAAACAGCAAAGTGGTCCAATAAGCAAGCTGTTAGCAGAAGTCCAGCAGATTCCAGTGACCTGTGACTGGGCAATTTGCCACCATCTGTCGGCCTACCACCTATTTGTTGTTCTCGTTGAAAGTATCTGCCATTTGCAATGATGTCAAATGCCAATTTTTACTTTCATTGGGAACCAATATTGTAAGTTTGCCATGGTGATATTTATATAAAAATAACACCGCTTAAAATTCTACAAAGGCCCCAGGATGTACTGATAAGAAATACACTTTTCTTACAATATTTGTCATAGATTTAAAACACCAATGTTCTCATGCCTTGGAGAGCACGTTAAGCCGTCAGTCCCGGTTCTACTAGTACCAACTTCTGAAATCGTTAATAAATTGTCATTGAAATTTGACATCAGTCCCTCGTCAACCGGTCTGCTCAGCGTGGTGAATGTAAGACAAATTCTCCAGAAATCTTTGGAAGGCCCATCTCTAACAGTGGAAGTTTAGAATTCTGTGTGCGATGAACACCGCTTAAAAAGAAAGACAAATTTCTAAGCATTCCATGGATTCACCGTGCGGGTGCCGGGTCCATCGTGTGTGGGTAAGAGATGAGAAGAATGGTGTCTCGGGCTTGCGACCGACAATAGGCTGGTTTGTCCACCATTCTACTCCTCTCCCTACCCAACCAAATACTGTATGATTCCGTTAATGCCGTCTTGGAAGCTCGTTCCATAAATTTATTAAAGACTTACCTAAAGATGACGAAAATGATGTAATGGTTCAATCATTCAATTTATTATAATGCTTATGGCATCGTCCGAACAACAACTGCAATCACTAGTCACAAGAATTAAGGAGGGATGTGCAGAAAAAGGACTCCGTTTGAATGCGAGAAAAACCAAGGTACTAGTGTTTGAAAGAAGAAGGATGACAACCGTGACGATAAAGATTGAAGCTCTAGAACAAGTAAATGAAATTATATATCTGGGATTTTTACTGCGGATAGGAAGTACGATAGGGACGTTGAAAGAAGAGTGAACACGGGAAATAGTGTTAACGGTGCCCTGGGGTCACTGATCGGCAGTCGAAATGTCAGTGACAAAGCTCGGCTCGCCATACACAATGCCATGTTGGTACCAACACTGATGTATGGAAGCGAAACGTGGATATGTCAGAATACGCATGAGAGTAGGGTTAATGCAGTAGAAATGCGGTCGTTGCGGCGGATATGTGGCGTCACTTTGGCGGACCGCATACGTAGCGTCGAAATACGGAAAAGGGTTGGTATGAAGAAAAGCATAGGGACAAAAATAAGGAAAAGCATGCTACGATGGTTCGGGCATGTTGAAAGGATGAGCGATGAAAGATTAACGAACCAGATATATAATGCGAAAGTTGTGGGTGAAAGAGGCCTTGGCAGACCGAGACTCACATATCACGATCAAATAAATAAAACACTGACTGAAGGTGCATTAAAGAGTCTTCATAACCAAAGGGCATGTATGAAGAGGTTAATGAATGTCGACGAAGCGAAAGAGGTATGTCGTGATCGTGTCAAATGGCGCTCAATTGTCTCTGCCTACCCCGCAAGCGATCTGGCGTGAAGATATGTATAAACAAATTCCACATAATTAATTTTATTTTATTTTGCCTGTAATTTTCCAAGTCGTCCTTTTATGTTTTATTACCAAGTTAATGTTAGGTGAAAATTGTTATTTTTAGGGTGATTTAGGAGCTATAGACATCAAGTACGACGTGGCCATATCTACATGTTGTGGTGCACTGGACAATATTTTGGTAGACACAGTGGAGACCGCCTCCGCTTGTGTAAGGTACATTAAGCAACACAGCATAGGGCGGGGCAACTTCCTGGCCTTAGACAAACAAGGTCATTTAAAACCAGCTATGGAACGGAAGAAGACTTAGTAAGTATTTTTTCTTAGTTGATCCATACATGTGCAGTAAATCAGCATTGCTGTGCGTGCAGTGGGAGAATGCTGATTTGCTGGGAAATGGGAATGAATAAGAGCGGGGGTGGTTGTAGGAATTACATTTGTTATAGATTGACAACACCATTGTTCGTGCCTCGGAGTGCAAGCAGCTGGTCCCGAATCCACTAATACAAACTTGTTGAATCGTTAATAAATTGTCATCAGACCCTCGCCAACCCGTCTGGCCAGCGTGGCCGAATTCTCTAAGGTCCATCTTCAAAAGTGGAGGTCTAGGACTGTATTCTAGGGGCAGTGATGATGTGATGCTATTGATGGGGGAATACTACAAGTTCTTGGCACATGAACAAATCATGGCTGATTTTTTTTAAGTATCATCACGGGGTGGTCAGAAACCACGCTTTTAAAGAAGCGGATTCACGTTTAGTCAACAAAATAAATAAATTATTGTGGCTCGGTTGTAAGATCGCTTTCCTTAAAATCTTACAGAGGTCGGTTTAAACCCCCCCGTCATGTACCAATGAGAAATACACTTTTTCTTAAGTAAATTTGTCATAGATTTATAACGCCACCGTTCCCGTGCTTTGGAGAACACGTTAAGCCGTTGGTCCCCTGTTCCACTAATACCAACTAGTGGAATCATTAATAAATTATCATTAAAAAATGACATCAGATCGTCGGCAACCCGTCTGGCCAGCGTAGCGAGTGTAGGCCAAATTCTCCAGATATATGTTCTGGAAGGCCCATCTCCAACAGTGGTGTAGTGTTGTGTACCGGCCAGTAACCGAACCCGGCACCTACGCATCTAAATCCTCGGACTTAACCGCTAGACCACGGAGGCAATCGTGATGTCTCTGTTTTATGTATGTTTGATTAAAACTAAAAACTAAACTATATATAAAAATATTCACCCATGACTTGATCATGTGGCAGTGTGTCAAGAACACTTGCAGCATTCCCCCGCTGCACAGCGATACTGATTTGCTGCTAACCCTCTTGTCACATACAGCGTTAACCAGCCGCTTAGACAGTTTTTAAAAAACTTGGCACTTCGCCCTCATTAACCCATTGTCAAAAAGCACAAACACATATTCATTAGCAACATAGTCGTATTTGAGACATGTGGCCTTTTCAGCCGAGTCCGCAGCCGCCCCGATATATTTTCTGGAAGGCCCCTTCTCGTAACGTCATCAAAGATATTTTGTCTTTTTTTATAGCCCAGAAAATGTGCTTCGTCTCTTCGATTTGGTTCGTGTGAATAATCCTGATGTGTTGCCAGCGTTTTATTATGCTTTACGAGAAACATTGGTGGCCAATGACCTTGAACAAGCCGGTCGGGTCAGCTTTGGAAGCGTCAGATATAGAGTGGTAACACTACAAGGACATGTCATTGAAATTTCTGGTAAGTTGGCTGTTAAAGACTTAAAACAAATTTATTTATATACTGGGTGACTTTCGTCTTACAATTTCTAAGAAACCATATATGTCGGGAATGACATTTTTTATGGCATTTCTCCTTACAAATTGGCTATTTTAAAATTAAGAGTTTGTATGAAGAAGCCGTTTTTTTTGTCATTTCCGAAGTCATTTGTGGTTTCTGAGAAAATGTTGTTTGTTGCTATCAATAGAATACTTTATCTATGTTATCATTGTTGTAAGCCAGGCCAGGCTGCGTCTTCACACCCTACGTGTTAAGCCTGGTTAGGCGGTATGATATTGCGAATTAGGGTTCGAATATAAGAAAGGTAAGGCAAATGGAACCACAATACACGTTCCACTAATACTCACTTGTGTGTTAGTGTATAGTGATGTAGAGTGTGTATTGTCTGTTTTGTGTGTGTTCTGAGTAGTCGTTAATATTTGGAAGAGAGCTGTGGTAATTTAAAAACTTGTAAGAAAATTTGAATGCGAGAAAAACCACGGTACTAGTGTTTGAAAGAAGAAGGATGACAACCGTGACGATAAAGATTGATGATGAAACTCTAGAACAAGTAAATGAAATTATATATCTGGGCAGTGTTTTCACTGCGGATGGGAAGTACGATAGGGACGTTGAAAGAAGAGTGAACGCGGGAAATAGTGTTAACGGTGCCCTGGGGTCACTGATCGGCAGTCGAAATGTCAGTGACAAAGCTCGGCTCGCCATACACAATGCCATGTTGGTACCAACACTGATGTATGGAAGCGAGACGTGGATACGTCAGAATACACATGAGAGTAGGGTTAATGCAGTAGAAATGCGGTCGTTGCGGCGGATATGTGGCGTCACTTTGGCGGACCGCATACGTAACGTCGAAATACGGAAAAGGGTTGGTATGAAGGAAAGCATAGGGACAAAAATAAGGAAAGGCATGCTACGATGGTTCGGGCATGTTGAAAGGATGAGCGATGAAAGATTGACGAACCAGATATATAATGCGAAAGTTGTGGGTAAAAGAGGCCCTGGCAGACCGAGACTCACATATCACGATCAAATAAATAAAACACTGACTGAAGGTGCATTAAAAAGTCTTCGTAACCAAAGGGCATGTATGAAGAGGTTAATGAATGTTGACGAAGCGAAAGAAGTATGTCGTGATCGTGTCAAATGGCGCTCAATTGTCTCTGCCTACCCCGCAAGGGATCTGGCGTGAAGATATGTGTGTGTGTAAGAAAATTAATATAAGCAAAGTTGTTGAGATGGGCCTTCCAGAACATATATCTGGAGAATTTGGCCTACACTCGCCACGCTGGCCAGGCGGGTTGGCGAGGAAAATGTTATACTAGTTTTAGGTTAATAAATAATTGAATCGAATTAAATACATAACAATGACAGCGCTCTGATTCATGTCGATATCGTGAGCAGTCTGAGCATATAGTGAGTAGTCTGGAACCTTTTTTTTTTATAATCATATTTTATTAGGGGCTTTTACCCAAATTGAGCATGTCAGCCCCATCGTAACTTAACCTAAATAAACAAACAATTATCAGTTTTCCATCTGCCTTCTTATTATAAATATTTAAAAAAAAATACTAACCTAGCGATTGGGAACAAGGGTCAGCTAGCACCGAATTGAAGACACCACCTGCAACCTGTATTTTTTTTTTCAATTTTTTTTCAAAATTCAAAATCGTTTATAGCTCAGAATACAGGTAGATATAGGATAATACAATTTTACAGTTCAGCTGTATCCTACTATAATGGTATGCAAATAACAGTACATGTCAATTACAACTAAAATTATATTTGTCAACACTTATAATATAAAAATTCTTTGACAAAAACATTGTTCTTTTAACCATTTAATTAACAGCTTAATTATTGATGTCAATTGTTTTAACTCTATAGGCAAACCGTTAAATATTTTAATACACATTTGGTGACTATTTTTAGAAACAATGGTAAGTTTTGTAGCAGGTTTCCATAAATTGTATTTATATTGAGTCCGAACATTTGATCGCCCGTCCTCGTTGACAGGCCGAAAAAGACTCGGGTAGTTTTTAATAAACATACATGCGTCTAAAATATACAGACACGGTAATGTTAAAATATTATAGTCACGAAAGTATGGTCTACAGGAGTCGCGCTGTCCGAGATTAAAAATTGCATGGATGCATTTTTTTTTTGGATTATAAACAGCGTATCTATATCTACAGAGTTCCCCCAAATTACAATGCCATATCTCAGCACAGAGTTTACATATTATAATGTTAATATGATATAGGTGCCATGAGCGGTGGTGGAAATAGAACAACTCGCGGCAAAATGTCCAGCTCAGTTCCACAGGAACCCAGCGATAACGAGCCCCAGTTATTAGAACAATTGGAGTCCAAAGTAAATGAATTAGAACAAAAGTAAGTACCCTAAGATACCCAATTATTGACACTGTTCGCGCCTGATCCAGAACCTTTCAGCTAACTATATACAGTTATGTATATCTGTGTTAAACTGTTCTTTTCTCTATTTTTAACCTAAATCCTATATTATAGTGGGTATTTATTTATTTATGTACATATATGCAATTATATGTATTGTATTATAGATATACTTGTATATATTATAATATGTATGATATGTAGTATTAGTATAAATTATTGTTTTTGTTAGTAAATACTTGGCACTCTGCCTGTAATCCGTTAAAACTCCCAAAGGTTAGCTGGTGGAAAATGCCTTACGGCATAAAGCTCGCCTGTGCACATTAATTTTAAGTTAATTTAGTTTTTGTGCAATAAAGAATTATTTATTTATTTATTTAACTATGCTTATGCCAAAAGTCCGGACCAAACGCGAACAAAGGCCTTCAAAAATGGACTGTATTTGATTTTTTTATAATAGCGAAACGGCTAGTAACGAGCAATCCGGACACAGAGGTACGATATCGGAAACAGAGTAGGATGGGTCACTTGTATAAGGAAAGTATGCCACGTACCTTTTCACAGCTTCACTATCACCTATCCTGGCTAGGATATTCGCCAAACTCAATCACTTCGCGATTATAAGTTCTTTCGTTAGAACAGCTGTCCGCGGAGAACACAACCATAGATAATAGACTTCTCACTGAGTCGAGGCGCGACGTGCGACTAACATTTCAAGCAATGAAGCTTCATAAAGAAAACTATTTTCTGCTAGTCCACAAGTGGGTACTTCTCGTTGCGAATTAAATTGAAGTAAGTGGCGCCATCTTGTGGTGGCATACTTGGTTATTGGAAATGGAGGGATTTTTGTATTGCTCATTATTAACCGATTTAACTATTACAAATATAAGTTAAATATTGGCATAAATAGACACTACGAGGGACTAACAACCTTCTCGCTCGCACAATCCAATATTTTGAGAATGCAGTATATCTACTTACTAGTTAATACAATTACGGACATATACGGAGTAGGTCTGCCGGAGATACATTCATGGAAAGAGGGACAGCATTAACGGAATCATACAGTATTTGGTTGGGTAGGGAGAGGAGTAGATTGGTGGACAAACCAGCCTATTGTCGGTCGCAAGCCCGAGACACCATTCTTCTCAACTCTTACCCACACACATGGACCCGGCACCCGCACGGTAAATGTTTAGAAATTTCTCTTTATATATACAGTACAGTAATTTGTAAAGTACACTCGTGTACTTGACATTTTAATTTAGTTTTTGTGCAATAAAGAATTATTTATTTATTTATTTAACTATGCTTATGCCAAAAGTCCGGACCAAACGCGAACAAAGGCCTTCAAAAATGGACTGTATTTGATTTTTTTATAATAGCGAAACGGCTAGTAACGAGCAATCCGGACACAGAGGTACGATATCGGAAACAGAGTAGGATGGGTCACTTGTATAAGGAAAGTATGCCACGTACCTTTTCACAGCTTCACTATCACCTATCCTGGCTAGGATATTCGCCAAACTCAATCACTTCGCGATTATAAGTTCTTTCGTTAGAACAGCTGTCCGCGGAGAACACAACCATAGATAATAGACTTCTCACTGAGTCGAGGCGCGACGTGCGACTAACATTTCAAGCAATGAAGCTTCATAAAGAAAACTATTTTCTGCTAGTCCACAAGTGGGTACTTCTCGTTGCGAATTAAATTGAAGTAAGTGGCGCCATCTTGTGGTGGCATACTTGGTTATTGGAAATGGAGGGATTTTTGTATTGCTCATTATTAACCGATTTAACTATTACAAATATAAGTTAAATATTGGCATAAATAGACACTACGAGGGACTAACAACCTTCTCGCTCGCACAATCCAATATTTTGAGAATGCAGTATATCTACTTACTAGTTAATACAATTACGGACATATACGGAGTAGGTCTGCCGGAGATACATTCATGGAAAGAGGGACAGCATTAACGGAATCATACAGTATTTGGTTGGGTAGGGAGAGGAGTAGATTGGTGGACAAACCAGCCTATTGTCGGTCGCAAGCCCGAGACACCATTCTTCTCAACTCTTACCCACACACATGGACCCGGCACCCGCACGGTAAATGTTTAGAAATTTCTCTTTATATATACAGTACAGTAATTTGTAAAGTACACTCGTGTACTTGACAAATATTTGATCGTCCGAGCAAGTGGGATGGCAAAAGCGATAAACCCTCTTAAGGGGTTAACCCCACTTTTGGCGCAAAAAAAATATGTCAATTTCATGTTTTTTTAAAAGAAAACTCCAAGGAGTCATTCGCGCTATTTTGCGTGGACATGTCAAATGCTAGTTTTTGTTTTGTAAATTTATTTACTGTGGATATTATTAATCAAAAGTGGTGTTGTTTTGTTTAATGATGTGCTACAATGTGAATAATTATGGAAAACGATAAATTGTACTTTAAATATGGGGCACAAGTTGCAGTTTATTTTTTGCGGTTTTCCCGCGCTGTAAACTCCCATATTTTACCCGACGTCTTTAAGCTATGGTGCCGCGAGTAACTCCAAGAAAAGCATCAAATTCTGCAGCATTTGGAATTTGATGATGACCTCATTTACTAATTAAAAAGAAAGATATATTTTGTCAGACTTGGTTGTATGGGCTAGACTCTTTGCCTTCCCTTTCACCTCATTCATCATCCATCGGGAGAAAAGAACAAAAAAAAAAAAAGAAAACTCCGAAACTTTTTAAACGATCAATGTAATACATTGATCTCTTAAAGTTGCAGTTGCCGGGTCCATCGTGTATGGGTAAGAGATGAGAAGAATAGTGTCTCGGACTTGCGACCGACAGTAGGCTGGTTTAAAAAGAAGGCTTCCTTTTTTATTTTATTCCGCGATAATACGCTCACCAGTCACAATTCCACTCCTCTCTCTACCCAACCAAATACTGTTTAAATAAATCCCGTTAACCTTTTCATAAATGTATCTTCGGCAGACCTGCTTAGGTCCGATTATTTCACCAAATTCTACAAAAACTGCTGAGTCCTAAAGTTAAGTTACAAATCGTCATGATCGTAGAACAGTGACGGATCTGCTATATTTAAAATTTTCATGGCGGCCATTTAAAGTTATTTCAACTGTTTTTTTGTCTCTTCTTTTTTAAGTTAATACAGTCTCATAATAAGGGCAAACCTTCTAGATTTCATTTTGGAACCCTTTCTAACATTTGCACTATAAATTACAGACCACAAACAATATAAAACTATATATAAAATCAGATTTTTTTAATCAAGTTATAATAATTCTATTTGCTATCGAAATAATGCAAAATTATGTGTATTTTTTAAAATCCAACACTGTTCTACGGTCATGACGAAATGGTCGTAAAAACGAAATAAATAAAATAATGTTTTGCGGTAACCAACATTGTGGCGAACAGGATCATCTAAAACAAAAAGTGTCGATGGATTTAGTTAAATAACAGTATAAAATTGTGTTTGCTGAAAGGATATCAGAAAATATCATATTTTCACAAAATGGCGGACAGTCAAAGTTAATGTTATATTACAGGTTGTCAAATATTCGCGGGGAAAAATCTGCGGTCGAACAAACAGTTTCTGGTCTTACAACTATAATTTCCCAAAATAAGAATAATATAAATATACTTACTATTGAAATTAACAGCTTGAAGGAACAAGAACTCGATTTGAAGGTAATTAACCAAAAATCACTTTACTTTGCATTAACTTAAAACCTACTTCACCTTGACCATTTCTTAAAACCTACTTCACCTTGACCATTTCTTAAAACCTACTTCACCTTAACCATTTCTTAAAACCTACTTCACCTTGACCATTTCTTAAAACCTACTATACCTTGACCATTTACTTAAAAAATATATTCGTTGTGGTCTAGCGGTTAAGTCCGTGGATCTAGACTCGGAGGTACCGGGTTCGATTCCTGGTCGGGACACAAAAATATTTAATAATGTAAATAAATACATTTCATTAAGGAGTCCTTTAAGCGAAGTGTCAAAAATCGTCTAATCAAGCCTGCATAGTATTAGGGACTGATTCAAGTCATAAGTGTCTGATTTCAGTTGCTAACATTTATGGACTTTGCGCGCCGCTTACCATTAGGTGGGCAAGGTCACATGTCGTGCTAGTATTAAAAAAAAAGCTCCAGTCGACTCGTGACCACATTTTATGTCTCTTTATTTTTATTATTCTCTCAAAGGTTGAAAACATTAGTATTGTCTGTTAAAATGTTATGACGTCACTATCAGTTCTCGTGGAATAGAGTTTATTATATAATAATATTAAAAATGTATTCGTTTAACACAGAATCAATTGAAACATCAAGAGGCTATAGTAGCCGCAAGTAAAGTGGATGAGGCTCAAAAATCTAGCTATAAATCCACCATGACAGAAGCGGAAAAGAAGATGCAAGTGGCTAAAGTTAAAGCCGACAAAGTAAGTAAAACACTAAACTTTAGGTATTAATCAAAGTCAAATCATTTATTACAATTTGGCCTTCTCGGGCTCTTTAGATCTTTCTTTCAAGAGGGTTGAATTGTTGTTGTATTTATAGTTGCACCCTTCTCGTTCTTACACCCAAATTTTTTTTTTATTAGGAAAATTAATTTAATGACAAAGATATTTTGTTATTTGAGTCGTTTGATTTGAATTTTGGCGGCAACGGCAACTTCCAGCAGATATTCAGATTCCTTTACTGTATCTGTAGCTCGCCAGTGGAACAGACTTCCTTTAATTATCAGACAAGCACCATCTCATAAAATATTTAAAGATAAGTTTCATAAACAGAATAATTAGCCATAACTCACTTATATTATATTTAGGTATATATTTATTTGTATACGTATGACATTTATTTATGTATAGTTCTTACTAAACTGCCTCCGTGGTCTAGCGGTTAAAACCGTGGATTTAGACTCGGAGGTACCGGGTTCGATTCCTGGTCGGGACACAAAATTAAATATTAATGTAAATAAATACATTTAATTAATATTCAAATTATTTGTGATATTTCTCGAGTTTTGTACGCTGGAGACATCGACGAGCTTGCCACTTGTCATGATTGGCCCATAGTAAAGTTGGCTAAATGTGAATCCGCTTATTTAGAAGCACGCTTTCTGACCACCCCGAAAGGGAAACGGTCGTGATGATACTTTATAGTTCTTATATGTATGTAATAAATTTGTGTATTATATAGTAATAAATAATTTCAACTATCTATTTTCTTCGTAACATTCTGCACTCGCTTATTACATATCTCAGTCACAAAGGTTAGTTGGTAGAAAATGCATTTACGGCATTAAGCTCGCCTATGTACCTGCACTTGTTTTGGTATTGTACAATAAAGAATTTATTATTATTATTATTAACGCCTTTGTGCGCTGACGCACTCATGTCGGCGACCTTCTACCGTTCCGACGCCCCCCCTGGTGGCCAATAGCGACAGTGCTCGGCAACTTCCAGCGGGGTGAGGCGAATCACATTCGTTTTCACTATCGTAACGACTAACGTTCGTTCGATGACAGCATTCCGCCTAACTTTTGACATTTCTGACAGACGTAATCGATCTTACCCCCTATTCCGAATCGCGCTCAGAGCGCTTAGAACGATTATGACACTGACCGTCGTTCCGAATCAAATATAGCGATTTGAATGCTCAAAGCGTGATATCAATTCGGAACGGTCTAAATCACATTTTCATTCATAAAATGTTAGTTTTTTTTTTTAAATCCATGGAAGATAAATTGCGGATTCCACATCTTTGAGTATGAATACTAACAAATATACTTCTCTCGGTTTGTTCATCTTTATTTGTGTAAAGTTTAATATTATTAACTTATTTTGGTAATTTAAAATAACTTGCCGTGTTACAGACATTTTTCTTTCACCTCCTACTTAAATATTAATTATAGATTTGTTTAAGAAGTAATATAGAAACAGTATAAACGAATTACAATATAACAAATATACATCTCTCGGTTTATTCATCTTTATATGTGTAAAATTTAATATTATTAACTTATTTTGGTAATTTAAAATAACTTGCTGTGTTACAGACATTATTTTTTTCACTTCCCACCTAAATACTAATTATAGATTTGTTTTAGAAGTAATATACAATCAGTATAAATGAATTACATGTGTGGTTCAAGCAGATGATCTCATTACCAAATTGGATCCTAAGCATCCCAATTTGTTACTACATTTACCTTTAATGAATGTAGAATATCTTAAGTCAAAACCTCGCACAGATTATAATTTTTTTAAAGCTGATTATAATAATATTAATTTAGAACTACTTAAAATTGATTGGTTTGAAAAGTTGTCTCATTGTGCGGATGTCGATGATATGGTGACTATTTTTTATGACACACTAAATATTACTATAAAAAGCTCTGTGCCTATTCGCAATATTAAAAAGTCAAAATTTCCTCCCTGGTTTTCATCTGAATTAATTAAGCTTAAACATGAACAGGACAAGCTGCGTCTTAAATTTCACAAATATAATAATAACGAGATAAATATGAGTATGAATTACTACGCAATCGTTGTAAGAAGTTACTACGTAAATGTTATTCTGACTATAAATCCAGAATTGAGCACAACATTCATGTCAATCCTAAAGCATTTTGGACGTTTTTAAAAGACAAACGTGGCGGTAATTCCTCCATTCCAGCACAAATGCACTTACTTAACACTCATGCAAATGCAGGTCCAGATATTGCTAACCTCTTTGCCCATCATTTCTCTTCTGTGTATTCATATAAAACCATTACCTCTTCGCCATTATCTACGAGTATTAATAACATTAAAACGCTAGGTCATTTTATTATTCAAGAAAGCGATATTGCAATACAAATAAAAAAATTGGACATTTTTAAGGGTGCTGGCCTTGATGGTATCCCTCCACTATTTGTTAAACGTTGCTCGTCGTCCCTAACCTACCCATTGTTCATTATTTTTAACCAATCTCTGCAAACTAGTAAATTCCCCACACTATGGAAAAATGCCCGCGTCACGCCTATTTATAAAAAAGGAGATGAGTCAATAATTTCTAATTATATACCTATATGTATATTGTCATGTTTTTCAAAACTGTTCGAGTCCGCTATTTGTCCTATTATTACACATCATATTCATTCAACTATCAGTGATTATCAGCACGGTTTTCGTAAAAATCGTTCAACAGAGACTAATCTACTATCATTTACAACATACCTCTCACGCGAAGTTGATGCAGGTTTACAAGTAGACGCGGTGTATACAGACTTTTCAAGCGCATTTGACAAGGTCAATCATAATTTGTTAATATCCAAATTGGAAGGCTGTGGAATTCATGGTTCTTTACTAGGTTGGTTCAAATCCTATCTTGAAAGAAGAACGCAACTAGTTGCTTTCAGCGGTTTCACATCATCTATTTATTATGCTAAATCCGGAGTGCCTCAAGGTTCTCACCTGGGCCCGATATTATTTTCAATTTTTATTAATGATATTACAGAAAATATTAAATACTGCAAGTATTCACTTTTTGCAGACGACCTTTAAATATTTAGAACCATTAAAACTACAACAGATTCATTATTATTACAGAGTGACATTAACAAGATAAGTAACTGGTGTGAAGCGAATGACATGATTTTAAATGCAAAAAAATGTTTCCATATAAAGTTTACTAGGAAGAGGTCTCCATTTGCTTTTAATTATCAACTCAATAGTGAAACATTAGCTGAAGTAACACAAATTAAAGATCTGGGTGTTATTATTGACAATAAATTAAAATATACTGACCACATTAACCTTAAAGTAAAAAAATCTGCACAAATGATGGGATTTCTAAAACGTAACACAAAAGAGTTTACAATTAAAACGAAAATTTATTTATACAATTCATTAGTACGTAGCCACTTGGAATATGCATGTTCAGTATGGAATCCCTCATATGCAATACATTCTCAAAGAGTTGAAAGCATTCAGAGATCTTTTACTAGGTATTTAGCATACAAAGCCCCAGCAATTTCACATCGATGTCCGTACAACCAACGTTTAGATTTCTTCAAAATGACTGCTCTCAAATCACGTAGATCCATACATGACCTTTTACTATTACATAAAATTGTCAATGGCCAGACTGGATGTATCGAACTCTTGCAACACATTTCCCTGACAGTACCCTATAATATTCCACGTCGTCCTATAACCAAGATCCTGTGCTGTCCTCCCTCAAGAACTAATGTAGGTTCACATTCGTCAACATCCCGAATGTGCAACACCTACAGTAGTCTCTGCAGTGCCAATAATGATATAGACATATTTCATGACCGTTACAATGTATTCAGAAAAAATGTTTAAGGTACCAAATTTGCGCAATTTTTATGTTTTCTAATAAATTTTTAAAAAAGAGAAAAATGTATAATTTTATTTTAGAAGTCATATTTTTATTGTGTAAATTTTATAGTTTTTGTTAAATTTTTTTTTTTTTGTTTTAACAGTAGTAAGTTTTTAATTGTTTTAACAGTAATAAGTTTTTAACTTTTTCTTCTTTTTGTATTGGTGAATGCTGTGACACCTAATTGGTACATATATTAGATAAGCTATAATTATACTATGTTATGTGTGTGATATTTCGCAATTGAAACCCAGGTGGCAGGTAAATCATTAGTCGATGAGTTATCCACTCTTGGAATTCGTCAGTATTGCAACCTAACTAACTCCCATGGCAACACCCTTGATCTTGCTTTTAGTAACCTGTCCATTGAAATAGAAAGACTGGTTTCTCCGTTGCTCCCAGAAGATAAATTTCACCCATCCTTTACAATAGATGCGGTTGACGTCAGTATTATTCCATTAATAAATAAACCACAAACACGATTTAAATTTCATAAGGGTAATTATGAGGACATAATTAATTTTCTAAGTAGCATTGACTGGATATCAAAAATTAATGCTCTCTCAGTGGACGACGCTGTCGAATTTATGTACGATCGCATCTACGAAAGCATACAACAATATATACCAAAATCAACAATAAAAGGACGTCATACTTATCCCATATGGTACACACTCGCTAATAAAAATTATAAAGGAGAAGGCTAAAGTGCATAAGCGATGGAAGAACCATAAAAACCCTCTGGATTATAATGAATTTTCATTATTGAGAGAAAGATGCAAACGATGTCAGTCAATCTGTTATAAAAAATATTTATTAAAGATTGAACAATCAATTTCATCGAACCCTAAACATCTTTGGGGATTCTTAAAATCAAGACGTAACACTTCAAACTACCCCACATCCGTTACACATGATGGTACAAAGTTTTCGACAGGGGAAGAGATCAGTGCAGCATTTAATAACTTTTTTAAGAGCGTGTTCTCAGCTCCAGCCTCATCATATCCAATATCAGAATTTTCACCACCATTATCTAGAGATACATCGCACATTAGTACTATTAAACTTACCCGAGACCAAATCCTGAAATCTCTCCGTAGTCTCGATGTCAATAAAGGGCCAGGCAGTGATAGAATACCTCCTTATTATATAGTGAGGAATGCACTACCACTATCCATGCCCTTAAGTATTATATATAACAAATCTTTAAAAGATGGGGTGTTTCCGAGGGTTTGGAAGGAGGCTCACATTGTTCCGGTGCATAAGAAGGGATCAAAGATCAAAGTCGAAAATTACAGGCCGATCTCAATCTTAAACACATTCGGCAAGTTATTTGAAAAACTGGTGTATGTTTATATTTATCAGGCAGTTGCTCCTTGTATACCGGACGCGCAACACGGATTTCTAAAAGGACGTTCGACCACAACTAACTTGACGATCTTTATGGACTTTGCCCTTAAATCGATGGAAAAATCTAAACAGATTGACGTGATCTACACGGTCTTTGAGAAGGCTTTCGACCGTGTGGATCACGTTATTCTTACTCGCAAACTTGAGAATCTTGGTATAAAGGGCGATCTATTGAGATGGGTAAAGTCATATCTGCACAACCGCTCTCAGGCTGTGGTCGTGGGTGGCTATAGGTCATGCTTTGTGCACATTCCGTCTGGTGTTCCCCAGGGATCCCATCTGGGACCTCTCTTCTATATCGCGTACCTGTTTGACGTTTACACATGCTTTAAGCATTCACGCTATTTAATGTATGCTGACGATACAAAGATATTTCTTGACATTGGCAGGAATGATGATTGTATAAAATTACAAGAAGATCTAGCGCGTTTATCACAATACTATATGGACAACAGAATCTCAGTTAATGTCAGGAAATGTCAACAAATATCGTTTACACGCAGTGTCAACCCTGTGAAGTTCAGGTATGAGATTGGTGGCACATTCTTGGATGAAACATTTAATGTACGTGACTTAGGTATTCAGCTGGATTCCAAACTTACCATGAACAACCACGTTGATGCAATTACTGCTAAAGCCTATATAAATCTCGGATTTTTAATGAGGACATGCCAAAAGTTCAAAAATATAAAATGTATGAAATCAATTTATTTCGCGTATGTTCGAAGTGGTCTGGAATACGCCAGCTGCGTATGGTCGCCACAATATATTTTGTATGACCAGCGTTTGGAATGGATTCAAAGTAGATTCATTAAGTATTTAAACTACAAAACCAAAACACACTATCAAGATTACAAGCAAAATTGTCATCATTATAATATTAATACACTGAAGGACCGAAGAGCTCTGCTTGATATGATGTTTCTGCACGATGTGGTTGGAGGTCGGCTGGACTGCGAGGAGTTAGTTAGTGGTATTGGGTACAGAGCATCGAAACGTCGTACCCGCTCTACAGATCTTTTGCTCGTACCATGGCATCGCACTAATTATGGGAAAAACTCACCTCTAACCCGAATTGCACACACATATAACAAAATCTTTTCTGATATTGATCTCTTTGTTGGTTCAAAGAGATCGTTTAAACATTCGGTCGCCTTATCGCTGCGTTTACAATAGTTCATGATAAAATAAATAAATAGTGATATAATTTATATTTATACTAAATTTAAGTATGTCTATTCAGTTACTTTCTTTTTGCTTTGCTTTGAGTTTATTATCTGGTTATGTATTTGTTGATAAAGGTCATTTTTCTGTTTTTTTTTTGTTACATTCATTCATCTTTTGTGGAAATCTTTAATTGGCTGTATGACTACTTTAAAAAATATATGTATTTAAAGCTGTTGATATTCCGAATAAATAAATAATATATGTACTGCTGTGTGTACTAAATAAATAAATTACAATATTAAATAATTAAAAGAAAACTTAATTTAAATTAACTTGAAAATGGCGCGCGACATAATGACAAAATACTGACAGCGCTCAGAGCGATCTACCTCGATATCGTGAGCAGTCTAAGCGCGAGAAATGATTTCATTTGTGACGTCACATAGCTTTGGCAGAACAGTTTAAGCGCGTATCGGAACACCTTTAAGCGTGCTTAGGTTACTATTATCGCGTATCGGAACGATACGAGGGGCGTTCAAAATATTCTCGGTATTGATACGTTACAACCTCTTTTATATATATATTTGTTACTGGCCGCTAAGATTCATCCATTGACATTAAAAAAAAGTAAAATTGGAACCGAGATGTTCTTTTGTTTTTCTGCAATTGCCGAACAAACATGAACACCATGAGCGAATTAACAATTTTAACGAAATTAGAGCACCGATCCGTCATAAAATTCTTGACAAAACAGGGTAAAAATCAAAAAACCATAAAAGAGGAAATGGATTGTGTTTACCGTGAGTCTGCTCCTTCTTTATCTACTATTCAAAAATGGTCAAGCGAATTTAAGCGTGGAAGGGAGAGTATTGAAGATGACCCTAGACCTGGCCGGCCTGTAGTGGCTACCTCACAAGAAAATATTGATAAAGTGGAAAAACTTATATTGGAAGACGGCCGAGTGAAGGTAAAATCTATAGCTCAAGTAACCAATCTCTCTATTGGTACCGTACATGACATTATACATGACCATCTTAATATGTCAAAAGTAAGTGCAAGATGGGTTCCGCGAATGCTGACGCTTCTTCAAAAGGATATGCGTGTGGCTTGCTGTTCAGATTTTATCGACCTGTGTGGTGAAAATCCCGATGAGGTGCTGCAAAAAATAGTTACTGGAGATGAAACCTGGGTTCATCATTATGACCCAGAGAGCAAACAGGAGTCCATGCAGTGGCACATTAAGGGTTCAGCTCATCCCAAGAAGTTCAAGGTAATCCCGTCAGCTGGCAAGGTCATGGCCACAATATTTTGGGATTGTGAAGGAGTTTTGCTTATCGATTATAAAGAAAAAGGTGTAAATATCACAGGGCAGTACTACGCTAACGTTATACGTCAATTAAGAGATGCGATCAAAGAAAAGAGGCGAGGAAAGTTAACCAAAGGTGTTCTGCTTCTGCATGACAACGCCCCTGTCCATACTGCTCATATTGCCAAGGCAGCTATTGTTGAATGTGGGTTTGAAACTGTTACTCATCCACCCTATAGTCCGGACTTAGCCCCAAGCGACTTCTTTTTGTTTCCCAATCTTAAAAAGGATCTGCGTGGAAATAAATTTTCTGACGATGAAGCGTTGAAGACGGCCGTGGAGGAGCATTTTTACACCAAAGATAAAAAATATTTTTATGAGGGATTAAAAAAAATAATTGATCGATCTTATAAGTGTATGAACATAGGGGGGGAGTATATTGAAAAATAAAAATATCAAACTTTTCGTACTTGTTTGTTTTTATCCACATACCGAGAATATTTTGAACGCCCCTCGTAGGTTGGACGATTCGTTTTCCGATGATTGTACACTCAGCCTCACCCTGCTGTCGTTGACGTTTCTGCCGAACGCAACGCAAATTTCAAATAGGTGGTAGGCAAAACCTATTACAGGCATTTATGAAACGTCATTAATTTAATTATTTTAAATGATTCTACTCCTGCTAGTGGAAGACTAAGCAGCAAAGTGTTCTACATAGTAAGCTGTTAGCAGAAGACCAGCAGCTTTCTAGTGACCTGTTAATGTTTAATCTGACTGAGAAAGGTCAGAAAAAAATATACAGACTTACTACACCACAAAGGTGACATGGTTATTAAATTTGTTCTGTTTATCTTAGGTGGAAGCAGAAATGAAAGCAGTGGATGCTAAAATAACTGCTGTAGCTGGAGAAAGAATCAAAGAATTGCGATCCAAAGTGGAATCCATTAAGAAAACCATCAGCAAAGTCACCAGCGAAATGACCAAATTACAAGTCGAAATTAATTCCAGCAAGAGGTGAGATTTTCAATACATACATACATATCTTCACGCCAAATCCCTTGCGGGGTAGGCAGAGACAATTGAGCGCCACTTGTCACGGTCACGACATACCTCTTTCGCTTCTTCGACATTCATCAACCTCTTCATACATGCCCTTTTGTTTCGATGGCTTTTCAACGCACCTTCAGCTATTGTTTTATTAATTTGGTCGTAATATGTGAGTCTAGGTCTGCCAGGGCCTCTTATACCCACGACTTTCGCATTATATATCTGGTTCGTCAATCTCTCTTCATTCATCCTTTCAACATGCCCGAACCATCGTAGCATGCCTTTCCTTATTTTTGTCCCTATGCTTTCTTTCATACGATTATTATTTACTTTATTTTATTTCATATGATTTTCAATATTGTGAAATATTTATCTATACTAATAATTTAATGCAAAATAAACTTTATCTGACTGTGAATGACAATCACGTTTCTCACGCCGATATATTCATCATCAGCCTGTGTCTCTCCACTGCTGGATGTAGGCCTCCCCCAAGGCTCGCCACTTCACACGATCTTCTGCCACCCTCATCCCTCCCCCACCAGCGACCTTCCTCAGGTCATCTGCCCATCTGGCGGGGGGTCGTCCCACTCTGCGTCTTCCAGTACGTGGTCTCCACTCCAGAACACGTCTACTCCATCGTTCATCGGTTCTGCGGCATATGTGTCCAGCCCATTGCCACTTGCTAAATTTAAAAGCTATATCGGTAACTTTGGTTCTTTGACAGATGTCAACGTTTCTGACTTTATCTTTTAGTGAAATCCCGAGCATAGCTCTCTCCATAGCTCGCAGAGCGACCTTGAACTTGTGGACTAGACCTACCGTCAGTGTCCACGTTTTTGCACCATACGACATTACTGAAAGAACGCACTGGTTGAAAACTTTTGTCTTCATATTGTCGATATATTACTAGACCGATTTTTATTTATTTATATACTACTCTTTCACTGTGTAATTGTAAAACAGCAAATATTTTTGTTAATAATACAGAGTATTTCTTACAGAGAAGCAAAAAAATCCAAAGATAAAATTAAACAAATGGAAGAAGATTTACAGCAAACAACTACCAAGTTAGAAACTTTAATCAATACTAAGAAGGAGCTCACACTTGAAACTGAAACATTTTCCAAGGAATTGGAACAGGTAAGATTTACGGGAAATGTAAAATTAGTAATGACCTTAAAAATCAGTTAGGATATTAATATATCCATGGCCAAAAATGTATAATACTATGGGTATTGGTGACTTGCAATAGTGTCGATAATCATTTCTATCTAGTTAACAATCGATACTGTCGATACAATTGTTGTCCATAACATGTTAACCATCGATACTGTCTATAGAATCGATACTGTCAATAGTATTTATACCATTGTCGTCCTTGACGTGTTAACAACCGATACTATCTACAGTATTATTAACCATTGGCGGTTAACCATCATTATCTTTGTCGTTACTGACGTGTTACTATCTATAGTATCAATACCATTGTCGTCTCTGATTAGTTAACTATCTATACTGTCGATAATTTGATAACATTGTCTTCGCTGACGAGTTGACTATCGATACTATTATTGTTTCTGGCGAGTTTATAATCGATACTGTCGATACCTTTGTCTTCCCTGACGAGTTGACTATCGATACTGTTTATAATATCGATACTATTATTGTTTTTGGAGAGTTAATTAATCGATACTGTCGATACCATTGTCTTCCCTGACGAGTTGACTATCGATACTGTTTATAGTATCGATACTATTATTGTTTGTGGCGAGTTAACAATCAATACTGTCAATAGTTTTTTTGTCTTTAGACACTTTTTGTTGGGAAGCAAATCATAATTTCAAATAAAATAATTAAATGATAATTACCAATTTCTTAGATTGAAGAAGAGATTACAGAAGGCGGTACAGAATACAAGCATATTAAGAAGCTTATAGCCAAGATTAATGTCGAAGAAAATAAGTTAAAAAGCATAAGAATTGAGGTCCTTAACGATGTTAAGAAAGAGCAGAAGTCTGTCGACGATCAAAAAAGTAAAATTCCCAGATACAAGAAGGAGGTATTTTGTGTTGTACTATTTTTATATTAATTTACTAAAAATCAGGCGCGGTGGTGGCTCGGTAAGAACGCGTTCCTTAAATCCTATAAAGGTCGGTTCAAACCCACCCGGCATGTACCAATGAGAAATACACTTTTCTTACGTACATTTCTCATAGATTTACAACACCACCGTTTTCGTGCCTCGCAAAGCACGTTAAACCGTCGGTCCCGGTTCTACCAATACCAACTTGTGGAATCGTTAATAAATTGTCATATAAAAATGACGTCATATTCTCGCCAAGCCGTCTGGCCAGCGTGGCGATTGTAGGCCAAATTCTCCAGATATATGTTCTGGAAGGCCCATCTTCAACAGTGAAGGTCTAGGGGCTGTAATGAATGGAAAAAAAAGACTAATCAGATCCAGATAGGCTGGTTTAAGAAAAGGAGGCCTCCCTTTTTTCTTTTTTATTGCGCGATAATACGCTCACCATCCACCATTCTACTTCTCTCCCTACCCAACCCAATACTGTATGATTCCGTTAATGCCGTACAATAATACAACAATTTAATACAATTAAATTGTTAATTACATCGTAGTTCGAGAACTAGGGAGGGGAGAAAAAAGTTCATCTTATTTGAATTTAAAATTTATGAGCGTTTTAGGTACCCTCCTTTAGTTTATTTTGTAGAATAGTTTTAATTTCATAGTTATTTTTAGTTTAGTTTTATTTATAATTAGTTTTTTAATCTAATTTTAATATTTTTGTTCTTCGAATAAATACATACTTATAATACAAAAAAATAAAATAATAAATTATGACATATTACATAAACTTTGTTATGAGGTTAGTATGGAGAATTTTAACTATTTATTGTAATAATCCAACAGTTAGATTCCTTAGTCCTCGAGGATCCGGGTGTAACTGGTATAGAAGGATTGGAGAAACCCTGTCCCCTCCAAATATATACAGAAGGAGAGTTAGATGACATGGACTTGCAAGAAATGTTAAACAGATTGACAGTACAAATAGGACGACTGGGAAGCAATAAACCTAACACGCAAATTTTATTGGTAAGTATTTGAAGGTTACACTAACCCCTCATTCCGAATCGCGCTCAGAGCGCTTAGAACGAATATGACACTGAACGTCGTTCCGAATCAAATATCGCGATTTGGATGCTCAGAGCGTGACATCAATTCGGAACGGTCTAAATCACATTTTCATTCATAAAATGTTAGTTTTTTTTTATTCATGGAAGATAAATTGTGGATTCCACATCTTTGAGTATGAATACTAACAAATATACATCTCTCGGTTTATTCATCTTTATATGTGTAAAGTTTAATATTATTAACTTATTTTGGTAATTTAAAATAACTTGCTGTGTTACAGCCTTTTTTTTTTCCACTTCCTACATTAATATAAATTAATAATAATAAATAAATATTTCCAGACAGGTCACACAGCGCCATCTAATTTCCGTGGTAAGCTACGAGGCTTGTGTTACGGAAACTAGATGGTTGAAAAACTACATATTATACTTTTTTTTTTGTAAATATATACATATTATACATATCCCAGACCGAGACAAATTATACAATGTACAACTTGCCCCCGGTGGGAATCGAACCCACGACCTCCCGAGTTCACGGCAACGTTTGTTACCACTAGACCACGGAGGCGGTCAAATATTGATTTTAGATTTGTTTTAGAAGTAATATAGAAACAGTATAAACGAATTACAATATTAAATAATTTAAAAGAAAACCTAATATTAAATAAATTTAAAAATGGCGCGCGACATAATGACAAAAAAAAGCGCGAGGAGTAATGTCATTTGTGACGTCACATAGCTTTGGCAAAACAGTTTAAGCGCGTATCGGAACACCTTTAAGCGTGCTTAGGTTACTATTATCGCGTTTCGGAACGGTAGGTAACCTGCGTTTTTATAAGGGGTTGTTACGCTTTACTGTCGCTCGCGCACTTCAACATTTTCAAAGGTTATAAGTGAAAAAAAAAAAGTAAAGTATCATCAAGTGACTTCTTAAATGATAGAAAAGAAAATTATGTACCTGACTATTCATTACGCAATACAATTGACATCTAGAATAATTATTCAATGAATTATATTTGACATTGAAACCTATTGGACCAATAATTATTATTTATGATTTATAAGACTGTGCCAATGTTTCTAAATTTGTAATTTATTTTTTATAATAGTCGTATAAACTTTTGCATGCCGCACTGGCGAAACATGTGAGTTGTCTATAAAACTGAGACCATACTCGAATCTGTAACCATGTGTTTTTTTAGCAATTAAAATATTTCATTCATTTCACGACCGTTTCCCTTTCGGGGTGGTCAGAAACCACGCTTATAAATAAGCGGATTCACATTTAGCCAACTTTACTATAGGCCAATCATGACAAGTGGCAAGCTCGTCGTAGAGACATCTCTAGCGTACTCGAGAAATATCACAAATAAATTATTGTGTAGCGACCAGTAATCGAACCTGGTACCGTCTGAATCCATAGACTTAACCGCTAGATTACGGAGGCAATTAAAATTAAAACAATAATTTATTTAATTGCATAAAGGTCGGTCTCCTTCCGACATGCAACAGACAGCCTTCAAGAGACAACATTATAAGTTTTTTTTACAGCCTCAATAAGGCCCCATATAATTTATAAGGTTTTTTACAGCCTCAATAAGGCCCCATATAATTTATAAGGCTTTTTACAGCCTCAATAAGGCCCCATATAATTTATAAGGTTTTTTACAGCCTCAATAAGGCCCCATATAATTTATAAGGTTTTTTACAGCCTTAATAAGGCCTCCATATCATTTATAAGGCTTTTACAGTCTCAATAAGGCCTCAAAGAGATTACCCCAAAAGGCATACAGTCGTGATGATACTTTACTTCTATTATTATTATTGCAATAGGATTACAAGGCCAAGGTGGATGTGTACATTCGTCGCGCGGGTGAACTAGACGAAATTACTTCACAAAGAAATCATGTCAGAGAGGTTCACGACGAACTCAAGATCAGACGAGTGAAGGATTTTATGGGTGGTAAGTCGAAAAAGAAACTTGGAACGTGTGTCGCCACGCTGGTCAAACGAGTTGGCGAGCTTCAGATATCAATTTTAATACCTTTTAACCGTCGAACTCCAGAGCTGTGCTAGCTCGGTTGTAAATTAAAATCCTACAAAGATCAGTTCAACCCCCCGGCATGTACCAAATATAAACTTTTCCCGGGTCCCGGAGATCACGTTAAGCCGTTACATTGTGGAATCGTTAATAAAATGACATTATAAATTGACATCAGACCCTCGCCAATCCGTCTTAAGTGTAATTTCAAATTCTTTATTGTATAGATTGCTTATTCTAATTACAGTTGTATGTACATGTCATGATGATGCAATCTGCCTATATTATGGGAATACAATATGCTTATGTCAATAGATATTTATTTATATATAGTTTAAATTTAATATTTTTCTTGGAATACAATGTTAACGTCAAAATTTGCATGCTAAAAATTCTTTTATTGAGTAAAAACAGTTGTCAATAAGAATTTTCTTTAACTCAATAGTAAAACGTTTTATAGCTAACTCTCGTATCTCTAGGAATTTTATTATATACTCTAATGCACATTATGTGGCAGTTTCTGCTGTAATATTCACTTACACATTTTGGGTAGATTAGTCGGGTATAATCTCTAGGTACAAATTTGTTACAAGTATTATATTTTTTAAAGAGATTAGAATGTTTATTGACAAATATTCCTATTTCAAGGATATACATTGAAGCCAATGGTAATTATTTTAACTTTTTAAATAAGGGTCTAATGAAACGTCGATATGTTTTATTTCAGGCTACAATGTGATCACTACGAAGTTGAAGGAAATGTACCAAATGATAACTTTAGGGGGAGACGCTGATTTGGAGCTGGTTGATACATTGGATCCATTTACTGAGGGAAT
Source organism: Tinea semifulvella (assembly GCA_910589645.1). NCBI lineage: Eukaryota > Metazoa > Arthropoda > Insecta > Lepidoptera > Tineidae > Tinea > Tinea semifulvella. The sequence continues at coordinate 7,293,214 of OU342604.1, forward strand.
ATCCTTTAGGTTAGTATATTTAGGCTAGCTCGCTGGAAGATCTTAGCGGAATGCTGAAAGGCTTAAATGTGGCATCTCAGCGGGTTGGTCTCGGTATGAACTTGGAAAAGACAAAAATCATGTTCAACCTTGGACAGACTATCCAATTGGGAATAGCTAACTTCAGTAAAGAAGCCGACAGACGCATTCAGCTAGGATGGGCAGCATTCGGGAAGTTGCGACACATCTTCCTATCGAACATACCACAATGTTTGAAGACAAAGGTTTTCAACCAGTGTGTTCTTCCAGTAATGTCGTATGGAGCAGAGACGTGGACGCTGACGGTGGGTCTGATACATAAATTCAAGGTCGCTCAGCGAGCTATGGAGAGAGCTATGCTCGGGATTTCTCTGAAGGATAAAATCAGAAACGTTGACATCCGTCAAAGAACCAAAGTTACCGACATAGCTTTCAAAATTAGCAGGTTGAAGTGGCAATGGGCTGGACACGTCTGTCGCAGAAGCGATGAACGATGGAGTAAACGGGTTCTGCAGTGGGGACCACGTACTGGAAGACGCAGAGTGGGACGATCCCCCGCCAGATGGACAGATGACCTGAGGAAGGTCGCTGGTGGGGGAGGGATGAGGGTGGCAGAAGATCGTGTAAAATGGCGAGCCATGGGGGAGGCCTATATCCAGCAGTGGAGAGACACAGGCTGATGATGATAGTATATCACGGTTAGTTTAAATGTAAGTGCAGATACATACTCTAATATATGAATGTGGATTTAGACTCGGAGGTACCGGGTTCGATTCCTGGTCGGGACACAAAAATATTTATTAATGTAAATAAATACATTTAATTAATATTTAATTTATTTGTGATATTTCTCGAGTTTGGTACGCTGGAGACATCGACGAGCTTGCCACTTGTCATGATTGGCTTATAGTAAAGTTGGCTAAATGTGAATCCGCTTCTTTATAAGCGTGGTTTCTGACCACCCCGGGTAACAAACATGATACTTTACTTTTTAAATACAAATAAAATAATAATGCTTACATATATAAATATATTCAATAATACTTACAGTTATTAGGAACTATTTAAGAAGTGTAAATTAATTTAACTTAAATAGATTTACATAGTTATGATGTCTATTCTAAAACTAATTTTATTTTTGTGTTTATTTTTTTATTACAGCGTTCGTCCACCAAATAAATCGTGGAAAAACATATCGAATTTGTCTGGAGGTGAAAAGACTCTATCTTCTCTGGCTCTGGTGTTCGCTTTGCATTACTACAAACCTTCCCCACTTTATGTCATGGACGAAATAGACGCAGCATTGGATTTCAAAAACGTGTCCATTGTCTCCAATTATATCAAGGTTAGATATTTACTATACCTTATTTAAGATAGCAAACAAATATTGTAAACAAGAAAACAAGTCCAAGATCCTTGGATGTTAGCAACTGGAATTAGACACTCATGACTGACATCAGTCCCTAACACTATGCCGGCTTGACTGGGCATGACGGCAATTTGAGCCTGATCCCGAAACGTTCCACACTTTACTGGGTTTAACGGCACTATAGCCCCGGCAAATTGTTGTTCTCGTTGAAAGATTGTGCAATGATGTCAAATGCCAATTTTTACTTTATCACTAACATTGCCATGGTGATTTTTATATAAAAATAACACCGCTTTAAACAAGTACTTAATACGGTCGTAATGATAATTTATTAAGTCAAATACATATTATGATCTCACAGAAGAAATGATCAGGAACGGGTTCAAGACTCAGATTTACGCAGTGGAAGTTGGTGCGAGAGGAGTTCCAGCAAAATCTTTGCACCACTGAAAGAATTAGGCCTAAGCAGGTCTGCAGGATATACATTTATGGAACGAGCTTCCAAGACGGCATTAACGGAATCATACAGTATTGGGTTGGGTAGGGAGAGGAGTAGAATGGTGGATGGTGAGCGTATTATCGCGCAATAAAATTTAAAAAAAGGAACGCCTCCTTTTTAACCCAGCCTATTGTCGGTCGCAAGCCCGAGACACCTTTCTTTTTATCTCTTACCCACACACAATGGACCCGGCACCCGCACGGTGAATCCATGGAATGATTAGAAATGAGAAGGCCTCCTTTTTAAACCAGCCTATTGTCGGTCGCAAGCCCGAGACACCGTTCTTCTCATCTCTTACCCACACACGATGGACCCGGCACCCGCACGGTGAATCCATGGAATGCTTAGAAATGAGAAGGCCTCCTTTTTAAACCAGCCTATTGTCGGTCGCAAGCCCGAGACACCATTCTTCTCATCTCTTACCCACACACAATGGACCCGGCACCCGCACGGTGAATCCATGGAATGCTTAGAAATGAGAATGCCCATTTTTCGTGTCATAATGATTTATTTTTATTTCATAGTTAACATATTGTGATTTCATAATCTGTAAATAATTTTATTTATTTTACCCTAGATAACGACAATTGACAAAAATATTATTTTACCTTAATAATTACATAGTTCCTATCTCGCCAATTTGAAATCCAGTGTTTTATCTATAATAAAGAACCTAATCGTATAAATAATGTTTTGTAACTATTTCATACATAAATCTTAACCAATTGACTATTCAATTAAATTATATTTTAATGCTGGGGTAAATCAGATGTTGAAATTAAATTAAAAAAAAAAAACAATAAAATATTTTTTTGTTGAGGCATGCTCCAACTTGGGGCCTGGTTTTGGGCAGTCCCTTTCGTCTTTATTGTATTTGAATAATGCATTTTTTATTTCAGGATCGTACAAAAAACGCTCAGTTCCTTATAATATCTTTGCGTTACAACATGTTTGAGATGTCAAACAGACTGGTCGGCATATACAAGGTGAAGGATTGTACCAAATCTGTTACTTTGGAGAATGTATTGCCACATTTAATGAATAATAATCTCGAAGAAAGAGAAGAAATGATTCGACGGCTCAGCGGAGCTTTGCAACAATTATGCAACGATAATAGCGATGATTTAATGGAAAAATTTATTAACTACATTCAAGATGGTATGGAAATGGAGGCCTAAATTAAGTGTATTGGACAAAAGAAAGTAACTTTAATTATTGTTAGACTTTTATACGGGGGTCAAATTGAAAGTTCTTAGAAAACTAGTAAGCTAGCTTTCTTATATCGAGTCAATTCACATCACTAAGGAAAGCACTTTGCTCACTCGACCCTATGGCCTTTTAAACCGAAGCCACTACTTCCTCGACGTGCATCAAACGTTTTTCTCCGGAGCTATACGGAGGGTGACCCAGTAATTCCACGTCTGAAACGTCAAATTATAAGGTAACCACCGGCCACAAGGCTTCCTGACCGCTAAATGTACATGTTCAACCGAACCTCTCGCACGGCCAAAATATGCATCGACGTATATACAAATTTGAATTTACATCTGTCGCACGCTGGAGATGAGGAATGCTCTCTGCGTTTTTTTTTAAGGCGGAGATCGCACAATCGCCTGACAATACGACCCCAGCCTGAAGGGCCACCGCGGGGGGTCGCATGCCCGACTCACCGTGAGGCCTAAGGACTAAAACCCTACGATGCTATGCCTATATGATATGCCTACATCAAGCACTGGTGTAAAGCTTATAAAATTGTCTGTCCATAGTCTGCTCGATTGTCATTAGCCACTTGTCCAGTTTGTTTTTAAGTTGTTGAGGACTTCAATATGACTTCTGGTATTTTGTTCCACATATTTACAACTGTTATTCATGAAGTGGTATCCAACATTTGTATTGCTGGATTTTCTCATTAGTTTCATTCCGTGGTGACAACGAGGATATATCATTGTGTTAAATCTTCCTGTTAGAATTTTAAATGTCTCAATTATATCTCCCCTCATTCTGCGATCCCTGAGACTTGTAAGCTTCAAATATTAAAACCTCTGGTCATATGGCTTCTTCCTCAAGCAGTGTGGAAGTTTATTTGCCCGCCTAAGTACTCTAGTTTTTTTTATTTTTATTAAGAGGAAAAATAAAACTGAAAATTATTCTTTGTAACTACTTATTTATACTTATGTGAGCATTGCCCTCCGCTAGATTAGATAAATCAGGTTTGTAGTTAGAAATTGCCAACCCCAAAGAATCCAATGTATAAGCGTCTGTGAAGCGAGAACGGTGTTTATTTTTCGTTTGTTTTAAGCATCGATGGTTTTAAGTAGGAAAATGCTGACTCACATAAATATGTTGAACCAAAACACGAATGCAGTTCAACACATTTCTTCAAATTTGGATATTTCTTGTTGGAAACCAATGCCCAGACATGATACAAGATGATGCGTGCAGCAGTTGGTGATTACGTTGCGCACTCTGTTCTGGACAAATAGTCGCGATCGACCGGTTGGTCACCCCTGCCTTGTACTAAGGCCGCGTTCGTTTTATAGCATTTCCAACATTTCGTAGCAACTTCATAAACCAGCGTGAAATGGCGTTTTTGTTAAGAAATCCACTTTTTTTTTCAATTCCAATTTTAAAAAATAATAACAAGTCAATTGACAATGTATTATGGTCTTTGAACATAAAATCGTTTAAAATACTTTTTTTTTTTTTCTCTTATTTTTATCAGGGCTTTGGACATAATAATGTCCATGCCAGCCCTATTGTAAGATTCCGACAGCTTACAACTCACGGCACCGCGCGCCTCCTCCGTCCACACAGACAAACCTGTAGAGACGGAAGGGCCGCGCGAATCCGAACACAGTCGCAAGCTTCGAAACCTAAAGCTACTTAAATGCTAATACGACTTATATAAAATTAATTATCTCTACAAGCTAAATAAATATTTACAAAATTAAATAGCATTCTAGCTGAAGCAGACGTTGGTTCAGATAGAATGCTATTAAATGCACCGACCTCTTCCACTCTTAAACCAAGTTTCAACAACAAAATTTTTCTCTGAGCCTCGCATCGGCCACAAAATACATTTTAACCAAATATAATATAAACTATACAACAATGTAAACAAACCTTATCTTATATTAAATGACATCTGTCAAAAAGTAACATCAATAACCCTCCGTTCAACACGGTATGAAAATACGAAATTAGCATCAAATGTTAGAATTTTCATTAAACGAACGACTTGTGCTAAAAAAAAGTGGTATTTTCATGCTAACATTTCTTGAAACGAACGCGGCCTAAGCTGGGTCTAACTGCTAAATACATAGGGGACGCTTTAGTAATCAGGACGCAATTTTAACTTTTTAGTAACTAGTATACTGTCAACATTATTTATCAATCTTATACTCTTAGTAAAGTAAATAAAAACTAAAAAAAAAAACAAATCACGAGCAACAAAAAACAATTAAAATCAATAAAATAGAATAAGAAAATAATTAAATATTGTTTTTTTTTTTTTCAACAATGGCACAGACTAATGCCTTGGTATTGTTTCTTAGGCAATGGAATCTGTGCTTTTAGTGCTATGTTCGACTTAAAACCAATTTTCGCTTTTTTACTGAAGTTTGCTTAAAATGTATGAAAACCATAGAGCAACGCTAAGTCGAGCAAATTTTAAAATAAATAAAAGCGCATAAAGTGTCAAGTTAAACACAAAGTAGGTTGCCGTTCTTTTACTCAGACTTTTGAACACAAGATTTGTATAACAGTGTCGTATATGACTTGGAGGATTTCTGGATATGACCTAATCGAGTCTAACCTAGCAGTGTCGTATCTGACTTATGGGATTTCTGGATGTGACTTAATCGAGTCTAACCTAACTTAGCAGTGTCGTATCTGACTTAAAGGATTTCTGGATATGACTTAATCGGGTCTAACCTAGCAGTGTCGTATCTGACTTAAAGAATTTCTGGATATGACTTAATCGAGTCTAACCTAACCTAACCTAGCAGTGTCGTATCTGACTTAAAGGATTTCTGGATATGACTTAATCGAGTCTAACCTAACCTAATCTAACAGTGTCGTATCTGACTTAAAGAATTTCTGGATATGACTTAATCGAGTCTAAGCTAACCTAACAGTGTCGTATCTGACTTAAAGGATTTCTGGATAATACTTAATCGAGTCTAACCTTACCTAACCTAGCAGTGTCAAGGATTTCTGGCTATAACTTAATTGAGTCTAAACTAACCTTAGCAGTGACGAATCCGGCTGGAGAACTTGTATACTTAGCAAAAAAAAAAAATAATTTTATTGTAGACATAAGGACCTAAAACCATGTCCTTAAATAATAAAAAAAAAATTGAAGGACCTAAATCCAATGCAACAATATTATTTAATAATACTTTTAATACAATAAAACAAATTATAAATTTTATGTTTAGTGTATAAAAGACAGTTAGTATGGTGCCAAATAAATGTTAGTGTGTTAGTGTTAGTATATACCTCTATGTATGTTATAATATCATGTTGGTTTCCATCAATTCTTGTTATGTTTACCACTTTTTAGTACTTAACCTATAAACTTAAAAGTGTTATATTTTTTTAACGGGGTATCATCCTCAAATAAATCTACTAGTGCATGCATCAGGGCTTCATTATCTATCAAATACAACAATCATTTATAATTAATTCGTGCGTCTCGATTCTAAAGCCAACCCAATACCTATCTTGTACCAATTTTTAAATTGTATTCCGCGTACTTCTCAAATAAACGTATTTATTATTATTATTATATAATTCTTATTATTACCTCTGTTCCAGTCATGTAATTATTGTATGTAAACAGTTATAATTAAATATTTAAGTAATAATTGTGTTTTATTTTTCCCCGATTATCACGGTTACGTATCAGAAGTTATTTGAAGATTTTGAAAAAGAATGAGGTAATAATGAATGATTTACTATTTTGTGTTCGACGTGAAAGCAAAGCTAAACGCTTTTTTCACTTTCGGCTTAAAAGTTGTTCGATTTGGCGTTCCTCGCTAACTTTGTTTTGTTTTCTAAACTCAAAACTTACATCAAATTCCAAAATATCTGGTATGGTAACCCAGGTTATTTGGACGGCACGGCAACATTTGGGTACTTAGGAAGTAATTGTTATGTTTAGCTTGTGTGTGTCTCGAAGGTCATTCTTAGTGTTCAGGTTCTCATGGTGTGGCGTGTCCGGTGGTCGCCCCTTCCTTAGAAGGTCATTGCAGTGGTGGCACGTGTGTCGGGTCCCGGTCCGCACCCTAAGGGCCTGGTTGAGCGGGGGGATGGCTGGCACATGCGTTATGTCCGTGATCGGGTGCTGCTGTGGGGGCCTGGGACCTCTGCCGAACACGTTCAATTTATTGTTCTTAAATCAACAGAGGTTTTTGCGTTTTGTCGACTTTCGGGTTGCACATAGGCATGTAGTCTACCTTAATTCTGACTTGCCTGGTGGGTTACTGCTGTACCAGGTATTGTTTTCTCATAGGTACTGATAACTAAATTTAAAAGGTTATTAATTGATCGTTGTGGTGCAGTTCTGTATATGTTTTATTTTGTAAATCTGATATAGCTGAGTTTTCCTTGCAGATTCCTTTCTCAGTCAGATTAAACATTAACAGGTCACTGGAATTTGCTAAGCTGCTGGTCTTCTGCTAACAGCTTACTTATTGGACCACTTTGCTGCTTAGTCTTCTACTAGCAGGAGTAGAATCATTCAAAATTATTAAATTAATGACGTTTCATAAATGCCTGTAATAGGTTTACGTGAATAAAGATATTTTGACTTTGACTTTATATGAGGATAAAATAAACTTGATAATTTTTTATATCATTAAAAAAATAGTAAGAAGACGGGTAGTCTTCTAGAATAATGACAATAGTAAATCAATCATTCCATATTATGTTCGACATGAATGCAAAGCGTTCGACGCTTTTTACCGTTTTTTTTTAATGTATGAAAACCATAGAGCAACGCCAGATCGAACGATTTTCAAAGCGAAATAAAGTGTCAAGTCGAACTCAGGGTATGCGTGCCTATGTTCACCTTGAAAGCAAAGTTTGCTTTTTTTTAACTGAATTTTGCTTAATTTGTATGAAAACCATAGAGCAACGCCAAGTCGAACGACTTTCAATGCGAAAAAATCGCTTAAAGCCACAAGTCAAATACAAGAATACTGCTTCCTTCGTAAACTTACAGCAAAGCGGCCACATGCTGGTACGGTGACCGCGTTGCTCTATGTTCGTAAACAGAATGTTCACAATCTGTGGCATGTTCCATGGATGACACAGACCTGATAGCTAAATAGCAAATGGCTTGGTTCAACTTCTACCCAACAAGCGAAAGGTGATTAGTCCACGAATTCGAAATAATACAAGATTTAATGTACGCAAAATCTTTGATCGAAATACACTGACGTCTCGGAGCATGGACTGTCTACCCGCACCAGTGTCGATGCGGAGAACCAGTTGATCATCTCTGACACCACGGGCTTTCTTGTGCTTGTGCATTCCTCGTCACGCGGCTCTTAACGACATCATCCAAAGGGCTCTTGTTACTGCTGGGCGCTGGTGTGCCCGCAATCTTAGAACCCTCTGGGATTGTGCGGAGCGATAGCAAGAGACCCAACGGAATTACTGTTGGGCCGTGGAAACTTGGCAGGTCTCTGGTGTGGGATGCGACGTGCACATTAGCTCCATCTCACATCCATCCACCTCGTAGTGCGGTGTCTTCTGCTGAGAACCTCAAGTAGCGCAAATACGCAAAACTTTATTATTTAGGTAGGCTTTAATTTATATTTAATGTATATTAATTTACATGGAATAACAAAAAAAAATTTTAGGTTAAAAATGTACGCAACATTTTTCTTCATATACGCTAATGTCGGTTACGAATTTGGGGTCGAGACGATGTTCCCAATTAGTTTGGATGACTTTTTGGATGAGCCCATGGTGACACACAGCCAAGCGTCTTGCCAAGGAGTTGTCCAAATTTGATTTTTACTCTAGTAGTTTTTAATAATATTGGATGAATGGTAGGTATCAGTCACAGATTATATAGACATGTACATATCAGTTTCGTATCAGAAATGAGTTACAACCCTACGTGAAACTGACAGCAGAAATGACATTTCAGAGATATTTATTTCGCAATTTCATGCAATATTTTTCCGGAAAAATTTTACATTATATTTTCATGTGTAATGTCTTTTTTTGATAACACTATATTTAATTCGAGCCTGTACGATGCTTTGTATCTTCAGATCGGGGATACATTAGCTTTCGCAAAGGATTTTTTGAATTCGTGCGTGTCGTCTTTGCCAATCGAAAATTTTCCCAAAGCAATTGTTGGTTTGGGAGAATTATCCTATTACGAGGAGTTTGCCGAGGTGTTTTATTTTAACGAGTTCCAGATTTTGCTTCTTAAAACATTCTTGCTTATCTTATTGTGTACTTTATTACTTATATTGCTATCTTGGCGTGTTTACGGCAAAAAGATATCCGAGCGATTTCTTAAGCCAGGTAAGTCATTTCTATTGTTATTTTAGTCTAAATATAATAATATTATAGATAAATATTACTTAAATCTTGTAATTAGCTCGAATTCTTCCTATGCCCCTATATCTGGAAACCTCAAATCCCTGAAGCCCTGAAATGTGGCCCCTCTGAGCGTGTTCTACTGGTTATGTGGTGGTGAGTGTTCTAAAGAACTATAACGTTTCTATTCCTCTCTGTTCTGCAACTGAATCATGCACTTAGGTCAGAATATGCACCCACATATGGTAGTAAACACATCCATATAAATTTGGGGACTTTGGTTTCACAATAAACATGTGGATATGTGCTCTTCCAGCCTTGGTTTTTCCACTTTCCCATAACCTGCATTCCTTTATGCAAAGTGTGAAAAAGCAACTATTCAAGTTGGCATAGTGTTCGGGACTGAAGTCAGACATAAGTGTCTATTCCAGTTGCTAACATTCATGGACCTTGCACGCTGCTTACCATCAAGTACACAAAATAGTATTCCTTAATAATAAAAAGATCTACATTTGTACAATTTTGCAATTTTAGCTACGTCTGTTGCAATAGAGCAGTTAAAGGAAAGTGTATCGAAGCTAAAGCTGCCAAAGGAACATACACCTCGAATTTGAAGCCTAAAACAAGATGGCTGATGCTATAAAGAAGTTTTTTAAGAAAAAGAAGGTTGAAGCTAAGTTCAAACTTGCTGGGCGAGGCCATAAATTAAGTGAAAGTCCGGTGCCTTCGTCTAGTAATGTTGAAAAAGCTGCTCCGGCTGCAGTCCGGGCAGGGTTATCAGAGGAGAGCAAGGTAGCTGCCGAAGCTGCTTTGGCTAGGTTACAACAGAAACGGGAAAACCCTGCTTTCAATACTTCTTATGCCGCTGTCCAGGTTAATATTTTTACATTACAATTTAGTGAACACACAATTAATTGTATGCTGAAATTAAAGTTCATCACAGCTCCTAGCACAAACTAGAGACATCAACGAGCTTGCCACTGGTCTATAGTAAAGTTGGCTAAATGTGAATCAGCTTCATTAAAAAAAATGTGTTTGCTGACCGACCCGGAAGGGATAAGGTAGTGATGATACTTTTGTTTACCTTTTAAAGAAATTTTATTTGTGCAAGTAATTTTTTTTTTATATATTGATAATGTATAATACAAAAACAAATTATATTTTTTTACCTATTTAGGCTCAAGTCCGTAGAGAATTGGAAAACGAGAAGGCTCTAGCATCTCAGTTACAAAATGTTTCTCTTGAAGAAAAGGAAATAAAGGAACAGGAACTTCCAGCTAATATGGCTGCCTCTGGTGTTTATTTTAGGTAAAATTTTATGTTTTATAGTCTTAAATTTTTTAACCGACACAAAGAAGGGTTGTTATTGTTGTTGATTAATAGCTGAGAAGCGCATTGCTTGCCTATATCTGCACTGTTGTAAAGTTTATAAAATTAACAGTTATTACCATAGTCTATTTGCCCAGTTTGTTTTTAAAAGTGTTTACTGTTGAGGACTGTAATATGTCTTCTGGTTTTTTGTTCCACATATTTACAACTCTGTTATTCATAAAGTGATATCCCATATTTTTATTGCTGGATTTTCTCATTAGTTAGTCACAACAGGGAAATATTGTGTTAAACCTAAACATTTTGACTAGGTGGGGGTAGTTATACCTTCCTGTTAAAATTTTGAATGTCTTAAATATATCTCCCCTAATTCTGCTTGTTTATCAGCCTATGTATGTATGTTTCTTCTTTTGTGGCACACTGAGAACCAAATGTGTGGGCTGATTTTGTTGATTCTCCTGTAAATCAATTTGTCATAATCATGCAAGTATCACTGAAGACATGATATTATTTATTTATAAGGCGACAACCAAACGCTATATTGTGGCATATGAATATAGTTGTTAACTAACTTTAAATAGTTATAGAACTTAAACGGTCACACGCAAATAAAAATATCAAATACCCCTTCCGCAATATAGTTCGACAACTTTCAATTTTTTCTTTTCCACAATGTGGCGTCTGATTGTACCCTTACTGAAATTTTATTAATTTCATATCTTCAATGACACTTGCATGTTTAAAACGAATCATTTGACATAAAAATCATCAAAAAAAGAATCACGCGTTTTGTTTCCATTGTGCCACAAAGGAACAAACATACATACATACATAGGTTGTTAAACACATAATCCTTCTTTGCCTTTGTAAACCAGACTTTTGTCTAGGCAATAAAGAGTTTATAAAGAAATAAATTAAAAGCTACCTAAATAATAAAATTAAAAATAAACTAAACTATAAATAAAAAATGTCCTCTAGAGACATCCTATCCGAGATAGTCCCAAGGAGACTGGCAACATTTCCCCTCTGTATAGCGAGGCTAATACATTGTCTTTACTTTTGTCTTGTTTTGTCATTTGTTGAATCCATGGAATGCTTAGAAATTTGTTTTCTCTCTTCTCTCTGACACTTTTCGGTTTTAAGTTTTAACCTATTAAGGAAAAGCTATTTTATATCTTTCTCAACAGGTGTCCAATGTTAAGTAATGAAATATTACCTCGAGATGAATGGAAGCAAAACATCAAGGAATTTTTGTACGGACAACTGGAAGAGGAAAGGGGACTTACTGCTTGTCTTATCATACAGTCTTGTAATAAGAATAAGGAAAAAGTAAGTATCACATTTCCTCACCACCCCAGTAGGCCAGATATATGTCATTCTCCAGATATATGTTCTGGAAGGCCCATCTCTATCACGCAGCGAATGAGTGAGACCAGTTCACTCTGTAGCCACGACTCGTCACACCACACCTTGGGGTATCCTTATGAGGCTTCACGGTTATCCGGGCATTCGACCTCCCGTGGTGGCCCTTCAGGCTGGGGTTGTAACGTCAGATTTTGCGAACTCCATCTTTATAAAAAAAAATGCCCATTTCCAACAGTGGAGGTCTAGGACGCTGTGTTCTAGGGGCTGTAATGAAGTATCACACAGTGGAATTGTTATTTGTTCAAAGGTTTGACTTTACATCTATCTTGCTGAGCAGTGGTAGCTCGGTTTTGAAAATGCTTTCCAAAATTATAAATATTTTTTTTTGTTTATTGTTAATCTTGCAATCAGTCATAAACTTTAAGCAGATGAGTTGAGTAGTATGACATGTGGATCATATTCTCCGTTGGGCATATCTCCTTATTTGCTCAGCAAACGTAAGGCATGTAATAAGAAATATGTTTTTCTTACAAGCATTTGTCACAGAATTACAATACCAACGTTTCTGTGCCTCGTAGACCAATTACTCCAGAAATAATATGTTAATAATCTGGAGGTCTAGAACTCTCCACGTCTCCACTCACAACTGTCCACGGGCTGTAAAGATTTCAAAAGATTACAGAAGATTTATTACTGTCATCATTGTAGTTTTTATAACCGCTCAACACAATGACTTCAAATTCAAGTCAAAGTCATAATATCTTTATTCACATAAACCTATTACAGGCATTTTTGAAACATCATTAATTTAATTATTTATAATGATTCTACTCCTGCTAGTGGAAGACTATGCAGCAAAGTAGTCCAATGAGTAAGCTGTTAGCAGAAGACCAACGGCTTAAGTTAATGTTATAATTTTTGCTTGATATATGACAAATCTAATTATAACAAGCATGCGCGCTGACAACCAAGGAGACCCCCTTCTCTCCCCCCACTCTTCAGGGCAACACGCTGGATCTACAGCCCAGCTTCTACATTCTTGGGGTGGAAATACACTCAGACTTTGCTGCTCAAAGCAACAATCAGATCATGCATAGAATACTGTTCCAAAAGTGAGAATTCAGTCAGTTCTGCCAAGAACCTTACAGATGCTCTCAATGTGCTGCAGAGGCAAGCTCGAATTGTGGACGATGCCACTATATTTGGAACTCTCGAATCCCTGAACCTTCGCCGAAATGTAGCCTCTCTGAGAATGTTCTACCGGCTATACTATGGTGAGGGTCCAGAAGAGCTCTATTACTAATCACTTCCTTTCCATTTCGAAGCAGAACCACAGGTCAGAATATGAACCCACATACCGTAGTCACCATCCCTTCACATACATATAGATTTGGGGACTCATACATCTGTCGCACAATAAGTTGTGGAATGCTCTTAAAGTGCGTAAAAGTAACTAGTCAAGCCGGCATAGTGTTAGGATCTGATGTCAGTCATGAGTGTTTGTTTCCAGTTGCTAACATTCATGTTCACATGTGCTAGTATAAAAAAAAGCAAATATGTAACTTTAATGAATTTCTCTAATTTCAGATAGACACATGTGTGGAAACCCTGTGTAAATATTTAGAAAACATTGTCACCTATCCCGAAGACGAAAAGTATCACAAAATTAGAATGAGTAACAGGTACATATTATTTTACCTGCAATATTATGTAATAGCTAGTGGTCTAGCGGTTAAGTCTGTGGACTTAGGACTCGGAGGTACCGGGTTCGATTCCTGGTCGGGACACAAAAATATTTATTAATGTAAATGTATTTATTATACACATAACATTTAATTTATTTGTGATATATCTCGAGTTTGGTACGCTGGAGACATTCACCATGCAGTGTTATGTTTTTCGGATAATTATTTTAATTAAAAAAAAAATATGCCTTTTTTAAAATAAAAATAATAGCCCTATTCTGTTACTTAAGCGCCAACGTTATATAATGGAATCCCTTAAATAACGGAACTGTCAGTTAAACGCTATTAAAATTAGTATTCTCGTATAAAGGTTTCCACTACAGACGACAGCAAAATAACGTTACGATGCGTTCATTTAAAAAAAAAACATTATATATTTATTTTAGTATTTGCCATATTTTTTTATTTATTACCTAATGTGTGTTAGAAAACTATGTTTAATGTAAATATATAATCCTATAATAATAATAATAAAATTCATTATTGCACACAAAATATAAAATATAAAAACATGTACATAGGCGAGCATAATACCATAAAGGTATTCTCTACCAGCTAACCTTTGGGAGAGTGAGAGAAGAATATTATGGGTGCAGAGTAAGAAAAATTAACCAAAAAGATCAAAATATTATAAGAAGTAAAATCAATAAATATATGGGTACGTAGGTAAGTATAGCGTTTAAACATCTAAGATGATAATAAATATATACTGTGTATAAATATCTTAATATAAATATCAATCTTAGTTTAATTAATATAAATGTAACTATATTATATATATTCATATTTTCCCAATGATTTTAAAGTTGCAACCCCATGGGTGACCTTTAAAATAGTGGAAAACGCTATTTTGACGTAAGGTCGGCTATGATCGGAGATACTCGGGCCAAAAGTGGTAGTACATAACATAATTCACTATTTCGACAATCTAACGTTTACGACTAATTACGAATAGGGCTGAAGACTAAAAAAAAAATTGCTCTCTTAAAAATTACACGCGGTATATCAACTTGGCCATCGGCTGGCCACGATCTTGCTTGTATTTTAAAAAAAATGTTTTTAGGGCATTTAAAGACCGGGTAGAGCCTATTGAGGGTTCCATGGAATTTCTTAAGGCCGCTGGTTTTGTCAAACGCCAACTTGCGAACCCGGACGGCAGTGAAGAAGATTATCTCGTCTTTGATAAGGATAATGTGGAATCTGTCGAGAGTCTTATTGTGAGTATACCGTCTGTCTGGTACATAATATATTTAATTTTTTGGTTCTCTTCTCCCGATGAATGATAAATGAGATGATAGGGAAGGCAAAGGGTCTAGCCCATGCAGCCAAGTCTGACGTAATATATCTTTATTTTTCATGAGTTAATGAGGTCATCATCAAATTCCAGATGCTGCAGAATTTGATGCTTTACTTTGGATTCATTCGCGGGAAAACCGCAAAAAATAAACTGCAACTTGTGCCCCATATTTAAAGTACAATTTTTCGTTTTCCATAATTATTCACATTGTAGCACATTATTAAACAAAACAACACCACTTTTGACCAATAATATTCACAGCAAATTAATTTACAAAACAAAAACTTGCACTTGACATGTCCGCGCAAAATGGCGCGAAGAACTCCATAAAAGGGTAAATTAAATAAAAATACTTATAATTGTTTCGTCTTGGTCAAGTCTGAGTAAAAGTCGTCTGTCAATGTCATAGTTCTTCACCTGTCAAATAAATTAGTCCTCCAATATTGTAATTCAAAATGGAGGCCAGAGTCTATCAAAAGAGGTCGGACGCGCCGCAACAGTTAAGGATATAAAACACGTCACAAGCAACGCCTATTTAATTGATACTTATTCTTTTTCAGCCTTTAATCGAAGCCCTTCGTTCTGCGACACCTATTCCTCTGGAGTTAGATAGAAACCTTCAAGTCCTGCTTCCTTCACAGGCCGCCACCAAGGTCACCCTCCCCGCGACCTTCTTTGCTATCTCACAGGAGGAAATCAAAAGGGAACAGCTGTTAAGGTAACACACATTACAGTTAGATAGGAACATTGAAGTCCTGCCCCCTTCTCAGGCCGCCACCAAGGTCACCCTCCCCGCGACCTTCTTTGCTATCTCACAGGAGGAAATCAAAAGGGAACAGCTGTTAAGGTAACACACATTACAGTTAGATAGGAACATTGAAGTCCTGCTCCCTTCTCAGGCCGCCACCAAGGTCACCCTCCCCGCGACCTTCTTTGCTATCTCACAGGAGGAAATCAAAAGGGAACAGCTGTTAAGGTAACACACATTACAGTTAGATAGGAACATTGAAGTCCTGCTCCCTTCTCAGGCCGCCACCAAGGTCACCCTCCCCGCGACCTTCTTTGCTATCTCACAGGAGGAAATCAAAAGGGAACAGCTGTTAAGGTAACACACATTACAGTTAGATAGGAACATTGAAGTCCTGCTCCCTTCTCAGGCCGCCACCAAGGTCACCCTCCCCGCGACCTTCTTTGCTATCTCACAGGAGGAAATCAAAAGGGAACAGCTGTTAAGGTAACACACATTACAGTTAGATAGGAACATTGAAGTCCTGCTCCCTTCTCAGGCCGCCACCAAGGTCACCCTCCCCGCGACCTTCTTTGCTATCTCACAGGAGGAAATCAAAAGGGAACAGCTGTTAAGGTAACACACATTACAGTTAGATAGGAACATTGAAGTCCTGCTCCCTTCTCAGGCCGCCACCAAGGTCACCCTCCCCGCGACCTTCTTTGCTATCTCACAGGAGGAAATCAAAAGGGAACAGCTGTTAAGGTAACACACATTACAGTTAGATAGGAACATTGAAGTCCTGCTCCCTTTTCAGGCCGCCACCAAGGTCACCCTCCCCGCGACCTTCTTTGCTATCTCACAGGAGGAAATCAAAAGGGAACAGCTGTTAAGGTAACACACATTACAGTTAGATAGGAACATTGAAGTCCTGCTCCCTTCTCAGGCCGCCACCAAGGTCACCCTCCCCGCGACCTTCTTTGCTATCTCACAGGAGGAAATCAAAAGGGAACAGCTGTTAAGGTAACACACATTACAGTTAGATAGGAACATTGAAGTCCTGCTCCCTTCTCAGGCCGCCACCAAGGTCACCCTCCCCGCGACCTTCTTTGCTATCTCACAGGAGGAAATCAAAAGGGAACAGCTGTTAAGGTAACACACATTACAGTTAGATAGGAACATTGAAGTCCTGCTCCCTTCTCAGGCCGCCACCAAGGTCACCCTCCCCGCGACCTTCTTTGCTATCTCACAGGAGGAAATCAAAAGGGAACAGCTGTTAAGGTAACACACATTACAGTTAGATAGGAACATTGAAGTCCTGCTCCCTTCTCAGGCCGCCACCAAGGTCACCCTCCCCGCTACCTTCTTTGCTATCTCACAGGAGGAAATCAAAAGGGAACAGCTGTTAAGGTAACACACATTACAGTTAGATAGGAACATTGAAGTCCTGCTCCCTTCTCAGGCCGCCACCAAGGTCACTCTCCCCGCGACCTTCTTTGCTATCTCACAGGAGGAAATCAAAAGGGAACAGCTGTTAAGGTAACACACATTACAGTTAGATAGGAACATTGAAGTCCTGCTCCCTTCTCAGGCCGCCACCAAGGTCACCCTCCCCGCGACCTTCTTTGCTATCTCACAGGAGGAAATCAAAAGGGAACAGCTGTTAAGGTAACACACATTACAGTTAGATAGGAACATTGAAGTCCTGCTCCCTTCTCAGGCCGCCACCAAGGTCACCCTCCCCGCGACCTTCTTTGCTATCTCACAGGAGGAAATCAAAAGGGAACAGCTGTTAAGGTAACACACATTACAGTTAGATAGGAACATTGAAGTCCTGCTCCCTTCTCAGGCCGCCACCAAGGTCACCCTCCCCGCGACCTTCTTTGCTATCTCACAGGAGGAAATCAAAAGGGAACAGCTGTTAAGGTAACACACATTACAGTTAGATAGGAACATTGAAGTCCTGCTCCCTTCTCAGGCCGCCACCAAGGTCACCCTCCCCGCGACCTTCTTTGCTATCTCACAGGAGGAAATCAAAAGGGAACAGCTGTTAAGGTAACACACATTACAGTTAGATAGGAACATTGAAGTCCTGCTCCCTTCTCAGGCCGCCACCAAGGTCACCCTCCCCACGACCTTCTTTGCCATTTCGCTAAAGGAATTTCGAAGTAAGTGTACGACGCAGGATTTGTGACGTCATATTACAAAGCTCGCTACTGAAAGTTATGATATGACGTCAAGCAGTAGACGCGTATACTGTGTTTTTTTTTACTTGTAATATTTTTAATTGTTGATGTTGTTTTTTCTCTTCTCCCGATGGATGATGAATGAGGTGATAGGGAAGGCAAAGGGTCTAGCCCATGCAGCCAAGTCTGACGTAATATATATTTTTTTTTATGAGTTAATGAGGTCATCATCAAATTCCAGATCCTGCAGAATTTGATGCTTTACTTTGGATTCACTCGCGGGAAAACCGCAAAAAATTAACTGCAACTTGTGCCCCATATTCAAAGTCAAATTTATAATTTTTCGTAACTGTTCACATTGTAGCACATTATTAAACAAAACAACAATTTTCACAGTAAATTCATTTTAAATAAATAATTAAATTCAACGCTGCCAAATCCCACATTATGTCGTTCCAGGTCCTTTTATGCCATACGCGCAGATTATACTTTAGGTCCAGACACTATTACCCGTGTTAATGAAATTAAGGATCTGGGCGTGTTGTTTGATTCGGGACTTACATTTAATGACCATATTTCAACATTGGCCGTCGAATCATTCCGCAGGTTGGGTTTTGTTATCCGCAATGTCAGGGACTTCCAGGATGCTAATACTGTTAGGCTATTGTACATGGCATTGGTTAGAAGTAAAATTGAGGCTGCGGCCACAGTGTGGGGCTCACACGAGAGCAGTTACATTTTGCTTTTAGAGAAGGTGCAAAAAGCATTCCTTCGTTTTTTATACAAAAAAATATTCGGATATTATCCTTTTATGTATCCGACCAAATTTCTGTTGGGCGTCCTCGGATTTAATTCTCTGGAAACCAGGCGCGATTATAACTCTTTGATGCAATCGTGCCGTGTCCTACGCGGCGAGTCGGACAGTCCCGATCTGGTGTCACAATATCTCCGCGCGCGTGCTCACAGATTGCTGGCCCCAGCTACCTACCGCACGGTGGCGCATCGCTACTCTCCGTGCACTTCATGCACTTAGAAATTTGCTTGAGTCAACACCACATCTAGACATCTTTGCTGACGATCTGTCCAAACTCAGTAAAACATGTTGGAAATTTTGTGAGTAAATATAGGCCTGCCTGCGCGCGGGAGGGGTAAGACGTGTAAACAGTGACGCCCCGTAAAAATATTTCTAAAAACCGATTTAAAAATGATTTTACCACCTAAACTAAAATTAAAGTAATATGTGAAAAGGTGTTTACTATTTAAAAGCTAATAATATAGTGAATTCATAAAGATAAGTGAAAAAATTGAAACAAAACGGCGGGAGTGTTAAAGTGACTTGCAAATAAAGTTTGCTCGTTCGAGAACCATCTACGTGTGCCCTGCTGCCTACGAGTATAGTCACAATTTACGTAGATCGCCTGTGAACATCGGCAGCTCGGCTGTTAAGACGGCGCACTGCAGTGCTCCGCTGACCGGTTCAAACCTCCCAGGATATTGACTTTATTTTTAATTTTAATTTTTATGTTTAATCTTTGACATTTATATAATTTAATGTGTTTTTTATTCCATTCGACATTTATTTATAATTTAATTTAATTTTTTGTGAAATTTTGTATTATTGTATAATGTCATACTTAAAAAAACTTGGGTTTTGTATGAGCTCTAGTTATAATAATAATTCAGTCTCAGCCACTGGCCACAGCTTAATATGTAATGCGGGGTAGGCAGTAGAATGAGCCGGAGCGGCGATGGGGTCCGCAACCCATCACGCATGGCCTAAAAAGCGCGGATTGAGGGCAGATGAGTGCCGTTTTGGCACCTGGAATGTCCGAGGGGGGATGAATGATAAGATGAATGAACTCCTAGATACGATGGATGAAATGAAGTTGGATGTAATTGGCGTGACCGAGACCAAGCGGAGGGGTAGTGAGATGCAGGACTTGCCGGGAGGGGGGATCGCGCTCTGGTCGGGAGTGGGAGATAGCGATCGCGGTAGTCAGGGGGTGGGCATCTTACTATCCGGCCGCTTGGCCGACAGTATGTACGAGTACTGCCTGAGTACTGGAAAGCCCAAGAATACTCTGGGTTCGTCTTAAAATAGGCCTTAAAAAGTTATTTGTGGCCGTGGTGTACGCACCTGTTAGCTCAGCACCACAGCTGGAACTAGAGAATTTTTGGAACCAGGTCAGGACAGTTCTAGATTTGGCAGTTGGGAACGAAAATATAATATTATGTGGCGACTTGAATGGATGGGTGGGGACACGTCGTGCAGATTACGAAACGGTCCTAGGTGATTTTGGAGATAGGAGAGTAAATGATGCAGGTAAGCTTATTCTTGACGTGTGTTTAGAAAAGAATATTTTTGTGTCCAACACAATGTTTGCTCACAAAGATATTCACATGTATACAAGAACGATGAATAGTGAAAAGAGTATAATTGACTTAATAATAGTTGATGAAAGACTGCGAACACAGACTCTGGATACCAGGGCGTATCGTGGGCCAGAATTGGGAACAGACCACTACCTAGTAATTACTAGGATTAGTGGCCTGTTCACAAAATGGCGCCACCGGCGATCAGGTGGCAATCTGTCAGCAGTAGAGAGAATAAAGAGTGAAAAGTTACAAGATGATAGTGTGAAAGAGGAGTATATGAAATGCGTCAATGATAAACTTATCAATTTGAAAGATGTGAGCAAAGATGTAGAAGAGTGTTGGAAGTACCTAAAAAATGGTATGGTAGAATCGGCAAGAGAAGTATGTGGAGTAGCAAAAAAGCGAGCAACCAAGGGTGACGCGTGGTGGGATCAAGAGGTCAAAGATTCGGTAGAAAGAAAGAAGAAAGCTTGGATAGATTACGTTGCTTCGCTGAATATGAATGAAAGTATAAAAAGAGAAAAAAAAGAGTTGTACCATCGCTGCAAGAATGAGACAAAAGTTTTGGTTAAGGAGAAGCGTGAAAGATGTAAGGAAATAGGTGAAAATAGGATGACGAGCAACTTTAAGGAGAACTCCAAACTTTTCTGGAGGGAAGTTAGGAAGGCCAAAGGTAGCTTGTCATCTTGTCGAATGAACAGAGTGAAATCAAAAAGCGGTAACATTCTTGCAAACACAAATGAGGTGTTGCAGCGATGGAATGAATATTTTAGCGAGATGTATGCTAGTAGTACTCCTAACGACGTTACGACGGGTACATTACCTCCAGAGCTATCCACAACTATAACGTCCACTTTTAAGGAGGAAATAAGTGTGCAAGAATTGCAATCGGCAATTAGAAGCCTGAAATGTGGCAAAGCAGCGGGAAAAGATCGAGTGCTCGCTGAAATGATCAAATACGGAGGTATACCGGTCTGGAACGCTTTCCACCTACTGTGCAACCTTTGCTGGCAGGAGGGAAGAGTACCAGAGGACTGGCGGCAATCAGTCATCGTTCCTTTATACAAAGGTAAGGGATCTAGATTGGACTGTGCCAACTACCGAGCGATTAGTTTGATCAGTTTGGCGAGCAAGATGTATGGCAAGATTCTCACGAAACGCTTGCAAGAGAAGACTGAAGGTCTTTTATGGGAGGCACAAGGAGGCTTTAGACCTGGAAGAGGATGCACTGACCAAGTCTTTTCGCTCCGCAATATCACAGAGAAGTTTTTGGCCTTAAACCAGAAGGTTTTCTGTGCTTTTGTGGATTTGGAAAAGGCTTTTGATAGAGTTGTAAGAAAGAAGCTTTGGGACATATTGCCGGAGTATGGAGTGAATGACAAACTGCTACAGGCTATACAGTCCCTGTACAAGGGCTGCAAAGCTTGTGTGCGGGTGGAGGGGGGTATGTCGCCTTGCTTTGAATCCCAAATGGGCGTCAAACAGGGTTGTGTGCTTTCTCCTAGATTATTCACTCTATATCTCGACAAATGCCTAAAAAGAGTGAGAGAGAGTGACTGTGGGATAAAGATGAGTGATCTAGTGGTGAACTGCCTGCTTTATGCAGATGATGCTGTTCTTATGGCATCGTCCGAACAACAACTGCAATCACTAGTCACAAGAATGAAGGAGGGATGTGCAGAAAAAGGACTCCGTTTGAATGCGAGAAAAACCAAGGTACTAGTGTTTGAAAGAAGAAGGATGACAACCGTGACGATAAAGATTGATGATGAAACTCTAGAACAAGTAAATGAAATTATATATCTGGGCAGTGTTTTCACTGCGGATGGGAAGTACGATAGGGACGTTGAAAGAAGAGTGAACGCGGGAAATAGTGTTAACGGTGCCCTGGGGTCACTGATCGGCAGTCGAAATGTCAGTGACAAAGCTCGGCTCGCCATACACAATGCCATGTTGGTACCAACACTGATGTATGGAAGCGAAACGTGGATATGTCAGAATACGCATGAGAGTAGGGTTAATGCAGTAGAAATGCGGTCGTTGCGGCGCATATGTGGCGTCACTTTGGCGGACCGCATACGTAACGTCGAAATACGGAAAAGGGTTGGTATGAAGGAAAGCATAGGGACAAAAATAAGGAAAAGCATGCTACGATGGTTCGGGCATGTTGAAAGGATGAGCGATGAAAGATTGACGAACCAGATATATAATGCGAAAGTTGTGGGTAAAAGAGGCCCTGGCAGACCGAGACTCACATATCACGATCAAATAAATAAAACACTGACTGAAGGTGCATTAAAAAGTCTTCGTAACCAAAGGGCATGTATGAAGAGGTTAATGAATGTCGACGAAGCGAAAGAGGTATGTCGTGATCGTGTCAAATGGCGCTCAATTGTCTCTGCCTACCCCGCAAGGGATCTGGCGTGAAGATATGTATGTATGTATGTATGTGAGTAAATGAAATTGATTAAGATTTTAAGTATTATCTTTTGTTATTATTATTTTTATTTTTCTTGGATTAATTAACTATTATCTAATAAGTTAAAAAAAATGTTATTTTTATATTATTAATAACGTCTGACTCCTCCTTGCATGGTGTATTGGAGTATCTGTAATACCATGTAAAGTGTATGTATGTAAATAAATTTACAAAACAAAAACTTGCACTTGACATGTCCGCGCAAAATGGCGCGAAGGACTTCTATTTTTAATTGTATAAAACAAACATAACGTCATAGTGACAATAGACTATTCTTAGTGATGCCCAATAGTAGAAGAATTAATAATTGAATTGGTTCAATTGAATGTATTTGATTTTGTTTACGTTTTTCTACATAGGAATTTTAGATAATTATATAATATGTATTTAGGTAATTTTTGACAACAGAAAGAATAATAAAAAACAAATTTAATAAAAATCCTTTTAAGTATACATACATATCATCACGCCAGGTCCCTTGCGGGGTAGGCAGAGACAATTGAGCTCCATTTGACACGATCACGACATACCTCTTTCGCTTCGCCGACATTTATTAATCTCTTCATACATGCCCCTTTGTTACGAAGACTTTTTAATGTACCTTCAGTCAGTGTTTTATTTATTTGATCGTGATATGTGAGTCTCGGTCTGCCAGGGCCTCTTTTATCCACAACTTTCGCATTATATATCTGGTTCGTCAATCTTTCTTTGCTCATCCTTTCAACATGCCCGAACCATCGTAGCATGCCTTTGAACTGAGTAAGCATAAAAGTCATTGGAGAAATTTGAGTAGTCATCCTGATGTAACGCTGACGGGTTCCCATGAAACTATAAGAGATGGATGAGTGGTGCTTGAACTAATGTTGTAGGGGATCCTGGTAGACGAGTTGATTTTATTTAAGTTGTTTTTAATACATTCTATCTATTTGTTTATTTTTCTTATATACCTATATACAAATCCTTCGTAGTCACAGCATCATCCCTGTGGAACAGCCTACCTGTTGCTATCCGACAAGCACCGAGCAAAGCTACCTTTAGAAACCTAGTTTTCACACATCTAATGAAGTCGCATTGAATCTTTACTATTTTCTTTTTTGTTTGTTTTATGGTTATGTGTAGTTCATTTTAAATGTGTTATTGTTTTTACTGTGTAGTAGTTATTTATATATTTATCATATTATGTATGTAATAATGTGTATGTTTATCAGTATATATATATTTATAATATGTATTTCATATATGTATTATATATTAGGTTACGTCAAGTTAACTTATTCTCTTTATGTAATTATTTTTGCACCTACTCCTAGATTATTTTTTGATCTCTCTCTTGTCCCAAAGGTCGACTGTCAGAGAATGCCTAACGGCATTAAGCTTCGCTTTTTGTACTATTGTGCAATAAAGTTTTTAAATAAAATTTTTTTTTTTTTTTTTTGTTTTTGTATTTTATATTGTTAAGTATAATTGTAAAAATTAAGCAATCTACGTCCTTGGATTGTGATTGTATGTATACCTGTCAATAGGTACCTTACCTAAATAAAAAATATTTTAAATATATTACAAATGAAACAATTAACATTAATCTTTTTTAACAAGCATATACAATATTTGAACGCCTCATGGCAGAACACAGCTGCACTTTTATAAACTAGGTTACCTGTGTTGAAACAAATAAATGATTTGATTTTATTTAAGCAATAATTGAACTTAATAATCTACTTTTGAATATTCAACTGGTCCGTGGTCTAGCGGTTAAGTCCGTGGATTTAGACTCGGAGGTACCGGGTTCGATTCCTGGTCGGGACACAAAAATATTGGTTGATGTAAATAAATATATTTATTTAATATTTAATTTATTTCTCGAGTTTGGTACGCTGGAGACATCGACGAGCTTGCCACTTGTCATGATTGGCCTATAGTCAAGTTGGCTAAATGTGAATCCGCTTCTTTATAAGCGTGGTTTAAGACCACGTGACATATTCAAGAATTATGACTTAAAAAAGTAAGTGAAATGAATCGCGTAATTAATAACAAAATACCGAAATAACCGGGAATCGTATATAATTTCCCGGTTCCATTTTAGTGAACTGAGAACCGGGAATTCCCGGTACTTTCGAGATCAGGATTTCCCGGTTGTGAACCCTACTAGACACGCGGCTCAGCCCCCGCACACTTTTGGGTTCCCCTGACTTAGTGTTTTCTTTTTTGACAGAAACGAAGCGATAGAACGTAGTCAAATGCTTCGAACCAAAGCGATGCGCGAAAAGGACGAACTAAGAGAGATGAAGAAATACAAATTTGCTATAATCCGGGTTCGATTTCCGGACGGAATATTATTACAGGTTAGTTTCACACATTTTTTTTAAATAAATATTTCCAGACAGGTCACACAGCGCCATCTAGTTTCCGTGGTAAGCTACGAGGCTTGTGTTACGGAAACTAGATGGTTGATAAACTACATATTATACTTTTTTTTTGTATTACATATAAACACCCAGACCGACTTGCCCCCGGTGGGAATCGAACCCACGGCCTCTCGAGTCCACGGCAACGTTTGTTACCACTAGACCACGGAGGCGGTCTAAAAATGTAATTTAGACCGTTTCGAATTGAAATCACGCTCTGAGCATCCAAATCATGATATTTGATTCGGCAGTAGCATATTCATTCTAAGCGTTCTGAGCATGATCCGGTATGTTTAGAAGCGGATTCACATTTAGTCAACTTTACAAGTGGCAAACTCGAGAAATATCACAAATAAATTATTGTGTCCCGAACAGGAATCAACAGGAATATTTAATATATCATTTTATTATATTTTTTACAGGGAACATTTTCAGTATATGAGCGATACAGCGATATTTACGAATTTGTACAAGAGAATTTGGAACACAATGGATTGCCTTTCGTTCTGAACACGCCGACTGGTCAAAAACTGACCATTGAAGATGATGGCAGCAAAACTTTGGTGGATTTGAGGCTGGTACCGGCCACAGTGGTCACTTTTGCTTGGCATCATTCTGTTGCAGAACAAATTGCCAATAGTCCGAGTAAAGATGTGTTTTTGAAACCGGAAGTTACGATTTTAGTACAGGAATTGTAAAAAAAAATACTCGCTCTAACAACTGTATTCTTAACAATTATATGGTTACGCAAAGCTACTCCACTCAGTTTTGTTAGAGAGAATTCGTTTACAGGCTAACTTACGCATGTCGGCTCTAAAGTACGTCATCATGTCGCTAGATGGCGCTATGGTCGACAAAGGGGCCATCTTGAACCCCACTGAGCTGCGTTAGTAAATTCAACACCGGGTAGGGTTCTGACGTCATTGGTGTAGGTTAGCCACGGTGTAGCGAAGTGGCGCGGAAATTAAAAAAAAACTGCTTTCAATAGGTACCTAGTTAAATGTACTTACGAATTTAAAAAAAAACAATCATGTTTTCGTCCAACGATAAATGAATAATTTCGTTTCTTGAGATGATCTCCACTAAAGACATGAATTCAATAAGGGATAATAAATAATTTATTATGACACTAAAGAATTATTTACAAAATATAAAATCAAATTAAAACTACTGATACGGATATAAGTCCCGTCCGCGTGGAATCACAGATTAAAGATACTATTATTATACGATTAAAGATAGCGTGGAATAGTGGCAAGAAGGCTGCATACACAGAACAATGGCTGCATATAATTAATATCATTGGCACCTATTTAAAATTATGTACTTGTCACTTTGACATTGACAGGAACCCTGCTTGGAGTTGGTGTTGGTTGAGTTAACACCAGTGTCGCGACCCGATGAATTTACGAACGCAACCCCGCGTTGTTGGGAAATGTTGAGTGGAGGAGGCGTTGAGGAAGCGTGTGTGAATGCTGGTGTTAGACCTTTAAACAGTCCTCCACTCAATTATTCCTCCAGCTATGAAATGGAGGGAGTGTCCTTGAAGTATGTTTAAGTGATTTTTAATAGTGTAATCTCTATATAACGACATTAAAGGGTCTGTGCATTATATGGCGTTATAGAGTTGTTGTTAAATGGAGATGGAATCTAGCTAAAAACCGAGTGACGTTACATGGAGTTTACACTGTATATACTTTTCGACTAAGTCCCGAAGGTTTGGTCATCCTGGTTTTTTAGTCTACAAAATGGAATCAATATATTGACAGTGAGATAAGAATGGACTGACACTGACAGGAAATTCTTTTTCGATTATTTTAAATTTGGAACGCATATTTATCCTTATTTTATATTTAAAATGCACTATCTGCACCATTTTATTGTTATTTGTAAAAATATGCATTTACCAATGTATTTTTATTCGTTTGCATATTTAGTGTTCAAACTATAGTTTAATATAAAATCAAATATGTTTATTAGTGTCATAGTTTTATAGTTGAAAAAAAAGGTAAAAGTTATTAAGTACAGGTCGCGCGGTATAAGATCAGCAGCCCTATTCTATTACTTAAGCGCCAACGTTATATAGTGGAATCCCTTAAATAACTGAACTGTCAGTGTAGAACGCTATTAAAATTGGTATTCTCGTATAAAAGTTTCCACTACAGACGACAGCAAAATAACGTTACAATTGAGCATTACTCGCAGGTAATATTCTTTATTGACCGTACTACCCTGCGGCAAGAACTCATGATGCACAGCAATTGAAAAAAACTGAACAAATCCTTTCACATTCGACCAAACTTGGCGCGCTCATTTCGGTCTTGGCTAATGCGGCAGTTTCCATTGGGGGATGATTGAGCTTTGGTCGTAAACCCATGATTCCTCACCAGTTATGACCGTCTGGGGCACATTTTGGGTCGTCGCGGATTGAGTGCAACGTCTCCTGAGCAATGTTAATGCGACGCTGTTTTTGGTCGAACTTGAGCAATTTCCCACAAACTTTGCGGCGACCCGACTCATACTCAAATCAATGGTTAAAATCGAATGGCACGAGCCAATCGATATGTTTCGGTCCTCAGCAACTTCTCTAATGGTGATTCGACAATTGGCCAATACTATGTTCTTCACTGCATTAATGTTTTTCATCTGTTGTTGACATGCTCGGTCGTCTGGCATGCTCTTCATCGTTCACATCTTTTCGGCTCTCTGAGACCATTTTCTACCACTGATAAACGTTGCTTTTGTCCAAGTCAACATTCGGAATGAGTCCGCGCACTAGATTTTGTTTTTCACACAGAATTTGATACAGATTCTCTGGATCCATTTTTTGGAATAGGCATAAATTGAAGACAAATCAAAACAGCTGTCAAAAATTAATTAAACATTTAAAATGCCCGACCTTATCTGTATAAGAAGGGATGTGGCCGCCCTGAGCGTGTTCTGCAAGGTGAATGTTCTGAAGAGCTCCACAACCTTATCCCTTCATCTCTATTCCGCAACCGAACCACTCGCACAGGCCAAAATATGCATCCACATACCGTAGCCACTATCCCTACGCGTACATACAAATTGGCAGACTCTTACATCTGTCGCACGCTGAAGATGTGGAATGCTCTCCCAGCCAGTGTGTTTCTCCATTCCTATAACCTAGAGTCCTTCAAACGAAGTGTGAAAAAGCATCTTTATAGGCCGGCATAGTGGTAGGGACTGATGTCGGTCGTCTGAGGCTGGCGTCAGGTGCTCCCATTCTTGGACCTCGCGTACCGCTTACCATCAGGTGGGCGCGGTGTCACATGTGCTCAGTATATAAAATAAAAAAAATATGAAAACCCGCGATATGTGATTCTATTGATAGAAACAATAAACTTTTCCTAAGAAACCATTATTTTACTAAAAACAAATATATGAAGATACATTTCAAGCATTCCATGGATTCACCGTGCGGGTGCCGGGTCCATCGTGTGTGGGTAAGATATGCGAAGAATCGGACTTGCGACCTACAATAGCCTGGTTTAAAAAAGGAGACCTCCTTTTTTTATTTTATTGCGCGATAATACACTCACCATCCATATATGTACAGTATTCCCAAATTAATAATGCACATACAGATCTTCGCTAATTGTCGTATTCCCGGAAACACCCGAATCATTGAATCGTAAGAGCCTAAACATTGCACCTGCATTTTGCACCTTGTTCGAAAGAAATAGAAGTCAATATCATGTGTACACAATCGAAAACAATTCGGGCGGTCGGTGACTGCATGTGTTCTCTCTGAGTGGAATTATATAGAGCTGATATTACACACCGTTCTTGGTTTTGTTTTCAAAGGTGAATTTAATTTCAACTTTAATTATCTTATTCAACTTTAAATAGTTTATTTTGTAAAATAGGAAAACGTACTAACAACTAGCACAAAACACATAATTCTACTAAATTATGCATGAAGAAAATGCACTTAACCACTCTATATACATATCGTCTTCCGACGCTCGGGGAATACGACCGTTGCCGAACAGTGACGAAGATTTCTATGCGCATTATCACTTTGGGAGAACTGTACCTATCTCTAAAATTTCCGTAAATTTATTTCCTACTAAATTAATAAACTAATGAATGTTAATGAAAAATATTTTTATATATTGGATTAATATATTGGCCTTAGTTTCTAAAAGGATGTATTAAATATCGCCTATATATTTATTGTTTCATATATTTATAAGTCATTTAAAAAAATATAAACAAACGTTATTGTAATCTCCTGTACCTACCTATAATAAATTATATTGTAAATGTTAACATTTGTTTTATTTTCTCCCGATGGATGATGAATGAGGTGATTGGGAAGGCAAAGGGTCTAGCCCATACAGCCAAGACTGGCGTAATATATCTTTCTTTAAATAAACTGAGACTTGTGCCCCATATTTAAAGTCCAATTTATCGTTTTCCATAATTATTCACATTGTAGCACGTTATTAAACAAAACACCACGTTTGACTAATAATATCCACAGTAAATTTATTTACAAACCAAAAACTTGCACTTGACATTTTCGCGCAAAATGGCGGGACGGACTTCCTCTTATTTTCTTTGTATAATTAAAATAGATTTAATAGCTCTATTCCTAAACATTTCTATAACCGTAAATTTCTATAGACCAAACGCGTGGTTCGATTTGATGATTCTCTCGTTAATCGATTCGTTTTTATCACGCCAGTGTCACTGAAGATGCGCGACAAACATACATAATTCTTTGTGTCGTCGTGCAGTCGGGTATAAAAAAATACTGTCATAAACATTTTATATTTAAATAGCAACCAATGACCGCTCTATCTTATTTATTCTCTTTGTTCACGCATTTACTATAATAAAAAACTAACATCGCATGTACCGATAAATTTACAATTACGAAGTTGAGTGTAAAAAAATTAGCCTTCGTTGACGGTTTGTTACGATTTACTTAACGAACTTTGTCACGCGACATCAATTAACTAAATAGGAAAAATAATCTTTAATTTTAGTGCTAGACTACCACACAATCTTCTCGGTGACGTTTTATTGCGACGCGCGACCAAGAATAGAATTCAGACTGTCCACCCTATCATTCGAAGGGCTTTTGTCACTGCTGGAGTATCCGCGATTCTAGAACCCTCTGGATTGCACGGGGGACCCGACGGCATGAACGTTGGGCCGTGTAAACTTGGCAGGTCACTGGTGTGGGGTGCGACATAGCCCTATTGCACGTCTAGGCGACTACGTTTAGCCCAGGATATGAGGCAGTTTTGGCTAAAAACCTCAAGCTACGCAAGTCACAAGCCCTCAGCCAAGCGAGTAATTCAAACGGCTAACGGAAAAGTCTAGCGACAAGAGAGCTGACAAATATTTCTGCCAACGTATTAGCCTCGCTATACTGAGGGGAAATGTTGCCAGTCTCCTTGGGACTATATAAACCATGACTTAGAAAAAAAAACTTGAATAAATAAACTTAACTTAAAGTGGATAGAATCTAACTAAAGTAGATAACGAAAAAGCGCGGCAAATTAAACAAATATTAGTATGGTATCCCTCAAAGTTGGTCTATATATCGGGTTGTTACAATTGTTAACATATTCCGCAAAAATATAGAAGAAACTAAAATGCTTTCACTATGAAAATTATTTGTTGCAAGTATCAAAATGATAAATCATACTATCCTAAGCAACACCACACGTAAACAATATTGTGTTTGTTTAAAATCAGATTCTTTTTTTTCTTGTTGTATTTCTTGGAATTTGGACATTATGTAAAACAAATTTCTTATGGACTCCACTTTTAATACTTTTATATTTTACAAAGCAAATGAGGAATTAACAACAAAACAATTCAAAGCCAACAGCCATTATGAAAAATGGACACTCACATTAGTGTTGCCATTTGAAAGTTTCCAAATAATTTAGTTTTCTACTTTCATTAGCCAGACTCTAGCAGCTGTAAAGGGGCCTTATTATTTATACCTACACTAAAATATTAAATGTCTAATAATTCAAATGTCACGTATGTTAGGTTTAATAAGGAATTATGACAAGTGGGAAGCTCGTCGATGTCTCGAGCATATCAATCTCGAGAAATATCACAATTAAATAGGTACCTTAATTGTTGTGTCTCTACCAGTAATCGAACCCGGTACGGTCGTCTAAACCACGGAGGCAGCAGGTATACTCCGTGGTCTAGTGGTAACAAACGTTGCCGTGAACTCGGGAGGTCGTGGGTTCGATTCCCACCGGGGGCAAGTTGTACATTGTATAAATTTACAAAAAAAAGTATAAATGTAGTTTATCAACCATCTAGTTTCCGTAACACAAGCCTCGTAGTTTACCACGGAAACTAGATGGCGCTGTGTGACCTGTCTGGAAATATTTATTATTTATTATTATTATACTGCGTGGAATTTATTAAAAAGCAAATATTTTTATATTATAATCTAGATTAAAAATAAAGAAACACGTATTTTTTATTTTAATTATTTGGTAATAAAATCTTAAGTTACGATGCAGTGAAGTTTTC
This sequence comes from Tinea semifulvella, assembly GCA_910589645.1. Lineage (NCBI taxonomy): Eukaryota > Metazoa > Arthropoda > Insecta > Lepidoptera > Tineidae > Tinea > Tinea semifulvella. Next base: position 7,325,112 of record OU342604.1, read on the forward strand.
CTAAAAAAATCGCTCGGTAGCAAAAGGTCGACGGTCGCGCGAACGTTGATTTACGTAATTCTTTCTCTCGTCTATTTCTTCTCTCGGCTGTGGGCGAGATCAATTATTAATATCTTTAAAAGTAGTGAACTTTTTTATTCCACATAGAGGTTCTACTAATGACACCTGAAGCCTAAAATATATTTTGAAAAAAAAAAAAATGATGAAAATACTAATTCGAAGCACTGACTGTACGAGAGTCTCGCGCCATTTTGCGCGGCCATGTCAAGTGCAAGTTTTTGTTTTGTAAATTAGTTTACTGTGGTTATTATTGGTCAAGAGTGGTGTTGTTTTGTTTAATAATGTGCTACAATGTGAATAATTATGGAAAACGATAAATTGGACTTTAAATATGGGGCACAAGTTGCAGTTTATTTTTTGCGGTTTTCCCGCGCTGTCAACTCCCATATTTTACCCGACGTGTTTGAGCAGTGGATGGTTCCGCGAGTGACTCCAAGAAAAGCATCAACTTCTACAGCATCTGGAATTTGATGATGACCTCATTAATTCATGAAAAAGAAAGATATATTACGTCAGACTTGGCTGTATGGGCTAGACCCTTTGCCTTCCCTATCATCTCATTCATCATCCATCGGGAGAAGAGAACCAAAAAAAAAAAAAAGCACTGACTGTACATCCAAACGGTCGCTGTTCGGGGTGGTCAAAAACTAGGCTTTTAAAGGAGATTCACATTTAGCAATAGTTATAATATAATCTAACTACCTCCGTGGTCTAGCGGTTAAGTCCGTGGATTTAGACTCGAAGGTACCGGGTTCGATTCCTGGTCGGGACACAAATATATTTAATTTACGAGCTTGCCACTTGTCATGATTGGCCTATAGTAAAGTTGGCTAAATTTGAATCCGCTTATTTATAAGCGTGGTTTCTGACCACCCCGAAAGGGAAACGGTCGTGATGATACTTTTATAATATAATCCTAAGATAAACAGACATTCGAAGCCACGTACTCGTACTAAACAGGAGTAAATAGATATGCATAAATATCCAGTTAGACTAATTAAAAGAGGTTAAATATCATCACGACTGTATCCCTTCCGGGGTAGTCAGTAACCACGCTTTTATGTGAGTATATTAATCTTTAATAATTTGCCTTTACTATTTTAAACTAACAAATAAAAATAAGAGATTGCCCAAAACCAGGCCCCAACTTTTTTGCAGCGTGCCTCAATTAAATACAATTTAATAATCATAACAATTTATTGTTTTTTTTTTTTTAATTTAATTACAACATCTCTGTTACCCCAGCATTAAAATATAATTTAATTAAATAGTCAATTGGTTAAAATTTATGTGTGAAATCTTTGCAATGCACTATTTATACGATTAGGTTCTTTATTATGATCAGGTACTTTATTATAGATAAAACACTGGATTTCAAATCGGCGGGATCGAAACTATTGAATTATTAATGTAAAAAAAAGTTTTTATCAATTGTTGTTATGCTAGGGTAAAATAAATATAATTAATTACAGATTATGAAAACACAATATATGTATTGACTATGAAATGAAAAAGAAAAGATTTTACTGGGCCCATATGTCTAAGAAAAATGGGCAATCTCACTTGACGAAGTGGCTTATTAGGAAACGTTATTATAGTATAAGCGACTATTTAAATAGCAAGAATAATTAATGTTAAATAGTTTTAGCACCTACATGCAGGCTGGATACAATTTACCGTTATGTATCTATCTAACATCTCATATGTTTGTGATTTTATTTCATCTAAATAAATAAATTAACGGGCGCGGTTGTGGCTCAATTGTAAGAACGTTTTTGTTTAATATCCTACAAAGGTCGGTTCAAACCCCCCCGGCATGCACCATTAATTCACTTTTCTTACGTACATTTGTCATAGATTTACAACACCACCGTACCCGTGCCTCGAAGAGCACGTTAAGCCGTCGGTCCCGGTTCCACTAATACTAACTTATAGTTGTCGTTAAAATTGACATTAGATTCTCGCCAACCCATCAGCGTAGGGCAAATTCTCCAGATATATATTCTGGAAGGCCCATCTCCAGCAGTGGAGGTCTAGGACGCTGTGTTTTCTTCGTATCTTAAGACTATATAGGCCCACCATCACAAGTGGTACTTTAAGCCGTCGGTCCCGGTTCCACTAATACTAACTTATGGTTGTCGTTAAAATTGACATCAGATTCTCGCCAACCCATCAGCGTAGGGCGAATTCTCCAGATATATGTTTTGGAAGGCCCATCTCCAGAGTTCTAGGACGCTGTGTCTTCTTCGTATCTTAAGACTATATAGGCCCACCATCACAAGTGGTACTTTAAGCCGTCGTTTCCGGTTCCACTATACCAAATTATGAAATTGATAAAAATAAAAATAATCTATCAATATATTCTGCAAAGCCTATCTTCAGCAGTGGAGGTCTAGGACAGTGTTCCAGGGGCTGTGAAGTGAAGAGATGTTTTGAATAGAGCGAAGAAATATTGCAAAAAGATTAGGAAATCGCACAGCTATAAAAAGATTTAAAGGTGCGAATTTTAACTAACATAAAGGTGGCAAACAGCAATATTTACTCCCAGACATAAATAGGTACAACGGCGGCAGTCTATTTTACTTAAAGCGGACTGACTGACTTATTTTGTCGTTCTTTCGCGCGGGGTTATCCCCGTCTGGCTGGCGGAAGTCTTGGTTGCTTCTTTTCCCCTGTCTTGGTGTGTAGTAGCATACAACGTTATTCTGTGAGATCATATATTTGTTATACTAATCTTGTGATCTTTTGGAATATTTGATTCCCACGGAAAGGTAAGTTCAATAAGAATAACTCTATGAGAATTTTCCAGTCTGATGCGGCGCAAAGGATCGACGTAAGCTTGCATTTAGCTTTCGTACTTTGCCCTTCCTTTACAAATTTGGTCTAAATTTTATTTGTAGTCAGTCCCTTTCTGGCTCTTGCAATGGAAAGACTTACTACTTCACGGATATAGGTATTTATTTGATATTTTAAAGTTTTTTTTTAGGATTAAAGTTTTGCGGCTATAGAACGGGGATTTGCCTGCAGTAGATGTTTACTCAAGAAATGTTTACATAATTCATCATCAAACAGCTCTATTATAAGCATTCCATTCAACATTTTGCACACTAAAGCAAATTAAAGCGCCATAACGCACTCCGTACCTAAATATATTTTATACAATATAAAATGTATTAAAGATCAAATAATTTTATTATTTACAATAAAAATAAAGAAGGTACGTATTTTTAAGCTATTGCATTGCTTTTATCGCGGGCTTTGAGCGCGGCGACCGAATCAAGAAATTCCGTAACGAAAATAAACCTAACACCCCCCACTCCGACCGGCACAGCGCTGTGCGACGCGGCGGCGTTGAAAGCCGTGCATCGTCTAACGTCGTTTCAGTTCGGCAGACTTCGGCACGGTGTTTGTGTGCGTGCGACTAGACGTATGCGTGTAGACTAGCTGCTAACTGCTCATAACTGATTCTATCTCTTTTAGACACAATGCTAGGTAAGACAGCGTGCTTTTTGGCCGCGTCCACTAGTAAGTTAGAGCCCGCGACTAGTTGAACATGTAAAAACTTGAATTAATATCAAAGAAAAAAAAATACTGCATAAATAAAATAAATAAATAATTATAATTGCATAAGTTGATAAAAAATGCTATGCAATAGCTTTACCGCGGCAGTCCCCGAGTGCCACACGTATTTTTTTTTCATATTACTTAAGTAATAAAATCTTAAGTTACGGTGCAGATAAGTTTTTCTAAAAATATCGCCATTTTTATCGAGCCTTATCTCATCATCATCATCATTATAGCCCCTAGAACACAGCGTCCTAGACCTCCACTGTTGGAGATGGTCCTTCCAGAACATATATCTGGAGAATTTGGCCTACACTCGCCACGCTGGCCAGACGGCTTAGCGAGGAGCCTTATCTAGTAGGTAGTGAAATGTCGCGCGGACTTTGGTTGCCGCCCCGCGCCGCCCTTCCGGCGTGTGACCTTGTCACATTCCCCAGCCTTTTGGTATTTATCACGATAGATATTGTGATTTTAGACGCGGCCTTATTCACCATACAGTAGTGTTATGTTTTTCGGATAATGATATTTGTCTTTTAAAAAAGTTAAGTTCTTACCTTTTTTATTTTAAAAAGTGGTTCTACCAATGACATCTTAAGCCTAAAAAAAATATTTGCTGTTATTATATTATAATTATGTATAATTTAAATTAATTTCCGTAGTTTATGATTATGTATGTATTATTTTATTTTGTGTATTTATATTTAGTTATTATTTTATGCAATTCTTAATTTAATACATACCTCTTTAATTATCTAAAAAACTACAATCAGTTATTTATGACACCTAGAGCGATATCTTAAATTGAGCCATTTGATCCAAGATCAAGGGCACAGCAGCTCTGTATCAATCCACAAAGTGACACTATATCCCTATATAGAAGTCAAATTATATACAATGGTCATAACGTTGACCTATATGCAAACTGGACAATGGTTTATATATAAAATATATCGCTATTTTGGAGTTTAATCGCTCGAGTTTTTAATTACATACTGGGTGACCTCGAATGGCTAATTTAGGCTAATATGATACTCGCCTGATTTAAACCAAGAACTTGACAAACATATTTTGTCACGTTAAGCGTGACATTAAAATAAAACTACAGACTTTAAGCAATGGAAGTTAAGTAAATTGGATGAAAATTAAGTTAACACAATCAATCTGACAGTTGTTTTCTTAAAAATGGTGTGAGACAAAGGATGTCGATTGCAGCCGAAGGCCATTGTCGATTATAATCGCTACAATTTTTAAATAGCTATACTAAATTCGAGTAAATTGATGTATATATTTTTTTATTTATAAATCTTTCCTTATATCGTAACATTTAAAAACAACATTATTCTGCCAAAATTGTTTATCGGCAGATAGCTCTCATCACAATAATATATATATTACCACAGTAAAAATCAAATAAAATGCAACTAAAATAGTTAAATAGAAGTTAAACAACAAAAGCAAACATAGGTAGGTTGTATCTTTCTAATCAGACACTATTTTTATACAAAAATCTATCGATTTTGCTACTCGGTTGTTCTTATTTCTTGAGATAGACTATTTAGTATTCTGGGAAGTAGATATTCTCGCGTCCTCCTGCCGTAGTAGTTACAACGGATGTTCCCTTCCACCAGATCCCAATTTGTATGTCTCCTAGTATAATACATTATTAAAGTGTTGACTCCATTATATTTGTACACAATTATATTATAATCGAGCGCCTGAATTCGACTGTAGCTTAGATCCTGCCGTGATAACGGGGTAATATCTCCCTTCTCAACCCAGGCCCATTAGCCATCCGGGCCTAGACGATCCCACTGTCTGTCTGAATCTTAAAAACACTAGTAATAAGGTTGATATTAGATTCATACATTGTTTGGGAGACATGTATTTTTAATTGTTATCTATGAAAGTAAGACATTAAATTTAAGAAAATAGTGTACAGTCCCTAGCTTGATACAATTTTTTTCTGACTTCTCTTATTTTTCCGTTTTTTATTATTTTAATATATTGTAGGTAAGTTATTATTAATATGAAGGTATTTATTGTATTATATTTATTCGTATACCTACGAATAGTCTTTGGAGTATAGTTTTTTTACCTTAGATACATATTTCGCCCAAAAACATTTCAGCCAAATTGCATTGGCCGTTGTCACGGGTCGACTGGACCTATGCGGTGTACTCTCATACATACTGGGCGGTAGATGTAAACCTACTTTTTGGAGTATGTTTATTGGACATACTCGTACACATCTTGTCCAGTCGCACATAAGTCAATGTTGTGATCTTAAATTATAAAACCAGATAGGTTCATGAAGAAAAGGATTCCTTGTGACGATTCATGTCAGTCGCGTACTCGGTTTGCGTGGGTTCGGATAGGTTCGAATAGCCAATTGGCGCAAGGATAATCCTACCAATATAAATTAATGCGTTTCAAAATTGGAATAGTCACACTTCAAACGTAGTTACGGCCGGATGTCACGTGACACAATTCTAAATTTAAATACTTTAAAAACAAAAAAATGAACGCGTTCTCATTCGCAATTTCGAATAAAGAATAAATGCTTTCTCAAACGCCAAGCATACACTTTTAAACGTGGATCCTTATGTGAATAGAAAGATGAAAATATTTAAGAAAAAACTCCGTTTCTCGATAGATTGCGGGCGTGAATAGACTGCGATTGTTTTTGTGTGAATAGTGACTTTATTATTCATATCTGCATCGATATTTTACCGGATCGACAACGACTATTGGTAAGTGCACTTTATGTTATAGGATACACTGCAAATTTAAAAATATTCTTCCGTACAGATAAATATCCTAAGAAAGAGAGATACTATTATAGCTATTAACAGTGCTAGAGCATAAAACAAAACAAAATTTATTTATTCATTTTGGAAAACCAACAGTTGACAATTTCAAATAGGTAAGAAACATTAAACATTCTAAGAACTATTAAAGGTTTTCACATATAGGTTTTAAAAATTGAGTACAATAGCAATAAAATAAGAAAACATCACTGCAGCACAATAATAACATACTCGTACAAGATAATCCACAAATTTACTAAATTATAAGAACGTATTAATGCACAAGATTAATAAAACAAAAAATATATATATACATAGGTATTACATTAATGAAGGTTACTGATTGAGTCGACATAACGAGCCGTCAACTGACGTCTCATATTTGTTGCCTTGGAGGTGAAAAGATCAATGTCCAATTCCTCCGCAAGTGAATTAAATTCGTTACAAACTCTCAAAAAATAACTATTCTGCCTGTACCTAGTCCTAGCATGCTGGACAAACAAGAGGGAAGGACAGCGGAGATTAAACCTTGGGACTCGTAGACCCAATCGATCCAACAACCCAGGACAATCAACTGTACCGTTGGGTATATTGAGCAAGTAAGCAATATCAGTGATGTTGCGTCGGACTTCCAGTGGAAGAAGATGCAGATTTTAGCAACATAACTTTATATGGGCTGTCAAATAATTTAAATTTAAGATGTCGAATAAATCTTTCTTGGATATTTTCAAGCCTTGTGAACAGAGCCCATCTCGCGGGAGTCTTCGACTTCTTGGTTCTTGATTAAATCAAACACTTTTCACCGGATTGCATACAATTTATTAAAACAATAATTACACACATCATTAAAAGATTGCGCCAAACCAAGGCACGTTATTATACGACGCTAGCGCCATCTAGTAGGGAACTATCGACACTAGCGATTCGTACTCGAACATACCGCCCACCAAGGATCTTATCTCTGATCTTCCTACCTTAAATTTACAAATATAGGTGGGTGATAAATCTTACAAATTATTACACCGAAATATACAAATCAATTTAAGTTAGACACATTATTGAACAAAGTTTAAATTAACATACTCCTAGATACAATGACTGGCCCTGGATAGGTTACTATATGCTTAACTCAGAAACCAACGACATGTATGTTAACACCAGCATTAATTCTGAAATTAAATGCAGTCCTTGTAAAAACGTCCTTAGTTAAACTTCTTGCATTTACTACTAACCTTACCTGTCACTCGCACATTAATACGATCAACGAAATCGACTTCACTGTGTAAATGGAAGAGTCACAGTCACCAAAAGTCAAAGTCAGTAAAATGTACACCTGATAACACGGGTTCCATATCTGAGACCCATATTCAAGATGACTGCGCGCATAAGCGCAATATAATATTTTAAGAGTCTTCATACTCCTAAAAGGCTTGCATGATCTAATTATAAACCCGAGAGCTTCACTGGCTTTACCAACAATACTGTCTATATGTATGTCAAAGAGAAGCTTATCGTCATGAATCACACCAAGATCTTTAAACTGACTGACTCTGGATAGTGGAGCATCTTTCAGTTTATAATATATATAGTTTATAAATATTTTTTGATCACAATCCTAGATTGACAGATTTGACAGGGCTTCGATTGCAATTTTTAAGATTCAGAAATACAGGCTTTATATTAGTATGCATTGTTTCTTTACGAGTGTGTTTAAAAACGTTCGTAAGAATCTCGTGGCCATTGATCATTCATAAAATAATTTGCTTCTACTTTTGAAGTCTATATTTTATTATTTCTTTATATACAGATTCAACAGCGCTTAAAACCAAACCGTGTCTACAATTATTCTTAACTAAAGCCAATTAATGAATCTATAATAATAATAACATATAGTGAACGATATATACAAATTCTTAACTAAAGCCAATTAATGAATCTATAATAATAATAACATATAGTGAACGATATATACAAATTCTTAACTAAAGCCAATTAATGAATCTATAATAATACTAACTTATAGAGAGCGATACACAAGAATTCGTAACTAAAGCCAATTAATGAATCTATAATGATAATAACATATAGTGAACGATACACAAAAATTCGTAACTAAAGCCAATTAATGAATCTATAATAATAATAACATATAGTGAACGATATATACAAATTCTTAACTAAAGCCAATTAATGAATCTATAATAATAATAACATATAGTGAACGATATATACAAATTCTTAACTAAAGCCAATTAATGAATCAATAATAATAACTTATAGAGAGCGATACACAAAAATTCTTAACTAAAGCCAACTAATGAATCTATAATATTGACCGCCTCCGTGGTGTAGTGGTAATAAACGTTGCCGTGAACTCGGGAGGTCGTGGGTTCGATTCCCACCGGGGGCAAGTTGTACATTGTATAATTTGTCTCGGTCTGGGTGTTTATATGTATAATATGTATATATTTACAAAAAAAAAACAGTATAATATGTAGTTTATCAACCATCTAGTTTCCGTAACACAAGCCTCGTAGCTTACCACGGAAATTAGATGGCGCTGTGTGACCTGTCTGGAAATATTTATTTATTTATTTATATTTATAATAATAATAACATATAGTGAGCGATATACAAAAATTCTTAACTAAAGCCAATTAATGAATTTATAATAATAATAACGTATAGTGAGCGATATACAAAAATTCTTAACTAAAGCCAATTAATAAATCTATAATAACAATAACAAATAGTGAGGGATTTACAAAAATAAAATGAATATACTGAAGCAAAAATGAAAAATGGGAAAATAATAAATACTTAATAAAAAAACCCTATCCTGTGTGCTAAGGCATTAGTTGGTGTGTGTGTGAGATATATGTGTAGTTGTGACAGTGTGGAAGTGAGTGTATTTTGTGTGTGACTATGTAATTAAACTTTTAGTTATTTATGTTTTATAAGATATATAGGTAAATAAAATATGTCATTATGAGAAAAAGATTCATTGTAAGTCCTTGCCAATTATACCTACGTTTGTGTAGGATTTATTTCAAAGCGTGTGAAACCCCTGACAGCGGGGGAAAGACTACCTAGCCACCGTGGAGTGTAGGCCCCAGATATATGTTCTGAAAGGCCATCTCCAACAGTGGAAGTCTAGGACGCTGTGATGTAACCAGTAACCATCCTCATTAATGCACTTTAGGTGCTGGGCGCTGTTACTGGTACCTATACGTGTGATCTAGGTTCGATTAATTTAGCTCTCCTCCAAGAGCACTTCTTTAGAACATACGTCTAGTCAGGCTCGATCTCGAGCTATGACGGAATTTATTAAAGAGGGACGGCGCGTACGCAGTTCCCAATACCAAAAATAACGCGCCCGAGTTATCAACATTAGGAATAATCACAGGGGTCAGCCAATCCGCAGTACAATGGATAGCCGCGAGAACAGCCTGTTTTTAAGATTATAATTGTGTGAAAATAATAGCGCCATCTATGGTCAATTATAGAGTATCTTTTTCAATGGTCAACTGAGAATTAATTGGAGTCAATATCAATCTTGTTATTAGTGCTTTTAAGGCTATAATTGTGTGCATCAAGTATAGTAGCGCTATCTATGATCGGATAGCGAAACTATTTCTTAGCAATCCATGAACCGTGCTGTGGTGGTGGGTAGTTTTTTTGAAAATGGTATATAACCGTTTATCGGAGAACGAAAACTAGTTTCGGAAGCGGTTTTCGTTGCAGTCAGTTGGTCAGTCAGTGCGGCGGCGGCAGAATGAAAATAATCTATTTAATTTACAAAAGAGGTTATATTTTTTTATTACAGTATAGAACAGAATGTTTACAAACGAAAGGGAAAATAGTTGCCAAAAGTGCGACTAAATACGTAGTTAGTGCAACGAAGACTGTTTTATCGTCGCAAACGTATGCTTGTGTGTGTCTCGAAAGTCATTCTTAGTGTTCAGGTTCTCATGGTGTGGCGTGTCCGGTGGTCGCCCCTTCCTTAGAAGGTCATTGCAGTGGTGGCACGTGTGTCGGGTCCCGGTCCGCACCCTAAGGGCCTGGTTGAGCGGGGGCATGGCTGGCACATGCGTTATGTCCGTGATCGGGTGCTGCTGTGGGGGCCTGGGACCTCTGCCGAACACGTTCAATTTATTGTTCTTAAATTAACAGAGGTTTTTGCGTTTTGTCGACTTTCGGGTTGCACATAGGCATGTAGTCTACCTAAATTCTGACTTGCCAGGTGGGTTACTGCTGTACCAGGTATTGTATTCTCATAGGTACTGATAACCAAATTTAAAAGGTTATTAATTGATCGTTGTGGTGCAGTTCTGTATATGTTTTATTTTGTAAATCTGATATAGCTGAGTTTTCCTTGCAGATTCCTTTCTCAGTCAGATTAAACATTAACAGGTCACTGGAATTTGCTAAGCTGCTGGTCTTCTGCTAACAGCTTACTTATTGGACCACTTTGCTGCTTAGTCTTCTACTAGCAGGAGTAGAATCATTCAAAATAATTAAATTAATGACGTTTCATAAATGCCTGTAATAGGTTTACGTGAATAAAGATATTTTGACTTTGACTTTGACTTGACTTTGACTTTGAAACAAAAAAAAACGGTTCTATAAAACGATTCGCTTTTTCCCACCACTAGTGCCGGGTCCATCGTGTGAAGAGGAGACAATACAAGGGTTTGTATGTAGAAGTGTGGATATAGATAGATATAATATTTATAGGTATGTAAACGTCTTGACCAATTATAGCGAACGTTTCTTTTTGGCCATCACGTTATGAGCTCATGATTTCATTAAGTTCAAGATGATACGATAGGGACCATGTGATGCGATAATTTTGGAGCTAATCTTTGAAGGACGGTATTTCAAATTAATGAAAACTAAAGTTAAGTAACATACCTACGCTAGGATGGACTAGTAGTAGCTAGAATGAATTAGTATATGACAGTCATTGCCGGTTATGGTTGTGTTCTACGTGCAATTTCAAATTGATTTCTTTATTGTTTCACGGACAACGTGCCGGTGTAAAATACGTTCTTGTTCAAAGTCAAATGATTTATTTCAATTTGGCCTTCTCGAGCTTTTTTGTATTGTCACATTAAATTGTTTTAATTTCATTTAGATTATTATTATTTTTGCAATATAATATAAATTGACCGAAAAATAAACATACACCAACAATGAAGGGTGTTCTAAATACAATGGAATACATTTGTACATCTAACAGGCGTACACGAAGTCCCAGAAAAGACTTACTAGTCTAACTGAATCAAAGGTGAGGCAAAGCTAATTTATGCTTATTGCGTTACAAAAGTGTAAGTCACAATTTCTTATCCTAAACGTCCTAAAATACGGGTGTCAGTACACTTGGTTTTGAATCATGGCAGGATAGTAAAAGAGTGATAATTAGTGCAAAGAACAAAACGAAATGACAACTACGACCACTCTGCTCTCTTGGCAGAACTTTGCGACTAAGAAGTTAGTCATAGTTGTTGAAATACTGGCCCTTGTGTTTTTAAGTGGCACTTGTCTATGTTTTATCTATTTGTCGTTGTAGTTATCTGACTTTCTCGGCCCCCTGCACGTGGCTATGATAGCAGGTTCAATACCCATTTCAACTATTGTATGATACATATATGTATATGAAATATCCTACAGGACGTTTACATTATCACAACCAAATAGGCCAGCAGCGGGATTTGTATATATCGTATAAAGCAATGAAATAGTACTATTCGAATGGACACGTCGATGTATTTTTTTTGTGTTTTCTGCCGATGATGTATGAGGTGATAGGGAAGGCAGAGGGTCTAGCCTATACAGCCAAGTCTGGCGTAATAAATCTTTCTTTGAATGAGTTAATGAGGTTATCATCAAATTCCAGTTGTTGCAGAATTTGATGCTTTTCTTGGAGTTACTCGCGGCATTATAGGCTAAACACGTCGAGTATAAACAATAAGGGAGTTCACAGCGCGGGAAAACCGCAAAAAAAAAACTGCAACTTGTACCCATATTTAAAGTGTAATTTATCGTTTTCAATAATTATTCACATTGTAGCACATTATTTCACGAAACAACACCACTTTTGACTAACAATATCCACAGTAAATTAATTTACAAAACAAAATCTTGCACTGACATGACCGTGAAAAAAGGCGCGAAGAACTCCTGTTTTTTTTTTTAAATTATATTTTAAGAATACATCAGTCCTAAACAAGTACCTAATGTATTTATAATATTTGTTCATAACCGAGTTGGGGATCAAAAAATTTCAAGTGTTTTTTTTTTTATTAGTGTCAAATATATTGTTTTCCACAATTACTCACATTATTATACAAAGTAACACCACTTTTAACATTATTCTATTTAAATAAATTTACAAAACAAATAACTTGGGACCTGACATGTCCGTTCAAAAAGTGCTAAGTATTAGTAAGTATTGTTTCAAGCGGTGTTATTTTTATATAAATATCATCATGGCAAGCATTGCCATTTGCACATACTTTCAACGAAAACAACAAATAGGTGGTAGGCGGACTGATGGTGATAAAAGGTAGGTAAACTACAGTGGACCAATAAAGTGGTCTATCAGTTTTGACAAGCCGTCATTTGTAATCAAAATATTGGTGAATTGACCGTACTATTTTTAAGGTAAAATTAATTTTATAAATTATATAAAAGTAATTCGACATTGGAACATACCACTAATTTATTACGAACATTCAACCCTGACTGAATCAAATTGGGAAACCCTAGATTTTGATTAAAACTAAGAGGCTTCGAAGTAGCGTATAATTAAAAAAAAAAAACAATTTGTTATTTTGCGTTGTTTTTCATGGAAAATTGTGGCCAGTAATTGAATCTTTTGTTATTTAGGTTTGTAGTTTAAGAACCATGTCAATTACTAGATCATATGTAACATGGAGCGGGTATTTGTTGGTATTGGGGAGAGCCAAGTTTTTAAATCTATTATACCAGCCCCCCTGCTATAAAGACATAAGTATAAAAAATGTATTTAATATATAATAAGCTTCCTGACGAAATTAAATTATTGCAGGGCCCTAAACTAAAATTACAACTGACGAAATGGCTACTGGACCATAGATTTTATTGTGTAAAAGAGTATCTTGAGTGCAACACAGGTTAATTAATATTGTTTTTTGTTTTAGTGTAGTTGTGATTATGATATTAGTATGTAAGTAAAGATTTGCACGCCTGCTTCAGGTAGAATATATGTGAGTAGACCTGACTAAAGTTTTGTGACCACTGTACTGTATTTATTGCAAATAAACGATATTTCATTTCATTTCATATTAGTTGCTATTTTCGTATAAAATTTAAATTATTTATTTACGCCATTTGGTGTTCTCTTGTCGAAGAATTTTTACACTTCCGTAGCATGCAGGTCGGCATCAACAGCGGTCAGTGAAGCAACAAAAACTATTTCAATATGCACTATAAGTGGCAATGCACTGTCATAGACTAATTCATTCTGAGACGATTCTATACCGTTTGGCTTCTCGTCCCGCCTTGTTATATATAATGTCTCTGCACTTTCCTTACCGTATATATACATAGTCTGGCCATAAATACTGTAAAAAAAACAATAAATTACATTTGAATTTAGAACCTGTCATTCTCATACAAATATTTATTGTGTTTTCTCATTATGGCGCCTATCTTTGTTAAATATTCTTATGGTTTTAGGCTGTTGCTTACACATGCATAGTTAGAAAGAAAGAAAGAAAAACGTTTCAACATCGCACAAAACATGCACAACTTACACAATGGGGTGTATCACTAACTTTTTATCACGATAGATGGCGCATAATAGATGGTACCTAATATAACTGTCAGTTGCATAGAAAACTTGTATTGTTATTACGAAAATTATTATTTTCTGGATATTATGCCGAAGTGAGCAGCTTTTAAGTGTACAAATTGAGATTTCTAAGCGAAAATCTATTGATGGTGATCTCAAAATTGCCGTTCTATTAATAAAATCTCTTTTCTTTATATAGATATAGGTGTAAAACGAGGTACCATTGCCGCTAGCGACATCCACAAAAAGCTTTGCCTGATTTACCCCATTAAGATATGCAGCACAAAGCGCCCCAACCCAACAGTACTCCAGGATATAGCCGTGCATTGGGTATGAGGTGGCACGGACCATGAATTGATAATATGGAATTGGCCACCCCCACAGTCACATCCTGAGCATTACCAGACAGCCATCGAGACGCGCTACACTACAATTCATACTGTAATTTCTGTAGCGATGAACAGGCCCTAAGCTCAGCTGCAGCGAATCACATAGTTGGATCCGCGACGCTGTTCTTCCGCTAGTACCCAATAAAAGTTATATATTTTTTAATAAATAATTAAACTACATTATCTACATATACAAATCGTTTATTAAATAATATATATATAAATATAAATACATAGTTTATTTACACGCACACAAACACACACACATACACTTACATTAGTGTTGCCCAAAGCAAGACCATGACTGGCCAAGACCCCTTAATCCACTTGATTACCTATAAATTACGGTCTCTTTTAGAGCGAAGATCCGTGAAGCAGTAAGTCTTTCTATTGCAAGAGCCAGAAAGGGACTGACTACAAATAAAACTTTGACCACATTTGTAAAGGAAGGGCAAAGCACGAAAACTAAATGCAAGCCCACCTCGACCCTTGGCGCCGCATCAGACTGGAAAATTCTCATGGATACATTTGAACACCATTATAGGATCCCAGATGAACTAGCTGTATCAGCCTATAGGCCAGACATCTTAGTGTTTTCTCGAACCTTGAAAGAAGTTATCCTTATTGAACTTACCGTTTCGTGGGAATCAAATATTCCAAATGAAGTCGAATAAATATTATGATCTCACAGAAGATATGATCAGGAACGGGTTCAAGACTCAGCTTTACGCAGTGGAAGTTGGTGCGAGAGGAGTTCCAGCAAGCCCGAGACACCATTCTTCTCATCTCTTACCCACACACGACGGACCCGGCACCCGCACGGTGAATCCATGGAATGCTTATAAATTTGTCTTCTTCTCGCTATAGCTAATTTGGCATGATAATTTGGAGTCTCTAAAACATTCCATAAGATTGGCAGTGACGAATATTCCCATACAGAGTGCGTGTTTCAATTGACTAACCACAATGTATTACTTGTAACAATATTTATGGCAAGACTAAGAATACGTTTCCACTTGTATTACCTTCCTTCGTTAAAGTCAGTTAAAATGAACACTTAAATTATCAATTTAAATCCATAACTAAATACTACAAGCAGGTCGAATTGATTTTTACACTTTAAATTATGTAGAGATATCCATTGGCCGTATTCTGTCTCTTTGAACACAACCGTTATATTTACAAAAAGAGGATTTTTTATTTACTGTCAGTTTTAGCGTTATAATGCGCGATTTTACATCTAAAATATTATACAAAATCGACTTTAATATCGGTTGACATTATTGCACTTGACTTAAAAGTACATACATTGCATGAAGCTAATGTCAACCTTATCGCTAATGCATTTAAGACTATAATTGTATGCAACTATAATAGCGCAATCTATAATCGACTAGAGGAACTTTTAGCCTAATGGCCGACTGAGATTAATTGGAGCCAATGACAACCTTATGAGTGTTTTGAATGCTAAATTGTGTGCATCTATAATAGCGCCATCTATTATCAAATAGCGGAACTATTTCATAATTACAACTTCTCTTATCGAAGAAAAACGTGTTTTACACTTCCGTAGCATGCAGGTCGGCATATAGTCCGTGAAACAGATACGCGCAAATTGATTAATTTAAAAGTGCATGTACAAAGGCGAATATATACACATTTCTTTTTCTACCAGCTAACACCGTAGTACCTACAGTTGGGAGAGTGAAACAGTATATATGGTAGGTCTAACCAATAAACTACATAAATACTCTTAGTAAAAAAAAATTAAAGTATCATATATAATTAATTAATATTTAATTTATTTGTAATATTTAGTTTAGTACGCTAGAGACATCGACGAGCTTGCCACTAGTCATGATTGGCCTATAGTAAAGTTGTCTAAATGTGAATTCGCTTCTTTATAAGCGTGGTTTCTGACCACCCCGAAAGGGAAACGGTCGTGATGATACTTTCTTTCTTTCTTTTACTTGGATGGAAAAAAATATATACTTAGTACATAGTTATATATATTTGAAGATAATATAGTTTTTTTAAAGATGTAAATTGGATGGTCAGTGGAAATTTGTTCCACCGATATGGTATAAATGAATCTTAATATCATTGATAGTGTTCATTCGTTAAAAGACGTTCGTCAAGAAACAGAGTAGGACTACGTGTAGAGTGAATATATTCTGTCTACATTTTAATATTTATATTTATTTTTGTGTGCATTCAAGAAGCATTGTGTTTGGTCAGTCGAATGGTAATTGGCTTCGATAAAAATACACCTAGATTAACGGTGACACAGTAAAACGACCCGAAAAATAGAGCACAAAATAATCGTGTTTTGACACTTGAATCGTGACTGGGGAAGAGGGGCAGCAATCATTACATCAAGCACAGTTTCAGGATTTGGCGCTAATGCGTAATGAATACCTATGTGTCAGTAGTGCCATTGGTTTTTGTCAGTTGTTAGTACAGTAGGTGTTCTAAGTGTCGTTCCTCTTCCTGGTGTTGTCGTAAGTGTATTCACATTAAGACAGAAGAAACGGCGCCGTCCTTCCAGGCAACCAATTTTATAGGACCTAGATTCAGCACTCCTTAAATGTTTGCTCAACCGACGCTGTGGAAACATGGATTAACTTACTGATGGTCGGAAAGTTTTAAATTAGTCCTGTCCTGTATGTTACGCTTATTTTTCGGGGGGAATAATTCACAACTATCCCCCCCTCTAGATACGTGCCTGTGTGTGACCAACTTATGATAGCGCGGGTTTAGTGGACTGTAGATCTATATCTGTGACTGTGTCAAAGCGCGAAGTTGCCATGATCTGCAAATTAGATACATAGACATAATAATAGATAATTATCGTATCATTATAGATAGATAAATTATTTATTGCTCAGAAAATAATAAATTTTACAGTACGAGCGAGCTTAATGTCTAAAACTTTTTTAACGGCTAACCTTTGGGATATGTGAGCAGCGATTGTAAGGTGCATGACAGCTAATATTTGAGATAAAGTGATTTATATTATATATATAGTATGTAACCAGTATATGTGTTATTTATATTATAGATTAAATATCTATCTTTTTTTTAGTTATGAGTTTTTTTACTGAATAAATCAATTTATATACTTACGTATATAAATATATATATATAGATTTATCGAGTAATATATACATATATTATAATCAGTGCAATCACTAAACAAGAAAAGGTAACTGGTAAACGTTATTTATTATGCCACCTAACGACTACCAACATAACAGTTTAAAAAAAAACATGTCTACTAAGAATTGCATGGAGCTAATGTCAACCTTATGTCTAATGTTTTAAGACTATAATTGTATGAAACTATAATAGCGCAATCTATAATCGACTAGAGGAACCCTAATAGCCGGCTGAGGATTAATTGGAGCCTTATGAGTGTTTTGAATGCTGACAGACAGACAGACAGTGGGGTCGTCCAGGCCTAATCCGGCATCCGGGCCTAATGGGCCTGGGTTGGGGATGGGGACAGTCCCCCGTTTTCCCCGGCAGGATCTCAGCGGGTAACAACCCGCCGGTAATTCATGCACGTTTAGTACTGGGCGCCGTTACTAGTATAACAGCGCCCGTGTGGCTCTCGAACCCAGGGGGCTAGGTTCGACTGCTTCAGCTCTCCTCCAGGAGTACTTCTCTAGGAAGTGGTCTTCCGCTGGGGGGCCGTGCGCAAGACGGAGCGATATTCTGGAGATGCTTAAAGTGTCCGTTGTCGGCCCGAGAGAACATACGTCTAGTCAGGCCAACGACAAACTCCTCAATAGTAGGCATCTCCAAATCTCGAGCTATGACGGATCTTGAATGCTAAATTGTGTGCATCTATAATAGCGCCATCTATTATCGAATAGCGGAACTATTTCATAATAACAACTTCTCTTATCGAAGAAAAACGTGTTTTACACTTCCGTAGCATGCAGGTCGGCATATTGTCCGTGAAACAGAAAACGCGCAAATTGATTAATTTAAAAGTGCACGTGGAACACCACATAACCGACAATGAGTGTAATACACTAAATTATTCTGTACCGATTGGTCTAGCTTTTAATCTCATACCGTTTGGTTTCATGACCTGTCTTGTTATATATTTAGTGTCTCTGCATAGGACCTTTAATCTAGGTGAATTATTGTTCGAAGGTAATTGGAATTATTCTGAGTAAATATTGGTCAGGTTCGGTATTGTTAGGTACAAATGTATTATACCATTACTTGACGTCAATAATTAGGTATTGTATTAGTACAATATCGGAAAAACACTGTTGAAATGGAGGAAATAAATTTAGTTTATCATAATAAATGAGAATGCCTATTTTACTTAGATACTTGATTCCAATAAAATTGATTCATTTCTTATTTGATAGCTAATAATTGCTTTTTACCTTAATAGTTAAATAGTTTCGATCCCGCTGATATAATTTGAGAATTATTTACACTTTGAAATTCTGTGCTGTATCTATAATAAAGTACCTGATCATAATAAAGTACCTAATCGTATAAATAGTGCGTGTGTACACACATTTTCTCCCGATGAATGATGCATGAGGTGATAGGGAAGGCAAAGGGCCTAGCCCATACAGCCAAGTCTGACGTAATATTTCTTTATTTCTTATGAGTTAATGAGAATATCATCAAATTCCAGATGTTGAAGATATTGATGCTTATTTTGAAATTACTCGCGGCATTATCGCCCAAACACGTCGGATATAGGTAATATGGGAGTTGACATCGCGGGAAAACCGCAAAAAATAAACTGCAACTTGTGCCCCATATTTAAAGTCCAATTTATCGTTTTCCATAATTATTTACATTGTAGCACATTATTAAACACCACTTTTGACCAACAATATATATAGTAAATTTTACAAACCAAAAATTTGCACTTGACATGTCCGCGTAAAATGGCGCGAAAGAAAATATGCTTTGCATGTATTATGTTCCTTGGTGCTTTGTATTCGTCTGTGCTTTATATTGTAATACATAAATCTTAACCAATTGACTATTTAATTTAATTATATTTTAATGGGATAAAAGAAATGTTGATATTAAATATTAAAATACACAAAAATAAGATACGATTATTCAATTATAGTTTGTTGAGGCATTCTTTTTTGTACCCGTCCATATAATATCTATGATATAAAAAAGAAAATTGACGGGCCTTAGTGTGGGATGCCACTTGTGTCGACACTCTGGCTTTGTCACAGAAACAGTTTGGAACAGCGCTAAAAGCGGGAGCCGCAGCTGAAAGCGCAGAATCTGGCATGCGGCGCAAATACGTATCTACGATCAAAAACTACGTGTTTTGTTCCGTTTGCTGTAGAGACTTTAGGCCCGTGGGGTCCAAGCACTAAAACATTTTTAAAAAACATCACCCCTCGTCTAATTGTCTGCTCTGGGGACAAGAGGGCTGGTTCTTTTCTCGCCCAGAGAATCAGCATAGCGATTCAGTGAGGAAATGGGGCCAGCGTTCTTGCCACCATGCCGCGCGGATACAATTTATATTTAAATTAGGTTTTTTTTATGTATTTTTTTTTCTTAATATCACAATTAATTCACAGTTTAAAAAAAATGGTGGTAGAGAAATTAGGACAGTTTAAAAAAGACCAATGGAGCTTGAAAGGGCGTGACTCTATCACGTGTCACGAAAACTAAAATAAAATTCATAAACAAGGACACAATGTAAATAAATGCTAAAAAGGTAGTGTTAATGTTGACAAGATTATGAGCGAGTAAATTGGCCATAAAAGTACTGATAATTTTATTAGGTACTTTGTTTTGTGATAAAGCCTCAAGATAAAAGAGCCATTGTGCAGTTTTGTCACGTCTCATTTCTCGTGCAAATCGTTAAATAATAATGAATTACGAATCACACTACTCTGCTGTGATTGTGATGACCGCAGTTTCTCTGAGCTTAGTCTTCATTAGTCAATTATGCGTGACCTTTACTCGGTCAGTCAGCAAAGCAATCCAATCTCCTCCAGACCTCTGGAAGAGTGCCCGCATTCTGAAGGAAGTCTAGACACAGCAATACTGCACGACTCCATGAGCACATGCGCGGCCGTTTCCTCTTCTGCCATGCATCCTATACACAGGGGGCTATCTGTAATGTTCAGAGTGTATAGATCTCGTCTATCTACACTTTCTAAATAGCTCCCAACAATGTTAATATGTGTATATATGTATATTTTTGTGTATGTATTAGTATTTAGTATATTGATATTACAGTATATAAATAAATAAATAAATATTTCCAGACAATCACACAGCGCCATCTAATTTCCGTGGTAAGCTGCGAGGCTTGTGTTACGGAAACTAGATGGTTGATAAACTACATATTATACTTTTTTTTTTGTAAATATATACATATTATACATATAAACACCCAGACCGAGACAAATTATACAATGTACAACTTGCCCCCGGTGGGAATCGAACCCACGACCTCCCGAGTTTACGGCAACGTCTGTTACCACTAGACCACGATACCACTAGAGGCGATGTTAAAGTATATTATGTAAGTATATATAATTATATTAAATTTATCCTACTATTAATATTTATTTCATTGCACCTATAAATGCTCTAATTTGTCCCTAAGGTTTGGCTGTCAGAAAATGTCTACAGGCATTAAGTCCGCCTTTGTACTTTGTGCAATAAAGTATTTAATAAATAATAAATAAATAAATGTTTGTGTCATGTCATGACCCCTACCACAAAAGTTTAACTCTGTTAAGGCTTAAGAAACGTCGCGTGAGGCACCTGTCAGGGTTGCGAAGGACCTCTCAAGACTGTCTATAGTCTACGGCCGATATGTGCAGTCTGTCAATTCTTTGGTGAAGCCAGCCTCGCAAGAATTGAAACGGTAGGAGGATTATTGGTCCTGGGCCTGTTGTTGTTGTGGATGAACTCCTTAGGGCCAGTTTATCAGCCGCATCATTACAGTGAACCACTATGACCCTTTAGCCACTGTAACGTGTCTCTCTCTGCACACTGCATTAGTTGCTTTTAAGGCCATGCTGTCTGAGATAATGCGAAGTTTTTGACATATCTACTACCCTGTTTTATTTAACCTGTCTTCCAGATAAGAGTCGCTGCAACAACTCCTTAACTAGTTTGGTCATATGATCTTCATCAACATGGTCTGTGTCTGTCCATTCATCTAGCCACCAGCAGCTTTTTTCGGGTCCGTCCGTCTATCTGTCGGGGAGTAGTCCCACTCTGCGTCTTTCCGTACGTGGTCTTCACTCTAGAACCCGTCTACTCCAAAGGTTCAGCGATGGACTTGTCCGGCCTATTGCCGCAACTTTGGTTTTCTAAAAGATTCCACGTTTTGGACTTTATCCATCAAAGAAATACCGAGTATAGCTCGCTGAGGTGGGTGCAAGTCCTAGTATAAACAAATAAATTAAAAATATTTAAAAAATGTTGAAATATCGGCCCTTAGCTGTCTACCCAAACACACACTTGAAAATTTCTGTATATTTTTAAAAAATATATTAATCAAATTAAAATGATTTTAGGAGCTTTATTGTAGCGACTTCACTTCGTACAAGGTCACGTGAGTACGTGGTGCCGCGCCGCCGGTACCGTCAGCATCGCTTTCATGAGTAGACTAATTTTCTAGACTAATAATAATAAAAAAACTATATAACAATATTTCAAATAAAATGAATATTTAATAATTTGAATATTTCATTAATATTTAATTTATTTGGACACGTTTCTTTATAAGCGTTCTTTCCGACCACTCTGCAAGGGATAAGATCATGATGATACTTTACTTTAAAAAAAAATATTTTCGCATATTTAATTTATGTGTCAACCATACTCGAGTGAACATAGCTGCGAGTGAATTGTGAAGTGACAGTTCTAACAACATTTTAATTGAATTATACTTCAAAAAGCAATGACTATGAGTTTGGCACTGTCTCTTAATTAAATTGAGCATTGGAATTCACAGAGTCGCTGGTGGCAGTTGCAGTGGCGCCGAAATCTCGGTCCTAATGCGGGCAAGGACTTCTGAGTACTGTCACTTGGCTACTCTCAAAACAAAACGATCCAATTTACAGGATCGTCTTTAACATATTGTAGGTCCTATTTATTTTTATTTATTGTTAAATAAACAAAAGGCGGTAATAATGCCTATAGGCACACTCTTCCAATCAACCTTCGGGACTAAGAAACATAAGAGATAAGGTTAGGATAAATAAACAATAAATATTAAGCAAAAATTTAATACAATATAGAAGAAGACAAATTTCTAAGCATTCCATGGATTCACCGTGCGGGTGCCGGGTCCATCGTGTGTGGGTAGGAGATGAGAAGAATGGTGTCTCGGGCTTGCGACCGACAATAGGCTGGTTTAAGAAAAGGAGGCCTCCTTTTTTTTTATTGCGCGATAATACGCTCACCATCCACCATTCTACTTCTCTCCCTACCCAACCAAATACTGTATGATTCCGTTAATGCCGTCTTGGAAGATCGTTCCATAAATGTATTGACGGCAGACCTGCTTAGGCCCAATTCTTTCAGTAAGTGATGCAAAGATTTTGCTGGAACTCCTCTTGCACCAACTTCCACTGCGTAAAGCTGAGTCTTGAACCCGTTCCTGATCATTTCTTCTGTGAGATCATAATATTTATTCAACTTCATGTTGTGGTCTTTTGGAATATTTGATTTCCACGGAACGGTAAGTTCAATACGTATTCGACGTACATATACATTTATATATATTTATTTATTTAAATTATTTAATGCACTTAAAAATAGTACAGAGGCGAGCTATAATTTCAGTAGGCATTCTTTACCAGCTAACCTTGGGGATCAAATAAGGTGATAGGCAGTATGAAAAAAAAAAGAAATTTTAATGATACAGTTAATAAGTTACTTAACTAATTCTAATATACTACACATTATACCTAAACACATAAACATACATACAATTATACATACAAGTACATCATATATATATATATATATTTATTTTATTTTATTTATTTCCTTTTTTTCTTATTTATTATTATTTCCTATTAAATCTTTTTTTTTTATTGATGATAAATATATAATGTTCATATATGTGAATGACATACACACACATACACACTATACACTTTACACACTCATTCATATTATTTCATATACTCGTAGTACTTGATGTGTTTATGGCAATTTGTGACATTTTGATTATTTATTAGTTTTGTTTCATTATTATTATTATATATTTTTTGGACGTAATTTTTATTTCAGTTTATGTTTAATAATTTGTTTTTTATGTTTGTATTTAATTTAATGTTAAATTCGATTCAAAATGTAATTTACTTGTAGATCAGATTATAAATGTATTTTAAACGATGAAATCCTTTGGTTTGGCATGTAATTTTTTAATTGTATTGCTTTGTAAAATGTATTGCTGTTTTGGATTTTCTTAATAAATAAATAAATAAATTATAACTATAAAATATATTTTGTTAACTACACATGCAATATACATACATATAAGTACTACACTACATTACAACATCTATGGACGATGACGATACAGAGAAGGACTTTATTGAGATTTCAAAAGGTTAGAGTGAAACCAGCTTTTTAAGATGGCCCTGATTGGAGCTTGGCAGATATTAAAAGAATCAGAAACCGGGTTTGTGTGGTGTGAATAAATAGCAAGGATAGAGCTATGAGCAGAACGAAGAATTATCTCAAGAAATATGTAGACGAAGAGGCTTCATAGAGGACAGAGTAAAGTATTCAGAGAATTCTCAAATTATTCTTATTCTGGTAAAAAAGAAAAGTAAAGTATCATCACGACCGTTTCTCTTTCGGGGTGGTCAGAAACCACGCTTATGAAGCGGATTCACATTTAGCCAACTTTACTATAGGCCAATCGTTGTTATGTGAAGAACGAAGTGGAAGGTTGTGAGTATCACACATGTATTCAAAACGGGATTTAAGATATGCAACCATCAATTAATACAATCCTAATACGAGTCAAATTCGATCGTAATTGAATCGTGTTGTGTTTAGCGAGTATGCTACTATATCCCCGTGGTTTACGTGCAAAGATGTATCCTAGTATCAGCATGCGTTCACACAGACAGGTGAGCCAAGACAACACGCTATGGCCATTTACCGATTGACAAGCCGCAAGCATCCACTACTAATTAGCGGATTCCCGCGAATATTCAAAAATAGAACACTGTGTTTTTCTTTTAATTTAAATTGATAAAAACGGTTTTTTAATATTTTGTGTTTTAAGTGATTGAGTTATGATTGAGTGCGTTTAGTTAATTTTGGATTTTTCTTGCTTTTAATTAAGGTGAGTTTTTATTATCTTATAATTATTTTATGTTATGGTTTTTGGAAATTAGTTTATTTTCCAAATTCTTTAATTTACACGTTTTGTTTGTGATTTTTTATTTTAAAGTTGGTATTGTGTCTTCAAGATAAAAGTTGAAAAATTGACAAGAAGAAGTATCATTACGACCGTTTCCCTTCCGGGATGGTCAGCTTATATAGAAGCAGATTCACATTTAGCCAATTTTACTATAGGCGAATCATGACAAGTGCCAAGCTCGTCGAGGTCTCTAGCGTACCAAAGTCGAGAAATATGACAAATAAATTCATTATTAATACATTTTATTTATTTAGGCTAATGAATATTATTGTGACCAGGAATCGATACCGGTACCTCCGAGTATAAATCCACGGTCAGTACTAAACTATGGAGGCAGTTAAACTCCGATATATATTGTTAATTTAATTTTTAAATTATATTTTCGTAAAATTTAGGGGTAGGTTAATGCTGAGGGTATTTCTGTGCAACGTTTATTATGTATAATTGATTTAAATTTTGTAATTTACAGGAAGGCTGGCAATTATTTCTGCTAACGTATTAGCCTCGCTATACAGAAGGGAAATGTGCCAGTCTCCTTGGGACTATCCCTGAAGGGTTGTCTCTAGAGGTCATTTTTTTTTCTTCATTCATTTATTAAATCCCGCTTCGAATTTCTTTGTAATACGCACAACTGTGCCCTTCGCTCCTCTTACAACAACCAACTTAAGATTCCTTCTCATTCCTCAACCAGATACACTGATTCCTTTACTGTATCTGCGGCTCGCCAGTGGAATAAGCTGCCCTTGTCTATTAGACGTGCACCGTCTGTCAGCGTCTTTAAACGTTTAATAACCACATCGTTTCTGGAGAAACAGAATAAAACACTATTTAAATAACAGTGTATTTATTTAAGTTATAATGTATATGATGTACTTGTATGTATAGTTGTATGTATGGTTTATGTATGTTTATGTGTTTAGGTATAATGTGTAGTATATTAGAATTAGTTACGTAACTTATTAACTGTATCATTAAAATTTCTTATTTTTTTCATACTGCCTATCACCTTACTCGATCCCCAAGGTTAGCTGGTAAAGAATGCCTACTGGCATTATAGCTCGCATCTGTACTATTTTTAAGTGCATTAAAGAATTTAAATAAATAAATAAATAATAACCCCTGGAACACAGCGTCCTAGACCTCCTGGTCCTTCCAGAATATATATCTGAAAAATTTGGCCTACACTCGTCACGCTGGCCAGACGGCTGCCGATAAACCCTGTAAAATGTAGCCGGCATAGTGTTACGGACTGATGTTAGTCATGAGTTTTTAATTCCAGTTGATAACATTCATAGTACATAAAAAGTAAAGAAAATATTCAGTTGCTGGGCCTTATTAGGGATTGAAAGATAATTTCGCAAATTGCAACATTTGTAAACATTAAAATTACGTAATTAAGTTTTTATTATTTTCACATGTCAACTAATTAACTTTAATACAGAAAATGTTAATAAAAAACCCGGTTTTTATAATATTAAGCAATCAATTGATATTGAAAAGAGCCTCAGTTTTTGCGGTTAACGAGCATCATAACAAAATAATAGTTTGTAATATTACGACTGCTATCTTAATTCGATATAAGTTTCATACCGTTAGCATAAAAATTGTGTAGATAATAATGAATTAAAAATAGGTGAAATATTTAGTCGTCAAAAATACGTAAGATTGCCTCCATGGTCTAGCAGTCAAAGCCGTGAATTTATACGCTCAGCAGCCCCATTCTGGTACTTAGCCGCAAACGTTATTTCGTTATTTACGTCAGAGATTGCGTCATAATTACAAAATATTATTCAATTCTCAACTCTATAAGCACTCGACCTTGACAGCGTGCAAAGATGAGGCTAGCCTAGATGAGGCTTACTAATTTTAAAGGCTATGTTGGTTCTCTGTCGGATGTCCATCTAACTTTTACATCAAAGAAAAAACCAAGCATAGTTCTCTCCATAGCTTGCTGAGCAACCTCAAACTTGTGGACCTGACCTACTTGTCAGTGTTCACGTCTCTAGTCTACAACATTTAGCATAGACTTTTGTATAAAAACTGTAACGTGGGTGTGGAACTACCATGTTTTTATGGTGCAAATAGGTATCGTATTTCTAAATATACCTTCTCTTTTATCTTCTTACTTTCTTAAAAAGCAAAATGATATTTAATTTCTATACATGTCATGGATTATTTATTTTAGTGGTAGGTAAGTATGTTTATATTTATGTATGTTTATATAACTGTAGTATGTATGTAACTGACATATATATTTATTTAATTACTTTTTAATATGATTTTTATCTTTTAATTTATATGTGTCTACCCTGTAATTTAAAAAAAAATATTATTACTACGTGAGAACAGGTTGAAAAACAGCGTCGTACAGGTGTAAGTACTTATGCTGCTGTACGACAACAGCTGACACCTGATTCCTTTTGTCACATATTGTTCGAAATTGTAAAACTATGTAGTACATAGTCACATTTAACAATAAATGTTTTGTTATTTTTATTTTATTTATTTAAATACCTAGTGGAAGTTTTAAATATTTATTTTCTCATTCTAACTCTGCACCCCACAACTTCTTATGTCATTCTCCCAAAGGTTAGCTGTTAGAGAATACCTACAAGGTATTCAGTTTGCCTATGCACTTTATTTTATTTTGTATATTTTAATGTGCCATATTTTTTTTTTACTTTTACTTACCTTTAAAAAAAAATCTGAATTTTAAGCATTTTGTATGCTGACCATACAAGGTAAAACCTGAGTAAAAACTATTGACTAAGTCACAAGACTACATTTTTGGAGAATCTCTAGAAGTACGATCAAGTTTTTATACATCCTGTTATCCTGTACGCCTCCGTGGTCTAGCGGTTAAGTCCTTAAGCGGGTTCGATTCGTAGTTTGGTAGGTTTTTTAGTAGACATGTTTTTTTGAGATAGTGTGTAGACAGCAAATTTTAAAATCTAGTAGAAAAGTATCATCACGACCGTTTCCCTTTAGGGGTGGTCAGAAACCACGCTTATAAATAAGCGGATTCACATTTAGCCAACTTTACTATAGGCCAATCATGACAAGTGGCAAGCTCGTCGATGTCTCTAGCGTACCAAACTCGGAAATATCACAAATTAATTAAATATTTATTAAATGTATTTATTTATATTAATAAATATTTTCGTGTCCTGACCAGGAATCGAACCCGGTCGAGTCTAAATCCACGGACTTTAGCTAGACCACGGAGGCAGTCAAACTGTAAAAATCTAATTTTTTTAATAATAATTGATGGTATATGATATTAAAAGTTTGTCGGTTTCACTGGCTGCTGATACTGTATAAGAATCTAAACATCTGCTGGCTATATGAGGTTGTCATTTGAGTTCGACATGTGACCTCACGATTTGTATGTCTGCTTATTTGCTTCGCTTTGGGCGGTACAAAGTTGGGTCAACAAAAATAAGGATAAAAATTTAGATGCTACGAGTATTCCGTAATCAAAACTGACCTTACAAATGCGGGGAATACCTGTGCACCAACTGCGGAAATTTACCAATAGACTTACGGCCATTTGCAGAATTTGATATGTTTTATTGTCTGCTGTGCAGCCCCTAGTCATAAGTCAACTTAAAGTCAAAATATCTTCATTCACGTTTATTTTGAATGATTCGACTCCTGCTAGTGGTAGACTAAGCAGCAAATCAGCGCTGCAGCCTCGGCTGTAGCATATGCTGAGCTGACCACCTATTTATCGCCACACCTGTATGTATGTTTCGGTATATAGAATAGGCTTACATTTATACTTTTAGATTTATCCCTTGCATATTTATTTTTTGTAACCATTGTAATTGTTTTATTTATTTATTTATTATAAACTTTATTGCACAAAGTACAAAGGCGGACCTAATGCCGCTAGACATTCTATACTGGTCAAACCTTTGGGACAACTAAAGCCGTTACGACAAGATAAGGCAGGTGCTATCAAAACTAATAGAAAAATATTAGACTTCAATATATACTAGTGAATAAATACTTATTTACATACTAATACATACACAAATACATACAAATAAAACTACATACGTTCTATGAATATACATAAATATAATATACCTACTATATGATGACTATAATGAGAGAAATAAATATAGCAGAGAGTGTATTAAGCTTATGGTAAATTTAAATAGTACTTGTTGCGGTATTATATTTCTTTCTAAATCTGTCCAAAGTGTACACTGTTAGCAGATGACCTGTTAATGTTTAATCTGGGTAAGAAAGGAATCTGCAAAGAAAACTCAGCTATTTATAAAATAAAACATACAGAATTACAAAATAAAAAATATATGAATATCATTTACATTTAAATTCACCTATGAAAATACAGTTTAGATAGAGCAACAATAAATTGGAAGTATTCGGTCTCGGCCTCAGGCCCCCACAGCAGTACCCGATCACGGACCTTGGACCTTCCTTAACATACTTCGGAAGAATTTGTCTGGATTGGCGGGGGAGAAATTAAAATAGCGTCCCGACATCTTGAATCCATACGATGAGTGCCTTCAATTCGGTTACATTTCGCGCGGACCTGTCAATTGCAAGTTTATGTTTTGTAAATTACTGTATTGTTAGTCAAAAGTGGTGTTGCTTTGTTTAATAATGTGTTAAAATGTGAATAATTATGGAAAACAATAAATTGAACTTTAAATATGGGGCACAAGTTGCAGTTTATTTTTTGCGGTTTTCCCGCGCTGTGAACTTCCATATTATAATCGACGTGTTTGGGCTATAATGCCGCGAGTGACACCCAGAAAAGCATCAAATTCTGCAACATCTGGAATTTGATGATAACCTCATTAACTCTTAAAAAAGAAAGATATATTACATCAGACTTGGCTGTATGGGCTAGACCCTTTGCCTTCCCTATCACCTCATTCATCATCCATCGGAAGAGGACACAACAAAAAAAAGAGTTGTATGGGATATTCACCTTGAATTAGCGTCCATCAATTTGACGCAAAGTCACGTATTGCTTTGGAACCACTTAATAATATTAATCATCACTCGTGTTTTTCCCGCGTCAAAACAGTTTTTATGATTATAACTGAATCTCATGTCAGTCAACGGTATCAAACAAAATACTTGAGATACCAAGTATTAATCAATTCTCGATAAATACTTGTAATCAAAGAGATTAAATATAAAATAGAGTCGGCATTAGTTGTATTTTTATTCTTGGGAAAAGGAGATTGACAAAATACATTGTCATCATTTCAAACAAAACATATTGTCAAAAGAATTAACATTCACATGAAAGAAACAGACATAAGTCTGCTTAAAGTGCTAGAGAGTGTAGTAATTTTGACAAGATAAATATTAATTGTATCTTCAATGTTGCCAGAAAAAAAACTTATTTTTCGGGAAATATTTAAATTGGTAACAGTAATGCCTTTAGAGGCATTTGGTGCTGAAATTAATAATTGAGTGGAGGAGACGTTGAGGAAACGTCTTAAACGAATACTTAATAAATAAAAATAAATAAATAAAATTTGTTTTAGGCCAAATTTGTTCATAGTGTTAGTAACAATACAATAACTTAAGATTATGTTAGTAAAAAATAATAATCATAAAGGCGAGACCCATTTACACACTTATATGAGTTTATAATCAGTGACTAAAAACGTAATAGCTTCAATGATATGAAAACTGAAATAAAATTTATTTGTATGGAATATGGTAATATAGGTACATAGTTTTTATATAGGTCACATATTTATGCCCGTCATAGACTAATACATTCTGAGATGATTGTTCTAAATTTGATTCTTATACTGTTTGGTTTTTTTCCCCATCTTGTTATATACATAATTGATGTCTCTGCTTGTAATATTAATTATTGATTACGGATTTTAATCGTCGATTATGGTTATTAATAAATATATGATGATATTAATATGACAAATGACTTAACTATACCGCTACAGCTGCGGTACTATAAAAAAATGGTATAGGTATATCGTCAAAGGCCTGGGATTCACTTAGATTTCTGGAGTATTTGGCCTAAACTCGACAATTACAACTTTGCTATCGTTTTGCAGTTATTTATTTATATTATTATTATTTTTGCTGTTATTCACGTGCTATTAACTTCTATATTATAGTCGTCGTGATTGGGGGATAATGCCGCAAATGCCTCCAAGCATAAAATTTTGCAATACGTGAGAATTGGCTGTATGGGCTTAGAACTTTGCCTTTACTGTTATCTCATTCATCATCTATCTGGCTTCGGGAAAAGAGAATAAAAAAAAAGAGTTCTTCGCGCCATTTTGCGTGGACATGTCAAGTGCAAGTTTTTATTTTGTAAATTAATTTACTGTGGATATTATTGGTCAAAAATGGTGTTGTTTTGTTTAAGAATGTGCTACAATGTGAATAATTATGGAAAACGATAAATTGGACTTTAAATATGGGGCACAAATTGCAGTTTATTTTTTGCGGTTTTCCCGCGCTGTCAACTCCCATATTTTACCCGACGTGTTTGAGCAGTGGATGGTTCCGCGAGTGACTCCAAGAAAAGCATCAAATTCTGCAGCATCTGGATGACCTCATTAACTCATGATAAATTACGTCAGACTTGGCTGTATGGGCTAGACCCTTTGCCTTTACTGTTATCTCATTCATCATCTATCGGGCTTCGGGAAAAGAGAATAAAAAAAAGAGTTCTTCGCGCCATTTTGCGTGGACATGTCAAGTGCAAGTTTTTGTTTTGTAAATTAATTTA
Organism: Tinea semifulvella; assembly: GCA_910589645.1. Taxonomy (NCBI): domain Eukaryota; kingdom Metazoa; phylum Arthropoda; class Insecta; order Lepidoptera; family Tineidae; genus Tinea; species Tinea semifulvella. Next base: position 7,356,946 of record OU342604.1, read on the forward strand.
CTGTGGATATGATTAGTCTAAAGTGGTGGTGTTTTGTTTTATTAAGATGAATAATTATGGAAAATGATAAATTGGACTTTAAATATGGGGTACAAGTCGCAGTTTATTTTTTGCGGTATTTCCCGCGCTGTGAACTCTTATATTATACCAGACGTGTTTGGGCTATAATGCCGCGAAGCATCAATTTGATGATGACTTCATTAACTCATAAAAAAGAAAGATATATTACGTCAGACTTGGCTGTATGGGCTTTTTCTTTTTTCTTCCTTTGCAATCCCTATCACCTCATTCATCATCCATCGGGAAAAGAGAACACAACAACAAAATTAGTTAAAATCAATCAACTGCGCTGCATGATTTGCAATGTTTTTGCGCTGTCATCAAGTTGTGACATTTTTTTGTGTGGATTTGGTTGATTAGCCTTACGAATAAATAACGTAGCATTTATATTTTAATGATAATAAATAATTTGTTCTTTTTGTAATACACTTAAAATTGTATACTTATTATTTATTAATTATATAATAATTATGATTTGATTGAAAATAATTATACCTAGATAAAATTGTGTTTTTCAAATTTCCATAGTTAACTTTAATGATTACTTTGTTGCAATTCAAGTCAATTATAACTTGCAAATAATAGTAATAAATCCTAATTGATTTTGTTTTCCACTCAGGTGAGGTAGGTCATGATAGTTATTATATTTTTCTATAAATTATACCTTCCTAGTAAATTATGCTCTTTATATTTGCTTATCATAATTATTTAAGGACAAATGGATTTTATAATTTAATTGCTGGTTAATATGTTGAATTAAAAATATCACTTTTATCTAATTTTAGACAGAATAAAATAGCAAAAACATTTATACGATTTTCCTCTATTTTACTAATACAAATAAATTATTAATATATCTCCAAAATGACGGTAATTTGATTCCCTAGTAAATTGATATGCAATACAATACATTTCGAAAAAGTACAGTTAAAAAATCTTTAAACATATTGGATTATGCGGCCGAGAGTTGCAAAAGCTTTAATGCTCTTAAATTTACCATGTGCATAGGTCTCTAAAGTTATTTTCGAAATTTAAATATTAAAACGGGTACTTTCATAGAATAAAATTTAATTAATTTTAATAAACCTGGAAAGTTTTTTCGATAAAATTTGTCTAGCATAAAGAACCTAATGGCTCTTCACCGCTACTAATCAGCAGACTGTATAGCATAAATTATGTTTTTATTACAAAACTTATTGTAGCGTACGATGGAGCTAATAACGAATCAAAGGTGTTGCTATGTTATTAAAAAGTATGGATTCACGTTCGTAATTTTATTTAATAGATCTATATGATCTTAAACCATAACTTTACTACCTATACTCTCTATCATTACAGCCCCTAGAACACAGCGTACTAGACCTTCACTGTTGGAGCCTTACAGAAAATATATCTGGAGAATTTGGTTTGTGTTTTTTTTTTTTTTTTTCTCTTTTCCCGATGGATGATGAATGAGGTGATAGGGAAGGTAAAGGGTTTAGCCCATACAGCCAAGTCTGACGTAATATATGTTTAATTTTTATGAGTTCATGAGGTCATCATCAAATTCCAGATGCTGCAGAATTTGATGCTTTTCTCGGAGTCACTCGCGGCACCATAGCTCAAACACGTCGGGTAAAATATGGGCGTTCACAGCGCGGGAAAACCGCAAAAAATAAACTTCAACTTGTGCCCATATTCAAAGTCAAATTTATCGTTTTCCATAACTATTCACATTGTAGAACATTATTAAACAAAACAATACCACTTTTGACCAACAATATTCTCAGTACTTTTATTAATATTTTGTACTTGACATGTCCGCGCAAAATGGCGCGAAAGACTCCGTAACGTTTATGATTAATGTCCTAAAAGTTTAGCTGTCAAAGAATGTCTAGCGACAGTAAGTACCTACGCCTTTGTACATATTGTAATTAAGTTTTAAAATAAAAATATTATTAGCTAGCTATAGTCTACTGTGATTGACAGTATTTTGTATTGAAAATATATGCATATGGGTATTTAATATTCATGTAATATTTTGCATAGTTTACTCTGGATTGTTTACATGTTCCATTGTATTTTGATGTAAATAAATATGCGTTGACACGTTTTATGAGAAAAAAACTCAAACTACTGCAAGCTTGAGGTGCAAGCTGAGGGTTCCGTACTTTTTTATGACTATAAACATTATCGAAATTAAATGTTATTATTATTAGATTCTAAAGCTTGCTTAAAATTGCAATTCATCCGTAGTCTAGTGGTTAAGTCCGTGGATTTAGATGCCGACGTACCGGCTTTGAATTCTGGTCGGGACACTATAATTAATTTCAGTTATTTTTCGAGTTTAGTTAATTTTAAATGTATCAGTAAACATAAATTTGCAGAAAAAGATATGAAAGTTCAATATATATATATATTTTGAAAATTTTTACTACATCCTTAAAATATATAAATACTTACATAGTGCAAAAATCCCAAAAAAACAAATCCAATAAACATAGAGATGGTGGCTTTTCAGTAGTGGTCATACAAAATTTATACCCTGATATAATAGTTGCGGTAGTGGCTCGGTTCAATCCAAAAACGTTTGCGGTTCGAACCCCGTCATGTACCATTGAGAAATTTCTTACGTACATTAGATTACGTTATTTTCCATGTTCCTCCTTTTGTTTTAGCTTAGTCTTAATCAGACTGTGATTTATCATTAGTAGGTATAGTATTGTGTATATATTATATTGTATTGTTAATATTTTATTTATGTAGGTTATATGTATGTATTAGTATGTAATTATTAATAAGTATGTATATGTTATCTGCAATAAACCTCTTCAAGTTTATTTAGTATTGCATCTACCTTATGTACTTACTGCTCTCGTTGTCCCGAAGGTTTGACCGTCATAGAATGTCTAGCGGCATTAGGTCCGCCTTTGTACTTTGTGCAATTAAGTTTAAATAAATAAATAAATAAATTACCAACACCACGGTTACCCTCCGAGAGCACGTTAAGCCGTCGGACCCGGTTCCACTAAAACAACTTGTAGATTTAATAAATGCTGAAGGTCTAGGCTGTTATAAAACTAATGATTCATGATGATTATTATTATTTAAAAATACAAGACTTCAACCTGGGTGAAGTGTTTTGTTTCAATTGTTAATAATGAGCAATTCTAAAAATAATATTTACAAAATATAAAATAATAAAATAAATTAAGTATAAAAATAAAATAAAAAATATCCTCAAGAGACTTCCCATCAGAGATAGCCCCAAGAAGGCTAGCAACATTTCCCATGTATAGCGAGGCTAATACGTTGGCAGTATTAATTGCCAGCCTTCCTGTCTCCAGATTTCTTCATCAGCCGTTTGGACAACTCCTTGGCCAGATGCTTGGATCAGGATCCCTATGGTCTCAACATCTTCAACACACCCTGTTCAATTTAAAATCGCATCATATAACATTGGCCGTCAGCAAAGTGCAATTTGAAGTTTCAAGTTCAGCTATGAATCATTCATCAGGCCTACAGTACAATACAATGGGCGTGCAAAAACAAAATAAAGAAATTACTACGCCTAATAAGACAATCAAGTAGTCACGGTCGAAGATTTGGCCTTGATAAGATCAACGAAGGGAAATGGACAAGCGCAAGTCTTGTTTTATCGTTTTTTAATTTTAGTTGAGATTCCTAAAGATGAAAAACCTAAAGGTCCAAGTATGTATTATATTAAATAAAGTCATCACGACTGTATCCCTTTTAAGCGGATTCACTTTTTTTTTTTTTTTTTTTGGAAACATACAGATCTTATAGCATAATTACAACAATTCTAAAAGTTACACAATCCAGCAAAGTTTCCACTTAAATATTAAACATAGATTTTGCAAAAAAATAATAATAATAGGGATAAGCTTAAAAACAATACCTATATAAGAATTACAACTAAATAATATACATATATATATATATAGTAAAATAATGGAAAATAAAAAAATATTAAAATTAGTAATAAAAAAAAAATCCAAGCATTCCAATTATGATTCATTTAGATAATTTAATATTAATTTCTTTTTTAAATCTAGCAACACTAACACTGAACAAATCAATATCACCGAAATTCTCATTGTAGTTTAGGCATGATCTTAGCACAAAGGAGTTTATCAAGTATTTTGTTCCAGCATATCTGATAGCAAATAACAGTTTGGATCTATTCCTCTTCCTACTACAATTCAAGTTTATTTTACTTAATAAATACGGCGAGCTAATCTTACAATTTATTATCTTATACAAGAAATGGATGTCTCTCACAATGCGTCTATTTTCGAGAGAGATAAAAGGGGGTTCATTGTAACACAGTCCTCTATATTTAAGATTTAGCCAACTTTACTATAATATATAGGCCGAACACGTCAAGTGGCTTGACAACTACAAGCCAAACTAGAGAAATATCACAAATAAATTATTGTTTCCCGACCAGGAACCCGGTACCTTTGCGGATAAATCGACGGCCATAACTGCTAGACCACGGAGGCAGATAGAGGTTTTTTTTATATTCTGAGCACTATGTGTAAAACTGCCTCCGTGGTCTAGCGGTTAAGTCCGTGGATTTAGACTCGGGTAGTACCGGGTTCGATTCCTGGTCGGGACACAAAAAAAAATATTAATGTAAATAAATACATTTAATTTATTTGTGAGATTTCTCGAGTTTGGTACGCTGGAGACATCGACGAGCTTGCCACTTGTCATGATTGGCCTTCAGTAAAGTTGGCTAAATGTGAATCCGCTTATTTATAAGCGTGGTTACTGACCACCCCGAAAGGGAAACGGTCGTGATGATACTTTACTTTACTCTATGTGTTATACCACGCCCACCCGATGGTAAGCAACGCAACATTCAATAATAGAGCAACTTAAGGCAGCCACTGACAACTGGCATCACTATGCTTTTTCACACTTCGCTTAAAACACTTCAGGTCATAGAAATAGCCACTTGCTTGGTCGTCGTTTTTTTTATTAGGTACCTACTATATTTTCATTTTTTTTTTTTATCAATTTTACGATAGATCTATAATATTTTAAAATAGCTTTATAAATGTCTTTGTTTGCTACAAAAAGTATGTGGGTATAGGTATGTGGATTCAACTTAAATGAAGGTCAAATGAAGCAAGAGGCTATTATTTTAGTTATACAAAGGTGTCAAAATTAAGACTAAGATCACTGGCATGCAACCTTGTCCATTTACCCAATGACGGTCGTACAACGACCAGTAGCCCTATTGTTACTTAAGCGCCAACGTTATATAGTGGAATCCCTTAAATAAACGGAACTGTCAGTGTAGAACGCTATTAAAATTGGTATTTTCGTATAAAGGTTTCCACTACAGACGACAGCAAAATAACGTTACGATGAGTTCATAATTTTTTTTTTTATTTTTTTTAATATTTGCCATATTTTTGATTTATTAACTAATGTGTGTTATAAAAATATGTTTAATGTAAATAGTTCTTAGTTTAATTAATGTAAATGTTGTTAACTTTATTATAAATTCGCGGTGGATAATTTAAGTAAGTTTAATTCACGTTTTCTCAATGATTTTGAAGTTGCAACCCCATGGGTGACCTTTGAAATAGTGGAAACCGCTATTTTGACGTAAGGTCGGCTATCATCGGAAAAACTCGGGTTAACAATGGTAGTAAATAACAGAATTCACTATTTTGACAATCTAACATTTAAGAACCGCCCGGAGCAAGCGGCGTACTCGGTCGTGAGATTTTGCGATTTTGTTGCTGTCTCATACAGAGTAAGATAGGGCGCGTAATGAGCGAGACCGCGCTATGGTGCATTGGCAATGCGGAGTGTTTCGGGGAAACGCGTAAGCGACGTCAAATCCATTGCGCTTACGACCTTATTTTCACAACCTTATCGCTTCGCGGTCGGTATTTAGCCGTGTCCATAGGTACCTAATAAAATTAATGTTATCTATGTAGAATAGGTATCTATAACAATAGTTTTATAATGCATTTTGTAACCATTTGTATTTCGATCGACAGAACCTCAAAGGGACTGATTATAAATAATACAGTCGAGTTCAATAATAGTATACACTTTCGACATCTCATGGCTCTTATTTATGAAGATAGAGCTCACTATTGTCAAAAGAGTATACTCAGTTTATCCATTTCTAAATGTTCGGATGTTCACATCAAATAATCAGTTCCGTTCGTAGTTATCACGTATTTTGCCGTGTTCACCCACCTAGTAAAACGTATGTTACCTAGGTAGGATAGGTATCTACCTAAATATAACAATACATGTCTAACAATTTACAAAATATTACTCTTTTTTAATTACTTAGATTCAGTAATTCATTCATAGGTTTATGATTCTATTTTTACACATACATGCATAATCTCACGCCTTTATCCCATATGGGGTAGGCAGAGCCCTGGGAGGTACACCGCAATGATTCAGTAGGCCATGCCACACACTCCCACATCGGGCCTCACTTAGCTAGAGTATATGTGGTGACAGGTTGCTAGCCTGCGATGCGGTCTATCGTCGTTGCCACACGTAAATGCTTGCCTAAGCCTTAGGCCCTAAGGCATTAAGCTCGCCTATGTACATTTATTTTGTGCAATAAAGAATTTAAACAAAACAAACGCAGAAACAAATGGAAAGTCATGAATGAAGAGTTGGGCAAGTTCACTTTGAACTGAATGGACACTCCATTAGTCTCCATATCAGTCTTAGCGCATGTTTGTTATAATTAAATCGCCTACCATCGATATAGAGCAAACTATTAATTTTGCTTCAATTCGATTATACCTGACCTGATAAATCATAAACTGTGCAGTGCCGTTAGAAATAGACAGATAAACAACAACTGTATAATTTATCTATGTAAGATGTAAAGGTAGTTAAATAAAACTAAAATTTCAATTGAATTATAAATTTTAATAATATAACCACACACATTCTTTATTGTACACCGATTTGTTCCATCAGACATTTTTACGGATTTATTCTATCCCTTATAGGTAATTTCCTCGGTAAGCGTGGGTCTAAAATTTCCGGCAAAATGCATATCATATAAAATTCCATTAATTTATTTAGCATATTCAGCTCCCAAAAGATGGAATCTGTCTCAATTTTTTCATAAAGTATTCCTTGGGGAGTCCACACTACAAAAATACAATATTTCCTTTTAGTTATATTTAATTGCAGGTGTCATGCTTGCTGCTGAGGCTGGACATTTTATTTCTATATATATAAGTAACTGCCGAAAACTGGGAAAATATTGTGAGAAAAACCCAAAACATTATAATTTTGGATTGGGAAATTCATGTGGCATTCGATAATTTAGAAGAACAGGAACTTATAATAAATGTTAGGGAGAACTCATCAAGTGACAATGACGATTCATCATATTTTGATTAAAATAAATAAAAATTACCTGTCTTTATAATTATTTCGTTTCATTGTCGAGTACCTACCTATACCTACTTATTTTACAACAGCTATACTTATTACAATAGGCATGGTGACAGTGGTAAAAAATCTATTCATTAAAATATCGCTATACATAAAAGATGATAAAAAAGGATCAATATTGTATAAAAATGTTGAGATTAATAATATTTTTAAGTTGAAAATATGCAGTCTAAACCTTCAATTAAAACTGTGAATCGTCACAAATTTATATACAATATCGATATTTCAATCATAACATCACTATTGATATTGCCATAGAATTTTTAAACTTTATTAAAATGTTGGTTATTTATCGTACTTTATAAAAAAAAATACTGCATATATGGACTCAATTTGTCTTGGATGAATATTATTTGGGATAAAGGAACAAAATAAGGCAGTTGTCGTATTTTTTATACCTCGCATTTAAAAGTTTATTTTTGTGTAATATGCGCGCGCAGTCACATTCTACAGGAACTGTCATCGAGAAAATAAAGAAATGGAAATAGTATAGCTAATAGGTACCTATTTTAGTCCAAGTTTCGCGAAACAGGGCCCTGCATTGCGCTAATCACTATTATAACAGTTCATAACACATTGAACTAGCTAAGCAAAGAATCAGTTCCGTTATCAGTCCAAGTATTCATAGTTAGTAGGTATAGGTAGGTATTTGGTTGTCACACATGCACAGTGCACACTGACCACAGCAGCAGCACTGAGACTGAGAGAGACAAGCGCCGAGCGCGCGAGCGACGCTACGGCACGCCCCTCTCCCCTGTCATGTTCCGCACCCCGTTCGTGCGAGCGAGACGCTGCACTAAGTTTATCGAATTCGCGAGTTTTCTAAAAGATTTTCGTATTTTTGATCTCATTTCTGTAATATTGCAGATATTTAAAGAAAGAAAGTATATATATAACAGTTTAGGATATCACAGATGTTTATAAGTGCATTTCATTTTAATCGAAGCTCTATAACGTGTGGGTGAACTAGCCGAACATGACACGTTTTTGGCGTTAAAAACACAGAATTTCAATTCGCTCTAATTTTGTTCTACTTTATTGTTTCTTACTGAAAACCGGCAACAAACATGCGTACGTGTCATCCGATACTGTATGCAAAATATTATTTCGATAGTCCTTCTCATTAAGTAATTACAACAAAACTACGTTTGTATGGGAATTCGCTGCTCCGGGTGGTCCTTAAGTAATGGAGCTGCAGGCTTTAATAAATAGAACGTAAGGTACAAGGTATTTAATTCAATATAATTATTTTTTTATTTCTACTATTAGTGAAAAATGCGCTTATATGTACGCACTTTTAAGACCTATCTATCTCACTATAGATAATGTGAAACACCTTCAAATCGACGTCAATAAGTTTTACTCGAAGTAATATACATACAGTATAAACAAATTACAATATTAAATAATTAAAAATAAAGTCTAATATTAAATAAACGAAAAAATAAAATAAACTACACTACAAATAAAACTAAAAAAAATAATCTAAAATTATAGCCGTCCGATGGGCTTAGTGTGTCGAGGACACTCGCTGCGTTCCCCCGTTGAAGGGCGAGGCTGACACTTCGAGCAAAATATAATTTAATAGGTGGTAGGCAGACTGATAGTGGTAATTTGTCCAGTCTGCTGGGGCGGGGAAGTATCCACCGTTCGTGCTGAAAAACCCAGTAAAGTGTATCCACACATTTCGGGATCAGGCTCGAATTGCCGTCATGCAGAGTCAAGCCGGCATAGTGTTAGGGACTGATATCAGTCATGAGTATCTGATTCCAGTTGCTAACATTCATGGATCTCGCTCCCCACTTACCATCAGGTGGGAGCAAGGTCACATGACGTGCTAGTACATAAAAAAAAAAAAAAATACTCTACTCGATGTCACCCATCGCCAAGCGGAAAACCCAAGCAAATATTAGGTAAACAGCAAAACAAATAGTAATTGTATAAGAGAATACGACAAATATATGTAAAATTATGGTAGAACACAAAAAAATAAATTTATAAGGCCCATCATGACAAGTTATTATTGTCTCCTGACCAGGAATTGAACCCGGTACCTCCGAGTCTATATCCACGGAGGTAATAATATAAGGAAACGGTCTAAAATGCTTTTAATTATCAGTCCTTATGTAAACTCAAGTAATGCGTCATTTATTACTGTCTAGGTAATTTTCGAAACTCGTGCGTCAATTTTGATTCGGGTTTTTGAAAAACTAGTTTAACAAGTTTTTTGAAACTTGATTTTGATTCTTTTTGTAAAGGAATGTGAGATTGAATTTGAAAAACATGACAGTTTTTTTTTTTTTTTGGTTCTCTTCTCCCGATGGATGATGAATGAGGTGAAAGGGAAGGCAAAGGGTCTAGCCCATACAGCCAAGTCTGACGTAATATATACTTCATTTCTATGAGTTAATGAGGTCATCATTAAATTCCAGATGCTGCAGAATTTGATGCTTTTCTTGGAGTCACTCGCGGCATTATAGCCCAAACACGCCGGGAAAATATGGGAGTCCACAGCGCGGGAAAATCGCAAAAAATAAACTGCAACTTGTGCCCCATATTTAAAGTACAATTTTTCGTTTTCCATAATTATTCACATTGTAGCACATTATTAAACAAAACAACACCACTTTTGACCAATAATATCCACAGTAAATTAATTTACAAAACTAAAACTTGCACTTGACATGTTCACGCAAAATGGCGTTTTTTCTTTTTTTGTATTGTTTTTTTTTAATATTTTAACTAGGTCTTATTTTTAATAGTATTTGCAAAGCGGTTAAGTCCATGGATTTAGTCTCGGAGGTACTGGGTTCGATTCGTGGTCAGGACACAATAATTTATTTGGGATATTTCTCGAGAGACATCGACAAGCTTGCTACTTGTCATAATGTGCCTATAGTAAAGTTGGCGAAAGGTGAATCCGCTTGTTTAAAAAAAGCCTGGTTTCTACAAACCCCGGGATGGATACGAAGAAGACAAATTTCTAAGCATTCCATGGATTCACCGTGCGGGTGCCGGGTCCATCGTGTGTGGGTAAGAGATGAGAAGAATGGTGTCTCGGGCTTGCGACCGACAATTGGCTGGTTTAAGAAAAGGAGGCCTCCTTTTTTTTCTATTGCGCGATAATACGCTCACCATCCACCATTCTACTTCTCTCCCTACCCAACCAAATACTGTATGATTCCGTTAATGCCGTCTTGGAAGCTCGTTCCATAAATGTATTGACGGCAGACCTGCTTAGGCCCAATTCTTTCAGTAAGTGATGCAAAGATTTTGCTGGAACTCCTCTTGCACCAACTTCCACTGCGTAAAGCTGAGTCTTGAACCCGTTCCTGATCATTTCTTCTGTGAGATCATAATATTTATTCGACTTCATGTTATGGTCTTTTGGAATATTTGATTCCCACGGAACGGTAAGTTCAATAAGGATAACTTTTTTCAAGTTCCGAGAAAACACTAAGATGTCTGGCCTATAGGCTGATACAGCTAGTTCATCTGGGATCCTATAATGGTGTTCAAATGTATCCATGAGAATTTTCCAGTCTGATGCGGCGCCAAGGATCGAGGTGGGCTTGCATTTAGTTTTCGTGTTTTGCCCTTCCTTTACAAATGTGGTCAAAGTTTTATTTGTAGTCAGTCCCTTTCTGGCTCTTGCAATAGAAAGACTTACTGCTTCACGGATAACACCTAGGAATGATACTTTATTTTTCTGTAAAAGTAGATAGATCTAAGACGATTAAGTGGACGTAGATTACAAATTAGTTATTTTAGTTCGAGTTCAAATCCATATTTTTAGCGTGTTAAGAAAAGCGATCTTTTAACTGAGCCACCACCGCTCTCAATAATATTTATTGTAGACCCTTAGTTTATTTTGTAATAGTTTTAATTTCATACGTATTTTTAATTTAGTTTTATTTATATTCTTCCTTCTTATAGAATAATATTCAGAAGATTGGTAGGCTCACATTACTTAAACAGCTCCCTACAGCGTGTATAAGTGGATATTGTATGTAGTATAGTTATGTATATATGTATGTATGTAAGTACTATTAGTATGTAGTATATATATTATTGATATATATAGTTATTATTTAATAATGATCAGTCTTAAATACGTCTTCGCACCTACTCCCCGATCTAAATTATACTTTTTATTGTCCTAAAGGTTGGCTGTCAGAGAATGTCTAGCGACATTAAGCCCGCCCCTTGTACATAGTGCAATAAAGTTTTAAATAAATAACTATAAGGGAGCTGCCACTAAAACTGTTTAAATTAAGAGTCAAACAAATGCTGGTTAATAAATGTATATATTCGATAAAATAATACCTAGACATTAAGCTCGACAAAGTAATGTGACTAAATAAATATTTGTTTGCTAGAAATAGCGAAGCGTGTGTTAAAATTACAAATAATAATTTACACCCCTGTACCTACCATGTTTATGACAAATTAATTATTTATAATTAGTTTTTGATATATATAATATATATTTTATCAAATTAAAATTACAAGTAGTAATTAGTAGTAAATGTATTTAATATGTGTATAATAATATATAATAAGCTTCCTGACGAAATACAATTATTGCAGGGCCCTAAATTCAAATTACAACTGACGAAATGGCTACTGGGCCATAGATTTTATAGTGTAAAAGAGTATCTTGAGTGCAACACAGGTTAATTATTATTGTTTTTTGTTTTAATGTAGTTGTGATTATGATATTAGTATGTAAGTAAAGATTTGCACGCCTGCTTGCAGGTAGAATATATCGTCATGATCGTAGAACAGTGACGGATCTGCTATATTTAAAATTTTCATGGCGGCCATTCAACTGTCATTTCGACTGTTTTTTTTGTCACTTTTTAAGTCTCATAATAAGTGCAAACCTTCTAGATTTCATTTTGGAACCCTTTCTAATATTTGCACTATAAATTACAGACCACAAACAATATAAAACTATATATAAATATATATGCAAAATTGTGGGTATTTTTTTAAATCCGACACTGTTCTACGATCATGACGATATGTGAGTAGACCTGACTAAAGTTTTGTGACCACTGTACTGTATTTATTGCAAATAAACGATATTTCATTTCTCAAACAATTTGTATCAACGGAACCCTATTTCTGAGTGAATCACGAAATTCTCTTGGGTTTTCTGATAATTAACTTAAAGTATTGTTAGCGAGGGACTTACCTTGTCACGTTATATTTGGCAGTATAACGTGGCTTTGATTTTTATTCTATTTGAAAATTTAGTTTTATCTATTCAGTTCTATTTCTTAGGATGAATGGGTAAACAACCAAGTAGGTACTCATAATATCACTACATATTATTATTATTTTATAATAGAATAATAATTGTTTCTTGAGGAAGTTTTAAGTATATAATGCAACCACCCCTTTCCAGAAACCACGCTTATAAAGAAGCGGATTCACATCTAGCCAACTTTACTATAGGCCAATCATGACAAGTGGCAAGCTTGTCGATGTCTCCAGCGTACCAAACTCGAGAAATATCACAAATAAATTAAATAATAATTAAATGTATTTACATTAATCAATATTTTTGTGTCCCGACCAGGAATCGAACCAGGTACCTCCGAGTCTATATCCAGGGATTTAACCGCTAGACCACGGAGGTAGTTTCCCTATTCCCAAAACCTTATTTCCCAGAAAGTTGATAAGACTACATTTCTCAAAGTTACACTAAGACTTGAAAGATCTTTGAATATATTGGATTGTGCGAGCGAGACGGATGCAAAAGCAAAAAACCCTCTTAAAATTTAATTAAAAGAGATAATAATAATAATAATTTTATTGAATAAGAACAACAGTTCCATAATGATACTTACGTTAATACAGTACTTAAGGCTATTTGTTAGTTGTCCTTTGTACAACTATCAAATAGCCTTAAGTACTGTATTAACGTATTAAACTAGACTATCTAAGTCCACACCAAGCTACTTGTGTTATGTATTATTCTAGGTTATAATAAATTACAATTAAAAATATTATTGTTTACAAATAATAATTAGTTAAATAAAATAAATTACTGCCCCCGTGGTCAAGCGGTTAAGTCCGTGGATCCGTGGATTTAGAATCGGAGGTACCGGGTTCGATTCCTGGTCGGAACACAAAAATATTTATTAATGTAAATAAATACATTTAATTATTATTTAATTTATTTGTGTTACTTCTCGAGTTTGGTACGCTGGAGACATCGACGAGCTTGCCACTTGTCATGATTGGCCTATAGTAAAGTTGGCTAAAGTTAAGGTCGTGATGATACTTTACTAAATAAATAAAAATAAATATATATATTATGTGTATAAATATTTTATGTACTTCTAGATCAAGTTATGATACCAACATAAAAAGTAGGTAAAGGTATGTATGGTTGCTATTTACATACAAAAAAATACTATCAGTTTTTGCTTCTGATAGTAGATCTGACATCCGAAATCACAGTAGCGGATAACTAGCGTCATTGACACACTTTACGTGACGTAACCCGCTTGTCATCGGGTTATGTTTAGAGGTCATTGGCCAAGATTGACACTGTAAGCCTGGGTTGAACCAAAACAAAGTCTATGTAATTCAAATTCAAATTCAAAATATTTATTTCCATATGGTTCACATGTAACACTCGGATATTGTCAATTTTTTACAATATTATTAAAATAATAAATAAAAAGATTAAATTAAATTATGGATAGACCGAAATAAGTAAGTGACATTGCTGCCATAAGCAAGTACTGTAGCTTAACCTAAATTCGAGGCATTATAGCCGTGTCAACTTATAATCTAAATAATTATAACATAATGTATAATTATAATGAAATTTAATTAATTTCGTGGCTGTACAGTGGCCGAGTCAAATTGTTACGATTAAAGAATAATTATTTCAATTATATTTCCGATTATGATTATTAAAATATAAAATAATAATTATTTTGTGCCGTTTGCCGTAGAGACGATGGGCACTTTGGTCTGAGGACGCTAAATCGTTAATACGCGACATACGCGTTGCCATCCGAGCGTCAACAGGTGATCCTTTAAGTAGGGAATATGTTATTCAGAGGATCAGTGTTGCCATCCAACGAGGTAACGTCGCCGGAGTCCTCGGAACATTGGGTTCATCTTCTCCTGGATTCGATGACATGTAGATTATAATCAAGATATTTGTAAGTATTTAGTTTTTTGTATTATTGATGTTACTTTTTGACAGATGTCATTATAGTACTTTATAGTTTATATTATATTTGTTTACAATTTGTATATTATTTGTTATTTTTATTCGAAGTAAGATACACAAATACAAATAATAAATATAAATTAAAAGCTACCTAAATAATAAAATTAAAAATAAACTAAACAAAACCTTAAATAAAATAAACTAAAAGATAAACCTAATTATTATAAAAACTAAATACTTACAAATATCTTTACATTAATACTTTATATTAATTAGGTTTATCTTTTAGTTTATTTCATTTGAGGTTTTGTTTAGTTTATTTTTAATTTTTTATTTAGGTAGCTTTTAATTTATATTTATTGTTTGTATTTGTGTATCTTACTTCGAATAAAAACATTTATATAATAATTATAGATCACTTAAATAAAAATAATCAAATTAAATAACTGTAAATCTAATTAAAAAAAACGACAATAAAAAAATGCTCTTGAGGACATCACCCCATGGTTTTTTAGTTTCTTACAAATATTTAAAGCTATAATGGTTCAGACAGACAGCGGAGTCATCCAGGCCCGGATGTTCAATGGGCCTGGGTTGGGGATGGGATAAACTCCCGTTTTCCCCAGCAGGATCTCGGTGGCTAACTACCCGCCGGTGATTCAACGCACCTTTGTTGCTGGGCGCTGTTCCTACCACAACACCGCCCTTGTGGCTCACGAATCTAGTCTCCTAGATTTGTCTACTTTAGTTCTTCTCCAAGAGCGCCTCCCTAGGTAGTGGCCTCCCCTCCGGGGGCCGTGCGAAAGTAGGAGCGATATCCTGAAGATGCTTGTAGGATCCGTTGTCAGCCCGGTAAAACATACGTTTAGCTAGGCCGACAACAAATGCTTCGATAGTAGGCATCTCCAGATCTCGCGCAATTACAGAATTTCGCACGAACCACGGCGCTCTGGATACCACCCTGAGCGATATGTTCTGCTGACTCTGGATCTTCTATAATGGTTACCAAGTATGAATGTTTTTTCAGAATAATTTACATAAAGTTCTCAATCTCTATGTGGTTTCATCCTTCATAAGGATTAGAGATATTATGTTAAACTTTTTAGTCAATTATAAAAACATGGTACATTCCTTCTTTTCATATTTAACTTTAATCGTTACATTTACAAATCAAATCAAATCAAAATATTTTATTTCCTTTGGTTCGCTTGAAACAACTTGGATACAGTCAGAACTAATAAAATCAATACAATTATTATCATATGTACTAAACAAAGTGGTAATAATAGTTGGACCGTAAACAGGCAATAATCCATATTTATGTATGTTAGGCACAACATTACTGCTACAAGCAAGTAAAACTAACTAGCTTAGAAACTACTTAAATAAGATCGTGGCTGTAAAGAGGCCGTGTCAGTTTACATTCTTAATACTTAATAATTATAATTTACAGATATTACATACAGATGTCAGATAATTAATAAAATTATAATAAAAAACAAATAAAAAATATAAATACATTCCATTTTGGTGCAAACCAGGCTAAGAGGAGAAGAGAGATGGAGAAGCCAAACTTCTGGGTCAAATTACAACATTTTTAGGTGCAATGAATGAAATATTAGTAGGATAAATTCGGTCTGCCAGGGCCTCTTTTACCCACAATTTTGGCATTGTATATCTGGTTCGTCAATCTTTCTTCAATCATTCTTTCAACATGCCCGAACCATTGTAGCATGCCTGTTCCTTATTTTTGTCCTTATGTTTTTTTATGCCAATCTTAATTCTAATCGTATTTCTATCTGCGTATTCTGACATATCCATATACAATTTTAATAAAAGTGAACAGTACTTTACATCACGACCGTATCTATTTCGGGGTGGTCAGAAACCACGCTTAAAGAAGCAGATTTACTTTACTATAGGCCCATCATGACAAGTGTCAAGCTCATCGATGTTCGTCGAAATTGCAAGCGTATCAAACTCGAAAAATATCACAAATACATTATTTTGTACCCACCAGGAATCGAACAGTCTAATTCCGTAGACTTAACCGCTAGACCACAGAGGTAGTGTAATATGATATATTATGAAAGTTTGCCAGTCAAACGTCGTTGATGTCGATTATACGACCTATTTACTTATACTTAAAAGCAATAATAATTTTGATTGACACAACAACACATCATTACCATAATAATACTATGAGTGATACCATGTGTCATATTATTTACTCTATATACAATATCAGTTATAATTATATTATTTTTGGACATATATGAAAACTAGACATGCCAATTTTTCACTTGAACTTATCAGCCTATGTATGTATGTTTATTCCTTTGTGGCACACTGGAGACCAAACGCGTAGGCCGATTTTGACGATTTTCACGTCAATCAATTCGTCTTAATCACACGGGTGTTACTGAAGATATGGCATTAATTAAATTCCAGTAAGGCGACAAACAGATGCTATATTATGGAAAAGAAAAAAAAAGAAAGTCGATAAACTTTAATGAGAAGGTTTTTTATTTTTTTTGGGCGGCGATTCGCCTAATCGCCTAACGATAAGACCCCACCCTGTAGGGCCACCGCGGGAGGTCGCATGCCCAAATCACCGTGAGGCCTCCTAAGGAGACCCCAAGGCGCCTTCGGACTATAACCGTCTGTCTTTTACTGTAGGCCCTGCGTGCCTTTACAGCTAAGTCTGAGTCGTGGCTACGGAGTGAAGGCACTCGTTCGCCGCGTTGATGCGAAGCAAAAGTCTACTCGACGGCAGCAGACCCAACCTGAGGGGTAGGGGTCTGCGGTGGAGCCATCGAGGGGGAAATGGGGGACGAAGACAGCGGCGGCTGGATCGGCGACTGGAACGGTGGTGATAGGGGTCAGGGTGTCCTTAGGTTGGCGGCCAAAGGACTTGGCGGAGGATTCAATCAGTAGATTGAGCCTCTTCGTGAGCGGGGGTTATTGAGTGAGGTATCAGCGTTGCCAGTTTTATTTTTTGCCAAATCGGGACTTTGGAACTTTTTGTGTGAAAACAGCGTAATTCTTTCGTCGAAAGCGGGACATAGTAAAAAAACGTATATAATCAGAAGTTCCACTTTCACTCCTCTCTCTCCCGCGCTCTTATCTTCATTACGCGTCGGGCGGGCGGCCAGTACACACTTGTTTGTGCCAACCGCCCACGCTTACACAGGACGCTTCGCGCACGTTCGGGTTATCCCCGAAAAGCGGGACTGAGCCTGACCCGCACGGGACATTTAATTTTATTTAAAAATCGGGACGTCTGGCAACACTGTGGGGTAACGTCGAATAGGTATTTGAAGATTTCTCTTATATTATTTAGGATCTATAACAAAATGAAGAATTAGAATAAGTAGGCTGCGAACTATTAAAGCCATGAAAATCGAGTTAAAATAGTTTACGTCTGTGAAATAACAATAATGCTATTTAAATTAATACTGACGGTTCAGTGTATTGTTAAATTACACTTGTGGGTGGTCGTATTAACCGTGCAATTGATATGCTCAGCGTATTAATGATTGTTAGTTTCAATTATCTTTGGTTTCATGTAGTGTTCCCCAATCTTGGTCTTGCAGTCTGACTAACGCCTAGTCTTTGTATTGGCAAGAGTTTTGCAAATGTTGTGGAACAAGTAGATGACCTACGTTTTTGTATTTAAATCCTAAGTCTCTATGACAGAAGGTTGTCATAGAGACGTCTATCATTGAGTCAATGTGTAGCTATTTTGGAAAATGTTTGCGGCATTAAATCCCACCATTGTCTTTGTACATTGAAATGTTAAATAAATAAAAAATGACATAAAAGAAGGTTCGTATTCTGTCGTTTATATTTTTGAAAAAAAAAAGAAAAAAAGGTTAGTTGATAGAAAATGTACATATTTATAGCATTAAGCTCGCCTTTGTATCCACACTATTTTTGTTTTTTTACAATAAATAATTTATTGTTATTATTTTCGTTGAATCGAGCGTGGCGAGAGTAGACGACATTGTCCAGAAATATACCCTGGGAGCAAAGAAATAAGTAAAAAAAAAGTGGTAACAAACGTTGCCGCGAACTCGGGAAGTCGTGGGTTTGATTCCCACCGGGGGCAAGTTATACATTGTATAATTTGTCTCGGTCTGGGTGTTTATTATGTATAATATGTATATATTTACAAAAAAAAAAAAGTATAATAAGTAGTTTATCAACCATCTAGTTTCCGTAACACAAGCCTCGTAGCTTACCACGGAAATTAGATGGCGCTGTGTGACCTGTCTGGAAATATTTATTTATTATAAATGTTCTTCCAATTTTTTGAACAAATAAACTTTTTTTTTATTTACTGGAAGCTTTTCGCATTGTATAAGTAACAAGATGGGACAAAAAGCCAAACGGTAAGAGAGTTAAAACTAGGACAATTATTGTCAGAATTAATTAGTCTATGATAGTGAATTGCTGGTTATGGTCGTGTTCGAAGTGCACTTACAAATTGATTTTGTTGTTTCACTGACAATACGCCGACCTGCGTGCTACGGAAGTGTAAAACACGTTCTTCTTCGATGCATTCTATGGATTCACCGTGCGGGTCCATCGTGTGTGGGTAAGAGATGAGAAGAATGGTGTCTCGGGCTTGCGACCGACAGCCAATAAGCCTCCTTTTTTATTTTATTGCGCAACAAGACGATCACCATTCTACGCCTCTCTCTGCCTAACCAAATACTAAATGATTCCGTTGATGCCATCTTGGAAGCTCTTTAAAGAAACATCTACCTTGTCCTTCGTCTTAAAAGAAGAAGAACAAAGTAGATAGCATAAAAAATAATGTAACTTTTTGTCTATCGCTCTATACAACTGTTAATTTATTAAATTATCAAATCTGTTCAAATTAAGAGTCAAACAAATGCTGGTTAATAAATGTTTTTATTCGACAAAAGAATACACTAAGCTCGACAAAGTCATGTGACTAAATAAATATTTGTATGCTAGAAATAGCGAAGCATGTGATATAATTACATATTATAATTTACATCTCTGTACCTACCATGTTTCTGACAAATAAATTATTTCATTTCATTTTCGTTTCGTTTCATTTTATTTCTATCTTATGTTTGAGGTCTTTAAATGGAGGTCTAGGAAGTGTAGTTCTAGGTGATATGATGAAGATATCACTTTAAAAAAAGAAGCGACCCTGAAATACAGCTAAAAAGTTAATCATTTTTGGGAAGCGCTTTAGGTTTGTGTTTCAAAGTAAAAGCGATTGAGAAGTTATTGTGAAGTTCCAAGTCGATCGGGAATTCCCTGGAGTCCTGTTTTCGGATCCGCCAACAGATTCAAACTTTTTACTACAAATATGAACTCTAAAAAGAGAACATTGTATATAATAATAATATTAAAATTCTTTATTGCACACAAAATATACAATATAAAGTGTTGTACATAGGCAAGCATAATACCATGAAAGTACCTCTACCAGCTAACCTTTGGGAGAGTGAGAGATTAATATTATGGGTGCAGAGTGTGAAAATAGCAACAATATAGTAAAAACCAGAATTAAAATATGTAAATAAATACAATATATACATTTATAATACTATAATACCTAACAGAAAAATAATAATACATAATTAAGATAAATACATAAATAATTATATAGGTACTAATAATATGTCAGGTGATTAGGATTCGTTTTGCTTTTTAAGGAAATAAGAGAGAAGAAGTTTTTTGAATATATTTAAAAACGGTGCCTGTCTGATAAACAATGGTAGCCTGTTTCATTTACGAGCTGCAGACATGGTGAGAGAATCTGAATATCTGCTAGAAGAGTGAAGAGGGATAGAAATACGCAAAAGGGTAGGTATGAAAGGTACATAGGTACAAAAATAAGAAAAGGCATGCTCCGATGGCTCGGGCATGTTGAAAGGATGAATGAAAAGAGATTGACGAACCAGATATATAATGCGAAAGTTGTGGGTAAAAGAGGCCCTGGCAGACCAAGACTCACATATTACGACCAAATTAATAAAACAATAGCTGAAGGTGCGTTGAAAAGCCATCGAAACAAAAGGGCATGTATGAAGAGGTTGATGAATGTTGAAGAAGCGAAAGAGGTATGTCGTGACCGTGACAAGTGGCGCTCAATTGTCTCTGCCTACCCCGCAAGGGATTTGGCGTGAAGAAATGTATGTATGTTTGTATGTATATTAAATTCAGCAAACCAAAGGAACAAATGTAAACTTACCTTACCTTGAATAAACTTACCTTGTTAAGATGGTTTAAAAGATTCAAAGATTTTTAAAGTGAGAACTTTATTGCGCGCGCTTGGTTGGGGACCTATTTCGTTGAACGTACGTCCGTACGCCAGAACAGCGCTCAATGGGACACAGCGCAGCGGGGAAGGGAAAGAGGGGTGGATAGCCGCGCGCATATAGCCGCTGCCTCTCTCACTCTCTCCCGCTCCTTATTGAATGAAAAGGGGCGAATAGGCGCGCGCCGCGTGTATAGCCGATGCCTCTCTCACTCTCTCCTGCTCCTTTTTTCTCTTTCTTTCTTTACGCGTCTGAAACTATGCGCAGCCACGCGCATTCATTTAATATCCATATTCCTACTAACTATGAAATCATAAACCTGCAAGTTTAGTTCTCACGTAATATTGTATAATTTTATTTATGTATGTATGTATTGTTATTTATTTGTATTTAGAATTATTAAATATATTTATAGTTGTCTATGTTTTATATTAGTATTAGATTTAGTTTTAGTTGGATTTTTAATCAACTTCTTTTCCTGTTTAAATATTTGCTCCTACCTCCCACATACAATGTTCGTAATGTCCCTAAGGTTGACCGAGTAAGAATGTCTAGGTGGCATTGGGTCCGCCTTTGTACATAGTGCAAAAAGTTTTAAATAAATAAATAAATGGACCCCGTGAGGTCATCCAGCAGCTATTTTGCAACTGTAGCGTTTTATTTACTGCGTGGAATTTATTAGAGAGGAAATATTTTTATATTAATAGTAATAATAAATTCTTTATTGTACAAAACCAAAACAAGTGCAGGTACATAGGCGAGCTTAATGCCGTAAATGCATTTTCTATCAACTAACCTTTGTGACTGAGATATGTAATAAGCGGGTGCAGAATCTTACGAAGAAAATAGATAGTTGAAATTATTTATTACTATATAAAACACAAATTAATTACATACATATAAGAACTATACTTATACATAAATAAATAAATGTCATACGTAAACAAATAAATATATACCTATATATAAAATACATATATTCATATATATAATAAGTGAGTTATGGCGAATTATTCTGTTTATGAAGTAAGTATTTGTATAACTTAACTTTAAATATTTTAAGAGATGGTGCTTGTCTGATAATTAAAGGAAGTCTGTTCCACTGGCGAGCTACGGATACAGTAAAGGAATCTGAATATCTGCTGGAAGAGTGGGGAGGGATTTTAAATAGGTTATTATGGGAAGAACGAAGTGAAAGGCTGTGAGAGTCACATAGGAATTGGAAACGATCTTTTAGGTAAGGGGGTGCATTGGGATTATAAAGAATACTGTAAAGAAACGTAAAACTATGTACAGAACTGCGATTTCGGATATTAAGCCATTTTAACTCTTTATTATAATCTAGAATAAATATAAAGTATTATTATTAAAAATATATATATATTCAGTAATTAAATCTTAAGTTACGGTGCAGAGAAGTTTTCCTAAAAATATCGCAACTCATACTGAGCCTAATCAAGTAGGTAGCAAGAGGTCGACGATCGCACGAACGTTGACTTACGAAATAATTTCTTTCACTACTTTGTCTCTCGACTGTGGTGGGCGAGACCAATTAATAATAACACTTTTTTATTTCAACTATAGGTTTTACTAATGATACCTAAAGCCTAAAAAAATATTAGCTTTTTTGACTATTGAATTGACAGGTATTTGTTTACATATTATTCGCTGAATATCCTATAGTGTATTACTAAAACAGTTGCCATCCAGTCTATTTCTCTCCAGGTTTGAACGTTGAGAACAAATAAAAACGAACAATCTTGTATTCTTAGTGCATACAATTCCATTCTGTATCACTTAACGACTTTGACAATAACTGTCAAATTGATACTGTCTAAATGTCCTAAAGGTTTGGCTGTTAGAGAATGTCTAACGGCATTAAGTCCGCCTTTGTACAAAGTGCAATTAAGTTTTTTAAATAAAATAAAACAAGTTCAGTGTCGTGCGGTTCAATATAAAACGATACAAGAATCTGGAAGTTGTAGTTTATGATAGCTAGGTCATTTGGAAACTTAAGGAAATGCCAGGTAATTTAGCTAAATAAATAAAATTAATTATAACGGTAATTCACAGTCACATGACAAATAATGAGAGGATAAATCTAATCTTATCGCGTTGCTAATAATAATAAACACATCCCAAATTATACTAATTATATTTGAATTATAAGATAAAATTTTACTTTCACAACCTTGGATATAAGTCGAGGCAAGAACTCAAACGGTATGAGAATTGAAACTTGGACAATCGTCTCAGAATTTATTAGTCTATGACAGTGCATTGCAGATTACGTTCGTCTTCGACGTGCATTTTCAAATTGATTTTGTTGTTTTACTAACATGCATGCTGCGGAAAGTGTAAATCACGTTATTCTTCAACAAAAGAATGTATTATTTATTTATTTTATTTATTTAAAAACTTTTTGCACTATGTACAAAGGTATAGAACATTCTTACTCGGTCAACCTTAGGGACATTACGAACATGGTATGTGGGAGGTAGGTGCAAATATTTAAACAGGAAAATAGATAATTAAAATTCTACTAACTCTAATACTAATATAAAACATAAATATATATAATAATACTAAATTCAAATAAAAACAAATACCTACATACATACAATATTACTTACAGTTGTTAGGAACTATTCAAGAAGTGTGTGAAGACCATTCTTTTAAATAGCATTCTGTTGTCGAATATCTAAGGGCAGGTTGGCGAGGGTCTTATGTAAAGTTTTAATGACAGTTTATTAACAATTTCACAAGTTAGTATTAGTTGGGATCGACGGCTTAACTTGTTTTACAAGAGTAAAAAAAAGTTAAGTATCATCACGACCGTTTCCCTTCCGGGGTGGTCAGAAACCACGCTTATGAATAAGCAGATTCACATTTAGCCAACTTTACTATAGACCAATCATGACAAGTGACAAGCTCGTCGATGTCTCCAGCGTATCAAACTCGAGAAATGTCACAAATAAATTAAATACTAATTAAATTAATTTAAATTATTAAATATTTTTGTGTCCTGGGTGAGTTAACTGAGTGAGTTAACTTGTTCTCTGAAGCGCGGAAACGGTGGTATTGCAAATCTATGACAAATGTACGTAAGAAAAGTGTATTGGTCATTGTCATGCCGGGGTTATTACATCAGAGTTCACATCACTGCTTTAAATTATACATACAAATCAAAAATAATAAGTAAGGACATGCGTGAAGTTCAACTAGTTGGATTAAAACTCGTTAAAAATACCTCTAGGGTTATCTATATCTACAGAATATTGGCCTAGGGTTTTTGTTTGGAGGCACCTTGCACAAAGTCTGAAATCCATTGCCCGTGTGCGCTGGGATGCGTAAATACAGGAATGTTCATTCGAGTGCAAATACATTGCTATTTGTCCTAGCACGTTGACATTCAGACGTGTCAGACATAGGGCTGCCACCCCTCCGGGTTAGCTCCGAAGTGTATTGGTATTAAAAGTGCATAGTATAATATAGTATAATCCGTGGTCTAGCTGTTAACTCCGTGGATTTATGATAAGACCTGGAGGTACCGGGTTCGATTTCTGGTCGGGACACTTTTTTTTTTCATTCATTACAGCCTCTAGTACACAGCGTCTTAGACCTCCACTACTGGAGATGGTCCTTTCAGAACTGGAGAATTTGGCCTACACTCGCCACGCTGGCCAGACGGCTTGGCGAGGATATGGTGTCAATTTTTTATGACAATTTATTAACGATTCCACAAGTTGGCATTAGTGGAACCGGGACCGACGGCTTGACGTGCTCTCCGAGGCACGGGCACTGTGGTGTTGTAAATCTATGACAAATGTACGTAAGAAAAGTGTATTTCTCATTGGTACATGCCGGGTGGGTTTGAACCGACCTTTGTAGGATTTAAGGTACGCGTTTTTACAACCGAGCCTTACACTATAATATTTATAAATTTTAATAAATAAATAAAATTATTATTTAATTAATTTATTTATTAAAATTTATAAATATTTAATTTATTTGTATTATTTCCCGAGTTTGTTACGCTAGAGACATCGACAAGCTTGCCACTTGTCATAATTGGCCTATAGTAAAGTTGGCTAAATGTGAATCCGCTTGTTTATAAGCGTGGTTTCTTTTTCTGGTTTCGTGGAATACTTTACTTTTTTACTTTAAGACAACCTGTTTGCTTTTAGCATCTGCCTTGGGTAACCCATCACTGCTGCTTTTGTTAGCATAAACTGGCCTATATTTTTGTCGTAGGCAGCCGCTCGTGAAGATACGAGCAGCTCTGAAGTCGAAGAAAAACTTAAAAAACTCTTCCATTATTACAAGTTTCGCGATCATTACTTATCATGAATATTTTATATAGGTCCGACCATTGACTTATATGTGTTATAATTAACTCATTATTACAGCCCTAGACCTCCACTGTATGAGCCTTGCAGAAATTTCTGTCCTACACAGTATGCTTGGTCCAAAGGTCGATCAGCGAGCTATGGAGAGATCTATGCTTGGTATTTCTCAGAAGAATTGAATAATTAGAAACGTTTATATTTTGTCAGTTAACCAAATTTAGCAGAACCTAGAAGAGATGGGCCTTCTAGATTTTTTGGGAGAATTTGGCCTACAGTCGTCACGCTGGCCAGACGGATTGGCGAGGTTCTAATGTCAATTTTACTGACAAATTATTAACGATTCAATAAGTTGATATTAGTGGAACTGGGATCGACGGTTTAACGTGCTCCTCTAGACACGGAAACGGTGGTTTATATAGACCGCCTCCGTGGTCTAGTGGTAACAAACGTTGCCGTGAACTCGGGAGGTCTTGGGTTCGATTCCCACCGGGGGCAAGTTGTACATTGTATAATTTGTCTCGGTCTGGGTGTTTATATGTATAATATGTATATATTTACAAAAAAAAAGTATAATATGTAGTTTATCAACCATCTAGTTTCCGTAACACAAGCCTCGTAGCTTACCACGGAAACTAGATGGCGCTGTGTGACCTGTCTGGAAATATTTATTATTATTATTTATTATATAGTCTGTGTTATAAATCTATGTCAAATGTATGTAAGAAAATTGTATACTAGAGAAACTAATTTTGTAGCGGATCTATTTCTTAATGATAACTTCTAGAATGTGTATTTGTCTATTTTAATTAGTAAAGTATTATCACGACCATTTCCCTTTCGGGGTAGTCAGAAATCACGCTTATAAATAAGCGGATTCACATTTAGCCAACTTTACTATAGGCCAATCATGACAAGTGGCAAGCTCGTCGATGTTTCCAGCGTATCAAACTCGAGAAATATCACAAATAATGAAAATATTAATTAAATGTTTTATTTACATTAATAAATATTATTGTCTCCCGACCAGGAATCGAACCCGGTACCTCCGAGTTCAAATTCACGAACCGCTAGACCACGAAGGCAGTATACTTATTAAAAAAACAAAAAAAAAATAATGAAAATTTTATGAAAATAAAATTACACGAGGTACTTTTGTCGAAGAAGAACGTGTTTTACAATTCCGTAGCACGAAGATCAGCATATTGTCCGTAAAACAACAAAATAATCAATTAGAAAGTGCACGTAGACCAGGCCATAACCGGCAATGACTTGGTCTAGTTTTCGATTCTCATAACGTTTGGTTTCATGCCCTGTCTTGTTACATTTTTAATGGTTACATCACTGGTCGTTTTATATTAATCAACAAGTGCTATGTCTGATTGTACTTTATGATTATTGCGAAATGCATGCATAATGCATATCATATAGAGTCCCGTGGCCCGTAAACAATTAATAGGTAGACTCAGAAATAAGTCTTGGCTCATTAGACAATATAATCGCCTAAGATATAGAAAACGTAACATATATTTCAACTTATATACCTTTATATATGAATTATAATATCATACTAATATACAAACATAAAACTTACTAATGTGGTTTAGAAGGAAAATTATAAATATTCAAAATCAATCAATCAAAATCAAAATAATTTATTTCCATTGGTTCTCTCGAAACAACTTGGATACAGTCAGAACTAATAAAATCAATACATTTTTCACAACATGTACTAATCAAAGTGGTAATATTGGTTGGACCGTAAACAGGCAATAATCCATATTTATGTATGCTATGCACAACATTATTGCTATAAGTAAGTAAAACTAACTTAGAAACTACTTAAATAAGATCGTGGCTGTAAAGAGGCCGTGTCAGTTTATATTCTAAATACTTAATAATTATTATGTATAGAACAAAATAATAATAATAATAATAATAAAAAAATAAAAAAAGACGTCATCTTATAATCTAAATACTAATAATGATATGTCAATTAAACATAAAGTCATAGCTGTAAATGGGCCGTGTCATCTTATATTCTAATAGCATTAATGTTAATTAATATTCGTGGCTGTAAAATGGCCGTGTCACCTTACAATCTAAATAAAACATTCCATGTCAAAGTAAACTTAAATTTAAATTCGTGGCTGTAAAAGGGCCGTGTCAATTAAAAATAAATAAATATAAAATTAAATAATTTAAATTTAAATATTAAGATTTATTATTAATTTATCATTAATTTATAAAATTTGGCCGAGTACTTCTATGCAATGGTATCTTTCATTGCATCTTGTAGCTCATAATAACTTTTGTTTATGAGAACATTTTTTAGTGATGTTTTAAATTTTTCATATTCTAAATTTGTTACATCTGCCGATAATTTATTA
This sequence comes from Tinea semifulvella, assembly GCA_910589645.1. Taxonomy (NCBI): domain Eukaryota; kingdom Metazoa; phylum Arthropoda; class Insecta; order Lepidoptera; family Tineidae; genus Tinea; species Tinea semifulvella. The sequence continues at coordinate 7,384,712 of OU342604.1, forward strand.
TATAGCTATATACCATTGCATAGAAAACTCTTTGTCGATTTCGTCAGACGAGCTTTGGGGTATTTAATTTGATTATTTGACCTTGTCTTACTTGCATTTCTAGGGAGGTCTTTTTCATTTTGTTTTATGTAAAGCAAACATTGACACAATAAACATTGTTTTTATTTCGAAATTTATGACTAGGTTGTGTAGGTATATTATTATATTACGAATTTACATAGATATTAAAGATAAATACTTCAAAAAACTATAGACTGAAAAGTGATGTAGAAATGGAGAGATTCATAATGTAATCCGAGAATGATAGCGATGAATCTAGTCATGACAGTGAATTTAATGAATCAAATTATAGTTATTTGGGATAAGAGAGTTAAATCATAATAATCATAATTATTGTAATAAATTCACATCAAGTTGTTTTAATATCTGTTTAATTGTATATTATAATTTTGTATTACCCGGCATGGGTTTTAGTAGAGGTAACATTTGGTAGCTGGTTGAGATTCGTAATTACCACAAACAACTAAGGCTAAGTTACATGAAAATGAAGTCTTTATAAATGTAATGATTAATGTTAAAAATGGTAACGTATTTATAGGTTTTATTTTGAAGGTCAGCTGACGTACAATCAACACACGTACATAAACTTAATTTTCGTGCAACTCAGGCTAAGTATCTAATGGCACTTCTTCAATTCGAGTTAATATTAAAATATTTAGAACTCACGTCTTAATGTAGCTTTCACACAATTGGATATATATAAAAGTGATTTTAAGTTTACATTTGAAGTAGAAGGATATTATGTTGGTTGTACTCGTATGTAGGGAAATAAAAAACATCCCGTTAGGATCATTTTAAAATGCTACACAAGCGCCACGGTCGCGGCTGTCAGACTTGAATGGTGGACTCTACTACAAAGATCTGAATTAAGCCAAGCTATTGCACTATTGACTAAGCTGAAATGCATATAGATCTGCAAATCGCCCGCGTACAAATGGTAGTAACATTAAAGTAAAGATGTGGTGGCATTTATAAAAATTCAATATAATAAAGGAGAAAGGACGCCACCCTGTGGGACGCCCGTATCTAAGTACCACCTGCTGCTGGTGGCCGTGGAGATATTGAGTGAACCAGGCCAGTATCTCTAGCGATATACTCAGATGAGACAACCTAGGGATTAGAAAATCAGGATCTACAGTGTTAAATGCGATTATGGTCGTAAATATATGTACTTTAAAGATTCTGTTCGACGCAGTCGCTAACCAATTATTTGCTACTTTAGAATTAATTCGCGTCGCGTCTAATTACACTAATCTCGTTGTGGTCGATTAAGAAAATACCTAATAAAGTACCTAATCGCCTTTTCGACCTATCGCCCTTGCTCCGGGATCCGGCTAACGACCGTGACTTGGCTTTTTTTAGATACTTTTTGAACATAATTTATTAACAGTAGGTAATAATTGTTTTTATATTCTATAATTTTAACAGTAATATGTTTCTAATTTTCTTCTTCTTTTTATATTGGTGAATGCTGTGACACCTAATTGGTACATAATATTAGATAAGTTATAATTATACTATGTTATGTGAGTGATAATGTATGTACTGCTGTGTGTACTATATAAATAAATATACTTGTTGGTTTTGATGCGTATACATCAAACTAAAGTGGTTGTCACTGGTCAGAACATGTAGCCGTATTTCTTAGACGAATCTCAGGTTTTCGTATTTTCGCAAAGTTGTTGCGACCAATCTGAGAAAAGAGTTTTTTTTTATAACTATTACTTCATGTGACCTTGCGCCCACCTGATAGTATGTGGCGAGGTATATAGGTATATAGGTATGTAAGGAATCAGACACTCATGACTAGCATCAGTTTCTAACACTATGCCGGCTTGACTGGGCATGATGGCAATTCCAGCCTGATTACGAAACGTCTAGATACACTTTACTGGGTTTATTGGAACCATATATGTTACCACTATCAGTCCGCCTACCACCTATTTGTTCTCGTTAAAAGTATGTGCCATTTGCAATGATGTCAAATGCCAATTTTTACTTTCAAGGAGAACTAATATTGTAAGCTTGCCATGGTGATATTCATATATAAATAACATCGCTTGAAGCAAGACTTACCTAATGTATATCCGTTTTGTCAACGGTTCCTCCATTCAACTATTTATTTTAGTTATCAAGCGACAGCTGAAAAGAATGGTTGAGTGGAGGCAGTTCCAACATTGATGAGGAAACACCAATAGCACCAAGAACAAGAATAGCAGCTTATATATTTATTCCTTTCTTTTGTTCCAGGTTGATCATTAATAATGTCTCCCCCACCAGTCTGGGAGAAGATCTCCTGGATAGCCATCGTGGTCCTCTGCGTAGTTAGTAAGTATAAAAAATCATTATGACAATATGTATTGTATATCTCGTATATTGTATATTATATAATTATGTGTATTGTACATATAAGTATAAAATATATTATTATTTCTATATGTATTTTATCGTGGTACGATATATATTTATTGTTTATTTAGTTGATAAGTATTTTAGTTAGTAATTTTAAATCATAGTTTCTAAATATACTTAAACACATGCACCCACACTCTCTTCTCACTCTCCCAAAGGTTAGCTGTTAGAAAATGCCTAGACACTAAGCATTGGAATGTATTTAATTTTTTGTGCAATAAAAAAATTATCTGTCTATTATCGTTACTATTGTTAAACATACTTTTAATTCTATCACCGTGGTCTAGCGCACTTACCTGTGTTTAACTTGTCACTTTAGGCACTTTATTTCGCTTTGAAAGTCATTCGACTTGGCGTTGTTCTATAGTTTTTATACAATTTAAGCAAAATGCAGTAAAAAAAAAACGAGTTTTGCTTTAAAGTCAAACACAGCATTAGAACAATCAAATGTCAAATTTTATTTATATTGAAAGTGGAGTCTTGTTGGTAGGGGGAACAAAATTCTTGTTTGTGGTTTGAACAGGTGGAGTTCATTCATTCATTATTTCAATTAATTGATTCAATTCATTCAAAAGTTTAGCCATTGTTGTTGCCAACAAGTGAACTATACAACCTATTTTTTTTATTTAAATGTATTGTGGAAGTTCTCACCATATCATACGGTAAAATAGTAACAAGATACATAATGTTTTTAAATTTCCGCATTTAATTGGTTGCGGACTCAAACATCGTATTTCGAATAAAATATTAATCCTATATAGAAGCTATTATAGTATCCTACCATCAACCTGGCGGCGCTAGTGTTTGGATGTATGACAGGGTGACATCACTTTTTCGGGAGAGTTGCCTGCACTTTTTTCCCAATTAGTTTCCATTCGAAAATCCCGAGAGCTGTAAGCACGATGGTTTGACTTTGAGACACACGCGTTGTTTAGTTATATCTTAGTTTTACCATAGTAGTTACCAGATCAAAATAATTTATACCGTGTTTGAATTAATATTAATGTAATTCCACACAAATAGCTGGCACATCCTTTTGGTATTGCCAACCATTTGTACAGTCAGATGAAATATTTGTCCTAGACCTCCGTTTTTTTTGCAATTTTAATGTTTCCTTTATAGTTCTATTAAAAAAGAAAAAATGAATATTTTTATTTTACAAGTCATAATTTTATTTTACAAGTCATAATTTTATTTTAGAAGTCATATTTTTATGTTATAATTTGTAAATTTGTTAGTTTTATTTTTTTTTGTTTTATCAGTAATAAGTTTCTATTTTTTTCTTCTTTTTATATTGGCGAATGCTGTGACACCTAATTGGTACATATATTAGATAAGTTATAATTATACTATGTTATGTGTGTGATAATATATGTACTATATAAATAAATAAATAGATATCTATCAAATATGATCCAAAAAAATGTATAATACAGATTCTATAGATAAATTGATTCTGATATATTTTTAAACACCAATAAATAAAATTGATAGTCTCTATCTAATAAAAGTAAACGCTGGCACATCAAAAGTTATCGCTTTGTGCAGTTTATAGCTCCTCTTAGATTTATACTGTAATACATTTATGGATGTAAAGCTTAGCAATACTCGTAGTATTACAAATTAGTATTATAACTATTTGTAAATTAAAGTAAAGTATCATCACGACCGTTTCCCTTTCGGGGTGGTCAGAAACCACGCTTATAAATATGCGGATTCACATTTAGCCAACTCTACTATATGCTAATCATGACAAGTGGCAAGCTCGTCGATGTCTCCAGCGTACCAAACTCGAGAAATATCACAAATAAATTAAATATTAATTTAATGTATTTATTTACATTAATACATATTTTTGTGTCCCGACCAGGAATCGAACCCGGTACCTCCGAGTCTAAATCCACGGACTTAACCGCTAGACCACGGCAGTACAAAACTAATTGTACCCGTAATATTCATATTTAGTGCCTCTGGAACTATAAAATATGTGAGCACCCTCAATACTAAAGCAAGGTGTAACTGAGTTGCATTAAAAATAATTATCTGTAAATGTATGGATTAAAAATGGCGTCAATTGTCGACGCCATTATTAACTTAAATCGTTACGTTAACAGAGTATTTATTTTGGTGTAACTCGGTCTTGAGATCGCCAAAGTATTGGGTGAGCGGTGATGGTACTGTTGTGATCGCAACTTTAATTTTTGTAAAAAACGTCTAACTCGACACGTACTTTCTCTTATTCTCAGGCCATGTCTGGTAAATAGAGGCCTCCTCCATGATTCGCGATATTTAACCACCCTTATCCAAGCCCCACCAGCGACCTTCTTCAGATCTAAAACCCTTTAAGTATGTGTTACTTTTAAGTTATACCTATTTATTTATTTCTGTAATTATCTTTGGTTTTCGGAGTAACTAAATAACACTTTATAAAGAAAAATATTTATTAAATATAAAATCAAATTAATATTAATACTAAGGATAGGGATATAAGTCCCGTCCGCGTGGAATGGTGGTAAGAACGCTTTTTTCTGCGGGGAATTGCAATACTGATTCTTTAAGCGAAGAAAGAGCTAGCCCTGTTGTCACAGGACGAGACGACAAGACGTGATGTAATGTCTTTTAAAAACTTTTTGGCATTTGAACTCCATGGGCCCAGAGTTTCTACAGCAAACGGCACAAACATGTAATCTTTTAGTATGGATAAATACTTGCGCCGCTTGCTGGACTCCGCATTTTCCGAGTACATCTTCAAATGAGCTGTCATTATGTAGTTTCGTTAATTCGCACCTCATGGCGCTGTCTAAAATTAGGTCTCGATTCGATAACGGAGTTTATAACATTTTTGGAAAGCATTACCTAATAAATACTTATGACAAAGTATTACCTTAATTGTCAAAAGTGCAAATATTTTTTTAGGCTTCAGGCGTCAGGTGTATTGGTAAAACCCATCGATGTATATAGATAAGCCTATTCAATACAAAACGCACTTTTAAAAATGTGCCGCTTGCTTTGTGTACCTACCAACTTTGGGGGGCAATTCTCAAGCAAGGATAATGCCACATGCTTTATTAATCGGAAATTATATCACAATACATACAAAAAGACTAGTTTTACTCGATATAAATATTAATATTAGGCGCTCTCGACGCTTGCTATCTCGCGACTGTTGGTGCAGCTACATGACTTCGATTGGTTTTACGGGAACGTTTTTATATCAGTGAGGGCCTATCTATATACATCGATGGTAAAACCCCTTATTAAAATAAAAAACAAGTAGCTCTTTATCTTTATTCTAGATTAATATATAAAAATATTTGTCTTTAATATATTAGACGTTATGGATTCTTAAAATAAAGTTATTAAGTAAGTAATAGCAATAAATAGTTAGTCATAATAAACTGTAGTTACTAACCAAACGGATCTATTTAGTATAGATTAATGTTAATTAATTACTTGTTAATGTAATAAATTTGAATATCAAGGAATCAATTGAAGAAAATCACAGATTAATTTATTCGTCATGCGCGTGACTGTACGTTATAAAAAATAGTGTTGTCCCAGTTCAACCCATTCAATATTCATTTAATACGGTCGATTTGGAAAATCCAGGCGGATTCGAGTGATATACTGCTGAGTGAAGAAGGCATTTATTGTATGATTTCATTGATTTATGTTAGGATTGGTAAAAACTGGTCATATTTTATTAACCTGCCAATTTGACTTACATTATTGCCGCCGCCGGTCCCACATACCTGGATTTTAACTAAAGAATATTCCAATAATTAACCCGTATATAATTTTAATAATATATGACGTTGATTTTGACCTTCCTGTTAAAAAACGCAAGCACAGACTTACCAATTCATCAGAACAATCTAGGAACACTGCGATTCACTCACAATTGATTTTATCGTCAAATTTTAAATTATTTTCAATAACATTGCAATTAGATTTGACAGGTCGTGATGGGAAAGAGAGGGAAATACGGAAAATGACATGGCATAGAAAGAGATGGACGGCAGCTGTGTCGCTAATGTACTAAAGTAGCATGGTAACCCGACAAAATAAAGACTGCGCATATTTGCCAATGACCATATCAACCTTGTCGTATTATATTGGAACGTAACAACCCCTATGTAAGAAACAATAAGAACAGGAAGACCGCTGTTTTATATTTATTACGTTAGAATCTAAAGGAAAATCATAATTTACTGTAAAAAATAAAAACCGACTTCAAAACTATACATTTAAACAAATATAAAAAATAATATTTTAATTTCTTCAAAGCAAGTATTTTAAACAGTTATTTTTGCGAGCCAAAGATTTTTTTATGTTCTTTACTCAATTAATATGTGAATACGAAATCGAACGAAAGGTGATAATTGTAAAAGAAGAACATTTGGCAGTGTCCATCAACATCGTTTACTATCACGCGTCTGCCGCGTTCGAGTAGTTCACTCAGGCACATCACCCGCTATCGCCTTACTCCAGCCGCCCACAGGTTAAACTGTATTTCTTGGCTGGCACCGACTCCAAAAATAACTGTTAATAAATATTAAATAGATAGATAAGGCGCGGTGGTGGCTCGGTTGTAAGAACGCGTTCCTTAAATCCTACAAAGGTCGGTTCAAACCCTCCCGGCATGTACCAATGAGAAATACACTTTTCTTACGTACATTTGTCAGATTTACAAAACCACCGTTCCCGTGCCTCGGAGATCACGTTAAGCCGTCGGTCCCGATTCCACTTACTTGTGGAATCGTTAATAAATTGTCATTAAAAATTGACATCATATCCTCGCCAAGCCGTCTGGCCAGCGTGGCGAGTGTAGGCCAAATTCTCCAGATATATGTTCTGGAAGGCCCATCTCCAGCAGTGGAGGTCTGGGACGCTGTGTTCTAGGGGCTGAAATGAGATAAGTATCAATAATTTTGTTGATTGGCTTTTAAGGCTCTGACAGACAGACAGCGGAGACATCCAGGCCCGGATGTTCAATGGGCCTGGGTTGGGGATGGGTTAATCTCCCGTTTTCCCCGGCAGGATCTCGGCGCCTAACTACCCACCGATGATTCAACGCACCTTTGGTGCTGGGCGCTGTTCCTACTACAACACCGCCCTTGTGGCTCTCGAATCTAGTCTCCTAGATTTGTCTACTTTAGTTCTTCTCCAAGAGCGCCTCCTAAGTAGTGGCCTCCCCTTCGGGGGCCGTGCGAAAGTAGGAGCGGTATCCTGAAGATGCTTGTAGGATCCGTTGTCAGCCCGGTAAAACATACGTTTAGCTAGGCCGACAACAAATGCCTCGATAGTAGGCATCTCCAGAACTCTCGCAATTACAGAATTTCGCACGAACCACGGCGCTCTGGATACCACCCTGAGCGATATGTTCTGCTGACTCTGGATCTTGTCCCTGTTGGTTTTTTGGGCGCAGCATAAGTAAGTCGGAAGCGTACTTTAAGGCTCCAATTTTTAAGTAATGAAAATATATATGTTTTTACTTTTTAGATAAGTTTGTACATATATGTAAGAAAAAAGTAGACCCCCTTCCCCCCGTAAATTGTCTTATGCAATAAATTAATGGGGTGCATATTTTGGCTTGTGCGTGTGGTTGAATTTTTTCGGCTTAAGCGAAATGTTTATAAAGAGCTCTGTAGGTTTAACATTCAATTGATATTTGTCCCAAACTAATCCAAAATTAACCTTGCTTATTTTGACCTTGAGTGTACTTTGTGTAACAGTAAAAAACATTAAATAGTCATTATTTCATTGCAATAGAGATTCATTTAGAAGTTGTATAGTTTGATATGTGTCCGAAAAACCTTCACCTTTCATATAATAATTCTGCACGTGCATCAAGTTTAGATTACGAAGAATTGGGCAACATCCTGGCCTTGTTTAGTCACAGGCAATTCTAGGACGTGTTTCCGGGTGAATAAAGGCGAGAATGGCATGTGGTTAGTTAATTAATCTCGTACTGAACAAATCGTTTGGTCGGTCAAGTTGAGAGGACGTGTGCCGTAAATTATATTGAAGAAATTAAGAAATGTGCACAGAGTGAAAACTTGGAACGTTAACTTAGTAGTTACTTTCTGTGTTTACATAATAATAGCAACAATATTATTAAAAGATTTTGTTTTGTTTTATAGAAATGTGGTCTAGCGGTGAAGTCTGTGCCTTTAGACGCAGTGGTACCGGGTACGATTCCTGCAGCCCTTTTCTGTTAAGCAAACATTGTTAGTAGATTTCGTTATTCACGTCAGAGATTGCATCATAATTACAAAATATTGTTCAATTCTCAACTCTATAAGCGCTCGACCTCGACAGCGGCCGTGCAAATATCAACTTTAATAGCGTGATATACATATATATATATTTGCATCAGAATAGGTGGTTTTATTTTCCAATTCTACTAAGGAAATCTCTCTCCGCGATGTCTATAAGGTACCAAACTTGAGAAATATCACAAATAAATTAACTAGTTTATTGTGTCCCGAACAGGAATCAAACCCTGTACCTCCAAGTCCAAATCCACGGAATTAACCGTTAGACGTCGGAGGCATTAAGTATAGGTAGGATTGAGGTTTCATCATCACCATCATCATCAGCCTGTATCTCTCCACTGCTGGATGTAGGCCTCCCCTAAGGCTCGCCACTTAACGCGATCTTTCGCTACCCTCATCCAACCCCCACCAGCGACCTTCTTTAGGTCATCTGTCCATCTGGCGGAGGGTCGTCCCACTCTGCGTCTTCCCGTACGTGGTCTCCACTCTAGAACCCGTTTGCCCCATCGATCGTCGGTTCTGCGGCAGATGTGTCCGGCCCATTGCCACTTCAGCTTGCTAATTTTAAAAGCTATGTCAGTAACTTTCGTTCTCTGACGAATATCAACGTTTCGAATTCTATCCATCAGAGATACACCAAGCATAGCTCTCTCCATGGCTCGCTGAGCGACCTTGAATTTATGGACCAGACCCACTGTTAGTGTCCACGTTTGAGGTTTACTAAAGTAAAATTATTTGCGAACGAGCTCTCCCAAGTTCCAAATACCTAAACGTTTTTTTCCTTAGGATCAAAAAATATAAAACTTTACAGACACGACGCAATTAAAATTTATTGAAAACAAAAACCTAACCCCCAAAAAAAACACTAGCAAAATTTAGAAAAAAAATCTTTGCAAGAGTCTTGCGAGACTCTGGGTAGTCTAGCTCTTGGTCTTGCAACCATATCAGTAGTCTTGTTCTTGGATGGGATTGGGCAACACTAAGTATGTGGGTGCATATTGTGACCGGTAGAACACGCTCAGAGAATCTACATCTCGGCGTAGCTGCAGGGATTCATTCACATCCAGCCGTGGAGAAACACAGGCTGATGATCATGACCCTAATAATACCTATTATTGCATTGTAGTGTTAATAGATTTCGTGACTCTACAAAGTATTTGGGTAAATATTAAATTGTAAATTTAAGGAACATTCTAATGAAATGTTCTAAGATTAAAATTTAAATTCAAAGCTTAATTTAACCTATATAAATGTTCCTACAGTCCAGGCTGAAGTGGATCCATTTAAATATTAATGAAACCCAGTTCTAATTTACTTGTATTAAAACAAATTAGGCCAAAATATATGAATTTGGATCCGTGATGAAAATAAATTTTAATTGCGATTCTTTTATGTTTATTACTTCTAATCATACTGTATTTGGTTGGGTAGGGAGAGGAGTAGAATGGTGGATGGTAAGCGTCTTGTTGCGTAATAAAGTAAAGAAGGATTGTTGTAAAAACGCGTTCCTTAAATCCTACAAAGGTCGGTTCAAACCCCCCCGGCATGTACCAATGAGAAATACACTTTTCTTACGTACATTTGTCATAGATTTCAATCAATGGGAATCAAATATTCCAAAAGACCACAACATGAAGTCGAATAAATATTATGATCTCACAGAAGAAATGATCAGGAACGGGTTCAAGACTCAGCTTTACGCAGTGGAAGTTGGTGCGAGAGGAGTTCCAGCAAAATCTTTGCATCATTTACTGAAAGAATTGGGCCAAGCAGGTCAGCCGTCAATACATTTATGGAACGAGTTTCCAAGACGGCATTAACGGAATCATACAGTATTTGGTTGGGTAGGGAGAGAAGTAGAATGGTGGATAGTGAGCGTATTATCGCGCAATAAAATAAAAAAAAGAAGGGCTCCTTTTCTTAAACCAGCCTATTGTCGGTCGCAAGTCCGAGACACCATTCTTCTCATCTCTTACCCACACACGATGGACCCGGCACCCGCACGGTGAATCCATGGAATGCTTAGAAATTTGTCTTCTCACCACCGTTTCCGTGCCTCAGAGAGCACGTTAAGCTATCGGTCTCGGTTACACTAATACCAACTTGTGGAATCATTAATAAATTCCCATTAAAAATTGACATCAACGCCAAGCCGTCTGGCCAGCGTGGCGAGTGTAGGTCAAACTCTCCAGTTCTGGAAGGCCCATCTCCAGCAGTGGAGGTCTAGGACGCTATGTTCTAGGGGCTGTAATGAAATGAAAATAAATAAATATATGATTGGCGATATGTTATATGATAGTTATATGATATACCTTCTCTATTCTTCTCTCTTTTTCTTACTTTATCGATGCATTTATAAACCGTCTCACACACACTCATACAAATTCACATAAACACAGAGCTGTTACACGAAATTCCTAAAATACCCACCAACAGCTCTATGGTATTCTTTTGTTTATTTGTTTGTACTTGTTTAAGCTTTACAGTGTTTAAATAAATTGTATAAGCTTGTTTTTGTGGCACCTGGGAGTGAACAGTCTCCTGTCATTTAGAATCATCTACGACAGGGGTCAGGACATCCAATTTAAGACCGCGATACAATAAGACCGCATAACATGACAATATGTATGATGCATATATATTGTGTATGTATATTATATATAAGTATGGAATATATTATTATTTCTATATGTATTTTTATTGTTGAACAATATATATTTATTGTTTATTTAGTTGATAAGTATTTTAGTTAGTAATTTTAAATCATAGTTTCTAAATATACTTATGTGTATAAGTATGTTATATGTTAGAAAATGCCTAGACATTCTAGACATTGGAATGTTTTTTTATTTTTTTGTGCAATAAAGAATTTATCTATCTATCTATCTATAGGCCCGTAAAGTAAATACGAGTACTAATGCATATAATTCATACAATTATATACTCTTTTCAGATATACAAGCTGCTATTCCACAATTAGTAGAAGATGGATCAACAAACGTTAAAGCAAATGGATCTATTGACGACATAACAATGGATGGAATCGAACTTGATCCTTCTGAAGTTTACTCCAAAGAAACGCCCCAACAACTACCAAGTAGTGCTTCTAGAATAATTACACCTGTTAACAATTTCACTGTTATTGCTAATATTGTGCCCAAGGAAGTTAAGCCTAAGGCTACAGAAGAAGATTCAAATGTTCGAGCTAATGTTAAATATGACGATGTTACTGGAGCGTTGATTGGTGGTGATCATCCTTGCCATAGAGAATGCTTCGAAGGAGAAGAGCCTATGATATGCTATTACTTGTTCAAAGTAGAATGGTACCAAACTATGAGTAAAGCCTGTTACGATTGTCCGTTTAATGAAACTGATTGCTTTAGACCTGACTGTATACCCGCAGATGGCATGAATAGAGCCCTAAATGTTATTAATAGGAAGATGCCTGGACCTGCTATTGAGGTAAATAATCTCTATGAATTTAATTAATTTTCAGATATTCATGTTCAATTTATTCGCTTTTTATTTTTTGTATTTATTTAGGTACGCTTAAAGGCCATAAAAGCGAAGCTAGATTGATGCATAGGATAATGACCTTTAGTTAGTTTAACATAGGAGTACTTGTTGCTGACAGAATGTGCGCAGATTAGGACGTAAAAGTAAATTTTATATATTTATGACTTTCCGCGCGTTTGATACATTGATGAATTTAAAGAAATTAGTTGACTACTAATTAAATAATGTTTTTATTCGAAGTAATATACAACCAGTATAAAAGAATTACAATATAAAAGCTACCTAAATAATAAAATTAAAAATAAACTAAACTATAAATAAAAAATGTCCTCTAGAGACGTCCCATCCGAGATAGTCCCAAGGAGACTGGCAACATTTCCCCTCTGTATAGCGAGGCTAATACGTTGGCAGAAATAATTGCCAGCCTTCCTGTCTCCAGACCTTTCTGTCAGCCGCTTTGACAACTCCTTGGCCAAGCGCCTCGCTGACGGTCCCCATGGGCCCATCGTCTCGACCCCAAACGGCGCAAACTCGTAACCGGAACTAAGGTTGGCATATTTGCGCAATTTGAGGTTCTCCGCAGAAAAAGCCGCTCTCCCCGCACCTGACGAAGTCGCCTGGATGTGAGATGGAGCTAATGTGTCTACACACGTCGCATCCCACACCAGAGATCTGCCAAGTTTCCACGGCCCAACAGTCATTCCGTCGGGTCTCTTGCCATCGCTCCGCACAATCCCAGATGGTTCTAAGATTGCGGGTACACCAGCAGTGACAAGAGCCCTTCGGATGATGTCGTTGAGAGCCGCGTGACGAGGAATGCGGCCAGCAACTACTTGACTACTTGAACTAGACCTGTAGCCCTATTCTGTTACTTAAGCGCCAACGTTATATAGTGGAATCCCTTAAATAACTGAGCTGTCAGTGTAAATAGTTTTTTATTTTTTTATTATTTAGTATTAACGGTGTCGGAAGAAAATAAGCCGTCTGGGAGAATTGAACGAAAATGCAGCCTATATGGAGGAATTGTGTATCGTATATAGGCCTACAGAAAAGTTCACAATGGCATATGTCTATCTCTTAACGATAACATAGGTTCCCGTACTATATCCATTTTAATACATTAAAAAATTTGGAAATTATAAAGTGGTATTTGGAAAGTTTTTGTCATGCCTACATTTTTTTTAAATTGTACTAATTAGTTTTTGTGTTTTCGTAAACGATGTTACCTACCTTTTGAATGCAATGCTGGTCTGTAAGTAACATGTTTACTAAACTATTAAGATACCTTCTAGATTGTATATTGTATAAGATTTTTTAAACATGTTGTTGACTTGCTTAGTTAAATAAATACATAAAGCTATTAATTCAAATACGTTTTATTCTTATCATTGCAAATACGTTAATTAGCTTGATCATTTCATGCAGATTATACCATGCAAATTAAATCAATACCTTAGAAGATATAGCAAAATCGAAATAATGTACAACGAAAATAATTTCGTGTCGCCGTTTACACGTGCAAAGCCAGGTAAAACTGCTAGTATAGTCTAAAAATGCTTTACTGTGAACAATGCTAATGATCAGAAACTCGGTCGAATCATATATGTAAAATGGCCGCTAGACTTAAATCTATGAAATTTTATTATTTTTTTGATAACTTCCTCTCTTTAGGTCTGCCTTAATGATAGGATCATCGTGGATGTTCAGAACGACTTGATGACAGAAGGAACTACTGTGCACTGGCATGGACAGCATCAGAAACGTACTCCATACATGGACGGAACACCCTACGTTACCCAGTGCCCTATATTACCTGGTTCCATATTTAGGTAAGTAGGTCAATTTCAAATACTTAGTCTTTTACTAGCAGGAGTAGAATCATTCAAAATAATTGAATTAATGACTTTTCACAATTTACTTGAGTTAAGATATTTTGACGTTGACTTTGACATTGAACAATGATAGTTCTATTACGCTACGTTCGTATATAAGTAGGAACTCCGAGTACAATATAATAACGCCTTTAGGATGATGATGAGGCTCCCTCGTTGGTGCAGTGTATCAGCGATGTTTGCGTACGCGCACACCGATGATTTCTACCCAGTATTGCGAGTAAACGAGTCGCGTCGTTGATGCACAGAGTACGAGAGAGTAGCAACATCATCTTGAAGGCAGTTTGTGAGAAGCCAGATTGCCCTATTATTGGGCATTGGGTACATACTCACATGTATGCAAATCTAAAAAATAAATGACCTCTTTTTATGTTATCCTGGTGGAGTCCTTCGCGCGATTGTGCGAGGAGATGTCAAGTTTTTGTTTTGTAAATTAATTTACTGTGGATATTGTTGGTTAAAAATGGTCTTGTTTTGTTTAATAATGTGCTACAATTAGTCATGGAAAACGATAAATTGGACGATATATTCAATATAGTGCAAAAATTGCAGTTTATTTTTTGCGGTTTTCCCGCGCTGTGAACTCCCATATTTTACCCGACGTGTTTGAGCTATAATGCCGCGAGTGACTCCAAGAAAAGCATCAAACTCTGCAGCATCTGGAATTTGATGATGACCTCATTAACTCATAAAAAAGAAAGATATATTACGCCAGACTTGGCTGTATGGGCTAGACCCTTCTTCTTCTTCTTACGGTGCCATCTCCTATCGGAGGTCGGCTATCATTAAGGCGATTTTGATTTTGTTGGCCGCTGTCCGGAACAAGGATCTGGTGCTCATCCCGAACCACTCTCTGAGGTTCTTGAGCCAGGAAGTGCGTCTTCTCCCCGGTCTTCTGGAGCCTTGTATCTTGCCTTGCATGACGAGCTGCAGCAAGCTATACTTTTTATTGCGAATGATTTGTCCCAAATACTCCAACTTCCTTCGCTTTACCATTTTCAATAGTTCAACGCCTTTGTTCATTCTCTGCAAGACAGTTTCGTTTCTTACTCTGTCCTTCCATGATATCTTCAACATTCTTCTGTATATCCACATTTCAAAAGATTCTAACTTCTTCGACATTGTGTTTGTCAGGGTCCATGATTCGGCACCATACAGGAGAATGGAAAATATGTAGCATCGGACGAGTCGGCATCTTGTAGGAAGTTAAGATTGCGATTGCAGAGAAGGTGGCTCATTTTAACAAAGGCGTTTCTTGCTTGTTCTATGCGGCATTTTATCTCAGTACTGTAATCTGCTTCTTCGTTCACAATGGAGCCTAGATATTTGTATGATTTAACTCTATCGAGCGGTTTGTCTTTAATGTAAAGCGCAGCAGTATTGTCGACATTTGTCCGTCCGACGACCATGAACTTAGTTTTCTTTATGTTCATGTTTAAATAGACCTAGACCCTCAGCCTTCCCTATCATCTCATTCATCATCCATCTAAAGAAGAGAACCAAAAAACAAAAAAGAACCAAAAAAAAAAGGTTTACTTGGCCACTATCTATTATAATAGCTACAATTTGTACAGCCAAATTATAATAATAAACAGAAGGTACTAAATGAAATAAACAAAATAATACAAATTTAAACAAAGGACAAAAGAACATTTGTCAATACGATTAAACTTTTTCTAACTTGCGAAATACAACGGCCAGTTGCAAAAAGGATGAATAAAATAATCTATGATCAATATTTTGATATACGCCACATGGTTGGTAGTTAGTTTTTCACTTTGATTATTTCAGCCAATGACCTATCTTTCTGCAACTGGTCGTAAGGTTTATGAGAATTATTTGTGATATATGAACGTTAAATTTTTAAAACCTTATTCTAAACTTGTTACTTGCGAACGAAATTTCGACTTTCTCTTATTAATTCCCAAAAGCAAGTATCAGCAATTTTACTACAAGAATCTTTGTAATAACAATTCTGTAAATATAAGATAAAGAATTTAGTACAAAATATTACAAGAATCATCTATAAATGAACACTGAACTATAAATAGAGGTAGATAATACTGTAGGTACAAAGAATATCAAAACTTTACGAGAACCAACATTGCAGTAATCTTTCACGGTGCCCGAAGATATATTGGAGCTCACTGTAGCGCTATTTATCGAACGCGAATACCTTCATAAACTTGATGTTTTTGATTTTAAAATCCTCGGATTTTCTTTAAAGGTTTTCCTTTACTAGGTACTTTAATAGTTTCTTTAAAAGTTTACTCTTGATAAATGGAATTGAGATTAAGTGGAAACAAACATTTGACACGATCACGACATACCTTTCTTTTACTTCGTCGACATTCATTAACCTCTTCATACATGACCTTTGGTTACGAAGATTTTTTAATGCACCTTCAGTCAGTGTTTTATTTTTTTGATTGTCATATGTAAGTCTTGGTCTGTCAGGTCTGTCTTCGCTCTTTCAACCACAACTTTCGCATTATATATCTGGTTCGTCAATCTTTCTCCGCCCATCTTTTCAACATGCCCATGTCTCTATGCGTTCCTTTTTACCAACCCTTATGAAAATAATATGTTCTATTCATTAATTATCATTCATTATAGCCTCTAGAACACAGAGTAGACATTCACTGTTGGGATGGGCCATCCCATCCACATATATCTGGAGAATTTGGCATACATTCGCCACGCTGGCCAGACGGGTTGGCTAGGATCTAATGTTATTTTTAATGACAATTTATTAACGATTCTACAAGTTGTTATTAGTAAAACCGGGATCGACGGCTTAACGTGTTCTCTGAGAAACGGTGGTGTCGTAAATCTATGACAAATGTACGTAATAAAATTTGAATACTCATTGGTTCTATGCTCAAGGCATATTCATCATCATCAGCCTGTGTCTCTCCACTGCTGGAGATTAGGCGCCCCCAAGGCTCGCCACTTCACATGATCTTCTGCCACCCTCATCCATCCCCTACCAGCTATCCTCCTCAGGTCATACGTTCATCTGGCTGGTCTCCACTCCAGAACCCGTCTACTCCATTGTTCATCGGTTCTGCGACAGATGTGTCCAGCCCATTGCCACTTTAGCTTGCTAATTTTAAAAGCTATGTCGTCAACTTTGGTTCTCTGACGGATGTATATTATATCCCTTATTCCATTATCAGTCTGAATGTGAAAAAAATTATATTGCGATATATCCACCGTGCTTTGGTTACTGCCGGGATCACTTCGGTTCTTGAATTGTCTGGGATCTCTCGCAGTGATGGAAAAAGACCCGATGGATTAACTTTAGTTCCGTTGTCCATGGGTCGAGCATTGTTGTGGGACGCTACTTGTACTTCGGTCTCTTGTCCAGGGCCCATCTGTCGTGGCTGGGACTGCTGCCAACTCCGCTGAAAAGGCTGACAACTACATGCGATTCCACAGCCAATTGTCTGTGTGTTAAATTCGCCTTTACGTCGATATTACTAAACTGATTTTAATCAAATAACGCAGAAATTATGCTTAAAATTTATGAATCGATATAAGAAGTCAAAATATAAATATAACATGTGAACTTATTGCCTTCATAAGGTTTATTGTAACACTGCGCCAGGTCAAAACGAATTATTTTCGTGTTTATCCATCTGGTAAAATTTAATGATATTTTCTTTTCATAGATACCAATTCAACGCCACCCACTATGGGACTCACTTTTGGCACTCCCACTCCGGGATGCAGCGAGCTGATGGAGCCGCTGGAGCACTCATTATCAAAAAACCCAAGTCTCAGGAGATCCACAGAAATCTTTATGATTACGACAGGTATAATATTTATTAAATTTTGTTATTGCTGTGTTTTATGTAGTGAGATTATTTTTAGATATTAGAGAGATATTTAAATATTTTGTACATCTGTAATTGCCTCCGTGGTCTAGCGGTTAAGTCCGTGGATTTAGACTCGGAGGTACCGGGTTCGATTCCTGGTCGGGACACAAAAATATTTATGTAAATAAATACATTTAATTAATATTTTATTTAGTCTTAATCCACGGACTTCACCGCTAGACCATGGATGCAGTAGAAGTAGATTCAAATAAAAGTACAAAAATTTTAATAATATCGTGCCACAAATACCTGTACATAGGTTTACGTGAATAAAGATATTTTGACTTTGATATTAATAATAATAATTAATACGTTTATTTGAGAAGTACACTGGTTTGACCGCCTCCGTGGTCTAGTGGTAACAAACGTTGCCGAGAACTCGGGAGGTCGTGGGTTCGATTCAAGTTGTACATTGTATAAATTGTCTCGGTCTGGGTGTTTATATGTATAATATTTATATATTTACAAAAAAAAAAGTATAATATGTAGTTTATCAACCATCTAGTTTCCGTAACACAAGCCTCGTAGCTTACCACGGAAATTAGATGGCGCTGTGTGACCTGTCTGGAAATATTTATTTATTTATTATTTATAATACAAAATAAAAAAATCAAAAATTGATACAAAATAGGTTAGTCTATAGAGGAGGAAGGTTTGTTTGCATCATTCAACATTTAGCAGTAAGACCCAGCTTACTATATGGTCTTTCGATCGTCTCTGTTGATTTCAAAGTTAAACACCCAGTGTACTAAGGATTGGACTTTAGTTAACGTCCCAGTCACTGCACCAAAGTGATGTGTCGCAGCGGTCGGAGGGTGTGCTGATTGTCAATTCAAATAAAGAATATTTACAATTTAAAACTACAAATGACTTATACTTTTTTTTCAGATCAGACCACGTGATGATAGTAACGGATTGGATTCATGAGCTCAGTGTGGCAATGTTCACCGATCACCACCACGCCAAAGGAGATAACAAACCACCGACCCTTCTTATCAACGCTCTTGGAAGATTTAAAATATTCGGCAACGACACTGCAAAACCCAAGTACATGAAGGCTGCACGATTTAATGTCGAACAGGTTAGTTATTCATATCCCCTAGAACATTGATTCATCATTTATTCATTATTACCTTATTATTATAATATAATTATTTTTTATGTAACATTTAGTTACTATTATGTATTTATTATTTTATTAACTAATATATAAGTTTGTTAACGGAATTGCACGGCAACATTTAGGAACTTAGGAAGTAATTGTTATGTTTATGCTTGTATGTGTCTCGAAAATCATTCTTAGTGTTCAGGTTCTTATGGTGTGGCGTGTCCGGTGGTCGCCCCTTCCTTAGAAGGTCATTGCAGTGGTGGCACGTGTGTCGGGTCCCGGTCCGCACCCAAAGGGCGTGGTTGAGCGGGGGGATGGCTGGCACATGCGTTATGTCCGTGATCGAGTGCTGCTGTGGTGACCTGGGACCTCTGCCGAACACGTTCAATTTATTGTTCTTAAATTAACAAAGGTTTTTGCGTTTTGTCGACTTTCGGGTTGCACATAGGCATGTAGTTAATTCTGACTTGCCTGGTGGGTTACTGCTGTACCAGGTATTGTATTCTCATAGGTACTGTTAACTAAATTTAAAAGGTTATTAATTGAGAGTTGTGGTGCAGTTCTGTATATGTTTTATTTTGTAAATCTGATATAGCTGAGTTTTCCTTGCAGATTCCTTTCTCAGTCATAATAAACATTAACAGGTCATTGGAATTTGTTAAGCTGCTGGTCTTCTGCTAACAGCTTACTTATTGGACCACTTTGCTGCTTAGTCTTCTACTAGCAGGAGTAGAATTATTCAAAATAATTAAATTAATGACGTTTCATAAATGCCTGTAATAGGTATAAAGTATCATCACGACCGTTTCCCTTTCGGGGTGGTCAGAAACCACGCTTATAAATAAGTGGATTCACATTTAGCCAACTTTTCTATAGGCCATGAATAAAGATATTTTGACTTTGATTTTGAATTTGAAAAATTTTAGAATTTTCTGGAGAATTTGGCCTCGCTCTCAAAAAATTAAATGTTATTTATTTTCCACATCTTGACATAGATAATTATTTAATTTAAGTATTTATATATCGTATGACATATTAAATATATTTCGAAGTAGATACAAATATATTAAAATAAAATTGATTAAAAAAACTAATTATAAATAAAAATAACTATGAAATTAAAACTATTCTACAAAATAAACTACCGGCTTACCACCAGGGAGGGTACCTAAAACGTTTGCCACATTTTCTCGTTGAATTATAATGGAAATATTATGTTTTAGGTGCTTATATTTAAAATGTAAAAGGAATAACCAAAAAAATCCTCTTTGTCCTATAAAAGCCAGACATTTTTTGCTCATACTCGACCAGACGATGCGGGCTCGTAATTCGTGCTAATTGTATCAAGTGGCGAGTTAGTAATCAAACTTAATTAATTTCAATTATTCCAGCAAAAAAAAAAACGAAAAACGCAAACTTTCAACGTTTTCTGTTATCGTTTCAAAGTCAAAGTCCAAAAATCTTTATTCACGTAAACCTATTACAGGCATTTATGAAACGTCATTAATTTAATTATTTTGAATGATTCTACTCCTGCTAGTAGAAGACTAAGCAGCAAAGTGGTCCAATCAGTAAGCTGTTAGCAGAAGACCAGCAGCTTAGCAGCGTTTTATTTGGAGCTGCAACCCCATTATTTTTTTGTTTGTGTTCTCTTCTCCCGATGGATGATGAATGAGGTGATAGGGAAGGTAAGGGGTCTAGCTCATACAGCCAAGTCTGACGTAATATATCTTTCTATCTTATGAGTTATTGACCGCCTCCGTGGTCTAGTGGTAACAAACGTTGCCGTGAACTCGGGAGGTCGTGGGTTCGATTCCCACCGGGGGCAAGTTGTACAGTGTATAATTTGTCTCGGTCTGCGTGTTTATATGTATATATTTACAAAAAAAAAAGTATAATATGTAGTTTATCAACCATCTAGTTTCCGTGACACAAGCCGCGTAGCTTACCACGGAAACTAGATGGCGCTGTGTGACCTGTCTGGAAATATTTATATTTATTTATTATCAAATTCTAGATGTTGAGAGATAGTATGATAGGGCTGTTGTAAGAAGAGTGAACGCGGGAAATAACGTTAACGATGCCCTGGAGTCACTGATGGCCAGTCGAAATGTCAGTGACAAAGCTCGACTCGCCATACACAATGCCATGCTGGTACCAATACTTATGTATGAAAGCGAAACGTGGATACGTCAGAATACGCATGCGAGTAGAGTTAATGCAGTAAAATCGTTGCATCGGATATGCGGCGTCACTTTGACGGACCGCATACGTAATGACGTAATACGCAAAAGGGTAGGTATTAAAGAAAGCATAGGGACAAAAATGAGGAAAGTTATGCTCCGAAAGTTCGGACATGTTGAAAGAATGAGTGAAGAGAGATTGACGAACCAGATATATAATGCGAAAGTTGTAGGTAAAAGAGGCCCTGGCAGACCAAGACTTACCTATCACGATCAAATAAATAAAACAATAGGTGAAGGTGCATTAAAAAGCCATCAAAACAAAAGGGCATGTATGAAGAGGTTTATGAATTTTGAAGAAGCGAAAGAGGTGAAAGATCGTGATCGTAACAAGCGGCGCTCAATTGTCTCTGCCTACCGCCTATTTGGCGTAAAGATATGTATGTATATCCAGATGTTGCTGAATTTGATGTTTTTCTTGAAGTCACTCGCGGCATTATAGCCCAAATAGGTCAGTTTATTTATAATATGGGAGTTCACAGCGCTGAAAAAACGCAAAAAAAAACTTACATACACATCTTCACGCCAGGTCCCTTGCGGGGTAGGCAGAGACAATTGAGCGCCATTTGTCACGATCTCGACATACCTCTTTCGCTTCTTCGACATTCATCAACCTCTTCATACATGCCCTTTTGTTTCGATGGCTTTTGATTGCACCTTCAGCTATTGTTTTATTTATTTGATCGTGATAAGTGAGTCTTGATCTCCCAGGGCCTCTTTCATAAAAAAAAAACTTGTGATCCTTAAAGTCCAATTTATCGTTTTCTTTTATTATTTACATTGTAGCACATTATTAAACAAAACAACACGACTTTTGACTAACAGAATCCACAGTAAATTAATTTACAAAACAATAATTTGCACCTGACATGTCCGCGCAAAATGACGCGAAGGACTACCCATTCTTTTTAAAAAAAAAACGTAAACCTGACATGCTCGGCCAAACGCGCCTTAATAAAACAATCCACTATTTTGAAAATCAAACGTTTAAAGTTTATAGACCGCCGCCGCTAAATTTGCAATTTTATATATATAGTTAGTAAGTTATGTATTTTCAATTATTCTTAGAATAATAACGCCTAGAACGATAGTTTTATACAAATGAAACTGTCAACTTTAAGGCAAAAAATAGTGTATGTGTGAGTAAGCCATTCGATTTACTTCTTTAAGAAGATTTAATGCAAAATAAGTTTCACTCGCACAATCCAATATCATATAATAATTCAATAAATAAATTACGAACATTTTTTTTACATTCATATCCTTACCTATTTTTAATTAGCAAAAACATAATGTTTATCCTATATTTTACTCAAACAAACTTCTACGCATTCCATGGATTCACCGTGCGGGTGCAGGGTCCTTCGTGTGTGGTTAAGAGTTGAAAAGTTTTTTCATTTTATTGCGCGATAATACGCTCACCATCCACCATTCCACTCCTCTTCCTCTTCTTCTTAGTCGCTACACTCTTGGCAGAGTGGTCGTGGTCGTCACTTGAGTGTCAGTGGCACGCTTAACAAGCCGTCGTCACTCGTCTCGAACTGCAGCCTTCCTGGAGCACTCATGTAGGGGGTGATCCATTGCTGCTTTAACCTGGTCAGTCCATCTCATCGGAGACCTACCACGCATCCTCTTGCCATCGACTTTTCCCTGAACTACAAGTCGCTCAATTGATGTATCTCCACGCCGCGACACGACACTCCTCTTCCTACCCAACCAAAAACTGTATGATTCCGTTAATGTCGTCTTGAAAGCTCTTTCCATAAATGTATTGACGGCTCAGGCCCAATTCTTTCTGGCCAGCGTGGCGAGTGTAGGCCAAATTCTCCAGATATATGTTCGGGAAGGCCCATCTCCAAGTCTCAGTGGAGGTCTATGACGCTGTGTTCGCTGTGGGCTGTAATGATGTAATGATGAAGTTAATAGACTACTTTTTAAAAGTATACTGCCTGGAAAAATCTCTGAAAATGTTGTATTGTGCGAGAGAGAGGTATGCAAATTAACCCGTCTTGAAGCGTGTTTTTCGGTTCGTGGTAGTATGTAGTATAATTATTTATTTATTTAAAATAGGGTAGCTGTTGCGGCCTCGCATGGTAGCAGGTTCAATTCCCAGTAAAAACGCATCCAAAACGTTTGCGACTGACGTCACGAGCTACGGAACAATGACGATCAAGTTGCCATATCAATATGCCACATATGTTGTTATAATTTGATTGCTTTTGGTGAATATTAGTGATCTAAACTATATTGTGCGTGTCTAATAAAGCTTGTGGTGCATAGACTATAAAATTGGACAATAAATCTAGGGTTGTTGTCCAAATTTGTATGGAAACTAACCTCTGTGGTCCAGATGTATATTATACTTTCAATACAGGGGTTAGGGTTCCAATAATTTGTTAATTTCCTGTAATATATCCTGTTAACACTTAAGATAGATTGATGTAACTACACACATCAAAAAAGTCTAGGGATCAAGCATGTTTATGCGGATTTCTTGTGATTGAGATGTGGCTTTGTAATAAATTTATGATTTTATAAATTTATATGGATCCTTTTTGGTGCATTTCATAATTTAAAACAGGAACTGTCAATCAAATTCGAGTAAAAGATGAAAATCAGCTGTCAATATTTTCCCTATAAAAACATAAGACGCATTGAAGACATTATTAGTGCTACTGTTTCCCTACTACTGATTAAAACCAACGTTATTATGGAGCGGCGACGTCATTTAAGCAGGGAAGAAATGATCAGAGCCGTGGGAATGATAGAAGCTGGTTCCCGGCAACGTACTGTGGCTTTAGCTCTGAATACAAGTCAGAGTGTTATCAGTCGACTTTGGACACGTTACCGAACCACTGGTACCGTGGCTGAGCGCCATGGAGGACGGTATCGCTGCACCACACGGAGACAAGACCGATACATTCAAATCACAGCTCGAAGAACTCCAACAATAACCGCCATGATGTTAGCCGTGAGCCTTCATCGCTCTTCAGGGAACTTAATTAGCGACCAAACAGTCAGAAACCGCTTGCATGAAGTGAACCTTCATTCCCGAAGACCGCTACGGGTACCACCTATAGCAATGCACAATCGTAGGACTCGATATCAATGGGCTCTTGAACACAGAAATTGGACAGAAGAACAATGGCGTTTCGTGTGCTGTCTCGTTTTGGCATGAGGCCGGATACAAGACGTATACGACACTGGAGAACCCCTGGACGCCAACAGCGATTAAAATCCTGCCAGGAAGTCCATCCTTATAGTGGTGGAACCATCATGGTATGGGCGGGTATTTCGATCGGCGGAAGAACTGAGTTGATTTGGATCAGAGGCAACCTCAACGCTCAAATTTATGCTGAGACGGTTGTATCAGACGTCATCGTTCCTCTACAAGTGCATATCGGTCCCTTATTTCAGTTAATGCATGATAATGCACGACCGCACACCGCAAGAGTTGTAAGACAGACTCTCGCCGCAGCTAACATCAATGTCCTGCCCTGGCCTGCTCAGTCGCCAGACTTGAACCCGATTGAGCATGCATGGGATATTCTTCAGAGAAGAGCTCTGCCGAATATGGAGGGTATCCAGTCGCAAGAAGACCTTTTTTTGTTGTTGCAACGAACATGGGCGGCCATTCCACAGCGTGATTTGGATGAACTCATTTTGAGTATGCCAAACCGATGTTCTTGTGTTGTTAGTGTTCGCGGTAGAAACACGGATTATTAATTGTTTAAGTTACCCAATAAAATTAAAAAAAAAACTGTTATTTCAGTCTTTTTTTCGAACTTTAATGTTAGTGGTTCAAATGTCAAAAATCCCTTTATTAGGAAAATGGCAATTTTTTTTACTAATGCAAAGGGACTTGGTTTATCGTTACTGTAGACAAACGAAAACATTTTATTTGATCAATCCTTAAAGAAAATTTTAATGAATATCAATCAGGAGAAAAGTTATTGCAAAAATATATGTTGATCCCTAGACACTTTTGATGTGTGTAGTTAGAAGGCAATTATTGTGAAGAACATAAATTATTATTATTATTATTAGGCCCGCCCCTTGTACATTGTACAATAAAGTTTTAAATGAATAAATATTAAATTGTCTTCTATTTTTTGTTATCAGGGTTATCGTTACCGCTTCCGGGTGATCAATGCAGAGTTTCTCAATTGTCCCATAGAGTTGTCTGTGGATGGACATAACATCACTATTATTGCTTCCGATGGCTACGACCTGGAACCTATTAATGGTAAGTCTACATGAAATCACACAATAGGTTAAAAAGTAAAGTATCATCACGACCGTTTCCCTTTCAGTGTGGTCAGAAACCACGCTTATAAATAAGCGGATTCACATTTAGCCAACTTTACTATAGGCTAATCATGATAAGTGGCAAGCTCGTCGATGTCTCCAGCGTACCAAACTCGATAAATATCACAAATAAATTAAATGTATTTATTTACATTAATAAATATTTTTGTGTCTAAATCCACGGACTTAATCGCTAGACCACGGAGGCAGGCTATTTAAAATAGTTGGGTTTTTTTTATTTTATACATATTTTTATAATAGTTAACTACTCTATTCATGAAAAAAGGAGTGCTTCCGCATTTGTCTCACAATATTGGCCCCACATAAAATTACCTAACAAAAATTCCTTATTCGTCCCATGCTCTGAAGAAAATTTTCTTATTTGCCCCAAAAGAGGCGCTAAAAGTTTTCAACAAATGTGTGACTGGCCAAGGAGTTGTCAGTAAGTCTTGTTTCAAGCGGTGTTATTCTTATATAAATATCATCATGGCAAGCTTACAATATTAGTTCTCCTTAAAAGTAAAAATTGGCATTTGACATCATTGCAAATGGCACATATTTTCAAAGAGAATAACAAATAGGTGGTAGGCAGACTGATGATGGTAATTTGTCCAGTCTGCTGGGGCAGGGAAGTATCCACCGTTTTTCAATTCAATTCAATTCAATTCGTTTATTTTTTCAAGTAGGCATAGGACAAAAAGATATGTATTCTGCACTTTTACACGTCAATTTTTACAATATTGATATAAAACGATATAATTTTATAGTACATATTGGTGAATCTGGATAACCATCATTTGAAAAGAGAAACAATAAAATAACAAAATTATAAATACAGAATAACGCTTAACATTATAGCTGCTGTAGATAGGCACTGTCACACTATAAGCTAAGACAGACACAATTATAAGAATATAAATGTCAATGTCAGTTAATATAATAGCTGCTGTATATAGGCATTGTCATACTATAAGCTAAGACAGACACAATTATAAAAATATAAATGTAAATGTCAGTTAAGATAATAGCTGCTGTAAAGAGGCATTGTCATACTATAAGCTAGAACAAACAATTATTTTTAAAAAAAAGGTTCGTGCTGATAAACCCAGTAAAGTCACACATTTCGGGATCAGGCTTGAATTGCCGTCATGTCCAGTCAAGCTTGCATAGTGTTGGGGACTGATGTCAGTCATGAGTGTCTGATCCCAGTTGCTAACATTCATGGATCTCGCTCCACACTTACCATCAGATGGGCATAAGGTCACATGTCGTGCTAGTTAAAAAAAAATAAGCGGCTAACGAAAAGGTCTGGAGACAGAATTACTGGCATAAATATTATTCTGCACAAATCGCATTATTCTTCTTTTTCTTTAAAATTTTATTTATGATATGAAAGACAAAGGAGCTGGCTTCATTCCAGAGTCAAGAATCATTTCATCGTAATGTCCATTGCATAAGCTACTCCGCAGACTAAACGCTTCATCTAATTTTAATAAGATCGCTCCACCCTCGTTTCCGAATCTCTTTTCATTAGGACGTGTGTACACTTTGAAGCTAATGCTGTTGCGTAACGCGTAACGTTAATAATTTATAGCTCTATTCATAAACGTTTTGCAAACCAGGAAAAGTTTCATTTGCCACTATCACTGTGATAGTGTGTTGACAGTACTTTAGTAACAAAATACATATGTTTTCTGGTTTAGCTATTGGGAATTTTAGCTAAACCTTTGAAAGCTTTGTAATATATTAGTTCTTGTCGTAATTTTATACCTTTTTTTAAAAAATATATAATTAATCAAGTTTTTATTGCAACATTTACATTTTATAAAGAACCTAACTTAAGAATCAATACGACACGGCCATTTATAGCCACAAATTCATTTAAGTACCTAGTTTTAAGCAAAAACTTGTTAATGGCGACAGTATTTTAGTTAAAAATTATGGTATAACTGATATGATGGGTGTACCTCATAGTAACTGCTGGTTATTTTATAGTTATCTTATCTAAATAATTGTAAACTATGAAAAAAAATGTAATG
This sequence comes from Tinea semifulvella, assembly GCA_910589645.1. Taxonomy (NCBI): domain Eukaryota; kingdom Metazoa; phylum Arthropoda; class Insecta; order Lepidoptera; family Tineidae; genus Tinea; species Tinea semifulvella. The sequence continues at coordinate 7,412,449 of OU342604.1, forward strand.
ACAATATCCAAGTGTTATACTAACCAAAGGAAATAAATGATTTGATTATTTTGATTACATATGATTTGAATAAGGTAATTAAGGAAAATACATCACATTACAGCCCCTAGAACAATGAGTCCTAGACCTCCACTTTTGGAGAGACTGTTGGCGAGGAAAAATATAAACAAATTTGTTTTTTTTTGTCAGCCTGAGACACTATTCTTTTTGGCTCTCCCACACGATGGATCCTGCTATGTGAATCCATGGCTTAAAAGAAATAAACTTTTAATGAATTTAATTAATTATATCACGGTTCTTCATAATTGATCATACTCTCTAATTATTATTTATTTATTAAAAACTTTATTGTTTAATACAAAAGGCGTATGTAATGCCGCTTGGCATTCTCTTACCATCAACCTTCGGGACAAGGAATCGAAGTTTAGGCATGGCAAAATAAAAAAACACAAAAAATCAATAAAAATAATTAAATCACTTATTAGTACTAGTTAAATTAAATATACGATAAACATCATAAAAATTATAATACTTAGACTAGATAAAATATATATATATATATATATTCTTACATACACTATTATTTATTTATTTATTTTATTTTATTTTATTTTATTAGGAAAACTTATGGTTACAGAATTTTAATTAGAATTTTAACTACATAGACTAGATAACTAATTATATACATACACTACGTAAACGGGAAATATATACTTGTATACACAATAATATGCGAACTACAATACACTTACTACAACGAATAATTAAAAATATAACATTATATGAGTAATAAATAGTTCAAGTAATGCTTATTGCAATTTTAAAAAGTGGGCGTATACTTGTCTTTTAAATATGACTCTGTTTGGCGCTTGCCGAATATTTAAAGGTAGGTCATTCCATAGTGACACAGCTACCACTGAAAAAGAGTTGGAAACAGAATTAGTGCGGTGCGAAGGAATAGCCTGTAAAGAGTTATGTGCAGAGCGAAGAATCCTATCATGAAATGAACTTAGAAATGAAAAGTTATCTTTTTAATATTTAGGTGACAAAGGTTCATAAAGAACAGAGAAAAGAAGAGAGAGAATTACATTTACGTTTTATTATTTCTTGTCCTCTTCTCCCTCGATAATTGCTCTTAATTAAGTGACAATCCGTTTTAGATGCCCCAGTTCTATAAAAGTAAACACCATTCTTCTCATCTCTAACCCACACACGACGGACCCGGTGAATCCATGGATTGCTTAGAAATTTGTCTTCTTTCTCTTCTCTATAAGACTTTGATGTACTCAAATGTCGATATGTCAAATTAATATACATATAATTTTAGTCTAACAACTTCTCGGCAGCTAGTTTTTTAACCCCTCTGTCCAAAATGATACCTAGTTTTTCCTTATCTTATTTTAGTTCGTCATTTTCTTCTTTCGATTCCTCCCTCTATATGCTTTTATTTATTAATTTAAATTATTGCACAAATAGAAAAGCTTATAACGCCGCTAGATATTCTATCTTAGCCAACCCTTGGGACAACTTGAGCACTTAATTGTAAGGTAGGTACAAAATTGTATTTAATTCTACGGTTTAACTATATTATTATACCATTTATATATTATTACATATATTATATAGATATCAATAATAACTATATACTAAATTATAATAACTACATACACATACATAGATAGCATTATTTTGATGTGATAAGAAGTGTGAATAGATCATTTTCTTAAAGAGAGATCTGGTGGTTGCTTGTCTTACGCTAAAAGGCAAATTGTTCCACAGGTTTGTGGCAACAACAACAGACAATTTCGAAATAAAACTAGAATTATGCAGGGGGATAGAGAAAAGAGAATTATGAGAGAAACGGAAGAATTTATCATAAAACGAAGACATATAGGAGAAATTGTTTTTAAGATATTTCGGTGTCGCAGGCTCATTCAGAACAGAAAATAATTCTAAGGATTCTGTGGCGCCGAATTGGCAGCCACTTCAACTTAGCGTGATACTCGGGTTTTAAGTGAGTGTATTCGTATAACATACGCCAGTTCTATACAAATAAAAAAGCTCCGTTGTATGTTACGTAACACGACAAAATAATGTGTAATAGACTTTAATATACTCAAGTGCTGGAAACTCAATGTTTTTTCAGTGGAAATTTCCTTACTGTTTGTAGTCCGAGTTAACTAAAATTCAGTATGTCATTTGCATAAGTAGATCCCTATTTATGTAACGATAAGCCAATGGGGTGTGTCACTAACTTTTTATCACGATAGATGGCGCATCATAGATGGTACCTAATATAACTGTCGGTTGCATAGAAAATTTGTATTTTTATTACGAAATTTATAATTTTCTGGATATTATGCAGAAGTGAGCAGCTTTTAAGTGTACAAATCGAGATTTCCAAGCGAAAGCAAAGATATGGTGATCTCAAAATTGCCGTTCTATTAATTCAACATTTTTTTAATTTAAAGATGATGTTTGCTTACTTAATTCGTCTTTTAAACGCTAAGTTAAAATACATTTTTCTGTTATAAAAATGTAAAACTACAAATAAATTGAAAAAATGATCAGTCATAGGTGTAAACAAGGTACCAGTGCCGCTAGCGACATCTACAAAAAGCTTTGCCTGATACACCCCATTGGTATTTTTTTTTTTATAAAGGTAAATACACCTATATCTAGCTCGTACAATCCAATATTTTCAAATTTGAAGTTTGAGTTTTTATTTCGAGAAATATAGTCTATCAACTTACTAGGGTATAAAATTACGGACATTGGGGGATATATAATATATTGGGGATAATAAGTTATTCTTATTGAACTTACCGTTCCGTGGGAATGAAATATTCCAAAAGTTTCACTACATGAAGTCGAATAAATATTATGATCTGATAGAAAAAAATGATTAGGAACGGGATCAAGACGTAGCTTTACGCAGTGGAAGTTGGTGCGAGAGGAGTTCCAGCAAAATCTTTGCACCACTTACTGACAGAATTGGGCCTAAGCAGGTCTGCCGTCAATACATTTATGGAAGGAGCTTCCAAGACGGCATTAACGGAATCATACTGTATTTGGTTGGGAGAGGAGTAGAATGGTGGATAGTGAAAATTTTGTTGCAAAATAAATTAAAAAAACGAGGCCTTCCTTTCAAACCAGCCATTGTCGGTTACATGCCCGGGACAACATTCTTCTCATCTCTCACGGAATCCATGGAATGCTTAGAATTTTGTCTTCTCTACATGTATTTGCATTTTTGATATTTTTAACTGACTTCAAAAAAGTAGGAGGATTTGAATTCGACTGTATGTTTGTATCGCGATTATTCCGCCAATTATGTATTGATTATGGCAATTTTTTGTTTGTTTGCTTACGTCTTACCTCAGGGCGCTGTCTAAAATCCTATACTTTGAAGGATATTAAATTTTGTAAATATTTATGAATAGCTTGTATAGATAAATAATTTTACAAAAGTCATGTATTAGGAACTTAAGTGGCTTTAGGTTTCGAAGTTTGCGACTGTGCGGTTCCGGCGTGCCTTCCGTTTCTGCAAGCTTGTCTGTACGGAGGTCATAATAGACATTATGATGACTTCTTAAATCGGTCAGTTATAATTGGCTGCTGAGATTTGACTGCTAACTTCACACCGGTAGGAAAAAAAAGGATTTCTTTGCGCCATTTTGCATTTTACGGACATGTCAAGTGCAAGTTTACTTTTTTTTGTTTAATTACTTTATTGTTGATAATTATAGTTAAAAGTGGTGTTGTTTTGTTTAATAATTTGCTACAATGTCAATTAATATAGAAAACGATAAAATTTACTCGAAATATGGAGCACAAGGTGCAGTGAACACTAATATTATACCTGACGTGTTTGGGCTATGATTATTTTATTTATTTATTTATTTAAATACTTTATTGCACTTAAAAACCTAGTACATAGGCGAGCTATAACGCCATAAGGCATTCTTCACCAGCTAACCTTGGGGATCATGTAAGGTGATGGGCAGGATAAAGAAAAATATTAAAATAGCTAATAAAGATAATTACGCATTTATAGCACTTTAATATACATACACAATATAAAAAAAACAATACACATACATACTATATAATACATACATACACTATAAATAAATATATATATATATATATTGACATTTTATTTATATATATATATATATATATATATATATATATATATATATATATATATATTATATATACATATATATATATATATATATATATATAAATAAAATGTCAAACAACTAATTCGAGAGACATACATTCTGTTTCTCAAGAAATAATGTGGTTAGAACGTTTTTAAATACGTTGACGGACGATGCCGCGACTAACTCCAAAAAAGCATCAAATTCTAAAGCATCTGGAATTTGATGATAACCTCATTAAGTTTTAAAAAAGAAAGATATTACGTCAGGCTGTATGGGCTAGTTTTTTTGCCTTAAAACAAAAAGAAAGTTCTTGATTTAATAAAGAAGCTTGATCGTGCTGATAGTGATATGTATGAACTCCGCACTCGGACTTACTATTATTGCTTTAAATAGGTTTTTTTTATGAAAAAGGTAGATAAAGTTAAGCCCAAAAGTTTAAACCAGAAAAGTTTTCCTAACAACCCAGCCAATCAAATAGCTGTACGTGTCAAAAGATACCACCTACATTCTTTACCAAAACCTAAGTTTAAAACACTTTTGTACGGTTGTTCGGCAAAATGTTCGGCTGCTCTTTTCGCGAATTTACATATTCAAATGGAATCGCTAGGGGTGGGGGATCAAAGAGATGCCGACAACTCTTGAAATTAATACGATTCGATACAAGTTTTAAAACGATCAGAAATATTAAAAATAAAAATATTTTATTGTGGGTTTTTGGATAATTGTTTTGCATTAAGTTTTGATCTTTTAATTTCGTGCCCTACATTCATGCTAACGAAGCGCAACTAAAGTATTCGTGTTGCCAATGTAAAAATGGATTATTATTTAAAAACAAAAACATTTAATGGTTTTTATGAATTTATTGAGTTTTAGAGTTCTTCGCGCCATTTTGCGTGGACATGTCAAGTGCAAGTTTTTGTTTTGTAAATTAATTTACTGTGGATATTATTGTTCAAAAGTGGTGTTGTTTTGTTTAATAATGTGCTACAATGTGAATAATTATGGAAAACGAGAAATTGGACTTTAAATATGGGGCACAAGTTGCAGTTAATTTTTTTGCGGTTTTCCCGCGCTGTCAACTCCCATATTTTACCCGACGTGTTTGAGCTATGGTGCCGCGAGTGACTCCAAGAAAAGCATCAAATTCTGCAGCATCTGGAATTTGATGATGACCTCATTAATTCATGAAAAAGAAAGATATATTACCTCAGACTTGGCTGTATGGGCTAGACCCTTTGCCTTCCCTATCATCTCATTCATCATCCAGCGGAAAAAGACAACCAAAAAAAAAAAAAATTATTAAGTTTTATGCAAAGACTTCTATGTACTACGTACTAGACAAGCTGTACGGAACTACGAGTTTGCTCACTGAGTTACGGTTATTTGCCCGAAACTCAAGTAGTCGATTGCGAGCGTGCGAGAGAAGCTGACTGCTGTGTAAAGCCGCGAAAGTTGTAGATAATCGACGAATTCCCACATATTTTATTTAATGTGATAATAAAACCTTATCATTATTTATATGCGCACTTTTTTTTAATTATTTGAAGTTTATTTAAGGTAAGTAACAATTTTATTTTGTTTTATTCATACAATCAGTATTTGTAGTAAATTCTAACATACCAACCATTATAATATTACTATCTCGCTTACTCTTTACTAGTATTATATTAGTGCAAGCAGTTCCAAACCAGCGGCGCGACGGCGCGCGCGGCGGTGCGGTCTCCGCCATAGCCCATAGACCAATAAAAATAATACTAAATCAGACATGCCAAAATGATTGAAAATAAACTTAAATAGATTGCTATTGTTACAGAAAAACTTTCCTAGGAGACCATCTATAACTTTTTGAGATATTCTAAACTGCATTCACAGATTTTGGAAAAAATTTAAGTACAGTCAGCAAGAAAATGACCATTTTACACAAAAACTTATTTTGAAGCTAATCGTTCGTGTTATAAATACTGACCAAAAACTTATTAGACCGAATCAACCTCAAACAAGTAGTTTATTTTTGGGCACAGAGCACAAAACAATCCCCGCGCGCGCCCCTGGCCGTGGCGATTCCGTGCTCTGTGATTTTTGGATTACAGTAGCACTAGCAACATATGCGGTAACATCACACATTTATGTTATGTAAATCCATCCTATTTCTAATACTGATCATAAACTTATATGGTACCAACACAGGTTGGAGTACTAAAAAGGCAGATATCGCATAATAAAAAAAATATATATAGTAATATAGTTCAGAATATATCAAAAAGATAAGTGGTCTCCTAGGAACGTTTTCCTGTAACTATAATGGTTAAGGTACCTGCCCTACTGTCCCGTCTCAAAAATCCATTCCGTATATAATTCTACCTGTACGTGTACAAATATACATCATGAAATTTCATGTTTTTTTTTAGATTTCCTCGTATCGGACACGAAGCCAATTTAACTTTCATCATCTGGTTTCGAAAATATATATGTCTAGGTGACAGTTTATTTGCGAATGTGAGTCCTTCACTTTGTTGTTATTTGTTTAAATTAATAAGTAATTGCCATTTCACTTTTTTATTATTCTCATCAAAAAACACTTTTTTGTTTTCAAATGCGTTTCTTATAATTTTAATTACGTGATATGGATCTATAAAGACATATATATTTTCATGTGTACATGGGTGAGAAAAATTAGTTTTTAATAATCAGCCTAGTGTCTCAACAGCACTGAAATTTGCTTTACATCCATCAAATGTTAAGCTGACGACTCTCACTCCAGCTTTGTGACACTTTTCTAGGCAAACTTTGATTAAAGTGGCTTTAGTTTCTGCGCTAATTCCACCTACCAGAAAATATCCAACAGGCAATATCCAATTTTCTGTCAAGGATACTACCATAAATACTAATTATCATTTCCAACAAATGTTTCTTGGGGAAAGTTGTTTGTTTTTATCAGGCGAGTATCATATTAGCCTAACATAAGACCATTCAAGGTCACCCAGTATATATTTATTTTTTGCTTTAATTACTTTTTATATTAGTGTTTCTATACTTTGTTTAGGCTATTTTGATTTTTATTAAGTGTAACATTTTAACGTGTAAATAAATCACCAATAAAAGATTATGTGTTTTATTTGACCGCCTCCGTGGTCTAGTGGTAACAAACGTTGCTGTGAACTCGGGAGGTCGTGGGTTCGATTCCCACCGATTGCCCCCAAGTTGTACATTGTATAATTTTTTATCGGTTTGGGCGTTTATATGTATAATATGTATATATTTACAAAAAAAAAGTATAATATGTAGTTTATCAACCATCTAGTTTCCGTAACACAAGCCTCGTAGCTTACCACGGAAACTAGATGGCGCTGTGTGACCAAATTGTCTGGAAATATTTATTTAACTTTCATCCTCCTTCGACCGCACGAAAATAATACATAGGTCAAGTGCGAGTCAGACCCGCATACATAGGGTTCCGTACCATCGAGCGATATTAACTCTAAACAGTATAAGTTAAAAAAGTTTATTTTACTTTTCTACTATACTATTTTTAAATTTAACTATAAATACTAATGCAGTTTTGTAGATACAAAAGCAATGTCCCTTCTTGGGTGTAACCTTCCTATAACTCTGTGGGAGTAACATCTAATCGGTTATTTTAAAGAAGCCGTCGCGATAAGTAGATTCGCCTCCCTCTAGCTCGCATGGCCGTAATGACAAGAGAGAGATAGCAATATATAACTTACAGTAGTGTGTGTACTATGTAGTGTTGGTTGCGAGAAAACTGTCAACCTAGCGCTGCATGGTTTTTGAACAAAAAGATCCCTTGAACGTGCGTGTCTAGTACGTAGTACATAAAAGTCTTTGGTTTTATGTATAATAATCAATGATTACATTTACGGTACTTTATTCCTGCTAAAAAAGGGATCCTTTGTGTCATCATTCTTTCAAATTAAAAAAATATATATATTTGCTTAAAATTAATAAAAATATACTTATAAATAATTAAAACTACTTAAAAAGTAAAAATTAATTAAATTAATCTAATAATATAATAATTATCTATTCCATATCGTGTGCGAGTGTTACGTGTCTGGTTGCATGTCATATGTAACTTTGTGTGTGTATATGTGCTTTAGTATGTGTGAAATCCCAAGAGCGCCTAATCTTCTATTTTATTGATATTACATTTAATTTCCATGATTTATGTGTTTTTTTTATTATTTATTTTTATATTCATATGTTTTTTTTAATACATGTGACCTTGCGCTCACCTGATGGTTAGTGGCGCGCAAGCATTTACATCATTACAGCCATTAGAACAGAGTCCCAGACCTCCACCGTTAGAGTTGGGATATCCAGAATTGGAGATTGGCCTACACTCACTACGCTGGCCAGACGGGTAGCCGAGGGATGATGTATAACACATATATAAATTTATATTTAAAAAATCTCGATAAGAACTGGAAATATTTAAGAATAAGTATTTTCTAACAAGAAAACACTGAGAGGAAACAAAGACGTTACCATAAATGAGTACAATGCTAAGTATTTTTGTAATAGGAATTCGCGATTTGCACTCGATATTGTAACAAAATATAAATGTGAATTAGTAATTAGATTTCATGTCGCAATTTTATTTATACGTTTTTATAAGTCTCTTTTCACGCTGTGTTAATCTATATATATAAAGGTGAATGTCTGTCTGTGTGTTCCCTATGCATTGCAAAACTACTTGACCGATCGGGATCAAACTTTGAGAATATGTTGTGTGAACATCGGGGAAGGTTTCTAACATATTAGATTGCATAGTAAGTAAATCTTAATATATAAAACAATGTCGGGTTTGTTAAAACACTTATAACTCGAGAACGGCTGGACAGATTTTCATGGTTTTTATTTTGTTGGATTTCTCTCCGTCCCAAATAGCAGAATAACTATAAATAAAATAAAAGAAAAAAACATTTTCCCATACAAAAAGTTCGTGGGTTTCTTCGTACCTGTCAAACAATGTTGGTTGTTAAATATATATGAGTGCGTTCAGAAATTTATATCAAGCTTGACCATTCAATGACTGTGGCGATACGAAGTTCGCCGGGTCAGCAAGTTTTATATAAATATCACAATGGCAAGCTTACAATATTACTTCCTGATAGTAAATATTACAGACAGACAGCGGACAGCGGAGTCATCCAGGCCCGGATGTTCAATGGGCCTGGGTTGGGGATGGGATAAACTCCCGTTTCCCCCAGCAGGATCTCGGTGGCTAACTACCCGCCGGTGATTCAACGCACCTTTGTTGCTGGGCGCTGTTCCTACTACAACACCGCCCTTGTGGCTCACGAATCTAGTCTCCTAGATTTGTCTACTTTAGTTCTTCTCCAAGAGCGCCTCCCTAGGTAGTGGCCTCCCCTCCGGGGGCCGTGCGAAAGTAGGAGCGATATCCTGAAGATGCTTGTAGGATCCGTTGTCAGCCCGGTAAAACATACGTTTAGCTAGGCCGACAACAAATGCCTCGATAGTAGGCATCTCCAGATCTCTCGCAATTACAGAATTTCGCACGCTCTGGATACCACCTTGAGCGATATGTTCTGCTGACTCTGGATCTCGTCTCTGTTGGTTTTGGCCAGAAGGTGATGCCAAGCTGGCGCAGCATAAGTAAGTCGGGAACGGATGAACATCTTGTAGATCCGCACCTTCAACCTGAGCGGCAAACTGGAGTTCATTACAGGACGTAACATGGCCCGGGCCGCCTTCGCCTGATTAACGGCGAAGGATTTGTCATCATGGCAAATGGCACATACTTTTAACGAGAACAACAAATAGGTGGTAGGCCGACTGATGGTGGTAATATGACCAGTCTGCTGGGGCGGGAAAGTATCCACCGTCCGTGCCGATACACCCAGTAAAGTGTATCCACACGTTTCGGGATCAGGCTCGAATTGCCGTCATGCACAGTCAAGCCGGCATAGTGTTAGGGACTGATGTGAGTCACGAATGTCTGACTCCAGTTGCTAGCATTCATGGACGCAAGGTCACATGTCGTGCAAGTATAAAAAAAATATCATCATTACAGCCCCTAGAAGAAGAAGTGTCCTAGACCTCCACTGCGGAGATGGGCCTTCCAGAACATATATCTGGAGAATTTGGCCTACACTCGCCACGCTGGCCAGACGGCTTGGCGAGGATATGATGTCAATTGTTTTTATGCCAATTTATTGACGATTTCACAAGTTGGTATTAGTGGAACCGGGACCGACGGCTTTACGTGCTCTCCGAGGCACAGGCAGAAAAGTGCATATCTCATTGGTACATGCCGGGGGGGTTTGAACCGACCTTTGTAGGATTAGAGGTACGCGTTCTTACAACCGAGCCACCACCGCGCCTAAAAAAATATATATGTAATGAATTATTATTATTAACAAGTAAAGAAAATATAACATAAATAAAGAAACCCACGTAGTCGCACATCAAAAAAACTCATCCGGTGTGCCCAGGTCTATAACCTAATAGAGAATTTATTTGAAAGAAAATACTGTTTGATGTTGAAATTCTGACTGTAATACGAACCTAAATCCTTAAATTATCTGAAAAGTTTAACAACCTTGGGATAAAGGTTTGTTGAACTCAAAAGGTCATCCCAAACCTATAAAAACATTTTCTTACAAAGATGTAATATTTCGCATCCCTTTCGCACACTAACAATTAAAAAAAAAACAAGAGAGTTCTTCGCGCCATTTTGCGCGGACATGTCAAGTGCAAGTTTTTGTTTTGTAAATTAATTTGCTGTGGATATTATTGGTCAAAAGTGGCGTTGTTTTGTTTAATAATGTGCTACAATGTCTACTCTTTGTTTTAAACATATATTTTTAACTTTCACCTACCTAATTTTAGAAAAAGAGAAAAATAATATTTTTTTTACGTTAATGAGAATGCCCATTTTCATTAGAGAAATGGGTCCAATAAAATGTTCTTATGCCGTAATGATTTCTCTTTTATTTGATAGTTAATATATTGCGTTTTCATAATCTGTAATTTATTTTATTTATTTTACCCTAGCATAACGACAATTGAGAAAAACTTTTTTTTACGTTAATAATTACATACATAGTCGATCCCGCCGATTTGAAATCCAGTGTTTTATCTATAATAAAGTACCTGGTCATAATAAAGAACCTAATCGTATAAATAGTGCTTTGTAACTATTTCATACATACATTTTAACCAATTGACTATTTACTCGTAATTAAATTATATTTTAATGCTGGGGTAAAAGAGATGTTGGAATTAAATTTAAAAAAAAACACAATTAATTGTTATGATTATTGAATTGTATTTAGTTGAGGCACGCTGCAAAAAAGTTGGGGCCTGATTTTGGGCAATCTCTTTTATTTCCGAGAAAGCTATAGAAGTATTTTTTTTTCAAAGAACACTCATATCTGAAAATTTTTTGAATGTACTTTTGTGTGCGAGCTAATCTATAAACCATTTATGTAGGGTATATTTTTGTGAAGTATCATCACGACCATAATCTTTTGCGGGGTGAAAACCTCATATATCATAAACCTCATAGCGAACCACGACTAGTGCAAGCTCGTCGATATCTTTGGATAAATAATCCGCTAAAACTAATGAAGAAAAAATATATCATAAACCTCATAGCGCACCACGACTAGTGCAAGCTCGACGATATCTTTGGATAAATAATCCGCTAAAACTAATGAAAAAAAATTTGAATTTCAATCAGAGAACGTTTTGAATTCAAATGGGGGTAGGAAATGAAAATATTAAAGTCCGAAGAAAAGTGAAAGAAGTCGAGCAGTGGTTCACAAACTTCATAATAAATTTGAAAAACAAAACTTAATAACGATCGCAGTTGGACAACTTTTTGCGCTTGAATTTGCTTATTTTTTTAAATATATAGAACAAGTTTTCTAATCACATTTACTAGGCAACTTTCGTTCTCTGTCGAATAGTTTGTTTGACTTGGAAAATTGTTACGTCAAAGCGTGCTTTAAGCCTATCCTAACAATCGTTCAAATCGTTCGTTGCATAAAGCAAAGCAAAGAGAAGTTAAACGTTTACAGCGTTATGTCGTCTTTCCTCTCTTTGTAAAATAATTAACAAAAAGTATTAAATACAATAATTAATAATAATAATAAAATTAAACGGCGTAAATACACTCGAGCTTATTGGGAGATGTGTTTTTGCTCCGTTTGGAATTGAAACTCTCGGACCAAGTAAACATGAAATTTTCAAGGTGTTGTCAAAACAGCTCTTCAACACCTCGGGAGACAAAAGGGTTGGGCAATATTTGCCATTTAAGGTGGCAATGCTGCCAGTATCCTTGCACTTTGCCCATTGTCAGCGATTTGAAGCAAATTTTTTATTTATATATTTTTAAAAATTAGTTTTTAGTTGTATTTTTATTTATTAAGTAGGTTTATTTTTATATTTATTAATAGTAATTTATGTTTTAAAATTTTATTTATTAGTTTTTTTTTTAAATCATTGTACTTTACTTCCTTCGAATGAATAAAAATATTAATATAAACTATAAAATATATTTGTAGAATTAAAAGCAAAACTGCTTTTTTATTGCTTAAGCTGACACAGCCTCTTTAGAGCCACGAATACATATTAAGTACCTAGTTATAAGCAAAACTTGTTTATGGTAACAGTGTTTTAGTTAAAAATTATGGTATAGCTGATATGATGAGTCCACCATAGTAGCTGTTGGCTATTTTATAGTTATCTTGTCTAAAAGTAGTAAACTATGAAAAAAAAATGTATTGACAATATCCAAGTGTTGTGCTAACTAAAGCACATTATTATTATTATTATTAAAATACTTTATTGCACTTTAACTTAAAAGTATGTACAAAGGCAAACTTAAAGCCATTTCGGCTTTTTCTACCAGCTAACCTTTTGGAGAGTGAGACGGTATAATATGTGGGGTGCAATTTTAACCTTATTTTAAATTTGATTAAACTACATAAATAGTATGTATACATAGAATACTTAAATACTTATTAACATATAGTAGATATGTATGAAGATAATATAATATTAGGAACAGAAAATGTTAAAATTTAGAATATACTGTTCTGCTTGTTTAAAAAGAAAGTATTAGGTTGTTTTTTAAAGATGTGAATTGAAGGAGCTTGTTTGATGGTCAGTGGAAGCTTGCAGTGGTCGTTTGCATATTGCTTCCCGCCGTCCGCCATCCAACACGAGGCGTCAAGAGGAACACCATCAGGTTTAAGTCGGTGCGAGCCCGACATAACCTCCCCCCTGTCCCCCGACTCGACTTGTCCGATACAGTAAATGAATCTGAATATCTGCTGGAAGTGTGGAAATAAATCTATTATTTCATTTGTATGTTTATGTGTGTAAGTATATAGTATATTGATATTATAGTGTATAATATGTAAGTGTATGATTAGACTGTTAATGTTCTTTCTAACTTTTAAATTTCATTTTATTACGCGCATCTATATAATAGTTCAAATTTGTCCCCAAGGTTTGGCTTTCAGAAAATGTATACGGGAATTAAGTCCGCCTTTGAACTTCGTGCAATAAAGTTTAAATTAAATAAAATACAGAACAATTTGGGAACCATCCGTAAAATTTAAGAACACACTTAATTTATTTTGTTTTATTTTTGTATGCCTTTACACTTTTGTTTATTCTCGTCTCTCTTTTCTACACACGATAAACCGGTCAGTCGCACGGTGTATTCATGAAATGCTTTGTAATTTGTCTTCTATTATAACGACAATAATCGACATCAACAAACAAATTAAACAATAAAAGTAATTTCTGCACAACTACGAGTAATATTAGACTCAATAAAATTATATAAGAGATCTTGGAGTTTCTGAAGAAAGCACCAACTCTAATGGAGAAGTTTCGAGTCTCGGCCGGGTTCGCGGAATTAAAGGATTTTTAAACTCCCCAACTTTGCCGTAGTTCAGCAATTTACAAGATTTCTCGGACATATTTTCCACCAATTAGCTATTTATATATACGTATATATAACGTTTGCATTATTATATTTTTTTGGTTTTTGTATTATTTAGTTTTAGGGCCTGTAACAATTATAATATTTTTAACGAAGCGAGCCTCATTCATCTACTCTGCCACGCACTGCAATGTTAACCTAGCTTTTTTGTATAGATTTGTTAGTCTTTTTATTTATTTATTTTACCTTGTAATTTTAAAATTATAATCACTACGTGAGTACGGGAACAGGTTGAAAAACAGCGTTGTGCAGATGTACTTGTAGTAATGCACGACAACAGTTGACACCTGATTTCTTTTGTCACATTTGTTCAGGATAATAAAACTGTGTGATGTTATTATGAGACAATTTTTTATTTATTTATTATTTATTTAAATCTATACTAGTAAAGTATCATCACGACTGTTTTCCTTTAGGGGTGACCAGAAACCACGCTTATAAATAAGCGGATTCACATTTAGCCGATTTTACTATAGGCCAATCATGACAAGTGGCAAGCTCGTCGATGTATCCAGCGTACCAAACTCGAGAAATATCACAAATAAATTAAATCTATTTATTTACACTAATAAATATTTTTGTGTTCCGACCAGGAATCGAACCCGGACTCTAAATCCACGGACTTAACCGCTGGATCACGGAACGAATCAATACTACATTTTTATTTTCCTTATTTCTTATGTGACATTTATATTTGTGTGTTATCATTTTAATTAAAATATAAGTATATAGGTATATGTGTATATATGTATGTAATTTTTTTATGTAATATTATTATATAAGTGTATAATAAACTCCCAAAGGTTGGTTGTCCGAAAATGCTTAGTCATTAAGCCCGCCTATGTACATTTTTTGTGCAATAAAGTATTTTAAATAAATAAAATGCAAAAAAATGCGTTTAGAACCCCGGCAAGTACCAATAAGAAATACACTTTTCTTAAGTACATTTGTCTTTAAGATTCCTGCGACAACGAATTAGCATCCACATTAACTTAGTGCGATACTTAGAGATGTAATCATATTTGCGTAAACAATATATAAACCGGATACAAGCATTAAGTAGGACCGGTTACGAGCAACACCTCTGAGAGATCGACACTACAAACGTCATAGTCATTGAGAGGAAGAAGGAGGCTTTGGGCTAGGTTAATTTTAGCTTTCAATGGTAGAAAATTCTTAAGTTTATTAAGAGAGTGCAGTGTAAAAAAAATATATAGACTAGTATTGTTAACCTAGAGCGCGGTGGTGGCTCGGTTGTAAGAATGCTTACCTTAAATCCTAAAAAGGTCGGTTCAAACCCACCCGGCATGTATCAATGAGAAATACACATTTCTTACGTACATTTTTCACATTTACAACATCACCGTTCCCGTGCCTCGGAGAGCACGTTAAGCCGTCGGTCCCGGTTCCACTAATGCTAACTTGTGGAATCGTTAATAAATTGTCATAAAAAATTGACATCATATCCTCGCCGAGCCGTCTGGCCAGCGTGGCGAGTGTAGACCATTCCCTGCCGGATTTTGTATTTTTTCTTAAACATTATTTAACGTATTTATTTAATATAGAAGGGAAGGACACAGTCATAACATCTACAATGTTAAAATAACACTACTGTTTTTCGAGGAACCCTTTTGGCTTGGACATAATATTTTTTCAATTTATTTTTGTAGCCCATACTAGATGATTAATGGTATAAATTATACTTCGACAATATAAATAAGAGCACATGGATAAAATATACACAAAAGAGACTGCCTCCGTGGTCTAGCGCTTAAGTTTATGGATTTATATATATGCAATTGTCTTATATAAAAATAAATGTATTGTCAATATCCAAGTTTATGCTATCCTAAAGGAAATAAATGGTATGATTGATATAAAAACTACGGTATAGGATAGGATAGCTATGATCTGTTTGAATACTGGAAATACTTGTACAAAAGAAAGAAAAGTATCATCACGACCGTTTCCCTTCCGGGGTGGTCAGAAACCACGCTTATATAGAAGCGGATTCACATTTATCTAACTTTACTATAGGCCAATCATGGCAAGTGGCAAGCTCGTGGATGTCTCTAGCGTACCAAACTCGAGAAATATCACAAATTAATTAAATATTAATTAAATAAAAGTTTAAAAGCATTTATTCGAAAAAAATATTTACAAAATATAAAATAAAATTAATATTAATACTAAGGATAGGGATATAAGTCCCGTCCGCGTAGAATGGTGGCAAGAATGCTGGCTGCATTTCTCCGCTGAATTGCAATACTGATTCTTTGGACGAAGAAAGAGCCAGCCCTCTTGTCACCGGAGAAGACGACAAGACGCGGTGTTATTTTTTTTTTAAACTTTTTTGCACTTGGACTCCATGGGCCCAGAGTTTCTACAGCAAACGGCATAAATATGTAATCTTTTAATATACTTTCATATTTGCGCCGCTTTTTGGACTCCGCATTTTCCGCCGCGGCTCCCAAATTAAATTATACAAATAATACAAATACAAAATATTTTATTGTTCATAAAAGTACAGTTTTTAAAAGTTTTTTTGTAATTATTGCTTAATTAAATTATAATAATTTAAATTAATAAATATTATTGTGTCCCGACCAGGAATCGAACCCGGTACCTCCGACTCTAAATCCACGAACCTAACCGCTAGACATGTACAAGTAAATATAAAGATTTTCCTTGATTGTTGTTTGTTAAAGTTATTTTTTCTTTTCAGCGACATCTCTGGTCACGTACGCTGGTGAAAGATACGACTTTGTATTGGATGCTAACAATGAGATTGAAAATTATTGGATCAGATTCCGCGGACTCATGGATTGTGATGAAAGGTAAGTTTAAATTAGAAACATCATAAATTCAATCTAGTACAGATACAAAATTTGCGAGTGTTTGCCAATTATTACTTACGGCATCCGTCTTAGCTCGAGATTTGGAGATGCCTACTATTGAGGAGTTATGTTCTCTCGGGCCGACAATGGACACTTCAACCATTTTCAGAATATCGCTCCGTCTTGCGCACGGCCCCCCCAACGGGAGACCACTTCCTAGAGAAGTACTCCTGGAGGAGAGCTGAAGCAGTCGAACTTAGCACCCTGGGTTCGTGAGCCACACCGGCGCTGTTATACTAGTAACGGCGCCCAGCACTAAACTTGCATGAATTACCGGCGGGTGGTTACCCGCTGAGATCCTGCCGGGCAAAACAGGGGACTGTCCCCATCCCCAACCCAGGCCCATTAGGCATCCGGGCCTGGACGACCCCAGTCTGTCTGTCTGTCTGTCTGACTTACGGCAAAATCTATGTGCGAACAAAAACAGAATGTCAATAGGATCTGTTGTATCTAAAGGTGATCTTTTATTAAATTTATTTTTGTATAAACAGTGACATCATTCCTTTATTGCTCGCAAAAGCTATACTTGAGTGTTAAGTATTCTAAAGAGCTCCACAACCTAATGCCTTTTATATTATAACCAGAGCTTAGGAGAGACCGAACATATAAATTTGTAGACTTTTACATCTGCAATCTGAAGATGTGGAATGTTTTCCAGTCAGTGTGTTTCCCTATTCCTATTCTACTCAAGCGAAGTGTGAAATAGCTTCTTGATAGATGGTTTTATTAAATTAAAAATATTTGCATCAACTTATAATTATGACGTTGCTGTGCCAATGTCTGTGTGACAGCAATCATTGGCTTCCATGAGAACATATGTTTATGGAAACAGGAGAATAACACAATATAAACATAAATAAATATGTGAAATGGTAGGGTCTGATGTCGGTCGTTAGTGGCTGGCGTCAGTTGCCCTTGCCTCGCGTACCGCTAACCATGAGGTGGGTGCGATATCTATGGAATATTCTCGCTGGCGTGAGCGTGTTATCAGTTTCTTAAAGCGTTTATTATGTTTTAACTAACTTTTTTTATTTCTTAGATTTACAAAAGCGAAGCAAGTGGCAGTGTTACATTATGAAGGTGCGATGGAAAAGGAACCAGCTGGAGATCCCACATGGGAGGAACTACACAACGAAGGATTGGTAAGAGCTGGTTTTATTTTTCTGTGTTACTATCACTTAAAGTTATATGCACAGTGTCCCAAAACTGCATCATTAACTTTCGATATAGTTGGTCGATATCTAAAATTTAGAACTTTTAATTTTAGGGATATACTGGTTTTTTATTTACATATACACATATCATCACGACAGTTCCCTTGTGGGGTCCTCCTCCTTAGTCGCTACCCCACTGATGAGGATCGTAACTCCGTCGCAGTCACAGTTCATCCACCAGCTGTCTACAATTGTTTCGATCCTAGGCGTAGTGAATGGCGTGGTGCACAGGGATCTTGAAGTGGTCAGTCATCTGACTGCACAATTATTTGAGGCTACAAGAGGGTTCTTCTACCGTCTACCTTGCCCGTAATTAGAAGTTTTTCAACATTATCTTCACCTCTTGCAATGTGTACTAAGTATTGCAGAATTCGGGCTAAGCAGACGGTAGAGAGATTCTGCTCCCTGGTAAGCATAAACTCTTCGAGCACAGAAATGTTAGTAAGTCGTGCGGTCCAAGTGATTCTGAGCAAACGATGACAGCACCACATTACAAACGCATCAATTTTCGCCCTATCCGCGGTTTTTATGGTACAGAAAAATAATAAAGAAGACAAGTTGTGGGGTAGGCAGAGACAATTGTGCTCGTTCGGTTCATCGACATTTATAAACAATTTCATACATGCCCTTTTGTTTCGTAGGATCTTTACTGCACCTTTAGCCAGTGCTTTTTTATTTGGTCGTGAGATGAATCTTGATCTTCCAGGGCCTCTTTTTACTCAAAACTTTCATCTATCAACTTATCCTTTTAAAATTCCTGACCCATTGAAGCAACCCTTTCATTATTTTTGATCGTATATTTATTTTCATTCCTACCATTTTGCGCATTACGTCGTTACTTAAGCGGCCAAAGTGACGCCGCATATCCGACGTAGTGATCTCATTGATACCATCATGCGTATTCTGGTATATTTACGTCTTCAATTTAAAAACCGAAAATCATACTTTTAGGGTTAATCTGTCCACTATAATTGTCTTAGAGACGGTTTTGGAAAAGCAAACATACAACTAACGTTATTGGCTAAAATACCCAACGCGACAAGCAAACTACCAAACCCGTAGCAGTATAATAATGTTGATCATTGGTTATTTTAATCATCCCTTCTGCAACCTGCCGTTTTTTTATTTTTATTTATTAAGGTTTACAAACAGTAACACACATATATATAATTGCATTTAAATAAATAAATTGCTAAGTATGTTACCAACGACATAAACCACAGATTATATAAATAGGTATCGTCAGATAGTGAAGTTAAAAAAAAAAAAAAAACAATTGGTACAAAAAAAAAAATGAGTAAAGAAGAAGAAAATAAATAAATAAGTAAACAACAATAATGATAAGTATTAATAACACATTATGGTTTTAGTATGTCCAAAATAGATTTCCTAAAAACACCGGCAGTCGAGGCAATTATGTGTATGAAGTGAAATTTGTTATTGTATGTATGTGTGAAGTTATTAATCTCTTTTACATCCTTATATTGTATTATAATTGTTTTATGTTTTTTATATTGTAGGTATGTGTGACTTTCTAGAAGTTCTTAATTTAGAAGTTAGTAAATATATTTACGTTTCATAAAATGAAAATCAAAATAACGTATTTCCATTGGTTCTCTCAAAACAACTTGAATACAGTCAGAACTAATAAAATCAATACAATTATCAAAACATATGTACTAATCAAAGTGGTAATAATGGTTGGACCGTAAACAGGCAATAATCCATATTTATGTATGTTATGCACAACATTATTGCTACAAGCAAGTAAAACTAACTAACTTAGAAACTACTTAAATAAGATCGTGGCTGTAAAGAGGCCATGTCAGTTTAAATTCTAAATACTTAATATTTAAGATGTACAGAAATTATATACATATGCCAGATAATTTATAAATTTATAAAACAAAAAAAAAAAAGACGTGTTAACTTATAATCTATTATCTCATATTTTTTATTGGTATTGTATTAACACATTGTAACAAAAGAAGTCCACTTTGTCCCATAGCTCGTTTTAGGTACATCCATAATCCAACAATGTACCTTCCTATAAGAACATTGCGAAAACTGGTTATAACATACTGATAACTGAACGGGTACATAAAATCTTACGACACGATGAACATTTCGTACCCTTTCCGATAATGTATATGCTATATACAGTTACTAGATATATATTTTTAATTCTACTTGGTAAATTGTCTTTAAGCGTCCTTTTCACTGAAGGAATTAGGAAACCCAAACTTAAGTAGAACCGGCTACGAAGTAGACGACCGAGTGTGGTTTAACATTCTCGGGGCGGATATACGATCTGATCCTAACCACCGCTGGTGGCGCGGGTTTAGTGGACTGTATCTAGGTGCTGGGTTTGCGATAATCTTCAAATTAGATACATAGACGATACTATGATAATCGGTGCAATAAACAACCTAGAAAGGAAACTGGTAAAGAAACTCATCTGATGTCCTCGGCACCAGCACTTATAAATTGTTCTTAAACTAATTTTGCGGGTTTGACGAATGCGGGCGAAAGCAATGATCGCGGCGATTTCTTCAGCGTCTTCTATGACGACTGTAGGGCAACGACTGCGCGACGACGACGACTATACTTCGATTCGACGATTACGACCACTTCTAGCATGCTGCGCGGCCAGTTATATAGGCACTGCCTCTCTTCAGTGCGCAAGCGCCTGTCTTTTTACTTGTGAGCGGGGTGGGTAATATAGAAAGGAAGCAGCGAGAAAGAGACAGGACAAGGGTATAGGGGTTACAAATTAGGACGTCTGTTTATGCACCGACGAATCACAATAACGCCTAACCATTCAAAATTGGTCGAATTACCGCAAGCGGCGCGAACAACCGCAACTACATTGAGAACATTACCAAAACAGCGTCGATAAAGCAAGGTAAATCATTTTTTCCCGCCTTTAATCAGACTGTTGCTGAACAAAGCACAGATCAGACCATGCGTGGAATACTGCTATCATCTATGGTACATACGAGGGGCGTTCAAAATATTCTCGGTATGTGGATAAAAACAAACAAGTACGAAAAGTTTGATATTTTTATTTTTCAATATACTCCCCCCCTATGTTCATACACTTATAAGATCGATCAATTATTTTTTTTAATCCCTCATAAAAATATTTTTTATCTTTGGTGTAAAAATGCTCCTCCACGGCCGTCTTCAACGCTTCATCGTCAGAAAATTTATTTCCACGCAGATCCTTTTTAAGATTGGGAAACAAAAAGAAGTCGCTTGGGGCTAAGTCCGGACTATAGGGTGGATGAGTAACAGTTTCAAACCCACATTCAACAATAGCTGCCTTGGCAATATGAGCAGTATGGACAGGGGCGTTGTCATGCAGAAGCAGAACACCTTTGGTTAACTTTCCTCGCCTCTTTTCTTTGATCGCATCTCTTAATTGACGTATAACGTTAGCGTAGTACTGCCCTGTGATATTTACACCTTTTTCTTTATAATCGATAAGCAAAACTCCTTCACAATCCCAAAATATTGTGGCCATGACCTTGCCAGCTGACGGGATTACCTTGAACTTCTTGGGATGAGCTGAACCCTTAATGTGCCACTGCATGGACTCCTGTTTGCTCTCTGGGTCATAATGATGAACCCAGGTTTCATCTCCAGTAACTATTTTTTGCAGCACCTCATCGGGATTTTCACCACACAGGTCGATAAAATCTGAACAGCAAGCCACACGCATATCCTTTTGAAGAAGCGTCAGCATTCGCGGAACCCATCTTGCACTTACTTTTGACATATTAAGATGGTCATGTATAATGTCATGTACGGTACCAATAGAGAGATTGGTTACTTGAGCTATAGATTTTACCTTCACTCGGCCGTCTTCCAATATAAGTTTTTCCACTTTATCAATATTTTCTTGTGAGGTAGCCACTACAGGCCGGCCAGGTCTAGGGTCATCTTCAATACTCTCCCTTCCACGCTTAAATTCGCTTGACCATTTTTGAATAGTAGATAAAGAAGGAGCAGACTCACGGTAAACACAATTCATTTCCTCTTTTATGGTTTTTTGATTTTTACCCTGTTTTGTCAAGAATTTTATGACGGATCAGTGCTCTAATTTCGTTAAAATTGTTAATTCACTCATGGTGTTCATGTTTGTTCGGCAATTGCAGAAAAACAAAAGAACATCTCGGTTCCAATTTTACTTTTTTTTAATGTCAATGGATGAATCTTAGCGGCCAGTAACAAATATATATATAAAAGAGGTTGTAACGTATCAATACCGAGAATATTTTGAACGCCCCTCGTAGGATGTCGGTATCGCAGCTTTTAGAGCGCACTGTTGGGGCGCAATTCCCCGATTATTATTTATTTATTTAAAAACCTAATTGCACTATATACAAAGGCGGACTTAATGTCGCTAGGAATTCTCTTACAGCCAAACCTTTAGGTCATTTAAACAATATAGATGGTAGGTAATCATCAATATATATATATATATTGCAAATTTATATACTGTTAAGAATAAATTAATTGATGGTTGCACCTAGCATCTATATTGTCTATATGCCCTAAAGGTTTGGCTGTCAGAGAATGGCCAGGGACTTTAAGTCCGTCTTTGTACATAGTGCAATTAAGTTTTTAAACAAATCAATAATAATAAAATATAAATAAACAATAATACAAAATAAAACTACTTACATGTACAAATATAATGTTATTACGTTAGGCCAACTTTTTCGTTTCTTCCGAATCAGTTTTATTTTCGGTTGCGACGCGAAGAGAGGTGTTGACGGCAGACATGCTTAGCCCTAATGAATCAAAGATTGTGCTGGAATTTATCTTGCACCAACTTTCACTCTAAATCCTCTGCCTCCGTGGTCTAGCGGTTAAGTCCGTGAATTTAGACTCGGAGGTACCGGGTTCGATTCTTGGTCGGGGCACAAAATATTTATGAATGTAAATAAATACATTTAATTAATATTTAATTTATTTGTAATATTTCTCGAGTTTGGTACGCTGGAAACATCGACGAGCTTGCCACTTGTCATGATTGGCTAAATGTGAATCCGCTTATTCATATAAACGGTCGTGATGATACTTCTATATTATATCTAGCTGCAAGTTGTCCTTTAATATTATATTTTTTTATTTGTAAATATTTGAGTGTGCAAGCAAGAGGCATGCGAAGTGTAACAATACCCTTAAGAGCCAACACTTTTCCGGGATGCGGATATGTGATGACTTCTTTGTCACAGCTGATGATGACAATACAAAGCAATAAAACATGAATATAATCAGAACAAATAAAAATGAAAGTAATAATACATTTCGGAAGCATTCGGATTCAGAACAAGTGTTAGGTTCGTCCTTTATTGCCCAAAGCACAACTTTGAAACGACTATAGCACCGTATCCAATATTAGGACGCCGTTATCGAAATTCGTTCCCTCATTTCTAACAGAATCAGAACATTATTCCTACTAGTTCAACTTTTTAGTTCTGTGATTTTGACTTTTTTTTTTTTGTTCTCTTCTCCCAATGGATGACGAATGAGGTGATAGGGAAGGCTAGCCCATACAGCCAAGTCTGACGTAATATATCTTTCTTTTTTATGAGTTAATGAGATCATCATCAAATTCCAGATGCTGCAGAATTTGATGCTTTTCTTGGAGTCACTCGTGGCATTATAGCCCAAACACGTCTCGTGTAAAATATGAAAGTCCACAGCGCGGGAAAACCGCAAAAAATAAACTGCAACTTGTGCCCTATATTAAAGTCCAATTTATCGTTTTCCATAATTATTCACATTGTAGCACATTATTAAACAAAACAACACCACTTTTGACCAATAATATCCACAGCAAATTAATTTACAAAACAAAAACTTG
This sequence comes from Tinea semifulvella, assembly GCA_910589645.1. Classification (NCBI taxonomy): domain Eukaryota; kingdom Metazoa; phylum Arthropoda; class Insecta; order Lepidoptera; family Tineidae; genus Tinea; species Tinea semifulvella. The sequence continues at coordinate 7,436,613 of OU342604.1, forward strand.
CACTTGACATGTCCACGCAAAATGGCGCGAAGTACTCTTAACTTTTTTTTTAAATATATAATATAAAATAAAAAAGTTAACACAATCAAAATAGGCACTGGTTTTTCATAATATTCTCGTACATACATATTTTATTTAAAATATTTGTACTGGTTTATGGTAATCTAAACGTATAGGTACTATAAAAATTGTTACCCATTATCGTCCCCATCAAAATATCTATTACTGAGATATATATTATATATAAACATATTAAAGTCGTAGATTTATACGCGAAGGTGTTGGGTTTAATTTCTAGTCAAGAACGTAAAAAAAAGTGTAATTATTCGAGTCTGGTAACATCGATGAGTTCTGAGTTTTTTTATATACATACGTTATTTTATAGCCCATTATGACAAGTGACAAGCTTGTCATGATGGGCCTCTATGGGACCTTACATACCAAACTCGAAAATATCACAAAAAAAAAAAAAAAAAATTGTGCCCCGACCAGGAAACAAACCCGGTACCTCTGAGCTAAATCCACGGACTTAACAGCTAGACCACGGACGCAGTTTGTGTGAAAGAAATTGTTCCATCGTAGAACTATTTAATAGTCAAAGCTGGAACGGCCTAGAAAATCCAATGTAATGGGCTGAAATTATCCCCAGGGTCCGATGTTCCGTGATCGTTGGACATATGCCAAAACTATGCCTGAGCTAGAAGGGATATTATAATGTTTCTATCAAACCATCAAATAGCTTATCTAACTATTAAATTTTGAGAGAATCATAAAGAAACTTTATGACTGTCATTAGTATTGGAAATTATTGAAATTAAGTACCTTTTTTATATCGGGCACGAAGTATGTCATCACGCACGGTAAGCGGTATGCGAGGTTCAAGAATGGGAGTAACTATAGCCAGCCACTAAGGACCGACATTAGTCTTTAGCACTATGTCGACCTATCAAGTAGCTTTTTTACACTTAGGTTATAGGAAAATGGAAACACAGAGGCTTTCCACATCTTTATGTGCGACCTGTGCGTGTGGTTCGGTTGCGAAATGAAGAGGAAGGAATTAGGTTATAGAGCTCTTCAGAGCACTCACTATCCTTTCAACATGTCCGAACCATCGGAGCATGCCTTTCCTTATTTTTGTCACTATGCTTTTTTATACCTACCCTTTTGCGTATTTCGTCATTACATATGCGGTTCGTCAAAGTTACGCCGCATATCCGTCGGATAATATATATATATATATACATACTCGTAGATAAAGACCTCATTTCTACTGCATTAACCCTACTCTCACTTACCATCCGCAGTGAAAACACTGCCCAGATATATAATCATTTACTTTTTCTAGAGTTTCATTGTCTCCATCAATCTCTATCGTCACGGTTGTCATCCTTCTTCTTTCAAACACTAGTTTCTTAGTTTTTAAAAAAAAAATATACATAATAAAATTTTAATATTTTAAATATGTTAATTGTCAATTCAAATATATATACATATATAAGAAGCAATGTAATTGCTGCTTACTAACTTAAAATCTAATTTATTTTTACAGCAAGTAAACGCGTTAAACAAAGGTGAAGAAGAGGACGAAACAGTATCAGTTTCCGAGCTACGTTCAGCAACCGATTCGGATGACGGAAGTCTTAAAGAAGTAGCAGATTACCAATTCTACGTCGCTTACGACTTCTATGCCAAAAATAACTCTCACTTCCACAAGTCACCATACTATGGATATTATCAAGGTAAGATCATTATTATCACAGCCCCTAAAACCATAGATCTTGTATATACTATACTCAAAGTCAAAGTCACAATATCTTTATTCACGTAAACCTATTACAGGCATTTATGAAACGTCATTAATTTAATTCTTTTGAATGATTCTACTCCTGCTAGCAGAAGACTAAGCAGCAAAGTGGTCCAATAAGTAAGCTGTTAGCAGAAGACCAGCAGCTTATATATTCCTAGAACATATGCGAATATCTCAAATCAAGCTTATGTTCCATATTGCAAACACTCTAATGTTTTTTCTTTTATATATGTATATCATTGGAGTTTAACTATTTTAAACTATTTTCTTCTTGCTCTCTGTTATTTGATCCAGGCCACTTTTTAGTTTTTATATAACCTGATATGATCTATTTGGTATATTATGATTTATTTTCACTAGTGTAAGTTTAATGAATTGTGTAAATTTTTTTCCTCTGTTACTCGCCTTAAATATTGTATATACATTAATGTTCCTAGTGAGTACTGTTTATGGAGTCTGGCTCACATTATTGTTTATTTTAACTGTTTCTATACAAATTATAGCCATGATCTCTGTTTGTATTTTAAATTTTAAATAAATTAATCTCCACTGGTATAGATGAGCCTAATAAAGCATATTATTAGTTATATTTTCAAATAAATTTACGTCGTACTTGTAAGAATATACTCGTATATTCCCGTAGATATCATCATCATCAGCCTGTGTCTCTCCACTGCTGGATATAGGCCTTCCCCAAGGCTCCCCAATTCACACTGTCTTCCACATTTATATCTTTAGTATTTTCAGCTTGAGATCGAATTTCTGGATTAAACAATCTCTGAACGGTTAATACTTCATATTTTGTAATACGAGTATGTATTTCGTTATAAGTGAAACTATTAAACTAAATAATATTTTTTTGTCTTTAGTTCCACATAAAAGCAACCGTCTTTACACGCCACAACTCAACCACATCAGTATGAAGTTACCGCCCAGTCCTTTACTCCTGACGAGACCTTCTCCGGACAACTTCTGCAATTCCTCCAGCATCAACGAAACATGTCGAGCCGACTACTGTGAGTGTGCTCACGTTCTATCAGTCAGACTTAACTCAGTAGTGGAAATAATTATAGTGGATGAAGGAGTAACTTTTGATGCTAATCATCCTTTCCATTTACATGGACATTCGTTTAGAGTTGTTGGAATGAGAAGACTAGCTAATGATACAACTATAGAGGAAGTTAAAGAGTTTGATAAAGCTGGGTTGTTAAAGAGAAATTTAAAAAGACCTCCAATTAAAGATACAGTAACAGTTCCTGACGGCGGATATACAGTACTTAGATTCAAAGCTGACAACCCTGGATACTGGTTGTTTCATTGTCATATAGAATTCCATGTTGAAATTGGAATGGGATTTGTTTTTAAAGTTGGTGAACATTGGCAGATGCCTCCTATACCACCGAATTTCCCAACTTGTGGAAGCTATTTGCCTGATAATAATTTGGAGTCAGCTACAACTGAGAAGCCTATTGATAACAATTATATAAATTTATCGCATTGGTGGCCTGTAGTTATTGTTAATACAACAACATCTGCTGCTTCTGTATCTATATCTAAATATATGACATCTTCGGTATTACTAGTGTTTTGGGTTTTAAAAGCATCTTTTGACTTTACATAATTTTGTATTCTTAATTTTTTATTTTCAGCCGAATTGTGATTTTAGAACAATTTATTATTAAGTACATATTTAGGTCCAACGTTAATGTTGATTAAGTATTTTATACATAGTTTGTTGTGCAATATGTTAAATTGTGTAAACGATTCTGTTAGTTGTTTCTTTTTGGATGCAAACTTACATTACTTAAAATCTGAACAAAATAATTATACGATTTTAAATTAATAAAATAATTATTTAGTTTATTTTCAATTACATTCTTTTTATTTATTTATTTATCATATTATAACTATGCCATTAGTATTACAAAAATAAGATATATAAGTATTAAAATAAACATATTATGATACGTTAACTAGTAATTCCTAGAATATTACTAATTTATGTTATTGAATTATAATTATATATGAATATTTTTATATCCTATTATATTAGGTCATATATGATAAACAAAATGTATTATATTTTATTTAATCTGTGATTTTATAAAATACTTGCCAAAAAAAGTTACTTAACGGGTCTTATTATCGACTTACACGACAAGCTTGATATTCCTATTATCGAGGTATATAAAAGTATATGTTTTTATTAGTATTCCGTTATATTTCTTAGATTCTATTATTGTATAGTAAATATTATATTAAACAAATGTTTTTTTTTTAAATATTTTCCACAATATTACAAAATGCTATATCTTTAAAATAAAATATATTACAATAATGCACGAATTCCACGTACACTAATTAATTATTGTAACATGTTAATAGATTTTACCTCGATGATAGGTGCTCATATTGAAGGGGTCGATAATAAGTGTCGTTAAATTAATAACAATTCTTTTGTATGAGGAATGGCGCTGGTGATATGTGATATAATGTTAGAATAAGTTTAGTATACGCCCCTTACTTAGTATTAGTATAAAATTAACAATTTATATTTAATAACTAGTTGTATAAAAATATTAAGTATTTTGAAATAAATTTATTTTATCGGAGGGTTTTTCTTATTATTTAAAACCCTGTAGATGTTCAGAAAAAGTAAAACATAGAAACGATTAGGCGCACGATATCACGAACTGGACTTCTAACGCCCCCCCAGGGGGGAGTGGGGAGTCTGTGTCAAGGTTTTAACATTCTTACAGAGGTTGCATTAGCTATCCGTAACTACGGACAGGGCAGCATTAAGGGTATGAGTATACGAGCCTGGCGGCGGGGCCGTGATTACGACTCCGTGATTACGACTCCGTGATTACGACTCCGTGATTACGACTCCGTGATTACGACTCCGTGATTACGACTCCGTGATTACGACTCCGTGATTACGACTCCGTGATTTGGTAGCAGGTGTCGAACGTACCATTTGGTAGTAGGGAATTTGTTGCCACTGCGCGTGCAAACATGCCAGTTGCCAGACGACTCACGAACTCTTACAGTGTTTCCATCTGCATAACCCTTTGGATTATGCGCTCCTTACGTATCGCGTGGCGCCGACAATGATATGGAGCGTCAAATTTTTCAAATAAATAAATATTTCCAGACAGGTCACACAGCGCCATCTAATTTCCGTGGTAAGCTACGTGGCTTGTGTTACGGAAACTAGATGGTTGATAAACTACATATTATACTTTTTTTTTTGTATATATATACATATATGAAACACCCAGACCGAGACAAATGGGAATCCGGTGGGTCTTTTAAACGTGCTCTCAGAGAAGGTGAGGTAAGCATATTGTATTCAACGCTGTACTCGTATTATTGTTTGGAGGGACATCCCGGTAACAAGAAACACCACCACCGGGATCAGGGATCAATACATACACTAGGTATATTACTATTAAAACCCGATACATCTAAATAACACCATAAACGTTTTTCCGTTCCATCAAGTTTATATATTTAGCAATCTCCAGACCTCAGGGTCCTGCCAGAGACGTACATATATTTATAAACGCCTTAGTGGTGGAGTCATCTGAGTTTTTCGAAACATATATGAGAGGTAGTGCTAAAATAAACTAAAATAACAAATAATATATTATATCAAACAACCCCCCCCCCCTCCCCCCATATCATACAAAGGTTATATGCTAGAAAATGCCTTGTAGATAACAGATTTTTTTTGTGCAATAGAGACTTTATTATTTATTTATCTGCCTTTATGGTCTAGCGGTTAAGTACGTAGATTTAGACGTTGAGGTACCGGGTTCGATTCCTGGTCGAGACACAATAATTTATTTGTGATATTTTTCCAATTTGAGATAGAGACAACAGTAAACCGACAACTGCCTGAACTGTGCCTAAATTAACGGATTTTCTACTCGTATGTAAAAAACTATTGAGTCAATGCAAACCAAATGCAAATAATTTTAAAGATCAAATTCGACTGTTCATGTTCCCCTGTTTTTTTTTTGCATTTCTTTGTACAAATGATTTATTTTTATGACTTGTTATGTTTGTTATTAGGCAAAGTTTTAGTGCACTCCGCGACATGGGCGTAGCGAGGTACGGGCAGGAAGAGGCAGTTGGTGAACTGTAATTCTGACGAGTTTCATTGTTTGCAACGCTTCCTATAAGACCTAAGGAACTAACAGGTTTGTATGCTGGCTTGTGAAATCAAAGAATACGGGATGTGATCTCTAATATAAATTATAGAAAGATAAAGGTAAATAAAGTGAAGATCTAGAAAAAAATACTTTACAGATGTGTTAAAGGGCAGACACCTTCTTCCCGGCTACAACAAAAGCCATCATATTTTAACCTTGCGACGTTTAAGGTCTACGATATTCGAAAACTGTTTCAACGGTTTATGTACGTGTATGCTAAGAGTTCACCGGAAAATTGTTAAATAAGAAAAGGTGAAATTGTACGAGAAGTTTTGAAAAGATTTTGTGAAGAGCCTCGTAGATTGTTTGTCAAGTAATAAAGCTATTTCTTATTTCAATATTTTTTTTATTTACTACCACCACTGCTCATGTGACATATATGTGTTAAAAACAATCAAAACAATATAATCTAGGATTTTCATTGTCTGCCTCCCTTATTGTACAATCCTGTTACTTAGCCGCAAACGTTATTAGTGGATTTTGTTATTTACGCCAGAGATTGCGTCATAATTACAAAATATTATTCAATTCTCAACTCTATAAGCGCTCGACCTTGAAGGCGGCAGGGCTAATATCAACTTTAATAGCGTGATAGATATATATAGTTAACGGATTCTACTATATAACGTTTGCGCTTAAGTAACAGAATAGGGCTTAAGCGCAAAAGTTATATATTTATATATATATCACGCTATTAAAGTTGATATTTGCACGGCCGCTGTCAAGGTCGAACGCTTATAAGAGTTGAAAAATTGATAATATTTTGTAATTATGACGCAAGCTTTGACATAAATAACGAAATCCTCTAATAACGATTTCTCTTAAGTAACAGAATAGGGGTGGTGGCCTTTGCTCTGCAACATTGCCTTCTATAGAAATATATAAAAAGAAACACTCATCGGTATATTTACTTACTTTTACTAGAACAGTTAAAAATGCATAATATTATATTTTTTTTTATGTTTAACATTAACCTTAGCAAATCTCCTACTAGTATTCATATAGTCATCATATAGTAGGTATATTATATTTATGTATATTCATAGAACGTATGTATGTAGTTTTATTTGTATGTATTTGTGTATGTATTAGTATGTAAATAAGTATTTATTCACTAGTATATATTGAAGTCTAATATTTTTCTATTAGTTTTGATAGCACCTGCCTTATCTTGTCGTAACTGCTTTAGTTGTCCCAAAGGTTTGACCAGTATAGAATGTCTAGCGGCATTAGGTCCGCCTTTGTACTTTGTGCAATAAAGTTTATAAAAAAAAAAAAAAATATTTTTAATATAGGTCTATGACCCCTATATTCTAAGTCTGTGAATAACGTTCGGGAAGATCACAGATAACACCAAAACTCCACCTATTTTTCTCCCATTTACCCCAAAAAGAAGCATCTGTTTCCCGAGGTAGCATTCTTTAAGATATTTATTAGCGAAGTCTTTATTTGGAAACATTCAACTTTGACCTGTAGATTTTGACCCGAATTTAAATTGTAAAATACCTACAGCTCTATTTGGAACTCCAGTAGTTTATTCTGTTACTTAGTCGCAAACTTTATTAGTGGATTTCGTTATTTACGTCAGAGGTTACGTCATAATTACAAAATATTATTCAATTCTCAACTCTATAAGCGCTCGACCTTGACAGCGGCCGTGCAAATATCAACTTTAATGACGTTATATATATAGTTAACAAATATATATTTTATTCTTTAAAATAAACTATTGCTTGTTTTTATTTATCATTTTTCCTGGTGATGGGTAAAGTATTTATTAATAAATTATAAATGGGTTTCCTACAACAACAGAAAGGCTTTAAGATGACAATAGTTATAATATACAATAACAAAATATCTATGCTGATGTCGTTTTACAGGTCTGTTGTGTTGGAACCTCTTTTGTACTTTGATTTACGTTGTTTATTTTATTTTATGATACCTTTAGAGCTGGCTATCTGAGGCTATAAGTCAAAATGGAACTGACTGACATCCTAGGACACAAGTTATCTTGGTTAGGAGTCAGGGACCATCTTAAAATTGCCTATCCTTGTGGTTTGCATTCAATCAAAAATGTATGTAAATTCAGGGAATATTTTATATATTGTTTACTCAACTTTGTATATAGGTACCAATAAGAAAGCTCAATAAACGTTATTATTATATTATTATTATTATATATATTCTGTTACTTAAGTCAATGTTGTTAATGTAAGTGGGTGATCCTTAAGGCATTAGGTTGTATTTTATAAATATTGATCACTGTAATAATATGTTTTTAGGCCTAATATTGTTTTGTACTACTTAAATAAATAAATAAATGTCAAAATGAGAATGCCCATTTTTCTTAGACAATAAATATTCTCGTGTCATAATGATTTCTTTTTTATTTCATAGTTAATATATTGTGTATTCATAATCAGTAAATAATTTTATTTATTTTACCCTAGCATAACGACAATTGACATAAACTTTTTTTTACCTAAATAATTACATAGTTTCTATCCCGCCAATTTGAAATTCAGTGTTTTATCTGTAATAAAGTACATGATCATAACAAAGAACCTAATCGTATAAATAGTGTTTTGTAACTATTTCATACATAAATCTTAACCAATTGACTTTTTAATTAAATTATGATGGTAGGCGTCTGGACGGGATGTCATTAATTCCATATACTAGAGGCCGCGCACTGGTTTGGGGTGCCACATGTGTTGACACACTCTGTCAGTCACATGTGACATCCAGCCATAAGAAACCTGGAGCCGCTGCAGAATCAGCCGCACGCCTTAAGCGCAACAAGTACGCGGAGATCATCATCAATCACCATTTCATTCCATTTGCAGTTGAAACGATGGGCCCGTGGTCCGAGGAGGCTCTTGTGTTCTCCCGCGAGCTTGGTAAGAAACTCCAATTGGCGACGGGTGACCCTTTGAGTAGAGAATATCTTGTTCAAAGGGTCAGCCTCGCTGTTCAGCGGGGGAATGCAGCGAATGTCCTCGACACACTACGCCCATCGAATAGTTGTAATTTTATTTATTAATTTTTAGTTTTTATAATTTAGTTCTTAATTTATTTTATTTTTTAATCTTTGTACTCCGAATAAATTGAAATTATTAGATGATTAAAATATATATATATATATTTTAATGCTAGGGTAAATCAGATGTTGAAATTAAATAAAAAATAAAAAAAAAACAATAAAAAGATATGATTATTGAATTATATTTTGCTCCAACAAAGTTGGGGCCTGGTTTTGGGCAACCTCTTTTGCATGCTAAAAATATTTTATTAAGTAAAAACAGTTGTCAATAAAGAATGTATGGTCTCTTTTACTTGTATATTAACCTTTATGATTGGTAATGTGCTGTGGAAATGACCGAATAAATAAAATAAAAAAACAGAAATGCGTTTATTTCGCTTTTGTATAGCGTGTTTGTCTATCGCTGACTTCGAATGTGGTGTAGTGACTTAGCAGAACTACAAATTTGCTGCTGTGGCGTGACGATTTTTATCGTGCAAAGGCTATCTTGTTTACTTTAGAAATTATTAAGTGACATCACTTAAAGGTTTTCAGTTTTCACCATTTTCGCCAACCCGTCTGGCTAGCGTGGCGAGTAAAGGCCAAATTCTCTGGATATATTGTGGTAGGCCCATCTCCAACAGCGGAGGTCTAAGACTTTATATGTTTTTTTTTTAACATTAAAATATTTAATATAGCAGGTTTGTATGACAGGAATGTAAATATTTGGCCGGTGTGTGGCCGAGGGTACGTTTTATCTTTTACTAAACAAGATTCCCCGAATTTAATTGTTTGGAAAGCCTCTGCCCGCAAAAATGCGGCGAAAGAAAAATAAAATGTTAGCTTCATAGACTTTTGTTAAAACTGGGCATTATCTGGGGCACGGCACCACCGCCAAGTCAACCAAAAAAGCGTCCGTACCATACTTTACCCCTATAACTTCGTTGTGGATAAAAGGACACGGACACATCTGCCGCAGAACCGACGATCGATGGGGCAAACGGGTTCTAGAGTGGAGACCACGTACGGGAAGACGCAGAGTGGGACGACCCCCCGCCAGATGGACAGAAGGTCGCTGGTAGGGGTTGGATGAGGGTAGCGAAAGATCGCGTTAAGTGGCGAGCCTTAGGGAAGGCCTACATCCAGCAGTGGAGAGATACAGGCTGATGATGAATTTGGAGACTATTACATCTGTCTGCTGCCTTCGTGGTCTAGCGGTTCATTCCGTGGATTAAGACTCGGAGGTACCGGGTTCGATTCCTGGTCGGGACACAAAAATATTTATTAATGTAAATAAATACATTTAATTAATATTTAATTTAATGGTGATATTTCTCGAGTTTGGTACGCTGGAGAGATCGACGAGCTTGTCACTTGTCATGATTGGCCTAAAATAAAGTTGGCTAAATGTGAATCCGTTTATTTATAAGCGTTGTTTCTGACCACCCCGAAAGGGAAACGGTCGTGTTTATTACATCTGTCGCACGCTGAACATGTTGAATGCTCTACCAGCCACTGTGTTTCCCCATTCCGCATCAGCAAAGCATCCCTATAGCCCGCTACCCCCAATTACTTAAAAGAGTGCTTTACTTATCTTGGCACTACCCATGACAAAACTCTCCGTTCTTCCTCTAATTCTACTCTGTCCATTCCCACTCACCATTCTTCTTTTGTCTCAAAGTCCTTTGCAGTTGTAGCCGTAAACCTCTGGAATCAGTTGCCTATAAACATCCGGCAGGCCCAGAGCAGGGCTATCTTTAAAAAACTTGTATATGCACACTACATGAAGTCATAATAAACTTAGTTTATTTCTGACGTTGCTGATAATTATACTTGTATTTGATATGGTTATAGATAGTATTACATTTTATTTTATATGTATGTATATTATTATTGTTTATATTTGTAGTTTATATGTATGTATTTGCATGTAGTATTAGTATGTAGATATGTAAATATTATTTATTTGTATGTGTATGTAAGTATGTATTAATTTATATATGTCATTATATTGTCTAATTAAGCCTGTAATTGCAACTACCTTTCATTGTTTAATTGCTCTTGTTGTCCCGAAGGTTTGCCTGTCATAGAATGCCTAGCGGCATTAAGTCCGCCTTTGTACTTTGTGAAATAAAGATTTAAATAAATAAATAAAATAAATAAATATAGTGAAAGGGTCTGGGTGTCAAAAAAAAACATTGATAATTCCCGGTCCTTGTATACAAGGCAAAGGTTAGCTCTCTCTAAAATAAACATACAAAATCCGACCACCAAGTTATAATCAGCCAGTCTGACGTAATTCACGAGATTTGTTTGCGGAAGAGCTCGTTACACCCGCCTCAACTTTAATAAGTAGTTGGTTAAATAATTAAAACATTTTATGCAAGTTATTTTATTTGCCTAGAAAATTCACGTTTTTTAGTTACCATTTCTCCAAAGCAAGTAAAGTTTAGGTTCTGAAATATATTTTTTGGTTTTAAAAAAATGATAAAAAAAGAGATGTATTCTGCAATTTTACACGTCAAAGTTAACAATCAATCAAAATTAAAATAGTTTATTTCCATTTGTTAATTATGTTGTACAATATTTCTACTAGATGGCGTTAGCGTCGTTCAAGAACGTACTGTGGTTTGGCGGCAAAGTTTATATGAGTGTCATGTAAAACGCCCGTGAGGGCCTCTAGCAAGTAAAAGTGATTTGAAGAAAGATAAATACAGTGAGTTAAGTTAATTAGTGTTTCAATTCGTAAATTCCAAGTGCCAGTAAAGTGATAAGTGAAGTCAAACACCATTGGTTAGCTTAAAACAACTTGTATACAGTCAGAACTAATAAAATCAATACAATTATTAAAACATACGTACTAATCAAAGTGGTAATAATGGTTGGACCGTAAACAGGCAATAATTCATATTTATGTATGTTATGCACAACATTATTGCTACAAGCAAGTAAAACTAACTAACTTAGAAACTACTTAAATAAGATCGTGGCTGTAAAGAGGCCGTGTCAGTTTACATTCTAAATACTTAATAATTATGATGTACAGAAATTATATACATATGTCAGATAATTTATAAATTTATAAAACAAAAAATACTAATAAAAAATAAAAAAGACGTGTGATCTTATAATCTAAATAATAATAATGATATGTCAATTAAACATAAATTCATAGCTTTTACAATATTGATATAATACAATATCTGGTAGAATGTTAGAATTTTATGAGCAATTGGTTGATTCTTTCTCCGTCCTCAGGCCGGGTCTGAGCATCAGAATAGTTCTGGAATGCAAGAGCCGGCTGATTCTCCGGTAGTTCAAGTTTTAGCCTAACACAGGTAGAAAAGGAAGGACTCACCAGGATTGGCACCTTGCCGGTTTTCGAATACACTGAGTTCACTTTGTAAGTAACTAAACTTGCTGCTTGATGTGTCTTGGTTTGTTGGAACCCAGTTAACTACTATGGAGAGAGAAACATGATTTGTTGTTTGGATAAATGTAGGGGGTTGTGTCAGGCGATTCAAGGACTAGGGATGTGCTAGGCCGCAACAATATCATTTTATAGGTAGTACATATTGGTGTATCTGGAATAGTCCATGATAACCATCATTTGAAAAGAGAAACAACAAAATAACGCATAAAATTCAAAGTCAAAGTCAAAAGTCAAAGTCACTTAGAATGATTCTACTCCTGTTAGTGGAAGACTAAGCAGCGAAGTGGTCCAAGTAGTAAGCTGTTAGCAGAAGACTAACAGCTTAGCAAATTCCAGTGACTTGTTAATGTTTATTCTGACTGAGAAAGGAATCTGCAAGGAAAATTCAGCTATAGAAAATTAACAAATTATAGCTGCTGTAAATAGGCATTTTCACACTATAAAAGACGCAATTAATAAAATATAACAGATAGTCAGTTAAGATAATCGCTGCTGTAAAGAGGCATTGACATACTATAAGCTTGTGGTGATCCTGGCCAGTTTACTTTATAAATACAATATATGTCATTTGTATTTTTATTATTTGACCGCCTCCGTGGTCTAGTGGTAACAAACGTTGCCGTGAACTCGGGAGGTCGTGGGTTCGATTCCCACCGGGGGCAAGTTCTACATTGTATAATTTGTCTCGGTCTGGGTGTTTATATGTATAATATGTATATATTTACAAAAAACAAAAGTATAATATGTAGTTTATCAACAATCTAGTTTCCGTAACACAAGCCTCGTAGCTTACCACGGAAACTAGATGGCGCTGTGTGACCTGTCTGGAAATATAACAGCTGTTAAAGCCTTTGATAACATAAAATGTGAACGTTCACGTTATTGACAATAATGTAGCTTATTGTAGAGACAGACGCTTCTGATTACGCCATAGCGGCTACTCTTTCACAAGAAGGACACCCAATTGCGTAATAAATTGTACTACTCATGAATAAAATAGATAAACCTGAGTATTTATTTATTTAAAACTTTATTGCACGAAGTACAAAGGCGGACTTAATGCTCGTAGACATTTTCTGACAGCCAAACCTTGGGGACAAATTTGAACTATTATTAGGTGCAATGAAAGAAATATTAAAAAATTAAGAAGAAAAATTAACAGCTTAATGATTACTTACATATTATATTGTTATATATACTATAATATCAATATACTAAATACTAATACATACATAATACTATACATAAACATACATATTGTTCGGTACCTAGGTTTAGTTTATATTTATAATATATTTTGACAGGGAATTAGAGATTATGTACTGGCTGGTAAAATCCTTGTTCCCTATATTTCCATTGAATTCCTAACGTGGCGCCATCTAGTGGCCTACTTCAGAACAATGGCTGAGGTAAAAATCCTCTAGAGGCAGCGAGTCGTCATCGATCAGCCGTCGCGTATGGTCATGATTTCTCAACAAAAATAAGTAGTTCATCGTACTACTATCAGACCACGTCGTGTCTACGTTTTCCGTCGGTGATCATCATCAGAACGTCCACGACCGCTGGTTTCCGAGTGTGCGCTAGCTAGCCGGCTCAACCCAAAACTATAAACTTTCGTGAAAGTGCTGTGCTAATAAAAACCCTATGTGAAATGATACAGTCCACACATATCTGCTGGATGCGATCTGGAGGCTTCCAGGAGGAAGACAGGTGACAGCCGGACCCACGTGAGTAACCTTTCTTTTCCTTTCCCTAAACTGTCTCCATCAGCCAGTAGGTATTTTCCCCTACACATATATACACTTACTAATATTGTGAGGAGATTTTCAGGTAGTGTAGATATACGAGTTTTTTAAACGAAGATCTGGTAGTTGCTTGTCTTATGTTTACAGGAAGATCATTCCATAAATTTGTGGCGACAACAACAAAAGAATTTGAAACAAATCCGGAATGATGAGAGGGAGTGAAAGAAGTGAGTTGTGAGAGGAGCGAAGAATTTTATCATGGAAAGATGAGATATAGGCAAAACCGTCCTTGGCCAAAACTGGCCAAGATCACGACAAGTTAAAACATACAATTAAAAAAATATATTTTTCTCCAGCCTTAATATCTATGCGTCGCGTCGTCCCTACCGTTGTTAGTTCATGAATTTAAAATACCTAACTTCCCCGCAAAGAGAAACTGTCGTAATGTTACCTTGCCAAGTCGAATCACGTTGTAAAAGTAAATCTAACACGAGTTACGTTTTACAGCATCAGATTACAAAAGGTTCTATAATCGTTTGATGGGCGATTCATTTTTAACATCGCTCACAAAAACTTAGTAAAGACCCTATTATTTTAGGATAAGCTACGGAAATTGGCGCGAATTTAATAGTAACGCGCATTTTTAACCGACTTCAAAAATAGTGGTCTCATTTCACAAACCATACACCAAGACCCCGGTCGAGACTATAGAAAAAAACTTTTGCCGAAGAGAACCACAAACCAAAACATTATTACGCCACTTATCATCAGATGGGCTAATATACTTTGACCGCCTCCGTGGTCTAGTGGTAACAAACGTTGCCGTGAACTCGGGAGGTCGTGGGTTCAATTCCAACCGGGGGCAAGTTGTACATTGTATAATTTGTCTCGGTCTGGGTGTTTATATGTATAATATATATATATTTACAAAAAAAAAGTATAATATGTAGTTTATCAACCATCTAGTTTCCGTAACACAAGCCTCGTCGCTTACCACGGAAATTAGATAGCGCTGTGTGACTTGTCTGGAAAAAAAATAATAATATTATTCTAAGATAATATATATAAGAATATTATTCTAAGATATATATATTATTTATTTATTTATTTATATATATATTATTCTAGCACGACATGTGACCTTGAACCCATCTGATGATAGTGGCGTAACAAACTCGAGAAATATCACAAATAAATTAAATATTAAAGTATTACATTTATTTATTTAGATTAATATATATTATTGTGTCCGACCAGAAATCGAAGATAAGATTAGATAAAAAATCTTTAATTGTATAATTGTTAGTCTAATACAGGTAAACTAACTTAACGTAACAACATTTGCCAAGTAAATTGGTCAGCAAATATATCAAATATTAATATTAATTTTTAATAAAATATGTCTAAAAACATACATGTAGGTATTTATACAATATTGTCAACTTTAGGTATTACAAATGTCAAAATATTCTTATAATTTATTAACCTGGCAACTCCGAGTCTAATTCCACAGACTTAACCGCTAGACCACGGAGGTAGTCTGACAGTCTAAAAAATCAACAGTTATTTCTAAATGTTACAAGTTTAGATAGTGGACGGGGCTAAAATTAGAACAAAAATTTTATATGAAAATATCACCAATGACCGCTCTATCTAACTTGACCTCGTTGCGTTTAACCCACGGGCACAAATTAAGATTAAGATCTGTTAATCCCGCCATTTTTAGGGAGAAAAAGATCATTAGATAAATTCAACGGTAATAAATTGTGCGCAACCCACTGACCTAAATCCAAGGCTTGGGCTATTTATAACACTTTTTGCATTATTCGTCTCTCATGTAATGATGTCATTACGCTGCTGCACCAGTTTTTATTTTTATATTTTATACTAGCACAACATGTGACCTGACGCCTACCTGATGGTAAGTGTCGTGCGAGGTCTATGAATGTTAGCAACTTTAGCAAAAAGTATAAAAAAGTAAAGTATCATCACGACCGTTTCCCTTTCGGGGTGGTCAGAAACCACGCTTATAAATAAGCAGATTCACATTTAGCCAACTTTACTATAGGCCAATCATGACAAGTGGCAAGCTCGTCGATGTCTCCAGCGTACCAAACTCAAGAAATATCACAAATAAATTAAATATTAATTAAATGTATTTATTTAAATTATTAAATATTTTTGTGACCCGACCAGGAATCGAACCCGGTACCTCCGTATCTAAATCGACGGACTTAACCGCTAGACCACGGAGGCAGTAGACAACTCTAGCAGTTATCATTAAATGAAATAAAATTTCAAAGTCGTCGTTTGATTTCACGTCACAATCGATACGTGACCACGGCCAATACAGTTTGACTGAAACGTCGCCGGGAGAAATATGTCGTTAACGTAAATCGCAAATACCCTTTAATTTATAAAAAATTACCGCGTGTAATTGTCAAAAGAACAAATATTTTTTTAGCCTTCAGGTGTCATTAGTATAACTTCTATATAAAAGAAGACAAATTTCTAAGCATTCCATGGATTCACCGTGCGGGTGCCGGGTCCATCGTGTGTGGGTAAGAGATGAGAAGAATGGTGTCTCGGGCTTGCGACCGACAATTGGCTGGTTTAAGAAAAGGAGGCCTCCTTTTTTTTCTATTGCGCGATAATACGCTCACCATCCACCATTCTACTTCTCTCCCTACCCAACCAAATACTGTATGATTCCGTTAATGCCGTCTTGGAAGCTCGTTCCATAAATGTATTGACGGCAGACCTGCTTAGGCCCAATTCTTTCAGTAAGTGATGCAAAGATTTTGCTGGAACTCCTCTTGCACCAACTTCCACTGCGTAAAGCTGAGTCTTGAACCCGTTCCTGATCATTTCTTCTGTGAGATCATAATATTTATTCGACTTCATGTTGTGGTCTTTTGGAATATTTGATGAATATTGAAAGTTTAAAATAACTATCCGAAAAACAAAACACTACTGCATGGTGATACATACCTAAAGGCTGGGTAGTGTTATTATTATCTCGCACACAGCCGGGAGACGAAATAGAAAGAGAAAGAATTACGTAATTCAACGTTTGCGCGATCGTCGATCTCTCGCTACCTACTTGGCTCTGTATGAGTGGCTTAATTTTTACGAAAAATTCTTTGCCCCGTAACTTAAGATTTTATTACTAAATAATAAATTTGTGGAATGAATTACCCCAAGATATTAGACAAGCTCCTAATCGTGCAATATTCAAGAGTATGGTGTACAAATACTATCTTTTAACTTAAAATTTATATTTACATTTTTTTTTCTTCTTTTATTTACCTCTTCCGTTTATTCCACACCTTTGCAACTGCGGTGTCTTCTTCCTTTGTAACCTTTTTCTTTAGCCACTTCTTCACATGACTGGTTTTATTTTGTGTACTGTTATTATATATATATATATAATCCATAATGAATAATTTATATATGTACTTGTTTATGTATTAGAATGTAATTATTAAGTATTATTAGTATGTATTTATTGTTATGTCTACATATACCTACATGTATCTTACAAATTGTCATTTAATAATATTACACCTACTTACCATTGATACTGTCTAAATGTCCTAAAGGTTTGGCTGTCAGAGAATGTCTAACGGCATTAAGTCCGCCTTTGTACATAGTGCAATTAAGTTTTTAAATAAATAAATAAATAAAATAATTAAAATAAAAAACTACGTTGTTCTTTATTCATAGATTATAATATTTTAATATTATAATCTTATAATAATAAAATATTATAATCTAGAATTAATAGAATTAAACGGAGGTACAGTGGTCTAGCGGTTAAGTCCGTGGATTTAGACTCGGAGGTACCGGGTTCGATTCCTGGTCGGGACACAAATTTATTAATGTAAATAAATATATTTAATTAATATTTAATTTATTTGTGATATTTCTCGAGTTTGGTACGCTGGAGATATAAACAAGCCTGCCACTTGTCATGATTGGCCTATAGTAAAGTTGGCTAAATATGAATCCGCTTATTTTTAAAAAGATAGATAAAATCTTTATTGCACAGAAAATAAAACATTTTACAGTACATAGGCGAGCTTAATGTCTAAAAACATTATCTAACAGCTAACCTTTAGGAGAAGTGAGCAGGTTTTTTTTTACCGTGGTTTCTGACCACCCCGAAAGGGAAACGGTCGTTATGATACTTCCTAATATTAAAATATTAGCTCTTTAATAAATTTTACGCAGTATTATTGAGTGTGTGCAAAATTTTAAAAAGTGTATAATTAATCCACTAGTTTGAAAATAAATATAGAATTCCGCTGCTGGTCATTAAATGCAGTCAATGGCATTCCCATTTCGAGACCTTTTTCAGAAAGTATTTCGCACGTTATAATTTCCCCGGGAATTGTTGACTAAAGAGAACATTAGCTGTTGTTTCTTTTAATGTTAAATAAAATAAAACATTAAGGTTATCATTATTTAAATACAACATCTAAAACTGAATCCATATAATACGGGTGCCCTCAATGGGGTGTATCACTATTTTTTTATCACGGTAGATGGCGCATGATTGATGGTACCTAATATAGCTTTCAGTTGCATAGAAAACTTGTATTTTTATTACAAAATTTATTAATTTCTGGAAATTATGCCGATGTGAGCAGCTTTTTAGTGTACAAATTGAAATTTCTAAGTGAAATCAAAGATATGGTGATCTCAAAATTGCCGTTCTATTAATATATATTTTTTATTTTTTAAGACAGTGTGCGATTTCTTAATTCGTCTTTTAAGGTAGGTAACGTTAATTTAAAATACATTTTTCTGTTATAAAAATAAAAAAAACTACAAAAACATTTAAAAAATGATGCTACATAGGTGCAAAACAAGGTACCAATGCCGCTAGCGACATCTACCAAAAGCTTTGCCTGATACACCCCATTCGGTGCTAGCTGACCCTTGTTCCCCATCGGCTAGGTTAGTATTTTTTTTTTATATTTATAATAAGAATAGGCAGTTGGAAAACTGATAATTGTTTGTTGATTTACGTTAAGTTACGATGGGGCTGCCTTGCTCAATTTGGGTAAAAACCCTAAAAAAAATATAAATAAAAAAAAAAATAGTCTTGAAACACTTTTGCATCCATCTCGCTCGCACAATCCAATGTTTTTAGATTATTCAAGTCTGAGTGTACTTTCGAGAAATGTGGTCTATCAATTTGTAGGAAATAAAATAACGGACATTTTGGACATATTTTAACGATCATATACCTAATTTGTAGGCGGTGGTGGCTCATAGGTTGTAAGAACGCGTTCCTTAATTCCTACAAAGGTTCAAACCCACCCGGCATGTACCAATGAGAAATACACTTTTCTTACGTACATTTATCATAGATTTACAACACCACCGTTCCCGTGCCTCGAGAGCAGTCGTCGGTTCCGGTTCTACTATTACCAAATTGTGGATAATAAATAGTTATCATATCCTCACCAAGCCGTCTCTGGCCAGCGTGGCGAGTGTAGGCCAAATCCTCCAGTTCTGGAAGGCCCATCTCCAGCAGTGGAGGTCTAGGACGCTTTGTTCTAGGGGCTGTGATGTATGAAAAAAATAAAAGTTGGCTAAATGTGAATTCGCTTATTTATAGGCGTAGTTTCTGACCACCCCGAAAGGAAGGGAAACGGTCGTGATGATACTTTACTGGTGTATCTAGAAAACTGGACAAATTGCAATATATTTTAGATAGATAGATAGATAGATAAATTCTTTATTGCACAATAAACAAAAACACATTTAAATGTACGAGTACATAGGCGAACTTAATGTCTAGTGACATTTTCTACCAGCTAACCTTTGGGATAGTGAGCAATGATTGTGGGTGCATTTAATCATTAATTTAAAATCGAGATTAATAATAAAAAATAAAAAAATCTTAAACTATTACTAGCAACTAAAGCTAAAATACTTATACACTAATATATAAATATATAATAACACAAGTACATATAAATACATAATAAATATATATAAAATACATATATATTTTAGTTTTTCCTTGACACTGTATCTAAATTTAATGCTACCATGTCTGCTAGAAGTGCCTTAGAGTTTTGATGATCGGTCAGTCAGTCAGTCAGTGACAAAATTAAGAAACTTTGACTGGTTATAATTCTTAAACTACTGGTTCAAATTGAATGAAACTTGAAATGTACCGTGCTTATACAATGCCTGCTTGATTATTGAAAATTCAGGCTTCTAGTTTTATACACAACGAAGTTAAAGGGGGGGGGGCAAAAATAGTCTAAATTGTTGAACTCGCGAAGTATTCCTTTAAATCCTGGTGGTAGGATTGTGACAAGAGTATGTTGTTGTGTTTATTCTTATAAAGATAAAGAAAATCCTACATTATAATCGTTGTTTATAAAATTTATTTATTTTATTTATTTAAAAACTTTATTGCACAAAGCACAAAGGCGGACTTAATGCCCGTAGACATTCTCTGACAGCCAAACCTTAGGGACAATAGGTGCAATGAAAGTAACAGTATTATACAATTATAGGATAATTCAACAAATATTATATACCTACTTATATATTCTTATATATGTATTATAATATCAATATACTAAATACTAATACATACACAAACTTGTACATAAACATACACAAATACAACTTACTAGCGTGGTTTAGAGCTATTCATGAAGTGTGAATAGACCAGTTTTTTAAACGACAATCTGTTACTTGCCTGCCTTATGTTTACTGGAAGATCATTCCATAATTTTGTGGCAGCTACTACGAAGGAGTTGGAGACAAATCCAGAATGATGTGAGGGAACAGAAAGAAGAGAGTTGTGAGAAGAACGTAAAGATTTATCGTGGAAAGAAGAGAGATAGGCAAAATATAAGTTTTTAAAAAATACTTGTACTACATGTGACCTTGCGCCCAGCGCCCGTAAGTGGCGCGCGAGATCTATGAATGTTAGCAACTGGAATCAGACACTCATGACATCAGTTCCTAACACTATGCCGGCTTGACTGTGCATGACGGCAATTCGAGCCTGATCCGAAACGTGTGGATACACTCTACAGGATTTATCGGTATAAACGGTGGAATATAACTAATATTGTAAGCTTGCCATGGTGATATTTATACAAAAATAATACAGCTTGAAACAAGACTTACGTTTCACATGAGCAGTGGAGGTAGTAATTAAAAAAATATATAAAAATCAGAAATACTCATAGCTTTATTACTTGACAATTAATCTACAAGCCCCTCCCTGCCCGTACCTCGCTACGCCCATGCTAATAGCACTGAATGTTTTAGTACGATTATCAACTAAAATGTAGCGGAGACTGCTCCCCAAGATACAACATAATGGTTTGGGGAGCAGAGTTCTGTATCTCTTGCTTGCTTACTTGTTTTTTTTTACTGTAATTCTGTGCAAGACTTAAGTGGTTACCTATACGATCTCGGGTTAATTTAAGAATTCTCTGCTTACTTTACTCTGTCCTCTATGAACCCTCTTCACCTATTCTCTCTCCTTTCATTAGAGAACTCTTCGTTCTGCTCATAACTCTATCCTTGCTATTCCTTCACACCACACTAACTCTGTTTCTGATTCTTTTTCTGTAGTTGCCGTATTGCTTCGGAACAGCTTGCCCCTTAATATCCGCCAAGCCCCAAGCAGGGCCATCTTCAAAAAGCTGGTTTACACTAGCCTTTTGAAATCCTTATAAATAAAGTCCTTGTCTGTATCGTCCCAAGAAGTTGTATTGTAGTGTAGTACTTATATGTATGTATACGTCGTATATGTATTGTATATACTTACTTATATATGTAATTTAATACTTTGGTTGTAAGTATATTGTATTTATTTTTTCCTTAATATTTGTTGTTTATTTATCATATAACCTTACCTCTTATGTTTCAGTGTCCCGAAGGTTGATTGGAAGAGAGTGCCTATAGGCATTATATCCGCCTTTTGTTTATTTCACAATAAAGTTTTAAAATAAATAAAATAAATATATATTTTTTTAATTTAATTTACTTACTATTGTTTCGAGAAATGGATTGTACGACCTTTTTTGCCCTCAGATTGTATAACGATTTTTCCTCTATTTTGCTAAAACAAGTACATTATATTTATAGTGTCCATATTTTTCTCGACTTTACACAAAGACCACATAACCACCGTGTCGCGTCGTTGTCCTAACTTTGCAGTGAGCGTCGAAGCAATTGCCTAAGCTATCAGAAGTGTTCGATAGCCATTGAGGATACGTAATAACCCCACAAAAGTTTGGCTATTGAAGGGGGGAAATGGGGCGTCTCCTACGTGACACTGATGCGGTTTCAGGGAACTTGGTGTACTATGTCTAAGGATTCCAGTAGGGTATCATATTATACAAGATTTCGTTGTAGGTTTATATAATAATATTATACTTGTAGTATCGGATTTATGACGTTTATTTCGCAAACAAAATGTTTAGGTATTTAATTATAAAATAAACATAGGAGTTCTTCGCGCCATTTTGCGTGGACATGCAAGTGCAAGTTTTTGTTTTTTAAATTAATTTGCTGTGGATATTATTGGTCTATTGTTATATTATTGGTATATTCTTAAAAGTGGTGTTGTTTTGTTTAATAATGTGCTACAATGTGAATAATTATGGAAAACGATAAATTGGACGTTAAATTTGGGGCACAAGTTTCAGTTTATTTTTTGCGGTTTTCCCGCGCTGTCAACTCCCATATTTTACCCGACGTGTTTGACTCCAAGAAAAGCATCAAATTCTGCAGCATCAGGAAATTGATGATGACCCCATTAACTCATAAAAAAGAAAGATATATTACGTCGGACTTGGCTGTATGGGCTAGACCCTTTGCCTTCCCTATCACCTCATTCATCATCCATCGGGAGAAGAGAACAAACAATAAAATAAACATACTTTGGGCTAGTATGTACCATAAAGAAGTTAAAAAAGATAGGTAATGATTAAATTTAAAACTATCGTCGATTGACCAGCTTACGGCGCTCATTAAAAATAAAACCTTTAAAGCCATTTTCAACTTTAACCGTGACGATTACAGATACTTTATTTTGGTACAACTTAGATTTAGACTCTCTCCGTGGCCTACTGGTTAAGCCAGTCGATTTAGACGCAGAGGTATCGGGTTCGATTCCTAGTAGTGACCACTTTTATTTGTAACATTTCTCGAGTAAGCTAGAGAGGTTTTTTTTGCGTTTTTTGGTTGCACATGGGCAAATAGTCTATATATCTTAATTCCTACGTGCCTGGTAGGGTAACAGGGTATTGTAATCTCATAGGTACTGATAACTAAATTTAAAATGTTATTAATTGATCGTTGTGGTGTAGTTCTGTATATGTTTTATTTTGTAAATCTGATATAGCTGAGTTTTCCTAGCAGATTCCTTTCTCAGTCACATTAAACATCAACAGGTCACTGGAATCTTCTAAGCTGCTGGTCTCCTGCTAACAGCTTCCCTTTGGACCACATTGCTGCTTAGTCTTCTACTAGCAGGAGTAGAATCATTCAAAAGAATTTAATTAATGACGTTTCATAAATGCCTGTAATAGGTTTACGTGAATAAAGATATTTGAACTTTGAGACATCGACGAGCTTGCCACTTGACATGATGGGCCTATTGTAAACTTGGCTAATTGTGAATTCGCACCTTAAAAGAGATCACGGCCGTGATTTTATTTGGTATTACTGGTATTCATTGTAGATGTGAACTACAACTGTTTGTCACTGCTGGTGTACCCGCAATCTTAGAACCATCTGAGATTATGCGGAGTGATGGCAAGAGACACGACGAAATAACTGTTGGGCCGTGGAAATTTGGCAGGTCTCTGCGAATGCAACGTGTGTAGATACATTAGCTCCATCTCACATCCAGGCGACCTCGTCAGGCGCGGGGAGAGCGGCGTTTTCTGCGGAGAACCTCAAACCTTGGCATCGGTTACGAATTTGCGCCGTTTGGGGTCGAGACGATGGGCCCATGGGGACCGTCAGCGCTGTGCTTGACCAAGGAGTTGTCAAAGCGGCAGACAGAAAGGTCTGGAGACAGGAAGGCTGGCAATTATTTCTGTCAAGGTATTAGCCTCGCTATACAGAGGGGAAATGTTGCCAGTCTCCTTGGGACTATCTCGGATGGGACGTCTCTAGAGGACATTTTTTATTTATAGGTTAGTTTATTTTTAATTTTATTATTTTAATTAATTTATATTTAATGTACTTGTAATGTAATTAACTTCGAATAAATTCTTAGTTGTGAACTTAGAGCAAACCTTTTGTAATTTATTTATAAATACGAGTAGGTAGGAACTTACATTTAAAAATTCTTCCTCTCTCATAAAATCCTTTTTTTCTCGTCTCGTGTGCTAACGGGTGTAAGACCTTTTCATATGTCAAACAATATTGACAGAAAAGCGTCCGTGACTCTCATTTTTAAGTCGCGTTCGTCTTTCGCCCTCAAGGCATTCGACACTCTTTAGAAGCTACATACAGCGAATGGTGAGTTCAAACGCACAGGCGTAGGAACTATAAGGTACTTTATGTCAGTGTCGGTTGAGCTCAAATAAGTTTCCTGGTGCTTGGGATGTGTCGTATGATAGTTAGCATCATGGAAGTTAAAATACATAGAGTAGCAAGTAATAAAAATATTTTTATGCCGGAGACTTAGATATTCTGCCATTTTAGCTAGTATGGCACGTTAAATTTGACTTTATGATGGGCAGAAAATAATGCATATCTACACACGCACGCACACATACACTCACTTCTGCAAATACTTTTACTATATTTTGCACCTACCTCACACAACACATGCTCCTAATTGTCCCTAAGGTTGATTAGTAAAAATGACTAGCAGCATTAAGACTGTGCATTCGTGCTATTTGTATCACACCTCCTATGACTTCCTGTCGTCCTTTATTTATAAAACTAAAATTACTGACTGTTCCTTCTATCTATATACTTGAATGCTGTTTATTTGTAAAAAGCCACCCGGAACTTTTTAAAACTCTTGGGGATAATTGCAATTTTAAAACGCGTTATCCTAGTAGAATAATTATTCCAGCTCATAAAAGTACTCAATATAGCCGAAATTGTTATGCAATGGCAACAAAGATATTTAATAAGCTTCCAGTTACTATAAGGGAGCTGCCACTAAAACTGTTCAAATTAAGAGTCAAACAAATGCTGGTTAATAAATGTTTTTATTCGACAAAAGAATACCTAAACACTAAGCTCGACAAAGTCATGTGACTAAATATTTGTATGCTAGAAATAGCGAAGCATGTGATATAATTACATATAATAATTTACATCCCTGCACCTACCATGTTTCTGACAAATAAATTATTTAATTTCATTCATTTTATTTCATTTCATTTACCTAGCTTGTGTATCTAGTGCATAAAGTCTTTTAGTAAATAAAAATGTAGAGTCTATGTATCTAGACTATCTATGTATTTTATCCTCTCGTCCTGAAGGTTAGAATGCGAATAAAACAACATCATGACACGTGCGCATTGCAGTCGCACTTTCCCTGCATATTTCACATTATAACTAGGGCTGGTAATATAAAAATACTAGCAGTGTGATCTGGTTTCGCCCGTAAGTCAATGACATATTTATTTGCAAGAATAGTGTTGTGTGTAAGTAAGTGGATTTAGATTCGGAGGTATCGGGTTCGATTCCTGGTCGGACAACACAAAAATATTTAATAATGTAAAGTTAACTAAATGTGAATCCGCTTATTTATAAGCGTGGTTTCTGACCACCACGAATGGGAAATGGTCGTAAACTAGTATAGGCCAATCATGATAAGTGGCAAGCTCGTCGATGTCTCTAGCGTACCAAACTCGAGAAATATCACAAATAAATTAAATATTAATTAAATTTTAATAATTTAAATTAATAAATATATAATAATTTAATGATAACTACTGAAGTACACATTGTATAGATAACCAGTTTTCAACTCGAAAGTCAGCACGAGAATGATTCGTAAACTTTACATTAAGTTTAATTAAATCATTTGTGGTTGTGAGTATGTAGGTTAATAGTGGTTGTCAGAATTATTGCATTTTATTTTTTTCAAGACCAACGTTTTTTTTTTGATAAAATGATAGATTTTTATATTTTTTTATTAGTATTTTTTTTTTCCTTTTTTTTTTTTTGTTGCTACGAGTAAATAACTTTATTATGTTTAACGATGTTTTTTTTATATTCGCTTAAATTATGACTTTGTTTGGCTTGTACTGATCCTGTTAATACAGACACTACCGCCGGGATCAGGGTTCAATCATACATTTATTCATTTGTTGCAATAAACGCTTGTTTTTATTATTTATTATTAAACGCGAGGAGGCCTTTATCCCTACTCATCGCAAATGCAATGTCACGTGTGTTGCCAGTTTTTTTTTATATTATTAGGTAAACCATACAGCACTTAACATTATGACCGCCTCCGTGGTCTAGTGGTAACAAACGTTGCCGTGAACTCGGGAGGTCGTGGGTTCGATTCCCACCGCGGAGGCAAGTTGTACATTGTATAATTCGTCTCGGTCTGGGTGTTTATATGTATAATATGTATATATTTACAAAAAGAAAAGTATAATATGTAGTTTATCAAACATCTAGTTTCCGTAACACAATCGGTAAGGAAATTAGATGGCGCTGTGTGACCTGTGTGGAAATATTTATTTATTTATTATTTTATTATTATTGGCAGAATGGTAACAATTTGCCTTTAGAGGTTCACACAAGTAGCATGGATTTAGTTTTTGTACAAATATGTACTAAAAAATAAAATACTAGGCAACTATAAGATCACATCAATATATTGGATAACGTTTTAAATACGAGTTATGGTAATTTAAAATATACAATTATGAACGTTACATATGTATGTGTACTTTTTTTTGCCAACCCTAGTCTGTAGTGGGCTTCGGTTTCCGGTGCAGCGTTTGCGAACGGTACTTCTGAAACTTTAACGCATGACGTCATACAACCAACTTCAGACAGATTCCAACTTAAAAATTTACGTTACAGATGCATATGAATTGCTAATAACTAAAGTCTAAAAGAACGTTTTTAAGTTTTTTTATTTTTAGTCTATAGTCCTTCTAGGAAATAAAATTACGGACATTTCAAACATACGGGGTGACTTTCTATAGTCTTACGTTGAAAAAATATTTTGTGGCTTCTCCATTAACAGTTTGTATGAAGAAGCCATTTTTTTTGTCATTTCCAACATTTACAATTATAATTTCATTGCTATATGCTATTTTGCGTTCATCTTTGTCAGCTGCTTTATTGGCTAAATTAAATTGTATAAAATTAGATACAGAAATAAATGATCCCTATCAAAGGTCGGCATGACAAAAGGGAACAAAAAATCAAGACCCAGGACCCTAGAAAAATCGACCCTTATATAAAGATTGCTACACACTATTGATGTTAAAATTTTAAGACTCAGAAATATTTATAATAATAGGTAAAGTTATTACGTTATAAAAAGGGATTCTAAACTTAGCTTACCTGGTTACTAGGTTCCTCACCAATCAATTAAATTTCATATTTATCATTCATCATAGGCTATAGAACACAGTCCTAGACCTCTACTGTTAGAGATGGGCCTTCCAGAAATTACTGGAGCTTGGCCTACACTGGCCACGCTGACAATATATTAACGATTCAACAAGTTGGTATTAGTGGGACCGGGATCGACGCGACGGCTTAACGTGCACGTTCGACTTGCATGTCCGTTCGATTTGCTCGAATGAAACTGACAGTCTTCTATGGAGATCTGTCGCTTTTCATTCAAATTTTTCGAACCGACACGCAAGTCCAAAGCGACAGAATCAGGCCTCACTAATGGTGGTGTTATCAATAAATGACATATCCACGTAATAAAAGTGTATTTCTTATTGGTTCACATGGCAGGGTCCACATTTATCATGTGTGGAAGTGAGAGAGTAAGCATAGTGTCTCGGGCTTGTAGCTGGGTTTAGTATACACTACAACAACTTATATGCAATGCTATCGCCGGAGCTGATTGCCTTTTTGTCGTTTGCACGTGCTGGTAGATTAATTTGTACATGTCTAAGTTTTTAGTCCTTTTTTATTCTTTTCTTTATTTTATATTAAGTTTACTATTTCAATTTTTATGTTTTTTGAGCGACAAATAAAGTTTTCTTTCATTCCTTTATTTCCTTTATTGTATCGTAGTGTAAAACAGCCCTAATGTTGGGTATCCCTACTGGTAATTGAGCGAATACACGCCACAAACATGTTGTATGGTACATTGAATTTTTGCTACCTACCCTCGAAAAAGCAAAAATCCTAATAGTATTGCCACATTGTGTGATAAACTTTGATAATATGCTCCTTACAATTTTTATCATTAGCCTGTCTTTCCACTGCTGGATATGCCTATCCTAGAGACATTAAACTACGTTCTTTCTATAATAACGAACTGAAAATCTCAATCCACTCCACTAGCAGATAGTCAGATTCGTTCACTGTATTTGCATCCTATCAGTGGAACAAACTAACTCTGGCTATTAGCACCGTCACTGCATTAACAAATAGGAATAAATATTTGGAAAATATATACTTGTATTGGGTTGGGTTCATGGTAATCTATACGAATACGGATTGGTCTCAACTGCGCCACCAAATTAAACCAGCTTGTAATCGGCAGACTGGCTTCCCTTGAGACCCGCGGCCCGGATGTACAAACATACCACACGTGTAATTGTCAAAAGAGCTAATGTTTTTTTAGGCTGTGTAGGTGTGTGTGTGTGTAGTGCAGGTGTCATTGGTAGAACCCCATTTTGAAATAATAAAGGTATTTTTTTTAATTATAAATAATTAACCTAATAACAAGTGTTATTACGAGTATTAATTAATATCACTTACAGCCGAGAAACGAAATAAAGAGAGAAACAATACATAAGTCAAGTAATAATAATAATAATGAGAGGCGATATTTTTTGGAAAACTTCTTTGCACCGTAACTTAAGATTTTATTACTTAATAAGTATAATTAAAAAAACGTACTTATTTATTTTTATTCTAGATAATAATATAAAAATATTTGCTCAGTAATAAATGTCACGAGTATATTTCTTAGGATATAGTGTATGTATTGTATCTATTAAATATAGTATATTGTTTGTTATTTTATTTTATGTCAGCACTACTCTTAATCTCAAACTCACCCAAAGTAAATACCTTGTAGCTATTAATCTTCGCCTTTGTAAATTTACTTCGTGCAATAAATAATTTAATAGTAATAATTAAATATATAACAAGACAGGAAAAGAAACCAAACGGTATAAGAATCAGAGCTGATTAATTAATATATGACAATTATTTCAGGTTATGGTCGTGTTCGACGTGCACAATGCACATTCCTAAAGTAGTCATTAAGAAATAGTTCCGCTATTCGATTATAGATGGCGGTATTGAGAGGCACACAATTATATCCTTTAAAGCTCTTGTCATAAGATTCATATTGGCTCCAATTGATGATCAATTGTCCGTTAGATAAAAAGGTTCCTCTAGTCGATGATAGATGGCGCTATGTATAGGTAAATCTTAGAAACACTAGCCATAAGGTTGAGATTAGCTCCATGCATTGCTTAGTGGACATATTTTTTTAAAAAGCTATTTTCTATAAAAGTTAGAAGTTTTTCTAGGGGACATTAGGTGACGTAAAAAAAAATGTAACGAACATTTTGTATAAAATGTACTCGGTGCCCGCTGTATCTTATATTTGACCTCGTTGACCTCTCCCAAGGCTCACTATTTCACACGATCTTCTGCCACCCCATCCAACCCCCACCAGTGAACTTTTTCAGGTCTTCCCACTCTATGTCTTCCCGCACGAGTACACGGTCGCCATTTTCGAATTTTACTTCAACGCCCGTCAGTTCTGCAAAAAACGTGTCACCCTTCTCGGGTGGTCAGAAACCACGCTTTAAAGAAGCTGAATCACATTTGGCCAACTTTACTATAGACCTATCATGACAAGGGGCAAGCTCGTCGATGTCTAGCGTACCAAACTTGAGAAATAACACAAAGAAGTCCACGCACTTAACCGCTAGACTACGAGTCAGTTAAAACGAAAAAGATGTGTAAAATAAAATACAAGAAGACTAGAACTGTCACAACAGAATTTGCTGGATAGTTTTAGATTTTATCACGAAATATATTCATTGCAATGCTAACACAGGTTACCTACCAAGACATTTCTTAACTGGGATCTGTTGTGACCTAAAACTATGACCCAACGTTTTATGTGAAATTTGACATTTAACCGGCTATAATGGTATTTATTCGCGCGCAGTAATTTGGGCTCAAAATCGAATTTCGGATTTTTTTTTTATACTAATACTATTTTTATATAATACTATTCCTATATAGAAGCTATACCTGTAATAGGTATGTATGGCGCTTTAAGTATCCTACCATCCACCTGTCTACGCCAGTGATCGGGTGAACGAGAGTTTTTTGCGTGACTAGCCTCTTTCCCAATTAGTTACTATACTCTTTGGGCTCGACTAATACGGCACGCTCCTATCGGAGATAGTCCGCCTAAAACGCGTTGCTATTGGTATCGCAAAGGACGTATGCTACGACTAATTCGGGGAGGTTCCTTGAGGAGAGACTATCCCTCGCTATAATTCCCATTATAATTGACAAACTATTGCTAAGCCGTCATCGTGGCGAGTGTAGGCCTAGTTCTCCAGTAATACAAATATGAACTGGAACGCTTATAACCAGCAGTGGAGGTCTAGGACTCGAGAGGCTGTGATGATGATCCATTATCGGAGTAGCATAAAATATAAGTAGTTTCTGGTCCCGGGATGTTGTGGTGATGATATTTTTATAAGGGACAAACCATAAAGTCAAAATGGGTATTGTCTGTTGTATTTTGCAATGCACTTTATGCATATTAGAGTAGAGAAGACACGTGAGCTAGCAAGTGTCTGTGGCTGAATATTTTACGGCGACACGAAGTTTTGTGACAAATTAATATCAAGTTTCGTCGCTTGTTCAAAGTTCTTATGACAAAGTGGTTAATGTCCTACTGAAGCAGAGACATTGAATATAGTCATATAATGTATAGTAAGACAACAAACCATATGACATGAGAATTAAAGCTACACCAATCGGTACAAAATTAATTAGGGTGTGAAGGTCATTAACCCTCGCCAACCAGTCTGGCCAGACGTGAGAGTCTAGGCTAAACGGACAATATCCAGACCTGCGTGCTACGGAAGTGTAAACGTTCTTATTTGACAACATAACTTTGTGTATATTTATATTAAGTATATATTTTGTTAGATTTTTAATTAAATACACGACTCATTAAGAAATAGTTTCGGTACTCGATCATAGATGGCGCTAATTATAATCATCAAAACACTCGCCATAAGGCGCGCTGTACACCAATGACATCCCAACACTCTCTGAAGTCCTGGAGGAGGACGATGTCACGCTTGCACTGTTTGCGGACGACAGTGCCTACTTTAGCTCTTCTCCAAGCCAATATGAGGCTGCTAATAAAATGCAAGACCTCCTGGATCTCCCTGCGTGGTTGGACAAGTGGCGTATGTCCATCAATGTCGGCAAAACTGCCGCATTGATGACATCCAGATGCCGACTGCCTTCACCACTGCAGCTTCGAGGACAGAACATCGAGTGGACTCCGACCGTCAAATACCTGGGCTGCATCATTAACAGGACGTTAACAATGGGTGAAATGGCCTGCCACGCCGTCAATCAGGCGAAGGCGGCCCGAGCCATGTTACGCCCTGTTATGAATTCCAGCTTTAAGGTCCGAGGTTGAAGGTCCGGATCTACAAGATGTTCATCCGTTCCCGACTCACGTATGCTGCGCCAGCCTGGCACCACCTTCTGGCCAAGACTAATAGGGAAAAGATCCAAAGTCAGCAGAACATATCGCTCAGAGAGGTCTCCCGTGCACCATGGTTCGTGCGTAATTCCGTCATAGCTCGAGATCTCGAGATGCCTACTATTGAGGAATTTGTCGTCGGCCTGACTAGACGTATGTTCTATCGGGCCGACAACGGACACTTCAAGCATCTTCAGAATATCGCTCCGTCTTGCGCTCGGCCCCCCAACGGGAGACCGCTTCCTAGAGAAGCGCTCTTGGAGGAGAGTTGAAGTAGTCGAACCTAGACCCTCTGGGTTCGTGAGCCACACGGGCGCTGTTATACCAGTAACAGCGCCCAGTACCAAACGTGCATGAATTACCAGCGGGTGGTTACCCGCTGAGATCCTGCCGGGGAAAACGGGGGAATGTCCCCATCCCCAACCCAGGCCCATTAGCCATCCGGGCCTGGACGACCCCACTGTCTGTCTGTCTGTCGCCATAAGGTTGACATTAGCTCGATAAATTGCTCAGTAAACTTTTTTTTAAAACTGTTTTAGGTGACTACTGGATCTAAATTATAAGCTAAAGGTGCATCTAGATATGTACTTTCATCCGTACCGTAGCGATGTTTGTTACGGTACGGTGGTACGGTGGTACGGCGTTTCGATACGGGTCCCCACAATAATATATTTTTTTAAATATCAATAAATAAAAATGTCCTATAGAGACGTCTCATCAGAGATAGCCCCAAGGAGACTGATCAGTAAAAAATATAATTAATTATATTTATAGAAAAATGCAAGGAATATAAAACTTCAACGCCTATTTATTCACAACTACATACATACATACATATCTTCACATCAGATCCCTTGCGGGGTAGGCAGAGACAATTGAGCGCCATTTGAAACGATCACGACATACCTCTTTCGCTTCGTCGACATTCATTAATTTCTTCATACATGCCCTTTTGTTACGAAGACTTTTTAATGAACCTTCAGTCAGTGTTTTATTTATTTGATCGTGATAAGTGAGTCTCGGTCTGTCTGAGACTCTCTCTTTCACCCACAACTTTCGCATTATATATCTGGTTCGTCAATCTTTCTTCGCTCATCTTTTCAACATGCCCGAACCATCGTAAATTCACAAGTAATAGGTAAATTATATTTCCAGTATGTTAAGAA
Organism: Tinea semifulvella; assembly: GCA_910589645.1. Classification (NCBI taxonomy): domain Eukaryota; kingdom Metazoa; phylum Arthropoda; class Insecta; order Lepidoptera; family Tineidae; genus Tinea; species Tinea semifulvella. The sequence goes on from OU342604.1 coordinate 7,469,947, forward strand.
CTGTTATTAAGTTATTAGCTTTGCATGTTTTGCTAGTGAGAACGAAAAACACGACCAGTACCAATTTCATTTTTAATAATTGCACCAGGTAGGTTATTTCTTAGTATAATTTATTTACACGGTTGAAAATTCATGTAATTTTTTTCCCTCCCTTGAGTTCAAGAATTTAGCTTTTCCATGTGAAAAAGGTGGAAAATAAATTACTCGCATTTATTTTTTGAGATAAGAGATCTTTCTATGAAGTTATGCTAAGATGCTACTACAGCGTAGCAGACTATCTTTCCGAAACATGAGACGATCAGTTAGCATGCCCCCTTACCATCACCCATCAACAACATTGTAAAAACTTTTTGTAATAGTTATTGTATGTCCAATGGACGGGTCATAGCGACCAGTAAAATACATATATATATATATATTATCTAAAAACTTGATCTTGAATATTTTGATTTATTTATTTATAATAATATATATAATATAATACATGGATTTTCACTTACAACTAAGACATAAACCAGATACTGCATCAATTACAGGCAACTACCACATAATATTACAGTATCCAGTATTTATAAAAATAAAATAAAATAAAATAAAAAATCTTTATTGACACATTTATTTCTTTTAATGTGCTCTGTCTCCTGGACTAGTCTGATTAAACATAGTGTTTTCCAGAAGACAAGTGCTCTTCGTTAAAGTTACACAATGTATGACAATAAAAAACAAAAATAATAGTAGCTAAACAACAACACATAAGCAAGTTATACAATTACTTCATTCATCTTAGCCCCTAGAACGTAGCGTCCTAGACCTCCACTGCTGGAGATGGGCCTTCCAGAACATATATCTGGAGAATTTGGCCTACATTTGCCACCACCGCGCCTTACAACCGAGCCACTACCGCTCCATGTTTAGTTTTTGTAAATTTGTAATTATATCAAAAATATAAAAAGTATAAAGAGTTTTTAATACAAAGGAGCTCCGTAGAATTCTCTCCGTTCCTAATTAAAGCAAATACATCCAACCGCAGGCGTTGGATAATCTTTGTAACTGCAAAAGCAGGTTACAGTACTTGATAATCAACATCACGATACACCATTACCTGGTGGTCAGAAACCACGCTTTAAAAGAAGCGCATTTAGATTTAGGCAACTTTATTATAGGCCCATAATAAGTGAGTATAAAAGAAAGCATAGGGACAAAAATAAGGAAAGGCATGCTCCGATGGTTCGGGTATGTTAAAAGAATGACTGAGGAGAGATTGACGAACCGCATATATAATGACAAAGTTGTTGGTAAAAGAGGCCCTGCCAGACCAAGACTCACTTATGACGATTAAATAAATAAAACAATAGCTGAAGGTGCAATAAAAAGCCATCGAAACAAAATTGCATGTATGAAGAGGTTGATGAATGTCGAAGAAGCGAAAGAGGTATGTCGAGATCGTGACAAATGGCGCTTTATCGTCTCTGCCTACCCCGCAAGGGACCTGGCGTGAAGATATGTATGTATAATAAATTGCAAGCTCGTCGATGTCTCCAGAAACATCGCAAATAAATTAAATAAACTATGTATGTATAATAAATTGCAAGCTCGTCGATGTCTCCAGAAACATCGCAAATAAATTAAATAAACTATGTATGTATAATAAATTGCAAGCTCGTCGATGTCTCCAGAAACATCGCAAATAAATTAAATAAACTATGTATGTATAATAAATTGCAAGCTCGTCGATGTCTCCAGAAACATCGCAAATAAATTAAATAAACTATGTATGTATAATAAATTGCAAGCTCGTCGATGTCTCCAAAAACATCGCAAATAAATTAAATAAACTATTGTGTCCTAACCAGGAATAGAACTCGGTACTTCCGCGTCTAAATCCACGGACTTAATCGCTAGTCACGTTGGTTTGTATACATTATTATTTAGTCATATAATTATTTGTATAATCCATATTTCAACCAGATGCTGATCTAATCCGCGTCGGTGGTTAATCTTATGTTATAACTGTGTCCAAAAAAAACTAAATATTGCTTTGCTAGAACAAGTTACAAGAAAACTGTCAACTCTTATTTTCCTACATAGTTTATCTCTTTCCAACAACACGCGTGTAACAAGGACAAAGCAAGAGTTAGGCTCGCGGTGTTATAAGTTTCCACTCCAATAAGCCGGCCTAAAGACGTCACCCAGACGTTAGGGATTACATCTCAAATCCGTCCATTTAATCACAACCCAGCATACAAGCCTGATAAAGTCGGACCCTCGCATTGAGTCTGTTATAAATACTACGTATAGAGGGGATAATTCAAGCTGAAATCGTGTCGCAACTTGATGACAGCGGGCTTCAACATTATTTATTTATTAAAATTTGTATTTATTTTTTTATTTATTACTCTTCACCGAGAGGATTTACTCTCTGAATTAAGATACTAAATTTTTGAGAGAAAAACCTGCAACCTGTTGCTTAATAAAAGCTGTATAAAAGTGGATTTCAATCGGATCACCGATCGGTAATGGCAGCTCTACGGACATTGAACTATATGCCATCTTATCAATTTCATTAAAAATGAAGCGCATGTCCCCGATTCTTCCCGTTTTGCTAGAATGAAACTGACATGTGACCTTGGGCCCACCTGATGGTAAGTGGCGCGCAAGGTCCATGAATGTTAGCAACTGAAGTCAGATACTCGTAACTGCCATCAGTCCCTAACACTATGCCGGCTTGAATAGATGCTTTTTCACACTTCGCTTGAAGGACTCCAAATTATAGGAAAGTGGAAACACAGAGGCTGGAAGAGCATTCCACATCTTTATCGTACGACAGATGTATGAGTCCCCAAATTTATATGTACGCGAAGGGATGGTGACTACGGTATGTGGGTGCATATTCTGACCTGTGCGTGTGGTTCGGTTGCGGAATGGAGAGGGAGGGATTAGGTTATAGAGTTCTTCGGAGCACTCACCATAGTATAGCCGGTAGAACACGCTCAGAGAAGCCACATCTCGGCGAAGCTGCAGGGATTCGAGAGTTCCAGATGTAGTGGCATCGTCCACAATTCGTACAGCTCGCCTCTGCAGGACATTGAGAGCATCTGTGAGGTACTTGGCGGAACCATCCCAAAGGTGAGAACAGTATTCTATACAGTATTCTATACATGTTGTTGTTCAGTCGCAGCTTTGGCGCGTGGTCACAACGAGCGTAGGAGAGTTGCTATGATTTTGATGCCGCGGCATCAAATCGTAGCGCAAACATCTAGCACGCTGTGCCGGTTTCAGTAATATCACTTCACTGAACTTCTACATTTCTTCCATAGCTGGAAATATACTGAATAGAGAACATATCTTCATAATATATAAAAAGACCAAAATGCACCAAAATGAAGTCTCTGTAAATGTGACGATTAAAGTTAAAAATAGCGTCGAATGTAGTAGATTAATTTTGAAGATTAGCTGATACATTGGCTTTGGAGTTGTATAATACCGTCCGTGTAGTTTTCGAACCTATAGTGAGTCTAGGTTCGACTATTTCTGCTTCTCTAAGGTCGCGAGATATTCTGGAGTTCTGGAGATGATAGAACATACGTCCAGTCAGGCTGACGACAAGCTCCTAACTTGGGGGGCGAGTCGTGCTTTATTTTCTTTATAACAACTAATGGTTATTGAAATACAAGAATAAGTATCCTGCTGGGGAAAACGGGTGGATGTCCCCATCCCCAATTCAGGCCCATTAGCCATCCGAGCCTGGACCACTCTATGGCGGCACAATCTTGGTGGTGAGGTAGAAGAATAGAAGGGTAAACTTTTAGAGTATAATAATATACATACATAAATATATTAGAACAATAATATGTGAGAAGCAAAAGTTATTACAAGACAATCTTAAATGATCTCCCTTTCTTTCTTTTAAATTATATCTTGGCTCTGCGACCTCATCATCATTGTCTTTGTCATGTTCATCAATCACATTAGGTCCATTTTCATCTAAGTCCATTATATCATCTGCATCAATATACTCATCAACTTCATTATTATCTTCCTCTAATTGAATTGAATGTGGTGTAATTTCTGGCTCTACATGAACTCTACGCTCTTCTCTGACGCTATCTTCCTCTGACTGTACAGGATCTCTTGCAATCTTGGTGTGTGAGGTAGAGGAATGGAAGGAATACTAGGGTAAACTTTTAGAGTATAATAATAAACAAACAAAAATATAATAGAACAATAATATGTGACAAGCAAAAGTTCTTAGGAGACAATCTTAAATGATGTCTGAGTCTCCCTCTGTTTCTTAAATTATATTATATCTAGGCTCTGCGACCTTATCATCATTGTCTTTGTCATATTCATCAATCACATTAGGTCCATTTTTATCTAAGTCCATTATATCATCTGCATCAACATACTCATCAATATCATTATTATCTTCCTCTAATTGAATTGACTGTGGTGTAATTTCTGGCTCTACATTAACTCTACGCTCTTTTCTGACGCCATCTTCCTCTGATTGTACAGGATCTCTTGCAATCTTCGTGGTGAGGTAGAGGAATGGAAGGAATATAATAATATAATAATGAACAAACATAAATATAGTAGAAAAATTATATGTGACTAGCAAAAGATAAAATTCAAGTATAAAACAAATATGTCAACTTCAAACCAGTAAAGTAAAAGTAAAGTACCATCACGACTGTTTTCCTTCCGAGGTAGTCTTATAAAGAAGCGGATTCACATTCAGCCAACTTTACTATAGGCCAATCATGACAAGTGGCAAGATCGAGAAATATCACAAATAAATAAAATACTAATAACATTTTTTTATTTAAATTAATAAATATTATTGTGTCCCGACTGGGAATCGAACCCGGTACCTCCGAATCAAAATCCACGGACTTAACGGAGGCAGAGAAAAGAGAGATTTGTAAAATTTGAAATTTTCAATCAAATAAAGGTACAAAAAAATACAACAGGGCTTTAACAAACTGTTGGGATAGTAACATGCTTTGAAAGGGGTCGGCGAGGTGACCGCTATTCTCCAAGATTCGCAAAGTCACTTACGTTTGCCGTAAGTAATTGAAAAATTCCTCTTTAACTTAGAAGCACCTTTATCTAAAACTTTCAGCTGAGAAAGCTAAATAAAGTATCTTTACTACTAATCTTGCGTTTTTAATAATAATTATACAGTATTTGGTTGGGTAGAGAGATTAATAATAATAATACATCTCTACAGGAACACGGGAATGGTGGTGAAGAAGACAAAAGAGTCAAATTTATTAGCATTCCATGGATTTACAGTGCGGGTGCCGTGCCAATAGTGGTATCGTAATCATCGTCGCAACAAGACGCTCACTATCCACCATTCTACTCTACTTCTAACCAAACCAAATACTGTATGATTCCGTAAATGCCGTCATGGAAGCTCTTTTCATGAATGTATTGACGGCAGACCTGCTTAGGCTCTATTCTTTCAGTAAGTGATGCAGATTTTGCTGGAACTCCTCTCGCACCAACTTCCACTGCGTAAAGCTGAGTCTTAAACCCGTTCCTAATCATTTCTTCTATTTATGTTCTGGTCTTTTGGAATATTTGACTCCCACGGAACGTTAAGTTCAATAAGAATAACTTATTTTAAGTTCCGATAAAACACTAAGATGTCTTGCCTATAGGCTGACACTGCTACTGAATCTGGGATCTAATAATTATGTTTAAATGTACCCATGAGAATTTTCCAGTCTGATTCGGCGCCAAGAATCGAGGTGACTTTATGACGAAGTAAATTTATGACAAATGTACGTAAGAATAGTGTATTTCTAATCGGTGTGGATGAAAGCGTTCTTACAACCGAACCACCAGCGCTTTTTCTAAGCTTCAATTATATACCCATATAATGTTCAAGCGACTAGCTCATTCCTAGAGAATATATGTCGGGAGTTGCGCTAACTTTGGCTATAAAGTAAAGAATAACGATGTACAACTGACTCTGTAGACCATTTCGTGTTCGCCCCTAAACCATTATACCGCAGTTCTCCTTTCGCTCTTAACCGACCAACATATTACGATACACCTCGTATAATTCCAAAATAATGAAAAGGTAAATAAATCTGTGGATATTGGTAACAATAAATTTGTATGTACAGTCAATGAAAAGAGATCCTGTGTTACCATTATATGTATTAAACAGATATTTTTTGCATAGACACAAAAAAGTGTTGATCGTTTGCTTTATGAATAAACAATGTTAGGCTTGGTATCTATTCAGATTCCTCAAGTTGCTAATTCTTTGCTTACACCAATAAATGTTGTGGCATTGACTATCGTCACTGATGTATCCACGCGAACGCGATGCGATATCAGTGAATCCAACGAAAAGACTGGATAATCATAATAATTATAGTGCAGTGATAGGCTAAGCTGGAAATAGTGTGGTTCGAGATCTTTGTTACCCCAAGTCGTATGTCTACTGATTTTAGCAGGTTCATCATCTCCTGGGTTAGATGTGAATCCGTAATAGCCGGAAAAATAAGCAACCCTTTGATACAATAAAACCACAGAGCTATTACATTTCTTTATTGTAAAAAATATAGAGGTCACTAGTAGCTCAAAAACAGTTTTCTTAATATGAGTAAAATTTAGGTATCACTATCTTAAGTATATCTACTTTACTTTACTACAAGTGGCAAAAGCGTACTAGCATATCAAACTCGAGAAATATCACTAAATCCTAACCACTTAACCGCTAGAACGAAGGCAGTATATATGAGTAAGTTTGGAATTTTATTGTACCAATTTACGATTTTTACGATAAAATGATAATAAATCGTAGGAATCCGGTTTCCAATTTTTTTATTTTTCTACTTATTTTGTTGTATAAATAAATATTATTATTAGGATAATTGGTGTAAGTGGGTGTTTGTTTATATTTTGTGTAAATATCATTTGATACAGGCTATAGTCGTTGCATTTGTAGAGTGTCGATTTAATTGAAACTCGAAGACAATTTAAGCGTCAATATAAATTTTATAAATAATTGGCGATATAAATTTAACGACTATGTTAAAACGGTTATTCATTTTGTGTTATTTATTGAGGCAATTTGTCGTTTTAAGTAATTTTATCGATTATTTTTTTAAATTGTTTAACGGGTTTGAATCCTACTCCCACTCCAATCAATATTTTGTTATACGCCACGTGATTGGTAGTAAGCCTGTCACTATGGGTATTTCGGCCACTGACGTGTCAATCACGTTAAACAGGTCAAAAAATAACCTGAAAGGCAGGTTGCCAGCAACTTTTGGGGAAATGGAGATGTCAAATAGATAAATATTTATTTTATTTATTTAATTTTATTATGGTAACAAACAGTCATAATACAATTTATATAACAAACAATATACATATAATTAGACCTGGAGTACCAAAACTGTAAAAGAGAACTATACTTATTACATTTTCAAAATATAATTAAACCATAAAAGAAAGTAAAAATTACATTTAAGTCTATTCTATCGAATACTTAACTCTAATTATCTCACGGACTCTGCTCCTATACACTGACTTAGAGCAAGCAAAATATTGTTAAGATGTCTAAAATTTTGCTCGATTTATAATTTGATATATGTTATATTTCCTAAAAAGTTAATGCCATCAAAAACATAACTAGTAAAAAAAAAACTTCACGCGGCTTTATTTCGCAGCAGTTCTTCTACCGTAAAAAGTTGTGAGATCCATGTAATATTAGGTTAATTTATTTAGTCCCTACTTAAGGGACCTTCTGTGTTAAGTTATGACGTAATTAGCTAACCTAACAACATCTTATAGTGACCATATCAATATTAAAAATCTTTTATATTTTAAATAAATGGGTTGACTTTTGATCTTTAATTCTTAAACTACTTAATAATAATAAATGCATTTATTGAGTAATAAGGTACACTGGTATGAAAGTATAAAATTGGGATACAATATGTGTAAGAGTTGATTCCCCAACCGTCAAGCAGACGCGCTCTACGCAAACCCGCACTAAGAACTGGGAAAAATATTTTCTGGATCAAGCCCAAGAAGAATTTTGGCTTGGTTACATTATTCAGCATTAACGTCTGCTAGATGGAATTCAATGCTGACGTTTCATGACATAAATTTTAATCCCCCAATTTGGCTATGTCCGTTATACACACAGTGTACCAACAAAACTAGTACAATAATTAGAGTCTCCGCCGCCGCACCAAAGCTGTGTCGCGGCGGCCTGGGCGTGCACTGCTTGTCCATTTACATAAGGTTTAGTATAATTAATGCAATGCCTGCTTGGTTACAGAAAATTTAGGCTCATACACAGCGAAGTTATAATGTACGGCCGTGCCGCTTTTTTGCTTGTCTTGATGGGGACGCGGGTGCCCCCAGATAGACTACATTTCTTAAAAGCACTTGATTTTTTTTTTATATTGGAATGTGCGAGCGAGATGGATACAAAAATGTTAAACCATCTTAAGGGTTTTACTGAAGGACACATAACTTGATAGTAGCTTTGTCGTATGTCCTTTGAGGGAATAAAAGCGTGGTTTTTAAAGTGAGAGCTTTATTGCGCGTTCTTGGTTGGGGACCTATTTCGTTGAAGGTACGTCCGTACGTCAGGACAGCGCTGAAGGGGAAACAGCGCGGCGGGAAAGGGGAAGAGGGGCCGATAGCCGCGCGCCTATAGCCGCTGCCCGCTCCTTCTTTCTCTTTTATTCTTCCTCTCGAAACAGCACGGCGGGGAAGGGGAAGAGGGGCGAATAGGCCGTATAGGGCGTATAGTCGATGCCTCCTCGCTCTCTCCTGCTCCTTCTTTCTCTTTCTTTCTTTACGCGTCTGCAACAACGCGCATTCATTTAATCTCCATATTCCTACCAACTACGAAAGCAATAATCTGCAAGTTTAGTTCTTACTTTTGCGGTACGCACCCGTTTCCATTTGACAAGCAAGGTATTATGGTTGTAATGATACTTAACTTTTTTAGAATTCTTGGAAGGCACCGGCAGGATATAAAAATTAAGTCTTAGTCGTTTGTGAAGAAGAAATTTGGCTAAAGGCCAATATTTTACAGCGTGACTGCGGCGTTACGATCAATGGGCAATGAATCAAAACGTCTTTTGTTACTTAGCTTAGAGGTATGTTGGATATTGCTAGAATGCAGAAAAATACGTCTACCAGACACATTAAATATATTTTTTTATTTTTTATTTTTTTTATTTGGAATAACAAACAATTGTACAATAAGGATACAATACAAATATAGATTACATAGTACAGGTAATTATACAATTAACACCGTTATCCACAGATAGGATATATAATTATAGAATGTACAAAGTTATAACAAACTAAACATTAAGAAAAATAAGAAATTGTGAAAAAAAAAAAAATAATAATAATAATTAAAAAGCCTATATAAATTTTAACGTTTCTTTGACCTTATTCTTATACCTACACGCAGATAAAGCAAATATGTCTACATTAGAAAATATATAACAATATAGAGCAAGAAACCAAACGATGTAAATCAAAGCTAACCAACCATATGCGGTATTGAATGAATTAGGGTATGACAGTCATTGCCAGGAATAGCTAACTTCAGTAAAGAAGCCGACAGACGCATTCAGCTAGGATGGGCAGCATTCGGGAAGTTGCGACACATCTTCCTATCAAACATACCACAGTGTTTAAAGACAAAAGTTTTCAACCAGTGTGTTCTTCCAGTAATGTCGTATGGAGCAGAGACGTGGACGCTGACGGTGGGTCTGATACATAAATTCAAGATCGCTCAGCGAGCTATGGAGAGAGCTATGCTCGGGATTTCTGTGAAGGATAAAGTCAGAAACGTTGACATCCGTCAAAGAACCAAAGTTACCGACATAGCTTTCAAAATTAGCAAGCTGAAGTGGCAATGGGCTGGACACGTCTGTCGCAGAAGCGATGAACGATGGAGTAAACGGGTCCTGCAGTGGAGACCACGTACTGGAAGACGCAGTGTGGGACGACCCCCCGCCAGATGGACAGATGACCTGAGAAAGGTCGCTGGTGGGGGATGGATGAGGGTGGCAGAAGATCGTGTAAAATGGCGAGCCTTGGGGGAGGCCTATATCCAGCAGTGGAGAGATACAGGCTGATGATGATGATGATGATGAGTCATTGCCAGTTATGGTTATGTCCACGTGCACTTTTAAATTTGAATGCCCATTTTTCTTAAAGAAATGGACCCAATAAAATGTTCTCGTACCATAATGTTTTCTTTTTTATTTGATAGTTAATATATTGTGTTTTTTTTTTGATAATCTGTAATTTATTTTATTTATTTTACCCTAGCATAATGACAAATAACAAAAACTTTTATTTTACATTAATAATTACATAGTTTCGATCCCGCCGATTTGAAATCCAATGTATTATAATAATAATAATAAATTGTTTATTATCAGGCAACAGATGGCCCTAAGATAAATACCTTACAACTAAAATACATATAAAAATATCATGTAACTTAAGAATAATAAAATTAATTAATCTAAAGCTTCCGTATCTTCATCTTCTTGTGGTCATAGAAGTACCCATCAGGTACTGTGATCACCTTCTGAGGAGTACGAGAAGCTTCAGTAGGCGGTGCCGGCGTCCCTGCAGAGGGTGGTGCAGAGGGAGTAGGCGCTGCGCGGGGCCCAGGAACATCGTTGGTGCTGCGTGAAGCAAATCCACAAATGTATTTGCGGTACACAAAATTCCTTCTTCAGGAATATTTTGAATTTATCTATAATAAAGTATCTGGTCATAATAAAGAACCTAATCGTATAAATAGTGCTTTGCAACTATTTCATACATAAAATTTAACCAATTGACTATTTAATTAATTAAATTATATTTTAATGCTAGGGTAAAAGAGATGTTGGAATTAAATTTAAATAAAACACAATTAATTGTTATGAATATTGAATTGTATTTAGTTGTACGCTGCAAAAAAGTTGGGGCCTGGTTTTAGGCAATCTCTTTTATTAGTTTGTTTTTTCGCGGACAATATGTATATTAATATTTGTATAGTCAATTAAAAAAATATAGGTATATTGACAATCCATTTTTAATTAAAATGTATGTATTAATTGTAAGATTGACTGCATGGTAAATTGGGCTTTACTGTTAAGCCATGTAATGTTTTATTAATAAATAAATAAAAAATAAATAAATGTTTTAGTATGTGATTATTAATAAATATGTAAATGTTATCTGCATTAAAACTCTTTATGCTATTTTTTTTTTATAGACGGTGAATCGATACATCATCAATGATACGCCTCCTGCCTGAAGGGCCAACGCGGGTGGGGGTCGCATGCCCGACTCATCCGTAAAGCTTCCTAAGGAAGCCCCAGGGCGCCTACGGACTAAAATCCTATAAACCGTCTCTATCTCACTGTTGGCCCTGTGTGCCTTTACAGCTAAGTCTGAGTGAAGTGAAGGCACTCGTTCGCAGCGTGGGATTAAGCTAATTTAGTATTGAACCTACCTTATATACTTGCTGCTCTCGTCTCGTCCCAAAGGTTTGACCGTCATATAATGTCTAGCGGCATTGTACGTTTAAACGCATTCTCCTATCGACCAGAGTGTATATTCTAGTCAATTTTCAAGTCACCTTTATTGACTAGATAAAGCAAATTTCCTGGCCCAGCAGTACTACAAAAAAATGACTAAATATCTGTGGTTGATTTTATTTATTGTCAAGAAACGATGCAAAGAAAAATTTACATATCACCGCGAAATATATTTTTTATTGTTCTACGGAATATTTCAAAGTATAATTTTAATAAAATACCTTCCCAGAGGTACCCATCTAATATCTATTGTTGGATAATTTATTTCATCGTTACTTTATCTGCATATTTTAATTTAAAACCCCGAGATTGGGGACGATGAAATTGTAATATTAAAATGATTGATGTGCAAATTCGCGTAGTAATAAATAATAGGTATCGCAGGCAATAGAGTTGAAATTATATTCAAATCATTGCTTTTGTCACAATACGGTTTTCAGTTAGTATAGGCTCTCAAATAACAGTTTTTTTTCGTATCATTACAACCCCTAGAATACAGACCTCCACAGATTGGGCTTCGAAAACATATATCTGGAGGATTTGGCCTACACTCGCCGTTTGGCCAGACGGGTTGGCGAGGATCAAATGTATTTATTTTTAATTATAATTTATTAACGATTTCACAAGTTGGTATTAATTGCAATATATATAATTAGTATTAATTCGCTGCAACAAACTGGCCCGCAGATTCGCTCGCTGCACACAACAGGTTAAGTTGACATTATTTAGGGCATATTGCCAATCCTTCTACTCCTGCAGTCTGTGGGTCAACTATACGCAGCGAACATACAGCGCCCTACGAGTCCAGTGTAATACTGGCTTCAGGGTATTGGGGGCTGCCATATTATTGCAGTGCGTCCGGAATGATTGCAGAGAATCGTGTTGATATAGTTTTTCTGCTATCATGCGTAAACCCACTGCATCTCTAGTCAATAGAATTAGAGGCAGCACCAACAATATGCTTAAGGTCATATCGGATAAAGTGGACTGTCGAATACAGTGTCACTTTATTAAGATTGACACAAATTGACATGTGTACAAATAAGTATAAATAAGGCACTAACATAAAATTTTAGTTTACTAAATTTAATGTAAGCCATTGTTACTAACATAGTGATATGTATACTAACAAAAATGGATTGTAATTATCTATTAAATTGAATATATTATTATTATTATTATTAGTGGAACCGGGTCCAACATCTTAACCGAGGCAAGGGAACGGTGGTGTTGTAAATTTATGACAAATGTATGTAAGAAAAGTGTGTTGGTACATGAGGGTTGCCACTTGTCATGATTGGCCTTAATAAAGTTTGGCTAAATGTGAATCCGCTTCTTTATAAGCGTGGTTTCTGACCACCCCGAAAGGGAAATGGTCGTGATGATACTTTTTATATTTATATTATTGTTATTATTCTAGCGATTAATATCGACAATGACCAAGGATGAACGTTTTCGGCTGCAAACGACATCCTTTGCCTCACACCATTTTTAAGAAAACCACTGTCAGACGGATTCGTTTCTTTTTCTCGCAGCAACAGCTGCATCGAACTAGCCTAGCTTAAGCTTTTTTAACAATTACTACTTTAATTATAAATCAGTATATTTTTCACATTTCTCTTCTGCGAGATATTGTCACCCCCTGAGCTTGGGTAAGTATTGAATAGAAAATAGTACGCGGTCACTTCATGACCACGTGCAGTGACTTTAATTTATTTTGTGTACCACCGCTGCAGTCTCACCATCTATCTGGTATCTTGTCTTGGTGTAGACTGAAGTGGTGGTGGATTTGGAGATGGAAAGTACGTGTTCCCCGTGCGTTCCAGGGTTCTATGTCTGGACTTTAGAGCTGGGACCCAGCTTGAGAAGATAACCCCGCTGCCCAGGATCCCCGTGACGCCTCGTTGTCCGCTTGGGATCGGCAGCGCTCTCCGGGTCCCCATCTTCAGGCTCTCCGAGGTAAGGTACCCCTTCGTACGGTCAACGGATGCATAAAGAGTGATAGGGCTAAGTTTTGGCTTACGACCCTCCCTTTATATAATTGTAGATTGTCTTGCTCTGTTAACTTCATCTTACTTAATATATTAACTTCATTTGCTTAAATTCCTTTGTTTTATTTTAATGTCCCGCATAACGTGACATTATTAATAAACAGTTACGTCTATGGCAGGATTAAGTAAATATCTAGCATTTAACATTTAGTTAGTAGCAGCACGTTTCTAATAAGATAGATTTGATGCCTCAGCATAATTCCAGAGATTTAGTAGACACGACCCGCCTGCTGCCCGCGCCGACTCAATTACTCTAAAGACGTTAGGATATTTCCACAGAATTTGTAACTTTTAGAGGCGTCCACTATTTTAATAAGATATATTTGAGTCTAAGCATAATTCCAGAGATACAAAAGTCGTGTCTACTAAAGACACGACCCGCCTTCTGCCCGCGCCGACTCAATTACTCTAAAGACGTTAGGATATTTCCACAGAATTTGTAACTTTTAGAGGCGTCCACTATTTTAATAAGATAGATTTGAGTCTAAGCATAATTCCAGAGATACAAAAGTCGTGTCTACTAAAGACACGACCCGCCTTCTGCCCGCGCCGACTCAATCACTCTAAAGATGTTAGTATATTTCTTGTTTACATAATGTTTTTTGCTATCTTGAATGAGGTATAGTTAAAACTATGTCACGTCTAATCATAGTTATATCTACGTCAGTTTAATGAGGGTGGCATTTTTGCTACATTCTTTTCTTTGCTTGTGAATTGTAGCCGTACTCTGTGCAATATTTTCTAAATGTCAGAATGGAGGGATCCACAATAAAAAGGCTTTTTCCGGTAAAATGTTTAAAATCCGTCATAATAATGTCGCTACCTGTTCTCCTGGGTGTAAGAATTTATTTTACTAGGATATCATTATTTTATTCTATTTTTATTTGCAGGAGTTTTTATGAATTATAACTTTTTTTTTTGTTAAAAGCTTCTATTTATAACCGCATAGTTATCAGTGGTATTTCCCAATCTTGGTCTTGCTTTTTTTGAAAGACCAAGACCACCATATAAATAGCAACATGTTTTTTTTCAAATTCACAATTTTGTATTTTTCTTTTTGGGATTGTGTTTTTTTTTCATTAGTACTTTGACTTTGGTGTTTGTCTGTCCCCATGAAATATATCCATGACTATGACTGTTTAGATGTGGAACTGGCGATTTGTATTAGTTTTTTCAAAGTAATTCGTAATGATTAATTAAACATCATGTATAACGTTAGTTACATTTATATATAGCTTTTATGACAACATTTTTGGATACATGCTGATCAACAAGATCTATCTTGGTCTTGCTTTGGGCAATCTTATTTTATTTATTTATTTATTTAAAAACTTTATTGCACAAAGCACAAAGGCGGACTTAATGCCCGTAGACATTCTCTGACAGCCAAACCTTAGGGACAAATTTGAACAAATATAGGTGCAATGAAAGTAACAGTATTATACAATTATAGGATAATTCAACAAATATTATATACCTACTTATATATTCTTATATATGTATTATAATATCAATATACTAAATACTAATACATACACAAACTTGTACATAAACATACACAAATACAACTTACTAACGTGGTTTAGAGCTATTCATGAAGTGTGAATAGACCAGTTTTTTAAACGACAATCTGTTACTTGCCTGCCTTATGTTTACTGGAAGATCATTCCATAATTTTGTGGCAGCTACTACGAAGGAGTTGGAGACAAATCCAGAATGATGTGAGGGAACAGAAAGAAGAGAAGTGTAAAGATTTATCGTGGAAAGAAGAGAGATAGGCAAAATTGTCTTTGAGGTATTTCGGAGTCGCAGGCTCGTTTAAAACAGAGAAAAGGAGACAGAGAACTCTAAGATTTCTGCGACAACGAATTGGCAGCCACTTCAACTTATCATTGTAAAGTTTTAGCTGAAAACTATGTAATTAAATGTTCGACTGTACAATTACACATTCTCACTTGTAGATCCACCTTTAACCTGAGCGGCAAATTGGAGTTCATTACAGGACGTGACTAAAGTTTTGTGACCACTGTACTGTAATTTATTGAAAATAAAAGACATTATATTTCTATTTACTTCTATCCATTTCTATTCATTTCTATTCATTTCTATTCATTTCTATTCATTTCTATTCATTTCTATTCATTTCTATTCATTTCTATTCATTTCTATTCATTTCTATTCATTTCTATTCATTTCTATTCATTTCTATTCATTTCTATTCATTTCTATTCATTTCTATTCATTTCTATTCATTTCTATTCATTTCTATTCATTTCTATTCATTTCTATTCATTTCTATTCATTTCTATTCATTTCTATTCATTTCTATTCATTTCTATTCATTTCTATTCATTTCTATTCATTTCTATTCATTTCTATTCATTTCTATTCATTTCTATTCATTTCTATTCATTTCTATTCATTTCTCTTCATTTCTATTAATTTCTATTAATTTCTATTCATTTCTATTCATTTATATTCATTTATATTCATTTCAATTCATTTTTATTCATTTCTATTCATTTCTATTTATTTCTATTCATTTCTATTCATTTCTATTCATTTCTATTCATTTCTATTAATTTCTATTCATTTCTATTAATATCTATTCATTTCTATTAATATCTATTCATTTCTATTCATGTCTATTAATTTATATTTATTTCTATTAATTTCTATTCATTCATATTAATTTTACTTTATTTCACTTCCTTTTGTTTCGTTTCGTTTATGTGTCACGATGTGATACGTGTTGCTTCATGAATAAGCATTAATCATGCGCCTCGTAGTCCAGGAGAAAGTCGATTGCAGAATGTCCGTAATTTATTTTCTAGAAAGTTGATAGACACCATTTTGCATAAGTGTACTCAGACTTGAAAAATCTTTAAAAATTTTGGATTGTGCGAGCGAGACGAGTGCAAAAGAGTTAAACTCAGTTAAGAAGAATCATTTCGTAAAGCGATCTTATTTCTAATAGTAGGTATTATTTCTCCCAGTTAAACCCAGTTAAGAAGAATCATTTCGTAAAGCGATCTTATTTCTAATAGTAGGTATTATTTCTCCCAGTTAAACCCAGTTAAGAAGAATCATTTCGTAAAGCGATCTTATTTCTAATAGTAGGTATTATTTCTCCCAGTTAAACCCAGTTAAGAAGAATCATTTCGTAAAGCGATCTTATTTCTAATGTAGGTATTATTTCTCCCAGTTAAACCCAGTTAAGAAGAATCATTTCGTAAAGCGATCTTATTTCTAATAGTAGGTATTATTTCTCCCAGTTAAACCCAGTTAAGAAGAATCATTTAGTAAAGCGATCTTATTTCTAATAGTAGGTATTATTTCTCCCAGTTAAACCCAGTTAAGAAGAATCATTTCGTAAAGCGATCTTATTTCTAATAGTAGGTATTATTTCTCCCAGTTAAACCCAGTTAAGAAGAATCATTTCGTAAAGCGATTTTATTTCTAATGTAGGTATTATTTCTCCCAGTTAAACCCAGTTAAGAAGAATCATTTCGTAAAGCGATCTTATTTCTAATAGTAGGTATTATTTCTCCCAGTTAAACCCAGTTAAGAAGAATCATTTAGTAAAGCGATCTTATTTCTAATAGTAGGTATTATTTCTCCCAGTTAAACCCAGTTAAGAAGAATCATTTCGTAAAGCGATCTTATTTCTAATAGTAGGTATTATTTCTCCCAGTTAAACCCAGTTAAGAAGAATCATTTCGTAAAGCGATCTTATTTCTAATAGTAGGTATTATTTCTCCCAGTTAAACCCAGTTAAGAAGAATCATTTCGTAAAGCGATCTTATTTCTAATAGTAGGTATTATTTCTCCCAGTTAAACCCAGTTAAGAAGAATCATTTCGTAAAGCGATCTTATTTCTAATAGTTGGTATTATTTCTCTTTATTGTAGCGACAATAAAAATATTCGTTTTAAAACAGTAAATTCAGCTTATCTAGTAATTTCGTACGAAATTCGAGGTATAAGAGCGTCGTAAAGAAGAAATATAAAACACGACAAAGTTACAAGTTTTCATTTGTGAAAATGTTGGTTTCGTGTGTTCAATATTTGAGTTATTGTTTTTCTTAAGCAAGTAAGTAATGAAATATGAAGCAAGTTTTTTATTTATTTAACCCTTCTTTACACATGCTATCTTTTGAGACCCTTATCCCATCATCAGGTCCTTTTAACACTTTTAGAACCATAATATTGTCAAAAGAGATTAGGTGTGTTTAGGATTATATTTGGACATTTATGTTCATATGTTCAATTTTTCTTCACTCTTCTAGCTTTCGAATTCCGGTTTCCGAAGCTCGCCAATAAAACAGACTACCGTGTTTATCAGACAGCCATCTAGTTTAACCATATCCTACCTTCTTACTTGAAGGAAAAACTGATTTTAAAGAGTTGTTATACCATCATCGAGTATTTTAATGACAAGCGTGCTTGGTCCTAATTTATTGTCTTAGTTTATAGTATGACAATGCCTCTTTACAGCCTCACTGAATCTGGAACACGTTACTGAGTTTACATCCAGGCTCCAGTATCTCTAACAACGGCTCTTGTAAAACAGAAGTATGCAGAAAAATAGGCATGGCAACAGGACCAAAACAAGAATAGTCCGCAGTCTTGATTTCTCCATATTCCTGTATGGTACCGGAACCTTGACTCGAAGACGCCTTCGATGTGTCGTACTGGAGGCTTATGTTGCGCATTCCATGGATAGCTCGGGGAACAAGCATATCAATACTCAAGGAGATTAAAGTCACTACCAGGCTCTCTTCCATTTGCCTGCAACGAGTCCTTGAGTATTATGTATATAGCTTACCAGGTCGCAGTGACTCTCTACCGTCTGCTTTGCCCGAATTCTGTAATACTTTGGCCACATTGCATAGATAATCCAGAAAAACTAATTACGGTTAATTGACGGTACAAGAACAAGCGATGGTCCAGTCAGGTCAGTCGATCACCTGAACATGACTTCAGTCTGCACCAGGCCATTTACGACGCTAAGGACCAAAACCATTGGAGACGGCTGGTGGATGAACTATAAATGCGACGTAATCACGATCTCCATCAGTGGTGTACCGACTAAGAAGGAGTATAATATGAGATTACATATATGTGCCGTTTGTTGTAGAAACTTCCATGGATAGTCTAAGCGTCAAAAAGTTTTTATAATACATTACACCACGACTTGTCGTTCACCGAAAACAAGAGGATTAGCTCTTTCTTCACTAAAAGAATCAGTATTACAATTCAGCGCAGAAATGCAGTCAGCGCTCTTGCCAGCATTCCACACGGGACTTATATCTGTATCCGTAATAGAAATTTTATTTTATATACTGAGTTTTATAAAATTAAAATTACTTACTTTATACTAGACTAAGTCATAGCACGCTCAATTGATCATTTGTACAAAATTATTACAAAACCCCGTCGAAGTAAGACCGTTAAAAAAGTAATCCCGGATCCTCCTTTATTCGGCTTTCATTCAAAACTTGAGTTCGAAACGAAATTCTAGCTTAATTTGTCTCCGCGGATTAAAGCCTTCCCGATAATGAGGGTTTCGGAGACCATAATAACCCTTTAGGTATGTCCAACCACTACGCTTTGTTATAGGGTTAATCGAGCCTTGTCAATATAAAGATACTGGTTTAAGGAACCTTTTTGTTTACCCAATATTGTATTCGAAATTCCAAATTTATACTAATAAAAGGTCGCGGTTCGAATATTATACCAATGAGAAAATAACTGCTTTACTCTTGTCTTACACTGTAGCAAACAGGTCGGCATATTGTTAGTAAACAACAAAATCAATTAAAAAGTGCACGTCTAACACGACCATCAAATCAAATCAAAATTATTTATTCGTGGTTTTTCGGTACATAGTTATTAGGTTAGGTTAGGGTGAGCATGCAAAAAACCTAACACATGTGGTGTACCAATTCATTAAATTAACAAATATAATTCTAAAAATAATAACAAATATAATAACAACTTAACATCCATTTTACAATTTATAAAACTTAAATATGTAACACAAAATGTAGGCAAAAGAGAAATATCCAAAAATACTATTGTAAAAATAATGACAATACAATCTATATATTGATAGTTATTAACACATTTAAAATGGTTTCGTCATTAAAAAACAGATCTAAGGTATAATAACATTTTTTAATTAAAATTAAAGTTAATTTACTTTTAAACATTGGAAGGGATAAATCTTTTAAATCGTCAGGTAACTTATTATAAATTTTAGGAGCCATACCCAATAAGCTTTTCTGAAGTAAGGCGGTCTTATTTATTTTCGCGCTTATTTGATAGATAGGACGTGGTCGGAGATATTTTTTCGACGACGTAGGTTTTAAATGAAAGTACTTGCCCATATGACATTTAACGAATACTGATACTTCGTATATATAAAGGCTTGTTAAGGTTAGAAGGTTAGTAATTTTAGGTGCTTAAATTTTGGGACATAACTTTCGGTGGAGATTATGGCACATATTGCCCTGATGCATCACTTTTGAGCTTTAAAGTACATAGTACAATATAGTACAAGATTTTAATCTTGATTCAAGCGCTGATATTTTTATATAAATATCAATCACTATAGCAAGCTTGGCGCGGTGGTGGCTAGGTTGTAAGAACGCTTTTCTTACAAAGGTCGGTTCAAACCCCTCCGGCATGTACCAATGAGAAACAAAATTTTCTTACGTACATTTACGTACATAGAGTTACAAGACCACCGTTCCTCGGAGAGCACGTTAAGCCATCGGTCCCGGTTCCACTAATACGAACTTGTGGAATCGTTAATAAATTGATCCTCGTCAACACGTCTGGCCAGCGTGGCGAGCGTAGGCCAAATTCTCCAGATATAAGTTATGGAAGGCCCATCTCCAAACAGTGGAGGTCTAGGATGCTCTGTTCTTGGGGCTGTAATGAATAGCAAGCTTACTATATTGGTTCTCCTTAAAAGTAAAAATTGTCATTTGACATTATATCATATGGTAGATACTTTCAACGAGAACAACAAATAGGTGGTAGGAGGACTGATGGTGGTAATTTGCCCAGTCTGCCGGGGCGGGGAAGTATCTGCCGGGGCGTGGAAGTATCCGCCGTTCATGCCGATAAATCCAGTAAAGTGTATCCACACGTTTAGGGATTAGGCTTAAATTGCCGTTATTCAGTCAAGCTAGCATAGTATTAGGAACTGATGTCCGTCATGAGTGTCTGATTCCAGTTGCTTGCATTCGCGCGCCACTTACCATCAGGTGGGGGTAAGGTCACATGCCGTGATAGTATAAAAAGAAAAATCACACACTAATACACTAATAATCTAATAATGCTAGGAATGTACTTATTTTAAAAGTGTTCTCGAACGGGAATCCAACCCGGTACCTCCTCGTCTTATCTGCTAGACCACGTGTCGTTTCTCTATGTACAAAAAAATAAATATTTATTACTACATTTGCTAAATCTATTATTTTATTAAATTCAATTTACTAATAGTTATATTTATTAGTAAAATTGCATTTCTAACGAAAACCCGAATTAATACACAGCCCCCCCCCCCCCCCCCCCCCTCCACCTCACAGAAACGAAACACACGCACACACAACACGATTATGTGCACACTCATATCTACATACCCACATAGCATTGTAAAATTATATCTAAAATATTTATGTCATATTTCTAATTGGTAATTGTCGCCACCGGGGTGAGGTTCATGTGTGACAGTGAGGACAATCGTTTTCACTATCCTATCGCCTAACCTTTGTTCGATGACAGCATTCTGCCCAGCTTTTGACATTTGTGACAGACGTAGCTCCACCTCACTCTGGTCACTGAGAGGTACTTGTAATAGCTTCAAGTAAATTAGGTCAATAAACGTTTTTTTTTTCATTTTTTATTATAATGCCTAAATTTCCTCGCAAACAAATACATTTAGAACAATATTTTACGGAAGATCGGATGCCCTTGTCTTTTTGGACAAAAACTCCTTCCGGCGAATGTAATCCTTTAAGTTATTGGCCTGATAAATTGTTTTGGGCACCGTACTTGGAAAACGGTACGTAATTTATTGGTTTCAAAAAACTTATTATAATGGTGTAAAAATCCCTTTATTTAACTTAATTTTATTGTATACCTACATTCGAAAATTTGCAATCATGTCTCCCAATTTTGCATTCAGTTAAAATGGCTCATTATCCGCTTTCGCCGGTCTGTCCATCTTCTCTTTTTACTTTATACCTCAATCACCCAAAAACACCTTCACAGTTTACATACGCAGCTCTCACAACAATCAGCAATTCCTTCCCTTTCCTCTAGCAGATATTCAGATTCCTTCACTGTTGCTGCCGCTCATCAGTGGAACTATCCGTTAACAGTGTGTGAAAGTCGTTAGAGAGAACTCCAAGAAATAAATAAATTAAAAATATTATTTAGGTTTATTTCAGTTACGTATCTATTCCGCCATTTTCAATAATTGATCTACTATTAATTTTGTTCGACAAATTTGTTGATTTATTGTTTTTTTTTCATAGTAACTATCGAAATTAATAAGTTCAAAAATTATTAAAGATGCTCTAATTAACAAAAAGTAAAAAAATAATCAAATAAAGAATTTTTAAATTTGCCGCCTATTCTAATTTGGTGGGAACCCGTAGTAGCGCTGCTAAAATTGCGTTTGCGTTACCCAATGTTATGGGGCTGTGACTTAATCACACACAATAAACAATTTATTATATTTGCATTGTTTTAATTTTTGATTAATGTGTATTTCTACTAACATAGTTCTAAGTTAAATTATTACTAACATATATGGATCAAGTCCGAAATAAATGAATTATTATTATTATTATTATAAAATTGGAACACTTTTCTTGTATGGAGTTATTTGTATTATGTTCCTTGATACAGCAGAAGGCATAAACTTTTAACTATACAACTATTAAACGATAAATAAAATGATTGATTCGAAGTTAATTATAGTACATTAAATATAAATTAAAAGCTACCTAAATAATAAAATTAAAAATAAACTAAACTAAAATAAAAAATGTTCTCTAGAGACGTCCCATCCGAGATAGTCCCAAGGAGATTGGCAACATTTCCCCTCTGTATAGCGAGGCTAATACGTTGGCAGAAATAATTGCCAGCCTTCCTGTCTCCAGACCTTTCTGTCAGCCGCTTTGACAACTCCTTGGCCAAGCGCCTCGCTGACGGTCCCCATGGGCCCATCGTCTCGACCCCAAACGACGCAAATTCGTAACCTATACCAAGGTTGGCGTATTTGTGCAATTTGAGGTTCTACGCAGAAAACGCCGCACTTCCCGCGCCTGACGAGGTCGCCTGGATGTGAGATGGAGCTAATGTATCTACACACGTCGCATCCCACACCAGAGACCTGCTAAGTTTCCACGCCCTAACAGTCATTCCGTCGGGTCTCTTGCCATCGCTCCGCACAATTCCAGATGGTTCTAAAATTGCGGGTACCCCAGCAGTGACAAGAGCCCTTCGGATGATGTCGTTGAGAGCCGCATGACTAGGAATGCTATTTAACTAAGAACTATTTGAATAAGTTTTCTGTCAAAGACATGTCAATAAATTCTGATAGGTTATAAACACATTTTAATAAAACAGGTAGTTTATTGTATAATGTTATTTTTCAAGGCAAACCTTGCTTTTACACCGCTGCACATAATATTTTCTAATTAAAGAATGCCAACAAAAGTTTCTTGTTGATAATAGAGTCCCTCGAGAAATTCTGGAAGGAATAAAGCTCGGACCGTCTCGACTGGGAAGGTATTATCTGCCATATTATTAATGTTATTTCTGTACAGCATTGGAGCTGGTGCCTTAGAGGGTACTTTTATGTCTCTGTTGCTGTCAAACTTAAAATTAAATTATTATAGAGATAATCTTAAATTGTTGCGGCTGTAAAAGGGCCTTGTCAATCTTATGGTACACGTTTTTATATCTTTTAACATGTTCATTGAAAATTCAACCAACGCATTTTTGGATTGCATCGATTATAGGGCTTAAGTTGTGCCAACAGGACGCGGTTTTAAACTATTGGAAGGGGAATTTCATATTCTTTCAAACGATATAAGATACAGATGTGTGTGTTATCCCGATGTCACTGAAGAGCTCGATCGCCTGCTCAACTTATGCATTCGTTTCGTTTTTGGCTTGCGTAAGTATGACCATGTTTCTCAATATCGTATTCAACTAAACTGGCTCAATATCTGCTTCCGCAGATCTGCACACCTCTTGACTTCACTTTGCGGCATTCTTTACTATACCCAAACTCCTTCATACCTTAAGACTCGTATCCAGTTTCTTGGAGACAGTCATAATCTTCCTCTTCGTTCTGCAATTAACAATCAGCTCAAATTCCCCACCCATTCTTCCAGCAGATATTCAGATTCTTTCACAGTTTCCGCTACTCAAAAGTGGAACAAACTTTCTCTGGTTATCGGACGGGCACCGTCTATTAATAAATTTAAAAATCTCCTTATTGCTCACTTTCTCAACAAACAACATAGCTCTTATAGGTACAATATAGTACTGTTTACATACAATAAAAATTGTATAATAGATGTAGGTACCATGACAAGTGGCAAGCTCGTCGATGTCTCAAGCGTACCGTACTCGAGAAATATCACAAAAAATAAAAATATTAATCAAATTTAAACAGCTAGTAAAGAATAAATAAACAATATATGCGCTTTACAAACTTTGTTAGAAACCACAGTTTGTTAGAAAATCTCGAGAACGTCTTTTTTCTCAAAACTTCGTGTTAACCACTTAAAAATACACCAAACAGCTGCTACGAATTGGACCCGCGGTATCCAAGTTTCCTTCCTTCGCTGCAAACTATTGGACAACAAGTTCCGATAATGTTGTTATGAAATTGCTCAAAAGATTTTAAGGTTTCAAGTTCCTTTATAAAATATTAGCTGGTTAAATAACCAGCAGCTCTATTCTGTTACTTAGTCGCAAACGTTATTAGTGGATTTCGATTCGTAGGAGATTGCGTCATAATTACAAATTATTACTCAATTCTCAACTCTATAAGCGCTCGACCTTGACAGCGGCCGCGCAAATAACGTTTGCGCTTTAGTAAGAAAATATAACCACAGGAGTGGACTGTTTATATTATATTTTACCGCGTGATTCTGTATGCTATTAATATGTTATTCTATTGATAGAAACAAACAACTTAACAAAATATTTTTGCTTCTCCATATAAACTGTTAATTTAAAAATAGTCAATTTGTTGGTGATGCCAAAATAATTGTCACTTACTTGCCTACACCATTGAAATAATTTTATTACAAACTTCTTTAATTTAGTATTTGTTAGACATATATTAGGTATATGTTAGACTCCTCCTCCTTGCGTCGTTTTCCTCAATGCTGAGGGTCGTGACCCCCTTCTCGGATCACTTTGTCCCGGACGATGCTGCGCCATCCGGGTCTGCTCACGGCGGCGTGCATGGCCTCGTGGATTTGGGTGTGAAGTGTGGTGCGGATCTGGTCTGACCATCTTATCGAGCTCCGGCCACGGGGTATCTTGCCTTCAATTTTTCCCGTGATTACCAGAGCTTTTACGGGCTAAATGACCAAAATACTCAAGGACTCGTTGCAGGCAGATGGAAGAAAGCCTGGTAGTAGCTTTGAGCTCCTTGAGTATTGATAAGTTTGTTCTGCATAAAGACATATATTAATAATATTTATTTATTTATTTAATACTTTATTGCATAAAAACAAAGGCGGGATTTAATGCCACAAGACATTTTCTCATAGCCAACCATTGGGACAAATTTAAACATTTTACTGAAAAGTAGGTGCAAAAATAAAGGACAATAAAAAATAATAATTAATAACTAACTAACTAGATAAATATATAATATACTACGTACTAATACATACTTATATACTCGCATAAACCTACATACATACAAAATAATATACTTACTAACTTTATTGGGATAGCAAATGCGAATAGACCATTTTTTTTATAGCAATTTGGTGGTTACCTGCCTGATGCTAAGAGGCAAATTGTTTCACAAATTACTGACGACAACGATAAACGATTTTGAAATGAACCTAGAATTATAGATTTAGTACAAGATACGTAGAAGAGCGACCTTCACCGATCTGTTATCCGAATGAAATTCACTTGTTATATAATAAAACGGCAGTCATTTTATTTCCTAGAAAGCTAATTTCTCAAAAGTAAAAACTTTGAAAATGTTGGAATGTGCGAGCGAGAGAGATGCAAAGCTTAATAGCCCTGTTAATGTGTAGGATTAATTCGTTCGTTTCCTTTATGCTATTCGTAAGCTAAACAATAATGCTATCTTTATTCTCTTAATAAAGATGGACAGGGATGGATGTATTGCTATCTCGGAAACATGCTTTCCCTGAGCAAGAAAAATTACTCACTTAATTCGGCTACAACGTATCTAAATCGAAATCGCAAAAAATGTAAGCTACTCGTAATTTCACTTATACTTGCAAAAAAAGTACCTGGTTTTTAAAAACGATGACTTGTTAATCACTCGTGGTAGGAAGTAAATACTAAATAAATGTTAAACTTTTGAATAAAAACAAAGGACCACTAGAGTCATGTAGACCTTTATTTAAAAAATTAAAACTATTAACCCTCACATCCTTGTATATCCTAGAAATAGTAAATTTTGTTGGAAAAAATAATGAACTATTTGTCAAATGTGATACA
Source organism: Tinea semifulvella (assembly GCA_910589645.1). Classification (NCBI taxonomy): domain Eukaryota; kingdom Metazoa; phylum Arthropoda; class Insecta; order Lepidoptera; family Tineidae; genus Tinea; species Tinea semifulvella. Next base: position 7,496,358 of record OU342604.1, read on the forward strand.
GGAAGAAAATTTAGTCGCATGGACACTACAAAACTTAAAATTCCCAGTCATAAAAGTAAATTATTTAGTGTGAACTCATATATTATGTGTATCAAGGTTTACAACAACATACTCGTACCTAAAGAAATTAGACAGTTACCAAACAAACTGTGTATTATAAAATTGAAAAAAATGGTTAATAGAAAAATGTTATTATAATATCAATGAATACTTTACTATTACAAAAAATGGCTTGGTTTACTATTTGTGATAGTATTGTTTATCTTTTTTTAAATGTAATGCATTAGCAGAACACCCCTGTATAAAATATTTCCTCGCCAAAACTTGGCAAATGTACCTACTCTTAAGTTTACTTTAAGACCTGTAAATTTGTAAATATGACATTTATGCAAATAAATAAATTATTATTATTATTATTAAAGGAATACTTAACTTGAGTATATTCTCTTGGACACCTTGTCTTTCAATTACAGGGTAACAATTTATAACTTAGCTTAAATACTAAGATGTGTTAGGCTCCTCGTACAAGACCAAGGGCTAACGACTTCCATACATTGCACTGATTCCCACATTGGGAAATATCGAGAGTTGCCATTAATTCTTTTTCTTGAAGGTTACATATAATACTTCTGCCTATTTAAAAATAAGTTTTGTTGTTCATATTTATTATTTTGTCGATGTTATTTAATATTTAGTATCTCTATTTAAATTATTAGGATTTTTATGTAGTTTTATACTCTGACCTTTAATAATTTATTATAATCATATTTTTTAATAATGTTTTAAGCTATTGCATAGCTTTTATCGCGGGCTTTGAGCGCAGTGACCGAATCAAGAAATTCCGTAACGAAAATAAACCTAACACCGCTCACTCCGACCGCACAGCGGTGCGGCGTTGAATGCCGTGCATCGTCTAACGTCATTTCAGTTCGGCAGACTTCGGCACGGTGTATGTGTGCGTGCGACTAGACATATGCGCGTAGACTAGCTGCTAACTGCTCATAACTGATTCTATCTCTTTTAGACACAATGCTACGTGAGACAGCGTGCTTTTTAGCCGCGTCTACAAAGTAATATAAAAAACAAGAATTAATATCAAAGAAAAAAAAATACTGCATAAATAAAATAAGCTTTACCGCGGCAGTCCCCGAGTGTTTTAATATACTGGTAACCCTACATTGTCAAAACCAAATCGAAACAAAATGGAATCTTGGCTGTTGCGAAGCAGATTTCTTATTTATTAAAGACTCCGAGAATTAGCAAGCTGTGAAACAGCACTCACCGCATACCATGGATACGTTGGATCAATATTACATTACGGCGTAGTATTTTGGGGAAACTCCACAAATAAAGATCTCATATTTAAAGCCCAAAAAAGGTGCATTAGAGCAATAGTCGGCATAAAGCCACACGAGAGTTGTAAACCTCATTTCTCTACGCTAAAAATTCTTACACTCCCAGGAATTTTTATATATGAGACAGCCATGTTCGTAAAGAAACACCCGACATTTTTTTTGACAAGATCCCAATCTAATAGTAGAAACCTGCGACATAAAGATAGAGTGTATGCTGACTCCTACTCATACACTGCACTAATGCATCGCAGCATATTTCACATGGCACCTAAAATTTATAACAAACTACCGAGCAGCATTAAAGACCAAGAAATTAAATCATTTAAGAAAATGTTAATTAAACTATTGATCCAAAAGGGTTACTATAATATTATGGACTATCTAAATGACAGCGAATTAAATTGAGTACCTATTTTTGTTGTTTGTATTACTGATTGTTATTGCCTTAGTTTTAAATATAACATTTGCACCTCGTAGTTGACAAATTTTATTAGTATTAGTAAATAAGTAGTAGGTATAGTAAAAATAAAATGTTTAAATAATATGTTAATTTGACATAGGTTTTAAATTTAAAACTAATTTGTATTAAAAGGAATAATAATAATATAATATAATTTTGTTTAGTTAAAATATTAAATATTGTATGCCTAATGTGGGCAGATTGTTTTAACATTGATGTATATGAAGATAATGTTTCTGAAATTTTACATGTAAACAATTCTAACAATAAATTATTTTGAATTTGAATTTGAATTTATTTTATTGTCTGTTTACGGAAATTGAAAGATAAATTGATGTTTTTAAATTGTGCAACGTGAATCGAGAAACGTGTGTGATCAAAGAATTAGTGCTCCAAATGTCTATTTAAATGTTGTTTGTTTTTGATGGAGTTTAAGTGTAAAAAGTTTTTTTTTTTTTTTACGATTTTCGTTACGTATCTATACCGCCATTTAAAAAAAATTATCTACTAATAATTTTGTTCAACAAATTTATACTTTTATGGTTTTTTTCATAGTAACTAACGAAGTTTATTAATTATTAAGGATGCTTTAATAAACAAAAAGTACAAAATAAATGAATTAAAGAATCTTTGCCGCCAATTCTAGTTCGGTGGGAAACCATAGTAGCGCTGCTAAAACTGGAACACTTTTCTTGTATGAAACGCTTCTTCTTGTATTATGTTCCTTGTACAAGACTGAGCTCAGTAGGTATGCCTAGTGTGACAGTGAAGTTTCGTAAACGCAACTATAGTAGTAGAGTTTTTTTTACTGAATTTTCGATGTTCATTGCCTGTACTATACTCTAGTACTATAGCCAAACTTTCAATAACACGCAATGTAGAATAAAAAAACGTAACTACAGCAGTTACGTTTTCCGAAACTTGCATGTTACATTAAGCACACTGTACACTTTCACAGTTGCAATAACATAAGTAAAGTATCATATCACGACCTTGCGGGATGGTCAGAAACCACGGTTATTTAAGGAGCGAGTTCACATTTAGCTAACTTTACTATTAAAATATTATCTTTTACTCGACCAGTAGAAGTTAAATGTTGAGTGGAGGAGCCGTTGAGGATTTTTATCTTTATTTCAACCCCAAAGTCCACAAAGTTATAATTGCTTTAGTTTGTATTATTGTTAAAAAAGCATGTTATAAATCATCAACTTAATTTTTATTTATTTTCTATCAAATCAAAATTTCTATGTTTCAGCAGGTTAGCATTTATGAAAAACTTAACAATGTTATTGTTTCATGCAAATTCATTTGAAACATACTGTAGGGCATGTTTATTAGAGCCGTGAGTAATATTTGAAGAGATTAGATAACAATTGCTATTTCCGCAGCACCCTGTATATACAACTCTGTTTTAAAATAAAATATAGTATGACGATTTTCATCATAAGAATTTTAAGGCATAAAGCTCGCCTATGCGCTCAGTTTTAAGTTATTTAACTTTGTGCAATAAAGAATTATTATTATTATCGATAATTCCCAGGGGACAATAGATATGTTTCCTAGAAATGATAATTAAATGTAAATAAAATATGTTTTGGTAATTCACATAAAAGGGATTATGCTGTTAACATCGCTAATCCCAAAGATTAGACCAAATAAATGTTCATCCCGACCTTGACCAATATAGCGAGTAATAGGGACGACGAAAAAGAATAATGACCTAACATTTTTTGCCTAGTATTACGTCATAATATGAAATTCTCTTAATTATACGTTTATTCGAAGTAAGATACAAAAATATTAAAATAAAATAGATAAAAACTAAATTTATTTATTTATTTGACCGCCTCCGTGGTCTAGTGGTAACAAACGTTGCCGTGAACTCGGGAGGTCGTGGGTTCGATTCCCACCGGGGGCAAATTGTACATTGTATAATTTGTCTCGGTCTGGGTGTTTATATGTATAATATGTAGTTTATCAACCATCTAGTTTCCGTAACACAAGCCCCGTAGCTTACCACGGAAACTAGATGGCGCTGTGTGACCTGTCTGGAAATATTTATATTTATATTTATATTTATTTATATTATTTATTAGGGTCGCCAACAGTACAGCAACATTACCCGTATATACAAGGATTTTTACTTTTACAACTAAGACAGACTAACTGCCTCCGTGGTCTAGCAGTTAAGTCCGTGGATTAAGACTCGGAGGTACCGGGTTCGATTCCTGGTCGGGACACAAAAATATTTATTAATGTAAATAAATACATTTAATTACTATTTAATTTATTTGTGACATTTCTCGAGTTTGGTACGCTGGAGACATCGACGAGCTTGCCACTTGTCATGATTGGCCTATAGTAAAGTTGGCTAAATGTGAATCCGCTTATAAGCGTGGTTTCTGACCACTCCGAAAGAGAAACGGTCGTGATGATATTTTTAACTAAGACAGAAAACAGATATGCACCAATTACTGCAACCACCACATGCTATTACAGTATCTATTAATTGAGCCTTTCAATAAAACTTTATTGCACATAAATATATAAAGGCGTGACATAATGTCGCTGGACATTCTCTGCCTGTCAAACCTTCGGGACAACGAGAACATTTATGTGAGGTAGATGCAATATATCAATTACAATTTAATATAAAAAAGTAAAAAAAAAGTAAAGTTTCACGACCGTTTCCCTTTCGGCGTAGTCAGAAACCACGCTTATAAATAAGCGGATTCACATTTAGCCAACTTTACTGTAGGCCAATCGTGACAAGTGGCAAGCTCGTCGATGTCTCCAGCGTACCAAACTCGAGAAATATCACAAATAAATTAAATATATTTGTGTCCCGACCAGGAATCGAACCCGGTACCTCCGAGTCTAAATCCACGGACTTTACTGCTAGACCACAGAGGCAGTTAATCAAATCAAATCAAATCAAATATAATTGTAATAAATATTTAATAATAAAATGATATACGAATATATACATATATAAACTACATAAATAATTTATACTATTTTTTTTTCGTTTATACTGTTTTATTCGAATTTAATTAGTACATTAAATATAAATTAAAAGCTACCTAAATAATAAAATTAAAAATAAACTAAACTATAAATAAAAAATGTCCTCTAGAGACGTCCCTTCCGAGATAGTCCCAAGGAGACTGGCAACATTTCCCCTCTGTATAGCGAGGCTAATACGTTGGCAGACATAATTGCCAGCCTTCCTGTCTCCAGACCTTTCTGTCAGCCGCTTTGACAACTCCTTGGCCATTTATACTATTTATATACTACATAAACATAAATTTAGGTACTACTCGTATGTACGTACGTACATGATAACCGATGATGTAGGATAAATAAGCAACAATCAATAAAAAAAATCCGAAAATAATGAACTCGAAAATTGTCTTTATATCTTATTAATATTAATCTTTTAAATATAGCTCTGTTTGGAGCATCTTTAACCTCCGTCAGTAGGTCATTCCAAAGCCTTGCAGCGAGAACTGCAAACGACTTGGACATAAAAGCGGTGTGGTGAGAGGGGATAGCAAAATTAGTAATAAAGGAAGAGCGAAGAATTATGTCATGATGCGAGCCAAGCAAAGTGAAGCTGTCTTTTATTTATTTATTTAAAATCTTAATTGCACTATGTACAAAGGCGGACTTATTGCCGCTAGGCATTCTCTGACAGCCAAACCTTTAGGACATTAGGACCGTTTTCATGGTAAGTAGGTCCAATAATAGATATAAAATAACAATTTATAAAACAAATACATATAAAAAAAAACAACTTATGTGATTTTTAAGGTATTTATGAATAAAACTACACTAAAAATACCTATGAAATTAAAACTATTGTTCGCGCCGATCGGCCAAGGAGTTGTCAAAGCGGCTGACAGAAAGGTCTGGAGACAGGAAGGCTGGCAATTATTTCTGCCAACGTATTAGCCTCGCTATACAAAGGGGAAATGTTGCCAGTCTCCTTGGGACTATCTCGGAAGGGACGTCTCTAGAGGACATTTTTTATTTATAGTTTAGTTTATTTTTAATTTTATTATTTAGGTAGCTTTTAATTTATATTTAATGTACTAATTAAATTCGAATAAAACAGTATAAACGAAAAAAAAAGTATAAATTATTTATGTAGTTTATATATGTATTCGTATGTCATTTTATTAATAAATATTTATCGCGGTAATTCGACCAATTTTGGATGGTTAGGCGTTATTGTGATTCGTCGGTACATACAGACGTCCTAATTTGTTACCCCTATACCCTTGTCCTGTCTCTTTTTCTTCCTTTCTATTACCCATCCCGCTCACTAGTCCAAAGGCCGGCGCTTGCGCACTGAAGAGAGGCAGCGCCTAAATAACTGGCCGCGCAGCATGCTAGAAGTCGTCGTAATCGTCAAATCGGAGTATAGTCGTCGTCGTCGCGCAGTCGTTGTCCTACAGTCGTCATAGAAAACGCTGAAGGAATCGCCGCGATCATTGTTTTCGCCCGCATTCGCCAAACCTGCAAAATTAGTTTAGAAACAATTTATAAGTGCTGGTGCCGAGGACATCAGGTGAGTTTCTTTACCAGTTTCCTTTCTAGTTTGTTTATTGCACCGATTATCATAGTATCGTCTATGTATCTAATTTTAAGATTATCGCAAACCGCGCACCTAGATACAGTCCACTAAACCCGCGCCACCAACTATTCTACAAAATAAACTAAGAGCTTACCACCTGGGAGGGTACCTAACACGCTCGCCGCATTTCCTCGTTGAATAATAATGAAATTATTTAGTTTTAGGTAGTTATGACATTTGAGGTCGCCACACTTTTGATAAATTCATTTACCCAGTTCTTTTACTAATTTGTGGGTATCAAGAGAATATATCATCAATACAGCCTAGGGCCTAACACAGCGTCCTAGACCTCTAATATTACTCGTATATCTGGAGAATTGGGCCTACGCTCGCCACGCTGGCCAGACGGGTTGGTAAGGATCTTATGTCAATTCTCTTATGTAATTTTTCTAACGAATCAACAAGTTGGTTTTAGTGGAACCGGGACCGACGGCTTTACGTGCTCTTCGAGGCACGGGAACGGTGGTGTTGTAAATTTATGACAAATGTACGAAGAAAAGTGTATTTCTCATTTTGGGTTTGAACCGACCTTGTAGGATTTAAGGAAAGCGTTCTTAGAACCGAGGCACCACCGCGCGAGAATAAATAAATAAATAAATATTTCCAGACAGGTCACACAGCGCCATCTAATTTCCGTGGTAAGCTTGAGGCTTGTGTTACGGAAACTAGATGGTTGATAAATATATAATAAATATATAATAAAATACATATAAACACCCAGACCGAGACAAATTATGCAATGTACAACTTGAATATATATACATATATTCTCTTAATTTCATTTTTATTTATACGATGTGACTCCACTTTTACCCATTGTAAAATATCAATAAAACTATTACATAAATTTATAAAACGTCAATATTTCGATTATTTTAATGATTCAACTCCTGCAGGACCAACATGTGGAAGAGCTAATATTTTTATTAAATATTATTTATTTATTTTTTGTAAAAGAAAATATCTACCTACATCTATTGTAGCTGACCGTATTTCTACCGGTGTGGTCAGAAACCACGCTTTAAAGAAAGCGGGATCATATTTAGTCAACGTTACTTCGAGTTCTAACATAACAAGTGGCAAACACGTCGTTGTCTCTGGCGTAGCAAAATAAATATCACAAATAAACTATTGTGCGACTAGGAATCGTGCATTTCCTGTGCACATTATAAACTTCTTAATATTTCTGGCTAATTCTGGCTCATTTTGAGTTCATTATTGTATACCTGGGCGCGGTGGTGGCTCGGTTGTAAGAACGCGTACCTTAAATTCTACAAAGGTCGGTTCAAACCCACCCGACATCTACCAATGAGAAATTCACTTTTCTTACGTACATTTGTCATAGATTTACAACACCACCGTTCCCGTGCCTCGGAGAGCACGTTAAGCCGTCGGTCCCGGTTACACTAATACCAACTTGTGGAATCGTTAATAAATTGTCATTATAAATTGACATCATATCCTCGCCAAGCCGTCTGGCCAGCGTGGCGAGTGTAGGCCAAATTCTCCAGATAAATGTTCTGGAAGGCCCATCTCCAGCAGTGGAGGTCTAGGACGCTTGTTCTAGGGGCTGTAATGATGATGATGATTGTATACCTATGGTTCTATTAACCAGTTATAGGCTTTCTTAAGTTAAAATTAAAATCAAAATTAAATTACAAATATTTTTTCCAATTATTTCTTGATAAGAGAGAGCTTTAAAATGCAGTAATTTTGATTTGCATGTTTTTGATAACGTTTTTCTGACATTGACAAGAGTAGAACACGTTCCCCTAATATTTCAACTCACAATTCCTTGCAAGACTGTTTCCGCTTTATTATAAATCGGCGGGTGCTCTCGTTACCCCATCGATCAGGCTTCAACGGACACTCCAGGACCAATGGATTGAGATAAATGGTCTCACATTTTATAAAGAAAGAGGCTGTCACCTTAGTTTAGATAGAGCGACTATAGCTTTGACAAATTCAGGATAATCTTTGCAGCAATACCCAGAAGCATAGTTTAGATAATATGGTGCATTTAAGGTCTCCTATGAGATGGACTGACCAGATCAACTGGATTAAGATAAATTGTCTCATAGTTTAGATAGAGTAACTGTAGCTTTGACTAAATTAGGATAAAAAATGAAATTAGTTTTTATTTGTCATAAAAATAAAGGTTAAAAAAATCGTATAAAGTGACGTTAAAATAAAACAAATAATATTATAGTATATGATAAAAGGATCTATTGTTCACAAAATAGTTGTTATTAAACCATAGCCGACATTTCAATTTCAGTACTAAAATACAAATAAATAACAATACAATAATAAAAGTTATAAAAATTTAACAATATTGATTAAAAATAAAATAAAAACAGAACAAATTATAAAACAAAGTATATAATAAACAAGAACCTAGACGGGAGCTGCCTCAGCGGGCAGTGGAAGATCATTTCATAGTTTTGGCTGCTTGGAGCAGCCCCGGGCTGTGCACACTTTCCAGTTAAACAAAAGAGCTCTGTGTCTGAAGACACGTTTGCACGACTAGTGCACAAAACCATGCAAATAGTTAATGCCCAGAAGTATAGTTTTGGTAGGATAATGCATGGTAGGTCTCCTATGAAATGGACTGACCAGGTCAAGTGTATCAAGACAAATTCTGTCACATTTTATAAATACACAGTTAAGATAGGGTGACAATAGAATCGTCAAATTTATGATCATTCGTAAAGCTACGACGATCATAATTAAAAATCACACTAAAACGTTAGTTGATGATAGAGAACCTCTTTTTTAGAGCTGTTTATCGTCCGTAGACGATTTTTATTTTATGTACCTAGTGAATAAATTCAAATTTATTCAGCATAAAAACAAGAATAAATAAAAATATAAAGCAATAGAGTAATCGCAATTTAAATTATATCTACCACCAGTATATTCCCAGCTGTGAATAATAGTGCACTCTTTGTGTGATACAAAATTTGGTAAAGTATCACCTTACGGCCAGGTATATAAGAAAACAACTACAGTATAATGTATTTTAAGTCAGTAAAGCTATTAGGTGAACTTCGAAGTAAACCGACCACACTATCCAAGCTAAACCAAAAGTAGCAGCTTCTTGATTTTAGCTTTAAAGTCAGCGCTGGATTTGCTGAACTGATATATAAAAGCAACTTTGATGCCGGCAGGCATTGGCTGTACATCATCATCATCGTTGTCAGCCTGTGTCTCTCTATTGCTGAATGTAGGGTCATACATCAGGTTGGTATATGTTCCAGAGCCGTTTTTAATAATTCAATAAATACAAACAAATAATAATTCATTATTGAAATAATAATGTGATTTTATAGTAAGCAACATACCTGGCAGACGTTGTTTTATAATAATATATATATGGCTGGCTTTCACTAGCTGTGGATATGATCTAGGTACTTACGGATAATTAGGGATTCACGGAGCACTGGATTATAACAGCTTTTACACTTATATAGCGCGCACGCGGCTAATTCGTCATAATTTTTGAACTGCCACTTCTTAGTTTCCATGGCGTAACCGTTAGATGGCGTTGCCGCGTTATCGTAATAAGGAAGAATGAATAGGATTCAGCTAGTTTCACAACAATGTGGAAAAGTCAATTTTATAGTTTTATCACTGACATAATAATGTATTTTGTTATCTTTATAAATACTATTAAAATGGAGTCGTGAAGTTTTCAAACTTTGTAACTTGCTTCTTAAGTCTTTAGAGATAAAAGTAGCTTGGCTGTTTAATTTAAAAACCCAATATGTGATATTAAAAACTCACTCAGCAAAAGCAACTCTTTACTTTAGAGATTTCTTTGTAGGTATATATCTATATTTCTCTAGTTTAGTATGTTAGAGACATTGAAAAGCTTGCCACTTGCGATGTGTCTATAGTAAAATTTGCTAAATGTCACCCGTCCGTTAATTTAAAAAGTATAGTTTCTGCAGTCGGGATAATACTTTGCTTTACTTATTTTTTATATATTTATATATAATAAATCCATTTGCCGTTTAACTGTCTTAGCTTGCCAATGAATCTTTATAGCAGCCATAATCTTAAGTGACATTTTATTATTATAATTGTGTCTGACTTAGTTTATCGTGAGACAATGTCAATTTACTAATGCTATAATTTCAAGCGTTATATTGTAATTTTAATCTAATTTTTGCTTTTTTCTCATCCCAAATGATGCTTATCATGTACTGCTCCAAATATATTATATCAATATTTAAAAAAAAGTGTAATAGCGCAAATATAACTCTTGTCCTGTGCTTACTTGCTAAAAATCATGAATTGAATAAAAAAGCTTATCTCGAAAATACACATCATGATTGTGTGTAGGTTATCGTTGTATATTTTAAAGATAAATTGGATATTTTTCTTGTAACTAGAATATTTTTCCTTGTATTTACATGTTACTTATATTCATCAGCATCATCAGCCTGTGTGTCTCCACTGCTGGATGTAGGCCTCCCCCAAGGCTCGCCACTTCACACGATCTTCTGCCACCCTCATCCATCCCCCACCAGCGACCTTCCTCAGGTCATCTGTCCATCTGGCGGGGGGTCGTCTCACTCTGCGTCTTCCAGTACGTGGTTTCCACTCCAGAACCCGTCTACTCCATCGTTCATCGGTTCTGCGGCATATGTGCAGCCCATTGCCACTTCAGCTTGCTAATTTTTAAAAGCTATATCGGTAACTTTGGTTTTTTGACGGATGTCAACGTTTCTGACTTTATCTTTTTGTGAAATCCCGAGCATAGCTCTCTCCATAGCTCGCTGAGCGACCTTGAACTTGTGGGCCAGACCTACCGTCAGTGTCCACGTTTCTGCACCATACGACATTACTGGAAAAACGCACTGGTTGAAAACTTTTGTCTTCAAAGACTGTGGTATGTTCGATAGGAAGATGTGACGTAGCTTCCCGAATGCTGCCCATCCTAGCTGAATGCGTCTATCGGCTTCTTTGCTGAAGTTGGCTACTCCTAATTGGTTAGTTACTTATATTGCTAGGTCTTTAAATACGAGAGCCATGCACTAAACTAAGTTCCCAACTTATTCATGTAATGTTCCATTACGAACATACGAGTAGTTGTAATCGTAGTACTGAAGACTTTGAACGCATAGTTAAGTACTAACTACTCCTGGATTCAATATTAAGCGAACATACGAGAATTACGTACCTATTTAAAAGTATTTACATAATATTAATTACTTTTTTATCTATTTTAATGTATGTGTTGCCGACCAAATTTCTACACTATTAATAAGTATTTTATTTGATTATTTATAGAATTGCATTTTGTTTACCTTTTGATAGCTTATGTTTTTTCACGTACTTAGTCTTGTTCCAAATTTACCAAAATATACATCTAATTTACCTAATTACGATATCATCATCATCATCATCATCAGCCTGTATCTCTCCACTGCTAGATGTAGGCCTCCCCTAAGGCTCGCCACTTAACGCGATCTTTCGCTACCCTCATCCAACCCCCACCAGCGACCTTCTTTAGGTCATCTGTCCATCTGGCGGGGGGTCGTCCCACTCTGCGTCTTCCCGTACGTGGTCTCCACTCTAGAACCCATTTGCCCCATCAATCGTCGGTTCTGCGGCAGATGTGTCCGGCCCATTGCCACTTCAGCTTGCAAATTTTAAAAGCTATGTCAGTAACTTTCGTTCTCTGACGAATATCAACGTGTAGTTCCAGTCTAGCATTTTAAAAACATCTTCCAACGCGTTCGTGAACAGTTTCGGGGATATGACATCCCCCTGTCGCACGCCTCTGCGCAGTTGGATAGGCTTTGTATGCTGACCCTGCAACTGGACGGTCATAGTCGCAGAACTGTAAAGACATCTCAGCACCTCAACGTATCGATAGTATATTAGGCATCGCTGCAAGGATTCCAGAACAGCCCAGGTTTCGATTGAGTCGAAGGCTTTCTCATACTCCATACACGCCAGACATAGCGGCAGATTATACTCCTCGGTTTTCTATATTATCTGTCGCAATGTATGAATGTGATCGACCGTACTAAAGCCTTTTCGAAACCCAGCCTGCTCCGGGGGCTGGAAATCATCCATTCTCTGAGCGAGTCGATTTGTGACCACCCTTGAATTCTTTAAAAGGGAGATGTTACTCTTTTTAAAGAACTTAAAATTACGTAATAAAGGAGTCTATTACATCTGTCGCATGGTGAAGATGTAGAATGCTGTTTAAGATTGTGTTTTCGAATTCCCATAACCTTAGGAGTATTTTAAGCGAAGTGTGAAACTGATCTTGTTATGGCGGGATAGTGTTGGGGTCGTCAGTAGCTGGTGCAAGTTGCTTGTAAATACAAGGAAAAATATTCTAGTTATCTTTAAAGTATGTAGCGATAACGTACACATCATAATGATGTGTATTTTCAAGATAAGCTTTTTTATTAAATTCATTATTTTTTGAAAGGCATAGGACAAGAGATATATTTTGCGCTATTACACTTTTTTTTTTTTTTGCAATATCGATATAATATATTTGGAGCAGTACATGATAACCATCATTTGGGATGATAAAAAAGCAATAATTAGATTAAAATTACGATATAACGCTTAAAATTATAGCAGTAATAAATTGACATTGTCTACTATAAACTAAGACAGACACAAATATAATAATAAAATGTCACTTAAGATTATAGCTACCGTATAGACGCATTGTAACATTATAAACCAAGACAAACACAATTATGAAAATATATATGTCCGTTAAGCTATAAGCTGCTGCTTAGGTTCATTGGCTATAAGCTAAGACAGTTAAACGGCAAATGGATTTATTATACATAAATATATACAAAACTGCTAAGCTGTTAATTAATTATTTATTTATTGTAGCATTGTTTATATTTTAGGCATCAATGTAAGCACTTGTTATTATTATCTAGCGTTTAAAGTAATAGACTACTGGCGCTGAGTTATATATGTATGACCGCCTCCGTGGTCTAGTGGTAACAAACGTTGCCGTGAACTCGGGAGGTCGTGGGTTCGAGTCCCACCGGGGGCAAGTTGTACATTGTATAATTTGTCTCGGTCTGGGTGTTTATATAGATAATATGTATATATTTACAAAAAAAAATGTATAATATGTAGTTTATCAACCATCTAGTTTCCGTAACACAAGCCTCGTAGCTTACCACGGAAACTAGATGGCGCTGTGTGACCTGTCTGGAAATATTTATTTATTTATTTATTATTATTTATATGTTTTAAAAGGGGTTTTTAAATTATATTTTGGGACGGTCCTCTAAATTGCAGATACGTGGTACCCGTAGTTTTTCTAAAGAAATTGATCTGATTGATGTTCATTTTTAGTAATTGAGATTAGCCGTGATAATAATGAGTTGGGGGATGATTAATTGGCAATGGGCGCCTTCACCAAGAAGTTATTAAAATATGCCAACGATCTGTTACTTGAACATAAATTAATATTAATTGGGTATCTGAATGAGTTTATAAAAAAATATTTTATTTTAATCCCTAACTATATGGTCATTAGCAAATACATTTATTTACTATAACTTATATACTATTATAATTATTTATATACTTTGTATAGTCTTACGATAAACTAATAATAATAATATTTATTGCATAAGTACAACAGTTTCATAATGATACACTTTGTTAATACAGTACTAAAGGCTATTTGTTAGTTGTACAAAGGGTGTATTAAACTAGACTTTCTAACTCCACACCAAGCTACTTGTGTTGTGGGAGTTAGCTTATTTTTCTATAATATGTGGGGGGAGGGGGACTATTGATCGAAACAAACAACTTATCCCAAAAAAATTTACTAATTTAAAATTAACAATTCGTATGAAGAAGACAATTATTATTGTTATTTCAGACATATGGTTTGTTGAGAAAAGTTGTTTGTTTCTATCAATAGAACAACTTATTAGTCTAACGTAAGACCATACAAAGTCCCACATAACCTATGTCATCGGTCAAATTCAGCCTGATTCATGCGCCAGTCATGGAAAATTTGACATTTCGGATGCGGTCCAACCATAGAAGCCGTGGTGGACATTTGAGCGATGTTATATTCCATACCTAAATGGCATCAATAGGTCTGTCTAACGAATAAAAAATATATGAAATCTCACGCACACTTTGTGTTATTTGAATTTAAAGATACAAAGCGTTTAATGAAAGATCCTATACATATATTGACAATAATTTTATTTTACATTTTTTTATACTAGCACGACATTTGACCTTGCGCCCACCTGATAGTAAGTAAGGTCCATGAATGTTAGCAACTGGAATCAGACACTTATGACCGCCTCCGTGGTCTAGTGGTAACAAACGTTGCCGTGAACTCGGGAGGTCGTGGGTTCGATTCCCACCGGGGGCAAGTTGTATATTGTATAATTGGGTGTTTATATGTATAATATGTATATATTTACAAAAAAAAAAAAGTAGTTTATCAACCATCTCGTCTCCGTAACACAAACCTCGTAGCTTACCACGGAAATTAGATGGCGCTGTGTGACCTGTCTGGAAATATTTATTTATTTATGTCAGTCCCTAACAATTTGCCGGCTTGACTGGGCATGACGGCCTGAGCCTGATCCCGAAACGTGTGGATACACTTTACTGGGTTTATCGGCACGAACGGTTGATACTTCCCCGCCCCGGCTGACTGGGCAATTTGCCACGATCAGTCCGCCTACAACCTATTTGTTGTTCTTGTTGAAAGTATGTGCCATTTGCAATGATGTCAAATGCCAATTTTTACTTTCATGGAGAACTGTAAGAGATATGTAAGCTTGTCAATCTTATCTTATATATAAAATTATCGTGTCACAATGTTAGTTACCATACTCCTCCGAAACGGCTTGACCGATTTTTATCAAATTTTATATGCATATTCAGTAGGTCTGAGAATCGGTTACTATCTATTTTTCATACTCCTAAGTGATAAGGGTTGTCCACCCCTAACATTTTTTTATTATTTTTTGGACAAAAAAAAAATTTTTTATAATGTGCTATTAAAAATACATACAACCCTAAATTTTCACCCTTCTATCACCAACCCCTATTTTTTAATAGTCATTTTAGTAATTTAATCATTTTCCATCCCGCTCGATAACTGATCAATTATCACTTGGTAAGTTATCCCCGCCAGTTGAGCCTAACATTTAATTAAAACTTATTACATGGTAACATTAGTATTATTCCTGCTATAATTAGTGTTACCAGTGCTGGATTTTTTAAATTTTCCGCGCTTTTTCTGGGTCAACACTCATTTGCTAGACTATACCGGTGTCACTTCCCAGTAAACAGCACGAAGTAGGGATGAGACCGAAGCCGGTCTCCTGTTTCTCTCACGATATAATTATATACCTTATTATAAGGAATAAATATAATAAATAAAATAAAAAATGTTTGGTGTTTTTTTTTTTTATATTCGCTCATCGCTCACAGCGCTCCATGCCTCTTTCACTCATATACCACATCCTTACACACTTACAATAAGTTAGTTTTTTTTTCTACACTAGAAATTCCCTATAAATAATTTATATGGCAAAACAACGTTTGCCGGGCTAGTATATTTATATAAAAATAACACCGCTTGAAACAGACAGACAGACAGCGGAGACAGACAGCGGAGTCATCCAGGCCCGGATGTTCAATGGGCCTGGGTTGGGGATGGGATAAACTCCCGTTTTCCCCGGCAGGATCTCGGCGGCTAACTACCCACCGGTGATTCAACGCACCTTTGGTGCTGGGCGCTGTTCCTACTACAACACCGCCCTTGGGGCTCACGAATCTAGTCTCCTAGATTTGTCTACTTTAGTTCTTCTCCAAGAGCGCCTCCCTAGGTAGTGGCCTCCCCTCCGGGGGTCGTGCGAAAGTAGGAGCGATATCCTGAAGATGCTTGTAGGATCCGTTGTCAGCCCGGTAAAACATACGTTTAGCTAGGCCGACAACAAATGCCTCGATAGTAGGCATCTCCAGATCTCTCGCAATTACAGAATTTCGCACGAACCACGGCGCTCTGGATACCACCCTGAGCGATATGCCGCTTGAAACAGTCGTATTAAAAAGTCGTATTACACAGTAAATGAGTATCTTCAGGACAAAAATGTCTGGACAGTTTAAAATACTATAAGAGTATATAGTTATGTGTATATATTTATAATTATATAATAACAAAAAAGTTAAAGATATTATTAATTGATAATAATTATTATATAATTAGTATGTAGATTGACAACGCCCATTTACAGCAGCAAAATATATATATTATTTTTAATTTATTGTAAATGACATTATAATTTTAGCTTAAGTAATCATGACATTTTTATTTTAGTATTATTATTATTATTTTTAAAATTAAAACTGTTGAAGAAGAAGACACATTTCTAAGCATTCCATGGATTCACCGTGCGGGTGCCGGGTCCATCGTGTGTGGGTAAGAGATGAGAATGGTGTCTCGGGCTTGCGACCGACAATTGGCTGGTTTAAGAAAAGGAGGCCTCCTTTTTTTCTATTGCGCGATAATACGCTCACCATCCACCATTCTACTTCTCTCCCTACCCAACCAAATACTGTATGATTCCGTTAATGCCGTCTTGGAAGCTCGTTCCATAAATGTATATATATTTATATTTTTAATGTACCTATGTAAGTATAACATTTTTTTCTTCATTATTACTGTAAGGTCTTTGGTATTATAAATTATAATAATACAATTTAGTATTAAGTATGACAATGCCAATTTACAGCTGCTATTTATTATTATTTCAATAAATAGATTACTTATAATTTGACGAGGCGATTTCTACTGTTCCTGACCAGTAATTTTAAATCCATTACCAATTATGGAGTTGTTCAGCTGATATTATGTCTTTGTTTTGATCACTAGTAAATATTATAATGTATACATTATGTAAATTAAGTAAAATTATAAATATAAAATGTAATAAAACTGTTATGACGTGTAAAAGTGCTAAAAATATTGCCTATTTACCGAATAAATTATTTGATTTGATTTGAACAAGAGTAACATTAAATACCTTAAAAGATGCCTTAGCTTAGGTTAAAAAAAAAAAAAAAATAACACAACAGAACAAATACTCAACAATAGAAAGGATAATTAAGCAAAGAAAATAAGGGAACGATCAAATTTTTTACAGCTAACTTTTTAAAAAGGAACTCAAGTACTCGTAAAGTTACAAATTGCTCGTAATGAATGAAAATTGTTATCAAAGACAGAACTTATTAATCACAAGACATTTAAAAAAGTTACTTAAAATTTTAAAAAGTTTTTCTAAAACTGTATTTAGCTAGTTATTTATGATTTTAATTTACGTTATTTTTTACAAACATACATGGTTGGGTAGGGAGAGGAATAGAATGGTGAATGGTGAGCGCATTATAGCGCAATATAATAAAAAAGGAGGCCTCCTTTTCTTAAACCAGCCTATTGTCGGTCGCAAGCCCGAGACACCATTCTTCTCATCTCTAACCCACACACGATGGACCCGGCACCCGCATGGTGAATCCATGGAATGCTTAGAAATTTGTTATGTAAATATAATGGTGGTGGTGGCTCGGTTGTAAGAACGCGTACCTTAAATCCTACAAAGGTTGGTTCAACCCCACCCGGCATGTACCAATGAGAATTACGTACATTTGTCATAGATTTACAACACAACACAAGCCGTCCCGGTTCCACTAATACCAACTTGTGGAATCGTTAATAAATTGTCATAAAAAAATGACATTATATCCTCGCCAAGCCGTCTGGCCAGCGTGGCGAGTGTAGGCCAAATTCTCCAGTTTTGGAAGGCCCATCTCCAGCAGTGGAGGTCTAGGACGCTGTGTTTTAGGGGCTGTAATCAAAAATGAAAAAAAAAAAATAGCAAAACGGAAATAGAACATTGGATAAAGAGAGTTTGCTTAACATTATGAATAGTTTATAATTAACCAGGTTATAGTAATTTAAATAAATTTTTATTCGTAGTAATATACAAACAATATAAAAGAATTACAATATTAAATAAACTATATTACAACAAAATCTAAATTTAACCTAAAAAAATAATAATAATACATAGATAATAAAAATTAAATACTTCCAAAAAAATAGCTCCTCCAAATCGCTGTCTTGTGGCATGGTGCCCAATACACTAGCAGCATTTCCCCTTTGAATTATGAGACTTAATTTTTCGGTGAAAAAACTGCCAGCCCTATTGTCACCAGAGACGTCAATGAGCCTTAAAACAATTTCTTTATAAAAGGCTTTCAGTCCCGATCCCCACGGGCCTATCGTTTCTACAGCAAACGTCGAAAGTAATTATTGCAAATCGTTTCATATTTTCGACGCTTGCTGATCTGCGCTTGTTCCGCTGCGACACTAGCTCTAACAGAAGTTCCTTGAAGGTGGGAAGGGGCTAGCTATTTAAATAAATTGAATAAGAAACATTATTTAGGAGATTGAACTTGATTTGAAATAATTGTACAAAAGAATTAAATATTAAGTAAAAATTTTTATTTGAATTAATAAATATAATTGTGACCCGGCCAGGAATCAAAACCCTCCGAGACTGAATCCACGGACTTAACCGCTAGACCACGGAGGCAGTTTACCGAAAAGCGATATCTATCTTTTGAACCTAAATCGTACGTTCTCGAAGAAATTTATAGGTACAGGTTTTAAAGTAAAAATTGCTGGGATTCTACGTAGGATTTATAGGCAATTGTGAAAGGGGATACCATGGAAATGTCTGACAATTTGTTTTAGAACGATACGGGACGTTAGGCAAGCTTTTAGCATGGCTCAATGGTTTTGATGATAAAATAATTATGCCCAATTTGTGTTAACGTTAACGAAAGCGATGGTGATGGTCTGCCTAACAAAATTGTTCAATATTATTATTTTATGCTGCGTCATCCGGGCCTGCACACGGCGGCATGTAAATAGGTGCTAGGCGGACTGATGGTGGTAATTTGCCCAGTCTGGCGGGGTGGGGAAGTATCCACCGTACGTGCCAATAAACCCAGTATAGTGTATCCACACGTTTAAGGATCAGGCTCTAATTGTCGTCATACCCAGTCAAACCGGCATAGTATTAGAGACTTTTTTTTATACTATGTACTTATGTCAGTCATGAGTGTTACATGCCGTGCAAGTATACAGAGTGTAATTGTCAAAAGAGAAAATTTGTTTTAGGCTTGTGGTGTCATTGGTTTCTATTTGAAATAAAAAAGGCCACTTTTTTTAAAAGATAATAAATATCCGAAATACAAAACACTACTGCATGATGAATAAGGAAGCATCGTGATAAATACCTAAAGGCTAGAGAATGTTATTATTAATTTATTAATCTCTCCCACAGTCGAGAGACGAAATAGACAAAGAAAAAAATACATAAGTCAACGTTCGAGCGATTACCGACCTCTGATTTGTTGATCTTGATTAGGCTCAGTATGAGTGGCGATAATTTTAGGAAAGTTTCTCTGCACCGTAACTTAATATTTTATTACTCAATAATTAAAATTATAAATACGTAGTCATTTATTTTTATTCTACATTATATTACATAAATATTTGCTATTTAATAAAATCCACGCAGTACTTATATAAAAAAAATCAGTAAGAAACTGGGTTACTTAATATTTCACCAAAAACTTTGGTAAAGAATAACTTTTAGTGGATTTGTTGGTGGCTAGTTTTGTAGCGCATATCGCATTAAGTCTGGACATTAAACAAAGCTTAACTGCTTTAGAACTTGGGTGAGAATTTTCAAAAGACGAAAGTTGTTCATAACTAAGGAAACGACAGTCACCACCACCTTGGAAAGTTGTTTTAAATGATCGCTGAAAAGGAAAAAGGGTTTTATATGAATATATCTTATTTTAAGATAAATAAATCATATATATTTTTTTAATTATACTAGCACGACATGTGACCTTGGGCCCACCTGATGGTAAGTGGCGCGCAAGGTCCATGAATGTTAGCAACTGATGTCAGACACTCATAACTGCCATCAGTCCCTAACACTATGCCGGCTTGACTAGATGCTTTTTCACACTTCGCTTGAAGGACTCCAAGTTATAGGAAAGTGGAAACACAGAGCATTCCACATCTTTATCGTACGATGTATGAGTCCCCAAATTTATTCGCGTACGTAACGCGGAGGGATGGTGACTACGGTATGTGGGTGCATATTCTGACCTGTGCGTGTGGTTCGGTTGCGGAATGGAGAGGGAGGGATTAGGTTATAGAGTTCTTCGGAGCACTCACCATAGTATAGCCGGTAGAACACGCTCAGAGAAGCCACATCTCGGCGAAGCTGCAGGGATCCGAGAGTGCCAGATATATGTAGATATTAGCTGTATTACTTACAAATAAATTATTATTTAGACTTATTGGAGACTATCGCTGTTGGAGATGGGCCTTTAAGAACATACTTGTATACTATACGATCATTAATGATGGGCTCAAGGGATCAACTCGGGTTGTGGTTCGCAGGCCCAACTCACCGTGGGGCCTTCTAAGGAGACCTCAAGGCGCCTACAAACTAAAACCCCATAACTGTCTCACTTTACTGTTGCCCTGTGTGCCTTTACAGCTAAGTCTGTATCGTGGCTATAAGTGAAGGCACTCGTTCGCCGCGTTAGCAGCATCTACGCGATAGCAGCAGACCCAAGCTAAAGGGGTCTGCGGTGCGGAGAGTTGGGGGGTGAAGACAGCGGCAACTGTAGGTACTCGCAATGGATCCGCAACACATGCTGAGCTTAGTAGCTGAGTTCATCGATGCAGAATTATTTGTGTGAGTTATTATTATATTATAGTGCTACGTCTTTCGGGAGTGTGTGCCTGATGTTGGCCACGGTGTAGCTAGGTGAGTCGTGAAGACAGCGAATTCCAAATTATTGCTATAATGGATCGTCTAGATAAGCCGTTTCCATATCTAAACGCGGTCGTTATAGCCTGTATATTATTGGGTGCCTCTCGGAGCACGTTGTTCGATGAATAAACATGTTTTCTTTCTTGCTTTTTTCCGTTTTTTCTTTTCTTTATTTCTTTGGTCTTGCTTTGGGCAACACTATACGCAATAGAGTTTGAAATAAACCAGTAACGAATGGGGTGTATCACTAACTTTTTATCACGATAGATTGCGCATGATAGACGGTACCCAATAGAACTGTCAGTTGCATATAGAACTTGTATTTTTATTACGAAATTTATTATTTTCTGGTTATATTGCCGAAGTGAGCAGCTTTTAAGTGTACAAATCAAGATTTCCAAGCGAAATCAAAAATATGGTGATCTCAAAATTGCCGTTCTATTAATTAAACCTTTTTTATTTTTAAAGACTGTGTTCGCTTTCCTAATTCTTCTTTTAAGGTAAATTATGTTAAAATTATTCTTTTTGTTTTAAAAAAAAAAAAAAACTTTGAAAATTTTAATTTAAAAAATGATCCGTCATAGCTGTAAACAAGGTACCAGTGCCTTTAGCGACATCTACAAAAAGCTTTGCCTGATACACTTAAAATTACCCATTAAAGTAGCTGTTTACCTACCACCGTCTTTACTATCTCTTTCTTGTCAATAAGGCAATGCGAGCTAGAGGGAGACAAATTCGTCAATATGTTCTTGTTGTCATCTTTGAACGCTGTTCTTTGAACGATGTTCTTCTCACAACTCACTTTATTTATTGTTAATTTGTTTAATATTCTATTGCAGTTGTTGCCACAAATTTATGGAACAATTTCACTGTTAAAATAAGACAAGCATCTACCAGATCTTCGTTCAAACTCGTCTATCTACACCTTTTGAAATAGCTTTCATTAATGTTAATAAGTGTGTATGTATGTTTATGTATAATTTTGTACATATATTTTTATTTTATTTTATTTAAAAACTTTATTGCACAATAGTACAAAAGGCGAAGCTTAATGCCGTTAGGCATTCTCTGACAGTCGACCTTTGGGACAAGAGAGAGATCAAAAAATAATCTAGGAGTAGGTGCAAAAATAATTACATAAAGAGAATAAGTTAACTTGACGTAACCTAATATATAATACATATATGAAATACATATTGTAAATATATATATACTGATAAACATACACATTATTACATACATAATATGATAAATATATAAATAACTACTACACAGTAAAAACAATAACACATTTAAAATGAACTACACATAACCATAAAACATACAAAAAAGAAAATAGTAAAGATTCAATGCGACTTCATAAGATGTGTGAAAACTAGTTTTCTAAAGGTGGCTTTGCTCGGTGCTTGTCGGATAGCAACAGGTAGGCTGTTCCACAGGGATGATGCTGTGACTACGAAGGATTTGGATACAAAGTTAGAATTATGGGAAGGAATAGAAAGGACGGAGTTATATGTAGATCTAAGGGTTCTATTATGAAAGGAGCTAAGGTAAGAGAAGTATTCTTTTAAGTAAATAGGTGTATTAGACTCATTTAATATTGAGTACAGTAGACATAGAATTCTAAGATTTCGTCGAGATCGTATAGGTAACCATTTTAGTCGCGAACGATATTCGGAAATATGGTCAAACTTACGAAGACAAAAAATGAACCTAATACAGGAATTAAGAATGCGATCCATCTTGTTAAGTTGTTCTTCGGTCATATTAACACAACATACATCGCCGTAATCAATAAGTGGAAGAAGAAGACTATGAGCAATGATAATTTTTGCTTTGATCGGCAAGAATTTTTTCAACTTATTGAGTGAATGAAGCGATGCGAAGACTTTTCGGTTTGTGTTAGAAAGCTGAGTTACCCAACTAAGGTTTGAGTCGATAAACACACCGAGATTTTTTACGTTACTACAGAATGGAATGGGTGCTGAGTCATACCTAACCACCTCCAGCGCAGAAAAATCAATTTTCGACATAAGCTTGCTGCTACCTACGACAATAGACTGGCACTTACTTGGGTTGACAACCACCCCAAAACGCCTCGACCAACCATGAATACAAGTTAAATCCGCGTTCAACCATGCTATGGCACTGTTGACGGTTTCAATATTGGTCTGCACATACAGCTGCAAGTCATCGGCGTAAAGGTGATAATGACAGTGCAAAAATGAGGTGACAGAATGAATGAACAGGGAAAATAGTAAGGGAGAAAGGATCCCACCTTGTGGGACCCCTGTGGTTAAATCACACCACCCAGACGACTCTTGACCCACACGAACCTGTTGTCGTCGCCCATGTAGATATTGAGAGAACCACTCTAATGTTTCTGATGATAAGTTAAGGCGAGACAGCATAGCGATGAGCAAATCAGGATCCACTGTGTTAAAGGCATTTGTGAAATCAATCAGTACAAGTACCGTAACTTTTGTTTCATCCATGCCATTTCTGATGTCTTCAGTTACCTTAAGCAAAGCTGAAGTAGTGCTATGACCGGGGCGGAAACCAGATTGATAGGGATTAAGTAGTTTATAGACACATAGAAAGTTAGAGAGTTGTTTATAGACTATATACTCTAACACTTTAGAAAGAAAAGGTAAGATTGAGATAGGTCTAAAATGATTGGCAAGTGTAGGTGATGATACTTTAGGAAGAGGTATGATGTAAGCTTCACGCCACAAGGTAGGGAATTGACTATTAGTAAGAGAGAAGTTTATAATGTGACAGATTACAGGCAAAAGTAGATCAAGTAAAGGATCGATCATAGCACGACCGATAGAATCACGTCCTATTGCTTTAGAAGTTATAGATTTAATCGCCTTAAGTACAATGTCATCAGAAACGTCTGCAAATGAAAATATTTCAATGTCAGGGGTCGGCATCACGGCAATTTCATTTAAGGTAGTCGTCTTGGTGGCATCATCGAGCACAGGGGCAGAAGAGAAAAACTTGTTAAGGTCGTCTAGTGTGACATGGCCAAGCTCAATTTGGCCGTGTGACCGGCCAAGCCCAATACTTTTTAAAAATCTCCAGTTTTTGGAGGGCGAATTATTTTTTATATTTTCAGAAAAAAAACGTCGTTTTGCAATTCGACACATTTGATTACACCGATTCCTTGCAACTCTATATGCAGCACTGTTTTCGTCACTACGAGATTTCCGCCACTTGCGATACGCCTTGTCACGTCGTTTCATTGACAATCGTATGTCATCGGTAATCCAGGGCGCAGGTTGACGTTTGATTTTGGTTGGTCGAATTGGAGCATGCTTATCATAAATCCTAATTACCTCTTGGTTAAAGATAGTTACCTTATCATTAATGTTGCTGGTTTGAAAAAGAGGTATCCAGTCTATGCCAGTCACATCGCTACGTAGATTGTCCATGTTAATACGCCTGAAATGTCGCATAAAAATTGTCGGCGGTTGGTACTTAGGTGGTTTTAATTTGTAAGACGCGAAGATAAGATCGTGATGAGAAAAACAAGGAGCAATTATAAGACCATGTGAAGAGACTAAATCAAGGCGGGAAGTAAACATGAGATCAAGAAGTGTATCAGAGAGAGAAAGATGGTGTGTAGGACCTGTTGGCAGTATAGACAAGTTAACGGAAATAATAATATTAGTTAGTTTTGCCGCTCGAGATGTAATAAGTGAATTATTACTTGGAAGCAGGCAGGTGTTTAAGTCACCCATGATTATGTGGTGTGAGTATAGTGGTACTGTATCCTCCAAGACAATTTCGAGTTTAGAAAAATAATTAATTGAGGGAGGACAGTACACTACACCAACAAGAAGTTTACAACCTAACCAGCTTACTTCAATAAATAACAATTCTGGCGAAGCAGAATAAACACCTGGTGATGAAGCGATAACCTTGTATGGTAAGTCGGACCTCAAATATATTGCCACCCCACCTCCATTGGATCCTGTGCGGTCATTGCGTATTAGTGTATATCCGGGCAGAGAGTAAAGTGATGAGGGCAAGCTTGGTTTAAGCCATGTTTCGGATATTAGTACAGCGTCGACAACATCTGGGGAGGAGAAGGTGGAAATTAGGTCTGTAAAATGGGCAGGCACACTTTGTGCATTTATGTGACACACGTTAAAATTATTTTTGTAGCAGCTAAATCCATTATCTATTAAAATATTTATATTACCATTGGGATCATAAAACGAATCATCTTCAGAAGTCCCACTGCTCAATGAAAAAAAAAATCATCGTCATCTGTAGTAGACATATAAGTTAGTTACTAAGTAGTTATGTTATAAAATATAAGAATAATACTAATATATATAATAGATATAATAATTAATAATTGTTATGACTATAATACTAATTAATCAAAAATACACTAATAAGTCTAATCCATTTCTACCTCTGCACCTGTCCTGCTGGCAAACAGTTTACAAACAAAATACCTAGTTACAAAACAAAATAGTACTAATTACATGTATCCCTATTCCCGTGTTCGACCCGTAGCCCCATTCTGCTACTTAGTCGCAAACGTTATTAGTGCGTCATAATTACAAAATATTATTCGATTATCAACTTGCAAGTCTTGCGCTCGACCTTGCAAATATAAACTTTAATAGCATGATATATATATATAGTTAACGGACTCCAACATACAACGCCCGCGCCCAAGCAACAGAACATTGGCCGCTGAACGCAAAGCGCACTTTTACCCTTCCAATGAATTTTGCTTAAAGGAATGAAAAAATAATAAAAAAGAAAAACAAGTCGAACACGGATATATCTATAAGTGAATGTTTTCACTATTGTATTGGGCTCCGATATCGAATAGATTGCCATTTAGTCAGATATACACAATACGCACAGAGTTAAGGAAGCAGAGACAACATATTATTTAGTCGTATAACCATATAAGTTGCGCTTACTCATTCTCATCGCAAAGATCATATAGCTATCTCACTTCCTCAGTTCACATACACACTGCATAAACGAGCAACCGTGGCATTTTTTCATTGAAACCATAGACTACAAGGCAATTGACAGACAATAAAGTAACAACAGCGAACTCAACCATCTCGACTTATTATTGTGATTATTCATTATTTAACTAAAATTACATCTTGAAAATTTTACTAAATCATGGTCTAGTGTAGTGCTTATATGTGCGACAGTGCAAAACATAAAAAAGTGCTAGGAATAACCTTCCACAAGTAAGTTTTAAATGTTGACACCATGCATTCAAACACATAATTCAATAAAATTAGTGATTATTCTTGTAATTTCAAAATATGTGAGAGACAGAAGATATATTTCATTGTATTCTAACGAAATTAAAATAATAATCTTACAATTTTTGTTGCTTTATTAGAGAAAAACGTAAAAATTGTTGCAAAACAACAACATTGACAGTTCCATCAACACAGGGTCGGATTTGTAAAATTAATAATTTTTATATTATTTTTTTACCGTTTTATTGTTGTGACCGCCTCCGTGGTCTAGTGGTAAATCCTATGGAATTGTATCCACAGAGTGCCCGCAGTGCGTAGATTCGATTCGTACCCAAGGCCAAAAATATATTTACGTTTTTCGCTTAGGTTGTCTGGGTGTCCATACTAATATTATAAACGTGAAAAAAGCTTTTTATGTATGTGTGTATGTATGTTTGTCCGTCTTTCACGCCTCTATTTATCATCACAGCCCTTAGAATACAGAGACCTAGACCTCCACTATTGGAGATGGGTCTTCCAGAAATATTTCTGGAGAATTCGGCCTACACACGCCACGCTGGCCAGACGGATTGGCGAGGGTCTCATGTAAATTTTAATGACAATTTCTTAACGATTTCACAAGTTGGTATTAGTAGAACCGGGTTAATTAGTAAAAAAGGTTGTTTTTTTTTTTTTTTAAATATTTCCAGACAAGTCACACAGCGCCATCTAATTTCCGTGGTAAGCTATGAGGCTTGTGTTACGGAAACTAGATGGTTGATAAACTACATATTATACTTTTTTTTTTTTTTGTAAATATATACATATAAACACCCAGACCGAGACAAATTATACAATGTACAACTTGCCCCCGGTGGGAATCGAACCCACGACCTCCCGAGTTCACGGCAACGTTTGTTACCACTAGACCACGGCTTAAAGTGCTCTCCAAGGCACGGGAACGGTGGTGTTGTAAATCTGACTAATGTATGCAAGAAAAGTGTATTTCTCATTGGTACATGCCGGGGTTCAAACCGACCTTTTTTGGATTTTAGGGAATGCATTCTATCAACCGAGCTACCTTTTTGGCCTTTTTGGTTTGGTTTCTGTCATTTCTAGTACTCAAACCTCAGTTGCTCCAGTAGAGACTTTTGATCCATATAAGAAACAGGATCGATCGGCATAAAAACAAAAGTTTTTGCTGACTAGATTTTTCCAAAATCTGTGAATGAAGTTCAGAATATCTCAATAAGTTATGGATGGTCTCCTAGGAACGTTTTCCTGTAACTATAACGGTTAAGATATTTGCCCTTACTGTCCCGTCTCAAAACTCCACCTTGTATAGATACAATACTTAGATTTATTTCATATTTACAAAACATTTATGGAAGTTAAGTTATAAAACAATAATTATTATTTATTTTTCAGAATAATATGAGAGCGGTAAAAAAAAAGTACTTTTTTGGATAAAAGAAAAGAGACATGTTTGAAATTTTAAATAGGGTATAAACATTACAGAAAACTCCAAGCAACTTCAACCGCATTACCATCCGGTTGTCTCGTCATAATTTTTACGTTCCCCCCCCGACCATTTAGGGCCCATTCGGCCGGTACAGAGGGGTTCGGTATCTCTTCGAGACCCAGATACCACTCGCCATCCGGTCCAAAATTAGCGTGCCATTGCTTTGAATAATATATGTAAGAAAATATAAATAAACGATTTTATTATATTATGTTGTATTTTTTAAAAAACCATATAGCTAAAAATACTCATTTCATTATTTTAATCGTAGAACACAAAACCTATCTTCCGAAGTGGGCTTTATACACTGATTCAGGACGGATTTGTGAGCGATATGCATAATTATACTTATATAATAATATTTTGACATTTCGCAAATGAGTCCGGTCCTGTCTTCTGTATTAGTGTGCGAACATTACTTGTGTGTGAGAAATGCCACGCTTTGACCGCAGTTAGATCACCTCTGCTTCCCTATCTCTGTGACAATACGCAACAAGAATGAGAGATACTTATGGCTGTCTCTGTTAAAGACACGTCAAACAAATACAAGATCGGAACGCAATCCCTTTAGAGTAAACCTTAGAATAATGTCAAACGCATTTTTGAACGAACAAAATATATGTATATAAAGTTTAAATCCTGTGGGTGATTTGTCTTTATTTTAAGTCCAAAATTTTACTTTAATTAACAAATTGCACGTAACTTCCATTATTGTCAGTCAAACAACATGATTACACTATAAACTGACACACGCCATCTAGTGAGCATGCCCAAAACTATATTCGAACAAAAAGACATAAGATAAATAGAAACAAACCAAAAAAAAAAAAAAAAAAACACCATAGACAAACCTGGTTTAGAACAAAATAAAAATACACACCAAATGGCTGTATGGCATATAATCCTACGCCTTCCCATTCTAAGAAAAACAAAAAAACAAAATAGTATAAACAAACGTAAACGTTGGTGTAAATGCCATACAGTCTGTGGGTATAATAAGGTAAAGGTATAATGTAATCTAGGTAAAATTACAACAATAAACAGGAAATCTGTAGTTCAATTACAATAGGCACAAGATAGAAAAAGTAGTTAAATATTTTATATATTAAAATAACCTGTGCCCACTGCATAAATCCATCAATTACTCCAGGTATTATACACAAGAGAAACATTCACTCCATACAGCAGGTTATTAGTATTTTATTATCAAATTCACTTCCTTAGTGTTCTTTTAGGGCGTTCCCTGGACAGGTGTGACTTGGAAGATGCAGCTGCGGAGGTGCTGGAAAGCGCGATGAGGTCACAGTTATTTATGAGTTTGTGCTTTGTACCGTCTGCCAACTTCACCACAATCCTGCCATCCTGGGACCAACAACTTCTCAAACCGAAGACCCTGCGCGCTTCGATCAACAACAACTGTCTACTCCTTATCAGAAACTCCGAGCAACTATATGGTGTACCTTTAAATTTAGTTTTATTTTTCCAAATTAGTTGCCGCAGTCGGAAATCTCCAAAACGAACCAGGATCGAGCGTGTTGCGGACTCATTCCGCCCCCCTAAGCGGTAGCAGGACTGCATTAACCCTGTGTTTACATCAGCAATTCCTAATTTTTCCCGCACAACATCCACCACCAGCTGGGTGACATTTTCCCCCTCCTCCTCGGGGAACCCCTTAAGAAGCAAGCAGTTTGATCTGTTTCTGGTTTCCAGACTGTCCATCGTCGCCTGCAAGTCACCTATTTGCTGCCTCATTAGAGACAACATCTCAACAGTGAAGGCCTTAAAGTCTTGGAACTCCTTTGCGATGGTTTCTATTTTGTTGCTGTTAGGTATTCCCTTAGCTGCAGCCAACTGAGCTTCAAATTCAGCCATTCGCTTATCCATTTTATCCTCTAGAAGCAGTTGTGATTCCATTACTTTGTCTGCTGATGACATTTTGCTGTTCAGAAATGAAAGTTTAAATTTACCAGCTGGGAAGATGCAGAGATAAATCTATGACTGCATGAGAATTATGTCACTAACATTAACACAAAACTACTGGTCACAGATCACTTTCTATAATTTTAATAATAATAAATATTGTAACAATTAAAAATACGTGTGTTTATTTTTACATCTACCCACTTATAGTAGGTATTTAGTTTATTGATATTACAGTTGCTGTTATGCCGTCTGTCTGGTACATAATGGATTTGTCGTCAAGTTGCTGTTGTCTTCAGTGTAAATTAAAGAGTAAATTAAATGAAAATACTTATAATTGTTTCGTCTTGGTCAAGTCTGAGTAAAAAGTCGGTTGTCAATGTCATATTCCAACAATCTGTCAAATAAAATAGTCCTCCAATATTGTCAGTCAAAAAGGAGGTCAGAGTCTGTCAAAAGAGGTCGGATGCGCGCAACATTTATATTGTGTAAGGTAAGGTCATCGAAAAAAATAATCGAAGTAGGTACATTAAATATTATTAGTTATATTTATGTATTCGTGCATAATGATTTGTCCCCAAGGTTTGACTGTCAGAAAATAAATTGACCGCCTCCGTGGTCTAGTGGTAACAAACGTTGCCGTGAACTCGGGAGGTCGTGGGTTCGATTCCCACCGGGGGCAAGTTGTACATTGTATAATTTGTCTCGGTCTGGGTGTTTATATGTATAATATGTATATATTTACAAAAAAAAAAAAAAGTATAATATGTAGTTTATCAACCATTTAGTTTCCGTAACACAAGCCTCGTAGCGGAAATTAGATGGCGCTGTGTGACCTGCCTGGAAATATAAAATATACCTACGGGCATTAAGTCCGTCTTTGCACTTTGTACAATTAAGTTTTTAAATAAATACATCTGTACCTACCTATATAAATATTATTTTTGATTTGTTAGTTTGATAGATTATTTAAAAATAAATTATTATGTTTACGTCGCATCTCAAGGGGACAGCGCATAAAGAGGGAGCCGCGGCGGAAAATGCGGAGTCCAGCAAGTGGCGCCAGTATGTAAGTATATTAAAAGATTACATATTTATGCCGTTTGCTAAAGAAACTCTGGGCCCATGGAGTCCAAGTGCAAAAAAGTTTTTACAAGACATAAAGACACCGCGTCTTGTCGTCTCCTCCGGTGACAAGAGGGCTGGCTCTTGCAGCCAGCGTTCTTGCCACCATTTCACGCGAACGGGACTTATATCCCTAGCCTTAGTATTAATATTAATTTTATTTTATATTTTGTAATTTTTTTTTCGAATAAATGTTTAGGTAAATGTTTGAGGTAAACCTATAATATATTTTTACGAAATTGTACCTTACTCCCCAACTAAATTTCAGTCTTAAAGCGCCCTAGCTGTTTTTGCTCCGTTGATTTTAATTCTGTGTCTTTTCTTTAAGGTAATGAAGCAAATGCTTTTCATGACCGGCTTTGTCTTAAATTAATAACTGTGACAGTTTTTAATAACTACGTTGACATTAAATAAATAAGCCCAATCAGACATCAGTTTTTATATTTTTGTAGATCATAGGAGGGATGTGCAGAAAAAGGACTCCGTTTGAATGCGAGAAAAACCAAGGTACTAGTGTTTGAAAGAAGAAGGATGACAACCGTGACGATAAAGATTGATGATGAAACTCTAGAACAAGTAAATGAAATTATATATCTGGACAGTGTTTTCACTGCGGATGGGAAGTACGATAGGGACGTTGAAAGAAGAGTGAACGCGGGAAATAGTGTTAACGGTGCCCTGGGGTCACTGATCGGCAGTCGAAATGTCAGTGACAAAGCTCGGCTCGCCATACACAATGCCATGTTGGTACCAACACTGATGTATGGAAGCGAGACGTGGATACGTCAGAATACGCATGAGAGTAGGGTTAATGCAGTAGAAATGCGGTCGTTGCGGCGGATATGTGGCGTCACTTTGGCGGACCGCATACGTAACGTCGAAATACGGAAAAGGGTTGGTATGAAGGAAAGCATAGGGACAAAAATAAGGAAAGGCATGCTACGATGGTTCGGGCATGTTGAAAGAATGAGCGATGAAAGATTGACGAACCAGATATATAATGCGAAAGTTGTGGGTAAAAGAGGCCCTGGCAGACGGAGACTCACATATCACGATCAAATAAATAAAACACTGACTGAAGGTGCATTAAAAAGTCTTCGTAACCAAAGGGCATGTATGAAGAGGTTAATGAATGTCGACGAAGCGAAAGAAGTATGTCTCAATTGTCTCTGCCTACCCCGCAAGGGATCTGGCGTGAAGATATGTATGTATGTATGTATTATTTAATTTAAATATCTTCATTTTACATTATTCTGATCTTTTATATTTTTACACAACTTATTATGGCAAATCTGTCAAACCTCCTTGTTACTTATATATTCGCTTCGCGCCATTTTTCGTGTGCAAGTGCAAGTTTTTGTTTTGTAAATTAATTTACTATATAATTGGTCAAAAGTGGTGTTGTTTTGTTTAATAATGTGTTACAATGTGAATAGTTATGGAAAACCATAAATTGGACTTTAAATATAGGGCACAAGTTGCAGTTTATTGTTTGCGGTTTTCCCGCGCTGTGGACTCCCATATTTTACCCGACGTGTTTGGGCTATAATGCCGCGATTGACTCCAAGAAAAGCATCAAATTCTGCAGCATCTAGAATTTGAAGATGACCTCATTAAATCATAGAAAAGAAAGATATATTACGTCAGACTTAGCTGTATGGGCTAGACCCTTTGCCTTCTCTATTACCTCATTCATCATCCATCGGGAGAAAAGCTCCATATTTGAAGTCCAATTTATCGTTTTACATATTAACAATGTAGCACATTATCAAACAAAACAACACCACTTTTGACTACCACTATCTACAGTAAAGTAATTTACAAAATAAAAAAATGCACTTGACATGTCCGTGCAAGTGAGGCAAAGGCTTCATTTATCCCAGGGCAATTAGTAACCTACGAAAATATTGTCCTACACTCGCCACGCGCTGGCCAGACGAGTTGGTAATATATTAACGATTCCACAAGTTGGTATTAGTGAAACCTATGACCATGTATGTAAGAAAAGATTTTCTCATTGGTACATGCCGGAGTTGGAACTGCCAATTTTTTTTTGTTGGATTGTATGGCGCTTTTACATCCGAGCCACCACATCGCTCTTAACACTCATTAATTGCTCCATTCATTAGGATTGATTTTGTTTTTGTTTTTAAATTGATATTTGATTCTTCCGTATAAATATCGTATGACCCACTTCTCGAAATAGAATTACTAATACGCCTAAACAACACGTAATTTCTGTAGATTTACGTTTAAAGGAGAATGATTGATTTGCAACCACGTCGAGTGAACTCCATACAAGAAAAATGTGCCAGTTTTAGCAGCGCTACTACGGGTTCCCGCCGAACTAGTATTAGCGGCAAATATTAAAATTATTTATTTGTTTTTTTTTTTTTCTTAGATCATCCTTGATAATTGATCAATATATTAATTTCGATAGTTACTATGAAAAAAAAAAACAATAAATCCAAGTACAAATTGAACAAAATTAATAGTAGATCAATTATTAAAAATGGCGAATAGATACGTAACTAAAATCTTGTAACTAAAATAAACTAATTGTATTATATTCTTTGATCACACATTTAAAACACGTTTCTCGATTTACGTTGCACAATTTAAAGACATAAATTTATCTTTTAATTCCCGTAAACGGACAATAAAATAAATAACAAATCGGCTTCGCAACAGCAAGACTCCATTTTGTTTCGATTTGGTTTTGACAATTTAGGGTTACCAGTATATTTTTAAAAAACTTTACAAAATATATTATTATATTATAACCCGTCTGGCCAGCGTGGCAAGTGTAGGCTAAATTCTCCAGAAACAGTGGAGGTCTAGGTATCTTAATAATTTAGATGAAATAATAAATATAAACAACAAAACTGATTAAATACGCAAAAATAATAGGAAGCGAGCATGCCTCTCATGCCCATCACACGGATTATGTAGATGTTAAGTTATGTATATATTTATTACTAGTTTATGTATTATATAGTTTGTAATGGTTTATGTATCTACTTGGTTTATTATTTATTTACTATTATATTAGCATAGTATATATGTATAGATTATTATTATTATATAAATACATAATACATTTATTTAACATTAACACCTCTTGTGTCTCAAAGTTATTTTTCTTGTTGTCCTTTAGGTTAGTTGTTTGAAATGTACGTGAGTTGGGGTGTTGGCATAACAACAGCGTTAGTAGTGCATCACATGACATGTAATGCACAGCTGACTGAAGCTGGGCCAAGACCCTTGCCACATCATGCTGATTTGAATTCTAAATTGTTGTTATTTTCACTAATTGTAATGCTTATTGATATGGCAATAAACGTTTGTTTGTTTGTTTGAAAATATTATTCGTAACCTTCAAAAAAATAAATAATGGCAACCGATATTACAACCGAGCCACCACCGCGCCTATAAAGATGAACATTTGGTATAATACAAATGAATTAATTACTGGGTTTTTTTAACTAATATAAAATGTTAACCACATTTTAATAATACAAACATATACCAAAGCGTTTAATAGAAACATCTTTTAAACCTTTACATATCAACATACATTCATTTGTGTATGTTACATTATTGGTACCACATATAGGGTAATAGATATCCGGGCAATTGCTGCAGTTTGTGACGTCATTCTTATCAATTGGTGGGTTGTCAGGGGAGTCGTATTGAACGTAAACAATATCTTGTGGCAAGATTAACGTTGCTATTGTGGATTTGTAACTCACTGTAGGTCTATCTTGCGCCAATGTTAAAAAACCTTAAAGAAGTTGAGATTTATTTATTTATATATATAGTACACACAGAAGTATATATATCTTTACACTCTTTGCATAAAAAAAGGACACAAAGCAAAATAACACTTTTTTAAATCAAAGTATTTTTTTGTTTGTTGCTCTTTTATTTGTTATTACTGTATCTACATAAAA
Source organism: Tinea semifulvella (assembly GCA_910589645.1). Lineage (NCBI taxonomy): Eukaryota > Metazoa > Arthropoda > Insecta > Lepidoptera > Tineidae > Tinea > Tinea semifulvella. Next base: position 7,531,475 of record OU342604.1, read on the forward strand.
AGCGAATTTGAAGTCTTTTATGAATATAAAATTTATTGATCTTAATCAATGTTTTTAATATAACCATTTTTTTGTGGTCCTTTAGTATTAGATTATGTAGGTGTCACACCATGGAATGGTATATACGAGAACGTAAATACACAATATACTCAAATTAAATATAAACTAAACCAAATAAAAAATAAACTATAAATCAAAAATGTCCTCTAGAGACGGCCCTTCATGGATAGTCCCAAGTAGATTGGCCACATTTCTCCTTTGTATAGCGAGGCTAATACGTTGACAATTAAATTAAATTATTGCCAGCTTTCCTTTCTCCAGACTTTTCCGACTAAATAAACGTGTAACGTGTGTTGACCGCCTCCGTGGTCTAGTGGTAACAAACGTTGTTGTGAACTCGGGAGGTCATGGGTTCGATTCCCACCGGGGGCAAGTTGTACATAGTATAATTTGTCTCGGTCTGGGTGTTTATATGTATAATATGTATATATTTACAAAAAATAATAATAATATGTAGTTTATCAACCATCTAGTTTCCGTAACACAAGCCTCGCAGCTTACCACGGAAATTAGATGGCGCTGTGTGACCTGTCTGGAAATAATAATAATAATAACTTCTGTAGATTTACGTATCCGGATTATATTATTTATAGATAGATTTGCAACCACGTCGAGAGAACTCCATACAAGAAAAATGTGCCAGTTTTTGCAGCGCTACTACGGATTCCCACCGAACTAGTATTGGCGGCAAATATTAATATTATAATTATCTTGTCATCGGAAGAGACGACAAGACGCGGTGTATTTCAAAAACTTTTTTGCGCTTAGACTTCATAGGCCCAGAGTTTCTACAGCAAACGCCAGACTCTATTAAATAGTTTATTAACAAACTCACAAAAGAAAATAACAACTAAAATTGACTCAAAGGTATTCATTATAGCTTAATTACTGTTAACAATTACTATTATTTCACCAAAACCCTCATTAAAACACAGTTTTAATTAAGCTATAACCCGGCTTAATGGCGTCTAAAAATTGTTAATTGATTTTAACGTACCTATACAAGATAAGAATAAACACAAAATTTGGCAAAGAATAAGTACCCAAAGTCTATTTCTTATAGTGATCATCATGTTGAAATCACATGTTATACTAAGTAGAAAACTTATATTATAAGCCATTTAACACTAATGGAAAATAATTAAAACGTTTAAATTTATCAATGCATCAGTAATGGCAATTATAATGTAAACCTTAACAATATTTAGCTTTCTTTTAAAACCAGTACACAAATACCTATAAGATATTTAACAATTAAAACAAAACAAAAATTTAAATGCAAGATATTTTCCTATTTTTATGTGTTGGTAAGTAGCTCTATTTGATTAAATATAATATCATATACCTACCAGTTTTAGGGTTCCTTTAGTTGCTATCATACGCTAGCTTTTTGACTTGTCGTTGGCGTCGGGGCGTTGGTCTCCTAACAAAAATAGCATTCGCTGCACGTGACTACGGGCAGGGCGTGTGGAACCTTTATTATAGGTTAAAATTTTATACGAGAAGGCGCGGCGGAGACCGCGGAATGTCAACGTGACCAGGCTATCAAATCGCGCACCATGTGCCGTATAGCGTCGGGAGGTTTAGCGTGCAGAGTTGCCAAATTTCTCACAAGTGGGAAATTTGACTTCTCTACCCGTGCGAACATTCCTTCGCCCAGACGACGCACGAACTCGTCCAGTGTTTCCATCCATAGGTCGCGGAGGATGACATCGTTTCTCACATAGCGCGTGGCGCCGACTATGATACGAAGCGTCAGGTTTTGTTGCGCTTGTAGTCGACCTCTTAGGGTCTTGGACGTTAGAGCGTACCATGCCAGAGTATGTGAGACGATGACGAATATAGGCTTTGTATAATAGCGTGATATATATAATATAGTTAACGGATTCCATTATAACATGAGCTTAAGTAATGGAATAAGGCTGCAGCATTAACTTGGTGTTTTTTTGGGATAAAACGCTTTCCTTATTGTAAATGCGAAACAGTGCAAAGCAATGAAAATCTCTAACTTATATTGATATTTAAATAATTAATTAAGTATTAGAAGAAATGCTCCCAAGTCATCACCTATGAAAAAACTTCCTCTAGCTAGGTTAGTCCATCACAGATTCTTTTTCACCTTTGTGGGCCTAGACTATATAGGACGGCTACAAGTTACTTTCGGTCGCCGAAATAAGGAAAGGTATGTGGCCTTGTTGGTGTGGTAATGGTGCATCAACCGATTCAGAAGTTATGAGCTTGAAGCATGACCTGTCTATTAATTAATTCGCTGCGAATAACGGAGTAAAATGGAACATCATCCCACCGTCCGCTCCTTTTATAGGATGAGTTTGGGAGCGACTGATATAGAGCGTGAAGATAGATAGCCCTTTAGCTACTTTAAAACAACTATCAATCCTAAGCCTCAGTTAGCTCCTAAACACCGCCCGGCAAGATAGCAGGAGTCCTTTCTCCTGAAGCTTGACAACCTATCGTTAAATATATCAATTGTCCTGTCCGCGAGGAAAACCTCACTGTACAACCGAGTCATCCGTCATAGTGCCGAGTTCCTGCCAAAGTTAGATTATGGATTATGTCGGCCCCGAGTTCCTGCCAAGCCGACATAGTGGGGGTAATAATCTCAGTTGAATATTTCAGGTTTTTTCATTGAAGTATTAAACCAAACACAGCCTAAATTACCGCGTGTTATAGAAGATTATCTTCCACTTCTAAATGTTTTAACAGAATGTAGATTATGTCCCCGTGTGTATTTTCCCGTGTGTGCCTCGAATGACATAACATATTTAAACGAATGCATCATGCTATGTCAGATGAAGAACTTAACCAGAAAATCCAGAGGAAAATGTGTGTTTTTTAGAAAATCTATAAAACTTGATACAACTTAAATTTGTTTTTTTTTTTATATTATTGATGTTCTTTTATTTTACAAATAATAACAATACCATAAGTACAAGTTGAAAATTGACGTAAATTAAAAAGCCCATACTTTTTCACAAATGTGAGAAAGTTCTTTCGTCGCTAAGAGAATCAGTATAGCGATTTTGCGAGGAAATCCGGCCAGCTTACCAACTTGCGACCATATTATATTAATAATAAATTATTAATAAACTGCCTCCGTAGTCTTGCAGTTAAATCCGTGGAGTTAGACTCGGAGGTACTAGGTTCGATTCCTGGTCAGGACACAATAATTTATTTGTCATATAAGCGCAGTGGTGGTTTGGTTGTAAGAACGCGTTACTTAAATCCTACAAAGGTCGGTTCAAACCCATCCGGCATGTACCAATGAGAAATACACTTTTCTTACGTAGATTTGAAGAAAAGCACGTTAAGCCAACTTTAATACCAACTTGTGGAATCGTTAATTTATTGTCATAAAAAATTAACATCATATCTTCGCTAAGTAGTCTGGCCAGCGTGGCGAGTGTAGGCCAGATTCTCCAGATATAACATATATCTGGAGAACTAAAAGTGGTCCAGTGCAGGTCCAGGACGCTGTATTTTAGGGGCTGTAATGATGAATGATAATGATTTGTGATATTTCGATACGCTAGAGACATTAAAAAGCTTGCCACTTGATGGGCCTATAGTAAAGTTCGCCTAATGTGAATACAATTCATAAAAAACATGGTTTCTGACCACCCCGGAAAGGACACGGTCGTGATGATACTCTTTATTATTAATATAGTAAAGTAAAGTATCATCACGACTGTTTCCCTTTCGGGGTGGTCAGAAACCACGCTGATAAATAAGCGGATTTACATTTAGCCAACTTTACTATAGGCCAATCATGACAAGTGGCAAGCTCGTCGATGTCTCCAGCGTACCAAACTCGAGAAATATCACAAATAAATGAAATGTATTTATTTACATTAACAAATATTTTTGTGTCCCGACCAGGAATCGAACCCGGTACCTCCGAGTCTAAATCCACAGACTTAATCGCTAGACTACGGAGGCAGTTATTAATATATTATATTTAAACAAGTGACTCGGAATACATCACAAATTATATAAATGATTGTGATCCGAGGAGAAATCGAACCCGGTACCTCTGATTATATTCCACGTAACCACACATAGCCTTGTTGCTTGTCAGTTTTTTAGTCTACGAATGGAAAATAAAATGCCCTCGAATTGGGTTAGTGCGTGGGGTACCAAATTAAGGCCATGACTCATCAAATCATCACACCCAGTTTCCCCGTACCCCCTTTTCTTAATTCCCGTAGAAGCCTCCTTAATAATACACGAGGCGCCTTAATTACTTCGCGTCTTCGCCGATGTAACGTTAATTTTATGTGCCACAAGTTCTCTTTTGCAGGAATTTTCGATGTTGGATATAAGAATATCATTAGGAAATGATTTTATAAAGAGAAGTTTATGGTCCGCTAAAATTCCGTCCGTCCTTGAACCATCAGGTCTATCACGTAGTGATGGTAAAAGGCCGGATGGTATGTCTCTTGTATGGAGTGAGGGAAGAGTGTCTTGTTTAGGATGCCACCTGTGTGGATACCTTTGCCGCTTGCCACATTTCCTCTACATTAAAAAAGGCCGGTTCGGCTGCTCATACAGCATTAAACAAAGTTATAACTTTGTGGCATTTGGGGTTGAAACAACGATTATTCTCTTGATACCCACAAATTCATAAAAGAGCTAGGTAAAATATTTTTTCAATAGTGTGGCGACCCCAAATGCAATAACTACCTAAAACAAAATATTTCCCTTATAATTCAACAAGGAAATGCGGCGAGCGTTTTAGGTACCCTCCCTGGTGGTAAGCCCTTAGTTTATTTTGTAGAATAGTTTTAATTTCATAGGTATTTTTAGTTTAGTTTTATTTATAATTAGTTTTTTAAATCTATTTCATTTTAATATTTTTGTATTAACTTCGAGTAAATTAGGATGATATTATAGTATAATAGACAGCTTTACATTCTCAGCTATCCACGATCGAACTCTTTGCTCTAGTTTTAACTTCACACTTTCAAATCCTTCTTAACACAACACTTTTGTCAACAGCTGTTGTAGATGCAAAGGTCCCATCGTCTCGACCCCAAACGGCGCAAACTTCTGCTCCAGCAGTGACAAGAGCCCTTCGGATGATCATTTCGTTTACTTGTTCTAGAGTTTCATCATCAATCTATATCGCCAAGGTTCTTCTTCTTCTTTCAAACACTAGTGCCTTGTTTTTTTTTGCATTCAAACGTATAGAATCATACTAACATAAAAAATTCAACAGCACATAATGTAAACAATCTTGTTGTTGGTTGAATTCAGTTTCATTTTCTTGATGGTTTCCTTGGAATTTGGACAATATGTAAAACAATATCTTTCGGATTCCACTTTTAATAGTTTTATTCATATTTTACAATGCAAATGTTTGAAAACAGCCATATTGAAAAATTTACACTCAATAGTGATGCCATTTGAATTCCGAATAATTAGATTGTCTACTTTCATCAGCCAGAATGTATTAATTAAAATAAAACAAATAGCTATAAACATTCAAATACTTAAACCTATTTAATTAATTAAATTACTTAAGCAGTTTATTAAATTAACAAACAAAATGTTAACCATTTAAATGTAAAAATACACAGAGCCTTTTACAGTTTTCAAATAAAACCTTAATCCGCGAAGAAAGTTCGAGAGAGCGAAATGTACAAATGAAAATTATTTCATACATTGACTTAATGTAACCAGCCCTTTCTTACTTCAGCAAGCTTTTTTTTAACTTTTTAAAGGACATTATACAAAACACATCTGTCCCAAATACGTGTTATATTAATAATATTTGTTCATAACAGAGTTGGGGATCATCAAACTCCAAGTGTTGCAGAATTTGAAGCTTTTCATGGAGTAATTCGCGTCAAACACATCGGATATATGGGACTATTTCTGCCCCATATATAAAGTAAAATTTATCGTTTTCTATAAATATTCATATTGTGTATGTTTGGTTCGGCGCGGTGGTGGCTCGGTTGTAAGAACGCGTACCTTAGATCCTACAAAGGTCGGTTCAAACCCACCCACACGGCATGTACCAATGAGAAATACACTTTTCTTACGTACATTTGTCATAGATTCAATCATTTGTCATAGATCAACACCACCGTTACTGTGCCTCGTAGAGCACGTTAAGTCGTCGGTCCCGGTTCCACTAGTACCAGCTTGTGGAATCGTTAATAAATTGTCATCATATCCTCGTCAAGCCGTCTGGCCAGCGTAGCGAGTGTAGGCCAAATTCTCCAGTTCTGGAAGGCCCATCTCCAGCAGTGGAGGTCTAAGACGCTTTGTTCTAGAAGCTGTAATGAAAATGTATGTTTGGTTATTAAACCAAATATCGCGACTTACATATCCATGCAAATGGCTGGAATTCCCTTAAGCATGCTAATGCATTTTTTTAAAAGAGAACTTTATTGCGCGAGCTTAGTTGGGGACCTATTTCGTTGACGTACGTCCGCAGGTCAGAACAGCGATCAAGGGGAAAAACAGCGCGGCGGGGAAGTAAAAGAGGGGCGGATAGGCGCGCGCGTTTAGCCGCTGCCTCTCTTGCTCTCTCCTGCTCCTTCTTTTGAATTTCCGTCATGCCTAGTCAAGCCGGCATAGTGTTAGGGACTGATTTCAGTCATGAGTGTCTGATTCCAGTTGCTAACATTGATAGAACTCGCGCGCCACTTACAATCAGGTAAGCGCAAGGTCACATGTCGTGCTAGTATAAAAACTACAACAAGATGGTATGTGTAATCAGACACTTATGACCGACATCAGTTGCTAACACTATGCCGGCTTGAATAGATGCTTTTTCACATTTCCCTTAAAGGACTCTAGGTTATGAAAGTGGAAAAACAGATATAGTGCGACTGAATGAATCCCCAAATTTATACGTACGCGTAGGGATGGTGACTGCTGTATAACATGTGGGTGCATATTATGACCTGTGCGTGTGATTCGTTTGCGGAATAGAGAGGAAGTAATACAGTTATAGAACCAATAAAATGTATAGTTAAAAGTACTACCCTTTACAACTGATCCTTAACTTAATGCCAAGTATTCTAGTGTGAGGATCAGACTACCTGAAGAAACCTCTATGTTTGATTTCAATAAACCTATATAGAATAACTAGTGACTGGCTTTATTGTCTAGCGGTTATGTACGTGTGGTACAAATGTGGGCACACTAATTTATTTGTTATATTTCTTGAGTTCGCTAGAAACTTGCCACTTATCATGATGGGCCGCTCGTCATTATCATCATTACTGCCCCCTCAAATACAGAGTCCTAGACCTCCACTTCTGGAGATGAGCATTTTAGAATATATGTTAATCTAATGAACTTGGTCTACACTGGCTAAGCTGCCCATACGGGTTGGCAATATGATGACAATTTATTAACGATTCCTCAAGTTGTTTTCGTGGTACCAGGACCAAACGCTTAATGCTCAGAAGCAAGCGAACAGTGGTGTTGTAAATCTGTGGCAAATGTACGTAAGAATAGTGTATTTCTCATTGGTACATGTCGGGATTCAAAGCGCGAACTTTTGGATTAAAGTGAAGAGCTCTTACATCTAAACTACAACCGCTTTGGGCCTATAGTAAAGTTGGCTAAAAGTGAATCTGCTTATTTAAAAGCGTGGTTTCTGACCACCCATTGACCCGATATTACGTCTGTTTATGTAAAAAAAAAAATGCTCAGTCCATACGATGTCAACGGATTCACTCAAAACTTTTGTAAGAAAATCCGGTCCGTCCTCTCGTATTGTATAACACAATTATTCCGATAGAAAATTTAATTACTAAACGAAATTCCCCATTAGCAGCTCATTTCCTACAGCTTGTACTACGGTTTTGGAAGTTTCGGGATCATTTTTTGCCGAATAAAAATACTTTAGAGCCTAATTGAACCAACCTTTGTAGGATTTTCACTGTGTCATCCGCTTGCCAATGGAACAGGCTCCTACTCACGATCACACAGTCTCCCTCTGTTCATATTTTTAAACGTTTACTTACCACCTACTTTCTAAACAAGCAAAACGGTGTTTTTTTAAAATTAATATTACATTTTATTTTTGTGATAATTTTTATTTTTAATATTTATCATTTACTGTTTATTAGTGTGTGCTTATTTTTAGTATTACATAGTTATATGTATGTATTCATGTATTTATTTATTCTTATATGTATTATTAGTATGTAGTTTATAATAATAAACTTGCACCCATACATAGTTTTTCCACACTCCCAAAGGTTGGTTGTTAGAAAATGTCTGGCCATTAAGCCCGCCTATGTACAATTTTAGTGCAATAAAGTATTTAAAATTAAAAAAATAATAAGAAAGTATTCTTGTAACTGAGTCACCACCGCTCTATAAGTTGTATTTATGTATTTGTCTAGTGAAGAAAATTTCTCTTTAACGTGTGTTTGATCAGTATTTTGAAGTGGTAACCGCGTTTTACAGAGCGGAAACCTCAGAGTTCACTAATCACAGGCTGTTTCAAATTTTAATCAACTCAAAGTTTGTTAAAGCGTATGGAAGATTAAATACAAGATTTTACTTAATTATTTATTATATAATAATAATAATATTTCCAGACAAATCACACAGCGCCATCTAGTTTCCGTGGTAAGCTACGAGGCTTGTGTTACGGAAACTAGATGGTTGATAAACTACATATTATACTTTTTTTTTTTTTGTAAATATATACATATTATACATATAAACACCCAGACCGAGACAAATTATACAATGTACAACTTGCCCCCGGTGGGAATCGAACCCACGACCTCACGAGTTCACGGCAACGTTTGTTACCACTAGACCACGGAGGCGGCATATGTATGTATGAGTAGAATTGTGGATGGTAAGTAATCACACAACTCTGTTCTGTCTATTCCATCGCACCACTCTGGGTTCATGAACGATTCTTTTGCTGTTGTTGCCGCAAACCTGTGGAACAAGCTGCCGGTAAATATACGACAAGCATCCAACCGAAGCATTTTCAAAAAAATGGTATATTCATATTATTTAAATAGCTCATAACAACTCATTTAGTTTATTTATTATATTATTATATTCATTTTATTCATTAGTAGTTGTCATTGTTAACCCTTTCAGCACGACAAAAAATATTTATGATATTGAAAGGTGTATCGGGCTCGAAGGTACCAAATGTTGCGGAGCGAATGGACTGTAATCCTAGGATATTAAAAGTGGACTGTATGCGTTTTCCATAAAGGGGCTGATGGCCAATCTAAATTTCTATGTGGCACAAAGTATGAACAAAGGATGTAAGAAAAGACATGCACGCCTTACCTTGGGTCTTCTTTAAGCTCGTCACCTGGATGTAGCTGCAGGTCTTAACTCCAGGGCACCGGCCTGTACTTGTCACAATCCAGCATAGAACTGGACGGCGAGTCCTTTGTTCGCACTGCCTACCTAAGCACTATCACTATGGTTGGCGCGAGGTTATGGTTTTGTTTTTAATTTATAGTTTGTAATTTATTTAACGTGCACTACTTTCACGGCGTTATCACTCGATTCAGAAAGGTCTGAATCGAGGGCGAGCATCCAAAAACACAAGACGTGCTCACGGGATGGGAACGAGAGGAGAACCACTACTGAGTGCCACATGTAAAATATTGGTTTTTTTTAATTAGTTCCAAATGATACTACTAGATGGCGCTAGGCGTCACCAAAAGGTTAATTATAACTTATAAAAATTAAAAGGTTTATAATAATTACTAGTCATAAAATATAATTACTAAGTAGCTAGATGAGTGCACAATCTTTTTTTTTATTTTATACTAGTACGACATGTGACCTTTGCGCCCTCCTGATGGTAAATGGCGCGCAAGATCCATGAATTTTAGCAACTCGAATCAGACACTCATGACTGACATCAGTCCCTGACACTGCCGGCTTGACTGGACATCGTTTCGAAGCGGCAAAACATAACTTGACGACCGCTAGTTTTTTTTGTAATAACGCACGCTTGGTTGTGTCCGTGCTGAAAGGGTTATTGCTGTGTTAATTTATTGATTGTTATTGGTGAATATTTCCTCGCATGAGTACTGCTCAACTTTATCACTTTCGCAACCGAACAGGCCAAAATATGCATCCACATATCTTACCCACTATCCCTACGCGTACTCATAAATTTGGAGACTCTTACATCTGTCGCAAGCTGAAGATGTGGAATGCTCTCCCAGCCAGTGTGTTTCCCCACTCTTATAACCTGAAGTGTGAAAAAGCATCTTGTTAGGCCGGCATAGTGGTAGAGACTGATGTCGGTCGTGGTGACCGGCGTCAGTTGCTCCCATTCTTGGAACCTCGCGTACTGCTTACCATCAGGTGGGCGCAATGTCACATGTCGTGTTCAGTATAATAATAAAAAAAATACACTTGTAGAAAAACAGCCTAAAGATCTATCTGTGCCATTTTCGAACCAACTCCTTGAAAGTGTAATTCAGAAACGTTGTAGTGGGCGCCCAAATTGTTCCACATAGGAACATCTTGAGTGTGCTTGCAAACTGCAAGAGGCAAATATCGGCTCGGAATTCAAGCCATCAATACCTAATGCATTTAGGCTGTAAACAATGTTGTTTACGTATGTTTCGTATCAATAGATTTAAAAACGAATATATTAATTTAGCTACGAGTAGATCTTCGGAAACCTCGTATAATTAAATAGCTGACAAAAACCTCCGTGGTCTAGTGGTAACAAACGTTGCCGTGAACTCGGGAGGTCGTGGGTTCGATTCCCACCGGGGGCAAGTTGTACATTGTATAATTTGTCTCGGTTTGGGTGTATATATTTATAATATGTATATATTTACAAAAAAAAAAAAGTATAATATGTAGTTTATCAACCATCTAGTTTCCGTAACACAAGCTACGCTTACCACGGAAACTAAATGGCGCTGTGTGACCTGTCTGAAAATATTTATATTTAATGTGCACGGCCACCCAACGGGAGACCACTTCCTAGAGAAGTACTCCTGGAGGAGAGCTGAAGCAGTCGAACTTAGCCCCCTGGGTTCGTGAGCCACACGGGCGCTGTTATACTAGTAACGGCGCCCAGCACTAAACGTGCATGAATTATTAGAATTACTGTCCCCATCCCCAACCCACGCCCATTAGACATCCGGGCCTGGACGACCCCACTGTCTGTCTGTCTTTATATTTATTAATTGGCCGTAGGGTCGGTCATGTTCAGATAATGTAAAGACAATACTTTACGAGTATACGAGTTTAAGGCAAGACTCAATAAAGTAAACAGACAAACATACAAACAAAAATACAGTTAATTATTCTCTCATATTTTTAATGTTACTATATTTTTGTATTTAATATAATAATCTCGGGGTTTTGAGTTAATAACTAGATTTGGAAATCCGTCAAGGCAAAATTCAAGAAAGCCTAAAGATAGCTGGGCTGCTAATATTTACATAGTATTAACCGTTATTGTTTTTCCGCATGGGCTACTACATATGATCACCTTGCCATCAAGACTCTTGTACGAGCATTATAATATAAAATACGATGTTCTTGGACTGATACGGGACCCTGGGGAGATCGACTCTCTCGCTGCTATCGACGAGTTACCGGAAGGTAATTGGGAAGACACCGGATTCAAGGCCTTAAGGATTCGTGTGCGGTCAGAGCACCTCAAAATATTCCTGAAGACGGAATTCTATTAGCTCGGTGTTGTGTATCGCAAATACATTCGTGGATTTGCATCACGCAGTTCCTGGGCTCGGCGTAGCACTTACTCCCTCTGCATCACCCCCAGCAGGGACGCCGGCACCGTCCACTGAAGTTTCTCGTAATCTTCGGAAGGTGGTCACAGTATAGTGGTCATAGGCACTTCTAAAGATACGGAAGCTTTAGATTAATTGATATTATTATTCTTGTCTAGTTAATGGTATTTTTATATGTATTTTAGTTATAAGGTATATATATATAGGCCATCTGTTGCCTGATAATAAACGATTTATTATTATTATTCTTGTCTAGTTAATGGTATTTTTATATGTATTTTAGTTATAAGGTATATATATATAGGCCATCTGTTGCCTGATAATAAACGATTTATTATTATTATTCTTGTCTAGTTAATGGTATTTTTATATGTATTTTAGTTATAAGGTATATATATATAGGCCATCTGTTGCCTGATAATAAACGATTTATTATTATTATTCTTGTCTAGTTAATGGTATTTTTATATGTATTTTAGTTATAAGGTATATATATATAGGCCATCTGTTGCCTGATAATAAACGATTTATTATTATTATTCTATATATAGTGTATTTGTTAACCTTTAATTAATTTCTTAAATTTCATCTATATTTTTATTGTATTTAGAATTTGAATTTATGTTTGATTTAATGTAATTGAGACCCCACAATGCCGGGTATCATGGGGTACATAGGATTTTATTGGAAATAAACGATTATTATTATAATATAATATTAAATTGCTTGGTTTTATGATATAGTCTTTTGGAATATTTAACCCCTACGCAATACGTAATAATTAATGTATGAATATACGGGAATTCGTTACCTTTTGCAAGAACAAACAAGATTTTATGCTTCTTAGATTGAAATTTATTGTTTTGTGCCTACAAATGCCTTTCCAGATACAGTCATTATTTACGTTGTCGTATAATAAGGGTTTACTAGATTTTTTTAAGCATTTGTTTTACTAAACTTTTATTATACTGGCACATGTGATCCGCGTCATCTGATGATGATGAGGATGAGAATAACCATACAATGTAAACTTAACGGTTAAATATGAAACTACCCACTTATCACTTAGACTTAGAAATCGCGACACACAACACTCGCAATATCCTCGGCTATATTGGACGATTATTCTCGGTGTCGAATCCGATTAATTACTGAAATACACTATAAAGATAAGATTTCCTTTAATTAAATTTTTTGTGTTTATTTATTTATGTCTCTAAGTTAAATCGCGCAAAGACCCGTTAAATTAAATAAACATATTAATTGCCATAGTCTCCTTTTGCAAAATTATTTGAAAGTAATTTTGATAACTGTATAATGGTATTAGTGCTCAACTAGTTTCTTGCTTGACGAAAGATCAACATGGATTTCTGCTTGAAAGATCTACGACTACTAATTTATTAACCTTTCTAAACTATTCCTATTCCATATCAGAGAATAGAGACAGAAGGATGTGGCATATTTCGACTTCGGATAAGCATTTGACCGAGTGGATAATGACATACTGCTCCGGAAGATGGCTTCGGCTAGCTTCACAGTCTTCTTCAAACTTCTTCGTCTGTATGCAAGATATTTCTCAGAAGCAGTATATCAATTAAATAACCTCCTGATTTTAATAGCCATTGATTGCCAAATTCTTTAATTTGCTAATGATGTGAAGTTCATTGAGAACCAGCAAGATTGTTTCGTATTTCAGCATGACTTTGAAAATGTGGAGTGTCGAAAATTGCCTTGACCTCAAAATTGGAAAATGTTCAGTTATGTCGTTTTACAGATCACATAATGTTAACTCTCATCATTGCACACTTACTGGAGCTTCGCTGACATGTGTTTTTGATGTAGTGGGAGATCTAGAAGTACGGGAGGCAGTGACCTGATCTTCCACACTTGCGATTCGTCTTTAATTCTCATACCGTTTGGTTTCTTGTCCTGTCTTGTTATATATTTAATGTCTCTGTCTATATCATAAATTTGTTTTCCTTTCAGTGACATAGTCCCATGAGAGAAGAGAGCCCGTAATATTAATGTCCTACTTCATGTCTCGCTCTATTATTTATCTTTTCAACAATTACAGTCGTTCTTTGAGCAAATAATGGCACTTTAGGCAAGTGTAGTTTTGAGGCACACTAAATACCGTGTAGGTATGTAGGTACTATTAGTAGGTAATAATTTATCGTAAAATTCTAAATTTAAAAAAGGAAAAAAGTCTTGGCTGCACTACCTACCTAGTGAACCCTAACAGTGAGTGAGTTGTAGTGTAGCCCTGTCAGATTGACAGCAGCACCGCAGACAGCACCACCAACCGGAATTTGTACCCGAAGTGCCATTGATACTAATAATTCAGTGATTATGTACTTAATATTTAGGGTAAACTCTGCAATGATTTACTCTTTAGCATAGTAGTTCTTAGTTGTTTATTTTGCTTTTCAATGAAGTTTGTATATAAGATACTTTTATCATTTAACTCTGTAACTGTAAGTATTACTTTTGGCCATAGTTCTCATTATTTTTATTTTTTAAATATTGTTACTTTTATTAATTAAATTTCTTAAACATATAATGTATCATAATTGAATGTAGTTTGACATGTTGTGGTCACCTGTTACTGGGGTACCATTCACTAATGTTTTTTTTACTGTTTGCTTCTATTAATAGAATTGGATTCAATGTGTACTCTGTTGGTGATCCTAATTAAATAAATAGTGATGGTGACAACCAATTAATTGACAGTGCTATTGACTTGGCTAACGTTTAAAATGTAATTGTGATTAGTAAAAATAAAAAATAAAATATTCTATCATATTTCTAATATATTTAATATAATGTCAAAGTACCAATCATTGAGGGCCAATAACAATAATATGGTTTACCCTATCTGTTATATCAAAAACTATTCCGAGATGCATACCAATTGACTTTTTTTATGATATACAGATAAATTTATTTATTACACAATAAAGAAAAAGACATCTCATCCTCTCGCTACCTACTTGATTACGCTCTGTATGAGTGACGATATTTTTAGGAAAACTTCTCTGCACCGTAACTTAAGAATTTATTACTGAATAATAAAAATAAAAAATACATAGTTCTTTATTTTTATTTTAGATTTTAATATAAAATCATTTGCTCTTTAATAAATTCCACGTAGTATATAGGAAATATATATATATATATATATAGGATAGAAAATTCTATGCTTGCATTTAATTATTTATCTATTAAATTAATAACTAACTTGAGGTTTATCAGATTCTAAACTTATCGCATTCTTTGTGAGCTTTTCTAAAATTAATACAAGTACCGTATCTAACTTTAATTTTGTTGTTTTCACCGCAGTTGAGGTAGCATTCGTTTGGGTATGTATTTCCATCGGTGGCACATACTGGTAGGTAAATCGAGGGACATGATGCGCAAGGCACCCTGTTTTCCAGTGGTTGTACGTCATCTTTTAGAACAAAACGCCGCAGGTGTAAAAGGGCTGATAACTGTAAGCAGCTGCCAATAGACGTGATGATTGTTACTAAAACAAAACATATGTTGTAGGGAAAGAGATCAAATAGAATAGAACAGGCTTTGGTTCATAATAATAATAAATAATAAATATTTCCAGACAGGTCACACAGCGCCATCTAGTTTCCGTGGTAAGCTACGAGGCTTGTGTTACGGAAACTAGATGGTTGATAAACTACATATTAACTTTTTTTTTGTAAATATATACATATTATACATATAAACACCCAGACCGAGACAAATTATACAATGTACAACTTGCCCCCGGTGGAAATCGAACCCATGACCTCCCGAGTTCACGGCAACGTTTGTTACCACTAGACCACGGAGGCGGTCGGCTTGCCAGACGGGTTAACGAGGATCTGAGGTCATTTTTTTATAATTAATTTATTAACGATTCCACAAGTTATTATTAGTGAACCGGGACCGATGGCTTAACGTGCTCTCTGAGGCAGGGGAACGGTTGTGTTGTAAATCTATGACTGGGTCACACTATAACAAAAAAAAAAAAAAAAAAAATTTTGCTCAAATGGTCAGCCTCGCCGTTCCACGAGTGTGCTTATGAGTATGAGCTTACGAGTATGCACATCGGAATAATATAATTTTAGTTTTATTAATTGTAGTGTAGTTAATTTTATTTATAATTTTGTATTTCATTTTATATTACTTAAAAAATTCGAATAAACTTGTTATGTATATTAACGTTCAAAATATATGTATAGTACCAACCTAAATAAACCTGACCGAACAACATTAGAAGCAAATTGCTTGAACTGTACGCGGAAAAATCCTACACAAAATCGTAAAAACAAATTACTACTAAATGGCTGGGTAACTCAGTAATTACGTTAATGTCAATTATTCAGTCATTAATTAGTGTTAGACCTTTAATAAATTAAACGTTTATACTTTACAAATCGCACTGTTAGTAATACAAGGGCATAATGCGATTTTTTTTTTGTGAGACATTTGCGTTTAAAGATTCTGGTAAGAACGGGAGAGTGTGCGAGAGACATATACAATTACCAAGTCATTATTGTTCTTTTTCTCTCTCTGTCAGCGTTAACTGGTAGATAATTTCATCTTTAGGTAAGTCTTGTTTTTGTAGTGTTATTTCTATATAAATATCACTATGGCAAGCTTACAATATTAGTTCTCTTGAAACTCTTTAACTTGTGCAAGATATTAGGAATAAAAAATATAAAAAATATATATCCTAACTAGGTGTTTGCTTTCTACAGTGGATTATTTCTGGCCTTTGGGAAGGAGTAATTTGCTGTGGACGGCGAGCAGACTGAAACTAAATTAATATTTATGAACTATACTCACTGTGGATATTGTATTGTTATTTTAATTTTTAAATATATGTAAATGTCTCATAATTGCATGCTGTGTGCACATGCTTTTGGAGATAGTACTGGAACTGTATTTTTAAGATTTGAAATTTAAAAAATGTTTTGTATCCATTTCTGTTGTGTGTACCTAATAAATAAATACAAAAAGAAAGTAAAAATTGGCATTTGACATGTTGGCAAATGGCACATGCTTTCAACGGGAACCACAAATAGGTGGTAGGCGCACTGATGGTGATAAATTGCCCAGTTCGCCGGGGCGAGAAAGTATCCACCGTTCGTGCCGTAAAACCCAGTAAAATATATAATGATGTCAGTCATGATTGTATGATTCCAGTTGCTAAGATTCATGGGCCTTGCACGCCACTTACAATCAGGTGTGCGTCACATGTCACATGTCATGCTAGTGTTAAAAAAACATTTTGTGCTCTTAGCTAAAAATCACACATTCCAAAAAAATTTACGTGAGCCCTTATATTGTTAAGGATGCGATATGCTAGACTTTGGTTATCATAAAGTCATTTGAGTGTCAGTGGCATGCGATGATGATGACGAAGTTTCATCGCACGCGCTAGCGTACGGAAGCCTATGGGGTGGCCCCGTTTGGCTGCAGTTTGTCTCAGCGGGCAACAACCCGCCGGTATCTATTTTTACCCCGGCCTAAGGGTGGCCAAGGAAGGGGCTACGAAATTGTGAGCGGTGTCTATATGCTAACAACGGCGCGGGCTACGCCTCGGTCCTCAGGATCTCCCGGGACAGGCGGCGGCCTTCCGGTGGCCGTGCGTGGAGAGGCGCGATTCCCCGAAGATGGTCGAAGCGGCTGTGGTCGGCTCGATCGAACATGGACTTCGAGAGCCTGGCCACAAACTGCTCAACACTGGCAGTGGCATGCTTCACAAGCCTTCGCCACTCCTCTCGAACTGCAGCCCTCCTAGCGTACTCATGTAGAGGGTGATCCATTGCTGCTTTAACCTGGTCAACCTACCACGCATCTTCTTGCCATCGACTTTTCCCAAAACTACCAATGGATATATCTCCACGCCGCGACACGTGTCCAATGAAAGTGAGAATGCGTGATTGTACGATTTAGGAAAGGCGCTGTCTTATTTCCAGTTCCTCGGTGGATGTGTTGGTTCGGAACACCGTCCATGATATGCCTAACATTTAACATCTTGTATACAACATATTTGTGTTTTGGTAAGTAAAAGTTTTGTTTATTTGGTTATTAATATAACATATTATTCTAAGTCAAAGAGTTTAAAACTAAGGTAGAGCAGACATTGGTTGTTATTTTCAACCGATTTCAAAAAAATAAGAGGTTCTGAATTCGACTTTTTCTTTTTTTTGTATGTTTGTTACGCGATACAGTGTGTATCCTACTAATATTATAAATGCGAAAGTTTGTCAGGATGTATGTCTGGATGTCTGGATGTCTGGATGTTTGTTGCTCTTTCACGCAAAAACCACTAAACGGAATTTGATGAAACTTTACAGTCATATAGCCTATACATCAGAATAACACATAGGCTACATAATGTTATCATCTGACTACGACATGTGAACCTACGGCCATTTATTTGTAAGTATGTATATCAAAATCGGTATTCTTAGACTACGTTCCAGTTATGCAGAAAAGTAGCTCAAACTGTCATACTCATACATTTTTTGGTGGGTAATGTAACTTATTTATGCTAAAAAAAACAGCATTTCGTGCAAGCGCACATGCTATCTGGAACGCGCATAGTTGTTAAATTCCCGAACAACAAAAGGCATGAATGTTACCATTTGAAATATTTTCAGTAGAATAATATTTTTTTTAAATATAATTAAGTAATTTATTTTAAAATATTTTACTCGCATTTATGTATTTTATAACAAAATTTATTATGATTGCTCAAAATTATTAACCTAATCTTTACAATTAATTCCTTAATAAGATTACATTTATAATAGTAATCATTAATATATAATAATGAACTTTTTTTTTTATAACAACATTGGCAATTGCGTTCCCGTAGTATAAATATTCATTTTGTCACAATTATTATTCGCTCTAGCTAAACATATATAAGTATGTCTCTTTCTTAGGATGAATATTCATCTGACAAATAAAATATTTATAATTTTGGAACGCAATCTTCATTTAATGAGTTTGACATTTTGTTTTGTTATATAAACAATTTGTTCTTTTACTATTAAAAATAGCAAAAAGTCGAAAATAGCATTAAAACTTCACGGGGAGGCGTAAAGGTAAGTTACGATGTACTTGAGTTTACCATTTGTCAGCTTATAGCCGCATTGATACGTAGCCCACGCCGCGTGTCGCCACGCTGCCTGACGAAACGGGCGGGTTGGTAATAACGCGACGCGAGTTAACACATTTTAATCTCAATACCACCCGCTCGCAAGACTATATACTCCATACTGCGTGTGCCCACTCGCATTAACACTAGCGTTGAGTAAGCTGACGCGTCCCCCAATACCGACCCCATGCCGCCCCGCGCCTATCGGCATCGAGCGGATTGCGTTGCGTCAGGTGACTCCACGCCTCGCGACGGGACTAATGTATTCAATATGGATATTGAATGTATGAAACCGATTTCCTCTCCACGCGTTGCGACACCTGTCGTGGGCTAAGTATAATTGTGGCTTAAATAGTGCTTAGAAAGGAATCTCAATCAATAGTATTTATAACTTACTTTGAAATTTTTAGGTTCGGGAAGTTTACAACTAAGAATACCAATTTCGAAGATCCCTTGGCATACAGATAAATGGTCGTGGGGCACATGTCGTAGTCAGAGATGACATAATAGCCTCAAACATCCAGACATGTATTTATCCTCATTACAATCTTTCGCATTTATGATATTAGTAATATAGGAAATAGAATAATACCTAAGTAGGATAATAAGATATTAGTTTTTGTTTTAATTAGTTAGGTATTGCTATTGTCATTTATAGCTTAATATAAAATATTACTTACTAGACGGCCCGGTGAACTTTGAACACCTAGAATTGATTTGATTGTAACTCTTCTTATAAGCGATGGTCGTGGGATCGCATGTCGTGCTCAAATGATGACGTCATATAGATTCGCATACAAAATTACGAATTACGGTTTTCAGCTGTTCCTTTGGGTTTTTCCTATATTTTTTTTCTCTACCACACTGGTTTAAGACGTAAGTACAAAATGAATCTCAAAATAAGTCGCATACGACATCCAGTGAAACCAGTTTTTTTTTTGTATGCATATTGACAGATTTTTCTATAAATTTCGTATGCGCCATTATCTCTATTGATTGAGAATCACCCCCAGTTGGGTTAAACTTTTTGTTGTTTTTGTTCCATTCTCCCGATAGATAATGAATGAGATGATAGGATAGGCAAAGGGATACATAGGCCCATACAGCCATGTCTGTCGTATATCGTAGCCATACTGGGTGACCTTGAATGGTCTTACTTCAGGCTAATATGATAGTCGCCTGATCAAAACAAAAAACTTTTCCTATGTCGGAAACAAGTTTTTTTTTGGTTTTTCCATACAAATTTGCTATTTTGATATTACCAATTTGTATGGGGTAGCCAAATTTTTTTATCATTTCCGTCATATGGTTTCTTGGAAAAAGTTGTTTGTATTGATCAGTATCGAGTATCATATTAGATAAAGTAAGACCATTAAGGTCACTCCGTAAATCTTGCTTTTTCAGGTTATCATCAAATTCCAGATGTTGCAGAATTTGATGCTTTTCGGAGTCACTCGCGACATTATCGCCCAACCACGTCTGATATATGAGAGTTAAGAGCGCTAGAAAACTGCAAAAAATAACTGCAAGTTTTGCCCCATATACAAAGAAAACGATAAATTCGTTTTCCATAAAAACGATAAATTCGTTTTCCGTAATTATGCACATTGTAGCACATTAATAAACAAATTAACTCCACTTTTGACTAACAATAAAGTCATTTTCAAAACAGAAAACTTGCACTTGAAATGTCCGTGCAAAATTCGGGAAGGACTGCGTAAACCTTTTAAAAGTTTAGATAGATAAAGATAGATCTGTTATTTAATACTTACAGATTTTTTGCCTTGCGTAATAATGCGGTCTAATAATATTTAAATAACTTTGTATCATAAATTGGTAGAGTTTTGTCTTTCAAATGGCATATAACTCTTTTCAACTAAAGTACCTCTTTCTGTCATTTGCCACATCTACCAAATCGATGGCACATGATGATCAGATTACTACACGAGCGAAGCCGGGTCAAACAGCTAGTATATAAATAAAATAGTATTCAAAAAATAAGATTGACATTTTAAACACAACCCCATTTTTTAACCTCTGAAGGAGTTGATAATATTGTACGTTACCCGTACGCGACCTAACCCACTAGTAACACAAAACGCTCTTTTTCAGTTATGTCAACAGTAACTGCTTTAATTTCAAGTTACAATTTCCTTGAAGCAAGTTTCATCTATCTGCCGACAGTAAGTCATAGAAATTTATCAGAAGACGGACTGGCGTATGATTTCCTTCCTTTACGCAATATTAGGCCTTGTAGCCTTTGCCCAAAAGTCTATTATCCTGTTTGCGGATCCAACAATCAGTCGTACGCTAACGAATGCCTTATGTACTGCAATAAGGCAGTAAGTTTGGTGTTACAACACAGAGGAAGATGTCTTAATAATCTTTAAAAGAACTAGAGCATTACATTATTTAGGCAGTTCCTCACAGTGTAAGTAGGTATTATAAGTTACTACTCAAAAATGCATGTAATGTGGTCATTATTTTGACAACCTTGTTTGAGAAAAGTCGACCTTGCCGTTCTGTTTCAAGGAGCGGCCGGCAAAGTTTTGCTGGCCGCTATTTTGACGTTTTAACGTTTTAATAGTACATTATTAAAATTACTTGCTGGTTTTATTTAGATTAGGTACTTGAATTTTTGAGTAAAGCATTATACAAGCCTTGGCGCCCACTATGACTGCTTCGCCGGTCACGCTATGATTGCCTCCAGCTAGCCTAGCTACGCTCTAGGCCTTCCAACTTGGCCATCATTGCAGCCCTTGCTGTCCTAGTCCTCGACCTACGGTCTCGGTCTTTATCTCAGCTCGTCCATCAAGTGCTGCAAGCTGACCGCGCTGTGTCGGCCTGGAGCTGCGCTACGCTGCGCTACGTTGCGCTGTCGGCCATCATCAGCGCGACCAGTAAAGTAGTCATTATAGACCGCGGCAGTAATATACTATAAATATATATATTATAGTATTGTGTACATATTAGTATGTATTTGTCTATATAGATATAATATATAGATTTAATTTGAATTACCTATTAATCTTTTTAATGGTTGCACCTACCTCACAACACAAATCGTTTCATTGTCCCAAGGGTTGGTTGCTAGAGAATGCCAGGCATTAAGCCCGCCTCGTAGTGCAATAAAGTTTTTAAATAAAATAAATAAACTAAATATAAAACGCGTTTGCATCTCTCTAGCTCGCACAATTTAATATTTTATAACAGAAGTCTGACTGTATACTTCAGTGGGCCGTGGAAACTTGGTAGGTACCTGGTGTGGGATGCGACATGCGTAGACACATTAGCCCCATAACACATCTGCTCAAACTCAAAAGCTCAAGCTCAAATATGCCAACCCCGGTACAGGTTACGAGTTTGCCCCGTTTGGGGTCGAGACTATGGGGACACTTAGCCAAGCGTCCGGCCAAGGAGTTGTCCAAACGGAAATTTCTGCCAACGTATTAGCTTAGCTATACAGAGGGGAAATGTTGCCAGTCTTCTTGGGACTATCCCTGAAGGGTCGTCTCTAGATGACATTTTTTACTTATAGTTATTTTTTATTAGGTTTAGTTTATATTTATTTTATTTTTTACTTTTAAGTAGTTTTAATCATTTTAATAAATAATACATTTAATTTAAAAATAATAAAAAATCATCGACCTTTCTTATACATATGTTGCGTAGAGTCTTTACTGCTACTGTTTTGCGTTAAATAAGTACATAAATGAACTGATTAAAAGAAAACATTTTGAAATTGGAAACATTTTCCAAGGAATGGGGCCCTAAGGAGCTGAAAGTGTTTAAAATGGAAGCATTGTGCGATTGACCTAATGTATTGACAAGGGAATCAACTTCACTTCATAGATAATTTTGTAACTTTCTGCTTTGACTTTAATTGTCTTCGTGGTCTAGCGGTTAAGTCCGTGGATTTAGACGTTGAGGTACCGGATTCGATTCCCAGTCGGGACAAATTAATTTATTTCATTTATTTGTGATATTTCTCGAGTTTTGTACGCTAGACACATCAATTAAGCTTGTCACTTGTCATGCTGGACCTCTAGTAAAGTTGACCAAATGTGAATCGGCTTTTTTAAAAAGCCCGTAAGTTTTTTATATGAACTCTATTATAGTTACAAACCTAGGTTTAGGTGACTTACATTGAAATTTTAAATAACGCAATGGGCTCAAATTAACTTCGCCTCACCTCAGAAAAACTAGTAAACCGAGATTCGCAGAAGGCAGTACGTATAACCAGTGGATTATTATAGAAGTATCATCACGACCGTATCCCTTTCGGAGTGGTCAGAAAACACGCTTATAAATAAGCGGATTCACAGTTAGCCAACTTTACTATAGGCCTATCGTGGCAAGCTAGTCGATGTCTCTAGCGTACCACACTCGGGTAATATTAATATTTTAATTGATAAACATTATTGTGTCCTGACCAGGAATTGAGCCCGGTACCTCCAGGTCTAAATCCACGGACTTCACGGCTAGACCACGGATGCAGCCCAGATTATTATAATATTTTATAGAAAAGTATCATCACGACCGTTTTCCCTTTCCGGTTGTTAGAAACCACGCTTATAAGTAAAATGTACCTTTCACTGGGTATATCATATGTCATATTAAAAAGTAATGAAAATAAATAAATAGATAAATTAACATGTCAGTTACAAACATAAAATATACATTTATAAACATTTATATAAATAAAATCTAAATATAAATACATACACTAATAATAATAATAAATTATTAAATTTATTTTTGACATTCCTCAAGTACCCAACGAGCTTGCTTCTTGTCATGTTGGACCTATAGTAAATGTTAGCTAAATAGGAATCCGTTTTTTAAAAGCGTGGTTTACAATATTTCTATATTTTAAATACAGCATTCTTATGCGGTCGGAAAAATTAAAAAATCTTAAAAAAAGATTTACTGGCCGCAGAGTATTGTGATTTGTCGGTACATAGGTTCATTTGTGCCTTTGAAATGCACCACGGAAGAAGCGACGAGGCCTACCGCGGCACCGAATCCCTGTGAACCATATACCCCAGAGCCGACCCCCACTGCAGCAGTCAGCCTTCATCAGAACTTTGACCACAATAAGGTAAGGAAGCTGTAGTGTAGTTTATACTTATATTTTATTTTTATTTATTTATTTTACATATTTTAGTTTTTAAATCTATAGGCCTATAGTATATTAACCTATATTATTTAAGTATATTAGCCTATAACCTCACTTATCACTATCACAAAGGTTAGCTGTAAGAGAATGCCTACGGCATTAAGTTCGCCCTTGTACACTACTTTTGTAAATGCAATAAAGTATTTTATTATTTTTATTATTCATTTATATGTCTATTTTTTTATATATAATAGAACCGAGCCACCAACGATAGTCAATAGAAAATACAAATAACGTTACTAGAAATCTCTTTAAAGATTTCGTTTGCTCCTAAATGGCTAAGATAAATAGGGCATTCGGTTCTTATCAGCTATCTCTGAGCCTATTTCTGAAGGTGAGCGTTTGGGACCTTTCAATTGGATTTTCTTCTATTGACGAAGAATTTCTTGATAATGCAACACAACTACTGAACACCTTTACAGAGTTTTTTGTTATTGAAATAAACAAAACAAGACTAAAATAATTATCTTAAAACAGCATTAACACAGCTCCTAAAACAGAAAGTTTATCACCAAAAACAGCATTACAGCTACATTACAGCATTACATAAATACGTTGAATCCCTCGTCTTTTGGCCTTCACAATACATCATATCTCATTAAAACCCTTTTTTTTCATAATTCAGATTTAGTTATACCTATTTGTTCAATTTATCTGTTTGCAATATTTTCATTCTTTGACACTTCTGTTATTTCGTTGAAAGTTGAAGCGATAGTTGAAAAGAAAATAATTTCAATATATAAAATAAGAAATACAAGGTGGGCCAAAAGAAGTCATCCGATGTTGTTTGGCTCCCTTTTTTTTCTAAATAAAAAACTTCGATTCTTTTTTTTTGATTATGTTTATTTGAACCTTTAGAATTTTATTGGTCAAGTCAAGAATATTATATCGGTCAAATAGGCACCGTCACAATTGATTGCCATACGGGCTCGTTTTATGGCATTTTTCATCACTTCGGCGAGAACTTCGGGCGACAGATTATCGCACTCGTGTCGATTGTTGACCTTGAGGGCTTCCAGAGTCTCGGGCTTGTTCACGTAAACACGGGACTTCAAAAAACCCCACAAAAAAAGTCTGGAACGCTTAAATCGGGCGATCTTGCGGGCCAGTGCAAATCGCCAAAACGAGAGATGAGGCGATCCGAGAACGCTGCCTTCAGAATATCGGTTGTGGCTCGCGCAGTGGACTTTGTACGGGAACATGCGCAGGTCTTTAACCAAAATTCGCCTTAGGGAAGTCCGGCTGATGGCTAATTGCGTGGCACGGCGTCTGGTCGATGTTTCCGGCGACAGCTCGGCATCCTCGGCAACAGCGGTGATATTCTCGGCAGAACGGGCGCTCCGGGGCCGGCCACTCTTGGCACTTGGACCACACGTCCCATACTCTTCAATGTTGGTGGCCAAACGGCGCAGTGTTTGCGCAGTCGGTGTCAGACGGCCGCGAAATCGGCGACGGAATTCGCGCTGCACACAGACGAATTGTTACGTAAAAAAATAGATACGATTATTTCGCGTTCTTGGGGAGTGTATCGCTCCATGGCTTGTTCACTTGGCATCTGTCAAGCCCACAAATGTCAAAACAGATTTGATATTTGCGGCCATTTGCAAAAAAGAGAGCATCTTCCAATAGGGTGATTTCTTTTGGCCCACCTTGTATGTATTACAACAGGAAAGAAGTACTAATGTAAAGTTTAGGTTTATTTACAATTCAAGTGAAGTGTATGTGATGCGAGACAAAAGAAAAAGACAGTACTTACTAGTTAACACTTATTTATTGAAAATAAAATTATACATACTTTATTTATTTATTTTATACAATTAGGAAAACTTACAGCTAAACAATACTTAAATATAAAGAAAAAAGATAAAGTAAGAAA
Organism: Tinea semifulvella; assembly: GCA_910589645.1. Taxonomy (NCBI): domain Eukaryota; kingdom Metazoa; phylum Arthropoda; class Insecta; order Lepidoptera; family Tineidae; genus Tinea; species Tinea semifulvella. Next base: position 7,557,514 of record OU342604.1, read on the forward strand.
GGGCTAATAACAAGTTTTCACAGAAATAGATATTGAAACATAGATAAAACTAAACACTGAGTAGACTATTACAAAAAGAATGAGATGATATGAGGCAGAATAAGACAAAATAACAATAGAAATAGAATACTTTTACAGATCGGCTTAAGGCATTTGTAAAGTAGTCCTGAGTCAAGCCACGCCGGGCACCGGCTGGGGTAGTACATGATATGTCAGATGTTCTCCAGATGAAAGCATTCTGCATATAATTACTAGATACAAATGGGATGTAAAAGGTAAGTAAAAAATACGCCATTACAGCTTAGTACCAAACACCAAACGGGAAGACAGAGTTGCCAGTTTTAATAAACACAATTTTTTCATTGTTGCCAACACCCCTCCTCAATAAAAAAATACTCCCTAAAGTTACAATACAAAAGAATAGATCAAACCTTCATTGGTAGGTTAAATAAAAACTATCTTGTAATAAAAATAAGATAAAGGTAAGAACTTATTTCAAATTTAGTCCTAACCTAAATTGCACCAATGCAGTGGAAATAAATAGAATATTTATTGGCAATGCATTCGTGCTATTTGTAACACATCTATGACTTACTGTCGTCCGTTATTTATAAAACTAAAATTACTGACTGTTCCTTCTATCTATATACTTGAATTCTGTTTATTTGTAAAAAGCCACCTGGAACTTTTTAAAACTCTTGGGGATAATTGCAATTTTAAAACGCGTTATCCCAGTAGAATAATTATTCCAGCGCATAAAACTCTATAGATATTTAGTAAGCTTCCAGTTACTATATGGAAGCTGCCACTAAAACTGTACAAATTAAGAGTTAAACAAATGCTGGTTAATAAATGTTTTATTCGACAAAAAAATACCTAAACACTAAGCTCGACAAAGTCATGTGACTAAATAAATATTTGTATGCTAGAAATAGCTAAGCATGTGATATGATTACATATAATAATTTACATCCCTGTACCTACCATGTTTATGACAAATAAATTATTGCATTTCTTTAAATTTTAAACTTTATAAATAACATCCTACCTAAAGGTTTGGTCATGATGTCGGCAAGTTTCTCTTTGCTTTCAATATAATTCAAACATACAGCCATCATGAACCTTTTCTCTTACATAATGATGTTTGATGTCAATATGTTTCAAGCGCTTTGTGTCTAAGTTTTCAGCTATTTTAATTGCATCCTGAATATCTTTACAAATAAGCACAGGAATGTTTTGAAACATTTGGACATTTGTCAATAATTTGGATAGCCAAATTGCCTCAGTGAAAGCAGAGCTTAATGGCTCTGTTGAGGATAATGCTGTTACTGTTACGCGCAGTGGAAGCGTGCTGGGCCTATATCCTGATGCGAGACAAAAGAAAAATACAGTATTTACTAGTTAACACTTATTTATTGAAAATAAAATTATACATACGCCATTACAGCTTAGTACCAGTATGGTAGTGTATAAAAGTGATGGGATGAATAAAGTAGAGGAAGATGCGAGGCTTTGAAGTTAGGAGAGCACGATGAATAGATACGGTGGGTCATTAATAGTCGGCGGCGTCCTGGGGGCGATGTCGACGATGAGATTAGTGGTGGCGACTTCGTAGACACCTGAGTTAAGTAGTTTGAAATAGCAATACATCAGCAAATAACAGAAGTGTCAAAGAATGAAAAAAAATGCAAAAGAGATGTAGAGATATAGGCTAGATATGAGGAAGAAATGTTGTGAACAACTGAATCTGAATTATGAAAAAAATTGATATGAAGTATTGTGAAGGCCAAAAGACGAGGAATTAAAGGTATTAATAAAGTATCCCTACTAGGTAGTAGTGAAACGCTATAGGTGTCTAAAATATGTTCTTCAAGCGAAGTGAATGGTAGGAACTGATGTCGATCGTCGGTCGCCAGAGTCTGTTGCTCTCGTTCTTGGACCTCGCGTATTCACCATCAGACCATCACCGTGGCTCTAATTATAAGCATATTTAAACTCTATTATTCCTACTTGCCTTTGCCTGAAGATAATGATGACAAATATAATATCACTTTGATGGGTAGTGAAGGACCCGAAAGACATTAAGATAGACATTGGGTTGTTTCCAAACACTTTATGAGTCCGTAAATTATGTTTTATGTATACCACCTTCCGCAGTAAAGGTCTCCTCAGCGGCCATCTTGTTTTTGATAAAAAATATATGAAATATTCGAATCTGAAAAGAATCTATGATCATATTTTGATATAAAACACTTTCTACTACACAATTTTTTAAATAATAATTTACTAAAAAAATCTAAGTCCTATATACAATTTATCAATTGGTCCACTAGCCAAACCTGTATCGAGGGGTCCCAGATACTAAATTATTATTGTTATTAATAAATTATTTAGCTATTATAATACCTTAATATACGAGTGTATAATACCTTAACACAATGTATACTTTACTAAATTAATTAATTTAATTAAATGGCAAGAGAGAGAACGAGAAAGTGCTCTGGTATGGTGCGTCGACACACTCACCGCCTTGCACATAAAGAGGGGGCCGTAGCGCAAAATAAATGGCGCCGGAACACATTAAAAGATTACATATTTGTGTCGTTTACTGTAGAAACACTAGGCCAATGAAAAAAAAAATAGCTTACCATTACCACTATACATTCATATAAATTAAGGCACATTTTTATACCTCGTACTTTGCTATAAATTACATTTAAAGTAAACTAACATAAATAACACATTTTTGTACAATATTGTTATGTTTAACTTTAAGCGGGTCTCCCAATACAGGTCTAATTAAACTTAAAGGGGCATATATATATATATATATATATATATATATATAATATTTTTTTATGAAATCCAAGTTTTTAAAGACATAACACCGTGTCTTGTCGCGTCAAGAGGGCTGGCTCTTTCTTTCCCCAAAGATATTGCAATTCAGTGGGGAAATGCAGTCAGCATTCTTGCCACCATTCCACGCGGACGGGACTTATATTTGTAACCGTAGTTTTTTTTTCGGAGAATGTTAGGCATAACATGGACAGAGTTTAGAACCTACAAAGGAAGGAACTGGAAATTAGACAAAGCCTTTCCTTAGTTGTACAACACGTGTCGCGGCGTGGACATACTCGTATATCCATTGAGCGTCTGGTAGCTCAGAGAAAAAGTCAATAGCAAGAGGATGCGTGGTAGGTCTCCAATGAGGTGGACTGACTAGGTTAAAGACAAGTATATTCACACTTTTTAAAGATGCAATAAATATTCACAATTCATTTCTCTTCTCATTGTCATTGTAAAGTACATACATACATACATATCTTCACGCCAGATCCCTTGCGGGGTAGGCAGAGACAATTGAGCGCCATTTGACACGATCACGACATACTTCTTTCGCTTCGTCGACATTCATTAACCCCTTCATACATGCCCTTTGGTTACGAAGACTTTTTAATGCACCTTCAGTCAGTGTTTTATTTATTTGATCGTGATATGTGAGTCTCGGTCTGCCAGGGCCTCTTTTACCTACAACTTTCGCATTATATATCTGGTTCGTCAATCTTTCATCGCTCATCCTTTCAACATGCCCGAACCATCGTAGCATGCCTTTCCTTATTTTTGTTCCTATGCTTTCCTTCATACCAACCCTTTTCCGTATTTCGACGTTACGTATGCGGTCCGCCAAAGTGACGCCACATATCCGCCGCAACGACCGCATTTCTACTGCATTAACCCTACTCTCATGCGTATTCTGACGTATCCACGTCTCGCTTCCATACATCAGTGTTGGTACCAACATGGCATTGTGTATGGCGAGCCGAGCTTTGTCACTGACATTTCGACTGCCGATCAGTGACCCCAGGGCACCGTTAACACTATTTCCCGCGTTCACTCTTGTAATGTAGTTGTACAATATAAATATTAGTTTCTGTTTATGTATATACGTTTAAGTAGTTTATGTATGTATTGTATATGTATTATTTATGTAGTGTATGTATTATTATTATGTAGTTTAAGTATTAAAATTATGTATTTATTGATTTAGTTATAAGTACGTTATTTAAATTAACATCGAAATTATTTAAATATTCTTTATTTTATGTTTGTTTTATAAACCTACCATAATTGATACAATGTCCCGAAGGTTGATGGTAAGAGAATGCCAATCGGCATTACATACGCCTTTTGTTAACAAAACAATAAAGTTTTTAAATAAATATAAATAAATAAAATAAAGCAGCAATGGATTACTGACACTTAAGTGACGACCCAACTACTCTGCCAAGAGTGTAGCCACTAAGAACAAGAAGTATTAATTTTATATTTTGTAAGACAACTAGTGTTGCCCAAAGAAGACCAAGACCAAGAGTTTTGGTCTTGGTCTTGCATCAGAATAGATGGTCTTGGCCTGCGGAAGAGTCTCGCAAGACTTCTGCAAGACTCTAACTCTGACTCAATAAATATTTTATTTTCCAATTGAACTAAGGAAATATCTCTTCGCAAACTACTACGAGTATCTCGACAACTACTGGTCTGATTTACTTGAAATTTAAAATAGATATTTATTTAGTTACTGTCTCCGTGGATTTAGACTTTAAGGTACCGGGTTCGATTCCTGGTCGGGACACAAAAATATTTATTAATGTAAATAAAAATACATTTAATTAATATTTAATTTATTCGTGATATTTCTCGAGTTAGGTACGCTGGAGACGAGCTTGCCACTTGTCATGATTGGCCTATAGTAAAGTTGGCTAAATGTGAATCCGCGTAAGCGTGGTTTCTGACTACCCGACTACCCCGAAAGGGAAACGGTCGTGATGATACTTTACTACTAAAAGTAAAATTATTTGCAAAAAAAGCACGACCAAGACTGGGCAACACTAAAGACAACCCTTCACCCATTGTCAAATCTAAAAAGTGGATTACAGTCGGATAACAGATCGGTGAAGCTCGCTTATCTACGTATCTTAGACTAAATAAAAGCGTAATGGCGTCTATAGACCTGAGCCTAAGAATTCTAGTAGCTCTCTAAGTTCGTATAAAAGGTCAGAAAGTGAGGGAAAAGGTCTGTCGGGAAGTTCTTAGGGGTCCTTCGACGCCGGACGTAAACATTACGTATTCCCTAATACCCTCCCAACACCCAACAATACATATTTTAGCAGTGTCTTGACTGTGCGATCTTTGACCTACTTATTCTGACTATTTCTTGTTTACACGACATGTGACTTATCATATTTATTGATTTAAAACTTTATTGCACTTTATACAAGGGCAGACTTAATTCAGCCATTATCTAACTAACCTTAGGGACAATGTGGTGAATGATTCGAGAGTTCCAAATATAGTGGCATCGTCCACAATTCGAACAGCTCGCCTCTGTAGGACATTGAGAGCATCTGTGAGGTACTTGGCGGAACCATTACAAATGTCAGGCTTTTTGACGGTGAATCTCAAAATCGCCTAACGAAACCGCGGACAGCATTAACAACCGGGATCTGCATCCGAAGTACAGATTAATACTAATACTTTTATATATATTTGTCTATTTTCTTTATTCAGGAGACATACAGATCCCATCCCAACCGTCTGCATGTTTCAATTATTATCATCATAATTTATTTATCTTATATGGCACCGATCCAGAGTACAGATCCCGATCGCCAACAAAGCCAATGCGGCGCTAACGATTCCACAGGGGCGTAGTGTAGGATGTGTGTGAGTGGTGTGGTGTTCATCAGCACAATATTAGTTACTTTATTGTTGTCTTTGCAGCCAAGTCACGAATTGCAGTGACTTACAGATAAGTCTGAATCGTGGCTACGGAGTGAAGGCACTCGTTCGCCGCGTTCGTGAGAACAGTATTCCACGCATGATCTTTACTTCTGAGATTCTAAGAGTCCGTTAAACAATCATAACTCGCAATGACTGTAATACCAATTCATTCTGTACCTATTTGTCTAGCTTTGAATCTCATACATATTTATTGTCTCTGCTTTGGTGTGAGTTCTGTTTTCCATATAAGAAGGTCATTAACATTAACTTTTCAATCATCTGATTCGTGTTCTTAATTTTTATTTTATTATATTTAAAATTAAGTCCGCCTTTGTACATAAAGTTTTTAAATAAATAAACTCAGGCCTTAAAAAAGCTGAATGAAATATTGGTGTAGGCAAAAAATTCGTGTATTTTTTTGCAGACTAAAAATACAACGATTTAACTTAACAAAATAGCACTTAGTTACCAAAAATGAAGTACAAAGGTCACGTTAGTTAAAAAGTTGTCCAGCATCAGGGCCCGGAGTTTGTTAGCCGGCCTTGTTAAATATTTACGCTGTCGGGATTCACCGCAAAGTTTCATCCGCAAGTCCGCGTGCAAGTGATGGGCGAAGCGGGCGGGATAGCGATTGATATAAACTAATCTCCTGTAGCCCTATTCTGTTACTTAAGCGCAAGCGTTATCTAATGGAATCCGTTAACTATATATATATCACGCTATTAAAGTTGATATTTGCACGGCCGCTGTCAAGGTCGAGCGCTTATATAGTTGAGAATCGAATATTTTGTAATTATGACGCAATATCCTGTAGCCCTATTATTTTACTTAAGCGCAAACGTTATCTAATGGAATCCGTTAACTATATATATATCACGCTATTAAAGTTGATATTTGCACGGCCGCTGTCAAGGTCGAGCGCTTATATAGTTGAGAATCGAATATTTTGTAATTATGACGCAATATCCTGTAGCCCTATTATTTTACTTAAGCGCAAACGTTATCTAATGGAATCCGTTAACTATATATATATCACGCTATTAAAGTTGATATTTGCACGGCCGCTGTCAAGGTCGAGCGCTTGTCATGGTCGAGCTCTTATATAGTTGAGAATCGAATAATATTTTGTAATTATGACGCTAATATAATCTCTGGGGATCTAAGAAGCACTATGAATGAATCATATTAGGATCCTAATATGAAATTACAAAATGGTCATATACCTTATAAGACAATTTATAATATTAATTCATCCGTTTGACAGTTTGCTATAAATATTTGTAAAATGGCTCACTTAATATTTAGGCTTAAGTGTCAAATAAGAGAATCATAAGAAGTTACTCAAGAGCAACATCTTACAATTCATATTGTTGAATATTATACTTGGGTCTATACGAAAATTTCGTGGAACATAGCGAAGTCAAGCTCTTCGTAAAATGGAGCGGGCATTCGAAATGCCGGACGGCGAGTTTATTGGCCTACATATATAGACTAAATAAAAGTGTGTGTCGCGATCTTATACAGTAGCTAGCCTTACTTCAACCACCCGAGGTGGAATAAGTACAACCTCCAAGGTAAGTCAAAGAACATTATATATTTACATTAGGTACATAACTTTAATGCGATAAGGGTATATTTCGTCATGATCGTAGAACAGTGTCGGATTTAAAAAAATACCCATAATTTTGCATATATATTTATATATAGTTTTATATTGTTTGTGTGGTCTGTAATTTATAGTGCAAATATTAGAAAGGGTTCCAAAATGAAATCTAGAAGGTTTGCACTTATTATGAGACTTAAAAAGTGACAAAAAAACAGTCGAAATGACAGTTGAATGGCCGCCATGAAAATTTTAAATATAGCAGATCCGTCACTGTTCTACGATCATGACGATTTGGTGCGTATAAATAAAAACTTTTATTTTTAAAGTGTTGAACCTAAAAAAAAACACTTAAAAGTTTAGATTCAATATATGCATCCAAATGTTTTTTTTTTAAGTGTCTTTTGTGACTTAGCTCTAAAATTCAGTTAAATGCACTGACATTGGAGATGGATAAAATGGATAAGATGGATAAAATATAGACAAGTACTATTCATGAAACTCGTATTGTGAGACCCGCACCGCTTATCGCTACCGCTTGTATTTAACTTCCTTCCCAAGTAATGGATGTTAATGCAAGGGTATCCTGTCCGAATATTTATTCACTTTTAGGTTCGTGGCGAAACTTTCGAATTAGGTTGCCTTTCACACGTACCATTGTTATGCCTGGTTATGGTAAGTAGATATAATCTGGGATACTAATTAAATCACTTTAATGGACATGTAGGGTCGTTGTTAATGCTTAAGTTTACTGTCAATTTATTAGGTACTGTAACTCCGTAACCTACATGTACCTGTCACAGTACCTACTCGTATTCTTCTTCTTAAGCTAGCTTCCCACGGACCGTGATTCTGCGGATCATCACGCACGGCCGACGGCCACGGACGGCAACGCACACAGACAGAGCTCTTCCAACGGTGCGTGTCGGTCTGTGTAAATCTTTTGATAGCTTCCTTTCAAAATGCAAAGTGAAAGATAACGTATCGTCGCTGCAGCTGCGGCTGTGGTATTAATTAACAATTACCAAATTATGCGATCTAGTAAAAGTAAAAAGAAACCACGTCGCTGGTGGATCAGCATACAACAAAAGTCGTTTAAAGTGTACCTAAAATATCTAATTTTATTTTCTGTTTTGATCACGGTAGAAAATTAACGAATGACATAAACTATTCCCTGTCCTGTAATACTACCGGTGGGATCATGGGGAATGATTCCGAAAAACTTATCAAAGTATCGCACCGCACGAAGTTACCGCCTCGCGACGGATACCGGCGCACCGCCACAGACGTGTCTGTGCTACTACGGACGAGACCCTACCCACGGTGTGTCGTGCGAGCTGGTCCGCGTCCGTCCGCGATATCACGGACTGTGGGAAGCTAGCTTTAGTCGCTACACTCTTGGCAGAGTAGTCGTGATCACCATTTGAGTGCTAGTGGCACGCTTAACAAGCCGTCGCCACTCTTCTCTCACCGCAGCTTTCTTAGTGCACTTATGTAGGGGATGATCCATTGCAACCTTCACCTGATCAGTCCATCTCATCGGAGACCTACCACGCATCATCTTTGTGGAGAAATAAAGGACATATAATATATATAATAAAAGGTCAACACTAATTAGGACATTTTTAGAAAGTTACATATTGACGCTCCGTCTCTATGACAACTTTTATTTATTCATTTATTTATAAACTCTTTATTGCACAAAAAACTTAAAAGTAATGTACAAGGGCGAACTTAATGCCTAAAGGCATTTTATAACAGCTAACCTTTGGGAGTGTGGTAGAGGATTTGCGGGGTGCATTATTATAAATATACAATTTACATACAACACATAATAATCGTTACATACTACTACTTAAATACATATATATATATACACAAATACGAAACTAGGTAAGTATATAGTAGTGTTTACTCACAATAAAAATAGTATGATAGATATAGGTACTAAGAAGATCTATGTTGTTTGTTTAGAATGTGAGCGATAAGTAGATTTTTAAATATATTAATAGACGGCGCCCGTCTGATAACCAGAGGAAGTTTGTTCCACACTCGAGCAGCGGAAACTGTAAAAGAATCTGAATATCTGCTGGAAGAATGGGTAGGGATTTTGAGCTGATTGTTATTAGCAGAGCGAAGATGAAGATTATGACTGTCTCCAAGGAACTGGAAACGAGTCTTAAGGTATAAAGGAGTTTGTGGATTGTAAAGAATGCCGTAAAGTGAAGTCAAGAGATGTGCAGATCTGCGGATGCGGATATTGAGCCACTTTAATTGAATACGATATTGGGATACATGGTCATACTTACGCAAGCCGAACACGAAACGGATGCATAAGTTGAGCAGACGATCGAGTTTATTCAGTAGCTCTTCAGTGACATCAGGATAACACACATCTGCATAGTCAATAATAAACCTTCTGTAAGATTTGAATATAAAATATGGTAATTCATCTACTTGTTCCACAACACTCTTGCCATCGACTTTACCCTGGACTACCATATAACATATTTGTGCCGTTTGCTGTAGAAACTCTGGGCCCATGGAGTCCTATCGCAAAAAAGTTTTAAAAAGACAACATCGTGTCTTGTCCTCTTCCTTCCGTGACAAGAAGGATGGCTCTTTCTTCGCCCAAAGAATCAGCGTTCTTGCCACCATTCCACGCGGACGGGACTTATATTCCTATCCTTAGTATTAATATTAATTTTATTTTGTAAATAGTTTTTTCATAGAAATAACTTTTAAGATATACCTACAGAAATTGCTAAAGGATGATTGCGTGATTATTTTAGCTAAGTTTGAAAGTTATAATCTATCATTCTCGTATATATCACCGTATATTCATAGAAAGAAAGCAATACACGCAAATGCTTCATTTTGCTTCATACAATTTGACAATACAAAAACATACCTAGCTAGACCTTCTAGGTATTCTGACCTTTATTGTTACGTGTTAAGGTTTACTTTTGAAGCTAAATAGCTGTAGGTTATAAGAATTATTGACATCAAAGGTCACGCAAACCTTTAGCAAAGACGAATTATTTCAGGTTTGTTACGTTTCGTATTGCTAAATGGTGCCTATACTGCGCATGAATCATGCCAAAATTATAAATAAGGTACCTCTACACGCAGATTCATGTTCGACGAGCAAATTTTATAGAACATGCTCGGCGTTGCGTCTACACGTTAATACATACGGCAGCTGCTTATTTTCCGTACTGTACCCGCGCGCTGTACACCAATATTGGGTATTGTCAACACTAAAATAATATAAAACAAAAACATGAAAAAAATATAAACAATCATAAGTTAGGTAATCATGGTTGGACCGTAACAGGTAAACAATCCAGATTTCTGTGTGTTATAATAGCATTATTGTCATAAGCAAGGTAATTGTAACTTAATAACTACTTAATATAAGATCGTGGCTGTAAATAGGCCGTGTCAACTAAATATAAATTCGTGGCTGTAAAAGGACCGAGTCAGCTTACAATCTAACAATAATAATAAATATCAAATCTTAATACTAGTTCGATGCTGTATACGGGCCGTGTCACCTTACAATGTAAGTACATTGAGTTAATGAATGAATTAACTCTATTATGTTCAAACCAGATACAACAATTTAGTTCTCTTTATCAACTACTAGGCGGCACCATTTTCCAGTGTTACTACATTTAGTATTGAGAATAAACCGAAAAACGCCTTATAACTTCCTACGATACCCGCGTGTATCTTACTCGTTTTATGGCTTATGTATATTTTCAGGCGTTTTAGGACAATCCCTATCTTCTAGCGTTCCTGTGGGACGAGGTCGCGATGCTGGGATACATTTCTTATTCCACAGACAATCTAGGCTTTGTTACCAATACGTTATTATGAAAATTTTATGTAAATCGAGCTTAAATAATTATAAATTTAATGGTTAACACATATATATAACCCGCGCGCCATGCGTAGGCGGGAGGAAACTGCCAAAAGGGACGGATATTTGGACGGCATGCTAAAGCATCGAAAAAATAATAATAATTATTATTAAAGATTTAAACTGCAAGTTAATATACGAGTTTTGTGTCTAATCCTTGGAATTTATCGAAGTTATCGCCAGAGAACGAAGAGGAGAAAATCTGGTAAAAATATGAACCGCGTGTTCTGACTAATTTGTCGAGACCCTTATGTTGGGCGCACTACATGCACTACAATTTGCATATTGGCATTAACGAACCCCCAACGTCTTCGGAGCCTACCCTGCAACCAGAATAACAAAGGTACCCGACGAGTAGAACGCCTAGAAAGATCCAGAACAGTAAGTACTTACAACCTATGGTTTCAATTTTGTTGGCCAACTGATTAAGCTCGTTTTGAGTTAGGGTTAGATTTATTATTATTAAGTAGATCATTACAGCCCCTAGAACACAGCGTCCTAGACATCCACTGCTGGAGATGGGCCTTCCAGAACATATATCTGGAGAATTTGGCCTACACTCGCCACGCCGCGCTGGCCAGACGGCTTGACGAGGATATGATGTTAATTTTTAATGACAATTTATTAACAATTCCACAAGTTGGTATTAGTGGAACCGGGACCGACGGTTTAACGTGCTCTCCGAGGCACGGGAACGTTGGTGTTGTAAATCTATGACAAATGTACGTAAGAAAAGTGCATTTCTCATTGGTACATGCCGGGTGGGTTTGAACCGACCTTTGTAGGATTTAAGGAACCGAGCCACCACCGCGCCAAATTATTATTAAGTAGATAACTAGTTTTATTTGGAATATTTTAATTTACCTTCCTATTTATAACGACAATATTTTTCTCACGATTTTTTTATTTTTAAAAATTATATCCTCAATATCTATTTTGTTTTAATAATCCATAACAATTATCTAAAGGGGTCCTCCCTTAGAAAGCAATGGTTACAAAAACCTTACCGTCTGAGTATCCGATATTTTTAATACTTTTTTTTTTTTTTTTTTTTCATTTTGGAAAACCAACAGTTGACTAATTAAAACGCTTATTACACTATGAACAAGAGGCGGGCTTAACGCCGCTAGGCATTCTCTAGCAACCAACCATTGGTACAATGAAACCGTTTGTGCCGGTTCAAACCCACCCGGCATGTACCAATAAGAAATACACTTTGCTTACGTATATTTGTTATAGATTTACAACACCACCATTCCCGTGCCTCGGAGAGCACGTTAATCCATCGGTCCCGGTTCCACTAATGCCAACTTTTGGAATCATTAATAAATTGTCATAAAAAAATTGCATCAAATCCTCGCCAAGGCGAGTGTATACCAAATTCTCCAGTTCTGCAAGACCCATCTCCAGCAGTGGAGGTCTAGGACGCTGTGTTCTAGGGGCTGTAATGAATGTACACATTACTATATATACAACATACTATAACTATATTAAATACAGGACATATGATACTTTGTTAACACTCTAACCAAAAGTCTTTTTAAATACGACACTATACGAATCTTTAACATTTGCTTGTTTTAAGATTCCACCCCCTGGGCAGGTACTCTGTTTGCTTCCTCTCATAACAATGACCCTTGATAGGTACTGCATGCTGACGTTTCGTGTCTCTTTGACCGCATCGTCACGCCTTTGTGTGACATCCGACAGATTTGGACAGAATATTAACAACGATATCTATAGAGCTCAGACTATGTTTATAATGACATTTATTTCGTCAAGTTAGGCGTGACATTTAAATAAAACAACAAGAAATTAAGTAATAGGAGTTAAGTATATTGTTAAAAATAAAGTCGTAAGTATTGTTTCAAGCGGTGTTATTTTTACATAAATATCACCCACATGGCAAGCTTACAATATTAGTTCTCCTTGAAAGTAAAATTTGGCATTTGACATCATTGCAAATGGCACATACTTTCAACGAGAGCAACAAATAGGTCGTAGGCGGACTGATGGTGGTAATTTTTTCGTGCCAATAAACCCAGTAAATTGTATCCACATGTTTCGGGATCAGGCTCGAATTGCCGTCATGTCCAGTCAAGCCGGCATACTGTTAGGGACTAATGTCAGTCATGAGTGTCTGATTCTAGTTGCTAATAGATGACAAAAGACTCGGCGGTATGACCGTTGGGCCGTGGAAACTTGGGCGGTCTCTAGTGTGGGATGCGACATGTGTAGACACATCCAGGCAACCATATCAAGCTGCGCAAATACGCCAACCTAACCAAGAAGTTGTGCTGGCTAGTAATTCTGCCAACTTATTAGCCTCGCTATACAGAGGAGAAATGCTGTCAATCTTCTTGGGACTATCTCTGATGAGTCGTCTCTTAAGGACATTTATAATTTATAGTTTTTTTTATTAGGTTTACTTTTATTGTTATTTAATTTTCGTAGTTTGTAATTATTATTTTATGTAGTATCATCACGACCGTTTTCCCTTTCGGGGTGGTGAGAAACCACGCTTATCAATAAGCGGATTCACATTTAGCCAACTTTACTATGGGCCAATCATGACAAGTGGCAAGCTCGTCGATGTCTCCAGCGTATTGATTATTTTATATTTCTTAAATATTAATGTTATCGATTACAATAAAATATAAGTAGATAATAATTGAAACAGTTTAAAAGGCTTAAATCGAAGTCCAACATAATTCTAGGAATGCCGTATAGATGTAAGCACTAATTCTCATCAGCATATCTTCAAAGGAGGTTCGGTTCATCCATTACTGCTTGCTTGGAATAGTTAGAAACCTCTATTGCATATGGTTTTCAGTTTTCAGTTTAAATAAGGCTCCCTTATAAACTATTTTATACAAGTATATAATAGATAGATTGTAGACCGTGCCAACGATAACTGGCCAGAAATTAAAGAAATAGCAAAATGCGATGTTGTCCAATTTATCTGGGAGCATTGATGTCGAATGGCGGTGGATGCGAGGAGGAAGTTAAGCGTCGTATGGCAGTCTCGAGGTCTGCTATGGAGAAGCTAAAGAAAATATGGAGGAACCGAAACATTACGAAAGCTACTAAAATCCGGCTGGTCAGAGCTCATTGTTCCCCATTTTCCTGTACGCTGCAGAGACGTGGACCCTGCGCGAAACTGAAATAAAACGGATTAATGCTCTAGAAATGTGGTGTTGGCGGAGAATGTTGGACATATCGTGGACGGAGTTCCGAACCAACAAATCCATCTTGGAGGAACTAGAGATAGGACAGCGGCTTTCCTCAATTGTCCAATCACGCATTCTCACTTTCTTTGGACACGTGTCGCGGCGTGTAGATACATCCATTGAGCGCCTTGTAGTTCAGGGAAAAGTCGATGGCTAGAGAATGCGTGGTAGGTCTCCGATAAGATGAACTGACCAGGTTAAAGCAGCAATGGATCACCCCCTGGTGCTCCAGGAAGGCTGCAGTTCGAGATGAGTGGCGACGGCTTGTTAAGCGTGCCACTGACACTCAAGTGACGACCACGACCACTCTGCCAAGAGTATAGCGACTAAGAAGAATATAATACATACCTGCCTAATTTATATAAGAACATATTAGTATGGTTTAGGAAGTATTTATTCATAATATATGTATGTATTTTTTTTAATCCTTTTTTTTTTTCATTTTCGACAGCCAATAAAACACAGAGTTCTAGACCTCCACTGCTGGAGATGGGCCTTCCAGAACATATATCTGGAGAATTTGGCCTACACTAACCAAGCTGGCCAGACGGGTTTGCAAGGATCTGATGTAAATTTTTAATGACAATTTATTAACGATTCCACAAGTTGGTATTAGTGGAACCGGGACCGACGCGACGGCTTAACGTGCTCTCCGAGGCACGGGAACGGTGGTGTTGTAAATCAATGACAAATGTATGTAAGAAAAGTGTATTTCTCATTGGTACATGGCGGGGGAGTTTAAACCATTTTCTTTAGTGATCAGCTAATTAAATAATAAGTAATTTAAAAAATGACCTGTTTGTTTTAATTTAATATTTTTTTCCTTCTTTTCTGCCTCCGTGGTCTAGCGGTTAAGTCCGTGGATTTAGACTCTAAGGTACCGGGTTCGATTCCTGGTCGGGACACAAAAATATTTATTCATGTAAATAAATACATTTAATTTATTTGTGATATTTTATTTTCGAGTTTGGTACGCTGGAGACATCGACGAGCTTGCCACTTGTCATGATTGGCCTATAGTAAATAAGTATAGGTATATAGTATATAGTATATAAGCGTGGTTTCTGACCACCCCAAAAGGGAAAAGGTCGTGATGATACTTTTTAATCTAATATTTTTTTCTACCTTGAGACAGTGATAAGCATAAAAAAAAAACAAAAGAACAATTGAAAAATACAATTATTTATAAGATCAAAATTGATAGATATTTTACTTAGATTGCAGGCATTGACATATGCTAATGACGTCATCATTTTAGCACAACATGTGACTCTACAGCCACCAATTTTTTTTTTAAACACTTTAGTATACTTACTACTATAACTAACTACATAAATAAAATTAAATACATTTAAATATATAATTTAATTAAATAGTCAATTGGTCAAAATTTATGTATGAAATATTTACAAAGCACTAATTATACGATTAAGTTATTTATTATGATCAGGTACTTTATTATAGATAAAACACTGGATTTTAAATCGGCGGCATCGAAACTATGTAATTATTAACGTAAAAAAAAGTTTTTGTCAATTGTCGTTATGCTAGGGTAAAATAAATAAAATTAATTACAGATTATGAAAACACAATATATTAACTATCAAATAAAAAGAAATAATTATGGCACGAGAACATTTTTTTGGGCCCATTTCTCTAAAAAAAAACGTTTTTTTTCATTATTATACAATGTACACATCTACATCTTTGAAATCGTGAATAAACATGCTGTATTCATGATTTATTCATGAACAGATTTACTCAGGAAATGTCGGAAATACACCATATCTACTTAAAAACAAAATTCGAGGATCACAAAACATATGTTAAATATTTATTAAAAAAAAAAACAACAGAAATATTAACATTGCGAAAGAACGTAATGAGAGTGTATATTTTGGCTGTATTGGATTAAACCAGGATGTCTTGCAATAGGTGGTAGGTGGATAAATAATAGGTGGTAGGTAGTCTGCCAGGGATATATCCACCGTTCGTGCTGATAAACCCAGTAAAGTGTATCCACATGTGTCGGGATTACCCTCGAATTGCCGTCATGGCCAGTCAATGGCTAATCAATGACATTGGCTTCATTCATTGATTAGCAGACATGTATTTTTTTTAAAACTTTATCTGTCAAGTTACTGGTTTTGCTAGTAGAAGATATTTATTTATTTTTATTTATTTAAAACTTTATTTGCACAAAATATACAAAGCCGTGACATAATGTTGCTTGACGCTCTCTGCCTGTCAGACCTTCGGGACAACGAGAACATTTATGTGACTACAACATATCGATTAAAAATATATATGTAGATTAAAAATATTGGTGTATAGAATATTAATTACTTATTAATTATGTTATTACATACAAATACATATATTTAGGTACTACATGATAACCAATGATAATTTAATTATGAATCCAGAAACTGTAAACATTTGTAACAGTAAAGTAAATTAATCTTTTAAGTATGGCCATAAAATAACGTCACAAATATTTTGTATGAAAATCTTACATTTGATCTCATTACATTGGTTACCCCTCGATATTTGCTCACGCGTGGAATATCGGCAAATGTAAATGTTAGGAATTATGTGTAAAGGAAAATCGTTTTTACGATTCCTTTCCTTCCTACTTCCACTTACATGTGTCTCATTCTCATCACAAAGTAAAAATCCTAACATTATCTTAATATATAAATCAAAGTCGGGTTAGTTATAGGTACCATTTATAACTCAATCAATGGGGTGTATCAGGCAAAGCTTTTTGTAGATGTCGCTAGCGGCACTGGTACCTTGTTTAGACCTTATGATTGATAATTTTTGAAATTTATTTGTAGTTTTACATTTTTATAACAGAAGAATGATTTTAACTTAACGTTACCTATCTTAAAAGACGAATTAAGTAAGCGAACACCGTCCTTAAAATAAAAAAGGTTGAATTAATAGAACGGCAATTTTGAGATAACCATATCTTTGCTTTCGCCTGGAAATCTCGATTTGTACACTTAAAAGCTGCTCACTTCTGCATAATATCACGAAAATAATAAATTTCGTAATAAAAATACAAGTTTTCTATGCAACTGACAGTTATATTAGGTACCATCTATCATGCGCCATCTATCGTGATAAAAAGTTAGTGACACACCCCATTACAAATTAACGATTGATAAATTGGTAATTTAGATCGTTAATTGACATGGCTCTTACAGCCAATTAAATTAGGCGTATGGAATAGTACATAAATAAAAATAAATATCGCTGGTTCGTAGATTTCACTAGCTGTGGATAAGATCTAGGTACTTACGGATATTTAGGGATTCACAGAGGACTAGATTTGAACAGTTTTTACACTTATTTCTTGTTTTAACTAATTTAAATTGATAAAATAACGAGAGCGCGCTAATTCTTCATAATTTTTGAACTGTCACTTTTTTTGTTCCGGGCAAACCGTTAGATGGCGTTGCCGCGTTATCGTGGTTTTGGTTGGATTGGATAAAGAAAAATGGATAGGACTTAGCTAGTTTCCCAACAGTAGGATTGCGATAATAACAAAGTATGTAAAGTTTACACACCCTCTTACACACACTCACACACTTACATCATAAACAAAAAGAGGATCTCAACCACACAATTTTTAATTTATTTTTCTTTTTGTGTACATTTCGTTTCTTTTATTATTTTGCAATTAAAAGTAATAATATATTTAAAAGGGTGTCTGGGCGTTGACTGCCGACGGACAGACCTATACATATATGCTTAGTTCGGCTGCAAATGTCTGTTTTTTTGTGCATGCATAATGAAATATGTTATTGTTTTCATATCGTGTAACTTTTTTACTGAATAAAGATAATAGTATTATTATTATAGCTACGAAGTTATTTATTTATTTATTACCATGAAAATGTGCTCCAATAAAGTATAGCACAATGTTTTTACTTTTCACATCCGTTGATGCGAACACATCAAAATTCTCATCGGACTGCACGATTTTGTTTACTTCTTGTTGCCCAAAACTCTCTAACTGCGCACTATGTATAGGTTACAATATACAACACTATTAAATCCAAGTAGAGCTGTGGAAAGATAAGTAGCTTCCCTTTTATAAAAGGTATCTCTTGTAATGAAATGTGACCCAGTTGAGGTTGTCGCCTCGACCTTACATTTTTCCCGCATTTTTTTGTTTCAACACTTAAGTGCGCGGTTTTCTGAGTCGGGTAGCCGTGTTGTGTTATACTTTGCGTTATAGTTTTATTTACTATGAAGGTAATAAAAATACTTACGCATATATACAATCATACTACGTGATTTTACAAGTTCAAACTCAACAAAACCGGTTATAACCGAATATAACCTGTTGATTAGGTTATAATGATGCAGTTTTCGTTTTAAAAAAAAGGCTCCGAGACTCTTTTAAACATTTTCTTTAACTATTTCTTTTAGTTACGAATTAGGCCTTAAATTCAATTCAATTTAATTCAAATATTTTTATATCAGATATAATATATATTCTTATATTTTACTTATTAATATTACTTTACAATATATATTTATTATTATATAATTATTTATTATTATCTTCCTAACTATCTATAAATAAACTTAACCTAACTTTCCACCAGTACTGCAGTCGAGTGTTGCGCAATAGCCCCCCCGCCCCCCCCATACACACACACTGCCTGCAACCAGCCTCAGAATGCTATTGGGCCACACTTGAAAACATTACCTTGTAGACGAGTAAACGTACGTATGATAAACAAATAAATAAAAAAAACACGAAATTGACTACAGTGTTATCTGCAATGCATACGGATGCATTGCAGATAACACTGTAACATTGGACCACGGGGTCCAAAGGCTTGACTGTAGATTTAGTCGCGGTGGTGCTGGTTTCCATGAGCATTCCAAAGTCAAAGTCAAAATATCTTTATTCACGTAAACCTATTACAGGCATTTATGAAACGTCATTAATTTAATTATTTTGAATGTTTCTATTCCTGCTAGTAGAAGACTAAGCAGCAGAGTGGTCCAATAAGTAAGCTGTTAGCAGAAGACCAGCAGCTTAGCAGACCTGTTAATGTTTAATCTGACTGAGAAAGGAATCTGCAAGGAAAACTCAGCTATATTAGATATACAAAATAAAAGATTTACAGAACTACACCACAACGATCAATTAATAACCTTTTAAATTTAGTTATCAGTACATATGAGATTACAATACCTGGTACAGCAGTAACCCACCAGGCAAGTCAGAATTAAAATAAAACTAATAAAATACATGCCCATGTGCAACCCGAATGTCGACAAAACAAATTCCAGATGGAAGATTTCAGAAATGTGTTCAGGATTAAATGACATTTTCCATGGCTAGGCCATGAAGGTTTGCAATAGAGTTGTGTCGTTATGGGTTTAAATAAACAAAAAACGTAACTGTTATCTATTTTCTAATAGTATCACCACGACGAAAGAACTGATAAATGCACGAGCAGATGTGGGCATCGACCACAGACTGCAGACAGTCCAGGGAGGCCCTTCCCAAACCAGACAGGCGCCTCACACGACATCTCCTGCGCCTTAACTGAGCCAGACTTCGAATAGTGGTGGGGGTCCTAATGGGACACTGTGCCTTTAACAAACATCTCCATATTCTGAACATTACAGATAGCCCACTGTGTAGAGGATGCATGGCGGAGGAGGAGACGGCCGCGCATGTGCCCATGATGTGCGACAGTGTGGCTGCGCCTAGACTAAGGTTCCTCCAGACTGCGAGGACTCTTCCGGAAGGCTCCTGGAGGAGATCAGATGGCTCCGCTGAAAGAGTAAAGGTCACGCACAATGGTCCAATGGAGACTAAGTGCGGAAAAGCCACCGTAATCACAATCACACAATCACAGTATCACCACGGCCGTTTCCCTTCCGGGGTGGTCAGAAACCACACTTATAAAGAAGCGGATTCGCATTTAGCCAACTTTACTCTAGGCCAATCATGACAAGCCAAGAAGAGCAAGCTCGTCAATGTCTCTAGCGTACCAAACTCGAGAAATATCACAAATAAATTAAATAATAATTAAATTTTAATAATTTAAATTAATAAATACTTATTTTTGTTTCTCGACCAGGAATCAAACCCGGTAGCCCCGAGTCTAAATCTACGGAATTAACCGCTAGACCACGTAGGCAGTTCTTTTTATTTTCTAATAAACGTTGTGAAAACTATCTAATTATAACAACTACTCTAAGTTGCGAGATCACTACTTATTGCCATGAAGCTATTTCAAGGAGGGTGTTATATAAAGTAAATTTATTAAACGAGTTTTATTTCATCAGTATCATCACGACCGTTTCCCTTCCGGGGTGGTCTGAAACCACGCTTATACATAAGCGGATTCACTTTTAGCCAACTTTACTATAGGCCAATCCTGACAAGTGGCAAGCTCGTCGATGTCTCCAGCGTACCAAACTCGAGAAATAACACAATTAAATGTATTTATTTACATTAATATATTTGTGTCACAACCAGGAATCGAACCCGGTACCTCCGAGTCTATATCCACGGACATAACTGCTAGACCACGGTAGCAGTTTTATTTCGCTAGAAATATCGTTGTAAAGTTTATTCTATTTCATTGAACGAGCAATCGTTGTGGACTTCAATAGATAGTTTAGTAACTATTTATGGTACATAGTTGTTGCCTAATACGAAAAAGGGAATTAAATAAATCATTGGACATATACCTATTAGAAATATTATTATTCATTTAATTTGATTTTGACCTTTATATTATTTTGATTTTTGACATTAATTAGCTACTGACAATTACTTTTTTTTTTTTTATATAATAAATTCTCACAACGAAACAAATGTATGTTTAAGTGTATATTCAATGCATTGCACTGATAAATTGTGATTGGGGGTCGGTTTCAAAATCACCTCCTTTTCTCATACTGCAATATGATTAAGAAACCACCTCCTAACCTTACCATTGGAATGGTTGTAAAAATAGCAAGCTGTATGCTCAAATTTTTGAGATGAAGTCCAGATCTTAGTTAGTTGTATGTATCTGTTTATATTTTGGTATGACTGCATCTTGTTATGAGCATCTAATAAATAAATACATAGTGCTCATCTAGAAACCTAAATCGCATAAAAATACCTATTTTCTGGGGAAAAATATATAAAGAAAGGTGAGTTGAGTACGTGAATTGACCCTCAAGATTTTGTCTTCAAAGATCAAATATTTGAACTCGTTCTTGTAAGTGTTTTACCAGTCAGTACGTCAATAGGCCTAAGGGTAGGAAAGGGGTCACTGACCTGGAGGACGATTCTGAATTCATTCAAGATGATATTAAATTCAACATACAAAATTGTTTACAATATCATCTCGAACTAATTGAGAATCGCCCTTCAGGACACAATTTTACAATCCAGCTATATTCTACAATAATGTGGATGTCAAAATAGTTTTATTCGATGTAAATTAATATAAATCAAAAACTACCTAAGTAATAAAAATAAACTAAACTATAAATAAAAAAATGATCTCTAGAGACGTCCCATCCGAGATAGTCTCAAGGAGACTGGCAACATTTTCCCCTCTGTATATAGAGGCTAATACGTTGGCAGAAATAATTGCCAGCCTTTCCTGTCTACAGACCTTTCCGTCAGCCGCTTTGACAACTCCTTGGCCAGGCACATTGCTATAGGTCCCCATGGGCCCATCGTCTCGACCCCAAACGGCGCAAATTCGTAACCGGTACCAAGGTTGGCGTATTTACGCAACTTGAGGTTCTCAGTAGAAGACGCCGCATTTCTTGCGCCTGGCGAGGTTGCCTGGATGTGAGATGGAGGTAATGTATCGTTACACACTGCCAAATCTCCACGGCTTCACAGTCATTTCGTTGGGTCTCTTGCCATCGCTCCGCACATTCTCTGAGGGTTATAAGATTGCGGGTACACCAGCAGTGACACGAACCCTTCGGATGATGTCGTTGAGAGCCGCGTCACGAGGAAAGCTTGATTACTAATCATCAATAAGTGATATTTTAATGCGTTACCGATTACTCATAACTAGAGACCGGATTATATGCATTTGCATATTTTAGCCATTTTCAGCGGTAATAGCATATTTTACCTAAGATCTAATTATGATGCATATTTTCGGTACATTTACAATATTTTTCACTCACCCTGCGTTCCGAAATGCGACCAAATTTAATATAATAACATAAACAAAATATAAGGGCTATTGAGTAATAATTGTGACTTTTTACTGCATTTCGGAACGCAGTCAGTCCACAGTCAATAAGTTGCCAGACCGAATAATAAATGTTGACTTTAAATCTCAATAAAACATATATTTATTCGAAGTAGATAAAAATATTAAAATAAAATAGGTTAAAAAACTAATTATAAATAAAACAAAAAAAAATACATATGAAATTAAAACTATTCTACAAAATAAACCAGGATATCACCAGGGAAGGTACCTAAAACGCTCGCCGCATTTGTCATTGAATTATAATCGAAATATTCTATTTTAAGTAGTTATGGCATTTGGGATCGCCACACTCTTGAAAAATTCGTTTACCCAGCTCTTTTATTAATTCAAATCTAAATTGAAAAACTTTTTCATTGACAAGACATATTATAGTACAAATGAATACTTAAATGACATCTTATAAATCTTGTGACATGTCTATTCCCTTATATATATACTTATATATTTTTATAAAAATGTTTATATAACTTAAGATTATATAATATTATAAAAAAGCGGAGCACAGTGGTGCACATTTATTAATTAGTCAAACAATATATACGAGGTGTTACAATTAAGTAATGAGACTGATTATATTGCCGCGATTGTGGTAACCCTGCGACCTTGAAATTCCCTTTCCCTTCTCTCGGCATAACCGTCGCAGAAGACTGTTTGGAACAAGTGGAAAACGATCCCACGCTGCTTGATCGAGTTATTACAGGCGATGAGAGCTGTTTTTTTCAATACGACCCGGAAACCAAACGCCAAAGCTCACAATGGTTGTCTCCGCACACCCCCCGCCCGAAAAAAGCTCGCATGAGCAAGTCGAAGGTGAAAACGATGATGATTGCCTTTTTTGATAGCCGTGGAATCGTTCACAAAGAATTTGTTCCACCGGGGCAAACCGTAAATCAAGTCTACTATCGCCAAGTACTCGAAAGATTGCGAAAACGAGTCAACAGGGTGCGCTCAGACATCGCTCGTAACTGGATCCTTCATCACGACAACGCGCCGTGCCACACCGCCCTCAGCGTGTCCCAGTATTTGGCCTCTAAAGGGATCGCCGTGTTGCAACAACCGCTTTATTCGCTCGATATGTCACCCTTTTGTTCCCTAGCACAAAATCAGTGGTCAAAGGAACCCATTTTGAGTCGATTGAGGACATCCAGGCGGCCGTGACGAGGGTACTCGCGGACATCCCAGTCGAAGGGTTCCAGAAATGTTTCGAAGCATGGTAAACGCGCTGGAATCGTTGTATAGCCGCCCAAGGGGACTCCTTTGAAGGGGATGGCAGAGTTGTAGAATAATTTTGAGTTATACGGTTTTTATGGAATCAGTCTCATTACTTAATTGTCACACCGCGTATATACCTGTGTCTCAAGGAAATAAAGAATTTTGTATTTGAACTAATAATATATCTTGTTATATACCGAGTTTTTAGAACATTAATACATGATTAAGCATTATTATAATATTTAAAAAT
Source organism: Tinea semifulvella (assembly GCA_910589645.1). Taxonomy (NCBI): domain Eukaryota; kingdom Metazoa; phylum Arthropoda; class Insecta; order Lepidoptera; family Tineidae; genus Tinea; species Tinea semifulvella. Next base: position 7,581,791 of record OU342604.1, read on the forward strand.
GAAAATTTAAAAAACAGTTTTATGTAAACATACAGAAGTCGGTTCATTTATTAAAATCCTTAAGCTTTTAAAATAGTTTTACCATTACAAAAAATAAGGTAGGCATCTTTTCAGCAGAGTTTCAACAAGCTAATGAGGTATAATAAGTTACTTTAGAAAATTGCATATAACAAACAATGATCTTGAAGTTATAGATATAGCAGGTTATAACAAAAGAGGGAGAACTAATTAGTTCTTAAAAACATGAAGCTTCATTGTCTCGCAGTATAATGTGAAAGCTCGCAGGGTCCAATTTAATTCAATACATTTGTTTTGCAAGTAAGCACAGGACAAGACAAGACAATTTTTACAATATTGATCTAAGAACATATAATGATATCATAATAATATGATATCGTTTGGGAAGAGTTAAAATAACAAAAAAAATACGGCTAAAATTATAGCTTCTGTAAATAGACATTGCTATCATATACGAATAAACTAACAAATACACATTTATGATAATCAAATGTCACTTGAGATTATCCTGTATGTATTATATATATATTTATATTACATAAAACATGTACAACATAGTGTGCGTTAGTATAATCATTAATATAAGGGATTTTAAAATTTTAAAGGTCATTCAAAATTATCTCCATTGGCCTCAATGCTAACATTTAAATGTTGTGGCCAGTATAGATTAAAACAAACATTTTCCCCATATGAAAATTCGTCACTGCTAATCTTATGGAATATTATAGAGACTCAAAATTATCCTGGCGTTTAGAGCATGCTATATTCTCTAAAATTTACCATAATTCATAATTAAGTGGATTGAAATCAGGACTCGATGACGGCCAGCTTTTAGCCCTGATTAAATCAGAAACGTTCATTTCAAGCTACGCTTATGTAGATCGAGCTTTATGACTAAGTCTTGATAGGATATATATATGTATATATGTGTTTATAATACTTGCATGTAGTCTATGTAATTTCTTTGTATGTAGGGTATTTATAAATTAGACTAATATTATTGGATTGTTGCACCCTGCCCATAATCTCTCACCATCCCAACGGTTAGTTGTCAGAGAATGCCTAACAGGCATTAAACTCGCCTATGTACCTAATTTTAAGTTTTGGTGCAATAAAGAATTAAAAATAAGTAAAATAAAATAAAATAGGAGGACCATTGTTAGTTATGGAGTCATGTTGTTAAGAGGCTCAACCACCTACTAAAGAATCGTATGTTAGTGTACCTGGGACGATGTTTTGATACCTTTTTCACAAAAATATAGGTCTGACAATCCTTTATAGCTAACACCCCACCAAGCCATCACTTAGGCCGGATAATGTCTACGCTGTACCCCACTGACTAATTAAGAAGCTTCTTTAATGTATGAATTCAATCATTCTGCTTATTCAAATGTTGCTCCTCCATAGTAATAATTTTCTCTACAGTTTTTTTTTCTGTGATCTCCCTTTGCTTACGGTCTAACCTATTTCATTACATTTCATTACAGTACCTAGAACACAGCGTCCTAGACCTCCACTGCTGGAGATGAGCCTTCCAGAACATATATCTGGAGAATTTGGCCTACACTCGCCACGCTGGTCATACGGCTTGTCGAGGACATAATGTCAATTTTTAATGACAATTTATTAACGATTCCACAAGTTGGTATTAGTGGAAACGGGACCGACGGCTTAACGTGCTCTCCGAGGCACGGGAACGGTGGTGTTGTAAATCTATGACAAATGTACGTAAGAAAAGTGTATTTCTCATTGGTACATGCCGGGTGGGTTTAAACCGAGCTTTGTAGAATTTAAGGAACGCGTTCTTACAACCGAGCCACCTATATGCCCGTAATTATTTAGATCATGGATTTGCGCCATAATCTAATATATTAACCTTAAGAAATAAACACTGTAAAGTTATTTAAAAAAACAAGGCATGTAGAGTTTTTAATAGGGTCGTTAACAACCCGCTGGGCAAATACAGTGAGTTTCAATTAAAACAATACAAAAATAATATAATTTTAAAAATACTTAATAAATATATAAAAAGTTACGTGTAACCCTACATCACATTTCTTACAGGCCTTTGTGGTTTTAATGTTGCACACTGTACTTCGATGTCTTCGTACCGAACTCAGAATCTGTCTAGGTATTATAGATTCTGGATGTATTTTGGGTGTACCATACTTCATTAGAAGAGTTATACAATAAATGTGTTAAAAATTAAAAAAATATGAGGGTAGATGTGTTGGGACCCTTGAGCATATATAGATTAAGTAGTTGCTTGGAGTATCAAAAAATCCCATTTAGTAATCTAATTTAATAATAATTATATCTCTTATATACTAGAAACGATTTTTTTATTTAGAGTAAAGAGAAGTATCACCACGTCCGTTTCGCTTTTGGGGTGGTCAGTAACCTTATAAATAAGCGGATTCACATTTAGCCAACTTTACTATAGGCCAATCATGACAAGTGGCAAGCTCGTCGATGTCTCCAGCGTACCAAACTCGAGAAATATCATCACAAATAAATAAAATATTAATTAAATGTATTTATTTATATTAATAAATACTTCTGTGTCCCGATCAGGAATCGAACTTGGTACCTCCAAGTCTAAATCCACGGACTTAACCGCTAGACCACGGAGGCAGATTTTTTAATTTAATTTTGCATTATTGAGGTATCTATAGTTAAAGATCAATGATAAAAATAGTATAAAAACAGCGTAGATTTTTCACGTGAATTTCCGCTGGATTTTTGTTAGGTTTACGTCTAAAAAGTATGTTAAGAAAACAGTTTTTGAACAGGCTTGTTCACTCCAGGAGGAGGTTTGGTACAAGTTTCTAAGCGTTTGAAAACTCGGAGTCAGCGAAACGAATTGTAGGTTAGCTTTGATTTACTACACCTCAATGGAAACTGTTACCCTAAGGGCGCTATTTCACTGAGACGACGCTGATTGCACTACCTTGGTGTCTATATATTTTTATATGTGTTTTCACTTGATGATAAGTGGTATATTTATTTTATTTATTTTTTATTTTAAAACTTTATTGCACTTTGTACAAAGGCGGACTTAATGCCGCTAGGCATTCTCTGACAGCCAAACCTTTAGGACATTTAGACAGGATAGGTGGTAGGTGCAATTAAAAATTAGATGAAATTTAAATAAAACAGGAATGCAATTGTAATATAAATATATACATACTAATACATAAATAAGTCATACTATAGATATACTAATATAACATAAATAAAACTACTTACATGATGAGGAGAGTGTGATAAAATTAACAATGTGATGATGCTGCTGCTATTATGCTGATATTAGGAGAAAAAAAGATTGAAAAGAAAGGTTTAGGTTAGGTTAGTTAGTTAAAAAGTGTTTGAATACCTGGTTTTTAAATATTGCACGATTGGGGGCTTCTCTGATATCGAATGATAAATTATTCCAAAGATTCGCAGCGACAACAGCAAATGAGTTCGAAACGTAGGAAGTGTGGTGAGAAGGTATAGAAATTGTTGAGTTGAAGGAGGAGCGAAGAATTATATCATGAAAAGAGCTTAGAAAACTGAAATTAATTTTATGATACTTGGGTGAATTAGGTTCATTTAATATATTACTGGCAGATAAAAAGAGTGCTGGATAGCTGTGAGCAGAGCAAATTTGAGCATCGGTACAGACATGGATAGTGTATATTTTTTTAATAATAGAGTGAGTATGTGTTGATTTGTTCATTTAATTAAATTATTTTTGTTTTGATTATACTGTTTGCATCTGTAAGTACTTGCGATATTTATTTTTCAGGTCACACAGCGCCATCTAATTTCCGTGGTAAGCTACGAGGCTTGTGTTACGGAAACTAGATGGTTGATAAACTACATATTATTATTATTTTTTTGTAAATATATACATACCTATTATACATATAAACACCCAGACCGAGACAAGTTATACAATGTACAACTTGCCCCCGGTGAGAATCGAACCCACGACCTCCCGAGTTCACGGCAACGTTTGTTAACACTAGACCACGGAAGCGGTCAAATACATATGACATTTATGCAAATTAATAAATAATTATTATTATCACATTATACAAAAATTTTGACTTGCGCCTTTATATTATTAAGAGCGATGTGGCCAGGTGCGCTGCTTGGCGTCAAGTCAAAGTCAAAGTCAAAATATCTTTATCACGTAAACCTATTACAGGCATTTATGAAACGTCATTAATTTAATTATTTTGAATGATTCTACTCCTGCTAGTAGAAGACTAAGCAGCAAAGTGGTCCAATAAGTAAGCTGTTAGCAGAAGACCAGCAGCTTAGCAAATTCCAGTGACCTGTTAATGTTTAATCTGACTGAGAAAGGAATCTGTAAGGAAAACTCAGCTATATCAGATTTACAAAATAAAACATATACAGAACTGCACCACAACGATCAATTAATAACCTTTTAAATTAAGTTATCAGTACCTATGAGAATACAATACCTGGTACAGCAGTAACCCACCAGGCAAGTCAGAATTAAGGTAGACTACATGCCTATGTGCAACCCGAAAGTCGACAAAACGCAAAAACCTCTGTTAATTTAAGAACAATAAATTGAACGTGTTCGGCAGAGGTCCCAGGCCCCCACAGCAGCACCCGATCACGGACATAACGCATGTGCCAGCCATCCCCCAGCTCAACCAGGCCCTTAGGGTGCGGACCGGGACCCGACACACGTGCCACCACTGCAATGACTTCTAAGGAAGCGTCTTAGTGAAGAATCACCCTTAATCGTAAAGGAAGCTTTTGGAGTCACACGTGTCGCAGATTCTATAGCCACTTTTAAGTTTAGGCTGCGTGAGCAAGCGTTTTTAGAATTGGTTTTCGCGTTTTAGTTGGTGTTTATTATATTTGTTGAGACTAGTTTCTTTATGTATTGACCATAAAATGTAACATCGCTTGATAATACTAAGATCATATAGTGGTTTTTCTAATATCAACACACAGCGTCCGGTCACCGTGACAGCCCGCGTTGCTTTATATCTATATCTGTATAGATATACACATCAAAATATAAACGTAACTTAAGATATTTTATATATATTTATATATTTTGTACCATGGAGTGAGGGAAGATGTCTTGTTTGGGATGCCACCTTTGCCGCTTGCCACATTTCCTCTACATCAAAAAAGGCCGGTTCGGATGCTCATACAGCCGAATTTAAAAAACACATCAAATATAATATTAAACAAAATTATAACTTTGTGGCATTTGGGGTTAAAACAATGGGGGTATATTCTCTCGATGATTTTTCAAGAGACCACACAAGCCTCGTAGCTTACCACGGAAATTAGATGGCGCTGTGTGACCTGTCTGGAAATATATATATTATCCCAAATGCCATAACTACCTAAAACATAATATTTCCATTATAATTCAACGAGGAAATGCAGCGAGCCTTTTAGGTACCCTCCCTGGTGGTAAGCCCTTAGTTTATTTTGTAGAATAGTTTTAATTTCATAGGTATTTTTAGTTTAGTTTTATTTATAATTAGTTTTTTAATCGATTTTATTTTAACATTTAAAAAATATATATACATATATATATAATAAACATACAATTCCTTTTAGTAATAAAAAAAATAAAAAGTAAAGTAAAGTACCATTACGACCGTTTCCCTTCCGGGGTGGTCAGAAACCACGGTTATAAATAAGCGGATTCACATTTAGCCAACTTTACTATAAGCCAATCATGACAAGTGGCAAGCTCGTCGATGTCTCCAGCGTACCAAACTCGAGAAATATCACAAATAAATTAAATAATAATTCATTTACATTAATAAATATTTTTGTGTCCCGACCAGGAATCGATCCCGGTACCTCCGAGTCTAAATCCACGGACTTAACCTCTAGACCACGGAGGCAGTAAGAGAGAGAAACAAGAATCAATTTTAACACATAAGTCAGTAATCGTCAGTTATATTGAGTAGATAACAAATAAGAATGAGAGGTCTGGTCCATAAATTCAAGGTCGCTCATCAAGCCATGGAAAGAGCTATGCTTGGTATATCTCTAATGGATAGAATTCGAAACGTTGATATTCGTCAGAGAACGAAAGTTACTGGACATAGCTTTTAAAATTAGCAAGCTGAAGTGGCAATGGGCCGGACACATCTGCCGCAGAACCGACGATCGATGGGGCAAACGGGTTCTAGAGTGAAGACCACGTACGGGAAGACGCAGAGTGGGACGACGCCCCGCCAGATGGACAGATGACATAAAGAAGGTCGCTGGTAGGGGTTGGATGAGGGTAGCGAAAGATCGCGTTAAGTGGCGAGCCTTGGGGGAGGCCTACATCCAGCAGTGGAGAGATACAGGCTGATGATGATGATGATGAAATATTAACAGGTCACTGGAATTTGCTAAGCTTTTAGTCTTCTACTTACAGGTTACTCCTTGGACCACTTTGCTGCTTAGTCTTCCACTTAGAATCATTCTTAATAATTTAAATTATGACGTGTCACAAATGCCTGTAATAGGTTTACGTGAATAAAGATATTTTGACTTTGACTTTGATAAATGTAACTTAAGGTGTACTGCTGTAAAGAGTCGTTTCAGTAGTGTTTAAAGTTGTCCCAATGGTTGGCTATAATAAATTCCTTGCAGCATTAAATCCCGCCTTTGTCTATTTACAATAAAGTGTTTAAAATTAAATATTCTAATTACGTAATGACATAAAGAGTAATCGTTAAACTTTCCATAAAAAAATGATCAAAAGCGTAATAAATGAGTGCAAACTTTTGGATCTCATTTCCACAAAGAAGTAGGTAATTTTTAACTTATTGATGGTATGGAAACAAAGTATCATCACGACCGTATTGACAAAAAAAAACACTTTTTTTCAGAACGGTTTGAAATTTAGCAAAAATTCTTCTATAGTCCCATTATGACAAGTGGCAAACTTGTCAATGTCTCTAGGGTCAAGGATGTCACAAATTAATTAAAAATATTTATTTGTTTCTCATCGTTATACTCGTGTAGATAGGCCCTAACTTTTTTTTTTTTTTACTATGTACTCTTTTAAAATTATACGCCAAACTGCATAGCAGTTTGTTGGCGAATAGTACACTCTTTTTTTACAGTTTTTTTTTTACACTATATTTGTCAAAACACAAAGTTATTTAACATTAAATCACATTACTGTTAGTAGTTAGTATTTACTTAGCAAAAGCAACTTTAATTTTCCTTTAAATTCTTTTTTTGACTGTGTACATCAATGAGCATAATATTATTAAATATAATGGGAGTTAAGAACTTTCTAGTTCTTTTACCATAATAGTTGTTATACCGGTATTCATTGTACCTTGTCTTTTGTGAGAATCTAGTATTATAACCATATCCAGTAAAAACATTTTTGTAGGCACTACCTTCAAATTGCTCCAGGGCTATTAACTTAGTTCCCAAAGTCTGAAACGCCCTGGTGCGTCGTATAAAGTAAGGATGGTGCGGATATACTCGCATTTCATATACGGATATACGTTACTTATGCTGCGCCAGTCTGGCATCACCTTCTGGCCAAAACCGCTATCCGCCGGTTCGTACGAAATTCTGTAATTGGAAGAGATCTGGAGATGCCTCGTGTCGTCCTAGCCAAACGTATGTTTAACCGGGCCGACAACGTATCCTACAAGCATCTTCAGGATATCGCTCCTACTTTCGCACGGCCCCCGAAGGCGAGGCGCTTTTGGAGAAAAACTAAAATAGACAAATCTAGGAGACTAGATTCGTGAGCCACACGGGCGGCATTATACTAGGAACAGAGATCCTGCCGGGGATAACAGGAGATTATTCCATCCCCAATTCAGGCCTATTGCACATCCGGGCCTGGATAACTCCACTGTCTGTCTGCCAAAAATTAAAAAGGACGCCGGCTGGTGTGGTATTCGCAAAAATCTATGGAGACCTATTATGTAATCTATATGTATTAATAGCTAGAGCGAGGAACCAAAATACTAAGGCTGTAAACACAAACACAAATTGAAAAAGTTTCGAAAACCCTGTCCTAACTGATATAAAAACGTTTCCACGAAACTAATCTAAATCGCAAATTTCTATTCGACCGCCTCCGTGGTCTAGTGGTAACAAACGTTGCCGTGAACTCAGGAGGTCGTGGGTTCGATTCCCACCGGAGGCAAGTTGTACATTGTATAATTTGTCTCGATCTGGGTGTTTATATGTATAATATGTATATACTCGTATTTAAAAAAAAAAAGTATAATATGTAGTTTATCAACCAACTAGTTTCCGTAACACAAGCCTTGTAGCTTACCACGGAAACTAGATGGCGCTGTGTGACCTGTCTGGAAATATTTATTATTATTATTATTAGCACCTTCACCTAATTCATACCGCGACTTTAATATTAGTACATTGTAAACGGAACGTTTTTGGACTGCGTTTTGTATTCAATCTTCTTAGTCCCTACACTTTTGGCAGAGTGGATGTGGTCGCCATTTAGTGGCATGCTAAACAAGCCGTCGACACTCCTCTCGAACTGCAGCCTTCCTAGCACACTCATGTAGGGGGTGATCCATTGCTGCTTTAACCTGGTCAGTCCACCTCGTCCGAGACCACCACGCATTTTCTCGTCATCGACTTTTCCCTGAACTACCAGGTGCTCAATGGATGTATCTCTACGCCGCGACAAGTGCCCGAAGAAAGTGAGAATGCGTGATTGTACGATTGGGGAAAGGCGCTGTCTTATTTCCAGTTCCTCCAGGATTGAATTTTTAATAGGCTTAATAAATATACCCAGCACCCGCCCGGTTAATGCATGGAATGCTTAGAAATTTGTTTTCTGTCTTCAATAAATACATTAAATATAAAATTTTATAAAAGTCTTAAAAACAAGAATTCGTTTGCTGGAGTCCTCAAGTACAGTGTGAAAAGGGATCTTGTTATGGACTGATGTCAGTTGCTTCTATTAAGGGACCATGCGATACTCACGCGCCGCGTCGTGCACAGAATAAAATAAAAAAACGAACCCGCTACATTTGCGTGTAAATAGATTTAACCGCTAAACCACGGATGGTATGAGACGGTTGGAAATTTCGCCAACTTCCCAAAACAAAGATAAATTTGAATTGATTCGGCTAAGATTAATGCTTCAACTTTCCAATCGAGTATATTCGTCTCGAGTACTTTTTTTGGGAGTTCTGAAACTTTTGCGTAGGAAAAGTGAAGGATCGTATAATAATAGACTCGTACAGGAACCAAGTCTCGGCACAACGGATGTGTATGTATTCGTATATGTAGACGATGAACATCAACATATTATATATCTCAGTCACAAAGGTTAGTTGGTAGAAAATGCATTTACGGCATTAAGCTCGCCTATGTACCCTGCACTTGTTTTGGTTTTGTACAATAAATAATTTATTATTAAATATAAATTAAAAGCTACCTAAATAATTAAATTAAAAATAAACTAAACAAAACCTTAAATTAAATAAACTAAAAGATAAACCTAATTAATATAAAAACTAAATAGTTACAAATATCTTGATTATAATCTACATGTCATCGAATCCAGGAGAAGATGAACCCAATGTTTCGAGGACTCCAGCGACGTTACCTCGTTGGATGGCAACACTCATCCTCTGAATAAGATATTCCCTACTCATTATTTATTATTCCCCATTTATTATTATTCCCCATTTATTATTATTATTATGTAATGTGTATTCTTAAAGAATCTCGGTATTTAACCGGTTAATCTAATGATGTTCACGGGCCTCAGCCAAACTTTCTAACTATACGGCAAGTATTAAGGATTGTAGCTTTTACAATTGTCTGTATGTATATAGGCTGTGTCAACTTATATATAGTATAAAACAAAAAAAACTACCAAGAACTCATCATACAGAAAGAACCGGGAAATACCGGTTCCAATACGAAAAAGTACCTAAATTCCCGGTTCTCAAAAAACAGAAGCGGTTCCGGAAACCCTAACGTGGTTAATTATAAGTGCCGTAACAGTAATTCGAATTACAACATTATAAATAATTACCGTTTTTGATCTCGACCTTACAATTAACCAAATTCCAGTATTTGTTTAACAGAAATTATGCCATTTAAGGCCATTAACGCAAGCTCTTGTAAAAATGCTAATTTTAAAAGATAAAATGCCAGGTGGATTTTAATGTGGACCCAGTTCTAGTCCGTAGTAAAACGCAATAAGGGCGTGTTTTGCTTAATAATCGATGGTTAGTGTTGTCGACTTTACAAATTATCACTTTGGAACAATGTATAGAATTGTAAGGCTTGAAGGGTCGCTATTGAAATTGTGTTAACCATAGAAGTATGTATGTATCTTGAGTCTGTACTGTTAGAATATTATTTGCGAAATCAACGATAATGGTCATTCAAAGCTTTTTGTAGATGTCGCTAGCGGCATTGGTACCTTGTTTTGCACCTATGTCGCATCATTTTTAAAATGTTTTTGTAGTTTTTAATTTTTATATCAGAAAAATGTATTTTAAATTAACGTTTCCTACCTTAAAAGACGAATTAAGAAAGCGCTTAAAAGGTTTTATTAATAGAACGGCAATTTTGAGATCACCATATCTTTGATTTCACTTAGAAATTTCGATTTGTACACTAAAAAGCTGCTCACATCGGCATAATATCCAGAAATTAATAAATTTTGTAATAAAATACAAGTTTTCTATGCAACTGACAGTTATATAAGGTACCATCTATCATGCGGCATCTACCGTGATAAAAAGTTAGTGATACACCCCATTGATTTGAGACTACAACATGTTGAGAGGTTTGGAACGTCACTACGACGGCTGTCACTTTATGCCCGTTTTGCGCTTTGATTTAAGTTGTAACATATTTTGTTAAATATATCTACTTATTATATTCATAAACCTGTTTTATTTATTGATACCTAGTCTTGCCATAATTATTGTTACTAGAAAAACTTAATTTTGATAATAACAAACATTGATTACTGCATTGTGCGTTAGTACTCGTAAATCATCAGTCCTATACTTCAACTGTTGGAGATGGGCCTCTGGAGAATTTTCTGGAGAATTTGGCCCACACTCGTCACGCTGGCCAGATGTGTCTAGTTTATACATTAATATAATAAAAATCGAAACAAATTAAAGTGGTTAGCCATTCGTCCTCGGAGGAATCGCAGAGTACTCTGCATGTTATACTCAATACTTAATGAGCCCGCTACCCCCAATTACTTAAAAGAGTGCTTCACTTATCTTGGCGCAACCATGACAAAACTCTCCGTTCTTCCTCTAATTCTACTCTGTCCATTCCCACTCACCATTCTTCTTTTGTCTCAAAGTCCTTTGCAGTTGTAGCCGTAAACCTCTGGAATCAGTTGCCTATAAACATCCGGCAGGCCCAGAGCAGGGCTATCTTTAAAAAACTTGTACGAGTATATGCACACTACATGAAGTCTTAATAAACTTAGTTTAGTTCTGGCGTTGCTGATAATTATACTTGTATTTGATATGGTTATAGATAGTATTACATTTAATTTAATATGTATGTATATTATTATTGTTTATATGTGTAGTTTATATGTATGTATTTGCATGTAGTATTAGTATGTAGATATGTAAATATTATTTATTTGTATGTCTATGTGTATGTAAGTATGTATTAATTTATATATGTCATTATATTGTCTAATTAAGCCTGTAATTGCACCTACCTTTCATTGTTTAATTGCTCTTGTTGTCCCGAAGGTTTGACTGTCATAGAATGCCTAGCGGCATTAAGTCCGCCTTTGTACTTTGTGCAATAAAGATATAAATAAATAAATAAAATAAATAATGACATAAATTTTTGATTTAGTGTAATTTAGACCCCATAATAGTAGTTCTTAGTGAATTTACTGTATAATATTTATTATAATATGGTCAACTGTTGGTTTTCCAAAATGAATAAAAAAAATAAAAAAAATACCAGTCTTCCTAGTGTGGGGTCTCCAATAGAAAAACGTGTACATAGGATTTTATTGGAAATAAACGATTATTATTATTATATCATTCAAAATCCGTGACAGATTGAAACACACACTTTATTCATGGGAAAATTGACGAATTCTGCCAATTTTATTAAATGTTTTAGAGACTGCAAATTATCATTGAGTTTAGAGCATTCCATACCTACTCCCTCAGCAGCGTGGATAATAAGATAAGTGGATATTTATTTATTTAAATCTTTATTGCACAAAGTACAAAGGCGGACTTAATGCCGCTAGGCATTCTATGACAGTGAAACCTTCGGGACAACAAGAGCAATTAAACAATGAAAGGTAGGTGCAATTACAGGCTTAATTAGACAATATATTGACATATATAAATTAATACATACTTACATACATATAAACTACACATATAAACAATATAAGATATTGTATGTAGTATATATATATATATATATATATATATATATATATGATGTAGTTGAATAAAAAATACACTTTTCTTACGTAGATTTATCAAAGATTTACAACCCCACTCTTTCCGTGCGAGGCCCGTTAAACCTTAGGCCCCGGTTCCACTACTGGAACCGTTAATAATGTCATACAAAAATGACATTACATCCTCGCCAACTTGACTGGCTAGCGTGGCGAGTGTCGGCCGAATTCTTCAGAAAATTTTGGAAAGACCAACTCCAACAATAGAGGTAGGGCTATGACTCTAGGACTTTCTGTTTTAGGATCTGTGATGACTCCCTCGCCCGTGGTAGATGAGTGGACTGTATATTGTTTGGGGGGGTTTGATGACGAGCCAGCTCCGTGAAGTCCAAAGAAAGGGGCAGAAGCACTTACCTCTTCCAGCAGCAGCTGACAACGTCTCAGTGGAGTCGACCCCAGGGTTCCAGAAGAAGACCAGCTCTTCTGATGCTAAAACTCTTTTCACATAAATCTAATAATCCAAGTAACAGTTCCGATAAATACACTCGCGTGGCTATCCAGAAGACACTGCTGCAGCACCGAAAATTGAGCACACACGGTGTGACGTCACCAAAACACGAATTGTTGACGTCCGCCGCCGACCGAGGCTGATGTGCGACTCTCCCCACCGATGGGTCATACATAGAACTGGCTTTAAGAATCCGGTTTAGAATTTGTCATATATGAGTATCCATGGTATTAGCCCTTGGTTTGTTCGCAATTATCACAAATTAATAACGGTCTGTAATAATTTATATTCAATCCACAGAAATTCATTATACCTCTGTATACATTGTGGATTATCTGAGGGGCTACCACAACCCTGCTAGTTAAACCCACACATTATTTATTTAATTAGGATCACCAAAAATATAATTATTTGCAAATTGCATTAATAGAGGTAGACAGTGAAAAAAAAACGTTAGCGAATAGTGACCATAAAATGACAAATATTTTGTTACAAAAAAAAAACAAAAAAATATATTATCAGACTTTTTGTTGACGAAACCCTTAAGCTTGATTTTTTTCTTTTTAGTTTTAATTTAATTCCGATAGTTTTTTAATAGTAATATTTTTTTTTACACTGTCGTGATATTTTATTTTATAAATTACTAGCTGACTCGGCAAACGTTGTTTTGCCATTTAAATGATTTCTTGGGAATTTTTAGTGTAGAAAAAAAAAACTAACTTATTGTGTGTAAGGATGTGGCATGGAGCGCTGTGAGCGATGAGCGAATATAAAAATAACAAAACACCAAACATTTTTTATTATATTTATTCCTTAAAATTATATATATCGTGAGAGAAACAGGAGACCGGCTTCGGTCTCATCCCTACTCCGTGCTGTTTACTGGGAAGTGACACCGGTATAGTCTGGCAAATGAGTGTTGACCCAAATTTAAAAAATCTAGCACTGGTAACACTAATTATAGCAGAAATAAACTGTCTTGATACTAATGTTACCATGTAATAAGTTTCAATTAAATGTTAGGCTCAACTGGCGGGGATAACTTACCAAGTGATAATTGATCAGTTATCGAGCGGGATGGAAAATGATTAAATTACTAAAATGACTATTAAAAAATAGGGGTTGGTGATAGAAGGGTGAAATTTAGGATTGTATGTATTTTTTAATGGAACATTATCAAATAAAAAAAAATATTTGTCCATAAAATAAAACTAAAATGTTAGGGGTGGACAACTCTTATCACTTAGAGGTATGAAAAATAGATAGTAGCCGATTCTGAGACCTACTGAATATGCATATAAAATTTGATAAAAATCGGTCAAGCCGTTTCGGAGGAGTATGGTAACTAACATTGTGACACGAGAATTTTATATATAAGATTTATTTTTATTTGAGGTTCAATATAATACGAAAAGTAGCATATTATAAGAATTGCGCTTCAGATTCGATTTCACCCCAGGCAGCGTTACTGGTGGATTAAATTGTAGCTGATTTGAATATGTGATTTGATAAAAGCACCCCCTTCAATATATGTAGTTTTACCACTTTTGCTTCGGAGATAAAACAATGAACTTTATTGTGACTCAATTCTTGGGGAACATACTCGTATCGCTCGACGTATTATTTACTCAACAGTCATACAATTTTATTGAGTGTTGAAATGTAGGTCAAGAGTGCGGTGTCAGAAAAATCAGAAATTTTATCTTTGCTATGCCTAAATGTGTATAGAGTCTACGGACCTAATTCAGTCGTACTCCCAAGATATTCTGAAACTAGTTTTTTTGTTTCGACAATCTACTCGTATATACCTACAAGTTAAAAGTTGATATGTATGTATATTTCTTCGAGAGTGTAACAAACGACCTCTGGTTATCAGACGGGCGCCGTCTATTAATATATTTAAAAATCTCCTAATCGCTCACTTTCTCAACAAACAACTTAGCTCTTTTTAGTACCTACATTTATTATACTATTTTTAATGTGTGTAAATAGTTCTATACTTACCAATAGTATAATAGTTGTAGTAATACTAAGAACTTATTTAGTTATAAACTCTATATTGCACAAAAGGGAAGTTTTTAAGTCAAGCATGTGCTCCATACTTCAACAACTCTGATAGTTTTTCGAGCATTGCAGTCAAACTTATATTTTTTTATTGTTGTTTGTCATTTAGACCAGGCCACTGTGACCATATGGTAACTTGAAGCTTTTAGTTTTGGTTTTATTTAATTTAATCTTTGAATTGTTTGTTAATTTTATAAGGTTTAAATTTTGCTAACTCACCCCAATCAATGTACAAATTTATATGTTCTTGGTGAGTACTTTTTATGGAATCTGGCTCACATATTGTTAATATCTGTTGTTAAATGCTTACTTTAGCCATGATCTCCGTTTGTATTCCAAATATATAAATAATAAATAAATAAAACTTAAAAGTAATGTACAAGGGGGAACTTAATGCCTTTCGGATTTTTATAACAGCTAACCTTTGGGAGTCAGACAGACAGTGGGGTCGTCCAGGCCCGGATGTATAATGGGCCTGGGTTGGGGATGGGGACATTCCCCCGTTCTCCCCGGCAGGATCTCAGCGAGTAATCACCCGCTGGTAATTCATGCACCTTTAGTGCTGGGCACCGTTACTGGTATGACAGCGCCCGTATGGCTCACGAGCCCAGGGGATCTGGGTTCGGCTACTTCAGTTCTCCTCCAGGAGAACTTCTCTAGGAAGTGGTCTCCCGTTGGGGGGCCGAGCGCAAGACGGAGCGATATTCTGGAGATGCTTGAAGTGTCCGTTGTCGGCCCGAGAGAACATACGTCTAGTCAGGCCAACGACAAACTCCTCAATACTAGGCATCGCCAGATCTCGAGCTATGACGGAATTACGCACGAACCATGGTGCTCGGGAGACCACTCTGAGCGATATGTTCTGCTGACTTTGGATCTTGTCCCTATTAGTTTTGGCCAGAAGGTGGTGCCAAGCTGGCGCAGTGTAGGTGAGACGGGAACGGATGAACATCTTGTAGATCCGGACCTTCAACCTGAGCGGCAATCTGGAATTCATAACAGGACGTAACATGGCTCGGGCCGCCTTTGCCTGATTGAAGGCGTGGCAGGCCATTTCACCCATTGTTAACGTCCTGTTAATGATGCAGCCCAGGTATTTGACGGTCGGCGTCCACTCGATGTTCTGTCCCCGAGTGGTAGAGGATTGAGGGGTTTATTATTATAAATATACAACTATACACTACATAATAATCTTAGATAATATTACTTAAATAATATTTATATGTATATATATATATATATATTATTAAGTTAATTTTCATATTATAATCTAGAAAAAAATATTTACAAAATATAAAATAAAATTAATATTAATACTAAGGATAGGGATATAAGTCCCGTCCGCGTGGAATGGTGGCAAGAACGCTGGCTGCATTTTCCCGCTGAATTGCAATACTGATTCTTTGGGCGAAGAAAGAGCCAGCCCTCTTGTCACCGGAGGAGACGACAAGACGCGGTGTTATGTCTTTTAAAAACTTTTTTGCACTTCGACTCCATGGCCCCAGAGTTTCTACAGCAAACGGCATAAATATGTAATCTTTTAATATACTTACATATTTGCGCCGCTTGCTGGACTCCGCATTTTCCGCCGCGGCTCCCGCTTTATGCGCTGTCCCCCTGAGATGCGACGCGGCGAGGGTGTCGACGCACGTGGCGTCCCACACCAGAGCACGTCCCCGTTCCCAGAGGACCAACGTCATGCCATCGGGTCTCTTGCCATCGTCTCAGATAACTCCAACAGGCTCTAGAAGAGCTGGAACCTCGATGGTGGCTAGAGCCCTTTTAATGATATCGTTAAGGGAGCCGTGGCGGGAAAATCTGCCCGCACTTTTGGAACAGGATAGCCCATGAACTCCAAGACAGTCGACCTCCTTTCCACACGGACATCTATGTAAGACACATAATGGTGCCCCTAACCTAAGACCAACGGCGATATGGAAACTTTCGTCGTCAAGCAGTGTGTGTGTGTTATTAAGTTTGTTTACATTTGTTTATTTTTAATTTTTATTATTTATTAATATAAATAGTACAAAATATTTATAACACATAAAACATTTATTAAATAATAAAAATGCAATTAAATAGAAAACTAATAATAAAAATAATTAAAAAAAAGTTGGCGCGGTGGTGGTTCGGTTGTAAAAATGCATTCCTTAAAATCCTACAAAGGTCGGTTCTAAATCCCCCGGCATGTACCAATAAGAAATACACTTTTCTTACGTACAATTGTCATAGATTTACAACACCACTGTTCCCGTGTCTCGGAGAGCACGTTAGGCTGGTCCCGATTCTACTAATACCAACTTGTGGAATCGTTAATAAATTGTCATTAAAAAATTATATCAGATCCTTGCCAACAGAACCTTCCTGGCCAGCGCGACTAGTATAGGCCGAATTCTCCAGATATATGTTCTGGAATGCTTATAGCCTAGGGGCTGCAATGCCGGCATAATACCAATATTTTACAATGAACACATGAATGTGACATCGCACTCACCTGATGGTAGCGATACGCAAGGTCCAATAATAGGAACAACTGATACCAGCCACTACGACCAACATCAGTCCCTAGCGTTATGCTGGTCTAACAAGATGCTTTTTCCATACAATACAAGTGCCTTCAATTCGATGCTAGCTGACCCTTGTTCCCAATCGGCTCGACTAGTTTATTTTTTTTTTTATTAAAATAGGCAGATGGAAAACTGATAATTGTTTAAACTTTTTAAACTTTCGCGCACACTCATAATAGATTTTTATAATTTTAACGGGTCTTTACGCGATTTACTACACCGCATAGCTTCAGTCGACCCGTGACCACAGCCAATGCAACTTGGCTGAAACGTCGTGAGAAATGTGTCTCTAAGGTAAATCGCGTAAAGACCCGTTAAAATTATAAAAATCTATGATAATTGTTTGTTGATTAAGGTAAAGTTACGTTTGAGCTGACATGCTCAATTTGGGTAAAAGACACCTAACATAATATGAATAAAAATATAAAAAAACAGATGCTTTCTTCCACTTTGGTTTAACACAAGCTATTTACACAAATACGGTATTAATCCTTATCATTTAAAAGCCAACTAAGGTTTGAACATTTCATGAACATTATTTTATCACTTTACACCATAAAAATTAAATGAATACTTTAGGAGGTATAGAAAAATCAAAATAATGCGCAACGAAATTAATTTTGTGTCATCGTTTACACGGGCAAAGCCGGGTAAAACAGCTAGTATTTAATATATTTTAGATATAATAGGGGCCTGTATTATATAACTTCACTTCGTAGTATCATAATTAAATAAAGATATATCATAATTCCCAGGGCAAATCTCAGTTCTTCGAGAGATTAATTGAGCATTACACACAGCCGGAAAGACGCCCAATTCTATGGCTAGCGCGGTAGAGGGAGCGACTGTATACATTGCCAATTCTCGAATGTATTTATCTATGGTACAAGAATGCTGAATTATGTAACCTCAGCATATCTTAATGATATGCCCGCCGAGCTCCAAAGAACATACATTGATAATAACAAATATAAATATAAGTTTTAAAAGTTTTACATGAGTCAATAGCAGAATTATTTCTCATACAGATTGTGAGTGACTCGCCGTACCCAGATAAACCTTAAAGGTTTTTGTGGACGGCTATATAATATTGTTGATGTATTTTTGTGTACCTTGAAAACAATAAATTAAAAAAAAAAAAAAAATTAAAATATACTTTTTGCACTAAAAGTGTACATAGGCGGGCTTAGTAGCCCGGAATTTTCTAACAACCATCCGGTTGTGAAAAAGTTCTTTAAATAATGCTAAAATACTAAGGTTTAGTTTACACGATATGATCAAACGATGACAAATTACAGAATAATAAAAATAGATGACAGATATTTAGTTATTAATAATTAATTAAAAATTAATAATTTTGTCTATTTGAAATAGTAAATAAAAGTAGTCAGGGTTTCGCAACACAATCTTTAAGAGAGTGGGAAAACTATGCATGGGTGCAATCTCATTATGATAAACTACATAAAATAAAAATAAATAAATAATATACGTATAACTATATAACAATAAAAGATGGCTACTCAAAGGCCCAATTAATGGATACTGTAATAGCATGTGGTGGTTGCCTGTAATTGGTGCAGCATCTGTTTTCTGTCTTAGTTGTAAGTAAAAATCAAATCTTTTGTTGCTGTCACTATTGGCGACCCTAATAAATAAATAAATAAAATAAATAAATAAGAATGTAGTAATACTGAGACGTATATACAATTTAAACCGTATAACAATAGATTCTAGCACTTTTAAAGCTATTTTTTTATTGAGTTTTTTTAAAACTTAGTTTCGAGATTTCTGGTTTCAGACACAATATTTTGGACCATGTACGTACATATTGAATCAATATATAAACTATTTTTTGTATTATTATAATGTTATTATATTACTTTTTGTTAACTGTCTCCGTGGTCTAGCGGTTAAGTCCGTGGATTTAGACTGTAAATAAATACATTTAATTAATATTTAATTTATTTGTGATATTTCTTGAGTTTGGTACGCTGGAGACATCAACGAGCTTTCCACTTGTCATGATTGGCCTATAGTAAAGTTGGCTAAATGTGAATCCGCTTATTTATAAGTTTCTTACCACCCCGAAAAGGAAACGGTCATGTTGATACTTTTTTTTACTTTACCTATAAAATATGCCTTTTTATGTTTAATTTAGATCTAGGCGTTTTTCTGAATTTTTATAAAATGTTAGATTGGCAAACTAACTAATTATTTATTTAATTGTATTTTTGTTAAATGTTTATTATGTTAAATGTTTTTTGTGCCTTAAAAATAACTAAAAATGTAGAGCTTGCTTTTATTAGAAATCTCTATTTAATGTCTTTCTTATTTTTGCATTTTGTTACTAGCTTAGCAACAAAAAAAAATACTACTTTGTATGGGAAAAAAACACATATTCTCTACCACATAAACCGCTCAAGTTCCCGCTACAGCTTAAGAATTTGAGCCTTAAGCTGCCACATCGATCCAAAGACTGGCAAGTGAACTGTTAATAATTCGCTTAATGAATTCCCTGGGCTGCCAGCTACTGACTGAATTTGCACACGTCCTGGGTATGACTTTGTTTTAACTTTGTCGCTACACATCAAGCTATATGGTATGGCGCATAATCTTCGTACGCTTATTTGCGGCGGTCCTGTGATATCCATAGATTTATGATTAGTTCGCGCGGTTTCACTAAAGCCATCATTTAACAATAAATATCATTAGGAATGATTGATTGGCCATTTGGCCAATGACAATGTGATTGTGATGTCTACGAATTTTTCACACTTAGTAAGTTTTTAAAAATAAAATCCTATAGAAGAACTTTCTTTAGAAGCAGAACCGTGAAACTAAAATAAAATAAATCTATTTTTTAATTTAACTTATTTTTTATTTAATATTTATATTTGTCTTTTATTTTAATATATATATATATATATGTGTATTATTATGTAAGTGTATAATATTCAATAAAATTATACCCATATATAATTGATAAGATTGGTTATCAGAAAATGCTTAGTTAAGCCTATGTACATTTTATTGCGATAATATTTTTTTTTTTTAAATTTAATTAGGAATTTATAGAAAAAAATATACTTGAAACTATTTAAATAATAAAAATAAGAATAGTTTTTTTTTATTAGGTTTTTTTAATTTCTAATATACAAACCAAATTAAATGTTTTTCTATTAATTTTCATTTTTTCATTCATTACAGCCCCTAGATCACAGCGACCTAGACCTACACTGTTGGAGATGGGCCTTCCAGAAGTGAATCTGGAGAACTTGGCCTACACTCGCCACGCTGGCCAGACGACTTGGCGAGGATATGATGTCAATTTTGAATGACAATTTATTAACGATCCACAAGTTGGTATTAGTGGAACCGGGACCGACGGCTTAACGTGCTCTCCGAGGCACGGGAACGGTGGCGCTGTAAATATTTGACAAATGTACGTAAGAAAAGTGTATTTCTCATTGGTACATGCCGGGTGGGTTTGAACCGACCTTTGTAGGATTTAAGGACCGCGTTCTTACAACCGAGCCACCACCGCACAAAATCAAATATTAATAGTTATGTACGAACATAACGCTGCATTATGCCATTTGACGGTAGGAAGTTTAGTTATCCTACGTAAACATCTCGTCTAGCTTGATCCCAACTCGGACAATGAAGGGTGGACCAGAGACTCACTCTGACGGACGTAATACCTCTAATATATTACATTACTACGCTTACCAGAGACATATTATACAAAATATGTTAAACGGCCGTGGCTATATAGCATTCTTTTACTTTTTTTTTTGGTTTTTATTATCATTTATATATTTTACAAAAAAAGGAAAAGAAATTCGGCTACTGGTTTCTCTACCCTCTGCTAATCTTGAGACGATGCTGGACAGTGAGAGCTTCGCACTGTTGTCGGCTTTCGGCTGGGGTCGCCGGTGTGCACTGAGCACACGTGTCCGTGCGGTAGGGAGGTAGACCGCTTTGAATACCACGGCTTGTTTACAAACGCGCTGACAGATTTTCCCTAAATGAAACCATAAAACGCGATCTTGCCACCATTAATGTTTCAGCTATTCAGGAACCAACTGGAATAGTCCTCGTGATGGTAAAATACCTGATGGTACGCTGATGGCGATCCCCTGGGAGCGGGGACGGGCCTTAGTGCGGAATACCAATTGTGTCGACACTTTGGCTTTGACCTCAAGGGACAGCTCAAAAAGCGGGATCCGCAGCCGAAAGCGCAGAGTCTGGCAAGCGTCGCAAAGCCGTTTGCTGCAGAGACTCTAGGCCCATGGCGTTCAAGTGCTAAATCCTTTTTCAAAAAACATCACCCCTTGTCTATTTGTCTGCTCTGGTGATAAGAGGCCTGATTCTTTTCTCGCTCAGAGAATCATAGCGATTTAGCGTTTGCCACCATGCCGCGTGGACAAGATTTATATTGATTTTTGGCGCAATATAACTTATAGAAATTCATTTGGCGTGACTGTATAACATAGTAAAGTATGACCTTTCGGGGTGGTCAGAAGCAACGCTGTAAATAAGCAGATTCACATTTAGACAACTTTACTATAGGCCCATCATGACGATTGGCAAGCTCGTCGATGTCTCTAGCGTACCAAATGTGAGATTATATCTAGTTATATATCACGGGTCGTCATATTTTTTATTCGCATTTTCTATATTGTTTATTTATTATCCTTAGGAACCTATCATATTCCATTTTTTCTTATTTGATATTAATATAAAAATAAAAATTGCTGGAATAGCTGGCTGTTGTAAGCAAGGGACAGTCTGCTAATGAAGTTATAGTGCCTGAGTATTATAAACTTAATTAAGTATAAAGCTGTAAAGAAGCAGCGTGTTTTAAAAAAATATTAGGCTGGTCCGTATATAGTATGTCTTTGACGATCACCAGCACGCAACACATTTTTTAAAGCAAATTGCTCCTTATAACTTTGACCATAAAGTTCACAAACTTTCGTAAAACTGTGGTCGACTGTACAGTTTTTTTGTATGAAAGTTTAGCCTCCGTTGTCGGGAGAATATTTTTTGGTTTTTTCTTTGCAACATAATTAACGTTATAGTTGCAGGAACATTTTCTTATTCCTAACTTTATTTGATGGACCCTTTTCTACCTTTTTTTTCACAATTATTCGATCCAATAATTTGCTTTAAAAATTAGAACTTTAAATAAATAAATAAATATTAGGCAAGAAAGAGAAAGACTTATGCATGTCATTAAAGCATGTTGTAGGATAACATAATATTGAGAATACGGGAACGCAATCTTCAATGTTGCTACAAAAAAAAACCTTTTCTTACGGAAAATATTTAAAATGGCAACATTTATGCCTTTCGAGGTTTCGTTGTTTAGAAGTAAGAATATCGAAGGATCCCTTAAGGGAACTTATTTGACAGTTGAAAGAAATGATTGAGTGGCGGACCCGTTTAGGGAACGTCCTAGAATACGATTGTTTACCTATAATTAATTATAATAAACCTATAATTTGATTATTCTTAGATCGCTCCATGGCAGCTGTTAAATAGTATTTTATAAGTAACCCCTTAAATTATTTATTAATTTATTTTTGAAAAGAAGCAGTTAACCATATTTTAATAATTATTATGTAAATAAACTAAATTCACTATTAAAGCTTTATACATATAAGTTTTGAACATTTTTTTGAAATTATAAAAAAAAAAAAAATGAAATGTTTTCAATGAAATACATCACACATCCAGGCGACCTCGTCAGGGGCGGGAAGTACGCCGTTTACTGCTGAGAACCTGAAGTTGCGCAAATACGCCAATTTTGGTACATGTTACGAATTTGCACCGTTTGGGGTCGAGACGATAGGCACCTGGCCAAGGAGTTGTCAAAGTGGCTGACGGAATGGTCTGGAGACAGGAAGGCTGGCAATTATTTCTGCCAACGTATTAGCCTCGCTATACAGAGGGGAAATGTTGCCAGTCTTCTTGGGATTATCTCGGATGGGACGTCTCTAGAGGACATAATATAGAGACAAACAACAATTGCTTACATTGATGACCCACATAATATAAATTAAAGGCTACCTAAATAATAACATTAACAATTGAGTAAACTATAAATAAAAAATGTCCTCTGGAGACTTCCCATCCGAGACAGTCCCAAGGAGATTGGCAACATTTCCCCATTTTCCTCTTGTCCGCGCCTGTTCTGGAACCTTTCAGCTAACTATGCTTATGCCGCAGGCTCAGACCAAACGCGCACAAAGGCAGAAGTGGACTGTATTTTAAATTCTAAAGTAAATGGTTATGAGCAATCCGGACACAGAGGTAAAGTTTATAAGAAGACGGTAAATCGGAGAGGTCACTTATTTAAGGAAAGTATGCCACATACCTTTTCACAGCTTCCGGAACACCTATCCTGGCCAGGATAATCAGCAAACTCGACGTCACCAATTTAGACAAGTGCTATACGATGCTCACACAACCGAGTCACAAAGTACCGCAGAATTCCAGCACAGACAACCGCGCGCGATTATTATGTCCTTTCGCTGGCGTGCAACTCGCAACTGATTCCCCAAAGTAAACAAGCTTACAAGAAAACAAATTTAATGTTCACTTTGAAGGTATCAAAACGTCATGAATATTATAAAAATAATTGTCCATTTTTAAAACGTGTGGCGCCATCTAGTGGCATACTTGGAAAGGAGGAGGAGGGAAAATAAATTGCTCATACCATAATAATTAAAATAAACAATGTGAATGGCGTAAACATCCCCCCGGGCTTGAAGGGTTGAACTCTTCAAACAAATAAAATACACAACATTTTTCCTCAAGACCGTATCTTATAGGATATTTAAGTTAGACTAAAATTAAAGTAATACTAAGGTTGAATAAAAAATAATAATAATAAAAATACATTAACTACCTCACCTTCCCTACTGAGAAGGGAGAGGACACAGGCGCACAACAGGACGCGTATAAATGCCCTTTTGAGTCTTAACTGACGCTGACCTAACTACACCGTCGCCGCCTGGGTATACCTCAACCACGATCCCCAACGGCCACTGCAACGGATGTGTATTATCCAGCCGGATAAGAACTATCGTACCTACACGCAATGGTTCAGCAGGAGTATTCCATTTTTGCCGCGATTGCAAAAGATGTAGGTACTCAGTGCTCCATCTCCGCCAAAAAGACTGCACCAATTGGTCTACTAATTGAAATCGCCGCAACAAATTAGGGTTTTCCCCAGACATATCATAGGCAGGCAAATGAGTTAATGGACAAGACATTAAAAAGTGTGAAGGTGTCAATGCACCAGGGGCATCTGGGTCATCAGTTAATAATGTAAGTGGACGCGAGTTCAACACAGCCTCTATCTGAGTGAGAACTGTGAGTAACTCCTCGTATGTTAATAATTGGTTGCCTATAACTCGACGCAAATGAGTTTTAAAGCCCTTAATATAAATCTCATAATGCCCACCAAAATGTGGGGCCGCAGGTGGATTCAGATGCCAACTTATGCGACTATTCGCTAACTCACGACCAAAAGAATCTACAAAACTGCGAGAGATTAATAATGTATATAAATCATGCAAGTAAGTTCTTGCGCCTATAAAATTCGTACCATTATCCGAGTATAAATGTAAACAAGAACCGCGGCGAGATATAAAACGCTTAAACGCCGACAAAAAAGATTCCGTACTTAAATCAGGTGCCACCTCAATATGTACTGCGCGCGTCACTAGACAGACAAACAGACAAAGATAGGCCTTCTGTCGGCGAGCACCACGCCGGTGAGCTAGCACTATGTCTATGGGCCCACCATAATCAGTGGCGGTATGCTCAAACGCGTTAGCCTTCTGCACCCTACACGCTGGTAAATCGGCCATCATTGGAAACGTTGACTTAGGACGTGCCTTAAAGCAAAAGTTGCATTTTTGTACAACGCTCCTAACAATACTACGCGCGGACAATATCCAGTAACGTTGTCTGAGTATGGACATTAATAAATGTGAACCAGTGTGACAATGTTTCTGGTGATAATGGGACACTAATAAATTAATAATATGGTCGCGTCGGGGCAGAATAACAGGGTGTTTCTGACAAAAACTAAGGTCGGCATGTTTAAGACGACCGCCTACTCTTAAAATACCATCAACAATTATAGGGTTGAGCTTACGTATTCTTGGTGTACAAGATTTACCCGCATTGACATTTATTACGTCATCCGAGAAATGGACATTTTGTACAATTTTAACAATAACTGACTCGGCAAAATCTAAGTCCGAGACAGTGATACGTTCGTCACGTTTTAATTTATGCATAAAACGAAATACATAAACAATTACACGCAGCATTTTTTTCCACGAGGAACAGCGTTGTGACAGCTCATAAAGAACATTTACGTCACACGACTCGACTACATGTAATGCAACTGATTTAGCTTCAGGGACATCTGAAGAACGTTGAGGTTCGAACGGCACAATTTGCCAATTCTCTCTCGGCAAGTACGCCCAATGCGGACCATTGATCCATAATGGATGATCCAACAGTTGAGCCGGAGTGAGCCCCCTCGAGAGGCAATCACTGGGATTCATTTTGCCGGCAATATGGAAGTAACAAGAAGGTGCCAAATTTTCATGACATTTAGCGACTCTGTTACTTACAAATGTTTGCCATTTCTGTGGCGAGGAGTGAATCCAACAAAGCGCGACTGTGGAATCCGAAAAGGCAAATATTTCCGAAATTTTAACTCGCGGAGTGTATGTGTCAACAACGACACGCACAAGCTTTGACATGAGGACCGCCGCGCAGAGTTCCAGACGTGGTATCGTAACCGACTGCACCGGAGCCACCTTAGACTTGGCGCACACCAACTGAACGGTAGGGGCGGCCTGTTCATGCTGGACGTGCATGTATACGACAGCACCATACGCCTTCTCTGATGCGTCTGCAAACGCCAGCAGCGTTATAACAGACGGTGGCGTAACCCCCACGTGCCGCGGGATCTGCAGCTTTGTCAACGACGGGAGCTCGGCTTCAAATGTTTGCCACATATCAACAATATGCTGAGGCGGACTATCGTCCCAATCCAACTTCAACATCCAGAGCTCACGAATAATAAGCTTGGCATACACAATTATTGGGGCCACGAAACCCATGATGTCCCATAAACGGGCAATTGTGGACAAAATATTCCGTTTCGAACACACGTCCGAGGTAATATTTATTTTATAAGAAAATAAATCAGTGACTGGCGACCACTGCAAACCTAATATCTTAAGGTTAGGGTGATCACTAAAACTCATCACCTGGCTGTGATGATGAGACTCGGGAATGTGAGACAACAACTCACTCGAGTTGGATGACCATTTAACTATTTCAAATCCAGCGCCTTTAAAAATGGCTACAAGTTGGTCATACATTTGTCTGGCTTCCGCCTCTGACGTCACACTGGAGCACACGTCGTCCATGTATGTGTCACGTCGGATAGCGGCCGCTGCCAGTGGGAAGTGGTGCTCTTCGTCCACCGCTAGCTGCCGCACGGAGCGTATAGCTAGGAACGAACTTGAACGTAAACCAAACGTTACACGATTAAATTCGTATACCCTTAATTCATCATTAGGATGAAAACGAAACAATATTCGCTGATACTTGCGATGATTATCCAAAACTCCTATTTGAAGGTACATTTGTTTTAAATCTGCAGAAAAGGCAATTTTAAACAATCTAAAATTTAAAATAATTTTAAAGAGGTCGTTTTGAAGGTTAGGCCCAGAATGAAGTATGTCATTAAGTGACAGCGAAGAAGAAGTCTTCATAGATGCATCGAGCACTATCCTAAATTTTGTAGTGGTCTTATCTCGTCTAACTACGCAGTGGTGTGGAATTATATAACCGTCATGTAAATCAGGGTTAGGTACCAACGACAAATATTTTTTCTCGAGATATTCTTTTATTATATCGTTATAACTCGCCCTTAGTTCGGGCGTAGTTGATAATCGTCTCTCAAGCGCGAGAAAGCGACGTTTAGCGCTACGAAATGAATCGCCGAGTAAACTAGGATCGCGACTAAATGGTAACCCCACCACATACCTACCACCATCACGTGACAATGTAGACATAAATAAGTCTTCACATTGTCTATCTGCTAGACTAAGACACGAATCGGCAGAGATTTCCTCTAATTGCCAAAATCGTTCCATCAATGTTTCAATTGATGGCTCAGTTATAGTACAAAACGATGACGTCACATCACTAACATTACAAACAGGTGCGTTACCCATAACAATAAATCCGAACAATGTTTGTATCGCAACGGGACAGCCGGTACTTCCCTTAATTTTTTGTGACATAATAATATCAGCAAACAATGAGGCACCGACTAATAAATCTACCTCACTCGGTTTATAAAATAAGTCATCTGCTAACTGCAGGCCGTGTAAATATTCTAAATTCGACATGTCGACGGCTAAAGTGGGCAAATTTTCCGTTATGCGGTCAACAATTAAAGTTTCAATATTAAATTCTATTTTAGAATCAAAACGTGAACGGACGGTTAACGAGGATACACCCTTTATAGATTTAAGAGAACCACCTATTCCCTTAACCGACATTTTATTAAATTTAATATTTAAATTAAGTTTTTTACATAACGAATAAGTTAAAAAGTTTCCTTGCGACGCGTTATCAATAAGCGCGCGAATAGTGTGAACGCGGCCTAACTTATCGGTCACGTTCAACAAAGCGGTCGCAAGAAGAACAGTCGTGCACGAAGCTACGATCGGAATCGGAACAAGCCCGGCTGACGTCATCAACGAGTGAGACACGGGCGGCGACGAAGTCGACGCTTGCGCGAGCGCACCGCTTGTGCCACTCTCGCGGACTACCGGTTCGATGCCTCGCTCGGAAGCATTTTTGTTATTAATTTTGCCATAGTGTAATGAACTATGGTGTTTTAAATTACAATGATTACACACAATATTAGATTCACAATTGAAATATTTATGCTCAACACTCAAACAATTAGTGCAAAATGAATGTTTTTTAATAAATTTAAATTTTTCATATGCACTTTTGTTTACAAAAACAGCACAGTCGTGCATGAAATCATGCCTAGCACGACACAAAACGCAAACCCTATGGTCCGAACCCGTTGCTAAAACGTAAGATTGCGTAGGCCTAGTTACCGGGCTACCGCCGCTGCTGTTTCGTTTGTAAGACGTTGCACGTGACGCGGCAAGTGTCGGTTTTTTTAATTCTGACCGTTCTAGACCAGGAGCAATATTACTCGATCGTTCGAGAATTTTCGATTGTTCTCGAACGAAAGCGACCAGTGAGTCAAATGTGGGTAGGTTTTTGCAGTTTCTATTGGCCATTTCAAATTCTCTTATTGTAACAGAATCTAATTTATTTATAGCTAAATGAATCAACATGAAGTCGTCCAAATTTTCCGGGATAAGTACTTTTAAGGCAGAGACGGCACAAGAAAAATTTTCTATAAAATAATCTAAATTTTTTGAATTTCCAATTGAGACTGATTTTAAATAAAGAAGTTGATTTAAATATGTTGTTGCTAAATTACGCGTGTCATTATATCTCAGAACTAAATTATCCCAGATGGGACGGTAATTTTGGGCGATAGGTGGTAGGCCAGCACACGCTGATAATGCCTTACCCGACAATTTACCGACCAAATATTGTACTCGTTCGGAATCTGATAAATTTGGATTTTCATGTACGTTATTTTTAAAATTCTCATAAAATACTAACCATTGGTTGGGCTCTCCGTTAAAACTACAAAGTTCTATAGGCGGTAAACGCGGAGTACTAGTTTTAACGGCTTGAGATATACCAGGCTTTAACGTAGACTCGGCAAGAAGTTGGCGTTGTTTATGAACTATTCTACAGAACAAATCCTCAAAAGAGCTCCACGCCTGGTAGCTAGGCTCACAATCAGGGGTTAACAATTGTTCACAATCACTAATAGCATCGATCAATGTTGAGAATTCTGAACGTAAATTTTCTATATTAGTACAAGATGCCAAGAAATCATCAATTTTATCGCTATCACCGGGTACTTTTAACGATAGATTATAAATACCTTGTAATCTAGAAAATAAAGCATTTCGCTTATTCACCAAACGTATAAAATTACGCCTCGTTGCGCTTGTCTCATCACCTACAATATCTTTACCCTTGCTTGCCATTATAAATTAAATAAAACAAAAAATAAAAAAAATAAAAATAATTACAAATTAAATGAATAAATAAATGGAAGGCTTTACGCAATTCACATCTCGGTTCGATTAGGGCCAAAAATGTCCGCGCCTGTTCTGGAACCTTTCAGCTAACTATGCTTATGCCGCAGGCTCAGACCAAACGCGCACAAAGGCAGAAGTGGACTGTATTTTAAATTCTAAAGTAAATGGTTATGAGCAATCCGGACACAGAGGTAAAGTTTATAAGAAGACGGTAAATCGGAGAGGTCACTTATTTAAGGAAAGTATGCCACATACCTTTTCACAGCTTCCAGAACACCTATCCTGGCCAGGATAATCAGCAAACTCGACGTCACCAATTTAGACAAGTGCTATACGATGCTCACACAACCGAGTCACAAAGTACCGCAGAATTCCAGCACAGACAACCGCGCGCGATTATTATGTCCTTTCGCTGGCGTGCAACTCGCAACTGATTCCCCAAAGTAAACAAGCTTACAAGAAAACAAATTTAATGTTCACTTTGAAGGTATCAAAACGTCATGAATATTATAAAAATAATTGTCCATTTTTAAAACGTGTGGCGCCATCTAGTGGCATACTTGGAAAGGAGGAGGAGGGAAAATAAATTGCTCATACCATAATAATTAAAATAAACAATGTGAATGGCGTAAACACCTCTGTATATCGAAGCTAATACGCTGGCAGAAATAATTGCTAGCGTTCCTCTCTTCAGCCACTTTGACAACTCCTTGGCTACTCCTATCGTCTCGACCCAAACGGCGCAAATTCGTAACCGGCATCAAGGTTGGCGTATTTACGCAACTTGAGGTTCTCAACAGAAAACACCGCACTTCCCGCGATGTGAGATGGAGCTAATGTCGCACCCCACACCAAAGATCTGCCAGGTTTACACGGCCCAACAATCTTTCCGTCAGGTATGTTGCCATCGCTCCGCACAATCCCAGAGGGTTCTAAGATTGCGGGTACACCAGCAGAGACAAGAGCCCTTCGGATAATGTAGTTAAGAGTCGCGTGACGAGGAATGAGGCTAACACTTTACAAGAATGTTATAATAAATATAATTACAGGTTAGAAGTTATAATGGTTGTCATCTGCAGGTCTTTTAGACATAGATTAAAAGAGAGATACATACATACGCGAAAATAAAAAAAAATGTATTAAAAATAAAATTCAAGTTTGCCTACACTGTGCCTTAGTCTGACAAACCAAGGCCTTAAATAATTAGAAAAAAATCGTTATTATTTCAACAAATGGTCAAATTTTAAATTCAATTCAAAATTTACCTACACAAAACATTTTCGAAATTCATTTCACCTTTCCCAATCCTAAAATGATTGCTTCACCCACACGTATTTGAATATTGTTAAGAGGTATTCTGGTATTCTTAAAACGTCACGTTTTTAATCAGCAGGCGATTCGTATGGAGCGTGACATACAAAATAATGAAGACAAAAACATACGAGTTTATTTTTCGGTATTTTTCATTTATTACAGCCCCTAAATCAAAAGAAAAAGCTGTTGATTGTTTTGAAACACGTTCAGCACACAGTTCTTCAGTCAAGTAGTCATCTCAAACCGGGGGAAGACGGGAATTTGTAACGAGGTGTTGGCCTCCTAACAAAAATAGCATTCGCTGCACGTGACTACGAGAAACCTTTATTATAGTTAAATTTTAATACGGAGGCCGCGGAATGTCAACGTGATCAGGCTATCAAATCGCGCGGTATGCGCCGTGGAGAGTTGGGAGGTCTAGCGTGCAGAGGTTTCCAATTTCTCACAATTGGAAAATTTGCGAACATTCGCAAGAACTCGTCCAGTGTTGCCATCCGAGGATCGCGGAGGATGACATTGTTTCTCACATAGCGCCGACTATGGTACGAAGCGTGAGGTTTTGTTGCGCTTGTAGACGACCTCTTAGGGTCTTGGATGTTGCCAGTCGATTTTTCTTTTATAGTTTACACTAAGCACGACGACATCATATCCTCGCCAACCCGTAAGTGTGGTCTGCGTGGAGGGAAAAAAGTAAAGTATATGATTTGTAAATGTAGATTTTCATTTGTTAAATTGTAAAAAGAGTTATTATTAGAAATAAATTTATTCCAACTGCGGTCTAAAAATTTTGCAAATGGCAGTTGGGGAAACGGTGAAATAAAAAAAATATGGACAATTTGACGCTTTCTTATGATCGATCAATGATAATAAAATTTTCATGCCACTTTTTATGTATCCAGAATGTTGGTGTTCGTACAGATATTGTGTTTTTATTTTACGTTTATACAAGACGAAATATGGATTTTGTCTAATATTGTAAGTTTGTCATTTTCTGTCTGTATGGTAGTATAATATGGTTTTTAGATGACACGGCCTCTATACGTGAATCATGAATTTAAATTTAATATAATGTTATTTGACATTGTTATTTAGAGAATAAGTTGTCACGGCTCCTTTACAGCCACGAATTTAAATTTAAATTAATGTTATTTGACATTGTTATTTAGAGAATAAGTTGTCACGGCTCCTTTACAGCAACGAATTTAAATTTAAATTAATGTTATTTGACATTGTTATTTAGAGAATAAGTTGTCACGGCTCCTTTACAGCAACGAATTTAAATTTAAATTAATGTTATTTGACATTGTTATTTAGAGAATAAGTTGTCACGGCTCCTTTACAGCAACGAATTTAAATTTAAATTAATGTTATTTGACATTGTTATTTAGAGAATAAGTTGTCACGGCTCCTTTACAGCAACGAATTTAAATTTAAATTAATGTTATTTGACATTGTTATTTAGAGAATAAGTTGTCACGGCTCCTTTACAGCAACGAATTTAAATTTAAATTAATGTTATTTGACATTGTTATTTAGAGAATAAGTTGTCACGGCTCCTTTACAGCAACGAATTTAAATTTAAATTAATGTTATTTGACATTGTTATTTAGAGAATAAGTTGACACGGCTCCTTTACAGCAACGAATTTAAATTTAAATTAATGTTATTTGACATTGTTATTTAGAGAATAAGTTGTCACGGCTCCTTTACAGCAACGAATTTAAATTTAATATAATGTTATTTGACATTGTTATTTAGAGAATAAGTTGTCACGGCTCCTTTACAGCAACGAATTTAAATTTAAATTAATGTTATTTGACATTGTTATTTAGAGAATAAGTTGTCACGGCTCCTTTACAGCAACGAATTTAAATTTAAATTAATGTTATTTGACATTGTTATTTAGAGAATAAGTTGTCACGGCTCCTTTACAGCAACGAATTTAAATTTAAATTAATGTTATTTGACATTGTTATTTAGAGAATAAGTTGACACGGCTCCTTTACAGCCACGAATTTAAATTTAAATTAATGTTATTTGACATTGTTATTTAGAGAATAAGTTGACACGGCTCCTTTACAGCCACGAATTTAAATTTAAATTAATGTTATTTGACATTGTTATTTAGAGAATAAGTTGACACGGCTCCTTTACAGCAACGAATTTAAATTTAAATTAATGTTATTTGACATTGTTATTTAGAGAATAAGTTGACACGGCTCCTTTACAGCCACGAATTTAAATTTAAATTAATATTATTTGACATTGTTATTTAGAGAATAAGTTGTCACGGCTCCTTTACAGCAACGAATTTAAATTTAAATTAATGTTATTTGACATTGTTATTTAGAGAATAAGTTGACACGGCTCCTTTACAGCCACGAATTTAAATTTAAATTAATGTTATTTGACATTGTTATTTAGAGAATAAGTTGACACGGCTCCTTTACAGCCACGAATTTAAATTTAAATTAATGTTATTTGACATTGTTATTTAGAGAATAAGTTGACACGGCTCCTTTACAGCCACGAATTTAAATTTAAATTAATGTTATTTGACATTGTTATTTAGAGAATAAGTTGACACGGCTCCTTTACAGCAACGAATTTAAATTTAAATTAATGTTAATTGACATTGTTATTTAGAGAATAAGTTGACACGGCCCCTTTACAGCCACGAATTTAAATCTAAATTAATGTTATTTGTCATTGTTATTTAGAAAATAAGTTGGCACGGCCCCTTTAAAGATACGAATTTAAATTTAAATTAATGTTATTTGTAAATGTGAATCCGCTACATAAAATGCATATATATAGCGTGGTTTCTGACTACCTCGGAAGGGATACGGTCGTGATGATATTATATATAAGGATATCATCTCGAATTATAACTTAAAACTAGCTCAATCCTAGGCACCGCATCAGACCGGAAAATCTTCATGGATATATTATTTGAACATCATTATTGGATTCCAGATGAACTAGCTGTCCAGACAAGATAGATCTTAGTAATTGCTTAAAACTTAAAAAAAAAATCAATAAGATCACAACATAAAGTCGAACTAATATTGTAGTCTCATAAATCTTTGCACCACTTACTTGACTTATGTATTTCACACGATCACGACATACCTCTTTCACTTCGTCGACATTCATTAACCTTTCCATACATGCCCTTTGGTTACGAAGACTTTTTAATCCATAAGACTATAATTAATTGTGTTTTTTTTTTAATTTAATTACAACATCTCATTTGCCCCAGCATCAAAATAAAATTTAATTAAATAGTCTATTGGATAAAAAGGATGTATGAAATAGTTACAAAGCACTTATATACAATTAGGTTCTTTATTATGATCAGGTACTTTATTGTAGATAAAACACTGGATTTCAAATCGGCGCGATCGAAACTATGTAATTATAATCGTAAAAAAAAAGTTTTTGTCAATTGTCGTTATGCTAGGGTAAAATAAATAAAATTTATTATGAAAACACAATATATTAACTATTGCTGTACCAGGTATTGTAATCTCATAGGTACTAACTAAATTTAAAAGGTTATTAATTGATCGTTGTGGTGCAGTTCTGTATATGTTTTATTTTGTAAATCTGATACTTATAGCTGAGTTTTCCTTGATTCCTTTCTCAGTCAGATTAAACATTAACAGGTCACTGTCTTCTGCCAACAGCTTACTTATTGGACCACTTTGCTGCTTAGTCTTCTACTAGCAGGAGTAGAATCATTCAAAATAATTAGATTAATGACGTTTCATAAATGCCTGTAATAGGTTTACGTGAATAAAGATATTTTGACTTTGACTTTGACTTGAATAAAAAAAAAGAAATTATTATGGCACTAGAATATTTTATTGACCCATTTCTCTAAGAAAAATATGCATTATCATTTGTCCTTGAGGTATTTCGGTGTGACAGGCTCGTTTAGTATAGAATAGTGTAGGCAAAGGATTCTACGATTCCTCTGATAGCAAATACAGTATCCAAATGTAGACACTCATTGGAATAAATAACCGTTGCCACAGCATTTCATTGACGAGCAATATAGTCAATGAAATAGGAACTTAATCCCCCAGACCGCCGATTTCGGGGCAATACTGAAGGTTACAAGATATTATGTCGTTTTTATGTATATGGAACGTTGAATTATCACTTTGACCTAATTTGTCTTTATGTTCTTGTAGGTTAATCTACCTTGAGTTTGGTTCATTAATTGATGTTATTATTAAAGGTCTTAACTATGCTTCGCATATACTACGCAAAATCGAAATGAAAGAATTCATATTGTATATGGATTTGGGTTAAATTGTATTCATAGTTTAATGGATTTGTATTTTAAAAAATGGCCTAATTAAACGTGTGCAAATGCAGATCATTTACCAAAATACGTTACGTAGTAATTCTGGAAATGTTAATAATAATAATCTTTATTTCAGCCATAGATATATATCTTAAAAACTAACATATATATAATATAAAAATACATTACACTGCAGCTTCCGCATCTTCATCTTATTGTCGTCAAAGTAATGCCCATAGAGTACGGCGACCACCTTCTGCCTTCAGCTGACTGCTGCAGTTCACAAGGGTTCACAAGGGTTTGGTGCTGCGGTAGGGCTCATCGCTTCTTGCGTGGTGCATTTTAAAGACCCAAATGCACCTATGTACCGACGAAACACAACACCCTGCAGCCAGAAATCTTTTTTCAAGAAGATTTTTAATGTGTCTGACCGCACAAGAAGTTTAGTTCTTGACCACGATGCGGAAAGGAAGTTCTTGGATTCTCGGCCACAGATTATCTTACTGTGGCTGTTTTCGAGTGACCGAAAAGGAAGACGACGCACAATGATCTTCTGATTAAAATTTGTAATTAAATGCCTCAATGTCGATTCATTTGGCGCAAATTTTTTACCATTTTTGTAATGTTATTAAACTATTGCATAGCTTTTATCGCGGGTTTTGAGCGCGGCGACCGAATCAAGAAATTCCGTAACGAAAATAAACCTAACACCTCCCACTTCGACCGGCACTGCGGTGCGGCGTTAAAAGCCGTGCATCGTCTAACGTCGTTTCAGTTCGGCAGACTTCGGCACGGTGTTTGTGTGCGTGCGACTAGACGTATGCGTGTAGACTAGCTGCTAACTGATTCTATCTCTTTTAGACACAATGCTAGGTGAGACAGCGTGCTTTTTGTCCGCGTCAACGAGTAATATAAAAAATTGAATTAATACAAAGAAAAAAAAAATACTGCATAAATAAAATAAATAATTATAATTGCATAAGTTGATAAAAAATGCTATGCTTTACCGCGGCAGTCCCCGAGTGCCACACGTATTTTTTTACAATAATTAAACGTTTTTGGTTTAAACAAATTTCCATTTTCTTAAATTGCGTACTGTACGGGACAACTCTCAAAAAAATCACAGTACGATTCGTATTAACAAATTGGCGGCAAATTGGCGCTCTTGTTGGGACACGCGTTATTGCATATTTAGACAAGATTACAAAAATTCATTAGAAAAAACTTTAGGTGTATTTTTTTTAAATTAGATATTTACTATTCAATAAAAATATTAAAACTACTATTTACATTTTTTATCATTGTAAACAGCACAAGTAGTACAAAATAGCCAATATACATTTAACGTTCGTTGACTATAGTTGGACCGTGATGTCGGATATAAGAGCAAGCGATTACTATAATATAATAGTTAAGAATAAAATATAGTAATTTAACATAAGTCTACTATACTATCTAGGCTATTTTTTAAATATTAAAAAAAAAACTATAATCAGGGCATTATGTAGCAAGCTTTATTCGGTGTTGCTGAAATTAGGACGTGTATGCACGTGTTAATTTTATTGTTTTATACGTAGATTTTATACATGCCTAATATAAATATAGGGCTGGAATTTAAATG
Organism: Tinea semifulvella; assembly: GCA_910589645.1. Taxonomy (NCBI): domain Eukaryota; kingdom Metazoa; phylum Arthropoda; class Insecta; order Lepidoptera; family Tineidae; genus Tinea; species Tinea semifulvella. The sequence goes on from OU342604.1 coordinate 7,618,882, forward strand.
GTAAATTGAACAATGAATTGCACACTATAAGTAATAAAGTAAAGTATGAACTATTAAAAAAAAACAGCGATTCGGATAGTGTCAGGATACACTACATTGTCTAAAACTTTCGAATTCTTCACAATTCTTTCTAATCCCTTCTTCTCTTTTCCGCAACCGCACTAAAGGCACAGGCCAACATATGCACCACCCATTCGGTAGCCACTATTCCTATGCGTACATATAAATTTGGAGACTCTTGCATCTATTGCACACTGAAAATGTGGAATGCTCTCCCAGCCAGTAAATTTCCCCATTCCTGTAACTTGGAGTCCTTCAAGCGAGGTGTGTAAAAGCATCTTATCACGCCGGCACGATGATAGGGACTGATGTCAGCCGCCACTTTCTTATAACCTGGACTCCTTCAAGCTAGAAGTATAAAAAAGAGTCTAGTCAAGTCTGATTCCAGTTGCAACATTCTTGGATCTTGAGCGTATTTTACCATCAGGTAAAGGTAAGATCACATGTCGTGCTAGAATAAAAAAGTCACTCGTTTGGACAACTCCTTACCCATTCGTTTAACTAACGGTTCCCATGGTCCTATCATCTCAACCCCAAAGTCGTAACCTGTACTAAGGTTCGCGTATTTGCACAGCTTCAAATTCTAAGCAGAAACCGCTGCACTTACTGCGCATGACGACGTCGTCTAGATGTGAGATGGGGCTAAAGTGCTATACGAGTGCTACACCAAAGACCTGCCAAATTTCCACGGCAAGTCAAGTCTTTGGGTCTCTTGCCATCGTCTTGTTTTAGCTTAACGATTGTAAATTCACGACACCATTCTTCTCATCTCTCTTTCCCACACATGAAATGCTTAGAAATTTGTCTTCTTCTTTTTTATTCAAAGCGAACTACTGTTCTATGTTAAATTATTCTGGCTTTTTGTAAACTGATACTTTAAAGCGATATTAATTTGCTTGTCAGTTTTATCAAATCGTATAGCTAGAAAATTCGCTTCACAAAGTTTCACCTCAATGGCATGCAAATATTGGGCAATTACAATATAAAAAAGTCAAGTTGTAAAATTAGAAGTAGGTACATTGAAGCTATAGAGAAGCTCAGACTATATACACTTTAGCATTAGTTATTGCTTAGATATTATTTAATTGTATAAATATTTTTTTTATTAAATAATTGTATAAATCATGTTTTTATTAAATAATTGTATAGATCCTTTTTGAAACGGTTATTCAATAATACCCTGACATTTTCTGGTAAGTTATTAAAAAGTTTAATTAACATTGCATGACTGTTTCTAGAACACATTGTTGTTTTGCAAACGATTTGAATATCTTGTATTAAAAGTACAAACTAATGTTTTTTGCAAACAAGTTGTAATTAAGCTTTACAAATTTGCAACATTCGAATTTATATACTCGTATACCTACTAGTGTCAAAATGAAAAATTTCGTAAACAGATTATTTGTCTACTAACTTACTTTTCGACGAATTATTTATTTATAACAATAATGTGAAGGCGCCTTTATAGTGTATTGTTAATTTAATCTCCTGGCAGCACGCACTGGATTTTGGAATTAAATCGATTGATTGTTTTGTTTGAATATTATTTGAGCGTGCTTAAAATAAATACTATACAGAGCCCATTTAGTGGTTATATTAATATTTGTCATTGTAACCACTAATTGAATTGCCTTTATCATAATTTGCGGTTTAACTTCATTATATAACATCCACTCTAACTACTTATTTATTGCTAGCTGTTTGAGCGGAAAAATATTTATAATCTAATATATACGTGACGGCAATTCAAGCCTGACCCCGAAACGTGTGGATACACTTTACTGGCTTTATCGGCTATATATAAATCTGCCCTTATATATATATATATATATATCCGACAAACGCCCTATTTAAAAGAATGGTATTATTTTATACTAGCACGACATGTGCTTGAATCAGACACTTATGACTGACATCAGTCCCTAACATTATGCCAGGTTTATTGGGCATGACGGCAATTCAAGCCTGATCCCGAAACGTGTGGATACACTTTACTGACTTTATCGGCACGAATATATATACATAGGCAGGTTCCACAGATTTGCGGAAACAATTACAAATGAGTCGGCAATAAAACTAAAGTGGTGAGCGGTATAGCAAGTACAGAGTTATGCAATAAACGAATCATGTCATTGCATAACTTTGTACTCATTTGTAGTTGCAATGACCGCAACAGCCTTTAGAATATATAGGTATATCTTCAAATTATACAAAATCAAAATATCTTTATTTTCCAGAATACTGTGTACAAAATAATAATGTGGTCAAATGACATGATGCGATCATTGCATAACTCTGTACTTGCTATACCGCCACTCAAGGTTTATAGTCGACTCATTTGTGTCAACCTGCCCTTACAAGCTTGCTACTTGTCATGATGGGCCATAGCAAGCTTCTCGATGTCTCCAGCGTACCAAACTCGAGAAATATCACAAATAAATTAAATATTAATTAAATGTATTTATGTATTTACAGTAATTCATATTTTTGTGTCCCGACGACGAATTGAACCCGAAATAAAATATATAGCTTAATAATAAAAACTTATCAACCTATATACACAACATTAACAAAATAATTATATACTTATTTATAGTTCTTTATATATATGTTGTCGCTCACAAAGCGACGAGCAATATTAGCCAAGATCATCGATAGCTAACATAGATATACGCGCGGCGTTCGTCACTGGTTCGTGAGCATTCAAGGCAATCGGTCTTACTTATATTATATATAACATTTAATTTTAGTCGAATTTTAATGATCTTCTATTTACACCTCCCTCCCACATACAATGTTCGTAATGTCTAAATGTAATGTTTTGAACATGCCGGGATGAAGAAAAGTGTACAACTAGACTACCCTCAGCTATTAAATATTCACTTGATACCCACAAATTCATAAAAGAGCTGGGTAAACGAATTTTTTAAGAGTGTGGCGATCCCAAATGCCATAACTACCTAAAACAGAATATTTCCATTATAATTCAACGAGGAAATGCGGCGAGCGTTTTAGGTACCCTCCCTGGTTGTAAGCCCTTAGTTTATTTTGTAGAATAGTTTTAATTTCATAGGTATTTTTAGTTTATATTTATAATTAGTTTTTTTAATCTATTTTATTTTAATATTTTTGGATCTAATATTTACATCAAAAATATATTTTCTTAAAATAATTTAAATTATTTCCCATCAGCCAGCATGATGTAAATCTGAATAATACAACAGGATAAGTAACCCAAAACCGAGTTGAATTAATAAATCCATTACTCACGTCAGCCTGTACATATTGACCGATTCGTCAAAGCGAGGACGTCACACAGATTTACACAGAATTCAATTCATTTACTTCTGTCATTGACGATTTGTCTCTGCCAGTGTTTGGCAGTACCCTTGTTAGGATGGCCGTTTTGTACCTAACTAGAATCTGGATATCCTTGTTCTAAAGTCTGTTCACCGAGAGTTAATAATAATTATAATGATATCGTTTGTAGTGGAGACGGTGACGAAAGGAGAAAGGCCATTGACATATTTAATGCCAGATTTTTAGTGTATAAGAGATCTGTTGCCGCATATTTTGCTGGTAACCAAAATATATTCTATTATATTCTATGCCAATGTTTGGCAGTACCCTTGTTAGGATGGCCGTTTTGTACCTAACTAGAATCCGGATATCCTTGTTCTAAAGTCTGTTCACCGAGAGTTAATAATAATTATAATGATATCGTTTGTAGTGGAGACGGTGACGAAAGGAGAAAGGCCATTGACATATTTAATGCCAGATTTTTAGTGTATAAGAGATCTGTTGCCGCATATTTTGCTGGTAACCAAAATATATTCTGCCTTCGTAATTAATGTAATATGCTGATGTTTTGTTTGTTTCTTAATATTTGTTCTGTCTGTTCTGGATTTTATTTGTTTATATATTTATAATTGTTATATTATTTTATTATTATTATTTTAATTAAGTGACATTATTATTTATATTTTAAATATTAATTGCTTTTTTTTATTATCATTATTGATTTACTTTTTACTTGAAACTGCCTTCGTGGTCTGGCGGTGAAGTCCGTGGATTTAGACTCGGAGGTACCGGGTTCGATTCCTGGTCGGGACACAAAAATATTTATTAATGTATATAAATACATTTAATTTATATTTAATTTATTTGTTATATTTCTCGAGTTTGGTACGCTGGAGACATCGACGAGCTTGCCACTTGTCATGATTAGCCAATAGTAAAGATGGCTTAATGTGAATCCGCTTATTTATAAGCGTGGTTTCTGACCACCCCGAAAGGGAAACGGTCGTGATGATACTTTTTCTATTATTGATTTACTACCTTATTATTTCTTTGACATACCATTTTTTTTTATTATTATTTTTCTTTTGACATATTTCACTGAAATTAAATAATTTAATTGAAATGACAATGTCATGGCTAAATCACAATAAGCATGCTGTGTACACTGCTTTTGGATTGCAATCTAGACTTAAGAAATTGCTGTAAAATGTGAACTGTATAGATTGTGATCTGTTTGTGTACCTATAGTAAATAAATAAATATGACAACGTCTCAGAATACCAACTGTCGCTTAAGTATCGCTAATTTTAGCATAAGAAGTATATATCGCGAAAGTGGGTAAAAGAGGCCCTAGGAGGCGAGCACATATCACGATCAAAGAAATAAAACATTAAATTATTAAATAAAGCATTAAAAAGCTATCGTGACAAAGTATATGGCATATGAAGACAAGTAATAGTTATTTAAAATTTAAAAAATATTTGCTCTTATTGCAATTACCCGTAGGCTGTACATTTTCCAAGAATAAGTAAATAAATACCTGCTAGTATATAAAATTAGTCAAAAAGTCGACAGGATAAAAGATGAAAAATAGGTTTACATTTATCATTGTGTTTAAGTTGATACTACGATTTGATAGTATTTATCATTGTAGTTTAGATAATATTGCATATTTATTACGTAATCATATTTCTCTAATTGCGCCTACCTTACGTCTTTAATGTTATACAGTGTCCCTAAGGTTGGCTGTCAGAGAATGTCTCGCAACATTAATTTTAAAATTTAATAAATAAATAAATAAAAATAGGTCAAAGGACATATAATTTCCTCTAACCTTATTTTAAAGCAATCAGAAATGTTAGCGCTAGACAGAGAAAAATTATGTGTATTCACGTTCCTAGACTTACGAGAGGCCTTGGATCTTGAATCTTAGTCGGCTTGTACTCGTACAATAATATTGCGCAATATAGATTATTGCACAACGAATTCCTATTTGTATTACGGTGGAGATAGGTTGTAAGAACGCTTTTCTTTAATCATTTAATGCAAAGGTCGCGGTTCGAAACTCGGCATGTACACTTACGCTAAAAACAACTGAATTATTTAGAAGTAAAGGTATCATCACGACCATATCCCTGCCGGAGTGGTCAGAAACCACGTTTGTTTATAGAAGCAGATATACATTTAGCCAACTTTTCTATAGGCCCTTCATGACGAGTGGGGCTCGTGGATGTTTCTAGCGTACCCAACTCGAGAAATATCACAAATAAATAATATAAAATATTGTGTCCCGACCAGGAATCAAACCCGAGTCTAAATCCTTAACCGCTAGACTACGGAGGCAGTTTTTTACTGAATTATTTAATCCGACAAAAATAGTTTAGTGTAACTCGACTCTCGGTGGTGGTGTTGGTGTTGCTGAAAATCTCGTGGACTGAGCTTCGAACTAACGTATCGATTTTAAACCAACTAGACATATCGACTAGGCTATCTACCATATGCCTTGGTTGGATACTCCAGTACTTCGGACACATTGCCAGAAAAGAAGAGGAGACCGAGAGGCCGAAGTCCGGTACGCTGGTCCGACCAAATCCGCTCCACCACCAACACTAGCGTCCATGATGCTGTGCATGCCGCCGAAGACAGGAACGGGTGGCGTGCTATCATCAAGACGCACACCAATTCATCAGGAGGTCACGACCCTCATCAATGAGAAAACACGACGCAAGGAGGATAACTCGACTCTATTCTATGCAACCACAAATGTACAGCTCAACAATAAATCGCAAATTCTAACCATTAATTGGAAGGAAAAAAAAAAAAAAGAGTTAATTGCACACCTTTGCAGCGGCGTCTTCTTCCTTTGTAACTTTTTTCTATAAGCACTGCTTCATCACATGGCTGGTTTTATTTTATGTGTATTGTAATATTACATATATTACATATATGTTATATTACATATGTGTGCTCACAGATTAAGCCCCGAGGAGGTGCGACGCCTCGCTCCTAAGCCTATACTAAGGTTCCTTGAAGCCGTAGGGCTAGCGAACGAACTAAGGTCTAGGGAAGTTATAATAGATATATATAGGCATATATATTATTAAATGACAATTTATAAGATATATGTAGGTAAGTATATATGACTGCCGCCGTGGTCTAGCGGTTAAGTCCGTGGATTTAGACTCGGAGGTAACGGGTTCGATTCCTGGTCGGGACACAAAAATATTTATTAATGTAAATAAATACATTTAATTTATTTGTGATATTTCTCGAGTTTGGTACGCTGGAGACATCGGCGAGCTTGCCACTTGTCATGATTGGCTTATAGTAAAGTTGGCTAAATGTGAATCCGCTTATTTATAAGCGTGGTTTCTGACCACCCCGAAAGGGAAACGGTCGTGATGATACTTTACTTTACTTTTTATATAGACATAACAACAAATATATACAAATAATACTTATTAATTACATCTAATACATATGCAAGTACATAGGTAAATATATATATAAATAATAAATAAATAAATATTTCCAGACAGGTCACACTTCTATCATATCTAGTTTCCATGGTAAGCTACGAGGCTTGTGTTACGGAAACTAGATGGTTGATAAACTACATATTATACTTTTTTTTCGTAAATATATACATATTATACATATAAACACCCAGACCGAGACAAATTATACAATGTAAAACTTGCCCCCGGTGGGAATCGAACCCACGACCTCCCGAGTTCACGGCAACGTTTGTTACCACTAGACCACGGAGGCGGTATATATATATATATATAATACGTACTTACCTACATATATCTTACAAATTGTCATTTAATAATATTACACCTCCTTACCATTGATACTGTCTAAATGTCCTAAAGGTTTGGCTGTTAGAGAATGTCTAACATTGCAAGCCTCTGTACATAGTGCAATTAAGTTTTTAAATAAATAAAATATCTCATCCCATACCATAGGCCAGTGGAAATATCCCCTTTTAAACAGGCGCTCGTAATATTATTTTGGTTCAAAACCTCCTCTAGGAAAGTCGGTAAAAACTAATAATATAATTATTCAGAACACTGTTTTATTACCTAATTGTGTAGATTTTTCAGTAGAATGTCTGATTTTTCAAGGCACAAACACTTTAAAAATTAACTCGGATTTCTGAGCAACAAAAAAGGCTAGGAAACGCGACACGGGAAAAAATACGAGTAGGTACTAGAGACGGCTAAGAAATTTATAACACCGGAGGGCTATTCTTGTGCCAGTGTGAGATGAATTGAATTAATAAAACTAAATTTTTGTTCTCGCTATTTTTCGTTGAAAGCGTGGTTTCTGACCACTTTGAAAGGGATACCGTCGTCGTAATGACACTTTTTTATATGAACTTTATTACATTTTTATGTAGATAGGTGTAGGAAGGATCTACATCATTTAAATTTTAAATCGTATAAATGATGATGTTTGCTAACCAACTTTTAATAGTTGCAGATTCTAAATGATCACTCTTAGCTTGATATAATTATTAGGTCCTTCCATATCAAATTGACGTTTTTTTATGGATAAAATAAAACGAAACTTGCTGATAAAATTGTGAGAGTGAGAATCAATAAAATCTTTGAAGACGGTTTACCCTATCGGAATTGTTTGTTTTTCCTTGCAATAAATTGTCCTAATTTGTATGGTATCCAAATCGAATACATTCCAATCGCAGCTCCTCTAATTTAGCGTTGATCTGTCGTGAATTGTGTGGTTGTCCTGAAGCAGCAGTGGACTAGATCAATTGACCAGTCTCTGTTGTTGGATACGTCAGCCTTCTTGTCTGTAGACTTTTCCGTCAGCCATTTGGACAAATGCTTTATTAGACTACAGCAAGAATACCGCCCTAGCAGTAAATTATTAAGATTTCCGTCTTAGAACTAGGTAAATGTCCAGTCTGCTCCAAAAAATAATACTCCACCTAATGTATTTATTAACTTGTATGAAGATAATAAAAGAGTATGTATTTTATGTTTTTTTTTTTCACCTTATGCTAAGTGGCGAGAAAGGTCCATAAAAGTTAGCAACTGGAATCACCAGTATCGGGATTTATTTATTTATTTATTTATTAATACAACATTACATGGCTTAACAGAAAAGCCCAATTTACCATGCAGTCAATCTTATATATTAATACATACATTTTAATTAAAAATGGATTGTCAATATACCTATATTTTTTTAATTTACTATACAAATATTAATATTAATAAAGCTTTAAAGTTAACAATAGTTATATACAGTATAAAAATTAATATAAAAAGAAAGAAAAAACAAATAAATAATAATAATAAAACAAATAAAAATTCAACACTAATAAAATCAATAAAAAAATAAAGTTAATTCAAAACAATAAAAATTAGAATAAACAGTGAGTAAGTAGGTATATAAATAAATAAATCAATTCTACATCATGATAAATTAATACAAATATAACAATAATAAATAAATCCAAATATTTTAACTTATAAATAACTAATTATTCACAAAATTTAAAGAAAGCCTTGCTCAGAATATGCAGATGATCAGCAAAAATATCTAGATGTGGTGTCGTCTCGAGAAGGCGGAGTGCGCGAGGCAGAGGCGAGGAGTCGTGCGCCACTGTGCCAAATAATGGCAAAATAGGCGGCACACCTGCGACACCAAATCAGGACAGTCGCATTCACCACGGATCATTCGACAAATCAATACAAGTGATTCAAAGTCTCGTCTAGTCTCAAGCTTTTGACATGTCAATTTTTAAATTATTTTAAATGATTCTACTCCTACTAGTGAAAGACTAAGCAGCAAAGAGGTCCAAAGAGTAAGCTAATTTATTTTTTATTTTTTACCTAATTTTTTTTTTTTTTATATCAGATCATCGTAGTATTTTAAAAGGAAACCTTATACTGGCGGTATGAACTTTACAGAAAATACTACGCGTATGGCCTCCGCTTAACCTCTACCTCTGTGTATAGTAGTGGTTCTCAAACTTTCGCATGCAAATAAAAAATATATTTATCCTTGTCTTAAGTCTTAAAAAGGACTTAAGTCCTTAGATTTAAATAAATAAAACAAATAAGCCAGCCAGACATTTATATAATATTATTTAAACGTATTTATTGATTACTTTGCGAACCTAAATTTAATTTTGGTTAAACAATTTGATTTTGATTTGTCATACTACCACGTCATTGGCTGAAATAACTTAAATGACAAGCTAACTACCAATCACGTGTCGTATATCAAAATATTGATTATAGATTATTAAAATCAAACTTTCTGCAACTGGCCATAAGACTATTAATCATTCAAAAATTATTATGAAAAACTATTGCCAATACAATAAAAATTACAGGTTAAAAGAATAAAAACAGAAAGTCGTTTATAAAGTGATATTTTAACCAAAGATATATATTTACAACACTAAAATATAATTACACTAAGAAGATAAAAGATATTATAAATCAAAGTTTGATCAGTTTGGCAAGCAAGATGTATGGCAAGATTCTCACGAAACGCTTGCAAGAGAAGACTGAAGGTCTTTTATGGGAGGCACAAGGAGGCTTTAGACCTGGAAGAGGATGCACTGACCAAGTCTTTTCGCTCCGCAATATCACAGAGAAGTTTTTGGCCTTAAACCAGAAGGTTTTCTGTGCTTTTGTGGATTTGGAAAAGGCTTTTGATAGAGTTGTAAGAAAGAAGCTTTGGGACATATTGCCGGAGTATGGAGTGAATGACAAACTGCTACAAGCTATACAGTCCCTGTACAAGGGCTGCAAAGCTTGTGTGCGGGTGGAGGGGGGTATGTCGCCTTGCTTTGAATCCCAAATGGGCGTCAAACAGGGTTGTGTGCTTTCTCCTAGATTATTCACTCTATATCTCGACAAATGCCTAAAAAGAGTGAGAGAGAGTGACTGTGGGATAAAGATGAGTGATCTAGTGGTGAACTGCCTGCTTTATGCAGATGATGCTGTTCTTATGGCATCGTCCGAACAACAACTGCAATCACTAGTCACAAGAATGAAGGAGGGATGTGCAGAAAAAGGACTCCGTTTGAATGCGAGAAAAACCAAGGTACTAGTGTTTGAAAGAAGAAGGATGACAACCGTGACGATAAAGATTGATGATGAAACTCTAGAACAAGTAAATGAAATTATATATCTGGGCAGTGTTTTCACTGCGGATGGGAAGTACGATAGGGACGTTGAAAGAAGAGTGAACGCGGGAAATAGTGTTAACGGTGCCCTGGGGTCACTGATCGGCAGTCGAAATGTCAGTGACAAAGCTCGGCTCGCCATACACAATGCCATGTTGGTACCAACACTGATGTATGGAAGCGAAACGTGGATATGTCAGAATACGCATGAGAGTAGGGTTAATGCAGTAGAAATGCGGTCGTTGCGGCGGATATGTGGCGTCACTTTGGCGGACCGCATACGTAACGTCGAAATACGGAAAAGGGTTGGTATGAAGGAAAGCATAGGGACAAAAATAAGGAAAAGCATGCTACGATGGTTCGGGCATGTTGAAAGGATGAGCGATGAAAGATTGACGAACCAGATATATAATGCGAAAGTTGTGGGTAAAAGAGGCCCTGGCAGACCGAGACTCACATATCACGATCAAATAAATAAAACACTGACTGAAGGTGCATTAAAAAGTCTTCGTAACCAAAGGGCATGTATGAAGAGGTTAATGAATGTCGACGAAGCGAAAGAGGTATGTCGTGATCGTGTCAAATGGCGCTCAATTGTCTCTGCCTACCCCGCAAGGGATCTGGCGTGAAGATATGTATGTATGTATAAATCAAAGAATAAGTTGTTAACCACATGTCTCACCGTCTTTACTAATATACAATATGTCAATATATAACTATACCTAACTTATCATGCTGGTGTTAGAGAATAACGCAGATTCACGTAGGATTTCATTATCCTTTCCATGAAATATACCAACATACATGTTCCTACTGACATTCACCTATTGCTTTATGTAATAAAGTTAAATTTTATGTAATGAAGTTTCATTACAGTTTTTCATTACAGCCCTTAAAACACGGCGTCCTGGACCTCCACTATTGAAGATGGGCCTTTCAGAACATATATCTGGAGAATTTGGCCTACACTCGCCACGCTGGCTGGGTTGTTGGGATACTGACGGAAATGAGTATGATTTACATTACTTCATATTAATAATAATAATAAAACGTTATTTCAGAATAAATTCCATATGTGTTAGTAACAATTTTTAAAGAAATCTTATAATAATAAAGTGTTAGTAAAAATACAAAATTATAATACAAAATTTTATTTTTTATTTTTCATTATCTGTAGCCCAGATCACCTGCTTACATGCAGGCATATCCAGTGCCCCAAGAATATAAGCCCACACGGACAGGAAGCTGCTGGGGCTGCCCCTCACGCGGGCGAGGATTGTTGCACAGCGCTTCCTCATAATAGCATATGCATACATAAATTTATTTATAACCTGGAAAACTATATGATCCTAGTAGACTTCGAAAAATTCAACAAGGTTGGGAACCACTGATGTAGATGATTTAGCTCTTCAGCGGGTTTTATGAAAAATCTCCAGGCACTCGAGAATTTATAAAGGTAATCTTTTAGAGAAAGTTATTTATTTTGTATTACGTCTATATCTATAATTTACTAACATTTCTGTCTGTCTGTATGTATGTCTGTCCTTCATGCCTATACTACTGAACCGAGTTTGATAAATTTGGTAGAAATGTTATTTGGAACCCAGAGATCGATACAGCACTATATTATGATCAGAGCATGACATGTGACTCCACTGCCTCTCCTCTTTGCGTCGTAAACGTTGTTTGGAGGCCAGGAACATATGTCAAACATGACGATATATATTTCTCATATCAATAATAGAACCTTGTTGGCTAAGCCATTTATAACAATTTAAAAAAAAAAATTGAAAATACAGCTGTATTAAATAATAAGTAAATAGTAGTTCGCATGTTATTGTGTATATAAATATATATAGCCCGTTTATGTAGTGTATATATACAGGGTTACCGGTTACCTTAGATTTTTATACTGCGTAGATATTTTAAGGTACATCTGCAAACCAGGTGCCATATATATCGTCATGATCGTAGAACAGTGACGGATCTGCTATATTTAAAATTTTCATGGCGGCCATTCAACTGTCATTTCGACTGTTTTTTTGTCACTTAAAAAGTCTCATAATAAGTGCAAACCTTCTAGATTTCATTTTGGAACCCTTTCTAATATTTGCACTATAAATTACAGACCACAAACAATATAAAACTATATATAAATATATATGCAAAATTATGGGTATTTTTTTTAATCCGACACTGTTCTACGATCATGACGATATTTTTTAAATATCCTTTAACGAAAATTATTTGAAGGACAAGTTTTATTTTATTATTTATTATATTGTATTCTAATTACAGTTGTGTGTACATGTCATTATGATGCAATCTGCCCATATTGTGGGCATACAATATGCTTTTGTCAATAGATATTTATTTACAATATTTATTTGTATATAGTTTATATTTAATATTGTTCTTGTCAATTTATTGGAATACAATGTTAATGTCAAAATTATGAGGGATCAGCTGAAAATCAGCGCTGTGACCTAGTGTTGCAGCTTATTGCTGAACTGATTCCCTATTTGTCACCACACTATCTTGTTTGTTGTATTATCATTATTATTTTTTACTGCTTGTGTTTTTTTTTTTGTGACAAATAAACTTTTTTCTTTCTTTCTTTCTTCAAAAATAAACATATATTTTTTTCTACTATCAAATGTCTACAACGACCTAGTTAGTTAAAGTTAACGCAAGTGCGTACAATTTTGGTTATTAAGGTCATAAAGCATTTTACAAATTATATGAATAATTATAAGTCCCACATATTACAAAATATTTAATCAAATAATGAAAAAAGAAATATATATATATATATATATATATCTCGCAAACGGTAAAGTTTAGGGTAGGGTGTTTCATAGTCAAATTAGCCAGAAACAATGAATACTACATGCCCATAATGGATCTATCTAGGTCGACTCAACCAGTAACCCTGTATAATTAATTATGTAGTAAAGTAAAGTATCATCACGACCGTTTCCCTTTCGGAGTGGTCAGAAACCACGCTTATAAATAAGCGGATTCACATTTAGCCAACTTTACTATAGGCCAATCATGACAAGTGGCAAGCTCGTCGATGTCTCCAGCGTACCAATCTCGAGAAATATCACAAATAAATTCAATATTTAAATGTATTTATTTACATTAATCAATAATTTTGTGTCTCGACCAGGAATCGAACCCGGTACCTCCGAGTGTAAATCCACGGACTTAACCGCTAGACCACGGGGGCAGTTAATTATGTATGTAAGTATATAATTATTTATGTATTATTATATTTAATTTAAGCTTTTATTTATGTGTGTTTTTTATCTCGCCATGCCCAAAACTTCGAAGGTTGATGGTCAAAATGCCAAAAAAATATACATACAATATGTGGCTATGCGGCCAACTAAAGTTTCTTTTCCACAAAGTCCAAATGAAAAATATAACTGATTCATTATGAATCAAGTTATAATAGGGCCCCAACCCGGTAATAAACATAATTTTATTATAATCTTGTTAATTATTTATATATTAACTCCGCTTAAACAATAATCGAGAAAAGACATGGAAATATAATCATGTTTTAGAATCAGCCAAAAATTTTTTTTTATTGCTTAATTCCAGAGTGAAATCAGGACGAGCAATAACTTTGGTATTAGCTACCACGATGGCTACTACGTGTTTACTAAGTGTTTGAACACGTGAGTTCCCGTAATGTCGTACGGAGCAGAGACATAGACACTGACCGTGAGTCTGGTCCACAAATTCAAGATAGCTCAGCAAACTATGGAGAAAGCTATACTTGTTTTTTTCTTTGATGAATATAATTCGAAACATAATTTATATTATTAGTATTAGTCAGTGAACGAAAGTTACTGAAATAGCTATAAAAAACATCTACAAACATACATATCTACACGCCAGATCCCTGCGGGGTAGGCATTGACACGATGACGACATACCTTCTCTATCAGATCAAAAAAAAAGATCAGAATCGGATAAAAAAATAAACACACACACACTAATCCACACTCACGCAAAACACGCACTAATGCATACATATACAAAACACTACCGCACTCATACACACACCCATACTAAACTCATTTAAACCTTCTCTTTTTATATAATTTTGCAATCTTCAAGCGCCTAATGTTTTGCAATATTGTTTTTGACTGGAAGTGCAGGGTGTCCAGAGATCCAGGCGTTCCAGAGAACCTTGTTTAGGCCCCTGATTAAGATTATTTGTTATTTATTTTTGATATTTGATTTTATCATGATCACTGCCCCCTAGATCACAGAGTCCTAGACCTCCACTGTTGGAGGGCTGTCAGAAAATGTCTACGGGCATTAAGTAATTTTTATTGTCATTTTTTATCGACATTTTTTTATTTTATTTCTTTAATATTTTTTATATTAGAACTGACAAGGCCCATTTTCAGCCAAACCCAAATTTAACTTTATGGTGTCATCACTATCTGGCCAGGTTTTCGACTATTATATTGTTTTCTAGTATTTTTTTTTTTTTTCATTGTTCTGTAATTAATTAAATTAGGACGTAACCAAGTGTTCCAAGATAAAAAATAAAAATAAATAAAAAAGTCCGCCTTTGTACTTTGGGCAATAAGATTATTAATTAAATAAATAATTATTATTTTAGTCGGTCTATTTATTGTATGTCTATGGAAAAGCTTCAAAAATATGACTTTAACTTTTGACCTTCTTAGCTTAAGGATTACGAATAATGGCTTATTAGGCGCGTAAAGTGGAACTCATTTTATAAGAGCACAGAAATGGGGTAAGTACTGTAACCTGGCTTTGCGGTCACGGGACTGCGGTTGGATGTAGTTGCTTTTAAGTATTTGGTACCCTGTAGCATTAAAGTCAACGGAGAATACATCTCGCACCTCCGATTCGCAGATGACATAGTCATAATGGCTAGCTCGCTGGAGGATCTTAGCAAAATGCTGAACGGTTTAAATGTGGCTTCCCAGCAGGTTGGTCTCGGTATGAACTTGGACAAGACGAAAGTCATGTTCAACGAGCATGTTATAGCGTGACCAATCTGCGTGGGAAACGCTACTCTCGAGGTTGTGCAAAAATACATCTACCTTGGACAAACCATCCAATTAGGAGTAGCCAACTTCAGCAAAGAAGCCGATAGACGCATTCAGCTAGGATGGGCAGCATTCGGGAAGCTACGTCACATCTTCCTATCGAACATACCACAGTGTTTGAAGACAAAAGTTTTCAACCAGTGCGTTCTTCCAGTAATGTCGTATGGTGCAGAAACGTGGACACTGACGGTAGGTCTGGTCCACAAGTTCAAGGTCGCTCAGCGAGCTATGGAGAGAGCTATGCTCGGGATTTCACTAAAAGATAAAGTCAGAAACGTTGACATCCGTCAAAGAACCAAAGTTACCGATATAGCTTTAAAAATTAGCAAGCTGAAGTGGCAATGGGCTGGACACATATGCCGCAGAACCGATGAACGATGGAGTAGACGGGTTCTGGAGTGGAGACCACGTACTGGAAGACGCAGAGTGGGACGACCCCCCGCCAGATGGACAGATGACCTGAGAAAGGTCGCTGGTGGGGGATGGATGAGGGTGGCAGAAGATCGTGTGAAGTGGCGAGCCTTGGGGGAGGCCTACATCCAGCAGTGGAGAGACACAGGCTGATGATGATGATGATGATTTGGTACGAAGAGGATTCTACAGAACTCCTTTTTAATAAAAATGCATAAAACTTAATTAAATGGCAATGGCAGGTTTTAATAGTCATTATTTTTAATTTTAATCGCTATTTTTGATGTTTTGACTGTTCAAATAATTATTTTATTTACATATAGATAGTGTTTAGTTTGATATTTATTGGGATATTAAGTTGTACATTGTATAATTTGTCTCGGTCTGGGTGTTTATATGTATAATATGTATATATTTACAAAAAAAAAGAAAGTATAATATGTAGTTTATCAACCATCTAGTTTCCGTAATACAAGCTTCGTAGCTTACCACGGAAAATAGGAAAGCCGGGTATTTTGTATGGTGGTAGGCGGACTGATGGTGGTAATTTGCCCAGTCTGCTGGGGCGGGGAAGTATCCACCGTTCGTGCCGATAAACCCAGTAAAGTGTATCCACACGTTTCGGGATCAGGCTCGAATTGCCGTCATGCTTAGTCAAGCCGACATAGTAGACTGATGTCAGTCATGAGTCTCTTATTCCAGTTGCTGACATTTATGGACCTCGCAAGCCACTTACCATCAGGTGAGCGCAAGGTCACATGTCGTACTAGTATTTAAAAAAAAAAAGAAAAAAAAAGCTTGTTATGAATAAATAAGAAATATAACTATGGACTTTACAAAGTGTCTGGAACGCAAATATTTTTTAGGCATTATTTATTGGCGTAGGAATCGTTATCTGTCTATTATAGTGCCCACTGCGACTCAGTCTTGACAAGGGCTTTCGTAAGCACGTGCTCCATAATCCGGACCTAAGTACTATAACGGGTACATGTAGGCAACGGAGTTTTATTTGAATTTTAATGAAGAATAGTTTATATTTAATGAAGAATATTCATTAATAAATGACATAATCGTTGGATTTTGTTTGGTAAAAAAAAAGATAATCGGGAGCTTCAACGACAGTGCGATTATTTTTAGAAATATTAGGATTAAAATAGTAATTCCGGTTAAGGTCAATCGCGTAATAGTGTCCCGCGTAGGACTGTGTTTAGTTTTTGTACATTTCTAATTATATGGAAAATATAAATAATAAAAAGTTTTATGCATTTTTATTAAAAAGGAGTTCAGTAGAATCCTCTTCGTACCAAATACTTAAAAGCAACTACATCCAACCGCAGTCCCGTGACCGCAAAGGCAGGTTACAGTACTTACCCCATTTCTGTGCTCTTATAAAATGAGGTAAAAGCTTTGCCTAATACACCCGATTGATAGTCGAATTGCACTGTTCACTGACAATACGACGACACTTATTTTTTTCCCTAAAACAATGCGTAATGTTATCTTAAAAACATTCATCAAATAATAAATGCCTATTTTAGAAAAGTGAATACATAGGTAAATAATTAACTGAGTTGTTCGTTTGACGTCAAACTGTCGAAGCGACCGTACGATTACATAAACGCTTCGCCCACTCGAACACCGTAATGACCTTCTAGTTAGCACCTAGGGACGTTCGCCCACTAACCATTCAGCTCTAGGCTATGATTAGTATGAAATTATACTAAGGGTTTGGCACAGCGGATGTAGAGACGCATGTTCTACAAGTACAAGCCAACCACGGTTCCTAATTCGGCAACCAGTTCGAATTGACCGCCTCCGTGGTCTAGTGGTAACAAACGTTGCCGTGAACTCGGGAGGTCGTGGGTTCGATTCCCACCGGGGGCAAGTTGTACATTGTATAATTTGTCTCGGTCTGGATGTTTATATGTATAATATGTATATATTTACAAAAAAAGAAGTATAGAATGTAGTTTATAAACCATCTAGTTTCCGTAACACAAGCCTCATAGCTTACCACGGAAACTAGATGGCGCTGTGTGACCTGTCTGGAAATATTTATTATTATTATTATTGTTCTCTACCGGTTATACTATGGTGAGTGCTCTGAAAAGCTCTATAACCTAATCCCTTCCTCTCCATTCCGCAACTAAACCACACGCACAGGTCAGAAAATGCATCCATATACCGTAGTCACTATCCCTAAAAGTACGTATAAATTTAGACATATACATATATCGCAAGATAAAGACGTGGAATGCTCTGCCAGCCTCTGTGTTTCCACTTTCCTATAACCTGTTCCTTCAAGCGAAGTGTGAATAATAAAAATAAAAAATAAAATAACGTTTATTGGATCATAATCAAATAATTTCAGTTAGTGAGCACTGCCTTCTGGAAAAGAAATTCTGAGCTCCAGAAGGCAGCTTTCCTATATTGACACAATAAAACCATACGAGTACTTACATAAATTAATAATACAGTGCATTCCCATCCTCATTAAACATTGTTTTACTGTAACCAGCCTCTCGGCAACTGTGTGCTGCAGTACATACATACATACATATCTTCACGCCAGATCCCTTGCGGGGTAGGCAGAGACAATTAAGCGCCATTTGACACGATCACGACATACTTCTTTCGCTTCGTCGACATTCATTAACCTCTTCATACATGCCCTTTGGTTACGAAGACTTTTTAATGCACCTTCAGTCAGTGTTTTATTTATTTGATCGTGATATGTGAGTCTCGGTCTGCCAGGGCCTCTTTTACCCACAACTTTCGCATTATATATCTGGTTCGTCAATCTTTCATCGCTCATCCTTTCAACATCCCCGAACCATCGTAGCATGCCTTTCCTTATTTTTGTCCCTATGCTTTCCTTCATACCAACCCTTTTCCGTATTTCGACGTTACGTATGCGGTCCGCCAAAGTGACGCCACATATCCGCCACATATCCTGCAGTACCAACTTTTAACACTATTCTTTTGTATATATATCTAGTAAAGCAGGCATAATAGTGGGTATATAACTGATGTAAGTCATAAGTGTCTGATTCCAGTTCCTAACATTCATCGACCTTACGCGCCAGTTACCATCAGGTGGGCGCATACTATAGCCACTATCCCTATACGAACCTAATTATTATTATTTTTTCCTTACATGCCCTAGTACTGACATAGAGTCCTAGACCTCTACTGTTGGAGATAGGCCTTCCAAATATTTCTGGAGAATTTGGCATAAACTTGTGCTGTTTTAATGGCAATTTATTAACGAGTTGGTATTAGTGCAACCGGGACGAACGCGAACGGCTTAACATTTAAGGCACGGGAACGGTGGTGTTGTAAATCTTCAAGTATGACAAAAGTAAAGTGTATTTCTCATTAGTACATGCCGGGGTTTAAATGTGTCTACCCTGTAAAAATATATATATATATTACTACGTGAGAACAGGAACAGGTTGAAAAACAGCGTCGTGCAGGTGTAAGTACTTGTGCTGCTGCACGACAACAGCTGACACCTGATTCCTTTTGTCACATATTGTTCGAAACTGTAAAACTGTGTAATAATGTTATGTGACAATAAATGGATTTTTATTTTATTTATTTTTAAATCCACCTCTTTAGGATCTCACTGCCACTCCAAAACATACTTTACCTAAAAGCAGAACTTTCGATTTTAAGGTATGCTTTCTTATATCCGGGGTACCACCGTTGGTAGTAGCTGGAATTAGTTACGGGTTCTCGGTTTAATTTAAAAAAAAGAAAGTTACAGTCTAATATATATAATCGTATAGGCGTGGTGGTGGCTCGGTTGTAAGAGCGCGTACCTTAAATCCAAAGGTCGGTTCAAACCCACCCGGCATGTACCAATAAGAAATACACTTTTCTTACGTACATTTGTCATAGATTTACAACACCACCGTTCCCGTGCCTCGGAGAGCACGTTAAGCCGTCGGTCCCGGTTCCACTAATGCCAACTTGTGGAATCGTTAATAAATTGTCATAAAAAATTGACATCATATCCTCGCCAAGCCGTCTGGCCAGCGTGGCAAGTGTAGGTCAAATTCTCCAGTTCTGGAAGGCTGTGTTCTAGGGGCTGTAATGAATGAATTTATTTATTCAAGGTACAACAAACAGATTACAACCATTGCATATATCGTGCAATGGTTGTAATCTGTTTGTTGTACCTTGAATAAATAAATTCATTCATTACAGCCCCTAGAACACACTATTTGACAGCAGTTTTGGATTGCAATCCACAGCAGTGTACACTGCAAGACAATACAATAATAATACAATTCAAATGTTCTTACATACTCGTAACATGATCAATTTCAAATTTCCAACCTATATATAAACTTATTATAAAAGACAACTTAAATAAACAAGTCATAAAGACAGCACAATCTAACTATTAATAACCTACCTAACTTAAACTTAAAGCAAATTACAACATCTTTTCAAAAATATGGTATACTCTCATTATTTAAACAGTTCCTCACAGTGTAAGTAGGTATTATATGTAGTGTATTATATATATATATATATATATATATATATATGTAGTATATGTAGTATTGTGTACATATTAGTATGTATCTGTCTATATAGATATAATACTTAGATTTAATTTGAATTACCTTTTAATCTATTTAATGGTTGCACCTACCTCACAACACAAATCGTTTCATTGTCCCAAAGGTTGGCATTAAGCCCGCCTCTTGTACATAGTGCAATAAAGTTTTTAAATAAATAAAATAAATAATAAATAAACATCAAAAATTAAAATTATCCTAGATTAAACCATCTATGTACATATTTATTTAAAATAATTGTTAGATTAATAATAATAAATTAAATATTAATAAAAATCAATACTGCAATAAATAATAATAAAGATAAATATAGTTAAAATAATATCCGTGATAAAATTAGTGTCAAACTATACGCTTCTAGGTTTGTTATATTTAGCACTTGTTTCTTATATTTATGTCCTCTGTTATTAAATATGTCAAAGTCAGGATTGTTTTTGGAAATGTCATTATACAGGCGTGAATGAATACAGTCAAAAAAATACATTTGACCCCTTTTTTATATTTTCCTATGCACCACTTATTCTTGGTTGCTTTCTCCTAGCTACAACTATATCTATACAAATATATCTATAGCAACTTTTTCGTAAACTGATTCCGTGGTATAGCGGTTAAGTCCGTGGATTTAGACCTGGAGATTTGATTCCTGGTCGGAGCACAATAATATTTATTGGTATTTAATTTATTTGTGATATTTCCCGAGTTTGGTACGCTAGAGACATCTTGTCATGATTAGTAAGGTTGGCTAAATGTAAATCCGCTTCTTTATAAGAGTGATTTCTGACCACCCCAAAAGGGATACGGTCGTGATAATACTTTAGCCTTCTTTCAAAAATATTTTTTTTAAGGACTCTTTTTGTGTGTGTGAAAAATAAAGAGCGTGGCTGCAATACTTATTAATACTTAATACTTATTATTATTATTACTTATTATTATTATTACTTATTATTACTACTATATTATTATTGTTTTTGGGTTTATATAAATATATATAATTTTAGTTATATATAAGATATGTAAGCCAAATTGTTATTTACTTATATGTTTAAATTTAGATATTAATGTCTTTCTGTATTTTATTCTTAATATTGTTTACTGCATGCTGTGTACAAATATTAGGTTGGCAAACTTACTACTTTTTTATATCACTGTATTTTGTCGAATGTTTTGTCTGTTAACTGTTTTTTGTACCTTAATAAATAAATAAATAAATAAAAATCACCACAAATTGCTCGAAAAATTGGGCGTATAATGTAAATAATGGAGGAGCAAGTATATTTTTAAATGGCAAGGTAAAATAAATGAGATAGATCGTCTCACAAACAAATAGCTGCTTTTATTCAGGAAAAAGGCCACTTTAAATAATTACGTCTGTTACCAAGAATGGACGGCCCCTTTATTATGAAATAATCACAGCTTACAATTAAAACAGTGCGCCAACATTTTTTTTTAAATTCTTATTGCATCAATACTTAAAATTGGGTTCTAATAAATAAAACATACAAACAGGCGCGGTGGTGGCGTTCCTTAAATCCTTTAAAATTCTTATTGCATCAATACTTAAAATAGGGTTCTATTAAATAAAACATACACACAGGCGCGGTGGTGGCGTTCCTTAAATCCTTTAAAATTCTTATTGCATCAATACTTAAAATAGGGTTCTATTAAATAAAACATACACACAGGCGCGGTGGTGGCGTTCCTTAAATCCTTTAAAATTCTTATTGCATCAATACTTAAAATAGGGTTCTTATAAATAAAACATACAAACAGGCGCGGTGGTGGCGTTCCTTAAATCCTAAATCAAACCCCTTCGGCATGTACCAATGAGAAATACACTTTTCTTACGTACATTTGTCATAGATTTACAAAGCCACCGTGCCCGTGCCTCGGAGAGCACGTTAAGCCGTCGGTCCCGGTTCTACTAATACTACTTCTTGTGGAATCGTTAATTAATTGTCATTAAAAATTGACATCAACAACAAGCCGTCTGGCCAGCGTGGCGAGTGTAAGCATATTCTCCAGATATGTGTTCTGGCTGTAATTAATGATGATGAAATAAAACAGGTTCATGAATACTTTTTGTTGTTTTTTTGTACTAACACGACATGTGCCCTTAGCATCGTAAGTGGCGCGCGAGGAGTACAAATGTTAGGAACTGGAATCAGACACTCATGACTGACATCAGTCCCTAACACTATGCCGGCTTGACGGTAATTCGAGTTTGATCCCGAAACGTGTGGATACACTTTGCTGGGTTTATCAGAACGAACGGTGGATACTTCCTCGCACCGGCAGACTGGGCAAATTACCACCAACAGTCCGCCTACCACCTATTTGTTGTTATCGATGGAAGTATGTGCCATTTGCAATTAT
Organism: Tinea semifulvella; assembly: GCA_910589645.1. Lineage (NCBI taxonomy): Eukaryota > Metazoa > Arthropoda > Insecta > Lepidoptera > Tineidae > Tinea > Tinea semifulvella. The sequence goes on from OU342604.1 coordinate 7,641,894, forward strand.
GTCAAATGCCAATTTTTACTGTGAAGGAGAACTAACATTGTAAGCTCGACATAGTGTTATATAAAAATAAGACGGCTTGCAACAAGACCAAAGTTAAGCTACTGTACTTATATATACTACGACAAGAGACCAAAAGTGTGTAAAATATTAAGATAGGAAGAAAAACAAAAGATATTATCACTATCTGTTTTAAATTCTTACAAAAAATATATTATATCCTCGGAAGTGGCAAATAAAATGCGAGTTGTTTGACAAATGTCTTATTTTGGTATCTATAAAGCTGAGTACACATATATATCTTTTTTCCGATCCGATCACGTATTTGTAACATCAATGCGTATCATGATCGCTAATAAGCACGCGGCCTTGATCATTATTATTTTAGCTATATTTGTTGGAATTGAATCGAAAGAATTTCATGTTATATTTTATTCCTTTATGATTTGCTTCCTATAAAAAAGATTCAAAGTGTGTAAATTTTTTGATGTAACACCAATCTCACAAAAATAAAATTCACAGTGGTCAATTCTAATTTTGAAAGAAAGAAATAGAAAGAAAAAAGTTTATTTGTCACAAAAAAAAACACAAGCAGTACAAAATAATCATCAATTTTGAGCTATGGTGGCTCGGTTGTAAGAACGCTTTGCTTAAAATCCTAAAGAGGTTCGTTCGAGCTCTGGCATGTACCAATGAGAAATACACTTTTCTTAGGTACATTTGTCAAATTTAACAAAATTTGTGTGTCAGAAATGGCTGAATGTGCAGAACTAACTTACTATTAATATTTACTATATATTCTATTTACTATATGTTCTATGCAAATAAATAATTTTATTTCGTTTTATTTCGTTTTGTTTTATTTCGTTTCGTTACATTTTATTTCAACACCATCACAAACAACGAACATCACCTTGCCTTGGAGAGCACGTTTTGCCATCAGGCTCAGCTCCACTAATACCAACTTGTGTAATCGTTAATAATTGTCATTAAACATTGCCATCAGACCCTTACCAACCCGTCTGTCAACCAGCGTGGCCGGTGTAGGCCTAATTCTCCAGTTCTACTGGAAGGCCCATCTACAACAGGGAGAGTATAGGATGTGGTGTTCTAAGGGCTTTAATGAATGAAAACAAATGTGAAAATGTACTTCGAACACAAAAATAACCGGCAATGACTGTCTTCATTCTCTACCTAGTTTTCTAGCTTTGATTCTCATACCGTTTGGTTTCTTACCCTGTGTTGCCGCGCAGTTTTTATTATTTTAAGATTTTAGACCTCCTTTTATTAAGATTTTATTGACATTAATAGATTGTATTTTGTTTTTGACTCGGATGTTTTTTCACATTCTGACTACGACGACTGACTCACGTCTTTCTTCTCTAAATATATCAGACAGACGATATACCCTGTCTTATATACAATGTCTTTGATGTGGAGCCAGCTTAAGGAAAATTCTAGTCACGTGGCGTATCCTAAAGGGCGGAATAGTGTTACAGTTCTGATTTATATGTAGATAGGTATAATGCTAGTAAAATATATCACGTCAGAGATGAGAGGACTGTAAATGAAATGTTCTACTTTTGGATATTTTATTTTATAGGTTTATTTACAACGAAGCACAATATTATTAGACGTCAGTCTGTAGGGCGGTTTTGCGACGCTCATTTATTTTATTGTTGTTGCATGTTTCTTTTATCTCATCATCATCCCATACGTGGTCTCCACTCAAGAACCCGTTTGCTCCATCGTTCGTCAGTTCTGCGGCAGATGTGTCCGGCCCATTGCCACTTCAGCTTGCTAATTTTAAAAGCTATGTCAGTAACTTTCGTTCCCCGACAAATATTAACGTTTCGAATTTTATCCATCAGAGAAATACTAATCATAGCTCTCTCTATAGCTGAGTTAACTAGAATTTATAGATCTACAGGTAAAACAAGCGCCCAACAGAATGCTGTTTAAAAGAATGGTCTTCACACACTTCTTGAATAGTTCTAACAACTAAGGTCATGCGTGGAATACTGTTCTCACCTCTGGGATGGTTCCGCTAAGTACCTTACAGATGCTCTCAATGTCCTACAGAGGCGGGCTATTCGAAAGTGGACGATACTACAGTGTTTAAAACTCTCGAGTCGCTACAGCTTCGCCGAGATGTGGCCTCCCTGAGCGTGTTCAACAAGCTATACTACGGTGAATGTTCTGAAGAGCTCCACAACCTTATCCCTTCTTGTCTATTCCGCAACCGAACCACTCGCACATGCCAAAATATGCATCCACATATCGTAGCCACTATCCCTACGCGTACATACAAATTTGGAGACTCTTACATCTGTCGCACGCTGAAGATGTGGAATGCTCTCCCAGACAGTGTGTTTCCCCACTCTTATAACCTAGAGTCCTTCAAACGAAGTGTGAAAGAGCATCTTTATAGGCCGGCATAGTGGTAGGGACTGATGTCGGTCGTCTAAGGTTGGCGTCAGTTGCTCCTATTCTTGAACCTCGCGTACCGCTTACCATCAGGTAGGCGCGGTGTGACATGTCGTGCTCAGTATAAAAAAAAAAACTATAAGTTATATTGTATGTATGTATGTATTATTATTTATTTGAATTTAGTATAATTATATTTGTTTTATATTAGTATTAGATTTAGATTTAGTAGAATTTTAATTATCTATTTTCCTGTTTAAATATTTGCACCTTTAAATGCTTCCACATACCATGTTCGTAATGTCCCTAAGGTTGACCGAGTAAGAATGTCTAGCGGTCCGTATTTGTACATAGTGCAAAAAGTTTTTAAATAAATAAAATAGGTCTACAGAAAAGTCCACGATAGCATATGTCTAACTATTAATGATAATATACTATATCCATTTTAATACTTTAAAAATTGGGAAATTATAAAGTGGTAATTGGAAAGCTATTTACACAAATACGGTATTAATCCTCATCATTTTAATTACATGAGTTGGCTTGAGTATTTCATAAAGATATTTTTTTTTACACCATGCAAATTAAATAAATACCTTAGGAGATATAGCAAAGTCAAAATAATGCGCAAAGCCGGGTAAAACAGCTAGTACAGTATAAAAATAAACAAATTAAAATATTTTTTTTCGAAGTTCGTTACGTTTGAAACCATCAGGTCTGTCGCGTAGTGATGGTAAGAGGCCGGATGGTATGTCTCTTGTACCATGGAGTAAGGGAAGATTTTTTTTTTGGGATGCCACCTGTGTGGATGCCTTTGCCGCTTGCCATATTTTCTCATCACGACCGTTTCCCTTTCGGGGTGGTCAGAAACTACGCTTATGAATAAGCGGATTCACATTTAGGCAACTTTACTTTACGCCAAACATGACAAATGGCAAGCTCGTCGATGTCTCCAGCGTACCAAACTCAAAAAAAGATCATAAATAAGTTAAATATTAATTAAATGTATTTTTATTTACAATAAATATTTTTGTGTCCTGACCAGGAATCGAACCCGGACCCCCAAGTGTAAATCCACGGACTTAACCGCTAGACCACATCAAAAAAAGCCGGTTTAGCTGCTCATATAGCCGAATTCAAAAAGCACACAGAATATAATAGCATTAAACAAAGTTATAACTTTGTGGCATTTGGGGTTGAAACAATGGGGTTATATTCTCTTGATACCCACAAATTCGTAAAAGAGCTGGGTAAACGTAATTTTCAAGAGTGTGGCGACCCCAAATGCCATAACTACCTAAAACAGAATATTTCCATTATAATTCAACGAGGAAATGCGGCGAGCGTTTTAGGTACCCTCCCTGGTGGTAAGCCCTTAGTTTATTTTGTAGAATAGTTTTAATTTCATAGGTATTTTAGTTTAGTTTTATTTATAATTAGTTTTTTAATCTATTTTATTTTAATATTTTTGTATCTACTTCTAATTTTATTATCTTAAATTAATTAATATAAATGTTGTTATGTTTTACATTAAAATGTATGTGATTACGAAGATTGCGTATAAAGTAACCAACATTATTGGCTTTGAAAGAAAACAACAAAGTTTTGTATAACTGTGAATAAATTAGAGGGTTTCCGTGAAAAAGCTTGTAATTAACGGGTTTATGATGACGTTGTAGATTTTAATCTTCTTAAAGCGTAATTGAACAAATACTTAACGTCAACATTTGGTTGAATTGTTATCACGCCTTTCGTCATTATCATATCATCATCAGATTATCTTGTCAAGACAACATTTTTTATTGTATTTATAATTGTCATTCTTTAAAATATTTTTTTTTTCTTGCACCAAATTTTTTATTCGAAGTAATATCTTAAATACCTCAATCGTGCAATCACGCATTCTCACTTACTTTGGACACGTGTCGCGGTGTGGAGATACATCCATTGAGCGCCTTGTAGTTCAGGGAAAAGTCGATGGCAAGAGAATGCGTGGTAGGTCTCCGATGAGATGGACTGACCAGGTTAAAGCAGCAATGGATCACCTCCTACATGAGTGCTCCAGGAAGGCTGCAGTTCGAGACGAGTGGCGACGGCTTGTTAAGCGTGCCACTGACACTCAAGTGACGACCACGACCACTCTGCCAAGAGTGTAGCGACTAAGAAAAAGAATATACAAACAATATAAAAGAATTACAATATTAAATATACTACACACATCAAAAAAGTCTAGGGATCAAGCATGTTTATGCGGATTTCTTGTGATTGAGATGTGGCTTTGTAATAAATTTATGATTTTATAAATTTATATGGATCCTTTTTGGTGCATTTCATAATTTAAAACAGGAACTGTCAATCAAATTCGAGTAAAAGATGAAAATCAGCTGTCAATATTTTCCCTATAAAAACATAAGACGCATTGAAGACATTATTAGTGCTACTGTTTCCCTACTACTGATTAAAACCAACGTTATTATGGAGCGGCGACGTCATTTAAGCAGGGAAGAAATGATCAGAGCCGTGGGAATGATAGAAGCTGGTTCCCGGCAACGTACTGTGGCTTTAGCTCTGAATACAAGTCAGAGTGTTATCAGTCGACTTTGGACACGTTACCGAACCACTGGTACCGTGGCTGAGCGCATGGAGGACGGTATCGCTGCACCACACGGAGACAAGACCGATACATTCAAATCACAGCTCGAAGAACTCCAACAATAACCGCCATGATGTTAGCCGTGAGCCTTCATCGCTCTTCAGGGAACTTAATTAGCGACCAAACAGTCAGAAACCGCTTGCATGAAGTGAACCTTCATTCCCGAAGACCGCTACGGGTACCACCTATAGTAATGCACAATCGTAGGACTCGATATCAATGGGCTCTTGAACACAGAAATTGGACAGAAGAACAATGGCGTTTCGTGTGCTTTTCTGATGAGTCTCGTTTTGGTATGAGGCCGGATACAAGACGTATACGACACTGGAGAACCCCTGGACGCCAACAGCGATTAAAATCCTGCCAGGAAGTCCATCCTTATAGTGGTGGAACCATCATGGTATGGGCGGGTATTTCGATCGGCGGAAGAACTGAGTTGATTTGGATCAGAGGCAACCTCAACGCTCAAATTTATGCTGAGACGGTTGTATCAGACGTCATCGTTCCTCTACAAGTGCATATCGGTCCCTTATTTCAGTTAATGCATGATAATGCACGACCGCACACCGCAAGAGTTGTAAGACAGACTCTCGCCGCAGCTAACATCAATGTCCTGCCCTGGCCTGCTCAGTCGCCAGACTTGAACCCGATTGAGCATGCATGGGATATTCTTCAGAGAAGAGCTCTGCCGAATATGGAGGGTATCCAGTCGCAAGAAGACCTTTTTTTGTTGTTGCAACGAACATGGGCGGCCATTCCACAGCGTGATTTGGATGAACTCATTTTGAGTATGCCAAACCGATGTTCTTGTGTTGTTAGTGTTCGCGGTAGAAACACGGATTATTAATTGTTTAAGTTACCCAATAAAATTAAAAAAAAAACTGTTATTTCAGTCTTTTTTTCGAACTTTAATGTTAGTGGTTCAAATGTCAAAAATCCCTTTATTAGGAAAATCGCAATTTTTTTTACTAATGCAAAGGTGACTTGGTTTATCGTTACTGTAGACAAACGAAAACATTTTATTTGATCAATCCTTAAAGAAAATTTTAATGAATATCAATCAGGAGAAAAGTTATTGCAAAAATATATGTTGATCCCTAGACACTTTTGATGTGTGTATATTATATAGACGGGCCCATGGGGACCGTCAGCGAGGCGCTTGGCCAACGAGTTGTCAAAGCGGCTGACAGAAAGGTCTGGAGACAGGAAGGCTGGCAATTATTTTTGCCAACGTATTAGCCTCGCTATACAGTGGGGAAATGTTGCCAGTCTCCTTGGGACTATCTTGGATGGGACGTCTCTAGAGGACATTTATTATTTATAGGTCAGTTTATTTTCAATTTTATTATTTAGGTAGCTTTTAATTTATATTTGATGTACTTGTAATGTTATTAACTTCGAATAAAATGTTTATTTAGGAAAAAAAAAAGTTATATTATAACAAAATCTAAATTTAACCTAAAAAATAATAATAATAATACACAGAAAATAAAAAGACATACTTACAAAAAAAAAAGTATTAAAATAGATATAGTATGTTATGCTTAAGAGATAGACATATGTCATTGCGGACTTTTCTATAGATCTATCTAAGATACATAATATCACCATACATTATTTTGCTCTACACTACACACACAACATCTATTCTTACACCAAACCACGGCTCAATGTTCATATTATATTTTAAATTACTTATCAGGAGTATTCAGATAATTAATATTTGATTGTAACAGTGTTTCTAGCAAGGATGACGAAAACCGAACTCTTCTCGACTCTTCTAGTCCACACCAGAGGGCGTAGGCATACACCACACATTTATACAGTTGCGACTTACGCTCCGATTTTGAATAGAGTTTTCTCATGGATAATGGTTATATTTATTTATTTAAAAATTGAAATTTACAATCGGCGAACATAATGAGGCATTATCTGACCGTTGACCGTTTGGACAAATAAGATTTCTTCATTAGATCGAGGATAGTGAAATGATAATAAGAAATTATTTTTATTCCAATAAATACCATGAAAGTAAGTAATTCTTATATAAACACACATATAAAGTAAAAGTAAAGTATCATCACGACCGTTTCCCTTTCGGCGTGGTCAGAAACCACGTTTATAAATAAACGGATTCACGTTTAGCCAACTTTACTATAGTCCAATCATGACGAGTGGCAAGCTCGTCGATGTCTCCAGCGTACCAAACTCGAGAAATATCACAAATAAATTAAATAATAATTAAATGTATTTATTTACATTAATAAATATTTTTGTGTCCCGACCGGGAATCGTACCCGGTACCTTTGAGTCTAAATCCACGAACTTTACCGCTAGACTACGGAGGCAGTTACAAACACACATATACTTAAATACTATATACATAAACATATAAATAACATATAGATAACATTAATAGATAAACATAATTATATAATTTTATTATAAAATATAGTAGGAATCCAAACGAGAACATCAAGCCACAACGTGATAAAGATATTTGTGAAACGTTTTATATCATATGAAACCTACATGCAAAATTGAATAACCCTAGCACTTTGAGCTCTGCGATATTTATTATTAAGTCAGTCAGGAGACAAAGTTCTAACAATATAAAGAATTGGCTTCCTATATTGATTTAAGCTTCAAGCAACAAAGTTTAAATTGAAAGTCAAAGTTACACAGCACACACGTTTCTGCACAAGTAGAATTCTCTATGCGATTCACCAATCATTCCATATTTCTGAATGGCAATAATAATCTATATAGAAGTATATCATATAATTATTAACTACTACCGTGGTCTAGCGGTTAAGTCCGTGGATTTAGACTCGGAGGTATCGGGTTCGATTCGTGGTCGGGACACAAAAATATTTATTAATGTAAATATTTATTTAAATAATATTTAATTTATTTGTGATATTTCTCGAGTTTGGTACGCTGGAGAAATCGACGAGCTTGCCACTTGTCATGATTGGCCTAAATAGTAAAGTTGGCTAAATGTGAATCCGCTTATTTATAAGCGTGGTTTCTGACTACCCCGAAAGGGAAACGGTCGTGATGATACTTTACTATTATCTACTTAAATTAAATTAAATAACCTATAAACTAAAATAATTAGCCGGCAGATAATCAGGCAGAAATAATTGCCAGCGTATTAGCCTCTCTAAATTTATAGATTACTGTTTCCAGATTTCTGCGTCAGCTGTTTAAATAATTTCTTGACCAGGCGCTTGGCCGAGGGGATTGTGGCCCAGCACCAAAGATGCGTTGAATCATCACCAAAATCTTGCCGGGGAAATCGGGAGATTATCCTATCTCCAACCCAGGCCTGGATGACTTCGCTGTCTGTCTATGGTCTCATTGTATCGACCCCAACAGCACAAACTCGTAACCTGTACCGAAATTATTATTTATTTAATTTTTTAATTCTTTATTCTTTATAATTCTTTATTTATACAGTAGAAATTAGTTACAATAATAAATACAATAGTAAAATATTTATATAATAAATTACTTGATGTGAACAAAATTGACACTACATATTTCCAATTGTATTGCACGTTGGAGCCCAAACCAGGAATTTTCGTTTTGTGTCTTGGGCTCCAGCTGCACTAGCTACCCTATTATTCTACAGTTATTTATTTTACCTGAATTTCACAATTAACATATGTCAGTAACTATCGTTCTCTGACGAATATCAACGTTTCGAATTCTATCCATTAATAATAATATTTTTTTTTTGTTTTAGTGTATTTATTATAAATTAAACCTACCTAAACAATAAAGTTAAAAATAAACTAAACAAAACCTTAAATTAAATAAACTAAAAGATAAACCTAATTAATATAAAAACTAAATACTTACAAATATCTTGATTGTAATCTACATGTCATCGAATCCAGGAGAAGATGAACCCAATGTTCCGAGGACTCCGGCGACGTTGCCTCGTTGGATGGCAACACTGATCCTTTGAATAAGATATTCCCTACTCAAAGGATCACCTGTTGACGCTCGGATGGCAACGCCTATGTCGCGTATTAACGATTTAGCGTCCTCAGACCAAGGGCTCATCGTCTCTACGGCAAACGTATATATTTACAAAAAATAATAATAATAATATGTAGTTTATCAACCATCTAGTTTCCGTAACACAAGTCTCGTAGCTTACCACGGAAACTAGACTAGCGCTGTGTGACCTGTCTGGAAAAAAAAAATAAAAAAATGTATATAATCTTTATATTGTTTATTGTTCCTTGACCCTCTCGGCTTATTGTGCGCTCCCGAAATGTCGCGAAAAGTATGTATCTAAGATAAATTGCGTTAAAATTATAAAAGGACATTCGCCATTTCTTTGAAAGCGTGGGTAACCCGCAAGGATCAGTCGTAATGATACTTTAGCAAGAAAACGTACGAGTGACTCAAATAAATGTCAAATTTAAGTAAAGGTTTGCCAAAGGTATAGTTAGATCCTCATCAGCCATCCCAATGGAGATGTGAAATTTCCTAATTTTACCCCCGAACTTTTCCTCACCGCACGAACTTTACCCGTCATATTTTTTCAACCCTCAAACGAAATAGGGATGTTCTAAGTTTGAGTTGTTTGACATCATACTTATAGTCTAAGAGCGACCTTCCCCGACCAGTTATAAAATCAGTCAATCAAGTTCGACAATTTTAATTCTTTTTTGAATAGCCATGGAAACAGTGCTGTTGTAAATATATGACAAATGTAAGAAAAGTGCTTTCATTGGTATGTATGTATGTTGTGGGGTTCGAACCGCCAGACTATTGATCAAGGGGCTATGATGATTACGATTATAGATGGATGCAAGAAAATATATATGTTTTTTGTTTTAAGATATAGGGTGTCTACATACTATCAACGAGAAACAATTAGGTGGTAGGCATGCTAATAGTTATAAATTGCCCAGTCTCGGGCAGTCCAGGGCGGGGAAGTATCCTCCGTTCGTGCCAATGAATGAAATGAATGAAATGAATGAAATGAATGAAATGAATGAAATGAATGAAATGAATGAAATGAATGAAATGAATGAAATGAATGAAATGAATGAAATGAATGAAATGAATGAAATGAATGAAATGAATGAAATGAATGAAATGAATGAAATGAATGAAATGAATGAAATGAATGAAATGAATGAAATGAATGAAATGAATGAAATGAATGAAATGAATGAAATGAATGAAATGAATGAAATGAATGAAATGAATGAAATGAATGAAATGAATGAAATGAATGAAATGAATGAAATGAATGAAATGAATGAAATGAATGAAATGAATGAAATGAATGAAATGAATGAAATGAATGAAATGAATGAAATGAATGAAATGAATGAAATGAATGAAATGAATGAAATGAATGAAATGAATGAAATGAATGAAATGAATGAAATGAATGAAATGAATGAAATGAATGAAATGAACGAAATGAAATAAATGAACGATATGAATGAAATGAAATATTATTTTTTGCTAAAAAACACGTTTACAGATGCCCAATGTTGGGGACTAACATTCATAGACGTCGCGCGAGTTAAGGCCTCACCACCGTGCATATGCTTCAAGTAATCAGCGCAGTCAGCACAAATGTCGAGCATGCTGAATACGCTGATTAAATACTATATAAGAACGTTTATTGTAAAAAATCATTACTTATTGTTCAACTTTCTGGAAATAAATATATATTATTTTTCGTCAGGTAAAAAATAAATAAATATATATAATCTTTTTTGCTCAAGTTACACACCCACATCGGATTATTCTAGTCGCCAAAAATAAATCCTTCAAAGACAAAATAAAATCTATTGCTATTTCTAAAGTAACATTTATTATAATAACGGATTTTAGTTTCTTGAACCCGACTGAGTGATTTTATTCGTCAATGCTAAAGTTTTTTACAGAACCGATCAAAAATGCTTATAGCTTTTTTTTAAATGGTAAGGATTTATTGTCTCAATCCTATAGTAATAATTATATTATTTTTTTTACCAGACGCAGTAATGTAAAAGTAAGAAGACCACACACTTCTTGAATAGTTCCTAACATCTGTAAGTAATATTGTATTTATTTACGTATGTATGTATTATTATTCATTTGAATTTAAAAGTATAGTATCATCAGTAAATTCGAGCCAGATCCCGAAACGTGTAGATACGCTCTACAAGGTTTATCGGCACGAACGGTAAATAATTCCCCGCCCCGGCAGACTGGGCAAATTACCCAGTCCGCCCACCACCTAATTGTTGTTCTCGTTGAAAGTATGTGCCATATACAATGATGTCAAATGCCAATTTTTATTTTAAGGATAACTAATATTGTAAACTTGCCGTGATGATATTTATAAGACCCCTTATTATTTTATAACTATTTTGTAACTGGGAATGTGTAAATTAAATATGTACAGCATTTGCTTAGTATAAATCCCTACAGATATTTACGAATTAATATTAATTAAATTAAGTACTACGTATTGTAATTATTATTATTGTTTTTGCTGTTTGTTTTTGACTTTTTAATTAATGTGTATAACTACTAACATAGTTCTAAGTTGGAATGTTACTAATAATTATGGAATTAATTCTGAAATAAATAATTTATTATTATTATTATTATAACAAGGCTTACTTAATAAGATATTAATATAATGGATATATCTTGTTCGACGAATTTGATACTTTTATTGGAGTCACTCGCAGCATTATAGCCCATACACGTCGGGTAAAAAAAATAAACTGCAACTTGTGACCAATATTTAAAGTCCAATTTATCGTTTTCCATAATTATTCACATTGTAGCACATTATTAAACAAAACAACACTACTTTTGACTAATAATATACACATTAAATTAAGTTACAATTTCTGGAGTATTTGGCCTACACTCGCTACGCCTGGCCAGACGGTATGGCCCTGGTAAAATGGTGCGAAGAACTGTCTTATATTTACTTTGTTGTTCTAAATCAGTCTTTCTTAAAGTGGGCCAAAACGTCCCCTTGTGGGCGCTGGACGCCTAGAGGGGGGCGGTAAGGGGCGCGACTTAATATTATAAAAATCACTGAAATCTATTAGACAACATCGATTATTTAGTTATATTCGGTCAAAGTGAGCGGTAGACGAAATAAGTTTAAGAATCTCTGGTCTAGATACATCACTAGTTGACTATAAAGATTGTATCAGTTTTAGTTGGTTAGGCATGTAACATTACGAGCCGTGCCCAATCCCGTCTATCAACCAAAAAGGTCAGGGTTCAAAACATATCCCATAATAGACTAAAGGGCCAATTCTTGGAACTGAAAGAATTAATAAACAAAAGTCGCTGATAAATTCTATTCGACTTAAATCGTTTGTCTAAGCGTGGCAAGAAAAGGCCAAAATCGCGGTTTTTTTTTAGATTCGTTGAAGAATAATTTAAATTTAATTAACCAGGATCCTCCTTTAAATGTATCTTATCATACGCCATATCATCATAGCTCCGCTAAGTGTCTTACAGATGCTCTCTTGTTGTCTCTCTGAGCGTGTTCTACAAGCTTTACTATAAGCGGTGTCCTGAGGAGCTCCATAACCTTATCTCTTCTTCTCTATTCCGCAACCGAACAACACGCCAGGCCAAAATATTTGCATCCATATACTCGTACCATACCCACTATCCTTACGCGTACTTATAATTTTGGAATTCTCTCCCAGGCAATGTGTTTTCCCACTCCTATATCCTAGAGTCCTTCAAGCGATGTGTGAAAAAGCATCTTGTTAGGCCGGCATAGTGGTAGATACTGATGCCAGTCGTTAGTGGCTGGCGTCAGTTGTCGTTTTTGGACCTTACGTACCGCTTACTATCGGGTGGGGGCGATGTCACATTTCGTGTTCAGTTTAAGTTCAGGAAGGTAATATAAAACGTCAAACTGCAGATAAAAGAAAGTGTCTCATTGAAAGCTTCTCTTTGCGCATATCAAGGGTTTGTAAGCTCGAATCTTAGATATGACATATTGCACTGGGGCAACGCTGTAACGCCTCAAAAACTGTGGCGCTACTTAGGACTTAGGGACGTCATCGCCAACGTCTCAGCTTCTAATTAAATACAAAATGTCAGTATGACATTTGACGATATTAGACAAGATTTTGCATCGGGAAGGAAGTAGTGATTTTTTTTGTATTCTTTCAATTTTTAACTTGTGGGTAGGGACATAGAAAGTTGCCTATAAAAGGTGACACGCGAAATTTAACATCCTTTCCGAAAACTTCATCTGAAGAACTGACACGCGGATGCGCTGCTCGGCGACTGAACCATCCACACCTCGTGTTGCGCGTGACCTTCCACAAAGCTACTAATTTCTAAAAGTACTCCGCGAACTTCTACTAGACCTCATCGGTGAGTTTTTTTTATCAGATCACATTTAATGCAACCCTTTTGTGTGCTTTCGGACAAAATCCTAATGTGCAATTCTTTTGCACAGACTGCTCCGTTAGAGGTACAACACACGTCACACATCCTGAGCCAGGGAAGCGTCAGGAGCTCTGCCGAGGGTCTGCTGCCCTCACGGTTCCGCCGCGTTCAACTCAGCCGCTACATCCCAGGTGTATCCTATCTTATACCTAAAACACAACTACTAGTTTTTCTTTAAAGGCCAGATCGCGTTTTGCATTTTAACGATCTGCGCTACTAAATGTTAACCACAAAGTGCATGGCGCCCACCTATCTAACCTGTGTGATAGTTCTCGGAACTATGCTGTGAGAGACTGCTGTGTGGAGGATTAGAAGCACCAATCCACGACCGAACCCTCTCTGCTTGTGCTCACACGATTGTAAAAATTTAAGAAAACCTATAATCGGAAAGACTGATTTCCAAAACTACCTACCCACTTAACTAATCTCTCTTAAATATATATTGTATAGCTTAATTTAACTTGTTTAAACTACTGGTTGGGTAACGGTACTCTCTGCCCTCTGCAGATTACCTACTCACAGCAGTAGCCTGCTGTCTGGTTTGTGCTTCTCGCCGTGTGGTGACGGCTTTAGAATACACTTGTAACCATTCCCGTGCACTTGATCCAGGGATTCTGTAAGAGCCAGAAAAAGGATCCTGCCAACGTGAAAGGGACCTTCAATGGTTAAACCTGAAGCGCTGGCAGTGCAACTCACACACACACACACACACACATACACACCTCTTCTCACACCACACCTTCTCACCTACTCTCTGGAAGCACACTCCACTCCTAAGCTGTTGAAAGCTGCACTCCTTAAGAGTGCAGAACAAATTTATAACTGTTATTTTTTTTTTTTTATATAACTAATTGTAATTCTGCTTAATCTAGTTTTTTTAATTCATTAATATTCAACTGCCTTTTTTATATTCAAATTGTGTTTGCTTACCTAGTTTTTTTTAATTAATTAATATTGAACTGCCTTTTTTTGATATATCAAAATTGTATTTAATTGTGCTTAATATAATTTTAATAATCCTAATAACTATTGTACACAGGTGTTATATAACTGTTTTGAGAATTTGACCTTTTTAAGAATAAGCCTTGATTGTTTTTTTTTTAAGATAAGATAACCTTTTTGTTTACTTGTAAAATAAATGCAATTTTTTTTTGTTTGTACTCTGGTATTATTTTTTATCCTACCATAGGAATCCTTGACTAGGTAACTGATAATAGATAATTAATTAAATAAAAGATAATTGATAATTCTTGTTAATTCTTGTTATAATTGATAATTCTTGTTATAACGCAGCTAACACTTACATTCTCCCATTGTTTCGTACCCAGAAAAAATGTATCAGAGCCTTGGCTGGGATAAACCAAAGAGAAGGCTGCAAAATATACAATTTAAATTACTAACTCTGACAGTCTTATATATTTACGAGGCATGTGATTTAGTTAAAGAACACCCTTATTATTATAAAATAAAAGAAAATACACATCCTCGCAAATGCCGAAATTGATTCGAAGTGTACCCTTACATACCAATAAAAACGGCATTTTTTGTAATAGTGTATATAATATGGCTGCTACATTGATTAATAAGCTACCGCATGACCTTAACAACAACAAAACATCAATATTCAAAACAAAATTGAATGAATTATTGATTTTGACAAAAAAGGCTTATTATAATCTTGATGAGTACTTACAAGATGCTTTAAATTGACTTTATTTTTGTTTGTTTCTTGTTGCCTCATTTTGTTATCTTATTTTATATTTTTATATTAAAAAAATTGTTAATATTTATATACCTATCTCTTAGGTCGACTTTTGTAGCTCACAACCACCTGTTAGAACCTAAATAAATGTACCAAAAGTTAATAAATAAATGATTGATTTTGATGTCAGAATGTGCAAAAATCAGTTCCGATTCCCGGCTAGTTAGTTAGTTAGTTAGTTAGGCTAGTAAGATAGTAGCCCATTTGAAAAATTTACTTTCATCACCGCCACTTTTGTTAGCGTTAGTTATTTTATTATATAAAAAGTGGATTTCATGCGAGTAACAGATCGATGAAGGTATCTTGTACTACAAATTGATGAGAACCTCTGGCAAAATGTTTTGCACCGAAATGAAGTCACTATAACTGTAGCGATTAAAGTTAAAAATAGCTTTGAATGTCTAAGTTTTATATTGAAGATCAGCCGTCAATTGGTACAATCAACGCCTTTTTAACTATAATACTAATGGTTTTATTTAGTTATAACGCAGCCTAAATAATAAAATATACATAAATATAGATGTTTTGGAACACAACTCAAAAAAAAAACTCAATAAACAGCGCGGCGGGGAAGGGCAAGAGGGGCGGATAGGCGCGCGCGTATAGCCGCTGCCTCTCTCGCACTCTCCAGCTCCTTCTTTCTCTTTCTTTCTTCCTCTCGAAACAGCGCGGCGGAGAAGGGGAAGAGGGGCGTTATAACAAGTGACGAGCTTGTTGATGTCTCTAGGATATAAAATATTAATTATTAATAAAGTATTTCGTCATTGTTCACTTTGAAATCAAATCGTAATAAGCAACTGAATACCCTCTCAAAGGATAGTATTTCGTTGGAATCTTACTACATTTACATTTATCATATCATGCCATCATACCATGCATTCATTTAATCTCCATATTCCTACCAACTACGAAATCAATAACCTCCAAGTTTAGTTCTTACTTTTGAGGTACGTCCCGCGACGCACCCGTTTTTTTTAGCAATTAGTTTTATAGTGGTAGAAATTCAAAGTATAAAAACTAATAAAAAAAATGTTTACTACAATCAAGAATTGTCCGCTACGATAGATATTTTATAGATGGCATTTTTATTGAAATGTTTTTGCTTACAGTTCGGAAAAAAAAATGTCATGTATTTTTAAAATTCGAACAGTACAATTTATTATCACCGACACGAGCGAAGCGAAGCGAACGTTAAAGGCTTGGGCACACCGTCCGTGTTGAAATCAGACGTCGTACTTCCACAGTTGTTAGACCATCTGCATAGAGCAGGCAGAGATAACTAGATCACTTATCTTCACCCCACAGTTTCTCTCTTTTACACTTTTTAGGCATTTGTCGAGATTACCTTTTATTTGACTTGTCGCTTTAAGCGCTTTTTACCCGACTGAGCGACTCCTCCTCCTTAGTCGGTGCCCCATTGTTGGGGATCGTGACTCCGTTGCAGTCCATCCACTAGCCGTTTCCAGTGGTTGCGGTCCTCGGCGAAGTGGATGGCTTGGTGTACTGGGATGTTTAGGTGGTCAGTCACCTGACTGGACCATCGTTTGGGGCTTCTTCCTCTTGTTCTTTTACCGTCTACCTTTCCCGTTACTAAGAGTTTTTCCAGATTGTCGGCGCCTCTTCTAGCAATGTGGCCAATATTGCAGAATTCGGGTAAAGCAGACGGCAGAAAGTCTCTGTACCTTAGCAAGTTTGAGCTCTTCGAGCACGGAAACGTTAGTGCGTCGTGCGGTCCAATGAATATTAAGCAAACCACGCCAGCACCACATCTCAAATGCATGAATTCTTGCCCTATCAGCGGCTTTTATAGTTCACGTCTCTGAACCGTACAAGAATATGGAGAATATGAGCGCTCTGACAATGTGGATTTTTGTCTTCCTGGATATGTTGGTATCTCTCCATATTTTGTCGAGCTGGGTCATTGCTGTTTTAGACATTTCAATTCGTCGACGAATCTCACTTTCGCAACCTCCCTTATTGCTGACAGTAGAGCCGAGGTAAAAGCCTATATATGTATGTATGAATGTTTGTTCCCTTGTGGCACACTGGAGACCAAACGCGTTGGCTGATTTTGATGATTCTCTCGTCAATTTGTGACTGACATGACAGTGTTGCATGGCATTTGTCATGGTCTATTTAGTTGCCCGACTTTGACCGAAAGTATATGTTACAGTGCCCCCTGGAGGCAGACTCGTTCCAGGGACCTTTTCTATATAACAGTCGGTTATTGGACGTTGATATATTTAGCAATTCTCGCGCCGCATTTAAGGCCAAAATGAAGAAGATTTTGTCGGTTTAGCTCGCTGCGTGGGGTTTGCTTCGGAACTCATTGATAGTTCCATAAATTCGAACACTGCAATTGTATTATCCATTATTCCTGGCCAAGGTATACATATGTAGTACTAACGTATTTAAAAATATAAATGGTGCACTATTGTCCACAGTGGGAAATATTTTGGTGGCGGGTATAATTCTAATGACTCCTACTGTATCGTATCTTAATTGTTCTTATTCTTTCTCTTCGAATAAATAAATAAATCGATTCGTCTTCGTTACGCGAGTGTTACTAGAGTTATGAC
Organism: Tinea semifulvella; assembly: GCA_910589645.1. Classification (NCBI taxonomy): domain Eukaryota; kingdom Metazoa; phylum Arthropoda; class Insecta; order Lepidoptera; family Tineidae; genus Tinea; species Tinea semifulvella. The sequence goes on from OU342604.1 coordinate 7,659,778, forward strand.
ATTAATAAAATTTCGTTAAGGCGACAACCAGACGCCATATACATAGTCCACAAATTCCAAAAAGTTTTTTAACAGCTTAACTACGAGTACACCATTTAAATAATTTTATATATTTTATTACAATCGGCGTGTAAATGTGAAAGTGTGAAAATATGTTAATTACTAATAAAAAACATTGAGTTGTGTTTAAATTATTGCATAAAATTTATGTAAATCATTAATACTTGTATCGCGCAAAATTCTCTATTTTCGTGTACTGTTAATATGACACGATGTGAAATTATGATTACGGAATTATAGACCGAGAGCCTATTGCTGTTTGGGCTATTAAAATATTGGTTACAGTAATAATAATAATAATCGTTTATTTCCAATAAAATCCTATGTACATGTTTTTCTATTGGAGATCTAAACTAGGAAGGCCGGTATTGCACTAAATCTATAATTTACATAACTTCAAATTAAATTAAAAATTAAATCAAAATTAAAATTAAATTTTAAATTAAAATTAAATTCTAAATACAGTATATCGATAATCACTATCGCTACATATTACAACACAAAGTCCTCCGCCGCGTCTGTCTGTCTGTTCGCGATAAACTCAAAAACTACTGTACCGATTTTCATGCTGTTTTCACCAATGGATAGAGTGGTTCTCGAGACAGGTATCTATTAAGAATAACATACTATATCCATGCATAATGTATTGTCGTAGAGGATCCTGGCTGAGACTGTAAACTGAACTGTTATTTGACCAAGTATAATCCTTGGTTAAGTGTTCCTTGATCGTGGTTACATCATGTTGTATTATTGTGTTATAATTGTAACTTTGTGGCAATTAACTAAAGTAGCTAACGAAAAAACCGCCCTTCAGCCATACCATGGATATGTTGCGTCAAATAGTACGGCATATTATTGTGGGGCAATGCAGTGGAAATAAATATAATCTTTATTGGACAAAAACAATGCATTCGTGCTATTTGTAACACACCTCCTATGACTTCCTGTCGCCCTTTATTTATAAAACTAAAATTACTGACTGTTCCTTCTATCTATATACTTGAATGCTGTTTATTTGTAAAAAGCCACCCGGAACTTTTAAAAACTCTTGGGGATAATTGCAATTTTAAAACGCGTTATCCTAGTAGAATAATTATTCCAGCGCATAAAAGTACTTAATATAGCCGAAATTGTTATGAAATGGTAACAAAGATATTTAATAAGCTTCCAGTTACTATAAGGGAGCTGCCACTAAAACTTTTCAAATTAAGAGTCAAACAAATGCTGGTTAATTAATGTTTTTATTCGACAAAAGAATACCTAGACACTAAGCTTGACAAAGTCATGTGACTAAATAAATATTTGTATGCTAGAAATAACAAAGCATGTGATATAACATATAATAATTTAGATCCCTGTACCTACCATGTTTCTGACAAATAAATTATTTCATTTCATTTCATTAGATTTATTTAATTATGTTTTTCCAGATATGATAATTGTTATTGTTTTTATTTTTGATTATTTAAAGGTCTAATTAATAGATACTGTAATAGCATGTGGTGGTTACCTGTAACAGGTGCAGCATCTAGTTTCTGCCTAAGTTGAGTAAATATATTGGATAAATGTATTGTTGGCCCTAATAGATAAATAAAATAAAATAAATAAATTATCAGCATGTGTCACAGTACTGCTGGATATAGGCATCGTCCATGGTCCGGTGCCGTGTGGTCGCTGGATGCGTAAATACCTAATGTGGTAAATGTTTGCTGGCTCCTGGACTATTCCTCTGCCAGCAGCCATTATTAATGTTCGCACACATGATATTTTATGAAAGTCACTTACTGTTTGCTTCACTCACTGACTCATCGGCACGCGTTTCATTCGATAGCCGATAATCAAACAGATTTAATAGGTATTCCTAGTGTTGATTTTAGTTTAATCGATATTTTTCTTCATTAATATTTTTAATATTTTTTTTTACATTGGCAACATTTCCCTCTGTCATTTTTTTTTATACTTAACACGACATGCGCCCACCTGATGGTAAGCAAGTCACCACGACCGACATCAGTCTCTACCACTATGCCAGCCTAACAAGATGCTTTTTCACACTTCGCTTGAAGGACTTCAGGTTATAAGAGTGGGGAAACACACTGGCTGGGAGAGCGCTCCACATCTTCAGCGAGCGACAGATGTAAGAGTCCCGAAATCGTCTCTAGAGGATATCTTTTATTTATAGTTTAGGGGTGGTCAGAAACCATCCTTATAATAAAGCGGATTCACATTTAGCCAACTTAACTATAGGCCAATCATAACAAGTGGCAAGCTCGTCGATGTGTCTAGCGAACTACATGGGAAATATCACAATTAAATTATAAATTAATAAAATTTTAATTTCATAGGTATTTTTAGTTTTAATTTTATTTATAATTTGTGTTTTAATCAATTTTATTTAAATATTTTGTATCTAATTACCTACTTCGAACAAATAAATAAAATAATAATAATAAATATTATTGTGTCCCGACCAGGAATCTAACCCGGTACCTCCGAGTCTAAATCCACGGACTTATAAATTAAATGGACAAATAAACACATTAAGTTGATGGTATTCGTAGTGATTAAAAAATAAATATAATTTAAAAAATTAATAAAAATATTTATTAAATATTTGTTCATATGGCAGTGCGTCAAGATCACTTACAGCATTCCCCCACTGCACAGCAATGCTGATTTGCTGCGCGAGATAACTGCCATCCCTTGTCCTATTAGATATATATTAATATGTATTATTGTATGGTAAAAAAGTTTATTTAATTTTTATTTTTCTTTAAAATTAAGTTTCATTTTTATGCACCTACTTCACAATCAAAATTCTCTGTATTGTCCCAACGGTTGGCTGCTAGAGAATGCTTACCGGCATTAAGCCCGCCCTTTATACATAGTGCAATAAAGTTTTTAAATTAATAAATAATTATGTTATTAATAAAAATACCTCCAAATAATCTAACAAAGATTTTCAAGAAAACGGAAAAACTTCTAAATTCATTTTATTATCTCGACATTCAAAAAATATTCAAAAAATGACGGATCTTGACTTCTCAAGAAACGCTTATTTAGCTCTTGTAGATATTTGTAAAGAAAACTTGAAGAAAAGACCTGATTACCTACAACGTACACGGCTTGTTTAAAACTGGGTTATTCCCAATTCTTACTATTTACATTTTGTCCTTTTAACCTACATATGTCCGTAATTATTTAGATCATGGATTTCCGACATAATCCGATATAATAACCTTCCTCCTCCTTGCGTCGTGTTTCCTCATTGATGAGGGTCGTGACCTCCCGATGAATTGGTGTGCGTCTTGATGATAGCACGCCACCCGTTCCTGTCTTCGGTGGCATGCACAGCATCATGGACGCTAGTGTTGGTGGTGGAGCGGATTTGGTCGGACCAGCATACCGTCCTCTCGGTCTCTTTCCTTCCACCTTGCCAGTAACAAAAAGTTTCTCCAGGTTATCCCCTCCTTTTCTGGCAATGTGTCAGAAGTACTGGAGTATCCGACGAAGGCATAATAACCTTAGGATATACAGAAAACATTTAATTTATTTAAAAAAAAAAGGATTCTAAGGTTTTTTTCAAGGGTCATTAACAACCCGCTGGGCAAATCCTTTGCCAAATATGGTGAATTACACTTCAAACAATTTGCTACAAGTTATACACAAAAAGTTAAAAAAACATTTATCGTATAACCCACACACATGTCTTACAGGCCTTTGTGGTTTTATTGTTGCACACTGCGCATCGACATCATCTTTGGCCGACTATTACGAGATGGTCTGCCGAACAAGGCTAGGTATTATAGACGTACGTCCTGGATGTAATCTGGGTGTACCATACATACATTTAAAAAAAAAGAAGGAGTTTGCTGGGTCGTTGGCGACCCTTTGGGCATATATAGGTTAAATTAGGTTATTTCTACATCTATTTACCTACGCTATTTTTCTTTTATCAACATACACCAGCATAGTGATCATTAGTGTCAGTCGTCATAAACTAGCATTTTTTGTACAATCCGATTACTATTGGGAAAAAACAACTCGTGAGTTACATGCCTTGCACTTTATTAATAAAGTAACAAACATAGTTTATATATATCCATTCTTTACAAACATTAATTGTTACAATCACATCTTAGACATACAGACTGTGTACATTGTAGATAACTCTAGAGTCTACATTGTAAGGTAGCTTCTTCCCTTCCCAGTCTTGATAAAAGTTACCAACATCACAATCTACTCATATATAAGACCGTATCCCTTCTGCGATTGGTCATAAACAATGCTTTTAAAGAAGTGGATTCACATTTAGCCAACCATATAGGCCCATCAAGGCAAGTAGCAAGCTTTTCGTTCTAGCATACGAAACTTTATAAATTAAATAAATTATTGCGTACCGACCAGAAATACAAAGAAAAAATACACTTAGGTCTAAATACACACCGCTAGACTAGATGCAGTTACAAATATTATTTAGGATTATTGAAAACATCTTGTTGTTGATTGCCTCCTGATCTAGTAGTTAAGGCAGTAGATTTCAACGCAGTTTAATTTCAGGTCGAGATAACAAAAAAAAAACATTTCACGAGTCTGGTACGCTAGAGACATCAATAAGCTGGCCACTTATCTTGGTGGTTCTATAGTAAAGTTGTCTGAATTTGAACTGCTTACAAAAGCGTGGTTTCTTACCACCTCGCTAGGTCGTGATGATACTTAATTATTATTATTTTGTTTTTGTCGATGTTGCTGATTTTGCTTTGTATGTATTAAAGATCAGATAATTTAACTTAGCATGCCGGAATTATCGGGAATGGAACAATAGGAAATAACCCTTAAAATGTATGTGTGGCTGACAAAGTTGAGAAATTGTGTTAGCCAAAACTTTGCCTTGAAGTTGTTCAAATAGTTAAGGGTCATTTATGTCTGAAGGTAATTTAGAAGCATCAGTAGCTCTATTCTGTTTAACTACAAATAATAAATTGACTAAATAGTGGGTTCCATTTTTACTGACACTTTTATCGTTGATGAAGTAAAATAAAAAAAGGTAATTTAAATAATAAAAAACGCACGTGGGTCCGTGAGAATCTTCTTCAATGAAACACAAAAAGAAATAAATAAAAACTATGACGAGTTGAATGGCTGCATGGCAGAACGGCGTAGCTCATGCCGCCTTAGGTTTAAGAAATTAACTGTCAATTCATGTAACACGCGTTGAGAAAATAAATTAGCATTGAGCGAGAGGTTATTTGTTTAATTTTAAAGTAAAGGACTAATCAACTACAACAAAGTGGTCCTTCGAGCCGGATCATAATTGTAAACAAAGCGCGAAATAGAGTTGACTGTAAGTCAATTAGAATTAAAATCAATTATTGAAAAACTCATGTGAATTTACAAAAATGCCCGAAGACACGGCTTACAAAAGGTTATCTAAAAACTAGAGAGCAAGCCCAAGGGTTCCGTCGCCAAAAAGTTAGATATCCGCTTAACTACACCATTGAATTTTATATATTTTATTACATAGCGACTTTAACAGTAACGGCCCCGATTCTCGTGCATTCGACATGCATGAACATGCATTGCTCGATTTGCTTGAATGAAACCGACAGTTTTTTATGGAGATTGTCGCTTTTATTCGCATATTTCGAATCGACACGCAAGTAGAAAGCGCCAGAATTAGGCCCCTGAACTTATTAAAATCCGAGAAAGGTTATAATCTTCATAACAATTGGTCCCGATTATAAGTTGGTATGTAATAATAATAAAATATATACAATTATTTACGTGGTGTAGTTTGCTTTCTTTGCGTCGCGCAGTCGAGAAAAAAAGCGCTTAAAGAACCAAGTTCAATATGCAGATAGTGTAATAGTAATTTTAATATTTTTATTTAAAAGAAAAAAATGTAAAGTATCATTACGACCGTTTTCCATCCGGGGCGATCAGAAACCACGCTTATTAAGAAGCGGATTCACATTTAGCCAACTTTACTATGAGCGAATCATGACAAGTGGCAAGCTCGTCGATGTCTCTAGCGTATCAAACTCAGGAAATATTACAATTTTATTAAATATTTTAAAAGACAACCCGCATCTTGTCGTCTCCTCCGGTGACAATTCTTTAGAATCAGTATTGCAATTCAGCGGGGAAATGCAGCCACCAATCCACGCGGACGGGACTTATTAATATTTATTTTATTTTATATTTTTTTAAAATAAAAAAATATCTATCATTAAATATTTAATAAATATCTGATGGAAGAATAAAAATGTATTATACTTATTAAAGAAACAAAATAAGAGCGAAATAATTTATAAATAATACAAATACACACAGAATAAATATTGATTTGTATTCTCAAGTAAATGCGTAATATCAAAATTTTCAAAGAGACAACAAAATAAACACTCAAAATTGCCTAAAAACCGAATCACAGTAAATCCTCTTCTTAAAATGCAAAAATAAAGCTCGAGATCGAGTAAGTTCTTTACTAATGGTATTGGGGTATAAGGAGGAAAGTTCCCAATTTGACTGAAAAATGTGTCCTTATATTGTTCGCCATGTATATACATTACTTTTAAACAACATCATTCGAAGGGCTTTAGTCACTGCTAGAGTACACGTGATCCTAGAACCCTCTTGGATTGCACCGAGCGATGGCAAGAGACCCGACGGCATATTGTGGGATGCGACATGTGTAGACACATTAGTCCCATCACACATCCAGGCGTCGTCGAGCGCGGCAAGTGCGGCGGTTTCTTTTTTTTTTCTAGACCGTTCGCCCACCTGATGGAAAGTTGGGAGCGAGATCCATGAATGTTAGCAACTGTAATCAGACAATCATGACATCAGTCCCTAACACTATGTCGGCTTGACTGGACATAACGGCAATTCGAGCCTGATAGGCTAATAAAGCTATTCTGCTGAGAATCTCAAGCTACGCAAATACGCCTACCTCGGTACAGGCGAATTTGCGTTGTTTGGGCCCAAGACGATGGACCAATGGGGACACTCAGCCAAGCGCCTGGCCAAGAAAGCTAGCAAATATTTCTGTCAACGTATTAGCCTTGCTATACAGAGGGGAAATGTTGCCAGTCTTCTTGGGACTATCCCTGAAGGGTCGTCCCTAGAGGATATTTTTTACTTATAGTTAATATTCATTGACTGTCATGTGGTATGAAGTTCGCCAGGTCAGCTAGTAGTCAATAAAACAACAAAATCAATTTAAAAGTGCAAGTGGAACACTGATTGTCTTTGCTTTAATTTTATACCGTTTGGCTTCTTGCCCCATCTCGTCTGTTTTTCCAATAGAATTAGTGTCTCATTCCTTGAAAGTTGTATTTTGGGGTCAGAAAGAAACTGGGTCAAAAAATCACGTCGCAGCCAATCGCGTTAAGGCTTTCTCGAACAAATTGTTTTCATTTCGTGTCTAGTCTGAAGCAAACCGACTCGTTTTGTGTGTAATGAGCCGGGAGAAAAGCCTTTATGTGGGCTTCTCTGCCACGTTCGAGACAACGACAGTTTTGTTTAGAAGTCCCAAGTTTCGATCGTCCCATTTGGACCCCCTTTGACAAAACCCTTTTGGGACTAACGCTACTCTAAGAATTATATTCAATGAAATCCTGAAATTGGAATTCTCTTGTTTACCGCAAACACGCCACGTGCAGCACCTATTCCCTCTGCACCATCTCTAGCAGGGATACCGGCACCGTCCACTAAAGCTTCCAGTCAAGGGCTATTCTCTTCCGTACATTAAACTTGTTCCGTATTGGTAAAGATCCATTTTTTTTGTAGTGTAATCATAATATTTTTACTTATTTAATATTTACTACCTCTATTTAAGTTATAAAAATTATTATTTAGTCTTACACTCTACGCCATAATGTATATTATAATAATATAATCAAGTAAAGTTTAATAAAAATAAATTGGTAACACCGCAGCACGTGAACGGTAATGTTGTAAATCTATGACTATGCGTAAGAATTTATATAAATATATACTTAGTGGGTAATTAACCTTTAAACACAAACTGAAATTTTATCCGGCTCGAAGGACCAATCTTATTTTCAATTATATTTTTGTATGTCAAATAGTACGATATAATATTTATTGCATTTAACCAGCTATAGATGTTTAAAAAATAAAATTAAAATTGTCATAAATGTAAAGCACATAATTTCATTAACAATATTTTCTGGGTAAGTATTTTTGAAACACCAATCCTATTTATATATTTTTGTATGTTTGTATATTGTTTTATTTATTGCATTTAACAAGTTATAGATGTTTAAATTGTATGTAAATTCTCTATTCTTATGAAATATATTAAATATGATTCTTATATGAAATACCTCAAGGACAAGTTTGCCTATCTCTCGTCACTTCATAACAGGTCACTTCGCTCGGCCCACAATTCAAGTCAAACTCTTTCGCAGTGGTGGCCGTGAAATCTGTGGAACAATTTGCCGGTAGAAATTCGTCAAGCGCCCAATAGATCACTCTTTAAGAAAATGGTATATTCGCATTACTTAAACAGCCCTCAACAGTGTATGTAAGATATATTGTATGTAGTATATATATATATATATACAGTGTGTAGTATATGTATTATTGCGTACATATCTGTATGTATTGGTGTGTATATTAATATGTATTGTTTTATCTATTAAGTTTATTTAATATTTTTAATAAGTTTCATATTTAAGCCCTTTGCACCTACCTCGTAATCAAAATTCTCCCAATTGTCCCAAAGGTTGGCTGGTGGGGAATGGCTAGCGGCATTAAGCCCGCCCCTTGTACATAGTGCAATAAAGTTTTAAATAAATAAATAAATGCCGAGTAGTCATATACCCCAAGGGGTTGAAATAGGGGTGTGATGTGTAACGGCCGAAGTTTGTTGGTTGTTGATACGTATAAAGTCTGAGCTCATTATGAAATGGCTGTCTTTATTATAAGAGAGTTTAGAATTTTATAGCTTATGACTTCTTATTACTTTAAAAATCTTTAAATTTCCACCTAAACTGTTCTCAATGATTTTCTTTTTAGTGCTATAATTGGCTGTTTACGTGATTAACAAGTAAAAGAAGTATGACCACAACTGTATCCCTTGCGGGGTGGTCAGAATCCACGCCTACAAAGAAACAGATTCACTGTTAGCCAACTTTACTATAGGCCAATCATGGTGGCAAGCTCGTCAATATATCTAGCTACCAAACTCGAGAAATATCACAAATAAATTAAATATTGATTAAATTTATCGTGTCCTGAGGAATCGATACCCGGTACCTCCGAGTTTAAATCCACGGACTTAACCGCTAGACCACGGAGGCAGTTGTTACAGGCATAATTAATTTATATGTAGGTATTAAAAGATAAAACGGCTTTATTAATCTTAACCTAGAAAGATAAACAGGCGCCTAAGAGGCGCACAATTTTGGAAAACTGTTTCATTTATAATCATTATATTTTTGACAGTAACAAGGAGTTTTGCTAGGTTATCTCCTTCCTTTCTGGCAATGTGTCCGAAGTATTGGAGTATTCTACGAAAATATATGGTGGAAAGCCTAGTCGACATTTGAAGTTCAATTAGAATCAACACGTTGGTTCGATACTCTGTCCATGAGATACCTAGCATTTTCCGCCAACACCACATCTTGAAGGCGTCGATGGGCTTCAGGTCGAATATATAGAAAACTAGTGACCGAACGAGTCTGGATTTCGTTCTTATAGAGATTGTCCTATCCGTCCAAATTTTGTGTAGCTTTTGTGGCGTTTTTAGCCATTCTGATGCATCTTCGAATTTCAGCTTTACATGATCCAGTATTCCTGATGCTAGAACCAAGATAGAATACTGCCAGTTTCTTCCCAATTCCTTCACTGTTACCGCAGAGAATCTCTGGAACACTCTCCCTCTCTCTCTTCGAACTCTAACGACTGCGCTTTCTTTCAAAAATTATCCTTACTCCCATTTTCTATCCATTCAGAATAACTAAAGTTATGTAAATCTGTCTTAAACTGTTCTTTCACTCTTTTCTCTATTTTTAACCTTAATCCTATATTATAGGATAATTGCAATTGTTTGCGCCTTATCATATTGAAAAACAACTTTAAGGTTGTCTATTTATTGTCTATTAATTTGTATATCGCCATACCTATCCTTTATCCCTCTCATACGCACTAGCGGAAGGGTGTGCCTATCTCGTTCTAAAACCTGCGAGATCTTTCCGAACGCACCTTGCGCATGGGAAGAAAGTGAACATAATTGAACGCGACCCAGCTGTCAGAAGCGTCAGTGAAAATGTGCCAAGGTCATTGCTTGCACAGAATTTGAAGAAGAGACATCAACCGCTCGCAATTTCGAAATTGCGAGAAAAGAAGCCTGCCCGCGGCCAGCAGCAACCTGGCGACCCAAGGAAAGCCCAAGACCACCTGCAGCGAATACAAGTAAGTGCGTGTGAGCGTCCAGCCCCTTCATACAGTCCACTATTATAATTTATTAATTTTTGCTCTTTTTCACGCCCGTCCATTTGGCCTCTTACGAGCCGGTTTTCCTATCAATTCCTGCCTATTTCCTATCCTTATAGGTATATGTGTAGTCTATTGTATTTATATGATAATTCCTGTAAATTTTATACGATATTTCGTAAACCCGCGCCGCAAAACTTTACATTTCTTGTCAAACTTTTGTGTTACAGGAATCAATCTTGCATTTAGGTCATTTGGGTATTTGGGTTATTTGGCTTACTATTGTTATTAGGTACAAATATATATAAAAAAGGGAAAAACCATTTTTTTTGTGAAAAAAGTTTTGGTACCCACCTGTTATAAACCCGCTTACTGTTAGCTTAATTGTTGTTTTATAGGTCTGAATAGTTATTTGTATGTTGTAATACTCACCCGCACAGCTTATAAACACATAAAAGTTACAATATTTTATAAAATAATAGGATAATTTGTACCAAGATGTCTGACAATGAAATTAAACTACAAGTTGCATTGTCTAAGCGTAATTCATTGTTTGCTCGCATTCAATCAATATATAATCATTCAAAGAATGTTGATGACGAAGCGTCGAGGGAAGTATTTGTTTCCTCATGTGTAAATTTGGATGAAATCCGCACAGAGTTCCACAAGGTTGTAGATGAATTTAATTTATTGTCGCTTAAAATAAAACCGGGTGCGCTTATTGATGACCAGTCATGGTCATCATTTGAAGAGCTGTTTTGCCGTATTAAATATAGATATACATCATTGTTGTCCTCGCAATCATCGGTAAAAAGTGAAAAACATGGAGATTTTTCCCGGCAACAAACCAGACTACCCCCAATTGAACTTTTATCATTTGATGGTGATATTAAAACATGGCCAATATTTTATGCCAGCTTTAAGGCTACGGTTCATGATAATGCATCACTCAACGATTCAGAAAAGTTGTATTATTTGATGGGAAAGCTCTCGAGTAAAGCGCAACTCGCATTTGCTGGAACCCTGCCTTCTGCAGAAAACTACCTATTAATATTAAAAAGTCTTAAGGATAAGTATGAAGATAAACGGCTACTTGCCGCTTCATATTTAAATCAAATATTCGAACAAAAACCTTTTACTTCACCGTCAATAGCGAATTTTGAATCTTTTTTGAATAAATATGTAGCATCGGTTAACTCTCTTAAAAAACTAGATATACGGGAACTAGAAGACTTTATATTTTTGAGCATCGCTCTTAAATTACTAGATTCTGACACCACTCAGGCATTTGAAATGAGTCAGAGAACCGTTCAGATACCCTCATTTAGTGATTTAGTTTATTTTGTCAAGGATCAGATGCGAATCGTTTGGTGTACCCGGTCCAATTGATGCCCTCATTGGAGCCGCTTTGTTTCCGCATTTACTACTCCCAGGTGTTATTGGGAATAATAATATATCCGCACCTCCCGCTATACAAACTGTTTTGGGTTATGTTATAATGGGTTCAGTTCCTGTTCTTCAAGATCGTCAAGGATCAGCTTCGACTCAATGTTTTGCGACTCAAGCTGATGACGCTTCGCTAGACCCTATCAATACGTTGCTCAAACGGTTTTGGGAAATTGATGAATCGCCAGTCTCCGCAGCTCAGAAACACTCAGTCGGCGAGATTGAGTGTGAGCACCATTACCGCACGACCACCGTTCGAGTTAAAGACAGTGGTCGGTATACGGTTGCATTACCGTTTTGTTCAGATAAATTTTTACTTGGCGATTCTTATGACATTGCTTATAAGCGTTTTTTATGTTTGGAGAAGAAATTAGAGTCAGTACCGACGTTCCGCACCGCTTATAATGATGTCATCAATGATTATAATACTAAAGGTTTTTTAAGTCCTGTACCGCTTTCAGAATTAAATGATAATAATCCCGCTTATATTATACCGCATCATGCAGTTTTTCGCTTAGACAAAACTACAACAAAGATTCGCTCAGTTTTAGACGCTAGCTGTAAAACCACATCAGGGGTTTCACTAAATGACATTCTTCATAGTGGCCCTAATTTACAAGGTGATTTATTTACAATAATTTTAAATTTTCGATTATTTCAATTTGTATTGACAGCTGATTGTAAGCAAATGTTTTTACAAATCAACGTTCAGAATAGCGACCGTCGCTTTCAACGTATTTTGTACAGATTTAAAATTGATGATCCAATAAAGGTTTACCAGTTTAAAACCGTGTGTTTTGGAGTAAGGTCTAGTCCATACCATGCCTTACGCACAGTCCAACAATTAATTAAGGACGATGGCGATATGTTTCCAAACGCACGCGACGTGGCAAGTAGCTTCTTGTATATGGATGATATGGCGTGTAGCATTGAATCCGAGTCTCTAGCTTCTCAAACTGCTCGCGAACTGATAGAAATGTTTAAGCGCGGACAATTCGATCTCTTGAAATGGTCGAGTAATTCACCGTCAATATTAAAGGACGTACCCGCATCGCATAAATTCGAACAATTCGAGTTTGATAAGTCCATAGGTCATAAAGTATTAGGTCTATTATGGTCAAAGTCAAGCGATTATTTTGAATTATGTATCAAAGCCCCTCCTAGCGATAAAGGCAGTAAAAGGATAATATTATCCACTGTCGCGCGCTTATGGGATCTGATGGGATTCGTTGCTTCAGTTATTTTATATGCAAAGCTTCTTATCAAGGAATTGTGGATGTTAAAAATAGACTGGGGCGATGCCCCCCCGCCTAGTATACGTAAATTATGGAGCCAATTTTGTTTGGAGTTACCGCAATTAAATAAATTTATAATACCGCGTTTTTTAGGTGTACAGCAAAACTGTACCGTTCGTTTGCTAGGATTCTCCGACGCGAGCGAGCGAGCGTACGGAGCTGTCGTCTATATGCATGTCACGATTGACAGTAACGTATTAGTAACATTGGTATGTGCAAAGTCAAAGGTTTCGCCCGTCAAGTCTGTGTCTATCGCTAGGCTAGAGCTTTGTGCTGCTGAACTAATGTCAAAGCTATTACGCCGTGTTCATGATACTTTTATTCCTCGATGTAGTATTACCGCACTTTATGCGTTTATCGATTCTAAGGTAACGCTTTGCTGGCTTAATACCGAGCCAAATAGATGGCAAACATTTGTCGCTAACAGAGTAGTGACAGTGAAGACTGCAACCGGGATGCTAGTGCGCCCTGTTGTGCGGCTTTGCCCGCTGCCGACCCAATAGGTGTTGGTCAGTCTTTAAATAATCACTTATTAGTTTTATTATTATTATTTTACTTTTCGATCTAATGTTAAGATTTTATTTGTGCTTATACTTACTATTTTCTTACACTTAATGTTAGGTTGAATATTTGTTTTTCTTTCCTATTGCTATTAGGTACCTAGGTACACTTAAGGGGTATGGTCAGGTGACTATATGCAAGATTGATTTTAGAAAGCTATCAGTTTCTAATTGCGTAATTTTCACCATTTATTTTTAAAGGCGACCCTTTAAGGCCGGGGGGATGTTTGCGCCTTATCATATTGAAAAACAACTTTAAGGTTGTCTATTTATTGTCTATTAATTTGTATATCGCCATACCTATCCTTTATCCCTCTCATACGCACTAGCGGAAGGGTGTGCCTATCTCGTTCTAAAACCTGCGAGATCTTTCCGAACGCACCTTGCGCATGGGAAGAAAGTGAACATAATTGAACGCGACCCAGCTGTCAGAAGCGTCAGTGAAAATGTGCCAAGGTCATTGCTTGCACAGAATTTGAAGAAGAGACATCAACCGCTCGCAATTTCGAAATTGCGAGAAAAGAAGCCTGCCCGCGGCCAGCAGCAACCTGGCGACCCAAGGAAAGCCCAAGACCACCTGCAGCGAATACAAGTAAGTGCGTGTGAGCGTCCAGCCCCTTCATACAGTCCACTATTATAATTTATTAATTTTTGCTCTTTTTCACGCCCGTCCAGCAATTTTAAAACGCGTTATCCTAGTAGAATAATTATTCCAGCTCATAAAAGTACTCAATATAGCCGAAATTGTTATGCAATGGCGACAAAGATATTTAATAAGCTTCCAGTTACTACAAGGGAGCTGCCACTAAAACTGTTCAAATTAAGAGTCAAACAAATGCTGGTTAATAAATGTTTTTATTCGACAAAAGAATACCTAGACACTAAGCTCGACAAAGTCATGTGACTAAATAAATATTTGTATGCTAAAAATAGCGAATCATGTGATATAATTACATATAATAATTTACATCCCTGTACCTACCATGTTTCTGACAAATAAATTATTTCATTTCATTTCATTATAGTGTGTATTTATTTATTTCTGTATATATGTAATTATATGTATTGTATTATAGATATACTGGTATATATTATAATATGTAGTTTATGTAGTATTAGTATAAATTATTGTTTTTGTTAGTAAATGCTTGGCACTCTGCCTGTAATCCGTTAAAACTCCCAAAGGTTAGCTGGTGGATAATGCCTCACGGCTTAAAGCTCGCCTCTGCACATTAATTTTAAGTTAATTTAGTTTTTGTGCAATAAAGATTTTTTATTATTATTATTATTTGTTCATGACATAAGTCGATAACTTATTCGGAAACTACTAAGGTAATATTACATAAGCTTGTAAAGTTTACACCGCAACTAATTAGAATTCCAAACCTCGCAAAGACATTGTAACACTCGAAAGTTTGTTAATTAAAATGTAAAAGTAACTATTAAATTGAGAATTATATTATGACACTGTCGATGTTGTCACGTTAAGCGTGACTTTGAAATAAAACTACAGACTTTAAGCAATGGAAATTAATATATTAGATAAAAATGATGTTAACACAAGGAGAATGAGTTTACAATTACACAAGGGACAGCCGGCCGCGTCGAGACCTCTCTATGGAGATAAGTCGTGCACTCCTGCCGTAAACTTCTTTACGGTTAGCGAGTGCGCGCACGCCCGAGTAATCATGGGGGTGACCTACTCGTAAGGGCGAGAGATGGCGCACGTGGTGTTTTCATGTTCCATCTCCTCCTACTCACATGGAGGGTCTGCCTAGGCGGACAGCGTCAGCGGTTAGCGCGTGTATCCCTTTGGGTTCCCTTGAAGCGGCCAAGGAGGAACGCCGTCAGGTTTTAGTCGGTGCGAGCTCGACATAACCTTTCCCTGCTGCCTCCACAGCGGGGATTGGTATCCGGTAGGGATTTCCTGACGCAAAAGGCTCATCACTCTTTATACATCCGTCGACCGTACTTTCAGAGAGCCTGAAGCGTTATGGGGATCATGGGCAGCGGAGTTATCTACTCAAGCTGGCTCCCAGCTCTAAAGTCCAGACATAGAACCCCAAGCTCAGGGGGTGACAATATCTGGCAGATGAAAAGGGTGAAGATTACAGATTACAGATTTATACTAAAGCTGAAGCAATTACTAAATAAGCAATATTGGTGCGTAACAACTTTTTTATTTCGAAAAGGTTTTCTACCAATGACACCTTAAGCCGAAAAAAGTTATTTGGTCTTCTGAAAATTACATGTGGTATATAATTCAAAATATTATACAATTCTCATTCATGTACAGATGACCTGAGAAAGGTCGCTGGTGGGGCATGGATGAGGGTGGCAGGAGATGTTTAAAATGACGAATCTGTATCCATCAGTGGAGAGACACAGAATGATGACGATGGTAACATCAGTTAGTTTTGTGGTATTATGTTTAATGTGATTCTCTTAAAACCAGTAGTTATATTAACATATGTATAGTATTTATAATATAAGTTTATGTATTAATGTTTTGTATTTGTATATAGTATTTAAGTATATGTGCGTTTATATAAGTATTACTTACTTTTATGCTATATTTCTATGAGCTATGTTTCATCTACCTCGCTGGTGCAGTTCTAGCGAGATGTTCTGCACAGGACGCACTCCGGGCTGGGCCGCACTAATGCGACAGAGAACAGCGGGCGTCAGATCACACGTTAAATACGTAAACATTAGTCATTACCAAATTTTTTGTTTCATTTGCCATCCTTTTACGATCGAACACATTTAATTTTCATCAGTTGAAATTTTTGCTTAAAGTGCCCTAGTTGCGAAAATTAATTAATAACTTTAAAACTAAAAGTGATAATTACACTTTTAGCATATCGTTAGAAAGGGCATATACTGAGGATGTTTTAAAAAATCAGAAGTACTCCAACCCTGTTAGTTTTTTTTAAATCCCATAGAAAGTTGCCCTTAAAATTATTTCTTTACCTTACTACGGTACTTCAGGCCCCATAACTTTTCTTCTCCACAATTTTCTGGTGTAAAATATTTTTTTGCAGCACCTTAAGACTCTAACGATTAAAACAAGACCATTAGCAGACCGGTCCCATGGATAGATTTTGAGCTACAGGTAGTTTTATTAAAAAATTCACAAAAAAGTCAAATAAAAATTCAAAATAAATTAAAAAAAAATATTGAGGCCAAGGTCAATATTGGGCGGGGGTAGGTAGCAGACTATCCCTAGTTTGTACGCTAGGCGTATGTACAGCTCCCTTCCAAACAACCTGTATATTAACTCTAATAGGGGTCTTAAATTAATAGACAATAATAGACAACGCTGAAGTTATTTTAAAATATGAATAAGACGCAAACATTATGTACGAGTATAATTTCTATAAACACAAAACATTTAATTCAAATGTAAAATAAGACAAGCTGAAATGTTAGCCAAAGTTAGCCTAATTAATTCGACGGCGAAAATGCAATCAGAAATTGTTAAGTGAATGGGGATACATTTTGATGGCATTATTTTGGTGAAATATGGCTGCTAGTCCTATATGAGATACTAAATAGATAAAAAATCCAACTGCCTCCGTGGTCTAGCGGTTAAGTCCGTGGAGCTAGACTTGGAGGTACCGGGTTCGATTCCTGGTCGGGACACAAAAAGTAAAAAAAAAGTAAAGTATCATCACGACCGTTTCCCTTTCGGGGTGGTCAGAAACCACGCTTACAAATAAGCGGATTCACATTTAGCCAACTTTACTATAGGCCAATCATGACAAGTGGCTAGCTCGTAGCTGTCTCCAGCGTACCAGACTCGAGTAACATCACAAATAAATTAAATATTATTTTAATGTATTTATATACATTAATAAATATTTTGTGTCCCGACCAGGAATCGAACCCGGTACTTCCGAGCCTAAATTCACGGACTTAACCGCTAGACCACGAAGGCAGTTTAGTCGGGACACAAAAATATTTAATAAAGTAAATAAATACATTTAATTAATATTTAATTTATTTGTGATATTTTCTCGAGTTTGGTACGCTGGAGACATCGACGAGCTTGCCACTTGTCATGATTGGCCTATAGTAAATTTGGCTAAATTTGAATCCGCTTATTTATAATCGTGGTTTCTGACCACCCCGAAAGGTAAACGGTCGTGATGAAACTTTCTATTATTGGCTACTTTATTAACTTGTTGCTAGGACAACATTTAATTGTTTAAAAGCGAATTTAAACTGAAATGAGAGTAGTCCATCACATTGCGTGCTATATTCACCTACTGGATGTGATTTTGCATAATAGCTCTGCAGTTAAGTTTAATTCAGTCCCTAATAGACTTATAAATACGGACCAGCGGTCCATTCTGTAACGTTAACTGCTGAAGGTAAATGGATGTTTTATACTAAGCAAGCGGCGGTAGCCTGATTGTAATGAGAAATACACTTTTCTTACGTACATTTGTCATAGATTTACAACAACACTGTTTCCGTGTCTCGGATAGCACGTTAACTCGTCGCTTTCGTTTCACTAATACAAAGTAAGTAAAGTCGTTAACAAATTGTCATCAGGGCAAATTCTACAGATATACATATGTTCTGAAAGGCCCATCTGCCAGTATCGTTGGCACCATTGGAAGCTTTTTTGGAGCAATTTATTTTATGTTTCCTTTATTTTATTTTTGTTTTAGTATTTAGTTATTTTAATTATCAATTAGTTTTTTTTATTAGTAGTAATTTATATGTTTTAAAAGATTAAGTTTTTAGTTTATTTAATAATTAAGTTTTTTAACAATCATTGTACATTACTTCCTTCGAATAAACCCAGTAGATAGTTATATTTGTTTTTAAAAAATGATTTTATATTATTTATACAGTTTTTTTTTTTTTTAATTATAGGTTAAATAGGTATTTAAAAAATATAAAACATTAGTAAAGAAAAATGACAGTATTTATTATTTATTTATTATACGAGTAGCGTAAGATTATTATAATATTAGAGTAAAAATAATTTTATAATTTTTATAAACATTTTTTTTTAATAACCACGACATGTAACCTTGCCCCTACCTGATGGTAAGTGAGGAGCGTGATCCATGAATGTTAGCAACTGAAATCAGACTCATGACTGACATCAATTTTTCAAGCAAGCAATAGTGTTAGAGACTGATGTCGGACATAAGTGTCTGATACCAGTTGCTAACACTGCAGGTGGGAGCAAGGTCACATGTCGTGCTAGTATAAAAAAAACCCTAACACTATGCCGGCTTCACTGGACATGACGGCAATTCAAGCCTGATCCCAAAATGTGTGGATACACTTTACTGGGTTTATCGGCCTGAACGGTGGATACTTCCCCGCCCCGGCAGACTGGACAAATTACCACCATCAGTCTGCCTATCACCTATTTGTTGTTGTCGTTGAAAGTATGTGTCATTTGCAATGATGTCAAATGCCAATTTTTACTTTTAAGGAGAACTAATATTGTAAGCTTGCCATGGTGATATTTAATAATAATAATAATAGTTTATTGACACATTTATATAAAAATAATACCGCTTGAAACAAGACTAGCTAAAGTTAGGATATAATAGCAAACAAAAGTAAGATAGGTATACATACCTTTGGGTCAATTGATATAATTATACTATTAGATTAATAAATTATTATTGTTATTATTTTATGACAATAGTATGTAATGAATTAACAAATCAATTGCTATCATAAACCATTTATTCTATTCTACACTTAGAAATAATCAATTCTCCCAATTAAAAAGATCAGGACAGAACACATCAGAACAAGTTTTTTAAAAGACTGTATATTTAGATGCGGAGTACCGGGATGGATTTCTGGTCGAGAACACTAGCAAATGTTTAGGAATTTTATTTGTGACGTTTTTTTGGACATCGATGAGCTTGGTTAGTACCTTTAGTAAAGTTCCTATTATTATTATTTTTTTGTTTAATAAGTTTCAATTTGTCTCTATGATGTGGTTTTATATTCGAGTCTCACGGATGGTAAGTTAAATAAGAAACATTTTTTTAAAGTATTCAATTGATCTGTGGGCCGAATATTTCGGGGTAAAAATAGTAAATTCGCCGTACCGTCACGGTACACGATTTGATGTTACGATAATGGGCCTTGGTGCATTTGTGATAATATTATTAGCTTTTCTGATAAATCATAAAGCTTAATGCTTACACACCAACTGTCTGACTGTTCTTCAAATGAATACTAGGTACTTTTTTTTTAAATGAAATGAAATAGTTTATTTGTCAGAAGCATGGTAGGTACAGGGATGTAAATTATTATATGTAACATGCTTCGCTATTTCTAGCATTCAAATATTTATTTAGTCACATGATTTGTCGAGCTTAGTGTCTAGGTATTCTTTTGTCGAATAAAAACATTTATTAACCAGCATTTGTTTGACTCTTATTGTGAACAGTTTTAGAGGCAGCTGTCACTGGGAGCTTATTAAATATCTTTGTTGCCATTGCATAACAATTTCGGGTATTTTGGGTACTTTTATGCGCTGGAATAATTATTCTACTAGAATAACGCGTTTTAATATAGGTAATATACGATCACATCTCTGAATATCGTGCTAAGTTGAAGTGGCTGCCAATTCGTTGTCGCAGAAATCTAAGAGTTCTCTGTCTCCTTTTTTCTGTTCTAAACAAGCCTGCGACACCGAAATACCTCAAAGATAAATTTGCCTATCTTTCTTCGTTTCACGACAAATCCCTTCGTTCTTCTCACAACTCTCTTCTTTCTGTTCCCTTGCATCATTCTGGATTTGTTTCAAATTCTTTTACAGTTGTTACCACAAATTTATGGAACAATCTCCCTGTAAACATAAGGCAAGCGTCTTCGTTCAAAAAACTCGTCTATCTACACTTTCTAAATAGCTCCCAACAATGTTAATATGTGTATATATGTATATTTTTGTGTTTAGTATATTGATATTACAGTATATGTGAAATGTATATTATGTAAGTATATATAATTATATTGAATTTATCCTACTATTAATATTTATTTCATATGGCTCTCTCACTCTCGTTCGTGTGGGTGAACGGAACGCACCGTGGGCGAAAGAAAGCTGCCGTATTTAAATTGTGTTTTTAATGTAATTATACAATTATTAGTGTGTAAAGAGATAAATTATTATATAAAAATAAAAAACTAACTGTGTAACTATAAACAAAACTGTTAAAAATGAATAATTAAAGTGAAATCAATGAGTCAAAGTGAAGTGACATAACCTAAAAAAAAAACAAAACTGTGATTCTTTGGTTGTTTGACGATTAATTGTCGAAATTATATACTAAAATAGCTTTGGAAGATAATTACAAGGGTGATGGATATCTACAGTGAGGAAATCTACGGTTAAAAGTGAAAAAATAAAATAAAAATAAAATTACAAAAGATATGGTTTTTCTTATAATAAACACAACTAACTACTGGGATTAAATGCGTATTTAAGTGCTGATAAGTGCTTCATTGTGTGAAAACTAATCTGGTACAACATATGGCATGTATGTAGCATGTTTTTGCCTGTGATTTAAACGCAAAAAGGGCCATATACAAACAGCTGTTCCGTGCGCCACGGAGCCACAAATTAACTGTGCAAAGGTGTGTGCACACTTTGGTCAAAGTGAAATAAAATAATAGAGGTGGTATATATCTATAGTATAGAGGTATAGTATAACTAAAAAACTAATAAATAGTACTTGTACCATACTAACATAGAATAATTATTGTGTTTTGGTATACATAATGGCAATGACAAGATCTAGAAAGAAATTAAATGACGAATTAGCCTTAGCGAAAGAAAAAGAAGAAATGGAGTCAACAATAAAAAATTTAGAAAACACAATTAAAAATTTAGTTTTTAAAAATACAAAAAATGAACAATTAATAAAAACACTAATGGATGAACAAGAACTTAACGCGCACGAATTTGAAATTACTTGTAAGGATATGTGTAATTTAAAAAGAGAACTGTCAAAAAAAGATGACGATTGTAAGATACTAAATGAGCAAGTGGCTCAATTACAAAATAAAATAGCCCTAATCACCTTGGAACACGACGAAGCAGAATTATGTATTTTGAATAACAACAAATTAAATGAAACTGTTAGGAGGCTCACAAATGAATATAGACAAGAGCAAGTGAAATACAGTAATCTTTTGCTTACAACTTCCATTAAGGACAACTTGGAAGTACCAGTACAGAAAAAAAAAAGACTAAGAAAAAAGATAGGAATGTAAGAAATAAAAGATTACAGAGACGTATTATAAGGGTCAATAAGAATGTTATAAAATTAAATAGAAAGTGCCGAGTTTTGCAAAAAGAAATTTTAACACTTAAACAACAGGAAAAAAATAATTTAGAAAAAAGTTTATTGGATGGAAATAAGATTGAAGAAATTATAATAAACAAGGTCTCTCAAGATTTGTTTAATCAAATTGCGACGCTTACTACTCAACTTGAACAAAGAGACCTCGAAATACCCTCACTACAGACTGAACCATCTTTTAATGAAAAATCAACAATTGAATATTTTCGATATCAGACAACTGCAATTGTGGACAAATCCAAGAAATATATGTTTTCAGATAGCTTAGGGGTAGGATTTGGTAAATTTTTTAAATGAACAACTTGGCTCACATTTTATAATTTTTTGCACCCCGGATGCAAATATCAAATCTATTTCCAACAACATTTGTTCTAGATCTTACTGCAGTACAGATCATGTAGTAATTTTAATGAAATATTCATTGGGCATAAGGTGTAATGATATTATTAATTTATATAAAAATCTGACCAAACTCGGAGCACCACATGTCATTTGGTGTGCATTTCCGTATTCCACTTCTTTTACTGCTGCCCAAAATAAAGATATTTATCAACTGAACAACTTAATACACAAACTGTCATGTTATAATGAAAACGTTCAATTATTTGATATTAATAACTTTAAACGTATGGTTAATGATTATTATATATCAAAGAAAAATAGAATCAAGCTATCACTAATGATTGCTAACAAAATTAAAACTTTTTATAATACAATAGATGTTCATAAGAGTTATGTATTAAACAATTTAAACTCTCAAAAATGACAATGGAGGATACTTTACAGACCTCTGGCAAATTGACATGTCATGCGATTAAGGATGACAACATAAAATTAGTTCACCAGAACATACAAGGTTTTTCCAATAAAATTCTTGAAATTAGTTTATTTCTTGAAGCTCATGATATTCATATACTGTGTATTACTGAACATTGGCTTAGGGATCATGAATTTGCCTTCAGCATTCCCAATTATCAGGTTATTAGCTCGTTTAACCGCAAATCCGCAATTCATGGTGGATCACTTATTATTATAAAGAACAGTTTAAAATGTAAGGAGCGCAAGGACATTGTGCAAAGATCTAAGGAAAGGATTGTAGAAATTTCCTGTGTGGAACTAGAACAGTTTGTAATTCTATGTGTATATAGGCCCCCAGCCTCAAACTTTAAGGAATTTGAGACAGTGATGGAAGACGTGTTGGGAAGGATTGGTAAAGTAAGAAAGACCATCGTTGTTTGTGGTGACTTTAATGTGGACATCCTGGAAAACACACATCGATCATGTGATCTTATTAACCTTTTTAAATCATTTAATCTTTTGAATTTATTTATGGAGCCAACCAGAATTACAGCGTCAACAGCAACATGCCTTGACAATATTTTCTGTAGCTGTACTCCTTTAACAGCATTAGTAATAAATCATTTAAAATCTGATCACTGCGGACAGGAAGTAATTTTTTCAGGTAATATAAACAATGCTAAATCGCAGGAAATTGTTCATCGGCCTATTACAAATAGCCGTATAACGAAATTTTGCTCCAATATAACCACCAAACTACGCGATTTTGAATATTTAAGTAATGACCCAAATCAATTGTATAACACATTGTTTAATGAAATAAGTAATGAATTTAATAAGATCTTTAAAGCTAAAACAATAAAAGTTAAAAGTAAATTAGTATTTAACGATTGGGCTACTATAGGTATACATATTAGTAGACGCCGGCTTTATGAGCTATATAGTGAAAAATCACAAAACCATGATCAACGTTATACTGAGTATGTCAAAAAATACTCTAAAACATTTAAACGTGTGTGTATAACAGCAAAATCGTTATACATTGCTAACAAAATAAAATTATCAGACAACAAAATAAAAACTGCTTGGAATATCATTAACATAGAAACGGGTAGAACCAAGGTTCGCGACAATGATATAACACTTAAAGTAGGTGACAATAGCTTATGTTCTACGCAGGAAATAGTTGAAGAGTTTGATAGATATTTCTCAAATATATCTGTGGAAACGACAAAATCACTAAATTCTTCATCGACTCTTGCTTTCTCCCTTTTACAGAGTAATGTTAATAAGTGTAATGTTTCCTTTAAATTTAAATACATTGATACAGATGATATTATTAAAACGTTCAAATTACTTAACTTGAAAAAAACAGAAGACCTTTGGGGTTTTTCTGTCAAAATTATCGCCAATATAATTGATACTGTTTCTCCATTTCTAGCTGATATATTTAATAGGTGTATAGATGCTGGATCCTTTCCAGATCTTATGAAAATAAGCAAGGTTCTTCCCTTATTCAAAAATGGAGACAAACAAAACCCATCTAACTTCCGACCGATTTCTATACTTCCGACATTCAGTAAAGTATTTGAGAAAATAGTATTAAACCAACTTATGCTTCACTTTAATATTAATAAGATTCTTCATAGCAAACAGTTTGGCTTTACCAAAGGCAGATCCACTAATGACGCTGGAATTGAACTCGTTAGTCATGTCCTTAGTGCTTGGGAGAAGTCGCTTGATGCTGTTGGAATTTTCTGTGATCTTTCCAAAGCGTTTGACTGTGTCAGTCATGAGGTCCTGATCGCGAAGCTAGAATTTTATGGTATTCGTGATTCTGCCCTTGACTTGATACAGTCATACCTACATAACAGAGAACAAAAGGTCGTTATAAATGGGGTACGATCTTCAGGATCTCCAGTTACCATGGGCGTTCCACAAGGATCAATACTGGGTCCTTTTCTATTTTTGGTCTATGTTAATGATCTGCCACATCTAGTAAAAGAAATGTGTGAAATTGTGCTTTTTGCGGACGACACATCACTGATTTTTAAGATCGATAGGAAAATAAAAAACTTTGATGGTATAAACAATACCTTATCTAAAATAATAAATTGGTTTAACGTTAATAATCTATTACTCAATCCAGGAAAAACCAAGTGTGTTCGTTTCAGCTTACCCAATACGCAAATTGTGACACCTTCTATTAATCTTAATGATCAGTCTTTGGAGATAGTAAATGATACTGTGTTTTTAGGCATTACTATTGATTCCAAACTACAGTGGGGTGCCCATATTATGGTACTGGGGAGGAGGCTGAGTTCGGCAGCTTTCGCTGTTAGAAGAATTAGGCAACTTACTAATGTAGAAACGGCTAGGCTTGTTTACTTCTCCTACTTTCACTCCATCATGTCATATGGTATTTTACTGTGGGGGAATGCAGCCGACGTGCACTCCATTTTTGTACTTCAGAAAAGGGCTGTTCGATCTATATATAGTTTAAGTTCACGCACATCACTAAGAAAAAGATTTGGGGACTTTAATATTCTTACTGTTGCATCACAATTTATCCTAGAGAATATATTATATGTACACAAAAATATTACAAAATTTCCAAAAAATAAAGATCTGTGCTCCGTCAACACTCGAAATAAAAACAAGCTTCATGTGCCATTTTGTAGATTACAAAAGACTAAACGATCATTCATGGGTCAATGTGTTCCGATCTACAATAAAATTCCTGATGAAATTTTAAAAAAGCCCATAAATAGTTTAAAATCGTATGTAAAGGACACTTTAATAAAAAAATCTTATTACACAGTAGATGAATATCTTCAAGATAAAAAAGCATGGACAATATGAGAATTATCTGTTGATAATATATAGTTTTATAATTTAGGTATATATATACATATATATTGTATATGACATTTTTTTTTTTTTATTTATGTTTGTTTTAGTATATAGTATGACAACGCCAATTTACAGCTGCAATATTATATTAATAAATAAAATTCTTTGACATTGTTATTATTATTATTTTGATAATTTTTATTTTGTTTTAAATATTATAGCTATGCCATTAGAGTTTAGACAGTAGCGTTTTGATTTATATGTATTTTGTAAATACATTAGTATTGAGTTGTTCAGTTTATATCATGTTTAATTTTTGTATAGCTTCATATAATTGTATAAACTTCTAAATGTATCTGACGTGTAAAAGTGCTTGTAATATTGCCAATTTACTGAATAAATTAATTTGAATTTGAATTTGAATTGCACCTATAAATGTTCTAATTTGTCCCTAAGGTTTGGCTGTCAGAGAATGTCTACGGGCATTAAGTCCGCCTTGTACTTTGTGCAATAAAGTTTTTAATAAATAAATAAATATATGTATATTTAATGGCACTCTGTAAAATATTTTCTTGTTAGGTCTCCGGGATACAGTTTAACTAGCGCATGCTTAATTGCCAAATATAATTTTCACGGAATAAACATTTTAAAAAAACCTTAACATTAGGTAGTCAATCGTATAGTTTTTTTCTGGAAATCAGTTAATTATTAACAATTATTTTATGTATCGCGATTTAAATACCTTTAACAATGTTAACGCTATACTTAATAAAAAAATAAAAAAACACAATAATAAAAAAAAAAAAACAAAAGGTCTCCCACAAAGCTTAATATTAGTAACAATATTTAAGAAACATTTATGTAGGAGACTGGAGGCAAAACTAAACTAAGCAAAATCTTAGTCTGTGTTACAGCACTCCAGGTTCCTCTGACTCAAACTTAATATTAATGAATTTTTATTTGGTGTAGTGTAATGTAGTGTAGTGTAGTGTAATGTAGTGTAGTGTAGTGTAATGTAGTGTAGTGTAGTGTAATGTAGTGTAATGTAGTGTAGTGTAATTAGTTCTGTATTTTTGACAGTTTTAAGCTACTTGCGTGTTGTGAATGTATTTTGAGAATACAAAAACTCGTTCGGTCGATTGTCGATGAGTTATGTTATAGAACTAGCATTGAACCATAAACCTCCGTCTATATCACTAGCTTACTAAGGCAGTTATAATTATATAAAATAATTGAGGTTACCCAAAATAATGCCTTTATAGACATAGACATAACTAACTTAGACCGACCTAATTCGTACTTATTTTGCCGTCATTATCGTTTAAAATTGCAGGACGTAGGTAATCTAAACAAAAACGCATCGCAACTTGATAGCAGCCCGCTAAAACATTATGTCGTCTAACTATTACAACATGGTTGATTTTAAGATGTTTTTAACACGCATGACGGTCATTTTTTAATTAGTCTTAATTTTGGCACACGGTCGCAATAAGCGTAGGCGAGTGACTATGATTTGATGATATGATTTTATGAAACATCTGGTTTCGATTCTAGTATGATTAGTTCATTAGCGAGGTATCGTATTCTTCTTAGTCGCTACACTCTTGGCCATTTGAGTGTTAGTGGCACGCTTAACAAACTGTAGACGTTGATCTTGGAACGCGGCTTTTCTGGTGCACTCCTGTACCACGGTCCTACGCATCCTCTTGCCATCGACTTTCTCCTGAACTACCAGGCACTCGATCTATGTATCCTCACACCGCGACGCGTCTCCGAAGAGAATGGAATGCGTGATGGTCTAGTCCAGGAAAAGCCTTGTCTGATCCCCAGTTCCAGTATCCCATCTAGTATGAACAATCATACATCTTAATGAGCAACAAACATCCAGCCCCAACTAATGAATCAGCATAATCAAAATAATCATTAAAAATAAAAATATATATTGACATAATTTTTTTTTACTTTGAAAATAAATGTACTGTCTCTGCTGGATTAGTCTAAATAAACTAAGCGTATTCCAAATGTTCAGATGTCTTTAACTGTTGTGTGCTATTTTAAACAACAATAGTTATTGTAGCTAAATGACCAGTCTTATCACAGTCAAAACATAGCTAACTTTTATGAAAAAAACCCAACCAATAGTCTTATAGAATTACCGTAAGTCCTTTAATGCGAAGTGTAAATAAGCTCGTGTCACGTATCACATGTCGAGCTTACTATATAAAGATAAAAAGCTATTTCAATTGGGTCTAATTTTTTGTGTCTACTACAACGTAAGGTAACCTATAAATATTACTTTTTTTAGAAAAAATAATCATATTGTTGTGGCCAACATGCGTATACGTCGCGGGGCAGCTCGGCGGGGGCGCGACCTCGGACCGCGGCCGCCACTCCATTCCACGACGGCACGGTGGAGCAACGCTGCTTATAATCGGAACCGCGACTCATACAGTCCACAAACCTGAGTTTTATTGAAGGCCATACCCAACATAGTGGTCCTTTGAGCCGGATCTGAACCAGCGACCTATGGATTGTACTCCCTGGCCTTGGAAATCCAACACCTATACTAGCATCTGCCCCCTGCCTGTACCTGCTTCTTGATCTTGAGCCAGGTCAACGCGGGGGAGTATGTTGTGGCCAACATGCGTATACGTCGCGGGGCAGCGCGGCGGGGGCGCGACCTCGGACCGCGGCCGCCACTCTATTCCACGACGGCATGGTGGAGCAACGCTGCTTCTAATCGGAACCGCGACCCATACAAATAAATGATACAGTCCACAAACCTGAGTTTTATTGAAGGCCATACCCAACACATATTATTTTAGAATTTGGGTTTGTCCATTTTCTGGTACACGTCCATGACCATAACAGATAATTCCACGCCGTCTGTTAACGGGGTAGACGTTTGGAATTATGCCAAGCAATTCCCGCGATAATTTCCTATCAGCTCGTTCCGTCTTATACAAAGTTGGAAAATAGATTTTTGTTACTGCAGTCGCGTAATTTTCAGCATGATTGTAATAAGTCTTCCACTTCTGTTGCGGAAGGAAATTAATTTGATTTATTGAAGTTATATTTAAGTTCATTTTAAGTGGGTAGTTTTTATAAAAGCTTCAAGTTTTAATATTTAGTTATTATAATTTAATTTACGGTGCGGCTTTCCAACGCGTTCCTTAAATCCTACAAAGATCGGTTCAAACCCCCCCGGCATGTACCAATGAGAAATATACTTCTTACGTACATTTGTCATAGATTTACAAAACCATCGTTCCCGTGCCTCTGAGAGCACGTTAAGCCGTCGTTTTGGTTCCACTAATACTAACTTGTGGAATCGTTAATAAATTGTCATTAAAAATTGACATCATAGCCGTCTGGCCAGCGTGGCATGTGTAGGCCAAATTCTCCAGATATATGTTCTGGAAGGCCCATCTCCAGCAGTGGAGGTCTGGGACGCTGTGTTTATTTATTTATTTAATTAGGATCACCAACAGAGTGCACATTGAATCCAATTCTACAATAGAAGCAAACAGTAAAAAAAACATAATTGAATGGTACCCCAGTAACAGGTTACCACAACATGTCAAACTACATTCAATTATGATACATTATATGTTTAAGAGGCTGTTCTAGGGGCTGTAATGATGATAATAATGAATTTATATTTGTTTCGTAGATTAAAACAATACGAGAAGATATGTATGTCGTGATCGTGTCAAATGGCGCTCAATTGTCTCTGCCTACCCCGCAAGGGATCTGGTGTGAAGATATGTATGTATGTATGTAGGAGAAGATACCGTACGAAGACGCTCTTAAATCAGTAGCAAGATTAGTAGTAAACTACAGCTATAAGTAAGGACGACACAAACCTTCTATTTCTATTTTGTCTTGCTTGCATCTCACTGTTACAAATTCGATTTCATTCCTTAACAACATTAGTGAAGCAACTATAGGTGTGACCTTACGTGTAGTCGTCTATCGGTTCGGCATTAATGTATATTCTCCTTTTGTCTTAATCAAATAAATGAAATATTGTGTTCTCGACCAGGCATCCAGCTAATCAAGAAACCAGCAACATTATTTCTTGAGAAACAGAATGTGCAAAATCTCTGTCGTGACAAAGTTTTTTGGCATTATAGATATTTTTTTTGTATTATGTATTTATTTAAAGTTATTTTTTTATTTATTTAAACTTAATTGCACAAAGTACAAAGGCGGACCTAATGCCGCTAGACATTCTATGACGGTCAAACCTTCGGGACAACGAGAGCAGTAAGTACATAAGGTAGGTGCAATACTAAATTAACTTGAAGAGTTTTATAGCAGATAACATATACATACTAATTAATAATTACATACTAATACATACATATAACCTACATAAATAAAATATTAACAATACAATATAATATATACACAATACTATACCTACTAATGATAAATCACAGTCTGATTAAGACTAAGCTAAAACAAAAGGAGAAACATGGAAAATTACGAACCTCGGTCTTGCATGTAGTGAGCATACACTAGTTTTTTAAAAATACATCTATTCGGAGCTTGGCGAATTTTAACTGGCAGCTGATTCCAAAGGTTAGTAGCCACAACTGCGAACGATTTGGACACAAAGGTAGTATGGTGAGGGGGTATTGAGAGCGTATCATTAGAAGAAGATCGAAGAGTCCTCTCATGTGTGGCACCAAGATACGTAAAATAATCTTTCAAATAATTGGGTGTAGACGGCTCGTTAAGTATGGAATACAGCATGCACAGAACTTGGCGGTTCCTTCGGTAGCGAATAGGCAACCATTTTTATTCGTATACTTGCGTGCTATAAATATATTGAAATAAGGTTCATACTAGTCCTCAAGTATTCGTTGTAGAAGAATTACTGCATTTACTATTTATATTTGATTTCGAATTGTTAATAAATATCACATATGATTATACGTAGTTCTTAACATGTCTCGTACCTAAAACAAACATTTTAGAACACATTTTTGAACTATAACATTCTGCTAATTAGTAAACACGCCATGGCAGAGTCGCATCGTCATTGACTTTTATATAAAGAAACAAGAATTTAAACAAATTATATTTATCTTTGCTTTAGGGCTTGTTGGGCAACTAAAAACGAGTGAAGAAACATATATAGGAAAAGAATAATTATATTATGCGTAAATTGTAAGACAAGGACTTGGAAGACTAACAATGACTTGCCAAATAATTAACACGCTGGCTGACAAAGAGTCAATTACAGACAGCAGAAAAGTAATTTTATAGGATGAAGTGTTCTTTTCCGAGGGTGCAGCAATAATAAAAATATTAGCTAGTAGCAGAAACATTAAATATATAACAAGACAAGGCAAGAAAACCAAACGGTAGAATCATATCAAAATAGTTGATTTAGTCGATCATAAATGGTGCTCAAATGACATTTTCTTATTTAAAACTGTTATCCTATAAGAGGAACTTTTGCTAGTGGACGTTATGTGGCTTAAAAAATAATATAGCAAACATTTTGTTTGTGTTCGCGCCGATCGCGGTAATTCGATCAATTTTGGATGGTTAGGCGTTATTGTGATTCGTCGATGCATAAATATACGTCCTAATTTGTTACCCCTATGCTATGTTCATGCACTGCAGAGAAGCAGCGCCTATTTAACCGGCCGCGGAGCGTGCTAGGAGCAGTAGTTTTCGAAAAATAGTCATTGTCCTACAGTCGTCATAGAAGACGATGAAAAAATCGCCGCGATCATTGTTATTAACTGCGTTCATAAAAAATAGTGTTAAGAACGATTTAGAAGTGCTGGTGTCGAGGACATCAGGTGAGTTCCTTTCTTATTTATTGATTGCACAGATTATCATAGTATCTTCAATGTATCTAATTTAAAGATCACCACAACCCCGCATCTAAACCTGCGCCACCAGTAAGTAATATCTTTTATTTTACTTTTATGCCTAACAAGTTGTAGATTAAACATGTTTATAATGTATTTAGGATTAACAAATTGCAACACGACGTTGTTTGACTCATTTCCTACACGTTGCCGAAGACACCGTAGCAGGTACAATATACAAGAATAAGCCTGCTCAATCAACGTGTATCTACCATCTTAAATCCCTGTCCGATCCCAGTTATGATCCATCACGTAATCTTGCACAGTCGAGCCTGCGCGCCCGGACATGAATACCATATTTCCCATTACCTCACTTAGGGTAATGACATCGAATGAGACTACTATCTATGTACGAATGAGACTACTATCTATGGCATTTTCCACAACCCTAAAACTCCCTTATACCTTAAGACTCGTTTCCAGTTCCTTGGAGACAGTCACAATCTTCCTCTTCGGTCTACTGAAAACAATCAACTCAAGATCCCTCCTCACACTTCCAGCAGATATTCAGATTCTTTTACGGTCTCCGCTGCTCGTGAGTGGAACAAACTTCCTCTGGTCATCAGACAGGCGCCGTCGATAAATATATTTAAAAATCTCCTCATTGCCCATTTCCTAAATAAACAAAATAATCCGACTACCTGATATCTATTTCTGTCTCTTTTTATTTGTTGTGTAAATAATACGTATTTTTTCCTTCATTTTCTTATGTATTTTCTTACATTAATTCAGTTAAATGTATATATTATTATTATATATTTTTTATAGGTATTTGTGTATTAGTATGTAAATTATCTCCTCCTCTCCTCGCCAACCCGTCTGGCCAGCGTGGCGAGTGTAGGCCAAATTCTCCAGATATATGTATGTCTGGAAGGTCCATCTCCGACAGTGGAGTTCTAGGACACGCTGTATTCTAGGGGCTGTAATGATGATGATGATGTAAATTATTGTTATGTATGTTTAAGTATTTGTTTTTATTTCTAATGCACCCGCAATCGTCTACCACACTCCTAAAGGTTAGCTAGTATAAAATGCCGAGAGGCATTAAGTTCGCCCTTGTACTCAACTGTTAAGTTTTTAAGTGCAATAAAGAATTTATAAATAAAAAAAAAATATTTACTTTTATTTAAATTATACAACTAATTATGAGTATGTGCTTGGTCATTGCATGCAAGTATAAGTAATCGCACACGATTTCATGATAATATCGCCGATTGCACGTTGCGTTTGTTACAGCTGTTAGACTTAATCGTAGCTAGAGCATGTAATGGTTCGCATTTACCAGCTAAAGTGATGCTAAAATTAACTCCATTTATGTATTTATTACGCCATTGCACTTAAAAACCTAATACATGGGCGAGCTTTAACACCATAAGGTATTCTTTGCAAGATAAAATCTGGCATAAAATGTATGTTCAGTATCTTAATAATTATATGCAGTATTATTTATTCGAAGTTAATTACATTACAAGTACATTAAATGTAAATTAAAAGCTATCTAAATAATAAAATTAATAATGAACTAACGTATAAATAAAAAATGTCCTCTAGAGACGTCCCATTCGAGATAGTCCCAAGGAGACTGGCAATAATTCCCCTCTGTATAGCGAGGCACGTTGGCAGAAATAATTGCCAGCCTTCCTGTCTCCAGACTTTTCTGTCAGCCGCTTTGACAACTCCTTGGCCAAGCGCCTCGCTGACAGTCCCCATGGGCCCATCGTCTCGACCGCAAACGGCGCAAATTCGTAACCGATACCAAAGTTGGCGTATTCGAGTCTAATGTGTCTACACACGTCGCATCCCATACCAGAGACCTGCCAAATTTCCACGGCCCAACAGTCATTCCGTCGGGTCTCTTGCCATCGCTCCGCACAATCCAAGATGGTTCTAAGATTGCGGGTACACCAGCAGTTGTCACTGCCTTCGGATAAAGTCGTTGAGAGCCGCGTGACGAGGAATGCGGCCAGCACTTCTAGCAAAACAAAGCCCGTGGTGTCCGAGATGATCGGCTGGTTCTCCGCATCGACACTAACTGTTGCGGGTGGACAGTTTAGTATCTAATTTTTTTTAGAGATACATATCTGCCAAATTTTAGTATTAATAATTCCTGCATTGTAAACGTAAGGGTGACAAACAGGAAAAAGAGTTAAAGTAAAGTTAAGGAAACGAGATGAAGCTTATTTGGCAATTGTAATATTAAATCAAATCAAATCATTTATTTCCTTAGGTTAGTACACAACACTTGGATATTGTCAATAGATATATTTTTATACAATATAAGCTTGGCTGGACCGAATCTAACAGCAATACAATTTATAATAAATAAAACATTGTTGCCATAAGCGAGGATTTGTACCTAGATACTTAAAATTTAATTCGTGGCTGTAAAAAGGCCGTGTCAGCTTATAATCTAATAACATTTATGTACTTAAATATAAATTCGTGGCTGTAAAATGGCCGTGTCAGCTTACAATCTAGTAATAACAATATTTATGTCCATAAATAAAAAATCGTGGCTGTGAAAGGGCCGTGTCAGCTTATAATCTAAAACAAACAATTACAATTATAAATAATATCAACAAAACCCAATTCGTGGCTGTAAAAAGGCCGTGTCCAACTTAAGATCTAAATATTACTAATATATGAAACAAATTTCTATGCAATGGTATCTTTAAGTGCGTCCTTAAGATTAGTATACGATGCTATTTCTTGTAAATACCGACAAGTAGGTTCGTTCATTGGAAACCAAAGCGATGATTTAGCAAATAGAACCTTTGTTTTAGTTGTATCAGGAAATGAGCTTTAAGTAAAGACCCTTCTAATACTTTAAGAGGATCTTGATGGCTGGATTACGTAACAACCCTGAATTGAATTTGAATTCAATCAGACGAAACGTGGTGAAGTAGTTTTGGTAGATTTATTTATTTTAAAACTCTATTGCACAAAGTACTAAAGCCAGAGTTAATGCTCGTAGACCTTTGGGATTAGTTAAACACAACAATGAGATTGTCTAAATGGCTGACGGAGAAATTTGGAGACAGGAAGGCTGGCGATTATTTCTGCCAACATATTATAAATAAAAATAAATAAATTTAATTTATTTTCACATAACAGTGTCACATAGTTTTACAATTTCGAACAATATGTGACAAAAGGAATCAGGTGTCGGCTGTTGTCGTGCAGCAGTATAAGTACTTACATCTCGTACTTACGAAGCTGTTTTTCAACCTGTTCCTGTTCTCACGTAGTAATAATATTTTTTTTTAATTGCAGGGTAGAAATAAACTAGGGCTAATAATTAAAATAAAATACAAGTCAAATAATAAAAACTAATAAACGTATAAAAATAACACTAACAAAACAATTAAACAAATATATTATATTATATTTTTTATATAGCCTCGCTATACAGAGGGATAATATATCATATTTTATTTATTTATTT
Source organism: Tinea semifulvella (assembly GCA_910589645.1). Classification (NCBI taxonomy): domain Eukaryota; kingdom Metazoa; phylum Arthropoda; class Insecta; order Lepidoptera; family Tineidae; genus Tinea; species Tinea semifulvella. The sequence continues at coordinate 7,694,950 of OU342604.1, forward strand.
AGGAATCCTTACAGCGAATTTATACATGTATAGGAGACAATAGTAATATGATAAAGCCAATAATAAAATTTCACTAAATTGATAAAAAAACGAATAAATACAATAATTACGCAAAAATAAGCATTACGTCAAAACAATAGAATGACTACAATATAAATATACATACATACGAGTACATACACATAGTTATACATATTATATTACGTGTAATTGCAAAAATAGCAAATAAAAAAAAAATAGTTTGTGTAGGCTTTAGGTATCATGAGTAGAGAACCCCTTTTTGAAATAAAAAAGGTATAATCATTATCTGAAAAACAAAACAATTTGTATGGTGAATAAGGCCGCGTCTGAAAAATACAATATCTATCGTGATAAATACCTAAAGGCTGGGGGAGTGTAACAAGGTCACACGCCGGCCGGGCGGCGCGGGGCGGCAACGTCGCTCGAATCTCAAGGCTCTTTTTTTACGTAAGTCAAAGTCCGCGCGATCGTCGACCTTTCTCTACCTACTTGATTAGGCTCAGTATGAGTGGCGATATTTTTAGGAAATCTTCTCTGCACCGTAACTTAAGATTTTATTATTAAATATAAAAATAAAAAATACGTACGTTCTTTATTTTTATTTTAGATTATAATATAAAACTATTTGATGTTTAATACATTTCATATTGTATAACGGATTAGGTATGGAAACTTGTAAACATAAAATTATTCTCCCAAAGTACTCACTCGTCGTCGATCGTCTAATTATCGCCGTACTAGTATTGAAGAGATCGATATCGACACTGAGCTCATTAAACATTTTTCCCGCCATATTGAAAAATGCATAGCGTCTATAATACGAGTATATTCCTCTTAAGACTGTCTCTGATGAACGTCTATTGAAGACATTTTTAATTGTAATCTTTTGTTTTTTATGAGGTTTAGTTTAGAGTGAATTAATTTTATTTAAGTAATTTATAATTATTATTTTATATTTTGTAAATATTATTTTTCGAATAAACATAAAGAATAAAAAAACAAAAAATATTTTACTAGCGGTTAAGTCCGTAGATTTAGACCTGAAAATATTTATTAATTTAAATAAACAATTTAAATTAATATTTAATTTATATGTGATATTTTCCGTATATAATTAAGTTGGCTAAATGTAAATCCGCTTCTTTAAAAGCGTGGTTTCTGACCACCCCGAAAGATGATAATGATGATACTTCTAATACATATTATATTTTAAAAAACTATATTTTATTTTTATTTATTTATACATATTATATTAAATATGGTAGCGGTGGTAGCTCGGTTGTAAGAACGCCTTCCTTAAAATCCTTCAAAGGTCCGTTCAAACCCCTCCCCCCCCCGTTTCATTAAAAAAAGTATGGTTTCTGACTATTTATTTATTTTATTTTAAATTCTTTATTGCACCAAAACTTAAAATTACGTACATAGGCGAGTTTAATGCCTGTTAGGCATTCTCTGACAACTAACCTTTGGGATGGTGAGAGATTATGGGCAGGGTGCAACAATCCAATAATATTAGTCTAATTTATAAATACACTACATACCAAGAAATTACATAAACTACATGCAAGTATTATAAACATATATATCCATATATATATATATACACATATACAAATAGACATACACAAACATATTGCGTGCCAATTATTTACGAGTAATGTGTACTAGATGCAGTGTGCTCCTGCTTATCAAGAAACAAGTTAGTGACCAATTGTTTGAAAATATCCCGGAAGGGTATGTCGTGATGATTCTTTATCTCTTTTTTTACCATCTTGCACTCTCGTTTCAAAAATGTACCGACGGTAGACCTACTAAGGCTCAATTATTTTAGTAAGTGGAGCAAAGATTTTGCTAGAATACCTTTTGCACCAACTTCCAAATACACAGAAGTTGGATCTACTGATGGTTCTGGCTCTTAAGCTTGATTGTAGCAGTTTGTGTTCATTCAGGTCACCCGTCCAAATTGTATCCTCTGCGTGGATACATATAGAGTATACGGTGCAATTAATGCGTCGTTATTCGCCGTTTGTACCGGATGAAAAAGTTCACAATGCATTTTGAATTACTGCGACAAAATGTAATTGGGAAAAAATAAACAACGCTTATAAGGTAAACTGTTTTATTGTCTGGCAGAAAATATAATTAAAACTAGTAAAACTTTAGATATGTAAATATGACGTATACATTAACGTGATATCGAGCGTCCGAGGAGTCCTTCGCGCCATTTTGCGCGGACATGTCAAGTGCAAGTTTTTGTTTTGTAAATTAATTTACTGTGGATATTATTGGTCAAAAGTGGTGTTGATTTGTTTAATAATGTTCTACAATGTGAATATTTATGGAAAACGATAAATTGGACTTTGAATATGGGGCACAAGTTGCAGTTAATTTTTTGCGGTTTTCCCGCGCTGTGGACTCCCATATTTTACACGACGTGTTTGGGCTATAATGCCGCGAGTGACTCCAAAAAAAGCATCTGGAATTTGATGATGACCTCATTAACTCAATATATTACCTCAGACTTGGCTGTATGGGACCCTTTGCCTTCCCTATCACCTCATTGATCATCCATCGGGAGAAGAGAACAAACGAGAACGAGTAGAGCGTCCCATTGACTTGTAAAGGTAGGTTTAGTAAACCAGCAGATCTATTCTGGTACTTAAGCGCAAACGTTATTTGTGGAATTCGTTATTTATGTCAGAGCTTGCGTCATAATTACAAAATTTTATTCAATTCTCAACTCTATAAGCGCTCGACCATGACAGCGGCCGTGCAAACCTCAACTTTAATAGCTTGATATATTCTATTATATTACGTTTGCGCTCAAGTAACAGAATATGGCTGCGGTAAATCCGGGGTGGTGGCTCAGTTGTAAGAACGCCTTCGTTAAAATCCTACAAAGGTCGGTTCAAACCCCCCCGGCATGTACCAATGAGAAATACACTTTTCTTACGTACATTTGTTATAGATTTACAACACCACCTTTCCCGTTTCTCGGAGAGCACGTTAAGCCGTCAGTCCCGGTTCCACTAATACCAAATTGTGGAATCGTTAATGAATTGTCATCAGATCCTCGTCAACCCGTCTGGCCCGCGTGGCGAGTGTAGGCCAAATTCTCCAGATATATAATTAATAAATAAATATTTCCAGACAGGTCACACAGCGCCATCTACGTGGTAAGCTACGAGGCTTGTGTTACGGAAACTAGATGGTTGATAAACTACATATTATACTTTTTTTTTTGTAAATATATACATATTATACATATAAACACCCAGACCAAGACAAATTATACAATGTACAACTTGCCCCCGGTGGGAATCGAACCCACGACCTCCCGAGTTCACGGCAACGTTTTTTACCACTAGACCACGGAGGCGGTCAAATGATTAGATAAAATCCAAATGTTGCTGGATTTTATGGTTTTCATGGGGTCACTTGCGGCATTATCGCCAGGTATAAATAGTACACAGTACACAGTACACAGTGCGAGAAAAATGCAAAAAATAAATTGCAACTTGTGCACCATTTTCAGTGTCCAATTTATCGTTTTCCATTAGTGAATAATACTGGAAATTGTAGTACATAATTAAACAAAACAACAATTTGACTTTTGACTAACAATATCCACAGTAAATTAATTTACAAAAGAGAAATCTGCACATACTCTTAACATGTCCGTGCGAAATTGAGAGAAGTACTTTTTTTTTTTTATATAACTGAGTACAACATGTGATATCGTGTATAAGACAGAATTTATTTTGATAGAAATTTAGTTCTTTTTACTGTTGTTTTAGAGTTCAAAGGTATGCACCACAGAACTAGGAAGAAGATCAGAAATGTAAGGTGAGTTTGGAAAACTGAAAATAACCAAGATTTTAACCAATAACCAAGCGGAAATTAATTAATAACTTTAAAACTAAAAGTGATAATTACACTTTTAGCATATCGTTAGAAAGGGCATGGACTGAGGATGTTTTAAAAAAATCAGAAAAACTCCAACCCTGTTAGTTTTTTTTTTAAACCCCATAGAAAGTTGCCCTTAAAATTATTTCTTTACCTTACTACGGTACTTCAGGCCCCATAACTTTTCTTCTCCACAATTTTCTGGTGTAAAATATTTTTTGCAGGACCCGAAGACTCTAACGATTAAAACCAGACCATTAGCAGACCGGTCACATGGATAGATTTTGAGCTACAGGTAGTTTTAGTAATAAATTCACAAAAAAGTCGTATAAAAAATAAAAATAAATTAAAAAAAAACTTTGAGGTCAAGGTCAATATATTGGGCGGGGGTAGGTAGCAGACTATCCCTAGTTTCTACCCTAGGCGTATGTACAGCTCCCTTCCAAACACCCTGTATAATTCTTACATACATTAAATGAGGTTGCTATTTATTTTTAATGTCTTCTCTAGTACATTTTAAGTACTGTAAAATAAACAAACGTGCACAGTATAATATAGAATATTCTAAGAATCTTCTGCAGCATCTTGATCTTCTAACATAAACATTAAACATGACTCTCGTGTTAGGGAACATACTAGACAAAATGTTCTTGCACGTCGTAAAGCGCCTTTGGCAAAGCTCATTCTGTTTAGCAGTCTTTAAAGAACAAGTATGTATAAAAATATGCATTCAATTTTGTACAGAAATTTGTTCGTGAATGTAATAAGATTATACTGAAGGGAGTTTCCGGTTAGATGTTGAAAAATAATCTTGTAGAAGACAAATTTCTAAGCATTCCATGCGGGTGCCGGGTCCATCGTGTGTGGGTAAGAGATGAGAAGAATGGTGTCTCAGGCTTGCGACCGACAAAGCTTGAAGAAAAGGAGGCCTCCCTTTTTTATTTTATTGCGCGATAATACGCTCAACATTCTATTCCTCTCCCTACCCAACCAAATACTGTATGATTCCGTTAATACCATCTTCCAGCTCATTCCATAAATGTATTGACGGCAGACCTGCTTAGGCCCAATTCTTTCAGTAAGTGATGCAAAGATTTTGCTGGAACTCCTCTCGCACCAACTTCCACTGCGTAAAGCTGAGTCTTGAATCCGTTCCTGGTCATTTCTTCTGTGAGAATATTTATTCCACTTCATTGTTATTAATATATTCGAAAAAAAGTAAAATAAATAATAATAAATATTTAAATGTAATGAAATATAAAACTGATAACTAAACTATAAATAAAAATATTTACCCATGACTTGATCAGTGCAAATGCCAGGAACCCCGAACAAACAAACAGCATTCCCCGGCTGCACAACTATGCTGATTAGCTGCACGAAAAATCTGCCAGCCCTCTTGTTACATACAGCAATTACCGCAAATATATTTCCAGAATTTTAAACTGATACCGCAATATGCAATAGATCAGTAATACGAAATAACTTAAGAGATTGTAAATAATTTAACGACAACATCTTGAAGTGACCTTAGAAACGGACTTTATTTTTAAGTTCCTTTGTTTTAATTGGCAGACCTTTGCATAATGGTCGGCTGTCAATGACTTGCATGTAATGACCAGGTTCCTAATTATTAAAATTATTTTACTAGTTGCAGTGGAAATATCAATCAGTCAAACTGTGCAATTAATAATGACGAAATGAATCACCGAAACACTGATAACTACCAGGGACGGTCATCCTAATTAATCGCAAATACCTACTATATGCGTTGGGATCTAACAATCAAACTTATTAATGTCGAAAAAAAAAACATTTATTTACTTTCCAATATATATAACTTATTAAATAGCTCGCCAAACTGTAACCACAGTTTGTTGGCGGAGACAATTACTCTCGAAGCTTAATATTAAATAATCAATATTTATAGTAGGTACATAAAAAAGATGCCAACCACTCTCCCCCCGCGTGAACAACTTGTTCGCCTATAGGTACCATTAATTTAAGTTTCTTAGGATTTCTTCCGAAGATTATTTTTAATTTTGAAACTAAAGTCAATAGGCAATAAACGAACGACTGCAGGCAGGAGGCGAGGTGAGGGCGCGCGGGGACGCGGAGCGCATACATGTCTTACAGTCAGCCACAAATCACAACTGTAAACTTATAAAAGATGTCTTAATTGCCATTCGCGCGTTATAATCACTAACAATTAGGACACCTTATCGATATTTACGTTTAATTGCCAATTCGCGGGAACAAAATTCGAGCGAACTTACGATGATTGCATCATCACAGCCCCTAGGATGCAGAGTTCTAGACCTCCACTGTTAGAGATGGGCTTTTCATAAAGTATTTGGCCTACACTCGCCACCCTGGCCAGACGAGTTGGCTGGAGAAGAGATGATTGCATTTCATTACAGCGTCCTAGACCTCCACTGTTGGATATGGGCCTTCCAGTACATATATCTTTAGAATTTAGCCTACACTCACCACGCTGGCCAGACGGGCTGGAAAGAATATGATGATTGCATAGTTGCGTTTAATTAGGATGACGCCATAGCTACTACATGCAACCCCACGGCCATTCGTCTGTTAGTTTTCAGTGTATCTATAAAGTGACTGTAAAGTTACGGCCAGAAATTTTCTACACATTAAGTCTCCTTGAGACGTGTCTCCCATTAATGGAGCCATCATATATCCTCCAAGAAGGCCAGGAGTACTATTACAACATGAACTTGTTCAAACATATAAGTCAATGTGGTCTGGTAATAACTTTGACATCTCACCACTTTACAGGCAATAGGAAGCAATTCTTGCATTTAATTTAAGTCGGGGCGCACCATCGCGCTGACTTGAGATCTTCAATGGAGCCGCCCATTAAAACATTGAATAAAACATTTTGGCTGACTCTAATTCTTATATCTATAGACCGTACATAGGTTCTTGGTTAAACGCCAACACTAATGCTGATGCAATTTTTCTGAGTAAATTTAAAACGGCACATAAAGTCAAGAGTTAAAATCATCATCATCATCAGCCTGTGTCTCTCCACTGCTGGATGTAGGCTCCAAGGCTCGCCACTGCACGCGGTCTTTTGCAACCATCATCCATCCCAGCCAGCTACCTTCTTAAGCCCATGCGTCCTGGCGGGGGGTCGTCCCACTATACGTCAGATGTGTCCGGCCCATTGCCTCTTCAGTTTGCTAATTTTGAAAGCTATGTCAGTAACTTTGGTTTTCTGACGAATATACACGTTACGAATTTTAACTATCAGAGAAATACCAAGCATAGTTCTCTCCATAGCTCGCTCTGCGACCTTAAACTTGTATACCAGACCCACTGTCAGTATCCACGTCTCTGCTCCATACGACATTACAGGAAGAACTGTTTTCAGACATTGAGGTATGGACGATGAGAGGATATGAACGCCACCCATCCTATTTATTTAGCTAGGTGTCTGTCGGCTTATTTTCTGAAGCCTAACTGAATGGTCTGTCCTACGTAGACGTATTCTCTCATAACTTCCAGAGCGCTGAAATAGAGTTATAATAACTTATTAGAGAGTAAAATATATGAGCATTTGTATAGTTGGAGTAGCATCTACTCTTAGATAGATTATTATTTGTAATATTATTACAAATGCGAAAGAAGCTTTATCTGTTTGTCTCACACTTTCATCTACAATGTATTAAATACGTGAAAATATTCCTGAACAAAGAATTCCGGCCGCTTGGTGTCGTGGATCGCAACTGCATGGGTCTTTCGAAACCCTCATCCTGCCTTTTTTTTCAGGTAATACGTCCATCTGGCGGAGGATCGTCCCACTTTGCGTCTTCTAGTAAATAGTCTCTACAACTCTAGACGTCTATTGCCTATTTAACAATGAACATCACATCATATCACAGGCATTGAGAGTCCAATTTCAGCCCGGGTCTAAATACCTAAATGTGAAATTACGAGTTACATCACAATACTGCAAATTATTCCCAGGTGAACTTTCGATACCTACCTACGCTTTAAAAGAAATGTGAGATTTATTGGGACAAATTAAATAAATATATATAGCTTAAGCATTGTCTATAGATAGAATCTAAGCTTCCTCCAAGATGCCTGTAAATGTGGGTAGTGGGAGTGTTTTAATTGCCGCAACATCTGCTGTCAAATTAACGTTTTGGTATCTCTGAATTATTGTCCAAATTTTAGCGATATATCTTTACTATTCATCACATAAATATAACTACGTAACGTATAGGTATCAGCTTACGTTTTTATTATTATTAAACACCTTAATGTCACTGGTTTTCTTCATATTCCTATATGGCGCTGAGTCATGGACTATAATAATAATAATAATGCTGAGGATCTCGTGGACTGAGCATCGAACTAACGTATCGATTTTAAACCAACTAGACATATCGACTAGGCTCTCCCCCATATGCCATCGTCGGATACTCCAGTACCTCGGACACATTGCCAGAAAAGGAGGGGATATCCTGGAGAAACTTTTTGTTACTGGCAAGGTGGAAGGAAAGAGACCGAGAGGCCGAAGTCCGGTACGCTGGTCCGACCAAATCCGCTCCACCACCAACACTAGCGTCCATGATGCTGTGCATGCCCCCGAAGACAGGAGATGGTGGCGTGCTATCATCAAGACGCACACCAATTCATCGGGAGGTCACGACCCTCATGAATGAGGAAACACGACGCAAGGAGAATGTACTTTATTTAAAAGTATGCATCAAGGCGAACATGTAGCCATTGCGATTTTTTCTAAAAGCTAAACTTTGGGAGACTTAAATAGGTGGCATCGTCCACAATTCGAACAGCTCGCCTATGTAGGAAATTGAGAGCATACAATGTGCGATACTTGGCGGAACCATCACAAAGGTGAGAACAGTATTATAATTCTGTGGTGTCAAGGAAAAAGGGGATAAGTGCAAAACTTGAACTTTTCACTAGAGGAAAATTAAGAAAACAACTCATTTTTATAATTACAAAATTGTAATTTACGTAATGTTCAATTTCATTGACTACATCTACAATGACATCTGAAACACCGTCCACCGACTATTTCAGATGTCACAGCTAAACTGCTTTTGTTACTATGTACAATTTATCTTATGCCCTAACCTATGTAACAACTGAATTGTAATGTATATTTATTTTGCAAAAAAGATTTTTATTATTATTATTTATTTATTATTATTATTAGTCGTATACTTTAGGTACGAGTCCACTCATCTTACTATGCATAACTGAATTATTGGCGGCAATAGTGCGATACTGAAATATCTTGATTGAACTCTTTTTACTTATTTATACATTTTAATGTTACGACTAGCCCCTTTTTGTACGTAGGGGTGTAAAATAAACAGTTTATAGACTCATCTCCTTATTGCATTGACGCATGTTTTGAACCAATTCGTGCAAAAATCTTTTTTTTTAATTTTTCGACTCATCTCCTTTTTCCTTGACACGACAGATATATACGTATATACGCGATATGCTGATATCTGCGAAAACGAATATTAAGCTACTTAATACAAACATAATATTTTTGTTCCACCGCGAGCCCTAAATAACTACACTAGAAATAGGTTTATAATTCGCTCTCTTACATTGTATAATGACCATTTTTCTGAAATAGATATATTTAATAGCTCACCAGCCACCTTTAAGAGACTTATTCAAAATAAAATTAAAACTGTAACTGTTTAACTTACTACCTATTGTTATTACTATAGCATACCTTGTTGTTTCTTTCTTTTAAATTTTTAAATATCGTCTTCATAATTAACTGCTTACAATTTGTTTAACTATTGGCCCTAAAGGTCTTCTTTTATGTTTTCTTTTTAAATTATATAACTTCATTTGTAATGACTGTTTGTGCCATAATAAAATAAAATAAATAAATAAAAGATCACACACCCATACGCATAAAAACACAAGCTTATCAAACCTTTTTTTTTTTTTAATTATTATTATTATTTATTGAATAACCGGTTTGTATTCTTACTTCCAACATGTTTTTGTTGTTTAATAATTAATACTAAAAATCACCCCTACTAAAGCTAGTCCTCACATGACAGGATGTCCTAGTGTGCAGACCAGAGATTTATTGTTGTTACTAACACCTTTTACTTACCTTAAATATATAATTTTTTTTACTTTGTACTTACTAAACCTTTTGATGAATATAATCTATAATCGATTACGGTGACGTGTGTTTTGTGGATCTTACACAAGAGCATCTTAATAAACTTGAACGACTGCACAATGCTTGCATTCGCTTTATTTTTATTTATTTAAAAAACTTTATTGCACAAAGTACAAAGGCGGACTTAATGCCCGAAGACATTCTCTGACAGCCAAACCTTAGGGACAAATTTGAACAATTTTAGGTGCAATCATAGAAATAATAATAATACTATAATTATAAAGATTAATTTAATAGGATTGATATATACTTACATCATATATCTTCATATATATCAATATACTACATACTAATAATACACATTATTATACCTAAACATACATATATACTACTTACTAACGCTGTCAGGAGCTATTTAAGAAGTGTGAATACACCAGTTTTTTAAAAGATGACCTGGTAGTTGCTTGCCGTATGATGACAGGAAGATCGTTCCATAAATTAGTAGCAACTACTACGAAAGAGTTGGAGACAAATGCAGTGTGATATGAGGGAACAGATAGAAGGGAGTTGTAAGAAGAGCGAAGAGATATGTCATGGAAAGAAGAGAGATAGGCGAAATTGTCCTTAAGGTATTTCGGTGTCGCAGGCTCATTCAAAACCGAGAACAGGAGACAGAGAACTCTAAGATTTCTGCGACAACGAATTGGTAGCCACTTTAACTTAGCACTATATTCAGATATGTGGTCATATTTACGTAAACAATATATGAACCGGATACATGCGTTCAGTAACCGGTCCATCTTATTGAGTAACATCTCCGACATATCAATGCTACACACGTCACCATAGTCGAGCAGAGGAAGGAGGAGGCTTTGAACAAGGGTAATTTTAGCTTTTAACGGCAGATTTTTTTTAAGTTTATTGAGAGAGTGCAGAGAAGCAAAAATTTTACCACTCGTTTTGGTCACCTGAGTTGTCCAGCTCAGATTTGAATCTAGATAAACACCTAGATTCTTTACCTCGCTGGAATAAGCAATTGGGACGCTGTCAAACAGAACAGGGTCAATGCTGTTAAAAATGCTGCTTTATCTTCGGTTTGCGGAAATTCGACCACATTTCGTCATTCCGAGAAAAATTTAAGTGGTTGCCTATCCGTAAGCGGAGAAATCGCAGAATTCTCTGCTTGTTATACAGTCTATTAAATGAACCTAATTCACCCAAGTATCTTAAAGATAATTTTAGTTTTCTAAGCTCTTTTCATGATAGAATTCTTCGCTCCTCCTTCAACTCCACAATTTCTATACCTTCTCACCACACTTCCTACGTTTCGAACTCATTTGCTTTTGTCGCTGCGAATCTTTGGAATAACTTACCATTTGATATCAGAGAAGCCCCCAATCGTGCAATATTTAAAAACCAGGTATACAAACACTTTTTAACTAACTAAGTAACCTAACCTAAACCTTTCTTTTCAATCTTTGTTTCTCTTAATATCAGCATAATAGCAGCAGCATCATCACATTGTTAATTTTGTCACACTCTCCTCATCATGTAAGTAGTTTTATTTATATTATATTAGTATATCTATAGTATGACTTATTTATGTATTAGTATGTAAATTGTATGTAGATATTAGTATGTATATATTTATATTACAATTATATTTCTGTTTTATTTAAATTTCATCTAATTTTTAATTACACCTACCACCTATCCTGTCTAAATGTCCTAAAGGTTTGGCTGTCAGAGAATGCCTAGCGGCATTAAGTCCGCCTTTGTACATAGTGCAATAAAGTTTTAAAATAAATAAATAAATGAATAAATTATTTAGAATTTTAATTTGATTTGAAAAATAATGATGAACTCGCGCCACGACTGGCCAAAGGGTTGGCGTGCATATTAAAATTCCGTAGGTATTACGTTAACGTATTATGAAACAACTTGCCGTCAAACGTGCTAGTTTAGTTTAACAATTGTTATTGTCAAGAGCACAAAACCCTAAAAAACTTTTATTGGAAAAATATTCGCATTATGTAAATCTATTTCCATTTTTATGATATTTTCGTTCCAATTTCTTCAGGGACGCTAAGACCTAGGAAAATAGAACACCGGCGCTCCTTACGGGGAATCAGGTATCGACAGTAATATTGTATACAAATTGAACATTGACACCGGGTACAAAATAAAAATACTTAGAACCTACAAAAATCTACTTTATGTGTTGTAGTTATTACAGAAATACATACAATGGGGTGTATCACTAACTTTTTATCACGATTGATGGCGCATGATAGATAATATAACTGTCAGTTGCATAGAAAACTTATATTTTTATTACGAAAAATATTATTTTCTGGATATTATGCCGAAGCAGAGCAGCTATTAAGTGTACAATCCGAGATTTCTAAGCGAAATCAAAGATATGGTGATCTTAAAATTGCCGTTCTATTAATAAAACCTTTTTTCTTTTTAAAGACCGGGTGTGCGCTTTCTTAATTCGTCTTTTTATATCTGCAACAAATAAAATGTGTTAGATGTGTTTCTTACTTGGTAAAATATATAAATTGAAGCTTAAAAATTTTATTGCCAAATATTTCGCCTCTCTTTGGAGCGGCGTCATTAGTGACAGTGACTGAAGGTCTTTGTCATAAATTTTGAAAAAAGTAATTTTATTTCTTTTAGCAATGGTAAAGGCAATGGACTATATAGTTTTGTATTTATTTTTTAGAAAAATATCCTCTTACTTTTTTCAAAATTTATGACAAAGACCTTCAGTCACTGTCACTGATGACGCCGCTCCAAAGAGAGGCGAAATATTTGGCAATAAAATTTTTAAGCTTCAATTTATATATTTTACCAAGTAAGAAACTCTTTTAAGGTAGATAACGTTAATTTAAAATACATTTTTCTGTTATAAACATATACTTAAAACTACGAGAACATTTTAAAAAATATGGGATGTAGGTCAAACATAAGGTACCATTGCCGCTAGCGACATCTACAAAAAGGTTTGCCTGATACACCCCATTTTCAAACGTACATTAGTCATAGATTTACAACACCTCTGTTCCCGTGCCTCGGAGAGCACGTTAAGCCGTGGTCCAGGTTTCACTAATACCAACTTGTGGAATCGTTAATAAATTGTCATAAAAATTTGACATCATATCCTCGCCAAGCCGTCTGGCCAGCGTGGCGAGTGTAGGCCAAATTCTCCAGATATATGTACTGGAAGGCCCATCTCCAGCAGTCTGGGACGCTGTGTTCTAGGGGCTGTAATAATATTAAAAAATGACAGATATACATACATATATATAATCTAAATAAATATAATACAAAACACTATAAAATATACACAATACTCAACAAAACTTGTTATATCTCTGATTTAATAATTCGTAACATTAATATTCGTCAGAGAACCAAAGTCACTGACATAGCTTCATAAATTAGCAAGCTGGTGAGTGGGCTAGACACATCTTTTATACTTTACTGTTTTTATAGGCACGAATGATGGATACTTCCCCGCCCCAGCAGACTGGGCAAGTTACGACCATCAGTCCACCTACCAACTATTTGTAGTTTTCATTGAAAGTATGTGCCATTTGCAATGATGTCAAACGTAATTTTTTACTTACAAGGAAAACTAATATTGTAAGCCTGCCATGGTGATATTTCTATAAAACTAACATCGCTTGAAACAAGTAAAGTAAAGTATCATCACGACCGATAGAAACCACGCTTATAAATAAGCGGATTCACATTTAGCCAACTTTACTATAGGCCAATCATGACAAGTGGCAAGCTCGTCGATTACTCCAGCGTACCAAACTCGAGAAATATCACAAATAAATTTAATATTTATTGAACTTATTTATTTACACTAATAAATATTTTTGCGTCCCGACCAGGAATCGAACCCGGTACCTCCGAGTCTAAATCCACGGACTTAACCGCTACACCACGCTTGAAACAAGACTTACTTTTTTTAAAAGTAGTCCTTATTTTTACAACTTGTTAATAATAATACATTTCGCAGCATGCAGTCGGTTAGTAGGGTAATAATTTACTATCCAATTTGAGTGATAAACAACTTGGCAATTTATCATACGGTTCTCTGCTTACAGAAATTGGTTTACGTCTGCCTTCTGAATTTGGTCGGGTTATGTTTCTAGCAATATGCATAATGTTCTTTATTGCTGCGGGTCACGGAATCCAACTCCTAAATGGACGATACGCCCACTTACAAAATTGTGAAAATACTACGTAAAAACTTCTAATGTTAACCACAGATTAAAAAAATACAACGAGAATATTAACAAAATGTCCAGTGTGTAATATTGTTTGTGGTATTTTTTTTACTCTGTGACATTGGATAATATTTTGCTTCTGAAAACCGACGGAAATCGCATACAATTTTGGAAGTTTATAGATGCCTTTCCGGTTCACAATAATGCTTGGTGACGAAATGTGATGTATTTATTATCTGTTTGTTTATAAAGTTAGTTGAATTAGGCCTATATTGTACACATATTTTACTTATTTGAAAAAAAATAGTTTTAGTCATTGTGATAAAACATTTGTACTGGGCAGGGCATATTAAATGTATAAAGGCAAGTAACTAATCGGTATGAGAATCAATCTAGACCTAAGCAGTGATATGTCCTTCGCGCCATTTTGCCCGGACATGTCAAATGCAAGTTTTTGTTTTGTAAATGTAATTAACTGTGGATATTGTTAGTCAAAAGTGGTGTTGATTTGTTTAATAATTTTCTACAATGTGAATAAATATGGAAAACGATAAATTGGACTGTACAAGTTGCAGTTTATTTTTTGCGGTTTTCCCGCAATGTGAACTCTTATATTATACCCTACGTGTTTGGGCTATAATGCCGCAAGTAATTTAAAAAAAACCATTAAATTCTGTAACACATACATACATATCTTCACGCCAAATCCCTTGCGGGGTAGGCAGAGACAATTGAGCGCCACTTGTCACGGTCACGACATACCTCTTTCGCTTCTTCGACATTCATCAACCTCTTCATACATGCCCTTTTGTTTCGATGGCTTTTCAACGCACCTTCAGCTATTGTTTTATTAATTTGGTCGTAATATGTGAGTCTAGGTCTGCCAGGGCCTCTTTTACCCACAACTTTCGCATTATATATCTGGTTCGTCAATCTCTCTTCATTCATCCTTTAAACATGCCCGAATCATCGTAGCATGCCTTTCCTTATTTTTGTCCCTATGCTTTCTTTCATACCTACCCTTTTTCGTATTTCGTCATTATGTATGCGGTCCGTCAAAGTGACGCCGCATATCCGACGCAACGATCTCATTTCTACTGCATTAACTCTACTCTCATGCGTATTCTGAAATATCAACGTCTCGCTTCCATACATAAGTGTTGGTAAGTGTCTATAACATCTGGAATTTGATGATAACCTCATTAACTCATTTAAAGAAAGATATATTACGTCAGACTTGGCTGTATGAGCTAGACCCTTTGCCTTCCCTCTCACCTCTTTCATCATCCATCGGGAGAAGAGAACATCACAACAAAAAAAAAAGCTTATTTACACTATTTAACTAATATGTTTTTACACTTTAAATTTAGATTGGACAATTGAATGTCTTAGACACTTATTTTATTTAAAAAATAGAAGGCGGACTTAATGCCGGTAGGCATTCTCTGACAGCCAAACCTTTAGGACATTTAGACAGGATAGATGGTAGTATCATCAATTAAAAAAATCATCAGTTCTTAACAGTATTAATACATACATAACAATATTACATACATAAATACGCAATATATATATAAACATAAAGTACATCATAAACAAACATTAATATAAAATAAAACTACTTACATGATGAATAAAGTGAAATATGATATTGCTGCCATTGAGGATAGTAAGAAAATGGAAAAAGACATAAATTTAGGACAATCTAGTTGAGAAGAAATGGTTTGTAAATCATATATTTGAATTTTGTCATAGTTCTGGATGACAGAAGTCAGTTCACTCCCAGGTGACACTAAAACAAGCTTATACAATTTATTTAATAAAATCAAAAAATCTTTATTCACGTAAACCTATTACAGGCATTATTCATTATTTACATTATGAACTTACTGCTATAATTTAAATAAAATTAAAAATAAACGATTTATTCAAAGTTAATTATAGTACATTAAATATAAATTAAAAGCTACCTAAATAATAAATGAACTTACTTGAATACATGATACAATATGTTAAGTCTTAATGCAATTTTAATTATGCCTAGTTAGAGACACAATGGTATAGAATTAGTCGCAGCTGGCCTGTAGTGTCCGCATCCATCAGTGTCGGCACTCTAGTCTTCTTAAGTTTTTACTACCATACATTATGGAGTGACCACAAATGTAGAACTTTCTTAGAGGTATCCCATGAAATTCTTAGCAACTTGTATGTCGGTCTTTTAACCTCAAAGTGGTAACAAAGTAGAAAGAATACAGTAATACCTAGATATAGATATACAGGGTGTTTGGAAGGGAGCTGTACATACGCCTAGGGTAGAAACTAGGGATAGTCTGCTACCTACCCCCGCCCAATATATTGACCTTGGCCTCAAGGTTTTTTTTAAATTTATTTTTATTTTTTATTTGACTTTTTTGTGATTTTTTAACTAAAACTACCTGTAGCTCAAAATCTATCCATGGGACCGGTCTGCTAATGGTCTTGTTTTAATCGTTAGAGTCTTAGGGTCCTGCAAAAAAATTTTTTGCACCACAAAATTGTGGAGAAGAAAAGTTATGGGGCCTGAAGTACCGTAGTAAGGTAAAGAAATAATTTTAAGGGCAACTTTCTATGGGGTTAAAAAAAAAACTAACAGGGTTGGAGTTCTTCTGATTTTTTTGAAACATCCTCAGTCCATGCCCTTTCTAACGATATGCTAAAAGTGTAATTATCACTTTTAGTTTTAAAGTTATTAATTAATTTCCGCAACTAGGGCACTTTAAGCAAAAATTTCAACTAATGAAAATTAAATGTGTTCGATCGTAAAAGGATGGCAAATGAAAAACATTAGTCATTACCAAATTTTTTGTTTGTTTGATAATTACACTTTTAGCATATCGTTAGAAAGGGCATGGACTGAGGATGTTTTAAAAAAATCAGAAGAACTCCAACCCTGTTAGTATTTTTTTAAACCCCATAGAAAGTTGCCCTTAAAATTATTTCTTTACCTTACTACGGTACTTCAGGCCTCATAACTTTTCTTCTCCACAATTTTCTGGTGTAAAATATTTTTTTGCAGGACCCTAAGACTCTAACGATTAAAACAAGACCATTAGCAGACCGGTCCCATGGATAAATTTTGAGCTACAGGTAGTTTTAGTAAAAAAATCACAAAAAAGTCAAATAAAAAATAAAAATAAATTTTAAAAAAAACCTTGAGGCCAAGGTCAATATATTGGGCGGGTGTAGGTAGCAGACTATCCCTAGTTTCTACCCTAGGCGTATGTACAGCTCCCTTCCAAACACCCTGTATAATTATTTATTGCACAAAAAATACAAAACATTCAAATGTACAGCTTAATGTCTAGGCACTTTCTAACAGCTAACCTTTGGGAGAGTGAGGAGAAAGTGTGGGTGAATTTGTATTATTTATTTATTAAAAACT
Source organism: Tinea semifulvella (assembly GCA_910589645.1). Lineage (NCBI taxonomy): Eukaryota > Metazoa > Arthropoda > Insecta > Lepidoptera > Tineidae > Tinea > Tinea semifulvella. The sequence goes on from OU342604.1 coordinate 7,712,702, forward strand.
TTATTGCACTATGTACAAGGGGCGGGCTTAATTAATAACGAAATCCACTAATAACGTTTGCGACTGCCTCCGTGGTCTAGCGGTTAAGTCCGTAGATTTAGGCTCGGAGGTACCGGGTTCATTTAATAAACATATTTATTAATGTAAATTAATACATTTAATTAATATTTAGTTTATTTGTGATATTTTTCGAGTTTGGAGACATCGACGAGCTTGCCACTTATCATGATTGGCCTATAGTAAAGTTGGCTAGATGTTAATCCGCTTATAAGCGTGGTTTCTGACCACCCCGGAAGGGAAACGGTCGTGATGATACTCATACTCTCTCTCTCTCCCTCTCTCAACGTTTGCGACTAAGTAATAGAATAGGGCTGAAGGACCTTTTGTCCCTAGTGTACAGTTTTTAAATAGGTATATAAAAGTGCAGTTATGAAGCCCCAGGTCTTTGTTACTATAAAGTATACCTATATGAAACTACATGCTTATGCTTGTAAATATATTACTAGCTGTGCCCGTGACTTCTGCGTGGAATAGTGACTTTCAGCAGCATTTTTATTATTATTAGTAAGGATCAGTATAGTTCGTTTATATGGTGCTATATTGCCAGCTCGCTAACGGCCATTGGTTCCGAGAAATCGTCTTTGTCTGTCTGTCTGTCCTCTATTTAGTTATTTATTTATTTAAAAACTTTATTGCACTATGTACAAAGGCGGACTTAATGCCGCTAGGCATTCTCTGACAGCCAAACCTTTAGGACACTTAGACAGTGTGCGCGTGCCCACTCTCCCGTCGCTCACAGGTGACTGCCTGTTTTACGACCGCACGTGCGCTAGAGATGACATAATGCTTCCTTCTCTTTCACTTACAAACACTACAGACAGTATAGATATATAAACTTTAAATGACGTATTTATTTATACGGGTATCTAATTAAAAGCGTAAAAAATAATTTTCAAGCTTCTAGCTTTAAAAATGAAAGAAAGAAAGAAAGAAAGAAAACATTTATTTATGAAAAAACAGCTTAGACATAACAATTACAAAAGAGAAAAAAAAGTAATAGTAAAAAAACTTAAAATAATATAAACTTGGTAAAAAAAGAAAAGAAAATGAGCTGCTATGACAAATAGGTGTTCAGGTCAGCAAAGGCTGCAACAGTAGATGCTGCAGCGCTGATTTTCACTGAACCCTTTAACAAAACCAAAAAATAAAATAAAAATTCAATAAGTGTAACTCTGAGTATTATAATAAAGAAACATGGAACCAAAATAAAATAAATTGAAATATATAATGGATAAATAATAAATATATGTATATGTGTGAGTAAAGTCAAAAAAAAAAACACGTACGAGGGGCGTTCAAAATATTCTCGGTATTGATACGTTACAACCTCTTTTATATATATATTTGTTACTGGCCGCTAAGATTCATCCATTGACATTAAAAAAAAGTAAAATTGGAACCGAGATGTTCTTTTGTTTTTCTGCAATTGCCGAACAAACATGAACACCATGAGCGAATTAACAATTTTAACGAAATTAGAGCACCGATCCGTCATAAAATTCTTGACAAAACAGGGTAAAAATCAAAAAACCATAAAAGAGGAAATGGATTGTGTTTACCGTGAGTCTGCTCCTTCTTTATCTACTATTCAAAAATGGTCAAGCGAATTTAAGCGTGGAAGGGAGAGTATTGAAGATGACCCTAGACCTGGCCGGCCTGTAGTGGCTACCTCACAAGAAAATATTGATAAAGTGGAAAAACTTATATTGGAAGACGGCCGAGTGAAGGTAAAATCTATAGCTCAAGTAACCAATCTCTCTATTGGTACCGTACATGACATTATACATGACCATCTTAATATGTCAAAAGTAAGTGCAAGATGGGTTCCGCGAATGCTGACGCTTCTTCAAAAGGATATGCGTGTGGCTTGCTGTTCAGATTTTATCGACCTGTGTGGTGAAAATCCCGATGAGGTGCTGCAAAAAATAGTTACTGGAGATGAAACCTGGGTTCATCATTATGACCCAGAGAGCAAACAGGAGTCCATGCAGTGGCACATTAAGGGTTCAGCTCATCCCAAGAAGTTCAAGGTAATCCCGTCAGCTGGCAAGGTCATGGCCACAATATTTTGGGATTGTGAAGGAGTTTTGCTTATCGATTATAAAGAAAAAGGTGTAAATATCACAGGGCAGTACTACGCTAACGTTATACGTCAATTAAGAGATGCGATCAAAGAAAAGAGGCGAGGAAAGTTAACCAAAGGTGTTCTGCTTCTGCATGACAACGCCCCTGTCCATACTGCTCATATTGCCAAGGCAGCTATTGTTGAATGTGGGTTTGAAACTGTTACTCATCCACCCTATAGTCCGGACTTAGCCCCAAGCGACTTCTTTTTGTTTCCCAATCTTAAAAAGGATCTGCGTGGAAATAAATTTTCTGACGATGAAGCGTTGAAGACGGCCGTGGAGGAGCATTTTTACACCAAAGATAAAAAATATTTTTATGAGGGATTAAAAAAAATAATTGATCGATCTTATAAGTGTATGAACATAGGGGGGGAGTATATTGAAAAATAAAAATATCAAACTTTTCGTACTTGTTTGTTTTTATCCACATACCGAGAATATTTTGAACGCCCCTCGTAATTGTTATCTGTGTGACTGTAAACATAAGGCAAGCGTCTACTACTCGTAGACCTTCGTTCAAAAAACTCGTCTATCTACACTTTCTAAATAGCTCCAACAATGTAAATAATTGTATATATGTATATTTATGTATATTTTTGTGTATGTATTAGTATTTAGTATATTGATATTACAGTATATATAAAAGTATATTAAGTACTCGTAAGTATATAATTATGTTGAATTTATCCTACTATTAATATTTATTTCATTGCACCTATAAATGTTCAAATTTGTCCCCAAGGTTTGGCTGTCAGAAAATGTCTACGGGCATTAAGTCCGCCTTTATACTTTGAGCAATAGTTTTTTTAATAATTAAATAATTTTCATACAAACTTTCATCCCCTATTTCAACACTTTACAGCCCTTTTTTCGCATTAAAAAGTAGCCTATGTGCTTTCTCAGGCTGTAGACTATCTCTGTACCGAATTTAATTTAAATTGGTTCACAAGTTTATGCATGGTTGCGTAACACACAGACAAACAGAGTTATTATAATTATTATTAATTATATATAATACTATTGTATTTATAATATTAGCAAGGATTACCTACTTATATATTTATATGTATGCTTATTTATGTAGAATATTTATTAGGTACTTCATATAAGTTAAAATACATAGTGACATAGTTATTTATTACTATTTATAATTAATTACACCCTTTAAGTCTGCATCCTAGAATTTCTTTTGTCGTTCTCCCAAAGGTTAGCTATTTTTTTTTATAGACGGTGAATCGATAAATCATCAATGATACGCCCTCTGCCTGAAGGGCCAACGCGGGTGGGGGTCGCATGCCCGACTCATCCGTAAAGCTTCCTAAGGAAGCCCCCAGGGCGCCTACGGACTAAAACCCTATAAACCGTCTCTCTCTCACTGTTGGCCCTGTGTGCCTTTACAGCTAAGTCTGAGTCGTGGCTACGGAGTGAAGGCACAAATGTCTTAAAGGTATTAAGTTCGCCTATGTACTTACTTTATTTTATTTAACATTTATTATCTCTGTAATATTTTATTACATTGAGCTGTTTTTTTTTACCTAAATTTAAAAACAATATATTTAAAACTACTACAAACATACCAAATACAAACAAACGAATAGCAAGAATTCCACAGTCGTTTGTAACGAGACCTCCTATTCTTTGAGCAGCTCTGATTTCGAGTTCCATCCTTCATGAATCATGCAAGCCTTAAGCTTTCCAAGAACCGCTAATTAAATTCCCAAGACTATTCTGCGTTTGACTGTACCACATAGTACACTTGCAGAATATATAAATTTTGAGACTACATCGTAATGTCATTTATTTTACCAAAAATATATCTCGACGTATCAGCACATGCTGGGTTATTAAAAACGATAACGTCAGCATCACTGCGTAAATTGGATATTTTTTTTTTAAAGACGGCAATATCAAAATCGTCTGACAATACGACCCCAGCCTGAAGGGCTACCGCAGGAGGTAGCATGGCCGAATCACCGTGAGGCCTCATAAGGAGACCGCAAGGTCTACTCAATGGCAGCAGACCCAACCTGAGGTGTAGGGGTCTGCGGTGGAGCCTTCGAGGGGGAAATGGGGGACGAAGTCAGCGGCGACTTGATCGGCGACTGGAATTGCGTTAATTAAGCTCGTCGATGTCTCTACCGTACCAAACTTGAGAAATATAAAATCCGGGAATCGAATCCTAGAACTGCGAACCTTTTTGGATTGGAAAGCGTTCTTACAACGAACAGAAAAAAAAATTATATGCATTGTGGTCACCTGAGTCGCTCAAGCAACAAGGAAAAAATACGAAATATTTTTCCCGGGAAAGTACTAAAAGATGAATGCAAAGTTTCCCAGAGTTGTGGATGTTCCACTGATTTGAGGAAAATCTCATGCAAAGACTTAAGTAATTAGACTGGTTGAATAAATAACTTCATCTGCGTCTTTTGTGGTCTAAAGGGAATTTTATGTAAAATACAGAAAAGTATTTTTATATGAGCTTTTGTATTGGCCTTTATTTATTTATTTAAAAACTTTATTGCACAAAGTACAAGGGCGTACCTACACCCGTATTTTTTGACGTTTCCTCATAGATCCTCCACTCAATTATTCCTTTCAGATGTCAAACGGACGGACGCCTCAGCGCGTCACTACGCTCGAGGAATACAACCAGCGTGTAGGCCAAATTATCCAGATATACATACATATGTTCTGAAATTCAGTTCCTTCTCATATGAATGTTCATTGCTTTTCTTTATTATCGCGCCAATCTTTCTTAATTATTGTTGTGATTAACAAATGGAGTAGGGTAATGAAGAGAACCGAATTGCTGTAATTACACAAAGTAGGTTCTCGTATGATGCCAAATGAATTTTAATTTATACGTTTTAGATATGAAAAAAAAAGATGTATTTTTTGTTCCAATATTTATGGCAAGACTAGTTATATTTGTTAGTTATAACAATGTTAAAAAACTTTCATTTTCAATAATAGCGATTCAGCAACAATCACCGGAATAAGCTAAAGTTTTTTAGACGACTGGTGTAAAAGTGAACTTACTAAAAATAAATGAATTAGTTGGTTTTCACTCTAACTCGGGGATCGTTTTCTTTATAAATGAAATCAGACCTCCCCAACCTGTCTGGGCAGCTGTAGGCCAATTATTATAAATTTAGTCAACCCGTGACTTAAATTTAAAACTGGGGATATACCAATGACACCTGAAACCTTAAATAAAATATTTTTGTTTTTTTGACAATTACACGCGGAATAAAAAAGTACATATTTTTCATTGGAGTACGAAACGCGATTTTTGGATTGGAAAGCGTTTAGGAAAATAATATAAATGTGTGTGATCCGACCAGGAATCGAACCCGATGCCTCCTTGTCTAAATCTGCGGTCCGCTAGACCACGGAGGCAGTCACGTATCAGCTACAAGCGATCCGTTTGCAAACTAATTCAAAGCATGTCTAACGTATGACGCAAATGATTGGCTAAAACACAATTGGCTGATTGTTTATGTTGTTTTATAGTTATAATAGGGCTGCTGGTCAAAAAGGTGTCGGGGTTAAAGGTCTATGCATACGTAATAAAGTAAATTATATTAAATAGGTCTAAAATTACATAGCCTTAACAGCGAGAGAGCCCTCCGGGCATTCCCTTTGTCATTTTTACATAAAACTAGAAATGAACTAATAACATAAAAAGATAATTTAAATACGAGTAGAAAATCCGACAGCGTGTAAAATAAAATTGTATTAAACCCTGAATAGAAATAAATAAAAAATCAGAGTAAATATTAACTTAAAATAAAAACGAAAAAAGAATGTTAAAAAATATATTAACTCGAATGAGTAAAAATGAGAATGCCCATTTTTCTTATAGAAGGGCCCAAAAAATTGTACTCGTGCCATAATGTTTTCTTTTTATTTGATTTTCAAATTCAAATTCAAATTCAAAATTCTTTATTGTCAAGATTGTTTACATTGGTATAAAGAGGTGATGTACATTACTTAAATTTTAAACAATCTGCCCACAATAGGCATACAATAATTCTATATTATAAATATAATTAACATTTCGTCAAACATACATTATAAATAAAAAATAAACAAACTCTCAACAACAGTATTATCATTATTACTAAAACAAAAATAAATAAATAAAATAAAAAATAATATTTATCTACTTATTTATCAAAATTAAATACTATTTTATAATGAATGTCCAAAATCAATTAAAATTATAAATGTCAAAATATTAAAATTAAATTAGTAAAAGAGAATCTAAAAATTTAAAGTTCATTATCATTCAAAAAATCTAAAATTGTGTAATAACATTTTTGCAACAGAAATTTTATAAGCATCTTTTTAAATAATATAGTCTCTAGTTCCTTAATGTAGCTTGGAATTTTGTTGTAAATTTTTGGCGCCATGTGTAATATGCTTCGGTGTATCAATGCAGTATTTTGACGAGAGTCGGCAGCGTATACTCTATCTTTATGCCTCAGATTCCTGTTGTTACACTGGGATCTTGTTGAAAAAAATGCCGGATTTTTCTTAACAAACATTGCCGTCTCATATATAAAGATGCCTGGAAGTGTAAGGATTTTTAACCTAGAAAAGTGTGGTTTGCAACTCTCTTGAGGATGTATTCCGACCAATGCTCTAATGCACCTTTTTTGAGCTTTAAATACAAGGTCCTTATTTGTGGAGTTTCCCCAGAAAAGAACACCATTGATAGTTAATATATTGTGTTTACTCTGCGGCACATCCGGCACATCCTCTCATCGTCTATACCACAATGTTTAAAGACTAAGGTCTTTAACCAGTGCGTCCTCCCGGTAATGTCGTATGGAGCAGAGACGTAGACACTAACAGTGGGTCTGGTCTATAAATTCAAGGTCGCTCAGCGAGCCATGGAAAGAGCTATGCTTGGTGTATCTCTGATGGATAGAATTCGAAACGTTGATATTCGTCACAGAACGAAAGTTACTGACATAGCTTTTAAAATTAGCAAGCTGAAGTGGCAATGGGCCGGACACATCTGCCGCAGAACCGACGATCGATGGGTCTAACGGGTTCTAAGGTGGAAACCACGTACGGGAAGGCGCAGAGTGGGACGACCCGACGCCAGATGGACAGATGACCTAAAGAAGGTCGCTGGTGAGGGTTGGATGAGGGTAGCGAAAAATCGCGTTAAGTGGCGAGGCCTACATCCAGCAGTGGAGAGATACAGGCTGATTATAATGATGATGATATTGTGTTTTCATAATCTGAGTTTTTGTTTATAGCACTATAAAAAAAAGTTTTTACGATAATAATTATAAATGTTTTGATCCCGCCCATATAATCACAGTATTATTTTCAATTTTAATTCCTTTGTTTTATCTGTAATAAAGTACCTGATCATGATAAAGTACCTAATCGTAGTGCTCTGTTTAATTCAATACATATATATTAACCAATTGACTATTTAATGATCGTCTAATGCACATTTATTCAAAAGAATATAATTTAAACTACTTAAAGAGACGCTGTTTGGCTGTTTGGGGGACGATGGGCCTATGGGGACCGTCAACGAGGCGCTTGGCCAAGGAGTTGTCAAAGCGACTGACAGAAAGGTCTGGAGACAGGAAGGCTGGCAACTATTTCTGCCAACGTATTGGCCTCGCTATACAGAGGGGAAATGTTGCCAGTCTCCTTGGGACTATCTCGGATGGAACGTCTCTTCTTCTTCTTCTTAGTCGCTACACTCTTGGCAGAGTGGTCGTGGTCGCCATTGGAGTGCTAGTGGCACGCTTAACAAGCCGTCGCCACTCCTCTCGGACCTCGGCTTTCCTAGTGCACTCATGTAGGGGATGATCCATTGCAACCTTCACCTGATCGGTCCATCTCATCGGAGACCTACCACGCATCCTCTTGCTATCGACTTTCCCCTGGACTACCAAGCGCTCGATTGATGTTTCTCCACGCCGTGACACGTGTCCGAATGTGTGTGAAAAGTGAGAATGCGTAATTGTACAGTCGAGGAAAGGCGCTGTCTGATCCCCAGTTCCTCCAGTTATGGACGTCTCTAGAGGACATTTTTTATTTATAGTTTAGTTTATTTTTAATTTTATTATTTAGGTAGCTTTTAATTATATTTAATTAATATATATTAATTAACTTCAAATAAATACTTTTTATTCAAAAAAAAAAAAACTTATAGAGTAAAAATTAATTATAAACTAAACCTAATAAAAAATAAACTATAAGTAAAAAATGACCTCTAGAGACGACTCTTTAGGGATAGTCCCAAGGAGGCTGGCAACATTTCCCCTCTGTATAGCGAGGCTAAAACGTTGGCAGAAATAATTTCCAGCTTTCCTGTCTCTTAGACTTTTCCGTTAGCCGTTTGGACAACTCCTTGCCCAGGCGCTTGGCTGAGTGTCCCCATGGGCCCATTGTCTCGATTGATTTGAGGTTCTCCGCAGGAAACGCCGCTCTCCCAGTGCCTGACAAGGTCGTCTGGATGTGAGATGGAGCTAATGTGTCTACACACGTCGCATCCCACACTAGAGACCTGCCAAGTTTCCACGGCCTAACAGCCATTCCGTCGGGTCTCTTGCCATTGCTCCGCACAATCCCAGATCTAAGATTGCGGGTACACCAGCAGTGACAAGAGCCCTTCGGATGATGTCGTTGAGAGCCGCGTGTCGAGTGCGGCCAGTACTTTTAGCACAAGAAAGCCTGTGGTGTCCGAGATGATCGACTGGTTCTCCGCATCGACACTGGTGCGGGTGGACAGTCCGGGCTCCGAGACGAAGGCACACCGCCATGGTCAGTGTATTTCGGTCAAAGAGTGTGCCAACCGATGCTGAGGGAAATTCTGAAATTAAAATTAAATTATTATTGTTTTAAAATTTACTTATTAATATTAAATACCACATCCGTTAATATTTTAGCTTAATGTTGTGTTAATTTAGACAGAGACGCTATCACGTATAATTTCCATTATTTATTACATGACCTGCAGCTGATTTCTTCCAGATAACTTACTGCCTCCTTTTGCTAAAGTAAAATCTATATGTTTTGCTTTGGTAAATGTTATAATTACTCTACCGTTTATTTTGAAGTGAAGTTTGGTTTGGATACGATATTTTTTTTTTAACAATGAGAAATACATTTTTCTTCTGTTGGCTCTACACTACTACCGAGGTTTCGTAAATCAGTTGCAACCATGATAAATAAATACAATTAAAACATTTTATTTCAGGCATCTAGAAACCCATATATTAAAAAACATATACAACAATAATAATTCTAATTCTATTTTACACTTTAATCCGTGGTCTAGCGGTTATGTCCGTGGATTTAGACTCGGAGGTACCTGGTCGGGACACAAAAATGTTTATTAATGTAAATAAATACATTTAAATTATTTGTGATATTTCTCAAGTTTGATACGCTGGAGACATCGACAAGCTTGCCACTTGTCATGATTGGCCTATAGTAAAGTTGGCTAAATGTGAATCCGCTTATTTATGAGCGTGGTTTCTGACCACCCCGAAAGGGAAACGGTCATGATGATACTTTACTTTTACTAAAATAGGTAACAATAATTACACATTTATAGCATATACATACACAATATAAAAACTTCTCGGATTTGAATGAGCCTGCGACACCGAATACCTTAAGGACAATTTCGCCTATCTCTCTTCTTTCCGTGGCAAATCTCTTCGTTCTTCTCACAACTCCCTTCTATCTGTTCCCTCACATCATACTGCATTTGTCTCTAACTCTTTCGTAGTAGTTGTTACTAATTTATGGAACGATCTTCCTGTCATCATACGGCAAGCCACTACCAGGTCATCTTTAAAAAAACTGGTGTATTCACACTTTTTAAATAGCTCCTGACAGCGTTAGTAAGTAGTATATATGTATGTTTATGTATAATAATGTGTATTATTAGTATTTAGTATATTATGATATATATGAAGATATATGATGTAAGTATATATTAATCCTAATAAATTCACTTTTATAATTATAGTATTATTATTATTTTATTGTTGAACTTTGTCCCTAAGGTTTGGCTGTCAAAAAATGTCTTCGGGCATTAAGTCCGCCTTTGTACTTTGTGCAATAAAGTTTTTTAAATAATTAAAAATAAATATACACACATACATACATACACTATAAATAAATAGATATCCATAATGCCAAACAACTTTGTTACGACGAGAGACATACATAATGTGTCTTAAGAAATAGTGTGGTTAGAAGGATTTTAAATACGTTGACGGAAGGTGCGCGGGGTATATATGCGAAGGGGTTGCTTGTTCCTCTGACGAGCGGAAGAAGAGCGGATATGTTTTAGATTATAAGCTGACATAGCCCTTTTACAGCCACGATTTGTTATTTATGGACATAAATATTGTTATTACTAGATTGTAAGCTGACACGGCTATTTTACAGCCACGAATCTATATTTATGGACATAAATATTATTATTACTAGATTGTAAGCAGACACGGCCATTTTACAGCCACGAATTTATATTTAAGGACATAAATGTTATTAGATTATAAGCTGACACGGCCTTTTTACAGCCACGAATTAAATTTTAAGTATCTAGTTATAAATAAGTACAAAATCCTCGCTTATGGCAACAATGTTTTATTTATTATAAATTGTATTGCTGTTAGATTCGGTCCAGCCAAGCTTATATTGTATTAAAATATATGTATTGACAATATCCAAGTGTTGTGTACTAACCTAAGGAAATAAATGATTTGATTTTATTTGAAACAGTAAATAAATAATATTGCTCTTCACAGCGATAGTCCTCCTCTGTCTCTCCAGGTCCTGATCATCCCCTCAGACTATTCGCTTTCACATGGCCGAGATATTTAACATTAGAGATTATAAATGCCAGAGACTCTAGGTTTGTGATTTGTGACATTTATAGGCGAAAAAAATATTCTAAGAACGCCATAAAAGCGCGCCTGTTGGAACAATCAACGCTATTGCGAAACTTTTAAACGCTTTCTGTTTGTTTTCATTCGTTCCATTTGTTTTGTAGCTACTCTGTTAGCGTTTAATGAAAAATGGCTCCAGTACGTTCGAGTGGGGATTGTATTCAAGAGTATGTGGAATATTCACTGGCTAAAGTTTTCTGTCTTTTCAAGTCATTTTTTTCCTCTTTTGTAACTCGAACTTAATTATCACATTTTTGTTACGAATAACATATGTACATAGGCGAGCTTAATGACGTAAATGCATTTTCTACTAACTAACCTTTATGACTGAGATATATAATAAACGGGTTTAAAATTTATAGTTAAAATTAATTTATTACTATAAACTACATAATAATACATACCTACATATAATACTTATTAAGGTACAATTGATTTTAAAAAAATAATAATAAAATATTATTAAACTAAAAACTTACATTTTAAAACATAAAAATAATAATTAATATTTTTACGAATAATAATAATTATATATTCCTATAATATTCCACGTCGTCCTATAACCAAGATCCTGTGCTGTCCTCAAGAACTAATGTAGGTTCACATTCGTCAACATCCCGAATGTGCAACACCTACAGTAGTCTCTGCAGTGCCAATAATGATATAGACATATTTCATGATCGTTATTCAGAAAAAAAGGCGCCGTGGTGGCTCGGTTGTAAGAACGCGTTCCTTATATCCTACAAAGGTCGGTTCAAACCCCCCCGACATGTACCAATGAGAAATACACTTTTCTTACGTACTGCAGCCATAGATTTACAACACCACCGTTTCCGTGCCTTGGAGAGCACGTTAAGCCGTCGGTCCCGGTTCCACTAATACCATCTTGTGGAATCGTTAATAAATTGTCAATAAAAATTGACATCATATCCTCGCCAAGCCGCCTGGCCAGCGTGGCGAGTGTAGGCCAAATCCTCCAGATATATGTTCTTATGTTCAAACCATCAATATATGAGTAGTTTATAATTTATTTAACAAGTGTTTTGTTTTAATTTTTTAAGGTACCAAATTCATGCAAATTTTTCTATTAAAAAAGAAAAAAAATAAAAAAAATATTTTAGAATTTATAATTTTATAGGTATTATATTTTGTAAATTTGTTAGTTTTTGTTCAATTTATTTTTTTGTTTTAACAGTAACAGTACTATGTTATGTGTGTGATAATATATGCATTGCTGTGTGTACTATATACCTATATATAAATAAATAATAATATAACATAAGCACTGCAGGAGTTTAAATTATATTGTAAATTAATATTGAGCCCACACAAGGTAATGAGCCTGGCTCTTGGGACCCTGTTTTCGATTACAATAATGTGTAGTTTATGTAGCGATAAGTGTAAGCATAATATATATATAAATATAGGTAAGTATATATATAATATACTTACCTATATTTATATTTTATAATATCTATGGTTTTATTATCGTAAAAAAACGTTGGCTCATTAGCTTAGCACCCAGGCAAAACCAAATAACTCTAGTTTTAGTAGTATCAAATACTTCGTCTAGTCATAAAATATGTTTGAAAGAAGAAAGAAAGAAAGAAAAATATTTTATTTGTCACATTAATAAACAAAAGTTTGGATAAAATATTCGCATTTAAAGAATAGATATAGAAATACCGCCACTAATGTAAACAGATAAACAGATTCATATTTCCGTTGAAGCGCAGTAGAGAAGCTAAATCCACGGAAGCTGCTATCACTTGTGGCCCATAGACATACAAAATAATATAATAAAGATATTGTACAAAATATATAGTATTAGTTAGGGTAAATGGTTGTCTGTGAATGTAGGGAAAATGCAAGCTACTATGCTCCAAATAGAGAGGCAAATGATAGTTCTCTCAGGTTCCCCTCTTCAGCTGTAAGGCGAAAAGGTACCGTAGGCCCAGAAGGTCAAGTACCTAGGACTCACGATAGACAGACGCCTCAGCATGTGCGACCACGTGAATATCATCGTAAGCATGACACGTTTGGCCCAACCCAAACTTCGATTAGTATTTACATCCACATTGGCTCTAAGCACTAAGTTGTGCATCTACAAGGCATATGTCAGCCCTCGTCTCACATACGCGGCTTCGGCAATGTACGCTCTAACATCCGAGGCCCACAGAGGTCGACTGCAAGCGCAACAGAACCTCGTGCTACGTACCATAGTCGGCGCCACGCGTTATGTGAGAAACCATGTCATCCTCCGTAATATGCGGATGAAAACACTGGACGATTTTGTGTGTCGTCTGTTCGTCTGAATGTTTGCACGGGCAGAGAGGTAAAATTTCCTACTTGTGAGAAATTTGGTACAACTGCTCGCTAGACTTCCCGACGACGTCCCACGGCGCATGGCGCGCGATCTGATAGCCTAATCATGTTGAAATTCCGCGGCCTCCGCCGCGCCCGCTCGAATTAAATATAACCTATAGTAAAGGTTAAAAATAAATCGGCTTGTTCATACTCGTATATAGGTATTTGTGTCTATGGCTATGTTTTGTGTAAGCTACAAACATGTTTCTCGACACTTTTATGCCGTTTTAGGACATTTGTTTTGCGCTGCAGTGCGATTTTGTTAGATAGCCGACGTGATTAATGTGTGGTTAATGCCAGACACGTTTATATGGAGTGGATGATTACTCTGGTATACATCTATTGTTCTAAAGCGACATTGATTGTTTTATTCTACAATTCGTTTTTTTGTTGTTTGTTCTCTTCTCCCGATTAATGATGAATGTGGAATAGGGAAGGCAAAGGGTGTAGCCCATACAGCCGAGTCTGACGTAATATATCTTTCTTTTCTATGAGTTAATGAGGTCATCATCAAATTTCAGATGCTGCCGAATTTGATGATTTTCTTGGAGTCACTCGCGGCATTATAGCTCAAACACGTCGGGTAAAATATGGGAGCTCACAGCGCGGAAAAACCGCATAAAATAAACTGCAACTTGTGCCCCATATTCAAAGTACAATTTATCGTTTTCTATAACTATTCACATTGTAGAACATTATTAAACAAAACAACACTACTTTTTACCAACAATATTCACAGTAAATTCATTTACAAAACAAAAACTTGCGGTTTACATGTCCGCGCAAAATGGCGCGAAGAACTCTCCGTTTTTTTTTATTGCACTAAATTCGCTAAGTGCCCAACAGATCACTTTTCAAAAAGATGGTGTACTCACATTAAACAGTTCCTCACAGTGTAAGTAGGTATTATATGTAGTGTGTATAATATATATAGTATGTAGTATTGTGTACATATTAGTATGTATTTGTCTATATAGATATAATATTTAAATTTAATTTGAATTACCTATTATATTTAATGGTTGCACCTACCTCACAACACAAATGGTTTTATTGTCCCAAAGGTTGGTTGCTAGAGAATGCCTAGCGGCATTAACCCCGTCTCTTGTACATAGTGAAATAAAGTTTTTAAATAAAAAAAGATTAAAAAAATATTACTTAAACGCTCTATGCGAGTTTTTAACCTACTCGCAGTAATAAAAAAAATAAAAACATGCAGTGTACCATTGCTTCGAGTTTAACTCCAGTATTCCAATTAAAAACATGCAGTGTACCATTGCTTCGAGTTTAACTCCAGTATTCCAATTAAAAACATGCAGTGTACCATTGCTTCGAGTTTAACTCCAGTATTCCAATTAAAAACATGCAGTGTACCATTGCTTCGAGTTTAACTCCAGTATTCCAATTAAAAACATGCAGTGTACCATTGCTTCGAGTTTAACTCCAGTATTCCAATTAAAAACATGCAGTGTACCATTGCTTCGAGTTTAACTCCAGTATTCCAATTAAAAACATGCAGTGTACCAATGCTTCGAGTTTAACTCCAGTATTCCAATTAAAAACCAGTTACATTTTTTTAAAACATATTCTTCACTTAAACTTGTGGAATTTTAATTAAATTGTCATTAGAAAAGTCACATCAGAACCTCTCCAACCCGTCTGGCCACCGTGGCGAGTGTAGGCCAAATTGTCCAGTGTTGATGATACCTTATTTCCACGGAGGTGTGTAGGTTCTAGTCTATGTTCTAGGGGCTGTTATGACATGACCTCACAGAAATATTCGGATTGTTCACGAGTTCTAAAATCGTCTCTGAATAACCCTGTATGTATAGCTTTAAACCGTGTTTTAGTATATTATATAGTCAAAAATGAACATAAGTATATGTTAAGTGATATTTTGTATGGAACAATAAAAATAATCATTAATCAA
The DNA here is from genome assembly GCA_910589645.1 of Tinea semifulvella. Taxonomy (NCBI): domain Eukaryota; kingdom Metazoa; phylum Arthropoda; class Insecta; order Lepidoptera; family Tineidae; genus Tinea; species Tinea semifulvella. The sequence goes on from OU342604.1 coordinate 7,728,130, forward strand.
TAATATCGTTTTTTCTCTTATTATATTATTATTATTATCTTATTATATATATTGTTGAGAAGCTGAAAAGGACATATTAAATAAATAAACAGTAAGCTATTTTCAATTACACTCAACCACTTTTTTTCTAGTTTTATTTCACAGCCGTCGTGGTCTAGCGGTTAAAGCCGCAGATTTTGATACCCAGTTCTTTTTTTCATTATTTTAATTTTACTATAGTCTTACCTGCCGACTTAACTACGATGCTTCGGGCAGCAGTCTTGACAATTAATAACTATCCTAGCGATTTAAGGTAGCCAGAAGGTGATAAGCATTCCAACAGACAAAATGGCTTGGCCACATTGGAAAATATGTTTATGATTGTCGAAAACGTATTTTGTTTTTTAACAGCCTCGAATTACGTCTACGTAATTTTTTTGAATTAGGATTTGAAAATGACATTCGGATAGTTCAATTAAAACGGCATGTACTGTATGGTCAGTCAGTCAGGCCTACCTGTATTGTCAAATAAGCGATTTACGCAAACTATTTAGCGACGAAATTTGACAGCCAACGAATATTATCGATACAGTTTAACGTTTGACAGCAGCTGGCTGACATTCTGGCATTGTCTTTTTCTAGTGTTGCAATGTGTATTTCGTATTAGGGTACAAATTTTTTTATTAATAGGGTTTTCATCAAATGTCGAAACTTCTGTGACACGCATCTAATTATTTAGTAGACTAATGATCAATCGTAGTCGGTTATCGCACCCACATTCGCAAAGCCAGTTTCATCTAGATTGTCAAGCTGACGTCGTCACTAGCAGCGGCGCAATGCAAAAAAAAATTGACGTAGACGTAATAATATACGTTTTCGACAATCATAAACATATTTTGTAATGTGACTACCACCACATTGAAAGACTTATCAATGGCCAACTTAAACTAGCTAAAACTAAAAAGAAATTACGCTCGTGATGATAGTTACTTTTTTTATTTGCATTGCGGAGTGTAGCACGATTTTATTTCACTGTTTATTCTATTGTAAACATTAACAGTATTTAAATTGCATTTTTGTGTTCAAATTACTTTAAAGTTGGTAGTAATAAATAAAACAGGTTTATGAATATAATAAGTAGATATATTTAACAAATTACTTTACAACTTAAATCAAAGCGCAAAACGGGCATAAAGTGACAGCCGTCGTAGTGACGTTCCCAAACCTCAACGAGTAGCGTTGTAGTCTCAAATCAATTGAATGACAATTATCGATGATTTCGCAAATATTCTAACAGTTCGGCCATCCTGCAGCGTCGGAGTCCTCACCGACGCTTTGCAATAGGATCTAGATAGACAATAGATAGTATGCTTTATGTTACGTCATACACATATTATATGTCTGCGAGAGCAGTTATATGTCTGCGAGAGCAGTTACATGTCTGCGGGTGCAGTTATATGTCTGCAAAAGCAGTTATAGGTCTGCGAGAGCAGTTATATGTCTGCGAGAGCAGTTATATGTCTGCGAGAGCAGTTGTTTGTCTGCGAGAGCAGTTGTATGTCTGCGAGAGCAGTTGTATGTCTGCGAGAGCAGTTATATGTCTGCGAGAACAGTTATATGTCTGCGAGAGCAGTTATATGTCTGCGAGAGCAGTTATATGTCTGCGAGAGCAGTTATATGTCTATGTCTGCGAGAGCAGTTATTTTTCTGCGAGAGCAGTTTTTTTGTCTGCGAGAGCAGTTATATGTCTGCGAGAGCAGTTATATGTATGCGAGAGCATGTTTATGCCTGCGAGAGCAGTTATATGTCTGCGAGAGCAGTTGTATGTCTGCGAGAGCAGTTATATGTCTGCGAGAGCAGTTATATGTATGCGAGAGCATGTTTATGTCTGCGAGAGCAGGTTTATGCCTGCGAGAGCAGTTATATGTCTGCGAGAGCAGTTGTATGTCTGCGAGAGCAGTTATATGTCTGCGAGAGCAGTTATATGTATGCGAGAGCATGTTTATGTCTGCGAGAGCAGTTATATGTCTGCGAGAGCAGTTATATGTCTGCGAGAGCAGTTGTTTGTCTGCGAGAGCAGTTGTATGTCTGCGAGAGCAGTTATATGTCTGCGAGAGCAGTTATATGTCTGCGAGAGCAGTTATATGTCTGCAAGAGCAGTTATATGTCTGCGAGAGCAGTTAGATGTCTATGTCTGCGAGAGCAGTTATTTTTCTGCGAGAGCAGTTTTTTGTCTGCGAGAGCAGTTATATGTATGCGAGAGCATGTTTATGTCTGCGAGAGCAGGTTTATGTATGCGAGAGCATGTTTATGTCTGCGAGAGCAGGTAGGTGTTTATGTCTGCGAGAGCAGGTAGGTGTGTCTGTCTGCGAGAGCAGTTATATGTCTGCGAGAGCAGGTAGGTGTTTATGTCTGCGAGAGCAGGTAGGTGTTTATGTCTGCGAGAGCAGGTAGGTGTTTATGTCTGCGAGAGCAGGTAGGTGTGTCTGTCTGCGAGAGCAGTTATATGTCTGCGAGAGCAGGTAGGTGTTTATCCAGCTTCCTCTTCAGTGGAGGAACTTCATAACACTGGTATATTTTTATTTTATCCCTTGCAACAATGTTCTTATAGGGCCCGCGACCGCGTCTAAACGACGTAACTTCGAACCGGTCATGAGGCAGCACTGCAGTAATCTCATAAGCATAATCCATAAAATTTCGGTAATCATTTTCCACTACTAATTCCCTGCTTATTAATGCGTTTTTCGACCATAACTCACTCTCACATCTTTACTACAGCACCAGCACATTGTCTCTTATCGAACCGTGCCTTCATATTCTTAGAATTGGCTTCAATAACTTGGGAAGCGTCAGCTCTTATTTAATCAATTTTATCGATAACCATAGGTCCTTTCAAATCATTTTTTAGTCGGGGCGTAAGACCACACATAAGCTCCAAAGGAGACCTCCCAGTTCCCTTGTTTTTTTTTTTTTTTTGTAAATTGACAACTGATGCAGGAACTAATATATTTTTGTATAAATTCATTCATTTTTGAGAACCAGTACTTTCTGCATATAGCATCTAGACATATGTCAAAACCTAAATGACCGTTTTCGTCATGATATATTTTTATAATATGCTACCGGACAGATTTAGGCAAAACTGAAACAGGTTTAAGACAAGTATCACTATCCACATATAATTTTAACTTTTGTAATCTATCACAAGTATCAGGCAAAGATGACAGAGTTGCATTATTAAATAAATTTAGTCTATTTGTAGATTTCCAGGCTACTACATATGGTCAGTAAATGGTTATCCAACCCTTATTTTGAGTATCACCTTTCCATATTAATGCTTAATGTTTATCCAATTTATTTGCCTCCTGACGTTGTCTGCATTCATTATATGTATGGCCTTGATACTGGCAATATGAGCATCGTTTCTCTTGAAGCTTCTTTTTGAAGCACTCTGTTTCTAAGTGACCAACCCTATTACAATGTGAGCATACTCTGGTTTCATGAACATTTTTAGTTGTAGAGACAGCATTATGACCAGATTCATAAAAATTTGGTTTCTTGTGCCTACAAAACTTAGCATTGTGACCTGGTCTCTGACATAAATAACACACACTTGTGTCCTGCTGACTGCGACTCATCAGTTTTATTTGGTGACTATTACTGGTAGTATTGACGGAGGCCAAATATGCTAGTAGACTCTGAGTATCTTTACAACCTGCTGATATGGCACCAACTTCAATCACTTTATCTCCAATTGTTCCAATGATAATCTCCGTAATCATATCATCTGATAACCCACATGACATGCCCAGTGCCAATTTTCCATAGAAAAATTGTATTGGATCTTCATGCATGTCTTTATTATACATCACCAACTGCCTCAACATGGTCAGTTTGCTTTTGGCAAAAGGAAAAGCCCTATTGAGCCGCTCCTTCCATTGGGACCATGATATATCATGCCCATCTAACCGCTCGTACCAAGCTTGGGCATAGCCTTTAAGTTTGGACACACAATTGCAAACAGTAGTCCTCTCATCCCATCCATAAATTGTAGCAACATTTTCGACTGTCCTTATCCACTGTTCTATTGGGACAGTTGTGGTACACGGATCAAACTCCGGAATAGCATCATTCCGGCCAACATATTGGGTCACCATTGAAGGACTTGCAGAAGATGTCGACGGCATTCCTAAGCTTGATGGTGTTGAGTCCTTGATAGATCTACTCAACTCTTTTACAAGGTCCTCTAGGACCTTAATGCGGCTCTCCGTAGGTTTTTTTCTTATATTTCTCTGGCTTGTTTTGCTGCTAGATGATGAAGAGGAACTACGACGCCTGGAACGTTTCTTCTTACTATGGCGTCCCATACTTACTATTCACAGTTGTATTCTTACACAATAAGTAAATGTCACAATTAAGATGCAGAAAATGAGTTTTTAGTTAGGATTACCCAAACACAGTCCCAAATTTCACCTATTATTATTTTTATACATGTATTATTGTTAGTAATAAGGCTAAAATGTTTAAAACTATATATTTATTTACACTAAATAAATTGTCAAAAGAATTATAATACAATTACACTAGTACACAATAACACAAAGAATCCGAAACTTTAAAAGAATTACTAACGACTGTTTTGTTTTATTTACAAGATCACTTCATAGATAGTATAATGGAACAAGCTCACCAATTCGGCTATACAAACTTGATGGCATCAAAAAGTTTGACAAAAGTATTCAACGATTTTCACTGCACTTAGCTAATAGTACTCTTTGCACACTCACTCCACAACTATACTGTCCTAGGTTCTTTATCACACTTCTGAACTAATAAATAAAACAGGTTTATGAATATAATAAGTAGATATATTTAACAAATTACTTTACAACTTAAATCAAAGCGCAAAACGGGCATAAAGTGACAGCCGTCGTAGTGACGTTCCCAAACCTCAACGAGTAGCGTTGTAGTCTCAAATCAATTGAATGACAATTATCGATGATTTCGCAAATATTCTAACAGTAGCGAACTAGAAGTCTTTGTATGTATTTAGTGGATATTTTATTCTTTAAAAAGTAATAATCAAAATAAAATCCTTTATTGCACACAAAATATAAAATATAAAAAGATGTACATAGGCGAGCATAATACTGAACAAGGTGAAGCGGTTTTTCCCGCCTTCAATCAGACTGTACAATGCACAGATCAGATCATGCGTGGAATACTGTTCACATCTTTGGGATGGTTCAGCCAAGTACCTCACAGATGCTCTCAATCCGCCATCATCTCGACCCCAAACGCCGCAAATCGTAACCTTGGTACCAAGGTTGGCGTATTTGCGCAACTTGAGGTTCTCAGCAGAAGACACCGCACTTCCCGCGCCTGACGAGGTCGCCTGGATCTGAGATGGAGCAATGTACCTACACACGTCGCATCCCCCACCAAAGACCTGCCAAGTTTCCACGGCCCAACAGTCATTCAGTCTTTTGCCATCGCTCCGCAAAATCAATTTAAAATAATTTAAATCTGAATCTAAATCCCGATTCTAAATCTGAATGCATTTCCACATACAAACTTTAATCAAAATGTGCCCATTAGTAGTGATTTGAAACACGTATTTTATTTATGTTACGTTTCCTATTTAATGGTATTGTTTAATTTCGATTCATTTCGTTGCTAAACTGGCTATATTGTATTGTTTTTAATAATAATTAGTTCGTACTTTATAAAAAAATAAAATCTGTATAAGAATCAGATATTTGTCGAATTACTTACTTCTAAAGGTAAGTAAGGCGCGATGGTGGCTTGGTTGTTAGAACGCGTACCTGAAATCCTAAAAAGGTCGGTTCAAACCCACCCGGCAATACCAATGAGAAATACACTTTTCTTAGGTACATTTGTCATAGATTTACAACACCACAAGCCGTCGGTCCCGTTTCCACTAATGCCAACTTGTGGAATCGTAAATAATTTGTCATAAAAAAAAACGACATATCCTCGCCAAGCCGTCTGGCCATCGTGGCGGGTGTAGGCCAAATTCTCCAGTTCTTGAAGGCCCATCTCCAGCAGTGGAAGTCTGGGACGCTGTGTTGTAGGGGCTGTAATGAAAAAAAAAGGGTAAGTAATGCTCACTTGTTAATTTAAAAAAATGCTTTATACCTACTACTTTATAATAAAGGCCAATAAATTAAATAAATACGTTTAAATCGGAATCTAAATTTGATAATAAAGATTAATAAAATCATTCGTCGCTTTGCCGAATACTAGACAAAAGCAACAAGTCTAAACTATGTGCGTCTCAAACAACTAAGTCTTTCCAACTTTGCCCACCTTACAAACTTTTAACTAGATCGTTCAACTTGTCAAATTAGTTTTCAGCTTGTCCCGATGCTATTTCATACAAAAACAGGTGATCTCTTGCTTAGATCGGGTTTCATTTCGTGGTTAAACAGTCTATAGCGACATAAAACTGGAACGAGACACTCATGACTAACATCAGTCCCGGCTTGACTGGGCATGACGGCAATTCGAGGCTGATCCCGAAACTTGTGGATACACTTTACTGGGTTTATCGGCACGAACAGTGGATACTTTCCCGCCCTTGCAGACTTGGAAAATTACCACTATTAGTCCGCCTACTATATAAACTCGGAGCTACTGGGTTCATTTCCTGGTAAAAAATAATTCTTTCTTCTTCTTCTTAGTCGCTACACTCTTGGCAGAGTGGTTGTGGTCGCCATTGGAGTGCTAGTGGCACGCTTAACAAGCCGTCGCCACTCCTCTCGGACCTCGGCTTTCCTAGTGCACTCATGTAGGGGATGATCCATTGCAACCTTCACCTGATCGGTCCATCTCATCGGAGACCTACCACGCATCCTCTTGCCATCGACTTTCCCCTGGACTACCAAGCGCTCGATTGATGTTTCTCCACGCCGTGACACGTGTCCGAAGAAAGTGAGAATGCGTAATTTTACAGTCGAGGAAAGGCGCTGTCTGATCCCCAGTTCCTCCAGTATGGATTTGTTTGTTCGGAACTCCGTTCATGATATGTCCAGCATTCTCCGCCAACACCACATCTCTATAGCATTAATTCGTATAATATTTTCAAAAATATTTTTTTATGAAATATATAAAAATTTAATAATTTATTGTGTCCCGACCAGAAATCAAATCCTGTACCTTCAAGTTGAGATCCACGGAATTAACCGCTAGACCTCGGAGGCAGCAGGTATAGGTAAGATTTAGGTATACTAAATTAAAATTATTTGCAAATGAGCTCTCCCAAGTTCCAAATACCTAAACATTTCAAAATAACTGACACGGCTGAATTAAAATTTATTGAAAACCTAACCCCAAAAAAAGTAAGAATATGTATTTAGCAAAATATGGAAAAAAGTCTGTGCAAGAGACTCTTGCACAAGACTAAGAGCAATACTAGGGTAGTAGTCCAAGATTGGGCAACTGTGATAGATTTACAACACCACTGCTCCATGCCTCGGAGAGCACACTGTCGGTCGTGGTTATAATGACGCCAACTTGTGGAAACATTGTCATCAGATCCTCACCAACCGAGCCAGCGCGTTGCGAGTGTAAACCAAATTATCTAGAAAAAAGCATATATTTTTCTTTTTTGCCTTCTTACATGAAAAATGAAATCAACGGATCTTCGAAGGGTCTAAATACTTTTAATCCAGTGGTTATATTTATGTCGGTGTAGAAAACACGTTTTTACCCGTGTAAAAGTTTATAAAAGGCCGGCTCATATCATGGAGAGCGAAGGTCTGCTCGTAAATCAACACAGTTTGGAAATTACTTCTCATTGTTAATATATTTTTCATGACTCCCGGGCATGGCCCAGAGCAATAAATATTTATGACCCAAACCTGTGACCCAGATAATTTATTTGCAGAATAAGTCCCAGTTGACGTTGCGATACGCTCGCTGCAAATTTTTTGATAACCTTATCGCTTCTTCCCTATTCCGCAACCGAACTACACCCACTGGCCAAAATATGCATCTCCATACTACTACTATCGCTACGTGTACGTATAAATGGCATCATCCATGTTGTGCTACATGTGCTGTGTAGATAAAAAAATCGTAAATATTAGGTTAGATAGTTTTATTGATTACGAGTAGACTAATGTTATTCTTACCATACGAGAATATTATTTTATTATTATTATTATTATATTAATGTGCACTTAATTATCAATCAAAGCCTAGAACAAAAAATTAAGAATGTCACTTTTTTTTTTTTAAAGACGGTGAATCGATAAATCATCAATGATAAGCCCCCAGCCTGAAGGGCGGGAGGACGCATGCCCGACTCACCGTGAGGCCTCCTAAGGCGCCTACGGACTAAAACCCTATAAACCGTCTCTCTCTCACTGTCGGCCCTGCGTGCCTTAACAGCTAAGTCTGAGTCGTGGCTACGGAGTGAAGGCACTCGTTCGCCGCATATAAAGAATGTCAGCAGGCGCTTAACCGATGAAAGTATTTTACACTGACAGTATTTTTTGTAAAATTTCTTTAAAACTTCGACTTTAGTAGTTATACTATATGTACTAGCCGTCATCATAATATTTTAAACATTTTGCACACTCAAACTATATAACATAAAGGGTTTTTTCTACTTAAATTTTAGTATTGTTAGATATATTCTGAGCAAGGCATTATTTAAATTTTGTGAATAATTGATTAATTATTTATAAGTTAAAGTGTTGGGATTTGTTTATTATTGTTATTTTTGTATTAATTTATCATGATGTAGAATTGATTTATTTATTTATATACCTACTTACTCACTTTTTATTCTAATTTTTATTGTCTTGTATTAACTTTATTATTATTTCATTGATTTTATTAGTGTTGAATTTTGATTTATTTTATTATTATTATTTATTTGTCTTTTCTTTCTTTTTATATTAATTTTTTACTGTATATAGCTAATGTTAATTTTAAAGCTTCATTAATATTAATATTTGTATATTAAATTTGAAAAAATATAGGTATATTGACAATCCATTTTTAATTAAAATGTATGTATTAATTATAAGATTGACTGCATGGTAAATTGGGCTTTGCTGTTAAGCCATGTAATGTTGTATTAATAAATAAATAAATATTGTAAATAAATTAATTTTCAAAATCAAAAAAAGCATATATAACTGTGAATGCAATTTAGCCGAAATTCCTAAACAAGATAAATCCCTTCAGGGACTCTTACATCATAACCAGTGTGTTTCCCCATTATTATAACCTGGAGTCCATCACTGAATTGTGAAAAAGCATCTGGTATAATGGTATGTCACATATCGTGCTTGGTATTTTTTTTAAAGTAATATTTGGGCATAGTCCATTTCTTTAAAAGCATGTTTACTGATCTGATCTGATTCCGGGGCAAGGGTATCGGGTAAATGTAATCGTGATGATACTCAATTTTAAATCACTTTTTGTTTGTAAATGTGATAGTGCCATTATTTTATTATAGCCTTGTTTAAGTGAATGTTTATACATTGAGTTGTAAGTGAATTTACTAATATATCGTAAAATGGGCCACAACGTCATTGGGGTCATATTTTTTGATATAATCGAGAATATTCATATTATTAAATGTAAAAGGCATATGTGAGTCGTAAATTTTCTTCTTCCAAGTTATGTGTTTTGGTAAACATTATCCCAGTTACAGAAAAGAAAATTCAATCTAGACATAAATCTGTGCGTCTTGTTTTTTTTGTTTTTTTGTGAACGGAAACTTTTTTGGTAAGTATTTAACTTGTTTTTCGGTTTGATGACATGAGTCGCTTATAAATGTGTTTTTGTAGTCTCGTTTGAACCGGCTTCGCCCGTGTAGTATAGGTGGGCAGTATATTTTTTTTTCAAATTAATATTTATTTATTTATTTATTTAAAACTTTATTGCACTATGTACAAGGGGCGGGCTTAATGCCGCTAGGCATTCTCTGACAGCCAACCTTTGGGACAATGATAACTATAACTTAGATCGATGAGTAGGTGCGAAGACGTATTTAAGATTAAATAAAAATTAATTAATAAATAATAACTATATCTATTAATAACATATATACTACATACTAATAGTACTTACATACATACATATATACATAACTATACTATATACAATATCTACTTATATACGCTGTAGGGAGCTGTTTAAGTAATGTGAGTATACCAATCTTTTGAAAATTATTCTGTTGGATGCTTGCCGAACATTGACCGGCAAAGTGTTCCAAAGATTTACTGCAACAACTGCGACTCGTACATAAGGTGGCCGTAGCGTCTCAAGTCATGTTCATGTAATGACGTCATATCGAACGACATCAGTGCTGGTCTATGAAGATGCTTTTTCGCACTTTTCTTGAAGAACTGGTTTTAGGTATGGGGAAACACACTGGCTGGGATTGCATTTCACATCTTCAGATCGACAGATGTAAGAGCCTCCAAATTTATATGTACGCGTAGGGACAGGGGCCATAGAATATTCTGTACGTTTTGTTTATAAAAATAACCAGTCGCGTGAACTGTTACATATAATGTTACATTACAAAAAGGTTGTTTTGAATTTATAACTTGTCAATGTTAAAAAGTAACCGAAACTGTTTCATTAACAAAGCATCATAGCCGCACTAATTCGACACTAATGCGACAAAGAACAACGGGCGTCAGATCACACGTATTTAACTCAAGTAATAAAATAATATCAGCTGTTCGTGACAGGTCAGCAGATGTATAGATCTTATACAGTATCAGCAGCTCGCCAGTGGAACCGACTACAATCATTAGTTTCAAAAAATTTGCTTACCAAACACATTCACAAAAAGCACGACGAATCTACATAACATTACAGAGTCCGTATATTATTTGTACATTTATATATATATATATATATATATATATACTTACATACATACATATATACATAACTATACTATATACAATATCTACTTATACACGCTGTAGGGAGCTGTTTAAGTAATGTGAGTATACCAATCTTTTGAAAATTATTCTGTTGGATGCTTGCCTTACATACATACATTTATATATATATATATATAATTATTTATTTATTATATAGTAAGTATAATTATATGTTATTTATGTATATATCGGTAGATAATTACCATAGCTTTAATATTTATATACATATATATATTTATTTTAGTTATAAGTCGTTTTCTCAATAAAACTCATTGTCAAACATTAGTGGTCATGCACCCACAATCCCTGCTCACATCTCCTATAGGTTAGCTGTTAGATAATATTTTTAGACATTAAGCTCGCCTATGTACTGTAAAATGTTTTATTTTCTGTGCAATAAAGAATTTATCTATCTATCTAGTCCACTGCACGTGGACTGCACTATGGCGAGACTATCAACGTCCCAGTATAGATGTTTAATTTTTTTTAATTGTTTTCTTTATTTCTTTATTTTATTTTATATACTTAGTTCTTAGTTTTACAGTTAATATTAGTATTAATAATTGGATTATATTTAACTTTGTAAAATCGATCTAGAAAATAAACGATATTATATTATTATACCTGCTTTTAAAACAAGTCCTAGGTGTTATCCGTGAAGCAGTAAGTCTTTCTATTGCAAGAGCCAGAAAGGGACTGACTACAAATAAAACTTTGACCACATTTGTAAAGGAAGGGCAAAGCACGAAAACTAAATGCAAGCCCACCTCGATCCTTGGCGCCGCATCAGACTGGAAAATTCTCATGGATACATTTGAACACCATTATAGGATCCCAGATGAACTAGCTGTATCAGCCTATAGGCCAGACATCTTATCTTATCCTTATTGAACTTACCGTTCCGTGGGAATCAAATATTCCAAAAGACCACAGCATGAAGTCGAATAAATATTATGATCTCACAGAAGAAATTATCAGGAACGGGTTCAAGACTCAGCTTTACGCAGTGGAAGTTGGTGCAAGAGGAGTTCCAGCAAAATCTTTGCATCACTTACTGAAAGAATTGGGCCTGAGCAGGTCTGCCGTCAATACATTTATGGAACGAGCTTCCAAGACGGCATTAACGGAATCATACAGTTTTTGGTTGGGTAGGGAGAGAAGTAGAATGGTGGATGGTGAGCGTATTATCGCGCAATAGAAAAAAAAAGGAGGCCTTGTGCCCACCTGATAATAAGTGAAGCGCGAGGTGTTGTGTGTTGAGTATGTTAGCAACTGGAATCGGACACTCATAACTGACATCAGTCTTTAACACTATGCCGGTTTGACTGTACGTACATGACGGCAATTTGAGTCTGATCCCGAAACGTGTGGGTACACTTTACTGGGTTTATTGGCACGAACGGTGGATATTTGCCATTGCAAATGCCATTTTTTACTTGTAATGAGAACTAATATTGTAAGCTTTCCATTGTGATATAAAAACTTACTTGCGAAATCACGACCAGTAATCTAAACCTTCCTTTAAATCCTCGCCAAGCCGTCTGACTAGCGTGGCGAGTGTAGGCCAAATTCTCCAGTTCTGGAAGGCCCATATCCAGCAGTGGAGCTCTAGGACGCTGTGTTAAGGGCTGTAATGAATGAAAAAAAAAATAAAAAAATCTAAACCTTTACCTTCGCGTCTATATCTATCTGGTCCTAACCGCTAGACCACGGAGGCACAGATGATAAATTGAAAGTATAGTTTGTGAATAAGTTTTGAGCCGATGTGTAAACCACGCTAAACCTATCCGGCGTGGAGTAAGTCTATTCATGCAAGAACTAACTTTCATGAACCAGTGTTAGTATAGTCGGTACCAAAGACAGATATGCTTGGCAGGTTCAATAAAACATCCAATTCAAAAACGCAAAAAAATATAAAACTAATAAAAATATTTAATACAAAAAGTTAAAGCACAGGCGAGTTTTAACATAAGTACCTCTCGCTCGCACAACCGAATATTTTAAACGATTTTTAAAGTCTGAGTAGTCTATCTATCAACTTATAAAATTACAGACATTGCGGAGATATATTACAGAAATGATCAGGAACACTTTCAGAATCGGGCCTAAGCAGGTCTGCCGTCAATACATTTATGGAACGAGCTTCCAAGACGGCATTAACGGAATCATACAGTATTTGGTTGGGTAGGTAGAGAAGTAGACTGGTGGATGGTGAGCGTATTAACGCGCAATGAAAAAAAAGGAGGCGTCCTTTTCTTAAACCAGACTATTGTCGGTCGCAAGCCCGAGACACCATTCTTCTCATCTCTTACCCACACACGATGGACCCGGCACCCGCACGGTGAATCCATGGAATGCTTAGAAATTTGTCTTCTTTCTTCATACTAATAATATTTCAGTTGATTAGGATTCGTTTTGCATTTAAAGGACGTAAGAGAGAAGATGTTTTTTGAATATATTTAGAGACGGTGCCAGTCTGATAAACAATGGTAGCCTGTTCCATTGACGAGCTGCTGACACGGTGAGGGAATCCGAATATCTGCTAAAAGAGTGAAGAGGTATAGAAAGTTGGTTGTTCTGTGGCATTAGTGTTAAAAGATTATTTTTGGATACTTTTGTACATAATGAGTTGTGACTCGTATGTGATAGATGTATCGTTGGCCCTAAATTAAAAAAAGACAATAACTGATCGAGTTAGTCCTTCAATATTACGTCTTTGATCAGTACCATATCACGCCTAATATTTCTGTTCGAAATTAACTCCTAATACAATCACTTAAAGACTATGGACTAAAAAGTCAATGCGTCGCCGCCCGTAGTTAATGAAATGAAGCTTAGTAATTGAGTATTCAATAGCGTTAACAAATATTAATGATGTATTGGATAGCTCGCTACTAGTATGATTTATCATTAGTTTCAAAACTTAACGGCTTCCAAATTCAATTAAAATACAAGAATGTATTGCGAATTTATTGAATAGCGATTTCGCTTTGATTTACATTTTGTAAAATTCTAACCATTGACTACCAACTAACTTATAGAGAAGATCCAACCAAAAAAAGTGGTGCAAATTAATGACAGCGCGTTAAAACATTATGACGTCAAACCAAAATACTTTATTGCACGCAGGGCAGGATTAAGATACATATGAAATAACTCAACTGTCTCCATGGTCTAGCGGTTAAGTCCATGGATTTAGATTCGGAGGTACCAGGTTCGATTCCTGGTCGGGACACAAAAATATTTATTAATGTAAATACATTTAATTAACATTTTTTATTTATAGTTTAGCTTATTTTTAATTTTATTATTTGGGTAGCTTTTAATTTATATTTAATTTATGTTAATAAACTTCGAATAAAATATCTTTATTCTCATTAATATTTAATTCATTTTTGATATTTCTCGAGTTTGGTACGCTGGAGACATCGACGACCTTGCCACTTGTCATGATTGGTATATTGTAAAGTTGGCTAAATGTGAATTCGCTTATTTACAAGCGTGGTTTCTGACCACCCCGAAAGGGAAAACGGTCGAGATGATACTTTTTTTATGAAATAACTCAAATTACAAAAAAAAACCTAATTACGCATTTATAGCACTTAAAAACACATACATATTTATTATAAAAACAATACACATACATACCATACATTAAATACATACATAAACATACACTATAAATAAATAGATATGCAAAATTCCAAACAACTTTGTTACGTTACGAACCCATACGCTTGTCACTTTATCGACAAATAAAAAGTCAATAATAGGAGAGTTCTCGCGCCATTTTGCGTGGACATGTAAGAAATGTGAATAATTATGGAAAACCATAAATTGGACTTTAAATATGGGGCACAAGTTGCAGTTTATTTTTTGCGGTTTTCCCGCGCTGACAACTCCCATATTTTACCCGACGTGTTTGAGCTATGGTGCCGCGAAGCATCAAATTCTGCAGCATCTGAAATTTGATGATGACATCATTAACTCAATAAATAGAAAGATATATTACGTCAGACTTCGCTGTATGGGCTAGACCCTTTGCCTTCCCTATCATCTTATTCATTATCCATCGGGAAAAAATATTCAAAAAAACAATAATAATAATAGGAACAACACAAATGAAAATCAGCGCTGCAGCCTCGGCTGTAGCATATGCTGAGCTGACCACCTATTTATCGCCACACCTGTTTGTATGTTTCGGTATATAGAATAGGCTTACATTTAAATGTATTCCTTGCATATTTTATTATTTGCGAACACATAGAGAGGACATACATCATACATCATTTATTGTTGTAACATTATAACACGGAAGAGCACCGATATCCCGCACTACAGGGCAACCTCGTGTAGGTATCACAAACACATCACCCTATGTTGTTCACCTATTGTACATCTGTATACTTTTGTGACAATAAATGATTTTATTATTATTATTATTATTTTTTTGTAACCATTGTAATTGTTGCGATAAATAAAGTATTTTCTTTCTTTCTCTTTTAAATGGTTCCCTTGCAAAACACGAGTATTCCAGTGTATTTTAAAAACAATGAAATATTTTACGCATTATTGAATAAAGATTAATTTCGCTATTAGAGAATAATCTAAACAAAATGGAGATGTCACGTCCGCTCAGCTATTATGCCTAATTGATGGCCCAACTTCGGTTAAACTTAAGCCATTATACCTACTTACAAAGAGGGTTTGACATGAACTTGAAAGATATAATGCGGCCAGCTATAAATTCCATTACCATCTATAACCACAGAGATAAGAATCGACTACAATCGTTATCTGATTTTTTAAGGTCCTGCAGTATAATATTGTGCAATGTTAACGTAAGGCTTGGCTATAAACTAGCACTAATACTGACAGTAAATAAAAAAAAAAAAACTTTTTGAGTGAGTAAAGTATCTACTACCGTAACACGTAATCATGTTTAGCAAAATTTACTATAGGCCCATCAGTGACAAGCTCGTCGATGTCTCTAACGTACCAAACTCGAGAAATATCACGAATAAATATTAATATACATAATTAATAATAATAATAATATGTGTAGGAGTAATTATAACATTATATTATTATATCTGTTTAACTGAAAATTAAGGATTTAGTTTTTATTTTTATTCAAATTTTATGCAATAAATTTTACATTTTTAAATATGTATTTTTTATTTATATATTTTTTTATTTTTATTTTGTATCACTTGCCACAGTTTTTAATATTATATGTCGAATCCTGTTAGGGGCCTAAAATAGTTAATTTGTAAGTACTTAATTTATTAAAGTTGAAACGCTGTTGGATTCTCAATAAATAAACAAATAAAAATAAATAAATTATTTATTGTGTCTCAACCAGGAATCGAACCCGGTACCTCCGAGTTAAAATCCACGGACTTAACCGCTACAGGAGGCAGTTTTTGACAGATTTTTATAGTATATGTATAAAGAATTGTAGGTCGACTTAGTCATCATACTTGTAATAATTATTCATTCGAAACAAATGGATTACAGGATTAAAAAAGTTTTTTCACACTTCGCCAAAAGAACACACAGGCTTGTTTATTATACAAAAAGGTATCATCACAACCGTATCGCTTCCGAAATGGTCAGAAGCCAGACTTTTACAGAAGTGGCCAACACTTACCCAAATTTACTATAGACCCATCATGACAAGTTGTAAACAAGGTCGTTGATGATGCACATCAAACTCGAGAAATATCATATAAATTACTGTCCCAGGAATCGAACCAGGTACCTCCGCGTCTAAATCCCCGAACTTAACCGCTGAACCATAGATGCTGAGTCGTTTTTTAAATTGGAATATGTTAGTGAGGGTATAAAATAGGTGTTTAAAAAGCTACCCTTATGGTTTTAGAAGGAACTTTTAAAATGACATTTCTATCTTATTTTAAGTTATGTGACCTACAACGACATTTGCCTCCAAAGACCTTTTTAAATCAGCCGGGTTAAGATTTGCAGAGTTTTTTTATTATCGCGGATTTACTGCCGCACGAACCAGGATGAAGTTTTAAAATGTTTTATCGCAAAGAAATCATATAAAACAATCATAAAGTGCAGGAAAGTTAATCTTTTTAATAATACCTAAAAGTTATATATTTCTCTTAAATAACGATAACATCGGCTCATAATTCTGCGGATGTCGGAACTTTTCTTCTTTTAGATGAATTAAATTCTTCTAACTATTTTTTAAGGTAAGGAAAACCTTGATCAGCAATAAAATCTTGCAATTCTAAAAATATTCAAATTTTCCTTACAAGATAAACCTTCAAGAATGGGGTGTACAAATTAGTTTTTATGTTTATCTAAACTAAACCTAATGCGATGGTGGCTCGGTTGTAAGAACGCGTTCCTTAAATCCTATAAAGGTCGGTTCAAACCCACCCGGCATGTACCAATAAGAAATACACTTTTCTTACGTACATTTATCATACATTTACAACACCACCGTTCCCGTGTCTCGGAGAACACGTTAAGCTGTCGGTCCCGGTTTCACTAATGCCTACTTGTGGAATCGTTAATAAATTGTCATAAAAAAATTACATCATATCCTCGCCAAGCCGTCTGGCCAGCGTGGCGAGTGTAGGCAAATTCTTCACATATATGTTCTGGAAGGCCCATCTTCAGCAGTGGAGGTCTAGGACGCTGTGCTTTAGGGGCTGTAATGAAAACTTAATAAAAAAATTACTATAAGTAAAAACTGCCTCCGTGGTCTGATGTCAATCATCATCATCATCATCAGCCTGTGTCTCTCCACTGCTGGATATAGGCCTCCCCCAAGGCTCGACACTGCACGCGGTCTTTTGCAATCCTCATCCAACCCCCACCAGCGACCCTCCTTAGGTCATCCGTCCATCTGGCGGGGGGTCGTCCCACTCTGCGTCGTCCCGTACGTGGTCTCCACTCCAGAACCCGTTTGCCCCATCGGTCGTCGGTTCTGCGGCAGATGTGTCCGGCCCATTGCCACTTCAGCTTGCTAATTTTGAATGCTATGTCAGTAACTTTGGTTCTCTGACGAATTTCAACGTTTCGAATTCTATCCATCAGAGAAATACCAAGCAGCTCTCTCCATAGCTCGCTGAGCGACCTTGAATTTGTGAACCAGACCCACTGTCAGTGTCCACGTCTCTGCTCCGTACGACATTACGGGGAGGACGCACTGGTTGAAGACTTTTGTCTTCAAACACTGTGGTATGGACGATGAGAAGATATGTCGAAGTTTCCCGAATGCCGCCCATCCTAGCTGAATGCGTCTGTCGGCTTCTTTGCTGAAGTTAGCAGCGCCTAGCTGAATAGTCTGTCCAAGGTAGACGTATTCCTGCACAACTTCGAGAGTAGCATTTCCCACACAGATTGGCCTCTGCTTGACTGCTCTGATGTTAATGTTTAATGACAAATAATTAACGATTCCGGAAGTTAGTATTAGTGGAACCGGGACCGACGCTCTCCGAGGTACAGGAACAGTGGTGTTGTAAATCTATGACAAATGTACGTAAGTGTATTTCTCATTGGTAAATGCCGGGTGGGTTTGAACCGACCTTTGTAGGATTTAAGGTAAGCGATCTTACAACCGAGCCACCACCGCGCCTTGAATGTCAATTTAGAAGGAATATTTGGTCAATACTATGAGAAATATGATTTAATCTAATGTAATTTAAAATTTTAATTTTATATGTACCGTCTAGCAGAATATTGAGCTTGCCACTTGTCATGATGGGCTTATAGTTAAATTAGCTAAAAACTGAAGTCATTACAAAACCTTTTTCTCTCTCATTTCTAACCACCTTACAAGTGATACGGTCGTGATAACAGTTTTTTTTTATATCTTAATAATAATAGAAAGGAAGAAAAATATTTTATTTGTTACATTAACAAAAATATTTATTTAAAACTTTATTGCACAAAGTACAAAGGCGGACTTAATGCCCGTAGACATTTTCTGACAGCCAAACCTTGGGGACAAATTTGAACTATTATAGGCGCAAAGAAATAATATTAAAAAATTAGGAAGAAAAATTACCAACTTGATCATACACTTACACATTATACTGTTATATATATACTATAATATCAATATACTAATACATACATAAACATACATATATACACTTACTAATATTGTCAGGAGCTTTTCAGGCAGTGTAGATCATCATCATCACGACCGTATGCCTTTCGGGGTGGTCAGAAACCACGCTTATAAATAAGCGGATTCACATTTAGCCAACTTTACTATAGGCCAATCATGACAAGTGGCAAGCTCGTCGATGTCTCCAGCGTACCAAACTCGAGAAATATCACAAATAAATTAAATATTAATTAAATGTATTTATTTACATTAATACATATTTTTGTGTCCCGACCAGGAATCGAACCCGGTACCTCCGAGTCTAGGTCCACGGACTTAACCGCTAGACCACGGAGGCAGTTAAGTAGTAGTAGTAGTGTGCATATACATGTTTTTTAAACAAAATACTAGACTTAAAATTAAAAGTGTGTGGTGACAAATAGGGAATCAGCTTGCTTAGCCTTAAGCTGTGACGCTTTAAGAGTCACAGCGATGATTTTCAGCTAATCCCTTAATTTACGAGTATAAATGTGTCGAGGCTCTGGTACAGAAGTACAATAATAAATAATAATTTCATTTATTATATAGTAATTAAGTCCCAATAAATAATACTATTTTAATGTGTGTTTTTAGTTTATTCTAATTATTATGTTGTTATATGTGTATGTATGTATTATGTATATATGAGTATATGTAGGTTTATATATGA
This sequence comes from Tinea semifulvella, assembly GCA_910589645.1. Taxonomy (NCBI): domain Eukaryota; kingdom Metazoa; phylum Arthropoda; class Insecta; order Lepidoptera; family Tineidae; genus Tinea; species Tinea semifulvella. The sequence continues at coordinate 7,747,850 of OU342604.1, forward strand.
TGTATATTAAGTAGTATATGTATTTGATATTAGGTTAAGTATTAGCTATAGCAAAACTGTCTCTTTTAACTCTTATTTTTGCACCGTCTCATATTTCTATTTGATATCTCCTTTGTCCCCAAGGTTGACTGTCAGAGAATGCCTAACGGCATTAAGCTTCGCCTTTTGTGCAATAAAGTTTTTAAATATATAAAAAAAAAAAATATTACACAAATAATAAAAAATCATAATAAATGCATATTCATGTATGACAATGAAATGTATCAAATTGATAGGTTCAAATGTTATCAAGAATCTAATCTGCTTTGACCTTTGTTGAAAACTCCGATCAGTATCCCAAATCAAGTTATGATTTTAAAAGATCCTATGAGAAAAGAACAGACTTTTACAGGAAATAACCTAATAGACAGGGAGCCCACTGTCAGTATCCCTATATAAAAAATATAACTGTTTTTTTTTAAATTTTAGTTATGTAAATATTTATCTGTAAAATTTTGTTAGTCTTATTCTGAAAGAGCAATATAAAAAAAAGTAATATAAACAAAATAAATAACAAAATAAGACAGAAGAAGTCAAATGGTAGACGAATTAATTAGTCTGTGACAGTGCATTGTCGGTTGTGGTCGTCTTCGACCATCGATATGTACATATATAGATAGGCCCTCACTGATATAAAACATTTCTGCTAAACCTATTGAAGACATGTAGCTCCACCAACAGTCGCGTCATGCAAGCTTCAAGAGCGTATATTAATATTTATATCGAGTGAAACTAGTATTTTTGTATGCATTGTGATAGAACTTCCGATAAATATATAATTTGTTTAATATTTGGCCCCTAAAATGGGAAGGTACACGTGGCACGTTCACGGTAGAGTGGGTTTCGTATTGAATAAGCCTATCTACATATATAAAGCGTGTCTCAGAATATTTTTCGTTTTTCATATTTAAATAAAAGACATATATTATTATTTTACATCGAATAAATTATTATTATTATTTGTAAAAATTAACCGTTTGCAAACGGATGCAATTGTAACTTAACTTTTTCTGGTAAAACGATTCCACTTCAGATGTTATAAATGACGTATTTGCTGCTCTTCACGAATTATTAACAGAGTGATAAGTTGCCGAGGAGACATTAACTGGGCACCACGGAGACCAGACCTATTTCTTTCCTGTGGGGCATCTTAAAGTGTCTACAACCCTTAACCACTCAATTTTGATGCTACCAAAAATCACAGATGAAATTAAAGATATTCCTAGGTCGATGCTCCAGCGTGTGATTAGGAATTGTAGTTGTAGGTTAAACGAAAGTTTTAAAGTAAAAAAAAGGTAGAGAAGAAGTTTTGTTTTTAACAAATTCATTTCATTCAACATTACAGCCCCTAGAACACAGCGTCCTAGACCTCCACTGCTGGAGATGGGCCTTCTATAATCTAGAGAATTTGGCCTACACTCACCGCGCTGGCCAGACGTCTTGGCGAGGATATGATGTCAATTTTTAATGACAATTTATTAACGATTCCAAAAGTTGGTATTAGTGGAACCGGGAACGACGGCTTAACGTGCTCTCCGAGGCACGGGAACGGTGGTGTTGTAAATCTATGGCAAATGTACGTAAGAAAAGTGAATTTCTCATTGGTACATGCCGGGTGGGTTTGTAGAATTTAAGGAACGCGTTCTTACACCCGAGCCACCACCGCGCCACATTAACATATAATATCTGATCTTTTATCTAATATCAAATAAAACTAATTGGAATTAATACTGATATATTTAATTTAAATATCAAAAACAAAAAATATTCTGAGACACCCTTTACATCAATGTCTTCGACGCACACTTTTAAATTAATGTTCCTTTACTGACAACCTGCATTTCTAGCCCGCATGCTACGGAAGTGTAAAACACGTTCTTCTTGCACAAGAGAAGAATAACAAAACGATTGGCGCATCAAATAATTTAACAATAAATAAATAAATAAAATAAATAAATATTTCCAGACCGATCACATAGCGCCATCTAATTTCCGTGGTAAGCTAAGAGGCTTGTGTTACGGAAACTAGATGGTTGACAAACTACATATTATACTTTTAATTTTTGTAATTATATACATATTATACATATTGTTCGGAACAAGCATTTTTAGCCAGAAAAACCTGGCAACACTTTTTTTCGTCTGGTCTCTCTCTCTCTTGTCATTTCTCGACCGACGTATCTCTTTTGATAAAATTGGAAAAAATAAAGATTACTGTATAAAATACAAAGTTGTTTTCTTGTGTCGAACCTACAAGAGCTCTCCCTGACACATATAAACACCCAGACCGAGACAAATTATACAATGTACAACTTGCCCCCGGTGGGAATCGAACACACGACCTCCCAAGTTCACGGCAACGTTTGTTACCACTAGACCACGGAGGCGGTCATATGTAACATATGAGTCATAAGTAGCATATGAGTCATAAGTAGCATGTAGGAAAACTGTCTTCGGTCTCCTGGTCTATATATTTTAGGTAGCAAATACGATTCACGATGGAGCAACCCTTTTACCCTAATAATATCGATATTCGCTTTTGTCGACATATTCGCCATTTTACTTCATTTTTCAGAGGTCAATTTTGAATTCTAAAAAATGCCTAGATTTTCCTAGTTACTTATTTATTTATTTAGTACACACAGCAGTACATATATTATCACACACATAACATAGTATAATTATAGCTTATCTAATATATGTACCAATTAGGTGTCACAGCATTCACCAATACAAAAAGAAGAAGAAGTTAAAAACTTATTACTGTTAAAACAATTAAAAACTTACTACTGTTAAAACAAAAAAAAAAAAAAAATTAACAAAAACTATAAAATTTTAAAATTTACAAAATAAAAATATGACTTCTAAAATAAATTTATACATTTTTCTCTACTCCATAGTTACTTTTGAAAATTGCACATTTTTAGTAAATATTTTAGTTATATACTTTATCTCTATACAACGTTTTTGTCGTCAAACCTGTAGTACTGTCGAGCTCTACAGAAATATCATATCACATAACCATCGTTGAGTTCCGAAGAGCCGTCGTACTTGTGAGATCCCAGAGATGGTCAGTAGCTTGCCTCAATATTTCGGTTCAATATTTAGCCAAATGAGAATTTCCATTTGTCTTAGAGAAATCGGCCCAATAAAATGTTCTCGTGCCATAATGATATCTTTTTTATTTAATAGTTATTTTCATAATCAGTAATTAATTTTATTTATTTTACCCTAGCATAACGACAATTGACAAAAACTTTTTTTACGTTCATAATTATAAAGAATCTATCCCGCCGATAAAAAAGAAGAATTATTTACACTTTGAAATCCAATGTTTTATCTATAATAAAGTACCTTATCATAATAAAGAACCTAATCGTATAAATAGTGCCTTGTTACTATTTAATAATAATAATAATAAATAAATATTTCATGACAGGTCACACAGCGCCATCTAATTTCCGTGGTAAGCTACGAGGCTTGTGTTACGGAAACTAGATGGTTGATAAACAACATATTATACTTTTTTTTTTTTGTAAATATATACATAAAATACATATAAACACCCAGACCGAGACAAATTATACAATGTACAACTTGCCCCCGGTGGAAATCGAACCCACGACCTCCCGAGTTCACGGCAACGTTTGTTACCACTAGACAGACACGGAGACGGTTTTCATACATAATTTTAACCAATTGACTAATTAAATTATATTTTAATGCTGGGGTTTTATTGGGCCCATTTCACTAAGAAAAATGAGCATTCTCATTTAAATTATACTATTACTACTTGTCATATAATATATAGATGTTAAGAGGGTAAGCGTTAAGATTTTGCACCCCTCTCACTCGCACAATCCGGTATTTTATAAGATAAGTGTAACCTCTCATTCCGAACCGCGTTTAGAGCGCTTAGAACGAATAGGACACTGACCGTCGTCGTTCCGAATCAAATATCGCGATTTGGATGCTCAGAGCGCGATATCAATTCGGAACGGTCTAAATCACATTTTCATTCATAAAATGTTAGTTTTTTTTTTAAATGCATGAAAGGTAAATTGCGGTTTCCACATCTTTGATGAATATCTTTTATGAATACTAACAAATATACATCTCTCGGTTTATTCATCTTTATATGTGTAAAGTTTAATATTACTAACTTATTTTGGTAATTTAAAATAACTTGCTGTGTTACAGACATTTTTTTTTCACTTCCTACTTAAATATTAATTATAGATTTGTTTAAGAAGTAATATAGAAACAGTATAAACGAGTTACAATATAACAAATATACATCTCTCGGTTTATTCATCTTTATTTGTGTAAAGTTTAATATAACTAACTTATTTTGGTAATTTAAAATAACTTGCCGTGTTACAGACATTTTTTTTTCACTTCCTACTTAAATATTAATTATAGATTTGTTTAAGAAGTAATATAGAAACAGTATAAACGAGTTACAATATAACAAATATACATCTCTCGGTTTATTCATCTTTATATGTGTAAAGTTTAATATTATTAACTTATTTTGATCTTTTAAAATAACTTGCTGTGTTACAGACATTTTTTTTAAATTCCTACTTTAATATTAATTATAGATTTGTTTTAGAAGTAACATACAAACAGTATAAACGAATTACAATATTAAATAATTTAAATGAAAACCTAATATTAAATAAACTTGAAAATGGCGCGCGACATAATGACAAATAACTGACAGCGCTCAGAGCGATCTACCTCGATATCGTGAGCAGTCTAAGCGCGAGAAATGATGTCGTTTGTGACGTCACACAGCTTTGGCAAAACAGTTTAAGCGCGTATCGGAACGATAGGTAAATATACTTATACATAAGATTCAAAAGTAAAATTAAAGATATCTTAATTAAAAAGAGTTACTATGACCTTAAGGAGGCATTGCTGGATACCATAGCATAGAAAAGCTATATAGTATACTTAGTCATAAATAAAATTAGATCATAAGCTGACACGGCCCTTTTACAGCCACGATTTTAAATTATTTTAATTTTATTTTTAGTACTAATATTATTATTTATTCAGTATGTTAATTGACACAGCTTCCTTACAGCCACGAATTAAGTTCTTATTATTATTATAAATAATATTATGACATTTATATTATTATGAATTTAATTTTAATTTGACTCGGCCACTGTACAGCCACGAAATTAATTTAATTTAATTTAAGTTAATTTGATTTTATTATAATTAGACATTATATTATAATTATTTTAGATTATAAGTTGACACGGCCTCTATACAGCCACGAAATTGTTATTGTATTTTTTTTTTTTTTTTATTAGGTTTACTAGTTTGTTTAATAAGTTAACACGGCCTTTATAAAGCCACAAATTTAGGTTAAGCTGCAGTACTTGTTTATGGCACCAATGTCACTTACTTATTTCGGTCCATCCATAATTTAATCCATAATTTAATTTTTATTTAATTTAAATAATATTGTATTTTATTTGTAAAAACTGACAATATCCGAGTGTTACCTGTGAACCAAATGGAAATAAATAATTTGAATTTGAATTTGAATTTATTAGTTCTGAGTTCTTTGCGCCATTTTGCACGGATATGTCAAGTCCAAGTTTTTCGTTTTGTAAATTAGTTTACTGTGGATATTGTTAGTCAAAAGTGATGTTATTTGTTTAATAATGTGCTACGTTGTGAATAATTATAGAAAACGATAAATTTGACTCTATACAAGCAGAAGTTGCACTTTATTTTTTGCGGTTTTCCCGCGCTATGAACTCCCGTATATACACGCGATATTGACGTGAATTACTCCATGAATAGCATCAAATTCTGCAACACTTGGAATTTGATGATCCCAACTTTGTTATGAACTCTGTTATGAACATATATAATGTAAATAAATTACGTGTTTAGGACTGATGTATTCTGTACAATGTCCTTTAAATACACTTAAAAAAAGGATATTCGTTCTTTTGAGAAATATATGTAATTATTAATAGGTATATCTAACTGACCATCAGACAAGCTCCTTCAATTCACATCTTTAAAAAACAATTTATTACTTTCTTTTTAAACAAGCAGAACAGAATATTTTAATTTTAAAAAAATCTTCTTAATAATATATTATCTTCATATATATCTACTATATGTTAATAAGTATTTAAGTAGTCTATGTATACATACTATTTATGTAGTATATTCAAATTTAAAATAAGGTTAAAATTGCACCCCACATATTATACTGTCTCACTCTCCCAAAGGTTAGCTGGTAGAAAAAGCCGAAATGGCTTTAAGTTCGCCTTTGTAAATACTTTTAAGTTAAGTGAAATATACCATAGATTCACCGTGCGGATGCCGGGTCCATCGTGTGTGGGTGATAAGAAGAATGGAGTCTCAGGCTTGCGACCGACAATAGGCTGGTTTAAAAAAAAGAAGGCCTCCTTTTTTTATTTTATTGGGCGATAATACGCTCACCATCCACCATTCTACTCCTCTCCCTCCCCAACCAAATACTGTATGATTCCGTTAATGCCGTCTTGGAAGCTCGTTCCATAAATGTATTGACGGCAGACCTGCTTAGGCCCAATTCTTTCAGTAAGTGATGCAAAGATTTTGTTGGCACTCCTATTGCGTAAAGCTGAGTCTTAAACCCGTTCCTGATCATTTCTTCTGTGAGATCATAATATTTTTCTAAAATGTCCGTAATTTTATTTCCTAGAAAGAACCACTTAAAAATCTTTGATAATATTGGATTGTGCGACGCGTTAAATCCTCTTAACTTACTATTCAAAACATCTCAATTTATGAGTAATTCTACGTCGCAAATGCGAAAAATCTCACAAATTAATTCCTCCAAAAAGGATTCTATGGAATTTTCATAAACTTGATTTAAAGTGGCGAAATCTCTAGTGTAAAGTGTAAAGACATTCGCGGGGTAAAACAAATTCCCTACTTTTACCAAATTCAGTTTAATCCTAAACTCCAAGCATTAATCTTTTGCCCAAGTCAGATTTCTGCCTGCTGGCAAAACACTGAAAAACGTTGTGATGGTTGGACCAGAGCTACCCTTTAAATTTGGAAATTTTATCTACAAAATCATCATCATTACAGTATTCTAGGACACAGGGTCCAACCTTCACTGCTGGAAATAACCTTCCAGAACATTTTTCAATGGGGAATTTGGCATACACTCACCATGCTGGCCAGACGGGTTAGCGAGGGTATGATGTCAAAAGTAACAAAGTAAAGTATCATCACGACCGTTTCCCTTTCGGGGTGGTCAGAAACCACGCTTATAAATAAGCGGATTCACATTTAGCCAATTTTACTATAGGCCAATCATGACAAGTGGCAAGCTCGTCGATGTCTCTAGCGTACCAAACTCAAGAAATATCACAAATAAATTAATTAAATGTATTTATTTATATTAATAAATATTTTTGTGTCCCGACCAGGAATCGAACCCGGTACATCCGAGTCTAAATTCACGGACTTAATCTTAAACTAATCCGCTAGACCACGGAGGCAGTCTGTAGGAGGTATGATGTCAAATTTCACAGGTATTAGTGATAACCGACATTAGCTTAAAAATGGGAGAAGAAAAGCATTCCATAGATTTACCGTGCAGGTGCCGGGTACAATTCGTGGTTCGTGAATCGTGCGTACTTCCGTCATAGCTCGAGATCTGTAAATACCTACTATTGAGGAGTTTGTCGTCAGCCTGACTATAGATGTTCTATCGGGCCGACAACGAACACTTCAAGCATCTTCAGATTATTGCTCTGAAGCTCTGATAGCTTAAGTAGTCAACCCTATACCCCCTGGGATGACTTATCGATTCACTCTTTAAAAAAAAAAAACCACTGTGTTTATGTATAATGGTACCAAATTAATAATACATTTATTTGTACCACTAGGTATAGAAACGTTTAAGCAAAGTATAAACAAGAATATCCCAATATTGATCTCAACCTGGCAGTCTCAGCTTCTACTAAAATGTCTGTTTAATTATATTAACAAAACAACCAAAATATTAAATGAGTGTTGAGGACAATGCCATCTATCGATATTATTGGTAATCATTACCGATTAATTGCAGACTAGTTGCCCACTAATTGCACAACTTTATGGTAAACTCACTAGATGGCGCTGAACCGGGAGAGGCCACTGCAGTCGACCCAACTGACACATTTAAATATTTAATGTTAATTTTAAGACGAGACATTTTTTGAATCGCGGAACGAGACGCATTATTTTACCCGATTAAACATATTTTATGGAAAGAAGTCGAAGTCGTTATTATTTGAGACCTATCTGCCAATCTGCACAGCATCACAACGCTAACAATGAGAATACCAATTTTTCTTAGAAAAATAGAAAACATTTATTGTTCACGTGCCATAATGATTTCTTTTTTATTTTAATAACTATCATATATTGTGTTTTTATAATTAATTTTATTTATTTTACCGTAGCATAACGACAAATGAAAAATAACTTTTTTTACCTAAAAATTACTAAGTTTGATCCCGCCGATTTGAAATCCAATGTTTTATCTATAATAAAATACCTGGTCATAATAAAGAACCTAATCGTAAAAATAGTGCTTTGTAACTATTTCATACATGAATTTTAACCAATTGACTAATGCTGGACTAAAAGAGATGTTGTAATTAAATTAAAAAAAAAACATTGCAACATCATAATTATTCTGCCGACAAAACGAAACCCTAAAACGAAATATGGTCCTACTAATACACCGTCCGCGTTTACGGCCCAAAATTCAAACAATTTCTAAATAACAACAAATTGGCTGTTCGGTTTCTCTCGAATAAATTATTCAGTACGTTCGCATTATTGAATTACGTAAAGCGTTTGTTTTCTCACTAACACTATCTTAATTTAAGAATGAATTACAAGAGAGTAGATAAAATTCTTAGTAATAAAATTCCCTCTAAGACTTTAACTGTATATTTTAGCAATAGGTATTATAATATTAATATAATATAACAGCTAACATTTGTTACAAGGTAACAAAAAAAAAAAAAAAAAAAAAAAAAACAAAGATTGGATATACTATAAGCTATATATTAAATGAGAATGCTATTTTTTCTTAGAGAAATGGGCCCAATATATGTTCTCGTGACATAATGATTTCTTTTTTATTTGATAGTTAATATATTGTGTATTCATAATCTGTAATTAATCTTATTTATTTTACCCTAGCATAACGATAATTGAGAAAGCCTTTTTTTATCTTAATAATTACATAGTTTTGATCCCGCCAATCTGAAATCCAGTGTTTTATCTAATATCTAAAGTGATCATAATAAAGAACCTAATCGTATAAATCCTGGTGTGTCTGATTTCCTTGAATAAAATTTTGTATAACTAAAAAGAGACCAGTCTGATTTATTTATTAAAAACTAGCTGACCCGGCGAACTTCGTACCGCCTAACAGTCATTGAATGGTCATGGTCAAGCTTGATATAAATTTCTGAACGCACCCATATATGTATATTTGACAACCAACGTTGTTTGACAGGTACGAAACCCACAAACTTTTTGTATAGGAAAATGTTTTTACTTTTATTTTATTTTTTTCTTCTATTTTCCAATTTTATTTATAGTTATTCTGCTATTCGGGACGGAGAGAAATCCAACAAATCAAAAACCGTGAAAATCTCTCCAGCCGTTCTCGAGTTATAAGTGTTCTAACAAACCCGACATTGTTTTATATATTAAGATTTACTTGTTATGCAATCTAATATGTCAGAAACCTTCTTCGATGTTCACACAACATATTCCCAAAGTTTAATCCCGATCGGACCAGTAGTTTTGCAATGCATAGGGAACACCTTTATATATTTATCACTAAACATTATTCATACAAAACCACCAGTTTACACCAGTTCCAAGTAGAAAGAGCTTAAATAAACTAACTAAAAATAGAACAGCTTAAAAACTAAAAGACAAGATAATAATTAAATTTAATAAAGGGAACTTTACCAGACAGGTCACACAACGCCATCTAGTTTCCGTGGTAAGCTACGAGGCTTGTGTTACGGAAACTAGATGGTTGATAAACTACTCGTACATATTACATTATTTTCTTTGTAAATATCGGTCTATGTATATTATATATAGAAACACCCAGACCGAGACAAATTATACAATGTACAACTTGCCCCCGGTGGGAATCGAACCCACAACCTCCCGAGTTCACGGCAACGTTTGTTACCACTAGACCACGGAGGCGGTCAAAATATCTAAATGTAAATTATGATTACACCTCCTCCTTGCGTCGTGTTTCCTTATTGATGAGGGTCGTGACCTCCCGATGAATTGGTGTGCGTCTTGATGATAGCACGCCACCCGTTCCTGTCTTCGGCGGCATGCACAGCATCATGGACGCTAGTGTTGGTGGTGGAGCGGATTTGGTCGGACCAGCGTATCGGACTACGGCCTCTCGGTCTCTTTCCTTCCACCTTGCCAGTAACAAAAAGTTTCTTCAGGTTATCCCCTCCTTTTCTGGCAATGTGTCCGAAGTACTGGAGTATCCGACAAAGGCATACGGTGGATAGCCTAGTCGATATGGCTAGTTGGTTTAAAATCGATACGTTAGTACGATGCTCAGTCCACGAGATCCTCAGCATTTTTCTCCAACACCACATCTCAAAAGCATCGATACGCTTTCGGTCAGCGCATTTTATAGTCCATGTCTCAGCGCCATATAGGAATATGGAGAAAACCAGTGATCTAACTAGCCTGGATTTCGTTTTTATGGAGATCGTCCTGTTCGTCCATATTTTGTTTAGCTGAGACATGGCGTTCTTGGCCATTTATTCTTTTTTTCTTTATGATTACAAATCAGATGATAATGATATAATGAAATAATAGCGACTGTAACCAAATGGCTAAATAAATCGTACGACTGAATTCGAAGTCGACTAGAATCAATGTACTTTCATATTAGTTTGCCCTCTATATTACTCTTTGATTTTGGTAATTTGTTTTCTTTCATCTCAGCCCTCTCTACTGCTCTGTGGTCTAGCGGTTAAGTCCGTGGATTTAGACTCAGGGGCACCGGTTTCGATTCCTGGTCGGGACACAATAATTTATTTGTGATATTTCTCGAGTTTGGTACGCTAGAGACATTGACGTGCTTGCCACTTGTTTATTAATTAAAAAAAAATGTGATTTCTGACTATCCCGCGAGATACGGTCGTACTTAAATAAAACAAAAAAAAAAAGTTATTTATTTTCTCCCATAAAACATAAAATTAGTAACAATATTTATTAAAACATTTATGTAGGAGACTGGAGGCAAAATTAAACTAAGCGAAAGCATAGTCTGTGTGAAAGCACTTCAGGTTTCTCTGACTCAAACTTAATAATAAATACATCTATAGTGTAGTGTAATGTAGTGTAGTGTATATATAATTAGGTATATATATTATTTTATTTTATATATAAATAGTTTTATTTTTATTAGTTTGATCATATTTTACAATATATATTTATTTATATCTTGTATATTTATTTTTTAAGTATTTATAGATTGGTCTATACATATATTTTTACACTTTACTGTACTAGTTTTATTTAATTGAAAAATAAGCTCTTGGTGTAAGAAAACATCGACGTTCTAGACCTGGATTATGGCCTGACCTCTCAGGAAAATTACGGGTTTATAATGAAAGGATCAAACATTTTGCGGATTACACAACAGTATTTGATTCCATAAACACAGATTTAGTAATGTTAAGATTGCGTGACTGGGCGTACAGTCAAAAAAGTTTATGGACAACCTTTATAAGGCCCGGACACACTTTAATGAAAGATAAGACCAAACGTTCTATCTGAAATCTATCGTTAATCTATCGTTCTATGTGAAAAAGTCTTCTATTCAGAAATAGAAGACTTTTTCACATTCATTCATTCATTAATTACAGCCCCTAGAACACAGCGTCCTAAACCTCCATTGCTGGAGATGGGCCTTCCAGAACTGGAGAATTTGGCCTACACTCGCCACGCTGGCCAGACGGCTTGGCGAGGATATGATGTCAATTTTTTATGACAATTTATTAACGATTCCACAAGTTGGCATTAGTGGAACCGGGACCGACGGCTTAACGTGCTCTCTGAGGCACAGGAACGGTGGTGTTGTAAATTTATGACAAATGTACGTAAGAAAAGTGTATTTAAGTGTGGGTGTTTTGAACCGACCTTTGTAGGATTTAAGGTACGCGTTCTTACAACCGTGCCACCACCGCGCCTTTCACATTCACTAAAATGATTTTATATATGTACCCTTTATACAATGTCATTTGGTATTTTATTTATAAGTAGGTATTTTTTTTAATTTAGTGTCGTCCTGTTTTGTTATTGTTTTCTATGTTACAGTTATTAATTTGGATTGAGCTGCATGACCCAAATATACTTTCCACCGATCGTCACTATTACCCTAGAATAGTACGTGAAGCGATCGAAATAAAAAAAACACAAAAATTTCAATCAGTTATAAGCTATCTACATCGTGGAATCCAGTAATTAATAGGTTTTGACGCCGGGAAAAATCGCCCGGTGTCGCCAAGGATATTGTAAGTGTAGTGTGTCGTGATTTCTAAAAGCTTTTAAAAGTGATAAGTGGGTAGGTTTACATATACCGCCCAGTATGTACGAGATGACACCGCATAGCTCCAGTCGACCCTTGACCACGGCCAACGCAACTTGGCTGAAATGTCGGGAGAAATATGTCTCTAAGGTAAATCGCGTAAAGACCCGTTAAAATTATAAAAAACTATTGTTTGTATTGCTGTTTATTTCTTCAATAATTTAATCTATTATTTTGTAGTTGGTGTAAACAAATTTGCACACAATTGTTGTATTGTATTTTACAAGCAAATAAACGTTCATTTCATTTCATAAGACCAAACGTTCTAGCTGGCGGTGGCAGTGGCGAGCTCAGGAGTAATCAGCTACTGCAATTGTTGTTCTAGTAGCGTAACCGTCGTGCTCAAACCAAACGTTGTTTTTTATCATGACAAAGCCCCCAGCTCATAGTACCTAATCGGCAAGCAAATGACGGTCGTATTATTTTGGCGTAAATGTAATTATATATATATATTTATTTATTTTATTTATTTATTCTATTCTATTATATATATATGTATATATCATATTTTTAGTTTAATTTTAAACAGTTTGTACTACAAACTGTTTCTACTACTTCATACAAGTAAAAAAAAAATAATTTGTTTATATACTTCATTTATTACGAGGTGACACGGCCATTTTACAGCCACGAATATTAATTACATTAATGCTATTGGAATATAAGATGACACGGCCCATTTACAGCGATGAATTTATGTTTGATTGACATATCATTATTTAGATTATAAGATGACATCTTTTTTAATTTTTTTATTATTATTATTATTGTTTTTATTTTATATTTTATAAATTTATAAATTATCTGACATATGTATATAATTTCTGTACGTCATAATTATTAAGTATTTAGAATGTAAATTGACACGGCCATTTTACAGCCACGAATATTAATTACATTAATGCTATTAGAATATAAGATGACACGGCCCATTTACAGCTATGAATTTATGTTTGATTGACATATCATTATTATAATTTAGATAATAAGATGACATCTTTTTTTATTTTTTTTATTATTATTATTATTGTTTTTATTTTTTGTTTTATAAATTTATAAATTATCTGACATATGTATATAATTTCTGTACGTCATAATTATTAAGTATTTAGAATGTAAATTGACACGGCCTCTTTACATCCACGATCTTATTTAAGTAGTTTCTAAGTTAGTTAGTTTTACTTGCTTGTAGCAATAATGTTGTGCATAACATACATAAATATGGATTATTTAGGGTCCAACCATTATCACCACTTTGATTAGTACATATGTTTTAATAATTGTATTGATTTTATTAGTTATGACTGTATCCAAGTTGTTTTGAGAGAACCAATGGAAATAAATTATTTTGATTTGATTTGATTATTATGTAAATGCCGTAAAGGACATCATCCGTCTTGTATAGGGATTTGGGCTAAATTGTATTCAAAGTTGTATATGCATTTTAAACTAAATTATTCCAACAAGATTACAATACACAAATGCAATATGTTTAAAACATCGTAGTACTAAAGGACTTGATTGATGAAAATATAAATAAATAAAATTTTAAAAGCATTTATTCGAAAAAAATATTTACAAAATATAAAATAAAATTAATATTAATACTAAGGATAGGGATATAAGTCCCATCTGCGTGGAATGGTGGCAAGAACGCTGGCTGCATTTCCCCGCTGAATTGCAATACTGATTCTTTGGGCGAAGAAAGAGCCAGCCCTCTTGTCACCGGAGGAGACGACAAGAGGTGGTGTTATGTCTTTTAAAAACTTTTTTGCACTTGGACTCCATGGGCCCAGAGTTTCTACAGCAAATGGCATAAATATGTAATCTTTTAATATACTTACATATTTGCGCCGCTTGCTGGACTCCGCGGCGCCCGCTTCACGCGCTGTTCCTCTAAGATGCGACGCAATAAATAAATGGACGTGACGTAGAGCATATGCGTGACAGAACTGTATGAAAGATGTAACACGATTCCGTGGCGTACACATCTAGTGATGTGTGGCATCTGTTAAGCTGCTGGTCTTCTGCTAACAGCTTACTCTTTGGATCACTTTGCTGCTTAGTCTTCCACTAGCATCATTCAAAATGATTAAATTATTGACGTTTCATAAATGTATGTAATAAGTTTACGTGAATAAAGATATTTTTATTTAACTTTGACTTTGTGTCGTACGTCATAGATTGTGCACGTCAACATAAAGCATCGGTGTACCAAAGCCTTATAAAACCAGCGTCGTTAAAAGCATGTAACAGAAAGTCGATATTCTAGTCAATTTGGATTCGTTATTTTCCAAGAATTATTGATTGACGTTTTAAAGAACTATCGCGTTAATAATAATAATTTCGTGGCTGTACAGTGGCCGAGTAAAATTAAAATCATAATAATATAGTAAAAAAAGTATGATCACGACCGTTTCCCTTTCGAAGTAGTCAGAAACCACGCTTATAAATTAGCGGATTCACATTTAGTCAACTTTACTATAGGCTAATAATAACAAGTGGCAAGCTCGTCGATGTCTCCAGCGTACCAAACTCGAGAAATATCACAAATAAATTAAATACCTATTAATTAAATGTATTTATTTACAATAATAAATATTTTTGTGTCCCGACCAGGAATCGAACCCGGTACCTCTGAGTCTAAATCCACGAACGTAACCGCTAGACCACGGATGCAGCTTAATATGAATGTCATAATATTATGTATAATAACAATAAAAACTTAATTCGTGGCTGTAAGGAAGCTGTGTCAATTTACATACTAAATAATAATATTAGTAATGAAAAATAAAATGAAAATAAGTTAAAATTGTGGCTGTAAAAGGGCCGTGTCTGCTTACGATCTAATTTTATTTATGACTAAGTATAAAAGCTATACTTTTTTATGCTATAGTATCCACCAATGCCTCCTTAAGGTCATAGTAACTTTTTTTAATTAAAATATCTTTCATTTTACTTTCATCTATGTGTGTGTTAAAATAAATAGTATATAATAAAAAATAATATGTTTAATTACCAATATATCTACAAAATACAATCTACACTTATTCCAAACAAATATTTATCAAATAGTAAGTATACTGCAACAAAATATCAAATGTGATTAGAAGTGGACCCACACAAGGCACTTTCATGCCTGACCAATTATGGGACCATGCAGTCGAATTACAAAGAATAGTTTACAAAAAGGCATAACAAATATAAACAAATTGTTGTGTTCTTTAAATCAACGGATGGTCCTTAAAAATTTATCTGTATCTTGATAGTCCCATGTTAGCAACAGTCCTGAGAGTCTGGACCTAGCTTCGCGGACACTGGCGTCCTTGAGACTACACATACCAAAAAGCTTGTTGTAGAGGAAAGGACCGAGAAAGAAACCAAAACGTTTACCAAATACTATACTATACTTACATTATTTACCTGTCGAACCTTCAGGACAACAAAAACAGTTACAATATAAGGTAGGTGCAATTTATATAATCTTAAATTGCATAGCCTAGTATATCCTCAACAAAAATATATTCTTCTTAGTTGCTACGCTCAGAATGGTAGTGGTAGTCGCCATTTGAGGCACGGTACTCCGCTCGTACCGCAGCATTCCTGGTGCGCTCATGTAGAGGGTGGTCCGTTGCAGCCTTCTTGCCATCGACTTTCCACTAACAGGCGCTCGATGGATGTTTCACCACGTCGTGCCACGTGACCTAAATAGTGAAAGTAAAGTATCATCACGACATTCGGAGTGGTCAGAAACCACGCTTATAAATAAGCTGATTCACATTTAGCCAACTTTACTATAGGCTAATCATGACAAGTGGCAAGCTCGTTGATGTCTCCAGCGTACCAAACTCGAGAAATATAACAAATAAATGAAATGTATTTATTTACATTAATAAATATTTTTGTGTCCCGGTACCTCTGCGTCTTAAATATGTAAATATATTTAATAATCATTCGAATTATTCAGTTAGAAATTGTTATTCTCTAATAACATTTGGAACAACACTTAAGGATTGAAGACATAAACACGAAGAGCAATAACAATTTGTTCTACATCCACTGCGAACATCAAGTTCCTCCATTTCTGAACAAAACCATCTTGCAAGTATTGCCACTTCCAACACGTAACAATTGCTACTTATTTTTTATGTCTTTGCTTCTTTTTCTTCAAGATATATGCCAGTAATTCTGCCTAAATTTTGGATAGAAATGTTAAATATCATCACATCTACTATACTTAGTTGGTGTTTGCGCCTTATCATATTTAAAAACAACTTTAAGGTTTATTTATTTATTTATTTATTCGAAGAGAAAGAACAGAGACAGGCAGTATAAGAACAATTAAGAAACAATACAGTAGGAGCTATTAGAATTATACCCGCCACCAAAATATTTCCCACTGTGGACAATATTGCACCATTTATATTTTTAGATACGTTAGTACTACATATACCTTGGCCAGGTATAATGGATAATACAATTGCAGTGTTCGAATTTATGGAACTATCAATGAACTCCGAAGCAAACCCCACCCAGCGAGCTAAACCGACAACAACAGCTTCTTTATTTTGGCCTTAAATGCGGCGCGAGAATTGCTAAATATATCGACGTCTAATAATTGACTGTTGTACGTCTCGCACATTCGGCGTACTGGTGCGCGGAGACCGGCTACTGTGCGTGTGCGGGTGATATAGAAAAGGTCCCTGGAACGAGTCTGCCTCGAGGGGGCACTGTAACATATACTTTCAGTCAAAGTCGGGCAACTAAATAGACCACGACAAATGCCATGCAACACTGTCATGTCAGTCACAAGTCTTCGGTCAGTAAGCGACATCAGTCTGTAGTGTGTGCACAGTTTTTCGTAGGATAGGTATTCGGATCCGAATCTACGATGGAGACCTCTGAGGAATTTCTTCTGCACCATCTCAATTTTGTCTTTGTATACGTTGTAGTATGGGTCCCATATAGAGGACGCATACTCCAGCTGCGATCGTACGAGTGTGCAAAAAAGAATCCTACAGAAAAATGAAAAATGAAAAAAGAAAAATGCTTTACACGTCCGAAATACAAAACCTGTCATCTGGTAAGCTTTAGTACATATGTGCTCTACGTGTTTATCAAAAATTAATTTGCTGTCAAAGTACACTCCCAGGTCGCGTACTACGTTTACCGATTTTAGAATATTGCCTATACCTATGTTATAATTATGGTTTATTACATTATGTTTCCTGGTAAATGTGATTTGCTGGCATTTGTCGTAGGCTAAGTAGGTTTTATTGGTCAGACAATAGTCGTCAAGTCGGTCCAGATCCTGTTGCACCCTCTCACAGTCTAATTTCGATGTAATTGTGCTGTACACTTTCAGGTCGTCTGCAAACATTAAAAACTTACAATGATGGAAGCAACTTGTAATGTCGTTTATAAATAACACATATTGTAAGGGTCCTAAAGTGGATCCTTGGACCACGCCTGATGTAACAATTGTAGGTTCGGACATATAGCCATTAATTATT
Organism: Tinea semifulvella; assembly: GCA_910589645.1. Taxonomy (NCBI): domain Eukaryota; kingdom Metazoa; phylum Arthropoda; class Insecta; order Lepidoptera; family Tineidae; genus Tinea; species Tinea semifulvella. Next base: position 7,766,084 of record OU342604.1, read on the forward strand.
ACAAATTGACGCCTGTTGGTAAGGTAGGATATAAACCATCTTAATAGATTACCTTTTATGCCATTAAAGGCTAGCTTTTGTAACAATAATAGATGGTCGACCTTGTCAAAAGCTTTCCGGAAGTCGGTATAGATGACGTCAATTTGCTGGTTTTTATCCAGATTCTGGAAGATAAAGTTAGAGAACTCCATCAGGTTGGTCACTGTCGATTTATCCCGCACAAACCCATGTTGGTGAGTGGTAATATTGTTGGCAACCACTGGATAAATGTAACCGTGCACCAGTTTTTCCATAAGTTTGGGAATCGTAGACAGGATGGAGATCGGACGATAGTTCTCCACCTTCTTCGTGCTACCCGATTTATGTATAGGACAGATATTTACAGAAGGTTGTCTATTATTTATTGTCTATTAATTTTATATATCGCCATACCTATCCTTTATCCCTCTCATACGCACTAGGGGAAGAGTGTTTCAGAAGCGTCACAAAGAGAGTCCTTCGCGCCATTTTGCGTGGACATGTCAGGTGCAAGTTTTTCTTTTGTAAATTAATTTACTGTGGATATTATTGGTCAAAAGTGGTGTCGTTTTGTTTTGCTTACAATAATAACAATAAAATTCTTTATTGCACTCAAAATATACAAAATAAAAATATGTACATAGGCGAGCATAATACCATGGAGGTATTCTCTACCAGCTAACCTTTGGGAGGGTGATAGATTTATATGATGGGTGTATGAGATGACAATGTGAATAATTAAGGAAAACGATAAATTGGACTTTAAATATGCGGCACAAGTTGCAGTTTATTTTTTGCGGTTTTCCCGCGCTGTCAACTCCCATATTTTACCCGATGTGTTTGAGCTATGGTGCCGCGAGTGACTTCAAGAAAAGCATCTAATTCTGCATCTTGAATTTGATGATGACCTCATTAACTCATCAGAAAGAAAGATTTATTACGTCAGACTTGGCTGTATGGGCTATAGGCCCTGTGCCTTCCTTATCACCTCATTCATCATCCATCGGGAGAAGAGAATACAAAAAAAAGCGTTACAAAGAAATGTGCCAGGGTTGCAGTCCATTGCTTGCAGTTATATCCGCCACCAGAAAGTTTCTTACTGTGCACCATTAGTGCGATACAAAATTTGGTAAAATTATAGTTTATTTTTTTATTTATTTAGTACACACAGCAGTACATATATTATCACACACATAACATAGTATAATTATAACTTATCTAATATATGTACCAATTATATTATAGTTATAGCGTAATATGTCCCTCACCAAATTCTTGGAGTAACATCGTTATTTTGTGTTGTGATACAGGCATATTAATGTCGTATCATGTCACATAGAACTCTACAGCTTTTTGGAAGATAACAGCACCTATTTGGATAAACACATCACTATTACTTCTAACCTGTGTTTCTCCATTGGGCTAGTATTTTTTTATTATCTAGTTGTTTTTGTTTAATCTGTATTTTTCCTAAGTGTTGCCTAGTTTGCTAATTTAATAATCTCTATATAGTTTGCTAATTTAATAATCTCTATATAGTTTGCTAACTTAATAAGCTCATTGTTCGCCTGCTTTTACCCTTTGACGACAGCGGGGACACCGCTATCCCAAGAAAATATATATAGGTATATTAACATTTTGAATTTGAATTAATTATTTTCTAGTCTCGGAACAAATCTTTTGTTATTTTTAAGCTGGAAAAACTACATCCATGTCGCCAATTTTTATCTATAGTCATTGGAAGTTCATAACTCATATGTTTTTTCTTATAATTAATAAATGTTTTCTTATTTAATACAAAACAAATCTAATAAACAGTATATCTAAAGATCTTATGAAAAAAAAGTCACTTGTAACAACTATAGACACATATGTCCCCAACCCCCATTTTAACCCCATATCATTTTTTCGTGTTTCAGCTATAAATTTTGTTTATTTGATACCCCATTTTACATGACTAAAATAACTTCTTAAGTTTTCATACTCATATGGTCCTGAAAGGGTTAACAGACAATAAAGGGCCTCTATATAGTAGTTCGACGATTAGAACTTTTGTTTGAATCAATAAATTCAGTGGAAATGATGGGTGGAAGGAAGTTCTGGTGTTGTCTGGTGAGATGTTGGGCGACGGGTGTTCCTTTGAGTAGAATTAGTTTAAAGGGTACTTTATTTATAATCAAGCGTTTAATTGTATATGCCTCCGTGGTCTAGCGGTTAAATTATTAGATTTATACTTTTTTTTTTAAGGTTCAATGATTAAAAAAAAACTAAATTGTTAATTAAAATAAAAACTAAAATTTTAAAACATAAATTACTATTAATTAAAAATAAAACAATATTACTTAATAATTAAAAATACAACTAAAAACTGAAACTAAATCCCAACCAACAACTTACCCTTCCTCTTCTCCTCTCCCCACCCTCTACTAAGTATACACATTTTAAAATTTGTGTATTTTAATAATCAAAAGTCCTGTTATACAGCATAACTCATACTGGAGACCAGGGTTCACCATAACAAAACACTATCCTTTTGTCCTAATAAACAATTGCGTATTTCAATTCTACAAAAATCGAGCGAAATTCTCCACGTAACAACCGCATTTTCCAACACTATTAAATTCAAAGCAAGCCCCACAGTCGCAGCTAACCTAATGATTTGAACAGCGATGGTTTCGACTCAGTCATCCGAACACTGTCGTAAAGCCGAGCTTCACTGACAATCCATTTCCACTGATACGGAAACTTGGATCGTTTTTTTAAACATACCTGCAGGGAGCTAGCATAGAACTACTTTATAAGTGGGACTAAGGTAGTATCTTGTTTTTCAACATCCTGACAGCTCTCAAAAAAGTTATTAAAAGTGGTTTGACTGTATAAGTCGTGATACTAATGACTAACAACTTTTAAATTAAAATTCAAAATTGATTATTTTTTTTTATGTGGTACATACAGTAATAGGTGGTAGGCTGACTGATGGTGGTAATTTTCCTGAAGGTGTATCCACCGGTCGTGCCGATAACCCCAATAAAGTGTATCCACAAATTTCGGAATTACGCTTGAATTGCCGTCATGCCCAATGAAGCCGGCATAGTGTTAGGGACTAATTTTAGTCATTAGTGTTTGATTTCAGTTGCTAACATTGGGTGCAAGATCACATGTCGTGCTAGTATTAAATAATAATAATAATATGGTTAGTAAGTTGGCGTTTCACATTGTTGTGGCATGCAAAAGTAAAGTATCATCACGATCGTTTCCCTTTCGGGGTGGTCAGAAACCACGCTTATAAATAAGCAGATTCACATTTAGCCAACTTTACTATAGGCCAATTTTTGTCCCGACCAGGAATCGAACCCGGTACTTCCGAGTCTAAATCCACGGACTTAACCGCTAGACCACGGAGGCAGTGTTGTGGCATGCAAAATATGTTTAATTTTAATACATGGTTATCTTTACTTCATCATCATCAGGCCCAAGGCTCGACACTTAACGCGATCTTTCGCCTACCTCATTCATCCCCCACCAGCGACCTTCTTCAGGTCATCCGTCCCTCTGGCGGGGAGTCGTCCCACTCTCCGTCGTCCCGTACGTGGTCACCACTCTAGAACCCGCTTGCCCCATCGGTCGTCCGGCCCACTGTCATTTCAGCTTGCTAATTTTTAAAGCTATGTTTTTAAACTTTGGTTCTCTGAGCAATATCAACGTTTCGAACTCTATCCATAGAAATACCAAGCATTGCTCTCATTATCTCACTCATTACTTATATATTATTATTTAGGTCAATAAATATATGCATAAATAAATATGTATTTAAAGAAAACAACCCGCTAGTATTCTAGAAGCAGCGCTGTGACCCAGTGTTGCAGTTTATTGCTGAGCTGATTCCCTTTTTGTCACCATTCTATCTTGTTATTTTAAAATCATTGCTTGTGTTTTAGGATTATTGGTTTTTGTGACAGTTCCTAATAAATAATTCATATTTACATACTGACATTACTAACTTTGTTTCATTTAATTTAATTTAAAATTTCCCCCTTACAGCATCTTGGCAAGATCTTGCTTCACACTTACGAGTATATGACTTCAGATTATAGGAGGAGTTAAAGTTGGGTCGTCTTGCTAGGTCAAACTTTAAAATTGAGTTTGCAAGACATCCGGTATTTACATTTTTAAATAGGCACGGCCTGAGTTGCACCAAAATGAAGGTTTTGCAATCGTAACAATTAAAGTTAAAAATGGCGTCGAATATATCAGTTTTATTTTGAAGGTCATGCATATTTATTGTACTCGTTTTACAATCATCATTAAATATAACCTTCCGCAAGGCTATTTATGAAACGTCATTATTCTAAATAATGACTTCTGCTAGTGTACTAAAGTGGTTCAATGAGTAAGCTGATAGCAGAAGATCAGCAGCTAGCGACTTTCATCAGAACTGTACATCTAGCGAATGTTTCACTAGATGTAGTGTCTTTTACTATATTTATTGTTTGTTGCATACAAATTTTATAGGATCCAGTAAAATTACATTGTCATGACCCACATTAAGGCATGCAAAGTTTTTACATGAACAGCCACTCGACAATATTTTTTGTTTTCATTGTTAAAGCATTGCAGTCATAGACCTAGATATATCTGGCTAATTCCATGTTTTAACTTATTCGAATAGAAAAATCAAAGGCAGGCAGAAATAATTATAACATGATAAAACAGTATCTGCAAATTACAACCAAAACGATGTAGTCACTAACCAAGCCAACTAGACGCCTGTCAATGTGACGTCACCCGTACATGTTTTGGGTACGATATAAAAAGAACTGAAAATATTTCTGAGGCATAATAAAAATTTAAAGATTTTTAAACTAAATTTATTGATTGCTTTATTCATATCACATTACCATCGTGATAAACATCCATTTCTTAGTTTTTGAAGTACAATGATATTTCTATTTCCAGAGTCAGAATAAATGTGGTCAGAAACCACGTTATTGAAAGTGGATTCACATTTAGTCAACTTTACTATTATGATACTATATTATGATAAGTAGCAATCACGTCGATGTCTCTAGCATACGAAAGACGAGATACTCGTATATCACAAATTAAATAAATTATCCGCAAAAAAAATCACACTAACCGTCGCGACCACGAAGGATAATACTAATAAATTATTTATTGCACAAAACCAAAGCAAGTGCAGGTACATAGGCGAGCTTATTGTCGTAAATGCATTTTCTACCAACTAACCTTTGGAAAGAATCGCTGTGTTATACAATAAAAAAAACTAACTATCATGTGAATTTTTTATAATAATAAAATAAGTACGGAAATGAGATAAGTAGCATTTTTATGTTGCGCGGACTCATTCACGTGTATCTATCCCGCGAACTGTAAGAGCACAATACCTGAGGTGGTATGCGGGCGGTGTGGCGGCTGAAGATTAGCTAAATGAAAGACTTCTCTTAGCTCACGGGTATATTACCAAAGACCTAACTACCACAGACATAGGCTAATATTTTATTTGTCATAAATGTATTGAGTGGCGCGACCTCGCTTTTCAAGGCTGAACTGTCAGCTTCCCCGGACCCCGCGCTCCGCGGTTAGACGTTGCTCTGGCCGCAACAGGCGGGGAAGCCCAATTCCAACCGAGCGTCTAGTCGGCTTGGTCGAGTAATACGTCCATATCTTAAATGTAAATATATGTCTATGATTGCATTGTATTGCAGGAGCATTACGGTAAAAACTCACGGGTTTGGAGCGCTTAAACTAAGCTCTTTACAAATACGGTGTTGAAAACTGGAGCAATAATTTATGTTACTTTTTTGTTTTATTTTGGTTGTTCCCAATTTGATTTACGATTAAAATGCAATACGAATTTGTGGAATGAGCTACCTGTTAACATACGACAAGCAATAAAATACTGGTATATTCATACAGACTATATAATAATAATATTAAAATTAATTAAAATCAAATCCAACCAAAACTAAATACCTAACCTAAAATCTAAATGTTATAAAAATAATATTTAAAAATACCCGAGTGCTTAAAAATTTACTTCAATAAAAAACTGAAAAGAAATAAAAACAATCCCAAAGTTTTTTAAACCACTGAATTAAATAATTAGGTTACGGGTAATTCAATGACATCCGCTGTGAGACACCTTTTGTATGCCGAAAACTTGGAATTAAATACATCACTCAGTGTCTAGTGATCTAGTCCAAGTAAGTCAGTAATTTAACGGAATGTTTTACTGGATTCCATGCTACATTACCAGCGAGAGTTTTCATCACAGTAAGCTATTCGAAGATCAATGCAAATCGTATCTTCTTAGACTAAGGAGATTTAAAATTTCATTCAAGTCTGCAAAATCAATAAATAGCTCAACCTGAGAAATCAGTAAGTAGGTGTTTATTCAATAAAAATATTTACATAATATAAAATAACAAGTACAAACTACTTTTAAAAAAAAATACGTGTGGCACTCGGGGCTGCCGCGGTAAAGCTATTGCATAGCATTTTTTATCAACTTATGCAATTATAATTATTTATATAGTTTTTTTTTTCTTTCTCACTCACTCGTGGACGCGGCCAAAAACGCTGTCTCACCTAGCATTGTGTCTAAAAGAGATAGAATCAGTTATAAGCAGTTAGCAGCTAGTCTCCACGCATACGTCTAGTCGCACGCACACAAACACCGTGCCGAAGTCTGCCGAACTGAAACGGCTTTCAACGCCGCACCGCTGTGCCGCTCGGAGTGGGGGGGTGTTAGGTTTATTTTCGTTACGGAATTTCTTGATTCGTTCGCCGCGCTCAAAGCCCGCGATAAAAGCTATGCAATAACTTAATATTTAGTATACTTTAAAAAAAAATTGTATATAACGCAATCATGTACTGACACCCTTTGTGCTAGTCGTGTTGGCGCAACACGAAAACGAGCAGGTGCAGCGGCTGAATTGGCTGCAAACGGCAAACTAATAAGTACATAGAGTTGGCAAATCGTTACCATTTTGTGCCGTTTGCCGTAGAGACGATGGGCCCTTGGTCTGAGGACGCTAAATCGTTAATACGCGACATAAGCGTTGCTATTCGAGCGACAACAGGTGATCCTTTGAGTAGGGAATTATTCAGAGGATCAGTGTTGCCATCCAACGAGGCAACGTCGCCGGAGTCCTCGGAACATTGGGTTCATCTTCTCCTGGATTCAATGACATGTAGATTATAACCAAGATATTTGTAAGTATTTAGTTTTTATATTAATTAGGTTTATCATTTACGAAACAAAAACTTGCACTTGACATGTCCACGCAAAATGGCGCGAAGAACTCCTCGCTGAAGTAGTTAAAGTATTAAGTATTGTATTCTACGTTTTTTTTTAAATTGACACAACTACACAAAATTCCAAAATGGTATTATTACGCAATCATTCTAATTTATGAATTAATTTTGATAATTAATGATCTTCATGTTAATTCACCGTACAGACAGCGGAGTCGTCGGAATAAACCGTCATTTTTGCGATTGTATTAGTGTAATACATACAGTCACTAAAACCCAAAAAAAACAAATGTTTTTTGTATTTCTAGTAATGTAATACGAACGATGTAATATGTGGTGGCTCGGTTGTAAGAACGCGTTCCCTAAATCCTACAAAGGTTGGTTCAAACCCACCCGGCATATACCAATGAGACTTTTCTTACGTACATTTGTCATAGATTTACAACACCACCGTTCCCGTGCCTCGGAGAGCACGTTAAGCTGTCGGTCCCGGTTCGAATAATACCAACTTGTGGAATTGTTAATGAATTGGCATAAAAAATTGACATCGATCCTCGCCAAGCCGTTTTGCCAGCATCGCGAGTGTAGGCCAAATTCTCTAGGTATATGTTCTGGAAGGCCCATCTCCAACAGTGGAGGTCTAGGAGGACTAGGACGATGTTCTAGGGGCTGTAATAATAATAAAAAATATAATAATACGCACCGTTCGTCGTCGAATAATCACCCGTTTTCCCCGGCAGGATCTCGACCGGCAACAACTCCACAGATTATGGCACATTCTGCTCACAAACATGGGAGACGAGATTTGTCTCCTTTAGATCTTCTATAAACTCCTTGGGGAGTGGCCTCTTAATAGATGGAGCGTTATCCTTAGAACGCTTGAAGGATTCGTTGCCAGCCCGGTAAAACCTACGTTTAGCTTGTCAGACACCAAACTCCTCGACGGAAGGCATTAAATGAAGCATTTAACGGTTGCAGTTAAACAGAATGCCGCCACAGTTAGAGATAACGCTCGTGATGAGACTTTACCTAATGTTAAAAAAATACCGCTTTTGTCGTGAAAAATCAATGATCCGTGAGTTACTTTGATTCAATTACTTCGAACGGCCAATTATTTCGCTTCGGAACGAGTTTGAGGTTTTTTAATGCCATTTTTTGTAAGCTTCCGCCATTTTCCTTCTAATAAAAGTTATTCCTGCAGCTATTAATTTATATTCAAAAAGGTTTAACAGTTAGAGTTTAAAGTTGCAATTTGTCTTTAAAATATTCAACATTCGTTCATGTGGAAACAACATCAGCTTGTTCACCACGGTATGTCAGAAGTGCCGGTCGTCCCATAGATATTCTATATCGACGACGCGACGATGTCTATGGGTCGTCCTTTAAGCCACGGTGTCACATTAAGCGGGACATTAAAATAAAACAAAGGAGTTTAAAAAAAGGAAGTTAATATATTAAGTAAAGTGAAGTTAACAGAGCAAGAGAATCTACAATTATATAAGGGAGGGTCGTAAGCCCAAAACATAGCCCTATCACCCTTTATGCATCCGTTGACCGTACAGTACGGTACCCCTAACCTTCCCTTGGAGAGCCTAAAGACGGGGACCCGGAGAGCGCTGCCGATCCCAAGCGGACAACGAGGTTGATACCTCCTGGGAAACCTGGGCAGCGGGGTTATCTTCTCAAGCTGGGTCCCAGCTCTAAAGTCCAGACATAGAACCCTGGAACGCACGGGAAACACGCGTTACGTTCCATCTCCAAATCCACCACCACTTCAGTCTACACCAAGATGGTGAGACTGCAGCGGTGGTGCACAAAATAAATTAAAGTCACTGCACGTGGTCATGAAGTGACTGCGTACTATTTTCTATTTAATACTTACCCAAGCTCAGGGGGTGACAATATCTCGCAGAAGAGAAAGGTGAAGATATATGGATTTAGAATTAAAGCAGTAATTGTTTTAAGTAAGGCTAGTCCGAAGCAGCTGTTGCAGCGAGAAGGAAAAGTGAATCCCTCTGAGAGTTGTTTTCTTAAAAATGGTGTGAGACAAAGGATGTCGTTTGCAGCCGAAAACGTTCATCCTTGGCCATTGTCGATAATAATCGCTACAACGGTTCTGTCAACAATGTCATTCACCGGGCTTTGGATACTGCCGAGATCCCATCGGTTCTTGAACCTTTCGGGATCTTTTACAGTGATAGTAAAAGACCTGATGGATTAATTTTGGTGCCGTGTACCATGGGTCGAGCATTGGAGTGGATGAAATAGGGATGGGACTGCAGCGGAATCGGCTGAAAAAGCCAAATGTGACCTTGCGCCCACCTGATGATAAGTGGCGCGCGAGGCCATGAATGTTACCAATTGGAACAATCATGACTGACATTAGTTCCTACCACAATGCCGGCTTGATTACGACGGCAATTCTAGCCTGATCCCAATACATGTGAATACACTTTACTGGGTTTTTTGGCACGAACGGTGTATACTCCCCCGCCCCAACAGGCTGGGCAAATTACCACCATCAGTCCGCCTGCCACCTATTTGTTGCTATCGTTGAAAGTATGTGCCATGTGTAATAATGTCAAATGTATTTTTTTACTTTCAATAAGAACTAATATTGTAAGCTTGCCATAGTGATATTTATATAAAAATAACACTTACTACAAAAACAAGACTTACTACAGTCTGTTAATAATGACTACTTATTTGTGAGATAGTGTTTTGTACTATGATGAATTAAATTACTACAAAAGCTAAAACGTCGGTTTATTCCGGTTTTACAAACTGACTGCAACGCCAAAAGGCCTCCACGCTAATTTATCTATACTTTGCGATTGATTTTGCGCCTGCTAAATATGTATGTCTTTGCCGAACGAGAAAAATGTAATTCTGAAAATATTTACCAATAAAAAAACATGTTAACATTTTTATTAGGTCGCATGTCGGCATAGATTTGAATTTAGATAGCCTTAGCTTCAGCTGTTCAATGTAAAAAGACAGTTTAAGTATAGAGACGTGGACACTGACATCGGATCTGGTCCATAAATTATAAGACACAGAGATAATACAGAGAGATATTCTCGGTCATTCTATTGATAGATAATTAGCTCTTAGCAATTTTTTGTTCTTAAATTAGATTGAGCTTTATTTATTCATTATACAATTTGTATTTATTTATAGTCCAGTTTTGTTTAGTATGTCTTTTTTGGGATGCCACCTTTGCCGCTTGCCACATTTCCATTACCTCAAAAACGGCCGGTTCTCATACAGGCGAATTTAAAAAGCGCATAAAATATAATAGCATTAAATAAAGTTATAACTTTGTGGCATTTGGGGTTAAAACAATGGCGGTATATTCTCTTGATACCTACAAATTTGTAAAAGAGCTGGGTAAACGATGTTTTTAAGACTATGGCGACCTCAAATGCCATAACTACCTAAAACAGAATATTTCCCTTATATATCAACAAGGAAATGCAGTTTATATTAATAGTTGATGATAAATAGTTTTAATTTATTTATTAGATATTTTTAGTTTAGTTTTATTTAAAATTAGTATTTTAATATTTTTGTATCTACTTCGAAAAAAAATATTGGTTAGTATGACAATGCCTTTATACAGCATCTTAAGTTTTTTTTTATAAATTGTATGTCTTAGCTCATGGATGCACAGACCGCGGCCCGCGGGCCGCATGCGGCCCGTGGGTCGAATACTGGTGGCCCGCCGACAGCAAAAATAATACTCTCGTGCATTCGAAAAATATTGAATTCTATTCCAGAATAAAACAAAAAAAAAATATGTTCGAAAAGTAATGTGAAACTCGCGCGCGCGCAATTTGAATCTAGCGCCCAAAATTGCTAAGTCAAGTAACATCGCTCGCTATAGAAATCAAGAATTTTCTAGCGCGGTGAGCAAGCGAGATAGATATAGTCCCGTATTCCCGATTGCTCGCGTATCTACACGAAGCTTCCAGAGTCGTTTGCGCGGTATAAAAATCACGTTAACCGCAGCGGCCGAACAGTTCGCTTTTCATTTGAGTGAAGTGTCAACAACAGAAAGAAATAAGCGCGAAAATACAAAGCGAAGTAATAAGTGATTGAGAATAAGTGCAGTTTATTAGTGTTTTTGGGAGGCAATAGTTCTAGTGTAGATTTTAACTCGACTAGCCGGTGTCATATATTTTGATCCACATTCAACGTAGATTTCCTGTTGCAGTGTTAACCCGTCAAGTGCCGTGTATAATTGTGTTGTGAAAACGTAAGTAAAACTCTGTTATTAATAAGTGTTTCCCTACCTATTTAATCAATTTTAATCAAATTTAGCTTTAATGTTGGCTAAATATTAAAATAAACAAAGAAATTACTATTTTTATAAGAATTTCTCTAACTGTAATAATTACGTCATTATTTCAGATAAAATCTGTATAAAAATCTTAAAATTTCTGAGAAATAATATTTAATCAATTATTTTTGATAATTTAAAAAAGGATAGGTAATTTAAGTGGGTACTGTAATTGTTTTTAGGTGCTGTGTTAATCCTAGCCAGGATTAGAACGCAACATGGAGAAGCCAGGACCTAGTAAAAAACGTAAGGTTAAAGATGAAAATCGGCAGTTTCAAGAAATTTGGACTGAGAAATACTTTTTTGTATGGTCGCATAACAAAGTCGTTTGTTTAATTTGCAAGAATTCTGTTGCGATTGCAAAGGATTATAATGTAAAAAGGCACTATGAAACGCAGCATCCTTCTTTTACCAAGTTTACAGGCGAATTAAGAAAGCAAAAAATGTTGTCTTTAAAACGGGAGCTTATTGGTCAGCAAGCTATGTTTACAAAACACATTCAAGATTCAGAAACGGCTACAGAAGTTAGTTATGAAATTTCTCGAATGATAGCAAAGCGAAGTCGCCCCTTCAATGATGGCGATTTTGTAAAAGAATGCATGGAAATTGCCGCTAAGAAAATGTGTCCAGAAGCAGCAAAAAAGTTTGAGAAAATTCAACTGAATCGTATGACTATCCAAAGACGAATTATGTCCTTGTCAGGTAATATTGCGGAACAATTAATTGAAAAAACTAAGATCATGGAATTTTTTTCATTAGCACTCGACGAATCGACTGATATTAGTTCCACAGCTCAACTTCTCATATTCATACGAGGTGTTACTCAAGATTTTGAAGTCTTCGAAGAGTTATTAGGAATGTGTTCATTGAAAGGTCAAACCAAAGGAGTTGATATACTCAATGGACTTTTGGACGAGTGTTCAAAAACTGATTTGGACTTATCTAAGTTATCGGGAGTTGCGACTGACGGTGCTCCTTCCATGATTGGTATCAATTCCGGCCTAGTTACTTTGCTGAAAAAGCACCTGCAAGAAAAAAACATAAACACTGAAGATCTCATGCAGTTTCACTGCATTATACACCAGGAAGCCCTCTGTTCTAAAAAAAATTAATTTAAAATGTAATGAAAGTAGTAGTTTCGACTGTAAATTTCATAAAATCACGAGGACTCAATCACAGACAATTCAAACAATTCCTTGATGACATCGAAAGCGAATACGGAGATTTACTGTATTATACAGAAGTAAGGTGGCTAAGTCGTGGATTGACACTGGAACGATTTCTAAATTTAATAGAAGAAATTGGAATATTTCTGGCGGAAAAGCAAAGGGATGTCCCGGAACTTAAAAATCCTGATTGGTTGTGTGATTTAGCTTATTTAGTTGACATTACAAATCATTTGAATGTCTTGAACACACGGCTTCAAGGCAAAAATCAACTGATATCCCAGCTCTATGCTCATGTAACATCCTTTCAATGCAAGCTGACACTTTTTAGATCACAATTGAATTCTGGAAATTATAATCATTTTCCGAATTATAAGAAAATGGCTGAAAAATTCAACAAAACTGCGATTAATTTCAGTTATGTAGAAAAGCTAGATATTTTGATTCAATCTTTTGAAGACAGATTTTCGGAGTTTAAAAAAGTGAAACCTCTGTTGGACATATTCAGCAATCCTTTCACTATTTCAGTTGAAAATGCGCCAGAGTCAATGCAGTTAGAAATTATCGACATTCAAAATGACCAAGATTTACGCAACAAATTCAACGAAGGAGACTTGCTGAACTTTTACCGCTGCATTGATAAAAATATGTACGAAGAGTTGCGCATAAACGCTCTGAAATGTGCCAGCTTATTTGGTTCTACCTATATATGTGAACAAACTTTTTCAATACTAAATAATAATAAAACAAAAAATCGAAACCGCCTTGCAAATGAAAGTTTGGAAGCAGTTTTACGTGTTGCTACAAGTAAATTTGAGCCAAATATAAAAAAGATTGTAAGCACTATGCAGTGCCACGCTTCAAATTAATAATTTCTTTTTTAATTTTAATAAATTTTTATCAATTCTTTATTGTCTTTAACTACCTATACCTACTTCTGGCGGCCGGCCCGCTATCAGTTCATGATTTGGCCGAGTGGCCCCTAGTATTAATAAGTCTGTGCAACCCTGTTAGCTTATAATAGTACAATGCCTCTTTACAGCAGCTATTATTTTAACTGACATTTATATTTTTATATTTGTGTCTGTCTTAGCTTATAGTTAGTTTAGCGGGACCCCCAATACAGGTCTAACTAAACTTAAAGAGGAATCCAGAAAATGTACTATTTAACCTTTGTATTTAAAGTAACAAAATATTTTTGTTTTTTATAGTGTGACAATGCCTATCTACAGCAGCTATAATTTTAAGCGTTATTTTGTATTTAAAAATTTGTTATTATTTTATTGTTTCTCTTCCCAAATTATGGTTATCATGTACTGCTCCAGATACATCAATATGTACTATAAACTGATATTGTATTATTTTTCCTTGGAGATTCCTTTCTCAGTCATATTAAACATAACAGGTCACTAGAATCTGCTCAACTGCTGCTGCTTAAAGTACTATTTTAATATATTTAAAAAAAGTAATAAGTATTTAATTTATTCTTTTTTTATTAGTAAATGCTGTGACACCTAATTGGTACATATATTACATAAGTTATAATTATATGATGTTATGTGTGTGTTAATACTCGTATGTATATGTACTGCTGTGTGTACTATATAAATAAATAAATAAAATATCAAGATTTTAACTTTACAATTAACCTTATTTGTAGATACTAGGTTTCTAAATTAGACTGCCATGCTTTCGTGGAATTTATAAATAAATTATTATACATTTTAATAACCTTATTTTGAAAGGGAAGTGCTGGAAGAGCTTTAACGTTTTATTTCGTAACACCATTTTGTATATTGCAATTGATTTTAATTTAGGTTTGCTCTGAGATCTCTACGATTTGCGTAAGTACAATATAGTAAATTATTTATTTTAGCTCAGAAAACTTAGTAGGTTTTTAGCAACTTTATTTATTTTGCAACTGGCTAAAAGTCTCACTCAAAAATAAAACTTTTAAATAAAATAAAAACTTACAATAAAATTACGTTTAATTATTTTAAAATTTTATTGTAAATCTATACAAAAGGCGATCGTAATGCCGCACGACATTCTCTTCCCGTTAACCTTTGGGACATTTAATTTGATTATGATGCAAATAGAGAAATAAAAAATATAAAAATAAACATAAATATTAAACATACATAGACAACTATAATATATATATATATATAATATAATATAATATAATATAATATAATATAATATAATATAATATAATATAATATAATATAATATAATATAATATAATATAATATAATATAATATAATATAATATAATATAATATAATATAATATAATATAATATAATATAATATAATATAATATATAAATATACTACATACACAATAAAATAAAGGAAAGAAACCCTATGACTTTATTAAGTGTGCATTTGTGCACTATTTCAAAAATAAAACTTATTGTGAACATTCGAAGAACATACATGACGGCATAGTTTAAGCATCTAGCAATTCTACATTAACATCGCTTAGAATTTTTTAAAGCTTAAACCCAGCTACGTGAACACAGCCTAAATTGACATAAACCAAATTCGGCGTTTTTAATTAATTACACTTCACATTGGTCGTATAGGTTTGCCGCGAAAACCATAATTCCAATAGTAAGAAATCGAATTAATCATTTTAATACATTTCCCAAAGTCATGAGATCGTTTGGAACAGTGTTATAAATCATGCATTGTTATGGACTACAAAAGAAGTCATTTTTGCCTTGCAAGCAGGGAACCTATGCTGGTACCACTGTTGGATTGAATTATAAACCTAACTGTTGTGAAAAGGTTCTTTAAATAATTCCAAAACATAAGGTTTTCAGTTTACGCAATATAATCAAACGATGACAAAATACAGAATCCTAACATAAGTGACAAATAAAGACAGTTCATATAAATTTGACTAAAGTTGAAATACCTAGTAAATAAAAGTGGTCAGGGTTTCGCAACATCCTCCAGACGCGAAAAGAATAAACACTTAAAAATCACTCGTT
This sequence comes from Tinea semifulvella, assembly GCA_910589645.1. Classification (NCBI taxonomy): domain Eukaryota; kingdom Metazoa; phylum Arthropoda; class Insecta; order Lepidoptera; family Tineidae; genus Tinea; species Tinea semifulvella. The sequence continues at coordinate 7,781,888 of OU342604.1, forward strand.
GGTCGCGCCGCAGCAAAAGCTACCGCCTGCTAGTCTTGTTTGTGAGAACCCTTTACAAGGCTAGCTAATGTGTGTTGATTCCATGCGCCGTCATTTAGCTAGATGGCGCTACGGTCGACACTTCCGGGGTGAGAGAGCCCTTATACGCGCCGAGCTTGTCATATTTCGTCAGTGTGCTTCGGACTATAGCTCGTGAACGGTGGTGTACCTTGTCTCCTCGGGAAGACCACCACGAAGCTCTCTCAGACCGCGCCGCTCATTATATTTACCCGCATCCGCTGATATAAAGTGAAATTACACCCGCGACATTAAAACCGCACCTGGATCGTTTCGCAGCTGACCAGAAAGCTGATGCTTGGCTATTGGAGTCCTCGTCATTGCTAGTTCAAGTAAGTGGATTCTCTACAGATAATTCTAGTTTTGGAGTAGCTTTGTACTGCTGTGACCCGACCAGGTTTCCCACTGCTGGAGCTATAATCGAAGGCCGCGAACCAGCATCCTATTTTTAAAACCCGCATAACTGCCATACCACTCGTCACAAGTTCAACCTTTCTGGAGGTTTAATGATCCGACCACATCTTGTAATAACTTTATTTTTGTCTTTATCTTCAATATCATCTTTCAGTAACATATCACATTCATCTACTTCAGTAGACTTCATCATTCCCAGATTCTCTGATGTCACTTCTAAAGGGTATAGTTTTTGTATAGGTCATAGTAAAATTCCACTACTTGTCTTCACATTTGCCTTTCGAGTAATTCCATCAATATCTGGGAATATTTCCTCTATCACACCCATAAGCCATGTCACACGTTTCGTTTCTTTTTCTACTAATAGCACATCACCAATTTTTAGTTTATATTTACCTTTGTGAACTAGAAGTGACAAGTATTCGTTTCGAAATCTCTGTCTTAAATCATTTCTTAACTGATGAACATATTTTATTCTATTGTTAAGTGACTTTGCGTTTACTCATTCGAGTAGGTTTTTTTTTTAACTTTTGTCACAAAATATAGATAGGCGTGACATAATGTCTCTTGACATTATCTGCCTGTCATACGGGACAACGATAACATTTATGTGATATATGTAGGTGCAGTAGTATCATCACGACCGTTTCCCTTTCGGGGTTGTCAGAAACCACGCTTATAAATAAGCGGATTCACATTTAGCCAACTTTACTATGGGCCAATCATGACAAGTGGCAAGTTCGTCGATGTCTCCAGCGTACCAAACTCGAGAAATATAACAAATAAACTAAATATTAATTAAATGTATTTATTTACATTAATCAATATTTTTGTGTCCCGACCAGGAATCGAACCCGGTACCTTCGAGTCTAAATCCACGGACTTAACCGCTAGACCACGCAGGCAGATTAATTATGATAAATATTTATTAATGAAATTACAGATGAATACATATAGTATATACTACATACTATAAATATATACTACATAAACATAAATTTATTGATGAATAGAAAAAAATGTGATCGCTTTGCGTTCGATTTAGGTAATCAAGAATAGGGTAGTGGCTCATTCTTAAGGTGGTATTCTTGCGGCCTATTTGCATATAGCGATAGATGGAACCATTGTATTTTAAAGGTCAAGACTGATAGCTTTATGGTATATGAATTTATAAAATACCTATCAATATAAAAGATAGGTAGGTAGGTGATTTATAAGTTTTTTAATATGTATATATCGTTCGTGCCGATACACCCTGTAGAGTTTATACACACGTTTCGGGATCAGGCTCGAATTGCCGTCATGCCCAGTCAAGCCGGCATAGTGTTAGAAACGAACGTCAGTCACGAGTATCTGATTACAGTTGCTAACATTCATAGACCTCGCGCGCCACTTACCATCAAGTGGGCGCAAGGTCACATGTCCCGCTAGTACCAAAAAAAAAAAAAAAAAAAAAAAAAAAACGTTTTTTATAACATTATTTGTTACTAGCTATTTGAGCGTTGCATGTATTATACAGTGGTCAGCTAAAACCTCTTCGGTGGCCATATGGTCAATGGGCAAATTATCACCATCAGTCCACCTATTTGAAATTTGTACAGTCAATGTAAATACTGGTATGTAATAATTTACTATTTAGCAACCTCTGCTTTACAACGCGCGTAGTGTGCCATTTGGTCACGACTGTACAACAAATAAACAGTTATTTTCTAGTTCACGTAGAACCCCGGAATATTTAGTTGAATCCACATAAAGCCATTAAAACTGTAACAATGAACTTTTGCATTCAAAAACGGAAACACCTGGTTTTGCCGCCAACATGAATATGCAAAAGTTCTGAAATCAAAACTAAAAAACAAATATTTTGATTATTTGACCAATATGGTTCCACCAAGTACCTAACAGATTCTCTCAATGTCCTCCAGAGACGAGCTTCGAATTGTGAACGATGCAACTATATCTGGAACTCTCGAATCCCTGCAGGTTCTCCGAGGTGAGGCATCTCTGAACGTGTTCTACCGACTATACTATGGTGAGTGATCTCCTTTCCGCAACTGAATCACACGCTCAGGTCAGAATATGTACCCACATACCGTAGTCATCATCCTTTCGCATACGTATAAATTTGGGGACTCATACTCTTCCAGTCTCTGTGTTTTTTTTTTCATTTTCCAGGAGTACTTCAAGCGAAGCGTGAAAAAGCATTTCATCAGGCCGGCAAGTGTTAGGGACTAATATCAGAGACTAACATGCATGGACTTTGAGCGCTACTTACCATTAGTTTACATGTCGTGCTAGTATGATAGTGGTGACTACGGTATGTGGGTGCATATTCTGACCTGTGGGTGTGGTTCGGTTGCGGAATGGAGAGGAGGGAATTACATTATAGAGCTCTTTAGAGCACTCACCATAGTATATTGTTTATTATTCGTCCATAGGAACCTATAGGAACACTTGAACTTGTCTCGGTTACAATTTATACTTTTAAATATGATGTAACTCTAAAAAACATATATAGGTTAGCAGTAAATAAAGAATATTGGATGGATTGAGCTGCCGTTGGCAAGGAACAGTCAGTTAAGCCCAATGCTGGTTAGATGAAGCTGTAAAGTATATATTTTTTATAAAAAATAAACATTACCTATTAAAATAAAATTAAAAATTTAATAGCAGCTGTAAACAGGCGTTACTTATAAACTTATTGTTTATTAAATGTCCAATTTAAATATTATATCAATGATAATGGTAATGTCATATCTAGTAACCTAAAATAATTAATGTAATTTAAAGATTTAATGCACCCACAATCACTGCTCACTATGCCAAAGGTTAGCTGGTAGAAAATGTCACTAGACATTAAGTTCGCCTATGTACATTTAAATGTGTTTTTGTTTATTGTGCAATAAAGAATTTATCTATCTATCTAATGTCATAACAATTAAACTAAAACTATTAACAGTAGAACACGCTGTGGTCAGACAAACGTATCTGGTCTTTCTAGATTGGCCAAATTTTCTAAATGCTTAAGGACTCGTTGCAGGCAGATAGAAGAGACCCTGGTAGTGACTTTAAGCTCCTAGGATACATTGGTTCTCCGTAACTATGGTTAAGTAAAAAAATAATAATAATAGTAGCTATTAAATTCATTTTATGTTGCCACACTTTTATTGGTGACCATTAAGAAAATTAAATTACCTGGCATTTCGCCTTTGATCGGTACGTATTAACTAAAGTGTTCCCTACCTATTGCCAACTTGATTAAGCCATAAAAAGTTTTCAAGACCCGTTCGTAGAATTTCTCTCTTTTCTATGTATCGTGATGGCGGGTCATAAAAACGGATAATTTATGAAATTACCCACTTTACGATAAATCACTCTGATGTCCAAATTGGAGTCTAAATTGCTAATGCAAGAAGATGAGTTTGTTCAAGGCAACAAGGTTAAATACGAAATAGAGAGATTGTCAGCGTTTAGAACTCATCATCATAGCTGCTGCGATCCAAGCGGAACAAAATATTTCATTGCGCGCGACAGTCAGAGCTCCATGGTTCGTGCGCAACACGGAACGACGACCTGAAGATGGAGACCATCGAGCAGTTTGTGGCCAGGCTCTCGAAATCCATGTTCGATCGAGCCGACCACAGCCGCTTCGACCATCTTCGGGGAATCGCACCGCTGCACGCGCGGCCACCGGAGGGCCGTTCCCTGCCCCGTGAGATCCTGGGGGCAGAAGCGTAACCAGCAGTTACCAACAATATTAGTGCCCATAGGTGCCACAGATCATACAGTGGACCCTTCCCCGGCGGATCAAGCCGCCGAGGTAAAACAAGAAACCGGCGGGCCGTCGCCCAACGTGAATAACGCACGCTTAATGGGGATAACCCCGGAGCGTTCCGTTCATCGATGTATATAGATAGGCCCTCACTGATATAAAAACGTTCCCGCAAAACTAATCGAAGTCATGTAGCTGCACCAACAGTCGCGAGCTAGCAAGCTTTGAGAACGCTTATATATTAATATTTATATCGAGTGAAACTAGTCTTTATAGCATGCATTGTGATAGAATTTCCGACAAATATCGCATGAAAATTGGCCCCCAAAGTTGGTAGGGACACGTAGCAAGCGGCACGTTTTTAGAGTGCGTTTTGTATTGAATAGGCCTATCTATATACATCAATGTTAGAACTACATTCTAGTAACACTGCATGACAATACGGATTTTTAACCATTTGCCCTATGAATAAACATAGTTAAGAAACAACTAATTCAGAAAAAGTAATTTAAACTTTTGGTACAAAAAGCTTATTATTCAAACAAGGAATTTTTCAAAGATCAAATCAAATAATCTTTATTTTTAATCAGTTATACATGAGTTTCAATCAGAGGCCTGAACAAGGGTCTCTGGGACGCCTGGATCTCTAGAGACCCTGCACTTCCGGTTATTATTATATTATTATAATTGCAATAAAATAAAATTACCGCCTCCGTGGTCTAGTGGTAACAAACGTTGCCGTGAACTTGGGAGGTCGTGGGTTCGATTCCCACCGGGGGCAAGTTGTACATTGTATAATTTGTCTCGGTCTGGGTGTTTATATGTATAATATATATATATTTACAAAAAAAAAGTATTATATGTAGTTTATCAACCATCTAGTTTCCGTAACACAAGCCTCGTGGCTTACCACGGAAATTAGATGGCGCTGTGTGACCTGTCCTGTCTGGAAATATTTATTATTTATTATTTAAATACCTACTTAATATTACAAATTATATAAAAAGAGAAGGTTTAAATGAGTTTAGTGTGGGTGTGTGTATGAGTGTGGTAGTGTTTTGTGTGTGTGTGTATGAGTGAAAGATAAGTTGACATTAGAAATTTAGCAACTATGAGTATTTATTATTACTCATTGTCTGTTATATTTATTTCACATCTAATTTTAAATTATTAAAATAACTATTGACTTAAATGAATGTAAATCTTTGTTATTAAAAAAAAATCGCCTTTTTTTTTAAATATATCTTAAGCGCCGTAGCAGATAAATTAAAAAGGGGGAATCTGTCAGAGACCGAGTTCATTTTTTTTGTTCTCCTCTCCTGATGGATTATGAATGAGGTGATAGGGAAGGCAAAGGGTCTAGCCCATACGGCCAAGTCTGACGTAATATATCTTTCTTTTTAATGAGTTAATGAGGTCATCATCAAATTCCACATGCTGCAGAATTTAATGCTTTTCTTGGAGTCACTCGCGGCATTATAGCTCAAACACGTCGGGTAAAATATAGGAGTTCACAGCGCGGGAAAACCGCATAAAATAAACTGCAACTTGTGCCACATATTCAAAGTACAATTTATCGTTTTTTATAACTATTCACATTGTAGAACATTATTAAACAAAACAACACCACTTTTGACCAACAATATTGACAGTAAATTAATTTACAAAACAAAAACTTGCACTTGATATATCCACGTAAAATGGCGCGAAGAGCTCCAGAGACCGAGTCCATGTAAACGATTATTTTTCCTTATAATGACAGCAGTACCCTATCCATTGTGCGCACAACTGCATTATTAGATCTGTGCGATAATATAAAACGTTTAATGTACTACGTTTAGTAGTGTTTGAAACAAAAGCTACTCGAACAGGCCCAAAGATTGACACTTTTATTTTTAAAATTATTGGCTTGGGAACTTAGTAAAATACGGCCTTTGCAAAATGCTACGGCGATAGATTTTCTGGCGTAGGCCGTAGAACATTTCGTCCAATTTCCGTAGAACACGAGAATTGCCGTAGTGCAGTAGCAATAGCAACGGTGCTTGTCCCTACTGATCTTTGACGAATATCGCAACCTTGCACGCGTTGGATTGATCTGCGCTTTAGTAGACAAACATAAAGAGGTTAATAAGTCGACCTAATCCCCCGGGCTTGATGTGACTTTTCCAAGGCGTGATCAAGTTACACAAGCCACCACAATTTATTTCTTCCCCGGACCACCGAGTAAATATCGCCGATACGAGTACTAAAGTTTCATGAGGCACAAAAAAAACAGAAACTGAGACAATTTACTAATAATAGAGTGTAATGATAATCACGACAAAAAAGCAGGCTATTTTAATTTTTAGTTATGGATGGTTTTTAACATTTGTGGCCGACCTCTGTGCTGCGAAATTAATATTATTTTTATTTAAGAATATACCACATGTAATTGTCAAAAGAGCAAATTTTTTTAGGCTTCAGGTGTTATTGGTAGAACCCCGTTTAGAAATAAAAAAGGTATTTTTTTAAGGATAAAAATCATTATCCCAAAAACAATTGTTATTTTACGAGTGTTAATTGATATCGCTTACAGCTGAGAGACGAAATAGAGAGAGAAACAATGGCATAAATTAACTTCACCTTTCACTACCTACTTGATTAGGTTCTGTATGAGTGGCGATATTTTTAGGAAAACTTCTCTGCACCGTTACTTAAGATTTTGATCTTTAATTAATTACTACATTATTGAAGTTCACTCTTCTACATATCTTGTCGTATTCGTTAAATTAAATGGCCGCGTTCCCATACTTTTTGTATTTAAGAGTCAAATTGATTAATTTATTCATTTATTTATTTATTAAGGGACAACCAGTGGTCGGTTACATTATTACTTAATTAAAAACTAGTACATAGATTCAACGATAAATGTACCACCTTTAATATAAAATCAAAAATCAAATCAAATTTAATTTAATTCTAAGTTTAAACATACAAAAAGCTTAATAAAAAATATAAAACACGTCTAAAAAACATAAAATAATATATTGTACTTAGTCCAATTTAATAATATTATTAATATTAATAGGAACAATGTATCTTAACATACAACTTAAATTTTGAAAGCGAATCGTTGAACATATCTATTTCTTGACCAATCTCTTTATATTTTTTTGATAATCTAGATACAGGAGAGTTTTGTTTAAGATTAGTTCTGGATTGAGGTGGGCGTAGTATATCGTGGCAGTCGGTTTGGAACCCAGATTAACATAACAATTATTTATAAAATTAATAAAAAGAAAACCTTAAATTAAATTAACTAAATGTAACATTAAAATAAACTTATTTGATCAAAATTAAATACTTACAAAAAATAGCTTCTTAAAACTGGTTTTTTTTTTATTTTTATACTGGACACGACATGTGACATCGCGCCCACCTGATGGTAAGCAGTACGCGAAGTCCAAGAATGGGAGCAACTGACGCCGGTCACCACGACCGACATCAGTCTCTACCACTATGCCGGCCTAACAAGATGCTTTTTCACTTGAAGGACTCCAGGTTATAAGAGTGGGGAAAGACACTGGCTGGGAGAGCATTCCACATCTTCAGCGTGCGACAGATGTAAGAGTCTCCAAATTTATGAGTACGCGTAGGGATAGTGGGTAAGGTATGTGGATGCATATTTTGGCCTGTGCGTGTAGTTCGGTTGCGGAATAGAGAAGAAGGGATAAGGTTATGGAGCTTCTCAGAACACTCGCCGTGGTATAGCTTGTAGAACACGCTCAGAGAGGCAACGTCACGGCGAAGCTGCAGCGATTCGAGAGTTTTAGAGACTGTGGTGTCATCCACTATCCGAATTGCCCGCCTCTGCAGGTCATTGAGAGCATCTGTAAGATACTTAGCGGAGCCATCCCAGAGGTACCCAACACACTGGCAGCATTTTCGCTTTAAATTAAGATACTTAATTTTTGAGAAAAAAAACTGCCAGCCCTCTTGTCACCAGAGAAGTCAAAGATAAGTAAAAAAATAACGCTAAGCCTGAGTTGTACCAGTTTCATTTTAAAAGTCAGCCGTTTTGGTACAATCCAGCTTAAATCAAATCAAAATCAAAATAAATCATTTATTTATTAACTTTTGGTACATTTATTAAGGGTCTAACAGGTGGTTGTGAGCTACAAAAGTTGACCATCTCTTAGGTATATAAATATTAACAATTTTGTGAAGTTATTATTAAATAGATAAATATAAAATATGAAAATAAAATGAGGTAATAAGAAACAAACCAAAAAAATAATCAATTAAATTGATTATCTTGTAAGTACTGTAACCTGCCCTTTGCAGTTACTTGAATTATCCAACGCCTGCGGTTAGATGTAGTTGCTTTTAATTGTTACGAAGAGGATTCTACGGAACTCCTTTTTTTTATTAAAAATGCATAAAACTTTTTTATACTTCATATTTTAGAAATAATTACATATGTAGAAAAACTAAACACTTATCTACGAGGGACACTATTACGCGGTAGACTTTAACTAATAATTATTTTAATCCTAATATTTATAAAAATACTCGCTCTGTCGACCTCTCGGTCCGAGCTCCCCCGATCTTCTTTTTTTTCTTCTTTAAAACAAAAACCCATCAACCCTGTCATTGTCGTATATTGACAATACTATTCTTTCTTAAAATGCCAATAAAACTCTGTAACCTACATGTACCCGTTACAGTACTTATCAAGATTTTTTTTTGCCTTTTTTGCCAAAAGGTCATACAATTTTGTTTTGAATGTTGTTGTTTTGTTGTTTTTAAGGTTATCCGGTAGCTTATTAAACAATGTAGCAGCCATATTATATACACTATTACAAAAAAATGCCGTTTTTATTGGTATGTAAGGGTACACTTCGAATCTATTTCGGCATGTGCGAGGATGTGTAAGGAAGGATTTACTTAAGCCCTTAGACAATAGCACTGTTTCTAGACGTGATTTGTCTAAGAATCCCGACCTAAAGTTGTCTGTTGAAGATAGTCGCGAGAGATTTACAGGAAAGATAAAGTTCTCGGAGACGACCAACTCTGTCCTCTTGTTCTGTGGAGCTTCGACTCGTTCATTTGCTTTCTTTGTCGGTTACAAAATAAACACAAACTTACGAGTACATTTAATGCAACTAATAAAGTAAATAGTACCTACCTACTTTGTGGATGGTGTATAGCAGGGGTTTACGCCAATATTTAACTTATATTTGTAATAGTTGAATCGGTTAATAATGAGCAATACAAAATTCCCTCCATTTTCAATAACCAAGTATGCCACCACAAGATGGCGCCACTTACTTCAAATTTGCAATATTTGAATGTTTATTAATTATATTCGCAACGAGAAGTACCCACTTGTGGACTTGCAGAAAATAGTTTTCTTTATAAGCTTCATTGCTTGAAACGTCAGTCGCACGTCGCGCCCCGACCCAGCGAGAAGTCTATGATCTACCGTGATCCCGCTCTTCTGGAAGACGCGCCGTTGTGTTCTCCGCGGACGGCTGTGCTAAATAAAGAACTAATAATCGTGAAGTGATTGAGTTTGGCGAATATCCTGGCCAGGATAGGTGATAGTGAAGCTGTGAAAAGGTACGTGGCATACTTTCCTTATATAAGTGACCCGTCCTACTCTGTTTCCGATATCGTACCTCTGTGTCCGGATTGCTCGTTACCAGCCTTTTTGCTATTGTAAAAAATTCAAAATACAGTCCATTTTAGAAGGCCTTTGTTCGCGTTTGTTCCGTGCTTTTGGCATAAGCATAGTTAGCTGGAAGGTTCTGGATCAGGCGCGAACAGCAGGGGTGGCCAACCAGTCGATCTCAATCGCAACGTAATCACCCACTGCTGACTGCTGCACGCATCTTGTATTATTTGAAGAAATGGGTTTAACAACTGCATTTATATTTTGGTTCAACATATTTACGTGTAAATTAGTATCATCACGACCGTTTCCCTTTCGGAGTGGTCAGAAACCACTCTTATAAATAAGCGGATTCACATTCAGCCAACTTTACTATAGACCAATCATGACAAGTGGCAAGCTCGATGTCTCCATCGTACCAAACTCGAGAAATATCAGATAATATTAATTTACATTAATAAATATTTTTGTGTCGTCCCGACCAGGAATTGAATCCGGTACCTCCAAGTCTAATTCAGCGGGGAAATGCAGCCAGCATTCTTGCTGCCATTCCACGCGGACGGGACTTATATCCCTATCCGTTGTAGTAATATTAATTTTATTACGAATAAATTATTTTAATGTCTAATTCTGCAGTCGTAACTACTAGGTGACGTAGGCAGTCTACATACCTACGTATTTACTGCATTAACGCTCACAATCATTCATCATCATCATCATCAGCCTGTATCTCTCCACTGCTGGATGTAGGCCTCCCCTAAGGCTCGCCACTTAACGCGATCTTTCGCTACCCTCATCCAACCCCCACCAGCGACCTTCTTTAGGTCATCTGTCCATCTGGCGGGGGGTCGTCCCACTCTGCGTCTTCCCGTACGTGGTCTCCACTCTAGAACCCGTTTGCCCCATCGATCGTCGGTTCTGCGGCAGATGTGTCCGGCCCATTGCCACTTCAGCTTGCTAATTTTAAAAGCTATGTCAGTAACTTTCGTTCTCTGACGAATATCAACGTTTCGAATTCTATCCAACAGAGATACACCAAGCATAGCTCTCTCCATGGCTCGCTGAGCGACCTTGAATTTATGGACCAGACCCACTGTTAGTGTCCACGTCTCTGCTCCGTACGACATTACCGGGACCTTAGTCTTTAAACATTATGGTATAGACGATGAGAGGATGTGCCGGAGTTTCCCGAATGCTGCCCATCCTAGCTGAATGCGTCTGTCGGCTTCTTTGCTGAAGTTGGCTGCTCATTCATTTTATTCACAATCATTACATCGTGTCTAATGTAAATGCGCGTTTAGACTGAAGTGCTGCCACTAGCAGACCCAACTCAAAACGATAAGGGGATCTCTAATAATACAAACATTTAACAATAATACGCTCTGCCCACGACCGACTAAATTCGAGCAAAATGTTTAGGCTAGTCTTACACTAATTATTATTTATTTATACATAGATACATACATACATATCTTCACGCCAAAACCCTTGCGGGGTAGGCAGAGACAATTGAGCGCTATACTTGTCACGATCACGACATACCTCTTTCGCTTCTTCAACATTCATCAACCTCTTCATACATGCCCTTTTGTTTCGATGGCTTTTTAATGCACCTCCAGCTATTGTTTTATTTATCTGATCGTGATATGTGAGTCTTGGTCTGCCAGGGCCTCTTTTACCTACAAGTTTCGCATTATATATCTGGTTCGTCAATCTCTCTTTTCTGATCCTTTCAACATGCCCGAACCCTCGGAGCATGCCTTTCCTTATTTTTGTCCCTATGCTTTCTTCCATACCTACCTTTTTGCGTATTTCATCATTTTTTAATCCCGCGAGTTTCACTGAAGATATTAATAAAATTTCAGTTAGGCGACAACCAGACGATATATTGTGGAAAATAAAAAAAATTAAGTCGACGAACTACATATATTGAGTGGGGTATCATCCACTATGTATTTGAAAATCATGTTGGGGTTTCTTTTATCATATTCATTTCGAGTGACTATTTTACCTATTTTTTTTCATTTAGGTCTACCTATAGTTTTTTTTTTCTCTTATTTTTATCAGGGCTTTGGACATAATAATGTCCATGCCAGCCCTGTTGTAAGATTCCGACAGCTTACAACTCACGGCAATACCTATAGTTAAGATCTAATAAAGTTCATATAATCGCATAATAGAGTGTGGATTAATTCATAAATATTTAATGTAAATTTTGTATAGGTAGATTGATATTAATCGCCAATATTTTACTTACCTACAATACAAATTCTACCTAAACGATAAAAAATAAAATATCAGTAGGTAAGCGTATACCTACTCGACAAATTAAATATGTGTATTATAAATATTAGGTGACCGAATTTTTGTAAGTAACCTCTAGGGTCATCTTTTTAAGCTGGTGTCCAATCGTTATATAGAAGTTTTTAATAAATAGTTTAGGCAATTAGGTAATACATATAAAGTTTGATAATCGCTAAAGATTGTTGGAAAGATATGAGCCTGTCTCGGTTTTAATGGGGCTATGTAATAAAAAATATATAATTATTTCAATGGTCTAGTTAAGCGGTTATCATTTTTTTTTAAGATGGAACCCTTGTGCTTATTTGTTTCTTTTAGTTAAAAATTTATTCTATTGATTTTTTTTACGCTTCATTTTTTAAATTTCAAAATTACCTTTTTTTCTATTGGTTGGTTCTTCTACTTCGTTCTTCTTGTCTTGTCGAATGAGAGCGTGTTTTACGCAGCATGCAGAGCAGCATATTCTCAGTTTGAAGATCATATTGAAAGTACCATACCAAGGCGTCTGGACAGCGTGGCTAGTGTAGGCCAAATTCTCCAGATATATGTTCTGGAAGGCCCATCTTCAGCAGAGGTCTAGGACGCTGTGTTCTAGGGGCTGTAATAATGATGAATGATGATTGATGGTCGAACACGACCATAACTGACAATGCACTGTCATAGCCTTATTAATGAGGAGGAGAGTCCGAATCCGTTATGGAAATCACCAAGCTGGGCTCGGAATGGCGAGACACAAATTTTAAGGCATATCGCATTCTTGTGCGGTCGGAAAAATAAAAAAAAAATTGATGAAAGATTTCTGGCCGCAGGGCGTTGTGTTTCGACGGTACATAGGTTCATTTGGGCCTACGAAATGCACCACGGAAGATGCGACAAGGCCTACCGCAGCACCGAACCCTCGTGAACCACCTAAGAGGACCCCGGCGCCGATCCCCACTGCAGCAGTCAGCCTTCGTCAGAAAATGGTCGCCGTACCCAATGGGTACTACTTTGACCACAATAAGATGAAGATGAAAGCTGTAGTGCACTGTATATTTATATTATATATATTTTAGTTTTTAAGGTATATATCTATGGGCCTTTTGTATATTCATTTTCTTGCCTGAAAATAAAGATTATTATTATTATTCTAAGACAATTGTCCTAGATTTAATTCTCATACCGTGTGGCTTCTTGCCGATCTTGTTATATTCTTGATGTCTCTTAAAACCCAGTGTACGATTATTGACCCCAATTAAAAGTTATATAAAATAATCTCTTTTGGTATGCCCATGCTTTAAGTCAACAATGGCGGGTAATACCTACACGATTTAAGCATTACCCCGGCTTTAATCTGTGTCATTACAGCGTCGTTAAGACGACATAAAAGTCAATCGATGTCGTACCCGTACTATTAGCCCACTGAGTTAAGCGCCTTATTCGCCACCCATCTTCCTGTACTAAGTTCATACACGATGCAAAACGACTGTGAATAGGATAAATATATTCTGGAAGGTTTCTGTTTTCAAATGTGTTCCAAGCGCAACAAAATATTTCATTACGCGCGACAGTCAGAGCTCCATGGTTCGTGCGCAACACCGTCCTCCACGACGACCTGAAGATGGAGACCATCTAACAGTTTGTGGCCAGGCTCTCAAAATCCATGTTCGATCGAGCCGACCACAGCCGCTTCGACCATCTTCGGGGAATCGCACCGCTGCACGCACGGCCACCGGAGGGCCGTCCCCTGCCCCGTAAGATTACCCGGTTTTGACTGTGTGTAAACGGATATACGAAATAAATTTCGCTGCGCATTATTTTGTTTTGCTATATCACCATTATATTCAATCTTATATATATTGTAATAAAAAGCTGAAACTTGAAGTCTATTACAAAAAATATATATTTTTAATGAATTGACAAAAGAGAGAAGTATTTCGGATCATAATAATGGCAAACAATAGTACAGCGAATAATAAAATAAGGTGTACATAGAATAAGTTTCTGTTGGCGACAGGTACGCGCGAACGCCTATTGTTTCGTTGGTCATTCATTGCTCGAAAATTTCATCCGGCATAAGCCCTGTGGTATACAGCTGGCGAGAAGCGATAAGCTTTTTTTTTCCTATTTATTATTATTTCCTATTAAATATTTTTTATTGATGATAAATATATAATGTTAATGTAATACATTCACATACACACTATACACTTTACACACTCATTCATATTATTTCACATAGTACATGTGGTTATGGCAATTTGTGACATTTTGATTATTTATTTGTTTTGTTTCATTATTATTATTATATATTTTTTTGACGTAATTTTTATTTCAGTTTGTGTTTAATAATTTGTTATTTATGTTTGTATTTAATTTAATGTTAAATTCGATTCAAAATTACATGTAGGTAATTTACTTGTAGATCAGATTATAAATGTATTTTCAACGGTGAAATCCTTTGGTTTGGCATGTAAATTTTTAATTGTATTGCTTTGTAAAATGTATTGCTGTTTTGGATTTTCTTAATAACTAAATAAATAAAATAAAATAAATTACCCTGTGTGTTTCTTGTCACTTTAAGCGCTTTTATTCACTTTGAAAGTCGTTTGACTTCGCATTTGTCTATGTTTTTCATAAAAAATCGAATAACATCAAGATTTGCTTTATTCGCTTTCAAGTCGAACATAGCATTAAACCATTATTATTAATTTTACCATTATTTTATTAGTATGTCGCTTCGTCGTCGTATCAAAGTGGTGGTAGCTCGGTTATCAGAAGGCTTTCCAAAAAAATCCAAAATCATTTATTTATTTATAAAAGGGTAGCCAACAGTGCTAACATCACACACTTATTTGTACTTAATACTAAATCAGAAGTTAGATGTTGCACCTATTATAAGCGACCACCACATTACCACAGTAGCCTTAAAAAATTAATAATATAATAACATTTTCAATAAGTTTACAAAAACTTAATATTATTAGAAAAACTAAAGCTGAAACAATTAAAAATATATATATTTAATAAATATAACAATTCTATTTAGAAATAAAAAAAATGCGAAAATAACTTAAATATTACCTTTAGTTTAGTTTAGTTTATTTATTTTGTAATAGGACAATCCTCGCCAAGCCGTCTGGCCAGCGTGGCGAGTGTAGGCCACATTATCTAGATGTATGTTCTGGAAGGCCCATCTCCAGCAGTGGGGGTCTAGGACGCTGTGTTCTAGGGGCTGTAATGATGATGATGATGATAGGACAATCAATATAATGTATTCTGCGCTTTTACATGTCAAAAAATTAATTAATATAACGAAAAGTTTATTATCTGGGAAATAGCTTGTATTTGGAGCAGCACATTACAATCCAAATATACATAATTATAATCTTAAAATTATAGCTGCTCTAAATAGGCATTGTCATATTATAAACTAAGACATACACAATTATATATAATAAAAAAAACACTTAAAATTTAATTATAATTGCAATTAAGTTTTTAAATAATATGTACAAAGGCGGACTTAATGCCGCTACGGCATTTTCTGACAGCTAAACCTTTAGGACATTTAGACAGTAAAGATGGTTGGTTAATTAATTAATTATTCATCAATTAGTTATTCTTAACAGTATTAATATATATGTACATTACAATATTACGTACTAATACATAAATACGCAATATACCTACCAATGGATAATACATTTTTCTTACGTACATTTGGCATAGATTTACAACACCACCGTTCTCGTGATTCGAAGAGCACGTTATGCGCTCGGTGCCGGTTTCACTAATAGCTATAAACATGCGAAATCGTTAAGTAATTAATAAAATAAATGAAATATCTTTTGCCAACCTGTTAGCGTGGCGAGGTACTTACAGCCAAATTCTAGAAATATGTTTTGAAATGGCCGTCTCTAGCAGTGGAGGTCTAGGACTATGTGATAATAACTGCTCCGTCTGCGGACGAAGAAGTGCTTCTGGAGTTGAAATAGTCCGACTAAGACGTAGGGATGTAGGACCAAGTGCATAGGCAACACAGAAGATTACACGGAAAAAAAAGAGGTTGCAAGCTGATTGGAAGTGTGATTCATCTTTCCATAATGCTAATGTGAAAATTAACATTTAAGAAGATAAAAGTCGTACGTTATTGCGAACTTTTCCATATAGACTATGGAAAGTTAATAAGGAAGATAGCTGTAGTAAATATTTCTTGGCATTTTTTAATATTTTATATTCAAATATCTAATAGCTTAGCTAAGCTACGCGGTAAATAATATCATCTTGCTATACTCGTTTCTCGCCAGCAGTGAAATAAGTGGTTTAATTTCGTGTTTCCGCTTTTGTATTGTTTTTTTATTGAATTATTTTTGTACTTATTTTGATATAACAAATTTAGCAGATTATTCTTTGAACTCAACAATCTTCACCTATAAGCTGATTATACTTACTAATAATAATAATAATCGAATACTCGTACATATGTAATGTAGGAGAGTCCGAATCTGTTATAGAAATCACCAAGCTGGTCTCGGAATAGTAAAACACAAATTTTAAGGCCTATCGCATTCTTGTGCGGCCTGAAGAAGTAAAAAAAATCTTGAAGAAAGATTTTTGGCTGCAGGGCGTTGTTTTGTCGATACATAGGTTCTACGGGCCTACGAAATGCACCACGGAAGATGCGACAAGGCCTACCGCAGCACCGAACCCTCGTGAACCACCTAAGTGGACCCCGGCGGCGACCCCCACTGCAGCAGCCAGCCTTCTTCAGTAGGTGGTGGCCGTACCCAATGGGTACTACTTTGACCACAATAAGACGAAGATGCGAAAGCTGTAGTGCACTGTATATTTATATTATATATATATATTAGTTTTTAAGGTAGGTATATATCTATGGGCCTTTTGTATATTCATTTTGTTGCCTGAAAATAAAGATACTTATTATTATGATATATCAGAATTTATCGCTGCAGATTCGCCAAAACGTTGCCTTCCTGAGCTTTTCTATAAGCTTTGTTTGTTCTGAAGAGCTCTATAACCTTATCCCTTCTTCTCTATTTCGTAACCAAACTACACGCACATACTCTAGACACTATCCTTTTTATTTACTAAACAAACAAGGTGACTCCAGCCACTAACCACTACCACTACGATTGTCGGCGCCTCGCGATACGTGAGGAACGATATAATCCATAGGGATATGCGGATGGAAACACTGGACGAATTCGTGCGTCGTCTGGCGACTGGTATGTTCGCGCGCGCAGAGGCGACAGATTTCCCACTCGTGAGAAACCTGGCCCCTCTGCACGCCCGTCCGCGGGACGCCAGACAATGCTACGCTCGTCACCTGCTACCAATCACGGAGTCGTAATCGCGGCCCCGCCGCTTGGCTCGTATACTTCAACCTTTAATGGTTACCCCATACAGATTACATACCCTTGATACAGATTCCCCACTCGTGTGAGAAGACCAAACGACGACGCCACTAACGACCAACAACAGTTTCTACCACTATCCCGGCCTAACAAGATAAGGATTACACTTCGCTCGAAGGACTCTAGCTTATAAGAGTGAAGTATTCTCCAAATTTAGGAATAAATATAAATTTCTAGATTCACACATCTGTAGCACGCTAAAGACGTGGAACGCTCTTCTAGCCAGTGTCCCCATTCCTATAACCTGGAGTTTTTCAAGCGAAGTGTGAATAATATTCCTAATAGGTAGGTAATGTCGGTCGTCAGTGACTGCTCATCAGTTGCTCCCATTCTCGGTACTCGCATACCCCTAATGTGGGCGCGGTGTCTCATATTAAGATTTATAAAAATTTAGTAAGATTTGTTTCCCACGTTAACGTTACATATGAAATTACCGGCTCTTATGAGTTAGTTACGGTAACGCACTGAGAAAGAACTCATTTAAGGAAAGTTGTCTAAATTTGGCCCTGATATCTATTTGTGTTTGTTTTTTTTTTAGTTAGTTAATATTGTATTCTAATTTGATGAAACCCCAACCCTTCTTATTAATGTTCCAATATGTACTTACTTATCTTATACTTATCCTATACAAATACCTACTTTATTTTTATTATTGTAATTATCTTTTTTATCTTAAATTGTGAAATGAAACCCCAACCCTTCTTATTAATGTTCCAATATGTACTTACTTATCTTTTACTTATCCTATACATATACCTACTTTATTTTTATTATTGTAATTATCTTTTTTATCTTAAATTGTGAAATGAAACCCCAACCCTTCTTATTAATGTTCCAATATGTACTTACTTATCTTTTACTTATCCTATACAAATACCTACTTTATTTTTATTATTGTAATTATCTTTTTTATCTTAAATTGTGAAATGAAACCCCAACCCTTCTTATTAATGTTCCAATATGTACTTACTTATCTTATCTTATACTTATCCTATACATATGGGTACCTACTTTACTTTTATTATTGTAATTATCTTATTTATCTTAAATTGTCTAACATATATATATATATATATTCTACACAAACCCTACATCACACAAGCACACATTACACTTTCATTAATTTATTTAATTCCTATATATTTACGACATAGACATACTTACATCACACACCCATATGCATAAAAACACAAGCAAATCAACCCTATTTTTTTTTTTTTTTTTTTATTATTATATATTGAATAACCGGTTTGTATTCTTACTTCCAACATGTTTTTGTTGTTTAATAATTAATACTAAAAATCACCCCTACTAAAGCTAGTCCTCACATGACAGGATGTCCTAGTGTGCAGACCAGAGATTTATTGTTGTTACTAACACCTTTTACTTACCTTAAATATGTTTTTTTTTTTTTACTTTGTACTTACTAACCCTTTTGATGAATAAATTAATTTGAATTTGAATTTGACTTTACTTACAATGCTTCAAAAGAGTTACAATGTCCACTCCAGTGCGCTTTCATCATTATCTTGCGTCTTCTTCTGACGCATTCCTAAGCAAATAGCGCATAGGGTATCGTAAACTAGTTTGACGACAGGGCTTGCCTTTAGGGCACGCTTATTCGTCACCAGTGGGTTCGCGTGAAACATGCCGAACGTTAAATCAAACATTATAGCAGAAGATTCATAAAGTATTTGGTTGGGTAGCAGTACAATGGTGAATGGTGTAAACGTTATTTTCTTCTTTCTTTTCAACACACGATGGACCCGGAACCCGCACGGTGAATCCATGGATTGCTAATAAATTTGTCTACTCTGATATTATGGTTCAGCGTCAAAGGGGAAGGTTTTTATTAAAGATTTTGTAAGTGACGATCACCCCTCTACTAGATGTGGCGCCTGAAGAAACAAATGTGTCATTTTCTCACGCACACTAATACACTGTTACAGCACATATATATATCAATTTAACATAGACACATGGCACACACATCTGCATCCGACTAATTACAGCTCGCTCTGAGTAACATAAAAAATTCACTCGCACAACTTTAATTTGCAATTGTGTACTAAGAAAGAAATAGGTATGATGGGCAAGTTGTCATACAAACAAATATAATGACAACTCTTCCATCTATCGACGTACGACGATACAATCTTGCAATCCGCGTGACACATCTAGTAGAGGCGCGCACGTCATGTTATAAAATCTTTGGTTTTAATAAAACAAAAGAGTTGGCACGTTAAATTCAAAATTATTATTTATTAAACTTTTTAAACTTTCGCGCATATTCATAATAGTTTTTTTAAATAATTTTAACGGGTCTTTACGCGATTTACCTTAGAGACATATTTCTCCCGACGTTTCAGCCAAGTTGCATTGGCCGTGGTCACGGGTCGACTGAAGCTATGCGGTGTAGTCTCGTACATACTGGGCGGCAGATGTAAACCTACCCACTTATCACTTTTAAAAGTTTTTAGAAATCACGACACACGACACTTACAATATCCTTGGCGACACCGGGCGATTTTTCCCGGCGTCGAAACCTATTGATTACTGGATTCCACGATGAAGATAGCTTATAACCCCCCTCTCGATTGAAATTTTTGTGTTTCTTTATTTCGATCGCTTCACGTACTATTCTAGGGTAATAGTGCCGATCGGTGGAAAGTATCTTTGGGTCATGCAGCTCAATCCAATGGTTTGTGCCACTATCCATTAGGTGTTCTGCTATTGCTGACTTGTTTAATTGGCAGTTTTTTACAGCTGCTATATGTTCCTTGACCCTCTCAGCTATTGTGCGCTTAGTTTGGCCAATATATGAACTCCCACAGCTGCAGTCCACTTTATACACGCCAGGCGTTTGGAAAGGAATGACATCCTTTGGGGTGCGTACGTGTTTTGCTACTTTGGAGAATGGGGTGTACACAGCATTGATAGATAACTTTTTGAAAGCTGTACCAATTTTATCCGTTACTCCTTTCACATATGGTAAGAACGCGGGCAGCCGATTGACCTGTGGATATCTCTCCTTGTTTTTCTGTCGCAGCAACCTCGGACCCACACCATATCCATTGCGTTTTAGCACTGTTTTAACATGTGACAATTCCTGTTCCAAATGTTTTGGGTCACAGAGATCATAAGCCCTGTTGATCAATGAGGTCACAACAGATCTCAGGTGGCATGGATAATGATGTGAAGTGGCGTGTAGATATCGGTCTGTGTGCGTTGGTTTTCGATATACAGTGTGAGCCAGCGAGCCATCAGGTCTCACCATCACTTTTACATCCAAAAAAGCTAACTGCCTATCTTTCTCCATTTCATATGTGAATTTTATTGTGGAGTGAAGAGAGTTTAGATAGTTTAGGAATTCCTCTACTTCCGGTTTGTTTCCCTTGATGACACAAAACACGTCGTCCACATATCTCTTCCAGATCTTTATACAAGAGATATCATGTTGAAAAATAATGTTTTCAAGGTGCTCCATCCAAATATTGGCTAAAAATGGGGCCACTGGACTGCCCATGGCAACACCATCTATTTGGAGGTAATATTGGCCTCGGAAGAGAAAATAATTTCCATCCAAACAATCTTTGAGAAGGTCAGCATAAAATTTGGGCATCTGCAAGTCTAGTAGTTTTTCCTTGACGATATCTAGGCACTCGTTTATCGGAACGTTTGTAAAAAGGGAATCTACGTCAAAACTCACCATGATATCGTCTGGTTCAAATTTTAAGTCCTGCAGTATGCTAACAAAATGACGGGAATCCTTCACATAAGACTGCGTCTTTCCCACCAATGGTTGTAGCGCCGCCGAAACATATTTTGCTAAATCGTAAGTAGGAGACGATATTTGACTTACGATTGGTCTTAAAGGAATACTGGCTTTGTGTATCTTGGGCAGGCCGTAAAGTTTCGGTGGTTGCACGATTTTTGGTTTGAATAGGTGGAAAAACTCATCATTAGTAAACCAGTCCTCATGTTCTTTTATTAGGGCTCTTATACGACGTGTCACTCGAGCAGTGGGGTCATATGAAACTTGCTTATACACGTTTTTGTCGCTCAACATATTTAGCATCTTATCATCGTAGTCTTTGGTGTTCATAATCACGGTTGCGTTACCTTTATCGGCTTTTAGTACCAAAATATTTTCGTTCCTGCGAAGTTGCTGTAATGCCCTTCGTTCTTCGTCGGAGACGTTTGACTTAGGTGGTCGTGATTTGCGCAAGATGACGGCGACATCCTGTCTTAAATTTTCCGCCTCGTTAAATGGTACCTTATTTCGTACTATAGCCTCTTCTACGTTGCTAATTATGTTTTCATACGGAATATATTTCGGCGTTACTGCAAAGTTTAAACCCTTTGTTAATACACTCTGGGTTGCATCATCGATGGTTGTATCTGATATATTAATCACAGTATTTGCTGGTTCGAAAATTTTCTGTGACTGTGACAATAATGTCGGTCGCTTCGCAGAAACTCGACGTACTAACTTTTCATATTTTTGCTCGTGAGATGCACTGCACATATCAAAAGTTTTTGTTGCCTGCTCATGCGTAACTCTGTCACAAAGTTCAAAGTCCTCCCTCGATAATACAAAACCGCACTCCTTGTGTAGCGTATATAACTCACCCTGTACATCGCAAAGTTTATGCCGCTGATTTCTAATTAACTGTCTCAGAAGACACTCACTCGCATTTCTTAGAATTGTTTCCGAATATTTTATGTCACTACGCTCTTTTATACGTACACACGTAGGTAACACTTTATTACATCTGCCGCCCAGTATGTACGAGACTACACCGCATAGCTTCAGTCGACCCGTGACCACGGCCAATGCAACTTGGCTGAAACGTCGGGAGAAATATGTCTCTAAGGTAAATCGCGTAAAGACCCGTTAAAATTATTTAAAAAAACTATTATTATTTATTGTTACTCAATTACACTTCATATTCCATAATTATATCTTAAAAATTAATTTTAGTATTAATAGTATTTCACAATATTTACAAGAAACATTATTGTACTTAATTAAAGTTAAAAAATATAAATATTTCTTTTGACAATTTGGTATATGTAGAGATATCGTAGATAATTTATACTACTGTTGTTTGTGTATATTTTAAATTTATATAAATGTGTTGTAAAGATTGTATCAGAGTCCCCGTCTTCAGGGAAGGTATCCCTACGTTCGGTCAACAGATGCATAAAGAGTAATAGGGCTGAGTTTTGGCTTAAGACCCTCACCTGTGTATTTATATTTATACTCATTCTCTTTGTTATTAATCTCATTTTCACCTAATATACGTAACTTCCATTACTTAAAATTTTGTAGTTTTATTTAATGTCATGCCTAACGTGACAGTGATGTAATAGTGTGCGTGACAAAGTCCTACTTTTGTTTGTTTTTGGCGTCACATCTAGTAGAGGTGCGCGCGTCGTCTCACAAAATCTTTGGTAATAATAAAACAAAGAGCTTGGCACGTTAAATTCAAAATTATTGTTTATTTTTACTCAAATGACAGATAATTACATTTTTTTATTCATATTGCATACTCACATATTAAATTTATATTATTTCACAATATTTACAAGAAATATTATTGTACTCATTTAGTATACTTATAAGTTTAAAAAATATAAATATTTTATTATACAATTATATGTAGGTAGATATATCGTAGGTAATTAACAGTTTTAACGGCCCTATTATTGAAACGCAAATGTAATGATGAATGATGCGCTAGGTAATGATGATATTTTTCTAAAAAATAAATACAAAACTGTATAGTGTATTGCCTTTACCATTGCTAAAAAATAAAATTACTTTTTTAAAATTTATGACACAGACCTTCAGTCACTGTCACTGATGACGCCGCTCCAAAGAGAGGCGAAATATTTGGCAATAAAATTTTTAAGCTTCAATTTATATATTTTACCAAGTAAGAAACACATCTAACACTTTATTTGTTGCAGATGAAACGCAAATGTTATATTTTCTAAACGTAGAATTTACGATTAATACTTGAGTGAATTTTGTTTGAAAAAATATCTTGTGATCGCTCAGTGCGCGGATGATTTAACTCTTGTGGGCGCCGCTCGGGGCGCTGGCCAACGATCCAATCGTAGTATTGGCCTTGCGGAAATAATGTTAGTTGACGTCCGAGCCATGGAGTGGGGCCCGCGCTCCTCCTGTCTATATTTGTATGTATAGTGTTTGTTGTTGTTTCGGCTAAGATCTTTAGATACAAATCTCTATAGAGCGGTGCGCCGCGACCACGGTCGACGCTGCCGAGTCGCGGAGGCTGGGTCGCGACTGCCATGGTCCGAATGCCACCTTAACTACAAATTGGCAGCTCGGATGTGCTAGAGCTGGAAGGCACATTTCCAGCAGTGGAGTTTTAGGACGCCATGTTCTCAAGGACTGTGATGATTATGATAAAGTTCATTTTATTCTAAATTAAAATAAATTATATTACTGTTACCCAAATACTAGAATAAATTTAAAAGCTATAATAATTATAAGTAGGGTCATAATTTTATTATGTACAAGTTTATCTGATGATGAAGAGTTATTTCCGTGCTGCATGGCTGCTGGAGTTTCACCTAAAACAAAAAAAATAACAAATTTTAATTTTGAAATTCAACTTTTTTTTTCAACTAACCTTACTCGTACAGTATGTCGCGTAGGGGTTGCGACAGATTAGGGTAAATAAATACATTTAGTTATTATTTAATTTATTTATTGTCATTTCTCGATTTTGGTACGCGCTGGAGATACCGACGAGCTTGCCACTTGTCATGATTGGCCTATAGTCAAGTTGGCTAAATGTGACCACCCCGAACGGGAAACGGTCGTGATGATACTTTACTTTTATAATAAATACAAATTTAAATTATAGTATAAATAATAACCGATAATTATATAAATAAAACGTAATGAAACGAAATTAAACGAAACGAAACAAAACGAAACTACTACGCATCGTTTCCTATGTGCTTGAACCTATAAACGTAAGTATTGATAGATATTGATCGTTGGAATCTAAAATTCTATTAGGCAAATTGAAAACCTTGAAAAGTATAGAATGACTGATTGTTTCGCTAACAAATTGTTATTCATTGTTTGAAAATGTCGTTAGTTTCAACAAAAGTGACTACGGCATTGATTATTTTATTGATATTGCTTCAATACGTAATGTTACAAAAATAGTATATTATAATTACGATCGCGTACTGACACATTAAATAGTACAGTTCTTGAACCGCTTGGAAAACGTCAGCACAAAATTTGATCTTTTCATCAATAGAGGCAAAACAAAACTCGCCTCTTTAGGACATTTTTTTTTAAAGTAGTTTGTAATTATTATTTTATCTACTTATTAATATAAATATACTTACATTTTTTTGATTTACATAGATTTATGAAATAAATAAAATTAAACACATAGGTACTGAAGATATAACAGTGAAAGTTGAAAGGAGAGAAAAACAAAGATCAATAATTTTAACACATAAGTAAGTAGTCGTCAGTTATTTTAAGTAGATAACAATAGAGATAGTTTTTAAAAGGACTCTTGTCAAAGTTCGAAGAGATAGTGGAAGAGAGATGTTACAGAAACTGTAAATGAATTTAAATATCTTGAATGTAAAAAAAAAACTTACTAACTCTTTAATAATCGTAAACGTGTATGTAATAAATAAAATAAGCTTCTGTAAGCAACAAAGTAATAAACAAATTACTGAAAAAAATAAAAATTTACAGCACTCGGTGTTAGCGGTAAAAAGTAGAGGAACCAGGTTAAGCGCAAAGCACATACTTAAACTCATTTTTTACTATTTCAGTTCGTGAAACTGTATGCATGAGATGTACTTAAAAGTTACCTTAGGCTACTCGTCTAAAACCAAGTCTATTTATTTAAGCGAATAAACGATAGTAGGAAAATAATCTTATAAAAAAGCGATGGTGGTACGGTTGTTGTCGGTGGTTTTTCTTAAAATCCTAATAAGATCCAGAGGCTACTCGTCTAAAACCAGAGTCTATTTATTTAAGCGAATAAACGATAGTAGGAAAATAATCTTATAAAAAAGCGATGGTGGTACGGTTGTTGTCGGTGGTTTTTCTTAAAATCCTAATAAGATCCAGAGGCTACTCGTCTAAAACCAGAGTCTATTTATTTAAGCGAATAAACGATAGTAGGAAAATAATCTTATAAAAAAGCGATGGTGGTACGGTTGTTGTCAGTGGTTTTTCTTTAAACCCTAATAAGATCCAGAGGCTACTCGTCTAAAACCAGAGTCTATTTATTTAAGCGAATAAACGATAGCAGGAAAATAATCTTATAAAAAAGCGATGGTGGTACCGTTGTTGTCGGTGGTTTTTCTTAAAATCCTAATAAGATCCAGAGGCTACTCGTCTAAAACCAGAGTCTGTTTATTTAAGCGAATAAACGATAGTAGGAAAATAGTCTTATAAAAAATCGATGGTGGTACGGTTGTTGTCGGTGGTTTTTCTTAAAATCCTAATAAGATCCAGAGGCTACTCGTCTAAAACCAGAGTCTATTTATTTAAGCGAATAAACGATAGTAGGAAAATAATCTTATAAAAAAGCGATGGTGGTACGGTTGTTGTCAGTGGTTTTTCTTAAAATCCTAATAAGATCCAGAGGCTACTCGTCTAAAACCAGAGTCTATTTATTTAAGCGAATAAACGATAGTAGGAAAATAATCTTATAAAAAAGCGATGGTGGTACGGTTGTTGTCAGTGGTTTTTCTTTAAATCCTAATAAGATCCAGAGGCTACTCGTCTAAAACCAGAGTCTATTTATTTAAGCGAATAAACGATAGTAGGAAAATAATCTTATAAAAAAGCGATGGTGGTACGGTTGTTGTCGGTGGTTTTTCTTAAAATCCTAATTAGATCCAGAGGCTACTCGTCTAAAACCAGAGTCTATTTATTTAAGCGAATAAACGATAGTAGGAAAATAATCTTATAAAAAATCGATGGTGGTACGGTTGTTGTCGGTGGTTTTTCTTAAAATCCTAATAAGATCCAGAGGCTACTCGTCTAAAACCAGAGTCTGTTTATTTAAGCGAATAAACGATAGTAGGAAAATAATCTTATAAAAAAGCGATGGTGGTACCGTTGTTGTCGGTGGTTTTTCTTAAAATCCTAATAAGATCCAGAGGCTACTCGTCTAAAACCATAGTCTATTTATTTAAGCGAATAAACGATAGTAGGAAAATAATCTTATAAAAAATCGATGGTGGTACGGTTGTTGTCGGTGGTTTTTCTTAAAATCCTAATAAGATCCAGAGGCTACTCGTCTAAAACCAGAGACTATTTATTTAAGCGAATAAACGATAGTAGGAAAATAATCTTATAAAAAAGCGATGGTGGTACGGTTGTTGTCGGTGGTTTTTCTTAAAATCCTAATAAGATATATACTCTTGGTCAAGACGCTTTGGGGTTGTTGTCAATCCGAGCAAATGTCAGTCGATCATAATTGGAAGCTCGCGGCTGTTGAGCAAAGTTGATACTAGCAGTATTGACCTTGTTCGGTTTGACAACGTCCCAATTGCGTATTGCAGTGAGGTAAAGAATCTAGGTGTTTACGTGACTGTCATAATCTTGGCATCAACAAAATAATTTCGTACTGTGGTTCTGGCTTTTAAATTAAACAATATTCTAATTGATCTCTTTTGTTGTATGAACACTTTTCGAATATCTGCCGCGTTACCCCTATATGTACGTAAGCAATTATCGAATGAACAAATAGGCCTTGTCAATAAATATTAAATATAAATATACACCCGTTGTTTAAACCCCAAATGCCACAAAGTAAAAAATGACTCACTCTGTATGACATGCACAGTAACTGATGTTGCCTTAGCGTTGGCTGGCACGCAGGTGTAGTTTCCCGCGTGTCTAGGCTCAGCCTTACCAATAACCAGTTCTGATGTCTGACGACCATTGTGGACGCTTACTCCATCTGAGAAAAAAAACTGTATTTAAGAATACTTTCTGATATCATCATAACAGCCTTTAAAACAGAGTCGTAGCACTGAAAGTTCTTGCTGGAACTCCTCTCGCACCAACTTCCACTGCGTAAAGCTGAGTCTTAAACCCGATCCTGATCATTTCTTCTGTGAGATCATAATATTTATTCGACTTCATTTTGTGGTCTTTTAGAATATTTAATTAAATTTATGAAAAATGTACGTAAGAAAAGTGTATTTTTCAATGGTACATGCCGGGGAATTTTAAGGATTGTGTCCACCGCGTTCTATTCTAATATATTATATAATATAACATAACCTCCGTGGTCTAGTGGTAACAAACGTTGCCGTGAACTCGGGAGGTCGGGGTTCGATTCCCACAGGGGCAAGTTGTACATTGTATAGTTTGTCTCGGTCTGGGTGTTTATATGTATAATATGTATATATTTACAAAAAAAAAGTATAATATGTAGTTTATCAATCATCTAGTTTCCGTAACACAAGCGTCGTAGCTTACCACGGAAACTAGATGACGCTGTGTGACCTGTCAAAAAAATATATATATATAGCAATAAACTAAAAATTTTATTCCAGAATAATTAAATAAAAAAAAACGAAGATCTTTGGTTTCATTCTTGATTATACCTATTACAAAAATATTTGCTTTTTAATAAATTCCACGCAGTATAAAGGTATATAAGTAGATATATAGTATTTGTAAAAGTATCCTATTATAGTATATTTTACTCCCTCCATGTTCTAGCGGTTAAGTCCGTGGATTTAGACCTGGAGGTACCGGGTTCGGGTACCTGGTCGGGACACAAAAATATTTATTAATATAAATAAATACATTTAATTAATATTTAATTTATTTGTGATATTTCTCGAGTTTGGTAAGCTGAAGACATCGACGAGCTTGCCACTTGTCATGATTGGCCTATAGTAAATTTGTCGTAGATTTACAACACCACCGTTCCCGTGCCTCGGAGAGCACGTTAAGCCGTCGGTTTCGGTTCCACTAATACCAACTTGTGGAATCGTTAATAAATTGTCATAAAAGATGACATCATATCCTCGCCAAGCCGTCTGGCCAGCGTGGCGAATGTAGGCTAAATTCTCCAGATGTATGTACTGGAAGGTCCATCTCCAGCAGTGGAGGTCTAGGACGCTGTGTTCTAGGGGCCGTAATGATGATGATGAAAGTTGGCTAAATGTGAATCCGCTTATTTATAAGCGTGGTTTCTGACCACCCCAAAAGGTAAACGGTCGTGATGATACTTATATATATATATAACAAACAATAAAAATAAACCTATTACTTTCTTATAAATTCACGTTTCTTTTAATAATGAAACGAAATTGATAGACTAATTTTAGATAAAACGGCCCGAAAACAAATCAATTAATAAAATCAAAAGAAATTTTCGACTTTCCTCCGCCGCGCTGGCCCTGACCAAATCTGTTAATTTCCAAATTGGTTTATAAGCTCGGAAAATTAATCAAAAATATTCGTATTTACCAATCAAATCTGCGAAAATTACTGCCGAAATAAATACAATATTTTCCTTCCTTATTTTTACTAATTATCTTTTATTTATTTAAAAACTTTATTGCACAAAGTACGAAGGCGGTCTTAATTCCTGTAGACTTATGTATGGAAGCGAAACGTGGATATGTTAGAATACGCATGAGAGTAGAGTTAATGCAGTAGAAATGAGGTCGTTGCGTCGGATATGCGGCGTCACTTTGACGGACCGCATACGTAATGACGAAATACGCAAAAGGGTAGGTATTAAAGAAAGCATAGGGACAAAAATAAGGAAAGGCATGCTCCGATGGTTCGGACATGTTGAAAGAATGAGTAAAGAGAGATTGACGAACCAGATATATATAATGCGAAAGTTATGGGTAAAAGAGGCCCTGGCAGACCAAGACTTACCTATCAAATAAATAAAACAATAGCTGAAGGTGCATTAAAAAGCCATCAAAATAAAAGGGAATGTATGAAGAGGTTGATGAATGTCGAAGAAGCGAAAGAGGTATGTCGTGATCGTGTCAAGTGGCGCTCAATTGTCTCTGCCTACCCCGCAAGGGATTTGGCGTGAAGATATTCTATAACACACACAAATCTTAGGCACTAATTTGAACATACATATATAGGTGCTTTAAAGCCACCTCCTGTGTTATCAATGATGAGCAGGGTAACCCAATCCATGACCTAAGGGAAGTGGCCAGTCGATGGAAGGAATATTGCACAAAACTGTACCTGGATCCAGGTAAACCTACAGCGACCGCCATGATAATAAATGATCGAGAGCCAGATATTCTTCTCTCAGAAGTGGTCGACGCGATTAAGAGGCTAAAAACAAATAAAGCCCCGGGCCCGGACACTATAACGGCAGAAGCTTTAAAAGCGCTTGGCGACCTAGGTATCACCAGATTGCACGAAATCTGTAATTCCGTCTGGCAATCTGGCATCTGGCCGACGGATTGGGTCCACTTATCAATTCTCCCACTTCACAAGAAAGGATCGGTACGGAACTGCAGTAACTACAGGACTATTGCTCTAATATCTCATGCCAGTAAAGTACTTCTACATATTATTAATAATCGCCTTCGACACTATCTGGACTGGCAGATCCCTCAAGAACAAGCTGGATTTGTAAAAGGGAAAGGAACCAGGGAACAAATCCTGAACCTCAGGCAGATAGTCGAAAAATGCTACGAGTATAACATCCCGTTGATAATATGTTATGTAGACTACCAAAAGGCATTTGATTATGTGGGATGGCATGCACTGTGGGAGGTTCTAACAGAGGCCGGTGTACCGACACACATAGTTCAGCTCATCCGCGGTTTATACGACACAGGATACGGAACCGTCAAAGTTGGCACTGTCACATCAGACCAGTTTAAATTTGAGAGAGGGGTAAGACAAGGATGTGTAATATCGCCAATACTCTTTAATATATATGGCGAACACATCATGCGGAAAACTCTTGAAGACTGGGAGGGCGGTGTAACATTTGGTGGAAAGAAAATCTCTAACCTACGGTATGCCGATGATACAACATTGTTTGCCTCGTCAGAAAATGAAATGGTGAAGCTTCTGAATCGGTTGGAGGTCGTCAGTGAAAAGTTTGGCCTATTCATTAACAGAGGCAAAACAAAGCTGATGGTAGTCGACAAATCTCACAAATTCACGCGCACAACAGACCTTGATGCCTATGAAACCGTGGACGATTTCCTATACCTCGGCTCCACTGTTAGTAATAAGGGAGGCTGCGAAGGTGAAATTCGTCGACGAATTGGAATGTCCAAAACTGCGATGACCCAACTTAACAGAATATGGGGTGACAGCAACATATCCAGAAAGACAAAAATTCACATCGTGAGAACACTTGTCTTCTCCATATTTCTGTACGGTTCGGAGACATGGACCATAAAAGCCGCGGATAGAGCGAGGATTGATGCGTTTGAGATGTGGTGCTGGCGTCGTTTGCTTAGAATTCCTTGGACCGCACGACGTACTAACATCTCTGTGCTCGAAGAGCTTAAGCTGACCAGGGAGCAAAGACTCTCTACCGTCTGCTTTGCCCGAATTCTGCAATACTTTGGCCACATTGCAAGAAGAGAAGACGATAATCTAGAAAAACTTCTAATCACGGGAAAGGTAGACGGTAAAAGAACAAGAGGGAGAAGCCCCAAGCGATGGTCCAGTCAGGTGACTGACCACCTGAACATCCCTGTACACCAGGCCATCCACTACGCCGAGGACCGAAACCGTTGGAGACGGCTGGTAGATGAGCTGCGTCTGCGACGGAGTCACGATCCCCATCAGTGGGGTACCGACTAAGGAGGAGGAGGATATAGGTGCAGTTAAATTAATGGGTAAAATTTATTTAATGGGTTAGCTGTTATAAAATGCCGAAAGGCATTAAGTTCGCCCTTGTACATTACTTTTAAGTTTTTTGTGCAATAAAGAGTTTATAAATAAATAAATAAATAAAATATACTAAAAAAAGTATCATCACGACCGTTTCCCTTTCGGGGTGGTCAGAAACCACGCTTATAAATAAGCGGATTCACATTTAGCCAACTTTCATCATCATCATTACAGCCCCTAGAACACAGCGTCCTAGACCTCCACTGCTGTAGATGGACCTTCCAGAACATGAATCTGGAGAATTTAGCCTACTTGGCTTGGCGAGAATATGATGTCATTTTTTATGACAATTTATTAACGATTCCATAAGTTGGTATTAGTGGAACCGAGACCGACGGCTTAACGTGCTCTCCGAGGCACGGGAACGGTGGTGTTGTAAATCTACGACAAATTTACTATAGTGACAAGTGGCAAGCTCGTCGATGTCTCCAGCGTACCAAACTCGAGAAGTAACACAAATAAATTAAATAATAATTAAATGTATTTATTTACATTATTAAATACTTTTGTGTCCCGACCAGGAATCGAACCCGGTACCTCCGAGTCTAAATCCACGGACTTAACCGCTAGACCACGGAGGCAGTTTGACGTGTAAATCGACCTTATTACATGAGCGAAAATATCAGTTAAAATAAATAAAAGTTTATTTAAAATTATACTTACTCAAATCATAATTTATCATTCTGTTTTCGAAGTACCAGAAGACGTAAGACGGAGGTTCGGTTGATCTCCTGACGACACAAACGAGCCGTAGCATTGATCCTTCATGGATAATCTTTTCCGACTCGCCCATTATTTCTGCATACGCCGCTGTTACAAACAAAATACATCATTACCCAATAGCTTAGGAGCTTACGATTTATCATAAGGGATAGGAAGGAATATGAATTTTTCTTAGAGAAATCGGCCCAATAAAATGTTCTCGTGCCATAATGTTTTTTTTTTTATTTGATAGTTAATATATTGTGTTAACATAATCTGTAATTAATTTTATTCATTTTATCCTAGCTTAACGACAATTGACAAAAACTTTTTTTTACGTTAATAATTACATAGTTTCGATCGCGCCGATTTGAAATCCAGTGTTTTAACTATAATAAAGTACCTGATCATAATAAAGAACCTAATCGTATAAATAGTGCTTTGTAACTATTTCATACATTTATTTTAATAAATTTAATTAAATTATATTTTAATGCTGGGGTAAAAGAGTTGTTGTAATTTAATTTAAAAAAAAAACACAATTAATTGATATGATTATTGAATTGTATTTAGTTGAGGCACGCTGTAAAAAAGTTGGGGCCTGGTTTTTGGCAATCTCTTTTGAGTATTTTAAAGTAGGAATTTCCTTTGCAAATAAATTGGCATAAGTAATACGTTATTTGTTACTCAAGCATGAACAAATCGAATATTATTTTTGTTCCACAAATTCAAGGATGAATTCTTCAGAAAATTCTGAAAGTACCACCTCCAAAAGTGGAGGTATAGGACTCGTGTGTTCTAGGGGCTGTTATGATAATAACCTTCAGACTTTGTGTATGGATGATGGAATTACATGATACTTAAATAGTTTTATAATGAATTATTAAAACTGGCACTGTCGTACAGAGCAGAGACGTGGACACTAACAGTGGGTCTGGTCCATAAATTCAAGGTCGCTCAGCGAGCCATGGAGAGAGCTATGCTTGGTGTATCTCTGATGGATAGAATTCGAAACGTTGATATTCGTCAGAGAACGAAAGTTACTGACATAGCTTTTAAAATTAGCAAGCTGAAGTGGCAATGGGCCGGACACATTTGCCGCAGAACCGACGATCGATGGGGCAACCGGGTTCTAGAGTGGAGACCACGTACGGGAAGACGCAGAGTGGGACGACCCCCCGCCAGATGGACAGATGACCTAAAGAAGGTCGCTGGTGGGGGTTGGATGAGGGTAGCGAAAGATCGCGTAAAGTGGCGAGCCTTAGAGGAGGCCTACATCCAGCAGTGGAGAGATACAGGCTGATGATGATGATGATCATTAAAACTGGCACATATTTACTTTATATTAAATAATAAAAATTAACAACTTACCCACAAGAACTAATTTAAAAAATATGCTGGTTGGAGGGTGTGTCGGGACTTGGCACTCGTAGTAGCCGGCATCGACTGATGTAGCAAACCTTATATGTAATGCCCAGTCCTAAAAAAAAAAATGTTAAATAAACATTGTGCAAATCTGATGATGCGCAAGGTCCAAGAATGTTAGAAACTGGAATCGGACTCTTATGATTAAAATCAGTCCGTAACACTATGCCGGCTTGACTTGATACTTGGCACGTTATACTAGGGGCCTAATGCACCTTACTACATTTATCTGGGAGCACTAATATCTAATAACGGTGGATGCGAAGATGAAATCAAGCGTCGAATGGCAGTTACAAGATCTGCTATGGACAAGCTGAAGAAGATATGGAGGAACCGAAACGTTACCAAAGCCACTAAAATCCGGCTGGTTAGAGCTCTTGTGTTCCCTATTTTTCTGTATGCTGCGGAGACGTGGACCCTACGCGAAACAGAAAAAAAACGAATTAATGCTCTAGAGATGTGGTGTTGGCGGAGAATGCTGGGCATATCATGGACGGAGTTCCGAACAAACAAATCCATACTGGAGGAACTGGGGATCAGACAGCGCCTTTCCTCGACTGTACAATTACGCATTCTCACTTTCTTCGGACACGTGTCACGGCGTGGAGAAACATCAATCGAGCGCTTGGTAGTCCAGGGAAAAGTCGATGGCAAGAGGATGCGTGGTAGGTCTCCGATGAGATGGACCGATCAGGTGAAGGTTGCAATGGATCATCCCCTACATGAGTGCACTAGGAAAGCCGACGTCCGAGAGGAGTGGCGACGGCTTGTTAAGCGTGCCACTAGCACTCCAATGGCGACCACGACCACTCTGCCAAGAGTGTAGCGACTAAGAAGAAAGCACCTAAACATTATCTAAGAACTAACGAGGGATAACAGGGACCATTTTAAAAGTTAAGTGCAAATTAATTATAAATTTAATTATGGTTAATACTACACAAAAACTCCCTCAATTGGAATACTACGGCACCCGAAGTGTCAATCAATTACAGTATTAAACGAGTGCCATTTTTATATCTATGGAACTTTAATATTTAGTGTCAACGCTTAGTGAGAAATCATTATGCTGTACATCTGTACCCAAAAATTTTTAATATATAGGTTTATATATTATACGGGTTGACTTCGTATAGTGTGACGTTAGGCTAATAATAATATTATTAAAATTCTTTATTGCACACAAAATAAACTCTAGTATATATATATATATACACACACTAATATACTACATGTCAAGAAATGGAGATTAAACCATAATAAGGATCCAATCCAAATCAGGTTAATTTTAAGTTATGGGCAATTAAAGTTATATCTTAAAGCTTAAAGGTATATCATCGTAAGGACCTGATTAAATATCTGAAAAATTGTGGATTGGATCGTTTTTGCGTTACTGCGTCCAACTTTTACTAAGAAACCGTATGTCGGAAATACCAATTTTTTTTTTGCTTCTCCTAATTTTTGCTATATTTTTTTTAATTAAACAGGCATAAATCGTTTATTTTAAAAACCTTTAAATCATTAAACTATATTGCAACAAAAACTAATATTAACCTGAAAAAAAAACAAAAAAAAAAAAAAAAAAAAAAAAACAACATGCACTATTTTTAAATTGTATTTAGTAGGTATTCTAGTAGCTGTAATGATGATACTTACTTTAACATGTCGTCCATGGGCCGAAAAAAACCTGCTATCTGCACTATATGTCACCAAACCGACTGAAAGAAGGGAATAGTCTTTTTTTCTTATCCATGTTACCTAAAACAAAAAAAAGCATTCAATAAACGTATAGGAGTTTGCTTTCTGCTCGGACCAAACAAACGGCAAATATCGTGATCGACTATACTTGTCACTGCCTCCGTGGTCTAGCGGTTAAGTCCGTGGGTTTAGACTCGGAGGTACCGGGTTCAATTCCTGGTCAGGACACAAAAATATGTATTAATGTAAATAAATACATTTAAAATATTTAATTTATTTGTGACATCGACGAGTTTGCCACTTGTCATGATTGACCTATAGTAAAGTTGTCTAAATGTTAATCCGCTTATTTATAAGCGTGGTTTCTGACCACCCCGAAAGGGAAATAAATAAATAAATATAAATAAATATTTCCAGACAGGTCACACAGCGCCATCTAATTTCCGTGGTAAGCTACGAGGCTTGTGTTACGGAAACTAGATGGTTGATAAACTACATATTATACTTTTTTTTTTTTTGTAAATATATACATATTATACATTAAACACCGAGACCGAGACAAATTATACAATGTACAACTTGCCCCCGGTGGGAATCGAACCCACGACCTCCCGAGTTCACGGCAACGTTTGTTACCACTGGACCACGGAGGCGGAAATGATCGTGATGATAATTCACTATATTTGTAAAGGTAATTAAAACTACAGTGTGCTTAAACTAATAGAGTGCCGGCCTAAAATGAAATAGTCTTAAAACTCTTTACTTAACCTAACGGATATTTGTGATTTTGTATCATACGAGCTGTACCTATAATTTAAATAGAATATAGTATGTGCAATTTTTTATTTTTTATTATTTATTTAGTACACACAGCAGTACAGTATTCCCAAATTAATAATGCACATACAGATCTTCGCTAATTGTCGTATTCCCGGAAACACCCGAATCATTGAATCGTAAGAGCCTAAACATTGCACTTGCATTTTGCACCTTGTTCGAAAGAAATAGAAGTCAATATCATGTGTACACAATCGAAAACAATTCGGGCGGTCGGTGACTGCATGTGTTCTCTCTGAGTGGAATTATATAGAGCTGATATTACACACCGTTCTTGGTTTTGTTTTCAAAGGTGAATTTAATTTCAACATTAATTATCTTATTCAACTTTAAATAGTTTATTAATTTATTAGTTTTTATTAGTTTATTACACATAATTCTACTAAATTATGCATGAAGAAAATGCACTTAACCACTCTATATACATATCGTCTTCCGACGCTCGGGGAATACGACCGTTGCCGAACAGTGACGAAGATTTCTATGCGCATTATCACTTTGGGAGAACTGTACATATATTATTATAAGAAATTAAAAACTTATTACTGTTAAAATTAAAAATAAAAATTAACAAAAACTATCAAATTTACAAAATAAAAATATGACTTCTAAAATAAAACTATAGATTTTTCTCTTTTTTAATAGAACTAATAAGGAAACATAAAAATTGCACAAATTTGGTACCTTAAAAAAAAATCGAAAACTTAAATAAATTATAGGCTACTCAAATATTGATGGTTTGAAATGTCATATTTTCTGAATACATTGCAACGGTCATGAAATATGTCTATATCATTATTGGCACTGCAGAAACTACTGTAGGTGTTGCACATTCGGGATGTTGACGAATGTGAACCTACATTAGTTCTTGAGGACAGCACAGGATCTTGGTTATAGAACGACGTGGAATATTATAGGGTACTGTCAGGGAAATGTGTTGCAAGAGTTCGATACATCCAGGCTTTTTTCTACCTATTAAATGAGAATGCACATTTTTCTTAGTGAAATGAGCCCAATAAACTGTTCTCGTGTCATAATGATTTATTTTTTATTTCATAGTTAATACATATATTGTGATTTCATAATCTGTAATTAATTTTATTTATTTTACCCTAGCTTAACGACAATTGACAAAAACTTCTTTTTACCTTAATAATTACATAGTTTCTAACCCGCCAATTTGTAATTTAGTGTTTTATCTATAATAAAGTACCTGATCATAATAAAGAACCTAATCGTATAAATAGTGTTTTGTAACTATTTCATACATAAATTTTAATCAATTGACTAATTAAATAATATTTTAATGCTGCGGTAAATAAGATGTTATAATTAATTTAAAAAAAAAACACAATTAATTGTTATGATTATTCAATTGTATATTGTTCAGGAACGCTGCAAAAAAGTTGGGGCCTGGTTTTGGGCAATCTCTTTTGTATTGTTTCAACAAAAAATACATTTATTAAATGTGCGAACTGGGAGTTCTTTGCGGATTTTTCACGGACATGTCAAGTGCAAGTTTTCGTTTTGTAAAATATTTTTCTGTGGATATTGTTAGTCAAACGTGTTGTTGTTTTGTTTAATAATGTGCTACAATGTGAATAATTGTGGAAAACGATAAATTTGACTTAAGATATGGGGCACAAGTTGCAGTTATTTTTTTTTGGTTTTCCCGTGCTATGAACTCCCATATTGTACCCGATGTGTTTGGGCTATAATGCCGCGAGCAACTCCAAGTAAAACACAAAATTTTGTAACATCTAAAATTTGATGATATCCTTATTAACTCATACGAAATGAGTATATTAATGTGTTAATTTTTCTTGCTCTGCACCCATAGTATTCTTCTCTCACTCTTCTAAAGGTCAGCTGGTAGAGAATACCTTTATGGTGGCTCGCCTTACATGTTTTTATATTTTATATTTTGTGTGCAATAAAGAATTTTATTATTATTATATTAACGTCAGACTTGGCTGTATGGGCTAGACCCTTTGCCTTCCCTATCATTCATCAGCCATCGGGAGAAGGGAACACAAGAATGAGCGAACTGTCAAACGCGTGATGTTTAAATATTCTTCTTTCCGATTTTTTTTTTCGCGTAATTAAAAATAAACATTTCGTAGTAACCTTCTACAAATCTACAAAGTACTTACTCGTATTAAAGTATAAATGGTATCAATCTCGTTCTTAAGTTTTGGCCTGACCAAGGGAAATATTTACATACTATATATAGATATATTTTTTTACTAGTACGACATGTGACCTTGCGCTCGCCTGATGGTAAGTGGCGCGCAAGGTCTATGAATGTTAGCAACTGGAATCAGACACTTATGACTGACGCCAGTCTCTAATTGACTGGGCATGACAGCAATTCGAGCCTAATCCCGAAACGTGTGAAAACACTTTACTAGGTGGATCAGCACGAACCATGGATACTTCCCCGTCCCAGCAGACTGGGCAAATTACTACCAACAGTCCGCCTACCACCTATCAAAAAATATAATGCCCGTAGACATTCTCCGCCCGTTAATATTCACCATTAGTGCAAAAATAAAATATATAAAAAAGTATCATCACGACCGTTTTCCCTTTCGGGGTGGTCAGAAACCACGCTTATAAAGAAGCGGATTCACATTTAGCCAACTTTACTATAGGACAAGCATGACAAGTGGCAAGCTCGTCGATGTCTCCAGCGTACCAAACTCGAGAAATGTCATAAATAAATTAAATCTGTTTATTTATATTTCAAAATATTTTTGTGTCCCGACCAGGAATCCCGGTACCTCCGAGTCTAAATCCACGGACTTAACCGCTAGACCACGGAGACAGTTATATATAAAATATATTTAATAAGATTAACATAAAAAATTTTGTTTATTTCGACCTAAATAAAAAAATACCGAACCAGGTCGTAAAAAGACATCAGAAGTTATTACAAGCGTATCAATTTCAAAAGCAGTACCTTTTTAATATCAACTGATGACTTCACAAAAAAATATAACGTTGAATTGAATTAATGCAAGAACCGGTCAAAGTGCAGCTAATTTTAATTAAGGTCATAATTAATAAAGGTCACGTAACAAAAAAACGACAAATATTTATGTGTGAAACGTGAATACATTGTTATATAATTTTTTTTATTACGTTGAATTGCAAGAACCGGTAATATAAATAGTTTTCCACTGTATTTAATCGGAAAAGTTTGTTATCGGCTCTGTCAATTAGCATAATGGAAATACATAAAATAAATAAATATAATAAATATTTCCAGACAGGTCACACAGCGCCATCTAGTTTCCGTGGTAAGCTACGAGGCTTGTGTTACGGAAACTAGATGGTTGATAAACTACATATTATACTTTTTTTCTTTTGTAAATATATACATATTATACATATAAACACCCAGACCGAGACAAATTATACAATGTACAACTTGCCGCCGGTGGGAATCGAACCCACGACCTCCCGAGTTTACGGCAACGTTTGTTACCACTAGACCACGGAGGCGCCAAAACAGTAATGTACGCGTAATGTACAGTAATAAATATATGTTTAGCTCATTCCATTTTTTTACTCTGGATCATCATACTCAAGTCCCCGAGCTTTGGGAGGTAGCCAACTAGAGGAATTACGGCGTATTATGACGGCAGAACTGGACGACACCCTTCACAAAATACATTTGTGGGGTGTCCAAAATCTTGTCCAGTTCAATGCCAACAAGACCCAGGCATGCGCGCTGACGGCCAAGAAGTCCCCCTTCTCTCCTCCCCCCACTCTTCAGGGCACCACGCTGGATCTACAGCCCAGCTTCAGCATTCTCGGGGTGGAAATACGCTCAGACCTTAACCACCGGAACTACATTGAGAGCATCACCAAAACAGCGTCAAAAAAGCTCGGAATACTGAACAAGGTGAAGCGGTTTTTCCCGCCATCAATCAGACTGTTGCTGTACAAAGCACAGATCAGATCATGCGTGGAATACTGTTCACACCTTTGGGATGGTTCAGCCAAGTACCTCACAGATGCTCTCAATGTCCTACAAAGGCGAGCTGTTCGAATTGTGGACGATGCCACTATATCTGGAACTCTCGAATCCCTGCAGCTTCGCCGAGATGTAGCTTCTCTGAGCGTGTTCTACCGGCTATACTATGGTGAGTGCTCTGAAGAGCTCTATAACCTAATTCCTTCCTCCCCATTCCGCAACCGAACTACACGCACAGGTCAGAATATGCACCCACATACCGTAGTCACTATCCCTTCGCGTACCTATAAATTTGGTGACTCATACATCTGTCGCACAATAAAGATGTGGAATGCTCTTCCAGCCTCTGTGTTTCCACTTTCCTATAACCTGGAGTCCTTCAAGCGAAGTGTGAAAAGGCATCTAGTCAAGCCGGCATAGTGTTAGGGACTGATGTCGGATATAAGGGTCTGATTCCAGTTGCTAACATTCATGGACCCTGCGCGCCACTTACCATCAGGTGGGCGTAGGGTCACATGTCGTGCTAGTATAAAAAAAAAAAAAAAAAAAAAAAAAAAAAAAAAAAAAAAAAAAAACATTACAGCCCGTAGAATACGGCGTCCTAGATCTCAACTGTTTGAGATGGGCCTGCCAAAACTCAGGAGAATTTGGCCTACACTCTTTGCCGTTTGGTTCGCTGGAGACATCGACGAGCTTGCCACTTGTCACGATTGGCCTATAGTAAAGTTGGCTAAATGTGAATCTGCTTATTTATAAGCGTGGTTTCTGACCACCCCGAAAGGGAAACGGTCGTGACGATACTTACGAGTAACTTTTTTACTTTTACTCGCCACGGTGGCCAGACAAAATTATAAATGACAATTTTTTAACGATCCCACTAGTTGGTATTAGTGGAACCGGGACCGACGGCTTAACTTAAGTAAGTAAGGTGTATTTCTTGTTGGTACATGCCCGGGGGGGTTTGAACCGACCTTTGTAGGATTTTAAGGAAGGCGTTCTTAGAACCGAGCCACCACCGCGCTCTGGATAGTAAGTTAAAATAAATTCCTTAAATAGATATTAATTTGTTAAATAGGTCATATTTTGGATAAAATTATAAATAAATGAAGGTATGCACCCATATCAAGCAAATTTTACAATGAAACTATAGTATTATTTATTTATTTATTTAAATACTTTTTTGCACAAAAACTTAAAACTAGTGTACATAGGCGAGTTTAATGCCAGTTAGGCATTTTCTAACAACTGACCTTTGGGAAAGTGAGAAATCATGGGCAGGGTGCAAATAAATATAATACACGATACTTACTTAATTTGCTACATACATATACTACATATAAAACGAACTACATATACTACACACTTTAAATATGTAACTTATTATATACTACATACACAAAATATAATTATGCCAAAATATCTATATTATCATCTTTATGAGGTAATTTCCTGTTTATTTAAAAATAATGTCGTAACTTGACTTTTAAAAACATTGGCAGATGGTGCTTGTCTGATAGCCAGCGGTAACGTGTTCCACTGGCGGGCCGCCGACACAGTGAAGGAATCTGAATATCTGCTAGAGGAGTGGGAAGGGATTTTAAGTTGGTTATTAGAAGTAGAACGAAGGGTACAATTATAAAATATAAAAATACATATAAAACAAAAATAAAATAAAATAAAATATTTGCCAAACACTAGTGAGTGCGCACGACTAGTCTACTCGACCTTACCGAGTCAAGCTCTCGGAAGGAATCGAGCAGAATACCCACGCCCACTCCCAAGCGCCAGGATCGACTAAAGTTTATTTACGGTTTGGCATCTGCTGAACAGACAGCCAATGTGAGTGTATTTTACTGGGAATCCTATCGCAAACCGCTCTCAAAATGCGATTGGTTGAAGAGAGTAGCCGCTACCAGAAAGACGTGACACGGTTTCGGAGCACCGCGAAGAAGTCTGGTACCCTCACCTCAGCGAACATATTGTAATATCTTCTTTTTCATTCTTCGTTCCTATTTCTATACAATATTATTAAAGAATGTTCCTTTATTTTCAAATTTAGGTTATGTAAACTAATTTTATTATAGGGGAAAGTTACCCACGATTTTGTTTGAAATACAAGTCCATTATTACGGACTACGTTAATAATTCAAATACTTTTACTGATTTTATGAGTTAGATGCTTTTCCACCAGAAGGTAAGTGGTGCGAGGATGCGTAGCGAAGCTCGGATAGACAGTTATAAGAATAATAAATCTTTATTGAACAAAATCTAAATTAACTTAAAATTAATGTGCACAGGCAAGCTTTATGATGTAAGGCAATTTCCACCAGTATTACAGGCTGATTGCTACATAAATATTAACAAAATTAATAATTTATATGAATACTACAGAGA
Source organism: Tinea semifulvella (assembly GCA_910589645.1). Classification (NCBI taxonomy): domain Eukaryota; kingdom Metazoa; phylum Arthropoda; class Insecta; order Lepidoptera; family Tineidae; genus Tinea; species Tinea semifulvella. The sequence continues at coordinate 7,824,482 of OU342604.1, forward strand.
GTAAGTATGTTTATTTATAATATTTGAAAATAAAATAACATATAAATTTAACATGGCAATGCTGCCAGTAGCCTTGGTACTTTGCCCGTAGTGATGTTAAGCAAGGTTTTTTTTTTTTTCGTTGTAACTTTAATTGATAAGTAGTTTATAAGTATTGTTCCTTTAAATAAAAATCTTTATTGCAAAAACAATCTACAGAGAAGAAAAAGAGAGGGTTGTTAAGCTTTGCACCCCCCTCGCTCACACATTCCAAAGTTATCAAATACTTTTGAAAAATGTGGTCAATGAGTTTTTTAGGAAATAAAATTCCACCATTCTGCCTACCCAACCAAACAGTGTATGATTCCCTTAATGCCTTTGTGGCGGCACATAGAACGGTACCTTCACGGTCACGGGTTCAAAGACGATGTGGTGGGGGTACCATACGGGACCGACCCACTATGATGTGGGCCAAGTTGAATGACCTGGGAAGTAGTGGGGATACCACACAGGTCTGACCTACTACTTCCCAATCTTTTTCTGGCTATAATAATACACGATTGACATTTAATAAATAATAAACGCGCGGTGGTGGCACGGTTGTGAGAATGCGTAACTTAAATCCTACAAAGGTTCAAACCCACCCGACATGTACCAATGATAAATACACTTTTCTTACGTACATTTGTCATAGATTTACAACACCACCGTTCCCGTGCCTTTAGGATTGGCTTCCTTCGGCCAACAAGCAACATCGAGCACGGAGCACCAACAATGAATCCCGCCGACGAGGGTGGTGCGGAGACCCGCCCGCCCGATCGCCGACGTTTGGCTCGCTCGACGGAGGACCTGGGGGCAGAGACGCCAGCCCCCCAACGACCAACCCCAGCCCCGCGCCGCTTGCATACTGTGCCGGGGCTGGTCTCACTGGTGGAGAGGACTCCCCTGCCGCCCGACAGGGGAGTAGCGACCATGTCGCCACGCTGCGCCTTCCAGGCTGAGCTGGCGATCTACGGCCGCCTGCGCCGGGAAGGCGCACTAGTTCCGTCGCTCGCAGACGCGATGGCGGCGGAACTCGAGAGGATGCAGGCGGCACTAGTCGCCGAAGAAGATTCCGCCTCCTCCGGGGAGGAAGAAGAGGCCCGCGCAGCTGCAGCTGACGCGACGGTGAAGGCCTACATCGAGGAGGTCTTTACGCCAGCTGCAGCCAGAACCACGCTGCGGAGGAAGCACTCCCCGGAAGAAGAAGAGGAGAGGAAGCGGGCGTGCATCTCCCCCCCGCCTCCACCCCCCGCGGGGGAGGACCCCCCACCCGTACCAGCTGAACCGCAGCGGAAACCGGGTAAAGCTGCCCCGACGCCGGACTACGCGCGGCTCGCCGCGCTAGCCCAACCGCGAGTTCCGGCGTCGAAGTCAAAGTCGAAGACCCCGGCCCCGAGACCGCCTCCGCTGCGGGTCACCACGCACGCAGCCGCCAAAAAGTCCGCCGCCGCCACACCGGAAGAAGCCAGGACCTCGCCGCCGACCCCGGCGTTTGGGACACCCCTGTCAGAACCCGTCTCCCCGGCTCTCCCCCCTTGGATGCTGGGCCAGGGCAGGGGAGACGCGAAGGCCCGTCGCCAGGCCCAGCAGGACCTGGCAAGAAGACCGGAGGAAGCCCCCCTGACGGTGACGCCTCTGGCGAGACCGGCAGAAGACCGCAGACGGGGTGAGCAGCATAGCTCCCCCGTCCCAGCCCCACGCCAGGGATCGCCCATGGAGGTCGTCCCCGGGCAGGCACCGAGCGCTATCCCGCTTCCACAAATAGTAAGTGACGCTGAGCGGCTCCCGCAGCACTACGCCGACGTAGCTGCTGCACCCCCATCGCCCCGGCTCAATGACGATGGGGGCAACCAAACAACTAAGATCACCTCAGACCCTCCCCCAGCGCCCAGGAAAGCTCGCTTCCCGCCACTTGTGGTGGAAAGCATGCAGAACTGGGCGCACCATTTCCGGGCCCTTAAGCAGAAGCTGGGCCACAACCCCAACGCGCGTCCCTTCGGTAAGGGGGTACGCTTTTCTCCCGGCAGCGAACACGAGCACCGGATTGTCCAACGATACCTAGTATCGTTGGAAGAATCCGAGAAGCTGGCGTGGTTCTCGTATTCGTTGCCGGCAGACAAGAACCTCAAGGTGGCCGTCAGAGGCCTACCTTTCGGCACTCCCCCGGAGGAGATCACCGCCGAATTTATACGGCTCGGCTTTCAGGCCGAGTACGTGCGCCCAATCAAGGCCCGCGCGGGCAGGCCTGGCTGCATCTTTTATGCGCAGATAAAGAGAGTGCCCGGCGTCGCTCCTTCCGTCTACAACATCGTGGAGATGTTGGGGATGGAAGGAGTGAAGGTCGAAGCGTGGAGGGGGCGTCCTGGCGTGGCACAGTGCCACAGGTGCCAGCAATTTCGGCACTCCTCCCACAACTGTCATAGGCGCAAGGCTTGCGTCATCTGCGCAGCTGAGCACGCTGCCGGGGAATGTCCCCGCACAAGGGAGGAGCCGCCGACTTGCGCAAACTGTGGCGCTGCGCACACGGCCAATAATCCATCGTGCCCGGTGATCAGGAGGGAGATGAGGAATCGGAATGCGGGGACGGTAGCACGCACGCATGATGCGGTCGCTCGCCCGCCCTCCGATCCCTCATCCCGCCCGGTCGCTGACACGGGGGTGACCAGCGCCCCCACGACGCTTATGCCAGAGGCCAACGACCCGCATTGTGGGCCGTCAGGCCGATGGCAGGGCAAGGGCAAAAGTGGGCGGAAGGCGGCCAACAAACTTAATAAGCCTTTCCAACCCGCCCCAGCTTCTGCTAAGGTGCAAACAACCGCACCCCCGCCCCCACAGATACCGACGACCGCGCCGGCGGTGACCGCACCCGCGAGTGCGGTCACGGCCGACTCGATCATCGCGTTACTAGCCCAACTCCTCCAAGCTTACACTGGAGGGCAAGCCGCGGTCCAAGCGACCCAAGGAGGGGCAGAGGGATCTGCCGTGTCACAGCCCTTCCCCCTCTAAGGGTCGTGCACTGGAATGCCAACGGTTTGCGTCGCAAAAACCGAATGCTCCGTGCGTTCCTGGCCGAGCAGCGCGTCGATGTGGCGCTGATCAGCGAGACTCTATTTTCTAAAGGGGAAAACTTTAAAATCCCTAACTACCAAGTCTACCGCCAGGACGAGATCTCCCCAACAGGCAGAGCCTACAGGGGCCTGGCGGTAATAGTCCGCAGTAGAATAGTGCACCAACCGCTTCCAATAGCACGATGGCAGTCTGTCTATGCGCTGGGTGTTTTGGTTCAGGTCGACGGAACGGAGTTGCAGCTCTACGCGGTCTACAGGCCGCCTGGAGATGCAACCCCTCTAGCGTTGTCGGATATCCGGAGTCTATTGACGAACGAGACTCCGACAATGCTGGCCGGAGACATGAACTGCAAGCACTCAGCTTGGAACTCAACAGTCGCCAATATTCAGGGCGAGAGGCTCCTGGCGGACTCTGAGGCTCACGGATATGAGGTGGCCGGGCCGGACAGCCCCACGCGGGTCCCACCAGGGAACGCGCCGGGCGTGCCCGATGTCCTGGACATACTCATTACCCGTGGGCTTCCGAAGACGCCGACTCAGGAAGTCCTATACGACCTAGAGTCGGACCACTATCCTGTCCTCGTGTTATTGGAAGGACACCCCACCAGAGTCTCGTTGAGAGCGCCGCAGCGGCGAACTGATTGGTCCAAGTTCGCAGCCCTTATGGCCGAGTATTCTCCACCTCTCCCTGCATCCACACCCGAGGAAGTGGACAGGTTAGCGTCCGAAATCGTCGGACAGATCCGCAGCGCACAAGAGCGAGCCTCTACCGCCGTGGTGGGTAGGGCGGGGACTCTCCTCCCTCCCCAACACGTGCGAGAACTTATTACGCAAAAGAGGCGGCTGCGGAAAGAGTGGCAGTTCACTCGCTGTCCGACGCAGAAGACGCGCCTGAACGCTCTCTCGGCCAGGATAAGGAGAGAGTTGGATCTTTGTGACGAAAGCCGTTGGCAGGCTCATATTGACTCCATAGGCGATAACGTTCCGAACGTGCATCGCCTATGCTCTCAACTAGCCAAAGAGCGGCCTCCCGTGAGGCCGCTGCTCTCCAGTGATGGCACATTGAGGTTTCGTGCAGGGGACCGTGCCGAGATCTTTGCCGAAAGTCTAGAGCTCCAGTTCGCCCCAAACCCGACCAAGAATCCAGAACACACAGCAATGGTGGACCAACATGTCGAGGACTACCTGACGGCACCGTTGGCGGCAGGAGACGACCCGGTTTTCTTCGCGCCTAGCACGGTGGGGCGTGTCTGCTCCCGCGCCAAGTTGCGAAGGGCCCCGGGCGCCGATGGCGTTACAAACATGGCATTAAGGTGTCTGCCACGGCGCTCAGTCGTGGCTCTCACCAGCCTTTGTAACGCCATCATGCGCTGCGGGCATTTCCCAACCGCGTGGAAGGAGGGACGCGTCATCATGCTGCCCAAGCCGGGCAAAGACGTGAGAAAGCCGGAGAGCTACCGGCCGATAACGTTGCTCTCAGCTGTCTCCAAGGCATTTGAGAAACTATTGCTGCAGGTTCTGAGCACTAACATCTGTCCTAGAGACGAACAATTCGGGTTTAGGGCAGAACACAGTACCACCTTACAATTGACCAGGCTGCTGCACCACGTGACGGCTTCTTCACTGAAGAAGCATGTCACGGCTGCAGTATTCCTGGACATGGAGAAGGCTTTCGACAGGGTCTGGCACAACGGGCTCCTGTACAAGATCTCTACATCCCCCACCCCTGTTAGGGTAACAAAAGTGTTGGCTTCCTTTCTAGAAGGCAGAAGTTTTCACGTGGCAGTGGAGGGCGTGTTCTCTTCCCCACGTCCCATACGAGCCGGCGTCCCGCAAGGGAGCTGCCTCTCGCCTCTATGTTACGCCAGATTCACCGACGACATACCGTTGGCGGAGGGGGTCGAGCTAGCGCTGTTTGCTGACGACGCCGCGTACTATACTTCTTCTACGAATAAGAAGTACGCGGTGAGGAAGATGCAGCGCTGTCTCGATCTGCTCCCCGAATGGCTAGACAAGTGGAGATTGTCGGTGAATGTGGCGAAAACGCAAGCTATCATGCTCCAAGTAGAGAGGCAAGCGGCAGCTCTCTCAGTTTCCCCTCTTCAGCTGTATGGCGAAAATCTGTCATGGGCCCAGAAGGTCAAGTACCTAGGGCTCACGATAGACAGACGCCTCAGCATGAGCGACCACGTGAATGTCACCGTGAACACGACACGTTTGGCCCGAGCCAAACTACGTCCAGTGTTTGCATCCACATTGGCTCTGCACACCAAGCTGCTTATATACAAAGCCTATATTCGCTCTCGTCTCACATACGCCGCTCCGGCATGGTACGCCTTAACATCTAAGGCCCAGCGAGGCCGGCTGCAGGCTCAACAGAACCTCACGCTGCGTACCATTGTCGGCGCCACGCGCTATGTGAGAAATGACGTCATTCTCCGCGATCTGCGGATGGAAACACTGGATGAGTTCGTGCGCCGTCTAGCCAAGGGAATGTTCGCACGGGCAGAGAGGTCAAATTTCCCACTCGTGAGAGATCTGGCCCCTCTGCACGCTAGACCTCCCGAGGTTCCACGGCGCATGGCGCGCGATTTGATAGCCTGATCACGGTGACATTCCGCGGCCTCCGCCGCGCCCGCTCGTATTAAATTTAACCTATAATAAAGGTTCCCACGCCCTGTCCGTAGTTACGTGCAGCGAATGCTATTTTTGTTAGGAGGCCAACACCTCGTTACAAATTCCCGTCTTCCCCCGGAAGGGGGGGGTCTGAGATGACTTAGTAAGTAAAGCCTCGGAGAGCACGTTAAGCCGTCGGTCCCGGTTCCACTAATACCAACTTGTGGAATCGTTAATAAATTGTCATAAAAAATTGACATCATATCCTCGCCAAGCCATCTGGCCAGCGTGGCGAGTGTAGGCCAAATTCTCCAAATATATGTTCTGGAAGGCCTATCTATAGCAGTGAAGGTCTAGGGCGCTGTGTTCTAGGGGCTGTAATGAAAATAATAATAATAATAACTACAGAACAAAGAGTTTTATTTTAAAATAGGCCCAAACCTTCTTCGAATAATATACTTACATAATATAATAAATCTAAAATGTTCGTAAAGGCTATATGTATTTCTGACTTAAAAAAAAAAAAAAAAAAACTGGCTGTCGCCGAAAATAACAATTACCACCAGATCTGGGCCTAGCGAGGCTGGGAAAATGAAGTGATACTATTGGTCGATATTATCATTGTGCATATATGTATATTTTGGTGGAAAAGCTTAACATGAAGATATATTTGGAACACCCACCTACAATTACATCGTTAATAATTTCAACAAAACATTTTGTCTTATAATTGCTTAATCCTCTGTTTATTCATATCCATAATATCATAAATGTGAAAGAAGGCGTCCGTCTGTTTGTCTGTTCTCCTTGTCTATAAAGAATTAAACCTACAATAATAGTGGGAGAGGGATACTTGCTAGAGAACGAGAGAGAAAAAACAAAAACTTAAATGAAATTTAAAAAAAGTATATTTGGAGGTATTGCGTTTCTTTGTGTTGTTAATTTTCTATCATTAGGCCTATTTTATTACCCGACTGTGCGACGCAAAGAAGTGTTATGTGTTATCAGCCTATGTATGTATATAATATGTATGTATGTATATATGTTTGTTCTTTGTCGCAAACTGGAGACCAAACGCGTTGGCCAATTTTGATAATTCTCACGTCAATCGATTCGTCTTCATCACGCGAGTAACACTAAAGATATGACATTAATCAAATTTCATTAAGGCGACAACCAGGCACAATATTGTGAAAAATAAAGTCAACGAACTATATTGATCATAGAATAAGTATTATAAATCATGCTGAGGTTTCTCGTGACCATTTGGGATCTATAACGATTTAAAGTTGAATTTATCATCTAATAACAGACAGCGATATCTAAAAAGATTAAAATAAAAAAGTTAATTTAATAATATAAAAAACCCGCTGTGTAAAAATGAACTTTAATTACAAACAGAAAAGAAATAAATAAATAAAAAAAAAAGATTTTTATTTATACTAGCGCATGCGACCTTGCTGCGAAGCTGTAGCGATTCGAGAGTTTTAGACACTGTAGTATCGTCCACTATAATAACAATAATGTTGTTTAATAATCAATACTATAGATCACCTCTACTAAAGTTAGTCCTTACATGACAGGATGTCCTAGTGTCCAGACCAGAGATTTATTTATTATTCATTTTGGAAAACCAACAGTTGACTATTGTATATAGATATTAAACAGTAAATTCCCTAAGAACTATTAAAGGTTTTCACATATAAGCATAAAATTAAATTAACAAGCAAAGGAAGAAAACGTCGCTACAGAAAAATATTAACAATATAGGTGAAACACAATTTACTCAAACTAATAAACATTATACAATCATTTAATTATAATTGATGCCTGCTATTGGACGATTCAACATGCCGAAGCGTTAACTGACGTCTAATGTCTGCAGCCTTGGAATTAAACAAATCAATGTCCAGCTCTTCCGCAAGGACATTTAAATCATTAAAGACTCTCTATAAATAACCTAGTACCAGCGTATGACACGAGCAGGAGGGGAGAACGTCGGAGATTGGGTCTTGGGACTCGCAGTCCCATACCCCAGCAACTCAGAACTATCAAATGTACCATTGGCTATGTCAATCGTTGTTACTAACCTTTTACTTACCTTTTTTTCATTATGTTATTATTTTTTTACTTTGTCCTTACTAACCCTTTTGATGAATAAATTAATTTGAATTGAATTAAATTGAACCGGGATCTATATGCTTAAAATAATATGATTCATACAAATATGATACAGACTGTAATTCTTTGACGACATTTTGGGGAAACGACTTTGAATTTAATAGAACATTTACATTAATAAGCTTTGACCTAGTTTTCAATGTAGTAGATGAGTTTCCCAAATATAGAAAATGGTAGTAATACGCGCTCGACTTACCGTATTTTCGGTGATATCACTAACTTCACAGTGAAGTATTGCAGTAGTTCCTATTTGTGCTATAACCGTCGTGCAATTTTCAGTTAAAAATATACCACCCTTGCCCCCTTTGGGAGTTAACTTATTTACAGATGAAGCAGTAGAATCTCTGTACAATTTCTTAACTTTACTTAACGATCTTGTCAAAGCCTCTTCACTTAGTTCCTGTATTAATTCTTTATGCCCTACTTTGTCATGATATTTAGAATGTCTTTCTCGTGCTAAAATTTCTTCTTCTATTAATAATTTATCTATATTATGTACATCTTCAGTATAATCATTATCTAAGATTTGTGACAGACGAAGAGGTTTGGGTAATTTTGGATATGTAGATTCAGTTCTAGAGAAATCAGTTGTGATGGCCTCCGTGAAGGCTTCTTCATCATTTTCTTTTATTGTGGTTTTCAACGTCGTGGTAGGTGTTGGTGTGGTCGTTCTTCTTCTGTGACCTGAAAGATAATTAGCACTTAATATCCGTACTATTTATAGAATATCAGGTGAATCAATTTGAATTCGTAATTTCTTTAATTTGGCCTAGTTTCTCGATCAAAAGTTATAAGTGTATAGTTCAGTTTGAACAATTATGGCAGCAATTACTTTATGAATATTTTGTAATTTTAACATTAGTCACTTTAACGGCGGCATTCGGGAAACTTCGGCACATCCTCTCGTCCATACCACAATATTTAAAGACATAAGTCTTCTATACACATAAGCGTCCTCACCGTAATGCCTTACGGAGCAGAGAGGTGGACACTGCCAGTGGGTCTGGTCCACAAATTCATGGTCACTCGAGCGAGCTTGGTATTTCTCTGATGGATAGAATTCGAAACGTTGATATTCGTCAGAGAACCAAAGTTACTGATAAAGGTTCCAAAATTAGCATGCTAAAATGGCAATGGGCCGGAGACATCTGCCGCAGAACCGACGACCGACACGAGGCAAACGGGTTATATATTGAAGACCACGTACTTGACGACGCCGAGTGGAACGAACCCCCGCCAGATAGACGGATAACCTGAAGAAGGTCGCTGGTGGAGGTTGAATGACGCTTGCAAAAGACCGCGAGCCTTTATGGAGGCTTATATCCAGCAGTGGAGGGACACAGGCTGATGATGATGAACTTTAACTATTCATCAACAAACAAGGCCTTAATAATAAAGTTTGCTAATAATACTAATTTATTAAGAGCTGGGCTAAAACAAACATAGAATTAGACCAATGCTCAACAGTAGGATATTATGTATTGACAATGATGAATATATACAAATATTGTTTCATAAGTGTTATGTAGGTAATATCACATAGGCTTAATGCGAAAATAATTGCTTCAGTATACAGTAGCCTGTCGTTTGATTTGCGCGCCTCTCGCTTCGATACGTAATAGTGGCGACGAGTCTTGTCGGTGTCGTTTGGAATTCTCAGTAGTTTCGATCATAATATTGCAGATTGGAAGAACTACAAGCAAAGTTTATTTAAATGGTTCCTTGCATAACCTCCGAAACGGATAAACCCGGTATGATAATCTTAAAATACTAAAAGTGTCAAAAAACAAACCTTTTTTGTGATGACGCGTAAAGTTCCCAAAAACGCTTCCAAGTCTTTGCTGGTTCCTAGTTGTACACAACTCCAAAGACCTAATATCATCTGCATTTTGAGCTACTAAAATGGAAGACCTTTTCGACTCCATAGCACCTGTATTCACTAACAATTCGGCTTCGAGCAACAGAACAACGACTGCATAGAGTAATTTGAGTTCTTTACAGAAAAACATTGTTTTGGCACTAGATTTAGTTTAACGCTACGTCGGTGTCACTATGTTCGTTTTACATTTCGTTACACTCAAGTTAATGGTCATTGTTCACATTATAACTGATTTTGAAAACACTATCTTCTCTTCCCGTGGAATGTTCTGGAACACTCGTTGCGTAGGTTTTGATAACACATTCTGTAAAAAAGAGAAAAAACGTTATTTTAAGGAGTACACGAAAAAGCTCTTTAGAGCGTATTATATTGTCAAGGATTGGATAAATTAGTGATTCTGTGGGCGTTTGGAGATTTAAATTAGTTCTGTCGCTGAAGCTCCTTTGTTGTGTCAACGGCATGTTTTATTGTACAATAATATAGTAGATATTGAACGGTAGAATCTATGAAATAGATAAAAGAGTCAAATTATAAATGTACAGTAAAGATATTAAATTAAGGAATTGTATAAAAAAGTAAAGTATTCCGGGGTGGTCAGAAACCCAATTTTAAAGAAGCGGAATCCCATTTACCCAACTTTACTATAGGCCCATCATGACAAGTGGCAAGCACGTCGATGTCTCTAGTTATTTACATATTATGTAATAAAAATACAAATTGTACGTAATTAATATAATATTAAAACTATACACTATTCTATACTCGTAGAAATAAAAAATATTATATAAGACCTAATAAAAAAATAACAATGTATCCTAGAGATCCTTCAGGGATAGTCTCAAGGAGACTGACAACATTTCCTTTCTGTATAGCTAGGCTAATACGTTGGCTGCAATAATTGCCGGCTTTCCTGTCTCCAGACTTTACCTATATCAAGGTTGGCGTATTTGCACAGCTTGAGGTTTTCAGCAGAAATTACCGCACTTCCCGCGCTTGACGAGGTCGCCCGAATCTAAGATGGGGCTAATGTGTCTACACATGTCGCATCCCACACCAGTGACGTGCAAAATTTTCCGAGCCCAACGGTCATGCTGTCGGTTCTCTTGCCATCGCTCCGCGCAATCCCAGAAGGTTCCATACATAGGTATACTTAATTTTTGTGTGTCAAATCTGGAATCTAACTTGTTATATTATTAAAAAGTTCGAGTGGCTAAAGAACTTTGGTATGATCGAGTTTAATTGCTTAGAATAAGGTATAAATAAGGAAGTTGATAACAAATTATAGTCGAAGATCGTGAATAATTTGTAGACTACGAGGCCATATTATCTATTTTAGAATGAAATCGATAGAACGCAATGGTTATAAACTAACTTTTGGACTGAACTGGGGCGTTGTATCAAAACTCCTCTCTTATTAATTTATTTAATGGGTGCATGCATTTGAGACGCGACAGAAACTAACCTTATCCGTTATAAAAAGTATCAACACGACCGCCGTTTCCCTTCCGGGGTAGTCTAAAAGAAGCGGATTCACATTTAGCCAACTTTACTATAGGCCAATCATGACAAGTGACAAGTTCGCGTGTCTCTAGCGTACCAAACCGCGTCTAAATCTACGGTATTAACCGCTAAACCATAAGAGTTAATAAATACATAAAAAACAGTTAAGTGATGGATGATTACATCGATGATGATTGGATGGATATATTTCAACATCATTATAGGATCCCAGATGAACTAGCTGTATCAGCCTATAGGCCAGACATCTTAGTATTTATGGAACGAGCTTCCAAGACGGAATTAACGAAATCATACTGTATTTGGTTGGGTAGGGAGAGAGTAGAATAGTGGATGGTGAGCGTATTATCGCGCAATAAAATAAAAAGGGAGGCCTCCTTTTCTTAAACCTGCCTATTGTCGGTCGCAAGCCCGAGACACCATTCTTCTCATCTCTTACCCACACACGATGGACCCAGCACCCGCACGGTGAATCCATGGAATGCTTAGAAATTTGTCTTCTTCATCATCGCAGCTCCTAAAACACAAAGTCCTAGAACTCCACTGTTATGTATGGATATGTCGGATATGCGGCGTAACTTTGATGGACCGTATACGTAATAACGAAATACGCAAAAGGGTAGGTATAAAAGAAAGCATAGGTACAAAAATAAAGAAAGGCATGCTCCGATGGTTCGGGCATGTCGAAAGGATGAGCGAAGAGAGATTGACGAACCAGATATATAATGCGAAAGTTGTAGGTAAAAGAGGCCCTGGCAGACCAAGACTTGCCTATCATGATCAAATAAATAAAACATTAGCTGAAGGTGAATTAAAAAGCCATCGAAACAAGAGGGCATGTATGAAGAGGTTGATGAATGTCGAAGAAGCGAAAGAGGTATGTCGTGATCGTGACAAGTGGCGCTCAATTGTCTCTGCCTACCCCGCAAGGGATTTGGCGTGAAGATGATGTATGTATGTATGTATGTCCACTGTTAAAGATGGGCCTTCCAGAAAATTCAGAAGAAGTTGGCCAGACGGGTTGGCAAGGTAGTACTTATTATTGTTATGGAAATTCCCTAATTTCCAAAATCCAATGTCACGAAGGCCTTATCTTGACAATAGCTCAAACTCAAACCTGGATAGCATGTCACAATAACAAAGAGTAATTTATTCCGGCGAAATAAATAAACAGAACCCCGGAGACTTGAATATTTGTTCATACGAAATAAGCCAAGGTCAAAAATTTTGCACAGTTTTTTCCGAGCGGAGAGAAGCGATATGTTTTATTCATGCAAGCACCCGGGTTTGGTATGACCAAGAAACGAGTTTAACGGCTAAAATCTAACTTTAGTTACAATTTGCTAAAATGAAAAAGTGTTTTTTGTCATTTTATTTATTACATAAATTAACTTACATTGTATAAATTAGTAATTAATTAAGTTAGTACTTATAAATTTGTGTGCTAAAAATGGCGGAGTATGTGAGCTATTTAAAAACTATGTACCTATTTACCATATTCCATACAAATAAATATTATTTAATTTCATTTCATTTCATGAGAGCACCACAACCTTATCCCTTCTTCTCTATTCCGCAACCGAATCACTCGCACAGGCCAAAATATGCATCCACATACCGTAGCCACTATCCCTACGCGTACATACAAATTTGGAGACTCTTACATCTGTCGCACGCTGAAGATGTGGAATGCTCTCCCAGACAGTGTGTTTCCCCATTCCTATAACCTGGAGTCCTTCAAACGAAGTGTGAAAAAGCATCTTTAAAAGCCGGCATAGTGGTAGAGACTGATGTCGGTCGTCTGAGGCTGGCGTCAGTTGCTCCCATTCTTGGACCTCGCGTACCCCTTACCATCAGGTGGGCGCGGTGTCACATGTCATGCTCCGAATAAAATAAAAATAAAAAAATAAAAATCACATCATTTGATTTCATTTCATTTATTTTATTTTTAAACTGCCTCCGTAGTCTAGCGGTTAAGTCCGTGGATTTAGATGCAGAGGTACCGGGTTAGATTTCGGGTGAGAACACAATAATTTATTTGTAATATTTTAATGATGGGCCAATAATAAATTGACAACCGTGACGATAAAGATTGATGATGAAACTCTAGAACAAGTAAATGAAATTATATATCTGGGCAGTGTTTTCACTGCGGATGGGAAGTACGATAGGGACGTTGAAAGAAGAGTGAACGCGGGAAATAGTGTTAACGGTGCCCTGGGGTCACTGATCGGCAGTCGAAATGTCAGTGACAAAGCTCGGCTCGCCATACACAATGCCATGTTGGTACCAACACTGATGTATGGAAGCGAGACGTGGATACGTCAGAATACGCATGAGAGTAGGGTTAATGCAGTAGAAATGCGGTCGTTGCGGCGGATATGTGGCGTCACTTTGGCGGACCGCATACGTAACGTCGAAATACGGAAAAGGGTTGGTATGAAGGAAAGCATAGGGACAAAAATAAGGAAAGGCATGCTACGATGGTTCGGGCATGTTGAAAGGATGAGCGATGAAAGATTGACGAACCAGATATATAATGCGAAAGTTGTGGGTAAAAGAGGCCCTGGCAGACCGAGACTCACATATCACGATCAAATAAATAAAACACTGACTGAAGGTGCATTAAAAAGTCTTCGTAACCAAAGGGCATGTATGAAGAGGTTAATGAATGTCGACGAAGCGAAAGAAGTATGTCGTGATCGTGTCAAATGGCGCTCAATTGTCTCTGCCTACCCCGCAAGGGATCTGGCGTGAAGATATGTATGTATGTAATAATAAATTTGGGTAAATGTGAACCCGCTTTAAAAGTGTGGTTTCTGACTACATGATACAGTCGTGATGATACTTAGCTTAATTTTTTATTTTTAAAGTCTATGGGCCGTCAACCGAAGCCTTTCTCAGTGGTATTTCTTCATTTAAATAGCTGCAGTCCAAAACATATTTTTTTTGTATTTAAGTGTAGAAATGCCACTAAGAAAGGATTCAGTTACCGGTCCGAAGTTTACAGGTCCGCATCTATCAGTAATTTGGGACCTTCACCGCTCAAGTATGCGAATAAAATCGGCTATAGTGATTTCTAGTAGCCGTGGGTTTTTAAACTACAAGGAATAACAAAAAATGGTGAAAACTAGAGTCTCGGAGCCGATTTTACTAAAGACAAGACAAAGAACAACACATACAATTTTGGAAAAAAATATCAAAAAAAGTTTTTTTTTTAATTCATAATTAGACAGCTTTACATAGGCCACACACAAGTGGTGAGCTCGTTGATGTCTTAACATAGGTACCAATCTCGAAAAATATCACAAATAAATTACATAAATTATTTTCTGTCGACCGGGAATTGAACCCGGTAACTCCATGTCTGAATCCACTAACTTGGCCGCTAGACCACGGAGGCAGTCTAAAAAATTTAATAAAAAATATTTTACAAATTAGTATTGTGGATCCGGAACCGGCGACGGCTTAACTTGCTCTCCGAGGCACGGAACCAGTGGTGTTGTAAATCTATGAAAAATGTCTTAAGAAAAGTGTAATTTCTTATTAGTACATGCCGGGGTTTCAACCGCTACCTTTTTGGATTTAAAGAAAACGTTTTTACAACCGAGCCACCACCGATTTAGTTTATTATAAAAAAAAATATCACCACGACCATTGTATCAGGAACTGCGATTTTATGGAAGCGGTTTCACATTTAGTTACCTATAGTAAGGCCCACAATGACAAGTGGCAAGCTCGTCGCGTACCAAACTCGAGAAATATCACAAATAAATTAAGGTGTCCTGAATTAAACCCGGTACCTTAGCGTCTAACTCAATGGACTTAACCGCTAGACCACTGAGGCAATTTATTAAATTTATTTTTATAGGTTTCAGGCTTATTTCATACAATTCATTTTTAAAACATCAAATAATAAAATGTATGTTGCTAGCTATTGTTTGCTAGTTGCGTATTAAAATTTCGAGCTTTTTTTTAATCTCCCACGAACCAGCCGATTGTTGGAAGTAGGTCGAATGACAAGTTACGTCGCGCGATGTATTGTTTTCGTAGGTACTATGTGAATGATATCAAGCACTTTTGTTCAAAAAAACAAAACAATTTTAATTAAATTGTATTTTATTATATGTAGGTATCAGAATCACGCTCAGTTGTTTTAACCGTAGAAGATAACCCATTTTATAGTAGGTACCTACTAAAAAGATAAACAGACGCCTGAGAAAGAATGTTTGTTACCTACATAATTTTTTGTGCCACCTAACATAAGTTAAAAAAACAAGTCTATCAAAGACTGCCTCTGTTGTCTAGCGATTTATTCGTGGTCGGGACACAAACATAGTTATTAATGTAAATAAATACATTTAAATAATATTAAAATTATGTGTGATATTTCTCGAGTTTGGTACGCTGGAGACATCGACGAGCTTGCCACTTGTCATGATTGGCCTATAGTAAAGTTGGCTAAATGTGAATCCGATTATTTATAAGCGTGGTTCCTGACCACCCCGAAAGGAAAACGGTCGTTATGATACTTCTTTTTTTACTATATCAAAGCAATGCATGGAGCTAATCTCAACCTTAGACTAGTATTTGAAAGATTATAATTGTGTGCAAAATGCCTCCGTGGTCTAGTGGTACCTAACAAACGTTGCCGTGAACTCGAGAGGTCGTGGGTTCGATTCCCACCGGGGGCAAGTTGTACATTGTATTTTTTTTTGTCTCGGTCTGGGTGTTTATACTTATGTATAATATGTTATATTTACAAAAAAAAAAAAAAGTATAATATGTAGTTTATCAACCATCTAGTTTCCGTAACACAAGCCTCGTAGCTTACCACGGAAACTAGATGGCGCTGTGTGACCTTTCTGGAAATATTTATTTATTATTTATTTATTTATAATAGCGCCATCTATGATTGACTAGAGGAACTTCTTTGTGTAATAGACGAAAGCCAATGTAAGCCTTATGAGTTTATTTAAGGCTATATTATTGATAAGACTATATTTCTACTGTATATTACTATGAAATTAAGTTAGGTATTTGGAAAATAAAATATGTAGTTTTTGTATCAATCAAGGCCTTGTAAAAAAAAATTTAGCAGGCGCTTGACTGCTGAAAGTATTTGTTAGTACCTACCATTTTTTTAAAGCTCGGCATATATTATTTTGCGCATCTATAATCAAGCAGTAGAAATATTTCTCAATGACAATTTCGACAATGTTCCGTGTATTTTAATGGGGTGTGTCACTAACTTTTTATCACGATAGATGGCGCATGATAGATGGTACCTAATATAACTGTCAGTTGCATAGAAAACTTGTATTTTTATTACGAAATTTATTATTTTCTGGATATTATGCAGAAGTGAGCAGCTTTTAAGTGTACAAATCGAGATTTCCTAGCGAAAGCAAAGATATGGTGATCTCAAAATTGCCGTTCTATTAATTCAACCTTTTTTTATTTTAAAGACGGTGTTCGCTTACTTAATTCGTCTTTTAAGTTAGGTAACGTTAAGTTAAAATACATTTTTCTGTTTCAAAAATGGGAAACTACAAATAAATTTAAAAAATGATCAGTCATAGGTGTAAACAAGGTACCAGTGCCGCTAGCGACGTCTACAAAAAGCTTTGCCTGATACACCCCATTGAAAACTTACAAAAATATTAGTTTAAATAAATAACATTATTGTTTTTAAAAAACTATACAGTATACATTTGGAACAATTAAATTAATCATTGTATACAATTTTAGCATCCTCTGACTCCCGAACTATTTGTGTGTGTTTCAGGAGTCAGTGTCTTCCATGAATTTGTACATTAATGCTTTTATCCAGACCCAATATATCTGCCAACTTTAATCGAGTGTTGTTTCTAGAGATGCAAAGAAATAAATAGTATTGTCTATTAATATAATACGCATAAAATGAGTTAATATGGAGCTGCCTAAATTTTGTGCTGCGTTCTCATATTAAAATATTACCTACCGTCCTTTGAAACTTATGATATTGACCGAATCAGCTTTTTGTTTTTTTTGTGTGGCAACATTTTTTATGACTTACCGACCGAAATCGCTCAGATGGTGATCTGTCAAAACTGTCGGCCCGTCTCTTACTAGGTTTAATAAGCGACAGTTATTCCGATAATAGTTTTATATGATGCAGTAAAATGGTATCAATAAATTGGGCAATGACGTAATAAGATAGTTAAAGGAGTGGCCAGTCTTTCACCAAATCGTTCACCATTTATCAAATTGACAGATCGATAAACTCTCTCTGCTTCAAAAAGAATCCTATTTCATACAAAAATAGACTTAGATAAATAATTTGAGGTGTTATATTTTCTAAAGGTCGAGTTTTTCATAAAAATATCTAAAAGTCATTTTATGTTTTTTTTTATTATCATGGAAACTAATAAACTGGAGACATCGACGAGCTTGCCACTTGTCATGATTGGCCGGCAGTAAAGTTGGCTAAATGTGAATGCGCTTCTTTATAAGCGTGGTTTCTGACCACCCCGGAAGGGAAACGGTCGTGATGATACTTTTACTTTTTTTTTCTTTACTAATAAATGTTCAGAAACGGATTCAAGACTAAGGCCGCGTTTGTTTAAAGAAATTTTAGCATGAAAATACCACTTTATTAGCACAAGTCGTTCGTTTAATGAAAATTCTAACATTTGATGCTAATTTCGTAAGTCAGTACCGTGTTGAAAGGAGGGTTATTGATGTTACTTTTTGACAGATGTCATTAGCATATGAAATGGTTTGTTTAAAATTGTTATGTACTTTATAGTTTTCAATTATATTTGTTAAAAAGGTATTTTAACGATTTTATGTAATAAATTCAAAGACTTTACATTTTAAATAAATTCAAAGGCGTCACTTTGACGGACCGCATACGTAATGACGAAATACGAAAAAGGGTAGGTATGAAAGAAAGCATAGGGACAAAAATAAGGAAAGGCATGCTACGATGGTTCGGGCATGTTGAAAGGATGAATGCAGAGAGATTGACGAACCAGATATATAATGCGAAAGTCGTGGGTAAAAGAGGCCCTGGCAGACCTAGACTCACATATTACGACCAAATTAATAAAACAATAGCTGAAGGTGCGTTGAAAAGCCATCGAAACAAAAGGGCATGTATGAAGAGGTTGATGAATGTCGAAGAAGCGAAAGAGGTATGTCGTGACCGTGACAAGTGGCGCTCAATTGTCTCTGCCTACCCCGCAAGGCGGAATGTATGTATGTATGTAAATTCAAAGACCATAATAATATCATGTGTGTTGGATGCCATGGTATAATAAAACATGAACGAAAATACTTGTCAAAAAGTAGCCTTACCGCTCGTTTTATTTAAGAAATGTTAGCATTGTTAAAAAAAGTGGTGTTTCTTAACAAAAACGACATTTCGCGCTGGTTTATGAAGTTGCTACGAGATGTTGGAAATGCTATAAAACAAACGCGGGGTTAGTTTACGCAGTGAAAGTTGTTGCGAAAGAATTTCCAGCAAAATATTTGCATCATTTACTAAAATAATTGGGCCTAAGCAGGTCTGCTGTCAATACAATTTATGAAACTACCTTCCAAGACGGCATTAGCGGAATCATACATTACGAGTATATGGTGGATGGTAAGCGTCTCTCTATCACATCCAACCGGCACCCTCACGGTAAATCAATAAAATGCTAAAGAATTTGTCTTCTTACATACATATATTCATGCCAAATCCCTTGCGGGGTAGGCAGAGACAATTGAGCGCCACTTGTCACGATCACGACATACCGCTTTCGCTTCTTCGACATTCATCAACCTCTTCATACATGCCCCTTTGTTTCGATGGCTTTTTATTGCACCTTCAGCTATTGTTTTATTTATTTGATCGTAATAGGTGAGCCTTGGTCTGCCAGGGCATCATTTACCCACAATTTTCGCATTATATACTCGTATCTGTTTCGACGATCTCTCTTCGCTCATCCTTTCAACATGCCCGAATGCTTTCTCTTATATTTACCATTTTGCGTATTTCGTCATACGTATGCGGTCTGTCAAAGTTACGCCGCAATCCGACGCAGTGACCTCATTTCTACTGCACTAACTAATCTACTATATCTGGCAGTGCTTTCACAGCGGATAGGAAGTACGATAGGGATGTCGAAAGAAGAGTGAATGTGGGAAATAACGTTAATGATGCCAACTAATCGGCAGTAGAAATGTCAGTGACAAAGCTTGGCTCGCCATACTCCATACATCAGTGTTGTTATCACGTGACGTGGATATGTGAGAATACGCATGTAGGGTTAATGCAGCAGAAATGAGATCGTTGCGTCGTATATACGGCGTCACTTTAGGGGAGCGCATACGTAACGTCGAAAATACGGAAAAGGGTAGGTATAAAAGAAAGCATAGGGACAAAAATCAAGAAAGGCCTGCTACGATGGTTCGGGCGTGTTGAAAGAATGAGCGAAGAAAGATTGACGAACCAGATATATAATGCGAAAGTTGTGGGTAAAAGAGGCCCTAGCAGACCGAGACTCACATATCACGATGAAATAAATAAAACACTGGCTGAAGTTGTATTAAAAAGCCTTCGTAACCAAAGGGCATGTATGAAGAGGTTAATGAACGTCGATGAAGCGAAAGAGGTATGTCGTGATCGTGTCAAGTGGCGCTCAATTGTCTCTGCCTACCCCGCAAGGAATCTGGCGTGAAGATAGTTATGTATGTTAATATATTCAATTTAGTTTTTAATAAGCTATCTTAAACACACTATTTAAGTGTAAAATCTATTCAGAAAGTTCAAAAGTTTAAATTGTATTCCTGCATCAGCAGATATAAAAATGGAATTGGAAAAAGCAGTTATTTTTTGTAAGCAATTTTTCGGATCGAAGATAGGAATGCAGTTTGTGCTTGGTCGGCGATTTTTTTCCATTAAACCTTCATTGAGTTTCTGGAAAAGACATCGTATAGGATGTACCTTTCTTTAAAAAAACAAAAGTAATGCACATTTACATGGAAATAAATAAAATAAAAAATCGACATTTTTATACTTTAAAAAAGATTTTTGTTTGTGTTCTCTTCTCCTGGTGGATGATGAATGAGGTAATAAGGAAGGCAAAGGGTCTCACCCATACAGCCAAGTCTGATGTAAATATCTTTATTTGAATGAGTTCATTATCATCAAATTTCAGATGTTGCAGAATCTAATGCTTTTATTGGAGTCACTCGCGGCATTATAGCCTAAACACGCCGGGTTCACAGCGCGGGAATACCGCAAAAAATAAACTGCAACTTGTGACCCAAATTCAAGTCCAATTTATCGTTTTCCATAATTATTTACATTGTAACACATTATTAAACAAATCAACACCACTTTTGACTAACAATATTTTAAATAAATTTATAAAACAAAATACTGCACTTGACTTCCGCGCAAAATGGCGCGAAAGACCCCAAAAACGTTTTTTAAAAGTATAAAACCGTGTGACAAGTAAATGCCAAAATATCCATTCTGTCTCAGCCACCGTCCGTTACGATGTCTACTCTAGTAAATAATCCAATGTCAAACTTAAATATTTTCATTTCGATGACTTCAGCTTTTCAGTTGATTGAAAACGTCTATTCCTGAGGCTTGATTTTACAATGGCGAAATTTAATATCATTCGTTGTATCGCTGGAGCTGTAGAAAAATTTTCAATATAAATTTTATTACAAAAGTCGGGTATTCAATGATAAAAGATTCCTTTCTCAGTGGTATATTTTTCAAACTTTGAAATAGCATTATAGTCTAAAAACGTCTAACAGCGACCTTCACCAATCAGTTTATCATCATCATCATCATCAGCCTGTGTCTCTCCACTACTGAAAATAGGCCTCCCCCAAGGCTGGCCATTTTACACGATCTTCTGCCACCCTCATCCAGCCCCCACCACCGACCCTTTTCAGGTCATCCGTGTATCTGGCGGGGGTTGTCCCACTCTGCGTCTTCCTGTACGTGATCTCCACTCCCGAAACCCCAAAGTCTTTTTTTCTTTTCTTCCAAAGCTTTCAGCTTATCCGTACGGCAATACTGGAAGAACGCATTGAAATTTCGTCTTTTATCGGCATCTTTGCTGAACGAACTTCACGCCTATAGTCTGCCCAAAGGTAGACGTATTTTGGATAACTTCGAGAGTGGCGTTGCCTACGGCGATTGGTCTCGATATGTTGTTGAACATGACTTTTGTCCTGTTGAAGTTAATTCCGAGACCAACCCGCTGGAACATCACCTTTAAGCCGTTCAGCATTCCGCTAAGATCCTCCAGCGAGCTAGCCATTATGACTATATCATCCGCGCCGGTTATCCGAATGAAATTCACTTTTTATATAATAAAAAAGTATTGTTTAAATTATATAAAAACATATTATTTTGCCTGGTTTGACATCAGACGCGAAATCATTAATAAATTAATGAAGTATTATTGTTTTTTTTTTTAAATAAGTCCATTAAAATTAATATGTTACAAAGTTTTGTAAATTCCAATACTTTGAAAGGTTATATTTTAGATAAAAAAATATTTAAGTAGAGTATTAAGTTTTTAAATTAATTATTTTAGTTTTATTTTTAAAGCTTTCAAACTTAGTAAGTATTAATGTTTATTTCCAAGGTGAATCCCTAACTTGTTTTTAATAATAATTGACATCATAAAAAGCTTTTTAACTTGGCCCAAGATTTAATTTAGCCGAAATAGGTATCATTAAAATAATTTATTTAAAATTTAAATTACTTTCATGCCTTTAAAAGAAGTCCAATCTGTGGTATAATAATAATAAATTTGAGTAATATAATTTATTATTCGTCTATGAATACCTACTCAAAAAATATTCACTACATATTTGTTTTATAAAAATCTAGCTTCTTTTAGAATGAATGCTGAATGACCTCCTCACCTTTGCCAGTCCGGCGTTTGCCTACACTAACCAGACTCTTATTAGAAAGTTTCAGGTGATACAGGTTCCTGCGCCAGGCTGCGGACGCCCCAGGGTTCGTGCGGAACGTCCACCACGACTTCAACATCGAGCCCATCTCCAAATGGTTGCGGAACGTTAATTCTCCAAGGCGAATAACCACTCTAACTCTCTCATAGTAGAGGCTTGCTCATACGACCTTAAATCCTTTCAGAAGAGGCGTCGCCCCAGAAGTGTCCTGCAAGACACCAATGTTAACGACGAGACTCAATCTGCTGATTGAGGCCTCCTCTAAGTCCTCTGGCCGCCAACCCAAGAACCCCACGACCCTCCCGCCGTTCCAGTCGCGATCCAGCTGCCGCTGTCTTCATCCCCCATGTCCCCCTCGATAGTTCCACCGCAGACCCCTACCCCTCAGGTTGGGTCTGCTGCCGTCCGATTAGATACGCTTTGCATGTATGCACGTCAGCTTTAACGCGGCGAACGAGTGCCTTCACTTCATAGCAACGACTCAGACTTAACTGTAAAGGCACACAGGGCCAACAGTGAAAGAGAAATAGGGTTTTAGTCCGTAGGCGTCTTGAGGCCTCACGGTAATTTGGGCATGCAGACCTACCGCGGTGGCATTTGAGGCTGATGTCAAATCATCTGGCGATTTTGAGATCTCCGTCTTTAAAAAAACCTAATAGTTCTAGGAGCATGGCTGTTCGAACCAATCTTTTAAGGATTTTAAAGGAAGCGTTCTGAGAATTGTTACGTATGCGTATACGCTATGCTTACATAAAATTATACTAATAGATAGGTATTTTCGTAAAGTCAACGGAAAAGATACATTAGTACGTAAACCGAGTTCAAATGTAAAATGGCGGGAATCTTCATACACATGATTTAACACACAAATCAGGGAAATGCTGAAGCGTGATTTCGGAATTTAAATTTACTCTTTTATCAAATTATCATGCCCCAAATCAGATCCATCTTCAAAAAGCTGGTTTTTTGAAATCTTAATACAGCTCTTGTGTATATAGTTTAAAAATGTTGTAATGTAGTGTAATAGTAGTAAGTAAATATAACTAATCTAAAAATATATATATAGAACTGAAAAAAATAAATAAAAAAAAAAAACTATTTCGAAATAATGAGGAATCGAATCCACAATTCCGCGCAACTACATAATTTTATTTTTATCGTAAAGTACAATAAAACGAAACCTGAAGCCAGTTACAAACAGACGCTAAAAACTTCGGCGTAACTCAAACATAACACAATGAAAACATCATTCTTTCAGTTCCAAATCTCAACTGAATAAAGTTTGTTCTTCAATTCTTTTCAATCGAGAGCCAATATTTTCCGTTCAGTAACACGTTACGATTTATATAGCGTATTTAGTCATTATTTACGTCACATTTATTATCATTCTAAGCTGCTGGACTTCTGCTAATTAGTGATACCCAAAGCAAGACCATGACCATGTTTGACCGAATCTTGGTCTTTTTTATTTTTATACTAGCACGACATGTAACCTTGCGCCCACCTGATGGTAAGTGGCGTGCAAGGTCTTCATTCATTCATTACAGCCCCTGGAACACAGCGTCCTAGACCTCCACTGCTGGAGATGGGCCTTCCAGAACGGAAGAATTTGGCCTATACTTGCCACGCTGGCCAGACGGCTTGGCGAGGATATGATGTCAATTTTTTATGACAATTTATTAACTTATTTTTTTTTTTTTTTACTTTTATTAATTTATTAAGGTAAAAGTCACTCTCTTTAGAGCCTTTTGCCAAACCTTCTATACATGCAGCCTGTGGGTCAATTATACGCAGAAGGCATACAGCGCCCTTCGTGTCCAGTACAATAACGCGTTCAGGGTGCTGATGGGGCTGCCCCGTCGTTGCAGTGCCTCTGGGATGCTAGCAGAGGCGCGGGTGGATGGATTCCATGCTATTATGAGGAAGCGCTGTGCCTCAATCCTCGCCCGCGTGAGGGGCAGCCCCAGCAGCATCCTGGCCGTGTGGGCTGATAGGTGGGACTCTCCGTTCTTGGGGCACTGGATACGCCTGCATGTCAGCAGGTGACCTGGGCCCCAGAAAGGAAGAAAATAAAAAAAATCAAAAAAATCTTGTATTATAATTTTGTTTTTTTTTTTACTAACACTAGATATTATAAGATTGCTTTAAAAATTGTTACTAACACATATGGAATTTATTCTGAAATAAACTTTTATTATTATTATTATTATTAACGATTCCACAAGTTGGCATTAGTAGAACCGGGACCGACGGCTTAACGTGCTCTCCGCGGCACGGGAACGGTGGTGTTGTAAATCTATGACAAACGTACGTAAGAAAAGTGTATTTCTCATTGATACATGCCGGGTGGGTTTGAACCGACCTTTGTAGGATTTAAAGTACGCGTTCTTACAACCGTGCCACCACCGCAAGGCGTGCGTGGCGTGCAAGGTCTATGCCAGTTAAAATGTTAGCAACTCATGACTCATATCAGTCTTTAACACTATGCCGGCTTGACTAGATGCTTATTTACATTTCGATTGAAGGAAGGATAGGAAAGTGAAAACACAGAGCCTGGAAGAACATTCCACATCTTTATTGTGCGACAAATGTTTTATACATACGCGAAGGGATGGTGACTACGGTATGTGGGTGCATATTCTGACCTGTGCGTGTAGTTCGGTTGCGGAGTGGAGAGGTTATAGAGTTCTTCCGAGAACTCACCATAGTATAGCCTGTAAAACACACTTACAGAAGCTGCATCTCGGCGAAGGTGCAGGGATTCGAGAGTTCCAGATATAGCGGCATCGTCCACTATTCGTACAGTTTCCCTCTGTGAGAGCATTCTGTGTGTTACTTGGCGGAACCATCCAAAAATTGGAGAACAGTATTCATGTTTGGAACGCCTCACGAACTATTGACTGAAAATTATTTACTCCACACTCTGCATCGTTCAAATTTCGGACTCAGAAGATGTCCTATTGCTTCACTTGCTTCACTCGATCAATAAAAAAATCCGCCACATTCTTCTAGCAGATGTTCAGATTCTTTTACTGTATCTGCAGATCGCCAGTGGAACAGACTTTCCCTCGCTATACGAAATGCACCTGCACTCAACATTTTTATAAATTTGCTCACCAAGCACTTACATGAATATATATATATATATATATATATTATAATTATGTATTTTATTGTTGTACGATATACTTATATTTATTGTTTATTTAGTTGATAAGTATTTTAGTTAGTAATTTAAATATACTTATAATCTAAATATACTTAGACATTAAGCTCGCCTATGAATGTTTTTTTAATTTTTTGTGCAATAAATAATTTATCTATATCTATCTATCTATCTTCACTGACTCTTGAACTATTAATTTCATGGCCCACGGCCCGAGAGTTTTAACTCAAAACGGGCGGCGCAAAAAGCTGGGTATATTTCCGCCGTTTGAGGTTCCCTGCTTGTAATGCAGCAGCGCCTGGGTTCTTAGAGGTTAAGGACAGGTGGGAAGACGCCAGCGTGTCCATACAGGTGGCATCCCACACTCACGGCAAACCTATCCTCCACGGACCCAGCGTCATTCCATCGGGCCCCTTGCCAGCGTCGCGGGCCATACCTTATTACATAATTGTTGCTTAGTCATTGTTAATTATTTTTAGGTAGGGTTAGGTTGTTATTGTTAATTAAATATTTATTTTTTATTTTCCTGTACTTTTAGTTTTTAGGTCTTATTAGGTTTAACTTAATTTACTTTTATATACGAGTATATATGCGTATATATAAGTATATATGCAGTGCGTCCTCCCCGTAATGTCGTACAGAGCAGAGACGTGGACACTGACAGTGGGTCTGGTTCACAAATTCAAGGTCGCTCAGCGAGCTAAAGAGAGAGCTGTGCTTGGTATTTCTCTGATGGATAGAATTCGAAACGTTGAAATTCGTCAGAGAACCAAAGTTACTGACATAGCATTCAAAATTAGCAAGCTGAAGTGGCAGTGGGCCGGACACATCTGCCGCAGAACCGTCGACCGATGGGGCAAACGGGTTCTGGAGTGGAGACCACGTACGGGACGACGCAGAGTGGGACGACCCCCCGCCAGATGGACGGATGACCTAAAGAGGGTCGCTGGTGGGGGTTAGATGAGGGTTGCAAAAGACCGCGTGCAGTGGCGAGCCTTGGGGGAGGCCTATATCCAGCAGTGGAGAGAAACAGGCTGATGATGATATATATTTTTTCTATAGTTTTAATGTAAATTAAAATACGTTATGATTAATGCATGCTGTAACGAAAAGGGCAATAACCTTGTGTTAGTTCTAGTAATATTATAAATACGATTGTACCTTTTGTTGACTGTTCATTGAACAAATAAATAGCACTGGGTCCTAATGGTAACAAACGTGGTCTGTGAACTCGGGAGGTCGTGGGTTCGATTCCCACCGGGGGCAAGTTGTACATTGTATAAATTGTCTCGGTCTGGGTGTTTATATGTATAATATGTATATATTTACAAAAAAAAATGTATAATATGTAGTTTATCAACCATCTAGTTTCCGTAACACAAGCCTCGTAGCTTACTACGGAAACTAGATGGCGCTGTGTGATCTGTCTGGAAATATTTATTATTATTATTTATTATATATGGCTGATGAACCCACAGACACAAGGGCTCGACGAATGACGTCATCGAGGCTGGCGTACCCTGGGATGGGACCTATGCTCATTATTTATATCTTCTTTTTGTTCATATTTCTCATTCTCTCTAAATTATTTTCTTCTCAACTTCACGATAATGTATGTTGAGGCTGGGTCGTAGTTACAATTAAGGTCGCCTCTTACAAGTCTTAAGTATTAGAATAAAAGATATATAAAAAGTCAATGCCCGGCTTGAAATTATCAACAAATGGAAAAACGTGTTTCGTACCCACGCCCAATACAAATATAACAACATAATTACGTAAGAAGATTGTCAAAGAAAAAGTTTTTTTAGAAAACAATGTCTTTCGCATAAGAAGAGGGCATTAAACAAATTAAGTTTGTGTCTCTTCTAATATTGTTATTGTTGGGTTGTTAAGAGAGTTTCAAAGTTGATTCTGTCCGCTGTGCTTAATATAGGCATATACAGGGTGCGTCAGATAAACTTACTTATTTGAAAGGTCATCAAAAACAAAAGTACTTCAGTTATTGTTTTAATTTTTATTTTATTTTAGAATACAATATCCCATATTTTTTTTATACAGACTTGAAAATGACATCGGTTAAATGGCGACCCCCATTGCGCATACACTAATTAAGTCGATTTCTGAAGTTAGTGTCCACTCTTTGCAGCATATCAATCGGTATGTTGGCAATGGCGTCGCGAATGTTGTTTTGGAGGTGAGCTAATGTTTGTGGCCGATCGACATAAACCAGGGATTTCAAATAACCCCATAAAAAGAAATCGCTTGGAGCCAAATCTGGAGAGCGAGCCGGCCATGTGAGATCGCCTCTGAGAGAGATAAGTCTTGTTCTTTTTATGGGGTTATTTGAAATCCCTGGTTTATGTCGATCGGCCACGGACAATAGCTCACCTCAAAAACAACATTCGCGACGCCCGCGCCATTGCCAACATACCGATTGATATGCTGCAAAGAGTGGACACTAACTTCAGAAATCGACTTAATTAGTGTATGCGCAATAGGGGTCACCATTTAACCGATGTAATTTTCAATACTGTATAAAAAAATATTGGGATTTTGTTTTCTAAAATAAAATAAAAATTAAAACAATAACTGAAGTACTTTTGTTTTTAATGACCTTTCAAATAAGTAAGTTTCTCTGGCGCATACTGTATGTATATGCGCTAATCATTAATCAATATTTAAAAAAATAAAATAAAAATTTAAGCCATTTCCAGCGTGGTAAGACGGAAATTGATTTCCCATATTGGAAAAGAAAAGTATTACTCCGAGTAATGTAAAGCAAATATACGTTACGTACATCGGAATATGAGAAACGAGCTTCGATTCGACAAATCCCATTCGTCGATTCCTTGTGATTGTAATTTTACGACGATGTCATTGGGTCTTTTATATTTGTTTGTTGTTGTTCTATTTCTGTTAGGGAAGGCAAAGGATCTAGCCCATACAGCTAAGTCTGACGTAATATAACTAAGTATTTTTCTTTTAATGAGTTAATGAGGTTAACATCAAATTACAGATGTCGCAGGAGTTACTCGCGGCATTATAGCCCAAACACGTCGATAATAGTACGAACTCTCCAATCGCGGGGAAACCCCCCAAAAAAAAAACTGCAACTTGTTCCTCATATAGTTTCCAATTTAACGTTTTTCATGATTATTTACATTGTAGAACATTAATAAACCAAACAACACCACTTCTGACTAATAACATCCACAGTAAGGTAATTCGACAAATATGACTTTAAAAAAAAGCAAAGTATCATCACGACCGTTTGATTGACCTTTCGGGGTGGTCAGAAACCACGCTTATAAAGAAGCGGATTCACATTTAGCCAACTTTACTATAAGCCAATCATGACAAGTGGCGAGCTTGTCGTTGTCTCCAGAGCGTACCAAACACGAGAAATATCACAAATAAATTAAATATTAATTAAATATATTTATTTACATTAATAAATATTTTTGTGTTCCGACCAGGAATCGAACCCGGTGCCTCAGAGTCTAAAACCACGGACTTAACCGCTAGACCACGTTTAACCCTATATTATCAAAATAATAATAATATTTAACACAACAGTTTAACCGTTGATGTGCCCAAAATATTGTTATTATTACCAATTGGGTACCAACTATAATGACATGTTGGACATATAAAGCCAAAATAAACAAGTTAAAAGTTCATCGTCACAGCCCCTAGAACGAAGGGTCCTAGACGTCCACTGTTGGAGATGGGCCTTCCAGGAATTAGTGGAGAATTGGCGAGGGTCTGATGTCATTTATTTTTTTGCAATGACAATTTATTAACGATTCCACAAGTTGGTATTAGTTGAACCGGGACCGACGGCTTAACGTGCTCTCCGTGGAACGGGAACGGTGTGTTATAAATCAATGACAAATGTACGTGAGAAAAGTGTATCGGTTCGAACCCACCTCTTTGCGATGTTAAGGAAGGCGTTCTTACAACAGAGCCACCACCGCTCACCGAGTCACCACCGTTCACCGAACCACCACCGCTAACCGAGCCACCACCGCTCACCGAGCCACCACCGCTCACCGAGCCACCACCGCTCACCTAGCCACCACCGCTCACCGAGCCACCACCGCTAGAGATAAAAGTTAATAGCAACAAATTCATATCACACGTACCTACAACGAATGCTTCAATAAATTCAACAGTCGCATTTCATTTGTCGCACAATGGGTTAACCAAAAAATTATTGTAATGCAACATGATATTTTATCGCGAGAAATAAATTGAAAAAATCACTGATGCGTTTCGTCAGAGTACAAGCGTGAATTTGCTACAATTTGACCTCTTTTAGTAACCATTTCGACATTTCGACCTATTTTATGACCTTAATAACCCATTGTTTTGTTTAAAAGTATCATCATGACCGTAATCTCTTGTAATAATAATAATAATGATAAATCGTTTATTATCAGGCAACTCATGGCCCATAGATACATACATATTACAACTAAAATACATATAATAAAGAAACATTAATTATAAAATAAAAAACTAATCATCATCTTCTTGTGGTCATAGAAGTACCCATCAGGTACTGTGACCACCTTCCAAGGATTACGACAAGCTTCAGTGGACGGAGCCGGCGTCCCTGTTGGGGCTGGTGCAGAGGATGTTGGCTCTCGAATCGCTGCAGTTTTTGGCCTCTTTGAGCGTGTTTTACAAGCTATAGTAGGGTGAGTGTTTTGAAGAGCTTCACAACCTTATACATTCTTCTCTGCACCGCAACCAAACAACACGCACAGGCCAAAATATGCACCCCCATACCGTAGCCACAATCCCTACGCGTACATATACATTTGGAGACTTACACCTGTCGCACTCTGAAGAAGTGGAATGCTCTCCCAGCCAGTGTGTGCGTGGAGGGTCCCCCTTATTTCTATAACCTGGAGACCTTCAAGCGAAGTGTGAAAAAACATCCTGATAGGCCGACATAATCTAGGTACTGATGTCGGCCGTTTGTCGCTGGCATCTGGTTCTGCGACAGACTGTCCGATTGAGTAAACGGGTTCTGAAGTCTCTGAAGGAAAACGCAGAGTGGAACAACACAACGACAAATAGACGGATAATGTGAAAAAGATCGCTGGTTGGTGTTGGACAAGATCGTGCAAAATGGTGGCAGACATCCAACAGTCAAGAGACATAGGCTAATAATGTAAACCACCATTAGTTTAGGTACGAGTAGGTATTCACTTATTTGAAAATCCTTGGGATCTCATGGACAGAGCATCAAACTAACGTGTTGATATTAAAACAACTCAAAACCAAGTACAACCAGTACTTCGGACACATTGCCAGAAAGGGAAAACTCCTTGTTACTGCCAAGGTGAAAGGAAAGAGTCCGATGGGCCGAAGCCCGGTGCAGTGGCCTGACCAAATCAGACAGAGACAGTGGGGTCGTCCAGGCCCGGATGTCTAATGAGCCTGGGTTGGGGATGGGGACATTCCCCCGTTCTCCTCGGCAGGATCTCAGCAAGTAATAACCCGCTGGTAATTCATGCACTGGTGTAACAGCGCCCGTATGGCTCACGAGCCCAAGGGATCTGGGTTCGGCTACTTCAGTTCTCCTCCAGGAGTACTTCTCCAGGAAGTGATCTCCCGTTGGGGGGCCGAGCGCAAGACGGAGCGATATTCTGGAGATGCTTAAGTGCCGCTCCTCTACTAACACCAGCGTCTATGATGCTGTGCATGCTGCCAAAGATATTAACGTGTGGCACAATATCATCAAGTCGCACACCGATTCATCAAGGAAATACTTATTATTTATTTATAATAGGGTAGCCAACAGTGCTAACATCACACACTTGTTTGTACTTAACACTAAATCAGAAGTTAGATGTTGCACCTATTATAAGCGACCACCACATTACCACAGTAGCCTTTATGGTCTATAAAAAATAACAATATTATAATATTTTCAATAAGTATACAAAAACTAAATATTATTCGAAAAACGTAGGCTGAAACAATTTTTTAAAAATATATTTAATAAACATACAATTCCTTTTGGAAATAAAATACGTTGCAATGAGGTAATTAAAAGTTGGGACGCATTTTTGGGTCGATGTACAATTTCCAAAAACATATGTGCTGACTTTGCGGTTATTTCATTCGGTAGGTACATAGTATGAGTACATTTTATACTGCGGTTTACAGTTTAAAGTGAGTACTTATAAAACGTGATTGCGATACACAGGCACATACTCACTGTTTTAAATTTTCATATAAGTAATTCATATCAATCAGAAATATTTAACGAATACATTATTTTGAAGTATTTTATAAAAAGCTGTTGGTTTATCGGCTTTTTGTTAATTACATATTTAAATACTTCTTTGCAACAGTTACTGAAAGAGACAATTTTGATATATCCTATATACCTAGCAGTAACCATTGGAACATCTGGGACACCACGGGCTTTCTTGTGCTAGAATTGCCGGTCGTACGTCACGGGGTACTCAACGACATGCTACGCACGGCTCTTGCCACTGTTGGAGTAACCGTTTGGGCCTAGGAAACTTAGCAGGTCTCTGGTGTGAGATGCCACATGATGTAGACACATTAGCCCAACCTCACATCCAGGCGACCTTGTCCAGCACGGGGAGTGCGGCGGTTTCTGCTGTGAACCTCAAGCTGCGCAAATATGCCAATCTTGGTACAGCTTACGAGTTTGTGCCGTTTGAGGTCGAGACGATGTAACCATGGTTACTCAAGGAGTTGTCCAAACGGCTGACGGAGAAAACTGGAGACATAACATCTTAGTCTCGCTATACTGAGAGCAAATGTTGCCAGCCTTCTTGGGACAATATTTGATGGGACGATTATTTTATTTATTTATTTAAAAACCTTATTGCACAAAGGCGGACTTAATGCCCGTAGACATTCTCTGACAGCCAAACCTTAGGTACAAATTATAACAATTATAGGTGCAATCAAAGAAATAATAATAATACTATAATTATAACAGGTAATTTAATAGGATTGATATATACTTACATCATAATATATTAAATACTAATAATACACATTATTATACATAAACATATATCTATTTACAAACGCTGTTAGGAGCTGTTTAAGAAGTGTGAATACACCAGTTTTTTTAAAAGATGACCTGGTAGTTGTTTGCCGTATGATGACAGGAAGATCGTTCCATAAATTAGTAGCAAATACTACGAAAGAGTTAGAGACAAAATAGCTAGCGATAAAATATGTCATAACAAAACCAAACATAAAGACATTCGATATCATTACATCAGAGAGGTAGTGTTAGATGGTAAAATAGTTATCAAATTCTTATGTACTCAAAATATGATAGCTGAGATATTATCAAACGCATTGCCTGGTCCCAAGAATGTATTTTGTGATAAAAAAATGTGTTAAGGGATATTGGATTAAATTTATTATTATTGTTTTGTTACCTATTGTTTTTAGTAAGAAGGGTCAGGTTTATTTTATAAAGTTATTATTGATTATAAGTGAACATAGTTTAAGGGAGGGTGTTGGATAGTAAACTTACAAAAATTATTAGTTTGTTGATGTTCGCATTGTTAATGTTTTTAAGTTTTTAAGTTTAAATTATGTGATTGACAAAGCCTTTACAGCGGATTAAATTTATAGCTTTTTTAGGAATTTGTGACATATTATATATTAATTATATTGACATTTTTTACACATATATATATATATATTTAGTTATAGTTTATTGACACATCTAAATTAGAATATAGTATTTTAAGTACTATTTATTAAAATACCCGACGAGGCACCTTTAGACCTACCAAACTAGACCTAAATTATTATATATTATAATAATTATTATGCTTAGAAGTGGAAGAGATAGAGATAATAATAATAATGGAAATTGGGGCTGTTCCTTGCCATACTGTATCACCATATCTGGCCAGGTATTTTGTTTAGCGTTGTTATTAAGAAAAATTGACGTAACCGAGTGTTCCGATAGGATCCTATGGCGATAAATATATAAATAAAAAAATATATAAAAATGCTGACGCAACCTTGTACGGAACCCGTACCTGGGGAAGCATCTCCCAAACCCATTCACACGAGAAACACCGTAAAT
Organism: Tinea semifulvella; assembly: GCA_910589645.1. Taxonomy (NCBI): domain Eukaryota; kingdom Metazoa; phylum Arthropoda; class Insecta; order Lepidoptera; family Tineidae; genus Tinea; species Tinea semifulvella. The sequence goes on from OU342604.1 coordinate 7,858,015, forward strand.
ACAACAGGGCAGCAGAAGATCTCAGAGATTCATTTACGCCGTTGGTTATATCGTGTGCTGGCATTGGGTGCTGAGTACGCGGCTTTTGTCAAAAAGACCGCTTCACGGCTTTCTGAAAAATGGCAGAAGCCATTCTCACAAGTTACAGGCTGGATAAAAATTAAAATACAAATTTCTGTAATAAGGACTATAAGCTTAAGGATCAGAGGATCAAGAAAGCGAGTGAGATGGATAGGGTGTGAGGATGGAGCAGGTATGTTTGAAGGAACGAATGAATGATTAAATGTGAATGAATGTTAGATGATTTTATATACTTAGTTTTCTTTATTTTTTAGTTATTATTGTTATTTTGTTGAAATATGTTATTGTTTTCATATCTTGTAACTTTTACTGAATAAAGTTTTTATACAGACTAAATAAAATATTTGTTATTATATGGTTATTCGGAAATGAATAAGCAGAGAAATGATGGTATTTTCCTTGTATTAATATTTAGAGGATCTTATAACAATTTATTTGTGATACGCTACGGTTGATTGTAGTTACGCTAGAGACATCGACGAGCTTATCACTTGTCATGATTGGCCTATTGTAAAGTTGGTTTCTGACCACCCGGGAAGGGAAACGGAATTTTAGGTAGTTGACGAACTAGATTTATTTAACTGAAATTATTTAATCCTTACGCAATGATTTAACTGATTTAACGCGTAAGTATTATCTTAATGCCATGCTAATACCAACACTTATGTATGGAAGCGAGACGTGGATATGTCAGAATACGCATGAGAGTAGAGTTAATGCAGTAGAAATGAGGTCTTTACGTCGGATATGCGGCGTAACTTTGATGGACCGTATACGTAATAACGAAATACGCAAAAGGGTAGGTATAAAAGAAAGCATAGGTACAAAAATAAAGAAAGGCATGCTCCGATGGTTCGGGCATGTCGAAAGGATGAGCGAAGAGAGATTGACGAACCAGATATATAATGCGAAAGTTGTGGGTAAAAGAGGCCCTGGCAGACCAAGACTTGCCTATCATGATCAAATAAATAAAACATTAGCTGAAGGTGAATTAAAAAGCCATCGAAACAAGAGGGCATGTATGAAGAGGTTGATGAATGTCGAAGAAGCGAAAGAGGTATGTCGTGATCGTGACAAGTGGCGTTCAATTGTCTCTGCCTACCCCGCAAGGGATTTGGCGTGAAGATATGTATGTATGTATTATCTTAATAAAAAAACTTGATGTTTTAATAATTAATATGCCACCGTGGTCTAGCGGTTAAGACCATAAATTTAGACGCGGCGACACCGGGATCGATTACTGGTCACGAGCACAAAAATATATAAAATCTTTCTGTCATTTCTTGAGTCGTATGCTAGACACATGTCTAGCTTGCCACCTAACACGATAGAAGTAAAAATTAAACCATCACTATAATTTCGATTACTTACTGCCACAAAATATAATAATTATTTAATAAATTTTTAAGTCAAGTCAAAGTCAAAGTTCACATTTAGCCAACTTTACTACATGCCAATCATGACAAGCGGCAAGCTCGTCGATGTCTTCAGCGTACCAAACTCGAGAAATATCACAAATAAATTAATATAATAATTAATAAATATTTTTGTTGACCAGGAATCGAACCCGGTCTAAATTTATATACATAAATTAATTTTTTTTTGCTTTTTAAATAAGCGATCACCCCACAAGAAACTAACGGTCGTGATAATACTTTCCTTTTTTATTTTTTAATAAGAAAAATAGTTAACCTCTAGCTGCGCAAATACGCCAACCTCAGTACAGGTTACAAATTTGCGCCGTTTGGGGTCGAGACGATGGGCCTATGGGAACACTCAGCTAAGCGTCTGGCCAGGGAGATGTCCAAACGGCTAACGGAGAAGTCTGGAGACAGGAAGGCTGGCAATTATTTCTGCCAACGGCCAACATATAAGCCTCGCTATACAGAGGGGAAATGTTGCCAGTCTTCTTGGAACTAGGTATCACTGAAGGGTCGTCTCTAGAGGACATTTTATTTTTATTAGGTTTAGTTTATATTTATTTTAATTATGTAGTTTTAATTGTTTATAATTTAAAATTAATGTTATTATTAAATAAATAAATTAATAAATAATAGTTTAAAACTATGATTTTAATAAATATCTAAGCTTTGATAAACCAATTGGATAATTAATGTAGAACCCCAAGGTCTATCGATTTTATTTCAACCAGCCAATTAAATATTCATAAATAATTAAATAGTTCGAAAATCTTACCTTAGTCTAAATCAGAAAACACATTTCTCCCAAACTTTAGATTAGTAATCAATGCACTTATTAACTAAAAATTAATAATACACTTTCACTGCGAAATTCAATAAACTTTTCACCATAATTAAAACACCTTTTCTTGATTGTATTGTATAGAAAATTCCACTGAAATCGAGTTAATTAGTTTGATTTGAATCGTGTGTTTTATTTATTCCGTCCGTCGCGTGTTATCACACGTCGTCTCGGTAGTACCGCGCGGATAGAACTAGGGAGCTTGTGTAGGGGTCGCGGCGGGTGCGAAGGAAACGGCTATAGCGAGACTGCGAGGGACGGTTTGCACCGGAAAATAATTATATAGAGCTGTTAAAACACCAACAGTGCTATGCTTTGCTTGTGTATACTTTATTATCACAGATCTTAGAAAACAGAGGTCTAAGCATCCATTGCTAAAAATCCAGAGCATATGTAATGAGATGCAATGAAACAAAAATGATTTATTTAAATATTTAGATCCTAAAAACTACTAAACGGATTTTCATTGAGTTTCACCTATCAACAGAGTAATTCTCGAGGTATGTTTATGTGTATTATTCATTATGGTTTCTCGTAAATTGGTTACTATGACAATATTGTCGCTAAACTATTAATAGTCGTGATCTTGTGTCAGTGGCACGCTTAAAAAGCCGTTGCTCTAGAACTACATTCAACCTGGCACAATCATGTAGAGTATCTATATCCATTGCTGCTTTACTAATATATTTTTTTAGTATAAAAATAAAATACAACCGTATCCCTTTCAGTGTAGTCAGAAACCACGCTTATAAAGAAGCGGATTCACATTTAGGCAACTTTACTATAGGCCCATCATGACAAGTGGCAAGCTCGATGTCTCTAGCGTACCAAACTCGAGAAATACGGCAAATAAATTATTGTGTCCCGGCCATGAATAGAAACCTGCACCTCCGAATCTAAATTTAAAGACTTAAACGCTAGACCATGAAGACATTTGATTATCATCGCATTATTATTTTGTTTGTCTACGCAAACTATCTATTTTTTATGTTTTTATTATAATTTTGTTTATTATTTGACATATGTATGTAACTTCTATTATACTAATTATAATTATTAAGTATTTTGAATGTAAACTGACACGGCCACTTTATAGCCACGACATTATTTAAGTAGTTTCTAAGTTAGTTTTACTATGGCAGTAATGTTGTGCCTAACATACATAAATGTGGATTATTGCCTGTTTACGGTCCAACAATTATTACCACTTTGTTTAGTACATATATGTTTTATTAATTGTATAGTTTTTATTAGTTTTGACTGTATCCAAGTTGTTTCAAGCGAACCAAAGGAAATAAACTATTTGATTTGGTTTTATACATACATAACATACATGTTTTATACATATATAACTACATGTTCAATATTTTTTAAAATCTTTTTTTAAATTACAACTAAAATGTGTGTATTATCAGCTCTCGATATTTATTTTAAAGTAAAAAGCGTTGGAAAACTAAGTTTTTGCAGTTCTCCCTTTGTGAATTAGTCAAATTAATTGTTGGGTGAAGTATTTCTTTATGACACAATTGAATAAAGAAGTTCAATAAAAATATTATATTATATTTCTATGGTTATTTGAATGCAAAAGAACGGTTATTCAAACCCATATAACTGCCTCCGTGGTCTCGGGGTTATAACCGTGGATTTAGACTCTGGGGTACCGGGTTCCATTCCTGGTCGAGACTCGAGACACAAAAATATTTATTAATTTAAATGAATAAAAACAAACTAAATTTAATTATTATTTAATTTATTTGTGATAATTCTCGAGTTTGGTACGCTAGGTTTTGCCACTTGTCATGATTGGCCTATAGTAAAGTTGGCTAAATAAATATAAATAAATAAATATTTCCAGACAGGTCACACAGCGCCATCTAGTTTCCGTTGTAAGCTACGAGGCTTGTGTTACGGAAACTAGATGGTTGATAAACTACATATTATAATTTTTTTTTGTAAATATATACATATTATACATATAAACACCCAGACCGAGACAAATTATACAATGTACAACTTGCCCCCGGTGGGAATCGAACCCACGACCTCCCGAGTTCACGGCAACGTTTGTTACCACTAGACCACGGAGATGTGAATCCGCTTTTTTATAAGCTTGGTTTATGACCACCCCGGAAGGGAAAGACATGACCAACCCAACGACTTTTATAAGTGTTTTTAGTTTTTTTATAAATGACTTAAATTCTTTAAATAGATAGCAAAGATTTTTTTGAATATCTTTTGTTAATAGTTATAACTTAAGCTATCACCAGATTCAAGCTTGACGTCGATTTACGGGACACCCTGCAATGCTATTTGACATCAATTGACCCCACAGCGACATTTATTATTGAATATTAAACTTCGAGTGTATTTCCTGCTCCTCCACTCAACATTTCCTTCCAGCTGTCAAATGAAAATAAAGTCTTTGTAATTGAGACGATTAAAATAAAAAATGGCGTTTAATGTACCAGCTTACGGCTGACCTTTAAAATAAAACTGTGATTACAGTTTGGCGGGCTATTTAATAAGTTATATTTATTGGAGAGTAAATAAATGTTTTTTTATTTTTTATTATCCAGTAATAAAATACTAAAATAATAAATTCCTCGCCAAGCCTTCTTGTCAGCATGGCGAGTGTTGACCAAATTCTCCAGATATGTATATGTTCTGGAATGCTCATCTCCAGGTCTAGGACGCTGTGTTCTAGGGGCTGTAATGATGATGAATGAATAAAATACTCGAATTCTGGACGGGGCAATGGCAATTTCTTCAGCAATGGAGAGGCTGTCATATTGAATGAGTATGATTTATTTTTTTCTTAAAAACATACAGATTATAGGTTTTTGTTAAATTGCAAGGAAATTTGCAACAAAAAAGAAAGGGAGAAATCTTGTACAAAATCGTATATTAAGTCGGTAGAAGGTAGATTTTTTGTGTTTAACATAATTTCATACAGGTTCATGCCATCTGTCTCGCAGCGTAAATCTGTTTATCCCACTTCATGTTGACCGACTTTCATTCTATTCTCTACACGCGTTAGCGAAAAGGGCTAACGAAAGAAAGAAACGGCTAAACAATTTTAGACATCACATGAACATGAACATTATACTCACCACAATAACATCACACACATACAGATTTACACACGTCTACGCACCGCCATACACACCCTCATAAACACACTCTCGTACAAACTGACACACACACACAAACTGTTATGTATACAAACAAAATATTTTAAATTTGTAGTTTTAAATTGTAAATAATTTTAATTAGCACCTTACAATACATACCTTTATTTGAATTGACAATCAGCACACCCCCCGACCGCTGCGACACATCACTTTGGTGCAGTGGCTGGGACGTTAACTGTTAACTAAAGTCCAATCCTTAGTATAGGTACACTGGGTGTTTAACTTTGAAATCAACAGAGTCGATCGAAAGACCATATAGTAAGCTGGGTCTTACTGCTAAATGTTGAATGATGCAAACTAACCTTACTCCTCTATAGACTGACCTATTTTGTATAATTTTTTTTTATTTTTTATTTTGTATTACCAGTGTACTTCTCAAATAAACGTATTTATTATTATTATTATTAAAGAACAAGGCGAGATATTACCTAATAAACATTGAAGCGTTTTAAAAAGAGACAATATCTAAAAGGGCCCCAGAAGAATTTATTATATTATTAGAAGTTCAATGGGAAATTCCGAATATTCATCGCATATATATTATAAAAAATAATGACGTTTGCCAACAACAGAAAAATCTATTTAAATGAAGATATCTTTATTGTTTGACTTTCTTTTGAAATAACTTAAAAAGGGACATGTTTCGCAATTATTTCCGCATCCATTTTAATACTTTTGATATGAAGACGTTTGCAAATTGAGTTTAGGTAAATTAATGTATTGGCGTTCGACATAATTTTTTATCACTATAATTTTAGGCATCGGTACCTTAATTTCTTTTCAGAATAATTAAAGTTTTAAATATATATATATATGTCCTCGTAATGAATATCGTTACGGATGTAGAGAATGGATTTTTGTTTATTTTCTGTGCATGTTTTCCCGAGCCCTATTTAAAAGGTATGCGTTCTGAATTATAATATTTATGCGTCGTTGGATACGGGTTCATACAGTACTAAAATAAATTAAATATAAAGCTCCTTAAGATATGTATGAGCGATATTAATAGTTCGATAGTAGATTTCTTATCTAGATGTTTTTGCTGATCATCTGCATATTCTGTGCAAGGCTTTCTTTAAATTTTGTGAATAATTAATTATTTGTAGGTTAAAATATTTGGATTGAATTATTATTGTTATTTTTTGGATTAATTTTATCATAATGTCGAATTGATATATTATATACCTACTTACTCACTTATAATTCAAATTTTTATTGTTTTGTATTAACTCTATTATTTCATTAATTTTATTAGTGTTGAATTTTGATTTATTTTATTATTATTATATTATTATTATTTATTTGTCTTTTCTTTCTTTTTTTATTAATTTTATACTGTATATAACTATTGTTAACTTGAAAGCTTTATTAATATTACTATTTGTATAGTAAATTAAAAAATATATAGGTATATTGACAATCCATTTTTTATTAAAATGTATGTATTAATTATAAGATTGACTGCATGGTAAATTGGGCTTTACTGTTACGCCATGTAAAGTTTTATTAATAAATAAATAATAAATGAATTTGTATACGTTTATTTTCGTAAGTAAATGTTGATTAAACGAATATTTTTTTAAAATTTCAATTAAATTACTATAAAAACTGACATAAGAAATAGAAAACACGTTATCTTAGTGAGAATCCACGATTTATTTAGTAAAGTATCATCACGACCGTTTCTCTTTTGAGTGGTCAGAAACCACGCTAATAAAGAAGCCGATTCACATTTAGCCAACTTTACTATAGGCCAATCATGACAAGTGGCAAGCTCGTCGATGTCTCCAGCATACCAAACACGAGAAATAATACAAATAAATTAAATATTAATTAAATGCATTTATTTAGGTATATTAATCAATATTTTTGTGTCCCGACCAGGAATCGAACCCGGTACCTACATACATACATATCTTTACGCCAAATCCCTTGCGGGGTAGGCAGAGACAATCGAGCGCCACTTGTCACGATCTTGATTCTCTCTTTCGCTTCATCGACATTCATACATCTTCTCTTCATACATGCCCTTTTGTTACGAAGGCTTTTCAATTTACCTTCAGCTAGTGTTTTATTTATTTGATCGTGATATGTGAGTCTCGGTCTGCCAGGGCCTCTTTTACCCACAACTTTCGCATTATATACCTGGTTCGTCAATCTTTCTTCGCTCATTCTTTCAACATGCCCGAACCATCGTACAGGGTGCGCCAGAGAAACTTACTTATTTGAAAGGTCATTAAAAACAAAAGTACTTCAGTTATTGTTTTAATTTTTATTTTATTTTAGAATTCAATATCCCATTTTTTTTTATACAGACTTGAAAATGACATCGGTTAAATGGCGACCCCCATTGCGCATACACTGATTAAGTCGATTTCTGAAGTTAGTGTCCACTCTTTGCAGCATATCAATCGGTATGTTGGCAATGTCGTCACGAATGTTGTTTTTGAGGTGAGCTATTGTCCGTGGCCGATCGACATAAACCAGGGATTTCAAATAACCCCATAAAAGAAATCGCATGGAGACAAATCTGGAGAGCGAGCCGGCCATGTGAGATCACCTCTGAGAGAGATAAGCCGGTCGGGGAAATGTTGTCGCAACAAATTCATTAAGCCTTGTGCTGTGGCTCCATCTTGCTGAAACCACACATCCTTAGCGTTTATTTCTTCGAGGCTTGGAAGAAAAAAATCCTCGATCATTTCGATTAGAAAAGAAGCTCTCGACGGCGTATGCCCGCTGTTTTGCCAGAGCATGATGGCAACTGACTAGAGGAAGAAACAAACTTGGGGACTTCCCCCTCCAATAGCGCCCTTCCTCACCCCTCTACCCGGGTGGGTAACTCACCGCTCGGGAGTTTTTTCAAATAAGTAAGTTTCTCTGGCGCACCCTGTAGCATGCCTTTCCTTAGTTTTGTCCCTATGCTTTCTTTTATACCTACCATTTTTCCGGTACCTCCGATTCTTGACCGGACTTAACCGCCAAACCACGGAGGCAGTTGTAAATAAATAATACAATAATAAATAAAACGTTTCGTTTCAGTTGCAGAAGCGGATAGCGGCAAAAGGGAATATTTTTCAAAATATATGGCTTTTTCGTTATAAATTAAATAAAACTCGGGTTAGAATAGGCGCGGGCAGGTGAAATGGTGACAAAGGACAATTTCCGGAGTTTGTTAAAGGCACTTTTAAAATTGGGAAATTTATAAGAGCTCCTTTCAAATTTGTATCCCTATGCATTTACCGTATCGTCGGCTCGCCAGTGGAACAAGCTTCCACTGACTATCAGAGAAGCTTAAATCACATACAAAAACTACTTAATACTTTCTTTTTAAAGCAGAACAATATCTATATACCTACATAAAGATGAAGTTTCTACTATGTACTTAGTTATGTATTTATTATTTATGTATATATTTTTTTAATATGTAGGATATGTATGTATATATAATTAGTATGTATTTATATTTTCATTATTGTTGATCACAATAGTATTTCTGACTGTCAGGCTGTACCAAGTTCGCCGGGTCATCTAGTACTTCATAAATATCTACTTTCTTATAATATATATCTTCATATTTATATGTATGTACGAGTATATCTATTACAGTAAGTGAATATTGATGATACATACTATTTATGTAGTTTGTTGGTTGGAATTCTGCCCACATATACATACATTATCTTATCTTATATTATCCTATCCATTAATTTAGGCAAATATCAATATGCTTGTAACCCTAAAATTTTTTCACTTCTGTAAATCTACTAGATTGTGCTGTCACTTTTAGTTCCAGTTTTACCCGTAGGACTTAAGTGTTGGCCCCGACTCTACCATTTCCATTCCTTTAATTTACTTTTTACAGATCGAATACTAATCAATTAGTGATGTGCTTATTCGTTACCGATTCGATTTCTTAAAAAAAAATCGACTGTATTTAAAAAGTTTTAATCGATTTAAAATGACTGAGGATTCAAGTGATGATTCCGGTTCATATGGAGAAGAATCCGATATTTTATTACAATAAAATAATAAAAATAATATTAATATATATACTGTCTCACTCTTTCAAATATGTATTTAATTTATTTAAAATAGTTTATAGTATCATCACGACCGTTTCCCTTTTGAGGTGGTCAGAAACCACGCTTACAAAGAAGCATATTCACATTTAGCCAACTTTACCATAGGCCCATCTTGACAAGTGGCAAGCTCGTCGATGTCTCCAGCGTACCAAACCGGAGAAAGTATTAGAAATAAATAAAATATTAAATAAATGTATTTATTTACATTAATAAATATTTATGTGGTCCGACCAGGAATCGAACCCGTCGCCAAGTCTAAATCCACGGACTTAACCGCTAGACCACGTAGGCAGTTGCTAGAATGTTGCGAAGAAAGTAATACGGATGAATTATTGGTTCGGACGCCTAATCGTTTTTTTTTCCGTTTCTTTCAGCATACCCAATAAATGAAAAACGAAAATTCAACAATTGGCGTAGAATCTGTCGATGAATGGGAAGGGGACAGCTGATGTAGATTGATTGACACTTTCTTTGAAACAATAGGAGTGGTAGTTCAAATTGAAATCGTCTAATATGCCAAGAATATAGACTGGCTGGCGAGGTCAGAGCTGCCAGACTTAACAGAAAAAAACTTCACGAATTTTTTTTTCATTCATTCATTACAGCCCCTAGAACAAAGCGTCCTCGATCTCAACTGCTGGAGATGTGCCTTCCAGAACTGGAGAATTTGGCCTACACTCGCCACGCTGGCTTGGCGAGGATATGATGACAATTTATTAACGATTCCACAAGTTGGTATTAGTGGAACTGGTGGCTTAACGTGCTCTCCGAGGCACGGGAACGGTGGTATTGTAAATCTATGATAAATATACGTAAGAAAAGTGTATTTCTCATTGGTACATGCCGGGGGGGTTTGAACCGACCTTTGTAGGATTTAAAACCGAGCCTATAAGCAATATAAGTGCGAAATATGCTCACACACAAGCTATCAAATCGAGAAAGCATAAAGTAAAGGAAACTTAGATAGCAAGCCATTGGCAGCTCAGAACATTTACAGTTAGACAGCTCGCAGGTTAAACTGCATGTAACATAATTTTTGCGTACTTTTAATTAGCAGAGTCATATAGCTAATTTATGACTTTATTATATGATCTTATTATTTATGATATGATGAAATAAGGGTAGGTATGAAAGAAAGCATAGGGACAAAAATAAAGAAAGGAATGCTCTGATGGTTCAAGCATGTCGAAAAGATGAGTGAAGAGAGATTGACGAACTAGATATATAATGCGAAAGTTGTGGGTAAAAGATGCCCTGGCAGACCAAGACTCACATATCACGATCAAATAAACAAAACAATAGCCGAAGGTGCAAAAAAAAGCCATCGAAACAAAAGGGCATGTATGAAGAGGATGATAAGTGTCGAAGAAGCGAAAAAGGTATGTTGAGATCGTGACAAGTGGCGCTCAATTGTCTCTGCCTACCCCCGGACTGATTTTGCTGTGCTAAATTAAGACGGCCTCCTTACAGCCATCTTATCGGAGACCTACCACGCATCCTCTTGCCATCGACTTTCCCTAAACTACCAGGCGAAGTAATTTAATTAAATAGATGGTAGGCGGACTCATGGTGGCAATTTGCCCAGTCTTCCGGAGCGAGGAAGTACCCACCGTTAGTACCGATAAACCCAGTAATCCACACGTTTCGGGATTAGGCTCGAATTGCCGTCATGCCCAGTCAAGACGGCATAGTCTTAGACACTGATGTCTGATTTTTCTGAACATTCATGGACCTCGCACGCCACTTACTTTATTTATTTTCAGAAAAATCACAGCTTATAACTTTGACATAAAATTACAGTATATAGATTATTAGATCTTAAGCGAGAAAGATTTTATATGTTTTGTATAGTTCATTTCTCAAAAACGGTAGGTACGAGTAAATAAAAATTATAAAAATATTAGTAAAATAATACAATAAGATTACAATATTTACAAATAGTTGTATACAAGTAGCATAGGTTTATTAGACGAGGTACACTATTAGGTTATTTTTTTATTATTATTTGATGTATGTACTTAATAAAACAATAACTCAATGGGGTGTATCAGGCATAGCTTTTTGTAGATGTCGCTAGCGGCACTGGTACCTTGTTTACAGCTATGACGGATCATTTTTTTAATGTTTTTGTAGTTTTTTATTTTTATCACAAAAAAAATAATTTTAACTTAACGTTACCTACCTTAAAAGACGAATTAGGAAAGTGAACACCGTCTTTAAAAAGAAAACAGGTTTAATTAATAGAACGGCAATTTTGAGATCACCATATTTTTGATTGCGCTTGGAAATATCGATTTGTACACTTAAAAGCTGCTCACTTCGGCAATATAACCAGAAAATAATAAATTACGTAATAAAAATACAAGTTTTATATGCAACTGACAGTTCTATTGGGTACCGTCTATCATGCGCCATCTATCGTGATAAAAAGTTAGTGATACACCCCATTGCCAACATAGACCATTCACTCGATTCAACACTTAATTCAATTTATTTAGAAACAATTCTTCCAGCTCCCAATTAATAAGACATGAACAGAACAATCGCTTTAACTTACAATGCATAAATACTGCTATACTCGTAGGCCGCCTCCTCTCGGGACTTCGTCGTGGGTTCGATTCCCACCGGGGGCAAGTTGTACATTGTATAATTTGTCTCGGTCTGGGTGTTTATATGTATAATATGTATATATTTACAAAAAAAAAATAAAAAAAATGTATACGTAGTTTATCAACCATCTAGTTTCCGTAATACAAGCCTCGTAGCTTACCACGGAAACTAGATGGCGCACAGTCACATGTAGTGTTCAGTATTTAAAAAAAAAAACATGCATTCTATTGATAGTATACTTGTGCATTCTATTGATAGTAGACTTGACTTAAATGATGTTCGGTGTTACTAAAATATAATTTTATTGTATTATATTTATGTAGTATTAGTATGTATGTGTATATATTATATATATGTATATATATATATATATATATTATAGTTGTCTAAGTATGATAATTTTTAATATTATTAATGTTTTATTTTAATATTTTATTTCTCTATTTGCACCGTACTCATATTTAAATGTCCCAATGTCCCAAAGGTTAACGGGAAGAGAATGTCTTGCGGCATTACGTTCGCCTTTTGTATAGATTTACAATAAAGTTATTAAATAAAAATAAAATAAATAAATAAAAAGCATCGTCAATATTTTCATTCGGACTTTTCTATGTCATATAGATTCTACCCGAGCGAAGCTTATAATAGACAAAATAAATCAACTTATTAATTGAAAGGGATATTTTTAGTATACACGACAATTTCGGAACACTCAAGCAGAAAGGTGGACATGTAAAAGTACTTTGCCAGTTGAACTACGGCAAAGGATTCCGGTAGAATTTTCGGTTATTCCCTGGCTGTTCTATTTTTCGTTCCGGCTGTATTTTTTGCTCAAACTTTTTACTTTTCCCTTATTCGTATGCGCTAACGATATTACTCGTACATCTGTGTGGTATGAAAATGGTTCAAAATTTTAAACTATTTTCTATACGGCATTCATGGAGCTCTAAGTTAAAATGTAAACATTTTTGTTTTTTTTTTTTTTTTTTTATGTTTTAGGACAACTTACAGCTAGATACATAAAATATATATACATACAGTACATATGGGTAGTGTATGGCTATTGACAAGTTGCCACCGATAGCAAATTTTAAAGTACATACATACATATCTTCACGCAAAATATCTTGCTGGGTAGGCAGAGACAATTGAGCGCCATTTGACACGACCTCTTCATATTTATTTATTTCAAAACTTTAATGCACAAAGTACAAAATGCGGACTTAATGCACGTAGACATTTTCTGACAGCCAAATCTTTGGGAATAATTAGAACAACTGTAGGTGCAATGAAAGTATAAGTGACACATCAATTAGATATTTCATTTCATTTCATTTATTTATTCACCGTTTTATACATTCGGTTTCGTCTGAATACAGAATAAATAAATAATAATAAATAAATATTTCCAGACAGGTCACACAGCGCCATCTAGTTTCCGTGGTAAGCTGCGAGGCTTGTGTTACGGAAACTAGATAGTTGATAAACTACATATTATACTTTCTTTTTTTTTGTAAATATATACATAACATATAAACACCCAGACCGAGACAAATTATACAATGTACAACTTGCCCCCGGTGGGAATCGAACCCACGACCTCCCGAGTTCATGGCAACATTTGTTACCACTAGACCAAGGAGGCGGTCATCATAAATACTTATACAATAAACTTACTTATATATAATCTACATATAAATATAAATATACTAAATACTAATACATACACAATAATAAACATACATATAAATAAATAAATTCAGCTAGTGTTTTATTTATTTGATCGTGATATGTGAGTCTCGATCTGCCAGGGCCTCTTTCATCCACAACTTTCGCATTATATACCTGGTTCGTCAATCTTTCTTCGCTCATCCTTTCAACATGCCCGAACCATCGTAGCATATAAATATTTACACAATATTATACATAAACATACATATATAGATGGTTGCACCTACCTCACCACCCAAATGGTTTTATTGTCCCAAAGGTTGGTTGTTAGAGAATTCCTAGCGGCATTAAGCCCATCTCTTCTACATACTTAATTAAATTGACTTTTAACGAATGGTTCTAAACTTCGAATACATTTTAATACTGACAAATAAAGATGTACCCGATTCTCTAAAAACAATTTTATTTAATTATTATTATTTAAGTACCTGTTAAAATTGTTGTATTAATTTTAAACGTTATTTAAAAAAAAGTGGGATCTTTAGCCAAGCAGTGCCTGTACAATTTCTTCGTCTGAGAACCACTGGTTTTTTTGTTTACAGTCTATCTCATGGTCCGATGAATGCCATGTAATTGTTAAAGTTATTCAAAAGGTATTTTTTTTATTCTAGCACATATGTGATGTTTCGCCCACCTTTGATCACAGCTTAACGTACAATGAAAATACAAGCTATGAAATAAATATATCTGGTAACCCTTGAAATACGAATAAATTGGTCGAAATAAAATGTCAAAATTGTAATTAATGTTTTCTCGATTACTACCAGTCGAAGGAGTTGTATAATCTGTATAAATAAAAGACAAGTCCTGACTGACTTATTATTTAGCTCACAATCCCAAACTTTTGGAGCTATAGGATCAATTCAAATAGAAGCATTGCTTTCTTTATTTGTGTAATATATATAATAAATTATATTATTATTTACTATGGTAGTTCTGTACCAGAGCCTCGATACACTTATGCTTGTATAGTTGAAAATCATTTTTATTTGCTGAAAATCAGCGCTGTGACTCTTAAAGCGTCGCAGCTCAATGCTGAGCTGATTCCCTATTTGTCACCACACACTTTTTATTTTAAGTTTACTTTTTTTGTTAATGTGACAAATAAAATATTTTTCTTTCTTTCTTTCTTTCTTAGATGATGTACTCGTACATCCCACTAAGTTTAAAAGGGGTGTATAAAAAATAAAATGATTACCTTACATCTGTCGCACGCTGAAGATGTGGAGTGCTTTCCCAGCCAGTGGGTTTCACCATTCCTATAACCTAGAGACCTACAAGCGATGTGTAAAACCTTGATAGGACTGCATAGTGGTAAAGGCTGAAACTGGTCGGCATCGGTAGCTGGTATCAGATGCTTAAACCTCGCGTCTATTTTCAATGCTCTGGACCAATCCATAAATCTATACAAAACAAAAACGCAAAGTCGCAAGACGAGAAAAATGAATTACCATTCAACTGACACCAGCCACTGACGGCCGACATTAGTCCCTACCATTATGCCAGCGTATGAAAATACTTTTTCTCATTTCGCTTATAGGACTTCAGGTTATACTGGTTGGGAGAGCATTCCTCATTTTTAGTGTGTGACAGATGTAGTCTCCAAATATATATATATCCTAGGTATGCTTAGTAGGTACTAACGTATTTATAAATATAACACTATTGTCCACAGTGGGAAATATTTTGGTGGCGGGTATAATTCTAATGACTCCTATTGTATCGTTTCTTAATTGTTCTTATACTGTTTTTCTCTTAGAATAAATAAATATGTACGCGTAGGGATGGTGGCTACGGTATGGATATTATGGTTAGTGCGCGTGTAGACGTATAGGCAAGGCGATTCGAGAGTTCAGATACATAAGCCACGGACAAAGCCGGAAACAAAACGCTAGTAATTAATGTTTTGCCAAAGAACCGTTACTATTATCTAACCCCATTCAGCTAATTTATATACAAGTTTAATAATTAATTTGAGTCTTCGAGCGTAAATGATTCCACTTTTGATGAATTCAGTTTTAGTGTTTTAATAAGAAACAAAGGAACAATTTAATTAAGAAATAAGGTATTATAGTGTGATTTTATTGTTGTTAATTAAAAACTAAATTAATTTTCGTTTGTTCTATTATTAATGTTTGACAGTTAGCAGTTTGTCATAAAAGGCGGGTCAAACCGAATGCAACGCAGCACAGAGCAGCGCAATATTATGAGAAATGACACACCAAACGCATGATACTTTACAGCGTTGCGCAACTGCGCGCATTTCCGCGTATCAAGCCACGCAGAGACAAACCGAGCGCGCGAACGCAGAAGGAAATGTGGCAACGTCGCGCCTCTTCATGCTATAATGAATTTAGTTTACGTCACGACCACGCGCGTAGATGTGCAGGGCCGTGCGACATAATGCAGCAGGAAAACTGTGATTTGTATTCAAATACAAAAATGGATGCGGAAATTTAAAAAAAGTATTCGCTTTGATCATTCCTTCTTTTATTTATGGCAACAATAATCTTTTTTTTTCTCCTGGTCTGATGGATTGTGAGAAGCAGCAGTTCTTCATCAGATGAGCTACTATCCAACCATCCTTCGTCAGATAACTCCGAAATGCTAACGCTGTGCTCACTGTCTTCCATTTCTCAAACGAAATTGATCGATGCCCACAACGTTACAGCGTAAAGCGTTGCAGCGAATCGCGTTGTGGTACAGCACATTCCGACAGACTGACCGGACCGGTGTGACATTGCTACGCAACGCGCTGCGCTGCAACGTGTTGCAGCACAATCCTATATTTAAAATCCTTGACGTCTTATAACGTTATCTTTAAAAAACTTGTACACGCACACTTTATGAAGTGAATTTCATCTTAATTTTTTTTACATTATTACAAAGTCAATTGATGAAAAAAAAAACCTTTAATTGAACCTACCCTTCTGAAATGAAATGAAATGAAAAGAAATAATTTATTTGTCAGAAACATGGTAGGTACAGGGATGTAAATTATTATATGTAATTATATCACATGCTTCGCTATTTCTAGCATACAAATATTTATTTAGTCACATGACTGTCGAGCTTAGTGTCTAGGTATTCTTTTGTCGAATAAAAACATTTATTAACCAGCATTTGTTTGACTCTTAATTTGAACAGTTTTAGTAACTGGAAGCTTATTAAATATCTTTGTTGCCTTTGCATAACAATTTCGGCTATATTGAGTACTTTTATGAGCTGGAATTCTACTAGGATGACGCGTTTTAAAATTGCAATTATCTCCAAGAGTTTTAAAAAGTTCCGGGTGGCTTTTTACAAATAAACAGCATTCGAGTATATAGATTGAAGGAACAGTCAGTAATTTTAGTTTTATAAATAAAGGACGACAGGAAGTCATAGGACTTCATTTTTGATTGTTTTTGTTGTCCCGACGGTTTATTATATCTCGTTTATTTCTCTCATAAAATACATATGTAGGTACATTAAAAATATCAACATATTGTACCCAAAACAAAACATATATTTTAAACAAATTAACTTAGCGAGCATGAGAGCTGGTGCCTGAACGGGGTACCTAGAAGATACCTGTATCTCAGGTCACCAGTTAACACCCCTCGGACTAGCAAGTATATTTAGCTTAAGCTATATTTATATATTATATTTATATATTGCATAGATATATTGCCTGGTTCTAACAATGGTCAATGGATCTAGTACATTGAATTCCAATAAATAATTCTCGATGAACAGAGCAATGAACGCGTCGTACTACCACAATCAAACGTGCCACATGCTGCAAGCGCCGTATATCTAGTATCGGTTACGAACCGATATAATAAACGGCCTCGGTTGAAGGCCAAGACACACCATACACGTTCGAGTAAACGTAAACGTATAACAATATTTTACTACAAAATTCTGAACCGATAGACAGCTACACGCAAAGTCACACCCACGGTTGCATCACAGATGTTACGAGAAATTGAGTTAGAAAAAAATATCGCAGATGGATGCGAGATAAACAGAATGCAAAAAAGGCGTCGTATTTACGGCTCGATAGCTACTGATTTATTAAGGATTTGTTAAGGAATATAACAGCCGTAAATCTCTGCCAAATAAACAAGTCAGCAATAGTAGACCATTATAGATAGTGGCACAAACCATTGGGTTAAGCTGCATGACCCGAAGGAACTGTCCACCATCATCACTGTCATCACAGCCACGTTCCAAAAAACTCTTGAGAATTTTGCTTACACTCGCCACGGGTAGGCAAGGATCGAACGTCAGTTTTTAATGAAAAATTATTAATGATTTCACTAGTTAGTATTAATGGAACCGGGCCTGACGGCTTAACGAGCTCTCCGATGCACGGGAACAATGACAAATGTATGTGTATTTCTCATTACAGAAGAACGAACGACGAAAGACGAACCCACCTTTTTAGGATGTTAAGAAAAGCGTTCTTACAACCGAGACACCACCATTGACTACTGTCCTCCGATCATCACTACTACTGTAGAACAGTACGTGGAGCGATCGAAATAAAGAAACACAAAAAAATCAATCGAAAGGGGTCTTCTATCTTTGATGTGGGATCCAGTAATTAATCGGTTACGAAGCTGGGATAAATCGCCCGGTGTCGCCAAGGATATTGTGAGAGTCGTATATCGCGATTTCTGAAATCTTTTATAGTTTTACCGCCGATTACCTATGTACGAAGGCTGAAACGTCGTTGGAAGAAAAAAATATCTAAGGTAAATCGCGTAAATTTATAAAAAAAATATTAAGAATGTAATAATTTAAAATTACGTATCCAAATGTTACAAACAGGATTTTTTGAGAATAAATGATAATATAAATTATGAATGTACGAACTTTATAACATACTTTCACGTTTACACGCGCCCAGTGTGCCCAGGCCGATAGCTGGCCCAGTTTAATATATAAGATACGGTTTACTAAGAGCAATTGTAGCTTAGAAATGTGTGATGACTATATGTCTACACTACACAATACAGTTAGTATTGTAGTAAATAATACATTTGAATAGAACTATAGTATAGTATTTGAAAAAAATGATAACTCTTATTTCAAACGTTGCATTCTCCAGCATCTATTTCCGCTTCGCCAAATAGCTAATCTCACTTTTCTAATGAATATAGTTAATGGACTTATCGCAGTTGTTAATTATGATCAAGTTAAGCGTACCAGTAGTCGTTATTAGCAATTGGATACCTAACTATAATTTGTATTTTACAGTGGTGGTGGCTTGTAGGTTGTAAGAACGCTTTACATGCTAAAAAGATGGGTTTGAACCCCGGCATGTACCAATGGGAAATACAAAGAAAGAAAAGATAGAAAGAAAGAAAATAATTTATTTATCGCAACAATTACAATGGTTACAAATATATATATAAGCGAGTAATAAATCTGTGGTGTAAAGGAAAAAGGGGATAAGTACATAATTTGAACTTTTCACTAGAGGCAAATTAAGAAAATAACTCATGTTCAATTTCATTAGTCGTATACTTTTGGTACGAGTCCACTCATCTCACTATGCATAACTGATTTATTGACGTTAAAAGCGCGATACTGAGATAACTCGATTGAACTCTTTTTACTTATTTATACATTTTAATGTTACGACTAGCCCCTTTATGTACGTAGGGGTGTAAAATAAACTGTACAGTTTATATATAGACTCATCTCCTTATTGCAATGACGCATATTAATGTTTTGAACCAATAAGTGCAAAAATATTTTTTTAAAATTTTTCGACTAATCTCCTTTTTCCTTGACACCACAGAAATCCAAATGTATAAATGTAAGCCTATAAACATACATATAGGTGTGGCGATAAATAGGTGGTCAGCTCTGTTGGATTATCTCTATCTATGTCTATGGATGGACCAAGGAGGTCAAATAATATATAACCCTTTTACATACTAGGTATTTGTCATTTATGTTTGATATGTCATTGTCAATTTGTTAAGCTTCGAATACAAAGCTATGTAATTATAATTATTAGTTTTATTGATATATTATTATATCTTAACATGGTGACAGCGGTGATTCACGCATAATAAGTATGGACACGCAAAATACAGATGGACCGGCGGCCGCCGGACATCAAATATCGTCATTATTGACACCCCCCATATTTTCGGGGAAACCAGAAGACTGGAGCACGTTCAGCAAGCGGTTCGAGTATTATAGACATGCGTCAGGATTGGCAGAGACTCCACAAGCATGACAGGTCAGCACTTTTATGTATATTATGGGCCAACGAGCAGATGATTTGTTAACATCATTCAATTTAGAAGGTGAAGAAAAACTTAACTTTTTAAAAGTATTTAATAAATTTGAAATATATTATTCATCAACTTATAATAAAATACATGCTCGGGCTAAATCCAACAAGCTCAGCATATGCTACAGCCGAGTCTGCAGGACTGATTTACAGCTGATGCCTTATGTTGGGTGAGTCAAGTCGCAGAGATGTACAGTCTAAATCGGAAGGAACATCAAATGTACAGTTTACATATATGTTGAACAAATGAGAATAGAATAAAACCACCGTTTCCGTGCTTCGGAGAACACATTAGGACGTTGTCGGTTCCGATTCCACTAATACTAACTTGTAGAATCGTTAATAAATTGCCATTAAAAAATTACATCATTTTATTGTATAATTTTTCAGGATAAGTTATGTTGTGAATGAATAAAGGAAATTTGTAATAGGCTCATAGTTGCCTATACTGCGTAAATGTTATTATAGTGCAAATGTTTTTATATTATAATCTAGAACAAAAATTAAGGACTACGTATTTTTAATTTTTATTATTTAGTAATTAAATCTTAAGTTACGGTGCAGAGAAGTTATCCTAAAAATATCGCCACTCATATAGAGCCTAATCAAATAGGTAGCGAGAGGTCGACGATCGCGTAAACGTTGACTTACGTATTTCTTTTTCTCTCTATTTTGTATCTCGGGTGTGAGCAAGACCGCCTCCGTGGTCTAGTGGTAACAAACGTTGCCGTGAACTCGGGAGGTCATGGGTTCGATTCCCACCGGGGGCAGGTTGTACATTGTATAATTTGTCTCGGTCTGGGTGTTTATATGTATAATATGTATATATTTACAAAAAAAAAAGTATAATATGTAGTTTATCAACCATCTAGTTCCGTAACACAAGCCTCGTAGCTTACCACGGAAACTAGATGGCGCTGTGTGACCTGTCTTGAAATATTTATTTATTTATAAATTAATAATAATACTCCACAGCCTTTAGGTATTTATCTCGATGAATATCGCGATTTCTCTGAGGCGGCCTTATTCCCCATGCAGTAGTGTTTTGTTTGTCGGATAATAAAGAAATAATAATAATAATAAATACGTTTATTTAAGAAGTACACTGGTAATACAACATTTTTTGTTTGCACCATTCAACATTTAGCAGTAAGATCCAGATGGTCTTTCGATCGTCTCTGTTGATTTTAAAGTTAAACACCCAGTGTACCTACTAAGGATTGGACTTTAGTTAACGTCCCAGCCACTGCACCAAAGTGATGTGTCGCAGGAGTGACCTTTTTATTTTAAATAGAGTTGACAGTGACACCTGAAGCCTCAAAAAATATTTGCTCTTTTGACAATTACATGCGGTATTTTAAATTATTTTATTATTTAAAACACATAAAACTATTATTCCTATTATCTCATTAGTTACAATTACAACTTAGATCACTTCTGTTCTGAAACAAGCCAATTGTTGACTTGTGACCGCAGCAGATGAAATATAATTCCGTAGCCTATAATTAAATCATAGCTAACTACTAAAGATTTGAATAAAGATTTTTACGGTCGCAATAAATCATGGCAAAAATGTGGGTAGGTATTAAAAAAGCTATTAAAGTCCTCAGTCCTATATTTAGTACAGGTCAAGTTGTAAAGATCTGTTCACGCATGTGGGAAAAGTATGGTTAAACCAGATTCTTTAGCCCAATTTATTTGCCCAAGTATTTCTAAATATACTGATACGCTAGGAAATTTAATTATATCCGAACAGGAATGCGTTAAATTTTCTTTATTAAAAAAAAAAAAAAATAATATCATAATAAGATAGTCTTAAGGAAACTGGCAACAATTCCCCTCCGTATAGCGAGGCTTATACTTAGCAGGTATAATTGCCAGCCTAAAAATAGTGTACAACGGATTTGACATATTACGCTACTGAATAAAAGTAAGCAGAGAGTATATGAGTATATGACGTCAATGTCTGCTAAATATAATTTATTTATTTATTTAAATTATTTATTCAAAAACTTTTTGCACTATATACAAAGGCCGAATAATGATGCCGCTATGCGATAAAATAATGCCGCTAGACATTCTTTTTCGGTCAACCTTAGGGACATTACGAAAATGGTATGTGGGAGGTAGGTGCAAATATTTAAACAGGAAAATAGATAATTAAAATTCTACTAAATCTAATACTAATATAATATATATACTATAATATATATACTATAATATATATACTAATTATACATAACTAAAAAAAAGAATTACCTAAGTATCATCACGACCACTTGTCATTAGCACATTACAATTACATCAGCTTCCAGGCTTAGCAAAGTGAATCGTTCGTTTGTAATACAATGTAAAAAGTATTTTAATAAACTACCAGACAGTGTTATGGTTTTTACATTTAAAAATTACATTGAAAATAAATTAATGCAAAAAGGCTATTATACTGTTAATGACTATATGAACGATAAAAAAGCTTGGGTATAAAATTATAGCATTTTAGTACGTCTCGTAGTTTGACAATGCCTCTGTACGGCAGCTAATAAGTATTATAATTCATTTATTACATAATTTGTATTTAGTTATAGTCTAGTTTAGTATGACAATGCCTTTATACAGCAGCTATAATTTTAAGTTACCTTCTTTTTTTTTTCTTAATAATTGTTTGTTCTAGCTTATAGTATGACAATGCCTCTTTACAGCAGCTATTATCTTAACTGACATTTACATTTATATTTTTATTTTTATAATTGTGTCTGTCTTAGCTTATAGTATGACAATGCCTATATACAGCAGCTATTATCTTAACTGACATTGACATTTATATTCTTATAATTGTGTCTGTCTTAGCTTATAGTGTGACAATGCCTCTCTACAGCAGCTATATTGTTAAGCGTTATTCTTTATTTATAATTTTGTTATTTTATTGTTTCTCTTTCCAAATGATGGTTATCATGTACTGCTCCAGATTCACCAATATGTACTATAAAATTATATCGTTTTATATCAATATTGTAAAAATTGACGTGTAAAAGTGCAGAATACATATCTTT
This sequence comes from Tinea semifulvella, assembly GCA_910589645.1. NCBI lineage: Eukaryota > Metazoa > Arthropoda > Insecta > Lepidoptera > Tineidae > Tinea > Tinea semifulvella. The sequence continues at coordinate 7,881,320 of OU342604.1, forward strand.
TTGTCCTATGCCTACTTGCAAAATAAACGAATTGAATTTAATTGAATTGAACTTTTTTTGAAGAAGCGGATTCACAATTGGCCAACTTACTATAGGCCCATCATAGCAAGCTCGTTGATGTCTCTAGCATACCAAACTCGAGAAATACCACAAATTAATTAAATTAAGCAAGCAAGCCCGAGACACAATTCTTCTCATCTCTTACCCACACACGATGGACCCGGCACCCGCACGGTGAATCCATGGAATGCTTAGAAATTTGTCTTCTTCTCTTGGAAGCTCGCTCCATAAATGTATTAGCAGACCTCCTAACGCAAGAAAGTGGTGTATGGATTTAGCTGGGATACCTCTCGCACCAACTTCCACTAAAGCCGAGTCTTGAATCCTTTCCTGATATTTATAAAGCCACTCGTAAAACTTCCCTAAACCTAAACTTAATCTTAAAATCACAATTATACCTACTAAAACGGCTTACTAACCTATAAATTATACGCACATAGTAAAACTATAAAATGTGCCCGTTTTACCTTTATGGGACCACATCAACACATATCAAAGTATACAACGAATCTACGTGGACAAAGTACGGTCCGTCAGGCAGATTTTATTTATATTTATTTATTTATTAAAAACTTTTTTCACAAAGTACAAAGGCGGACTTAATGCCCGAAGACTATTTCTGACAGCCAAAGCTTGGGGACAAATTAGAACATTTATAGGTGCAATGAAATAAATATTAATAATAGGATAAATTCAACATAATTATATATACTTACTTAATATACTTTTATATATACTGTAATATCAATATACTAAATACTAATACATACACAAAAATATACTTATATACACTTATTAACATTGTTGGGAGCTATTTAGAAAGTGTAGATAGACGAGAGTTATATAGCACGTCGTAGACTTTGAGCCCACCTGAGTTATAATGTATATGATGTACTTGTATGTATGTTTATGTATGTAGGTATAATGTGTATTTAAATTAAATAAATATTTTTTATTTTACTTTATTACTTGAAGTAGGTAAGTAATATTTTGATTATTGAAGTTTTTTTTTTTTTTTTCTAAAAAAAAATTGTATATTTATTATATATATTTTTTAAATTGTTTCAGCTTTAGTTTTTCAAATAATATTTAGTTTTTGCATACTTATTGAAAATTTTATAATGTTGTTATTTTTTATAGGCTATAAAGGCTACTGTGGTAATGTGGTAATCGCCTATAATAGGTGCAACATCTAACTTCTGATTTAGTGTTAAGTACAAATAAGTGTGTGATGTTAGCACTGTTGGCTACCCTATTATAAATAAATATATTATAATTATTAAATTAAATTTATTTTATTACTTGAAGTAGGTAATATTTTGATTATTTTCTTTTTAAAAAAAAAAATGAATTGTATATTTATTATATATATTTTTAAAATTGTTTCAGCTTTAGTTTTTCAAATAATATTTAGTTTTTGTACACTTATTGAAAATTTTATAATATTGTTATTTTTTATAGGCATTAAAGGCTACTGTGGTAATGTCGCCTATAATAGGTGCAACATCTAACTCTCATTAAGTACAAATAAGTGTGTGATGTTAGCACTGTTGGCTACCCTATTATAAATAAATATATTACACTTGGTTAAAGTAACTTATTAATATTTCATATTTTTTTCATCCTGCCTATCACCTTAATCGATCCACAAGGTTGGCTGGTAAAGAATGCCTACTGGCATTATAGCTCGCCTCTGTACTATTTTTAATGAGGGTGATGAGTGTCGAAGAAGCGAAAAAGGTATGTCGAGATCGTGACAAGTGGCGCTCAATTATCTCTGCCTACCCCGCAAGGGATTTGGCATGAAGAAATGTATGTATGTGAGTAGACACGTTTTTTTAATGATGATCAAATTATAGTCCGCTTATTATTCTTTAGGATGAAGCTGGGTGAAACAGCTAGTTAAAAATATGTGGGTAGACAGAAAAGTGGCCGTTGCTACAATAAAATAATTCAGTTCATTGGCCACGGGGCTGGAGAATAATTTTATTGGTCGGAAATCATAAATATAAAATTCACGTCCCAACGTGTTTTAATTAATTTTATGGATACCGGATCAATTTTCAGGTTTAATGAGAAAATTTACATATTATTACTGAAAATCTTTGCTGGCCAACTGTTACTGTTTGACGAATGGCGGCTTTAGAATACTGTCAAAACCAGACAAGTCACTATCACTACGAGTATCATCAACACTACATATTATGAAACAAAGTCCTCCGCCGCGTCTGTCTGTCTGTTCGTGATAAACTCAAAAACTACTGCACCGATTTTCATGCTGTTTTTACCAATGTATAGTGGTTCTCGAGGAGGGTATATAATTATAATTTAAAAATCCCGTCCGTCCTTGAACCATCAGGTCTTTCAGGTAGTGATGGTAAAAGGCCGGATGGTATGTCTCTTGTACCATGGAGTGAGGGAAGATGTCTTGTTTGGGATGCCACCTGTGTGGATACCTTTGCCGCTTGCCACATTTCCTCTACATTAAAAAAGGCCGGTTCGGCTGCTCTTACAGCCGAATTTAAAAATTATAACTTTGTGGTATTTATTATTAATTAACAATGGGGGTATATTTTGTTGATACCCACAAATTCATAAAAGAGCTGGGTAAACGAATTTTTCAAGAGTGTGGCGATCCCAAATATCTAAAACAGAATATTTCAATTATAATTCAACGAGGAAATGCGGCGAGCGTTTTAGGTACCCTCCCTGGTGGTAAGCCCTTAGTTTATTTTGTAGAATAGTTTTAATTTCATAGGTATTTTTAGTTTACTTTTATTTATAATTATTTTTTTAATCTATTTTATTTTAATATTTTTGTATCTACTTCTATTTACAATTATTAGTTTATTTATCTTACATGTTTTATCTTAGTTAAATATGTATATAACAAGACATGGCAAGAAACCAAACAATATGAGAATCAATGCTAGGCCAATCGGTACTCATGAATTAGTGTATGACAGTCATTGCTGGTTATGGTCTTGTTCGGCGTGCACTTTCAAATTGCCTATTTTATTACTTGACGGACAATGTGCCGACCTGCATGCTACGGAAGTGTAAACCACGTTCGATTTTCGATAAGAGAACCTCAAGTCAGTTTATTATCGTAACTATTTTTTTTAAATATCAGTTAGAATACACGGAACATTATAGAAATAGATTTTCTTTAAATAACAAGTTTATTATCATTTAAATACAAGTTCAATAGAAAAGGTTCCGATACCCGATTATAGATGGCGTTATTAAAGATGTACACAATTATAGTATTAAAATATCTACAAGATGTTCATCCGTTCTCGTCTCACCTATGCTGCCCCAGCCTGGCACCTTATTCTGGCCAAGACCAACAGCGACAAGATCCAAAGTCAGCAGAACATATCGCTCAGAGTGGTTTCCCGAGCGCCATGGTTCGTGAGTAATTCCGTCTTAGCTCGGACTTGGAGATGCCTACTATTGAGGAGTTTGTCGTTGGCCTGACCAGACGTATGTTCTCTCGGGACGACAACGGACACTTCAAGCATCTCCAGAATATCGCTCCGCACGGCCCTCCAACGGGAGACCACTTCCTAGAGAAGTACTCCTGGAGGAGAGCTGAAGCAGTCAAACCTAGCCCCTGGGTTCGTGAGCCACACGGGCGCTGTTATACTAGTAACGGCGCCCAGCACTAAACGTGCATGAATTACCGGCGGGTGGTTACCCGCTGAGATCCTGCCGTGGAAAACGGGGGAGTGTCCCCATCTCCAACCTAGGCCCATTAGGCATCCGGGCCTGGACGACCCCACTGTCTGTCTGTAGTATTAAAAGCACTAATCATAAGGTTGACTTGGTTTAAGTAATTGCTTCGTTGCTCAAGCTGTGGTGACTCGGCGCAGGCCAATGCGACCAATGAGAAAAAAATTAAGACACCCATGACTGACATCAGTTCTATGCTGGATTGACTTGACTTGACTTCCGACATATACCTAGCTTTTTAGAAAAAGTTGTTTGTTTCTGTCAATGCAATAACATTTTAGAGTAAGGGCATATAAATAGTTTTTATAATTTCGACGGGTCTTTACGCGATTTACCTTAGAGACATAGTACCTACCTAAAAAAAAGTGAAAAGTGATAAGTGGGTATTTACATCTACCGCACAGTATGTCCAGACTACACCGCATAGCTTTAGTCGACCCGTGACCACGGCCAATGCAACTTGGCTGAAACGTCGGGAGAAATATGTCTCTAAGGTAAATCGCGTAAAGACCCGTTAAAATTATAAAAACTATTATGAATGTGCGCGAAAGTTTAAAGGGCATATAAAGTCACCTTGTATATACATACATATATATTTATTCTTTTAATAATAAAGGTACAAACAAAACTGTTTTGTTTTGGTAGGAAACTACATGAGGTTCAGAAGTAGTCGTAAAAATGCGGTTATGCGCCACATTTACGTAAAAGACTCTCGACATTTCGCATGATTTGTGAGAATATTGAAAACCACCCAGTTTTTTACTATCATATCCTCGCCTACAATTTTCGCATCAAATTGATATAAAATTTTCTATTAATAAGAATGAACTACCGTAACCTTTAGCGGTTGTGGTCTGTTCGCTATTTATTGAGCTTTGTTTTTTGTAGGAGGATTTTGGATCATGAGATGGCTAACTTATTTAAAACATGTGTGCAAATTTTGTATTTTTAATTTCCTATTTTTTTAAGTGTGGTTTCTGATCACCCAGAAAGAAATGTAGTGTTCTCTTCTCCCGATGGATGATGAATGAGGTGATAGGGAAGGCAAAGGGTCTAGCTCATACAGCCAAGTCTGACGTAATATATCTTTCTTTTTTATGAGTTAATGAGGTTATCATCAAATTTGTTTCGTTGCAGAATTTGATGCCTTTCTTGGAGTCACTCGCAACATTATAGCCCAAACACATATAGGGTAAAATATGGGAGTTCACAGCGCGAAAAAACCGCAAAAAATTAACTGCAACTTATGCAACTCATATTTAAATGCCAAATTATTGTTTTCAATAATTATTCACATTGTAGCACATTATTAAACAAAACAACACTACTTTGACTAACAATATACACGGTAAATTAATTTACAAAACAAAAACTTGCACTTGACATGTCCGCGCAAAATGGCGCGAAGGATTCCACTATACTTTTTTTACTTCTTGTTTTTTTGTCCTTATTATTATTTGCAAAGTTTTCTTTGCGGTTCTAATATTATATTTATTTAAAACTTTATTGCATTATGTACAAGGGGCTTAATGCCGCTAGACATTCTCTGACAGCCAACCTTTGGGACAATAAAAAGTATGACTTAGATCGAGGAGTAGGTTCGAAGACGTATTTAAGACTGATCATTATTAAATAATCACTATATTTACCAATAATTATATACATAGTAGTACCTACATACATACATATATACATGACTATACTACATATAATATCCACTTATTTAAGTAATGTGAGTATAGCAATCTTTTGAATATTATTCTGTTGGATGCCCACCGAATATTGACGATATTATATTTAAAAAAAAACATTTATTTACATGTTTATAAATAATCGTTTTTGTATTTTTATTTAATTACGCGATTTGAAATGTCGAGACTGCTACCTGGGTACTTGGTTGAAGGTTGGATGTTATATCAAAATCAATCATTTATTTATTAACTTTTGGTACATTTATTTAGGTTCTAACAGGTGATTGTGAGCTACAAAGTCGACCATCTCTTAGGTATAATTTTTTTTTTTTTTAAATGAAGTTAATTATTATTATTATTAAATATAAAATATGAAAACAAAATGAGGTAACAAGAAACAAACAAAAATAAAGAAAAGAAAAAGTCAATTTAATGCATCTTGTAAGTACCTACTATCAAGATTATAATAAGACTTTTTTGCCAAAAGGTCATACAATTTTGTTTTGAATGTTGATGTTTTGCTGTTTTTAAGGTCATCCGGTAGCTTATTAAACAATCTAGCAGCCTTATTATATACACTATTACAAAAAAATGCCGTTTTTATTGGTATGTAAAGGGTACACTTCGAATCTATTTCGGCATTTGCGAGGATGTGTATTTTCTTTTATTTTATAATAATAAGGGTGTTCTTTAACTAAATTACATGCCTCGTAAATATATAAGGCTGTCAGAGTTAGTAATTTAAATTGTATATACATAGGTTTGCAGCTTTCTCTTTGGTTTATCCCAGCCAAGACTCTGATATATTTTTTCTGGGTACGAAACAATGGGAGAAAATAAGTGTTAGCTGCGTTGCCCCAGTGTAATATGCCATATCTAAGATTCGAGCTTACAAACCCATGATATGCGCAAAGAGAAGCTTTCAGTGAGACACTTTCTTTTAGTTTTTTAAGCGCATACACAAATCTATATCATGTAAATATATTTTTCAAACCTAACCATTAATATGTTTAACCCATCGCAAATGTCTCAACTTAAATAAACCAAAACCGTTTAAAAAGTCCAACATTAAAACTAAGACATATTTTCTTCGCTTAACCTTCTTCAACTGAGGGTAGTGTCAAGATAAGCAGGCATTCGTAAAAGACACCTTTATGTTCACATCTATAGACTGCAGCTAGTCTTGTTTTTTACCATGGCAAGTTTACAATTTTAGTTCTCCTTAAAAGTAAAAATTGGCATTTGACATCATTGCAAATGTCACATACCTTCAACAAAAACAACAAATAAGTGGTAGGCAGATTGATGGTGGCAATTTGCCCAGTCTCTCGGAGCGGGGAAGTATCCACCGTTCGTACCGATAAACCCAGTAAAGTGCATCGACACGTTTCGGCTCAGTAATGCCCAGTCAAGCCAGCATACTGTTAGGGACTGATGTCAGTCATGAGTGTCTGATTCCAGTTGCTAAAATTCATTGAACATTGAAGTTCATATGTGCTAGTATAAAAATATGACTATCTTGTTTTAACAGTTTTATATTTATTTTTGGCTAATCTGTAACTGTAATCACCGATTGGTTCTCCGAATGTAATTCACTTTTTATATAATAAAATACGCTAATAATATGACATTAATAACATTTTGGTAAGGCGACAACCAGAAATTGAAACAACCTTTCATAAAAATGAAAAATAAATAGTCGACGAACGACTATATTGAGTACGGTATCATCGAGTAGATTTTTAAAAGTTTTTTCTTATAATTTTTTTTTTCGTGTGACCATTTGAGATCTATATCGATTTTAAATTGGTTAGCAACCATTCTCATTTTATTGTACGTCCTACCTACCTATAACAAAAATGTAATAAAGTTCATATAATCACATAATAGGTAGTGTAGATTAATCCATAAATATTAAATGTCAATTAAGTAAAATGACCATTAAATATCGCTTAAAAGAAAAATAAATATTGTGTTCCCCTTGAAGCTACGATTGCTGTCACACAGACATTGGCTCAGCAACGTCGTGATTATAAATTAATGTAAAATTTTAAATAAAATAAAAAAAATAACTTTTTTGTGAGTACCGTAGTGGCTTTAACAGTCGGGACCCATTAAAGACCGAGAACGGCACAAATATTCTCAACAATGACTCCCGCCTGTTAAAGCCACTATGTTTCGCATAACAATTTATTATTTGTCTTGTGTGTATCAATGATAAAATTATTTTAATAGTGTAATTCAGCTGTTTCCAAGCTTTTTGGCAACGGCTTGTATTTTTTGTTTTTATTTAATGTTAATTTTTACTCAGTTTAGTTTAGTGGTCTAGCGGTTAGGTACGTGGATTTAGACCCAGAGGACACAATCATATTTATTAATTTAAAAGAATAAATTAAATTTATATTTAATTTAACTTCGACGAGCTTGCCACTTGTCATGATTAGCCTATAGTAAAGTTGGCTAAATGTGATTCTTTATAAGCGTGGTTTCTGATATTTTTTTTTCACTTTTTAATTAAGTTTGTAGTAACGCAACAGGTTTTTTAAAATTTTATTTCTCAACAAAGCGCTCACCGTCCACCATTCTACTCCTATTCCTCTAGGAGTTTTGTAAAGACGAATCTTTTATAATAAAAAAAATAAATTAAAACTAATCTCAAGCATTCTCTATAGATATCTTGTTTTAGTTATCTTGTCGCGTACCTTAGCACCATCCCTGCGTGTGTAATTTTCTCAAAAAGGGTATGTAAAGGGACACTTTCTTTATCTTCAGACGTAAAATGAAGGACCATAAGTAGATTTTATGTTTTAGTAACAACCATTCTATTATTATTATTTTATCATCTAGAGGTGGTAGGCGGACTGATGGTGGTAATTTGCCCAGTCTGCCGCGGCGGGGAAGTATCCACCGTTCGTACCGATACCCAGTAAAGTGTATCCACACGTTTCGGGATCAGGCTCGAATTGTCGTCATGCCCAGTGAAGCCGGCATAGTGTTAGGAACTGATGTCAGTTATGAGTGTCTAATTCCAGTTGCTAACATTCTTGAACCTCGCGCACCACTTAACATCAGGTGGGCGCACGGTCACATGTCTTGCTAGTATAATGAAAAAAAAAAAAAAAACTGCCTATATTTCTTATAATTTTATTCATTTCTTATTTCACGCCCCCACCGGCTACCTTTTTCAGGTCATATACACTGCGTCTTCCTGTACGTGGCCTCCACTCGTGAACCCGTTTACTCCATCGTCCATCGGTTCTGCGACAGTCGTGTCCAGCCCATTGCCACTTCAGCATACAAATTTTGAAGGCTATAAATAATAATAAATAAATATTTCCAGACAGGTCACACAGCGCCATCTAATTTCCGTGGTAAGCTACGAGGCTTGTGTTACGGAAACTAGATGGTTGATAAACTACATATTATACTTTTTTTTTTGTAAATATATACATATCATTATATATACATATATATATCATTGACCGCCTCCGTGGTCTAGTGGTAACAAACGTTGCCGTGAACTCGGGGGGTCGTGGGTTCGATTCCCACCGGGGGCAAGTTGTACATTGTATAATTTGTCTCGGTCTGGGTGTTTATATGTATATATTTACAAAAAAAAAAAGTATAATATGTAGTTTATCAACCATCTAATTTCTGTAACACAAGCCTCGTAGCTTACCACGGAAATTAGATGGCGCTGTGTGACCTGACCTGTCTGGAAATATTTATTATTATTATTATTATTATATCAACACCCAGACCGAGACAAATTATACAATGTACAACTTGCCCCCGGTAGGAATCGAACCCACGACCTCCCGAGTTCACGGCAACGTTTGTTACCACTAGACCACGGAGGCGGTCACTGGACCACGGAGGCGTCCATTGGCTATAACTTTGATTCTCCGACGGATTTCCACGATTTGAATGTAGACAAGTCACCGGTGTTCTAACCCGCAAAATAAACGGTTCCTTGCAGTGTGACAGAGATGGTTTGCATTCCGCATCTCTATGATTTTTATTTGATGATTTTGCGATCTCCGAGATTAAAAAAAAAAAAACAACTTGGTATTGTGTTTTAAATTTCAACTACAAGAAGCCTCCTCAACACGGACTTTATCAATCAGACAAAAACCGAGTATAGCTCTCCATAGCTCGCTGAGCGACCTTAAGTTTGTGAACCAGACCCACTGTCAGTGTAAACGTTTCTGCTCCGTACGTCAGTACTGGAAGAACGCTCGCTATTATTTCTGATATTTGGATAAATAAAATTTATTATTTAGGAAATACAGTCTCTACATTTAGCATAATAATTACAGTTACTGCTCTAAGACGAGCCTGGAATTCGAAACTATATTATAATAGTTATTCACAAAGCTATAACTATGGTAATTTAAGTTGGTTATCTTGATTAAATGGGTGTTTCTATTTGAATAGGATAAATTAATATGTGGCATAATATTGAGTGATAGCAAATTCAATTTGTGTTTAAATACAAACAATATTAGTATACCAAACTAGATCAACGACTGTTGATAATTTGCTTAAAAGTCAATTTAGCAATCCGAAAGTGCAGTTTTATAGTTTTCTTCTAAACCTAGCTAAAGGTGCAGCAGGAGGTGAAAACTTAGAACAGCATTTGACAAATTTCGGTTCACATAGAAGGTGGCGCCCCCTAGGAGACGGTACAAATTATAATGTCTGTGGTTTGAACATACAGATTTGTCATTCATTCATAAATTTAATCATTTGGTTCAAAACATTTAAAAATATATATATTTATTCATTTTGAAAAACAAACAGTTGATAATATCTATTATATTATATGTAAATATTATATCAATAAATATTATATAGTAAATTCACTAAGAATTATGTGATTGAGCTCTACAAGAAATGTAACAAAAAAAAAGTACTGTTTCCCTTCCGGGGTGGTCAGAAACCACGCTTATAAAGAAGCAGATTCACATTTAGCCAACTTTACTATAGGCCAATCATGACAAGGGGCAAGCTCGTCGATGTCTCTAGCGTACAAATTCGAGTTTTTTTTTTTTTTTTTTGTAATATCTAAATCCTCGGACTTAACTGCGTGGTGTACCACGGAGGCAGTTTGAATAAGAGAAATCTGAAAAATGAAAACAATAGTGAATAAACCAGTATTTAAAATAATTAGCTTTTGGAGCTTAACTAAAGTCTACTGGTAACTGATTCCAAATATAAACTTAACAGTTAAAACTAATAGATGTAATAATAATAAATTTGACCCCAACTTTTTCCACAACATACTGTTGTTCCCTTTATAATGTATATCCAATCGAGAGATATAATAAATAGCCCATAAAAAATTGAATCGCCAAATGAACAGAAAGGGTCGTTCGGTGCGAATCGATGCGGTGAATCTTGAGTTATTGACTGCGAAACACGCTTTATTAAAATTAAAATATTGTGTTGAAGGGTTCATCGAATTATAAAATAAAAAAATTAAGGATCGTTTTTTTTTTTTTTTTTAATAATTATATTCTTTTTAAAAATATTTTTTTTATTGTCCTCGTAGTTTAGACACTAGCCATCCACGCGAAATTAAAAAAATCAACCTGTATAGCCTTGAACATAATTCATTAACCAACGTTGATGGTTTTCATAACTTGGAAAATACATTTTTTTTTGCTTTTTAGGGTTCAAGAAGTTGAAATTTGACGTTTAAAAATATATAATAAAAAAACCACATTTCTAGATTATCGGTAAGTAAGTTTAAAACTAATTATAAAATACTACCCAGAATACAAGACAGCGATGATAAAAAAGTGGATTTCATTCCGACAACCGATTTTTATCAATGACAATGTTAAAGCTAATTACGTGCCTTATATGTTAAGCTTGCGTTAAATTAATCATCATTTTTAAAATCTTTAGTTACAACAATAAAAATCACAATGAAATTACAAAAAAAAAAAGTTTAAAAGTGTCTCTCCACCGCTGGATATAGACCTTCCCCAAGGCTCGCCACTACACGCGATCTTCACGCTAATCCCTTGCGGGGTAGGCAGAGACAATTGAGCGCCACTTGTCACGATCACGACATACCTCTTACGCTTCTCCCGCACTTATCAACCTCTTCGTACAATCGTTTGTTTCGATGGCTATTTAGCTATTGTTTTATTTATTTGATCGTGTTAGGTGAGTCTTCGTCTGCCAGGCCATTTTTTACCCACAACTTTCGCATTATATATCTGGATCGTCAATCTCTCTTCACTCATTCTTCAGACATGCCCGAACCAAAGGCATGCTTCCTTATTTTTGTCCCTATGCTTTCCTACCCTTATGCGTATTTTGTTATTACGTATGGCGGTATGCGGTAAATGTATGGAAGCGAGACGCGGATACGTCAGAATACGCATGAGAGTAGAGTTAATGCAGTAGAAATGCGGTCGTTGCGGCGAATATGTGGCGTCACTTTGGCGGACCGCATACATAACGTTGGTATGAAGGAAAGCATAGGGACAAAAATAAGGAAAGGCATACTACAATGGTTCGGGCATGTTGAAAGGATGAGCGATGAAAGATTGACGAACCAGATATATAATGCGAAAGTTGTGGGTAAAAGAGGCCCTGGCAGACCGAGACTCACATATCACGTTGAAATAAATAAAACACTGACTGAAGGTGCATTAAAAAGTCTTCGTAACCAAAGGGCATGTATGAAGAGGTTAATGAATGTCGACAAAGCGAAAGAGATATGTCGTGATCGTGTCAAATGGCGCTCAATTGTTTCTGCCTACCCGGTACGTATGCGGTCTGTCAAAGTGACGCCGTATATCCGACGCAATGACCTCATTAAACTATTTAATAATAAAAAATACAACTGAATATAAATATTATAAATATAAAACTTGCTCCAAATCAGTACCATTGAGCAAAGTGTCACGTTGAATAGCAATGCATCACCTTAGGCCCAAATATTGCCCAGCCCTCTTGTCTCCTGAGTCTTGTCTGCCTGTCTTGTCCATGTGCTGTTTTGACAACGCCTTGAAAATTTTCTGTTTAATAATAGCTTTCGTAAATTCAGAAGTGCAAAGTTTGCTAACTTTACAATCTCAATTTATGGCGGCAACACACTTGTAGTTCAAAGCGGAATGCGGTCATTAAAGCAGCCAACCAATCAGGCGAACGGAGTGGTGCCACGCTAAACAATGAAAGTTGCACCAACACCTGATTATTAACCGTCTGATTGCCTACATATTTGCGATTATTTCATAAAAATATAACAAGATGGGGTACAATACAGGTGCGTTCAATTCGGTGCTAGCTGACCGTTGTTCGAGAGGCTAGGTTAGAATTTTTTTTTTTTAGTATCAATCGTTCGTGCCCTAAAAAAGCCTGTAAATTGTATCCCAAACTGTGAATTGCCGTCATGACCAGTCAAACCGGCATAGTGTTAGGCGCTGATGTCAGTCAAGAGTGTCTGATTCCAGTTGGTAATATTCATAGACCTCGCGCCACTTACCATCAGGTGGATGCAAGGTAACATGCGCATGTAGTATACAAAAATATGTCGTAAAGTATCGTCACGACCGTTTCCCTTTTGGGGTGGTCAGAAACCACGCTTATAAATAAGCGGATTCACATTTAGCCAACTTTACTACAGGCAATCATGACAAGTGGCAAGCTCGTCGATGTCTCCAGCGTACCAAATTCGAGAAATATCACAAATAAATTAAATGTTAATTAAATGTATTTATTTACATTAATAAATATTTTTATGTCCCGACCAGGAATCGAACCCGGTACCTCCGAGTCTAAATCCACGGATTTAACCGCTAGACCACGGAGGCAGTCGTGATGATACTTTACTATAATAATAGGCAGATCTCAAACTAATAATTGTTTGTTGATTTAGGTTAAGTTTCAATGGGGGACATAGAAAAAATCAAGATGGTATGAGTACTAAAGTTTAACAGTTTTAATGCATTCAAACACATACTCGTACAATGCAGTTGTTTTCTTTTATACCTGGCCAAGGTGATAGTTTACGAACTTTGTATCGCACAAAGAGTGCACTATTGTTCAAATATTCTGGTGGCGGGTATAATTTTAATTGCTTCTACTCTGTTGCTATCTTTTATGTTCTTATGTTGCCTGTCTCTCAATAAATAAAAAAAATCTTTTTTTATCTTTTTTTTTTAAATGTGGTACATACAGTAATATGGTTAGTAAGTTGGCTCTGCACGTTTAGCCATTGTTGTGGCATGCAAAAATTGTTTTTATTTAAAATATATTCTTATCTAGTAAGTCTAGTCATCATTATATAATTAAATTTAGGTCAATACATTTTATTAAAAACGGACAAAAAAAAAACAAAAAAAAATATGTCAAACAAATAATAAATAATTCGAATAAATAAAGACAAAAGTCTCAGAATTAATTAGTCTATGACAGTGCATAGCTGATTATGGTGGTGTTCGACGTGGACTGACATTTTTTTGTATACTACATGCGCATGTTACCTTGCATCCACCTGATGGTAAGTGGCGCGAGTTCTATGAATATTACCAACTGGAATCAGACACTCTTTTTTATTTATTTATTTATTTATTCAATTAGGAATTCTCACAGCTAATTTATACATATGTAGGAGAAAATAGAAATACGATAAAGCCAATAATAACAGTTCGCTGACAGATACAATAAAAGTAAGCAAAGAAAACAACGATAATAAATTTAAAAATAAAAATGAATATAACAGAATAACTACAACAGAAATAAACATACATATATACACACACACATACACATAGGCATACATAAACTTGAAAATATAAAACTATTCTAATGTCTCGAAGTACTCTCCTGCCATCACTGACATCAGCGCCTAACACTATGCCGGCTTGACTGGACATGAAGAAAATTCACAGTGTGGATATTTATCGGCTCGAACGGTTGACACTTCCCCGCCCCGGCAGACAGAGCAAATTACCACCATAGCACGCTTACCACATATGTATTGTTTCGCTGGCAATATGCCGACCTGCATGCTACGGAAGTGTAAAATTTATAAAAAAAATCTTTCTCGGCATTTTTTTTTATCTACAGCATATGGCATAAATAAAAAAATATAAGATTTTTTCTATGACAATAATACCCGCTCTATCTTAATTTCATCTCATTGTTATCAACTAACCTATCCTAACTTTCCACGAGTCTGCAGTCTAGTAGGACTCCCCACGCTGCCTTCGACCCACCCTCAGGATGCTGTAATGTCTTCCGCAGTTCCTTTTATGTGTGAGGGATATGATTTATGATTGTATGCAACTATACATATGTTTATAGTCGATTAATGAGAGAAAGAAATAATAACAAGTAGAGGTCCAAGTAGCAAGTAGAGTTTTCGCAGCAGTTTTGCCCTCTATCTTTTTGTATACTAGTATATGATCGCAGTAGAGATGGGTGCTATGTTACATAGATTGTTATTAAACTGGATTGTTAATTTTGTAGCGAAATAAAACTATCTACTTATTTCATAACTTTACTTGAAATAGCTTCGTAGCGATTGTTAGCAATCTCGCAACGGACAGACTATAACATTGCGTTGCGTACGAATGAAATGAATAGGTTAGGGCACATTCCCCCTAGTGCGAGTGAGAAATTGCACGGAAGTCACACCAAATTTTAGTTTAAAAGAATAATCATTATTATTATTTATTTATTAATACAACATTACATGGCTTAACAGCAAAGCCCAATTTACCATGCAGTCAATCTTATAATTAATCCATACATTTTAATTAAAAATGGATTGTCAATTTACCTATATTTTTTTCAAATTTAATATACAAATATTAATATTAATGAAGCTTTAAAATTAACAATTCTTCTTAGTCGCTACACTCTTGGCAGAGTGGTCGTGGTCGTCACTTGAGTGTCAGTGGCACGCTTAACAAGCCGTCGCCACTCACTCGAACTGCAGCCTTCCTGGAGCACTCATGTAGGGGGTGATCCATTGCTGAATGAAAAATTAAAATTAACAACAAAAACTGAAAGATTAACAATAGCTATTTATATACAGTACAAAATTAATATAAAAAAAAAGAAAAGACTATGTATAACTATACATAGTTAGATAACGAAATATTTTTTTTTTACTTACAGCTAGATACTTAATATTAAATTCGTGGCTGTAAAAAGGCCATGTCAGCTTACAATCTAAAAATAATGATATTTATGTCCATAAATATTATTTCGTGGCTGAAAATTGTCAGCTTACAACTACACAAGTATAATATAATGAGCCTTGGAACAATTTATTTATAAAAATCTTTCAGTTATTAAAAGTACCTAGATAGTTTTCACAACGTTATTAGAAAACGGTTACGTTTTGTTATTTCAAAAACCGACAACAACTCAAATCTAGATAGCAGACTTAGCTACTACAATAATTCACAGAAAAGAATTATTGGTGTGTGTAAGTCGATAGACGAGGTAACACGGGTCATTGTTAAGATAGGTATCTTTTGTGAAATTTTGAACTCTTCATAAAACTAGAAAATTTAATACAAGTACCAACAATATCTACTCGTATTTCATTTTATCCGAACCTTTTTGTGTTATCTGAAAAATAATAATGATAAGGCGGAGGAAAATAAGCCGTTCTGATATGAAGGGAGAAAGAACTCAATATCATATCAGTTAACAATGTCGAGCCAAAGTTCAAGTCTTAGTTGAGATCTGCCCCATTACACCTTCTACTTGTGACCCATTTTTTTTTTTGTTGCAATATTTAGATATAAAAAAGTAAAGTAAAGTATCATCATAACCATAAATCATAATATGACCGCCTCCGTGGTCTAGTGGTAACAAACGTTGACGTGAACTCGGGAGGTCGTGGGTTCGATTCCCACCGGGGGCAAGTTGTACATTGTATAATTTGTCTCGGTCTGGGTGTTTATATGTATAATATGTATATATTTACAAAAAAAAAAAAGTATAATATGTAGTTTATCAACCATCTAGTTTCCGTAACGCAAGCCTCGCAGCTTACCACGGAAACTAGTTGGCGCTTTGTGACCTGTCTGGAAATATTTATTTTATTTTATTTTATCATCACGACCGTTTCCCTTTCGGGGTGATCAGAAACCACGCTTATAAATAAGCGCATTCACATTTAGTTTACTATAGGCCAATCATGACAAGTGGCAAATGTCTCCAGCGTACTAAACTCGAGAAATATCACAAATAAATCAAATATTAATTAAATCTATTTATTTACATTAATTAATATTTTTGTGTCCCGACCAGGAATCGAACCCGGTACCTCCGAGTCCAAATCCACGGACTTAACCGCTAGACCACGGAGGCAGTTACGATATTTACGAGATATTTAGATATACCTAATTTTTTTACCAATAGTGTAAACAACTATGACACTTGGGTTATATTGTGTTTCACTGGCACTCTTAGTAATGTAAAAATGACTATAAGTAAATTGTAAACAAGAATAACTAAGTTTTATGTGGTACGAAAATTTGTCGATTGTGTTACAAAACCGGGTGAATGAAATTGAAGATAACTTAGTTCTTTTTTTAAGATACGTTATCCGAATAAAATCTAATTTTTATATAATAAAATAGGCACGCTAATAAAAGCAACGGGTTGCTATACAAAATATTTTTTTTTTTAAATCAATGACCAATATACGTAAGAAAAGTGTATTTCTCATTAATACATGCTGGGGTCTCAACATACCTTTCAGGATATTAAGAAAAGCGTTCTTATAACCGAGCCTCCACCGCTCCTATGTTTATGTATTAGTATGTAATGGTTAAGATTTATGTATTACATTCATATCACTATTCATATGATTAGGTACTTTATTATAGATCAAATATATAATATTTTTTTAAAGAAAAATTTACATTCCCATTTATTATGCGATTGGGTCATAGGTTTTGGGAGTCATAAATGAAGGGTTCGTTTAGGTTCAACCCTTAAGTGTGAAGGGAGCATTGTTCCCCTCCCAGCCGTCACAAGTGTATCGGTTTGCCATATCTACCCCTAGTTTTTGTCGTACCTTCTCATGTGACGCGATATTTCTTTATATTTGACACCTCTGGATTATTACAATATTCGCGAAAATGTGTTTCTTGATTTATACACGAAAAGTGTTTTCAAAATTTATATATTAAAATTTGCTATACATATTAACATATGGATTCGGCATGTTGAAAGGATGAGTGAAAAAAGATTGACGAACTATCGGGGTGAGGCGGAGTGCATAATCGTCCGAAAACGAATCGTCTAAGATCGATCACTTTTGTTATGGTTAAAAGTATGTGCCATTTGCAATGATGTCAAATGCACAATTACATTTAATTCACCAATAGATAGCAGAAGCAAATTGGTTAAAGGACACAGTAATTAAGTGTGTGTTAGCGTGTATGTGTGTGCGCGTGTGTGTGTATGCGCGTGTGTGAGTATGCGCGTGGGTGAGTATGCGCGTGGGTGTGTGCACCTATGTGTGCCCTATGCGTACAGGGATCAAGTTCCTCCATCAGCCGACAACGGACACTTCAAGCATCTCCAGAATATCGCTCCGTCTTGCGCTCGGCCCCCCAACGAGAGACCACTTCCTAGAGAAGTGCTCCTGGAGGAGAACTGAAGTAGCTGAACTCAGATCCCCTGGGCTCGTGAGCCATACGGGCACTGTTATACCAGTAACGGTGCCCAGCACTAAATGTGCATGAATTACCAAGCGGGTGATTGCTGAGATCCTGCCGGGGAGAACGGGGGAATGTCCGCATCCCCAACCCAGGCCCATTAGACATCCGGGCCAGGACGACCCCACTGTCTGTCTGTCTACCCACTACTATTATGAATGTTAAAGTTATATATATATATATATATATTTATATAGTTATATTTTTTATACTAGCTCGACACCTTGCCCCCCTGAAGGTAAGTGGCGCGCGAGGTCCATTAATGTTAGCAACTGGAATCAGACAGTCAAAACATGAGTCCCTAACACTATGCCAGCTTGACTGGGCATGAAGGCTATTCGAGCCTGCATTCCGAAAAATGTCGATACACTTTACACGGGTTTATTGGCACGAATGGTGGATACTTCCTCGAACGGCAGACTGGGAAAATTACCACCATCAGTCCGCACTGGACCTACCTAGTTATGTCGGGTTTTTAACAAATAAAAAAAAGGGTAACTGATTGGAAGTCGGTCTGAAGATCAAAATTATTCTCTTTCTAGTTGTGAATTAAAGTCAGGGTCTACTCTGAAATTCCAGAGATTTTCATTTCGATAATACATGGTGTTAAGGAATAAGAGAATGCATCTACTACGCCGCGGACTGAAACCGTTGGAGACGGCTGGTGGATGAGCTGCGACTGCGACGGAGTCACGATCCCCATCAGTGGGGTACCGACTAAGGAGGAGGAGGAGGAGGTGGCTCGGTTGTAAGATAGCTTTCCAATTAAAAAATAATAAGGTAGCGGTTCTAGCCACAGCAGTACTAATGATAAATACTTTTCTTATGTGCATTTGCCATAAACTTACAACATCACCGTTCCTGTGACTCGGAGAGCAGGTCCAGAGGTCTCAGTTCCACTAATACCAACTTATGGAATAGTTAATAAATTGTCATTAAAATTGACATTAGACCCTCGCTCCGTGCATTACGCATTATTGTTTGATTTTCTTTTTATAATGAGTACATGTGACATCGCGCCCATCTGGTGGTAAGCGGTACAAGAAGTTCAAGAATGGGAGAAACTGACGCCAGCCTCAGACGACCGACACCACTATGCCGGCATGTTAAGATGTTTTTGACTCCAGGTTTTAGAAATAGGAAAAAATACTAGCTGGGAGAGCATTCCAGATCTTCAGCGTGCTACAGATGTAAGAGTCTTCAAATTTATATTTACGCATGTACGGCTACGGTATGTGGATGCATATTTTGGCCCGTGCGTGTGGTTCGGTTGCGGATAGTTGTATTTCGTACGTTCAGAGTAGATCTTTAGCTTTTGAAAATCGGATTAGCTGTTGTATTCATGCATGCTGGGCCGATTGGATCGATGCTATTGAACACTCGCCCCGTGTGATTTTTAAATAAAATCCAGGATTTCTGTTTTGTTAAGCTGGTTTTGGTGCTTCAGGTTAGTTTTTTTGTTTCACGCCTGTTGTCCAAATAGACCAATGTCTAAAAATATTGCCAAAGTTAAACCAAAACAAAAGTAAAATACAGTCTTACATTTTTTGGTCCTGGGTTCGGGGATGGGGACATTTTCTCGTTCTCCCCGGCAGGATCTCAGCCGGTAATTACCCGCTCTGGGTAAACCTTTAGTGCTGGAAACCGTTACTGGTATAGCGCCCGAAGTTGTCTCCTGTTGGGGGGCCGAGAGCAAGATGGAGCGATATTCTGGTGATGCTTGTAGAGTCCGTTGTCGGCCCGATAGAACATACGACTATTCAGGCCGACGACAAACTCTTCAATAGTAGGCATCTACAGATGTCGAGCTATAAAGAAATTACGCGCGAACCACGGAGCTCGGAAGACCAGTCTGAGCAATATGTTCTGCTAATTTTGGATCTTGTCCCTATTGGTCTTGGCTAGAAGGTGGTGCCAGGATGGCGCAGCATACGTGAGACGGGAACGGATGAACATCTTGTAGATCCGGACCTTCAACATGAACGGAAATCTGGAATTTATAACCACCTCCGTGGTCTAGTGGTAACAAACGTTGCCGTGAACTCGGGAGGTCGTGGGTTCGATTCCCACCGGGGGAAAGTTGTACATTGTATAATTTGTCTCGGTCTGGGTGTTTATATGTATATATTTACAAAAAAAAAGTATAATATGTAGTTTATCAACCATCTAGTTTCCGTAACACAAGCCTCGTAGCTTACCACGGAAATTAGATGGCGCTGTGTGTCTGGAAATATTTAATTTGATATAACAGGACATAACATGTCAGGGTCGCTTTCGCCCGATTAACGGCGTGGCAGGGCATTTCACCCATTGTTAACGTCCTGTTAATGATGCAGCCCAGGTATTTGACTTCACTCGATGTTTTGTCCTTGAAGCTGCAGTGGTGGACCATTTTTTCTAAAGTATCAGTTAATGCCCAATTGCGCGAAAGTGTCCTTTAAATTATCTTTTGATGCCTAATGACGAATTTTATATGGATTTATTTTTAAATGTTTTTATCAGATAGTTTTTTCAAATTATACTTTTTGTAGTTTTTTTTTATTACAATAAATATCGCACCACAAAACAAAAATATGGACACTTTACAAGTCAACCCACCTTATTTAAAGAACGTGCCATAGTAAAAAATATTTAAAGAGAACGCTCTCAAAATATATTTTTGTTATTTGAAGTACAAACAAATAATTATTAAAATCATAGACAAAAGACGCGTGTGCGAGTGTAGGCCAAATTCTCCAGAAACAGTGAAGGACTGTGTTCTATAATGAAAAAAATATATGGGTGTGTTTTATGGCATGGCCAAGGGAAATAGGGATTCATTTTTATAGATAATACACATCTAACAGATAAGAGAGTTCTTCGCGCCATTTTGCGTGAACATGTCAAGTGCAAGTTCTTGTTTTGTAAATTAATTTACTGTGGATATTATTGGTCAAAAGTGGTGTTGTTTTGTTTAATAATATGCTACAATGTGAATAATTATGGAAAATGATAAATTGGACTTTAAATAGGGGCACAAGTTAGTTTATTTTTTGCGGTTTTCCAGTGCTGTCAACTCCCATATTTTACCCGACGTGTTTGAGCTATGGTGCCGCGAGTGACTCCAATAAAAGCATGAAATTCTGCAGCATCTGGAACTTGATGATGACCTCATTAACTCATGAAAAAGAAAGATATATTACGTCAGACTTGGTTGTATGGGCTAGACCCTTTGCCTTCCCTATCATCTCATTCATCATCAATCGGGAGAATAGAACCAAAAAAAAAATGTTAATTAAAAAAAAAATAGTTTCCTAAATTGTAATCAGGGATTAAAATAATAGTATAGTTAAAATTTTGAAATCGGCATTCGTAACAACAAAATTGCCATTGATCACGCGAACAATGGTATCAATTGGATTTGTCGCATGAATCAGAAACAGGGCGTCTCAAAGGACTCTCACAATGGACCAAAATAGTTGTAAAACTCACAAATCATCGCCATCGGGAGGAAGGTGTGTCGTGCGCATACGCTACTATATTAATCATATCTCAAAGACATGATATATTGGTTCGCATTTCTAGTTAGATTTCATTGGTTAAAATTATATTTTAGTGACTTATTATTAAATTACGGTGTTAGATGAGTAATTAATGATACTTATTTATTTTAAATACTTTATTGCACTAAAATTGTACATAGACGGGCTTAATGGCCAGGCATTTTCTAACAACCAACCTTTGGGATTGTGTAAAAACTAAGTATGGGTGCAAATTTATTATTATAAACTACATACTAATAATACATATAAGAATAAATAAATACATGAATACATACATATAACTATAAAATACTAAAAGTAAGCCTACACACTAATAAACAGTAAATGATAAATCTTAAAAATAGAAATTAACACAAAAATAAAATGTAATAATAATTTAAAAACACTGTAAATAAACAGTAATTACAATCCATTGTCGTTGCAGCGGATCCTGGCTGAGACTGGGAATGTAAAGGTACAACTGGTACACGCCAAGAAGGACAAAACACTCTAGAACTAGTGGGATGACGTGATAATGAAGAAGGATTAACATCTGTGGATTCCTCATCAGTACAGCCCCTAGAACACAGTGTCCTAGACCTCCACTGCTGGAGATAGGCCTTCCAGAACATATATCTGGAGAATTTGGCCTACACTCGCCACGCTGGCCACACGGCTTGACGAGGATATGATGTCAATTTTTAATGACAATTTATTAACGATTCCACAAGTTGGTATTAGTGGAACCGGGACCGACGGCTTAACGTGCTCTCCGAGGCACGGGAACGGTGATGTTATAAATCTATGACAATTGTACGTAAGAAAAGTGTATTTCTCATTGGTACATGCCGGGTGGGTTTGAACCGACCTTTATTTATTTATTTATTTATTTAAATCTTTATTGCACAAAGACAAAGGCGGGCTTATAATGCCGCTAGACATTCTATCCTAGCCAACCATTGGGACAACTTGAGTATTATATTGAAAGGTAGGTGCAAAATTGTATTAAATTCTACGGTTTAACTATATACTAATAAATATAGTAATACTAATACATATATATAAAAATACATATACTACATATACCCATACATATTATTACATACACTACATATTATATATCAATGACAACAATATACTAAATTCTAATAAATAAGTTATAGTAACTACATACACATACATAGATAATACTTACTTTTTTTGTGATAGAAAGTGTGAATAGACCATTTTTTTAAATAGAGATCTGGTGGTTACTTGCCTTATGCTAAGAGGCAAATTGTTCCACAGGTTCGTGGCAACAACTACAAATGAGTTCGAAACGAAACTAGAACTATGAGAGGGAATAGACAAAAGAGAATTATGAGAGGAACGGAGGGATTTATCGTGAAACGAAGACAAATAGGCGAAATTGTCCTTGAGGTATTTCGGTGTCGCAGGCTCATTCAGAACAGAAAAAAGCAAGCAAAGAATTCTAAGGTTCCTGCGACACCGAATTGGCAGCCACTTCAACTTAGCGCGATACTCGGAAATATGATCATATTTACGCAAACAATAGATGAACCGGATACATGCGTTAAGTAGCCGGTCCATCTTATTGAGCAATATCTCCGAGAGATCAACGCTGCACACGTCACCATAATCGAGAAGTGGAAGGAGAAGGCTTTGGACAAGGGTTATTTTAGCTTTAATAGGCAGAAAATGTTTAAGTTTATTAAGAAAGTGCAGAGAAGAAAAAAATTTACGGCTCGTGTTCGTAACCTGGACTGTCCAACTTAGATTGGTATGATTTGAACCTTTGTATGATTTAAGGACCGCGTTCTTACAACCGAGCCACCACCGCGGATTTCTCATCAATGTTAATAAAATCAGGTTTAGGGCGATGTACAGAAGTACGAGTATATACATATATAAGAATTCCTATATTTTTTTTCAATTTCCAATTAGTTTCAAGTGGATCAAAATTGTTTTGTCACTTACACCGAAGCCTGCCGCTAACTCTGACGTGGTTTGTGATGGATCTGCTTCCACGATCACATTTAATTGTTCATTGTCATGCTTCTGTAGATCAAAATTACCACACGAAAACGTTGGATCCAAAAACGCACCGTGTTTTCTTTTACAGTAGTTTCCCCATACACATCATTAATCTTTTGAGCTGTTTCTGTACGTTGGTGCCACGGTGGAACCCGTACCCGTCAATAACGCGATATTTAAAATGTTCCATATTGTGAACAGAGCGATGTAAAAGAAAAATCTAATGCGCAAAAACAAATGAATCACTAATTTCAAAACACAAATACACAAGTATAAATTTGAAATAAATTTTAATTTTGAATTCCTATCTAAAGTCCAGATATTTGAGATCAAACGTCAATTTCATATAAACCCAATATTATAAGACGTACCAAATCGAACATTTTCTACAAACTATAAATATATTTAAAAAAAAAAAACATGATGTCTAACAAAATGAATTCATAATTCCCATCGATTTATTAAATCAACACACAGCAATAGCAGAAGCGACGATAACATCAAATCCTAATACACTCCCGGCTAAAATAAACACACTTCCCTATAATTCATAGTTAGCACCGAGCAAATATGTCGACAGTTGTAATTGGCACTTTATGCAGCTATAAATAATAGTTTTGCCGCCAAAATTAGAAAGCATAGGGGATAGTTGGGGGCCTAAATTGCTGCCTACAGTATCAAAGTACAAATTGCTGTCGCTTAGACTCATGTCCGTCAAAATGACAGCTATTTTGACAAAGATATATAAAAAGGCTGATTATCTTTTGACATGTTAAACGAATTGGCTGAAATAACCAAAATGACAATCTAACTACCAATCACGTGGCGTATATAACGTTGATCAGAGATTATTTTAAACAATTATTGCAACCGGCAGTTAATCTCGGGGTTTTACAAAACATCAATTAGGTATGTGTTATTAGCTTCTAGAATATATAATATATTTAAACATAAACTGCTAAAACAACTTGCCCAAAATTTATAAGTCAATTTTATGTATGTTTTTTATTATTATTATTATTATAAAAATAATTTTTATTTTATTTTATTTTACTTTATTAGTTGAAGTAGTAATATTTTAGTTATTTTCGTTACTTTTTTCTATTATTTCTAAAAGGAAATGTATGTTTATTATATATATATATTTTTAAAAATTGTTTCAGCTTTAGTTTTTCGAATAATATTTAGTTTTTGTATACTTATTGAAAATTTTATAATTTTGTTATTTCTTATAGGCAATAAAGGCTACTGTGGTAATTTGGTGGTCGCCTATAATAGGTGCAACATCCAACTTCTGATTTAATGTTAAGTACAAATAAGTGTGTGATGTTAGCACTGTTCGCTACCCTATTATAAATAAATAGAATGACAATGCCTATTTACAGCAGCTATAATCTTAAGTGTATTTTTGTGTGGAATTATTATTGTGTGTATAAATCACGTAGGCTTTTTTTTTAAATATTATTTTATGTTTGTATTGTAACGCACTGCTCTACATTTAAGTGAGGTTGTGTAGTTTCATAGCGTTCTACCTGGTAGAATGTAGTGAAATTATGTAGCCTAATAATAATGTATGCTTATTGTAAATTTGACATGTAAAAGTGCAAAATACATTTTTTTTTGTCCTATGCCTAACTACAGAAAATAAACGAATTGAATTGAAAATATATTATATTTAGAAAATACTCATAGTTCATCTACAAAAAGCTGTACCTACTTATTATTTAAAAGTAGGTACTTATTATTATTTCAATCAGAAATAAATGAAATTAATGTAGTTTTTTAAAGGTGTTAATTAGTACTCCGGCTAATCTTTTTCTAAATTCTACGTTATTTATTCATTCTTTGTGTTATAAGTTCCTCTAAATATTAATACAAGGAAAATACCATCTTCTCTCTTTGCTTATTTATTTCCGAATGACAATGACATATAATAACAATCTAGACATACCTAATACTTTTTATAAAACAATCATAAGTAAAACGTAGTTTACAATACAACACTTTGTCGCCTCGCTAAGATGATATCCGTGAAGCTGTATATCAATACATATTATGAAACAAAGTCCTCCGACGCGTCTGTCTGTCTGTCTGTTCGCTATAAACTCAAAAACTACTACACCTATTTTTATGATATTTTTACCAATCGATGGACATATAGCGTTAAAAAAAAAACAACAATCGACAAATGTGTTGCACTTCACTTAAATGCTGCATTTCATTCGGTCTCGGTCATAATATTGAACGGCTGCGCACGATTTTGTGACCGAAGCTACTTACTGGCTCACGTCATTCAAGTCATTGATCGGCGGATCGTCCCCGAACGAACGAACCATCTAGTTTCCGTAACACAAGCTTCGTAGCTTACCACGGAAACTAGATGGCGCTGTGTGACCTGTCTGGAAATATTTATTATTATATTTATTTCTTGGGACTATCTCTGATGGATCGTCTTTCAAAGGACAATTTTTTTTTTTAATTTTTTTTTTTGTTTATAAGTAGGTGTTTAATTTTATTAAAGAAGTTTTAAAATTATTATTAATATTATAATATTAAGCTCTACTGCATTGAAATTAAAAATAGCTCCCCTAGTCCTTCCATGTTGACGGTCGCTTAGTTCCTCGATGCAATTTGTGGTAATTACGTGTAAAATTACGTCCCCATGTTGCGTTTATGTTGTTTGTCTATTTTTACATCATGAGTTGCATCTGCAATGTGTTGAGCTAATGACTTTGTAAAAAAATATTTATAGCTGTTAGTTTTTAATATGAGAATGCCCATTTTACTTAGAGAAATGGGCCCAATAAAATATAGTCTGTAAACAGATTCACATTTAGCCAACTTTACTATAGGCCCATCATGACAAGTGGCAAGCTCGTCGATGTCTCTAGCGTACCAAACTTAAGAAATATCACAAATAAATTAACTAAACTGTGTCCCGACCAGAAATCGAACCCGGTACTAAATCTACTGACTTAATCACTAGCCAGAAGAGAAATAATAATAATTTCGCATAATTTCTTTGATTTGTTTTCCAATTGGGACAATTACCAAGCACGTGTAGATAGCTCCCGGGAACAATAACAGCGATTAGCAATGTTATTATTCTAGATTAATCGTCGCAGAATGAAATGATCGCTATAAAACCAACGTTAAACTTAAATTACGCTAAACTAGTGCTATATCATACTCATAAAAAGTATCATCACGACAGTGTCCCTTTCGGGGTGGTCAGAAACCAAGCGGATTCACATTTAGCCAACTTTACTACACGCCAATCATGACAAGTGGCAAGTCGTCGATGTCTCCAGTGAACCAAACTCGAGAAATATCACAAATAAATTTAATGTATTTATTTACATCAATATTTTTTTTGTGTCCCGACCAGGAATCGAACCCTGTAACTCCGAGTCTTAATCCACGGACTTAACCGCTAGACCACGGAGGCAGTATCATACTTATACATTTAAAAAAAAAAACGTAATTATGTTAGTTTTTTTTTTTTTTTTTTTAATACTTGCACGACATGTGACCTTGCGCCCACCTCATGGTAAGTGGCGCGCGAGGTCCATGAAAGTTTGCAAGTGGAATCAGACACTCATGACTGACATCAGTCCCTAACACTATGCCGCCGGATCCCGAAACGTGTGGATACACTTTATTGGGTTTATCAACACGAACGGTGGATACTTCCCCGGCCTGGCAGACTGGGCAAATTACCATCAGTCCGCCTACCAACTATTTGATGTTCTCGTTGAAAGTATGCTTCATTTGCAATGATGTCAAATGCCAATTTTTACTTTCAAGGTTAACTAATATTGTAAGCTTGTCATGGTGATATTTGGCTTGAATCAAGACTTACTTACTTCTCATTACAGCCTCTAAAAAATAGAGTTCAGGAATTTCTGGAGAACTTGGTTGTTCGTTGAAATTATCTGCCATTTAAAATGATGTAAGATGTACATACATACATATCTTCACGCCAGATCCCTTGCGGGGTAGGCAGAGACAATTGAGCGCCATTTGTCACGATCACGACATACCTCTTTTGCTTCTTCGACATTCATCCAACCTCTTCATACATACCCTTTTGTTTCGATGGTTTTTTAATTCATATTCAGCTAATGTTTTATTTATTTTTTAATTTAATTTATTTATTAACCATAAGATACATTAAGTACACTCGGTTTTGTCACTTATACATATTCTTGTTTACCAATCATGGCAGGATAGCAAAAGTATGCCATTCAAAGAACAGCCATCGTCATTTACACTTAACACTGCAAACAATCACAAACACAACAAATTTAATCGTGATAAGCAAAAAAAAACCGAATAAATGGTTAGTTTAAAATTAAAAACATTATTTAAAATCGGTAGTAGGAAAAGTTTGATAGTAAGTTAGCAGTTTCAAACGCTTAAATTATTCAATGAAATAGCAGGTGAGCACGTGCCAGGTAAAAGTTTCAGATATTGTGAAATGCTATACATTGCATGCTTCAACCAAATAAAAATGTAATCAAAACCCAAGCTATTCTTTAAGGAACTGACATGTAAGCCAGCACCTGATGTGAGGTCTCAGAATTGGCGAAAAAAAACACTCCGTCACTATATAGTATAAGAGCGATCTTCATCGACGATGGTAAGTGGCGCGAAAGGTCCATAGTAGTAGCTCTTCTTGGGCTTTGGTGAATGGCTTTACGATTAACCCTATTTAGCGGGCATTAATCTCGGCGGAATATAGAGGGATCGAAACACCACTATCAGGACCAAAATAAGACTTGTCCGCAGTCCGAAACTTGGACTCTTAGAGCCAATGACCGAAGCCGCGTCGACGCATTCGAAATGTGGTGCTGGAGGCGTATACTGCGCATCCCGCGGACAGCGCGCCGAACAAACTTATCAATACTCAAGGAGCTCAAAGTCACTACCAGGCTCTCTTCCATTTGCCTGCAACGAGTCCTTGAGTATTTTGATCATATAGCCCGTAAAAGCTCTGGCAATCTGGAAAGGCTAGTAATCACGGGAAAAATTGAAGGCAAGAGACCCCGTGGCCGGAGCCCGACACGCTGGTCAGACCAGATCCGCACCACGCTTCACACCTAAGTCCACGAGGCCCTGAACGCCGCGGTGAGCAGACCCGGATGGCGCAGCATCCGATCATAAAAGTGATCTGAGGAGGGGGTTACGACCCGCATTAAGGAAAACGACGCAAGGAGGAGGAGGAATCTCGGCGGGCGTCGACCCGCCGTTTTTTGTTATACCCCGGCGTGAGCGGGGGAAGAGGCCACTGTAGGGTGTGTGGCACCTGGAAGGAGTTCACTCTTTCTAGCGTGTATCACGCTGCGTTAATACAAGGGTATTATAGGTGCAGGCTGACGACTGCTGGTTACGCCTGATGCCGCCTCCAGGTGGTGCCACGTAAATCAATCGTAAGCGTACTAAAGTTCCATGAATGTTAGAAACTGGAATCAAATAATAATAATCAATAATAAATATTTCCAGACAGGTCACACAGCGCCATCTAATTTCCGTGGTAAGCTACGAGGCTTGTGTTACGGAAACTAGATGGTTGATAAACAACATATTATACTTTTTTTTTGTAAATATATACCTACATATTATACATATAAACACCCAGACCGAGACAAATTATACAATGTACAACTTGCCCCCGGTGGGAATCGAACCCACGACCTCCCGAGTCCACGGCAACGTTTGTTACCACTAGACTACGGAGGCGGTCAATATATAGGCTGTATATAGGCTGATAAACAAATAACCCTTTTTTGCGTCGGGTAAAAATAAATAATTGCAGTATTTTCGAATTCCAAGACAACAGAGCGACCATAACTCTGTCAAAATGATCATTTAGAAGAACATTAGGCCACTCATATTCTACCAATCCATCTTCTTAGAATGACAGCAAAGTCGACTGAAAGAAGTTAGCGGCCGAAATGTGGCACCAGATGTGAATATTTTGAACTGTATACAAGGACTGGTCAAATATTATACGACTAATTTACTAATAGTGTTTAATTAATTCATTATCATCATTTTTAATATATCTTTTTTTATACTAACACGATATGAATTCGCCAAGCGCCCAATAGATCACTATTTAAAAAGATGGTATATTCACATTACTTAAACAGCTCCCAAAAGTGTATGTAAGATATATTGTATGTAGTATATATATATATATAGTGTGTAGTATATGTATTATTGTGTACATATTTGTATGTATTGGTGTGTATATTAATATGTATTGTTTTATCTTAGATTAAGTTTATTTAATATTTTTAATAAGTTTCTTTTTTAAGCCCTTTGCACCTACCTCATAATTAAATTCTCTGCATTGTCCCAAAGGTTGGCTGCTAGAGAATGCCTAGCGGCATTAAGCCCGCCCCTTGTACATAGTGCAATAAAGTTTTAAATAAAAAATAAATAAATAAAAATATGTGATCTTGCGCGCACCTGATGGTGGTAAGTGGAGAGCGAGATATGTTAGCAACTGGAATCAGACACTCATGACTGACATCAGTCCCTAACACTATGCCGGCTTGACTGGACATGACGGCAATTCGAGCCTGATCCCGAAATGTGTGGATACACTTTACTGGGTTTATCAGCACGAACGGTGGATACTTCCCAGTTTTTAATGGCAATCAAAGTTGGTATTAGTGGAATCGGGACCGACGGCTTAACGTGCTCTCCAAGGCACGGGAACGGTGGTGTTGTAAATCTATGACAAATGTACGTAAATTAAATAAAAATGTTCTCTATAAGCGACACTATCAGCTAGCAGTAATATAGACACGTGAAGACAATACAAACTTACATTTACAATATCGTAATAAATAGAAATACAAATTCATTTATTGTTACTAGTCTTACAATTTTAAACAATATGTGCTTAGGGAATCAGATGTCAGAGGTTTTCGTGCAGCAGTACAAGTACCTACATTTTTTACAACCTGTTCCTGCTTACACGTAGTAATAATATTTGTTAATATATAGGGTAGATTTTGGATTTATTTTTTTATTTTTTTTTGTTTATTTTTATTTTTTATTTTTTTTTCATTTTGGAAACCAACAGTTGACTATTGTATATAGATACTAAACAGTAAATTCCCTAAGAACTATTAAAGGTTTTCACATATAAGCATAAAATTACATTAATCAAATTAACAAGCAAAGAAAGAAAACATCGCTACAGAAGAATAATAACAATATAGGTGAAACACAAGTTACTTAAACCAATAAACATTATACAAGCATTTAATTATAATTGATGCCTGCTATTGACCGATTCAACATACCGAAGCGTTGACTGACGTCTAATGTCTGCAGCCTTGGAATTAAATAAATCAATGTCCAGCTCTTCCGCAAGGTCATTGAAATCATTAAAGACTCTCAATAAATAACTGTTCTGCCTATACCTAGTACCAGCGTTTGGCACGAGCAAGTTAAAGCTAGGTAAACATTCGTTACAAATATGAACATTGTTAGAGTCCATTTAATTACATACTTTCTAGGGCTAATAAAATATAGGCTAAATAAATCAGTATGGATAGATAGTGTAGGTTCGGTCCTATCTTTAGGTCAATGTAAAGGATTTATAACATACACGGGCCTGAAGGCTTTGATTTATAATCAATTTTCCATTATTTGTACATAATATTGATCGATTCGTGACAACTTTTACACTAACAAAGTTTATATAACAAGCTTAAAAACTTATTCTTTGTCACTCATATTTTAACTTAAATACCATACATATGAGCAAAGATTTTTTTAAATTGTCTTTAAAGGACATTGTACAGAATACATCAGTCCTAAACACGTAATTTATTTGCATAATATATGTTCATAACCGAGTTGGGGATCATCAAATTCCAGATGCTGCAGAAGTTGATGCTTTTTTGGAGTCACTCGCGGCATTATAGCCCAAACACGTCGGGTAAAATATGGGAGTCCACAGCGCGGGAAAACCGCAAAAAATAAACTTCAACTTGTGCCCCATATTTAAAGTCCAATTTATGGTTTTCCATAATTATTCACATTGTAGCACAAGTATTAAACAAAATAACACCACTTTTGACCAATAATATCCACAGTAAATTAATTTACAAAACAATAACTTGCACTTGACATCTCCGCGCAAAATGGCGCGAAAGACTCCCTTGGAAAATCACGAGCAAAGAACTGCTATATTCGTAATGAAAGGCCAAGAAAAATAGTCCTTCAGCCATAAACTATGATTGTAATTGGCGCGAATTGTTTTTTTAGTAATTCATATTTGGCCGGTCCTAAACGTTATTTCAAAATCATAATTTGAGTGGGTCGAAACGTAAATAATCGCGAGTTTCGGTCGAGTTAATAATAAAACATTAACATAACCTATTTACATACTGAGTAAACATAGCTAATCATTGGTCATAGAATATTATAAGGACTTGGGCAATTTATGCAACTTTTTATCGCTAACAAGATAACCTTAATTTATAGCACTAAAAAGATGAGCAGGCGCCTAAGAGGCGCACACTTTAAAAAAACAATTTATTTTATAAAATATATAATTCATCCGTTATGCGGATTTCGGCTTAATTGTATTCGCTGTATAAATGTTACAATAATCCTACTAATATTATAAATGCGAAAGTTTGTCAGGATGTATGTCTGGATGTTTGTTGCTCTTTCACACAAAAACCGCTGAACGGAATTTGATGAAACTTTACAGTAATATAGCCTATACATCAGAATAACACATAGGCTACATAATGTTATCATCTGACTACGACATGTGAACCTACGGCCATTTATTTGTAAGTATGTATATCAAAATCGGTATTCTTAGACTACGTTCCAGTTATGCAGAAAAGTAGCTCAAATACTCATACTCATACATTTTCTGGTAGGTAATGTAACTTATTTATGATGCTATCTGGAACGCGACTTAGTTGTCAACTACCCGAACAACAAAAGGCATGAATGTTACCATTTGAAATATTTACAGTAGAATAATAATTTTTAAAAATATAGTTAATTAATTTATTTAAAAATATTTTACTCGCATTTCGATGGCACATTACTACACGAGCGAAGCCGGGTCAAACAGCTAGTTATTATATAATATTATTATTATATAAATAATCATACTATAATGGTAGGCAAGACTAATGGTGGCAATTCCTCAGTCTGCCGGGGCAGGGAATTCAAATTCAATTCAAAATTCTTTATTGTCAAGATTGTTTACATTGGTATAAAGAGGTGATGTACATTACTAAAATTTTAAACAATCTGCCCACAATAGGCATACAATAATTCTATATTATAAATATAATTAACATTTCGTCATACAAATACATTATTAATAAAAAATAAACAAACTTTGAACAATAAGTACTATCATTATTATTATTACAAAAATTTTAAAAAAATCATTTATATACTTATTTATCTAAATTAAATACTATTTTATAAATAATGTCCATAATCAATTAAAAGTATCCACCGTTCGTGCCGATAAACCCAGTAAAGTGTATCCACACTTATAGTTTATTTTTTATTAGATTTACTTTTTATTTATTATTTTTTTATATCTCTGAATAAATCTTCAGACTGTATCTCAGTCCTTAGTTGAATTCAATGACAGTACACTTGACATGAGATTTTGCCCAAATCCTTTCATCATTACTTAATTAACGAACCATAATGTATTCAAATAAAACCAATCCACGTGGAAGCCTGCAAAACCTACCTATTTAGATTTAATCGAATGGTCACGGGAGTGCGGTTTGTGAATAAACACTCCAGATGTTATATTTCCAGTTTCACCTTATATTTTTCATCCGAGATGAAATTAGTGGTCGGCGAAATGAGATGAGATGACTTATCTCATGATGATGAACTCGTAGGTACCGGGTTCGATTCCTGGTCGGGAGACACAATAATATTTATTAATGTAAATAAATACATTTAACTAATATTAAATTTATTTGTGATATTTCTCGAGTTTGGTACGCTGGAGACATCGACGAGCTTGCCACTTGTCATGATTGGCTTATGTAAAGTTGGCTAAATGTGAATCCGCTTATTTATAAGCGTGGTTTCTGACCGAACGGTATGAATAAAATATTAAATACGGGAGCAAATAATAAGTCTAAATCGGTATAAATAAACCTGTATATTTGTGTCTCTATCTTATTTTAGTAATATGAGCGAATAAGAAAATATGTCGCATAATATTAAAGGCATTATGGTTTAGCGCATGCCTTTGATCAGTGAAGCAAGTCAACAGAGTATATTTTTGAGCTTCAGATTCCGTTTGATGTAACCAATAAGAGGCATTTCTTGCGGTTTATATACAGGATGTGGCATAAATAGTGGTCCAACGTTAAGGCGGCTATAGTACATTTACCTATTACGTAAAAAAATCAACCATATTTAACCATAAGTTTGGATTTTTTTTTTTTTAATATTAGTAAAAAATCGAAAAACATTTTTATTAATGTGACTGTAACTTCAACAAATAACAATAGCAGGCATCAATTATAATTAAATGCTTGTATAATGTTTATTAGTTTAAGTAACTTGTGTTTCACCTATATTGTTAATATTCTTCTGTAGCGATGTTTCCGTCCTTTGCTTGTTAATTTGTTTAATTTAATTTTATGCTTTTATGTGAAAACCTTTAACAGTTCTTAGGGAATTTACTGTTTAATATCTATATACAATAGTCAACTGTTAGTTTTCCAAAATGAAAAAAAAAATAATAATAATATTTAAGTCTGTTTTTTGTGTTGTACGGGTAAATATTAGCACCACCACATTCAATTTCGTTGTTTAATGTAAACTCCAAAGAATAATAAATATATATAAAAAAAAACTGAAATTTAAATCCTTAAAGAAAAGAAAAAAGTAAAAAGTAAAGTATCATCACGACCGTTTCCCTTTCGGGGTGGTCAGAAACCACGCTTATAAATAAGCGGATTCACATTTAGCCAACTTTACTATAGGCCAATCATGACAAGTGGCAAGCTCGTCGATGTCTCCAGCGTACCAAACTCGAGAAATATCACAAAAAAATTAAATATTAATTTTATTTATTTATTTAAAATAATGAATATTATTGTGTCCCATCCAGATCTAAATCCACGGACTTAACCGCTGGACCACGGAAGCAGTTTAAAATAATTATACTTTTTTTTTTTTTTTAGTTTTTATATATTTTTTTACGTAGTCGGGTTTATTTGTTTTTATTGTTCTACTAAAAAAAAATAACAACACATAGTACAATAAAATAATACGAAGTCACATTAGGAGTTGATCGAGTAAGAAAAAACTGACTACTACTATTTTCGGATTATATCAAATAGTATTTTTTGTCGTGTGAGCACGCCCTAAGCTATTCCGTATTGTACGCGTGCCCACTTACGGCAGTCGGTCTGTCATCCATCATTTTCATATCGTACGATATGAGATATTTTTGTAGACAAAAAGTTGGAACGAATGCGATCTCAAGTGTTGGGCCGTCCATTAGCTTTTTCTATAGGCACGTTCCAACCTTTTAGGTATCATTTAGATGTTAGAGACAAAGCAATAGCGTTAATTGTCGCGCGACATTAATAATTGTAGTGTATGAAGCTATTCATACTTGTCGGAAACCGATTTTGTGTCGGCGCCGACAAGAAATGTCGGATGTTTTGCCAGCCTTCTACGCCCGGAAAACAATCGTGTCGGATCTCGCTCGCCTATGAGTACGAATGTCGCTATTCACATTTGTCAGTTGTCGGAGCCGATAACCCTCTCCCCGCTACCCCTTGTTCTGTTCATGCCGTGCGTGCGCCTCGCTGCGATTGCGCGCGCACACACACATCGCGGCGCGCAAGCAGAGTTGTCGTGTTTTTATTGTAGGTATGTTTGGTGATTTAATTCGTAATAATGGAAACAAATATAAACCCTGAAGAATTGATAACACTAGTTCAGGAAAGAGGTGTCCTTTGGAACGAATATAAAGATAAACAATTAAAAATATCTGCTTGGCGGGAAATTTGCTGTCTACTCATACCCAATATTGTCTTTTCTGGGCTCTCTTTCTTTGTTTTCTTCTTAAATAATAATACATCACAACAAGAACTTCATCGACGTCCATCGTACTTAGTTGCTTTGCGTAGAGTGCAAAAAATTGGTATTAGCTTCAACCGTGGTCGACAACTGATTATTAACCGAAAGTGTGAACAAAGGCGCCGATATCCGATTAATATACGGATCCGACACCCGACAAGTGGGAACGAGCTCTAAGAGATTGTTTTGTTTTGCAGTAATTGTTGGCGCCTTATCAAATTTAAAACAACTTTATGGTTGTCTATTATTTATTGTCTATTAATTTCATATATCGCCATATCCATCCTTTATTCTTTTCATACGCAATAGGGGAAGGGTGTGCCTATCTCGCTCTGAAACCTGCGAGATCTTTCCCAACGCACCTTGGGCATGGGTAGAAAACGTAAATAAATGAACGCGACTCATCTGTCAGAAGCGTCAGAAAGAAATGTGCCAAGGTATTTATTATTATTATTATATATTACAATAATCCTGCCCGCGTCCAGCAGCAACCTGGCGACCCAAAAAAAGCGCAAGACCACCTGCAGTGAATAGAAGTAAGTATGTGTGAGCGCTGGATGCCTTTATACAGTCTACCTTATTTTTCATATTTTATTAAGTTTTGCTCTATTTTTACGCCCGTCCGTAATGTTCACCCTGGAGAGCAGGTTTTTTGTGGGAAAGTGGCGTCGGCGACTGCTTGGCTACTGCTCGGCCCCGCCCTATGGTTCTCATTGCACGCAGCCATCCGTGCCAGCCATCCTTACACTCTTGGCAGAGTGGTCGTGATCGCTATTTGAGTGCTAGTGGCACGCCTAATAAGCTATCGCCACTTCTCTCGGACCGCAGCTTTCCTGGTGCACTCATGTAGGGGATGATCCATTACAGTCTTTACCTGGTCAGTTCATCTCATCGGAGACCTACCACGCATCCTCTTGCCATCGAATTTCCCCTGTGTCACACGTGTTCGAAGATAGTGGGAGTGCGTAATTGTACAATCAATGAAAGGCGTTGTCTGATCCCCAGTTCCTCCAGTATGGATTTGATGGTTCGAAATTCCGTCCATGATATACCCTACATCTGCCAACACTACATCCCACAAAAGCTCTAACCAGCCGAATTTGAGTGGCTTTCGTAACGTTTCGGTTCCTCCATATCTTCTTCAGCTTGTCCATTGCAGATCTTGTCACTGCCATTCAACGCTTGATTTCATCGATTAAAGTTAATGAAGCAATAAACGTCATTTGATAAATCAAAGAGTAAATTGAGTTACATAAAAACAGATGCAATTTCGTTTATTTATTGACCATTTCATACATTTGGTACGCTCGGTTTCGTCAGATTACAAATTAACTATTTTACTAATCATATCATCACAGCCCCTAGGACACAGTCCCAGAACTCCACTATTGGAGATAGGCCTTCCAGATAATTCTGGAGAATTTGGCCTACACTCGCCACGCTGGCCAGACGGGTTAGCGAGGACTAATCATATATTATATATCAATAAACAATCAGATCAAGAAAAATAAGAAAATTTCCAAACCATTGTATTGTTTGAGTCTTGGGGATCAGAACACGACTGGTAATAATCTTATGTTCTTTAATTTTTTTTAATAAATATCACTCGTGGTCTAGTGGTAACAAACGTTGCCGTGAACTCGGGAGGTCGTGGGATCGATTCCCATCGGGGGCAAGTTGTACATTGTATAATTTGTCTCGGTCTGGGTGTTTATATGTATAATATGTATATATTTACAAAAAAAAAAGTATAATATGTAGTTTATCAACCATCTAGTTTCCGTAACACAAGCCTCGTAGCTTACCACGGAAATTAGATGGCGCTGTGTGACCTGTCTGGAAATATTATTTTTATTATTATGTGGATTGTCTCGTAGTTCGGAACTGAGCCCGAACATCAAATTCAACTGCAATACCTTTTTAGGGATTACGAGCGAGAATTACCCATGTCCCTTTGTCTCTCCTTTTTGTCATTAATGCGATAAAATGTATTGTAGAGAATTTCACGGAAGCGTTCCTCAATGGAAATTTCATTGGATTTATGATAATACCTTGTCTTCTCCACTTATGCAGTAATAATATTTTGTTTTGTGTTTAAATTATTGTACCCAAGAAATATGAAGTATTTCCGGATTGTATATCTTAATATAAAAACAAAGTCAGGTTTGTTAGAACACTTATAACTAAGAACTAAGAACGGCTGGACTGATTTACATGGTTTTTGATTTGTTGGATTTGTCTCAGTCCCGAATAGCAGAATAACTATTAATAACATTGGAAAATTGACGAAAAAAAAGACATTTTCTCCGTACAAAATGTTCGTGGGTTCGTGCCTGTGAAACAATGTTGGTTATCAAATATTTAAGCGTGCGTTCAGAAATTTATATTTAGCTTATTTATATATGACACGTAACTAAATTAATTAATAAAAAAAAAACAACGGAGTTCTTCGCGCCATTTTGCGTGAACATGTCAAGTGCAACTTTTTGTTTTGTAAATTAATTTACTGTGGATATTATTGGTCAAAAGTGTGCTACAATGTGAATAATTATGGAAATCGATAAATTGGACTTTAAATATGGGGCACAAGTTGCAGTTTATTTTTTGCGGTTTTCCCGCGCTGTCAACTCCCATAATTTACCCGACGTGTTTGAGCTATGGTGCCGCGAGTTACTTCTGATTCATCAAATTCTGCAGCATTTGGAATTTGATGATGACCTCATTAACTCATGAAAAGAAAGATATATTACGTCAGACTTGGCTGTATGGGCTAGACCCTTTGCCTTCCCTATCACCTCATTCATCATCCATCTGGAGAAGAGAACAAAAAAAAAAACAACTGTCAAATCGATTGGTCTCACTTTTACGTCGCGAAACTGTTTGTGAATTGTTTTGAAAATTGTTCTGTGTGAGTATTATTAATAATGACATTCATTGACTGTCAGGCGGTACTAAGGTTGTTAGATCAATACAATAATACATATATACGTGTTACGTCGAATGCTCTTACCTTAGTCTAATATTTAACATTTTTGTCACTTTCGATATATGGTTTTTAAGAAAAATAAAATAAAAATACTTTATTGAGAAAAACATTTTTACACAACTTATTTTAAAATACAATTGATAGTAACTTAAGCAAAAAATATAAATAAAAATATTTACAAATAAAAATTGACATTTGTTTTGAACCTTATCTCCCGAAAAAGTAGTCTGTGTATCAGGAGATATGTACTTACAGTTGAACCTTATTATACTAGCATTATTTTGAATCTAACCTACCCATCACCAAGCATTATTATTTTTGCATATTGCATAATGAAAAATAAATAAATAATATAATATATATATAATAAAATAAAAATATTAATAATACAATAATTATCGTTTTCATATTGTGTGTAACGCGTGAGTGTTGTGTATCGGTGTAAGTTTCAATGTGTGTGTATATGTGCGTTAATGTGTATGTGTAATTACGTTAGTGTGTATGTTTTATTATTTTATGATACAGTTTTTAGCAGTTCCTCAGTGTTGTCATAATCCAATCCCAAGAGCCACTCATCAATAATTTTAATTATGTTATGTCCAACGAGGTCAAATATAAAATAGAGCGGGCATTGGTGCTATGTTTGTTACATTATGTTTATTACGTCCACTAACAAACTTTTAAACATAACAGTTTAAAAGAAATTACATGTCTATTGAGAAATATATGGAGCCAATGTCAACCTTATTACTAGTTTATTTAAGTTCATAATTGTATGCGTAAATAATAGCGCCATCTACAGAGTAGAGGAACATTTTCCTAATGTGGACCATAATTGGAGCTAATGCCAACCTTATGATTAGTTCATTTAAAGCTACAGATAGACAGTGGGGTCGTCCAGGCCCGGATGCCTAATGGGCCTGGGATGGGGATGGGGACAGTCCTCCGTTTTCCCCGGCAGGATCTCAGCGGGTAACCACCCGCCGGTAATTCATGCACGTTTAGTGCTGGGCGCCGTTACTAGTATAACAGCGCCCGTGTGGCTCACGAACCCAGGGGCGCTAAGTTCGACTGCTTCAGCTCTCCTCCAGGAGTACTTCTCTAGGAAGTGGTCTCCCGTTGGGGGGCCGTGCGCAAGACGGAGCGATATTCTGGAGATGCTTGAAGTGTCCGTTATCGGCCCGAGAGAACACACCTCTAGTCAGGCCAACGCCAAACTCCTCAATAGTAGGCATTTCCAAATCTCGAGCTATGACGGAATTTTTAAAGCTATAATTATGTACATCTATAATAGCGCCATCTATTAACGAGTAGCGGCATTTTTCTCTAATTACTTTGTATTTATTGAAAGTTAAATTCTAGAATGATCCGTGTATTTAAATTAATAATTTCAAACAAATTCGTGTAACGATACGACCACTCCCTGAAGGGCCAATGCCCGCGAGGTGGTCGCATGCCTGAATCACTATGGGGACGCATAAGGAGACCTCAAGTCGCCTACGGACTAAATTCCTATAACCTTCTCTCTTTCATTGTTGGCCTTTACAGCTAAGTCTGAGTCATGGCTACGAGTGAAGGCACGTTCGTTCGTTGTCGAAGAACGTATTTTATGCTTGTGTAGCAAGTAGGTCGGCAATTTTTGGAATTTTGTTTTGCAATCTTAAGCAGGATTTTCTGTAAAGTCTAGAATAGTCAAAACGTATCTAATATTAAATCTGCATTGTCTTTTCTGCAATTCAAATGCAAATGGTCTGCAATCATTCAGTTGTCAGCTTTGTTTCTATTTTTCTGAGCTTTCCTTCTGTGACATCTGTTGAATTAAAATTCTTTACCCTAACAAAAAGCTGGGCATACACGAACGGGTAAAGAAATTACATGTCTAGTGAGAAATATATCGAGCCAATGTCAACCTTATGATTAGTATATTTAAGATCACAATTGTTTCTTTTTAAAAGAATGGCCTACTCGCATTACTACAACAGCTCCCTATAAAGTATATAAGTAATTATTGTATGTAGTATGTGTATTTATGTGTGTATTTGTATGTATATATATTGTATATAGTACTGTTATGTGTTGCACCTCACTTACACTCTTAACTTTCTATATTGTCCGAAAGGTTGGCTGTCAGAGAATGTCTAGCGGAATTAAGCCCGCCCCTTGAACTTGCAATAAAAAAAATAAAAAAAAATCTTGGCTGACTCTACAAATGAAAGTTTATATATTTTATTTTATCATAACAATATTCAAGATGTTGTTTTTCATGGTGAGTAGATTCAGACATCTGACGCTGACCATAAAAATAAAGGCAAAATAGTGCATTATATTTTAATGATATTATTGGTGAATGACAGGTTTGAATGAACAACAGGAATGTAAATTCAATTTTTTTTAAGGTTTTAAGATGCCAGGTTTTTTTTTTATATGTGACCTTGTGCTCACCTCATGGTACTCGTAGGTGGCGCGTAATGACCATGAATGTTAGCAACTGGAATCAGATACTGACATCAGTCCCTAACACTATGTTAGATATTGGGTTATAATGATGTTTAAAAACATTGATATAACCTAACTGTCATTGCCATTGGTTGTTTATAAAGCCAATACTTTAGTTTATTCATATATTTAAATAAGAATAATTCGATTACTAATTAACACAATTATAAAATTGACAAATTCCGAATTATTTTATGTATCGATTATTTATTTAAATCAATTATTTTTCTGGCAATACAATCAACGTCCTCTGTGACCAAACCGTCAATCCCTATTGGCTAATATACAAAGATCTGACTGGTAAACAACCAATAGGCTTGAAATATGGTGAACGGTTATCACGTGACCTGAAACATGTCATGAAAAAGTACGGCGCCAATTACTGGCTATAAATAGCCTGTCATTTGGATCGCTCGCTCTCTTTTGGCGGCGCCTCGAAACAAGTAACATCGCTGGTGTGTGTTGCTTCGTACTAACAGCTAAGTACTTTAGTTAAATTATTAGAACGTGTTTTACTGATGTTAAGGGAATAGTGAATAAGAATTAGTTTTATAATTGGTACATACTAAAACAACCTTAACCTGATATCTAACTATGGTCAATAATTGTATTGTAATAATTGTTAATGGTAACTAAGGAGTATTAAATGTACTACTCTTGGCTAAACTATTATAAATATTATCTTTATAGTATAATTGTGGTATAGTACTTTAGTGTTAGAATATTAGAGGTTATCATTACTGAATAATTATTATGTAAGCGGTTAGTGCTAGATAGTTATGCTTTGATGATGTTAATAGTTGATATAAGGTAGCTAAAGGTTATGAATCATGGCATACTTGATCTAAACTATTATAAAGGTTATCTTAATAGAATAATTGTTATGAGATGATGTTAGTGTTGACGTAAAGGTCATTATGTCTATAATAATTGTAATGTAATGCTGTTAATATTTGGTTATACGTAACTGAAGTATATTTATCGTAATATACTTAATATAATGATGACCTTTATTTGGTTAACAATCTTCAACTATATTCATACTCTCAGTTTTGTATATTTAGTTATAAGTAATCATAACTAATGTCATGATGAAACTACATGTTAAAAGATAATAAGCCTGAAGAAGTTCTTACCACTTCTTCTCCTTCAGGGAAAATAATCTTGAAGTGGATTAAAATATCAATTGGAAATAATACAACGCCTTTTATTTGCAGTTATCGTTAGTGTCCTTATTAGGTAGTTAGATCTTAAATAGATATCACACTACTATGACTTTCTGTTAGGTATCTAGCATGGGACTTAGCACTAGTTTAGCATCCTGACCAATGCTAATGCAACTTAGTTTTATATCTATCTCTCTCTAGTCCAAATATCTATCACCCGCTTGACTGGGCATGACGGCAATTCGAGATTGCTCCCGAAACGTGTGGATACACTTTGGTGGGTTTATCGGCACGAATAATGAATGCTTCCTCGCCCTGGCAGACTGGGCAAAATACTACCATCAGTCCGCCTACCAGCTATTTGTTGTTTTCGTTAAAAGTATGTGCCATTTGCAATGGTGTCAAATGCCAATTTTTACTTTCAAGGAAAACTAATATTGTAAGCTTGCCATGGTAAATAAAAATAACACCGCTTGAAACAAGACGTACTAGAATTTAAATTACACTCTTAGCAATTAATAGAAGTAAGAAGTAGCTGATACATCGTATAGCGTTTCAGTTTGAATTGTCAGTGCCTGTTTTATTGCAGAAAGAATGATTAAAATAATCTATGATTAACAATTTAATATTGCCACATGATTGGTACCTTGAGACTTTATTTCCGCTAATGACGTGTCTATTAATGATTGTTTGATTGTACGTGTTGTTTAATTAATCAGTTGAATACTGTAGCCGTCACCCGTGACAGTTTGAAACTAATGTGAAATGTATTTTTAAAACTGATAAATTTTATATTACGAGTTATTGGTAAATACATATTTAACTATTTAATACTTATGATTCAAAAACCACAACCGTATTGTTCGGGCTCTGCAACAAAGTATACCTTAAGCCGGTCGTCTATAGCTGGCCTAAATGTCACTGCGGATATTACACACTGCAGCTGTTGGAAAAATTGACCGCATAAATAAATTCTAAATTCACGATGAACCCTTGTGTGTGTGTCCCCCGAGATATGCGATTTGTGACAATTTGTTGTAAAATATTAAGCCAACTTGTCCCATCATGAAGAGGATCATAAATGAGAAACTGCTCAGTTCATACAAATATTTTTACTATAATACCTTTGGAATATTGGGCATGATATCTGAGCATGGTAGAGAACCCTACAGCCATTTATAGGTATTTTTTGCCGACCAATTTATTACACTGGCAATACCGAGATATATGTTCTGGAAACAGTGGAGGTCTAGGAAGGTGTGTTC
Organism: Tinea semifulvella; assembly: GCA_910589645.1. NCBI lineage: Eukaryota > Metazoa > Arthropoda > Insecta > Lepidoptera > Tineidae > Tinea > Tinea semifulvella. The sequence continues at coordinate 7,925,113 of OU342604.1, forward strand.
TAGGGGCTGTAATGATGTGACGTCACTTTTTTGTTTTAAATCAAATGGCCGCAATGAATCATTGCTTTTCTCAAAGACAAACATATTTTTTATACGTCTGAAACAGAGAGAAAGATTTATGGAGAATGGAAAACATAATAACATTGCACGGAGAAGAAAAATGGACATTATTTTATGAGATTTCTGTCACCGCCGAGAAAGTGTTCAAGTAGTTCGAAAATGTATCCATAGTCTAAAGGTTACGTCCGTAGATATAACTTTAGAGTTACCAGTTTCAAATCCAATAGTATACTACTCGTAACTATTTAAGCGTAAACGTCATGTGGTGGTGACTCGGTTGTAAACGTCATGTGGTGGTGACTCGGTTGTAAACGTCATGTGGTGGTGACTCGGTTGTAAACGTCATGTGGTGGTGACTCGGTTGTAAACGTCATGTGGTGGTGACTCGGTTGTAAACGTCATGTGGTGGTGACTCGGTTGTAAACGTCATGTGGTGGTGACTCGGTTGTAAACGTCATGTGGTGGTGACTCGGTTGTAAACGTCATGTGGTGGTGACTCGGTTGTAAACGTCATGTGGTGGTGACTCGGTTGTAAACGTCATGTGGTGGTGACTCGGTTGTAAACGTCATGTGGTGGTGACTCGGTTGTAAACGTCATGTGGTGGTGACTCGGTTGTAAACGTCATGTGGTGGTGACTCGGTTGTAAACGTCATGTGGTGGTGACTCGGTTGTAAACGTCATGTGGTGGTGACTCGGTTGTAAAACGCTTTCCATAATATCTTAAAAAGGTCCTTTCGAACTGGCATGTTTCATTCATTCATTACAGCCCCTAGAACACAGCGTCCTAGACCTCCACTGCTGGAGATGGGCCTTCCAAAACATATATCTGGTATGGTAGTACTGATTCCACAAGTTGGTATTAGTGAAACCGGGACCGACGGCTTAACGTGCTCTCCGAGGCACGGGAACGGTGGTTTGTAAAACATTCCGGGTGGGTTTAAACCGACTATTGTAGGATTTAAGGAACGCGTTCTTACAACCGAGCCACCACCGCACAACTGGCATGTAACAATGAGAAATACACTACTTGTCATAGATTTACAACACCACCTTTCCCGTGCCTCAGAAAGAGACAGGTTTGAATGAACAACAGGAATGTAAATTTAAATTCAAATTTATTTCAAGGTTTTAAGATGACAGTTTTTTTTTTAAATACTAGTACGTCATGCGGGCAAACGGGCGCCACTCGCCAGAATGTGTCGCGTCCACGACGACAGACTTGCCTCGGTCGACATGTTCACACAAAGCTGCAGCAGTTACAAAACCAATATCACTAAGGTACTTATTGATGATCAGCAAGATTGTTGATTGAATGGTTTATTGCACAAATAAACCATCGTCATGATCGTAGAACAATGTCGGATTTAAAAAAATACCCATAATATTGCATTATTTCGATAGCAAATAATAGAAATTATTATAACTTGGTTAAAAAATCTGATTTTATATATATATATATATATAATAATAATAATAATAAAAATCGTTTATTTACTTAAAAAACTAGTACATTTTTTAGGAATTGGCCACTGGTGCCCAAACAAAGTTAATCTGAATCTCAGGCACCAGTTCCATTACACAAATAAGTATAATATACAATACAACACATATAGAATTTTAGCTTTTTTTTTGTTTTTTCCACTTAGTTTATAGATCTTCTTACTTTTTACTATTCGCAATTATAAATTGAATTTTGTACCCACTATTTTAATATTTGTAACAATTCTTCTGTTGCTTCGTAGTTTAATTTATTTAACCAAGAACTTAAAATAATTTTACATTTATTATAGTTCAGGAAATTTACATTAATAGCGTTATTATATATAGATTATATATATTATATATATAATATATATTTATTATATATAATATATATAGAGCGGATCCGACTACTTCCACTAATATTGTTGCCCGTGATCTGGGACTTTAGGTAGGGTGTTTCATAGAGAAATAAGTCAGAACTGATGGGTACTCCACGCCCTGAACGGATCTAGCACGACTTTTCCTGTAACCCTGTATATCTACGTATATATAATTATTATTTATGTATAAATTTATATATAGTTTTAAAATATAACTCATAATTTCTATTTTAATATGTGTACACCTATTTTTCATTTAAGTGTTTAAAGTTGTCCCAATGGTTGGCATGATAGAATGTCTCGCGACATTAAAGCCCGCCTTTGTCTTTGTACATTAAAGAGTTAAATAAATAAATAAAAAGAGGATCTCAACCACACAATTTTTATTTTATTTTTATTTTTTTGTACATTTTGTTTCTTTTTTTATTTTGTAATAAAAAGTAATAATATATTTAAAAGGGTGTCTGGGCGTTGACTGCCGACGGACAGACCTATACATATAGGCTTAGTTCAGCTATATAATGCATAATGAAATATGTTATTGTTTTCATATCTTGTAACTTTACTGAATAAAGATATTATTATTATTATTATTACAGGCGCTAGATCTAGCAAGATCGTTGTTATTGCGTATCCTAGTAAATTGCTTATTGTGGTTGTGACGTCATACATGACTAATATTCCTTGCAATTTTAGTTGCCCGCCTGAGCGTGTGACCTTTAAGAGAAGCGTGACTTCTGACTGCAGGGGATTACGATAGTATTGATACTTTAGTTTTAGTTAAGTTTGAAAATGCGATGAGAATATGAAAATACAGTATTTGCATCAGCAAAGGAAACTTAGTTACTCAATTTAAATTAGTTATTTTAAGTTATAAAAAAAATATTTACAAAATATAAAATAAAATTAATATTAATACTAAGGATAGGGATATAAGTCCATTCCGCGTGGAATGGTGGCAATAACGCTGGCTGCATTTCCCCGCTGAATTGCAATACTGTCATCGTCACCGGAGGAGACGACAAGACGCGGTGTTATGTCTTTTAAAAACTTATTTGCGCTTGGACTCCATGGGCCCAGAGTTTCTACAGCAAACGGCACAAATATATAATCTTTTAATATACTTACATACTTGCGCTGCTTGCTGGACTCCGCATATTCCGCCGCGGCTCCCGCTTTATGCGCTGTCCCCCTGAGATGCAACGCGGCGAGGGAATTTAAGCACGTGGCGTCCCACACCAGAGCACGTCCCCGTTCCCAGGGGACCAACGTCATACCTTTGGGTCTCTTGCCATCATCTCTGATAACTCCAAGAGGCTCTAGAAGAGTTGGAACCTTGATGGTGGCTAGAGCCCTTTTAATAGTATCGTTAAGGGAGCCGTGGCGGGAAAATCTGCCCGTACTTTTGGAATAGGAGAGCCCATGAACTCCAAAACAGTCGACCTCCTTTCCACACGGACATCTATGTAGGACACTGATTTTTTAAACTAACTGATGCTTCATGCTTAATGCTAGTGTGTCTTGAAGGTCGTTGTTAGTGTTCAGGTTCTCAGGGTGTGGCGTGTCCGGTGGTCGTCCCTTATATAGAATGTTTTACAAATTCAAGGTAGCTCAGCAACCTATGGATAAAACTATGTCGTGGCGCGAGTTACGTGGACAGTATCTGGGTACAGGGTTTGCGATAGTGTTCAAATTGGATACATAGACTAACCATGCTAATCGGTGCAATCAACAAACAAGAAAGGAAACTGGTAAAAGAACTCACCTGATGTCCTCGGCACCAGCATTTATAAATTTTTCTATCACACATTTTACAGGTTTTGCAAATGCGCAATTATCCGCATTCTGTCTGCTGGGACGGGGAAGTAGCCATATTGTTTTAAATTTAAATAATAATAATAAACTTTATTTTAGAATAAATTTGTTATGTGTTAGTAACAATGTTTAAAGAATGTTATAAAATCTATAGTTAGTAAAAAAAAAAAAAATTTTTTTTCTGGAGCCATATATATAAATAGTAAATGTTATTTAACATAATATTTTTATATAATATAATAAAGATAAATATATTTTTATAAATGGGTAAAGGATGTGTTTCCGTATTTTCTGGTCCACTTCATTAGACGGTATAAATCTGACCAATCAATAAAATAGGTTCTTAATTGTGGATGCGAACCCTACGTCGGAGCAAATAAAGCAGCCAGTACATAAATTGCAATGGTTTCCTCAGCCATTTATCAAGAAAGTCGTTATTGAAACCAGCGGCGATAATCCGACACCAACCGGCCGCGTGCTGGCGCGTGCCGATCTTTCTTAAGCGACAGTAGCATATACATTTAGAAATAAATTATAAATAATATAATTAATTCTAATAATACTCTTTTAACATACTATGTAATTAAAACTATGTACTTTATATCTAAATCATAAATTTAATGTTTATTTATTTTAAAAATATTAATTGAAATGTCAAAATAAAATAAAATAAATAAAATTATGTCAAAAAATATATATTTTTTCTTTTTTCTGATTTAATTAAGAACTCCTTGTCGGTTAAATCTCTCCTCCTTTTCTAGCTATTTCTTCCTACCCCCGTCTGTCCAGTGTTGTCCTGCTTCTTATCTTTGCTTATGTGTGTCATTTCCATCTTAATTCTTGTGAGTGTTGTAACGCGTCTTTAGTTTTGTTATATATATATGTCTATAGTTGCACCTTGAACAAAAAAATAAAATATAAGAATTTAAATACAAAAAATAAATATAAAATAGTACAAAACAATACTGACATAATACCTAAACAACCTTTATTCGCCTGAAGTGCTCGTCGGTTATCGCGCGTCTTATAGACGTAGTAGTAGCATTAAAAAATCTATTACTTAAGTGCAAACTTTAGATTACAACATTAGTCATTACCAAATTTTTTGTTTCATTTGCCATCCTTTTACGATCGCACACATTTAATTTTCATTAGTTGAAATTTTTGCTTAAAGTTGCGGAAATTTATTAATAACTTTAAAACTAAAAGTGATAACACCACAATTTTCTGGTGTAAAATATTTTTTTGCAGGACCCTAAGACTCTAACGATTAAAACAAGACCATTAGCCGACCGGTCCCATGGATAGATTTTTAGCTACAGGTAGTTTTAGTAAAAAAATCACAAAAAAGTCAAATAAAAAATAAAAATAAATTTAAAAAAAAACCTTGAGGCCAAGGTCAATATATTGGGCGGGGGTAGGTTCCCTATATCCCTAGTTTCTACCCTAGGCGTATGTACAGCTCCCTTCCAAACACCCTGTATAATAGTTTTTTTTTAATAAGCGCATCGTAACTATTTTGGTGTCGTCTGTAGTGGAAATCTTTATACGAGAATACAAATTTTAATAGCGTTTTACATTGACAGTTCCGGTATTTAAGGGATTCCACTATATAACGTTGGCGCTTAAGTAACAGAATAGGGCTACTGAGCTTACAAATGTCAACTCTAATATATTTATTTGTGGGAAAATTTACAGCCTTTACAATATTATGTATACAAAAAAAAATATGTCATCTTAAAAGCTTACAAATTTTCACTGTTAGATATAATGAAAAAAAAAAAGAACCAACAAAATCAGTACAATAACAATGAGATATGACATACGTTTTACAACTTAAGAATCATACAACACAATAAAAGTAATTAAGTGTAACAAGTATTAGTAACAATAAGTTCTCAAACAACACTTTACAAATTTTGACAAGAAATATAAATAAAACAATAAGAAATAAAAAAAACTAAAACAAGTCCGTTATGTTATTATGTCCGTTAATGCGGATACTTTTATAAATAGTGTCTCTGTCTATTATTATATTATCCTCTCTAAAAAGCCAAAGTTTTTTTATCGTTACACCTTTGATACTGGCTCTTAAAACAGATTTTCTATGGTTATTGTGTACGAATTGATAGGGAAAATTTACTAGTCGAAATGTAACGCTCTATAATGATGTAGTTCGTGTGAATTTGTGTCTATTGTAATATTGTTATATAAAACATTATTTGTATTATTGTTTACATCCTATATGGCAGTTTCTTATAGTCACGTATCAATAAAATAAAATAAAATACTTTATTGCACAAAATCCTTGAAATAGGAATATTTGTCAATAAAGATTTTAATCTCTTTAAAAAATATAAACTTGTAACAAATTTGTACCTGGAGATTATACCTGACTAATCTACCCAAGATGTGTAAGTGAATATAACAGCAGAAACTGCCACATAATGCGCATTATAGTATATAATAAAATTCCTAGAGAGATACGAGAGTTACCCATAAATCGTTTTACTATTGAGTTAAAGAAAATTCTTATTGACAACTGTTTTTACTCAATAAAATAATTTTTAGCATGCAAATTTTGACATTAACATTGTATTCCAATAAATTGACAAGAACAATATTAAATGTTAACTATATATAAATAAATATTGTAAATAAATATCTATTGAAATAAGCATATAGTATGTATAATATGGGCAGATTGCATTATCATGACATGTACAACTGTAATTAGAATAAGCAATCTTTTTTTTTTTTTTATACTACCTATACAATAAATAATGTTGAATTTGAAAAACCAATTTTTTTTAACAACTAATTTTGGCAAATAAATATATTACAAGATACTCGCACTTACTTGCTATGGATTTTGTCCCTATTGGTCTTGGCCAGAAGGTGGTGCTAGGCTGGCGCAGTATAGGTGAGCCAGGAAAGGATAAAATTCACGTAGATCCGGACCTTTAACCTGAGCGGCAAGGAATTTGTAACAGGACGTAACATGGCTCGGGCCGTCTTCGCCTGATTGCCGGCTTGGCAGGCCATTTCACCTATTGTAAACGTCCTGGTAATGATGCAGCCCAGGTGTTACTTATTATGATTGACGGTTGGTGTCCACTCGATGTTCTGTCGTCGAAGCTTCAGTGGTGGAGGCAGTCGGCATCTAAATTCCATCAATGCAGCAGTTATACCGACATTGATGAACATACGTCACTTATCCAACCACGCAAGGAGAAGATCCAGAATGTCCTGCATTTTATTAGCAGTCTCATATTGGCTTGGAGGAAAGCTAAAGTAGGCAATGCTGTCTGCAAACAGTGCGAGCAAGACGTCCTCTTTCCTGTCCTGCCTTCTTTTCCAGAACTCCAGAGTCAAAGTCAAAATATCTTTATTCACGTAAACCTATTACAGACATTTATGAAACGTCATTAATTTAATTATTTTGAATGATTCTACTACTGCTAGTAGAAGACTTAGCAGCAAAGTGGTCCAATAAGTAAGCTGTTAGCAGAAGACCAGCAGGTTAGCAAATTCCAGTGACCTGTTAATGTTTAATCTGACTGAGAAAGGAATCTGCAAGGAAAACTCAGCTATATCAGATTTACAAAATAAAACATATACAGAACTGCACAACAACGATCAAATAATAACCTAGAGAGGGTTGGAATATGATTAGAGTTTAATTATAAAACACTATATTCATGTGTTTGCATACAATTTGTAGCCAACTCATTAAACTAAACTACGGCCAAATAAATAACCCGACAATATTTGTAAAGGTAAATGAATTTGGAATTAATTTAACTGACCTTTCATTTTATTGTAAAGTCGGCTTCACACTTAGATTTCTTTTTTTTGTACCGTCTTGTCAAACATCATCATCATCAGCCAACTTTCGCTTCCCTTCAAGATGAATGATATCTACTGGTAAACCCTTCGAAGACGCAGGTGATATTCGCTGGCTTGATGCAGATGCTGTGCAAATTGGACCATATATCTTTTACCCCATTATTGTTTGACAATGTCTCACTTCCTTTTTGTCAGCATGTAAAAAACGAGCAGTGATCTCTCCTGGAATCACCACGTCTCCGAAATTTTCAAGAAAGTTCATGGCGGCATGCATTCGTTGAAACGCTTACATTATTTTATTCCTTTTTAGGCAACGTTAATGCTAGTTCGCTGCTTCTTCCCATAATAGCCTATGCATCTGCTATCCCGACGTCACTGAAGAGCTACTGAACAAACTTGAATGTCTGCTTAATTTATGCATCCGCTATGTATACGGCTTGCTTAAATATGATCACATCTCTCATTTTCGTAATCAGTTAAATGGCTCAATATCCACTTTCGAAGATCTACCCATCTCCTCATGTCTCTATATCGTGTATTCTGAACAACCCTCATGAGCCTGCATAACTTAAATCCCGTTTTGAATACATGCGTGATACTCACAACCTTCCACTTTGTTCTTCACATAACAACCAATTTAAAATCCCTTCCCACTCCTCTAGCAGATATTCAGATTCGTGTCTGCAGCCCGCCAGTGGAACAAGCTACTATTCGGTATTAGACATGCGCTAACTGTCCACGTTTTTAATTTACAAAATAAAACATATACAGAACTGCACCACAACGATCAATTAATAACCTTTTAAATTTAGTTATCAGTACCTATGAGAATACAATACCTGGTAGTAGCAGTAACCCACCAGGCAAGTCAGAATTAAGGTAGACTACATGCCTATGTGCAACCCGAAAGTCGACAAAACGCAAAAACCTCTGTTAATTTAAGAACAATAATATTTGGCATAATATCTATGTATATATGCGTTTATTAATAAGTATATGTGTAATTTATGTATCACTGTAAGTATCTATTAGTATATAGTGTGTGTAACTTGATATCGACACTACCATTATTCTCACACTTTCTCAAAGGTTAGATGTTAGTAAATGCCTTGTAGGCATTAATTTTCGCCTGTGTATACTTTTTTTGTGCATTAAAAAATGTAATAATAATCAGCCTATGTCCCCCCACTGCTGGATATAGGCCTCCCCCAAGGCTCGCCACTTCACACGATCTTTTGCCAACCTCATCCATCCTACACGTTCTATACACTTGCACGGGCATCTATGGGTATATACACCATCATTATTGAAATCATTATTTAACTCTGTGTCTTCTAGTACGTGGTTTCCACTCCAGAACCCGTGTACCTTATCGTTCATGTGTTCCGCCCATTGACACTTCTGCTTGCTTATTTTAAAAGCTATGTCGGTAACTTATATCTTTTACGTATGTCGACAATTTCGGTTTCAGGAAATATCTGTACATATATTTTTTTTATTTTTTTTTTATTTAAAAACTTTATTGTTATACAAACAAAAGGCGGACATAATGCCTATAGCCACTCTCTTCCAATCAACCTTCGGGACAATGAAAACTTAAGAGGTAAGGTTAGCAAATAAACAACAAATATGAAAAGAAAAATAAAAATACAATATTTACTTACAACTAGGTACAATATAAAATTACATATATAAATGGGTATACACATTACATAAACAAAGTACATATACATACATATATAAACTACATATACAACATACATACAAATACTGCACTACATTACAACATCTTTAAAGAAAACAGACAAAAAACATACTGGGTTTTTAAAATAGGACAGCCGCCCTATGTACACTTGTTAACGAAACTTGTTCTCAAAATAGTCCCGTAATATTTAACATGTTTGTTAGCTTTTTGCATTATAATAATGATGAATTGTTTTGTATTTTATTAATTTTAAATAATTATATTATTATTTTAAAATACTTAGGTAAGTCTTGCTTCAAGCGGTGTTATATTTATATAATTATCACAATGGCAAGCTTACAATATTAGTTCTCCTTGAAAGTAAAAAAATGGCATTTGACATCATTGCAAATGGCACATACTTTCAACAAGAACAACAAATAGTTGGTAATTTGCCCAGTCTGCTGAGGTGGGGGAAGTACCGTTCTTGTTGATAAACCCAGTAAAGAGTATTCACACGTTTCAGGATCAGGCTCGAATTGCCGTCATGCCCAGTCAAGTCGGCAACTATAACTAGCAAATATAATATTGGTCTGTAAATTGTTACATAAAACTAAACACAACTTAAAAAGTGCAGAACCAACAATATATATATAATAAATAAATAATAATAAATAAATATTTCCAGCTTGTGTTACGGAAACTAGATGGTTGATAAACTACATATTATACTTTTGTTTACATATAAACACCCAGACCGAGACAAATTATACAATGTACAACTTGCCCCCGGTGGGAATCGAATCCACGACCTCCCGAGTTCACGGCAACGTTTGTTACCACTAGACCACGAATGCGGTCGGTCATTTATGTACGTAATAATGTACACTATAGTATAAAACATTTCGATATACAGAAATTGTAAACAAACTACAGTTCGTGCTATTAGCTTTAACCACTCAATAGAACCCCACAAACCCTAAGAGAGTTCCAAAATCGGACGCTGCATAATTCATCAATTTATAAAAGTGACAGCCCGTAAAATGCGTTAGTCGTAGGGTTATGCCCTCTTGCTCCTAAATCCGAGAGCTTCAATATTAATAATACTAGCTATTTGCCCCGCCGTTGCCCGTGTAATATAGGCAAAGACGCATTTTTTTTTATTTATTTATTCTGTAGGCATAGGACAATAAATATATTGTATTTTGGGCTTTTACGTGTAAAAACAAATTAATACAATGTAAAGCCCATTTTATGGGAAATAGCCTACATTTGGAGCAGCACATTACAACCCAAATAAATATTATACTAATAAATGGTGGATAGTTTACGTCACTCTATGATCTGCGTTAAATATTTGTTTTATACCTACTTACTTATAAAATGTAAACTTGGACTCTCTGACTTCAAATAAAGTTATTTTATTTATTTATTATTTATTTATTTATTAAATATTAAAATAATATATAAATATTACAATAATATTTTATTTTATTATTTAATCTATTTGCTTTCATATTTAGGTCCTCCTTCTCCTTGCATCGTGTTTTCTCATTACCAAGGCACATGGCATATTGATGTGCGTCGTGTTACCACGTCACCTATTTCTGACTTTGGTGGTATGAACTAATAACATAGATTTAGGTGGCTGTGAATGTTACCTTGCAAAAAAATACCGTTTCCCTAGATATAGAACAATGCAGAAACTTATAAATAGGAGCAATCAGGTGTAACCCGACAAAAGATATGAATATTCGAAATGATTCAGCGTGAAACCGTATAACGACCTCGAACAACCGCCGACGGTATCCTGTCATTAATCATAAGCTTGTCATGCTGTAAAGAGGCCATCACTTTCCATATATTATGGACTGTGTCAAGAATTTAATTTGGGACGCATTCACGTATGACTTGACGGTCTCAGCAATCTTTAAAGGTGTTATTTGTTGTGAAATTTCCATGAAAATCTTTCTGAATATTGTACGATATTACATACATACATAGATATCTTCACGCCAAATCTCTTGCGGGGTAGGCAGAGACAATCGAGCGCCACTTGTTACGATCACGACATACCACTTTCGCTTCATCGACATTCATCAACCTCTTCATACATGTCATTTTATTACGAAGGCTTTTCAATCCCTTCAGCTAGTGTTTTATTTATTTGATCGTGATATGTGAGTCTCACTCTGCCAGGGCCTCTTTTACCCACAGCTTTCCCATTATATACCTAGTTCGTCAATCCAAGTGTTGCCAGAAACAAGGTTCCTACGGATAATTAATAAACAATAAACAATATACTACGGTGAATATTCGGAAGAACTCTAAAACCCTATCCCTTCCTCTCTATTCCGCAACTGAACAAATTATGCACCCACAAACCACTAGCCACTATCGCTACGCGTACTTATAAATGGCGACTAACATCTGTCGCACGCTGAAGATGCGGAATGCTCTCTCAGCCAGTGTGTTTTCCCATTTTATCTCGCGTAATGCTTGTAAAATAGCAATCGCTTTTCCGCACTTAATGAATACGGGTGATTCTAAGATGATTCCCAACGTATTTCCACTCAATTGTTCCTTCCATCTGTCAAATGCACAGGTTATAAGAATATAAAGATACGGTGTTCATAAGTAGATTTTGGACCGGCGTAGTATCAGTTTAAAATTAGTAACAGAGATGTATATTTTTTTAAATACAATTTTCCCAGTTATTGGAAGTCAAAAGGCCGAGCCCATACAGTTTTTGTCTTTTTTTTATGAATGTACCTTTAGTACGCACTAGTTATGCCCAAAATTCTTTAGTTGCGAGATTGGCAAGGACTTACAATGAACATTTCTCTCACATTGACATATTTTATTAACCTTTAAAATCTTTTAAAACAGAAATAACTAAAAGTCTAATTCGGAGGATTCCATAGTCGCACTCAAATTTAAATATACATTATCATTTACACTCTAATCGACACTGTCACAACTACACACACAACAATACTAATGCCTTAGCACACAAGAGAACAGGTTAGTTTTTTTTTTAATTATTTGTTTCGCAATAGTGACATCCTCATAATTGTTTTCATCTTAGCTTGTAGTATGACAATGTCTCATTACAGCAGCTATAATCCTTGGTGTATTTATTTTATAATTGTGTATGTCTTAGTTTATAATATGACAATGCCTATTTACAGCAGCTATTATTTTAAGATTTTAAGATTAAAATTATGTATAATTGGGTTGTAATGTGCTGCTCCAAATACAAGCCATTTCCCAGAAAATAAGCTTTTCGTTATATTAATTAATTTTTTACATGTAAAAGCGCAGAATACATTATATATATTTTCCTATGACTACTTTAAAATAAATAAACTAAACTAATTTTTTTTTTTTTTTGTATCGTTCATTATAAATATTTTTTATTGTTGATTCGATAATAGGCTATAGTTAAGAATTTTGTAGACTAGGTTTAATTTTCAGCAATGGTGGATCTGTAACTTAATAAATAAATAAACAAATAGGCAAAGAATCGTTGCTACCCAGCCGTTGTCTTCCTACCTCAGTCTAAGCGCAGCCAATGGTAAGTCTTGTTTCAAGCAGTGTTATTTTTATATATTTACAATATTAGTTCTCCTTGATTGGCATTTGACATCATTGCAAATGGCACATATTTTCAACGAGAATAACAAATAGGTGGTAGGCGTAGCAATGGTGGTAATTTGCCTAGTCTGCCAAGGCAGGGAAGTATCCACCGTTCATGCCGATAAACCCAGTAAAGTTAATGTTCACTCTCAACTGTAGTTTCCCAATTTTAAAGGAAACCTTTATATCTGGCAACACTTTAATTGTGTGTCAGTGCCATTAATTTTGGCAGTTGTAAATCTGAAGTCGTTGATGAGAGTTCAACGCTGAACACTGTAGATGTCATTGTAGACGTCCCCTCTGTATTGTGTCGTTTTATGCAAAATTGTAGATCTCCAAGCCCCTACTGTAGCAAGTGTGAAGTGTGCTAGTGTCCTTCCTATTCCTGGTGTTGTGCAAAGTGTGTTCACATCAAAAAAGAAGAAGCGGCGCCGCTGTAGTCTTTGGGATAGGAAGTAAGAGGAGTCTGAACCACCCTGCACGTGAGTCTTTCACCATTCTGTATACCTTCCACTCCCGCGTCCAGGCAACCAACTTAGGATCTGGATGCACCAACACGTTTCAGGCTCGAATTGCCGTCACGCCCAGTCAAGCCGGCATACTGTTGGGGACGGATACCAATCATGAGTGTCTGATTCTAGTTGCTAACATTCATGGACCTTGCGCGCCATTTAACATCGGGTGGGCGCAAGGTCATATGTCGTGCAAGTATATAAGCAAAAAGCCACACTGTCGCCTCCTCCTCCGCCATGCATCTTCTACGCATGGTGGGCAATACAACACATATCACATATCGTGATCAGTTTGAAAAAAAAAAAAAAAAAAAATATTTATTTCAAAACTTTAATGCACAAAGTACAAAAGGCGGACTTAATGCCCGTAGATATTCTCTGACAGCCAAACCTTTGGGACTAATTAGAACAACTGTAGGTGCAAGGAAAGTATAAGTGACACATCAATTAGATATAAATACTTAGATAATAAACTTACTTATATATAATCTACTTATAAATATACTAAATACTAATACAAATATAACAAAAAAAATATAATAGGTGTTATTAATTAAAAAAAAAAAACGAATTCATTTGCAGACATTAATAAAGTATATTTCCTAAAAACCTCATAATTTGTCAATTCTGGATTTGACTCGTGTATTGATTGTGCTAATAGCACAATGTAAAGTTACTCGTAGTAGCACTACTTGTACGTTTGTGTTTGAACTTAACAACAATTCCCATTCACAACACAAGACCGGCCGCATACCAATATTCTCGTTAAAATAGCCAGCCCCTATGGCAGACAGAAGTAATTTCATAATGATAGGGGGAAATCCTCTATGGAATTAACACTGCAATTCTCGCGTGTCCAACTCGGATACGAGTACAGATCTTGTACAAAATCTTTTGTCATTGATATTCCATTAGATTTTTTTGTTGAATAAACATGTGTATTTTTTTATTATTTTTTTTTTTAATTGAAAAAAAAAACAGCTTATTATATTAAACATATAAACAAAGTAGCAATAGTGGAACACAAGCCAAAGAGATTTTTTATTAGACAAAACAATTAAAACAGAAATAAGAGTAAAATATAGTAATTAGATTTAAATTAATAGTGCAATTGAACTGTGACTAGCAAAAGTAAAAGAAAAATAACAATAATAATAAATAAGTGAAAACCAATAGGTTAATGATTATTTACCTAAGACAAAATGAATGAATGAGAGACAGAAGCAAAATAAAATCTTTTTTTTTTTTTTTTGCAAGACATGTTTCCTTGCGACCACCTTATGGTAAGTGGCGCCCAAAGTCCATGAATATTAGCAACTAGAATCAGATACTCATAACTAACATTGGTCCCGAACACTAAGCCGGTTTGGCTGGGCATGACGGCATTTCAGTCTAATCCAGAAACTTATGGATATTCTTTATTGGGTTTATTGGCACGAACGGTGGTTACTTTCCCACCCCGGTGGGCAAACTACCACCATCAGTCCACCTACCTATTTGCTGTTCATGTGCCATTTGCAATGATATCAAATGCAAATTTTTACTTTAAGGAGAACTAATATTGTAAGCTTGCCAAGGTGATATTTATATAAAATTAACACCGCTTGAAACAAGACTTTCATATAAATAAAAAAAATATAAAAGTTCAAACGTTATGGAATGCTCTTCGATTCAATTAGATTTTCAGTTACGGCTAGAATTGGTGTCATTACATATTCACTTTTTCAATAACAATAATAATCTTTGTTGAAGACATAATCCATATAAGTGTTACCAACAATGGAATCTAAAATAATATCTATCTATATATATAAAGATGAATGTCTGTGTGTATGTGTATGTATTTGACACCTCCGTGGTCTAGTGGTAACAAACGTTGCCGTGAACTCGGGAGGTCGTGGGTTCGATTCCCACCGGGGGCAAGTTGTACATTGTATAATTTGTCTCGGTCTGGGTGTTTATATGTATAATATGTATATTTACAAAAAAAAAAAAAAAGTATAATATGTAGTTTATCAACCATCTAGTTTCCGTAACACAAGCCTCGTAGCTTACCACGGAAACTAGATGGCGCTGTGTGACCTGTCTGGAAATATTTATTTTATATTTATTTATGTTCCCTTTCATCAAAACTACTTGACCGATCGGGATGAAACTTTGGGAATATGTTGTGTGAACATTTCTGTGTTCATATCTTAACATAATATTTATTATATATTCATTGTGTATTACTTCAATAAAATCATTAATTTGGTTTAGCTAATAAGTAACACGCTCATTGACTGTCATGCGGTACGAAGTTCGCCGGGTCAGCTAGTAAATAATAAAATAGTTAGGCAAAGCATTTTAATTTCATTTCTAAAAAAGTTTTCTGGACCGTAATGATTATTATAGCCTGTTCTCTTCCTATTTCTCCACTTCATTGCATTATATTTACTTTTTATATTTCTACTTATTAAAGGCTTCCTTTTGTTTGAAGATTCATTTTTTTTATTTTTCAATTGCTTCTCTTTAAATCTTTAAAGTACTTATGGCTTTCAAATATGTAATTATTTCATTATTACCGACTCCGTGGTCTAGTGGTAATAAACGTTGCCGTGATTTCGGGAGGTCGTGGGTTCGATTCCTACCGGGGGCAAGTTGTACATTGTATAATTTGACTCGGTCTGGGTGTTTATATGTATAATATGTATATATTTACAAAAAAAAAGTCTAGCCTCGTAGCTTATCACGGAAATTAGATGGCGCTGTGTGACCTGTCTGGAAATATTTATTTATTTTATTATTTATTATTATTATGAGATTGTCATCAGTTTGATTCATTGTCATCAATTTATTTTGTAAAATATATTACATAGGTATGTAGGAATATATTTCTGTTGCATAAAGTATTCTTGCAATACCTGTACAAGCGGTCCATATGACGACGCTGTGATATTCAATTCGGTTGGATTTTGCGGAATAATTTATCTTCTGACGTGGTTGGAATTAAATAATTGGAAATACAAAACAAGAAAAATAACATCAAAACTATTTATATCTATAAAATGATTGTGTTACATCCCAACTTGTTATTATGAGACAAGATTAAATGGTCATTGGCAAATGTGCGCAGTCTTTATTTTGTCGGGTTACCATGCATGTTCAGTACAACAGCGAAACGGCTGCCGTCCATCCCTTCCTTGTCATTTTCCGTATTTCCCTCTCTTTTTCACCACGACCTGTCAAATCCTCTTCTATTCCAACCGGCTGACTGAAGCCGCGGCCGCGCATTAAAATATTGCTAAATATCATAAATTAACTAAATAATTGTGTCAATCCTGGTATCCTGGTGCTTCCCTGCTGGATCGGTAAGTCTGTGTTTGCTTTGTATAAAACATTTTTGGTCTTTCGCTGTTGTACTGAACATAACCCGACAAAATAAAGACTGCGCACATTTGCCAATGACCATTTAATCTTGTCTCATAATAACAAGTTGGGATGTAACAGATTGTGAATGAGTATGAAAAAAATATATCTTGTCGTTCTTTTTACCCGATTTCGGAATGCAAAGAAGGGTTATGTGTTTATCAGCCTATAAAAAAAGATGTTTATTTTCTCTCTCAAATCTTAACTACATATGTATGTATGATTGTTTCTTTGTGGCACACTGGAAACCAAACGCGTTGGTTGATTTTGATTATTCTCACGTCAATCGATTCGTCTTCATCACACGAGTATCACTGAAGATACGTTGTTAATCAAATTTTATTAAGGCGCCAACCAGACGCCATATAGTAGAAAAAAAAAATGTCGACATACTATAGGTATTTGTTGTGTTTCTTCCTGTTGTGATGATGAATGAGGTGATAGGGAAGGCAAAGGTTCTAGCTCATACAGCCAAGTCTGACATAAATATATCTTTTCTTTTTATGAGTCACACCAAATTCCAGATGTTGCAGAATTTGATGCTTTTCTTGGAGTAACTCGCGGCATTATAGCCCAAACATGTCAGGGAAAATATGGGAGATCACAGCGCGGGCCAACCGCAACAATTAAACTGCAACTTGTGCCCCATATTTATATGTCCAATTTATCGTTTTCTATATTTATTCACATTCTAACACATTATTAAACAAAACAACACCACTTTTGACCAACAATATCCACAGTAAATTAATTTACAAAACAAAAACTTGCGCTTGATATGTCCGCCCAAAAAGGCGCGAAGGACCCCCGAGTATTGTATATCATATTGAGTGAGGTACATTAAGACAAATCTTTTTTCACATTTATAATATTAGTATAAATCATACTTGAATTGACAAAAATGAAAAAGGTGAAAATGAAATGCGTCATCCGTTACAAGAATATTTAATTAAACCTCAAAATGCAGTCTTTCGGGTAAGTAATTCTATAATAAGCCTTACTTATTCCTTATTGCATCGGAGTAAGGGTTATTTTGGCGGGAAAATTTTGTTGTTTAGTCAAATATACATGTATTTAAGGAAGACCCTGAGAGCAACAAAAGTCTTTCGCATTCATTGTTCTCCAGTCATAATTATCAACGAACATCCAAAGGCAAAAGGGTATATGTATAAGATTTAAAAAAAACGATGTAGTTGTTCTATTATGTACTTATAATAAACAAAGTGTCAAAAACTAGAAAAGATACTATTTTTTAAATTTATTTTTATACTAAATCAAAATGTGAACTTCCGCCCACCCGATGGTAAGTGGCGCGCAAGGTCCATGAAAGTTAACAACTGGAATCAGACACTCATGACTGACATCAGTCCCTAACACTATGCCGGCTTGACTAGATGCTTTTTCACACTACACTTGAAGGACTCCAAGTTATAGGAAAGTGGAAACACAGAGGCTGGAAGAGCAATCCACATCTTTATCGTGTGACAGATGTATGAGTCCCTAAATTTATACGTACGCGAAGGGATGGTGACTACGGTATGTGGGTGTTTTGTCGACTTTCGGGTTGCACATAGGCATGTAGTCTACCTTAATTCTGACTTGCCTGGTGGGTTACTGCTGTACCAGGTATTGTATTCTCATAGGTACTGTTAACTAAATTTAAAAGGTTATTAATTGATCGTTGTGGTGCAGTTCTGTATATGTTTTATTTTGTAAATCTGATATAGCTGAGTTTTCCTTGCAGGTTCCTTTCTCAGTCAGATTAAACATTAACAGGTCACTGGAATTTGCTAAGCTGCTGGTCTTCTGCTAACAGCTTACTTATTGGACCACTTTGCTGCTTAGTCTTCTACTAGCAGGAGTAGAATCATTCAAAATAATTAAATTAATGACGTTTCATAAATGCCTGTTTACGTGAATAAAGATATTTTGACTTTATGACTTTTTTTGACTTTTGCATATTATGACTTGTGCGTGTGGTTCGGTTGCGGAATGGAGAGGGAGGGATTAGGTTATAGAGTTCTTCGGAGCATTCACCATAGTATAGCCGGTAGAACACGCTCAAAGAAGCCACATCTCGGCGAAGCTGCAGGGATTCGAGAGTTCCAGATATAGTGGCATTGTCCACAATTCGAACAGCTCGCCTCTGTAGGACATTGAGAGCATCTGTAAGGTACTTTGCGGAACCATGCCAAAGGTGAGAACAGTATTCTACACATGATCTGATCTGTGCTTTGTACAGCAACAGTCTAATTGAAGGCGGAAAAAACCGCTTCTTACAATGGTTTCGAGGGATTTTTAATAAAAATGTATTTGGAAGCTTTTAGTGTTGGACTTCTGTACAATTATCAGGGACACAGCTGTTCGGGGAGACCTCATTAGCTTAATTATGAGAAAAATCTTCTATATTTGCTATATCTTACTCTAGTTATATTGTTTATTATGTCTTGGCTTATTCTTTTTAAGAAAATGAATGGGTTGACGCAAGTACAAAAAACTTCCCTAGTTCTTAATATTTTAACTTAACATTGTGATATTTGTTTTAACTGGTTTGAAAGAACAACCGAAATACAACACAATAAAATAGGATGGGGCAAGAAGCCAAACGGTATGACAATTAAATGGTCTCAGAATTAATTAGTCTATGACAGCGCATTGTCGGTTATGGTGTTCGACGTGCACTTTTCAATTTAATTTTGTTGTTTCGCTGACAATATGGCGACCTGAAAGCTACGGCAGTGTAAAACAAGTAAAGTCATCATCGCAGCCCCTAGACCCCCACTGTTGGAGATGGGCCAATGTATTATTTTGAGGCAAGTTACTAAGAGGTTGCAGTAATAACACATATTTATGGTGGTAGACGAATTAAGTTTGAGAATATCTAAAGTGTATACAAAATCACGCGGTATAGAGTATTTTTTTAGTTTAAAATAAACAGAAGCAATAAATTGTCACACAGATAAGCCGCAGTCGTGACGCGAACAAATAAAAACAAGCTATTAAAATCAACAGTTGCGCGCAACAAATGGGCCCGAATCATTTGCATAGCTTAGCGTTGATTTAAAATTAAAATAAGCTATGTAATCTCCCCCGCACAACATGCTAGGAATGCACGAGGGCCCAAACCCCTATATTAATTTATTAATCGCACCCCAAAATTAGACATTCTGACATTGCAATATTACGGGCGGGTGTTTCAAACGCAGTTTTATCCTAAATTCTTAATAAAAGTATCATCACAAGTTTCCCTTTCGCGGTGGTCAGAAACCACGCTTATAAATAAGCAGATTCACATTTAGCCAACTTTACTATAGGCCAATCATGACAAATCGCAAGCTCGTCGATGTCTCCAGCGTACCAAACTCGAGATATATCACAAATAAATTAAATATTAATTAAATGTATTTATTTACATGAATAAATATTTTTGCGACCCGACCAGGATCGAACCCGGTACCTCCGAGTCTAAATCCACGGACTTAACCGCTAGACCATGGAGGCTGTTAAATTCTTAATACCTACAATTACTTATCAAAATGTCACATAGATTTCTTTACGGTAACACCAGTTGCCTTGCAGGGTCGGCACAGACCTGTTATTTTATAAAATAATTATAAATCCACGTGTAAAATAAATTAGAGCTTGGAAGCTTAATACAATTGTATAATTTTAATAGTATGTGAACGTTACGACTTAGGAATCGTGTTGCTAATGAAAAAATAAATAAATCCTACATAATAAACCTAATAAAATAAAAATAAATTAATGAAATACCTACGACACGGTTCTTCTATAGCAGACAAGGTACAGTGTTGATGTTATGAAAAAAATAAAATGAAAACATGACAAAAAGAAGTAGGTACACGTAGTAATCTAAGTTTAAAAGGAATTGGTATAACGGGCCTCTATTCAGCTTCGTACTTCATATGACGTTTGTCAGTTACAATGCAACTAATTTAGTCTGTCGTAATGTGGTAACACATTGCAAGTTCTGTTTCATTAGTGGTATTAAAGGGTACGCCATCTTGGGTTTGTAATTCCATTGCATTTCGTATTAGATGTATAGGTAAATAATACATGCATAGTCAGAGCGTGTAAAAAGGCCTATCTCATAAGTATAAGCTCTGAACATATATATATATATATATATAAATTGATTTTAACGGGTCTTTACGCGATTACCATATGTGAAAGGAGTAACGGATAAAATTGGTACAGCTTTCAAAAAGTTATCTATCAATGCTGTGTACACCCCATTCTCCAAAGTAGCAAAACACGTACGCACCCCAAAGGATGTCATTCCTTTCCAAACGCCTGGCGTGTATAAAGTGGACTGCAGCTGTGGGAGTTCATATATTGGCCAAACTAAGCGTACAATAGCCGAGAGGGTCAAGGAACATATAGCAGCTGTAAAAAACTGCCAATTAAACAAGTCAGCAATAGCAGAACACCTAATGGATAGTGGCACAAACCATTGGATTGAGCTGCATGACCCAAAGATAATTTCCACCGATCGGCACTATTACCCTAGAATAGTACGTGAAGCGATCGAAATAAAGAAACACAAAAATTTCAATCGAGAGGGGGGTTATAAGCTATCTTCATCGTGGAATCCAGTAATCAATAGGTTTCGACGCCGGGAAAAATCGCCCGGTGTCGCCAAGGATATTGTAAGTGTCGTGTGTCGTGATTTCTAAAAAAAAACTTTTAAAAGTGATAAGTGGGTAGGTTTACATCTGCCGCCCAGTATGTACGAGACTACACCGCATAGCTTCAGTCGACCCGTGACCACGGCCAATGCAACTTGGCTGAAACGTCGGGAGAAATATGTCTCTAAGGTAAATCGCGTAAAGACTCGTTAAAATTATTTAAAAAAAAACTATTATGAATTGAATATATAAATTGGTTGTGTAAAGAGTGTCTTACTGCCGGTCCTAATGGCTCATCATTCATCAACATTATTACAGCCCCTAGAACACACCTTCCTAGACCTCCACCGTTAGGTCTTTCCATATATCTGGAGAATTTGGCCTAAACTCGCCACGGTTGGTCAGACGGGTTGGCGAGGATCTCATGTATGTATATTTTTAATGACAATTTAATAATGATTCCATGATGATTAGTGTAAGTTAGACGGCTTAACGTGCTCTCCGAGGCACGGGAACCGTGGTGTTGTAATTATATGACAGATGTTTTATTTTATTTTTATTTATTCAGGAAACATACGGATCTTAAAACATAATTACAACAATTCTAAAAGTTACACAATCCAGCAAAGTTACCACTTAAATATTAAAATTGATTTTGCAAAAAAATATATTTAATAATAGGGATAAGCTTAAAAACAATACCTATATAACAAATACAACTAAATAATATACATATATATAGTAAAATAATGGAAAATAAAAAATATACAAAAAATAGTAATCAAAAAATAAATAAATTAAATTAAAAGTTCTCCAAGCATTCCAATTATGATCATTTAGATAATTTTATATTAATTTATTTTTGTAACCTAGCAACACTGACACTGAACAAATCATTATCACCGAAATTTTCATTGTAGTCATGATCTTAGCACAAAGGAGTTTTTCAAGTATTTTGTTCCAGCAAATCTGATAGCAAATAACAGTTTGGATCTATTCCTTTTCCTACTACAATTCAAGTTTATTTTACGGCGAGCTAATCTTACAATTTATTATTTGACCGCCTCCGTAGTTTAGTGGTAACAAACGTTGCAGTGAACTCGGGAGGTCGTGGGTTCGATTCCCACCGCGGGCAAGTTGTTCATTGTATAATTTGTCTCGGTCTGGGTGTTTATATGTATAATATGTATATATTTAAAAAAAAAAAAAAAGAAGTATAATATGTAGTTTATCAACCATCTATTTTCCGTAACACAAGCCTCGTAGCTTACCACGAAAATTAGATGGCGCTCTGTGACCTGTCTGGAAATAATAATTTATTAAAAAAAAAAAACCGCGCCTCAATCCACCTACCACCTAATAAAAGCTGACAAGGTCTCTAGGCCGGAAATGTGGAAATGTGCCTAGATGAGGCTGGTGCATTATTGCTTAATTGTAACTTTGTTTTTTTAAATTATCACAGATTTTTCAGTGTTCTTCAAGAACACATATTCCTATTCCTCCAGAGCTGATAATGATAATTCTAGAATGTATGTTTGGAGAATTTAGTTTCCACTTGCTTCTACTCTATTGCTATGAATAAATAATCATGTTCTTATGTTACCTGTCCTTTCGATGGTTTATATAATAAATAAATAATAATAAATATTTCCAGATAGGTCACACAGTGCCATCTAATTTCCGTAGTAAGCTACTAGGCTTGTGTTACGGAAACTAGATGGTTGATAAACTACATATTATACTTTTTTTCTTTTGTAAATATATACATATTATACATATAAACACCCAGACCGAGACAAATTATACAATGTACAACTTGCCCCCAGTGGGAATCAAACCCACGACCTCCCGAGTTCGCGGCAACGTTTGTTACCACTAGACCACGGAGGCGGTCATATGTTGGAAGGATGATTGAAGAGAGATTGACGAAGTAGATATGCATGAAATTTAATAGAAAACAATTATTTTATATTATAATCTAGAATAAAAATAAAGAATTACGTATTTTTTTATTATTTAATAATAAAATCCAAGTTACGGTCCAGAGAAGTTTGCATACCTAGTCAAGTAGGTAGCGAGAGATCGTCAATCACGCAAACGTTGACTTCATAATTCTTTCTCTCTTCCGTGGACGCGTTTAATTAATAATAACACTACCCAGCCTTTAGATATTTATCACGATGGATATCGCGTTCTCATATACCATTTTTAGCAAAAAAAAAAAAAAAAATATTAAAAAATATTTCATTTCATGCAGTAGTGTGTTGTTTTTCGGCTAATGATTTTTACCTTTATTAATTTCAACTAGAAGTAAAGTGATCCTATGAGTAGGAAATATCTTATTCAGAGGATCAGTGTTGCCATTCAACGAGGCAACCTCGCCGGAGTCCTCGGAACATTGGGTTCTTTTTCTCCTGGATTCGATGACATGTAGATTATAACTAAGATATTTGTAAGTATTTAGTTTTTATATTAATTAGGTTTATCTTTTAGTTTATTTAATTTAAGGTTTTGTTTAGTTTATTTTTAATTTTATCATAAATTTATTTAATTATTTTTATTAAATTTTATTTTATTTGTATCTCTTACAAATACATATACATATATTATATCTTAAAAAAAATAAAAAATTAAAAAAGCGAAGTTGTAGGTAAAACCCTGGCAGACAAAGGGCCTATGTGTCGGTTCGAAAGACTCGAATGAAAATCGACATATCTCTATAGAAAACTGTAACATTCGAGCAAATCGAGCTGACATGCATGTCAAAGACGCGAGAATCGGGGCCCAAGACTCAACTATCATGATCAAATAAATAAAAGAAAGGCTAAAATTGCATTAAAAATCCTTCAATAAAAGCGAAATTTCGTGATCGTGAAGTCTGCCTACCCCACAAGGGATCTAGCGTGAAGATATGTATGTTAGTAGAAGGCATATGTATGTCTATTTATTTATTTAAAAAAAAATCACAGCTTATTATATGAAACATATAAACAAAGTAGCAATAGTGGAACACAAGCCAAAGAGATTTTATATTATTTAGACAATACAATTAAAACAGAAATAAGAGTAAAATATAGTAATTAGATTTAAATTAATAGTGCAATTGAACTGTGACCAGCAAAAGTAAAAGAAAAAAATAAATAAATAAAGTGAAAACCAATAGGTTAATTATTATTTACCTAAGACAAAATGAATGAATGAAAGGCAGGAGCAAAATTATACTATATATACGTCATATGTATATTTCAAAGTCAGTCGGGGATAAGAGTTGTCTTGATACTGCCTTCGGTGATTAGTTAGATGTATCAGAGTAGAACATGGCTAAAACGTTAATATAGACAAGTCATTTACAGTAATCTAAACAGGTGAATGAATAAATGTTTGAAAAATGTATATATACGATAGGTTATATATTTATATTTATCACTCAATTTAATTGTTTACCCAATAATGATTTGATTATTTATTAGTGTGCCGTAATTAGTTCTCTAGAAATTTTGATCTTGTTAACCAGGTTTATGACCTTATTAAGCTATAGCACATTTTATTGTGCACCATGTCTACATGTATACATCTAGTAACACCAAGCATTAAGTAGATATGCATTACAAATAGTGCAGGACAAAGGATTTGGTTTTAATTTATCTCCTATTCATTGTATTAAACAGATTAAACCAGATGTCCATTCGTGTGCAATTGAATTAAATCATAGCTTCTTTGACATACATTTTTGTAATGGGCATTCAATGACAAGACGCTACCTACTCAAATAAAGTGTAAAACTTGTCAAGTACCTATTGTTTTAGTAAATTATTATAATTATCTGTTGAAATAAGGTTCTCAGTAATCCTCAAGTATCTTTCTTAAAAAGGATCGCGAGTATCATCCTGACAATCGGATCTTGTTGATTCCTAAAAGTCGTCGAGAAGGCCCCATCTCATTATCAGCCGGTAGTATAGTCCATCCAGTCTCTTCTTGAATGTAGGCTTCCCCCAAGGCTCGCAACTTACGCGATCTCTTGCCACCTTCATCCAACCCTTCCCAGCGACCTTCTTCAGGTCATCCGTTCGTCTTCCCGTCGTAGTCTACACTCTAAAACCAGTTTGCCCCATTGTTCGTTGGTTCTGCGACAGATATGTCCGCCCCACTACCACTTCAGCTTGCTAAAGCTATGTAACTTTCGTTCTCTGACAAATATCAACGTTTTTTTTTCATCTTTCTCCATACCTCGCTAGGCGACCTTGAATTTATGGACCAAATCCACTGTCAGTGTCCACGTCTCTGCTCCGTACGTAATGTCGTCCATCCTAGCTAAATCCGTCCTTCTTTGCTGAAGTTGACTAGGCTAAAGTTAGATAAAACTAAATACATATATACATTCAGTAGATATAATATTGTGTATATATATTGTATTGTTAATATTTTATTTATGTAGGTTATATGTATGTACTCGTATATGTTAAAACTCTTCTATTTACGTTCTTACGTTCTTCTATTTCGTTGTCCCGAAGGTTTTACCGTCTTGGAATGTCTAGCGGCATTAGGTATATAATAATAATAATAATATAAAATATATCTTTATTGCCTCTATTTTGTTCCTATGAGGCGTCGTCTGAACAATGACACGTGATCCTTTATCTGTTCATTTGGCCTTCTTGTCTATATTATTAAACTCATTTTGATGAAATTTGGTAGTTCAAGCAACTCAGAGATTATCATAAAGTCACAATCGGAGTAGAACATATAACCCTACGACAACAACAACTGAAGGGTTTTTTTTCTGGCGACTTTATTACACATGTCAGATCAAACAGCTAGTAAAAAATCGTCCTACACAATCGCGGTGTTAAGCCCAATTTAATTTGAATGACCGGTCATAACATAAGTCCACGAAGCTATAAATAGGTTTGTCTCAACGAGCCGATGATAATTTTAATATGAACATAAAAAATACTGCTTAAATTATTATCAAAGTAGGCACAATAAAGAATTTGTGAATTTAAATAATTCTGTTTGAACTACTAATGGAAAGTGAGAATTTAATTCAACTAATAATAGATCAATTGAAAGCTTAACTAACTGTTTGACCCAGCTTCGACATACTACACGTCAGATGATGACGTCATAATAATAGAGCCTACACAATCCTTACTGGGTTCAACAAACATCGCTTGCAATTTTTTTAAAAGTGACTATCGTGCTCCGATAATGAAGTCATAATGAACATTTCTGCCAAATTATACTAAAATCGGTTAAGTAGTTTAGTTAAGGCCCAACGTGTCGGCAAGATACCAAACATGTACATGTTTGCTAAAGTTAGTGGCAGCCCTAACTGCATGTTCATACTAGTTACCCACTATATCTAACGAAGGTATAATCCTTCTTTGTTGAACCCTCCTTTTATTCCCAAGTTCCTTTGTACTAAGGATTTGGTGTTAGATTTTACACATTCATTTAATGAAAGCGCCAACATTATTTGCCAAGTGTGGGGCGATTCTCAAACTATCGGGGACAGGATGGTATCGAATAGATTTGCAATAATATTTTTATGAAGGACATATTAGTTGGATTATTTAAAATCTAGAAAGAAACCACATCCATATAGAATGTAAAGATATGAGCTAAATTATTTTAAATAAATAATAAAAAATAGTATGTACCTAATGCGATGGGACTATGACGACCAAGAAGTTGTCCATAAAGCTAACGGAGTCCTGTCTCTGAGGCTGGCAATTATTTCTGCCAACGTATTAGCCTCGCTATACAGAGGAGAAATGTCTTCTTGTGACTTTCTCTGATAGGACGCTCACGGAGCCTTTTTTTTTTGGGTTAATTTATGTTTAATATATTTTTTTATCTACTCTCATATCGTAAAATGCGATTTACAAACTTTAAAACGAATTTATATTGACATACTTTATAAGCATACTGCTGAAATTTAAAAATAGAATCACATTATAACACCTTTTCTCTAACAAAATAATGTTATATTTCATTTTAAAAATAGAATCATACATATTATATAACACCATTTTTTTTTAAGGCAAAGGTTCCATTACAAAAGAGTTTTAATTCCAATTTTTACGTGTCTATGGCAGCGCCCGCCATAGCGCGTGCGCGGTCATAAGCTAGGTTTTGGCGCCGTTTCATTGTTTAGGACTTATGTATTCTGAACCATGGTCATTAAAAAAAATTTTTAAATAAAAATTGGCGCCATTCAATACGTTTTGTTGTATAGCATTTCGTGTGTTTTTTTTATTCTTGCTTAAAATTCTTACTCTTTTAACTTTAATCTTTTATTTAGTAGGTTCAATCCCAATGTATGAGAGTAGATAAATTAGTGTATGAAACTGCACATAACTAGGTATTAAAACACTCGTGTGATACTATTAAAAACACACACTCGTGTATAATACCCCTTATTATGCACCAGTTTCATAAAATACTATTATAGATTCTATTTATTATGTTATATTTTAATAAACCTAATTAGAATTAAATTGCAGGATTACACAACATACAACATACAGGTGAAATTTGAGATGATATATATGTATTACGTATGTACCTATATCTCTTTACATCTAAATTACTGCGATTTTAATACAAGTTGGCAGATATGTTCTTATATATATTGATATTCGTCAAAGAACGAAAGATACTGACATAGCTTTTAAAATTAGCAAGCTGAAGTGGCAATGGGCCGGACACATCTGCCGCAGAACCGACGATCGATGGGGCAAACGGGTTCTAGAGTGGAGACCACGTACGGGAAGACGCAGAGTGGGACGACCCCCCGCCAGATGGACAGATGACCTAAAGAAGGTCGCTGGTGGGGGTTGGATGAGGGTAGCGAAAGATCGCGTTAAGTGGCGAGCCTTAGGGGAGGCCTACATCCAGCAGTGGAGAGATACAGGCTGATGATGATGATGAGATATGTTCTTTGGAACCCAGGGGTAGGCTCATATGCATTAGGCAGACACGCCGGCGCCGTCTACTGAAGCTTCTCGTACCTACTCATAAGGTGGTCACGGTACCTGATGAGTAATTCTTTAGTTTTTTTTTTGATAGATAAATTCTTTATAGCACAAAAATAAAAACATTTAAATGTACATAGGCGAGCTTAATGTCTAGGCATTTTCTAACAGCTAACCTTTGGGAGAGTGAGAAGAGGGTGTGGGTGCCAAATGCAAGTATTAGTATATTTAGTTATTTTTGAAGTTTGTGTCTCATTTCTTTAATTATACTTATCTTATATAGGTATTTATATTTTTTATGCATAAATAAAAAATAATTGGAAATCATATGCGGTTTTTTTTGTTCAGAATGACTCTCTAGGTTGTTGAAACTTTCCTTTGGGATATGTGAACATAATTTTAACTGAAAATGGGTGTTTCATATTCCTTTGTTTTATTCCACTTGTGTTAGCTTACAAAAAACTTTTTTGGAACTTTGTAAAACTAGTGTGATTACACATTATACATTTTTTTGGTTACACAATGCTATTTATTGAAAGTATTTAAATAAATAAAATCAATAAATTATTGCACATAAAAACCTAGTACATAGGCAAACTATAACGCACTAAGGCATTCTTCACCAGCTAACCTTGGGGGCATGAAAATTGATGGGTCGGATAATAAAAAATATGAATTTAACTTTAATTGCAAAAAAATATTTTAATATTTTATTATTTAGGAAGCTTTTAATTTATATTTAATGCATATTAATTTACTTCGAATTATAATAAATTCAAACCCACTAAAATAAACATTTTTAGCAATAATAAAAAAAGTTAAGTATCTTCACGACCGTTTCCCTTTCGGGGTGGTCAGAAACCACGCGTATAAATAAGCGTAGTCACATTTAGCCAAATTTAGGCCAATCATGACAAGTGGCAAGCTCGTCGATGTCTCCAGCATACCAAACTCGAGAAATATCACAAATAAATTAAATATTAATTAAATGTAAATATTTTTGTGTCCCGACCAGGAATCGAACCCGGTACGTCCGAGTCTAAAACCACGGACTTAACCGCTAGACCACGGAGGCAGTATAGCAATAAAATTTTATTATTTATAGATATATTGACTGACATATACAAACATATCCATACCATTTACATTCATATCCACTATCTGCGCGTACTTATAAATTAGTAAATTTACATATTTATCACACGGTGAAGATTTGGAAGGCCAGTGTGATTCCGTGGACCTGGAGTTCTTCAAGCGAAGTGTGAAAAAGCATTTTGTTAGGCCGGAATAGTGGTAGAGACTGATGTCGCTCGTTAGTGGCTGGCGTCAGTAGCTCCCATTTTTGGACATTGTGTAACGCTTAGGTGGGCTTAATGTCTCATGTCGCATACACTATAAAAATATATATATTTATAAAATAAAATTTGAAGTTAATGCGAGAGGATTTCCAGCTGAATCTTTGCTTAATTAGTAAATAATCTTCTGCCGCTAATCATTTATGAAACGAATTCCAAGAAGAGCGGAATCATACAGTATTTGGTTGAGTAGGAAGAGGAGAGGAATGGTGGATGGTAAGCGTTTTGCTGCACAATGAAAATGAGGCCACCATTCTCATGATGAATCCATGGAATGCTAAGAAATTTGTCTTTTTTTTAAAAATAAATCTATAAAAAGGTAGTCGATTTAAATTCCGAAAGACAAAAAAATATTATCCAAGTCTGGTACTTCATAAACATCGACGAGCTTGCCACTTCTCATGATGGGCCTATAGTGAAGTTTGCTAAAAGGTATAATTTATAGTTATATACAACATTTTATATTCGGGTTTTTTTTTTTCTTTGTGTCCATCGTCGTTTTCTTGATGCCCCTTGTTAATTTAGTTAAACCTGTACGTGAGCTAGGGTTTTGGCATAAAAACAGCGTCAGTTAGTGCACCACATTATGTGATGTACAGCTGAATGAAGCTGAGCCCAGGCCCTTGGCCACATCATATTTTTTTTTTTAAATATTGTGCTCTAAATCTTGTATTAATTGATGTAGCAATAAACGTTTTTATTCTATTCTATTCATTCTATTCTAAATGCTAACCTTTTTCAAAAGCGTGGCTACGATGTTATTTCGCAGTAAAAATGGTACATTGTAAAATTATTTGTGTCATTTCAAGGTCGCGAAAAGCTATCGAAGCTAGTCTTTTGTTTTTTAACTCTGGCTTATCCACCCCAATTCTAATTTTAAGGGACATCCATCAAAATACATACGTTGCGATACAAGGCAGATATCGTCGTCTAAGTGTAAAGCCTCATATGTCAGTATTTTGAAAATGATTTTTGTAAAAAAAAAAATGTTTTAAAACACTTGGTAGATTAAGGCTAAAATAGATTTGCCGCCATATTTTATTCTACAAATAATAAGAAACAAAATATGAGTTTGTCTAGCACGTTAAAATACATATTTCAAACGATGAAAAACATTCGTTTTTTTGTTACATACTAGGTAATTAGTTGACCTCTGTTAGTTGAGCCGATCACGTGATTCATAATTTTATAGTTTTTATATTCATCCTTAGAGCTTCTTAAAAACTTAAAAAGATGGGTTCGAACTCCAGCACGCACAAATAAGAGATACACTTTTGTTTATACGAGTACGTCATAGATTTACAACACCACCGTTGCTGTGGCTCGGAAAGCCTTGTCCCAGTTCCATTAATACCAACTTGCAGAATCGTTAATAAATTGTTATTAAAAATTGACATTAGACCCTCATCAGCCCGTCTGGCCAGCGTGGCAAGTGTAGGCCAAATTCTCCAGAAATTACTAGAAGGCCCATCTTTAACAGTAGAGGTCTAGGACTCTGTGTTCTAGGGGCTGTGATGATTCATCAGACATTTCAAAATGTCCCGTCGTGTGTTTTGTTTCCCTAATTCATTTTCCTGGAAATTTAAGGATTTGACATTAATTTGCTTGTTACAAAAGTATGATTAGGGACATACGTGGTTTTTACTCATAGACGACAAGGCTTGTATGATATATGAAAGCTTTTTTACTGATAAATCGTTGTTTTTAATGGGAAATGGCCATGATTGTTTAAATTATTTGTTTATTTACAAGCCCTTACCCTAAATCTCTTTTTAAATTCTGTTCTTTAAAAAACATAATAAAGTATTACAATAAACTGAACGATAAATAAAATACATAATAAAAAATAATAAAAAAATAAGAACAAGCAATTAACGCTATACACGAGCGGGTCAAAAATATTAATAAATAATTTAAAGTTAATTTTAGGACCAATAAAAAATATAAAAAAAACCTACTTAGAATACCTAATTTAAATATAAATTTGTTTCCGCGCGGCATGGTGGCAAGAACGCTGACCGCATTTCCTCGCTGAATCGCTATGTTCTCTGGGCGAGGAAAACACCAGCCCTCTTGTCCCCAGAGCAGAAAATTAGACGAGGGGTGATGTTCTTTAAAAATGTTTTAGCACTTGGACCCCACGGGCCTAAAGTATCTACAGCAAACGGCATAAACACATCTTTGATTCAGCTGCAGCTCCCGCTTTTAGCGTTCCCCTAAGGTGTCACCAAGACAAAGTGGCGACACAAGTGACATCCCACACTAAGGCCCGTCCCCGCTCCCAGGAGATCAGCGCCATACCATCAGGTCTCTTGCCATCATCGCGGACTAATCCAGTGGGTTCCAGAATAGCTGGAACCTCAATGGTGGTAAGAGCCCGTTTTATGGTTTCATTTACGGAGCCACGACGTGAAGATCTTAAGACCTTAGAAATATGTTGTATTATGCTTTGTAGCTTTCTAAGTTTATTTTTAATCTGAGTTCGTACCAATCATCTTGTAAGGATTACTGGTGAATCCCTCGAAGACACAGGTCATGATTGCTGGTTCGAGGCAGATGCTGTGCAAATTGGATCAGGTACCTCTTACACCATTATTATTTGACAATACCCCGCTTCTTTTTTGCCAGCATGTGAAGAACCTTGGCCTTCACATGAGTAGTGATCTCTCCTGTGATCACCACGTTTCCGAAATTTGTAGGAAAGTTCATGGCAGCATGCATTCATTAAAACGGTTACAATATTTTATTCCTTTTAAGGCAAAGTTAATGTTAGTCAGTTCGCTGCTTCTTCCCATTGACTATGCAGATATCTGCTATCCCGACGTCACTGAAGAGCTACTGAACAAACTCGATCGTCTGCTTAACTTATGCATGCGCTATATATTTGGCTTGTGTAAGTATGATCATATCTCTAATTTTCGTATTCAGTTAAAATGGCTCAATATCCGCTTTCGCAGATCTGCTCATCTCCTCGTGTCTCTGTATAGTATCCTGAACAATCCTTGTGCACCTACATACCTAAAATCCCGTTTTGAGTTCCTGTGCGATACGCACAACCTTCCATTACGTTCTTCCTATAATAATCAACTGAAAATCCCATCCCATTCCACTAGCTGATATTCAGATTCGTTTACTGTGTCTGCAGACCACCAGTGGAACAAACTGCCACTGGCTATGAGGCACGCACCGTCAGTCCACATATTCAAAACCTTGGTTACTGCATTATTTTTAGACAAACAAGCATCGGGCTCACAATAAATATTTGGCAAATATATACTTTTATACTATGTATTTATTAGGATTTAGTGTATGTATTTATTAGTATGTAGTATATTGTTTGTTATCCTAATGTTTTTTATTTATTTTTATATCAGCACTACCCTTCATCTCATACTCTCCCAAAGGTTAGATGTTAGAAAATGCCTTGTAGGCATTAATCTTCGCCTTTGTACATTTTTTCGTGCAATAAAGAATTTAATAATAATAATAAGAGGATTTGGGCAAAATTTAATTCACAGTTATACGGGGTTACTTTGTATGGTCCTACAGTTATTCTGTTAGGAACAAACAACTTTTCCAAATAAACCCTATGTCGGAAGTGACTTTTTTTTCTGGCTTCTCCATACAAAGGGTTAAATGTAAAATAGTCAATTAATATATTAGTCTAATATATTAGGGTAGCGAAAGATCGCGTGAAGTGGCGAGCCTTAGGGGAGGCCTACATCCAGCAGTGGAGAGATACAGGCTGATGATGATGATGATGATATTAGTCTAACATAAGATCATACAAAGTCACCCCGTAAAACTGTGAATACAATTTAGCTTAAATCCTAATACAACATGATTTATATCATCATCATCATCATCAGCAGGAGATATTCCACTGCTGGATGTAGGCCCTAAGGCTCGCCACTTAACGCGATCTTTCGCTACCTTCATCCAACCCCCACCAGCGACCTTCTTTAGGTCATCTGTCCATCTGGCGGGGGGTCGTCCCACTCTGCGTCTTCCCGTACGTGGTCTCCACTCTAGAACCCGTTTGCCCCATCGATCGTCGGTATCCGGTATGTGTCCGGCCCATTGCCACTTCAGCTTGCAAATTTTAAAAGCTATGTCAGTAACTTTCGTTCTCTGACGAATATCAAAGTTTCGAATTCTATCCATCAGAGATATACCAAGCATAGCTCTTTCCATGGCTCGCTGAGCGACCTTGAATTTATAGACTACACCCACTGTTAGTGTCCACGTCTCTGCTCCGTACGACATTACCGGGAGGACGCACAGGTTAAAGACCTTAGTCTTTAAACATTGTGGTATAGACGATGAGAGGATGTGCCATTCATGTTGATTTATATCCTTTGGTACGAATTTGGTTAAAATAAATTTAGAAAGCTACAAAGCACAAAACCTAATATGTTTCTAAGTCTTAAAATGAACTTTAAATTATTTAATAATATTTTTGACCCGCTCATGTATATATTTTTAGGTAGAAAAATCTTTTCATACGAAATTAATACGAAAATAACATATTTAATTTTCCTAATTACTCAATCGCACAGTATATATACTTATTTGGTAAAAATAACATTAGTCTTATTAATAAAAGCATCAAACTACTATTTTATCATGGATGATGTTCCCTAATTTGTTATAAGTGTGTAAACATTTACTGTTTTTTCGCGCACTCATAACATAATACCTTCTCGATGTTTTTCGCGTCGTCGACTTTTCGATTAACATGACAAAAGACATTAGAGGTAATGAAAAACCTGTATGCTATTATTGTGTTTTTGCTTCAACGTTTTTCCTTTGTTATTCTGATGGGGCCCGACATTTTTTCAGATTGCTGCAAAATTAAATACTTATCTACACATAACATCAAGTTGACTGTAGCTCTGGTTATTTTTCTTTAAACGCAAGCATTTAAGAAAATTTGTTGTAATGTAGTAAATACAAATACAAATCGTTTATTAGCACAATAAGAATATTGATTCGTTATGGTGAACCCTGTCTCCTGCATGAACTGAGCTGTATAATGTTATCTTTTAATGTAACATAGTTATTATTACATTATTATCTCAGTGTTTAAACATAAGTTAAGAATGATTAGCAATATGGTTTTGTAAAGTAGGTGGCGTTGTGTACGAACGTAGTTGTGTGCTGATTTCTGATTGGTTCAATAACGATGTTACGAGTCGCTTTAATGAATGGCGCGAATCATATCGCGCCAGATTACAAGAAAACAGCAGACGAGTCGGTCGTTGCGCGCCTTTAAAATAGTGAAGGTTGTAAATAATTATTGGCAATGGAAATAAATCATACAACATTGAAGACTGGTTTAATTTGAGAAATTAGTCCTAACAATAACAGGAGCTAGTGTCTTCCAATAATGAACATACAATTTAGATGAAAATGGAATTAATAAAAGTTACAAATTTAGTATGTGAGTGTGGGTGCAATGTCTGTATATGTATGTGTGTGTTTGTGTGTGTGTGACTGTGTGTGTGTATGTATAAGGGAGGGAGTGGGGAAGGGAGGAGAGGGAGGGTAAGCTTGTGTGTGATTTATAATTTTCCTAGTGAGTTGAAAATTATGTATCTTTTTCTTTATAAGTGAATTTACAAATGTCATGTCATCATCTCTTCTGTACTGTCATAGTCAAGGTCAGATAAGTAGTTTATACAATAATGCATATATGTACGTCATTTATGTAATGTGTATACCCATTTATATATGTAATTTTATATTGTAGTTGTAAGTAAATATTGTACTTTTTATTTTTTTTCATATTTGTTGTTTATTTGCTAACCTTACCCCTTACGTTTTCATTGTACCGAAGGTTGATTGGAAGAGAGTGCCTATAGGAATTATGTCCGCCTTTTGTTTGTATAACAATAAAGTTTTTAAATAAAAAATAATAATAATAATATCGACCTGAGTAAAACATGATATTTCTCTCTCTACACTTTTTTATATGAACTTCTACATTCTACACGAGGCGTTAAGAGGAAGACCATCAGGTATTAGCCCGACATAACCTCCCCCCTGTCACCCGATTTCGGGGGGGGGGGGGGGTATCCTGTAGGGATTTATAGATGTAATATAATAGTTGCTAACCAACTTTAAATCGTTATAGATTCTAAATGGTCACTCTATATGAAAAAAAAATAGGATAACCTCGACATAATTTTCAAATACCTATTCGATGATACCCCATTTAATATAGTTGGTCGACATTCATTTTTTTATTTTCCACAATTTGGCGTCTGGTTGTCGCCTTAATGAAATTTGATTAATGTCATATGTACAGTGACACTCGCGTGATGACGGCGAATCGATTGACGTGAGAATCATGAAAATCAGTCAACGCGTTTGGTCTCCAGTGTACCACAAAGGAACACACATACATACATACATAGGCTGATAGACACATAACCCGTATTTGTATCGCGAAGTTGGGTAAAAGAAATTATTTATTAGAAATATATAACAAGACAGGACAAGAAGCAAAACAGTATGAGAATCCGATCATAGATGTCGTTACTTTAGTATTTAAATATTTCCAGACAGGTCACACAGCGCCATCTAATTTCCGTGGTAAGCTACGAGGCTTGTGTTACGGAAACTAGATGGTTGATAAACTACTAATTAATTTTTTTTTTTTAATAATATATACATATTATACATATAAACACCCAGTCCGAGACAAATTATACAATGTACAACTTGCCCCCGGCTAACCCACGCCCATTTTGCCATTTGGGCCTTATAGATTTTCGTTAAATATTAATAACTTTTAAATGTGAAAGTTTATGAAGATGTGTCTTTTGGTTAATCTTCATTTACAGAGACAGTATTTAATAATTGATATCAATTTGGAAGTTTATGTTCTAATTGGTATTTCTTAGAATTGACTTGATTGATGATGCCCGGAGTTTGAATCAATTATTACTGTTACTACCAATTAATTAAATTTAGGAAAATTGAAGTGATAAATTTATAATTATCTACGTTACTGCATTATGCAATCAACAATCTGACAGGTTTATAAACCTGGGCAGATATGCCTCCGTCTACCAGGCAGTTGCTATTATAACTTGCGCGGAAGAAAACCTCCGTAGGGCCTACCGTGGCAAGACCATACACATACTATCCGACAGCCAAGCTGCTTTAAAAGCACCTCGACGGAAGTTTACTCCAAAATTACCTGGGAATGCATCAAACTCTTAACTCTTTGGGCCAGTACAACCGTGTGGTCCTAGGGTGGGTACCTGGGCATTGTGGCATCATTGGAAATGAAATAGCCGATGAACTGGCCAGGAAAGGAGCTGAGTCTGCACTGATGGGCCAAGAACCCTTTTGTGGACTATCAAAAAGCACTTTCCGCGCAGCATTAAAAATATGGAAACACGCACAATGTATATCTGCCTGGCAGGCAATCCAGGGCAAAGGCACTCGAAGGAGCTAATCGTGGGCTACTCAGGTAAGTACACGATCAAAGCCCTTCAGCTATGAAAACCTAAATTAATAACTCTCACTAGAGCCCTAACTGGTCACTGTAAATGAAACAAGCATATGTTTACCATGGGCTTGGTAGAAACAGATAAGTGCAGATTCTGTTGCGAGGTGTCTGAGACACCTGTCCATCTCCTTTGCGACTGTTATGCCCTGCACCACAAGCGTAGGACCATCTTGGGTGCTCACAGTTTAAGCCCCGAGGAGGTGCGACGCCTCGCTCCTAAGCCCATGCTAAGGTTCCTTGAAGCCGTAGGGCTAGCGAACAAACTATAATCTAGAAAGGACACAATAGATCACTACTGGTTGCAGTGACTTAGTGACGAATAGTGCCACCCTATTTACAGATAATAATAATACTGCATTATGTTATTAACATAATGCAGTATTACAATTAAATATTGTTATCTGAATTGAAATTAACAAAGACGCGGGGGCTAAATCCAACGTAACCATAATGTGCCAATAATTCACAGAACGTCAATAAAACAGAGGGTACATAAAATATTCGAATATGATTTAGGGTTATGTAATAAAATGCGTCCTCCTAAAGTTGTAACAGTAAAGACATTAAAATGTTATTTTTAGGGTTCCGTATACCATTTTATAAGAACTCCGCTAACTTTAGACCGAGTTCGAAACCCGACAATCATTTATATATTTGAGACATTGCTCGAATTTGTAACTGAGACACACGTCAATTTAGTTTTATAGCTCAACATTTGGTTAGATTCTTTTAGTGTTTAAATTTTTTCAAGCTCCAATTTTTATATAAACATATTTTTAATTCACGTTTAAATGTTTTTTTTTAAAGTACTGCAAAACCAGTTTTGACTGAACTTTCAGCAAACTAATTCTCACGTCGCGTTGGGATTTGAAAAATGTACTTTTCCCAAAATACCAACTACAAAAAGTCGTACAATTGACTTAAAATAAAGAACCGGGCATTTAATTAAACTTATTTCCACATGCTGCTTCAGCAAAGCATACTCAAACATAAGTAAAATTAAAACATATACCTACATACTGTAAGTAATATATTTAGATGCTAGTAAAAGATGGCAGGTTTTGAATTATAAAATGTAATAATAAAAAAATAGAATTATATTTATTTTAAAATCTATATAGGTGGTAGACGGACTAATGGTAGTAATTTGCCCAGTCTTCCGGGGCGGGGAAGTATCCACCGTCCGTGCCGATAAACCCTACAAAGTGTATCCACACGTTTCGGGATCAGGCTCGAATAGCCGTCACGCCCAGTCGAGCCGGCATAGTTTTAGGGAGTGATGTCAGTCATGAGTGTCTGATTCTAGTTGCTAACATTCACGGACCTTGCGCGCCACTTACCACGAGTGTTAGTATATAAAAAATAATAATTAAATACTTTTTTTGTATTTTAAAATGTGTGTCGTCAAACTTAGTGTATTATATATTATTATATTTTTTTTCTATTTTTTTAAATCATTTATTTAAAAACTTTAGTGCACAATGTACAAAAGGCGAAGCTTAATGCCGTTAGAGATTCTCTGACAGTCGACCTTGGGAACAAAAGAGATATCAAATAGAAATATGAGACAGTGCAAAAATAAGAGTTGAAAGAGACAGTTTTTACTATAACTAATACTTAACCTAATATCAAATACATAAATTATTCAATATACATTATATATAAACCTACATCATCATCTTCAGCCTGTGTCTCTCCACTGCTAAGATATAGGCCTTCCTCAAAGCTCGCCACTTCACACGATCTTCTGCCATCCATCCTCTACCAGCGCGGCGTCTCAAGTCATCTGTCCAACTGGCGGGGGGTCCTCTTACTCTGCGATAATGAATATACACTAGTTTTATTTAATATAACAATATATATTTTCTTCGAGGGAAGTACCGAATTTATTGCCTGGTGGGACACAATAATTTATATATGATATTTCTCCAGTTTGATACGCTGGACATCGACGTGTTTGCCTCATGTTATGATGGCCCTATAGTAAAGTTAGCAAACTGTGAATTTGCTTCTTGATACTTTATGTGTTGTTAAGCAACGTAGTAAAAAAACTATAAGTAGGTAATTACATAAATTTATTTGTTCCAATATTATTGTTTTTATTAGATATCTCAGTCACAAAGGTTAGTTTTCCCGTCTTTTTTGACTAACATTGAGAGTTAATTATTTTTAGACTTATTTATTTATTTATTTAATAAACTTTATTGCACAAAGTACAAAGGCGGACTTAATACCCGATGACATTCTCTGACAGCCAAACCTTACGGACAAATTTGAACAATTATAGGTGCAATCATAGACCTAATAATAATACTAATAATTATAAAAGGTAATTTAATATGATACGTACTTTATATATCATAATATGAATAAAATAAATACTAATAATACACATTTTTATACGTAAACATACATACTACTTACTAACGCCTATAATTAGTATCTTATGCCAAATTAAATTACCTACTACATGAAAAAGACTTTGCATGTATTTCCAAATATCATTATTACAGCCCTTAGAACACAGAGTCCTAGATCTCCACTGTTGGAGCATATATCTGGAGAATTTAGCCTACACTCGCCACGCTGGCCAGACGGCTTAGCGAGGATATGATGAGTTTTTTTAAAGATCAAGTTGGTATTAGTTAAACCGGGACCGACGGCTTAACGTGCTCTCCGAGGCACGGGAACGGTGGTGTTGTAAATCTATAACAAATATACGTAAGAAAAGTGTATTTCTCATTGGTACATGCCGGGTGGGTTTGAACTGACCTTTGTAGGATTTAAGGAACGCGTTCTTAAAACCGAACCACCACCGCGTCAAATATAGGTACCATTGAATACCGTCCTTAGAATGACAGTCAATGGAAACAAAATTGTTCCAAAATTTAATTTTACTATACGACTGCATACAATTCACCGGCAGAACTCTTCAACAGTTATCTAAATTCGCGCTTATCCTCTTGACAGATGACATAGAACAGAAAAAAAACTAGTAGAATTCGCATGGTATCTCATCATCATTCGTGTGAGTGCCTTTAATTGTTCATACTGAGCACGAGACGTGACACTGCTCCCACCTGATATGAATTATTGGTCATAGTAATATAATCGATGTTTGTTTACAGTGTATTTTCTGTTCTGTGACAGACGCGGTCTGTTTCTCGCATAAATCAGTTTTTATACCAACGATTGTCACACCTTTGAAATATTTTACGATGCTTTTACAAGAATATTGGTTTAAATGGCAAAGGCTAGGGACAAGTCTATTAGAAAATGATAACAACTATGCACAATTTTTTTTTTATTCTAGCATGACATGTGATCTTGCGCCCATCTGACGACAAGTAGTAGCAACTGGAACCAGACACTCATGACTGACATCAGTCCCTAACACTAGCTTGTTCTTTTTGTTTTTTTTGTTGTATTTACTACTAACTTAATACTATCTTTGAAAATTTGTAAGGCTACAAGTTACTATATTCCTATTGTTTTGTTGTAAAGGCTATAAATTTTCCTAAAAGGTAATTTAAAAAAAAGTAAAAAAAAATGTTTATGTGGCTTGACAGCAATTCGAGCCTGATTCCAAAACGTGAGGGTACACTTTACTGGGTTTATCGGCACGAACGGTTTATGCCTTAATGCATCTTCTACCAGAAAATAAATAAATGATAGGAAATAAAAAATATGAATTCAAACTAATACTGACATATATTACTCGTATTATAATATCGGTACAATAAACTACATAAACATGTAACAATATATTATGTACATACATAATTCACTACGCATAATACATACTAAAACGGTGGTGCGTAAATACGTACATACACATAAATGTTTCATCATTTCATTTAACATCCACTTCGATGCCACACCATTCGATTGTTTGACATTATTACTACGTTTTTTGCTAAATTTAACTCAAGCCTGTAACGAGGGCAAAGAGGGATGCTTTTTGTCATATTTGAGGACTTTTATAAAATTTTAATAAGGCCAAGCTCGCCTTTGTGATGCGTGATAAACATTTTTGGTACATGAAAGCTTGTAGACCAATTTAGAATTCTGTAGGATGAGTATGGAACAAATTTACTGACGTACCTTTTAAAATTAGCAAGCTAACTAGTACACATCAATACTGGTAACTCTACTGTTGGTAATAAGTGGAGTGGATCGGATAAAAGGTAAAATAGAGGTATATAACAAGACAGGGAAAGAATGATAATTAAAAGCGTAGACAATAGTCTCAGAATGAATTAGTCTATGTCAGTGCATTGCCAGTGATGGTCGTGTTTGACCTGCACCTTCAAATTTATTATTTTGTTGTTTCTCGGAGGTTGCGTTTAACGAAAATGTAAAACTGGATCTTCTTCGACAATCCATCGCGTAGTTAATTAAACTAATATAAAAAAGTAAAATATTATCATGATCATTTATTTAGGGGATTATTAATTCTGTATTTATATTCAATTGTTGAAAATTTTCTGAAGAAATAACGTTAGTGTGTGAATCAGTATTTATGAGACATCTTATTTTATGATTGTTAATTTCTTTAAATACATACCATCCCCTATCATTCACACCAGAATTATAATTGTTTATAGCACCAATAAATATATCATTATTGTATTCCATATCTTCTTGTATGTCATCCTGCAATGGCTCTAGTGCTGCAGAGTTAATATTTATTTTTCTGCAAACTTGAGAATAATGATTAGGGCCTTGAAACTTACGACATGTAACTCCATAAGCTGGACATCTAT
This sequence comes from Tinea semifulvella, assembly GCA_910589645.1. Taxonomy (NCBI): domain Eukaryota; kingdom Metazoa; phylum Arthropoda; class Insecta; order Lepidoptera; family Tineidae; genus Tinea; species Tinea semifulvella. The sequence goes on from OU342604.1 coordinate 7,967,212, forward strand.
TAACCAGATATTACAGTCCACATTTACCACAGACGTTTTTAAAAACTACGCTTAAAGAAGCGGATTCACATTTAGCCAACTTTACTATAGGTCCACCATGAGCTCGTCGATGTCTCTAGCGTACCAAAATCGCAAAAGATCACAAATAAAATTAAAGAATATTAATAATAATAATAAAATTCTTTATTTCACATAATTTACAAATGTAGTGTTTAAGCTTTACGCAGTGGAAGTTGGTGCGAGAGGAGTTCCAGCAAAATCTTTTCATCACTTACTGAAAGAATTGGGCCTAAGCAGGTCTGCCGTCAATACATTTATGGAACGAGCTTTCAAGACGGCATTAACGGAATCATACAATATTTGGTTGGGTAGGGAGAGAAGTAGAATGGTGGATGGTGAGCGTATTATCGCGCAATAAAAAAAAAGGAGGCCTCCTTTTATTAAACCAGCCTATTGTCGGTCGCAAGCCCGAAACACCATTCTTCTCATCTCCTACCCACACACGATAGACCCGGCACCCGCACGGTGAATCCATGGAATGCTTAGAAATTTGTCTTCATGGGCTAACTTAATGCCGAAAGCATTCTCTACCAGTAAACCTTTGTAATAGTAAATAGTGAGGTAATAGGGTGATTGAGATTGGAAATAATAATAGTATAGATACAACATAAATAAAGATATAAATAAATATTTAATTTATAATATTAATGCAAACAAATACTTATATCAAATAGTAATAATAATAATATAATACAATAAGTACATTATTAAACGTACACATATAAAATACTTACTATTTCAAGGCGTGAATTGGGTTTTCAATTTAAGGAAATGATTGTAGACCAATATTGTGTCTTGACCAGGAATCGAACTCGGCATCTCCACATTGTTAATTAAATAACCGCTAGACGACACGGAGACAGTTAATACAGAATGCCAAATTCTAAATCTTAACCGCTAGACCAGGAGGATAACTTATTACGTTTTTAAATCCAAAATAAATTTGAAATAAGTCCAAGCATGCTTCATAGATTCCAACCTAAAATTCTCCCTAATCCAGAAAGATCAAATGGAAATAACAATAATAGCTTTTTACGTTTTTTTTTAAACATAATTAAAGTCGAAGTTACAAATCTTAGTGGCTGGTGTTTAATGGGAAGTGATGGCCACTTTAAAAATAAACCCCACATAATTACCAACATTTGGTATTATTTTGAAGCGATCTTGTCTAATCTTTTCACGTATTTGTAAGAAAAATATTCATGGCAATTAAACTTAAGTTACTACAAGGATTAAGGCCTGTACATACAACGCCGGATGCAGCGTTTATAAAGTAAAAAATACTCGTGAAAATATTTTTATTCATATATCTTAGATATCGAACAGGAGCCAAAAAGAATTATACTGCATGGAATTTATTAAAGAGCAAATATTTTTATATTACAATCTAGAATAAAAATAAAGAATTACGTATTTTTTATTTTAATTATGCAGTAATTAAATTTCAAGTTACGGTGCAGAGAAGTTTTCCTAAAAATATCGCCACTCATACAGAGCCTAATCAAGTAGGTAGCGAGAGATCGACGATCGCGTGAACGTGACTTATGTAATTCATTCTCTCTCTATTTTGTCTCTCGGCTGTGGGCGAAATTAATTATTAATAACACTCTCCAGCCTTTATGTATTATTCAAGATGGATATCGCGATTATTGAATACCTACTACTTAAACTAAACTATTTACTAGTAAATAATATTATGATACCTAACACTTATATAATACTTAATAGTTTCATTAATACAGAAAATGACAGATAACCTCAAATTGCATGTCGATTAAATTAATTCAAGTCCGAATACATCGATGCTAAAATAGTACTCGTACTTTATTATTAACTTAACTCTATTCAATTATTACTTTAAATTGAGCTAACTATTTCTTACAATTTTCATTCGAATACTAAATAAACTTAAACAATATGCAATTTGAGGTTATCTGTCAGGGCTGGGGCGAAAGCGGACTCGTCTAAAAAGGCTCTCAACGACATAATTCAAAGCGCTCTTGTCACTGCTAGTAACCCGCAATCTTAGCACCCTCTGGGATTGTGCGGGGCGACGGAATGACTGTCGGGCCGTGGAAACTTGGCAGGAAGGGGTGTGGAATGTGACGTGTGTAGATACATTAGCTTCATTTCACATTCAGGCGCAAGTACAGTGTCTTCTGCTGAGAACCTCAAGTTGCGCAAATACGCCAACCTTGGTACCGGTTACAAATTTGCGCCGTTTGGGGTCGAGACGAGCCTTCACCAAGGCGCCTGACCAAGGAGTAGTCAAAGCAGCTGACGGAAAGGTCTGAAGACAGGAAGGCTGGCAATTATTTCTGCCAGTGTATTAGCCCCGCCTTACAGAGTTGTTGTTGTTGCCAGTCTCCTTGGGACTATTTCAGATGGAACGTCTCTAGGGGACATTTTTTATTTATAGTTTAGTTTATATTTAATTTATATTAGATGTATGTATATATGTGTATAATGTATTACATCGAATAAAACAAATATGTTCTGTAAAATAAATTATTGTGTCCCGGCCAGGAATCAAACCCTGCACCTCCACATTGCTAAATAAATAACCGCTAGACGACACGGAGACAGTTAATACAGAATGCCAAATTCTTGAAATATATATTTTAAAAGGGTTCTCTTTAGCAATGGATACTTGAATCTAGGGGCCATGTAGATGAATCATAGAATTTTTAAGCAATATTCCAAAACTTAATGGCAGAGTTATTTAAAATAAGTTTAAAAACTACTTAGGTTCACTAATAAAAACAAACTGACATGAAAAAAAAACATTTAAACATATGCCCACTTTATGGCCGATGTTTAATTTTAAGATTCGTCCACTCAATGAAATGTGGTCGGCGACATCAAAAAGATTAAAACACGGATGGTTGTAAATGGTACACTAAAATATCATATAGTTTTGCATATTTGACGTGCTGTAACAGAAATGCATGGAGTCGGTTTCGACTTTAAAATAAAGGATTACAATACACGATTGATATCAGACGTGCATCAACATATCTTTTTGTTAGGGACGGTAACTGAATTCTTCTTTAGTAGCATTCGTTTACTTAAATGGCAGCATTCCCATACTAATTTATGTATCTAAATCACCTAATTCCACTAAGGAAGCATTCAGTTACCGGCCCCTAGAACCTACCTACATCCATCATACTATTTTTATTGTATGTTTATATATCATTCATCATTACAGCCCCTAGAACACAGCGTCCTAGACCTCCACTGCTGGAGATGGGCCTTCCAGCACTGGAGAATTGGCACTTGGCTTGATTATTATATATGTGTGTGTGTAATACTCGTATACCTTATATATATCATTATAACCGGAAAAACAAATGGCATGCTACGGCCTGCGGCACAGTTGCCATCAGAGTAGGTGAATGAGAGCAAGTAAATGTAATATCATCATTTTTTTTTTATCTAAGGTCTGTTAAGTCTTTATTAAAAATACAGTTTTTAAAATAAATAATTACATAATCAAGTCATGAGTGAATATTTTTATATATAGTTTAATTTATATATTTATATTAGCTTAATTTTTATTTTATTAGTTTGTTTTTGTGTCGAAATACAGAAAAGAGTTATAGGAAAAGAGGTATAAAAGAAAGCATAGGGACTAAAATAAGGAAAGGCATGCTACGATGGTTCGGGCATGTTGAAAGGATGAACAAAGAAAGACTGACGAATCAGATACATAATGCGAAAGTTGTCGGTGAAAGCGGCCCGAGACTCACATATCACGATCAAATAAACAAAACACTGACTGAAGGTGCATTAAATAGTCTTCGTAACCAAAGAACATGTATGAAGAGGTTAATGAATGTCGACGAAGCGAAAGAGGTATGTCATGATCGTGTCAAATGGCGCTCAATTGTCTCTGCCTACCCTGCAAGGGATTTGGCGTTAGGATATGTATGTATGTAGTTTGTTAGGCATACATTTTTGTATGTACTTAAAATAAATTGAAATATGTATGAAATAATGTTTTACTAATAAATATTCATCTACTCCAAACCTTTCTCTAGTTCAGCTGTTAATTAATGTGCACAGATGTTGTTTGACATCGCGGTTCAAGGAACCGGGAATACGTACCGAACATCATAGCTTCAAATTTACCGCAACTTTAAAATAAAACCAAACCGAGAATTACGATCATTCCCTCTTAGGATTTACTTATTTATTTTCAAAAAATCACCGAATATTTGTTTTGTAATAGCTGAAAATATAGTCATAATTACTAACTACAATGAAATAATAATAATAAATTAATATAATATACTAGTTACTAAAACACTAGTTACAAAGTTATTTAAAACTGACATAGAAGTACTTCATATCAAAGACAACATTGAAATTCAACTAGCGTACATTCTCTACCATTAAGCTTCAGCCGCTCATAAACAGCTTCGAGCTGCAGTGAAATTTAATATCGCAATCCGGAGCAATATTAATATTGAGAGTGTAAAGTGAGCTGGGGCGGATAGACCATCGACAAAAGAGGTCTCGGTCAAACCATTGTTCGGGTAATTGATGGCACTGATATTGTTAGCGCTAAAAGCCTAGCACATAAAGATGCTTTCAAATTGCAACTTTTTTTTTAATTTTTCATCCAAGTGACCTCGTCAAGTGCGGCGGTTTGTGCTGATAATCTTATGCTGCGCAAATACGCCAACCTTACTACAAGTTAATTTGCGCCGTTTGAGGTCGGGACGATGGGCCCGCGGGAACCCTCAGCCAAGCGTATGGCGAAAGAGTTATCCAAACGACTAACTAAAAAGTCTGGAGACAACAAAGCCGGCAACTATTTCTGCCAACGTATTAGCCTCACCATACAAAGAGTAAATGTTACCAGTCTTCTTGGGATTAGACTATAAGAAGTAGAAATATAATAGCATAAAAGGTTTTTTGATTTGACTCTGGAAATATATAATATATGTACATACATATCTCCACGCCAGATTCCTTGCGGGGTAGGCAGAGATAATTGAGCGCTACTTGACACAATCACGACATACCTCTTTCGCTTCGTCAACATTTAATAACCTCTTCATACATGCCATTTTGATGCACCTTAAGCCAGTGTTTTATTTATTTGATCGTGATATGTGAGTCTCGGTCTGCCAGGGCCTCTTTCACCCACATCTTTCGCATTATATATCTGGTTCGTCAATCTTTCTTCGCTCATTCTTTCAACTTGCCCGAACCATGGTAGCATGCCTTTTCTTACTTTTGTCCCTATGCTTTCTTTTATAATATAAAAAATAAGATACAATGTGAAAACACCCTTAGAAGGCTAGACAATGGGTTGGCTTCCTCGGCTAGTGCGACACCTGTACAGGAGTTAACTATAGGAAATTGAAGCAAAGTGGTCTGGCATTATTCTTTTGTATTGTAGACGCCTTGCGGTGGCGAGCACTCACTTCTTGCACTCAATATTTAGAGTACATAAAATATAATATTTATTATGTTCTGGAGCTATATTTTTTTTAAGTTTATTTACTTGATATAGATTGTAAGGTGATAGGGCCATTTTACAGCCACAATTATTAAATAACATTAATGCTATTAGAATATAAGATACGACCCATTTACAGCTATGAATTTATGTTTAATTGACATATCATTATTATTATTTCGATTATAAGATGACACGGCTTTTTTTTTGTTATTATAATTTTATTAATTATCTGACATCTGTATGTAATTTCTGTAAATAATAATTTTAAGTATTTAGAATGTAAACTGACACGGCCTCTTTACAGCCACGATCTTATTTAAGTAGTTTCTAAGTTAGTTAGTTTTACTTGCTTGTAGCAGTAATGTTGTCCCTAACATATTAATAAATGTGGATTATTGCCTGTTTACGGTCCAACCATTATTACCACTTTGTTTAGTTCATATGTTTTAATAATTGTATTGATTTTATTAGTTTGACTGTATCCAAGTTGTTTCACTTTTATGTTCCAAACATTATAGGGTTAAAACTATCTTTAGGAATGTGTACATTATAAAAACTAAAACATAACGCCAATTGTAAAAAAATAGTGTTATATTTGCTATAAAAGTTTGTCTTTAAGTATGTACGAGTAAACCATATGTTTTTATATTTGGTGCGAGAGGAATTCCAGCAACATTATTGCACCACTTCATCATCATCATTCATCATTACAGCCCCTAAAACACAGCGTCCCAGACCTCCACTGCTGGAGATGGGCCTTCTAGAACATATATCTGGAGAATTTGGCCCACACTCGCCATGCTGACCAGACGGCTTGGCGAGGATATGATGTCAATTTTTAATGACAATTTATTAACGATTCCACAAGTTAGAATTAATGGAACTGGGACCGACGGCCTAAGGTGCTCTCCGAGGCACGGGAACGGTGGTTTTGTAAATATATATACACGTAAGAAAAGTGTATTTCTCATTGGTACATGCCGGGGGGAGTTTGAACCGACCTTTGTAGGATTTAGGAGCGCGTTCTTACAACCGAGCCACCACCGCGTCAGTGGCAAGCTCAAGACACCATTCTTCTCATCGCTCTCTCATTTCTCACACACGATAGACTCGGCACCGGCACGGTTAATGCATGGAATGCTAAGCTATTTGTCTTCTTGTTTATGTATTTTTTTTTGTGATGAGATCGCAATCGTGGCGTGGAGGTACATCCTTAAAGCGCATGGTAGTTCAGGGGAAATCAGATAACAAGTGGATGAGTGGTAGATATCCTATGAAGTGTATTGACCAGGGCAAGGCTGCAATGGACTACATGAATGCACCAGAAAGCTGCAATCCAAAAAAAGGTGCGATTTTGTTATGCGTACCACTAATACCTCAAGGACAAAACCTATCTCTCCTCACTATTTGACAGATTTCTTCATTCGTCACACAATTCTGTTCTACGAACATCTAATCATTCTCATCTCTCTAGTTTTTCATTCGTCATTCATACAGCATTCGCAGTATTGACCGCAAATCTCTGAAACGGTTTACCTAATATAAATTCGCCAAACACCGATCAAATCGCTGTTAGAAAAGCTTCTCATGAACTATTATTACTATTATTTTTGGTTTAAGATTCAAACACCCGATTTTTAGGCCGGATTTTATACTGCTCGCGAACCTTAGCCAAGGCAGCGTTATTTATGAAAGTGAGTGAATATAAGTTTTAAAGGTGATCTGGTTTTGTTTGTAGGAATTTCCTAACGGTTCTGCATGTGTTTAGTATTATGGCATTATGTAATGAGATGTATGTGTGTGGGGATAAGTCTAGTAATTGAAGTAATTGCTGTAGGATTTTAGGCAAGACACCTGTAGATGACAGGACTCTATGAAAAAGATCCACTGCTATAATAAAAAATCATTCCATATATTGAGATTTGTTTGACATAAACTTCTAAAAAGATTTAAAGGATTTAACAACAGAAGTCCCGGAAACGTCCCAATTTATTTTACCAATACAATTTTTCAATTTGAAAGGAATCTCAATAACAATAAGGGAATAAGGCGGAGAAATAAGGATTTCATATAATATCTACGTGTATATTTGTTATATAGGATGAAATGAGGTTAAGAATTATTATATGATAAATAATAATAATAATAAATATTTCCAGACAGGTCACACAGCGCCATCTAATTTCCGTGCTAAGCTACGAGGCTTGTGTTACGGAAACTAGATGGTTGATTAAACTACATATTATACTTTTTTTTTTGTAAATATATACATATTATACATATAAACACCCAGACCGAGACAAATTATACAATGTAAGTACAACTTGCCCCCGGTGGGAATCGAACCCACGACCTCCCAAGTCCACGGCAACGTTTGTTACCACTAGACCACGGAGGCGGTCATCTATTTACTTACTGATCTATTATACAACTGCCTCCGTAGTCTAGCGGTTAAGTCCGTGGATTTAGACTCGGAGGTACTGGGTTCGATTCCTGGTCGGGACCCAAAAATATTTAATAATGTAAATAAATACATTTACTTAATATTAAATTTAATTGTGATATTTCTCGAGTTTGGTACGCTAGAGACATCGACGAGCTTGCCACTTGTCATGATTGGCCTATAGTAAAGTTGGCTAAATGTGAATCCGCTTATTTATAAGCGTGGTTTCTGACCACCCCGAAAGGGTCGTGATGATACTTTTATTTTTTTTATTTAGACTAACTGTTAGACATGGCTTTACCCATGTAATATTTTTATAATTTACATAACATATTTTCACCCATCACAGTTACATTTGTCGGTCTATTATTTTTTCATTACCTGATACGGGTTACAAATGAGAATGTCCATTTTTCTTAGAGAAATGGGCCCTCTTTTTATTTTTTATTTGATAGGTAATATATTGTGTTTTCATAATCAGTAATTATATTTATTTATTTTACCCTAGCATAACAACAATTAACAAAAACTGTTTTTTACGTTATAAATTACATAATTTTTATCCCGTAGTGTTTTATCTATAATAAAGTACCTGATCATAATAAAGAACCTAATCGTATAAATAGTGTTTTGTAACTATTTCATACATAAATCTTAGCCAATTGACTATTTAATTAAATAATATTTTAATGCTGGGATAAATCAGATGTTGAAATTAAATTAAAAAAAAACACAATAAAAAGATATGATTATTGAATAATATTTTGTTGAGACACGCTCCAACAAAGTTGGGGCCTGGCTTTGGGTAATCTCTTTTTGTCTTTTTATAAATATTTATTTATTTATTTGTGAAATAGGGTGGGACTATTCGTCTCCAAGTCACTGCGACCAGTAGTGATCTATTGTGACCTCCCCAGATTATAGTTCGTTCGCTAGCCCTACGGCTTCAAGGAACCTTAGTATGGGCTTAGAAGCGATGCGTCGCACCTCCTCGGGGCTTAAACTGTGACCACTCTTGTGATGCAGGGCATAACAGTCGCAAAGGAGATGGACAGGTGTCTCAGACACCTCGCGACAGAATCTGCACTTATCTGTTTCTACCAAGCCCATGGTAAACATGTGCTTGTTTAATTTACAGTAACCAGTTAGGGCGCTAGTGAGAGTTCTTAATTTAGGTGTGCATAGCTGAAGGGCTTTGATCGTGTACTTACCTGAGTAGCCCACGATTAGCTCCTTCGAGTGCCTTTGCCCTAGAGTTGCCTGCCAGGCAGATACACATTGTGCGTGTTTCCATTTTTTTAATGCTGCGCGGAAAGTGCTTTTCGATAGTCCACAGAAGGGTTCTGGACCCATCAGTGCAGACTCAGCTCCTTTCTTAGTATACTCGTATACTTAAAAATAATTTTCAATTCAAAATCATTGCGATATAGGTAAGCAGCCCAATGTTAAATGCTATCAAAACATGTTATGGTATTCACCTACCGATTCAATTTGCATAAGTGGAAATAAAACAAAACTTTTGACAAATCCGTATTCTACTATTCGCTGCAGTTTATTTATTATTTTAAACCGTATTCTTGTAATATACGAATTACTAGTACTAAAATACTTATTTTTAAAATCACATTCAGAACTAAACATAACGAATTTCAAATTGGCAAACTTTAATCGTTTTTTTGTTAAAGGATAGAAATAAACACTATATAAATTCTACAACATACAATACAATATATATACATACACACAATAATACATACAATACAATATAATATATACTATGACCGCCTCCGTGGTCTAGTGGTAACAAACGTTGCCGTGAACTCGGGAGGTCGTGGGTTCGATTCCCACCGGGGGCAAGTTGTACATTGTATTCTTGCACTTGTCTTCTGGAACACAGTCTGTTTCATCAGACTAGTCCAGGAGACAGAGCACATTTATATATTAGGTAGAAGAAAAAAATGTGTCAATAAAGATTTTTATTATTATTATTATTATGTATAATTTGTCTCGGTCTGGGTGTTTATATGTATAATATGTATATATTTACAAAAAAAAAAAAGTATAATATGTAGTTTATAAACCATCTAGTTTCCGTAACACAAGCCTCGTAGCTTACCACGGAAATTAGATGGCGCTGTGTGACCTGTCTGGAAATATTTATATTTATTTATTATTTATTATACATACACTAAGTAGGTACCTTAAGTAGGTTTACTGTGCAAAATACAAGTAATCTCCTCCTCCTTAGTCGGTACCCCAGTGTTGGTGATCACGACTTCGTCGCAGTCCATCCACTTGCCATTTCCATAGCCGTCCTCGCGCAGTGGATGGCTTTGTGTACTGGGATGTTTAGGTGGTCAATCACCTGACTAGAACATCGTTTGAGGCTTCTTCCTCTTGTTCTTTTACCGTCTACATTTCCCGTTACTAAGAGTTTTTCCAGATTTTCGGCACCTCTAGTAATAAATATAGGAAAAACAATAGGAAATTGTCTTTTGAAAATATCCCATTTGACCTCTCGATATAAAGTTGTATTCTTTTGGGCACATCCCGTGGGAAATAAGAGATCGGAACTGAGACAGGTGAGCAAGGATGAGGCGAAGGGATGAACGTAATTAACTACTCACTGATGAGATTTGGGTACGGTTATAGCTTATGAGATTAGAAATAAGCGTTTTGGCGCGGAAAAGCAGGATTAAAATTCTAGAAACTAGTTTACGTTATCATATTTTTATTGACCACTACAGACAGACATAAACGGTGCAACAGACGCAGTGATGCTAAGTTAATAATAATAATAAAATAAGAATAATACTTAATCATTTATTTTCTTCACAATAATTGCCTTCTAACTTGTTACATCAAAGTATCTTAAGAGTTAACAGGATATGATCTACAATATATTACTGGCAATTAACAAGTTATTGGTTAGGTATATATATATATATATATGTGTTAATAATTATACTGCTATGATAAATGTAGGTACTAAGAAGAGCTATTTTGTTTGTTAAAAAAGTGAGCGATAAGGAGATTTTAAATATATTAATAAACGGCGTCGGTCTGATAACCAGATATATATATATATATTAATAATTATACCGCTATGATAAATGTAGGTACTAAGAAGAGCTATTTTGTTTGTTAAGAAAGTGAGCGATAAGGAGATTTTAAATATATTAATAGACGGCGTCCGTCTTATAACCAGATATATATATATTAATAATTATACCGCTATGATAAATGTAGGTACTAAGAAGAGCTATTTTGTTTGTTAAGAAAGTGAGCGATAAGGAGATTTTAAATATATTAATAGACGGCGTCCGTCTTATAACCAGATATATATATATTAATAATTATACCGCTATGATAAATGTAGGTACTAAAAAGACCTATTTTGTTTGTTAAGAAAGTTAGCGATAAGGTGATTTTTAAATATATTAATAGACGGCGCCCGTCTGATAACCAGATATATATATATATATATTGATATATATTTATATTTTTTATATTTCCAGACAGGTCACACAGCGCCATCTAATTTCCGTGGTAAGCTACGAGGCTTGTGTTACGGAAACTATATGGTTGATGAACTACATATACTTTTTTTTTTATAAATATATACATATTGTACATATAAACACCCAGACCGAGACAAATTATACAATGTACAACTTGCCCCCGGTGGGAATCGAACCCACGACCTCCCGAGTTCACGGCAACGTTTGTTACCACTAGACCACGGAGGCGGTCATATTATCGGTCGATATATATAGATAAACTGGTTATCAGACGGGCGCCGTCTATTAATATATTTTGAAATCTCCTTATCGCTCACTTTCTTAACAAACAAAATAGCTCTTCTTAGTACCTACATTTAACATAGCGGTATAATTAGTAACATATATATATATATTCACCACATTCCCAAAGGTTAGCTGTTATAACATGCCGAAAGACATTAAGTTCGCCCTTGTACATTACTTTGAGGTTTTTTGTGCAATAAAGAGTTTACAAATAAATTACCTAGTTTAGACAATGGGGAGTTTGGCTAAACGTCTGTGCACAAGTATGCGTCTAAACCTACAGCTGTTACCGCTAGACCACGAAGGCAGTATATATAGGTAATAGTATACGTACATATATAGGACAATGTAGTTTTGCAAATTTCTAAGCCAACTTGTGTACTGGGATTGGTAATTACTGCATGGTCCCAAAGATTTAACAACCATAGATACCGCATTAAGTACATTTTTTAAATAAATTTATTTCTTAAGGTGATTGGTACGGTCAACTGGGTACTTTCTAAATCCTACTTCGTTGATAGCTGAAAAAACTTTTAAAAAAATATGTGAATTACCAACCCATCTATTTTACCTATCTATTTTATTATTTCTATTTTGACCCGCTTATTACAGATCCCAGTCACAAGTTTAGTTGGTAAAAAATGCATTTACGGCATTAAGTTCGCCTACCTGCACTTGTTTTGATTTTGTACAATAAATAATTTATTATTGTTATTAACATTTGGTACATATTTTGTTTTTGTATTCCTAAACCTTCTATTAAAAAGAAAATATCAACCCGTGATGTGTCTTTAAATGCGTACTGTTTCTAAACGATTAATGTATTTGGAAATGTGTTTTTTATTACAGCCCCTAGAACACAGCGTCCTAGACCTCCACTGCTGGAGATGGGCCTTCCAGAACATATATCTGGCGAATTTGACCTACACTCGCCACGCTGGCCAGACGGCTTAGCGAGGATATGATGTCAATTTTTATTGACAATTTATTAACGATTCCACAAGTTGGTATTAGTGAAACCGGGACCGACGGCTTAACGTGCTCTCCGAGGCACAGAAACGGTGGTGTTGTTAATCTATGACAAATGTACTTAAGAAAAGTGCATTTCTCATTGGTACATGCCGGGTGGGTTTGAACCGACCTTTGTAGGATTCAGGGAACGCGTTATTACAACCGAGCCACCACCGCGCCACATGGAAATGTTTACTTGCCAATAAATAAATAACCGTAGCACTTTAAACATAATTATTTAACCTTTTCCTTAGGAAATATCTCAATTACGAGCATACCATTTTAAGAGCCACGTCAATGGTCATCCACGATTCTAATCGTGTTAACGATTCTGTTTATGTTTTAAGGTGTAATATAAACAAATATGTATATGTAAGGAAATACCACAATTATATAATAAATCATGATAGCAAAAATATATAAGAAAATACCGTTAAGACTAATGGGGTCTATTTCGAATGTATTTGTGAAAATTTAAATGAGTTCTCTGTCAGTTTCATTCGAGCAAATCGAGCGGACATGCACGTCGAAGGCGCGACATACTACACAATCAATGACTTTTATACGAACAAAAATATAATTGCATAACTTTTTATTTCACTTGTAATTTATTATTATTTACACTTTTGATTTAACACTAATTTTGTAGGGTTGAATTTTGACAATTAATGCCATATCTACTAAAATTCAAGATCTGTGCATGGTCCACAAAATTTGGTTACAAAGTTGTATTCTAATCGTGTCACAGTTGCATGTGCAGGAGGCAATTTTCGGCAACTCTGTTGTACCTACTTCACAAAAGGTAACAAATTAGCTATTTTCGGCTTTTAGCTAAGGATTTTCTATTCTCGCTGCTGAATATGATTTAGTACAAATTTAGGTTCTTTAAAAAGTGAAGAAGTATCATCACGACCGTATCCCTTACGGGGTGGTCACAAACCAGGCGTTTATAAGAAGCGAGTTCGCATTTAGCCAACTTTACTATAGGCATCCACGACAAGTGGCAAGCTCGTCGATGTCTCTAGCGTAGTTAACTCGAGAAATATAACAAATAAATTAAAGAAATTATTGTGTCCCGACCTGGAATAGAACCCGGTACCTCCGAGTCTAAATCCACGGACTTAACCGCTAGACCACGGAGGCAGTAAAGTGTAGTTTTAAAATTGCTTTGCTCATTAATTCCTTACACCTTGTGTCATTTTTTTTTTCATTTTCAACAAATTTGACACCTCATTTAATGGTTAGCGGCATACAGGATCCAAGATTTGAGAGTCTGGGGATACTCCACTGCCAGGGAAGAGGGAGGTAGTAAGTGATGTCAGTTGCAATTATTCTTAGAACTTCGACTATCATCAGGTACGCTGAGTAATCATCATCATCTGGATCATTCATATTTTTGGAGAATTTCGCTTCATCTCATTACATTGGCCAAACGGGTGGGCGTAGATCTTGTATTTATGTAAATTTCCTAGAGATACCATAAGTTGGTATTAGTTGAACCAGGAACGACGGCTTAACATGCTTTCCGAGGCACCAATGCCGATGTTCAAATCCATTAAATTTTAGGTCATCACCGCTATAAGCCTAAAAGTATTTTTTTATTTATTAGGGTCGCCAACAGTGACAGCAACAAAACATACATAGATTTTTACTTACAACTAAGACAGAAAACAGATGCTGCACCAATTACAGGCAACCACCACATGCTATTACAGTATCCATTAATTGGGCATTTGAGTAGCCAAAATAAAAACACAATACAATTACAGCAACATGATACAACCACAATCAAGCAACACAACTCCAAGGATCAAAATTGGTTAAACAGCAGTAGGATCCGCTGCAGTATTGACGCTATAAGTAAACAATTTTCAATATTGCTCTGTTGTATCTTCTATCTATCTCAAGTTTTTTTAATCTACCTTAAATTAGGCCTAAAATTATCTGAAACTGCATCAAAACCACTATTAGGATTGAAACATACTGGAGTTTTTAATTTTTTGTTTTTTTTTCGAGACCTTTTTGGATTGAAGGAAGGCGATCTAAAATCGTTAAAGCATTGGTACCTCGATTGTAAGAACGCTTTTCCTAACATCCTAAAAAGATCAGTTCAAATCCCAGCATGTACCAATGAGAAATACACTTTTCTTACGTACATACATTTACAACACCACTGTTCCCGTGCATCGGAGAGCACCTTAAGCCGTCTGTCCCAAGTTCCAATTATACCAACTTGTGAAATCGTTAATAAATTGTAAATATACCCGACCTGTCTGGCATGTCGAGTGTACGCCAAATTCTCCACGAATTTCTGGACGTCTAATCTCCTTCTGTGTTCTAGGGACTATAATGAAAAAAAAATGTTCTAAAAACCGGACCAAGCTTTACGAAACTTAAAACGAGGTTACATAAGACGATAATTTCAATTTGCTTATAATTTGAAGAGCACGTCGCTTCCGAACATCAAGCTCACGACCAGGAGTGAGCAAATACTAAGGCGGAGATGCAACTGCGAGAAATCACCCACCATTTTCATCTGGCGTCAAATGCCTAACTGTATGTGTACGTCACAATAAAATGCTAAATTTCCATATCGTTTACCTAAGCAAAAAATATTTCTCCTTTTCTCACAGACCAGTGTCTGATTATTACTAATATGCATTTTGTACCAGAACTCAAATCAAAGTAAGTATTTGAAAGAAAGAAATTAGTTACTAAGCACCAATGTCTTTAACTGCTTCCATAGCCTAGCGGTTAAGTCTGTGGATTTAGACTAAATTATTTTATACATTTATATTGTCTATTTAATAATGGTATATTTTTTGTCTCTTTTATATATTAAATTAACTGTTGTGTGCAAATATTTTTTTTCTTTATTTACATTTTTTCTCAACCCCACTATTGTAAATATTATTGTTCATTTCTTAAATATTTATTTATTTATTTTATTAGGAAAACTTATGGTTACAAAATTTTAATTAGACATAAATATAAACACTTAAACCACTAAAAAGTTTCCACAGATAGAAACAACAGACACGGCACTAAAGTATTTTCTTTAAGAAACACTCTATAGTATAGAAAAACATTTTTAAAAATATTATAAAACAATAAACAGAACAATAAAGCAATCATTCACAGTCGTGTAGTTACAGCAAAATGATAATAATAGAAAGTCAAGGAAGCGACATATTAAAGCACTTTGTACTGAGTTCTCGCCTATCATATCAACCAAATCAAATTATACATAGATGTAAATGTTGTTAAATTCGATATAATTCATTAACAACCTACTATACATATGTGTAATAACTAGTTATAAAGTATGTGTACCGCTTGCTAACAACTTCTGTTGTTTGTGTTATTCCTACTATTAATGTTTGCCCTTTCAGTGTTTGTGATTTACTGCGTCGCCCGTAAAATTTAATTTATATATTTTTTAAATAATTGATACAAACGTGAAGTTGGCATAAATGCCTCATCGGCGATTGCCTTTTTTAAAAAAAGAAGTTCCTCGCGCTATTTTGCGTGGACATGTCAAGTGCAAGTTTTTGTTTTGTAAATTAACTTGCTGTGGATATTATTAGTCAAAATTGGTGTTGTTTAGTTTAATAATGTGCTATAATGTGGATAATTACGGAAAACGATAAATTGGACTTTAAATATGGGGCACAAGTTGCAGTTAATTTTTTGCGGTTTTCCCGCGCTGTCAACTCCTATATTTTACCCGACGTGTTTGAGCTATGGTGCCGCAAGTGACTCCAAGAAAAGCATCAAATTCTGCAGCATCTGGAATTTATGATGACCTTATTAAAAAGAAAGATATATTACGTCAGACTTGGCTGTATGAGCTAGACCCTTTGTCTTCCCTATCATCTCATTCATCATCCATCGGGAGAATAGAACCAAAAAAAAGAAGAAGAAGTAAGGAGCTTCATGAATTCAAATGAAATTTTAAATTTAGAACGTCAATAATAGAGACGCCTTATCGGATGCTTACAAAGTTATAATAATTTATGTATTAGCCATTATAAAGTTTTACCAATAACTTACAAAGTGGCCTCTTTAGTGGGTGAAGACGGCAATAACCATAGCGGAAGTCGACTGTTACCAGAACGTACCGTCAGCAGAACTATCAGAATCTACTCTATCGTTAATAATTGCCCCAAGAAATCGTATTAGGGATTAAGAATCTGAACAGTAACTTTTTAATTTCACCGGGCTCAAGATGTGTAATTTTTTTTTTGAGTTATCTATACCAGGAGTACGATTTTTAAATATCACTGATGAGTTCGATGTCACCGATAAGTTTGATGTAACCAGTGAGTAAAACATGACTAGGAAATTAAAAAAATAAAGCACTATCACTTTTTTATTATGCGGATTAACATTTAGCCAACTTTACTATAGGCCCATCATGACAAGTGGCAAACTCGTCGATGTCTCTAGCGTACCAAACTATATAAGAAATATCACAAATAAATTAAATAATTTATTATGTCCCGACCAGGAATCGAACCCGGTACCTTCGATTCTAAATCCGCAGACTTACCGCTAAACTACGAAGGCAGTTGGTAATCACGATTTATCATATGTCCTTTTTTTAAAGTCATATATGCGGTACCAACTTACAAATAATTTCTCATAGTAAAGAGCTAACGTTAAAACCGCATTGGTGGAACGGAACTTAACTTACATCGGGTCTTTTACCATCACTGCGAGAGATCCCAGACAAGATTGCGGCAGTAACCAAACCCCGGTAAATCATAATATTGACAGAACCGTGGCGGTAACAACAACCGGAACTTTTATGTTTTTGGTTGATTTTATTATTATTAAGTCTTCTAATAAATACAGGGTGGGCCAATAATTCGTTAACATTTAAACGTAACACCCCGCGCTAATACAAGCCGCGCGGGGAGCGGGGAGGGGCCTAGCCACTAGCTCGCTACAAGCCGCGCGGGGAGCGGGGAGGGGCCTAGCCACTAGCTCGCTTCTCGGAAATTTAGTCGCAATGGAATTAAAACCTAATGATTTAAATTTGCGCAATTCGTATGCCAAAACAATGTTAGATCGATTCAGTAATTTTGTTAAACTCTTATTTTCCGACAAAGCCCATTTCCATCTCAACGGGCACGTAAGCAAACAGAATTGCAGGTATTAAAGCGAAAATCCCAAAGCTAAACACGAGAGGCCACTTCATTCTCCTAAGGTAACGGTATGGGCTGCAATTTCAGCAAAAGGAATCATTGGATTCTACTTTTTCGAAGATTCTCGCAGCTCGGTTACTGTTACTGTTGAGTATGTGAAAATGTTACGGGAGTTCTTGGCACCGAAGCTACTGGAATTGTCTCATTTGGCCTATGCAAAAAATTACGATCCTTACTGTATCGTGTACAATAATAGGGCTTAGCGATGATGTTTATGCTGTCGCTACCAAAGTTTCTTGTCCAGGATATTACCACTTACCACTTTTATGAAGTCACATCATGTTATTGAAAACACGACTTTGATTGATAATAAAACTATAACATGTTACGTATAATTAATATTTTATATTTTAATACAAAATAACTACAAATAATAAAAAAAAAATCAATAGTATAAAATTTTGACTGCCTCCGTGGTCTAGCGGTTCAGTCCGTGGATTTACCGACTCGGAGGTACCGGGTTCGATTCCTGGTCGGGACACAAAATTATTTATCAATGTAAATAAATACATTTAATTAATATTTAATTTATTTGTGATATTTCTCGAGTTTAGTACGCTGGAGACATCGACGAGCTTGCCACTTGTCATGATTGGCCTATAGTAAAGTTGGCTTAATGTGAATCCGCTTATTTATAAGCGTGGCTTCTGACCACCCCGAAATGGAAACGGTCGTTATGATACGTGTATTAAATTTTCAAAATAATGTCACTTTTACATGTAAAGACTTTTGATTAGCCTTAAGATATTTGGACATATTTTCATACATACATACATACATATCTTCACGCCAGGTCCCTTGCGGGGTAGGCAGAGACAATTGAGCGCCATTTGTCACGATCTCGACATACCTCTTTCGCTTCTTCGACATTCATCAACCTCTTCATACATGCCCTTTTGTTTCGATGGCTTTTTATTGCACCGGCAGCTATTGTTTTATTTATTTGATCGTGATAAGTGAGTCTTGGTCTGCCAGGGCCTCTTTCACCCACAACTTTCGCATTATATATCTGGTTCGTCAATCTCTCTTCAGTCATCCTTTCAACATGCCCGAACCATCGGAGCATGCCTTTCCTTATTTTTGTCCCTATGCTTTCTTTCATACCCACCTTATATGACATATTTTCACTTTCATTTATATCGAACTAGCTGACCCGGAGAACTTCGTACCGCCTAACAGTCATTGAATGTTTGTGAACCTTAGTTAGCACGTAGAATTCAATGCCAAATGCTTATAATAATAATAAATTTTTATTTCAGAATTAATTCCATAATTATTAGTAACATTCCAACTTAGAACTATGTTAGTAGTTATATACATTAATTAAAAAGTAAAAAAAGGCAAAAATTATAATAACAATAACAATACCTAGTACTTAATTTAATTTAATTAATATTAATTCTTAAATATCTGTGGGAATATTTATACTACGCAAATGCTGTACATATTTAATTTACACATTCCCAGTTACAACTCCAATCCGCAATTATAAGCAATGCTAATCGCCGATTGAATCTTCTTAATAAACGCTACATAGAACGCCTATGTGATGGCTGGGCTCTACTCTTCCAAGATTAGCGTCTTGGTTATGCTGGGAGAGGACGATAAACCGTTTAGCGGTAAATAGTTTGACTTGGATTTATTTCTGTATTCGACGACAGTCAAGCGACAGAGTGGGCTCGCGCAGGAGTATCAAGAGCAACGACTGAGTAACTATGTACCCTCGGTCGGTATGCCCCACAAATCAGCGCTGATGCGCGCCACCTATCGGACAACAGTAGTAATATGTCAGTAACCTTCGCCGATGTTCCCACAACATATTACCAAAGTTTCATCCCTATTGGTCAAGTAGTTTTGAAATGCATAGTGAACATACATACACACAGATATTCAAATATATATAGAAGATTGTACACTGAGAAAAATATCAAAAACATTAATAATTATTATTCTCTATTTTATTATAAATAAAAAATGTCCTCTAGAGACGTCCCATCCGAGATAGTCCCAATGAGACTGGCAACATATCCCCGCTGTATAGCACTAACATTAGACGTTGGCAGAAATAATTGCCAGCCTTCGTGTCTCCAGACCTTTCCGTCAGCCACTTAGTATTAGTTGATTTTATTTTTATTATTTAAGTAGTGTTTAATTTTAAGTTAGAATAAGCGCTTAAATTAAATTAAAAATATATTAAAGGATAGTCACCTATATGATAGGAAAATTAAAATTTATGGTAGTTTCGTTTACGATCCGTAGTTTTATAGACCAACGTTTTATTACCACAATAATTGTTTTCTTTATTACCTACTCATACAACTTTTATTTATTTTTCACTTCATTAAATAAATGTCACGTCAGAATTAAGATAGATATGCCAAAAAAAACCCGAAAGTCGAATAAACGCAAAAACCTCTGCTAATTTAAAAACAATAAATTGAACGTGTTCGGCAGAGTTCCCAGGCCCCCACAGCAGCACCCGATCACGGACGTAATGTGCCAGCCATTCCCCCGCTCTACCAGATCCTTAGGGTGCGGACCGGGACCCGCCACACGTGCCATCACTGCAATGACCTTCAAAGAAAGGGACGACCACCGGTCACGCCACACCTTGAGCATCTGAACACTAACAACGACCGTTGAGACACACACAAGCATCAACATAACAATTACTTCTTAGGTACACAGGTAATATATATTATAAAAAACCTATAAGTATTTTAATCAAATCAAATAAAAATAGTTTATTTCCATTGGTTCGCTTAAAACAACTTGGATACAGTCATAACTAATAAAATCAATACAATTATTAAAACATATGTACTAATCAAAGTGGTGGTAGTTGGGACCGTGAACAGGCAATAATCCATATTTATGTATGTTAGGCACAAAATTAATTACTGCTACAAGCAAGTAAAACTAACTAACTTAGAAACTACTTAAATAAGATCGTGGCTGTAAAGAGGCCGTGTCAGTTTACATTCTAAATACTTAATAATTATGATGTTCAAAAATTATATAGGTACATATGTCAGATAATTTATGTCAGATAAAAGTAAAAAGTAAAGTATCATCACGACCGTTTCCCTTTCGGGGTGGTCAGAAACCACGCTTATAAATAAGCGGGTTCACATTTAGCCGACTTTTTACTATAGGCCAATCATGACAAGTGGCAAGCTCGTCGATGTCCCCATCCAGCGTATCAAACTCGAGAAATATAACAAATAAATTAAATATTAATTAAATGTATTTTATACATTGATAAATATTTTTGTGTCCCGATGTTCCACGGACTTAACCGCTAGACCACGGAGGCAGTATGTCAGATAATTAATAAATTTATAAAACAAAAAAATAATAATAATAAAAAAGACGTGTCATCTTATATTCTAATAGCATTAATTTTAATTAATATTCGTGGCTGTAAAATGGCCGTGTCACCTTACAATCTAAATAAAATTAGAATATCAAGTAAATAAACTTAAATTTAAATTTAATAACATCGAAAACTTTTTAAAACAATTAGAATAGCATTAATGTTAATTAATATTCGTGACTGTAAAATGGCCGTGTCAACTTACAATCTAAATAAAATTAGAATGTCAAGTAAATAAACTTAAATTTAATAACATCGAAAGCTTTTTAAAACAATTAATGTTAATTAATATTCGTGGCTGTAAAATGGCCGTGTCAACTTACAATCTAAATAAAATTAGAATGTCAAGTAAATAAAGTTAAATTTAATAACATCGAAAGCTTCTTAAAACAATTAGAATAGCATTAATGTTAATTAATATTCGTGGCTGTTACATGGCCGTGTCAACTTACAATCTAAATAAAATTAGAATTTCAAGTAAATAAACTTAAATTTAAATTTAATAACATCGAAAGCTTTTTAAAACAATTAGAATTTAAGTAACTCTTTTACATTTTAAAATAATCACATAATAAGCGCTGAACTGGACGACTTTTTTATTTATTGCATAAAAGTTCATGAAACGTGCATGGACTTTTGAATGCATCATGAATTTTTACTAAAAAAGTTACTATTTAATTAAAATGATTTAACTAAGTTATTTACAAAATCTGTAACATAAAAAGTCTAAGTCACGTATCATTACGATCGTATAGCTTTCGGGGTGGTCAGAAGCGGATTCACATTTAGCCAACTTATCGCATAGATATTCTAACGGTCCCTCGGGTAAGGAGAAGCCATGGGGTTATTGAGAATGCCGTACAAGGTGAGGTGTAGATGTCTGCGAAAACGGATATTAAGCCACTTTGGATACAAAATTGAGAGTAGGGGAAGATCGGGTATCCCTGGACACTTGAATAAATTGCAAATAAATAACCAATGAAAAAAAATACCTTTATTTTATATTAATTAAACATTAGAATCGCGGTGGTGGCTCGGTTGTAAGAACGCGTACCTTAAATCCTACAAAGGTCAGTTCAAACCCACCCGGCATGTATCAATGAGAAATACACTATAGATTTACAACACCACCGTTCCCGTATCTCGGAGAGCACGTTAAGCCGTCGGTCCCGGTTCCACTAATGCCAACTTGTGGAATCGTTAATGAATTGTCATAAAAATTTACATCATATCCTCGCCAAGCCGTCTGGCCAGCGTGGCGAGTGTAGGCCAAATTCTCCAGTTCTGGAAGGCCCAACTCCAGCAGTGGAGGTCTAGGATACTGTGTTCTAGGGGCACTGAAACTGAAACATTAGAATCATATCACATTTTTTTATTAGCGTCAGATGAACTGCCAGACATGCTAATCAATGCTAACCTAACCGTTTTTTGATGTAACAAAAATTAGAAGTAATACTAAAATCCGATGCATCTATTTAAACACAATTTTCATTGGCCCAATTTTTGCATTCCTGGCACTGAATCCAGTATTCTTCAAATGTTTCTTTACACATCGGATACCGCACACCGATGATTTCTACTCAGTGTTGCGGAAACGAGTCGCGTCGTTGATGCACACTGCACGCACAGAGTACAAGGGAGCTGTAACATTAGTGAGAAGCCAGATTACCCTATCATGGGGCACTGAATACATACTCATATCCTTCAGGTGGGCATGTCAAATATGAAAAATAAATGTCCTCTTTTTACTAATATAGAAATAAGCAAACATTTTGTTACTAATCCCTATGGATGATATTCTTCTTCTTCTTACGGTGCCATCTCCTATCGGAGGTCGGCTATCATTAAGGCGATTTTGATTTGGTCCGGAACAAGGATCTGGTGCCCATCCCGAACCACTCCCTGAGGTTCTTGAGCCAGGAAGTGCGTCTTCTCCCCGGTCTTCTGGAGCCTTGTATGACGAGCTGCAGCAAGCTATACTTTTTATTGCGCATGATGTGTCCCAAATACTCCAACTTCCTTCGCTTTACCATTTTCAATAGTTCAACGCCTTTGTTCATGGATGATATTATAAATGTATAAATAAAGTTTGATAGGAGCAACGAAATTTTTTGAGACTCATCTGCTTTTACTTCTAGTCTACTCATTTAGTTTCTTGGAAATTAAATAGTCCGCGTTTATTTATTTATTTTATGCTTTATTGCACAAAGACATTTTATCCTAGCCAACTATTGGGACAACTTGAGCATTATATTGAAAGGTAGGTGCAAAATTGTATTAAATTCTACGGTTTAACTATATTATCATACACCAATACACACAGTTTTTATAGGTTTACTTTTAATTGCATTTATATATATATATATATATATATATATATATATATATATATATATATATATATATATGGAGTATATATTTATTTATTTATTCGAAGTAAGGTACAAATAACAGCTAACAAACAAAACAATTATTGAAATCATAGACAAATAATCCTGTCGGGTTTGCCAGCCTAAAAAAAATGTACACAACATTGAATAATACAAAAAATAGTAATAATATAAACTAAAAGTTAATAGTAAAATATATATATATATATATAAAAATGCAATTAAAAGTAAACCTATAAAAACTGTATATGTATATGTATGTATATATACTACATATACCCATACATATTATTACATACACTAAATATTATATATCAATAATT
The DNA here is from genome assembly GCA_910589645.1 of Tinea semifulvella. Classification (NCBI taxonomy): domain Eukaryota; kingdom Metazoa; phylum Arthropoda; class Insecta; order Lepidoptera; family Tineidae; genus Tinea; species Tinea semifulvella. The sequence continues at coordinate 7,991,307 of OU342604.1, forward strand.
ACATTATACTAAATTCTAATAAATAAGTTATAGTAACTACATATACATCATCATCATCGTCATCATCAGCATGTGTCTCTCCACTGCTGGATATAGGCCTCCCCCAATATTAGTCATGGGGGGTAATTTGACGTAATCACCACGCTTGGCAGGCGGGTTGGTGATCGCAGTAAGGAAGGGTTAGTGACTGATGACGCTGCTGCCCATCATCAATCAATTACTAGGAATAGAAAGGAGGGGGGTAGGTTTTAGTATGAGGAAAGGGAGGAAAGAAATTGAGGACCGTGATGACCAGATAGACATGAAAAGTATATGCCTAGCTGGTCATCAAGGTCGACGGAACACAGGAGAAAGGTAAAGGTATTATCATGGGCATTGATTAGGATTACCCATGGCATCTTCCGCTGTTCGGGACACCTAAGGGTTACGGTCCTCTTTGCTAACTTACATATTGACAAAGAGGGCCGCTCTGGCTATCTACAACCTGCCAACCCGCTCGGTTACATCGGAAGTTGCCTCCTCGTGGCAGAGGTCAGCTAAACAAGTTATATGACCTCTACCACAGGCCGAGACATACACATACATAGATATATATATAGATATATATATACTCGTACTTACTTTTGTTGTGATAGGAAGTGTGAATAGACCATTTTTTTAAATAGAGATCTGTCGGTTACTTGCCTTATGCTAAGAGGCAAATTGTTCCACAGGTTTGTGGCAATAACTACAAACGAGTTTGAAACGAACTAGAATTATGTGAGGGAATAGACAGAAGAGAATTATGAGAGGAACGGAGGGATTTTTTTACCTGCCTGCGTTGTTTACCCGCCTTCCGGGGCTACCCGACTTTCCCCTACATATGAGTATGGATGGAAAAAGCCTAACTGATGACAATAGAAATTGTTGCGTTGTTAGATGCTCTCAGCGTAAATAAAACAATTCTAATTAAACTACAAGTTAATGTTAGAATAAGCTTTAGGCATCCAATTTGCAGTATGTTAGGTAATTCGTAAGCGTCAATATAGGCGAACCAATGACTCAAAAGTTTTTTTTTTTTATTTAAAGTTTAATGCGGTGTTTCGGATGTAAAACGCTTTCTTTAAAAATATTTATTTATTAAAATAATAGTACATAGGCGAGCCACAACGCCATAAGGCATTCTTTACCAGCTTAGGGATAATGAAAGGCAGGATTACCAAAATTTTAAGAATATTTCTAAAATAGACTCAATTATTTAGCATAAAAAAATATCGCAGATAAAATTCTGGCATGTATAGATTTGTATAGACTTACAACCACCATGCATGATGTTAAACCGTCGGTCCCAGTTTCACTAATACCAACTAGTGGAAAAGTTACAAATTGTCATGATAATTTATCATCTATCTGTATCAATAGATAAATATAATTATAATGGTAAACTTAGAATAGAAATTTTAGTATTTAGCCATTATTGAGCCAAAACTTACTCGTCAATTTTTGTTTTTACAATATAATGGTTTGGCGTGATATAAGGTTCTAAAAAAATAAATATACAAAAATTTGTAAAACAAAAAAAAATACTGCTGTATACAGCCCGGGCTACTGTTACTTAAGCGCAAACGTTATATGGAATCCGTTAACTCGTATATATATCACGCTAAGTTGATATTTGCACGGCCGCTGTCAAGGTCGAGCGCTTATAGAGTTGAGAATTGAATAGTATTTTGTAAGGGGGAGATTTCCAACTCCCTCACCCGTGGTAGATGAGTTGACTGTATATGGTGTGGGGGGTTTGATGACGAGCCACCTCCGTAAAGTCCAAAGAAAGGGGCAGAAGCACTTACCTCTTCCAGCAGCAGCTGACAACGTCTCAGTTCCAAAAGAAGACCAGCTCTTCTGATGCTAAAACTCTTTTCACATAAATGTCATATCACATAAAACTAATAATGTAAGTAACAGTTTCGACCGATAAATACACTTGCGTGGCGATTTAGCAGACACTGCTGCAGCACCGAAAATTGAGCACACGCGGTGTGACGTCACCGAAACACAAATTGTTGTCCGCCGCCGACCGGGGCTGAGGTGCGACTCTCCCCACCGATGGATCACAGAACTGGCTTTAACAATGACGCAAGCTCTGACTTAAATAACGAAATCCACTAATAACGTATTGTATACCTGGGCCATCAGTTTCACAAGTGGTCCTGCTACGTTGAAGCATTTACCAAATCGCACAGGTGCACTCGGGTACTTACTTAACTAAACAAAGTTGTGCATGAAAGCTTATATTAAGTCCGCTATGATTTATAGATTTCGTTAGTTTTAAAAGCTACTTACAGCATTATTTGGACTGGCTAATAGAAAAGTTGGCCCAAGTAAGTTTCATGTATGGTGTAAAGCCTTAAACACATGTACGATTTCCGTAAAATGGTAAGGTCTACTTTTGAAAAATGCTATTAACTTATGAAGATGTCTTGTCTGGGACACATAGGTTATGTGGATACCTTTGCCGCTTGCCACATTTCCTCTACCTCAAACAAGACCGTCCGAATCTAAAAAGCACATAAAATATAGGTCTAGCGGTTAAGTCCGTGTATTTAGACTCGGAGGTACCGGGTTCGATTCCTGGTCGGGACACAAAAATATTTATTAACGTAAATAAATACATTTAAATAATATTTAATTTATTTGTGATAATTCTCGAGTTTGGTACGCTGGAGACATTGACGAGCTTGCCACTTCTCATGATTGGCTAAATGTGAATCCGCTTATTTATAAGCGTGGTTTCTGACCACCCCGAAAGGGAAACGGTCGTGATGATACTACTTTTTATAACTTTGTGGGATTTGGGGTTGAAACAATAGGAGTATATTCTCTTGATACCCACAAATTCGTAGAGCTGGGTAAACGAATTTATCAAGAGTGTGGCGACCCCAAATGCCATAACTACCTAAAACTAAATATTTCCATTATTACTGAACGGGGAAATGCGGCGAGAGTTTTAGGTACCCTCTCAGGTGGTAAGCCCTTAGTTTATTTTGTAGAATAGTTTTAATTTCATAGGTATTTTTTGTTTAGATTTATTTATAATTAGTTTTTAATCTATTTTATTTTAATATTTTTATTACAATACATAAATAGTTTGAAAAGTCTACTTTATATTTTAGAGATAATATATTAATCGTAGAATTGTTTTCTGAAAATCTTTATAAATGTTATTGCTATCACTGTGTCTAAAATGTCGTTAATTTTATTTCCTACTAAATTAAATCAAAAACAAAATTTTTACAGCCGCTTTAATTAGTTTAGTAATTAGCTTTATATTTTTTATTTTGACATACCTATATATATATATATATATATATATATATATATATATATATATATATATATATATATATACAATTCTGACAAGGCCATTTTACTTATAATTTATATATATATAAATATCAGATCAACAAATATTTTTATTGAAGTAATATACAAACAGTATAAAATAATTACAATATAAATTAAAACTACTTAAAAGTAAAAATTTAAATAAATATAAACTAATATATAATATATATTATTATATATATTTTACTTAGCTGTATAATTTAGATTTATTGCAAATATTATTGTTATTTTTTATTTATATTTCTCTTTTGTTTAATTTTCTTTGACACTGCTTTAACCTGCAGCTCTGTTCCTTGTCCTATATCACTGTCCAGGTAGGACAAATTGTACTTGTATTTGTAACCAGCAAATTGTGTTTGTAAGCATTTCATGGATTCACCGTGCGGGTGCCGGGTCTATCGTGTGTGGGTAAGAGATGAGAAGAATGGTGTATCGGACTTGCGACCGACAATAGGCTTGTTTAAGAAAAGGAGGCCTCCCTTTTTTATTTTATTGCGCGATAATACGCTCACCATCCACCATTCTACTCCTCTCCCTACCCAACCAAATACTGTATGATTCCGTTAATGCTGTCTTGGAAGCTCGTTCCATAAATGTATTGACGGCAGACCTGTTTAGGCCAGATTCTTTCAGTAAGTGATGCGAAGATTTTGCTTGAACTCCTCTGGAATAGAATAAAATTTGATCAGTATTCAATAGAAAGTTTGAAAAATAAACAATCTATCGTTAGACGGGTAATTTTCATGCTGGAGTTGTTATTTTTCTAAATGGATAGTTTTCTAATTAAAAACTTTCAGAATATTAACATACAAATTTTATGCAGAGAGGAAAACTTTTGTCCTGGTTGTTGTGTTAATAAGGCTTCATATCATGTTGGGATTAGTAGAAATTCAGTGTTTTAATAATTGTATAAATTTTAATTAAATACGCACTGGCTCCATATGGCGTGTTTGACTTGAAAGCATAGCAAATATTGCCTAAATTTTGCCTAAATTGTATTAAAAGCACCGCCAATTACAAAGCGGAAAAAAGTTTAAAAAAGAGCTTCTAGCGACAAGACAACAAGTGACAAGTGTAGCGGTTAAGAGGGTTTAAGGGCGGGTCAAACCGCATGCAACGCAGCACAGCGCAGCGCAGAGGCTTGTGTTACGGAAACTAGATGGTTGATAAACTACATATTATATATTTTTTTCTTTTTGTAAATATACATATTATACCTACATATAAACACCCAGACCGAGACAAATTATACAATGTACAACTTGCCCCCGGTGGGAATCGAACCCACGACCTCCCGAGTTCACGGCAACGTTTGTTACCACTAGGCCACGGAGGCGGTCAGAAACCACGCTTATTAATAAGCGGATTCACATTTAGCCAACTTTACTATAGGCTAATCATGACAAGTGGCAAGCTCGTCGATGTCTCCAGCGTACCAAACTCGAGAAATATCACAAATAAATTAAATATTAATTAATAGTATTTATTTATATTAATAAATATTTTTGTGTCCCGACCAAGAATCGAACCCGGTACCTCCGAGTCTAAATCCACGGACGTAACCACTAGACCACGGAGGCAGTAAAAGCTTTCTATAAATAAATTGTTTCAAGGCTCATTGACGTCTCTGGTGACAATAGGGCTGGCAGTTTTTTCTCTCAAAATTTAAATATCTTAATTCAATTCAATTCAAAAATTCTTTATTGCACTAAAAAATATTGTACATAGGCGGGCTTAATGACTAAGCATTTTCTAACAACCAACCTTTGGGAGTGTGGAGAGGTAACAACGAAGGGTGCAATTTATTATAAAAGACATACTAATATTACATATACTGAATAAATATATACATAAATACCTACATATCTATATATATTATAATTAAGTTAAATTAGTACACACATGGTTAAAGTAACAGTTGATTTAGAATAATAATAATAATGATAAGGATAAAATACATAACATAAGTGATTAATATAATGAACTAGGAGACACTATTCTGCTTATTTAGAAAAAAGGTGGTGAGTAATTGTTTAAAGATGTGAACGGAGGGAGCTTGTCTGATGGTCAGTGGGAGTTTGTTCCACTGGCGAGCAGCAGATACGGTGAAAGAATTAATTCATAGGGGAAATGCTGCTAGGGTATTACAGGATAGCGATTTGGAGGAGGTATTTTTTTTAGGTAATATTTAGTTTTTGTTGTAATATAGTTTATTTAATTTAAGGTTTTGTTAAATTTAAGCTCTTTCCGCGGCTTTTATGGTCCATGGCTCAGAACCGTACAGAAAAATAGAGAAAAATAATGAATACAAATAAACCATTTATACGATGAGGGAAGTGATATAGGAATAATGATGATGTTGCTGCTAATGAAAAAGGGAAAATAAATAAAGAATTAGAGAAGTTGAGACAATTACGTTGACAAGAAATACTTATATACAAATTTTTTGATGATGGCTCGATTATAAGATTGATTAATATTTAATGTTTCTGAGATTTACAGCAACAATAGCAAACGAATAGGTGACAAAAGGGGTGTGGTGAGAAGAAATGCAAAGTGAGAAGCTAAAACTAGATAAACATAGTCTATCTAAAAAATGTTTCAATTAAATGAAGCCAGACTTACTCCAATAGCACAGGTTGCATTTGAGTTATTCAAAGAGAAGCGTTAGCACATAACTAATAACGACCAAAAGAAAATCTAAGCGCAAACTCAAAAGGAATGTTAATAGATTTTGGAGCGCAGCTGTAGAAAAGATTGCAGCTAGACCTCCTAGGTAATCTAAAATGTTAGATAGTTCATTACCATCAAACGTTATAACAAAAATAGAACGGTTTTAAAACCTAAACCCATACATTTACAAATAATAATAATTACTTGTCTGCGCCGATCGCGGTAATTCGACCAGTTTTGGATAGTTAGGGGTTATCTTTCTCGCCGCTTCCTTTCTATATCACCCATCCCGCTCACAATAAATCGTCAAATAGAAAAATTGTCGTTATAGAAGATGCTAAAGAAATCGCTGCGAACATTGTTGTCACCCGCATTCGTAAAATTATACAGAACAATTTATAAATGCTAGTGACGAGGATATCAGGTAAGGTCCTTTACCATTTTCTTTTCTTGTTTGTTGATTGCACCAATCTAAATCCACGGACTTAACCGCTGGACCACGGAGGCAGTATACCTAGTATATAACATAAATTTATATTTTATATAAATAAAATAAATAAATATTTCCAGACAGGTCACACAGCGCCATCTAGTTTCCGTGGTAAGCTACGAGGCTTGTGTTACGGAAACTAGATGGTTGATAAACTACATATTATACTTTTTTTTTTTAAATATATACATATTATATATATAAACACCCAGACCGAGACAAATTATACAATGTACAACTTGCCCCCGTTCGGAATCGAACCCACGTTATTCCGTTGCCGTTCACCTCCCGAGTTCACGGCAACGTTTGTTACCACTAGACCACGGAGGCATACATAGGTCGTGCGTTAAAATATCCCTAATTATTTCATTATCCGACTGTCTCAGTCGCTCCACAAAAAAGAAGTGTCACTTGCAGAGTATGGCAAAAAAGTCGTCGAGTTATCAGTAAACATACCAGACGCACACACCTTAATGGTAAGTTAAGTAAGAATTGTGTTACTCACTTACACTCTAACTCATGTACAATTTCCAAAGACTCATGTACGCCTGACAGATACGCAACAGTGTGATTGCTTTTTCTTGTTTTGAGCAACGCGTACACAAACCTTTGAGCAAACATATTGCTGTGATGTGCCATCTTCGGATTCTCCAGGTCCTTATCATTCTTCAGACGATCCACTACTTAAAGACTATCTGCAGCTGTGAGCCACATAATGAATATTTCCGTTGTAAAATCTCCGGCTTGTGAATCAAAGAATTCCAACCGCGCCTTAAAGTTATATGGAGTTATGAAGTAAAGCTTTCAGCCCCAGGGTATCCGTGCGTGACTTAAATTTAAATGTTAACCTTTTTGGAAATAAGGCCATGATAAAAATTACGAAGAAAGCCTCCTTTAATTTGTAAATAGGTGCAGCAATTTTTTACTTCCTCTTCTTTATTACTGAAAGAGAAATTATCATGTCCTTTATACAAAAAGCGTTTGGGAATAAAATTGTGACTGCTTAGTCTTCTGTGAATGGAATTATTTATTTATTTTATATCTCTACAGAGGTTGAAACCAGAGACATTGAATATATAACAAGACTGGGCAATAAGCCAAACAAAATTAAACCAAACCAAACGAAACGAATGGAAACGAAACGAAACCAAACCAAACGAAACCAAAACCAAACCGCAATAGATCCGCAAAAAAACACGTTTCCAAAACATGGTATCTCTCACTTTCTGTCGAGGAAATTATTTAATTAATAATATTATGTTTAAGCTGCCTCCGTAGTCTAGCGGTTAAGTTCGTGGATTAGACTCGGAGGTATGGGGTTCGATTCCTGGTCGGGACACAAAAATATTTATTAATGTAAAATGTATTTATTTACATATTATTTAATTTATTTGTGATATTTCTCGAGTTTGGTACGCTAGGTCTATATAGGTAATATAGTTTATTTAATATTGTAATTCTTTTATATTCTTTACAGATATAATTAAAGGAATCTAAATATCTGCTGGAAAAGTGTGGTGACTGGAATTTATACATTAAACAATGGAATTTACAACTTTTTGCCACCAATACAATCACAAGTTATATCAGTCAGAAATAAAATACCATAATGGTAATAAATATTCATATAATAAATAATTTTAAACATAATAGAAAGTAAAGTATCATCACGACCGTTTCCCTTTTGGTGTGGTCAGAAACCACGCTTATATATAAGCGGATTTACATTTATCCAACTTTACTATAGGCCAATCATGACAAGTGGCAAGCTCGTCGATGTCTCCAGCGTACCAAACTCGAGAAATATCATTATATATATACATAATAAATACTTATATGAATAAATATACTAATATACTACATGTCAAGAAATGGAGATTAGGTTTTATTTTGTTTTTTAAGAAAGTGCGTAAATAATAGATTTTTAAATATATTTAAAGACGGTGCCTGTCTGATGAATAGAGGCAGCCTGTTCCATTGATGAGCTCCAGACATGGTAAGAAAATCTGAATATCTACTAGAAGAGTAAACAGGTATCTAGTTGTATTTGTGATCAAAGTTTTATGGTATTAACTTGAGTTGTAAAGAGACACAGGGGCAACGTAACCACGTTGCAGGCAATATTTTGTTACACTACGACTATAAGAAAACCAATTCTAAGTTTTTTAATGTAACTTAACTTAATTAAATATTCTGACCTATATGCTCATAAAAGATAACATCAAATGCCCCAAAACTCGTCTGACAAAGTCATGCTCTCTGTGCAATGGTATCAAACTATACAACAAACTATCTAAAGATATAAAATGTTTAGAATATTTAAAGTTTAAAAGTAACGTTAAATCTATTTTAATACATAATAATAATAATAATAAATTCTTTATTGTACAAAACCAAAACAAGTGCAGGTACATAGGCGAGCTTAATGCCGTAAATGCATTTTCTACCAACTAACCTTTATTATAAATAAAAGTTATTACCAACTTAAGGATACACTAATAGATACCATTGCATAGAATTTGTTTTTCACATATTTACTAATAGCTATTAAGCTGGACACGGCCATTTTACAGCCACGAATTTAGTTTAATTTAAAAATTTTAATTTTATTATTTTAGATTGTAAGCTGACACGGCCCCTTTACAGCCACGAATATGTTTAAGTTGACACACCAATTATAATAATAAGTATTATTTCGATCGTAAGCTGACACGGCCCCCTTACAGTCACGAATTTACACTATTGACATAAATATTGTAGTTACGAGTATAATATAATTTTTATTAATATTTTATAATATTTATTTAGATTGTAAGCTGACACAGCCTCTTTAGAGCCACGAATTAATTATTAACTTGACATGCGTAATTTATTTTAGTCTATAAGCTGACACGGCCTTTTTACAGCCACGAATTAATTTTAACTACCTAATTTAAGCAAAAACTTGTTTATGTCAACAGTGTTTTAGTTAAAGATGATGGTATAGCTGATATGATGGGTCCACCCATAGTAGTTGATAGTGAAATAATAGTAAACTATGGAAAAAAAAAATGTATTGTCAATATCCAAGTGTTGTGACAACCAAAGGAAAATAAATGATTTAATTTAATAGTTTTTAAAAAAGAAGCTATGGTGGTATATTTCTCATAGATTTACAACATCACCGTTCCCGTGCATCCCGTGCTGTGGGTGTAGGACTATGAAGAAGAAGAACTATGTTCTGGATAACCCGTCTCCAACAGTAGAGGTCTCAGACTCTGTGCTCTAGGGTGGATAGGCTCTGTGATAATAATGGAATTGGCAGACTTACTTTAGGTAACTGCCTCCGTGGTCTAGCGGTTAAGTCCATGGATTTAGAGTCGGAGGTACCGGGTTCGATTCCTGGTCGGGACACAATAATATTTAATTATTTAAATAAATCAATTTGATTATTATTTAATTTATTTGTGATATTTCTCGAGTTTGGTACGCTGGAGACATCGACGACCTTGTCATGATTAACCTATAGTAAAGTTAGCTAAGTGTGTATCCGCTTCTCTAAAAGCGTGGTTTTTCATAACTCGCGATGATACTTTACTTTATTTTTTTACTTTAAGTAACTGGCTAATATGTGACTTTTGAGAAACGATGTCCTGCCTCGAGATTTCTCGCCAATCTGTCAACTTTTGTTTTTTATTGCATGATCTGTTTATTTATTTATTGCCTGTGCACATTAATTTTAAGTTATTTTAGTTTTTGTGCAATAAAGCATTTTTATTATTGTTATCAAGCTTTTCGAAAAGTTTTTACTAGCAGATTTTTCAGTTTTCTGGATCCATATTTATATAATAAAATTAATAAAGAGATAGCTATATATCAATGCACTAAAGTGATATGTAGAAAGAATGTCACACAATGGCTACAGTCTCTTGACTGTAATATAACTGAGGAATTACTGTCAATAGTAAAGTAGGAATGCGATAATAACAAAGTATGTAAAGTTTACACACCCTCTTACACACACTCACACACTTACATCATAAACAAAAAGAGGATCTCAACCACACAATTTTTAATTTTTAATTTGTTATTCTTTTTGTGTACATTTTGTTTCTTTTAATATGTTGTAATTAAAAGTAATAATATATTTAAAAGGGTGTCCGGGCGTTGACTGCGGACTGACCTATACATATAGGCTTAGTTCGGCTGCAAATGTCTGTTTTTCTGTGCATGCATAATGAAATATGTTATTGTTTTCATATCTTGTACCTTTTTTACTGAATAAAGATATATTATATTATATTATTATATTATTATCTGTGTGACAAATGACATCATCAATTTAGGTTTTTTTTTTAACTGTTGTGTTCAATGATAAATAAATGTAAATAGTAGTTTTGATATATTTATTAATACTACTACTGTTATTTTTACTATAGATTACTGTGCAATTAAGTAATTTAAAAAATAAAATATGTAGTTGTCATATCAATCAAGTCCTTTAGTACCAGAGCTGTCATCATAATATTTTAAATATTTTGCTTAAAGTAATATTTTAAATGTTTTTTTATAAATCTGCTTTTTTAACTACCTATATATATCCTATTATAAGGTTTTTTTACGTTGGGCGCCAGTTATAAGGTTGGTTGTAGAATGAAACCCAGGATTAGACGTAGGTCTTTATTCCTTCCTTACAATTTATTTTAACAATGCAAATGTACTTAGAATATGATTTACAAAGATTCCCTGATATGGATCGTGAGATGGTCGCGGGGCGTCCGATCTCTTCATCCAACTAGCTACCCCAACCGAAATGACGCGTGGTATCTATAACGGCTGGGTAAGGTCTGCGGAGTCGGTCGCGGGGCGTCCTAACTCCGAGACATCTACAGTACGAATGAAATCTCTTTTTTTTTTTTTTTATAGATGGTGAATCAATAAACCATCAATGATATGCCCCCTGCCTGAAGGGCCAACGCGGGTGAGGGTCGCATGCCCGACCTAGTGAAGCCCCAGGGCGCCTACGGACTAAAATCCTATAAACCGTCTCTATCTCACTGTTGGCCCTGTGTGCCTATACAGCTAAGTCTGCTTATAAAGCCAGTCGCGGCACGGCGGTATGAGGTGAGGGGGCGCGCGGCAGCAGCAGTGACCAATGGCGTAGCGCGAAGGCATCTACCATTGATGATAATATTGTCGCGTTACATTATTAGATAATTCATATGACTATACGAAAAAAAAATTGCTAAATATATTGAAATTGATAACTGGGTTAAATTTACCCTGGTTCGTTGTAAGTATAACGGAAAAGATGTTCAATTACGTCGGGTTAAACTCGACACATTTTATTTCCTAATAATTAAAAAACTTTTTGCCGATAAAAGCTAAAATTACACTGGTACAGTCCCTTCTTCTGCCGATACTCGACTACGGCGACGTATGTTGTGTCGACCTTTCACAGGAGTATCTTAATAAATTAGAAAGATTACACAACGCATGTATTAGGTTCATCTTTAGTTTGCGGAAATATGACCACATTACGTCTTCACGAGATCAGCTTAAATGGCTGCCTATTCGCAAACGGAGAAATAGCAGGGTTTTGTGCTTGTTATACAGTCTTCTTAACGAACCAGATACTCCTGAGTATCTTAAAAAAATATTTAATTATCTGAGCTCGCATCATGTAAAAACCCTTCGTTCCTCTTCTAACTCTGTTCTTTCCATTCCCTCTCACCACACCTCTTTCGTCTCTAAATCGTTTGCTGTCGTCGCTGCAAATTTGTGGAATGAATTACCCCAAGATATTAGACAAGCTCCTAATCGTGCAATATTCAAGAGTAAGGTGTACAAATACTATCTTTTAACTTAAAACTTATCTTTACATTTTTTTTTTCTTCTTTTATTTACCTCTTCCGTTTATTCCACACCTTTGCAGCTGCGGTGTCTTCTTCCTTTGTAACCTTTTTCTTTAGCCACTTCTTCACATGACTGGTTTTATTCTGTGTACTGTTATTATATTATATATATATATATATATATATATATATATATATATATATATATATATATATATATAATCCATAATGAATAATTTATATATGTACTTGTTTATGTATTAGAATGTAATTATTAAGTATTATTAGTATGTATTTGTTGTTATGTCTACATATACCTACATATATCTTACAAATTGTCATTTAATAATATTGCACCTACTTACCATTGATACTGTCTAAATGTCCTAAAGGTTTGGCTGTCAGAGAATGTCTAACGGCATTAAGTCCGCCTTTGTACATAGTGCAATTAAGTTTTTAAATAAATAAATAAAATAAAAACAGTAATACTTGTAAGTCTTCTATGACCTCGAGTTGGTAAAATGTATTAAAATTATTATTGCAAAGTAGAGCTAATGCAGTGGGACCAGTATACAACAAGCCCATTTATTTACCTATAACAGATCACAAAGCGTTTAGCCAATGGCAATCCAACTGTATTCCAATTAGCGTAATGACACTAGTAATACCACTACAATCAGTATTGATCAACAAACATCAAAAAGTCAACAATACAGAATGATTTTTTCAAGTGGGCCTTCAGTATGCCGTTTAAAGTTACTTACCAAAATGTTAATAATTTTTGCTTTTTACCCACCTGATGGTAAGTGGCACGCGAGGTCCATGAATGTCAGCAACTGGAATCAGACACTCATGACTGACATCAGTTCCTAACACTATGCAGGCTTGAATGGGCATGACGGCAATTCGAGCCTGATCTCGAAACGTGTGGATACACTTTACTGGGTTTATCGGCACGAACGGTGGGTACTTCCCCGCCCCAGCAGACTGGGAAAATTATCACCATCACCTATTAATTTGATCCTTATAAGTGACACTATAAGCTGGCGCAATAATACAGGTTAAGTTTTACTGCTCCAAAATAAACTGGTTTAATTCCCGGCTAGAAGAAAAAAATATACAAAACTCTAATGCATCATTTAGTTTTTATCAAAATAGGCATTTTTTTTGGAATTGCCTTGAAGGCACACTTGAAAATTTCACTTTATTTTATTTTATCTGGTTAATTTGAAGAAGACAAATTTTTAAGCATTCCATGGATTCACTGTGCGGGCGCCGGGTCCATCGTGTGTGGGTAAGAGATGAGAAGAATGGTGTCTCGGGCTTGCGACCGACAATAGGCTGGTTTAAGAAAAGGAGGCCTCGTAACAAAGTAAACAAAAGTCGTAGTTTGCGTAAAGAACTACTAAAATCTAATTCCAAGAGCCGGATTTTGCCTTTTTAAAATTACTAGATATGTTACGTAGAATAGTCAAATTGAGGAAATTGTCAATCTAATAATAAATTTAGCATGGAATGTGATTGTCATGGTTTACAAATTTTTATCTGACTTTTTTAATTGCCTCCGTGGTTTGGTAGTTTTTTTTTATTAGAGCCTCCAGAACACAGGCCACAACGTTCTAGACCTCCACTGTTTGAGATGGGCCTTTCAAAAGATATATCTGTAGAATTTGGCCCACACTCGCCACGCTGGCCTAACTGGCTGCGAGGATCTGATGTCAATTTATTAACGATTTCACAAGTTCGTATAAGTGGAACCGAGACCGATGGCTTAACGTACTCTCTGAGGCAATTCGCTAAATATAAATCCGCTTTTTCTTAACCCCGCAAAGGATACGGTCATGATGATACTTTACTTACAGCGAACTATTGTAAGTATATAACATATGAACTTACGTTAGTTTGTTTACGTTTTATGTATCGTCATTTTGGATGCATTATAACTGCAATAGGATTTGATATTAAATTGGATTCCTTGATTGAACAATGACGTCACTCATTACTACGCTAGTTAACGATGATAGGATATTAGAATTTATAGTCATTGCTTCCTGAATTAATATTGTTTAATAATATTTATTTCGTTATTAATATTACAGATCTAATCTACCTTTTAGATCATACAAAACCTATCGAACTGCGCAGAGGCGTACGACGGGGGAATGTCATATCCCCGAAGCTGTTCGACATCAACGAACGCATTGAAAGATGTTTTTAAAATGCTAGACTGGAATTACTACGGCAGGAACCATTGAGGTTCGAGGTGAGAATTCATCTCACACCTCCAATTCGCGGATGACATAGTCGGCTTCTTTGCTGAAGTTGGCTGCGCTTAATTGAATAGTCTGTCCGAGGTAGACGTAATTTTGAAAAACTTCGGAAGTAGGTAGCGCTTCCCACGCAGATTGGCCTCGGCTTGACATGATCATTGAACATGACTTTCGTCTTGTCCAGGTTTATTTTGAGACCAACCCTCTGGGAAGAAGATGGACAGATGACTGGCGGAGGGTGGATGACATCAAAAAATTGCGTGAAGTGGTGAGCCTTGGGGGAAGCCTACATCCAGCAGTGGAGAGATACAGTCTGATGATGATGAAGGTCTTATACGTATCTTGTAATAATACAATACATAGACATACATTATAAATAAATAGATATTTAAAATGCCAAACAACTTTGACCTAAAAAGAGGTATGAATTACATTGAATCATTCGATTTAAGCAGGCAGAAATATTTATAGACAGTTGCTGTAATAAAATGTCCGTAAAAGTTTTAAGCCAACGATATTTTGTCATGAATTCGTGAAACGTTAAAGTCTTATCTGTAATTCAAATGAGGTAACTTGCCAAGCCTGATGGAAAACCCGCGAAAGGCCTCGCCAAACTTCTAGACTAATTTGTTTAGTTTTCAGCATTCTGTTTACATTATTACCAAGTAATTTGTTATCTAAAAAATACGAGATTTAATACCAATAAACTACCCAATACCAAATAAACACTACCCAAAGTCACTTCAGTTTGCAAATTAAGAACGCTATGTCTCTAACTTTGTTTCTCTGATAGTTTTTTTATAATTTTAACGGGTCTTTACGCGATTTACCTTAGAGACATATTTCTCCCGACGTTTCAGCCAAGTTGCATTGGCCGTGGTCACGGGTCGACTGAAGCTATGCGGTGTAGTCTCGTACATACTGGGCGGTAGATGTAAACCTACCCACTTATCACTTTTAAAGTTTTTAGAAATCACGACACACGACACTTACAATATCCTTGGCGACACCGGGCGATTTTTCCCGGCGTCGAAACCTATTGATTACTGGATTCCACGATGAAGATAGCTTATAACCCCCCTCTCGATTGAAATTTTTGTGTTTCTTTATTTCGATCGCTTCACGTACTATTCTAGGGTAATAGTGACGATCGGTGGAAAGTATCTTTGGGTCATGCAGCTCAATCCAATGGTTTGTGCCACTATCCATTAATATAATAATAATATAATAATAATATAATAAAAAATATTTATTGACACCAATTTTTTACATCCTATATGCATAAATTACTATCTGGGAAATTAGGTGTTCTGCTATTGCTGACTTGTTTAATTGGCAGTTTTTTACAGCTGCTATATGTTCCTTGACCCTCTCGGCTATTGTACGCTTAGTTTGGCCAATATATGAACTCCCACAGCTGCAGTCCACTTTATACACGCCAGGCGTTTGGAAAGGAATGACATCCTTTGGGGTGCGTACGTGTTTTGCTACTTTGGAGAATGGGGTGTGTTTCTCTGACTGATGTCTAGGAATAAAACAGTCCAATGGTGAATAATTAACCCAGTTCGATCCGTCCTAACCTCACTATCTCCGCACAATACATAACTACCTCAAAACAATTGTTCAACTTCAATAGCGAGAGGTTGAATAATTGGACGTACATATGCAAAAGATAATGTCTTTTATTTGATAAAATATATTCATTTATTTGAAAAAGAAACATAAAATATAAAATACAATTAATAAGAATACTACGGATAGGGATATAAGTCACGTCCGCGTGGAATGGTTGCAAGAACTCTGACTGCATACCCCCGCTGAAATGCAAAACTGATGCTTTGGGCGAAGAAAGAGCCAGCCTCACACCACCCAGAAAGAGGAGACGACGAGACTCGGTCTGTTTTTTAAAAAACTTTTTTGAGCTTGGACTCCATGGGCTAAGATATGTAATCTTTTAATATACTTTAATACTTGCGCCGCTAACCGGACTCCGCATTTTCCGCCGCAGACCCCGCTTTATGCGCCCCTGGGTTGCGACACAGCTTTATAATAATTTTTATTTTGTTTTTTCTTCATTTTAGTTTTTACTTTTATTTTTATTTATTAATTAGGTTTATTTTTATTCATAGTCATTTATGTTTTAAAATGTAAGTTTTTAGTTTAAAAAATATATATTATTTTTTTATTCATTTTGGAAAACCTACAGTTGACAATATTATAGTAAATAATATACAGTAAATTCACTAAGAACTATTAAAGGTTTTCACATATAAATTTAAAGTTAAGTAATAAAGAGCAAGAGAACCATAAGTAAGTTGATAATGAAAAAACAAATCACTCATTAGGGATTGCTGCCGATGATCGATTCAACGTAATGAATCGTCATTAGACGTCTAATATAATAATGGTTATATAATATATATAATAATATATAACCATTAAATTCAAATACATTTTTTATTATTGTTATACATTTTAAGTTTCTTGCATAATGCCGTCCGTATCTAACAATTAAATTGTTAATAGAACTGATCAGAGAATTCGATACCAAATTGATTCATACCACATTGTAATAAAGACTAATACTTTTTGACTGATATTAATGTGTCGGGCATTGAAGTATAATTTATTGTCGTCGCTGTTGACGAGTTGGCAAGTCCTACTTGCTGGGTTTAGATGCTTTCGTTCAAAGCGAAATTCAATAGGTACAGGCGTGGCTGCTTTTTTCTTGCTGCTTGGAGCTCATGTAAAGTCACCATATTGCTGTTTCAAAAATCATGATTACAATAATCGGTGGTTAACATTTGGTTATGTTAGCAGTGATCGGAGCATATCTATTTAATAGATGGTAAGCGGACTGATGGTGGTTATTTGTCCAGACTGCCGAGAAGGGAAGTATTCACCAGTCGTGCCGATAAACCCAATAAAGTGTATCCGGGGATACGGAACGGTGGTGTTGTAAATCTAAGACAAATGTTCTTAAGAAAAGCGTATTTCTGATTGGTACATGCCGGGGTTCGAACCTACCTTTTTAGGATTTTTTTGTATTTTAATGAAAGCGATTTTACAACCGAGCCACTATCGGTTTGAGCCCCGGCATGTACCAATGAAAATACACTAATAATAATAATAATAAATAAAGTTTATTGAAAGTTATGTAATATATTAACATATTATGAACAGTTATGTAACTAATAGTTAAAACCCTGACCCCAAGACAAGTTGGGCTGTGTCCTAGAAGTCAGTGCTCTTTCTTGGAACTACAAATATAAATTCACAACATTGGTAAGTAAAATAAATAAAAGAGAAAAATAAAATCAGATAATGGTGAAAAAATAAAAACAGTAGCAAAATTACTTATACTTTTTTTTTTTTACAAAATGTACACTCAAACCTTAATATTGTTGAATTGTGCGAGCGAAAAGGATTTAAAAGCGTCTTAACCCTTTAAGACCAGCGCATTGGTAATTTGGTGAGGCCCGGAATTTACATTTAGGTCAAAACTAATTCTACAATATTTAACGACTATACCTAATTTGCGCGTTTTGCGCTCTCCTTTGCTTTTGACCTTCACATGTAAATTAGAGGTTAACCATTAAGGCTTTCAAATTAATAACAATAGTCTTATTTATTCTTGTACACAAATTGGTCATTACATATTATTCCGGCATATCAAGATGCTTTTTTATACTTCATTTGAAGGACTTCATATTATGGGCTTCGCACTGGCTGGGAGAGCATTCCACATCTTTAGCGTGAGACAGATGTAAGAGTCTCCAAATTTGTATGTACTCGTAGGGATAGTGGCTACGGTATGTGGATGCATATTTTGGCCTGTGCGAGTGGTTCGGTTGCGGAATAGAGGAGAAGGGATAAGGTTGCGGAGCTCTTTAGAATATTTGCCGTAGTAAGCTTCTAGAACACGCTCAGGGTGGCCTCGTCTTGGCGAAGCTGCAGCGACTCGAGAGTTATAGAGAATGTGGTGTCGTCCATTACCCGAATTGCCCGCCTCTCCAGGATATTGAGAGCATATAGTAAAGTACCATCACGACCGTTTCCCTTTCGGGGTGGTCAGAAACCACGCTTATAAATAAGCGGATTCACATTTAGCCAACTTTACTATAGGCCAATCATGACAAGTGGCAATCTCGTCGATGTCTCCAGCGTACCAAACTCGAGAAATATCACATATGAATTAAATGTATTTATTTACATTAATAAATGATTTTGTGTCCCGACCAGGAATCGAACCCGGTACCTCCGAGTCTAAATCCACGAACTTTACCGCTAGACTACGGAGCATATATAAGGTACTTAGCGGAGCCCATAGTTGAGAAGAGTATTCCACGCATTTTATTTACTTATTTATAAATTCTTTATTGCACTTAAAAAAATAACAGTTGAGTTGTACTTAATGCCTCACGGAACTAGCTAAACATACATAATAATAATAATATATGCATTTAATAAAAGTAAGCATTTATTCGAAAAAAATATTTACAAAATATAAAATAAAATTAATATTAATACTAAGGATAGGGATATAAGTCCCGTCCGCGTGGAATGGTGGCAAGAACGCTGGCTGCATTTCCCCGCTGAATTGCAATACTGATTCTTTGGGCGAAGAAAGAGCCAGCCCTCTTGTCACCGGAGGAGACGACAAGACGCGTTGTTATATTGTATTTAATTATATTTATGTAAGAATAGTACGTATAATTTACACAACAAACAAAAAGAGACAGAGATAGATATCGCAGGAAGTCGGATTATTTTGTTTGTTTAAGAAATGGGCAATGAGAAGATTTTTAAATATTTTTATTGACGGCACCCGTTTGTTCCACTAACGAGCAGCGAAGTGTAAAATAAACTCAATATCTGCTGGTAGTATGAGGATACAGCATCTATAATGTTAAGCGTTATTCTGTATTTATAATTTTGTTATTTTATTGTTTCTCTTTCCAAATGATGGTTATCATGTACTGCTCCAGATTCACCAATATGTACTATAAATTTATATCGTTTTATATCAATATTGTAAAAATTTACGTGTAAAAGTGCAGAATACATATCTTTTTGTCCTATGCCTACTTGCAAAATAAACGAATTGAATTATCGGTAAAATATATGTACTTCGATTTTAATTCTAAACGTCATTGAAAAGGAAATTACATAACAATGAAATAAAACAAGCGCGCTGTTACTGGATGTCCAGAACAATACTGCGTCTTACGTTTGCTAACTTCCTGAGTAGCTCTAACCCGGGACGCCTTATTGTATGCTACTGACATTAATAAATTTATATTTTATTTTATTTTTCCTTATTAGTGTTAACCATCGATGTATATAGATAGGCCCTCACTGATATAAAAGCGTTCCCGCAAAACTAATCGAAGTCATGTAGCTGCACCAACAGTCGCGAGCTAGCAAGCTTTGAGAGCGCTTATATATTAATATTTATATCGAGTGAAACTAGTCTTTATAGCATGCATTGTGATAGAATTTCCGACAAATATCGCATGTGACATTCATTGCTTGAAAATGCGTGCGTTTTGTATTGAATAGGCCTATCTATATACATCAATGGTGTTAACAAACAGCATTAAATTTTTATCATATAACAATAATTAACATTAACAAAAACATTAGATCATACAATATCCATGTACCTTTTACTGAAATAATAACGCCCGTGTGGTTCACGAATATTTCTCCAACTGAACTGATAAATTCCATTTATCAAGCAAGTCGTAGAACCATAGTTCCATAACATCACATTATATGTATGTATCTCACCCAATGAATCCAAAGACCACAAACGCTTTAAGGTAATTTTATTGGCTTTGTAGGCCATCTTAACGTCAGTCGTTATCAGGTGTTAGACGTGTATAGACTGAGATTTTGCGCGTACCAACACACAGCAGACAATAAGAAAAAATGTTTTATTTCATAGTTACAGACAACATATTGGGGTCTTTCAAACTTCAGAGTAGGGTAGGTAAGTGTTTCTCCCAGGATGGGTCGGCATTATGGGTTAAGAAACAAATTTCAAAACAAACAAATGGTAATTAAAAGAACTATACCGATGCATGGAGTAAGTCTTTTATCATACAGTACGGTTGTTAGACATTCGCAATGCATTAAGTTAAAAAAACAATGCATGCGATATGTCATAGCAACGTCGTGCTCTAGCTAGTTCTTATGGTGACAGTTTGCTATACGATATTGAACCTTAGCTGGGTTGGAGATTAAATTCCTTGACAGTTCATAAAATGGTATATTTATATTATTTAAATAGCTCATAACAACTCATTTAGTTTATTTATTATACTATTAGCAGATATTCAGATTCTCTCACCGTGTCAGCAGCTCGTCAATGGAACAGGCTACCATTGTTTATCAGACAGGCACAGTCTTTAAATATATTCAAAAAACTTCTTCTCTCTTATTTCCTTAAAAAGCAAAACGAATCCTAATCACCTGACATATTATTAGTACCTATATATGTATATATAATTATTTATGTATTTATCTTAATTATGTATTATTATTTTTCTGTTAGGTTTTATAGTATTATAAATGTATATATTGTATTTATTTACATATTTTAATTCTGGTTTTTACTATATTATTTCCATTTTCACACTCTGCACCCATAATATTAATCTCTCACTCTCCCAAAGGTTAGCTGGTAGAGAATACCTTCATGGTATTATGCTCGCCTATGTACAACACTTTATATTGTATATTTTGTGTGCAATAAATAATGTTATTATTATTATTATTATTATACTATTATATGTAGTATATGTATTTATCTTAATTATGTATTATTATTTTTCTGTTAGGTTTTATAGTATTATAAATGTATATATTGTATTTATTTACATATTTTAATTCTGGTTTTTACTATATTATTTCCATTTTCACACTCTGCACCCATAATATTAATCTCTCACTCTCCCAAAGGTTAGCTGGTAGAGAATACCTTCATGGTATTATGCTCGCCTATGTACAACACTTTATATTGTATATTTTGTGTGCAATAAATAATGTTATTATTATTATTATTATTATACTATTATATGTAGTATATGTATTAATGTTATGTAATATATGTACCTAATGTATTAATAAAACGTTATGTGTATGTATTATTAGTTTTTAGTTTATTATAGTATTTATTATTGTAGTTTAGATAATATTGCATATTTATTACGTAATCATATTTCTCTAATTGCACCTACCTTACGTCTTTAATGTTATACAGTGTCCCTAAGGTTGGCTGTCAGAGAATGTCTAGCGACATTAAGTCCGCCCCTTGTGTATATTGTACAATAAAATTTTAATAAATAAATAAATTAAATTTCAGGACGGCAGAATACTACGTTTACCAAAAAAAAAATTATAGCTGTAACTTACAATAGTGCTTTTAAGCCGTTTCCTTGGGAAATGAGCAAGGCTTTGAAGCGTCGCTCTACAAGACTCAGTTTCTAGAGATTTCAGTCCCCAACTCAAATGAAATAGAATTCTCGCAAGTCTATGTGTCAACATTCATTTTTGCAACTCACTGCCTTCCAGTGATAGCGCCTTTGTTCACTTCAAGTTATGTTAGGATGAGTTTAAATTTAAAATATATATTACTTATTTTATTTTATATATTTAAAAACTTTATTGTAAATCTATACAAAAGGCGAACGTAATGCCGCAAGATTCTTCCCGTTAACCTTTGCGACATTAAAATTGAGTACGGTGCAAATAGAGCGATACAAGTTTCAATATATTTTTTTAAAAGTAAAGTTTTATCTAGACCGTTTCGTCGTCGTCGGGGACGTCAGAAACCACGCTTATAAAGAAGCGGATTCTCATTTAGCCAACTTAACTATAGGCCAATCATGACAATTGGCAAGCTCGTCGATGTCCTAGCATACGAAACTCTGGAAATATCACAATTAAATTAAATGTAATTTTGTTTATTTATTTAAATTAATTAATATTATTGTCTCCACCAGGAATCAAACTCAGTATCTCAGAGTCTAAATCCACTGACTTAGCCGCTGGTAAAATGTAATGTCAAACCATTGTCATGAGCACTTCACCCGTAATTAGATAAGATGTACCTTAATATTATAATTTGTGATATCAAGCGAACTGACATTATGTGCCTTAGATACAGTAGCTAAGTCATATTAAGACCTGTCTAATTTTTAGGTGGACCGGTAGTTTCTTGTTTATTAATCTTAATAGGAACCTATAGGAATATTTATATGTTTGTCTTAGTTACAACTTTAATAAGCAAATAACAATGACCTTGAAATCTGACGATAGAGACTAGGGCTGTTCTGGACTCTATGCAACGATGCCTAATTGCCTGGCGATGGTAATGTTGAGATGTCTTAATTAATCTAGAGGCGTGGTTTGGGCATAATAACCTTCTGTTAAATCTTAACAAAAATAAACTTCTAAACTTTTCACTAGACACGCATAAAAAAAGACAAGACTCTCAAGAACTTAAACATTATGCTCAATTAAAATCATTAAATTTGGCTCAAAACACTGTGTTTCTAGGTATTGAGTTGGACATTGAACTCACATGGCTACACCATATTGAGAAAATTGCAAAGATATTAGGCCCAGCATGTTATGCAGTTAAGAAAATTAAAGAATATTGTGGCACCGAAGCAGCAAAATCAGTCTATCATGCTTATTTCAGCAGCATAATGTCATACGGTCTATTGGTTTGGGGAACGGCTTCAGAGGCGAACCGAATATTCATATTACAAAAGAGCGCGGTTCGTTTTGTAGCTGGAATAAAATCAAGAGAAACTTGCAAAGACGCTTTTAAAGAATTGAATATATTAACTATATATAGTACATATGTATTGCACTGTTTGATGTATATTAGGGAAAACATGGACTCATATCATATTAAACCCTTGAGAAGTAACTCACGCCAAAAGGAGTCTATTGCTGTACCTAAACATAGATTGACTAAGTTTACAAAAAGCTTTGTATGTAACTGCGTCAAACTGTACAACAATCTATCGAAGGAAATAAAAACACTTGAGGATAAGGACTTTAAGAAAAAGCTTAAGTTAGCTTTAATAGAAAAAGCTTACTATAACCTTGATGAAGCACTACAAGATATTAATATAGCATAAGACCATTGACATTTGTTTCTTTATTTATTTATATTGCACTATGCATCTGACATAATTATATAATTAATTTTTAAGTAAAGGTAACACTGACAAGGCCCTTTTACAGCCGCAAAAAATTGACATTATCTTTAGAATTATATAATTATTTAATTTAATGTTTACAATTTACGACAAAGCCTTTTTACAGCCGCAGCTATTTTAACTAGTCTTATTTAAGTTAATTTTAGTATACTAATAAAGTTTGACAAGGCCCCTTTACAGCCGCATTTAAGTTATTTTAAGTGTCTTCATCGTAAGGTTCCTACTGCCAGTTCTGTTCTTTGCTCAAATATAACACTTTCCAGGCACGATAGATATACGAGTATGTAGTCAGTAAATTATATAACATAACACTCGTACCTAATAGAATTATGTACTTAATCATAGACCTAACCAAATTTCGGTGGGAATGTACGGTGACAAAATAAAGAATAAAGAATAACCTCAATTTTTGACAGTTCTAAATATGACCCATGTCACTATCTCATTAATAACAACAGCTTTAGTACAATAGATAGTCTAAAGCCTAACTGATAGGCGTTGGGGAATCTAATGTCTGGCTTATAGGCTGTGTAATACATTTAACTAGGGCAACCACAAAATACCTTGTCAAATTCCGAGTCTAAATTAACCGCTAGACCACGAAGGCAGTTTGCCTATCGTGATAAACGTATATTTATGTATGTATTAGTATTTAGTATATTGTTATTATACTGTATGTTACAGTATAATATGTAGGTGTATGATTAAGCTGTTAATTTTTCTTCCATTTTTTTTATATTTCTTTCATTGCACCTATACTAGTTCAAATTTGTCCCCAAGGTTTGGCTGTCTGAAAATGTCTACGGATATTAAATCCGCCTTTGTACTTTGTGCAATAAAGTCTTAAATAAATAATTAAATAAGGCGGGAAAAGAAGCCAAAAGGTGTAAGAATCTCAGCTGAAATGAAATATTTATTAGGCAGATAACATCATGCACTCGCATCATGCATCTATCATTCTTTATTTTATCCTCTTACGATTGAATTTATTGTTCTGTACGCATATCATTATTATTTATATTGTTTTATTGTTTATTTCTTTACTTTGTATTCTTTGCGACTTGCTTTAGTTTTAGTTTAGTTAGATTTGCTCTTGGTCTGTAATCTACGTTGTCAATTAATTTCCACTACCTATTATTTAACCTATTACTACTGTGATTTATCATTAGTAGGTCTAGTATTGTGTATATATTATATTGTTAATATTTTATTTATGTAGGTTTTGTGTATGTATTAGTATGTAATTATTAATAAGTATGTATATGTTATCTGCATTAAAACTCTTCAAGTTTATTTAGTATTGCACCTACCTTATGTACTTACTGCTCTCGTTGTCCCGAAGGTTTGACCGTCATAGAATGTTTAGCGGCTTTTGTACTTTGTGTAATTAAGATTAAATAAATAAATAAATTTATTTCTGTAATGAGACTGCCTCCGTGGTCTCGCGAATAATTCCGTGGATTTATACTCAGACGTACCGGGTCCGATTCCAGGTTGGGATATAATAAATTATTTAATTTATTTGTGATATTTCTAGAGTTTGGTACGCTAGACACGTCGGCAAGCTTGCCACCTTGTCATAATCGGCCTATAGTAAAGTTGGCTAAATGTGAATCCGCTTTATTGAAAAGGGGAAGGGATACGGTCGTCATGATAGTAAAGTATCAATAATCCTTCGACAATAAACTTACTAATCCCGAATTATATAATATTACAGTCATCCTATGTCGAGGCCATAATTAGTAGACTGGAAACTATGTGTAGATGACCCGTTTAGGATAAGCCACGAAAGTGTTAAGTGCCATATAAACATGTGTAAATAATCACAGTATATATTTAATTAGGTACTAAGTACACATTAGGAGGCAGTATTATACCTGTTAAATATTACGATAAATACTAGTTTTAAAAACGTTAGTACACTTTGTAAAATACGTCACAGGGATACCTTTTACTAGATCCCGTTTGTATCTATTTGTTATAATGCAGAATGCTTTCATCTGGAGAACGCCTGACTATTTTAATAAACATATTGACATATCATGCCATACCGAGCTACCTGGCGTAACTTCTACTTTTTAAAGCCTTAAATTGATCTATCTAACAGCCAATTGCAGAAAAGATGATCATGGTATATTCTGGCATATGAAAGTGAAAATATGGCCAAATTGTCCGTAATTTGATTTACTTGAAAGTTTCAAAGTGTACTCAGATTTCTAAAATCTTTGTAAATATTTGATTGTGCAAGCGAGAAGGAAGCATAAGAATTAAACCCTCTTAAAACAATCGTTGTAATAATGTAAACACATAAGATGCTATTATGAGACAAAGAGTTGCATCATTCATTGGCCGTCTTCGCACATCTGATAACAAGATCATACAAAATCTGTATGACATATTGCTCCCCGACGGCTAGGCTAGAACTGGCCGCATAGTATACTGCTATGTGGGTAGCTGCTGCTGCATTGACGCTGTGTATATACATATATAATAGTTAAAGACATAACACTGCGTCTTGTTGTCTCCTCCGGTGACAAGAGGGCTGGCTCTTTCTTCGCCCAGATAATCAGTATTGCAATTCAGCGGGGAAATGCAGCCAGCGTTCTTGTCACCATTCCACGCGGACGGGACTTATATCCCTATCCTTAATATTAATTTTATTTTATATGTTGTAAATATTTTTTCGAATAAATGAATATATTTTGTTAAATTTAAGCACCATTATCTGTAATTTATAATATTTTTAATATGAATCCTAGTGGTTTGAAATAAACGATATAATAATAATTATTATTAATAATAGCAACCTGTTTGCTCAAATTTTGAGATGACGCCGTTGTATAAAAAACTATTGCATCGAATCAACATGTCGATTTTAATACAACTTAGTTGTACACATTGTCAGAAAGGGAGGGGATAACTTAGAAAAACTCCTTGTAATAGGCAAGGTGGAAGAAAAGAGACCGAGAGGCGAAATTCAGTTCGGTGGTCCGACCAAATCCGTTCCACCGCACTAGCGTCCAGATCATGCTGCCGAAAATAGAAACGGGTGGCGCAGTATCATCACACCACACACAGTAATGAGAAAATACGATAGAAGGAGGAGAATAATGTAATAATAGAAATAAAAATGGGAAAAATCATGTAAACAGTTCGTTTTTATTTAAATACATCGCAACCTTGAGACGACGGATGCAGGTTGACTCTTGAACATCCGCAGAGGAAATAGCCTGCCTTTGACTGCAGTCAAGAGGCAGCCGAGTCGCAGTCGAGACGCAACTAAATGAGTTCCATTCTGAGACGCCACTCGACTTCATATAAAAGTAGCCACTAAATTTATACAACTTTTTCATTTACGTTTTTTATACTTACTTGCGTTACAGTAAAGTGCAGACATGGCACCTTAAATCCAAAGATCGCAGGGTTGCGATTGTGATAAGCTTCATTCCATTCTCGTGCGTGACCTTTGCTCCGTAAGCGGAGCCATCCAATCTCCTCCAAAAAGGCCAGTAGATCCGTCACATTCCTAAAGCCTGAAAGATTCTGGTACTTCAGACTGCGTCTAAGCGCAGCCACACTGCAACACCCTATGAGCACATGCGCATCTGTCTCCTCCTCTGCCATGTATCCACCACACAGTGGGCTCTCAAAGAGTATATAGATGTTTGTTAAAGGTACAGTGTGCCGCCATCACCTCTGTC
Organism: Tinea semifulvella; assembly: GCA_910589645.1. Classification (NCBI taxonomy): domain Eukaryota; kingdom Metazoa; phylum Arthropoda; class Insecta; order Lepidoptera; family Tineidae; genus Tinea; species Tinea semifulvella. Next base: position 8,018,898 of record OU342604.1, read on the forward strand.
ATTGTGCAAAGACTTACGCGACGCTGGTTGAGCTACTTTAGAGTTGGAAAAGGCGTCCCTAGTACTGCAGTTAGTCTATTTCGCTAGGTTAAATTGTAACGTGATTTTATAGAATGTGTTCTTGGTAAAACCTTAGTTTTTTGTTTAATTATGCAGTATATTACAGATGCTCTCAATGTTCTACAAAGGCGGGTGATTCGTATAGCGGACGACACCATAGTGTCTCTCAAATCGTTACAGCTTTGCCTAGATGTGGCCTTCCTAAGCGTATTCTACAGGCTCTAACACGGTTCTCTATTTCTCATCCGAACCACACACAGACCAACCCGTATATATATATTTAGAGACTCTTACATCTGTCGCTCGCTTATTCCTCCACAAGCGAAGTGTGAAAAGGCTTCTTAATAGTCCGGCTTAATGGTCCCTACCATACTGATATCATCAGTGGCTGGCTGGTCTCATTCTTGGACTTCACTTACCAATTACACGCGATGTCACATATCGTTCTCAGTAAATATATTTTAAGAAAATGCCTTTTGTTTTTAAAACAATTTTAAGACTGGTTATGCCATTTGATTCTCCATTTACGATGTAATCAATCTTCTGGTATTTTTGATTAAAAAATCTGTATAGCACGGCGGCAGAAATAATTGCCAGCTTTCTTGTCTCCAAACTTTACGGTTAGCCGTTTGGATAGTTTTTTGGACATACGCTTAGCTGACACTTGATGAAGTCGGGTGGATATGAGATGGGGCTAATGTGTCTACATTTGTAGCATCCCATATCAGTGACCTGCCAAGTTTCCACGGCCCAACTGTCATGCCGTCAGGCATCTTGCTATTATAGATTCACGCAATCCTAGAGGTTTCTAGGATCGTACTATTTACTATATATATATATTTATTCAGATGGTTATTACAATGTGACCTAAAATAGTCAATGTACAATACTGAACCACAAAATAGCTGTTTATCTATGAAGCACTGCTAAAATCAACAATTATTGTTTTCATGTAAATGATTTCAATTTGAGCGTGTGTTTACAGATCAAACCCCGGTAGACTATCAATTTTAGACTTGTTTAGGCTAGTCCAGGAGACAAAGTACATTTATATTGTATATTTTTTTGTAATTTTGTATATTTATATTAATAAGTAAGTTCATTATTTAAGTACTTATAGTGTTTTCGATTTTAAATAAAAATTATACATTTTGTCTTTAATCTTGCCCTATTGCGTCTTCTTTTTTGTCGTCATCGTCTGTGTTCTAAATTAAAATGAATTTTATCATAAAATAATGTCGTCTAATGTTGTCAGACAGAAAGGAGGTCAAAGTTAGTTCAAAGAGGTTGTAAAAACCGCAACATATTATATCATGTTTAAGCGCCATTTTGCGCGGACACGTAAAGTGCAAGTTTTTGTTTTGAAAATTAATTTACAGTGGATATTATTGGTCAAAAGTGGTGTTATTTTGTTTAATAATGTGCTACAATGTAAATAATTATGGAAAACGATAAATTGGACTTTAAATATGAGGCATTTCCCGCGCTATCAACTCCCATATTTTACCCGACGTGTTTGAGCTATGGTGCCCCGAGTGACTCCAATGAAAGCATCAAATTCTGCAGCACCTGGAATTTGATGATAACCTCATTAACTCATCAAAAAGAAATATATATTACGTCAGACTTGGCTGTATGGGCTGGACCCTTTGCCTTCCCTATCACCTCATTCATCATCCATCGGGAGAAGAGAACAAAAAAAAAAACATGTTTAATATTTAGTTATAAGATTAATTATTAAGTTATGATTATTATTGCTATTATTTTTTTATGTTTTACTTTTACTTTCATTGCGCCTACAGTTGCTAGAAGAGATGCCGACAATCTGGAAAAACTATTAGTACCGGGAAAAGTAGACGGTAAAATAACAAGAGGAAGAAGCCACAAACGATGGTCTAGTCAGGTGACCACAAATCTTTAACCTAAACATCCCAGTGCACCAAGCCATCCACTGAGCTGAGGACCGCAACCACTGGAGATGGCTAGTGGTTGGACTGCGATGGAGTCACGATCCCCAACAGTGGGGTAGCGACTAAGGAGGAGGTGGAACCTACAGTTGTTCCATCAGTCCCAAAGATTTTCTTCTTAGTCACTAACTACACTCTTGGCAGAGTAGTCGTGGTCGTCACTTGAGTGTCAGTGGCACGCTTAACAAGCCGTCGCTTCTCCTCTCGAATTCCAGCCCTCCTGGCGCACTCATGCAGGTGTAAAAGGGGTAATCCATCGCTGCTTTAACCTGGTCGGTCCACCTCATCGGAGACCTACCACGAATTTGCTTGCCATCAACTTTTCCCTGAACTACCAGTATGAATGTATCCTCCACGCTGCGACACGAGTCTGAAGAAAGTGAGAATGCGTGATTGTACAATTGAGGCAAGGCGCTGCCTTTTTTTTTTTCCCAGATAAAATAAAATAAATAATATAGTACAAGATCTATCTATTAAATTAATCGTTATTCCGATGAGTTACGTTATAACCCCTGACGTATGTGTTATTAAAAAACACGTCACAACCAATATCGAGTTTAACGAAGAACGTCAAATTTCCCGAATAACTGACAACGTGTTTGACAATGATATAATCACGCGCAACGAATTGACATGGGTTGACCTAAATTTGGGCTCACACGGTTATAGGTACACGGTCTACACGGTCATTATTGTTTTATTCAGTTCGCACAATTGAGTTAGAACGAAATAGACATTTATCGTCGAATATTATTTGCATAACGTCTGCTTAATAATAATAATAAAACTGGACACTATTTACAAAAGTATTTTTCATCGGCGAGATTGATGCCGTAGGCATTTTCTAATAGCTAACCTTTGTGATGGCGATAAGAGAGCTACCGTGGTGCAGATAATAAGAAAAAATACAATATAGATATATAAAACAACAATTAATAAATATAAATAAGACCTAATATAATATATATTAATAGTATTCATAATATACATACACTTATTACTATGTCAAATCGTGATAGAGGTATTTTGCTTTTTAAGAAAGTAACTGAAAACCAGGTTTTTAAAGATTGAGATAGAAGGAGCTTTTCTGATTACCAGTAGAAGTTTATTCTACTTGGGAGCAGCCAAGACAGTATGAGAATTTTAATATCTGCTGGAAGTAAGTAGAGGGATAGATAGTTGATTGTTTTGAGAACAGCGAAGTAAACGAATAGCGACTGTACGAATCTGAAATTGAAAACGATCTTTCAGTTAAGGAGGGGTTATAGGGTTATATTAAATATAGTTATAAGGGGTTAATTCCATTCTTAATAAATATTATTATTTTATTAGCCTCCGTGATCTAGCGGTTAAGACCATGGATTTAGGCAAAGATTTAGGTTCGATTCCAGGCCAGGACACAATAATCTATTTTTGATATTTCTCTTGTCATAATGGGCTATAGTAAAGTTGTCTAAATTTAATTTTAGCGTCTTTAAAGCGCGGTTTTAACCCCACCCCTCAAGTATTGTGTGAAATAAATTATTGTGCCCCGACCTTGAACTGAACCCGATAACTCTGCGTCTAAATCTGAGATCGTAACCACTAGACCACGGAGGCAGTAAATGGAGCAGAATTATTATTATTTTACTTACGTTGTCAATATTAACCGCTATTAGAGTTGTTGTTTTGACCTAAACTTGTTTATCATTGCCAAAAAAAATATTTTTTTTAAGCGCATTATAAAATTGGATCCTGCTGCTGGTTGGAAATCCATGAATTTAATTGTCATAACGGGCGTGATGATAGGGTAGTGATGTTTTGACGAGAGCCATTTTTATTCCGAAACTGACGACTCTACTCGTATAATACGTCAATAATTGCAAACGAGAAGAGCTATTTCCTTTCAAAAGATTTATTATTGAAATGAATTTTTAAACAATTATGGGTTTTATCCCATTGTCATAGAGACTAATTTGGCTGCCAATAAGAAAATAAGTCGAACCCGTTGGGTAATTACGTAACTCGTTAACCAATCGAAGTATACAAATTTTAATAGATTTTTAGTAACCATCGCTGGATGGGCGGCATTTGGGAAACTTCGACATATCCTCCCCATCGTCCATACCACAGTTTCTGAAGACAAAAGTCTTCAACCAGTGCGTCCTCCCCGTAATGACGTACGGAGCAGAGACGTGGACACTGACAGTGGGTCTGGTTCACAAATTTAAGGTCGCTCAGCGAGCTATGGAGCGAGCTATGCTTGGTATTTCTCTGATGGATAGAATTCGAAACGTTGAAATTCGTCGGAGAACCAAAGTTACTGACATAGCATTCAATATTAGCAAGCTGAAGTGGCAATGGGCCGGACACATCTGCCGCAGAACCGACGACCGATGGGGCAAACGGGTTCTGCTCCGCCAGATGAACGGATGACCTAAGGAGGGTCGCTGGTGGGGGTTGGATGAGGGTTGCAAAAGACCGCGTGCAGTGGCAAGCCTTGGGGGAGGCCTATATCCAGCAATTAATGATGTAGCAGTAAAGAGACACAGGCTGATGATGATGATGATGAACCATTGCCTCTTGTTAATGTATTTGAAAAAGTCTAACTGATGCACAAAAAGCAATAGGTCGGATACAATTTGTATAAGGGTTACGAAATATGCCCCACAGCACCTTTACAAAATCGAAAATGAATTATTGCTAGCTATAAAAGTTTATGAGTTTAAAATGTTATATATTTTCCAAATACAATAATTAAATTTATTACCAATAACTTACATTAAGAGTATGTAAATTTATTTGTATTTAAATCGTTTGTTAAGGAAAAACTGATTTTAAAGGGTTATTACACCATCAGCGAGTATTTTCATGGTCCTAATTTATTTCAAATGTTATTTGTTATGTCTTAGTTTATAGTATGATATGCCTCTTTGCAAAAGCTATAATTTAAGTGACATCTTAAATTGGTATTGTTTTAGCTATAGTATCACAATGCCTTTTTACAGCAGCTATAATTTAAGTGACATTTTAATAATTGTTTTAGCTTATAGTATGACAATGCCACTTTACAGCAGCTATTATCTTAGTGACATCCTCATAATTGATTTTGTCTTAGCTTGAAGTATGACAATGCCTCAATACAGCAGCTATGATCCTTAGTATGTTAATTTTATAATTGTGTATGTCTTAGTTTGTAATAAGACAATACCTATTTCCAGCATCTATAATATTACGATTATTATTGTATTATGTCTATTTGAGTTGTAATGTGCTGCTCCAAATATAAGTAATTTCCCAGAAAATAAGCTTTTCGTTATAACAATTATTTTTTTGACATGTAAAAGTGCAGAATACATTATATTTATTAACCTATGCCTACTTGCAGAATAAATAAATTGAATTCAATTTAATTGTAGATGATATTCATACTTGCCCAAGTCAAAGGTTGCTTTTAAATAAATTTGAAATAGAGAATGCGATGAAAGATTTATATACTGCGACGTTTCTTTATTTGCCTCTAAAATTAAATTTGCTTAGTAAAAATAACATTTAAAGATACTTATTAAAATAATATATATATACCTATACACATTCGGATAGGTACGTATAAAACAAAAATAATATCCCTAATAATAATATAAGTACTCGGCCAAATTTTATATATTAATGATAAATTAATAATAAATAATAATATTTAAATTTAAATTATTTAATTTTATATTTATTTTTAATTGACACGGGCCTTTTACAGCCACGAATTTAAATTTAAGTTTAAATTTAAGTTTACTTGACATAGAATGTTTTATTTAGATAGTAAGGTGACACGGCCATTTTACAGCTACGAATATTATTAACATTAATGCTATTAGAATATAAGATGACACGGCCCATTTACAGCTATGAATTTATGTTTAATTGACATATCATTATTAGTATTTAGATTATAAGATGACGTCTTTTTTTTTTTTTTTTTATTATTATTATAATTTTTTGTTCTATACATTTATTAACTATCTGACATATGTATATAATTTCTATACATCATAATTATTAAATTAATAATAAATCTTAATATTTAAATTTAAATTTTTTAATTTTATATTTATTTTTAATTGACACGGCCCTTTTACAGCCACGAATTTAAGTTTACTTGACATAGAATGTTTTATTTAGATTGTAAGGTGACACGGCCTCTTTACAGCCACGATCTTATTTAAGTAGTTTCTAAGTTAGTTAGTTTTACTTGCTTATAGCAATAATGTTGTGCATAGCATACATAAATATGGATTATTGCCTGTTTACGGTCCAACCATTATTACCACTTTGATTAGTACATATGTTGTGAAAAATGTATTGATTTTATTAGTTCTGACTTTATCCAAGTTGTTTCGAGAGAACCAATGGAAATAAATTATTTTGATTTTGATTTTAATATAATTTAAAAAAACTTTAAATGTAAAAATTAAATATAAAATTAACCTAATAAAAAATAAACCTTAAGTAAAAAATGTCATTTAGAGACTTCTCTTCGGGGATAGCCCCAGGAGGCTAGCAACATGTCCCCTCTGTATAGCAAGGGTATAATACGTTGGCAGAAATAATTGTCAGATTTCCTATCTCAATACCTCAATACCAACGAATCCTGGCTGGGACTGTAACTAAACTGCTGTTTGACCAAATTTGATCTTTGGAATTGTGTTCCTTGATTGTGGTTGCATCATTTTGTATTATAGTTTTTACTTAGATTTACTCAGTTATTATTGTAACTGTAATTTGTTTTTATTTTGGCTACTCAAAGGCCCAATTAATGGATACTGTAATAGCATGTTTTGGTTGCCTGCAAATGGTCTCTATCTTAGTTGTGAGTAAACATCTATGTATATTGTTGCTGGCACTGTTGGCGAACTTAATAAATAAACAAATTAAATAAATATTTTTCCGTTAGCCGTTTGGACAACTCATGGCCAGACGCCTGAGGCCCCATCGTCTCGACCCCAAAGGGCGCAAATTTGTAACCTGTACCGAGGTTCTCAGCAGATGCAGATGTGTGATAGGGCTAATGTGTCTACACATGTCGCATCCCACACAAGGGACCTGCCAAGTTTCCACGGCCTAACGGTCATGCCTTAGGGTCTCTTGCTATCGTTCCACGCAATCCCACAGGGTATCAGGATTGCGGGTACTCCAGCAGTGACAAGAGCGATGAGATGAGCGTGAGGAGGAATGTGGCCAGCACTTCTAGCGTAAGAAAGCCCATGGTGTTTTCAAGGACTTGCCTCTGCCATTATTTAAGTCAAAACTAAAAAAAGCTTTACTGGGAAAATGTTATTATACAATTGAGGATTAAATGATTTGATTTGATTTGGTGTTCCACGGTCTCTCCACACCGACACTGGGATGACTCGGGCTTCGAGACGAAGGCACTCCGACATGGTCAGTGTATTAAATAAGTTTTAGGTAGCGCAATTAATGTACAAAACCTTGGATACCTGTATTTACCTCGTTTAAATGTAGATTTTACTGTATAATGAAATGAATTATAGTGTTGAAGCCATAGACGTGCACTAAGAACATATCATATACTAAGTTATGGTAGGAATTAGTTGGCCCCAATATCATTCATATTACCAATTTCTATAGTCATTGTAAAGCATTCTGATTGCATGTGATTTAGAATTTTGGGTAGGACATAATTTGTAATTTATTTATTTAAAAACTTTATTGCACTATGTACAAAGGCAGACTTAATGCCGCTAGGCATTCTCTGACAGCCAAACCTTTAGGACATTTAGACAGTATAGATGGTAGGTGCAATCATTAATTAAGTTATTCTTAACAGTATACTTCTGTATCTTAATACATACATAACAATATTACATACTAATACATATACATACATACATACATACATATCTTCACGCCAAATCCCTTGCGGGGTAGGCAGAGACAATTGAGCGCCACTTGTCACGGTCACGACATACCTCTTTCGCTTCTTCGACATTTATCAACCTCTTCATACATGCCCTTTTGTTTCGATGGCTTTTCAACGCACCTTCAGCTATTGTTTTATTAATTTGGTCGTAATATGTGAGTCTAGGTCTGCCAGGGCCTCTTTTACCCACAACTTTCGCATTATATATCTGGTTCGTCAATCTCTCTTCATTCATCCTTTCAACATGCCCGAACCATCGTAGCATGCCTTTCCTTATTTTTGTCCCTATGCTTTCTTTCATACCTACCCTTTTTCGTATTTCGTCATTACGTATGCGGTCCGTCAAAGTGACGCCGCATATCCGACGCAACGATCTCATTTCTACTGCATTAACTCTACTCTCATGCGTATTCTGAAATATCCACGTCTCGCTTCCATACATAAGTGTAACATATACAAATACATAAATACGTAATATATAAATATATATATAAACATAAATTACATCATAAATAAACAATAATATAAAAATAAAACTACTTACATGATGAGGGAATTCGTGTTATGTGACTGTTGGAATTGTATTTAGGTCATCACCATCATCACAGGCCCTGGACTACACGAGACCTAGACCTTCACTGTTTCAAATGGGCCTTCCAGAACATGCTGGGTAACTTTGCATAGTCCTCGCTAGACCAATACGTGATTCTATTGATAGAAACGCAACAACTTTTCCCAAGATTTTTTTTATTTTTAATATACTAGAACGACATGTGACCTTGCGCCCGCGTGATGGTAAGTGGCGCGCAAGGTCCATGAATGTTAGCAACTAAAGTCAGACACTCATAACTGACATTAGTTCCTAGCACTATGCCGTCTTGACTAGATGCTTTTTCACACTTCGCTTGAAGGACTCCAAGTTATAGGAAAATGGAAACTCAGAGGCTGGAAGAGCATTCCACATCTTTATTGTGCGACAGATGTATGAGTCCCCAAATATATACGTACGCTAAGGGATGGTGACTACGGTATGTGGGTGCATATTCTCACCCGTGCGTGTGGTTCGGTTGCGGAATGCGGAAAAGGGAGAGACTAGGTTATAGAGCTCTTCCGAGCTTTCACCATAGTATAGCCGGTAGAACACGTTCATAGAAGCCACATCTCGGCGAAGCTGCAGGGATTCAAGAGTTCTAGATATAGTGGCATCATCTGCAATTCGAACAGCTAGCCTCTATTGAGAGTATCTATCATTGAGAGTATCTGTGAGGTACTTGGCGGAACCATCCCAAAGGTGAGAACAGTATTCTACACATGATCTGATCTATTCTATATTAGTGTATTTAGGTCACTGTCAATTATAGTTTTGGGACCAACTTTATCTAACCAAAACTTTGTATGGTATCCACGTCCTTACACCTAGGTATATGTACATATGTAAGTCTACGGTTAATTCACATGTTTGCATCTTACTGTTATTTGAGTTAGGACTTGTATTTATTACGGCATATCACCAGCTGAGACTTAGCAGGAAATGCATTGTGTTTGTCAAGCAAGATTCATGCCACGCCGCTATGCTGTAAACTTGAATTTAAATCCTTAACGACTTAAACATATGAAGTAAGTATAAAGGTACTATTTCATGTTTTATCATGCATATACTTGACAACACAGAGTCTTAGGCCTGCAGCCCTATTCTGTCACTTAAACGCAAACGTTATATAATGGAAGCCGTTAATTGCGCTATGAAAGTTTATATTTGCACGGACACTGTATGACTGATATGATAAATATAAGGTACGGCATATTATTGTGGGGCAATGCAGTGGAAATAAATAGAATCTTTATTGGACAAAAACAATGCATTCGTGCTATTTGTAACACACCTCCTATGACTTCCTGTCGTCCTTTATTTATAAAACTAAAATTACTGACTGTTCCTTCTATCTATATACTTGAATGCTGTTTATTTGTAGAAAGCCACCCGGAACTTTTTAAAACTCTTGGGGATAATTGCAATTTTAAAACGCGTTATTCTAGTAGAATAATTATTCCAGCTCATAAAAGTACTCAATATAGCCGAAATTGTTATGCAATGGCGACAAAGATATTTAATAAGCTTCCAGTTACTATAAGGGAGCTGCCACTAAAACTGTTCAAATTAAGAGTCAAACAAATGCTGGTTAATAAATGTTTTTATTCGACAAAAGAATACCTAGACACTAAGCTCGACAGTCATATGACTAAATAAATATTTGTATGCTAGAAATAGCGAATCATGTGATATAATTACATATAATAATTTACATCCCTGTACCTACCATGTTTCTGACAAATAAATTATTTCATTTCATTTCAAGCTTTTGACGTAAATAACGAAATCCACTTTATAACGTTTGCGACCTTTTTAACAGATTAGGGCTGCTGGATTAAAATTTAACTGTAGTTGTTTCTTTCAAATTTCTTATTTTACTCGATTTTAATAAATATAAACCATTTTGTCATAATTATTACACGCTCTAGCATTTTTGACATCCATAAGTCTGTCTCTTTCATATTATGAATATTACTGTGTTACAATAAATATTTTGTTATTATGGTACGTTATGTGATTTGAATGAGTTTGTCAATTTGTTTTATTCAAAAAAGTGTTACTTGATTAATAAGAAAATAAATAATACATGTTTAAATATTATAAATATTATCCGAAAATACATCAACAAGCTTCGATTATTTCCCTATATTATAGTTTTCGTGACACAAATATTCACAATATGAAAGAGACAGGCTTATGAATGTCAATAGTGCTAGAAAATATTCAGAATAAAGAACGAAATCTTCAATGTTGCCATAAAAAACACAACTAAAATCCGTATTCTAAGACCCTTTCTCAACGCCTCCTCCACTCAACATTCCTTCCAGCTGTCAAACGATAATTAAGTTTCTGTAATAGTTACGATTAAAGTTAAAAATAGAGCCGAGCCGGCAGTTTTATTTTGAATGTCAGCCTTAACCTGGTACATTAGACGCCATTTTTAATTTTAATCGTCTCAATTACAGAGGCTTAATTTTCGTTTGAAAGCTGGAAGGAAATGTTAAGTGTAGGAGCCGTTGACGAAATGTTTTTTTTTTTAAATACTAAACACGACATGTGACATCGCGCCCACCAGATGGTAAGCAGCACGCGAGGTTCAAGAATGGGAGCAACTTACGCCGGTCACCACGACCGACATCGGTCTTTACCACTATGCCGGCCTAACAAGATGCTTTTTCACACTTCGCTTGAAGGACTCCAGGTTGGGAAACACACTGGCTGGGAGAGCGTTCCACATCTTCAGCGTGCGACAGATGTAAGAGTCTCCAAATTTATGAGAACGCGTAGGGATAGTGATCTTAGAATACGTGAGAATGCCGATTTCGAGGTTTTAAATAAATTAATAATCTTCTTTTATTCAGAGCAATATTACATTTTGTTTTAATATTTATTTACAAAAATACAACAAAACGGGTTAGCTATTTTCAAAACAAAACTGCGTAAATATATTTTTTAACGAAACGGAAATAAACAATACATGGAAAGTCAATTAATTTTACGTGAAAATCTGTACGAATTTTCATAAAACTAAGCTATGAATATAGATGAGTTATTCGCATTTTTTTATTTATACAAACAAAAACATACCTTTGTAAAATGTGACAGCATGGATTTAAGGTTCTCACACATTCGACAGGAACTTTGTCTGCAGTCATTTTTTTTTACAAAGAATAGATTAGCATCGCACAATATTTTTAGGTACCCTCCCTAGTGGTAAGCCCTTAGTTTATTTTGTAGAATAGTTTTAATTTTATAGGTATTTTTAGTTTTAGTTTTATTTATATTTTTATACATACATACACATCTTCACGCCAGATCCCTTGCGGGGTAGACAGAGACAATTGAGCGCCACTAGAGACGATCACGACATACCTCTTTTGCTTCATCGACGTTCATCAACCTCTTCATACATGCCCTTTTGTTACGAAGGGTTTTTAATGCACCTTCAGTCAGTGTTTTATTTATTTGATCGTGATATGTGAGTCTCGGTCTGCCAGGGCCTCTTTCACCCACAACTTTCGCATTATATATCTGGTTTTCTTTGCTCATTCTTTCAACATGCCCGAACCATCGTAGCTGCCTTTCCTTATTTTTGTCCCTATGCTTTCTTTTATACCAACCCTTTTATTATATATATATATATAATTATATATTGTTATATATTTATATAATTTGACCGCCTCCGTGGTCTAGTGGTAACAAACGTTGCCGTGAACTCGGGAGGTAGTGGGTTCGATTCCCACCGGGGGCAAGTTGTACATTGTATAATTTGTCTCGGTCTGGGTGTTTATATGTATAATATGTAATAATATATTTACAAAAAAAAAAGTATAATATGTAGTTTATCAACCATCTAGTTTCCGTAACACAAGCCTCGTAGCTTACCACGGAAACTAGATGGTGCTGTGTGACCTGTCTGAAAATATTTTTATTTTTTTATATTTAATAAATCATCGAATGTCTTACTCATTCTACGCAGTGGCTCACGAGCTCTATTTTTAGTTGTAGTAAAGTACAGGTAAAATAGTCGTGAGGCCTCAAGAATCGTCTTGGTGTAAAGTAGGTTATTTTTTCAACAAGTTTGGGACAATTAAAGTCACCACGACAAAGATTGCGCAACACCAACGAATCCGTAAGTATTCTTCTGTGTTTTAGTGACTGATTTTTTGTACTTAGTTAACAGGTCCTTATAGGACAAACAACCAAAGTCCATTGTGTTAATTACTTTGTTTTATTATTTTGACAAAAACAATCATTTACATATTATTATTATTATTTTTTTTGGTAAAGACAGGTCACACAGCGCCATCTAGTTTCCGTGGTAAGCTACGAGGCTTGTGTTACGGAAACTAGATGGTTGATAAACTACATATTATACTTTTTTTTTTGTAAATATATTATTACATATTATACATATAAACACCCAGACCGAGACAAATTATACAATGTACAACTTGCCCCCGGTGGGAATCTAACCCACGACCTCCCGAGTTCACGGCAACGTTTGTTACCACTAGACCACGGAGGCGGTCGAATAATATTAGCGAGAAATATTACCAACACCATTGAACGCGTGCCTTTACTCCGTAGCCACGACTTAGACTTAGCTGTTAAGGCACGCAGGGCCAACAGAGAGACGGTTTATAGGATTTTAGTCTGTAGACGCCTTAAGAGGTCTCACGGCGAGTCGGGCATGCGGCCTCCCACATGGCCCTTCAGGCCGTCTGGCCAGCGTGGCGAGTGTAGGCCAAATTCTCCAGATCTCGAAGGGCCATCTCCAGCAGTGGAGATGTTCTAGGGGCTGTAATGATGTTAATATTATTATTATCACTATAATGTCAGTCATGAATGTCTGATTCCACTTACCATACCATATCATAATATGTGATCGTGGTAGTATAATAGTAAATCTTTGGAACACTTTGCCGGTCAATATTCGGCAAGCATCCAACAGAATAATAATCAAAAGATTGGTATAAACTTAAACAGCTCCCTACAGCGTGTATAAGTAGATATTGTATGTAGTATAGTTAAGTATATATGTATGTATGTAAGTACTATTAGTATGTAGTATATATATAATTAATAAATATAGTTATTATTTAATACTTAATTATTATTGAATCTTAAATACGTCTTCGCACCTACTCGTCGATCTAAGTTATAGTTATAATTGTCCCAAAGGTTGGCTGTCAGAGAATGTCTAGCGGCATTAAGCCCGCCCCTTGTACATAGTGCAATAAAGTTTTAAATAATTAAAAATATATAAATATATAAAAAAATTGCGATAGGCAAACAAAATTACAGGCCACATCTAGATTTATTAAAATTTAAGAGAACATTATACAAAAATAACAGCAATTTAGCAAAGAAGCCACGCTATTAATGTTCTATTAAAGTATAAATTTACTACGAATAATTAGTTAATTGACTATTTAATTGGTAATAAAGGTTTAATAGTGAAATAAACACCTACTAAATTATTTAAAGCCCGAGTACAATGAAAACGTATACTTCATAATAAAACTCTATCACTACCTGATTCAATTAAACTATAAACTTAAAAAAATATTATAAACTAAACTGCCTCCGTGACCTAGCGGTTAAGTCCCTGGATTTAGACCAGGTGGTCGGGACACAAAAATATTTATTAATGTAAATAAATACATTTAATTAATATTTAATTTATTTGTGATATTTCTCGAGTTTGGTACGCTGGAGACATCGACGAGCTTGCCACTTGTCATGATTGGCCTAATAGTAAAGTTGGCTAAATGTGAGCGGATTCATAAGCGTGGTTTCTGTTCACCCCGAAAGGCAAACGGTCGTGATGATACTTTACTTTACTTTATGTGGCTGATGGGTAGGAATGAATACATATTTTCTTCCGTCTTGTTGTATGTTATTGTTTTCTTTGCGTTTTTGTTGTATTTTGTAAATTTCCTTAATTTTATGCACTATTTGTTTTTGTTGATTTCTTAATCTGTCTTCACAGTGGATTTATATTTTTGTGTATAATTTGTGAACCCATTCATGGCCTTATTTATTGTGTAAAATTTGATAATATTGTATTTTTGGTTATGCTGTTGGAGTTCCAGATAAATAAATAAATAAATAAACTAAACCTAATAAAACAAAACCATAAGTAAAAAATGTCCTCTAGAGACGACCCTTCAGGGATAGTCCCAAGGAGGCTAGCAACATTTCCCCTCTGTATAGCGAGGCTAATACGTTGGCAGAAATAATTGCCAGCTTTCCTGTCTCTAGACTTTTCCGTTAGCCGTTTGGATAAGATTACGTAGTGATTCTCAATCGATAGAGATGAATGTCGCATTTATTGTAATGTTTACGTTGGGTACTTTACCTCCAGAGCTATCCACAACTATAACGTCCACTTTTAAGGAGGAAATAAGTGTGCAAGAATTGCAATCGGCAATTAGAAGCCTGAAATGTGGCAAAGCAGCGGGAAAAGATCGAGTGCTCGCTGAAATGATCAAATACGGAGGTATACCGGTCTGGAACGCTTTCCACCTACTGTGCAACCTTTGCTGGCAGGAGGGAAGAGTACCAGAGGACTGGCGGCAATCAGTCATCGTTCCTTTATACAAAGGTAAGGGATCTAGATTGGACTGTGCCAACTACCGAGCGATTAGTTTGATCAGTTTGGCGAGCAAGATGTATGGCAAGATTCTCACGAAACGCTTGCAAGAGAAGACTGAAGGTCTTTTATGGGAGGCACAAGGAGGCTTTAGACCTGGAAGAGGATGCACTGACCAAGTCTTTTCGCTCCGCAATATCACAGAGAAGTTTTTGGCCTTAAACCAGAAGGTTTTCTGTGCTTTTGTGGATTTGGAAAAGGCTTTTGATAGAGTTGTAAGAAAGAAGCTTTGGGACATATTGCCGGAGTATGGAGTGAATGACAAACTGCTACAGGCTATACAGTCCCTGTACAAGGGCTGCAAAGCTTGTGTGCGGGTGGAGGGGGGTATGTCGCCTTGCTTCGAATCCCAAATGGGCGTCAAACAGGGTTGTGTGCTTTCTCCTAGATTATTCACTCTATATCTCGACAAATGCCTAAAAAGAGTGAGAGAGAGTGACTGTGGGATAAAGATGAGTGATCTAGTGGTGAACTGCCTGCTTTATGCAGATGATGCTGTTCTTATGGCATCGTCCGAACAACAACTGCAATCACTAGTCACAAGAATGAAGGAGGGATGTGCAGAAAAAGGACTCCGTTTGAATGCGAGAAAAACCAAGGTACTAGTGTTTGAAAGAAGAAGGATGACAACCGTGACGATAAAGATTGATGATGAAACTCTAGAACAAGTAAATGAAATTATATATCTGGGCAGTGTTTTCACTGCGGATGGGAAGTACGATAGGGACGTTGAAAGAAGAGTGAACGCGGGAAATAGTGTTAACGGTGCCCTGGGGTCACTGATCGGCAGTCGAAATGTCAGTGACAAAGCTCGGCTCGCCATACACAATGCCATGTTGGTACCAACACTGATGTATGGAAGCGAAACGTGGATATGTCAGACTACGCATGAGAGTAGGGTTAATGCAGTAGAAATGCGGTCGTTGCGGCGGATATGTGGCGTCACTTTGGCGGACCGCATACGTAACGTCGAAATACGGAAAAGGGTTGGTATGAAGGAAAGCATAGGGACAAAAATAAGGAAAAGCATGCTACGATGGTTCGGGCATGTTGAAAGGATGAGCGATGAAAGATTGACGAACCAGATATATAATGCGAAAGTTGTGGGTAAAAGAGGCCCTGGCAGACCGAGACTCACATATCACGATCAAATAAATAAAACACTGACTGAAGGTGCATTAAAAAGTCTTCGTAACCAAAGGGCATGTATGAAGAGGTTGATGAATGTCGACGAAGCGAAAGAGGTATGTCGTGATCGTGTCAAATGGCGCTCAATTGTCTCTGCCTACCCCGCAAGGGATCTGGCGTGAAGATATGTATGTATGTATGTTTACGTTGGACTAACATGTTATTCTATGTGTAATAACCCAACCATGTTTGATAGGAAACTCTGAGGCCTCCAATACTTATAATTATTTAAATTTGCCTCGCTTTTTTGTTACTACTTTCATAACAAAATCTAACCAAAAAAAATAAATAATAATACATAGAAAATAAAAAATATGCTATTGATAGAAACAAACAACTTATCCTAAGAAACAATATTTCGGAAATGAAAAAAAATATACAAAGTCACCTCGTATATTGTTCAAGAATTGCTCCTTAGACCGTCATTTTTGTAGATAGGTTATTATCTATTTCTGAAGAATTTGCCCTTCTCTTACCAGCGCTGGGTTGGCCAGGGTCTAAAGTTTTATTTTTTGGAGAAACATTTGATGATTTCACTACAGCCTGAACGTTGGACCGTGTTAACTTGGCAGGTGTGTGATATGGCATTCGACATGGGAAAACACATCTTACAACCATGTGGACCCTTAGCACAGGGTCTGGCTTATCAGTTTTCCAAAGGGCTGACGGAGAAATCTGAAGACAGAAACATATTGATTATTTTTGCCAACGCCTTACTATGAAGAAATGTTGCCAGTCTCCTCGGACTTATCTGATTATCTAAATAATATAAAATCTCTTTGGCTTATGTTCCACTATTGCTACTTTGATTATATGTTAAATTTAAAAAAATGTGATTTTATTGAAAAATATATAGGTATATAAATTAAATGTCTGCTATTAATGACGTCATAATTCTAGCGTGGCGTAGACGTCTAGTTGTTTAAAAAAAAATGTATAATATGTATTATTTGCTGTTACGAGTATAAACATAGAATTTTAAATAACATATTTACGAGTAAATAAATAAATAAATAGTGTGACGTCTGTCATCGAATTTTCCGTACACGGTGTCCGTACGCATTTAGTATACCTCGGCCTTTAAATACATTATTATTATGCCATAAATAGAGTAACGTTTATAATTATAGCATCATTATGTTTTAATTGTTAATAACCTAAATTTATCTAATACTGAAAAGTTTTGGCTTTTATTTGAGGTTATTAAAACTTGCTTAAAACTTAAAGTTTATTTTTATTTAAGTAACAAATATATTTGTCAAACATTAGGGGCCGGATTAATAGTTCTAAGGCGGATTAATAATAAAATTAATAGAGTAAAGTAAAGTATCATCACGACCGTTTCCCTTTCGGGGTGGTCAAAAACCACGTTTATAAATAAGCGGATTCACATTTAGCCAACTTTAGTATAGCCCAATCATGACAAGTGGCAAGCTCGACGATGTCCCAAGCGGACCAAACTCGAGAAATATCACAATAAATTAAATATTAATTAAATGTACATATTTATTTAAATTAATACATATTTTTGTGTCTCGACCAGGAATCGAACCCGGTACCTCCGAGTCTAAATCCACGGACTTAACCGCTAGACCACGGAGGCAATAAAATTAATATTCTCTGCTATTTACGGAGCACAGTTTTAAATGGTTATTATATATATATGTGTATGAGATTTATATATATTATTATTATATATATATATATATATAAATCTCATACATATATCACGAACACATAGAGAGAACATACATCATTTATTGTTGTAACATTATAACACGAAAGAGCACCGATATCCCGCACTACAGGGCAACCTCGTGTAGGTATCACAAACACATCACCCTATATTGTTCACCTATTTTACATCTGTATACTTTTTGTGACAATAAATAATTTTATTATTTTATATATTATTATTTTTATTCTTAGACGATTAATCCAGCTGTCAAACGGAGGGGCACCTCAATACGTCTGCAGCTGTAAAATACGGGCGTAAGGCACGGTCTATGCCAAAGTCGTGCTTCCAAATGTGAAAACGACAGTCTCCTCCGAATAGAACTAAAACTTAACCACGTGCTTGGCTTAGAATTAGTCATGGATTTCGTGAACTTGGCTCGTGCTTAGTTGACGCTTTGCTGTAATAGTATCCTGCACCGAAAATCCCTGCTCACTTCTCTCATCTTCATCCAGTGGAACAGACTTCCCCTCGCTATACGTAAAGCACATTTACTCAACATTTTTATAAATTTGCTCACCAAGCAGTAACAAGAAAAGCAAAAGAAGACCGCATAACATGACAATATATATGACATGATAATGATGTATCCTATATATAGATGACCGCCTCCGTGGTCTAGTGGTAACAAACGTTGCCGTGAACTCGGGAGGTCGTGGGTTCGATTCCCACCGGGGGCAAGTTGTACATTGTATAATTTGTCTCGGTCTGGGTGTTTATATGTATAATATGTATATATTTACAAAAAAAAAAGTATCATATGTAGTTTATCAACCATCTAGTTTCCGTAACACAAGCCTCGTAGCTTAACACGGAAATTAGATGGCGCTGTGTGACCTGTCTGGAAATATTTATTTATATATATTGTGTATGTATATTATATAAGTATGGAATATATTATTATTTCTATATGTATTTTATTGTTGAACGATATATATTTATTGTTTATTTAGTTGATAAGTATTTTAGTTAGTAATTTTAAATGAAAGTTTCTAAATATACTTATACTCATGCACCCACACTCTCTTCTCACCCTCCCAAAGGTTAGCTGTTAGAAAATGCTCTGAAGAACTCCACAACCTAATCTCCTTCATCCTGCAGGAGATAGGATGGCTCCATATTTTTTTTATACCAGCACGACCTTGGTAAGTGACGCGCAAAGTCTATTTATTTATTTCTTTAATTCCTTAATGCACTTAAAAATAGTACAGAGGCGAGCTATAATGCCTAAGGCATTCTTTACCAGCTAACCTTGGGGATCGAGTAAGGTGATAGGCAGGATGAAAAAAAAAATAACGATACAGTTAATAAGTTACTTAACTAATTTTAATATACTACACATTATACTTAAACACATAAACATATATAAACCATACATACAATTATACATACAAGTACATCATATAAATTATAACTTAAATAAATACACGGTTATTTAAATAGTGTTTTATTCTGTTTCTCCAGGAACGATGTGGTTATTAAACGTTTAAAGAGGCTGACAGACGGTGCACGTCTAATGGCCAAGGGCAGCTTATTCCACTGGCGAGCCTCAGATACAGTAAAGGAATCAGTGTATCTGGTTGAGGAATGAGAAGGAATCTTAAATTGGTTGTTGTAAGAGGAGCGAAGGGTACAGTTGTGCGTATTACAAAGAAATTCGAAGCGGGATTTAAGATATGCGGGTGTATTGGGATTATTAAGAATGTTATAAAGTAAGGTGAGAACATGGACAGACCTTCGTAAGCGGATATTGAGCCACTTTAACTGAACGCGAAGTCTATGAATTCCAGTTGAATCAGACACTCATAACTAACATCAGTCCTTAACACTATGACTGCAATTCGAGCCTGATCCCGAAATGTGTGAAAGCTTTTCTGGATCTATCGGCAGGAACGGCGGCTAATTCCCCGCCCCAGCAGACTCGGCAAATTACCACCATAAGTCCGCCTACTATCTATTTAATAGTGCTCAGTTCACGCACGATGGTAGACTAAGTGCGTAAAATCCCTGGTCGTAACTGCAACTGTAAAGACCTCGCGATTCGTTTATACCATTTAGGTCGACGCAAGGTATTATATACTAATATTAATATATTTTTTTATTATACAGAACCAAAAATAGTGTGGGCACAAAGGCGAGCTTAATGCTATTGATGCATTTTCTACTAACTAACCTTTGTGAATGGGGAGTCATTATAAGCGGGTACAGAAATACTATTGTGATCAACAATAATGAAATATAAATACATACTAATTAAATATACATATTCTACATATTAAATAAATATATACATAAATAATAATTACATATATTTACAAAGTACAAAAAAAATATGTACATTTCTGAACTGACTCTAATGCCCGTCATACTCACTATGGTCTACCGTGTGTATTGAAATAGATAGCATGTTAAGACGTGTATGGCTTACATCAGAAAAGTTTTAGGATAAAAAGTAAAGAGAACTTATGAATTGGACGCACTCGTACCTATAGGGATATTACTCGTAACAAACACACCTTTTGTGTGATGCTGTTTGATATTATGGCGACTATTACAGGAAAATGGGTCTCTAAAGAGTTGTGACCACGTCGATTTTATTACGATTTATGGGTTCAGTAATAGTTTTAGAATAGTATTCAGACTTGTGAGACGATTGTATGTCGACCGCCTCCGTGGTCTAGTGACCGCCTCCGTGGTCTAGTGGTAACAAACGTTGCCGTGAACTCGGGAGATCGTGGGTTCGATTCCCACCGGGGGCAAGTTGTAAATTGTTTAATTTGTCTCGGTCTGGGTGTTTATATGTTTAATATGTATATATTAACAAAAAAAAAGTATAATATGTAGTTTATCAACCATCTAGTTTCCGTAACACAAACCTCGTAGCTTACCACGGAAACTAGATGGCGCTGTGTGACCTGTCTGGAAATATTTATTATTATTATTATTATTATATCTTCACGCCAGATCCCGCGAGACAATTGAGTGCCACTTGACACGTTTTGTTACGAAAGCTTTTTAATATGCCTTCAGCCAGTGTTTTATTTATTTGATCGTGACATGTGAGTCTCGGTCTGCCAGGGCCTCTTTTACCCACAACTTTCGTAATATATATCTGGTTCGTCAATCTTTCCTTTCAACATGCCCTAACCATCGTAGCATGCCTTTCCTTATTGTCCCTATGCTTTCTTTTATACCCACCATTTTCGTATTTCGACGTTACGTATGCGGTCCGCCAAAGTGATGCCGCATATCCGACGCAACAACCTCATTTCTACTGCATTAACCCAACTCTCATGTGACACTTGTTAATTTTGTATTTCCACTTTCCTGTAACCTGGAGCCCTTCAAGCGAAGTGTAAAAAGCATTCCAGGTGCTAACAGTCATGGACCTTGCGCGCCACTTTATACTATTACCATTAGGTGGGCAAAACAAAAACAAAAATACTGGCTGCATTTCACCGCTGAATTGCAATGATTCTTTGTGCAAAGAAATTTGTTCAATTACTTGCATGTAGTATATGTAATTGCTTGGTATGTAGTGTATTTATAAATAAGACTATTATTATTAGATTGTTGTACCCTGCCTATGTACCTAATTTAAAGTTTTGGTGCAATAAAGAATTTAAAAACCCAACTAAAAAAAAAAAAAAAAAGAGCCTGCCCTTTTGTCACTGGAGAAGACGACAAGACGCGGTGTTATGTCTTTTAAAAACTAGTTAGCGCTTGAATTTTATGGACCCAGAGTTTCTACAGCAAACGACACAAATATAGTATAATATTTAAATATGAATAATGTATTAATAAAACTAGTACAATATTATTATGAATTAACTAACAGCAACTAAAATATTAATTGTTTACACACAAGTACACCTAAAGTACTACAATAAATAAACAGTGAATGCCACAGATAAACAGAACACAATGTATGAGGTCGCTACAGCATCCACAGATTTGTGGAAGCCTGCCACAGAATAGAAAATAACAAGTAGAAGTCGTAAGCGGTTACGATGCGCTTCTTGAAAAGGCTTGATATGACTTATATCTAGTGTTACCCAAAGCAAAACCAAAACCAAGACAATTTTTAAAGAAATCGTTAATTGTCTTTAAAAATTGATATCATATCCTTGCCAACGCGTTTGGCCAGCGTCGCGAGTGTAGGCCAAATTCTCCAGATATATGTTCAGGAAGGCCCATCTCTAACAGTGGAGGTCTATGACGCTGTTTTCTAGGGGCTGTAATGTTAAATTAACGAACGATATTGTGACAGAGTTTTAAACAAATGGTACAAAACTTAACTGTCAGTGTCAAATACTTTCATCAGTCAAGCGCCTGCTGACTACATATTAAATTTTTCAAAT
Organism: Tinea semifulvella; assembly: GCA_910589645.1. NCBI lineage: Eukaryota > Metazoa > Arthropoda > Insecta > Lepidoptera > Tineidae > Tinea > Tinea semifulvella. Next base: position 8,041,373 of record OU342604.1, read on the forward strand.
AACTTAATTGCACATAAATATATAAATCAATATATTCTTCACAGTTCTCTTCTGCGAGATATTGTCATCCCCTGAGCTTGGGTAAGTATTGAATAGAAAATAGTACGCAGTCACTTCATGACCACGTGCAGTGACTCTAATTTATTTTGTGCACCACCGCTGCAGTCTCACCATCTATCTGGTATCATGTCCTGGTGTATAATGGTGGTAGATGGAATGGAGATGGAACGTAACGCGTGTTCCCTGTGCGTTCCAGGGTTCTATGTTTGGACTTTAGAGCTGGGACCCAGCTTGAGAAGATAACCCCACTGCCCAGGGTCTCCGTGACGCCTCGTTGTCCGCTTGGGATCGGCAGCGTTCTCCCCCATCTTCAGGCTCTCCGAAGGTAACTCTACGTACAGTCAACGGATGCATAAAGAGTGATAGGGCTAAATATAGTGAGAACGCGTTCCTTAAATTCTACAAACGTCGGTTTAAACCCACCCGGCATGTATCAATAAGAAATACACTTTTCTTACGTACATTTGTCATAGATTTACAACACCACCGTTCCCGTACTTCGGAGAGCACGTTAAGCCATCGGTCCCGGTTCCACTAATACCTACTTGTAGAATCGTTTATACATTGTCATTAAAAATTGACATAATATCCTCGCCAAGCCGTCTGTAGAGTGTAGGTCAAATTCTCCAGATATAAGTTCTGGAAGGCCCATCTCCAGCAGTGGAGGTCTATTATTATTATTATTATTATTTAAATCATTTTACACAAGTAGTACAAAAATAGCCCGAAATCGATGATGCTATTTGTCCATAAGTTTTGGCTGTCAGAGAATATCTTCGGGCATTAAGTTTCCCTGTGTTCTTTGTACAATAAAGTTCCTATTTAATAAATATTTCCTCCTCCTTGCATCGTTTTCCTCAATGCTGAGGGTCGTGACCCCTCCACGGATCACTTTGTCTCGGACGATGCTGCGCCATCCGGGTCTGCACACGGCGGCATGCAGCGCACTGTGGACTGGGGTGTTAAGTATGGTTCGGATCTGGTTAGACCAACGTATCGGGCTTCGGCCACGGGGCCTCTTGCCTTCGATTTTACCCGTGTTCACCAGCTTTTCCAGATTGGCCAAACTTTTTCATGCTATATGACCAAAATACTCAAACACTCGCTGCAAGCAGATAGAAGAGAGCCTGGTAGTGACTTTGAGCTCCTTGAGTATTGATACATTGGTTCTCCGCGCTGTCCACGGAATGCGCAACATACGCCTATTTATAACATCTTTTTTCTATCCTGTGTATCCCGCGCTTGGTTGATGAATGCTCCCGCCCCAAATCCCTGCGGCCAACGTATTTTTTCAGCTGTCCGTCAGAAATATTGCGCCGCGAAATAGAATAAACCCAAAAACTCAACCTTTCTTATTTATCTGTTATTTTCACGCACATTTTTCCAAGGTTATTCTTTAAGTGTTTTTTTTTATACTAGCACGACGAGGTCCATGAATGTTAGGAACTGGAATCAGACACTCATTTCTGACCTCAGTCCCTATGCCGGCTTGACTGGGCATGACGGCAATTCGAGCCTGGGTTTATCGGCACGAGCGGTGGATAACTACCTATTTATGTCATTTTTTGTAAGGACAATTTATTAACGATTCCATAACTTGGTAATGCCAAACTAAACCAAATGAAACGAATCCATGGCTTGACCGAATCTAACAGCAATACAACAATAGTCAATAAAAAATGTTTTTTTTTTTTTTAATAGGTATATCATATTTTTATTAGTGAGGAATTCGTTTTTATGTACAACTAGGTACCTAAATTTAATATGTGGTTGTAGCTTAACGTGCTCTTCGGGGCACGGGAACGGTGCGGTGGTGCTGTAAATCTATGACAAATGTACGTAAGAAAATTATTGGTACATCCCGGGGTTCAAACCCCTCTTTACGATGTTAAGAAAGGCGTTATAACAACCGAGCCACCACCGCTCTTAAAACTGTTTATTATAATACTATATACTATACTATACTATACTAAAAATCGATAAATATTACAAATAAATTATTAAATATTAATTAAATTTATTTATATAAATTAATATATATTAATATGTTTCTCGCCAACCCGTCTGGCCAGCGTGGCGAGTGTAGGCCAAATTCTCCAGATTTATTTTCTGGAAGGCCCATCTCCAACGGTGGGAGTCTAGGACACTGTGTTCTAGAGTGTCGCGAACTCCCGATTTTAATGCACAATGTGTGCTTGAACAAAGTTACATTATTTTTTTATTATCGGAGCACCCGCAAAAAGAACTTGCGCAGAAAAAGGATGATATAAATCAGGAACGGCTGATTTTTCTTTTGGTTCTCTTCTCCCGATGGATGATGAATAAGATGATAGTGAAGGCAAAGGGTCTAGCCCATACAGCCAGGTCTGACGTAATATATCTTTCTATATAATGAGATAATGAGGTCATCATCAAATTCCAGATGCTGCCGAATTTGATGCTTTTCTTGGAGTCTCTCGCGGCACCATAGCTCAAACACGACGGGTAAAATATGGGAGTTGACAGCGCGGGAAAACCGCAAAAAAAACTGCAAACTTGTGCCCCCATATTTAAAGTCCAATTTATTGTTTTCCATAATTATTCACATTATAACACATTAATAAACAAAACAACACCACTTTTGACCAATAATATCCACAGTAAATTATTTTACAAAACAAAAACTTGCATTTGACATGTCCACGCAAAATGGCGCGAACAACTCAGCCGCTCCTGGCGATTTTGACACATTGCGTACCGTCCCTGTGCGTTCTGTTTCTCCGAGTTAATCGCATAACGCATTAATGCGTTTCTATTATAACAAATATAAACTGCCATGTTACAAGGGGCTGTAATATAGCGCGTACCGTCATAGTCTAAATCCTCGGTCTTAATCGTTAGACGACGGAGGCAAATCGTATATTATAATTAACAGAAAAGTAAATAAAACTCTTATTAAAACTCTTATTAAGCGCTTATTAAAAAACATCGGCGTCTGAATCTAAAAAAATATCTTCAATCTTCAAAAAAGGTATTAATAGAATTGTTAATAATGTATTAATAAGTAAGTACTAAAAAGTAAGGCGCGGTGGTGGCTCGGTTGTAAGAACGCGTACCTTAAGTCCTACAAAGGTCGGTTCAAACCCACCCGGCATGTACCAATGAGAAATGCACTTTTCTTACGTACATTTGTCATAGATTTACAACACCACCGTTCCCGTGCCTCGGAGAGCACGTTAAGCCGTCGGTGCCGGGTCCACTAATACCAACTTGTGAAAACGTTAATAAATTGTCATAAAAAAAATGACATCATATCCTTGCCAAGCCGTCTGGCCAGCGTGGCGAGTGTAGGCCAAATTCTCCAGATATATGTTCTGGAAGGCCCATCTCCATCAGTGGAGGTCTAGGACACTGTGTTCTAGGGGCTGTAATGATGATAATGATAAGTAAGTAATGTAACTTACATTAAAAATATTACTACATGCTTAGTAACTGCAAAATAAAATACATTATCAAAAGATAACTTATATTTAGTTTTAATTAATTGATTAGTTAATATTTTCAGAGTGATATATTCCACACATCTTTGTCAATAAGATAATCATTCATTTTGTAATATGCTTTTGCAATTAAAGTTTTCTTTATACAACTTTTAAATTTAGTTTCCCCAAGTTCTGTCACAGATCTTGGTAATTTGTTATATAATCTAATACTTTTAATCACAAAGCTTTTATTTGTTTTAACTAAACCACGGTGGTGTAGTAAAAATACAGGAAAAATATTGAAAAATAATATCCGATAGCAAAATAAAATCGTCTTATTGTTTAAATTTAATTGGGAAAATGTGTAAAGTCGACGGAATCATTTCCTTTGTATTCTCACGTTTTCTTTAATTTCGAAACAACAGTAATTAAGAAATACTTGTATAAGAAAGTTGAGCGCTTATTAAAAAACATCGGCGTCTGAATCTAAAAAAATATCTTCAATCTTCAAAAAAGGTATTAATAGAATTGTTAATTGTTTCGATTTGTTTGGCTTTAATGTCATAATGATTACTTTTTTATTTAATAGTTAATATATATTTTAATAGTTACCAAGTGGAGATGAACAGTGGAATCATTAAGCGTTCGAGAATCAACTGAGGCTAACAGGTACTAACATCGATGTCTATAGATAGGCCTATCCAATACAAAACGCAGTCCAAAAACGTGCCGCTTGCGACGTGTACCTACCAACTTTGGGGATAAATTCTCAAGCTATGATAATGTCACATGCAATATTTGTCGGAAATTCTTTCGCAATGCATACTAAAAGACTAGTTTCACTCAATAGTATTATTAGGTAAGCGCGCTCTACGCTTGCTAGCTCGCGACTGTTGGTGCAGCTACATGACTTCGATTGGTTTTGCGGGAACGTTTTTATATCAGAGATATCTATATACATCGATGGGTACTAACAATAACAAACCAAACTATTCATAATACAGACAAAATACTAGTCGTGATAGAGGTGATGACTTACGAATTCAATCTGGACCATCATAAATTACCCATTCACAACATGGAGGAGGGGAACAAACAGATCCGACTAACGTAGTAATTCAATATCAAAAAACCCAACATATTGAACCTCAACCTCCAACGTCTTTTTTTTTATATCTTGACCAGATTTTGAACCCGGTAGCTCTGCGTCTAAATTCACAGAGTAAGCTTCAGGATAAGGGTGCCTTTCTTAATTAAGCAGTAAATCTAATAATTTACTATTAACTTATGTTTTATCATTACAACCCCTAGATCTCGACTGCTAAGGAACGAAACATATTTCTAGACAATTTTGCAAATGTTATCATAAATACTGGTGTATTTAGTGTAGTTATAATATATGTGTTATATATGTGTTATGTATGTTTCTGTGTGTAGGTATAATGTGTAGTGTATATAGTATGTGTTAACTGCCTCCGTGGTCTAGCGGTGAAGTCCGTGCATTTACACTCGGAGGTACCGGGTTCGATTCCTGATCGGGACACAATAATATTTATAAATTTAAATAATATTTATTTTATTTGTGATATTTCTCGAGTATGGTACACTGGAGCTTGCCACTTGTCATGATTGGCCTACAGTAATGTTGGCTAAATGTGAATCCGCTTCTTTATAAGCGTGGTTTCTGACCACCCGCCGATGACCGCAAGGGATACGATGATACTTTACTTAACTTTTTAAATTATAAAGAGTTTACGGTTTAAATTGTCCTGTAAAGTTTAAAATTATGATCACCCTACATCTAGTTCTGCTAAATAGCTTCCATTCCCCGCATCGACGTGGAGACATAGAAATTGCTCCGGACTTAGACAAAGGAAAGTATTTTCATACTTGCAGCTGGATCCGTTTTAGCAGATTTCACCAGACGCTTCCATTATTAAACGATGTTGCTTGATTTACATACTAATTCTACGTTTGTTACCACAAGATAATATATTTATTTAAAAACTTTATTGCACAAAGTACAAAGGCGGACTTAATGCCAGAAGCATTCCACATCTTCAGCGTGCGACAGATGTAAGTCTTCAAATTTATACAGGGTGTGGCGTAAATGTCTCATTCTCCAAAACTAACTACCAACAGAATTCGTTCATAAGCAGGACATGCAGTTATGTTAATGATTATTGCAACTACTTGGATCCATTTATATTATCTCCGACAGCTACACGACGCATTCTTACGAAACGTTTTGCTAGTTCTCATCAATAGTATTATATTTACATATATTGTTTAGTTTATTTTTTATTTTCCATTTTATTGTTTTTATTAGGTATCTATGTATATATTTTTTTTTTTTTTTTAGTTCTATGTTATGTAGTTTATTGTTCTTAGTTTTAAGTTTAGGTTAATTTTACTTTAGGTTTTGTGTTGTTATTGCAGCGAGCACCACCTAATTATGTAATTTTAGCTATCGGTGGCAACTTGTCAATAGCCATATGTACTGTATATATATTATATGTATCTAGCTGTAAGTTGTACTTAAACAATAAATAATAATAAAATATTTAAAAAAAATGTGGTCCACATTAAGGCGACTATAGTACAGTATAGCTATAGTACCTATCACAAAAAAAAACCCAACCATTTTTAACCATAGGTTTTGGAATTATCAAAATCCACGCTAGGCAATGAAGGTAGTCCACTAGAAACAAATTCCGTGTGTATTTTGACCATTTACAAAACCACCGATTCCGTGCCTCAGAGAGCCATCGGTCCCGCCATTAATATCAACTTTGGGGTCGAGACAATGGGCCCATGGGGACACTCAGTCAAGCGTCTGGCCAAGGAGTTGTCCAAACGGCTAACGGAAAAGTCTGGAGACAAGAAAGCTGGCAATTATTTCTGCCAGCGTTATTACCTTAGCTATACAGAGGGGAAATGTTGCCGGTCTTCTTGGAACTATCACTGAAGGGTATTATCTAGAGGACATCTTTTACTTATAGTTTATTTTTTATTAGGTTTAGTTTATATTTATTTAAATTTTTACTTTTAAGTAGTTTTAATTTATATTGTAATTATTTTATACTGTTTGTATATTACTGCAATAAATTTATTATGTAAAAAACAAACTTGTGGAATCGTTAATATATTGTCATTATAAATGACATAAGACCCAAAATGAAAGAAGACTGCATTGCGAGTGTAGGCCAAATTCTCCCAAAAAATATGTACTAGGACTTCGTGTTCAAGGGGCTGTGGTGATTAATAAATATATTTCCATGCGAAATTTACAGCTTTTAAAATATTATGTTATAAATTGTATTTACTTTGAAAAAACACTCAAGAGCCTAAGTAAAAGATATCGCAATGTCTTTGTAACAATTATATTTACATTTTTTTTAAATATAATGCGTAAAGTTTTTAGTTCCAAAGCTAAGTGCTTTTTTATGGCTGACGGATTAACAAAAATAAAAAAAAACTTTTTGGTATAATGATCAACTGAACAATAATTGAAGCCAATGTCAACCTAAAATTGTGCCCTTAACTCATACTAGATTTGCAGAAAATTCTGTTCTTCATAGAATAGTCCGCACCTACAATAAGGACTACTCCGATATAGATTTGTTTAATGTCTCAAGGGATGGTTTGAAGAGATATGTTGTGCTGACCCAGAATAATTTGATTAACGCCATAAGCTCCAACACATAAAATAATAGTAGTGGAAAAACTTAATTTACAGTCCTTCAACCAATTTACTTATTGGTATTTTTAATTTATTATCATTGTTTATGTTTTTAATACAGTTTACGACAGATAGCTTTGGTATCTGTGGCTGATGGGTAGGAATAAATACATATATTCTTCCGTCTTATTGTATGTTATTGTTTTGTTTGTTTTTTTGTAAATTGTCATGATTTTGTAAATTTCCTTAGTTTTATGCACTTTTTATTTTTGTTGATTTCTTAATCTGTCTTCACAGTGGATTTATATTTTTGTGTATAATTTGTGAACCCATTCATAGCCTTATTTATTGTGTAAAATTTGATAATGTTGAATTTTTGGTTATGCTGTTGGAGTTAAAGATAAATAAATAAAATAAAAATTAGGGTTAGGCATTTCCCTTAACATCATCAGTTGGCACATTTCTTGATCGAAATACACTGACCATATCGGTGTGCCTACGTTTCGGATCCCGGACTGTCCACCTGAACCAGTGTCAATGCGGACAACCAGTCGATCATCATGGACACCGCGGGCTTTCTTTTTCTAGAAGTGCTGGCCGCATTCCTCGTCACGCTGCTCCCAACGACTTCATCTGAAGGGCTCTTGTCATCGCTGGTGTACCCGCAGTCTTAGAAACCTCTGGGATGTATTTATTTAGCATTTAAGGTACACTAACAGGTTACAATTAATACATATCAAGCATAAATTTACAATAGTTCATAAGGTCGGAATTGCAACCCAAGGGCAGTGTACACGGCATGCTACACATAGCTTTAAAATTTTAGGTTTCATCCATTTTTATTAATACCATATACGAGAATAAATATGTTATTATTAATGTCAATTTATGTTGAAAGTTACATCATAGGTTATATATTAGTATAAGTAAAAAAAGTCAATTGCTGTTCTATTAATTCAACCTTTTTTATTTTAAAGACAGTGTTCGCTTACTTAATTCGTCTTTTAAGGTAGGTAACGTTAAGTTAAAATATATTGTTCTGTTATAAAATGTAAAACTACGAATAAATAAAAAAAAATGATCAGTCATAGGTGTAAACAAGATACCAGTGCCGCTAGCGACATCTACAAAAAGCTTTGCCTAATACACCCCTGTTCGCGCTGATCGCTAATAATTAAAAGTAATTCGACCAATTTTGGATGGTTAGGGGTTATTGTGATTCATCGGTGCATAAAATAATAAAATAAATGAAGTTTTATTTCAGGTATACACCCATATCAAATAAAATTTACAGTGAAACTATATTACAAATATAAAATATAAAAAAACAAAATAAAATATTTGCCAAACGTCGACCAAAGTTCATTTACGGTTTGGGCTCTGCTGAACAGACAGCCAATGTGAGTGTATTTTACTGGGGATCTCGTCGCAAACCGCTCTCAGAATGCGATTTGTTGAAGAGCGTAGCCGCTCCCAGAAAGACGTGACTCGGTGTCGGAGCACCGCGAAGAAGTCTGGTACCCTCGCCTCAGCGAACATACCCGATGCACTGCAGTACCTCGGTCGGCGCATGAGGATACGGAACGCATCATTGTACTGTACCCTCATGGCACTGTATGATTTCCTATGGTATCTGTCCCATAGTTGACGAGTGTACATACATACAGTATGTTTTAATCAGCGTCAGCTTGACACGGACACCGGACGGCCAGAGCTCTCCTCTCCCTCTCGATGTCCATGTCATCTTTTAGGTCGGGTGTCATCACGTGTCCTAGATATTAAAAAAATTCTACAACCTGAACCACTGAACCATTTAATTTTACTTCTGGCACCGTAGCCGGACCCCTTCCAGCCCTAAAGAGACGTCCTAATTTGTTACCCCTACACCTTTGTCCTGTCTCTTTCTCTCCGCTTCCTTTCCACATTACCCATCCCGCTCACGCTGCGCTTGCGCACCTAAAAAGAAGAAATATATGACTGACCGCAGTGTGTGCCACGGCAGTCGTTATCGCGCAGTCGTTGTTCTCGAGACGTCATAGAAGACGACGAAGAAATCGCCGCGATCTTTGCTATTATACTCGCTTTCGAAAAACCCCGCAAAATTAGTGATATTTTCAAGTGCTGGTGCCGAGGACATCAGGTGAGTTCCTTTACCAGTTTCCTCTCTTGTTTGTTGATTGCACCAATTGTCACAGTATCGTCTGTGAATTCTAAGATTATCGCAAACCCCGCACCTAGATACAGTCCACTAAACCCGCGCCACCAACCCCATTGCAGTTTCGTTTCTTGCTCTGTCTTGTCTTGTCTTAATGTTTCTCTGCCCTCTGAATTGGCCCGACAAGTCGAACCTCTTATCTACTTGTAGCTTCATATTTAAAGTACGTAATGCGTATGGCCTGGTAGAGCTTAAATGTAAAATAGTATAAATAAATAAAAACAAAAATTTATGTAATTTTAGTTAAAGTACGCATCAGGAAATACAGGTGTGTATTACTGGGGATCATGAATAAATAATAACATCACAAAGTCGAAGTTTAGGTATCTAAAGTGAAATCCTCTGGGACGACTATGAATAACGAACGAGGCGAGATTCCTGTGTTCCAATAAATATTTAATGAACACAAAACATACCTACAATTTGACGTATTGTAAAAGTTACATAGACGTGTATATACAGACAAGTCTGTCAAGACAAATTATTATGTGTAGTTGATATTTTATTTATTTATTTATGGTTCGATTCCTGGTTTGGGACACAAAAAAATATTTATTAATGTATATAAATAGATTTAATTTATATTAAATTTATTTGTGATATTTCTCGAGTTTGGTACGCTGGAGACATCGACGAGCTTGCTACTAGTCATGATTGGTCTATAGTAAAATTGGCTAAATGTGAATCCGCTTATTTTAAGCGTGGTTTCTGACCACCCTGGAAGGGAAACGGTTGTGATGATACTTTACGAGTTAGATTGAAAGCTAGAGTGAAGAGAAGGGATAGATAGAACAGAATTGATCTGTCATGAAGTGAGGAGAGTTGGGTAATTTTTTTGTTGAGGTATTTCGATATTATATAGTTTTTCATTATTTTAACGGGTCTTTTAACTTCTCGATCTCGTCGTAATATGTATTGTAAACAACGTATTATTTTATTTTTATTTATTCAGCAAACATACAGATCTTAAAACATAATTACAACAATTCTAAAAGTTACACAATTCAGCGAAGTTTAAACTTAAATATTAAACATAGATTTTGCAAAAAATAATAATTTAATAATAGGGATAAGCTTAAAAACAATATCTATATAACAAATACAACTAAATAATATACATATATATATATAGTAAAATAATCATCATCATCCTCATCAGCATCTCTCCACTGCTGGATATAGGCCTCCCCCAAGGCTCGCCACTGCACGCGGTCTTTTGCAACCCTCATCCTACCCCCACCAGCGACCCTCCTTAGGTCATCCGTCCATCTGGCGGGGGTCGTCCCACTCTGCGTCGTCCCGTACGTGGTCTCCACTCCAGAACCCGTTTCCCCCATCGGTCATCGGTTCTACGGCAGATGTGTCCGGCCCATTGCCACTTCAGCTTGCTAATTTTGAATGCTATGTCAGTAACTTTGGTTCTCTGACGAATTTCAACGTTTCGAATTCTATCCATCAGAGAAATACCAAGCATAGCTCTCTCCATAGCTCGCTGAGCGAACTTGAATTTGTGAACCAGACCCACTGTCAGTGTCCACGTCTCTGCTCCGTACGACATGAGGACGCACTGGTTGAAGTAAAATAATGTAAAATGAAAAATAATATTAAAATAGTACAAAAAATAAATAAATATATACGTATGACTAAGTGCTGGCCCTAAATCGTTACATCTAAATAATTTATTTTACTAATCTTGTCTTTAATACTATGTCTGTGAAATCTACGCAATACATAAAGACACGAAGCGATGAGAATATACTCGTATTTTGTTCAGAAAAAACAAATTCAGTGAGATTGATTCGATTAAGCGTACCTACTTATTTATCCTTGCTTACTATTTGATTCGTTTATTAAGAGACTCAGTAAAAATCTATGTAATAAATGTAAAAGAAGCTTTGTCTGCCTATCTGTATGTATGTCCTTCTGTCACGCCTATATTACTCAAGGAAGATAATACCAAGGAAAAAGCGTAACTCCATTGAACAAAAATGTGACAGTTTTATATACTATATACTACTTACTAACGCTGTGTGAAGCTATTAAAAACTGTTTGAATACACCAGTTTTTTGAATAATAACCTGGTAGTTTAGTTGCTTGCCGTATGTGACAGATTATTCCACAAATGGGGTGTATCAGGCAAAACTTTTTGTAGATGTCGCTAGCGGCAATGGCACCTTGTTTTTCACCTATGTCGCATCATTTTATAAATTTGTTGTTATTTATTTTTATAACAGCAAAATGTATTTTAACTTAACGCTACCTACTTTAAAAGACGAATTAAGAAAGCGATCACCGTCTTTAAAAATAAAAAAGGTTTTATTAATACATCGGCAATTTTGAGATCACCATATCTTTGATTTTGCTTGGAAATCTCGATTTGTACACTTAATAAATTTCGTAATAGAAAAATAATTTTCTATGCAACTGACAGTTATATAGGTACCATCTATCATGCGCCATCATATCACATATCGTGATAAAAAGTTAGTCATACACCCCATTAGTAGCAACAACTACAAAAGAGTTAGAGACAAATGAAGAGCGATGAGAAGGGACAGATAGAAGGGAGTTTATTTATTTATGTCCATGAAAATGTACATAACAGATTATACGTCTAAACAATACATATTTCATAACAACATTAAAACACAAGTGACTAGATGTGTGAAATAATATGGCTCCAAGTACTTTAGGACAATGTTTTTACTTTCCACATCCGTTGATGCGAACACATCAAAATTCTCATCGGACTGCACGATTTTGTTCAATAAAATGATTGCACGGGGAACGGGGGCAATCTGGAGTAGGTGTGTACGAGCACTCTCCTCAGCAAATAGCCGATGGCCGCGCGCGCAGGTACTTGTTAGGTACAAACAATGAAATTAATTAAATAAAAAAGAATATTTAATATATATAAGACTAATGCTTTATTGCGTCTAACTTCTAGAAAGAAGTGAGAAGAGCGAAGAGATTTGTCATGAAAAGAAGTTATTTTAGTTTAAGATAATGTATTGTTTAATATGCCTCCTGTGAAGTTGATTTAGTGTCGGTTTAGCTACGCTATAATAGAATTTAAAGTTCAATTACTCTGTTACACATTAATTTTACTAACATAACATATACCACGTAGAATCATTAAATAATTTACGGTATTACCTTTTAGCACCATTAGCATTGAATAATACATGCAATTTGTGGTCCGTATGCGTATGTGAAAGCCTTCATAGCGCTTTATCTTTAAAATTATGTGATTTTATATTTTTCCCATTCTGGCTGTGCTTCAATTCAATTCCAACATTATTTTCTCAGGGCTTAATGACTAAGCATTTTCTAACAACCAATCTTTGGAAGTGTGTAGAGGTAACAATAAAGGATGCAATTTATTATTGTAACATGGCAGTTTATGTTTGTTATAATAGCAACGCATTAATGCTTTATGCGATGAACTCGGAGAAACAGAACGCTCAGGGACGGTACGCAATGTGTCAAAATCAGCCGTTCCTCATTAATTTTGAAACTTTTCTGCGCAACTTCTTTTTGCGGGTGCTCCGACAATAAATATTAAATATAACTTCGTTCAAGCACACATTAAAATCGCCAAGCGACCATAATCCTCTAATTGGGGAACCAGTTTTGACATCTCGTCCGTCGCCCAACTCCCCACCAGCCGAGCGTCTCTTCTTCACGCCCGGCTGCTACACGAGATAAGCATTAGCTAGATTACTGTAATCTGCCTTTTGCAGTTACATGATTATCCAACGCCTGCGGTTGGATGTAGTTGCTTTTAATTGTTACGGAGAGGATTCTACGGAACTCCTTTTTTATTAAAAATGCATAAAACTTTTTTATATTTATATTTTAGAAATAATTACATATGTAGAAAACTAAACACTTATCTACGAGGGACACTATTACGCGGTAGACGTTAACTAATAATTATTTTAATCCTAATCTTTATAAAAATACTTGCTCTGTCGACCACTCGGTCCGAGTTCCCCCGATCTTCTTTTCTTTGTTCTTTTAAAACAAAAACCCATCAACCCTGTCATTGTCGTATATTGACAATACTATTATTTCTTAAAATGCAAATAAAACTCTGTAACCTACATGTACCCGTTACATTACCTACACTCCTAAATGTGCGGAAGTGTCCTCAACTGAATATACAATAAATCTACGACCCGTTATTTGTTGTTTTATTTGTCGAGCCCCGGTCCTTAACCGGGGAGTTCGAGACATTATAATAAACTTACATATACAGAATAAATATAAACAAAAACATAAAATAAAATATTGTTAAAAAAGCAAATATTTTTGTTAGGCTTCATGTTTCATTGATAGAACATCTATTTGAAATAATAAAGGCCCCTTTTTTTAAATATAAATCTGTTTCCGAAAAACAAAACACTTCTACTTGGTGAATAAGGCCGTGTCTGAAGATCACGATATCCATCGTGATAAATACCTGAAGGCTGGGGAGTGTTATCATTAATCCTTTTTAGGGCATACTGCCAGTCCTTTTACACGTGCAGGCTATGGGTGGACTATACTCGGAGAGCGTACAGCGACCTGCGCGTCTAGTATAATAATACGTCCTGATGGGGCTGCCGAGGTTCTGCAGTGCCTCGGGTATGTTTGCTGATTCGAGGACTGACAGTTTTCAAACAATTATGCGCAAAAGATCTGCGTCTATGCTGTGCCGCATGAGAACCAGTACCAACAGGCTCCTAAACGTATTGGCAGATCGGTGGGACTCTCCGCTGCTGGAGCACTGGATACAGCTGCATACAGTCAAGTAGACAGCCTCCAGTAGCGGATAGTTTAAAATAAATTATTATTAGTTATACTAAATATAGATTAAGTAAAATTGTTACTAACAATTTATGAATGTAAAGTCCGAAATAAAAGTTTATTATTATATTATTATTATATTAATTGGTCTCGTCCACAGCTGAGAGACGCAATAGAGAGAGAAAAAAATACGTAGGTAAGTCAACGTTCGTGCGATCGTCGACTTATAACCTACTTGATTAGGCTCAGTATGAGTTGCGATATTTTTAGGAAAACTTCTCTGCACCGTAACTTAAGATTTTATTACTGAATAATAATAAAAAAAGTACGTAGGTCTTTATTTTTATTCTAGATTATAATATTAAAAATATTTGCTCTTTAATAAATTCCACGCAATATATATATGTATATATATATAATTAAGTTAAAATAAGTCATTGGTTAAAGTAAGAGACGATTAATAATAATGACTCCCTCCGTGGTCTAGCGGTTAAGTCCGTGGATTTAGACTTGGAGGTACCGGGTTCAATTCCTGGTCGGGACACAAAAATATTTATTAATGTAAATAAATGCATTTAATTAATATTTAATTTATTTGTGATATTCCTCGAGTTTGGTACGCTGGAGACTTAGAAACGGAAGTGTTTGGAAGTCACTAGTAAGTCATAATGCATATTTGTATAAATGACTGACTGAATTGTTTAATAAAAGAGAGTGCAATTCCAATGTTATAGATGGACAAATATAGAAAAATGATAAGCAGAAATATTAATGTAATTGTGAAAGTAAAGTATCATCACGACCGTAATCTAGTTCACATATAGCCAACTTTACTATAGGCCCATCATGGTAACAGCAAGCTCATGATGTCTCTAGCGAAACAGACAAGAGAAAATGTTAGAAATAATATTTCTGTGTTTTATTGAAATTGTATATTTTGAAGTCAAAATATCTTTATTCACTTAAACCTATTACAGGCATTTATGAAACGTCATTGATTTAATTATTTTGAATGATTCTACTCCTGCTAGTAGAAGACTAAGCAGCAAAGTGGTCCAATAAGTAAGCTGTTAGCAGAAGACCAGCAGCTTAGCAGATTCCAGTGACCTGTTAATGTTTAATCTGACTGATAAAGGAATCTGCAAGGAAAACTCAGCTATATCAGATTTACAAAATAAAACATATACAGAACTGCACCACAACGATCAATTAATAACCTTTTAAATTTAGTTATCAGTACCTGGTACAGCAGTAACCCACCAGGCAAGTCAGAATTAAGATAGACTACATGCCCATGTGCAACCCGAAAGTCGACAAAACGCAAAAACCTCTGCTAATTTAAGAACAATAAATTTAACGTGTTCGGCAGAAGTCTCAGACCCCCACAGCAGCACCCGATCACGGACGCATGTGCCAGCCCTTGCGGTGGTTAATAATATCTAACATTGAAGTTACCATGTTTCTTGTAAATAAACATTTTATTTTATTTCATAACATTAACCATCATCCAATGCAAAATAAAACAAATTATTTAAAAACATCTACGCGAATATGCCTTGTCAATCTCGATGCCGATCAATAATATGAATTATTCATTATTTATCAAGGATGGATGTTATTTTCGACGCCCTAATAATAAATTATTTGGATTGATAAATTATTTATTCGCAAAAGGTAGACATTTAAATAAAGGGACCCGTCCGAGACATAATATTAATTTTCGTAGACACGCTGGCCCTAAAATAAAACAAATTCTAACAATCGCTGCGAATAGTGCGGTGAAGTAATTTAATTGCCCATTTTGTTAAAATGTCGTTAGACATTCGCAATGCATTAAGGTCGAAAATTTAAACAATGCATGCGATATATCTAAGTAAAGTCTTGCTCTAGCTAGCTCTTATGGTGAAAGTTTGCTATATGATATTGAACCTTGGGTTGGTTGTCAGATAATTTTATCTACTCATTGTATAAAATGCAATAAAGTTTCAAAAAGTATCATCACGAACGTTTCCCTTTCAGGGTGGTCAGAAACCACGCTTATAAATAAGCGGATTCACATTTAGCCAACTTTACTATAGGCCAATCACGACAAGTGGCAAGCTCGTCGATGTCTCCAAAACCGTACCAAACTCGAAAAATATCACAAATAAATTAAATAATAATTAAATGTATTTATTTACTTTTAGTAAATATTTTTGTGTCCTGACCAGGAATCGAACCGGTACCTCCGAGTCTTAATCCACGGACTTAACCGCTAGACCATGCAGGCAATAAAGTTTAAAATAAAAAATAATAAATACAAATATACAGCAAAACCGACGAACAGAAACGAATTATTATTATTCTTTTGGACGCGTTTATATATATATATATATGTCGATGGCAAAAGGTATTAAGTCTACTGTAGATTGGCTTAGGTAATTGATGCCAAGATATCAATCTAGGCCATCTTAGCCAGCTTTAAAGATTTCTTATTAATTGTATCAAATTAATTTAATATATTTTTAGCTTAATTGTATTCGTCTGCATTGATTAAATATTTACACAGTAAAACTCCTTATTTAAAGCCGGCTCTACACGTACAATTTTAACTATACAATGAACGCCTCCGTGGTCTAGTGGTAACAAACGTTGCTCCTAGAACACAGCGTCCCAGACCTCCACTGCTAGAGATGGGCCGGGCCTTCCATAACATATATCTGGAGAATTTGGCCTATACTCGCTACGCTGGCCAGACGACTTGGCAAAGATATGATGTAAATTTTTTATGACAATTTTTTTAACGGTTCCACAAGTTGGTATTAGTGAAACCGGGACGGCTTAACGTGCTCTCCGAGGCACGGGAATGGTGGTGTTGTAAATCTATGACAAATGTACGTAAGGAAAGTGTATTTCTCATTGGTACATGCCGGGAGGGTTTGAACCGACCTTTGTAGGATTTAAAGAACGCGTTGATATATTTATTTAAATTGTTCTAAGAATTCACGTTGATTTGACATTTTTCACAATGAGCAACAGAAAAACACGTGTTGACTCTTCATGAGTTTGAACTGAACTGACAAATGCACAGTTTTTGCTCCATACGTTAAATTTTAACTGCATAGTCCGAACTATACAGTTTTTTCAAATAAAAATTCTTAAAGTTTAACAGCACAGTTGTCAGTTTTCGCTATACACGCAACGAATGAACTGCGCAGTTCAACTGTACGTGTAGAGCCCGCTTTAGTTGTAAAATAACACTATCAACATCATAATCCTATGTCTCACCACTGTTGGATCTAGGCCTCTTCCAAGACTCTATTTCACACGATCTTTTGCTACCCTCATCCAACATCCACCAGCGACCTTTCTCAGGTCATTTGGCGGGCATGTTTTTCTGTAAGTGGTCTCTACTCCAGAACCCGTCTACTCCATTGGTCATCGGTTCTGCCACAGACATGTCAGGGTGCCACTTCAATTAACTAATTTTAAAAGTTACCAATACAAACTTTGGTTTTCTGACAGATGTCAACATTTAGGACTCTATCTATCAGAGAAACACCAAGCTTTACCCATAGCTCGCTGAGCTTATGAGCTATTATTTACTTAAAAAACTCATCGTATTTTTATACTCCTTACTAATTTCCTTAGAGACATATTTCTCCCGAGCAATGACACCTCAGTCAAGTTGCATTTAAAAAATCGCGTAATTGCTAATGTTATTTATAACATTATATGATTACTGCCTTCGTGGTCTAACGGTTAAGTCAATTACTAAGACGCGGTGTTACCGGGTTTGATTTCTGGCCAGGACACAAATATATATTTAATTTATTTGTAATATTTCTCGAGCTTGCCACTTGTCATAAGTAAATTGAATTATAGTAAAGTTGGCTAAATATTAATTTGTTTCTTTAAAAGCGTGGTTTCCGACAACGGTTTAATCGTATCCATTCGTAGTGATACTTTATTTTATTATGGTTATCAGTCATAAATTTTTATTTTCAGAGAAAAGAAGAAATGTGTTTAAAATACCATCTATCTTATACACAATAAATTAACTCTTACTCTTTCAATCTGTCAAATATCTGGACTTGAATTTCATTGACTGGCCTCAGAAGTAGATGACAGATCGTAAAATCGGCAGCCACTTGCAAATGGACTTGAGAAAATCGTAAATTTTCTCGAAGTCACAGCGACATACATTAGCCGAATTTTACCTTAATAGTGATGTGCTTTACATAATCGATTTTCTAAAAACACATTTCAATAATTTCTTATAATTATATTTAAAGTATTTATTTTATGTCCATGACAATAATAACACATTATTTTTAGGTTATAAAAACGTACATTAATTTGTCGTGTGGAAAATTGGCGAAGTTATAACTTATAATTATGATCGCTTCGCACGTAAAACTTATTAGTCTGTTCATTATTTACACAATTATGGCTTTTAATAAGTTTTATCTTCTAACTGACGATATTGAACTGTATAATATATGTATGTCATAGTAAAACTGAAAATATGAATGCAATAGCTAATATCATTTGTTAGAAAAATATTAATATTACTACGGATATGAATATAAGTCCAGTCCGCATGGAATAGTGGCAAGAACGCTGGCTGCATTTCCCGTTGAGTTGCAATAGTAATTCTTTGGGCAAAGTAAGCCATTTTGTCACCGGAGAATAAATGTATGTTTATGCAATAAAGAATAACTTGATATTTTGAACCTTTTTTTAACGTTTTCTTAACAGAGCGACCGTCTTAAGCATCAGTAGCCTAGCTAGCTTATAATAAATTAATTTTAACCGATTCAAAATTAAAATCGATCTTTTTTAAATTTGCCCATCCCTATACCCATCTGTTGCCATCTACGCAAGTAATATTACGTCCCTTGTCTGATTGCCGAAACTAATCAAAGGAGGTGCTATGTACCTGACCCTTTGAAACGTAGATTCAATCTTCGTTCCAGTTTATATTAGAACATGTTTGCACGATGTAAAATGGTTTCTGATAATTGAGGTTTTCCTGTGGTATTTTTTTTGAGGTCCTGAAACATCTGTCGCAGTACCGACAAACAATGGGTTCTAGAGTGAAGAACACGAACGGAAAGATGGAGAGTGGGACGACCTCCTGCCAGATGAGAAAGAAAAGAGTTGTCTTGATACTGCCTCTCTACTTCTGGATATAACCCTTCCCCAAGGCTCGCCATTTCACACAACCTTCTGCCAACCTTATTATTTATTTATTTTTTTATACTAGCACGAAATGTGCGGCAAATGGCGCGCGAGTTCCATGAATGTTGGCAACTGGAATAAGACACTCATGACTGCCATCAGTCCCTAACACTATGCCGGCTTGACTGTGCATGATGGCAATTCGGGCCTGATCCCGAAACGTGTTACTTTATTGGGTTCATCGGCACGAACGGTGGATACTTCCTCGCCCCGTCAGACTGGGCAAATTACCACCATCAGTCTGCCTACCATCAGCGACCTTTCTCAAGACGTTTGTCCTTCTTGCGCTGGGTTGGAGTCTGGAGAAGGGTTGAAGAATTTTGTCTTCAAACACTGTGGTATGGACGCTGAGAGGATGTGCTGGAGTTTCCCGAATGCCGCCCATCCTAGCTGAATACGTCTGTCGGCTTCATTGCTAAAGTTTGCAGCGCCGAGCTGAATAGTATAAACGTATATTATTGTTATTATTAAATATACATTTAAAGTGTATTGTATATGTTATTGCCTCATATATAAGTTAATTGGGTCAATAAACATTTTTTTTTTAAATTATTTATTTATTTATACATACGCGCGGTGGTGGCTCGGTTGTAAGAACGCGTTCCTTGAATCCTGCAAAGGTCGGTTCAAACCCACCCGGCATGTACCAATGAGAAATGCACTTTTCTCACGTACATTTGTCATAGATTAACAACACCACCGTTCCCGTGCCTCGGAGAGCACGTTAAGCCGTCTGTCCCGGTTCCACTAATACCAACTTGTAGAATCGTTAATAAATTGTCATTAAAAATTGACATCATTTCCTCGCCAAGCCGTCTGGCCAGCGTGGCGAGTGTAGGCCAAATTCTCCAGATATATGTTCTCATAGGCCCATCTCCAGCAGTGGAGGTCTAGGACGCTGTGTTCTATGGGCTGTAATGAAATGAAAAAAAAAAACATACATACAAAACTTCAAGCCAGATCCCTTACGGGGTAGGCAGAGATAATTAAGCGCCACTTGACACGATCACGACATACCTATGTATTTATTTATATGTACAAAATTATCTCGTAATATATTTATTTTACCTCGCCCGTTGTTAGAAAATGTCTTACCGGCATTAAACTCACTATGTACACTAATTTAAGTTTTTGTGAAATAAAGCTGAAAATTTTTTTTTTTTTACTATGTGTTTAGATTGAGATTGTCGTGTGGCACATTGTTTTAGGTATAACCTGTAAAAGGAAGAAAATAATGAATTAAAAACAAGAGCAATTCAGAATTAAATCGCTTTACAATAACGACGTCAAAATCATAACAAAGAAGTATTCTCAAAACGGAAGGACTGACATTGTAATCTGCTGTCAGTACGTAAAGTATGGAACACCTGGTACGTCACCACTTTTACACCAAACTCAGCCCTAAACAGCTCAAAATAGGGGTGTAAATCCCATGCGCGTTCAAGCATAAATTATAATTCCGATAAGCAGTACTTGGTTTTCCGTAAAACCGGTGGAAGTACATAATGAAATCAGGCTTTATTTACTGAGTCGTAATTTTGCTTGGTGAAGATAATTATGAGTAACGCCGGTGTTAATAAATCGATCTTTAGATCCTTACTCAAGTATATCACATTCTTAATTTTATTATTTTAGATTGTAAGCTGACACGGCCTCTTTACAGCCACGAATTTACATTTATTGACATAAATATTGTAGTTTAATACATGATTGTGATTGTAAGCTGACACAGCCTCTTTAGAGCCACGAATTTACATTTATTGACATAAATATTGTAGTTTAATACATGATTGTGATTGTAAGCTGACACAGCCTCTTTAGAGCTACGAATTAATTTATTAACCTAACATGTGTAATTTATTTTAGTCTATAAGCTGACACGGCCTTTTTACAGCCACGAATTGATTTTAGCTACCTAGTTTTATGCAAAAACTTGTTTATGGCAACAGTGTTTTAGTCGAAGATGATGGTATAGAAGGGGCAAGCTTTTCCAAAGCAATACAGCAACTACAGAAAAAGAATCAGAAACAGAGTTAGTGTGGTGTGAAGGAATAGCAATGATAGAGTTATGAGCATAACGAAGTTAACTTGCGTAACCAGTTGATTCCCTACAATATGTGAGTACTGTTACATTATAATGCTTTTTAACTATAATATATACACATATTAAAGTTTACCAATAATAACTTATAAAACTTTGGAGCGGTGGTGGCTCGGTTGTAAGAACGCTTTCCTTAAAATCCTACAAAGGTCGGTTAAAAATCCCCCCCCCCCCCCCCCCGCACGTATCAATGAGAAAATACACTTTTCTTACGTACATCTGTCATAGATTCCAAAACTACCGTTCCCGTGCCTCGGAGAGCATATTAAGCCGTCGGTCCCGGTTCCACTAAAACTAAAATTTAATTATAAAATTGATATCGGTCCCTCGCCAAGCCGTCTGGCCAGAGCGTGGCGAGTGTAGGCCAAAATGTCCAGAAACTTCTGGAAGGCCCATCTCCAATAGTGGAGGTCTAGGACTCTGTGTTAGGGGCTGTAATGAATAAATAAACTAAAAAAAAACGAATAATACTCGAACATATAGATTCAACTTCAATGAAGACCACGTACAGGAAAACGCAAAGTGGGAAAACTCCCAGCCAGATGGACGGAGGACCTGAAAAAGGTCGCTGGTGGGGGCTGAATGAGGGTGGCAAAAGATCGTGTGAAATGGCGAGCCTTGGGGGAGGCCTACATCCAGCAATGGAGAGACATAGGCTGATGATGATGATGAAGATGATATAGATTCAAACAAATGCAACTAATAAATGTAATATACAAAAAAAAACATACATTATTTATTTAAAACCTAATTGCACTATGTACAAAGGCGGACTTAATGCTGCTAGGCTCTCTGACAACCAAACCTTTAGGACAGTTAAGTGTATAGTTTGCCAAAAAATGCTATTTATATTTATCCAGGCATAAGTTGACACGGCTATAATGCCTCGAATTTAGGTTAAGCTACAGTACTTTTTGGCAGCAATATCACTTACTTATTTCGGTCTATCCATAATTTAATTTAACTTTTATTAATTATTTTTTGTTTTTTTTATTTTAATAATATTGTAAATAATTTGTAAAAATTTACAATATCCGAGTGTTACATGTAAACCATATGGAAATAAATATTTTGAATTTGAAGTATTAATCTAGGTAAAAAATCTGTGGGAATTTCTTGATATAACAACGGTTATAAACGTCCATGAAAACCAAGTACACTCATAAATATCTTCACAACAAGGCGTTAGTGTTAGCAAAAGAAATACATAATGCTTATTCGGTGCTTGCCTGTACAACAGCGAGTGAATAGGGAGACCATGGCTGCGGATTAATCAAGATTTTTGTAAATCTTTAATATTACGTAAGTAATCCACCTCCTTGCGTCGTATTTACTTATTTCTGAGCATTATAACCTAACGATGAATTGCTGTGCATCTTGATAAAACTGCGCCACCTGTTCCTATCTTCGGCAGCATGCACAGCATCATGGGCGCTGTTGGTAGTGGAGCAGATTTGGTCGGACCACCGCATCGGGCTTCGACCTCTCAGACTCATTCCTTCAACGTTACCAGGTTAAGTAAGTAAGTAAGGTAAGTTAATATTTACACGGACGCTGTCAGGGTCGAGCGCTTATAGAGTTGAGAATTGAATAAGTAATATGTTTTTAATTATAACGCAATCCTTCCTTTCTTTAGCCGGAAATGTTATATAAAGGAATATGTCAAATACTATAAGTCAGTATCAAATATTCATATATATGTTCGGCTAAACTTGCGCTAAAACTGACATTAAATTACGGAATCCACATTTTTGAGAATCCAACGTTTGCGCTTAAAGTAATAGACTGCCGTCGCAGCTCAATTTATACAACAATCTTCGAAATATATATGTTCTTAAGCTACAATACTATCTTATTGTAAGAACGCTTTTCTTAACACCCTAAAAAAGTGTTATTGAACCCCGGCAAGTACCAATGAGAAATACACTTTTTGTCATACGCTATATTGCGTCTTGAGCGAGCACAAAGAGCAATCCTAAAAGTTATGATGAAAAAGCCCTTTCGGTACCCAACTGTACTTCTATTTAACGAATCCAACGTTTTAACAATAAGACAGCTTTTCGTGTTGGAAGTCATCAAACGCAAGCATGCATCTCTCTCTTTCGTACCTTCCATCGCAAATGAAAGACGAAGAAAGAACAGAGTATGCAACATCGAATCGTGTAGAACAGTACTGGCCAGGTCCGCTTACTACATACTATGCTCCAGACTATATAATACTGTTAATGCAAAACTTAACATATATCCCATTACTTCAGGTAAATGTAAAATAGTGGTAAGAGATTGGTTACATAATCTAACATACAATGAAACCGAAGATTTACTAAAGGTAATTATATAATAATGGACGGTTACATGAACACACACATACACACACAGACTAATATAAGCAAACAAATCCCCATACACTTACATACTACACATACATACATACTCACTCACATCACACAAACATTAGTACACTAACACTCTTACTTACTGTAATCCCTATGCAGTATATGCCCTAGCATATTTAGTAATTATAAGTTTTGATTTTATTATATAAATGTTTATACTATATATTAGATTTATGATTGTTATTTTCAAAAAAAAAAATTATCAACGCATGTTTGTATTTGTCTGCTGCATGTTTTACTATGTTCCCCTGGGAGCTAACAATTGCTGTCACACAGTGTCATACTGACATTAGCACAGCAACGTTATTTATAAGTCCTTGTAAGAAAAACTTCGAATAAATAAACAATTTGAAATTTGATCTAGAGCCGTATACCGTCTGTCGTACTCCTCTGGTGTTGTGCCGGACACTTGGAGGGTGGCTAACGTGCAGCCCATTCCGAAGAAGGGAGATCGTTCGGACCCTTCTAACTACCGCCCTATTGCCGTAACCTCAGTTCTGTGCAAAGTGCTAGAACGAATTATCAACGTCCAACTTGTTCGATATCTAGAGGATCACTCCATACTTCATGACCGCCAATATGGCTTCCGTCCTAAGCGGTCAACGGGTGATCTTCTAGCATTCGTCTACCACGTCTGGGGTGAGGCAATGGATAAGTATGGCGAATCTCTGGCGGTCAGTCTGGACATCTCCAAAGCCTTCGATAGGGTATGGCACAAGGCACTACTATCCAAGTTGCCGGCATATGGTCTGCCCCCGCAGCTGGTGGGCTGGATAACCGGCTTCTTACATGAGCGCAGCATTCGGGTCCTTGTGGATGGGAATGCGTCTGGGCTCATGTCAGTGAATGCCGGTGTGCCGCAGGGCTCTGTATTGTCCCCAACACTGTTTCTTCTGCATATCAATGACATGTTGACCCTTGGAAACATTCATTGCTATGCAGATGACAGCACGGTTCATGGGCGATACCTTAGTCCACGAGCTGTGGGAGCCGCCAAAGTAGAGGAGTTGCGCCGTTCCCTGACGACGGAACTGGACGGCACCCTTCGCAAAATTTCTGCGTGGGGTGCCCAAAACCTAGTCCAGTTTAATGCCAGTAAGACTCAGGCATGCGCGTTGACGGTCAAGAAGTCTCCCTACTCTCCTATTCCTACTCTTCAGAACACCGTGCTGGAACTTCAACCCAGCTTTAACATACTCGGAGTCGAAATACGCTCAGATCTAAACCACAGAAACTACATTGAGAGCATTACCAAAACAGCGTCGAAAAAACTTGGGATACTGAACAAGGTGAAGCGGTTTTTCCCGCCTGCTCTAAGACTTATGCTGTATAAAGCTCAGATAAGGTCATGCGTGGAATACTGTTCTCACCTCTGGGATGGCTCCGCTAAGTATCTTACAGATGCTCTCAATGTCCTGCAGAGGCGGGCAATTCGGATAGTGGACGACACCACAGTCTCTAAAACTCTCGAATCACTGCAGCTTCGCCGTGACGTTGCCTCTCTGAGCGTGTTCTACAAGCTATACCACGGCGAGTGTTCTGAGGAGCTCCATAACCTTATCCCTTCTTCTCTATTCCGCAACCGAACTACACGTACAGGCCAAAATATGCATCCACATACCTTACCCACTATCCCTACGCGTACTCATAAATTTGGAGACTCTTACATCTGTCGCACGCTGAAGATGTGGAATGCTCTCCCAGCCAGTGTGTTTCCCCACTCTTATAACCTGGAGTCCTTCAAGCGAAGTGTGAAAAAGCATCTTGTTAGGCCGGCATAGTGGTAGAGACTGATGTCGGTCATAGTGACCGGCGTCAGTTGCTCCCATTCTTGGACCTCGCGTACTGCTTACCATCAGGTGGGCGCGATGTCACATGTCGAGTCCAGTATAAAAAAAAAAAAAAAAAAAAAAAATCTCGTGCCTTGTAAAGCACGTTAAGCCGTCAGTCCCGTTTCCACTAATACCAACTTGTGAAATTGTTTATAAATTGTCATTAAAAAAATTACATCAGACCCGTCTGGCTCTGGCGAGTGTAGGTCAAATTCTCCATTGATTTCTGGAAAGCACATCTACAAAAGTTTAGGAATCTATGTTTTAAGGGCTGTGTTGATGAAGATATTAAAGTACTTTCATTAATGTATTGTACGTATTTAACATAGTTTTATTAATATAATACACTATGGGTAGGTATTTTATACAAAAATCTCCAATAATGAATTTAGAATGACATCAAAGTCAAGGTCAAAGTCAAAATATCTGTATTCACGTAAACCAGGCATTTGTGACTCGTCATAATTAAAATTATTTTAAATCATTCTACTGTTAGTGAAAGACTTAGCAGCGAAGTGGTCCAAATCAATAGAGCAAGTGAGTTCTTGAACGACCTGAGCATTGATGTTGATATGTTTAATGACAGTACCATATCTATTAGAGCACTTCAGATAGGAAAGTGTGTTCAGCTTATCCGTGTAGAGTACTATTGGATTATTTAGCATTATTAGTTTCTTTTTTTATTGTCTCCATTTCTCTATTTTTTTTATATATATGTAATTGTGTTTACCTATATGTGAAACCTTGTCATAAACTTAATTGTGTTTAATCTTTAATTTTATATATGTATAGTAGCTTTAAGTTTTCCAACATAAATAAATAAATAGTAAGCTCTTAGCACAAGACTAGCAGCTTAGCGAATTTTGGTGACCTGTTAATGTGACGAAAAAAAGTAGTACAAACTAAGATTATTCCATATTTTACCTAAATCGTGTGTCACCTACAAGTTAACACTGCACAGTAGTTGAAAAATGAACAACTTACAATTTTCTTTACATTTTAGAACTAGTTCCTTGTTATTTATTATTGTGATTGTTATGTTCAATGCACTCGCAAATTGCACTAAAACACTTGGGAATAATATAAATGAACTTGTATACGGAAGACCATTTAAAACAGAGCTATATGCATAGATAGATAGAAGATCTGTAGTAGTCGAACTTGGACGCCTGGGTTTGTGCTGTTCTACAGCGCTCAGCACGGAAACGATCGTGATGATACTTCTATTTTTTTTCATTATTTCTTTATACTGAAAACGATATGTGACATCGCGCCCACCTGATAGTAAGCGGTACGCGAGGTCCAAGAAGGGGAACAACTGACACCAGTGACTAACGACCGGCATCAGTCTCTACCACTATGCCGGCCTAACAAGATGCTTTTTCATACTTCGCTTGAAGGACTCCTGGTTACAGGAATGGGGAAACACATTGTCTGGGAGAGCAATCCACATCTTCAGTTATATTTATTTTGATGGTCTAGTTAGGCGGTTATCAAACTTTTTGGCGACGGAACAATGGGTTTTTTTTTTTTTTTTTTTTTTTTAAGTTTTTTTTTTTTTTTCACAGTTATGTTTTTTGACGTAGTCTTGTTCTAAATCTATCGAAATACACACATTTAATCTAATTTACCTAAAAACCTTGTTTCCATCATAGTTCCAATCAGCTCTACCCTGACGCTAACATATGCTTAAATGTATTTTGTTTCCACATGCAATCAATACAACTTCATTGTAATATTGAAAGCATTTTAATGTATTTCTTCATTTTATGTAGGACGTTAAATTTGTTGTAACATTTTGTGAGGTTTACGGCCCATACGAAGAATTTATATGGCAAATGATTTGAAGTAGGCCGTAAAATGAATACTGAACTTGAGAATAATATCTTCTTTGCCCTATTTTTCCTTTTCTTAAATATTTATATTTTTAAGACATTACAGATAAATCAGCTTGGAGTCGTTTTTGCGTGACTAAAACCGAAATAAACCAATTTGCTCTAGCTAGCACGTTCCTCGCACTTCCGGATCAGTCGCTTATAAGTATAGTTAGAAGTGTCATGCCATTTTGTTTGTTATTATTTTAATACTAATTAACTCATTAATTTTATTTGTTGGCTAGTGAAAACTTATTTCGTACTTAGTATCGCACCCCTACATTTTTTTTTTTGTTATAAGTTTTTAACTCAATAAATCTCTTTATCTCAAATATTAGCGGTCATGCACCCCACAATCCCTGTTCACATCTCCCGAAGGTTAGCTGTTAGAAAATGTTTTTAGACATTAAGCTCGCCTATGTACTGTAAAATGTATTATTTTCTGTGCAATAAAGAATTTATCTATCTATCTATCTACATCCATCTCTGATAAGTAGAGTTAGAAGTGTCATACCATTTTGTTTGTTATTGTTTTATTACTAATTAGTTCATTAATTTTATTTGTGGG
The DNA here is from genome assembly GCA_910589645.1 of Tinea semifulvella. NCBI lineage: Eukaryota > Metazoa > Arthropoda > Insecta > Lepidoptera > Tineidae > Tinea > Tinea semifulvella. Next base: position 8,069,577 of record OU342604.1, read on the forward strand.
CTAGTGCAAATTTATCTCGTGCTTTGTAGTCCTAAATCAGTCTCTTATAAGTAGAGTTAGAAGTGTCATGCCATTTTGTTTGTTATTATTTTCTTGCTAATTAGCTCTTTAATTTTATTTTTTATTTTATTTGTTAGCTAATGAAAACTTACCTCGTGTTCGCACTCCCCCACCACTCGCTTATAAGTAGAGTTAGAAGTGTCATTATATTTTGTTTATTATTATTTTTAATACTAATTAACTTATTCATTTTATTTATTTTATTTGTTGACTAGTGAAAACTTATCTCGTACTTAGTATCACACCCCTACATCCGTCTCTTATAAGTAGAGTTAGAAGTGTCATACCATTTTGTTTGTTCTTGTTTTATTACTAATTAGTTCATTAATTTTATTTGTGGGCTAGTCCAAACTTATCTCGTGCTTAGTACCCCTACATCAGTCTCATATAAGTGGAATTAGAAGTGTCATTCCATTTTATAAATAAATAAATATTTCCAGACAGGTCACACATCGCCATCTAGTTTCCGTGGTAAGCTACGAGGCTTGTGTTACGGAAACTAGATGTTTTATAAACTACATATTATACTTATTTTTGTAAATTATACATATAAACACAATTATACAATGTACAACTTGCCCCCGGTGGGAATCGAACCCACGACCTCCCGAGTTCACGGCAACGTTTGTTACCACTAGACCACGGAGGCGGTCATTTTGTTTGTTATTATTTTATGACTAATTAGTTCATTAATTTTATTTGTTTTATTTTATTTGTGGGCTAGTGAAAACTTACCTCGTGCTTCGCACTCGCGCACCAGAAGCTTATAAGTAGAGTTAGAAGTGACATGCCATTTTGTTTGTTACAATTTTTTTACTTATTAGTTCATTAATTTTATTTGTTAATTGCTCGATATTATTTTTCTACCACATTCTGTAGACTTGAGGTTCAGCAATGTTTTTAAGGTTCCTCTTAGCCTGTAGTAATTATGCAGGGTCTCATTAACCTGTACTAAACGCAGGGTCAATGCGCCTAATATACCCGAAAAGCAACGACATATACAGGTTGTGCGACGTATGGACCGTCAAAAAATTTCTGGATACTGGCGGTTATATTTTGTGTTTCGCAATGAAATAAAAAAAAGTAGGACTCCTTTTTAAACCAGCCTATTGTCGGTCGCAAGCCCGAGACACCGTTCTTCTCATCTCTTACTCACACACGATGGATCCGGCACCTGCACGGTGAATCCATAGAATGCTTAGAAATTTGAAAAGAAGGTTAGACTTAACTGCTGCCATCGAGTAGAGTTTTTTGCTTTGCATGCTGCATGTTATTCACTTGTAGCCACGATTCAGACTTAACTGTAAAGGCACACAGGCCAACAACGGTATAGGGTTTTAGTCCCTAGGCCCATTTAACTAATAATACATAAACCCACATATTTATTCTTGGAAAAATTTGCAGCCATTAAAATATTATGTTTTCAAACAAATATATGTCATCTTAAGCCCTTAGAAATTGTCACTATTAGAAATGAGAAAAAAACAGCAAAATCAGTAGTCCTTCGCGCATAAAATAATATATTGTGAATATTGTTAGTCAAAAGTGGTGTTGTTTTGTTTAATAATGTTCTACAACTTAAATCATTATGGAAAACGTTAAATTGTACGTAAAATATGGGGCACATGTAGCAGTTTATTTTTTACTGTTGCATAAGTTTCCTGCGCTGTGAACTCCATATTCGACGTATCAGTATCAGTACAGCCTCTAGAACACAGTGTCCTAGACCTCCACTGCTGGAGATAGGCTATCCAGAATATATATCTGGAGAATTTTGCCTACACTCGCCACGCTGGCCAGACGGCATGGCGAGGATATGATGTCAATTTTTAATGACAATTTATTAACGATTCCACAAGTTGGTATAAGTGTAACCGGGACCGACGGCTTAACGTGCTCTCCGAGGCACGGCAACGGTGATGTTGTAAATCTATGACAAATATACGTAAGAAAAGTGTATTTCTCATTGGTACATGCCGGGTGGGTTTGAACCGACCATTGTAGGATTTAAGGACCGCGTTCTTACAATCGAGCCACCACCGCGCCTTATATTCGACGTGTTTAGACGAAAATGTCGCGAGTGACTCCAGCAGCCCTATTATGTTAATTAGTCGCAAACGTTATTAGTGGATTTCGTTATTTACGTCAGAGATTGCGTCATAATTACAAAATATTATTCAATTCTAATCTATCAGCGCTCGACCTTGACGGCGTCCGTGCTTTAATAGCGTGATATATACATAGTTAAAGGATTCCATTATTTAACATTTGCGCTTAAGTAACAGAATAGCGCTGCAGGAAAGCATCAAATTCTGCCACATCTGGAATTTGATGATTACCTCTCATTAGAAAGAAATATTAAAATCATACATTTATCTGGGAGCATTGATATCGAATGGCGGTGGATGCGAAGAGGAAATTAAGCGTCGTATGGCAGTGTCGAGGTCTGCTATGGAGAAGCTTAAGAAAATATGGTGGAACCGAAACATTACGAAAGCTACTAAAATCCGGCTGGTCAGAGCTCTTGTGTTCCACATTTTCCTGTATGCTGCAGAGACGTGGACCCTGCGCGAAACTGAAATAAAACGGATTAATGCTCTAGAAATGTGGTGTTGGCGGAGAATGTTGGGCATATCGTGGACGGAGTTCCGAACCAACAAATCCATCCTGGAGGAACTAGAGATAGGACAACGCCTTTCCTCAATCGTGCAATCACGCATTCTCACTTTCTGTGGACACGTGTCGCGGCGTGGAGATACATCCATTGAGCGCCTTGTAGTTCAGGGAAAAGTCGATGGCAAGAGAATGCGTGGTAGGTCTCCGATGAGATGGACTGACCAGGTTAAAGCAGCAATGGATCACCCCCTAAATGAGTGCTCCAGGAAGGCTGCAGTTCGAGACGAGTGGCGACGGCTTGTTAAGCGTGCCACTGACACTCAAGTGACGACCACGACCACTCTGCCAAGAGTGTAGCGACTAATAAGAGACTTGGCTGCCTATCATCTGATTCATTATCCATCGGGAGAAGAGAACCCAAACAAACAACAAGATCAGTACTATAATAATGAGATATTAAATTATATTATAATATAGTTAATATTAGTAATAATAAATATAGTTTGACTAAGTATAACCTAAGAAACAAGAATGAAATCTATATAAGGCAAACCAGGTTGAGAAAAACGTTTAAACAAGGTTTGCCGTTGAAAATTACATTATACAATAAACTACCTGAGATTATAACAAGACTACAACCAAATGAATTTAAAACAAAATTGAAACTCTTTTTTCAAAATAATGCTATTTATAACCTGTCAGAATTTATTGACATGCCTTTGACGGAAAATTCTTTTAAATAGTTGTATAGTTTTGTGGTCTTATGCCTTCTACTGTATTGTGTTCCTATGCTACTTTGTCTACGATGCATGGTGTTAATAGAACTGTTGTTATTATTTAAAATTTGTTAACTGACATACCAAAATATTACGATTGTTATATAGGTGAAATATACAAATATACAAATATAATTCTATTTGTGTACTGATCAGTACGTTTTACTTAAGAATTACTTAAATTAGTTTACGTAGTGTATGTAACATACATACATACATATCTTCACGCCAGATCCCTTGCGGGGTAGGCAGAGACAATTGAGCGCCATTTGACACGATCACGACATACTTCTTTCGCTTCGTCGACATTCATCAACCTCTTCATACATGCCCTTTTGTTACGAAAGCTTTTTAATGTGCCTTCAGCCAGTGTTTTATTTATTTGATCGTTATATGTGAGTCTCGGTCTGCCAGGGCCTCTTTCACCCACAACTTTCGCATTATATATCTGGTTCGTCAATCTCACTTCGCTCATCCTCTCGACATGCCCGAACCATCGTAGCATGCCTTTCCTTATTTTTGTCCCTATGCTTTCTTTTATACCCACCATTTTCCGTATTTCGACGTTACGTATGCGGTCCGCCAAAGTGACGCCGCATATACGACGCAACGACCTCATTTCTACTGCATTAAACTGCATTAGAGTAGGGACTCTCATGCGTATTCTGACATATCCACGTCTCGCTTCCATACATCAGTGTTGGTACTAACATTGCATTGTGTATGGCGAGCCGAGCTTTGTCACTGACATTTCGACTGCCGATCAGTAACCCCAAGGCACCGTTAACGCTATTTCCCGCGTTCACTCTTCTTCTCACAGTGTATGTAAGAATATAATTATTTATATAGTTTAAGTATTATTATTTTTATGATGTTTATCGTATATTTAATTTAACTAGTACTAATAAGTGATTTAATTATTTTTTGAGTTTTTTTATTTTGCCATGCCTAAACTTCGATTTCTCGTCCCGTAGGTTGATAGCAAGAAAATGCCAAGCGGCATTACATACGCCTTTTGTATTAAACAATAAAGTTTTTAATAAATAAATATGATAATAATATACATAGCATTTCTAATAATAATAAAACTAAGTGAAACCTATTTCAAGTATTAGTAAAAATAAGTACTCAGACAAGATCATATATAATATAATAAAGCACCGTTTTACTATCAAAGTCTCTGACCGAAACCTTGTTACGTATGAAATAATAATATCTTTATAAGGCACTTAAGCATAATTAAGGCGTCCCTTAAGAGCACTTCGAGCGGGGACCACTTAAATTGCTTGAGAACCCCTGACCAGCTGTCGAAGAATCTAAATTAATGTTACTATCACAACCAGATTTTATTGTTATTTTAAATTGACCGTGTTGGTTGGTTAGCGCTGTTGTGGCTCGAACGTTTTCCTTAATACCCCCCCCCAATGAGAAATACACTTTTCTTACGTACATTTGTCATAGATTTACAACATCACCGTTCCAGTGCCTCGGAGAGCACGTTAAGCCGTCGGTCCCAGTTAAATTGACATCAGATCCTCGCCAGCCAGCGTGGCGAGTGTAGACCAAATTCTCCAAATATACGAGTATGTTCTGGAAAGCCCATCTCCAACAGTGAAGGTGTAGACGCTGTGATCTAGGGGCTGTAATGAATAAAAAAAATGGTTGTTCGTAGATTGTACTGGATGTACTATTGAGAAATATCTGCACATTTGTGGTTTGTCTGCAATAATAATATACAAGAATAAACTGCTTTGAAAACGGCCCGACAAATAACATAACTAAATCATCGTCACTCGCCACGCCTGGCTAGACGAGTTGATAGTTATATAATTAGCCAAATTATATAGCCATAATTTGATGTATATTATATTATTTATTTGAAGGACAAGTTTTTTTATTTTATTCCTTATTGTATAGATTGCTTATTCTAATTACAGTTGTGTGTACATGTCATTATGATGCAATCTGCCCATATTGTGGGCATACAATGCTTATGTCAATAGATATTTATTTACAATATTTATTTGTATATAGTTTATATTTAATATTGTTCAAAGCCATCGAAACAAAGGGGCATGTATGAAGAGGTTGATGAATGTCGAAGAAGCGAAAGAGGTATGTCGAGATCGTGACAAATGGCGCTCAATTGTCTCTGCCTACCCCGCAAGGGACCTGGCGTGAAGATATGTATGTATGTATAATGTTAATGTCAATTAAATTATGAGGGATCAGCTGAAAATCAGCGCTGTGACCGAGTGTTGCAGCTTATTGCTGGGCTGATTCCCTATTTGTCACCACACTATCTTGTTTGTTGTATTATCATTATTATTTTTTACTGCTTGTGTTTTTTTGGAACAATTGAACTTTTTTCTTTCTTTCTATATCACCCAAGGAGTTGTCCAAACGGCTAACCGAAAGAGACAGGAAAGCTGGCAATTATTCCTGCCAACGTATTAGCTTAGCTATACAGAGGGGAAATGTTCTAGTCTTCTTTGGACTATCACTGAAGGGTCGTCTCTAAAATATATTTATTAGTTATAGTTTATATTTATTTAAATTTTTACTTATAAGTATATTTAATTATTTATACTTTTTATTCCGTTATAAATATATTCTTTTAAATGAATGATATATTTCTAATATGTCATTCCTTTAGTACTAGAGCTGTCATTGTTATGATTTTTTTAACATTTTGCATACCTAAACTGTATAAAATAATTTTTTTCTTCTTAAATTGTATTCTTGTTAGAATAATTTATCTAACCATGTATATAAATTACCTGACAATCAGTTCAAGGGCCAAATTAGGAACCTTGAAATTGATAGAATGTTGCTTCTATTCGCTAAGTGAATTTACAAACACAAATTTTAAATATTTTTATGTGTATTATAACAATTATCTGTACAATATGTTTTAATAATAATAATCTGTATGTAATAAGTGTGACTAAAATTATTAATATAATAATAATTTTAACAATGTAAATAATGTTTAACAAAATATGTGACTATTAATATTTACTATTATCATGTTCTATGCAAATAAATCATTTCATTTCATGTATATTTGTGCCTTTTGGTCTTGAGACAATGGGTCCGTGGGGGCCAAGTGCAAAGAAGTTTTTTAAAGAGTTGTCTAAGCGCCTGGTTAATGCTGTATGTGACAAGAGGGCTGGCAGTTTTCTCGCGCAGCAAATCAGCATTGCTGTGCAGCGGGGGAACGCTGCAAGTGTTCTTGGCACACTGCCACAGGAACAAATCATGGATATTTTTATTTATAATTAGGTTTTTTTTTTTTTTTTTTTTCTATTTTAGTTTTAATTTTTATTTTTAACCTTTGTATTTTACATACGTGAATACAATTTAGCCCAAATCTCCATAAATGATGTCCTTTAAATAAATAAAAGTTACGTTCTATAGTCCAGCACAAAGTTACTACAGACAAGGCACAATCAATTATGTATTGTAATTTGATTGGCTTGAATTAACTTAGGTTAAAATTTATAAAGGCAAAAATGAAATCTGAAAACGGTACTTTGATCTTGGAGAAAAAATCTTTGTGTTTTTTCGAAAATTTGGTCGGATTTTTCCGCTTTGTCGTATTCTATATTTAGACCTTTACATTAGCAGCTGCACTAATTAAAAAAAAAACAAAAAAAAAAGTACTAAGTGGATTTAATGCCCGCTACACATTATCTGTTCGAGGCAATGCTGTTGTATGATTTATGTCATAACCGTTATGACTGTAGTGACCTCAATAACAATTTTAAAACATCACTAAAAAATATTCTCATTAACAAAAGTTTTTTTACAGCCACGAATTTAAATTTAAGTTTACTTGACATATAATGTTTTATTTAGATTGTAAGGTGACACGGCCATTTTATAGCCACGAATATTAATTAACATTAATGTTATTAGAATATAAGATGACACGGCCCATTTACAGCTATGAATTTATGTTTAATTTAAATATCATTATTAGTATTTAGATTATAAGATGACGTCTTTTTTTTATTATTATTATTATTTATTTTTTTTTGTTCTATACATCATAATTATTAAGTATTTAGAATGTAAACTGACACGGCCTCTTTACAGCCACGATCTTATTTAAGTAGTTTCTAAGTTAGTTTTACTTGCTTGTAGCAATAATGTTGTGCATAGCATACATAAATATGGATTATTGCCTTTTTACGGTCCAACCATTATTACCACTTTGATTAGTACATATGTTGTGAAAAATGTATTGATTTTATTAGTTCTGACTGTATCCAAGTTGTTTCGAGAGAACCAATGGAAATAAATTATTTTGATTTTGATTTTGAACAGGTTGTGCTACAGGGTTCCTATGAGAGTGCATCAGCGATCATCTAGACCCTTTCAGCTGTTCTCTGTAGGAAGCTGCCGCACTAACGCGGGTAAACGATCTCCAATATACCGACTGGTAGACACGTTCAATAACAAATTTCACTTTATAGACATCATTGCCTCGACTGCCGGTGCTTTTAGGAAGTCTATTTTGGATATACTAAAACCATAATGTGTTATTGATACCTATCATATTTTTTCTTCTTTATTACTCATATTTTTCTTTTTTTACTAATTGTTGTTTAACTTCACTATCTGACGTTACCTATTTTATATATGTGTATTTTATAAATGTTATTATGTATATGTGTGTGTGTGTGTTACTGTTGAACCTAAATAAATAAAAAATAAAAATAGGTGCAATAAATAAAATATTAATAGTAGGACAAATATAATGACAATGTCAATCCGATGCCAATCTGTGTGGAAAACGCCACTCTCAAAGTTGTGCAAGAATACCTCTATCTTGGACAGCAAGCTTCAGCAAAGAGGCCGACAGACGCATTTAGCTAAAATAGGCGGCGGCATTCGAGAAACTTCAGTACATCCTCTCAACGTCTATACCACAGACAAAAGTCTTCAACCAGTGCATCCTTACCATAATGTCGTACGGAAAAGAGACGTGTAGTCTGACAGTGGGTTTGGTCCACAAATTCAAAGTCGCTATTCGTTGATATTCGTCAGAGAATTCGTTACTGACATAGCATTCAAAATAAGCAAGCTGAAATGGCAATTGGCCGGACACATCTGCCGCAGAACCAATGACCGATGGGCAAACGGGTTCTAGAGTGAATGTCACATACGTGACAATGCAGATTGGGACGTTCCCCCGCCAGATGGTCTAAGAAAGGATGACCTAAGGAAGGTCGCTGGTGAGGGTCGGATGAGGATTGCAAAAGATATATAAATACTAAGATAATAAACCTTTTATATCACGACCGTTTCGCTTTCGAGGTGGTCAGAAACCTCGCTTTTGAAGAAGCAGATTTACATTTAGCCAACTTTACTATAGGCCATCATGATAAATGGCAACCTCGTAGATGTCTTCAGGGTAACAAACTCGAGAAATATCACAAATGAATAAAATCATATTTAAATTAATAAATATTATTGTGTCCTGACCAGGAATCAAACCCGGTACCTCCGAGTCTAAATGCACGGACTTAACCGCTAGTTCAGTTTTCACATCAAGATTCACATTTAGCCAACTTTATTAGAGGCCATCATGGCAAGTGGCAAGCTCGTCGATATCTCTAACGTACCAAATTCAAAATATATCACAAATAAATTATTGTGTCCGACCAGAAACGAACCCGGTATAAAAAAAAAAAAAAAAACAATTTAAAACACCTTTAATTTAAACAAATTTATTATAATAGTAGCAAAAACATGTCTATTATTTGAAGTGTTGATTCAAGGAGCTGGAGCTTCTCTCCTCGCTGACTGGGTCAAGAGGATCTGAACAGCCGGTCAACAGCCATCGCTCACTATCGAATGAAAATTATTTTATTCAGTTCAATTTATCGCTTTTTCCAGGAACTTTATCCTAGGTTTAAAATCTTAAAAGTCAAATATAGTACTTTTAGTAGAAGGCTATAACCTAGCCAGTAACCCAGTAATTATGTTTGTTTAATAATAATAATCACCATCAACAGAATCGCACAGCGACATGTGGGTACCTAGGATCTATTTGTTATGTAGATGTGTGTGTGTGTCAAGTATTTAGGTTCTCATGGTGTGGCGTGTCCTGTAGTCATCCCTTCATAAGAAGGTCATTGAAGCGGTGGCACGTGCGTTACCTCCGTGAATGTGTGTTGCTGTGGGACCTAGAATCCCTGCCAAATTTCAAAATTCAATCATTATCATTACAGCCATTAGAACACAGAGTCCTAGACCTCCACTGTTGGAGATGGGCCTTCCAGAACATATTTATTAACGATTGCACATGTTGGTATTTAGTGGAACCGGGACCGACGCGGCGACGACGGCTTAATATGCTCTCCGAGGCACGGGAACGGTGGTGTTGTAAATCTATGACAAATAAATAAATAAATAATATAAATAAATATTTCCAGACAGGTCACACAGCGCCATCTAATTTCCGTGGTAAGCTACGAGGCTTGTGTTACGGAAACTAGATGGTTGATAAACTACATATTATACTTTTTTTTTTTTGTAAATATATACATATAAACACCCAGACCGAGACAAATTATACAATGTACAACTTGACCCCGATGGGAATCGAACCCACGACCTCCCGGAGTTCGCGGAAACGTTTGTTACCACTAGACCACGGAGGCGGTCGAATGCACGTAACTGAAAATCTAATATATATGAAGATAGAGTAGAGTATCATCACGACCGTTTCCCTCTCGGGGTGGTCAGAAACCACGCTTATAAATAAGCTGATTCACATTTAGTCAACTTTAGGAACTAGATGGTTGATAAACTACATATTATACTTTTTTTTTGTAAATATAATATACATATTATACATATAAACACCCAGACCGAGACAAATTATACAATGTACAACTTGCCTCCGGTGGGAATCGAACCCACGACCGCCCGAGTTCACGGCAACGTTTGTTATCACTAGACCACGGAGGCGGTCAGAGTTAAACGTCAAACTTAAGGATATTCGGTTCTGATTAACGGCTAAAATAAGATTTAAAAATATATGTATACGAATTCTGGCAATTGCCAGTTCCCAGACGATATTGTCCTCAGTTAAGAAATAAAAAGTTATAAAATCCGCTATTATTTTTAGTGCACTTATTAGCTGAAGAAGATCTAAATTAGAATTAGTCAAAGGAATGATACTTTGGAACACAGAAAGACTCCAATCATCGGCGTCTTTGAAGTTTCGAGAACATTAAGCTATCAACACACTTTGCATATAATTACAGTCGCAACATACCATTACACAACAACAAGATTTTGAGAACATTTTCTAGAGAATTTTAGCTTATACTCGCAGATGACAATTATATTTCATGGCACGGGAATGGTGGTTTTGTAAATGTATGACAAATGTACATTAGAAAATTGTACTTCTCATCGGTACATGCCAGTGTTTAAACAAAGCTTTTTAGAATTATAAGGAAAGCGTTTTTACAATTCTCCAGCAGGGACGATGGCACCTTCCACTGAAGCTTCTTGTAGTCCTCGGAAGGTATTTTCAGTGCCTGATGGGTATTTCTATGACCATAAGACGATACGAAAGCTTTAGAGTAAATACAATTCATATTATTAAATTTAATTTATTGTTACGTTTTACTATTGTTTTTATTTATTTATTAACTCGCTTTCTTAACATGTGACCTAGCGCCCACCTGATGTTAAGTGGCGCGTAAGATCCATGAATGTTAGCAACTGGAATCAGACACTGATGACTGACACCAGTTTCTAACACTATGCCGGCTTGACTGTACATTACGGCATTTCGAGCCTGATCGAAATGTGTGGATACTTTACTGGGTTTATCAGTACGAACGGTGGATACTTCCCCGACAGACTGGCCAAATTACCACCATCAGTCCGCCTACCACCTATTAAAATGATTTTATTTATTTTTATTTATTTATTAATACAACATTACATGGCTTAACAGTAAAGCCCAATTTACCATGCAGCCAATCTTATAATTAATACAAATATTTTAATTAAAAATGGATTGTCAATTTGACCGCCTCCGTGGTCTAGTGGTAACAGACGTTGCCGTAAACTCGGGAGGTCGTGGGTTCGATTCCCACCGGGGGCAAGTTTTACATTGTATAATTTGTCTCGGTCTGGGTGTTTATATGTATAATATGTATATATTTACAAAAAAAAAAAAAAAGTATAATATGTAGTTTATCAACCATCTAGTTTCCGTAACACAAGCCTCGCAGCTTACCACGGAAATTAGATGGCGCTGTGTGATTGTCTGGAAATATTTATTTATTTATTTAATATACCTATATTTTTTAATTTACTATACAAATATTAATATTAATAAAGCGTTAAAATTAACAATAGTTATATACAGTATAAAATTAATATAAAAAGAAAGAAAAGACAAATAAATAATAATAATAAAATAAATCAAAATTCAACACTAATAAAATCAATGAAATAATAATAAAATTAATACAAAACAATAAAAATTAGAATAAAAAGTGAGTAAAATCATGATAAATTAATACAAAAATAACAATAATAATTAAATCCAAATATTTTAACTTATAAATAATTAATTATTCACAAAATTTCAAGAATGCCTTGCTCTGAATATGCAGATGATCACCAAAAATATCTATATGTAATATCTGTATGTCTGTCTGGGTGGAATTTAGTAATTGATTTTAAACTAACTTCCCGATGTCGTTAACCAAACAGTTCCTGATCCGTTTGTTAACCTAGTGTATATAAACCTTTATTAATCTTGACCTAATTAGTTTCAGTCATCAGTGTAGCACGTAAGGGCTCATCTTACGAATACAAACCAATTGGTTTAATTAATATAAAAGCTAGTTTGATAAATAAAGTACAGCTCCAAGTAAAGGAATCCGTGTAAAGAAAAACTAAATATAACCATAAACTTAACATCGGGTTTTGTGGCTTACCGTCTCAAAGCGTTGCTTGAATCGAATACCCATTCCTTACACGGCACTATTTCATTTCATTTTTCACATTCAATTACTCGTATTTAAGTATCATCACGACCGTATAAATAAATAAATAAATAAATATTTCAGACAGGTCACACAGCGCCATCTAATTTCCGTGGTAAGCGGTAAGCTTGTGTTACGGAAACTAGATGGTTGATAAACTACATATTATACTTTTTTTTTTTTTTTTTTGTAAATATATACATATATACATATAAACACCCAGACCGAGACAAATTATACAATGTACAACTTGCCCCCGGTGGGAATCGAACCCACGACCTCCCGAGTTCACGGCAACGTTTGTTACCACTAGACCACGGAGGGTCCCTTTTGGGTGGTCAGAAACCACATTTTTAAAGAAGCGGATTCTCATTTATCCAACACTATTATACACATGAAATATAGTAATAAGATAATAATTAATAGTGGCAAATAAACAGTGACTAGCAAAAAATATAAGAAATAATACCAATAGTTTAATGATTATATAAAAAATATTTATTTATTCGTGAGAAAATTTACAGCCTTTTCAATATTATGTATATAAAAAATATATTTAATCATTAAAGGATAAATGAGTATAAATAATTGATCGTTGTGGTGCAGTTCTGTATATGTTTTATTTTGTAAATCTGATATAGCTGAGTTTTCCTTGCAGATTCCTTTCTCAGTCAGATTAAACATTAACAGGTCACTGGAATTTGCTAAGCTGCTGGTCTTCTGCTAATAGCTTACTTATTGGACCACTTTGCTGCTTAGTCTTCTACTAGCAGGAGTAGAATCATTCAAAATAATTAAATTAATGACGTTTCATAAATGCCTGTAATAGGTTTACGTGAATAAAGATATTTTGACTTTGACTTTTGACTTTGAGAAGCAGGACTAAATTAAACCACGTTTAATTGTCAAAACAGCAAATATTTCTTTTAGGCTTCAGGTGTCAATGGTAGAACCACTTTTTGAAATAAAAATGTTTTTTTTTTTGAAGATAAAAATCATTAAAATGAAATAAACAATAATTAAAATCATTATTGCAAAATAAATATACATTACAATTCAGTTGTTACATAGGTTAGGGCATAAGATAAATCGTACATAGTAACAAAAGCAGTTTAGCTGTGACATCTGAAATAGTCGGTGGACGGTGTTTCAGATGTCATTGTAGGAATTAGTACTTACAACATTTTATTTTACTCTAGACAATATTTATTTATATTTGCTGAAGGCAAGACTTCAATAATTGTTTGTGTGTATGGTTGGTGTACATGCATGTTGGTGTGTGTGTGTGTGCTGGTGTACATGAGTTTGAGTGAATGTATCGTCATGATCGTAGAACAGTGACGGATCTGCTATATTTAAAATTTTCATGACGGCCATTCAAAGTTAAATAACTGTTTTTTTGTCACTTCTTTTTTAAGTTAATACTAGTCTCATAATAAGTGCAAACCTAGATTTCATTTTGGAGCCCTTTCTAACATTTGCACTATAAATTACAGACCACAAACAATAAAACTATACTTATATAAAATCAGATTTTTTTAAATCCAACACTGTTCTACGATCATAACGATATATAAGTAAGTATGCATGTGTTAGCAACAACCTATTTCTTATAATATTATTTTAGGATTTTAAACAGGTTTTCAGTATCCTCATAAGTTAGTTCCTGAAGCCAGTTCCTAACGAGTACCTTGCACTTTCTGGAGGTTTGGGGATAAATATTAGGCTTTTTATTAATCCTATTATATTAAAATTCATTATCCTAAAAACAAGTGTTATTACGAGTAAATTATTCTCTCGCGGCCAGGAGACGAAATAGAGAGAGAAACAATGACATAAATCAACGTTGGCGTTAACCTACTTGATTAGGATCAGTATGAGTAGCAATATTTTTGGGAAAACTTTTCTGCATCGTAACTTAAGATTTTATTGTTGAATAATTATAATAAAAAATACGTAGGTCATTTTTTTTTTTCTAGATTATAATATTAAAATATTTGCTCTTTAATAAATTACACTACATTAGGGTTCTAGCATCAGCAACACTGGATCGTGCGAGGCTGAAATTCGACGACGCATCGGAATGGCCAAGAACGCCATGTCTCAGCTAAACAAAATATGGACGGACAGGAAGATCTCCATAAAAACGAAATCCAGGCTAGTTAAATTACTGGTTTTCTCCATATAGGAACATATGGCGCTGAGACATGGACTATAAAGAGCGCTGACCGAAAGAGTATCGATGCTTTTGAGATGTGGTGTTGGAGAAAAATGCTGAGGATTTCGTGGACTGAGCATCGAACTAACGTATCGATTTTAAATCAACTATGGAGTAGACGAGTTCTGGAGTGGAGACTACGTACAGGAAAATGCAAAGTGGGAAGACCCCCCGCCAGATGGACGGATGACCTGAAAAAGGTCGCTGGTGGGGGCTGGATGAGGGTGGCAAAAGATCGTGTGAAATGGCGAGCCTTGGGGGAGGCCTACATCCAGCAGTGGAGAGACATAGGCTGATGATGATGATGATGAAAATTTGTTTGGTAAATAATCCGCATACTTTAATAAAAGTAAATGCATTTGAAATCAAATAAGTGATCGACGAATTCCCCTAAAATCTTAGGGGTGGTTTTATTAAAAACGTGTGGTAGCTCCCTTGCACAGTCGTATGTCAAGATTCCCCAAACAGTCACCCCTGAGAGGTTGCATAAGAAAATAAAGGGAAAGAAAAAAAAGTTTTTTTATTGTTATAACAGCCCCTAGAACAAGCGTCCTAGACCGCCACTGTTGGAGCTGGGTCTTCCAGAACATATATCTGGAGAATTTGGCCTACACTCGCCAAGCTGGCCAGATGGTTTGACGAGGATATGATATATTTTTTTTATTATTTATAAATTCTTTATTGCACTTAAAAACTTAACAGTTGAGTACAAGGGCGAACTTAATGCCTCTCGGCATTTTATACTAGCTAACCTTTGGGAGTGTGGTAGACGATTGCGGGTGCATTAGAAATAAAAACAAATACTTAAACATACATAACAATAATTTACATACTAATACACACATACCTATAAAAATATATAATAATAATATATACATTTAACTAAATTTATGTAAGAAATACATAAGAAAATGAAGGAAAAAACACGTATTATTTACACAACAAATAAAAAGAGACAGAAATAGATATCAGGTATCAATTTTTAATGACTATTAACGATTCAACAAGTTAGTATTAGTGGAACCGGAATCGACGGCTTAACGTGCTCTCCGAGGCTTTAAAAAAGGGTTTAAATCTATGAAAAATGTACGTAAGAAAATTTGAGTTCTCATTCGTACTTGTCGGGTTTGAACCGACGTTTGTAGGATTTTTAAGAAAAGCGTTCTTACAACCGAGCCACCACCGCAAATTAGGTATATTAAAGTGATATTATATCTAAAGGGTTCGTAATTTTATTTCCTAGAAAGTTAATAGACTATATTTTCAAAAGTAGGTTACACTTAGACTGGAAAAAAGTTTACTCTCATATCGTAAAATGCTAATTACAAACTTCAAAACGAATTTATATTGACATACTTTATAAACATACTGCTGAAATTTAAAAATAGAATCACATTATAATACTTTTTCTCTAACAAAATAAAGTTATATTTCATTTTAAAAATAGAATCATACATATTATATCACACTTATTTTTTTAAGGCAAAGGTTCCATTACAAAAAAGTTTTGATTCCAATTTTTACTTATCTATGGCAGCGCACGCCATAAGCTATGTTTTAGCACCATTTCATTGTTTAGGACTTATGTATTCTATACCATGGTCATTCATTAAAAATAAAAATTGGCGCCATTCAATACGTTTTGTTGTATAGCATTTCGTGTGTTTTTTTTTATTCTTGCTTAAAATTCCTACTCTTTTAACTTATATCTTTTATTTAATAGGTTCAATCCCAATGTGTGACAGTAGATAAATTAGTGTATGAAACTGCACATAACTAGGTATTAAAACACTCGTGTATAATACCCCTTATTATGCAACAGTTTCATAAACTACTATTAAATGCTCCAAATAATAATATTTAGTACAATAAAGACGAGACAAACAGACAGAGTAAGCTTATTTTGCAATTTGTAATCTTAAAGGAAAATAAGGAAAGGCATGCTCCGATGGTTCGGGCATAATGAAAGGATGACTGAAGAGAGATTGACGAACCAGATATATAATGCGAAAGTTGTGGGTAAAAAAGGCCCTGGAAGACTGAGACTCACATATTACGATCAAATAAATAACACATTAGCTGAAGGTGCATTAAAAAGCCATCGAAACAAAAGGGCATGTACCTTTTCAAGGCTGATGAATCAAATCAAATCAAATCAAAATAATTTATTTCCGTATGGTTAGCACGTAACACTTGGATATTGTCAATACATACAAGCCAATAAATAAAAAAATAAAAAATATTACCAATCGACCATGGCTGGACCGAACCTAACATCAATACAATAATTATAACTAAAACATTGTTGCCATAAACGAGGAATTTGTTTTTACTTACAGCTAGATACTTAATGTCGAAGAAGCGAAAGAGGTATGTTGTGACCGTGACAAGTGGCGCTCAATTGTCTCTGCCTACCCCGCAAGGGATTTGGGGTAAAGATATGTACATATAACATATATAGATAAGTAGGGATAATAAACTACCAAAGATGGTACAAAAGATCATTCAATTTGCAAGTCGTAATAAAATGTTACGCGTAACTTTTACGCTGGAGTTTTTTACGAGGACAAGAAAGTTATGTGCTATAAAAATAATCCCATTCTTACATGCGTTTATAGCTTTAGATCCATTAATAATAAAGACACTGGCATGGCGGGCTAATTCTCAATCCCAAAACCCAATCCAATCTTAAATAACCATCATTATATTATACCTACCTTGTATAACTTGCTCATCTTTCTTTTAAATATAATGTTTTCCTTCTGTCTTATAATTAACTACAATTTATTTGAGTATTTGCCCTAAAGGTCTTCTTTTATGTTTTTTAAATAAATAAATAAATATTTCCACACAGGCCACACAGCGCCATCTAGTTTCCGTGGTAAGCTACGGGGCTTGTGTTACGGAAACTAGATGGTCGATAAACTACATATTATACTTTTTTTTTTTTGTAAATATATACATATTATACATATAAACACCCAGACCGAGACAAATTATACAATGTACAACTTGCCCCCGGTGGGAATCGAACCCACGACCTCCCGAGTTCACGGCAACGTTTGTTACCACTAGACCACTAAATATAACTTCATTTGTAGTGCTATATTAATAAAATAAATAAATAAAATAAACTTCATCAAAATCTAAATTAAAATCAAAATTAAAATCGATTACGTAGTCGTCCGTTCATTCAATTAACACCTTTGAGAAAATTTATTCGAAGTAGGTACTTAGATACAAAAATATTAAAATAAAATTGATTAAAAAACTAATTATAAATAAAACTAAAACTAAAAATACCTATGAAATTAAAGCTATTCTACAAAATAAACTAAGGGCTTACCACCAGGGAGGGTACCTAAGACGCTCGCCGCATTTCCTCGTTGAATTATAATCGACATATTCTGTTTTAGGTAGTTATGGCATTTGGGATCGCCACACTCTTGGAAAATTCGTTTACCCAGTTTTTTTTTTTCTTTTTTTCTCTCTTCCGTTCATCACATACAATTTTCATAAACATAACATTTGATATTAAAACAAACCCAATAATTAATTAATAAAATTGGTTACAAAATAAAATGTCACTAACAATATGTAAAAAAATAAGACATAAAAAAGTCAATTTAATCACATTTTATTCCCTAGTGAGTAAAAATTGAAATCAGGAATCAATCGAGTTGAAATCGAATCTAGAATCGGAAGTCAATAATCCAGCCTATTTGCTTACAAAGCAAGGGATGGACATCAAAATGCCACAAATGCTGCCCTGTTTTGCCTCCCATTAGTTCCCTAAGCTGGGGTCAATCTGGTTATCCATAGTGATTAGTCAGACGAATTAAAATTATAAGAAATAATAGTTTAAATAAGGCTAATGTAGGTCTTACGGCAGGGGTAAAGCTTTTTCCATCACATTTCTCACGTGATCTGGGTTCGATTTTTGGTAGAGAACAGAAAGAATTATGATATTTCTATACGGCCCTACAGTAATGGTTTAAAATATTGATTAATTATAGATTATTTATTTATTTATTTGGGTAACTTATAGCTATGATACATTTATGTGTTAATATTTTAATTACAATAAAACCAGTTAACAGTTTCTACATTTAGGATTAAAAAAACTTCTGCGCACCGCAGAAACTAGAAATAATCAAGTGTTACTCGAATACAGAAAAACAAAAAGTGCAACTTTAACATGATAAAATAAAATAAAAAACAATAAAGATTTACAAGTATAAATATATATATATTTATACACATAACCAAATCTATTTAATTTATAAATCTAGAAAGATTATTTATATCATCCTTTCTGCATCAGTCTGTGAGCGTAACAATTACATTGTCAGGTTGAATTAGGCTTCAATAAAGCCCAGTGAAATAGGAAACACCCTTAAAATGGAACCCCCTGTTAATAAAAGTTCCCCATGTCTCGATATCCGGAATCACCGCATAGGGTGTACCATCTGTCGAGTGCAAGTGTAATTGGTATTACAGACCGTAATCGCGTTACTTACGCTGAATAGAATATTTCATGCATAGACATATATAGCATTATATTTTTAATTAGAAAAATGTCCTGTTCCGAAAGTGAGGGCAGATTTTCCTGCCATGGCTACTATAAAATTAAATTAATACTATTAAAAATGTCCCGCATACATTATAGATGGAGCTTGCTGGAGTTATCCGAGATCAAATCAAATCAAATCAAATATATTTATTGTGATATAAGTACATATTTTTATAACATGCTAAATAGCTCTGTACTATAGAGTGAAGTAAGTAATGTGTGTGCACACTTCGCGAGGTGACCCCGTGCTGAAGTTGAGCATGATTACCCTATTCTTACTAACATACCAAAATTTTAATGTGGTAATGTTTTGTTTATAAACAATGCGTAAATTATCAACTAAATACATATATAAATATATAAAACATAATACTTATATAATACATATATTGTAATAGTAATTAAAATAAATGTGATTCTTATTAAATTATGATATCCCTCACCACAAAACGATTACACAACATGCAAATACACCCATCTACCTTTAAATCCATTTAGTTTAACTCTTATTGGAATTATTTTGGATTTTAGTAATATTTCTGATTTCGCCAGACCCAGATGATGGTAAGAGATCCGGTGTTATAACGTTGGTCCTCGTTGGACGTGCTCAGCCCGCTATATATGTCGACACCTTCGCCACATCGCAACTCTCATCTCATCTAAGGGCACAGTGCATAAAGCGGGGCAAGTATGTATACATATTAATATTGCTGTAGAAACTCTGGGCCTGAAATACTACGGATACGAATATAAATCTCGTCCGCGTAGTATGGTGGCACGATCGCTGGCTACATCTCCCCGCTGAATTGCAATACTGTTTCTTTGGGCGAAGAAACAGCCAGCCGTCACCGGAGAAGACACACGTGGTGTTATGTCTAAAACTTTTTGGCGCTTCGACTCCATGGGCCGAGAGTATTTTTAATCGTTTTGTATTATTATAAAATGATAATAAATAATGTCAGTAAAACTAAATAATTAATTGGTCGGTCCGTATTTATTATGTCTACAATTTGATGTCATATCTTTAGTAGATGGTGGGTGACCGATTAGGGATTTTGATCTAATTTATACAATCACCAGGAGATCAAGCTATACTTATTTTGGCTATAAATTGGTATTAAGGCGCTTTGTGGTGTTTTTGTCCTGGTTAGTTTTGTTATCATGGTAGGGATTACGGGTGGTCAAAATCCGGAGCGCTGTGTAGCAGTGGCAAGACTGAAAAAATATAATATATGTTAAATTTGTGAATAAATAAAAACCTGGTCTACAATAATTTTTATTTATAGCCAATTATTGAATCAATAATATATAGTGAGCGATATACAAAAATAAAATTAAAATGCTGAAACAAAAAAAAAAAATGGGAAAATAATTTCGGTCAAAATACGGTCGTAATGATACTTACTTATATATTTTTTAACTTTAGCTACCGTAAAGGATATTGTTAAAAAATAATATTATAATTTGGTCAATTCAAATTCCACAAATCGTTAATTATATTTAGTATCATGTAACACATACTATACATCTCCGTGACAACTTAATTAACATTAATTTAAAACTATCAAACTACATCGGTCTGGGTGTTTATATGTATAATATGTATATATTTACAAAAAAAGGTATAATATGTAGTTTATCAACCATCTAGTTTCCGTAACACAAGCCTCGTAGCTTACCACGGAAACTAGATGGCGCTGTGTGACCTGTCTGGAAATATTAAAAAAAAATATATAAAAAAAAATAAAAAAAATAACATACTATAAATATAAAAGTATGTGAACACCAGCCAGTCGTCAATAGGTATGTCAAAAGTAAAATAAACTAATAGAACTTGTAAGAGCATAATAATATTTTTTTTTTTTCATTACAGCCCCTAGAACACAGCGTCCTAGACCTCCACTGTTGAAGTTGGGTCTTCCAGAACATATATCTGGAGAATTTGGCCTACATACGCCACGCCGGCCAGACGGGTCGGCGAGGATATGATGTCATTTCTTTAATGACAATTTATTAACGATTCCACGAGTTGGTATTAGTGGAACCGAGACCAAGGGATTAACGTACTCTCCGAGGCACGTTGTAAATCTATAACAAATGTGTACGTAAGAAAAGTGTATTTCTCATTGGTACGAGTACATGCCGGGTGGGTTTGAACCGACCTTTGTAGCATTTAAGGAACGCGTTCTTACAACCGAGCCACCACCGCTACAATAATATATAAATCCCACTTAATCCATTTTTATTAAAGAAAATAAACAATAAATTTCGGCCTAACAAGGCTGGTCTTGTGCGTTCCCACCTCCCAAAACACGATAAGTGTTTAAAATATTCACTTTTAGACATGCCTACACGTTGTTTGTTTTGTCTCCCCAACCCTTGTGGGGGGAAAATGGGGCAACCAAAACAATCCTTAAATAATGACCAGCGTTGTAGTGGGACCAACAAGGCGAACGAATTCCTTTACTTGTGGCCACGACTCAGCCAACAGTGACGTGAGATGGTTATTATAGGGCTTTAGTCCTTAGCCGCAAATCGGTCTCCTTAGAAGGCTCCATAGATTCCGCATCATTGGATGATTTTTCTATTCCGTCAAAAAAGTAAAGTATTATCATGACTGTATCCCTTTTACCACACTTTTTAAAGCGGGTTTACATTTAGCCAACATTACTATAGGGCCATCATGACAAGTGGTAAGCTTGTCGATGTCTCTAGCGTACCAAACTAGAGAAATATCCGGTACCTCCGGGTCTAAATCTACGGATTTAACCGCCAGAGTACGGGCAGTTTCCGTTAATAAACAAAGTATATAGCATTGCAGAGTAGGAATGCAGTGTTATTTGTACTTATAATCAATAAATTGTGGTTTGTAGAGATTTTAAAGATTTTTTACTTTCTATAAATATTTTGGTACTATTTTTATACTTGGTACAATAAAGTATTTTAATAAAAAAATCAAAAAAGTTGGTAAAAACTTTAACAAATTATATCCCCAATAATTCAACCCGGAAATGCGGCGAGCGTTTTAGTATCCTCCCAAGTAGTAAGCCCTTGGTTTATTTTGTAAAATAGTTTTTATTTACTAGGTATTTATGATATATTATAGATTAGTTTAATTATTAAATTATTTTATTTAATAAAAACATACTAAAGAAACTTATGGCAATTGGACCCGCCATTATGACGCCCACATTAAACCAACATTTGGTTTTGTACATTCTCGTGCATTAATTATTAAACTTAATAGGATACATGGACTCTGTACTTAAGCAAGGCTCGGAATTTTTTATTTAAAAACTCTTACATTTCTTTAATACCTGTTTAAAAATAATTGAAGGGTCCAAGTTTGTCTAATATTAGGGTCGGGAAAAGTTCAAATACCCGAATCCATAGTAATGCTAACTGTGAAAGAAGATTTGTCTGTATGTATGTGTGACGGACACCTCTTTTTATAATTAAATATTAATGTCACTAATTTTTGATAGAGAGATAGTCTTTTTTATAAAAAACGAAAGTTTATCTGTATAAGATATTACATTGATATAATCGGTATGTAATTAATTTGTGTCTTTTATAGTAATAAATAATTTCAACTATCTATTTTCTTCGTAAGCTTTCGCACCCGATTATTACAGATCTCAGTCACAAAGGTTAGTTGGTGGTTGGCTATTACGGCATTAAGCTCGCCGATGTACCTGCACTTGTTTTGGTTTTGTACAATAAATCATTTATTACTATCATATATATTTAATTAGGTATGCTAGAGTCATCGACAAGCTTTCCACTTGTCATGATGAGCCTATAGTGAAGTTGGCTCAGTGAAATCCGCTTCTTTAAAAAAGAGTGGTTTCTGACCACCCCGGGATACGGTCGTGGTGATACTTTTATTGGATTCTATTTCTCTAGATTTTTTTTTTTTTGATCGCACACCTAAACATTTTAATAATAATAATCAATCATTTCTTCACAAAAAATTGCCTTATAACTAGTGTAACTATGTATAGTAAGTGTTAACAGGATATGATCTACAATTTATTACAGGCAATTAACAAATGGGGTGTATCACTAACTTTTTATCACGATAGATGGCGCATGATAGTTGGTACCTTATATAACTGTCAGTTGCATAGAAAACTTCTATTTATATTACGATTTTTTTTTTTTTCTTGATATTATGTCGAAGTGAGCAGCTTTTAATTGTACAAATCGAGATTTCCAAGGGAAATCAAAGATATGGTGATCTAAAAATTGCCGTTCTATTAATTCAACCTTTTTTCTTTTTAAAGACGGTGTTCGCTTTCTTAATTCGTATTTTAAGGTTAGTAACGTTAATTTAAAATACATTTTTCTGTTATAAAAATAAAAAACTACAAAAACATTTAAAAAATGATGCCTCAAAAGTTGTAAACAAGGTACCAGTGCCGCTAGCGACATCTACAAAAATCTTTGCCTGATACACCCCATTATTGGAACCCTAACCTCTGTATAGAAAGTATAATATACTAATTATGTTTATTGACGCGTAAACGTTATCCTTTAATGAACGCATACTGTAACAGCTTTTTGTATTTTTTTAAAATAATAGCACGTCATGTGGCTTTGCGTCCACCTGATGGTAAGTAGCGCTCAAGGTCCATGAATATTAGCAACTGCAATCAGGAATCAATCAGTCAATGCCGGCGTGACTAGGCATGATTGATGGCAATCCTAGCGTGATCCCGAAACGTGTGGATACACTTTACTGGGTTTATCGGCACGAACGGTGGATACTTCCCCGCCCCGGCAAAAATTACCACCATCAGTCCGCCTACCACCTATTTGTTGTTCTCGTTGAAAGTAATTTGCAATGGTGTCAAATGTCAATTTTTACTTTTAAGGAGAACTAATATTGTAAGCTTGCCATGGTGATATTTACATATATAAAAATAACAGAAGATTAGCTAACTTTACCGTTCTAAGGAGAAAAAATATTAGAAATTATAGTATTTTCATGACCGTTTCCCTTTCGGGGCGATCAGAAACCACGCTTATAATGAAGCGGATTCACATTCAGACAATTTTACTATCATGACAAGTGCCAAGCTTGTCATTGTATCTAGCGTACCAAACTCGAGAAATGTCACAATGTTAAATTAATAAATATTATTGTGTCCCGACCAGGAATCGAACCCGGTACCACCGAGTTTAAATCCAAGGATTTAACCGCTAGACCATGGAGGCAGTTTTGGAGACGTATACGGATATATGAGTAAATAATAATAATAATAATAAAACGTTATTTCAGAATAAATTCTATATGTGTAAGTAACCATTTTTAAAGAATCTTATAATATCTAGTGTTAGTAAAAATACAAAATTAAGAAGGTTTATTTTTATTGATAGTAATTTATGTTTTAAAATGTAAGTTTTTAGTTTAGGTATAGTACATTAAATATAAATTAAAAGCTACCTAAATAATAAAATTAAAAATAAACTAAACTATAAATAAAAAATGTCCTCTAGAGACGTCCCATCCGAGATAGTCCCAAGGAGACTGGCAACATTTCCCCTCTGTATAGCGAGGCTAATACGTTGGCAGAAATAATTGCCAGCCTTCCTGTCTCCAGACCTTTCTGTCAGCCGCTTTGACAACTCCTTGGCCAAGCGCCTCGCTGACGGTCCCCATGACCCATCGGCTCGACCCCAAACGGCGCAAATTCGTAACCGATACCAAGGTTGGCGTATTTGCGCAATTTGAGGTTCTCTGCAGAAAACGCCGCACTTCCCGCGTCTGACGAGGTCGCCTGGATGTGAGATGGAGCTAATGCATCTACACACGTCGCATCCCATACCAGAGACCTGCCAAGTTTCCACGGCCCAACAGTCATTCTGTCGGGTCTCTTGCCATCGTTCCGCACAATCTCAGATGGTTCTAAGATTGCGGGTACCCTAGCAGTGACAAGAGCCCTTCGGATGAAAATACAAAATTATAATACAAAAAAAAAATAGCTTTTCCTTTTCTGGGGCCCAGGTCACCTGCTGACATGCAGGCGTATCCAGTGCCCCAAGAACGGAGAGTCCCACCTATCAGCCCACACGGCCAGGATGCTGCTGGGGCTGCCCCTCACGCGGGAGAGGCTTGTGGCACAGCGCTTCCTCATAATAGCATGGAATCCATCCACCCGCGCCTCTGCTAGCATCCCAGAGGCACTGCAACGACGGGGCAGCCCCATCAGCACCCTGAACGCGTATGTGACATAACTATGTATATTATGAACCTCCGTCGTAAAACTATATGCAACATTGTGTTCAAAGTGTTGTCCTCAAACAAAGTCGTGAAGGCTTCTCTATCTGCAACATAAACAAGGAACTTGGCTCATAGGCGAAGGCGAGAAGTGTGAACGCCGATAACACTACTGTCGAGACGGTGCTTGCTGCAATATGCTAAAACGCTGCAGGAATATAATTATTGATTTCCTAATTTTAGGCGAAAACCTTTATTCCTGGCAACACTTCTAATTATTAATTTGAAACTTTACAAAGACAAAGGCGGGGTTTAATGACGCAAGATATTCTATTATATTTTTAATTCAACTACAGCTACTTTCAAGAATACTCTGTCAAAACATTGGTTTATCCTTACTACTTACTTTCTTTATTATCTAATTTTTAGCTTGCTTTCATAGTTTCCTATATGTAAAAATATATTAATGGTCTGTAGATATATGCTTGATTTTGTAATTAGTTATTATGTACTGTTTGTTTTCTAATAAAACAAAATAATAATAGCCAATCATTAAGAAAACGTAACTGAAGAGTTTAACATATTAAAACAAAAATTAGGAGTAATATTTTATAACTAACTACATATAAATATATAATATACTAATTATAGATACATACTAATAATATAATAATGTTATAGTGTATCAGTTGTTCAATATTCAATGCAATGGTGAGTATTTTCAGTCTGAAACAAGCTGCCGGATGACTCTTGCTTGGTATTTGAGTTCCTGAGGTAATTTGATATTTTTTTTTGTATAATACTTCATAACCCCAAAATGACGGAATCTGAGAAAATGGTGGACGTCAATATGTAAAGAAATATGTTTAGAAATCGAATGGAAAGGCGGTAGCTTTAAAGTACGCGTACAATTGTTTTTATATATCCGAAATTACGGACAGTTAGCGAGATATTTTTTTTTAATATTGAAAAAAAAAAAAAAAAAACGTTTAGCAACCGGTTGCGTCTTTGAGGAAAATTCTTGTTTTTATTTAGATAAGCTATAAGAAACATGTAATCCGTTTATTGGCACAAATTAGGAATATTCATCGCTTTTCTTTTAAATCTAAAAATAAATATTAATTGTTAGTACTAACATAGTCAAAAAGAAAAACTCATGACAGCACTTTTTACATCTCGCAGTGTCATGGTACAAATCTTGAGCATTGTGTTAATTTTGTTATACAAGTACGCCGATTGTATCGGGAATTGTCTTTTCGCAAAAGCAGTTCTATACATTAAGGCTCACTACATAATTTCTCATCGCGTATTTTTTACTATAAGCAGTTTTTTTTAAATGATATAAGTGTATTAGAAACATTGACATGTTTCATTTATTATTATAAGATGTTTTTATTAGAACTTTTTTCATTCTTTATCGCTTACTCTTGACAAAAAGCAAGTTGCAGAGCATTTTGCCATACCCCAACTATTTACAATAAATTCTGGTAAATGTACCGTGTTCAAACTTTCGCCGCAACATGAGCTTGTTAATTGTTGCGGTGCGAAACTCAATGTTAGGAAATCATTTCATTATTAGTTAGACAAAGTTTCAATCAACTATTACTACGCGTGAGATTACTTCATATTCAGCCAAGAATATACATCGAAGACCAGCTCAAATCAGTGCCATCTAGTGCATCTATGTATAGAGGTAATTCGTTTTGCTGCCGTGCAGCTAATGAATTTAATAAAAGAGATTGCCCAAAACCAGGCCTCAAATTTTTGCAGCGTCACTCAACTAAATACAATTCAATGATCATTCAAATGATCATAATAAATAATTGTGTTTTTTTTTATTTAATTACAACATCTGTTTTACCCCAGCATTAACATATAATTTAATTAAATAGTCAATTGGTTAAAACTTATGTATGAAATAGTTACAAAGCACTATTAATACGACTCAACTCTACTACTATAGTTGCGTTTACGAAACTTCACTGTCACACTAGGCATAAAGGGAAATACACTTTTCTTACGTACATTTGTCATTGATTTACAACACCACCCTTCCCGTGCCTCGGAGAGCATGTTAAACCGTCGATTCCACTTGTATAATTGTGGAATTGTTAATAAAAATTGACATCGGATCCTCGACAACCCGTCTGTTCTGGAAGGCCCATCTCTAACAGTGGCGGTCTAGGACTCTGTGTTCTAGGGGCTGTTATCAAATCAAATTTCGGGAAGTAATTGCAAACGTCAAACTCAAGCAAATTGCAGGAAATTAACACTTTTGGCAAAATTCCGATTTGCAGATAACATTTTTTTTTTATTTGGCTGGTCCGTTTATTAAAGTCTATGAAATCACGTAATGGTAACTTGATTTCTCTTACAACAATAACTAATAGATTCGTGTTAGATATTTTTTGGCGAAATGGGGGATTTACATGGGTCGATTTTCGCTGCTGACCTCGCTTCACAAAGTCGAGTAGTTTACGCAGTTCACAGTTATAGCAAGTCGCTGAAATTCAAAACCTGCGTATCATTTTCTTAGTTTTCTTCAGCCTTCAAGGTTCATTTTTATAAGAAGTGGTCACATGTTGGCGGCCGTGTGTTTCCCAATCCCTATAACAAAAAGTAAAAAGCATCTTAGTAGGCCGGCATATTGGTAGGGACTGATGTCGGTCGTCTGAGGCTGGCGTCAGTTGCTCCCATTCTTGGAACTTGCGTACCGCCTTACCATCAGCGCGAAGTCAAATGTTTTGCTTAGTATAGGATCTACTAATTAAACAGATACCTTTACTTTATACGTATATTAATGTACTATTTAATATTTCACATCCACTCGCTCGGCCGCCACTATTCGATCTATCCTCCAGAGATGTCACACCGTAGTGTTGTGCTGTACGTTCGATGTGTATGCTACATCCCTTTTATTTTATATATTTTTTGATTTATTTTAACAATTAAACAAACTATTAATTCAACAATAAGATTATTTAAAATGTAACACTTATTTTAATTGCCTTTCAATTCATCTTTATTTTTGTTGATGATGAGTGTATAACATTACGCCTGAATCTTTCCACTTGCTTGTCTCCTATGATTATATCTCCACCATTAACTTTTGTTACTGTATGTTGTTGTCTTCCTTTCCTGTTACTATATTCTCTTCCTTTTTCTTTATTTTATTTGTCCTCATCCATAGTTTTATGATCTATAATTCTATGTTCAATATCCAAAGCTTTTTATGTAATTGCCTTTTAAAGTGCTCGACAGCCCTAACAAGGGCCAATGCTACCTTCTCGGTTTGACAGTATCTTTTGCCGCTCTCGGTGAGTTTATTGTTTCCCTATCTTATTATCTATTTGTATAAGAAAGAACAGATTCTAAACCAAACGGAGAAGCATGCAATCGCCTGAATACGATCAGCAGGATTATAATAACCTAATGCTTGTGTTAGAGAAATTTTGTTTTAAACCTTAAAATGCATCTTCTTGTTCGTTAGACCAGTGTTTCTCAATATTAGCTGTTTTACTTAATTGTAATCACAAAATTTCCTCATATCAATACTAATCCATAATTTTATTTTTTCTTTAATAATTCATATAAGTGAAACCCAGGGTCCAGTCACTGCTTCTATGTCTGCTTCTTTATCTTTATTTATCTTTTGCATAAACCTTTTTTTTTAATGATTAGTATCCTTCTACATATGTGACTAAATGGCTGGCTTATATTCTTCTTAGTTGGGATTTGTACTTTAGTACCTTAGATTTGCGGGCCAATCCCACACCCAATTCACACATTTATACACACCCAACTCAATAGCAGTACTTTTACCTAAAAGTTCTGTTCCATTACATAATACATACCACAGCCCTTCTATTATTTACTGACCCAACAGAATATCAGTTTCAAATGAACCTCCAAAGATGTTTGCAGCCATACGGTAAAATAAATAAATCTGGAATGGCAGAATTAATAAGTATATTTATATTGGTCCCCCCAAGGTTGCAACTATGTGTCTTCATCAATATGGAAGATGTAATCCACTTCTTTAGATGTTCCTAGTCCTAATCTTTTTATTTTTATTTGAACTCATCGCTCTTGTGGTTAGGTAATCTCCTTTTTTACCTTGTTAAGCATTGCTGACGACATTGGAAATGAAGCCACAATTATTACATCTTTTGTCCTTGGCAGGACATTTTGAGTCATCTGGTAAATGATTGTAACTTCACATCTAGAACAATTCTTCTCCGAATGGGAATTCCTTTTTAATTTTAATGTCAGTCTTATACTATGTGTTTTTATTTTAAAATTGTTGTAATTGCCGACTGATTACGTCTGATGCATTAGCCTTATTTATCATTTAGTTTAAAGTAATGTTGTCATCTCCAGCTAATATTTTTCAGTTATTAATATTTCCTCAGGTCTATCTATTTATTAAATGCTCATCTTTGTTTTCAAACTTACATTTTTCTGTTTGGATCCTAAACCCTAACAAAAATGTTTCCAATCTTTCTCTTTCTTCCTGCTTTATTAGTCTAAATAGGTAGAGTTCGTAGTATTGACTTTGCTTAGGGCCAAGATAGTTGTCAAGTTTTTTTGATCGCTATGTCATATACTCGTACATTTCCCAAGGTCTCAGCATGAGCCCGAGTTATATATCTATCATTTATCATTGTAAGTATTGGGTTCATGGTAATCTATACGAATACGTCTAATCTCTTGCAGTCCCAACCCTCCAATATGTAAAAGAGTGGCACGTTTCTTGAGAGGCGCTTCTATGCTAGATGCCAATAGATATATTTCTCAAGCTCATTTCCATTTTTTGCGAACGTATACCGACCGAAGTTGGGTCACCATCGTAGTCAAAATGGTCCATATTTATGGATAGTACTGGATTCATCGGAAGATCATCGATGTTTCTAGCGTTAAATATCACAAATAAATTAAATATTAATTTTATTTATTTATTTAAATTAATAAATATTTTGTGTTCCGACCAGGAATCGAACCCGGTACCCCCGAGTCTAAATTTACGGACGTAACCGCTAGACCACGAAGGCAGTATTATATTTGAAGTTATTGATATGCATGGCCCTTTATTTTAATAGTGTGCATGGCCCTTTATTTTGATAGAGTGCATGGCCCTTTATATTGTTAATATGCATGGCCCTTTATATTGATATGCATGGCCCTTCATAATGTAATGTGCATGGCCCTTTATTTTGTTAGTGCATGGCCCTTTATTTGGTTAGTGCGTGGACCTTTATTTTGTTGGTGTGCATGGCCCTTTATTTTGTAGTGCATGGCCCTTTATTTTGTAGTGCATGGCCCTTTATTTTGTAGTGCATGGCCCTTTATTTTGTAGTGCATGGCCCTTTATTTTGTAGTGCATGGCCCTTTATTTTGTAGTGCATGGCCCATTATTTTGTAGTGCATGGCCCTTTATTTTGTAGTGCATGGCCCTTATTTTTATTGTAAGCATAGATATATATATATATTTTTATTATTGTGTGCGTGGCCCTTAATTTTTCTTTTTGTAAAAATAACCTTTTTTATTAATAATAATATTTTGTGCATGGCCTTTAATTTTCCTTATTGTAAGCATAGATATATATATATTTTTATTATTGTGTGCGTGGCCCTTAAATTTCCTTTTTGTAAACAGAGACCTTTTTTATATTATTATTATTATTGTTTGCATGGCCCTTAATTTTCCTTATTGTAAGCATATATATATATATATATATATATATTTTATTATTCTGTGCAAGGCCATTATTTTATTTTTTAAATACATGGGCCTTTGGAATTTAAAATAATATTATATTATTTTTCTTGTGCTTGGATTAAAAGATTATGTCTGTGTGCTGCAATAGATTTGGAGTAAAATACAGAGAAGATTGGTAGGCTCAGTGTCGCTTATTTAGAATGAGCCAGTGTCTATTTTAGAAGCCAAAATGTTAATTTTCTGTGTAGTAGTTATAAAATTGGTTTAGGTATGCAACAATAATGAAACCCCCAACATTAACAAAATACAAAGCCATCAACATGAAAGTTTGATTAAAATGGAAGTATAACTTTTATTATTATTACTGTTCCACTAAATTTAAATGTTGGCTTTGTATAATAACAGAGGTTATTGGAACCTGCTTCCAACACCATTTTCTTTTTTTTTTTATTTGTTACTTTATTTTATATTATTATTAACCATTATTTTTGTGACAAATAAAAATGAATTTTATTTTATTTAAGTTTGCTGTTCGCGCTCATTTAATAGCTACTTTTTGTTCTCACAATTTGGTTTGTAAAGCGGGCGCTTGACACTGGATTTACAAGCATCACGGCCATTCTTCTTTATTTTTTATTTAAATCATTGTACTGTTTTTTGTATCAGAATTCTTCATTTGACAAATTTATTCAATTTTCAATATTTCTATAAAATATTATTTAGATGTTTCCGTCATTTATATGTAATTCAATAAAATAATTGTTTTAATTCATGAAAACATGATTTTATTTTTTGACATAACCTACAACTTACAGCGTCATTATCACTTTTTGTTTATTCAATTTTTTAATGATAAAACATATTTTCCACTTACTTTTATCCTCGTCGCCACTTATAGGATCTACTAATTAAACAGTTACCTTTACTTTATACGTATATTAATATACTATTTAATATTTCACATCCACTCGCTCGGCCGCCACTATTCGATCTGTCCTCTGAAATTAGTTCTTTAACTAAAAAGTTGCTTTATTGAAGTAATATACAAACAGTATAAAATAATTACAATATAAATTAAAACTACTTAAAAGTAAAAATTAAAATAAATATAAACTAAACCTAATAAAAAATAAACTATAAGTAAAAAATGTCCTCTAGAGACGACCCTTCAGTGATAGTCCCCAGAAGACTGGCAACATTTCCCCTCTGTATAGCTAAGCTAATACGTTGGCAGAAATAATTGCCAGCCTTCCTGTCTCCAGACTTTTCCGTTAGCCGTTTGGACAACTCCTTGGCCAGACGCTTGGCTGAGTGTCCCCATGGGCCCATCGTCTCGACCCCAAACGGCGCAAATTCGTAACCTGTACTGAGGTTGGCGTATTTGCGCAGCTTGAGGTTCTCAGCAGAAACCGCCGCACTTCCCGCGCTTGACGAGGTCGCCTGGATGTGTGATGGGGCTAATGTGTCTACACATGTCGCATCCCACACCAGGGACCTGCCAAGTTTCCACGGCCCAACGGTCATGCCGTCGGGTCTTTTGCCATCGCTCCGCGCAATCCCAGAGGGTTCTAGGATCGCGGGTACTCCAGCAGTGACAAAAGCCCTTCGAATGATGTCGTTTAAAGCAGCGTGACGAGGAATGCGGCCAGCACTTCTAGCGCAAGAAAGCCCATGGTGTCCGAGATGTTCCACGGGCTCTCCACACCGACACTGGTGTGGGTGGACAGTCCGGGCTCCGAGACGAAGGCACACCGCCATTGTCAGTGTATTTCGATCAAGGAGTGTGCCAACCGATGCTGAGGGAAAAGCCTGCAACCAGAGACCCGACTCCCTAGTGGAAACGGCCATGAGGCGAGCCCGCTCTCTCGTGTTACTGGAAGATAAAATATCGTCCAGTACCAGTTTGCAGAGCGGCTCGTCCCATAGTCGTTGAAATTTTGTTAAATTTGGAACAGATTTATTGGGGCATGCTACTGACCAGGCATCTCTGGCATCTGACAAGTACGACGGCTCAACGGAACCCAAGGATGGGTTTGTGATTTTCCCGTAGAGCTCGACAGTACTATGTACAGACGACAGAAACGCTGGCAGTGCTACACTAGAAATTTTGCGAGTTCCCAGACCTCCGAACCGAATCGGTAGTGAAGCTTGGGCCCAAGTACGGTCATTCATGGGGCAATTTAGAATTTTAATTAGTGAATTTTGCAAAAGTTTATCTAGTAAAAGAAGTTCGTCCGGAAATTTCCAAAGTTGGGAGCAGCGGAGTACATAAGTAAATTTGGGTGCAAACAAACAAAATCGGATGATAAAAAGTGCCATGTGGGGTTGAATTTGGAATAAGCGTTCTGAAGTTGAGTTAAATTTATTTAATTGTTCCTGAACGTAAATTTGGATCGATTCATCTAGGATTGGTGATCCTAGAAGTCGAAGGGTTTCATTGTTTAAAATTTTAATATTGGGTGCCAGACTGTTGAAAAGAGAAATAATTTCGGATTGTTTACCAGATGTTAGTAAATTTGAAATATACAGTTCACATTTCGAGAAATTTAGTTCTAAACCGATTGTGCCAAAATCTTTTATAAGTTTTTGAAGGTCGCCGAGAACCGTATCCACATTTCCTCCAATCGTGCCATCATCAAGATACCATATGTTAAATTTTGAATTTAGGCTGCTTATTATCTTATGAATTGCCAAACTGAAGATGGCAGGGCCGAGTGGATCGCCCTGTTGGCAACCGACTGCCGAAAGTAAAGTATTGTTTTTGTAAATTAATTTTGAAGGTGTACTATAGTTTTGCCAAAGATAACTGTAAATTTCTGGGGTGTGTTGTTTTATTTGTTCCAACATGGCACCTCTATCAACCGAGTTAAAGGCGTTTTTGACGTCCACCTTTAACAGCACATCTCCCCCGTGATTCACTACAAAGCTCCGAGCAGCGTGGACAGCAGCTTCACAGCCACCCTTGGAGCCAAACCCCACTTGTAATGGTTGAAATTTAGAGGTAAGGGTGGGTAATACCTTCTTACTGCAGATTTTGGATACTATACGGCGCAAAGTGCAGCCGACGGCAATCGGCCTAATACCACCATCTTTTTTTTCAAGTGCGCATATGTTTGCGCCGTATAGTATGTCGGTAATGCTAATGGATACTTTACCAGACAACATAATGTTTACAAGTGAGGTCAGAGCAGCAAGTAGAGGTTCAGCGGCGTCACCTGCTGTCCCGCTGATCAGGTCCTTGTAGTGTTGTGGCGTGAGACCATCAAGGCCACCCGCCGATCCGTTTTTGAAGGACAAAATGGCATTTTGCACTTCTGTGGATGTTATTTGAAGGCAAGGCTCATTTTGTCCAGGTGGATCGGGGAGAAGAAGTGTTGCCGCAGGTGGAGGGTGTTTTCTCTGGAGGGCAGCCAAAGTTTCTGAGGAGTCGGGAGCGATAACATCATTAGAGAAAAGAAGGTCAGCAGCTCCCTTTAAGTCACCGTCATTCATTTTAGTCTCAATTTTTTTAAATCTAATATTATTTGTATGGTGTTTCAAAGGGGGTGGGGCGATGATGTCTTCTAACTCTGACATTTGGGTACAGTTATCCTTGATTTTTTGTGTCAGGGAACTGTGACCCTCTCCTCTCTTGACATATAGAGTCCGGTATGCAAAAGTGAGCAAAAGTTCCCAGCATTTTTTAGAATTTTCATTTACTACATTATTGATTAATTTTGTCAGCGACTTAGCAACTGTAATCCGTGCGCCACGCGGAATTCTTTTTATTAATGGTAATGAATTTTTGTAACGGCCTAAAACTTGACTAAAATCTAATTGGTCCGAGAGGGTATTCGAGGAAGCTTCAATAGAATTTTGTTTGTGTGCTTTGCCAATATGTATTTTTAAACCCCTGCTTCCTCGAAAAAAACGGGGCTGAGAACACTGCTCACATCTTACATACAATGAAGTGTCGCTGGACTGGCTGGGGACATCACTCGATGCGGGTAATACATCTAGGGACATATAAAACTACTTATAAAAAATAATAATTTAAAACTTGGATAATAAAAAATGGTGATACACAAAATTTAAAATTAATGTCCGTTCTTTTAATCACTAATAATTGTTGCCTTACATAATTTTTGCACCTACAGAAACAGAATATTTCTGCTGGCCAGCGTGTCATTGTGCATCATCCAGTCGCAGATCCGAGACAACAAAGACCATTATTCTCCTCCATACTTGATGGACGTGTGGTGGATCCAAAGATTGTAGCGTAGTAAACTGAATTTTTTTTTCAAAACAAAATCTTGGCTAAAATGATAGACGAATAATAATGATAGACTGTCCTCTAGAGATGTCACACCGTAGTGTTGTGCTGTACGTTCGATGTGTATGCTACAAATATGTAAAGAAATCGAATGGAAAGGCGGTAGCTTGGTTTGGTTTGGTTTGGTTTGGTTCGATTTAGGTTTGGTTTGGTTTGGTTTTGTTTGGTTTGGTTTGGTTTGGTTTGGTTTGGTTTGGTTTGGTTTGGTTTGGTTTGGTTTGGTTTAGTTTAGTTTAGTTTAGTTTAGTTTAGTTTAGTTTAGTTTGGTTTGGTTTGGTTTGGTTTATTTATTTAGTACACACAGCAGTACATATATTATCACACACATAACATAGTATAATTATAACTTATCTAATATATGTACCAATTAGGTGTCACAGCATTCACCAATATAAAACGAAGAAGAAATTAAAAAAATATTACTGTTAAAACAAACTGGTTTGGTTTAGTTTATATAAAGTAAAGCTATGTATTGCCAATGTGTTACTTATAAGGTATACCTACCTATGTATTTATTTCTGTAATGAGCTGTGTTGCTGTCTGAAATAAATAAACATTTCTTACTATACACAGATCTCGATCCTTTGCGAATAATCTAAGATACGTAGAGTGACCTTTGCCGATCTATTGCGCGAATAATAAGACTTAAGTTTAAATTCGTGACTGTAAAAAGGGCCGTGTCAACTTATGAAGTAACAATTTATTATATTTATTATTTATTAAAGAGGTAGCCATATATCAATGCACTAAAGTGATATGTAGAAAGAATGTCATACAATGGCTACAGTCTCTTGACTGTAATATAACTGAGGAATCACTGTCAATAGTAAAGTAGGAATGCGATAATAACAAAGTATGTAAAGTTTACACACCCTCTTACACACACTCACACACTTACATCATAAACAAAAAGAGGATATCAACCACACAATTTTTAATTTATTTTTCTTTTTGTGTACATTTTGTTTCTTTTATTATGTTGTAATTAAAAGTAATAATATATTTAAAGGGGTGTCCGGGCGTTGACTGCGGACTGACCTATACATATAGGCTTAGTTCGGCTGCAAATGTCTGTTTTTCTGTGCATGCATAATGAAATATGTTATTGTTTTCATATCGTGTAACTTTTTTACTGAATAAATTTATTATTTATTTTAAATACTTGCACTAAAAATGTACATAGGCAGGACTTATCATTTTCTGGCAATCAACCTTTGGTTATATAGGTGAAATTTTATTTTATATTATATACTTACATAATAATATTACGTTAAAGATTTTTTTTTATTTAAAATTAAAATACTTATAGTTGTAGCGCTCTGTCATCAAATTGCGTTTTTTTTTGTTTGTATTATCCTCTCTATACGTAGTACTTATATATATGTCTTTGTTATTGTGGCTTGCATCGTCTAATTATTGTGTGGGAGTTCATCTGATAAATACGAAATCTAATATCTTCGACACTGTGCTCTAGCGGTTAAGACCGAAGATTTGGACGCGAAGGCACAGGTTCGATTCCTGAATCGCAAATTAATAAAGGAATCTTTAACTTTAGGACTATGTCAAAGAAATCATCTATTTATTCTGATATTTGTATAATATTCTGTAATTTTAAGAATTATAGATTATGATTGGATTTTTACCTGTTTTTTTTTTTTTAATTCTAGCACGTATGATGATATTATGACGATATTATCAAATCAAACCAAACGAAAACAAATAATAAAGAAATAATTTAATTGAAATGACAATGTCATGGCTAAATCACAATAAGCATGCTGTGTACACTGCTTTTGGATTTCAATCTAGAACTTAAGAAATTGCTGTAAAATGTGAACTGTATGGATTGTGATCTGTTTGTGTACCTATAGTAAAAAAATAATCAAATTAGATTTAAAAATCACAAAAACCAAACGAAATCAAAATAATTTATTTACGAGAAAACATGGTTACATTCAAAATCTTATAGCTAGAAAATTCGCTTCACATCTTTTACCTAAATGGCGTGCAAATATTGGACAATTACAATATGAGAAAAGTCAAGTTGTAAAATAGAAGTAGGTACAATTTTAATATAAGTAAAGTAACAGCAAACAGTTACGGTCGTGATGATACTTTTGAATATATTTAACTGTACGTTTTCATTGAAATATGATATTTTATTTTAGGAGTTGTTTCGCACCCACGCACTTACATACAAACACATACATGGCCAAAGTAATACGTTTTTATAGGTACACTCAGGATCGAGAGCTCTTGCTATCTCTCCCTGTGACGTCTTAACTCTCAGCGGGGTGAGGTGAAGCACCATCGTTTTCACTATCGTATCGACTCACGTTCGTTTGATGACAACAAACGAATCGTCGTAAAAGCTAGGTTGAGTACATTCGTCCACCCTTCGTTCGCCTGTCAATAGTGATTAAATACTTCCAAAAATACTAGTTGATATCACCAAATATTGTCTATGGCGCGTAACTATTGTTCTTATCCAAAGCCGCGTTCAACTTAAAAAAAAAGTCAAACATCGACAGCCGTCATTAGTGTTATATTTTAAGTAAAAAAATAATAACAAATATAAATGTATTATATTTGTTTATTATATAGATGGAAAGGTTAGTAAATTGTATTTAATATAACGAAGAAAATAAGGCGTTTTATTGAATCTATTTACTCATTGACTTATTATCATAAAATCTTGCAGATATAAATAAATAAATATTTCCAGACAATCACACAGCGCCATCTAATTTCCGTGGTAAGCTGCGAGGCTTGTGTTACGGAAACTTGATGGTTGATAAACTACATATTATACTTTTTTTTTGTAAATATATACATATTATACATATAAACACCCAGACCGAGACAAATTATACAATGTACAACTTGCCCCCGGTGGGAATCGAACCCACGACCTCCCGAGTTTACGGCAACGTTTGTTACCACTAGACCACGGAGGCGGTCATATGGATATATTGTACAATATGCAAAGGTCTGGCGCAGAAAGCTTCTTCTCCACTGCTTCTAATGGGTGGACAACATAAGGGTGGAAGTGCAAAAAAATCCACTTATAAATTGGTGAAGTGAGTTTATAATTGAATACCATGTATTGTTATCGCCTTGTTAATGTTAATTTTAAAACATTTAAATTCAACATTATTTTGATAATATCAACAAATTCAACTATTATTTTACTAAATGGCAACATGCCAGAAGCTTTTACGGTCTTTTGCTGTCCAGTGTCCACCTAATTATTATATTTTTCATTTTAGAAAACGATACGTTATGTAGCTCCTAACCTGACAAACCACCCCAATATCTGCAAAATGGAGGCCTTGCCAATGTCCAGTTTGCAAACCAGCAATAAAATCTAACCCGTCAGTAGTAAAATTATAAATAAAACATTGTTGCCATAAGCGAGGTTTTTGTTCTTATTTACAACTAGATACTTAAAATTTAATTCGTAGCTGCAAATCAATAAGTAAATCGTAACCGCATGGTTAATCCCGGATATCCAGTAAACACATAACACATCCGGAAGCTGTCTAGCGAATATCCGATAATACCTAATGAATTCTGGAATACATATAACATTTATTTTATTTTGCATATAAATATATACGTATTATTATTAGGTCTCAATTAATTGTCATTTTATCACAGCCTCTAGAGCACTGAATCCTAGACCTCCACTATTGTAGGTGGGCCTTTCAGAATTTTCTAGAGAATTTGGCCTACACTCGCCACGCTGTTGGCCAAACGGGTTGGCGAGGGAATTGCCATTTACTCGAAGTAATTTACGAAAATTAAAAAAAAAAAATTAAAAAAATATACTTATGATTAGTCATGAGGCAGTGTGCTAACCTACAGCATTCCGATATGCGATGCTGATTTGCTGCGCGGGAATAATAATAATAATATACCTAGGTACCTTTGTACTGCCTCCGAGTTCTTTTAAGTCCGTGGATTTAGACTCGGAGGTACCAGGTTCGATTCCTGGTCGGGACACAAAAATATTTATTAATGTTAATAAATACATTTAATTAATATTTAATTTATTTGTGAATTTTCTCGAGTTTGATACGCTGGAGACATCGACGAGCTTGCCACTTGTCATGATTGGCCTATAGTAAAGTTAGCAAAATGTGAATCCGCTTATTTATAAGCGTGGTTTCTGACCACCCCGAAAGGGAAACGGTCGTGATTATTACTTTTTTACTTTACCTTTGTACTTGTAGGTGCGCGGAAGGTTCTCGCATCAATTAATAATAATAACTTTAGACAGGTCTAATTATGACTGATGATAACCATCGAAACAGAAAAACATAGAAGACAAAGTCAGAAAATGAAATCACCAAACAACAATTATGCCGCAGGCTAAAATATTTAGCTGCACAAAAACAAAAACGGATAGTGGATTGATGTTTTTTGAGGAGTCCTAATAATGTCAATATTTTGTGAAAGATTCTCCAAATAGCCTTGGAATCCATCATTGGTTAGACCACCAGAAAAATATTGGTAAGTACCACAAATAAATATTACGTGTTATAATACAATAGCAAAATAATTATTTAAAATCGGTTGGTATAATTAAAAGTGATGACATAGCAAAATATATATTATTTTATTTTATTTTGACAGCAAACAGTCATTTACATAATATTACAAACATAATTACCATTAACAAGACCTTGAGTGTCGAGAATTTACACAAAATACAATAAACGAAAACACAAACAAGCACAGCAGATTAATAATTAACCAAAAAATAAAATTATTAACATCAAAATTGAATTGAGATAGTAAGTTATATCATAGCAGAAACAATATGACTAACACTACATATATAAACAGCTACTCATTAGAAATGTTGAATGTTAAATGAATACTTTATATTTGAAGTAAAAAAGTATAATTTACCTAAATAAATATTAGGAGTTACGGTTCTATGTATTTTATGTTTTCGATGTTAACACGCCTAATTGACGGACACGTAATTGTGTTACTGGGCCATTACGTCTTCTACTGTTATTATTGGTGGTTAATGGTTATACAGCGTGTAAAATTTCATGAGTCGAAAATAAGTAACTATTGCAAATCTTGCTTGCTGATCTGCGCTTGTTCCGCTGCAGCACCAGTTCTTTATTAGTTCTGACTTTATCCAAGTTGTTTCAAGCGAACCAAAGGAAATAAACCTATGATTTGATTCCATATTTTTATTTAGATTAAAAAATAAAATAAATTAAGAACTAAATTATAAAAACTAAAAATTAATAAATAAAATTACGACTATTCGATGGGCGTAGTGTGCCGAGGACACTCGCTGCGTTCCCCCACTGAACAGCGAGGCTGACCCTTTGAACAAGATATTCTCTACTCAAAGGGTCACTCGTCGCGTTTCTTATCAAGCTCGCGGGAGAACACAAGAGCCTCGTCGGACCACGGGCCCATTGTTTCAACTGCAAATGGAATGAAATGGTGATTGATGATGATCTCCGCGTACTTGTTGCGCTTTAGGCGTGCGGCTGATTCTGCAGCGGCTCCAGGTTTCTTATGGCGGGATGTCACATGTGACTGACAGAGTGTGTCAACACATGTGGCATCCTAAACCATATATATTTTTTTTAAATTAGACTTTATTCTACATAGTACATCAAAGTAGATTATCTTGTTTTATTGGCAAATTTTTGATAGCAAATATCTTACAACTTACAGTTTAATTTCAATACAATATTAAAATTGGTATATTTATATTATTTAAATAGCTCATAACAACTCATTTAGTTTATTTATTATATTATTATATGTAGTGTATGTATTAATTTTATGTAATGTATGTACCTAATGTATTAATAAAAAGTTATGTGTATGTATTATTAGTATTTAGTTTATTATAGTATTTATTATTGTAGTTTAGATAATATTGCATATTTATTATGTAATTATATTTCTCTAATTGCACCTACCTTTCGTATTTAATGTTCTACAGTGTCCCTAAGGTTGGCTGTCAGAGAATGTCTAGCGACATTAAGTCCGCCCCTTGTATATATTGTGCAATAAAGTTTTAATAAATAAATAAAATTATGACTTTTTACCATATTCAACAATCTCGATTGTCGAGTTTCTTAATATCATATAAGTTTATTTACTTGGCCCAGTGCCAAGCCAACTGACCCACTGCTTCTGACAGCTCAATTTTCACAATCAATGGACCAAAACTAACCCTTTATTATAAAATAAACATATAAACAAAATAGCAATAGTGGAACACAAGCCAAAGAGATTTTATATTATTTAGACAATACAATTATATAAATTTTATGGGTAAACGAATTTTTCAAGAGTGTGGCGATCCCAAATGCCATAACTACCTAAAACAGAATATTTCCATTATAATTCAACGAGGAAATGCAGCGAGCGTCTTAGATCTCCCTGGTGGTAAGCACTTAGTTTATTTTGTAGAATAGTTTTAATTTCATAGGTATTTTAGTTTAGTTTTATTTATAATTAGTTTTTTAATCTATTTTATTTAAATATTTTTGTATCTACTTCGAATAAATTATTATTTCATCAAATATATAAATATAGAAATAACATATAAATTAATAGTGGCAATTGCACAATTTTACTAATCAAAATAATAAATAAGTGAAAACCAATAGATTAATAATTATTTACATAAAAATTAAATATAGAATGAGATGCAGGACCAAGTACACAATTATATAGATACGAGTATAGTATTACTAGTAAATTTGCCAGCGAAGTGGATTTGCACAGTGACTTGCCTTGATCTGGCGATCAATTAGAATATATCATATACATCAGAATATAAAATGCATGAGATATAAAAGCAATAACTTAAAATATTAAATACAATAATAGATTTTGAAATTATAAAAAAAACAAATATATATCAAAACTAAAATAATTGGACCACAGCTGAAGGAGATATCTGGAGACAGGCAGGCTGGTAATTATTTCTGCAAACGGATTACCCTTGTAATCGTCATTCATTACAGCCCCTAGAATACAGCATCCTCGACCTCCACTGTTAGAGATTGGTCTTTCAGAATATTTATGTGGAGAATTTGGCCTACACTTTCCACGCTGGCCGGACAATTTATTAACGATTCCACAAGTTGGGGTATTAGTGGAACTGGGACCGATGGCTTTATATATATACAAAGGGGAAATGTTGCCAGCCTCTTGGGATCATCTGAGGCACG
Source organism: Tinea semifulvella (assembly GCA_910589645.1). Taxonomy (NCBI): domain Eukaryota; kingdom Metazoa; phylum Arthropoda; class Insecta; order Lepidoptera; family Tineidae; genus Tinea; species Tinea semifulvella. The sequence goes on from OU342604.1 coordinate 8,112,329, forward strand.
AGAATAATAATATAATAATAAATAAATAAATATTTCCAGACAGGTCACACAGGGCCATCTAATTTCCGTGGTAAGCTACGAGGCTTGTGTTACGGAAACTAGATGGTTGATAAACTACATATTATACACATAAACACCCAGACCGAGACAAATTATACAATGTACAACTTGCCCCCGATGGGAATCGAACCCACGACCTCCCGAGTTCACGGCAACGTTTGTTACCACTAGACCACGGAGAATAATAAGAATAAAAATTTAAGGAAAGCCGTAAAATTAAACTTTAATTTATAACTGGAAAACAATGCAAAATACCAGCTAATTAATTAAAACGTGTATTTGTTAATTAATAACTCAATTTCATTCTGAGGGTAGGATCAGAAAGTTTATTCCTATATTGTTTTAACAAGGATCTCTCATTAATTTATAATTAAAAAGCGATTAGTATGTATTACTTGGCCTGACTCTTCAGATTCGTTAACTCAATCGAAAGCATTTTCCAAAACAACAAAATTCGCTGTTCAATAATGTAAGCGGTATTTGAATTTTGTTTTGTATGTAATTGCTGTTTTTTTTAAACTACCTACTGATCAGAAACGGATTTAAGACTTTAGCTTTACGTAGTGGAAGTTGGTGCGAGAGGAATTCCAGGTTTTTTAAATATTTTTTTATACTAGCACGACATGTGCTGTAACATGGCAGTTTATAATTCTTTTAATAGAAACGCATTAATGCGTTATGCGATGAACTCGGAGAAACAGAACGCTCAGGGACGGTACGCAATGTGTCAAAATCAGCCGTTCCTGATTAATTTTGAAACCTTTTCTGCGCACTTTCTTTTTGCGGGTGCTCCGACAAATAATAAATAAAATATTAATTGTAACCTTGTTCAAGCACACATTGTGCCTTAAAATCACTAAGCGACCGTAATCCCCTAATTGAAAAACCAGATTTGGGTTGGAAGCTCCGCGGGCTTCCGGAGACTCACCTCGTCCGTTGCCCAACTCCCCACCAGCCGAGCGTCTCTTCTTCACGCCCGGCTGCTACACGAGATAAGCATTAGCTAGATTACCTACACTCTTAAATGTGCGGAAGTGTCCTCAACTGAATATACAATAAATCTACGACCCGTTATTTGTTGTTTTATTTGTCGAGCCCCGGTCCTTAACCGGGGAGTTCGCGACAGTGCCCTTAGAAACTCATGGCTAAGTTGAGGCCCTAAGACTATGCTGGCTTGACTAGGTGTTAAAGCTAGTTCTATGACCCAACGGTCGGCGGCGGACGTCTACTATTTTGTGTTTCGGTGACATCACACCACGTGTGCTCAATTTTCTGTACTGCAGCAGTGTATGCTGAATAACCTCGCCCGTGTATTTATCGGTCGGAACTGTTACTTGGATTATTAGTTTTATGGCAAATGAGCTTTAGCATCAGAAGAGCTGGTCTTCTTCTGGAACACTGGGGTCGACTATACTAATAAGTGGTCAGCTGCTGCTGGAAGTGGTAAGTGCTTCTGCCCCTTTCTTTGGACTTCATGGAGCTGGCTCGTCATCAAACACCCTCAAACCGCATACAGTACACTCATCTACCCCCCAGTAAGGGAAGTTGGAAATCTCCCCCACATTGGGAATGACGGCAAATCGAGCCTGATACCAAAACGTGTGGATACACTCTACAGAGTTTATCGGCACGAACGGTTGATACTTCCCCGTCCTGGGAGACTGGGCAAATTACCACAATTAAGGTCGTAGGCGATTTATGTATGGTTTTATTTTGTATTGGAGGTGGTATATTATTCCATACTAGCACGACATGTTACCTTGCGCCCTCCTGATAGTAAGTGGCGCGCGAGGTCCATGAATGTTGGCAACCGGAATCAGACACTAATGACTGACATCAGTCTCTAACAATATGCCGGCTTGATTGGGCATGACGGCAATTCGAGCCTAGCCCCTAAACTTGTGAATGCACTTTACTGTGGATACCTCCACGCCCCGGCAGACTGAGCAATTTACCACCATCAGTTCGCCTACCACCTATTAAATTTTAAAGATGTGAACATTATTTAAGTCAAAACTAAAGAAAGCTTTACTGGGAAAATGTTATTATACAATTGACGATTTTCTGACTGACGATGATCTCACATTTGACATAGATTAAAATAATTAAAATAGGACACAAATTATATTTTTTTTTTGTGTTTGTATACCATAATTATTGTTCGTTAATACGATTAACGTTTTTTTTTTAAATGCATTATTTAAACAAAAATCCTGTTTTGGCATTTAAATAAATATATATGTATGCCCTTAAGGGTAAAGTATAGCTGAACGAACAAACTACTGAATACCAATTGTAATATGTATGTATCTATACTTAAGGATGAATAAATGATTTGATTTGATTTGAACGGAGGGACTTGGCTAAATTACTTCACTATAGTCTTTTATAGTAAACTAGACCACCTTTACAAAAGCCCAGTTTTTAAACACCAGTCAACGCCAGCTGCAGTAAGGTCGTGTATCATGACCGCAACGAGGGTGCTTCTGGTTTTGGCCTGAAAAGCGACAAATTTCATTATTTCCCCTACAAGCAAGGAAAGTTGGCTCGCTGCTGGAAGGGTATTGAAAAACTCACACCAGTTCGACTAGGATGACAATGGGATTGTGTTAATAAGGATTTTAGACAGGATTATGGCTATATTCACATCACAATAAAAATATTAATTAAAAAAAAATAAGTATATTCACGACATTTTCCCTTTCGGGGTGGTAAGAATACACGCTTATAAAGAAGCGGATTCACTTTATTATCGACCAATAAAATAAATAAAATTTCCATAAAATATAATAATTTTATTATGTTATGTTGCGTTAATTAATTTGATTTATTGAGTGATTTGGAGAGTGTAGGCCAAATTCTCCAGATATATGTTCTGGAAGGTCAATTTCAAACAGTCCTCCACTGGACAAGACTGTGTTCTAGGGGCTGTGTTGATGATGATGAGGTTATGCAATGGCTACAAAGATATTTATTAAGGTTCCAGTTGTTATAAGGGAGCTGCCACTAAAACTGATTAAATTAGGAGATAAACAAATAATTATTATCTGATAGGTGGCAGGCGGACTGATGATGGTAATATTCCCAGTCTGCCGGGGCGGGGAAGTATTCACTGTTCGTGCCGATAAACCCAGTAAAGTGTATCCACACGTTTCGGGTTTAGGTTCGAATTCCCGTGACTGATATCAGTCATGAGTGTATGATTCCAGTTTTTTTTTTTTTTTTTTTTTTTTTTTATACTAGCACGACATGTGACCCTGCGCCCACCTGATGGTAAGTGGCGCGCAGGGTCCATGAATGTTAGCAACTGGAATCAGACCCTTATATCCGACATCAGTCCCTAACACTATGCCGGCTTGACTAGATGCCTTTTCACACTTCGCTTGAAGGACTCCAGGTTATAGGAAAGTGGAAACACAGAGGCTGGAAGAGCATTCCACATCTTTATTGTGCGACAGATGTATGAGTCACCAAATTTATAGGTACGCGAAGGGATAGTGACTACGGTATGTGGGTGCATATTCTGACCTGTGCGTGTGGTTCGGTTGCGGAATGGGGAGGAAGGAATTAGGTTATAGAGTTATAGAGTAGAGGTTAGTGTATAGTAGTTGCTAACATTGACGGACCTTGCGCTCCACTTACTATCAGATGGCAACTTATTATTTATATTATTTAACTAACTAAATATTTGTATGCTAGAAATAGCGAAGCATGTGATTTAATTACATATAAATAAAAAATAAAAAAATAGTTTATTGACACTATTTAACAAGTATCTTTGTTACACTTTAAATTTAGATTGGATGTCCTGGCCCCTGTCGTAGATATTTCTAAATGACAGGGGTCAGTTCACTCCCAGGTGACACAAAAAACAAGCTTATACAATTTATTTAAACATTGTAAAGCTTAACCAAGTACAAACAAATAAATAATAATAATTTAAAAATAATAGGGCTGTTGGTGGGTAATTTCGGAATTTTGTGTAACCTCTCTGTGTGTTATGTGAATGTGTATGAGTGTCTGTGAAAGGGGGGTGTAAGAAGAAATAAATAAAAAGAATAAATTCATCGATAAAGTAACATATCGACAATCATATATACGTAACATTAATTATATATATCACAATAATATATACAAACATTAACTAGTAAATATAACAATTTACATCGCTATACCTACCATGTCTTCATTTCATTTCGTTTTAAATATCTGGTTTATCTCAAATGATGGTCACCCAATAGTACCAGTAACTTCATATGAACAGAATCTGGGCGGAATTGTCCGGAGCCAAAGGGAACTTTTCCATCAGTCCTGCATACAAATTCGCTGCCAGTTTATTTACTTTAAAAAAAGTTTTTTCTAATTCCGTTCGAATGTCGTTCCAGATTTTCTAATTACCTACGAGGAAGTGGGCTTATTAAAAGTTTCGCTAACTTATATATTATGATGTCAGTCATGAGTGTCTGATTTTAGTTGCCAACATTCACGGACCTTGCGCGCCATTTCCCATCAGATGGGCGCAACATAACATGTCGTGCTAGTATGGAATAATATATCACCTCCAAAACAAAATAAAATAAAAATCGTTAATTGACACTATTTAACAAATATGTTTAAATTTAGATTGGATGTTTATTTGCTGAGGAGAGTGCTCGTACACACCTACTCCAGAGTGCCCACGTTCCCCGTGCAATCGTTTTATTGAACAAAATCGTGCAGTCCTATGAGAATTTTGATGTGTTCGCATCAACGGATGTGGAAAGTAAAAACATTGTCCTAAAGTACTTGGAGCCATATTAATTCGCACATCTAGTCACTTGTGTTTGAATTTTGTTATGAAATATGTATTGTTTAGACGTATAATCTGTTATGTACATTTTCATGGAAATTAATAAATAAATAAAATAAAACCACACATAAATCGCCTACGACCTTAATAGGTAGTCGGACTGATTGTGGTAATTTGCCCAGTTCGTGCCGATAAACCCTGCAGCGTGTATCCACACGTTTCGGCATCAGGCTCGATTTGCCGTCATTCCCAATGTGGGGGAGATATCCAACTTCCCACACGGGGGGGGGGGGGTTTTAAAAAAATAACCTATATATTAATTTACTAATTTGATTTACTTTTTTTTTTGATGAAAGTTCGTTCAAAAGTACAGGCTTGGTAACAAAACTATTCAAATTATTATTAGAAAGTATCATCACGACCGTATACCTTACGGGGTGGTCAGAAACCACGATTTTGTAAGGGAGCGAGTTCACATTTAGCCAACTTTATTTATAATTATTATTTAATAATAATAATCATTTATTTTCTTTACAATAATTGCCTTATAACTAGTTACATCAAAATATCTTAGGAGTTCACTGGATATGATCTACAATATATCACAGGCAATTAACAAGTCTATACTATAGGCCCATCATGACAAGTGGCGAGCTCGTCGATGTCTCTAGCGTACCAAACTCGAGAAATATAAAATCACATAATTTATTATGTCCAGGAATCCAACCCGTTACCTTCGAGCTTATTTCAAAGTCGCCTTTAAACGATCACACATGTTTGTCACACAATTTAATAGTTTGCGGCCTTGTATAACGTGTTTGTCAAACAATCTACGTGTTTAATGCGTTTGATAAAAATGTAATAAATAAAATAAATAAATAATAAATGAATAAATAATAAATAAATATTTCCCGACAGATCACACAGCGCCATCTAATTTCCGTGGTAAGCTACGAGGCTTGTGTTACGGAAACTAGATGGTTGATAAACATATTAAACTTTTTTTTGTAAATATATACATACTATACATATAAACACCCAGACCGAGACAAGTTATACAATGTACAACTTGCCCCCAGTGGGAATCAAACCCACGACTCCCGAGTTCACGGCAACGTTTGTTACGACTAGACCACGGAGGAGGTCATGTGGATTGCCGTTGTGTTTGACAAGCACGTTTGAATATGTACCTTGGTGTTTGTCAAACAAGACCTCATGAAAACAAGAGCATAGGTAATTAAACCAAAGTATTGTCTTGGTATCATGGAGGACACTACTACTTATAGTGACAGCAGCATAGAGAATATCCTGAACGGCAAAGCGTACAAATAAACGACATAACCTCATACCTATTTCATTTCAGAAAAAAAACTTTTATTTTGTTGTACATACTTAGTAAATTTATCCAAAACAAATTATTCCTTCAATATTTAGTTAAGTCACTTGCATCAAACTCTTTTACTTATCGTTCATAACTTATGCCGACATCTGTAACTATAAATATATCCAAACCAAAAAATAATAGGAAATGACACGGACATTGGTTGGCAAGGTTCGCAATTCATCGCTCCAACGAAGCGAAAAACTTAACATCAAAACTCATTCAAGAGGCATTATTATTATAGGATTAATATTTTGCTAGTAGTTTGTACATACATACATACATATCTTCACGCCAGATCCCTTGCGGGGTAGGCAGAGACAATTGAGCGCCACTTGACAAGATCACGACATACCTCTTTCGCTTCGTCGACATTCATCATCCTCTTCAAACATGCCGTTTTGTTACGATAGCTTTTTAATGTACCTTCAGCCAGTGTTTTATTTATTTGATCGTGATATGTGAGTCTCGGTCTGCCAGGGCCTCTTTCACGCACAACTTTCGCATTATATATCTGGTTCGTCAATCTTTCATCGCTCATCCTTTCAACATGCCCGAACCATCGTAGCATGCCTTTCCTTATTTTTGTCCCTATGCTTTCTTTTATACCCACCATTTTCCGTATTTCGACGTTACGTATGCGGTCCGCCAAAGTGACGCAACGACCTCATTTCTCCTGCATTAACCCTACTCTCATGCGTATTCTGACATATCCACGTCTCGCTTCCATACATCAGTGTTGGTACTAACATTGCATTGTGTATGGCGAGCCGAGCTTTGTCACTGACATAGTAGTGAGTAGTTTGTATCCATTATATTATTATAAGAAGTTTTATCTTTTTAAAAAGTTTAATGAGACGTTGTCGAGTAGTTTGCAAGAAGCTTGGAACATGTCCAGTTCCTTGAAGACAGTCACAATCTTCTTCTTCGGTCTACTGAAAACAATCAACTCAAGATCCCTCCTCACACTTCCAGCAGATATTCAGATTCTTTTACAGTCTCCGCTGCTCGTGAGTGGAACAAACTTCCTCTGGTCATCAGACGGGCGCCGTCAATAAATATATTTAAAAATCTCCTCATTGCCCTTTTCTTAAATAAACAAAATAATCCGACTACCTGATATCTATTTCTGTCTCTTTTTATTTGTTGTGTAAATAAGACGTAGTTTTTCCTTCATTTTGTTATGAATTTTCTTAAATTTAGTTAAATCTGCCCGTCTACCACACTCCCAAAGGTTAGCTAGTTGGTATAAAGTGCCGAGAGGCATTAAGTTCGCCCTTGTACTCAACAGAATTTATAAATAAATATAAATGATTGCAATAGGTTTGCACCCTGATTTCGAGATGTTGTTTGCAAGATAAATGCGATGCGAGTCGTTGTTGAGATGTAAGCGAGTCGTTGCCGATATGTTTGCTAGAAGTTTGCTAGATGTTTGTGAGACGTGTGCGTGATGTTTATATGTATGTATACAATACTTGCATGTAGTAATTGCTTTGTATGTAGTGTATATATAAATAAGACTATTTGTTTCATCCCAAAGGTTAGTTGTCAAGCATTAAACTCGCCTTAAGTTTTGAAGCAATAAAGAATAATAAATAATAATAATAAATATTTCCAGACAGGTCACACAGCGCCATCTAGTTTCCGTGGTAAGCTACGAGGCTTGTGTTACGGAAACTAGATGGTTGATAAACTACATATTATACTTTTTTTTTGAAATATATAAGTACATATTATACATATAAACACCCAGACCGAGACAAATTATACAATGTACAACTTGTCCCCGGTGGGAATCGAACCACAACCTCCCGAGTTCACGGCAACGTTTGTTACAACTAGACCACGAAGGCGGTCAAATAAAAAATGAAATAAAATTTTTGTATGCGTCCTATTTGCGAAATGTATGTAAGGTATTTGTCGAGCCGTTAGCAAGATGTTCGCAAAACGTTAAAAATTTATATTTATTTTATATTTTGAAAATATTTATTTTCAATTAATTACTTTAAAAAAACTAAACTAAAAATTTTAATACTATTGTATTGGTCTGGTGGTGGCTCGGTTCTAAGAACGCTTTCCTTAAAATCCTACAAAGGTCGGTTCAAAGCCCCGCCATGCACCATCGAGAAATACACTTTTCTTATGTACATTTATCATAGATTTACAACACCGCTGTTCCAAAGAACAAAGCTAAAAGGAGAAAAGGCAAAACAGTTAAATTTTACTACAACTACGAGTGCTTTTTATAAATTCCATGAATGTCAATAGAAATGGAAAAATTTTATAATTTAAAAATATTCTTGCGCTTGTCGTCCGCAACAATTTCATATCTGGTGCTCGAATATGGTTCCTCCGGGAATTTAGAGCAGCTTCACTGTCTTTAGAAACATTGAGTTTATTGACATTAACTTTTTCTTCACTACATACATATCTTCACGCCAGATCCCTTGCGGGGTAGGCAGAGACAATTGAGCGCCATTTGACACGATCACGACATACTTCTTTCGCTTCGTCGACATTCATTAACCTCTTCATACATGCCCTTTGGTTACGAAGACTTTGTAATGCACCTTCAGTTAGTGTTTTATTTATTTGATCGTGATATGTGAGTCTCGGTCTGCCAGGGCCTCTTTTACCTACAACTTTCGCATTATATATCTGGTTCGTCAATCTTTCATCGCTCATCCTTTCAACATGCCCGAACCATCGTAGCATGCCTTTCCTTATTTTTGTCCCTATGCTTTCCTTCATACCAACCCTTTTCCGTATTTCGACGTTACGTATGCGGTCCGCCAAAGTGACGCCACATATCCGCCGCAACGACCGCATTTCTACTGCATTAACCCTACTCTCATGCGTATTCTGACGTATCCACGTCTCGCTTCCATACATCAGTGTTGGTACCAACATGGCATTGTGTATGGCGAGCCGAGCTTTGTCACTGACATTTCGACTGCCGATCAGTGACCCCAGGGGACCGTTAACACTATTTCCCGCGTTCACTCTTCTTTCAACGTCCCTATCGTACTTCCCATCCGCAGTGAAAACACTGCCCAGATATATAATTTCATTTACTTGTTCTAGAGTTTCATCATCAATCTTTATCGTCACGGTTGTCATCCTTCTTCTTTCAAACACTAGTACCTTGGTTTTTCTCGCATTCAAACGGAGTCCTTTTTCTGCACATCCCTCCTTTATTCTTGTGACTAGTGATTGCAGTTGTTGTTCGGACGATGCCATAAGAACAGCATCATCTGCATAAAGCAGGCAGTTCACCACTAGATCACTCATCTTTATCCCACAGTCACTCTCTCTCACTCTTTTTAGGCATTTGTCGAGATATAGAGTAAATAATCTAGGAGAAAGCACACAACCCTGTTTGACGCCCATTTGGGATTCAAAGCAAGGCGACATACCTCCCTCCACCCGCACACAAGCTTTGCAGCCCTTGTACAGGGACTGTATAGCTTGTAGCAGTTTGTCATTCACTCCATACTCCGGCAATATGTCCCAAAGCTTCTTTCTTACAACTCTATCAAAAGCCTTTTCCAAATCCACAAAAGCACAGAAAACCTTCTGGTTTAAGGCCAAAAACTTCTCTGTGATATTGCGGAGCGAAAAGACTTGGTCAGTGCATCCTCTTCCAGGTCTAAAGCCTCCTTGTGCCTCCCATAAAAGACCTTCAGTCTTCTCTTGCAAGCGTTTCGTGAGAATCTTGCCATACATCTTGCTCGCCAAACTGATCAAACTAATGGCTCGGTAGTTGGCACAGTCCAATCTAGATCCCTTACCTTTGTATAAAGGAACGATGACTGATTGTCGCCAGTCCTCCGGTACTCTTCCCTCCTGCCAGCAAAGGTTGCACAGTAGGTGGAAAGCGTTCCAGACCGGTATACCTCCGTATTTGATCATTTCAGCGAGCACTCGATCTTTTCCCGCTGCTTTGCCACACTTCAGGCTTCTAATTGCCTTTTTCTTCACTACTTTTAGAAACTATTTGTTACGCGGTTTCGGCTATTACGGTCAGGTATTTGATATTAATAGAACCAGATGTTTGCGCCGTATTATTTTAAATTAAGTGCGGTTAAAAGATTTTAAATAAAAATAATTCTAGCTAATATCCAACAACCGCACCGCACCGAATTTGTGACTTTTTATTTTTGTTAGACTCACCGTGTCATGTCACCCGCCCACTTCATGGTAAGTGGCGCGCAAGGTCTTAACTTCGATCAGGAAATCAACTGGAATTAGGCACTCATGACTGTCATCAGTCGCTAAAACTATGCCGACTTAACTGGGTATGACGGCAATTCGAGCCTGATCCTGAAACGTTTGGATACACTTTATTGAGTTTATCGGCACGAACGGTGGATACTTCCCCGCCCCGACAGACCCCCATCAGTCCGCCTACCACCTATTTGTTGTTCTCGTTGAAATTATATGCCATTTGCAATGATGTCAAATGCCAATTTTTACTTTGAAGGTGAACTAATATTGTAAGCTTGCCATGATGATATTTATATAAAAATAACACTGTTTGAAATAAGACTTAAATAACAATAAAAAAATGCGTTTTTTTAATATAGGAATGATATTAAATACCTATATAACAAAATGAGGGAAGAATCGTCTCAGAATTTATTAGTCTAGCGTTGCCTGTAATGGTCGTGTTCAACCTAGATACAACCCTTCAGGGATAGTCCCAAGGAGACTGGCAACATTTCCTCCCTGAATAGCGAGGCTAATACGTTGGCAGAAATGATTTCCAGCTTTTTTTGTCTTCAGACTTGTTCGAAGATGTAAATCAAAGAAGCTTGTCTGATGGTCAGTGATCAAATTTTTTTTTGTCCAGTAAAGTAAGTGTAAGTGGGTCTGGTCCACAAGTTTAAGATCGCTCAGCGAGCTATGGAGAGAGCTATGCTCGGTATTTCTCTGATGGATAGAGTCCGAAACGTAGACATCCGTCAGAAAACCAAAGTTACCGACATAGCCTTCAAAATTAGTAAGTTGAAGTGGCAATGGGCCGCACACGTCTGTCGCAGAACCGATTACCGATGGAGTAGACGAGTTCTAGAGTGGAGACCACGTACAGGAAAACGCAGAGTGGGAAGACCCCCCGCCAGATGGACGGATGACCTGAAAAAGGTCGCTGGTGGGGGCTGGATGAGGGTGGCAAAAGATCGTGTAAAATGGCGAGCCTTGGGGGAGGCCTACATCCAACAGTGGAGAGACATAGGCTGATGATGATGATGATGAAAGTAAGTAGGTAAATAGATTTTTTTTAAAGATAGATGAGTTAATAGAATGCATTATCGTAACTTGTATTATATATAATGGAAAGTCATAAATCATAGCTTCAATACAAATATAAAACCATCAAAACTAAAATGCGTGACTTTAAGGCTCTCCCACATATTTTATCGGCCGAGAATACCGGATGCGTTCTTGCGATATCTGTTTTTAGTACATTATATTTTAGGACTGTTACACTCTGCTGCGGTAATATTGACGCAATAGAAGTAGGACGCTTTCGTTCCTCCGTCCTGCGATATTCCGATATGAGTTTTCATAGACATCTGTATTGAGGCGCATGCGATCCCACACACAGCTGCGAGATCGTTAGTAAGTACGTCAAGGACGACATTTTCTAAAAATCTATAATATGGATATTGAAATATTATCAGACGATTTTTTTATCACTTACAGTGGCTATGGAAGATGACTGACGAATATTCAAAAAAGGAAATTTATTATCACCGATATTAGGTAAAAATCTGCCAATGCGGAAGATAAAAACGCAGTTTTGTACCAAAAATCGGGACGCATTATTGCAATAACGAATCTGGAATTATTTATTTATTTATATAATACACTGGGCAGTACATATATTATCACAAACATAACATAATATAATTATAACTTATCTAATATATGTACAGATTAGGTGTCACAGCATTCACCAAAAAATAAAGAATTAATTAGAAACTTATTACTTTTAAAACTAAAATTAACAAAAATTAATTAATCAAACAAAATATAATATAAAAATATGACGTCTAAAATAAAATTATACCTTTTTTTAAATTAAGGACCTATAATAACGCGCCTATGTGGGAGAGCCTGTATCACAACTAATATAAATAAATTATTCAAAGCCCACGAGCCAGTTATTATTCAACAACTGTCAAAAATGTCCAACCTTTTCGACTATGTCACGCGGAAAATGTTCCCGATATTTCTATTCCTGACATTATATGGAATATGTACTGGTCACAAAAAAACAAAGAAATCAATTTATGTTTGGTATTATGTATTTTGCAAGCTGTACAGTGTTTGCCTGTTAGTCTATATGACTGTTATTTCGCATTTTATAACTCGCAATCGCCTTAGCATTGATAAAACAATCGAACTAGCGGTGGAATGGTCACTTACTATATCATTATGGATTATAATTCCATCACATCTAATTAATGGCAATAAATTCCGCAACGTCGCCGAAAACATCATGTCCAAGTATTTAAAAGTCACATCTTTTAATTTCCGAAACGACGCCATTTATATTGTGTTCTATTTAATTATTATTTCAAGTGATATCGTAGCGTGGTTTTACTTTTATTTCGATGCAAACTATTGGATAACAATTTACGAATACATTCGTATGAAATTCGAAAGCAGAATTCATACGCTCACGTATATAAAATATGGGTTGCTGGTACGAATATTAGAAACTGCAGCGGAGCAATTTTGCAAAGAACTTATGCTTTTAGAAAGCGAAGTGAAAAGTGCCCGGAATGATAATTCGAAAAATACTATTCAAAAATGTATTGAATTGAAGAAGATTTATAGTGATTTAATGGTTAATTCAAGAGCTATTTCAAAGATTATTGAAGTTCCTGTTCTGGTTATTTTAGCTGTTGGTATGACATGTTTGGCTAGCTTGCTTTACAGTTTTCTGTTTATCTCAGTGCAAGACTCGAACGATGATAGTGAATATGCCATTTTCTTTTATGTAGTGGCAAATGTTTCAAGCTTAGCTTACTTTGCGAACACGTGTACGCGATTACAGAAGCAGGTACAGTGGAAAAGTAAAATATCATCACGACCGTAACATGTATATTAAACTTATTCTTCTTAGTCGCTACACTCTTGGCAGAGTGGTCGTGGTCGTCACTTGAGTGTCAGTGGCACGCTTAACAAGCCGTCGCCACTCGTCTCTAACTGCAGCCTTCCTGGAGCACTCATGTAGGGGGTGATCCATTGCTGCTTTAACCTGGTCAGTCCATCTCATCGGAGACCTACCACGCATTCTCTTGCCATCGACTTTTCCCTGAACTACAAGGCGCTCAATGGATGTATCTCCACGCCGCGACACGTGTCAAAGAAAGTGAGAATGCGTGATTGCACGATTGAGGAAAGGCGTTTTCCTATCTCTAGTTCCTCCAGGATGGATTTGTTGGTTCGGAACTCCGTCCACGATATTTTTTTTTTTTTTTTTTTTTTATACTAGCACGACATGTGACCCTGCGCCCACCTGATGGTAAGTGGCGCGCAGGGTCCATGAATGTTAGCAACTGGAATCAGACCCTTATATCCGACATCAGTCCCTAACACTATGCCGGCTTGACTAGATGCCTTTTCACACTTCGCTTGAAGGACTCCAGGTTATAGGAAAGTGGAAACACAGAGGCTGGAAGAGCATTCCACATCTTTATTGTGCGACAGATGTATGAGTCACCAAATTTATAGGTACGCGAAGGGATAGTGACTACGGTATGTGGGTGCATATTCTGACCTGTGCGTGTGGTTCGGTTGCGGAATGGGGAGGAAGGAATTAGGTTATAGAGCTCTTCAGAGCACTCACCATAGTATAGCCGGTAGAAGACGCTCAGAGAAGCTACATCTCGGCGAAGCTGCAGGGATTCGAGAGTTCCAGATATAGTGGCATCGTCCACAATTCGAACAGCTCGCCTTTGTAGGACATTGAGAGCATCTGTGAGGTACTTGGCTGAACCATCCCAAAGGTGTGAACAGTATTCCACGCATGATCTGATCTGTGCTTTGTACAGCAACAGTCTGATTGATGGCGGGAAAAACCGCTTCACCTTGTTCAGTATTCCGAGCTTTTTTGACGCTGCCCAACATTCTCCGCCAACACCACATTTCTAGAGCATTAATCCGTTTTATTTCAGTTTCGCGCAGGGTCCACGTCTCTGCAGCATACAGGAAAATGGGGAACACAAGAGCTCTGACCAGCCGGATTTTAGTAGCTTTCGTAATGTTAAACTTATAGACAATAATAATAATAATCCCTCGCCAACCCGTCCAGCCAGGGGCAGCTAAGGTGGCCATCGACGAGCCTTCCTACAGAATAAATCTCGATGCCACTTTCAAAAATTTATTCACGATTTTCGTAACGCATAATTTAATCTACTTAAACGTAAAAGTAAAAATAAATATGAACCAAACCTAACAAACAATAAAATAAACACTGCCTCCATGGTCTAGCGGTTAAGTCTGTGGATTTAGACTCCGATCGGCTCGATTCCTGGTCGGGACACAAAAATATTCATTATAGTTGTGATATTTCTCGAGTTTTATTATTTCTGGAGACATCGACGAGCTTGCCACTTGTTATGATTGGCCTATAGTAAAGTTGGCTTGAATTCATCGCTTATTTATAAGCGTGGTTTCTGACCACCCCGAAAGTCGTGATGATACTTTTAATAAATAAAAAACGTTTAACACATATGTATTTTAACTTTAAATTTAGATTGGATGTAATGACCCCTGTCGTAGATAATTAAATAAATAAATATTTCCAGACAGGTCACACAGCGCCATCTAGTTTCCGTGGTAAGCTACGAATTCTAAATGACAGGAGTGAGTTCACTCCCAGGTGACCTCATGAAGCTATACAAGTATTTTTTGCGTTTCTGACCACGAATCGAACCTAGTATCTCTGCGTCTATTCACGGTATAAACCGCTAGACCACGAAGGCCCGTACTGTGTACATTTTTTATGAGTCTGAAATAGAATTTTCAAACATGCAACATTTTTTTGCTGTTATAAAATTTTAGTAGCAAATATTAATTGCTAAATTGCCTATATTTTTAACATAAATTAAATTAATATAATTTGTTATTTTAGCATGAAAATTGTGGAAGAATAATTCAAAAACTGGGCTTCCTTTGTGAATGTGATATGGTTTTAAATGAGGTAAGTAATGTGATATTTTAGGAATCTATTTAGGAATTATAATAATACTGGAAATAATAACTTCTAAATTTTAAGTAACAATAAAAAAAATACGATACAATAAAAAAAATATTATTTATTTATTCGTGGAAAAATTTTCAGCCTTTACGTATACAAAATTTATGTATACAAAAAATATATATCATCTTTAGCATTACAAATTTTTACTGTTAGCTATAATGAAAAAAAAAAAGAACCAACAAATACAGTACAATAACAATGAGATATGAAATAACAATATATATAATCACAAATATATCTTGCTTATTCGAGTGTTGGCTGATTCTCCAAAAAAGACCTATCTCCAACAGTGTAGGTTAGTTCTAGAGGCGTTTCGAAATTGTTCATTCCATACACCAAAGTATGGAATGAACAATTTCGAAACGCGTTCGCAATGAGAAGCGGATAGGAAGTATGATAGGGATGTTGAAAGAAGAGTGAACGTGGGAAATTGTGGTAACTAATCCCTGTGGTCACTGATCGCCAGTCGAAATGTCAGTGCTAAAGCTCAACTCACCATACACAATGCCATGCTGGTACCAACACTTATGTATAGAAGCGAGACGTGGACTTGTCAGAATACACATGAGAGTAGAGTAAATGTAAAAATGAGGTCGTTATGTAGGAGTACGCAAAAGAGCTGGTACGAAAGAAATAACAAAAGGCATGCTCCGATGGTTCAGGCATGTCGAAAGGATGCGTAAAGAGAGGTTGACGAACCAGATATATAATGCGAAAGTTGTGGGTAAATGAGACCCTGGTAAACCAAGACTCGCCTACCACCATTAAATAAATAAAACAATAGCTGAAGGTGCATTAAAAGCCATTGAAACAAACGGGTATGTATGAAGAGGGGTTATAAGCTATCTTCATCGTGGAATCCAGTAATCAATAGGTTTCGACGCCGGGAAAAAACGCCCGGTGTCGCCAAGGATATTGTAAGTGTCGTGTGTCGTGATTTCTAAAAACTTTAAAAGTGATAAGTGGGTAGGTTTACATCTACCGCCCAGTATGTACGAGACTACACCGCATAGCTTCAGTCGACCCGTGACCACGGCCAATGCAACTTGGCTGAAACGTCGGGAGAAATATGTCTCTAAGGTAAATCGCGTAAAGACCCGTTAAAATTATAAAAACTATGTATGAAGAGATTGATGATTGAATATGCGAAAGAGGTATGTCGTGATCGTGACTAGTGGCGCTCAATTGTCTCTGCCTACCCTGCAAGGGATTTGACGTGAAGATATGTATGTGTGTAACAATTCCCAGCCGCGCGCTTTAAACGCAACAAATACGCGGAGACCATCATTAATCACTACTTCATCCAATTTGCGGTCGAAACGATGGGTCCGTGGTCCGAGGAGGCTCTGGCGTTCTTTCGTGAGATTGGGGAAAAACTCCACTTGGCGACGGGTGACCTTTTAAGTAGAGAATATTTTCCTCAAATGGTTAGCCTCGCCGTTCAACGGGGGAACGCAGCGAGTGTCCTCGGCACACTACGCCTATCGAACGGTTATAATTTTAGTTTTTAATTTATTGGTTTTATTTAAAAAATATATATTTCCAGACAGGTCACACAGCGCCATCTAATTTCCGTGGTAAGCTACGAGGCTTGTGTTACAGAAACTAGATGGTTGATAAACTACATCTTATACTTTTTTTTTTTGTAAATATATACATATTATACATATAAACACCCAGACCGAGACAAATTATACAATGTACAACTTCCCCTCGGTAGGACGACCTCCCGAGTTCACGGCAACGGAGGCGGTCAAAATATAGTGTTGTCTTTTTTAAAAAAAAAAAAAAACAAAAAATAAAAGAAAACATTTAATATTGTAATTCTTTTACAAGTATATTGTTTGTATATTACTTCGAATACAATACCATAAAAACATTATTATAATGGACTCGTAGCGCACTACACTTTCCTAAAATATATAAAATAAACGTGTTTATTCTTTCAGATTAGAATTTTGGCATATCAGCACAGATTGAGCGACTTTAAAATTAATATATGCGGCTTCTTTGCTATTGATAATAGCTTGCTATTTAGTGTAAGTATTTTAGACATTTGTAGGATTTAAAAAAAATATTTATATCCGTCCAAAGACATTAAATATATAATAAGATAGGGAAATGAGCCAAACGGTTTGAGAATTAAAGCTAGGACAATTTTCAAAAAATAATAAGTCTATAACAGAGCATTCCCTTATTTATCTATTATTGTTTTTTGTAGTTGATTGTTACTAGTAGCAGAGTGAGTGCCCAACAACATTAACTTTTTAAATATCTTAAGTAAGCCTTGACTTATACTATTATCGTTGAATAAACCTATGTGCCTAAATAAATAGTTCGTAAATAATATATATAAGTTAGTTGTGTAAACCGCACGATTTGTCAATTCCGCCTTGCCCTCAACTTTTTAAAAAAGTTGAGTATGACATAAGGTGAAATTAGACTTGTAACAGATTATGAACGACTCTGCTGCAAGACCGCTTAAGACCAGGGCTACCTTAGTATAGGGGACAGAAGTCGTCTATTAAATTAAACATGTACAACAATGTTTTTTTTTTTTTTTTTCAATATGTATATTTTATTTTTGTCAATAAACTATTATTATTATTATTATTATTCCGTTTTTGGCCGTGTTTCATAGTCGACGTGCAAAATATGTCCTTCTTCGACAAGAAAACCTTGTTTATTTCATTTTTAATAGTAAAAAATGATTTAAGTAATATTTTTAATAGTTAATATATACAGATCATTCTAGAAGTTAGTTAGACTGCCCCCGTGGTCTAACGGTTAAGTCCGAAGATTTAGACTAGGAGGTACCGAGTTCTTAGTAATAATATTTATTAATTTACATAAATAAATGAATTATTATTTTATTTATTTATGACATTTCTCGAGTTTGGTACGCCTGGAGGCATCGACGAGCTTGCCACTTGTCATGATTGGCCTATAGTAAAGTTGGCTAAATGTGAATCCGCTTATTCATAAGCGTGGTTTCTGACCACCCCGGAAGGGATACGGTCGTGATGATACTTTACTTTACTTTACATTCTAGAAGTTAAGAAGAATTTAATTGGAAAAGGCTATTAAGCACACAACACATTAGGCTTCAACAATTGCATAGTAGTGATATTTTTCTTTTAAAACTGTCATCTATAAAGGTTATAAGTTTGCTAGTAGACGTTCATTACAGCCCCTAGAACCTAGATCTCTCCTAGATCCTAGACCTTCACTGTTGAAGATGGGCCTTCCAGAACATATATCTGGAGAATTTAGCCTACACTCGCCACGCTGGCCAGACGGCTTGGCGAGGGTATGATGTCAATTTTTATTGACAATTTATTAACATTACATAATTATTACATAATTTAGAACAACCAACTTTCTATCCCTCTTCACTCTTCTAGCAGATATTCAGATTCTCTCACCGTGTCAGCAGCTCGTCAATGGAACAGGCTACCATTGTTTATCAGACAGGCACAGTCTTTAAATATATTCAAAAAACTTCTTCTCTCTTATTTCCTTAAAAAGCAAAACGAATCCTAATCACCTGACATATTATTAGTACCTATATATGTATATATAATTATTTATGTATTTATCTTAATTATGTATTATTATTTTTCTGTTAGGTATTATAGTATTATAAATGTATATATTGTATTTATTTACATATTTTAATTCTGGTTTTTACTATATTATTTCCATTTTAACACTCTGCACCCATAATATTAATCTCTCACTCTCCCAAAGGTTAGCTGGTAGAGAATACCTTCATGGTATTATGCTCGCCTATCTACAACACTTTATATTGTTTATTTTGTGTGCAATAAAGAATTTTATTATTATTATTATTATTAACGATTCCACAAGTTGGTATTAGTGGAACCGGGACCGATGGCTTAACGTGCTCTCCGAGGCACGGGAACGGTGGTGTTGTAAATCTATGACAAATGTACGTAAGAAAAGTGTATTTCTCATTGGTATATGCCGGTGGGGTTTGAACCGACCTTTGTAGGATTTAAGGAACGCGTTCTTACAACCGAGCCACCACTGCGCCAGACGTAGTAGACGTTAGATGGACTTAAATTGAATGCACATTTTGTTCATCCGTTTGGATGTAGCTTTTATTAAATTCCTGCATTCGTGTTCTAGCGGTTAAGTCCGAGGATTTAGACTTGGAGGTACCGAGTTCGATTCATGGTCAGGACACAATAAATTATTTCTGATCTTTCTCGAGTTTGGTACGCTAGAGACTTGTCATGATGGGCCTATATTAATGTTGGCTAAATGTGAACACGCTCGTTATTAAATCATGGTTCCTGACATAAGGGATGTGATACGGTCGTGATGATAATTTACTTTACTTTTATGAAATTAGACATTTAAGTGTATATCCATCGTATGATATGTGAAAGATCTTTTTTTTTATTCCCGTGAAACATGAAGTGTTACAATCCTGAAAGTATTAAATGGGACTTCGTAAAGTGTAATTATGTTTTTTTTTGTTTCAGTATTTAAGCCTTCTAGTTTCGAATTTAATAATAATAAGTCAACTCAAAGATCAGTAACATTCGAAGAACGAGTACGAGCGTTTTTATTAAATATTTGGGATTTGAATTTAAAACGGTTTTATAAAAAAAAAAACATTATGGCGGTACATTTTTTTATGTTATAGAAATTAATTATATTCTATATATATAGAAATTAATTATATTCTATATATATAGAAAGAAAGAAAGAAATATTTTTATTTGTCGCCAAACCATACACATAGCATAATACAAGTTTTAAAAAAACTATACATAAAAAATAGTAAAAAGATTGTGTATATATATGTATGTATACTAGTTTATAATAATATAGTTAAACCGTAGAATTTAATACAATTTTGCACCTGTTTTTCAATAAAATGCTCAAGTTGTCCCAATGGTTGGCTAGGATAGAATGTCTAGCGGCCTTTGTCTTTGTGCAATAAAAAAATTAATAAATAATGATTTAAATTAATTATTAAATAAATTAATATATATATTTTAATCATATTTTATTTTTACCCAAATTGAGCATGTCAGCCCCATCGTAACTTAACCTAAATAAACAACCAATTATCAGTTTTCCATCTGCCTATTCTTATTATAAATATTAATATATATATTGTTATCGCTTTCTTTACCGTTTGACTGTTATGCAATACATATAGGATCTAATTTCGGAAGTAACAAAAAGTTGTAAAAGATCTTGGTTGTGTTTTATAACTGCCAGAATTACCCAGTGTCTTGGAGACACCACCGAGTTGTAAATTATGTTTCCTTTAATAAAATTAACATACTTGCTCCAAGTTTTAACTTCAGTTTTAAGCAAATTTTCGACAAAATTTTGTCATTGTAATTTAGAATATTTTCAGGAGTCAGGAGTTTTTAAACCATGTTAAAATAAAATATCATCAATATGTCGCCCTGCGCAGAGGAGGATGTCATGCTTGCACTGTTTGCGGATGACAGTGCCAAGCCAATACGAGGCTGCTGACAAAATGCAGGACCTCCTAGATCTTATCCCTATATGGTTGAACAAGTGGCGTATGTCCATCAATGTCGGCAAAACTGCCACATTGATGACATCCAGATGCCGGCTGCCTCCACCACTGCAGCTTCGTGGACTCCGACCGTCAAATACCTGGGCTGCATTATTAACAATACGTTGGCAATGTGTAAAATGGCCTGCCACGCCGTCAATCAGGCAAAGGCGGCCCGAGCCATGTTACTTGATGTTCATCCGTTCTCGTCTCACCTATGCTGCGTCAGCCTGGCACCACCTTCTGGCCAAGACCAACAGGGACAAGATCCAAAGTCAGCAGAACATATCGCTGGTTTCCCGAGCGCCATGGTTCGTGCGTAATTCCGTCTTAGCTCGAGATTTGGAAATGCCTACTATTGAGGAGTTTGTCGTTGGCCTGACTAGACGTATGTTCTCTCGGGCCGACAACGGACACTGCAAGCATCTCCAGAATATCGCTCCGTCTTGTGCACGGCCCCCCAACGGGAGACCACTTCCTAGAGAAGTACTGGAGCTGAAGCAGTCGAACTTAGCCCCCTGGGTTTGTGAGCCACACGGGCGCTGTTATACTAGTAACGGTGCCATAGTAATGAATTACCAGCGGGTGGTTACCCACTGAGATTCTGCCGGGGAAAACGGGAGAGTGTCCCCATCCCCAACCCAGGTCCATTAGGCATCCGGGCCTGGACGACCCCACTGTCTGTCTGTATACTACGTAAGTGTAAATCACGTTTTTCTTCGATTTAATAATAGACTAGCTAACCCAGCGAACTTCGTAACGCCTAACTACTAATTGAATGGTTTGATAAATAAATAATAAATAAATAATAAATAAATAATAAATAAATAATAAATAAATATTTCAGACAGGTCACACAGCGCTATCTAATTTCCGTGGTAAGCGGTAAGCTTGTGTTACGGAAACTAGATGGTTGATAAACTACATATTATACTTTTTTTTTTTTTTGTAAATATATACATATAATACATATAAACACCC
Organism: Tinea semifulvella; assembly: GCA_910589645.1. NCBI lineage: Eukaryota > Metazoa > Arthropoda > Insecta > Lepidoptera > Tineidae > Tinea > Tinea semifulvella. Next base: position 8,134,386 of record OU342604.1, read on the forward strand.
AGACCGAGACAAATTATACAATGTACAACTTGCCCCCGGTGGGAATCGAACCCACGACTTCCCGAGTTCACGGCAACGTTTGTTACCACTAGACCACGGAGGCGCCAAAAAATAACTAGTTGATAAAAATTGTACTAGTTACATAAAAAAAAAAAAAAAAACAAAATACAATACTACTTTAAAATAAAAATGAAGTAATGTAGGGGGCAGGCGAGTGCTTTAACTAATAATGTTCCCTGGGCTCCAAAACATGGGATCTGTGCTATGGAGACCCAAATAAACTTTTTGTATACATTAACGCTAATTGTTGGAGGTGTCGAAAAAAATAAGCTGTCTTGGAGCTTTCAGCGAAAACGCTGTCTAAATCCTTTGAGATATAACAAAATAATTATTAATAAATAAAATTAATTCAAATAAATAGGTAAGCATTGCAATATGTCTGGAAAGTCCAAAATGTTAAAATATATGTATATGTATATTAGTTTTTAATTTAAATTGTAAATACATATATAATTATAAGTTTATTAGCTTAATTGTGTTTGCTTTTTTTTTTAAATTATTTTTTTATTTATTATTAGACCTTTAATTCGAAAAATACAAGTTGACAAATGCTGTGCTCAACTGTAAAAAGTTAATGTACTAGATAAGTTTTCAAACTGTGTACTAATCTAATCTTAAGTTGTTTGAGTATTAATAAATAAATAAATAAAATAATGTATGCTGGAATTGAGTATCTTATATATTAATCCTTATCAATTTACACACGTTAGTTGGCTTGAGCATCTCATGAAGTTTTTTTTTCCGTTTTTAACCATGCAAATAGAATGAATACCTTCGGAGGTATAGCAAAATCAAAATGCGCACAGCCACTATTACATATAAAAACAAAAACAAACAAAATAATTTATTTCCATTGGTTCTCTCAAAACAACTTGGATACAGTCAGAACTAATAAAATCAATACAATTTTCACAACATATGTACTAATCAAAGTGGTAATAATGGTTGGACAGTAAACAGGCAATAATCCATATTTGTGTATGCTATGCACAACATTATTGCTATAAGCAAGTAAAACTAACTAACTTAGAAACTACTTAAATAAGATCGTGGCTGTAAAGAGGCCGTGTCAGTTTTTCATTCTAAATACTTAATAATTATGATGTATAGAAATTATATACATATGTCAGATCATTTATAAATGTATAGAACAAAAAAATAATAATAATAATAATAAAAAAAGACGTCATCTTATAATCTAAATACTAATAATGATATTTCAATTAAACATAAATTCATAGCTGTAAATGGGCCGTGTTATCTTATATTCTAATAGCATTAATGTTAATTATTATTCGTGGCTGTAAAATGGCCGTGTCACCTTACAATCTAAATAAAACATTCTATGTCTTTATATATAGAGTAATGTAGTTGTAACCTAAACATAATTTGATAACTGAGGAAATATAGAAGACGCAAGTTTCTATCCACGACCTTCCATTTGCATTTATATGAGAACAAGAAACTAAGGGGAAATTTTGTGAAGACATCTCATCCAGACTAAGTTCATATGTTAAAGGTAGAGTGAACATTATAATATTAATGTTACTGGACATTTGGAAAAAAAACCGTTTTTTAAAACATTTGACATCATTACCAATACTTGCACTCAGTATTGCGGAAGCGAGTCGCGTCGTTGATGCTCAGAACATCATCTTGAGGGCAGTTAGTGAGAAGCCAGATAATTGCCCTATCATGGGGCACTGTGTACATACTCACATGTATGTGCCCAGTGCCTCAGGAGGGCAAGGCAATTATAAAAAGTAAATGTCCTCTTTTTTACTAATATAGAATAAGCAAACACTATGTTACTAACCCCTATGGGTACTATTCCGAAATAAACGCATTTTATTTTATTTTTTATGTAAATAGGTGGTAGGCGGACTGATGGTGGTAATTTTCCCAGTCTGCCGCGCGGGGAATTATCCACCGTTCGTGCTGATTAACCCAGTAAAGTGTATCCATACGTTTCGGGATCAGGCTCGAATTGCCGTCATGCCCAGTCATGATTTCTCAATAAAAAATATTAGAACTATTAGACCGCGTAATGTGTCCGAGTCTTCCGTCGGTGATCATCATCAGGACGTCCACGTGCGCACGAGTGTGCGCTAGCTAGCCGGCTCAAACCCCTACAAATGTTTATATTTTTTTTAATGGTAACTGCGTCGTGTCCGTCTTTTTTAGGGTTCAGAAGCAAAAATGTCGAACGCTTGTCTAGTGTCTGTATGTTCCCATAAAATATGTTGCAATAGATGTGGCACTGACATTTCTTTTTCGCTCTGTCAAAGTTGTTTGTATTGATGATTAAAAGACCATGAAAAGCGTTATATACTTATAGAGTTTTTGGTAAAACCTCTGTATACAATTTTGGATATGTATATTGGTCAGCAAGGTCTATAACTATTCCATATTTCAACTTTATCAGATCACTATTTCTCGACATAGTAGTTTGCGAACAGACATTAAAATTTCACAAGGTAGTCTAACCTTTCCTTACTTTTTTTTTATTTATTACAGCCCCTAGAACACAGCGTCCTAGAACTCTACTCTTTGGCCTAAACTCGCCACGCTGCAGCTGGCCAGACGGCTTAGCGAGGATATGATGTCAATTTTTGTGAATGACATTTTATTAACGTTTCCACAAGTTGGTATTAGTGGAACCGGGCTTAACGTGCTCTCCGAGGCACGGAAACGGTGGCGTTGTAAATCTTTGACAAATGTACGTAAGAAAAGTATAATTCTCATTGGTACATGCCGGGTGGGTTTGAACCGACCATTGTAGGATTTAAGGACCGCGTTCTTACAACCGAGCCACCACCGCGCCACCTTACTACCTTTTACCTTACTTACCTAAACCTAATCTAACCAGTTAGTCTTGGTATTATTCTTATATTGGTATTAGTCTTTATTAGGTGTGCAAGACCATAGCCAAAACCGAGACCAGCTATTCTGAAGCAAGACAAAGACGAACACTAGTTGACACAAGGGATGCAGATCCCGGTTGTTAATGCTGTCCGCGGTGCTGCTGTCAATTCTACAGGGCTACATCACATCTCACTCACTGTTAGGGTACACTTTCCTGTAGTTAGGGCAGCCAAGAATTATTTAATTATTTAATTTAGAAATCTTTTTAATTTAATTATTAATTTATTCTTTAGTTTTTTTTTTCTTTTTTAATTTAATTTAATTCAATATTGGATATCTGTAATTTTATTTGTGTTATTGTTTTTTGTTTAATTGAATTTCTATATCTTTTGGTTGTATTTCTTGTTTTTTCTCCTTTTCTTTGACACCTAAGTATCAGTAATAAAGTATGTTTCCTAATTTGGCCAATGTATAAACTCAATTATATACTAACCTTTATGTTCTGTAATGTGCTGTGGAAATGAATGAATAAATAAATAAATAAAATAATTTCCAGAAGTAAAGTTTGTTTTGTACTTTAACTGCGACATGGCGAAGTAGCTTGTTTGAGGGATAAAGCAATTTATTTAATGTGTTAATATAAAGTTAGATCTTCTTTTCATGTTAGCAAGTTAAAACATTATTTTAATTACGTATGGCTCACGTTTCACTTTATTGTAAGGTAATTTGTATGCGGAAAGTGCCTGTACATTTTAAGTGACATACTCGTACATACATCATTTCATACTGGGTGACTTTTTATTAGTGAAAAACGGTTTAAGTTTTGATTAAAATCGGGCCCGTTTCAGCAATTTTAGTAGTTATCGACCACCGCCGTCAGCGTATGAATAAATAATAAATCATTTTTAAACTGAAATACCGCTTGTTAACAATGACGTGAATTGCTAATTGATAGGTTATATATAGTTGATAAAAATATCACGTACAGACAATTTAGGTATAGGTTTTGTAAAATAAAAACAAACATTTTATGAATTTGTGTAGGTAGAGGCACACTGAGTATAGCGTTTCACTGTCCCTACTCAATAAATACCTTGAATTCCTCGTCTTTTGGCTTCATAATACATCATATCTTATTAAAACTTATCATCTCTACGTGCTACTCTCAACCAACGTTGCCTCACCTCTACGCTCCTACAACTGCTAAACCCGGGAGTCTACGAAGTCGGCAACCCTAAAACTCATCACCGACTTCGCCTCCGGAACGCCGTCGACCTTCCATAACTACCCGAAGACTATTCTCCGTGCTCTCCAAACTCACATCTCCACTTCACTCATCACTTATTTTTTTTGTAAATAACCCTATATTGTATAAAACTTATATCTTATTTTAATTTATATTTCTTAGATAGGCTCCTTTTCTAAATTATTTTTCTTCTCAACTATCGCTTCACGATACGAGAAAAATGGATCATCATTAATACAACCCCTTAGAACAGTCCTATACATCCACTGTTGATTGAACTAATAAATGTCAATAACTGTATCGACATAACGAGCCGTCAGCTAACGTCTGATCCAATCATCAAGATGTCCAACTCCTTTGCAAAAATAAAATAACTATATGCAATATGCGATCCGAATGCTACGGAAGTATAAAACACGTTCGACTTCGGTAAAAATAATGTAACATGCCTTCTCTCCTTATTCCACACCCCCTCCTATCCTCCCCCCACTCTTCAGGGCATCACGTTGAATCTTCAGCCCAGCTTTAATATTCTCGAGGTGGAAATACGTTCAGACATTGACCACCAGAACTATATTCAGAGCATCACTAAAACAGCGTCAAAAAAGCTCAGAATACTGAACAAGGTGAAACGATTTTTTATCATATCATGCATATTGTTGTCACCTATGGGATGGTTCCGCCAAGTACCTCACAGATGCTCTCAGTGTCCTACAGAGGCGAGCTGTTCGAATTGTGGACGAATCAACTATATCTGGAACTTTCGAATCCCTTCAGCTTCGCCGAGATGTAGCTTCTCTGAACGTGTTCTACCGGCTATACTATGGTGAGTGCTCGGAAGATCTCTATAACCTAATATCTTCCTCTCCATTCCGCAACCGAACCACAGGCAGGTCAGAATATGCACCCACATACCGTTGTCACCATCCCTTCGCGTACGTATAACTTTGAGGAGTCATACATCTGTCGCACAATAAAGCCTTCCAGCCTAGTATGTATTTCCACTTTCCTATGACCTGGAATCCTTTAAGCAAAGTATGAAAATTATGAATCTGAATAACTGCCAATGACCGTTCTATCTTATACTATTTGATCTTGTGAGTTTTATGCCTTATTTATTTTAAAACTTTATTACACTATGTACAAAGGCGGACTTAATGCCGCTAGGCATTCTCTGACAGCCAAACCTTTAGGACATGTAGACAGGAAAGGTGGTAGGTGCAATTAAAAATTAGATGAAATTTAAATAAAACAGAAATATAATTGTAATATAAATATATACATACTAATATCTACATACAATTTACATACTAATACATAAATAAGTCATACTATAGATATACTAATATAATATAAATAAAACTACTTACATGATGAGGAGAGTGAGACAAAATTAACAATGTGATGATGCTGCTGCTATTATGCTGATATTAAGAGAAAAAAAGATTGAAAAGAAAGGTTTAGGTTAGGTTAGTTAGTTAGTTAAAAAGTGTTTGTATACCTGGTTTTTAAATATTGCACGATTGGGGGCTTCTCTGATATCAAATGGTAAGTTATTGCAAAGATTCGCAGCGACAACAGCAAATGAGTTCGAAACGTAGGAAGTGTGGTGAGAAGGTATAGAAATTGTGGAGTTGAAGGAGGAGCGAAGAATTCTATCATAAAAAGAGCTTAGAAAACTGAAATTATCTTTAAGATACTTGGGTGAATTAGGTTCATTTAATAGACTGTAGTAGTAGTAATACTTAGCCACATTGGCGCTAGCATCAGGTATCACTAACTAAGTCACGTGACACGTAACATGGCGGGCGAAATTTAAATTCTTCATGTAAACGGTTTGCATTAATTAATATTATTATGCGTGTTGGTTAGTTCAGTGGTCTTAAGCATGTCACCAAATATCATAGACAATTAGACTTGTTTACGTAATACGTTCGCTGTAAGTTTACTCGTGAAATTGGCCTAATGGGTTTGTCAAGTAAATTAGCCGGAGGCACTGGTTTATAATTTACGGCCCGTTTACACATACCCGTAGTATAACATGAAGAACTGGGTCCACATATCGAGAGTATTCTTGCAGAAACAGCACAATTTATATAAAAAAAAATATAAACAAAAAAATCATCAAAATCAATTCTTGATTGGTGGAATAGTCGCGTCACAAATAAAAAAAAAACACACAGCCGAATTGAGCCTTTTTTGAAGACGGTTAAAAAAGAGACTACCACTACTGGTTTTGGACTTTTATTTTTGTGTGGTCTCACTCTAGCTAGACTAATATATTATTCTATTGATAGTAACAACTTCTAAGAAACCATATGTCGGAATTGATATGACAGTATTAGTATAAATTATTATTTTGTTAGTATTTACTTGGCTGTCTGTCATATGTTAAAACTCCCAAAGGTTAGTTAGTAGAAAAGGCCCTACGGCATAAAACTCACCTGTGCACATTAATTTTAAGTTAATTTATTTTTGAGCAATAAATATGTATTATTATTATTAATTATAGAAATAAATGCTGCTTTACACTTTTTTGTAAGTTATTTAATTTTTATTATTTAAAGAACCAAAGGTACCGACTTAGCTTTCAAAATTAGCAAGTTGAAGTGGCAATGGGCTGGACACGTCTGTCGCAGAAGCGATGAACGATGGAGTAAACGGGTCCTGCAGTGGAGACCACGTACTGGAAGACGGAGTGTGGGACGACTCCCCGCCAGATGGACAGATGACCTGAGGAAGGTCGCTGGTGGGGGATGGATGAGGGTGGCAGAAGATCGTGTAAAATGGCGAGCCTTGGGGGAGGCCTATATCCAGCAGTGGAGAGACACAGGCTGATGATGATGATGATGAAATAAATATTGATATAATTTATACTACTATAATTTATTTTACTTATTTATTTTAGGTTCAATTTAGTCTATAATGTAGTATCAAGGGAGTTTTTCGCGCCATTTTGCGTGGACATGTCAAGTGCAAGTTTTGGTTTTGTGAATATTAGTGGTCAAAAGTGGTGTTGTTTTGTTAAATAATGTGCACAATGTGAACAATTATGGAAAACGATAAATTGGACTTTAAATATGGGGCACAAGTTGCAGTTAATTTTATGCGATTTTCCCGCGCTGTGGACTCCCATATTTTACCCGACGTGTTTGGGCTATAATGCCGCAAGTGACTCCAAGTAAAGCATCAAATTCTGCAGCATCTGGAATTTGATGATCCCCAACTTGGTTATGAACTCTGTTATGAACATATATTATGCAAATAAATTACGTGTTTGGGGCTGATGTATTCTGTACAATGTCCTTTAAAGACAATTAAAAAATATATATATACCTATATAATGTAGTATTTTAGGTTATTTATTTGCAATTTATATTTAAAACAGTACGTTTTTTTTTATGTTAATATTATTTTAAATTTAATAAATTATTTATACACAAATAAAAAACTGAAATAAAAAGCTTCTAATGTTATATAAAAATGCAAAAGAAAACTTAGTATTCCTATGTAACTATTGAAATAATACTTTTCTGGTTTTGCAAGAACATTTTCTCGATCCGATCACTGCATTCGTTTTATCGACGTAAAATAATCGCTAGGTCTTGATACGATGATATGATAAAAGAATACAATACGCTATAGTGATTTATGTGTGGATCCAACTTTTTGCTAACCAAGATAACAATCTAGGCAGAGATCTATGAACTTAATAGCATATGCAGTGACTAAAAAACTTTATTTTAGACTCTGTTTTGTGTTCGTAGCTACTTTATAGCTTGGTATTGCTCATATCCAAAAAAACTGGTGTATTCACACTTCCTAAATAGCTCCTGACAGCGTTAGTAAGTAGTATATATGTATGTTTATGTATAATAATGTGTATTATTAGTATGTAGTATATTGATATTATAATATATATGAAGATATATGGTAAGTATATATAAATCCTATTAAATTAACTTTTATAATTATAGTATTATTACTATTTCTATGATTGCAACTATAATTGTTCAAATTTGTCCCTAAGGTTTGGCTGTTAGAGAATGTCTTCGGGCATTAAGTCCTTTGTACTTTGTGCAATAAAGTTTTTTAAATAAAAATAAATAAAAATATCCTTCTCCAGGGTCAGCATCCAAACTTCGGGATACTTAAACCTGCTAAACTCAGCTGCAAGAAAACAACAGGACAAAGTATAGGAAAGACAGGATACTCACACCGCGTGGCATGGGTCCAGGTCACGAATTTACGGCACAATAACTGGACGTGTTACGCAAAAAGGAAGTAATCCACATTGTAAATTTTAAGTTGTACGCCATTAAAGTTGGCATTTAGATTAGTTCAACATTTAATACATTTACAAAATGTAAAAAATGGTAATTTTATATAAATCCTTTTCGATATAAGATATAAGGCAGGCATCTGCCAGATCATTATTTAAAAAACTGGTCTTCTCACATTTTTTAAATAGCAAATACAAAATTTGTAAAAAAAGTAAAGTTTCATCACGACCGTTTCCCTTTCGGGGTGGTCAGAAACCACGCTTATCAATAAGCAGATTCAAATTAAGCCAACTTTACTATAGGCCAATCATGACAAGTGTCAAGCTAGTCGATGTCTTCAGCGTACCAAACTCGAGAAATATCACAAATAAATTAAATATTAAATAAATGTATTTATTTACATTAATAAATATTTTTGCGTCCCGACCAGGAATCGAACCCGGTACCTCCGAGTCTAAAATCGCTAGACCACGGAGGCAGTTTAATTTGTAAGTTGTATATATATATGTTTATTATTGTGTATGTATTTATATCTAATTGTTGTGTCACTTATAATTTCATTGCACCTACAGTTGATCTAATTAGTCCCAAAGGTTTGGCTGCCAAAAAATGTCTACGAGCATTAAGTCCACCTTTTGTTCTTTGTGCATTAAAGTTTTGAGATAAAATAATTAAATATAGCATCCTAAATACCTTATTATAATTCATAACTATATAATTTCCGAAAAAATATGGATTGAATCCTTTTTACCGTATCACTACACTGATTCTTACACCAAACCACTTCATATTGTCCTTTCAATTGCTTATTACTTGTAGAAGTATTAAATGTTAAGAATATTTGATTGTAACGGTGTAAGGGCGACGTAACTAAATTATTTTTGACTCCACCAGAGTTTTGACCAGAGGGTTAAGGGAGGATTTTACCGCTGCAGCTTACGTTTCCGCGTTTATTTAAATAATTTAACAATAATTAGTTTAATGGTGGATAATGATGGAAGAAATCAAAAGAAGAGGATGATACCATGATGCCACAACAGACCCGAAAACCACATGAAAATAAATAAATAAATAAAATATATGACTAAAGAGTCTATGGTTCATAAAATGGTGTTAGAAGCAGGGTTCCACCAACCTCTGTAATTATACCAGACATAATTCAAAATACCTATAACTGCCTTGAGAAAATATTTAAAACAAAGGATATTTAGAGGTACCTACAATATTGTCGTCATGCACTAATTTATCCCATAAACATTAAGCAAGGAATCTTAATAGAATATGAACTTTCCTCTTTCATAAGGGCAGGTATTTCAACTTTTACTAATCTTAGTTTTATCGTAGTTTTATACAGCGTTTCTTTGACCAAACTCTAAAAGACATCATTCATCTTGTATGGGAATTTGGGCTAAATTGTATTTTAGATAAATAATTTTACCAAGATTACAATTTAAGTCCAAAAAATAATTAAATCTTGGCAGGTCTCTGGTGTGGGATACGAAGTGTATACATTAGCTCTATCTCACATCCTCAAGAGCTCGTCAGGCGCGGGAAGTGCGGTGTTGTCTGCTAAGAACCTTAAGTTGGTATACGACAACCTTGGTACCGGTTACGAATTGGCGCCGTTTGGGGCCATGGGGACCTTCAAGCGCCTGGTCAAGGAGTTGTCAAAGCGGCTGACGGAAAGGTCTGGTGACAGGAAGGCTGGCAATTATTTCTGCCAACGTATTAGCCTAGCTATACAGAGGGAAAATGTTGCCAGTCTCCTTGGGACTATCTCGGATGGGACATTTATAGTTTAGGTTATTTGTAATTTTATTAATTAGGTAGCTTCTAATTTATATTTAATGTGTAATATATATCAAATATGTTTTTAGTAGAAAAAACCCTTTATTTATTTAAATATATTTTATTTTCCAAATAACTTATTTATTATTATTCAGTAGTACAAAAATAGCCTAAAATGGATTATGTCTTTTGTTGTAAATGTATTTAATAATTATTATTAAGTATCGTCACGACCTCCCGGGGTGGTCAGGTGCAGTTTTTTAAGAAGCGGATTCTTATTCAGCTACCCTTACTAAATGATTTTCTATAACCTGGAGTCCTTCAAGCGAAGTATGAAAAAGCATCTTGTTAGGCCGGTATAGTGGTAGAGACTTATGTCGGTCGTTGGTGGCTGCTGTTAATTCTTGGACCTAGCCTACCGCTTATCACCAGGTGAGCGCGATGTCACATGTATTCAGTATAAACAAATATGGATATATACTTGCACCGCTAGCCGGAATCCGTACTATTATTTTTTATTATATGTGAAATAGGGTGGGGCCACACGTCACCAAGTCACTGCGACCAGTAGTGATCTATTGCGACCTCCCTAGACTATAGTTCGTTCGCTAGCCCTACGGGCTTAGGAGCGAGGCGTCGCATCTCCTCGGGGCTTAAACTGTGAGCACCCAAGATGGTGTTTCGCTTGTGATGCAGGGCATAACAGTCGCAAAGGACATGGACTGGTGTCTCAGACACCTCGCGACAGAATCTGCACTTATCTGTTTCAACCAAGCCCATGGTAAACATGTGCTTGTTTAATTTACAGTGTACAATCCGTACCAACCATTTTATAAAACCAAGATAATCCTAAACTAAGATAACGATATTGAAATACCGTGTTAAGCAGGGGCTCAACTTCTCTAATTAAGTCGGCGGAGAGATGTTCATCCAAGTAGGTATTAGCCGGTAACTTTGGCAATGCACTTTGACTAATATACTACAAAGATGTATTGTGTACTCTGCAGGGTAAAATCGCACAGACAATTTGTTGAATATGATTTATACGGGTTGAAATTTTTAATGATGTCGTTTTCCTGATCGCAATAAAGGTGCTTCGTGGGGAGTTCAATTTCGTGGGGAGTTGAATTTCGTGGAGCTCTCCAACTTTTTATGTCGACTCCATGAGCGAGCTTTGTTATATATTTAAACACATGTTTGTGGTTCCAAGACGTATAATAAAGTGACATATTAAAAACAACAAGACGTTTGTCTAAAGACACGCCTCCGTGGTCTAGTGGTAACAAACGTTGCCGTGAACTCGGGAGGTCGTGGGTTCGATTCCCACCGGGGGCAAGTTGTACATTGTATAATTTGTCTCGGTCTGGGTGTTTATATGTATAATATGTATATATTTACAAAAAAAAAGTATAATATGTAGTTTATCAACCATTTAGTTTCCGTAACACAAGCCTCGTAGCTTACCACGGAAACTAGATGGCGCTGTGTGACCTGTCTGGAAATATTTATTTATTTATTTATTTATAAAATGCTACATTTCTCCATCCATACAATGAAGACATTCTTCTGTTGGAATGGTAGTAGCAGCTGTAGATGATACTGGGTTTCGAGCACATTGTCTTCTATGTGCGTTTCCTAAACATATAGTGCAGAAGCTGGTATAATTGATTCTGTTTGTAACTTCACCATTTGGATGCAGGATCAGGATATCTTTCTTTACCACATTATTTAAAGGTTTAAAGATACGGTATAGGTTTTAGTTTATTAATTTCTTCCGTTAAAGCATGATTTTTGTAACTACGTTTGTATTTAGAATTCGTCCATATTTTTCTTTTCAAATCAATACTAGATTTTTTATTTATAAATCCACCTAGTCTACATTTATTCTGGCTGTCATCAGTTTCATTTAGATCCCTGTCGTTGTTGCTGTCTCTGTATATGTTGTCATCTCTGTATATGTGGTTGTCCTTGTATCTGTCGCTCTCAATATCATAATCTCTTCTCTTTATCCTCTTCTGTTTTGCGAATCTGTTATTGTCATTTTTAAGAATAATCTTTCGTATGCTGTAATTCTCCTTTTCTTTAGGTTTTGATGTCGGATATGCTTTACCTGATTTTATACAATAACTGCTATAATGTCTTGTTATGCCACATTCTCCACATGTATGACCACGGGCTTTACATGTATTATAACAATGCTTCTCCTTTTTTCCGCAGCGTCGACACTGTCCTCTCATAATTTTGCGTTTATTGTTGGTTATTTGGTTGACATACCCTTGAGTTGGTGTCATAGTATCCTTTTCAGCTTCTTGTAATAATACTGCTACTGTATATATTTCGTCAAAAGTCGTTTCTTTAGTTTTTCCATCTTTTGTAATTTGCAGAAGATTTGGCCATCGTTGTTTTAGTTCTATTTCCAATCTTGTATGAGCCAGGCCTGTAGCAAAGCGATCCCTAAGTTGTCTGTCCAATATTTTACCCTCATATCTGCAATCACGACTGATCTGCTTAAGTTTGTTGGCGTAAGTTTCTATGGATTGATTTGATTCTCTTGTGCAATTCCAAAAATCTCTAATGGCGTTAAATCGTGATCGTTTTATTCGGTGCATGTTTAAAAATGTCTGTTTTATATTATTGTAATTTTGTAGTTCAAATGTGGGGTTAATATTTATATATGCAATCTTTAGTGCTTGATATATTTCAGGTTTTAGGCATGAAAAAAGCAGCTCTTTTTGTATAGCCTGTGCTGGCTCGCCCCAAAGATTACATTGAGCCTCAAAGTAATCGATGAATGTATAAGGATCTGACCTGTCTGGGTCAAATCTGTCGCATTTAAAGTTTGTGATGATGTCAAATTGATTAATGTTTGTTTCTCCCATGTTTGGGATGTCTGGAACGTTGTTCCCGTTGTTACTCACTGTTCGTTGCGTAAGTAGATGAAGAAGTTTTTGTTGTTGTTCTTGCTGGATGCTCATGAGTTGTGCAAACTGTTTTGCATCCATGTTCTCTTCTTCTTTTCTCACCGACTGCGCCAATATGTTATATATTGAAACACATGTTTGTGGTTCCAAGACGTATAATAAAGTGACATATTAAAAACAACAAGACGTTTGTCTAAAGACATAAAGTACTTATAAAATGCTACAAGCTTGTCGGCCCGTCCCGCCTGTTTCCGTTTCCGTTCTGCCGCACTATAGGTCGCGCTCAATCTCCACTCTGTCATAATAGCCGCGCTTTTTGAACGCAGAACCGGCGTGTGATGTGTTTGTCGATGCCTAGACGATATTGACATCCAGGTGTATGAAATATTGCGAGTGTTAATAGTTGCTTTAATGAACAATTGTAATAATTAGAATTGTATTTGTTACATGACAGCAATTGTTGTAATAGAGACCCTATTACAACCTGTGTAATTATTATAAATAAATAAATAAATAAATAGTTTTTTATTCTCATTATTATTAGATGGCGGTCACTGTCGGCTCGCACTCAGATTCGCTCGTTGCTCGACAGATGTCAAAATATCGCTGATTAAGGCATATTATATTGCCAAAGCTTTTGATCGAGCAGTCTGTGGACGAAATAAACTCGCCGGGAAGCCAGCGCTCTGCGCGTGCTACAAAACAACGTATTATTTATATATATATATATATTAGCACGACATGTGACCTTGATCCCACCTGATGGTAAGTGGCACGCGAGGTCCATGAATGATAGCAACTGGAATCAGACACTCATAACTAACAACAGACTCTAGCACTATACCGGCTTGACTGGGCATGACGGTAATTCGAGCCTGATCCCGAAACGTGTGAATACACATTACAACTACATTTACTACATTACCCCCAGGAAGGATGCAGTTCTAGAGGAGTGTCAAAGTCAAAGTCAAAGTCAAAGTCAAAATATCTTTATTCACGTAAACCTATTACAGGCATTTATGAAACGTCATTAATTTAATTATTTTGAATGATTCTACTCCTGCTAGTAGAAGACTAAGCAGCAAAGTGGTCCAATAAGTAAGCTGTTAGCAGAAGACCAGCAGCTTAGCAAATTCCAGTGACCTGTTAATGTTTAATCTGACTGAGAAAGGAATCTGCAAGGAAAACTCAGCTATATCAGATTTACAAAATAAAACATATACAGAACTGCACCACAACGATCAATTAATAACCTTTTAAATTTAGTTATCAGTACCTATGAGAATACAATACCTGGTACAGCAGTAACCCACCTGGCAAGTCAGAATTTAGGTAGACTACATGCCTATGTGCAACCCGAAAGTCGACAAAACGCAAAAACCTCTGTTAATTTAAGAACAATAAATAAATAAATAAATAAATAATAATAAATATAAATAAATAAAATAAATAAATAAATAAATAAATAAATAAATAAATAATAAATAAATAAATAATTAATAATATAACAATTACTTCCTAAGTACCCAAATGTTGCCATGCAATTCCGTTAACAAACTTATATATTAGTTAATAAAATAATAAATACATAATAGTAACTAAATGTTACATAAAAAATAATTATATTATAATAATAAGGTAATAAAAAAATATTACTGTATCACAATAAACAGTATTTACTAATTAGTCAATAATGTATTAGTAACTAATTGTTACATTCAAAATATTTCTACATAATAACTGTAAAGTTAATCAAAAATAAAAATAGATTATTAAAAAAGAACCTAATTAACTAATTCTCTAATCTTTGCAGAGCGGCAATATTCCACACATCTTTGTCATTAATAAAATCATTAATTTTATAATATGCTTTTGCAATTAGAATTTTCTTAATACTACTTTTAAATTTAGTTTCTCCTAATTCTGTTACAGGTTTTGGTAATTTATTATATAGTCTAATACTATTAATCACAAAACTTTTATTTGTTTTTTGAAGCCTAAATTTAGGAATATAAAGCTTGTCAGCATTTCTTAATTTGCGAGACTGCATGTCTCCATTTTTTTTAAATAACTTTAAATTATTCCTTACATATAGAATATTTTCAAATATATATTGTGAAATAAAGATTATCGGAGGCGACGGCTTGTTAAGCTTGCCACTGACAACTCAAGTGACGACCATGACCACTCTGCCAAGTGTAGCGAGTTTAAATAATATTAATATTAGCAGAAAACTGCCTCCGTGGTCTAGCGGTTAAGTCCGTGGATTTAGACCTGGAGGTACCGGGGTCGATTCCTGGTCGGGACACAAAAATATTTATTAATGTAAATAAATACATTTAGTTAAAATTTAATTTGTGATATTTCTCGAGTTTGGTACGCTGGAGACAACGACGAGCTTGCCACTTGTCATGATTGGCCTATAGTACAGTTGGCTAAATGTGAATCCGCTTATTTTAAGCGTGGTTTCTGACAACCCCGAAAGGGAAACGGTCGTGATGATACTGGCTGACTGATTTACATTAATTAAATCTATTTATTTACATTAATAAATATGTTTGTGTCCTGACCAGAAATCTAACCCGGTACCTCCGAGTCTAAATCCCGGACTTAACCGCTAGACCACGGAGGCTTTTAAAGAAGCGGATTCTTATTTAGCCAACTTTATTATAGGTTCTTCATGACAAGTGGAAAGCTCGTAGATGACTCTAGAGTACAAAACTCGAGAAATATCACAAATAATTACATCATTTATTTTCTTGTTGTTTAGTTTTATCCAGCTTTCGTCACCAACCAAGTATGTTTGTTTGGTTACGCACTAAACTCGCGAAATTAAATTACTGATTTTCTTAACGCACACTTTATTAAGCACACACACATATACAATTAAACTACACAAGTATACAACTTATCAACTTAACAACACAACACCATGAGGATAAATATTCACAGTAGTCTATTGACGTTCACGCCGAACCAGTGTACGTTCTTAAACTATCCTAACGCCATCTAGTATCAATTGTGTGAACCACTGGAATTCCGATAATCTTTATTTCTAAGTATATGTGATTGTACATGCCGCGGCCCAAGGACGAATGGTCCTTCAAACTAAACAAAAGTAAATATAACACAAAATATCAAAAATAACAAGTAACGTGGATTATGTAACCTGAGGAAGTGGACAAATCTTAGTAACAGGTCTTTTGAAAAGCCTGTCCCTCATTTTCAAAGTGACAACGCGTGTCAATCCATCTTTACCTGGATGTTTAGTTACAATACGTCCCAAAAGCCATTTACCAGGAGGTAATCTTTCATCGACGACTAAAACAACACTACCTACGTCAGGTTCCGGCATTTTAGCAGGCCAACGATAACGTTGGTTCAAGCAAGTAAGATATTCGAAGCTCCAACGCTTCCAAAGATCTTGTATCATACGTTGGATTAATTTCCAACGTGTCAAATGAGATCCAGATAGGTTCTCCTCTGCAACAATAGTGGGGATTTCTCCAATCAAGAAATGTCCAGGAGTTAAAGGTAAGTCGTCCGATGGTGAAGTACTAATGGGGGTTAGTGGTCGAGAGTTGACACAAGCTTCAACTTGACATAATAGTGTAGTGTATTCTTCAAAGGTAAGTAAAGTTGATCCAATAACTCTTTTCAAGTGTGATTTAACTGACTTCACGCCAGCTTCCCATAAACCACCGAAATTAGGTGAGCCAGGAGGAATAAAATGCCAAGAAGTTTTATCATTGGCAAGTAATTCAGAAATTTCGTTAACTAATTCAGATTTACTGTTTTTAAACATAAAATCGAGTTCTTTAGCAGCTCCAACGAAGTTTGTGCCGCAGTCACTCCAAAGTTCACTGCAGTGACCACGTCTGGATGTGAATCTCCTAAAAGCAGCCAGAAAGGCTTGTGCAGACAGATCGCTAACTAGCTCCAGGTGAATGGCCTTTGATGACATGCAAACAAATAAACAAATGTAAGCCTTACTTGTTCTTTGGCATCTACCTGGATACAGTTTCAATGTAACAGGACCTGCATAATCCACACCACTCCGATTGAAGGCTCGAATGGGCGTCACACGACTAACAGGTAAGTTACCCATTCTCTGATTGATAGGTGCAGCTGTTTGGCGAAAACATCTTAAACAGGTACGTATCACTTTCTTAATTAGGTTCTTAGCACCGATAATCCAGTACTTACGGCGCACAAGATTCAAGGTAAGTTGAGGACCACCATGTAAAGCTACAATGGTATGTATATCTTCTATAATTAATTGTGACAACTGACATTTGTGTGCTAATATTATCGGATTCTTACTTTCGGTATTAATATTAGCATTACAAAGCCGTCCTCCAACACGTAATACAAATTTATCATCGAGGTAAGGATTCAAAGTGTATAATTTACTTGATTTACTGATAGTGCGATCCTTAGTTAAACATGTGATTTCTTCAGAGAAGTAAATCATCTGTGACATTTTTATACAAACTGTTAAAGCATTAGTAAGTTCGTTGGAAGTTAAATATTTCGGTAAGGTTTCTTTGTATAATTTTGTAAATCTGTAACAATAAGCTACAATTCGAACCAACTTACTAAGTTTAGAATATTTATTCAGAAATGAAATATGCCAATCGTCATTATCCTTAGCAAGGTGAACATTAAGTTTCATCTCTAATTCCGTAGAATCAACATCGTGTGAGAGTGAGACGCGTGGTATATTTCCGTTCTGTCGTAAAAATAGTGGTCCGTTCCACCACAATTCATGATTTCTCAAATCATCTGGGCTTAATCCACGCGAAGCGCAGTCCGCTGGATTATCATGAGATCTAATGTGTTGAAACTGATCACATTGTAAAACATTTAAAATTTCAGATGTGCGGTTAGCAACAAATGTTTTCCAAGTATTTGGATGCTTACGCAACCAACATAGCACAATAGTGGAATCAGTCCAAGCATAAATGCTTCGATCATCAATCTTTAAACTTAATTTTACATTTTTAATTAGTTGTGACAATGATAGTGCTCCACAGAGCTCAAGTCGTGGCAGCGAAACTTGTTTTACTGGTGCAACACGAGTTTTAGCGACAAGCATATAAGCTTTACTGTCCCCACTATTGCCTACAAGTCTTAAATAAACAACAGCGGCGTACGCAACAGTCGATGCGTCGCAAAAACCATGCAACTCAATATCATTGTGTGTGGATAAACCTATCCATCGTGGTAATTCTATAGTCTTCATTTCTTCAAGTTGTGAACGATAATCCGACCATTCTTGGTGTAATTCTTCTGGAAGCTCATCTTTCCAATCTAATCCTAGAAGCCACAATTTCTGTAGAAACATCTTAGCAATAATAACTGTCGGTCCCAACCATCCAAGAGGGTCAAAAATCTTCGCGATATCTGACAACCCAGTTGTCTTAGTGTAATTTCCATTAGAAGGCTGAACATCTAGCCTGAGCTCAAAAGCATCCTTGATTGGGTTCCAGCGTATTCCTAACGCCTTTATAGAATCCATTCTAATAGTGACTGCCTGATCAATAAGAGTATTATTGGTAGGAATCTCTTCTAATAAAACATGACTGTTAGACGACCACTTGTGTAACTCTAGTCCTGCCTTGTTCAAAAGGTCAGTGAGTTGATTCTTGAGTACGATAGCTTCACTCTCAGTCGTGGTTCCGCTTAAAAGATCGTCCATATTGAAGTCTGTTTGTAATACAGCACATGCTTCTGGATAATTTGCTTTCTCGTCATTTGCCAGTTGCTTCATAGTGCGAATCGCAAGATATGGGGCACAAGACGTACCGTAAGTGACAGTTAGCAAACGATATACCTTGATAGTGTCTTCCGGGTTTGTCCGCCAAAGTATTCGTTGATAGTTTGTATCTTCTGGCGCAACTAATATTTGTCGATACATTTGTTTCACATCTGCTACCATACATATCTTATGTTGTCTCCATCTACACACATCAAAAGTGTCTAGGGATCAACATATATTTTTGCAATAACTTTTCTCCTGATTGATATTCATTAAAATTTTCTTTAAGGATTGATCAAATAAAATGTTTTCGTTTGTCTACAGTAACGATAAACCAAGTCACCTTTGCATTAGTAAAAAAAATTGCCATTTTCCTAATAAAGGGATTTTTGACATTTGAACCACTAACATTAAAGTTCGAAAAAAAGACTGAAATAACAGTTTTTTTTTTAATTTTATTGGGTAACTTAAACAATTAATAATCCGTGTTTCTACCGCGAACACTAACAACACAAGAACATCGGTTTGGCATACTCAAAATGAGTTCATCCAAATCACGCTGTGGAATGGCCGCCCATGTTCGTTGCAACAACAAAAAAAGGTCTTCTTGCGACTGGATACCCTCCATATTCGGCAGAGCTCTTCTCTGAAGAATATCCCATGCATGCTCAATCGGGTTCAAGTCTGGCGACTGAGCAGGCCAGGGCAGGACATTGATGTTAGCTGCGGCGAGAGTCTGTCTTACAACTCTTGCGGTGTGCGGTCGTGCATTATCATGCATTAACTGAAATAAGGGACCGATATGCACTTGTAGAGGAACGATGACGTCTGATACAACCGTCTCAGCATAAATTTGAGCGTTGAGGTTGCCTCTGATCCAAATCAACTCAGTTCTTCCGCCGATCGAAATACCCGCCCATACCATGATGGTTCCACCACTATAAGGATGGACTTCCTGGCAGGATTTTAATCGCTGTTGGCGTCCAGGGGTTCTCCAGTGTCGTATACGTCTTGTATCCGGCCTCATACCAAAACGAGACTCATCAGAAAAGCACACGAAACGCCATTGTTCTTCTGTCCAATTTCTGTGTTCAAGAGCCCATTGATATCGAGTCCTACGATTGTGCATTGCTATAGGTGGTACCCGTAGCGGTCTTCGGGAATGAAGGTTCACTTCATGCAAGCGGTTTCTGACTGTTTGGTCGCTAATTAAGTTCCCTGAAGAGCGATGAAGGCTCACGGCTAACATCATGGCGGGTATTGTTGGAGTTCTTCGAGCTGTGATTTGAATGTATCGGTCTTGTCTCCGTGTGGTGCAGCGATACCGTCCTCCATGGCGCTCAGCCACGGTACCAGTGGTTCGGTAACGTGTCCAAAGTCGACTGATAACACTCTGACTTGTATTCAGAGCTAAAGCCACAGTACGTTGCCGGGAACCAGCTTCTATCATTCCCACGGCTCTGATCATTTCTTCCCTGCTTAAATGACGTCGCCGCTCCATAATAACGTTGGTTTTAATCAGTAGTAGGGAAACAGTAGCACTAATAATGTCTTCAATGCGTCTTATGTTTTTATAGGGAAAATATTGACAGCTGATTTTCATCTTTTACTCGAATTTGATTGACAGTTCCTGTTTTAAATTATGAAATGCACCAAAAAGGATCCATATAAATTTATAAAATCATAAATTTATTACAAAGCCACATCTCAATCACAAGAAATCCGCATAAACATGCTTGATCCCTAGACTTTTTTGATGTGTGTAGTAATCAAATCACAAATGTCTTGCTGTAGTGAAGGTCCAATCAAAAGTTCCTCGTTAAGTGCAGTACCAGTTGTAGGTTTGGCAGAGCCATCGAAAACCACTCTCAACTTGGTTGTAACACTGGATTCTCTCAATATAGCATGATGAGGTAGATAATAAACTTGTTTAGAATTCTCCTCAGTAGGTAGAATTTCTTCCATATGTCCTTTCGACAAATACTCTTCCATGAATTTCGTGTATAGTGTTTTAAATTCAGGTTTGTGTATAATTTTTTTTTCCATTTGTGTAAGGCGTTTGATCGCAATCAGTCGTGTATTTCCTAGCCTTTCCGTAAAATCTTCTTTAAATGGTAGACGTACAACATATCTTCCATCTTGGTTACGATAATGCGTCTGTTCAAAATAGTGTTCGCATTCTCGTTCTGAATTAGTCATCGGTATCTTGTCATGTGTAAATTCTTCAAGTTCCCAAAAACGCTGTAATTGTTGTGATAGTAATTGGGTGTGCAAGACCGTGATTCTTGTATTTTGCTCGTTAGTGTCGCAGTCAGCTTGTCCTGAGATTAGCCAACCGAGTCGTGAATTCTGAGCAATCAATTGGTTGTGTTTGTGTAATCCTTGTAATATAATCTGTGCGTGTACTTCTGCCCCTAGTAATATGTCTATTTGTGATGGCTTGTGTAAATCTGGATCTGCTAAATTCAGAGTTTCTAGAGTGGGCCATTCGATGATATCGAATCGATGTGAAGGCAATAAAGTCGTGAGGGATTTCAATATATATGCGTTAATCAGTAATTTATCATTGTGTGTTATGGACTGTATGTGAAATTGAACCAGTGATTTTGTAGTAATTATACCATTATCTATGCCAGTGATTTTGCCTAGTACTTTTGTTCTTTTCAGGCCTAGTAATTGAGCAGCTGATTCCGTAATAAATGATCCTTGAGACCCTTGGTCTACAAGAGCTCTCAATATGTAAATGGATCCATTAGCAGCTTGTACTTGTATTTTTGCTGTAGCAAGAATAACCTGATTATTTATTTGAGTCTTCATTGTAGTGATAGGTACAGTTTCTAAAGTTGTAACATCAGTAGATGTCGTAGCTTGTTCTTCACCAGAGACAATGGGTTTGTGTGGCATAATACTTGCCTCGTGCAATAATGTATGATGTCGTTTGTGGCACTTGCGACACGATGTTCGCTGACGACAATTTTGTCGTGTATGCCCTTTAGTAAGACAATTATAACATATACCCTTGTTTGTGACAAATTCTCTTCTTTGACTGATATCTATTTTGGCAAAACTTTTGCAATGACTTAAATAATGTGGCTGTGTACAATAAGTACATGAAGTATTTATTTCTGTGGCAAACGATTTAATATTTGTTTGATTTCTGTGGTCTTGTTTTGATGTAGTCAAATGTGATTTAGGTTGAGCTATTGTAGCGCTCTGAACCATTTCTAGGGCTCTAAACCGACCTTCAATGAAACTAGAAAGTCTCGAAAAAGAGGGTAGCTCGTGAGTTGAACCGAGTGATTGCTCCCAATCTTTTAGTGAATCGGCATCGAGTTTCGACGCAACAATGTGTATCACCAGAGGATCCCATCCATCAATATTAATATCCTGTGATTTTAGTGAACTAAGGCATTCGTTGGTATGATCAATAAGTTCCTTTAAGTATTTAGCGTTCTCTGTAACAATCCTTTTTTGGTTAAGGAATCGTCTTAGAATTGTTCCAATAATTATTCTTGGGTTGTTATATCTTTGGTCTAGGGTCTGCCATGCTACCTCATAATTAGTGCCTATGAGCGTAACGTGCTTAATCAATTGTTCGGCTTCTCCTGACAAAGATGTCTTTAAATAGTGAAACTTTTCTATATTCGTGAGATGTGTATCTTTATGTATAATTGATGTAAATAATTCTTTAAAACTTGTCCAATCTTTGTATTCTCCAGTAAACTTAGGTATTTGTATAGGGGGTAATTTAGTATAACTTTTTGTTCCATCTTGAGTGAATTGTGTAATATTTGAGCTTGTATTATTATCGGAATGTAGTAAAAGACTTTCTTTTATTGTAGTTTTAAATTCTAAGTATAAATCTTCTGTTTGATCATAATGATTTTCTGTATAATATTTATTAGTCTTTTGTTCTGAAATCGGTACTAATTTTCGTATTTCTTCGTGTTTATTTATGTAATTATTTCAATAACCTTCTAATAATTCAAGTCTAGTCTCCAAATAAGGTAATGTGTATCTAGTTTTACTGGTTTTCTTGTAGTTAGATTCTAAACGCACGATTTGATTGTAAATAGAAATCTGTCCATCAATTAATAGTCCATCGTAGTTTATCAATTAAACCACTTAACAACAACTAACATAGTCCACAAGTAACTTTAACACTCGTAAATGTCCCCGTTTAATCACTAATTAAATATAGTTCAAGAATTTTCAATTTTATTTTTTGCAAATTTTTGAGGGTACTTTGATAAATACTTTTTATTGTTCAATTATTCAAGTCTTTAAATTTTAATCACTTACTAATGTTTTTTACTCACTGTTTTTAAATCTGGCTTCGAAGATGACCAAATGTTTGGTTACGCACTAAACTCGCGAAATTAAATTACTGATTTTCTTAACGCACACTTTATTAAGCACACACACATATACAATTAAACTACACAAGTATACAACTTATCAACTTAACAACACAACACCATGAGGATAAATATTCACAGTAGTCTATTGACGTTCACGCCGAACCAGTGTACGTTCTTAAACTATCCTAACGCCATCTAGTATCAATTGTGTGAACCACTGGAATTCCGATAATCTTTATTTCTAAGTATATGTGATTGTACAATGTTGAACGCGGCATTTGTGACACGTCATAATTTAAATTATTTAGAATGATTCTACTCCTGTTAGTGGAAGACTAAGCAGCGAAGTGGTCCAAGGAGTGTTAGCAGAAGACTAGCAGCTTAGGAAATTCCAGTGACCTGTTAATGTTTAATCTGACTAAGAAAGAAATCTACAAGAAAAACTCAGCTATAGCAGAATTTACAAATGAAACAAATACAGAAACAATGAAACTAATTTACTAATTTTCTAAAGAGATCTGTCAATTTTTAATGGAATATATCGAACCAACACGAAACACGAAAGCGCGAAAATCGGGCTCTTAATTCGACTGGAATATATCGAGCCGACACGTAAGTCGAAAGGCCGAGAATCGGGCCCTTAATTCGTTTACACAATTTCAGTGATTATTTATTATTCATTCGGCGACCAACATCGGGCACTTCAGTCTTCGTTCTAATTTTAAAAAGTCTTTTGTCCCAAAAAGTGAGTTATCGACTTAACGAGACCGAATTCGCTCATCAAATGAAAATATCCGCCGTATTACAGGAGAGCTTTGTTTACACGTAGCAAGTTGACGTTCAAGTCATGACTTATAATCATCATAGATTTACTCAGTTATTATTGCTATTGTAATTGTATTGTGTTTTTATTTTGGCTACTCAAAGGCCCAATTAATGGATGCTGTAATAGCATGTTGTGGCTGTAATTGGTGCAGCATCTGTTTTCTGTCTTAGTTGTAAGTTAAAATTTATTTATGTTTTGTTGCTGTCACTGTTGGCAAACCTAATAAATAAATAAAATAAATAAATAAATCATCATCATCATTGACCTATGTCTCTCAACTGCTGGATGTAGGCCTCACCCAAAGCTCACCACAGCATGTCATCGTTTTCAACCGCCATTCAACTCCCGCCAGCGAACTTCTTTACATCATCCGTCCATCTGGCGGGGGGTCGTCCCACTCCGTGTCATCCTGTACATACTCTAGAAAATTATAAAAGAAAAATTAGCAGTAATTTGGCTTCTCTGGTGAATATTAGATATTACTCGCCTCCGTGGTCTAGTGGTAACAAACGTTGCCGTGATCTCGGGAGGTCGTGGGTTCGATTCCCATCGGGGGCAAGTTGTACATTGTATAATTTGTCTCGGTCTGGGTGTTTATATGTATAATATGTATATATTTACAAAAAAAAAGTATAATATGTAGTTTATCAACCATCTAGTTTCCGTAACACAAGCCTCGTAGGTTACCACGGAAATTAGATGGCGCTGTGTCTGGAAATATTTATTTATTATTTATTTATTTACTTGGCCATGTAACACGAAATCTCACAAAACGCAATCCTCTGCTAATTTAGGAACAATAATTTATTTATTTATTTAAGAACAATCAGTGGTTGGTTACATTATTACTTGCTTAAAATCTAGGACATTGAATCGACGATAAATGTACCACCTTTAGGTGCCACAACATACACAAAGCTTAAATATTTATGAAAGTGGAATATTTCTAAAAAATAATATAAGAATGTTCTCGTACCGTACCCGCGCACGACACAATCAGCTATTGTGTACAAAAGTGTCTAAAACCATTTTTTTAGCAAGAATGTAATAAGTATTGTGACACAAAATTACAATAAAGTACCCAAATCCATCCGTGAAGTTGAAAACATGAGAGTTTTTAAGTCAAAGCTTCAAAGCTTTCTGTCTGAAAATGCTACTACAGCGTAGCAGACTATCTTTCCGAAACATGAGAGGAACAATTAGCATGCCCCTTACCATTGTAAAATATTTTTGTAATGTTAAACATTAATTATTGTATGTCCAATGGACTCCATAGCGACCATTATAACAACATGTACAAAAACCTATACTAAAAACCGCTATATGATCTATATGATCCACAATAAAATAATTTGATTTTGATTTAAATTAAACGAGTTTGGCACAGGATCAACAGTTACACCACGATTTTTTCACATTGGGATTCGAGCGAGACAGAACGCATAGAACGCGCGCGTAAATGCTTACGGCTTGTGGGTGGGGGTGATTTCCAACTCCCTCACGGGGGTGGTAGATGAGTGGACTGCATATGGTTGGGGGGTTTGATAACGAGCCAGCCAGCCAGCCAGAAGAAGACCAGCTTTTCTGGTGCATAAACTCTTTTTACACAAACATCAAATTTAATTTATAATCATAATTTATAGATAATAAAAATAAGCAGGTGTAACATCACCGAAATACAAAATTGTAGACGTCTGCCGTCGACCAAGGCTGAGGTGCGACTGCTACCCTCCGATGGGTCACAGAACTGGCTTATTATTATTACTGACGCAACTGATTTATGTGCGTCAGTTAAACGTAGTATGCTAGTTTGTACTTAATATATTTCTTACCGTATCTTCCTCTTTTGCTTCTATGCTTACCCGTCGACTTGCTTATAGTAAATTCGGCCGAATGGAAAGCGATTTAAAACGACTTTGTGCGATCATCCTCGCAAGCAAGGTCATGTGGTGAATATAAATCAGTGAATTAAGGCCATCAGCAAACGAACACAAATTCCTCCTTCAATTATTATGTAAAAATATTTTCACGATCGCGGCCTTTTTTTTACAACACAAAAAACTCTTCATAATTGCATATTTTTGATGTGGCAACTGTAAATTTTAAGCTTTTCATTGCTGCATCATCGAATTGATTTGTTTGGGTAAAACACACCAAAATAGTATGCTCACTACTAGCAAGAGCGAGTTTTCCATTGTTCTTCCTTTTGTTTTAGTAGTAAGCTCATAAATAAGCGGATTGTGATTATGCTATTGTAAATGTGATTTAGCCAACTTGACTATAGGAATCATGACAAGTGGCAAGCTCGTCATGTCTCCAGCGTACTAAACTCGAGAAATATCATCGAATCGATTCAATGTATCAATTACATTTTTATTGGCGAATTATTTTAGTTTTTTATTGTGTTTTATAAATTACTGTAAATTAAATGTGTGATACAACTTTATTTTTTTATTAACAATACAATGCCACATCAAATAACGACAGTGCTATTTTAGCATCCTTGTTTATTGTCTGCAGCGGGGCCTTTTTTAAGTTAACCACCGAATGAACCAGAATATTGATGAACCCCTAGCTTAATTGTAACATTCTCCAAAAACGAATACCTATAGGATATTACATAATTTTTTTCGGGTAAATCATCATCAGCCTGTATCTCATCACTCCCAACCAAAACTTGCTTTTGGCTTGCCACTTAACGTGATCTTTTGCCACCCTCATTCAACGCCATATCAGCGACTTTTTTAGATCCATCATTCTACTCTGCAACTTCCCGTAAGTGGTCTTCACTCTAGAACCCGTTTGCCCCATCGTTCGTCGGATCTGCGGCAGACGTGTCCGGCCCGAAGCTTATTCCACTGACGAGCAACCGATACAGTAAATGAATCTGAATATCTGCTGGAAAGTCAAAATCAAAGTCACGTATACGTATCACAGTCATTTATGAAACGTCATTAATTAAATTATTTTGAATGATTCTACTCCTGCTAGCTAGTAGAAATATAAGCAGCAGGAGTACAAAGAGTAAGCTGATAGCAAATGACCAGCAGCTTAGCAGATTCCAGTGACCTGTTAATGTTTAATCTGACTGAGAAAGGTATCTGCTAGGAAAACTCAGCTACGAGTATATCAGATTTACAAAATAAAACATATACAGAACTACACCACAGCGAACAATTAACAACCTTTTAATTTTTTCTATGAGTACCTATGAGATTACAATACCTTGTACAGCTGTACCCCACCAGGCACGTCAAAATTAAGATAGACTTGCCTATGTGCAACCCGAAAACCAACAAAAATGTGGTGAAGTGTGGGATGGGATTTATTGAGTTGGTTGTTATGGGAAGAACGAAGAGGACGGTCGTGCGAATCCCAAAGATATTCAAAGTGTATTTTAACACTCGTTCCGAATCAAGCTCAGAGCGCTTAGAATGAATATGGTACTAACAGTCGTTTCGAATCAAACATCACAATTAGGAAACTCAGAGCGTGATATCAATTCGGAACGGTCTAAAATACATTTTCATTCATAACATGATAGTTTTTTTTTAAATGTATCGAAGATAAATTGCGGATTCCACATCTTTAAGTATAAATAATAACAAACATACATCTCTCGGTTTATTCATCTTAATATGTGTAAAGTTTAATATTATTAACTTGTTTTGTTATTTTAAAATAAGTTGCCGTGTTACAGACATTTTTTTTTACTTCCTACTTAAATATTAATTATTACAGCATAAACGAATTACAATATTAAATAATTTAAAAGAAAACCTAATATTAAATAAATTTGAAAATGGCGCCCGATATAATGACAAAAAACTGACAGCGCTCAAAGCGATTAACCTCGATATCGTGAGCAGTCTAAGCGCGAGGAATAATGTCATTTGTGACGTCAAAACACTTTGGCAAAATAGTTTCTACACGTCTCGGAACACCTTTATTTATTTATTCGAAGTAAGGTACAAATAACAGCTAACAAAAAAAAAACAATTATTGAAATCATAGACAAATAATCCTGTCGGGTTTGCCAGCCTAAAAAAAATGTACACAACATTGAATAATACAAAAAATGGTAATAATATAAAATAAAAGTTAATAGTAAAAAAATATATATAAAAAATGCAATTAGAAGTAAAATCTATAAAAACTAAAAGTAATAACTAATAAGATTATAAAAGTAAACATAATAATAACAAAATGAGATAATAACATGAAACAAAATCACTTTTTCCTTCCTAACCCGTTCCACAATTTATTGTGCATACCTACCGACAAACAATTTAGTGAGGTTAATTTTAAATGAGTGTTTTCTTAATCGTGCTTAGGTTACTATTGTCGTGTCTCGGCACGAGGGGTAAGATAAGATGGAGCTATAGCGCTGTCTACGAAATGAGCAACATACGCCTTCAGCACCATATCTCAAAGACGTCGACGCGGCTACGATCAGATGCTCTGATGGTCCAGGTTTCGGCAGCATACCATATGGAAAATACAAGGCTGCAGACAATAACCAATAACCAAACGTTAAATGTTAATCATTAGCTTAGTTTAAGTGCAAAGTGCAGATTTTTATCAATAAATAACCTAATTAATGTAATCCTCGATAATCCTATCAGATTTTAGATAATGAACATTTTACACCAATTTAAACATTGACCCAATTCATTGATTGCTAAAATCTGCCGTGCTGTTATCCATTTCACAGGCCTCTCTGAGCGTGTTGTGCAAACTATACTACATCGAGTGATCGAGGAACTCCATAACCTTATCCCTTTTTTTCTATTCCGCAAACGAACACGCAAAAGCCAAAATATGCATCCATATACCATAGCCACTATCCCTGCTCGAACTCATAAATTTTGAGACTTTCATATCTGTCACACGCTGATGATGTGGAATGCTCTCGCAGCCAGTGTGTTTCCCCACTCCTATAACTAACAGCCCTATTTTAATACTTAAGCACAAACGTTATATAATGGAATCCGTTAACTATATATACTCGTATATATATATTTGCACGGTCGCTGTCAAGGTCGAGCGCTTATAGAGTTGAGAATTGAATAATAATTTGTAATTATGACGCAAGCTCTGACGTAAATAACGAATTCCACTAATAACGTTGTTTTTGACTAGTCGTAAAGTAATGGAATAGGGCTGCTGAAGTCCTTCGAGTCCTTTTATACTTCGAAAAAGTGTATTAAAGCATCTTGTTAGGCCGGCATAGTAAAGGTTGTTATTTTTATATAAATATCACCATGACAAGATTACAATATTAGTCCTCCTTGAAAGTAAAAATTGGCATTTGACATCATTGCAAATGCCACATACTTTTAATGAGAACAACAAATCGTCACGATCGTAGAACAGTGTCGGATTTAAAAAAATACCCACAATTTTGCATATATATTTATATATAGTTTTATATTGTTTGTGGTCTGTAATTTATAGTGCAAATATTAGAAAGGGTTCCAAAATGAAATCTAGAAGGTTTGCACTTATTATGAGACTTAAAAAGTGACAAAAAAACAGTCGAAATGACAGTTGAATGGCCGCCATGAAAATTTTAAATATAGCAGATCCGTCACTGTTCTACTATCATGACGAAATGTTAGGCGGTGGTAGGTGGACTGATAGTGGTAATTTGCCCAGTCTGCCGGGACAGGGAAGTATCCCGTTCGTGCCGATAAAGTGTATCCAACGTTTCGCGATCAGGCTTGAATTACCGTCATGCCTAGTCAAGCCGGCATAGTGTTAGGGGCTTATGTCAGTAATGAGTGCCTGATTCCAGTTACTAACATTCATGGCCCTCGCGGGTCACTTACCATCAGGTGTGCGAAAGGTCATATAAAAAAATAAAAAAGTGTGTACTAATCAGGATTCAAATACGCAATCGAGTGAAATATGATTACCGTGACAGCCGCCATTTTTTTGATGGATTTCTGCGAATGTGAATAAATCTGTAAAAAAATATATATACATACTCGTATTTCAGTATACCTAAGTTGAAGGCGAAACAAACTATCGCGTTCAGTCGAAAAAAACTTTAAGCACAAACAAAGAACATAAATTATAAGACACAAAAATTGATAATAATACAAATAATTAATTTAATCAACGAGGACAAATATAAGATTGTTACATTATCTTTTACACCACATAACGTCTACTAGCAAAACCTCTAATATATATAGAAAACAGTTAAAAAACATATGTTGCTAATGCATTGCATGGAGCTAAAGTTAACTTTGTTTGTTTTTAAGATTATAATTGTGTGCAACTATAATAGCGCCATCTATGATCGAGTAATAGTCAACAGAGCAATAATTGGAGTCAATGTCAACCTTATGATTAGTGCTTTTAGGACTATAATTATGTATATCTATAATAGCGCCATCTATGATCGAGTAATAGTCAACAGAGCAATAATTGAAATCAATGTCAACCTTATGATTAGTGCTTTTAGGACTATAATTATGTATAATAGCGCCATCTATGATCGAGTAATAGTGAACAGAGCAATAATTGGAATCAATGTCAACCTTATGATTAGTGCTTTTAGGACTATAATTATGTATATCTATAATAGCGCCATCTATGATCGAGTAATAGTGAACAGAGCAATAATTGGAATCAATGTCAACCTTATGATTAGTGCTTTTAGGACTATAATTATGTATAATAGCGCCATCTATGATCGAGTAATAGTCAACAGAGCAATAATTGGAGTCAATGTCAACCTTATGATTAGTGCTTTTAGGACTATAATTATGTATAATAGCGCCATCTATGATCGAGTAATAGTCAACAGAGCAATAATTGGAGTCAATGTCAACCTTATGATTAGTGCTTTTAGGACTATAATTATGTATAATAGCGCCATCTATGATCGAGTAATAGTCAACAGAGCAATAATTGAAATCAATGTCAACCTTATGAGTTCTTATAAGACTATTATTATGTATATCTATAATAGCACCATCTACGATCGAATAGCGGAACTTTTTTCTAATGGCTAGTAAGTAAACTTCTAGAATATTCCGTGTTATTTAATTGAAATTAAATAATGTTAGTTTTTGTCGAAGAAGAACGTGTCTTACACTTCCGTGGAACAACAATAATCAATTTGAAGTGCCCGTCGAACTCTACCATAACCGGCAATGACTGTCATATACTAATTAATTTTGTACGTAGTAAGTAATTTTGGCCTAATTTTGATTCTAATACTGTTTGGCTTCTTATTATAAATTTGACGAAACCATACGACACCAAATAATCTGTTAAATAATGTATTTATTTTAGCGCACATGTTGTAAATTACCGCATAATAATACTCCTTGATAGTGACCGAAGTTAAAGGTCATCGAATAATTTGAATTTCCATAGCAATTTTAGTTTCGGAGACTAGCGGATTAGCGCGTTAGTGTAGCGACATTGTGTTATGGTTTTATGTTTCGATCAAGAATCATCATTTTAGAGAAGTTGCATTTTGAAAGGATTGACGAACGAGATATATAATTCGAGTCTTGGTCTGACCAAGACTCACCTATGACGATCAAATAAATAAAACATTGACGATGCAGTAATACTACGAAACAAAATGGCATGTGTGAAGTTTGATAAATGTCGCTGAAGCGAAAGAATAATAAAGCACAATAAAGATGTGGAATGCTCTTCCAGCCTCTGCGTTTCCACTTTCCTATAACCTGGAGTCCTTCAAGCGAAGTGTGAAAAGGCATCTAATCAAGCCGGCATAGTATTAGGGACTGATTTCGGACATAAGTGTCTGATTCCAGTTGCTAACATTCATTGACCATGCGCGCCACTTACGATCAGGTGAGAGCAAGGTCACATGTCGTGCTAGTATAAAAAAAAAAGATGTATGATCGAGACAAGCGACGGACCTACCACGCAATGAAGCTGGCGCAAAGATATAATTGTACATATGTACAAGTATTTAAAGGTTGTATTTTGCGGAAATTTTGTATGAGACCCTTATTTAGTTCTATGTTTGATCGCAGTTTTATTGTCTCGCCACTCTTGTATATTGACTTTCCTAATGGCATTTATCATTATTACATCACGATATCTTGTTATATTTTCACCGACCCCTACCAGCGACCTTTTATAAGTCATCTGTATACCCGACGTCTCACTCTGCGTCTTCTGATACCCATATGGCCAACTCCAATGCTCGTCGGTTCCACAACACACGTACTCACTGCCATTTGAAAAGCTGTAATTTTTATAGATATAGGTTTGATGAGAATCTGAAGAAATTCTATCCATCAGTGAAATTCGAGTACCAGGCAAAACTTTCTGATTCAATTTGTAGACCAGAAACACTACCGTCCAAAGTTTTGTA
Source organism: Tinea semifulvella (assembly GCA_910589645.1). NCBI lineage: Eukaryota > Metazoa > Arthropoda > Insecta > Lepidoptera > Tineidae > Tinea > Tinea semifulvella. The sequence goes on from OU342604.1 coordinate 8,166,868, forward strand.
TGAGCAAGCTGAAGGTCTTAGTAGAATTTTCAAACATTTTCGCTAAACGAACAGCCTAATCCGTGCTTAACGTACAGTCATCTACAAATTAAATTTATCATTCAAACCTAAGCCCTATCACAGTTGACACAGAGCTTAGTAGCTTTATCCAATCTGTGGCTGGCTGTACATAATTATGTCATAGAGAATTGCAAAACAACTCATGAATAAGACATTTATTATGAGAGGAAATATGACCCCGAAGCATGTTAACCTGCTGAATTAACACTGTACATTGATGTATTATCTATTATGTATTCTGTATATACTGTGTATATATTATGTGACCTGTAGCCAAAGAGTATATTCTAATTGGGAAAATATTATATTGTATTCTTCACGGAAAAAACTTTCGTTCACCCGAACATTAGCGTAGCCAGGTAGATGGTAGGATACTTAAAGCACCATACATACCTATTATAGATACCTATAGCTTCTATATAGGAATAGTATTATATCAGAATTTCGTTTTTCAAGTCCGCAACCAAATAACTGCGCGGGAAAGTTAATAAATATTGTGTGTTTTGTTCGACATATCTTCTCATCGTCCATACCACAGTGTTTGAAGACAAGAGTCTTCAACCAGTGCGTCCTTCCCGTAATGTCGTACGAAGCAGAGACGTGGACACTGACAGTGGGTCTGGTTCACAAATTCAAGGTCGCTCAGCGAGCTATAGAGAGAGCTATGCTTGGTATTTCTCTGATGGATAGAATTCGAAACGTTGAAATTCGTAAGAGAACCAAAGTTACTGACATAGCATTCAAAATTAGCAAGCTGAAGTGGCAATGGGCCGGACACATCTGCCGCAGAACCGACGACCGATGGGGCAAACGGGTTCTGGAGTGGAGACCACGTACGGGACGACGCAGAGTGGGACGACCCCCCGCCAGATGGACGGATGACCTAAGAAGGGTCGCTGGTGGGGGTTGGATGAGGATTGCAAAAGACCAGGGGAGGCCTATATCCAGCAGTGGTAGACACAGGCTGATGATGATGATGATGATGATGTGTGTTTTGTTACTAGTTTACTATACGATAATAATAATAATATTTCCAGACAGGTCTATCTAATCTATCTAATTTCCGTGGTAAGCTACGAGGCTTGTGTTACGGAAACTAGATGGTTGATAAACTACATATTATACTTTTTTTTTTGTAAATATATACATATTATACATATAAACACCCAGACCAAGACAAATTATACAATGTACAACTTGCCCTCGGTGGAAATCGAACCCACGATCTCCCGAGTTCACGGCAACGTTTGTTACCACTAGACCACGGAGGCGGTACATACAGTCGGGCGCGATGGTGGCTCGGTTGTAAGAACGCGTACCTTAAATCCTACAAAGGTCGGTTCAAACCGACCCGATATGTACCAATGAGAAATACACTTTTCTTACGTATATTTATCATAGATTTACAACACCACCGTTCCCGTGGCTCGGAGAGCACGTTAAGCCGTCGGTTCCGGTTCCACTAATACCAACTTTTGAAATCGTTAATAAATTGTCATCATATTCTCGCCAAGCCGTCTGGCCAGCGTGGCGAGTGTAGGCCAAATTCTCCAGTTCTGGAAGGCCCATCTCCAGCAGCGAAGGTCTAGGACGCTTTGTTCTAGGGGCTGTAATAAATGAATGAATGAACATACAGCCAGTTATTCCAATGTATTTTTTGTACTTAAATATTACTTAAGTAAATATTAACATACATACATACATATCTTCACGCCAAATCCCTTGCGGGGTAGGCAGAGACAATTGAGCGCCACTTGACACGATCACGACATACCTCTTTCGCTTCTTCGACATTCAGTAACCTCTTCATACATGCCCTCTTGTTTCGATGGCTTTTTAATTCACCTTCAGCTAATGTTTTATTTATTTGATCATGATAGGCAAGTCTTGATCTGCCAGGGCCTCTTTACCCACAACTTTCGCATTATATATCTGGATCGTCAATCTCTCTTCGCTCATCCTTTCGACATGCCCGAACCATCGGGGCATGCCTTTCTTTATTTTTGTACCTATGCTTTCTTTTATACCTACCCTTTTGCGTATTTCGTTATTACGTATACGGTCCATCAAAGTTACGCCGCATATCTGACGTAAAGACCTCATTTCTACTGCATTAACTCTACTCTCATGCGTATTCTGACATATCCACGTCTCGCTTCCATACATAAGTGTTGGTATTAGCATGGCATTGTGTATGGCGAGTCGAGCTTTATCACTGACATTTCGACTGCCGATCAGTGATCCCAGGGCCCCATTAACACTATTTCCCGCGTTCACTCTTCTTTCAACATCCCTATCATACTTCCCATCCATTAACAGGTTTATTTTTACTTAAGTAATAATTAAGTACAAAAAATACGTTTAAGAAACTGTCTGAAATACATTTCTTTATTTTTTTTTACTTAGGTTGTATAGTTCGCTTGTTGACAACAATGGCAGACATGTTGAATAAATTGAACGAATTGATTGAATAAATGAATGAATGGACATTAAATTTAGTACCACGGACCGTCTACTTTCTATGTGAACCGATATTTGTCAATAAGTTTCCATCTCCTGTAGCCTAAAAGATTAAATACGTACGTATATGCATGTACCAATGAGAAATACACTTTTCTTACGTACATTCATATTTTTTGCAACACCACCGTTCCCGTGCCTCAGAGATCGAGAGAATGGATCGGTTGTAAGAACGCTTTCCTCTACAAAGGTCGGTTCAAACTCCCGGTATATAGCAATGAAAAATAGAACGTACATTTGTCATAGATTTACAACACCACCGTTTCCGTGCCTAATACTTCCACTAATACTAACTTGTGGAATAATTCATTATCATCATCATATTATCTTCCATGGGTATTAAATAAAATGCATTTAATAAGAATCAAAATCACTTTAATTTATCCCAAACATAACACAATATTAATTATTAAATATAACTTACAAAATATGAACGAACGAACGTCTATATACAGCACGGTCGCCGAATGGTTCCCACTTTTACCGACACGCGCTAGCGCCACTTACAACCCGGATGTTGCTTGCATACCAATAATCCAAAAACGTGTCTTCTTGATTCCAATTACCTCCACTAGAACTTCCTTTGCAAAACGTTTTAAAGCTTTTAACTTTCCATTTATATACAACAAACTGCTGCGGTCATTAAAACAGAATTAGTAATCTCAACTGTCTTTAAGGCCAAACGTATGGTTAGGGAGTTTCTCCTTGGCCCTCAATCCCTTAGTAATCCTTATTTTATTTATATATAATATTTACACTAATTTATTTATTCATAATTACCTATTCTATATATCCTTATTATTTATTTACGTTGTATTATCATTTACTACATATTATATACATTATTTAAGTATCTAAGGTAACTTGCCTTAATTTTTACCGCAAAACTGTCATGGCTCCCATTGTCGAGCCTAAAAGGCCTAGTGTGGGACCACCAACATTACCTGTACGCTAATTTCTTTCTTTGGTTCAATAAACTTTTTATTATTATTTTATTATACAAAAATAATACCTTATGTTCGAAACATTGTATATAATAATGAATATTATAGCGTGACGATTAACAATCTAGATATAGGTAATATTAAGTATTGCGTATTATTGTAGTATGTATCATTATCATTACAGCCCCTAGAACACAGTGTCCTAGAACTCCACTGTTAACATCCTTGAAATAGGAATATTTGTCAATAAATTCTAAGCTCTTAAAAAAAAAAAGACATCGACGAGCTTGCCACTTGTCATGATTGACCTATGGTAAAGTTGGCTAAATGTGAATCCGCTTAATAAGCGTGGTTTCTGACCACCCCGAAAGGGAAACGGTCGTGATGATACTTTACTTTCTCTTAAAAATACTTGTAACAAATTTGTACCTAGAGATTATACCCGACTAATCTACCCAAGATGTGTAAGTGAATATTACAGCAGAAACTGCCACATTAGAGTATACATATAATGAAATTCCTAGAGAGATACGAGAGTTACCTATAAAACATTTTACTATTGAGTTAAATATTTTTTTTATTGACAACAGTTTTTAATCAATAAAATAATTTTTAGCATGCATATTTTGAATCCATGGAATGCTTTGAAATTGTCTTCTTTAATTTAAAGGTTAAATATATATATTATATGTATAATAATTTATATATTTTATTTTATATTTGACAGTTAATGGCACTAATTGACCTCTCACCTATTCCCGATCTGATGTTCACTTATAGGACATCCTGTATGTAGTATCCACAGACCCAACTTTATTCAATCTAATTTTAAAAGTAAAATACAATATCTAGACAGACCCTTGACATCGATATCCTGAATTTTAATAACTCGTCGATATTTCACAGCACTGTCTCCGCATCCATCGAAGGTTTAGGTTTACATTCGCACGAATAGCACTCGCCCGGAAATGAGCAATCGCCCGAATATTTTTGAACGGAATATATTCTGTCATGACCATGTTTATAAGTCTGCCAAAGAGTATTTTTTTATTTATCAATATCCATTTTGTAACCAATAACTGCCTCTGTGGTCTAGCGGTTAAGTCCGTGGATTTAGACTCAGAGGTACCGGGTTCGATTCCTGGTCGGGACACAAAAATATTAATTATTATAAGTAAATATATTTAACTAATATTTTATTTATTTGTGATATTTTTCGAGTTTGGTACGCTGGAGACATCGACGAGCTTGCCACTTGTCATGATTGGCCTATAGTAAAGTTGGCTAAATGTGAATCCGCTTATTTATAAGCATGGTTTCTGACCACCCCGAAAGGGAAACGGTCGTGATGATATTTTACCAATATCTATTTTGTCCCCTTCCAAGTAATTCCCCGTGAATAAAATATTTTTTTGATTAAAAATAATACGAATTTAGTCCCCTTTCCATAAATTTTACTACTGAGTAATGTATTTTATGAAATAGCTAGTCAGTGTTATTTGATATTTTATGAATATTATATGAATATAGATATTATATGAGAAATACATATACTCTTACGTACATTTGTTAAAGATTTACACGACCGTTCCCGTGTTTTGGAGAGCTAAGTATAGGCGTTGGTCCCGGTTCCACTAATACCAACTTGTGAAATCGTTAACAAATTGTCATTATAACAGACCCTCGCCAATCCGTCTGGCTAACGTGGCGCATGCAGGTCAAATTCTCCATGGTCTCCCCATCTCCGACAGTTATGTCAAGGACTTAGTATTCTAGATGCTGTAATGATGTGATAAATACATTTTTATGTTACACAGTAATTTAATTTACATGTAAAATTATTCACATTATTCGTGCGAGTTGTTTAGTGCAAGTGGATCCAACCCCATGGATAGTGGCGCAATATTTCTTCCGCAGATTGCATTTTGTATTCCACTTGGGATGCTGCAGGGAACAAGATTATATTCAATATAAATCTGAAAAATTGGATCAATTTTCGTGTAATTGTTGAAGTGTGCTGTGTTTTTATACACAGTCAGGATGTTTCGGATTAAATTTTTGTTTGAACCAATTTTCGTGTAAAAATAACATCAACCGTTTTTTTTATTTTTTGTTAAATAATTGACCTGGATTTAGCAACTGGTCCACTATCCGAATCGCCCGCCTGTGCAGGACATTGTGAGCATCCCAGAGGTGAGAACAGTATTGTTTGCATGACACTTTTTGAGTTTTATTAGGCATAAGACTTAGTAGACCTTAAAGACAATGTAGATATTGAGCGGGAGCGCAGGTCGTTGGCTGTCCGATGTAATGTAGGTTTGCGCGCTGCACCGCCCAGGCACAGACCATATAGCAGGTAAAAGTGAATCTTTTTAGGGCATACTGCCAGTCCTTTTACACGTGCAGCCCTATGGGTGGACTATACTCAGAGAGCGTACAGCGACCTGCGCGTCCAGTATAATAATGCGTTTAGGATCCTGATGGGGCTGCCGAGGTTCTGCAGTGCCTCGGGTATGTTTGCTGATTCGAGGACTGACAGTTTTCAAACAATTATGCGCAAAAGATCTGCGTCTATGCTGTGCCGCATGAGAACCAGTACCAACAGGCTCCTAAACGTATTGGTAGATCGGTGGGACTCTCCGCTGCTGGAGCACTGGATACAGCTGCATACAGTCAAGTAGACAGCCTCCAGTAGCGGATAGTTTAAAATAAATTATTAGTTATACTAAATATAGATTAAGTAAAATTGTTACTAATAATTTATGGATGTAAAGTCCGAAATAAAAGTTTATTATTATTAATTATTATTATAAGTCTGAGTGAGGGCGGGAAAAACATAGAAACGGGCGGCATAAAAACTTGCGTGCACTTCCAACACTGCAAATGTTAAAGAATGATTCACGCTACACTGTGTCGCGACTAAGCCGTGCCCCGGCCGGGACACGTCATTCATATTACACCGGGCTGTTTGGGTGTATTTTATTGTTTTATTTCGTCCGAAATGGTTTTACAAATAATATTTTTGTATTTGTTATCTAAATACTTAGGATGGCTCATGTCGTAAATCACAGGGTACTTGCGTACACATTCTAAAAAAAAAATATGGCCATTTTGCTGTTGAGCTGCTCACCACACTAAGATTTGACGTTGACTGCTCTGCGGGCGCCTGGGCGCATATTTAATTTAAAATAAATAATATTTTCAGACAAATTAAAAAAAAAAAAGATTTTATATTATTTATACATTTTATTCCTCAAAAACAGTGGGTTAAATACTAAAAAAAAAAAAAAAAAAAAAAATTATACTATAGTAAAATAAAAACATATGTTCATGTTACAACGTGTCGGGGCCGGACCGTGCCGGAGCCGGGAAACAATACCCACCAACATATCCGGCCGGGGCACGGCCGAGCCACGGTCAGGCATGAATTACTTCATACAAAAAGTACCATAATGTTTGTGGCACGCCCGGTCGCGACACGGTGTAGCGTGAATCATCCTTAAGCCTGTTCTGTAAGTTTATGTCAAATAGCAGCTGCGTTAAGTAATTCAGTAGTTGACAAAATTGAGAAAAAACAAAACCAATTCTGTACTTTTACGGGCACATTTTACGAGCCAAGAGGGGAACTGGCTACGAACGGACCACATTAGTACTTTAACTACTATATAAATCATTAACCGTATAGTACAGCCTCACACAGCCAAAGAACGGACGTGGTCTAGCTACTTACACCGAGAACATACTTTTACATACTCCAATCTTCACACAATCCAATATTTTCAAATGTCATCACTTTTAATGTCAATTTATTACGATTCTATAAGTTGGTATTTATAGAATCGGGACTGACGGCTTTTCACATAAATTCTTTAAAAAACATATTTAAAAAAAAATAACGTTTTTTGTGGATCACAATCAAATAATTTCAGTTAGGGAGTTCTTCGCGCCATTTTGCGTGGACATGTCAAGTGCAAGTTTTTGTTTTGTAAATTAATTTGCTGTGGATATTATTGGTCAAAAGTGGTGTTGTTTTGTTTAATAATGTGCTACAATGTGAATATTTATGGAAAACGATAAATTGGACTTTAAATATGGGGCACAAGTTGCAGTTTATTTTTTGCGGTTTTCCCGCGCTGTCAACTCCCATATTTTACCCGACGTGTTTGAGCAGTGGATGGTTCCGCGAGTGACTCCAAGAAAAGCATCAAATTCTGCAGCATCTGGAATTTGATGATGACCTCATTAACTCATAAAAAAGAAAGATATACGAGGGGCGTTCAAAATATTCTCGGTATGTGGATAAAAACAAACAAGTACGAAAAGTTTGATATTTTTATTTTTCAATATACTCCCCCCCTATGTTCATACACTTATAAGATCGATCAATTATTTTTTTTAATCCCTCATAAAAATATTTTTTATCTTTGGTGTAAAAATGCTCCTCCACGGCCGTCTTCAACGCTTCATCGTCAGAAAATTTATTTCCACGCAGATCCTTTTTAAGATTGGGAAACAAAAAGAAGTCGCTTGGGGCTAAGTCCGGACTATAGGGTGGATGAGTAACAGTTTCAAACCCACATTCAACAATAGCTGCCTTGGCAATATGAGCAGTATGGACAGGGGCGTTGTCATGCAGAAGCAGAACACCTTTGGTTAACTTTCCTCGCCTCTTTTCTTTGATCGCATCTCTTAATTGACGTATAACGTTAGCGTAGTACTGCCCTGTGATATTTACACCTTTTTCTTTATAATCGATAAGCAAAACTCCTTCACAATCCCAAAATATTGTGGCCATGACCTTGCCAGCTGACGGGATTACCTTGAACTTCTTGGGATGAGCTGAACCCTTAATGTGCCACTGCATGGACTCCTGTTTGCTCTCTGGGTCATAATGATGAACCCAGGTTTCATCTCCAGTAACTATTTTTTGCAGCACCTCATCGGGATTTTCACCACACAGGTCGATAAAATCTGAACAGCAAGCCACACGCATATCCTTTTGAAGAAGCGTCAGCATTCGCGGAACCCATCTTGCACTTACTTTTGACATATTAAGATGGTCATGTATAATGTCATGTACGGTACCAATAGAGAGATTGGTTACTTGAGCTATAGATTTTACCTTCACTCGGCCGTCTTCCAATATAAGTTTTTCCACTTTATCAATATTTTCTTGTGAGGTAGCCACTACAGGCCGGCCAGGTCTAGGGTCATCTTCAATACTCTCCCTTCCACGCTTAAATTCGCTTGACCATTTTTGAATAGTAGATAAAGAAGGAGCAGACTCACGGTAAACACAATCCATTTCCTCTTTTATGGTTTTTTGATTTTTACCCTGTTTTGTCAAGAATTTTATGACGGATCGGTGCTCTAATTTCGTTAAAATTGTTAATTCGCTCATGGTGTTCATGTTTGTTCGGCAATTGCAGAAAAACAAAAGAACATCTCGGTTCCAATTTTACTTTTTTTTAATGTCAATGGATGAATCTTAGCGGCCAGTAACAAATATATATATAAAAGAGGTTGTAACGTATCAATACCGAGAATATTTTGAACGCCCCTCGTATTACGTCAGACTTGGCTGTATGGGCTAGACCCTTTGCCTTCCCTATCATCTCATTCATCATCCATCGGGAGAAGAGAACCAAAAAAAAAAAAAAAATAATTTCAGTTAGTGAGCACTGCCTTCTGGAACAGAAATACTGGGCTCCAGAAGGCAGTGCTCACTAACTGAAATAAAAGAGGCACAATAATGTTGTAGGGTGTATTTCTCACTAGTACTTGCCAGGGTTCGAACGGATCTTTTTAGGATAAAAAAAACGATTTTAAATAATAATAATAAAATTTATTTCACAATAAATTCAATTTTATAATTCTATAATACTGGATTTATTGTATTATTATTAATTAGATTTATATAATACCTCCTTAAAAGTTTAAATCTGTGCCTATGTCAGATTGACAAGCTATCGTTGTTTTTAATTTTTCTCGTGATTGGCGTCTGGTTTGCTATATACAGAATAACGTTTATTGGATCACAATCAAATAATTTCAGTTAGTGAGGACTGCCTTCTGGAACAGAAATTCTGGGCTCCAGAAGGCAGTGTCCCTATTTTTGACACAATAAAACTATACGGTACTTACATAAATTAATACAGTGCATTCCCGTCCTCATTAAACATTGTTTTACTGTAACCAGCCTCTCGGCAACTGTGTGCTGCAGTAGCAACTATTAATTCATATTCGCTCACAGACTGTTGTACGGTAAAGACGTGAGCGCATCCGCGCTCTCATTATTTGTTGCCAATATGGCAAAATGTGCCGCGTGTAATATGTGCGTCAACGAGGTGTTGACGTTCATTAATCACAAGATCGACGTTATGGATGAACAGAGCCTCATGCAGATCTGCTCAACCAGCTACAAGGAGAAAGACCTTAGAACCGCCCAGGATGTGCTATCGGAATTCGCGCGTCCCAGCCGAACTCGTCGCGTGCGTGTAGGATGTAAAACACGAGTCATTCAGGAGATCATCATGTAGGTCGCATTATTGCAAGCCTGCAGAATTCGCTGACCGAGTTGAGAGACAATTCGCGGCGTCGCACAGTGCAAAATGCTGATTCGCCGACTACTGACACGAGTGACAAGGACGGCGCACCGCTCCAGCCGATGTCATCGCCCGAAGCGCCGGCGGCGCCGCTACGACCTACGGCTCCGGTGTTTACGCCAACCCCGCCAGCACGGCCTGCAGCGTCCCGGAGTCAGCCCGGGAACGCTAGAAACAGTTATGCGCAGATTGCGAGGCAGGGTGTCTCGAAGAAGGGACCCCAAAAACCAGCTGACACTAAAAACCTAAAACTTCGCGTCACAACCGGAAATAAAATTGATTCGGAAGGGTTTGTGACTGTGGAAAAGAAAAAAAGGAGGCCCAAACGTAATAATCGGGGAATTGCGCCTCCCGAACAGTGCGCTCTAAAAGCTGCGATACCGACAACCTATGTCTATGTATCGCGGCTGCGCAAGGACATGTCATCCCAAGATGTTCTCGGACACATCCGGGACAGAGGGGAGATCGACTCTGTCGCTGCTATCGACGAGTTACCTTCACATTGGGATGACACCGGATTCAAGGCCTTTAGGATTCGTGTGCGGTCAGAGCACCTCAAAATATTCCTGAAGAAGGAATTCTGGCCGCTCGGTGTTGTGTACCGCAAATACATTCGTGGATTTGCTTCACGCAGCACCAACGATGTTCCTGGGCCCCGCGCAGCACCTACTCCCTCTGCACCACCCTCAGCAGGGACGCCGGCACCGTCCACTGAAGCTTCCAGTACTCCTCAGAAGGTGGTCACAGTACCTGATGGGTACTTCTATGACCACAAGAAGATGAAGATACGGAAGCTTTAGACTAATTAATTTTAATGTTATTTTTATATGTATTTTAGTTGTAAGGTATTTATCTATGGGCCATCTGTTGCCTGAAAATAAACGAATTATTATTATTATTATTATTATTAACACTATTCGTTTGTATAGAAAAAAAAATTAAAGTATCATCACGACCGTTTCCCTTTCGGGGTGGTCAGACACCATGCTTATAAATAAGCGAATTCACATTTAGCCAACTTTACTATAGGCCAATCATGATGTGGCAAGCTCGTCGATGTCTCCAGCGTACCAAACTCGAGAAATATCACAAATAAATTAAATGTATTTATTTACATTAATCAATATTTTTGTGTCCCGACCAGGAATCGAACCCGGTACCTTTAAGTCTAAATCCACGGACTTAACCGCTAGACCACGGATGCAGTTCGATTTTCAAATTTAAATTATACGAAATAGGGTTAAAATTTGCTAGAAGCATATTACCTGAAGCGAGCAAGGTAGAGCAAAGTTCAAAATTGCATGCAATTAACACGCCCAGCGCAACTGAATGAGCCTAAATACATTGTTAGTGTTAAGCTCTCGCTACAATTACGCTGATAATAACGCGTGTTAAGGTGCCTTATAACATGTTTTAAACTAATCTTGATAAAATGCATGTAAAGATAAGATCAAGAATTTAACAAGATTAATAGTCACATACAAAATTACTGCAAGAAAATTGCAAGCGGACCTCTACGTACATGCTATCTCTTTCTTTCAATAACATACGACAAACGAAGCGATTGTTGACAATAAAATAACATAAATGTTATTAAATATTTATTACAAAATCAACCTAATTTATTTAAACATAAGTCATAAATTGCCTCGACAGAAAGTGAGAGTTATCATATAGTTTCAAGTAATAAAGTTTATAAAAAAGACTATTTTCTTCGAGGCCACAAGTAGGTATATTCTCGTTTCGAATTAAATTAACAAATATTGAAATATTGCAAGTTAACGTGGCACCATCTAGTGGTAACATACTTGGTTATTAGAATTGGAGGGTATTTTGGATCGCTCACATTTAACCGATTCAACTATTACAAATATAAGTTAAATATTTTTTTCGAAATAATTACAATGTAACCAAATGTACATATTTGTATCTAAATGTATACTAGTGAATTGTATTTACTTAAAAACATAAATATGTTCCTTCCTAACCCTACTGTGGCATTTTAACACGTCCTCGCGTTGGCCGTAGTTGAAAGGTAGTGTCGGAAATAATAGGACACGATTATTTTGTGCTGTTATTTCTTCCGGCGATTTCAAAACTGTCACCTATAATCTAATTGATTCTTGATTGATGATGTAAAGTAAACACATTTAAATACACTTTACTGTGTTTATTAAAATAATCTTACGAATAATAAATTAATCCACTTGCTAGCACATTTAACATTTAAAAAGATTTTCAAGTTCCAAGATAAAGTTCTATTCAAACGAATACTGTATGATTCTGATAAAGCCGTCTTAGAAACTCGAACCTTAAATATATTAACGGCAGACTGCTTAGGTCCAATTATTTCAGTAAATGGTGCAAAGACTTTGCTGGAATTCCACTCACACCAACTTCAACTGCATAAAGCTGAGTCTTGAACTCGCTCCAGATCATTTCTTCTGTGAGATAGAGGTAAGTTGAATAAGAATAAGTTTTTTTAAGTTCCGAGAAAACACTTAAGATGTCTGTTCCAGTCTGAGGTGGACTTGCATTGAGTTTTCGTACTTTCTTTTTCTTTTAATGGAACGAATCACTGCTTCATGGATAACACCAAGGACTTTGTAATGTCAGCGCAAGTAATAGCTCTTTACTAGAAAACTAACACACCCTACGAATTTGTATCTATCGGTTCCTATGGAAGCGAACAATGAAAAGTTATTGTCCGTACCTTATCCCCACCTTACCAGATTAAATAAAATAAATAAATATTTTCAGACAGGTCACACAGCGCCATCTAGTTTCCGTGGTAAGCTACGAGGCTTGTGTTACGGAAACTAGATGGTTGATAAACTACATATTATACTTTTTTTTTTGTAAATATATACATATTATACATATAAACACCCAGACCGAGACAAATTATACAATGTACAACTTGCCCCCGGTGGGAATCGAACCCACGACCTCCCGAGTTCACGGCAACGTTTGTTACCACTAGACCACGGAGGCGGTCTATTACTCTGGTCCGAAAGGAACATTTGAAAGCAGTTAAGGTTGAATTTCAGCAACGCCGGAGACCAATCGTAGATTCTAGTGCGCCACTTCTGGGCTAGAGGGATGCAGAAATCGCCCAAAATTAATTTAGAACTTTCACCCCGTGTGCTTTTTTATCTTTCCTGAGTCACTTTTTAGTATAGTTTACCATATATCAATTGACAAGTAAATAAACTAACTATATTACAACAAAAACTAAATTTAACCTATAAAAAAAAAATATAGAAAATAAAAATTTTGTACTTACAAAAAAAATAGCTCCTCCAAATCGCTGTCTTGTGGCATGGTGCCCAATACACTAGCAGTATTTCCCCTTTGAATTGATACTTAATTTTTGTGAGAAAAACTGCCAGCTCTTTTGCCACCACGTCAATGATCTTTGGAACAATTTCTTTATAGAAAGCTTTCAGTTCTGATCCCCACGGGACAATCGTTTCTACAGCAAACGTCGAAAATAAGTAACTATTGAAAATCGTTTCATATTTTGGACGCTTGCTGATCTGCGCTTGTTCCGCTGCAATAACAGCTCTAACAGAAGTACCTTGAAGGTGGGAAGGGTAAAATCCCACACCAGGGATTGGCCCAATCTCCTTACTTACCTTAACGAAATCCAAAATTGTATTCTTTTGCAGTTTTCGGCTTGGACAAGTATACGATCGTCTTTAAAACAAATCATTAATAGGTAGAGACTTTCACACAACTACACCGATATGTCTAGAGCAGGTAACATATTTCATTGTTCTACTCGATTTTCTTTTTACTTTTTGCAATGTGGAAGCATTCGAACGTGATATTTTAGTGTCTCGCAATATCCTCGGACATATTTTTCAACGCTGTTTTAAAATGTTAAATACTTTTCCATCTTTTACGATTTCGATTTGGAATTATGGTTTTTTCATTCAATTCTTTTATCCTTAAATCAAAGTGTGGAAAAGCCTCTTGATAGGCAGGAATAGTGGTAGGGACTGAAGTCGCGTACCACACCAAAAAAAAAAAGTTTTATGAATAAGACTGACCACTGTTTCTAAGATAGTTTTACTTGCTTGTAGCAATGTTACCTAAATAAATATGGATTACCTGTTATTAAATAAACTATATTACAACAAAATCTAAATTTAACCTAATAATATTACCTGTTATGGTCCAACCATTATAATAATTATATTTAAATAAATTCTTTTAATTTATATTCTAAATTAATAAAATAATATTTATTTTTAAATTAAGAGCTAATAGAACTAAATGTTATGATATTAAAAATATACTAAAACAAAAAATACTACTTACAAAACCTATTTTAAATACAAATCGATCCGCGCGGCACGGTGGCAATAATGCTGGCCGCATTTCCTCGCTGAATCGCTATGCTCATTCTTTGGACGAGGAAAGAACCAGTCCTCTTGTCCCCATATGTGAATCTGCTTATTTATAAGCGTGGTTTCTGACCACCCCGAAAGGGAAACGGTCGTGATGATACTTTACTTTTTTCACCGCGCCTGAAGAGGTCGCCTGGATGTGAGATGGAGCTAATGTGTCTACACACGTCGCATCCCACACCAGAGACCTAACACGTTTTCACGGCCCAACAGTCATTCCGTCATTCAAGAGACCCTTGCCATCGCTTCGCACAATCCCAGAGATTACCACCAACACACAAAGGATACGGTCGTGATGATACTTTACTTTTTACTGTGAATTCATGCACCAAAATGTCCCACTCCATTGATATATTGTTTGTTCGTTTTTTACCTTTCTGACTCTTTACGTTCACAGCAAAAACGTACAAAACGCCACTGTCACATCGGAAATATCTAGAAATACCGACCATTTATCTACCGCCGTGGATTTTCCCGATTTGACAAGAGAAAACCCGGTACGTGACAAAACAACTTGTACGAAATAGTCTATGAAAATAAAACTCGAAATATTGAGTTGGATTTTTGCGGAAATGTTAAGAGAAATATGAAAGTTAGAGAGTGATAAAATAACGACTTGTTTTGGTAAACAAATAAATAAATTCCTGCGGTAAGTAGAAATCAAAGATCGTAATCACCATATCATCATTCATCATCATTACAGCCCCTAGAAGACAGCGTCCTAGAGCTCCACTGCTGGAGATGGGCCTCCTAGAACATATATCTGGAGAATTTGGCCTACACTCGCCACGCTGGCCAGGCGGCTTGGCGAAGAATATTCACCATAATATAGTAGCTGATATTGCGGTTAAAACAAAAAAGTCACGACCGTATCCCTTCCAGGGGTAGTCAGAAACCACGCTTTTGTAATGAAGCGGATTCAGATTTAGCCAACTTAACTATTTATAAAATTTCGGTTCGCAGTAGACGGTAGGGCTAATTATTTTTTTCAATTCAATCTGTACTAAATTTAATGTTCATTCATTCATTAATACAATCATTTTGTTCAATTTATTCAACATGTCGGCCATTGTTGTCAACTAGCGAACTATATCGTATCGTATGGTAGGTAAACACAATAATTAAAAATTTCGCGCGCAGTTAAATTGTTGCGGGCTCAATTTCAAGAATTTCAAATTCCTTTACGGAAGGTATATCTGTAATATTTATTTATTTATTAAGTAGGCACACAAAACACATTTTAGCATTACAGTTTCTAAAAATAATGGATATAGTGTATAGACATTGCTAAAACTCAAAGCATGTGTACACAATATCAGCCATGTAAAATAACAATCACGTATAAAGTTTTTTTTTTATGTATGGCACTTCAGGTATCCTACCATCCACCTTTAGCCCTGTTATGCTACTTAGTCGCAAACGTTATTAGTTTACGTCACTCTATGATCTAGAATAAAATAAATAAATATAAATATTTGTTTTATACCTACTTACTTATAAAATGTAAACTTAAAAAAAAAAAAGATTTCTTTATTTACGTCAGAGATTGCATCATAATTACAAAATATTACTCAATTCTCAACTCTGTAAGCGCTCGATAGCGGCCGTGCAAATATTAACTTTAATATATATAGTTAATGGATTCCATTATATAACGTTTGCGCTTAAGTAACAGAATAGCGCTACTGGCTACGCTAGTATTTGGGTGAACGAGATTTTTTTCCCAATTAGTTACTATTACTATATTAATTATTCTTGTACAAGCTTGTCAATGTCTGTAGCATACTAGACTCGAGAAATATCACAACTAAATTAAATAATTCATTGTGTCCCGACCAATGAATTAATTACCTATTAATCTATTTAATAGTTGCACCTACCTCACAACACAAATCGTTTCATTGTCCCAAAGGTTGGTTGCTAGAGAATGCCTAGCGGCATTAAGCCCGCCTCTTGTAAATACATAGTGCAATAAAGTTTTAAAATAAAATAAATATCGAACCCGGTACCTCCGCGGACTTAACCGACCATGACCTAGACCACGGAGGCAGTTAATATTATTATATATTTAAAATTATTATTATTTACTTTATTTTATATAATGTTTAAAAACTTGATGATGGTTAGGCTCAGCTGTAAGTATATCAGGATACGCAGCAATTTGTAAAACATTTATTTTTATTTAAAATTATTAATAAGTTGGGCAAATACGCCAACCAAACTTACGGAGAAATCTGAACGAATCAGAAAGGCTGGCAATAACTTTTGCCTACACTCGCTATACAGAGAAGAAATTGGACTGGCATCAGTCTTCTTGGGTCTATCGCTGACATCAGTAAAGGAATATTAATTCTTTTTTTAATATTTTATTTGTAATTATTATTTGAATAAATTATATTTAAAAAGTCATAAGCTAATGTAGTAGCTGTGTTTATAGAGAATTTCTTTGTAACTACAAAAAGATTCCAATTAAAATATACACGAATATGAAAAAGAGATTAAATTAAAATTCTCCCGTCGCGTCTCGTACGGTGGTAACGTGTGTCGACCACAAACGTGACTATCAAACGGTGGGGCTACATCCACGAGCGAAAACAATAGCGATTTTCTTTTACTTTATTGCACAATGTACAAAAGGCGAAGCTTGAAATGAAATGAAATGATTTATTTATCAGAAACATGGTAAATTATTATATGTAATTATATTACATGCTTCGCTATTTCTTGCATACAAATATTTGTTTAGTCACATGAAAACATTTATTAACCAGCATTTGTTCGACTCTTAATTTAAACAGTTTTAGTGGCAGCTCCCTTATAGTAACTGGAAGCTTATTAAATAGCTTTGTTGCCATTGTATAACAATTTCGGCTATATTAAGTACTTTTATGCGCTGGAATAATTATTCTACACGGTTATCGCTTCCATAAGCAAATGCAACTTGGCTGAAACGTCAGGAGAAATATGACTAGCGTAAAAACTCATTAAAATTTGCAATGATGTCAAATGCCAATTTTTACTTTCAAGGAGACTACTAATATTGTAAGCTTGCCATGGTGATATTTATATTAAGTAAGTTTTGTTTTGTGTAGTTTTTGGGAACGGATTAACATTTTTTAAAAGCTTTAGCGTTCTGCTACGCTTGTTACTGTGGTCGAATCTTTCATATAACAACCCCAACATTGAATATGTGTAAATCAGGTATTTTATTAGATACCAAGAGATCCTGTTTTAAATATTCACGATTTTCCCGAAATTATAGGACGACATGATACCGGTGTTTTTATTTGCTTTCCTTTAATATTTTTTGCTTTTGCCGATTCTGGGAAATTATGTCTTTGATTAAAGTATTTTTTTATTTATTAGGGTCGCCAATAGTGCCAGCAAAAATACATACATAGATTTTCACTTACAACTAAGACAGCTGCCTCCGTGATCTAGCGGTTAAGTCCGTGGATTTAGACTTAGAGGTTACCGGGTTCGATTCCTGGTCAGGACACAAAAATATTTATTAATGTCAAGAAAAGTACATTTAAATAATTTATTTGTGATATTTCGCGAGTTTGGTACGCTGGAGACATCGACGAGCTTGCCACTTGTCATGATTGGCCTATAGTAAAGTTGGCTAAATGTTAATTCGCTTATTCATAAGCAACCACGAAAGGGAAACGGTCGTGATGATACTTTACTTTACTTTTAACTAAGACAGAAACTAGATGCTGCACCAATTACAGGCAACCACCACACGCTATTACAGTTCTGTATATGTTTTATTTTGTAAATCTGATATAGCTGAGTTTTCCTTGCAGATTCCTTTCTCAGTCAGATTAAACATTAACAGGTCACTGGAATTTGCTAAGCTGCTGGTCTTCTGCTAACAGCTTACTTATTGGACCACTTTGCTGCTTAGTCTTCTACTAGCAGGAGTAGAATCATTCAAAATAATTAAATTAATGACGTTTCATAAATGCTTGTAATAGGTTTACGTGAATAAAGATATTTTGACTTTGACTTTGACTTTGAGTTTTCATTAATTGGGCCTTTGAGTAGCCAAAATAAAAACACAATACAATTACAATAATAATTTAGTAAATCCAAGTAAAAACTAAATTACAATACAACATGATGCAACCACAATTAAGGAACACAATTCCAAGAATCAAATTTAGTCAAACAGCAGTTCAGTTTACAGTCTCAGCCAGCAGCCCTATTCTGTTACTTAAGCGCAAACGTTATATAATGGAATCCGTTATATATATAATATTTCCAGACAGATCACACAGCGCCATCTAGTTTCCGTGGTAAGCTTGTGTTACGGAAACTAGATGGTTGATAAATTACATATTATACTTTTTTTTTTGTAAATATATACATATTATACATATAAACACCCAGACCGAGACAAATTATACAATGTACAACTTGCCCCCGGTGGGAATCGAACCCACGACCTCCCGAGTTCACGGCAACGTTTGTTACCACTAGACCACGGAGGCGGTCATATATCACGCTATTAAAGTTGATATTTGTACGGCCGCTGTCAAGGTCGAGCGCTTATAGAATTGAATAATATTTTGTAACTGTGACGCAAGCTCTAACGTAAGTAAGGAAATCCACTAATAACGTTTGCGACTAGTAACAGAACAGGTCTACAGAGGATCCGCTGCAGCAGACAATACATTGGCCTTAAAACTTGCAAAGAGTTAGCCACCATTAGTCTGCCTACCACCTATTCCATGCAAAAGTGTTTAACCCGTATGATGCTTGTTATTTGGTTAAACATGTCCAAGGATTTCTTTTTTCTTTTAATCTTTATTTTTGTCACCGTACATTCCCACCGGAATTTGGTCAAGCCTATGATTAAGTACATAATTTTAATCTCCCACCATCCCAAAGGTTAGTTGTCAGAGAATGCCGAACAGGCATTAAACTCGCCTATGTACCTAATTTTAAGTTTTGGTGCAATAAAGAATTTAAAATGAAAAATAAATATTTGGTACGAGTGTTATGTTATATAATTTACCTACTACATATATCTATCGTGCCTGGAAAGTGTTATATTCAAGCAAAGAACAGAACTGGCAGTAGGTACCTTATGATGAAGACGCTTAAAATAACTTATGCGCGGTGGTGGCTCGGTTGTTAGAACGCGTACCTTAAATCCTACAAAGGTCGGTTTAAACCCACCCGGCATTTACCAATGAGAAATACACTTTTCTTGCGTACATTTGTCATAGATTTACAACATCACCGTTTCCGTGCCTCAGAGAGCACGTTAAGCCGTCGGTCCCGGTTCCACTAATACCAACTTGTGGAATCGTTAATAAATTGTCATAAAAAATTGACACCACCGTTTCCGTGCCTCTTGACATCATATCCTAGCCAAGCCATCAGTGTGGTGAGTGTAGGCCAAATTCTCCAGTTCTGGAAGGCCTATCTTCAGCAGTGGAGGTCTAGGACACTGTGTTCTAGGGGCTGTAATGAATGAATGAATGAAGTTAAATGCGGCTGTAAAGGGGCCTCAGCCTTCAGCCCTTCTGAAAATATTGTGCAATAAAAAACAAAATTTGTTACCAAATAAGGCTAGCCCGTGCTGTCTGACTGGGCTGTCAATATTTATTATGTACGAGTATTTACATAAATAAATAATGTATTGCTATTAGATATTGCTAGTTCCACCAGTTAGTAAAAGTAGCTTGCACAGCAGAAGCTGCTGCCTTACTTCCATTAAATTGTTCAATAAACTACCACTGAATATTAGGGAACTACCTACGAAATTATTTAAAATTAGGGTTAAAAATTTACTTGTCCAGAAATGTTTTTACGCGACCAAGGACTACCTGAACTGCGACAAGCTTATATAAGAGCAAAATAGTATTTTTTGTTATTTGGGTTATTTTGTGTTCTTTATTATTATTTTTTGTGTCTTATTTCTTCATTATTATTTTTTGTGTTATATTTATGTTAGATATAAGTTTAGTTTTTAAAATAAAATTTTGTATGCCAGAAATGGCGAAATGTGTCGAGCCAAAACTTACCAACCACCTGTGTTTTCATACCATATTTCATACAAATAAATAAATATTTTCATTTCATTTCATTTCAGATATCGGATTGATATTCTTAAATTAATTTTTCTTGATTACTCTCAAGACGATTCTAAACAATTTACTGTGTAATGGAATTCCTTAGTGTACTCGTAGGCATTTAATGAAGGAGTAGTTTGAGGCAGGTCGTCGGAGCTCGATGGTGGCACGAGGTAATCTACAGTTAACGCTTCCCAATCACGCACACAACACATAGTATACTGAATTACAGTGGACCATTAGAAGTAGATACACCTAACACCTCCGATTGGCGGATGACATAGTCATATTGGCTTGCTCACTGGAGGATCTTAGTGGAATGCTAAACGTCCTAAACGTGGCGTTCCAACGAGTTGGTCCCAGAATGAACTTGGACTGACTCGCACTCGTGGACACTGTGATGAGTCTGGTCTACAAGTTTGAGGTCGCTCAGCGAACTTAAGGGAATTTAAGGACAGGGTCCTAAATGTTGACATTCGTCAGAAAACCATACCGACATAGCCTTCAAAATTAGTGAGTTGATGTGGCAATTGTTAGAATATTTTATATATGTCATCTGTCTTTTATACACTTGTCACTTTATCAACAAATAAAAAGTCAACAATACAACACGAATGGTTTCCTTGCAATAATAAGTATTTCCAGTGTATTTTAACATGGTAGCAGATCAGTAGCGCATTGTATAAAGTGTATGGATTTTAAAACAGGAGTTTTGGAAAGCTACAGTGATGCTGATCATGGTGGATGTACCACAACAGGGCGATCTACAAGTGGCATCTTGTGTTTATATTCTGGGGGTGCAATTTCTTGGGCTAGTAGAAGACAGTCATCTGTCGCCATTTCAACTACTGAAGCTGAAATTGTAGCAGCTAGTGAGACATCAAGAGAAATTGTATGGCTGAATACATTATTCAATGATATCTCTATGTTGAAGGAGATACCTAATTTAAAGATTGATAATGATGCTGCCATAAAACTTTCACAGAATCCTGAAATGCACAGAAGGACAAAGCATATAGCTCTGAGACATTTTTATGTAAGAGAGCTTGTTACTGACAATGTTATTCATGTCAGTCATGTGCCAAGTGAACATCAGTATGCTGACCTGTTGACGAAACCTCTTCATAAACCAAGGATGGTTTCAATAATAAGTCATTTAGGTCTGCAAGTTTAAGAAGACTAAAGATGACATCACAAAACGGGAGGATGTTAGAATATTTTATATATGTCATCTGTCTTTTATACACTTGTCACTTTATCAACAAATAAAAAGTCAACAATACAACACGAATGGTTTCCTTGCAATAATAAGTATTTCCAGTGTATTTTAACAGCAATGAGCTGGACACTGGACACCTCTATTGCAGAACCGATGACCAACGGATTAGACAGGTTCTTGAGTGGAGACCACGTACGGGAAAACACCTCAGATCCCCGCCAGCTAAATATATATAGCCGAAATTGTTATGCAATGGCAACAAATATATTTAATAAGCTTCTAGTTATTATAAGAGAGCCACTAAAACTGTTTCAATTAAAAGTCAAACAAATGCTGGTTAATAAATGTTTTTATTCCACAAAATGATACGAGTACCTAGACACTAAGCTCTACAAAGTCATGCTATAAATAGCGAAACATGTGATATAATGTATGTGATATATGTATGTTTATTTTTGTTGTAGTTATTCTGTTATTGATTATTCCTTAGTAATTCTTGTACTATTGTATTCATTTTTATTTTTAAATTTATTATCATTGTTTTCTTTGCTTACTTTTATTGTATCTGTCAGCGAACTCTTATTATTGGCTTTATCGTATTACTATTTTCTCCTATATATGTATAAATTAGCTGTAAGATTTCCTAAATAAATAAATAAATTAAATATAACAATTTACATCCCTGTACCCATAGATCAAAAATCAACTAGACTCTGAAAACTCCGAAATATAGCACCAAATAATCGTGTGCTGATAAATCTGACAGTACGTTTCAACTGCGGCCAACGTGAGGATGTATTAAAATGCCACAGTTTGCGTTTAAAAACTGCAAAAACAGCTACTACAGGGTTTGGAAGGAATATCTTTATTTATGTAAGTACACCTTTTGTGTTGTGGAAATATTGGTCAAAAAAGTTTTCCTCTCTGTCGAGGCAATTTAGAACTTATGTTTAAACAAATTGGGTTGATATTGTAATAAATATTTAATAGCATTTATGTTATTTTATTTCTGTCCGATCACCTTGTTATCGTATGTTCTTTAGATAAAGAGATGTAAGTCGATGTCCGCTTGCCAGTTTATCGCAGTCAATTTGTATGTGGCTGTTAATCTAGTTGAATCATTGATTGTAGCCTGTACCTATAATGTTTCTGACAAATAAATTATTTATTTTTATTTCATTATTAATAAATAAATTATTTGGGCGGACAATAAAAATGTAAGTTGACCTACTGTACGCCCATATACACTGCGTATTGCGGTCGGCTGGTCTACCTACCTATGAGCTTCATTTAATCTCGCAGCCGTATTAAGTTGTAGGTAACTTCCTACACCGGCGAGCACTTAAAGTGATCCACCCACGCTTTATTGATTTGTTTAAGTTGCCAACTTGGTTCCAGTATTCCTGTGAGACGCTCGTATACCCATTCTGTTTAACGTAAGCTAGAGCTAAATGAAAAGCTAGACTTTTATAATTAATAAATAAATAAAAATAAATATTTCCAGACAGGTCACACAGCGCCATCTAGTTTCCGTGGTAAGCTACGAGGCTTGTGTTACGGAAACTAGATGGTTGATAAACTACATATTATACTTTTTTTTTGTAAATATATACATATTATAAGTACATATAAACACCCAGACCGAGACAAATTATACAATGTACAATTTGCCCACGGTGGGAATCGAACCCACGACCTCTCGAGTTCACGGCAACGTTTGTTACCACTAGACCACGGAGGCGGTCAAACCTTGGCGCTTTTACATCAAATTCAAATTCAAAATTCTTTATTGTATAGATTGCTTATTCTAAATACAGTTGTATGTACATGTC
This sequence comes from Tinea semifulvella, assembly GCA_910589645.1. Taxonomy (NCBI): domain Eukaryota; kingdom Metazoa; phylum Arthropoda; class Insecta; order Lepidoptera; family Tineidae; genus Tinea; species Tinea semifulvella. Next base: position 8,190,549 of record OU342604.1, read on the forward strand.
ATGATGATGCAATCTGCCCATATTATGGGCATACAATATGTTTATGTCAATAGATATTTATTTAAAATATTTATTTGTATATAGTTTATATTTAATATTGTTCTTGTCAATTTATTGGAATACAATGTTAATGTCAAAATTTGCATGCTAAAAATTATTTTATTGAGTAAAAACAGTTGTCAATAAGAATTTTCTTTAACTCAATAGTAAAACGTTTTATGGGTAACTCTCGTATCTCTCTAGGAATTTTATTATATACTCTAATGCACATTATGTGGCAGTTTCTGCTGTAATATTCACTTACACATCTTGGGTAGATTAGTCGGGTATAATATCTAGGTACAAATTTGTTACAAGTATTATATTTTTAAAGAGATTAGAATGTTTATTGACAAATATTCCTATTTCAAGGAATATCTCTCTATACACTCCAACATTATTAAATATTTTTAGGTCTGAGTGTAATTTTGAAAAATATGAGCTTCGCTCGGTAGTAAGAAAGCTTTCCTTTAATCCAAAAGGTCTTAATTCGAACCCTGGCATGTACCGATCAAAAATATACTTTTCTTACTTGCATTTGTTCTAGATTTACAACACCACTGTTCCCGTGCCTCGGACCGCGCGTTGAGCTGCGATCCCTGTTCCACTAATACCAACTTGTAGAATCGTAGCCTAAATTTTCCAAATATACCTATGTTCTTGTACTCCGTGTTCTCGGGGATGTAAATATGATGGTAAAGTAGGTACATACCTCCATAAATAATCAATTACGCACTATTATTATTAGGAACGTTATACACGATGCAGTTAGTTATACCTATATTTTTAACACACACTTTTTCACCTACTAACACCCTATAATCCTACATATTGTGTCTAAAATCTATTATTTTTATGTTTTATTTATTACTAACCATTTTGTTTGTTTATATTTGATTTTAAATTTAAATAAAAAATGTTGTCCAAATTTGTACGGAAACTAACCTCTGAGGTCCAGAAGTATATTATTCTTTCTATACAGAGGTTAGGGTTCCAATAATTTTGTTAATTGCCTGTAATATATTGCAGATCACATCCTGTTAACACTTAAGATACATTGATGTAACTAGTTATAAGGCAATTTTTGTGAAGAAAATAAATTATTATTATTATTTATTAAGTAGGCACACAAAACAAATTTTAGCATTACAGTTTCTAAAAATAATGGATATAGTGTATAGACATTGCTAAAACTCAAAGCATAATATCAGCCATGTATTATAAACAATCACGTATAACGTGTTTTTTTTTTTAGTTACAAGTAAATAAGTGTTACAAATAAAAGAAAGAGAATTAAACTATTTCAAAAAATAACAAAAAAAAGAGACCAAAAGTAAAATCAATGAAGATCAGTTCAAAAAAAAAAAAATAATAATAAAGCAGGTGTTAGATTATATCCTTCAAATTCGACTTCAGTGTCGAAAGTCTTCTGTCAAAAATGTCGATGTTGTGTTTGCTTGTGTTTGCTTATTATTATATTATAGTTATAACGTGCGATTTTAATAAAACGATTATGTTAACATTTTTGTTTTGGGCTAAATTGTATTCACAGTTATTGCACTTTAAAAAAAAACTTTTATTTTATATAGTTTAGATGTGAGAAATGTTTAAAATAACCTCATGACAGCACCTAGTACACATTTTATTTTTCAAATAACTGAATAACACAGTAATGTATGTATAGTAAAGATAATATTTAATAAAACGATCGAAACTACTAGTTACTATTTTTTTAATATTGTATACAGCACAAGCAGTACAATAATATCCCAAAATGGATGATGTTATTTATTATAGAACTTTTTAGTATTTCAATTTTTTTATTTTAAAACTCTTATTCTCTATGTAAAAAATTTACAAATTTGAATACTAGTGTATATTTAAGATTAAACAGCAAATAATGAAAAAAAATCGCGGCGATTAATAAGTATAGTGTAGACAATTCCTTAATTCATGAATAACACATGTTGGTAACGTAGTGGAGCTGTCAAAGCGCAAGCAATCAGCACAATCAGTGCTCATATATGTTCTGTATTCACACACATAATACAATTACTTGTCTTGATGATGTACGACAGAGATCTTTATACTGGTAGTGGAGACAAACCGTTTTTTAACAACTATTTTTTTGTTTTTAACTATAACAGTCTTCGTTTGCAAAATATAGTTCTGTTTAATAAAAAAATATACATTTATTCGAAAAAAATATTTACAACATATAAAATAAAATTAATATTGAGGATAGGGATATACGAGTAAGTCCCGTCCGCGTGGAATGGTGGCAAGAACGCTGGTTGCATTTCCCCGCTGAATTGCAATACTGATTCTCTGGGCGAAGAAAGATCCAGCCCTCTTGTCACCGGAGGAGACGACAAGACGCGGTGTTATGTCTTTTAAAAACTTTTTTGCACTTGGACTCCATGGGCCCAGAGTTTCTACAGCAAACGGCACAAATATATAATCTTTTAATATACATTACATACTTGCGCCGCTTGCTGGACTCCGCATTTTCCATAAAAAAATGTACATAATCTATTACCATCGGGAAAATTCGGATCTCAATCGGAATACGATGGCACCCAAAGTGTCAATCAATTATTGTATTAAATTAGTGACATCATCATATACATTAATATGGAACTGGAGTCCGTCAAACGAAGTGTGAAAAAGCATCTTTATAGGCCGGCATAGTGTTGGCGTCAGTTGCTCCCATTCTTGGACCTCGCGTACCGCTTACCATCAGGTGGGTGCGGTGTCACATGTCGTGCTCAGTATTAAAAAAAAATCATGACATATTCGCGCTATCTGCAGATTCATATAACAGAGACATATTTGATGACCTCAAGACTTTAGATCTGATACACTAAGGGCTATTGTTAAATGCATTGAAATTTTTTTTTTTTTTACCCTTTCAATTTTTTTTTTCTTTTTTTAATCGCTTATAAATGTTGATTGCATAAAAAAATGTGGATAATGTGGTTGGATATACTGTTGCTTACCTTAACTGGTTAATATTTAGTTAGTAATCTTTACTGTATGCCTGTTTTTTACCCTAATTAAATTTTAATATATATATATATATATAAAACCATTTTTGTAAATTACGAGTAAATAGAGCACCTTTTTAGAGTGCGTTTTGTATTGAAGGCCTATATTATACATCGATGTTTAGAAGCGTTGAATCTGCCAGGGAAACCTTGTGTAGGATCAAAAAGTTCATTTTTTATTAGTACCGACAAAATAATAAAGACAGTGTGAGGATCAGTCAGTTCCACTCTCCAACAGTCCACAAAATGAGGGTCGCCGGTTTCCTACAAAAAAGCATTATTCATTCTGTTTATGAGAGACAGAATATAAAAAGTTGTCAGCGATGAGATTTATTTATATACCGCGTACATGTCATCCTAATTCACTCGCCATGAATTGAAAAAAAAAAAAAAAAAATTAAAATCATTTCAAAAATTTTTCAGGTATTTTTTATCATCAAAGGATAATATAAATAAAATGAAATTGTCAAAAAAGTAATATTTTTTTTAGGCTTCAGGTGGCATAAGAAACTCAATTAGTTTAAAAAGTTGCCGATCCTAAGCGGACAACAAGGCGTTAGGAGGATCCTGGGCAGCGGGGTCCCAGCTCTAGAGTCCTACTGGATCCACCACCACTCCAGTCCACACCAAAACAAGATACCATGTAGTAGTTGGTGAAACCGCAGCGGTGGTGCACAAATGAAAATAAATCTACAGCACGTGGTCATGAAGTGACCCGTACTATTTTTAATTCAAAAGCTTAAGGGGAGACAATATCCAGTAACAGTTACCGTAGCATCTCAGTTTATCTTGGAAAATATATTGTATGTACATAAAAATATCCATAAATTCCCTAAGAATAAAGATTTACATTCGTTGAATACACGAAGTAAAAATAAGCTATATGTACCAGGCTATAGACTACAAAAAACTAGGCGTTCATTTATGGGACAATGTGTACCAATCTATAATAAAATTCCTGAAGAAATATTAACAAAGCCAGCACACATCTTTAAAACTTACATTTAAAAAATCTTAATACAAAAGTCATTATACAGTTGATGAATATCATCAGGACAAAAAGGCTTGTTCATTTTAGTTGTTTTACTATAATTTTATATACAAGTATATATATTTTATTTTGACATTTATATTTATATATATTTTTTTTTAGCTTATAAGTTTAGTATGTAGTATGACAACGCCCGTATACAGCTGCAAAATACATTTATGACATTATATATACATTCAGAATGTATATAAAGTTGTTTGGTGGATTGATGTGTCTGTTTTGTCTTAATTTATATTGTTAAAATAAATAATTGTTATTGTATTGACGTGTAAAAGTGCCTAAAGTACTTACTGAATAAATTAATACTTAACATGAATTTATATATACTAGTATAATTTATTTATTTATTTATATAATATAATTGTGTTTAATATGCAGTTAAATTAAAGTTGTGTTAAAATAAATAAATTAAGCTGTTTATTATGTTCTTTGGGGCTGGCTGTCAAAATCTACACTGACAGGTGAAGTCTTAAATAAGTGCAAGGATGTCGATTGCAGCCATCATTATTTATTCCATCTATGTTCTCATCTGATACAATCGGTACAAAGGGTTATGTGTTTATCAGCTTATTTATGTATGTATGTACGAGTATGTATGTATGTTTGTTCCTTTGTTTCACACTGGAGACCAAACGCTTTAGCTGATTTTGATGATTCTCTCTAACGTCAATCTATTCGTCTTCATTTCTCTTCACGCGTGAGTTACTGAATTTTATATCGTTAAGGCTAAAACCAATAAAATTTCATTACAGCCCCTAGAACAAAGCGTCCTAGACCTGGCCTAAATAGGCTCACTGACAAATGGTTACAAAACTAAACAATTATAAAAAAAAAATATTTTTTCAAAACATTTCTCACGCATCCAAATTTATTATATTTTTCCGTAAGCATTCCTCATGGATGTACTGTTTGGACCTTTAAAAACTCGTTACTGGGGGATTTTCGACGACAATGGATTACAAATTCATAAAAAGGGCCTGATGTGGACAGGCAAGGAACACGATTTAATTTTCCTGTGTTTATACAAAACAAATCCTAAAAGATTACAATATTTAAGAAAAATAAGTTTAGGTATTTACGGAATTTGAAACATTATGACTGTCATCAGAGAGTGTCAAAGAGGTGACAAAATGTAAACTAATGAACAATATATATATATATATAGTACTAGCGCGCAAAACGGCCGCTAGTTTATAAGTAATTAATGTTCATAATATATATTACCTATATTATTACTACATAACAACAAAACAATCTTAGGATTAGAATATTAATCGTATTAGAGGATTGGAACAAAAGGAAAACAAGTAGTGTCTAATAGAATTTATCGCAGTTCGACGTAAATTATTGGTAACACCCTGTTCTCTTAAGCTCACCCTGATTTATGAGAGGGGTGAAATACTTTTCACTATCAGAGAAAAGAAGACAAACGTGATTGTTGAATAAACGTAGAAAACCAATCGTTTGTGTGTATGTATATATAAGTATAAAGCATTGTGTTACTTGTAAATAGGCGGTGGTGACACGGTTGTAAGGTAGTTTACCTTAAAATGCTATATTAAAAAAAAATATATATCCAACAAAGTTAAAAATTAAAAGAGCAGGCATCGATTTTATTAAGACAGAAAACATAAATTGAAAATTATTCTAAAAAACTACATTAACCTCCTCCGTGGTCTAGTGGTAACAAACGTTGCCGTGAACTCGGGAGGTCGTGGGTTCGATTCCCACCGGGGGCAAGTTGTACATTGTATAATTTGTCTCGGTCTGGGTGTTTATATGTATAATATGTATATATTTACAAAAAAAAAAAGTATAATATGTAGTTTATCAACCATCTAGCTAGCTTACCACGGAAATTAGATGGCGCTTTGTGACCTGTCTGGAAATATTATTATTATTATTATAAAAATAAAACTAAGATTCAAACTATATATAAAAATATTCACCCATGACTTGATCATGTAGCAGTGTGCCAAGAACACTCGCAGCATTCTCCCTCTGCACAGCGATGCTGATTTGTTGCGCGAAAAAACTGCCAGCCCTCTTGTCACATACATCACTCTTGTCGTCCTTTATTTAAAAAATATATGATACTCACCTTACCATGTGTATACATCTTTGAGGCATGTAAATTTGTTAAGTCAAATATTGAGCCGTATCAACAAAGTAATAATAATGGCAAACGTTCCATCACACACACATCCTTAGTAATGCCTATACCTAAATTAAAAATCTTTAGACGAAACGCCTCCTATATGAGCGCTAAAATATATAATTGTTTGCCAAAGGTATGGACAGAGATGCCTTATAAAAGATTCTGTACAGTACTGCATGCGTGGCTAGTTCAGGAATGTTTCTATACTTTGGAGGAATACTATGTGTATTTTAAGCAACACAAAGGTTTTTGTGAAGTCAAGTTACTAAAGAAGCAACGCTGAGTTTTTTAGTAACTTTACTTCTATAACAGTTGTTGTAAATTTTTGCATGCTTATGGCGAAATATGTGACCTATTTAATATTAATAAGACCTAATATTGTTTTTTACCATGTTTCCTGCAAATAAATATTTCATTTCATTTCATCACAACTTCTTAGCGCTTGGCCCCCACGGTCCCATTGTCTCAAGACCAAAAGGCACAAAAACGTAGTCATTAGCAACAGACTCGTATTTGCGACATTTGGTCTTTTCAGCCGAGTCAGCAGCCGCCCCAGCCCTGACAGATGTGCCCTGGACGTGAGACCGAGCTAGGGTGTCGACACAAGTAGCGCCCACGCCAATGCTCGACCCATGAATCACGGCACCAAAGTCAATCAATCCATCGGGTCTTTTACCATTGATTACATTTACATATAAATAAATCTTACATTTAATATAATATAATTAATACTAAAACTTTAATAATAATTAATACTTGTAGTGGTAGACCGGTCCAACACGCTAGAACTCACCGGTGCATTGAATCTGGAAACTGTAGAGAGCTTCACTTACCTGGGTTCTAGCATCAGCAACACTGGATCGTGCGAGGCTGAAATTCGACGACGCATCGAAATGGCCAAGAACGCCATGTCTCAGCTAAACAAAATATGGACGGACTGGACGATCTCCATAAAAACGAAATCCAGGCTAGTTAGATCACTGGTTTTCTCCATATTCCTATATGGCGCTGAGACATGGACTATAAAATGCGCTGACCGAAAGCGTATCGATGCTTTTGAGATGTGGTGTTGGAGAAAAATGCTGAGGATCTCGTGGACCGAGCATCGTACTAACGTATCGATTTTAAACCAACTAGCTATATCGACTAGGCTATCCACCATATGCCTTCGTCGGATACTTCAGTACTTCGGACACATTGCCAGAAAAGGAGGGGATAACCTGGAGAAACTTTTTGTTACTGGCAAGGTGGAAGGAAAGAGACCGAGAGGCCGTAGTCCGATACGCTGGTCCGACCAAATCCGCTCCACCACCAATCAACCGTCCATGATGCTGTGCATGCAGCCGAAGACAGGAACGGGTGGCGTGCTATCACCAATTCATTCGCACGACCCTCATCAATGAGGAAACACGACGCAAGGAGAAGGAATATAATATGTATATAATATAATAATAGTATAATGCATGGCATGATAAATTAAATTATTGAATAATAAAACAAAAATAATATTGAGGCATAAAATTTATACTCTTAAATAATAAAATGTAACCAAGGAAGAAACTGATCCTCAGCTTAACCCAGAGAATTCTAGTCTGGGGATCAGAGTTCCTCCAAATAATTATGTAAACAATTTTTGGGAACAAATAAACGTTTTTGTATATTTTTTTTTTGTATTTTTTTACGTCACAAGTAAAACTTCTAACTTTTACTTGTATAGATGACGGCTTGAGCAATGCATGGAGCTAATGTCAACCTTATGGCTAGCATTGTTATGATTATTATTGTGTGGAAATATAATAGCGCCATCTATGATCGACTAGGTGAACTTTTTCGTTAATTCAATCAATTAAGCAATAAATGGAGCGAATCTCAACCTTACGATTAGTGTTTTTAAAACTATAAATATGTGCATCTTTAACAGTGCCATCTATGATCAAAAGCAATATGAAATGAAATATTTATTTAGTAGATAAAAACGTAACATATATGACATTTGTTGGCCCTCACACCAGTGTTTTGTTCTGCAGGGGCCCTAAAGGTAATTCCAGATAGTTTCTACCACTAGACAAAGTAAAGATAATTAAAAATCTATACAATAAATACAGGTGTAGGATATGTTTAAATAAGTGTTAATGATAAATAGTGAAAATAAGTGTAAGTAAATAATAAATACTAATATCATTACATATATAAAGATAAAGTAAGATATATAATTAAATGTAAATTATAAATACTTGAATGCCGTGGAGTCTTAAAATTTTATTTGGTGGCCAGTAACATCCTTTCGGTTTTAATAAATGTTCTTCAATGATAACTTTAGCCTTTGGAGCAGTAGCAATTGCGAGATCCGTATTATAAACTTCCAGTAATTTATTGTAAAAGAATGGAAACGGAATATTCATCAAAATTAGATGCAGGAATTTTTCGTAAACCTATGATGGAGAAAAAAGCTAGGATCCAATAAACATTATAAAAAACTACCAGAATATTATATTTTTATGTACTTATAAAAAGACAAGAGATAAGCGGGCTGGGCTGGCTCTTTCATCGCCCAAAGAATCAGTATTTGCAATTCAGCGGGAAAATACAGCCAGCGTTCTCGCAACCATGTCACGCAGTCGGGATTTATATCTCTATCCGTAGTATTAATATTATTCGATTTTACGGGACACAATAATATTTATTAATTTAAATAACATAGAAATTAAGTACATAGAAATGATATTTAATTTATTTCTCGAGTTTGGTACGCTAGAGACATCGACGAGCTTGCCATTTGTCATGATTGGCCTGTAGTAAAATTGACTAAATGTGAATCCGATTCTTCATAAGAGTGGTTTTTAACCACACCGAAAGGGAAACGGTCGTGATGATACTTGAAGAAATTATTATTTTATTTTTATATATGTACGTATTCAATGGGCTTTTCGATAAACCATATGTGATCACTGGACTGAGGTCCGTGGAAAAATGTCCGATCTTCTTTCTTAACTTTTCTTCACAAAGGAGGGTAGGGAAATCTTTTGTACGCTGTCCTTACCGCCTTTAGATGGTAATGATAAAAGAATAAATTAAGAGTTACTCTTATTAAAGATCTTAATTTATTCTTAACTGCAACATTCTCTTTACAATTGTACGTGTTTAAAGCGGATTTTCTCCCGAGTAAGGTTATTCGAATTGTTTATATAGGGTGATTGATGTGTGCATGATATTACAAATTACAAAAAAAAAAATGCTGAAATGAGTCTCGAGGTCGTTTATAACATAACATAACAGACCTGAACGAACTTTAAACTGTTTACCACCTATAAAACTTCAGACAAGAAATTAGCAATCATTTATTTGGTTCAGAAAGACTATGATCTTCAAACATTGTGGTATGGACGATGAGAGGGTGTGCCAAAGTTTCCCGAATGCTAAATCCTAGCTAAATGGTCTGTCCAAGGTAGACGTATTCCTGCACAACTTTAAAAGTGGAATTCCACACGCAGATTTGCCTCGGCTTGACATGGTCATTAAACATGACTTAAGTCTTGTCCAAGTTTATTACGAGACCACTGCTGGAAAGTCACGTTTAATCCGTTCAAAATTCTGCTAATATCATTCAGCGACTATGACTATGACTATGTCATCCGCGATTCGGAGGTGTGAGATGTATTCTGCATTGACATTTATGCCGCAGTAATTCCAGCCGAGCATTTTAAAAACATCTTCCAACGCGTTCGTAAACTTCTGCGGGGATATGACATCCTCCTGTCGCACGCCTTTGTGCAGTAGGATAGGTTTAATATGCTGACACTGTAGCCATAGTCACAGAGCTGTAGATACATCTCAGACAGACCGACATATAACAACATTAATTCCTAATTAGATTCCTGCGATAGCAAATTGATAGCCACTTTAATTTTGTTTGATACTCAGAGATATCGTCGTTGCGAAGGCCGAAGATGATCCTAATACAGGAGTTTAGTAACCGTTCCATCTTATTAAGATCAACTATAAACCCCATCCCACTTTTCTAGCAGATATTCAGATTTCTTCACTGTGTCTGCAACCCGCTAGTGGAACAAGCTACCGCTGGCCATCTGTCAATGTTTTTAAACAATTAGTCTAACTTATTTCTTGATAAGCAGGAGCACACTGCAGCCAGTACACATTGAATATTTGGCAAGCAATATGTTTATGTATTTAGAGATTGAGTCCTTGCGTCCTATAAGGATCTATAAGTGTTCTCTAATAAAAGATAACTAAACTTTATATAATGTTTATTTAAGTTACAAACACACACGTTATTATTGAGGGCAAACCTACGTAGCGTATTTGCTACCGCGAGTAATACCTGATCTCGACGGTATCTCAGAAACGACTGGTGTGCTTGACCGGGCTCGTGACTGTCCGTCCAACTAGGTGACCTGATTCATCATTGCATCAGCCGATGATTTCGGCCAATCAAAATCGTTATTACCATATTTGGTGACGTAGACTCTGGTGACCTAGTTGGAGTACATTTGCCGAGATATTGTTATTTATTTAATGACTATGCAAATGCACCCTGATGTCGCTACATGTATATTTATTTATATGTATATAAATATAAACATCGCGTAATATTCATTCAGCCAACCTTGACTTGATGACGACACTCGCCAATCCATCTGGCAAGCGTGGCGAGTGTTAACCCAATTCTCCATATATGTTCTGGATGACCCATCGCCAACAATGGAGGTCTAGGATGCTGTGTGTTCTAGGGGTTGTGAATGATGTAGGTAGTTAAAGTAATAAATAAAACAAATTGTAACAGATAATAATAAATACCTATATAATTCAATTACAGTACAGCCACTGTAAAAAGGTCGCTATAAGAATAAAAGTTGGGCGCGTACGAATTGATATTTCTATAGTACCTACGCCTGAACAAATAGTGTAAATCAGCAAACAATAACACCAGGTTTGGATGCCCAGTTAAAACGACGGAACTGCTATTCTCTATAGTTAACGATAAAGTGGTTAGCGATCACTAAAGTTTAAACATTCGTATTAATTGATAATAATATTGGTATAAGTTATTTATTCTATACTTAAGCTGTTAAAAAGTTTATTTATATACCGTTTTCTAGATGTAATACCGGTCGTGAAAGTACTCGTATAATAGTATTTTAAGTAGTTATATTTTTTTATTAAATTAGGGAGAAATCTCTGGCGAATGGTGATGAGCCTAGTAAAGTACTAAATGTTAACCATCGTTATGAAAATAATTAGCTTAATTTTAAAACCAATAGTGATGGAAGCAGAAAAATAGTCGCAAATACTACTATAATATGTTTCTTGCACACGCGGACAAAACAATGACCTACCCCTATTCCAAACCATTTTTGGTGGGCTTCTCAATATTATTATGATAATTAACCTCATAAGAACTTGTTTGTTATCTCCGATTGACCGTATGGCTACGGTACAAAGTGTAAGCGATAAAGAAATCTACGTTACAATTCCGGAACACAATGGTTTCTACCTGCATAAAGAAATAGCACTGAGCCGTCCGTCGTTCAGAAGAAACACAAGCTTAGCTGTGAGTCAAAAAACAGTTGTACTTCGCTGTGGTAAACTATTATCGTTCTTATTAAATTATAAAAACTATGATGGTTATTATTAAATAACAACAATTGCATTAAAATAATATTTATAATTGACAGACGAAAAAGAAGAGAAGATATATTTTTTTAGTTTAGTATAATTTCCTCCGCGGTTAAATCCGTGGATTTGTACCGGTTTCGATTCCTTGTCGGCACATAATAATATTTATTAATTTAAATAAATATTTAATACATAATTATTTTATTTGTGATATTTCACGAGTTTGGTACGTTAGAGACATCGACGAGCTTGCCACTTGTCATGATTGGTCTTTAGTAAAGTTGGCTAAATGTGAATCCGCTTCTTTATAAGCATGGTTTCTGACCACCCCGAAAGGGAAACGGTCGTGATAATACTATATGTATATACATATAAAATAAAAGTACTTATATGACGTAAGTAAGACAAAAGTTCTTAATTCTCAGTCATAAACTATTTAGCAAGTTATCGTTAGTTTTACAGAATCGCAGCACCGGAAGCGATTATGCAAAATTCCCAACAATTGCGAAATGGAAAACAAAAAAAGAGCAATCCATTCCTGCTTATTGCTTGTCTGGATTCCCGTTTACTTAACAGGATTTCCTTTTTGCGGCATCTTCCTGGTTTGCAGTCTTTAGGGAATTTTGTTTAGAAATTTTCCTTCCTTTTACTTTGCAATAATGGCAAAATAAAGGATTCTCGAGAGCATTCTGTCAATTCCTTTTGACAAAAATGCAAAGACGTACAAATTGTAATCGCCAAGTTTTGCTAAACTGTAGCCGTATTCTCGTGTTTTAGACGCAAACGTTAGAACTAGTGTTTGAAACAAGAAGGATGACAACCGTGACGATAAAGATTGATGATGAAACTCTAGAACAAGTAAATGAAATTATATATCTGGGCAGTGATTTCACTGCGGATGGGAAGTACGATAGGGACGTTGAAAGAAGAGTGAACGCGGGAAATAGTGTTAACGGTGCCATGGGGTCACTGATCGGCAGTCGGAATGTCAGTGACAAAGCTTGGCTCGCCATACACAATTCCATGTTGGTACCAACACTGATGTATGGAAGCGAGACGTGGATACGTCAGAATACGCATGAGAGTAGGGTTAATGCAGTAGAAATGCGGTCGTTGCGGCGGATATGTGGCGTCACTTTGGCGGACCGCATACGTAACGTCGAAATACGGAAAAGGGTTGGTATGAAGGAAAGCATAGGGACAAAAACAGGGAAAGGCATGCTACGATGGTTCAGGCATGTTGAAAGGATGAGCGATGAAAGATTGACGAACCAGATATTTAATGCGAAAGTTGTGGGTGAAAGAGGCCCTGGCAGACCGAGACTCACATATCACGTTCATATAAATAAAACACTGACTGAAGGTGCATTAAAAAGTCTTCGTAACCAAAGGGCATGTATGAAGAGGTTAATGAATGTCGACAAAGCGAAAGAGGTATGTCGTGATCGTGTCAAATGGCGCTCAATTGTCTCTGCCTACCCCGCAAGGGATCTTGCGTGAAGATATGTATGTGTTTATGTCCTTTATGAAAGCTGTCAAATGAAAAACGACATTAAAGTTGATGTTTATACACTGCTCGTTCCGAATCAAGCTCAGAGCGCTTAGAATGAATATGATACTAACAGTCGTTCTGAATCAAATATCACGATTTGGATGCTCCGAGCGTGATATAAATTCGGAACGGTCTAAATCACATTTTTATTCATAACATGAGAGTTTTTTTTTAAATGTATGAAAAAATAATTGCCGATTTCACATCTTTGAGTATGAATACTAACAAACATACATCTTTCAGTTTATTCATCTTTATGTGTGTTAAGTTTAATATTATTAACTTATTTTGGTCTTTTAAAATAACTTGCCGTGTTACAGACATATTTTTTTCACTTCCTACTTAAATATTAATTATAGATTTGTTTTAGAAGTAATATACAAATAGTATAAACGAATTACAATATTAAATTATTCAAATTAAATAAACTTTAAAATGGCGCGCGACATTATGACAAACAACTGACAGCGCTCAGAGCGATCTACCTCGATATCGTGAGCAGTCTGGGCGCGAGGAATAATGTCATTTGTCACATAGCTTTGTTTATACACGTCTCGGAGCACTTTTAAGCGTGGTTAGGTTACTATTATCGTGTCTCGGAAAAAAGGGACAGACACTATCAATGTCAACAGCTATTATAGTTAAGGTTCTAGCTCTTGTGGAGCCTGCTGGAGTTATCCGAGATGATGGCAAGAGACCTGATGGCATGACGTTGGTCCCCTGGGAACGAGGACGTGCTCTGGTGTGGGACGCCACGAGACAAAAAAGCGGGAGCTGCGGCGGAAAATGCGGAGTCCGGCAAGCGGCGCAAGTATGTAAGTATATTAAAAGATTAAATATTTGTGCTGAAGAAACTCTGGGCCCATAGAGTACAAGCGCAAAAAAGTTTTTAAAAGACATAACATCGCGTCCTGTTGTGACAAGAAAGCTGGCTGTTTCTTCGCCCAAAGCAACAACAGCCAGAGTTCTTGCCTCCATTCTACGCGGACGGCACTTATATCCCTATCCGTAGTATTAATATAAATTTTATTGTATATTTTGTAAAAATTTTTTCGAATTATAGTTGACATTCGTATTATCATTAGTGTTGCCAAATCTTGGTCTTGATCTTGCAGCGCAATACCAAGACTCCAGGTCCTAATCATCCCTCAGACTATCAACTAACAAATGTCTGAGATATTTTAACTTGAGACCATCTTCAGCTGTACAGAGGAATATTTAAAGTTAAATGTGAATATGCTTCTTTAAAAGCATTTGATTACCGCACAAGGGATACGGTCGTGATACATTTATATTTGTAATTATTGACAAAAACCAACCTGCCCTCGTGAGATAAACACGAGTACTAATGTGAACCAAGGAGGGGCAAGAGGACGTACTGCCGTATATTACAATCACGGCCCTGTGGGTTCATCAATTTTCAAACTGGCATAGAGAAAACCTTCGGATCGACGTCAGCGATTATTTTTTAGAATTAAATAAACTATATTACAACAAAAACTAAATTTAACCTAAAAAAAAAATATTGGAAAAAAATATATTAAATACTTCAAAAAAAAAATTGCTCCTTCAAATCGCTGTCATGGTGCCCAATACACTAGCAGCATTTCCCCTTTGAATGAATGGCCTGACTAGACGTATGTTCTATCGGGTTGATAACCGCCTCTGTGGTCTAGTGGTAACAAACGTTGCCGTGAACTCGGGAGGTCATGGGTTCGATTCCCACCGGGAGCAAGTTGTACATTGTATAATTTGTCTCGGTCTGGATGTTTATATGTACAATATGTACATATTTACAAAAAAAAAAAGTTAATAAGTAGTTAATCAACCATCTAGTTTCCGTAACACAAGCCTCGTAGCTTACCACGGAAACTAGATGTCGCTGTGTGACCTGTCTGGAAATATTTATTAAATAAAAAATAAAAATAAAATACGGACACTTTAAGCATTTCCAAAACATCGCACCGTCTCGCTCACGGCCCCCTAACGGGAGACTACTTCCACGAGAAGTGCTCCTGGAGGAGAGCTAAAGTTGTCGGACCTAAGCCCCCTAGGTTGGCACTGTTACTCTAGTAACGGCGCCCTGCACCAAGATGTATTGAGTTGCCAGCGGGTGGTTGCTCGCTGAGATCCTACCGGGAAATCGAGGGAATATCCCCATCCCCAACCCAGGCTCATTTATCACCCGGGCCTGGACGACCCTGATTGTTGTTGCCAGTATAAAAAAAAACTATCAACTTTTATTGTAAATAATAATAATGATATGTCAATTAAACATATTGCTATAAAAGGGCAGTGTCATCTTATATTCTAATAACATTAATGTTAATTAATATTCGTGGCTATAAAATGGCTGAGTCACCTTACAATCTAAATAAAATTAGAATGTAATAAACATAAAATATAATATTTAATAACAACGCTGACCTAAAATTTTACCTACAATAAGCCTATAGTAGCACAAAGAATTAAATAGGGCCAAGCATCATTAACATTTTCTGTGGCAAAACATTACTCTACGCTTTTCCTTGTTCCAATAAAAGATGTTGCAGGCCGCAGCGTAACGGCGTAAATCTTGCTTTTTGCGCAGAACGGCGAGGGGGCGGTTAGTTTTGCCAACTGTGGGCCAAGTTCTCACTGTGATAAACTTTCCTTCTGTTTTTAGGACAATTTTTTTGTACTGTCACCCTTTTAGGCTGTAAGTTTGACCCTTGGACCACATGGACCTATGATTAAGCACTTTCAAAATTAGTAATTATTCGTTTGTGACAATACAGCTTTAATTAGGAGGTAGGCGGACTGATGGTGGTAATTTGCCCAGTCTGCCGGGGCGGGGAAGTATCCACCGATCGTGCTGATAAACCCAGTAAAGTGTATCCACTCCACACGTTTCGGGATCAGGCTCGAATTTCCGTCATATCCAGTCAAGCCGGCATAGTGTTAGAGAATAATATCAGTCATGAGTGTCTGATTCCAGTTGCTAACATTGATTAGGTGGGCGCAAGGTCACAAATCGTTCAAGTATAAAAAGTGACCTAATTTAGTTGGCTATATGTAAACGTGTCATGCTCAGATAGTTATAACATATACCTCTAGGTTCTAAGGAACATATCTGTTAAAATGACATCATCCATTTTGGGCTGTTTTTATACTACTTGTGCAATAATAATAAAAATGTAAATAGTAGTTTCGATAATTTTATTGATAAGACTAATGTTTTTTTATATGTATACTATATCATCATCATCATCAGCCTGTGTTTCTCCACTGCTGGATATAGGCCTCCCCCAAGGCTCGCCATTTTACACGATCTTCTGCCACCCTCATCCATCCCCCACCAGCGACCTTCCTCATGTCATCTGTCCATTTGGCGGGGGGTCGTCCCACACTGCGTCTTCCAGTACGTGGTCTCCACTGCAGGACCCGTTTACTTCATCGTTCATCGCTTCTGCGACAGACGTGTCCAGCCAATTGCCACTTCTACTTGCTAATTTTAAAAGCTATGTCGGTAACTTTGGTTCTTTGACGGATGTCAACGTTTCTGACTTTATCCTTCAGAGAAATCTCGAGCATAGCTCTCTCCATAGCTCGCGACCTTGAATTTATGTATCAGACCCACCGTATATACTATATATTACTCTTCAATTAATTTATTCGGAAAATAATATATATATAGTTTTCGTATCAATCAAGTCATTTAGTACTAGAGCTGTTATGTTTTAAACATTTTGTACATAAACTAAACTATATAACATAAAGGGGTTTATCTACTTAAATTGTCAAATTGTAAGAATAATAATTTATCTAAAAATGCTTATATAACTGCGAATACAATTTAGCCCAAATCCACATATAACATAAATTACGTCTTTTATCAAAATCGGTTCAGTGTGAAGGCAAATTATAGAGACAGACAGATATATAGCCGCGATGTCACACGTCACATAGCTTATTTCGTGGTCTATCGGTTAAGTCCGTGGATTTAGACGCGGTGATACCAAATTCGATTCCTGGTCGGTACTCAATAATTTATTAACTTTAATATGCTATAGACATCTCAAGCTTGCCACTTGTCATGATGGGCTTTTAATCCCCTTATTTGCGCATATAAGGGGATTAAAAGCCCATCGCATGAAACAGCGTTGTTTCTTCTTGCCACCCCGGAAGAGATACGGTCGTGATTATAATTTACTATATAGCTTATTTCTGTCACTGGGTACCAAGGTACATGTCTGCCAAATTTAAATGAAATCGATGCAGTAATATAGGCGTGAAGTCAAGACAAACATGCATGCATTGTACATTGTATAATTTGTCTCGGTCTGGGTGTTTATATGTATAATATGTATATATTTACAAAAAAAAAAGTATAATATGTAGTTTATCAACCATCTAGTTTCCGTAACACAAGCCTCGTAGCTTACCACGGAAACTAGATGGCGCTGTGTGACCTGTCTGGAAATATTTATTTATTATTATTTATCTATATTTTGGAGTATGGATACTAAACTTTTTAGAACATATCAAGCTATATCAATCAAAAAATACAGACTTGCTAAAATTTTTAGAGATACACAAAAATGCTACGGTCAGCAAAAATTGTGATTGTCAAGTGTATTAACGCGGGCGGATAGAATTTCTTCCGATATCCGTAATGAGTGGGTCTTGCTGCATCCGGTCGAACCTCATACATACTCATGAAGTTTCAGTACCGTTAGCAAAAAAAAAAGTTTTTTATTATTATTTTATATTACTTTTTAGGCACGGCGTCGCTATTGGTTAATAAATATGTATTTTTAAAAGATTTAAGAAGTAATCTATAACGTCTTGCAACTAATTTTGTGACTGATCAACTAACGCTCAAGACCTAATTGTTTTGTTTGTTTTCATTTTTTTTTTTAATTGTCTTCAAAGGACATTGTACAGAATACATCAGTCCTAAACACGTAATTTATTTGCATAATATATGTTCATAACAGAGTTCATAACCGAGTTGGGGATCATCAAATTCCAGATGCTGCAGAATTTGATGCTTTACTTGGAGTCACTCGCGGCACCATAGCTCAAACACGCCGGGTAAAATATGGGAGTTGACAGCGCGGGAAAACCGCAAAAAAATAACTGCAACTTGTGCCCCATATTTAAAGTCCATTTTATCGTTTTCCATAATTATTCACATTGTAGCACATTATTAAACCAAGCAACACCACTTTTGACCAATAATATCCACAGTAAATTAATTTACAAAACAAAAACTTGCACTTGACATGTCCACGCAAAATGGCGCGAAGAACTCCCTGATTGTTTGTTTTCAGCCACATAAGGTTCTTTATGGTAGACAGAAATTTTAATCAATTAAATTATTTCGAATAAAAGGTACAACTAAAATTAAAAATAAACTAAATAAAACCTTAAATTAAATAAACTATAAGATAAACCTAATTAATATAAAAACTAAATACTTACAAATATCTTGATTATAATCTACATGTCATCGAATCCAGGAGAAGATGATTTTTTTTGTTTGGATTGGTTTTGTAATTTGGTTAAAAAAAAAATATACTCATAATATTACAGTACTGTTAGCAAAACATCATAATTAATTAATCACGCCCATTCTTGCAAGATGTATTGTATTACATTTCGTGTCACTATCGTAAACTTTTTTTTTATTTTTTTGCATTCCATGGAATCACCGTCCATTTTGTCTGGATCGTTTAAAAAAAAAAACTCTCGACATCTACCATTCTGCACCTCTCTCTACCCAACCAAATACTGTATAATTCCGCTAATACCGTCTTGGAAGCACAAATATTTCACTATAAAAAAAAATATTTTTTGGTAATGATTTATTGCATCATACTCGTATATGCAAAGTACAACTCATTTACTATAACTCAGTACACACTCAGATGCACCATTATTGGATCAGTCAATCACTGGTTAATGTCGAAACGTGATCTGATTGGCAGATTTATGATGTCTTGACCGCAAATTATTGGAATAGGCCAACTACTTACTACTGCGTTAGGTCACTTTCGGTCATTACTATTTATACGACTAAATTTATATATATATATATACATATATATAATTTATAGGTAAAAAGGTAGAAAAATTAACCTTAAAAGTTAGAAAAATATTTTTCAAAGTTTAAATGTCAAAAAGTGAGATTTGGGTGTGGGTGACAAGATTATAATAGGCGCCATTTATGTCACAAGTTTATGCGGTTGTGACAACTTTATGTGATAAAAAACTAGACTTGCTACGACAAAAAGTTAGATTGTAGAAAGTACATTTATAGCATTAAGTTCGCCTTTGTATCCACATTCTTTTGGTTCTGTAGGTAGGTTCATAAGTTTTGTCGTACTTTAAACAAAAACATATTTTGTGTAGTAAACTGGCATTAATACAGGTCTTCATTTGTGTAAACCTAGTGGTAAAAACGTTGTATCCCTCTGGAATACAGCTGCATATCTATTCAAAGGCCCATATAAGGGATTCATCGCTTGAAAATTTGTGTCCCTTCAGTTCCTTTTTACATACCTAATGGAATAATGCAAAATCTCATGTCTCTAAATCCAGACTATAAGGAGGTCCATGGAAAGTCCAAGTATCATGTCTTGAGTTTCTAATACTTGAGGTAAACATTATGCACCAAGCAGCAGTAACAGATAATTATAAAATTATTTATTGTCCACAAAATAAAATGATGTGAGCATAATACTATGAAGGCATTTTTTTCTAGTTAACCTTTGGGAGAGTGATTGACTAATTGAGTCTGAGATTTTTTAAGTAAATGTAAATAAACTGCTTCCGTGGTCTAGCCCTTAAGTTCGTGGACTTCTGATCTGAACACAATAATAATAATAATTACTTAATTTAAATAAATAAATTTAATTAATTATTTATTTTTTTATTATTTTTTTATTAAATTTCATTGTTTAATTGCTCTTGTTGTCCCGAAGGTTTGACTGTCATAGAATGCCTAGCGGCATTAAGTCCGCCTTTGTACTTTGGGCAATAAAGATTTAAATAAATAAATAATATTCAATTCGACTGCATCCGTGGTCTAGCGGTTAAGTCCGTGGATTTAGACTCGGAGGTACTGGGTTCGATTCCTAGTCGGGACACAAAAATATTTATTAATGTAAATAAATACATTTAATTAATATTTGTGATATTTCTCGAGTTTGGTACGCTGGAGACATCGATGAGCTTGCCACTTGTCATGATTGGCCTATAGTAAATTTGGCTAATGTGAATCCGCTTATTTATAAGCGTGGTTTCTGACCAACCCTAAAGGGAAACGGTCGTGATAATACTTTTTTTTTTATAATCGATTTATTTGTGATATTTCCCGAGTATGGCATGCTAGACACATCGACGAGCTTGCCATTTGTCATGATTGGCCTATAGTAAAGTTGGCTAAATGTCACGGTCGTGATGATACTTTACATGTTAGTAGTTATTTTTATTTATAGTATTTATAATATATAAATAAAATAAAAAATAAATATTTCCAGACAATCACACAGCGCCATCTAATTTCCGTGGTAAGCTGCGAGGCTTGTGTTACGGAAACTAGATGGTTGATAAACTACATATTATACTTTTTTTTTTTGTAAATATATACATATTATACATATAAACACCCAGACCGAGACAAATTATACAATGTACAACTTGCCCCCGGTGGGAATCGAACCCACGACCTCCCGAGTTTACGGCAACGTTTGTTACCACTAGACCGCGGAGGCGGATATATGTTTATGTATTAATGTTATGTGTATGTATTAATGTTATGTATATAGTATTTAAGTATATATATGTTTATATAGGAATTGCTTACTTTTATGATATTTATTGGAATAAAAATAATTTATAAATATAATTTTCACTATCCTCGATCTAACAAAGAAATCTCATTTGTCCCAACGGTCAACGGTCAGAGAATGCCTTACGGCATTATGTTCGCCGATTGTAAATTACAATAAAGATTTTAAATAAATAAATAAATACATATAATACACAAATATATACTAATATCAAAATGACGATATTATTATTATTACGGCTACAGTACCTTCTTGGTCTCAAAGTCTATCTGTTTATTCCTAAAAAAAAAGTATTTGTGTTTTTTTGCTATCGGTACAAATAGTGATCAGGATTCTGATCACGCGTCGTTCCCTCAGTTGCAGGTTTTGCCCCAAACTTACTGTTTCCGTTGCAAATAGCCGAGCAGCCATGGAATCATATTAATCCAATGAAATGCCACGATTTGAATTGTTCCAGAACACAAACATCGGTTCTCTAGTAACTAGTGGCGTATTTAAATTGCCAGGATGTTTGCACATATCCACGTACTCAATGAATTAAAGCTGTGTAGCCAAATTATGTGTTTTTAGCGCATATGCTTTGTAAACGAATCCGCGACTTCATCTAATTTATCGTTTATCTTATGTGATAACACAATTTTATCAAAATAAAATAGATTAAAAACTAATTATAAATAAAACTAAACTAAAAATACCTATGAAATTAAATCTATTTTATTAAATAAACTAATGTATCCACCTGGATACCAATGAAAATGTTTTGTTTAAGGTAGTTATGGCATTTGGGGTCACCACACTCTTTATAAATTCGTTACCCAGCTCTTTTACATTTTTACGTACTAACACGACAAACATTGCGCATCTGATGGTGATTACCTGCCCAGGAAGATTGGGAAATTACGACCATCAGTCCGCATACCACCTATTTAGCCCAACAATAATATGCACTTAACACCTGAGCGATTAATTGGATTGCTGACTTTATTTTTGTCTCTTACTCGTAGCAAACCCTATTAGTATGTATTTTAGTTATATAATATTTATTTTTAGTCGAAGTAAGATAAAAACAATATAAAAGAATTACAATATTAAATAAACTATATTAAAACAAAATCTAAATTTAACCTAAAAAATTATAATAATAAAAATACATACTTACAAAAAAAATAGCTCCTCCAAATCGCTGTCTTGTGGCATGGTGCCCAATACACTAGCAGCATTTCCCCTTTGAATTGATACTTAATTTTTGTGAGAAAAAACTGCCAGCCCTATGAGACAATGGTACAATTTCTTTATGGCTTTAAGTTCAGATTCCCACAGGCCCATCATTTCTACAGCAAACGTCAAAAAAAAGTAACTAGGTATATATTTATGTTATATAATTGTATTTATATGTATATGTATGTATATATACTTATTTATTATTATTATTATATTTGCCATAAGTTGGTATTAAATATTTGCACCTACCTTACATTTGAAATGGTCCACATTGTCCCTAAGGTTGGCTGTCAGATAATGTCTAGCGGCATTAAGTCCGGCCCTTGTATAACGTGCAATAAAGTTTTAAATAAAATAATAAATAAATAAAAAACCCGTGAGGTCTCCGGCAGTGAGCGCTATGTCTAATTAATGTTCAAAAAACAAAAGTTTTAAAAGATTCCGCAATAAACAAAATTTACACGATAATAACAACAATATAACCCAGGATTGCACAAGCGCCGGCCTTCAAAAGTTCATTTTGAAAGAGAATATTTTATCGCATTTCTTAAGTTTGTTGTGGGGCGAATCTCTAAGTGGTTTTTCGAATAACAATGAATGGTCTAAAAGTGAAATTTTAGTGATGTGACGAATCAGTAATAACCGATTTGAACTAATTCACAGGATTGCGAAGTATTATTTTTAATACAGGAAGATTTTAACTACCTCCGTGGCTAGCGGTTAAAATTTAGACTAGAAGGTACAAGTCAAAGTCAAAATATATTTATTCACATAAACCTATTACAGGCATTTATGAAACGTCATTAATTTAACTATTTTGAATGATTCTACCCCTGCTGGTGGAAGACTAAGCAGCAAAGTGGTCCAATAAGTAAGCTGTTAGAAGAAGACCAGCAGTTTAGCAGATTCTAGTGACCTGTTAATGTTTAATCTGACCGAGAAAGGAATCTGCAAGGAAAACTCAACTACATAAAAAGGTTCGATTACTGGTCAGAACACAATAGAATTAGTTAATTTAAATCATTAATTTAATTAATAATAAATTTATTTTTGATATTTCTCGAGTCATCGACGAGCTTGCCACTTGTCATGACTGGCCTATAGTAAAGTTGTCTAATGTAAATCTGCTTCTTTTTTTTTCACCACCCCGGAAGGGAAACGGTCGTGATGATACTACGACTACTAAGATTTTTTAAAAACAATTAGCTAAATAAATAATTGATCTGCTCGACCAACTTAGGACAGTTATATCGGCCCAAACATATACATACCTCAATTCTCTGGAAACCAGGCGCGATTATTATATTATATTAACTCTTTGATGCAATCCTGCCGTGTCCTACGCGGCGAGTCGGACAGTCCCGAGCTGGTGTCACAGTTGGTGCGATTGTATGCACCTGACAAATATCTCCGCGCGCGTGCTCACAGATTGCTGGCCCCAGCTACCTACCGCACGGTGGCGCATCGCTGCTCTCCGTTGCCTCGTGCACTTTATGCACTTAGAAATGTGCTCGAGTCAACACCACATCTTGACATCTTTGCTCGATCTGTCCAAACTCAGTAAAGCATGTTGGAAATTTTGTGAGTAAATGAAATTGAATAAGATTTTGAGTATTATCTTTTGTTAATATTATTTTTTCTTGGACTTAGTATTAATTAACTATTATCTAATAAGCTAAAAAAAGTGTTATTTTTATATTATTAATAACGTCTGACTCCTCCTTGCATGGTCTATTGCAGTATCTGTAATACCATGTAAAGTATATGTATGTAAATAAATAAATAAAATACCTCTTATTGAATAATAATGTGTATTTTGGAATGAGTAAATAGACAAAGGTTTTATTGTAATAATAGTATATTGGCAAATATATTAGGTCTGGATAAAAGCATTTATGTACAAATTCATGAAAGACACTGACTCCTGAAACACACACAAATAGCTCGGGAGTCAGAGCAAGCTAAAATTGTATACAAATTTATCAATTTAACTGTTCCAAATGTATAATTTATAGTTTTTTAAAACAATAATGTTTATTATTATTATTAGGATTTAAAAAAAAGCGTTCTTACAACCTTCTTATGTTGTATGTATTATTATATAGATATTATAGTATAGTATAATATAAAAGTTTATGATAAGACTGTTAATTTTCTTTCTATCTAACTTGCACCTGTGAGTATAAATTGTTTGAAAAAAAAAGAGTTGAGAAAAGATGTCTGTCCGCAGGGTGTTGTGTTTCGTCGGTACATATGTACATTGGGGCCTTCGAAATACAATGAAGAAGTGACGAGCCCTACCGTAGCACCGAACCCTCGTGAACCACCTAAGAGGACCCCGGCCCCGACCCCCGCTCGTCAGCAGACAGTCTTCATCAAGGTGGTCGCCGTACCCAATTACTTTGACCACAATAAGATGAAGAAGTATTATATTTTTTATATTTTAGTTTTTAAGGCCTGCCTAAATTGCCTCCGTGGTCTAGCGGTTAAGTCAGTGAATTTAGACTTGGAGGTACCGGGTTCGATTCCTGGTCGGGACACAAATTTAATAATGTAAATTAAATATTATTAAATTAAATAAAAATATTTAATTAATATTTAATTTATTTGTGATATTTCTCGAGTTGTGATATCGACGAGCTTGCCACTTGTCATGATTGGCCTATAGTAATCCGCGTGGTTTCTGACCACCCCGAAGGGTTTCCCTTGGTGGTCGTGATGATACTTTACTTTACTTTTTTTTAAGGTATATATACATATATAGGAACGACCCCCCGCCAGATGGACAGATGACCTGAGGAAGGTCGCTGGTGGGGGATGGATGAGGGTGGCAGAAGATCGTGTGAAGTGGCGAGCCTTGGGGGAGGCCTACATCCAGCAGTGGAGAGACACAGGCTGATGATGATGATGATGATGATACATTTATATGGGTTTATGTGTATTCATTTTGATGCCTGAAAATAAAGATTTATTATCATTTTTATAGTTCAAACTTATCCCCAAGGTTTGGCTGTTAGAAAATGTCTACGAGCATTAAGTCCGCCTTGGTACGTCGTGCAATAAAGTCTTTAAAATATATAATCGCTTTTTAGAATCCCATCCCTACGAAAACAACTTATTTACAAGCTAAATTAGTTGAGCACCTTTTCAATATAGGAAATGAGGTTGTTACAGTTCTTTGTACAAAATTAGAGAACTTACAATTGAACAGCCTCCGTGGTCTAGCGGTTAAGTCCGTGCATTTAGACGCTGAGATACCGGGTTCGATTTCAGTTTGGGACACAATAATTTATATTTGTGGTATTTCTCGAGTTTGGTACGTTAGAGACATTGACGAGCTTGCCACTTGTCATGATGGGCCTATAGTAAAGTTTTTAAATGCGTGGTTTCTAACCACCCCGAAAGGGATACATGGTCGCGATGATACTTTCCTTTTTTACAATTGAACAGGAAATACTTCGTATAAAACTGAAGCAATCTGTCCAGCGATTTTTACCATGTAGCCACCAAAACGGAGATGGGCGGAGATGAGAAAAGCTGTTACATTACCAGCCAATAATATTGACGCGGCGAACGAGTGCCTTCACTCCGTAGCCACCGACTCAGACTTAGCTGTTAAGGCACGCAGGGCCAATAGTGAGAGAGAGACGTTTTATAGGGTTTTAGTCCGTAGGCGCCTTGGGGTCTTCTTAGGAGGCCCTTCAGGCTGAGGCGTATCATTGATGATTTATCAATTCACCGTCTTTAAAAAAAAACACATGTCTGACATCAGTCTCTACCACTATCTCCATATAGGAAGCACTAATTAATACTTTATAACACACCCATCGAAACATAATTTTAATACCTACAACTATTTTTTTTTATAAAACCGTTTTTTCCCCCACTTTTTGTAGGTTAGGTTCGCCAATGACATTCTGAAAAAAAAAACCGCTATCTTTCTTAAAATTAATTGTTCAATACTCGCATATTTTTTGTTTTTGCCCGCCATTGCAGGGTGCATCAGGCAAAGCTTTTTGTAGATGTCGCTAGCGGCAATGGTACCTTGTTTATATTTATTACGCATCATTTTTTAATTTTTGTATTTTTTTTTTTTTTTTTTTATAACAGAAAATGTATTTTAACTTAATGTTACCTACCTAAAAAGACGTTTAATGAAAAAGGTTTAATTAATAGAACGGCAATTTTGATATGACTATATCTTTGATTTCGCTTGGAAATCTCGACTGTAGACTTAAAAGCTGCTCACTTCGGCATAATATCCAAAAAATAATAATTTCGTACTAAAATACATTTTTTTCTATGTAACTGACAGTTAAGTAACATTAAGTACCATCTATCATGCGCCATTTATCGTGATAAAAAGTTAGTGATACACTCCATAGTCTGGAGCATTTTAGTAGATTAATTGGACTTAATTAATTAGACATAACACTGCGTCTTGTCGTCTCCTCCGCTGACAAGAGGGCTGGCTCTTTCTTCGCCCAAAGAATCAGTATTGCAATTCAGCGGGGAAATGCAGCAAGCGTACTTGACACCATTCCACGCGGACCGGACTTATATCCCTATCCTTAGTTTTTAAATATTTTTTTCGGATAAATATTTTATTGGACTACTATTAGAATTAGATAATGCAGATTAGCTTAACGCATTTCTAAAGTCAATACAACAAATACAAACCGTTTATTAACACAAAAGAATAGTGGTTTATTGTTGTAAACTCTGTCTGCTGAATGAGTTGTGCTATGCTGTATAACATGACAGTGTCTTCCAATAGTGAATATGTAAATGTGTGAGTGCGAGTGGGTAACTGTGTGAGGGAATAGGAAAATAAGTATAATGTTTGGAATTTAATAATTAGTGTTATATGAATTTATAATTGTAGTAATAGTAATAATAGTAAATGAATTTTTAAAATATTTAATTATTTTTTATGAATACAATAGAAAACTAAAGCTTATCTCTTTTCTCATAAAGAATAATACTGCCAATTCCTCTGTCAATATTTAGATTAATTTGATTCATGCGTAAACGTTTTTAATTTTTTGTAATATTATAAATAAGTGGTTGCAAAAAAAGGTTTAGTAATTGCAATTAATATCTATTAAAATAAGTACGTATATACTTTAATGGACATTTTAAAATCAGCAAAACATATTGTTTATAGTAGTTTTCTGAGCGCTGCCGCGTTGTGGTTCGCGCGTAATTCCGTCATAACTCAAGAGCTGGAAAACACCACAATTTGTTTGTTGTTGGCCTGACTAGACAAGCATCTTTAAAATACCGCTTTGTCTTACCGGTACCACTTCTTCTGGATGAGAGCTGAAGTAGTCGAACCCGCTATTCCAGTAACCCCAAAGCATTGAGACTATATAAATCACCATGAAGTGGTTATAGGGCTGTAATATTAGCCATTGCATGCGATCTTTAGCCACTGTTATTCAACCCCCTCCATCAAACTACGTCAAAAATTACAATAAGTGTTTTATAAGGGCGGTAATGGTTCAATCCCCAGCATGTAAGAAAAGAATTATCCTGTTCCCGTGCCTCGGAGCCGTCAGTCTCGGTTCCAGTAATATTTACTTGCGGCGTCATTTATAAATTGTCATTCAGATTCTCGTCAACCCGTTCGGTCAGCGTGGTGGGTACCAAATTCTCAAGATATATGTTTTGGAAGGCCCATATCAGTGTTGGTCTATGACTTAGGGTTTTAGGGGCTGTAATGAGATATTTTTAATATTGTTAACATTTTCAGAATATGGAATATCGCAACAAAAATATTGAACCTGAAACAGAATTCCAAGATGTCAGAATAAACATAGAAAATAACGATAATAATATAGAAAATATAGAAAGTGAAATAGTTAATAATAATGAAGAAAATACCATAGAAATGTTGTCACGTGAAATTTTGAATATTAATGAAGAAAATAAATGCTACCAACCATTTGTCGAAGTTTTAGATCAAAGAAATATTGCTAAAGATAGGCTAGCTGGTTGTGAAACTATAATTACTAAAGAAGGTGGAAGAGGTGGCGAACAAAAAGGTATGAATGAAAATCAATTAGAACCAAATTCTGGCGCGGGGATCCATCGAAATAATAGTAGCTTCCTTCATACTAACTTATGTTTAAACATTTCATTATTTATTCATTACAGTCCCTAGATGGGGCCTTCCAGAAATTTCTATAGAATTTGGCCAACAAATCAACAAGTTGGTATTAGTGAACGGCCTAAAACGTGCTTTCCGAGGCACCTGTATTACTGTTGTAATTCTGACAAATGTACGTGAAAAAAAGTGTATTTGTCATTGGTTCATACTGGGGACTTAAACCGATCTTTGCAGGATTCTTCTTCTTGATTCTTACAACCTTGCCACCAACAAATATTAAACATATTTTCGCATGATTACATTAAATGGTCGTACTAAGATAGCCGTGGCGTCGAGTGCCGCCGTCTTATATGTTCAACTATCACTTATGACAGTTGCATTTGTAAAGGCAGTGGCCACAAAATGCCGCTCCCTTAAAGTCTGCCATCTTTAAAGCTCCTGATGAGGTGGAGGAAGCACGTCTTGATTGTGCCTGCTGCGGACCTTATGTCATGTTGACGCGGGGTGGTGTTTTATGACCAAACAAGCGGATTCACATTAGCCAACTTGACAAGTGAAATCGTGATAAGTGGCAAGCACGTCGATGTCTCTAGCATACCAAACGTGACAAATAGCAAAAATATATTACTGTGTCCCGACTAGGAATCGACCCCGGTACCTCTCCATTTAAATCCACGTACTTAACCTAACATAATAGGTTCATAAATATACTAAGCTGTTAGTCTTCTGGTAACAGCTTACTCATTGGACCACTTTGCTGCTTAGTCTTCCACTAGCAGGAGTAGAATCATTTAAAAGAATAAATTAATGACGTTTCATAAATGCCTGTAATAGTTTTACGTGAATAAAGATATTTTGTCTTTGACTTGATTTTGACTTTGAATATAATTATAATGGTAAACTCCCAAACACTAAACATGAATTGTTACTAGTAAGCGACCTTTCTCGGCAATATAAATTAGTTAAAAACAAAAATATATATTTGAAAACATACAGATTATAAATTTGAAAAAAGCTTTGTAGGAATGTATGTACATAATATGTCTGTTTGAGCGAGTTTCATAATTTTAATGAAATTTGGCAGACGTTACTGAAAATATCAATATCAAATCATCGTACCGTACGTGATACTATTTGTGGATGTTTTTCTCGCACATCTCTCTTGAACAAATGTGTCGATCAAACATCCTTAATTTGAAATATCAAGCAGGAAATTGGATTTGAAAAAGGAATACAGAATGCCACGGATGTCGTTTCGTCACAGGCATTTTAAACATTCTTATTTTGTACGGATACGTAGCGATAGTGAAAATAAACGCCAATCTCTCTCGACTTTCGGAAACGAAATAGCGAAATACGATAAACAAAAATGAGGATAAATAAAATTGTTCTAAGTCAAAGACAAAATATATTTATTTACGTCAAACTATTACAGGCATCATTATCAGTATTTAAATTATGTTTAATGATGCGCTCAATTATTATACATTTCTCCTTTTAACTCTGCATCCTACAATATCTTTTGTCGTTCTCCCAAAGGTTAGCTTTAAGGTATTAAGCTCTCCTATGTACTATATTTTATTTTAGATATTTATTGTGCAATAAAGATTTTTTTACTTTACTTTTACTTCTTAGTATTCTGTATATCTTCTGCTAATCTTCTATAGTCTTCTCTCCTCGCCTAAATACTTCTATCTTCTTATTTCACAGTATATTTCACATCACCAATAAGAAGAGATTTATCAGGCGAGGTTTTAGAGTACGAACCTTCAAGTCGAAATAATTTCGTGAGAAAAGTATGTGCCATCACGTTTCTTATGTTAGCTTTTACCGCTGGATGGATTGTCACTGTACTTTTAAAGTAAGTATGCAGTTCTATGTTCTTTTGTATTAGAAAAGTTTCAGCAGAATCTTTACATATCTAACTAAATCTATCTCTCAACACTTCATAACAGGTCACCTCGCTCGGCCCACAATTCTTATCCCATCTCATCACTCTAGCTTGCAGTCAAACTCCTTCGCAGTAGTGGCCACTAATTTGTGGAACAATTTGCCAGTAGAAATTCGCCAAGCACACAATAGATCACTCTTTAAGAAAATGTTATATTCACATTACTTAAACACCTCCCTATAGCGTATGTAAGATATATTGTATGTAGTATATTTATGTGTATGTGTATATGTATAGTGTACTGAATAAATTAATTTGAATTTGATTGGCATTGATTATTTATTTTAAACTTTTGCTGTTATTACTGTCATTTGGATAAGCAGAATAGTAATCTAGAATTCTAGAAGAAACGGTAGTTTTATTTGTCTATTTTGAATATCAAATTTGCATATTAACCTGATGGTAAGCGGTACGAGAGGTTCAAGAATGAAAGCAACTGACGCCAGCCACTAACGACCAACATCAATCTCTACCACTATGCCGGCCTAACAAAAAGCTTTTTTACACTTCGCTTGAAGGACTCCAGGTTATGGGAGTGGGTAAACACACTGGCTGCAATTCTTCACCAAATCAGCGTGCGACAGATGGATAGTGGCTATGGTATGTAGATTCATATTTTGGCCTGTGCGTCTGGTTTGGTTGCGGAATAGGATAAGATTATGGAGCTTCTCAGAACACTCACCGTGGTATAGCTTGTAGTTAGCAGAATGTGACAAATTAGATTTAATTCATAGAATGTAATATACGAAATTTCATGCATTTTTTTTATTTGTCATTTCAGTGAAGATATCAGAGAATTCTTCGAAGATGAAGCACTAGTGCTAATAATAATGGGAAGGTAAATCAAGTTATCATTATTATTAACCCATAATATCCTTCTATTCAACACGGGTCTCTTCTGAACAGCACCTATCAGGCTATGATGAACAGCCTAGTACGGGATGTATATTGCATACATTATAACCTGAATAAATATATTTTCAAATTCAAAATCGTTTATTGCACAGAATACAGGTAGATATAGGATAATACAATTTTACAGTTCAGCTTTATCCTACCATAATGGTATGCAAATAATAGTACATGTCAATTACAACTAAAATTATATTTGTCAACACTTATAATGTAAAAATTCTTGGATACTATAAATACATTGTTCTTTTAACCATTTATTTAACAGCTTCTTAAATTTAATTATTGATGTCAATTGTTTTAATTCTATAGGTGTATAATTTCATTGTGTACAGATATTTTTTTTTTCAGCTGGTTTTCTGATAACTAAAGTTGGTAATTGAGTAGAAATCTTTTAAAGAAGCTGGTTTACATTTAGCTAATGTAACTAGACCGATTATGAAGTAGAAAGGTTGTCAAAAACATTGGTTTTTCGGGGAATGATCTTCATCATTCATCATTCCAGCCCCTAGAACACAGCGTCCTAGACTTCCACTGCTGGAGATGGGCCTTTCAGAACATATATCTGGTGAATTTGGCCTACACTCGCCACGCTGGCCAGACGGCTTGGTGAGGATATGATGTAAATTTTAAATGACAATTTATGAACGATTCCCGAGTTGGTATTAGTGGAACCGGGACCGAGGCACGGGAACGGTGGTGTTGTAAATCTATGACAAATATACGTAAGAAAAGTGTATTTCTCATTGGTACATGCCGGGTGGGTTTGAATTTAAGGAACGCGTTCTTACAACCGATCCACCACCGCGCTTATGAAAACTAGACTAGTTGCACTGCAATACAAAATCTGTAATCACATGACTGAACTCTTTATTTCAGTATAGTTGCAGTAACAATAGGCTATGCTATGTATTGTTCCCAATGTTCTAGAAGACCGCCGTGTAGCTTCATCTGTTTAATATTGAATGTAAGTATGTTTTCTACTTTCAAAGTAAGTTTGGTACAATAGCTGGTAAACTCGAGAGTTTTGTACACTGTGCTGCCATAACAGGATGCTTTTCACACTTCGCTAGGAGTTTATAGGAATGGGGAAACACATTTGATGGGACTTCAACGTGCAACAGATATATATATTGACCGCCTCCGTGGTCTAGTGGTAACAAACGTTGCCGTGAACTCGGGAGGTCGTGGGTTCGAGGGTGGGGGCAAGTTGTACATTGTATAATTTGTCTCGGTCTGGGTTTTTATATGTATAATATGTATATATTTACAAAAAAAAAAAAGTATAAAATGTAGTTTATCAACCATCTAGTTTCCGTATCCCAAGCTTCGTAGCTTACCACGGAAATTAGATGGCGCTGTGTGACCTGTCTGGATATATTTATTTATTTATTATTTATTTATATACGACTCTCCAAATTGATATGTACGCGTAGGGATAGTGGCTATGGTATCGTGCATATTTCGGCCTATGCGTGTGGTTCTATTCCAGTTGAGAAGAAGGGGTATGGTTTCGGATTTGAAAAAAATATTCATATTTTATTTTTCTTTCAGACTGTTGCCTACAGCGTTATAGCGTCTGTAATATCGACAAAGTACAACACTGAATTGGTGTTTTATGCTTTTTTGACAACAGCAATAGTTGTGTTTATTTGTATTATACTTGCTATGTCTTCGGTAAGTAACATGTTATTGTACGAGTATAAAACAATTTAATTCGTAGTGCCACAAATCTGTGGAATAATCTACCACAAAATATAAGACAAGAATCTACTAGATTTGCATTCAAGAGAATGGTTTATTCTTATTTCTTATCTCAACTGTTGTAAGTATATTATTAGTATATTATCTATGTATATATAATTATTATTTATGTATAAATTTATATGTAGTTATAAAATATAATTCATAATTTATATTTTAATATGTGTACATCTATTTTTCATTTAAGTGTTTAAAGTTGTCCCAATGGTTGGCTATGATAGAATGTCTCGCGGCATTAAAGCCCGCCTTTGTCTTTGTACATTAAAGTGTTAAATAATAAATAAAAATAAATAAATTTCATTCGGATTCTAATTTTATCTAATTTCAGCAAGCTATTGGATTGATCATCATCAAATTAATATTTAACATAATTTGCACGTATATTGTTTTTTATGTATATAGTGCTTAAAGTATTTGGTATGCATAAGTATGATTATGTATCCGATTTTAGAAAACAGTTAAATTTGCTCAATATCCGTTTTCGCAGGTCTACACATATTCTTGTCTTCCTTTCTTTACTCCATCCTCTACAATCTGATAACACCGTCGTACTTAAAATGTCAATTTGTTTTTTTTTGTGACTCTCTTCTGTCTTTTCTGTTTTTCTTAGAATAATCAACTCATAATCCCGCCCCATAGTTCCAGCAGATATCGTTCACCTTGTTAGCCGCTCGCCAGTGGAACTAGCTCCCACAGACGATAATACAGACTCTCTCTGTTCATATTTTTAAACGCTTAATTACCACCTACATTCTAAACAAGCAAAATAGTTGTCCTCTAAATTATGTTATATTTTTTGTTATTTTTTTTTTTTTATGATATATAATTTCTTGTTTATTTGTATGTACTCTTCTTTTAGTATTTTATATGTATGTATTTTATTGTATTGTACGAGTAGTTACTTTTTTTTTGGTCTAGCGGTTAAGTACGTGGATTTAGACTCGGAGGTACCGGGTTCGATTCCTGGTCGGGACACAAAAATATTTATTAATATAAGTAAATATATTTAATTAATATTTAATTTATTTGTGATATTTTTCTCGAGTTCGGTACGCTGGAGACATCGACGAGCTTGCCACTTGATTGATTGATTGGCCTATAGTAAAGTCGGCTAAATGTGAATCCGCTTATTTATAAGTGTGGTTTCTGACCACCCCGATAGGGAAATGGTCGTGATGATACTTTACTTTAGTTACTTTTTTATGTATTATTAGTATGTCATAATAAATTGTCATCGATACATAGTTGTTTCCATACTTCCAAAGGTTGGTTGTTAGAAAATGAAGTCCGCCTATGTATAATTTTAGTGCAATAAAGTATTTAAAATATAAATAAAAACGGGCATTGAAACTTAATATTGTATTCTTTTGTTATCTTATATATACATATATGTTTTTTTTTAGTTTGACTTCACAAGTTGGCTTCTTTTCGTGATCGGCATATCTGTGGTGGCAGGTGTGGTGGCATTGTGTCTAACGTTAACTCAAGTAGTTCTCGGGACTAATTGGAAACCCGTACAAATAGCAATGCTACTTCTGATGACGTTGTTGCAAACGATCGTTAGTTAATTTAATTTTTATTTATCCATATTCCACGTGGTGGTGGCTCGGTTGTAAAAAACCTTAAAAGGTCATCACACCTAGAACCTAGAACTCCTAGACTTCAATGACTGTCGGAGATAGGCCTTACAGAATTTGCCCTACACTCGCCACGCTGGCCAGATGGGTTAGCGAGGGTCTGATGTTTTTTTTCTGATGACAAATTAATAACGATTCCACAAGTTGGTATTAGTGGAATCAGGACCGACAACATTTACATAAGACCCCCGCCAACCCGTTTGGCCAGCGTGGCGAGTGTAGGCCAAATTATATCCAGTAATTTCTGGAAGCCCCATCTCCAACTATGGAGCTCTAGGACTATGTTTCCTGGGGGCTGTGATGATAGTAAAAATAAAGAATACTAGAAGGAAAAAACATGCTTACTCCGTAGTCAAGTCTGTGGATTTCACACGGAGGTACCTGATTCGATTCCTGGTCTGGATTGTGTCCCAATAATTTATTTGTAATATTTCTAGAATTTGATAAGCTAGAGTGTCGCGAACTCCCCGGTTAAGGACCGGGGCTCGACAAATAAAACAACAAATAACGGGTCGTAGATTTATTGTATATTCAGTTAGGACACTTCCGCACATTTAAGAGTGTAGCAGCCGGGCGTGAAGAAGAGACGCTCGGCTGGTGGGGTGTTGGGCGACGGTCGAGATGAGTCTCCGGAAGCCCGCGTAGCTTCTAACCCAAAACTGGTTCCCCAATTAGGGGATTACGGTCGCTTGGTGATTTTAAGGTGTGCTTGAACGAAGTTATATTTAATATTTTATTTATTAATTGTCGGAGCACCCGCAAAAAGAAAGTACGCAGAAAAAAGGTTCAAAATTAATGAGGAACGGCTGATTTTGACACATTGCGTGCCGTCCGTGAGCGTTCTGTTTCTCCGAGTTCATCGCATAACGCATTAATGCGTTTCTATTAAACAAATATAAACTGCCATGTTACAAGAGACATCGACGAGCTTGCCACTTACTCGTATCGTTACCTAATTCCTTCCTCTCCATTCCGCAACCGAACCACACGCACAGGTCAGAATATGCACTCACATACCGTAGTCACTATCCCTTCGCGTACCTATAAATTTGGTGACTCATACATCTGTTGCACAATAAAGATGTGGAATGCTCTTCCAGCCTGTGTTTCCACTTTCCTATAACCTGGAGTCCTTTAAGCGAAGTGTGAAAAGGCATCTAGTCAAGCCGGCATAGTGTTAGGGACTGATTTTGGACATAAGGGTCTGATTCCAGTTGCTAACATTCATGCACCCCTTACCATCAGGTAGGCGCAGGGTAAAAAAAAAAAAAAAGAAAAAAAAAAAAGTAGTAAGGTTAGCTAAATGTGAATCCGATTTTTAACAAAATAAAATTACGTGGTTTCGAGCACCCCGAAAGTGATACGGTCGTGATGATACAATACTATTTTACTTTCAGATGCTTATAATTCAACTGCAGATGATATTGGGCGGACGTCAGGTGGAACTGAACGAAAATGATTACTGTCTTGGAGCATTTATGCTATACAACTCTATTATAGAATTGTTTTTAAAGCTACTTACACTACTAAGCAAATTATAAATTAAATAAATTGACTCATTATCTTAATTTTCTCTTTCAAACATTTCTTATGTATGTTATAAATAAGGTCTAATTTACCAGGCAAACTATATTAGAAGAACTATACAAGAAGATATATTGTTACTACCCCTTTTTGTTCCCCACATTATTTATATTATTATATTAGGTATGCTGCGTTATAACTCCTTAGAAGTTAGACGCAATAAAGCATTAGTCTTATATATATTAAATATTCTTAGAGGTAAAATATCTACCTGGTATATTAAAATTAATTTCATTGTTTGTATCTAACAAGTACCTGCGCGCGCGCGGCCATCGGCTATTTGCTGAGGAGAGTGCTCGTACACACCTACTCCAGAGTGCCCACGTTCCCCGTGCAATCGTTTTATTGAACAAAATCGTGCAGTCCGATGAGAATTTTGATGTGTTCGCATCAACGGATGTGGAAAGTAAAAACATTGTCCTAAAGTACTTGGAGCCATATTAATTCGCACATCTAGTCACTTGTGTACGAATTTTGTTATGAAATATCTATTGTTTAGACGTATAATCTGTTGTGTACATTTCCATGGAAATAAATAAATAAATATAATATGGTTTAACACTTTTTCAGACATCATTTTTTTTAGAGCGGTGGTGGGTCGGTTTTAAGAACGCACTCATAAAAATAAAAAAAAAACAATATGCCCTTTCCCGTGCCTTCGGAGAGCACATTAAGCCGTTGGTCCCGGTTCCACTCATACCAACTTGTGGAATCGTTAATAAAAAAAAAAAAAAAAAAAAATGTAATTAGAAAAGTGACGTTAGAACCTCGCCAGCGCTGCAGCGTGGCGAGTGTAGGCTGAATCTCCAGAATTTTCTGGTTAGCCAATTTCCAACAGTGGAGTTCTAGGATGTTGCATTGCTGTGATGATGATGATGAAGTATTTTTTAGTAAAATTGTCATGAAAGTTTTGGCTATTATTCCCTGCCTAAATGAGAATGCACATTTTTCTTAGTTTGATAGTTAATATATTGTGCTTTCATAATCTGTAATTAATTTTATTTAATTTACCCTAGCAACGACAATTGACAAAAACATTTTTTTACGTTAACGATTACATAGTTTCGATCCCGCCGATTTGAAATCCAGTGTTTGATCTATAATAAAGTACCTGATCATAATAAAGAACCTAATCGTATAAATAGTGTTTTGTAACTACGAGTATTTCATACATAAATCTTAACCAATTGGCTATTTAATTAAATTATATTTTTAATTATTAAGGTAAAAAAAAGTTTTTGCCAATTGTCGTTATGCTAGGGTAAATTAAATAAAATTAATTATAGATTATGAAATCACAATACCTACCTATATTAACTATGAAATAAAAAAGAAATAATTATGACACAATTTCTCATAATGGGTATTCTCATTTATTACAAGCCTACTTTGTATGGTCATTTTTTATTCATTTCCTCCGAAACCGTTCATCTTCAGAAGCGTTTGTTCTGTCACTTACGTACGGGATTAAGCATGTAGATGCGTAATAACCTTAAATAACTTTAAAAAAAAAAAAAAAAACGTCATATTATATTTCTAAAACTTGCATTAATGATGCATAATGAACCTACACAAGCGCCAGTGCGCTCAAAAGTGCCTAATAGTATGATTTTTTTTTTTAAAAAGAAGACTTTTTAAATTGGTTGAGTTATCTTGGCAGAAAACTTTTGGCCGCTAACTTCACACCGGTTTCGTTTAAAGTGTTTTACATGCAAATATTTTTGGAAATACTATTTAAAATTTAGAAGTAAAACTTGAAATAACTTCGTAAACATTTGGTATTAGAGGTCGTGAGCACCACGAAGGGGCATACGAAACGCAACTGTTGTTCAATGTTCATTCATTGTTTATTGCAAGACTTCATAAATCCGCAACGAAAATGCAAAAGTTATGAAGGAAATGGCGGGGTCTCGTGTAAAATATGTGCTCGGAAATTGAATTTGAACGCGTTGGGGATTGGCGCCAACATCCCCCCTACTTTTGTGAAATATTACTGGTTGTACACTCAACAACTAAGCTATCCGTTTTTTTTTTAATCTTAGCGCCTCGTTTGTTCGCACTCTTATTAGAAAGTTGCTGGTGATCCAGAACTAGTTCCTGCGCCAGGCGGCGGGCTCCCCTTGGTTCATGCGGATCGTCAACCTCCTCCACAACTTTAAGATCGAGCCCATCACCAAATTGCTGCGAAGAGCGTCCCAACGCTACTTCACTAAGGCGAATACTCACTCAAACCCTAATATAATAGAGGTTTGCTCATATGACCTTAAATCATTTGGAAAGAGGCGTCGCCCCAGAAGTGTTCTCCAAGACTCCGACGCCAACCTTAGGAACCCCGACCCTCGCTCCTTTGCATGCATGCTGCACGTTAGTTTTTAATGCAGCGAACGAGTCTTCACTCCGTAGCCACGAGTCAAACTTATCTGTAAAGGCACACAGGCCACAGTGAAAGATAGATGGTTTATAGGGATTTAGTCTGTAGGCAACTTAAGGTCTCCTTATGTGGTCTACGGTGATTTGGGCATGCGACCACGTTGCGGGCGGTGGCCATTCAGGCTGTGGTCGTATCGTTAGACGATTTTGCGATCTCAGACTGTAAAAAAAAAACTCACGCCAATCCAGTGTTATCCCACATTCATAATCACAGCCCCAAGAACACAGTGAGTCCTAGACCTCCACTGTTAGAGATGATCCTTCCAGAAATTTCGCAACGTTGACCAGATGGGTTGGCTTTTTTTTATGACAATTCATTGACGATTCCACCAGTTAGTATTAGTGTAACTCTGACCTTCTTCCGGGAATGTTGGTGTTGTAAATCTATGACAAATATACGAAAATTGTATATTTCTCACATGTCGGGGTAGAATGAGCCTTCCTTTCTGAAAGATTTGGCCTACACTCGCCACGCTGCTGGCCAGTCTGGTTGGGAGGGTATTTTTTGCTTAGACACAAATTCATAAGTTTCCTGTGCTTCAAAATTAAGTGCCGCAAATCTCTGGAACAGTTTAAAGAAACGGTTTTAGTCTGTAGGCGCCTTATGGGACCACAACGTGGGTAGGGCCCTTCAGGCCGTGGTCCAAAAAAAAAAGAAAACTTTATATCGGCACTAACCTTAATCTCAGGGAGAGAGTCCCAAAGGTTAGATGTTAGAAAATGCTTTCTAGGCATTATTTTTCGTTTGTTTATCTTGTGGAATAATAATAATAATAGCCTCCGTGGTCTAGTGGTAACAAACGTTGCCGTGAACTCGGGAGGTCGTGGGTTTGATTCCCACCAGGGGCAAGTTGTAGATTGTATAATTTGTCTCGGTCTGGGTGTTTATATGTATAATATGTATATATTTACACAAAAAAAAGAGTATAATATGTAGTTTATCAACCATCTAGTTTCCGTAACACAAGCCTCGTAGCTTACCACGGAAACTAGATGGCACTGTCACCTTCTGAAAAAAAAAAAAAAAAAAAATTGACAAAAAATATATAATGCCGTCATACATTTAGACACATGGACAAAGCTTCTTTTTTACATTTATAATATTACCTCTAGTGTGGATTGTTGGTTCTACTTTCTGTGGCTGGCTGTACCATAAATGTTTCACTCCATACAGAGGGGTTATCAAGCTCGCGTGCTAAGATAGTTTTCTTGAGTGTTCTTATAAATTACTATGCAAGTTATAAAACTTTTACTAAGGCTTGACAATTTCCTTATAATTTTTACTTATAATTAGCTAGACATTTGCCCTTACAGACTATAATATGGCATTCATCGCGGCGTGAGACGACTTGTAAACAAATCACCTGTAGGGGAAAATATC
Organism: Tinea semifulvella; assembly: GCA_910589645.1. Lineage (NCBI taxonomy): Eukaryota > Metazoa > Arthropoda > Insecta > Lepidoptera > Tineidae > Tinea > Tinea semifulvella. Next base: position 8,230,860 of record OU342604.1, read on the forward strand.
TACTGGCTGACAGAGACAGTATAGGGAAAGAAAAGGATAGGTTACTTACGTTGGTCTGGCTGTTGTCTTTAAAAGTTCATATAGTTTAGTTTTGATTTGATTTGATAATTGGTTTGCTGTCGTTTTTGGTTGGTCGATTCGATTCGATTTGATTTGATTTAGCGCGGTTGTGGTTCGGTTTTAAGAACGCTTTCCTTGAAAAAAAATCTTGCAAAGGTCGGTTCCATCCCGGCATGTACCAATTACGAAGAACTACACTTTTCTTACGTACATTTATCATAGATTTTTCGCTTTTCAAATGTCCCTCCCGGACCAGAGTAATCTGGTAAGGTGGGGGAAAGCTACGGAAAAGAACTGTACATTGTGTGGTGCTGCCATAGGAACTGCTAGACACACACTTGTAGGGTGCGTTACTCTTCTAGAAAAGGGCTATTACTCACGCCGACATGACAAAGTCCTTGGTGTTATCCGTGAAGCAGTAAGTCTTTTTATTGCAAGAGCCAGAAAGGGACTGACTACAAATAAAACTTTGACCACGTTTGTAAAGGAAGGGCAAAGCACGAAAACTAAATGCAAGCCCACCTCGATCCTTGGCGCCGCATCAGACTGGAAAATTCTCATGGATACATTTGAACACCATTATAGGATCCCAGATGAACTAGCTGTATCAGCCTATAGGCCAGACATCTTAGTGTTTTCTCGGAACTTGAAAAAAGTTATCCTTATTGAACTTACCGTTCCGTGGGAGTCAAATAAAAGACCACAACATGAAAATAAATAAAAATAAATATTATGATCTCACAGAAGAAATGATCAGGAACGGGTTCAAGACTCAGCTTTACGCAGTGGAAGTTGGTGCAAGAGGAGTTCCAGCAAAATCTTTGCATCACTTACTGAAAGAATTGGGCCTAAGCAGGTCTGTAGTCAATACATTTATGAAACGAGCTTCCAAGACGGCATTAACGGAATCATACAGTATTTGGTTGGGTAGGGAGAGGAGTAGAATAGTGGATGGTGAGCGTATTATCGCGCAATAAATAAAACAAAAAGGAGGCCTCCTTTTCTTAAACCAGCCTATTGTCGGTCGCAAGCCCGAGACACCATTCTTCTCATCTCCTACCCACACACGATGGACCCGGCACCCGCACGGTGAATCCATGGAATGCTTAGAAATTTGTCTTCTACCACCGTACCCGTGACTACTGAGAGCACGTAAGCCCGCTTTCACTATTACAAACTTGTGGATTCGTTGATAAAAATTGACATCAGATACTCGCCAACCCGTCTGGGCTAGCGTGGCGAAAGTAGGCCAAATTCTCCAGACTCGGTCAACCTCATTATTATTAGGGACATTACGAACATTGTATGTGGAAGACTCGCGCAAATTATAGAACATTAATATCCCTTTCAGCACGGCAAAAAATATTTTGGATATTGATAACTTTAAGATTCTTGAGGTCTAAAATATATCTTATCTACGAACTAGTAAATAATATTAATATACTAAACACAAGTATACTTAATATATACATAAATACAATATATACATACTGGGCAGTGTTTTCACTGCGGATGGGAAGTATGATAGGGATGTTGAAAGAAGAGTGAACGCGGGAAATAGTGTTAACGGTGCCCTGGGGTCACTGATGGCCAGTCGAAATGTCAGTGACAAAGCTCGACTCGCCATACACAATGCCATGCCAACCAACACTTATGTATGGAAGCGAAACGTGGATATGTCAGAATACGCATGAGAGTAGAGTTAATGCAGTAGAAATGAGGACTTTGCGTCGGATATGCGGCGTCACTTTGACGGACTGCATACGTAATGACGAAATACTCAAAAGGGTAGGTGTTAAAGAAAGCATAGGGACAAAAATAAGGAAAGGTATGCTCCGATGGTTCGGACATGTTGAAAGAATGAGTGAAGAGAGATTGACGAACCAGATATATAATGCGAAAATTGTGGGTAAAAGAGGCAGACCTATCACGACCAAATGAAACAATAGCTGAAGGTGCATTAAAAAGCCATCAAAATAAAAGGGCATGCATGAAGAGGTTGATGAATGTCGAAGAAGCGAAAGAGGTATGTCGTAATCGTGTCAAGTGGCGCTCAATTGTCTCTGCCTACCCCGCAAGCGATTTGGCGTGAAGATATGTATGTATAATACTTACAGTTGTTGGGATCTATTTAAGAAGTGGGTGAAAACAATGTATATGTTCTAGAAGGCCCATCTCCAGCAGTGGAGGTCTAGGACTCTGTATTCTAGGGGCTGTAATGAAATGAAAAATAAGGCAGTGTGAGAAATCGCAACGGTATATCAAAATTGTACTTTATAAATTCGTCTATGCTTTAAGCATAATCGATCATGACACGCCTAATTGATTACGCGAGCGCGCTGAAAGTTACGCTGAGTGATCAACAAATACTATATGTATTAAAAGCCAGTGGTGGCTCGGTTGTAAGAAAACGTTCCCTAAATCCTACAAGGGTCGGTTCAAACCCCTCCAGCATGTACCAAGGAGAAATACACTTTTCTTACGTACATTTGTCATAGATTTACAACATCAGCGTTCCCGTGCCTCGGAGAGCACCGGATGCACTAATACCAACTTGTAGAATCGTTAATAAATTGAAATTAAAATTTGACATCATATCCTCGCCAACCCGTCTGGCCTGCGTGGCGAGTGTAGGCCAAATTCTTCAGATATATGTTCTGGAAGGCCCATCTCCAGCAGTGGAGGTCTAGGTCCGTGACCGGTTGCTGCTGTGGGGACCTGACCTCTGCCGAACACGTTCCATTTATTGTTCCTAATTTTTTGCGTTTTGTCGACTTTTGGGTTGCACATGGGCATGTAGTCTATCTTAATTCTGACTTGCCTGATGGTTTACTGCTGTACCAGGTATTGTAATCTCATAGGTACTGATAACTATATATCCAGTTTTTTTTTTCTTTCCTTTCCATAGTATTTGTGTTTAACTTCTATTATGTATTAAATATTTTTGGCTCTCAATGTCTTCTTATTGTTATTAATTTATTACACAGATGTTCAAACTTGTCACGTGCCGGCAAAGCCTTTAAAGGGGCCCCTTAGTGGTTCATATTATTTATTAGTTTTCAATTTTAGTATCTTGCAGAGTGACAATTTTGTTTATCTGTGATATTGTTTGCGTATGTTGACTGTTTGTTGCCTAAAGAAATGAAAATAAAAAATAAATAAAAAAAAACTACATTTAAAAGGTTATTAATTAATCGTTGTGGTGTAGTTCTGTACATGTTTTATTTTGTAAATCTAATGTAGCTGAGTTTTCCTTGCAGATTTCTTTCTCAGCCAGATTAAACATTTTTTTTTTTTTTTTTTTTTTTTAATAATAATCATTTATTTCTTTACAAAAAATTGCCTTAAAACTAGTTACATCAATGTTTAAGTGTTAACAGGATATTCAATTTATTACAGGCAATTTCCAGATTATTGGAACCCTAACCTCTGTATAGAAAGTATAATATACTTCTGGACCACAGAGGTTAGTTTCCATACAAATTTGGACAACATATAACAGGTCACTGGAATCTGTGAAGCTGCTGGTCTTCTGCTAACAGCTTACTTATTGGACCACTGTGCTGCTTAGTCTTCCACTAGCAGGAGTAAAATCATTCAAAAGGATTAAATTAATGACTTTTTATAAATGCATGTAATAGGTTTACGTGAATAAAGATATTTTGACTTTTACTTTGACTTTGACTATAATAATGCACCCTGCGAACCTTTACCACACTCCCAAAAAGTTTTTGTGCAATAAAAAGTTTATAAATAAAATAACGTTTTTTACTTGTTTATTCGCATTACACGAAAACGGTGTTTTTAATCATCCCTGAAAAAATGCATGCTAAAAAAGACCTACCCGGTAATTCTCATTAGAATTCACAAACCTTAGATTTAGGCAAGGTACTTTTCTGTTACACAATAACTTATATTTTGTGTCAAGTTACCAAAACTACGTTAAAAATATTATACCGGCTTCCAAATCTTGACAAATACCCCAAATAAAAACTTACCAACACGCCTTGTATAGTAATGCCGGTGTTAGACATATCGCATTAGATAATTCGGTGGTTTTGGCTGTCATAAATCTTCGATGGCAAATCGGTGATGTTTTTACAAACAGCAGTAATAAAGATGAAATTAGTGTTAAATTATTGTCCATAGCAGACATGCTATGCTACTAAAATCTGACTGGTCACAGCTCTTGTGTTCCCTATTTTCCTGTATGCTGCTTTCAGACGTACAAGCGAAACAAAAATAAAACGAATTAATGCTCTAGATTTGTGGTGTGCTTTTTTATATAAATGTACGTATGAAAAGTGTATTTCTCATTGGTACATGCTGGAGAGGTTTGAACCGACCTTTGTAGGATTTAGAGAACCTAATGGCATATGCCCGTGTCAGGGTTCCAAGGAACAATTCTGCCAAATTTCAAAAATTCAAACTTTAAGCATGTATTAATTGATTATATTTCGAACTTAACACTAATTGATGGAGAAATGCCATCTCGTCTTCTCTCATTCACTCAAACCCACATACACCAACACACACATGCACTAAAACACACAGACACACACACACACACAAATGAATAAACTCCAACCATACACATACACACAAATAATTATTTAAATCTTGCCTTCAGCAAATATCAATAAATATTGTCTAGAGTAATATAAAATATCGTAAGTGCTAATTCCTACAATGACATCTGAAACACTTTCCACCGACTATTTTAGATGTCACAGCTAAACTGTTTTTGTCACTATCTACAATTTATTATATGCCCTAACCTATGTAACAACTAAATTGTGGTGTATATTTATTTTGCAATAAAGATTTTTGTTATTATTATTATTAGCTTCACAGTCCCTAGAATGCAGAGTCCTAGACCTCCACTGCTGAAGCTAGGAACAAATTGCTAGAGAGTTTTGGAATTCTCTTACCAAGTTGGGTTGGCGAGTCTAATGTTTTTATAAAAAAAGGTATTTCTTTATTCAGCAGGGGTAATATCGGTATTAAGAAAAATATTTCGTCTGGAGCCGGCCTAATAATTATAAGAGGCCCATTCCCAGCGGTACCAGCGGACCGTACTCAAATATAGTGGAACAAGAAATTCACTGAGCTCTAATCAAGTCGCACTAACACGTTCTGTGAAGGAACACAAATCTAATATTCACTAATATTTCGAAACGATAACCCAATAATCACGACCTTAGGGGGAATTTAGGACTTTTGTTGACACAGTGTACGACAGAACAGTAGATTGAAGCTTATGAATGGCGACGGCGAAAAGAGGTATGTGTGACATTATATTAAAAATATAGATCCAAACAAAACATTTTGTGGAACGAACTTCCTCGACGGGCGTCGTCTATTAATATATTTAAAAATCTACTTATCGCTCACTTTCTCAACAAACAACATAGCTCTTATTAGTACCTATATCTATCATAATATTTTGCATGTATTTTTATGGAACACGTAAATAATAAACATTTGCATTATCGTGTAAACCAATTGTACTCGAGGTCTTTTACTATAGTATAGTTACGCTGTTAATTTTAACTTGCGTTCTGTGACATATCTCATTACGTAGCCACTTAGTGAAATAAAAAAAAAAATGATTTTAGTTAAGTTCATCTACTGCTTTATTTTTTACTGTGCCAATTAAGCTTGACCTGACAGCAACCCAACCCAAAGTAACCGAGATGAACCCAAACTAGTTATTATATTGAGATCTATTCAACTATTTTATAAGGTATTTAATTATACATAAGAAATTTAATAGCCTGTCGAATATTTATTTCTTTATTTAGGTAAATCTTAATCGCACAAAGCTGCTAAATAATGCTGCTAGACAAGTAGACGGCCTAGCCTAGAAAATAAAAATGCGTGATTGTACGATTAAATAAAGTCGCTGTCATATTCCCAGTTCCTCCAGGATGGACTTGTTTGTTCTGAACTCAGTCCATGATATAAAAATACAAATCGCTTATTAGCACAATAAGAATATTTATTATTATATTATTAATTTATGTTTATGTAGTATATAAATAGTATACTGACTGCCTCCGTGGTCCAGCGGTTAAGTCCGTGGATTTAGACTCGGAGGCACCGGGTTCGATTCCTGGTCGGGACACAAAAATATTTATTAATGTAAATAAATATGTATATTTAATTAATATTTAATTTATTTGTGATATTTCTCGAGATTGGTACGCTGGAGACATCGACGAGCTTGCCACTTGTCATGATTGGCCTATAGTAAAGTTGGCTAAATGTGAATCCGCTTATTTATAAGCGTGGTTTCTGACCACCCCGAAAGAGCAACGGTCGTGATGATACATTACTTTACTTTAAAAATACTAACCTAGTCGATTGGGAACAAGGGTCAGCTAGCATCGAATTGAAGACACCCGTATCGTATGGATTAAATTTAAGATGTTGGATCAGGTATTGTCTTTTGCCCTGGCTCCTGGCAACCTCCCTTAAGATGTGTTCTACGTCTTCTAGTTCACTACAAACTTCACAGCTGGGTAAAGCAGTCTTTTTTTTATTTTTTTAATACCTAGCACGACATGTGACACCGCTCCAACCTGATGGTAAGCAGTACGCGAGGTCCAAGAATGGGAGCAACTGACGCCAGCCTCAGACGACCGACATCAGTCCCTACCACTATGCCGGCCTATAAAGATGCTTTTTCACACTTCGTTTGAAGGACTCCAGGTTATAGGAATGGGGAAACACACTGGCTGGGAGAACATTCCACATCTTCAGCGTGCGACAGATGTAAGAGTCTCAAAATTTGCATGTACGCGTAGGGATAGTGTTTTGGCCTGTGCGAGTGGTTCGGTTGCGGAATAGAGAAGAAGGGATAAGGTATTTGTTTAAGGGAATGTGCCCATTTAGCTATATGTTAATAAAGCACGGTCTACAATCATTACCTTTGCTAATATTACGTAAGACCATTCGGCTAAACGAATAACTTTTATCGATAAATTTGCTTGATACTGCATTCAATACATTGGAACTAGAAACTAAACAAAAATCGGCTGTGACAAGACAAAACCTCGTTAGTCGCCCTCGCTCAGTGTTTTCAACTAAAATCGTTTAAAAACATATCCTAAACTGAATCGGACGAGTCGTGAATAAACTGGAAACTTTTGCACACGACCTATGCTAGGTTTTTTTTATTAGCGTAGGGCTACATGAATATTTCGCTTCGTCAACAAGTCTTGTTTTAAGCGGTGTGTTATTTTATATTGTGTTATTATAAATATCATCATGGCAAGCTTACAATAGTATTAGTTCTCCTTAAAAGTAAAAATTGGCATTTGGCAAATGGAACATACTTTCAACGAGAACAACAAAATATACGAACCCGTATTAGTTCCGCTAAAACTGGAACACTTTTCTTGTATGGAGTTACGCTTCTTCTTGTATTATGTTCCTTGACTCTATGTCATTCATCGATGTATATAGATAGGCCCTCACTGATATAAAAACGTTCCCGTAAAACCGATCGAAGTCATGTATGCACCAACAGTCGCGAGATAGCAAGCGTCGAGAGCGCCTAATATTAATATTTATATCGAGTAAAACTAGTCTTTTTGTATGCATTGTGATATAATTTCCGATGAATAAAGCATGTGGCATTATCCTTGCTTGAGAATTGCCCCCCAAAGCAAGCGGCACGTTTTTTAAAGGGGGGTTTTGTATTGAATAGGCTTATATATATACATCGATGATGTCATTAAATTATGTCGCTCCATGTCATTCTTAAAATAATAAAATCTGCGCCGCGACAGCCATAAACAAAAAAAAACAATTAAATTTTTAACAAAGTTTAATGGGAGCAACTGACGCCAGCCTCAGATGACTGACATCAGTCCCTATAGCTATGCCGGCCTATAAATATGCTTTTTCACGCTTCGTTTGAATGACACCAGGTTATAGGAATGGGGAAATACACTGGCATTCCACATCTTCAGCGTATAACTTTTTATTTAAATTTACAATAGTTTGAACAGTATGTTTTTATTGTTTTTATTCATTCTGGAAAACCAACAGTTAACATTATTTTAATAAATATACAGAAAATTCACTAAGAATTTTCACATATAAATATAGTATAAGACCTATATTGACATCACAACTATTTAGCCGAGTGAAAATAATCTTATAATAATAACAATAATAACTATAAATAAAATCGTCGCATGGTAACTCCGTCAAGTTAAAACTGAGCAACGGATAGGCGATTTTCTCCGCCTAAATGACAAAAATCTTATCATTTAGATTTTACCGTGTTATTTACACTTTTTAACTGTTAATACATAAACATATTTGTATATTATGTATTTATCTTAATTATGTATTATTATTTTTCTGTTAGGTATTATAGTATTATAAATGTATATATTGTATTTATTTACATATTTTAATTCTGGTTTTTACTATATTATTTCCATTTTCACACTCTGCACCCATAATATTAATCTCTCACTCTCCCAAAAGTTAGCTGGTAGAGAATACCTTCATGGTATTATGCTCGCCTATCTACAACACTTTATATTGTATATTTTGTGTGCAATAAAGAATTTTATTATTATTATATTATCTTGTTTTAAAATCACCTCCATGTAAACTTACCTTTACACAAATTCACAGGTGACGCCTTTAAAAATACAGTGACAAACAAGCGTATCAAACGACTTTATTGAATTTAAAAGCGCATACCTATCACGTATCCCCTTTTAAAGTTATGCAATGACTTACGAGTTAAAGTAATATTTTTTATAGCTTTTATCGCGGGCTTTGAGCGCGGCGACCGAATCAAGAAATTCCGTAACGAAAATAAACCTAACACCCCCCACTCCGACCGGCACAGGCGGTGCGGTGTTGAAGCCGTGCATCGTCTAACGTCGTTTCAGTTCGGCAGACTTCGGCACGGTGTTTGTGTGCGTGCGACTAAACGTATGCGTGTAGACTAGCTGCTAACTGCTCATAACTGATTCTATCTCTTATAGACACAATGCTAAGTGAGACAGCGTGGTTTTTGGCCGCGTCCACGAGTAATATAAAAAACTTGAATCAATATCAAAGAAAAAAAAATACTGCATAAATAAAATAAATATCAAAATCAAAATCAAAACATTTATTTTCTAGAATACGGTACATAATGTGGCTAGTAGTAGTAGTTTTCCGGCGTATCCTGCCGTCATGCAGCGTGAAAATATTTACATTTATATAGTATTTAACACACCTATACATAAAAGTAGAAACAAATTAAATTAAATGGAACAATAAATTATATGTCAATTAAGTACCTACTTATATTATGTCAAAGATTTATTATGATATTATTATCCTACTCAAGTACATCACTGAGAAAATCCTTATTTGAATAGTATACCTTTAGTACCAATAGCTTAAATAACTTTTTTTGAAAATCCCTTACATTTAATGCTTTTAGATCAGATGGCAAATGATTAAATATTTTAATTGCCATACAGTAACAATTTTTCGAGTAAATCTCCAAGCGTTGAGATGGGGTACATAGTTTGTCTTTGTATCTTTGACCTCGGTAACCCATTTCTCCGTTCGTTTTAAAAAGGCTTGGGTACTTTCGGACGAATACTGCTATTTCATAGATATATAAACACGGAGTAGTCAGAATACCGAGTTTTCTAAATAACGGTTTACAGCTATCCATTTGGTGTGCATTGCATAAAGCCCTAATACATTTTTTCTGTGTTATTAGGACTCTATTTACCTCTACAGAATTTCCCCATATAATTACGCCGTATCTCAATAATGACGATACATACCCATGATAGGCTGACAACCCTGCATCTAAAGAGCTTACATTTGTTATTCTTTTAAGTGCGTAAACAAATCTGTCCAACTTTGTACATAATTTGTCAATATGAGCTTTCCAGTTACAGTTTTTGTCAATTGTTATACCAAGAAATGTTGTGTTATCAACCTCCTCTACCTTAATTGTATCATATAGAATGTCGAGTTTTAATTTTGTGCTATTTGTCGTTTGAAATTGTATCAATTTAGTCTTACTAATATTTATATTTAAGTTATTTATATCCATCCATTCTACTACTCTATTAAGGGCTATATTGGTTTCTCTTTCTACATCATTACGGTTTGTACAGTTAATGGTAATAGTTGTATCATCAGCGAACAATATGCAATCATGCGTAGTCGTGTCCGGGAGATCGTTTATGTATAGGAGAAAGAGAAGCGGTCCCAGAACACTTCCTTGAGGTACGCCACAATTATTCTGACAAAAATTTGATCTATAATTGGTTTTTAGGTTCTTTGAGATTCTTGTGATCTCAACGCATTGTTTACGATTTCCTAGGTAACTTTGCAGCCAATCCCAGGGTTTCCCACGAATACCATAGTTGTCCAGTTTATCTAGTAGTGTTTGATGGCATACAAAATCGAATGCCTTAGTCATGTCCAGTAGAATTGATACGGGATAGATTTTGTTATTAAGACACTGTGTTATGTTTTTTAACAACGTAAAACACGCTAAGGTGGTCGAGAAACCCTTTCTAAAACCAAATTGTTGCTTTTTAAGAACCTTTGATGATGCGATGAAGCTATAAATCTTACTGTAAGTGATTTTTTCAATGATTTTAGAAAATACGGAAATCAATGTAATAGGTCTGTAGTTAGACATATCAGACCGTTTACCTTTCTTATATAGTGGTTTCACTATAGATAATTTCAGTCTAGAAGGAAAATGTCCTTGCTCGTAGGATTGGTTTATTACATAAGATAGTGGAGCAGATATATAGGATGCACAAGCCTTTAAGGATCTTGTGTCAATTTCGTCATACCCAGTAGTTTTTTTGTTTTTTAGACTTAAGATTGTTTTATATACGTCATGTTCATCTGTTGGAGTTAAAAACATAGTTTGTGAGTTCTTTGTTATATTTATAGATTTTTTTTTAGAATTTAATTGTTTATTAGTTAGTTTAATATAATATTGGTTAAATTGGTCACTTATTAATTCTGGATTAGTATATCTAACATTGTCAGTTTGTATTTCATTAATTGTATTATTTGTTATATTTGTGTTAGTATTTTTTTTAATGACTTGCCATGTGGCTTTGCATTTATTTTGCGATGTTATTATGGATTTAGTATTATCAATTTGTTGAGATTTTAGTATACAGCGTTTTAATATTTTAAAGTATTTGTTATATTTTATTTTGTTATAATTTTAAATATATATATAATTATAATTATATATATAATTATAATTGCATAAGTTGATAAGAAATGCTATACCGCGGCAGTATTTTATTTATAATATTTTTGAACGTAAGAACGTGCGCACTTAAGCAACTATCTAAGTTGCCCAGCAATTTTTATTAAATATTCTGAGCACGACATGTGACATCGCGCCCACCTGATGGTTAATGATATGAGATATACTTTTTAATATTTTTTTCACGACATTTGACCTTGTGCCCACCTTGTGTGTGGTAAGTTGCGCGCGAGGATTATAAATGTTAGCAACTGAAATCAGACACTTATAACTGACATCAGTCCCTAACACTATGCCGGCTTGACTGGGCATGACGGCAATTCAAGCATGATTCCAAAACGTTTGGATACACTTTTCTGGGTTTATCAGCACGAACAATGGATACCTCCCTGCCCCGGCAGACTTGACAAATTACCACCATCAGTCCGCCTACCACCTACACATGTTCAGCGTGCGACAGATGTACCAGTCTCCAAACTATTTACGCGTAACGATAGTGGCCTGAGCATATTTTGGCCTGAGCGTGTGGTTCGGTTGCGGAACAGGGAAGATGGGATAAGGTTAGGTATGGAGTTTTTCAGAACACTTACTGTAGCATAGTTGTACCTGGAAATCGCCTAGGGAGGTCAGCTAGACATTATGCTGACAATCTTATGGACAATGGGAAGTAGGGTGCAACAGAACTGGTAAAATATAATTATAATACAAACCCAGTCTAGATTTCGCAAATCTCATTTCCTACTCCAAACTCATTAGTAGAGTCGCTGTTACTATTAATTTGATGTCAAGCTAACACGATACGCTTTAGAATCACTGTCACGTTGAGATAGTTTATGGGCTAGCATAAATAAAGGCCACGCCGCACCGGATGCGTGCTTGTGCGGACTTTGACGAGACGTAGGGCGTGATATGTAACGTTTATTATAGTCTTCCGTGCACATTTATATGACCGCTTCTCGTGTGACTAGGCCTTAAAACAATCTAGTGACATAAGTGAGCGACAAGACTTGATCTAGGCCTTGCGCTCTTAGTCAACAGTACGATCTGACTCTCCCTACTTCGTAACAAAGCCACCATAGTATTCATTGTTATATTACAAAAGACACGAAATCATTCATTCAGCTTGTTAAAATTATGGCAGATTAGGGAGAACAGGGACGCTGGGCCTACCACGAACACTCTTCCGGAATTTAAAGAAAGAAAGAAAGAAAAACGTTTATTTATCGCACAAAACAGACACAAATTACACAATGAAGATATGCAGCACAACACGCCCCGACAGGCACCGGCTGGGCACGGACCATGAATTAATATTGAAATATATAATTTAACATTCTTAATTTTATTACATTAGATTGTAAGCTGACACGGCCCCTTTACAGCCACGAATATGTATTAAGTTGACATTCCAATTTAATAATAATTATTATTTCGATCGTAAGCTGACACGGCCCTCTTACAGCCACGAATTTACATTTATTGACATAAATATTGTAGTTATAATACATTTTTTATGTATCATCATTTACTTCATATTTTATTTTCCAAACAACTAAATTACACAGTAATCATTATCACCATCACAGGCCTTAGAACACAGAGGTCTAGGACCTCCACTGTTGGTAACGGGCCTTCCAGATGGTTTAGCAAAAATTGGACTTCTCTCTCCACGGGGGTATCATGTAGCAGCAGTTTTCCTCAGACCGTCTTGAAAAATATGTCTTACATTGTTTTATTTAAATAAATCGTTCGTGATACCCAACTTGAGCCCTTAAACCGGAAAGCATCAGTCACGGAGACCCGAGCCGTCCCGGTCATCCGGACCTACCGGAACTTATTGAGGATTGCCGCATTAATTTTCCGGTGCACGTTTTCAAATTTTAATAGTACAACCCTTCGATTTCGTATTTTTTAATTGTATGTAATTCTTTTACAAGTTTTATTCTTACATACAGAAACATCACAAAATGAGAATTCCCATTTTTCTTAGAGAAATGAGCCCAATAAAATGTTCTCGTGTCATAATGATTTCTCTTTTATTTGATAGTTAATATATTGTTTTCATAATCAGTATATTTTTTTTACCCTAGCATAATTAATTATTACATAGTTTCGATCCCGCCAATTTGAAATCCAGTGTTTTATCTATAATAAAGTACCTGACCATAATAAAGAACCTAACCGTATAAATAGTGCTTTGTAACTATTTTATACAAAATTTTTAACCAATTGACTATTTAATTAAATTATATTTTAATGCTGGGGTAACAGGGATGTTGTAATTAAATTAAAAAAAAAAAACAATTAATTGTTATAATAATAATAATATTTGTTTATTAAATTACTAGATTCATAGTGTTAGTAACAAAAAACCTTATAAAACTATGTTAGCACTAACCTAATAATAACCAAAGTTTTTTTTTTTTCACATTCATCTTAGGCCAACTCCCCGCACATGCACGCCACAGCAACGAGACACGGAGAGTTAAGGCTCTCAGCGACCATTCAGAGGATACTGTTGGCGCTGTCTCACACCCGACCAAGCAGAGACCCACACTTCTTGCGCATTGTGGCATAGAAGCAATCTACTCTTGCCTCCGCAAACATACTTGATGCACTGCAGTAGCGCGGCAGCGCCATCAGTACCCTGAATGTATTATTATACTTATACTGCACACGTAGCGCATTATATTGCCTTTGTGTAAAGACGGCCCACAGGCTGCTCGTGTAAAAGGATGTACAGTATTCCCAAATTAATAATGCACATACAGATCTTCGCTAATTGTCGTATTCCCGGAAACACCCGAATCATTGAATCGTAAGAGCCTAAACATTGCACTTGCATTTTGCACCTTGTTCGAAAGAAATAGAAGTCAATATCATGTGTACACAATCGAAAACAATTCGGGCGGTCGGTGACTGCATGTGTTCTCTCTGAGTGGAATTATATAGAGCTGATATTACACACCGTTCTTGGTTTTGTTTTCAAAGGTGAATTTAATTTCAACTTTAATTATCTTATTCATCTTTAAATAGTTTATTTTGTAAAATAGGAAAACGTACTAACAACTAGCACAAAACACATAATTCTACTAAATTATGCATGAAGAAAATGCACTTAACCACTCTATATACATATCGTCTTCCGACGCTCGGGGAATACGACCGTTGCCGAACAGTGACGAAGATTTCTATGCGCATTATCACTTTGGGAGAACTGTACACTACGCTCTAAACAAGGTAACCTTGACGTCATGCGAGCAACGAGCAAACCTGCGAGCAATCATATTGGCCCTAACAGCCAATGCGCGCCTCTCCCTCTCAATGTCTGCATCATCTCTGAGTCCAGACGTGACAATATGGTTATGATTATTGAATTGTATTTAGTTGAGGCATGCTGCAAAAAAGTTGGGGCCTGGTTTTGGGTAATCACTTTTGTGAGAAAACATTGTTAATTTTTTTATTTTTGGGTGCTAGTACTACTGCTGCAACGAATAGTAGATATTTACCTATATTTAATAATATTTCAAAAAATATTAAAACGACCGTATCCCTTCCGGGTGGTCAGCAACCACGCTATTAAAGAAGCAGACTCTTATTTAGGGAACTTTACAAGACATCATGACATCATTTATTTATTTATTTTTATACACTTTATATGGTATTACAGTATATACTCTAATACATCCGCATCCGCTACTTTTTTTTTTTTTTTTTGGTTCTCTTCTCCCGATGGATGATGAATGAGATGATAGGGAAGGCAAAGGGTCTAGCCCATACAGCCAAGTCTGACGTAATATATCTTTATTTTTAATGAGTTAATGAGGTCATGAGTGTTTTTTTTTCAGTTCTTCGCGCCATTTTGCGTGGACATGTCAAGTGCAAGTTTTTGTTTTGTAAATTAATTTACTGTGGATATTTTACTGTGGGTCAAAAGTGGTGTTGTTTTATTTAGTAATGTGCTACAATGTGAATAATTATGGAAAACGATAAATTGGACTTTAAATATGGGGCACAAGTTGCAGTTTATTTTTTGCGGTTTTCCCGCGCTGTCAACTCCCATATTTTACCCGACGTGTTTGAGCAGTGGATGGTTCCGCGAGTGACTCCAAGAAAAGCATCAAATTATGCAGCATCTGGAATTTAATGATGACCTCATTAATTCATGAAAAAGAAAGATATATTACGTCAGACTTGGCTGTATGGGCTAGACCCTTTGCCTTCCCTATCATCTCATTCGGGAGAAGAGAACCAAAAAAAAAAATGAGTGTTTTTTTTATTTGTTGACTTATTTGTATTTGTATATAGTAGATTTGACATTCATATTTGTGAAAGTAGTATTCTTTGCATCACTAATGAATAGTCGTAACTAAGTTCAATAGAACGCACGCTGAAGCTGGACCTGTGAGGACGTAGTATCTAGTTTTGGTTTATCTTTTGAAAATTGGCCTTTCCGAGCATCGTCAATTGTCGCCTTCATCTCGCATGTTAATCCAAGAATGATTTACAACTCAAATCAACTACTCGGTTCAACAATAATCTGATACGTTCAACAGTCGTCAACAAAGCTGGACCAAGTCCATGAATTTCGATTAGGGTTTTTTATTTATCATCACAACCGTTTACCTTCCGGGGTGATCAGAAACTACGATTATAATGAAGCGGATTTATATTTAGCCAACTTTACTACAGGCCAATTATGACAAGTGGCAAGCTCGTCGAATAATTTATATTTATAAATATTATTGTGTCCCGACCAGGAATCGAAGCCGTTACCTCCGAGTCTAAATCCACGAACTTAACCGCTAGACCATGGAGGCAGATTAAGTAAAATCTAATTAATACAATATTTAATGTTTGACTTTGAACTATGTCTATCAGAGAATGTCTAGCGGCATTGTACATAGTGCTATAAAGTTTTTAAATAAATTAAGTAATAACCTTCAGTTTTCGTAATAGTACAAGATATATAAATACGATACGATATAAAATATAGCGTATAACCAGCCTTTATTTAATAATTATTCGAATGTAATCAACTTCCTATGAAAAAAATACGCTAAGAAAAGCATCGGTGATGGATTGCCTAACGAAGAATATGTTGAGCAATTATCTTATAAAACATCATTTTTAGTTTTGGAGCTATAAAGAATTTAAATAAACAAACAATAATTAACTCAACTTCAACCTCCAGTTCCCGAAAGAATGCTTTTTTTTTACACGAATATCAATTTTATTAGCGATAGAATGATTTATTTATATAAGGTTTGCATTGAACGATAGAGACAATTCCAATGTTTCTTAGAACAATTTAGCTATATGTCCATAATGCTTTCTTTTTAATTTGTATACTAAGCACAACCTGTGGTCTCGTTCTAAACAGTGAGCCCATTTCGATAATTAATAAATGTTGTAGTTATCAACCGGTCATGAGGTGGTAGTTTGGTTGTATAATCGCTTTTCTTAACATCCTAACATAAATACACTTTTCTTACGTACATTTGTCTTAGATTTATATTTAACACCACCCTTATCGTGCCTCGGAGGGCATGTTAAGCCGTCGGTCCCGGTTCCACTAATTCCAAATTGTAGAATAGTTAAAAATTTACATCAGAGCCTCGCCAACCCGTCTTGGCTAGCGTAGCAAGTTTATCCCTAATTCTCAAGAATATTTTATGATCGAAGCTGTAATGAATGACGAATGAAAGCTTAAGTAAGTTAATCAAAAAAACATCGTTAGAATAATAATAAAAAAACATAATATAACATATTATTTGCTTATTCTATATTGTTAAAAAGAAAATGATAATTTTTCATATTGTCTTGCCCTACTGAGGCACTGGACACATACATATGATTACGTGCCCAGTGCCCCATGGTAGGACACTATAGCTTCTCACTAACCTCACTAATTGCAATAAGCATTACTTGAACTAATTATTACTCGTATAATGTTATATTTTTAATTATTCGTTGTAGTAAGTGTATTGTAGTTCGCATATTATTGTGTATATAAGTATATATTTCCCGTTTACGTAGTGTATGTAAGAATTTATATATATATATTTATGTAGTTTAGGTATTATTATTTTTATGATGTTTATCGTATATTTAATTTAACTAGTACTAATAAGTGATTTTTTTTTTTTATTTTTTTTTTGTGTTTTTTATTTTGCCATGCCTAAACTTCGATTCCTTGTCCCGAAGGTTGATGGTAAGAGAATGCCAAGCGGCATTACATACGCCTTTTGTATTAAACAATAAAGTTTTTAATAAATAAATAACCTTCAAGATGAAATTAAAGGTAAATTAACTTTTTCTTAACTGTAATAATTTAGAGTGGTCCAGCTATGACTACATCCGTTTGATGGATTTGAATTCGTTGGTGACCTAAATGAACTGACTCCGGATGCACTCCGGATTTGAACCCCGGACCGAGATTGATCCTCTCCGGACACTGCAACAGATTTAATACACTTTTATCTTTTCTTAAAATAAATCTTTCTGGCTGTGTCCTAGTAGCCAGGGCTCTTCCTAGGAACTACAAAAATATATTCAAAATCAAATCAAAATAATTTATTTCCATTGGTTCTCTCGAAACAACTTGGATACAGTCAGAACTAATAAAATCAATACATTTTTCACAACATATGTACTAATCAAAGTGGTAATAATGGTTGGACCGTAAACTGGCAATAATCCATATTTGTGTATGTTACGCACAACATTATTGCTATAAGCAAGTAAAACTAACTAACTTAGAAACTACTTAAATAAGATCGTGGCTGTAAAGAGGCCGCGTCAGTTTACATTCTAAATACTTAAGAATTATGATGTATAGAAATTATATACATATGTCAGATAATTTATAAATGTATAGAAAAATAATAATATTAATAAAAAAAATAAAAAATAAAAAAAGACGTCATCTTATAATCTAAATACTAATAATGATATTTCAATTAAACATAAATTCATAGCTGTAAATGGGCCGTGTCATCTTATATTCTAATAGCATTAATGTTAATTAATATTCGTGGCTGTAAAATGGCCGTGTCACCTTACAATCTAAATAAAACATTCTATGTCAAGTAAACTTAAATTTAAATTCGTGGCTGTAAAAGGGCCGTGTCAATTAAAAATAAATATAAAATTAAATAATTTAAATTTAAATATTAAGATTTATTATTAATTAATCATTAATTTATAAAATTTGGCCGAGTACTTCTATGCAATGGTATCTTTCATTGCATCTTGTAGCTCATAATAACTTTTGTTTATGAGAATATTTTAGTGATGTTTTAAATTTTGCATATTCTAAAGCTACAAAAGTAAAAAAGAGAATAATAAAATCAGTAGCAAAATTACTTATAAATAAGTATGATTGGTAAAGCAAAATTATATATTAAAAAATAAAATAAATAATCACCTAAGTACCTCTGTAGAATATGCCACTTAAATTATTTTTTGACAACGAAAAGATTTCCAGTTTCCTGGTAAGTTAACTGTTCAATGATATCTGGCACACACTTTGTTTTATTTAAATTGAAAAGAAGCTTATAGGAAGCGCTTAATGAAATACCCTTTATATCTGTATGTGGTTTTATCCTTCATACGGATTAGAGAAATTATTCGATTTGACTAAAAAGTAGTCTGTCATGATACCTACATTATATTATAGTCCAGCAAGCGGCGCAAGTATGTAAGTATATTAAAAGATTACATATTTATGCCGTTTGCTGTAGAAAATCTGGGCCCATGGAGTCCAAGTGCAAAAAAAATATTAAAAGACATAACACCGCATCTTGTCGTTTTCTCTGGTGACAAGAGAGCTGGCTCTTTCTTCATCCAAAGAATCAGTATTGCAATTCAGCGGGGAAATGCAGCCAGCGTTCTAATCACCATTCCTCACGGATATTAGGACTTATATCCCTATCCTTAGTATTAATATTAATTTTATTTTATATTTTGTAAATATTTTTTTCGATTTTTTTATTATTTATTCTGCTTTTTAGGGTTATGTGAAACTGATCAAGAAATTGAGCATTAGTCTATAATAAAATCATGGTAGGTCAAAACTACATTTTCATGCATTGTCATCCACTTCTGAGCTATGGTCCAAATTTTAAGTCTTTAGCTAATCGGGAAGTTAGTTTCAATTACAAAATTCTATCCGAACATAACTCGCTTGCTTGTACGAGTTAATAAAAACATTTTAAAATTCAACCGATGCCCGCTCTATCTTATTTGATCTCGTTGCGAGGGCTAGTTCTACTCCTATAAGCAAATATGGAAAAGTTGCGTGTCATTTAAATGAAAATGATAGATGAAAATTGTAACACTCGACACAGTTTATGCCGGAAGTATACCGGTACCGCACCTCGCAGTCCCGGGTTCTTTCCGGAACACCTGCGCGTTTATCATGCCTTAGTAAATCGCATTCATTTTAACTCCATATAGTGGTTTAGACCAAACGAGCGAATTCTATCTGCTGTTTATGTATAAATTAATTGGGAAAACTCACTTTTTTGTGTTTTCGACAAGGACTCGCATCCGTGTCAAAATCTACTGTCCTTACCTTGACTAATAATATATTTTTATTACATAAAAATCGATTTGTTGATGTTGCCTATTGACTCCGAAACAGCTGGATCTATTTAAAAGATTTTGTCAGGTACTCTTCAGATTACCCCAACGGGTTATGCTATGGAGTTTGGTAGATTGGATCTAAAAATATTTTCATCACTAAACCGTATATGTCGTTAATACAACAGATTTTCACGAAAAAATAAGAATGACAGTCTAGACTATTTGCTAGCTCTTTGTATGTTTTTAAACGCAATGTATTGCCACTGCAGTAGATCCTGGCTGGGACTGTAAACTGAAATGCTGTTTGACCAAATTGTGTTCCTTAATTGTGGTTTATTTATTTTATTTATTTATTATTTGTGGTTGCATCATGTGTTATAGTTTTTACTTAGATTTACTTAATTATTATTGTAATTGTATTGTGTTTTTATTTTGGCTACTCAAAGGCCCAATTAATGGATACTGTAATAGCATATGGTGGTTGCCTGTAATTGGTGCAGCATCTGGTTTCTGTCTTAGTTGTAAGTGAAAATCTATGTATGTATTGTTGCTGACATTTCCATTGAAATGTTAGTAATCTATAAACCTTTACTTATATTAAGGGCTAATCTAACACTAGGCTACTTATCTATTTTTAATTGTTTTTTAAATTGTTTATTTTTACTTACTTACGGATTATTCTCCTTATCATAACCTTATATAACTTCTTCCTTCATACTCCCTGAAACTGATTGATGATGGGCAGCAGCGTCATCCGTCACTAACCCTCCCTTACTGCGGTCACCAACCCGCCTGCCGAGCGTGGTGATTATGGCAAAACCCCCCAAGGATTATACACAACACGGTAGCCCTAACGCCCCCGATTAAGGTGACGGTCGGGGACTTGGTGGGGCAGGGGGTGCGAAGAATCCCCGGCGAAGATATGGTCACCATTCCCACCGACTATATCTGGCAACGTATAAATTAACGGGTCCTGCAGTGGAGACCACGCACTGGAAGACGCAGAGAAAGAAATATATTTATTTCTCGCCAAAACCATAATACAAATTAAAAAACTAAACATAAAAAAAAAATGGAAAAAGATTATGCTAAAAATACTTAGCCTACCAGCACATGTATAGCGACAAAAAGGCACACAGGCACAGATGTACTAAAAACAACCTCAGGCAGGTTACTATTAAGTGACGTCACTCACGCAATGTCAATGTTTTGAGGTAACTTTCAATAGCTATCTTTAAAATAACGTTTTTATTATATTAAACGGTAAATGATTTCGTTAATTAAAATGAATATGATTTTAGGTACTCTGGTAAAAACGTAACATGAGTTACCGTGAAATTATCCTATTGCTAACCGTGCGAAGCATAACATACTAACATAACAATTTTTATTTTATTTTTCTTTCTGTGTACATTTTGTTTCTTTTTTATTTTGTAATGAAAAGTAATAATATATTTAAAAGGGTGTCTGGGCGTTGACTGCCGACGGACAGACCTATATATAGGCTTAATTCAGCTGCAAAAGCATAATGTAAATATTAAAAAAAAAAAAAAAAAAAAACTTTACTGTAGCCTCAATTATAGGTAATTAAACACAACAGAACTGAATAAGGCTTTTCTGCATACAAAATCAGTAGAACAAAGGTTAGGCTAGCAATTATAAACTGTCGTTGGTTAGGGCTTAGGGATTTGGAAATAGACAGGCGACTTGACGCCCTCTTAATATTCGAGGCACGACCGCTCGACCGGTTGATAAATGTAAACTTTGTAATCTTCTATCTAGCTGGGTATTCTCTATCAAAACCCTTACAGGCCCTAAAACACAGCGTCCTAGACCTCCACTGTTGGAGATGGGCCTTCCAGAACATATATCTGAAGATTTTTATAATTTTAACGGGTCTTTACGCGATTTACCTTAGAGACATATTTCTCCCGACGTTCTTCATTGATCTCTGTGACCCAAAACATTTGGAACAGGAACTGTCACATGTTAAAGCAGTGCTAAAACGCAATGGATATGATGTGGCTCCGAGGTTGCTGCGACAGCAAAACAAGGAGAGATATCCACAGGTCAATCGGCTGCCCGCGTTCTTACCATATGTGAAAGGAGTAACGGATAAAATTGGTACAGCTTTCAAAAAGTTACCCATCAATGCTGTGTACACACCATTCTCCAAAGTAGCAAAACACGTACGCACCCCAAAGGATGTCATTCCTTTTCAAACGCCTGGCGTATATAAAGTGGACTGCAGCTGTGGGAGTTCATATATTGGCCAAACTAAGCGCACAATAGCCGAGAGGGTCAAGGAACATATAGCAGCTGTAAAAAACTGCCAATTAAACAAGTCAGCAATAGCAGAACACCTAATGGATAGTGGCACAAACCAGTGGATTGAGCTGCATGACCCAAAGATACTTTCCACCGATCGTCACTATTACCCTAGAATAGTACGTGAAGCGATAGAAATAAAGAAACACAAAAATTTCAATCGAGAGGGGGGTTATAAGCTATCTTCATCGTGGAATCCAGTAATCAATAGGTTTCGACGCCGGGAAAAATCGCCCGGTGTCGCCAAGGATATTGTAAGTGTCGTGTGTCGTGATTTCTAAAAACTTTTAAAGTGATAAGTGGGTAGGTTTACATCTGCCGCCCAGTATGTACGAGACTACACCGCATAGCTTCAGTCGACCCGTGACCACGGCCAATGCAACTTGGCTGAAACGTCGGGAAAAATATGTCTCTAAGGTAAATCGCGTAAAGACCCGTTAATATTATAAAAATCTATTATGAGTGTGCGCGAAAGTTTAAAAAGTTTAATATATCTGAAGAATCTGTTTTCTTAGCCACTTGTTGGTTCTAGAAGATCCATACCATTTGTATTTAAAAGAAGAACTTTACTAAAGGTCAGCGTACCAAACTCGAGAAATATCACAAATAAATTGAATATTAATTAAATGTATTTATTTACATTAATAAATATTATTGTGTCCCAACCAGGAATCGAACCCGGTACATCCGAGTCTAAATCCACGGACTTAACCGCTAGACCACGGAGGCAGCCATTTGTATTAGTAATTCATTTTCTAAACAAAGTAGCAGAGTACACAATCTGACTGATGGCTGGACTCGTGGTACCAAGCACGGACCAATCCCTCTCCTTCTTAAGGTGCCATACCCTATCGTAGGTCGGCTATTATTAAGGCCGCTATCCGGAACAAGGAGCAGGTGCTCATCCCGAACTACTGAGGTTCTCTGAGGTTCTTGAGCCAGGACGTGCGTCTTTTCCCCGGTCTTCTGTAGCCTTGTATCTTGCTTTGCATGACGAGCTGCAGCAAGCTATACTTTTTATTGTTCATGATATTAGATAACTTATATATATAGATAATAATAATATAATAATATTTCCAGACAGGTCACACAGCGCCATCTAATTTCCGTGGTAAGCTACGAGGCTTGTGTTACGGAAACTAGATGGTTGATAAACTACATATTATACTTTTTTTTTTTTTTATATATACATATTATACATATAAACACCCAGACCGAGACAAATTATACAATGTACAACTTGCCCCCGGTGGGAATCGAACCCACGACCTCCCGAGTTCACGGCAACGTTTGTTACCACTAGACCACGGAGGCGGTCAAGTAAGTACTTTAACTTCCTACTGACGGACCAATACGTGTATACAAAAGTTAGCGATATTGTCGGTATGGTTGTAGAGAATACCGGACTATGGGCTAATGAAAGTACGGAATTTACTTTGTGTTTATTTTTAGATTAGCAACATTTGGGCGATCCTTTTTGTTTAATAGAGTTTAATGGCTCGACCTTGACTTATTAACCTAGACATTAGATGGGACAATCATGTCATGCTCGTAATTATTAATTGTTATTAGATTTTAGTTTTATACCTTTGTCTTGCTTGTCTTCGTGGTCTAGCGGCTAATAATAAAAATAAAACAAATATACTTCAATATAGTAAAGATTAATGTATCTGTGTGCTGTCGGTGGAAGTGAAAATTTTCTATTTAAGAATGTGTACAGTAAAAAATAAACGAGATTGCAACATTACGTTGTTTGTCTCATTTCCTACACGTTGCCCAAGACACCTTTGCGTGCTACCTCTTCTAGGTACGATCTTGTGAGCCTGCTGGATCGAACGTGTTAGACATCCACCAAGCCCGAAAACTACGAAAACTGCGGCACGGAAGAACCAACTTGTAGAAAACTATTAATACAATTAGTTTTTTGCTTTATGCAAGCTAAAATATGCTTTTTGTTATATAGTTATATGCTCTTAAGAATTTGTTTTGTTTTTACTAAAGCTACCAAAGTTTATCTATCTAAGTTAATAAGACAAGTTTAGTACATTAGACTGCATTATTAGTTTATCAAAATATATAATCTAATACTATGTTTTCAAATAGTTACATTAGTATTAGTAATTAACTTTCAGCAAGCAGGTCTTTCTCTTTACTCTGTATAGTATTAGTAATTAAATTACGGGCGACCTCTTAAATAATTGGACTACTTTCCAAACTTTTTCTCGAACTCCTCTAAATCCAGGCATTTCATCAGCGCGTGGAAGATCATTTCTATCCTAAACTTAATTACTGAATACTAATGCTTGCTTAAACTTAATTAGTAACACTAATGTTACTATTCCGTTCATAAGTGACTAACTAATTCTGTATTAAAAACTCGTGATTTTGAGACTGATTAAGACTGATTTGCTGGTTTGAAATAAATATTATTCCGTAACCTTGAATCATTGTATTTTCCTCCATTTACTTAAAACAAATTTTCATAAAATACTTTAAAGGTTTCATCCTAAGACATCAACCCGGCCGGGCCCGGCGTTAAAAACATACCGGGTTGCAATCTCTAATCCACCACCTTAAATCCCTGCCCGACCTCTGTTAGGATCCATCATGTTGGTCAAGACACCTAGCCGCCTGCCCCCTCTAGGCACAGTCGCGTGAGTTTGCGCTCGTGCGTCGTCTGTCGGCTGGCATGTTCGCGCGAGCAGAAGCGATAGATTTCCCACTTGTGAGAAACCTCGCCCCACTGCACGCTCGTCCGCCGGACGCCAGACAATGCTACGCTCGTCACCTGCTACTAATCACGGAGTCGTAATCGCGGCTCCGCCGCCTGGCTCGTATTCTTCAACCTTTAATGGTTACCCCATGCCCTGTCCGTAGTTACGGAAAGCGAACGCAACCAAGAAGGCAAATACCTTGAGTGACTCTTTAACTTTAACATTAACTTTAACTTTAACTTTAACTTTAACTCTAACTCTAACTCTAACTCTAACTCTAACTCTAACTCTAACTCTAACTCTAACTCTAACTCTAACTCTAACTCTAACTCTAACTCTAACTCTAACTCTAACTCTAACTCTAACTCTAACTCTAACTCTAACTCTAACTCTAACTCTAACTCTAACTCTAACTCTAACTCTAACTCTAACTCTAACTCTAACTCTAACTCTAACTCTAACTCTAACTCTAACTCTAACTCTAACTCTAACTCTAACTCTAACTCTAACTCTAACTCTAACTCTCACTCTCACTCTCACTCTGACTTTAACTTTAACTTTGACTTTGACTTTGACTTTGACTTTGACTTTGACTTTAACTTTAACTCTAACTCTAACTCTAACTATCACTCTAACTCTCACTCTCACTCTCACTCTAACTCTAACTCTAACTCTCACTCTAACTCTAACTCTAACTCTCACTCTCACTCTCACTCTCACTCTCACTCTCCCTCTCACTCTCACTTTAACTTTAACTATAATTAAAGTTAAAACTTTAACTTTAACTTTAACTTTAACTTTAACTTTGACTTTGACTCTGACTCTGACTCTGACTCTGACTCTGACTCTGACTCTGACTCTGACTCTGACTCTGACTCTGACTCTGACTCTGACTCTGACTCTGACTCTGACTCTGACTCTGACTCTAACTCTAACTCTAACTCTAACTCTAACTCTAACTCTAACTCTAACTCTCACTCTCACTCTAACTCTAACTCTCACTCTCACTCTCACTCTCACTCTCACTCTGACTCTGACTTTAACTCTAACTCTAACTCTAACTCTAACTCTAACTCTAACTCTAACTCTAACTCTAACTCTAACTCTAACTCTAACTCTAACTCTAACTCTAACTCTAACTCTAACTCTAACTCTAACTCTCACTCTAACTCTAACTCTAACTCTAACTCTAACTCTAACTAACTCTAACTCTAACTCTCACTCTAACTCTCACTCTGACTTTAACTTTAACTCTAACTCTAACTCTAACTCCAACTCTCACTCTAACTCTCACTCTCACTATCACTCTCACTCTCACTTTCACTCTCACTCTCACTCTAACTCTAACTCTAACTCTCACTCTCACTCTCACTCTCACTCTCACTCTCACTCTCACTCTCCCTCTCACTCTCACTTTAACTTTAACTTTAACTTTAACCAAAGTTAAAACTTTAACTTTAACTCTAACTCTGACTCTGACTCTGACTCTGACTCTGACTCTGACTCTGACTCTGACTCTGACTCTGACTCTGACTCTGACTCTGACTCTGACTCTGACTCTGACTCTGACTCTGACTCTGACTCTGACTCTGACTCTGACTCTGACTCTGACTCTGACTCTGACTCTGACTCTGACTCTGACTCTGACTCTGACTCTGACTCTGACTCTGACTCTGACTCTGACTCTGACTCTGACTCTGACTCTGACTCTGACTCTGACTCTGACTCTGACTCTGACTCTGACTCTGACTCTGACTCTGACTCTGACTCTGACTCTGACTCTCACTCTCACTCTCACTCTAACTCTAACTCTCACTCTCACTCTCACTCTCACTCTCACTCTCACTCTGACTTTAACTCTAACTCTAACTCTAACTCTAACTCTAACTCTAACTCTAACTCTAACTCTAACTCTAACTCTAACTCTAACTCTAACTCTAACTCTAACTCTCACTCTCACTCTCACTCTGACTTTAACTTTAACTTTGACTTTGACTTTGACTTTGACTTTGACTTTGACTTTGACTTTGACTTTGACTTTAACTTTAACTCTAACTCTAACTCTAACTATCACTCTAACTCTCACTCTCACTCTCACTCTAACTCTAACTCTAACTCTAACTCTCACTCTAACTCTAACTCTAACTCTCACTCTCACTCTCACTCTCACTCTCACTCTCCCTCTCACTCTCACTTTAACTTTAACTTTAACTATAACTAAAGTTAAAACTTTAACTTTAACTTTAACTTTAACTTTAACTTTGACTTTGACTCTGACTCTGACTCTGACTCTGACTCTGACTCTGACTCTGACTCTGACTCTGACTCTGACTCTGACTCTGACTCTGACTCTGACTCTGACTCTGACTCTGACTCTGACTCTGACTCTGACTCTGACTCTGACTCTGACTCTAACTCTAACTCTAACTCTAAGTCTCACTCTCACTCTCACTCTCACTCTGACTTTAACTTTAACTTTAACTCTAACTCTAACTCTAACTCTAACTCTAACTCTAACTCTAACTCTCACTCTCACTCTCACTCTAACTCTAACTCTAACTCTAACTCTAACTCTAACTCTAACTCTAACTCTAACTCTAACTCTAACTCTAACTCTCACTCTCACTCTCACTCTCACTCTGACTTTAACTTTAACTTTAACTCTAACTCTAACTCTAACTCTAACTCTAACTCTAACTCTCACTCTCACTCTCACTCTCACTCTGACTCTGACTTTAACTTTAACTTTAACTCTAACTCTAACTCTAACACTCACTCTCACTCTAACTCTAACTCTAACTCTAACTCTAACACTCACTCTAACTCTAACTCTAACTCTAACTCTAACTCTAACTCTAACTCTAACTCTCACTCTCACTCTCACTCTGACTTTAACTTTAACTTTGCTCTGACTCTGACTCTGACTCTGACTCTAACTCTAACTCTAACTCTAACTCAAACTCAAACTCAAACTTTAACTCTAACTCTAACTCTAACTCTAACTCTAACTCTAACTCCAACTCTAACACTCACTCTCACTCTCACTCTCACTCTAACTCTAACTCTAACTCTCACTCTCACTCTAACTCTAACTCTAACTCTAACTCTAACTCTAACTCTAACACTCACTCTAACTCTCACTCTGACTTTAACTTTAACTCAAACTCAAACTTTAACTCTCACTCTCACTCTAACTCTAACTCTAACTCTAACTCTAACTCTAACTCTCACTCTAACTCTAACTCTAACTCTAACTCTCACTCTCACTCTCACTCTAACTCTAACTCTAACTCTCACTCTCACTCTAACTCTAACTCTAACTCTAACTCTAACTCTAACTCTAACTCTAACTCTAACTCTAACTCTAACTCTAACTCTAACTCTAACTCTAACTCTAACTCTAACACTCACTCTAACTCTCACTCTGACTTTAACTTTAACTCAAACTCAAACTTTAACTCTCACTCTCACTCTAACTCTAACTCTAACTCTCACTCTAACTCTAACTCTAACTCTCACTCTCACTCTCACTCTCACTCTCCCTCTCACTCTCACTTTAACTTTAACTTTAACTATAACTAAAGTTAAAACTTTAACTTTGACTCTGACTCTGACTCTGACTCTGACTCTGACTCTGACTCTGACTCTGACTCTGACTCTGACTCTGACTCTGACTCTGACTCTGACTCTGACTCTGACTCTGACCCTGACCCTGACTCTGACTCTGACTCTGACTCTGACTCTGACTCTGACTCTGACTCTGACTCTGACTCTGACTCTGACTCTGACTCTGACTCTGACTCTGACTCTGACTCTGACTCTGACTCTGACTCTGACTCTGACTCTGACTCTGACTCTGACTCTGACTCTGACTCTGACTCTGACTCTGACTCTGACTTTAACTTTAACTTTAACTCTAACTCTAACTCTAACTCTAACTCTAACTCTAACTCTAACTCTAACTCTAACTCTCACTCTCACTCTCACTCTAACTCTAACTCTCACTCTCACTCTCACTCTCACTCTCACTCTGACTCTGACTTTAACTCTAACTCTAACTCTAACTCTAACTCTAACTCTAACTCTAACTCTAACTCTAACTCTAACTCTAACTCTAACTCTCACTCTAACTCTAACTCTAACTCTAACTCTAACTCTAACTAACTCTAACTCTAACTCTCACTCTAACTCTCACTCTGACTTTAACTTTAACTCTAACTCTAACTCCAACTCTCACTCTAACTCTCACTCTCACTATCACTCTCACTCTCACTTTCACTCTCACTCTCACTCTAACTCTAACTCTAACTCTCACTCTCACTCTCACTCTCACTCTCACTCTCACTCTCACTCTCCCTCTCACTCTCACTTTAACTTTAACTTTAACTTTAACCAAAGTTAAAACTTTAACTTTAACTCTAACTCTAACTCTGACTCTGACTCTGACTCTGACTCTGACTCTGACTCTGACTCTGACTCTGACTCTGACTCTGACTCTGACTCTGACTCTGACTCTGACTCTGACTCTGACTCTGACTCTGACTCTGACTCTGACTCTGACTCTGACTCTGACTCTGACTCTGACTCTGACTCTGACTCTGACTCTGACTCTGACTCTGACTCTGACTCTGACTCTGACTCTGACTCTGACTCTGACTCTGACTCTGACTCTGACTCTGACTCTGACTCTGACTCTGACTCTGACTCTGACTCTGACTCTGACTCTGACTCTGACTCTGACTCTGACTCTGACTCTGACTCTGACTCTGACTCTGACTCTGACTCTGACTCTGACTCTGACTCTGACTCTGACTCTGACTCTGACTCTGACTCTGACTCTGACTCTGACTCTGACTCTGACTCTGACTCTGACTCTGACTCTGACTCTGACTCTGACTCTGACTCTGACTCTGACTCTGACTCTGACTCTGACTCTGACTCTGACTCTGACTCTGACTCTGACTCTGACTCTGACTCTGACTCTAACTCTAACTCTAACTCTAACTCTAACTCTCACTCTCACTCTCACTCTGACTTTAACTTTAACTTTGACTTTGACTTTGACTTTGACTTTGACTTTGACTTTGACTTTAACTTTAACTCTAACTCTAACTCTAACTATCACTCTAACTCTCACTCTCACTCTCACTCTAACTCTAACTCTCACTCTAACTCTAACTCTAACTCTCACTCTCACTCTCACTCTCACTCTCACTCTCCCTCTCACTCTCACTTTAACTTTAACTTTAACTATAACTAAAGTTAAAACTTTAACTTTAACTTTAACTTTGACTTTGACTCTGACTCTGACTCTGACTCTGACTCTGACTCTGACTCTGACTCTGACTCTGACTCTGACTCTGACTCTGACTCTGACTCTGACTCTGACTCTGACTCTGACTCTGACTCTAACTCTAACTCTAACTCTAAGTCTCACTCTCACTCTCACTCTCACTCTGACTTTAACTTTAACTTTAACTCTAACTCTAACTCTAACTCTAACTCTAACTCTAACTCTAACTCTAACTCTAACTCTAACTCTCACTCTCACTCTCACTCTAACTCTAACTCTAACTCTAACTCTAACTCTAACTCTAACTCTAACTCTAACTCTCACTCTCACTCTCACTCTCACTCTGACTTTAACTTTAACTTTAACTCTAACTCTAACTCTAACTCTAACTCTAACTCTAACTCTAACTCTAACTCTAACTCTAACTCTAACTCTCACTCTCACTCTCACTCTCACTCTGACTCTGACTTTAACTTTAACTTTAACTCTAACTCTAACTCTAACACTCACTCTCACTCTCACTCTAACTCTAACTCTAACTCTAACACTCACTCTAACTCTAACTCTAACTCTAACTCTAACTCTAACTCTAACTCTCACTCTCACTCTCACTCTGACTTTAACTTTAACTTTGACTTTGACTTTGACTTTGACTTTAACGTTAACTCTAACTCTAACTCTAACTATCACTCTAACTCTCACTCTCACTCTCACTCTCACTCTAACTCTAACTCTCACTCTAACTCTAACTCTAACTTTAACTTTAACTTTAACTTTAACTTTAACTCTAACTCTAACTCTAACTCTAACTCTAACTCTAACTCTAACTCTAACTCTAACTCTAACTCTAACTCAAACTCAAACTCTAACTCTAACTCTAACTCTAACTCTCACTCTAACTCTCACTCTGACTTTAACTTTAACTCAAACTCTAACTCTAACTCTCACTCTGCGGGGGGTGTGAGAAGACCCTTCTACTACTGGACGTGAATACCATCTTCCCCATTCCCTCGCTGCCTTAGGGTATTACACCGGCGCAGTGAGACTCCTATCTTTACATTATAATATGTGTGCTGTTTTAGATGTTATGAGTGGACTGTAATTAAAAAAAAAGATGCCTGCACCGGCTGACTCAGACCCACGCTCAGCCGTCCCACGCAAAATGCTGCGTGTAAACCGACAAGTAATATACGTACGTGAAAATATAAAATAGGATAAATATAGGGAAAGCTCACCCCAGTCCATAAATTAGGATCACACGCACTTTGTCACAGTTTGTCGTACGAGAATGTTTTTTCACCACAAAATTGCGCGCACACGCGGCGAGACCTCGATCGCTTCTGCCGGTGCGCACCCCGTGCGTACGTGACCATTTTTTGTTGGCCACCCAATGGTACCCGCAAAATAATTTAGGAAGCGGAAAGGAATGCAATACAATACAACTAAATAAATATGTGTTTATATATCAGTGTAGAATGCCGCGAAAGTATTTGAACTATCAAAACTGAACAATATGTTGGACTTGTCGCTTTAAGCGCTTTTACTTTATTTCGCTTTCGAATTCATTCCACTTGGCGTTTGTCTATGGTTTTCATACAAAGCAAGTTTTGCTTTTTTGCTTTCAATTCGAGCATAGCATTAGTATCAACTTAAATACACTAATCATAAGGGGCTCCAATTATTGATCAGTTGAACATTATACAAAAAGTTCCTCTTGCCGATAATAGATGGCGCAATTATATTTGCACACAATACCCCCCGGCATGTACCAATGAGAAATACACTTTTCTTACGTACATTTGTCATAGATTTACAGTGGAAGTTGGTGCAAGAGGAGTTCCAGCAAAATCTTTGCATCACTTACTGAAAGAATTGGGCCTAAGCAGGTCTGCCGTCAATACATTTATGGAACGAGCTTCCAAGACGGCATTAACGGAATCATACAGTATTTGGTTGGGTAGGGAGAGAAGTAGAATGGTGGATGGTGAGCGTATTATCGCGCAATAGAAAAAAAGGAGGCCTCCTTTTCTTAAACCAGCCTATTGTCGGTTGCAAGCCCGAGACACCATTCTTCTCATCACGATGGACCCGGCACCCGCACGGTGAATCCATGGAATGCTTTGTCTTCATCACCGCTTTCGTCCCTCGGAGAACACGTTAAGCTGTAGATCCCAGTTCCACGAATACCAACTTGTGGAATCGTTAATAAATTGTCATTAAAATTAAATTAAATTGACATTAGACCTTTGCCAACCTATCTTGGCCAGCTTGTATTTGTAGGCCAAATTCTCCAGATACATGTTCTGGAAAGCCTATCTTCAACAGTGGAGGTCTAGAAAGCTATGTTCTAAGTGCTGTATTGGAATAACTATAATAACATTAGCTATTACCAGTAAACATGTTTAAAAAGGAACTGTATAAATGGCTGGCAAAGGGCTGTTTCTATAAAATTGGCGAGTTCTTCGAGCGGAATAATAACTAAAAGAATTTGTATGACATATTTTATTTTATTTTTTGTTTGTTATTATTAACATGAAATTATTGTATGTATTGACCTAAATTATGTAATGATGACTTAATGATAAGAATATATTTAAACTAAACAATTTTTGCATGCCACAACAATGGCTAAATGTGCAGAGCCAACTTACTAACCATATTACTGTACCACATTTAAAGCAAATAAACGATTTTGATTTTTTTTTTTAAATTGAATTTTAAGGTTGACTTTAGCTCTATGCATTGATTGGTAGACATGTTTTTTTTTTAAACGGCTATTTATAAAAAGACATTTTGCTAGTGGACGTTAGGTGGCATACAAAATAATGTAACAAATATTCTATATGTGCTCTTGGTAACTGCCCTATCTGACCGCCTCCGTGGTCTAGTGGTAACAAACGTTGCCGTGAACACGGGAGGTCGTGGGTTCGATTCCCATCGGGGGCAAGTTTTACATTGTATAATTTGTCTCGGTCTGGGTGTTTATATGTATAATATATATATATATATATATAATCACAAAAAAAAAGTATAACATGTAGTTTATCAACCATCTAGTTTCCGTAACACAAGCCTCGTAGCTTACCACGGAAATTAGATGGCGCTGTGTGACCTGTCTGGAAATATTTATTTATTTAATATTTATTTATTTATATTTGACCTAATTGATATCTGTATTTTTTTACACAGATCATGTGATTTGTTGGTAACCGGTCCGCTAGTTCCAGGAATGATAGAAACTAGAATCAGACGTTGACGACTCACATTTCGAATCTCATTTCTCTCAAAACAGATAAATGTTAGTATTGCTAACAAATCAGATATGTCACATGCTCGATATCTCGAAGTGACGTTAAATCGGGAGTCGAGTTTTGAGAGTGGTGGCCGTGCGTGCTTTGAATTACAATTCCGATACCGTCAGCAAAACGAGATCGTCTAGACGTCACTATGTATTTATATAGCAAAACACTAATAACATTTTTATTACGTAGTAAAAAGTCCAATGTAACACATGTAGTGTATTCTACTTTTTCATAATTTAGCTCTAGAACTCCAAAACTCTGTTACCTAAAATTTTA
Organism: Tinea semifulvella; assembly: GCA_910589645.1. Taxonomy (NCBI): domain Eukaryota; kingdom Metazoa; phylum Arthropoda; class Insecta; order Lepidoptera; family Tineidae; genus Tinea; species Tinea semifulvella. The sequence goes on from OU342604.1 coordinate 8,264,706, forward strand.
CTTCCGAGCTATCAAATTGTAAATACAAAAACGTTTCATCATCATCATCATCATCAGCCTGTGTCTCTCCACTGCTGGATATAGGCCTCCCCCAAGGCTCGCCACTGCACGCGGTCTTTTGCAATCCTCATCCAACCCCCACCAGCGACCCTCCTCAGGTCATCCGTCCATCTGGGGGTCGTCCCACTCTGCGTCGTCCCGTACGTGGTCTCCACTCCAGAACCCGTTTGCCCCATCGGTCGTCGGTTCTGCAGCAGATGTGTCCGGCCCATTGCCACTTCAGCTTGCTAATTTTGAATGCTATGTCAGTAACTGTGGTTCTCTGACAAATTTCAACGTTTCGAATTCTATCCATCAGTTTCCATCTACCAAAAACGTTTATTTGTTCACAAAAATTGTTTACATAATTCTTTTGGAGGAACTCTGATCCCCAGACTAGAATTCTCTGGGTTAAGCTGAGGATCAGTTTCTTCCTTGGTTACATTTTATTATTTATGAGTATGTTATGCCTCAATATTAATTTTGTTTTAGTATTTATTAAATTAATTTATCATGCCATGCATTATACTATTATTATAATATACTTGTAGCTGCCACCACAGAATTTATCTAGCATCAGTCCAGTTTCGTCTTCGTTTTTTTGACATCGTGTGGCAGAGGAGCAGTCACAACGTCTTCACTCGCCGGGCGCACCGCCGTACTGATAGACGCAGCCGGCAGACTGACTAATAAAAGTAGTCGCTGCGCATGCACAGAGCGCCGCGCCTAACCAGTCGTTACCACTGCGCGGTGCGAGGGACGAGGAAAGTTGTAGTAGGGTATCGTAGTAGCGGGTTACAACCACAACTAGTTTTAAGAATTTAATTGTATATAGATCCCCGAACCCAGGCCAGTAGTAGCTGCAGCGGAGGCCCCAGTTAAGGAGCAACCCCAACACCCAGCCATAGCTCAAGCAATCCCGACGCCCTCCTCGGCCGGAACAGCGCCAGAAGGCATGTTTCCGATCAAGGAGGGCATCGAAATCCTAAACTCCATCTTTGAGGCTATCAGAGACGGGAGAGACGCGATCCCAGAGATCCTCAGCGGCCTTGCGAGGCTAACACTGTCCTCTTCACAGTCCAGGCGCTGAGGATCGTTCATTGGAACGCCAACGGCTTGCGTCGTAAGAACAAGCTGCTAAGAGCATTCCTTGCCGAACAGCGTGTCGACGTTGCGCTGATCAGCGAGACTCACCTTCATCCCAATGACAAATTCAAGGTCCCGAACTTTGTCATTTATCGCCAGGACGAGTGCTCTCCGCACGGACGAGCTTACAGGGGCCTAGCTGTTATCGTGCGGAGAAGCCTCATCCACCAACCTTTACCACCATCCCCTCTTACTTCCTTCTATGCTGTGGGGATTGCGGTAAGTGTCGCGGGAAAGGAGACACACCTTTATGCGGTCTACCGACCGCCTGCAGGTGTGCCTCTTGACATGTCGGAGATCCACACACTTTTGGATGCAGGCCCTCCGACAATGCTCGCCGGCGACATGAACTGCAAACACGCAGCCTGGAACTCCGCTATCGCCAACCATCAGGGAGAGAGGCTCTTGGAGGATTCGGAACTCCACGGATATGATGTGTTGGGACCAGACGCCCCCACTCGGATTCCTGGGAACCCGAGAGGGCAGGCGGAGGTCCTCGACATCATCATTGTCCGTGGGATTCCGGAAACCCCTCGACAGGAGGTTCTCTACGACCTGGAATCCGACCACCTTCCTGTACTGGTCGAATTAACCGGCCATCCCACAAAAGTCTCGCTGGCAGTGCCGCGGAAACGCACTGACTGGCAGGGATTTGCCGCCCTTATGGCCCAGCATACTCCCTCCTACCCGGTGTCAACGGCCGAGGAGGTGGAAAGGCTGTCGTCCGAAATCGCCGCACAGATCCGTAGTGCACTAGGGCAGACCTCTTCCGCTGTGGCGGGAAGGGCGGGGCTACCCCCGCTCCCCCACCACATCCGGTTGCTACTACAGCAAAAGAGGCGCCTACGGAAACTGTGGCAGTTTAACCGCTGCCCGGCGATGAAGACGAGCCTGAACGCCCTCTCGGCGAAGATACGAGAGGAGCTGGACACTTACGACGCCAGCCGATGGCAAGAGCACATAGATTCCATAGGCGATCACGTACCTAGTGCGCACCGTCTATGTGCCCAATTATCCAATGAACGATCTCCCGTTCATCCTCTGATAGCCTCAGACGGAACCCCGAGGTTCCGCGCAGCAGACCGAGCCGAAATCTTTGCCGAGTGCCTGGAGGGGCAGTTTAGCCCCAACCCTTCATCGGATCGGGTGCACACGGAGACAGTGGATCGGCACGTCAGGGACTACCTGGCGGCAGAGCTGTCGGCCGGTGACGAACCGGTGACCTTCACTCCCGGCATGGTGGAGCGTGCCTTCTCCCGTGTGAAGCTGAGAAAGGCCCCCGGCGCAGATGGCGTTCCAAACATGGCACTACGGTGTTTGCCGCGACGATCAGTCGTGGCATACACCCGCCTGTTTAACGGCATCATGCGCAGCGGGCATTTCCCAGCAGCATGGAAGGAGGGGCGCGTCATCATGCTCATGAAAAAGGGAAAAGATGTGAGGAAACCGGAGAGCTACCGACCGATAGCTCTGTTGCCGACGGTCTCGAAAGTGTTCGAGAAACTGTTGCTGTTGCACCTGAACCCGTGCATCACGCCGAGAGCCGAGCAATTCGGCTTTCGGTCTGAACACAGCACGACGCTCCAGCTGACGAGGCTGCTGCACCACGTGGTGGTTTCTTCTGAGAAGAAGCACACCACGGTTGCAGTATTCCTCGACATGGAGAAGGCATTCGACAGAGTCTGGCATAACGGGCTGCTGTACAAGTTGTCCCTATCCCCCACCCCTGTTAGGATCGTCAAGGTATTGGCCTCCTTCCTTGAGGGCAGGAGCTTTCACGTAGCAGTGGAGGGCGTGGCTTCGAGTCCACGTCCCATACGAGCCGGCGTTCCCCAGGGTAGCTGCCTTTCTCCGTCCTGTTACTCCTGGTTCACCAACGACATACCGCTGGCGGAGGGGGTCGAGCTAGCGCTGTTTGCTGACGACGCCGCGTACTTCACAGACTCTAGGGTCTTGAGCTACGCGGTGACGAAGATGCAGCGCTGTCTCGATCTCCTCCCCGAGTGGCTCTCCCGTTGGAGGTTGTCGGTGAACGCCAGGAAGACTCAGGCTACGTTCCTTGAGACTGGACTGAGAAGGCTGAAACCCGACCGTCCGCTTCTGTTGAACGGCGAGAGTCTATCGTGGACTAATCCAGTAAAATACCTGGGCGTCACGATAGACAAACGCATCAACATGCGCGCCCACGTGACCGCCACTGTGAACATGGCGCGGGTGGCGAGAGCCAAACTTCGCCCAGTGTTTGCATCCAGTTTGCCGCTTCACACGAAGCTACTCATTTTTAAAGCCTATATCCGCAGCCGACTCACGTACGCCGCGCCGGCCTGGTACGCTCTCACCTCAGCTACGCTGAGAGCACGTTTACAAGCGCAACAAAACCTAACGCTTCGTACCATTGTCGGCGCCTCGCGGTACGTGAGGAACGATGTAATCCATAGGGATATGCGGATGGAAACACTGGACGAATTCGTGCGTCGTCTGGCGGCTGGCATGTTCGCGCGCGCAGAGGCGACAGATTTCCCACTTGTGAGAAACCTGGCCCCTCTGCACGCCCGTCCGCCGGACGCCAGACAATGCTACGCTCGTCACCTGCTGCCAATCACGGAGTCGTAATCGCGGCTCCGCCGCCTGGCTCGTATACTTCAACCTTTAATGGTTACCCCATGCCCTGTCCGTAGTTACGGAAAGCGAACGCAACCTCTGTTAGAAGGCAAATACCTTGACACAGATTCCCCACTCCCCCCTGCGGGGGGTGTGAGAAGACTCTTCTACTACTAAAAAAACAATGGATTGGCCTCATCTCGCCAATACAACCTGGAAAGAAGAAGAGTATTGTAGTGACTCGGAGCTCGCAGAGGGGATTCGGCAGACGTTTTGCTGATAAAACGTCTGACCCGAACCCCGAACCATGGACGCCCGGCCCCCCACCCCCACCGAGGATTCCCCGGAGGAGGAAGAGGGACGAGAAGCTCGTCAGGAGGATGAAGAGGAGGGGGGAGCACTATCACCCCTGCCCCCCCTAGCAGTGACGCCACCGGAGGAGGAGGGGGGACCACACCTGCTCCCCCCCACAGTGACGCCAGAAGCGGAGGGAGCACCCCCGCTCCCCCCCGCAGTGACGCCGAGGGAAGCAGAGGGAACACCCCCGCTCCCCCCAGCACCGATGTCCCACCTCTCGCAGCAGGACGTCGAGGACGCAGTACAGTCCATGCTGGAGGACCTGTTCGGGCACTCCGGCCGTGGAATGCGCCGGAAGCACAGCCCCGAAGAAGACGAGGAGAGGAAGAGGGGATGTTTTATCCCCTCCCCTCCTCATCCACTCGGAGGAGCGACCGCGCCGAGCACCAGGCCGGGACCAGCCCGGGACACCGCCGAACAAGATCGGCAAGTCGCGCGACCAACCGCGCCTGCGACCGCGCGACCAATCGCGGCTGCGCGATCAACCGCGCCCGCAACCGCGCCCGCAACCGCGCCCGCAACCGCGCCCGCAACCGCGCCCGCAACCGCGCCCGCAACCGCGCCCGCAACCGCGCCCGCAACCGCGCCCGCAACCGCGCCCGCAACCGCGCCCGCAACCGCGCCCGCAACCGCGCCCGCAACCGCGCCCGCAACCGCGCACGCAACTGCGCCCGCAACCGCGCCCACAACCGCGCCCGCGACCGCGCGACCAACCGCGCCCGCGACCGCGCGACCAACCGCGCCCGCGACCGCGCGACCAACCGCGCCCGCGGCCGCGCGACCAACCGCGCCCGCGACCGCGCGACCAACCGCGCCCGCGGCCGCGCGACCAACCGCGCCCGCGACCGCGCGACCAACCGCGCGACCAACCGCGCCCGCGACCGCGCGACCAACCGCGCCCGCGACTGCGCGACTAACCGCGCCCGCGACCACGCGCCAACCCGCGCCACAAGACTCGAGACCTGCGTGGGCAAACCCAACGTCGCGCATGGCGACGCGACCGAAGCCGCCTCCGACCACCTCGCGTTCGGCGCTACCTCCGCGAACGCTGTCCTTCGCAATGCCGCAGGCAGCTGTTCCGCGTGAGCTGAACCTCACACCGAGAGTGGTCGTAACGGTCAAGCAGAAGACGCCGCCGCCATGCGCCGCGCCTGCGCCTGCACCTGCGCCTATTCCTGCGCCAAGGACCAGAGACCCGCGCCTCTCGAGAAGAGAAGAAGAGAGAGCAGCAACGTCAAAGTCTCCAGTGGCGAGGCCCCAGGAAGACAGGATACCACAGCTGCAGCGTCCTGTGGCTGACTCCCAACAGACGCAAATGGACTTGTCCGGTGACTTGCGGCCGGACCACGCCATTCCACAAGGCGAGGAGGATGTTGAGGGTGAGTTGTTGAGTCTTTCAACGTCCACCTGCTACGCCGACGTAGCAGCAGCACCCGCATCACCGCGCGCGATTGCCGATGCGGGTGAACCAAGAGTCTCCTCACACCCCATCTCAGGGTCGACAACCCCAGCGCCCAAGAAGGCCAGATATCCACCTTTAGTGGTGGAGCACCTGCCTAATTGGGCCCACCATTTCCGGGAGCTCCGCTGCAAGCTGGGTCACCCGCCCAACGCACGCCCGTTTGGGAAGGGAGTGCGCTTCACCCCCGGAAGCGAGCGGGAGCACAGGACTATCCAGCGCTACTTGGTAGAGCTGGAAAAGTCCGAAAAGGTATCCTGGTTCTCCTACTCGCTTCCGGCGGAGAAGAATTTGAAGGTCGCCATCCGCGGCCTCCCCTACGACACCTCCCCGGACGAGATCGTCGTAGATCTCGCCCGACTCGGCCACAGTGCCGAGTATGTGCGCCCCATCAGGGCCAGGGCGGGAAGGCCTGGGTGTATATTTTACGCCCAAATTAAAAAGACACCCGACACCACCCCGGGCATATTCGCAATCACAGAATTGCTGAACATGCCCGGAGTGCGCGTCGAAGTGTGGAGGGGTCGGCCTGGCGTTGCTCAGTGCCACAGGTGCCAGCAGTTTAGGCACTCTTCCCACCACTGCCACCGACGCCTTATGTGCGTGATCTGCGGGGACGAGCATTCGGCTTCAAGCTGTCCCCGCGCCAAGGAAGAGCCGCCTACCTGCGGCAACTGTGGCGGTGAGCACACCGCCAACAACGCGTCGTGTCCGGTGCTGAGGCGCGAGCGGAGGAACAAGGCTGCAGGGCCAGTAGCCCGCACTGAAGGTGCAGAGCCTCGTCCCTCCGTTCGCCCCAGCGACGGAACCACGCAGGCCCCGACCACTCTCCGCCCAGAGGCCAACGACCCGCAAAATGGCGGACTGGCCCACAGGCGTAGAAGAGGCAGGGGAGGGAAAAGGAAGAAGGCGGCCAAGGCCAAGCAAAAAAACAAAGCTTCTTCCTCGTCCATCCCCGAACCCAGGCCAGTAGTAGCTGCAGCGGAGGCCCCAGTTAAGGAGCAACCCCAACACCCAGCCATAGCTCAAGCAATCCCGACGCCCTCCTCGGCCGGAACAGCGCCAGAAGGCATGTTTCCGATCAAGGAGGGCATCGAAATCCTAAACTCCATCTTTGAGGCTATCAGAGACGGGAGAGACGCGATCCCAGAGATCCTCAGCGGCCTTGCGAGGCTAACACTGTCCTCTTCACAGTCCAGGCGCTGAGGATCGTTCATTGGAACGCCAACGGCTTGCGTCGTAAGAACAAGCTGCTAAGAGCATTCCTTGCCGAACAGCGTGTCGACGTTGCGCTGATCAGCGAGACTCACCTTCATCCCAATGACAAATTCAAGGTCCCGAACTTTGTCATTTATCGCCAGGACGAGTGCTCTCCGCACGGACGAGCTTACAGGGGCCTAGCTGTTATCGTGCGGAGAAGCCTCATCCACCAACCTTTACCACCATCCCCTCTTACTTCCTTCTATGCTGTGGGGATTGCGGTAAGTGTCGCGGGAAAGGAGACACACCTTTATGCGGTCTACCGACCGCCTGCAGGTGTGCCTCTTGACATGTCGGAGATCCACACACTTTTGGATGCAGGCCCTCCGACAATGCTCGCCGGCGACATGAACTGCAAACACGCAGCCTGGAACTCCGCTATCGCCAACCATCAGGGAGAGAGGCTCTTGGAGGATTCGGAACTCCACGGATATGATGTGTTGGGACCAGACGCCCCCACTCGGATTCCTGGGAACCCGAGAGGGCAGGCGGAGGTCCTCGACATCATCATTGTCCGTGGGATTCCGGAAACCCCTCGACAGGAGGTTCTCTACGACCTGGAATCCGACCACCTTCCTGTACTGGTCGAATTAACCGGCCATCCCACAAAAGTCTCGCTGGCAGTGCCGCGGAAACGCACTGACTGGCAGGGATTTGCCGCCCTTATGGCCCAGCATACTCCCTCCTACCCGGTGTCAACGGCCGAGGAGGTGGAAAGGCTGTCGTCCGAAATCGCCGCACAGATCCGTAGTGCACTAGGGCAGACCTCTTCCGCTGTGGCGGGAAGGGCGGGGCTACCCCCGCTCCCCCACCACATCCGGTTGCTACTACAGCAAAAGAGGCGCCTACGGAAACTGTGGCAGTTTAACCGCTGCCCGGCGATGAAGACGAGCCTGAACGCCCTCTCGGCGAAGATACGAGAGGAGCTGGACACTTACGACGCCAGCCGATGGCAAGAGCACATAGATTCCATAGGCGATCACGTACCTAGTGCGCACCGTCTATGTGCCCAATTATCCAATGAACGATCTCCCGTTCATCCTCTGATAGCCTCAGACGGAACCCCGAGGTTCCGCGCAGCAGACCGAGCCGAAATCTTTGCCGAGTGCCTGGAGGGGCAGTTTAGCCCCAACCCTTCATCGGATCGGGTGCACACGGAGACAGTGGATCGGCACGTCAGGGACTACCTGGCGGCAGAGCTGTCGGCCGGTGACGAACCGGTGACCTTCACTCCCGGCATGGTGGAGCGTGCCTTCTCCCGTGTGAAGCTGAGAAAGGCCCCCGGCGCAGATGGCGTTCCAAACATGGCACTACGGTGTTTGCCGCGACGATCAGTCGTGGCATACACCCGCCTGTTTAACGGCATCATGCGCAGCGGGCATTTCCCAGCAGCATGGAAGGAGGGGCGCGTCATCATGCTCATGAAAAAGGGAAAAGATGTGAGGAAACCGGAGAGCTACCGACCGATAACTCTGTTGCCGACGGTCTCGAAAGTGTTCGAGAAACTGTTGCTGTTGCACCTGAACCCGTGCATCACGCCGAGAGCCGAGCAATTCGGCTTTCGGTCTGAACACAGCACGACGCTCCAGCTGACGAGGCTGCTGCACCACGTGGTGGTTTCTTCTGAGAAGAAGCACACCACGGTTGCAGTATTCCTCGACATGGAGAAGGCATTCGACAGAGTCTGGCATAACGGGCTGCTGTACAAGTTGTCCCTATCCCCCACCCCTGTTAGGATCGTCAAGGTATTGGCCTCCTTCCTTGAGGGCAGGAGCTTTCACGTAGCAGTGGAGGGCGTGGCCTCGAGTCCACGTCCCATACGAGCCGGCGTTCCCCAGGGTAGCTGCCTTTCTCCGTCCTGTTACTCCTGGTTCACCAACGACATACCGCTGGCGGAGGGGGTCGAGCTAGCGCTGTTTGCTGACGACGCCGCGTACTTCACAGACTCTAGGGTCTTGAGCTACGCGGTGACGAAGATGCAGCGCTGTCTCGATCTCCTCCCCGAGTGGCTCTCCCGTTGGAGGTTGTCGGTGAACGCCAGGAAGACTCAGGCTACGTTCCTTGAGACTGGACTGAGAAGGCTGAAACCCGACCGTCCGCTTCTGTTGAACGGCGAGAGTCTATCGTGGACTAATCCAGTAAAATACCTGGGCGTCACGATAGACAAACGCATTAACATGCGCGCCCACGTGACCGCCACTGTGAACATGGCGCGGGTGGCGAGAGCCAAACTTCGCCCAGTGTTTGCATCCAGTTTGCCGCTTCACACGAAGCTACTCATTTTTAAAGCCTATATCCGCAGCCGACTCACGTACGCCGCGCCGGCCTGGTACGCTCTCACCTCAGCTACGCTGAGAGCACGTTTACAAGCGCAACAAAACCTAACGCTTCGTACCATTGTCGGCGCCTCGCGGTACGTGAGGAACGATGTAATCCATAGGGATATGCGGATGGAAACACTGGACGAATTCGTGCGTCGTCTGGCGGCTGGCATGTTCGCGCGCGCAGAGGCGACAGATTTCCCACTTGTGAGAAACCTGGCCCCTCTGCACGCCCGTCCGCCGGACGCCAGACAATGCTACGCTCGTCACCTGCTGCCAATCACGGAGTCGTAATCGCGGCTCCGCCGCCTGGCTCGTATACTTCAACCTTTAATGGTTACCCCATGCCCTGTCCGTAGTTACGGAAAGCGAACGCAACCTCTGTTAGAAGGCAAATACCTTGACACAGATTCCCCACTCCCCCCTGCGGGGGGTGTGAGAAGACTCTTCTACTACTAAAAAAACAATACAACCTGCAAAGAAGAGTATTGTAGTGACTCGTCCCTCCGCTCGCCCCAGCGACGGAACCACGCAGGCCCCGACCACTCTCCGCCCAGAGGCCAACGACCCGCAAAAAGGCGGACTGGCCCACAGGCGTAGAAGAGGCAGGGGAGGGAAAAGGAAGAAGGCGGCCAAGGCCAAGCAAAAAAACAAAGCTTCTTCCTCGTCCATCCCCGAACCCAGGCCAGTAGTAGCTGCAGCGGAGGCCCCAGTTAAGGAGCAACCCCAACACCCAGCCATAGCTCAAGCAATCCCGACGCCCTCCTCGGCCGGAACAGCGCCAGAAGGCATGTTTCCGATCAAGGAGGGCATCGAAATCCTAAACTCCATCTTTGAGGCTATCAGAGACGGGAGAGACGCGATCCCAGAGATCCTCAGCGGCCTTGCGAGGCTAACACTGTCCTCTTCACAGTCCAGGCGCTGAGGATCGTTCATTGGAACGCCAACGGCTTGCGTCGTAAGAACAAGCTGCTAAGAGCATTCCTTGCCGAACAGCGTGTCGACGTTGCGCTGATCAGCGAGACTCACCTTCATCCCAATGACAAATTCAAGGTCCCGAACTTTGTCATTTATCGCCAGGACGAGTGCTCTCTGCACGGACGAGCTTACAGGGGCCTAGCTGTTATCGTGCGGAGAAGCCTCATCCACCAACCTTTACCACCATCCCCTCTTACTTCCTTCTATGCTGTGGGGATTGCGGTAAGTGTCGCGGGAAAGGAGACACACCTTTATGCGGTCTACCGACCGCCTGCAGGTGTGCCTCTTGACATGTCGGAGATCCACACACTTTTGGATGCAGGCCCTCCGACAATGCTCGCCGGCGACATGAACTGCAAACACGCAGCCTGGAACTCCGCTATCGCCAACCATCAGGGAGAGAGGCTCTTGGAGGATTCGGAACTCCACGGATATGATGTGTTGGGACCAGACGCCCCCACTCGGATTCCTGGGAACCCGAGAGGGCAGGCGGAGGTCCTCGACATCATCATTGTCCGTGGGATTCCGGAAACCCCTCGACAGGAGGTTCTCTACGACCTGGAATCCGATCACCTTCCTGTACTGGTCGAATTAACCGGCCATCCCACAAAAGTCTCGCTGGCAGTGCCGCGGAAACGCACTGACTGACAGGGATTTGCCGCCCTTATGGACCAGCATACTCCCTCCTACCCGGTGTCAACGGCCGAGGAGGTGGAAAGGCTGTCGTCTGAAATCGCCGCACAGATCCGTAGTGCACTAGGGCAGACCTCTTCCGCTGTGGCGGGAAGGGCGGGGCTACCCCCGCTCCCCCACCACATCCGGTTGCTACTACAGCAAAAGAGGCGCCTACGGAAACTGTGGCAGTTTAACCGCTGCCCGGCGATGAAGACGAGCCTGAACGCCCTCTCGGCGAAGATACGAGAGGAGCTGGACACTTACGACGCCAGCCGATGGCAAGAGCACATAGATTCCATAGGCGATCACGTACCTAGTGCGCACCGTCTATGTGCCCAATTATCCAATGAACGATCTCCCGTTCATCCTCTGATAGCCTCAGACGGAACCCCGAGGTTCCGCGCAGCAGACCGAGCCGAAATCTTTGCCGAGTGCCTGGAGGGGCAGTTTAGCCCCAACCCTTCATCGGATCGGGTGCATACAGGGACAGTGGATCGGCACGTCAGGGACTACCTGGCGGCAGAGCTGTCGGCCGGTGACGAACCGGTGACCTTCACTCCCGGCATGGTGGAGCGTGCCTTCTCCCGTGTGAAGCTGAGAAAGGCCCCCGGCGCAGATGGCGTTCCAAACATGGCACTACGGTGTTTGCCGCGACGATCAGTCGTGGCTTACACCCGCCTGTTTAACGGCATCATGCGCAGCGGGCATTTCCCAGCAGCATGGAAGGAGGGGCGCGTCATCATGCTCATGAAAAAGGGAAAAGATGTGAGGAAACCGGAGAGCTACCGACCGATAACTCTGTTGCCGACGGTCTCGAAAGTGTTCGAGAAACTGTTGCTGTTGCACCTGAACCCGTGCATCACGCCGAGAGCCGAGCAATTCGGCTTTCGGTCTGAACACAGCACGACGCTCCAGTTGACGAGGCTGCTGCACCACGTGGTGGTTTCTTCTGAGAAGAAACACACCACGGTTGCAGTATTCCTCGACATGGAGAAGGCATTCGACAGAGTCTGGCATAACGGGCTGCTGTACAAGTTGTCCCAATCCCCTACCCCTGTTAGGATCGTCAAGGTATTGGCCTCCTTCCTTGAGGGCAGGAGCTTTCACGTAGCAGTGGAGGGCGTGGCCTCGAGTCCACGTCCCATACGAGCCGGCGTTCCCCAGGGTAGCTGCCTTTCTCCGTCCTGTTACTCCTGGTTTACCAACGACATACCGCTGGCGGAGGGGGTCGAGCTAGCGCTGTTTGCTGACGACGCCGCGTACTTCACAGACTCTAGGGTCTTGAGCTACGCGGTGACGAAGATGCAGCGCTGTCTCGATCTCCTCCCCGAGTGGCTCTCCCGTTGGAGGTTGTCGGTGAACGCCAGGGAGACTCAGGCTACGTTCCTTGAGACTGGACTGAGAAGGCTGAAACCCGACCGTCCGCTTCTGTTGAACGGCGAGAGTCTATCGTGGACTAATCCAGTAAAATACCTGGGCGTCACGATAGACAAACGCATCAACATGCGCGCCCACGTGACCGCCACTGTGAACATGGCGCGGGTGGCGAGAGCCAAACTTCGCCCAGTGTTTGCATCCAGTTTGCCGCTTCACACGAAGCTACTCATATTCAAGTCATATATCCGCAGCCGACTCACGTACGCCGCGCCGGCCTGGTACGCTCTCACCTCAGCTACGCTGAGAGCACGTTTACAAGCGCAACAAAACCTAACGCTTCGTACCATTGTCGGCGCCTCGCGGTACGTGAGGAACGATGTAATCCATAGGGATATGCGGATGGAAACACTGGACGAATTCGTGCGTCGTCTGGCGGCTGGCATGTTCGCGCGCGCAGAGGCGACAGATTTCCCACTTGTGAGAAACCTGGCCCCTCTGCACGCCCGTCCGCCGGACGCCAGACAATGCTACGCTCGTCACCTGCTGCCAATCACGGAGTCGTAATCGCGGCTCCGCCGCCTGGCTCGTATACTTCAACCTTTAATGGTTACCCCATGCCCTGTCCGTAGTTACGGAAAGCGAACGCAACCTCTGTTAGAAGGCAAATACCTTGACACAGATTCCCCACTCCCCCCTGCGGGGGGTGTGAGAAGACTCTTCTACTACTAAAAAAACATTCTGAAAACTCCTGTCTTCTTTTAATAAACACTCAACAAGTAACAGTGCTCCTACCTCAACATACTATATTATATCTAATAATGAATATATTGGTACATCCGAGATGCCTAAAATCTAGGTTTTACCGGAACACCCTCGATATCAACAGCTTCATCACAACCCGTAGAACCCAGGTTGTCAATTTATAATGACAATTTATTAACGATTCCATAAATTGGTATTAGTGGAACCGGGACCGTATGGCTTAGAGTGCGCTTCGTGGTGTTGTAAATCTATGACAAATGTACGTAAAGTGTTTTCTCTTTATCGCCGGGGTTCGCACCGACTTTTTTAGTAGTTAAGGAAGGCGTTACAAACGCTAGCAGACCATCTCTCTGTATGCACCTATATTATATTATACCAGAAATGGGCCAACACTAAAGTTGGCTAAATGTAATCCGCTTCCTTAAAAATCGTACTTTCTGGCCACCCCACGGTCGTGATAATGATTCATAGATTCCCGTAGAACACATAATCCTAGAACTCCACTGTTGGAGATGGGCCTTCCAGAAATTTCTACACTCGCCACATTTGACTTTCATTTCAGGGTTGACCAGGATAATGATTATTATACCAAAAACCAACTCATTGATTTTCCTACCCTATAAATAATTTGCTTTGTTTTAGGTTAACTGATTTCTGTTTTTTTTTTTTACTAGCACGATATGTGACTTTTCTCCCACTTGATGGTAATGGCACGCGAGGTCTATGAATTGAGCAACTGGAATCAGACACTCATGACTGACATGACGGCAATTCGAGCCTGATCCCGAAATGTGTGGATACACTTTACTGGGTTTATCGGCACGAACAGTGGATACTTCCCCGCTCCAGCAGACTGGGCAAATTATCATCAGTCCGCCTACGACCTATTTATTGTATGCTTTTCAAATGAGTAACTTTTTTGAGTTGATAATTAAAAAATAACTGTTAATGAAGTATTTTGCTAACGGTACTGGTGCTTGAAATATGAGTATGGAGCCAGACTGCAATAGTAGTAAGTCGAGAGATCAAGCGTTGTATTGTATTCCACGTTGTTGCTCTATACAAGATGTTCTTACGAGCCCACAGCTTATACATGTTGTTTGAAAACAAAAGGAGATTATTTTAAAATTTTATGCAATCATGTATTTCAACTTACAATGGTCTTAAAATGGTTTAGCGCTTTTATATCCAAAATATTTTTCAAGCCCAAGTTGAGTTACTTTCTAGGAAATAAAATTAAACATATTTTCACTCTATCTTTTTTTTTATACTAACACGACATGTGACCTTGGGCCCACCTGATGGTAAGTGGCGCGCAAGGTCCATGAATGTTAGCAACTGAAGTCAGATACTCGTAACTGCCATCAGTCCCTAACACTATGCCGGCTTGACTAGATGCTTTTTCACACTTCGCTTGAAGGACTCCAAGTTATAGGAAAGTGAAAACACAGAGGCTGGAAGAGCATTCCACATCTTTATCGTACGACAGATGTATGAGTCCCCAAATTTATACGTACGCGAAGGGATGGTGACTACGGTATGTGGGTGCATATTCTGACCTGTGCGTGTGGTTCGGTTGCGGAATGGAGAGGGAGGGATTAGGTTATAGAGTTCTTCGGAGCACTCACCATAGTATAGCCGGTAGAACACGCTCAGAGAAGCCACATCTCGGCGAAGCTGCAGGGATTCGAGAGTTCCAGATGTAGTGGCATCGTCCACAATTCGTACAGCTCGCCTCTGCAGGACATTGAGAGCATCTGTGAGGTACTTGGCGGAACCATCCCAAAGGTGAGAACAGTATTCTATACATGTCTATCTCTTCTTATCACTCTAGTTTTCAGTCTAACTCATTCGCAGTAGTGGCTGCAAATCTCTGGAACAGTTTACCTGTTGAAATTTGCCAGGCACCCGCAACAAAAGCTGTAAAATGTACTCTTATTACCTAAAGAGCTCCTCACAACGTATATAAGTATATATTGTATGTAATATATAGTAACCAATATAGTGTGTAGTATATGTATTATTGTGTACATTTATTTATTATATAACGAAATATTTTCACTCTATCTATATCTACTTATCACTCTAGTTTTATATATAAGAGTATATATACACACATCAAAAGTGTCTAGGGATCAACATATATTTTTGCAATAACTTTTCTCCTGATTGATATTCATTAAAATTTTCTTTAAGGATTGATCAAATAAAATGTTTTCGTTTGTCTACAGTAACGATAAACCAAGTCACCTTTGCATTAGTAAAAAAAATTGCCATTTTCCTAATAAAGGGATTTTTGACATTTGAACCACTAACATTAAAGTTCGAAAAAAAGACTGAAATAACAGTTTTTTTTTTAATTTTATTGGGTAACTTAAACAATTAATAATCCGTGTTTCTACCGCGAACACTAACAACACAAGAACATCGGTTTGGCATGCTCAAAATGAGTTCATCCAAATCACGCTGTGGAATGGCCGCCCATGTTCGTTGCAACAACAAAAAAAGGTCTTCTTGCGACTGGATACCCTCCATATTCGGCAGAGCTCTTCTCTGAAGAATATCCCATGCATGCTCAATCGGGTTCAAGTCTGGCGACTGAGCAGGCCAGAGCAGGACATTGATGTTAGCTGCGGCGAGAGTCTGTCTTACAACTCTTGCGGTGTGCGGTCGTGCATTATCATGCATTAACTGAAATAAGGGACCGATATGCACTTGTAGAGGAACGATGACGTCTGATACAACCGTCTCAGCATAAATTTGAGCGTTGAGGTTGCCTCTGATCCAAATCAACTCAGTTCTTCCGCCGATCGAAATACCCGCCCATACCATGATGGTTCCACCACTATAAGGATGGACTTCCTGGCAGGATTTTAATCGCTGTTGGCGTCCAGGGGTTCTCCAGTGTCGTATACGTCTTGTATCCGGCCTCATACCAAAACGAGACTCATCAGAAAAGCACACGAAACGCCATTGTTCTTCTGTCCAACTTCTGTGTTCAAGAGCCCATTGATATCGAGTCCTACGATTGTGCATTGCTATAGGTGGTACCCGTAGCGGTCTTCGGGAATGAAGGTTCACTTCATGCAAGCGGTTTCTGACTGTTTGGTCGCTAATTAAGTTCCCTGAAGAGCGATGAAGGCTCACGGCTAACATCATGGCGGTTATTGTTGGAGTTCTTCGAGCTGTGATTTGAATGTATCGGTCTTGTCTCCGTGTGGTGCAGCGATACCGTCCTCCATGGCGCTCAGCCACGGTACCAGTGGTTCGGTAACGTGTCCAAAGTCGACTGATAACACTCTGACTTGTATTCAGAGCTAAAGCCACAGTACGTTGCCGGGAACCAGCTTCTATCATTCCCACGGCTCTGATCATTTCTTCCCTGCTTAAATGACGTCGCCGCTCCATAATAACGTTGGTTTTAATCAGTAGTAGGGAAACAGTAGCACTAATAATGTCTTCAATGCGTCTTATGTTTTTATAGGGAAAATATTGACAGCTGATTTTCATCTTTTACTCGAATTTGATTGACAGTTCCTGTTTTAAATTATGAAATGCACCAAAAAGGATCCATATAAATTTATAAAATCATAAATTTATTACAAAGCCACATCTCAATCACAAGAAATCCGCATAAACATGCTTGATCCCTAGACTTTTTTGATGTGTGTATATTATATTTCTCGAGTTACGCTAGAGACATCGACTAGCTTGCCACTTGTCATGCGGGCCTATAGTAAAGTTGGAGACTGAATGTGAATCTTGTATTATTTAATTTTGTTAAAAGTGAACCCCCTTAAATGACCTGCAGCCCTATTCTGTTAAATAAGCGCAAACGTTATATAATAGAACTCAATAACTATTTATATATATCACGCTATTAAAAAGTTGATATTTGCAAGGTCGAGCGCTTAGAGTAGAGAATTGAATGTTATTTATTAAATATGACGCAAGCTCTGGCATATATAACGAAGTCCATAAATAACGTTTGCGGAAAAGTAACAGAATAGGACTGCTGGTCTGATCACTGTATGTAATAGCTGATGGTCTTAACAGTTGAGTCAACACAAAAAGCCTTTGCCATCTATCTTGTGTCACGCAATCAGGCCACCGCGTCCGCCACAATCTTAAAAATAAAACTATCAGGCTCACAAGTTAGAAATCCTTACAAATGGCCAGTTACCATGGACATAAAATAATAATGTAAGAACCTAGGCCCCGATTCTCGAGCCTTCGATTTACATGTCCACTCGATTTGTTCGAATGAAATATGGATATATGTTTGGATTATTATTGTTATTGTTAAGTATCAGATATTTTAATAAATAATAATAACAAAGCTATACTAGAATCTTAGAAATTCCAACCGTAAAATAAAACTATAACTAAATGGCTAGTATCGTACCCAACTCAGATTTTACTAACTCACTACACTATACCCACACTAACACTACCACACACACTCACATCATTTATTTTAGTATTTTATATAATATATTAACTTTGATTCATCATTATATCATCAATACAGCCCCTAGAACACAGCGTCCTAGACCTCCACTGCTGGAGATGGGCCTTCCAGAACATATATCTGGAGAATTTGGCCTACACTCGCTACTCTGGCTTGGCGAGGATATTATGTCAATTTTTAATGACAATTTATTACCGATTCCACAAGTTAGTATTAGTGGAACCGGGACCGACGGCTTAACGTACTCTCCGAGGCACGGGAACTGTGGTTTTGTAAATCTATGACAAATATGCCGGGGGGTTTGAACCGACCTTTGTGTAAAGAACGCGTTCTTACAACCGAGCCACCACCGCGCCCCAACTTTGCAACTTTGATTATAATGACTTTTTTAATAGTTCATTACCCTAATAATAATATTTATTTTATTTATTTATTTATTATTAAGGAAAACTATTGACATTAAATTCACAAGTATAGATACAAAAATAGAAACAGAAAGTCATTTACAAGTTTTCACTAGTAGTGTTAGAATAATACATATTGTGAACGATGAAATCATCTACAAACTATCACTTCATACAATAAACTAATAACTGTACATTAACAAAAAAAAAAAAAAAAACTTTTATCGTTTAAAGAACATTAAATTAAACGCATTTCTCACTGCCATCACTTTGTCATGAAAGATATCAACATCAGTTTCATCAATGAATGCATTAAGAGTATTACAAGCTCTAATTAAAAATGTATTTTGTCTGTAGTTAGTGCTTGCCATTGGTATGCGAAAAGTGGGCTTGTACCGATTGGTCCGCACTGGTGTATTTATGTCCAGCCGGGACAGCAACGAAGGGCAGTCTACTACTCCCCCGATCAGTTTGACCAGGAATACCAAGTCAGCAACCTCACGACGCTTATATAATGGTAGCAGATGTAAACGTTGACACGAATGAATGTAGTCACGAGTCTGTGATTTAATACGGAAATTGATATAGGCAACAAAACGTTTCTGAATTTGTTCGATGCGGTTAATGTGAACCATGTAGTTTGGACTCCACACCTGTGAAGCGTAATCCAAATGACTTCTAACATATGTGCAATACAAAATCTTTATGGTTTTGATGTTTTTAAATTCTTTAGAGGCACGCATAACAAAACCTAAAGCTTTGGACGCTTTGCTAATAATACTATCAACATGCTGATCGAAAAGCAATTTTTTATCATGGATAACCCCAAGGTCTCTGACACTATCCATCGTTCCCAGATTCAAGCCTTTAAGTGAGTATGAAAATTGTATAAGATTTCTTTTTCTGCTGAAGGTTGTGTGTAAGCACTTTGATACATTTAGATCCAACAAATTTTGTTTACAGTATATGTCAAGACGTTGCAAGTCATCTTGAAGTGCTTCAGCATCATTAACACTTTCAATGTGTCTAAATATTTTCATGTCGTCTGCAAAACAGAGGACATTTGAGTTTAGGAAACATTTATCAATGTCAGAGACGAACATAACAAACAGTAAGGGGCCCAGGAGAGATCCCTGGGGAACTCCACTAGGCACCTGAGTCCAACCTGAAATATAATTGCTTATCACCACAGCCTGCGTCCTATTATCCAAGTATGATGTAAACCACCTGAGTAGGTCACCTCTGATACCTAAATGAAGCAGCTTTTGAAGTAAGATTCTGTGATCGACTCTATCAAAGGCCTTACTGTAATCTGTATAGATAATATCAGTTTGAAGGCCTCTGTCCATATTGGCTGTTAACTGCTCGTTCAGTAGCACTAGATTTGATACAGTTGAACGGTTTTTTAGGAAGCCATGCTGTGTAGGCGAAAATGAATTCTTTAAAGCATCATAGACCTGTTCATGAACGATTTTCTCAAGTACTTTTGCAATAATACACAATTTGGATATCGGCCTGTAGTTTTCAACCAATGATTTATTGCCTTTTTTATGTATAGGTGTAACAAATGCTGACTTCCACAGGTTTGGTACAGCACCCACAGTCAGAGACTTTTGAAAGAGTAACGATAATGGTGTTGCCAGCTCATCTGCACAGGTTTTTAGAAAAATAGCAGGTATGAGGTCCGGACCAGCAGATTTGGAAACATCAAGGGCCTTTAATTTTTTGACAATTGACAGAGTGGATACCTCTATTGAATGTATATCGGATACGCTACAGCTATCTAGGAGATCATTATCAGAAACATTTAAATTTTGAGGCTTTAGGAAGGTTGAATGGAAGTAATCGGAGAATAAATTACATATATCAACACCAGAACTTGCTATAGTCCCACCATGTCTAATGTTATTAGGTAAGGTGTTAGATTTGGATATTCCCTTCATGTATGCCCAAAATTGTTTAGGGTTTTTACTGATACTGTTCTCCACCTGACATATGTACTCCCCATAACACTCCCTCTCCAGAATCTTTACCCTTCCATTAAGAAATTTTAAGGATAGCTCATCAGCCTTATTACCATACTTTCTAAATTTTCGCAAAAACTTGTATCTCTCCTTTAACACCTTCTTAAGTACAGAAGAGTACCATGGAGGGAAGGTTTTGGCATGGCTGACCCTAGTAGGAACATACTTGTCCCTTATAGAATACAAGGCTTTATAAAAGTAATCTACAGCTGATTCAAGGTCAATACCCTTAAGTTTATTTAGCCAATCAATATCAGATATTTCTTTCTTAATATGGTCATAGTCACCTTTAAAGTAGTTATAAATAGTGCGCGGAGCTGGATCCAGCAGTTTAAGATCGGGCATATCTAAACTTATTAAAAGTGATTTATGGTAAACATCAATAGGCACTAGGGGGGTATCACTATCAATAACAACAATATCCTCATTACAGAGAGTAAGGTCTAGTATTTTTCCATAAGCATTCAGTACGCCATTGTATTGACACAGTCCGCAAGTGTTAAGTTCATCTATTAAGTTAATTTCGTCCGCTGTCCTAGCATTTGTAGCCAACATTTGAACAGGGCCATCAGGCTGCCACAAAATATCACTTAAATTAAAATCACCCATGATAAGAAATTTGTCCATGGGATGCGATAAAACAATTCTATTTAAGTTTGTCAAAAAGTTTGATAATTGTACTGAAAAAGAATTTCCACTTTTCTGGTCACACAGGTAGAGAACTCCAACATGGAGATTAATTACACGGTTGGTAAATCTATTCAATGCCACAGAGATCCACAGGTCTTCAGCAGACGAGTTCCACTCCGGACGCTGCGTGACGTTTAGATGGTTCCGCGCGGCTAGCATAACACCGCCACCCAAATTTTGCTTAGTCAATGAGTAGTTCCTATCACGTCGCCAGACAGAATATCGACCATCAACCAGTTCAGCATCAGCGATACCATCAACCAGCCAAGTTTCAGTAATTGCAATAATATCAAAACTGTATAGACTAATGTTTCTTCGAAACTGGCTGGTCTTGGTACGTAAACCACGGACATTTTGGTAGAATATATTTAGACCGTTTGTTGTATTTGACATTAAAGTTGTATGAGAGTTGCAGCATCATAACGGCACCCCTTGTGATATCTATGTGGCAGTAGCACGGCAACAACATTACCATGATTGAGTTCAGTATTTAAGCAAACAGCCATTAAGTCAACCACCATTAAGCCCACCCAGAATCCCGATTTAAAATAAAACATACCGAAGCAGTACTCTAGACCCATAATACTTAACCACTTTATTAAATAAGTTAGGAGTGCACCCAGAGAACTTTCCTTCAAAACCCCCAGACTAGAAACCATTACCCCGCATTTTGTTACAAATATCAGTAATGACGCACTCTCAGAGTAGCACAGATAGAAGCACAAACTAGTATAAATGAGCAGATATGTAGTAACCTCAAAATATAAAGTTGCAGGTTGTTCACACCTAACCTCAAAAATCATTATCGCAAAGGGATACCTTATCAGAGATTTCAACACCAAGACAACCAAATGAATCATAGTGTCATCCCATACCCTCGTACACCAGCTGATAGACAGTAAACTATACTCGCCCAAACACACAAACCCATCACGTAACACAGGAATTAGCTTTGCTCCACTCACTTGCAATTGCCAAACCAAACACAAGCACAAAATTATGACTTCAGATGGCAGAAACTGATCAATTACCAAATCAACAAATGCTTGTCGCTTCAAATAGTAAATAAGTAATAACACACCATCACTGATATCAATAACAAAAACAATCAATTCAATCAACATGACATAAGCTAAACCTATAGCCAAACATAAACATTTCGCAGTGTTGCCTAGAAAAGAACAAAAAAATATACTATAATTATATAAATAAAGAGATCCATTGGTGATAACCATATCATAGTAGAACAAAGTAGCATGTGATACAATATTTACTCTAAGATCAAAATTAATCAGAGTCAGTAAATTACAACAGTGAAGCAGTGAGAAAATACATACAATAGTTACCCTTATGACCTTGGTCTTAGGGCGTACTATAGATGCTAGCAGTACACTGTCTGAGCTGTTTAAAATGGCATAAACTGGCAATATTGATAATATTATTTTAAGGACAAAGTGATGCTTTGGGTGATTAATAATGCAGCAGAATAAATATAATTTAACAACCATTATTACAACCATATATGTCAGCAGCCTCAGACAATATACAACCAACACAAGACACATTAAAATGCAATAATTTAAAATAAGAGTAAGAATTGAGAAACACACTATGAAATTTTGTTTAAATCACTGGCTGAGTTTATAACAATAACCTGGGAGCCGTCACTTTTACGCGTATGGATTTTAGAAAATTTCACCCAAACATATTTAAAGTTTTTTTCTTTAGCCAATTCCTTTGTCCTAGTAAGTAGTGTAGTATAGTTAAAATTAAATTATACTAAACCTTATGTAAATTGACAAGCAGTGCTACCCCCGTGCACGGCGACACATTACTTTGGTGCGGCGGCTGGAACGCTAATTATTGTAGAAGTTTTGTTAGTACACTGTGTGTAAACGGACATTGCAACATTAGCTTTATAACAGCTTTATGCATAATGTCATGAAATGTCAGCATTGAATTCCATCTCGCAGGCGTTAATGTTGAACAATGCAACCTACCCAAATTCATCTTGGGGTTGAATTCCCGATCGTGGGGTGGAGCTGTACAGTTAGTCCGCATGGAGAAAATATCATTATTCTCCCAACTAAGAAAGTGCGGGTTGGCAGAGGGCGCCTATGCTTGACGGTTGGGGATTGTACCTTCCCTTATACATATTACTCAATAAACGCATTTTATTATTATTATTATTTTAAATTATCATTGTTATTTTTTAATAATTTGACATTAAATTATAATTATTTAGATTGTAAGTTGACACGGCCTTTATACAGCCACGAAATTAATTTAAATTTATTATAATTATACATTATGTTATAATTATTTAGATTATAAGTTGACACGACTATAATATAAATAAATAAATAAATAAATAAATAAATAATGCCTCGAATTTAGGTTAAGCTACAGTACTTGCTTATGGCAGCAATGTCACTTACTTATTTCGGTCTATCCATAATTTAATTTAATCTTTTTATTTATTATTTTAATAATAGTGTAAAAAATTTACAATGTCCGAGTGTTACATGTGAACCATATGGAAATAAATATTTTGAAATCACTTTAATTCTGAATATAAATTAAAGCTACCTAAACAATAAAGTTAAAAATAAACTAAACAAAACCTTAAATTAAATAAACTAAAAGATAAACCTAATTAATATAAAAACTAAATACTTACAAATATCTTGATTATAATCTACATGTCATCGAATCCAGGAGAAGATGAACCCAATGTTCCGAGGACTCCGGCGACGTTGCCTCGTTGGATGGCAACACTGATCCTTTGAATAAGATATTCCCTACTCAAAGGATCACCTGTTGACGCTCGGATGGCAACGCTTATGTCGCGTATTAACGATTTAGCGTCCTCAGACCAAGGGCCCATCGTCTCTACGGCAAACGGCACAAAATAGTAACGATTTGCCAACTCTATGTACTTATTGCGTTTGCCGTTTGCAGCCAATTCAGCCGCTGCACCTGCTCGTTTTCGTGTCGCACCAACACGACTAGCACAAAGGGTGTCAGTACACGTCGCATCCCAAACCAAAGACTTACCTTGTTTATAAGGCACGAGGGTTAGCCCATCTGGTCTTTTCCCATCGCTGCGAAATATACCAGTTGGCTCTAATGTTGATGGGTAATTTGCAGAAGATAGTGCCTTTTGAATGATTAAATTTAGGGATCTATGGCGGGTGAAACGGCCTGCACTTTTTGAGCATGATAAGCCATGGTGACCAAACGGATCAGCTAATTCGCCGCAAACGCACTTATGGGCTTCATATAGTTGGCAACCTAGTCTGAGTGAAACAGCGATGCGAAGTTTTTGAAATGAATTTGAATTAAAACTCTGAAAGATGCCAAAACCTCCAATAATAGAAATAAGACTAAAAACTAACTCTTTTCTCTCTCGAATATATCGAACTAATACCTAAGTCGAAATCGCCGGAATCAGGGCTTAGTATATAAATATATGAGTCTGCAAAAATTTTGTTACATTAACATAAATTAAATTATATTGTTCGGTAGGTCCATCTAAATGTTATGTCCTTGACAAAGACGTAGCTGCAAGAGGACACGAAACTAATCTTGATTTAGAAAGAATAAATTCAGGGAAAATATTTCCTCCCTCTATTTCCAGTTGCCAAAAACATTAGATAAAGTAGACAAAACAAATAAATATTTCAATTACAATATATTTTGTAGAAATACTAAATGTGAGTGTATCGATAGTTTGTTTGGATATAGAGCTCCCAATCAGACGCAATATATGGCTCTTCTTTGGGCCATCCATCTTTATGGTTGGGATTCGTCCCAAGAATCAGTAAAAAAAACAGAAAAAAAAAGAGTTCTCTTCTCCCGATGGATAATGAATGATATGATATGATAGGGAAGGCAAAGGGTCTAGCCCATACAGCCAAGTCTGACGTAATATATCTTTCTTTTTATAAGTTAATGAGGTTATCATCAAATTCCAGATGTTGCAGAATTTTATTCTTTTCTTGGAGTCACTCGTGGCATTACAGCCCAAACACGTCGGGTATAATATGGGAGTTCACAGCGCGAGAAAACCGCAAAAAATAAACTGCGACTTGTGCCCTGCCCTATATTTAAAGTCCAATTTATCGTTTTCCATAATTATTCACATTTTAGCACATTATTAAACAAAAAAACATAACTTTTGACTAACAATATCCACAGTAAATTAATTTACAAAACAAAAACTTGCACTTGATCCCATCGTTCCGATACGCGATAATAGTAACCTAAGCACGCTTAAAGGTGTTCCGATACGCGCTTAAACTGTTTTGCCAAGCTATGTGACGTCACAAACGACATCATTTCTCGCGCTTAGACTGCTCACGATATCGAGATAAATCGCTCTAAGCGCTGTCAGTTTTTTGTCATTGTCGCGCGCCATTTTCAAGTTTATTTAATATTAGGTTTTCTTTTAAATTATTGAATATTGTAATTCGTTTATACTGTTTGTATGTTACTTCTAAAACAAATCTATAATTAATATTAAAGTAGGAAGTGGAAAAAAAAATGTCTGTAACACGGCAATTTATTTTAAAAGATCAAAATAAGTTAATAATATTAAACTTTACACATATAAAGATGAATAAACCGAGAGATGTATATTTGTTATATAGTATTCATACTCAAAGATGTGGAATCCGCAATTTATCTTCCATGCATTTAAAAAAAAAACTAACATTTTATGAATGAAAATGTGATTTAGACCGTTCCGAATTAATATCACGCTCTGAGCATCCAAATCGCGATATTTGATTCGGAACGACGGTCAGTGTCATAATCGTTCTAAGCGCTCTGAGCGCAATTCGGAATGAGGAGGATATGTCCGCTCAAAATGGCGCAAAGGACTCCTTTTTTAAATTATTATTATACTAGCACAACATGATGGTAAGTGTGGCGTAAGGTCCATGAATGTTAGCAATTGGAATCAGACACTCATGACTGACATCAATCCCTAACACTATTTCAGCTTGACTGGGCATGACGGCAATTCGAGCCTGATCCCGAAACGTGTGGATACACTTTATTGGGTTTATCGGCACGGACGGTGGATACTGCGCAAATTACCATCATCAGTCCGCCTACCACCTTATAAAAAAAAATTACCATTCTGTAGGTACGTGGTATCCACTCTATAACCTGTCTTAGGCGCGAAATATACAGAAACGGCGTAAGGTGAAGGCGCAGAGCAGGTGTGAAACAGATAAGGCATGGGCACGATTGAAATTTAATTAAATATTTTTCTTACTGTACTCCGGCTTAGTATGGTCATAAAAAGCTTGTTTAATTATCTCGCAGAACTAAATTCAATATCGTCACCAATTTTTCTGATCCTACTGCATTAAAAGCGACGTGCTCCTTGCGCGCCACTCCAGTCGCAACTGCTAGCGACGCGGAACAGGTGACCGGCCGCCGCTTCAATATAATTCACGCCTACCTACATTTTGTATTGAAATTTTTTGAAGCGGCAAGATGGCTGCGCTGCGCCCTCACCATACGCAGTTTCTGTATAATTTTCTGGAGCAGATTGGATAGCTCCGCTGACGGAGCGAAGATCACGACCAACCTTCCACCTATCTTAATATCTAATCTTAAAACATAAAGATATTATAATCACAAACCATGGTTCATCGGTTCTGCGATAGACATATCCGGTCTACTACTCTTATATCGAAATGCTAATTTTAAAATATCTGTAACATTGGTTCTTTAACTAATATCAACAACTTCTACTGTACTAATAATGAACAGTCGACGAATCGTGTCGACAGATACAGAACAAAATCACTTGAATGTTCAGGGACTAACAAAAAACGGCGATCAATCAATCGGTCATGTTCTTCTTCGTCTTGCAAATTTTGACCTCTTTTTCAAGCTTTTAGGAAATTGTATCAGCGTATTGAAAAAACAAAACGTTAATGCACCAAAAATAAGCGGTGGTAGATTGGTTGTAAGAACGCTTACCAATTCAAAAAAAAAGTTCACGGTATGATCCACAGCATGTCATTACAGCCCCTAGAACACAGAGTTCTAGACTTTCACTGTTGCAGATGGGTATTCCAGAACATATACCTGGAGATTTCAGGCTACCTACACTCGCCATGCTGGCCAATGAGAAATATTTTTCTTACGTACATTTGTTATAAATTACCAACACCATAGTTCCAATGCCTCGGAGAACACTATCGGCCTTGGTTCCACTAATACAAACTTGTAAAATCGTAAATTGATATCGGACCCTCGCCAATAGTGGAGGTCTAGGACTCGGTGTTCTAGTGACTGTGAATATGAATGTATTTGAAGTGGCGACAGACAGCTACATATCACACTTATATAAAAGTATCTAAAATACTCGTAGGTGGTAGGCGGACTGATGGTGGTAATTTTCCCAGTCTGCTGGGATGGGGAAGTATCCACCGTTCGTGCTGATAAACCCAGTAAAGGGTATCGACACGTTTCGGGATCAGGCACGAATTGCCGTCATGCCCAGTCAAGCCAAAATAGTGTTAGAGACTGATATCAGTCATGAGAGCCTGATTTCAATTGCCAATATTCATAGACCTCGCATGCCACTTACCATCAGGTGGGAGCAAAGTCACAAGTCGTGCTAAAACAAACATACATATATATGTGTAGATATTAGTCATTTAAATAATTGTAGGAGGTAACAAATGAATTTAACCACATTGGCGACTAGTTGAACATATTGATGTAATTAACCCTGGCACCGGCCTCGGCCTATCGGGGTTGTTACCGCTAATCGTCACTCTTATGGAACATCGTCTTGTTTAGGTCGCAAGTAGGTGTTTTTTTTTAATATACTTTTTGAACTAATAAAAAATTTACAAATAGGTTTGATTTGTGGTAAGGTAAAGAATGCGTTGTCCGTCCTCGCGCGTCCTAACCTCCTGCCTGGAGAGCATTCGTTCGATGAGTATTCATCCTAAGAAAGAAATAGACCTTAATGGTAGGCGAAAGGAGTGGTCGCGCGGGGATTGGCGACCTCTTTACGAAAGGGTCAAAACTTGGCGGTTAAAACAGTACCATTCCCGATCAATCAATGTCTACTCCGGAACAGTGAGGGTTGTGAAAAGAGAAAGGAGATAATGTAATAGGAAGCATACGATGTGAGAAAGGAAATCATTTCTCCTAATAACGTCATGTTTCGAAGACGTTGATATTTTATTATATTGTTTATAATCAAGAAAAACTTATTCTAAAAATCTGATTCTTTATTGCGTAAGACATCTTAACTTATAATATGTTACAACAATCGGTATATATATATATCGGTGTATATATAGGCCTATTAAATACAAAACGCACTCTAAAAACGTGCCGCTTGCCATGTATACCTACCAACTTTGGGGGCCAATTCTTAAGCAATGATAATGTCACTTGCGATATTTATCGGAAATTCTGTCACAATGCATACATAAGGGCTACTTTCACTTCATATTAATATTAGGCGCTCTCGACACGTGCCTGTTGGTGCAGCTACTTGTCTTTTGCGATTTCGATTGGTTTTGCAGGAACGTTTTTATATCAATGAGTACCTATCTACATATATCGATGGTTACAATAATAATAAATTAATATTAACATTGATGGCTTTATAATAATGTCTTACTAAGCTTCAGAATGCAATATAGGTATGACTTGATGTCAGCACCATATACGAGTGTGTACGTGTTTTCTTCTACCGATGGATGATGAATGAGGTGATAGGAAGGCAAAGGGTCTAGCCCATACAGCCAAGTCTGACGTAATTTATCATTTATCGAGTTAATGAGGTTAGCATGAAAGCGGGTAGTCTAGCGGTAAGTTCGTGGATTTAGACTCGGAGGTACCGGGTTCGATTCCTGGTCGGGACACAAAAATATTTATTAATGTAATACATTTAATTAATATTTAATTTATTTGTGATATTTCTCGAGTTTGGTACGCTGGAAACATCGACGAGCTTGCCACTTGTCATGATTGGCCTATAGTAAAGTTGGCTAAATGTAAATCCGCTTATTTATAAGCGTGGTTTCTGACCACCTCGAAAGGGAAACGGTCGTGATGATACTTTACTTTTACTATTAAAATCCAGATGTTGCAGAATTTGATGCTTTTCTTGGAGTTACCCGCAGAATTATAGCCCTAAACACGTCGGATATAATATGGGAGTTCACAGCGCGGGTAAACCGCAAAAACAAACTAAGACTTGTGCCCCATATATAAAGTCCAGTTTATCGTTTTCCATGATTATTCACATTGTAGCACATTATTAAACAAAACAACACCACTTTTGACTAACAATATCCACAGTAATTTACAAAACAAAAAACTTGCACTTGACATGTCCGTGAAAAATGGCGCGCAGAACTCTCCATATACAAGTATACATTAATGGGTACTTATGTCAAAGAATTTATATAATGTCAAAACTTAAATCTATTTATTACGGGAAAAAAATCTACAACTTTATTTAATTAACAGAAGATTGTTTAATACATTTGTAGCACATTAAATATTTTTTTATTTATTCTACATTGGCAACACATATACTCTAACTTCAAAGCACGGCTGTTCAAAATATAAAGGAGTTCTTCGCGCCATTTTGCGTAGACATGTCAAGTGCAAGTTTTTGTTTGGTAAATTAATTTGCTTTGGATATTATTGGTCAAAAGTGGTGTTGTTTTGTTTAATAATGTGCTACAATGTGAATAATTATGGAAAACGATAAATTGGACTTTAAATATGGGGCACAAGTTGCAGTTTATTTTATGCGGTTTTCCCGCGCTGTGGACTCCCATATTTTATTCGACGTGTTTGGGCTATAATGCCGCGAGTGACTCCAAGTAAAGCATCAAATTCTGCAGCATCTGGAATTTGATGATCCCCAACTCGGTTATAAACTCTGTTATGAACATATATTATGCAAATAAATTACGTGTTTAGGACTGATGTATTCTGTACAATGTCCTTTAAAGAATATTAAAAAAAAAAAAAACAAAAAATAATTGGTACAAATATAATGAAAAATGATATTTTTATTTTTATTCAACAATATCTGAGCTACAACTTTAGGCCCGTGTTATATGGACAAAAAATTGATCCTTTATAAAATGTCATGATGTGATCCCAGTATTACTTCGCTGTTGACCGTACTTAACTATAGTTTAGTAGTTTACAAATGAAACTCAACCATGATATGTGTTTATAGTTACCCAGTGGAATCCTACACGCTTACTACGTATTTATGTAACCAACTTCTATTTATTATTTTTTATTAAACATTGCAACTGTTTCCACGTTTTTAGAGAATATTATACATGCTTATTTATGCCAGATAGAACCGGGACCGAACGGCTTAACGTGCTCTTCGAAGCACGAAAACGGTGGTGTTGTAAATCTATGACAAATGTACTTACAATTATTTTATTTATTATTTTTTTGTGTAATATATATTGGGCTAGTTCTCTCCTCGTTCAGATAATCAGCATAACGATTCAGCGAGTAAATGCGGCTAGCGTTCTTGCCATCATGCCACGCGGGTACGATTTATATTTAAATTAGGTTTTGTAAGTAGTTTATTTCTTAAGAGGCTATTTATATATATTTATTAAGTAGGTATTTTAAAAATTGAGTTATGAGTTATTTATTTATATATGCATATAATAAATTAAATTATTATTTACTTT
Source organism: Tinea semifulvella (assembly GCA_910589645.1). Taxonomy (NCBI): domain Eukaryota; kingdom Metazoa; phylum Arthropoda; class Insecta; order Lepidoptera; family Tineidae; genus Tinea; species Tinea semifulvella. Next base: position 8,294,995 of record OU342604.1, read on the forward strand.
TGTATATCTTATATTGTTATATTTCGTATTACAAAATACGTAGGTACATAAACGGGTACTAATTAAACATTGTATGTAAAAAATGAGATATAATAAATTATAATTGAAATAAATACGTTATTTATATATACGTTTATCTGTACCAGAGCCTCGACACATAAGCTGAAAACAAGCGCTGTGACTCAGAGCGTCGCAGATCAATGCTGAGCTCATAACCTATTTGTCACCACACACTTTTAAAATTTTACAACTTTTTTCGTTATGTAACCAATAGAATATTATTCTTTCATATTTTTTTCATTACATAAGAAAAGTGTATTACTCATTGGGTTCAAACCGACCTTTTTAGGATTTTAAGGATTTTGTGTTTCCACTTTCCTATAACCTGGAGTCCATCAAGCGAAGTGTGAAAAGTCAAGCCGGCATAGTGTTAAGGACTGATGTCGAACATAAGGGTCTGATTCCAGTTACGAACATTCATGGACCCTGTTCGCCACTTACCATCAGGTAAATAAAACAATGGCTGAAGGTGCATTAAAAAGCTATTGAAACAAAAATATGAAGAGAATCATCAATGTCGAAAAAGAAAAAGAGGTATGTCTTGACCGTGACAAGTACCGTAGGGATTTGTAATGTATGTATAAAAGGAAACTAGTGTCCTTCGCGCCATTTTGTGTAGACATGTCAAATGCAAGTTTTTGTTTTGTAAATTAATTTACTGTGGATATTATTAGTAAAAATTGGTGTTGCTTTGTTTAATAATGTTCTATAATCTGAATAATTATGGAAAACAATAAATTGGACTTTAAATATGGGGCACAAGTTGCAGTTTATTTTTTGCGGTTTTCCCGCGCTGTCAACTCCCATATTATACCCCACGTGTTTAAGCTACTATAATGCCGCGAATAACTCCAAGAAAAACATCAAATTTTGCAGCATCTATAATTTAATGATGACCTCATTAACTCATGAAAGAGAAAGATATACTTTACATCAGACTTGGCTGTATGAGCTAGACCCTTTGCCTTCCCTATCACCTCATTCATCATCCATCGGGAGAAGAGAACAAACAACAATAAAAGTAAACCAGTCTTTATGTATGCATTGTGACAGAATATCCGAATTGTTTAGGACTTATGTATTCTGTACCATGTCCTTAAATAAATTTAAAAAAAAAAACAGAATATCCGATAAAAATCACATGTAACATTATTGTATCTTGAGAATTGACCCCCAAAGTTGGTAGGTACACGTGGCACTTTTTTAAGTGCGTTTTGTATTGAGTAGGCCTATCTATAGACATCGATGATCGGTGCGTATTGGATCGCCCGATGTGTAATCTTGGCGTTTCTAATACGTAGTACAGCCGTCGATCGTGGTGTAGTAATTCGTAAAACTCTTCGTAGTGTAGTTAACGCAAACTTTATACCGGGGTTAGGCTTGGCATTCTCGTTTTAATTTATGTGGCGGCTGTCGCATACTTCTGCCTTGTTTACAAAATACTGATGGCTTGTAATTTAATTTTAATTACATTTTTTATTCATATATTTAATACTTTACAAAGGCTTCAATGCCGCAAGACATTTTATCATAGCCAACCATTGGGATAACTTTAAACACTTTACTGAAAAGTAGGTTAATTTTTTATTATTTCACTAGTATGCATAAAGGTTGAAGTGCTTACCTTAAGTACGTATCAACTGGGAAAGGGATCGTCACCATATCACCTTTCGCCTCGCTGTTAGACCAGACGTCAACTTACGTAACTAAAGCGATCCAGTCAACTCGGCTAAGGCTAGGCGACACGCCGTGGTTATGACTCGAAGATGAAGAGACGTGAGTTTTTTTTTTATACTATCCCGACATGTGAGCTTGCGCCCGCCTGATAGTAAGTGGCGCGCGAGGACCATGAATGTTAGCAACTAGAATTAGACACTCATGACTTACATCAGTCCCTAATACTATGCCGGCTTGACTGGGTATGACGACAATTCGAGCCTGATCCCGAAAGGTGTAGATACACTTAACTGGGTTTATCGGCACGAATAATTGATACTTCCCTGTCTCAGCAGACTGGGTAAATTACCAACATAAGTCCGCCTACCACCTATTTGTTGTTCTCGTTGAAAGTATGTGCCATTTGCAATATTGTAAGTTTGCCATGGTGATATTCATATAAAAATAACACCGCTTGAAACAAGACTTGCCTACTTAGGCTACAGAAAGACGTAAGCGCGGGGACGACTAGCCGTAGACGAGGTGATTACTCGCTGAGATCCTACCGGGGAAAAGACATTCTGTCCCCATCCTTAACCCGGACCTGGACGACGCCACTGCCTGTCTGTTTTGTATAAACATAAAAATCAATTCCGACTCTATTTTACTATGTTTTGATATAATCTATAATTAAGTATAATGTATTTAACTTCAGTAGGTTTTTCATACAATGTAAATAATTTCCTTTCATATGCCCCAATTATTCCGTAAATTCAATTTTCATTTTCGTTTATTATAATTTGATTTATAGTGATACACAATTTCATTTAGTAGAGGTGATAATATACTCATACCTACCCAGGTACAGTCAGCAAAAAACTGCTGATTCACCGTTAAACGTAGCACATCAAACATCGTGCTAACAGCTTTTTGGAATTGTTATTTGTTATTGAACACGAGTCCCATATCTCTTGCAGTCTGTCAGTTCTTTGTCGAAGCTGACAGGCTGCCAGCCTCGCAAGAATTGGAACTGGAAGATTGTTGGTCCTGGGCCCGTCGGTTTTGTGAATGACCCTCTTCATTGATTTATTTAAAAACTTTATAGCACATCAAACATCGTGCTAACAGCTTTTTGGAATTGTTATTTGTTATTGAACACGAGTCCCATATCTCTTGCAGTCTGTCAGTTCTTTGTCGAAGCTGACAGGCTGCCAGCCTCGCAAGAATTGGAACTGGAAGATTGTTGGTCCTGGGCCCGTCGGTTTTGTGAATGACCCTCTTCATTGATTTATTTAAAAACTTTATAGCACATCAAACATCGTGGTAACAGCTTTTTGGAATTGTTATTTGTTATTGAACACGAGTCCCATATCTCTTGCAGTCTGTCAGTTCTTTGTCGAAGCTGACAGGCTGCCAGCCTCGCAAGAATTGGAACTGGAAGATTGTTGGTCCTGGGCCCGTCGGTTTTGTGAATGACCCTCTTCATTGATTTATTTAAAAACTTTATAGCACATCAAACATCGTGCTAACAGCTTTTTGGAATTGTTATTTGTTATTGAACACGAGTCCCATATCTCTTGTAGTCTGTCAGTTCTTTGTCGAAGCTGACAGGCTGCCAGCCTCGCAAGAATTGGAACTGGAAGATTGTTGGTCCTGGGCCCGTCGGTTTTGTGAATGACCCTCTTCATTGATTTATTTAAAAACTTTATAGCACATCAAACATCGTGCTAACAGCTTTTTGGAATTGTTATTGGTTATTGAACACGAGTCCCATATCTCTTGCAGTCTGTCAGTTCTTTGTCGAAGCTGACAGGCTGCCAGCCTCGCAAGAATTGGAACTGGAACTGACTATTATATTTTTTGTTTATTATTTTTTATATACATTTACTATTGGTAAATATTCTCCTCGAACATCTCTGGAAGAATCTTTTTAAGTGACGTTTTGTTTAATTCCGAATGAAAAGCGACATCACGTACGTAGCATTTTAATGATACGAACATAAATGTATCTCGAAAATTTGTAATCGCGTGCCCATGAAATGAGGTTTCTAAATAAGGCACACTTCCCAACTCAGCGACGCACAACCTTTATACCTATACGTAATTTTAAATTACTTTATTTTCTTTCTTTTTTTTTATTCTATTCTGCCGATACATGATGAATGAGATGATAGGGAAGGCAAAGGGTCTAGCCCATACAGCCAAGTCTGAAGGTCATCATCAAATTCCAGATGCTGCAGAATTTGATTCTTTTCTTGGAGTGACTCGCGGCACCATACCTCAAACACGACGGGTAAAATATGTGAGTTGACAGTGCGGGAAAACCGTAAAAAATAAACTGCAACTTGTGCCCCATATTTAAAGTCCAATTTATCGTTTTCCATAATTATTCACAATGTCCATAGTAAACTAATTTACAAAACAAGAACTTGCACTTGACATGTCCACGCAAAATGGCGCGAAGAACTCCCTTTATTTTCTTATTCAACCACAGATCTATGACTCACGCCAGTGTCTACGCTCAGCCAGCCAGTATAATATCAATAATAAAAGTTATTTATTTAAATAACCTAAAACTAAGCGCATTACGTATACATACGAGCTTTGTGCCTTCACATCACAGCTCCTAAAACATAGAGACCTAGACCTCCACTGTTGAAGATGGTTCTTCCAGAACATATATTTGGCCTACATTCATCACGCTGGCCAGAAGGTTTGGCAAGGTTCTAGTGTCTAATTAACAATTTATTAAAAGTTCGTATTAACGAAATCTAGACGACGCGACGGCTCATCGTGCTCTCCAAGCCACGGAAATAAAGGTGTTGTAAATCTATGACAAGTGTACATAAGTTAGAAAAGTATTTTTCATTGGCATGTAGCCAGGGTTTGTACTTCGAATTAGAAACATTGATATTCGTCAGAGAACCAAAGTTACTGACATAGTTTTATCAAGTTAACAACACAAATTTGAATTTTGTTAAACAAACTCCTCGTTTATGGCAACAATGTTTTAGTTATAATTATTGTATTGATGTTGGGTTCGGTCCAGCCATGGTCAATGGTAATATTTTTTATTTGTTTTTTTTTTTTTATTATTTATTGGCTTGTATGTATTGACAATATACAAGTGTTGCGTGCTGACCATACGGAAATAAATTATTTTGATTTGATTTTGATTTGATTTAAAATGGCAATGGGCCGGATACGGCTTAAACGAGTTGAGACCAATTACGAGACGACGCAGTGGGACGACCCCCGCCAGATGGACGGATGACCTGAAAAATGTCGCTGGCGGGGATTGGATGAGTGTTGCAAAAGTGCAATGGCGTGTCTTTTTTAAAACACGATAAATAAGCACAATTTTAACAAATGATTATAAATTCCTTCCTTTCGAAATAGAAACATTAGGTCCTTGGTGTTTAGAATCAAAACTTTTTATTGAGAAACTGGGGAAAAAAATGGTCGAAATTACGGGAAATAGTCGTTCTAAAATTTATTTAAAACAAAAAAAATGTATGTTAGAATGCTAGTGTTCTTGTATCGTTTATTTTAAAAACTTTCATGGTAGATTTTTTTATGTATTATAAATATTTTGTACTATTTTTTATTTTTAAGTTATTCTAAGTTAAAGAGCGGTGGTGGCTCGGTTGTAAGAACGCTTTCCGTAACATCCTAAAGAGGTGGGTTCGAACCCCGGCATGTACCAATGAGAAATACACCTTTCTTAAGTATATCTGTCGTAGATGTAACGTAACGTAGATACAAAACTATCGTTTCCATGCCTGGGAGAGCACGTTAAGCTGTCTGTCCCGGTTCCACTAATATTAAGTTGTGGAAACGTTAATAAATTGTCATTAAAAAAAAATGCATCAGACCCTCGCCAACGCGTCTGGCCAACGTGGCGAGTGTAGGCCAAATTCTCTAGATATATGTTCTGGAAGACCAACAGTGTATGATTAGGACGCTCTGTTCCAGGACTGTAATGATAATGATGAAGTAATTTTAAAAAACATTTATTTTATGTGTAAGTAATTAATTATACAAAAAAAAACTTTTATCTATGCCTGTACCGAGGCGCATACTTTCCACCATAGTCGTCCACAGCTAGAATTAAGTGTCACCTATACTTTCCATGAACCAAATCACAAATAATGTTTTGCCTCTGAGTTCGGAAGCGCATCTAAAAATTCCTATCTGTCTGAACTCAATATAGAATTCAGTGATCATTAACAGTAATGTTTGTTTAGCGGAAGTTATTACAATGGAATACAGAATACTCACATAGGTACTCGTGTTTCACTTGAGGTAGCAACTGTAAGTACCTACTTACTGCATATCGATAGTATGTTCATCTACACTAATATTATAAAGAGGAAAGTTTCTATTTTTGTGTGTGTTTGTGTTTGTAATGAATAAACTCAACAAACTATATGCTGATTTTAAAAATTCTTTCACAATTAGAAAGCTACATTCACTCTGAGTAACATAGGCTATATTTATTGCTAGAAAAAAACCCTTTGGGTGCGTTCGTTTTAAGAAATGTTAGCATGAAAGTAGCACTTTTTAGCACAAGTCGTTCGTTTAATGAAAATTCTAACATTTGATGCTAATTTCGTATGTCAGTACCGTGTTGAAAAGGAGGGTTATTGATGTTGCTTTTTGACAGATGCCATTATCATATAAAATGGTTTGTTTACATTGTTGTATACTTTATAGTTTTCTATTATATTTGTTAAAAAGGTATTTTAAACGATTTCATGTAATATATTTTTATATATAATATATGTTTATAATCCGTTCGTGCTAGTACAAATAATGTTATTACGGAATTGACTAGATGTTAAGTAAACAATTTAACATAAATATTAATTTGTAAAAGACAGCTGTGGAATATATTTAATAGGTGGTAGGCGGACTAATAGTGGTAATTGCCCAGTCTGTCGGGGCAGGGAAGTATCCACCGTTCGTGCCGATAAACCCAGTAAAGTATGCACACATTTCGGGATCAGGCTCGAATTGCCGTCATGCCCAGTCAAGCCGGCATAGTGTTAGAGACTGATGTCAGTCAAGACTGTTTGATTCCAGTTGCTACCATTCATGAATTTTCATTTTAATCATTATAAGTACTAAAATATGTGATACATAATAAATTAGCAAGCAAAAGTGGCAATGGGTCGGACACATCCGCCACAGAACCGACGATCGATGGTGCAAACTGGTTCTAGACGTACGGGAAGACGCAGAGTAGGACGACCTCCCGCTAGATGGACAGATGACCTGAAGAAGGTCGCTGGTGGGTGTTGGATGAAGGTGGCCAAGACTTAGCCAGTCTTAGTCTTGGTCTTGCATCAGAATAGGTGGTCTTGGTCTCAGTCTTGATCTTGCACTCCTAATCTTGGTCTTGGGCAAGAGTTTCGCAACTTCTGCAAGACTCTGACTGAATAAATATTTTATTTTCCAATTGTACTTAGGAAATCTCTCTTCGCAAAACTACTACGAGTATCTCGACAACTACTGGTCTGATTTACTTGAAATTTAAAATAGATATTTATTTAGTTACCACTAAAAAACTAAAATTATTTGCAAACGAGCTCTCCCAAGTTCCAAAAACCTAAACGACTCTTGCGAGACTCTTGCACAAGACCATATTTGTAGTCTTGCAAAAAAGCAAGACCAAGACTAAGAATGGGCAACACTAGTGGCGAAAGATCGGGTTAAGTGGCGAGCTTTGCGGGAGGCCTACATCCAGTAGTGGAGAGATACAGGCTGATGATGTGATACAATTGTTATAGTTAAAATTATCTAGATTTTCATGCAAAACAAACAGTTTGCTGTATTCTCAACAAATAGAATAATATAAAACTTTAACAATACACTGGACAAATGAATTCAGCAAATATAATACAGGTTTTATTTTTAAAACAAAGGAAAACGTCTCGTTTATTTTAAAAACTCTTTCATACACTCTTTGTTGTGGTTCAACAATCATAATAGTACTTTTACAATGTCATTTAGTCCAAGGAAAATGCGGCCTAACTACAATAGGTTTCAACATACTTTTTAAATTATGTAAACAGAACAAGTTATAACCATATAAATGCAGTCATATAAGTGTTGCCTCAAACGTGTGGAATGTGTTGAGTTTTGACTGTAAAAAGTAAAAAACTGACATTGACATATCAATATCGTCTGTCACTTGATTTAATAAAAATGTAATAGCCCCCACAAATGCCTATATAATTATTAGAATGAACTGCCAGTAGAAATCCGACAAGCATCCAAGCAAAAAATGTTTTAATTAAAAAATTGTGTCATCGCATAATTTAATGGTTCACAAGTTATGCAATCGTATCATATGAAGTGTTGCCCAATCTTGCATTTTTGCAAGACCAAGAGCAAGTCCACCAATATGTTAGCAAGACCAATACCGAGGCTCACCCTAGTCTTGGTCTTGGGCTACTAGAGTCTCGCAAGACATTTTTTCCCAATAATTGCCATATATTTTTTTGGGCTTAGGATTTATTCGTATGAGGAAAAAATACTAAACCTTTGTGTGATGACTTAAAATATCTCCAAAATTGGAGAGTCAATAAGATCTATAACCATTCCAAATTTTAAGTAAATCAGACTAGTAGTTCTCGAGATACTAGTTTTTCGTCAAAGACTTAAGCCTCACATTTTTATTAGAAATAAATATTTATATTTAGTCAGAGCAAGAGTCTTGCGAGACTCTTCCGCAAGACCACTACCAAGACCAAGATATGGTATGCAAGAACAAGACCAAGACCGAGACCAGTTATTCTGATGCAAGACCAGACCAAGACTTGGCCAGTCTTGCTTTGAGCAACACTAATCACATGTAGTATATGTATTATTAGTATTTATTATATTATAGTAATTAGTATGTATTTCAGTGATATTATTAATGTATATATATAATAGGTATATAGACTTAATTATTACAATATTTACCATAAGTTGGTATTAAAAATTTTCGCCTATCTTACATTTAAAATTGTCATAATTGTCGACCTTAATGCATTGCGAATGTCTAACGACATTACAATAAAATGGGTAACCTAATGAGGTGTATCACTAACTTTTTATCACGATAGATGGCGCATGATAGATGGTACCTAATATAACTGTCAGTTGCATAGAAAACTTGTATTTTTATTACGAAATTTATTATTTTCTGGATATTATGCCAAAGTGAGCAGCTTTTAAGTGTACAAATCGAGATTTCCAAGCGAAATCAAAGATACGGTGATCCCAAAATTGCCCTTCTATTAATTAAACCTTTTTTTCTTTCTAAAGACGGTTTGCGCTTACTTAATTTGTCTTTTAAGGTAGGTAACGTTAATTTAAAATACATTTTTCTGTTATAAAATTTAAAAAATACGAAAACATTTAAAAAATGATGCGACATAGGTGTAAAACAAGGTACCATTGCCGCTAGCGACATCTACAAAAAACTTTGCCTGATACACCCCATAGACTTACTACTTAGACTAGTACCTAGTCGATATACACAGGCCGTGTAATATTTTTTTGTGATTTGTATTTACATTTTATTACTATTTGTTGTAAATAGAGTATAGGTTAAAGTTCCACCACAGTGCCAGCGAGCTCGCAGCCATTTGCTCTTCTCGGAATTTCTGTAAAAGAAAGACATTTGAGTAATTTAAGAAATTAATGAGTACCATCCGTATTTAGTTCATATTACAAATCCTTACTATTACGACTCCCTTCCACTCCGCGACTTCGTGTAATTTTGCAATCTGTGGTTGGCGAAGACGACTCCGTACTGTCTTAAGACGTTTAATTTACATCCTTCTTGCCGCACACTTTAACAGTAGTGTTTGCGCCTTATCATAGTTAAAAACAACTTTAAGGTTGTCTATTTATTGTCTATTAATTTTGTATATCGCCATACCCATCCTTTATCCCTCTCATACGCACTAGCGGAAGGGTGTGCCTATCTCGTTCTAAAACCTGCGAGATCTTTCCGAACGCACCTTGCGCATGGGAAGAAAGTGAACATTATTGAACGCGACCCAGCTGTCAGAAGCGTCAGTGAAAATGTGCCAAGGTCATTGCTTGCACAGAATTTGAAGAAGAGACATCAACCGCTCGCAATTTCGAAATTGCGAGAAAAGAAGCCTGCCCGCGGCCAGCAGCAACCTGGCGACCCAAGGAAAGCCCAAGACCACCTGCAGCGAATACAAGTAAGTGCGTGTGAGCGTCCAGCCCCTTCATACAGTCCACTATTATAATTTATTAATTTTTGCTCTTTTTCACGCCCGTCCAAGTAGGATATGAAATGGACGTTTTGTTGAACTGGCCACTGTCATTTTCAGATTATTCACCATACAATAGTGTTTTATTTTTCGGATAATGATTTTTATCTTTAAAAAAAGGTAAATTACCTTTTTATTTCAAAAAGGGGTGCTCTTTTTGCAATCACACGTAGTATATGTACATTTAAATTAACAAATTGTTAAGTGCGTGCAACGACACGCAAAGCACAAATTATATATATATATATATATATATAACATCAGCTAGTGGAGTAAAAAATTACAATCAATAATGAAAAATATAAGTAAATAACGATATTGAGAATCACAACACATTATAGTTTTAGTATGTTCAAAATAGCCTTCCTAAAAACACTGGCAGTCGAGGCAATGATGTCGTAATATGATGTAAATGACTGTTTGTTGTTAAAATAAAATTTATAAATACTTTTTATTGATGTTTTATTATGTGTCATTCGCTGATACTAACCCATAACTGTCTTTCACATTCACAATATTATTTTGGTTAGTTTGGCACGGCCTCTATTGGTAGAGCAATGTGGAGTTGTACCTTAGGTATCTCTTCATCCGTTCCGCACGCAGACTAGTTACACGTCTATCCTCCACCGCGTCAGGAAACAACTGCTGACCTCCCACCCCGTGCCCTTCGCTACTGTGCGCCGGAGACGACAGGGTGCATGCCTATATACTGCTATAGAGGCATACACTACAATAGTCACACAATCTCCTTGTTCCGAGATACGATAATAGTAACTTAAGCACGCTTAAAGCCGTTCTGAGACGTGCATAAACTGTATTGCCAAAGCTTTGTGACGTCATAAATGACATCATTCCTCGCGCCCAGACTGCTCACGATATGATATGTGTGTGTCATTATGGCGCGCGCCAATTCAAAGTTTATTTAATATTAGGTTTTCTTTTTAATTATTTAATATTGTAATTCGTTTATGCTGTTTGTATATTACTTATAAAATAAATCTATAATTAATAATTAAGTAGGAAGCAAATAAAAAATGATTGTAACACGGCAAGTTATTTTAGAATACCAAAATAAATGTCAATACTTTTTCACATTCACTAAAATAATTTCTTCTGGTAAGACCCTTTTATAATTTAAAAGAGTACTACGACAGGATGTACGAGTATGGCTGATTTTATATATTGTACTATTTTTTTTTTTTTCGATGTTACAGGTATTTTCTGTTATTGTATTGCGGTTTATTTCTTTAATAATTTAATCTATTACTTTGTAGTTGTTGTAAAGAAATTTGCACACAATTGATGTATTGTATTTTACAAGCAAAAAAAACGTTCATTTCATTTTATAAGTCAATAATATTAAACGTTACACATATAAACCTGAAAAAAGTTATAATGTATATGATGTACTTGTATGTATAATTGTATGTATGGTTTATGTATGTATATGTGTTTACGTATAATGTGTAGTATATTAGAATTAGTTAAGTAACTTATTAACTGTATCATTAAAATTTCTTATTTTTTTCATACTGCCTATCACATTACTCGATCCCCAAGGTTAGCTGGTAAAGAATGCCTACTGGCATTATAGCTCGCCTCTCTACTATTTTTAAGTGCATTAAAGAATTTAAATAAATAAATAAATAAAAAACGGAGATAGGTATGTTTGTTAGTATTCATACTCAAAGATGTGGAATCCGCAATTTATCTTCTGTACATTTTTAAAAACTAACATTTTATGAATGAAAATGTGATTTAGACCGTTCCGAATTGATATCACGCTCTGAGCATCCAAATCGTGATATTTGATTCGGAACGACGACGGTCAGTGTCATACATACATACATACATATCTTCACGCCAGATCCCTTGCGGGGTAGGCAGAGACAATTGAGCGCCATTTGACACGATCACGACATACTTCTTTCGCTTCGTCGACATTCATTAACCTCTTCATACATGCCCTTTGGTTACGAAGACTTATGAAGACTTCAGTGTCATATTCGTTCTAAGCGCTCTGAGCACGATTCGGAATGAGGGGGCAATTCCATTTAGGATTTAGGTCAATGTATTATGACGCACCTCTCCTCGTTCGGATGCAGTGAACAAAATAATTAAGCAAGTCCTTTATGAAGTTTGGACAATTTGCACTATGAAGTTAGGCCTTGTTATTTGCAGACTTGTGTTCAAATCTATAGAACATATTTTAGCTAAGTTTAACATACAAGTTGAACATAGGGCATGAATGATAAATGAGGTGAAGGGTGAATTTGCTTTTACACGGACATGTCAAGTCCAAGTTTTTTGTGTTGTATTTATTTATTTATTAAGAAAATCCAAAACTGCAATACATTTTACAAAGCAATACAATTAAAATTTTACATGCCAAACCAAAGGATTTCACCGTTTAAAATACATTTATAATCTGATCTACAAGTAAATTACATTTTGAATCGAATTTAACATTAAATTAAATACAAACATAAATAACAAATTATTAAACATAAACTGAAATAAAAATTACGTCCAAAAAATATATAATAATAATAATAATGAAACAAAATTAATAAATAATCAAAATGTCACAAATTGCCAATTGTAAAATACTTTTCATGGATATTGTTAGTCAAAAATATACTATATACTTGTATAGAATCGAATTAATCGTTTTCCATTAATATTCATATTGTAGCACATTATTAAACAAACACCACTTTTGACTGACAATATCCACAGTAAAGAAACAAAAACTTGCAATTGAGATATCCGTAGAAAAAAGCGATAAAGCTCCACTTTTTTTTTAAATCCTAATTTTTATTAAATTTATTATAAAATGAATTTCAGTATGCCTAGTGTGACAGTGAAGTTTTGTAAACGCAACTATGGTAGTAGTTTTTTACTGAATTTTCGATGTTCATTGCCTGTTATTATAGCCAAACTTACAATAACACGCAATGTAAAATAAAAAAAACGTAACTACAGCAGTTACGTTTTCCGAAACTTGCATTTTACGCTAAGCACACATGTATGGTAGGTATGATAATCACGAATGCCTTTGTAAGAAAGAGTGGGGCTCCCTGTATCACAGAGCTTCTAGGACTTAGTACAGAGATCCCCGTATTTACTGATTGATGTATCTAGGTCAAGTCAATAAACGTTATTATTATTATTATTATAAGTACTCGATAAGATTGACCATCTTATAAGCATCTTGTACTAAAAAAAATTAGCTACTGAATCAATTCTATAGATCTCGGCCCAGTATCGATCAAACTTAGAAATTAAGTTGCTAACTTTGCGAACGATGTGATCTAAGTGTGACTCACATTGCTGTGGTTTGTTAGAATATATACGATATATAGAATATGTATTAAGACGGGTTCACACTTTACATTCCTCTCGCTCGCACAATTCAGTAAGTCTTGTTTCAAGCAGTGTTATTTTAAAAAAATATATCACCATGACAAGCTTACAATATTAGTTCTTCTTGAAAGTAAGTATTTGGCATTTGACATCATTGCAAATTAAAATTAAACTGGCATGAGCACGACAAAAAATATTTTGCATATACAAGGTAACTTTGAAACACTTACGGTCTAAAATATGTAAAAAAAATGGTGAAAAAAATCCTTCAATAGCGAATTCCACAAAGTCTCTATTATAAGCCGCATATACGTGCGTTGTTGTTTTCTAATATAATGTCAGACAACTGTATGTTCCTCTCACAGTACTCAGAATTCACAAGACTTTACCTATAATTTCTCAGCTATATACCATACGTCGTCAAGGTTATATTTGCAGACCTCATAGTACTAAATTACGGAAGACAATACCCTAAGCGTTCCGGATATCTTTACAACAAAATAAACCAATCATTGAATATATACCCTAATGCGCACTCAGAAGCTAAAGTTAAGATAACAGATTGGTTTAAGGCATTTGACTATAAAGCTACAGAACACCTACTTAATGTGCTTACATGAAAATATATATGATATAAACTATTTATACATACGAGTACATATTATTGTTGTTATTATTATATTACTTTATTAATAATTATATATTTGTGTTATGTATATGTATTAATAATATATTATTATATTAATAGTATATATATTTCATTTTCTTTTTATTATTTAACCATAGTTATAAGTTTTTAAGTCGAATTTATTATTATTTATTTTCTTTTCATTAATAAACTCTGGAAGTAGGAGCGGGGCTGCCTGTAGCACGGGTCCTAACCGGCCTTGTAGCCTTGGTGTCAATTTTGTAAAAAAACTATTTTAAAAGAAATAAATAAATTTTTGATTTTAATTTGATTTGTTTTTTTTTATTTGAATATGCTAGTGCACCTTTGTGCGTTGGGTAATATGATAAAAATAAAAATCACTATTGTATGTTGTTTTCTTAAAAAAGGACTAGGACCAAGGACTAGCCTAACAATTTAATAAAGATAATCACTTAGTGGCTAGATGAGTGCACGATCTATCGAGGCTGTTACGGAGCGGCTAAACAGATTTTGGCGACCGCTAGATACGCACGTTTGGTATTGTCCTTGCTAAAAGAGTTAGAAAACTTATATTAATATTTAAAACCATAAGAGCTTGCAGTAATAAAAAGACAATATTTATGGTTTACAAAACACTGGCTGAGTCAATACTAACATACTGCATTACAGCCTGGGGTGGTGCGTATAGACGTAGATCCATACATGACGTTTTACTAAAAAAAAAAAAGTATCATCACGACCGTTTCCCTTTCGGGGTGGTCAGAAACCACGCTTATAAATAAGCGGATTCACATTTAGCCAACTTTACTATAGGCCAATCACGACAAGTGGCAATTACATAAAATTGTCAATGGCCAGCCTGGATATATCGAACTCTTGAAACACATTTCCCTGACAGTACCCTATAATATTCCACGTCGTCCTATAACCAAGATCCTGTGCTGTCCTCCCTCAAGAACTAATGTAGGTTCACAATCGTCAAATAATTTGTCTCGGTCTGTGTGTTTATATGTATAATATGTATATATTTACAAAAAAAAAAAAGTATAATATGTAGCTTATCAACCATCTAGTTTCCGTAACACAAGCCTCGTAGCTTACCACGGAAATTAGATGGTGCTGTGTGACCTGTCTGGAAATAAAAAAAATTAAAATAAAAGTTTTATTAATTACTAACCATTTTGCATGTTTATATTTGATTTTAAAATTAAATAAAAAATGTTGTCCAAATCTGTGGTCCAGAAGTATATTACACTTTCTATACAGAGGTTAGGCTTCCAATAATTTGTTCTAAAAAAAATGGAATATACTTTCACTACTACAAACTGATGGTTGTCATTTGCCCAGTCTGCCGGGGCGGGAAAGTGTCCACCGTTTGTGCTGATAAACCCAGACCGTGATGCTGTGGTTTTTTTGTATAAATAAAATAGTATTATCCCAGCTTTTGGTCGAATATCCCAAAACGTCGACAGCTCACGAAAGACCAAATCTCATATCACAACTTGTATTTAATAACAAACTCCTTATTATATTAGAAATAGGTATTTGTAGCTAGAGGTAGGTATGTAACTTCGTGATGAATAAAGTTGGGCAGTGTAACATCTATCTATGTGGGTAGTTAAATACATGCCCAAACTTCGATGCTACAGTGAATTTACATTACAGTTAAACCTACATATACGAGTATTACGAATTTCGGGCTTAAATCAATTTGAAGCTTAGCTAGAATTTATTAATAATCGATGTAAGATTTAGTATAAACATATCTACCCACATACCCTCAGAACTCCCTGCAGGGCAAAATATAATTCTATCTGCCTAAAAAAATATTCAATTTCCATTATTTTATCGCTAAATTACCTGGAATGCGAGAGGAGAGGAATCTTGTTGAATAAAAATCTGAATGAACGTGTGACGAGAAGGAATCAAATTGTTTTTTTTTTTTTTTTTATAAACTAGTTAAGTAAGTAACAAAATAAAATTGTCTAATTTATGTTTGTACCTATTTAATGAGCCCCGTATTCGCGAAGAAAGCAAAGCAAGGGCGTTTTTTTTACTGAATGTTGCTTTTAAAGCACTTTAAAGTGAATGAAAACGCTATTCGAACGTTAGTCAAAGCGAAATTTAGGAAAAATAAATAAAAACAAAACTGTTACACTAAAATATTCACTCGTGATCTGTTCAAGTGGCAGTGTGCCGATAACAGCAGAATTTGCTGATTCGCTACGCCCTCTTGTCACACACAGCATTAACCAGTGGCTTAGACAGTTTTAAATTGGCGGTTTGAAAGAGTAACAAAGAAGAATGGCTATTGCAATAAACAAATATTCAGAAATCAAACAAAAATATTTGAAATACACTCCTCGATGCCCGCTACGCTATCTATTAAATTTTATTTTATTTTGTTCGTGCAATGAATGGACAATAGGCATTCAATATATATATATATAACTTTTCGTTTTCGTTCATAATAATGTGAATCGGCGAGGATCTCTCTTTCTTTTGTTAAACCTTAATCCAGATAAGTATAAAATAATCTTTTTTTAATGTATATAAGCATTTTTATTTTGCATAATGTGGAACAAAATAGAGAAAAGTCATAAAAATCAGCACGTTACAAAAGTTGTCAGAATTTTTAAGCTCCTAGAACGGAGATGGAGATGGGCCTTTCAGAACGTATATCTGGAGAATTTGGCCTACACTCGCCACGAGGCACGAGAACGGTGGTGTTGTAAATCTATGACTAATGTACGTAAGAAAAGTGTATTACTCATTGGTACATGGCGGGTGGGTTTGAACCGACCTTTGTAGGATATTAAGTTAAGCGTTCTTACAACCGAGCCACCACCGCGCCGAAAATATTGTATTATATTTATGTAGTATGTGTATATATATTATAGTTGTCTAAGTATGTTAATTTTTAATATTATTTATGTTTCATTTTAATATTTTATTTCTCTATTTGCACCGTACTCATATTTAAATGTCCCAATGTCCCAAAGGTTAACGGGAAGAGAATGTCTTGCGGCATTACGTTCGCCTTTTGTATAGATTTACAATAAAGTTTTTAAATAAAATAAATAAATAAAATAATGCTTACATTATTATCTATTAATAAGTAAACCTGTTTGTGATTCTGATTGTGACCGTAAAGCTTTTGGGGTGGGTCCAAGGTGACATTTTTCTTTAAGACTTCCAAAGTTAGGTACAATTTAGAAGTAGTTGGTTTCACTGTAAATATATTCAGCGGAAACAACTGGTTTTGGTGCAGAAACGATTTTGGAAATTATTAGCAAAGTTTTTCACATAGGAACACAACTCTGCACCCCATACGGAGAAAATTGGAATAGACATAGATACATACTCGTATTACTTTAATAGCTCTATTCAGAAACGTTTTACAATTCTCGTTCTTCAGCCGCAAAAGTTATACGATTCCCAATAAAAACGCATTCAAAGTCAAAGTCAAAATATCTTTATTCACGTAAACCTATTACAGGCATTTATAAAACGTCATTAATTTAATTATTTTGAATGATTCTACTCCTGCTAGTAGAAGACCAAGCAGCAAAGTGGTCCAATAAGTAAGCTGTTAGCAGAAGACCAGCAGCTTAGCATCTCAAACGACAACGAGCTACGGGCTATGACGATCAAGTTGACATTAATAGTTACAAATATTCAACCGCACCAACTAATGCCTCGCCTGTGTTTTTTTTAATTTTAAATAATAAACAAATAATAACACAAAAATACCGTTTTGCTATTTGAAAGATTTTGACATAAAGGATTAATATATTTATTTCAAAAATATGTTAGGTTTGACAAATACAATAAAAAATGCAACCTAAACAGCATGCCAGGCTAAACTCGTTTCTATTACCACCGATGATTGTTCAATTTAATAATTCAGGTAAAGGCACTTGTAGAATCAATGTCATATTTGTAAACAGGCCTCCAAGAATCTGTAAAAAAAGATCAAATGAACAAAATAATCGCCAGTCGGTTTGCCTTCACTAGTGAGGCAAAACCTTTCAGGGAAAATGGGAAATATGGTCATACTTACTCCAGCCGAAATGTATAAGTTTAGAAAGCAATCCAGTTTGTTTAGTGCTCTTCCGTGAGATAGGGATAGAATTATATTCTATGAGTATAATGGGGAGCGGCAGAGAACAGAGTAACAGATGGGAATGAAAAACTGTGTTGCAATCGTGTTTAGTATTTTAAAAAAGAGAGTTTTTAACCAGTGCTGTCGTACGGAGCAGAAACGTGGACACTGATAGTGGGTCTGGTCCACAAATTTAAGGTCACTCAGCGAGCTATGGAGAGAGCTATGCTCGGTATTTCTCTGATGGATAAAGTCCGAAACGAGAAATCCGTCGGAGAACCAAAGTTACCGATATAGTCTTTAAAATTAGTAAGCTGAAGTGGCAATGGGCTGGACATGTCTGTCGTAGAACCGATGAACGATGGAGTAGATGGGTTCTAGAGTGGAGACCACGTACGGGAAGACGCAGAGTGGGTCGACCCCCTGCTAGTCCATCTGACTGACCTGTGGGGGTTGGATGAAGGTGGCAGGAGGTCGTGTGAAGTGACGAGCCTTGGGGGAGGCCTATATCCAGCAGTGGAGAGACACAGGCTGATGATGATGATGATTTAAAAAAGCGTCTTAAGTCCATAGCTTACCGATAGTAATAATTGAAAATCAAAGAAGAAATATCCCGACGCCGAAACGCGGACACTTCGAGAACGTAATTTATTGTCCAAATTAAAAATCTAAAACAACAAATCATCATATATAGTTGAAAACATGTTATAAAATAATCGTATATTTATTTGTAAAAAAATATTTAAAATAATAATTAGATATGTCGGCAGCAGTAATGCAGCTCTCAACGACATCATCCGAAGGATTCTTGTCACTGCTGGGGTACTTCATATCCTAGAATATAGAATAGATTGCGTTTAACAATGGCAAGGTAAACGACGGAATGACTGTTGGGCCGTGGAAACTTGACAGGACTCTGCTGTGCGATGCGACGTGTGTAGACACATAAGCTCCATCTCACATCCAGGAGACCTCGTCAGGCGCGGAAATTGTGGCGGTTTCTGTTGAGAACCTCAAGTGGCGCCTACCTATGGTATAGATTACGAATTTGAGCCGTTTGAAGTCGAGACGATGGGCTCAGCTGACAGAAAGGTCTGGAGACTGGAAGGCTGACAATTATTTCTGCCAATGTATTAACCTCGCTATACAGAGGGGAATTGTTTCCAGTCTTCTTAAGACTATCTCTAATAGAGGACATTTTTTATAAAGTTAAATGCTTTACACCTGGTAAAGTTAGTTTATATTTAATTTTATTTTTATTAATTAAATAGTTTTTATACTAACAAGCTGATGTAATACTGGAGTCCTTTTCCCTTCTGTCATCATTTCAACATTTCGCCGACGAAATATCTGAAACTTCGAGGCCTTAAGTAAAAGATTAACTCCAGCGAATCCCTAAAGTTTAGAAAAGGTCAATTCCACATTCAACCTGCAAGTTTTCAACCGCGTTATAAATCCGTTTACCCATAGACACAAGAGGTTTTTGATGCGAAAAGATGTCCACAGATATTATTGTTTTGCAATCAGCAATAACCCGATATTTTTTTCCAATTAACTATTAAATAATTGATTTTTTTAGCACCATAGTAATTTTATTATTTTATTGTATATTGTGACTAATGTTTTTAAGATTATAATTGTGTGTAACTATAATATCGATTATAATCTATAATCGACTAGAGGAACTTTGTTGTGTTATGGTCAACTGCTGCTCAGTTGAGCTTATTTATAATTGAGTAATATATTATATCAATAACAAATGATTAGTGGTTTCAAGGCTATAATTGTGTGCATCTATAACAGCGCCATCTATGATCGAGTAGGGGAACTATTTATTAATAACAATTTCTAGAATGTTGCATATTTTAATTAAAAACTTAACAAGTAGAACGCGTTTTACACTTCCGTAGCACACAGTTCGGCATATTATCCGTGTAATAACGTCAAATACGATTATAACCAATGCTTGGCAGACTAATTAATTCTGAGACGATGATCCTAGCTTTGATTCTAATACCGTTTCGGCTTCTAGCCCCATCTTGGTACATATTTAATGTCCGTCTGGAGATGAGGGTGTCGACACAAGTAGCGTCCCATTCCAGTCCACTTTTTTTGAATAAACTTAATTTTCCAGTAGGAATCGGCAGGAAGTAGGAAATTGTCGGCAGAATAAGGATTTAACCTGCAAGGTTTCAACTTTAATAATTCTTGATTCCGCTAAGTCTTCCGCCATTGTTTGTCAAGTATTAATTGTTTACTTTAAGATCTGTATACGATTTTAGACCAAATTGAGAATGAGAGAGTAAGTTACATTTTGTCAACTGGGAATTGTTGACCTCGTTGGCTGAGAGTTGTTGCGACTAGCGCTATGACAGGTTTACTTAGAAGCTATAATCGATAAATCATTTTATGTACTAACACTAGTATTTTAAGACCATTCCATTTCCTTCTAGCTGGTAAACGGGATCCTCAAAATAGGTATTCTTACCACATGTTCGACTTAAGCAGTATTTTTACTTTATTTCCCTTCGATAGTAGTTTTCATTAAATTTGAACAAAATTCAGTAATAAAGAAGCGCGCTTTAATTTGCTTTGCTTTCAAGTGGAAGATGACATTAAACTCTCCAAAACTCGAAATGCATAAAACTGACCATTTTAAATAAGATTAGAATTCTCCAATTACTATAAGTGTCACGAAAATTATTTCTAATTATGGAACGAAATCTAATTTCAATGAAACATTTTTTTTAAATAATATTAATAATGTGTTCTTTAAGTAAATAAGTAATTATTATTAAGAAAATAAGTAATAAAAGTTTAAATAATAATATAAATATTAGCTGAAAATAATATAAACACGCTTCTAGTTCTTACTTTATTGCTTAGTTCACCATTAGACAAAAAAGTTCCTTAAGTCGATCCTAGATGGCGCTATTATAGTTACATACAATTATAATCTTAAAAATATCGCTCAGAGTGGTCTCCCGAGCAGCATGGTTCGTGCGTAATTCCGTCATAGCTCGAGATCTGGAGATGCCTACTATTGAGGAATTTGTCGGCCTGACTAGACGTATGTTCTATCGGGCCGACAACGGACACTTCAAGCATCTTCAGAATATCGCTCCGTCTTGCGCTCGGCCCCACAACGGGAGACCACTTTCTAGAGAAGTGGTATTGGAGGAGAGCTGAAGTAGTCGAACCTAGACCCTCTGGGTTCGTGAGCTACACGGGCGCTGTTATACCAGTTACAGCGCCCAGCACCAAAAGTGCATGAATTACCAGCGGGTGGTTGAGATCCTGCCGGGGAAAACGGGGGAATGTCTCAATCCCCAACCCAGGCTCATTAGCCATCCGGGCCTGGACGATCCCACTGTCTGTCTGAATCTTAAAAACATTAGCCATAAGGTTGACATTAGCTCCATGAATTGCTCACTAGACTTGTTTTTTTTACCTGTTATCTATAAAACGGGGGAATGTCCCCATCCCCAACCCAGGCCCATTAGCCATCCAGGCCTAGACGACCCCACTGTCTGTCTGTCTGAATCTTAAAAACATTAGCCATAAGGTTGAGATTAGCTCCATGAATTGCTTACTAGACTTGTTTTTTTAAACTGTTATCTATAAACGCATTTAACGTTATTTAAAAGATCTTTATTTTAATAATGGAATCCAAGTAATGGAATACGGCTGTCGGAATCTTTGGCTTTACTTACTTGATTTTCGATTAAAGCGCAGACATAAACAAAACACATAATCCGCAAACATTTTCCCAGCAGTCGACAACTGACAATAACCAAATCCTGCGTCTCGTTCTCTTCATCAAATATTATCAATATCTTCACGATATCTATAAACATCCGGAAAACAGCACTCGACAAATCAAGCAGCATTATAAATCCAAACTTTTCGTTTATCACTTCAATAGCTTCGCACAATTCTTCAAGGATATGTTCAAATTTAGCAAACAATTGCATTCTAACATCGCTTCTTTCGTTAAAATCTTTAAATTCGTTAATAACTAGATTTTGTTTCTCAATGCTATCGAATAATTCATTAAGACAAGTGAAATTTTGTTCTATTTTCACAAGTAATATAGTTATCTTTGCCATACATACATTGGATAGAACAGAGGCATATGTAATAGTAAAAAACACTGTCATACTAAAAGTGCCATAGCCAAAAGAATGCCAAGTGTAATACAACAGCCAGTATATAAAAGTTATTAAGCATATAACGTAAATTATTAAAGGTTTTAAAGAACTTTTATTGTAATTAATATCGATGCTTATTTCTTCGATTCTATTTAGGACTTTATTATATGTTGCATCATGAAATATATTAATGCAAATGAATGATGGAACAATTAAAAGATTGAAAAATGAAGTAATAATATCAGATATAATACGAATCATATCTTTCTCTGATATTAAAGTTTCCATATAATTTAAAATAATTATTATTAATATTGTACAGTTAATAACTAATGCATAAAGAAGAGATAAAGGTTTTTTGGATAAATGCATTTCGTTTTGGGGCAGGAGCGATATTCCAAATATGTAAAATATAAAATTAAATATTTTCACTAATAAAATTTCTGTTGATTTCTTGTTTGCTTGTTTCGAATCTTCCAATATTTCTTTAGAGTATATAACGACCATTTTCGCTCAATTGATATATTTTATTAAAGATATGTTATTACCTACAAAAGATATATCTGATTACGAATTTGCGGCGTTTGGGGTCGTGACGATAAGCCCATGAGGATCTTCAACGAGACGCGGATAAGGAGTTGTCAAAGCGGTTGACGTAAAGGTCTCGAGACAGGAAAGCTGGCAATTATTTCTGCCAACGTATTAGCCGCGTTATACAAATGGGAAATGTTGCCAGTCTCCTTGGGACTATCTCGGATGGGACGTCTGTAGAGGACATTTTTTATTTATAGTTAAGGTTATTTTTAATTTTATTATTTAGGTAGCTTTTAATTTACATTTAGGTAATGTATATTAATTTACTTTTACTAAAAAGTAGCCTCTTCTATTTGAAGCTACCTAAATAATAAAATTTAAATTTAAATGAATCCGGCCACTGGTTACACGCACTGCCTTCTGCGAACCTCGGCACACTGCTTGATGACGAAAGTTTCCGTATCGCCGTTGGTCTTAGGTTAGGGGAAAGTTTCCGTGTGGAAAGGAGGTCGACTGTCTTGGAGTTCATGGGCTCTCCTATTCCAAAAGTGCGGGCAGATTTTCAAAGGATTGGCAAAGAATTAGTATTTCAATTCAGCGGGGAAATGCAGCCAGCGTTCTTGCCACAATTCCACGCGGACGGGACTTATATCCCTATCCTTAGTATTAGTATTAATTTTATTTTATATTTTGTAAATTATTTTTTTGAATAAATGCTTTTGTTTTTAAATTTAAAATAAACTAAACTATAAATAAAAAATGTCAAGAGATAGTCTCAAGGAGACTGGCAACATTTTCGCTTTTTATAGCGAGGCTAGTACGTTGGCAGAAATATTTGCTAGCCTAATATTTCCAGACCTTTCCGTTAGCCGTTTTGACAACTCTTTGGCCAAGCGCCTCGCTGAAGGGCCATGGGCCCATTGTCTTGACCCCAAACGGCGCAAATTCGTAACCGGTACCAAGGTTGTGGCGTATTTGCGCAACTATTTATACTTTGGGATAAACATAACACACATGCACTCGCGCATCCATAATTATTTACTGTATTTTGTCCTCTTACGAGTGACTTTATTTTTGTGTACACGCATACTATTATTATTGTGAATATTGGCCTACGTTTTTGTTTATATTCTTTGCGACTTGCTTAGTTTAGTTAGATTTCTAGTTTTAGTTTAGTTTAGTTTCATTTCCACCAATATCTACTATTTATATAAAGTTAAGCCATGTATGGCCAATGTGTTACTTATAAGGTATACCTATGTATTTATTTCTGTAATGGGCTGTAGTTTTTGTAATAAAAAAAAAAAATAATAATATTAAAGAGTAAAGTATCATCACTACCATATACTTTTAAGTATATGACGGACCATTTTCACGCGATTTAAGAATAATATATTTTATTAAAAATATGTTATTACCTACAAAAAAATATCTGATTATAACTACTTTAGGATAAATATGAAAAAGTGAAGTATCACCACGACAGTATCCCTTTCGAGGTGGTCAGAAACCTTTTAAAGAAACGGATTCACATTTACCCAACTTTACTATAAGCCCATTATGACAAATGGAAAGCTTGGCTCTAGCGTACCAAACTTGAGAAATACCACAATACATTATTGTGTATCTAACAGGAATGGAACCTGGTACCTCTGCGTCTAAATCCACAGACTTAACCCCTACACCACTCAGGCAGTCCTGTACTTCATTTATAAATTTGTTGTAGCTGAGTTTTTACTGTAGATTTCTCTCAGTCAGATATAACACTAATAGGACACTGGAATCTGCTAAATTGCTAACACTTCGATGGTTAGACGAGCGATGACGAATGGGCACTTCGAGTTTGTGGACTTGTAGTTTGGTCTGGGCAAATTGATTTCTATTGGTTTTAATTGTTATATGTGTTTATATGTTTATTTTTATTTTTTCTCTCTTTGGCAGTTTAGATACATTTCTCAGGTATTATTGTTTTATTTTATCGTATCTATTATTGTTGCTCTTGTCTCCTATTTCTATTATTCTTCTCTATTTCTTGCATGCTTTATATTGTATCTATCTGTGAATTCTTGTCATCGGCTTTATAGTATTATATTTCTTTCATATACATGTATTTTAGCTGTAAGTTTTTCAAAATAAATAAACAGCTTCCTTACTAGACCGCTATGCTACTTTGTCTTCCATTAGCAGGAATAGCTGCAGAGTCAACCGCGCGCCTCAAACTCAACAAGTACTCGGAAATCATCGTAAATCACTACCTTATCCCATTAGCAGTCGAAACGATGGGTCTATGGTCTGAGGAGTCTCGTGAGCTTGGGGAATAACTCCGCTTGGCGACGGGTGACCCTTTAAGTGGAGAATATTTTGCTCAAGGGGTCAGACTCTCCGTTCAACGGAACGCAGAGTGCCCATTGGATGGTTTTTTTTTTAGTTTTTTTTGTAGTATATGAATGTATGTTGTATATGTAGTTTATATAATATTTTATATATGTATGTATATGTACTTCGTTTATGTAATGTGTATACCCATTTATATATGTAATTTTATATTGTACCTAGTTGTAAGTAAATATTGTATTTTTCTTTTTCTTTTCATATTTGTTGTTTATTTGCTAACCTTACCTCTTAAGTTTTCATTGTCCCGAAGGTTGATTGGAAGAGAGTGCCTATAGGCATTATGTCCGCCTTTTGTTTGTATAACAATAAAGTTTTTAAATAAATAAATAAATATATTGTAGTTAATTTTATTTATAAAATAGTGTTTAATTTTATGTTATGTATTTATTTATTTTTATCACAAATGCCTGTAATAGGTTACGTGGATACATTTTGACTTTGACTTCGAAATATTAAGTAAGCAACTCTTTATCGAAATATTGTTAATAATAAACTTCACATACTAGCCAATCCTGTACCGTGTAACTCTTGGCTATTAATAATACATAGTTTGTAAAGAAACATCTAATGTAAACTTATATAGACTAGGTGTTTAACCTGGCTTCGCCCGTATGATAAAGTTTTTTTTTTATATAGTACATATTGCATAGATAATACAAAAGCATAATACGAAAAGGATTTTTTTTGGGGAATTACGTTTTAAGATCCTGGTAAGAACGAGAGACGCGGGGAAAGAAATTAACTCATTACTTTTATAACAAAAAAATACAAATAATACGCCTCCGTGGTCTAGTGGTAACAAACGTTGCCGTAAACTCCGGAGGTCGTGGGTTCGATTCCCACCGGGGGCAAGTTGTACATTGTATAATTTGTCTCGGTCTGGGTGTTTATATGTATAATATGTATATATTTACAAAAAAAAAAAAGTATAATATGTAGTTTATCAACCATCTAGTATCCGTAATACAAGCCTTGTAGCTTACCACGGAAATTAGATGGCGCTGTGTAACCTGTCTGAAAAAAAATAATAATAATAATAACAAATACGTAAGTAAATACATACAAAACATACTTATACATATAGTTACATACATACATAATAATTTACTTACTAACTTTATTGGGATAGAAAATGCGAAAGGACCATTTTTAATAGCGATCTAATAGTAACTTGCCTGATGTTAGAGGGCAAATTGTTCCACAAATTTGTTGTACAACGACTGGAATTATGCGAAGGGATAGAAAGAAAAGAGTTGTAAAAGAAACGAAGAGTTATATCGTACTTTAGATAATCGTTTCATATCGTACTCCAATCATGACGTCATAGTAATATAGCATACGTTCCAGAAACAGTAGACTCGTACATACATAGAGACAGACAAAGTTCCTTTCAAATGTATTATATCTATTTCCATACAGAACATAATAAATACTAAAGTTATTAATGACATTCAATATCGAAGCTTTTAATCTCTTACAAAGTGTATTTATTAATTTGATGATATCACAAAGAATACTTTTAGAGACCAATTTATAGACATAATAAAAGGGCATGCTTAAATTAATAATTTAATAAAAATAGAAAGAAAATACTTTTTTTATCACAACATTTAAAAATATTGCAAAAAAATATATTATAATGCAAGTAATAAATCTAAATGTATAAATGTAAGCCTATATACCGAAACATACATACAGGTGTGGCGATAAATAGGTGGTCAGCTCAGCGTATGCTACAGCCTGGTGGCTGAGAGGCTGGAGCGTTGATCGGGTCGCAGAGATGTACAGTACCTATTACCAAATTGGAAGGAACACTAAATGTACAGTTTACATATATGTTTAGCAAATGAGAATAGAATAAATTAATAATAATATAATAAACAAACTAACAATTGTAAATTAATGATAAGTTATAGTGAAGAAAAACAATAGTATATAAGAAATAGAATAAGATTAGGTAAGTTGCTGTGAAGTCTTTTGTAATATTACAATATGCTTTTTGATTGCCGATCTGATACTAAATTATTAATTAAACTAAACACTTTTTAAACATATAAATTACTATTAATAAAAAAAATAAACTTAATACTTAATTAAAAATACAACTATAAAACTAAAACAAATAATTAGTTAAATATTATTAATTTAAAAAAGCTACAAATCGATACCAATGGGCATGGTGCCATGGCAATGCTGATTCTTTTGCCCAAATATTGCCCAGCCCTTTTGTATCCCGAGCTGTTTTGACAACGTCTTGAAAATTTTATGTGCACTTGGTCCCCATTTCCCGAGAGTTTTAACTCCAAACGGCACAAAAACACATTTCCCAATAAGCTAGGTGTATTTCACCGTTTGAGATTATCTGCTTGTAATGCAGCAGGGCAGGTGGGAAGGCGCCAGGGTGTCCACACAGGTGACTTCCCACACGAGGCAAACCTATCGCGGGTCATGCCACTGGGTTCTAATATGGCTGGCGAACTCACAGACACAAGGGCCCGACGAATGACATTGAGGCTGGCGTGCCTTGAGATGCGACCTGCGGGGTGAGGCGAAGCGCACAATCATCCGACTTATCGTTCAATTATGATGACAGATGTGAGACAAAAATGATGATGATGATGTTGACTCCGCCTCACCCCGCAGGTCGCATCTCAAGGCCTTGTTTTTGTATTATTGTTGTGTCCCGACCAGGAATCGAACCCGGTACCTCTGAGTCTTAATCCACGGACTTAACCGCTAGACCACGGAGGCAGTTATCGGATAATAATCAAATAATATGGGGTCAATAAAATAACCTTTAATTTATGTTATTGTGTAATTCAATAACAATTCTATCTATCTATAATGATTACAGAAAAACGTTATTTTTATTGAAAAGTTCAAAGTAAATGTTTATATGAAATAGATGAAGTTTTTTAAAACTAATTATTAGTTATTTTATTATATATAATTATTTGATGGCCAGTTTTTTTGTAGGTGGTAAGGGGACTGATGGTGGTAATTTACCCAGTCTGCTGGGGCAGGGAAGTATCCACCGTTCTCGCCAATAAACCCAGTAAAATGTCACGTTTCGGGATCAGGCTCAAGTTGCCGTCATGCCCAGTCAAGCCGGGATAGTGTTATAGACTGATGTCCGTCATGAGTGTCTGATCCTAACTGCTAAGAATAAAATAATAATAACAAGTACCTACTAAGCAAGACATGTGCCACCGCGTCCTGACAAACCTATTTTAAATTATAAAAAAAGTAAATTAATGTATCATCACGACCGTTTCCCTTCCGGGGTGGTCAGAAACCACGCTTATAAATAAGCGGATTCACATTTAGCCAACTTTTCTATAGACCATCATGACAAGTGGCAAGCTCGTCGATGTCTCCAGCGTACCAAACTCGAGAAATATCACAAATAAATTAAATGTATCGATTTACATCAATAAATATGTTTGTGTCCCGGAATCGAACCCGGTACCTCCAAGTCTAAATCCACGGACTTAACCGCTAGACCACGGAGGCATATTTTTCTTTAATGAAGCGGATTCACATTTAGCCAACTTTACTATAGGCCTATAATGATCTCTAGCGCACCAAACTCGAAAAATATCATAAATAAATGAATTTATTGAATCGCGACCAGGAATCAAACCTGGTACTTTCAAGTCTGAATCCATGGACTTAACCGCTAGACCACCGAGGCAGTAAATTATAAATGTCCTTTACTCGTAACACTACTGCGCGAGGGCCTACGCTCTACTGCGCGAGGGCCTACGCTGATATTATCGATAATTGTGCTAAAAATTTTAGAAAAATAATAAGATAAATTTAAGACATAAATGAAGAACACAGAATCAGATGGTTTAAGAGTTAATGACCTTCTCATATGGAAAACAGGACTCACCCCAAAGCAATCCACGTATCCACGTGTGTGATGGCCATCCACCCCGATTAAACCCTAGATTTCTTGCCCAATTTTATAGTCTATGCACCACAAGCTTTATTAGACACGCACATATAGTTTAGATCACTAATATTCACCAAATGCATTCGAATTGTGATTTAAAATTAATAAAGTAACACGCGAGGTAGGAGTCGGTGCGGTTGAAAAATTGCAACTGATCATCGATGTATATAGATAGGCTATCACTGATATAAAAACGTTCCTGCAAAACCAATCGAAGTCATGTAGCTGCACCAACAGTCGCGAGCTAGCAGGCGTAGAGCGCGCTTACCTAATAATAATATTGAGTGAAACTAGTCTTTTAGTATGCATTGCGAAAGAATTTCTGATAAATATTGCATGTGACATTATCATAGCTTGAGAATTTATCCCCAAAGTTGGTAGGTACACGTCGCAAGCGGCACGTTTTTGGACTGCGTTTTGTATTGGATAGGCCTATCTATAGACATCGATGCAACTGATATGGCAACTTGATCGTCATTGGCCCGTAGCTCGTGACGTCAGTCGCAAAAGTTTTGGATGCATTTTTACTGGGAATTGAACCTGCTACCATGCGAGGCCGCAACAACTATCTTTATTCTGTCAAACACAAAACTAGTTTCTCGCCAAACTGACCGTCTCATAAGGTATTACGATCGTAATGATGGGCTCATCAAATCCCAAACACCCCCAAATCTCCCATTTGTGTTTTATCGGAATATCTCTGCCATTTAGGTCTACAAACGTTTGCAAGGGAGTTTTTTATGACGTGAGATAAACTGCCCTATCTTAGTGCACCCTATACAGCTTTAGATTTAGGGTGCATTATTTAGTAAAGCATGTACAGAGGCGCGTTGGTTTTTTTAACACTGCGTAAGGTTTTGACCAGGGTCCTATTGCACCATGCCGAAAAGTGCGACAATTTTCAAGAAAAAAATCATTTATTATTTATTTTATTCATGTATTTTAATATTTTAAGGGACAGGACAGAGACAGACAACATAAGAACAAAGAAGATAGCAACAGAGATAGAGAAGAGAGACACAGTACACAACAGTGACAAATCTACAAATATGTAAGGAAAAATAATTCTTGTTTTACAAAATAATTGTCATTAAATTTAGATATAGAGAATTGTAACAAATTCCTGTCATGTTCATAGGATTTTCTATAGAAAATAATTATATACTGACAATTAAATGTATTTATTTACATTAATAAATATTTTTGTGTCCCGACCAGGAATCGAACCCGGTACCTTCGAGTCTAAATCCACGGACTTAACCGCTAGACCTCGGAGGCAGCTATAATTCACAATATACATTAAATATAAAAAGCTACTTATAAATAAAAATTGTTTTCTAGACGTCTTATCCGAAATAGTCCCAAGGAGACTGGCAACATTTTCCATCTCTATAGCGAGGCTAATACGTTGGCAGAAATAATTGCCAGCCTTCCTGTCTCCAGACGTTTCCGTCAGCCGCTTTGACAACTCCTTTGCCAAGCGCCTCGCTAAAGGTCCCCATGGGCCCATCGTCTCGATCCCAAACGGCGCAAATTCGTAACCAGTACCAAGGTTGGCGTATTTGCGCAATTTGAGGTTCTCCGTAGAAAACGCCGCTCTCCCCGCGCCTGACAAGGTCGCCTGGTCTCAATAGATATAAAAATGGAATTTTACCTTGAAAACCTAGCAATAATTCCTGACAGCAAAAAGAACGGAGCAC
Organism: Tinea semifulvella; assembly: GCA_910589645.1. Taxonomy (NCBI): domain Eukaryota; kingdom Metazoa; phylum Arthropoda; class Insecta; order Lepidoptera; family Tineidae; genus Tinea; species Tinea semifulvella. The sequence goes on from OU342604.1 coordinate 8,325,868, forward strand.
GTATTTCATTTCACATTCAAATCTCACAATATCCCGAAGACAAAAATCCTATTCGATTTTCTATAAGGAATAAGATATTAGATTGAATATGGATTATAGTCAACCAAATGCCACATTGATTTATTTTTTATGTTCTTGAATTTCACATACCTACTAAAACACGACAAACTTCTACTTAGATATATCTTGGGGCAGCAGTCTCAGTCAGCATCGCCAACTTAGCGATTTAAGTATTTGACGAGTCTTCCAATAGACCAAATATCGTGGCCACTTTCCAAAATTTGTTCATAATTGTAATAAAAAGGTTTATTGACATGTTATAATAGCATTTATATATTTATTTCAACAAAATAACAATAATAACTAAAAAATACATAAAACTAAATATATAAAATCATCTAACATTCATTCACATTCAATCATTCATTCGTTCCTTTAAACATACCTGCTCCATCCTCACATCCTATCCATCTCACTCGCATTCTTGTTCCTCTGATCCTTAAGCTTATAGCCCTTATTACAGAAATTTGTATTTTTGTTTTTAGCCAGCCTGCAACTTGTGAGAATGGCTTCTGCCATTTTTCAGAAAGCCGTAAAGCGGTCTTTTTGACAAAAGCCGCGTACTCAGCACCTAATGAGCCATCACACGAGATAACCAACGGCGTAAATGAAGCTCTGAGATCTTCTGCTGCCCTGTCGTATTTACGGTGTTTCTTGTGTGAATGGGTTTGGGAGATGCTTCCCCAGGTACGGGTTCCGTACGAGGTTGCGTCAGCATTAACATTGCGAACATCAAAAAACGCTTTCCTCTCTGGTTCCCATACTCCGTGAAGCATTAAGTCTCCCACAAGTGCGGGCTGACTAAAAGTTGCATCTCGCATAATTGGCTCAATTGTTCCAGTTCCCCAAGCAATATCCGCCCAACCCTTGCAATCGTTTATTGTTTAAAAATGTTTATTGTTTTTTAAATGGCGTCACAGCCTTAGATTATGTCTGCTTCCAGAAGAAAGAAGAAACACCGTTCGCGTTAGCGTATAAACGCTTTAATCGCTTTGCTTTCCTTCGCTTTATGCAAGTGAACGACGACGGTTTTGATTGAATTGGAAACGGTCGTGATGATACATTTTTTTTTTTATTGTGAATTAAATGCAAACCTATATTAACACTATTTAAATGTGATAATTTATAATCAACAAATGGGTAAATAAGATAAGCTTAATACATTAGTCCCGGCACTAGATAATGTTTAGTATTAAAATGCTCATAAACAATAAGAAACCCACATATATTGGCCGTAAAATATTATATCACACATAAAACTTATGAGATACATAAATAACCTTCAGCCTGAGATTCATAGTCGTAACCAGTAAACTGATCAAGGAACATAAAGGAACTGATATTACTAGAACCAAAATGATCTAATAATAAGATTTTTGTTACATTTTCCGATGATATTACAGATTCCAATGGATGATGAATAAGGTGAGGAGTCTTTCGCGCCATTTTGCGCGGAGATGTCAAGTGCAAGTTATTGTTTTGTAAATTAATTTACTGTGGATATTATTGGTCAAAAGTGGTGTTATTTTGTTTAATAATGTGCTACAATGTGAATAATTATGGAAAACCATAAATTGGACTTTAAATATGGGGCACAAGTTGAAGTTTATTTTTTGCGGTTTTCCCGCGCTGTGGACTCCCATATTTTACCCGACGTGTTTGGGCTATAATGCCGCGAGTGACTCCAAAAAAGCATCAAATTCTGCAGCATCTGGAATTTGATGATCCCCAACTCGGTTATGAACTCTGTTATGAACATATATTAAGCAAATAAATTACGTGTTTAGGACTGATGTATTCTGTACAGTGTCCTTTAAAGACAATTAAAAAAAAAAAATGAATAAGGTGATAGGGAAGGCAAAGGGTCTAGCCTATACAGCCAAGTGCTATGCTGCAAGTACTATGAGGTTATCATCAAATTCCAGATGTTGCGAATTTTTCTTGGAATCACTCGCAGAATTATAGCCTAAGCTCGTCAGGTATAATATAGAAGTATCACAGTGCGAGAAAACCGCACTTTAACTATTTATTTATTCGGAGAAAAAAAAACTGAAATGATACATACAAATAGGCAAAGGATACAAAAACAAAAATCATAACTTACATTCGAATCACTTCCTTTGATATTTCTCACTAAGAACATATAGGAAGATAGTTTGATAGTTTGAGTACAACACGGACCTAATTATCGTTATATATATATATATTATTATTACCAGTTGCACTAATAAACCTTTCAATCAACAATCTTGCTGATCATCAATAAGCACCCTAATGATATTGGCCTTGTAATTGCTGCAGCTTTGTGTGAACATGTCGACGTAGGCAAGTCTGTCGTCGTGGACGCGACACATTCTGGCGAGTGGCGCCCGTTTGCCTGCATTCGTTTTGGCACGTGGTAACTACGCTCGATACTCGGAGATGTGATCATATTTGCGAAGGGAAAAGATGAACCGGATACAGTTATTATTATAATAGTTACATAATCGCCCTAAACATTGCTTTATTTTTGATCTTGTGTTGACTGTCCTTTCTTTTTAAATAAATGACCGCCTCCGTGGTCTAGTGGTAACAAACGTTGCCGTGAACTCGGGAGGTCGTGGTTCGATTCCCACCGGGGGCAAGTTGTACATATAATTTGTCTCGGTCTGGGTGTTTATATGTAGGTATAATATGTATATATTTACAAAAAAAAAAAAAAAAGTATAATATGTAGTTTATCAACCATCTAGTTTCCGTAACACAAGCCTCGTAGCTTACCACGGAAATTAGATGGCGCTGTGTGACCTGTCTGGAAATATTTATTAGTGGACGGATAAAGGATGAGTGCAATCTATGAATACTGCTCTTTTCCCATAAATATAATGTTATTTCGGACAAGCGGTTTCTTCCGCAGATACTGCGAAATGGGCGATAGTGACTGATTCACTCGATACGAAAGTATCAATTTTATGGTAACACTAGTTTCATCTTTATTACCATCCATCGTCGAAGGCTTTAAGTACACTTTCAACGAGTGCGACATACATCGCGACTTTTTTTGGATTTAACTTTCTTGCAGGCAGACGGTACTCTCGCACAACCGATATTTTCAAGTATCAGTGTACTGCCTCCGTGGTCTAGCGGTTAAGTCCGTGGATTTAGACTCGGAGGTAACGGGTTCGATTCCTGGTCGGGACACTAAAATATTAATTAATGTATATAAATACATTTAATTAATATCTAATTTATTTGTGATATTTCTCGAGTTTGATACGCTGCCGTGCTGGAGACATTGACGAGCTTGCCACTTGTCATGATTGGCCTATAGTAAAGTTGGCTAAATGTGAATCTGCTTATTTATAAGCGTGGTTTCTGACCACCCCGAAAGGGAAACGGTCGTGATGATACTTTACTTTTTTACTTTATCAGTGTACTTATTAACTTACTAGGAAATAAAATTACATTTTGGAGACATATTAATCATATGAGGTGAATATTTATGGTATTACGTTAGACTAAAATGTGATTCTATTGTTAGAAACAAACAACTTTTTCTAAGAAACCATTATTATTAAAGTCACCCAGTATATTTGTTCAAATAGTATGTTATAATAATAAAAAAATATATAAATGTTTTTGCTATTTTTCATGAGGTAAAAATACACACATCAAAAAAGTCTAGGGATCAAGCATGTTTATGCGGATTTCTTGTGATTGAGATGTGGCTTTGTAATAAATTTATGATTTTATAAATTTATATGGATCCTTTTTGGTGCATTTCATAATTTAAAACAGGAACTGTCAATCAAATTCGAGTAAAAGATGAAAATCAGCTGTCAATATTTTCCCTATAAAAACATAAGACGCATTGAAGACATTATTAGTGCTACTGTTTCCCTACTACTGATTAAAACCAACGTTATTATGGAGCGGCGACGTCATTTAAGCAGGGAAGAAATGATCAGAGCCGTGGGAATGATAGAAGCTGGTTCCCGGGAACGTACTGTGGCTTTAGCTCTGAATACAAGTCAGAGTGTTATCAGTCGACTTTGGACACGTTACCGAACCACTGGTACCGTGGCTGAGCGCCATGGAGGACGGTATCGCTGCACCACACGGAGACAAGACCGATACATTCAAATCACAGCTCGAAGAACTCCAACAATAACCGCCATGATGTTAGCCGTGAGCCTTCATCGCTCTTCAGGGAACTTAATTAGCGACCAAACAGTCAGAAACCGCTTGCATGAAGTGAACCTTCATTCCCGAAGACCGCTACGGGTACCACCTATAGCAATGCACAATCGTAGGACTCGATATCAATGGGCTCTTGAACACAGAAATTGGACAGAAGAACAATGGCGTTTCGTGTGCTTTTCTGATGAGTCTCGTTTTGGTATGAGGCCGGATACAAGACGTATACGACACTGGAGAACCCCTGGACGCCAACAGCGATTAAAATCCTGCCAGGAAGTCCATCCTTATAGTGGTGGAACCATCATGGTATGGGCGGGTATTTCGATCGGCGGAAGAACTGAGTTGATTTGGATCAGAGGCAACCTCAACGCTCAAATTTATGCTGAGACGGTTGTATCAGACGTCATCGTTCCTCTACAAGTGCATATCGGTCCCTTATTTCAGTTAATGCATGATAATGCACGACCGCACACCGCAAGAGTTGTAAGACAGACTCTCGCCGCAGCTAACATCAATGTCCTGCCCTGGCCTGCTCAGTCGCCAGACTTGAACCCGATTGAGCATGCATGGGATATTCTTCAGAGAAGAGCTCTGCCGAATATGGAGGGTATCCAGTCGCAAGAAGACCTTTTTTTGTTGTTGCAACGAACATGGGCGGCCATTCCACAGCGTGATTTGGATGAACTCATTTTGAGTATGCCAAACCGATGTTCTTGTGTTGTTAGTGTTCGCGGTAGAAACACGGATTATTAATTGTTTAAGTTACCCAATAAAATTAAAAAAAAAACTGTTATTTCAGTCTTTTTTTCGAACTTTAATGTTAGTGGTTCAAATGTCAAAAATCCCTTTATTAGGAAAATGGCAATTTTTTTTACTAATGCAAAGGTGACTTGGTTTATCGTTACTGTAGGTAGACAAACGAAAACATTTTATTTGATCAATCCTTAAAGAAAATTTTAATGAATATCAATCAGGAGAAAAGTTATTGCAAAAATATATGTTGATCCCTAGACACTTTTGATGTGTGTATGTCTAAAAAGTCCGTAATTTCATTTCCTAGAAACATTTACATTTCTCAAAGTACACTCAGACTTATTATTCATTATTCGTTTTATAGTTTATTGATTTATTACTTTATAAGTTATAATCGCTGTCTGTTATAAGATGTTAAATTTATTATAGGTAGGTAGGACCTACTTGAAAATTTATTTGGAAATAGTTGCTAACCAACTATAAATCGTTATAGACCCTAAATGGTCACTTGAAATAAAAAATCAACATGATTTTTAATATTTAGTCGCATGGACACTACAAAACTTAAAATTCCCAGTCATAAAAGTAAATTATTTAGTGTGAACTCATATATTATGTGTATCAAGGTTTACAACAACATACCTAAAGAAATTAGACAGTTACCAAACAAACTGTGTATTATAAAATTGAAAAAATGGTTAATAGAAAAATGTTATTATAATATCAATGAATTCTTTACTATTACAAAAAATGACATGGTTTACTATTTGTGATCTTAGTATTGTTTATCTTTTTTTAAATGTAATGCATTACTAGAACACACGTGTATAAAATATTTGCTCGCCAAAACTTGGCAAATGTACCTACTCTTAAGTTTACTTTAAGACCTGTAAATTTGTAATTTTTTTTTATTTTTTATACTGGACACGACATGTGACATCGCGCCCACCTGATGGTAAGCAGTACGCGAGGTCCAAGAATGGGAGCAACTGACGCCGGTCACCACGACCGACATCAGTCTCTACCACTATGCCGGCCTAACAAGATGCTTTTTCACACTTCGCTTGAAGGACTCCAGGTTATAAGAGTGGGGAAACACACTGGCTGGGAGAGCATTCCACATTTTCAGCGTGCGACAGATGTAAGAGTCTCCAAATTTATGAGTACGCGCAGGGATAGTGGGTATGGTAGGTGGATGCATATTTTGGCCTGTGCGTGTAGTTCGGTTGCGGAATAGAGAAGAAGGGATAAGGTTATGGAGCTCCTCAGAACACTCGCCGTGGTATAGCTTGTAGAACACGCTCAGAGAGGCAACGTCACTGCGAAGCTGCAGTGATTCGAATATGACATTTATGCGAATAAATAAATTATTATTATTATTATTATCTATTTACCCACTCAATATAGTTCTTTGAATTTATATTATTTGTTTTTTTTACAATATGGCGTCTGGTTGTCGCCTTAACGAAATTTAATCAATGTCATATCTGCAGTGACACCCGCGTGAAGAAGACGAATCGATTGACGTGAGAATCATCAAAATCGGCCAACGCAGTGTACTACAAGGAAATAATGATAATAATAAAATCCTTTATTGCACACAAAATATAAAAAGATGTACATAGGCGAGCTTAATACCATAAAGGTATTCTCTACCAGCTAACCTTTGGGAGAGTGATAGAATGAATATTATGGGTGCAGAGTCAGAAAAATAAAATTATATACAGGGTGTTTGGAAGGGAGCTGTACATACGCCTAGGGTAGAAACTACGGATAGTCTGCTACCTACCCCCGCCCAATATATTGACCTTGGCCTCAAGGTTTTTTTTTTAAATTTATTTTTATATTTTATTTGACTTTTTTGTGATTTTTTTACTAAAACTACCTGTAGCTCAAAATCTATCCATGGGACCGGTCTGCTAATGGTCTTGTTTTAATCGTTAGAGTCTTAGGGTCCTGCAAAAAAATATTTTACACCAGAAAATTGTGGAGAAGAAAAGTTATGGGGCCTGAAGTACCGTAGTAAGGTAAAGAAATAATTTTAAGGGCAACTTTCTATGGGGTTTAAAAAAAAGCTAACAGGGTTGGAGTTCTTCTGATTTTTTTAAAACATCCTCAGTCCATGCCCTTTCTAACGATATGCTAAAAGTGTAATTATCACTTTTAGTTTTAAAGTTATTAATTAATTTCCGCAACTAGGGCACTTTAAGCAAAAATGTCAACTAATGAAAAATAAATGTGTTCGATCGTAAAAGGATGGCAAATGAAACAAAAACTATAGGATAAATAGGATCATAATATACTTACGTAATAAATACGAATAATAAATACAATAAAATACATATTATATAATACTAATAAAATAATATATGTCAAGGTGAGGAAACCTGATATACATTATGTATATACATACATAGGCGGATAAACACATAACCATTCCTTGCGTCGAGCAGTGGGATAAAATAGGGCTTACAGCGACAAGTCGATCAAGGAAAAAGTGTCGCGAACTTCGGAAGTGTGACGTGGCCAGTAAATGAAATGACTTGTACTTACGAAGATGCCTTAGTTTACGAGGCCTACCCCTGCTGTAAATTAACGTGGGAGATTGCGGTTTGTCAGTTGGCAGCCATTTTCTATCATGACTTAGATTAAGTATATTAAAATTAGGCGTTGCTTTCAGTAGTTTACGAGGGTTAATCGCTTTTGCGTCCCTCTGGTTCGCACAAACCAACATTTTTAAAGGATTTTTTATACTGAACACGACATGTAACAGCTTCCTGGTGGTAAGCGGTACGCAAGGACCAAGTATGGGAGCAATTGACTACAGCGTGCGACAGATGTAAGAGTCTCCAAATTTATGAGTACGCGTGGTTAGTGGATATGGTATGTGGATGCATATTGTGGCTTGTGCGTGTGATTCATTACAGCCCTTAGAAAAGTCTAGGTCGCTCTCCACTGTTGGAGATGGGCCTTCCAAAACATATATCTGGAGAATTTGGCCTAAGCTCGCCACGCTGGCTGGGTTGACGAGGATCTTATGTCAATTTTTAATGAAAATTTATTAACGATTTCACAAGTTGGTTTTAGTGGAACCGGGATCGACGGCTTAACGTGTTCTCCGAGGCACGGGAACGATGGTGTTGTAAATGTTGACAAATGTACGTAAGAAAATTTGATTACTCATTGATACATGCTGCGGGGGTTTGAACCGACCTTTGTAGGATTTAAAGAAAAGCGTTCTTACAACTGAGCCATCACCGCGCCTTCACAATTCGATTCCGCAATAGAGAAGAAGGGATGGAGAAGAAGGGAGGTTATGGAGCTCCTGAGAACACTCACCGTGGTATAGCTTGTAAAACACACTCAGAGAAGCAACGTCACGGCGAAGCTGCAGTGATTCGAAAGTTTTAGACACTGTGGTGTCGTTCACTATCTGAAATGCCCGCCTCTGCAGGACATTGAGAGCACCTGTAAGATACTATGCGGAGAACAGTATTCCAATCATAACCTTATCTTTACTTAATAGTATTTAAGTATGAGCGACTTTTAAGAAATGTAGTCTATAAACTTACTAGGAAATAAAATTAGGGACATTTTAGACATATTTACAATTCCATTCATACCTAATTTTAGACAGAGAAAAACAGCAAAAACATTTAAAACTATTTTACTACGTTTTACTAAAAAAAAACAATTCTATGTTAAAATATTTCATCTCTAATACATTCCATATTGATAAAGAATAAAATCGATAATTATTCTAAAAAACTAAATTAAAAATAAAACTAAAATCTAAACTATATAAAAGTAATATTTAATTTATTTGTGATATTTCTCGAGTTTGGTACGCTGGAGACATCGACGAGCTTGCCACTTGTCATGATTGGCCTATAGTAAAGTTGGCGAAATGTAAATGCGCTTATTTATGTGGTTTCTGACCACCCCGAAAGGGAAACGGTCGTAATGATGCTTTACTATGTTTAATATGTCCGTAATTTAATGTCCTAACATTGTATTTCTCAAAATGTAAATAAAATGAAAAAAAATAAAAAAATGATAATACCATTAAAGTTAGGAAAGCTATGGGTCTCCATAGCACAGATCTTCTGTTACTTAGTCGCAAAAGTTATTAGTGGATTTCGTTTTTACGTCAGAGGTTGCGTCATAATTACAAAACATTATTCAATTCTCAACTTTATAAGCGCTCGACCACGGGCCTTGAAAATATAAAATCTTAAAAAAAAAGCGTGGTTTTTAACCATTCCGAAAGGGATACGGTCGTGATAATACTTTACTTTTACGAGTGTGGATTACCACCCTGTATTTTCAAGGTATAGCAATTTAACCCTTTATATAAATATATCCATGCTTGGTCAGATGCCCGAGTTCGATTTCAGGCCCAAATTAAAAAGGGACCAACTCCCAACAGACCTTTCCTGAAATTCAGAGATGAAAATATGAAAAGCGGATGTTTTCATAAGCGGACCATGTTTTTGAGTTATTTGTTAGAATTTGCATTTCGGACTTTTACCTTTTCCCTATATTAAATATTGCTTTTAAATAAAATTATAATGTATCTCTATTATTTTGATGCTTGATGATGATGAAAACACGCGGCTTGCTTGATAGCTGAACGAACTCATTTAAATGCTTGATGATCGTAAGAACACGCGGCTTGCTTGATAGCTGAACAAACTCATTGAAATGCTTGATGACCGTGAGAACATGCGGGTTGCTTGATAGCCAATCGAACTCATTTTGTTGGTTGATGATGGTGAGAACACACGGCTTGCTTGATAGTCGATGGTAAATCTCATTTTAAAGCTTGATGATCGTGGAAACACGCGGCTAGCTTGATAGCCTGACGAACTCATTTTGATGCATGATAATGGTGAGAACACAAGGCTTGCTAAATATCCGAACGTGTAGGTACTCATATTGATGCTTGATGATGGTAAGAACACGCGGCTTGCTTGATAGACGGACGTAGATGTTAATTATGCTATTCCAGCCTGATCCCGAAACGTGTGGATACACTTTACACGGGTTTTTTGGCACGAATGGTGGATACTTCCCCGCCCCGGCAGACTGGGCAAATTACTACCATCAGTCCGCCTACCACCTATTAAAATTCTTTCCCTGTCTTGTAATGTAATATCTTTGCGTTGACTTGAAAAAAGTTAGATACTGGCTGCAGCTTAATTATATTTTGTGTTAAAAAATAATGGCAGCATTGAATTATAGAAGAAATAGGGAAATATTTTCACAACATTAACCTTTGAGAAGTGGGATTTAAAATGGTAGGATAGAAGTAGCAAGTGCGAGCGACGTGTGAGCGACGGTATCTTAAATGAGGCACCAGAGGACCCGCGTAAAGCTCAGCGTCCACTAAAGTCCACTTTTTACCATACTGCGCGACGCAAGAAGGGTTATGTGCTCATCATATTTGCTAATTCTTTGCATGTTTTTAAGCACAATGTATTGTCACTGCAGCGGATCCTGGCTGGGACTGTAAACTGAACTGCTGTTTAACCAATTTTGATCCTTGGAATTGTGTTTCTTGATTGTTTCATGTTCTTTTGTTTTTGTTTTTGCTTAGATTTACTTAGTTGTTGCTGTAATTGTATTGTGTTTTTGTTTTCGCTACTCAAAGGCCCAATTAATGGATACAGTATAATAGCATGTGGTGGTTGCCTGTAATTGGTGCAGCATCTGTATTCTGTCTTAGTTGTAAGTAAAAATCGATGTATCTTTTGTTGCTGTCACTGTTGGCGACCCTAATAAATAAATCAGCCTATGTTGGCCGTTTTTGATGACTCTCACGTCAATCGATTCAACTTCATGGCTTAAATGTGTCACAGAAGATGTGACACATTAATCAAATTTCATTAAGGCGACAACCAGACGGCATATTGTTAAAAAAAAAGTCGACGAACTATATTGAGTGGGGTATTATCGAATCGCGGTGGTGGCTGGGTTGTAAGAACGCGTACCTTAAATCCTACAAAGGTCGGTTCAAACCCACCCGGCATGTACCAATGAGAAATACACTTTTCTTACGTACATTTGTCATAGATTTACAACACCACCGTTCCCGTGCCTCGAAGAGCACGTTAAGCCGTCGGTTCCGGTTCCACTAATGCCAACTTGTGGAATTGTTAAAGAATGTCATAATAAAATGACATCATATCTTTGCCAAGCCGTCTGGCCAGCGCGAGCGTGGCGAGTGTAGGCTAAATTCTCCAGTTCTGGAAGGCCCATCTCCAGCAGTGGAGGTCTACAACGCTGTGTTCTGGGGGCTGTAATGAATGAAAAATAAAACCGAATAGGTATTTAAAAATAATTTAGAGGTTTCTTTTATAATTTTTCATTTAGAGTGACCATTTAGGATCTATAAAGATTATTATTTAAAATTTCAAAATAAGTCTTACCTACACCTACCTACCTACAATTTAACAATTTTAAGCAGTGGGGTCAAATAAAAAAAAAATTTGAACCTGTCTCGGGTTTGAATGGGTCTGACTGTTAAAGTTGTTATGTAATAAAATATATCAAATTATTTCAATGGTTAAGCGGTTGTCACACTTTTTGGCGACTGAACCCTTGAACTTATTTTTTATTTTCTGTTTATAATAAACTACCTCCGTGGTCTAGTAGTTAAGTCCGAGGATTTAGACTCGGAGGTACCGGGTTCGATTCCTGGTCGGGACACAAAAATATTGATTAATGTAAATAAATACATTTAATTAATATTTAATTTATTTGTGATATTTCTCGAGTTTGGTACGCTGGAGACATCGACGATCTTGCCACTTGTCATGATTGGCCTATAGTAAAGTTGGCTAAATGTGAATCCGCTTATTTATGATACATTACATTATTATATATAATTCATGATAATTGTTACGCAGTCTTTGTTTCATTTTTTAAATTACTTTTTTTTATTCAGAGCATCGGGAAAAAAAATGTATGGGAGCAAAGTGAACATATTTGAAGATTTTGTTTGTCATGGGCGCTCGGCCTAAAGCTTTAAAATAAATACGCCTAGAGTCGCGAAACTCTAAGAAAATACATTTTAACAGCACTTACTAATGCGTTTGTGTCACGAAGCTTTGCTAATAGCCAGACTCCCGGATTTTAAGACGTTTCCTCGACGGCTCCTCCACTCAACATATCCTTTCAGCTGTCAAACCGGTTCCCACAAATTGGAAGTTTTAGTTGTAAACTCTTCATACCTTGAAATGCATAAATATGATAATTTAAAATATTTCCGGTAAGATAGGTTTTTTTCCGGCAATATTGAAGATATGCAATCTTTCCGTATTAAATAGGTGGTAGCTAGACTGATGGTGGTTTTTAATATTTTTTTTTTATACTAGCACGACATATGATCTTGCGTCCATTTGATGGTAAGTGGCGCGCTAGGTCGCAAGGCAACAAGGTAATAAGTTAGAAAGTTAAGTTAGGTATCATCACGACCGTTTCCCTTTCGGGGTGGTCAGAAACCACGCTTATAAATAAGCGGATTCACATTTAGCCAACTTTACTATAGACCAATCATGACATTTAGACATTTTAGACATTTTATTGTTTTATAGATTTACGTAAATTTAGATTTTAAGTAACTTTAGTTCTTAGATTATGTTATGTTTAGTTCATAGCTGACTTGATTATTGTTTAACTGTTGTGTTATAGCATGTGGTGGTCGCCTATAATAGGTGCAGCATCAGACTTTTGATTTAGCCTTAGATACAAATGCATGGGAGCTGTTGGCACTATTGGCGACCCTATTATTAATGAAAAGAAAAAATTACAAGTGGCAAGCTCGTCGATGTTTGCATAAGTATTTATATATTAAGGATTTCCTCTGCAAGAAAAAGGTTACGTTTGTATTACAGCCCAAAAGTGTGAGTTTATTGATAAACCAGCCGTAATTGCCAAGTAAAACATTAGTAACAAAAAGACAACCACTGGGTAATTAGGGGCTACACAAACATTTCTTTTTTCCCCTTAATGCCGTTTGTGACAGGTCTAACGAGCGCCGGTGTAACGACCAGGGGTTCTACCACCATCACTTGGTTCTCAAACTGACTCGTAATTTAATGGCGCCTAGTATTTTATTTATTTAAAAACCAGGTATACCAAAACTTTTTTAACTAATTGAATACCTAACCTTAACCTTTCTTTTCTCTTATATTAATTTCCTCAATATCAGCATAATAGCAGCAGCATCATCAAATTGTGAATTTTGTCACACTCTGCTCATCATGTCAGTAGTTTTATTTCACGCCAGGTCCTTTGCGGGGTAGGCAGAGACAATTGAGCCACTTGACACGATCACGACATACCTCTTTCGCTTCGTCGACGTTCATTAACCTCTTCATACATGCCCTTTTGTTACGAAGGCTTTTTAATGCATCTTCAGTCGGAGGTACCGGGTTCGATTCCTGGTCGGGACACACAAATATTAATGTAAATAAATACATTTAATTTATTTGTGATATTTCTCGAGTTTGGTACGCTGGAGACATCGACGAGCTTGCCACTTGTCATGATTGGCATATAGTAAAGTTGGCTAAATGTGAATCCGCTTATTTATAAGCGTGGTTTCTGACTACCCCGAAAGGGAAACGGTCGTGATGATACTTTACTTCAGTTAGTTTTATTTGTTTAATCGTGATATATGAGTCTCGGTCTGCCAAGACCTCTTTCACCCACAACTTTCGCATTATATATCTGGTACGTCAATCTTTCCTTCAATGTAGAAAGTTAAGAGTGTAAGGTAGGTGCAAAACTAATAACAGCTATGTTAAATATTAATATAATTAGGTTTTAGATAAAAGGATATACATACTTAATGAACTCCTGAGCTACATTCAAAATACATATACTACATACAATATATATACATAAATATACACACATAAATACACATACTACATACAATAAGTACTTATAAACTTTGATTGTAGTAATGCAGGTAGACCTTTAAATTTTTTATATAGTAAAATTTTAAATAGTTTTCTGTTTGGCGCTTGTCGAATTTCAACGGGCAGATTGTTCTAAAATTTTGCAGCAGCTACAGCAAATGAGTTTTAAATGAAGCCAGAGTGGTAAGAAGGGATAGAGAGAAGGGAATTGTGAGACGAACGAAGAGACCTGTCATGAAGTGAGGAGAGATATACGAATTTGTCCTTGAGGTATTTCGGTGTCGCAGGCTCATTGAGCATCGAGAAGAGGAAGCGAAGTATTCTGAGGTTCCTGCGACTACGAATTGGTAGCCACTTTAGCTTGGCGCGTTTACAACTAAGCTTTCTTGAAGAAACGTTTGACAGCTGGAAGAAATAGTTGGTCTCGTTGCCAAACAGATCACTTTTCAAAAAGATGGTATACTCACATTATTTAAACAGTTTCCCACAGTGTAAGTAGGTATTATATGTAGTGTATAATATATATATATATACTTAGATTTAATTTGAATTACCTTTTAATCTATTTAATGGTTGCACCTACCTCACAACACAAATCGTTTCATTGTCCCAAAGATTGGTTGCTAGAGAATGCCTAGCGGCATTAAGCCTGCCTCTTGTACATAGTGCAATAAAGTTTTTAAATAAATAAAATAAATAAAAATAAAAAGATGGTAGTAAACCCCCAACACTACTGACGTAATGATCTAATGTATATTTGTGATGCCTCCTTTAGTTTAATAGCATTTTCCTGCAGTATCCAACGAATTCATAACAACATATATTAGACGTCTAATGACGCTTCATTACGTTGAATCGATCATCGGCAGCAATCCCTAATGAGTGATTTGTTTTTTCATTATCAACTTACTTATGGTTCTCTTGCTCTTTATTACTTAACTTTAAATTTATATGTGAAAGTGAATTTACTGTATAATATTGTCAACTGTTCGTTTTCCAAAATGAATAAAAAAAAAAATATAAAAAAAATCTGTTTTTATAGCTGTTTTATGTAATAACTAGTTGATATACCTCATGTTGAGCTCGAATGATGACGACATTTACCATTAGTGCATTCATACCAATGATCTGGGGGCACGGCACTGAGGAGGAACTAAACTAAACGTTTCTGAATTACAATGCGCAACTCTAGCATAGCAATAGCTATCTGCTGTGTGTTAATAATTAATTTTAAAGTATTTTATAAACCAATATTGTCAGAATAATGTAAGCTTAGCCTGAAGTAGTTTTAAAAAAAATATTTATTCAAAAAAAAATGTGGTAACTGCGCAATGCGCAATACTTCCTTTTCACTATTTTACCCATAAAACCCGTCACTGTGAACAACTGCTTCTTAATTTCCACTGGCTGGATACACGAGCCGCTACCCGCCTCCCCAAAATAGGGATGCGAGTACGCCCGTTAAAAAATTTATTTTTTGGAAGTAAAACGAAACCTTAAGGTGCATAAATTTCAGTATGAAAATAATACTATCAAGTCGTTACCGCCAAAATGCAGTACGTTCTTATTCTACGCTAGCGCCATCTAGACGTAGCGTCGACAAGCTCACTTAATCATAATTTGAGATGGAGACGATTGTTTTGGCAATTTAAAGATCCATTTAGCGGGTGCCCAGTTTATTATGTATAATAATAATTGAAATCTTTATTGCAAGAACAAATGTTCAAACAATTTAGTTACATAGGTTTGGGCATACTCGTATAATGAATCGTACAAGGTAAACTGGGCAAGGTGAAGCAGTTTATCCCGCCTGCACTAAGGACTTATGCTATATAAAGCACAGATAAGGTCATGCGTGGAATACTGTTGTCAAGCAAAGTATGTTACAAATGCTCCTAATGTCAATCATCAATGGACGACACCAGTGTCTAAAACTCTCGATTCGCTGCAGCTTTACCGTGACGTTGCCTCACGGAGCGTGTTATACAAGCTATACCACGGTGAGTGTTCTGAGGAGCTCTATAAGCTTATACCTTCTTCTCTAATCCGCAACCGAACCACACGCCCAGGTCAAAATATGCATCCACATACCGTAGTAGTCGCTACGCCTACGCGTACTCATAAATTTGGAGACTTTTACATATGTCGCACACTGAAGATGTGGAATGCTCTCCCAGCCAGTGTACACTCCTATAACCTGAGATTTGTAGTAACAAATAAGGACGGCTACACAGACACACTAAATTACAATGTGAGCCTGTTCCCAAGTTGCTGCATCACCTGTAACTTTTAATATAATTATCAACATACTAATCGACAAAATAAAATATCGTAAGAAGTGGGGATATAGATGCCGACTAAAGCGCTGGTCGTATTGCTGGACATTTTCTTTTCAACGACATAATAAAACGAGCTCTAATTACTGCTAACATTTCTTCAACCCCAGCAGCCCTATTCTATTACTTAAGCGCAAACGTTATATAATGGAATCCGTTAACTATATATTATCACGCTATTAAAGTTTATATTTGCACGGCCGATGTCAAAGTCGAGCGCTTATAGAGTTGAGAATTGTAAAATTGTATAACGCAAGCTCTGGCATAAATAACGAAATCCACTAATAACCTTGGCGAATAAGTAACAGAATTGGGCTGCAGCTCTAACTAGAAATGACTGAAAAGATGGACTTGTGTCGATATTTTAGCTGCATCATAATTTGACTCTACGAGCATTTGTCCAAGCACTCCCGCCGAAAAGACAGCTAAATTTAAACACAATAAATATTCCAGTCTCACGGACGAAAATATACCTACTCCTTCCTTTCGCAATAGAAACATAAGGTTCTTGGTGTTATTATTGAGAAACTGGGAACTAAAGTTTATGGATAGATAGATAGAGAGATATAGTCAGTAGGATATTTGCTTTGTATTTACTTATATATATATATAGTACACACAGCTGTACATATATTATCAGTAGTAGTTCTTCGCCATTGGCGGAACGCTTCAGGGTTAACCCTATTTAGCGGGCATTAATCTCGGCGGGCGTCGACCCGCTGGTTTCTTGTTTTACCCCGGATGATGCGGGGAAAGGGCCACTGTAGGGTATGTGGCACCTGGGAGGAATTCACTATTGGTAGTGTATAACACGCATATATTATCAAATACATATCATAATATAATTATAACTTATCTAATATATGTACCAATTAGGTGTCACAGCATTCACCAATAAAAAAAAGAAGAAGATAAGAGAAACATAACTTTAAAAACTTTTTTTTTAAATAATAAGTAGTTCACGCCATTTTTTGGGGACGGACATGTTAAGTGCAAGTTTTTGTTTTGTAAATTACTTTAGTGTGGATATTATTAGTAAAAAGTGGTGTTGTTTTGTTTAATAATGTGCTGCAATGTAAATAATTCTGGAAAACAATAATTTGGACTTTATATATGGGGCAAAAGTTGCAGTTTATTTTTTCAGTTTTCCCGCGCTATAAAGTCTCATATACCCGACGTGTTTGGGATATAATGCCGCGAAACTATAACTCCAAAAAAGGCATCAAATTCTGCAACATGTGGAATTTGATGATAACCTCATTAACTAATAAGAAAGATATATTACGTCAGACTTGGCTATATGGGCTTGACCCTTTGCCTTCCCTATCACCTCATTCATCATCCATCGGGAGAAAAGAACACAAAAAATAACAAAATATAACATAAAAATATTACTTCTAAAATAAATTAAAACATAAAAATTACATAAATTTGGTACCTTAAAAACGAAAACAAAACACTTGTTAAATTATAAGCTACACATATATTATATTTATATTAAAGAAAACTTTAAATTAAATAAACTATAATACAACAAAAACTAATATTTAACCTTAAAAAAACAAAACTTATAAAATAAAAATTAAATACATACAAAAAAATTGCTCCTCCAAATCGCTGTCCTGTGGTATGGTGCCCAATACCTACACTAGCAACATTTTCCCTCTGAATTAAGATACTTAATTTTTGAGTTCAAAAGCTTGGAACAATTTCTTTATAGAAAGAACGCATATATTGATGGTTTGAAATGATTGGTAACATTTTGTTTGAATACTTTGTAACGGTCATGAAACATGTCTATATCATTATTGGCACTGCATTAAATACATTATTGTCTTTAGCGGAACTATGGGTTATGTTTTAATTTGTTCGTTTTTTTTTGTACTTAATTGTAAGCGTTAGATTCCAAAATAAATCTTCCAAAAAAAGACATTGTTCTGACGAAATTGGCCTGCGTGGCGTGAAGACCAGGCGAGTAAATGTTTAGAAAAGAGTTTCTGAACTTAGAGCAATTTCCTTGCAGTTACGGTTTTCATTTTCAGCACAGAGTTATTGCCGGCTCTACTAGATGTCGTTAGGGTAGAATAACATCGTACCTTGGTTTGGCGAGTACGAGTTAGCAGTTTACAATATTATATCAGGAGTATGTATTCAATATGTAGGGCTTTCAATTATCATATCTCGCCTTATTTTACGTACTAGGAAATACTAGGTAAAATGTGATTTATTAGTAATTATAAGTTTGTACTATGATCAGTGATTTTTATAGCTGCACGACCCGCCTGTGGGAGTGCGGCATATTCCGCCAAAGCGCCGAAAATCTATACTACTTAGTGCCGGTAGTAGTTTCCGCCACGGTTCTGTCAATAATGTGATCCACCTGACTACTATACTTGGTATACGAGCCAGGCGGCGGAGCCGCGATTACGACTCTGTGATTGGTAGCAGGTGACGGGCGTAGCATTGTCTGGCGTCCCGCGGACGGGCGTGCAGAGGGACCAGGGAGCGGGCGAGTGGGAAATCTGTCGCCTCTGCGCGCGCGAACATGCCAGCCGCCAGACGACGCACGAATTCGTCCAGTGTTTCCATCCGCATATCCCTATGGATTATATCGTTCCTCACGTATCGCGAGGCGCCGACAATGGTACGGAGCGTCAGATTTTGTTGCGCTTGTAAACGTGCTCTCAGCGTAGCGCGTACCAGGCCGGCGCGGCATACATGAGTCGGTTGCGGATATAGGCGCCGCAAAGTTCTTAAACCGTCCGGGATCTCTCGCAGTGATGGTTAAAGATCAACTTTGGTGCCGTGGTCCATTGGTCGACAAACTTGCTCTTGCAGAGTATAGTAGATAATTAGGAAAGGAGTAGCAACTCACGCAAAATAACTTTCGTTTACCCGAACCAGAATATAATATATAATATCGTAGCCAGGTGAATAGTAGGATACAAACCTATCCGAAATTCGATTTTTAATTTCGATTGACGACGCCAAAGTAGCGATGCATACATTTGCTATGGCCGTTAGTCCATCGCCGCCGTCTCCGGGACGTCACTGTTAACAAGATAACGGCACCAAAGCAGTTATGGATACATTTGCTATGGCCGTTTGTCCATCGCCGCCGTCACCGGGACGTCACTGTTAACAAGATAACGGCACCAAAGCAGTTATGGATACATTTGCTATGGCCGTTTGTCCATCGCCGCCGTCACCGGGGCGTCACTGTTAACAAGATAACGGCACCAAAGCAGTTATGGATACATTTGCTATGGCCGTTTGTCCATCGCCGCCGTCACCGGGACGTCACTGTTAACAAGATAACGGCACCAAAGCAGTTATGGATACATTTGCTATGGCCGTTTGTCCATCGCCGCCGTCACCGGGACGTCATTGTTAATGAAATAACGGTACCAAAATAGCCATGCATACATTTACTATAGCCGTGTGTGCACCGTCGCCGACAACGAGACATCACAGTAAACGAGACGACAGCGCCGAAGCAGCGATGTATTGGTACGACTCGTACTTTTTATATAGCTGTTTGTCACCAGGACGTCAAGCGACTAACATAACGCGGCTCGAATTAATCTCGTGACGCTGTCGGCGGCAGTGGACAACGGCCTTCTATAGGGCTGTTATAATTCTTAATCTGAGTTATATTTACATTTCATTGCTTCTCCTGCGCAATGTGTTTTTGGCTTAGCGTGCGAGGCAAGTATCTACCAATAATGAAATTATGTCATATTAGTGATACGATTATCCTCACACGTGACTAAGCAGCTTTAATGCGAAATTCTTTATTTTTTTTGTAAAAGCAATTATGTCATATCTTCCCTAAAAACCATGTCTCGTTGTTTTAATTTGAATACTCTTCAAAGTTTAGGTGTAATCCAATTGAAATGCTGTTATGATCGCGTTGTAGCGACTTCACTCGACTCATATTTTCTAGTGTCAAATACCCGAGTGAAAATAGCTGCGAGTAAATTGTGAAGTGACAGTTATAATAGCATTTTAATTAGATTGTCCTCTCGATCAGAATCATGTTCAGAGCACTTAGAATGAATATGATACTGACAGTCGTTTCGAATCAAATATCGTGGATTCACGGTCTAAATCACATTTTTATCCATAACATTATAGTATTTTTTTTAAATGTATAGATAATAAATTGCGGATTCCACATATTTGAGTATGAATACTAACAAACACACCTCCTCGGTTTTTTCAACTTTATATGTGTAACGTTTACTATTTTTAACTTATTATTATTATTAACTTACTTGCCGTATTACAGACATTTTTTATTTACTTCCTAGTTAAATATTAATTATAGATTTGTTTTAGAAGTAATATACAAACAGTATAAACGAATTACAATATTAAATAATTTAAAAGAAAACCTAATATTAAATTAACTTGAAAATGGCGCGCGAAATCGAATCACATGACAAAAAACTGACAGCGATCCGAGCGATCTACCTCGATACCGTGAGCAGTCTAAGCGCGAGGAATGATGTCATTTGTGACGTCATTTTATGTCCGTCTCGGAACAGCTTTAAGCGTGCTTAGGTTACTATTATCGTGTCTCGGAACCTACTCTACATGATAATCGACTTTTATGGCGATAAATCAACGCTGACTTCCATTACATTACAGCCCCTAGAACACAGCGTTCTAGACCTCAACTGTTGGAGACGGGACTTCCAGAACATACATATATAAGTAGAATTTGGCCTACACTCGCCACGCTGGCTAGACGGCTTAACGAGTATCTGATGTCAATTTTTAATGAAAATTCCACAAGTTTACGTAAATATGATCATATCTCTACATATCGTGCTAAGTTGAAGTGGCTGCCTATTCGTTGTCGCAGAAATACCTCAAGGATAATTTCGCCTATCTCTCTTCTTTTCATGACAAATCTCTTCGCTCTTCTCACAACTCCCTTCTATCTGTCCCTTCTCATCACTCTTAATTTGTCTCGAACTCTTTTGTAGTTGTTGCTACTAATTTGTGGAATAATCTACATGTCAACATACGGCAAGCAACTACCAGGTCATTGTTCAAAAAACTACTGTATTCACACTTTCTAAATAAATAATAAATAAATAAATATTTCCAGACAGGTCACACAGCGCCATCTAGTTTCCGTGGTAAGCTACGAGGCTTGTGTTACTAGAAACTAGATGGTTGATAAACTACATATTATACTTTTTTTTTTGTAACATATTATACATATAAACACCCAGACCGAGACAAATTATACAATGTACAACTTGCCCCCGGTGGGAATCGAACCCTCGACCTCCCGAGTTCACGGCAACGTTTGTTACCACTAGACCACGGAAGCGGTCATTATTTAGATGTATGTGTGTGTTTCTGTGTGTGTGACTGTGTGTGTAAGTATAGGGGAGGGAGTGGGGAAGGGAGGAGAGGGAGGGTAAGCTTGTGTGTTTGGGATTTATAATTTTGCCTAGTGAGTTGATAATTGTGTATCGTTTTATTTATAAGTGAATTTACGTATAATATAATAATGTGTAATAATAATATATGTATAATAATGTGTAATAATAATATATGTATAATAATGTGTATTTATTAGTATTTAGTTTATTGATATTATAATATTTTGTATGATCTAAGTATATACGTATTAGTTTGCTGTTAATTTTCATTAATCATATTATTATTATCTTTATGATTTTACCTATATATGGTTAAATTTGTCTCCAAGGTTTGGCTGTCAGAAAATGTCTTTGGGCATTAAGTCTGCCTTTGTACTTTGTGCAATAAAGTTTTAAATAAATAAATATTAAAGGAACCGGGACCTACGGCTTAACGTGGTGTTGTAAATCAACATTGTACATGCCGGGGGTATTTGTACCGACTTTAGTAGGATTTTAAGGAACGCGTTCTTACAACCAAGACTTCTATTAGGAATCCTAATTTTACTTATAAAGGAATTCTCAGAATATGTTTTTTGTTTTTGGCACAAAATATAAGACATCAGTATTAACAAATTCTAATTCGGATTATTTGATACTAAATTAAAGATCAGTTTTCTAAATTTGTAATATTACAGTTCAAGTTGTACATTGTATAATTCGTCTCGGTCTGGGTGTTTATATGTATAATATGTATATATTTACAAAAAAAAAAGTATAAATTGTAGTTTATCAACCATCTAGTTTCCGTAACACAAGCCTCGTAGCTTACAACGAAAACTAGATGGCGCTGTGTGACCTGTCTGGAAATATTTATTATTATTATTATTTATTATTACAGCTCCTAAAACACAGCGTCCTAGACATCCACTGTTGGAGATTAACACGCCTTCCAGAACATATATCTGGAGAATTTGGCATAGACTCGCCACGCTGGCCAGACGGCTTGGCGAGGATCTCATGTATTTATTTATATTAGTGGAACCGGGACCGACGCCGACGGCTTAACGTGCTATCCGAAGCACGGTAACGGTGGTGTTGTAAATCTATGACAAATGTACTTAAGAAAAGTGTATTTCTAATTCGTACATGCCGGGGTTCGAACCCACCTCTTTAGGATGTTAAGGAAAGCGTTCTTACAACCGAGCAACCACTGCTCTTTTGATGTTAAAAAGTATTTTTTTTTTAGGTTACTGTTACTGAATGTGACATCGCGCTTACCTGATTGTATGTTGATTATAATTATATTTTAAAACAACCTATTCATTTTTATATTTGTAATTTTATTGTCATTTATTTAGGTACTTAGGTAGGTAGGTGTTTAGTTTGATTGTGTAATAATAATTGTAAGATATTTTTTTATATTATATATATACTGCATATCTATAGCATGTCTAGTTTTAAATTTATGTATATATTTTTTTTATATATGAGCACGACATGTGACCTTGCGCGCACCTGATGGTAAGTGGCGCGCGAGGTCCATAAATGTTAGCAACTGGAATCGAACACTCATGACTGACATCAGTCTCTAACACTATGCCGGCTTGACTTGACCATGACGGCAATTCGAGCCTGATCCCGAAACGTGTGGATACACTTTACTGGGTTAATTGGCACTAACGGTGGATACTTCCCCGCCCCGGCAGACTGGGCAAATTCAGTCCGCCTACCACCTATTAAAATTACATACGAGTTCTCGTATGTATGGCTCAGTACTTCAGGAGGGAAAAATACAATAAAAAAAAACTCTTCTTTTTTACCCGACAGCGCGACGCAAAGGATTATGTATTTATCAGCCTATGTACGAGTATGTATGTATGTGTTCCTTTGTGGCACACTGGAGACCAAACATGTTGGTCGATTTTGATGATTCTCACGTCAATCGATTCGTCTTCATCACGCGAGTGTCACTGAAGATATGAATAATAAAATTTCGTTAAGGCGAAAACCAGACGCCATACTGTGAAAAAAAAAAAGTCAGGAGTTCTTCGCGCCATTTTGCGTGAACATGTCAAGTGCAAATGTTTGTTATGTAAATTAATTTACTGTGGATATTATTGGTCAAAAGTGGTGTTGTTTTGTTTAATAATGTGCTACAATGCGAATAATTATGGAAAACGATAAATTGGACTTTAAATATGGGGCAAAAGTTGCAGTTTATTTTTTGCGGTTTTCCCGCGCTTTCAACTCCCATATTTTACCCGACGTGTTTGAGCTATGGTGCCGCGAGTGACTCCAAGCATCAAATTCTGCAGCATCTGGAATTTGATGATGACCTCATTAACTCATTAAAAAGAAAGATATATTACGTCAGACTTGGCTGTATGGGCTAGACCCTTTGCCTTCCGTATCATCTCATTCATCATCCATCGGGAGAAGAAAACTAAAAAAAAAAATTAGGCTTGTCCGTGTGGTTCGGTTGCGAAACAGAGAAGATGGGATAAGGTTATGGAGCTCCTCAGAACACTCATTGTGATATAGCTTGTAGAACAAGCTCAGAGAGGCAACGTCACGGCGAAGCTGCAGCGATTCGAGTGTTGGTGTCGTCCACTATCCGAACCACCCGCTAATGCACAACATTGAGATCTGGAACATACTTAGCGGAACCATCCCAGAGGTGAGAACAGTATTCCACGTATGACCTTATCTGTGCTCTTAGTGCAGGCGGGATAAACGGCTTCACCTTGTTCAGTACCCAAAGTTTTTTGGACGCTGTTTTGGGGTGATGCTCTCAATGTGGTTTTGGGTATTTCGACTGTAGAAGCTGGGCTGAAGTTCCAGTATGATGGTCTTAAGGGAGTTCTTGGCCTTCAAGGCGCATGCCTGGGTTTTACTGGCATTATACTGGACTAGGTTTAGGGCACCCCAGACAGATATTTTGCAAAGGGTGCCGTCCAGTCCACTAGTAGAATTATTTAAAATAATTTAAATATTGACTATATAATGACTGATACTGGCCATGGAGTCCAGTCAGGTGACCGACCACCTGAACATTCCTGTGCACCAGGCCATTCACTACGCCGAAGACCGAAACCGTTGAAGACGGCTGGTGGATGAGGGGTAGCGACTAAGGAGGAGAAGGAGGTGACCATCAGCCAAGCGCCTGTCCAAGGAGTTGTCTAAACGACTGACGGAAAAATCTGGAAACAGAAGCTGGTAATTATTTTCCAACGTATTAAGCTTTGCTATATATATATACAATGTTGCCAGCCTTTTTGGGACTATGTGATGGAACGTTTCTAGAGGACCTTTTTTATTTATAGGTAGTTTTTTTAGCTTTAGTTATGTTGAAATTAGCTGTTGTGTGCAAATAATGACGTGTCACAAATGCCTGTAATAGGTTTACGATAATAGTAACCTAAGCACGCTTAAGGTGTTCCGAGACGCGCTTGAACTGTTTTGCCAAAGCTATGTGACGTCACAAATGACATTATTTCTCACGCTTAGACTGCTCACGATATCGAGGTAGATCGCTCTGAGCGCTGTCACTTGTTTGTCATAATGTCCCGCGCTATTTTCAAGTTAATTTAATATTAGGTTTTTTTTTTAATTATTTAATATTGTAATTCGTTTATACTGTTTCTATATTACTTCTTAAATAAATCTATAATTAATATTTAAGTAGGAAGTGAAAAAAATAACTTTACACATATAAAGATGAATAAACCGAGAGATGTATATTTGTCAGTATTCATACTCAAAGATGTGGAATCCGCAATTTATCTTCCATACATTTAAAAAAAAACTAACATTTTATGAATGAAAATGTGATTTAGACCGTTCCGAATTGATATCACGCTCTGAGCATCCAAATCGCGATATTTGATTCGGAACGACAGTCAGTGCCATATTCGTTCTAAGCGCTCTGAGCACGATTCGGAATGAGGGTATGTGAATAAAGATATTTTGACTTTAACGTTTGTCACCAATTACACACTCGTTTCGTAACTCGCTTTAATTTTAAACTACCTCCATGGCTGAGCGGTTAAGAATGTAGTATTAGACGCGGAGCTAACGGGTTCAATTCCTGGTCGACAACACAAAACGCTAGAGACATCCGACAAGCTTGTCACTTGATGGGCCTATAGTAAAGTTGGCTAAAGGTTAACCAACTTAACTCGTTACTTAAAAAATAAAATCACGGTCGTGGTGATACTTTACTATTTAAAAAATATAAATATTAAAAATAAAACATACAAAATTAGTATACTATTTAATGTTGCACAAATAAAATATAATATCCCTAAGTAACTAGATGATACCAGCCGAAAATTTTACGGACAACGAGACATCGTTTTTAAAGGTTTGCTTTTTTCTTAAATCTATAATGGCAAAGAAATATCAAGCTTGTCAATTGTGTTATGCCTTTGTTAAATTAGAAGAAGACAAATTTCTAAGCATTCCATGTATTCACCGTGCGGGTGCCGGGTCCATCGTGTGTGGGTAAGAGATGAGAAGAATGGTGTCTCGGGCTTGCGACCGACAATTGGCTGGTTTAAGAAAAGGAGGCCTCCTTTTTTTTTCTATTTCGCGATAATACGCTCACCATCCACCATTCTACTTCTCTCCCTACCCAACCAAATACTGTATGATTCCGTTAGTGCCGTCTTGGAAGCTCGTTCCATAAATGTATTGTTGTATATACATTTAAAAAAAAAATGAATTCAGTTCCGCCAGAATACCTGCAATGTATAAATGACAGTTTGGGCTAAAAACTTTTAGCATGTGATGTTAGCGCTGCTTATAACTGGAACTCAGCTTTATGATTCAAGCTCTAAATTCAAAATATCATAATTTTATCGATTTTTTTAACGATTGTTGCATATTTCTTTATCAATTGACAAACATATATTTTTAAAGCCAAATGATTTTTTTTAGTTATTAAAAATAATTTGCTACACCCTAGCTAAAATAAAAAAGGCTATATGCGTTATCTTACGCTGTTTATACACCAGATATGTACAAGGAAGACATATCACTTCATAATTACGTAATAATAAAATGATATACAGTGTAAGCTCTATATAACGACACTGAAGGGACTGTGCATTTTATGGCGTTATAGAGAGTTGTCGTTAAATGGAGATGGAATCATTGTATGGAAGACACGCTAGACACCAAATCCAATTGATTTCGACGCTTTAGGGAGTTTGTCGTTAAATCGAGTGACGTTACATGGAGTTTACACTAAAGTTCTTTTCCCAGCACATCTATAGTGGATAAGCAGTCTTAGCGTCATCGTATCGAAGTCGAAAATTTTGGTTTGTATTTTTCTTAAGAGGGTTTAACGGTTTGCATCTCGCTCGCACAATCTAATATTTACAAAGAGATGAGTGGACTTCTAAGATCAACTTACTTGAAGATATAAGAGTACGGCGAATAAATCTAACAGAAACGATCAGGAACGGTTCAAGACCTTTACGCAGTGGAAGTTGGTGTGAGACTAGTTCCAGCAAAATCTTTGCACCACTTACTAAACGTATTGGGCCTAAGCAGGTCTGCAGGAGATACATTTATGGAAAGAGCTTCCAAGACGGTATTAACGGTATCATACTGTATTTGAACTTTTTATAATTTTAACGGGTCTTTACGCGATTTACCTTACGAGACATATTTCTCCCGACATTTCAGCCAAGTCAGGTTCAGTCGACCCGTGACCACGGCCAATGCAACTTGGCTGAAACGTCGGAAGAATTATGTCTCTAAGGTAAATCGCGTAAAGACCCGTTAAAATTATAAAAACTATACTGTATTTGGTTGGGTAGGGAGAGGAGTGGAATGGTGGATGGTGAGCGCAATAAATTTAAAAGGAGGCCTTCTTTTCAAACCAGCCTATTGTCGGTCGCAAGCCCGACACCACTCGTCTCTTACCCACACACGATGGACCCGGCACCTGCACGGTGAATCCATGGAATACTTCGACATTTGTCCTCTTCTCATATGACGGGACATTAATTTAAAAAAAAATATTGTTCCCCATCATATCCTGTCTTTAGAAGACATCATCGTCGCCATACTCGAAACGAGAGACGTCGCCATGTTGGAGCTGCGCCTGCGCTAGTTTACGAGACTTTTGCAATAAGAAGTCTCCATTCACGTAACTTGAAATCATTTAACTTGTGATACTTAAATAATAAACAAATAGATAACTTTTAACCGGCGTTTTACTACACTATATCCCGTTAACTACACATATATTATATTATATATAAGTATGACAGGGATGTTGAAAGAAGAGTGAACGCGGGAAATAGTGTTAACGGTGCCCTGGGGTCACTAATGGTCAGTCGAAATGTCAGTGACAAAGCTCGACTCGTCATGTATGGAACGAAACGTGGATATGTCAGAATACGCATTAGAGTAGAGTTAAATGCAGTAGAAATGAGGTCGTTGCGTCGAATATGCGGCGTCACTTTGACGGACTGCATACGTAATGACGAAATACGCAAAAGGGTAGGTATTAAAGAAAGCATAGGGCCAAAAACAAGGAAAGGCATGCTCCGATGGTTCGGACATGTTGAAAGAATGAGTGAAGAGAGATTGACGAACCAGATATATAATGCGAAACCCTGGCAGACCAAGACTTACCTATCACGATCAAATAAATAAAACAATAGCTGAAGGTGCATTAAAAAGCCATCAAAATAAAAGGGCATGTATGAAGAGGTTGATGAATGTCGAAGAAGCGAAAGAGGTATGTCGTGATCGTGTCAAGTGGCGCTCAATTCTCTCTGCCTACCCCGCAAGGGATTTGGCGTGAAGATATGTATGTATGTATATATTATATGTTTTTTGTAAAAAATATGTACGTAATTTTATTTTGTAGAAAGTTGATTGAGTACATTTCTCAAAAACACCCTCAAACTTAAAAAATCTTTCAAAATATTAGATTGAGCAAGCGAGAGGGAAGCAAAATGCATCTAAACCCTCTTAATCTTTTTAATACATTTCACTCGTTACGATAATGCACGTCGTATTTGCTGACCTCTTAAAAAAATAACACAAAAACACGGAAAAAAACAAAATAATAGGTTTTAAAAAACGTTTAACATCCAATACAATTTTTATTGCATTTGTTGTTCACCTTTCATACAACTTAGGTATATTTATTGCCTAGATAAAACCAGTTAAGACGCGTTCCCACTATGACCTAACGACAGATTATCGTTTTAACTATCACGACTTTTGTCAATTAATTGTCAGTTTGTCGTCATAGTTAAGTTTTTTGCATAATCCAATACAGTGTAAACTCTATATAACGACACTGAAGGGATGTGCTTTTTATGGCGTTATAGAGAGTTGTCGTTAAATGGAATCATTGTATGGAAGACAAGCTAAACCAACCAAAGCCAATTGATTTCGACACTTTAGGGCATGGATGCACAGACCGCGGCCCGCGGGCCGCATGCGGCCCGTGGGTCGAATACTGGTGGCCCGCCGACAGCAAAAATAATACTCTCGTGCATTCGAAAAATATTGAATTCTATTCCAGAATAAAACAAAAAAAAAATATGTTCGAAAAGTAATGTGAAACTCGCGCGCGCGCAATTTGAATCTAGCGCCCAAAATTGCTAAGTCAAGTAACATCGCTCGCTATAGAAATCAAGAATTTTCTAGCGCGGTGAGCAAGCGAGATAGATATAGTCCCGTATTCCCGATTGCTCGCGTATCTACACGAAGCTTCCAGAGTCGTTTGCGCGGTATAAAAATCACGTTAACCGCAGCGGCCGAACAGTTCGCTTTTCATTTGAGTGAAGTGTCAACAACAGAAAGAAATAAGCGCGAAAATACAAAGCGAAGTAATAAGTGATTGAGAATAAGTGCAGTTTATTAGTGTTTTTGGGAGGCAATAGTTCTAGTGTAGATTTTAACTCGACTAGCCGGTGTCATATATTTTGATCCACATTCAACGTAGATTTCCTGTTGCAGTGTTAACCCGTCAAGTGCCGTGTATAATTGTGTTTTGAAAACGTAAGTAAAACTCTGTTATTAATAAGTGTTTCCCTACCTATTTAATCAATTTTAATCAAATTTAGCTTTAATGTTGGCTAAATATTAAAATAAACAAAGAAATTACTATTTTTATAAGAATTTCTCTAACTGTAATAATTACGTCATTATTTCAGATAAAATCTGTATAAAAATCTTAAAATTTCTGAGAAATAATATTTAATCAATTATTTTTGACTATTTAAAAAAGGATAGGTAATTTAAGTGGGTACTGTAATTGTTTTTAGGTGCTGTGTTAATCCTAGCCAGGATTAGAACGCAACATGGAGAAGCCAGGACCTAGTAAAAAACGTAAGGTTAAAGATGAAAATCGGCAGTTTCAAGAAATTTGGACTGAGAAATACTTTTTTGTATGGTCGCATAACAAAGTCGTTTGTTTAATTTGCAAGAATTCTGTTGCGATTGCAAAGGATTATAATGTAAAAAGGCACTATGAAACGCAGCATCCTTCTTTTACCAAGTTTACAGGCGAATTAAGAAAGCAAAAAATGTTGTCTTTAAAACGGGAGCTTATTGGTCAGCAAGCTATGTTTACAAAACACATTCAAGATTCAGAAACGGCTACAGAAGTTAGTTATGAAATTTCTCGAATGATAGCAAAGCGAAGTCGCCCCTTCAATGATGGCGATTTTGTAAAAGAATGCATGGAAATTGCCGCTAAGAAAATGTGTCCAGAAGCAGCAAAAAAGTTTGAGAAAATTCAACTGAATCGTATGACTATCCAAAGACGAATTATGTCCTTGTCAGGTAATATTGCGGAACAATTAATTGAAAAAACTAAGATCATGGAATTTTTTTCATTAGCACTCGACGAATCGACTGATATTAGTTCCACAGCTCAACTTCTCATATTCATACGAGGTGTTACTCAAGATTTTGAAGTCTTCGAAGAGTTATTAGGAATGTGTTCATTGAAAGGTCAAACCAAAGGAGTTGATATACTCAATGGACTTTTGGACGAGTGTTCAAAAACTGATTTGGACTTATCTAAGTTATCGGGAGTTGCGACTGACGGTGCTCCTTCCATGATTGGTATCAATTCCGGGCTAGTTACTTTGCTGAAAAAGCACCTGCAAGAAAAAAACATAAACACTGAAGATCTCATGCAGTTTCACTGCATTATACACCAGGAAGCCCTCTGTTCTAAAAAAAATGAATTTCAAAATGTAATGAAAGTAGTAGTTTCGACTGTAAATTTCATAAAATCACGAGGACTCAATCACAGACAATTCAAACAATTCCTTGATGACATCGAAAGCGAATACGGAGATTTACTGTATTATACAGAAGTAAGGTGGCTAAGTCGTGGATTGACACTGGAACGATTTCTAAATTTAATAGAAGAAATTGGAATATTTCTGGCGGAAAAGCAAAGGGATGTCCCGGAACTTAAAAATCCTGATTGGTTGTGTGATTTAGCTTATTTAGTTGACATTACAAATCATTTGAATGTCTTGAACACACGGCTTCAAGGCAAAAATCAACTGATATCCCAGCTCTATGCTCATGTAACATCCTTTCAATGCAAGCTGACACTTTTCAGATCACAATTGAATTCTGGAAATTATAATCATTTTCCGAATTATAAGAAAATGGCTGAAAAATTCAACAAAACTGCGATTAATTTCAGTTATGTAGAAAAGCTAGATATTTTGATTCAATCTTTTGAAGACAGATTTTCGGAGTTTAAAAAAGTGAAACCTCTGTTGGACATATTCAGCAATCCTTTCACTATTTCAGTTGAAAATGCGCCAGAGTCAATGCAGTTAGAAATTATCGACATTCAAAATGACCAAGATTTACGCAACAAATTCAACGAAGGAGACTTGCTGAACTTTTACCGCTGCATTGATAAAAATATGTACGAAGAGTTGCGCATAAACGCTCTGAAATGTGCCAGCTTATTTGGTTCTACCTATATATGTGAACAAACTTTTTCAATACTAAATAATAATAAAACAAAAAATCGAAACCGCCTTGCAAATGAAAGTTTGGAAGCAGTTTTACGTGTTGCTACAAGTAAATTTGAGCCAAATATAAAAAAGATTGTAAGCACTATGCAGTGCCACGCTTCAAATTAATAATTTCTTTTTTAATTTTAATAAATTTTTATCAATTCTTTATTGTCTTTAACTACCTATACCTACTTCTGGCGGCCGGCCCGCTATCAGTTCATGATTTGGCCGAGTGGCCCCTAGTATTAATAAGTCTGTGCAACCCTGCTTTAGGGAGTTTGTCGTTAAATCGAGTGACGTTACATGGAGTTTACACTGTATTTTCAAAGACTTTTCAAGTCAAATGAACATTAGGAAATAAAATTAAAGACAATTTGGAGATATAGTAATAGTTTTAGTAAAATAGAGGAGAATCTTTTTTGCTTTGTGTAAAATTAGGCATATGAAAGTGGAAGACAATTTTTTAAGCTTCTTCCATATGCCAAATTTTAGACAGAGATATTTACCTCTATTTAACTGAAACAAATAGTATATAATTAATATATCTCTGTCCAAAATGTCTGTAATTTTATTTCCTAGAATGTTGATTTGACTTGAAAAGTCTTTGAAAATACAGTGTAAACTTTATGTAACGTCACTCGATTTAACGATAAACTCCCTAAAGCGTCGAATTGGCTTTGGTTGGTTTAGTTTGTCTTCTATACAATGATTCCATCTCCATTTAACGACAACTCTCTATAACGCCATAAAATGCACAGTCCCTTCAATGTCGTTATATAGAGTTTACACTGTATTGGATTATGCAAAAACGTTAAACCGTCTTAACTATGACGATAAACTGACAATTAATTGACACAAATTACATTTCGTCCGTAATTACATTTCCTATACAGTTCATATACTCAAAAATACACTAACACCCGTATTCTAAGACATTTCCTCAACGCCTCCTCCACTCAACATTTCCTTCCAGCTGTCAAACGAAAATTTAGTCTCTGTTTGACGATTCAAATTAAAAATAACGTCTAATGTACCAGGTTAAGGCTGACCTTCAAAATAAAACTGTCGGCTCGGCTTTATTTTTAACTTTAATAGTGACTATTACAGAAACTTAATTTTCGTTTGACAGCTGGAAGGAAATGTTGAGTGGAGGAGGCGTTGAGAAATCGTCTTAGAACACGAGTGACTTGAAAAATCTTTGAACATAATCTTTTGTGCTGGCGAAAAGGAAGCATATGTGTTAAATCTTAAGGACCATACAAATATACAAGCCACGACACTTAAACGACAAGATATAATCTGTCGTGACGGTATGGTAGAAACGCAGCCTTAGAATTAAATTAACCACAGTACATTCACCGCCATTTTTTGAAAGGATGATTAAATCACGTTTAAATAAATAAAATTTAAAAAAACATGGATTATTTTAATCAATGATTTTGTAAGAAAACGTGTAACTTATTCACGCACACTAATACATTGTCACAACCATCGATCAAGAATCAACTACATTATAGGAGGCTCTGAAAACGCCAAAAAAAAATTCAGAATAAAATAATCGTGTGCTGATATTTCCGACAGTACGTTTAAACTACGACAAACGTGAAGACGTGTTAAAATTCAGAGGCCTGTCGAGGCAATTTATAACTTATGTTTTAATGAATTAGGTTGATATTGTGATAAATAATCAATAGGATGTATGTTATTTTATTTCTGACCGATCGCTTTGTTTGTCGTATATATTAAGAGAAAGAGATAGCATGTACGTAGAGGTCCGATTGTAGTATTGCCCAAAGCAAGACCAAGTCACCAACTTAGATAGTCTTGGTCTTGGTCTTACATCAGAATAGGTGGTCTTGGTCTTGCGCAAGAGTCTCGCAAGACTTCTGCAAGACTCTTACTCTGACTCAATACATATTTTATTTTCCAATTGTACTAAGGAAATCTCTCTCCGCTTTGTTTTTAGAGTACCAAACTTGAGAAATATTACAAATAAATTAAATAATTTATTGTGTCCCGACCAGGAATCAAACCCTGTACCTCCAAGTCCGAATCCACGGAATTAACCGCTAGACCTCGGAGGCATTAGGTATAGGTAGGACTCTCCCAAGTTCTAAATACCTTTCCTTAGAAAAAAAAAAAAAAACGCCAATAAAATTTATTGAAAACAAAAACCTAACCCCAAAAAAAGTAGATTTTACTAAATTTGGGAAAAAAATCTATACTCTACTCTACTACTCTAGACTAGGGTAGTCTTGGTCTTGCAACCATATCAGTAGACTTGTTCTTGGTCTTACAAAAAAGCAAGACAGGTGGCTATGCAGACTGACGCGTAAGTTGTTGTATACGACAACTATTCGGCAAGATCGTGCACGTGACACATCTAGTAGAAACATCTTACAAAATCTTTGATTTTAATCATCCTTTCGGATTAAAGATTAATGTGATGATTAACAATTCAAAAAAACTTATATAAATCGGTAAAACATTACTGTACAAGTCGGTTTTCCAAACTAAAAACCCAGCATTCTCAACCTATTACCCTATGCGCTTCCAACTATCTGCTACAATTTTACACCCCCATGTCTTTTACGAGGATTTAACACTTCCCTCTCGAGTTGTATCTCGGTTGTAAGATACACAATTTATATTTAGTTATAGTCTAGTTTAGTATGACAATGCCTTTATACAGCAGCTGTAATTCTGTGGTGTCAAGGAAAAAGGGGATAAGTACAAAACTTGAACTTTTCACTAGAGGCAATTAAAGAAAACAACTCATATTTACAATAAGAAAATTGTAATTTACGTAATGTTCAATTTCATTAGTCGTATACTTTAGGTACGAGTCCACCCATCTCACTATGCATAACTGAATTATTGGCGTTAAAAGCGAGATACTGAAATAACTCGATTGAACTGATTTTACTTATTAATACATTTTATTGTTACGACTGGCCCCTTTATGTACGTAGGGATGTAAAATAAACTGTACAGTTTATAGACTCATCTCCTATTGCATTGACACATATGAATGTTTGAACCAATATGTGCAAAAATCTAATTTTTAATTTTTTCGAATCATCTCCTTTTTCCTTGACACCACAGAATTTTAAGTTATCTTTTTTTATAATTGTTTGTTTTAGCTTATAGTATGACAATGCCTCTTTACAGCAACTATTATCTTAACGGACATTTACATTTATATATTTTTATTTTTATAATTGTGTCTGTCTAAGCTTATAGTATGACAATGCCTCTTTACAGCAACTATTATCTTAACGGACATTTACATTTATATATTTTTATTTTTATAATTGTGTCTGTCTAAGCTTATAGTATGACAATGCCTCTTTACAGCAGCTATTATCTTAACGGACATTTACATTTATATATTTTTATTTTTATAATTGTGTCTGTCTTAGCTTATAGTATGACAATGCCTCTTTACAGCAGCTATTATCTTAACGGACATTTACATTTATATATTTTTATTTTTATAATTGTGTCTGTCTTAGCTTATAGTATGACAATGCCTCTTTACAGCAGCTATTATCTTAACGGACATTTTAATTTATATATTTTTATAATTGTGTCTGTCTTAGCTTATAGTATGACAATGCCTCTTTACAGCAGCTATTATCTTAACGGACATTTACATTTATATTTTTATTTTTATAATTGTGTCTGTCTTAGCTTATAGTATGACAATGCCTCTTTACAGCAGCTATTATCTTAACGGACATTTACATTTATATTTTTATTTTTATAATTGTGTCTGTCTTAGCTTATAGTATGACAATGCCTCTTTACAGCAGCTATTATCTTAACGGACATTTACATTTTATTTCATAATTAAACCCTCTCAAAGACTTGTTACATTTATGTATCAGAAATCCATTTACCGTTTAGCGGTTAATTTTTTTATTGCGCAATATTTATTGATACTAGGTTTTTAATTTAGTAAACTAGAATTTTAAAATATGTTTTTTTTTATTGCTGGACTAATTTTCACTACTGTTAGGACAAAAATATCTTGTTCAAACAGTAATACATGATTATGTATGGCTTCACGTTAAAAAAACCTGTTTCCTAAGAAACAATATTTATTTTATTTATTTATTCTATGGAGAACTATCGACAATACAATAAAAAAAATATGTTAAAAAGAATTAGAAACAGAGTGTCATTAAAAAGTTCTCACTAATAGTAACAATATACCTATAAAAACAACAATATGTCGGAATATTTTTTTTTGGTCTCTATAAAAAAGCCTATTTTAAAATTAAGTTTGTATGAAGAAGCCATTTTTTTTTTGTCATTTGCGACTTATAGTTTCTTTAGGGAAACTTGTTTGTTTCTATCAATAGAATAACATAATATTCTATTCTAATTATTATAATAAATAATAATAAATATTTCCAGACAGGTCACACAGCGCCATCTAATTTCCGTGGTAAGCTACGAGGCTTGTGTTACGGAAACTAGATGGTTGATAAACTACATATTATACTTTTTTTTTTGTAAATATATACATATTATACATATAAACACCCAGACCGAGACAAATTATACAATATACAACTTGCCCCCGGTGGGAATCGAAACCACGACCTCCCGAGTTCACGGCAACGTTTGTTACCATTAGACCACGGAGGCGATTATGTAGTTAGATATGTATGTATGTATTTATTATGTATATATGAGTATATGTAGGTTTATATATGATTAAGTAGTATAGGTATTTGATATTAGATTAAGTATTAATTATTTTAATATATTTTAACTTTAATTTTGCACCGTCTCAAATTTCTATTTGATATCTCTTTTGTCCCCAAGGTCGACTGTCAAAGAATGTACATTGTGCAATAGTTATTTGACCGCCTCCGTGGTCTAGTGGTAACAAACGTTGCCGTGAACTGGGGAGGTCGTGGGTTCGATTCCCACCGGAGGCAAGTTGTACATTGTATAATTTGTCTCGGTCTGGGTGTTTATATGTATAAGATGTAGTTTATCAACCATCTAGTTTCCGTAACACAAGCCTCGTAGCTTACCACGGAAACTAGATGGCGCTGTGTGACCTGTCTGGAAATATTTATTTAATTAAATTAATAAATAAAATATTAGTCCAACGTAAGACCATACAAAATCACGCAGTAGCAAAACAGACAATAAAAAGTACTGTCGTCAACAAATTACGCTAAATATATAAAATTTTGTGCACTTTGTGTAAATTTCAACGGGTTTAACGATTTTGAACCCCTCTCGCTCGCACAATCCAATATTTTTAAAGAGTTTTCAAGTCTAGTGTAATTTTGAGGAATGTATTGATTAATTAACATTCTTGAAAATAAATTTATATTAGATACCTAATTTAAAAACATAACTAATTTTAATAGGTGGTAGGCAGACTGATAGCGGTAATTTCCCCAGTCTGCCGGGACGGGGAAGTATCCACCGTTCGTGCCGATAAACCCAGTAAAGCGTATCCACACGTTTCGGGATCAGGCTCGAATTGCCGTCATGTCCAGTCAAGCCGGCATAGTGTTAGGGACTGACGTCAGTCATGAGTGTCTGATTACAGTTGCTTACATTAATGGATCTCGCTCCCCACTTACCATCAGATGGGCGCAAGGTCACATGTCGTGCTAGTATTAAAAAAAAAAAAAAAAAATTAAAACAAATATATGATTAATATATCTTTGAAAATTTATTGCTAGTAAATTAATAATCATCATTAAGACCATTTCCCTTCCAGCGTGTTCCGAAACCACGCTTATAAATAAGCGGATTCTCATTTAGCCAACTTTACTATAGGCCAATCATGACAAGTGGCAAGCTAGATGTCTTTAGTGTACCATTTAGCGTACCAAACTGTATTTAGACTCGGAGGTACTGGGACACAAAAATATTTATTAATATAAAAAAATACATTAATTAATATTTAATTTATTTGTGTATTTCTCGAGTTTGGTACCCTGGAGACATCGACGAGCTTGCCACTTGTCATGATTGGCCTATAGTAAAGTTGGCTAAATGTGAATCCGCTACTTTATAAGCGTGGTTTCTGACTACCCCGAAATGGAAACGGTCGTGATAATACTTAACTTTCTTTTACATATAATTATTATTTATTTAAATTATTAAACGTTATTATGTCCCACCAGTAACTCACGAGTAAAAATTAACTAGACGGAGTTTACGACTAAAATTCTCAGAATTAAAAAAAACTGAAAATATTGGATTGTGCGAGTGAGAGGGGTTCAAAAACGCTAAACATATTCGAGAAATCGCCAAATATAGAGACAATAAACAATTATACAAGCCCCTATATAATAAACCTAGTATATGTCAGTCGAAACCCCAAGACGCAATTCTATTCCTCTCTCTCTCCCCCACGTAAAATGGAAATCCATATTGTCATAGGATTGTCAAGTAATTTGTTTTCTATGTGGAGAATTAAAGGCATAACCATTTTTTTTTTATAAAAAGTCAATTGACTTTAAAAAAATATATGAGTCTTCACATATATTTTTTATTTGCACTTTAAACAGTTCCACACATGTTCACATGGTTGTGTGAACAAATTTATGGGCATCTCAACTCGAGTTTTGTTTACCAATATAAACTACAAAAAACTGCACAGACGTTTGAAATAACACTAACACAGGTTAGTTCACATGCAAGTCACCTCAAACCAATAACAGACACTAAGGCCGCGTTCGTTTTAAGAAATGTTAGCATGAAAATACCACTTTTTTTAGCACAAGTCGTTCGTTTCATGAAAATTCTAACATTTGATGCTAATTTCGTATGTCAGTACCGTGTTGAAAGGAGGGTTATTGATGTTACTTTTTGACAGATGTCAAATGGTTTGTTTACCATTTTTATATACTTTATAGTTTTCTATTATATTTGTTAAAAAGGTATTTTAAACGATTTTATGTCATAAATTCAAATACCATAATAATATCACATGTATTGGATGCCATGGTATGATAAAACATAAACGAAAACACTTGTCAAAAAGTAGCCTCACCAGCTCGTTTTATTTAAGAAATGTTAGCATTGTTAAAAAAAGTGGTGTTTCTTAACAAAAACGACATCTCGCGATGGTTTATGAAGTTGCTACGAAATGTTGGAAATGCTATAAAACGAACGCGGCCTAAGAACATTACGTTGACAGGTGCGTTCCGATCACCCCTGTAAATATACCGCCACCATCACTTCGTTCCGATACGCGATAATAGTAACCTAAGCACGCTTAAAGGTGTTCCGATACGCGCTTAAACTGTTTTGCCAAGCTGTGTGACGTCACAAATGAAATCATTCCTCGCGCTTAGACTGCTCACGATATCGAGGTAGATCGCTCTGAGCGCTGTCAGTTTTTTATCATTATGTCGCGCGCCATTTTCAATTTTATTTAAATTAAGTTTTCTTTTAAATAATTTAATATTGTAATTCGTTTATACTGTTTGTATATTACTTCTAAAACAAATCTACAATTGATATTTAATTAGGAAGTGAGAAAAAAATGTCTGTAACACGGCAAGTTATTTTAAATTACCAAAATAAGTTAGTAATATTAAACTTTACACATATAAAGATGAATAAACCGAGAGATGTATATTTGTTAGTATTCATAAAAGATATTCATCAAAGATGTGGAATTAGCAATTTATCTTCCATGCATTTAAAAAAAAAACTTAAATTTTATGAATGAAAAAGTGATTTAGACCGTTCCGAATTGATATCACGCTCTGAGCATCCAAATCACGATATTTGATTCGGAACGACGGTCAGTGTCCTATTCGTTTCAAGCGCTCTAAACGCGATTCGGAATGAGGGGCATATGTATATATGTCAGTATCATAATCATTCTAAGCGCTCTGAGCATGATTCGGAACGAGCCGAAAAAAAAACGCAGCTCAACGTCAGAAACGTCCAAGAATACAAGTGCTGATTTGTTGAAATAATATATATATGTGCAAAAATAAAATCTGTTTATAGCAAATCTGTTGCCGACAGTACAAATACGTTAAAACATAAAAATAAATTTTAAATA
The DNA here is from genome assembly GCA_910589645.1 of Tinea semifulvella. Lineage (NCBI taxonomy): Eukaryota > Metazoa > Arthropoda > Insecta > Lepidoptera > Tineidae > Tinea > Tinea semifulvella. The sequence goes on from OU342604.1 coordinate 8,365,597, forward strand.
TTCTATAGCATAGACTATATAAACTAAACCCTACCAAAATCTTGGCCTATGTCCCATCCAAGGCCTGTTGGGCCTCATATTACCTCTGGGAAAGAAGGGTTGATTCATAAATGGCGGTCTAAAAGGCCCTCGCATTACTGGAGACCAGTTTCTCTGAAATCTAGGGTTCATGAACCTCGGAGGAGAGGGGTTCCGTTCCAGTAGAGGCTCGTCATGAGCAAATCTTAACCTAATATCTTCATTGAAGTCGTTATTCGGACCATCGATCATTCTTATAGCTTCCTCGATGTTATCAAAATCGAGATCATCCGCGAAATCTATAAAAGAGTTTTCTGAACGTGGTGGAGGGAAATTTGGTGCATTCGAAACATTTGGTGCGTTCTCGAATTCATTGTCATTCCGTGGTGGAACAAATGTTGGCGCTTCATTCTGTGGAGGAACAAAATTTGTTCCTTCAATACGAGGCGGTGGCGAGCCAAAATCGGGCAAGTCATTAGGATTTATAGGAGGAACGAAATTTGACACGTCATTTCGCGGCGGAACAAAGTTTGATACGTCATTTCGCGGCGGAACAAAGTTTGATACGTCATTTCGCGGCGGAACAAAGTTTGATACATCATTTCGCGGCGGAACAAAGTTTGATACATCATTTCGCGGAGGAACAAAGTTTGATACATCATTTCGCGGTGGAAGAAAATTTGATGCGTCATTTCGGGGAGGAACAAAGTTTGATGTGTCGCTTCTTGGAGGAATAAAGTTTGACACGTCATTTCGCGGTGGACCATAGTTTGGCCCTTCATTCCCTGGTGGAGCAAAGTTCGACCCATCATTTCGAGGTGGAGCAAAATTTGATAAGTCATTTCGCGGTGGAACAAAGTTTGATTTATTGTCGAATTTAGCTAAAATTTCGAATGGGTTTTGTAAAGGCATTATAGGGGGCGCTGTTAGCGGTTCCGGTACCGGTGGAGGTTTTATCGGTTCAATATCACCCGGATCACTTTTAGTTCTTTTTACAGGGTTATTGTTATGATTATCTCCACCAACTAGCACTTTGTTGTTTTGTATAAACGAATGTCTTCTGTTTTCGTCAGAAAAGTTGGAATTGTTAAACTGGCGAGATTGGTTCGACTGCTTCGGGTACATATCTGGAAGGATAAATACAGTTGTAAAAAAGGAGTACAAAATACAAAGGTAATTAGTATACACAAGACGGATACTGGATGAAAACGCACCCTATTTTTAAAAGGTTTGCCAATAAAAATGACACGGTCAACAAATAATTAAAAAGGTGCACCTAAAACTACTGATTACAGCCAAATATTCAAAATTGAGGGTAGATCGCTAAAATTTAATATATAATTTTGGTGTTGCCAATGCACACTTAATGCATAACCACTAACAATATCTCGGCACCTTTTTTTCCCGTAGTTGAACTGTGTAATATATGATAGAAGCAGTGATGGTTCTAGAACATTTTACTTTAGATCTGAAAATAGTAAAAGTTCGAACTTCTTTTTTTTTAAATCCAAAATCACTGTTCCTGTGTAAGAAGAGCATGTTACCCAGTTCCACTTATACCAACTTGTAAAATCGTTGATCAATTGTCGTAAAAATGGGCATCAGACCCTAGCCAGCCCTTCTGACCAGCGTGGCGAGAGTAGGCCAAATTCTCCATAAATATGTTCTGCAAGGCCCGTCTCCAACAGTGGAGTTCTAGGACTCTGTGTTCTAGGGGCTGTAGTGATGATGTAATTGGAATTAGGTGCACTTACGTTGTAGTTCTTCATCTTCTGAAAGATCCATGTCGACACTTTCCACAATATCGTTGGGACCAATTGGAGGAGGTACTCTGTAATCCTGGAAAAATAAAACAAATATGCTTGTTAAATAAATATTTCCAGACAGGTCACACAGCGCCATCTAGTTTCCGTGGTAAGCTACGAGGCTTGTGTTACGGAAACTAGATGGTTGATAAACTACATATAACTTTTTTTTTTTTGTAAATATATACATATTATACATATAAACACCGAGACAAATTATACAATGTACAACTTGCCCCCGGTGGGAATTGAACCCACGACCTCCCGAGTTCACGGCAACGTTTGTTACCACTTAAGTTTGTTAAGTAAGAAGGGTTCTTAATGCTCTAAAACAAAATGCTTTTTTATGTTCCATTCAAATAAGCTTATTGGGTATGGCTCCTAAAATTTAAAATAAGTTACCTGACATATAATATATAACATATATCTGAAGAATTTGACCTTCACTCGCCACGCTGGAAAGACGGGTTGGCGAGGATCTGATGTCAATTTTTAATGACAATTTAACAACGATTCTCGGATTAATGTATCGACGGCTTAACGTTCTCTCCGAGGCACGGGAACGGTGGTGTTGTCTATGACAAATGTACGTAAGAAAAGTGTATTTCTCACTGATACATGCGGATTGAGCCGACATTTGTAGGATTTTAAGGAAAGCGTTCTTACATCATCATCATCATCAGCCTGTGTCTCTCCACTGCTGGATATAGGCCTCTCTCAAGGCTCGCCATTTTACACGATCTTCTGCCACCCTCATCCATCCCCCACCAGCGACCTTCCTCAGGTCATCTGTCCATCTGGCGGGGGGTCGTCCCACACTGCGTCTTCCAGTACGTGGTCTCCACTGCAGGACCCGTTTACTCCATCGTTCATCGTTTCTGCGACAGACGTGTCCAACCCATTGCCACTTCAACTTGCTAATTTTGAAAGCTATTTTGGTAACTTTGGTTCTTCAACGTTTCTGACTTTATCCTTCAGAGAAATCCCGAGCATAGCTCTCTCCATAGCTCGCTGAGCGACCTTGAACTTATGTATCAGACCCACCGTCAGCGTCCACGTCTCTGCTCCATACGACATTACTGGAAGAACACACCGGTTGAAAATTTTTGTCCTTAAACACGTTCGTTTAAAAGCGTTCTTACAACCGAGCCACGGAATTAACCGCTAGACCTCGGGGGCATTAGGTATAGGTAGGATTTGGGTATACTAAAATAAAATAATTTGCAAACGAGCTCTCCCAAGTTCCAAATACCTAAACGTTATTTTTTTACCTTAGGACCAAAATATATTAATTACGGACACGACGCAATTAAAATTTATTGAAAACAAAAACCTCACCCCAAAAAATGTAAACACTTTAGCAAAATTTGAAAAAAATATCTGTGCAAGTCTTGCGAGACTAGGGTAGTCTTAGCCTTGGTCTTGCAACCATATCAGTAGTCTTGTTCTTGCCAAGACCATGATTGGGCAACACTACTCCAGCTAGTAGAAGACTAAGCAGCAAAGTGGTCCATCAAGTAAGCTGTTAGCAGAAGACCAGCAACTTAGCAGATTCCAATTAATTACTTGTTAATAAGAAATACAAGTTTAGCTTTAAGGAACGTCACGATTTACAGTTTAGCGAGGCGTCCATCCGTTTGACAGCTGGAAGGAATAATTAAGTGGAAGCAAAAATACCAGTTTAATCGTCCAATTTATCATTTTCCCTAATTATTCACACTGTAGCACATTATTTAACAAAACATCACCACTAAAATATCCACAATAAAGCAATATAACGTGCCTAATCAGCTAATTTAAATCATTAGCTGATTGATGATAGCGGTCTGGGTGTTTATATGTATAATATGTATATATTTACAAAAAAAAAAAGTATAATATGTAGTTTATCAACCATCTAGTTTCCGTAACACAAGCCTCTTAGCTTACCACGGAAATTAGATGGCGCTGTGTGACCGACCTGTCTGGAAATATTTATTTATATTATTTATTATATGTATAATAATCAACAATATTATTTTAAGCTAGGAATTACTTACCGCCCATTCGTTTAATATTGACTGAAACTTAAAATATAAAATTAAATAACTAACTAATATTCTTCTATTATTTTTTTTAAATCTTAAATAGTCAGGAATAATCATTTTCATATCAAAGTTATTTATGCAGTACCTATATTATTATTTAAAAAAGTAAAAAGTTAAGTATCATCACGACCGTTTCCCTTCCGGAGTGGTCAGAAACCACGCTTATAAAGAAGCGGATTCACATTTAGCCAACTTCACTATAGGCCAATCATGACAAGTGACAAGCTAGTCGATGTCACAATATCACAAATAAATTTAATATTAATTAAATGTATTTATTTACATTAATAAATATATTTTGTGTCCCCACCAGGAATCGAACCCGGTACCTCAAAGTCTAAATCCACGGACTTAACCGCTAGACCACGGAGGCAGTTTATTTTATTATAATAATATATTTATAATAGTAATAATGTAAAATAATATTAATATTGATATATACGAGTACATATACATATAAATATGGATGATAGTAATATTATCTGAAATAAATATATTTAAATTTGAATTGAATTGAAAACCCCGTTTGGGGTTATAAAATATACTGGAATAATTACCTGATCAATTCCGCGTGGTATCGAAAGCAGAGGTGGTTGTGTCAGTGATATTAAATTTCTATGATCTACATCTGAAAAATAAATAATCTATTATACTGCGTGAAATTTATTAAACAGCAAATATTTTTATATCATAATCTAGAATAAAAATAAAGAATTACGTATTTTTTATTTTTATTATTTAGTAATACAATCATAAATTACGGTGCAGACAAGTTATCCTAAAAATATCGTCATACTGACCCTAATCAAGTAGGTAGCGAAAGGTCGACGATCTCGCGAACGTTGACTTAAGTAATTCTTTCTCTCTCTATTTCGTCTCTCGGCTGTGGGCTTTAACCTAGCCTTTAATGGTAATTTATCACGCTAGATATCGTGATTTTCAGACGCGGCCTTATTCACCATGCAGAAGTGTTTTTTTTTTTAATAATCGATTTTATCTTTTATTAAAATATACCTTTTTTATTTCAAATAGCGGTTCTACCTATGACAATGTTCCCAAATCTTAAAAACCAGAATAACATTAATTAATAAAATAATTGAGAAAGACTCCTAAAACGGCAGGGAGGCATAAAAGTGAATCATTATTATAATTATAGCTTCTAGAACAAGGAGTCCTAGACCTCCACTGCTGGAAATGGGCCTTCCAGAACACTATCCCTACGCGTACTCATAAATTTGGAGACTTACGCTGAAGATGTGGAATGCTCTCCCAGCCAGTGTGTGTTCCCCACTCTTATAACCTGGAGTCCTTCAAGCGAAGTGTGAAAAAGCATCTTGTTAGGCCGGCATAGTGGTAGAGACTGATGTCGGTCGTGGTGACCGGCGTCAGTTGCCATTCTTGGACCTCGCGTACTGCTTACCATCATGTGGGCGCGATGTCACATGTCGTGTCCAATATTAAAAAAAAAAAAAAAAAAGTCCGAGGCACCATTATTCTCCTTTCTCTCCACGATTTACCCAGCGCCCGCACGGTGACTCTATAGAACTATGTCTTCTTTGTTTTATTTTGGGTGAAAGTATTTTAATGGTTAAAAAATCTAAATTCTTACAATAAAAATATGTACTAGTCATTGTTAAAAATTTTAAAAATCTGAATGACACCATTTTAAACAACAAAAAAAATACGTAATATATAAATAATTCCATAATTTCCGTAATTTTACTTCCTAGAAAGTAAATAGACTATATTAATCAAAAGTAAACTCTTTAAAGATCGTGCAGGCGAGGTTGCAAAAGCATTAAAACGTCTTAATAGTATTTTAGAATATACCTTTAGGAGGGGCGGATAGTCGGTTGGATATCGCGAGGTCCGGCATAGGGGGAGGGAGGGAGTGCAGCATTCTGTGGTCAATGTCTTCCAAACCTTCAACAAATCATAAATACAGAATATTATTAGTAAAAGTATCATCACGACCATTTCCCTTTCAGGGTGGTCAGAAACCGCGCTTATAAATAAGCTGATTCACATTTAGCCAACTTTACTATAGGCCAATCATGAAAAGTGGCAAGCTCGTCGCTGTCTCCAGCGTACCAAACTCGAGAAATATCACAAATAAATTAAATGTATTTATTTACATTAATAAATATTTTTGTGTCCCGACCAGGAATCGAACCCGGTACCTCCGAGTCTAAATCCACGGACTTAACCGCAGAATATTATTAAATAATAATAAGTACAAAACATCTAAAAAAAAAACTTCTTACTGCCAAAATGTCAAAAATATTTAAATAAATCCGATACTGAATAAAGAGTATTCAATAACGGAAGTTGCAACTGTATTTAAACAGCCCGCGCCAAGAAGTAGTGGCGCGAACCGTCCAATCACATTCGAGTACGCACAACAGCTGGGTCGCCTTATTTTCTTGATGGCAACACTGACCAAGTTGTCATCATTGAAGTATAGAGGTCGCTATTTATCGGTGGTTGCCAACATAAATTCAAATTCAAATTCAAATTCAAAATCATTTATTTGTTTAGACACAGGTTAATATTATAAACAACAGATTTAGGTTATAAAGGTGCACCAGTGCTCTACCCATAGGGCGTACAAATATTAGTAATTGTGGATAGCATTTAAATTTTAATACAGACACGTGAACAAAAATTGAGATACAATAAAAAAATATAAATGACAATATTATTCATGTCTAAAATTTAATATTAATAAATTAAAAGTTAAGCAAAATGTCATGTAATTATATTTTTGTCTGTAAAAAAGTCATTGATTGTGTAGTATGTCTTGTCAATTAGTATACATTTAAGTCTTCTCTTCATTTCTCCTAACTCTAGCTCCTGTAGTCTCAACGGTATTTTATTATATATTTTTGCCGTCATGATTAAAGCACTTTTATGTAACAAAGCTTTCTTGCTAACTAATGGGTATATTATATTTTGATGACGTTTACTTCTGAGACGGTTTTGGTATAGTCCAGGATTCGTTTTTACGAATAAAACTGATTCATAGATGTACAGACTAGGGAACGTCAATAATTTTAATGATTTGAAATATGGCTTGCAACTGTCCGTACTAGGTATTTTGCAGATTGCTCGTATACACTTTTTTTGTGCTTTAAATATTATTTCCCGATCAGTACAGTTACCCCAGAAAATAATTCCGTACCGTAATGTAGATGAGACATAACCATGGTATGATGAAAGCAGCACCTTTTGGTTGACAACCTTAGACAGCATGTGTAAGGCATATGAATATTGGTTTAGTTTTTTACATACTACATCTGTTTGTGATCTCCAGGATAGATCATTATCAATTTGTAACCCGAGAAATTTTATCGTTTTTATTTCGTCAATATGTTTACCTAAATAATTTATGTCTTATGCAGATGATGCTGTTCTCATGGCATCGTCCGAACAACAACTGCAATCACTAGTCACAGAAATGAAAGAGGGATGTGCAGAAAAAGGACTCCGTTTGAATGCGAGAAAAACCAAGGTACTAGTGTTTGAAAGAAGAAGGATGACAACCGTGACGATAAAGATTGATGATGAAACTCTAGAACAAGTAAATGAAATTATATATCTGGGCAGTGTTTTCACTGCGGATGGGAAGTATGATAGGGATGTTGAAAGAAGAGTGAACGCGGGAAATAGTGTCAACGGTGCCCTGGGGTCACTGATCGCCAGTCGGAATGTCAGTGACAAAGCTCGACTCGCCATACACAATGCCATGCTGGTACCAACACTTATGTATGGAAGCGAGACGTGGATATGTCAGAATACGCATGAGAGTAGAGTTAATGCAGTAGAAATGAGATCGTTGCGTCGGATATGCGGCGTCACTTTGACGGACCGCATACGTAATGACGAAATACGAAAAGGGTAGGTATGAAAGAAAGCATAGGGACAAAAATAAGGAAAGGCATGCTACGATGGTTCGGGCATGTTGAAAGGATGAATGCAGAGAGATTGACGAACCAGATATATAATGCGAAAGTCGTGGGTAAAAGAGGCCCTGGCAGACCTAGACTCACATATTACGACCATATTAATAAAACAATAGCTGAAGGTGCGTTGAAAAGCCATCGAAACAAAAGGGCATGTATGAAGAGGTTGATGAATGTCGAAGAAGCGAAAGAGGTATGTCGTAACCGTGACAAGTGGCGCTCAATTGTCTCTGCCTACCCCGCAAGGGATTTGGCGTGAAGATATGTATGTATGTATGTATGTAATTTATGTCTATATTATTTATTGTTTTCTTTGTTGAAAATACATTATTTTCGTCTTGTCAAGATTAATAATAAGATTATTTGAGTTTAACCAGTCTATTATCTTTACAATACTTCCATTTATTTCTTTTTCAAAAACGTTTTTGTTTATACCCGTAAACATGACTGTGCTGTCGTCGGCGATAAATCTGATATAATTAATTATAGATAGTATTACATATATTTAAATGTATATATATATATATATATATATTATTATTTGACTTTATATTATAATTATTTAGATTATAGTTGACACGGCGGTGGCGTTTTTTTTGCACTAACCATAATCCATAATGATAAAAAAAAGTACGTGTGAAATGAAATGAAATGCAATTATTTATTTGCATAGAACATGGTAATAGTAAATATTAATAGTAAGTTAGTTCTGCACATTCAGCCATTTCTGGCACACAAATTTTGTTAAACATTATTTACAAAGTTAAAACCTTATTATTATATTTATAATTTTAGTCACACTTATTACATACAGATTATTATTAAAACATATTGTGCAGGTAATTGTTATAATACACATAAAATAAAATATTATTTTTTTTTCCAGACAGGTCACACAGCGCCATCTAGTTTCCGTGGTAAGCTACGAGGCTTGTGTTACGGAAACTAGATGGTTGATAAACTACATATTATACTTTTTTTTTGTAAATATATACATATTATACATATAAACACCCAGACCGGGACAAATTATACAATGTACAACTTGCCCCCGGTGAGAATCTCACGACCTCCCGAGTTCACGGCAACGTTTGTTACCACTAGACCACGGAGGAGATTTGTAGTTGTAATATTGATTGACGTCCTGAAGGTTAAGACTGTCATAGAATACCTAGCAGCATTAAGTACGCCTTTGTACTGTATACAATAAAGATTTAAATAAATAAATAAAAAACACTTACGTGTGATTGGTGGAGGTAGCATCGGCGGTGGTGGTGGGGGAGGTAATAATCCTCTCTGATCAATATCGCAGGGGGGTAAGTCCTAAAAACAACACAAGTTAGGTTAAAAAATTAAAGTATGAAATACTAGCTGTTTGACCCGGGGTGTTGCCAGCAAAAAATCCTTCAGGCCTAAATAGGGGCATGTCACAACCCTGGATTTCAATGATGATAGCTGTAAGTTTTATTATCATGTGAATAATCTTTAAAAATGATATATTGTCCAAAAACGTTAAAGTCTGGTAAAAAAAGTAGCGCGAATTATAAATTTTCGTTGGCTACGTGTATTTGATTTTTTTGTTGCGATATGTTGGTACTCATATATTCTTTATTTTTTACGTACCGCCATACATTCCCACCGGAAATCGGCTAAGTCTAAGGTTACAAACACAAGTACAACACATTTGTCCTGCCTGGAGAGTGGTATAAGGCAAGGAACAGAACTGCAGGTTAAAGCATTATAAAAAAATAAAAAAAGTATCATCACGACCGTTTCCCTTTCGGGGTGGTCAGAAACCACGCTTACAAATAAGCGGATTCATGATAGTGATATTTCTCGAGTTTGGTACGCTGGAGACATCGACGAGCTTGCCACTTGTCATGATTGGCCTATAGTAAAGTTGGCTAAATGTGAATCCGCTTATTTATAAGCGTGGTTTCTGACCACCCCGAAAGGGAAACGGTCGTGATGATACTTTACTCTATAATAAATATTGTTCTGTCCCGACCAGGAATCGAAGTCTAAGTCCCAGTAGCTACTACCAACCAAATTGATCGATGACCAACCAAAAAACCCGCTTTTGTTGCAATAGACTTTATTATTTTTGTGATAAATATAATAAAACTTACCGGTGTGTATATAGCGTGATGCGGAACCGGGACCGGGATCGGTACCGGTTGTGAAGATCTCGGTACCGGCTCGGGAGATTCCGGTGTCTCGCTAAACACCTCCGCCTGAAAAAAAAAACATTCATTGACCTTGCGCGCCACTTACCATCAAGTGGACCCAAGGTCACATGTCATGCTAGATTAGAAAAAAAAAAAAAAAAAAAAAACTAGCAGTTTCGTGTTTTTGCGTAAAATATATGATTAAAGTACTTACAGTTATATTATTCCAGTTGGGTGATGGCCATTGATTCGATAGTTCAGGTCTGTAAGATTCGGGTTCTTCTGGAAATTTAATAATATTAATTAAATTATTATATCAACGATAACAAGTGTGTATATATATATATATATATATATATGTATGTGTTAGTATATTGATATTATAGTATATATAACAGTATAATATGAAAGTGTATGATTAAGCTGTTATTTTTTCTTTCTAACTTTTGAAAATGTCTACGGGCATTGGTCCGCCTTTGTACTTCGTGCAATAAAGTTTTAAATAAATAAATAAATAATATCATCAATACAGCCCCTAGAACACAGCGTCCTAGACATCCACTGCTGGAGATGAGCCTTCCAGAACATATATCTGGAGAAATTGGCCTACACTCGCCCCGGCGCTGGCCAGACAGCATGGCGAGTATATTTTTTTATGACAATTTAGTAACGATTTTACAAGTTGGTATTAGTGTAACCGGGACCGACGGCTTAATGTGCTCTTCGAGCCACGGGAACGGTGGTGTTGTAAATTTATGCCAAATGTACGTAAGAAAAGTATATTTCTCATTGGTACATGCTGGGTGGGTTTGAACCGACCTTTGTAGGATTTAAGGAACGCGTTCTTACAATACTTCTAACAAATGTTTTTTTTATAGAGCGAAATGTTTGTGGTCTGAGGCTCTGGCGTACTCTCGTGAGCTTGGGGAACTCCGATTATTGTGTTCGGACCAGGAATCGAACCAAAAAAAGGCATTATAAAAACTATATTCACGAGGACCTAAGAATGAACACAATATTACCGTAGTGTCTATTAAATGAATAATTTTAAATTGCATTGCATCATCTTTCATAGAATAAATATATAAAATATATTTTGCTATAAGTTTATTTACCTAGTATAATATCATATCTATTAATTATATCATATCTTATCATATCACATCATATATGTGTCATATCATATCTTACTTTATTATATATTATCATATCATTTCTTATCTTACCATAGGTTTGCATAATATGAAAATTGTTGGCAGGATGGATACTGCAGTGGATGACCCCCAGCTACATTAAATTCCATGCAACTTTCTCACATCATATTATTGACTGACCCCTGTAGTTCAGGTTCACCTAGTTTAGGGGTCTTAGTTCTTTATATTTTGTTTTACACATATAATTGTTGCTGTACTGTTATTTGCTAAATTAATATGTTTCATTCCTGTGTATTGTGTTTCATCATCATCATCATCATCAGCCTGTGTCTCTCCACTGCTGGATATAGGCCTCCCCCAAGGCTCGCCACTGCACGCGGTCTTTTGCAATCCTCATCCAACCCCCACCAGCGACCCTCCTCAGGTCATCCGTCCATCTGGCGGGGGGTCGTCCCACTCTGCGTCGTCCCGTACGTGGTCTCCACTCCAGAACCCGTTTGCCCCATCGGTCGTCGGTTCTGCAGCAGATGTGTCCGGCCCATTGCCACTTCAGCTTGCTAATTTTGAATGCTATGTCAGTAACTTTGGTTCTCTGACGAATTTCAACGTTTCGAATTCTATCCATCAGAGAAATACCAAGCATAGCTCTCTCCATAGCTCGCTGAGCGACCTTGAATTTGTGAACCAGACCCACTGTCAGTGTCCACGTCTCTGCTCCGTACGACATTACGGGGAGGACGCACTGGTTGAAGACTTTTGTCTTGATGAGAAGATATGTCGAAGTTTCCCGAATGCCGCCCATCCTAGCTGAATGCGTCTGTCGGCTTCTTTGCTGAAGTTAGCAGCGCCTAGCTGAATAGTCTGTCCAAGGTAGACGTATTCCTGCACAACTTCGAGAGTAGCATTTCCCACACAGATTGGCCTCTGCTTGACATGGTCATTGAACATAACCTTAGTCTTATCCAGGTTCATTCCGAGGCCAACCTGCTGAGAAGCCACGTTTAAGCCGTTTAAGATTGTGTTTATGTTGTTCAATAAAGGTTTTTTCATTTTTATTTCACTTCATTCACTATTTTATTTATTTATTTATTTAAACTTAATTGCACAAAGTACAAAGGCGGACCTAATGCCGCTAGACATTCTATGACGGTCAAACCTTCGGGACAACGAGAGCAGTAAGTACATAAGGTAGGTGCAATACTGAATAAACTTGAGTAGTTTAGTTGCAGATAACATATACATACTTATTAATAATTACATACTAATACATACATATAACCTACATAAATAAAATATTAACAATACAATATAATATATACACAATACTATACCTACTAATGATAAATCACAGTCTGATTAAGACTAAGCTAAAACAAAAGGAGGAACATGGAAAATTACGAACCTCGGTCTTGCATGTAGTGATCATACACTAGTTTTTTAAAAATACATCTATTCGGAGCTTGGCGAATTTTAACTGGCAGCTGATTCCAGAGGTTAGTAGCCACAACTGCGAACGATTTGGACACAAAGGTAGTATGGTGAGGGGGTATTGAGAGCGTATCATTAGAAGAAGATCGAAGAGTCCTCTCATGTGTGGCACCAAGATACGTAAAATAATCTTTCAAATAATTGGGTGTAGACGGCTCGTTAAGTATGGAATACAGCATGCACAGAACTCGGCGGTTCCTTCGGTAACGAATAGGCAACCATTTTAATTCGTTTCGAGAAGGTGTGATGTGGTCGTATTTCCTAAGACAAAAAATAAATCGAATACATGCGTTGTGCAGACGTTCCATTTTGTTTAATAATTCTTCCGATAGGTCTACACAACACACATCACCATAATCTAGCAACGGAAGTAGCAGAGACTGTACAAGGGTTATTTTAGCTTTTAATGGCAAAAAATTCTTTAATTTGTTGAGAGAGTGCAGTGAAGAGAAAATTTTACGGCTGGTTTTGGTGATTTGCGGTCTCCAGTTTAGATGAGAATCAAGATACAAACCCAGATTCTTTACCTCGCTGGAGAAGGCAATTGGTGCGCCGTCATACCGAACAAGGTCAACTTTGCTCATGTCGACTTTAGACAAAAGTCTGGAACTTCCAATGACAATTGACTGACACTTGCTCGGATTAACAACGACACCGTACCGTGATGCCCAGGTATATACATTATTAAGATCGGAATTTAGCCAAGCTATAGCACTATTAAGCGTGTTGATATCCGTCTGCACATAAAGCTGCAAGTCGTCAGCGTAGAGGTGGTAGTGACAGTGAAGAGATGATGTGATACCATTAATGAATAACGAGAAAAGTAAAGGAGAGAGAATACCACCTTGTGGAACGCCTGTACTCAAATTGTACCAGTCTGACATTGTCTCATTGATACGAACCTGCTGCCGACGACCACAAAGATATTGAGTGAACCAATTTAGAGATTTAGGCGATATTCCAAGACGAGACAATATAGCGATAAGCAAATCAGGATCAACTGTATTAAAGGCATTTGTAAAATCAATTAATACGAGAACTGTGACTTTAGTCTCGTCCATGCCGTTTCTGATGTCTTCAGTTACTTTAAGTAAAGCTGAAGTTGTGCTATGACCAGTGCGAAAGCCAGATTGTAGGGGATTTAAAAGCCTATTCTGATTAAGGAAAAGTGATAATTGTTTGTGAACAACAGACTCTAAAATCTTTGATAGAAATGGTAAAATTGAGATTGGACGATAGTGTGTAGGGAGCGTTGGAGAGGAAATTTTGGGTAATGGAAAAATAAAGGCTTTCCGCCATAAAGACGGAAACTGACTGGAATTTAGTGAAAAATTTATGATACGAGTTATAACTGGCAAAAGTAAATCAATAATCATGATGATCATAGCACGACCAATGGAATCACATCCTATTGCTTTAGAAGTAATGGAACTAATCGTCTTGAAGATCACATCGTCAGTCACCTCCGAGAAGGCAAACGGTTCAATATCAGGTATCGGCATATCCGCAATCTCTGCTAAGGTTTCGATCTTTGTAGCAACGTCCAAACTCAGGGCTGATGCAAAATGAGTATTGAGCTGGTTTGGCGTTACAGAACCCAAAGATGGTTGGGTCTGAGTATTGCCCAACCCCAGAGATTTGAGAAACTTCCATATGTTGGAAGACGATTTATTAGAAATACTTTCGTGAAAATAGCGGCGTTTGGCTGTTCTACACACCTGATTACATCGATTCCTTACTACTCTATATGCAGACCAGTTATCGTCAGTACGACGTCTTCTGTATTTGCGGTAAGCGCAATCACGAATTTTCATGGCGGAGCGGACGGTATCGTCTATCCAAGGGCATGGTGGTCTTTTTATTTTTGTAGCGCGTATAGGAGCATGATGGTCAAACACTTTCAGAACCTCACTGTTAAAAACCTCAACCACATCATCAATATTCCCCACTGTATCCAAACAGCTCCAATCAATTAAACCAATGTCTTTACGCAAGTTTTCCATGTGAATGCGAGATAGATGTCGCATAAAAACAATTGGTGGACGATATTTAGGTGGTCTAGTTTTGTATGATGCATAGATGAGATCGTGATGGGAGAAGGCAGGGGCCAAAAGCTGACCATGACAGACAACAATATCGGGACGAGAGGTAAACATTAAGTCAAGAAGTGTGTCAGAAGTCGCAAGATGGTGAGTGGGACCAGTAGGTAGGAGGGACAAATTTGTAGAAGAAATAATATTTAGTAGCTTGGAGGCACGTGACTTTGTTAACACATGATTATCTAAAAGACAAGTGTTAAAATCTTCCATTATTAAATTATGAGTGTATTCCGGCACGATCTCATCAAGTGCATTTTCGAGACTCGAAAAATAGTTTATGGACGGCGGACAATAAACAACTCCAACAAGTATGCTTGCACCAGAAAAGCTGACATCAATAAATAAATATTCGCAAGATGCGGCGTACAATGCAGGCGAGCAGCAAACTATTTTATAAGAGAGATCAGCACGGAGATAGATTGCCACTCCACCGCCACCACGCCCTGCGCGATCATTGCGAATAAGTACATATCCTGGGAGTGAGTAAGAGGTTGAAGCTAATGAAGGTTTGAGCCAGCTTTCAGAAATAAGAATAGCGTCAATGACGTTAGGAGAAGTAAAAGTAGAAAGAAGATCTGTGTAGTGTGCAGGCACACTTTGTGCATTGATATGGCACACGTTGAAGTTGTTTTTGTGCGCGGCAAACTCCTCTTCCAATAACACATCCAAACCAACAACCGCATCATGAAAATCACTAGACCTGCTCGCATTACTAGTCACGAAAGAATAAA
Source organism: Tinea semifulvella (assembly GCA_910589645.1). Lineage (NCBI taxonomy): Eukaryota > Metazoa > Arthropoda > Insecta > Lepidoptera > Tineidae > Tinea > Tinea semifulvella. The sequence continues at coordinate 8,381,109 of OU342604.1, forward strand.
AGGAATCATCACTTTCATTATCAGACATTATGTAGTAATAGTATAGTTATAATAATAATATAATAAACTTACTTAATATAATAATTTATAGTTAATATAATATTATAGGTAATAACCCAAAGGTTATTACAATACTCTGCACATCCTGCTGGCTTGAGAGTCTTACAATAAAAGTTGTATAATCTACGATAACATGAGACTAACCTAAACAAAACAATGGTTAAAACTTAAATAAAATAATTATAGACTTAATTTATAACTACGGAGAAATATTAATTACGGCAAACTATTTAAAACAAAAAAAAAAAAAAGATAAATATTCATTTTATTGATGGATGATCTGAACGAAGCAAAATAAAAAAAATAAAAAATCTATGCCATCCGAAATATGAAGCAAATTGTCCATAGACAATTTTGGTTTGACACTGACTGACACATAAATGGAATAGAAATAAATATGACAAGTCAAACTGTAGATTTAGAGGTTATAAATTATTGAATAAAAAAAATAATAGATATGTGTCTCGTGATGTGATAGAAAATAATTACGATTTGGGTTTAAAGAATGACACGATATACTTTTCACACAAGAACATTTACCGCAATCAACAATTATACGAGAATAAAAACTGCGGGTTGATCGCTGCGAAACGTGTTATTAAGTGAACGTTATTAATAAGTGTTTATTGTTCTTACTAATTTATACTGAAACCATAAAACTTTGTGAATTTTTAGCTACTTTTATTTTAGACTTAAGTGTCACAATGATCAACCCCAATCAACAATCTAACCAAAATCCAGACCGACATTCATAGCTGCTGGCCAAAAAACTGGAAAGTTTATTAACATCACAAGTTGTCACAGTTATGCCACAACCATGAATGTCAGCCCAGACCCATACCTGTGGTCCATGAAGCATGCTCGGCCTAGTGAGCATATTCTGAAATATTAACTTTATGATTATGTTAATTGATATTTATCAATTAATTATTGATTATGTTAGTCTATAATTCATTTAACATTCTACAACTCTCAACTTCACCATTATAAGGTAAATTTCAGAGTTATAAGCAACCAAGCACAAGCATACTTCACGAACTCTAGCCTAAATTATTAACAGCTAACAACTATCTCCTGTTAGCCCTCCTGGGACGGTCCCTCGTCAGGTTAGGTGCACCCTGCGGCACTGATGGAGCAGCAATATCCAGAGCAGCAGTCAAAGCAGCAAGCTCGATACGGTGGACCAGTTTGTGCCTCGTGCCATCGGCCAACTTGATTACAATAGTGCCGTCTTGAGTCCAACAGTTTTTCATACCAAAAGCTTTTCGTGCATCCATGAAGAGAGCTTGCCTGGTCCTAGTTAGAAACTCTGAAGAACTATAAGCACTCCCTCTGAATTTAGTTTTGTTGTTCCAAACATTTTGACGCATCCTGTAGTCCACAAAGCGCACCACAATTGATCGAGTCACGGAGTCATTTAATCTGCCAAGGCGATAGCATGCCCGGAAGGACTGTGAGTTGACATCAGACATGCCAAGCTTCTCCCGCAGCACAGCACTGACCACCTCAGCAATGTTTTCCCCTTGACTCTCCGGAAAACCTTTTAAAAGCAGACAGTCGGACCGGCCTCTGGTTTCCAGCCTGTCCACTGTGCTCTGCATCTCAGTCATTTGCTGCCTTAAAAGTGATAGCATTTCAACAGCAAATGACTTGAACTCTGTGAATTCCTTTGCAAGTACCTCCAGTTTAACATTAGGCCCAGGTTCCCTGGCTGCAGCAAGCTGACCTTCAAACTCTGCCATCCTCTTTGTAAGTTTATCTTCTATTAGTTGCTGAGCCTCATGAAACCTGTCGCTAGTTGCCATTGCAGATTAACCTCAAGCAACTGGTAGTATTTGTAAGTTGTTGATGAAAAGTTAATAACCAGCAGGTTGAAGTGCAGATATACTCCTTACATATATTCTGTGTTTAGTAAATAAATAATATGTGTTGATTAATACCTAAACAACACTATTTAAACACTTTTATTAATATTTTAAGTTATTGAGAAAATAAATACGTGTTATACTTCAGACACCTACCCGCAATAATAAAATACAAGATAACTATAAGAGAGTAAATAACCTCATACAGCCACGGGTATCAACTGAGACACGCATCACACCTGAACGTGCTCGCCTTAGACCTGAGGGTCCGGCAGCATCACACACCGCAGGCTCAAGCGAAAGAGTGTCCCTGGCCTTGGTGCCAGATTTAGCTGAGACTGAGGAAGGAGCCAATGGGTTCCCCTCCAATACTGACATCAATACAGATAGACATGTCAAACAAAAGAGTGGCCCATTGTACCTGTACAGATTGCCACAAATGCAGTAATCAAAGGAGAAAAAATAATAATAATAATAATAAAACTTTTTACCATTAGTAACAGTATCAATGGCTCCATAAAACGATGTGGGTCTGGGCATCGAACCCACGCTCTCCGGTGTCAGCAAATCTAATCCAGGTAATGTTTCTTGCGACTGCTGATTAATACTTGATACTAGAATATTAGTCATAATTTAATAATAATAAGAATGATATCAACAAAATCTACACATGCGTAAAAAAAACAGTTTTCGGCCAGACTAGATAGTAGACAAATTTCTAAGCATTCCATGGACTCACCGTGCGGTTTAAGGGTCCATCATGTGTGAGAAAAAGAGATGAGAAGAATGGTGTATTGGAATTGCTTTTTATACCTTAAACTGCCTCCGTGGCACGGTTAGGTCCGTGGATTTAGACTCAGAGCTACCGGGTTCGATTCCTGGTTGGGACACAAAATTATTTATTAATGTAAATAAATTACATTTTATTAATTTATTAAATTAAATTATTTGTGATATTTCTCAAGTTTGGTACGCTCTGGAGACATTGACGAGCTTGCCACTTGTCATGATTATGTAATTATATAGTAAAGTTGGCTAAATGTGAATCTGCTAATTTATAAGCGTGGTTTCTGACCACCACGTCACTGTATGATTCCGTTAATGCCGTTTTGGAAGCTTGTTCATAAATGTATTTACGGTCTGCTTTAGGTCCAAATCTCTTGCGAGGTAGGCAGAGACAATTAAATGCTACTTGTTAAGCTCTTCATACATGCCCATTTGTTTTGATGACTTTTTAATGTACCTTTAGCTATTGTTTAATTTATTTAATCGAACAGGTGAGTCTTGGTCTGCCAGGGTGTCTTTTACCTACAAACTTTTCATTATATATCTGGTTGTCAATCTCTCTTCGCTTATCCTTTCAACATGCCGGAACCATGCTTTTTTTATACCTCTAAATCTAACTACTGCAGGCAGCTATGCCTATTATAAACAATATAAATATATAATATATATATTATAAACAATAAGCCTACAAAGTTTTAACTACTTTAAAAACATGCCAAAAGAGCGGGAAACAAATACTGAAGCGAATTTATTTTGTCTCGATTTAGCTTTGGTTATTCAAAACTTAATTTTCTCTTTTTAATTGGATTTATCCAATTTATTTTATACACATTGCGTTCCAAAGTTTTTTTATACTAGCAAGCCATGTGACCTTGCGCCGACCTGATGGTAAGTGGTATATCTATAGTTTACGTCAAACGATGTTACGGGTTTAACGCTTTTGCATCCCTCTCGCTCGCACAATCAAATAGGTTATATTGGAACGCAATTTAGTATTTTGAATATTGTTTTTTTTTTTTTTTTCGAAATTTAATTTTCAAACAGTATAAATAATTAAAACTACTTAAAAGTGAAAATATAAACTAAACCTAACAAAAAATATACTATAAGTAAAAAATGTCCTCTAGAGACGACCCTTCAGTGATAGTCCCAGGAAGACTGGCAAGATTTCCCCTCTGTATAGCTAAGCTAATACGTTGGCAGAAATAATTGCCATCTTGCCTAAAATTTAATATTTTGAATATTGGAACGCAATTTAGTATTTTGAATATTGGAATGCAATTTAGTATTTACAACATATAAAATAAAATTAATATTAAGGATAGGGATATAAGTCCCGTCCGCGTGGAATGGTGGCAAGAACGCTGGCTGCATTTCCCCGCTGAATTGCAATACTAATTCACTGGGCGAAGAAAGAGCCAGCACTCTTGTCACCGGAGGAGACAACAAGACGCGGTGTTATGTCTTTTAAAAACTTTTTTGCACTTGGACTCCATGGGCCCAGAGTTTCTACAGCAAACGGCACAAATATGTAATCTTTTAATATACTTACATACTTGCGCCGCTTGCTGGACTCCGCATTTTCCGCCGCGGCTCCCCCTTTATGCGCTGTCCCCCTGAGATGCGACGCGGCAAGGGTGTCGACGCACGGTGTCCCACACTAGAGCACGTCCCCGTTCCCAGGGGACCAACGTCATACCATCGGGTCTCTTGCCATCATCTCGGATAACTCATGTATATCATTTAGTATTTTGAATATTGGAACGCAATTTAGTAATTTAAAAATTGGAACGCAATTTAATATTTTGGTTATTTGTCGTTGTTTTGAGTAATCAAAGCCTTAACTTACCGAAGAGAGTGTTAGATTTATCATTGTTTTTAGCTTTATACTCTTTCAGCACTTTATCAACGTCTACATTCTCTTTAAATATATTTTTTAAACTCTTTTTACCTAACAAACAAATCGTTATTTTAGTACATTAAAACATATATATATACCTAAATAAAGAATCGATATACAAGTAATATTGTAAATGTGAAATAAGCTGACTGTATGTATGACAATTTGAGCGAGCTTCACGGCTACATTACCAAACTTGTAATCAAATTTGACAGATGTTCCTTGGAACATCATCCATTCTTTGGAACCATCTCTTATTATAATAGATCATGGTTTCCATTATTAATGGTAGTTTTGTAGAAGGTATTAATGATCATATCTGTCCTAAGAAAGGTGAATATCGAACATTGTATAACGACCCAGCAACGGTCAAAGATGTGTTAAATGTAATGGAATAGATATTAAAATTAACTTACTATCATGGTTTCCAATATTATTGGTAAATTTGTTGAAGATATTAATGCCCATATCTGTCACAAGAAAAAAGAATAATCCAACATTGTACAACAACCCATCAACCGTCAAAGATGTATCATCATCACGACCGTTTCCCTTTCGGGGTGGTCAGAAATCATGCTTATAAATAAGCGGATTCACATAATAATCCAACATTGTATAACGGCCCAGCAACAGTCAAAGATGTGTTAAATGTAATGGAATAGATATTGAAATTAACTTACTATCATGGTTTCCAATATTATTAGTAAATTTGTTGAAGATATTAATGCCCATATCTGTCACAAGAAAAAAGAATAATCCAACATTGTACAACAACCCATCAAACCGTCAAAGATGTATCATCATCATCACAACCGTTTCCCTTTTGGGGTGGTCAGAAATCATGCTTATAAATAAGCGGATTCACATAATAATCCAACATTGTATAACGGCCCAGCAACAGTCAAAGATGTGTTAAATGTAATGGAATAGATATTGAAATTAACTTACTATCATGGTTTCCAATATTATTGGTAAATTTGTTGAAGATATTAATGCCCATATCTGTCACAAGAAAAAAGAATAATCCAACATTGTACAACAACCCATCAACCGTCAAAGATGTGTTAAATGTAATGGAATAGATATTGAAATTAACTTACTATCATGGTTTCCAATATTATTGGTAGATTTGTTGAAGATATTAATGCCCATATCTGTCACAAGAAAAAAGAATAATCCAACATTGTACAACAACCCATCAACCGTCAAAAATGTGTTAAATGTAATGGAATAGATATTGAAATTAACTTACTATCATGGTTTCCAATATTATTGCTAGATTTGTTGAAGATATTAATGCTCATATCTGTCCCAAGAAAAAAAGGTAATCCAACATTGTATAACAACCCAGCAACAATCAAATATTTATTTATTCATTCATATACGTTAAATATGTGTTAAATGTAATAGAATAGATATAAAAAAATAACTTACTATCATGGTTTCCAAGATTATTGCTAGATTCGTTGAAGATATTAATGCCCATATCTGTCCCAAGAAAGGAGGATAATCCAACATTGTATAACGACCCATCTGCTGTCAACGAAGTGTTAAATGTTTTGTCTATGTTGTATGAAACTGAAATAAATAAAATGTTATACAGCATTCATTGGTCCATGAGACAAAATGTAAACAAAAACTCAATGGTTTTCAAACTTTAGCAAACAAATAAAATATACAGGCACCGCTTGTCCAGGATTGCTAATTTTTTTTTTTAATGTTAAAATATTTATTTTCGGAAATACTAATATAATTAAAAACTACTTAAAGAGTAAAAATTTAACTTAAAACTAAACCTATTAAAAAATAAACTATAACTAAAAATGTCCTCGTTTCAGGGATAGTCCCAAGGAGGCTGAGAGGCTTAGAGAGGTGGTGTTGTAAATAAAGAGTTGAGTCTATTTCTCATTGGTACATGCCGGGGTTCAAACTTTTTTTTTAACCGGTTGTAACTTTTTTGCAACCGGTTCACCACCGCTCGAGAAAACCACCCAGATAATGAGAATAATTAAATATAAATACATACTAATTAAATACAATACAAGTAAATCTACATATCCTACATATTAAATAAATATATACATACCTACATAAATAATAATTACATATCTAAGTAAAAAGTTATGGCAAGTTATTCTGTTTATGGTGTAAAAAAAATTATGACTTGTAAAATATTTTGAGAGATGGAGCTTGTCTGATTACTAAAGGTAGTCTGTTCTACTGGCGAGCTGCAGATACTGAAAAGAAATCTGAATATTTGGTAGAAGAGTGGTATATCGAAGCATACAGTAGAGTTTACAATTACAAAAAATAACATACCATCACCATCATCATTGTCTGGTCCGGGTAAGTCAAAATCTTCATCTGGGCCCGGAGAGGGCACGTCTTCATCCCTTTGAGGGGGCGAGGGAACAGAACTAGCCAAAGTGGGCAATAACTCATCCAACTTCCTCTTTAACTGTCTCACTCTTTGCCCAAATGTTTTGTATGCCTGGAATTTAATTTATTATTTTTTTAAAACTGATAAAATATCCTATGTACTTTTGTTAACTGCCTTTGTGGTCTAGCCGTTAAGTCTGTGGATTTAGACTCGGAGGTACCAGGTTCGATTCCTGGTTGGGACACAATTATTTATTTGTGATATTTCTCGAGTTTGGTATGCTAGAGACATCGACAAGCTTGTCACTTGTCATAATGGGCCTATAGTAAAGTTAGCTAAATGGGAATATTTGCCATAGATTTACAAGAAATGATATTATATACCACAATAAACATTCAATTACAACAGATTATTATATATTCCTTCCTTTCGTAATAGAAACATCAGGTCCTTGGTGTATAGAATAAAAACTTATTATTGAGAAACTGGGAAAAATATTGGTAGAAGTTACTAGAGATGGTCTAAAAATAATTTAAAACAAAAATAATCTATAACTGTGCAACGTCGGAATGTAGCTTGTGCTTGGTAAAAAAAATTGTTGGTAACGATTTTAAAGACTATTATTAATTACTAACTAAAATAACTATTATTAAATTACTATTTGTTATTAATAAAGATTAAATAATAGATTAGGAACAGATTTAAGACTCAACTTATGCAATGGATGTTGGTTTGTATGGCAAATCTATGAAAAGCAATAAAATTTATTTTCTTCACCACCATTCCCATGCTTTAAACAGGACGTCAAGCCATTGATGCAGTTCCAATAATACCAACTAATAGATTCATTAAGAAATTGTCAAATAAAATTTAAACACCTTTTCTCAACTGGTCATTATGGCAAATGTAGGCCAAAATTTCCACAAATAAATTAATACTTCAACAGTCAAGATCTAGGACTCTGTATTTTAGGGAATGTGATGATGAACAATAAAAATCATAAAAAAAACCTTACCAAAGCAACAACTTTGACTTCTCCCCGTTGTGTGGAATAATATTGTGTAGCAGACTTAAGAAGCACTATTAATGCCTCCCTTGCTATGATTTCCTTCTGTAATGCCTGCGTATATTTTTCCACACAATTTATACCCTCACCTAACTCTCTTTCAACCTCATCTGTGTTTCTCTTATCTAAAAAAACATAACATAAATAAGACATAATTAAACAACCTATGCTTCATAGGTAAGTCTTGTTTCAAGCGGTGTTATTTTTATATACATATCACCATGGCAAGCTTACAATAGTAATGCTACTTGAAAGTAAAAATTGGCATTTGACATCATTGAAAATATGTAGCACATACTTTCAATGAGAACAACAAATAAGTGGTAGATGGTGGCTGATGGTGAAAATTTGCCCAGTTTGCAGGGCGGGGAAGTATCCACCATGTGTTTCGATAAACCCAGTCGATCCTGCATAGTGTTAGGGACTGATGTCAGTAATGTGTTTGATCCCAGATGCTAACGTTCATGGGCCTTTTGAATGGAATGGAATGGCGTCTATTATTATTACCTGCACAACTTTGCTACTTCCACGCTTAGTTTAACCCTAACGGGTATGGCCTGCTGACAACAGAATAGTGTATATTTTACCTTTAAGACTAGCACATAATGCATCTGCATCATTTAGCTCCAAATGGCTGTCATGTATGTATTTGAGGCACACATCTGTGTCTGTCTCCAAGGATGTGCATTGACGAATTTTATTCACTAGTTGCTGCGGCTAAAACATAAAGAAATGCTAGTGCTTAGGGCGAGTAGCTGGATTTTCACTTTATAAACATCTGGCATGTCCGTAAATAAAAGACGTTAGAATTGTTTACTGGCTTATTACCGACTGGCAGGCGCGCACTTGTGTAGCGTGCATCTTAGGGATAGATACAATCAGAGATAGTCCCAGGACTGGCAGAAATAATTGCCAGTCTTTTTGTCTCCAGATCTTTGGTGAAGAGAGTTTAATGTCCAAGATGGACTATACTTAGGCCGCATTCGTTTTAAGAAATGTTAGCATGAAAATACCACTTTTTTTAGCACAAGTCGTTCGTTTAATGAAAATTCTAACATTTTATGCTAATTTCGTATGTCAGTACCGTGTTGAAAGGAGGGTTATTGATGTTACTTTTTGACAGATGTCAAATGGTTTGTTTACCATTTTTATATACTTTATAGTTTTCTATTATATTTGTTAAAAAGGTATTTTAAACGATTTTATGTAATAAATTCAAAGACCATAATAATATCACGTGTATTGGATGCCATGGTATGATAAAACATGAACGAAAACACTTGTCAAAAAGTAGCCTCACCGCTCGTTTTATTTAAGAAAAGTTGTTATTTAAGTTTTTTAACAAGTTTAACATTGTTAAAAAAAGTAGTATTTCTTAACAAAAACGACATTTCATGCTGGTTAATGAAGTTGCTACGAAATGTTGGAAATGCTATAAAACGAACGCGGCTTTAAATTAAGATTCGCTTTTAAGTAGGTAATTACATATATAATAATAACACAAAATATAATAACAAAAACAGATATAATATAAAAGAGCATCAAATTTAAAAACTATACTATCCCTATAAGAAATGTTAATATGCAAACAGTGCATGTAACAATGAGAGATACACTCTTCTTACATGCATTTATGATAGATTGGTTAAGCCATTTTTGGTTCCACTAATATTAACTTGTGAAATTATTTGCCAAGGTTAAGTTCTCCAGAAATATGTTCTCCAATAGTGAAGTGATTAGAGGCTGTCATTAATGAATAAATAAGCATTTAAGTAATTACATGATCACCACTAAAAGCTTCTCATAAAAAAGGATCACTTGCAAACAAATTTTAACCGTAGGCCATGTACAAAAACAATGGGCCAAAACTTGACCTGTGAGCATTATAATTTACAAGGCCTGAGCAGAATAATATATACCTGAAAATCCAAGGAGTCATCATCAGCTGTCTTTTTAATACCTCCAACACTCAATAGGCCTGTGAGATCAGAAAGGAATTCCTCATCATAAACATCTCTTTGCTCCCAGATCTTAAATATACGAAGAATTTTTGTGCGTACTTTTTCATCCCTGTAACAAATGGTATGTTCAATTTAAATATTGTTTTTTTAAGATTTATTAAAATACAAACATTTCAACACCTAGACCTAACAGATAACTGTAGATTTACTGCCAGTCTCAAATTTTGAATGTTTAATTATTTTGTGATAGACTTAACACTCTCTGTGAATGAATGAATGAACTTTTTAGGCAATCCTTTGTGGAGTAGAAAAAATCTTAGCATTTCATGGATTTACTGTATGGGTGCTAGGTACATCATGCTTGGGAGAGATAGACTTGCAACCGACTATGGGTTCGGTTTACAATGGAGGCATTTCTTTTTTTACTCCGCAAACAAGATGCTCACTATCCATCATTATGCTCTTGTCCCTATCCAACTAAAAACTGTATGATTTTTCTAATGCAGATATATATAAAACTAATATAATAATATAATACATGTATAAAGTGCAATAAAGTTTTAAATAAATAAAACTTATTAAATTGTTATGGCTGTGGCTGAATGGATATGATAATTGGAGCAATAATACTAACCTTACTAATGGTGTGGCTTTTTGTAAATAACATCCCCAGCTTGCAACAAACTCGTAGCTTTTTCTCTTGCTATACTGTATCACGTCGTTGGCAAGGTAGAACAATGTCAAGCGCTGTTCTACCTTCACTCTTTTTAACACATTCAACCAACTCGAAACAATCTTCTTATGGTTACTACGTTTCTTTAAACACCAGGAAGACAGGGCCTGGATACTTTCCTGGGTATCCTTCAACTGTAACAACCTCTTCTCAAACGCTAAGGTATTAAATTCATCAGATTCTTCCATCATAGACGCCTCAAAACATCACCACATTTCATAACATCAACTTCATTTTAGGTTAAACATATAGTAGTAAAAAAGTTTATATAAACAATTCCACATATAAATAGTCTATATAATAAACAACAAATAAACACAATCTTGCGGTATATCGGCAAGTTATTACAGCTTTAAATAGAAATATTTTGGTACGTAAAGAATATCGCTTGATTAATTATTGCTATAATCAAACAACCACAAAAAGACATTATTAATTTGCTCATCTAATGAATATTAATATAACAGTATATTTAGTCTAACAAGCGTCTTCTACTCATTTTACGCAGACTTTTATGTTACGGCATAAAAATTTCCAGTGTTTGCAACTTTGCAATAGGGAAACAGAAAACAACCGCCATTTTCTCAATTAATTAGAGATGTTCTACCTTACTCAACATTGGGTTTTGTCAGGTTGTAGCTATTGCATTTTAAATACACTGCGTGTTATCATTAAACTAAAGCCAAGCTTACTATAAAATAATACGCAATGGACATTAATAATACAAATTCGACCATAATTAACGTTAAATTGAATGCAGAGCCGTAAAATTAAATATAATTGAATATTTCTAAGTCTCTCGCGCCATTTTGCGCGGCCATGTCAAGTGCAAGTTTTTGTTTTGTAAATTAGTTTACTGTGGTTATTATTGGTCAAGAGTGGTGTTGTTTTGTTTAATAATGTGCTACAATGTGAATAATTATGGAAAACGATAAATTGGACTTTAAATATGGGGCACAAGTTGCAGTTTATTTTTTGCGGTTTTCCCGCGCTGTCAACTCCCATATTTTACCCGACGTGTTTGAGCAGTGGATGGTTCCGCGAGTGACTCCAAGAAAAGCATCAACTTCTACAGCATCAGGAATTTGATGATGACCTCATTAATTCATGAAAAAGAAAGATATATTACGTCAGACTTGGCTGTATGGGCTAGACCCTTTGCCTTCCCTATCATCTCATTCATCATCCATCGGGAGAAGAGAACCAAAAAAAAAAAAAAAATTACGTAATTTTAGAAAATATTATTAAAATTATCTCTTTATTTACATTAGCTTAATTAGTTTTGGTCAAAATCATAGCTTTATTATAAAATGGGCACCGTGCATGCTAAGTCCAATAACAACAGCCTGGGAGAAATAGGCAGCATGTTTGACTTGGACCCTCCAGAACCCAAAATCCAAACGACTATACAGCTCAAGAAGATTAAGGCTCGTGTGGACCGTGTGCATGTTGATGGATTGGCCAGGACCAAAGATGACATCATTAAGCACACCGTTGATGATATGTTTTTAGCGACCGACTTCGAAGATGTCATTCTTAAGGCTCATAAGGTGAAGAGTAAGTTGGAAGCGCTGGGATGTTTTCGGGATGTTGGTGTTTTTGTGGATGTATCTCCAACCACGCGAGAGGGTTTAGAGGTAACATTTAACGTTCGCGAGCTGTCGCGTGTTGTTGGCGGTGTTAACACTACAGTTAGCGAGAACGAAGGCAATCTCGTACTTGGAGTGAAACTACCAAACGTATATGGCAGGGGCGAGAGATTGGCGACGGAGTACAGTATGGGATATCGCAGTTCATCCAACTTCTCCGTTACGGCTTCCAAACCATATGTCATGAAGCCACTTGCACCACTGTTGTCTGCTAGTTTGTTCCAACAACACCACGAACACCCTTGCTCTGGTTATAGACTACTTGATCGAGGAGTCTTGCTAGATGTTGGGTTTAATACTTCTCCAGTGACGAAGCACAACTTGCAGTGGAAGGGTCTGGTTCGGGAGACTTCTGTGCTTAATAAATCCACCAGCTTCGTCGTACGCGAGAATAGTGGACCTCAGTTGAAGTCTTGCGTTCGTCATATAGTGCAGGTTGACAACCGCGACGATGGAGCCTTCCCGAGTCGCGGCAGTCTCGTCAAGTTGTCGAGCGAAGTCGCGGGCCTCGGTGGAGGAGCCGCTTTACTAAGACTTGAAGCCCACGCACAAGCCAACAAGAAAATATTACCCACAGTTGTATTGCAAGTGTCTGGGTCTGCTGGAGTGATGCAAGAGGTTTGCGGAGCCGGACTGGCGGATAGGTTCTATCTTGGAGGAGCAACGAACCTTAGGGGATTCGCAGAGAGAGGTGTTGGACCACATTCTGACCAACTAGCTACAGGAGGAAGGGCTTACTATGCTGGAGCTGCCCATATCTTCGCGCCTCTTCCTTTCTTGGCGGGTGGGCTGGCTGATTTACTGAGAACTCACGCATTTGTCACGGCTGGAACTTTACTCGGGCCAGATGAATCGTTCAATGGATTTTCTTGGTGGGCGCGGTCTATGAGGGTGTCTGCCGGAATTGGGATCGCACTTAGACTGGGCGCTAACGCCAGACTGGAGCTCAGTTACTGTCGACCCCTTAGGGCCCTGCCCCAGGATCGGACTAATCCAGGAATAGTCATCGGTCTAGGAGCACACTGCCTTTAAAAATAAATCTTACCTCAAACTACATACCTCAACTAAATTTACTCGACAACAAATGTAGAACATGTTCAATTTAAAATTTATTTTAATAGACGCTGGAGACATCGACGAGCTTGCCACTTGTCATGATTGGCGTATAGTAAAGTTGGCTAAATGTGAATCCGCTTATTGATAAGCGTGGTTTCTGACCACCCCGAAAGGGAAAACGGTCGTGATGATACTTTTACTTTTTTTGAATATTTCTAAGGAAATAAGCGTAAAAGTTCATATATTTAAAAATTATAATAGGAGTTCTTAGAGCTTTTTTTCATGGACATATTAAGTACAAGTTTTTATTTTGTAAATTAGTTTACTTAGTTTTAGTCAAAACACCACTTTGTTTTGTTTTACAATGTGAATAATTAATTTTAGATTTTTATATTTTTTTTGTAGATTAGTTTATTTTCTTTTTTGTGTTTATTTAAAGTTAGGTTTTCTTTTTAATTATTTAATATTGTAATTATTTTATACAGTTTGTATATTACTTCGAATAAATAAAATATAGTATAATTAAGGAAATATGGAGTGAATGACAAACTGCTACAAGCTATACAGTCCCTGTACAAGGGCTGCAAAGCTTGTGTGCGGGTGGAGGGAGGTATGTCGCCTTGCTTTGAATCCCAAATGGGCGTCAAACAGGGTTGTGTGCTTTCTCCTAGATTATTCACTCTATATCTCGACAAATGCCTAAAAAGAGTGAGAGAGAGTGACTGTGGGATAAAGATGAGTGATCTAGTGGTGAACTGCCTGCTTTATGCAGATGATGCTGTTCTTATGGCATCGTCCGAACAACAACTGCAATCACTAGTCACAAGAATGAAGGAGGGATGTGCAGAAAAAGGACTCCGTTTGAATGCGAGAAAAACCAAGGTACTAGTGTTTGAAAGAAGAAGGATGACAACCGTGACGATAAAGATTGATGATGAAACTCTAGAACAAGTAAATGAAATTATATATCTGGGCAGTGTTTTCACTGCGGATGGGAAGTACGATAGGGACGTTGAAAGAAGAGTGAACGCGGGAAATAGTGTTAACGGTGCCCTGGGGTCACTGATCGGCAGTCGAAATGTCAGTGACAAAGCTCGGCTCGCCATACACAATGCCATGTTGGTACCAACACTGATGTATGGAAGCGAGACGTGGATACGTCAGAATACACATGAGAGTAGGGTTAATGCAGTAGAAATGCGGTCGTTGCGGCGGATATGTGGCGTCACTTTGGCGGACCGCATACGTAACGTCGAAATACGGAAAAGGGTTGGTATGAAGGAAAGCATAGGGACAAAAATAAGGAAAGGCATGCTACGATGGTTCGGGCATGTTGAAAGGATGAGCAATGAAAGATTGGCGAACCAGATATATAATGCGAAAGTTGTGGGTAAAAGAGGCCCTGGCAGACCGATAAAACACTGACTGAATGTGCATTAAAAAGTCTTCGTAACCAAAGGGCATGTATGAAGAGGTTAATGAATGTTGACGAAGCGAAAGAAGTATGTCGTGATCGTGTCAAATGGCGCTCAATTGTCTCTGCCTACCCGGCAAGGGATCTAGCGTGAAGATATGTATGTATGTATGTAATTAAGGAAAACAAGTAGCAGTTTAATAATTGCTGTTTTCTCGCGCTGTAAACTATATGTACCTACCGGACGTGATTGGACGATAATTCCGTGAGCGAGTGATTACAAGAAGAGTATCGGATTTTGGAGTATCTGGAATTTATTTTTTTCAATTCAATTCAATTCGTTTATTTTGCAAGTAGGCATAGGACAAAAAGATATGTATTCTGCACTTTTACACGTCATTTTTTACAATATTGATATAAAACGATATAATTTTATAGTACATATTGGTGAATCTGGAGCAGTACATGATAACCATCATTTGAAAAGAGAAACAATAAAATAAGAGAATTATAAATACAGAATATCGCTTAACATTATAGCTGCTGTAGATAGGCATTGTCACACTATAAGCTAAGACAGACGCAATTATAAGAATATAAATGTCAATGTCAGTTAAGATAAAGGTAACTTAAAATTATAGCTGCTGTATAAAGGCATTGTCATACTAAACTAGACTATAACTAAATACAAATTGTGTAATAAATAATAATAACCTCATTAACACATAAAAAAAGAATATATTATGACGGACAAGGCTGTATGAGCTAGATACCTTTGCCTTCCCTGTAATCTCATCATTCATGCATTAGGAGAATAGAAACAAAAAAAAAGATTTCGCTTTAAGACTGAAAGACTTGTATCCAATGCCAAAAATATAAACAACAACAAAATTTGGTCGCGCTCGGTGGACGTGATTTGTTAGGTGTTTTCTATAAAATTAAATAAACACAAGTAAGTGATATTTTATTAAACTTTTTATAATTCTAATAGGCACTGTCGTTTATCAAACTGTATCTACTTATTGCTTTATATTCTTTATTTAGGTACAATACATACTCGTACTCCTACTTCTAACACAGTATAAGGGCTGTTTCACATGCGATGGTGTTTTTTTTTACCTTAGCATATCGTACCTACCTGAGGGTAAGCGGTAGATCT
Source organism: Tinea semifulvella (assembly GCA_910589645.1). Taxonomy (NCBI): domain Eukaryota; kingdom Metazoa; phylum Arthropoda; class Insecta; order Lepidoptera; family Tineidae; genus Tinea; species Tinea semifulvella. Next base: position 8,397,138 of record OU342604.1, read on the forward strand.
ACCAGTACCTTGTGTTGCCTTTTCACACTTCGCTAAAAGGAGTTCAGGTTATAGAAATCTGGGGTACACAAGGCTCCCAGCATGACTGCATGACTGTATGAGTACCTATGTGGTGGTGCATATTTTTTTTTAACTTTAATTTCTTTAAAAAACTTTTAGTTTGTAGGTACCAAGTTTGTGTTTAGTTTAACGCAACGTATTATGAAAATACAAAATCCGTGTTGACTTGTACGCGTTTTTTTTTCCACTTTATTTCGCTTTGATAGTTGTTCGACTTGTCGTTGCTTTATGGTGTTCATACAAAAATCAGTAAAAAAGCAAGCTTTGCTTTATTTGCTTTCAAGTCGAACATAGCATATGTATTAGCAACAGCGATGCTACAGACGAAAATTGCACAACTTGACAAAAATAATTTCAGTAAAACTAAAATACTGTTCCACAGCGACTATTGTGCATTTCACGCCTGCCACATTAATATTGATTTATTGCAAGATACATTATGTCACATTCCAGTTATAAGCCGCTCTAACATCACATGCTAACATCATAAACCAGCGAAACCAAACGTTTTATTGAAACTGCGTTACTTTTATTAGCTTCGATAAATTTAACGATTTTGACATTGACAAGTTAAAGCAGAAAACAACGAAATTAGCCGTTTTGATTTGACATTTGTCCATCTGTTAAAAAGTAGACGACCTACCGTAGCACTGTTAAAAATGGTTTTTTTTTATGTACACAATTCCGTTTTATTTTTAATGCTTCACGTTAACCGCAAATGTCATTGTTTTCCGTAATGGTACAGTTTACGCTAAACATGTTAGAAATAAACCGTACGTGAAAAACTTAAGACTCCCGGTTGATTAGACCATATTAGGACCGACTTGAAGCAGGTGACAAAAAAAACTATAAAGAAATAGTTTTGTTTGCACCCTTGCCATCATCTCTTATTTTGTATTCTGTTTAGCTTGACAATACGCGAAAATGGTAGCTGTAAATAAAATCATGTTATCAACAGCCCAGTTGTAAAATCAACATCTAAAAAATGCCGTAGTTTGAACTTCGACATGTACCTATAAGAATTGTCATAGTTTTGTAAACCACCTTTTTTGTTTCGGCGCTAACGTTATATAATGGAATCTGTTAACTATATATATATATATATATATATATATATCACGCTATTAAAGATGATATTTCCACGGCAGGTCGAGCGCTTATAGAGTTATTATTATTATTAAATACTTTATTGCACTTTACTTAAAAGTATGTACAAAGGCGAACTTAAAGCCATTTCGGCTTTTTCTACCAGCTAACCTTTGGGAGAGTGAGATAGTATAAATATGTGGGGTGCAATTCTAACCAATAAACTACATAAATAGTATGTATACATAGACTACATAAATACTCATCAATATATAAGTATTATAGAAGATATACTTACATATATGAACATAATATATTATTAGGAAGTAGAAATTTGCGGAGTTAAAATATATTGTTCTGCTTGTTTAAAAAGAAAGTATAAAGTAGTTTTTTAAAGATGTGAAAGAGTTGAGAATAGAATAATATTTTGTAATCATGACGCAATCTCTGACGTAAATAACGAAATCCACTGATAACGTTTGCGACTAAGTAACAGAATAGGGCCGCTGGTTCCACTTAAATGTCAACTTGTAAAATCGTTATAAATAGGGTAGTTGTAAAAAAGATGTGTTTTTAGTATTATAATAATCTTTATTGTAACAGTACCCACCTAAAATCACACTGATTTCTGTTTTTATTTAGGAAATAAATTATATTTAAATAAAATTAATACATTATTTAGGATTTTAGAACGTTACCTTAAAAATATTATTCAGTTTAGGCTTTAAAATTATTTGTAGCATACGGAAGATTTTATAAAAAAAAAAACACAATTTGTTTTCGATGCAACTTTAGTTCCAACTAACGTGGGATCAAAAAAGAACGTAACTTAAGTTTAATCGACACAAAATTTGTAGAATTAGGCTGCAGGTCTACGTTAATAGTTTTGAGGCTGTCATGTAATGTTTTGGGTATTACTCCGGTCGTAGATACTAATATGTGTACAATTGTTACTTTTTCTAATTTGAGTTGGAATTTAAGCTCTATTGCAGGTCTCTGTATTTAGTATGTTTTTCTGTATGTGTACCTAGTTATTATGTTATGAGTGTTAGTGTTATTATTATGTTTTGGAAAAAAGGAAAAAAAAAGAAAGTATCATCACGACCGTTTTCCTTGCGGGGTGGTCAGAAACCACGCTTATAAATAAGCGAATTCACGTTTAGCTAACTTTACTATAGGCGAATCATGACAAGTGGCAAGCTCGTCGATGTCTCCAGCATACCAACCTCGAGAAATATCACAAATAAATTAAATATTAATTAAATGTATTTATTTAGATTAATATTTTTGTGTCCCGGGAAACGAACCCGGTACCTTCGAGTCTAAATCCACAAACTTTACCGCTAGACTACAGAGGCAGTTGTAAATAAGTCTACGATAGTGTTATTTTAGCCATTTATATGCCTATAATATTAAATGTACCTACATTTTTTTTATATTTTTTTACAATTATTATTTAATAATTAAAATATAGGAGATACTCATAACGAACCGTTCGGCATGGCTAGCATGGAACCAAAACAAAATGTCTTATTTTATACGTTAATCTTTAGTATGTATGCACCTTAATTTTTCGCGCTAGTGGATGACATCATGCCAATGATAAATTTATACCTATAATGCGATAAAAAACACATTGCATCATTCTGCGAAAATACCTTCGACATACATAAATGCACTATCTCTTTACCTATCGCATTTTACATTAAAAATACTCTGATTGTCCCACAAGTTATGTTCTACAAGCTATGTAGTTTTCTGTTCATCCCATCTTTATTCCGCAACCGTAACACATGCGCAGGCTAAAATATACAACCTCATGCATTTAGTCAAGTCGGCATCTGTCTGATGTCGTTCGTCAGTGCTTGGAATTGTACCTCGCGTACCACTACTATCAGATGGAACATACACAAGCCGCGGCATGCCGTTAGCTGTCTTAAAATAAAAAAAAAACGAATTCTTATAAGTATTATAATAAAAATATAAAATTAAAGATTATAATTTATGGAAGGCATCCATTTTTAGATGAGCATTATTAAGTTGCTCGCATTCATTTAATTTGGAGCATTTTTTTTTTTAATTTGAGTATTATATTTTTCCTTTTTTTTTGTAAGTTTATATAGTTGACCCCTTAACGGTGCAAATTAATATTTGACGTTTGTGTGCGTTGTAAACAGCGTAGGTACGCACGGGCTGATTTGATAGCTTATGTATAGTGTGAGCACAGATTGAGTGTGAGCGAGCACATACGAGTCTGTTCGCATTTTGAACTGACATCTCTACTGAGCGATTCCGTTCTTGCTTTAGACCCATTAGAGGTCATAATAATAATAATAATAAATTATTGATTGTATAAAACCAAAACAAGTGTAGGTACATAGGGGAGCTTAATTCCGTACATTTTCTACCAACCTAGGACCAAGAATAAGTCATGAATGATGAGATATATTTTTTATTTGGGCCGTGGAAACTTGGCAGATCCCTGGTGTGGGACGCGACATGTGTAGACACTAGACACATTAGCCCAATCACACATCCAGGCGACCTCGTCAAGCGCGGGAAGTGCGGCGGTTTCTGCTGACAACTTCAAGCTGCTGAAATACGCCAACCTCGGTACAGGTTACGAATTTTTGCCGTTTGGGGTCGAGACGATGGGCCTACGGGGACACTGGCCAAGGAGTTGTCCAAACGGCTAACGGAAAAGTCTGGAGACAGGCAAGCTCGCAATTATTTATGCAAACGTATTAGCATCACTATACAGAGGGGGAATGGAACAGTCTTTTTGGGACTATCCCTGAGGACATTTTTTACCTATAGTTTATTTTTTATTAGGTTTAATTTATATTTATTTTAATTTTTACTATAAAGTAGGTTTAATTATATAAAAATAAACGCTAAACCTATTAATGTCCTTACTATTTTTGTCTGATAATTTATTTGACCTGTGTGGTTGCAATTTCTAACTATTTCATGTTTTCGTTACAGAATGGCTCCAATATTGACAGCGAACAGTTTGGGCGGGAGGCAGAAGCAAATTAATGATGCCGTAAAGGCAGTAACATGCGACCCTAACAATAACCCAATATTGACTGGGACTCAATCAGACACTGATGTTTTGTATCAAATTGATGTAGCATCAAAGTTTCAAAACATTAAATTCCTACTGGAAATTCTTAAATCTGGCGACAGTCTTTATATATCAAGAACCCTGAAACAAACATGGATATTTAACCCAGAACATTCCAATGTCATTAATCCAGAATTCCTCCACACTCAAGTATTCCCTCACATGTCTGAAAAAATGAAAAACAAAATGTTAACTGCTATCTCAATTAACATCAAAGACACTGAGAGAATTGAAAAATTTTGCGACTATTGCTTCCAAAACAACAGACCTAATAGTGGATACAAATTCGTATTATACACTTCAGACTCATTCAAATTGGATACTATAAAAAGGTTCTCATTGCACGATTCAAATTCTTTAAAGAAAATTATTGGGAAATCTATGAAAATGGCCGAATACTGCTTTGAACATAATTTTTCTGAACCAATTTACCATGCCAAACTGTACTCGGTATCGCCTACTAAGTTCTTAGATTTGTTTGAAAAATACCAATGCTACTATAAGCGATATTATATTGAACGTGTTATATTTGGCGAACACGTAACTGAACATATTGTTAAAAATCATCCCAACAGAGTAGCAAACAAACCAAGATTGTACTTTCCATATCTTAGAAAAGATCTGGTATTTAAACATTTAATTTCTAAGATTAATGCGGTCGACATCGCTAATGACCTCCCGGAGAAAGTTGATGACTTCTGGGATGAACCATCTTCTGTGAAGCTTCTCGAATTATTTAACATAATTCCTGTATCTCCAACCCGGTTTCAGTTTATAAAGGAAATGTTTACTAGCAAGTACCCGGGTGAAGAATTTGAAACATCAAGAACTTTTTACTCTAATAAATTCTATGAACATACAAAAATGACCAAAATAGAGAAAGACAATTGGGCTATGGCTGAGATCAAAAAAGATAACGGGTTTTTTGGTAACAAAGATGATTATACATGGTACAAATTTGTTAATTTTGATTATGCTTTCGAGTCTATTAAGAAGATCATCCAAAAGACAACCGATAGTGATAGAAGATTAAACCTGAATTCTATATTAGTTGATGTCACGTCTACTCACGCGGAACTGGAAATACTTTTAAAATATTTCTATGAGAGACATATCAACGAAATGTCCCGAACCTCATTTTTTGAGAAAGTACTAAACAAGTATGATTTGTATTCGTTAAAAGGTAACTGTTGGGCAATTTTAAATAATTCATTCAATGCGATGGGAATTTATACTAAAGGCACAAGTTATGAAAAGTTCAAAGTTCAAATTTTGTTCTACTTTATTATACACAATATTGAACTTCCAAAACCTTTAATCACATTCTTTATAAACGAGCCTTTAAACTATTATACAAGAAATTACCTAGAATATGTTAAAAAAGCACGCAAAGATTTATCAATTAATGAAAAAGTTTTCACCTTTCTTATAGATAGTTACATAAATGAAATTAGGAAAATTGCGGAAAAGGAAGACAAAGAAGAAATAAAAGATACCATACGACCTCTGTTGAAAAATGCGGTTTTTGTATTAGGTATTTTTAAAATTAAAGCAGAAAACTATCCTATAATAATGAAACACGCTGCTTCTGATAAGGAGAATTTTGCAAGCCTGTTTGTAATAGAAGAAAAAATTGATGACCCTATACGTTTACTAAAGAAAGATGTCAATATGTTAAATGAAAAGATACCATTGATTATGAAATTATTTACTGACAACGAAAAGAGGGACAGTTTTAATAGAATTCTAAGGAAACTAAAAATTTACTATTCACAAGACGCCTCTGAGCCGTGGATTACATATTTTGCAAAAATACTGAGCGAGAGTAAACCACATCACATTATAAACTCTGCTATGTATGGAATATTCACTTTAGGATGTTCTGATTATAAATTAAAACTTATAGAAAAATACAGGCCTCAAAGCAACAAAATTGACTGCAGTATTTATGACAGCATAACACTTGTTTTGCAGGAATCGATATGCAAAACTTTTGCTTGTTCCCGGCCTCCCATACAGTTAAGCGAGGTTATATCATATATCAGAGGAGATTATTTAAAATTTTGTCTTCCAACTTTGGGTTCGTTTGCAGCGACACTCCCAACAACACAATGTGTGTTGTTTGTTAAATGTCTAATAAACAAACCTGTATCCATTCGCAAGCACGGTCTAAGACTTGCGTTTAAATGCTTAGATTTTGAATCATTGATCCAACTTGTCCAAAACACTTGGAAAGAAACAAAAAACGTTTCTTTAAGAAACGTATTGTTTGTTGATCTATATAAATATATCACTAATGTGCGTGATGAGGATAAAAAGAAAATAATCTCTGAAGTTTTACAAGATTTGATGAAGACGCTCAATGAAGATGACGATGAAAGTGTATTTGCTTGCTTGTCTGGTGATACAATACCAAGTGAAATGAGAGGGGATTACTTGGAAGCAGCATTTCATACCGTTGAAAGAATACCTTTTAAAGCGTTTAGAAGGAAATTAATCATTGTAGCTATAGAAAAAAATGTACACCTAATGAAGAAAGACTTACTTCATGACATTATAATTAAGATTGTGGATATTATTTTGAAGGACATTGCAGGTAGTTTAACAGAAGAAATATTTGACTACGAAATGAGGTTAATAGCTACATACGTTGTAAGAAAGGCAACTGGTACAATGGAGAATAAGCTCAACGTACTTCGGTGCATACTAACTAAATCCGTTGAAGATTGGAATAAGTCTAAAGATTACGACTACGCTACTCGTAGATTCACTGAAATGTTTGTTTGTGAAATAGTTTCTATAGTAGCGCATGGTTTTAACGATGAGAATAAATTGCTAGACACGGAGACTGAAATAACAGAATATGTTTTGGATAAGTTAGCAACTTTACCTGTTCCCCATGTGTATGTACTAATTTGGAATCTTAAATCTATTTTAGCTGCGAAAAATGTTATTGACACGCATAAAGAAAACGGTCTAGTAAGCGACAAGACTAGTAATGACGATGCAAGACAATTAATGATAGATGTCGGGGCAGCAGTTGGCGATGTAATTAAACAATTTGTTTTAGAAAAAACGTTTTACATGTCACTTTTGGATTCTATTTCTAAAGTCGTTGAAGATGTCTTTAGTTACGTGAATTTTTCATCCGGAAATTATGAATTGGAACAAGACGATTGTAAGATCTCCTATTGTATGGGTCTGTGCAATCATGGTCTTGATGAAAGCGTTCTTCTGGCTTTGAGAATAATGCCTGAACAATTTCTTAATGCTAAAGATTATTTGTCCATATTGAACCTTATAAAAAATGTGAAAAATGAAGAAGTTCAATGTGCTGCTTATCTTAAGTTGTGCTTAAATCACAAGTGCCAATATTAATCGCTCTTACCAATACATATATATACGATATATAACTGCCTCCGGGCAGGGTTCGATTGCTGGTCGGGACACAATAATATTTAATTTAATTGTGATATTCCCGGGTTTGGTACGCTAGAGACATCGACGATTGAACATCGATGGGACTATAGTAAAGTTGGCTAAATGTGAATCCGCTTCTTTATGTGATTCCTGATTACCCCGGAAGGGAAACGGTCGTGATAATACAATATATTAATATGTCTTTTGTTTCATGTTTAATTTAATTGATCATTTGCCTAAAGAGTTGTTCGCACTAGGTTAGTGTTTGAGCAGAGTTACGAGTTTAGTAACTCACTGAATATTCGTTTACTTAAATGGCCGCGTTCCCCTACGAAAGAGATTCCCCAAAACCAGGCCCCATTTTTTTTGCAGCGTGCGTCAACTAAATACTATTCAATAATCATAATTAATTTATGTGTTTTTTTAAAACTTAATATAAACATTTGTTTTACCCCAGCATTAAAATATAATTTAATTAAATAGTCAATTGGTATTTTTTTTATTTATTTTTTTTGGTTCTCTTCTCCCGATGGATGATTGAGGTGATAGGGAAGGCAAAGGGTCTAGCCCATACAGCCAAGTCTGACGTCCTTTTCTATGAGTTAATGAGGTCATCATCAAATTCCAGATGCTGCAGAATTTGATGCTTTTCTTGGAGTCACTCGCGGCATTATAGCCCAAACACGTCGGGTAAAGTAAGGGAGTCCACAGCGCGGGAAAACCGCAAAAAATAAACTGCAACTTGTGCCCCATATTTTAAGTCCAATTTATCGTTTTCCATAATTATTCACATTGTAGCACATTATTAAACAAAACAACACCACTTTTGACCAATAATTTTCACAGTCAATTAATTTACAAAACAAAAACTTGCACTTGACATGTTCACGCACAATGGCGCGAAGAACCCAATTGGAAATCAATTGTCTATCTTTCTCTTTCTCATTTGTGTATTTAAATTAATTAATAATATTGTCAGAAACATGGTAGGTACAGGGATGTAAATTGCTATATTTATTATATTACATGCTTCGCAATTTCTAGCATACAAATATTTATTTAGTCACATGACTTTGTCGAGCTTAGTGTCTAGGTATTCTTCTGTCGAATAAATACATTTATTAACCAGCATTTGTTTGACTCTTAATTTGAACAGTTTTAGTGGCAGCTACAAAACACTGACTGAAGGTGCATTTAAAAGCCTTCGTAACAAAAGGGCATGTATAAAAAGGTTGATGAATGTCGACGAAGCGAAAGAGGTATGTCGTAATCGTGTCAAGTGGCGTTCAATTGTCTCTGCCTACCCCGCAAGGGATCTGGCGTGAAGATATGTATGTTGCTAAGTATTGTGGTCTAGCGGTTAAGTCCGTGGATTAAGACTCGGAGGTACCGGGTTCGATTCCTGGTCGGGACACAAAAATAATTATTAATGTAAATAAATACATTTAAATAATATTTAATTTATTTGTGATATTTCTCGAGTTTGGTACGCTGGAGACATCGACAAGCTTGCCACTTGTCATGATTGGCCTATAGTAAATGGCTGATACTGCATCTGTGGTCTAGCGGTCCGTGGATTTAGACTCGGAGGTACCAGGTTCGATTTCTGGTCAGGACAAAAAAATAATATTAATGTTTGTTTACATTTAATTTGTGATATTTTTCGAGCTTGCCACTTGTCATGATTGGCCTATAGTAAAGTTGGCTAAATGTGAGTCCGCTTATTTATAAGTTTGGTTTCTGACCACCCCGAAAGGGAAAAAGTCGTGATGATACTTTACATAATATTGTACAATACATACATATCTTCACGCCAAATCCCTTACGGGGTAGGCAGAGACAATATTGTAAAGGCTGTAAATTTTTTCACGAATAAATAAAAGTAGGTTTCATCTCCCAACTAAATTGTTTAATTATATATTATAATGTATCTATAATAATAAAGAAAAAGATCTCTGTCTAAGCTTTTTATTAACCAATATTACATTTAGCAAAATCCCATGAAAAATATATTTATTTTCAGTGTTTAATCGAAACATGAATTTTAACGCGGTATTTCCAATTTTCTATCAATAAAAAAAAACTCAAAATTATTTATAACAAGGCCTTTTTTATTCATATAGGTTGAATTTATATCTAAATTATCGTTTTAAGCATAGATATAGAATACTAAGCGACGACGCGACTCTCCTACGAGGGGCGTTCAAAATATTCTCGGTATTGATACGTTACAACCTCTTTTATATATATATTTGTTACTGGCCGCTAAGATTCATCCATTGACATTAAAAAAAAGTAAAATTGGAACCGAGATGTTCTTTTGTTTTTCTGCAATTGCCGAACAAACATGAACACCATGAGCGAATTAACAATTTTAACGAAATTAGAGCACCGATCCGTCATAAAATTCTTGACAAAACAGGGTAAAAATCAAAAAACCATAAAAGAGGAAATGGATTGTGTTTACCGTGAGTCTGCTCCTTCTTTATCTACTATTCAAAAATGGTCAAGCGAATTTAAGCGTGGAAGGGAGAGTATTGAAGATGACCCTAGACCTGGCCGGCCTGTAGTGGCTACCTCACAAGAAAATATCGATAAAGTGGAAAAACTTATATTGGAAGACGGCCGAGTGAAGGTAAAATCTATAGCTCAAGTAACCAATCTCTCTATTGGTACCGTACATGACATTATACATGACCATCTTAATATGTCAAAAGTAAGTGCAAGATGGGTTCCGCGAATGCTGACGCTTCTTCAAAAGGATATGCGTGTGGCTTGCTGTTCAGATTTTATCGACCTGTGTGGTGAAAATCCCGATGAGGTGCTGCAAAAAATAGTTACTGGAGATGAAACCTGGGTTCATCATTATGACCCAGAGAGCAAACAGGAGTCCATGCAGTGGCACATTAAGGGTTCAGCTCATCCCAAGAAGTTCAAGGTAATCCCGTCAGCTGGCAAGGTCATGGCCACAATATTTTGGGATTGTGAAGGAGTTTTGCTTATCGATTATAAAGAAAAAGGTGTAAATATCACAGGGCAGTACTACGCTAACGTTATACGTCAATTAAGAGATGCGATCAAAGAAAAGAGGCGAGGAAAGTTAACCAAAGGTGTTCTGCTTCTGCATGACAACGCCCCTGTCCATACTGCTCATATTGCCAAGGCAGCTATTGTTGAATGTGGGTTTGAAACTGTTACTCATCCACCCTATAGTCCGGACTTAGCCCCAAGCGACTTCTTTTTGTTTCCCAATCTTAAAAAGGATCTGCGTGGAAATAAATTTTCTGACGATGAAGCGTTGAAGACGGCCGTGGAGGAGCATTTTTACACCAAAGATAAAAAATATTTTTATGAGGGATTAAAAAAAATAATTGATCGATCTTATAAGTGTATGAACATAGGGGGGGAGTATATTGAAAAATAAAAATATCAAACTTTTCGTACTTGTTTGTTTTTATCCACATACCGAGAATATTTTGAACGCCCCTCGTATGTCTATGGTTTTAAGTACATATGTATAAGAAAAAACTTATTACGCGTCATAGGCCGTCACATTTTTTTTTTGTTCTGTTCTCCCGATGGTTGATGAATGAGATGATAGGGAAGGCAAAGGGTCTAGCCCATACAGCCAAGTATTATGTCCACGCAAAATGGCGCGAAGAACTCCTGGGCCGTCAGTTTTTTGATGACGTACGGTTCTACTAATATCAACTTGTGGAATAAGTAGTTAAGAGATTGTCAAAAACAAACTCAAACCCACGTCAACCCGTTTGGCCATCATGGCGAATGTAGGCCAAATTCTCCCGAAATATGTTCTGGAAGGCTCAGTGAAGGTCAAGGGTCTGTAATAAGTCAAAATAAAAGACCAACAGATTTTGCAACTTATAATTTCCTAAAAAAACTTGCAACATTTTTCAATATTTCATATAAAAAATAATTAACACATCTGCTACATTAATTCGCCAACTATTGTAAACAAAGCAATATTACATCATTGTTAGTTATGCACCAGAATGGGCAAGGAAACGAAAAAAAACATCGCACACATCTTTCCCCTCGCTCTCAGACACGATTATAGTAACCTAAGGCCGCGTTCATTTTATAACATTTCCAACATTTCGTAGCAACTTCATAAACCAGCGTGAAATGTCGTTTTTGTTAAGAAATTCCACTTTTTATAACAATGCTAACATTTCTTTAAAAAAAACAAGCGGTGAGGCTACTTTTTGACAATGTATTAATCTTTGAATTTATTACATAAAATAGTTTAAAATACATTTTAAACAAATATAATAGATACTATAAAGTATACAACAATGTAAACAAACCATTTCTTTTCTTATTCGAAGGAAATAGGGTTCAATGATTTAAAAAAATAATAAAATCTTAATTTTACATTTAAAAAAATCATTTTTTTAAACAAAACAAATTATCATAGTTTGAAAAATTACCCGCCGTATCAATAATAGTAGTAAAATAAATAAACTAAAATATAAGAATAATAAATTATTGTCACTAAAATTGCTTTTTAGTATTATTTTTTTCAAATAAAAAAGATAATAAAACTAAGCTAAAAATACTTATCAAATTAAAACTATTCTACAAAATAAACTAATAGCTTACCACCAGGGAGGGTACCTAAAACGATCGCCGCATTTTCTAATCATTACAGCCCCCAGAACACAGCGTCCTAGACCTCCATTGTTGGAGATGGGCCTTCCAAATCATATAGAATTTGGCCTACACTGGCCACGCTGGATCTGATAGTATGGTAGTGGGACCGACGGCCTTACGTGCTCTCCGAGGCACGGGAATAGTGGTGTTGTAAATCTATGACAAATGTACGTAAGAAAGTGTATTTCTCATTGGTACATGCTGGGGGGATTTGAACCGACCTTTGTAGGAATTTAAGCGAGCGTTCTTCCAACAAAGCCACCACCGCGCATTTTCTCGTTGAATAATGAAAATATTTTGATTTAGGTAGTTATAATAATAATATTTCCAGACAGGTCACACAGCGCCATCTAGTTTCTGTGGTAAGCTACGAGGCTTGTGTTACGGAAACTAGATGGTTGATAAACTACATATTATACTTTTTTTTTTGTAAATATATACATATTATACATATAAACACCCAGACCGAGACAAATTATACAATGTACAACTTGCCCCCGGTGGGAATCGAACCCACAACCTCCCGAGTTAACAGATGGCGCTGTGTGACCTGTCTGGAAATATTTATTTATTATTATTATTTATTTTAATTCTACATTATAATACAAAAATATTTGATCTTTAATAAATTCCACGTAGTATTTTATGTGCTTTTTAGATTCGACGAGCAGCTTTTTTTGAGGTAGAGGAAATGTGGCAATCGGAAAAGGTATCCAGGTGGCATCCCAGACTAGACATCTTCCCTCACCCCATGGTATAAGAGACATACCATCCGGTCTTTTACCATCATTACGTGATAGACCTGATGGTTCAAGGACGGACGGGATTTTAACTTGTCTTTACAAAATCATTCAAAGATAATTGTCCTAGAATAAATACAAGCCAACGAGACTAGATAAATTTATAAATCTAAGAAACAACAGTGTAATTCATTAAGTTTTTTTCGTGTTCTCTTTTCCCGATAAATGACGTGATAGGGAAGGCAAAGGGTCTAGCCCATACAGCCAAGTCTGACGTAATATATCTTTATTTCTTATGAGTTAATGAGGTTATCATTAAATTACAGATGCTGCAGAATTTGATGTTTTTCTTGGAGTTACTCACGGCATTATAGCCCAAACACGTCGGGTATGATATGAGAGTTGACAGCGCGGGAAAACCGCAAAAAATAAACTGCAACTTGTGCGCCATATATAAAGTCCAATTTATCGTTTTCCATAATTATTCACATTGTAGCACATTATTAAACAAAACAACACCACTTTTGATCAACAATATCCACAGAAAAGTAATTTATTTTATAATATTATTTTTCACGGACGTTTTTTTTTGTATATTACTTTTCTGTGTATATATCTTATATAACGTCAGACTTGGCTGTATGGGCTAGACCCTTTGCCTTCCCTATCACATCATTCATTGTCCATTGGGAGAAGAGAACACACACAAACATACAGATGTATTAATAACCTTCTTTTTTGAAGTTGGTTAAAAATAAATAGCATAGTTTAATATTTAAAGTTTTTACATAATAATTGACATTAGAAAACAAACTACACACATAATTGTCTATGAATTTGGTCTAATCAAATGATTCATTCAAATTGCCAATTAATTGCATATTGCTAAAATTAAGGCTGAGTTGCATCAAATCGAAGTCTGTAAATGTAACGTTAAAAGTTAATAATGGCGTCAAATGTGTTAATTTTATTTTGAAGGTCAGCTGGTATAATCAGCACCATTTTTAATTTTAATCGTTATAATTACAGCTTCACTTTCGTGCAACTCAGTTTAAAAGGGTTTAACACTTGTGCTTCCCTCTCGCTCGCACAATCCAATATTTTTTAAATCTGAGACTACTTACGAGAAAATCGTTAAGTACAAAAAAATTTTTTTTTGGCAATAACGATTTTACTTAATTTTACTAAAACAATTATATGAATAATATTTATCGAAATGTCCATAATTTTGTTACTTAGAAAGCTGATTGACTACATTATTTAGCATAACACTTAGATTTAAACATTTTTGAAATTGTTTAAGTGTGCGAGCGAGACGAATGAAATACCTTCACGTGGAAGGTTAACAATCTCTTGTGCTATAACCCACAGTAACAGCGTGTAAAGTTTTCACCTAATACAGCCCAATTAACTGGAAGGGGAAGACCTAGGTTTGACGTCGTCGACCTGTATTAGCTGTTCTATAGGTATGAGGGACAACTCTCCACCTAACATCGGAGCCGGCAAACCCTGAAAATTTATTGACGATTAATTCTACAAAAATTATAAATAAATAAATCCATAAGATCACAGCCCCCCTAGACTTCCACTGTTGGACATGGGCCTTCCAGAACATATATCTGGAGAATTCGGCCTACACTAGCACGATGGCCAGACGGGGTAAGGTGCTCTCGACAATGATGTTATTATTATTATTTTATTATATACAGCATTACAAACAATTGTACAGAGAGAGTATTGGTTTTTAATATTGTTTGATATTAATATCTACACAACCAGCTTCAGTAATCCAAATGTTAAAAGAAGTAAATGTAACCCATGAGTTGTTTTAAAACCATAATAATAATAAAAAAACAACCTATTTGGTATATCTACTAGCACAACTACTAGATATATACCATTTTAATTATCTTTTTCTTCTAAAGTTAACATTTGCAAGACCTAGTTTCTTTAAGAGACAGGCGACAATGCAAAGAGATTAATGCAAGATATGTTACCAAGCTGGACAATCTGTCTGGTGTATGTGGAGTATGTGCTGATTTCTCTGCGGCTGCAGCAGCCTCTCTCGCTTTCCGAAGGCCGAGAGAGAATACCGCCACAGACCTGACGCGCTTCACTAGGGCTGCTTTAGCTCGGGATCTCGCTGAAATGAAAAAAAAAAAATCTAATAGCTAACCTTTGGCTTCTAAGGATAATAAATAAACAGTTATCGTTTATATAAATAGTTATTATAAAAAAAAAATGTCAAACAAAAATTTAAAATGGCGGAATAGGTATTTCCACTATAACATATTTTTTAATTTCTAACGGCTTTTATTTATTCTTTAAATTCTTGATTTATTAAAATTGAATCATTTTTTATATGTAAACTCTATTAAACATAAACAACATTTAAATACACATTTGGAGCTTTTTTGTATTGTTTCTTCGAGTCACACATACATATCACACACGATTCTCGTTTTACGTTGCATAATTTTAAAACATAAATTTAACTTTCAATTCGCGTAAACAATAAAATAAATAACAAATCGGAAAACAACCAAGACTCCATTTTTAATTTAAAAAAATACATTTTATTCGTTACCTACAAAAAAAAAAGAATGGCAACATTCCATATTTCCCAAAGCAGGAACAAGTGCAATGTATGTAATAGCCCCAGACCTAATGACTCCATCAAGTTCAAACTGGCACCGAAAACCTATCGAGTGCCCCCCTATCGCCCCTCCATGTCACGTGCTTTCAGTGTTGCCAGTCTCATCACTTAAAATTGTCACATCTCGTAAGTTAGTATAGTTTACCTTTGTCTTTGGGCTTGTCGTCTTCACTGGAGGTGCAGATCGGCTCTGCAGGAGTGCTGTGTAACTCTGGCTCGGACCCTCCCACTGTCACAGTACTTCCGGCTATCTCCTAGTGCCAACAAACAGTTTGTTTATGTACAGGGTTGGTTATATTATATATATTTATTTATATGTTATTTAGTTGAGTTTAAAGCCAATAAGACCCAAGAAGTCTCCATGGCATACTCTCAACGTACATAACAACAGCTTCAACATACTTGTGGTTGAAATACGCTCAGATCTCAACCACCGAAACTACATTTCCAGACAGGTCACACAGCGCCATCTAATTTCCGTGGTAAGCTACGAGGCTTGTGTTACGGAAACTAGATGGTTGATAAACTACATATTATACTTTTTTTTGTAAATATATACATATTATACATATAAAAACCCAGACCGAGACAAATTATACAATGTACAACTTGCCCCCGGTGGGAATCGAACCCACGACCTCCCGAGTTCACGGCAACGTTTGTTACCACTAGACCACGGAGGCGGTCAAGGTGAGAGTATCACCAAAACAGCGTCAAAAATAACTGGGGATACCAAGATAAAACGGTTTTTTTACACTCAGACTTTTAGAAAGAAGTAAGATCATGCGTGGAATACTGTTCTCACCTCTAGGATGGTTCCGCTAAGTACCTTACAGACGCTCTTAATGGGGTGGATTCAAGTGGGCGCGATGACACATATCATGGTCAGTATATAAAAATGTCCTCTAGAGGCGACCCAAGAAGACTGGCAACATTTCCCCTCTGTCACGGCTAATAATAATAATAATAATAATAAAGCCATTTTTTCCTTTTATTAATTCATAATAATATACAGTTTTTACATAGTCAAGAACAATTTCAATTAATAAATTCAAATATAAGCTTAAAATAATAATAATACTAATTTAACATACTGTGTAACTAAGACTATGTTCTTTATATCTAAGTTATAAATTTAATGTTTATTTATTTTAAAATTATTAATAACAATGGAAAAATTTATTTAAATAATAATGTCAAATAATATTTAGTTTTTTTTTTCAAATTTAATTAAGGACCCCTCGTCGGGTGAAGCTCTCCTCCTTTTTTATCCATTTCTTCCTATCCTCTTTTAGTATTTCTAGTTTTTCCAGCTTCTTTTACTATCTCGTCCTACCATCTTTCCTTACGGCTAATACGTTGGCAAAAAGAATTGTCAGCCTTCCTGTCTCCAGATTTTCCAGTCGTTTGGACAACTCCTTGGTCAAAATATTATAATCAAGCGATTGCGTTGGATTTATTAAAAATAAACATTATATATAATTTGATTAATCATGTTATGCGGACAAAAGTGATATTTGCCAAGCCCCACTATCCCCCACGTGAGATTTGGTTCGAGCCCCTACCCCGTCTAAACGCCTCTTTATAGAACGCCCCTTGCCTTCACTGCCTTAGTGGTTAAGTCGTGTAACTCGTTTGTCACAAAAACGTGGTTTCTAACCACCCTGTAAGGGATACGGTCGTTATGATACTTTATTTTTTACTTTTACCCCTTACCTTGTGTGTAGGGTTGGCGAGTGGACGATGTTGTGTAGGTTGCGGAATACAATGGGCCGACCTGTGTAGAGGTTCATCCCTTAGTCCACGAACTCCGAGCAGGGATAGTGGTGCTTCCTGGAAACAGTTAATATAGTTAAATCTTATATTTGAATAGGTGTTTACGCGATTTACCTAAGGTAAATCTCCCGATGTTTCGGTCGATGTAAACCTACCCACATGTCACTAAGTTTTTAGAAATCGCGACACACAACACTCATAAAATCCTCGGCTATATCAGACGATTTATCTCGGCGTCGAAACCGAACAATGCTTAAAATTTGCTCTTTTTGCAATTACACATAGTATATTTACAGAATGATTTCGCATGGTCGACTCTAGACTAATATGTAATTCTATTGATAGAAACAAACAACTTTTCCTAAGAAATAGATATATGGTGTCGGAAATGACATAATTTAACTGTTAAATTATAAAATAGCTAATTTGTATGGAGAAACCATAATTTTTTTAAAATATTGGACTTTGCAAGCAAAGAAATAGTATGTCGATATCTTTTTTTTATTACCTTATGACGTAAAGCTTTAGTAGGACTGACGTCAGGAAGGAGTTGTAGCGACCCGGTCGAAACTGTGGGCTCATTTATTGAAGCTGTTTTAGGCCTGAAATTGTTCATTTAAATCAATTAATATTGGCAAATAAGCAGGATCATTAAGATTAATGCTGAGTTGAAGCAAAATAAAGTCTCTGTTATAGGGTAGTTGTACAAAATATGTACATTATGTATAACATTTATATATAGACATTTTATTAAATTCGAAGTAAATAAATTTACATTAAATATAAATTAAAAGCTACATAAATAATATAATTAAAAATAAACTAAACTATAAATAAGAAATGTCCGGAGACTGGCAACATTTCCCCTCCGTATAGCAGAAATAATTGCCAGCCTTCCTGTCTCCAGACCTTTCTGTCAGCCGCTTTGACAAATCCTTGGCCAAGCGCCTCGCTGACGGTCCTCATGGGCCCATATATGTATAACCATTAATAATTTAATAAAATAAATACATTATTTTAGAGATATTAGAACTTTACCTTAAAACATTAGTCAGCGTGAGTGACGTCACTTAATAGTAAATATTCCCCTTGTTCCGAGACACGATAATAGTATTCTAAGCACGCTTAAAGCCGTTCAGAGACGTGCATACACTGTATTGCCAACGTTTAGTGACGTCACACTTCATTACTTGCGTTCTGACTGCTCACGTTATCGAGTTAGATTACTCTCGAGCGCTCTCAGTTGTTTGTCATTAATGTCATTAGGTCGCGCGCCACTTTTAAGCAGAAAGAAATAAAAAATGTCTGTAACATGGTAGGTTATTTTAAGACCATAATTATAAAAATATTAATTACATATACGAGTACATCGGATGGTTATATTTATAGTTTTTTTTAGTAGTTTATTTTATTTATTACTAGCTGACCCGGCAAACTTCGTACCGCCTGACATTCAATGAATGTACCCTCGGTCGGTATGCCCCACAAATCAGCGCTGATGCGCGCCACCTATCGGACAACAGTAGTACTAAGTCAGAAACCTTCGCCGATGTTCACACAACATATTCCCTAAGTTTTATCCCGATCATTCAAATAGTTTTGAAATGCATAGGAAACATACATACATACATTATTTTTTATATATATAGATTTAGTGTTTAAATAATAAAATAATTACATATAGCATAAGCTGAAAAAGTCGAGAGATTAGTTTGCTAGTATTTGTACTTAAAGATGTGACATCAGCAATTTAACATCTTTACATTTAAAAAAAAAAATCTGATTTATAAATGTAATTTAGTCCGTTCCGAATTGATATCATGCTCTGAGCATTCAAATCGTGATATTTCATTTGAAACTAAGTATCAAATTAATTTTAAGCTTTCTGAGCATGATTCGGAACGAGGGGATTGTAAACTGCCACACAAGTAAATCTGCTTAATTAGGTTGCTTTTTCCGAGTATTTTAGTACAAAGTAAAAGAAAATTAAATAAATTGGAACCTACTATTATAAAAGCAATGAGTTATGTTAGTGTCGTAACTTAGTTGTTTATTTACTATTACGTGACGTCATTCGGCAGCCATTTGCAACTGCAGCGTTTCCGAGCGAAAACTTAGACACGATATTAAAAAGTTAATATATAAAAAATCTAATTTTCCACTAACAATTTGAAACACATTAAAAAAAAGTCAAGTAGCCTAGTGTAACTATGACAGTTAAAAATATCAGGACAATCGAAGCCATTTTTAACTTTAACCGTTACAATTACAGAGACTTCGTTTTGGTACAGCTTAGTTTGATGTTTTAATTTATTATGAAAATGTGAAGGAATATAAAAAAGTAAGTTATTATGTAACGCGCGGTGGTGGCTCGGTTGTAAGAATACGTACCTTAAATCCTACAAAGGTCGGTTCAAACCCACCCGGCATTATACCAATGAGAAATACACTTTTCTTACGTACATTTTTCATAGATTTACAACACCACCGTTGCCGTGCCTCGGAGAGCACGTTAAGCCGTCGGTCCCGGTTCCACTAATGCCAACTTGTGGAATCGTTAACAGAATGTCATGAAAAATTGACATCATATCCTCGCCAAGCCGTCTGGCCAGCGTGGCGAGTGTAGGCCAAATTCTCCAGTTCTGGAAGGCCCATCTCCAGCAGTGGAGGTCTAGGACGCTGTGTTCTAGGGGCTGTAATGAAGTTATTATGTTATTTCGTGTATCAAAAAAAGTGTTAGTTAAATTTAATAAAAAACTTACATAGTATTAAGAGTATAAAAAGTATAAAAGTATCATCACGACCGTTTCCCTTTCGGGGTGGTCAGAAACCACGCTTATAAAGAATCATGACAAGTGGCAAGCTCGTCGATTAAGAGTATATTACAGAAAAATGTTAAAATACCCTTTATTATTTTACATTTTACGGAATGATTTTGTATGCCCTTACTCTAGACTAATATGTTATGCTATTAATAGAAACAAACAATTTTACCTAAGAAACCATATATTAAATGAAAAATTTTTGTTAGAGAAATGGGCCCAATAAAATGTTCTCGTGCCATAATCATTTCTTTTTTATTTCACAGTAATTAATTTTATTTATTTTACCCTAGCATAACGACAATTGACAAAAACTTTTTTACGTTAATAATTATATAGTTTCGATCCCGCCAATTTGAAATCCAGTGTTTTATCTATAATAAAGTACCTGACCATAATAAAGTACCTAATCGTATTAAATAGTGCTTTGTAACTATTTCATACTTAATTTTAACCAATTGACTATTTTATTAAATTATATTTTAATGCTTTAAAAAAACACAATTAATTATTATGATTATTAAATTGTATTTAGTTGAGGCACGCTGCAAAAAAGTTGGGGCCTGGTTTTGGGCAATGTCTCTTAGCCAATTAGTAAGAAGCCAAAAATTTCTGACATTTCCGATATATGGTGTCTTAGGTAAAGTTGTTTGTATCTATCAATAGAATAACTTATTAGTCTAGCTCTTTGTGGTCTAGCTAGAGTAAGGGCATACAAAGTCACCCCGTATACCATGGCCAATGTGGAGAGAAAGCCAAATTATAACAATATTGACACAATTAATCTTAAGAAAAAGGTGGAGATGGAAGATAAAATACTATAATCCCAAAAAATATTGCACAAAAATAGTTAAATGTTGTTGTGTAATAAAAAACAGTGCAAAAGTGCAGAAGAGAAAATTAGAATGGAAAATAAAATAAACAAAAATAAAATACCTCGTCTCATCCAGTTTCTTCGCCACAATAACTCACTAGGTTGGAAATAAAAATGATAAAAATAAAATAAACTAAAAAATAAATTTAAAATATTTATTTAATAATAATAATATAAAAATACAATATTATAGACGTTCGTTTTTTATAATAAATTATTTCTCATTTTGAGAATTATATAATATTGAATCTTTTTAGGGCTATTTTGGATTCAAATAAATATATATATATATATATACAGTGTAAACTCTATATAGCGACACTGAAGGGACTGTGCATTTTATGGCGTTATAGAGAGTTGTCGTTAAATGGAGATGGAATTATTGTATAGAAGACAAACTAAACCAACCAAAGCCAATTGATTTCGACGCTTTATGGAGTTTGTCGTTAAATCGAGTGACGTTACATGGAGTTTACACTGTATATATACATATATATGTATATACTCAGTTTTTTCTTACTTGAAATATTCGATCGTGCAATCACACAATAATACTTGCCAAAAATCCTTATAAACATTTAACAACTTTTTTCTTGTATTAGCATGTAAGCTATTTAATTATGCGAATTATTATATTAAGGAACGATTTTTCTTGGAATCAAAAAATTAATTATAGTGGTTTTAGCCATAAGATTTTCAGAACTGATACAGTGTCTTATTAGAACGGAAATAGAGAGAGTATATCATTTTGACCGTATTTCTTGGGAGTGTGATCAAAAACCTTATTATCCCTTTCAGCACGGACAATACAAAGCGTGCGTAATAACAAAAAAAAAACTATTCAGCTATTTAGTAATTATATTTTATAATATACTGGTGGTCGGGAACCAAAAAAATATTCTCTTCTCGAGTTTGGTACGTTCATCAACCAGCTAGCCAACTGTCATGATTGGCTTAGTAAAGTTGGCTAAATGTTTAAAAGCGTGGTTTCTGACCACCCCGGAAAGGAAACGGTTGTGATGATACTTTACTTTTTTATATTTTATAACATTGTAGTTAAGAAAAAAACATGCATAAATGGATTTTATTTCAATTATATTACCGGGGGGGTTTGTGGAATTCGTTAGGAGAGGAATTTTACACTATTTTTATGAGATATTTTAGACCGTCGTCGTCGTGCTGAAAGGGTTATACAAAAAGCATTCACATTTAGCCAACTTTACTCCTGGCCCATCATGACTAGTGAAAGTTCGTTGATGTCTCGACGCATACCAGAGAGAACATACATATCTTCACGCCAAATCTCTTGCGGAGTAGGCAGAGACAATTGAGCGCCACTTGTCACGATCACGACAACCTCTTTCGCTTCTTCAACATTCATCAACCTCTTCATACATGCCCTTATGTTTCGATGGCTTTTCAACGCACCTTCAGCTATTGTTTTATTATGTCGTAATATGTGAGTCTAGGTCTGCCAGGGCCACTTTTACCCACAACTTTCGCATAATATATCTGGTCCGTCAATTTCTCTTCATTCATCCTTTCAACATGCCCGAACCATCGAAGCTTGCCTTTCCTTATTTTTGTCCCTATCCTTTCTTTTATACCTACCCTTTTGCGTATTTCGTCATTACTTATGCGGTCCGTCAAAGTGACGCCGCATATCCGACGCAACGATCTCATTTCTACTGCATTAACTCTAGTCTCATGCCTATTCTGACATATCCACGTCTCGTTTCCATACATAAGTGCCAGAGAGAAATATTACAAATAATTGTGCCCCGGCTTGAAATTGTGCCCGGTACCTACGAGTCGAAATCTATAATTTAAAACCCTAGACCACGGAGACAGTACATAAAAATACACCGGGAATGTGTCTAAATCATAATACGTTCAATTGCCTGTAACTCTCCACTGCTAGCTGTAGGCCTCCTCCAAAAGCGGCAAGCTAGGCGTTCTTTTGCAACTCTCATACAACCTCTAGCGACCTTCTTCAGGTCATCTCTCCATCTGGCGAAGGGTGGTAGGCGGACTGATGGTGGTAACTTACCCAGTCTGCCGGGGTGGAGAAGTATCCACCATTCTTGCCGATAAATCCAGTAAAGTGTTTCCACTCCCGTCCCAGTCAAGCCGGCATAGTGTTAAGAGACTATACGACATAGTGTCAGTCATGAGTGTCTGATTCCATACATACATATCTTCACGCCAGATCCCTTGCGGGGTAGGCAGAGACAATTGAGCGCCATTTAACACGATCACGACATACCTCTTTCGCTTCGTCGACATTCATTAACCTCTTCATACATGCCCTTTGGTTACGAAGACTTTTTAATGCACCTTCAGTCAGTGTTTTATTTATTTGATCGTGATATGTGAGTCTCGGTCTGCCAGGGCCTCTTTTACCCACAACTTTCGCATTATATATCTGGTTCGTCAATCTTTCATCGCTCATCCTTTCAACATGCCCGAACCATCGTAGCATGCTTTTCCTTATTTTTGTCCCTATGCTTTCCTTCATACCAACCCTTTTCCGTATTTCGACGTTACGTATGCGGTCCGCCAAAGTGACGCCACATATCCGCCGCAACGACCGCATTTCTACTGCATTAACCCTACTCTCATGCGTAGTCTGACATATCCACGTTTCGCTTCCATACATCAGTGTTGGTACCAACATGGCATTGTGTATGGCGAGCCGAGCTTTGTCACTGACATTTCGACTGCCGATCAGTGACCCCAGGGCACCGTTAACACTATTTCCCGCGTTCACTCTTCTTTCAACGTCCCTATCGTACTTCCCATCCGCAGTGAAAACACTGCCCAGATATATAATTTCATTTACTTGTTCTAGAGTTTCATCATCAATCTTTATCGTCACGGTTGTCATCCTTCTTCTTTCAAACACTAGTACCTTGGTTTTTCTCGCATTCAAACGGAGTCCTTTTTCTGCACATCCCTCCTTCATTCTTGTGACTAGTGATTGCAGTTGTTGTTCGGACGATGCCATAAGAACAGCATCATCTGCATAAAGCAGGCAGTTCACCACTAGATCACTCATCTTTATCCCACAGTCACTCTCTCTCACTCTTTTTAGGCATTTGTCGAGATATAGAGTAAATAATCTAGGAGAAAGCACACAACCCTGTTTGACGCCCATTTGGGATTCAAAGCAAGGCGACATACCCCCCTCCACCCGCACACAAGCTTTGCAGCCCTTGTACAGGGACTGTATAGCCTGTAGCAGTTTGTCATTCACTCCATACTCCGGCAATATGTCCCAAAGCTTCTTTCTTACAACTCTATCAAAAGCCTTTTCCAAATCCACAAAAGCACAGAAAACCTTCTGGTTTAAGGCCAAAAACTTCTCTGTGATATTGCGGAGCGAAAAGACTTGGTCAGTGCATCCTCTTCCAGGTCTAAAGCCTCCTTGTGCCTCCCATAAAAGACCTTCAGTCTTCTCTTGCAAGCGTTTCGTGAGAATCTTGCCATACATCTTGCTCGCCAAACTGATCAAACTAATCGCTCGGTAGTTGGCACAGTCCAATCTAGATCCCTTACCTTTGTATAAAGGAACGATGACTGATTGCCGCCAGTCCTCTGGTACTCTTCCCTCCTGCCAGCAAAGGTTGCACAGTAGGTGGAAAGCGTTCCAGACCGGTATACCTCCGTATTTGATCATTTCAGCGAGCACTCGATCTTTTCCCGCTGCTTTGCCACATTTCAGGCTTCTAATTGCCGATTGCAATTCTTGCACACTTATTTCCTCCTTAAAAGTGGACGTTATAGTTGTGGATAGCTCTGGAGGTAAAGTACCGGTCGTAACGTCGTTAGGAGTACTACTAGCATACATCTCGCTAAAATATGCTAACATTCATGGACCTCGCGCGCCGCTTACCATCATTAGGCGCGCAAGGTCACATGTCGTATAGTATAATATATATATATTCATCCCACTCTAAGTCGCGTCGTCGTCCCGTCCGTGGTCTCCACTCTAGAAACAGTTTTCCAGTTCTGCGGCAGATGTGTCCGGCCTAATCGATTTTTTTTCAACATGTTAAATCAAAAGCTATGTCAGTTACTCTGATTCCCTGATCAACGTTTCGGATTCTGTCCATCAGAGGAGAAATATCAAGCATAGCTCTCTCCATAGCTCGCTGAGCGACCTTGAATTTATGGACCTATTATTAACACACTCTACCATCAGACACCACAAATATCAGCCTATGGTTACCGTGACGTCATGTTTGTTTACACAATATTCCAAGTAAAAGAAAACAGAGTGTATACTACACATTAATTGGCGAATCTTAAAAACATTCATATGTTTTCCTATGTAAGCGATAAAGATAAGAAATAAATTAGTATAAAAAACTAATAGCCTTAAAAAACATGCGGACGGAAGGTTTTAAACACAAAATTTTATAAACTCATGCGTTCGGATTAAATTACATTAAAACATAGTTACATTAGTTTTTTTTTTATTCCTTAAGTACTTTTCTATAAATAACTTAAGCTTTAATACCATCGGTCGAGAATCAACTAGATTATAGGTGATGGCTAAAATCCAAATCAAAAATAAAAATATCAGCACAAAATAATCGTGTGGTGATATTTCCTATATTTCGTTTCAACTACGGCCAACGGGAGGACGTGTTAAAATGCAGAGGGCTGTCGAGGCAATTTATATCACATAATATCACATAATAACTAATAATAATAAAAAATATTAATGTTATTTGATTTCTGACCGATAGCTTTGTTAGTCGTATATTATTGAGAAAAAGAGATAGCATGTACTTAGAGGTCCGCTTGCCAGTTTCTTGCAGTATTTTTGTATTTGACTATGAATCTAGTTAATCCTTGATCGTAGTTGAATACCGATATATTATTAAGCGTACATAGCTGCTAATTAGTTCCAAAATTATATTATTCTTATTTTTGAAATATAATTACTGCTTTTATCCGTAATACTAGTACAAGTACCGGCAGATAAAAATAGATATACTATTATGAAGATAATAATATACCTTTTATGCATTAATTTCTATAGAAAATATTTTTTTAACAAAACGAATAGTTGTTAAGACAGAAATCAATAACTAATATTAAAAAATAAAAAAGAGCATGTTTCCGTGATTGTACTTTTTAAGGTGGAGCGACAGGAATAAAAATACGGTTTCTGTGCAATTTCCGGCCAGCGCTCTTTTTATGTGCCGGTAACTATACTTTTATATTATATGTGAATACAGTATAATTTGATTATAACCTCATTACATCATAAAAAAAGAAAATATTACGACAGACATTATGGCTGTATAGGCTAGCTCCCTTTGCCTTCCCTATCATCCTATTCAATATCCATCGGTCGAAAGAAGAAAAAACGGATAAGTCCTTTGTGCCATTTTGCGCGGACATGTCGAGTGCATGTTTTTGTTTTGTAAATTAATTTACTATGAATATTGTGGTGTTGTTTTGTTTATTAATGTGAATAATTATGAAAAAATAATGGACCGTTAATATTGGGCACAATTTTTTATTAATTTTTACGGATTGTCCGCGTTTTAAACTCCAAGAACCAATAACGAATGACTCCAAGAAAAGCATCACATTCTGCAACATCCGGAATTTGATGTTGACCTTATTAACTCACTAAAAGAATATATATATTTCGTCAGACTTAGATGTATGTTTTTATCAGCGCTCTACAAAACCATATATAGCCGATCTTAGCCGTACATCTCACAGCTGGTAATATTAGTTTTTTTTTATCGACTGATAGATGAATGAGATGATAGGAAAGGCAAAGACACCTATCCCATACAGCCATAGTCTTTCTTAATAATTTATTGTCTTTCAACTTGAGGTTATCATTAAATTCCAGATGTTACAGTATTTGATGCTTTTCTTGGAGTCAATCGCGGATTTATCGCCCAAACACGTCGGATATATAGCGTACGAAAATAAATATGGGTGAAATGGCCTGCCACGCCGTCAATCAGGCAAAAGGCGGCCTTAGCCACGTTACACCCTGTTATGAATTCCAGCTTGTCGCTCAGGTTGAAGGTCCGGATCTACAAGATGTTCATCCGTTCCCGACTCACCTATGCTGGGCCAGCCTGGCATCATCTTCTGGCCAAGACTAATAGGGACAAGATCCAAAGTCAGAACATATCGGTCAGAGTCATCTCCCGAGCGACGTGGTTCGTGCGTAATTCCGTCATAGCTCGATATCTGGACATGCTTACTATTGAGGAATTTATCGGCCTGACTAGACGTATGTTGTATCGGGCCGACAAAGGACACCTTCAAGCATCTTCAGAATATCGCTCCGTCTTGCGCTCGGCCCCCCAACGGGAGACCGCTTCCTAGAGAAGTGCTCCTGGAGGGAGCTGAAGTAGTCGAACCTAGACCCCCTGGGTTCGTAAGCATGAATTACCAGCGGGTAGTTTCCCGCTAACATCCTGCCGGGGAAAACAAGGGAATCTCATCAACTTGTACCCCATATGTGTCAAATTTATTGCTTTCCAAAATTAATAAAATAATCCACGATCAATATTTTGATTTTTATCGCGTGATTGGTAGTTAACTTATCACTTTGCTTATTTCAACCAATGACGTGCCTCATAAACATACGTTGAACAATTTTAAAAAATGTGACTCACTGTAGCTCATTATTAAACAAAAAAACATTTATTTTGACTAACAATTTCCACAGTAGAGTATATTTACAAAACAAAAAAACTTGCGCTTGACATGACTGTGCAAAATGGCGGGAACTACTTTTTTTTTTCATCAGATTACTTAACAGCAAGAACGCTTATGATTAAATCATATAAGGTGAGTTGGGATAAATGTGGTGTAAATGTAATTTTAAAAAATGGCAACACTGGTTTTATAACATAGACAAAAGTTCTAAATAATGACCCTAGGCTCTCTCGTAACAATTGTAAAACTTTGTAATTTCTAACAAATGTGTTGGAGGAACTATGACTAGGCGACTCTATCATAAAGGGCGTAGCCAGAATTGTATATAGGGGGGAGGGGGGGGATATATATAAAAATAGACTTCTACTACAGTTGCCCCTCCCTTCCAATACCTACACTACACTACAACCACCGCAACTACATTGAGAGCATCACCAAATCAGCGTCAAAAAAGCTCGGAATACTGAACAAGGTGAAGCGGTTTTTTCTGCCTTCAAGTAGACTGTTGCTGTACAAAGCACAGATCAGATCTTGCGTAGAATATTGTTCCAACCTTTGGGATGGTTCCGCCAAGTACCTCACAGATGCTCTCAATGTCCTACAGAGGCGAGCTGTTCGAATTGTGGACGATGCCACTATATTTGGAACTCTCAAATCCCTGCAGCTTCGCCGAGATGTAGCTTCTCCGAACATGATCTACCTGGCTATACTATGGTGAGTGCTCGGAAGACCTCTATAACTTAATCCCTCCGTCTTGCATTCCGCAACCGAACCACACGCTCAGGTCAGAATATGCACCCACATACCATATCACCATCCCTTCGGGTACGTATAAATTTGGGGACTCATACATCTGTCGTACAATTAACATTTAGATTGCTCTTCCAGCCTCTGTGTTTCCACTTTCCTATCCCTTTCAGCACGATAAAATATATTTTAAATAATGAAAGTTTTATTGATAACTTTGAGATCCTTGATGTCTAAAATATCTCATATAAATAGTAACAAAAATCCTCTCCTAACGTTGTTCTTTTCTAATGTGATAGCTCACTATCGTGCGTTGGGCAATCCAATGTAAATAAAAATCACTTTTGTATGTTTTTTTCTTAACTAGTCCTTACAATTTAATAGAGATAATTACGAAGTAGCTAGATGAGAGCAGGAACTACTCGTATCGAGGTCATTTCGGAGCGGTAAAACAGAATTTGGCGAGAGGTCTAGATTATTTTTTGTAATAACGCACGCTTGGTATCATCCGTGCTGAAAGGGCTATAATTTGGAGTCCCTACCATAAGATGGGCGCATGGTCACATGTCGTGCTAGTATAAATACTATTTAAAAAAAACTTGCTACGCCTATGGTGGTCATCATTTAAAGTTAATCTCTAGTAATTATATTCCACACTAACCCTACTCACCTTACATATAATTTTATACAAATAGTAACTACCTGATGTATTTCATATTGAAATTTTACCTGAATGGTGGTATTTCTGATATTTTTCCAATGGCAATCTTCTTTTTGTCTGTTTTCTCTGACTTAGGTGTTGTGGGAGTTATATTTCTTGGCGAGTCGCGAGCTGATAACTTAGATATGTCATCTTGACTTGGGTATTCAGACTAAAAAGACAGATAAATAAGAACTTTGCAAAACATGGATTCACCGTGCTGGGTATATCGTGTTTGGGGATTAGTGAAGAATAGTGTCTCGGGGTTGTGACCGATATAGATTGAGTTTAGGAGCCCCTTTTTTGTTTAATACTATACAAATAAAAGTATTTCCACTTTGGTATTTTATAGTTATATATTTTTTAATGACAATTTCAGTCAAAACTAAAGTAAGCTTTACTGGGAAAATGTTATTATACAATTGACGATTTTCTGACTGACGATGATCTCACATTTGACATACATTATAATATTTAAAATAGGACACTAATTATATATTTTATTTTGTGTTACCAAAATTATTTTTCGTTAATACGATTAATATTATTTATACGCATTATTTTAAAAAAAATCTTGTCTTTGGCATTTAAATCAATATATCTGTATGCCCTTAAGGGTAAAGTATAGCTGAACGAATAAACTACTGAATACTAATTGTAATATGTATGTACCTATACTTAAGGATGAATTAATGATTTGATTTGATAATTTATTAATGATTTTACAAAAGACTGACGTGTTTTACGAGGTGTTGTAAACGTAGATAACACAATAACAATACAATGACATATGTATATAATTTCTGTACATCATAATTATTAAGTAATTATTAAACTGACATGGCCTCTTTACAGCCACGATCTTATTTAAGTAGTTTCTAAGTTAGTTAGTTTTACTTGCTTGTAGCAATAATGTTGTGCCTAACATACATAAATATGGATTATTGCCTGTTTACGGTCCAACCATTATTACCACTTTGATTGGTACATATGTTTTGATAATTGTATTGATTTTATTAGTTCTGACTGTATCCAAGTTGTTTTGAGAGAACCAATGGAAATAAATTATTTTGATTTGATTTAAATTGATTTGATTTGATTAACAAATGTACGTCAGAAAAGTGTATTTGTCATTGTTACATGCCGGGTTCACCCCGACCTTTTTTGGTTTTTAAGGTAAGCATTCTTACAAATAAATATACCGCGTGGTTTTGTCTGGTCTTACGTTGGACTGACATGTTATTCTATTGATAAGTTAAAGAAAAGTATCATCACGACCGTTTCCCTTTCGGGGTGGTCAGAAACCACGCTTATAAGCGGATTCATATTTAGCCAACTTTACTATAGGCCAATCACGACAAGTGGCAAGCTCGTCGATGTCTCCAGCGTACCAAACTCGAGAAATATCACAAATAATTTAAATATTAATTATATGTATTTATATACATTAATAAATATTTATTAATAACTTCGAGTCTAAATCCACGGACTTAACCGCTAGACCACGAAGGTTTTAAAATAGCCAATTTATTTATTTAAAAACTTTATTGCACAAAGTACAATGGCGGACTTAATTTCCGTAGACATTATCTGACAGCCAAACCATACAAAAGACAAATTTGAACAAATATAGGTGCAATGAAAGTAACAGTAATATACAATTATAGGATAATTCAACAAATATTATATACCTACGTATATACTCTTATATATGTATTAAAATATCAATATTTTTAGTTTGCAGAGTTGTTCCATCAATTAACAGCCGTTGCTTTTTGACTTCGTTTGGCGAGTGTTATTGAATAGCTTTATCTTTTTTTTTCAAACTACCTGCATTTTATGTATTATTTTATATTTGGAGTTGCATTTGTTTGATAGTTATACGTACTATTGGTTTTAATTATTAAGTTTGTTTATAGATATTTTGATGTAATTATTTTCACAAATTAACTATCAACCTACCTTAATTTATTTTTTATTTTATTTTATTTGGGTAACTCACAGCTAATACAATAGATAAGGTATATAATATTCGTTAAATTATCCTATAATTGTATATTACTGTTACTTTCATTGCACCTATATTTGTTCAAATTTGTCTTTTGTATGGTTTGGCTGTCAGATAAATAACTGGTCTCCATAACGCAAGTTAACTTTTTATGGAGGCCAGGGAACCCCATATTTACAGTATATTTATTTGTACTTAGATTTAAGGTTTTTTTATATTGTACTCTTTATTTATGTTAATAAAAAATCATTATTATTATTATAATATACTAACACATACACAAAATTGTACATAAACATGCACAAATACAACTTACAATATGTATGGTATAATGGAATAAATCAGAAAGCAATTGTCTTATTAGCAAAAGTTGTTTGTTTCTATCAATAGAATAACATTTTAGTCTAACGTAAGGCCATACAAAGTTACCCTGTATATAATATATAGATATATAATAAATAAAATTACTTACCAGCAACGGTGCGTGTAAGTTTTTAATGGCTTCTCTCCTCTGAAATTCGACTTTGGCCATTTCTGTGGCTAACCAAGCTGGAATTTCTGGTATTGCCAGCCTTAATGCCATCACTACCATTAGGATTATATGCTGGAATAGATACATACACATACATATCTTCACGCCAGACAAAGGTAGGTAGAGACAATTGAGCGCCATTTGACACGATCACGACATACCTCTCTCGCTTCGTCGACATTCATTAACCTCTTCATACATGCCCTTTGGTTACGAAGACTTTTTAATGCACCTTCAGCCAGTGTTTTATTTATTTGATCGTGATATGTGAGTCGTCTGCCAGGGCCTCTTTCATCCACAACTTTCGCATTATATACTTGGTTCGTTAATCTTTCTTCGCTCATTCTTTCAACATGCCCAAACTATCGTAGCATGACTTTCCTTATATTTGTCCCTATTCTTTCTTTTATACCCACCATTTTCCGTATTTCGACGTTACGTATGCGGTCAGCCAAAGTGACGCCACATATCCGACGCAACGACCTCATTTCTACTGCATTAAGCCTACTCTCTTGCGTATTTTAGCTTTTGTTCGATATTTCGTTAATTGAGTCGTTTGATTTGAATATTCGCGGTAATGCCTTTGTGCGCCGGCGCACTTCGCGTCGATGACGTTCCATAGCTAGCGGACTCTGCTTGGTGCACTTCCTGTTAATGACGTTTCCGCCGAAAACAACGCTCTCTGTCAGAAGAGTCGAAGCATATCGTTGCGCCCCATAATAATTCGTAATTATTCGCTGTGATTGTGCCGTGGACCTGCAGTATATTCGGCTGTGATCCTCATCATCACCATCCATTTTGCGACCCGTCGGCTATCAAAACCACCAAGGAATTCAGTCACCAGTTCGAGACCCGGAACAAAGGTTAGTTGCTGCTAATTTCATGTATTTTTACCAGCGCCTAGTCGTTTCCCGTTCAGCTATATTACTCCTAATACTATAATCAACTGTTTTAATTGTATACTATACTATATATACTAAACTGTGAATATGTGTAAATAATAAAGGCTGTGATTTTTCTTAAAAAATTATAATGTGACACATCCACGTCACGCTTCCATACATCAGTCACGCTTCCATACATCAGTGTTGGTACCAACATGGCATTGTGTATGGCGAGTCGAGCTAGGTCAGGCGATTAGTGACCTCAGGGCATCGTTAATACTATTTCCCGCGTTCACTCTTCTTTCAACATCATACTTCGATTTTATACTACCCTTGTTTGATTATTTTTTTTGTTGTGTACTATCTTACCTCTAGTGCTACAATGACTAGCACAGTCTGTGCTGGTGTGATGTCCGGTAACAATCTATGTACGGGTCCAGATAGACCAATCAGAGCACAGTTTACTAAAACTGCTACAGCAACTAGTGCTTCCATGGCATGCTGAAATTTTAAACATGTTTTTTTAAATGTGGTGTCCGGCAAGCGGCGTAAGTATGTAAGTATATTAACTCCGCGTTCGTTTTATAGCATTTCCAACATCTCGTAGCAACTTCATAAACCAGCGCGAAATGTCGTTTTTGTTCGACGAACGAAAAACGAGCGGTGAGGCTACTTTTTAACAAGTATTTTCGTTCATGTTTTATCATACCATGGCATCCAACACAGATGATATTATTATGGTCTTTAAATTTATTACTTAAAATCGTTTAATATAAATTTATAACAAATATAAATATTTTTCAGACAGGTCACACAGCGCCATCTAATTTCCGTGGTAAGCTATGAAGCTTGTGTTACGGAAACTAACTACTGTATAACACTATACAGTATATAAACATGGTAAACAAATGTTAATGACATCTGTCAAAAAGTAACATCATTTTATATATCAATAACCCTCCTTTCAACACGGTACTGACATACGAAATTAGCATCATATGTTAGAATTTTCATTAAACGAACGACTTAGGCAAAAAAAAGTGGTATTTTCATGCTAACATTTCTTAAAACGAACGCGGCCTAAAAGTTTAATTTTTTGGGTCGTTTGCTTCAAAAACTCTGGGCCCATGGAGTCCAAGAACTGGACGACACCCTTCACAAAATCTATTTGTGGCATGTCCAAAATCTTGTCCAGTTCAATGCCAACAAGACCCAGGCATGCACATGACGGCCAAGAATTGAAAGCAAATAATTCACTCCTCCCCCCACTCTTCAGGGCATCACGCTGGATCTACATCTTCGAAATGGAAACACGCTCAGAATAAATTACCAGGGATCAAACTCCGTGGTCTAGCGGTTAAGTCCGTGGATTTAGACTAGGAGGTATCGGGTTCGATTCCTGGTTGGGAAACAAAAAAAATAATTTGTGATATTTCTCGAGTTTGGTGCGATGGAGACATCGACGAGCTTGCCACTTGTCATGATTGGCCTATAGTAAAGTTGGCTAAATGTGAATCCGTTTAATGATAAGCGTGGTTTATGACCACCCCGAAAGGGAAACGGTTGTGATGATACTTTATCAAACCCGGTACATCTAAATCCATAGATTTAATCGCTAACACTGATTTAGAACTTGACGTCGAGACTCACCTGCCAACTTCCAATACTGTTGACTCTCTCCCCAAACGGTCTCTGAGCGACATGACACAACTTGAAGGCATCGGCTCGTATTTCTGCTGTATTATTAAGTAAGGCACAGAGAGCTGCGAGAGGAAATGCAGACGAAAATATGACCACGTGACCTAGTTGAGTCAACATCTCCAGGTACTCCGCAAATGTACCATCGTACTGTAATAAAAATATTAACTGTAATAGTGCAATACCGCCTCCGTGGTCTAGTGGTAACAAACGTTGCCGTGAACGGGGGCAAGTTGTACATTGTATAATTTGTCTCGGTCTGGGTGTTTATATGTATAATATGTATATATTTACAAAAAAAATCAAAAAGTATAATATGTAGTTTATCAACCATCTAGTTTCCGTAACACAAGCCTCGTAGCTTACCACCGAAACTAGATGGCGCTGTGTGACCTGTCTGGAAACATTTATTATTATTATTATTATAATAACCCCATCGACCTCAGAGACGGCTTGGGCCGTTACTAAAAATACCTACAGTGCACAGTAACTATAGACAAAATACTTTTACCACCACTGTACTGTATTTATTATTACTATTGATTAATAGGCTCGCAGTCATTGCTGATATGCCTATATCAAGCACTGGTGTAAAGTTTATTAAATTGTCAGTTATCACCATAGTCTATTTCGATTGTCACTAGCCACTAGTCCAGTTTGTTTTTAAAAGTTTTTACAGTTGAGGACTTTAATATGTCTTCTGGTATTTTGTTCCACGTATTTACAACTCTGTTATTCATGAAGTGATATCCTATACTTGTATTGCTGGATTTTCTCTTTTGCAAATAAACGATATTTAATTTCATATATGTTGGTATTTCCTAACCCTTCCCACCTTCAAGGCACTTCTGTTCTAACACAAATTATATTTAAAAACCGTAAAAAATATTGCAAAATCATACCTTAAACAGCTGTGATTCTAATTCAGCTTGATGGATAACTTTTTGTCCAACTGGCTCGGAATCTCTCCTCACTTCTTTATCGTTCCCATTACTGAAGTCGGTTCCATTCCCAGACAAGTCAGATTTCTTATCAGTAAACATTTCTGTTAGCTCCGATGATGTTGGTACTAAAATATAGAAAACAAATATAGTAAAGTATCATCACAACCGTTTCCCTTTCGGGGTGGTCAGAAACCACGGTTATAAGTCAAAGTCAAATCATTTATTACAATTTGGCCTTCTCGGGCTCTTTTGTATTGTCACATTACATTGTTATAATTATTTAAATAAATTATATCAAATTTATTACAATACAATTGAATTGACCTAAATATAAACATACACCAACAGTAAAAGGTGTCCAAAATATATTAATATATAAAAAATATAAATAAGCGGATTCACATTTAGCCAACTTTAGTATAGGCCAATCATGACAAGTGGCAAGCTCGTCGATGTCTCCAGCGTACCAAACTCGATAAATTAAATATTAATTTACATTAATAAATATTATTGTGTCCCGACCAGGAGTCGAACCCGGTACCTCCGAGTCTAAATCCACGGACTTAACCGCTAGACCACGGAGGTAGTTAAACAAAATCGTGTCTATAAAAATTATATTTTACGAGTACCATAATATAATGGGGTGTATCACTAACTTTTTATCACGTAAGATGGCGCATGATAGACGGTACCTAATATAACTGTCAGTTGAATAGAAAACTAGTATTTTTATTACGAAATTCATTCTTTTCTGGATATTATGCAGAAGTGAGCAGCTTTTAAGTGTACAAATCGAGATTTCCAAGCGAAAGCAAAGATATGGTGATTTCAAAATTGCCGTTCTAATAATTCAACTACAAATAAATGTAAAAAAGGATCCGTCATAGGTGTAAACAAGGTACCAGTGCTGCTAGCGACATCTAGAAAAAGCTTTGCCTGATACACCCCATTGGTCGTTAAAAGGCATATAATATACAAGGGGCAAACTAAAAGTTTTTAGAACTGGCCACTTGTAAACAATACAATAATAAAAAAGTTTAAACTGTCTGTGGTCTAGGTTCAATTCGTGGTCGGGACACAATATGTATTAATTAAAATAAATAAATTTGATTAATATTATATGACAATGCCCATTTTTCTTAGAGAAGTGGGCCCAATAAAATGTTTTCGTGTGATTTCTTTTTTATTTAATAGTTAATATGTTGTGTTTTTATAATCTATAAATAATTTTATAAATTTTACCCTAGCATAACAATTGACAAAAACTTTTTTTACGTTAATAATTACATAGTTTCGATCCCGCCGATTTGAAATCCAGTGTTTTATCTATAATAAAGTACCTGGTCCTAATAAAGAACCTAATCGTATAAATAGTGCTTTGTAACTATTTCCTACATAAATTTTAACCAATTGACTACTTAATTAAATTATATTTTAATTCTGGGGTAAAGAAATGATGTAATTAAATTTAAACAAAAACACAATTAATTGTTATGACTATTGAATTGTATTTACTTGAGGCACACTGCAAAAAAGTTTGGGGCCTGTTTTTGGGCAATCTCTTTTATTTGTGATATTTCTCAAGTTTGGTACGCTAGAGACATCGACAAGCTTTCCACTTGTCATTGGCCTATAGTAAAGTTGGCTAAATGTCAATCCGCATCTTTATAAGCGTGGTTTCTGACCACCCCGAAAGGGAAACGGTCGTGATGATAATTTACTTTACTAGATCCAAAATCTTCACTTACCTTTAGCCGGACTTAATGCACCAAAAACTTCTACACACATCTTCGCCAATCGTAAGTTTTCAATTAAATAAGGCAGGACTGATTCCTTCACATTTCCTATAATCTGTCGAGTTATTAGCAACACGGCTAATTGCTGTAAACAATCAATATTTATTGTTATTAACATCTAAAAACACAACCTGCCGGTAAATATACGACAAGCATCCAACCGAAGCATTTTCAAAAAAATGGTATATTCATATTATTTAAATAGTTCATAACAACTCATTTAGTTTATTTATTATATTATTATATATAGTGTATGTATTAATGTTATAAATAAATAAATATTTCCAGACAGGTCACACAGCGCCATCTAGTTTCCGTGGTAAGCAACGAGGCTTGTGTTACGGAAACTAGATGGTTGATAAACTACATATTATACTTTTTTTTTTTGTAAATATATACATATTATACATATAAACACCCAGACCGAGACAAATTATACAATGTACAACTTGCCCCCGGTGGGAATCGAACCCACGACCTCCCGAGTTCACGGCAACGTTTATTACCACTAGACCACGGAGGCGGTTATGTAATGTATGTACCTAATCTATTAATAAAACGTTATGTTTGCGCCTTATCATATTTAAAAACAACTTTAAGGTTGTCTATTTATTGTCTATTAATTTGTATATCGCCATACCCATCCTTTATCCCTCTCATACGCACTAGCGGAAGGGTGTGCCTATCTCGTTCTAAAACCTGCGAGATCTTTCCGAACGCACCTTGCGCATGGGAAGAAAGTGAACATTATTGAACGCGACCCAGCTGTCAGAAGTTTTCACGCCCGTCCACGTTATGTGTATGTATTATTAGTATTTAGTTTATTATAGTATTTATTATTGTAGTTTAGATGTGTTTCTTACTTGGTAAAATATATAAATTGAAGCTTAAAAATTTTATTGCCAAATATTTCGCCTCTCTTTGGAGCGGCGTCATCAGTGACAGTGACTGAAGGTCTTTGTCATAAATTTTGAAAAAGTAATTTTATTTGATATACAATGTACTATACAGTTTTGTATTTATTTTTTAGAAAAATATCATCATCACCTAGCGTATCATGGAAAACATCATCAGTATGTTATGTCCATTGTTGGTTCGATATTAATAAATTTACAAAACAAGTTAGACAAAACCTAATGCATTACATTCAGACCAGGGCTATAGTATGCACCAAGCTGCCATATAAAAGAGCTTTCCCATGTTTTTATTGTAGTTTAGATAATATTGCATATTTATTACGTAATCATATTTCTCTAATTGCACCTACCTTACGTCTTTAATGTTCTACAATGTCCCTAAGGTTGGCTGTCAGAGAATGTCTAGCGACATTAAGTCCGCCCCTTGTATTTATTGTGCAATAAAGTTTTAATAAATAAATAAAAACATATTGAATTAACTATGTCACATATATTTTTTTTTTCCAGACAGGTCACACAGCGCCATCTAATTTCCGTGGTAATTTACGAGGCTTGTGTTACGGAAACTAGATGGTTGATAAACTGCATATTATACTTTTTTTTTTGTAAACATATACATATAAAGCAGTGGTGGCTTGTTTG
Source organism: Tinea semifulvella (assembly GCA_910589645.1). Taxonomy (NCBI): domain Eukaryota; kingdom Metazoa; phylum Arthropoda; class Insecta; order Lepidoptera; family Tineidae; genus Tinea; species Tinea semifulvella. Next base: position 8,435,946 of record OU342604.1, read on the forward strand.
TAAGAACGCGTACCCTAAATCCTACAAAGGTTGGTTCGAACCCTTCCGGCATGTACCAATGAGAAATACACATTTCTTACGTTCTTACGCACATTTGTCATAGATTTACAACACCACAGTTCCCGTGCCTCGGAGAGCACGTTAAGCCGTCGGTCCCGGTTCCACTAGATACCAGCTTGTGGAATCATTAATAAATTGTCATAGCAGATCTTTTTTTTTTTTTTTTTTTTTTTTTTTTTTTTTTAATACCAAGTCGACATGTGACCTTGCAACCACCTAATGGTAAGTGGCGCGCATGGTCCATGAATGTTAGCAACAGGAATCAGACTCTCTAGCCATAGTAGCGAGCGTAGGCTTAATTCTCCAGATAAATTTTCTGAAGTGACCATCTCCAGCAGTGGAGTCCTAGAACTCCATGTTCTAGGGATTGTGATGAATGATTGAAAAATATATTAATAATGTACTTAAATATTTGGACATATTTTTATATTTATACAAAAATAATAAGTACTTTACCTCTTTAAGTTTATCCATGTCTTGTAAATAAAAGGCAATGTAGAACAAACTCAGGAACGAGTTTACAAACTGAAACTAAATTTTAAATTAAAATTAAATTAAATAATTAAAAAATATTCTATTAGTAGCTGGGTTAGATCTAATGAATGAAAATAAATAAATATATCTAGACAGGTCACACAGCGCCATCTAGTTTCCGTGATAAGCTACGAGGCTTGTGTTACGGAAACTAGATGGTTGATAAACTACATATTATACTTTTTTTTTTTTTGTTAAAATATACATATAAACACCCAGACCGAGGCAAATTATACAATGTACAACTTGCCCCCGGTGGGAATCGAACCCACGACCACCCGAGTTCACGGCAACGTTTGTTACCACTAGACCACGGAGGCGGTGTTACACATTTGAATTGAGCTTTTGCATAGAAACATTGTTACTAAATAGAGTTGCGACGAAAAAATAAAAAAATGTCTATAAAAAGTAAAAAAACGACTATTGTCGGTCGCAAGCCCGAGACACCATTCTTCTCCTCACTCTTTTCCACACACGATCAGGGGCTATTCTCTTCCATGCATTACACTTGTTCCCACATTGCATTGGGAAATACCGAGTGTTGCCATTAATTATTATTTTTATTGTAGGTTACGAATAATATTTAATTTTGTTGTTGATATTATTTAATATTTAGTATCTCTATTTAAATTACATATTAAGATTGTTATTTAGTTTTATACTCTTATAATAATTACAATAATATTTCTTTATAAAATATACAGTTACTCAGTCGCAAACGCTATTAGTGGATTTCGTTATTCACGTCAGAGATTGCGTCATAATTACAAAATATTATTCAATTCTCAACTCTATAAGCGCTCCAATTTGACGGCGTCCGTGCAAATATGAACTTTAATGCGTGATATATACATATATAGTTAACGGATTCCATTATATAACATTTGCACTTAAGTAACAGAATAGGGCTGCTGTTAACCCTAAATTGTCACAACCAAATGTTCCTTGCACACGATGGACCCGGTCAATCCATGGAATGTTTAGAAAATTGTTCTTCTTAGACTAATATGTGATTTTATTAATAATAAAGTAAAGCAAAGTATCATCACGACCGTTTCCCTTTCGGGGTGGTCAGAAACCACGCATATAAATAAGCGGATTCACATTTAGCCAACTTTACTATAGGCTAATAATGACAAGTGGCAAGCTCGTCGATGTCTCCAGCGTACCAAACTCGAGAAATATCACAAATAAATTAAATATTAATTAAATGTATTTATTTACATTAATAAATATTTTTGTGTCCAGGAATCGAACCCGGTACCTCCGAGTCTAAATCCACGGACATAACCGCTAGACCACGGAGGCATTATTAATAATAATATCTTTTAAACTTTCGCGCATATTCATAATAGTTTTTATAATTGATTTCTAAAAATTTTAAAAGTGATAAGTGGGTAGGTTTACATCTACCGCCCAGTATGTACGAGACTACACCGCATAGCTTCAGTCGACCCGTGACCACGGCCAATGCAACTTGGCTGAAACGTCAGGAGAAATATGTCTCTCAAGGTAAATCGCGTAAAGACCCGTTAAAAATATAAAAACTATTAATAATATCTTTATTCAGTAAAGTTACAAGATATGAAAACAATAACACATTTCATTATGCATTATGGTACAGACATTTGCAGCCGAACTAAGCCTATATGTATAGGTCTGTCCGTCGGCAGTCAACGCCCAGACACCCCTTTTTAATAATTTTTACTTTTTCATTACAAAATTAAAAAAGAGGAACACAAAAAGAAAAGAAAAATGTGTGGTTGAGATCTTCTTTTTGTGTATGATGTAAGTGTGTGAGTGTGTGTAAGAGGGTGTGTAAACTTTTCATACTTTGTTATTATCGCATTTCTAGTTTACTATTGACAGTAATTCCTCCGTTATATTATAGTCAAGAGACTGTAGCCATTGTGTGACATTCTTTCTACAAATCACTTTAGTGCATTGATATACGAGTATAGCTAGCTCTTTATTAATTTTATTATATAAATATGGACCCAAAAAACAGAAAAATCTGCTATATATATATAACTAACTATATATATTCCTAAGAAACCATTGGTCATTAGTGAGATTTTTTTGGCAGTCTATACAAATTGGCTATTTTAAAATTAACAGTATGAGAAGACAAATTTCTAAGCATTCCATGGATTCACCGTGCGGGTGCCGGGTCCATCGTGTGTGGGTAAGAGATGAGAAGAATGGTGTCTCGGGCTTGCGACCGACAATTGGCTGGTTTAAGAAAAGGAGGCCTCCTTTTTTTCTATTGCGCGATAATACGCTCACCATCCACCATTCTACTTCTCTCCCTACCCAACCAAATACTGTATGATTCCGTTAATGCCGTCTTGGAAGCTCGTTCCATAAATGTATTGACGGCAGACCTGCTTAGGCCCAATTCTTTCAGTAAGTGATGCAAAGATTTTGCTGGAACTCCTCTTGCACCAACTTCCACTGCGTAAAGCTGAGTCTAGAACCCGTTCCTGATCATTTCTTCTGTGAGATCATAATATTTATTCGACTTCACGTTGTGGTCTTTTGGAATATTTGTTTCCAACGGAACGGTAAGTTCAATAAGGATAACTTTTTTCAAGTTCCGAGAAAACACTAAGATGTCTGGCCTATAGGCTGATACAGCAAGTTCATCTGGGATCCTATAATGGTGTTCAAATGTATCCATGAGAATTTTCCAGTCTGATGCGGCGCCAAGGATCGAGGTGGGCTTGCATTTAGTTTTCGTGCTTTGCCCTTCCTTTACAAATGTGGTCAAAGTTTTATTTGTAGTCAGTCCCTTTCTGGCTCTTGCAATAGAAAGACTTACTGCTTCACGGATAACACCTAGGACTTTGTCATGTCGGCGTGAGTAATAGCCCTTTTCTAGGAGAGTAACGCACCCTACAAGTGTGTGTCTAGCAGTTCCTATGGCAGCACCACACAATGTACAGTTCTTTTCCGTAGCTTTTCCCCACCTTACCAGATTACTCTGGTCCGGGAGGGACATTTGAAAAGCGTTTAGGTAGAACTTTAGCAACGCCGGAGACCAATCGTACATTAGTGTGCGCCACTTTAGGGCTGGAGGGATGCAAAAATCGCCCAAAGTTAGCCAGTCATTTTGAACTTCTAGAGTCATCGCGTGCACTCTGTATTCATGCTCTTCATCTTTCCTGAGGAAGGATTTTATAACCTCTTTGTCACTTTCTTTTTTCTTCCAGCCAATGCCTCTTTTGTCAGTCTGGGCACCTGTCATGAATTTCTTGAAGAATAGTAGTCTCGGTTCCATATCTGAGACCAGAGGGTCTCTTGGAAGGGATGAAATTGTATTATCCTGGGAGCTGGTTAGAATTTGATATTTGCTTATACGTAGATGTTTGTATAATTCAGATGGTCTTTTCAGATCCATTCCGAAGTTTCTCCGTCTTCTAAAGAATGTTGAGGAGTCAGCACCCTGGGCTAATCCAAGCCAAGACTTCAATGTTCTTATGACGTCCGCGTCCAGACTTGATAGTAGGCTTTTGTTGAAATCATATACTAGGAAAGGCCAAGTAAGGCGAGATGCTAAGTAGTTGTCATATATCCAAGCTTTTTTGACATTGCTTATAGGCTGTTGAGTAACCCTATTCATGTCGTCAGTGAATTGTTTTACAACTACTTCTAGGGATGGTGTTTTTCCCTGATAATTTATCCTTCTGCCAAGAAATTTAAAGGGCATGGTTTCATTTACCGGAGCTATTCTCTGCCCTGCTATACTCAGTCCAGGATCATAAGACGTAAATGTAGTGTTTCGCCTAGCCAGACATAGGCTGAAGCATTTTGATGGTTTCGTTCTCATTCCCTTTGTCCATGAGCAGAAATCATCCACTATTTTCAGCAAGCCCTGGCATTGCTTGGGATTTCTTGTTATCACCGCCAAGTCGTCTGCAAAAGCTAAGACGGATTCCAAAAGATACCAAAAATATGCCGTATGATTTCTTAGGAAAAGTTGTTTATTTCTATCAATAGATCACATCAATCACATGTGTCTCAAAGTAAGAGTTCGTTTCGTTTTTTATTTATTAAAATTGGTTTTCAAGATAATGTTTAAAATCTAAAACCCAAAATATCGTTTGTAATTTATATTTTGTATTGTGACACATAGAAATTTACGTTGGCCATCAGCACCTTATGAAAAATTCATACAGTCCACTTCAATATATCCTAGGATTACAGTCCAATCGGTCTGTATCATACTTTTAAAAAAATATAATAATAATAATAGTTTTTTTATTATCGTCGCAACCCTATTTTTTATCGTCAGATAAATTCTTAAATTAAATAGTTTAGGTCAGAAATTAAAAAATCCATACAACTTGCATGTTCGTTGATAGGTTTTTAATTTGGCCAACTTCTTGCTCGAAGTAAATAAAAATAAAGCAGAATAACTTCTACATCAACCACACAATGATTTTATTGTCTATGCAAAAGCTTAATTTATAACATAAAAAAACACAACACCAATATAAATAACGATCAATTTAAGATTCTGGCTAATGAAAGTAGATAACCGAATTATTTGAAAACTTTCAAATGGCAACACTATTGTGACAGTATCAATTTTTCAATATGGCTGATGTCAAACTTGTGCATTGAATTGTTTTGTTGTTGATTCCTTATTTGTGTTGTAAAATATGAATAAAACTATTAAAAGTGGAGTCCAAAAGATATTGTTTTACATGATGAATTATCAGTAACACGAACATAGATGGTCAATGGGGTGTATCAGGCAAAGCTTTTTGTAGATGTCGCTAGCGGCATTGTTACCTTGTTTACACCTATGACGCATAATTTTTTAAATGTTTTGTAGTTTTTAATTTTTATGACATAAAAATGTATTTTAACTTAACGTTACCTTTACCGTAAAAGACGAACTAGGAAAGCTAACAACGTCTTTAAAAAGAAAAAAAGTTTAATTAATAGAACGGCAATTTTGAGATCACCATATCTTTGATTTCGCTTGGAAATCTCGATTTGTAAACTTCGGCAATATATTCGAAAAATAATAAATTTCGCAATAAAAATACAAGTTTACTATGCAACTGACAGTTATATTAGGTACCATCTATCATCCACCATCTATCATGATAAAATGTTAGTGATACACCCCATTGTTTGATAGGAAATTTTAAGGGATACCATACTATTATTTTTTTTTAAATCCGCCTTTTTTAGGTTATTTACTTTCATTGGCCAGACTCTTTAATGTTATTATGTAGGTTTAATTTAAATTTTGTATAAAACATGCATTTATATGATACAGAATTTAATAATGACATTTCATACTAAAATTATTATTATCAATCAATAAATAAATCTACTAGTAATACCAAATTAACTCAAAATTATAAAATTGAATTATATATTTAAACGAGTATTCACACCATAGTGAATATACATATATATGTATTATAAACTGAGAGTGACATTATATATATTATTAAGGATTTGATACATATTTTTATTTTAGATGCTAGATAATGTTGACGCCGTGTCATCCACGTACAATTTCAGGCCAAATATAGGCTTTCAATTGATGTAGGCCTACCACACCTACTAGGATTTCAAGGTGGACAAACGCTTTGGAAATAGTACAAAGGAGTAGAACGACATCACTACACTTTTCACTATTTACAGTTCTAGCTTTCTATTATTAGAGTTTATTCACGATTTGGTTAGTTGCTGCTTGTGGCAAATGCACGCGGCCGTTACGTCCGAGTCTTGTTTAAGAACTGTCACTTTTTTATGCTCGCCATCCTCGCCAGAGGGCGCGGGCGGCGCGGATATAGTGATGGAACACAGGGTTCGGAATCGATTAGGACTTTGGATGGAGGTACCAAGCCAAAACATATATATATATATATATCTTTTTAACAGGTTGTTTTACCTGTTATTTATAATTATGTATTTTTTTGTTTTGAAATTGTAAGCATTATAGCTGTTTTTAAATAAGATCACGTCATAATAAAGTGCACAGCATTATATTCCTCACACATTTCTATTGAAAATGAAGGTGTTATAATTATTATAAAATGTCATAATAAAATTCTGTAATTTTCTTTAGCTATGAGTGCGCGTCGAAATAGTGTATTATTAAAATTGAATAAGCTCCTAATTTTAATATTAACCTTTACATGATTGTCTATGGATGTAGCGGTGAAAGCTTTAAGCGTGATCTAATTGCAAGCGCCATCTTGAAAAATGGCGCCATTTTTTTCGCTGTATTTTTACTGCAAAATACAAACCAATGCAATTTTCACTATAAGATGATTTTCATATTTTGACTCGATGCGATAGTTCTCTGTCGAATTAAATTTAGTTTATAAAAAATAAATATACATACATTTTTTGTATTATTACCAAATTTTGTTTTTTTTTTGTATCCAGTTCCATTTGGTAAGCAACAAGAAGAAAATGTTTTCATGTAATAAATGTGATTAGATAACTAAAGATTACTTACTTCCAGTTCCCTAAATTAAAGTAATCCATGTTTAACATTTCGTTACACGCCACGTGAATGGTTAGCTTATTGCTTTGTTATTTCAGCCATTCACATGCCTTATTAAGCAAATGTTAAACGTGTGTTAATTTAATCATACATTCGGAAACTGGCGGTAAATCTACAACTACAATCAAGAAGAAGGGGGTGTCTACAAAGGTTATTAAATATTAATTTATACTCAAGAAACTATACTAGACTATTTATGATAATAATAATTTACATTATATTGCGATAATTGTGCATAAATTACCGAAAGATTTATTCTAGTCGTTTAGTTAAATTATAACCCAATTTAATGTTAAACATGCCGAAAATAAAAACTATTAAAATACAATCATAACAAAATAAAACACTTAAAAACCGATTAGTCATAAAACAAACCAAATTTAATAAAATATGTTTAAATTTTATATTTTAGATCATTTTCTTAAACTTAAACATAATATAATATATAATAAATATGATATTTATTACAAACATTAGTCAAATGAAATGACTAAAAAACTTAGTATACATTATTTAATTTCATAAACAATAATTAAAAACAAAATTGAAATTTTATTCGGTCTGAACAGCACAATTGTTTTAAGTATCCAATATAGATAATCTAACCTACCTTTGTCATTTAGCCACCTAGCGATCCTAGCGTAGATCTCTTCTTCCAACGCGATGATTATGGCAAGAATAGCTCGAGGTATCCAAGTCATATAAACTATTCTAGATTCCCACCAATCCTGGATAGAAAGAATCACATTTTATGATGAATTTGACCAAAGTATAACAAGGATTATACTCGTACTAATAATACTATCTATTCTGGCTTAAGCCCGTATTATAGATCTAATGGTCGATTTTAAAGTTGTGATCATCCTTTACCTAATGTTATAAGAAAGAATTAAAGAGACATTAAACAAGTTTGACGTCGACCTTTATGATCTATACACGGGCCTTAGTAAGGAATTAAAAAAAAAAAATATTATTATAATTATTTTATCTCAAATAGCCAAGTTAGATGGAAAGAGACGCTCCCGTGATAGCCAGTTCATGCAACTTGATTGAAACGCGTCTATACGAAATATGTCTAAGGGCGTAAAATTCTGTTCATCATAATCATCACGACTTATAAAGAAGCGGATTCACATTTAGCCAATCATGTGTGCAAGCTTGTCGATGTCTCTAGGGTACCAAACTTGAGAATATAACAAATAAAATATTAATTAAATTTATTTATTTAAATTAATAAATTATATTGTGACCCGACTACGAATCCAGTCTAAAACCACGAACTTAACCGATAGATCATGGACTCAGTAGCAATTTGGTTATTTACAAAAAAAAATCAATAAAATTAAACTGATAAGTTAGCTATACAGCATCAGTGTCTCCACACTTCACCATACCTGAGCCCGCAGCGAGGTGAAGGTGAACCCCGCGCCCACAGAGAGACACAACATCATGACGGGCAGGGACACACAGTGTCTCCACACTCGGCGGCGCCACGCAGGGTAGTGCGGCTCTGGACGACCTGTTACTAGACTCAAACTCATCTCGCCCTGTAATAAAATACGAAAAAACCGTTGATTTCTCCTAACCTCTAATTATAATCCTGAACTTGTTATCACTTAACGTCAAATTTAAGAACGAACGAAGTAAACGCCTGGCGTGTATAAAGTGGACTGCAGCTGTGGGAGTTCATATATTGGCCAAACTAAGCGCACAATAGCCGAGAGGGTCAAGGAACATATAGCAGCTGTAAAAAACTGCCAATTACACAAGTCAGCAATAGCAGAACACCTAATGGATAGTGGCACAAACCATTGGATTGAGCTGCATGACCCGAAGATACTTTCCACCGATCGTCACTATTACCCTAGAATAGTACGTGAAGCGATCGAAATAAAGATACACAAATATTTCAATCGAGGGGGGGTTATAAGCTATCTTCATCGTGGAATCCAGTAATCAATAGGTTTTGACGCCGGGAAAAATCGCCCGTGTCGCCAAGGATATTGTAAGTGTCGTGTGTCGTGATTTCTAAAAACTTTAAAAGTGACAAGTGGGTAGGTTTACATCTACCGCCCAGTATACACACCGCATAGCTTCAGTCGACCCGTGACCACGGCCAATGCAACTTGGCTGAAACGTCGGGAGAAATATGTCTCTAAGGTAAATCGCGTAAAGACCCGTTAAAATTATAAAAACTATTATGAATATGCGCGAAAGTTTAACGAAGTAAACGCCAATGTAGCGGCTTTAGATTGACTCAACTAATAACTGTGTAGGTAATAGGGGCCGAAAACGAATATTTCTAGCCCCTATCGATGTTGTGTTAACTTTTTAAGTTGACGCAGATTATATTGATTTTTCTAAGGCATTTGATAAACTAAATCATTACATTGTATTTTATTATGGCTTCGGAAAATCGGTATACCTAGATAACTTTTTAATAGATATTTATAAAATCTTAGGATAGGCTTAAAATTTTTAATTTAAGATATACTGTTTATCTTTACCGGTGTACCGCAAGGTACACATTTGGGATCCCTGCTGTTCATAAAAAATACTGAATTTTATTATTATTAACATAGTAATGCATGTTTTAAGGGGTTACTTACCTGAAAAAGCGGTCTAGGCTCCATAAGGAGGTCGTCCCTTTGGTCTAGCGTACCCCAGCGATATGCCAAAACACTTGAATACCTAAAAATACACTTTTTAATAATTTTATTATGAATTGATTTTCACATTATATTTTGGTTTTGAATCTTTTATATTTTCTTACTATTATTGAAATTTCAAGCTTATAGCTTATTTACTAATAGCCTCTTTGAACGCAATGATTGCTGTCATAACTTTTAAAGTAATATACTCGGAAATAAAATGTCACAGTATTATTACAACATTTTTGTGAAAGCTTATGATACTCGAAACACGTTACCTTTTCCATGTTTCCAAATATATACAGGCCCATATCACATTGAACAGTGAGAATATAACATGTGCTATGTCTTTCCAATTTTCATTAGCAGTTCCCAACCAAATCTGTAAATAATATTACATTGTGAAATTTTACCGACTCTTCATAGTAATTGAAAATTTATGTTTTTTGACGCCAATATGAGGAGCTTTTTTAAAGTGGAATTAATGTATGTAATAATAAAACAGGCATTGAGGTATCAGCTTTAAATCAGCGCTGTATCCAGCTTCATGCAGACCTGGTTCCCTATTTGTCATCACACCAAGCTTTATTTTTTTTTTAAATATGTGAAAAATAAAATATTTTTCTTTCTTTCTTTTACAAAGCTATTTTAATAGATAGAAAGAAACATAAGAAGAGAATTAAAACACCAAAAAATACCGTTTTAAATTTAGTATTAAAAAAAAAATTGTATACATTCTTTTCAGATTTTATTAAGTGATATCATTATTATTATTTTTACCCAAAATACGAATCCGACGACAGCTGGCACTGCTAACGACCTCGTGTAATGTCCCAACCAAGCGAAATACATCGCTACTTTAACACCAAAATAGTCACTTATTTCATCTAGAAACAAAAAAAAAATAGTTAAACTGTGTATATAAAATATAACTAATGTATGTATAGAGGTTCGTGTCTTTGTGGCACACTAGAAACCAAACGCGTTGGCCGATTGTGATGAGTCTCAATTAGAGATGAAACGGATGGTAGTTTGGCCGGATACCGGTTACCGATTATTCGGCAAGCTACGATGCCGGAGCGCCGGATATCCGGCAACCGAATATTCGGCCCTTTATCGCGTTACATGACGCGACCAGTTAGATTTGAAATTATTATTACCAACAAATGCAGAAAATTTGGTATTCATTCACCATAATTTGCCACTTGGTAATTTTGAGTATTAAGCTAATTAATAAAATAAACATTTTGGTCGAGTGATTATTAAAATAAACTGTGTCGATAACGTAGTGTGGTATCATTTTCCCCGTATAAATAATGATAATGTTTTGAATATAACTATCCGACATCCGACCGGATACTGAGTTACTATCCGATATCCGGCCGGATAGTAAAAATAAGGCCGGATAGGCCGGATATAGGATCGTTACCGGATATCCGTTTCATCTCTAGTGTCAATCACGCGAGAGTCACTGAAAATATGATTTTAATCAAATCTTTCTAAGGCGACAACCAGACGCCATATTGTGGTAAGAAAAAAAAAGTCGATGATCTACAGTGTAAACTCTATATAACGACACTGAAGAGACGGTGCATTTTATGTCGTTATAGAGAGTTGTCGTTAAATGGAGTTGGAATCATTGTATGGATGACAAGCTAAACGCCAATTGATAAACCTAGACTATAACATGTACAAACTTAAAATTAAGACAATTTTAATTGACAAATCTATAGTATGATAGATGATGCCTTAAAAGACGAACACATTATGTGAACACTTATTTTTCTTATTGTTTATTTTATTATTATGACTTTTATATTATAAATTAATATGTTAGATTATAAGGTTCTTATTTTATAATGACAACGCCCATCTACAGCTGCTTTCTTTTAGTTATTCTTTATTATCATTGTTATTATTTTTGAAATTTAATTTGATTATTTATTTTGACATACACAATTTTGTAGTTTTTTTTTCTTTATTAAAATATTTTCATTATTATTTATTATATAATTTAAATATAGTTTATTTTCTAGATTTTAAGTGACAACGCCATTGTACAGCAGCGTCTATGTAGGTATTGATTGTTTCTAGTGTTAAGTGGTAAATGACGATGGCTGTTCTTTGCTATTAATGGTATACTTCTGCTATCCTGCCATGATTGGTAAACAATAATATGTATAAGTGACAAAACCGAGTATACTTAATGTATCTTATGGTTAATAAATAAATTAAAATTTAAAAAAAAAATGAAATTACGACGCTTTAGGGAGTTTGTCGTATATAGAAAGGTATTATCGAATAGGTATTTAATAACATTTTGAGGTTTTTACAAATGTGGTTTTAACGTATCGACAATATTAAACTTACCTAAAGGCTGAGGATTAAAAAGGGTTTTAACCCATTTTTGTCGAAGCGAGTCGAGAGCTTTTCTTTCGTGTAAAGGAAACATGTTGGCCACCACCCCACGACTGACACACGCCGGTACTAAATAATAATAAAAAATTAAGAAAGTGTTTAAGCTTTGCATCACTCTCGCTTGCACACACAAATATATTCAAAGATTTTTCAAGTCTTAAATAAGATAGGGTAATAATTATTCAATAGATGATTATTTAAATAACACGGCCTTTTTCAGCCACGAATTAATATTAAGTAATAATAATAAAATTCTTTATTGCACATTAAATAATAATAATAACCAAACAGGTCACACAGCGCCATCTAGTTTCCGTGGTAAGCTACGAGGCTTGTGTTACGGAAACTAGATGGTTGATAAACTACATTATTATACTTTTTTTTTGTAAATATATACATATTATACATATAAACACCCAGACCGAGACAAATTATACAATGTACAACTTGCCCCCGGTGGGAATCGAACCCACGACCTCCCGAGTTCACGGCAACGTTTGTTACCACTAGACCACGGAGGCGTTTAAAATAAAAAGATGACTTATTAAAGATAAAAATCATTATCCGAAAAACAAAACACTACAGTATGGTGAATAAGGCCGCGTCTCATAATCGCGATATCCATTGTGATAAATACCTAAAAAATGGGGAATGTTATTATTAATTGATCTGGCCCACAGCCGAGACGAAATAGAAAAAAAAAATGTAAGTCAACGTTCGCGCGATCGTCGACATCTCGCTACCTACTTGATAAGGCTTCTCTTCTGCACCGTAACTTAAGGTTTTATTACTAAATATTTCAAATAAAAAATGCGTAGTTCTTTATTTTTATTCTGCAGAAATGATGATTATCTTTTGACATGTTTAACGTACTCGTATGCCTATGAAGCACATAATTGTCTTACGTAAATATATCATTTAATACCCAAAGATACAAACTAACTACCAATCACTTAGAATATATCAAAATATTGATAGGTGTTTTTGATTTGATTGATCTCGCTTACAGTCGAGAGACGAAATAGAGAGAGAAATAATTACGTAAGCAATTAGGCTCAGTATGAGTGGCGATATTTTTGGGAAAACTTCTCTGCACCGTAACTAAAGATTTTATTACTGAATAATTGTAATAAAAAATACGTAATTCTTTATTTTTATTCTAGATTATAATATAAAAGTATTTGCCCTTTAATAAATTACATGCAGTATAATACGAGTATATATTGACCGCCTCCGTGGTCTAGTGGTAACAAACGTTGCCGTGAACTCGGGAGGTCGTGGGTTCGATTCCCACCGGGGGCAAGTTGTACATTGTATAATTTGTCTCGGTCTGGGTGTTTATATGTATAATATGTATATATTTACAAAAAAAAAAGTATAATATGTAGTTTATCAACCATCTAGTTTCCGTAACACAAGCCTCGTAGCTTACCACGGAAATTAGATGGCGCTGTGTGACCTGTCTGGAAATATTTATTTATTTATTTATTATTTATATATCGGCGCAACAGCGACGTGTCACGATTATTGATAAGTTCTCTTCCTTTGACAGTTCGAATAAATATCCGGACCTTAGTGTTAAACCTAAGTTAACCTGTAATTCAAAGACAAGGTGTCCAAGAGAATATACTTAAGTTAAGTTATCATTTGTTTTTATTCAATAGTCGATATAATAGAGTGACCAAGAAAGCGTGTGCTGTTTCTAGGACATATATGTATACAATTTACCTATACTCTGTCCAGGTCTTAACGTGAGTGCTGGCTCCAATGCATGCTCATCTCCATGTTCAGCACGCGCAGCTTCTAGCACATGCTTGACAAGTGCACCGCGCTCTTGAGAACTTAGCAATTCTGCAGCTGATGTACTCTGAAACATCATCAAATCATAACATAGAAATAAATACGACACAAGATTTATTGACAATAATAAATTATGTTAGCGGTTAAGTCCATGGATTTAGACTCGGAGGTACCAAGTTCGATTCCTGGTCGGGACAAAAAAAAAACATTTAAATAATATTTAATTTATTTCTGATATTTTTTGAGTTTGGTACGCTGGAGACATCGACGAGCTTGCCACTTGTCATGATTGGCCTATAGTAAAGTTGGCTAAATGTGAATCCGCTTCTTTATAAGCGTGGTTTCTGACCACCCTGAAAGGGAAACGGTCGTGATAATACTTGTGATATCTCTCGAGTTTGGTACGCTGGAGACATCGACGAGCTTGCCACTTGTCATGATTGGCCTATAGTAAAGTTTGGCTAAATGTGAATCCGCTTATTTACAAGGGAAACGGTCGTGATAAATATATATCAGGTGGGAGCAAGGTCACATGTCGTGCTAGTATAAAAATAAAATAAATAGTAGTGCACTCTGCTATTAAGAAGAAAAATTATAGAATTACCTTTTGAAAACAATGCATGTCACGGATAGTAAATTCTTTATATCCACCTCCAAACTCAGGTTTTAAAAGCTTCGTCAGGTGCATTTCTTCAGCTGTTTGTAATAACCTAAAATTACCAAAAATTATGTTTTTTTTTTGTTCTCTTCTCCCGATGGATAATGAATGAGATGATAGGGAAGGCAAAGGGTCTAGCCCATACAGCCAAGTCTGACGTATTATATCTTTCTTTTCTATGAGTTAATAAGGTCATCATCAAATTCCAGATTCTGCAGAATTTGATGTTTTTCTTGAAGTCACTCGCGGCACCATAGCTCAAACACGTCGGGTAAAATATGGGAGTTGACAGCGCGGGAAAACCGCAAAAAATAAACTGCAACTTGTGCCCCATATTTGAAGTCCAATTTATCGTTTTCCATAATTATGCACATTATTAAACAAAAAATAATTTTGACCAATAATATCCACAGTAAATTAATTTACAAAACAAAAAAGTATACTTTACATGTCCACGCAAAATGGCGCGAAGAACTACTGTTTTTTTTTTTTTAAGTTTCTTCGAAGGACATTGTACAGAATACGTGAGTCCTAAAACAAGGGGCGAACTTAATGCCGCTAGACATTATCTGACAGCCAACATTAGGGACAATGTGGACCATTTCAAATATAAGGTAGGTGCAAATATTTAGTACCAACTTATGGTAAATATAATAATAATTATAAGTCTATATACATATAAATACTAAAATACATCTACGATATATTAAATAATATATATACTACATATGATATATAACTTATGAACCATTTAAATAATGAGATGACACCATTTTTTTAAAACATTTTTCGGTTGGGTGCTTGTCGGATTTCTACTGGTAGTTCATTCCACAGGTTTGCGGCGACAACAGCAAATGAGTTGACCATAAATCCAGTATGGTGAGAGGGAATGGAGAGAACAGAGTTATGAGAAGAGCGGAGAGACTTATCATGGAATGAAGAGAGATAGGCAAAAGAGATTGCCAAAAACCAGGCTCCAACTTTTTTGCAGCGTGCCTCAATAAATACAATTCAATAATCATAACAATTAATTGTGTTTTTATTTTATTTAATTACAACATATCTTTTTAACAACCCCAGCATTAAAATATAATTTAATTAAATAGTCAATTGGTTAAAATTTATGTATGAAATAGTTACAAAGCACTATTTATACGATTAGGTTCTTTATTATGACCAGGTACTTTATTATAGATAAAACACTGGATTTCAAATCGGCGGGATCGAAACTATGTAATTATTAACGTAAAAAAATGTTTGCCAATTCTGTTTATGCTAGGGTAAAATAAATAAAATTAATTACAGATTATAAAAACACAATATATTAACTATCAAATAAAAAAGAAATCATTATGACACGAAAACATTTTATTGGGCCCATTTCTCTAAGAAAAATTGGCATTCTCATTTACTCTTTCATAATTATGTTATGAGTAACGTTAAAGGTCAAAGATACGTTAAAATTTATATAGGCTTTTAAATTATTCTTATTATTATTATTTTTTACAGTAAGTATTTTTTTATACATTTTTAATAATATTTAGTTTGTTTTGAATGTTTTTTTTTGTATAATGGTATATTAATAGTTATCTCTTTAGAAATATATATATATATATACAATAACTTTGTACATTCTATAATTAATAAAATGTACTATGTAATCTATATTTGTATTGTATCCTTACTGTACAATGGGGTGTATCACTAACTTTTTATCACGATAGATGGCGCATGATAGACGGTACCCAATAGAACTGTCAGTTGCATATAAAACTTGTATTTTTATTACGAAATTTATTATTTTCTGGTTATATTGCCGAAGTGAGCAGCTTTTAAGTGTACAAATCGAGATTTTCAAGCGTAATCAAAAATATGGTGATCTCAAAATTGCCGTTGTATTAATTAAATATTCTGTGGATAACGGTGTTAATTGTATAATTACCTGTAATCTATATTTATATTGTATCCTTATTGTACAATTGTTTGTTATACCAAATAAATAAAATAAAATAAAAAAGTAAGTAAGTGAATTCTGTCAGACTTACACGTCATCATCTGCAGTGATGTAAAAGGCGGAGCATTGAGACGACGCGTGTTGCCTCACACACACTTGTAAGCGAGGCCGACTTCCACGTAGTTTTTGGAGTAACCAGAGCAGCATGCTGTCAGGAATACCTGTAAAATATCACAGTCATCAGCCTGTATCTCTCCAATGCAGGTTTCTCTCCTAAGACTCATCATGTTTGCACCCTTACACGTTTCCTCTACAGCTCCTCGACTCAATTATTTCTTCCAGCTGTTAAACGGGTTCCCTCAAGGGATCCACGAAATGGGTATTAGTTGAAAATGAGTTTACATCAAACCTCGAAAGGTACAGGGTTAGCCAGTGAAAGGGGAAGATTGGAGATGGCCTTGACAGTTGGAATGTCAGTGGTGGGGGTAATAGTGGCCGGCACCGTTCCACCTGCGTGTCCTGCCATTTAGTTGAGATGGATCGTTGGACGGGTGAACATCGCGCCTACGCGGTTAAAGCGTATTATACGAATGGTGAGAGTTTGGTGAAAACGCGACGCCATTTCAACATAGGTACCGCGCAACAGGCCTGTTCCTTCGGATAAAGTAATTCGTTCGTGGATAAACAAACGGGATCAACGTCTAAAAAACGAGGTGGGAGTGCAAAAACCGTTCGAACCCCTCAAAACATCGCTACTGTTCAACAGGCAATGCTCAGAAGTCCACGCCGATGCAAACAACATGCTCTACGCTACTCAATGGAGGACATTAGACAAATGTTATATTAAAAATATTTTTTCACTTATTGTACAGTAAATGGCTTTTTTCTTTATATTTATAACCATTAAATAATAAAATTAATGTTCTTAAAGAATTAGTTACTTATTTAAATCTTCCCGTTTCACTGGCTAACCCTGTATTTAAGACAAACTCTGTTCGACGAATTCGCCCATTATGAAATTCGCACTATAATAATAATAATAAAAAACATTTATTGCAACAAATAAATATATGCCTGCCTATATAAACTGCCTCCGTGGTGTAGCGGTTAAGTCCGTGGATTTAGACTCGGAGGTACCCGGGTTCGATTCCTGGTCGGAACACAATAATAGTTATTAATTTAAATGGATGTATACAAAAACGAACTTAAAGCCATTTCGGTTTTTTCTACCAGCTAACCTTTGGGAGAGTGAGACAGTATAAATATGTGGGGTGCAATTCTAACCAATAAACTACATAAATAGTATGAATGCATAGACTATAAATACTCATCTATATATACTTATTATAGTAGATATATGTACATATATGAAGATAATATATTATTAGGAAGTAGAAATTTGTGGAGTTAAAAATATATTGTTCAGCTTGTTTAAAAAGAAAGTATTAAGTAGTTTTTTAAAGATGCGAATGGAAGAAGCTTGTCTAATGGTCAGTGGAAGTTTATCCACTGGCGAGCAGATACGGTAAATGAATCTGAATATCTGCTGGAAGTGTGGGGTGTAATAAATTAAACAATGCAGCAAAATAAGAGGAAAAAATCCATATGAAGCCAATTTATACAAAAAACCTTTCAGACAAAAGAGGTTATTGTGATAGTGTTATTAGCAAAACTTGGCACAGAAGCGAGCGGCATGTCGAGTAAGTGTAATATATCTATGTAGGTTGTCGTACATTGACGCTTATTCCCTGGCACCGAACGCGGTATGACATGCAAAAAGGTCATTGTTCTCGTTAGAAAATAAAATATAGCCAATAGTACAAAATCCGTATAGTAGTAGTTACGAGTATGGGCGAAGCGCTCCAGGGTGATCCCCATTTAGCGTGCGTTTATCTCGGCCGGTTGTTTGTTTTACCTCGGCAACGAGTGCCGCATGGATAGTTTCTATTGAGACATCTGGATACAGTTTCGTCAGTCAGCGGGCAAGCGACGGCCCTCTGGTGGCGTGCGTAGAGATGTGCGATGCCCCGAAGATGGTCGAAGCGGCTGCGATCGTCTCGATTGAACATGGATTTCGAGAGCCTGGCCACGAATTGCTCGATTGTCTTCGTGGAGGACTGTGTTGCGCACGAACCACGAAGCTCAGACTGTCGTGAGCAAGGATATATTATACGCGAAAGTATTATAGATGTTTAGTTTCACCCGGGTGGAAACGACGAATGCAGCAGCGGCCCCAGTTGGGCCCGAGCGGCTTTCGCGCGGTTGATTGTATGGCGTGCCATAGGGCCCATACGGAGGCCGCGGACGATCACGCACCCCAGGCTAGGTGACATTTTTCGTAGCTTACTTCCCTCCCACAGAACAGCAACGGGTCGGGTAGGCGCCGGCGAGACATTAGGATGGTGGCGATCTTGTCCACGTTCGCCGACATCCGCCATGTCTTTGCATCTTTCTTGCAACGTCGTCGGCTTTTATGGCCGAGATAAAATATGAGCTGACGTCGGCATACAGCGTCAGGACAACTTTCTTTTCCTTTCTTTTTATGTGTCCGATGAGGGTAGGAATGTCGGCTGTGAAGGTGGCGTGCACCGGAGCGCTCCGCTTACGATACTACGTTCGACCGGCACGAAGAATGTCCGTAGAAAAGCAACTATACAAGATTTAAACTAAATGTATATAAATGTATTATATTAAATAATAACTTTGTAAAGTTAAAAACTTTTCATATAATGTAACTTACTACAAGTAACCCTTTTAGCCTATTTATAAAAATAGCCTTATGATTGACACCATCGAACGCCCCATCGGATAGCGGTCATATTGTTAAAGGTGAAAGTTAAGAAAGCATTTTCAAAGGGTATGAGTATTATAGAGCAAGGAATTATGGTAAATCACGAACAGCTATCACGCGATTTTAGGTGAAATCTGAATAACAACACCTAGCACACTAATTATTGGTCGACTAGTTTAAAATTCGGACGAATTCGTGGAAAATAGCGGTCTGGCTGAGGTCATATAGTATGTTTATTAATCCAAATCAAAAACAAATAGTTTATTTCCTTTAGTTCGCTTGAAACAACTTAAATACAGTCAGAGCTAATAGTAAAAGTAAGTAAAAATCGTTTCCGGAAGCAAAACTAAATTGAGTTACAAAATTTGGTACAGTAAAAAAAAATCAAAACAATTAGGTAAGCAAGAGATACAGAACTCTGCTCCCCAAACCATCATGTTGTATCTTGGGGAGCAGAAATAAAATCAATACAATTATTAAAACTAATATGTATGTACTTTGCATTGGTTATAATGGTTGGACCGTAAACAGGCAATAATCCATATTTATGTATGTTAGACACAACATTACTGCTATAAGCAAGTAAAACTAACTAGCTTAGAAACTACTTCAGTAAAATCGTGGCTGTAAAGAGGCGGTGCAGTATACATTCTAAATACTTAATAATTAGAATTTACAGAAATTATTCAATTCAATTCGTTTATTTTGCAAGTAGGCATAGGACAAAAAGATATGTATTCTGCACTTTTACACATCAATTTTTACAATATTGATATAAAACGATATAATTTTATAGTACATATTGGTGAATCTGGAGCATGATGAATCTCATTTGGAAAGAGAAACAATAAAATAACAAAATTATAAATACAGAATAACGCTTAACATTATAGCTGCTGTAGATAGGCATTGTCACACTATAAGCTAAGACAGACACAATTATAAGAATATAAATGTCAATGTCAGTTAGATTACATACAGATGTCAGATAATTAATAAAATTATAATAAAAATATAAAAAAGACGTGTCATCGTATAATCTAAATGATAATATTGATATGTTGCATGTTCCAACGAACCAAATGCAAGATCTACTTCCACGTTCCAGTTATAAGCCGCTCTATCATCATAAACCAGCGTTATGAACCGTTTTATTTCAGCTTCGTAAAGCCCCCTGTAAACGAACAATTTAATAGTGTGTTTGACGTGTCTGTCAATCAATCTACTTGTTTGATGTGTTTGATGAAAAACAGGATAGCCGTCGTGTTTGTCAACTCATTCGTTGTCTTGCACTGAGTGTTGTATAGTACTAAAGTATTGTCTTGCCATTATGGAGGACGCTACCCATAGTGACAGCAGTATGCGGGAAATCCTGAATGGCAAAGCAGACAAAGAATTTACATTGCAATTCATATTGGTTTATCGGGACATGCTGCTGTTGTGGGAAATAATGTGGGAGAAAAGAAGTAAAAATAAATTGTATATATAAAAATACATATATATTTACGTATGTATATATTGGTAGATAAGTAGATCATCGTGCATACATGTACGCTCGATTTGCTCAAATGAAACTGACAGTTTTCTATGGAGATCTGCCGCTTTCCATTGGAATATTTCGAACCGACACGCAAGTCGAAAGCACTAGAATTACGCGCCAATGTCGGTCACATATAAAAGTAACAGTTTTTACATATACATAGTTATATTCTGTTATTATATCTGTTCTTGAAGATGAAAAATGGAGTAATAAACGAAGCAACTTCCTCTTATTTATTATTTATTTTTATTTAAAAACTTTATTGTTATACAAACAAAAAGCGGACATAATGCCTATAGGCACTCTCTTCCAACCAACCTTCGGGACAATGAAAACTTAAGAGGTAAGGTTAGCAAATAAACAACAAATATGATTAACATCTCACAACCTCTTATCTGTGGTCTAGAAGTTAAAACCATGGAATTAGATGTGGAGGATGCAATTTTTATATAGGATTCTTTTTCCCTTGCAATCAGTCATTAAGAGGGGTTATACCTTTTGCATTATAAATGTATATGCTATTTTTCTCTTTGTAAAAGTGAAGTATGACAGTGGAAATATGTCTAAAATGTCCTTAATTTTATTTCCTAGAAAGTTAATAGAATACATTTCTCTAAACTTGAATAATCTTTAAAAATTGTGTAATGAGCGAGCGAGAGGAAAACACACTAGTTAAACGCTCTTAACTTTAAGCATATGAGGTAAGAGCCTGTGAACCCTGTTCTGCATTGCAAATATCTCCTGGTTTTCCCAGGAACAAACAATCCTATAATAAAAAAATGTGCTCTTAAAGAAGCCTATTTTAAACTAGACCAGTCACAATAAAACAACTTATGCAGTGAAATATTATTCACCTCTTGAAATTATATCTACTTTCGTGAGCTTAATGAGTTATTAAGGCAATTGTTCAAATTGTGATTATTCATATCAGCAAGTTTGTAAGACAAACATCTCGTGAAAATTTTTTGACATACCTACTTACTGCCAGTTTTGGAAATGATGATGCAATTAACACAATAACAAATAAGGCTTGTGATTGGCTAAACCAATAAAGCGACAAGGTAACAGTCATATAAGTATTAAAATATAAAAAAAACTCTACACTGTTTTTATATCTCTGTTACTTTTTATTTAAGCAATTATTGTTTCGAATTTTATTATTATTTTATGCAGAATAAATTCCATGAATAAGTAGAATAATAAACAAATTTAAGGCTGGGTTGTACCAAAACTAGGTCTCTGTCATTGTGATGATTAAAGTTAAAAATGGCGTCGATTGTACTGGCTGGCTATACTCGCCATGCTGGCCAGATGTGTTGGCAAGGGTCTGATGTAATTTCTTTATGTCATTTTATTAACAATTCCACAAGTTGGTATTTTAAACTATGAACAACATATTAACATGCTCTCCAAGGCACGGGCACGGTGGTGTTGTACATTTTTGACAAATGTACAAGAAAAAAGTGTTTTTCTCATTGGTACAATCGGGGGGTTTGAGCCAACCTTTGTACGATTCTATGGAAAGCATTCTTTTAACCAAGCCATCACCACTCTTAAACTTTTAACTTTAATTGTTACAAATAACACACTTCATTTTGGTGCAACTCAGCCTAAGTATTAGCATTTATTTGCAATTTGTCTAATACAAAAAATAAGATATGATAAATCATATTTGTAAATGTAAAGTATCATCACAACCATATCTCTTGCTGGGTGGTTAAAAACCATGATTATAAAGAAGGGGATTTACATTTAGCCAACTTTACAACTTTGGCCAATCATGACAAGTGGCAAGCTCGTTGATGTCTCTAGTGTACTAACAAACTCGAAAAATAATACAAATTAAAAATTGATCAATTGAATTTTTTTAAATATTAGGTTATATTAAACAAACCTCATTAGGTTTATTGATTAAAAAAAAATGACTTTTAACAACACTAATTTAACATTTTGGATTCCATCAAGATTCACAAACCAATAGAAAATTTAACTGTGCCCATTTGATAAGCTGTATTTTTAATTATAAAATTGGATCTATTAATTTTTATTTAACAATTGCTATAAAAATATATGTAAAATATATTTAAGTTTACCTTTGGGAAATGTAAGAACGACATCAGTATGTTGAGTAGGTGTTGAATGGAGCAGAAGACGTCTTGGATGCATCAGGTGAGCTCCGAGTTGACCAGCCATTGGCAATCTACGGCGAAGCTCCCTTCCAGCTGGTATAAAAAAAAAATATTTATCATATTATACCTTTAATCTATACAAGTCAAACAAATAATAAAAAATAAATGATCAAAAATGGATTCCAAACTTTACACAGTGGAAGTTGATGCAAGGGGAATTCCAGACTTTGCACTAATTACTAAAATAATGGCCTAAGCAGGTCTGCAGTAAGTACATTTATAGAATTAGCAAATATTACATCTGACTTTACACTTACCGCTGTCCAACTTGTCTTTTGCAAACTCAGCAAAAGACCTGTGTTCTTGAGGTGTGGAGTGAGAACTACTCTCATAATCGTCCTTATCACCTCCCCCCATGCTTCCATGATCCTCGCTCTCCATTTTTAAGTCACAACTCACGAGAAAAACAATGCAAATGAGTCATACAACTCGAAAAACGTCCTCGCTGTCTTACATCATCGATTACAAAAAGAATCAATAAAAAATATCTAGCAAGAACACTTAACTTATCTACAATGCTAACAGGCAATTTAACAATTGCTCATTGTTGTTATTACCCGGCGGAATTTTATTTACGACGTAAATATTTTACTTTGTTTTCGCGAGACGACCTCGACGAAATGTCAGATTTTAAAATTGATTTTTTGGCCGCCATTTTTTCCTAAAATGTTGCCTGGTTTGAATAATGATTATCCCCTGTAATAAACTTGTCTATGATAACTATCATTATTTTAAAACTGCCTTTTCTGCTATTTATTTTCGTAGTTTAGCGGTTTTTATTTAAAGTTATAACTGATAAAATTATTCTTATAAACATTTAAATATTAGTTACAATTACCTACTTAAACAAAAGTGGATTACCTAAGAATTAACTATATACTTACTTTTACCAACACAAGTACTTACCACATATTCGTTACCTGCTCCCTCTACAGCTGCTCTGCTCTATTATTCACCCTCTTATAACCCTTCCCTACTTCAATCAACTCACTTCCCTCCTCTCTCAACTCTACTATTTATGTAATTCTCACTAATTTGCTAAACAACCAGAATCATAGCGATATCTACCGGGTCATCGCAGACTGCCCTGGTTCCAGTCCGCAGAATTTTAACTATGCAGTCTGAAAAATATGTTTCTTTCATTTTGCATGAGGGAGGGGGAGTGGTCGGGATCCGATAGCATCGGCAGGGCAACATGTGTAGGTTACTATGTTACAATGTACCTACGCACAGTCTAAATGTAAATGTATGTCGTTTATATATTAATCCAATTACTATTAACCCGATGTGTTGTGTTGTGACGTATCATACTAATCATTTTCTATTTTAGTGTTTGTCATCCTGTCTATTCAAACCTTTAAATATATACGCATTTTATTAATCTATACAAACGCGATTTAGGAATCACTATTAAGGCACTCTTTACTAGTGATTACTTAGATTACTACTGTTGAGTTTCTTTATGAGATTAATAAGATATCTAATGTTAACTTTTTTATAATAAGGCAAGTGATTGGATCATCTATCAGTGCCAACGACTATCAGTCGACCCGTGACCACGGCCAATGCAACTTGGCTGAAACGTCGGGAGAAATATGTCTCTAAGATAAATCGCGTAAAGACCCGTTAAAATTATAAAAACTATTATGAACGTGCGCGAAAGTTTAAAAAGTTTACCTTATATAAATTTTAGTTTTTCCTAAAGATCTAATGAAAATTCTACAATTTCACCGAAAAAGGGGTTTTGACAATTTTTTGGCAACATTATACCATATGTTCGTTGTTTTCGTCGATATTTACAGCTCTGGATTGTCTCTGGCTTGTTTTCCGAACAAATCGTAAAAGGCAATGAAAGGATATTGAAATTTTAAACAATATCATTAAATATTACATTATAAATGTATGTAACTTAGTTTTTTATATATTTGTAAGTGAAAGAATACTGTAGGAATTGTGTTATTATTAACAGGAGCCCGATTCATCGTTTTAGGTATGACCTTTGTCCATTGTAAAATTAGTCGCAATTACAAATTACTTTCTGTGTCATATTGCAATTTCTCGCACTTTCTAAAAATAGTAATACTTTTAGATTGATTTTAATAATTTTATGATCAAATTGTAGATGTTTATTAGTAGTTAATAGCTTTGTTTATCTTTAACCCAGTTCGTATAGCGGACAGCTGTTTCTTCGTCATCACATCAGTAAACAGCTGTTATTATTAGTCATTCATTGGTTCAACAACATCAATCACAACAAATGCTCATAGGTACAAACTAAACTAAATAAATGTAAGCTAATTTTAATCTTACTATAATATTAATTTAACTATTTTGATACAAACTTGTTTTTTTAGTACATATGAGAAAGTAGTTTTATATAATTTGCTACTATTATTGGATATTTATTAAGAGTGTCCCTGACCTTGGTGCCAGATTTAGCAGACACTGAGGAAGGAGCCAATGGGTTCCCCTCCATTACTGATATCAATACAGATAGACATGTCAAACGAAAGAGTGGCCCATTGTACCTGTACAGATTGCCACGAATGCAGTAATCAAAGGAGAAAAAAAAAAAAAAAAAAAATATTGGATGCAGTTATGCAAAAAGGATCCATTCCACAATGTTTTTAGATATATAATTATGAATTTTAATCAGATCCTTAATATATTATAATGTTACATGAAAAACAATCCATATAAAAATACTGTTTTTGATATATTCTAAAGGTATTAAATGTTGGACTAATCAATACAACGATTGACTAATCTAAATTCCAATTTTAATGGCCTATAACTTAAAATTAACTTTATGTGGATTGGATCTTTTTTGCGTAACTACGTCCTATTATATTATGGTTCATACAGTATTTGGTTGGGTAGGGAGAGAAGTAGAATGGTGGATGGTGAGCGTATTATCGCACAATAGAAAAAATAGTAGTCCTCCTTTTCTTAAACCAGCCTATTGTCGGTCGCAAGCCCGAGACATCATTCTTCTCATCTCTTACCCACACACGATGGACCCGGCACCCGCACGGTGAATCCATGGAATGCTTAGAAATTTGTCTTCTCCTTACTGTACAATAGAAAGTTTTTTTCATTTATACTAAACACAATGTGACATGTGACACGTGACATTATGTCTACCTGATAAAAAGCAGTCTGCTAAGTTTAAGATTAGGAACAACTAATGCCAGCCACTAACAACCTTATGCAGTGGAAGTTGGTGCATGAGGAGTTCCAGCAAAATCTTACCACCACTTACTGATAGAATTAGGCCTAAGAAGCAGGTCTGACATCAATACATTTATGGAACAAGCTCTCGAAATAGCATTACCATTAGTAATCATAAAGTATTTGGTTGAGCAGTGAGAAGAGCATTATGGTGGATGTGAGCATTTTATTGCACTATTCTTCTCCTGTCTGCCCCACACACAATAGCATGGTATCCATATAAAAAATAATTTATTATTATTACAGGATGGGGAGTGAAAAATGGGGTCACCTTCCGATCCTAGCCATCCACAACATTCTGCGACATCTTGATCTTCCTGATGTTCTTGCTGCAACTTCCACCTGCCGTCACTGGAGAACTGCACTCTTCATAACCAACTCCCTGAAGAAAAAGTAAGCATTAAGCCGGGCGCACGGCGGATTCTTTATGCTTGGTATTTCTCTGATAGATAGAATTCGAAATTCGATATTAATATATTCATCAGAGAACCAAAGTTACTCACATAGCATTTAAAATTAGCAAGCTAAAATGGCAATGGGCCGGACATATCTGCTGCAGAAGCCGACCGATGAGGCAAACCGGTTTTAGAGTGGAGACCATGTATGGGAAGACCTCCTGCCAGATGGACTGATGACTTAAAGAAGGTCGCTTATGTGTGTTGGATGAGGGTTGCAAAAGACCGCGTGCAGTTGCGAAACTTGGAGGAGGCCTACATCCAGCAGTAGAGAGACACAGCCATTCTCAAACTTCATGCGACTGAACCATTTTGGAAAGCGAAATATTTTATGGAGCCCTAAAATAATACAAAAACACATGTGTATTTTTTATTAAATGACGATTTGTTTTTTTTTTTCAAATTTTGCAATTCTAACAGATAAAAAAGATAACAAAAAAACTATATTACAAGGTTTTCTTTTTTATATACTAGCATGATACCTTACGCACCTGATGGTAAGTGGCACGGAAGGTCAATGAATGAAGCAACAGGAATCAGAGTCATATGAATGATATCAGTCCCTAACACTATGTCGGCTTGACTTGACGCTTGTTCACACTTAGCTTGAAGGACTCCAGGTTATAAGAAAGTGGAAACAGGCTTGAAGAGCATTCCACTCTGTTGTTTAACTGTGAGGGAGCCGGGTACATCGTGCGTTAGAAAGATAGAGGAGAAGAATGGTGTCTCAGTCTTGCAACCGACTGGAGACTGATTTACAAGAGGCCTCCTCTTTTTACTGATAACAAGACGCTCACCATTCTGCTCCTTTCCAACTAAATACTCTATCATTCTGTTAATAAAAGCTTTTTGTAGATGTCGCTAGCGGCACTGGTACCTTGTTTACACCTATGACGGATCATTTTTTAAATTTATTTGTAGTTTTACATTTTTATAACAGAAACATTTATTCTAACTTAACGTTACCTACCTTAAAAGACAAATTAGGTAAGCGAACACCGTCTTTAAAATAAAAAAAAGGTTGAATTAATAGAACGGCAATTTTGAGATCACCATATCTTTGCGTTCGCTTGGAAATCTCGATTTGTACACTTAAAAGCTGCTCACTTCTGCATAATATCCAGAAAATAATAAAAAGTGTTCTATGCAACTGACAGTTATATTAGGTACCATCTATCGTGATAAAAAGTTAGTGATACAACCCATTGCAGCCATTGTGTTTAGACCGAAACAAGTAAGTCAAAGTTTTCAAGCACTTCTTCGGTATAGTTATGACCCATTTATTTTCAGAGAATCATTGAGGTTGGATGCCAAGAACTTAGAGAAGAGCCTGTTTCTAGCTGAGTTGTTCAGACGGTCCACTAGGAAACTCCACTTCATCCTGAACACCAGTGGACCTGAGCTTGAAGTATTCCTCGCAGATATTGTACCCCTGTAAGTTTAATCCTTTTATCAGCAAAAAGATATTGAACAACACCTACATTTGCCACACTGCACTACCTAGTTGGGTATTGGGTGGAAATATGAAATGAAATTAAATAATTTATTTGTCAGAAACATGGTAGGTACAGGGATGTAAATTATTATAGGTATGTAATTATATCACATGCTTCGCTATTTCTAGCATACAAATATTTATTTAGTCACATGACTATGTCGAGCTTAGTGTCTAGGTATTCTTTTGTAGAATAAAAACATTTATTAACCAACATTTGTTTGACTCTTAATTTGAACAGTTTTAGTGGCAGCTCCCTTATAGTAACTCGAAGCTTATTAAATATCTTTGTTGCCATTGCATATCAATTTCGGCTATATTGAGTACTTTTATGAGCTGGAATAATTATTCTACTAGGATAACGCGTTTTAAAATTGCAATTATCCCCAATAGTTTTAAAAAGTTCCGGGTGGCTTTTTACAAATAAACAGCATTCAAGTATATAGATAGAAGGAACAGTCATATTCAGATTCAGATTCATTTACTGTATCAGCTGCTCGTCAGTGGAACAAGCTTCCACTGACCATCAGACAAGCTCCTTCCATTCACATCTTTAAAAAACAATTTAATACTTTCTTTTTAAACAAGCAGAACAGTATATTTTAAATTTAAATACTTCTTATAAATATTATATTATCTTCATATATATCAATAAGTATTTAAGTAGTCTATGTATACATATTATATGTTAATGTAGTTTATACAAATTTAAAATAAGGTTAAAATTGCACTCCACATATTATACTGTCTCACTCTCCCAAAGGTTAGGTGGTGGAATTTTATTTATTTTATCCATGAAACTTGGTGGATCTTTTTAGACAATGTCATGTTTAGATTGCTTTGACTTACCGCACGTTCTAAAGACTTGTTTATTTCCTCCTTTAGCAGAACAATTTATGCAAAGAACACCTTTTTAAGACGAGCAGTAAAACTATATAATGATTTCTTGGTTGACGTGGACATATTTGCTTGCTCTAAGTCAGTGTATAGGAGCAGAGTCCGTGAGCTAATTAGTATTAAGTATTCGATAGAAATAGGCTTTAATGTGATTTTTACTTTTTTAATGGTTTAGCTGTATTTTGAAAATGTAATAAGTATGTAATGTATAGTTCTCTTTTACAGTTTTGGTACTCCACTAGCCCTATTCTGTTACTTAGTCGCAAACGTTATATAATGGAAACCGTTAACTATATATATGTATATCATGCTATTAAAGTTGATATTTGCACGGTCGCTGTCAAGGTCGAGCGCTTATAGAGTTGAGAATTGAATAATAATTTGTAATTATGACACAATCTCTGACTTAAATAACGAAATCCACTAATAACGTCTGCGACTAAGTAACAGAATAGGGCTGCAGGTCTAATTATATGTACATTACATACATACATATCTTCACGCCAGATCCCTTGCGGGGTAGGCAGAGACAATTGAGCGCCATTTGACACGATCACGACATACCTCTTTCGCTTCTTCGACATTCATCAACCTCTTCATACATGCCCTTTTATTTTGATGGCTTTTTAATGCACCTTCAGCTATTGTTTTATTTATTTGATCGTGATAGGTAAGTCTAGGTGTATTATATATCTGGTTCGTCAATTTCTCTTCACTCATTCTTTCAACATGTCCGAACCATCGGGGCATACCTTTCCTTATTTTTGTCCCTATGCTTTCTTTAATACCTACCCTTTTGCGTATTTCGTCATTACGTATGCGGTCCGTCAAAGTGACGCCGCATATCCGACGCAAAGACCTCATTTCTACTGCATTAACTCTACTCTCATGCGTATTCTGACATATCCACGTTTCCATACATAAGTGTTGGTACCAGCATGGCATTGTGTATGGCGAGTCGAGCTTTGTCACTGACATTTCGACTGGCCATTAGTGACCCCAGGGCACCGTTAACACTATTTCCCGCGTTCACTCTTCTTTCAACATCCCTATCATACTTCCCATCCGCAGTGAAAACACTGCCCAGATATATAATTTCATTTACTTGTTCTAGAGTTTCATCATCAATCTTTATCGTCACGTTTGTCATCCTTCTTCTTTCAAACACTAGTACCTTGGTTTTTCTCGCATTCAAACGGAGTCCTTTTTCTGCACATCCCTCCTTCATTCTTGTGACTAGTGATTGCAGTTGTTGTCATAAGAACAGCATCATCTGCATAAAGCAGGCAGTTCACCACTAGATCACTCATCTTTATCCCACAGTCACTCTCTCACTCTTTTTAGGCACTTGTCGAGATATAGAGTGAATAATCTACATGTACATTGTTAGTTATATAAATTAAATTGTGACTGTTTGTTACCATAATAAAACAAAATAAATAAAAATAAAATAATTTGATTAAATATAATAATCTTCACTAAACTTGTGTAATATTTCAGGTTCTACAAAGCAGGCCCACTTACCGAGTTGGTATTAATGGGCCCGGGATACAAAAACCTGAGGACACATTCAGAAATCGTCTCCTTGAAAGAGTAAGTATAAAGACAAGAATGGTGAAATAAACTGGCCTGCAGCCCTATTCTGTTCCTTCGTCGCAAACGTCATTAGTGGATTTCGTTATGTACGTCAGAGATTGCGTCATAATTACACAATATTATTCAATTCTCGACCTTGACAGCGGCTATGCAACAGCTTGCGCTTAAGTAACATAATTGGGCTGCTGGAGAGCATTCCATATTTTTAGCATGCAACAGATGTTAGAATCTCCAATGGGGTGTGTCACTAACTTTTTATCACGATAGATGGCGCATGATAGATGGTGCCTAATATAACTGTCAGTTGCATAGAAAACTTGTATTTTTATTACGAAATTTATTATTTTCTGGATATTATGCAGAAGTGAGCAGCTTTTAAGTGTACAAATCGAGATTTCCAAGCGAAAGCAAAGATATGGTGATCTCAAAATTGCCGTTCTATTAATTCAACCTTTTTTTATTTTAAAGACGGTGTTCGTTTACTTAATTCGTCTTTTAAGTTAGGTAACGTTAAGTTAAAATACATTTTTCCGTTATAAAAATGTAAAACTACAAATACATTAAAAAAATGATAAGTCATAGGTGTAAACAAGGTACCAGTGCCGCTAACGACATCTACAAAAAGCTTTGCCTGATACACCCCATTTTATATGTAGGCATAGCATAGAGATAGTGGCTACGGAATGGGGTGATAAATGTGCCATGTGCATGTGGTTTGGTTGCAGAAAAAATTGGGCTCAAGATGCATCTTTTTTGATTAATAAAGGCCGCGTTCGTTTTAAGAAATGTTAGCATGAAAATACCACTTTTTTTAGCACAAGTCGTTCGTTTAATGAAAATTCTAACATTTGATGCCAATTTCCGTATGTCAGTACCGTGTTGAAAGGAGGGTTATTGATGTTACTTTTTGACAGATGTCAAATTGATCGTTTACCATTTTTATATACTTTATAGTTTTCTATTATATTTGTTAAAAAGGTATATTAAACGATTTTATGTAATAAATTCAAAGACCATAATAACATCACGTGTATTGGATGCCATGGTATGATAAAACATGAACGAAAACACTTGTCAAAAAGTAGCCTCACCGCTCGTTTTATTTAAGAAATGTTAGCATTGTTAAAAAAAGTGGTATTTCTTAACAAAAACGACATTTCGCGCTGGTTTATGAAGTTGCTACGAAATGTTGGAAATGCTATAACACGAACGCGGCCAAAATATTAGAAATTGTTTTTTCTTTACAGTATTCGGTTTGGTAGGGAGAGGATCAGGATGGTGGATATTTTTTAACTAGCCCATAGTCGTTCGTAAACCTGAGACACCATTATTCTCTTCTCTCCCCCACACATAATGGAGTCGACACCCTCACGGTGAATCCATAAATTGCTAAGAAATCTTAATAAATAATTAATTTTCCGCCACAGCGCCATTAACGACCTCATTCGTAGGACGCTTGCAGTTGTCTCGATCCCATCTATTTTAGAACCAACCGGTCTGAGTCGAGACGGTGGCAAGCGTCCAGACGGAATGACACTAGTTCCTTGGAGATTGGGATTCCCTAGCCCCTTCCCACCTTCAAGGAACTTCTGTTAGAGCTGGTGTTGCAGCGTAACAAGCGCAGATCAGCAAGCGTCGAATTTTTTTTATTTTATTTAAAAAACTTTATTGCACAAAGTACAACGGCTGACTTAATGCCCGAAGACATTCTCTGACAGCCAAATCTTAGGGACAAATTTGAACAATTATAGGTGCAATTATAGAAATAATAATAATACTATAATTATAAAAGTTAATTTAATAGGATTGATATATACTTACATCATATATATCATAATATCAATATACTACATACAATGCAGTAAAATTAAGAACGTTGACTGAAATTGCGGAAATGCCGATCCTAAACATCAAGCCATTTGTTCTTGCTCAGGTTTCCGACGACATCATCTTTAAGACGATTAAGTCTATAACTTCCAAAGCAATAGGATGTGATGACATCAGTCGTACTATGATCGTTACAATTCTTGACATACTCTTACCTACAATCACGCGCATTATAAATTTCTCACTTTCCTCTAATCAATTTCCTACCTTATGGCGCAATGCTTTTATTATTCCAGTCCCTAAAATTTCCTCTCCAACGTTACCCAGTCACTTTCGTCCAATTTCAATTTTGCCATTTCTTTCTAAGGTATTAGAGTCCGTCGTCCATAAACAAATATCTGAATTCCTTAATATCAATAATCTCCTTAATCCTTTTCAGTCAGGCTTTCGTCCCGGTCATAGTACTACTTCAGCTTTACTGAAAGTAACTGAAGATATCCGAAATGGCATGGATGAAACAAAAGTTACAGTTCTTGTACTAATTGATTTCACCAATGCCTTTAACACAGTTGATCCTGATTTGCTCATCGCTATTTTGTCTCGTCTGGGATTGTCGTCGGAAACAATATTATGGTTCTCGCATTATTTAAAAGGGCGTCAACAACAAGTTCGCATTAATGAAATGTCCTCAAGCTGGTGCGAAATGAGTACAGGCGTCCCACAAGGTGGCATACTCTCACCCTTACTTTTCTCATTATTCATTAATCCGTTCTTCATAGCCGCTACCACCTGTACGCTGACGACTTGCAACTCTACGTGCAGACAGATGTCGACACTCTTAATAGTGCTATAGCTTGGCTTAACTCCGATCTTAGTAGTATATATTCTTGGTCTGCGAGGTTTGGTGTCGTTGTCAATCCCAGCAAGTGTCAGTCTATTATTGTAGGAAGCTCCCGACTTTTATCCAGAGTTGACATGGCCAGAATTGACCCTGTTCGGTTTGACAACGTGCCTATTCCTTTCTCCAGTGAGGTTAAGGATCTGGGTATATACCTGGATACTCATCTTTGCTGGGGACCGCAGATCACTAATATCAGTCGTAAAATATTTTCTTCACTGCACTCTCTTAACAAATTAAAAAACTTCTTGCCGCTAAAAGCTAAAATTACGCTCGCCCAGTCACTCCTCCTGCCACTACTAGATTACGGCGATGTGTGTTGTGTGGACCTTTCACAAGATTTACTCAACAAAATGGAACGTTTGCACAACACATGCATTAGATTTATCTTTGGTCTACGCAAGTATGATCATATTTCGTCTTTTCGGGATGAACTCAAATGGCTCCCTATTCGTAAGAGGCGAAATTGTCGAGTTCTCTGCTTACTGTATAGTATCCTGAATGAACCCGGCACGCCTCAGTATCTTAAAGACAGCTTCACATTTCTTGGCTCTATTCACGATCGAACCCTTCGATCTAGTTTCAACTCCACACTCTCCATTCCTTCTCATCACACCTCTTTTGTCTCCCATTCGTTTGCTGTTGTTGCTGCAAATCTCTGGAACGACATACCATTAAATATAAGACAAGCTTCAAATCGAGCTATCTTCAAAAATTTAGTATATAGGTACTTTTTATCAACCTAACTGTTTCAACTTCTCTATTTTTTAATATAGTTTTTTTCCTTTTTCATTTGCAGCAACTACATCATTATTTCTATATTACTTCCCTCATCGTTTAAGTGGTTTATTTGTATATTTATTATGTGTATATAGTATATTTATATATATATATATATATATATATATATTTATTTATGTACGTGTTATGTAATAGTAAGTAAATATTGGTATATATGTATTGATATATATGGACTTACTTAATTGCACCTACCATCTATACTGTCTAAATGTCCTAAAGGTTTGGCTGTCAGAGAATGCCTAGCGGCATTAAGTCCGCCTTTGTACATAGTGCAATAAAGTTTTTAAATAAATAAATAATAATACACATTATTATACATAAACATACATATATACTACTTACTAACGCTGTCGGGAGCTATTAAAGAAGTGTGAATACACCAGTTTTTAAAAGATGACCTGGTAGTTGCTTGCCGTATGATGACAGGAAGATATGAGTCGATTTGCAATAGTTACTATTTTTCGTCGTTTGCTGTAGAAACGATGGGCCCGTGGGGATCGGAATTTAAAGCCTTTTATAAAGAAATTGTTCCAAGGCTCATTGACGTCTCTGGTGACAATAGGGCTGGCAGTTATTTCTCCCAAAAATTAAGTATCATCATTCAAAGGGGTAATGCTGCTAGTGTATTGGGCACCATGCCACATGACAGCGATTTGGAGGAGCTATTTTTTTATATTTAATTTTTATTTTCTATGTATTATTTTTTTTTATGTTAAATTTAGATTTTGTTGTAATATAGTTTATTTAATATTGTAATTCTTTTATATTGTTTGTATATTATTTGCTATTGTTTTAGAATTGAGAGTTATGCGGCCACAGAGAGCATTATTAATTCACACTCCTCTACGCTGCGCACTCTCGCATTTCTGGGCTGCGATGTGGTGTTGGACTTCGACAGCTTTATTGTAAGTTTTAATTACAGTTTCAACTAAGTTAACTAACGTGGTCTAGCGGTTAAGTCCGTGGATTTAGACTCGGACGTACCTGGTTCGATTCCTGGTTGGGACA
This sequence comes from Tinea semifulvella, assembly GCA_910589645.1. Taxonomy (NCBI): domain Eukaryota; kingdom Metazoa; phylum Arthropoda; class Insecta; order Lepidoptera; family Tineidae; genus Tinea; species Tinea semifulvella. The sequence goes on from OU342604.1 coordinate 8,471,287, forward strand.
CGAAAATATTTATAAATGTAAATAAATATATTTAATTAATATTTATTTATTTGTGATATTTCTAAAGTTTGGTACGCTGGAGACATTGACAAGCTTGCCACTTGTCATGATTGGCCTATAGTAAAGTTGGCTAAATGTGAATCCGCTTCTTTATAAGCGTGGTTTTTGACCACCCCGAAATGGACACGGTCGTGATGATACTTTACTTTTTTTTGTTTTTTTTAATTCGATTCCCAAGTACTGTCTTTATATTCCATAATAAATTGTTGCAGAGTCCTCGGAAATGCGTTGTCTCCGATTCATTTCATGGTGAAGATGAATTACTGGCTGAGGATTTGGCTGATTTCTCACACTTCGATAAGAATGCTTTCTCACAGCTGCAGGTATTATTATTAATAAGTTCTATTACATTATCTATTATCCAGATGTTATTACCAAGGTCAATTTCACATCTAGATTTTGTAAAAAAAACTCCTATTACACACATGCATCTGAAGATTATTAAGAAGTTGTGTTATACAACTATATATTATTAACAAGGTCTTTCACACGTCTAGATATTAATAACAAGTTATTTCACACAGCTACATTATTAGCGGGTTCTTATCACACATCCGCAGATTATTAAGAAGTTGTATCACACAACTATATATTGTTGAGTTCATTATCACAACTACAGATTATTAAGAAAATGTATCATTCAGCTATATATTATTGGTTTATTATCACATCTGCAGATTATTAAGAAGTTGTATCATTCAACTATATATTATTGGTTTATTATCACATCTGCAGATTATTAAGAAGTTGTATCACACAACTATATATTATTGAGTTTATTTTCACATCTGCAGATTATTAAGAAGTTGTATCATTCAACTATATATTATTGGTTTATTATCACATCTGCAGATTATTAAGAAGTTGTATCACACAACTACACACATCAAAAGTGTCTAGGGATCAACATATATTTTTGCAATAACTTTTCTCCTGATTGATATTCATTAAAATTTTCTTTAAGGATTGATCAAATAAAATGTTTTCGTTTGTCTACAGTAACGATAAACCAAGTCACCTTTGCATTAGTAAAAAAAATTGCCATTTTCCTAATAAAGCGATTTTTGACATTTGAACCACTAACATTAAAGTTCGAAAAAAAGACTGAAATAACAGTTTTTATTTTTATTTTATTGGGTAACTTAAACAATTAATAATCCGTGTTTCTACCGCGAACACTAACAACACAAGAACATCGGTTTGGCATACTCAAAATGAGTTCATCCAAATCACGCTGTGGAATGGCCGCCCATGTTCGTTGCAACAACAAAAAAAGGTCTTCTTGCGACTGGATACCCTCCATATTCGGCAGAGCTCTTCTCTGAAGAATATCCCATGCATGCTCAATCGGGTTCAAGTCTGGCGACTGAGCAGGCCAGGGCAGGACATTGATGTTAGCTGCGGCGAGAGTCTGTCTTACAACTCTTGCGGTGTGCGGTCGTGCATTATCATGCATTAACTGAAATAAGGGACCGATATGCACTTGTAGAGGAACGATGACGTCTGATACAACCGTCTCAGCATAAATTTGAGCGTTGAGGTTGCCTCTGATCCAAATCAACTCAGTTCTTCCGCCGATCGAAATACCCGCCCATACCATGATGGTTCCACCACTATAAGGATGGACTTCCTGGCAGGATTTTAATCGCTGTTGGCGTCCAGGGGTTCTCCAGTGTCGTATACGTCTTGTATCCGGCCTCATACCAAAACGAGACTCATCAGAAAAGCACACGAAACGCCATTGTTCTTCTGTCCAATTTCTGTGTTCAAGAGCCCATTGATATCGAGTCCTACGATTGTGCATTGCTATAGGTGGTACCCGTAGCGGTCTTTGGGAATGAAGGTTCACTTCATGCAAGCGGTTTCTGACTGTTTGGTCGCTAATTAAGTTCCCTGAAGAGCGATGAAGGCTCACGGCTAACATCATGGCGGTTATTGTTGGAGTTCTTCGAGCTGTGATTTGAATGTATCGGTCTTGTCTCCGTGTGGTGCAGCGATACCGTCCTCCATGGCGCTCAGCCACGGTACCAGTGGTTCGGTAACGTGTCCAAAGTCGACTGATAACACTCTGACTTGTATTCAGAGCTAAAGCCACAGTACGTTGCCGGGAACCAGCTTCTATCATTCCCACGGCTCTGATCATTTCTTCCCTGCTTAAATGACGTCGCCGCTCCATAATAACGTTGGTTTTAATCAGTAGTAGGGAAACAGTAGCACTAATAATGTCTTCAATGCGTCTTATGTTTTTATAGGGAAAATATTGACAGCTGATTTTCATCTTTTACTCGAATTTGATTGACAGTTCCTGTTTTAAATTATGAAATGCACCAAAAAGGATCCATATAAATTTATAAAATCATAAATTTATTACAAAGCCACATCTCAATCACAAGAAATCCGCATAAACATGCTTGATCCCTAGACTTTTTTGATGTGTGTATATATTATTAAGTTTATTTTCACATCTACAGATTATTAAGAAGTTGTATCACACAACTATATATTATTGAGTTTATTATCACATCTGTAGATTATTAAGAAGTTGTATCACACAACTATTATTAAGTTCATTACCACATCTGCAGACTATTAAGAAGTTGTATCACACAACTATTATTAAGTTCATTACCACATGTGCAGATTATTAAGAAGTTGTTTCACACAAGTATATAAATATAATTTTTAACAAGTTCTTTTACTTTTAAGTTTTAATTTATATCGTAATTCTTTCATACTGTTTGTATAATACTTCAATAAATAAAATATTTCATAGGTAGTTCTTTATAGCTATATATTATTCACGGGTTCTTATCACACATCTGCAGATTATTAAGAAGTCTAATCTGACAGCTTCTGATTGTTAACAAGTACAAATTATGTTTAAACATATTTCTGAAGAATTTGGTCTCCAGTCGCCTTGCTGACCTCATGTATTTTTTTTGTAATCATTTTACAACTTGGTATTAAATGTACTTTCCTCCTCAGATATTTCTTGTGGTGAGTATTAAAACCTTTGGATTAAGGAGAATTCATTGTTATTATTTATCTCTTTCCAGCACCTTATTATGGACTACGATTCTCTGGACTCGGACTTGCTGGTGACTCTAACTTGCTTGCCGTCTCTTTCCCACCTCTCTCTGACCGTGGTGACCCGACAGAGAGACCACTACCCTCGTCTACCATGGGACAGGTTCACCCAGTGCTACCCCAGGGACCTCGTGCTCACTCTCAACATTGTAAGTCACTTCTCTTGTCTCTATTTCTGTCTATCCTACCGTGGATGCTTCTCCCTTCTCTTTTACTCTATCCTCTGTCTCTTTCCAGCTTCCTTGTGCCAGGTAGACTCTGTGATGTTGTGCTTACCCTAAACATTGTGAGTCATTTCTCTTGTCTCTCTCTTTCCGACCGGGATAACCCAAAAGAGAGACTAAAGTGCTTAGCTGATGTGGCACTCTTAGACTATTTGATTTTTCCTTTTCCCTCCTGTTATTTCTCCTTCCTTTCTCTCTTTATCTATCCCCCGTCTATCTCCAGCAACCGTGGAGCAGGTATATGCACACAATCAACCTTTACATTTTCTTTCTCTACCTCGCTCACCGCTTTATTTCTCTCTTCTCCCTCTCTCTTTTTCTATGCCCCGTCACCCTCTTAATAAGTGTTAAGGTTTTAATATCATGACAAGTCGCAAGCTCGTCGATGCCTCAAGCGTACCAAAGATGGGAATTTTACAAAAAAAAAAAATCAATATAGATTACTCATCAGAAATCGAACCGGCTCTAGGCAGATGTTACTGCAATTTTTTACCTGATGGTAAGCGGTCCGTGAGTTCGTCCGCGGTTCGCTTGAAGAACTCCAGGTTATAGGAATGGGGAAACACACTGATTCCACATCATCAGCGTGCGACAGATGTAGGATTCTCAAAATATATACGCGTAGGGATAGTGGCTACAGTATAAGGGTGCATACTTTGGCCTTCGCGTATGGTTCAGTTGCAGAACAGAGAAGAAGAGATGAGGTTGTGGAGTTCTTTCGAATACTCACCGTAGTATAGCTTGTAGAACACGCCCAGGGTAATCACATCTTGGGGAACCTGCAGCGATTGTGAAGTTTTAGACACTATAGTGTTGTCGACTATGCAGGACTTTGAGTTCATTTGTAAGGTACTGAGCGGAACTATCCCAGAGGTGAGAACAGTATTCCAAAACATAAGTCTTTGGTGCGGAAAGAAGCATTTCACCTTGTTCAGTATTCTCAGTTTTTTTAATACTGTTTTGAGGGTACTCTCAATTTAGTTTAGGTGATAGTTTAATTTGCCTTCGTGGTCTAGCGGTTAAGTCCGTGGATTTAGACTCGGAGGTACCGGGTTCGATTCCTGCATATTTATTGATGTTAATAAATACATTTAATTAATATTAAATTTATTTGTGATATTTTTCGAGTTTGGTACGCTGGGGACATCAACGAGCTTGCCACTTGTCATGATTGGTCTATAGTAAAGTTTGGCTAAATGTGAATCCGCTTTATAAGCGTGATTTCTGAAAAAAAGTATCATCACGACAGTTTCCCTTTCGGGGTGGGAAACGGTCGTGATGATACTTTTTTTTTTAGTTTAGGTGATAGATTTAAGAATTTAAATTTATTTCAGATTGGGATTTCGACGTCCAAGTTTCCAGAAATAATGAAATACGTGTTGGTACCTGATCTGCCTCTTCATGCTATCAAAATTATGTTCTGCGGTGGGGTAAGTGAAGTGAAGGGCTTGTGAAGTCATACCCCGAAAAAGAGCTGGGTTTTTTTAATCTTATATACATAGCTGGGCATTAACTCGTTAATCCGTTAATTAACGGAGTTAACATTTTGATTGACTGGTTAACTTTTAAAAATGTTAACGGACACGTTAACTTCCGTTAATATGCAGAAGTCCGTTAATCGTTAATCCAATGCCACTATTTACCGCATGGCACCGCGAAAAACAAGTGCCGGGCGCGGCGGCGCGTGAGACAAAAACAAAACTAGATATATTATGCCGGCGCGTGCGAGTAAGAAAACTGCGAAATACTAGCGCCAGTGCTTAGAGTGACGAGTGTTGTGTTTGTTGTTATTATAAATTAATTTGCGTGTAAATAAAGAAGAGTGCAGTACACTCTTAGTTAGGTAGAAAAGTGTACTGTGCATTGTAGTAATTAAAACTATATCATGGAAGACATGGAATCGGATTTCAGCGGTCCTGATGAGAATCCTTGGCCACATATGACTGAGTATGTGGAATTTGTATCCAGATCGGGCCAGCAAATACTTTTTGCTTGTAAGCGTTGCTTGCTGAAATACACCAAAATAAAAGTTCATGTATCAATCCTGAATAATTTGAAACAACATGTAAGAAGGGTACATGAGTCACAATACGTACAGTTTGAAGAGATTGTTAAGGCGGGCTCTAACCGAGGCAAGACAAATAAGAGAACTCATTCTGACAATATTATATATTAACCTGTTAACTTCCAGAACATAAACCAACAGATTTTATAAGTTCACTAACGCAACGATATATAAATGCAATTTTACACATATTAACGGATTAACAATTAACATTAACTTCCGTTAATTCTTCCGACGAAGCTAACTTTTTTTGTAGCGGATTAACGATTAACGAAGTTAACTATTTTATTAACGGTGCCCAATTATGCTTATATACAGGGTGTGGCGTAGATATAGTGGTCCAACGTTAAGACAGCTATAGTACACAGGTATTAAACTATCTTCTTCTTCTTTATTTATTTATTTATTTTAGAAAAAATCACAGCTTATTATATTAAACATATAGACAGAGTAGCAATAGTGGAACACAAGCCAAAGAGATTTTATATTATTTAGACAAAACAATTAAAACAGAAATAAGAGTAAAATATAGTTATTAAATTTAAATTAATAGTGCAATTGAATTGTGACTAGCAGAAGTAAAAGAATAATAATAATAATAAATAAGTGAAAACCAATAGGTTAATGATTATTTACCTAAGACAAAATGAGTGAATGAGAGGCAGGAGCAAAATTATACTATATATACGTGTATAGTAGTATTCGTATATTAGCAAGCGAAGTGTATTTGTAAAGTTAGTCCGGGATAAGAGTTGTCTTGATACTGCCTCCGGTGATTAGTTAGATGTATCAGAGTAGAACATTTCTTTTTTAAAACTAGTCTAGTAGACTAGTAATGGCAATCGTCACTAAGGCATTTGTGCCAACATCACGTTTGTATGAATTATTGATGTGAATTGATTTCTATATAGGTATATATTATATTTATTTTATCGACTGGTCACGGTGAATCACAAACACTAAAACAAAAAAAAGGGGGATTGGTTAGTAGTTTAGTGGGAATGATACGTCACAACACATCACATCACAAGGGACATATTACATAGCACAGTGAGTTATTAATGGTGTGAACATTACACACAACAGTCACACTATAACTTTATTAATTATACACATTTCAGCACACGGGGCCACAACACTGTAAACTAACACGTAAAAAAAATTATAAATAGTTTTTTTTTTTTTATATTAGTTAAAATTCGAAAAATATTTTATTAATGTGACTGTAACTTCGACAAATGACATTATTATTTAAGTCTGTTTTTTGTGTTGTACGGGTGAATACTAGCGCTAGCATATACAATTTCGTTTTTTAATATCAACTTCAAATAAATAATAAAAAAATAAAAAAATCAATCCTTGTATTTTATTGTATAACAAATCATGCAAATTTAGATGTGAGTGGTGTAAAGAAATCTACTCACCGGTCAGTGCCTTTTATTTTAAATATCCATGTAGTGGAATTAAAAAAAATTGACACTTCTAAAAACTATTATACAAACATGCAAATGTGAACGCCCATTTTTCTTAGAGAAATGGGCCCCAAAAAATGTTCTCGTGTCATAATGATTTCTTTTTTATTATAGTTAATATATTGTGATTTCATAATCTGTAATTAATTTTATTTATTTTACCCTAGCAAAACGACAATTGACAAAAACTTTCTTTTACGTTAATAATTACATAGTTTTGATCTCGCCGATTTGAAATCCAGTGTTTTATCTATACTAAAGTACCTGATCATAATAAAGAACCTAATCGTATAAATAGTGCTTTGTAACTATTTCATACATAATTTTTAACCAATTAACTATTTAATTATATTTTAATGCTGGGGTAAAAGAGATGTTGTAGTAAATTTTAAAAAAAACACAGTTAATTGCTATCATTATTGAATCACTTCACTAACTTTTTATCACGATAGATGACGCATGATAGATGGTACCTAATATAACTGTCAGTTGCATAGAAAACTTGTATTTTTATTACGAAATTTTTTTTTCTGGATATTATGCCGAAGTGAGCAGGTTTTAATTGTACAAATTGAGATTTCCAAGTGAAATTAAATATATGGTGATCTCAAAATTGCCGTTCTATTAATAAAACCTTTTTTCTTTTCAAAGACGGTGAGTTCTTAATTCGTCTTTTAAGGTAGGTAACGTTAATTTAAAATACATTTTTCTGTTATAAAAATAAAAAACTACAAAAACATTTTAAAATGATGCGTATAGGTGTAAACAAGGTACCATTGCCGCTAGCGACATCTACAAAAAGCTTTGCCTGATACACCCCATTGTATTTAGTTGAGGCACGCGGCAAAAAAATTGGGGACTGGTTTTGTGCAATCTCTCTTCAAAATTAAAACTTATTTTTTAATTATATTGTTTACTTCTAAATTCTTCTCTTAGTTCTAAAAACTTTTAGTGTGACCTTCGTATATATTCTTTGTTTTTATTTAGATTCACTGCGGCATGATCAAGTGTATAGGCACCCAGTACCAAAATACCCTCCAGGAGTTCCACTGGGTCGACTCCCATGTCTCCTATCCCGATCAGCAGTACAAATTCTTCTCTGGAAATAGAGTAAGTTCCCATTTACAAGCTAAACTTAATTCCTTATATCATCACAATAGGCCGCTTATCTTTTCAAAATCTAATTATTCTATATTTTACATTGTTCTAAAATACTCTGAAAACAATATTTACTATTAAGTGACGTCACGCACGCTGACTATTATATTATTATTATTATAACTTTACTATATAGACCCATCGTGACAAGTGACATACCCGTCGATGTCTCTATCGTACCAAACGCGGATTCGAACCCGACACCTCCACGGACAAGACCACGGAGGCAGTTTAAAATTATTCAAAATCGAATTATTCATTTTTATTTTGCTTTGTTCTAAAATACTCTAAAAACAATATTTACTATTAAGTGATGTCACTCATGCTGACTAATATTTTAAGATAACGTTTCAATAACTCGAAAATAAGCAAAAACACTAAAGCGCATTCACATTTAGCCAACTTTACTATATAGGCCCATCATGGCAAGTGGCATGCCCGTCAATGTCTATCGTACCAAACGCGGATTCGAACCCGACACCTCCACGGACTAGACCACGGAGGCAGTTTAAAATTATTCAAAATCGAATTATTAATTTTTATTTTACTTTGTTTTAAAATACTCTGAAAACAATATTTACTATTAAGTGACGTCACTCACGCTGACTAATATTTTGAGGTAACGTTCCAATAACTCGAAAATAAGCAAAAACACTAAAGCGCATTCACATTTAGCCAACTTTACTATATAGGTCCATCGTGACAAGTGGCATGCCCGTCGATGTCTCTATCGTACCAAACGCGGATTCGAACCTGACACCTCCACGGACTATACCACAGAAGCAGTTTAATATTATTCAAAATCGAATTATTAATTTTTATGTTACTTTGTTCTAAAATACTCTGAAAACAATATTTACTATTAAGTGACGTCACTCATGCTGACTAATATTTTGAGGTAACGTTCCAATATCTCGAAAATAAGCAGAAACACTAAAGCGGATTCACATTTAGCTAACTTTTCTATATAGGCCCATCGTGGCAAGTGGCATGCCCGTCGATGTCTCTATCGTACCAAACGCGGATTCGAACCCGATACCTCCACGGACTAGACCACGGAGGCAATTAAAAGTTTAAAATTATTGTTTAGTAGTTCGTATGTTTCTCTTTTAGGGTGACATCCACCCTCTCATTGCATTGTGCTGGCGATGCCATAAACTGCAGAAGTTGGTGGTTCACGGTATGTAAATGAAAAACTTTGGTAAGTGGCGCGCATGGTCCGTAGTAAAGTATCATCACGACCGTTTCCCTTTCAGGGTGGTCGGAAACCACGCTTATAAATAACCGGATTCACATTTAGCCAACATTTAGCCAAGCTCGTCGATGTCTCCAGCGTACCAAACTCGAGAATTGAATATTGATTAAATATATTTATTTACATTAATATTTTTGTTTCCCGACCAGGAATCGAACCCGGTACCTCCGAGTCTAAATCCACGGACTTAACCGCTAGACCATGGAGGCAGCAGGCGCAAGGTCTATATCTCTATAATCAGACACTCATGACTGACATCAGTCCCTAACACTATGCCGGCTTGACTGGGCATAACTGCAATACGAGCAATATGGGTTCATCATGACGAACGGTGAATACTTCCCCGCCCCAGCATACTGGGCAAATTACTACCATCAGTCTGCCTGCCAAATATTTACTCTCTGCTATATTTATTTCTCTCATTATAGTCATCATATAGTAGGTATTCAAGCCGCCTGGCCAGCGTGGCGAGTGTAGGCCAAATTCTCCAGATATATGTTCTGGAAGGCCCATCTCCAGCAGTGGAGGTCTAGGACGCTGTGTTCTAGGGGCTACAATGTAGTAGGTATGACCGCCTCCGTGGTCTAGTGGTAACAATCGTTGCCGTGAACTCGGGAGGTCGTGGGTTCGATTCCCACCGGGGGCAAGTTGTAAATTGTATAATTTGTCTCGGTCTGGGTGTTTACATGTATAGAATGTATATATTTACAAAAAAAAAGTATAATATGTAGTTTATTAACCATCTAGTTTCCGTAACACAAGCCACGTAGCTTACCACGGAAACTAGATGGCGCTGTGTGACCTGTATTGTATGTATGTTCATAGAACGTATGTATGTAGTTTTATTTGTATGTATTTGTGTATGTATTAGTATGTAAATAAGTATTTATTCACTTGTATATATTGAAGTTTAATATTTTTCTATTAGTTTAAATAGCACCTGCATTATCTTGTCGTAACTGCTTTAGTTGTCCCAAAGGTTTGACCAGTATAGAATGTCTAACGGCATTAGGTCCGCCTTTGTACTTTGTGCAATAAAGTTTATAATAAATAAAATAATATTTGTTCTCGTTGAAAGTATGCGCCAAATTTTACTTTCAAGTAAAACTAATATTGTAAGCTTGCCATGGTGATAATTAAAAATAACACCGTTTGAATCGTGCTAGTATATATATATAAAAATAATATAATCACATAAATAAATATTGTTATTTGTAGGTTATTGGGTATGGCGTTACGATCTGTTAGGAATGGTGAGACTGCGTGGGGCTACCATAAAACATCTAGACGTTTCTGCCACATACCAGCTCACTCCCATAGAGGGGATTGAAGACAAAACCCCAGTCCTGGCCGCTGCACAGGGAAAGGAAATGCCACCCTTTGATACTATATTTATAAGGGTAAGTTACTAATAAATAATGTTTATTACATATGGAACAAAATTATAGAAGTTTATTACATAGGTAACAAAATTATAGAAGTTTATTACATGTAACAAAATTATAGAAGTTTATTACATAGGTAACAAAATTATAGAAGTTTATTACATATGTAACAAAATTATAGAAGTTTATTACATATGTAACAAAATTATAGAAGTTTATTACATAGGTAACACAATTATAGAAGTTTATTACATATGTAACAAAATTATAGAAGTTTATTACATATGTAACAAAATTATAGAAGTTTATTACATAGGTAACACAATTATAGAAGTTTATTACATAGGTAACACAATTATAGAAGTTTATTACATTTGGAACAAAAAATATAGAATTGTCCTTCAAATTGTGATACAACCCTAATAATTCAATACAAGCCGCAATTTAGATAACAAGTATTTAAATTTCATAGTTATAAGGATAAGTCGGTAAAGAATAATGTTTATTACATATGCAACAAATAAAATAAGTTTATTACATTTGAAACGAAAAAAACAAATTGTCCTTCATATTATGATGAGAACTCCCATAATGGGAACTGCCGCAATGTAAAGAAAAAATACTTGAATAACAAGTAAGGATAAGTCAATAAAGAATAATGTTACATTGGAAAAAATTTAAGAAGTTTTGGATTTGGAGCGATTTTTGGACCCGTTTGGTTTAAATATGTGGTATAGGCAGACTGATGTTGGTAATTTCCCCAGTCTGCCGGGGCGGGGAAATATTAACGGTTCGTGCCGATAAACCCAGTAAAGTGTATCCACACATTTCGGCATCAGGCTCGAATAGCCGTCATGTCCAGTCAAGCCGGCATAGGTTGTTAGTGATTACAGTAGCTAACACTCATGGACCTTGCACGCCACTTACCATCAGGTGGGCGCAAGGTCACATGCCGTGCTAGTATACAAAAGTAATGGTGTCTCGATTATAGGCTGATTTCAAAAGGGCTCTTCTTATCCACCATTCCCCCCCCTCCTCTCCTTGCCCAACAAAATGCTATATGATTCTACTGTCTTCGAATCCCGTTCCATAAATGTAAAGTATGTAATGTTTTTCCACTAAATCAATTACTTTTCTGCCTTCGTGGTCTAGCGGTTAAGTCTGTGGATTTAGACTCAGAGGTACCGGGTTCGATTCCTGGTCGGTACACAAACATATTTATTAATGTATATAAATACATTTAATTTCTTTGTGATAGTCTCGAGTTTGGTACGCTGGAGACATCGACGAGCTTGCCACTTGTCATGATTGGCCTATAGTAAAGTTGGCTAAATGTGAATCCGCTTATTTATAAGTGTGGTTTCTGACCACCCCGGAAGGGAAACGGTCGTGATGATACTTTACTCTGCCGGGGCAGGAAGTATCCACAGTTCGTGTCTCGCCCAGTCAAGCCGGCATAGTGTTAGGGACTGATGTCAGTCATAATTGTCTGATTACAGTTGCTAACAGTCTCGCATGCCACTTACTATATACTGGACGCCATAAAGGTAAAGTATATATATTTTTTTCCATTAAATCAATTTCTTTTCCGCAGCAAATGAACGAATTCCTTAACTTCCGCTGGTTACCAATCACGTCTTGGTCATTAGCTCATCCAGCATTACTGAACACGGCTACTGATGTGGAAAAACACCTGTATACGCTCCAAGAAATACTGGCCCCACCTTGCGTTGACCTGTAAATCAACATAAAAAAATATACAGTACAACCACGTTTATAAGTTACATTGACAATTGAGTAATTCTGTTTAGAATATTTTTTGTCCCTGTACAATATACTTTTTAAAAATAATGTTTCTCATTTGTCAGGGACGTTGTCAATAAGCCTAGTTCTTTAGGTAATGTAACTTATAACTATGGCACAGATATAGTGCATAAGGTATTTTCATCGGGAAAACTCGTGTCTTTTTATTTTAAGGTGACATTTTCATATCCATTTTAATATGTAACTTTATTATTTAGTGCCAAATGTCAAAATGAAAAGAAATAAATACGAACTTTTCCGATAAAATGCAATTGAAAACCATTATGCACTACACCTGTAGTGCAGTTATATTGTTTTTTTTTTTTTTTTTAATTTTTCATTGTTTTACTATATTGGTCAAAACGACAGTATTATATACATATTTTATTGGATAAAATAAAGTGGATGCGTTCGACTCTTCGTGTAGGTTAATTATTTTGAAAATGTTATTCACAATGTGTGAATCCGCTTATTTATAAGCGTGGTTTCTGACTACCCAGGGAGGGAAACGGTCGTGATGATACTCGTTTTTTTTTTTTTTTCAACCCATGCATGTTTTTTAAGTTCACACAAGTTTTTAAAATAAAAGGTCGAACGCATTTTAAACAAACATCCTTTTTATCCACAATAAAAAAAAAAATATTTAATTAAATATAATATGTTTCATTGCAAATTGCTTTTAGCTCAATGTAGTATAGCTAAATTGTAATTCATATCTTTTTAATAATTGATGATTGTAGTAGTCGGTATGTCTTTGTTATCTATCGCTATTTATAAACAAATAAATATCTATATATATATATAAAGGTGAATGACTGTGTGTGTGTTCCCTATGCATTGCAAAACTACTGGACCGATCGGGATGAAACTATGGGAATATGCAGCGCTATCTTTAAAAAACTTGTATATGCACACTACATGAAGTCATAATAAACTTAGTTTATTTCTGACGTTGCTGATAATTATACTTGTATTTGATATGGTTATAGATAGTATTACATTTTATTTTATATGTATGTATATTATTATTGTTTATATGTATATACTATTTATTTGTATGTATATGTAAGTATGTATTAATTTATATATGTCATTATATTGTCTAATTATGTAATTACACCTACCTTTCATTGTTTAATTGCTGTTGTTGTCCCGAAGGTTTGACTGTCATAGAATGCCTAGCGGCATTAAGTCCGCCTTTGTACTTTGTGCAATAAAGATTTAAATAAATAAATAAATATGTTGTGTTGTGTAAATATCGGAGAAGGTTTCTGACATATTAGATTGCATAATAAGTAAATCTTAATATATAAAACAAAGTCGGGTTTGTTAGAACACTTATAACTCGATAACTGCTGGACAGATTTTTACGGTTTTTACGATTTGTCTTCGTCCCGAATAGCAGAATAACTAACTGGTTTACAAACATTCAATGACGGTTAGGCGGTACGAAGTTCGCCGCGTCGGCTAGTATTTAAATAAAACAATATGTACAAATATTATGGAATATTATATCTAAATTATTTTGATTTTATAATTATAAAAAAAAAAAACAAAAGTATAGGGACTCCAGAATGTTTTTCGTTATTTATAAAAAAGAAAAGAGATCAGCATTAATTCTAATTCGGTCTTAACAAAAATAAAAAAAATTGTATCATATTTTTTTTATTTTTTTTTTATAAAAAAATATATGCATTTTTATATATTTCTTTTCAGGTGCCAAATGTTTAAAATATTATCATGTAACCTCTTGTACCAAAATGACTGGACTAAAACGAGAAACTACATATTTTATTTTCCAAATAACTTAATTGCACAGTAATATATAGTAAAACTGCCTCCGTGGTCTAGCGGTTAAGTCACACACAATAATATTTAAAAATTTAAATAATATTTAATTTATTTTGCTACGCTGGAGACATCGACGAGCTTGCCACTTGTCATGATTGGCCTATAGTAAAGTTGGCTAAATGTGAATCCGCTTCTTTATAAGCGTGATTTCTGACCACTCCGGAAGGGAAACGGTCGTAATGATACTTTACTTTTATTATTTTACAATAAATATATAAATTATTCTTCTTAGAGAAATGGGCCCAATAAAATGTTCTCGTGACATAATGATTTCTTTTTTATTTCATAGTTAATATATCGTGTATTCATAATCAGTAATTAATTTTATTTATTTTACCCTAGCATAACGACAATTGACAAAAACTTTTTTTTACGTTAATAATTATACTATATAATTTCCGTCGATTTGAAATCCAGTGTTTTATCTATAATAAAGTACCTGATCATAATTAAGAACCTAATCGTATAAATAGTGCTTTGTAACTATTTCATACATAAATTTTAACCAATTGACCATTTAATTAAATTATATTTTAATGCTTGGGGTAAAAGATATGTTGTAATTCAATTTAAAAAAAAATACAATAATTATTATAATTATTGAATTGTATTTAGTTAAGGCACGCTGCAAAAAAGTTAGTGCCTGGTTTTTGGGCAATCTCTTTTCTGTAATAAAATATATGTTATTCATTTTAGTTGAAAAGTAGCGATAGATAACTAAGAAAGAAATGGATCAAAAAGGGTTGTAGTGTGGTATGATGTTATATTAATATAATTATTCCATTTAAGATATATCACATATAGTTATATAATGCGAGTATATTGGCCTATATGATATTACTTCTAGTATCCAAAAGCAAACGATTACTTTATGTGAGTACATGTAAAATAATATCCTCACTATAGTGACGAACTATGTGTTTTTGAATGGAGCAGCGAAAAAATTTACAAGGTGTTCGGCAGATGGTTTATAAAAAAGTAATGAATTTAATGCTTTTTCATCCCCTCTCTCTCTCTCGCACAATCCAATATTTTCAATAATACTTTATGTCTGAGTGTACTCTTGGAAAGTGTCCAGTATCCACTTGGATATTTTGGATATATCGCCGTGTTAGAATATAAACTAACTAAGGCCGCGTTCGTTTTATAGCATTTCCAACATTTCGTAGCAACTTCATAAACCAGCGTGAAATATCGTTTTTGTTAAGAAATTCCACTTTTTTTTTACAATTCTTTAAAAAAAACATGCTTGAGGCTACTTTTTGACAAGTACAAGTCACAAAAAATAACAAATCAATTGACAATTTATTATGGTCTTTGAATTTATTACATAAAATCGTTTAAAATAAATTTTAAACAAATATAATATAAAGTATACAACAATGTAAACAAACCATTTCTTATGTTAAATGACATCTGTCAAAACGTAACATCAATAACCCTCCTTTCAACACGATACTGACATACGAAATTAGCATCAAATGTTAGAATTTTCATTAAACGAACGACTTGTGCTAAAAAAAGTGGTATTTTCATGCTAACATTTCTTAAAACGAACGCGGCCTAAGTTTGCCATTTTTGCACAAAAATATTACTTTTGAATTTGCGTTTCCGGCTAAAACCGTTCGTTCAATTGCTTTTAAGACCCCCTATCTTCGAAACTAAGCGACACAGTGCTTAGTCGGATTAACACTCGAAAAAGCAGAATTTTTTTTTAATCGACTGGTGTAAAAATATTTTCATTTAAAAAAATGAGATCGGTTTTCGCTCTAACCCGGCGATGTATTTGTTTTAGTAGAGACAAAATGTTAGAAAAGTTTTTGCTTTTTATCTCTGGTATAAAATTAGGTATATGCAATTGAAAATATGTCGAAAATGTTTGCAATTTGATTTCCTAGAAAAGTACACTTAGATTTGAAAAATCTTTGGAGATATTGGATTGTGCGAGTAAGAAGAATGCAGAAGTTAAGCCCTCGTAAACATATATATTACAAATACTTTTTGATTTACAAATGATCAAAAAAGTTTTAATTCAGGAAAAGTTGATCCACTTTTAACTTGTACCTACCAAAATTGGACGCAGTTATGCAAAAAGGATCCAATCCACTGTTTTTCAAATAAATATAATTAGGTATCAGGTCCTTAGGATGATATATCTTATATCGAAAACGATCCATATAAAATACCGTTTTCGACATGTTCTAAATGTTGGACTAATCTAAATTCCAACCTAATCTCCTATAACTTAAAATTAACTTAATGTGGATTGGATCATTTTTGCGTAACTACGTCCATTTATCAGTAGAATAATTATTTATTTTGTGTTAAAACCATTTGCTAAACATATAATAATATACAAGTATTATGCAATCCTACATATATATTTATATACAATAGTTAAGTATTATAAAAAATAGCTAAATATAACTTAACTTTATCTTTTTTATTTAGTTATTTAGAGTAAATTTATTATAGTAAATAAAAATTTGATTTGCAAAAACAAAACGCGTCCATGACAATTTAAATTGCAATTTATGAAACTGCATATGCTAAAAAGTTTATTTGGAATGGAAATGATTGGCTGAATGAGTGTAACAATTTCCTTTTTTAATTTCATTCTATAAAATAAATTCTAAGAATTTTCCAGATTTTTACTAAAAACAATAAATGTTATTGTTTTTGAAATATCTACTATATCATAAGTAATTTTTATATGAATATTCAATGTCGGCTGCTTAAGATACAATCTAAGCCGTTTAAAAAAACAGAATGCATTATTCTGGATACTTAATTTGATATTTTTTTACTGGTGGACCAAAATGCTGAAGTTAACACCTACAATTTTAAGGGGACTAAACGAAGTTGTGATGTGATATTGACTGAAGACCCTTGCATTCGCGATCTAGAAAAATCTAGGCTCAATTTATTTGCCATAATTATAATGAAAAATCGTATTTAACCTCTAACAGCCTGTTTCTCGAAGCTCTACTTAATTATTTCCTAGCTAAGAAATCTTTAAGTTTTTGTTAAAGTCAAATCTGGTTTAACGAACAAATTTTACAATACTTAAGTTTTTCTTAGTTAATATTTTACTTAAGATTTATGATGTTCCGTTTTATTATTGTTATTTTAATTATACACATTTATTATTGTACAAAATATTTGTTCACAAAAATACTTAAGTTCAAAATTATCGACAAAATAATATACATATATTTTAACAGCTCTATAACATAATATCACCCATATGTTTTGAATAATACTAAGAAATAATTTACTGCTTAAAACAAAGTCATTTAAGACTGTTTAACGCATCGCTCGCACAATCCAATATTATCAAATGAATTTTCAAGTCTTTTGATAAATGTAGTCTATAAAATATTGGATTGTGCGAGCGAATGCAAAAGTGTTAAACTAGGAAATAATAAATTGATATTAAATATATACACTTTTGTAAACAAACTTAAATGTGGGTAGTTTTAACATTGCTGCTTTTACTAGCATTTTTTTTGTGAATGGAGAAAAGTTTAAATTAGGGATTCCCAACCTTTTACATTTTATTTTTTTGTGAATGGAGATAACAAGTTCAGATAGGTCTAAATCAGGGATTCCCAACCTTTTACACTACGTCACTCAAACTTGAAAAATCAATGAAAATGTAAAGCGAGCGAGAATTGATGGATTCTTGGTTTCATATTAGTCAGTTCACAGCGAAATCTGATTCTTTGTTTCACTACGGCTCTCTGGTTGGGAATCCCTGGCCTAAATAATCGCGAATGCAACCAACAGGGTCGAATTGTAAAAAGATCATAGAAGTAAGTAAAGTATGAGAAGGCCAACGAATATGTTTACAGGCTCTCAACGTTATATCTGTAGTATGTAAGATCATTTGTTAGCTTGCCGAGTTATTATTCAAAACTACCCGCGATTGATTTTTAGTTTTAAAACTCAATTAAATGTTAGCAAAATTTAACAGAGCTATGGACAGACTTTCTATTCGGAGGGGACAATCATTTGAACTAGAATGTTAAATTAGTCCAAGTCACTTTAACGTGCTCTCCGAAGCACTGGAACGGTGGTGTTGTAAATCTATGACAAATTTACATAAGACAAGTGTGTTCTCATTGGTACATCGCTGATATTTTTTGATATGACAAAAACAATTTTATGCAAACAAGTGGTTACTTCTCGTTGCGAATTTATTTATTAAACATTGTAATTTTAAAGTAACGTGGCACCATCTAGTGGCAACGTATTCATTGAGGAAATAGAGAAAACTTTTGATTGCTCATAATTAATCTATTCAAGTAAACATTGTATTCGTTCACAAAATTTGACGATTATTATCTATTTTCTTAGTGTAACGGCTTAAATACAGACTATCCGTCCGTCAAACTGCCACGCAAAAGATATGATGTCGAATGTGGTATTTATCTGAAAAAGGGATATCAATTGATAGTATTCTATATGTTTGCATTTTTCAGTTATTTTAGTAGAGATATACATCAGATCGATGGATTTAATAATTGAGAACTAGATATACATACTTCACCATCTTAAACCCATTTTATAATAATAATATAATAATTTATTGCACACAAAATATAAATTAATGTAGGTATATAAATATGAAATAATGAATACCGTATGGTATCCTCTACCAGTTGACCTATTCACAGAAATAAAAATAATTGTTTAAATCAATCATAAATATACCATAGTGAAATAATATAACAATAGGTAAATATATAAATATCTATATATCCTTCTATGGAATATATTTATTAAATACTTATTTTGAATAATACCTCGGCAAGGTTTCCTGAATAGCCTATAAGGCGCCTCGCACACCGATTTCTAAGTCTGTACTAACAACGTGATATTCGTCAGAGTTGTATAAGATCTGAACATCTAGTCACATCGATCCACACTGCTTCAAATCAAATATCATTTATACACAATTTTGATAAATTTAATACTCATTATTTACTTAATTTACCTCGAAAAAAGATCGATAAATAAGTCTCTAAGTAAATGGCGTAATTTTGATCCAGCAATCCGGCTCGAAGGACCAAAAACTGGTTGGTTAAAAGTTAGTTAGTTATGGAAAGGTTATCGCGTAATGAACAACCAACCGACTACACTAATTTATTGTAAATTAAGTAAAGGTGACGAAAACGGAAACAAAGGAAGTGCTGATTATTATATAAAAAATATGATCATGCAAAAAGTTTCTAACCTGTTTTTTTTTAAATTTAATATCAGTATAGATTTTCTGATTCACAGTTATTTGGTAATCTGGCTATTTTTTACTGGCAAATCCCTACCTCTAATACCCACTTCACTTTCGCCTCAAACACCCGTCGCGTCGATAAACATCTATGAAGGGGGCTAAAGAAAGAAACACGGAATTAAAAGGGTGTATCCTACATTTTCTGGTCCTTCGAGCCGGATTCTGAATTATTTTGACTATAATTCGGGATCATGTAAAACCTTGTATTTTATAGCAGCAAAAAAACTATATACTGTAAGAATATATCTACCGCGCATTATGTAAATAATAAATAAATAAATTATGTACGAAGGCTACACCGCGTAGCTCCTATCGACCTGTGATCACGGCTAATGCTGAAAGAAGTCGGGAGAAATACGAGTATGCAAATCGCGTAACGATCCACTATTAATTTATAAAAACTATTATGAAATAAATTATTTAAAAATTACGATATTTCTGACTTAAATAAATTAATAAGAAATAGTATATATATTTTTTAAACACATATTTTTACATAATATAATATTAAATACTTAATTATAAATAAAACAAACTAAACTGTTACCGTCCGTTGGGTAGTGTGTGACACTCGCTGCGTTCCCTCGTTGAACGGCGAGGCTGACCCTTTGAACAAAATATTAATTACTTTAAGGGTTACCCTTAGCCAAGCGGAGTTTTTCCCTAATATTAAAGAAATGTTATTTTATTTGAAGCATGTAATTATCAACTCGATTGGGTTTACAATTAATATTAAAGCACAAAAGGTTATATAAATATATGCTTTATTTGAGAAATCTCAACTGTATAAGATACAGAATTATATGTCATGTGCCACTTAAACCGTGTATGATCCCTTACTTAAAACAGTGACCCTATAGTACTCCACAACTCTAGTAAAGTTGCAAAAATTCGTGCGATGTAATTTATGATATAGCACACCTAGATCTAAACAGCACTAACTCAAAAGGCGAAAGTGTTGCCTGTATCCCTGTATCCTGCAAGTTTTCTTTATAGATCTATGCTTTTATCTTATCTCCAATATGATTGCGGCTGGCGGCACTCGCACTTAAGGTATTTTTTATTTTGTTTTATTAGTCGGTAGGTAGTGAGACGCGCGGTGATGGCTCGGTTGTAAGAACGAGTTCCTTAAATCCTACAAAGGTCGGTTCAAACTCACCCGGCATGTACCAATAAGAAAAACACTTTTTCTTCCCGGTTCCACTAATACCAACTTGTGGAATCGTTAATGAACTGTCATAAAAAATTGACATTATATCCTCGCCAACCCGTCTGGCCAGCGTGGCGAGTGTAGGCTTCTCCAGATATATGTTCTGGAAGGCCTATCTCCCAGCCCCGGATCTAGAGGGCGGCGAATTCAAACTAATACTCAACTCATCATTAAAGTAACTTTGACCACAGAAACGTCTAGCACTTGCAGCATATAAATTATTTTTTGCGGGGCGCATAAGCATAGGTCAACGACGGCGCGGAGCTCGCCCGCAGGAATCGCATACGTTTAGTGGGCAAGTGAAATGCACTCAAATTTAATTTGTTTGAAGAACAAAAGGCTCGAAGAGGAAAATTGTAATTTGTGCATTACAATAATATAATTGATTTTTGTTTTGTTGACCCTGTCTTGTGCTATACTAATTAAAAAATATTTTTTTAATCAATTAAAAAAAGTCGGTATACGGGCGAAAGTTTTACGTGACAACGACTTTGAGTGGTAAAATAATTTTAATGTGAATATTCATTCGTATAGTAGGAAGAAGGATGAAATAATAGTAACAATTTAAAACATTTATTTATACAAAGAATTATATTTAAATCATTAATTTATACAAAGAATCTCGCACTGAATTTCATATTAACAAAATTTTATTTTTACCTTTACACATACATACGTATTTATATACAAATATACATACAATAACTTGCAATACATTTGCGTACAATGAAACAGCGTTTACTACAACTTAACTTGTTCCTATCTGAGTGATTTTGTTGAGGATAGGGCGATGATAGGAGAAATATGAAATGAAAGGAAGTGTTTCTGCTGTAATGTGCCTAGAAAATGTCAAGTCAATGTCTTTCACTTTTTATGTCTGTCTCTCTCGCTCTTAGGCGGGCTAACCATGCCCGAGTGGAAGGGACGCGTGCCTCTCACTCGCTCTCATTGTGAGCGCATAACGTGAGCGGAGCGTAACGCAGTTTCTTGAAGTGTCACCCGGCAAACCAATTTATAAGACGTTGTCACGTCAAAAAATATATATGATAATGCTAAAATGATAAACGAGGGCGGGGGCGGCATTTTTAAATTTTTGCCCCGCCTCGAATAAAATCAAGATCCGGGGCTGCTATCTCCAACAGTGGGGGTCTAGGATGCTGTGTTCTAGGGGCTGTAATAAGGTAGTGAAATAAGGAATTCGATGGTGTCAATAACTCGAAAAATATGTATGTTTTTTGAGTTAACTCTCTTTAGATCTAGGTGTCCGATATAGCTAATTATTTGTGCCATTAATAAAACACGAGTTTTCAATCAAAGCGCACGTTGTTTTTTAGCCTAATTAATTACAGTTTATAGTAAGGGGTCATGTAAATACAATTTAAATTTCATTATTGAACAATTTGTAAATAGACATATTTATTTGTTTAAAAACATGTTATATATTTTGGTTCCTATAATTGCCATCGTACATAATGTTTATATAATATACATGCGAACAAATATTAAAGTGCTTGAAGCATACTATACAGTGTGGAATTTTTTAAAGAGTAAATATTTTTATATTATAATCTAGAATAAATATAAAGAACTACGTATATTTTTTTTAATTATTCAGTAATAAAATCTTAAGTTACGGTGCAGAGAAGTTTTCCTAAAAATATCGTCACTCGTACCGAGCCTAATCAAGTAGGTAGCGAAAGGTCGACGATCGCGCGAACGTTGACTTAAGTAATTCTTTCTCTGTCTATTTCGTTGTAGCTGTGGGCGAGTTTAATCAATAATAACACTCCCCAGTCTTTAGGTATTTATGAGATTTTCAGTTCACCATGCAGTAGTGTTTAGTTTTTCGGATAATGATTTTTATCTTTTAACTGCCTCCATGGTCTAGCGGATTTAGACTCGGAGGTACCGGGTTCGATTCCTGGTCGTACACAATAAAATTTATTAATTTAAATAAATAGATTTAATTATTATTTAATTTATTTGTGACATTTCTCGAGTTTGGTACGCTGGACACATCGAAAGCTTGCCACTTGTCATGATTGGCCTATAGTAAAGTTGGCTACATGTGAATCCGCTTATTCATAAGCGTGATGATACTTTTTTTTTCTTTTTTTTTAAAGTCACCTTTTTTTTTTCAAATAGAGGTTCTACTAATGACACCTGAATCCTAAAAAAATATTTACTCTTTTGACAATTACACGAGGTATTATTGTCTTAAATTATCGAAGTCGAGATTTTAAGTATACTAATTTATTGGCTTGAGTTTTGCGTTAAATGTTAACGAATAATACTTTAAATAAAAATCTGATGCACTTGTAAAATAGTTAATTTTAAAATATATCTTTGACAAGGTGTATAATGCGAAAGTTGTGGGTGAAAGAGGCCCTGGCAGACCGAGACTCACATATCATGATCAAATAAATAAAACACTGACTGAAGGTGCATTAAAAAGCCTTCGTAACCAAATGAAGAGGAATGAACGTCGACGAAGCGAAAGAGATATGTCGTGATCGTGTCAAGTGACGCTCAATTGTCTCTGCCTACCCCGCACGGGGTCTGACGTGTATGATATTCATATGTTCTCGAGTTTGGTACGCTGGACACATCGACGAGCTTGCCACTTCTCATGATTGGCCTATAGTAAAGTTGGCTAAATGTGAATCCGCTTCTTTATAAGCGTGGTTTCTGACCACCCCGAAAGGGAAACGGTCGTGATGATAGTGCGGCTCAAACAAACAACGTCAATTTAAGTGTCTTTGAAGGACATTGTACAGAATACATCAGCCCTAAACACGTAATTTATTTACATAATATATGTTCATAACAGAGTTCATAACCGAGTTGGGGATCATCAAATTCCAAGTGTTGCAGAATTTGATGCTTTTTATTCAGTAATTCACGTCAATATCGCCCAAACACGAAGGGTATACGGGAGTTCACAGCGCGGGAAATCCGCAAAAATAAAGTGTAACTTCTGCCCCATATACTCGTCAAATTTATCATTTTCCATAAATATTCACAATGTAGCACATTATTAAACAAAATAACACCACTTTCGACTAACAATATCCACAGTAAACTAATTTAATTCTTTTGTTCTTAATGGGCCGTATCAGGCAAAGCTTTTTGTAGATGTCGCTAGCGGCAATGGTACCTTATTTTACACCTATATAGCATCATTATTTTTTTTTAGTTTATTATTTTTTTAACAGAAAAATGTATTTTAAATTAACGTTACCTACCTTAAAAGACGAATTAAGAAAGCGCACATCGTTTTTAAAAAGAAAAAGGGTTTTATTAATAGAACGTCAATTTTGAGATCACCATATCTTTGATTTCGCTTAGAAATCTCGATTTGTACACTTAAAAGCTGCTCACTTCGGCATAATATCCAGAAAATAATAAATTTCGTAATAAAAATACAAGTGCTTTCTATGCAACTGACAGCTATATTAGGTACCATCTATCATGCGCCATCTATCGTGATAAAAAGTTAGTGATGTCCCATTGACATGTCCGTGCAAAATGGCGCGAAGAACTCCCATTTATTTGTTACTTGTCAAAAAGTAACCAACGATCTAGTTTTAACATAGTTACAAAAAAAAAATACTCTAAAATAAACATTGCTATAAACCAAACGCACATCCTTTGCCAATAGGATAAATTCTAGCCTAATCTGTAAAATTAAAAATCTCGACTATAATTTAAGATCTTGTAAATAAAATGGAACCAAAATTCCAAAACCGACTGATTTCATTT
Organism: Tinea semifulvella; assembly: GCA_910589645.1. Lineage (NCBI taxonomy): Eukaryota > Metazoa > Arthropoda > Insecta > Lepidoptera > Tineidae > Tinea > Tinea semifulvella. The sequence continues at coordinate 8,495,912 of OU342604.1, forward strand.
AACTTGACTCAAATTATGTTTGACGCAAAATATGATCTGTTATTAAATTGGTATGGTATAACTATTTTATTAAAACCTGTTATAAACATGAGAGGGTTGTATTGCATCCGTCTTGCTCACACACTCCTAACATTTTTCACAGTTTATATTTGTATGTTTAAAATTAAAACTGCATCCGTGGTCTAGCGGTTAAGTCTGTGGATTTTGACTCGGAGGTACCGGGTTCGATTCCTGCTCGGGACACAATAATAATAATAAATTTGATTAATTTATTTGTGATATTTCCCGAGTTTGGTACGCTGGAGACATCGACGAGCTTGCCACTTGTCATGATTGGCATACAGTAAAATTGGCTGCACCACCCTGCAAGTGAAACAGTCGTGATAATACTTTACTTTTGTCATATTAGTGAGAGAAAGAGATAGCATGTACGTAGAGGTCCGAGTTTTTCGTGATTTTACATGAGACCATTTATCTAGTTTTGGGTTCATGGTAATCTATACGGATTCGTCTCAACTGCGCCACCAAATTAAACCAGCTTGTAATCGGCGGACTGGCTTTTTATCCAAAAAGTAAAGTACATAACGACCGTGTACGTTTCGGGATGGTCAGAAACCACGCTTATGAATAAGCGGATTCACATTTAGCCAAACTCGACTATAGGCCAATCATGACAAGTGGAAAGCTCGTCGATGTCTCTAGCCTACCAAACTCGAGAAATATCACAAATACATTTTTGTGTCCCGACCAGGAATTGAACCCGTTACCTCCGAGTCTAAATTCACAGACTTAACCGCTAGACCACGGAGGCAGTTACCATTTATCTACTTCTATGTTTAATCGGTTACAACCAGCTTTTATTAAAGTATTTATACCATCAGGCAAAGTATTTAGTTTCTTTAAATACATACATATATATGGAAACATCCGTCCCCTTGCAATACCATACAAATACACACATCAAAAGTGTCTAGGGATCAACATATATTTTTGCAATAACTTTTCTCCTGATTGATATTCATTAAAATTTTCTTTAAGGATTGATCAAATAAAATGTTTTCGTTTGTCTACAGTAACGATAAACCAAGTCACCTTTGCATTAGTAAAAAAAATTGCCATTTTCCTAATAAAGGGAATTTTGACATTTGAACCACTAACATTAAAGTTCGAAAAAAAGACTGAAATAACAGTTTTTTTTTTAATTTTATTGGGTAACTTAAACAATTAATAATCCGTGTTTCTACCGCGAACACTAACAACACAAGAACATCGGTTTGGCATACTCAAAATGAGTTCATCCAAATCACGCTGTGGAATGGCCGCCCATGTTCGTTGCAACAACAAAAAAAGGTCTTCTTGCGACTGGATACCCTCCATATTCGGCAGAGCTCTTCTCTGAAGAATATCCCATGCATGCTCAATCGGGTTCAAGTCTGGCGACTGAGCAGGCCAGGGCAGGACATTGATGTTAGCTGCGGCGAGAGTCTGTCTTACAACTCTTGCGGTGTGCGGTCGTGCATTATCATGCATTAACTGAAATAAGGGACCGATATGCACTTGTAGAGGAACGATGACGTCTGATACAACCGTCTCAGCATAAATTTGAGCGTTGAGGTTGCCTCTGATCCAAATCAACTCAGTTCTTCCGCCGATCGAAATACCCGCCCATACCATGATGGTTCCACCACTATAAGGATGGACTTCCTGGCAGGATTTTAATCGCTGTTGGCGTCCAGGGGTTCTCCAGTGTCGTATACGTCTTGTATCCGGCCTCATACCAAAACGAGACTCATCAGAAAAGCACACGAAACGCCATTGTTCTTCTGTCCAATTTCTGTGTTCAAGAGCCCATTGATATCGAGTCCTACAATTGTGCATTGCTATAGGTGGTACCCGTAGCGGTCTTCGGGAATGAAGGTTCACTTCATGCAAGCGGTTTCTGACTGTTTGGTCGCTAATTAAGTTCCCTGAAGAGCGATGAAGGCTCACGGCTAACATCATGGCGGTTATTGTTGGAGTTCTTCGAGCTGTGATTTGAATGTATCGGTCTTGTCTCCGTGTGGTGCAGCGATACCGTCCTCCATGGCGCTCAGCCACGGTACCAGTGGTTCGGTAACGTGTCCAAAGTCGACTGATAACACTCTGACTTGTATTCAGAGCTAAAGCCACAGTACGTTGCCGGGAACCAGCTTCTATCATTCCCACGGCTCTGATCATTTCTTCCCTGCTTAAATGACGTCGCCGCTCCATAATAACGTTGGTTTTAATCAGTAGTAGGGAAACAGTAGCACTAATAATGTCTTCAATGCGTCTTATGTTTTTATAGGGAAAATATTGACAGCTGATTTTCATCTTTTACTCGAATTTGATTGACAGTTCCTGTTTTAAATTATGAAATGCACCAAAAAGGATCCATATAAATTTATAAAATCATAAATTTATTACAAAGCCACATCTCAATCACAAGAAATCCGCATAAACATGCTTGATCCCTAGACTTTTTTGATGTGTGTACTTATGTTTTAAATTACATACAAAAACTTCTTCAATGCGTTGGTTAACCTAAGTAGGTGTTAATAGTTTTATTTTAATTTGGTGGCAAATGAACTTGTACCCGAATTCTTTAATAGTACATACAGCGTGATTTTGTATGCTCTTACTTTATATTAATATGTTACTCTATTGATAGAAACAAACGACTTTTCCTAACAAACCAAATCAACTAAGTTAGCCATTTTTGCACAAAAATCGTTTTTTATTTTATTTATTTATTATTAACTGCCTTCGTGGTCTAGCGGTTAAGTCCGTGGATTAAGACTCGGAGGTACCGGGTTCGATTCCTGGTCGGGACACAAAAATATTTATTAACGTAAATAAATACATTTAATTAATGTTAAATTTATTTGTGATATTTTTCGAGTTTGGTACGCTGGAGACATCGACGAGCTTGCCACTTGTCAAGATTGGCCTATAATAAAGTTTGGGTAAATGTGAATCCGCTTTATCAGCGTGGTTTCTGACCACTCCGAAAGGGAAACGGTCGTGATGATGGTACTTATTTATTAAGGCACAAAAAACAGTTAACAGACAAAACATTTAACTAAATACAGTGATATCAATAAGTAGTAAGTTTGCCAACCTAACATTAGTACACAGCATGCAGTAAACAATATTAAGAATGAAATACAGAAAGACATTAATATCTAAATTTAAACATATAAATAACAATTTGGCATACATATCTTATAACTAAAATTATATATATTTATATAAACCCAAAAACAATAATAATATTATAGTAGTAATAATAAGTATTCTTTTTTTTTATACTAGCAAGACCTTTATTCTTAATAACATTAAATCAGCAGATTATGCTCGTTTACTTTAGAATTTGCGTTTTCGGCTAAAACCGTTTTACCAATTTTATCACTGGAAATAGCAGAAGTGTTTTAAACGACTGATGTAAAAAAGTGAATTTATTTAAAAAAATGAGTTGGTTCTCGCTCTCTGCCGGCGATATGTCGAAAGTATTTTTTTTTCCATTTCCAAATTTGATTTTAAATAGCCAATTAGTATTTTTTTTTGTTATTTTCGACATGGTTTTTTAGGATTTTTTTTTGTTTCTATTAATAGAATAACATATTGGTCTAAAGTAAGACCATACAAAGTCATCCTGTATAATACAAACCTTCACCTCTAGGTAATAAGAAAGAAGACATTTTATACACTCGTAATAAAACACGCTAACTAAAGCAGCGGTGATGGGTTGCCTAGCTAAATATGTTTCAAGGTTATAAAGGCTGGATTTTTCGAGCTGGCGTGGTCTGCTACTGCTGAGGGATATAAAAAATATCTGATAGAAGACTCCGGGCCGATTTTAAAAGAGAGCAAAATTGCATCATAAATTGTCAACCTCGGCTGCTTTGTAAAAACATAAATTAAATATTTTTCATTTCCATTCAACTGTACCTCCGTAGTGTAGCGGTTAAATCCGTGGATTTAAACTCGGAGGTACCGGGTTCGATTTCTGGTCGGGACACAATAATTTATATGTGATATTTCTCGAGTTTGGTACGCTAGAGACATCGACGAGCTTGTAATTTGTCATGATTAGCCTACAGTAAAGTCATCACATCAGCGTCCTAGACCTCCACTGTTGGAAATGGGCCTTCCAGAACATATATCTGGAAAATTTGGCCTACACTCGCCACGCTGGCCAGACGTGTTAGAGAGGAATTTATATAATAAAAATCGAAAATAGCTAAAATATTTTGAGACAACCCATCACCATAGCATTGTTATTTTTATATATTTAATATATATAAAGTGGATTATATTCGGATATCATTTTGTTGTTTTTGTGTCACAAACGACTACTTAAGTTTTCCAAACGTTTTTAGATATTAAACTTTGTGTATTGAAGATAAAATGTACAACAAAACTGGTAGATATTTTTAATAACTACGAAATTCTAATATATAGTTAGGAAAAGATATGGAGTCGCAATTTTTGTTTGATTTAACCAATATTTAGTTTAGTTGTTAAGGAGTATTTGTTTATACATACAAGAAGTGACTCTATGTCTGTCTGACGTTGGAATATCAGATTAAAATGGTTTTTTTCTTTAGGTCACAATTAATTATTAAATAATTGTATTAGCTAGTTAATTATGTTTTATGAATATAAATAAATGGTCATATAGTCGAACTTATTCTATACAAAATTATTTCGCTTTAGACATAAACAACTGAAGCCACTGCAACTTGGCTGAAACGTCGGGAAAAATATGTCTCTAAGGTAAATTGCGTAACCGTCTAAAATTATAAAAACTATTATGAATGTGCGCAAAAGGTTTAAAAATATTTTGTATTAAATACAAGTGTCCAAACTATGACGATCAATCTAAAACACTCACAAAAGGTGTAGTCTACGAAACAACATGCCATGTATGAAAAGGTTTATGAATGTCGATGAAGCGAAAGAGGTATGTGTTGACCGTGACAAATATCGTTTGTCTCTGTCTACCCCGCAAGGGAGCTGGCATGACGATATGTATTGAACTTTGATTTGCAAACTATGTGACCTAAAGGACTAAACTATGTCCCAAAGCTGTCTTCAATCTTTAATTTTTTTTTAAATTACATTATGCGTGTTTATTGTAACTATGCAGTATAATGTGAAGTCCATATTACTGTTTTGTTATGTCCTTATTGGTCACTATTATGCAATACAGAACATTTTTTTAATAGTCATTTAAAATAACACACTAAATCATATATAATATGTTGGGTGACTGTATGCTCTTACTCTATATAATATTTATATTTATTTGATCCTTGTTTTAGTTTTTTTATTTTATATATTTTTCTATTACTTATGTTTCATGTCAAAATTTGTAAAGTGTTATTTGAGTACCTACTTATTGTTACTAATATTTGTTGTTACACTTAATTACTTTTATTATATTGTATGATTCTTAAGTTGTAAAACGGGATCAGTATACAAATGCAATTGTTATTTCATATCTCATTGTTATTGTACTGATTTTGTTGGTTCTTATTTTTATTTTTTTTCATTATAGCTAACAGTGAAAATTTGTAAGGCTTTAAGATTACATATTTTTTGTATACCTAATATTGAAAAGGCTGTAAATTTTCCCACGAATAAATAAATAAATAATAATAAATAAATATGTTATTCTACTGATAGACACAAACAACTTTTTCTAAGAAACCATATGATGGAAGTGACGAAATTATTTGGCTTCTCCATACAAACTATTAAATTTAAAATAGTCATTTTGTAATGGAATCCAAAATAATTGTTACTTCCGACATATGGTTTCTTAGGAAAAGTTGATTGTTTCTATCAATAGAATAATATATTAGCCTATAGTCAATCTCAGTCTAAGAGTATACAATAGTGTACTGCGCGAGGTTAGTTTTTTTTTTTTGAGATACGCGTAAATTTGGAATAAATATTTTTTACCCTTGTACCCTGGGTTGTGTCCTAATGGGGACACTATGTAACAAAGTTATGAGGGTTTCAATACAGGATTTTGGGTAATTTTAGAAAGAATTACGATAATTTATAATGGTCCATGCGTCGAACACTGTATACTCTTTAGCTGTATTTTTTTTTTCATTTAAATAATTCTAGTATCTAAGCTAAATTATTTATTACAAAAAAAATTTTGTTATGCTGAAAATATATATTTTAAGATTTGATTTGATTGTATTGCATAACCGTGACCAAGTGTAGTTAAGTGATTCTTTGTGTTGTATGTGAAATTGATAGTAATTATTAAGGCAATGAAGAGACTTACCATCGTACATTCCCTGAGACTGACTGATCGAAGAGGCAAGGTATATCACAATACCTTTAATACAACAATAACCCAAACAATCGTATATAACCAACGCAAAAAAACTATATAAATTATATAAATCTGTAAAAAAGTTATTTTAGATTTAAATTCCAATATGTTTATATATATATATAGTTTATAAGCATTTAATGAGCTGAATAGTCAAATCCGGTTCGAAGGACCATAAATCTCAAAATTGTGTTCATTTTAATATTACATTCCTTATGGAGTTTTTTGTTTAAAATCAAATTCTTTAATCTCCTAATTTATAATTATATTTACCAGAGAATGATTTTAATATTTTAAAACCGACGGTTTTAAGTTGCCAGCTTTAATTCCGCAAGAGGTCGGCAGTGTTGCCAAAGAACTTTACAACGAATTTAATGAATGTGGTGCGGTAAATTTAGTTTTTTTTTTTTTCTATAAGTAGCTTTATTAACAATAATGAGTGAGAATATTCTTGCATTGTCCAAAATATAACTAATAATCGATTTTAAACCTTAACAGAGCATTATCTTACGAAATTATATATCTGGGCAGATGGGAAGTATGATAGGGACGTTGACATTTGGGTGACAAAAGCTCGACTCGCCATACACAATGCCATACTGTTACCAACACTGTATGGAAGCGAGGCGTGAATATTTCGGAATACGCATGAGAGTAGAGTTAATGCAGTAGAAATAAGGTCGTTGCGTCTGATATGTTGCGTCACTTTGACGGACCGCGTACGTAATGACGAAATACGCAAAAGGATAGGTATTAAAGAAGGTACGGTTGGGTAGGGAGAGAAGTAGAATGGTGGATGGTGAAAGTATTATCGCGCAATAGAAAAAAAGGAGGCCTCCTCTTAAACCAGCCTATTGTCGGTCGCAAGCCCGAGACACCATTCTTCTCATCTCTTACCCACACACGATGGACCCGGCCGGCACCCGCACGGTGAATCCATGGAATGCTTAGAAATTTGTCTTCAACATAGGGACAAAAATGGTTCGGACATGTTGAAAGGATGAGTGAAGAAATATTGACGAACCAGATATATAATGCGAAAGTCGTGAGTAAGAGATACCCTGGCTAGCCAAGACTAAAAACTCAAAAATCATCAAAAAATAGCTCAAGGTGCATTGAAAAGCCATCGAAACAAACGGGCATGTATGAAGTGGTTGATGAATGTCGAAGAAGCGAAAGAGGTATGTCGTGATGGTAACAAGTGGCGCTCAATTGTCTCTGCCTACCCCGCAAGGGATTTGGCGTGAATTTTGTATATATGTAGAGCATTATCCTAATTTGTATTCTGTATGTGGGTCAAATGAAATTTGAACTACCCACATTTTTAAAATTTATAGTTTCAACAAAGGTAGGTAATACATAGTAGATTTTCAGTGTTGATTATAGGTAGCTGATATTAAAAGTAAAAAAATAAGAAAATATTAAGAAATTAAAAAAATATAAGTTTTTTAATTTTAAGTTTCTGCTATCACAAATAACCCTAAATATTATAAAAACTATTTGTGGACAGTGGAGGAAATACTTATTTAGTTATATTAAATTAATTTTATTGTCAGATCTCGTCCTTTATTAATTCTTAGGATTGTTTAACGCTTTTGCATTTCCTTTGCTCGCACAATCCTATATTTTCAAAGATTTGTACTTTTTCATCGACGAGCTGGCCACTTGTCATGATTGGCTTATAGTAAAGTTGGCTAAATGTGAATCCGCTTATTTATAAGCGTGGTTTCTGACCACCCCGAAAGGGAAATGGTCGTGATGATACTTACTTACTTTTATTTGTACTTTTGTCAAATGTAGTCTTATCAACCTTCAAATTGTTATATATTTTTCTCTGTCTAAAATTAGATATATGACTGAAAATATGTCGTAAATGTTCGTAACTGTATTTCCTAGTAAGTTAATAGACTACATTTTTCATAAGTACACTCAGAATTGGAAAATCTATGAAAATATTAAGGATGCAAAAATGTTCAACCCTCTTAACAGTTATTTAAATTTTACCAAATGTTTCGGTTGTTGTATAGTTCGCCCCACCTGCCTCTTCGATCATTTTAACATCATAGTAAATAACAAAACCTAACCACCAAGACTTGATAAGGCTGTGAAACACCCAAGTTCGGTTTGGCAAAAATATATCATCTAACATAAGTAAAGGTGTGTTTAGATTATGCGCGGCGAACATGTTTTAAAACGCCCCGATCCAAACGCACCTTATATCGAATTTAAAATCCTTTATCAGAATTTATTTAAAACTTATTATAACTTAACTGTCCTTTTTAGGATTCTAAGGAACGCGTTCTTACCACCGAGTCACCACCGCTCTCTGGTCACCAATGAGAAATACACTTTTCTTACATACATTTGTCATAGATTTACAATACAACCGTTCAACTAATACCAACTTGTTAAGTCGTTACTAAATTGTCATAAAAAAATTACATCAGACCATTGCCAACCCGCTTGGTCAGCGTGGCGGCTGTAGGCCTAATTCTCCAGAAATTCTGGAAAGTCCATCTCCAACAGGGTCTAGAACTCTGTGTCCTGTGATGATGGTGAAAACCTAATTGTGGAGCGGTTGTGGTTGTGGTTTTAGAACTCTGTCCTTAAATTTGAAATCTGGCATGTACCAATGAGATATATACTTACGTACATTTTACATGGATTTGTCCTGGTTCCACTATTACTAACTGTGTAACCTTGAAAAAAAATACAAATATAACAATCTGCTCATGATAGCAAAAGACCAAATTATTCATATATAACGTCTAGAGGATATCATGGGAACTTAAACCTAAAACTTGAAAGTTCAATTATAATGACGTTATTAAATAAATAAAATCAATTTTTAAACATCGCTAAACCGAAATTGCCTAGAATTAGTATAATCTGTACTTATCCATCAAATAGATTGATAGAGGGAATGGAGTGTTTATAAAAGAGAACTATTTTTATATTTGTAAATATTCACATTTTAAAAGTATCCGCATGTATTATAATTATAATTGAAACGACAATAAATATATTTTAATGTATTCAAAATAGTAATTATAATTATGATATACCTCGCCAATCATTCTTCAGAATTTTCTGGAAGGCCCATCTCCAACAGTGGTGATCTAGGTGTTAGGGGAAAGAAAAAAAAAAACTCAACTCAAGCTCTCGAAGCTAGAACCGGGAAACTCAACTACAGTACGTATTAATAAATATAAATTAAAAACTACATAAATAATAAATATATACGTTACCTTATTAAGAAATAAACCATAAGCATCCCATCAGAGAGACGGCAACATTTTCTCTCTAGGATTTTATTACTGGATTTTTGATAAAAATGCACGTTTATTCGCTTTGGCAAAAATATATCATCTAACATAAGTAAAGGTGTGTTTAGATTATGCGCGGCGAACATGTTTTGAAACGCCCCGATCCAAACGCACCTTATATCGAATTTAAAATCCTTTATCAGAATTTATTAAAACTTATTATAACTTAACTGACTGACTGGTTTTTGGGAAAGCGCTGTTACAGCCGAGCCACCCACTGCTCTCTGGCATGTACCAATTAGAAATACTGTTTTCTTACGTACATTTGTCATAGATTTACAATACAACCGTTCCCAAGCCTCCGAGAGCACGTTAAGTCGGTGCTGGTTCCACTAATACCAACTTGTAAAGTTGTTGCCAACCCGTCTGGCCAGCCAGCGCGGCAGCGTAGCGAGTGTAGGCCAAATTCTCCAGAAAATTCTGACAGGCCCATCTCCAACAGTGAAGGTCTGGGACTGTTCTAGGGGATGATAAATAAAAAAGTCTCTATTCATATTAGTATAGAATATTACTGTGGACACTTTTAAAATGGAAATATTTCACTGGCATTTTTCTTATAGATGCTTTATTGTTTTCGTTGACGCTTGAATTATATATTCTGTTAAAAAAACTATATAAACTATATATCCAATTACTATATTAAAATATGATAATGGATGTAAATGTTTACGTTATTGTATTATTAAAAATACATAGAATATAATTATTATTAAATTGTGCTTGCCTTGAAAACTTCCAAGATTTTTTTGTTATTCCTCCGCATTAGAATGTAATGCAATTAATTTTGTTTTATAATCTGATAAATTTTAATTATTTAAATTGCCCTATTTTAATAAAAATATATCGAATATTAAATGTTTCTAACGATCGCTTATTTTAAAACTGCATTATTTATATTACTTGAATGCACATATGTACAGTAGTCCTAATACTGTTTCTTAAAACTCAAAATGGAATCCTCTTTAAAAGTTGATTTACCTTAGGTTTGATTATACTTAGCTAAAATCACGATAAAACTGACATTAATTTATGGAATCCAAACTCAGTGAAGTGCATAAGTCCACACGTTTCGGGATCATGCCCAGTCAAGCCGGCATAGTGTTAGGGACTGATGTCAGTCATGATTGTCTGATTCATGATTGATAGTGGGCACAAGGTCACATATTGAAGAAAAAAAACAATGTAATTGCGCGGTTTGGATCGTAGCACTGTTTGTAATGATACTATTTAACATCAAATGTCAGTTTATGCAAAAATGCATTTAACTAGAGTCGCTGAATATTTCTTTAAACGGAACGCGAAGAAAATGTGTATGTAATTATCTTTCTATGCGTTATTATTCTTACGTATAATTCTTTATACTCATACCTTATTCAAGATAGCGATAGTGTCTTAGGTTATGTTAACAGCGCTATAGATGACTCGGATCCGTGGATCCTGGATAGTGGTGCTTCTCAACATAGTCTATCGGAAAGACTTTTTTAGTAGCCTGGTGGAATTTAAAGACAGTGAAATCGAAACAGTGAGGTTAGGTAATCATGAAACAATTTAGGTTATGGGCCCAGGAAGCGCGTAAAAAGAGCGAAATAAAAATAAAAACGAGAGGAGTAGACTATATAGAAGAAATCCCTCGTATGTTATTTCATAATATTCAATAAGAAATATTAAGTAGACTAGAAAACAAGTGATTTTCAAACTGTTAGGATAACGTTCCAACATAAAATACAATAAGCTCCCTCCATAGGTGCCTGTATGTAAGCCCGGTATTGTAACTTACTGTAGCTTCTGTATTCAAACTTCAGTTGGCCTGAAATATTCTTTAGATGACAGTAAGAGATAGGATCATGTGTTTATGGTGGTAATTTCCCCAGTCTGCCGGGGCGGGGAAGTATCCACCGTTGGTGTTGATAAACCCAGTAAAGTGTTTCGGGATCAGGCTCGAATTGCCGTCATGTCCAGTCACGCCGACATAGTGTTAGCGACTGATGTCAGTCATGAGTCTCTGATTCCAGCTGATAACATTCATGGACATCGCAAGCCACTTTAAAAAAAAATAAAAAAATTGGATCGTTTGGCAACAAAGAATATTTCAAATTGATTAATCGTTTTTCTATATAAAAAGTATAGGAAAAGTTTTTCGCGACATTTATACTACTCAAACATCCGTCAAATAGAGACTTAAGATCGATTGGCATCAAAAAAGTATTTGTGTAAAATTACCATTTTCTTGCTGTCTGTACATTTATTCCAAAATCTGTGAGCGCAGTTCAGCATTTATCAAAATCTCCTAGGATTTTTTTCCTGTAACTATAACGGTTCAGGTACTTGCCCTTACTGTCCCGTCTCGAAAATCTAACCTGTAGAAGCTACGCGATCGAAAAACAGAGGCTCAAATCTTCCCATTAATGTTAACTAAGTTTCGTTTTAAAATTTATTATATATTTGTTTTATTTGTGTATCAATCATAAAATTATATGAATGGTGTAGTTCAGGGCCGGACTCTCGACAGATAGCTAACTTAGCGATTTCGGTCAGCAAGTCTTTAAAAAATGTTGCCACCTACAAAATCCAAAAGCTGATTTGGTCAATACCATTAGGTCAATAGACAATAATATTTATTCTTTTACAACACTAGAAGCAAATGCCAATAGTAGCTTTTACACACTATGTCATAATATGTTTTTTCCTCTTAGTCTTTTTTGTAGGTTACTGTAGGTAGGGAAGTATTATCTTTTTATTGCTGAAAGGACGAATGCAACAACTGAAAGCCACCTTGAACGCCACTGCGGCTGTAGACTGATCCATCGCGTTGGTTTTACAACCAAAGAACGTTGGTTAATTTAAAAAATATTTTTATTAAAATGAGGGTAGTAGTTTAGAATTCGTAGCTAACTTAATCTATGTAATTTTCGTCATGTTTTATGTATTTTATTGAATTATATCATTGTATGTCCTAACTCGTGTTTTATTTTAATTGAATATTACAATTATCTAGTAATCCCCCATTACTTAGGGCCGGTAACTAAATCACTCCTTAGTGATATTTGGCCACTTAAGTACAGAAATTTGTACGGGAACGCGACCATTTAAATAAACGAATGCCACTAAAGAAGGATTCATCTACCAGCCTTTAGCCGCATTCCTAAACTAACAACGTGTACGGTTTTAGCGACAATGGTCGTTCGTGGGTGACCTTTGAAATAGTTGAAAACGCTATTACGACGTAAGGTCGGCTATGATCGGAGAAACTCGGGCTAAAAGTGGTAGTAAATAAAACATAGACATAGGATCGTCGCGTCGTCGCTTATTCTATATCTATGAAATAAAAGAATTCACTATTTTGACAATTATCTGCAACAAATAAAGTGTGTTAGATGTGTTTCTTACTTGGTAAAATATATAAATTGAAGCTTAAAAATTTTTGGCCTCCCTTTGGAGTGGCGTCATCAGTGACAGTCTTTGTCATAAATTTTGAAAAAATATTTTTATTTTTAGCAATGGTAAAGGCAATGCACTATATAGTTTTGTATTGATTTTTTAGAAAAATATAATTATCACTTAGCGCATCATGGAAAACATCATCAGCATGTTATGTCCATTGTTGGTTCGATATTAATAAATTTACAAAACAAGTTAGACAAAACCTAATGCATTACATTCAGACCAGGGCTATAGTATGCACCAAGCTGCCATATAAAAGAGCTTTCCCATGTTTTTAAATCAATAGACCGAATAGTTTTAGGAAAACTCTTTAATACTCTTACTGTGAAACAATTGTTAAAGGTAGTGTTATGTATACGCGCATGGGTGGGCACAGGTAAAATATTATTAATTTGAGAATCTACTGAATGTCTGTGTCCATTCATGCGAGTACGAAGGGGTGTCGTAGTCTCTCCCACATAAAAACTGTTACAAAATCTGCACTCCAGCATATTATACGCAATGAGAAGTAGTACATTGTGCGAAATTTTGAATTTTGATGACAACAGGGTTATGATGAGTTTGTATATTGATATCGGAATTTATTATGGGACATGTTTTGCAACGAGATTGGTTGCACTTGTGTGTACCTAACAATGTATTATATATTGTATATTTGGCAATAAAATTTTTAAGCTTCAATTTATATATTTTACTATCGTAAAAAATGTAACGTTTGCGACTAAGTAACAGAATCGGGCTGCTGAGTTGGGTATGAGGACATTCCCGCTTTTTTCTTGGTCGGATCTTGGTAAGGATTCTGGAGATGCTTGAAGTGTCCGTTGTCATGTCTCGGTCCGATAGAATGTACCTACGTCTAGTCAGACCGACGACAAACTCCTTAATACGAGAATAGTAATTCACGCCCACTTGAAAAATTCACACTGTACCTACCTATACCTAGTATTTATTTAAACTTAATTGCACAAAGTACAAAGGCGGTCCTAATGCCGCTAGACATTCTATGACGGTCAAACCTTCGGGACAACGAGAGCAGTAAGTACATAAGGTAGGTGCAATACTAAATAAACTTGAAGAGTATATATGTGTGTATTATTAGTATTATGTTTATGTATTAGTATGTAATTATTAATAAGTATGTATATGTTATCAGCATTAAAACTCTACCTATACCTAGTAGGTACTGTCTTGAATATATTTAGGCAACCCGAATAATGCGCGGTGGTGGCTCGGTTGTAAGAACACGTATCTTAAATCCTACAAAGGTCGCGGTCGGTTCAAACCCACCCGGCATGTACCAATGAGAAATACACTTTTCTTACGTACATTTGTCATAGATTTACAACACCACCGTTCCCGTGCCTCGGAGAGCACGTTAAGCCGTCGGTCCCGGTTCCACTAATGCCAACTTGTGGAATCGTTAATAAATTGTCATAAAAAAGATTAGATCATATCCTCGCCAAGCCGTCTGGCCAGCGTTGTGAGTGTAGGCCAAATTCTCCAGTAGTGGAAGTCCCATCTCCAGCAGTGGAGGTCTAGGGGCTGTAATAAAATGATAAAAAATGAACCCGAATAATCGGCACGACGATGTTCTCCGCATTTGTAAGCGTCAAAAGGTAGTTCATTCGGACTACCTTTTATTTTAATTTATACTGCGCGCAAGGTCCTTGAATGTTAGCAACTGGAGTCAGCGACTCATCATCAGTCCCTAACACTATGCCGGCTTGACTGAGCATGACGGCAATTCGAGCCTGATCCCGAAACGTGGATACAATTTACTGGGTTTATCGGCACAAACGGTGGATACTTCCCCGCCCCGGCAGACTGGATAAATTACCTGTGAAGGTCACTCTTCCATCTTTTACTATGACGTACTCGTATGACAAAAAAGTCAAATAATCGAAAGCCTTGTTTCTTAGTTTTTAGTTTAGTTTCAAATGGGGTGTATCACTAACTTTTTATCACGATAGATGGTACCTAATAGAACTGTCAGTTGCATAGAAAACTTGTATTTTTATTACGAA
Source organism: Tinea semifulvella (assembly GCA_910589645.1). Taxonomy (NCBI): domain Eukaryota; kingdom Metazoa; phylum Arthropoda; class Insecta; order Lepidoptera; family Tineidae; genus Tinea; species Tinea semifulvella. Next base: position 8,511,079 of record OU342604.1, read on the forward strand.
ATTTTTTATTGTCTAGATATTACCGAAGTCAGCAGCTTTTAAGTGTACAAATCGAGATTTCCAATCAAAATCTCAATCTATGGTGTTCTCAAAATTGCCGTTCTATTAATTAAACCTTTTTTTCTTTTTAAGGACGGTGTTCGCTTACCTAATTCGTCTTTTAAGATAGGTAACGTTAAGTTAAAATTCGTATTTCTGTTATAAAAATAAAAAACTACAAAAACATTTAAAAAATGATCCGACATGGGTGTAAACAAGGTACCAGTGCCGCTAGCGACATCTATAAAAAAGCTTTGCCTGATACACCCCATTGCACAAGTGTCCGTTAAAGTTGCATTATTTTAAATTACGGGTTATTCTAAGGTACGGGTTGTCCACATTCAATTTCGTAATGTATCATCAGCATCACGACTGTATCCCTTTCGAGATAGCCAGAAACCAAGTCCTTTATTTTGTTGAGTTCGCATTTAGCCAACTTTACTACAGGCGCTTCATGACAAGTGGCAAGTTCGTCGATGTATCTAACCAACTAAACTCAAGAAATATCACAAATAAATTATTGAAGAATTTAGATTTGGAATCGAACCCTCAGAATCGGTAATATCGTAACGTCACCGTTTTTTTTGTTCATTTTTTTTTCTTTAGGTCTATTTTTTACATTATATTGTCAAACCATTTTTTTTGGAGAACAAAGTTGTTTCAATATTTGTGGAATTATATTTAGCTGGCATTTATTTCTGCCAACGTATTAGCTTGCTATACAGAGGGGAAATGTTGCCAGTCTTCTTGGGACTATTACTGAAGGGTCGTCTCTAGAGGTCATTTTTTACTTATAGTTTATTTTTTATTAGGTTTAGTTTATATTTATTTTATTTTTTTATGTTGTAATTCTATTATTATATTACTTCAATACTTCAAAATACAAAAAAAAATGTGGAATAATTAATAAATTCACATCAAGACTAGTCAGGGTGTTGCGTAGCGAGTGTAAGCCACATTCTGGAAGGCCCGACTCCAACTGGGGAGATCTAGGTGGTTCTAGTGTATTTGATGAACATCTATTCGTCAAATTAGATAATACAACTGGCAGCCCTATTCTGTTACTTAAGCGCAAACGTTATATAATGGAATCAGTTTTCAAATTCAAAATTCAAAATTAATTTATTCATCGAAAGGGTTAGTAAGTAACAACAATAAATCTCTGGTCTGCACACTAGGACATCCTGTCATGTGAGGACTAGCTTTAGTAGGGGTGATTTTTAGTATTAATTATTAAACAACAAAAACATGTTGGAAGTAAGAATACAAACCGGTTATTCAATAAATAATAATAATAAAAAAATAAATAAAAAAAATAGGGTTGATATGCTTGTGTTTTTATGCGTATGGGTGTGTGATGTAAGTATGTCTATGTCGTAAATATATAGGAATTAATAAATAAATGAAATTGTAATGTGTGCTTGTGTGATGTAGGGTTTGTGTAGAATATATATATATATGTTAGACAATTTAAGATAAATAAGATAATTACAATAATAAAGGTAAAGTAGGTATATGTATAGGATAAGTATGAGATAAGTAAGTACCTACATATTGGAACATTAATAAGAAGGGTTGGGGTTTTATCAAATTAGAATACAAATTTAATACAATATTAATAAGTTGACTATATTATATATATCAGGCTGTTAAAGTTGATATTTGCACGGCCGCTGTCAAGGTAGAGCGCTTATAGAGTCGAGAATTGAATAATATATTATTAATTATGACGCAAGCTCAGACGTAAATAACAAATTCCATTAATACTGGTCTTAATAATGTTCGTTTTCATACATCCTTCACCTACAAAAACTTAGTGGGTGCAAATCTATTGTTTACATGACTAACACATTACAGCTAAATGCAAATACCATGTCTACTTCGCGAAGGTAATGGAACAAGAAAGCCAATTGCAATGGTTAGTTTACAAGGTCTGATAAATTCAAAGAGATCAAATTACAAAGAGCCGGCATTGGTTTTTCAAATTTAAATTATTTAATAGTTGGTAGGCGGACTGATGGTGGTAATTTCCCCAGTCTGCAGTATCCACCGTTCGTGCCGATAAACCTAGTAAAGTGTTTCGAGATCAGGCTCCAATTGCCCGCAATGTGTTAGGGACTGATGTCAATCAAGAGTGTCTGATTCCAGTTGCTAACATTTAATTACCTCGCGCGCCACTTACCATTAGGTAGGAGCAATGTCACATAGTATATAAAATTTAAAAAAAAAACTATGGTGCACCTGGATATTGTTAAATACGTTTTTTAATGTTCAAATAAACTAGACTAATCACGTATCAGCGGATACACACTTAACTGTCTAAATGACGTTGGTCCCCTGGGAACGGGGACGTGCTCTGGTGTGGGACGCCACGTGCGTCGACGCCCTCGCCGCGTCGCATCTCAGGGGGACAGCGCATAAAGCGGGAACCGCGGCGGAAAATGCGGAGTCCAGCAAGCGGCGCAAGTATGTAAGTATATTAAAAGATTACATATTTGTGCCGTTTGCTGTAGAAACTCTGGGCCCATGGAGTCCAAGCGCAAAAAAGTTTTTAAAAGACATAACACCGCGTCTTGTTCTCTCCTCCGGTGACAAGAGGGCTGGCTCTTTCTTCGCCCAGAGAATCAATATTGCAATTCAGCGGGGAAATGCAGCAAGCGTTCTTGCCACCATTCCACGCGGACGGGACTTATATCCCTATCCTTAATAATAATTTTATTTTATATGTTGTAAATATTTTTTTCGAATAAATTTATATTTACTTAACTGTAGGCTAATCATGACAAGTGGTAAGCTCGTCGATGTCTCTAGCGTACTAAACTCGAAAATTATCACAACTAAATTATTGTGTCCCAACCAGGAATCGAACCGAACCGGTCCTCAACTACGCTGCACTAGCTCGGCATCAGCTTCTTGTGAAGACTTGCAACCGGGACTATGCCAGCAGAACATAACATATTGCTCAGACTGGACTAGGACAAGGAGAAGACTAACCCCGTATTCGCCTTAAAGTTTTTTCTTTCTCTTTCAAGACACAATAATTTATTTGTCATATTTCTCGAGTTTAGTACGTTAGAGACATCGACGAGGTTGCCACTTGTCATTATGGGCCTATAGTAAGTTGGCTACATAAAAGAGGGTTGTTTCTGACTACTAAAGGGATACAGATCCCATCATTCTAGCTTTATGTCCAACTCTTTTGCAGTTGTTGCCGCAAACTTGTGGAACAACCTGCCTGTAGATGTCCGACAAGCGTCAAACAGATCGTTATTTAAAAGAATGGTTTTTACACGTTTCCTAAATAGCTCCCAGTAACTGTAAGTATTATATAAATATATAAGTATATGATATTGTATTATTATTGATATGTCGGAGATGTTGCTCAACAAAATGGACCGTTTACTAAATGCATGTATCCGGTTCATCTATTGCTTACGTAAATATGATCACATCTCGGAGTATCGTGCTAGGTTGATGAAGTGGCTGCCAATTCACTGTCGCAGGAATCTTAAGAGTCCTCTGTCTCCTTTACTCTGTTTTAAATGAGCCTGCGATACCGAAATACCTCAAGGACAAATTTGCCTATCTCTCTTCTTTTCATGATAAATCTCTCCGATCTTCTCACAACTCACTTCTTTCCGTTCCATCTCATCATTCCGGATTTGTTTCGAATTCCTTTGCGGTTGTTGCTACAAATCTGTGGAACAATCTACCTTTTACCTTATGGCAGGCATCTACCAGATCATCATTTAAAAAGCTGGTCTACTCACATTTTCTAAATAACTCCCAACAAAATTTGTAAGTTTTATATGTATGTTTATTATTGTGTATGTTTATATTAGTATTTAGTATATTTATATTTATAAGTATATATATAAGTAAGTTTATTATCTAAGTATTTATATCTAATTGATGTGTCACTTATACTTTCCTTGCACCTACAGTTGTTCTAATTAGTCCCAAAGGTTTGGCTGTCAGAGAATGTCTACGGGCATTAAGTCCGCCTTTTGTACTTTGTGCATTAAAGTTTTGAAATTAATAAATAAATAACTTACAGTTAATACAATAAATTAAAGACTATGTTAATAACTACAATCTAATTAAAAGTTTCCACAGATAACTTATTTAAATATATATGTATTATTATTTATATGTACCTCTGTATTCTATTTATATACGAGTATAATCATAGTATGTAGTCTATTTAGTGTATACCTATTGATTAATATGTAGTTTTGTATATAGTATATTAGATTTACCTAGACTAGGTCTAGTGGTAACAAACGTTGCCGTGAACACGGGAGGTCGTGGGTTCGAGCCTGTGGCAAGTTGTACATTATATAATTTGTCTCGGTCTGGGTGTTTATATGTATAATATGTATATATTTACAAAAAAAAAAAGTATAATATGTAGTTTATCAACCATCTAGTTTCCATAACACAAGCCTTGTAGCTTACCACGGAAATTAGATGGTGCTGTGTGACCTGTTTGGAAATATTTATTTATTATTTAGTATTTAAATTTGATTTATTATGTTTTTTTTTTTTACATAACAAATGCTCTAAATTGTCCCTAAGGTTGACTAGTAAGAATGCCTAGGCATTAAGTCCGCTTGTGTACCTAGTGCATAAGGTTTTGAAATAAAAATAAATAATACAGTAGTGATGATACTTTACTTTTTAATATGTAATAAGTAACTTACGAGGTATAGGTACTTATTTACCAACGTCTTTTAGAAACCTCAAGGTTAAAGTCCAAAACATTACAAATTACTCTACACATGTACGTCTCTTTTGTTCGGATCATTAAATAGGTGTGGATGAGTGGGAAAAAATAATACTCAAACAAAATACAAGACAATATTTTAAGAAGGACCTATAGTCTGTTTCTTCCAATAAACTCATATACCTAACCTGTTTCGAATCTCTATTATTGTTAAAAATTCTCGGAATTCTAAATTTAAACCGGGGCTAGTTAAATCACTTTTTGTCTCTACAACTTTTATTTATTTATATTTGGGCAACTTACATCAGCTATAATAAATACATTTCTGTAATTAAATTTAAAGTATATTAAAGCCAATTAGCAGTTTTCACATTCAGCATAAAAAGGTGCGACTACATAGGTGACCATGGCGGTGTGCATTCGTCTCGGAGCCCGGACACCATAGGCTTTCTTGCGCTAGAAGTGCTTTTGTCACTGCTGGAGTACACGTGATCCTAGAACCCTCTGGAATTGTGCGGAGCGATGGTAAGAGACCTGACGGCCTGACCGTTGGGCCGTCGCAACTTGGCAGGTGCTTGGTGTGGGATGCAAAATGTGTAGACACATTAGCCCCATCACACATCCAAGTGCCCTCGTCATTCGCGGGAAGTGTGGCGGTTTCTGCGGAGAAACAAGCTGCGCAAATACGCCAACTTCGGTAGTCGAAGTAGCAACGAACTGAGTGAGTAGAGACCATTAAGTCGCAATATGTTGTCTTTATGGTTTATTATCTATACGGTGGATACTTCCCCGCTCCGGCAGACTAGGCAAATTACCACCATCAGTCCGCCTAACACCTATTTGTTGTTCTAGTTGAAAGTATCTGCCATTTGCAGTGATGTCAAATGCCAATTATTACTTTCAAGGAGAACTAATATTGTAAGCTTGCCATGGTGATATTTACTCCTACTTATATAAAAATAACACCGCTTGAAACAATACTTACCTTAAGTAAGTCTCTCATACTGATTGATATAAATAGACAATCTTACGGTAGCGTCAATATTGAGAGGACAATAAAACTAATGTGCTGATACTATATTCTGTAATTATATTTAAATTAGAAGTCTTGTGGTTTTTTTTTACATAAAAAACAAAATTATTTTTGTTTTTCCACATAGTGAATAAGCTTTAATTTTAGTTTTTCGTTTGTTAACAGAAATAAACTATAGTTTGACATTAAGCCTTCCACACATTGCTGTATAGAGTATATTCCGATGTGTATTGTTTAGTGTCGTGGGAAATATTTCCGTTTCTCACCTTGAGATTATTAATTTTGGACATTCATTATGTCACGTCGTTATACAATTTTTCCGTTAACCCTTAACTGCAGTGTTAAGTCTATTGGACCCACAATCTTTAAACGCGTGATAATTGACCTGTGTTTGACTTGTCGAGTTTGGTTCGTTAGAGACAACGACGTAAATATAACTGCCTCAGTGGTACGTAAATATAACTACTCGGGGGTACAGGGTTCGATTCCTGGTCTTTAACAATAACTTACTTAACGAGCTTGCCACTTGTCATGATGGGCCTATAGTAAAGTTGGCTGAATGTGAATCCGCTTCGTTAAAATAAAAGCGTGGTTTCTGACCACCCCAGTAGAGATACGGTCGTGATGATACTTTACTTTTATAAATATGAAATAGTATAAATGTGACTGCGTGTTTCTTACTACAAAAACTACTGCAAAAATAGGTTCTTTAAGATATTAATGATAAAGTTGTCAGTTTATATGTAGGAGTCATTTACGGTAACAATAGAACCAAGTTGGTGGATCACTGACCTCTAAACCAACAATGGTTCCTTCCTACGCTGCTTTATATAACACGGCAAAATAAATAATATATCTATTATTATATTCGAAATACACTGACCATGGCGGTGTGCCTTCGTCTCGGAGCCCGGACTGTCCACTAATGTCCACCCACACCAGTGTCGGTTTGGTGAGCCCGTGTAACATCTCGGACACCATGGGATTTCTTGCGCTAGAAGTGCTGGCCACATTCCTCGTCACGCTGCTCTCAACGACATCATCCGAAGGGCTTTTGTCACTGCTGGAGTACCCGCGATGGCAAGAGACCCGACGGCTACAAAAAAGTCTGGAGAGAGGAAAGCTGGCAATTAATTCTGCCAACGTATTAGCTTTGCTACACAGAGGGGAAATGTTGCCAGTCTCCTTGGGACTATATCTAAACGGTCGTCTTTAGAGAACATTTTTTACTTATAGTTTTTTTATTGGGTTTAGTTTATATTTAATTTCTTGTTTACATGTAGTTTTAATTATATTATAATTTAATAAATATTTTGTCACTTATTATATTTGAATAGTCTACATTTGTATCAAGCATTTTTTTTTTCAAAGTTGTTTAAAGGGCAATGTATTGTATACATCAGAGAGAATAAACACGTAATTTATTTACATAATATTTGTTCATATTCGAGTTGGGGATCATTAAATTCCAAGTGTTGCAGAATTTGATGATTTTCATAGAGTAATTTGCGTCAATATCGCCTAAACGGTCGGGTTTAAAGCGCGGGTAAACCGCAAAAAAAAAATACCGCAACTTCTGCCCCATATATAAAGTTAAATTTGACGTTTTCAATAATTATTGACATTATAGCACATTATTAAACAAAATAACACCACTTACGACTAACAATATCCACAGTAAACTTATTTACAAAACAAAAAACTTGCACATGACGTGTCTGTGTAAAATGGCGCGAAGGACTCTTATTTTTGTTTTTTCACAATGTATGAGACTAACTAACTAAGTCATCTCAGACCCCCCCCCCTTCCGGGGGAAGACGGGAATTTGTAACGAGGTGTTGGCCTCCTAACAAAAATAGCATTCGCTGCACGTAACTACGGACAGGGCGTGGGAACCTTTATTATAGGTTAAACTTAATACGAGCGGGCGCGGCGGAGGCCGCGGAAAGTCATCGTGATCAGGCTATCAAATCGCGCGCCATGCGCCGTGGAACCTCGGGAGGTCTAGCGTGCAGAGGGGCCAGATCTCTCACGAGTGGGAAATTTGACCCCTCCGCCCGTGCGAACATTCCCTTGGCTAGACGGCGCACGAACTCATCCAGTGTTTCCATCCGCAGATCGCGGAGAATGACGTCATTTCTCACATAGCGCGTGGCGCCGACAATGGTACGGAGTGTGAGGTTCTGCTGAACCTGTAGCCGGCCTCGTTGGGCCTGGGATGTTAAGGCGTACCATGCCGGAGCGGCGTATGTGATACGAGAGCGAATATAGGCTTTATATATTAGCAACTTAGTGTGCAGAGCCAATGTGGATGTAAACACTGGACGTAGTTTGGCTCGGGCCAAACGAGTCGTGTTCACGGTGACTTTCACGTGGTCGCTCATGCTGAGGCGTCTGTCTATCGTGAGCCCTAGGTACTTGACCTTCGGGGCCCATGACAGATTTTCGCCATACAGCTGAAGAGGGGAAACTGAGAGAGCTGCCGCTTGCCTCTCTACTTTGAGCATGATAGCTTGAGTTTTCGCCACATTCACCGACAATCTCCACTTGTCTAGCCATTCGGGGAGCAGATCGAGACAGCGCTGCATCTTCGTCGCCGCGTACTTCTTATTCACTCGCTGTCCGACGCAGAAGACGCGCCTGAACGCTCTCTCGGCCAGGATAAGGAGAGAGTTGGATCTTTGTCACGAAAGCCGTTGGCAGGCTCATATTGACTCCATAGGCGATCACGTTCCGAACGTGCATCGCCTATGCTCTCAACTAGCCACAGAGCGGCCTCCCGTGAGGCCGCTGCTCTCCAGTGATGGCACATTGAGGTTTCGTGCAGGGGACCGTGCCGAATTCTTTGCCGAAAGTCTAGAGCTCCAGTTCGCCCCAAACCCGATCAAGAATCCAGAACACACAGCAATGGTGGACCAACATGTCCTGACGGCACCGTTGGCGGCAGGAGACGACCCGGTTTTCTTCGCGCCTAGCACGGTGGGGCGTGTCTGCTCCCGCGCCAAGTTGCGAAAGGCCCCGGGCGCCGATGGCGTTACAAACATGGCATTAAGGTGTCTGCCACGACGCTCAGTCGTGGCTCTCACCAGCCTTTGTAACGCCATCATGCGCTGCGGGCATTTCCCAACCGCGTGGAAGGAGGGACGCGTCATCATGCTGCCCAAGCCGGGCAAAGACGTGAGAAAGCCGGAGAGCTACCGGCCGATAACGTTGCTCTCAGCTGTCTCCAAGGCATTTGAGAAACTATTGCTGCAGGTTCTGAGCGCTAACATCTGCCCTAGAGATGAACAATTCGGGTTTAGGGCAGAACACAGTACCACCTTACAATTGACCAGGCTGCTGCACCACGTGACGGCTTCTTCACTGAAGAAGCATGTCACGGCTGCAGTATTCCTGGACATGGAGAAGGCTTTCGACAGGGTCTGGCACAACGGGCTCCTGTACAAGATCTCTACATCCCCCACCCCTGTTAGGGTAACAAAAGTGTTGGCTTCCTTTCTAGAAGGCAGAAGTTTTCACGTGGCAGTGGAAGGCGTGTTCTCTTCCCCACGTCCCATACGAGCCGGCGTCCCGCAAGGGAGCTGCCTCTCGCCTCTATGTTACGCCAGATTCACCGACGACATACCGTTGGCGGAGGGGGTCGAGCTAGCGCTGTTCGCCGACGACAATGTATGAGATATGGCCATGTGTCCAATTTATAGTTTTCATAATCATTGTAGGTAGCACATTATTAAGGTCGAGGATCCTATGTTGTTGGGGCTGCAATGATTAATTAATTAATCTCACATACGAGTAGATATGAGTAGAAAATAAATACGAGAAAAACGTCTTTGTGTAATATAAATCGTACGTTGTAAAGGAACCTAATGTTGACACTGTTAACTTATTAATATTCTACGCGACACGTGACTCATACGACGCAGGTATTTGTGTTTGTGGTCCGTACTTTCCTGTTTACCCTATTTGGTTCCTATTTGACAGGCTCTAGCATAAAAATCCTCACAGCCTATTTATGTAGTGTTAATCCACTTTTTTTAGTGGTAAAGGATTCACCCGTTTCGCCGTTTGTATATATATTTATATTACGATTACGATCATAAATTATTGCGTGTTCATAATTAGCCAACTTTCATCATGGCACAAATCAAAAGCTTGTCAAATTCTTTAGCGTCATAAAATGTGTCATATTTTAGTTTCATATTTATTAAAATACGTTATTGTAAAGTAAAAGGCGAACGTAATACAGCTAGGCATTCTATGCCCGTTAACATTTGGGACATTCGGATAATTAAGTAAGGTGCAAATAAAAAGATAATCATTATTATGAGTTATTAACGCCATTTTGCGTGGACATGTCAAGTGCAAGGTTTTGTTTTGTAAATTAATTTGCTGTGGATATTATTGGTCAAAAGTGGTGTTGTTTTGTTTAATAATGTGCTGCAATGTGAATAATTATAGAAAACAATAAATTGGACTTTAAATATAGGGCACAAGTTGCAGTTTATTTTTTTCGGTTTTCCCGCGCTGTGGACTCCCATATTTTACCCGACGTGTTTGGGCTATAATGCCGCGAGTGACTCCAAGTAAAGCATCAAATTCTGCAGCATCTGAAATTTGATGATCCCCTACACGGTTATGAACTCGGTTATGAACATATATTATGCAAATAAATTACGTGTTTAGGACTGATGTATTCTGGCTGCTTAGAACACAACACCTTACTCGCTGAGTGTTTGAAGGATGCCAGGAAACAGGAGCGGCAACTAAGCGTCTGTTGGATCGACTTGGAAAACGCATTTGGGTCGGTGCAACATGAATTGCTGCAAACTGCGCTAAAATGGTATAACTTTCCAACACTAATCAGAGATATAATTGCCAATTATTACAAGAACTTGAGATTTGTCGTAACAAACAAGGACGGCTACACAGACACACTAAAATACAATGTGGGCCTGTTCCAAGGCTGCTGCCTATCACCTGTAGCTTTTAATATAATTATCAATATCCTAATCGACAAACTTAAATCTCGTGAGAAGAAGTGGGGATATAGATTCAAACAAAACAACATCTATACGGAATCCGTCTTAGCTTTTGCAGACGACTTGGCGGTGCTAACAAGAAATCCCAAGCAATGCCAGGGCTTGCTGAAAATAGTGGATGATTTCTGCTCATGGACAAAGGGAATGAGAACGAAACCATCAAAATGCTTCAGCCTATGTCTGGCTAGGCGAAACACTACATTTACGTCTTATGATCCTGGACTGACTATAGCAGGGCAGAGAATAGCTCCGGTAAATGAAACCATGCCCTTTAAATTTCTTGGCAGAAGGATAAATTTTCAGGGAAAAACACCATCCCTAGAAGTAGTTGTAAAACAATTCACTGACGACATGAATAGGGTTACTCAACAGCCTATAAGCAATGTCAAAAAAGCTTGGATATATGACAACTACTTAGCATCTCGCCTCACTTGGCCTTTCCTAGTATATGATTTCAACAAAAGCCTACTATCAAGTCTGGACGCGGACGTCATAAGAACATTGAAGTCTTGGCTTGGATTAGCCCAGGGTGCTGACTCCTCAACATTCTTTAGAGGACGGAGAAACTTCGGAATGGATCTGAAAAGACCATCTGAATTATACAAACATCTACGTATAAGCAAATATCAAATTCTAACCAGCTCCCTGGATAATACAATTTCATCCCTTCCAAGAGACCCTCTGGTCTCAGATATGGAACCGAGACTACTATTCTTCAAGAAATTCATGACAGGTGCCCAGACTGACAAAAGAGGCATTGGCTGGAAGAAAAAAGAAAGTGACAAAGAGGTTATAAAATCCTTCCTCAGGAAAGATGAAGAGCATGAATACAGAGTGCACGCGATGACTCTAGAAGTTCAAAATGACTGGCTAACTTTGGGCGATTTTTGCATCCCTCCAGCCCTAAAGTGGCGCACACTAATGTACGATTGGTCTCCGGCGTTGCTAAAGTTCTACCTAAACGCTTTTCAAATGTCCCTCCCGGACCAGAGTAATCTGGTAAGGTGGGGAAAAGCTACGGAAAAGAACTGTACATTGTGTGGTGCTGCCATAGGAACTGCTAGACACACACTTGTAGGGTGCGTTACTCTCCTAGAAAAGGGCTATTACTCACGCCGACATGACAAAGTCCTAGGTGTTATCCGTGAAGCAGTAAGTCTTTCTATTGCAAGAGCCAGAAAGGGACTGACTACAAATAAAACTTTGACCACATTTGTAAAGGAAGGGCAAAGCACGAAAACTAAATGCAAGCCCACCTCGATCCTTGGCGCCGCATCAGACTGGAAAATTCTCATGGATACATTTGAACACCATTATAGGATCCCAGATGAACTAGCTGTATCAGCCTATAGGCCAGACATCTTAGTGTTTTCTCGGAACTTGAAAAAAGTTATCCTTATTGAACTTACCGTTCCGTGGGAATCAAATATTCCAAAAGACCACAACATGAAGTCGAATAAATATTATGATCTCACAGAAGAAATGATCAGGAACGGGTTCAAGACTCAGCTTTACGCAGTGGAAGTTGGTGCAAGAGGAGTTCCAGCAAAATCTTTGCATCACTTACTGAAAGAATTGGGCCTAAGCAGGTCTGCCGTCAATACATTTATGGAACGAGCTTCCAAGACGGCATTAACGGAATCATACAGTATTTGGTTGGGTAGGGAGAGAAGTAGAATGGTGGATGGTGAGCGTATTATCGCGCAATAGAAAAAAAAGGAGGCCTCCTTTTCTTAAACCAGCCAATTGTCGGTCGCAAGCCCGAGACACCATTCTTCTCATCTCTTACCCACACACGATGGACCCGGCACCCGCACGGTGAATCCATGGAATGCTTAGAAATTTGTCTTCTACAATGTTCTTTAAAGACAATTAAAAAAAAACATTATTATTATCGTAATAATATTTAAAAACTAATTTAATAGCAATACACATATATATAAATATAGGTGCATACACATACATTCTAATATTACATATATTCATCTATTTGCGGTTACTATAACCCTTTATGTTTCCATTGATTTTTTCCAATTTTGTTATTAGTCGTTAGTTATCCTTTAATTAAGAAATAAACAATTAAAATAGATATAATACAAGTATAATATAATTAATTATAACAATATACATAAATAATAATAATACCTTCCACTAATAAAAACAACTAAATTACTAGTTTAGATATTATTTGTAAAAGTGCCTACCTACATCTTCTGTAGGATTATTTTTTGTGAAACCCTAGTAATAAGTATTTTTGATTAATAAACTATTTGAATTTGAATTTTGAATTTGAACTTCCACGTATCATATTATGTGTTTTCACTATCAGGATTCGATAGATATGGACGGGTAAACGGTTTGGATACATTTTTTTGTATTGGTATACGAGTATATACTATCAAAAAACGAGAAAAAAATATATACAAAACGATGCGTGACATCTGTGTATGGTGTATTTAGCCAAGTTTCATAACAAATAAGTTTGTAAATCGTTATCGGTCAAATCAATATGGCCCGCAGGCAAATACCCGAAAACAAAACCCTGATTTGACCCAAAAGGTATGCGCCTTCAAGATCTGCGTAAACTTTGCCTAAATCTTAGCATAGGAGACAAATGCAAGACCGCAAGCTCATTGCAAAACTATGATTAATTATAATTCTTCAAAGTTACGCCAACATATTTACATGATAAACCTGTTTGACTGGCAAACGTCATTTTAACATGTGCATTCCCGCGTATTCAACGTCCAATCACAGCGCAGTCTCAGAGTGCGCGCCTGCGTAATCGCGCGTGTAACACTTTCAAATTTAGAATCAAGGTGTTTTTCGATTGCAGTGTCTTTATTTTTTAATAACTTTATTTTAAAATTATTATTTAATAATATTCGATTTGTGAAGCGTTTTTATTTGTTTATTAAATTAAAACAGTGAATACCTAAATGTAAGGTCATATTGGATGTTTACAAGCTTATGTTCTTGTTTGAAGGTTTGTAAAATTTTAGTATACCTAATATGTTAACAAATTAACAATCTTAACCGGTGTTTAATTGCCTCTGCAATTAAAACTATAAATGTCATTTTTATGTTTTAATTGTCGCTTTGACACTAATGTTTAGTTCTAATCTGGGTTGATGGGTTGACACAGTATTCTTGGTAAACACAAAAGATAAAAGATAACGCTAAGAAGAGCTTTTGTTTTCTTTATGATGAAATGAATGATTATGTATATGTACTAAAAAGTTATTTTTTTTGTACTTATAACACATGTACGTTTTCCTACTTTATTGTTATTCAAATTTTTTCAATCAAGAAGAATCAAGATGGATCGACCTGATTATACATTATTAATATTATTAGAAGTAACATTATTAACAATATAGTTATTGCCTTATTCACTTAATTGAAAATAATAACATAAATTATATGACCTATAAAAATAATTAATATTAGAAGAATAGTATAAATAACAATAATTACAAAAATATAGAATTACAATAAATGATCTAGAATAAATAAAGGTCCTGTAAAACTTTACTGGAAAATAAAAAAAAGTCGTTGATGTCTTTCGTACTTATTTGGAATATTCATTCATAAATAACATTGAAAAGGAAAATCCGCATTGTTTTCTCCCCCTATCAATAAATGATGAATAAGATGATAGGGAAAGCAAAGGGTTAAAGGCTCATACAGCCAAGTCTGACGTAATATATATTTCTTTTAATTAGTTAAATGAGGTTATTATCAAATTCCAGAAATTGCAAAATTATTGCAGCATTATCACCCAAACATCGGGTATTAGTTTAAAGCGCGGGGAAACCACAAAAAATAAACTGCGACTTGTCAAATTTATCGTTTTCCATAGTATTCACATTGTAGCACATTATTAAACAAAACAACACCACTTTTGACAATAATATCCACACTTATTACAAAACAAAACCAAGGACGATATATAATATGTTCACTAACGTAAAAAGACAAATGGAGAAAAAAGGGTAGGTTCCAAATCCAAAGGAAAATTAAAAAAACTTTTGAGAATAATAATAATATAATTCTTTATTGCACACAAAATATAACATATAAAATAATGTACATAGGCGAGCATAATACCGTATGGTATTCTCTACCAGCTAATCTTTGGGAGAGTGAGAAATTATTATAATGGGTGCAGAGTACGAAATAAGAATAATAATAATAGTTAAAATCAATCATAAATATACCATAGTAAGTATAAATAACATACCAATATATAAATATGTCATACGATATTAAATAAAATAAATACTAATATAATAATTATCTATGTCAAGATGTGGAAATTAGATGTCATTTTGTTTGAGAATTATATATATATTATTATATTATAATTCATCTACTACTCGTATTTAAAAAATATCATTTTATACGTATCTATGTTTCTTACTATCAATTTTTTGTCAATACCGTATCAAATTAGTAGGTATTCATTGTCAAGATGGTC
The DNA here is from genome assembly GCA_910589645.1 of Tinea semifulvella. Lineage (NCBI taxonomy): Eukaryota > Metazoa > Arthropoda > Insecta > Lepidoptera > Tineidae > Tinea > Tinea semifulvella. The sequence continues at coordinate 8,526,396 of OU342604.1, forward strand.
CGTGAATTCGGCAGAGTTTTTTTTTATCAATTAAGTATTGTAATTAGTCTGTCTGTACTGTGCACAAGGACAATAATTCTATTGTGAAGTTGTCATGTTGAAAATAGTATCAACGATAAATCATTTCATCTGTTGCCCAAAGCCAAACCAAGATTTGGCCAGTCTCGGTCTTGGTTTTGCGGCAGAACAGTTTTGTACTCATGATCTTGGTCTAGCGCAGTCTTGCTCTTACTGAAAATATATATTTGCTCCTATAAAATGTAGTACTGAAACCTTGTAAGAATCTAGGGTCTTTCGACAATCTCGAAAACTTTAACGGTTATAATTTTATTATTTAATTTTATAAATAAATCAAAATAGTACAAATTTTTATATTAGCGTTTAGGGGTTAGTAACATAATGTTTGCTTATTCTATATTAGTAAAAAGAGAACATTTATTTTTTATATTTGCCTTGCCCTCCTGACTACTACTCACATGTATGTGCCCAGTGCCCCATGATAGGGCAATCTGGCTTCTCACTAACTGCCCTTAAGATGATTTTGCCGCTTCCATGTACTCCGTGCATCAACGACGCGACTCGTTAAGCAATACTGAGTAGAAATCATCTGTGTACGCGTACGCAAACATCGCTGATGCACTGCACCAACGATCCATCATCCTGATGGCGTTATTAAATTGTACTTCGTACTTTATAATAGATAAAAAAAATATTTAAAAACTCTTGTAATAAAAAAAATAGGATTTACCTCTACTGGCTGCATTCCTACGTTGCACTGCTACTCGTATATATTTTTTTTGTTTTTATTTTTTTTGATCTACTCCAGTTTCTTAATAAAAAGTTTTAATTCCAAACACCAAGGACCTGATGTTTCTATTGCGAAAGGAAGGAATATACGAGTATATTTATTTGAAAGCATTAATTATATTGTACATACATACATATCTTCACGCCAGATCCCTTGCGGGGTAGGCAGAGACAATTGAGCGCCATTTGACACGATCACGACATACTTCTTTCGCTTCGTCGACATTCATTAACCTCTTCATACATGCCCTTTGGTTACGAAGACTTTTTAATGCACCTTCAGTCAGTGTTTTATTTATTTGATCGTGACATGTGAGTCTCGGTCTGCCACGGCCTCTTTTACCTACAACTTTCGCATTATATATCTGGTTCGTCAATCTTTCATCGCTCATCCTTTCAACATGCCCGAACCATCGTAGCATGCCTTTCCTCATTTTTGTCCCTATGCTTTCCTTCATACCAACCCTTTTCCGTATTTCGACGTTACGTATGCGGTCCGCCAAAGTGACGCCACATATCCGCCGCAACGACCGCATTTCTACTGCATTAACCCTACTCTCATGCGTATTCTGACGTATCCACGTCTCGCTTCCATACATCAGTGTTGGTACCAACATGGCATTGTGTATGGCGAGCCGAGCTTTGTCACTGACATTTCGACTGCCGATCAGTGACCCCAGGGCACCGTTAACACTATTTCCCGCGTTCACTCTTCTTTCAACGTCCCTATCGTACTTCCCATCCGCAGTGAAAACACTGCCCAGATATATAATTTCATTTACTTGTTCTAGAGTTTCATCATCAATCTTTATCGTCACGGTTGTCATCCTTCTTCTTTCAAACACTAGTACCTTGGTTTTTCTCGCATTCAAACGGAGTCCTTTTTCTGCACATCCCTCCTTCATTCTTGTGACTAGTGATTGCAGTTGTTGTTCGGACGATGCCATAAGAACAGCATCATCTGCATAAAGCAGGCAGTTCACCACTAGATCACTCATCTTTATCCCACAGTCACTCTCTCTCACTCTTTTTAGGCATTTGTCGAGATATAGAGTAAATAATCTAGGAGAAAGCACACAACCCTGTTTGTCGCCCATTTGGGATTCAAAGCAAGGCGACATACCTCCCTCCACCCGCACACAAGCTTTGCAGCCCTTGTACAGGGATAGTACTAGTATATATTGGACTAAAAAGTATAAATAATAAAAACTACTTAAAAATATAAAATAAAAATAAATATAAACGAAACCTAATAAAAAATAAACTAAATCAGCCAAACGTCTGGCCAAGGAGTAGTCCAAACGGCTAACGGAAAAGTCTGGAGACAGGAAAGCTGGCAATAAATTCTGCCAACGTATTAGCTTAGCTACACAGAGGGAAATATTGCCAGTCTTCTTGGGACTATCACAGAAGGGTCTCTAGAGGTAATTTTTACTTGTAGTTTATTTTTAATTATTTATTTGAAAACACTTGAATATTTATTGTGTTTTAATTCGGCGGCAGAGCCTGGACAAAGGCTCGTAGAGTCATTATGTATTGCAGCTAAAGTATCAACCTAGTTTATCAGTTTTCAATGTTTATTTTATTTGTAATTTAGTTTATTTTATTTTGCAATTCAGCGGGGAAATGCAGCCAGCGTTCTTGCCACCATTCCACGCGGACGGGACTTATATCCCTATCCGTAGTATTAACATTAATTTTATTTAAAATAGAAGAAAAAACTAATTATAATAAAACTAAACTAAAAATACCTATGAAATTAAAACTATTCTACAAAATAAACTAAGGGCTTACCATCAGGGAGGGTACCTAAAACGCTCGCCGCATTTCTATTTCTTTTATATTTTGTAAAAAATAATCGGATAAATTTTATTTTACTTTACAAATAATATATATATTTATAATTTAGTATTAACTACCTATTTTATATTATGTAATTTTAGATAAATTTATAACAATGTAAATAAATACTTATCTAAAATAAGGATTGGGTAAATTTATGGGTCATTTTAAATGTTTATCAAAATAAATAGCTGGTGTAAGTTGCTTGCAATTTTGGAATCGCGCAATCAGCGATCAGTATAAAAAATTAATAATTAAGAGTAATCATCTACCTGCCCTGATCATGGGTCATTTAAAACAATTTTTCTGCGACCTTTGAATGGGTGTATCAGGCAAAGCATTTTGTAGATGTCGCTAGCGGCAGTGGTACCTCGTTTACACCTATGACGTATAATTTTTTGAATGTTTTTGTACTTTTTTATTTTTATAACAGAAAAAATTATTTTAACTTAACGTAATGTAACTTAAAAGACGAATTAAGAAAGCGAACACCGTCGTTAACAAGAAAAAAGGTTGAATTATTAGAACGGCAATTTTGAGATCACCATCACCGTATCTTTGATTTCGCTTGGAAATCTCGATTTGTACACTTAAAAGCTGCTCACCTCAGTATAATATGTATTGGAATGTTTACTGTATATAAAAAAGAAAGAAAAAGAACTCCCTAGAAATGTAAATAAAACAAGGTCAAATAATGAGATCAGATGTCCCAAAGCTCGACTAACTAAATCGACAAAGAGTTTTCTGTGCAATGGTATCAAGCTATATAATAAATTATCATCAGATATAACTAATTTAAATTTTGAGAAATATAAAACTTTGCTTAAAGGCATTTTAATAAAAAAAAGTTATTATGAGCTTAAAGATGCAATGAAAGATACTATTGCATAGAAGTACTTGGCTTAAAAAAATGTTCTAATATATGTTTAATTGACATATTATTATTATTTACATTGTAAGATGACACGGCCCGTATACAGCCACGAACTAGTATTAAGATTTAATATTTATTATTATTGTTAGATTGTAAGCTGACTCGGCCCTTTTACAGCCACGAATTTATATTAAGTAGTTATTAAGTTACCTTGCTTATGACACGAATATAATATGTTTAATTTGGACATAGCAATTATTTTTTAGATTGTAAGCGGACATGTTATTTATCAATTTATTTGACATTAATATTATACTTGTGTAGTTGTAAGCTGACACGGCTTTTACAGCCACGAATTAATATTTATGGACATAAATATTTTTTGATTGTAAGCTGACATGGCCTTTTTACAGCCACGAATTTATATTTATATTTATGAACATAATTATTATTAGATTGTAAGCTGACATGGCCTTTTTACAGCCACGAATTTAATATTAGGTATCTAGCTGTAAGAAAAAACAAATTCCTCGTTTATGGCAACAATGTTTTAGTTATAATTATTGTATTGATGTTAGGTTCGGTCCAGACATGGTCAATGGTAATATTTTTTATTTGTTTTTATCATTATTTTTTATTTATTGGCTTGTATGTATTGACAATATCCAAGTGTTACGTGCTAACCATACGGAAATAAATTATTTTGATTTGATTTGATTTGAATATCCAGAAAATAATAAATTTTGTAATAAAAATACAAAATTTCTATGCAACTGAGAGTTCTATTAGGTACCATCTATCATGCGCCATCTATCGTGATAAAAAGTTAGTGATACACCCCATTAGAGGACTCAGGTTTAAAACCTCGACCACTACATGAAAATTGTTCTTGACATATTCTGGTAACACCGGTTTTAGGTTTCCAATTATTTTTTTCTGCTTGGTTTGTCGTATTTCCAGGTAACGCTGACTCATTATTATTACGTAGGTACTACGATTTCGTTTTTAAATGAATCCTAATTAATTTACTATAAGCTGTGTGTAGGATTATTAATATTAAGCTAAATTATGATTCATCAAATAAAACAATAAACTACTCATGGTCGTCTGAGTTCAGCGCGGCTGATTTATTAACTATTTGATATCCAAATTTATAATAATAATTATGTAAATTATCCATTGCGTCTTATTTTTTTATTTCTTAGACTTCCGAAACCGAAGTCCAGTTGGAAGGATATAATGTAATACGCTTTATTTAATCCATTTTCATTGATTTTACTTGTGGTCGCATATCTTTATAACTTAAATACACAAATATAATGAGGTTATTTATTCAGATGCTACTTACTAGCACATTAACCTACTTCGCGTATTTATATTCAGTCTGATCAACACATAGCAATATAAAATTATTGTAGGTTATTATATTACATACCTACTGGCGGATAAAACGAGCGCTCTAGTAAGAAATGGGGTGTATCACTAACTTTTTATCACGATAGATGGCGCATGATAGATGGTACCTAATATAACTGTCAGTTGCATAGAAAACATGTATTTTTATTACGAAATTTATTATCTTCCGGATATTATGCCGAAGTGAGCAGCTTTTAAGTGTACAAATCTAGATTTCTAAGCGAAATCAACGATTCGCTTTCAAAATTTAAGTTATATGTTAAGATACATTGTTCCTATTAATATTAAATTAGATTAAGTACAATGTTTTATTTTATGTTTTTAAGACGTAGTTCATTTTTTTTATTAAGCTTTTTGTATGTCTAAACTTAGAATTTAATTTTAATTCATTTTATATTTTTTTTAATTATTCTTATATACTTATATGTATATATATATAGATATATATACCACTTGTATTTTGTGCATTATGTGGCACCTAAAGGTGGTACATTTATCGTTGAATTTATGTCCTGGTTTTTAAGTAAGCAATAATGTAACCGACCACTGGTTGTCCTTAAATAAATATATAAATATGGTGATCTCAAAATTGCCGTTCTATTAATAAAACCTTTTTTCTTTTTAAAGACGGTGAGCGCTTTCTTAATTAGTCGTTTAAGGTAGGTAACGTTAATTTAAAATATATTTTGCTTTTATAAAAAAAACTACAAACGATATAGGTGTAATACAAGGTACCATTGCCGCTAGCAACATCTACAAAAAGCTTTGCCTGATACACCCCATTGCGCAGAAAGCGAATTTTGGTTTGATTAGTGAGTTGGTTCTTTAAAAAACTGTCTAAGCGGATGGTTAACGCTGTATGTGACAAGAGGGCTGGCAGTTTTCTCGCGCAGCAAATCAGCATCGCTGTGCAGCGGGGGAATGCTGCGAGTGTTCTTGGCACACTGCCACATGATCTAGTCATGGGTTTTAGTTTTATTTTTAATTTAGTTTTGTAGGATAATTTTATTAATATGTTTTTAAATAGTTTTAATTCAATTCGTTTATACTGTTTGTATATTACTTCTAAAAGAAATCTATAATAAATATCAAAAACAATCAACCTCAAAATTAAACCTAATTTCTACTTCAATAATTTACAGTTAGCGTATGGGGTAACGTGCGCGGAATATATAAATATTAATACAAAAATGGTTAGTAATATTATTTTATAACGTGGTGTGAATTCACGGTATAAATTTATAGTGTTTGGCACAGATTTTATTTCAAATGTAAGTGACTGTGTTTGATTTGTAGCTTAAAGCGTTTTTTTACTAAATTTCGCTTTGACGTTGCTCTATGGTTTTCTGTCACTTTAAACAAAATTCGGTAAAAAAGCGAGAGAACACATCATGAGTGACTACCTCCGTGGTCTAGCGGTTAAGTCCGTGGATTTCGACGCAGAGGTGCCGGTTTCGATTCCTGGCCGGGAGACAAGAATTTATTTAATTTATTTGTGATTTTTCGCGAGTTTGGTACGCTAGAGCAGAGGTTCCCAATTTTTTTTTGCCACGGAACCCTAATTGATTAAACTTTCCGAGAGGAACCCTAGCAGCTAGGGCCTAGCTAATTCAATGACAAAAAAATATTACCTTGTTGTTTCATGTTTGATTTAAAAATAAAGAGCAAATATACATGAAAAACAATTATTAAATGATGAAATACAATGTAACTATATTTTCATATAATTGCACTAAAATTGGGCTTAATGTCTGACAGTTGAATGCGAAGATCTGGAGCTGCTTTTTTTCGACGAATGTTTTTTTTAAGTTTTGGACGAAACGCGGAACCCTTGTGGCTCTTCCACAGAACCCCAGGGTTCCGTAGAGCTGCTGGTTCACTGCGCTAGAGACATCGACGAGCTTGCCACTTGTCATGATGGGCCTATAGTAAAGTTCGCTAAACGTGAATCCGCTTCATAAAAAACGTGGTTTCTGACTACCCCGGAGTCGTGATGATACTTTTTTAAATGCCATTTCTCGGTGCTTACAAGTAATTTAAATTTTCAAACATTATTATGACATTTAATTTGACCGCCTCCGTGGTCTAGTGGTAACAAACGTTGCCGTGAACTCGGGAGGTCGTGGGTTCGATTCCCACCGGGGGCAAGTTGTACATTGTATAATTTGTCTCGGTCTGGGTGTTTATATGTATAATATGTATATATTTACAAAAAAAAAAAAGTATAATATGTAGTTTATCAACCATATAGTTTCCGTAACACAAGCCTCGTAGCTTACCACGGAAACTAGATGGCGCTGTGTGACCTGTCTGGAAATATTTATTATTATTTATTTATTATTTATTATTAGTAGGTATAGTATTGTGTATATATTATATTGTAGTTTATAAATTGTCATAAATATTAAAATAAAATAAAAACTAAATATATTATATAATATATATTATATTGTATTGTTAATATTTTATTTATGTAGGTTATATGTATGTAATTTTTACTAAGTATGTATATGTTCTCCTCGACATCGACATTAATCCTCGACAAGCCGTCTGGCCAGCGTGGCGAGTGTAGGCCAAGTTCTCCAGATATATGTTCTGGAAGGCCCATCTCCAGCAGTGGAGGTCTAGGACGCTGTGTTCTAGGGGCTGTATTGATGATGTATATGTTATCTGCAATAAAAGTTTATTTAGTATTGCACCTACCTTATGTACTTACTGCTCTCGTTGTCCCGAAGGTTTGACCGTCATAGAATGTCTAGCGGCATTAGGTATGCCTTTGTACTTTGTGCAATTAAGTTTAAATAAATAAAAATAAATAAATAAATAAAATATTATTTTGGCACGATTTGTACTCTATATATTTATCAGCATCGTAAAGATTTGAAGTTCGAAGCTTTGTAAACGTGAGAGTTGAGCTAACTTATAAGTATTTGGCTCTGGGTCTGTATTTTTACGACAAAATGACAATGTGTGCCACAAGATGACACAATCCGTTCTACTTCCATTTAACCAAACAAAAGTGCGTTTCATTTCTCCAATGCGTCATACAGTTAAGAATTATTTTAAAATTAAAGTTAAGTGCGGAACAGGCGCGGTGGTGGCTCGGTTGTAAGAACGCGTTCCTTAAATCCTACAAAGGTCGGTTCAAACCCACCCGGCATGTACCAATGAGAAATACACTTTTCTTACGTACATTTGTCATAGATTTACAAAACCACCGTACCCGTGCCTCGGAGAGCACGTTAAGCCGTCGGTCCCGGTTCCACTAATACCAATTTGTGGAATCGTTAATAAATTGTCATCATATCCTCGCCAAGCCGTCTGGCCATCGTGGCGAGTGTAGGTCAAATTCTCCAGATATACATATGATCTGGAAGGCCCATCTCCAGCAGTGGAGGTCTGGGACGCTGTGTTCTAGGGGCTGTAATGATAATGATGATACGGAATGATTTTGTCTTACCCTAGACAATTTTTTTTCCAAGTTAAACACGGCCACTTTATGTTAAGTCTATACTTACTTATTTTGTGAATTTTAATAATTAAACCCTGCTTTCTGGAATACTGTTTATTAAATTGTTTCAAAAATTCTGCACAAATGAGAATGCCAATTTTTCTTAGAGAAATGGGCCCAGTAAAATGTTCTCGTGCCATAATCATTTTTTTTTATTTAATAGTTAATATATTGTGTTTTTATAATCTGTAATTAATTTTATTTATTTTACCCTAGCATAGCGACAATTGTCAAAATAAAATGTAAGTTAATAATTTACATAGTTTCGATCCCGTCGATTTGAAATCCAGTGTTTTATCTATAATAAAGTACCTGATCATAATAAAGAACCTAATCGTATAACTGTTTGATACATTAATGTTAACCAATTGACGATTTAATTAAATTATATTTTAATGCTGGAGTAAAAGAGATGTTGTAATTAAAAAAAAACACAATTAATTGTTTTGATTATTGAATTGTATTTAGTTGAGACACGCTGCAAAAAAGCTGTGGTCTGGTTTTGGCCAATCTCTTTTCTTTTTAAAACCTTACATTTATAGGTAAAAACAAACGCAGTTCGTCCCATCCCGTCAATAAGGCGTGACGATATTTTCAAAGAATTCGACTGCATAAGGTAATTTGGCCCATTCTCACGAAATATCGTAACATCCAATTTTATAACAATAACAAGTTATTAATTGTTACTTCACTTTACACGGAAACCATTTACGCTGCTTATCCACCAGAGACCTATGTGGTGCGCGAGAAAATTATCAAGCAATAGTAGTAGTTATTAAATTTCTAGATAGTAGGTATGTACGGCGCGGTGGTGGCTCGGTTGTAAGAACGCGTACCTTAAATCCTACAAAGGTCGGTTCAAACCCACCCGGCATGTACCAATGAGAAATACACTTTTCTTACGTACATTTTTCATAGATTTACAACACCACCGTTCCCGTGCCTCGGAGAGCACGTTAAGCCGTGTCGGTCCCGGTTCCACTAATGCCAACTTGTGGAATCGTTAATAAATTGTCATATAAAATTGACATCATGTCCTCGCCAAGCCGTCTGGCCAGCGTGGCGAGTGTAGCCCAAATTCTCCAGTTTTGGAAGGCCCATCTCCAGCAGTGGAGGTCTAGGACGCTGTGTTCTAGGGGCTGTAATGAATGAATAATGGACGGCGTACGCATGTCTTGAATCCAGTCCATGCATATAAGTCAATCATGCCAGTATGATGTTGTTAAAGATGTTACTTACCTATATTATAAACTTTCTGTTATAATGAGTGAGCGTGTATAGTACCTACATGCCGGCGGTCATTAAATTTTAGTATTTATCTAATTACCAGCAAATAAGAGATTACCAGCAAATAACATCGAAGAGATCAAATATAAGAAAGAGGGCATTGGTTGATACAAAAAAAATAAAAACTGGTGCACAGTCGCAAAAATATGTACCTTTTTTTTTTTAAGTAATAGTGCACACTATGCCACTATGCCGGCCTATCAAGATGCTTTTTTACACTTCACTTGAACTCCAGGTTATAGAAATGGGGACACACTGGCTGGGAGAGCATCTTCAGCGTGCGATATATGACCGTCTCCGTGGTCTAGTGGTAACAAACGTTGCCGTGAACTCGGGAGGTCGAGGGTTCGATTCCCACCGGGGGCAAGTTGTACATTGTATAATTTGTCTCGGTCTGGGTGTTTATATGTATAATATGTATATATTTACAAAAAAAAGAAAGTATAATATGTAGTTTATCAACCATCTAGTTTCCGTAACACAAGCCTCGTAGCTTACCACGGAAATTAGATGGCGCTGTGTGACCTGTCTGGAAATATTTATTTATTTATTATATATTTAGTTATATTTGTTATATACGTATTGTTGTGTTTTTAAGATTAAAATTATCCCTATTATATATGTGTTTCTTACTTGGTAAAATATATAAATTGAAGCTTAAAAAAAATATTGCCAAATATTTCGCCTCTCTTTGGAGCGGCGTCATCAGTGACAGTGACTGAAGGTCTTTGTCATAAATTTTGAAAAAGTAATTATATTTCTTTTAGAAATGGTAAAGGCAATGCACTATACAGTTTTGTATTTATTTTTTAGAAAAATATCATCATCACCTAGCGCATCATGGAAAATATCATCAGTATGTTATGTCCATTGTTGGTTCGATATTAATACATTTACAAAACAAGAAAGACAAAACCTAATGCCTAAACCTATTATATATGTATAGATTCAAATTAATCGTTTACCGTAATGTTAAACAAAATAACACCACTTTTGACTAACAATTGCTCAGTAAATTTATTTACAAAACAAAAAACTTGGGACCGTGTATGTCCGAGCAAAAGGCGGGAATTCACTCTTTGAAAGTTATATTTATTTATTATTTATTATGTTTGGAAAACTTACAGCTATTTTACACTAATAACCTTAAGATTAGATACAATAAAGCCAATTAACAGTTTCCACTTATAGTTGCACCTTGAACAAAAAATAAAAATAAAATATAAGAATTTATATACAAAAAACATATAAAATAGTACAAAACAATACTGCCATACTACCTAAACAACCTCTATTCGTCTGAAGTGCTCGTCGGTTATCGCGCGTCTTATAGACGTAGTAGTAGCATCGATCAACTGACCTGCCCTAATAAATAATAATAATAATAAATTATTTATTTCAGAATTAATTCCATAATTATTAGTAAACTTCCAACTTAGAACTATGTTAGTAGGTATACACATTAATTAAAAAGTCAAAAACAAACCGCAAAAATAATAATAATAATAACAATACCTAGCACTTAATTTAATTAATATTAATTCGCAAATATCTGTAGGGATATTTATACTACGCAAATGCTGTACATATTTAATTTACACATTCCCAGTTACACCTCCAATCCAGCGCTTAACAAAAGCGCTGTCAAAGCGCGACGATATCATCCTCAGAATGCTGTTGTCACTGTCTCTCACTCTCCGCAGTATCGACGCTGCCTTTTTGCGGAAATCCATCCACACGCGCCTCCGCAAAAATGCCCGATGCACTGCTGCGTCGAGGCAGTCCCATCAGCATTCTGAAGATATTATTGTATTGGATGCGCAGAGCGTTGTAGGCCCGATTAGAGTATCTCACCCACAGACTGCTGGTGTAAAAAGACGTGCAGTACGCTTTAAAAAGCGTGATTTTTACAGCATCTGAACATCGAGCAAATCTGCGAGCGAGCATGTTCCCCCGCACCGCCAACGCTCTGCGTTCCCTCTCAATATCAATATCGTCTTTCAGGTCTTCTGTTAATAATAATAATAAAGAACGCGTTACACCTGTAATTTGTGCTGAAATGGGGAATAAGCAGTAGTGGACTTTGCCTGGTGTTTCTAGTGGGTATACGTAATAGAATTTTGCTTACTAACTCAGGAGAGTCCACATTCCCACGCGCAACATCAACAAGGTAAGTCATAGATATAGAAGGCGACGACGCGACGATCCTATGTCTATTAGGTAAGTTGTGTCTGCAATGTTACGACGCGTCTCAAGTGACAGCAAATGATGTCTCTTGCATCGTTGATCGTAGCTCGAATCATAGGTTTAAGTTTTGAATTGTATATATCTCAGAAATCTTTTTTGAATAGATTCCATTCGTGGGATTTAAATGTATTTCGCGGCGACTCTCCGTTTTACAGCTGAAAGAAATAATTGATTGCGAGTAGCCTTTGATGAAACGTCGAATCTTGTGTTTGACTTGTCGTTCTAATATCGCTTTTTTTCACTTTGAAAGCCGTTCGACTTGACGTTGCTCTATGGTTTTCATGGTTAAAATTCAGTAAAAAAATCGAGCATAAGAATACGGATGTTTATATTTTTGAATTACGAGTATTGTAATTACTGGAATAAAACTGAATATTTTAGCAAGTCATCTGCTAATAGATTTCATAAAGCAACCTACACGGGTAACAGTGAATGTAATAGTAAATATTAAGTAATAATACGATGCATGGGAACCTTGAGGTGCCTTGGCCTAGAAATCTGACTACTAAAACGTTATTCTACACAAGCGATTAGATGCGACACGCGTTTGCGACCTAAAGAAAGTCGCATTGTTTATTTCTGTTTTACCGAATCGTGTCTTGTGATCGTAAGTTTACATGTCGTGCATAGATTGATAAAAAATATATTATATTCAAACAAATTTGTTATAATTTTTTTCTCTTTTTTTTTCGCTTTCGAGCTGCCAAACACATACTAATTGACATATGGCGCTCAAACTTAACACGAACATAACAAAGATTGTACCAATATTGTATATAAGTGGGCTTAATGGCCAGGCATTTCATAACAACCAAACTTAAGGAGTGTGAAACAACCATGTATGTGTGCAAATTTATTATAATATTAGTATAAACTAATAATACATAAATTTGCTTGTTTAAAAAGAAGGTGGTAAGCGTTTAAAAATATAAACAGAGCGAGCTAGGCTCGGTTGTAAGAACGCTTTCCTTAAAATCCTGCAAAGGTCGGTTCAAATCCTGGCATGTACCAATGAGAAATACACTTTTCTTACGTACATTTGTCATAAATTTACAGCACCAACGTTCCCGTGCCTCGGATAGCACGTTAAGCCGTTGGCCCCGGTTTCACTAATACCAACTTGTGAATTCGTTAATAAATTGTCATGTAAAATTGCATTAGATCCTCGCCAACCCGTTTGGCCAGCGTAGCGAGTGTAGGCCAAATTCTCTAGATATATGTTCTGGAAGGCTCTTTTCCAATCCAGACCTCCACTCTGGGACAAAAATAAAAATTAAAAAGCGATGGACAGATAGCCTGTCTGATCTGACAATGAGAGATGACAATCTCTGAGTATCGTGCTAAGTTAGGGTGGCTACCAATTCGCTGTCGCAGGAATCGTAGAATCCTCTGCCCACTCTATTCTATACTAAATGAGCCTGCCACACCGAAATACCTCAAGGACAAATTTACCTATCTCTCCTCAATTCATGATCTCTTCGTTCGTCACACAATTATGTTTTATCTATCCCTTCTCATCACTCTAGCTTTCAGTCTAACTCATTCGCAGTAGTGGCCGCAAATCTCTGGAACAGTTTACCTGTTGAAATTCGCCAAGCACCCAGCAAACCGCTGTTTAAAAAGCTGGTTTAATTTCATTACCTAAAGAGCTCCTCACAACGTATATAAGTATGTATTGTATGTAGTATATAGTAGCCAATATAGTGTGTAGTATATGTATTATTGTGTACATATTTGTATGTATGTGTATTTATTTTAATATCTAGTGTATGTAAGATTAAATGAATTTATTTGGCAACGTTTCTTACAATCGTTTGCACCTAGCCTCATGACTGTAATGTTCTGTATTGTCCCAAAGGTTGGCTGGTAGAGAATGCCTAGCGGCATTAAGCCCGCCTTTTGTACATAGTGCAATAAAGTTTTAAATAAATAAATAAATGACTGACGTGGGCGCTTGTTCCACACAATTATTGGTATTATTATGTCTTACCTAACCGCTTACGTAGGATAAGGGATATAGGTTTTGTAACATTACCTTAGTGTTTAGTCATTGTATAATTAATGGGATGCCTTGAACATCTGTCTGTGAGGGAGGATATGGTACGTGCACATCATTACCGTTTTATCTTTGTAACGATTTTGTCTAAAATATCTACTGTCAAACTATACTACTTGATATTTTAGTTGTTCTCTCAACTAATTTTACTTGCTTACCTTATTAAACTGTTTATCTTTTAAATCGGTCTTAATAAATAATAACAATAATTATTATTAATTGTCACAAAAAGCATACAGATATAAAATAGGTGAACAATATAGGGTGTAGAGTGTGTCATACCTACACGAGGTTGCCCTGTAGTATGGAATATTCGGTGCACTTCCGTGTTATAATGTTACAACAATAAATGATGTATTAAAATTAATTATATCGCATCTCTCCATCCTTATTATTACAGTGAGAACTTTATTGCGCGCGCTTGGTTGGGGACCTATTTCGTTGATCGTACGTGCGTACGTCAGACAGCGCTCAAGGGGAAACAGCGCGGCGGGGAAGGGGAAGAGGGGCAGATAGGCGCTCGCGTATAGCCGCTGCCTCTCTCGGTCTCTCCCGCTCCTTCTTTCTCTATCTTTCTTCCTTTTGAAACAGCGCGGCGGGAAGGGGAAGAGGGGCAGATAGGCGCTCGCGTATAGCCGCTGCCTCTCTCGGTCTCTCCCGCTCCTTCTTTCTCTATCTTTCTTCCTTTTGAAACAGCGCGGCGGGAAGGGGAAGAGGGCGGATAGGCGCGCGCCGCACTTATAGCCGATGCCTCCTCTCTTCCGCTCCTTGTTTCTCTTTTTTTCTTTACGCGTCTACTATTCCATATATATTCCTACCAACTACGAAATCAATAACCTGCAAGTTTAGTTCAAAAGTGAGAACCGCGACGCACCCGTTTTTTATTTTTGTTCTCGCTTCATATACAGGTGGATTTTTAAGACGGGTCAGTAAAAGCAGGTTACTTTTAACCGTTATGTTTACAGAAAAGCATTCCTGGAGACCATCCATAACATTTTGAGATATTCTGAAATGCATTCAGATTTTGGGAAAAATGCACAGTCAGCAAGAAAAAGTCTCTACTGGACCGACTGAGGTTTGAGTACTAGAAAAGTTATAAATCGTAAAAAAACTTATCCCATACGTTTTGTACGGAAAAAACGATTAACCAACTCAAAATATAATTTGGAACTAAACGATCTTACTGTTAACAAAACACTCTTTGAGGCCAACTGTATATGTTGGATATTTTATTATTTGAGTCGTTTAATTTAAATAATGCGCACTCATGTCACGATGCCCCCTGGTGGGCAATAGCGACTGTCCTCGGCGAACTTCCTGTCGTAGATGTTTCTGCCGGACGCAACGCCTTCTGGTGGGCATTAATGGAACTATGTATGTGAACACATAGTTGCTCTTGAATTTCGTACATATTTTTTTTGCTGTGATCGTGTTTTGGATTTATGCTGTGATCGTAGTCGGCACCGAGCATTTCACGACGCGTCGGCTATTAAAACTACAAGAATTCTATCGACATTCGAGACACGGAACAAAAGGTTAGTTCTGTTAATTTAATTTCTATCGCTCAATTTCGGAGTATTTTCACCAGGCGCCTAGTCGTTTTCCGTTCAATATTTTTTTATTTTTTTTAAATAATATTAGCTGAAGTTGATGTGTTAGCAAGTTAGTTAATTATTGCAGCTCTAGGTATATTTTTGGTTTAATTTCTTTATTATAAAAAAAGTTTAAAAAAAAACTGCATAAAATTACAAGAAAACAATTAGGTTACAACAAAAGTTGTCAAAGAGGCTGACAGAAAGGTCTGAAGACAGGAAGGCTGGCAATTATGTCTGCCAACGTATAAGCCTCGCTATACAGAGGGGAAATGTTGCCAGTCTCCTTGGGACTATCTCGGATGGGACGTCTAGAGGTCATTTTTTATTTATAGGTTAGTTTATTTTTAATTATATTATTTAGGTAGCTTTTAAGTTACAACTAAGTAACAATAAGTCGTCATCATTTAAAGTTTATCTCTCTTATTTATGTATATGTCACTACCTACGTTTCATTATAATATTTAGGCTGCATATTTCAAACGCCATTATCATATTTTGTCCCAGTTAATTGCACGTTGAAAGTGGAAAGTTTGACACATAATTTGGCTTCAAATGAAAGTGAAAATGTCACATTAACTGTCATTAAATATTTTCAATGCGATAACAGTTTTTGCATACCTCGTTATAAGTACTTAATACAATAATTTATTTTAAAAAATAAAGAGCGGATTACATTATTGCAGATTAATAGCCCTGGAGCAATTTGAAGGTAGTGCCTACAAAAATGTATATACTGGATGTGGTTATAATGCTAGATTCTCACAAAAGACAAGATACAATGAATACCGATATAACAACTATTATGGTAAAAGAACTAGAAAGTTTTTAACTCCCATTATATTTAATAATATTATGCCCATTGATGACTGTGTAAAAATGACAAAAAAAGAATTTAAAGGAAAATTAAAGTTGCTTTTGCTAGGTAAATACAACAGTAATGTGATTTAATCGTAAATAACTTTGTGTTTTAAAAATATAGTGTAAAATAAAAAATAATAAAACTGTAAAAAAAGAGTGTACTATTCGCCAACAAACTGTTATGCAGCTTGGCGTATAATTTTAAAAATGTAAATAGTTTAAGTTTTTATCTGAATTAACGAATTAAAAAAAAAAAAAAAAAACAGAAAGTCGCGCCGCGTAGTAGACGGTAGGGGGTACTAAATTTAATGACTGTGGTATGAACATAATTGTCATTCATTCAATCATTCGGTTCAATGGGGTGTATCAGGCAAAGCTTTTTGTAGATGTCGCTAGCGGCACTGGTACCTTGTTTTACACCTATGTCGCATATTTTTTAAAATGTTTTGTAGTTTTTTTATTTTTATAACAGAAACATGTATTTTAACTTAACGTTACCTACCTTAAAAGACGAATTAAGAAAGCGCACACAATCTTTAAAAAGAAAAAAGGTTTAATTAATAGATCGGCAATTTTGAGATCCCCATAT
Organism: Tinea semifulvella; assembly: GCA_910589645.1. Lineage (NCBI taxonomy): Eukaryota > Metazoa > Arthropoda > Insecta > Lepidoptera > Tineidae > Tinea > Tinea semifulvella. The sequence goes on from OU342604.1 coordinate 8,543,478, forward strand.
CTTTGAATTTGCTTGGAAATCTCGATTTGTACACTTTAAACATGCTCACTTCGGCATAATATCCAGAAAATAAAAAAAATCGTAATAAAAATACAAGTTTTCTATGCAACTAACAGTTATATTGGGTACCATCTATCATGCGCCATCTATCGTGATAAAAAGTTAGTGATACACCCTATTCATTCAACATGTCGGTCATTGTCGTCAACAAACGAACTATACATCCTTTAACCCGTCTTTCCCTAACTTTGACACTGGCAAATTGTTACTAATGCCAAAACGGAAATAAAAAAAATAAAAAACTATACAACCATAGTAAATAATTGAAATTTAAATGTATTATGTAACTTTTAGTATCTGTCTATGTAACCTATAGTAACTAGTAAATTTTCATGTATAATGCAAATAATGGAGTGTATCAGGCAAAGCTTTTTTATAGATGTCGCTAGCGGCACTGGTACCTTGTTTAACACCTATGTCGGTCATTTTTTAAATGTTTTTGTAGTTTTTTTTTTATAACAGAAATACGAATTTTAACTTAACGTTACCTACCTTAAAAGACGAATTAGGAAAGCCAACACCGTCTTCAAAAAGGAAAATAGGTTTAATTAATAGAATGGCAATTTTGAGATCATCATATCTTTGATTTCGCTTGAAAATCTCGATTTATACACTTAAAAGCTGCTAACTTCGGTAATATATCCAGAAAAATGATAAATTTCGTAATAAAAATACAAGTTTTCTATGCAACTGACAGTTCTATTAGGTACCATCTATCATGCGCCATCTATCGTGATAAAAAGTTAGTGATACACCCCATTAGTTGCGGGCTCAAAAATCTAATTTTAGATATAATACTATTCCTATACTATACCTATAATAAGATGTTTTTTTTTATCGAATATTAAAAAAAGGCTGGAACATAATTCGTTGATCAACCTATCACCGCTGCTTCCGTTAGCGTATTTTATTATATAATAAGTGGATTTCATTTGAATAATCGATCGGTGAAGGTCGCTTTTCTACGGATCTTGTACTATTCATACAGAGTAGTCCTCCAGCACTAATATTATGCGCCCTTATACGTTGTTATGTATATAAATAGCAAATATTTAGAGCGAATAGATTATCGTAAGTTATGATATCCGCTAAGTATTACCACATTTTGCTGGTAGCTGAAGGTCGTCTTCGTTCATCGAACTACTATTAATTTTAATTCATATAGGAATTAATTAGAAAGCAACAACTTTTTTTAATACAATAAGATTTTTACTTATATTGATTTATTTAGACTGCCTCCGTGTCTAGCGGTTAAGTCCGTGGATTTAGACTCGGTGGTACCGGGTTCGATGCCTGGTCGGGACAAAAAAAAAAAATGATGTTTCTCGAGTTTAGTACGCTAGAGACATCGACGAGCTTGTCACTTATCATGATGGGCCTATAGTAAAATTTGCTTAATGTAAATCCGATTCATTAAAAAAAACTGACTACCCCGGAAGGGATACGGTAATAATAATAATCTTCCTCCTCCTTAGTCGGTACCCCACTGATGGGGATCGTGACTCCGTGGCAGCTCATCCACCAGCCGTCTCCAACGGTTTCGGTCCTCGGCGTAGTGGATGGCCTGGTGTACAGGGATGTTCAGGTGGTCAGTCACCTGAATGGACCATCGCTTGGGGCTTCTTCCTCTTGTTCTTTTACCGTCTACCTTGCCCGTGATTAGAAGTTTTTCTAGATTATCGTCTTCTCTTCTTGCAATGTGGCCAAAGTATTGCACAATTCGGGCAAAGGAGACGGTAGAGAGTCTTTGCTCCCTGGTCAGCTTAAGCTCTTCGAGCACAGAAATGTTAGTACGTCCGCATGACTAGGGATTCTGAGCAAACGACGACGACGACTTTATAAACCAAAACAAGGCATAGGCACATAGGCAAAATTAATGTCGTAAATGCATTTTCTACCAACTAACCTTTGTGACTGAGAAATGTAAGCGGGTGCAGAAGCTTACGAAGAAAATAGATACTTGAAATTATTTATTACGATATAAAACATGGCACGGTGGTGGCATAGATTTACAACACCACCGTTCCCGTGCCTCAAAAAACACGTTAAGCCGTCGGTCCCGGTTTCACTAAAACCAACTTGCGAAATCGTTAATAAATTATTAATAAAATGTGGCGAGTGTAGGCCAAATTTTCCAGATATATTTTTCGCGAAGGCTCATCTTCAGCAGTGGAGGTCTGGGACGCAGTGTTCTAGGGGCTGTAATGATGATATAAAACACAAATTAATTACATACATATAAGTACTTACGGTCGTGATGATACTTTACTTTTACCATATAAAATAAAATCCCAAGCCTATATTTACAAATCTGAACCGGGATACACGGCAGCTATTGTAAAGCTTCCACACACGTTATTGTATGTAATTATAAGTTCCCAGTATTGAATAATGCAGAAGATATGTGCGTACTCCCACGGAGTCAATGTTGGGGCCTGACTTATACCTAGACTTGTTATTAGCTAAGGAATGCTAAGGGTGTGGCTTGGCAAAGGCAGAACTGTTTTTAGCCGACTGCGCAACGCAAAGAAGTATGTGTTTATCAGCCTATGTATGTATTTGTTCCTTTGTGACACACTGGAGACCAAGAATCAAACCTACCGCGTCTAAATCCACGGACTAAGGAGGCAGTAAATATGTTACAGTTTCTTTTAATTTTTACTTTAAATTAGTTTTATCTATTTGGTTAACTATCACTATAGAGGTATATATTCATATATTTATCTATTACCAACTAGACGCACTCCTAACGAAGGATTGGCTGAAATACAGCACCGTGGCCCAGAGTTGCATCTTTATTCATTCTATTTGTCACCACACATCTTGTGTATACTACATGGCTTTATTTGTTTTGTTAATACAAGAGTCACACTAAAAGTTTTTAGAACTGGCCACTTGTAAACAATATAATTTAAAAATAAGATTAAATTATGAAAATATAACTCTTTGCTAATATTTAATATGTATATACTTTATTAATTTGTCATTTGTTTTACGAATTGGCGGCAAATTGAAAATTGTCTGTGTCACCTCAGCATGAATTGAACGCGAGAAAATTTTAACATTTAGCGGTCAGTAAGCTTTGTGCCCGGAGGATACCTCATAATTTGACCGAGGCCACGAGACCACGCCGTGTTAATTGGTAATATGAAAAGTGTATATCACTGCTTGTCTCTAACCGTTTCCTTATTGTTTGATTATTTTATTGCAAGTATTTTCCTATTGTGCTTTGGCCAGTGATCTGTAACTTTACGAGCAGGTGGTTAGTTGATTAATTCAATTAATGAAACGAAACGCGATCTGCGTGTGTTGCAATATTCTCAGTTAAAAGCCCGAGCACACCGGATAAGTGTTTATTTTATTTTATTTATTAAGAACAAAAAACAGTTACAGTGAAACCTTAAACATATTAAAATATAGAAAACCTTAAATTAAATAAACTATATTACAACAAAATCTAAATATAACCTAAAAAAAATAAAAAATAAAAAAATACATAGAAAATAAAAATTAAATACTTACAAAAAAAATTGCTCCTCCAAATCGCTGTCTTGTGGCATGGTGCCCAATACACTAGTAGCATTTCCCCTTTGAACTATAATACTTAATTTTTGTGAGAAAAAACTGCCAGCCCTATTGTCACCAGAGATGTCAATGAGCCTTGGAACAATTAAAATATAGTATAAGTAATAAATAAAATATATAAGCAAATAGAGCCAAAAAATGATAAATTTAATGACTACAATCAAATATTTTTACAATTCCAACTCCGGTTACTTAACGGTGTCAAATCCATTTGATTTAAATAAACCTGCTGATGATGCAAAAACTCCTAGGTCATTAAAGTAGATGTTATAAGTTGACATACCTTTACAGCCGCATTTAAGTTATTTTAATTCGATTCCCACCGGGGGCAAGTTGTACATTGTATAATTTGTCTCGGTCTGGGTGTTTATATGTATAATATGTATATATTTACAAAAAAAAAAAGTATAATATGTAGTTTATCAACCATCTAGTTTCCGTAACACAAGCCTCGCAGCTTACCACGGAAATTAGATGGCGCTGTGTGATTGTCTGGAAATATTTATTTATTTATTTATATTTAAGTGTCTTTATCATAAGGTACCTATTGCCAGTTCTGTTCTTTGCTCGAATATAACACTCTCCAGGCACGATAGATATATATATTAATTATATTATACACTTTTTAAATAGTATTTCTTCTATTTCAGAAAACAACTGCGGTTTAATAATCAACTGTTTTCTCATATTTTTGAGAGAACTAGTTGTGTGCCGAGGGTATCATGTCCTGAACTGTAGATCTTCGAATGACATCTGGACTTCCTCATTTAGCACTTCATCAGATCTTCAAAACATGAGGAATAGGTATGTTTTTACTATAAAATACATAGATAAAAGTACAACATTGAAATGTATTTAATTTATTCCTAATATAGTTTGTGTCTTTTTCTTTAATTTTTATGAATGTTTGTAAATAATATTAAGTGTTTCTGACTCCTCCTTGCATGGTGTATTGGAGTGGATAATATGACTCTATTCAGGAAAAAGCTAAAAACTTATCTGGTCCAGTCTTGCCCTTGGTCTTGCTTTGGACAACACTACTGATTATCTATCGACATCTTTAACGCATGACTATGAGGCACGTCAATCGTCATTGGCTGAATAATCCAAGTGACAAGTCAACTACCAATCACATAGCGTATATATAATCCTTTCTGCAACTGTTCGGGACATTAGATAAGTTTCTAGTATTACGGCCGGTTGCAGAAGGTATGATTAAAATACTCCATGATCATCATTTTGGTATACGCCACGTGATTGCTAGTCACTTTCGTTTTTAACAGTTTTTAGATTTGGACAACAGACAAGAATAGTCTTCGTTGCGCTAACTATAACCAATATTTTCGTACAAAACGTTTAGTTAGTTTTGTTCTATAATAATATTAGTAAATAAAACTCTTTTGTAAATTAAACGCATATTTTATTTATAATCTTTTCAACAAGTATTTATTTAGTTTGGCCGTCACTGCGCTGCCGCCCGCGCCATCTTGAAACCAGCTGCAACGAGAACCGTTTCCAAAATTAGTTTACGTTTTTCGAAAAACGGTTAGGTTGCGTTTTTGAAAAAAATCGACAACGACCACCGCTAGTATTTAACCGTTAATATCACACCAGTATTATCACGTCAGCAAACGGCCGGAAGTTCGTTTGCGTCCTTCACTCAATATATTTTGTGTGAATGGCAAAGCTTTTTGTAGATGTCGCTAGCGGCACTGGTACCTTGTTTACACCTATTTTTATCATTTTTAAAATGTATTTGTAGTTTTACATTTTTGTAACAGAAAAATGTATTTTAACTTAACGTTAACTACCTTAAAAGACGAATTAAGTAAGCGAACACCGTCTTTAAAATAGAACGGCAATTTTGAGATCACCATATCTTTGCTTTCGCTTGAAAATCTCGATTTGTACACTTAAAAGCTGCTCACTTCTGCATAATATCCAGAAAATAATAAATTTCGTAATAGAAATACAAGTTTTCTATGCAACTGACAGTTATATTAGGTACCGTCTATCATGCGCCATCTATCGTGATAAAAAGTTAGTAACACAGGGTATTGAACGTAGCTTTGTTGTTATAGGTAACAAGTCTCAAGATGTCATCCAGTAATGAGATGGAGGATATGGATCAGTTGCCGAAGTTCCGAATGAAGCCGGCAGTTAAAAAGCTGTTTTGCTGCAGTGTCATTGCGGCCTCGGGGTTCATAGCGGCGTATGCTTTGGTAAGATCTTAGTATTTGGCAGCACAAGTCCCCAAAATATCATCCAGTAAACAGAGTGACGTGGATCAGTTGCCAAAGATTCGAATGACGTCGGCAGTCAGAAAGCTGTTCTGTTGCAACGTCATTGCTGTTCACTTGGTTAAAATTATCACCACAACCCTAGAACACATAGTCCTAGATCTCCACTATTCCAGAACATAGGTATCTTGATAATATGGCCTACACTCGCCACGCTGGCCAGACTGGTGGACGTGAATCTGATGTCAATTTTCATGATAATTCATTAACGATTCCACGAGTTGGTGTTAATAGAACTGGGACTGACGGCTTAACGCGCTCTCCGAGGCACTGGAACGGTGGTCTTGTAAATCTATGACAAATGTACGTAAGAAAAGTATTTCTCATTGGTAAATGCTGGGGCTCGAACCGCTAACCTTAGTTTTTGTAAGCGATCTTACAACCGAGCCACCACTGCGCCTTAAATTATTAAATGACAAAAATTATTGTAGTGTATTGTTCTCGGATTAATTAAAATCGAGGACTTTATAAGTACTTATAAGACCCGAAGCCGCCATTTTGTTAGGAATTCGTTTCCCTTTCGGGGTGGTCAGAAACCACATTAAAAAATAAGCGGATTCACATTTAGCCAACTTTACTATAGGCCAATCATGACAAGTGGCAAGCTCGTCGACGTCTCCAGCATACCAAACTCGAGAAATATCACAAATAAATTAAATAATAATTAAATGTATTTATATACATAAATAAATATTTTTGTGTCCCGACCAGGAATCGAACCCGGTACCTCCGAGTCTAAATCCACGGACTTAACCGCTAGACCACGGAGTCAGTTAAACTTAAAAATATATTTAATTAAATAACTATATTATTTTAATGATCAATAACTGTTAATTGAAGCTTAAATCAATATTGTATAATAAAGACACACTCGTACAAGTAATGCAATTTAAGTAAATATGTACGAGGGGCGTTCAAAATATTCTCGGTATGTGGATAAAAACAAACAAGTACGAAAAGTTTGATATTTTTATTTTTCAATATACTCCCCCCCTATGTTCATACACTTATAAGATCGATGAATTATTTTTTTTAATCCCTCATAAAAATATTTTTTATCTTTGGTGTAAAAATGCTCCTCCACGGCCGTCTTCAACGCTTCATCGTCAGAAAATTTATTTCCACGCAGATCCTTTTTAAGATTGGGAAACAAAAAGAAGTCGCTTGGGGCTAAGTCCGGACTATAGGGTGGATGAGTAACAGTTTCAAACCCACATTCAACAATAGCTGCCTTGGCAATATGAGCAGTATGGACAGGGGCGTTGTCATGCAGAAGCAGAACACCTTTGGTTAACTTTCCTCGCCTCTTTTCTTTAATCGCATCTCTTAATTGACGTATAACGTTAGCGTAGTACTGCCCTGTGATATTTACACCTTTTTCTTTATAATCGATAAGCAAAACTCCTTCACAATCCCAAAATATTGTGGCCATGACCTTGCCAGCTGACGGGATTACCTTGAACTTCTTGGGATGAGCTGAACCCTTAATGTGCCACTGCATGGACTCCTGTTTGCTCTCTGGGTCATAATGATGAACCCAGGTTTCATCTCCAGTAACTATTTTTTGCAGCACCTCATCGGGATTTTCACCACACAGGTCGATAAAATCTGAACAGCAAGCCACACGCATATCCTTTTGAAGAAGCGTCAGCATTCGCGGAACCCATCTTGCACTTACTTTTGACATATTAAGATGGTCATGTATAATGTCATGTACGGTACCAATAGAGAGATTGGTTACTTGAGCTATAGATTTTACCTTCACTCGGCCGTCTTCCAATATAAGTTTTTCCACTTTATCAATATTTTCTTGTGAGGTAGCCACTACAGGCCGGCCAGGTCTAGGGTCATCTTCAATACTCTCCCTTCCACGCTTAAATTCGCTTGACCATTTTTGAATAGTAGATAAAGAAGGAGCAGACTCACGGTAAACACAATCCATTTCCTCTTTTATGGTTTTTTGATTTTTACCCTGTTTTGTCAAGAATTTTATGACGGATCGGTGCTCTAATTTCGTTAAAATTGTTAATTCGCTCATGGTGTTCATGTTTGTTCGGCAATTGCAGAAAAACAAAAGAACATCTCGGTTCCAATTTTACTTTTTTTTAATGTCAATGGATGAATCTTAGCGGCCAGTAACAAATATATATATATAAAAGAGGTTGTAACGTATCAATACCGAGAATATTTTGAACGCCCCTCGTATATAGTAATTACAATGTATATGGGGTGTATCAGGTAAAGCTTTTTGTAGATGTCGCTAGCGGCAATGGTACCTTGTTTACACCTATGACGGATCGTTTTTAAAATGTTTTGGTAGTTTTTTTTATTTTTATAACAGAAAAAATAATTTGAACTTAACGTTACCTACTTTAAAAGACTAATTAGGAAAACGAAAACCGTCTTTAAAAACAAAAAAGGTTTAATTAATAGAACGGCAATTTTGAGATCACCATATCTTTGATTTCGCTTGGAAATCTCGATTTGTACACTTTAAAGCTGCTCACTTCCGCAATATATCCAGGTAATAATAAATTTCGTAATAAAAATACAAGTTTTCTATGCATCTGACAGTTCTATTAGGTACCATCTATCATGCGCCATCTACCGTGATAAAAAGTTAGTGATACACCCCATTCTAAGCCACATCTTCTATAAAAATCACCACGATAGTGTAACACATTTTTTTTTACTGAATTTCGCTTTAAACTGCCTGTGTCTAGTGGTTAAATTTTGATTTGGAGGTACCGGGTTCGATTCCTGGTCGGGACACAATAATTTAATTAATTTAAAAAAAAAAGTATCATCACGACCGTTTTCCCATTCGGGGTGGTCAGAAACCTTTACTATAGGCCAATCATGACAAGTGGCAAGCTCGTCCATGTCTCTAGCGTACCAAACTCGAGAAATATCACAAATAAATTAAATATTAATTAAATGTATTTATTTACATTAATAAATATTTTTGTGTCCCGACAAGAAAAGTGACTAAACACGGTTAAAGTTTCGATAGGGTATTTTTTACTAAGTACTAGCGACTATTGTGGGCCTCTCATAAAACTATTGCAAGCAGTTACGTCACAGCTTGTAACAGTTATACAAGATTGTGGTCGAACAAGATCCCTGCCTACTCACACGTGTCCGTGATATATTGTAATGCAAGTAAGCGGAAGTTAACTTTACTGTGATATGATGATTCTACGAGTGTAGTATTAGACAGATAACAAGACATAAATCCACTTTGTCAGAACTCTAGTTTTCTAAGCGGATTCACATTTAGCCAACTTTACTATAGGCCAATCATGACATGTGGCAAGCTCGTCGATGTCTCCAGCGTACCAAACTCGAGAAATATCACAAACAAATTAAATATTAATTAAATTTATTTATTTACATCAATCAATATTTTTGTGTCCCGACCAGGAATCGAACCCGGTACCTCCGAGTCTAAATTCACTATAAAATTTGCAGATAGAGCATGAGTTTATGCGTTAAAGATGTGGTGCTCAGAATCTGCTATACCCGAATTTTGCAATATTTTGATAGAAGACGACAGACTAAAAAAAAAAGATAATTTAAAAAAAAACCCGACTGACAAAATGATCGTGAATTAAAAACTGATAAGAAATAAATATTAACTAAAAAGAAAAAAAAACAAGCTCAAGGGTTCCGTCGCCAAAAAGTTTGATAACCGCTTAACTCCACCATTGAAATAATTATATATTTTATTTTATTACATAGCGACTTTAACAGTTAATCACCGAGACAGGTTCAAATCTTCACAACAATGGGTACCGACAAAGACTAAGTTTAGGAGCCTTCGTAAAATGTAAACATGTACCTACTTTGAGAAATATTATTTATTAATTATAATTTATTATTTTCTAATACAAAACCTTAAATTAAATAAACTATATTACAACAAAATCTATTTTCAACCTTAAATAATAATAATAATACATAGAAAAAAATAATTTAATACTTACAAAAAAAATAGCTCCTCCAAATCGCTGTCTTGTGGCATGGTGCCCAATACACTAGCAGCATTTCCCCTTTGAATTATGATACTTAATTTTTGGGAGAAAAAACTGCCAGCCCTATTGTACGTACGTCAATGAGCCTTGGAACAATTTTTTTATATATTTTTTTCTAATTGCTACCCTAAAAGACGGCTGGTTCTTACCTCGAATCAGCTTAGCGATTCAGCGAAGAAATGCGGCCAGCGTTCTTGCCACCAAGCCGCGCAGATACGATTTATATTTAAGTTAGGTTTCGTAGGTAGTTTTTTTATATAGTTATTTTTATATCTAAATATTTTTTTTCTGTTAGATATTATTGTATTATTAATTGGTCTAAGATTGACCTTTACAGATTGGTTGTACCTAACATAATTATTGCTACCCTGCACGCGTATTTAAATTTTCTAGAAATATATTTTGGAAGGTTTAAACTGATGAGTTTTTTTTTTTTTTTTTTAATAATACCTTAGTAAGTAGAGTTTAGTAAGTAACCCTCGCCAACCCGTCTGACCAGCGTGGCGAGTGAAGGTTAAATTCTCTAGATATATGTTCTGGTAGGCCCATCTCCAACAGTGCATGTCTAGGACTCTGTGCTCTTAGGGCTCTGATGATGATGATGAAGTAGAGCAAAAATACATTGTTACTATATTTTTATAGTTTAATAAACAGACCCGTGCGGTTTCCCACGAAATAATCTTGTCGGGATATCTTGATCTTTATAAACGCATGGGAAAATGCCGGTATACTAGCCGGTAGCCGAATTTGCATAAGAATATAGAAAAACACTATTGCAATTTACATTATGCTCTTTGTTTCGTAATTATTATTTGTTTTATTTATCAGGCATTTATAACTTCATTAATTTAATTCTTTTGAATGATTCTACTCCTGCTAGTAGAAGACTAAGCACCAATAAGTAAGCTGTTAGCAGTAGACCAGCAGCTTAGCAGATTCCAGTGACCTGTTAATGTTTAATCTGACTGAGAAAGGAAATTGCAAGGAAAACTCAGCTATATCAGATTTACAAAATAAAACATGTACAGAACTCCACCACAACCATCATGGTACCTATGAGATTACAATACCTGGTACAGCGGTAACCCACCAGGCAAGTTAGAGTTAAGATAGACTACATTCCCATGTGCAACGCGAAAGTCGACAAAACGCAAAAACCTCTGCTAATTTAAGAACAATAAATTGAACGTGTACGGCATGTGCCAGCCATCCCCCTGCTCAACCAGGCTCTTAGGGTGCGGACCGGGACCCGACACCCGTGCCACCACTGCAATGACCTCCTAAGGAAGGGACGACCACCGGACACGCCACACCATGAGAACCTGAACACTAACAATAATTTTCGAGACACACACAAGCATCAACATAACAATTACTTACTAGGTACCCAAATGTTGCCGTGCTGGGGACTGATGTCAGTCAAGTGTTTGATTCCAGTACCTAACATTTATTGCGCGCCACTTACCATCAGGTAGAATCTAGTCAAAAATAAAATATAAAATAGTTTAACCTTGGATTTAAGGCACAAACATCCCTAGGCTTGTGTTGTATTTGCAGTAAGCCACAAAAATGCAAATAAGACAAGTTATCCTCAACATTGCACTATTTAATGAGTTACCATATTTAGCATTTACTGAGCAAACCTGTACTTATTTCCTTATAGCTTGTCAACGCGGTAGTACCTGAAGCGAAAGCTTTCCTTGTGGCGCAGACTTGTGCATATTCTAGCCAAGTAACGACCTCGTTAAATGAAAGTACATATCACTTCTTGTAAAATTAAAATTCTAGTATCTATAAAGGTTTCTAAGGGCAGGTAACTAATTCCTTCATTCGTTCGCTGCTATGCTCGACTTGAAAGCAAAGCAAAGATTGCTTTTTTTTACCGAATTTAGCTTAAATAGTATGATCACCTTGGAGCAACGCCAAGTCGAACTACATTCAAAACGAAATTAAGTGAAAAAAGCGATTAAAGCGACAAGTCAAACATACACTGAAAAAATAGAATCTAACTACTCAAGGTAGAGGAGAGAAGAGGAAGACAAATTTCTAATCATTCCATGGATTCACCGTGCGGGTGCCGGGTCCATCGTGTGTGGGTAAGAGATGAGAAGAATGGTGTCTCGGGCTTGCGACTGACAATAGTCTGTTTTAAGAAAAGGAGGCCTCCTTTTTTTTCTATTGCGCGATAATACGCTCACCATCCACCATTCTACTTCTCTCCCTACCCAACCAAATACTGTATGATCATTATGTAGTAGGTACTAACGTATTTAAAAATATAAATGGTGCACTATTGTCCACAGTGGGAAATATTTTGGTGGCGGGTATAATTCTAATGACTCCTATTGTATCATTTCTTAATTGTTCTTATACTGCCTGTCTCTGTTCTTTCTCTTCGAATAAATAAATAAAGATTAATTTTATCTTTAAAAAAAACAAGTTAATATTCTTGTTTAATCGCACAGTTGCCTGAGCTTTTGATTATTTGATTCTAGTTTTATGCTAAAAAAAACCTATTCAAGTCACAGTCCCGTAATTTTAATGAACACACCCAGGGGTTTTTATTATACATACATACATATATTATACAGATACATTATAATATATAATTGAACAATTTAGTTAGAACATGGCATCTACTTTTATTTATTTATTTGTGGGAAAATTTACAGCCTTTACAATATTATGTATACAAAAAATATATGTCATCTTAAAGCCTTACAAATTTTCACTGTTGGCAACATACATACATATCTTCACGCCAGATCCCTTGCGGGGTAGGCAGAGACAATTGAGCGCCACTTAACACGATCACGACATACTTCTTTCGCTTCGTCGACATTCATCAGCCTCTTCATACATCGTGATGTATATGTCTTCAAGCTTCGGTCTGCCAGGGCCTCTTTCACCCACAACTTTCTTTATTATACGTACGTATAGACTAAAATAGCTGCCAAGGCCATTTTACAGCCACGAATCTACATTTATAGACATAAATATTATTATTATTAGATTGTAAGCAAACACGGCCATTTTACAGCCACGAATTTATATTTAAGGACATAAATGTTATTAGATTATAAGCTGACACGGCCTTTTTACAGCCACTAATCTACATTTATAGACATAAATATTATTATTACTAGATTGTAAGCAGACACGGCCATTTTACAGCCACGAATTTATATTTAAGGACATAAATGTTATTAGATTATAAGCTGCCACGGCCATTTTACAGCCACTAATCTACATTTATAGACATAAATATTATTACTACTAGATTGTAAGCAGACACGGCCATTTTACAGCCATTAATTTATATTTAAGGACATAAATGTTATTTGATTATAAGCTGACACGGCCTTTTTACAGCCACGAATTAAATTTTAAGTATCTAGTCATAAATAAGTAAGTACAAAATCCTCGCTTATGGCAACAATGTTTTATTTATTATAAATTGTATTGCTGTTAGATTCGGTCCAGCCAAGCTTGTATTGTATAAAAATATATGTATTGACAATATTCAAGTGTTGTGTACTAACCTAAGGAATGAATGATTTTATTTGATTTGATTTGAATAAGCTTGGTACAAAATAACACGCAATGTAGGCTACCAGAAGTGGTCAGAATGATTTATGTACTTACGCTTTCCACGTTCAATCCATTTATCCTTACCAATGGGGTGTATCAGGCAAAGCTTTTTCTAGATGTCGCTAGCGGCACTGGTAACTTGTTTACACCTAAGACGGATCCTTTTTAAAATTTATTTGTAGTTTTTTTTTAATTTTTATAACAGATAAAATATTTTAACTTAACGTTACCTAACTTAAAAGACGAATTAAGTAAGCAAACACCGTCTTTAAAATAAAAAAAGGTTGAATTAATAGAACGGCAATTTTGAGATTACCATATCTTTGCTTTCGCTTGGAAATCTCAATTTGTACACTTAAAAGCTGCTCATTTCTGCATAATATCCAGAAAATAATAAATTTCGTAATAAAAATACAAGTTTTTATGCAACTGACAGTTATATTAGGTACTATCTATCATGCGCCATTGGTCGTGATAAAAGGTTAGTGATACACCCCATTATTATAAAATGTGAGATACAACACACTCAAGAGTGTATCGCAAAAACTATTTTTAAAATGTTCATAATGAAATCGGTATGTATTTACTAATTTTTATTTTTATTTTTCAGGTAGCATATGCAATAGCTTTAATTTACGAGATTGTATGGGTGGTGGAGTCACAGGGAGGACTGCCTGTCGCTTCAGTTATGCTGATGACTTGCTACGTCATAGTTATAGCTGCCACCATAACCTTGGTGCATGGACTTATATCTGTGAGTACATTATGGGTGGTGGAGTCATAGGGCAGACTGCCTGTCGCCTCAGTCATGTTACATTAAAATTAAAATTATAGCATCACCTTGATCTATTCAATTCAATTCTTTTCGTTTATTTTTGCAAGTAGGCATAGGACAAAAAGATATGTATTCTGCACTTTTACACGTCTTTTTTTACAATATTGATATAAAACGATATAAATTTATAGTACATATTGGTGAATCTGGAGCAGTACATGATAACCATCATTTGGAAAGAGAAACAATAAAATAATAAAATAACAAAATTATAAATACAGAATAACGCTTAACATTATAGCTGCTGTAGATAGGCATTGTCACACTATAAGCTAAGACAGACACAATTATAAGAATATAAATGTCAATGTCGGTTAAGATAATAGCTGCTGTATATAGGCATTGTCATACTATAAGCTAGAACAAACAATTATAAAATAATAAAAAAAAGGTAACTTAAAATTAAAGCTGCTGTATAAAGGCATTGTCATACTAAACTAGACTATAACTAAATACAAATTGTGTAATAAATTAATGTCCCTTAATACTTATTAGCTGCCATACAGAGGCATTGTCAAACTACAAGACGTATTAAAAATCTGTAAGTACAGTATGAGTGGTGGAGTCAAAAGGCGGACTTTTTTTTAACTTTTGTATGTTAGCACGACATGTAACCTTGCGCCCACCAGATGGTAGCGCGCAAGCTCCATGAATGTTAGCAACAGGAATCAGACACTCATGACTGACATCAGTCCCTAACACTACATTATGTATGTCGGCTTAAATGGGCATGACAAAAATTCGAGCCTAATCTCGAACGTGTGGATATACTTTACGGGTTTATCGGCACGAACGGAGGATACTTCCCCGCCCCGTCAAACTGGGCAAATTTCCACTATCAGTCAGCCTACCACCTAGAAGACAAATTTCTAAGCATTCCATGGATTCACCGTGCGGGTGCCGGGTCCATCGTGTGTGGGTAAGAGATGAGAAGAATGGTGTCTCGGGCTTGCGACCGACAATTGGCTGGTTTAAGAAAAGGAGGCCTCCTTTTTTTTTTCTATTGCGCGATAATACGCTCACCATCCACCATTCTACTTCTCTCCCTACCCAACCAAATACTGTATGATTCCGTTAATGCCGTCTTGGAAGCTCGTTCCATAAATGTATTGACGGCAGACCTGCTTAGGCCTAATTCTTTCAGTAAGTGATGCAAAGATTTTGCTGGAACTCCTCTTGCACCAACTTCCACTGCGTAAAGCTGAGTCTTGAACCCGTTCCTGATCATTTCTTCTGTGAGATCATAATATTTATTCGACTTCATGTTGTGGTCTTTTGGAATATTTGATTCCCACGGAACGGTAAGTTCAATAAGGATAACTTTTTCAAGTTCCGAGAAAACACTAAGATGTCTGGCCTATAGGCTGATACAGCTAGTTCATCTGGGATCCTATAATGGTGTTCAAATGTATCCATGAGAATTTTCCAGTCTGATGCGGCGCCAAGGATCGAGGTGGGCTTGCATTTAGTTTTCGTGCTTTGCCCTTCCTTTACAAATGTGGTCAAAGTTTTATTTGTAGTCAGTCCCTTTCTGGCTCTTGCAATAGAAAGACTTACTGCTTCACGGATAACACCTAGGACTTTGTCATGTCGGCGTGAGTAATAGCCCTTTTCTAGGAGAGTAACGCACCCTACAAGTGTGGTCTAGCAGTTCCTATGGCAGCACCACACAATGTACAGTTCTTTTCCGTAGCTTTTCCTCACCTTACCAGATTACTCTGGTCCGGGAGGGACATTTGAAAAGCGTTTAGGTAGAACTTTAGCAACGCCGGAGACCAAACGTACATTAGTGTGCGCCACTTTAGGGCTGGAGGGATGCAAAAATCGCCCAAAGTTAGCCAGTCATTTTGAACTTCTAGAGTCATCGCGTGCACTCTGTATTCATGCTCTTCATCTTTCCTGAGGAAGGATTTTATAACCTCTTTGTCACTTTCTTTTTTCTTCCAGCCAATGCCTCTTTTGTCAGTCTGGGCACCTGTCATGAATTTCTTGAAGAATAGTAGTCTCGGTTCCATATCTGAGACCAGAGGGTCTCTTGGAAGGGATGAAATTGTATTATCCTGGGAGCTGGTTAGAATTTGATATTTGCTTATACGTAGATGTTTGTATAATTCAGATGGTCTTTTCAGATCCATTCCGAAGTTTCTCCGTCCTCTAAAGAATGTTGAGGAGTCAGCACCCTGGGCTAATCCAAGCCAAGACTTCAATATTCTTATGACGTCCGCGTCCAGACTTGATAGTAGGCTTTTGTTGAAATCATATACTAGGAAAGGCCAAGTGAGGCGAGATGCTAAGTAGTTGTCATATATCCAAGCTTTTTTGACATTGCTTATAGGCTGTTGAGTAACCCTATTTATGTCGTCAGTGAATTGTTTTACAACTACTTCTAGGGATGGTGTTTTTCCCTGAAAATTGATCCTTCTGCCAAGAAATTTAAAGGGCATGGTTTCATTTACCGGAGCTATTCTCTGCCCTGCTATACTCAGTCCAGGATCATAAGACGTAAATGTAGTGTTGCGCCTAGCCAGACATAGGCTGAAGCATTTTGATGGTTTCGTTCTCATTCCCTTTGTCCATGAGCAGAAATGTTGTTGTCGTTGAAAGTATGTATTCTTTTAAGGAGAATTAATATTGTAAGCTTGCCATGGTGATATTTATTTAAAAACTACTTGACCCGACAAACGTTGTTTTGCCATATAAATTATTTCTAGGGAATTTACTTTAACTAACTTATTGTAAGTGTGTAAGGATGTGGTATATGAGTGAAAGAGGCATGGAGCGCTGTGAGCGATGAGTGAATATAAAAATAACAAAACACCAAACATTTTTTATTTTATTTATTATATTTATTCCTTAAAATTATATATATTGTGAGAGAAACAGGAGACCGGCTTCGGTCTCATCCCTACTCCGTTCTGTTTACTGGGAAGGACACCGGTATAGTCTGGCAAATGAGTGTTGACCCAGAATAAGCGCGGAAAATTTAAAAAATCTAGCACTGGTAACACTAATTATAGCAGGAATAAACTGTCTTGATACTAATGTTACCATGTTAATAAGTTTCAATTAAATGTTAGACTCAACTGGCGAGGATAACTTACCAAGTTATAATTGATCAGTTATTGAGCGGGATGGAAAATGATTAAATTACTAAAATGACTATTAAAAAATAGGTTTTGGTGATAGAAGGGTGAAAATTTAGGGTTGTATGTATTTTTTAATGGCACATTATAAAAAAAAATAAAAAAAATTGTCCAAAAAAATAATAATATATATTAGGGGTGGACAACCCTTATCACTTAGGGGTATGAAAAATAGATAGTAGCCGATTCTCAGACCTACTGAATATGCATATAAAATTTGATAAAAATCGGTCAAGCCGTTTCGGAGGAGTATAGTAACTAACATTGTGACACGAGAATTTTATATATAACAACGCTTGAAATAAGACTTACGTAAAACTGCTGACGCATCAGACATGATACGTCATAGTTAAAGTAACCACTTTCACCTTGATGCATGGACTTATATCTGTAAGTACAGTATAGGTGGTGAAGTCACAGGGCGGTCTGCCTGTGGTCTGGGTCACACGTCATAGTTATAACATCCACTCCCCTCATTCCGAATCGCGCTCAGAGCGCTTAGAACGAATATGACACTGAACGTCGTCGTTCCGAATCAAATATCGCGATTTGGATGCTCAGAGCGTGATATCAATTCGGAACGGTCTAAATCACATTTTCATTCATAAAATGTTAGTTTTTTTTTTTGAAGAAGTTAAAATGCGGATTCCACATCTTTGAGTATAAATACTAACAAATATACATCTCTCGGTTTATTCATCTTTATATGTGTAAAGTTTAATATTATTAAGTTATTTTGATCTTTTAAAATAACTTGCCGTGTTACAGACATTTTTTTTTTTCACTTCCTACTTAAATATTAATTATAGATTTGTTTTAGAAGTAATATACAAACAGTATAAACGAATTACAATATTAAATAATTTAAAAGAACACCTAATATAAAATTAACTTGAAAATGGCGCGGGACATTATGACAAACAAGTGACAGCGCTTAGAGCGATCTACCTCGATATCGTGAGCAGTCTAAGCGCGAGAAATGATGTCATTTGTGACGTCACACAGCTTTGGCAAAATCGGAACACCTTTATGCGTGCTTAGGTTACTATTATCGCGTATCGGAACGAAGGGACTATTTTAATTGTATATTTAAATACTTATCATTTACCCTTCGTTCCTCTTCCAACTCCACTCTTTCAATTCCCTCTCATCACACCTCTTTCGTCTCTAAATCGTTTGCTGTCGTCGCCGCAAATCTATGAAATGAATTACCTCAGGATAATAGAAGCTTCTAGTCGTGCTATATTCAAGAATGGGGAGTACAAACACTATCTTTAACTTAAACTGTTTTTTTTTCTTTATTAGGGTCAACAAACTGCATTGCACAGGTTTTTATCATTTAACAATAATAAGATATATTAGATCACGCAATACCCACCACGTTAACCACATATTTATAATTGCATAAACTTTACAGCTAATAATAATAAACATATGTTAATAAATGAAAAAAAAAAAAAATACACTCTCTTTATTCACAACGAGCGACGACGCGACATCTAGTTTTTGTCCCACTTCCTTCATCACATGATACTAGTATATGTATAATATATAACATATTGTACATATTTGTATATGTAAATGTTATTTTATATCTATTATTGCACCTACTTACCATGAAAACTGTCCTAATGTCCTAAAGGTTTGGCTGTCAGAGAATGCATTTAGTGTTTAGTGCAATTAAGTTTTTAAATAAATTAATTAATTAAATTTTCAGAAGAACAACACGTTTTTGATGTCGTGGCTGATCGCTGTGATCCTGGTACTTATACCAGAGTGTGCTCTAGTCTTTTACATGTCGATTAGCCATTGGGTAAGTGTATTTAACATTTATTTACTCCTTTCATAAACCAACTGCCACATGCCCTGATGTTTTATAAGTCTAGTCAGAGTTGGGGATAACCCCCTAAATTTTCCCGGCAGGATCAACATTCTATATACCTATATATATGTATAAATATATATATGTTTAACCGATTCAATAGTATTTTATTAGACATAGACATCATCATTGCTGTTATTTCTCCAATTTGATCACATATCAAATTGGTATATTTAAAAAGTAAAAAAATAACAGTAATATAATAATTATTTATGATGTCTCGCCCGCCAGTGTAGACATTAAATGAATAACAAGACGGGACAAGAAGCCAAACGGTATGAGAAATAAAGCTGGGACAATCGTGTCAAAAAATAATTCGTCTATAACAGTGCATTACTGGTTATGGTCGTGTACGACGTGCACTTTCAAATTTCGTTGTTTCAGTGACAAAAGTAAAAAGCAAAGTATCATCACGACCGTTTCCCTTTCGGGGTGGTCAGAAACCACGCTTAGAAATAAGCGGATTCACATTTAGCCAACTTTACTATATGCCAATCATGACAAGTGGCAATCTCGTTGATGTCTCTAGCGTCCCAAAAAATTTTCATAATTCAAAATTCTTTATTGTATAGATTGCTTATTCTAATTACAGTTGTATGTACATGTCATGTTGATGCAATCTGCCCATATTATGGGCATACAATATGCTTATGTCAATAGATATTTGTTTACAATATTTATTTGTATATAATTTATATTTAATATTGTTCTTGTCAATTTATTGGAATACAATGTTAATGTTAAAATTTGCATGCTAAAAAATATTTTATTGAGTAAAAACAGTTGTCAATAAGAATTTTCTTAAAACGTTTTATAGGTAACTCTCGTATCTCTCTAGGAATTTTATTATATACTCTCAAACTCGAGAAATATCACAGATAAATTATATATTAATTAAGTTTATTTACTTAAATTAATAAGCATTATTGTGTCCCGACCAGGAATCGAACCCGGTACCTTCAAGTCGAAATTCACGGACTTAGCCATTTCAGTGACAATAAAAAATATAACAAATATAATATAAAAGAATTACTATATTAAATAAACTATATTAAAACAAAATCTAAATTTAACCTAAAAATAATAATAATAATAGAAAATAAAAATACATACTTACAAAAAAAAATAGCTCCTCCAAATCGCTGTCTTGTGGCATGGTGCCCAATACACTAGCAGCATTTCCCCTTTGAATGATGATACTTAATTTTTGGGAGAAATAACTGCCACCAGTATTGTCACCAGAGACGTCAATGAGCCTTGGAACAATTTCTTTATATTAAGTTCCTATCCCCACGGGCCCATCGTTTCTACAGCAAACGTCGAAAAAAAGTAACTATTGCAAATAGTTTCATATTTTTGACGCTTGCTGATCTGCGCTTGTTCCGCTGCAAAACCAGCTCTAACAGAAGTTCCTTGAAGGTTGGGAAGGGGCTAGGGAATCCCAACAGGTAATTAAATACGAGTAACAACCAATGCCTGCTCTACCTTATATTTATACATATAATATATATTTTTATTTATTTATTTTATTTATTTAATTATTATTTATAAACACTAATATTTTTAATTGTAATTTATAACCTAGAATAATAGACTAACTTCCATAACACAAGTAGCTTGGTGTGGAGTTAGAAAGACTACTTTAATACACCCTTTGTACAACTAACAAATAGCCTTAAGTACTGTATTAACTTAATTAATGATTGCACCTACCATCTATACTGTCTAAATGTCCTAAAGGTTTGGCTGTCAGAGAATGCCTAGCGGCATTAAGTCCGCCTTTTTTACATAGTGCAATAAAGTTTAAAAAAAAAAAAAAAAAAAAAAATGTATATCATTATCAAACTGTTGTACTTATGCAATAAAAAAAATATTATTATATTATTATTATTATTTGACCTGTTTTCCCTTCAGGGTCTTCAAGGCGTATACGGCGGTGCGGAGTTGGCTTGTTACGTGGCTCGATTACCGGCCATCGTGTGCGGCGTCGTACTCGTTCAGTCTACGTATGCTTTGAGAGAAGCTAGGAAATTACAGTAAGTTTAATTTTATTAATGTCAACTACTATTTTATTTGACTTTTGTCATTTTTATTTTCTTTATTAGGGTCAACAAACAGCATTGCACAGTTTTTAACATTTAACAATAATAAGATATATTAGATCATGCAATACCCACCATGTTAACCACATATTTATAATTGTATAAACTTTACAGCTAATAATAATAAACAAATGTTGATAAATGAAAGGAAAAAATAACTAAATAAAACAAGTAAAAACAAAGAATTGAAAATCGAAAATAAATTTTCGATGTTCATTGCCTGTTATTATAGCCAAATTTGCAATAACACGCAATGTAAAATAAAAAAACGTAACTGCAGCAGTTACGTTTTCCGAAACTTCCATTTTAGACGCACACTGATCCCGAAATGTATGGATACACTTTACTGGGTTTATCGGCACGGATACTTGTGGATACTTCCCCGCCCCGGCAGACTGGGCAAATTACCACCATCAGTCCTCCTACCTTAAATGTTTGTGCGATATATATCAAAGATCACTAACTTTTTGGCAGACAGATAAGTTGATTATTTGCCTCTCAGAGGTTTATAACAAGTTTATACCAAAGAACCATTTAAAAAAAAAAACCTCACCTTGCAAAAATGATATTAGTAATAATCCATGTTTAATACTTCCTTGGTTATTTCAGAAAACCGGGGTATACGAATGGAGTAGCAAATGCCAGTGGTAGCGAGTTCGATGCGAGTCACTACGTTCCAGACACACCCAGCGCATTTACTAATGATGCATTTCTTTCTGATAGCGGTAAGTTAAATCTACCTGTTTATTGACTTATTTGAAGGCACCACCCTAGGCTGTGTTCAACAAAGCCATCTAATACTTTCCGCAAAGCTGCCCAAACGACGGTAAAATTGAAAGATATATTACCATATACCATATATACCATATACCATATATACCATAGCATTACCATAGTCAGTTTTAAAACAATATAAATATTCTAGATAGATTAGATTTTAGACAAAATCCTCTTCATACAATTTATTTATATTTCTTTCCTAATTCCAGGTAAACCCGGCTCAATGCCAGATCTCCGTCGTCACATTTCGACTCGACAGTCTATAAACATGGGCTACCCCCCCATGATGTTGCCACAACCTCCTCCAGCCTACTGGCAACACTTAGCCGAACGTCACTACGCGGCTAGTCTCAGAGGATACCCCAAACCGTACGCCCAACAACAAATGTACGGCACTTGGGTCGGTCCAAGAACTAATCCTTACGATTTAGGCTACAAAAGAAGACATTCCGTTGTCGGAGCTTTTGAGGAATATCCTCCAAAAGAATACTCAGAATATGATGAAGAAAGACTCGATTGCAAAAGCGAAATAGCTCATCCTTATTACAACAGAAACTATTATTATGATAGACAAGTCGATGCGAGTAGATATCAATATCCGGAATATGATCCCCGCTTCGGCTATCAGGACTACAAAAGAGCCGAAGATGCGGCATATGGGGTTAATCTGTTAAGACATGAACCTTATTTCAGTGGGCAAAGAGAAAGAACATTTTACGGAAACGGTTTGAGAAATAGTCACACGTCCATGGGAAACGAATCGGATGATTTAACCAAGTATAAAGATGTTGCTTTATAGAATATGCAACAATATTTAATAGTGTGGAATTTAGACTCGATTGCAAAAGTAAAAAAGCTATTTTAAAAACAAGTGGATGTCGATAGATATCAATATTCAGCACACGCTCCTTGGTTTGGTTATGATGACTACAAGAGAGCAGAAGATGCGGCGTATGGAATACATTTGTTACGACACAGACTGTATTTTAGTGGGAAAAGAGAGAATACATTTAAAAGGAACTGATTGAGAAACGCGTAAAGTCGTCAGTCCCTATTCTGTGCTACTGACCATGTAGGGATACTGCAGCGGGTCTTTAATGGCTCAATTAAAGAGTGTTTA
Organism: Tinea semifulvella; assembly: GCA_910589645.1. Taxonomy (NCBI): domain Eukaryota; kingdom Metazoa; phylum Arthropoda; class Insecta; order Lepidoptera; family Tineidae; genus Tinea; species Tinea semifulvella. The sequence continues at coordinate 8,566,910 of OU342604.1, forward strand.
GCGGACTGTATAGGTTTATTGGAGATGTTTTAATTAATTACTTGAGTAAATTAACTATGAATGTGTTACCGCTCGGTACGCGGATTGATTTTACTCTCGTGGGCGCCGCTCGGAGCGCTGGCCAACGTGGATCCAACAGTGGTATTGGCCGGGCGGCAATAATGTCGCTGTGATCGCGACTAAGACGAATCTTATAGCGTCACACGGTACGCATCTGGGACCCTGCTTATGTTCTAAATAAAACAACACCGCGTGCACTATCCAATGGGGTGTATCAGGCAAAGCTTTTTGTAGATGTCGCTAGCGGCAATGGTACCTTGTTTATCATTTTATAAATTTATTTGTAGTTTTGCATTTTTATAACAGAAAAAAGTATTTTAACTTAACGTTACCTAGCTTAAAAGACGAATTAAGAAAGCGAACACCGTTTTTAAAATAAAAAAAGGTTGAATTAATAGAACGGCAATTTTGAGATCACCATATCTTTGCTTTCGCTTGGAAACCTTCATTGACTTAAAAGCTGCTCACTTCTGCATAATATCCAGAAAATAATAAATTTCGTAATAAAAATACAAGTTTTCTATGCAACTGACGGTTATATTAGGTACCATCTATCATGCGCCATCTATCGTGATAAAAAGTTGGTGACACACCCCATTCAATTCGTTTATTTTCTGTAATTAGGCATAGGACAAAAAAAATGTATATTGCACTTTTACATGTCAAATTTACAATAAGTGTACTTTAATATTAGGCTACATAATTTCACAGCATTCTACCAGGTAGAACGCCGTGAAACTACACAACCTTACTTAAATGTAGAGCAGTGCGTTACAATACAAACATAAAATAACATTTTGAAAAAAAAAACCTACGTGATTTATACACACAATAATAATTCCACACAAAACTACACTTATAATTATAGCTGCTGTAAATAGGCATTGTCATCTTATCAAATAATATACAACTATAAAAAATATAAATGTCACTTAAGATTATAGCTGCTGTAAAGAGGCATTGTCATTCTAGAAGCTAATGCAACACAAATATAAAAATTATACTCGTAAGTCTTAAAGATTTCGTTCATCATCATCAGCCTGTGTCTCTCCACTGCTGCATATAGGCCTCCCCCAAGGCTCGCCATTTTACACGATCTTCTGCCACCCTCATCCATCCCCCACCAGCGATCTTCCTCAGGTCATCTGTCCATCAGGCGGGAGGTCGTCCCACACTGCGTCTTCCAGTACGTGGTCTCCACTGCAGGACCCGTTTACTCCATCGTTCATCGTTTCTGCGACAGACGTGTCCAGCCCATTGCCACTTCAACTTGCTAATTTTGAAAGCTATGTCGGTACTTTGGTTCTTTGACGGATGTCAACGTTTCTGACTTTATCCTTCAGAGAAATCCCGAGCATAGCTCTCTCCATAGCTCGCTGAGCGACCTTGAATTTATGTATCAGACCCACCGTCAGTGTCCACGTCTCTGCTCCATACGACATTACTGGAAGAACACACTGGTTGATTGACTGGTTGGTTGATTTCGTTATTACCGATGAATCTTACAGCTAAACATCTCAGCCTAAACAAGAACAAACACATAAAAATATAGACAGAAGGAGCGCAGATTTCGCTCCATGGTAAAGATGCAAACTAACTAGCCTGGAGCGTGAGCTCCCGCGCACCAACACATGGCCACTAGCCTGATCCCTTAGGAGAGCCGGAAGTCGCATGCGCTTGGGTCTTCCAGAAGGCCGCGTTCCAGGGATGTAGCAGGCATGTAATGATTTGACTAGTATATAGATGTAAAGGCGAAGCGAAACCGATGCCTTATGCCAACTAGGCTTGTACGTATACGTTGTAAATAGCATGTATTATTTAAAATAAATTTAAACTTAGTACATAAAACGCAATGTAATACGTACCAGAGGGGAAAAACCACAGAGGCAATAATCATTGAAAATAAATGATATGTTAATTTAAGAATTGTTTGGTGCTACTTGTATTAATGAATTTAGTTTAATATAGTTAGTTTTAATGTTTTAAAAACAGTACCAAAATAATTTACCAAGCACCTATTTTCATATACTCGTAGCAATAATGTACGATTATGTGTGTACCTAGTGGATTTCATCAAATACTGCTTTTCGCATATTGCATAAAAAACTTAATAACAAAGACATTAAATATAATATAGAGCGGGAATCGGTTGCAATATTCATACAAAATATTTGTTACATTATTTTTTTTCCATCTAACGTTCAATACAAAACTTCTAACTTTTGTAACAGTTTAAAATAATAATATGTCTGATCAATAGATGGGTTTAAAGCGCCATCTATGATCTAGTAGCGGAACTTTTTCCTGATAAATCTCTCATTTTTAAAAGGTAGAATTATCTGAAAACTTGAGGTTGTCTCGTCAAAAAAGTACATGTTTTTTACTTTTGAAGCATGCAAGTCAGCATACTGTCTGTGAAACAAAATAATCCATTTTAAAGTACCTACACTAATTCATTTTGACGATTTATTTATCCTTGATTCTTATAACGTTTGTCTTCTTGTTCCTTCTTCTTATATTTAATGTCTTTGTCTAATAATTACAAGACAAGTCTAAAAATGACCTGTTAGACTAGTGGCTCTTAAAAATACTACGGTGAAGTAAAAATCATACATTGTTTTATTTTGTCATATCTATGGTAAAATTCCAAAATTTCAATTATTTATCCTGTCAGATACGTAAATATTTAAATTGCTACTCGCTGTAGCACTTTTAATAGCCATAAGTATGTCTCTTTACCGAGAATATTATTCTGACAGAATAAATAATTTTAATATTGGAACACAACTAAGCTATCTTTTTACCTAGTTTTAATACTTATTTTAAATAGGTATTCTAGTTACCTAATAACCAAAGGTGTAAATAATAGGTTATGAAATTAATTTAATGTATTTTTATTAACATTATTATTGTACAAAAATCGATTTGAAAAAAAAATTATGCACAGATTTTTACAATGTTTTTAGTATTAATAGTCTATAAGTTGATAGAAAAGGATTATTAAATTAAAATTAATTGAAATTTAAATAACATTTTGTTTTATTTTAGTTAACCTGAAAAAAATAATAAGTACAACTCATATACAACACAAACACAAACCCACATACATATACACCAACACATACGCGTACATATACATACACATATTTATTTTTATTTATTAAAAAAAATATTGCACACAAATATACAAATGCGTGACATAATGTCGCTCCTTCGGGAAAACGAGAACATTTATGTGAGGTATGTGCGATTATCAATTAAAAATAAATATATTGAAAATATAAGTGTATGAAATATTATTTATTAATTATAAATATAAATATGTATTAATAAAATTACATACGAATACACACACATACATTTATAAACTACATAAATAAGTTATACTATTTATATACTAATGTATTGTATCTTTGAAGTTTCTGTAAATATCTTCGGATTCCAGCATCAGGTCATAGTGATAATATTATGGTACCACGGCCTGATATTACTCTATCGATAACTTTTTTAATCGAATTGGTTGATGTAATCAAAAGTTAAATTTAAACAACAATAAAAAAATATAGGTACACGTCGACTTGTATAACACTCTTAACTTTAAAAAAACAACTGTAACTGTGAATCCATTGACACTTTCAAATAAAAAACAATAAAAGACTAGTTTTAGTTTTTATGTTCAAAAGTTATAACTTACTTATTCCAAACTTAGAGCCACATTGGTCAATTTGTATTACGCCACGGGGCAATTCTCAAGCAGAGATAGATCGGTATCGTCGCCGTGAGATATTTAAATCGAGCGAAACTAAGTCTTTTTGTATCCATTGTGTCAGAACTTCCGATAATTACCGCATGTGACATTATCGTTGCTTGAGAATAGGCCCCCACAGCTGGTAGGCACACGTGGCAAGTGGCACGGCTTATCTATAATGTTCCTTGTCTATAGATATCAATGACCTGTGACAAGGTTCTATGAGACTAATGATGCCAGTACTCTCATTCTTGGCACCCGCGTCTTACTTGCCATTAAAGTGGACGCGAGGTAACTTCAGGTACCTACCTAGTCGACCGTTTTATATAAAAGAATAAATTATATCGCCAAAAATCCGATTGCTCCTGAGCTTACTTGCAATGAGAGTAGTATATCCAAATTAGTTAGTATGCTTTTTGAGTAATCCTTTAAGAGAAGAACCATATCTATCGCAATTTGCCGGACAGAAGCCTTATAAAGGCGAAATATCTAATTAGCTTAACACTTGTCATGATAGGCCCATAGTAAAGTTGGCTAAACTTTAACCTGCTTCTTAAAAAGCGTGGTTTTTGACCACCCAAGAAGGGATACGGTCGTGATGATACTTTAGTTTTACTCCAATTGGGCACCCGACAGCATACAAAATGGGTTTTGATTCTTTATTTATGGGAGTTTTTTACGGTCTTCTTCGTCAGCCAACAGCAAAACCTTTTTCCCCAACGCGAAATAAAAAGAAACATTTTCACCTAGGACCAAATATGAATATGAAAATTAAACTATCAACAAACATTAATCATTAACAAGCTAAACAAATAACCAACGGCAATTACTTACACAATCAAACCAATTGTAATTCAAACATTGATATGGTACGTCAAAAGTTTAAATTCATATAATATTTAACTAAATCTATAAAGTTTCATATTTATCTTATTTTATAATCAATTTAATATACATAAAGAAAATGTTAATACATTCATGTTTAAAAAAAGACTGCAACAACTAAACGTAATTCGACAATAATGTTGCCATGTAAAATATTTCAATATCCCTAAAAAAATAGTTTTAGTAATTATGTGAATCCGCTTATTTCTAAGCGTGGTTTCTGACCACCCCGAAAGGGAAACGGTCGTGATGATACTTTACTTTAGTAATTATTTAAGAAATTATATGAAAGCAGATAGTCCTTTTTGGGCTAAAGAATTAACCACTAATACAAGAATGCCATCAAAAACATGTTATATGCTATATAATAATTAGATTTTTAGGGACAATTGTCCTTAATATTTCTACTATATAAAAATTGTTGACAAAACCAATAAAAGTAAATTAAATATAATAAAAACATAGATAATAAAAAAAACATTTATTCGAAAACAATATATAATATAAAATTAACATTCATAATAATACTATGGATATGGATATAAGTCCCGTCCGCGTGGAATGGTGGCAAGAACGCTGGCTCTATTTCCCCGCTGAATTGCAATACTGATTCTTTGGACGAAGAAAGAGCCATCCCTCTCACCGACAAGACGGGGTGTTTTTTGATAACACATAGATTGTAACATATGGATCATACATCACACAATTGTTATTTTCCTACAATAAATATATTTTTTTATGCTGGTATCATTATAAGTGTCGGCGTTGTCAGATTGCGATATTGTTCACAATCTCGCAAAAGTTTCAAAAGTTTTTTGGAGTCCAAAACTTTTATTAAAAGTGTTTAAAATGTGTTTGCAACATGTATTTAATTTTTAATATTTGTGGCGTTCATTAGTTAAAGTTGAAGAATGAGTTTTTGTGTGTAAACAACTGTTACAATGAAGTTTTGGTGTGTGTAGGTGGCTTCCTAAGACGTTGTATTGTCGTTCGCAGTGTGAATGTGAAAGTGGATTTTCGCATAAAATTTAGATCCCATTGTTTTAATCTTTCCGGGTACCGGTGGAGAGAAGCTTTATGTATATTACTGCAAATACATTAGCACAGAATCAATGCCCAAACTTCCACAAACCATATTTTAACTTAGTGTTAAATCTTGGGTAAGTTATTAGACATATTTACATAGTCCGGGTGTATATTACGCTTTGCAAATATAAACAAGATTGTTTTATGTTTAGTTTACTAATTCGGTTGCTATGATAAAAGTATTGTTATCTTTTTATTGAGTGTGATGAAATTGATTATGTAAAATACATGTTATAAGCAGATAAGCTTAATCACAGTGATTACATGCATTCCGATATTGAAAAAAAAAACTTAAGTAAATAAAAACAAACTTTAGTCTGAGCACTAAGAAAATGCATTCCTGAGTTTTAGGATGAAACTTAAATATATATAGCTAAAAATAGTATGGGAAATGTGTTGTGAAATTCTAAAGCTAATAATTATTGGTTGACTGCTTTGTTCTAGTTCCTATCCTATCAGTGTTAAGCTGACAGGAATGCATTCTCTCAGTGGCCAGGCTTTAGGATATATTAATGATAAAATTTATATCATTAACATATCCTAAGGCCTGGGTACATAGGTAAGCTTAATGTATAAAAATATTTTCTAACAGCTAACCTTTGGGAGAAATGAGCAGGGATTGTATGGTGGTTGACTGCTAATGTTTGAAATAAAGAGATTTATTAAGTAAAGAAAAATGGATTCACAGTGAGGGTGCTAGGTCCATCGTGAGTGAGAAGGACAGTGTTGGTGGGAAAGCCTGGTTTACAAAGTTTATACCATTTATTTTATTGCGCAATAAAATGTTCACCATCCTGCTCCTCTCCCTACCCAACCAAATACCGTATGATTATGTTAATGCAGTCTTGGTCATGCCATAAATGTAATAACAGCAGGCCTGCTTAGACCCAATTTAAATTAAATACTATTAATTTATGTATGTAATTAATGTTTTTTTATTATATTCTAAAAGTTCTTTGTCTCACAGAATTTAAACTGGGTGCTGTATTTTTAATGATGTTAATTTGTTTCAAACTTGTGTTTAGTTTGATGGTAACATGTAGTGTTTTTTTATTTTATTTTATTTTGTTTTAGTAAAAATCTCTCAGTGGTGTTGGTAAAAAAGTAAAGTAAAGTATCATCACAACCATTTCCCTTTCAGAGTGGTCAGAAACCAAGCTTATAAATAAGCGGATTCATATTTAGCCAACTTTACTATAGGCCAAGTGGCATGCTCTTAACGAGCTCCAGCGTACCAAACTCGAGAAATATCACAAATAAATTTAATATTAATTAAAATGTAATTTATTTACATTAATAAACATTTTTGTGTCCCAACCAGGAATCGAACCTGGTACCTCCGAGTCTAAATCCACGGACTTAACCGCTAGATCACAGAGGCAGTTAAAGAGGGTTTCACTGTGCAATCAAGAGGGAAGCAAAAGTGTTAAAACCTTTTAAGAATGCTCAGCGTTTTTGACGTTCATAAGTCTTAAGTATTAGCTTCACTATTATCATCATTACAGCCTGTAAAACATATGAGTTCTGGACATCTACTGCATCTAAGATGGGACTTCCAGGATAGAAATTTGCCTCTTTTACATTTTGGAGCAAGTTACAGTTGGGTTGCCAGTTTTTTGGGCCGATCTCTGATGCATGTTTTGGTTTAAATTTTTGTCAGTTATTTTATCATCCTCATCCAGCACCCACCAACGACCTTCAGGTCATCTGTTAATCTAGCAGGGGCTCGTCCCACTCTTCATCTTCATTCATCTTTTAAGCATCATTCATTGGTTCTGGGACAAACATGTACAGCCCATTGCCACTTTAGCTTACACATTTTATTATATATAATTTATGTTTAGGAATTGTACCATTTTGTTATTGTTATTTTGAACATAAATGTTTGATATATACAGTGAACTCCATGTAACATCACTCGATTTAACGACAAACTCCCTAAAGCGTCTAAATCAATTGACTTTGGTTGGTTTAGCTTGTCTTCTATACAATGATTCCATCTCCTTTTAACAACAATTTTCTATAATGCCATAAAATGCACAGTCCCTTCAGTGTTGTTATATAGAGTTTACACTGTATATAAATGTTGTAATCAATCTTCAATAGCCATTAAGATGAATAAATGATGTAATAAGTAACAATAGGCCTTAGTCATTATTGAATGTATTAGAATAGAAAATAATGCACCAGGAACTGTCACCAATTAGAAGAAGCCATATAAAATAAATACCGAGCTTCACATACATTTCTCTAACTTCACCTTGGACTAAGCCAGGTAATTCATGTCAATGATGTAAGACATCAGTGTCCATTAATTACCCCTGGATTCTGAAGGTATTTTTTTTTTGTCACTGATTAGACTGATTAGAAACTCACTTTTTTTTTTTATTGCTCCAAAGTGTGTTACATAACTCACATAACTAGGTTCTTTGTATTCCTTCTCACCATTCTGTATTTCTGTCCAACTCGTTACAACCCACCTGTCAAAACGAACTGTCAGTAGAAATTTAACAAGCATTTCGACAAGTATATATTAATTAGCTGTTAAATTTAAATAGTAAAAATCATATTATTATTATCTTTATGATTGCACCCTTATTTAATCTAATTTGTTTCCAAGGTTTGGCTGTCAGAGAATATCTTCGGCTCATTAGTCCTTACATATTTTAATTTAATTATATATAATTTTAAGTAAAGAACAGAACTGGCAGTACTCTTTTGAAGACACATGAATTAATCTTATTTAAACTTAAAATTAGATTAGATTAGACCTGGTAGCTGAGTTTTTGGTGCAGTTATTTCTTAGATTAGCGTTAACCGTTCACTGAAATCTGCTAAGCGTCTTGGCTTCTGCTAACAGCTCACTCTTTGGACCACTTCGCTGCTTAGTCTTTCAAATCATTTACAATACCTTAATGACATGTCACAAATGCCTGTAATAGGTTTATGTGAATAAATATATTTTGACTTTGACTTATATATATTATTGTTTATGTATTTATTATTAGTATTTAATATTGTATTATATAATAATGATTTAATTGTTTTTGAAAAAATACTTTCATGTAAAATGCTTCACATTGTACCTAAGGTTGGCTATCAGATAATGTCTAGAGGCATTAAGTCCGACCCTTGTATCATGTGCAATAATAGACATTAAGTTTTGGGGCTGCTAACTAAATCCTTTCTTTGTGGCATTTTTTTTTTGTATTTAAGTGAACAAATGTCACTAAGGAAGGATTCAGTTAGCGGCCCTCAGTTTTAGTCGTCTTTTGACAGCCTGCCATGCAATGGGGTTGGTGCTATTTTTAAATGAAAAACCTAACCTTACTTTTTATTAATGAATGATATTTTTTAATTTATATTAATCCTTTGTACATTATCTTTCTTCTGTCAATAATTTGGTTCAGCGCTAACTGCCATAGATATTTTGACAATCTCTTTTTTATATATCATATATTTTTTATTAGTATTTAGTAGTATGTAAATTATTATTATGTTTATGTAAGTATTTGTTTTTAGTTTAGTATTTTTGTATTTGGTTGGGCAGGGAGAGGAGTAGAATGGTGAATGTCTTGTTTCGCAATAAAAATAAGGAGGCCTCCTCTGTAAACCACCCTATTGTTAGTTGCAAGCCCGAGACACCATTCTTCTCATCTCTTACCCACACACAATTGATCCGGCACCCGCACACGGTGAATCCATGGAATGGCTAGAAATTTGTAAGATTAGGGAAGTAAAAGAAGTTCTCCTTCGACAAAAGAAGAAGAGAGTAGATAGTGTATAAAATAATGTAACAAACATTTTGTATGTACATAACAACTAATGCCTGCTGTCTTATATTTGATCTGTTTGACTGCATACCAGTAAAATGTATGACCTTAACATTCCTACTTTCAGGTGATATCATCATGAATGTGCCATCACAAGAACATGTGTGCCTCTTATCTTCAGGTAAAACCTTATTTTATTTATTTATTAATAAAATGCATTAAACCTCAAGGATCAAGTAGACATCGAACGAGAATGTAGAGCGCTGGCTATTAGATCTAATATGTTAGCACATAGGTTTGCTCGCAGTAGTGAGCAAGTCAAGATAACGCTATTTAAAGCCTACTGCCATACTTTCTATACTAGCAGTCTGTGGACCAACTTACGCAGGCATCGATCAGCGCCCTACGTGTACAGTACAATAATAGCTTTAGGATATTGTTGGGGGGCAATGTTGCCGCAGGCTCATACAGATGACTTCTTTGCTATAAGACGCAAAACCACTGCATCATTGCTTAACAGAGTGAGGACAAGCACTAACAGTATCCTGAAGATGATATCTGAAAGATATGGTTCGCCGTGCATTGGCTGCTTCGTGCGGCTGCTGGTCTGGCGGGAGTGAGGTGCATCCTGTCAGATTGGTGGGGGGCGAAGTGGTTAATGCACGGTCATATTGTTTTAAAATTATATTTTTTCTTATTTTTATTTTCATTTCTATACTAACATTAGTTGTAAGGGTTTTGTAACTAACAAGTGAGCCTAGTTGCTTTGAATAAACGTATATTATTATTATTATTAATTACTCTATGTTCAACTTGAAAGAAAATAAAGCAAAACTTGGTTTTTTACCGAATTTTATATAAAAACCATGTATAAACGCCAAGTCAAACGACGAAATAAAGTGGAAAAAAGCGCTTAAAGCGACAAGTCAAACACAGTGTTAATATTAATGCCATGTTCGATTTGAAAGCAAAGCTCGCCTTTTTTTATTGAATTCTGCTTAAAGCGAATGAAAAGTCGTCCACTTTCAAAGCGAAATAAAGTAAAAAGAAATAAATAATAACTACGAGGGGCGTTCAAAATATTCTCGGTATGTGGATAAAAACAAACAAGTACGAAAAGTTTGATATTTTTATTTTTCAATATACTCCCCCCCTATGTTCATACACTTATAAGATCGATCAATTATTTTTTTTAATCCCTCATAAAAATATTTTTTATCTTTGGTGTAAAAATGCTCCTCCACGGCCGTCTTCAACGCTTCATCGTCAGAAAATTTATTTCCACGCAGATCCTTTTTAAGATTGGGAAACAAAAAGAAGTCGCTTGGGGCTAAGTCCGGACTATAGGGTGGATGAGTAACAGTTTCAAACCCACATTCAACAATAGCTGCCTTGGCAATATGAGCAGTATGGACAGGGGCGTTGTCATGCAGAAGCAGAACACCTTTGGTTAACTTTCCTCGCCTCTTTTCTTTGATCGCATCTCTTAATTGACGTATAACGTTAGCGTAGTACTGCCCTGTGATATTTACACCTTTTTCTTTATAATCGATAAGCAAAACTCCTTCACAATCCCAAAATATTGTGGCCATGACCTTGCCAGCTGACGGGATTACCTTGAACTTCTTGGGATGAGCTGAACCCTTAATGTGCCACTGCATGGACTCCTGTTTGCTCTCTGGGTCATAATGATGAACCCAGGTTTCATCTCCAGTAACTATTTTTTGCAGCACCTCATCGGGATTTTCACCACACAGGTCGATAAAATCTGAACAGCAAGCCACACGCATATCCTTTTGAAGAAGCGTCAGCATTCGCGGAACCCATCTTGCACTTACTTTTGACATATTAAGATGGTCATGTATAATGTCATGTACGGTACCAATAGAGAGATTGGTTACTTGAGCTATAGATTTTACCTTCACTCGGCCGTCTTCCAATATAAGTTTTTCCACTTTATCAATATTTTCTTGTGAGGTAGCCACTACAGGCCGGCCAGGTCTAGGGTCATCTTCAATACTCTCCCTTCCACGCTTAAATTCGCTTGACCATTTTTGAATAGTAGATAAAGAAGGAGCAGACTCACGGTAAACACAATCCATTTCCTCTTTTATGGTTTTTTGATTTTTACCCTGTTTTGTCAAGAATTTTATGACGGATCGGTGCTTTAATTTCGTTAAAATTGTTAATTCGCTCATGGTGTTCATGTTTGTTCGGCAATTGCAGAAAAACAAAAGAACATCTCGGTTCCAATTTTACTTTTTTTTAATGTCAATGGATGAATCTTAGCGGCCAGTAACAAATATATATATAAAAGAGGTTGTAACGTATCAATACCGAGAATATTTTGAACGCCCCTCGTAAAAAGAAATAAAAATGCCTAAGTGATATTTATATTATAAGTGTATTTTTTTTATTGGTACATAATCGAATCGATCTGCCTCCGTGGTCTCGCGGTTAAGTCCGTGGCTTTAGACTCGGAGGTACTGTGTTCGATTCCTGGTAATAAATACATTTAATTAATATTTAATTTATTTGTGATATTTCTCGAGTTTGGTATGCTGGAGACATCGACGAGCTTGCCACTTGTCATGATTGGCCTATAGTTAAGTTGGCTAAATGTGAATCCGCTTATTTATAAGCGTGGTTTCTGGCCACCCTGAAAGGGAAACGGTCGTGATGATACTGATACATTCTTACAACCGAGCCACCACCGTTGGAAGAACTTTTTTTTCTTTAATCCAAAAAGGTCGCGGTTTGACAGTGCGTTTTCGGCATGTACCAATGAGAAATACACTTTTCTTACCTACCGTTGGTATAAGTAATGTAATGTATCATTACGACCATAACCCTTACGGGGTGGTCAGAATCTACAATTTTAAAGATTTAACGAAGTTTACTATAGGCCCATCATGACAAGTGGCAAGCTCGTCGATGTCTAGCGTACCAAACTGGGAAATGTTAAAAATAAATTATTGTTTACCCGACCAGGAATCGAACCTGGTGCCTCTGCGTTTAAGCCATGTACTTAACCGTTGAACCATAGAGGCAGTTTCAAGTCATTGAGACGTCATTTTCGTGACGTCGCCTTTCCGTTTGGCTGACAGCATCCGTACCCTTTCGCAAGACATTTTGATGTTTCCAATTTCCTCGCGATTGAATTGATTGGTTGACATGGCTTCAAACTGTTTATCCACCAGAGCGAATGTTCAATCAGTTATTGAAAATTTCTGACCGATTCAAATTCCTTGCAAACACGTACTAAGCAGGTATAGAATTTAGCCTCTGTCTCCACCGGCAATCCTGTGTGTAAATTTTGTAAGCGCACAGTCTCTTAATTTTATATACTACCCCGACATGTAATCTTGCTCCCACCTGATGGTAAATAGCGCGCGAGGTCTATAAATGTTAGGAACTGGAATAAGACAGTCATGACTGACATCAGTCCCTAACACCTATTTGTTGATCTCGTTGAAAGTATGTGCCATTTGAAATGATGTCAAATGCCAGTTTTTACATTCAAGGAGAACTAATATTGCAAGCTTGCCATGATGATGTTTCTATTTTTATAATCATTGTGACTGGGCTGATATGCCATCCTATATTGTAGCAGCTATAGGATAGGATAACATAATATTCTAATATTTTTTAAGTATAGTGTTTGTTTTGTAAATTAATTTACTGTGGATATTGTTAGTCAACAGTGGTGTTGTTTTGTTTAATAATATGCTACAATGTGAATAATTATGGTAAACTTAAATTGGACTTAAATATGGGACACAAGTCGCAGTTTATTTTTTGCGGTTTTCCCGCGCTGTGAACTCCCATATTATACCCAAAGTGTTAAGGCCATAATGCCGTTAGTGACTCCAAAAAACGCATCAAATTCTGCAATATCTGGAATTACAGAAAGGAACACTTTAATATCGAAATGATAACTTTCTTGTCTTTAATTTTCATATATTGCGTCTTCATTTCGTTGTCATCGTGCGTGTTCTTAATTCAAAGTCATTCTGTCATAAAATTATGTCGTCTAAAGTTGTCAGTCAGAAAGGAGGTCAAAGTCCGTCCAAGGAGGTTGCAAAAAGCCGCAACAGATATATTACGTCAGACTTGGCTGTATGGGCTAGACCCTTTGCCTTGCCTATCACCTCATTCATCATCCATTAGAAGAAGAGAACACAACCAAAAAAACAATACTTTACATAGTTCTGAATGTTTAAATTCATTGCAAAACTAATATTTTTAATAATTCTTAAAAACATCGATATGTTATTCAGTATGTATGTTGTGTTCACGGGTATGTTAAAACGTAAAAGGTATTCAGGCCAGCATGTATATAGAGGCTTTAGACTTTGCTCAACCCTTAACGATACGATAACGAACAGCGCAGTGGCTCTTTGTGTTCTAGGGGTTTTTTTATTTTTTATACTAGCATGACATGTTTCACTTGCTTGCGCCCACCTGATGGTAAACGGCGCGCGAGTTCCATGAATGTTAGCAACTGGAATCAGACACTCATGACTGGTATCAGTCCCTAACACTATGCCGGCTTGACTCGGCATGACGGCAAATCGAGCCTGATCCTGAAACGTTTGGATACCCTTTACTGGGTTTATCGGAACGAACGGTGGATACTTCCCCGCCCCTGCAGACTGAGAAAATTACTACCATCACCGGCTGTGATGATGCCGTGACAAACATCTAGATTTATATTATGCTAAGTGTGATCAAGCTATATAGATGCCTTAGAAGAATAAGCTACGTCCCGATCGATCCCGCGCATGCGTAGTAATCCAGCCCACACAAAGACAAGGTTGCTCCCTTGCCTTGTCAAAATAAAACTAGAATTTCGCAAAATTGCACGACGAGCTTCATTAATATCTATTCAATTTGACAAAAACATGACTTTTAACAATCGATTTGCTAATCAAAAGTTAATTTAATTAAAAATCAGCGTTTTAATTTTTTTTTAATTTTATTTTCACAATGTGTTTTGTTTTGTGATTATTAATTGCATTGTACAAGTTTTAATCCATTGCGGGGACAATGTAGTTACGAAGACGATCAACCGAAAAGGGTATGTAAAAGAATTTAAATGTTTAAAAACAATAAAACCATTATTGTTTTATAATTGTCTCAAAAAAATACCTTTTTGAATTAATTAAAGTATGGTATTCCAAAATAGTACTGTTTATTAAGTATTAGGTATTTTAATTTAATAATTGTTCAGCTTTTGGCACTTAAAGCAAAAATTGTCCCAATACTTGTAGCTCGGACAACTTGTTGCGCTTTCTTACGTAATAGGGAATTCGCACATCCATACTTATAGATACTATAATGAAAAGTTGTTTGCGTTGTTATGTATTTATTTAAAAACTTTTTGCACTATGTACAATGGCGGACCTAATGCCGCTAGACATTCTTACTCGGTCAACCTTAGGGACATTACGAACATGGTATGTGGGAGGTAGGTGCAAATATTTAAACAGGAAAATAGATAATTAAAATTCTACTAAATCTAATACAAAACATAAATAAATGTATATAATTATTGTGAAAATCAGTTGCTAACATTTATGGAACTCGGCGCCACTTCATCAGGTGGGCGCAAGGTCATATGTCGAGCTAGTATAAAAAAAAATACTTACAATTTTTATTGGGAAAGGAAAGGCAAATACTTGGACTTTTTTTTAAATAACGACCCGGTGGTTAATTGCCTGATTACACGAAAAATACGTATTATTTATTTTACAGTGTATATATATATATAAGTACACACATAAGAATAATATATAAAATATTAATGAAAAGAAGTGGACTTAAAAGAAGCGTCCCATATGCGGGGTCATAGTTAATAATTTACAAGCTCAGAAATGGGTTGTGTAAGGCCGGAGATGAGACCTTGACCTGAGCAAAACTGGGCCATATGCTGCATTGATTATGTACTCGTATCAATTGTAAACTTTCATCTTTTATACACTCGTTCTTTTATTTTAGGCTTTTTAGCTGTGAATTTGAATTAGTATAGTAAAGTATCAACACGACTGTTTCCCTTTCGGGATGGTCTCAAACCACGCTTATGAATAAGCTAATCACATTCAGCCAACTTTCCTTCCTTGCGTCGTGTTTCCGCATTGATGAGGTCGTGACCTCCCGATGAATTGGTGTGCGTCTTGATGATAGCACGCCACCCGTTCCTGTCTTCGGCGGCATGCACAGCATCATGGACGCTAGTGTTGGTGGTGGAGCGGATTTGGTCGGACCAGCGTACCGGACTATGGCCTCTCGGTCTCTTTCCTTCCACCTTGCCAGTAACAAAAAGTTACAAAAACTTCAGTCAGCCAACTTTACTACAGGTCAATCATGACAAGTGGCAAGCTCGTCGATGTCTCCAGGCGTACCAAACTCGAGAAATATCACAAATGAATTAAATGTATTAATTTACATTAATAAATATTTTTGTGTCCCGACCAGGAATCGAACCCGGTACCTCCGAGCCTAAATCCACTGACTTAACCGCTAGACCACAGTTGAAAAATCTTTGAAAATATTGTATAAATCATAATTTTTTTTTTGATTTAGATAAATTGAAATAACAACAAACACCACGACGTCATCTTTCGCAAAGAACTGGTCTTTGCTGTGCTTTCACCCAGTTTTGTTACTCGATTGAATTCATTCAATTAAAAATTATTGAGATATATATATCATTCTACCGACTCCAACTTCAAACAGCTTTCCACGTTTCCTATCCACTAGCCACCCGGAAACAGTATCGAAGAATGCAAACTGCTATCACCTGTTGCGGTGATATAAGGCGCATTACAGAACAGATAAACTCGTAGAAAACAAAAGTGGACAAAGAAGGCATACTACGCGTAGTTTGTGCACATTTCATTATATTCAATATTAATAAATCACGGATTTAATAGAGAAAAACAAGTCTAGACCAATACCAAGTAACCCTAGTCTTGGTATTGGTGTTGCGCAAGTCTCGCAAGACTTGCTCAGCCTTTTTTTCTTATTATGTTTTTTTTATTTTTGGATACGTATCTGTTATACACATCTGTAACTATTCCAATTTTTTAGTGATTCAGTTCTTGAGATATTAGTTTTCGGACAGACACCAAAGTCTCACAAGATACATTACAGCCCTTATAACACAGCGTCCTAGATCTCCACTGCTGGAGATAAGCCTTCCAGAACTGGAGAATTTGGCTTACACTGGCCACGCTGGCCAGACGGCTTGGCCCCTGATGATATTTTTTTTCAATTTATTTCCGATTCCACAAGTTGGCATTAGTGGAACCGGGACCGACGGCTTAACGTGCTCTCCGAGGCACGGGAACGGTGGTGTTGTAAATCTATGACAAATGTACTTAAGAAAAGTGTATTTCTCATTTGTACATGCCGGGTGGGTTTGAACCGACCTTTGTAGGATTTAAGGTACGCGTTCTTACAACCGTGCCACCACCACTGTGCCGCACCGCAAGATACAATTAGAAAGCAATATATATTTTGGCGAGACTCCTGCGCAAGACTAATATCAAGATCAAGAGTCCAAGACCAGCTGTTCAGATGCAAGACCAAGATCCAAGTTTTGGTCTTGGACTTGCTTTAGGCAACAACAATAGCTATTTCAATTTATTTAGAAATTATTTACCTATTGCACTTTAAAACAAAACAGTGTCAAAGGTGAACTTTTAAAAAACTTTGTTAGTGTCGTTTCGGGTTTTCTACAAGATTTTTTCCTGTTCTGTTCTCGAACTTGCCTCAGATTGCGTTTCCTATCCACAAGCAACCCGGAAGCATAGGAGATTGCACACCGATGCATCTATCGATAGGGATGAGGATCCTCTTCCAATATCCGGCTAGAACTCTATCAGCTAAGATCCGTTTCCGGTTTTACTCTGTCGTATCGTATGTGCTGGTTGATATTGTGAAGCTTTTTATTATTATTATCGGTTTAAACTCGCTCGATCGACCAAACTACGCGTGGAAGTTGGTGAGAGAGGAATTCCATGTTTGCATATTACTGAAAGAATTTGGTCGAATCCGGTCGTCAATATATTTATGGAAAGAGCTTCCAAGACGGCATTCGCGGAATCATACTGTTGGGTAGGGAGGGAGAGAAGAGCAGACTCATAATTGAAGTTTTTTTTATAAATAAATTAAATAAAGTACTGTGTAAACCCCATGTAACATCACTTGATTTAACGACAAACTCTCTAAAGCGTCGAAATCAATTGGTTTGTCTTCCATACAATGATTCCATCTCCATTTAACGACAGCTCTCTATAACGCCATAAAATGCACAGACCCTTCTAGTGTCGTTATATAGAGTTTACACTGTACCTTGTTTTTATAACGGAATAATGCTCAACTGCTTGATCAGTTTTATTCACATACATACATACATATCTTTACGCCAAACCCCTTGCGGGGTAGGCAGAGACAATTGAGCGCCACTTGACACGATCACGACATACCTCTTTCGCTTCTTTGACATTCATCAACCTCTTCATACATGCCTTTTTGTTTCGATGACTTTTTAATGCACCTTCAGCTATTGTTTTATTTATTTTATTATAACCATTTCCCGCTTTTACGCTTCATTCAATATCCCTATCATACTTCCCATCTACACACTGCCCAGATATGTAATTTCATTTATTTGTTCTAGAGTGTCATAATCAATCTTTATCGTCACGGTTGTCACCTTCTGTTATCGTCACCTTTTTCTTTCAAACACTAGTACCTTGGTTTTCCTCGCATTCAAACGAAGTCCTTTTTGTGCACATCCCTCTTTCATTTCTGTGACTAGTGATTCCGGTTGTTGTTCGTAGGATGCCATAAGCACAGCATCATCTGCATAAAACACCACTAGATCACTCATCTTTATCCCACAGTCACTCTTCCTTACTCTTTTTAGGCATTTGTCGAGATATAGAGAGAATAATCAGGCAGAAATCACGCGGCCCTGTTTGACGCCCATTTGGGATTCAAAGCAGGGCGACATACCTCCCTTCACCCGTACACAAGGTTTACAGCCCTTGTACAGGGACTGTATAGCTTGTAGCAGTTTGTCATTCACTCCATACTCCGGCAATATGTCCCAAAGCTTTATTCTTACAACTCTATCAAAAGCCTTTTCCAAATCCACAAAAGCACAGAAAACTTTTTGGTTTAAGGCCAAACTTCTCTGTCATATTTCGGAGCGAGAAGACTTGACAGTGCATCCTTTTCCAGGTCTAAAGCCTCCATTGTGCCTTCAATAAAAGACCTTTAGTCTTCTCTTGCAGGCGTTTCGTGAGAATTTTGCCATACATCTTGCTCGCCAAACTGATCAAACTAATCGCTCCGTAGTTTCATTAACATAACCCTAAAAATCAGAAAATAATAATAATAAAATAAAATTAATGTACCGCGCTTTTATAACGGACTAAAAAGTACAAAATAACTTTCCCAATACCCATAAAGGACAAAATCACACACAGACCCACAACCTCCAAATTCTTCCTTCATTCTTCTGACACCTACCAAAATACCGAACAACAGCCATTTTTAAAATATATTTATGTTCGTTTTACCAATTGTAATAATACGGTATTTCTATTGGCTGTTCCAGAGTTACACCACTTATCTTCGCTTCAGTGGGTTGTTACCCTAAGATATACAATCGATTACGTCAAAGGGACCGGCTCCTTTTATAGTTTGACATACAGGGTGCAGTGAGCTCTGCAACCCTTGCCCTAGTATAGGGGGATTATTTTATAGGTACTTCAGTCGTTTCCCTTTATAGATTTTAAATGCTATAGCATATACTTTTCTGTTAAAGAGGGGTGACTCAATATTAGTAAGCGATAGGACTAAAATAGCCCAAGCGATTTTTTTCCTTATACTGATTCTGAAAATCATCATTTTTACAAGACAGTTTTAGACTTTCACTGTTAAAGATGGGCCTTCCAGAACAAATTTCTTAACAATGTCGCCATGTTCTACCAGATTGGTTTGCGAGGGTCTGATGTTAATTTATTAACGATTCCACAAGTTCGTTAATAAGTACTCAGTTATAATTACGCTATACTTAAAATCTTAAAAAAGGTGTTTGAACCACCTGCATGTACATTGGTACATGTACAATTTTCTTACGAACATTTGTCATAGATTTACAACAACACCCGTAAGGAGGGGAGCACGTTAAGCCGTAATTCGGTCGTCCCGTTACCAGTAACACCAACTTACCATTCGTTAATAAATTGTCATCAGATCCTCGCCAACCCGTGTGGCTAGCGTGGCGATTGTAGGCCAAATTCTCTAGATATATGTTCTGGAGATGACTCCTGCAGTGGAGGTCTAGGACTCAGTGCTATAATGATTAAAAAAAAAGTAATGGAGTCTAAGAGTCAACAAGTTTTTAAAAGAATTAACACAGCGTCTTGTCTTCTCCGGTGATAAGAGGGCTGGCTTTTCTTTGCGAAGAATCAGTATGCAATCGTAGTATTAATAATAATTTTATATATTTTTTTTTAAATAAGAAATAACGTTTAATTTATTTTCTAGACGAGGGAGGCGGCAGTTCTGACGAGCGTTCTGACAGCAGCGAGGACGAAGTGACGGAGCACGTGACAGCCAGAGCATCGCCAGCCCCACCCAATATGGCGGCCGCGCGGGCCCAGGTAAATGTCGTTGTAAGTCATTTGTTTCATTTACTAAACAAATCACCAATTAATATTTTTATTATATACAGGCTAATTTTTTTAATTGGACGTAGTACTACATTCTAAACCACGTGGATTATGCCTTTATTTATCCGACAGGCACCGTCTCTAAATACATTTAAAAAAACTCATTATTTCTCACCTTCTTAAAAAACAAAATGCATCTTAATCTTTGACATATAGGTATTATTATTAATTTATTTATTTTAAATATGCATGTATTTTATTTATTATTTGTACACAATATATATTTATTATCATCTTAGATGTTTAAACTATATACTGACCTACGTACCCATATATTTATTGATTTTAGTTATTATAATATTTTGATCTTTTTGTGTTTCTTAATCTGCACCCATGATATTCTTCTCTCACTCTCCCAAAGGTCAGCTGGTAGAGAATACCTTTATTTAGTTTTCTGTGCAATAAAGAATTTTATTATTATTATTATAAAAAATATGCTTTTTCTTCTCAGGTGCCAACTATTAGTGTAACCCCGCACAGTCCTGGGGTACTGGAAGACAGTCTTCAGCAACTTCGAAGACTTCACGTCGCTGTGCAGCACATGAGAGCCGCACCACCACCGCTATTGGTAAGACAATACTATACCTAAGCCATTGTAAGATCCATATTTTCTTTTATCGTTTGTTGCCCGTGTAATATAGTAGTCAGGGAAAAAAAACCCCAAGATGGCCGTAGGGTGCTAGTTCTGTGTACCCATCGTAGGGTACCAGTCGCACCTTAGCCTCGGTCGGCGGCAGACATCTAAAATTTTGTGTTTCTCTGACGTCACACAGCGTTTACTTTTCGGTGCTGCAGCAGTGTCTGTCTGCTGCGTTAGCCACGCGCGTGTATCTATTGGTTGGTAAAAAGAGTTTTAGCACCAGAAGAGCTGGTATTCATCTGGAATCCTGTGGTCAACTTCACTAAGATGTGGTCAGCTGCTGCTTGAGCAAGAAAGAAGCAGAATCACTTATATATATCAGAATCATTCAACGTGGCAATGCTGCCAGTATCCTTGGCACTTTGCCCATTGGCAGCGATTTGGAGCAAATATTTTATTTATAATAATTTTTATTTTGTTTTTTCTTCATTTTAGTTATATTTTTATTTATTAATTAGGTTTATTTTTATTAATAGTAATTTATGTTTTAAGATGTAAGTTTTTAGTTTTTTTTTTTTTTAAATCATTGTACCTTATTTCGTTCGAATAAAACAAATCAATTAACTGTTTTAATGGTATATATGTAAATAATATAAAATCTTCTTGGCCTATGTTCTACTAATACTAAACTGTTAATATGTATAATAATAAAGGCTGTGATTTTTCTTGAAAATAAATAAATAAATAATCAATAATAATTTGTAGTTAATAATAGTTGTCAAAGCGGCTGACAGAAAGGTCTGGAGACAGGAAGGCTGGCAATTATTTCATCCAACGTATTAGCCTCCCTATACAGAGGGGGACTATCTCGGATGGGACATCTCTAGAGGACATTTTTTATTTATAGTTTAGTTTATTTTTAATTTTATTAAGTATTTAGGCAGCTTTTAATTTTTATTTAAAATTAGTTAGTTTTTTTTTTTTTTTATTCAATGTATATTAAATCATTTGTAGATCATCATTACAGCCCCTAAAACATAGAAACCTAGACCTCCACTGCTGGAGATGGGGCTTCCCGAATATATTTCTGGGTGATTTGGCCTACGCTTGCCAGGCTGGTGATTTTATTCTGTGTTTTGACGCTCGTGACTCATAATCCCTTACTAATTTTAAATTTATTTATTAGGAATAAGATTTATTTTATGTTGTGTTCGTGCGAGAATGGTTTTGTAATTGTAGTTACTTTATGGGTTTTGTGTCGCTTATATCCTTCTCCAGGCATCCAAGCTAGGGGATACTTAAACCTGCTAAACTCAGCCCGAAGAAAACACCTGCACAAAGTATAGGAAGGACAGGACAATAACTTATCACTACATTAATTCTTACACCAAACAACGGCTCAATGTTCATATTGTAAATCATCTTATCGTATTGCCTCCGTGGTCTAGCGGTTAAAAGTCCGTGGATTTAGACTCGGGAGGTGCCGGGTTCGATTCCTGGTCGGGACACAAAAAATATTTATTATTGTTAATAAATACATTTAATTAATATTTAATTTATTTGTGATATTTCTCGAGTTTGGTACGCTGGAGACATCGACGAGCTTGCCACTTGTCATGATTGGCCTATAGTAAAGTTGGCTAAATGTGAATCCGCTTACTTATAAGCGTGGTTTCTGACCACCCCCAAAGGGAAAACGGTCGTGATGATACTTTAATTTATCTTATCATATTGAAAATAAGATATCCTTGGAGGATAGGTTTGCCTTTAGTGTGGGATGCCACCTGTGTGGACACCCTGGCGCCTTCCCACTTGTCCTTGACCTCTAAGGACCCAGGCGCTGCTGCATTACAAGCAGAGAACCTCAAGCGGCGGAAATACACTCAGCTTATTGGGAGATGTGTTTTTGCGCCGTTTGGAGTTGAAACTCTCGGGCCGTGGGGACCAAGTGCAAACGAAATTTTCAAGGCGTTGTCAAAACAGCTCGTCAACACCTCGGGAGACAAAAGGGTTGGGCAATATTTGGGCCAAAGAATCAGTATTGCCATTCAACGTGGCAATGCCAGTATCCTTGGCACTTTGCCCATTGGCATCGATTTGGTGCAAATTTTTTATTTATAATAATTTTTATTTTGATTTTTCTTCATTTTACTTTTTAGTTATATTTTTATTTATTAATTAGCATTATTTTTATTAATAGTAATTTATGTTTTAAGATGTAAGTTTTTAGTTTAATCACATCATTGTACCTATTTCCTTCGAATAAATAAGATATCCTTTACTTTATATTGTACATTGTTTTAAGTTTGTTTTTTTTTTGTTTAGCAAACTGGCAGTACTCGTCTGAGCGCCTCGTGTCCCTCCCTTAAAGACAACAATGTTGAGTTGGAATGCTCCTCCCCCACACATCTGGATCTCTACTCGCAAAGCAGAAAGGGCAGTGGTAAGCTACTTGGAATATAATATTATATTAATCACAAACAGAGCAGTCCCAAACCTTAAGCTGAAGTTGAAAATAGTTAGGATCAAAATTAATTTAAATCGAAAGCCAAAATAGATGACCACGGGCATAAAAAATCTAGTGTTGTGTCTTACGTACATTTGTCATAAATTCACAACACCACCGTTCCCGTGCCTCGGAGAGCACGTTAAGCCGTCGGTCTCGGTTCCACTAATACCAACTTGTGGAATCGTTAATAAATTGTCATAAAGTTGACATGAGATCCTCGCCAACCCGTCTGGCCAGCGTGGCGAATGTAGGCCAAATTCTCCAGATATATATTCTGGAACAGTGGAGGTCTAGGACGCTGTGTTCTAATGTTTTTAATTTTTTTTTGGGAAATAACATTAATGAAAAATTTACAAGTTAAATAATTCTATAGAGATTTAAAACCATATATTTGCACGCCTAATAGGGCGGGCAGTCATGGATAATGTTTTCTACTAATATTGATTTAAGAAGACCATTGTTAATAAGCCATAAGGCCTATAAAACTTCGCTCAAAATTATATATATATATTTTTTATTTTGATGGCAAGTGGCGCGCAAGGTCCATGAATGTTAGCAACTGAAGTCAGACACTTATAACTGCCATCAGTCCCTAACACTATGCCGACTTGACTAGATGCTTTTTCACACTTCTCTTGAAGGACACCAAGTTATAGGAAAGTGGAAACACAGAGGCTGGAAGAGCATTCCACATCTTTATCGTACGACAGATGTATGAGTCCCCAAATTTATACGTACGCGTAGGGATGGTGACTACGGTATGTGGGTGCATATTCTGACCTTGTGCGTGTGGTTCGGTTGCGGAATGGAGAGGGAGGGATTAGGTTATAGAGTTCTTCGGAGCACTCACCATAGTATAGCCGGTAGAACACGCTCAGAGAAGCCACATCTCGGCGAAGCTGCAGGGATTCTAGAGTTCCAGATATAGTGGCATCGTCCACAATTCGAACAGCTCGCCTCTGTAGGACATTGAGAGCATCTGTGAGGTATTTGGCGGAACCATCCCAACCCAAAGGTGAGAACAGTATTCTATACATGATCAGATCTGTGCTTTGTACAACAACAGTCTAATTGAAGGCGGAAAAAACCGCTTCACCTTGTTTAGTATTCCGAGCTTTCTTGACGCTTATTATTATTAGATTTGTGTTAACACATGTAATGTTAGCGCCATAAAATAGAAACCCATGTATACTCTTTTTATGTTACTGTATTCTTTTACATCGAATAAATTATATTATTATTTTGAGTTTGATCTCTTTGGTTTTTAGGAGAATCCCGCCAATGGGGTCTTTGGGAAGGTCGGGATGAGGGCAGGAGAAGTTCCTGGGCCGCACTCGAACCCGTGGCCCGCATCTCTGACAACAGACGACAGAGAAGGTATAGTGTTTAATTTTATTTGTATGTAGTTCGATACATATACCACTAGATGGCGCCACCGTCGTAAACATAATTTAATATAGACTTATTATTCGAAAAAAAAAATTTATTTAATATATTTATTTATATAGTACACACAGCAGTACATATATTATCACACACATAACATAGTATAATTATAACTTATCTAATATATGTACCAATTAGGTGTCACAGCATTCACCAATATAAAAAGAAGAAGAAATTTGAAACTTATTACTGTTAAAACAAAAAATAAATTTTACAAAATTTACAAATTAACAAAATTATGACAATTATCAACAATATAAAAGAATTACAATATTAAATAAACTATATTAAAACAAAATCTAAATTTAACTTAAAAAATAATAATAATACATAGAAAATAAAAATACATACTTACAAAAAAAATTGCTCCTCCTAATCGCTGTCTTGTGCCATGGTGCCCAATACACTAGCAGCATTTCCCTTTTGAATTTTCCCCTTATTATATTTACAAAATATAACATAAAGATATGACTTCTAAAATAAAATTATACATTATATATATAATTAATAATATCTTTATTCAGTAAAAAAGTTACAAGATATGAAAACAATAACATATTTCATTATGCATGCACAGAAAAACAGACATTTGCAGCCGAACTAAGCCTATATGTATAGGTCAGTCCGCAGTCAACGCCCAGACACCCCTTTAAATATATTATTACTTTTAATTACAACATAATAAAAGAAACAAAATGTACACAAAAAGAAAAATAAATAAAAAATTGTGTGGTTGATAATCCTCTTTTTGTTTATAATGTGAGTGTGTGTAAGAGGGTGTGTAAACGTTACATATTTTGTTATTATCGCATTCCTACTTTACTATTGACAGTAATTCCTCAGTTATATTACAGTCAAGAGACTGTAGCCATTGTGTGACATTCTTTCTACATATCACTTTAGTGCATTGATATATAGCTATCTCTTTATTAATTTTATTATATAAATATGGACCCAGAAAACAGAAAAATCTGCTAGTAAAGACTTGAGAGCTTCCACACACAAGATCATTCCTTCGTTTACTAAAAAAAAATTGAACACTAAAAGATTAATAAAACGTAATCTTCCCATGGGAGTAGTGTGCCGAGGACACTCGCTGTGTTCTCCCGTTGAACGGTCATAATCGTTGAATAATATTAAAAATTAATAATAATAATAACAAAAAAACTAACTAACCCTTATAATACTCAAACTATCCGTTATACTATACATTGATATTAATTACCTCCGTGGTCTAGTGGTAACAAACGTTGCCGTGAACTCAGGAGGTCGTGGGTTCGATTCCCACCGGGGGCAAGTTGTACATTGTATAATTTGTCTTGGTCTGGGCGTTTATATGTATAATATGTATATATTTACAAAAAAAAAGTATAATATGTAGATTATCAACCATCTAGTTTCCGTAACACAAGCCTCGTAGCTTACCACGGAAACTAGATGACGCTGTGTGAACTGTCTGGAAATATTTATTAATTATTTATTTATTTATATAATTAAGACACATTTTTATACTCGTACTTTACTATTAATTACATTTAACTAAATATGATAGGAAAATATAATATATATTTTTAGATTATCATATAAAAAGATTTGGTGTTAAAAACACACAGTTATGAAAATTGTTGTCTTGTAAAACATTGGAGTGTGCGAGAGAGATGGATGCGAAGTGTAACAATCTGTTTTGTATTTTTCAGTACACTAAATGGCCACAGTGCTTCTCTATCATCGATGGAGTCCGAGAGCGAATTGCCGAGAAAGCGACAATCCACACATTCGCTTAACGATGAATTAGTGGCTGTAAGTACACTTAATAATTCCAGCCTCTATAACACAGATTACTAGACTTGCATTTATAGTGGATGATCAATACCTCCTAACGAAGACATTTTAATACAAGCCAAAATGTAGATAATTAAATAATTTATATTTATTCTTGGGATTTAATTTATAGGACTAATTATTTATTTATTTACTATAGTTATTCTTTATATTATATATACGAGTATAGTGTATTTATTAACCTTTCAATAATTTCTTTAATGTTTTTTATTTTTTGAATTATTGTATTTAGAATTTAATTTTTAATTTAATTTGAAATTATGTAAATTATAGATTTAGTGTAATTGAGACCCCACAATACCGGCCTTCCTAGTGTGGGTCTCCAATAGAAAAACATGTACATAGGATTTTATTGGAAATAAACGATTATCATTATTATTATTAAAGTCTCAGAATTAATTAGTCTATGACAGTGCATTGGCAGTTATGGTCGTATTCGACGTGCTCTTTTAAATTAATTTTGTTGTTTCACGGACAATATGCCGATCTGCAAGCTACGGATTTGGAAATCATGTTCTTCTTTGACAAGATGAACAATAGAATAGCCAATGTCTGTAGGAGTGTCTAAAGTGTTGTTAAATAGTTGTTGACGTGGGAGTGGCGGTGGGGTTTAAGCCGTACTATTTGAAGACATGTTTAGGTCTACAGAAGTGTGGCTCTCACAAGTGTCTGTAGTCACTTCTGTCTGTCTGTAGGCGAGTCTAAAGTGTTGTTTGTTGTAACAGAAAGACCTGGAGAAAGAATTGTTGGCTCGGCGAGTGGGAGTGGCGGTGGGGACCGCGGTGGGGATCGAGCCGTACCGGTTGGGGGCAAGACTTCCTCTACAGAAATCAGTCTCCACGCCAAGTATAGTAGCGGCCGTACAACCGCTTCTACAGCCACAATGCCAGAACATGTAAGTTTTTTTTATATAACATTTTAGGCAATGAAATACACATTTTTGTGCTGTTTTTTTTTGCAATGTTGGCAAGTTAAAGGCATATTAAAGCCACGGATTACCCATATTGATAGTTATTTAGGTTAGATAGAAGTGTAAAAATTGATGTTTGTTTGCAATGACACTTTTTTGTGGAGCCTGTCACCTTTTTGACATTAATATTTTTGTATGTTATCTATTTTTTATTAAATAATAAATAAAAAAGAAAAGTCAATGGTTGCCAAAAAGACAATTAATGTCATTACAATAAATTGTTTAATAAATCAATTCTCAAACTCAACAACATTGAACTACTACCGGGTTCGATTCCTGGTCGGGACACAATAATTTAATTTAATTGTGATATTTCTCAAGTTTGGTACGCTAAAGACATCGAGCATGTCAAGCTCCACTTTTTATGATGGGCCAATAGTAAAGTTTGGCTACACGTGAATCTGATTCTTTGAAAGCGTGGATTCTGACCGAAATGACGTTTTTGACGGTCGTGATGATACTTTACGTTACTCTTTCTAAAACCAAAATACACAATATTTTATTGCATGTAACAGTTTTAATTCTACAAGTCACAATGTGCATGGGTTTTTTGATGTTACTTTTTGCTTCAATGTTTTTGCTATTTCGGCATAATTTTGACCACAAATAATACGAAGAGTGGTTGATATTTTTTGTGTCTTTTCATCATTATTTTTTGCAATAATAGATATTGAAGTATTTATAATGAAATAGATATGAATATCTGTTTATATGTTTTGGATTTGTTTAAAACTGATTTTTTTTTCTCTTGTTTTGACTATTATACTGCGTGTAATTCATTAAAATGCAAATAATTTTATATTTTAATCTAGAATAAAAATAAAGAATTACGTATTTTTTATCTTAATTATTCAGTTATAAAATATTAAGTTACGGTGCAGAGATTTTTTCCTAAAAATGCCGTCACTCATACTGATCCTAATCAAGTAGGTAGCGAAAGGTCTACAATCGCGAGAACGTTGACTTACGTAATTGTTTCTCTTTCTATTTTGTCTTTCGGCTGTGAGCTAGATCAATTAATAATAACACTTACGGCCGGTTGCAGAAAGGATGATTAATATATACTTTGATATATTGGGTATTTAATGACTTGCTTTTTAGGCATACATTACACATGTCAAAAGATATTTATTTTTATTATTATTTCAAACTTTTTGCACTATGTACAAAGGACCTAATGCAGCTAAACATTCTTACTCGGTTAACTTTATGGTATGTGGAAGGTTCGCGCAAATTATAGAACATAATATAAGGGAGAAATTAAAATACTACTAAAACTTACTTACTAGTAAATAATATTAATATACTAAACACAAATATACTTATAGTACTTAATATACTTAACAGTTGTAAGTATTTAAGAAGTGTGTTAAAACCATCTTAATCATCATATCTGCAACCGGCCGTATAATTCCCCAGCTTTGAACGCTAGATATCGTGATTTTCGGATGCGGCCTTATTCACCATACAATAGTGTTTTGTTTTTCGAATCATAATTCTTATCTGTAAAATAAAATTAAAAAAAAAAATCTAAAAGGAGTTCTACCAATGACACCTGAAGACTAAATAAAATATTCGCTCTTTTGACAATTACACGCGGTATACCGAATTAATTTAAATCATAATAATAAAAAAAACAGTTTTAAAAAGCCACGTGTTTGGCATTGCCAATTAAATAAAGACTTTTTAAAAGGGCTTATTTTCGTTTTCCACCTTTTCTAACCTATAAAAATTACATTTACAAATTGGAATAGGATGTTAAAGAAAAAAAAAAGAAAAAAGAGATCCTTGATAAATAAAGTTGATTATTTTTTTAATCTTTTATATAACATACAAATACAATTGAATTTAATGTATGGTATAGGCAAGTACATAAAATATGTCTAAAATGTATAATTAGAAGATATTTTAATTAAATTAATATAAATTAAAAGCTACCTAAATAATAAAATTAAAAATAAACTAAACTAAATAAAAAATGTCCTCTAGAGACGTCCCATCCGAGATAGTCCCAAGGAGACTGGCAACATTTCCCCTCTGTATAGCGAGGCTAATACGTTGGCAGAAATAATTGCCAGCTTTCCTGTCTCCAGACCTTTCTGTCAGCCGCTTTGACAACTCCTTGGCCAAGCGCCTCGCTGACGGTCCCCATGGGCCAAACGGCGCTAATTCGTAACCGATACCAAGGTTGGCGTATTTGCGCAATTTGAGGAGAACCTCAAATTGCCCAAAAAACTCAGCAGGAAACGCCGCTCTCCCCGCGCCTGACGAGGTCGCCTGGATGTGAGATGGAGCTAATGTGTCTACACACGTCGCATCCCACACCAGAGACCTGCCAAGTTTTCACGGCCCAACAGTCATTCCGTCGGGTCTCTTGCCATCGCTCCGCACAATCCCAGATGGTTCTAAGATTGCGGGTACCCCAGCAGTGACAAGAGCCCTTCGGATGATGTCGTTGAGAGCCACGTGACGAGGAATGCGGCCAGCACTTCTAGCACAAGAAAGCCCGTGGTGTTCGAGGTGATCGACTGGTTCTCCGCATCGACACTGGTGCGGTGGACAGTCTGGGTTCCGAGACGAAGGCACACCGCCATGGTCAGTGTATTTCGATCAAGGAGTGTTCCAACCGATGCTGGGGGAAAAGACTTGACTCCCTAGTGGAAACGGCCATGAGGCGAGCCCGCTCTTTCATATTACTGGCAGATAAAATATCTTCCTGTACCAGTTTGCAGAGCGGCTCGTCCCATAGTCGTTGGATTTCTGGTGAATTTGGAACCTGACCAGGAATCTCTGGCATCTGACATGTACGACGGCTCAATTGCTATCATATGTCGAGACTGCTGCCCCTGTATTCCTTGAAGCGAAGTTTATTCATTCTTTATTGCACCAAAACTTTAAATTAAGCTAGTTTTTGCTGACAACTAACCTTCTCATTGTTAACCTTCTCATCTGTGGACGTGGTGTGATATATCACGGTTTCGTGGAAATAAGCCCTTTTTGACAAAGTCGCTGCTTAGTATGCCTAGTGTGACATTAAAGTTTCGGAAACGCAACTGAAGTAGAATTTTTGTTTTACATTTTTTTTTATGTACATTGCGCTTGTAATAACAAGCAATCAGTTACGTTTTCCGAAACTTGCATTTCATACTACGGGTTCAGTTGTGTATGTGAACGGTACGTAGTCTCTCTGCTGGCGGCGCATCCGATTCCGAGAGCGAAGAAGACGCCTCCACCGCGACCAGTCGTCCACCCGATATCAGGCTCAAACAACCGCGACTACCACTTAACACTCTCGCCTTCCTAGAACAGTGAGTATTGGAATAAATCCAGCATAGATCTTCGATTAATAGTGTGTTGACTACTTAAATCACACTGATTTTCGTTTTTAATAAATACATTATTTTAAATTTTAGAACGTTACCTTAAAATATTAGTCAGCGTGAGTGACGTCACTTAATAATACGAAGAACGTGTTCGGCTTTAAAGCAAAGCACCATTTTTTACTGAAGTTTGCGTAAAGTGAATAGAAATGCTAGTCGAATAGTGTTGCCAAAAGCAAGACCAAGACCTCTTATATATAACTATTTCAAATAAATTAGATCAGTAGTTGTCGAGATTGTAGTCTGCGGACGGAGACAAGATTTCCTTAGTACAATTGAAAATTGAGTCAGAGCAAGAGTCTTGCGCAAGACCAAGACCAACATAGGGGGCAACACTATACTCGAATGACTTCCAAGCGAAATACAGTAAAAAAACGCTTACAGCGCCAAGTCGAACATAAAGTACGTGACGTCATTCGCCAGCCATTTGCAAATGCAGCGATTCCGGGTGGAAATTTAAACACCATATTCATGTGTGTATAACACCATATTCATGTGTGTATTTTTTTAAAGTTAGCAATTTACAGTGACGACGAATTGCCAGTTCACGATATTATATAGATAGCGGTAGGAGTTATGGTGGTGACTGTGATATACGAGTAGGGCATAACTGCAGAAGAGATGGACTGGTGTATCAGACATCTCGCGACAGAATCTGCACTTGTCTGTTTGTACCAAGCCCATGGTAAACATGTGCTTGTTCAGTTTGCAGTGACCAGTTAGAGTTCTTAGTCTAGCTTTGCATAGCTTGACTCGTGCGATTTTTAAATGATCCTGCGCTGATTTGTGTCACGTATTATGTTCCAACTTAAACAGTTGCGCAAATCACAATCGTTATTACTCGTGCCGGTATCTATTTAAATTATTTTTTGTTACATGAAAATTAACTCAATATTAAAACGTGTCTTTAAATAATTTTGTTTTTTTCGCATGTTGTTTGGCACTGCTTTGCTTTCAATGTCCACGTTTTGGGGTGAGATATTTTAAACTAAAGACATCTGCGATAGAATAACGTGCTTGTAGCATA
This sequence comes from Tinea semifulvella, assembly GCA_910589645.1. NCBI lineage: Eukaryota > Metazoa > Arthropoda > Insecta > Lepidoptera > Tineidae > Tinea > Tinea semifulvella. The sequence goes on from OU342604.1 coordinate 8,598,967, forward strand.
ACAGTATGACTTAATTTAAACTAATTTCCAAGTTTGTTAATATCGCAGTTGTGTGGTTGTTGTTTAACTTCTCTCAACGTTCATGTGTTTGTTTTACAGAACAGCTTTTGACCATCACGCCGAGAAAAGGCGAAAGAGAGGCAGTCTTTTCTTTAGAAAGAAAAAGGTAAATATATATATTTAAGTAAAACAATACCTTCCTCGTCATCCTTAGTCGTTACCCCACTGATGGGGATCGTGACTCTATAAGTCAATTTCACACAATTGGAACCTGCTTCCAACACCATTTTCTGAACCATAGACCCTTTTGTTATATTTTACAATACATACTGTTTATCATTGTTTTATTTTTAACTTTTTTTTTTTTGTAACAAAAAATAAAGTTTTTTTTTTATCTTTATTTCAAACGCATCAATTCTGAAGTGTAAATACAGTGTAAACTCGTTAGATACACTGCCTCCGTGGTCTAGCGGTCAAGTCCGTGGATTTAGACTCGGAGGTACCGGGTTCGATTGCTGGTCGGGACACAAAAATATTTATTAATGTAAAAATGCATTTGCATTTGCTTAGTATAAATCGCTACAAATATTTATGATGTCGCCAGCGGCCATTATTTTTGAGTTGGAGTGTGTGGTTAATTTATATAAATTAAATTAAGTACAAATTCAAATCCAAAATCGTTTATTTGCTTTAAATGTGGTACATACAGTAATATGGTTAGTAAGTTGGCTATTTAGCCATTGTTGTGGCATGCAAAAATTGTTTTTATTTAAATACATTCTTATCTAGTAAGTCTAGTCATCATTACATAATTAAATTTAGGTCAATACATAAAATAATTTAATGTTATTAATAACAGACAAAAAAAAAATATGTCGAGATCTTCGCGCCGTTTTGCGTGGACATGTCAAGTGCAAGTTTTTGTTTTGTAAATTAATTTACTGTAGATATTATTGGCCAAAAGTGGTGTTGTTTTGTTTAATAATGTGCTACAATGTGAATAATTATGGAAAACGATAAATTGGACTTTAAATATAATAATAATAATAAATATTTCCAGACAGGTCACACAGCGCCATCTAATTTCCGTGCTAAGCTGCGAGGCTTGTGTTACGGAAACTAGATGGTTGATAAATTACATATTATACTTTTTTTTTTGTAAATATATACATATTATACATATAAACACCCAGACCGAGACAAATTATACAATGTACAACTTGCCCCCGGTGGGAATCGAACCCACGACCTCCCGAGTTCACGGCAACGTTTGTTACCACTGGACCACGGAGGCGGTATATGGGGCAGGAATATGGGGCACAAGTTGCAGTTTATTTTTTGCGGTTTTCCCGCGCTGTCAACTCCCATATTTTACCCGACGTGTTTGAGCAGTGGATGGTTCCGCGAGTGACTCCAAGAAAAGCATCAAATTCTGCAGCATCTGGAATTTGATGATGACCTTATTAACTCATGAAAAAGAAAGATATATTACGTCAGACTTGGCTGTATGGGCTAGACCCTTTGCCTTCCCTATCATCTCATTCATCATCCATCGGGAGAGGAGAAAAAAAAAAAATGTCTATAAAATATGTACGTATTATTATTTTTTCTGTTTGTTTTTAACTTTTTAATTAATGTGTATAATAATTAATTTATTAATATTATTATAAATAACTACATTTTAATTAATACAATTTATTTGTGAAATTTCTCGAGTTTGGTACGCTGGAGCTTGCCACTTGTTTTGTAATTTTTTTATTTTTTATCGTGGTTTTTGAGTACCCCGAAAAAAGAAGCGGTCGTGATGATACTTTACTTTTTTATTTTACTTTTAGGATAAATCTAGGAAGGTATCCCATGCGTGGTCGGCGGCCGGGTCGGGTACTGACTGCGACTGGTGTTCGAGACCTATTGACGAAAAACCAGCACTTTACTGCGAAAGTAAGTCAACCTTGTCATTCCAGCCCCTAGAACACTCGAGTCTAGATCTTCACCTTTTATTTTAATACTAGTTGTTTTACCCGGCTTTGCCAATAAAGTTAATTTCGTTGCGCATTATTTGATTTTGCTATAAAGGTATTCATCGACGAGTTTGCCACTTGTCATGATTGGCCTATAGTAAAGTTGGCTAAATGTGAATCTGCTTCTTTATAAGCGTGATTTCTGACCACCCCGATAGGGAAACGGTCGTGATGATACTTTAGATTACTTTCCTAAGGTATTCATTTTTTTTTATTTTTTTATTTTTTTTTATTTAATTATCCGTAGGTACCTTGTTTCTGGAACACTTGGATTTGTCAAAGTTTACACTTTTGTCATATGCAATATAATTAATAAAAATAGCCGGATACGAGAAAGCAAGGAACAGTCTGCTACTATATAGTCGTACATTGATTATATAAACTAAGGTTGGATGCAGCTGTAAAGGGGCGTTGTACTTATCAAAAACATTGTCATATGTCAAATAATAATAATGATGTATAATAATTATTCAATAATTTTAATGTCAAATATAATTATAGCAGCTGTAAATGGGCGTTGTCACTTATGAACTAAAATTAAAACTAAGCCTAATTATTCTTTATGATATAGCATGTTATTCTTAAGAGATATACATATGCCATCGCGGACTTTTCTGTAGACCTATATAAGATACACAATTCCACCATACATTATTTTGTTATATCTCAAGTTAGGAAGGACGAATTTTAAGTTCACAGACGATTTACTAGTAAAACATTTTTCCTGGTGTTTCTTTGCAGATTGTACGATGACAGTACATCAGAACGTGTGCAAGGATTACATTGTCGAGTGCAATAAACCTAAGTCATCTAAGGTAAATATAAATACACACATGCAGATACATATACAGTAACACATACAGATACACATACTAATACAAATACATATATTTAATCAGATACAAATCCAGATACAGATACACATTCAGATACAAATACTGATACACTACATGTACAAATACATATACACATACAGATACACGTGCAGATACAGATATACATACGATACAGATACAGATTCACATTTAGAAACAAATACAGATACACATAAATGTACAAATACAGAGACATATACAAATACACATACAGGTACAAATACAGATACACTATCTGTGGTTCGTTGTGGTGCAGTTCTGTATATTATGTTTGTAAATCTGATATAGCTGAGTTTTCCTTGCAGCTTCCTTTCTCAGTCAGATTAAACATTAACATGTCACTGGAATCTGCTAAGCTGGTGGTCTTCTGCTAACAGCTTACTTATTGGACCACTTTACTGCTTAGTCTTCTACTAGCAGGAGTAGAATCATTCAAAATAATTAAATTAATGACGTTTCATAAATGCCTGTAATAGGTTTACGTGAATGAAGATATTTTGACTTTGACTTTTTGACTTTGTGATACATACCTGTATTTGTATCTGTACCTGTATTTGTATGGGTATCTGTATGTGTATCTGTTTGTGTCTCAAAAATACATCCTGTAGAATTGTACATTTTTAAAATTTAGCCCAAATCCCCATACTATGTAAATGATGTCATTTAATTTAATACATAATTATTTACAGTCATCAGTTGGAAAATCTTTAAGTGCGAGCGGCAAAGGAAGCAAGCGCAGTTCTGTATCCAGTCAATCACACAGTGCTAATAGGTATTTATGTTTCATTTATGCATAAAAATATATAATCGTTTCAAATAAAAATATTACTTTCATTATAATTTTTAATTATTCTGTAATTATGATTCAAAATTTGCAAAATTTGAGCAATTATTTAATGCTATTTATTAATTTGTACAATTGGACGCTGTTAAGCAAAAAATATGCAGACCACAATTTTTTTGAAATTTAATTATTAATTCCAATCCAGGTCCTGAGAATAATATCATAAACGTTCCAGATTAAAAATACAGTTTTTGTCATATTCTTAATGTATTAAATGTTGGACTAATAGCAGTTTCAACTTAAATGTGGTCAACTTTAAATTAACTAAATGTGGATTGGATCATTTTAGCGTAACTACGTCCAATGGGGTGTATCACTAACTTTTTATCACGATAGATGGCGCATGATAGATGGTACCTAATAGAACTGTCAGTTGCATAGAAAACTTGTATTTTTATTACGAAATTTATTATTTTCTGGATATAATACCGAAGTCAGCAGCTTTTAAGTGTAGAAATATAGATTTCCAAGCAAAATGAAAAATATGGTGATTTCAAAATTGCCGTTCTATTAATTAAACCTTTTTTCTTTTTAAAGACAGTGTTCGCTTTCCTAATTCGTCTTTTAAGGTGGCAGTAAGTTAAAATTCGTATTTCTGTTATAAAAATAAAAAAACTACAAAAAATAAAAAAATGATCAGTCATAGGTGTAAACAAGGTACCAGTGCATCTATAAAAAAGCTTTGCCTGATACACCCCATTGGTTTAATAATTAAAATCATATTAATTTCATATAACTACGAAATTTTCATTGTATATTTTTAAGTATATATATTTCTATTAATAACTTTTTAAATTGTTATATAGCCATATAGAAAGCATATTACGGGTTTTGTATATAATTTGCAGCTTCTATGATCGCTGGGACAGAATGTTATAGTTGCATACGCTAAAATGCCATTCCGACTAGTATAATTAAACAGTTCAAAAAATACTTTATTGTTCATTGTCTTGTCGGGGCTTCGTAAAGTCCTTATATCATCCTCCCCTCCCTGGTGTTCCTTTTTTTTTGGTTCTCTTCTCCCGATGGATGATGAATGAGATGATAGGGAAGGCAAAGGGTCTAGCCCATAAAGCCAAGTCTGACGTAATATATCTTTCTTTTTAATGAGTTAATGAGGTCATCATCAAATTCCAGATGCTGCAGAATTTGATGCTTTCTTTTTGTTCCTATTTACGTTCCTTCTCCAAACCGTTTATATCAAGAATTTAAATAACGTGCGCTCTGTCATCTTGCGTGTCACGTTATCTAAGTGACACCCGAGCCTAGCGCCAATGTGGCCAATGCGAAAACTAAGAAGAAAAAATTTGGTTGCAAAAAGTTGCGCGTGCGATTTATCAAAGACTATTTACAAAAGAATGAAATTATAAATTAGAGCATCAGACGCAGTGATCAGAAGTTATCCTGCATCCCGATCCTTTTTCATACCTTTCCGTTGCAAGTTAGGTGTTCTCTGTGGAGTCAACATCAGGCCTCTTGGTCCATCCTAATTTCTCCCAAACCAAAGAAAACACACCACCAATTGCGTATATAATATTGATGTTAATCAAAAGCCGGTGTCTCTGAGCTGCTCAGGAGTACCCAATATTTATTATTTAATAATCGTCCATAGGAACCTAAAGGCCAACAATTGGATTTGTCTTGGTTACAATTTTTACTTAAATCTAGGTTAATGAAAACTTTATTGCATCCTTAATAACCCGAATACACCCCTTTACCTGCGTGATCGTTTTCAATTCCTTCGTGACTCCCATACTCGTTCTCTTCGTTCTTCGCACAACAATCAACTTTCAATTCCTCTCCACTCTCCTAGCAGATATTCGGATTCTCTCACAGTTTCCGAAGCTCACCAATGGAACAGACTGCCATTGTTTATCAGACAGGCACCTACTTTATACATATTTAAACATCTTCTATCTTCTTACTTTCTTAAAAAGCAAAATGATATTTAATTTATATACACGACATGGATTATTATTATTAGTGTATGTATTTATATTTAGATTATTATTTATGTAAATATTTATGTATGTTTATAAATGTATATTTTGTGTAACTGGCATGTTAATTTATATATTTTCATTACTTTTTAATAAGACATGATATACCCAGTGAAAGGTATAGCAACCTTTGCATTTAGCTTAATATTTATTCTCTCCTAACTCCGCACCCCACAATTTCTTATGTCATTCTCCCAAAGGTTAGCTGTTAGAGAATACATACAAGGTATTAAGCTCGCCTATGTACTTCATTTTATTTTGTATATTTTAATGTGCAATAGAAATTTTTATTAATATTATTGCACTATTTACAAGAGGTAGGCTTAATGTCGCTAGCAACCAACCGTTATTTCGGACAATGAAACCATTTGTACTATGAAGTAAGTCTTGTTTCAAACGGTGTTATTTCTATATAAATAATCACAATGGCAAGCTTACAATATTAGTTCTCCTTGAAAGTAAAAATTGGCATTTGACATCATTGCACATACTTACAACGAGAATAACAAATAGGTGGTAGGCAGACTGATGGTGGTAATTTTCCCAGTCTGCCGGGGCAGGGAAAGTATGTATGCTGCATGTACCCTGACTCCAAGACTAGTTGAGCTGTGTCCTAGTAGTCAGTGCTCTCCCTAGGAACTACAAAAATAAATTTACAAAATTGGTAAGTTAAATAAATAAAAGTAAAAAAAGAGAAAAATAAATGTTACAGGTGAAAAAATAAAAACAGTAGGCATTCTTTACAAGCTAACCTTTGGGATCGAGTAAGGTGATAGGCTGGAAAAAAAATATAGAATTTTTAATGATAGAGTTAATAAGTTACTTAACTAATGATAATATACAACTACACATTATACCTACACAAATAATCATACATACAATTATACATACAAGTACATCGTATACATTATAACTTAAATAAATACACAGTTATTTAAATAATGTGTTGTTCTGTTTCTCCAGAAACGATGTGGTTATGAAACGTTTAAATACGCTGATAGACGGTGCACGTCACGTCGGACATTCCACTGGCGTATTTATAATTTATTCCTATTTTATAAAATTGTTAGGTGAACTGTTTAATTTATACTATTAGGATAGGCACTCAGCATTGGAGTTTATTTGCGTGCCGCTAGCTGCAGAAGAAAGTGCAATTTGTGTTTTTACTTTTTGTGTTTCATATTCATAGGTTTTATTAATAATAATTTGGCACTGGCAGGTGTTTGCTGTGTGATGTGGTACAAGATACACAAGTATAGAGTTTTATGAAATTTTTCGTCACGATTTTAAAATGTGTGTTTTTTTCTATTTTTTATTGTCTAAATATGGTAAAAGCATAGATAAATGTGGAGATTATAACATTACTTTTTTTTTTCAAATGAGGGTAGTCATTGATTTTGTAAATATTGTCTTCACGTTTATTTATGAACTTTAACTACGTAACACATAAGGGCCAATCACATAAGTGGAGTGATGCAAATGTATAAACAGCCAATAGGGTAACGTTATTAAAATATGTCGAAATAGAGGACTCTATTCCTATTGGTTGTTCATACACATACCCCCACTGATTGTAATTTATTTTGTTTTCACAATTTAAGCTTATGTCACTTCTTTTTTGTTTGCTTCTTATGTTCAGTTTTCAACTCTTCATGTGTTTTTTTTTTCCAAACTATCGCGAAAATAATTGGCCATGTTTTTTTTAAATATACGATAGTGGAGTAATTGAGGTCTAATTTAACTTGCAGATACTTTATTGCTTGTCATTCATATAATTACGTTTGGAAAATAGAGAAATTCAAAAAATCCGATTATAATACTGTCTTTTTTAAAAATGAATGATTAGATTAACACGCGTTTAAAATCTGGTTAAATATGAGAAACGTGATAAGTGAGGCAACTGTGTGCGACTTGTAAATTATCTGCAATACGCAATGGATAGCTGACTGTTTTTAATAGTACTCGTAGATCATCGATACTTTAACGGTCTTTATGGATAGGTCAAATTAAGTTTCCAAATTATTGCAAAGTATTTTTTATGGCTATTTTGCCTATTTATTCTCGTACATTGAGCATGAGCAAGTGACCTTAATTAGCCCACGTTCGTATGTGACGATTTTTATCGTTTCCACGCGGTGCAGTAAGAAGCAACACACGGGATGTTACTCACCGTGGCGTCGGGTCGCCACTAAACTCGGCGTGCAGTAAGTCTAACGAATGCTGACAACTCGCGCTATTTCTTTCTATCATTACATTACTGGATCCGGCGCCTTATTCATAGTTACGAAATTCATAATAAATACTAAATTCAATTTTTTCCCATTTTTTGTTGTGTAGCAGTGTGCCAAGAACATTCCCCTGAAGCAAAGCAATGCTGTGCAATAAAAACTTCTCAGTCGCACAAAGCGCAGATAGTTCTTAGCAATTGGTTCCATTGTCTCAAGACGAAACGGCACAAACACGTAGTAATTGCTAATAGACTTTTTGAGACTAGTGTTGCCCAAACTTGTGTGGTCTTAAAGAAGACCAGGAAGACTAATACCAAGACTAACCATGATATTATTTTTGCACAAAACTCTTGCAAGTTATTTTTTCTAATTTTGCAAAAAAAAAACCTTTTTTTTTTGTGATTTAGTTTTTTTGTTTTTAATTGTAACTGCGTCGTGTATGTCTCTTCTATAAAACTATTTTGATGTGGAATTAACGATTATTTCGCTCTTACAAAGTCATTCGTATTGATAAATAAAACCTAATCTAAATCGTTATACGAGTACATAAGGGTTTTTGTTACAACCTTTGGATACATGGTGGTCAATAATAATAATAAATTCTTTATTGTACAAAACAAAAAACAAGTGCATGTACATAGACGAGCTTAATGCCGTAAATGCATTTTCTACCACCTAACGTTTGTGACTGAGATATATAATAAGCGGGTGCAACAGAAGAAAAAGGATAATTTAAATTATTTATTACTATATAAAACACATAATAAGATCTCTAACTATACCAAATTTTAAGTAAGTCAGACCAGTAGTTCTTGAGATAGTTTGCGGACATACACTACAATCTTACAAGGCTACAATTAGAAATAATTATAAACTTTGAGTCAGAGTAAGATGCTCTTGAGCAAGTCAATACGAAGATTAATTGGTCTAGGTTTTGGCAACACTATTTGCGATGTTTGACCTTTTAAATCGAGTCCGCTGGCTGAGGTCCATGGCAGATGTGGCCTGGAGACGGGACCGAGGAAGCTGTCAACACAAGTTACGTCCCATACCGAGTAATTGTAAAAAAATAACATTAGTACCATACAAAAGCTTTTTTTTTACAAAAATAAAAATCCTGAATGAAAAAGCTAATTGTTTACAAAAAAAAAACTTCCCTTAACCAGTAGAGTAGAACCAAGACTGTCTTCTATTTTAAATATCAAAATTGTAGTGCAACTGTACTTAGTCGTATATCTTCTCTATGAATTAGGTGCCGTCGTCCATAAACACGGATCGTTCTGTCTCTTTCATTCTACCGTGCTGTTTGCGGCTCTGATCTCCTGGTATTCTTGGTTTATCATTCGGCGATTAAGTTATTTTATTTGAGTTATTAACTGACGCTTTGTCTATTGATAAATTTCAAGTCTGAAGCATACTAAATGTAAGAATAATAATAATAACAATAATATACTAGAATACATAATGTGACGCTGGCTCCTAAAAGCAGCGAGCCAGTATCTTATAAGAAAATAATGCAATGAAAAATATTCAATATTTAATTTTGTGGGTTTCCGAATTCTTTATTGGTATTTCAGTAAGGAACACTTTAATCTTGAAATGATTACTTTATGTCTCTATTGTAAATAATAATAATAAAAAATATAGCGCCTTCATTTCGTTGTCATCGTCTGTGTTCTAAATTCAAAGTCATTCTGTCATACAATAATGTCGTCTAAAGTTGTCAGTCAGAAAGAAGGTCAAATCCGTCCAAAGAGGTTGCAAAAAGCCGCAACAATTGGAAATAAAAATATAAAAACATATGTATGATTCAACAATTAGTTTCCGATAATTTTAAAATTAGAATTTTAGCGGTATTTATGACGTCATATTACAACGCGTTATATATATAAACATCGCATATTCCCTCGCCAACCCGTCTGGCCAGCTTGGTGAGTGTAGGCCAAGTTCTTCAGAAATTTCTAAAAGGCCCATCTCCAACAGTGGAGGTCTAGGACTCTTGTGTTCTAAGGGGCTGTGATGAAGGAATAAATTACAACGCATTTTACCTATTAATTCCTAATATAAATAAATAAATATTTCCAGACAGGTCACACAGCGCCATCTAGTTTCCGTGGTAAGCTACGAGGCTTGTGTTACGGAAACTAGATGGTTGATAAACTACATACTATACTTTTTTTTTGTAAATATATACATATTATACATAGAAACACCCAGACCGAGACAAATTATACAATGTACAACTTGCCCCCGGTGGGAATCGAACCCACGACCTCCCAAGTTCACGGCAACGTTTGTTACCACTAGACCACGGAGGCGGTCGTAATATGTATGACATTTAATGCATTAATGTAACAATACAGTTGCATCAACGGTTTAAGACCGTATAATTAGTCATATTGCTGAATATCTTGACTAGACAATTGCAATATATATGAAAAAAATAAATTACAACACTCGTTACTGAATGAGAGTAAGCATTGTGATATGACGTCACGCGGTAGAATATATAGAATTGTCGCCTTTAAGTTCGTTGATTTTGACTCAGAGGGTCGATTCCTGGGACACAATAATTTATTTGTGATATTTATCGAGTTTGGTACGCTAGAGACATCGACGAGCTTGCCACTTGTCATGATTGACCTATGGTAAAGTTACCAACTAACTTTTTATTGGATTTCAAAATTATTTGTAACAGTCCTTCGCGACTTTCTCATGTATATATGTCTTTTACGGATCTTCTACTTTAATCCCGTTTGATGATATACGATGCTGGCTGACAACGCGCATTTAGTTTGCTCCGATTTTTACATTATAAATAAAAATTAATGTTTCATAGATTCTTGCATCTATGTTATTTATTTATCCCACATATCTGTGGTGTCAAGGAAAAAGGAGATTAGTTGAAAATTTAAAAAATTAGATTTTTGCACCTATTGCTTCAAATCATTCATAAAGAGATGAGTCTATATACTGTATAGTTTATTTTACACCCCTACGTACATAAAGGGGCTAGTCGTAACATTAAAATGTATAAATAAGTAAAAAGAGTTCAATCGAGTTATTTCAGTATCGCGCTTTTACCGCCAATAATTCAGTTATGCATAGTGAGATGAGTCGACTCATACCTAAAGTATACGACTAATGAAATTGAACATTACGTAAATTACAATTTTCTAATTATAAAAAATAGTTGTTTTCTTAATTTGCCTCTAGTAAAAAGTTCAAGTTTTGTACTTATCCCCTTTTTTCTTGACACCACAGATATATTCCTAAACAGTCAAAAATCGTTTGTTATAAAGTCACCCAGGCTGTACTTTCTGTTAAGCTGATAACCGTTGATAGATCTAACGTCTATTTGAGTAAGGTTAAACGCTTTTGCATCCCTCTCTCGCACAATCCGACATTTTCAAAGATATTTTTTTTTATACTAGCACGACATGTGACCCTGCGCCCACCTGATGGTAAGTGGCGCGCAGGGTCCATGAATGTTAGCAACTGGAATCAGACCCTTATGTCCGACATCAGTCCCTAACACGGTTATAGAAAAGTGGAAACACAGAGGCTGGAAGAGCATTCCACATCTTTATTGTGCGACAGATGAAGGAGTCACCAAATTTATAGGTACGCGACACAGGCCTCCTTTTTTTTTATTGCGCTATAATACGCTCACCATCCACCATTCTACTTCTCTCCCTACCCAACCAAATACTGTATGATTCCGTTAATGCCGTCTTGGAAGCTCGTTCCATAAATGTATTGACGGCAGACCTGCTTAGGCCCAATTCTTTCAGTAAGTGATGCAAAGATTTTGCTGGAACTCCTCTTGCACCAATTTCCACTGCGTAAAGCTAAGTCTTGAACCCGTTCCTGATCATGTCTAAAATGTTCGAAAATTTATTTTCTAGAATGTTGATAGACTCTAATAAATATCAAAGAACATTCAGACTTAAAAAAAATATAAATTCAATATAAATAATAAATTGGGCGAGCGAGGGGTATGCTAAACCCTCTTTAATATTAAACTGCACAGTCGTCATTGTCTTGTTTCAAAATTAAACAAAAAAGTGCATTGCTAATAATCAAGTCCATTCCATAAATTAGCGGCTTACAGAAAGTTCAGCAAATGTTACATTTTAAACTTCTTCGCGCATACTCATAATAGTTTTTATAATTTTAACGGGTCTTTACGCGATTTACCTTAGAGACATATTTCTCCCGACGTTTCAGCCAAGTTGCATTGGCCGTGGTCAATGGTCTGAAGCTATGCGGTGTAGTCTCGTACATACTAGGCGGTAGATGTAAACCTACCCACTTATAACGTCTAACGTCGGGAGAAATATGTCCCTAAGGTAAATCGCGTAAAGACCCGTTAAAATTATAAAAACTGTTACATTATATTTTTGTAGAACGTATTTTTATTTAATTTCTAAGCAGGAGTCGAGCCGATCTATTCTGTTATTTCGATGGATTTGTTGTCAAAATTATGAGAATATTTACAAGTCACTGTATTGTACGGTTGTTAATTTTTGTAGGCAATTCTTTGTTTAAAACAAGCCTTAAAGTTGATATTATAAAGCTCCAAAGAGGCTCACAAATATAATTTTCAATCGGATTTTTTTGTTGTATTTAAAACATGACAAAACTTATATATTTATTTAAGGACAACCAGTGGTCGGTTACATTATTACTTACTTAAAAACTAGGACATAGATTCGACGACAAATGTACCACCTTTAAGTGCCACAACATGCACAAAATACAAGTGGTAGGTAATAATGGATAATTAAAATAAAATAAAATTTATGGTAGAGCTTGCTCAGGGATGAATGATAGACGATAAAGTTCAATACCAAACTATTTTAATGTGTTTCACAACTTCACAATTACAACAAATATACAAAAATAAAATTAAACGTTAAGATTGGCGCGCGCGCGTGCTGTCGTCGGCGATGTCGCCGTGGTGTGTCTCGAATAGGCTACTCTTGGCGTCTCACATCGCCTACGGCGGTGAGAGCGAGAGCAACAACACGCATGCGCGGTAAATCTATAAGTCGACGATGTACCGCGCCGGAAGTCGACCACGCGCAACTCTTGGCGGCAATATACGGTTTACTACAAATTAAATTAAATTCTAAGTTTAAACATACAAAAAGCTTAATAAAAAATATGAAACACGTCTAAAAAACATTATATTAACAAAAATCTCGCAAGTGCTATAGAATAATGGTTATCGTAATATTCATCTACAATAAGTGTTTCTTTACGAATAATAATGAAAGCGTGCTGTGTAACTCAATTTATTTTGTATTTTAAATATAACAAAAAAAAAACCTCCGTGGTCTAGTGGTTAAGTCCGTGGATTAAGACTCAGAGGTACCGGGTTCGATTCCTGGTCGGGACACAAAAATATATATTAATGTAAATAAATACATTTAAATTATATTAAATTTATTTGCTATTTCTCGAGTTTGGTACGCTGGAGACATCGACGAGCTTGCCACTTGATTGACCTATAGTAAAGTTGGCTAAATGTGAATCCGCTTATTTATAAGCGTGGTTTCTGACCACCCCGAAAGGGAAACGGTCGTAATGATACTTTACAAAAAAAAACTTAAATTTCGCATGTTTTATTTATTTATTTATCTGGAACTCCAACAGCATAACCAAAAAAACAATATTATCAAATTTTACACAATAAATAAGGCCATGAATGGGTTCACAAATTATACACAAAAATATAAATCCACTGTGAAGACAGATTAAGAAATCAACAAAAACAAATAGTGCATAAAATTAAGGATATTTACAAAATACAACAAAAACGCAAAGAAAACAATAATATACAACAAGACGGAAGAAAATATGTATTCATTCCTACCCATCAGCCACAGACACCAAAGCGTAAACTGTAACATAAACAATGATAATAAATTTAAAAATACCAATAAGTAAATTGGTTGAAGGACTGTAAATAAAGTGTGTGTGTATGAGCGCGTGAGAGTGTATGCGTGTATGAGTGTATGCGTGTATGTGTGTATGCGTGTGGGTGTGTACCTATATGTGATCAATGTGTATAGGGATTAAGTTTTTGCACTACTATTATTTTATGTGTTGGAGCTTATTATTTTATAGATTAACGGTTGTTGAATAAAATATCTTTTAGATTATTATTTTTATTATAATAAATCAAGTAATTGTCCTAACAAAGTCACAAACAAACTATACGAGTATCTTATTCATTTTATATATTACTGGGCGTTATTTATTTGTTATATTCAGATTTGTCATGTTTTTAAATAAAACAATATGGCGGCGATTTTTGACCGTTACAAACACGAGAGTTGCCTACACGCAGTGACATTTCCTCTACTCATCACACATCACAAACACTCAGTAAATTCTTCTAGTTTTCGAATATTTCTGGATCATTCACGAGCGTTACTTGTGTATCTTTCTATCTGAGGTAGTTAAACAATGTTGGTCGATGTCGTTTTATTTAGGTTTTTAAGAATTTCAGTATTCGTGTCTTTGTGTATGTTTTTGAAACAAGTTATGTGCTGTTTTTTGCTCCTCGTTCACTCTAGATATATACTTTACATTATATATATTTATTTCTTTGTTGTAAATTTATATTATAAGTATTTTAAATTAGGTATATACATAAATTCTCACCTATAATTCTAAAGCCATTGATTAGAAAAAAAAAACATTTTATTATTATATAATTAAAAACTACTTAAAAAGTAAAAAATGTCCTCTAGAGACGACCCTTCAGGTGTCCCAAGTCCCAAGGAGACGTTGGCAGAAATAATTGCCAGCTGTCCTGTCTCCAGGACTCTCCAAACTTTTCAGTTAGCCTTAAACAGTTTAATTTATATTTCTAATATGCAAATGTTTATTTAATATACTTATTGCAATAAAAATGTACATATGCAGGCTTAATGACTAAGAATTTTCTGACAACCAACCTTGTCGGTTAACTAATCCTGCTGTGAGGACCAGTGTCGTAAATTGATTTTTTTATTTTTTTATGAATGGATATGAATAAAATATGTTCCGTATTTTTTTTTTAAATAATGTCTAAAGTGGACGGAGCTTTTTCAGGTTATGTTTACTCAATAATATTTTTTTGCAAGTGTATTGTTTAACTTGATATTTTATTAAAATTCTAGATTTGTGCATGGAATCTGATTATGTATTGACTTTGATTCTAATGTATTTGTGATTTGATTATGTAATATTTATTTTCGCTTACATTATGTTACTTTTGGTAGAATCTTATTTTAGGTATCTATTGTATTTTATGTGAATCCTTTTACAGCATTAATACATTTGAAATTACCCTCAATTTTAAATCAATTTTAAAAGTAGCCCATAACTAACAATAATTAACAAAAGTCTCCAATTATTATATTTCAAATTTTTTTAATAATTATATTGGTAAATAATAATTGATAATTACTCAGTTACATTTTAAATTAATATTAAAGTGGTATAACTAACATTAATTCTCCTCAATTGATAAATTTCCCATTTGTTTATTGATGATATTAGAAATTAATAAATGAATAATTCCAGCACAAGCCACCTTTGTAACGACGACAGAGATGGTTCGGACCATAAACACGATCAAAGCAAGTAAGTAACTTATGTTGTTAACTTCGTCAATTTTTATTATATATATGTCGTATATTAATTAGCATTTAAGTAGCTTTAGGTTTCGAAGTTTGCGGCTGTGTTCGGATTAGCGTGGCCCTTCCGTCTCTACAGGTTTGTCTGTGTGGACGGAGAAGGCGCGCGGTGTCATGAGTTGTAAGCAATCGGAATCTTACAATAGGGCTGGCATGGACATTATTATGTCCAAAGCCCTAATAAAAATAACAAAAAAAAAACTTCGTCAATTTATATAAACAGTCGTTGGTTGAAAGATTAATTCTCATTAAGTGGAGAAAGTTTATCTTAATAACAAAATAAAAGATTATAAATATCACTTTAGCCTTTATTAAATCATCACATCACATCTTATTAGAGTCCTAGACATCCACTGTTAGAAGTTTTTTTTTTTAAACTTTTATTGCACTATGTACAAAGGCGGACTTAATGCCGCTAGGCATTCTCTGACAGCCAAACCTTTAGGACATTTAGACAGGATATATATATAAAATTACTAAAGAATTTGGCCTTCATTCGCCACGTTGCAGCCCGCTGGCGGGTTAGCGAGGATCTGATGACAATTTATTAACTATTTTACAAGTTGGTATTAGTGGAACCAGGACCGATGGCTTAACTTGCTCTTCGAGGCACGTGAACGGTGGTGTTGTAGTTTTTTTTTTTGGATTTTTAGTAAAGCTTTGGCCAGAGTGGCGAGTGTAGGCCAAATTCTCCAGTACTATAATTTTGAAGGCATATCTCCAATGTCTAGGACTCTGTGATGTGAAATAAATACCTTATTTTTATCTTTTAGCGCTTCAGACGAGGCTTCGGCCTGGGATTGTGCTGAAGCCGTTTTGACAGCAGACCAGTTGGGAGACGAAGCTTTGGCTCTTGGCTTGGGAATATCTGAACCCGACACGTGGGCAGCTAAAGCACCGAAAGGATTGGCTAAGTAAGTAGCTTTCTATTAATTTGAGATTGATGATATTCGTTAGCTGATTGGTTAGTTCGAATGCTGAAGCTTTCAAAAATTCAAAAATGTGTTATTGCACTAAAAAAAAATACATAGGTCGGCTTAATGACTAATTATTTTCTAACAACCAAGTTTTGGGAGTGTGGAGAGGTAATAATGGTGTAATGTATTTTATAGACTTACATACTGACACAATAATAAAATTTATTCGAGGTTAATTACGCGCAAATTGCCAACCTTGGTATCGGTTACGAATTTGCGCCATTTGGGGTCGAGACGATAGGCCCATGGGGACCGTCAGCGAGGCGCTTGGTCGAGGAGTTGTCAAAGCGGCTGACAAAAAGGTCTGGAGACAGGAAGGCTGGCAATTATTTCTGCCAACGTATTAGCCTCGCTATACAGAAGGGAAATGTTGCCAGTCTCCTTGGGACTATCTCGGATGGGACGTCTCTAGAGGACATTTTTTATTTATAGTTTAGTTTATTTTTAATTTTATTCTTTAGGTAGCTTTTAATTTATATTTCATGTACTTGTAAATTACATACTAGTATTACATATACCGTCGTGTTAAAACAAAAACCAACTAAGTTAGCCATTTTTGCACAAAAATATTATGCACATTTAATTACTTTATAGTTTGCGTTTTCGGCTAAAACCGTTAAAGACCCGCTATCTTCGAAATTTAGCGTAACTGTGCTTAGCCGATTTTATCACTGGAAAAAGCAGAAGTTTTTAAAAAGACTGGTGTAAAAAAGTGAATTTACTATAATGAAATGATAAATGAAAAAAAATCATAATTTCACATTATACAATGTGTTGTTTAAAAAATATGATGAGGCTGTAGACGATGACGTCCCGACCTCCGCTATAGGCGAGCCAGTGTCACGGAGGCCGGGTTGTGGGTGCTCTTAATTGGGGTCAATATATATATCAATAAATAATACCTATAGTATTAGTTATAAATAGTATAGTAAAGAAAAGTTGGTTTTCGCTCTAACTCGGCGATATATAGGTATATTAATAATTAAGTTAAAATAAATACACACATGGTTAAAGTAACAGAAGATTTATAAAAACAATGATAATAAACCTTCAATTAAGGATTTTAAGTCAGGAATCTCAATTCAATTCGTTTATTTTCAGTAATTAGGCATAAGACAAAAAACACGTATTTTGCACTTTTACATGTCAAATTTACAATGAGTATACTTTAATATTAGGCTACATAATTTCACAGCATTCTACCAGAATCTACACAACCTTACTTAAATGTAGAGCAATGCGTTACAATACAAACATAAAATAACATTTTTAAAAAAACCTACGTGATTTATACACACAATAATAATTCCACACAAACTTATAATTATAGCTGCTGTAAATAGGCATTGTCATCTTATCAAATAATATACAACTATAAAAAATATAAATGTCACTTAAGATTTTGTCATTCAAATCTGATAATAACAGATATACGATTGGGTATTTTCTTCTGTATATTAGTTATTTTATAACGTTATCTCCATGCCTCTAACAGCACGTTACGATTTCCCGGTTTAACTAATACCAAGTTGTGGAAACTTAATTGACAAAAGAAGTGGAGGAATTTGACTAAACACATCTAGGGGCTGTAATGATGATTTTGATAATATATTTTCAGACAACTGGGTGATCGCGAGACGAAGCGTCAAGAACATATCTATGAGCTAATATTAACAGAAAAACATCACTGTCTCACTATTAGGCTTATGCAGAAGGTAAATACTAAATATTGCGTTAGATATGAAATTTCAAAACATCGGTCGGTTGCAGAAATTGTCTATGAGGCACGTTATTGGCTGAAATCCCTAAAGTAACAAGCTAACTACCACTTACGTGGAGTATATTAAAATATTGATTATGTATTATTTTAATCAGCCTTTCTGCAACCGGCAATAGACCAAGAATAGAGGAAATAGGTTGAACATAATTGGCTAATTTGACATAAACTAAAACGCTACTAGAATAGCAGTGTATACAGCCTAAAACAAAAGAGTTAACAATAATCATTAGGGTAATCTATGTTTTATAGACAATAACGAAATCCTACAAATTTCAGATGTTTGCTGAAGGTATGATGAGGGTAGGCGGTGTATCGTCAGCTCAAATAGGTCGCATGTTTCCCTGTCTACATGAACTGTGGTGTTTACACTCCAATCTACTTGCTAGACTTAGGGAGAGACAAAAAGTTAACCCTGCAGTCAGAAGTATAGCTGATATACTAGCCGACACATTCGCTGCCAGGGACAGAGATAAACTCAAAGCTGCTTATGGTAAATACAACTTAAAGTATCATCATCACGACCGTTTCCCTTCATTTCGTATCATCCGTTTATAGATTCCAGAAATATAATTAGTTTGTACTGTTATAATAAAAAAAAATATATATTTATTTACGTTTGCGGTCCTAGAACACAGTCCTAGAGCAGCATTCTTTTACCGGTATTCTTAAGTCATTATTACTATTAATTCAACACCTGAATGATAGATCAGTCCGATTGTTTAAAATTAGAAAATATGTGGTCCTAAAACGCTACCCTGTGGTATTCCCTAAAACATTACATTTATCTTATATGTTAATGTAACCTATCTAAATATCTCCGAGGATAAAATTTGAAACTCATAAGTTTAGTACAGCACTTCATAGTTTCCTTTTTATTACTATTTAATGTATTCAAAAACGTTAAAATGTGCCCAAATTCAAAAGTCTTAGTTAAGTCAATGAATACAACTATATTTTTTTAAACTTATAGAATATGTAGTTTATGTCCATCACTCAGCGCTTGTGCATGTTATTAGCCATATAAACAAGGTAGCCTAACACTTTACAATTATATATTTGTTTTTTCCGAAGCAATTCAAATTTAATTCGGACAACCTTTATGAAGTTTTAGCAATTTAATTTATGTGAATACGCCACAATGTATAGAAAATAATGATTGTTATTTAATATTGCAGGTGAATTCTGCAGTCGACATCGTGACGCAGTGGAGGTGTTTAAAGATTGTTGTACACGTGAACCACGGATGGCTCGATTCATACGGAAATGTCAACAAAACCCATTGCTTAGGAAAAAGGTAATAAATAAAAAAGGGATCAAGGTCACATGTCGTGCTAGTATAAAGATATATATATACATATATGGCTAAATTATTATATGTTTTTACAGGGTGTACCAGAATGCGTACTATTCGTGGCTCAACGTCTAACCAAATACCCGTTACTATTGGAACCGCTGCTGAAGACCGCAGGAGATGATGTGCATGAAAGAGAAATGTTACAACGAGCCCTTTGTGGAGTTAAAGTTAGTATAATGCATTAGTAATAATAAAAAATTTAACGTCTTTTAATACATCATATTGAGAAATAGAGTCTGGCTAATGAAAGTAAATAATCGAATTATTTGGAAACTTTCAAATGGCAACACTAATTTGACAGTAATAATAATAATATTTATTTCAGTGTTCGACAAACTTATATATAAACCTAATGAACAATATGACTCTAGTACACTGCAGGAGTTTAAATTATATTGTGAATTAATAGTGAGCCCACACTAGGTAATGAGCCTGGCTCGTGGTACCTTGTTTTTGATCACATGTAGCCCTATTCTGTTACTTAAGCGCAAACGTTATTTAATGGAATCCATTAACTATATATATATCACGCTATTGAGGTTGATATTTGCACGGCCGCCGTCAAGGTCGAGCGCTTATAGAGTTGAGAATTGAGTAATATTTTGTAATTATGACGCAATCTCTAATAAAATCAATTTTACTTACATTTACTTAAACAAGATTAATATCTAAGCTTATTATAATATAAATAAAATTAAGAAAAACAACAAATATAAAATAGTTATTATTTTAGAATTTGAGGGCAAATATCAATTTATGTTTTTCTGTGCATACATAATGAAATATGTTATTGTTTTCATATCTTGTAACTTTTTTACTGAATAAAGATATTATTATTATTATATTATTATTATTTATATTACAAAATTTCCTCATGAATTGCTATGTTTTATTATAGTCCCAAGTAGGAAGCAGCTGTAACAACTTTAAAGGTCATATACCTATTAACAAGTTTAGTGTGATTTATTATTTTATTTATTTTTTATTTTATATTATTAGGTAAACCATACAGCACTTAACATTATAATTGGCAGAATGGTAACAATTTGCCTTTAGAGGTTCACACAAATAGCATGCATCTGGTTTTTGTACGAATATGTAGCGAAAATAAAGAGAAACGCACTGCCGACAGACAACCCAAACCCATAAATACATACACTCTAACCCATATAAGCTCGGGCCATCCGCCAGCAACACGCCCCTCCCCACCACACCACAGAACTATATGTATACATATTTATATCCTAGATTTAGTTGACAATAGATAGTAGAATACATTAGACATATCTGAAATATTTATCTATTTATATCCCACTATTTGCCCAATCACAAGTTATCATTGCTCAATTTATCAATATTAATATTTATCTAAAAGTGACACGGCAAGGTAACGCTTGCCGAGATTGATGCTGGAATTAAAAAGATCAAGTTCATTGCATTCCTGGTTAAATAGCTTACTCGATCTAATAAAATATGAATTTTGCCTGTAGTTGGAATGGGTGCTTGGAATGTGTAAAGGGTATATGTAACGGGTATTAGTTTTCGGGACGCGGAGAGTGATATGCGGTAGGAGTTCTATGCAATCTACATCGCCTCTCGCCAGTCTCATCAAGTACGACATGTCAGCAATATCCCTTCTGGTTGAAAGCGGAAGTAAATGATGCTTGATACACCTTTCTTTGTAACTTTGTTTAGGAGAGTGCTCTCTGTATTTTATGCGTCTAAGGAACTTTCTCTGAATTGATTCTAATCTATCAATGTACAATTTGTACTTTGGGTTCCAAACTTGTGAAGCATACTCTAGGTGACTTCTGACAAGACTGCAGTAAAGGATTTTAAAAGTTTTGATATTACGGAAATTCACGCCAACGCGAAAGAGAAAACCCAATGACTTATACGCTTTTGACACTATATTGTTCACATGCATATCGTATAGTAGCTTAGAGTCTAGTAATACACCCAAGTCTAGGATATGATTTACTCTGTTGATGGGGCTATGATTAAGATAGTACTGATAATAGGTGGGGTTGGGTTTTCTAGTAAAAGTAATAGTGGAGCATTTGGAAACATTTAGGTCTAATTGATTGACAAGACAGTAATGTTGGAACCTTTTAAGATCCTCTTGTAGCAGAGAAGCCTCGAGTGCTGAGTTGATTTTCTTAACGATTTTCATGTCGTCTGCATACAAATAAATTTGGGAGTTGTGGAAGCAGTCATTTATGTCATTAACAAATAGAATAAAGAGTAATGGACCCAATAAAGACCCCTGGGGAACACCAGAAGGAATATGCATCCACTTAGACATATAGCCACTCAAGACAACAGCCTGACATCTATTGTCAATATATGAGCCAAACCACCTCAGCAAGTTTCCGTGTATACCCGCAGCCACTAACTTCCCAAGGAGAATATTGTGGTCTATTCTGTCAAATGCCTTGCTATAATCAGTATACACTACATCCACCTGTCCACCACGCTCCATTCCAGAAGAGACAACCTCTGTAAACATTATTAAATTCGACGTCGTGGATCTTCCCTTTAAGAATCCATGCTGTGAAGGGCTAAATATACATTTTAGGGCACAGTACACCTGATCATAGACAAGACGCTCAAGAATCTTTGAGAAGATACAGAGTTTTGAGATTGGCCTGTAATTGGTTACTTCACATTTCTTACCTTTTTTGTGTATAGGGGAAATAAAATTTTGATAGTATAGTATCATCACGACCGTATCCTTTTCGGAGTGGTCAGAAACCACGCTTATGAAGAACCCGGTCGCACTTAACCGCTAGACCACGGAGGCAGTTCAGTAAGCTTTATTTTTTTTAGTTAACAAGATTATTATATGCATTTAACTTTTTGTTATACTAAGTACTAGTTCATACTAATAATAATAAAAAAATGACATCTATATAACACCTGTTTTTAGGAAATTCTGGTAGATGTTGACAACCAAGTAGCGGCTAAAGAAAGAGAAGATAGGAAACTGGAGATATACCACCGAATAGATGCTAAATCGTTCGCCTACTTTCGAGGCAGAAAGTTTAAGAAATCAGATATTTTACAAGGAAATAGAAGTCTCAAGTAAGTCACAAACTGGTCATCAATGTTTATTATACTTCTTCTTCTTCTTACGGTGCCATCTCCTATCGGAGGTCGGCTATCATTAAGGCGATTCTGATTTTGTTGGCCGCTGTCCGGAACAAGGATCTGGTGCTCATCCCGAACCACTCCCTGAGGTTCTTGAGCCAGGAAGTGCGTCTTCTCCCCGGTCTTCTGGAGCCTTGTATCTTGCCTTGCATGACGAGCTGCAGCAAGCTATACTTTTTATTGCGCATGATGTGTCCCAAATACTCCAACTTCCTTCGCTTTGCTCCGTCTTGCGCTCGGCCCACCAACGGGAGACCGCTTCCTAGAGAAGTGCTCTTGGAGGAGAGCTGAAGTAGTCGAACCTAGACCCCCCTGGGTTCGTGAGCCACACGGGCGCTTTTATACCAGTAACAGCGCCCAGCACCAAACGTGCATGAATTACCAGCGCGTGGTTACCCGCTGAGATCCTGCCGGGGAAAACGGGGGAATGTCCCCATCCCCAACCCAGGCCCATTAGCCATCCGGGCCTGGACGACCCCACTGTTGTTTGTTCCTTCGCTTTATTTTCATTTTATTATACTGCGTGGGATTTATTAAATAGCAAATATTTTTATATTATAATCTACAATAAAAAATAAAGAACTCGTATTTTTTATTGTAATTATACAGTAATAAAATCTTAAGTTACGGTGAAAAAAATGTTTTCCCAAAAATATCGCCACTCATACCGAGCCTAATCAAGTAGGTAGCGAGAGGTCGACGATCGCGCGAACGTTGACTTACGTAATTCTTTCTCTCTTTATTTTGCCTCCCGCCTGTAGCCAAGATCAATTAATAATAACACTCCCTAGCCTATTTGTTTTATGACGATAGATATGGCAATTTTCAGACGCGTCATTATTCACCATGCAGTAGTGTTTTGTTTATTGGATAATGATTTTTATCTATAAAAAAGTGACCTTTATATTTCAAATAGAAGTTCTACTAATGACACCTGAAACATTGAAAATATTTAAATATGAAGTTTTTTAATACATTTTAGTTTTAAGTAAAGTATCATCACGACCGTATCCCATTCGAGGTGGTCAGATACCATTCAAATTAGCCAACTTTACTATAGGCCGATCATGACACATTTGTCATGATATGTCTCCATCGTACCAAACTCGAGAAATATCACAAATGAATTAAATATTAATTAAATGTATTTATTCACATTAATAAATATTTTTGTGTCCCGACCAGGAATCGAACCCGGTACCTCTGAGTCTAAATTCACGGACTTAATCGCTAGACCACGGAGGCAGCAAAAATAATTAAAAATAATAATAATCTATAGAATAATAAATTTATTAATTTATACAAAACGTTACATACAAATAAATAAAATCTAAAATTACCTTAAAAAAAATACATAGAAAATAAAATAAAAAATAGCTCCTCCAAATCGCTGCCTTGTGGCATGGTATCCAATACACTAGCAGCATTTCCCCTTTGAATTAAGATACCTAATTTTTGGGAGAAAAAACTGCCAGCCGTATTGTCACCAGAGATGTCAATGAGCCTAATAAGCTAAAATTAAAATCTAGGTATAAAAGCATAAAAATATAACTAAAACAAATTGTTGTGTTCTTTAAATCAACGAATGATTCTTAAAAATTGTTCTGTATCTTGACGTTACTACACATACCAAAAAGCTTGTTGTAGAGAATCCCTTAGCAAATATTTCAATTGTTTCTTTTTCCAGATTTGAAGGGCTGGCAACACTAATGCAAGGCCGCAACAAGATGCAAACGTTACTGGTGATAGTACTATCGGATGTACTCTTCTTTCTACACGACAACAATAATAAATACACCTTTTTTACACCCGATAATAAGGTAAGTCTAATAAATCAATGGTTTTGATTTAAATAATTTGCTATTTAAGTTATAGGATTTACAACACCACTGTTCCCGTGCCTCGGATAGCACGTTATTCCGTCGGTCCTGGTTCAGCTAATACCAACTTTTGAAATATTTAAATTGACATAAAACCCTCGCCAACCCGTCTGGCCAGCTTGGCGAGTGTAGGCCAAATACTCCAGAAATTTCAGGAACCACCCATCTTCAGTAATAATGAATGCTAATATACGAATACTGCTATTACTCGTGTATATAGTATAATTTTGCTCCTGCCTCTCATTCATTTATTTTGTTTTAGGTAAATAATCATTAACCTATTGGTTTTCACTTATTTATTATTATTGTTATTTTTCTTTTACTTTTGCTAGTCACAGTTCAATTGCACTATTAATTTAAATCTAATTACTATATTTTATTCTTATTTCTGTTTTAATTGTATTGTCTAAATAATATAAAATCTCTTTGGCTTGTGTTCCACTATTGCTACTTTGTTTATATGTTTAATATAATAAGCTGTGATTTTTTTAAAATAAATAAATATAATAAAAGATCTAGGGTCTGTAATGATGTTCTGGAAGGCCTATGTAGCCTGATATAGCCCTCAATCCCTTAGTAATCCTTATTTTATTTATTTACGTTGTATTACCATTTATTTATTTAAAACTTTATTGCACTATGTACAAGGGGCGGGCTTAATGCCGCTAGACATTCTCTGACAGCCAACCTTTGGGACAATGATAACTATAATTTAGATCGACGAGTAGGTTACTACATATTATATACATTTGTTAAGTTTCTAAGGTAACTTGGCCTAATTTTTAACGCTAAACTGTCATGGCTCCCATATGTCGAGCCTAAAACAGAGCATTACCAAAACAGCGTCGAAAAAACTTGCGATACTAAACAAGTTGAAGCTGTTTTTCCCGCCTGCTCTAAGACTTATGCTGTATAAAGCACAGATAAGGTCATGCGTGGAATACTGTTCTCACCTCTGGGATGGCTCCGCTAAGTATCTTACAGATGCTCTCAATGTCCTACAGAGGCGGGCAATTCGAATAGTGGACGACACCACAGTCTCTAAAACTCTCGAATCGCTGCAGCTTCGCTGTGACGTTGCCTTTCTGAGCGTGTTCTACAAGCTATACCACGGCGAGTGTTCTGAGGAGCTCCATAACCTTATCCCTTCTTCTCTATTCCGCAACCATACCACACGCACAGGCCAAAATATGCATCCACCTACCATACCCACTGTCCCTCGCGTACTCATAAATTTGGAGACTCTTACATCTGTCGCACGCTGAAGATGTGGAATGCTCTCCCAGCCAGTGTGTTTCCCCACTCTTATAACCTGGAGTCCTTTAAGCGAAGTGTGAAAAAGCATCTTGTTAGGCCGGCATAGTGGTAGAGACTGATGATGCGTCAGTTGCTCCCATTCTTGGACCTCGCGTACTGCTTACCATCAGGTGGGCGCGATGTCAAATGTCGTGTCCAGTATTTAAAAAAAGGCCTAGTGTGGGACCACCAACATTACCTGTACGCTAATTTCTTTCTTTGGTTCAATAAACTTTTTATTATTTTTCTATCTTCTACATGGAGGTCTAGGACTCTGTGTTCTAAAGACTGATGATGATGATTATTTGCAGACAGGAGTAGTATCTCTAGTAAAGCTACTAGTGAGAGAGAACGCAGGTGCAGCTGGAAGAGGGTTATACCTGATAGACAGCGGACCTGCCTCGCCCGAGATGTTCGAGCTCCGGGTGCACCGGCCTAAGGAAATCAAGGCTTGGATCGACCCCATCAGGTAATACAAGACAAAAAAAATCCAATTGAGTTAGATTTTTCATAATATTTGTTGCGGCTTAGCACACATCCCTAGTCCCTGAGTCGACTGTACCACGATATCTATCCAAACAACCAATCGCATCTCTCAGCATTATTTCTCATAGTATGCTCATTTCGTATTATATAAATAATCCTATTTAATTGTTATAATTGTAATTATTTAATATAAAAAAAAACATCTGGTACGATTCCTGGTCGGGACACTAAAATATTTATTAATGTAAATAAATACATTTAATTTATTTATGATATTTCTCGAGTTTTGTACGCTGGAGACCGAAAAGGAGTTTAAAAAAAAACATCACGTGTGTAGCTTCCTGGGTGGTCAGAAACCACGCTTATAAAGAAGCGGATTCACATTTAGCCAACTTTACTATAGGCACATCATGATAAGTGTCAAGCTCGTCGATGTGTAGTGTAATTAATAAAAAAAAATCGTGTCCCGACCAGAAATTAAACTATTTAATCCCTAAACCATCTGTGGTTTTTGTGGAATTTTATTATTATTATTATTATTCAATATTATATAAAATTCTTTATTGCACACAAAATATACAATATAAAGTGTTGTACATAGGCGAGCATAATACCATGAAGGTATTCTCTACCAGCTACCCTTTGGGAGAGGAGAGAATAATATTATGGATGCAGAGTGTGAAAATGGAAATAATATGGTAAAAACCATAATTAAAATATGTAAATAAATACAATATATACATTTATAATAATATAATACCTAACAGAAAAATAATAATTCATAATTAAGATAAATACATAAATAATTATATTTATATATATAAAGCTGGTAGCTACCACTCACTGACAGAAATACAGGGCCAAAACTGTAATAGGTGGGGGTTGGGTGATGATCGGATCGTATAGGTATGGTGCTCAAACCTATGGGAAAAATCTGAAAACCAAGACTTTCCATCAGGGAAAAAAGTCGGTGACGGTTCCGGCGAAACGGTTATAGTTAGGGGGGGGGTGTTCGAACAAACTTTGTAGAGGACCCTCGGAGACGAGGTGACGTCATGTTTTTTTTTTTTAAATCCATAATTCTTTTGTTTTTTTGTATGGAAATTTTTGAAAAACTGTGGGGGTCAAACGAAAAGAGCACAACTTGCCAAATTGCAAATTTTGTATAGACTTTGTCTTGGTTAATACGACAAAGGTCATCGAGGGGGGCTGAAGCGTCATTTTGATGTAACGTCGAGGGGTTCCCGGAGAACCGTAAGAGGTAGTCGGGGGGTGCTCGAGCAAATGTCATAAAGGACCCTGGGAGAGGGGGTGACGTCACATTTTTTTTTTTAAATTCTGCGATTTTTTTTTTTTTTCATACAAAAGTCGAAACACGTACTTTGGAGGCTCGTAGAAGCGAAACCTGCCAAGTGACAACTGCAAATTTGGCATGGGTGCATACACTTGGGGCTGATGAACAGCAAAAGTGTCATCAAAGAAATTTTAAAAGTGAACCTGATGTGACGCTGACGGGTTCCCAGGAAACCATAAGAGATGGCGAAAAACGCTAGAACCCAATTTTGGAGAGGGCTTCTGGAGACGAGGTGTGGTGACTTTTTTTTTTTTAAATTCCCATTTTTTTTTTTTTTTGCATTCGCGGCCGACTTTGAGCCCTCACAGAGCATACTTCGAGCATACCCAGAATGCCCATTTTTGGCTGGTTGTAGTCACGTGGGTCACCCCATATCACAAAATGTCTTCAATGATTTTTGGGTAGTCATCATGATGTAACGATGAGGGGTTCCCAGGTCACCAGAAGAGGTGCATAGGGTGAACTTTACCCACGTATAGGAAACCCTTGGAGACGAGTAAAAGTTTTTTTTTTTTTTTTAATTTCCGATTTTTTAATTTTTTTTTCATACATTTTTTTAAAAAAACTGTAGCAGCCAAACGAAAAGATTGCTATTTTCAAAATTACGATATTTGTAAAGCTTTCATCATTTTTTATCCTAGGAAGGTCACTAAGGGGTAATGAATCATCATTCTGATGAATCGCTGACGGGTTCCGAGTTAACCGTAAGAGATAGGTGGTGGGTGCCGGAACTAATGTTGTAGAGGACCCTTGGAGACGAGGTGATGTAAACTTTTTTTTTTAAATTTCCAAGGTTTTTTTTTTTTCATACAAAAATTCGGCCATGGAGCTACAGGAGCTAACCGAGCGCAGCGAGGTTGGCGAGTGTGCGACATTTATGAAGAACTGAGTATAGTAACCTGCAAAAAAGATATTGGAGAAATTTAAGTAGTCATTCTGATGTAACGCTGTCGGGTTCCCATGAAACTATAAGAGATGGGTGGTGGGTGCCAAAACTAATGTTGTAGAGGATCCTTGGAGACGAGTTCATGTTAACTTTTTTTTTTTTAATTCCAATATTTTTAAAATTCTCCATACAAAAATTAAGCCATGGAGCTACAGGAGCTAACCGAGCGAAGCGAGGTTGGCGAGTGTGCGACATTTATAAAGAACTGAGTAAAGTGACCTGCGAAAAATTCATTGTAGAAATTTTAGTAGTCATCTTGATGTAACGCTGACGGGTTCCCATGAAACTATAAGAGATAGGTAGTGGGTGCCGGAACTAATGTTTTAGAGGACCCTTGGAGACGAGGTGATGTAAACTTTTTTTTTTGATTTTCCACTTTTAAAAAAATCTCCATACAAAAATTAGGCCATGGAGCTACAGGAGCTAACCGAGCGCAGCGAGGTTGGCGAATGTGCGACATTTATGAAGAACTGAGTATAGTAACCTGCAAAAAAGATATTGGAGAAATTTTAGTAGTCATTCTGATGTAACGCTGACGGGTTCCCATGAAACTATAAGAGATAGGTGGTGGGTGCCGGAACTAATGTTTTAGAGGACCCTTGGAGACGATGTGATGTAAACTTTTTTTTTTTAATTTTCCACTTTTTAAAAGTTCTCTATACAAAAATTTGGCCATGGAGCTACAGGAGCTAACCGAGCGCAGCGAGGTTGGCGAGTGTGCGACATTTATGAAGAACTGAGTATAGTAACCTGCAAAAAAGATATTGGAGAAATGTAAGTAGTCATTCTGATGTAACGCTGACGGGTTCCCATGAAACTATAAGAGATGGGTGGTGGGTGTCTTAACTAATGTTGTAGAGGACCCTTGGAGACGAGGTGATGAAAACTTTTTTTTTTTAATTTCCTACTTTTTTGAATTTTTTTATACAAAAATTATGCAATGGAGCTACAGGAGCTAACCGAGCGAAGCGAGGTTGGCGAGTGTGCGACATTTATAAAGAACTGAGTATAGTAACCTGCAAAAAAGTAATTGGAGAAATTTAAGTAGTCATCCTGATGTAACGCTGACGGGTTCCCATGAAACTATAAGAGATGGGTAGGAAGTGCTTAAACTAATGTTCTAGAGGACCCTTGGAGGCGAGGAGATGTAAACTTTTTTTTTTAATTTTTAACTTTTTTTAAATTCTTCATTTAAAAAATATGCCATGGAGTTTCTTTTCTTTTTGATCCCAAATTCAATTAAGGTTTCGACAGGAATTTGTTATCGAGCTTCAGGATCAAACATAGTTTATTTTAGACATTTAAATTTTAGTATTTTAATAACTTTGACTTGATTGTTTTATTGAGTTTTAGCTAACGATTTTGATCCCAATTAAAAAATAATTATCAATAGGGTTTTTTTTAAAGTACAACCTACGAGTACACAAAGCAGACCACGCTCACGACAATCCTCACTGTAGTTTTTGATTTTTAATGAGTTTTCCATTGAAATATTTTATCAAGTTGTAATTTACGAATTTGATCCCAAATGTAATTAAGATTTCGACAGGAATTTATTATCGAGGTTTAGGATCAAACATATTTTATTTTAGACATATAAATTTTAGTTAAATACTTTGTTTTTAAATACTTTGACTAGATTCTTTTATTGAGTTTTAGCTAACGATTTTGATCATAATTATCGATTAGAAAAGTAAAAATCTAGATTTTTATCGAATACAATAACACACAAAGCAGACCACGCTCACGACAATCCCCACGGTCCACTCGTGGGCCGTGCAGTACGAAACAACTATGCCATGGAGTTTCTTTTCTTTTTGATCCCAAATTCAATTAAGGTTTCGACAGGAATTTGTTATCGAGCTTCAGGATCAAACATATTTTATTTTAAACATTTAAATTTTAGTATTTTAATAACTTTGACTAGATTGTTTTATTGAGTTTAACGATTTTAGTACCAATCTAACTAGAGATTTCGATAGGGATTTTTTTTAAGTACAACAGACACAAAGCAGACCACGCTCACGACAATCCCCACGGTCCACTCGTGGGCCGTGCAGTACGAAACAACTAGTTTATATATATAAAGCTGGTAGCTACCACTCACTGACAGAAATACAGGGCCAAAACTGTAATAGTTGGGGGTTGGGTGATGATCGGATCGTATAGGTATGGTGCTCAAACCTATGGGAAAAATCCGAAAACCAAGACTTTCCATCAGGGAAAAAAGTCGGTGACGGTTCCGGCAAAACGGTTATAGTTAGGGGGGGGGTGTTCGAACAAACTTTGTAGAGGACCCTCGGAGACGAGGTGACGTCATGGTTTTTTTTTTAAATTCCAAAATTCTTTTGTTTTTTTGTATGGAAATTTTTGAAAAACTTTGTGGGTCAAACGAAAAGAGCATAACTTGTTTAATAGCGATTTTTGTATAGACTTCGTCCTGTTTATTACGACGAAGGTCATCGAGGGGGGCTGAAGCGTCATTTTGATGTAACGTCGAGGGGTTCCCGGAGAACCGTAAGAGGTAGTCGGGGGGTGCTCAAGCAAATGTCATAAAGGACCCTGGGAGAGGGGGTGACGTCACATTTTTTTTTTTAAATTCCGCGATTTTTTTTTTTTTTCATACAAAAGTCGAAACACGTACTTTGGAGGCTCGTAGAAGCGAAACCTGCAAAGTGACAACTACGAATTTGGCATGGTTGCATACACTTGGGGCTGATGAACAGGAAAAGTGTCATCAATGAAATTTTAAAAGTGAACCTGATGTGACGCTGACGGGTTCCCAGGAAACCATAAGAGATGGCGAAAAACGCTAGAACCCAATTTTGGAGAGGGCTTCTGGAGACGAGGTGTGGTGACTTTTTTTTTTTTAAATTCCCATTTTTTTTTTTTTTTGCATTCGCGGCCGACTTTGAGCACTCACAGAGCATACTTCGAGCATACCCAGAATGCCCATTTTTGGCTGGTTGTAGTCACGGGGGTCACCCCATATCACAAAATGTCTTCAATGATTTTTGGGTAGTCATCATGATGTAACGCTGAGGGGTTCCCAGGTCACCAGAAGAGGTGCATAGGGTGAACTTTACCCACGTATAGGAAACCCTCGGAGACGAGTAAAAGTTTTTTTTTTTTTTTTAATTTCCGATTTTTTAATTTTTTTTTCATACATTTTTTTAAAAAAACTGTAGCAGCCAAACGAAAAAATTGCTACTTTTAAAATTACGATATTTGTAAAGCTTTCATAATTTTTTATCCTAGAAAGGTCACTAAGGGGTAATGAATCATCATTCTGATGAATCGCTGACGGGTTCCGATTTAACCGTAAGAGATAGGTGGTGGGTGCCGGAACTAATGTTGTAGAGGACCTTTGGAGACGAGGTGATGTCATCTTTTTTTTTTTAATTTCCAAGATTTTTTTTTTTTCATACAAAAATTCGGCCATGGAGCTACAGGAGCTAACCGAGCGCAGCGAGGTTGGCGAGTGTGCGACATTTATGAAGAACTGAGTATAGTAACCTGCAAAAAAGATATTACAGAGATTTAAGTAGTCATTCTGATGTAACGCTGATGGGTTCCTATGAAACTATAAGAGATGGGTGGTGGGTGCCAATACTAATGTTGTAGGGTACCCTTGGAGACGAGTTGATGTAAACTTTTTTTTTTTTAATTCCAATATTTTTAAAATTCTCCATACAAAAATTAAGCCATGGAGCTACAGGAGCTAACCGAGCGAAGCGAGGTTGGCAAGTGTGCGACATTTATAAAGAACTGAGTAAAGTGACCTGCGAAAAATTAATTGTAGAAATTTTAGTAGTCATCCTGATGTAATGGTGACGGGTTCCCATTAAACTATAAGAGATAGGTGGTGGGTGCCGGAACTAATGTTTTAGAGGACCCTTGGAGACGAGGTGATGTAAACTTTTTTTTTTTTTTTTTCCACTTTTAAAAAAATCTCCATACAAAAATTAGGCCATGGAGCTACAGGAGCTAACCGAGCGTAGCGAGGTTGGCGAGTGTGCGACATTTATGAAGAACTGAGTATAGTAACCTGCAAAAAATATATTGGAGAAATTTTAGTAGTCATCCTGATGTAACGATCACGGGTTCCCATGAAACTATAAGAGATGGGTAGGAAGTGCTTAAACTAATGTTGTATAAGACCCTTGGAGATGAGGTCTTGTAAACTTTTTTATTTTTAAGATAATTTTTTTTTTCATACAAAAATTAGGCCATGGAGCTACAGGAGCTAACCGAGCGAGGCGAGGTTGGCGAGTGTGCGACATTTATGAAGAACTGAGTATAGTGCCCTGCAAAAAATTCATTGGATAAATTTTAGTAGTCATCCTGATGTAACGCTCACGGGTTCCCATGTAACTATAAGAGATGGGTAGGAAGTGCTTAAACTAATGTTGTAGAGGATCCTTGGAGACGTGGAGACGTAAACTTTTTTTTTTTTTATTTCTATTTTTTTTTAATTCTTCATACAAAAATTAGGCCATGGAGCTACAGGAGCTAATCGAGCGAAGCGAGGTTGGCGAGTGTGCGACATTTAGGAGGAACTGAGTATAGTGACCTGCAAACAAGATATTGGAGAAATTTAAGTAGTCATTCTGATTTAACGCTGACGGGTTCCCATGAAACTATAAGAGATGGGTAGGAAGTGCTTAAACTAATGTTCTAGAGGACCCTTGGAGACGAGGAGATATAAACTTTTTTTTTAATTTTTAACTTTTTTTAAATTCTTCATATAAAAAATATGCCATTGAGCTACAGGAGCTAACTGAGCGAAGCGAGGTTGGCGAGTGTGCGACTATTCTGAAGAACTTATATTATTGAGTTATCGATTGCAATATTTTATCAGGTGGAAATTGACGATTTTGATCCAAAATTCAATTAAGATTTCGACAGGAATTTGTTATCGAGCTTCAGGATCAAACATATTTTATTTTGACATTTAAATTTTAGTATTTTAATAACTTTGACTTGATTGTTTTATTGAGTTTTAGCTAACGATTTTGATCCCAATTAAAAAATAATTATCAATAGGGTTTTTTTTAAAGTACAACCTACGAGTACACAAAGCAGACCACGCTCACGACAATCCTCACTGTAGTTTTTGATTTTTAATGAGTTTTCCATTGAAATATTTCATCAAGTTGTAATTTACTAATTTGATCCCAAATGTAATTAAGATTTCGACAGGAATTTATTATCGAGGTTTAGGATCAAACATATTTTATTTTAGACATATAAATTTTAGTTAAATACTTTGTTTTTAAATACTTTGACTAGATTCTTTTATTGAGTTTTAGCTAACGATTTTGATCATAATTATCGATTAGAAAAGAAACAATGTAGATTTGTGTATCGATTACAACTAACACAAAGCAGACCACGCTCACGACAATCCCCACGGTCCACTCGTGGGCCGTGCAGTACGAAACAACTAGTATACATATATAGGTACTAATAATATGTCAGGTGATTAGGATTCGTTTTGCTTTTTAAGGAAGTAAGAGAGAAGAAGTTTTTTGAATATATTTAAAGACGGTGCCTGTCTGATAAACAATGGTAGCCTGTTTCATTGACGAGCTCAGTTACAAATTCAGTTTTTTGAATTTAAAAACTTATTATACAGGGCCACGGTACAAAATTGTCCGGAAGAGTCTGTGGACAGTGAAGCGATCACTTTAACGGTGGAGGAGAGGCAGAGAGAGCTGGAGGCGCGCCACGAGAGTATAAGACTGATTACTGGTATGTATTTTTATTTAAATATTACAAAAAAAACAATAAACAGAAATAAATACATAGGCATATCTTATAAGTAACACTAATGCCTTCACAACTGAACAAAACTATCGGCTAAAAGGACGAGCTTTGATAAAAATCGCAAAAAGCTGGCACACGTGCGAGTCCTACACCTCACTTCCAGACCACTTTGTCAGTGACAATTGTCAAGCGGTAGATGAAATATAACAATTTTGAAAATTATAAGGACGGAAGATAAGGACTTTCAGAAAAAGCTTACTATACCATACCGTTGATAAAGCACTACAAGATAATATAGCATAAGACTATTGACATTTATTTCTTTATTTATTTATATTGCACTATGCATCTGACATAATTATATAATTAGTTTTAAGTATAAGGTAACACTGACAAGGCCCTTTTACAGCCGCAACAATTTGACATTATCTTCAGAATAATATAATTATTTAATTTAATGTTTACAATTTATGACAAAGCCTTTTTATAGCCGCAGGTATTTTAACTGGTCTTATTTAAGTTAATTTTAGTATACTAATAAAGTTTGACAAGGCTCCTTTACAGCCGCATTTAAGTTATTTTAAGTATCTTCATCTTAAGGTTCCTACTGCCAGTTCTGTTCTTTGCTCAAATATAACACTTTCCAGGCACGATAGATATACAAGTATGTAGTCAGTAAATTATATAACATAACACTCGTACCTAATAAAATTATGTACTCAATCATAGACCTAACCAAATTCCGGTGGGAATGTACGGTGACAAAATAAAGAATAAAGAATTTTCTTTAGAAATTCCAATAAACATGACTAGATTTTATTACAATTATATGTATTAAAATTTAATGACAATTATTTTGTAAATCAATAATTATTTTTCCTAATCGACATATTTTTAGATTTGTCGGTAAATCTTGCGAGATTTGAATGCGAGAAAAACCAACGTACTAGTGTTTGAAAGAAGTAGGATGACAACCGTGAAGATAAAGATTGATGATGAAACTCTAGAACAAGTAAATTAAATTATATATCTGGGCAGTGTTTTCACTGCGGATGAGAAGTATGATAGGGACATCCCTATACAGCTAACATCAACATCAACATTGAAAGTGGAGTGAACACGGGAAATAGTGTTAACAGTGCCCTGAGGTCGAAATGTCAGTGACAAAGCTCGGCTCGCCATACACAATGCCATGTTGGTACCAATAATGATGTATGGAAGCGAGACGTAGATTTGTCAGAATACGCATGAGAGTAGGGTTAATGCAGTAGAAGTGAGGTTGTTGCGCCGAATAAGTGGCGTCACTTTGGTGGACCGCATACGTAACGTCGAAATACGGAAAAGTGTTGGTATAAAAGAAAGCTTAGGGACAAAAAAAAGGAAAGACATGCTACGATGGTTCGGGCATGTTAAAAGGATGAGCAAAATAAGAATAACGAACCAAATATATAATGCGAAAGTTGTGGGTGAGGACTGAGACTCACATATCACGATCAAATAAATAAAACACTGACTGAAGGTGCATTAAAAAGTCTTCGTAACCAAAGGGCATATATGAAGAGGTTAATGAGCGCTGACGAAGCGAAAGAGGTATGTCGTGATCGTATCAAGTGGCGCTCAATTGTCTCTGCTACCCCGCAAGGGATCTTTGATTTGTCGACATTCATTAACCTCTTCATACATGCCCTTTGGTTACGAATACTTTTTAATGCACTTCAGTCAGTGTTTTATTTATTTGATCGTATGTGAGTACCTAAATGTAAATAATTTAAAATATGATATTTTGTAACAGATGATATACCGTGGTGGCAAATTGAAGGTGAGGGGAATGTTTACTTAGAAATTATCTTATTAATAAGACAAATAAATACAACAATACTTAAGAGCATGTTATGTATGGCATGGGGAATCGTTTGGTTAGTTTTTTTATGTTGTTACTAAGATCATACCCCGGTTTCTGAAAGAATAAATAAAATAACGAATAAAATAATAGTCCTGGACAGAAAACGTTTTACTTTATTTTTAAGTTTTATTATTTTTAAACGTCTTGTATTACTTTTTTTTTGGTATTCTTCTCCCGATGGATGATGAATGAGATGATAGGGAAGGCAAAGGGTCTAGCCCATACAGCCAAGTCTGACGTAATATATCTTTCTTTTTAATGAGTTAATGAGGTCATCATTTTTCTTGGAGTCACTCGCGGCACCATAGCTCAAACACGTCGGGTAAAATATGGGAGTTGACAGCGCGGGAAAACCGCAAAAGATAAACTGCAACTTGTGCCCCATACATAAAGTCCAATTTATCGTTTTTCATAATTATTCACATTGTAGCACATTATTAAACCAAACAACACCAGTTTTGACCAATAATATCCACAGTAAATTAATGCACAACACTAAAACTCGCACTTGACATGTCCACGCAAAATGGCGCGAAGGACTCCCGTCTTGTATTACTGTTTTGACATCTATTAGTTTTTAAAAAAATGTGTTCTCTTTTCTCAATGGATCATGTATAAGGAGATAGGGAAGGCAAAGGGTCTAGCCCCATACAGTCAAGTCTGTCGTAATATATCTTTATTTCTTGAAGTAGACAACTTGTGCACCATATATAAACTCCAATTTATCCTTTTCCATAATTATTCATATTGTAGCACATTATTAAACAAAACAACACCGCTTTTGACTTACAATATCCTCTGAAAAGTAATTTACAAAACAAAAACTTGCACTTGCAACAAACATGTCCGTGAAAAATGGCGCGAAGAACTCCTAAATATTTTTTTAAATTATACATCATGTAGTAAGTTTGTCACTTTGTTAGCTGAATCAATCACGTGCCTTATGGCCAAATTGTTATTTTATTTATCCTTTCAAAAGCTGCGGAGGTAATTCTGCCGCGGTATTAAAAAATGCAGGAACATTTATCAAGAAAATCGCGTGATCTTTCAATTCAAGGAAAATACTGACTTCTATAACGCATACAAATAGTTCGGGAGTCAAAAAATACTAAAATTGCATACAAAAGTCAATTAAACTGTTCCAAATGTATATTGTATAGTGTTTTAAGACTATTAAATTATTATTTTTATTATAGATTATAAATTTTCTTTACTTTTAGGTTTCACTGCATTTATCATTAACATCTTCATACGTTATAAACAATTAATATAAAAATAGATTAAATCAGAATGTAGAAGAATTCTGCAGTTTTCAACAGCGCGGCAGATTTGTTGTTCGCCAAAGTATTACAGACAGAACAGGAGTAATACGTCATTTCCGACATTTTCCAAGTAAAGAAATATTTTGGCTAAGCAACGACCAATGTTTATAATACTTTTCTGTGTCTGTGATTAGATTTGATTTGTGACTTTTAAACTTTCTCGATGTTGTATAAACTTGTATTTTAGTTGTATTTTAAAAGAACATCATCATCATAGTCAGAACAGAGTCAGAACCTCCTTTTCTGAAGATGGCCCGTCCAGAACATATTTTTGGTAATTGTATTCGAACCAGCAGGTCGACGCCCGTTAAATGGGGTTAACCCTGAATCGTTCCGCCACAGGCTAATAAGAACTACAAATTTATTTTGCCATGAAGCAAGCAGAACTACAGATTTAGCTTGCCATCAACCAAGCAGAATTACAGATTTAGTTTGCCATCAACTAAGCAGAACTACAAATTTAATTTGCCATGAAGCAAGCAGAACTACAGATTTAGCTTGCCATCAACCAAGCAGAATTACACATTTAGTTTGCCATCAACTAAGCAGAACTACAAATTTAATTTGCCATGAAGCAAGCAGAACTACAGATTTAGCTTGCCATCAACCAAGCAGAATTACACATTTAGTTTGCCATCAACTAAGCAGAACTACAAATTTAATTTGCCATGAAGCAAGCAGAACTACAGATTTAGCTTGCCATCAACTAAGCAGAACTACAAATTTAATTTGCCATGAAGCAAGCAGAACTACAGATTTATCTTGCCATCAACCAAGCAAAATTACAGATTTAGTTTGCCATCAACTAAGCAGAACTACAAATTTAGCTTGCCATCAACTGAGCAGAACTACAGATTTAGCTTGCTATCAAGCAAGCAGAACTACAGATTTTGATTGCCACCAAGCAAGCAGAACTATAGATTTTGCTTGCCACCAAGCAAGCAGAACTACATATTTAGCTTGCCATAGAGCAAGGAACTACAGATTTCTAATCTGCCTCTAATCTTTTATTAACAGAAATAACATTAACACTAAATCACATAATAGCTTTTTTGAAATTTATATATGTATCTGTGACGGAAAAATTGTCGGAGATCATTTTTGGATGTCTATTTTCAATAAGTGTTTTTTTTTTTCTGCAGAGTTGCTAAGGGTAAAGGATCGTGAGCACGCCGCCTTACTGGAAGACAAAATGGCGCTTCACATGAGAATGGTCGGACATACCAACGCCTCTTCAGGGGTAGAACTACCAAATACTGGTCAGTATAACGAGTATTATTGTTTTATAGGTTTTAAAAGAAAAAATACAGAAATTATTTCTGCCAACGTATTAGCTTAGCTATACAGTGGGGAAATGTTGCCAGTCTTTATGGTAAAGGGCATTTTTTACTTGTAGTTAATTTTTTATTGGGTTTAGTTTATATTTATTTTAATTAGTTTTCATTATTAATCTCCTCCTCCTCCTCCTCTCGGCCGGTACCCCACTGATGGGGATCGTGACTCCGTAGCAGCTCATCCACCAGCCGTCTCCAACGGTTTCAGTCCTCGGTGTAGTGGATGGCCTGGTGTACTGGTCCATTCAGGTGGTCAGTCACCTGAATGGACCATCGCTTGGGGCTTCTTCCTCTTGTTCTTTTACCGTCTACCTTGCCCGTGATTAGAAGTTTTTCTAGATTATCTTCTTCTCTTCTTGCAATGTGGCCAAAGTATTGCAGAATTGGGGCAAAGCAGACGGTAGAGAGTCTTTGCTCCCTGTAGCCCTATTATGTTACTTACTCGCAAACGTTATATAATGGAATCCGATAACTATATATATATATATCACGCATTAAAGTTGATATTTACACGGCCGCTGTCAATGTCGAGCGCTTATAAAATAAAATAAAAATAAAATGCGTTTATTTCGGAATAGTAACCATAGGGGTTAGTAACATAGTGTTTGCTTATTCTATATTAGTAAAAAGAGGACATTTACTTTTTATATTTGCCTTGCCCTCCTGAGGCACTGGGCACATATATGTGAGTATGTACCCAGTGCCCCATGATAGGGCAATTTGGCTTATAGAGTTGAGAATTGAATAAAATAAAAAAAAATATGTCGCAACATCTGCGTAAATAACGAAATCCACTAATAACGTTTGCGACTAAGTAACAGAATAGGGATACTGGTCAGCTTAAGTAAGCTCTTCGAACACAGAAATGTTAGTACGTCGTGCGGTCTAAGGATTCTGAGCAAACGACGCTAGCACCTCATCTCAAACGCATCAGTCCTCTTTTTTTTTTGTTTTTTAAGACGGTGAATCGATAAATCATCAATGATACACCTGAAGGGCCAACACGTGGGGGTCGCTTGCCCGACTCACCGTGAAGCCTCCTAAGGAGACCCCAAGGCGCCTACGGACTAAAACCCTATAAACCGTCTCTCTCTCACTGTTGGCCCTGTGTGCCTTAACAGCTAAGTCTGAGTCGTGGCTACGGAGTGAAGGCACTCGTTCGCCGCGTAGGCATCAATCCTCGCTTTATCCTCGGCTTTTATATTCCATGTCTCCGAACCGTACAGAAAATGAGGATGTATGTGCCATTTGCAATGATGTCAAATGGCAATTTTTACTTTGAAGGTGAACTAATATTGTAAGCTTGCCATGGTGATATTTATCCGTAATCCGCTTTAAACAAGACTTACGGAAGTTTGAGAATCCTTGTTCTAAATTGTAATATATAATGTACTGTTTGTAGGATTTCCGGGTTCGTGCATGTTTACTGGTGGCATAGTTTTTCCGGACTATATCAGATTGTCGGCTCCTGCAATAGACACGTGTGTGTTATGGCAAGAAGTATCCAAAGTCGTTAAGGTAAGTTTATATGAGGTATATTCCTTGCCAACCCAACTGGACAGCGTGGCGAATGTAAGCCAAATTCTCCAGATATATGTTCTATTTTTTTATTTATTTATTTTTATTATACTAGCACGACATGTGACCCTGCGCCCACCTGATGGTAAGAGGGTAAATGTTAGCAACTGGAATCAGACCCTTATGTCCGACATCAGTCCCTTATGTCCGACATCAGTCCCTAACACTATGCCGGCTTGACTAGATGCCTTTTCACACTTCGCTTGAAGGACTCCAGGTTATAGAAAAGTGGGAACTCAGAGGCTGGAAGAGCATTCCACATCTTTATTGTGCGACAGATGTATGAGTCACCAAATTTATAGGTACGCGAAGGGATATTTATTTATTAAAAACTTTATTGCACAAAGTACAAAGGCGGACTTAATGCCCGTAGACATTTTATGACAGCCAAACCTTAGGGACAAATTAGAACATTTATAGGTGCAATGAAATAAATATTAATAGTATTATATATACGTACAGTACTTAAAATACTTTTATATATACTATAGTGACTACGGTATGTCTAGAATGCCCATCTCGAGCAGTAGGGGCTGCATTGAGTAAATTATAGGTATTCAACAAGAAAATGGCTCGGTTGTAAGACCGCGTTCCTTAAATCCTACAAAGGTCGGTTTAAACCCATCTGGCACGTACCAATGAGAAATACACTTTTCTTACGTACATTTGTCATATATTTACAACACCACCGTTCCCGTGTGAGGAAAGCACGTTAATCCGTCGGTCCCGGTTCCACTAAAACAACTTGTGGAATCGTTATAAAATTGTCATTAAAAATTAACATCAGATCCTCGCCAACCCGTCTGGTCAGCATTGTGAGTGTAAGCCAAATTTTCCAGATATATGTTCTAGAAAGCCAATCTCCAACAATGCTGGTCTAGGACGCTGTGTTTTAGGCGCTGTAATGATAGAATGAACAAAAAAAATTGGGTCAAACCTGGTCAGTTAAATCAGACTCCATCAGGTCATTTGTCTGTTTTGGAAGTGAGGTAACTGAATGCATGAAGACGTGAAAATCATCCATGATCATTTATTGAAAAGGTGTCGTTGGCCTGACTAGACTAGAGAACTGCTCCCTGAAGAGAACTGAAGCAATCGAAGCCCTCTGGGTTCGTGAGCCACGCCGGCGCTGTTACACTAGTAACATGAATTACCGGCGGTAATGTCCCCATCCCCAACCCAGGCTCATTAGCCATCCTGGCCTGGACGACCCCACTGTCTGTCTGTATTGTGGTGCTTTAGAAAAATCTGATTTTTGAACTTCAATATTTTTTTGATCCTATCATATCTTAATTTATTCAGGATGCGCTGGAAGCAAGCAGCGTGGCGTGGGGTGGAGGATTAAGTCTGGGTCGGAGTACCAGCTCAGCTGGAGAACGACATAGTGCCGTCTACCAGACTCCCGCTTTGCCAAGACGAGCTGACACCTTCGCCGGGTTCGACAAGCTAAGGCATAGAGGTATAGGGGAAATGGGAAATTAGTTGAGATTTATATTTAATTATTTAATTTTAAAACTTCATTGCACTATGTACAGTCAAACCTTTAGGATATTTAGACAGTATAGGTGGTAGGTGCAATTTAATTAAAAATTAGGTGAAATTTAAATAAAACAATAATAATAAAATAATAATAAATAATAATAAATATTTCCAGACAGGTTACACAGCGCCATCTAGTTTCCGTGGTAAGCTACGAGGCTTGTGTTACGGAAACTAGATGGTTGATAAACTACATATTATACTTTTTTTTTTTTGTAAATATATACATATTATACATATAAACACCCAGACCGAGACAAATTATACAATGTACAACTTGCCCCCGGTGGGAATCGAACCCACGACCTCCCGAGTTCACGGCAACGTTTGTTACTACTAGACCACGGAGGCGGTCAAACAGAAATATAAATATATATATACTAATATCTACATACAATTCACTTATAAATAAAAGATACACAATTATCAACTCACTAGGCAAAATTATAAATCCCAAACACACAAGCTTACCCTCCCTCTCCTCTCTTCTCCACTCCCTCCCCTATACATACACACACACACAGTCACACACACAAACATACATATACAGACATTGCACCCACACTCACATACTAAATTTGTAACTTTTTTAATTCTATATTCTTCTAAATTGTATGTTAATTATTGGAAGACACTGGCTCCTGTTATACAGATCAGCTCATGCAGGAGACAGGGTTCACCATAACGAATAAATATCCTTATTGTGCCAATAAACGATTTGTATTTGTATAATTTACATACTAATACATAAATAAGTCATACTATAGATATACTAATATAACATAAATAAAACTACTTACATGATGAGAAGAGTGTGATAAAATTAACAATGTGATGATGCTGCTGCTATTATGCTGATAATAAGAAAATTAATATAAGAGAAAAAAGATTGTAAACAGAGATATAGGAGGTTTTTTTAAAAACTAAATGACGTGAAGGATGTTCGAGATTGTTTTTTTTTTTTTATAACAACTAAACTTCATTATTAATTTTAATTCAGTTTATTTGATACAGGCACCTACTTTAGGCATCTTCTTAAAAAGCAAAATATATGCATTATCATTATATTTAACACCTATTATCTGACACGGTCTTTTTTTTAATTTAAAGTATCTAGTTGTAAATAAGAATAAAATCTTTGCTTATTGCAACTTTGCTTTATTATTATTGTATTGCTGTTAGATTCGGTCCAGCCATGGCT
This sequence comes from Tinea semifulvella, assembly GCA_910589645.1. Lineage (NCBI taxonomy): Eukaryota > Metazoa > Arthropoda > Insecta > Lepidoptera > Tineidae > Tinea > Tinea semifulvella. The sequence continues at coordinate 8,642,498 of OU342604.1, forward strand.
GCTGATAATATTTTTTTTATAAATATTTATATGTATATATACAGTGTAAACTTCATGTAACGTCACTCGATTTAACGACAAACTCCCTAAAGCGTCGAAATCAATTGGATTTGGTTGGTTTAGCTTGTCTTCTATATTCCATCTCCATTTAATGACAACTCTCTATAAATATATATATATATATATATATACAGTGTAAACTCTATATAACGACACTGAAGAGACTGTGCATTTTATGGCGTATATATATATATATATGATTGGCCTATAGTAAAGTTGGCTAAATGTGAATCCGCTTATTTATAAGCGTGGTTTCTGACCACTCCGGAAGGGAAACAGTCATGATGATACTTTTTTTTTTATTTTATTTTTTTATACAATACATACATACATACATATCTTCACGCCAGATCCCTTGCGGGGTAGGCAGAGACAATTGAGCGCCATTTGTCACGATCACGACATACTTCTTTCGCTTCGTCGACATTCATTAACCTCTTCATACATGCCCTTTGGTTACGAAGACTTTTTAATGCACCTTCAGTCAGTGTTTTATTTATTTGATCGTGATATGTGAGTCTCGGTCTGCCAGGGCCTCTTTTACCTACAACTTTCGCATTATATATCTGGTTCGTCAATCTTTCATCGCTCATCCTTTCAACATGCCCGAACCATCGTAGCATGCCTTTCCTTATTTTTGTCCCTATGCTTTCCTTCATACCAACCCTTTTCCGTATTTCGACGTTACGTATGCGGTCCGCCAAAGTGACGCCACATATCCGCCGCAACGACCGCATTTCTACTGCATTAACCCTACTCTCATGCGTATTCTGACGTATCCACGTCTCGCTTCTATACATCAGTGTTGGTACCAACATGGCATTGTGTATGGCGAGCCGAGCTTTGTCACTGACATTTCGACTGCCGATCAGTGACCCCAGGGCACCGTTAACACTATTTCCCGCGTTCACTCTTCTTTCAACGTCCCTATCGTACTTCCCATCCGCAGTGAAAACACTGCCCAGATATATAATTTCATTTACTTGTTCTAGAGTTTCATCATCAATCTTTATCGTCACGGTTGTCATCCTTCTTCTTTCAAACACTAGTACCTTGGTTTTTCTCGCATTCAAACGGAGTCCTTTTTCTGCACATCCCTCCTTCATTATTGTGACTAGTGATTGCAGTTGTTGTTCGGACGATGCCATAAGAACAGCATCATTTATACAATACAAGAGAATATATCGGTATCATGACTGTTTCCCTTCCGGAGTGGTCAGAAACCACGCTTATAAATAAGCGGATTCACATTTAGCCAACTTTACTATAGGCCAATCATGACAAGTGGCAAGCTCGTCGACGTCTCCAGCGTACCAAACTCGAGAAATATCACAAATAAATTAAATATTAATTAAATGTATTTATATGTAACATTAATAAATATTTTTGTGTCCCGACCAGGAATCGAGCCCGGTACCTCCGAGTCTAAATCCACGTACTTAACCGCTAGACCACGGAGGCAGTAATTAAATGTGCATAATATGTAATTGTGTACTAACCTAAGGAAATAAATGATTTGATTTGATTACTAATTGGATTGTGAATATTCTTAAATTCAATTATTTTTTTTTTCACTCTATGTGAATAATCAAAAATAATCAAACTTGCATTGTCCTGTCCTAAAACGAAATTTCGACTTGCAAAAAAACCCCTTTATTACTTGTGGCAGAAAGTAATAAATAGTTTGATACTTTCAGGCGTAACCCTTCGCATGTCTACAGAAGGCCCCCCGGAGCCCAGCGAGGAGGTGACATGTGACCGCGAACCTCTCGCCGCCATCAAACTGCAGCACTCCGTCTACACGCTCACCTGCATCGTGTGGCAACAACTCACCACTATACACAGGTATCCATTTTTTTTTTCTTAGTTTGGTGTTCTCTTCGCCCGATATGAATTATTCGACGATGGTGAATGAGGTGATAGGTAAGGCAAAGGTTCTAGCCCATACATCCAAGTCTGATGTAATTTATTTGAACAAAAACTTAGTTAACCATTTTTGCACAAAAAAAAATGCACATTTAATTACTTTATAATTTGCGATTTTGTGATAAATATTAATAGCATTTATGTTATTATGATATTCGTCAGAGAACGAAAGTTTTAAAATTAGGAAGCTGAAGTGGCAATGGGCTGGACACATCTGCCGCAGAACCGACGAACGATGGGGCAAACGGGTTCTAGAGTGGAGACCACGTGGACAGATGACCTAAAGAAGGTCGCTGGTGGGGGTTGGATGAGGGTAGCGAAAGATCGCGTTCAGTGACGAGCCTTGGGGGAGGCCTACATCTAACAGTGGAGAGATACAGGCTGATGATGATGATTTATGTTATTTTATTTCTGACCGATTGCTTTGTTTGTCTAAAAATGTCAGAAAAATGCTGAGGATCTCGTGGACTGAGCATCGAACTAACGTATCGATTTTAAACCAACTAGACATATCGACTAGGCTATCCACCATATGCCTTCGTCGGATACTCCAGTACTTCGGACACATTGCCAGAAAAGGAGGAGATAACCTGGAGAAACTTTTTGTTACTGGCAAGGTGGAAGGAAAGAGACCGAGAGGCCGAAGTCCGGTACGCTGGTCCGACCAAATCCGCTCCACCACCAACACTAGCGTCCATGATGCTGTGCATGCCGCCGAAGACAGGAACGGGTGGCGTGCTATCATCAAGACGCACACCAATTCATCGGGAGGTCACGACCCTCATTAATGAGGAAACACGACGCAAGGAGGAGCTTTGTTTGTCGTATATTATTAAGAGAAATAAATAGCATGCACGTAGAGGTCCGCTTTATATGCGACTATAAATCTAGTTGAATCCTTGATCGTAGGCTTCAAATGAGCGATATACCCCAATCCAAGTAATGTTGTATTTAGTTTGGAGGCCCAGCTGTGCGCCTGGCGGTCTGTTGGCGGAGTGGGGGGAGCCAGGTGCCATGACACCCAGTTGGAGGAGCTGAGGGACGCGCAGGCCCGGCTCACGGCGGAGCGGGCCGCCTGGGAGACACGTCGGGCAAATGATATCGACACCATGGCACAGGGTACTATATGTTTCATTATTATTTTTATTTCTGTTCTGCTCCATCGGAGCATGTCTTTCCTTATTTTTTTGCTGACCATGTTGAAAGAATGAGTGGCAAAAGATTGACGAACCAGATGTATAATGCGAAAGTTGTGAGTAAAATAGGCCCTGGCAGACCTAGAACGATCGAATAAATAAAACATTTTTTTTTTAAATATGTGTCAATGAAGAAAGTTTTCGAAACAAAAGGGCATCTATCAAGAGGTTGATGAATGTCGACGAAGCAAAAGAGATTCGTTCCAGATGTTGCAGAATTTTATGCTATTTTTTTGGGTTTTATTCTGGAAGTCTATCGCTCGGCGATATGAACAGGTATCAAACCCATACCTCCGAATTTTGTCAATTAAACTTATGTTATCTACTGTGTACCTGCATAATGCCCTATTACTGATTTAATAACTTTTGTGGTTCACGTTCTTATTAAGTGTCTAATTAAGATAGAAAATGAAGCAAAATTACCTATTTTATTTTAAATAATTTAAAGACGCCTTGGTAGGTAAAATACATTTACTCAATGTATGAGCTATTTTACAGCATTTAGGACTTTAATAAACAAATAGAACATTATATAAATACACGGTCGTTATGCTCTGTAGTGTGTAATAAAATGTAATCCGGCTCGAAGGACCAAATCAATTGTTTTGTTAAATTCAGTACTAGCTTTTTTGGGGTATATTGTAGTGTCTTTATTTCATTATCATCATTACGACCGTAGCCCTTCCAGGATGCTCAAAAACCAGGCGTTTTTAATAAACCGATTAACATTTGGCAAACTTTACTACAGGCCCATAATGACAAGTGGCAAATTAGCCGATATATCTAGCGTACCAAACTCGAGAACATACACAAATGAATAAAATGTTTTTTTAATCGAGTTGTGTTTTTAGAGCGCCGACAACTTGCTGCCGCGCGACAGGAGTTGGCGGAACAACAGAAAGATGTGGAGCAACAACGAGAGAGATTGTATCGGCGGTTGGAGCGGTTACAGCAACACGGTCAGTATTATGACGTCAGTCAGACGAGACTTCATTTTAAACTTATATTTAAATTAAATTACAGACATTTTCACTTTCAATTTTTTCTTAAACCAGCCTTTTGCCGGTCGCAAGCCACCATTCTTCTCATCTCTTACCCACACACGATGGACCCGGCACCCGCACGGTGAATCCATAGAATGCTTAGAAATTTGTCTTCTAATTTTAGACAGAGAATAATAGCAAAGCATGTACAACGATTTTCCTCAATTTTACTAAAACCAAATCAAAATGTCCGTAATTTTATTTAGTAGAAATTTGATAGACTACATTTGTTTACGCCAATATTTAACTTATATTTGTAATAGTTAAATCGGTTGATAATGAGCAATCCTATATCCCTCCATTTCCACTAACCAAGTATGCCACCACAAGATGGCGCCACGTTACTTCAAATTTGCAACGAGAAGTACCCACTTGTGGACTTGCAGAAATTAGTTTTCTTTATAAGCTTCATTGCTTGAAACGTTAGTCGCACGTTGCGCCCCCACCCAGTGAGAAGTCTATTATCTATGGTTGTGTTCTCCGCGGACAGCTGTTCTAACGAAAGTTCTTATAATCGTGAAGTGATTGAGATTGGCGAATATCCCGGCCAGGATAGGTGATAGTGAAGCTGTGAAAAGGTACGTGGCATACTTTCCTTATATAAGTGACCCGTCCTACTCTGTTTCCGATATCGTACCTCTGTGTCCGGATTGCTCGTTACCAGCCGTTTTGCTATTGTAAAAAAATTAAATACAGTCCATTTTGGAGGCCTTTGTTCGCGTTTGGTTTGGGCTTTTGGCATAAGCATAGTTAGCTGGAAGGTTCTGGATCAGGTGCGAACAACATTATTCAAAAGTATAGTCAGAGTTGAAAAATCTTTGAAAATATTGTAAACTTAGATTAATTTTATATTTTATCAAATACTTTTGAATGCGAGAAAAACCAAGGTACTAGTGTTTGAAAGAAGAAGGATGACAACCGTGACAATAAAGATTGATGATAAAACTCTAGAACAAGTAAATGAAATTATATATCTGGGCAGTGTTTTCACTGCGGATGGGAAGTATGATAGGGATGTTGGAAGAAGAGTGAACGCGGGAAGTAGTGTTAACGGTGCCCTGGGGTCACTGATCGGCAGTCGAAATGTCAGTGACAAAGCTCGGCTCGCCATACACAATGCCATGTTGGTACCAACACTTATGTATGGAAGCGAGATGTGAATATGTCAGAATATGCATGAGAGTAGGGTTAATGCAGTAGAAATGAGGTCGCTGCGTCACTTTGGCGGACCACATACGTAACGTCGAAATACGAAAAATGGTAGGTATAAAAGAAAGCATAGGCATAAAAATAAGGAAAAGCATGCTACGATGGTTCGGGCATGTTGAAAGGATGAGTGAAGAAAGATTGACGAACCAGGTATATAATGCGAAAGTTGTGGGTAAAAGAGACCCTGGCAGACCAAGACTCACGTATCACGATCAAATAAATAAAACACTAGCTGAAGGAGAATTAAAAAGCCTTCGTAACAAAAAAGCATGTAAGAAGAGGTTGATGAATGTCGATGAAGCGAAAGAGTTATGTCGTGATCGTGTCAAGTGGCGCTCAATTGTCTCTGCCTACCCCGTAAGGGATTTGGCGTGAAGATATGTATGTATGTACTTTTAACGAAAGATGGTTTACACTCACCTTTTAAAATCCCATTAAAGTCCTTGTCTGTATCGTCCAAAGATGTTGTATTGTAGTGTAGTACTTTTATGTATGTATGTTGTATATGTAGTTTATATTGTGATTTATATATGTACGTACCCACTTATATATGTAATTTAATACTTTAGTTGTAAGTATATTGTATTTATTTTTTCCTTAATACTTGTCGTTTATTTATCATAACCTTACCTCTATGTTTCAATGTCCCGAAGGTTGATTGGAAGAGAGTGCCTATAGGAATTATATCCGCCTTTAGTTTATTTAACAATAAAGTTTTAAAATAAATAAATATTGTGTTTATAGGTGGATCGCAAGAAGAGATAGCATCAGTTGGTACGTTATCACCAGAGGCCAGTGTTTCTGACACCAACAAGCGAAAAGAAACTAAATGGAGAAGTGAGTTTATTTATCTCTTGTTTAAAAACACATACATTGTCATATAATATCTTCACTAAAGCCCCTAGAACACAGCGTCCTAGACCTCTACTGTTGGAGATGGACCTTCCAGAACATATATCTGGAGAATTTGGCCTACACTCGCCACGCATAATAATATTTCCAGACAGGTCACACAGAGAGAGAGTAAACGAGCCTGCCACACCGAAATACCTCAAGGATAATTTTGCCTATCTCTCTTCCTTCCACGATAAATCTTTACGTTCTTCTCATAACTCTCTTCTTTCTGTCCCTTCACATAATACTGGTTTTGTCTCCAACTCCTTTGTAGTCGCTGCCACAAATTTATGGAATGATCTTCCGGTGAACATAAGGCAGGCAACTAATAGATTGTCATTTAAAAAAATGGTCTATTCACACTTTATAAATAGGTCTAAACTAAAATAAGTCATTCTATAATTGTATATTTTACCATTGCTTTCATTGCACCTATATTTGTTCAAATTTGTCCCTAAGGTTTGGCCGTCAGAGAATGTCTACGGGCATTAAGTCTGCCTTTGTACTTTGTGCAATAAAGTTTTAAAATAAATAAATATGCCTTTAACTTACATAATTTGTCTTATACTTACATAATATGTCTTTAATTTACATACTATGTCTTTATGTATTTGTTTACGGTGTAAAAGCCATGTCACAGTGAATAGTCTTAGTTTCCGACCGACAAATAAAAAGTTTTATGCCTTTCAAAATCATACTTAATTTATGATGTTGTGTTTTAGGTTCTCGTGCATCCACGGGATCTGAACCAGTTCCCCTGCCTCCCCCACAGTTACTCTCGGCTCAGAATGAAAGTCGAGCTACTGTACGGGCGCCTGCACATACTGTATGTATTTTTTTTTTGGAATCGTTTTTCAGGAACTTACTATAAGCTAGTATTTAAAAAAAATGGAAGATACTGAGTAACTATATATATATATATATCTATCTACATATCTACAAATCTACGTCAACGTACGTAGCGTTTCTGTAAGTACATACATACGAGGGGCGTTCAAAATATTCTCGGTATTGATACGTTACAACCTCTTTTATATATATATTTGTTACTGGCCGCTAAGATTCATCCATTGACATTAAAAAAAAGTAAAATTGGAACCGAGATGTTCTTTTGTTTTTCTGCAATTGCCGAACAAACATGAACACCATGAGCGAATTAACAATTTTAACGAAATTAGAGGACCGATCCGTCATAAAATTCTTGACAAAACAGGGTAAAAATCAAAAAACCATAAAAGAGGAAATGGATTGTGTTTACCGTGAGTCTGCTCCTTCTTTATCTACTATTCAAAAATGGTCAAGCGAATTTAAGCGTGGAAGGGAGAGTATTGAAGATGACCCTAGACCTGGCCGGTCTGTAGTGGCTACCTCACAAGAAAATATTGATAAAGTGGAAAAACTTATATTGGAAGACGGCCGAGTGAAGGTAAAATCTATAGCTCAAGTAACCAAGCTAAAAGTAAGTAAGTAATAGAGAGATATTGGTACCGTAAATGACATTATACATGACCATCTTAATATGTCAAAAGTAAGTGCAAGATGGGTTCCGCGAATGCTGACGCTTCTTCAAAAGGATATGCGTGTGGCTTGCTGTTCAGATTTTATCGACCTGTGTGGTGAAAATCCCGATGAGGTGCTGCAAAAAATAGTTACTGGAGATGAAACCTGGGTTCATCATTATGACCCAGAGAGCAAACAGGAGTCCATGCAGTGGCACATTAAGGGTTCAGCTCATCCCAAGAAGTTCAAGGTAATCCCGTCAGCTGGCAAGGTCATGGCCACAATATTTTGGGATTGTGAAGGAGTTTTGCTTATCGATTATAAAGAAAAAGGTGTAAATATCACAGGGCAGTACTACGCTAACGTTATACGTCAATTAAGAGATGCGATCAAAGAAAAGAGGCGAGGAAAGTTAACCAAAGGTGTTCTGCTTCTGCATGACAACGCCCCTGTCCATACTGCTCATATTGCCAAGGCAGCTATTGTTGAATGTGGGTTTGAAACTGTTACTCATCCACCCTATAGTCCGGACTTAGCCCCAAGCGACTTCTTTTTGTTTCCCAATCTTAAAAAGGATCTGCGTGGAAATAAATTTTCTGACGATGAAGCGTTGAAGACGGCCGTGGAGGAGCATTTTTACACCAAAGATAAAAAATATTTTTATGAGGGATTAAAAAAAATAATTGATCGATCTTATAAGTGTATGAACATAGGGGGGGAGTATATTGAAAAATAAAAATATCAAACTTTTCGTACTTGTTTGTTTTTATCCACATACCGAGAATATTTTGAACGCCCCTCGTACATATATATCTTTACGCCAAATCCCTTGCGGGGTAGGCAGAGACAATTGAGCGCCAATTGACACATCATCATCATCATCAGCCTGTATCTCTCCACTGCTAGATGTAGGCCTCCCCCAAGGCTCGCCACTTAACGCGATCTTTCGCTACCCTCATCCAACCCCCACCAGCGACCTTCTTTAGGTCATCTATCCATCTGGCGGGGAGTCGTCCCCCTTGACGTCCGATTCACACGATCTTTTTTTTTTTTGGTTCTCTTCCGATGGATGATGAATGAGGTGATAGGGAAGGCAAAGGGTCTAGCCCATACAGCCAAGTCTGACGTAATATATCTTTCTTTTCTATGAGTTAATGAGGTCATGATCAAATTCCAGATGCTGCAGAATTTGATGCTTTTCTTGGAGTCACTCGCGGCACTATAGCCCAAACACGTCGGGTAAAATATGGGAGTCCACAGCGCGGGAAAACCGCAAAAAATAAACTGCAACTTGTGCCCCATATTTCAAGTCCAATTTATCGTTTTTCACAACACCACTTTTGACCAATAATATCCACAGTAAATTAATTTACAAAACTAAAACTTGCACTTGACATGTCCACGCAAAATGGCGCGAAGAAATCGCTTTTTTTATTTTTTTTAAAGACGGTAAATTTTAATATCGTCTAACCACCGCGGTAGGACCCCAAGGCGCCTACGGACTAAAACCCTATAAACCGTCTCTCTCTCACTGTTGGCCCTGCGTGCCTTAACAGCTAAGTCTGAGTCGTGGCTACGGAGTGAAGGCACTCGTTCGCACAACACACCTCTTTTGCTTCGTCGACATTCATCAACCTCTTTATACATGCCCTTTTGTTACGAAAGCTTTTTAATGCACTTTCAGCCAGTGTTTTATTTATTTGATCGTGATATGTGAGTCTCAGTCTGCCAGGGCCTCTTTCACCCACAACTTTCGCATTATATATCTTGTTCGTCAATCTTTCTTTGCTCATCCTTTCAACATGCCCTAGCCATCGTAGCATGCCTTCCATTTGTCCCTATGTTTTTCTTACGTATGCGGTCCGCCAAAGTGACGCCGCAAGTAGCAGTGGAATAACGTCTTAACGACTCCCTCAATAACAACAACTACCTGAACTACCCGCGTGTAACTCAATACTTGGAGCACTCCTCGTTTTTAGTACGCTAGAGGCATCGACGAAAATACCACTTGTCACGATGGGCCTATAGAAAAGTTGTCTAAATGTAAAAAAGCGTTCTGACCACCCCACATGTGATAGCGATACAGTCGTGATGGTGATGTCCACAGTGGGAAATATTTTGGTGGTGGGTATAATTCTAATGGCTGTACTGTATCGTTTCTTAATTGTTCTTATACTGCCTGTCTCTGTTCTTTCTCTTTGAATAAATAAATAAACAAATAAATAATACTTTACTTTTGCCAAATAGATTTTACAGACACTTGTAATTTCCGAAAATAATGAGTCCCACTAAACGTGACGCTTCGCTTACTCAGTAGCGAGCGTTGTGATGTGACGTCATAAATCCCGCGTCGAAAACTTTAAAAATCTTCTATATTTTCAATAGAAATGAAATAATTTATTTGCCAGAAACATGGTAGGTACAGGGATGTAAATTATTATATGTAATTATATCACATGCGTCGCTATTTCTAGCATACAAATATAAATTTAGTCACATGACTTTGTCGAGTTTAGTGTTCATTTGTCGAATAAAAACATTTATTAACTAGCATTTGTTTGATTCTTAATTTGAACAGTTTTAGTGGCAGCTCCCTTATAGTAACTGGTTAGTAAATATATTTGTTGCCATTGCATAACAATTTCGGCAATATACAATAGAGTATAAGGTGTATATGTAAATATTTAAATATTTCCAGACAGGTCACACAGCGCCATCTAGTTTCCGTGGTAAGCTACGAGGCTTGTGTTACGGAAACTAGATGGTTGATATATTACATATTACTTTTTTTTTTGTAAATATATACATATTATACATATAAACACCCAGACCGAGACAAATTGCAACTTGGCAATGTACAACTTGCCCCCGGTGGGAATCGAACCCACGACCTCCCGAGTTCACGGCAACGTTTGTTACCACTAGACCACGGAGGCGGTCATTACGCAATCATAAATAAAGTTATGTATATCTATTAATACTGTTAATACATAACTTAATTAATGATTGCGCCTACCATCTGTACTGTCTAAATGTCCTATCAGAGAATGCCAAGCCGCATTAAGCCTTTGTACATAGTGCAATTAAGTTTTCAAATAAATTAATACAATAAGGAAAGCTAAAAAATATAAATAGTCAACATACTTATATGTTTTGAACTGTGCAGATGGTGAAGCAGCAGTTACCTTTGAAATTGGCGAGTGGGAAGTCTCAACAACAGCCTCCCCCGCCCGGATACCACAGGCTCCACGAGTCTCCCAGCGAGGTTAGTATATTCTCTGGGCTGTTTTTTATATAATTATTATTTATTCGGTGATAGGTAAAAAGTCTAAGGCAACACTAAAGTAATTTTACAGGAGGCAACTGGAGAAGACTGAGTTCATAAAATAATACATTCATATATTGATGGTGCGGGTTTAGTGGACTGTATCGAAAAGCGGAGTTGCGATAATCGCCAAATGAGATTCACAGGCGATACTATGATAATCTGTGCCATCACCAAACAAGAAGGTAGCTGGTAAAGGAACTCACCTGATCCTCGTCATCAGCTCCTGGAATTTTGTTCTGTGCACTAATTGCTCTAGGCAAATAGTGGGTTAATATTGCAGATATGTCTCATGTATACTATCTATCATACATACATATCATGTCATAATGGCTAGCTCGCTGGAGGATCTTAGCAGAATGCTGAACGGTTTAAATGTGGCATACCAGCAGGTTGGTCTCGGTATGAACTTGGATAAGACAAAAGTCATGTTCAACGAGCGTGTTATAGCGAGACCAATCTGCGTGGGAAACGCCACTCTCGAGGTTGTGCAAAAATACGTCTACCTTGGACAGACCATACAATTAGGAGTAGCCAAATTCAGCAAAGAAGCCTATAGACGCATTCAGCTAGGATGGGCAGCATTCGGGAAGCTTTCAACGTTCAAGTTTTCAACCAGTGCGTTCTTCCAGTAATGTCGTATGGTGCAGAAACGTGGACACTGACGGTAGGTCTGGTCCACAAGTTCAAGGTCGCTCAGCGAGCTATGGAGAGCTATGCTCGGGATTTCACTCAAAGATAAAGTCAGAAACGTTGACATCCGTCAAAGAACCAAAGTTACCGATATAGCTTTTAAAATTAGCAAGCTGAAGTGTCAATGGGCTGGACACATATGCCGCAGAACCGATGAACGATGGAGTAGACGGGTTCTGGAGTGGAGACCACGTACTGGAAGACGCAGAGTGGGACGACCCCCCGCCAGATGGACAGATGACCTGAGGAAGGTCGCTGGTGGGGGTTGGATGAGGGTGGCAGAAGATCGTGTGAAGTGGCGAGCCTTGGGGGAGGCCTACATCCAGCAGTGGAGAGACACAGGCTGATGATGATGATGATACTATCTATCTATTGTTAACTAAATCTAGGATACAAATATGTATACACATAGTTCTGTGGTGTGGTGGGGAGGGGCGTGTTGCTGGCGGATGGCCCGGGCTTATATGGGTTTAAGTTTATATATATATTTATGGGTTTGGGTTGTCTGTCGGCGGTGCGTTTCTCTTTATTTTCGCTACATATTTCTACAAAAACTAAATGCATGCTACTTGTGTGAACCTCTAAAGGCAAAATGTTACCATTCTGCCAATAATAATGTTAAGTGCTGTATGGTTTACCTTATAATATTTTTAAAAGAAATAGCGGATGAGGGTTACAATAGCGAACGCGCCACCTTCTTAATTAACATCTATGACGAGGACTGTTCGGCTGCGCAAGCGCCGGCTTTTGGAGTAGCGTTAGCGGAATGGGTAATATAGAAAGCGGCGAGAAAGAGACAGAAAGGCTATAGGGGTAACAAATTAGGACGTCTGTTTATACACCGACAAACTACCTTCCAAAATTGGTCGAATTACTGTGATAAGAGAATAAATAATAAAATGACATGTGGAGTATTCAGAAAATCCCATTTAGATATGCAAGTCGGATGCTATTTAAGCTAGCCGCATGTGTTTTTTTAAACTTACATTTAAAACCATTAACTCTCAGAACTACCTGTGACAAAAAGTTTAAACAGAAAAAATGGTTGCCTTTTCCAGGAAGTGGAGTATCCGAATGTATTTTAAGAAGGTTGTTATAGATTTAAATGTAAGTACGACAGTGTGACAGGCTTACTAGTAGATTATTGGCATTTAGTTTGTTTATTGGCTGTAGTACTTCTTCTGTACAATATTTAACTTAAAACTACCTTCAAACGAAATGCTGTCATGAAAATTTTGATGTGCTTTTTGTTGTTATAAATAATTATTGATTTAACGACACATTACAATAACAGTAATACGTACATAACATATTAATTATATGTGATACATTGGCGAGAAATATCATCAACATCACCACAGAACACATGATCCTAGACCTCTAGTGCAAGCCTTATAGAACTTATTTCTGGAGTATTTGACCTTCCTTTGCGACGCGGGCCGTGTCTCCGAGAGCTCATTAACTTAGCGGTCCCGGTTCCACTTATACCAACTTGTGGTATTGTTAATATTGTTTTATTAAAATTGACATTAGACCAACGAGGTCAAATAAAGTTTTTTTTTTTCATTCAATATAGCCCCTAGAACACAGCGTCCTAGACCTTCGCTGTTAGAGATGGGCCTTCCAGAACATATATCTGGAGAATTTGGCCTACACTCGCCACGCTGGCCAGACGGCTTGACAATGACAATTTATTAACGATTCCATAGTTGGTATTAGTGGAACCGGGACCGACGGCTTAACGTGCTCTCCGAGGCACAGGAACGGTGGTGTTGTAAATCTATGACAAAATGTACTTAAGAAAAGTGTATTTCTCATTGGTACATGCCAGGGGGGTTTGAACCGACCTTTGTAATATCTTTATTCAGTAAAAAAGTTACAAGATATGAAAACAATAACATATTTCATTATGCATTATGGTACAGAAAAAAACAGACATTTGCAGCCGAACTAAGCCTATATGTATAGGTCTGTCCGTCGGCAGTCAACGCCCAGACACCCTTTTAAATTTATTATAATGTTTATTACAAAATAAAACACAAACAAAATGTACACAAATAAGAAAAAAAATCTGCGTATAGAGCAAATTCTGCAGAGATTTTATGTTCTGCTTTAGGCCCATCTCTAACCGCGTGTTCTTAAGCCTGTGACGAATGATCATGATTTTTTTTTTCATTCATTCATTACTAGCTCCATAGTTAAAAAACATCAAAATTTTTATGACTGCAACTTAATAATGCATTAGCTGAAAAAGACTTTCAAAATTTTTCAAAATCTAAATTATTGTTTCTTCGCCTGTCTGTAGTAATTGTTGTAAACACAAACCATTTTCTCTGTTTGGCTTTTAATATTATAAAGCACATTTTATGTTAAGTTTTGCATGAACAATATGTATGTTTTTTTTTATGCTAGCACAACATATGACCTTGCTCCCACCTGCATCCTCTCATTGACTATGCCACAATGTCTGAAGACTCAGGTCTTTAACCGGTGCGTCCGGTAATGTCGTATGGAGCAGAGACTTGGACATTGACAGTGGGTCTGGTCCATAAATTTAAGGTCGCTCAGCGAGCTATAGAGAGCTATTTCTCTAATGTACAGAACCCGAAACGTTAATATTCGTCAGAAGACCAAAGTAACTGACATTGTAGCATGACTGACAGCTTTCAAAATTAGCAAGCTGAAGTGACAAATCATTTATTAACCATAAGATACATTAAGTATACTCGGTTATTATATTATTGTTTACCAATCATGGCAGGATAGCAGAAGACCACTTAACACTAGAAACAATCAATACCTACACAGATGCTGCTGTACAAGGGCGTTGTCACTTAAAATCTAGAAAATAAACTAATATTAATATTAAATTTAATTAATATTAAATAATAAATATTATTTTAATTTTTAATCGAAGTAATATACAAACAATATAAAAGAATTACAATATTAAATAAACTATATGCTACAATGCTATCAGTGAAAATTTGTAAGGCTTTAAGTTACTATATTTCTATTGTATTATTGTAGAGGCTGTAAATTTTCCTAAAAATAAATAAATATTACAACAAAATCTAACCTAAAAAAATGTATATAAATACATAGAAAATAAAAATGTAATACTTACAAAAAAAATAGCTCCTCCAAATCGCTGTCTTGTGGCATGGTGCCCAATACACTAGCAGAATTTCCCCTTTGAATGATGATACTTAATTTTTGGGAGAAAAAAGTGCCAGCCCTATTGTCACCAGAGACGTCAATGAGCCTTGGAACAATTTCTTTATAAAAGGCTTTAAGTTCCGATCCCCACGGGCCCATCGTTTCTACAGCAAACGTCGAAAAAAAAAAACTATTTTAATTAAAAAAAATAAGAAAAATTGTGTATGTCAAAATAAATAATCACATTAAATATCAAAAATAATAACAATGATAACAAAGAATAACTAAACTTTTTAAACTTTCGCGCACACTCATAATAGATTTTTATAATTTTAACGGGTCTTTACGCGATTTACCTTAGAGACATATTTCTCCCGACGTTTCAGCCAAGTTGCATTGGCCGTGGTCACGGGTCGACTGAAACGTCGGGAGAAATATGTCTCTAAGGTAAATCGCGTAAAGACCCGTTAAAATTATAAAAATCTATAAAGAATAACTAAAAGAAAGCAGCTGTAGATGGGCGTTGTCATTATAAAATAAGAACCTTAAACTCTAACATATTAATTTATAATATAAAAGTCATAATAATAAAATAAACAATAATAAAACTAAGTGTTCACATAATGTGTTCGTCTTTTAAGGCATCATCTATGGTATAATATGATTTGTCGATTAAAATTGTCTTAATTTTAAGTTTGTAAAAATATGTTCTTTATGATTCTAGCATAGTCCAGTCATTCATCACACACGCACTGGAAGTTCTCCCGCGCCACTTCCCACACAGCCGCAACATCTCAACAACAAAGCTACCAGGTAATAAGAAGTATTTAAAAGTAAATAAAGAATGTAATTCCTTTATTTACCACCGCCGGCGGTAGTGTAATTTTTTTTTTTTTTACACAGGATTACAAACAATTGTACAGAGAGAAAATAAATATATTATAACTGTCCAAATATATATAAAATATCTAATATATTCAGCAGTAGAGGTTTATAAACTAATGTTCTAGAAGATTTACCTAAGAAAGATGATGTTAAATTTTGTTTATTTTTCTCTATTTCAGAACAAATACGTATCCTAAACTTCCGGACAAGTTCCGCGTCCGTTCTGACCCTCCTCCTCCTTATTCTCCTCCCTCCCCTCACTCTCCCCCCTCAACCAAGCCCGAAGAGGAGGTCATATACTTCTGACACCAAGAGGGGACTCCCCCGCAAACAAGATCCTGAGATTGTCTCATTTCTTAGGGTGTATTGCAAATTTCTTGTTAGTTTGAACGGGTGATGCGATTTTAAAATTAACTTAAAAACCTATTAGTTTTGTATAATTGCGACTAAAAGTCAATAAACTTTTATCTGATGTTTACTTAAAGATGGTTGGCTTTTATCTGATGTTTACTAAAAGTTAGTTGACTTTAAGTATTTTAAGATGTTCATTAGATTTGTGATTTACTTGTATCTGACGTGTATTAAATTCACAATTCTTTATTGTCAAGATTATTTACATTGGTATAAAGAGGTCATGTACATTACTTAAATTTTAAACAATCTGCCCACAATAGGCATATAATAATTCAATATTATAAATATAATTACCAATATTTTCGTCATTACAAATACATTATATAAAAAAATAAGCTAATTTTTAATTTTGACTTTAAACAATAGTATTATCAATATTATTATTTAAAAAAAACATTTATCTAATTATTTATCTAAATTATAAATGTCAAAATATTACTATTAAATTAGTAAAAGAGACTAAATAAGAACATAATAAAGTTCACTAGTATTCAAGAAATCTATAATTGTGTAAAAAGATAGTTAACTTTCACTATTATTCAAGAAATCTATAATTGTGTAAAAAGATAGTTAACTTTTATACGATGTTTACTAAAACTTATTTGACTTTTATCCGATATTTACTCAAAGTTAGTTGACTTTTATCCGCTGTTTACTAAAAGTTAGTTTACTTTTATCTGTCCTTTACAAAAACTCAATAATCTTTTATTGGACGTCCTCAATTTTTTTTTTTTTATGAATCCAATTCTTAAAACCTACTTAAAGTTAATTAACTTTTATCTGTATATATTTACGTTTACTAAAAATCGTTTAACACCTTTGTAAATTGATTTTGTGTTTTTAGGCGATATTAAGAACGCCATTGATTAATTCTTGCATCACCCGAATTTAAACTAACGAAATTTGAAACGCACCCTTAGTGGACGTATTAATAAACCTAGTTTATACCCGAAATAAGTCTTAATTTTTTATTCGTAGTAAAAAAAACAAGAATAAAGTAGAGTCAATTAAAATTATATCCCCACCGGAATATTTATTACTGTGAACAAGCAGTGTTTAATATTGCATATCTCTTGCTCGGACAAGCCAATATATTTCAATATTTTTTTAAGTACTCTTACGACTTTAAAATTCACTGAAATTAAAACTTATGGGTACTGGACGCCTAGAGGGGGGCGGTAAGGGGTCCAGACAGAAATGGGACGCGTTGGCATGGTTTAGGTGGGGCGACTTTATATTTTAAAATTCATTGAAATTGAAACCTACCTATCACACAACATCGATTATTTAGTTATATTCGGTCAAAGTGGGCGGTAGACGAAATAAGTTTGAGAATCTCTGCTTTAGAGTCACACTTCAAATAATAGTTAAGAGGGTTAATTATTTAAAAAAAACAGGGCTTTTGCACCCCTCTCGCTCGCACAATCCAATATTTTTTCAATGCTAAGTGTACTTTTGACAAATGTAGCACAACTTGCTAGGGAATATAATAACGGACATTTTTGAGATATAATAATTATATATTTGTTTCAATAAAATAAAGGAAAGTCGTTCTAAATGTTTTTGATTTTATCTCTATCTAAAATTTGGTATATAAAAGTAAAAATATGATAGACTACATTCGTCAAAAGTATACTTAGCATTAAAAAAAAATTGGATTGTGCGAGCGAGAAGGGTGCACTTTCCAGCCCTTTTTTATAATTAACCCTCTCAACTATTATTTAAATGAGTGTGACTCTAAAGCAGAGATTCTCAAACTTATTTCGTATACTGCCCACTTTGACAGAATATAACTAAATAATCGATGTTGTGTAATAGGTATGTTTTAATTTTAATGAATTTTAAAATATAAAGTCGCCCTACCTAAACCATGCCAACGCGTCCCATTTTTTTCTGGGCCCCTTACCGCCCCCCTCTAGGCGTCCATTGCCCATAAGGGGGCGTTATCGCGTTATTGTTTATTAATATGTCCACTGGTCGATATTACAATACAAGATTGTACATAAAAAATATCGGCCTCGTAAAGCTGATATTTGAGGATTTAACTAAAAAATAATTATTTTGATAACTAGGGTTTTAAATAATAACTTATTTTTAACCCTTTATTTAGTTATGCTGGGTTTTCTGAGGAGATCAATTAGATATAATTGCATATCATTAAAATAATATTTTGATTTTTTATTTATTTATTTAGGAATGGGGTGTATCACTAACTTGTTATCCCTATAGATGGCGCATGATAGATGGTACCTGATTTAACTGTCAGTTACATAGAAAACTTGTATTTTTATTACGAAATTATTATTTTCCTTATATTATGCCGAAAGCAGCTTTTAAGTGTACAATTCGAGATTTCTAAGCGAAATCAAAGATATGGTGATCTCAAAATTGCCGTTCTAATAATTCAACCTTTTTTCTTTTTGAAGACGGTGTGCGCTTTTTTAACTAGTCTTTTAAGGTAGGTAACGTTAATTTAAAATTTATTTTTTATTAATAAAACAAAAAAACTACAAAAACATAAAGCGACATAGATGTAAAATAAGGTACCATTGCCGCTAGCGACATCTACAAAAAGCTTTGCCTGATACAGCCAAATTGTATGGAGAAGCTTAAAATGGTTTTCTAAGAAAGGTTGTTTGTTTCGTAACAATATAATCATTATCAATATAGCGGTTAAGTCCGTGGATTTGGACTTGGAGGTACCGGGTTCGATTCCTCGTCGAGACACAAAAATATTTATAAATGTAAATAAAAATACATTTAATTAATATTTAATTTGTTTGTGATATTTATCGAGTTTGGTACGCTGGAGACATCGACGAGCTTGCCACTTGTCATGATTCGCCTATAGTAAAGTTGGCTAAATGTGAATCCGCTTATTCATTAGCGTGGTTTCTGACCACCCCGAAAGGGAAACGGTCGTGATGTTACTACTATAATCATTATATTAGTCTAACGTAAGACCATACAAGAGAAGACAAATTTCTAAGCATTCCATGGATTCACCGTGCGGGTGCCGGGTCCATCATGTGTGGGTAAGAGATGAGAAGAATGGTGTCTCGGGCTTGCGACCGACAATTGGCTGGTTTAAGAAAAGGAGGCCTCCTTTTTTTTAACAAAAAGATAACGTACGAAATTTTGATCCCCTCAAAAACCCAGCAATAATATATCGTCCATTAAAAGTTGAAAACTCATGAAGTACCATAGTTATATTAATAACTTTATCTACTCTCATATCGTAAAATGCGAATTACAAACTTCAAAACGAATTTATATTGACATATAGAATCACATTATTACACTTTTTCTCTAACAAAATAATGTTATATTCCATTTTAAAAATAGAATCATACAGATTATAACACTTTTTTTTTAAGGCAAAGGTTCCATTACAAAAAAGTTTTGATTCCAATTTTTACTTGTCTATGGCAGCGGCCGCTATAGCGCGTGCGCGGTCATAAGCTAGGTTTTGGCGCCATTTCATTGTTTAGGACTTATGTATTCTGTAACATGGTCATTAAAAAAAAAATGGCGCTATTCAATACGTTTTGTTGTTGCTTCAATTAAAACAAGTTTTGCGGTTTATTATCGTGGCCCCCCGCGATAACTGAAAAGCTGCCGAAACATCGGATCAGTAAACAATTTTAAATAAACGCGATAGTAAACTGCAAAACTTGATTTAATTAGAGCAATTAACTATGTCTTACTCTTTTAACTTTTATTTTTTATAAATAAAAGATTACAGCTGCATTTAAGTCATCTTAAGTGTCTTTATCTTAAGGTTCCTACTGCTAGTTCTGTTCTTTGCTCAAATATAACACTTGTGTAGTCAGTAAATTATATAACATAACACTCGTACCTAATTATAGACCTAACCAAATTCCGGTGGGAATGTACGGTGACAAAATAAAGAATAAAAGATAGTAGGTTCAATCCCAATGTATGAGAGTAGATAAATTAGTGTATGAAACTGCACATAACTAGGTTTTAAAACACTCGTGTGATACTATTAAAAACCTCTTCTACGCTCTCGCTTTTTAAACACACACTCGTGTATATATAATACCCCTTATTATGCAACAGTTTCATAAACTACTATAATTAGATTTACCTGCGAAGCTATTATACCACGTCATAACTTTAACTTGTCATTGATTATCTGCAAATGGAAAAATAGATTTTTATCCATATATCAATTAATGAGTTTTGCCTTTTAATCGACGATATGTGCTAATAATTAAAAGCAATTTAGCATAAAGTATTAACTAATTAACTCTGCAAATATCAGCATTTGATATAAATCTCTATTTTATATATATTACGGTTAAATTAACTACTTAATGGATAAAGATAATAAACCACCTAGGAATGCAGTACTCCGCCATTTTACAAATCGAAAATAATTTAATTTATTACGATAGTTTTGTTTTTTAAAAAACGTGTGCGATTTACATTCGCGACATAGTTCTCGCTAAATCGCGCAGTTCGTTTATAAAATCTCTATTAGAAATATATTTTAATTTTGTATAATAAACCGCATTTCTTAATTTAACATTAAATACTGGCAGCTTTTTAAGAAAAATACTCCGAACACTATTGTGTTCTGAAAATAGCATTTAATTATTATTTTGTAAGTGAATTCTTTTAGCTGGGTTTACATGCTAATGGCCGAAAGAATTTTGATTCCAAATAATCGATTGGGTTATCGTAGTAACTTTCAGAGCGTGTTTCCACCAGTTAGTGACGTCATTTTATCGGGCTAAAGCGCCGTGGCTTGAACCATGATAATAAACTGTCAAATAGATGACAGATTCCACGACAGTCGTTGAACTTTAAAAAAATCGACACGAAAAATAGTAGTCAAGGCAACTGCCGTGAAACATTAATTGTCGTCACGATCTAGTAGGTACTGACCATACTGGGACGATTGAAGTCGTGGGAACTGTGAGCTACGATGCTTAAACGACACGTGTGTCGTGGCCACATAGTGGAAACGCGCTCTTCAGGTTCTAAAACTGGTTCTAGAACGTGTATATTTTAAAAACTATAAATGTTATTTTCAGCCTCTATACGGGCAGCAACAAAAATTACTGTTTTGTCACAGTTGAAAAGTGATATTTGGTGCGCGTAACAATATTGCGAGTCCTGGAACGAGTGGATTCTTAACAACACAGCCGCTATATTTGTCACTTATTTTTGCGGATGTGCAATAAAAAGCAAAATTTGACAACTTGAAAAGAAAGCTGTGGGGCACAAATGGCATACAGTTTGACAGTTTTGGAAGTACTAATAATAGACCTTAGAATAAAAAAAAATATTTGTGCTCTATTAAATAATTTACGACTACCCACATCACTAAATTATTGATATAAGTTTTACAATCAAAGTTAAATGTTAACTGAATCGTAATGGAATGTCAGAATTAACGCTCTGGTAGTTGGCTCGTGTAAACCCAGCATTAGTCACGTTACCGCTTCTAATGTTTATGCATACTTTTAAATAATAGTCTATTTAGAACGAACGCAACTGTACTTAGTCTTGCGTACTTAATTTTACTATTTAAAATGGCAACTTGACTATTTATGTATATTTTTTGATCTCTACAAAAAGGCAACTATTTACACTAAATATCAATATAAAACAAATTATTTTTGACTAATAAATTACGTCTTCACTTTACAGCCACCTTATTGGTTGAAGGGCGTGGCTTGGCTTTTGAGTCTAATACGTATTTTTAAAATTAATGATATAATATGGTAAGCTTTAATTATGCAACATACACATTTATTTGTGTATATAAGTATAATAAATATATGACAATGTGGCTGTCACTTCTTTTTCATGTTTACCTAAATGTACTTAAAATAAGAGGTCCAATAATCTATTTCCAACCTCTATAATGTCTATACATTCCATATTTTTGAGAACTACATACATTAACATTCCCACAAAAAGACACATTCATAAAATATTTCACCTATTTTTGATATACATTAATCACAATTAGAATAAATTTTGAGTAATAATTTGATGAATTAAACTGAAATCTGTGAAAGAAAGAGACTTATTTACAAGTATCATATATAATAATTTTGTGAAGAAAATATAGTAATTCAATTAATAACATAAAAATATATATCGCACCCTTAATAATATAATATATAATAATACAAGGGCTTAAGTATTTTTTAGTGTGGATTTTAAAGGGCACAAAATAGAATTATTATTATTAATAATAATCCAGAATTTTAAGCGCAATTTCTCAAAAAGATAGTTTTTCGTATTGTCACGTTACGAATATTAGATGAAAATAAAGTTTACACAGCAAGAGATTCTACTATTAAACAGGGGAGGGTCTTAAACCAAATCTTAGCTCTATCACTCTTTATTCATCCGTTGACCGTACCCTAACCTTCCCTCGGATAGTTTGAAGACGGTGACCCGGAGAGCGTTGCCGATCTCAAGCGGACAATGAGGCGTTCTGCGGGGTGAGGCGGATTGCCCAATCGTCCGAAAACGTATCGTCTAAGATCGATTACTTATGATATGTCAAAAGTTTGGGCATTCCGCATAGCATAGCAACGGGGTTATCTTCTCAAGCTGGATCCTAGCTCTAAAGTACAGCCATGGAACGGGCACGGGGAACACGCGTTTTGTTCCAACTCCAAATGAACCACCAATTCAGTCTACACCAAAACAAGATACCAGATAGATAGTTGTATTACTAACGGTGCGATATATTCATTATAACAAAAATATGTCTTTTACAAACTGTCATTTAAGTTCATCAAATTTTAACTCGACATTAGTTAATTTGGACAAATTAGATTTCAAAAAGAGGGTAGGGGTGCATTCAAAATAAAACACTATTTAATAGTGTTTAAATTCTACTTTGTCCAAAAATGTAGAAAATAAATTGTTAAATAGATGTTGTTAACAACAAAATTCGACGTAGACTTTATTATACTGTTTATAACTTGTTAAAACTGTTATTAACTTTTATCTTGTTACAACACTAATTCTACATTTTACACAATTTTAAACGATTTGCATTGTTAAACTAAATAGTTGTAAGGGAAAGTTGTGATACGCCAATCGGCGGGAAATGCGGCATATTTTGCAACTTATTAACTTAACGTTCTCCTACTTCTAGAGCGCTGACGTCTCCAATCTTTCTAAACATATCGCTGTGTTTTCTGACAAAACATCCAAAATATAAAGAGATGGAAGTGGCAATAAATTGAGAAATCTAAAAAGTTAATGAATATATAAATTAAATATTTTTTGAGACTTTTCCCCTTAAGTTTCATAAAAAAATAAAAAATGTTTAACAATGGCAAGTCGTTCTAAAGCACATAAAAGGCTTCCTTGCTCAAGACATATTAATGTCAAAGATTAAATAAAAATATGTATTTTATGCATTTTAACTATTACTGTTTTATCCTAAACGTTACTTAAATATAAGTATTAATATATGTAAATATGTTGCAATGTTTATATATTAGTGATAGTAATGTTATATAGCGATATATGTATTAGTATCCTTCGCCTTTGGGCCCTGTTCCCCAGTTTTTTTAACCAAATATTCCCTAATCCGAAGTGGGATGACATAAAGTGATGTAGATGTGAAATAGGTTTTATTATTAACAATTGCATGACACAGCTTCTATATTTCTGATTATAAATTAAAAGATGGAACTCGTAAAAGTTCGTTTTAAAACACATTTGACAGTTTTAAATACGTTAAAACTTTAAACAGGATCTTATATAGAATTTAAAATGAATCTATATCTCACTCGCACAATACTATATTTTAAAGTGTGTACTTTTAAGTAATGTAGTCTATCAACTTACTAGGAAATAAAAATATTGATGAAAAATGAAATAAGAATATTGATGTCGAAGCAATTGTTAATACTCTTGTTATAATATAACTGAATACATTTTAAAATTTAGATTGTTAAAAATACTTAAAAAAACTCACAGGAGATTTATTCCGACTATTTTTTGTGCATTTACTGTAATCCTTTTTACTACTTAGGGCATAGACAAAGTGATATTATAGATTTCTTGATTAAAATGAAGGCGTTAGACGGTTCTTTAAATGTATTAGTTTTATTATTAAAAATGAATGTGATTGTGCGGATAAACAAAATAAATAAAACTAGGAAAGTATTATTAACTACCTCCGTGGTCTAGCGGTTAAGTTTGTGGATTTAGACTCGGAGGTACCGGGTTCGATTCCTGGTCGGGCACACAATCTAGAACCATCGACGAGCTTGCCACTTGGCACGATGGGTAAATAAGAAAGCGTGGTTTCTGACCACTGCGGAATGGATCACCCGGATTTATTCACCCAGAAACCAAACTTTTTTTTTCTTAAAGCCGAAGAATATTCTGCCAATTTTACTATAGGCCCTCGTCACAAGTTCGTGGAAGTAAATGAAATAATTGTAAAATTCCATACAATCCAAAAAGAACGCGTTTTACAACGCCACCGTTCCCGTGTCTCAGAGAACACGTTACCCGTCGGTTTCAGTTCAATTTACTTAAACTTGTGGAATCGTTAATAAATTATCTTTCAAATATACATCAGACCCTTCATGTCTGGCCAGCTTGGCGAGTGTAGGCCAAATTCTCCAGAAACATGTTGTGGACGGCCCAGCACTCTGTGTTCTAGAGGCACACCGTGCGGGTACCGAGTCCATCGTGTGTGGGAAAGTGAGATGAGAATGGTGTCTCGGACTTGCGACCGACTGTAGGCTCCAACCAAATACTGTATGATTCCGTCATTGCAGCTGGCACATACTTTCAAAGGCAGCAACAAATAGGTGGATGATGGTAATTTACCCAATCTGCCTGGGCTGAGAAAGTTTCCACCATTCGTGTCCATAAACTCAGTAAAGTGTATTCACATGTTTCGGGATCAGGCTCGAATTGCCGTCATGCCCAGTCAAGCCGGCATAGTGTTAGGGACAAATGTCAGTCATGAGTGTCTGATTTCAGTTGCTAACAACCATGGACCTGACGCGCCGATTATCACTAGGTGGGCATGTTGTGCTAGTTAAAAAATATAAGGTGCCGCCTTAGAAGCTCGTTCCATAAATAATAATAGTTTATTGACACAAAATATTTTGCTGAAGCTCCACCCCTGATCGAGTTCCTGATCATTTCTTCTGTGAGATTATAATGTTCGACCTAATGTTGTGGTCTTTTGGAATATTTGATTCCTACTGTAAATTTCTAAAGATGATATTCGAATACTTCATAAACTTTCCAAATGTTATTGTAATAGTACTGATATGACCATTGATACTGTCAATTTGTCAATCATAAAGTTTTACCTGTAAAAGGGAGTCCTCCGCGCCATTTTGTGCGGACATGTCAAGTGCAAGTTTTGTAAATTAATTTACTGTGAATATGGGACACAAGTTGCAGTTAATTTTTTGCGGTTTTCCCGCGCTGTCAACTCCCATATTTTTACCCGATGTGTTTGGGCTATAATGCCGCGAGTGACTCCAAGTAAAGCATCAAATTCTGCAGCATCTGGAATTTTAAAAAAACCTCATTAACTCATAAAAAAGAAAGATATATTAAGTCAGACTTGGCTGTATGGGGCTAGACCCTTTGCCTTCCCTATCACCTCATTCACCATCCATCGGGAGCAGAGAACAAACAATAAATTTACCTGTCAAAGAATGTCTAGTAGCATTAAGGCAATTGTACAAAGTGCAATTAAGTCTTTAAATAAATAATAGGACGTCGTACGCCTTCATTTTTAAATACTTTTTCTATAAATTTATGATTGGTTAGCGATGCTTTTGCTAGGCGGAGGCGTCAAATGTTTAAGAGGGTTCAACGCTTTTGCATGTCGAGCTCGCACAATCCAATTTGTTCACAGTTGTTACTTTTGAGAAATTTAGTCTTATCAACTTTCTAAGAAATAAAATTGCGGACATGTTAGATATATTAATGTATATATATATATATATTTTAATATTTACAGACAGTTAGGTCACACAGCGCCATCTAGTTTCCGTGGTAAGCTACGAGGCTTGTGTTACGGAAACTGGATGGTTGATAAACTACATATTATTATTTTTTGTAAATATATACATATTATACATATAAACACCCAGACCGAGGCAAAATATACAATGTACAATTTGCCCCCGGTGGGAATCGAACCCACGACCTCCCGAGTTCACGGCAACGTTTGTTACCACTAGACCACGGAGGCGGTCAATCTAATCATATATTTGTTTGATTAAAACTAAACTCTGGTGTGGTGTGTGGCAAAGAATGGTGTCTCGAAGCTTGCGAACGACAATAGGCTGGTATACAAAGGAGGCCTCCGTCTTCATTTTATTGCGCAATAAGATGCTGACCATCCACCATCCTGCTCCTCTCCCTACCCAACCAAATACTGTATGATTCAGTTAACATGTATTAACGGCAGACCTGCTTAAGCCCATAATATGTCCAAAATTCCAGTAATTGTTCCTAATTTAATTCCTAGAATGTTGATAGACTACATTTTTCAAAAGTACACTTATTTGAAAATATTGGATTGTGCGAGCGAGAGGGTTGCATTAACTATGACGTGACAGAGAAGACTAGAGCAATACACTTTTTTTAGTAATTTAAACAAAGTTCGCTCGTCATTTAGTTAAACCGGCTATTCAATCATAAATCTATGACTTTTTCATACTATTATTATAGTCATGTTGATATATTATAAGATTTAAATAAATTAGAGGAATAACATATTAGGTATATTAATTAATTATAAACACTTTTATCTTCGCAATAAATATTTTAAAATTATATTTTTAAACTTAATTAAAATCATGGCAATTTATTTAGGTTAAATTTTAAAATTTGTATTGTAGTGTAAAACATGAACCATAAATTTATGATTGGTTATCGCACTATTCGCTAACCAATCATAAATATGTGATATGAACGTTTGTTTCGAAAATTATCAAAACATCATGACAATAAAGTATATTATAATTTGAAATTTGTGTTTTGTAGGGAATTAGTCTTTTTCACTATTTAGGGCCATTTTCATTTCAATTTATTGTATTTTCATAAACATAATTTAACTGGTTATCCACCAGGAATGTGCGAAGAAATTAATCAGTGCGCGAGGTAAATATTCAACAATAGTTCAACTTTTTTTTATCCTTACAAGCGACACTACCACAACTGTAATAATCCAAGCAGCCCTATTATATTACTTAAGCGCCAACGTTATATAATGGAATCCGTTAACTATATATATGTCACACTATTAGAAGTTGATATTTGCACGGCCGCTGTCAAGGTTCGAGCGCTTATAGAGTTGAGAATTGAATAGTATTTATTAATTATTTTATTTTATTTATTTAAAAACTTCATTGCACTATGTACAAGAGGCGGGCTTAATGCCGCTAGGCATTCTCTAGCAACCAACCTTTGGGACAATGAAACGATTAGTTAAATCTAAGTATTATATCTATATAGACAGATACATACTAATATGTACACAATACTACATATACTACATACTATATGTATATATATATATATATATATATACATACATATAGTATGTAGTATTGTGTACATATTAGTATGTATCTGTCTATATAGATATAATACTTAGATTATACTATAATATATACTTAGAATACTTAGATATATATATATATATATATATTATATACTACATATAATACCTACTTACACTGTGAGGAACTGTTTAAATAATGTGAGTATACCATCTTTTTAAAAATTATGACGTAAGCTCGGACGTAAATAACGAAATCCACTAATAAAGTTTGCGACTAAGTATCAGATTAGGGCTGCAGGACGTTTTAATTTTTGGTTAGGCAACCCATCACCGTTGCTTTTGTAAGCGTATTAATTATATATATATAAAACTATTTTAAAACTATGGGTACCTATATTCGTAGGTATTTTTGAGGTCTAAAAATGTTTACCAACCTAAGGCCTATAATGGCTTGCACTTTGAGAAAATAGCACTTATACACGTTCCTTAAATCCTACAAGGGTCGGTTCAAACCCACCCGGCATGTCCAATGCGAAATACACTTTTCTTACGTACTGCAGTCATAGATTTACAATACCACCGTTCACGTGCCTCGGAGAGCACGTTAAGCCATCGCTCGGTTCCGGTTCCACTAAAACCAACTTGTGGAATCGTTAACCGTTAACCGTCTGGCCAGTATAGGCCAAATTCTCCAGATATATGTTCTGGAAGGCCAATCTCCAACAGTGAAGTCTAGTACGCTGTGTTTTAGGGGCTGTAATGAATAAATGAAATGGAACTTTGGTTGCCATAAGTCTGTCTCTTTCTTAGGGTAAATATTTATTTCTCTAAATGCTATAAAATATCATTTATCAGTTTCAATATTCAAATATTATGACATAATTGTGTCAAAATGTCATTACAAGATGATCGTAGCATATGAACGTCACCTTCTCATTTTTATATGTGCAGCAAAGCATTAAATTAGAAAACTATTACGCCACAAATAATCATTTTCGTCTATTTTTTTCTATTAGATCTGTGTGCTTAGTGAAAAATGAAAGTTTCGGAAAACGTAACTGCTGTAGTTACGTTTTTTTTAATTTTACATTGCGTGTTATTGCAAGTTTGGCTATAATAACAGGCAATGAACATCGAAAATTCAGTAAAAAAACTCTACTACTATAGTTGCGTTTACGAAACATCACTGTCACACTAGGCATGGCATACAGATGGATCGCTGCTGATATCATCCGATAAAGATGCTATTTATGTGATATTTCCTCGCGCTCATTAGGCTAGTACATATCTGGTGGAAAAGCAGCAGCAAAGTTTGGCGAAACGTTTTCAAATAGTTCTATAATTACTTAAATTAAATTGTTGTTAGAGTTTCTCCGTAAGGGACAAAATAAGTATTATTACTAAAGTAGTTTGTGATTGGTTCGCGACGCTTCACTAGAACACAAGAAAGACGCCATCATAAGTTTTTTTTTTTTTTAACGTTTAACAGTTTTTATAACGGACTAAAACTATAAAATAATTTCTCTAATTCTTATTAATGATAAAAACACATACAGATTTATAACTTTTTCTAAATTATCCCGAAAATTCATACTTGGTAACTTTTGATAGCTATATAAATAGATAATTGGTACATTAATACCTCAACTAACAATTTTATTACACCGCAAATAATGTGAACCGATAATTAAGTTATTTTATTGATACTCTACACTCTTTATAGTTACGTATAGGGCGTAGCGAGGTACGGGCAGGGAGGGGCAGCTGCCCGTTAGAAGAGCTGTCGTAAAAGTACAGCTTCTTGTAAAGAGCCTCGTGGATTGATTGTCAAGTAATGAAGCTATTTCTGATTTTTAAATAGTTCAATAGTTCAAAATAGTTTACAAACAATCTAATCTAGAATTTTCTTTATCTGCCCGGGGGCGCCCCCTATATACTTATATACATTCCTGGCTACGCCCTTGATGCGCCCTATGTTTTTCAAGTATTTTAATAGCTATCAAAATGAGGATGATTTAAAACAGTCGACCCGTGACCACGGTCAATGCAACTTGGCTGAAACGTCGGAAGAAATATTTATCTAAGGTAAATCGCGTAAAGACCCGTTAAAATCTACATATTTTTTTTTACATTTTGTTATCCACCTCTGAGCTATTTTAAGACTAAAATCAACTAACATAACAATTTAGTTACTTATTGCAAAAAAATTGCTCTGAAACTTGACAGGTGCCATCTAGTCAAAACGCTGCGATGACCAATCATAAATGTATTTTAAGGCGACTTGTTCCAACGTTATTTGACAATAGTATCTCGCTATTTACTCCAGTTACCTAAGTGCAGACGTTATATAGTAAAATACCTTAAGTGACATAAACTGTCAGTGTAATAAATAGGTTGTAGGCGGGCTGATAGTGGTAATTTACCCAGTCTGCCGGGTCGGGGAGGTGTTCACCGTTCGCGCTGATAAACCCAGTAAAGTTTCCACACGTTTCGGGATCATAGAAGGAAGCCGGCATAATTTTTATTTTCAGATAAATCACAGCTTACTAGGACAAAATTGCAGTAGGTATTATAGATTATTAGATCTCAAGCCAGAAATATTTTATATTATTTGTACAGTTCATTTCTTCAAAACAGTGAGTTAGATAATAATAAAAAAAAAACATTACTAGAAAAAATTTAAATATTTACAAATAGCTATATATAAGTGTTGTCATGAGTGTCCGATTCCAGTTGCTAATATTCAGGGAACTCCCGCGCCACGTGATGGTAACATCACAGGTGGACGCAAGATCACAAATCGTGCTAGTATAAAAAAAAACACTATTTAGTTCCGACTAATATATAAATAAATACACTCGCGTGGCTATAAAGCAGACACTGCTGCAGCAACGACAATTGAGCACACGCGGTGTGCGTCACCGAAATTGTTGACGTCCGCCGCCGACCGAGGCTCAGGTGCGACTGGGCCCACCGATGGGCTACAGAACTGGCTTTAACACCGTAAAGTATCATCACGACCGTTTCCCTTTCGGGGTGGTTCGAAACCACGCTTATAAATAAGCGGATTCACATTTAGCCAACTTTACTATATAAATAATAATAAATAAATAAATATTTCCAGACGGGTCACACAGCGCCATCTAGTTTCCGTGGTAAGCTACGAGGCTTGTGTTACGGAAACTAGAGGGTTGATAAACTACATATTATATATATTTTTTTGTATATATATACATATTATACATATAAACACCCAGACCGGGACAAATTATACAATGTACAACTTGCCCCCGGTGGGAATCGAACCCACGACCTCCCGAGTTCACGGCAACGTTTGTTACCACTAGACCACGGAGGCGGTCAAAATATAGGCTATAGGCCAATCATGACAAGTGGCAAGCTCGTCGATGTCTCCAGCGTACCAAACTCGAGAAATATCACAAATAAATTAGATATTAATTAAATGTATACATTTACATTATTAAATATTTTTGTGTCTCGACCAGGAATCGAAACCTGTACCTCCGAGTCTAAATCCACGGACTTAACCGCTAGACCACGGAGGCAGTTTAGTTAACAGCGTAATATATATATATATAAATATAGTTAACAGATTCCATTATATAACGTTTGCGCTTAAGTAACAGACTAGGGCTGCTGGTTAGTCAAATTCAGGAACTAAAAAGTAAATGGCGAGATATTGTTGTTAAATAACGTTGGTGCAATTCGCCCCTAATCTTAAAACAATGTTTAATCTAAAATAATAAGTACTTTAAGACTGTCCTATATTTTCCAATTTTAGTTTTGTTGTAAAAACACATTTTGTGCCTTCATAGCATTTTTCGTTCCTTTCAAAATATATTTAGAAATAAAATATATTATAATAAATCTATATTCTCATACGCAAATAACTATTTTTATATGAAAAATAGTTTTTTATCCTGTTATAAACTTTGGGGCCGGTAATACAATACTTCCTTAAGCCTGGGTTGCATCAAAATAAAAATGGCGTCGAATGTACCATATTTATTTGCATTCGAAACCATTTTTAACTGTAATCGTTACAATACAGAGACTTCGTTTTGGTGCAATCCAGCCCAAGTTTCCCTTAAATTATCATCCAAACTCCACGCTGTTTATTTAAAGCCGGTTTACACTTTACCAGAGAGAGGAAATAAATAAATATATTGTTTCCTTAACCAGGAATCTAACCCGGTACCTTTAAGGGGGGCGTACAATAATAACGACCCCTTCTTGATGAGATGAAAGTAAGTATTGTTCACAAGCGGTTTTATATAAATATCATAATGGCAAGCTTACAATATTAATTCTCCTTGAATGTTAAAAATTGGCATTTGACGTCATTACAAATGGCACATACTTTCAACGAGAACAAATAGGTGGCAGGCTAACTGATGGTGGTAATTTGCTAACTGCTGAGTTGGGGAAGTATCCACCGTTCGCGCCGATAAACCCAGTAAAGTGTATCCACACGTTACGGGATCAGGCTCGCATTGCAGTCATGCCTAGTCAAGCCGGCATAGTGTTAAAGACTGATGTCAGTCATAAGTGTCCAGTTGCTAACATTCATGGATCTCGCGCGCCACTTACCATCAGGTGGGCGCAAGGTTACATGTCGTGCTAAGAAAAAAAAAGTGGAGCCTCCCCTATAATCTCAAGTAAGGTATCTAGAATAAGTGATGAATCACCCGCCCTAAAGGTCAGTTAAATAGAAGATTTTAAAGTATTATACAAGTACATTACAGTACAGTAAGTAGTAGATGCAGAGTTACAGTAATTATCTATTTTAATACTACAGTTCAGCTGCTGAGAGAATGCGTTCCTGAATTGCATAAATAAATAGTTCGTGATATATACAATTTTAAGTCTGGAAAATTTCTTAAACTCATAAACAAATAACGTTAATTGTTTTGTTCTAATTGTTAACAGCTACATTATGTCGCTGTCCTCAGCTGTCTCGAACGCATTCTTTCAACAGCCAGACTGTAAATATATACGACCATTACAGATTTTAATCTATTTTATATAATAGTTATTAACTTATGTGGCCGCAATCTGTTTGGTTAAGCGCAAAGGTAATCCTTCAATTCACATCTTCAAAAAACTTGCTTCTCCTTCTGAGTCTTGTTCCTCTCCCACCATAACAGCGATATCGCTATAGTCCACTATATCGTCGGTCCAAAACGTCACCGAGATATCTAAAAAAAAACGGGTTTAATACACATTTTGTTACATGCCAATCAATTGTTATAGGGCACTATCACAACTCACGAACCAGATATATAATGCGAAAGTTGTGGGTAAAAGAGGCCCTGGCAGACCAAGACTTACATACTACGACCAAATAAATAAAACAATAGCTGAAGGTGCATTGAAAAGCCATCGAAACAAAAGGGCATGTATGAAAAAGTTGATGAATGTCGAAGAAGCGAAAGAGGTATGTCGTGACCGTGACAAGTGGCACTCAATTGTGTCTGCCTACCCCGCAAGGGATTTGGCGTGAAGATATAATAATAATAATAATAATAATATCTTTATTCAGTAAAAAAGTTACAAGATATGAAAACAATAACATATTTCATTATGCATAATGGTACAGGAAAAACAGACATTTGCAGCCGAACTAAACCTATATGTATAAGTCTGTCCGTCGGCAGTCAACGCCCAGACACCCACCCTTTTAAATATGAGTTGTACTCTATAACAGGAGACAGTGTTTTCCAATGATCATACAAAAAGATTGAAAAAGAGGTTACACAAAAGCAAGTAAAGTATAGTATGTAAGTGTGTGTGCGTGTGTCTGTAGAAAAGGTGAGGGGACTGGGGGAGGGTGGAGAAGGAAGAGGGAGTGTAAGATTGTTGGTTATACTCCTAAACTAAAAAGTAAAGTATTTTAGTATCATCACGATACAGTAAGCGGATTTACATTTAGCCACCCCCACCATAGGCCAATCATGACAAGTGGCAAGCTCGTCGATGTCTCCAGCGGACCCAACCGCTAGACCACGGAGGCAGTTAGGACGAATTATTATTATAATTTATTCAATCGGTCATAGTATACGCACACCAGTGTGGACAATATGACATTAGGTACCTCTCACAAGCACTTCTATTCAAGCTCTTCAAAGACTGTCAAGACCTATAAATAAATAAATAATCTTATAAAAAAGAAAATATTTTGTAACTATAAACAAAAGAGTTGTCGCATTACCCTCCGTCAAGTTAAAACTGAGCGACGGATAGGCGATGTTCTCTGCCTGCGCACACGCCGGCGAAGAGGTGTTCAGTTTAAAACCGGATTAAGTAGGTTCGGGTGCACAGTATATGCTTTGTAAGCAGATCAAATACAGTGACAATAAAAAAAAAATACTTAATTCAGAAAATTATAGTAGTAAAAAGTTTCTGTTATGAGACAATATTATAGTTTCTTACATAAACATGTTTCAATAATTAGATACAAACAATAAAAACGGTAAAGAACTTTAACTTAATCAGTACAAAACTTAAAAGATTAACAATTGGTTTAGTGTTATAAATTCTAGACAATAACAATAGTAAAAATATAAAAATAAAAAATGGTTCAAGCAATGATACACTACTTAGCTGCATTACAAAATATACCTATTTAATCTGAATATATGATATACTAGATATCCACTTATGATTTACAAGTGCTTAATGCAGATATTACTATAATCTAAATTAAATTTAACAATATAGCATTAGAATTCACTACTGTATTACATTGGTAAAAAAAAAAAAATTATACAAATAGAAATTAAATAAACTCTGATAAGTATCTAAAATATTGTTTTCAAAATTGTAAAAATCCATAAATATATATGAGTATATCTGCACAGCAAGTAATTTGTATATTAATTAGTTACATCATGCAAGTACATATATCGCATACACATACACAAAACACATACATATACGTACACATAAATATATACGTACATACCCCAGTATACCAAATAGATACGTGGATACATACATTGACGAAATGCTAATGATCTCGTTTTGTTAATAAAACGGGTTCAAATCCTGGTTAAAAGAACATAAAAATGGGTTAATATTAATTTTAAAACAGCTACTGTATTATCGTTAGTAGGGTTTCAGTTTCATAGTAGTCGAGTTTTTTTAGGAATATGTCAATAGATTTCTTCAGAAGGAATTTGGAGACGTTCTTTATTGTAACCTTTTTGCTTATGTTGTTGTACAAAAATGGGCCCAAGAATAATAATGAGTTTTGGGAGAACCTAGTGCGAGAAGGAGGAACAGAGTATACAAATTCATTCCGTCTCCTTTTCTTAGCATTGATAATTTGCGGTTTAGTATGTTGTCTTGTAACAATGTACTTGATAAAGAGTTGGCGCACAGTAAGCACATTATTTTCTTTATACAAAAGTGCAGTGGGATATCTCATTGGTTTTCGGTTCATCACCTTAAGGATAGCGCGCTGTGCTCTTTCGATTGTTAGCATGGATGTTTTGTTTGCACCTCCCCAGACACTAATACCATATGTTAGTATAGACTGACACAGAGCGACATATACATTTCTTAGAATAGAGCCTTCGGCTATATGATTTAGGTTTTTAAAAATATATATAAGTTTCCGAGCTCTAGAAGCAAGTGTAGAAATGTGATTTTTCCAGGTCAAGTACTTGTCAATAGTTACACCCAAGTATTTAATAGAATCCGCTGATGCGACCACAAGGCACTTGCACTCATTAGAGGTATTAATGCAGGAGTGGGCTATTAATGAGAAAGAGTCCGGTGGTTGAGACTTTACACTGATGCTAAAAGCTATATATTTTGTTTTACTTAAATTTAGGGTTAGTAAGTTATTACTGAGCCAATTGGACACCCGTCTTAAGCCACTCTCGGCAAAGTCTTTGACATCTGACCAATTATCACCACTGAATAAAACTACTGTATCATCTGCGAAAGTGATAATTTGAGCATGAGGAAGTTTATAGTTACATAGGGTATTAATGTAGATTAAAAAGAGGGTGGGTCCGATAATGCTTCCTTGCGGAATACCAAACAAGACAGGAACCTCAGGACTGACAACATTATCGATTTTAACCATCTGGACCCTATCACTAAGATAATTTTGAAACAGTTGCAGTTCCATTCCACGAACCCCGATATGTTCCAACTTTCGCATGAGCATGTATGTATCACAGCTCAAATATCATACTCATTGCAAATATTATTTCCATAAACCAAATAAGCTCATTTCTCAAATAAGAGCATTTTTTTAGTGTTATTAAAATGTAATGGAAACATTTTTAAAAAAGTAGGACTATGGGAGTGGAGAAAGACACTGGCTGGGAGGGAGAGCATTCCACATCTTCGGTTACTATTTGAATTTTGCGGTTAAACAAGCAGACTAGGCCATTATTTTATTAACCATTATATTCACAAAGAAAAATTAGGAAAATCCGATTTAGTATTGTTGGCACCAAATGATGATTGGCACTGAGACGTTTTATTGAAGATATTACAAATTCTTTTGTTTTTTTTTACTGGTAACAATAGATTTTTTTTTTTAATTTAATTATTTTAAACGTTAGCCATGTGAATGAATATACCTAACTCATGATGCCAATTACTATGCAGGTGCCAATCATTGTATGGTTTACCCTATTTTAAATTGTAGTTGACTTGATAAAAAAACACGTGATTTTTAAGTGTGAATTATTTTTAATACTTGTATATTCTCAATATTACATTATTTCACATAATAAAGTGATTAAATACTTATAGTACAGTACTTTTTATTTATCATCATTACAACCCCTAAAACACGGAAAGACCTCTGCTGCTGGATATCGACCTTCCAGAACATATATCTGGAGAATTTGGCCTACACTCGCCACGATTGCCGCCAGACCTGGCGAGTTTCGCATGACATTTTTTTAACTATAGTTGGTACCTATTAGTGGAAACGAGACCGACGCGACGGCTTAACGTGCTCTCGGAGGCACGGAAACATGACCGCTGGCCACGGGCTTGTATTTTCTTGAATCGTTTTATAATAAAATTGGGGGAAAAAAACACGGTTAATTAGGGGTTCTGAACTAAGGGGGGCGAGAGAGCATCTTACTATTTAATCTGTGGTAGAGATGTTAACAAAAATTAAAAAAAATGGTTTGACAGCTCTCGTTTAACTTCGTGTTCGACTAGATGCTTTTTATTGAATTTTGCTTTGTCAGGTGTACAAGTAGCGTTTTCATTCCACCAAAGCAAAATTCAGTGCAATAGCGCGCTCAGTACCTGAACACTTTTTTTTTTATACTATCACGACATGTGACCTTGCGCCCACCTGATGTTAAGTGGTGCGCGAGGTCCATGAATGTTAGCAACTGGAATCAGACAATCATGACTGACATCAGTTCCTAACACTATGCCGGCTTGACTGGGCATGGCAGCAATTCGAGGCTGATCCCGAAACGTGTGGATACACTTTACTGGGTTTATCGGCGCGAACGGTGGATACTTCCTCGCCCCGGCAGACTGGACAAATTACCATCATCAGTCCGCCTACCACCTCTAGATCACATCACCTGAACACGTAGTAACTCGATCTCTTTCAGTTTTATTCTTATAGGCAAGGAGAATAATATAAAATTTGAACTTAAAGCAGCATAAAGGCCTCGTTTCAAGCACTAGATAATGGGGTGTATCAGACAAAGCTTTTTGTAGATGTCGCTAGCGGCACTGGTACCTTGTTTACACATGACGCATCATTTTAAAATGTTTTTGTAGTTTTTTTATTTTATTAACAGAAAAATTAATTTTAACTTAACGTTACCTACTTTAAAAGACGAATAAGGAAAGCGACAACCGTATTTAAATATAAAAAAGGTATAATTCATAGAACGGCTATTTTGAGATCACCATATCTTTGATTTCGATTTGTACACTTAAAAGATGCTCACTTCGGCAATATATCCAGAAAATAATAAATTTTGTAATAAAAATAGAAGGTTTGTTTGCTACTGACAGTTCTATTAGACCATCTATCATGCGCCATCTATCGTGATAACTTTATAATCTGTGTTCCCGACTCAACGTGGTGGGGCCTCATATGCTACGTTCGACTTAAAAGCATTTACGAGTACCTACTTTAAAGAATTTATTTTAAAATTAATAGCAAAGCTTGCTTTTTACCGAAACCATAGACAAACTCCAAGTCGAACACAGGGTTTAGGAGAACTCAGGCGCCAACGGACTGAAATCTACAACCGTCCCTCCTTCACTGTTGGCCCTGTGTGACTTTACAGCTACGAATGAAGGCACTTGTTCGCCGACTAAAACACCAACATACGAATGGGTGAACTGTGATTGTAATGATTAAAGTTAAAAATAGCGTCAAATGTACCTGTTTAATTTTAAAGGTCAGCTGGTACAATCGACGCTATTTTTATCTTTACAATGGGGTGTATCACTAACTTTTTATCACGATAGATCGCGCTTGATAGATGGTACCTAATATAACTGTCAGTTGCATATAAATCTTGTATTTTTA
The DNA here is from genome assembly GCA_910589645.1 of Tinea semifulvella. Classification (NCBI taxonomy): domain Eukaryota; kingdom Metazoa; phylum Arthropoda; class Insecta; order Lepidoptera; family Tineidae; genus Tinea; species Tinea semifulvella. The sequence continues at coordinate 8,680,920 of OU342604.1, forward strand.
TTACGAAATTTATTATTTTCTGGATATTATTCAGAAGTGAGCAGCTTTTAAGTGTACAAATCGAGATTTCCAAGCGAAATCAAAGATATGGTGATCTCTAAATTGCCGTTCTATAATTCAACCTTTTTTATTTTAAAAACGGTGTTCGTTTACTTAATTCGTCTTTTAAGGTAGGTAACGTTAAGTTAAAATACATTTTTCTGTTATAAAAATGTAAAACTACAAATAAATTTAAAAAATGATCAGACATAGGTGTAAACAAGGTACCAGTGCCGCTAGCGACATCTACAAAAAGCTTTGCCTGATACACCCCATTAAAGCCAAAGAGAAGATATATGTAGTAACTGGACAGAGGCTTCATTTTGGTACAACCCAGGCTAGTGGCATTTGTTCATTTAAATACAAAAATTATATAAAACCGAGGCCCGTGAAAGCAGACGTTACAGACTCTTTAGGGTGTAAATAAAACTAAAAAATAAAACAGTTTATTTCATATATTTGTTTAATATTGCAGTTGCAAAACCAAGTCTATTGCGAAGCTTCTGAAAATTTGTCAAAAATCTATCTATTGCAAGACCGCGTTGTGAAACATGAGTTGAGTTTTACAGGCATTGCGCGTATCATCAAAATGTGGGTAAGTTACTAGTAAGTTGATAATACTACATTTTTTCAAAAGTAAAGTTGATAAGATTGGATTGTGCGAGCGAGACGGATGCCAAAGTGTTTAACCCTCAATAACGATAGCCCAATAAAAATAAAAATACGCGGGTCTGGGAGTCGATTCTCAAGTCTATAAAACAGTTTCCAAATTGCCTCAGGAACTTATATACCAAAAGTCATCCGGTTGCTTTTTCCAGCTAAAATTACTCACCATTGCTTTATCTATCCTACAGCCCTATTCTGTTACTTAATCCCAAACGTTATATAATGGAATCCTTTAACTATATATATAAATATATGGGGTGTATCAGGCAAAGCTTTTTCTAGATGTCGCTAGCGGCACTGGTACCTTGTTTACACCTATGACGGATCCTTTTTTAAATTTATTTGTAGTTTTTAATTTTTATAACAGAAAAAAATATTTTAACTTAACGTTACCTAACTTAAAAGACGAATTAAGTAAGCAAACACCGTCTTTAAAATAAAAAAAGGTTGAATTAACAGAACGGCAATTTTGAGATCACCATATCTTTGCTGTCGCTTGAAAATCTCGATTTGTACACTTAAAAGCTGCTCACTTCTGTATAATATCCAGAAAATAATAAATTTCGTAATACAAATACAACATTTCTATGCAATTGACAGTTATATTAGGTACCGTCTATCATGCGCCATCTGTTGTGATAAAAAGTTAGTGATACACCCCATTACGCTATTAAAGTTGATATTTGCGCGGCCGCAGCGCTGTCAAGGTCGAGCGCTTATAGTTGAGAATTGAATCATATTTTGTAATTATGACGCAACATCTGGCGTAAATAACGAAATCCACTAATAACGTTTGAGACTAAGTAACAGAGTGGAGACGCGGAATTGCTATAAAAATAACATTTTAATTTATTAATAAAAAAGCACTTTGGTTAATTAAAATTTATAGTCTAAAATTAATATTTATAATAGTGTTGTCCAATTTTCACTTGCAGTCTTTTGCAAACCAAGAGATCGACCACGGATATGGCTAACCTAGTTTTAGACAAAGAAATTAATTGCGAAAACACTAATAATGATGTTATATATCTATATGTATGTTACCAAAATAAATATAATATGATTTCATAATAACTTAAGATCTTATTACTGCTTAAAGGAAATATACATATATTTATTCGAAAAATATCATTTACCAAATATAAAATAATAATTATCAACTAGTAAAAATAAAAATAATAAAATTAAATAACTATAATCTAAACCTAATAAAAATGTATATATCTATAAATAAAAAATGCCCTCAAGAGATAGTCCCAAGAAGACTGGCAGCATATCCACTCTATATAACGAGGCTAATACGTTGGCAGAAATAATCCAGCCTTCCTGTCTCCAGATTTCTCCGCCAGCCGTTTAGACAAATTCTTGGCCAGACGCAGAGGTCCCTATGGTCCTATCGTCTCGACCCCAAACGGCGCAAACTCGTAACCTGTACCAAGGTTGGCGTATTTGCGCAGCTTGAGGTTCTCAGCAGAAACCGCCACACTCCCCGCGCTGGACGAGGTTGCCTGGATGTGAGATAGGGCTAATGTCTATATATAGGTCTACACGTGTCGCATCTCACACCAGATACCTGTCCAGTTTCCACGGTCCAATGGTCATGCCGTTGGGTCTCTTGCTATCGCTCTGCGCAATCACAGAGGGTTCTAGGGTAACAGGTACTCCTAATTAAATTATATTATATCATGTTAAGGTATAAAAAAATATAATCATATTAATATGCCATGCTAATACCAACACTTATGTATGGAAGCGAGACGTGGATATGTCAGAATACGCATGAGAGTAGAGTTAATGCAGTAGAAATGAGGTCTTTACGTCGGATATGCGGCGTAACTTTGATGGACCGTATACGTAATAACGAAATACGCAAAAGGGTAGGTATAAAAGAAAGCATAGGTACAAAAATAAAGAAAGGCATGCTCCGATGGTTCGGGCATGTCGAAAGGATGAGCGAAGAGAGATTGACGAACCAGATATATAATGCGAAAGTTGTGGGTAAAAGAGGCCCTGGCAGACCAAGACTTGCCTATCATGATCAAATAAATAAAACATTAGCTGAAGGTGAATTAAAAAGCCATCGAAACAAGAGGGCATGTATGAAGAGGTTGATGAATGTCGAAGAAGCGAAAGAGGTATGTCGTGATCGTGACAAGTGGCGCTCAATTGTCTCTGCCTACCCCGCAAGGGATTTGGCGTGAAGATATGTATGTATGTATGTAATATCACCCAAATCCTTTTTTTGGACGACAATGGATCCTTTTTTTATAGATAATAAGTTATAATAGCAAAACAATCACTAAATAAAGAATAATACATCAATAATAAGTCGATCGGCAGTCGAAATGTCAGTGACATAGCTCGACTCGCCATACACAATGCCATGTTGGTACCAACGCTGATGTATGGAAGCGCGAGGGTTAATGCAGTAGAAATGAGTTCGTTGCGTCGAATGCGCGTCATTTTGGCGGACCGCATACGTAACGTGAAATACGGAAAAGTGTAGGTATAATGGAAAGCATAGGGACAAAAATAAGGAAAGGCATGCTACGATGGTTTGGGCATGTTGAAAGAATGAGCGAAGAAAGTTGTAGGTAAAAGAGGCCCTGGCAGACCGAGACTCACATATCACGATCAAATAAATAAAACACTGGCTGAAGGTGCATTAAAAAGGCATGTATGAAGATGTTAATGATTGTCGACAAAGCGAAAGAGGTATGTCTTGATCGTGTCAAGTGGCGCTCAATTGTCTCTGCCTACCCCGCAAGGGATCTGGTGTGAAGGTATATAATAAAAGTTTCATTTCGTTAAAAAATAAAAATAATCGTCCATTTTTTATCATGCATGATACTAATATTGTTATTTCTCCTTTATTATTTCTTGGTTTTGCTAAATGTCAGTTTTGTAATACACAAATTAGAGCACGATTTAGCCATGTTTCATTTGGTAATAAATGAAATTAAGGTATTTTCGTAAGTTGGTAATTAATACTCCGGGTACTCTTACACGATTCTACAATACTTTGAAAGATGTAATAACCGGCTAGCATTTTATGAGTTTATGCAAAATATTCCAAGACGATGTTGATGTGTGTTTGGTATGTTGGCGACTAACTAACTAGAACACTAAGGCAAAAAATTGTATACTTTAAGTTATTTTATATTTTTATGTATGTATTGTATATAAAAAAATCTTAATTATAAATATCACAATAAATGCTAATCTTAATTAGACAAAATAATGTCAGTTCGCCACCCGCCTGTCCAACATGGCGAGAGTAGGCCTGGGGATGTAATAATGATGACACCCAGGTTTTCAGCTTAACTAATGCAATAATAATAATATTAGAATGCAAAGAATGTAAAATAATACTTTTTCTTTTTGAGTGATTGTGGTTGTCAATGCATGCATACTGGATCATTTAAGGCCCGCTCTACATTGTAGCTTATTTAGCCCAGCCCTATCCATTGCAGCTCATAAAGGGCTAGCTATCTTTTGCACCACTTTTAGACCTATCTGTCCATTGCAGCTCATTTAGGGCTAGCTATTTATTGCAGCTCATTTAGTGCTATCTGTCCATTGCAGCTCATTTAGGGCTAGCTATCCATTGCAGCTCATTTAGACCTAGCTGTCCATTGCAGCTCATTTAGACCTAGCTGTCCATTGCAGCTCATTTGAACCTAGCTGTCCATTGCAGCTCATTTAGAGGAAGCTGTTCACTGCAGCTCATTTAGGGCTAGCTGTTCATTGCAGCTCATTTTTGCTACATGTTCATTGGAGCCTCAATCTCATTAGTAAACTATATTTGTGATCTATGCATCCTATAAATATGTGATGGTAGAATGGTGATCTGCATTGTTCTAATCTGATATCTAGCTTCTTCTACAAACAGCTTACTCATTGGACCACATTTCCACTAGTAGGAGTAGAATCAAATATCAAATAAGTTTAAGTACATTAATAATGTCATTTTGCTTAAAATTTGTCATCTACAACCCTTCCCAACCTTGACAGGTGCCTTGCATAGGCCCTCTTGAATTAGAATTATTATTAGAATTGTTTTTTTCCATGCTAAGTAATATTTTATTACTCTGGTAATTTCACAAACCATAGGTTTTTATTTTTTGTTCTACATCATTACATCCCTTACAAGGGTAAAACAAACATAAATTCACTTTCAACATTACAGAACAGGATGCATGGCAGCGAAAAAGATGACCGCACCACGGTCTTCTAGAGACTAAGGGCATAAAATCTATGGCCATCATAATCACAGCATGTCTCGTATGTCCTCGCCTGAAGTTTTTTCCCAAATTTGCCCAGATCGATACAGCCTGTATATCTTATTATCAACTAGAATTTGGCTATACTTAATCATGGCACCCTCAAATTTGTGAGGAAACATTTGTAACTGAGTCTCATTATAACCAAACGGAGAGAAAGAATTTTTCTCCTTACACTCTGTGTATTTATGTATTGCCATATTATCCACCTCAATAACTTTACAATCAACATCCAGTTTTATAATATCATTGAAAGAAGACATTGTATCCAGATTCCTTATTTTTGCCGTGACCATTTTCTGCGGTAAAACATAATACTGAGTCTTTTTGACAATATTAGGATAGCCTTCCTCAACATTATCATCGTCATTTTGATTTAGACAGAATAATAATGGCTTGATTTCTATAGTCCTGTATTTTCTCATGGGATCAAAGTCTTGGATTATTGATTGTAAATTATTATGGAATCGAGGCACTATGAATTCATCCCACGGCAAAACTATGGCATGACTTGGGTTATTACTTTCGTCCTTATCAATTCTAAAATGACGGAACATGCAATCCAATTCTATAGCATTACGAATTATGTCATACGATTTTGCAAACACAAATGGGTAGTTTAACGGAAAAAACTTTATATCCCATTGAGTTATATCTGTTGGTAATAAATTTAGCCGTCTAATTATGTCTTCCGATATTGTGCTATCATAAATAACAAAATTGTCCACTCCCATCATGTGGTGGAACACTAAAAAGTCTATAAAGGCATCTCTTGGGACAACAGGCACTTGGTTAGGTATCACACACACAGTCGGAATTATTTTATTCACAAACTTAATACTAGTCTGAACTCTGGGTTTTCTTTTTGTATTAACACTGATTAATTGGTTGATTGGTGCATGTATAGGGTTTATATTATAGTCGTTTGTATAAAAACTAATCGCTTTAGGCTTTCCAAAGTCTTTTGACATGACACAGTGAAAGACATAAACTCTAAAGTCATTTATGGGCTCGGAAACTATATCAAAACTAAACCTACCGGCTTTCGGCTTCATTGAATTCTCTAGCCAGATATTGCAACGGAAATTGGGATGTATATTAGCTTTCCCAACAACAATGGTATCAATTTCATGAGGATGTGAAGGCGTTAATTGTTCATACTTCTGGTATGATCTTAAAAACGATGAATAGGTGTAAAAGTTTTCGTCTATTTGCTGGAATAGTGGCGGCGTCTCACGGACCTCCAGTGTCGTATTCCTCATGATCTCAGAAAGCATTGTGGCATTAAATCCAGGACCGCAAAACTCGATTTTTGAAAGTCCTGGCTTACCGAAGAAATTAAACACTTCCAAGACGGACCGAAGTTTGATATACTCATGGCGATAAACCAACAATGATACGACACTAATAACACAAACTAATAGCAAAATCAACTGGTAATATCTCTTCATTATAAATAATAGACTGTTTCTACGGGCCCTCATTCAAATGTCCGCCCGGTTTGAACCACAGATTATATATAATGTAATTTTCAAAACCCAATTGAGGTTAATTTAGTTAAAAAGTTCACTCGCAGTCCATTATTAATTTATGTCCAACTTCTCAGCATAATATACCTTAACAATTACGCTCTTTTTGACAAAAAAATAAAAAATCTATGCGACAAAATAATGCAGCCACAATGCAGTATTATGCAGAAAAATATTTTTGAAATCTTTAGCCATTAGCGTTCTAAAATTATAAATATTATTTCTGTCAGATAAATTCATGTTGAGAAAGAGATAGACTTATGACTATTAGTAGTGCTTAAGCGAGTAGTAATAATAATAGGCTCGTTCGGAAAGCCTTTGTAAACAATTTGTTATGTTCGACTTGTCGCTGAAAGCGCTTTTTTACCTTATTTCTCTTTTAATGTCGTTCTTTTGCTTGCGATTTCATTTCTTTAAGCAAAATTCAGTAAAAAAAAACAAGCTTTGCTTTCAAGTTGAACATTATGTTCATTTTGTTTACAACGCATATTTTTATCTCTACCGTTATTCATACATTCCCTACATTTTGCATGATAACTTCGAATGTAGGGTATGCATGTATTCTCTACCATCAATGCAATTTTACATAAGGCTAGTCGATTTTTAGTACCTTCATCATTTGTAGTTTGCGAAATATCATTTTTGGTAACATCCCACAGATCGTCGTACTCTAGACATTTTTGCATTAAAAACTTCCACGAATTGTAGTTTTCATGCCCCTTCAACTTCTCAAATGTAGGTAAGCTGCTGTTTACCTTCCGCACCTCTGAACTCACAATTTGTGTCATATTCGGTTCCATTAGTAACAAGATTACTTCTAGTGTTATTGTAGATCTTGTTTATAGCCCATAACCTTTTGTTTATTTATTTTAAAACGTTTTATCAATCTTTTTACTTTATCTTCATTTTTACAAGTGACATATAAAATCTAAACATCAAATAGAACATACAAAATACATATTTACTTCAAATTTACACAGCCAGCATTTATAATATAATCATCTCAAAAACCTACAAGAACAATATTTACAACAGTTTTTGTAGTTTTTTATTTTTATAACAGAAAAATGTATTTAAAATTAACGCGTTACCTATCTTAAAGGACGAATTAAGAAATCGCACACCGTCTTTAAAAAGAAAAAAGGTTTTATTAATAGAACGGCAATTTTGAGATCACCATATCTTTGACTTCGCTTAGAAATCTCGATTTGTACACTTAAATGCTGCTCACTTCGGCATGATATCCAGAAAATAATAAATTTAGAAATAAAAATGCAAGTTTTCTATGCAACTGACAGTTATATGAGGTACCATCTATCATGCGCCATCTATCGTGATAAAAAGTTAGTGATACACCCCATTAAAAGCAAAGCATTTCTTTCTTTATTTCTTTCTTATCTATATATATCACACTATTAAATAAAGTTGATATTTGCACGGACGCTGTCAAGGTCAAGCGCTTACAGAGTTCAGAATTGAATAATATAACGAAATCCACTAATAACGTTTGCGACTTATAATAGAATAGGGCTGCTAAATAAAATAAAAAATAACTTTATCGAAAACCCAAATCGTTTGGAAAAGCTCCTCGAAGAACTGTCCAAGTGAAATTCAGTAAAAAATCAAGCACTTACAGCGCCAAGTCGCGTCGAGCGCAAGTTAGAATCACAAAATATATAGACTAATGTTAGAATCTAAGAGCAAGAGTTAGAATTTATAATTTTAAATTTGTATAAATCCGGAAGGCAAACTACCAAAATAATAAGGCCACGAGTGATTATCAATTTGTAGTAATCAATCACATACTACAATCAATTAATAAAAATAGTGGTAACCAAGAACCAATATTACCTTAAATCTCGCGTTCTTAATCATTAGTCTTAAAAATTTTAGATTACATTGCGTGTTATTGCAATAATAAAGACAAGTTTGGTACATAACTATATGTAATGTACATTATTTAGTTTCAAAACCCAGAGTGAGTAAAAGAACGGTGTGCAATAATTCCACAGACTATAAAGAATCATTCCGAAGAAAGCAAAAGGAGCAAAACTTCCTATATAATCTGTGGCAAAGCTACAAAAGCAAAAAAGTGAGCAGTCATTGGCTTTGTATTTCTATAATTTATAAATTATTCTGAAATTAGTTAGAAACTATTAATTATCAATATGTCAGCTGATAGGAGTGATATTTTAAAGCAGTTTTGTGATGTTACCGGCGCGGAGGAGAGCCGCAGTAAATTTTTCTTAGAATCTTCCAATTGGCAGCTTGAGGTACTTCAATAATTTTGCATTATACTACATTAGTCTTATTTACTTATTTCTGAATTGAATAGGATTAGAGAATAAATACTTAAGCTCAAGACTGGTAATACAACTGTAACAGCATTTGTATTTGCCTCAACACGCATGTGTATTCCAAAAATCAATTTTCTTACATAAATATTTATATTAGTCGTTTACAATATCAAATAAATTATGCCAAATATACCACAAGCAAATATCTTTTAGCAGAACCTAATGTATACGTAATATTTTATGGTTAAGGGTCAGTTATTTACCACAGCCTTGACTTCAGTTGAGGAACCGACTAAGCCGAAACCGAAAAGCGACTAAGACCGTAGATTTAGATGCAGTATTCCTTTTCTGTTTAAAACACAATAATTTATTTAATTTAATTGTGACATTATTTTATGTATGAGTATGGATAGACTACAGGAAGCAGGTTGGATTTTATAACATGGAGCATGATTTAATTAAAATAATTCCTGTATTTGATAGATAATAATGCACTAAATATTTATGAGGAGGATGCCTAGTTACAAATATATAACTAACCAAGCTTGTAAGTTAAGTTGTAAAAGATATTGATAAAACGCAGCGAAAAGATAGGCAGTATTTGTAAGAATACTATAATAAAGAATTGATAACAAGGCATAACAAAAATATAGGTTTGAGTCCATTGACTTTTAGTTTGACACTGACTATAAGAATGTCCAGCGGTCGTAACACTAAAAGGTAATAGTTGCAGAAAGAATTAATGTCAATCTCGATTAAGTCCTTCCCAAAATTCCAGTTCCCTTAAACCTTAAGGCTTTTTTTACTGACTACTTTATTACATGGGAAAACACCAAAAACTTCAAGCTACTAGCCTGCATGCTTATCACACATGTTGACAATCAGCATCCTTACTATGTGTATAATTTTAGGTTGCATTATCAAGTTTTTACGAGCATGGCTGCAATATGGACGAGTCTGGCTCCGAGACTCTTGAGAATGCCAGACCTATAACCATTCAGTCCAGCAGTGATACAGACTCACCCCCACCATCCACCGGCGAGGTGACTAAGAAGAAGGAAAAGAAAAAATCCACCACCCGCCCAGGGTTTGCTACTTTGAGCTCTCTCCATCAGCAGGAAAGCTCCAGTGATGAGGAAGAAGGTATTTTTTAAAATCATTATTCCAGCCCCTAGTAAACAGATTCCTAGAGCTTAACTGCTGAATGAACCTTCCAGCCTTCCAGAATATAATTGCAAATCTTAAATCTACAATGTGCATTTGAGTCAAAACCATGTTTTTTATACCATTTTATAGCTAATTGAGAGGATTGTTCTCTCAATTAAATAAAAAAAAACTCGTATGTGCCTATGACTTTAAATTCATAGTAAACATCCTGTTAACCTTTTGTCATAGTCAAAAAATAAAAAAAATTCCAAGAACTTTTATGTGCATTGAGAAAGAGACTGCCTTCATGTTTTTGTGGTTAAGAACATAGATTTAGATACAGAGGTATCGGATTCAATTCCTGGTTGGGACACAATATAATGTTTAATTTATTTGTGGTATATCTTGAGTCTGGTATGCTAGAGACTTCAACGAGCTTGCCACTTGCCATGATGGGCCCAAGTAAAGTTGTCAAAAAAAGCTTGGTTTCTGAGCACCTCACAAGGGACACAGTCAAGACGTTGATGATGAGAAAAAGATAGTAATAGTATCGCTTTGGACTTTATACCTTATCACTGTTGATATAATAGTGTAGATTATGCTTTAGAGGTATTGAATGAGGTGCGAGTGAAGAATGAAAGATTGAAGAGAGAGATGGACAAATTGAAGTCTAAGAATGCAAGACTGAGACATCAATTGACTGAACTGGAAGCGGAAGACACAGGTTTGTTCCTTGCCCTCCTTGTCTAATAAAATAATCCCAACATTTTATCAGCCATTTTGTTGTATAAAAGTTAATGCATGTGATTCTTTCTGTTCTTGTCTCTACTTACAGTTTACTATAGTAAAAATATATATGTTCATGGGAGGGTTGTTAAGGCAGCACTTTCACCTTCACACTGTGTACTTTTGAGAAATGTACCCTTCGTTCCGAGACGCGATAATAGTAACTCAAGCACGCTTAACGGTGTTCCGAGACGCGCTTAAACTGTTTTGCCAAAGCTATGTGACATCATTTCTCGCGCTTAGACTGCTCACGATATCGAGGTAGATCGCTCTGAGCGCTGTTTGTCATAATGTCCCGTGCCATTTTCAAGTTAATTTAATATTAGGTTTTCTTTTAAATTATTTAAAATTTAAATTGTTTATACTGTTCTATATTACTTCTTAAACAAATCTATAATTAATATTTAAGTACGAAGTGAAAAAAATATGTCTGTAACACGGCAAGTTATTTTAAATTACCAAAAACTTTACACATAATATATCCATCCATACATTTAAAAAAAAAAAAACATTTTATTAATGAAAATGTGATTTAGACCATTCTGAATTGATATCACGCTCTGAGCATCCAAATCGCGATATTTGATTCGGAATGACGGTCAGTGTCATATTGGTTCTAAGCGTTCTGAGCGCGATTCGGAATGAGGAGGTAGTCATCAGGTTACTAGTAAAGAAAATTATGGATAATTCTTTTGTTGGGTAGGGAGAGAAGTATAGTGGTGCATGGTGTGTGTCTTGTTGCGCAATTAAATAAAAAAGAGGCCTCCTTTGGTTGGTTGATTCTTCTTAACTCTTTTTCCCACACACAAGGGATCCGGCAGCTACACGGTGAATTCATGGAATACTTTGAAATATGTCTTTTAATTAATAAGGAGCAAAATGGTGGATGGTGAGCATCTTGTTGGGCAATAAAATAAAAAAGGAGGCCTCCTTTGTAAAGCAGCTCATGGTGGATCTCATCTCTCTTTTCCATGGAATGTTTAGGACTTTGTCTTCTTATTAAACAGAGAAGACAAATTTCTAAGCATTCCATGGATTCACCGTGCGGGTGCCGGGTACATCGGGTGTAAAAGATGAGAAGAATGGTGTCTCGGGCTTGCGACCGACAATAGGCTTGTTTAAGATAAGGCCTCCTTTTTTTTTTGCGCGATAATATGCTTACCATCCACCATTCTACTTCTCTCCCTACCCAATCAAATACTGTATGATTCCGTTAATGCTGTCTTTGTTTTTGTAAAAAAGCGAAAAATAATTTATTTGATTTTTTATGATACAGCTATTTATCTCGGTCTAAAATTAGGTTTATTAAAGTGTAAATAAATCTAAAATGACAAAGAGGTGCAGGCTACATTTCTCAAAATTACATTCAGACTTGAAAAATATTGGATGTGCGAGCAAGAGAGCACAAGCGTTAAACCCTCTTAATATTGTTTCCAGGCCAAGCATTCTATGCTGGTGGTTCCGAACGATCTGGCCAGCAGATCCTAGACCCTGGGAAAGGAAGACGGGATATTGTTACTGAGATGTTCAAGAGTGTCAGAGAGTAAGTTAAAATTATACATATTTTTTTATAATTTAATAGTAATTAAAAACGTATGTAAAAATAAGAATGCTAAAAGTATGTGGATTTAGATATGGTGGTACATGGACACAATAATTTAATAAATTTATTTGTGATATGTCTCAAGTTTGGAACATTAGAGACATTGATGAGCTTGCCAGTATAATAATAATACAGTTGGCTAATTGAAATACTCTTCTTTTTTTTAAAAAAAATCATGATTCGGTTGTGATGGTACTTTTAAAAGCTGTGATTTTACTCATACATAATTCTGGTTGTACAGCTGAATAAAATATATATTTTAGCATAAAAAGAATGAGAATTTACCTATAGCACTACTTTTTAAAAGCATGAATAAATATTTATTAATAGGTTATAGGCGACCTGATGGTGGTAATTTGCCCAGTCTGCACCTGCAGAAAAGTATCCACCATTTGTGCAGATACACCCAGTAAAGTGTATGGGCCTAAGTCAAGTCAAAGTCAAAATATCTTTATTCACATAAACCTATTACAGGCATTTATGAAACATCATTAATTTAATTATTTTGAATGATTCTACTCCTGCTAGTAAAAGACTAAGCAACAAAGTGGTCCAATAAGTAAGCTGTTAGCAGAAGACCAGCAGCTTAGCATTACTTAGCATAACTTGTTCTAATACCAACTTCCCGCCTGTCAAGCATGGTTAGTGTAAGCCAAATTCTCCAGATGTATGTTCTGAAAAGCCCATTTCCAGCAGTGGGGGTGATGATGAAGAGAGAAGAAGAATTTCTAAGCATTCCAGAGTCCTGGGGTCTATTGTGTGTGGGTAAAAGATGAGAAGAATGGTGTGTCGGGAGTGCGACCAACAATAAGCTGGTTTACAAAGGAAGCCATCTTTTTTATTATATTGTGCGTGCGATAATTCGCTCACCATCCACAATTCTACTCCTCTTTCTACCCAAACAAATACTGTAGCTTTTTCCTTAAATGTATTGACGGCAAACCTTTCTTTCTTTCTGTATGTGATGCAAAGATTAATATTGTAATATTACAGACGTGGAGCGGTTTCATTTGAAGATGAGCCTACATCGAGTAGAGGACAACATGGCGCATTCTCTGGAGTGGGATACAGATTAGGTAATAATAAATTATAAATATCATAAATAGCTTAAAATCATATTACTCTTGAGGAGAACAACCTGTTTTTTTTGGGATTTTGTTATTATTTTGTCATGAAGTTGATTTTGAAAGCACGGTGCTCTTGTTTTCCTTAAAATCCTACAAAGGTCGGTTCAAACCCCCCCAGCATATACGAATGACAAAATTCACTTTTCTTACGTTCATTGATTCCTTTCTTAGTCAGATTAAACATTAACAGGACACTGGAATTTGCTAAGATGCTAGTCTTTTGTTAACAGCTTACTCCTTGGACCACTTCGCTGCTTAGTCTTCCACTAACAGCAGTAGAATCATTCTAAATAATTTAAATTATGACTTGTCATAAATGGCTATAAATAGGTTTATGTGAATAAAGATATTTTGACAATTGTCATAGATTTTCAACACCACCGTTCCTGTGTCTCGGAGAGCACATTAAGCCGTCAGTCCCGGTTACACTAATACCAACTTGTGCAATTGTTATTGTCATTTAATTGTCTGGCCAGCATGGCGAGTGTAGGCCAAATTCTCCAGATACTCGTTCTGGAAGGCCTATCTCCAACAATCGAGGTCTAGGACGCTGTGTTCTAGGGGCTGTGACAATGATGATGATAAAGTTTTTTTATTTAACATATATCATTATACATACATACATATCTTCACGCCAGATCCCTTGCGGGGTAGGCAGAGACAATTGAGCGCCATTTGACACGATCACGACATACTTCTTTCGCTTCGTCGACATTCATTAACCTCTTCATACATGCCCTTTGGTTACGAAGACTTTTTAATGCACCTTCAGTCAGTGTTTTATTTATTTGATCGTGATATGTGAGTCTCGGTCTGCCAGGGCCTCTTTTACCCACAACTTTCGCATTATATATCTGGTTCGTCAATCTTTCATCGCTCATCCTTTCAACATGCCCGAACCATCGTAGCATGCCTTTCCTTATTTTTGTCCCTATGCTTTCCTTCATACCAACCCTTTTCCGTATTTCGACGTTACGTATGCGGTCCGCCAAAGTGACGCCACATATCCGCCGCAACGACCGCATTTCTACTGCATTAACCCTACTCTCATGCGTATTCTGACGTATCCACGTCTCGCTTCCATACATCAGTGTTGGTACCAACATGGCATTGTGTATGGCGAGCCGAGCTTTGTCACTGACATTTCGACTGCCGATCAGTGACCCCAGGGCACCGTTAACACTATTTCCCGCGTTCACTCTTCTTTCAACGTCCCTATCGTACTTCCCATCCGCAGTGAAAACACTGCCCAGATATATAATTTCATTTACTTGTTCTAGAGTTTCATCATCAATCTTTATCGTCACGGTTGTCATCCTTCTTCTTTCAAACACTAGTACCTTGGTTTTTCTCGCATTCAAACGGAGTCCTTTTTCTGCACATCCCTCCTTCATTCTTGTGACTAGTGATTGCAGTTGTTGTTCGGACGATGCCATAAGAACAGCATCATACATAAACATACAATAAAATCAACTTACTAATAGTAAACCTAACAATGTGATAAGTTATAAATGCCTGAAAATATACATACATACGAGCTGTGGAAATTAAGTGATGACAACATCACACTTAACACAGCACTTGACTTGGAGGGGCGACAGGGGGGCATGTGATATGTGTTCAGTACGAGTTTGAACTGGATTGAGTCATTAGGTTATGCGTAGTCATTGTTCTTTAAAATCAGTTTTATAATTTTGTTTCCACACCTCATATATGCAAATGTAATCTAATTGTTTACAGGCGTTTATAGTTGAATATCTCCTGTCCACCAACTTTTTTTTTTTACATGGAAATACACATGCTATTTCTATCCATATTTTTATTAATCGCCATTGTTCCATATTGATACTGGGCATGGGTTTATATTAATATTTATTTCTTTTCATATTTAAATATTTGCTTATAGTGTTATTTTTGTTACAGGGCAAACTGCTGATGATCATGAAACAGTGACTCCTCCAAATGCACGAGGGGGACGGGTAAACAATACTATCTTAACCATTAACCATTTTAGTTTACATAGTTGGCCACAAATACTGTTACTCGATTTAGACTCGGAGGTACTGGGATCGATTCCTTGGTCGGGATACAATAATTTATTTGTGATATTTCTCGAGTTTGGTATGCTAGAGACATTGACTGGCTTGCCACTTGTCATGGTGGGCCTGTAGTAAAGTTGGCTAAAGTCCTCGCAGTCTGAGTGAACCAATGTCTAAGCGCAGCTACACTATCGCACTCCAAGAGTACATGCTCGGCCGTCTCCTCCACCATGCATCCTTTACACAGTGAACTATCCGCTTGTACAGTCTATCAGTTCTTTGACTAAACCAGCCTCGTAATAATTGGAATGGTAGGGGAATTATTGGTCCTGGGCCTATCAGTGTTGTGGATGACCCCCTTCTGGTCAGTTCATCGGCAGGGTAATGACCCAGTGAACCACTTACTTATTAAAACATTATTTTCAGGAGGAAGTGAGAGCAGTCCGTCTCCGTTTGTACCGGGAAGGGTTCACAGTGGACGATGGAGCAGTCAGACACTACACCGATCCAGCCAATGCTGACTTCCTAACCTGCATACGGAGAGGGTAAAATTATTAACTAAAAATCGTGAAAATACCTGCCTAATATCCAACATTTGTGCTGATAAACACAGTAAAGTGGATCCACACGTTTTGGGATCAGGTTCGAATTGCCGTCATGCTCAGTCAAGCTGGTAGTGTTAGGGACTGATGTCAGTCATGATGGGTGTGTGATTCCAGTTGCTAACATTCATGGACCTTGTGGTTTCCTACTGAATAATTAAAAAAAATATATATGTAGTTAATTTTCATTCTAGATTATAATATAATGACTGAATCTTTACTATTTTCTTTTTTGTTTGTTTTATGGTTATGTGTAGTTCATTTTAAATGTGTTATTGTTTTTACTGTGTAGTTGTTATTTATATATTTATTATATTATGTATGTTTATCAGTATATATATATTTATAATATGTATTTCATATATGTATTATATATTAGGTTACGTCAAGTTAACTTATTCTCTTTATGTAATTATTTTTGCACCTACTCCTAGATTAATTTTTGATCTCTCTCTTGTCCCAAAGGTCGACTGTCAGAGAATGCCTAACGGCATTAAGCTTCGCCTTTTGTACTATTGTGCAATAAAGTTTTTAAATAAAAATAAATAAATAAAATGATATTTGCTCTTTAATTAATTCCACGCAGTGTCATTTAAAAAATCCTCTATTGTATTTCCACTCTAATATGGGTCCACTATCCAGACATCTTAGTGTTTTCTCGGAACTTGAAAAAAAAGGTAATTCAAATTCAAATTCAAAATCATTTATTTGTTTAGACACAGGTTAATATTATAAACAACAGGTTTAGGTTATAAAGGTGCACCAGTGCTCTGCCCAGAGGTATCCTTATTAAACTTATCGTTCCGTGGGAATCAAATATTCCAAAAGACCACAACATGAAGTCGAATAAATATTATGATCTCACAGAAGAAATGATCAGGAACGGGTTCAAGACTCAGCTTTACGCAGTGGAAGTTGGTGCGAGAGGAGTTCCAGCAAAATCTTTGCATCACTTACTGAAAGAATTGGGCCTAAGCAGGTCTGCCGTCAATACATTTATGGAACTAGCTTCTAAGACGGCATTAACGGAATCATACAGTATTTGGTTGGGTAGGGAGTGGAGTAGAATGGTGGATGGTGAGCGTATTATCGTGCAATAAAATAAAAAAGGGAGGCCTCCTTTAGGTCGCAAGCCCGAGACACCATTCTTCTCATCTCTTACCCACACACGATGGACCCGGCACCCGCACGGTGAATCCATGGAATGCTTAGAAATTTGTCTTCTCCTCTGCAGGACATTAAGAGCATCTGTTTTTTGCAGAGAGATTCCCCAGGAGTTGTCGGAGACTGGTGCGGAGGTGCGCGTGTCTCTGGAGGATCGCCGACACGAGGAGTGTCCTCGCCGGACCTGCTGCACCAAGGCCGGGGCCTTCACAGGAAAAGGTAACCATATGTATAGAAAATATATGAATAGAATTAAACATACCTTCATTGATTGTGATTACGGTGGCTTTTACGCACTTACACCCTGCAGCTGTCAAACGAAAATTAAGTCTGTAATTGAGACGATTAAATTTTAAAATGGTGTCTAATAAAACCAGCTTACGGCTGACCTTGAAAATAAAACTGTCGTATCGGCTCTATTTTTAACTTTAATTATAACTATTACTGAAATTTCATTTTTGTTTGACAGCTGAAAGTTAATGTTGAGTGGAGTAGGCTTTGAGAATTAAATTAGGTCGATACTGTAATTGTAATCTCATATAAATGAAGTTTGTGCAAGCTTAATAGATTCATATTTGCATTAAAGAAACTAAATAGAGTAAGTAATGATTAATAATTATTATTATTAACTGCCTCCGTGGTCTAGCGGTTAAGTCCATGGATTTAGACTCTTGAGGTACCGGGTTCGTTTCCTGTTCGGGACACAAAAATATTTATTAATAAATAAATAAATACATTTAATTTATTTGTAATATTTCTTGAGTTTGGTACGCTGGAGACATCAACGAGCTTGCCACTTGTCATGATTGGCCTATAGTACAGTTGGCTAAATGTTAATCCGCTTATTTATCTGACCACGGTAGTGATGATACTTTACGTTACTATTATTGTTTCGTTTAAAGTCAAAATGTTTATTGCCCATTTAGGTCAGATGTTGGGTAGTCCGACCCCGGCAACAGTGGGAGCAGTGGACCCCTCACCCACCCCTGCAGACACAGAGGCCAACACCCGAGCTGCAGAAACCGCTGTACCACTCGACCTACAGCTACCTATCACTAATGTGCAGGTTAGTTATTAATACACAACATTATTAATACAGGATGGATTTTTGAGACGGGAAGAGAAGACAAATTTCTTACTATTCCATGGATTCACCGTGCGGGTGCCGGGTTAATCGTGTGTGGGTAAGAGATGAGAAGAATGGTGTCTCGGGCTTGCCTCTGACAATAGCCTGATTTACCAAAGGAGTTACTCCTATTATTATTATTATTATTTTAATTTTTAATTATTTCCAGACAGGTCACACAGCGCCATCTAGTTTCCGTGGTAAGCTACAAGGCTTGTGTTACGGAAACTAGATGGTTGATAAACTACATATTATACTTTTTTTTTTTTGTAAATATATACATATTATACATAAAAACACCCAGACCGAGACAAATTATACAATGTACAACTTGCCCCCGGTGGGAATCGAACCCACAACCTCCCGAGTTCAAGGCAACGTTGTTACCACTAGACCACGGAGGCAGTCTATTTAATGGATAATTAATATTAATACTGCCTCCATGGTCTAGCGGTGAAGTCCTTGGATTTAGACTCTTAAGGTACCGGGCTCGATTCCTGGTCGGTACACAATAATTTATTTAATTTATGATAGTTCTTGACTTTGGTACGATAGAGACATCGACGAGCTTGCCACTTGTTAAGATGGGCCTATAGTAAAGTTGGCTAAATGTGAATCCGCTTCATTAAAAATATTAACCCTTTTGTCCACAGTTCCGTTTAGCTGATGGCACGCGTTTGACTGCTCGGTTTAACCACAACCACACGGTTGGAGACTTGCGCACCTACATTACCACCGCTGTGCCAACCTCGCAACTACAAAACTTTGTCCTCATGACCACGTTCCCTAACGCAGAACTGACTGACCCCAAACTCACTCTAGAAGAAGCCAAGTTACTAAACTCAGTCATTGTGCAGAGGGTTAAGTAGATTTTTAGAAGGTCATATACGTTTATCCAAAAATATTGTAGAGTTTTTAACGATTTTTATTGACTCCATAAAAAATAAATTTTCAAAATTACCAATAAATGGTATTGTCAAATTTTAGGCGTTTAGCTGTTAGATTCTGGCTAATAAAAGTATATAATCGAATTACTATTTGGAAACTTTCAAATGGCAACACCAATGTGACTGTCAATTTTTCAATATGGCTAATGTCAAACATTTGCTTTAAATTGTTTTGTAGTTTATTTCTCATTTGCGTTGTAAAATATGAATAAAACTATTAAAAGTGAAGTCCGAAAGATATTGTTTTACATGATATCCTAATTCCAAGAAAAAGAAGCTGAATTCAACCAAAAACAAGATTGTTTACGTGTGGTGTTGAATTTCTTAGGTTAGTATGATTTATTATTTTGATATTTGCAACAAATAATCTTTTCTTGTGAAATCATTTCGTTTTTATTTAACACTACCCGGCGATCTTTGTACCGCCTGACAGTCAATAAATGTCATTAGTAATAATAATACTAATAAAGTTTATATACTGTATAATATCTAGTACATGACTGACTGCCTCCGTGGTCTAGCGGTTAAGTCCGTGGACTCGGAGGTACCGGGTTCGATTCCTGGTCGAGACACAAAAATATTTATTAATGTAAATAAATACATTTGATTAATATGTCCCGTTTCCACTAATACCAACTTGTGGAATTTATATTACGTAACTCTTGATTTTTATTTTAGATTATAATATAAAAATATTTGTTCTTTAATAAATTACACGTAAGTAAAAAATCGTGGTGTTTGGAGAATCAATTTTGTTTTAATTTTTATATGTTTTTTTTCGTTAAATTTATTTTTCACACAGATAATTTAAAAATTCTTGGTCGCAAACGTCATCAGTGGATTTCGTTATTTACGTCAGAGATTGCGTCATAATTACAATTCATTAAATACAGCCACCACACAGAACACAGCGTCCTAGACCTCCACTGCTGGAGATGGGCCTTCCAGAACTGGAGAATTTGGCCTACACTCGCCACGCTGGCCACACGGATAATTATAAAATATTATTCAACTCTCAACTCTAAGCGCTCGACCTTGACAGCAGCTGTGCAAATATTAACCTTAATACCTAGTATAATACATAGTTAACGGATTTTTTTTTTTTTTTTTTTTTCATTTGATTTCATTATATAACGTTTGCGACAAATTTTTTTTTTTCAACTGACAACTGTTTTGGGGTTCAGAGGTAAAAATATCGAACCCTTATAATACATGACTTGAAATATATCCAAAATGTGGACCTCATGGTTTGATAAATTATGTTAAGCTTTATAGTAGGTATACAGATTTTTTGTTATAATCACTTCATACATTGTCGTCAACAAGATCTATACCATTCCAAATTTCAAGTAAAACAGACCATTTGAACTTGAGATAGTAATTTGCGGACAGTAAAGTCTCACAAGGTTTGCTTACTATTATTGGAAATAAATATATCTTAGACTATTGTGCAAGACCAAGATTAGGAGTGCAAGAACAATGCCAGGACCAGCTGGTCTGATGCCAGACCAAGACGAAGACTTGGCCAGTTTTGTTTTGGTCTTAGTCTTGCTTCGGGTAACACTACTCAGGGCCTATAAATGCTCTATGTGGCAATAGTCACCGTCTATTTTAAATATTTATTTATTTATTATTTACTTATTCCACAGCTGTATTTTACAAATAAATATTTACATTCAAATGATTACCGAACACCTAGCCAATTACGGAATAACATTATTTTCACTAAACATATAGCATGAACGGATTATTAACAATTTAAACTATTAAAAATAAACATAAGAATAAAAATAAAGAGACAATATTTAAAAAATCCATCTACGCATCATTATGTAAGTGTATGTATATGTGAATGTGTAGGTGTGTGAAGGTGTATATTGTAAGTGTGAATGAGTGAAAATGTGTAGATTTCATTGCATTGTGCATATCTAATGTATTATTTACATAGAACTACACCTCCATCCTGCTCAGAATCCTTCCTCTGAATTGGTGTTTTTTATATTGGAAAGCAATTTTTTTTCGTTCTTCGCAATTAATAGTTATGTGTAGGAAAGTTAGAGAAAGGCATTTATCACGCTTTATTGATGTTGTAATAGCATTAAGGTTTATTGTTCGATATTATGTCTAAAGACGCGGTGGTGGCTCGGTTGTAAGAACACGTTCCTTAAATCCTACAAAGGTCGGTTCAAACCCACCGTCATGAACCAATGAGAAATACAACAAAATACAACACCACCGTTACTGGAGAGCACGTTAAACCGTCGGTCCCAGTTCCAGTAATACCAACTTGTCTTTCACTTGTGTTGTTCCAGTAATACTATTTGTCATTTCAATGGGGTGTATCAGGCAAAGCTTTTTGTAGATGTCGCTAGCGGCACTGGTACCTTGTTTCCACCTATGACTGATCATTTTTTAAATTTATTTGTAGTTTTACTTTTTTGTAACAGAAAAATGTATTTTAACTTAACGTTACCTACCTTAAAAGACGAATTAAGAAAGCGAACACCGTCTTTAAAATAAAAAAAGGTTGAATTAATAGAATGGCAATTTTGAGATCACCATATCTTTACTTTCGCTTGGAAATCTCGATTTGTACACTTAAAAGCTGCTCACTTCTGCATAATATCCAGAAAATAATAAATTTCGTAATAAAAATACAAGTTTTCTATGCAACTGACAGTTATATTAGGTACCATCTATCATGCGCCATCTAACGTGATAAAAAGTTAGTGACACACCCCATTAAATGAAATTATTATACCTCTCTTTAGTTTACATGTCTACTATACTTAATTATTTAATCTTTATACGCCCATGGGCTAAACATAGTGTACCCAATTTATAACCATTGTAACATCCTATAAAATACCTATTGTTATAAAGAAATATATGAATTTGAATTTGAATTAAGAATTGTTGTTATAAAATTTGACATAAAATCCTCGCCAAGCCGTCTGGCCAGCGTGGCGAGTGTAGGCCAAATTCTCCAGATATATGTTCTGGAAGGCCCGTCTCCAACAGTGGAGGTCTGGGACGCTGTGTTCTAGGGGTGTTATGATGATTATGTCTAAAGGTGGGTTAGTTACAAACAACACGCTAGAGTTAATAGAGAACGTTTTATTTTTTGCATTTTGTAAAATAGATCAGCAATTAGGATACTTGCACATGCTCGATTGATGTTTAGATCATGTACACGTTCGCTTCATGCTGATTCGTCAACTAGAACCAACCCGCTTTGAGATGCCAGTATTCTGTTACTTAAGCGCAAACGTTATATAATGGAATCCGTAAATTATACATTATAGTTGATACATTTACATAATTAATTACATATTAAAGTTGATATTCGCACGGTCGCTGTCAATGTCGAGCGCTTATAGAGTTGAAAATTGAATAATATTTTGTAATTATGACGCATCATCTGACGTAGGTAAATAACGAAATTCACTAACTTCTCATTCCGAATCGCGCTCAGCGCTTAGAACGAATATGACACTGACCGTTCGTTCCGAATCAAATATCGCGATTTGGATGCTCAGAGCGTGATATCAATTCGGAACGGTCTAAATCACATTTTCATTGCGGATCCCACATCTTTGAGTATGAATACTAACAAATATACATCTCTCGGTTTATTCATCTTTATATGTGTAAAGTTTAATATTATTAAATTATTTTGGTCTTTTAAAATAACTTGCCGTGTTACAGACATTTTTTTTTTCACTTCCTACTTAAATATTAATTATAGATTTGTTTTAGAAGTAATATACAAACAGTATAAACGAATTACAATATTAAATAATTTAAAAGAAAACCTAGTATTAAATTAACTTGAAAATGGCGCCGCACATTATGACAAACAAGTGACAGCGCTCAGAGCGATCTACCTCGATATCGTGAGCAGTGCGCGAGAAATGATGTCATTTGTGACGTCACACAGCTTTGGCAAAACAGTTTAAGCGCGTATCAGAACACCTTAAGCGTGCTTGGGTTACTATTATCGCGTCTCGGAACGACGGGTAATAACGTTTGTGACTATAAGTAACAAAATACGGCTACTGCACAATTAAGAACGGTTTGGTTATATCAAGCGAGTGAGCATTTTTGGAATATTCCATAAAACCTTCAAAATTAACATTAATATTCCATATAAATCAAAGTTTTACAATTGTTCTAAGTTCACCCCCTGGTTCAATAATAATATCAAATGTTCAAATATAAATAAATCAAATGTTGCGTCAAATATAAGGTACGGCATATTATTGTGGGGCAATGCAGTGGAAATAAATAGAATCTTTATTGGACAAAAACAATTCATTCGTGATATTATTTATAAAACTAAAATTACTGACTGTTCCTTCTATCTATATACTTGAATGCTGTTTATTTGTAAAAAGCCACCCGGAACTTTTAAAAACTCTTGGGGATAATTGCAATTTTAAAACGCGTTATCCTAGTAGAATAATTATTCCAGCTCATAAAAGTACTCAATATAGCCGAAATTGTTATGCAATGGCAACAAAGATATTTAATAAGCTTCCAGTTACTATAAGGGAGCTGCCACTACAACTTCAAATTAAGAGTCAAACAAATGCTGGTTAATATTTGGTTTTATTCGACTAAAGAATACCTGGACACTAAGCTGGACAAAGTCATGTGACTAAATATTTGTATGCTAGAAATAGCGAAGCATGTGATATAATTACATATAATAATTTACATCCCTGTACCTACCATGTTTCTGACAAATAAATTATTTCATTTCATTTCTACATGCAGTGAGTATTGGACCATTTGTTATTAATGGGGTGTATCAGGCAAAGCTTTTTGTAGATGTCGCTAGCGGCAATGGTACCTTATTTTACATCTAAATCGCATTTTTTAAAAATGTTTTCGTATTTTTATATGTTTATAACAGAAAAGTGTATTTTAAATTAACGTTAACTACCTTAAAAGACGAATTAAAAAAGCGCACACCGTCTTTAAAAAGAAAAAAGGTTTTATTAATAGAACGGCAATTTTAAGATTACCATATCTTTGATTTCGCTTAGAAATCTCGATTTGTACACTTAGAAGCTGCTCACTTCGCCATAATATCCAGAAAATAATAAATTTCGTAATAAAAATACAAGTTTTCTATGCAACTGACAGTTATGTTAGGTACCATCTATCATGCGCCATCTATCGTGATAAAAAGTTAGTGACATTGCGGGAATCGCCTGCTACGGCTATTAATTCCGACTGATTGATTGACATGCTCGAAACGTTCACACGCAGATACGTTTGCGTCGAACACGCAAACACAAATGAGACTTAATCTTGCCTGGACCGTCTTTTTTGCTTGGATCGAACAACAAATCTTTTAAGTAAAAAATTTAAGTATAAATTTTAAGTAAATAACATGTAATCGACATAAAGGGCTATAAATTGCATCACACGAATTTCTTGATATTTGTAAAATTATTGTACTACCTACATCTAAAAAAGATTTAACAACTACCTACATTTAAAAATATCATTTTGATATGTTACGTCACGAAGCTTTAAATAATAAAATCGTTTATTGCAACAAATAAATAGATGTATGATTGAACCCTGATCCCACGGTAGTGTCTGTGTTACCAGGATCAGTCCATCCGTACATGCGAAACAAAATAATAATTCAAGCGAATAGGAAAAAAAATATTAAAAGTTTTTAGCAAAAAAAAAGAAGGAAATATACACACTTAAAAATAATAAATTAATAGTAATAATCGCAGCCGCGATACATAGACATAGGATGTCGGTATCGCAGCTTTTAGAACTGTTCGGGAGGCGCAATTCCCTGAACGTTTGGGCCTCCTTTTTTTTCTTCTCCACAGTCACAAACCCTTCACGGGTGTGATGCGAAGTTTTATACCTTGTGTTTGACTTGACGCTAAAGCCTTTTTTTTCAATTTATTTCGCATCGAAAATCGTTCGACTTGGCGTTGCTCTATGATTATAATACATTTTAAGCAAAATATTAAAAAAAGAAGCGTTGAAGATTTTGCTTAGCTTTCAAGTCGAACATAGCAATAATACAGGCAATTATATTGTTGAAATCCCGACCCTTTAAATTAAATAATTTATTCAGTAAATAGGCTATTTATTTAGCACTTTTACACGTCATAACAGGTTTTATTACATTCTATATGTATTTAAAATTGTATATTTTAATATAATCTATACAAAGAATAATAATATTATCTACTAGTGATCAAAACAAGAACATAAACGGAACGTGAGGAATGACATACTTCGTGGACCCCCCCGTCTACTCTCCTTAACGTGTGACGTAATTTATGGATGACCCTTAATAGTTAAATAGATTTTATACTTACTAGTAGGTTCAATAGTTTTGAAAATCTTTTAATAAATGCAATAATAGTATATTTTGGTTTTATTTATTACCTAAAAAATATTGAATTTATGATGAGAACACGGACACGCGGCGCTTTGTGGGACGAACGTAAACTTATTTTGATGTCTGCTAATGACCAGAACACGCGGAGCGCCTGAAGGTTGAACGTTAACTCATTTTAATATCTGCTGGTGGTGAGGACACGCGGCACTTTGTGGGACGAACGTAAACTTATTTTGATGTCTGCTAATGACCAGAACACGCGGAGCGCCTGAAGGTTGAACGTTAACTCATTTTAATGTCTGCTGGTGGTGAGGACACGCGGCACTTTGTGGGACGAACGTAAACTTATTTTGATGTCTGCTAATGACCAGAACACGCGGAGTGCCTGAAGGTTTAACGTTAACTCATTTTAATATCTGCTGGTGGTGAGGACACGCGGCACTTTGTGGGACGAACGTAAACTTATTTTGATGTCTGCTAATGACCAGAACACGCGGAGTGCCTGAAGGTTTAACGTTAACTCATTTTAATATCTGCTGGTGGTGAGGACACGCGGCACTTTGTGGGACGAACGTAAACTTATTTTGATGTCTGCTAATGACCAGAACACGCGGAGCGCCTGAAGGTTGAACGTTAACTCATTTTAATGTCTGCTGGTGGTGAGGACACGCGGCACTTTGTGGGACGAACGTAAACTTATTTTGATGTCTGCTAATGACCAGAACACGCGGAGTGCCTGAAGGTTTAACGTTAACTCATTTTAATGTCTGCTGGTGGTGAGGACACGCGGCACTTTGTGGGACGAACGTAAACTTATTTTGATGTCTGCTAATGACCAGAACACGCGGAGCGCCTGAAGGTTGAACGTTAACTCATTTTAATATCTGCTGGTGGTGAGGACACGCGGCACTTTGTGGGACGAACGTAAACTTAATTTGATGCCCGATGATGGTAAGATCACACGGCGCACTTGATGCCTTAGTATAAACTGATGGGAGCTGGCCTGTGGCGCCAAGTGTGACCATATCTTGTTAGGCAACCCATAACCATTGCTTTTTCTACGTTATTATATGAAAAGTGGATATTATTCGGATATCAGATCGGTGAGCGACCTTCATCGATCTACGTATCTTAGCCTAAACATGAAAATATGTATTTATAGCCATATACCCCGCGTTCGTTTTATAGCATTTCCAACATCTCGTAGCAACTTCATAAACCAGCGCGAAATGTTGTTCTTGTTAAGAAATACCACTTTTTTTAACAATGCTAACATTTCTTAAATAAAACGAGCGGTGAGGCTACTTTTTGACAAGTGTTTTCATTCATGTTTTATCATACCATGGCATCACACATGATATTATTATGGTCTTTGAATTTATTACATAAAATACCTTTTTAACAAATATAAAGCATATAACAATGTAAACAAACCATTTCATATGTTGATGACATCTGTCAAAAAGTAACATCAATAACTGTCCTTTCAACACGGTACTGACATACGAAATTAGCATCAAATGTTAGAATTTTCATTAAACGAACGACTTGTGCTAAAAAAAGTGGTATTTTCATGCTAACATTTCTTAAAACGAACGCGGCTTAAATTTGCCACACGAGCAAAGGCGAGTTAATCAACTGTCTATTTATAGTTGTGACATGACATTATCGCTAACTAATGCGCCGTGACAATTCAATTCTGATAAGTTTCTAATAATATTTGCTGATACAGCTGTGTACAAAATTCCATGTATAAAAACATATAGTTTTCAGAAACACACTGTTTAATATGACTAGTCCAGGAGACAGAACACATTTATACATCGGAAGAGTCCTTCGCGCCATTTTGCGTGGACATGTCAAGTGCAAGTATTTGTTTTGTAAATTAATTTACTGTAAATATTATTGGTCAAAAGTGATGTTGTTTGGTTTAATAATGTGCTACAATGTGAATAATTATGGAAAACGATAAATTGGACTTTAAATATGGGGCACAAGTTGCAGTTTATTTTTTGCGGTTTTCCCGCGCTGTCAACTCCCATATTTTACCCGACGTGTTTGAGCTATGGTGCCGCGAGTGACTCCAAGAAAAGCATCAAATTCTGCAGCATCTGGAATTTGATGATGACCTCATTAACTCATGAATAAGAAAGATATATTACGTCAGACTTGGCTGTATGGGCTAGACCCTTTGCCTTCCCTATCATCTCATTCATCATCCATCGGGAGAAGAGAACCAAAAAAAAAAAAATTATACATCGGAAACAGAAATTACTGTCAATAAAGATTTGTATTATAATCTATATTATCTATAGTCCATAAAAAAATGCTTATTAGTCGCCTCCACTGCTGAACATATTATCGAAAACAGAAATTGCTATCAGTAAAGATTTGTATTATTACATGTAATATAGATACGCATAATACTCATAAGTCATAAGTAACAGGGGATGAATTCTTAAACAATGGAGATATGTCGGATACGCTATTATATCCTTATGTTTGACTTGTTGCTTTAAGCGCTTTTTTTCATTTTATTTCGCTTTGAAAGTCGTTCGACTTGGCGTTGCTCTATGGTTTTTATACAATTTAAGCAAAATTCGGTAAAAAGAATCGTTGAAGATGTGGCCAAAAAGGAATTTCTACAAGCGGTGAATGTTCTGAAGAGCTCCACAACCTTATCCCTCATTCTCTATTCCGCAACCGAACCACTCGCACAGGCCAAAATATGCATCCACATACCGTAGCCACTATCCCTACGCGTACATACAAATTTGGACTCTTACATCTGTCGCACGCTGAAGATGTGGAATGCTCTCCCAGCCAGTGTGTTTCTCCATTCCTATAACCTGGAGTCCTTTAAACGAAGTGTGAAAAAGCATCTTTATAGGCCGGCATAGTGGTAGGGACTGATGTCGGTCGTCTGAGGCTGGCGTCAGTTGTTCCCATTCTTGGACCTCGCGTTGACTTTGCTTTCAAATTAGGGTATATAGGAGAAACTATTTTTTGTAAGCAATTTGACAAATATTTCGATACGATGCGAAATAATTCATCTCTATTGCTTAAAAATTGGCACCCTGCTCCACAGATTATTGACAGTATTAAACAATAAGTGATTTTGAATAAGACACAATATTTTCCAAACAATTAGTATATTTTTGTATTGTTATTTTAAGTTAGTATAAACAACGGACAGTTAAAAACTTCGGCTTAACAAATTAAAAAAAAACATTTGACAGATGAGATCCACAGACAAAAATTTTATTCCATTTTCAAAATGGCGTCGGTTCACGATCACGTGCAACATGCCGCTTTTGGGAAGGCACATGCGCACGGATCCGTAACTATACATTCGGCTGGACATACACAATCGCAAGCTGAAATTAAAAATACAATAACTGATTTACAACTAGGGATTTTTTCGATTTTTTATACCTAGACAGTTACTACGAGTATATAGATATTTGCGTTGCATTCTTACTTTTATTTATTTATTCGAAGAGAAAGGACAGAGACAGGCAACATAAGAACATAAAAGATAGCAACAGAGTAGAAGCAATTAAAATTATACCCGCCACCAGAATATTTCTCATTGTGAACAATAGTGCACTCTTTGTGCGATACAAAATTTGAAAAATATCACCTTGGCCAGGTATAAAAAAAACAACTACATTGTGTTTGCATGCATTAAAACTGTTAGGCGAACTCCGAAGCAAACTGTCCACACTTTGCGAGCTGAACCGAAAGTAGCAGCTTCTTGATTTTGGCTTTGAAGGCGGCGCGGGAGTTACTGAAGAAATCCACGTCCGATACACGCCTGTTGTACGTGTCGCACATCCGACGTACAGGTGCCAGATATTGTACGTACGCGGCAGACATGGAAGAGATCGCAGGAGCGAGTCTGTCTCGAGGGGGCATTATAATACCTTCTGTCAGGTTTAGACAACTAAGTAGGCCTTGACAAATATTATACTATAGTGTCATGTCAGTTGTAAGTCTACGGTTTGAGAGTGTCGTCAGTCTGTAATGTGTACATAGTTTGTCGTAGGACAGATATCTATCTATATTAAAACTATCGTGATCCGATTCTGCACATATCGGTGTTTTCGAAGCTGGGGTTGTAATATATGTATATAGATAGGGTATAATACTTTGTTTCTATGCGTTATTATTGTACAATTTAAGCGATAAAAATTATAGAACATACGTTTGCAGTCGCCATATTGGCACGGGTCCATCACTTGAGTGCAGTCCTCTCCGGGCGGTAGGAACGAAGAACGATACACGGTCGTGGAATCCAACTGAAAAGGGTTTGAGAATGAATTTTGCTTTGAAATTAATGAAAACGCTACCCGAACACATAGCTAGCGGCAATGGTACCTTGTTTTACACCTATATCGCATAATTTTTCAAATGTTTTTGTAGTTTTTTATTTTTGTAACAGAAAAATGTATTTTAAATTAACGTTACCTACCTTAAAAGACGAAAGCACCGTCTTTAAGCAGAAAAAAGGTTTTATTAATAGAACGGCAATTTTGAGATCACCATATCTTTGATTTCGCTTAGAAATTTCGATTTGTACACTAACAAGCTGCTCACTTCGGCATAATATCCAGAAAATATAAAATTTCGTAATAAAAGTACAAGATTTCTATGCAATTGACAGTAATATTAGGTACCATCTGTCATGCGCCATCTATTGTGATAGGAAGTTAGTGATATACCCCATTCGAAACGTTGAAATTCCTCAGAGAACCAAAGTTACTGACATAGTTTTTACAATTAGCAAGCTGAATTAGCACTGGGCTAGACACATCTGTCGCAGAACCGACAACCGACGAAGCAAACGAACGAATGAACTAAAGACGGTTGCTGGTGTAGGTCCTCTCATCCAGGGTTATAAAATAATGCCTAAATCCAGCAGTGGAGTGACAGGATGATCGAGCTACTACTTCGTCGAAACCGGGCCAGAAAATGGATGAATGACTTAAAGAAGTTAGCTGATGGATATTGGATCATACATACCCTCTGGCATGGCTTCTGATATTGTCCCTTACAAGCCCAGGGAGGTCTTTGAGGTGCGGCCGTGCATACAGCTTGGTATGACATCTTTTGGATGGTAGCACAATCCATTTTGGCTGCAATAGAGTTCAATGTTCAATGAACTTCATTAGAGATACGATGTACAAAATCAAAGTGCACAATCGTCCGATAACGAATCGTCTAAAATCGATTAAGTCTCTTAGTAATATCAAAAGATAGGCGGAATGCCCAAGATTTTAACATTTCTGACAGACTTAATCGTTCTTAGACGTTGCGTTCGGACGATTCTGCACACTAAGGATAATAACCTATGACTTTGACAGGAGATTACTTTATTAGAAACGTCAAAAAAAAGATATTCTAAATTACTGATTTATTCAACACTTATTTTTATTTTTATAAGAAATATCAATTATCTGTTGTTGGCAGGAACTAGGGGGACCTCAACGTTTGCGAGGCCCTGGGGCGGCAGTCTCGACATTTCATGACACTTTCCAAAATTTGTTTATGATTGTCGAAGACGTATATTGTTTTTTAAACGCGTCACAGCCTTGGATTACGACTACATCCATTCAGTTTATTTTGCGATGCGCCGCGCCGCAAGTGTCGACGTCAGCTTCACAATCTTGTTGAAAATGGTATCGCGAACGCTGAATCGTCCAACAGTCTGCTAAATAAAAAAAATATCTATTTTTTGGTCAGCGCACTTAAAAGAAGTAGTATTAATTACCTGCAGGTTTTTCGTAGCATTTAATAGGTTTGTAGGAATCAGGGACTGGATTTCTGCCGGGGTCCAAAAACGATAAGCGATTTACTGTACGATCTGTAATAATAATATAAATGAGTAAGCCACCGTGGTCTAGCGGTTAAGTCCGTGGATTTAGATGCAGAGTTTCTGGCTGGTTTCGATTTCTGGTCGGGATACAATAATTAATTTGTGATACGCACAACCTCCCCATTCGTTCTGCTTTCAACAATCAACTCAAAATCCCATTCCACTCTTCTAGCAGATATTCCGATTCCTTCACTGTGTCTGCAGCCCGCGAATGGAACAAACTAGACGGGCACTATCTGTCAATGTTTTTAAACAATTAGTCACTAACTTGTTTCTTGATAAGCAGGAGCACACTGCATCCAGTACACATTGAATATTTGGCACGCAATATGTTTATGTATATATATGTATGTATATGTTCATAATACTTGCATGTAGTTTATGTAATTGCTTGGTATGTAGTGTATTTATAAATTAGACTATTTTTATTAGATTGTTGCACCCTGCCTATAATTTCTCACCATCCCAAAGGTTAGTTGTCAGAGAATGCCGAACAGGCATTAAACTCGCCTATGTACCTAATTTTAAGTTTTGATGCGATAAATAATTTAAAATAAATAAAATATTTCTCGAGTTTGGTACTGTGAAAGAGATATTCAACTCCCTCACCCGTGGTAGATGAGTGGACTGTATATGGTTTGATGACGATCCAGCTCGAGTCGATGTGAATCCGTTTCGTTAAAAAAAGCGTGGTTTTTGGCCTTATAATTTAAAACTTACTGTCAAATGGTTGTTCTACAGCATGGTATTTGTTAGGTGGTTTGCACGAATCCCGAATAGCGCAGGGTTTAGGCACGTAGTCGTGTCTCTGGGTGGTTAGGTTCTGCATGGGGCCCTGACCCCACATGTCGTGGTGGCACGGCCGAATTGGCTGCGTCGGGCAAACCGGGTTCGGGAGAAACGACAGCTAGGGAGAAACAATAAAGGATATATTAGGATATAGTGAGAGACAGTGACAACAGCATTCTGAGGATGATATCGTCGCGCTTTGACAGCGCTTTTGTTAAGCGCTGGATTGGAGTTGTAACTGGGAATGTGTAAATTAAATATGTACAGTATTTGCGTAGTATAAATGCCTACAAATATTTATGAATCAATATAAAGTAAATTAAGTACTACGTATTGTTATTATTATTATTGCTGTTTGTTTTTGACTTTTTAATTAATGTGTATACCTACTAACATAGTTCTAAGTTAAAATGTTACTAATAATTATTTATTTATTTATTTATTTATTCTATGGAGAACTATCGACAATACAATAAAAAATCTATGTTAAAAAGAATTAGAAACAGAGTGTCATTAAAAAGTTCTCACTAATAGTAACAATATACCTATAAAAACAACAAGTAATATTTTAACCAAAGATAATAAAGCACTTACATACACATACATAATAACAGCATAAACAATACATACATGACAGAATAGACTGAAGATACAATACAATATACAATATTAATGTATTATAAATTAAAGAATAAATTGTTATTATGGAATTAATTCTGAAATAAATAATTTATTATTATTATTATATTATAGGATGTAAAAATCTAACTGTTCTTGGATTTATTGTATACTAATTATTAGATAGATGATGAAAAATAAGGTAAGAGAGTTGTTTAACCGACCAGCAGCCCTATTTTGTTACATAGTCGCAAACGTTATATAATGGAATCCATTAACTATATATATATGGCTAATATATATATTTATATTACGCTATTAAAGTTGATATTTGCACGGCCGCTGTCAATGTTGAGCGCTTATAGAGTTAAGAATTGAATATTATTTTGTAATTATGACGCAACATTTGACGTAAATAACGAAATCCACTAATAAAGTTTAAGACTAAGTAACAATAATAATAAATAATAAATATTTCCAGACAGGTCACACAGCGCCATCTAGTTTCCGTGGTAAGCTAGGAGGCTTGTGTTACGGAAACTAGATAGTTGATAATTTACATATTATACTTTTTTTTTTTTTTGTAAATATTTACATATTATACATGACCCAGACCGAGACAAATTATACAATGTACAACTTGCCCCTGGTGGGAATCGAACCCACGACCTCCCGAGTTCACGGCAACGTTTGTTACCACTAGTCCACGGAGGCGGTCAAGAATAGGGCTACAGCACATGTGTAGCGTCCAAAAGGAGTTCAGCTCGGCGTCCGCTATAAATTAAGAATAGAAACCGAGTCACTTTTTGATTTTGTAAGTGGCAACATTTTTTTATGACTTACCAACCGAAATCTCTAGATAGCGATCTGTCGAGACTGCCGGTCGTGCTGATTATAGAGTGGTTTCTGACCAACTCGTAAGGTTTTACCTACGACCGTGATGATTAATACCAACCGGCATTCCCCACAACATTAATTATTAAGTTGGATTAAGTGCCGGCTCAATTAATTGATTGATAAACGTCTATATCATATCTACTAGATTACTGTTGCTTTTATTGCATTACTATTACAGAAGATTGTTATTTGGATTATATATAACTAGCTGTTTCACCCGGTGTTGCCCGTGTAATATAGTGGTCAGCGAAAAAAAAAAGTAGATTATGACGTTTTATAGCCCATATCCATTCCTGAATATTAAAAAATATTAAGGATAATTTCTGCCAAGTTTCATTAAAATCGGTTCAGTAATTTAGACGTGATGACGAATTAAACAAACAGACAGACAGACATATGGCAGTGGGGTGAAATGTTTTGGTCAGATGGCTATGGCCGTCCCTGGGAAGCTTTTCTCCTTCCTCGCAGGTTTGGGAAGCCGTTAACAGCCGCAGCCCGTCCACGGGAGAGCCTATTGAAGTCTGTTTAGTTTCCTTTGAACCTTATAAACAGTGGAAGCTTTAATGGGTTCACAACTCGTCACCAGGTTTAGGCAAGGGTCTTTTAGGCACTTCTCGCACGCAGCGCACACAGTCAGTTTCCTTAGTACCTTATTTATTTATATCTTTATTTATACAAAGACAAAGACAAAGACGGGCTCATAATGCCGCTAGACATTCTATCCTAGCCAACCATTGGGACATCTTGAGCATTATATTGAAAGGTAGACAAAATTGTATTAAATTCTACGGTTTAACTATATTATTATACACTAATACACATATATATATATATATATATATATATGTGTATTAGTGTATAATAATATAGTTAAACCGTAGAATTTAATACAATTTTGTCTACCTTTCAATATATATATATATACAGTATATGTATATACCCATACATATTATTACATACACTACATACTATATATCAATGTCAACAATATACTAAATTCTAATAAATAAGTTATAGTAACTATATACACATACACAGATAATACACTTACTTTTGTTGTGATAGGAAGTGTAAATAGACCATTTTTTTAAATAGAGATCTGGTGGTTACTTGCCTTATGCTAAGAGGCAAATTTTTCCACAGGTTTGTGGCAACAACTACAAACGAGTTCGAAACGAAACTAGAATTATGAGAGGGAATAGACAGAAGAGAATTAATTATGAGAGGAACCTTACCTTATGAACAGTGGAAGCTTCCATGGGTTCACAACTCGTCACCAGGTTAGGCAGAGGTCTTCTAGGCACTCCTCGGAGATTGGAGCAGCCGTCAGCAGGTAGGTAGGAAAGCTTGTATGTCGTGCAGCCGTCCATGGGAGAAGAGGGGTTCATGTAACATCGACGTGGTGCAAAAGACTCCGGGATCCGCGGCTGTTTGTAGCACTGTAAAATGTTAAATAGGTATACAAGGGTGATCAGAAAAATGTCTTTATTATTGCAATAAACCTATCTATAAATGCTGCAAGTCTATTTCTGACAGTTATTGATTCTTTTTTGCCTATCTGTCCCTTGTGCCCGTCCCAGAAAGAAATCCTGGATCCGTCCTTGAACCGAGCCACCATCATAATTGTTAAAACAGTAAGCTATTGGAAATTTAATACAAGTATTTGGTGAAATAACCACATACTGGTTTGACAATTTTGGGTTTTCCACAGCAGCAGGTCCGACAGAGGCACTGGTCTTGGCGGCCGTCGATTGGTCGACCATCTTTAGGCCCATTCTTAATACCAGCGGATGGGACTGAGGCGGCTAAGGCAGGACACGGAATACACCTGGAAAATATGTTATGAATATAAATGGAGAGACATGATATCTTGTTAAAATCATTTGCTAAAATCTCGTATTTGAATATGTAGGAACACCCAAATGTCGCTGCAGATTTAGACGCAAAGGTACTCGGTTCGATTTCTGGTAAAGTTTACAAAATAATGTGACATTGCTCGAGTACTTAAGACTTGTCACTTGTCTATAATATAATTGTGAATCTCGAATCTGTTGGCTCGGTTGTAAAACGCGTTCTTTAACATCGTAAAAGGGTGGGTTTGAACCCCGACATGTGCCAATGAGAAATACACTGTTCTTACGTGCATTTTTTATAGATTTACAACACCATGGGTCCCGTGCCTTGGAGAGCACGTTAAGCCGTCAGTTCCAGTTCCACTAATGCCAACTTGTGTCATTAAAAATTGACATTAGACCCTCACCAACCCAGCGTGGCTAGTGTAGGCCAAATTCTCCAAAAATTCTGGACGGCCCATCTCCAACAATGGACGCCTAGGACTGTGTATTCTGGTGGTTTCCGACCACCCCGCAAGCGATTTCGTAATGATACTTCTCTTTGCAACATTTCAACCTTTTTTTTGAAGATGGTGAATCGATAAATCATCAATGATACGCCCCAAACCTGAAGGGCCAGCGCGGGAGGACGCATGCCCGACTCACCGTCCCTAAGGAGATCCCAAGGCGGCTACGGACTAAAACCCTATAAACCGTCTCTCTCTCACTGTTCGCCCTGCGAGCCTTTACAGCTAAGAGACTTAAGAGTACACTACGGAATGAAGGTACTCGTTCGCCGCATTTATGCAAGCATGCGAAGCAAAAGTTTACTCGACAGCAGCAGACTCAACCTGAGGGGTAGGGGTCTGCGGTGGAGCCATCGAGGGGGAAATGGAGGACGAAGACAGCGGCGGCTGTATCGGCGACTGGAACGGTGGTGGTAGGGTCGGGGGGTCCTTAGGTAGGCGGCCAGAGGACTTGGCAGAGCCTAGTCGTGAGCGGGGACATTTCAACCGTGAGAAAACTACTCTGGAAGTTTAATATCAAATAATAAATACTTATAGTAGGTACATAAAAAAGATGCGCGGGCGCGACCCTCATCCGTCCCGAAGATTATATTAAATTTTAGAACGCAATCTCATTAGACAATGAACGAACAACTGCAGGCTCGGCGAGGCGAGGGCATAATTTGGCATTCTCTAAGAAGTATGGAGGGATTAATAAAAAAAAAACAAAATATATATAATACTTACTCAGGCATGATTTAGTAGATACCTTAATGCTAAAATAAATGTAGAAATCATAAAATTATACTATAAAACTAAAAGTAAAAACTGAATATAATTTTATAAAAACATTGCAAACCAAATTTTATTTTACAATGATGACAGTTCTAATAATGTGAATTAATGTTTTTTTTATGAAGTACTAGGTACGTAGATAATTTTTAATAATTAATTTGAACCTTTTTCGTCAAATAATAAAACTTAATAGCCGAGCTTCGCACGCTCTGGCAGTTGATCCAATGATATTCAGTCCAATGATGAAATGACATTCGTCCAAACGTGTGGATCAGAGAGGAGGTACTATTATACTTCCTATGTGTGGGTCTAAAAAGTTAAAAAAAAGGATTATTAAGGGTTATTTGTGTTCTGTTTTTATAATTATAAAGTAATGTATCATCAAAAAATCAAATCAAATCAAAATAATTTATTTGCTAGAAAACATGGTTACATTGCAAGATCTTATAGCTATAAAATTCGCTTCACATGTTTCACCTCAATGGCATGCAAATATTGGGCAATTACAATATGAGAAAAGTCAGATTGCAAAATAGTAGGTAAATTGAAGCTACACGACCGTTTCTCTTTCGGGGTGGTCAGAAACCACGCTTATAAATAAGCGGATTCACATTTAGCCAACTTTACTATAGTCCAATCATGACAAGTGGCAAGCTAGTCGATGTCTCCAGCGTACCAAACTCGAGAAATATCACAAATAAATCGTCATGATCGTAGAACAGTGACGGATCTGCTATATTTAAAATTTTCATGGCGGCCATTCAACTGTCATTTCGACTGTTTTTTTGTCACTTTTTAAGTCTCATAATAAGTGCAAACCTTCTAGATTTCATTTTGGAACCCTTTCTAATATTTGCACTATAAATTACAGACCACAATATAAAACTATATATAAATATATATGCAAAATTGTGGGTATTTTTTTAAATCCGACACTGTTCTACGATCATGACGAAATTAAATATTAATTTAATGTATTGATTTACATTAATAAATATTTTTGTGTCCCAACAATCGAACACGTTTTTATAATTATCTTGTGTTTTATTCTGTTCTTGCAGTTTTAGGGTCAGCTGATAAACCGCTGACCTGAAGCACGTCATTACTAGTTCATAGTTAGAGTAGCTTTGTACTGCAGTGACCCGACCAGCTGCTAGAGCTAATAATAATAATAATATACGTTTATTCAAAACAACTAGGCTCACTTGTTAGTTACAAAATCCTTACAACTAATGTTAATATAAAAATGAAAATAAAAGTAAAAGAAAATAAAATATGGCAATATTAACAATATGTCCGTGCAGTAACCACTCCGCCCCCCACCAGTCTGACAGGATGCACCTCACTCCCGCCAGACCAGCAGCCGCACGAAGCAGCCAATGCACGGCTAATATCGAAAGCCGCGAAATAGCATTAAAAAAAATCGTTTATTGGCTGTAACAATGATAGCGCGCGAAAGTACAATTTATTATTTATTAAATATACTTGGAAAGCGTTTAGGTATATTAAGCGGGCTACAGTTGAACTGACATCCATTGTGCCTACAGACGTTCAGTTTCATCACCAGTTCTTCAGTTGTTATCAATTTTCGATCAGATTTGCAGAACAGAAGATTGAGAAAGAAAATACTCTGCTGTAAACGTTGGTTATCACAACGCAAACAGTATTAAACGTTGATTTGTCATTCTTCACTATCAACACAAGGTGCAACAGAGAGACTCGGCAAAAAACAGGTGTTAACACTTCAGAAGTTAGACCTGAACTGACAACTGCACAGTTTTTTGCTAAAGACGTTCAGTTTTAACTGCAGTCTGAACTGTACTGATTTATCGAAAGAAAATTTGATTTGATTGTCAGTTTAACTACACAGTTGTCAGTTTAACTGCACAGTTGTCAGTTTAACTGCACAGTTGTCAGTTTAACTGCACAGTTGTCAGTTTAACTGAACAGTTGTCAGTTTAACTGCACAGTTGTCAGTTTTCGCTACACACGCAACGATTGAACTCAGTTCAACTGTAGAATTAAAACTTTATTGATCGAATAGCCCCTGCTATATGCTGTTTTTCTCTCTTGTCAAGTTCACGAGTCTATACAAGTCAATACATTACGGACTGAAGACTGTTGCCGCGCCGAAACCGTGTTAATAGTGGAACACGGGTGACACACGGTCACAGCACTGTCGCCGTGCCTTGTGAAAGCTGTCTATGTACTCGTAGCTCATACATTACTACTTTACACCGACTCCTCATGCATGTGAAAATGCTCTTAGAGTAATTACACCACGTTACGGTCAGCGCATACCGTACGCGCGTATGATACGTGCTGACCGTCGGTTGTGCATTTTGCAATTTTTCGGCTCGCTGCTGGCTTCTTCAAAGAGGTTTTCATTGGTTATCTACGTGTCGCGGCTTCTACACACCAGGATGTCCTTGACCACATACGTGGACGAGAGTCCGAATCCGTTATGGAAATCATTCTTGTGCGGTCGTAAATAAATCTTGAAAAAAGATGTCTGGCCGCAGGGCGTTGGGTTTCGTCGATACGTAGGTTGATTTGGGCCTACGAAATGCACCACGGAAGATGCGACAAGGCCTTCCGCAGCACCTCGTGAACCACCTAAGAGGACCCCGGCGCCGACCCCCACTGCAGCAGTCAGCCTTCGTCAGAAGGTGGTCGCCGTACCCAATGGGTACTACTTTGACCACAATAAGATGAAGATACGGTAGCTGTAGTGCAGTGCATATTCATATAATATAAGTATATATATTTATTTATTTATTAGGGTCGCCAACAGTGACAGCAACAATAGATACATCGATTTTTACTTACAACTAAGACAGAAAACAGATGCTGCACCAATTACAGGCAACCACCACATGCTATTACGGTATCCATTAATTGGGCCTCTGAGTAGCCAAAATAAAAACACAATACAATTACAGCAACAACTAAGTAAATCTAAGCAAAAACAAAAACAAAAGAACATGATACAACCACAATCAAGCAAACACAATTCCAAGGATCAAAATTGATGATCAAACAGCAGTTCAGTTTACAGTCCCAGCCAGGACCCGCTGCAGTGACAATACATTGCGCTTAAAAACATGCAAAGAATTAGCAAATATGTCTAGACTGTCATTATTTTTTCGTGAAAATATGTTGTATTGACGACATGTACCTACGGTTCAGTGATGAGTGGTAACCCAAATTGGATCTAGATTGTCGTAGAATGAATAAATCATATTTGCCAACCCTTGGCAGCCTGGTCGGCACAGAGACACGAACACGGGACAGTAGGTGGGGTGCGTCGATTTTACCGTTGATTAATTTATATAAAAACATACTATCCATCAATTGCCTTCGATCTTGTAATGAGGATAAATTGAAGTATTTTAAACGATCTTTGTAATGTAAAAGTTCTCTTCCTTTATTAACACTAAATGTCAGATGCCACAAAAACCTCTTCTGAACACTCTCGATCCTCTTGATGTACACGTCATAGTGTGGATTCCATACAATGCTGCAGTATTCCAATATGCATGCAATGCAGTATTTTTAGGTATATATCTATAAACCTTTTGTATATTCATTTTGTTGCCTGAAAATAAAGATTAATATTATTATTATTGGCCCCTACGTTGGTGTGTGCATTGATGATTGGCCAATGTCAGTTTTATCAAACGAGTAACTGAATCCTAAATGTGAATTCAAATTAATTGAACAAACATCACTAGACACTTATTATTCTTAAATTCATTATTGCACGTTAAACAGTGTAAGGTATTAAAATTAATAATTACATTTCTGAAAAATTGAGGATTGGATCCATTTTGCGTAACTGCGTCCAATAAATGGTTAAAAGAGTTTAAGGTCGTGCTGTTACATTATAGCTGCACCCTTGATAGAAATTGTAATATGTACAATATTGATAAAACAGTATTACTCAGTTGATAAGCCCTATCCGTTTTATCTGAGTGTGCATGCAATAAAACTATATTCCATGCAAACTGTCTATGGTGTTCGGACGTGCAATGGCCAACTGCGACTGCGACGTTATTTTACCAGCGGAATCGCACTGGGAGCAACATTATAGCAACTGCAAGCTGAAGTGGAATAATGGAAAACATCCCTTGTATGTATTTTTCTAAATTTATTATCATTTATTTATTATTAAAATTCTGTATTAGTATATTTATTGCACGAAATCTTAAAAAAAAACAACTAAATTATATAAAAAAATCCCATCCGGGATAGTCCCAAGGAATTTGGCAACATTTCCCCTCTGTATAGCGAAGCTAATACGTTGGCAGAAATAATTTCTGTCTCCAGACCATTCCGTCAGCCGCTTTGACAACTAAAAGTCCCCCATGGGCCCATCTGCATATTCTCGACCCGAAACGGCGCGAATTCGTAACCAAGGTTGTACTTGAGGTTCTCAGCAGAAAAAGACGCACTCCCCGCACCTGCCGAGGATGTTCTAATGTGAGATGGAGCTAATGTGTCTACACACGTCGCATCCCACACCAGAGACCTGCCAAGTTTCCACGGCCCAACAGTCATTCCGTCGAGTCTCGTGCCTTGCACAAAAAAAAAAAACAAAAAAACTTGTATGTCTGTCCGGTTGGAATTCTGTAATTAATTTTAAACTAACTTCCCGATGAGTTAAATACAATTATGAACCAGACAATTCCTGAAAATTAAAAAAAATATATATTTAAAGGGAGTTCTTCGCGCCATTTCCACGCAGGACATGTCAAGTGCAAGTTTTTGTTTTGTAAATTAATTTGCTGTGGATATTATTGGTCAAACGTGGTCTTGTTTTGTTTAATAATGTGCTACAATGTGAATAATTATGGAAAACGATAAATTAAATATGACTAATATGGGGCACAAGTTGCAGTTTATTTTTTGCGGTTTTCCCGCGCTTTCAACTCCCATATTTTACCCGACGTGTTTGAGCTATGGTGCCACGAGTGACTCCACGAAAAGCATCAAATTCTGCAGCATCTGGAATTTGATGATGACCTCATTAAGTTATAAAAAAGAAAAATATATTACGTCAGACTTGGCTGTATGGGCTAGACCCTTTGCCTTCCCTATCATCTCATTCATCATCCATCGGGAGAAGAGAACAAAAAAACAATAAAAAATATATAACAAAATCTTTTTTTAATGTACTATGTTTTTATAATGCACTAATGCTCAACTTCTTGACCAGTTTCATACAAAAACTTAAATGCAGAAAATATTTTTTTTTTTTAAATGTATAAAAAAATTCTCTAATCCTTATGAAGGATTAAAACACAAACATTTATAACTTTCTCTAAATTATCCTGAAAATTTATACAATAAAATAAAATTTATGTCAATAAATTATTTATTATTAATGACAATCATGGGGCGCATGCAATACATAACTATAAAGAGTGTAGATAGTAGCTATTAATAAAATAACTTAACAATCGGTTCAAATTGTTTGCGATGCAATAAAATTGTTAGTTAAGCTATTAATGCATAATAATAATAAAATTCTTTATTGCACATAATTTACAAATGTTAATGCCGAAGGCATTCTGTACCAGTTAACCTTTGTGATGGTAAAAAGTGAGGCAATAGGGTGATGTCACAATATCTCGTGATCAGTATATACCTACATAATCCTTTCATCATCACAGCATTTACAACACAGCGATGGGACTTCCAGAACATAGGTATCTGGAGAATTTGGCCTAAACTCGCCACGCTCTGGTCAGACGGGTTGGCGAGGATCTAATGTCAATTTAAATGACATTTTTTTTAACAATTTCACAAGTATTAGTGGAACCGAGACCGACGGCTTAACGTGCTCTCCGAGGCCCGGGAACGGTGGTGTTGTAAATCTATGATAAATGTACGTAAGAAAATTGTATTTCTCATTGGTACATGCCGGGAGGGTTTGAAAGCGTTCTTACAATCGAGCCACCACTGCGCCTGTATGTATATACTTGTATATCATACATGACTTGCCTAGTAGCAGTTTTAATTACTTAATAACGCGTAATAGTATTAATTAGAGCGAGCATTGGCTGGCCTGCAGTTATATATTAGCTGAGGGCCAATTCTATGCTATTTAAAAATCATACGATTTAAAAAACACAAGTCAAAATATCTTTATTCACGTAAACCTATTACAGGCATTTATGAAACGTCATTAATTTAATTCTTTTGGGCGATTCTACTCCTGCTAGTAAAATACTAAGCAGCAGAGTGGTCCAATAAGTAAGCTGTTAGCAGAAGACCAGCAGCTTAGCAGATTCCAGTGACCATTTAATGTTTAATCTGACTGAGAAAGGAATCTGCAAGGAAAACTCAGCTATATCAGATTTACAAAATAAAACATATACAGAACTGCACCACAACGATCAATTAATAACCTTTTAAATTTAGTTATCAGTACCTATGATACAATACCTGATACAGCAGTAACCCACCAGGCAAGTCAGAATTAAGATAGACTACATGCTATGTGCAACCCGAAAGTCGACAAAACGCAAAAACCTCGGCTAACATTCTACACGACTCAACACTATCAAAAAATTGTTTAAAAAGTGATAGAAAATTTATTTTATTCAGAGAAATATAACTAGTACAATAGCTGTGCTACTCCCCAAGAATGCTATTCTTAATAAAATTGCACGACTTAAATCACACACTCAAGAGTCGAGGCAGGACGGCGCGAGCGGCGGCGGTAACAAATACCTTATTCAAGATAGCAAAAAATAC
Organism: Tinea semifulvella; assembly: GCA_910589645.1. Taxonomy (NCBI): domain Eukaryota; kingdom Metazoa; phylum Arthropoda; class Insecta; order Lepidoptera; family Tineidae; genus Tinea; species Tinea semifulvella. The sequence goes on from OU342604.1 coordinate 8,724,736, forward strand.
TATGTCAACAAAAAAACGAGTGGTTCTTAAACTGTTATATAACTTACTCGTACTAAAATATTATTCTAAGATTAAGTATATTTTGCCCTTAATATATGAAAATAAGGTCTGAACTATAATCTAAACTATAGTCTGAAATATAATTTTAACTGTATATGATCACACCTATATTATATTTATAGCATCGATGTATATAGATAGCATAGCTGGGCACCGTTAATCAAATAGTTAACTTCGTTAATCGTTAATCGGCTACAAAAAAAGTTAGCTTCGTTAAACGTTAAAGCGTTACATTTCGGAAGAATTAACGGAAGTTAATGTTAATCGTTAATCCGTTAATATGTGTAAAATTGCATTTTTATATCGTTGCGTTAGTGAACTTATAAAACCTGTTGGTTTAGGTTCTGGAAGTTAACAGGTTAATATATAATATTGTCAGAATGAGTTCTCTTTTTTTGTCTTGCCTCGGTTAGAGCCCGCCTTAACAATCTCTTCAAACTGTACGTATACCTTCTTACATGTTGTTTCAAATTATTCAGGATTGATACATGAACTTTTATTTTGGTGTATTTCGGCAAGCAACGCTTACAAGCAAAAAGTATTTGCTGGCCCGATCTGGATACAAATTCCACATACTCAGTCAAATGTGGCCAATGATTCTCATCAGGACCGTTGAAATCCGATTCCATGTCTTCCATGATATAGTTTTAATTACTACACTGCACAGTACACTTTTCTACCTAACTAAGAGTGTACTGCACTCTTCTTTATTTACACGCAAATTAATTTATAATAACAACAAACATAACACTCGTCACTCTAAGCACTGGCGCTAGTACTTCGTAGTTTTCTTACTCGCACGCGCCGGCAAAATATATCTAGTTTATTTTATATTTATAATGGCATTGGATTAACGATTAACGGACTTCTGCATATTAACGAAAGTTAACGTGTCCGTTAATATTTTTAAAAGTTAACCCGTTAATCAAAATGTTAACTTCGTTAATTAACGATTAACGGATTAACGAGTTAATGCCCAGCTATGATAGATAGGCCCTCACTGATATAAAAACGTTCCCGTAAAACCAATCGAAGTCATGTAGCTGCACCAACAGTCGCGAGATAGCAAACGTCGAGAGCGCCTAATATTAATATTTATATCGAGTAAAACTAGTCTTTTTGTATGCATTGTGATATAATTTCCGATGAATAAAGCATGTGGCATTATCCTTGCTTAAGAATTTCCCCCCAAAGTTGGTAGGTACACAAAGCAAGCGGCACGTTTTTAAGAGTGCGTTTTGTATTGAATAGGCTTATCTATATACATCGATGATTTATAGCAACAATTCCATAACAAGAAACAATTTAAAATCAGTACAAAGAAGTTAAAGCAACGTGCCAGCGAGATTTAAATGGTACGAGTATGTATAGCTGTTGTGTGTTCGTGGGAGAAATTTAGAAATAGTTTATGAATTGTAGTTACTTCTAGTTTTGTGTCGCTTATATACTTCTCCAGGGCCAGCATCCAAGCTAGGGGATACTTAAACCTGCTAAACTCAGCTGGAAGAAAACACCAGGACAAAGTATAGGAAAGACAGGATACTCACACCGCGTGGCAGGAGTCCAGGTCACGATTTCACGGCACAATAACTTATCACTAGATCGATTCTTACACTAAACCACGGCTTAATGTTCATATTGTCCTTTAAATTGCTTATTAAAGTATTTAGTTAAATGTTTTAATATTTGATTATAACGGTGTCACTTGCACGGGCGACGAAACCGAACTCTCTTCTAACTCCACCCGTTATTACCAGAGGGCGTAAGCATACACCATATGAATTTACCGTTGTAGCTTACGTTCCCGCGTTTATTTAAATAGTGAGTTTGATTATGGATAATGGTTGTGGAAGGAATCAAAAGGAGAGGATGATACCAAGCCACAACAATAGCAGAGATACCCGACCGATTTAAAAAAACAAATATAGCGATGTCTTATTTAAACTATACAGAGTTCACCGCAACTTGTTATCATAACAATAACGTGTAAAGTTGAAAAAATAAATATTATTACAAACATTTTAAAATACTTTAATAGATATCCATCGTATTTATTATTCAGATGTAGGTCATTTTCTACTTAAATATATACATATACTTATCGCCGGGTTAGAGCGAAAACCAACGTTAGCCATTATTTCACAAATAATATATTGAGCAAATCCTTTTAAAAGTTTGTGGTCTTTTCTAACATATTTGTCACATTTAGAGATGATGTAAGAGCAGGTAGTTGTTATTATTATTTTACATTTTGTTTACATTAATTATTACGCAGTGGAAGTTGGTGCAAGAGGAGTTCCAGCAAAATCTTTGCATCACTTACTGAAAGAATTGGGCCTAAGCAGGTCTGCCGTCAATACATTTATGGAACGAGCTTCCAAGACGGCATTAACGGAATCATACAGTATTTGGTTGGGTAGGGAGAGAAGTAGAATGGTGGATGGTGAGCGTATTATCGCGCAATAGAAAAAAAAGGAGGCCTCCTTTTCTTAAACCAGCCTATTGTCGGTCGCAAGCCCGAGACACCATTCTTCTCATCTCTTACCCACACACGATGGACTCGGCACCCGCACGGTGAATCCATGGAATGCTTAGAAATTTGTCTTCTCTTCTTAATACCCAAGAATGTTTTAATTTTTTTTTGACGCATTTAGTGGTTTAATCAGAAATCCGAAAGGGAAAAAACCTTAGAATAATGACATGTAAAGGATGTAGCCACGTTTATGTATGTATTTATGCCAGGTACAAGAAACAGATTACAGTCATTACATAATATTTAACGGTATAGTTCACTGCAATCAAAATAGCAGTGTACAGCTGACAATATGTGCGTTCAGATGTATTGAGCGTATAACAGGCCCTGACAATATATGCGTTCAGATGTATTGGGCATATAACAGGCCCTGACAATATGTGCGTTCAGATGTATTAACGTATAACAGTCCCTGACAATATATGCGTTCAGATGTATTGGGCGTATAACAGGCCCTGACAATATATGCGTTTAGATGTATTAGGCGTATAACAGGCCCTGACAATATATGCGTTCAGATGTATTGGGCGTATAACAGGCCCTAACAATATATGCGTTCAGATGTATTAGGCGTATAACAGGCCCTGACAATATATGCGTTTAGATGTATTAGGCGTATAACAGGCCCTGACAATATATGCGTTCAGATGTATTGGGCGTATAACAGGCCCTAACAATATATGCGTTCAGATGTATTAGGCGTATAACAGGCCCTGACAATATATGCGTTCAGATGTATTGGGCGTATAACAAGCCCTGACAATATATGCGTTTAGATGTATTAGGCGTATTACAGGCCCTGACAATATATGCGTTTAGATGTATTAGGCGTATAACAGGCCCTGACAATATATGCGTTCAGATGTATTGGGCGTATAACAGGCCCTGACAATATATGCGTTCAGATGTATTAGGCGTATAACAGGCCCTGACAATATATGCGTTCAGATGTATTGGGCGTTTAACAAGCCCTGACAATATATGCGTTTAGATGTATTAGGCGTATAACAGGCCCTGACAATATATGCGTTTAGATGTATTAGGCGTATAACAGGCCCTGACAATATATGCGTTCAGATGTATTGGGCGTATAACAGGCCCCGACAATATATGCGTTCAGATGTATTACGCGTATAACAGGCCCTTAAGCTGACCATACACATTTGTCATTTTATTTTTAGGAACAGCGATGGCACAATAGCTTTGCCTAACAATCACCTGAAGAACATAGAATGTGATATTCTCTATCATTTAGGCATGGACACAAATTCCTATGACCTTCCGAAATTGTTTGGAGATGTTAAGGTATGAATACAGTATTACAGATTTGGGTGATTGATAGTTTTTAGATTTATTAACTTCATTATGAATTACCTAATTGTTATGTTAAAATATGTTAGAGATATAATTCTAAGGACCTGATTGACATTCTTTAAAAAAATCTAAAAAAAATGGATTGGATTCTTGTCGCTCAACTAATCTATTTTAATAGTTTGGTTAGACGATACATGCATGGCAGAGTAGATGAATGAGGCTCGCTTCGTCAGAAATATCGACATTGTTGCAGGCCCTTTAATTATATATTTTCTAGGGATAATAATTAAAATTAAATAAAATACAAGCTAAAGTCAAGAGCAACGACTGAGCGACTATATATGTATATAATAAGAACACTAGAGAGTTTTAGGCTCCCGCTCGGTACCCTCGGTCGGTATGCCCCATAAATTAGCGCTGATGCGCGCCACCTATCGGCCAACATTAGTACTATGTTAGAATCCTTTGCCGATGTTCACACAACATATTTCCAAAGTTTCATCCCGATTGATCGAGTAGTTTTGAAATGCATAGGGAACATGAACACAGACATTCATCTGTATATATATAGATTAATATTTAAATAAATAAGACCAAATATTTCTATTACGAAAGGAAGAAATATATAATAAATATAAATAAATAATAAATAAATATTTCCAGACAGGTCACACAGCGCCATTTAATTTCCGTGGTAAGCTACGAGGCTTGTGTTACGGAAACTAGATGGTTGATAAACTACATATTATACTTTTTTTTTTTGTAAATATATACATATTATACATATAAACACCCAGACCGAGACAATGTATAACTTGCCCCGGCGGGAATCGAATCCACGACCTCCCGAGTTCACGGCAACGTTTGTTACCACTAAACCACTAGAGGCGGTCATTTGAATGACTTGAATATTTATTGTGTTTTAATGTAGCTACTTTTTTGGCTGCAGAGTAGTGCAGAGCCTGGACAAATGGTCGTAGAGTCAATTTGTGTAGCAGTTAAAGTGTCGCATCTCTAATTTATTCAATCTAATATGTATTTTTATAGTTTATTTGCATGGGAGGCACCAAATATCGGATGAGAGAGTTCGCTGAACACATTAGTACTATCTTGCCGGAATACAAAGTCCAAGGAAAGCTGGTCAATTTATCCAAGCACTCGCATCGATACGCTATGTACAAAGTTGGACCAGTTCTTTCTGTTAATGTAAGTACAACTTCTGGTTTCGTGGTCTAGCGGTTATAAGTATAACTTCTGGCTTCGTGGTCTAGCGGTTAAGTATAACTTCTGGCTTCTTGGTCTAGCGGTTAGGTATATCTTCTGGCTTCGTGGTCTAGCGGTTAAGTATAACTTCTGGCTTCGTGGTCTAGCGGTTAAGTATAACTTCTGGCTTCGTGATCTAGCGGTTAAGTCGGTAGATTACGTGGAGGAATTGGGTTCGATTTCTGGTCGGGACACAATAATTTATTTGTGATATTTCTCGAGTCAGGTACGCTAGAGATATCGACGAGCTTGCCACTTATCATGATAGGCCTATAGTCATCATCACAGCCCCTAGGTTATCCTACGAAGTCTTAGATCTCCACTGCTGAAGATTAACATATTTCCGGAGAATTTGGCCTACACTCGCCACGCTGGCCAGACGGATTGGCAAGAGCCTGATGTCAATTTTAATGTTAATTTATTAACGATTCTACAAGTTGGTATTTTATTCATTCATTCATTACAGCCCCTAGAACACAGCGTCCTAGACCTCCACTGCTGGAGATGGGCCTTCCAGAACATAGTACTTTGTACATAGTATATCTGGAGAGTTTGGCCTACACTCGCCACGCTGGCCAGACGGCTTGGCGAGGATATGATGTTGATTGTTGATTGATTTAATGACAATTTATTAACGATTCCACAAGTTGGTATTAGTGGAACCGGGACCGACGGCTTAGCGTGCTCTCCGAGGCACGGGTACGGTGGTGTTGTTAATCTATGACAAATGTACGTAAGAAAAGTGTATTTGTCATTGGTACATGCCGGGTGGGTTTAAACCGATCTTTGTAGGATTCAAGGAACGCGTCTTACAACCGAGCCACCACCGCGCCACCACCGCGTCAAGTTGGTATTAATGGAACCGAATTAGAAGAAAAGTGTATTTCTTATAGGTACCTAGATGCTGGGTTTTGAACCGCCACTTTTTAAAAAAATGTTCTCGTCGTTTCTGACTACTCCAAAATTCATGCCATCCTACATCCTAGAAATTTTAAGGAGTTGTACAAAGTAACGAGGCATAATCATAAAAAGAACTGTAGTAGTACTATCATCACGACTGTTTCCCTTTCAGGGTGATCAGAAACCACGCTTATCAAGAAGCGGATTCACATTTAGCCAACTTTACTATAGGCCAATCATGACAAGTGGCAAGCTCGTCGATGTCTCTAGCGAACCAAACTCGAGAAATATCACAAATAAATTAAATATTAATTCATTTTATTTATTTAAATTAATAAATATTAATGTGTCCCCGACCAGGTATCGAACCCGGTACCTCCAAGTCTAAATTCACGAACTTAACCGTTAGTTAGACCACGGAGGCAGTTAAAAAAAACCGAACATTTATTTATAAAATAAAGATTTTAAATTAAAAGTTAATATATATATATATATAAATATATATATATTTAAAGGTTATATTTACAAGCCATGCACCTATTTATACAATATTCCAACCTATAATTTACTTTTTGTACATAAACAACGTTTACAGTGATTTCCGCAATGGATGATACGGTCACGTGGGATTCCGAATCACAGCATTAACTGTCCGAGCGTAACATTTGAAATTATAGTCATGTTTGAACTGTTATGGACATTATTTTTTTTTTTTTTCAAATTAATTTAAGAAACTGCTGGATCCGCTTTTTAGCTCCAGCAAAAAATCAGCTGAACTGAAACCCCGCTGGATTCCAATTCTTATTTAGCAGTAATATAAGTCCACCTTCACCAGCACGGCATCGGTATACCATCTATGACGGTGGTGTTGCAAGAAGTAATCAAACTCCTGGCTTACGCGAAGGCTGTGAACCCCGTAATCTTCCGGATCGGGACCTGCGGCGGACTGGACCTGCCGCCAGGATCGGTTGTCATATCCAGCCACGGAATAAATGGCGCTTTGGAGAAATCTTACGATTTGGTAAGACTAAACCCTATAATAATAATAATAAAATCCTTTATTGCACACAAAATTTAAAATATAAAAATATGTACGTAGGCGAGCTTAATACCATAAAGGTATTCTCTACCAGCTAACCTTTGGGAGAGTGACAGAAGAATATTATGGGTGCAGAGTCAGAAAAATAAAATGATAAATTTTAAAAAAATATAAAAAAATAATATTAATAATAAACTATAAGATAAATATGATCACAATATACTTATGTAATAAATACAATAAAATACATATTATATAATACTAATAAAATAATATATGCCAAGGTGAGAAGATTAAGTTATTTTGTTTTTCAAGAAGGTGAGAAAGTAGAGGTTTTTTGAATATATTTAGAGATTGTGGCTGTCGAATAGTTAATGGCAGCCTGTTCCATTGACGAGCTGCAGACACTGAGAGAATCTGTGCTCGCGCCTATTTAATTTTAAATGGGTTATTTGTCATTTTTTTGTTGGCACACTTTTAATATTCCCTCCGTTTCCGCTTCCCATTAGCAGTGCACACTGCACGCCACTCTGCGTTTTGGTGTCTCCGCCGACGCGTGTCACCGCACCGCTGTTATATTTAAATTTCGTTATAAAACCGCAAAATACTTTGAGTGTGTACTTTTACCATCAGGACTATAATTCCTCGTGAAATTTGTGTTAGTGTTTAAAGATCCACATCAGCCGAGAAGACGCCTGAAGGTTAGTGCACGCTTTTCTTTTCCTGGAGACAGATCATTTCTCTAATTTCTCCGCACTGTCTCCACTTTCTCTTTTCCTACACCTTATTATTAGTGTGTCCCGCAGGTCCTTCGAATTTTTATATATTTAAAATTAACCGCAAAATTTAAATTCGCATCAACCCAAATAGTTGCCGCACGCCACATGGGCTTGGCCATTTTGGCCACCCCAATCTGTATATCTGGTAGAGGCGTAAGGAGAGATTGAAAGTTGGTTGTTGTGCGAAGAATGAAGCTGTTAAATAAATGGTTAAAAGAACAATGTTTTTATAGTATCCAAGAATTTTTACATTATAAGTGTTGACAAATATAATTTTAGTTGTAATTGACATGTACTATTATTTGCATACCATTATGGTAGGATACAGCTGAACTGTAAAATTGTATTATCCTATATCTACCTGTATTCTGTGCAATAAACGATTTAGAATTTGAATTTGAATTCGAAGAGGACTATATTAATAAATATAGTGACCAATTCTTGTGAACAAAAGTATTACAGTTAGCCAGTGTTAGGCCACCTAGTGAACTAACTAGGTGCTTCACCTTGATAGTTAAATCACGTGCCTATAATCATAAAGATTAACTTTATATATCTTGTGATTGTAATGACTGTAGGTTTTCAGCACTTATTCTCTGGCAGACCATTGATTAGCATAGCCATCCAATCTTCTCTAGGAAGGCCATGAGACCTGTGATGTTTCTGAAGACCTATGGAAGAGTTGCCGCAGTCTGGAGGAACTTACTCTTCTCTGCCATCTCTGCCTCTACACAGTGGGATATCTGTAATATTTAAAGTGTATGTTTGTTAAAGTTAAGTTAAGAACCGTCGCATAAGATATGACCTTTTGTGCTTACACAAAATCCTGCACTTTTCCATTTCCTCTAAATATTTGCTGTCGTCGCTTAACATTAATATTCGCTACAGAACAAGATGCCCGAACACATTCTCTCTATGTACCTATGTAAACAACACATCATTCTTTAACCCGTTGGTGAGAATGTGTCGCACCTACAATAGAGTGGTTAGCTTGCGGCCTGATATTGATGTTTTTGACAGTGGTTTTGCAGCGTATGAAAAGTCCATTACCACAGACCTCCTCTGCCTTATTTGACTCATATTGACTTTTATCTTTTGTTAAATTATTATTATGTTACCTGTATTGTTGTGCATGTATATTTTGTTGAAAATTGTATTTGTGTAAGGAATTATTTAATTGGTACTATAGAATTGTAATTATGATTGAATTTAATTTGTGTAATTTATTTTCTAATTTTAATAATTATTATAATTTGCATGTTGTGTGTGCTGCTTGGATTCCAGTCTAGTCCATGTATAAATTAAATGAACTCAAATTTGCAACTGACTGGAATCTGTTTGCACACCTACTAATAAATAAATAAAGGCATTGTATCCCGTTATTCCTCCAACCCCTGTGCTTAGCTGTGTTAAGGCTCAAAAGGCGTCGGGTAAGGATTGGGAAGAGCCTTGGGCCATTACTTGTCAGTTATCTATTAATTAATAAATAAACTGGCCAGAAGGGGTCATCCACAATATCAATAATGTTCAATTGTTCTCCGTTCAATTTTCCTCTAAACAAATTCATTCCAGGGACTCCGCTGAGGGTAGGTCCTATGATCTTTTCGTTTTGACCTGCAAATTATGAAATTGTAAACACATACATTTCTAGGTATAGTATAATATCAAAATTTTTATCTAAAAGAATAATAATAACTAAATAAATAACTAATAAAGAATAAATAACTTTACGTTCTTCTTCTAACTTCACGCTCTCCTTCCCCACACATCACACCGCATTCGTTTCCAAGTCGTTTGCGGTGGTGGCTGTGTATCTTTGGAACCAGTTACTGGTGGACATCCGTCAAGCTCCAAATAGAACACTATTTAAGAAACTGGTCTATGCGCACTATTTAAATTTACCATAAGCTTAATACACTCTCTGCTATATTTATTTCTCTCATTATAGTCATCATATAGTAGGTATATTATATTTATGTATATTCATAGAACGTATGTATGTAGTTTTATTTGTATGTATTTGTGTATGTATTAGTATGTAAATAAGTATATATTGAAGTATTTTTCTATTAGTTTTGATAGCACCTGCCTTATCTTGTCGTAACTGCTTTAGTTGTCCCAAAGGTTTGACCAGTATAGAATGTCTAGCGGCATTAGGTCCGCCTTTGTACTTTGTGCAATAAAGTTTATAATAAATAAAATAAATAAATAATTACGCATTTTCAGCCAGTTTTAGGCAAAATTAAGAAGTATTCTACAAACTTCGACAAGAGAATATATCAGGAAGTTCAAACGATGTCTTTGGATACTGATGATTTTAGTACCCACATCGGGATCACTATGGCAGCTGATGATTTCTATAGAGGTAAGATGCTGTGGTGACCCGTGTCAGCGGTAGTGGCCCGGTTGTAAGAACGCTTTCAATCTAAATAAATTATATATATATATATATATATATATATATATATATATATATATATATATATATATTAGAGAAATATAATTAGTAAAGTAAAGTATCATCACGACCGTTTCCCTTTCGGGGTGGTCAGAAACCACGCTTATAAATAAGCGGATTCACATTTAGCCAACTTTACTACAGGCCAATCATGACAAGTGGCAAGCTCGTCGATGTCTCCAGCGTGCCAAACTCGAGAAATATCACAAATAAATTAAATATTAATTCAATGTATTTAATTACATTAATAAATAATTTTGTGTCTCGACCAGGAATCGAAACCGGTACCTCTGAGAAAATATAATTATTACTACAAAATAAAATAAAATAAAACATACTTTTAAACCTAATTTGAATATAAATCGTATCCGCGCAGCATGGTGGCAAGAACGCTGGCAGCATTTCCTCGCTGAATCGCTATGCTGATTTTCCTGGCGAGGAAATAGCCAGCCCAGTCACTTGTCACCAGAGCAGACAATTAGACGAGGCTGGTTTAGCGCTTGGACCCCACGAGCCTAAACTCTACAGCAAACGGCACAAATACCTAGTCTTTGATTACCTAATAATTATTGTTGTAACAATATTAACATACATCAGCGCAAAAAAAGTTTTTAAAAGACATAACATCGCGTCTTGTCGTCTCCTCCGGTGACAAGAGGGCTGGCTCTTTCTTCGCAGTATTGCAATTCAGCGGGGAAATGCAGACAGCGTAATTGCCACCATTCCACGCGGACTGGACTTATATCATTAATATTAATATTAATACTCACTCTCATTAAACTTTTTAAACTTTCGCGCACACTCATAATAGATTTTTATAATTTTAACGGGTCTTTACGCGATTTACCTTAGAGACATATTTCTCCCGACGTTTTAGCCAAATTGCATTGGCCGTGGTCACGGGTCGACTGTCGTCGGGAGAAATATGTCTCTAAGGTAAATCGCGTAAAGACCCGTCAAAATTATAAAAAAACTCACTCTCATATTTACACAAACATGTATGCACCATAATTAAAAATAATAATAATACGTGTAGGAGTAATTATATTATTATATCTGTTCAACTGAAATTTAGGATTTAGTTTTTATTTTTATCAAATTTTATGCAATCAATTTTACACTTTAAATTCTTAAATATGTATTTTTAACTTTTTAATTTTTACTTCTTTTATTTTGTATCACTTATCAGTTTGTAATATTTTTTTATTTTATTTATTTATTAGTTTAAAAAGTACCTATTTACAAAAAAATCACCTACTTGCGACCCAAACAAGACGATGTTCCATAAGAGTGACGGTGAGCGGTAACAACCCCGATAGGCCGAGGCCGGTGCCAGGGTTAATTACATCAATATGTTGAACAAGTCGCCAATGTGGTTAAATTTATTGGTTTCCTCCTACAATTATTTAAATTACTAAAATCTAAACATCAAAACTATAAATGTGTTTAAAATATTGCATTACTATATTATAAAAATGTATACATAATTAAAAAATATAAATACAATACATAAACAATATATTATTATAACAATAGTATGAAACAATATAGAATTTGACTCAAGTACTATTATATGTGGAATCCTGTTAGTGGCCTAAAATTGTTTATTTGTAAGTAAGTACTTAATTTATTAAAGTTGAAACGCTGTTGGATTCTCAATAAATAAATAAATAATTTTTTTTTTATATGTTGTAAATATTTTTTTCGAATAAATGTATATTAACTTAAAAAAAACAAACATACATATTGTCTTTACTTTGAACTAAATCATTTTTAAATTTGAATAGGACAAGGTCGTATCGACGGACCATTCTGCGAGCATTCAGAAGAAGATAAGTACCATTTTCTGAAAAAACTTAATGCAATGGGAGTGAAAAACATTGAAATGGAAGCAACTGCCTTCGCTGCGATGACGTCAGAGGCCGGGCTCAGGGCGGCCGACGTCTGCGTTACCCTAATCGACAGACTATTAGGTGATCAGGTTAGTTCTTTACATACATGGCAATACTGCAGTCCATAAGATATAATGCCGTTATACTACTGAGAAAATAAATACTTATATTATAATATACCTATAGGTTGACTTAGGGCCGGTAACTGAATCCTACCTTAGTTTTTTTTTTAATTTGAATTGAAGGAGCCCGTCTAATGGTTAATATAAAATATATAGTAATTATATAATACTAAAAATATATAATAATTATGAGATGACGTTTTCTTTTTTTTTTTTTTTATACATTTATAAATTATCTGACATATGTATATAATTTCTGTACATCATAATTATTAAGTATTTAGAATGTAAACTGACACGGCCTCTTTACAGCCACGATCTTATTTAAGTAGTTTCTAAGTTAGTTAGTTTTACTTGCTTATAGCAATAATGTTGTGCATAACATACATAAATATGGATTATTGCCTGTTTACGGTCCAACCATTATTACCACTTTGATTAGTACATATGTTTTGAAAATTGTATTGATTTTATTAGTTCTGACTGTATCCAAGTTGTTTTGAGAGAACCAATGGAAATAAATTATATTGATTTTGATTTTGAATGGAAGCTTGTTCCACTGGCGATCCGTCCGTCAGGCGGAGGGTCCGGTCGTCCCACTCTGAGTCTCCCGTACGTGGTCTTCACTTCCGAACCCGTCTACTCTATCGTTCATCGGTTCTGCGAAAGGCATGTCCAATTACACACAATTTAGTATTAGTGTAACCGGGACGGATTGTTGTTGACGTGCTCTCCGATGTAAATCTATGAAAAATATATACGAAATAGTACTTTTTTTTTTAACGGAATCATACAGTATTTGGTTGGGTAGGGAGAGAAGTAGAATGATGGATGATGAGCGTATTATCGCGCAATAAAATAAAAAAGGGAGGTTTGTCTCCTTTTCTTAAACCAGCCTATTGTCGGTCGCAAGCCCGAGACACCATTCTTCTCATCTCTTACCCACACACGATGAACCCGGCACCCGCACGGTGAATCCATGTAATGCTTAGAAATTTGTCTTCTCTGTATTTATCATTGGTCCATGCGAGGGTTCGAACCCAACTTTTTAGTGTGTTCTTACAACCGAACCACTAATACTAAAGCGGTGCTACTAATAAAGTTATAAGGCATTTCGGGTAAAATAAAATTAAAGTAAACAGCCTCCGTGGTCTAGCGGTTAAGTCTGTGGAAGTAGTTAAGTAGACTGGAGTCATCGACCAGTATAACACTTGTCATGATTGGCCTATAGTAAAGTTAGCTACATGAGTTTAGGTAATTAAAAAAAAACATTTATTTTTATTTTTTATAATTTATAACCGTGACTATTAGGACCGCCTGCCTCCGTGGTCTAGCGGTTAAGTCTATTTAGACTCGGAGGTACCGGGTTCGATTCCTGGTCGGGAAACAAAAATATTTATTAATGTAAATAAATACATCTAAATGATATTTAATTTATTTGTACCTCCTCAAGCTGCGCAAATACGCCAACCTCGGTACAGGTTACGAATTTGGGCCGTTTGGGGTCGAGACGATGGGCCCATGGGGACACTCAGCCAAGCGTCTGGCCAAGGAGTTGTCCAAACGGCTAACTGAAAAGTCTGGAGACAGGAAGGCTGGCAATTATTTCTGCCAACGTATTAGCTTAGCTATACAGAGGGGAAATGTTGCCAGTCTTCTTGGGACTATCACTGAAGGGTCGTCTCTAGAGGACATTTTTTACTTATAGTTTATTTTTTATTAGGTTTAGTTTATATTTATTTGAATTTTTACTTTTAAGTAGTTTTAATTTATATAGTAATTATTTTATACTGTTTGTATATTACTACAAATAAATTCAATTATTTATTTGTCATATTTCTCGAGTTTGGTACGCTGCAGCGCGGGAGACATCGAGTGGCAACACTTGTCATGATTGGTCTATAGTAAAGTTGGCTAAATGTGAATCCGCTTATTTATAAGCGTGGTTTCTGACCAACCCGAAAGGAAAACGGTCGTGATGATACTTTACTTTTTTTTACCTCTGACCTCACCAGTATCTTGAATTTTTTTGACGATCCATTGCTGTATATAATTATTTTTTTGTATAGGTTTCCAGCAGCAAACAAGACATACTGAGATGGCAAAAACGACCAATGTACATCGTTGGGAGGTACATTGAAAAGTATTGCAACAAGAAATAATGCTTCGGAGTCCATATTAAACATATGTATAGCTATACTTGAAGATGTTCTTCACAATTGGACGCAGTTACGCAAAATGATCCAATCCATAATTTTTCAGAATTTTATATATATATTATTACGAACTGCCTCCGTGGTCTAGCGGTTAAGTCCATGGATTTAGGCTCGGAGGTACCGGGTTCGATTCCTGGTCGGGACACAAAAATATTTATTAATGTAAATAAATACATTTAATTAATATTTAATTTATTTGTGATATTTCTCGAGTTTGGTACGCTGGAGACATCGACGAGCTTGCCACTTGTCATGATTGGCCTATAGTAAAAGTTGGCTAAATGTGAATCCGCTTATTTATAAGCGTGGTTACTGACCGTGATGATACTTTTTATTTATGTATTATAATCAGGTCTTTAGGATGATATATATTATATAAAAAATGATCCATATAAAAATACCGTATATGACATTTTCTAAATGTATTAAATGTTGTACTAATCCATCAGTGTGTCGGATTAATCTAAATTTCAACTTTAATGGTCTATAACTTAAAATTTACTTAATGTTGATTGGTTCCTAATTGCGTACCTACGTCCAATTATGAATGCCAATCAGGTGCTGAGACTAATATCCTTAATATCATAAAGAAAACAATAAAAATACAGTTTTTGACATATTCCAAATGTTTTAAATGTTGGACTAATCGCAGTTTCACTTTAAATTAACTAAATAAATAAATATTTCCAGACAGGTCACACAGCGCCATCTAATTTCCGTGGTAAGCGGTAAGCTTGTGTTACGGGAACTAGATGGTTGATTAACTACATATTATACTTTTTTTTTTGTAAATATATACATATAAACACCCAGACCGAGACAAATTATACATTGTACAGACAGCAGACAGCAGAGTCATCCAGACCCGGATGTTCAATGGGCCTGGGTTGGGGATGGGATAATCTCCCGTTTTCCCCGGCAGGATCTCGGCGGCTATTCCCGCCGGTGATTCAACGCACCTTTGGTGCTGGGCGCTGTTCCTACTACAACACCGCCCTTATGGCTCACGAATCTAATCTCCTAGATTTGTCTACTTTAGTTCTTCTCCAAGAGCGCCTCCCTAGGTAGTGGCCTCCCCTCCGGGGGCCGTGCGAAAGTAGGAGCGATATCCTGAAGATGCTTGTAGGATCCGTTGTCAGCCCGGTAAAGCATACGTTTAGCTAGACCGACAACAAATGCCTCAATAGTAGGTATCTCCAGATCTTTTGCGATTACAGAATTTTGCACGAACCACGGCACTCTGGGGAATCGAACCCACGACCTCCCGAGTTCACGGCAACGTTTGTTACCACTAGACCACGGAGGCGCCAAAATGCGGATTGGATTATATTTACATTATACTATTTGCTTAATTATGTTTAATTTATTCAATTAAGTTATTTTTACGCGACGCAAAGAAGGGCTTTGTGATTATCAGCCTATATACAGGCTGCGCCAGAGAAACTTACTTATTTGAAAGGTCATTAAAAACAAAAGTACTTCAGTTATTGTTTTAATTTTTATTTTATTTTAGAATACAATATCCCTTTTTTTTTATACAGACTTGAAAATGACATCGGATTGATTGACCAGGGTTTTCAAATAACCCCATAAAAGAACAAGACTTATCTCTCTCAGAGGCGATCTCACATGGCCGGCTCGCTCTCCAGATTTGGCTTCATGCGATTTATTTTTATAGGGTTATTTGAAATCCCTGGTTTATGTCGATCGGCCACGGACAATAGCTCACCTTAAAAACAACATTCGCCATTGCCAACATACCGATTGATATGCTGCAAAGAGTGGACACTAACTTCAGAAATCGACTTAATCAGTGTATGCGCATGGGGGTCGCTATTTAACCGATGTCATTTCCAAGTCTGTATAAAAAAATGGGATATTGTATTCTAAAATAAAATAAAAATTAAAACAATAACTGAAGTACTTTTGTTTTTAATGACCTTTCAAATAAGTAAGTTTCTCTGGCGCACCCTGTATGTATGAGTATATACGAGTACGACGGTTTGTTTCTTTGTGGCAGACTGAAGACTAAAGGCGTTGGGCGATTTTTATATTAATATCTAAACTGCCTCCGCGGTCTAGTGGTTTAAGTCCGTGAATTTATTTATTTATTTAATTATTAAAGGATAACTAACGACTAATAACAAATTTGGAAAAAATAAATGGAAACATAAAGGGTCAATTAGAAGTTACCGCAAATGGACTACAAACATAAAATAAAATAAAGAAAACTTACAAAAAATAAACAACAACAATTAATAAAAGCAGTTGTGGGTACACAGCTAAGGCATATGGGTTGTACAGTACAATCTGGTCAAGTAGCTGCGAGCAAACGTTGGCTTCAACAAACAAATCAAGTTCCGAACAGTTACAATTAAAATAGTTGCATGACCTCCAGAAGAACGAGCTTTGTCTGTAATTGGTAAAGCACATAGGGGCATGCAGAACGGAAGTGCTCCTAGTTCGTAGGCCGGTAGTTTTTAGACCAATTTTACCTAGGAGTTCGGGAGAATCCACCCGCCCACTTGAGGTGTTGATAAGAATATAACGTCTGCAATGTCCCTACGTACGTGAAGCGGCAAAATATGATGCTTAATGCATCTCTGTTCATATGAAAGATAAATTGACCAGTTCTATAGCAAACAAATCTAAGAAAACGTTTCTGCACTCTCTCAATCCTAGATCTGTGCAACTCATACCTGGGATTCCAAACCTGCGACGCGTATTCTAACAGGCTTCGAACAAAAGCGCAATATAATATTTTTTTTTTTTTTTCATTTTTAATTTTTAAAATTTTTAGACTCCGAAGTAACGGGTTTGATTCCTAGTCAGGACACAATGATTTATTTGTGATATTCCTCGAGTTTGGTACGCTAGAGATGTCGACAAGCTTGCCACTTGTAATTATAGGCCTATAGTAAAGTTGGCTAAAATGTGCATACGCTTCTTTATAAAAACCTATGTTTCTGACTACCCCGGATACGATCGTGGTGATTGATAATTTACTTATTTAATCAGTTGGGTACCTATTTTTTTAATAATTAAACTATATGTTTATTATTAAACTGTCTTTTATTTTCTTTATTATGTAATATAGTCCGCCAGGACCCGAGCAACTTAATAAATTGTGTATCCACACTTCATAAAGTCATGGTAGACTTCTTTTGTTTTTTCCGTTGTTCATTATCTGTATTTGTATCTATATGACTATAGATAGTTATATTTAAAAAAACCTTTATTAATAAAAATAGTACAAAATATTTTAACAGATAAAAAAAAATCCTAAAAAAACTCTACCAAAAAAAAAATCTGGATTCTTTTAAGTACACTTGCTGCACTTTTAAAAACTTTTATTGCGAAAAGAAAGAATATATGTATATTAATTTGAAAGACTATACCTATAGATAACATATATTCATTTATTCGAAAAAAAATAATAATACAATTAATATTAATACTATATAGAAAGAGATATAAATCCCGTCCGCATGGAATGGTGGCACGAACGCTGGCTGCACTTCCCCGCTGAATTGCAATAATGATTCTTTGAACGAAGAAAGAACCAGCCCTCTTGTCACCGGTGGAGACGACAAGACGCGGTGTTATGACTTTGAAAAACTTTTTTGTCCTTGGACTCCATGGGCCCAGAGTTTTTACAGCAAACGGCACAAATATGTAATCTTTTAACTTACATACTTGCGCCGCTTGCCGGACTCCGCATTTTCCGCCGCGGTCTCCGCTTTATGCGCTGTCCCCTGAGATGCGACGGGGCAGGGGACCAACGTCAGACCATCGAGTCTCTTGCCATCATCTCGGATAACTCCAGCAGGCTCCAGAAATGCTGGAAGAGAAGAGAGCCCTTTTAATAGTATATTTATTTAAATACTTTATTACACTTAAAAACCTAGCACATAGGCGAGCTATAACGCCATAAGGCATTCTTCAAATTACTAAAATAAACATAATTACGCATTTATAGCACTTAAAAATACATTTACATACACAATATAAAAACAATACAATACATACATACATTAACTATAAATAAATAGATATACAAAATGCCAAACAACTTTGTTACGTCGAGAGACACATTCCTGTTTCTCAAGAAATAATGTGGTTAGAAGGTTTTTAAATACATTGACGGATGGTGCGCGCCTTATAGCCAGGGGTAGCTTGTTCCACTGGCAGCAACAGTGAAGGAATCTGCTTAAGGAATGGGAAGGTATCTTTAGCTGATTGTTGTGAGTGGAGCGGAGGGCACAATTGTGGCTAAGGGTTGTAAAAAATCAATCTGTGGTGAGCTTATGCTTAAATCCAGTGAAAAGACACATGCGGATGAAAATTATGAAATAAGAAGGTTTAAAATGTATTTTGTTAGAGTAATACAAAGTATAAGAAAGCCATTACAAGAAAAAAAGTTTTGTAATGAGTTTGTATGATAAAGCCCAAATCCGCAACACCGAGTCTTCGTATACGTTGTAGTGGTTCAGCCCTTTTCCAATCTCGAACATCTATGATGATGACAGAAATCAAATTTCTTAGCATTGGAATACTGCCTCCGTGGTCTAGCAGTTACGTCCGTGGATTTAGACGGTGAGGTACCGGGTTCGATTCCTGGTAGAGCACAATCATTTATTTGTGGTCGAGTTTGGCATGCTAAAGACATCGCCGAGCTTGCCACCTTTCATGATGAGCCTATAGTAAAGTTGGCTAAATGTGAATCTGCTTCTTTAAAAGTGTGGTTACTGACGACACTTTTTACATTCCATGGATTCACCATGCTAGCCTAGTTGCCCATTGTGTGTTCGAAAGAAAGAAGAAGATAGTCTAGGGCTTGCAACCGACTATGGGTCTGTGGTTTTGTGTTTTTAATCCGCAATAACACGCTCACAATTTACTAATTCTACTTCTCTCCCCACCCAACAAAAATACTGTATGATTCCGCTAATGCCGTCTTGGAAGCTCGTTACATAAATGTACTGACGGCAGACCTTAGCAATTCTTTGTTTCTCAAGTGTCAAGTACTACAAAGCTTTTGCTGGAATACCTCTCGTACCAACTTCCACTGCGTAAAGCTGAGTGTTTATCTTAATATCCGAACCTGAGCATTACTTCTGTATCATATTGTGGTCTTCTGGGTTCAATAAAAATAACATAACATTCAAAAGTCAAAGTCACTTTGACGGACCGCATACGTAATGACGAAATACGCAAAAGGGTAGGTATTAAAGAAAGCATAGGGACAAAAATAAGGAAAGGTATGCTCCGATGGTTCGGACATGTTGAAAGAATGAGTGAAGAGAGATTGACGAACCAGATATATAATGCGAAAGTTGTGGGTAAAAGAGGCCCTGGCAGACCAAGACTTACCTATCACGATCAAATAAATAAAACAATAGCTGAAGGTGCATTAAAAAGCCATCAAAATAAAAGGGCATGTATGAAGAGGTTGATGAATGTCGAAGAAGCGAAAGAGGTATGTCGTGATCGTGTCAAGTGGCGCTCAACTGTCTCTGCCTACCCTGCAAGGGATTTGGCGTGAAGATATGTATGTATAACATTCAAGTTCCGAGAAGACACCAAGATGTCTGGCCTATAATATTAATTGAAAACATTTACGCTTACGCTTTACCAATCACAGCCTGTGTCGTTTGGTTGGTGACACGTATGCTATTAGTGGAGGAATGCTAGTGGGGCCGATGTATGGTAACTGTGCATTTTTTCAAATTACGCCGCTTTACCAGTTATTCTGTGTTTTTGTAAGACGATTAAGACCTATAGGCACTCCCAGGGGTAGGGACGGAATGCAGCATCCTAGTCTCCGATCTATATCTAACTTTTGGCCTGTACATGTGATACGGTTGCGGAATATAGAATATAGCACTGTAAACTTGGGCCTTACCCAAGTTTTTATTTTTTATATACCTATCCAGTAATTAAATAATATTTACTAACCTGTTAAATAAAATAAAATGCCTAACTAAACATTATAAAAAAATCTATCTATAAATAATAAATGCCCTCTAGAGATGTCCCATCAGCGATAATCCCAAGAAGGCTGGCAACATTCCTCATTATTCCCAATATACGTTGGCAGAAATAATTGTCAGACTTTCTGTCTCCAGATTTCTCCGTCAGACGTTTGGTCAACTCCTTGGCAGGCGCTTGGATGAGGGTCCATCTTTATCCTCATCATATTTCCACAGATTGAGGTTCTCTAGAAGACCGTCGCACTCGTGTGAGATGGAGCTAATGTATGGTCGCATCTCTAATCAGACACCTGCCAAGTTTCCACTTCCCAACGGTCAAGTCTATTGTCATCGCTCCGGGCAATCGCAGAGGGTTCTAAGATCGCAGGTACGCCAGCATTGACAAAAGCCCTTCGCTTGTCGTTGAAAGCGTGATGAAGAATGCGACTAGCACTTTAAGTATTAACCTAAAGTTAAGTTAGAAAAGGGCCTCTCTATTACAACGCATATATATAGTAGGACAACGCTAGTGTGCGTGAATTGAACGGACGCAAAACACGCCCCTAGCTTCACGTCTCCTGAAGTCAGTAGCGTTCGGGCTTTTACGTAAACCCCCGGCTTCGCTCTTCGTCAACAACAAACCTCATTCCCTCCAATTTTCTATATTAAAACGGAATTCCTTTGTGTGAGAAATACTAAATTAAGACTCTTGTGTTTCTGTGCTTCATATTAAGCTATGATTTTGTGATTTTGGTTGAATTTTTGAGGTTAAAAGACGGTTTTTGGGAAACACTCGCTTGATATTTTTGCGTGTAACTAATTCAGCTGGGATCTGTGTAAGGTTTTTGGTAGTTTTGGGAATTCAAGTGGGTTCCCTTGTGGTGTATTGCGGCGATTTGAAATGCCTTGTAAGTATGTTTCTCACTTTTGTATCTCTACATTTTTCTTTGTTACAATTATGTATTGCAATAACTAGTTAATTTTATACCTGAAGTATACCTACATATATATAAATATGTAAATTTAAATAAAATATAAAATAAAGGCGTCAACACCTCAGAAGAAAAGAGGGCAATATTTGGTTCAAAGGATCAACATTGCCATTCGTTAAAAGTGGTAATGCTGCCAGTATCCTTGGCACTTTACATTATTTATCATCATTTCAGGCCCTAGAAGGCGGAGTCCTAGAGCTCCGTTGCTGGATATCAACCTTCCAGACATATATCTGGAAAATTTGGCTTACAGTTGCCACGCTGGCAGAGTGGTTGGCGAAAATCTGGTGTCGGGACCGACAGCTTAACGTGCTCTAACGAGAACGGTGGTGTTGTAAATTCATGACAAATGTACGTACGAAAAGTGTATTCTAATTGGTACATGCCGGGGTTTGAACCGACCTTCACAGCCCCAAAAGTAGTAGTAGAACACAGAGTCCTAGATTTCCACTGTTGGTGATGGACCGTTCATTTCATTTCTGGAGAATTTAGCCTACACTCTTGACGCTGGCCAGTGCCTTATGTCATCATTTTAAATGACAATTACGACAGTTTTCACGGAAACAGTGGTGTTGTAAATCTATGACAAATGTACGTAAGAAACATGCCAGGGTTCGGACCGCGACCTTGTATGATTTTAATGGAATCCTTCTTACAACAGAGCCAGCATCGCTCGCTCGCTTCAACTCGAATAAATTAATTACGTTTATGTCGGGAAATAAAACGAACTATTCAACCCTATTGAAGGCTTCGTAGCATCCTCTTAGCCTTCAAGCTCGTAGCAAATGTCGTAGAGACAAATATCTCTTAGTTTCTGCGTAGCGCAACTGTAGGGTTCCGCCAGTATAATATATTGCATGAGAAAAAAAAGTATCTTCACTACCGTAATCTGTCACCACATTTTAGGGAAACAGAACATTTATTTGGTGGACAGAGTTCAATTCCAGGTTGGGAGACAAAAATTAAAAATATTTTAACATATTTTTCCAGTTTGGTAAGATAGAGACATCGACGAGCTTGCCACTTGTCATAATTAATCCGCTTCAATAAAAAAAAAGCCTTTCATGATCCCCAAGGTTAGCAGGTGAAGAATGCCTTATGGCGTTATAGCTCGCCTACCTACTATTTTAAAGTGCAATAAAGTTTTTAAATAATAAATAAATTGTCCATTACATTTATATCCATTCTACTAAGTGTGAAAATTTTCTTTTTAAATTTAAATTCCAATTTTGTTAACAAGTAAAGTAGAATAAAAAAGGCCTCCGGCTCGGTCTATGTGTTTATTATTTCAGGTTATTGTCTTTGTGAAGGTAAGGACATTGACTTATATATATTAAAAACCAGCGATTGGGCCTTTTTATTTTATCGCATACGTTACTAGTGGATTCTGTTTTCGGAGCTTGCGTCATAATTACAAAATATTATACAATTCTCAACTTTATTTGACAGTGTTTGAAACATCTCGAACACCACGGGCTTTATAGATATGCCGACCGCATTCCTCGTCACGCGGCTCTCAACGACATCAAACGAAGGGCTCTTGTCACTGCTATAGTACCCGCTGTAGACACATTCGCCCCATCTTACATCCAGGCAAACTCGTCTAACGCGGGAAATGCGGCGGTTTCTGCTGAGAACCTCAAGCTGCGCAAATACGCCAACCTCTGTACAGGATAAATAATAAATAAAAAATCTTTATTGACACAATTTTCTTTTACCTAAATATAAATATGCTCTGTCTCCTAAACTAGTCTGATTAAACAGAGTGTGTTCCAGAAGACAAGTGCTCTTCCTTTTACTTACACAATGTATAAAAACAAAAGACGAAAATAATAATAGCTAAAAAACAACACATAAGCAAAACATAAATATAAAAATAAAAAATTAAGGAGGGTAGGAATGATATAAAAAAATAACATAATAATATATTATCAATATATACACAATATTATACATATATATACATAAATACAACTTACTAACGTGGTTAGACCTATTTATAAGGTGTGAATGGATCAATTTTTTAAATGACAATCTTATATAATCATAATAAAAATACATATACCTACAAAGAAATACTATATAATAAGTACATACTAATAAAAAAATAAAAACTACACAATGTTATAAATATATACAAAAGTAAATATAATTATATGGAGGTCTTATTGTGGCCGGAAATAAAACTTATAAACTTGTCTCTTGAAGGCAAGTCTGTTGCATGTCGGATGGAGACCGGAAGGTCGTTCCAGATAGATTATTAATATTAATAATAATATTTGTTTATTGAATTACTAGATTCATAGTGTTAGTAACAGAAAACCTTATTAAACTATGTTAGCACTAACCTAATAATAACCGAAGTTTTTTTTTTTTTTTTTTTCTTTTCACATTCATTTAAGGCCAACTCCCCGCACATGCACGCCACAGCAACGAGACATGTACGGAGAGTTAAGGCTCTCAGCGACCATTCTGAGGATACTGTTGGCGCTGTCTCGCACCCGACCAAGCAGAGACCCACACTTCTTATTATGCTATGACGACAAAAGACTTGAATACAAAGTTTATGTGATGAGATATAATTCAAGAACTGAATTATGCGATGATCATAGAAACAGCTTAGAAATATGAAATGATTTTAATATATATATAAAGGATTTATTCATTGGAGAAGACTGGATAGAGTCAGTCAACAAAGAACAAGCATAAAGCAATAGAGTAGAAGTAATAAAAAATATACCCGCCGCAAATCCCGCATTGCATACCTACGTCTCTTCTACTCTTGCCGTTTGCGCGTAATAAAAAAGAATTTAGATGCTGAATAATTATTCTTCCATCTATAAATAATAGTTACCTTTCACAATATACTTAAATATTTGCGGTAAGTCTTTTGTGTCGAGCGGTGTTATTTTTATATAATATCACCACGGCAAGCTTACAATATCATTGCAAATTGACCGCCTCCGTGGTCTAGTGGTAACAAACGTTGCCGTAAACTCGGGAGGTCGTGGGTTCGATTCCCACCGGGGGCAAGTTGTACATTGTATAATTTGTCTCGGTCTGGGTGTTTATATTTACAACAAAAAAAAGTATAATATGTAGTTTATCAACATCTAGTTTCCGTAACGCAAGCCTCGTAGCTTACCACGGAAATTAGATGGCGCTGTGTGACCTGTCTGGAAATATTTATTTATTTAAATGGCACATACCTACTTTCAATAAGAACAACAAATAGACTGATGGTGGTAATTTGTCCAGTCTGTCGGGGCGGGGAAGTATGCACTGTTTGTGCCGATAAACCCGTGTAAAGTGTATCCACACGTTTCGGGATCAGGCTCGAATAGCCTTATGCTCAGTCAAGCCGGCATAGTGTTAGGGACTGATGTCAGTCATGATCGTCTGATTCCAGTTGCTAACATTCTTACCAATGTCACATGTCGTGCTAGTATATAAATTATTATTTAAAAAAATATAATATGGGTATATGGGCTGGTTTTTACCTGATAGTCAATGGATAAAGGCGTCATTGTTGCGGAATTTTGTTATCTAAATTGAACATTTCGGAGGCTAATAGTATCACCTTATTTGATAACCTTGCCTTTTCGTTTTCATATATTTATATGTGCTACTAGATATTTCTGGAGAATTTAGCCTACAAACAGTCGGGACGACTCATTATTTATAACTTACAAAAATTTTGTCACCAATAATAAATTTGTGAAGTAGGTATATATCTACCTACTGGTATTTTATTTATTGTAAAAATAATAATTGTAGGTATGTAAGTATTGGCGGTTAATGGTAATCTAGGTATCTATACTAAAATGACATGAAATAATCCTCACTACCTACTCGTATTGTGCGATTATATGAACTTACATCTTTTTATAGATAGGTTGGTGTTGGTAGGACTTTGAAATAAGAATGGTTGCTAACCCACTTTAAATCGTTATAGATCCTAAATATATAAAAAGTTACTTGATTTTATTTTTTAAAAAGACAACCTCAACATGATTTTCAAATACCTATTCAATAATTCCTCACTAAATATATTTCATCGAATTTTCTTTTTTCTTTTAAACAATATGGCGTTGCCTGACTAAAATTTAATTAAGATCAT
Source organism: Tinea semifulvella (assembly GCA_910589645.1). Classification (NCBI taxonomy): domain Eukaryota; kingdom Metazoa; phylum Arthropoda; class Insecta; order Lepidoptera; family Tineidae; genus Tinea; species Tinea semifulvella. Next base: position 8,750,396 of record OU342604.1, read on the forward strand.
ATCTTCAGTGACACTCGCATGATTAAGACGAATCGATTGACATTAAAATCGGCCCACGAGTGTGTGTAAAGGGACAAACATCGCGCAATCGGGTAAAAAAGGCCCTCTGTGCTCTACCGTGATTTAAAAAAAAAAATCAATCATTTATTTACTTTCCAATACATATAACTTATTAAATAGCCCGCCAAACTGTAGCCACAGTTTGTTGGCGGAGACAATTACTCTCGAAGCTTAATAATGAATAATAAATATTTATAGTAGGTACATAAAAAAGATGCGCAGGCGCGACCACTATCCCCCCGCGCGAACAACCCGTCCGCCTACAGGTACCATTAATTTAATTCTATATCTTTCATAGGAATAGGATGAACACTCATTTCTTCCGAAGATTATTTTAAATTTTGAAACTAAACTCAATAGGCAATAAACGAACGACTGCAGGCAGGAGGCGAGGTAAGGGCGCCGGGGACGCGGAGCGCATACATGGCTTACAGTCAGCCACAAATCACACCTATAAACTTATAAATACTTTTATATAAAAATAAAAATAAACTTCTGATATTAATTTAAATAATACAGTTGCGATATGTAGCCGTCTGCCCCCACTTCTAACACTTTAAAATCTTTCTTAGGCCGCGTTCGTTTTAAGAAATGTTAGCATGAAAATACCACTTTTTTAGCACAAGTCGTTCGTTTAATGAAAATTCTAACATTTGATGCTAATTTCCGTATGTCAGTACCGTGTTGAAAGGAGGGTTATTGATGTTACTTTTTGACAGATGTCAAATTGATCGTTTACCATTTTTATATACTTTATAGTTTTCTATTATATTTGTTAAAAAGGTATATTAAACGATTTTATGTAATAAATTCAAAGACCATAATAATATCACGTGTGTGGGATGCCATGGTATGATAAAACATGAACGAAAACACTTGTCAAAAAGTAGCATCACCGCTCGTTTTATTTAAGAAATGTTAGCTTTGTTAAAAAAAGTGGTATTTCTTAACAAAAACGACATTTCGCGCTGGTTTATGAAGTTGCTACGAAATGTTGGAAATGCTATAACACGAACGCGGCCTAACATTATTAAATTAAATTACAACTTTGACAGCAGTTTTTGCTTTATTTTATTTTTATAAGTTATTTTAGATATGTTTAAGTCCCTAATGGTCAAGCAATTGAGAATTTTAGGGACCAAAAATTGTCTAGTACGCTCACCATAGTAGTTCTTTGCTCTAGCAACAACATAAGTTTGTTGGCTGACAGATCTATTTGTATAACAGTTACTTCCAATGATGAAATTTAATCGAGGTTAACCTGTTTTAAGTGGTGATTAGAATACCCGCCCCTAGTTTTAAGTGGAGGTTTCGGGTGTCGTCCGGGGACATGAAATTAAGTCATTAAGCCCTACAGTGTCACCATCACACTTTGACTTTTAGATATTTAATTACCTTTTGGCTAATTTAGGTTCTTGACTTTATTTAGCGGATATTTATAAATGAGATCCCTAATCCTGATCCACTAGTGTTTTATTTTTTTTTTATTTTTTTTAAATACTAGCACGACATGTGACCTTGCGCCCACCTGATGGTAAGTGGCGCGCATGGTCCATGAATGTTAGCATCTGGAATCAGACACTTATGTCCCACATCAGTCCCTAACACTATGCCGGCTTGATCCTTTTCACTTTTCGCTTGAAGGGCTCCAGGTTATAGGAAAGTGGAAACACAGAGGCTGGAAGAGCATTCCACATCTTTATTGTGCGACAGATGTATGAGTCACCAAATTTATAGGTACGCGAAGGGATGGTGACTATGGTATGTGGGTGCATTCTTACCTGTGCGTGTGGTTCGGTTGCGGAATGGAGAGGAAGGAATTATGTTAGTTAGTGTTTCCCAATCATGGTCTTATTTATTTATTAGGAAACTAACAACATAACAATATGCTTATTAATAATATGGTGTGGGACCAACTAATTATCGCAATAAGGGTGCTTCGTGGGGAGTTGGATTCCGTGGAGCTCTCCAACTGTCGACTCCACTTGTCTGATTGTGGCACGCGGAGGCGAGCTTGTCGGCACGTCCCGCTCTTTGCAAAGCCGTTCTGCCACACGTTAATCTCCATCTCAACTCTGTCGTATAATAACCGCTTTTTGGACGCAGAACCGGCGTGTGATGTGTTTGTCGATGCGTGGAGATGCGAGTGTTAATAATTTTCATTTCATTTTCATTACAGCCCCTAAAACACAAAACACAGCTTCCTAGACCTCCTCTGCTGGAGATGGGCCTTCCAGAACTGGAGAATTTGGCCTACAATCGCCACGCTGGCCAGACGGCTTGGCGAGGATATGATGTCATTTTTTTGTATGACAATTTATTAACGATTCCACAAGTTGGTATTAGTGGAACCGGGACCGGCGGCTTAACGTGCTCTCTGAGGCACGGGAACGGTGGTGTTGTAAATCTATGACAAATGCACGTAAGAAAAGTGTATTTCTCATTGGTACATGTCGGGTGGGTTTGAACCGGCCTTGTAGGATTTAAGGTATGCGTTCTTACAACCGAGCCACCACCGCGCCATGTTAATAATTGCTTGTGTTTATGGTTTAATCATGAATAGTAATGACTTTTTAATTTTTCTGTTAATAATCCCAAGGCACGCCTGTCTCAATGACGTCATTCGTCGGGCCCTTGTGTCTGTGGGTTCGCCAGCAATATTAGAACCCAGTGGCATGGCCCGCGACGATGGCAAGCGGCCCGATGGAATGACGTTTGTTCCATGGAGGATAGGTTTGCCTTTAGTGTGGGATGCCACCTGTGTGGACACCCTGGCGCCTTCCCACTTGTCCTTGACCTCTAAGGACCCAGGCGCTGCTGCATTACAAGCAGAGAACCTTAAGCGGCGGAAATACACTCAGCTTATTGGGAGATGTGTTTTTGCGCCGTTTGGAGTTGAAACTCTCGGGCCGTGGGGACCAAGTGCACACGAAATTTTCAAGGCGTTGTCAAAACAGCTCGTCAACACCTCGGGAGACAAAAGGGCTGGGCAATATTTGGGCCAAAGGATCAGTATTGCCATTCAACGTGGCAATGCTGCCAGTATTCTTGGCACTTTGCCCATTGGCAGCGATTTGGAGCAAATTTTTTATTTATAATATTTTTTATTTTGTGTACTCTTCATTTTAGTTTTTAGTTAGGTATATTTTTATTTATTAATTAGGTTTATTTTTATTAATAGTAATTTATGTTTTAAGATGTAAGTTTTTAGTTTAATTAATATATATTTTTTTTAAATCATTGTACCTTATTTCCTTCGAATAAAGGTTTTAAAAAAACAATAATTAGAATTGTATTTGTGTCATGACTATAATTGCTGTAATACTCGTAGGGTATACCCGTGTAATTATTATAAATAAATAAATATGTAGATTATACAATTTATGTTTCAAGGTCAAATGTATTATATTAAAACATAACTTTGTAAAGCACTAAAACTCTACAAATGGGGTGTATCACTAACTTTTTATCACGATAGATAGATAGATAGATAAATTATTTATTGCACAATAAACAAAAACACATTTAAATTTACATAGGCGAACTTAATGTCTATTGACATTTTCTACCAGCTAACCTTTGGGATAGTGAGCAATGATTGTGGGTGCATTAAATCACTAATTTAGAATCGATAGATGGCGCATGATAGACGGTACCCAATAGAACTGTCAGTTGCATACAAAACTTGTATTTTTATTACGAAATTTATTATTTTCTGGTTATATTGCCGAAGTGAGCAGCTTTTAAGTGTACAAATCGAGATTTCCAAGCGAAATCAAAGATATGGTGATCTCAAAATTGCCGTTCTACTAATTAAACGTTTTTTCTTTTTAAAGACGGTGTTCGCTTTCTTAATTCGTCTTTTAAGGTAGGTAACGTTAAGTTATTTTTTTTTGTTATTAAAATAAAAAAAAACTACAAAAGCATTTAAAAAATGATCCGTCATAGCTGTAAACAAGGTACCAGTGCCGCTGGCGACATCTACAAAAAGCTTTGCCTGATACAACCCATTAAAATAAAATATATGAAGATATTTTATCATGAAAGAGCGGGTAGTACTAGGAAGTCGGGTTTCTGGTTGCAGGCTTTGCTCTCAGCATCGTTTGGTACACTCCTTTATCGAAATACACTGACAATCGCGGTGTGCCTTCATCTCGGACTGAACTGACTGAACCTGCACCATTGTCGGTGTGGAGATACCCGTCGAAAATCTCGGTCACCATTCCTCGCGACGCGGCTCTCAACGTACACCGAAGGGCATTTGCCACTGCTGGAGTATCCGCGATCTTAGAACCCTCTGGGATTGCGCAGAGCGATGGCAAGAGACCGGATGGCATGACCGTTGGATTGTGGAAACTTGGCAAAAAAACAAACAAAAAAAAACAAAAAAAAATATTTCTTTAAATACAAGTTTAGATAGTACATTTTCTGGATCCCCCTTTAAGTTAAGTTAGACCTGTATTGGGGGACCCGCTTAAAGTTAAACATAATAGTATTTTATCAGAATGTGTTATTTTAATTTTATATGAAGGAAAATATGTATATTATGTGTTATAAGGGTTAGCTTTTTTTTTTTTTGTATGTATACTTGGCAGGTCTAAGGTGTGGGATGTCTAGACATATTAGCCCCATCTCACATCCAAGCGACCTCGTCAAGCGCGGGAAGTGCCACGGTTTCTGCTGAGAACCTTTGCTGCGCAAATACGCCTACCTCAGAATAGGTTACGAATTTGCGCCGTTTGGAGTCGAGACGATAGGACCATGGGGACACTCAGCCAAGCGTCTGGCTAAGGAGTTGTCCAGACAGGAAAGCTGGTATTTTTTACTATTTAGATTATTACCACCTCGCTACTCGCCTCGGACTATCCCTGAAGGGTCGTTTTTAGAGGTAATTTTGTATTTTATATATTTTTTTATTAGGTTTAGTTTAATTTTTACTTTTTATTTATTTATTTATTTATTACAGGATAACTAACGACTAACAAACACATAAAGACAAAAAAAATGGAAACATAAAAGGTCAATTAAAAGTTACCACAAATAGACTACTTAGTACTACTTTAAACTGGATTTAGACTCGGAGGTAGCGGGTTCGATTCCTAGTAGGTAGTGGTCCGACACAAAAATATTTATTAATGTAAATAAATACATTTGATTAATATTTAATTTAATTGTGATATTTCTCGAGTTTGGTACGCTGGAGACATCGACGAGCTTGCCACTAGTCATGATTGGCTTATAGTAAAGTTGGCCAAATGTGAATCCGCTTATTTATAAGCGTGGTTTCTGACCATCCCGAAAGGGAAACGGTCGTGATGATACATTATATACTTTTTAGTAGTTTTTATTTGTACTAAATTAATTAATTCCAGAACAATAATAATAGTCATTTTTGAATACCGGCACTTAATGTTTTATAAATAGTGGGCTGTTTAAGAAAAATCGATACTTGTCAATGTCGGAATTCATTATTTATACATAAGTATTTTCGTAACTGAAACTGTCTGCTTGATATTTGTCAATGGACGCTGTCGGCTAGTTCAGATTCAGCTCTACAAGATGTGTACTCGTCGATCTAAGTTATAGTTATCATTGTCCCAAAGGTTGGCTGTCAGAGAATGTCTAGCGGCATTAAGCCCGCCCCTTGTACATAGTGCAATAAAGTTTTAAATAAATAAATAAATGTGTACGTATAACCCCCAATTATCTGTCCTGCTGGAGATGGTCGTTCCAGAACATATTTCTAGAGAATTTGGCCTACACTCGCCACGCTGGCCAGACGGGTTGGCGAGGGTCTAACATCAACAATTTATTATGTCTTGTTTGAGATGCCACCTATGTGGATAGCTTTGCCGCTTGCCACATTTCCTCTACATAAAAAAACGCCGGTTCGACTGCTCATACAGCCGAATTCAAAAGCGCCTAAAATATAATAGCATTAAATAAAGCTATAACTTTGTGGCATTTGGGGTTGAAACAATAGGGGTATATTCTCATGATACCCACAATTTCGTAAAAGATCTCGAATTTTTCAAGAGTGTGGCGACCCCAAATGCCATAACTACTTTAAACAGAACACTTTCCTTATAATTTTACCCTCTCTGGTGGCAAGGCCTTAGTTTATTTTGTAGAATAGTTTTAATTTTGGCCGCGTTCGTGTTATAGCATTTCCAACATTTCGTAGCAACTTCATAAACCAGCGCGAAATGTCGTTTTTGTTAAGAAATACCACTTTTTTTAACAATGCTAACATTTCTTAAATAAAACGAGCGGTGATGCTACTTTTTGACAAGTGTTTTCGTTTATGTTTTATCATACCATGGCATCCAATACACGTGATATTATTATGGTCTTTGAATTTATTACATAAAATCGTTTAATATACCTTTTTAACAAATATAATAGAAAACTATAAAGTATATAAAAATAGTAAACGATCAATTTGACATCTGTCAAAAAGTAACATTAATAACCCTCCTTTCAACACGGTACTGACATACGGAAATTAGCATCAAATGTTAGAATTTTCATTAAACGAACGACTTGTGCTAAAAAAAGTGGTATTTTCATGCTAACATTTCTTAAAACGAACGCGGCCTAAATAGGTATTTTAAGTTTAGTTTTTGTATCTACTTCGAATAAATACCATTAAAATAATTTATTAACGATCCATACATGACCTTTTACTATTACATAAAATTGTCGATGGCCAGACTGGATGTATCGAACTCTTGCAACACATTTCCCTGACAGTACCCTATAATATTCCACGTCGTCCTATAACCAAGATCCTGTGCTGTCCCCCCTCCAACACCTACCGTAGTGCCAATAATGATATAGACATATTTCATGACCGTTACAATGTATTCAGAAAAAAATGTTCTCGAACATTTCAAACCATAAATATATGAAGCTTATAATTTATTTAACAATTGTTTTGTTTTCATTTTTAAGGTACCAAATTTATGCAATGTTTATGTTTCTTTTATCATCATCATCATCATTACAGCCCCTAGAACAAGCGTCCTAGACCTCCACTGCTGGAGATGGGCCTTCCAGAACAATTATCTGGAGAATTTGGCCTACACTCGCCACGCTGGCCAGACGGCTTGGCGAGGATATGATGTCAATTTATAATGACAATTTATTAACGATTCCACAAGTTGGTATTAGTGGAACCGGGACCGACGGCTTAACGTGCTCTCCGAAGCACGGGAACGGCGGTGTTGTAAATCTATGACAAATGTACGTAAGAAAAGTGCATTTCTCATTGGTACATGTCGGGTGGGTTTGAACCGACCTTTGTAGGATTTAAGGAACGCGTTCTTACAACCGAGCCACCTTTATAGTTTTATTAAAAAAGAAAACATGTATTATTTTATTTTAGAAGACATATTTTTATGTTATGTTTTGTAAATTAGTTAGTTTTTGTATATATATATGTTTTTCTTTTAACAGTAATAAGTTTGTAATTTCTTCTTCTTTGGTGAATGCTGTGACACCTAATTGGTACATATATTAGATAAGTTTTAATTATACTATTTTATGTGTGTGATAATACTCGTATGTTCTGCTGTGTGTACTATATAAATAAATAATTGCACAGGTTGGTATTAATACTTGTTCCAACGGCTTTTAATAATAAATTTTAGACATGAATAATATTGTCATTTATATCTTTTATTGTATCTCAATTTTGTTTACGTGTATGTATTAAAATTTAGATGCTATCCACAATTACTAATATTTGTTATAATTATTATTATATTATTATATTTATTAATTATAAGTTAAGCAAAATGTCATGTAATTATATTTTTGTCTGTAAAAAAATTATTGATTGTGTAGTATGTCTTGTCAATTAGTATACATTTAAGTCTTCTCTTCATTTCTCCTAACTCTAGCTCCTGTAGTTTCAACGGTATTTTATTATATATTTTATTATATATATTATTTTATTATATATATAATATAATCTATAAGATATGTACGTAAGAAAAATGTATTTCTCATTTATCCATGACGGGGTTAGAATTAGAACCAATCTTTTTTGGATTATAAACACATTTCTGTTCTTACAACCGAGCCACTCTAGTGGTTAAGTCCGTGGGGATTTAGAGGTACCGAGTTCGATTCCTGGTCGGGACACAAAAATATTTATTAATACACTTAATTAATTAAATTTATTTGTGATATTTCTCGAGTTTGGTACGCTGCTGCGTAGCTTGCCACTTGTCATGATTAGCCTATAGTAAAGTTGGCTAAATGTGAATCCGCTTATTTATAAGCGTGGTTTCTGTTCACCCCGGAAGGAAATCGGTCGTGATGATACTTTAAATTAAAATGATATTCTTTTCCTGTGCGAAATAAACTCTTATACTCGTAGCATGGACACGATGACTCTTCACCCGCACGGTGAATCCATGTATAGCGAAGTCCGTCTTTCCGACTATAAGTCAAATGCAAATCTATCAGAAATTTATCATGCCATAGAATCCTATTAATCTATATTTATTTATGATTTGATCCTTTCTTAAATAATATCAAACTGATAATTTCATACGCGACTGAACTTTTATTACTTTAAGGCTGATTCACACAGCTGCGTTAATATATCGACGATTGTGTTCCAGTGTTGTCAGTTTAGTAAATCTTCATCATAGCCCTAAAAAAACCCTATGAAACTACCAGACTCTTTGTTCCAGTTTTAGCCGTAGTACTTGAGTGGGGTGAACTAATTAATATTAATTATAAAGAAGCGGATTTACATTTAGCCAACTTTACTATAGGCTAATCATGAAAAGCGGCAAGCTCGTCGATGTCTCCAGCTTACCAAACTCTAGAAATATGACATATAAATGAAATATTAATTTAATTTAAATATTTAAATTAATAAATATTATTGTGTTCCGACCAGGAATTGAACCCGGTACGTCCAAGTCTAAATCCACGGACTTAATGCAAAGAATTTTGATTATGAGGTAGGTGCAAAGGGCTTAAATATGAAACTTATTAAAAATATTAAATAAACTCAATATAAGATAAAACAATACATATTAATATACACACCAATACATACAAATATGTACGCAATAATACATATACTACACACTATATATATAAATATACATACAAATACATATATAGTGTGTAGTATATGTATTATTGCGTACATATTTGTATGTATTATATATATATACTACATACACTGTTGGGAGCTGTTTAAGTAATGTGAATATACCATTTTTTTAAAGAGTGATCTATTGGGCGCTTGGCGAATTTCTACCGGCAAGTTGTTCCACAGATTCGTTTTAATATTGTTTTTATATGTATTTTTTTTTCATTTATTTACGTAATAATTACTAAACAGGAGGGGAGGGGGTCGTAGCGGTCTTACGTAATGAATGGCCCCTAACTGTGTGGAAGGCCCTTTATTTATCGTATGATGGAAATGGATTGCTTCATTAAGAAACTGTCAAACAACGTTCAATGGAATATTTTCTTATTTAAGTTGACAACTTAATGAGAAATCTTTGGTAGTGATGTTAAGCTGGCATAGTGGTTTTTTTTGTGTTCTCTTTTCCCGATGAGGTGACGTAATATATCTTTCTTCCTTATGAGTTAATGAGGTTATCATCAAATTCCAGATGTTGCAGAATTTGATGCTTTTTTTAGAGTCACTCGCGGCATTATCGGCCAAACACATCGGGTATGATATGGGAGTTCAAAGCTCGGTAAAAACGAAAAAAATAAACTGCACCATGTGCCCCACATATAAAGACCAATTTATCGCATTATTTATTTATTTATTTAATTAAGCAAGTCAACAACATGTTTACAAAATCTTATACAATATACAATCAAGAAGGTTTATTAGTTTAGTAAACAAAATAAAAATAATAACTAAAAAATACAGAAAACTAAGTATATAAAATCATCTAACATTCATTCACATTTAATGATTCATTCGTTCCTTCAAACATACCTGCTTCATCCTCACATCCTATCCATCTCACCTTTCTTGTTCCTCTGATCCTTAAGCTTATATTTATATTATATTATAGCCCTTATTACATAAATTTGTATTTTAATTGTTAGCCAACCTGCAACTTGTGAGAATGGCTTCTGCCATTTTTCGGAAAGCCGTGAAGCGGACTTTATGACAAAAGCCGCGTACTCAGCACCTAATGAGCCATCACACGAGATAACCAACAGCGTAAATGAATCTCTGAGATCTTCTGCTGCCCTGTCGTATTTACGGTGTTTCTTGTGTGAATGGGTTTGGGAGATGCTTCTCCAGGTACGGGTTCGTACGAGATTGCGTCAGCATTAACAATGCGACCATCAAAAAACGCTTTCCTCGCTGGTTCCCATACTCCGTGAAGCATTAAGTCTCCCACAAGTGCGGGCTGACTAAAAGTTGCATCTCGCATAATTGGCTCAATTACAGACCAGCATTGCATTCAACAGGTAGGTATGCTAAAACACAAAAAACTAAGTAGTACAATTTAAAAAAAATATAGGCATGTCAAAACAGTAAACTACAGAAAACAACAAAAATTAATATCGCAAGTACTTACAGATGGAAACAGTATAATCATAACAAAAATAATTTAATTAAATGAACAAATCAACACAGCGACGCTAATATTATAATAGTTTTCCATAATTATTGACATTGTAGCACATTATTAAACAAAATCACACAACTTTTGACTAAAAAGTGATGTAATTTGAAGATTTATAAAATAAAAAATAAAAAAAAAACAGTTTTTATTTGTCACAAAAACAGTTAATAAAAATGTAAAATATAGTTAAAAAATGAAACAAGGATATAATGACAAAAGGGTCTATGGTTCAGAAAATGGTGTTGGAAGCAGGTTCCAACAACCTCTGTTATTATACCATAGCCGACATTTAAATTTAGTGGAACAGTAATATGAATAAAAGTTATAAAACAATAATGAAACAAAATTAAAATAAAACAAATAAAAAACCAAGAACATAAATAAATAAATAAAAAACAGAAACCTAGACGGAAGCTGCCCCAGCCTACTTCACAAGCAGCCATGCTGCACACATTTTACGGAAAGTGGGTAACGTTGTAACTATCGCGTCCCGAACGGGCGGTGGAAGATCATTCCATATTTTGGCAGCGGCACATTATACACAGTAAGGTAATTTACAAAACACAAACTTACACTTGACATGTCTGCTCATTTATTCAATCAATTCATTAATATGTCGGCCATTGTTGTCAACAAGTACTATACAACCTTAGTAAAAAATGCAATTTAAATGTATTGTAAATATAACTTTTAGTACCTGCCTATGTATCGTATGGTAAACTAGTAACAATTTTTTTTTTAATTTTGGCGCGCAATTCAATGGTTGCGGGCTCAAATATCGAATTTGGGATATAATACTATTCCTATATACCGATTATAGGTATGTATTCTTTTTTTATTCTTTATTCTTTACGTACCGCCATACATTCCCACTGGAATGCTAAGTCCAAGGTTACAAACACAAGTACAACACATTTGTCCTGTCTGGAGAGTGCTATAAGGCAAGGAATAGAACTGCAGGTTAAAGCATTGTCAAAGGAAATTAAACAAAGAGAAATAAAAACAATAAAACATTAATATTTGCAATAAAACTAAATTATACAGCTGTAAAATGGCCTTGTCAGAAATATATATAAATAAATAAATAAATATTTCCAGACATATATATATTTGTGTGAACAGCGCCATCTAGTTTCCGTGGTAAGCTACGAGGCTTGTGTTACGGAAACTAGATGGTTGATAAACTACATATTATACTTTTTTTTTGTAAATATATACATATTATACATATAAACACCCAGACCGAGACAAATTATACAATGTACAACTTGCCCCCGGTGGGAATCGAACCCACGATCTCCCAAATTCACGGCAACGTTTGTTACCACGGAGGCGGTAAAAAGCGTCAGATCTCCATAGAAAACTGTCAGTCGGAGAATTGTGGCCCAGATATGAATTTGAAATGTCCCTAGAGGTAAAACATCATAAAACACACCTTCCTATGTTTTTTTCCAAGAAATTTTAATTTAACCCTTTTGCTAATAGCGAGAGCAAATAGCAAAACATAGAAACTGCCATTTAACATGCAATATCGCGTGCATTTTTTAAAAATAATTTACCTACAGTTCATCGACTTTAAAAATGTGTAAATTAATTAAATACTTTGGGAGTTCTCAATATTAAAACTGCGGTTACAAATTATACGGTAGTTGATAAATATTTAATGTCAAAAATGTAATTCTAGCCAGAAACTAGGATTGGGAAGCAGTAGGTCAGACCAGTGTGGTATCCCCACTACTTCCCAGTAGCCCTATTCTGTTCCTTAGTCGCAAACGTTATATAATGTAATCCGTTAACTATATATATATCACGCTATTAAAGTTGATATTTGCACGGCCGCTGTCAAGGTCGAGCGCTCATAGAGTTGAGAATTGAATAATGTAATTATGACGCAACATCTGACGTAAATAACGAAATCAGGGCTATAACAGAATAGGGCTACAGGTCATTCAACTTAGCCCACATCATAGTAGGTCGGTCCCGAACGGTACCCCCACCACATGACCGCCTCCGTGGTCTAGTGGTAACAAACGTTGCCGTGAACTCGGGAGGTCGTGGGTTCGATTCCCACTGGGGGCAAGTTGTACATTGTATATTTTGTCTCGGTCTGGGTGTTTATATGTATAATATGTATATATTTACAAAAAAAAAAGTATAATATGTAGTTTATCAACCATCTAGTTTCCGTTACACAAGCCTCGTTGCTTACCACGGAAACTAGATGGCGCTGTGTGACCTGTCTGGAAATATTTATTATTTATTATTATTATTTATTATTTACATCGTCATCCAACCCGTGACACTATCTGTGTACGAGTATACGTCTCTGCTCCGTACGACATTACGAACAGGACGCACTGGTTGAAAGACTTCCTTCTTCAAACCAGGGTCAGGGGGTGGAAACTTAGGACAAGAAATTAACAATTTTCGGTTCTTATATAAAGTGGCACCGCACCGCCTAGTAGATGGTACTAAATTTAATGTTCATTCATTCGTTCATTAATTCAATCAGTTCGTTCAATTCATTCAACATGTCGGCCATTGTTGTCAACAAGCGAAGTATACAATCTTAGTAAAAAAATGAATATATTGATTTAAATGTATTGTGTAACTTTTAGTACCTAGTGAATTAGTATAACTAAATACACAATATTTTTAAATGTTCATTATCATCATTATCATTACAGCCCCTAGACCTTCACTGCCGAAGATGAACCTTCCAGAACATATATCTGGAGAATTTATTTATTTATTTAAATCTTTATTGCACAAAGTACAAAGGCGGACTTAATGCCGCTAGGCATTCTATGACAGTCAAACCTTCGGGACAACAAAAGCAATTAAACAATGAAAGGTAGGTGCAATTACAGGCTTAATTAGACAATATAATGACATATATAAATTAATACATACTTACATACACATAGACATACAAATAAATAATATTTACATATCTACATACTAATACTACATGCAAATACATACATAATAGAATTCGGCCTACACTGGCCACGCTGGATATGATGTCAATTTTTATGACAATTTATTAATCTCCACAAGTTAGTATTAGTGGAACCGGGACCGACGGCTTAACGTGCTCTCCGAGGCACGGGAACGGTGGTGTTGTAAATCTATGACAAATGTACGTAAGAAAAGTGTATTTCTCTATGGTACACGCCGGTGGGTTTGAACCGACCTTTGTAGGATTTATTGAACGCGTTCTTACAACCGAGTCACCACTGCTCGGGCAATGGGGCTCAAAAATCGAATGTCGTAAATAATACAGAAAGCTTCTGTATTAAAAGCTTAGATTATTTAGATATGTATGGCACAGTGTTCGGGTGGACGAGAGTTTTTTGCGAGAGATTCCACTCATTTGGACAATGAGATGATGTGCCGAATGCCGACTATCCTAGCTGAATGCTCACTTATTAATAGATAATCTAAACATTATTTTCCAGTATTTAAAATAATTTTAGAAGTTTGTTAAATAAAGTTCTGACAAGTTTTTTTTTTTTTTTTCTGTATTTTCGTCCACATTATGCAGAAAAAAAAAGAAGTTTCAAAGTCAAACACGACCATATCCACCAAGTACTGTTATAGACTAATAATAATTCTGAGACCATTATTCTAACTGCCTCGTGGTCTAGCGGTTAAGTGCGTGGATTTAGACTTGGAGGTACCGGGTTCGATTCCTAGTAACGAAATAATATTAAATTAATATTTAATTATTTGTGATATTTTCTAAGTTTGGTACGCTAGGACATCGACTAGATTGCCACTTCTCATGTTATTATATATATAAGTAAAAAAAAGTAAAGTATCATCACGACCGTTTCCCTTTCGGGGTGGTCAGAAACCACGCTTATAAATAAGCGGATTCACATTTAGCCAACTTTACTATAGGCCAATCATGACAAGTGGCAAGCTCGTCGATGTCTCCAGCGTACCAAACTCGAGAAATATCACAAATAAATTAAATATTAAATGTATTAATTTATATTAATAAATATTTTTATGTCCCGACCAGGAATCGAACCCGGTACATCCGAGTCTAAATCCACGGACTTAACCGCTAGACCACGGAGGCAGTTATTATATATATGTAGTGTATTAATATATAGTCCGTACTGGGTAACACGGGTCCAGCCATCGGCCAGGCGGTCTACTCTGTTACTTTGTCTAGAAAATGAGTCAACAAAGCAAATGGCAAGGATCTGCTAGAACCAACAAGTGGACAAGAAAAAAGGACATACCAAGGGAAAAAAGCCAGGTTTTCACTGCGGGCACGCTTTCTTCTCACACTTCACTTTCTCGGAACTGTTTTAGGCACGATTTAGAGTCCAACCCGGCTTGGGAGCTTTCACACTAAAATCGCGGTGATTTTCGATCCGCACGGGCCGAGCGTAGATTTTGTACTGGCGCCAACTTGGGCGCCTCTAGCGGTAGGTCACGAAACTACTCGCGATCCATAGACGATTCTACCAGGCTTGGTGGTAGGAATTTAGGAATGAATGTGGATGGGATCAATTGGTGTAGGATCCTGTTGGATGTCTTAACAAAAGTTAAGTTAAATTTTAATCCACATCTTTATAAGTGTGGTTTCTGAACACCCCGGAAGGGAAACGGTCGTGAGGATACTTTACTTTTTTAACCATTATTTTACTCTCTCTCTCATACTCATACCGTTTCTCTTCTTGTCCCATAAATGTAAAGTAAAGTAAAGTAAAAATCTTTATTGAAGCAAAAGTAAATTGAGTTACAAAATTTGGTACAGGAAAAAAATTATCAAAACAAGTAAGCAAGAAAGAGATACAGAACTCTGCTTCCCAAACCATTATGTTGTATCTTGGGGAGCAGTCTTCGCTACAATTTTAGTTGATACTCGTACTAAAACATTCATGTCTTTGGATAATAATAATAATAACAATAATAAAAATCGTTTATTTACTTAAAAAACTAGTACATTTTTTAGGAATTGGCCACTGGTGCCCAAACAAAGTTAATCTGAATCTCAGGCACCAGTTCCATTACACAAATAAGTATAATATACAATACAACACATATAGAATTTTAGCTTTTTTCCACTTAGTTTATAGTTTTTCTTACTTTTTACTATTAGCAATTTTAATATTTGTAACAATTCTTCTGTTGCTTCGAAGTTTAATTTATTTAACCAAGAACTTAAAATAATTTTACATTTATTATAGTTCAGAGAATTTACATTAATAGAGCTATTAATTTTGTTATAAAGATAAACTGCAATACAAGGGTAAAGCTTGCTCATAAAGGCAGTGTTAAATAATTTAGGATAAGGAATTATATGGGTTCTCTTAGTTTTATTGCAGACGGGATCATTTGAGTTTCTGTGTTTCTTAAGAACTGTTTGCAAAATAAAAAGTTGTCTCACACTCAAAACCTCACATTCTTGAAACAAGTCATATGTAGGGTATCTAAAGTACTCGCTTTGAGGACGGCTACGATTGATTATAATGGCTATACAATAATTTTTGCTTCACTCATCTATTTATATCAGCGTAAACTGCAATATCTGTCACGGGAATTGTTTAAGAGAGATAAATTGAATGAAATTTTATCGTTATCTGATTAGTATGCATCTCGCGAACAATAGACGTATTCAAACGATCTCAAAAGAAGCCTTATCTAAACTCCGCGGATGACAGCACGCTGTATAATCATAACAATTTATTATCTGCTAAATATGCCAACCTCAGAGACGACTTGGGCCGTTACTCAAAATACCTACAATGCCACAGTAACTACAGTATTTTTTTTTCTTTTTTTTTGGTTCTCTTCTCCCGATGGATGATGTATGAGGTGATAGGGAAGGCAAAGGGTCTAGCCCATACAGCCAAGTCTGATGTAATATATCTTTTTTTTTCATGAGTTAATGAGGTCATCATCAAATTCCACATGCTGCAGAATTTGATGCTTTTCTTGGAGTCCCCGCGGCAACATAGCTCAAACACGACGGGTAATATATGGGAGTTGACAGCGCGGGAAAACTGCAAAAAATTAACTGCAACTTGTGCCCCATATTTAAAGTCCAATTTATCGTTTTCCATAATTATTTACATTGTAGCACATTATTTAACAAAACACCACTTTTGAACAATAATACCCACAGTAAATTAATTATATATACTTATATACTTGCGAATATTCTTAAAAAAAAAAAAAAAACCTCACTGTTAAAAAAAAATATTAAATTAAAAACTGAAATGAAATAAATAAATACTTAAAAGAAAAAAACAAGCCCAAGGGTTGCGTCACCAAAAATAATTATAAATATTTTATTACAAAAAGATAGCTAAATTAAAAAGTAGATTTCATTCAGATAACACAGACAAACAGCGGAGTCATCCAGGCCCGGATGTTCAATGGGCCTGGGTTGGGGATGGGATAATCTCCCGTTTTCCCCGGCAGGATCTCGGCCGCTAACTACCCGGCCGGTGATTCAACGCACCTTTGGTGCTGGGCGCTGTTCCTACTAGAACACTGCCCTTGTGACTAATCTAGTCTCCTAGATTTGTCTACTATAGTTCTTCTCCAAGAGCGCCTCCCTAGGTAGTGGCCTCCCCTCCGGGGGCCGTGCGAAAGTAGGAGCGATATCCTGAAGATGCTTGTAGGATCCGTTGTCAGCCCGGTAAAGCATACGTTTAGCTAGGCCGACAACTTCAGATAACTAATCGATGAAGGTTGATCTTCCACGTATTTTAGACTATGATTTAATCTTATATATAAAATTCTCGTGTCACAATGTTAGTTACCATACTCCTCCGAAACGGCTTGACCGATTTTTATCAAATTTTATATGCATATTCAGTAGGTCTGAGAATCGGCACTATCTATTTTTTTTTATAATGTGCCATTAAAAATATATACAACCCTAAATTTTCACCCTTCTATCACCAACCCCTATTTTTTAAAAGACATTTTAGTAATTTAATAATTATCCATCCCGCTCGATAACTGATCAATTATCACTAAGTTATCCCCGCCAGTTGAGCCTAACATTTAATTGAAACTTATTACATGGTAACATTAGTATCAAGACAGTTTATTCCTGCTATAATTAGTGTTACCAGTGCTAGATTTATTTCATTTTCCGCGCTTTTTCTGGGTCAACACTCATTTGCCAGACTATACCGGTGTCACTTCCCAGTAAACAGCACGGAGTTTCTCTGTTTCTCTCACAATATATATAATTTTAAGGAATAAATATAATAAATAAAATAAAAAATGTTTGGTGTTTTGTTTATATTCGCTCATCGCTCACAGCGCCCCATGCTTCTTTCACTCATATACCACATCCTTACGCACTTACAATAAGTTAGTTTTTTTTTTCTACACTAGAAATTCCCTAGAAATAAATTATATGACAAAACAACGATTGCCGGCTCAGCTAGTTTTATATATAATTTAAACCCCTGATTATTTTTTAGCAACTCTCGGCGAACATACTATAGTTTTATGATATATTTTATGTTTCAGCTAACGCGATGTTTGTCTGAAGTGCCAGTATAAGTGTGCGGGGTCGCGAGCGGGGCGGGGCGTGGCGTGCGCGTGTCTGCTCCATGATCACCTGCCTGCGATGCGACAGCTGACACCCGCTGGACAACGTTATGTCCACAAAGAAACATTCGCCAAAAACGAGTAAGTTATCTAGTTCATTTGTAAATTGTCTAGTTCATTCCTAAAAGAGATTGCCCAAAACCAGGCTCCTTAGCTCCTTGGCCACTGTAAAATAACACTGTCAAAACTTTGAATTTAGAACTAAGGAAATTAAAAGGATTACAATATTTACACAAACAAAGTAAACTACCATCACAACCGTTTCTCTTCCGGGGTGGTCAGAAACCACGCTTATAAAGAAGCGGATTCACATTTAGCCAACTTTACTGTAGGCCAATCATGACAAGTGGCAAGCACGCCGATGTCTCTATCGTAGCAAACTCGCGAAATATAAATAAATAAATAAATATTTTCAGACAGGTCACACAGCGCCATTTAATTTCCGTGGTAAGCGGTAAGCTTGTGTTACGGAAACTAGATGGTTGATAAACTACATATTATACTTTTTTTTTTTTTTTTGTAAATATATACTTACATATTATACATATAAACACCCAGACCGAGACAAATTATACAATGTACAACTTGCCCCCGGTGGGAATCGAACCCACGACCTCCCGAGTTCACGGCAACGTTTGTTACCACTAGACCACGGAGGCGCCACACAAATAAATTACATTTATAAGTTTGCATTTAAATTAATAAATATGTTTGTGTCCCGATGAATCAAACCCGGTACCCCCGAGTCTAAATATACGGAATTAACCGCTAGATCACAGAGGCAGTTTACACAAACAACATGTGTTTCTTTTAATTAATTAATATTAACGAAATAATTTGTCAATAACGAGATACAAAGTGTATCTCTAAATTGGTGACCACGACGTGATATGAACACGGATACTTAAAAATGTATTTATGTACCTAATAAAATAGGACACATTACCATGTTTAAATGCTAATATACAATGTTCTTATGATCGTTTGCTTTCCAATAAAATAATAATAACATATAATTTTTATTAATTTTAGCATTAATCTCATAAGTATTTATTTTTATCTTTATTTATGTTGTATCTATACTATTATTATTTCCAATCTCAATCACCCTATTACCTCACTTTTTACCATCACAAAGTTATTCGGCATTAAGTTCGCCCATGTACACTACATTTGTAAATTATGTGCAATAAATAATTTTATTATTATTATTATAGAATCTTTGTTATTCAGTTAATAAATAAATAAATAAATCAAAAAAGACTGCTGTGAAAACCAAAGAATACATTGGCAAAGTGATCTTGTATGTACGGTTGAATATGAGAAGAAACGTGTGGCATAAAGGAGGTATTCGAAGCGGGAAATCTTCAAAGGGACCGTTCAGCAACTTTGAATAGCCCGAGGGCGCGATTATAAAACCAACATGAGTATCTATAACTAAACATATACATTCAGCAAAGGGTTCCCAGTAGCTCCATTCTGTTACTAGCATATTCTGTTAGTAGCAAACGTTATTAGTGGATTTCTTAATTAGGTAGGGGTCACAATTAAATAAATAAATAAATATTTCCAGACAGGTCACACAGCGCCATCTAGTTTCCGTGGTAAGCTACGAGGCTTGTGTTACGGAAACAAGATGGTTGATAAACTACATATTATACTTTTTTTTTTTTAAATATATACATATTATACATACATACACCCAGACCAAGACAAATTATACAATGTACAACTTGCCCCCGGTGGGAATCGAACCCACGACCTCCCGAGTTCATGGCAACGTTTGTTACCACTAGACCACGGATTACAAATATTATTCAATTCTCAACTCTATAAGCGCTCGTCCTTGAAAGCGGCCGTGCAAATATCAACTTTAATAGTGTGATATATATATATAGTTAACGGATTCCATTATATAACGTTTGCGCTTAAGTAACAGAATAGGGATGCTGGATTACTAAAGCCTAATTTTTAATTCGTATATAAATATCACTGACCTTTATATTTTAATTTACTTTTATTACTAATTAAATATGTTGAACGAAATTAAATTTTATCATAATAATAATAATACAAATCTTTATTGCACACAACATATACAAAATAAAAATATGTACATAGGCGAGCATAATACCATGAAGGTATTCTCTACCAGCTAACCTTTGGGAGAGTGATAGATTTATATGATGGGTGTATAAGATTTTTTAAGTAAATGTAAATATATTAGAATTAAACAATTAAGTACATAAAAATATAAATACTTTATTTAATACATATTACATAAATTCGACCTACACAAATACTTATATACCTAAAAACAATCTATATAATACTTATATAAATAAATATAATAAACACTAATCATACTATCATGTTATTTAATAACATTTGAATTGTAATGTTTGACCGTCTCCGTGGTCTAGCGGTAACAAACGTTGCTGTGAACTCGGGAGGTCGTGGGTTCGATTCCCACCGGGGGCAAGTTGTACATTGTATAATTTGTCTCGGTCTGGGTATATGTATAATATGTATATATTTACAAAAAAAAAAAGTATAATATGTAGTTTATCAACCATCTAGTTTCCGTAACACAAGCTTTGTAGCTTACCACGGAAATTAGATGGCGCTGTGTGACCTGTCTGGAAATATTTATTTATATTTATTTATTTAATGTTATTGTATCCTCGCCAAACCATCTGGCCAGCAGCGTGGCGAGTTTAGGCCAAATTCTCCAGATATATGTTCTGGAAGGCCCATCTACAGGGGCTGTAATGAACACCGATTGAAACAAGACTTACCTGAAAATTACAACATGTTACCAACTTTTGTGACTATAATAATTCACAAGTGTTTTGTCACTAAACAAAAGTGACAAAACACTTTTAATCCTGGTCCCAAGTTGAGTTTAGAAAAACGACTTTGTAATACCCAACAGAGGTTAAATATTCAAAGAATGTACATTGCCTACATTCCGCTAGCCTGGAATAAGCCTGGATTATGTAAATGGACATCACAATAAGCTTGTTAGACTTAATCAAATGCGAAAAGATTTTAATGTTATTGCGAATTACAATTTCGTGGTACTAAAAGTTGTTCCACTTTTCCTGTTAATATTTGGTTTGTTAAATTGATAACTTGAATCATTTTAGCTATTAACATTTTGTCTACCATTCTTTCGTCATCATCATCATCATCTGTGTTTCTCCTGTACTGCTGTATAAAGCTCACCATTGCACGCGAACTTTTGTAACCTTAATCCAACCCCCATCAGCGACCTTGTTTTCCATCCATTCATCTGTCGGGTAGACCGCGCGCCTTCTGATCCAGAGGGTGAAAACTTGGAACAAGCAAGTAATATCGGTTCACATAAGAACTCCCTCCGTGGTCTAGCGATTAAGTCTGTGGAATTAGACTCGGAGGTAACGGGTTCGATTCCTGGTCGGGACACAAAAATAATTATTAATGTAAATAATACATTTTATTAATATTTAATTTATTTGTGATATTTCTCCAGTTTGGTACGAGCTTGCCACTTGTCATGATTGGCCTATAGTAAAGTTGGCTAAATGTGAATCTGCTTATTTATAAGCGTGGTTTCTGACCACCCTGAAAGGAAAACGGTCGTGATGATACTTTACCTAATTAAAATTGTAGCCTAGTAGGTGGTACTAAATTTAACGTTTATTCACACATTCATTAATTCAATCAATTTGTTCAATTAATTCAACATGTCGGCCATTGTTGTCAACAAGCGAACCATACAACCTTAGTAAAAAAAAAAAAATTTCAATGTAGGTATTGTGTAACTTTTAGTACCTGCATATATGTATCGTATGGTAAACTAGTAACAAAATACACAATATTTTATATATACACAATTTTCGCGCGCAGTTAATTGGTTGGGTGCTCAAAAATCGAATTTCAGATATAATGCCATTCCTATATATAAGCTATAGCTATAATAGGTATGTATGGCGCTTTAAGTATTCTATCTTCCACGTGGCTACGCTAGAAAACTATTATTTTTTTGGTCGAAATAAAAAAAAACATAGTGGTAACAAACGTTGCCGTGTACTCGGGAGGTCGTGGGTTCGATTCCCACCGGGGGCAAGTTGTACATTGTATAATTTGTCTCGGTCTGGGTGTTTATGTGTATAATATGTATATATTTACAAAAAAAAAAAAAGTATAATATGTAGTTTATCAACCTTTTAGTTTCCGTAACACAAGCCTCGTAGCTTACCACGGAAACTAGATGGCGCTGTGTGACCTGTCTGGAAATATTTATTTATTATTATTTATTTATATTATGTAGATATTCTTTATGTTCACTTGGCCAATTTGGATTGGCTATATAATAAGATAAAAGTAAAAAATAGTAGTGGAATCAAAAAGTTTATTACTGAAAATGCTATCAACAGTGATAGGAAAGAGAAGGTCAGGTAACCAACTTAAAAAGTATGGTTTTGTTTGCACAATAATTGTCATGGATGAAAATAATTTTGTCCACGCGTAGTGGACTTAGTCGCGATCTTTTAGCAGTGACGGTTAGCCCTGCTATAGAAAAAACGAGCTCACTTGGCGTGCTAGTGGCAGGAACAGGAACAATAGCCCTTGCGAGTTCGCTTAAAAGAGGAAAGGTTTTTTTCTTTTCCCGCCAATACTGTAGAACGTCGTCATCAATAACGTCATTAGCATAAGCAGCTGCCAAGTACTTCCAGCACTCTTGATCGGCTTCATCAAACGCTCGCTCGATTGGGTTACTTACGCTCGCGCCCGCGCTTCGGCGCGCCGAGCTGACTCCACGGCGGCGGCGGCGCGGACATAGGGCGGCGCGGCGCGCATGTCTACTCCAGCGTACCAAACTCTAGAAATATAACAAATAAATTAAATATTAATTAAATGTATTTCTTTACATTAATAAATATTTTTGTGTCCCGAACAGGAATCGATCCCTGGATGAAGAAAAATATGAAAATAACTTAAACTACTAAAATCATAGAAGTATTATTACTCTATGACTAAAATAAACATAATTACGCATTTTTAGCTCACAAAAAAAAATCATACACAATATAAAAATAATACACATAAATACATACATACACTATTAATAAATAGATATCCAAAATGCCAAACAATTTTGTTCGAGAGACATACATTCTGTTTCTCAAGAAATAATGTGGTTAGAAGGTTTTTAAATATGTATGTTGACGAACGGTGCACGTCTTATAGCCAGCGGGGTGAGGTGGAGTGCACAATCGTCCGAAAACGCATCGTCTAATTTTATTTTTTTTGGTTCTCTTCTCCCGATGGATGATGAATGAGATGATAGGGAAGGCAAAGAGTCTAGCCCATACAGCCAAGTCAGACGTAATATATCTTTCTTTTTAATGAGTTAATGAGGTCATCATCAAATTCCAGATGCTGCAGAATTTGATGCTTTTCTTGGAGTCACTCGCGACACCATAGCTCAAACACGTCGGGTAAAATACGGGAGTACACAGCGCGGGAAAACCGCAAAAAATAAACTGCAACTTGTGCGCCATATTTAAAGTCCAATTTATCGTTTTCCATTCATACTATTCACATTTTAAACAAAATAACACCACTTTTGACCAATAATATCCACAGTAAATTAATTTACAAAACACGAACTTGCACTTGACATGTCCACGCAAAATGGCGCGAAGAAGTCGTACGCGCATCGTCTAAGATCGAATGCTTCTGTCAAAATCTTAGAATCAAATCATTCGACCTAGTTTTTGACATTTCAGACAGACGTAATCGATTTTAGACGATGCGTTTTCGGACGATTGTACACTCCGCCTTACCCCGCAGGGATAGCTTGTTCCACTGACGAGCGGCAGCAACAGTAAGGGGACCTGAATATCTGCTTGAGGAATGGGAAGAAATCTTTAGCTGATTGTCGTGGCCTTTAGTTTTCTGTCGAATATCAACGTTTCATATTCTACACATCGGAGGAATAACAAGGTTATTTTAATAGTCAGCAGTTACTAAATATGCGAAATAGCAGCCACTAGCCTTGATGACACGAAGCCTACAAAACACGTAAAAACTACAACAAAAGAATGAAATAGGTAGGTCATTTTACAATTGGTCGTGTTTCAAATTTAGCTAGACAACCAACGACGTATTATAGTAGGACCCGATAATAATAAAAGTTAATAAATTTTGACCGTTTCCCTTCCGGGGTGGTCAGAAACCAACTTTATAAAGAAGCGGATTCACATTTAGCCAACTTTCATTACATCATCATTACAGCCCCTAGAACACAGCGTCCTAGACCTCCACTGCTGGAGATAGGCCTTCCAGAACATATATTTGGAGAATTTGGCCTACACTCGCCACGCTGGCCCGACGGCTTGGCGAGGATGTTATGTCATTTTTATGACAATTTATTAACGATTCCACATGTTGGTATTAGTGGATCCGGGACCGACGGCTTAACGTGCTCTCCGAGGCACGGGAACGATGGTTTTGTAAATCTATGACAAATGTACGTAAGAAAAGTGTATTTCTCATTGGTACATGCCTGGTGGATTTGAACTGACCTTTGTAGGATTTAAGAAACTTTACTATAGGCAAAGACAAGGGACAAGCTCCTCGATGTCTCTAGCGTACCAAACTCGAGAAATATCACAAATAAATTAAATATGAATTAAATTTATATTTTTTTTCAATTTATTTAAATTAACAAATATTTTTGTGTTCC
The DNA here is from genome assembly GCA_910589645.1 of Tinea semifulvella. Classification (NCBI taxonomy): domain Eukaryota; kingdom Metazoa; phylum Arthropoda; class Insecta; order Lepidoptera; family Tineidae; genus Tinea; species Tinea semifulvella. The sequence continues at coordinate 8,775,416 of OU342604.1, forward strand.
GATTAGGAATCGAACCCGGTATCCCCGAGTCTAAATCCATGGAATTAGCCGCTAGACCACCACGGAGGCAGTTAATATGCAATCTAATCGTTGTTTACACAAAAAATGCAAAACGCCAGCTTATTCAGGTGGCCGCTCCTACAATATATTGTCTATGTCTACATAAGTACGAGCAATCCGCATTAATTATTTGGAAAGGTTCTGTCGGGGTCTATCGTGACCTATCATTGTTCAGACTATGGAAATGGAAATGAATAGGCGCTGGTGGAAATACTCCGAAATTGAGCGTAAGAAATAAAATTAGCTGCAACTAACCTTTGTTTGCGGGTCTCTAACTGGTGACCGAATTCCTTGGTGTTTTGATAGCTGAAGGGTCGTGAAATGGATGGTGATGATGAGGATCACAGCCGAAATTATTGTAGGTCCAGGGCACAATCACAGCGAATAATAACTAACGCATTTGGAGAGCAACAATATGCTTCGACCGGCGACCGCGCTTCGACTCTCTCCGACAGTTTCGCGAGTTACCGCGAACATTTAAATCAAACGACTTAATTAACTTAATATCGAACACAACACACAGTTAATTTGTGCGTTTAATATAATCCTCTATCATTGTTTTTAGGTACACGAGTATTATACGACAATATGGAATAGTAGGAAAACAAATAGAGATAGAAAGACGTAGATAACGTTAACGAGAAAGAGATAAATACCTATGTGTCGCCGCTACGCACTATCTCGTAACACTACGGATTCAGATTCATCCAGTCAGCAAATCTAACATTATCTCCTTACTCCCTTTTATTGATTATGCAGGTATCTGTTATCCCAAACTCACCGAGGTGCTGCTTAATAAACTAGATCGTCTTCTCAACTTATGCATACGCTATGTACTTAACTTTCAAATTCATCTACCAGGTAAGCCAGAATTAAGATAGGCTACTTGCCCGTGTGCAACCTGAAAATAATGATAAATTGAACGAGTTTGGCTTTGGTCTCAGACCCCACAGCAGCACCTGATCACGGACGCATGTGCCAGCCATCCCCCCGCTTAACCAGGAATCTAAATATTACGTATGACTCTACGGCCATCTGAAGGTTTTTCACTGTCCATTACTTAAGCCAGGTCAAACAGTTTAATCTAAAAACAGCCTATAATTTATGTCAACGCATGAATTTCCAACAACATAGTATTTAAACCAAGTGACACGTGAAATCGCGTGACGTGACAATGATGAGTGGGGTGGGTACATGGATATTTAATTAGCTAATAGCATGTTTACAATTACCGCAACTCTACTTACTGCCGCGCTATTGAAAAATGAAGTAAGTACACTTTTATTTTATATCAGTGTATTCATAGGCGCAACGTGATTTTATAAGAGTATCTTGCCATTTACCCCTATTTAGTCTAAATCTAAATAGGACTAACTAAAAAGTAAATAGCGAGACTGTTTTCAAATGACGTTGACGCAATTTTAGAAAATAATAAAATGTTAATAATTATGTCCTGAAGATATTCGCTAATTTACAGCGAAACTTAAAGACAACTTAAAAAAGAGCCGAAGGAGCGGCAGCTGAAAGCGAAGAGTTTTTTTTTTTTTTTTATACTAGCACGACATGTGACCTTGGGCCCACCTGATGGCAAGTGGCGCGCAAGGTCCATGAATGTTAGCAACTGAAGTCAGACACTCGTAACTGCCATCAGTCCCTAACACTATGCCGGCTTGACTAGATGCTTTTTCACACTTCGCTTGAAGGACTCCAAATTATAGGAAAGTGGAAACACAGAGGCTGGAAGAGCATTCCACATCTTTATCGTACGACAGATGTATGAGTCCCCAAATTTATATGTACGCGAAGGGATGGTGACTACGGTATGTGGGTGCATATTCTGACCTGTGCGTGTGGTTCGGTTGCGGAATGGAGAGGGAGGGATTAGGTTATAGAGTTATAGAGTCTGGCAAGCTGCGCAATTACGTATCTATAATCAAACATTACGTGTTTGTGCCGTTTGCTGTTAAGACTTTAGGCTCGTGGAGTTCAAGCGCTAAAACATTTTTAAAAAACATCACCCCTGGTCTAACTGTGTGCTCTGGTGACAAGAGGTCTGGTTCTTTCCTCGCTCAGAGAATCAGCATAGCGATTAGGCGAGGAAATGTTCTTGCCATCATGCCGCGCAGACACGATTTATATTTAAATTAAGTTTTGTAAGTAGGTTTTTTGGTTTAGTTTATTTTAAATTTACTTTGTAGTAATAATTTAGTCTTTAGGTTTATTTCTAGCAATAAACTATATTTAAAAAATATTCTATAATTTATTTAAAAACTTTATTGCACAAAGTACAAAAGCGGACCTAATGCCCGTAGAAATTTCCGACATCCAAACCTTGGGGACAACTTAGAACAATTATAGGTACAATGAAATAAATATTAATAGTAGGATAAATTTAACAACGTAATTATAAATACTTGTATATATACTGTAGTATACTAAATACTAGGTAATACTTTTACATAAACATATATATATATATGCACTTATTAACATTGTTGGAAGATATTTAGAAGGTGTAGATAGTTCATCCTAGTTTCTTAGGTGTATAAATACATATATCGAATCATACTCATTCGGCACACAATGAATACTGCTTCCTGGAACACAGGTACTCTTCGTTCGTGTTGCAGGGCTTACTAATACTGGTGGATAGTTTACGTCACTCTATGATCTGCGTTAAATATTTGTTTTATACCTACGTACTTATAAAATGTAAACTTGAACTTTTTGACTTCGAATAAAGTTATTTTATTAATTTTTATTTTATTTTATTAGACGCTTGTCAAATGTTAACGGGAGATTGTTCCATAAATTTGTGACGATAACTCCAAAGAATTTGAGACAAATACATAATGATGCAAGGGGACAGAAAGAAGTGAGTTGTGAAAAGAACGAAGGGATTTGTGTGTGAAACGAAGAAAGATAGGCAAAATTTTTCCTTGAGGTATTTCGGGGTCGCCGGCTGAACAGAAAAAAGGAGACAAAGAACTCTTAGATTTCTGCGACATCGAATTGGCAGCCACTGATGATCGAATATGAACCGGATACACGCACGCGTTAATTAACCGGTTCATCTTGTTGAGCAACATCTCTGAAAGATCAATGCTGCAACTATCACCATAGTCGAAGAGAGGAAGTAGAAGGGATTGAACTAGGGTTAGTAGTCAGAAACCATGCTTTTTTTAAGATGCGAATTCACATCATGACAAGTGTCAAGCTCATACTCGTAGATGTCTAGAATAGGTACCAGAGTCGAGAAATATCACGAACAAATTAAACAAATTATTTTGTGACCAGGAATCGGTTTATTTACCGAGGCAGTCATAAAATAACGAATATTTAAAACATTAGGTAACAATAAAGAATACGACAAAACAAATACCTCATTAGTTGAAGCGCTAACCACACATCAAATTATACATCTAAGTCGTGAAAATATTCAAACTAAAATGACATTTGATACAATCGTATTAAGGTTTTATATGGGTAATGAAAATGTTTAAACAAATAGAGATACTTGCTGAAAGACTAACACAATATGTTGCACAGAACAAAATAATACAGTAGAAATTGCATTATTAACTATTAAAACCAGAGCAGGAACTAAATCCTTCTTTTCACCCGTATTCTAAGACGGGTACAACCATTCCTTCTAGCTGTTTATGTTGTATGTTTGTGAAACGCATTTTTTTCAAAACCTAGTTAATTTTTACTTAAGAAATAATGAGGAAACCAATAATACGTTCGAGAAACTGTCTGTGTGTCGTGTAACCAAACTATTAAAACAATCAGCGCAGTTGATTTAACATATTTCAACAAGCAATACAGACATATTATAATTATTACTAGAGACCGGATAATATGCTGCATATTCGCATATGCATTTGCATATTTTAGCCATTCTCAGCGGTAATAGCATATTTTACCTAAGATCCAATTATGATGCATATTTTCGGTACATTTACAATATTTTTTACACTCGCCCTGCGTTCCGAAATGCGACCAAATTTAATATAATAACAGTCACAAAATATAAGGGCTATTGAGTAATAATTGTGACTTTTCACTGCATTTCGGAACGCAGTCAGTAGCCGCGCGCGTCTTTTGTCTTGACAGTTACGATAATAAAAAGAAAGAGACAGAAGAACGTCGCGCTCGCCTACTACAAAGTCGTTCCACCTATTACGCATATAAATTGTTACTTGTTCATACTTGACGTGCGTGCTCATTGATCTGCAGTTTAGTTTTTTTATTTATTTGTGAAATTAATTTACTAATTGAATGCTCATTTTGAATTAAAAAATATTTTTTTTTACACTTTTCTCTTTTTTTTTGGGATTCGAAAAATTTATCATTTAAATTTGCATATTCTGCCAATTTGTGTGCATATTTCAAGCATTTTTCATGCATATTTGCATGCATATAACAAGCTTTTTATGTTGCATAGGTATAATCCGGTCTCTAATTGTTACATTCGGTGCGCGGTCGCAGTGAGCGTAGGCGAGTCACTATGATTTTTATGCCGCGCAAAGCATGGCGCCAACATTTGATCACGTTGTCTGTTCTAGCAATATCTAACTTACGCAAAACTACACGCAATAAGGTGCTACTCGGTCTCTCATCATCATCATCATCATGTTTTGTCTCTCCACTGCTAGTATAGGCTTCAAAATCTACTCGGTCTCTACCATTTACAATTTCTTCACTTTTTTTTTGTTCTATGTTATGTTGAGTAGCCAATTTATTTGCCGACGGTAATTACGTCTTGCCATGTTTTCAGTCACGCACCGTTTCAGGTACTATTTAATTATTTAAAAAATCGTCAAAGTAAAGTAAAGTATAATCACGACCGTTTCCCTTTCGTGGTGGTCAGAAACCACGCTTATAAATATGCTGATTTACATTTAGCCAACTTTACTAATTTATACGTACGCGAAGGGATGGTGACTACGGTATGTGGGTGCATATTCTGACCTGTGCGTGTGGTTCGGTTGCGAAATGGAGACGGGGGGATTAGGTTATAGAGTTCTTCGGAGCACTCGCCATAGTATAGCCGGTAGAACAAATGGTCTCTACTCTAGAACCTGTCTCATCATCATCAGCCTGTGTCTCTCCACTGCTGAATATAGGCCTCCCCCAAGGCTCGCCATTTTACACGATCTTCTGCCACCCTCATCCATCCCCCACCAGCGACCTTTCTCAGGTCATCTGTCCATCTGGCGGGGGGTCGTCCCACACTGCGTCTTCCAGTACGTGGTGGTTAATTTTGAAAGCTATGTCGGTAACTTTGGTTCTTTGACGGATGTCAACGTTTCTGACTTTATCCTTCAGAAAAATCCCGAGCATAGCTCTCTCCATAGCTCGCTGAGCGACCTTGAATTTATGTATCAGACCCACCGTCAGCGTCCACGTCTCTGCTCCATACGACATTACTGGAAGAACACACTGGTTGAAAACTTTTGTCTTTAAACACTGTGGTATGTTTGATAGGAAGATGTGTCGCAACTTCCCGAATGCTGCCCATCCTAGCTGAACCTGTCTACTCCATAGTAATATACTTTTCCACATCCTTGTCAACACATCTGGCCAGAGTGTCAAGAGTATTTCTAAGCTTAGATTGTAAATCTATGACAAATATACTTATACTAACACCCGTATTCCTAGACATGTACTCAACAGCTTCACCATTCAATTATTCCTACCAGCTGTCAAACTAGTTCCCTTAATGGATCCTCGAAATTGGTTTAGGCATGTTTCCATTTTAAATATTTCCGGTAATATAAGTTTTTTTTCTGGCAACATTAAAGATTGCGTTGCCGTAACTCAACAGTCAAGTGAGACTGTTATAGCCCTTTCAACACGGACAATATCAAACGTGCGTTATTACAAAAAAAATCTAGCTTTCGTCGCCAAATTCTGTTTTGCCGCTTTAAGACGCCCTCGATACTTCGGGCACTCATCTAGCTACTTAGTAAATAAGTATTATTCTTATCTCTATTAAATTACTTAATGTAAATAAATACATTTAATTAATATTACATTTATTTGTGATATTTCTCGAGTTTGGTACGCTGAGACATCGACGAGCTTGCCACTTGTCATGATTGGCCTATAGTAAAGTTGGCTAAATGTGAATCCGCTTATTTATAAGCGTGGATTCTGACGACTCCGAAAGGAAAACGGTCGTGATGATACTTTACTAGTAAAGAAAAAAACATACATGATTTTTTTTCTCACTATGTTACCAAACGCACGATGGTGCGCTAAAACATTGGAAGACGCACGAATGAATATACGGAGGTATTATAATTTAAACCGCTCTTAAAGTGATTAATAAACCTTTTAATATCCAAAATACTTTTTGTCGAGCTGAAAAGGATAAGGTTTTAGTACAGTAGGCGCTCTCCGGTTTCCTTATGAGGTGAGTCGGGCTTGTGGTTCGATTCAGCATCATTAGATATCGATAAACAAAAATAAATAAATAATAATAATTTAAACCGCTCTTAAAGTTATCATTAAACCTTTTAATATCCGAAATACTTTTTGTTGTGCTGAAAAGGATAAGGTTTTAGTACAGTAGGCGCTCTCCGGTTTCCTTATGAGGTGAGCCGGGCTTGTGGTTCGATTCAGCATCATTAGATATCGATAAACAAAAATAAATAAATAATAATAATTTAAACCGCTCTTAAAGTTATCATTAAACCTTTTAATATCCAAAATACTTTTTGTCGTGCTGAAAGGGATAAGGTTTTAGTACAGTAGGCGCTCTCCGGTTTCCTTATGAGGTGAGTCGGCTTGTGGTTCGATTCAGCATCATTAGATATCAATAAACAAAAATAAATGAATAATAATAATTTAAACCGCTCTTAAAGTTATCATTAAACCTTTTAATATCCAAAATACTTTTTGTCGTGCTGAAAGGGATAAGGTTTTAGTACAGTTGGCGCTCTCCGGTTTCCTTATGAGGTGAGTCGGGCTTGTGGTTCGATTCAGCATCATTAGATATCGATAAACAAAAATAAATAAATAATAATAATTTAAACCGCTCTTAAAGTTATCATTAAACCTTTTAATATCCAAAATACTTTTTGTCGTGCTGAAAGGGATAAGGTTTTAGTACAGTAGGCGCTCTCCGGTTTCCTTATGAGGTGAGTCGGGCTTGTGGTTCGATTCAGCATCATTAGATATCGATAAACAAAAATAAATGAATAATAATAATTTAAACTGCTCTTAAAGTTATTATTAAACCTTTTAATATCCAAAATACTTTTTGTCGTGCTGAAAGGAATAAGGTTTTAGTACAGTAGGCGCTCTCCGGTTTCCTTATGAGGTGAGTCGGGCTTGTGGTTCGATTCAGCATCATTAGATATCGATAAACAAAAATAAATGAATAATAATAATTTAAACTGCTCTTAAAGTTATTATTAAACCTTTTAATATCCAAAATACTTTTTGTCGTGCTGAAAGGGATAAGGTTTTAGTACAGTAGGCGCTCTCCGGTTTCCTTATGAGGTGAGTCGGGCTTGTGGTTCGATTCAGCATCATTAGATATCGATAAACAAAAATAAATAAATAATAATAATTTAAACCGCTCTGTTATTATAGTATACCCTTAAAATTATTATATTTATAGATTTAAAAAAGAAAGCTCTTAGCTCAGTTTCTCGCATTAACGACTTTACAAAGTTTTGCACTTAGGCGCCATGTTTCACGATTACATAAAAAAAAATATTCTTGAATTTAAGGTTCTGAGCACACCGACCTAGAGGTCGCAGATGAGTCATAGATGATTTGTTTTTATATAATTAATTTATTGCATAAATGTCATATTATAAATTTACAGGTCTCAAAGTAAACTTAGGAGTAAGAGTAAGTTAATTTGCCACGTTTTGTGGAGCAAATATATTAGAGATGTGAGTTCTAAAGTAAAGTATCATCACGACCGTTTCCCTTTCGGGGTGGTCAGAAACCACGCTTATAAATAAGCGGATTCACATTTAGCCAAGCCAGCTCGTCGATGACTCCAGTGTACCAAACTCGAGAAATATCACTTTTTTTTTTTTTTGTGTCCCGACCAGGAATCTAACCCGGTACCTCCGAGACCGCCATCGAACGCCTCTCTCTCTCAACATCCAAATTGTCTTTAAGATTTTCAGATACTATATGACTGAGGTATCTGAAGGACTGCAAGACTTCTAACGGCTCATTGTTCAGACATAGAATTTGTATGTAGTTTGTCCAGCCCGATTTGAAAAACAAAATTGTCTCATGCATACATACTCTTTGGTGTTGTATGTATGAGACGCGAATAATACAGAAACAGCGTAAGGTGAAGGCGCAGAACAGGCGTAAAATAGATAAGGCATTAACGCGATTTAACTTATATCAAGGAGGCGAAGACACGTCACAACGAGTCATGACTTTATCGTGATAGCATTTATTTGACTAATTAAAAAAAAAGCATCGACTTTTAATCCTATTTCTCTTCATATTTTATCTTGTACATTTTTATTACTGTACTCCGGCTTAGTATTGTCGTAAACTGAATTAACTGTACATTAAATTGAAAATCGTCACGCATTTTTCTGATCCTACTGTATAAGAAATGACGTGCTGTTTGCGCGCCACTCCAGTCACGCCTGCTAGCGATGCGAAACAGGTGACTTTTTTTTTTGGGGAATCGATAAATCATCAATGATACGACCCCAGCCTGAAGTGCCACCGCGGGAGGACGCATGCCACACTCACCGCGAGGCCTCCTAAGGAGACCCCAAGGCGCCTACGGACTAAAACCCTATAAACCGTCTCTCTTTCACTGTTGGCCATGTGTGCCTTAAAAGCTAAGTCTGAGTCGTGGCTACAGAGTGAAGGCACTCGTTCGTCGCGTAAACGCCTTGAAGCGTCAAGATGCCTGCACCGCGCCTTCACTTTACGCCGCGCCGTTTCTGTTTAATTCGCGCCTCAGACGGAGTGCTCAGCTGCGTAGTTCTCATATGCAGATCTTGATGAATCTCTGCAAAACCCTTCGTTGACGGGCACATTAAGATATCTTATATGTATGTATGGTGTAGTTAAATGTGTTATGAGTTTTGGGCATTGGAAGAGAAAACATCCCGTATTGGTTCCCCTAGAAGTTATGGTAACGATATTTATAGGAATTTTCTCTTTAAAAAGTATATCAAGATTAATAGCATTGATGTAATTATTCACAAATCGCTTTGGAAATTCTAGATGATCAAACTTTATCGTTTACTTCGAGCCTTGATTGATTTGACGACAAATTGCTTTCATCAGTTGTTAACAAGTTATTAACTATTGATTCTTAGTAATTGTATCACGACGTAAATTCTTGTGGGTATTTTCTAAATTAGGAACACCAATATTATCGACTACATTACCCAATAAAGTTTTTGTATTTTTAAGTAGATTTGATATTTGACCGCCTCCGTGGTCTAGTAGTAACAAACGTTGCCGTCGGGAGGTCGTGGATTCGATTCCCACCGGGGGCAATTTGTACATTGTATAATATGTCTCGGTCTGGGTGTTTATATGTATAATATGTATATATTTACAAAAAAAAGTATAATATGTAGTTTATCAACCATCTAGTTTCCGTAACACAAGCCTCGTAGCTTACCACGGAAACTAGATGGCGCTGTGTGACCTGTCTGGAAATATTTATTTATTTATTATTCAATAATATCATTATATTTAAAAATAACACAATTAATAAAAATATATAAACTAAATTAAAAATAAAACTAAAATGTAAACTATCTAATGCATTTTGGAAAAATCGAATTCATTTATTTTGTTAAACTGCATTCATCTTATTTATTTATTTATTTAAATCTTTATTGCACTATGTACAAGGGGAGGGCTTAATGCCGCTAGACATTATAACGCCATAAGGCATTCTTCACCAGCTAACCTTGGGGATCATGTAAGGTGATGGGCAGGATAGAGAAAAATATTAAAATAGCTTAAATTAGTAAATAAACATAATTAGGTAGTACGACTTCTAACGGCTTAATCCACGAGTCTAAATCCACGGACTTAACCGCTAGACCACGGAGGCAGTCCTTTTCACGGACGTCGGAGTTTTTCTTTACTAGTTCTTACAATTTAATAGAGATAAGAATAATACTTATTTACTAAGTAGCTAGATGAGTGCCCGAAGTATCGAGGGCGTCTTAAAGCGGCAAAACAGAATTTGGCGACGAAAGCTAGATACTTTTTTTGTAATAACGCACGTTTGATATTGTCCGTGTTGAAAGGGCTATAACAGTCTCACTTAACTGTTGGAATACAGCAACGCAATCTTTAATGTTGCCAGAAAAAAAACTTATATTACCGGAAATATTTAAAATGGAAACAAGCCTAAACCGATTTGGAGGGAACTAGTTTGACAGCTGGTAGGAATAATTGAATGGTGAAGCTGTTGAGTACATGTCTAGGAATACGGGTGTTAGTCGAAGTATATTTGTCATAGATTTACAATCTAAGCTTAGAAATACTCTTGACACTCTGGCCAGATGTGTTAACAAGGATGTGGAAAAGTATATTACTGTGGAGTAGACAGGTTCTAGAGTAGAGACCATTTATTTTACCATTCTACCATTTATTTACAGTGAGTGCTCCAAAGAACTCTATAACCTAATCCCTCCCTCTCCATTCCGCAACCGAACCACACGCACAGGTCAGGTGCACCCACATACCGTAGTCACCATCCCTTCGCGTACGTATAAATTAGTAAAGTTGGCTAAATGTTAATCAGCTTATTCATAAGCGTGGTTTCTGACCACCCCGAAAGGGAAACGGTCGTGATGATACTTTACTTTACTTTTACGATTTTTTTTATAATTAAACAGTACCTAACGCTTTTTACCTGAAACGGTGCGTGACTGAAAACATGGCAAGACGTAATTACCGTCGGCAAATAAATTGGCTACTCAACATAACATAGAACAAAAAAAAAGTGAAGAAATTGTAAATGGTAGAGACCGAGTAGATTTTGAAGCCTATACTAGCAGTGGAGAGACAAAACATGATGATGATGATGATGAGAGACCGAGTAGCACCTTATTGCGTGTAGTTTTGCGTAAGTTAGATATTGCTAGAACAGACAACGTGATCAAATGTTGGCGCTATGCTTTGCGCGGCATAAAAATCATAGTGACTCGCCTCGCTCACTGCGACCGCGCACCGAATGTAACAATTAGAGACCGGATTATACCTATGCAACATAAAAAGCTTGTTATATGCATGCAAATATGCATGAAAAATGCTTGAAATATGCACACATATAGGTTTTTAAGTGCAATAAAGTATTTAAATAAATAAATAAAAATGCTAAGAAATTGGTCAGGAAAAATTAAACACGAGCCCTTTTTGCATGTCATCATCCATTTGATGTCTTAGTCTCGGAAGTTAATTTTTTTAAATTACAATTCTAAACAAAATACCTGGCCAGATAGGGTGATACAGTATGGCAAGGAATAGCCCCAATTTCCATTATTGTTATTTTATTATTATTATGTATACTCTTCCACTTCTAAGCCTAATATTTATTATAATATATAATAATTTAGGTCTAGTTTGTGGTTGTAAAGGGGCCTCGTCGGATATTTTAATAAATAGTACTTAAAAACTATATTCGAATTTAAAATGTAAAGTATAATCACGACCGTTTTCCTTTCGGGGTGGTCAGAAACCACGCTTATAAATAAGCGGATTCACATTCAGCCAACTTTACTATAGCCCAATCATGACAAGTGGCAAGCTCGTCGATGTCTCCAGCGTACCAAACTCGAGAAATATCACAAATAAATTAAATATTAATTAAATGTGTTTATTAACATTAATAAATATTTTTGTGTCCCGACCAGGAATCGAACCCGGTACCTCCGAGTCTAAATCCACGGACTTAACCGCTAGACCACGGAGGCAGTTGAGGCAATTTAAAATGTCAATAAACTATAACTAAAATTAAATATATATATATATATATATATATATATATATATATATATATATATATATATATATATATATATATATGTAAAAAATGACAATATAATTAATATATAAGATGTCACAAATTCCAATAATAGAACTAAAACTAATAGCTATAAATTAAATCTATTTTATTATAGAATAGGAAAACAATAACATCCAAGAGATGACCCAGTTTCGAAGATAGGTTCAATATGAGTATCTGTTATTTATTGGGTAATAAAAGTGACTTTTCTTCCTTTTTCCCTGTCGACAATAAAACTCTATTTAATATTGTCTTCGACATAATCATCATTACGACCGTACCGTGTGAGGTTGTCAGAAATCTTTAAAGAATTTTTCACAAATAAGTTTTAGGTAGTTAATTTTGTAGAGTAGTTTTAATTTTATAGGTATTTTTAGTTTTGTTTTATTTATAATTAGTATTTAATTTTAATATTTTTGTTACTTACTTCCAATGGGGTGTATCAGGCAAAGCTTTTTGTAGATGTCGCTAGCGGCAATGGTACCTTGTTTTACACCTATATCGCATCATTTTAAAATGTTTTTGTAGTTTTTTATAATTTATAGCAGAAAAATGTATTTAAAATTAACGCGTTACCTATCTTAAAGGACGAATTAAGAAATCGCACACCGTCTTTAAAAAGAAAAAAGGTTTTATTAATAGAACGGCAATTTTGAGATCACCATATCTTTGACTTCGCTTAGAAATCTCGATTTGTACACTTAAAAGCTGCTCACTTCGGCATGATATCCAGAAAATAATAAATTTAGAAATAAAAATGCAAGTTTTCTATGCAACTGACAGTTATATGAGGTACCATCTATCATGCGCCATCTATCGTGATAAAAAGTTAGTGATACACCCCATTAAACATATTAACTTAATATAATTCGTAGTTCTGAGTTTGTATACTTTATAAATATTTCTTCACGTTGACATCCTAAATCTATACAGTGTCAGTAACATGTATGTTTTGTCTGGCCTTGTATATTTTACTAAATAGTGCACTACTACAGCATTAGCACATCATTGTACACAAACTCCGTAGGATTAAGATTCGGAGGTACCGGGTTCGATTCCTGGTCGGGACACAAAAATAATTGTTTCATTTGTAAATCTGCTATAGCTGAGTTTTTCTTGCTGATTCCTTTCTCAGTCAGATTAAACATTAACAGGTCACTGGAATTTGCTAAGCTGTTAGTCTTCTGCTAACAGTTTACTCCTTGGACCGCATCGCTGCTTAGTCTTCCACTAACAGGAGTAGAATCATTCTAAATAGTTTAAAGTATGACGTGTCACAAATGCCTGTAATAGGTTGACGTGAATAAAGATATTTTGACTTTGACTTAATGTAAATAAATACATTTAATTAATATTTAATTTATTTGTGATTTCTCTCACGATTTACGCTGGCGACATCGACGAGCTTGCCACTTGTCATGATTGGCCTATAGTGAAGTTGGCTAAATGTGAATCTGCTTATTTATAAGCGTGGTTTCTGACCACCCCGAAAGGGCTTTCGCTTTGAAATAAAATAAAAATCGTTCTGGCTAATGTATAACAATATTCGTATCGTCAAATGCTGTTTATTTGTAAAAAGCCACCCGGAACTTTTTAAAACTCTTGGGGATAATTGCAATTTTAAAACGCGTTATCCTAGTAGAATAATTATTCCAGCTCATAAAAGTACTCAATATAGCCGAAATTGTTATGCAATGGCGACAAAGATATTTAATAAGCTTCCAGTTACTATAAGGGAGCTGCCACTAAAACTGTTCAAATTAAGAGTCAAACAAATGCTGGTTAATAAATGTTTTTATTCGACAAAAGAATACCTAGACACTAAGCTCGACAAAGTCATGTGACTAAATAAATATTTGTATGCTAGAAATAGCGAATCATGTGATATAATTACATATAATAATTTACATCCCTGTACCTACCATGTTTCTGACAAATAAATTATTTCATTTCATTTCATTTCAAATATGTATCAATTTAATTCTGTGATTTTGTAAAACAATAAATAAAATAAATTAAAATGACAAGTGGCAAGTTCGTCGATATCTCTAGCGTACCAAACTCGAGAAATATCAAAAATAAATTAACTATTAATTAAATGTATGTAAATAAATAATCAAATAATATCAAGTCAGTAAATCAAAGTCAAAATATCTATTATCTATTATTATGTCCCGACCAGGACCCAGTACCTCCGCGTCTAAATCCTCGGACTTAAACGCTAGACCAGCACAATTCCAATAAGCATCTAGTAATAATAAAGAATACTTATAAATATATAAATATCCTGAAAGACCACACCGAATTGTTTCTTGGCAAAGATCAACGGTTTGTAATGCCCAAAGAACCAATGACTGTCAGCTGCAGTAGGCACTCCATTATTTTTCCAATAGTTGCAATTTTTCGTACAATATAAATAAAAGAACACAGCTGCGATGATGATACTTTACTATATTATCCCGGCACGGTATACTTGGTCGGCAACTATATTTTTAAACTTCTACCTACACCTGCATTTATTAATTTATTTATGCAATAATATATACATATATACGAGGCGTTACTTCTAAAGATTTTTAATTTAGGTATAGCCATTACGAATAGCATAGACAAAACCAAAATTACCCCATATCTGTTCTAGTGTAATGATAGAGATGTTTGTGATAAAATCCCATGTTAAGCTTGAGAAGCAGTAAAATTTTATACGCCAATTTATTTAGGTTGCAGGTTTTTTAGGTTAATGAACGTTATTAAAGTTGTAGCGTGTTAAGTGCCCTTATGAATAACTAAAAAAAAATCAGAGTAAAAGCACATATTGCCACTGCCGTCCGCAATAATACATTTATATAATTATACTAACATAAAATGACGGTAGATGAAATTGACAATAAAATTGAAATTGCAGTGACAAGATCTGCTATGGACAAGCTGGAGAAAATATCAACGAATCAAAACGTTACCAAAGCCACTAAAATCCGGCTGCTTGCTCTTGTGTTCTCTATTTTTCTGTTTGCTGCAGAGACGTGGACCCAATGCTAAACATAAATAAAACGAATTAATGCTTTAGAGATTTGGTGTTTGCGGAGAATGTTGGGCATATCATGTACTGTAACTGTACCTATTCAATATTTAAACACCACGTACACAAACTGAACCAATAAATATGCTGATTTTATTGTTTGATTTAATGTTATTGGGAAAACTAATTATTACTACTATTATATTATTATTGTTTTTGGGTTTATATAAATATATATAATTTTAGTTATAAGATATGTATGCCAAATTGTTATTTATATGTTTAAATTTAGATATTAATGTCTTTCTTTCTTAATATTGTTTACTGCATGCTGTGTATAAATGTTAGGTTGGCAAACTTACTACTTATTTATATCACTGTATTTTGTTAAATGTATTGTCTGTTAACTGTTTTTTGTACCTTAATAAAAAAAATAAAATAAAATCATGGACGGAGTTTTGAACAAATAAATCCATATCAGAGGAACTGGGAACAACGCGTTTCCTCGTCTGTACAAACACGCATTCTCACTTTTTTAGGACACGTGTCACGGTGTGGAGAAATATCCATCCAATGTCTAGTAGTCCCGAAAGTTGATGGCAAGAGGAAGCGTGGTAGGGCTCCGGTGAAAGACTGGCCAGGTGAAGGTTGCAATAGATCATCCCCTACATAAGTGCATCAGGAAATCTGCAATGCCAGAATAGCACCGATAATTTAGCATAAAAATGGCACCAAGTGAACGCTTGCTTTTTTATTGACTTTGAAAACTGTCTTTTTTTTAATTACCGAATTTTTCGAATTACCCGACGCGACTTAATAGCTTTAATTTTATCTTTTGGATTATCCCCACTATAACTTCAAAGTACTTAAAAAACAAGGATTTAAAATTAAACATTATTCTTGGACCCTAGAATACTTTTTTTTTATAATTGATATCGACTAAATCTTTATAAAATCATCCAAAATCATATAATGAATTTGACTACTTTTGTGAATTTTATCGATTGGTTTAGTTAGTATTATATGTTTTAAAAAAACACGTAGCGCAATATGCAACTAAGAGAAAATAATATTAATGGCTAATAATTATTCGCTAAGTTTCCGATCTCGAAACCGTTATCGCTGAAATTTACGGCAATTTTATATATCAATTTTCCTACTCGAACCTAGAGGGGTTACGTTCTTAGCAAGCTTCTCCAGGAACACTTCTCTAGGAAGTGGTTTCCCGTTTGTGGGCCGTGTGCAAGACAGAGCGATATTCTGAAGCTCAGAATTACTATTCGCTCGTAAGCTTTTGTCCATAAGTTGGTCACTTTCGAATAAGATTTAAAAAATCGTAATGCCCATATTTTTGTCCCCAGAACGTTCAGAAGCGGCTTTAAGTGGTCGCCTGTCGAAGTCCGCATCAGAGTTGTCATGCGTGCCCCCTTCTTCCCCTTCGTGTCCCCCTCGCGCGAGGTCTGCCCACCATCACCACCCGCTCTCCATGGTGCACAGAACGCATCACTTCTTCAGCAACTTAAAGGTAACATTACAACCGTGAGATTATTTCCTAGTATACTGTCCAAATATGTTATCTGTTTAACATATTTTTCAGCCGCCGAAATGCCGCCAGGAGGTTAGCAGATTATGTTTAATCTTACTGAGAAAGGAATCTACCAATGAAACTCAGAATTACACAACAACAATAAATACCTCAAGATGCGCAAATGTGCCAACCTCAGTACAGGTTAGGAATTTGCGCCGTTTAGGGTTGTGAGTATGTGCCCATGGGTACACTCAGCCAAGCGTCTGGCCAGAGAATTGTCCAAACGCTTAAGGCAAAAGTCTCGAGACAGGAAAGCTGGCAATTATTTCTGCCAACGTATTACCATCGCCATTCAGAGGAAAAATGTTTCCGGTCTTCTTGGGACTATCCCTGAAGTGTCGTCCTTACAGGACATTTTTTACTTATAGTTTATTTTTAATTAGGTTAGTTAAAAAAACAACAATAAATAAATACATATCTTTAAAATTTACCTATGAGTACCGACGAGAATCTTGTATCATGTTTCTTGGATGAGAATACAATATCAAGTTCCTATGTCATGATAAATCAGGAGAAATATCTTCTTGAAAAGCTAGACTTATAACTTATGATTTTGCACATACTTTGCGTTAGATTGAAGTCTATCCTAATTTAAGAAAAATCTAAGGAAGGTATCCTTTCCAGAGTCGCTGGTCTCGCAGTCGAAGTCGAGAGCGATGTCCAGCCGGCACCGCTTTCTCCGTGGCTCCGGGACCTGACAGCAGTGGTACGGAGTATGCGGCAGACCAGAGCTCAGAGCACAGCACACCAGCACACTCGCCGAGGCATCGAGGGAAATATGGTACGTACTGTTCAGTTAAAAACATAATTTCAAAAAAACCACAACTCACACTACACTAGGATACACTCGTCCTGGTATCGAAGGAATCCTGGAATGAGAATAATATAGGTTTAATATGAATTTAGCTTCTGCTAAATTAACCCTTCCTAATACCCATTCGTCCCGAACAGCATCAGCCTAAAGACGAATTTACGAGAACTGAAGCTGGCCGTACTATGCTTAAAGGCAAATCTGATAATGTAATGAAGATGCTGTCCTTGAGCTATCAGAAACCATAACTTGAAAGTAAACTAAAATGTATAAATGTATTTTTAGTCTCGAAATTTTTAACAGTTACCTTACCGATCATACACAGCAGACAAAGGTAGGATCTGTCATTAGTGAGGATAATACTTTATTTTGTGGCGTGCCCCAAGGAAGTATACTTGGGCCCACGCTATTATATTTATATATAAACGATCGATGTGCCAAACTGTAAAATTATTAAATATGCCGAGGACACAGTTCTAATTGTAAAATGTAATGGATTTTCTAAATAAAAATACTTTAACGTTTTTAGCGTTGTTCATATCGCTAATGACCCTGTTGAGCTTGTGAAAATCAGTTCAGATTTATCAGGAAAACCTTTACTATCGCCAATAGGTGTTTGGAAAAAAAATGTCCTGGTCACTATTACTATATAATTTTTAATCATAGTTACAGTTTCCTTACAAGTCACTCGTTTCGATAACTATAACATTAATTCCTACTGTTGTATAAATAAAATTAGGCAAAGTAAAATTTAGGTTTTAAATTTAAAAAATAATTTAGTTCTTTATCATTGTACCTTACTTCCTTCAAATAATCAAATTTCAGTTTGCGTAGTTTGATTTTACCAAAGTAAAACGAGTTTACTACACATCAAAGCACTTATAAATGTTCCAGAATATTAAATTATAAGATGAAATTTTCCAGGAATATGAGTTGAGTGTTTCGCGCGGTTAGTTCCGACATGCTGATGTGGTTTGAGGATTAAAGTTTGCGAGGCGTGGATTATACCCTACTTACTCCTATATACGACTATACATATATAATATTATATAATATTTTTCTGGAATTATTATCCTTGACTCTTAATGACAGCGGTTCTTCTCTGAATAAAAAACAGAAGAAGCCGATATCTCTGAAGAGCAACTAAATAGACTAGATCGCCTTCTAAACTTATGCATCCGATTTGTTTTCGACTTGCGTAAGTATGACCATGTCGAAAAAAAACATAGACAAAACAAGAACATAGACAAAATCGTTCACGCAAATATTGTTTGGTTAACTTTGATAATAATAGTATCGTAATAGGTCGTAAACTGTCATTAGTGTCATCTCATACAAATGTCTACGCAAATCTTGTTGACGGGAGTTCTTCGCGCCATTTTGCGTGGACATGTCAAGTGCAAGTTTTTGTTTTGTAAATTAATTTACTGTGGATATTATTGGTTAAAAGTGATGTTGTTTTGTTTAATAATGTGCTACAATGTGAATAATTATGGAAAACGATAAATTGGACTTTAAATATGGGGCACAAGTTGCAGTTTATTTTTTGCGGTTTTCCCGCGCTGTCAACTCCCTTATTTTACCCGACGTGTTTGAGCTATGGTGCCGCAAGTGACTCCAAGAAAAGCATCAAATTCAGCAGCATCTTTAATTAGATGATGACCTCATTTACTCATTAAAAAGAAAGATTTATTACGTCAGACTTGGGCTAGACCCTTTGCCTTTCCTATCATCTCATTCATCATCCATCGGGAGAAGAGAACCAAAAAAAAAAAATCTTTTTGACGGTCGCCGTACGCTCATTGTTTACGTAACTCGTAATCAACCATTATGTCTCCCAGTTTCGTACACAGTTAAAAAAAAAGTAAAGTATCACGACCCGATACAGACCCAGAGGAATTCTCAAGCAATGATAATGTCACATGGGATATTTATCGGAAATTCTGTCACAATGCATACAAAAAGACTAGTTTTACTCGATAGAAATATTAATATTGAACAATCTTGCTTGCTAACTCGCGACTGTTGATGCAGCTACATGACTTAGATTGGTTTTGCGGAACGTTTTTGTATCAGTCACAGCCTATCTATACATACATACATACATCGATGTGTACAAATGAATAATTTAATTATTTCAATGTCTTTTACGATTTAGCCAAATTGCGTTGACATTAAAGTTTACGACTTAATTAGGCGACCCATATGAATTGTTGGAGCTTGCAGGGGTATTCTTGTTAATTTTTATATAAAAAATAAACTAATTTCTTATTCATGTATGTTACCGTGTCAGCAGCTCGTCAATGGAACAGGCTACCATTGTTTATCAGACAGACACCGTCTTTAAATATATTCAAAAAACTTCATCTGTCTTACTTTCTTAAAAAGCAAAACGAATCCTAATCACCTGACATATTATTAGTACCTATTCGTATATATAATTATTTATGTATTATTATTTTTCTGTTAGGTTTTATAGTATTATAAATGTATATATTGTATTTATTTACATATTTTAACTCTGGTTTTTACTATATTATTTCCATTTTCACACTCTCTCTATTAATAATCTCTATTAATCTCTCCTCTCCCAAAGGTTAGCTGGTGGAGAATAACCTCATGGTATTATGCTCGCCTATGTACAACACTTTATATTGTATATTTTGTGTGCAATAAAGAATTTTATTTTTTATATCTGGAGAATTTGGCCTACACTCGCCACGCTGGCCAGACGGCTTGACGAGGATATGATGTAATTTTTTTATGACAATTTATTAACGATTTCACGGGAATGGTGGTGTTGTAAATCTATGACAAATGTACGTAGGAAAAGTGTATTTCTCATTGGTACATGCCGGGTGGGTTTGAACCGACCTTTGTAGGATTTAAGGTACGCGTTCTTACAACCGAGCCACCACCGCGCCTTCTGTCGTCATGATATTCTAGTAGTAAAAACAGCAACAAAAAATACCTAATACAATTTAAATTTAGGGGAAAAATTTAGTATAAAAAAAAGTTTTTTATGCTTATCTCCCTTTTTAGAAGTAAAGTATCATCACGACCGTTTCCCTTTCGGGGTGGTCAGAAACCACGCTTATAAAGAAGCGGATTCACATTTAGCCAACTTTACTATAGGCCAATCATGACAAGTGGCAAGCTCGAAATATCACAAATAAATTAATAATAAGTAATAATAATAAATATAATAAATATTTCCAGACAGGTCACACAGCGCCATCTAGTTTCCGTGGTAAGCTACGAGGCTTGTGTTACGGAAACTAGATGGTTGATAAACTACATATTCGAGACAAATTATACAATGTACAACTTGCCCCCGGTGGGAATCGAACCCACGACCTCCCGAGTTCACGGCAACGTTTGTTACCACTATAACCACGGAGGCGGTCAAAATTAAATATTAATTAAATGTATTTATTTATATTGATTTTTTTTTTGTTTCCCGACTAGGAATCGAACCCGGTACCTCCGAGTCTAATCCACGGACTTAACCGCTAGACCACGGAGACAGTTATCTCCCTTTTTATGCTTTATTATCATGTCGTATAACTCACAACTACATATTTTAGGAGTGAATGTGATACGCAGTCTAATAAATCAGGTTTGGGAAACTTTGTAAGTACAAACTTCGGCGAATTAATTTGTTAACTTTAGTCTCGCGGAACATTTTGGGAACCGTAGTCAAACTTGTTTGTGTAGTAGGGAATGCTGTACATAGACATATACATACATCATATTTTCACGCAATAGTAAGTAGTATATATGTATGTTTATATATAATAATATGTATGTATTAGTATTTAGTGTATCGATATTATAATATTTATTCCATATTTATTGTAAGTAAGAATATATTAAATTGCTGTTAATTTAAATAGTTATTTATTTCTCTTATTATCTTTATGATTGCACCTACATTTGATCAAATTTGTCCCCAAGATTTGGCTGTCAGAGAATGTCTTCGGGCATTAAGTCCGCCTTTGTACTTTGTGCAATAAAGTTTATAAATAAATAAATAAATAATTCGCTGTCGCACAAAACTCCAAGTCCTCTTTTTATTCTTAAAGTACGATGAGTTTGTGACACATTATGAGTGTATTCGTAAGGGTATTGTGTGCAAGGTTTTGTGTTTCATCGGTACGGGTTTTTTTTGCCAAGTAGGGATTTTGGAACTTTTTGAGTGAAAACAGCGGGATTCTTTCATCGAAAGCGGGACATAGTAATCACGTTCGGGTTATCCCCGAAAAGCGGGACTGAGCCTGTGAGCCGCACGGGACATTTAATTTTCATTTAAAAATCGGGACGTCTGGCAACACTGGTACATAGGTTCATTTGGGCCGACGAAATGCAATGCGGAAGATGCGACGAGGCCTACCGCTGCATCGAACTCTTGTTAGGCACCGGGGCCGTCCATTAATCACGTGAGGCTCGAAAGGGAAGGAAAGGGGTTTTGGCAAAAATCACGAAATATTAAAAGGGGGGACGGCGGTGTAGTGTATCTTTTTTTTCGTCAAACGCGCTATGTCTAAACCGAAAAGCGGCGTGTATGTGACCTTGACCCGCCGCGATGATGGATTGAATGATGACGCCGAGTGGCTTGATGGAACCGACGTTGATCTTCAACAAAGCACAGAGCCAACAACTGACTTGCAAGATGCTTATCCAGTTGTTAGTTTTTGAAGAAAGTCTTGCGAATCCGTGGTCCGAGGACAATGTACATTAAATATGTATGTTCATGTACAAGTGCAATATATGTACGTTGTTCGCATGTTTATACTATTCCTTCAATATTAATTTTATGCCAATCAAAAACAACGAGCGAGTGTTCTGAGGAGCTCCATAACCTTATCCCTGCTTCTCTATTCCGCAACCGAACTACACGCACAGGCCAAAATATGCATCCACATACCTTACCCACTATCCCTACGCGTACTCATAAATTTGGAGACTCTTACATCTGTCGCACGTTGAAGATGTGAAATGCTCTCCCAGCCAGTGTGTTTCCCCACTCTTATAACCTGGAGTCCTTCAAGCGAAGTGTGAAAAACCATCTTGTTAGGCCGGCATAGTGGTAGAGACTGATGTCGGTCGTAGTGACCGGCGTCAGTTGCTCCCATTCTTGGACCTCGCGTACTGCTTACCATCAGGTGGGCGCGATGTCACATGTCGTTTCCAGTATTAATAAAAAAAAAAAAAAAAACCTCCCTGGACATTTTTATCATGGTCCTTAATTTTCTTGATTATGCTTAAAGATAATTTCTAAAATTTCAAGATACTTCGGGAGTACTAAAAATACACATGATTTATTTATAGTCTTAAACCTCACTACATATCACCAGGGGGGTAAAAAATGTGCTGAAAGTGTGAGATGGGATCTTGAGTTGATTGTTTTCAGTGGACTGAAGAGGAAGATTGTTGAAGAAGGAGTTGGAAACGAGTCTTATGGTGTAGGCAAGTAAAGTATCGGGATAGTCTACTTTACTATACGCCTATAATGACAAGTGGCAAGCTCGATGACGTCTAGCTATCACAAATAAATTATTGTCTATATGTGTCCCGACCCTAACCCGACAAAAGTAAATCCACAGACTTAACCGTTAGTCCACAGAGGTAGTAAAAAAATATATACCTAGTTATATTTATGTATATCGATTTTTGATCACAATGCCTTCGAAAATACTGGTTTTCGTTTAGTACAGTGGCTTCTCGCGACCAGACAACACGCGTATATCTGGAATTTACCTATTCTCATTAAAAACTTATTGTTATTTAAAAGTATCTTGCTAGGCAGTGTTGTTGCAGTATTACTTAAAATCGAGACTGAAGGATAATGGATGAAATAGGTACCTAAACTTTGTTTTTATGTGCTTTTTTTGATCGCAACTTTAGACCGGAAACGGGTACTTGCCTAAGATTTAAATCTCCTTTAAATAAAATAAAAATCTGTAGTTTTTTTTATTTTTCAATTCTAGCACGACGACGTGTGCGTGCAAGCCCACCTAATAATAAATGACGCGCAAGATCCGTGAATGTTAACAACTGGAATCAGACACTCATGACAGACATCAGTCCCTAACACTATGCCGGCTTGACTAGGCATGACGGCATTTCCAGCCCGTTCCTAAAACGTGTGGATACACATTACTGGGTTTATCGGCACGAACGGTGGATACTTCTCCGCCCCGGCAGACTGGGCAAATTACTACCATCAGTCTGCCTTATAAAACAAGACAACAACAAAACTGTATAATAAATGAATAGACTGCCTCCGTGGTCTAGCGGTTAAGATGACTCGGAAATACCGGGTTCGATTTCTGGTTGGGACACAAAATATTTATTAATGTAAATAAATACTTAATTTATGACGAGCTTGCCACTTGTCATGATTGGCCTATAGTAATGTTGGCTAAATGAATCCGCTTATTTATAAGCGTGGTTTCTGACCATCCCAAAAGGTCGTGATGATACTTACTTTTAAATGAATAGAAAAAAAAACTAATCAATAAGTCATATTGTGTGGTTTCAATAATTTGTATTCAACATTTTATACAACATTATTAAAAAGCAGTAGGCGTAACCGATAGCAATATGAACTATTATGCATGTTAAGTCGTTATCATAATATGGACAAATGCCAAGCAATAATAATCGCTAAGAGCGTTGTTGGTCGAGTTGTAACAACCCGGGAAGGGTCAATCCTAAATGTCAAAAAATGACAATAAACATTCTAATCTCTTTAAATAATATAATACTTGTAACAAATTTGTACCTAGAGATTATACCCGACTAATCTACCCATGGGAAAGTTAATATTACAGCAGAAACTGCCACATAATGTGCATTAGAGTATATAATAAAATTCCTTATTAAAAGAGTTACCTATAAAATGTTTTACTATTGAGTTAAAGAAAATTCTTATTGACAACTGTTTTTACTCAATAAAAAAATGTTTAACATGCAAATTTTGACATTAACATTGTATTCCAATAAATTGACAAGAACAATATTAAATATAAACTATATACAAATAAATATTGTAAATAAATATCTATTGACATAAGCATATTGTATGCCCATAATATGGGCAGATTGCATCAACATGTACTGTAATTAGATTAAGCAATCTATACAATAAATAATTATGAATTAAAAAAAAAAAAAAAAAAGATCACGGATCGAACTCCGACACGTCCAATGTTTTTTTTTGTCATAGAATTACAACGCCACCGTTCCACTAATGGAATCGTGAAGTCGTCAAAATAAAATCGTTATCAGACATGTCTGGCCAACGTGGCGAGAGAAGGCAAAATTCTCCAGAAATGTATGTGTAATGGAAGGCCCAAGTCATCTTAAATTAAAGTGACATTCATCTGGACTAGGTTTCTCTCTGTTCGTTAATTTAATTATAGCTAATTCAATTGTGCATGATCAGTCTCGCTTGGCGGCCTATTCAGGTGCTCGTAAAAATTCCAACCCGATCAAATTAAATAAATTTATTATTATTTATTAAATTTTGGTACATTCATTTAGGATATTACAGGTGGTTGTGAGCTACAAAAGTCGACCCTCTCTTAGGTATATAAATATTAATAAAAAAATTGTGAATTAAATATTAATAAAACTAAATAATAATATAAATAATAATTTATTTATAACTCATTGAGCTAACAGAACAGATTTTACATATTATTCACTTT
Source organism: Tinea semifulvella (assembly GCA_910589645.1). Classification (NCBI taxonomy): domain Eukaryota; kingdom Metazoa; phylum Arthropoda; class Insecta; order Lepidoptera; family Tineidae; genus Tinea; species Tinea semifulvella. Next base: position 8,800,649 of record OU342604.1, read on the forward strand.
ATTTGCTTTTTAAAAATATTTATCATGAGTGTTTAATCTTATTTTATGTACTAATCTTATTTGTGTTTGAATTGAGCGATTGTTTTTACCATTGTAATTTGTTTTTCTTTTAATCTATTATATTGTTTCTTTTAACTCTTATTTTTGCACCGTCTCATATTTCTATTTGATATCTCCTTTGTACCCAAGGTCGACTATCAGAGAATGCCTAACTTCGCCTTTTGTACATTGTGCAATAAAGTTTTTAAATAAATAAAAAAATAATAATCATTGTTATTTAACCCTTTGACGACAGCGGGGACACGGTTGTTTCAAGTCAAACAAAAACAAATTATTTACTAATTATTACCACTTTGAATGTGAATTAATTATTTTATAGTCTCGGAACAAACCTATTGTTATTTTTAAACTGGCAATACTACATCCATGGCGCCATTTTATATGTATAGTCATTGGAAGTTCATAATTCATTTGCGCTGTAATATGTTTTTTTCTTATAAAAGTTTTTAACAAAAGGCTTATTTTTTACAAAACACACATAATAAACAGTATATCTAAAGATATATATTTTTTAAAAATATAATTGAGGTTTTATTCGAAGTAATATACAAACAAAATAAAAAATAATTAAATTATGAAATAAAATTAATACTAAATTAGAAAACTAATTATAAATAAAAATACTCACCCATGATTTGTTCCTGTGGCTGTGTGCCAAGAACACTTACAGCGTTCCCTCGCTGCACAGCAATGCTGATTTGCTGCGCGAGAAAACTGCCAGCCCTCTTGTCACATACAGCATTAACCAGGCGCTTAGACAACTCTTTAACGAACTTCTTTGCACTTGGCCCCCACGGACCCATTGTCTCAAGACCAAAAGGCACAAACACGTAGTCGTTGCTAATCGACTAGTATTTGCGACTTTTGGTTTCTAAAGATCTTAAACAAAAAAGTCACTTCTAACGACTATAGGGACACATATGTCCCCAACCCCCATTTCAACCCTATTGGATTTTTCGTGTTTTAGTTATAAAATTTGTTTATGTGATACCCCATGACTAAAATGCATAAATAAGTTTCCATAATCTTATGGTACTGAACTTAAAGTAATTCTTCAGTACTATCGCATGTTTGCGATAAAATGAACTTTGTTAACTGTTTCTTGCCAATCCAATTTATTTTCGATGTAAAACGAGTAGGTAATAAGAATAGCTCCTCCGACCATGACCTTTATAAATGGCAGTGTTATTCTAGATTGCTCTCATAAAGATGGCGAGACTGTGTGTCTATCTAAAAAAATTAAATACCTACTGAAAACAAGCTATCATCACTAACGTTAACATCTACAAATCTACTATTTGGCTTTTTATGATCTTTTTGATTTTCTTATTCTTTATTTTTGTTTCCTACTACTTGATTATAGAATATTTTAACTTAATGCATCATCATTATCATTACCTCCACTGTTGGAGATGGGCCTTCCAGAACATATATCTGGAGAATTTGGCCTACACTCGCCATGCTGGCCAGACGGCTTGGCGAGGATATGATGTCAATTTATTATGACAATTTATTAACGATTCCACAAGTTGGTATTAATGAAACCGGGACCGGCTTAGCGTGCTCTTCGAGGCACGGGACCCGTGGTGTTGTAAATCTATGACAAATGTACGTTAGAAAAGTGTTTTTTTCATGCCGGGTGGGTTTGAACCGACCTTTGTAGGATTTAAAGAACGCGTTTTTACAACCGAGCACCACTGTGCCAAATAATTTCTGCTAACGTATTAGCAGAGGGAAAATGTTGCCAGTCTTCTTGGGACTATCACTGAAGGGTCGTCTCTAGAGGACATTTTTTACTTATAGTTAATATTTGATTGAAGTAAATTTATTACATACTTAAAAGTACGTAGTAACGACGTGCAAAGAAATTAATTTACTTAAAAAAAATAGTTAGTTACTTTTTGCTCTAACCCGGCGATATTATTTTTTAAGAGAGAAAGAAAGATGTTGATGATAAGGAGAGAATGACAAAATTATCACAATTTACTAAATTCTCTAATTTAGTATAATATTTATTTATTACATATATGTTTGGTTCTTGCATTGTTATATATTTATATATTAGAAACGAGGCCACATGCGTGAACTTCCTTAGTGGGAACTAAGGAAGGATTCAGTTACCGGTCCTAAGTTCGCTTTAGTTGTTAGAAATAGGTTAACTTTTAAGATTTTTTGGAATTCCTATTTTAAACTAGTGATGCACCCACAATCCCTGCTGTATATCCCAAAGGCTTGCTGTTGAAATAAAATGCCACTAGACATTAAGCTCGCCTATTAGGGTTTAGAACTGGAAAATTCCGATCTCGAAAGTACCGAGAATTCCCGGTTCTCAGTTCAGTTAAATGGAACCGGGAAATTTAATATGATTCCTGGCTTTTTCGATACTTTAATTACGCGATTCATTCTACTTATTTACTTACTATTACTTTTTTAGTCGTATTTCTTGAATATTCAAAAGGAGATTTGTATTATGTTTATTTATTGTTTTTAAAAAAAGTATAATATTGATTGTTTTCTTTTAAAAAATGTTTAAGATATTAATAGGTAGATGTTTGAGTCTAAGGAAGATGACTGCCTAATTTGTACCATTATATTTACTTAATACCTAACAAGAAGATAGATTGTTTTTTATTGATTTATAATTACTACTAACTAGGTATGAGTACTGAAAATAGAAGAAAAATGTTTATGAGAAGACTGACTGCTTAAGTTCTGTTTGATTCTAATGTTAAAAACTACTTAAATTTCTATTAGCTTTTAAGACAAAAAATACCAAGAACCGAAAATACCCAAAGAATTTTTGAGTTTGAATTAAAAACAAAAATATTTGTCTGACTGTACTTTCCTGAGGCTCACAGCTGTTCTCTCGATTCCTTCGACACCTAATACGTCACAAGTTCTAGATTCTAGAACAAGTCTAATAATAGAACATTGTATGTGTAGAAATAATCGTTATGTAAGTTTGCAATATATTGTTTGAAGTCAGTACCTATATTTTTAACTAGATATTTGATATCCTTGAAAATACCCTCACTTACGCTCATGCAGCGTCCACTCTTACATGTTCCTCGCTGCAACACCAATGATGGTGACACAGACGTAACGCGTTTTTTAATAGAGCAAGAGAGTTTTTTAACGACCTGAGCATTGATGTTGATATGTTTAATGACAGGATAGTACCATATGACTTTTCACACTTCCTTAAAAAACAAAATGAACCCTAATCTCGACATCTTGACATATTAGTATTTATTATATTTATTTATATAAGTATTATATAGATTGTATTTAGGTATATAAGTATTTGTGTGGGTCGAATTTATGTAATATGAATTAAATAAAGTATTTATATTTTTATGTACTTAATTGTTTAAACTTTTTAAACTTTCGCGCACACTCATAATAGATTTTTATAATTTTAACGGGTCTTTACGCGATTTACCTTAGAGACATATTTCTCCCGACGTTTCAGCCAAGTTGCTGATGTCGACCCGTGACCACGGCCAATGCAACTTGGCTGAAACGTCGGGAGAAATATGTCTCTAAGGTAAATCGCGTAAAGACCCGTTAAAATTATAAAAATCTATTAATTATTTAATTCTAATATATTTACATTTACTTAAAAATCTCATACACCCATCATATAAATCTATCACTCTCCCAAAGGTTAGCTGGTAGAGAATACCTTCATGGTATTATGCTCGCCTATGTACATTTATTTTGTATATTTTGTGTGCAATAAAGAATTTTATTATTATTATTATGACAAAACTCTCCGTTCTTCCTCTAATTCCACTCTGTCCATTCCCACTCACCATGAATGGAATCAGACACTCATGACTGACATCAGGGACCTAATTCTGGCACTTTTGACTTGCGTGGCGGCTGGAAATATTCGAATGAAAAGCGACAAATCTCCATAGAAAATTGTCACGAACGTGGTTACTTCCCTGCCCTGGGAGACTGGGAAAATTACCACCATCAGTCCGCCTACCACCTATAAAAACTATCTAGCTAGACTTATACATATGTATGTTATTCTATTGATAGTTTATGTCATCTGTACATAGAACTGTCGAGCTCTACGGGAATATCACAAAACCATCTTTGGGTTCCGTTGAGCCGTCGTACTTGACAGATGCCAGAGATGCCTGGTCAGTAACATGCCCCAATAATTTGGTTCCAAATTTAACAAAATTTCAACGACTATGGGACGAGCCGCTCTGCAAACTGGCCAGTAACACGAGAGAGCGGGCTCGCCTCATGGCCGTTTCCACTAGGGAGTTGGGACTCTGGTTGCAGGCTTTTCCTTCAGCATCGGTTGGTACACTCCTTGATCGAAATACACTGACCATGGCGGTGTGCCTTCGTCTTACAAACAACTTTCATGTTAAATTTAAAATGCCCACTAGCACTACATGTGTGCGCAAGGTTAGCAATGTTCTTGAATGGGCATGACGGTAATTCGAGCCTGATGTGTGGATACACTTTACTAGGTTTATCGGCTCGAACGGTGGATAGGTACTTCCCCGCTCCAGCAGACTGGGTTAATTACCACCATCAGGCCGCCTACCATCTTTTTGTTTTGTTCTCGTTGAATCATTTGTAATGATTACAAATGCCAATGTTTACTTTCAAGGAGAACTAATATTGTTAGCTTGACATGGTGATATTTATATAAAAATAACACGCTTGCAACAAGATAAACATTTGGCCGACCACTATAATTTAGGACCAAAAAAAGAGTCACTATTTTTGTATATATGTCTTTGTTGTCTAGCAATATTTTAGCCGTTCAGTGGGCGAATAGCCGTCGAGAAAGCTCCGCGTTTGGAATGAGCTTCGAATCGCGAAATGTTCCTTTTTCAAAAGTTTAGTTTAAATGAATTCGAATTGTATCATGATTTTATTAATGGCTTTGTAAGGTGTTCTTTTTTCAAAAGCTTATTGTTTTTGTTGTGCTATTTGCTTAGTTTGTCTATTTTTTACGTATTTATTTAAGGTCGCTATTAACAACATGGTCATAGGCGAAGTAGTTTGTCTATTGTTTTAATTTATTAGGAGGTTTAAAACATTCCATTTTCAAAAGTTTGAATTGTTGCTGTAATTTGTTTTCTTTGTTGTGTTGTTTGCTGCGATTTGTTTAGAGTCTTTTGTGTTTATTGGGAGGTTTAAGACGTTCTATTTTTAAATGTTGTTTTTTTTAATTAGTTCTAAGTTTTTTATTCAAAATTTTATATATTTTTTAATTTACTAATTGTTGTTGGGACAACTTTTGGCGTAGGCACTAGCATAGTCAAAATATGTAGATAGATAAATAAATTCTTAACTTAGGCTCGCCGACATCTACACTAATATTATAAAGATTTGTATTTTCGTGTGTTTGTAATCAATAAACTCAAAAAATACTGTGCTGATTTCAAAAATTCTTTCACTATTAGAAAGCTACATTCACCCTAAGTAACAAAGGCTATATTTATTTCTAGAAATATTAGGGATCCTTACTAAAACTTTAGTAACGTTACCCAAGGTGTAAAAAAAAATGCCATAAAACGTCTTTCGTCGCATGTGCTGCAGAAACTATTGATGATAGAACAAAAGTATGTTCTACAATATTAAAGAACATATCAATATCTACAAAAACCCTTGCGATACCATATGTCCAACTATTATCGTTATGTCGCAATAACCACCTTTTAGATTTTAAAAGTAGATAGAAATACCGACTAAAATTAGACCATGTTACTCATACTTCTGTTTAAATCCTTATCCAAATAAATCATAAGTAATTTTCGAGACTGTTTCAATTCATCAGCGTCCTAGACCTCCACTGTCCAAAATGGGCCTTCCAGAACATATATCTGGAGAATTTGGCCTACACTCGCCACGCTAAGACGGGTGGGCGAGGATCTGATGTCAATTTCTTAATTTATTTTTTATTTTATTTATTTAAAAACTTTATTGTAAATCTATACAAAAGGCGAACGTAATGCCGCAAGACATTCTCTTCCCGTTAACCTTTGGGACATTTGGACATTTAAATATGAGTACGGTGTAAATAGAGAAATAAAATATTAAAATGAAACATAAATAATATTAAAAATTAACATACTTAGACAACTATAATATATATATACATATATATAATATATACACATACATACTAATACTACATAAATATAATACAATAAAATTATATAATAATACATAAATACCTTAATGTTAACAACAACTACCTACAATGGATTAAAGTAAAAGTTAAGCTAGTAACTTATAAAAATGACTGTACACTCTTTTCTTGAATATTGGTCTGCTTAATGACAATTTAATAACGATTCCAGAAGTTGGTTGAACTTTTTTGTTGGTAGAAGATTAGTAAAACCAGGACCGACGGCTTAACGTGCTCTCCGAGGCACGGGTACGGTGGTGTTGTAAATCTATGACAAATGTACGTAAGAAAAGACCTAAGAAAGAGATAGACTTAAATGAATGGTATCTGTAGGCGGACGGGGTGGTCGCGCGGGAGGAGAGTGGTTCGCGCCCGCGCATCTTTTTTATGTACTATAAATATTTATTATTAAGCTTCGAGAGTAAATGTCTCCGCCAACAAACTGTGGTTACAGTTTGGCGGGCTATTTAATAAGTTATATGTATTGGAAAGTAAATAAATGATTATTTTTTTTTTTTTTAAAGTGCATTTCTCATTGGTACATGCCGGAGGGGTTTGAACCGTTCTTGTAGGATTTATGGAAAGCGCCGAATAAGACGCTCACCATTATTCTGCTCTCCTCCATACCCAACCAAATACTGTATAATACAGTGCGTATGATGTCTAACGAAAATGTAGCTCATATTTAATATTAAATGACAGATGAGAAGTATCCAACCGTGATGCTGAAATGGCGGATTCATTATAACTTTATTGAATTGAATTTCTCGAGAATTAGATTACCCCACCCCCTTTATTGAGTGAGAAACATTGACTTAATGTCAATCCCGGGCATTGATTTCCCGTGTAATATAGGGGAGAGTGGGGTAATTAAAAACGGCGGGTAATTGAGAACATTGAGGTATTTGACACTTCCTCCTGCATACTTTTATTACACGCGTCAATCATCACTCAGTACACATGCAAACGCATGACTGAGTGGCAGCTCGCGTTCTTTCACTATATCTATAATTTTCGTCGTATGTAGTAATCGATATTGTATTAAGGTGTTGGTATTAATTGACATCATATTTTGTTACCATCTTAGATGTACTATTTGCTAATAGACATACAACCAGTTTCTCGAACGTATTTTTGGTACTTAATTATTACTTAAGTAAAAATTTACAGGTTTATTTTTACTTAAGTAATAATTAAGTACCATAAATGCGTTCGAGAAACTGTCTGTTTAGTAATAATTAAGTACTATAAATGCGTTCGAGAAACTGGCTGTTTATGTAGTTTGAAGCTTACTAAAAATAATATTGCTAGTCACGGCAATTTTTAATTAAATTGCTTATTTCTTGTAATTGGGAACGGCAACAAGATGGTGAATTATTTATTATTTGTTGATTGATCATATAAAAAAGTTTTTACATTAAAAAATATTTTAATAAGTATTAAAGATCTTTGACGTGTAGCAGTTAAAGGCCTAAGGAGCTCTATTAAGGCTAAGCTGCCACTAATTATACTAAAACAACACTTTTATACAAGTTAAGTTTAACACATTTAAGTAACCAGAAAAAGGTCGCCGCTCTGTATAATCAAGCCCAGTTACCCCATATTCAGTTTAATTTTGCCCTGTTCTCAGTTACCCCACTTGCATTTGGGTAAAGGATTTATTATTATTATTTTTTTTATATAATTAATTTTGAAGAGTGATGAAATTATAATGTAAGTAGATTACCAACGTCACTCTTGCAATGATAGTTGATGGATTTGAAACTCTAGTTTATTATTTAAGAGCATTTACGGTTAGGTGTTTCCAATTACCCCACTTTCCCCTAATAAAGTAGACAACTATAGTAGGCATCGACGAAAAATGTACAGTAGTGTCATGTCAGTTATTAGTCTACAGTTTGAAAGTGTCGTGTCTGTCTGTAATGTGTTGTAGGTTTGTCGTAGGACAGATATCCGGTTCCGTATCTGCGATTAAGTTCTCTCGAAAATTTCTTGTAAGAATCTCACTTCAAACAGATGTTCAGATTCTTTTACTGTTTCCGCTGCTTGTGAGTGGAACAAGCTTCTACTTCTCGCTTTTAATAAATGTGTTAAAAATGTACTTATTTCTCATATTTTAAATAAAACAAATAATTTGTCATGGTAACTACGAGTACCTATGCATTATAATATTCATTTACCTTACTTAATATTTTTTCGTAAATTAATATAATACCTATCTATTAGTTGAGTTTATATATAAATAAACGCTACGTTTATTTATTCATACATAATATGTATTTATGTTTATTACATATATTATTTTTATTATATAGGTATCGTTTAATGATAAATATCATCTAATAGTATTTAATTATTTTTAAGTAATTGTATTTATTTATTTATTTAAAACTTTATTGCACTATGTACAAGGGGCGGGCTTAATGCCGCTAGACATTCTTTGACAGCCAACCTTTGGGACAATGATAACTATAACTTAGATCGATGAGTAGGTGCGAAGACGTATATAAGATTAAATAATAATTAAGTATTAAATAATAACTATATCTAATAATAATATATATACTACATACTAATAGTACTTACATACATACATATTTATTACATACATATACATTTATCTTATGCACCTGCAATCCTATGCCACATTTCAAAAGGTTAGCTGTTATAAAATGCCGGAAGGCATTAGGCACGCCCTTGTACATTACTTTTTAAATTATTTTGTGCAGTAAATAAATATTGTACTGTGATTCATTTTTTCCCTTCGCAAATATGATCACATCTCTGAGTATCGAACGAAGTTAAAGTGGCTACCAATTCGCTGTCGCAGGAATCTCAGAATCCTCTGCTTACTTTTTTCTATTCTTAACGAGCCTGCGACACCGAAATACCTCAAGGACAAATTTGCCTATCTTTTCTCATTTCACGATAAGTCTCTTCGCTCCTCACACAACTCTGTTCTGTCTATTCCATCGCACCACTCTGGGTTCATGAACGATTCTTTTGCTGTTGTTGCCGCTAACCTGTGGAACAAGCTGCCGGTAAATATACGACAAGCATCCAACCGAAGCATTTTCAAAAAAATGGTATATTCATATTATTTAAATAGCTCATAACAACTCATTTAGTTTATTTATTATATTATTATATGTAGTGTATGTATTAATGTTATGTAATGTATGTACCTAATGTATTAATAAAACGTTATGTGTATGTATTATTAGTATTTAGTTTATTATAGTATTTATTATTGTAGTTTAGATAATATTGCATATTTATTACGTAATCATATTTCTCTAATTGCACCTACCTTACGTCTTTAATGTTCTACAATGTCCCTAAGGTTGGCTGTCAGAGAATGTCTAGCGACATTAAGTCCGCCCCTTGTATATATTGTGCAATAAAGTTTTAATAAATAAATAAATAATAAACAATGGAGAATATGTCACAGTTTCCTAAATGCATCTGTCAGTTCTTTCGTGAAGTTGGCTCCACCTACGTAATTGAATAGTCTGAATAGAGTTGGACGTTTTCTTTTCAATGTATCTGCTGTAGTTGCTGGAAGACTTTAGGTCAATGTTGTGCAATGACCTCGTTCCCATTTGAGATCCTAGTACTGGATAATAATTTACTGTTTCACTTCACTCGGAAGGGTAAAATATTCAGGACGTTTTACCTCCATATTCTTCAATCGAAAGGCGATATATGGCGCATGGTCACGTCATTTAAGGCGAAAGGCCACACAAAGCCGAATATCTTGTCCAACTCTTTTGCAGTTGTTGCCGCAAACTTGTGGAACAACCTGCCTGTAGATGTCAGGAGCGCCAAACAGATCGTTATTTAAAAGAATGGTTTTTACACGTTTCCTAAATAGCTCCATTACATAGATATATAAGTATATGATATTGTATTATATAAATATATATGTATTATTATTTATATGTACCTCTGTATTCTATTTATATACGAGTATAATGATAGTATGTAGTCTATTTAGTGTATACCTACTGATTAATATATAGTTTTGTATATAGTATATTAAATTTAGTATTTAAGTTTGATTAATATTGTTTTTTTTTTACAAATCTTAATGCTCCTATATATTTTGCACCTGCCTCACATAACAAATGCTCTAAATTGTCCCTAAGGTTGACTAGTAAGAATGCCTAGCGGCATTAAGTCCGCCTGTGTACCTAGTGCATAAAGTTTTCAAATAAATAAATAAAAAATAAATATCATGGCAATTATTGCAAAGGGTGACATATAAGCATGATCATGTCACTCAAAAACGTCATTAAAGGCAAAAGGCAATACAAATCCCTCTGTCACATCATTTAAGACGAAAGGCGACATATGGCACATGATCACGTCACTCAAAAACGTAATTTGCAGCGAAAGACGATACAAAGCCCGATGTTACGTCATTTAAGACGAAAGGCGACATATAGTGCATGGTCACGTCACTAAAAAAAGTCATTTAAAGCGATACAAGACGAAAGATATAGATATAGAGTCATTAACGTTAAAAAGATAACATAATTAATATATATATGTTGCCTGGGGTTGCTAGTAACACCTAAAGACGTCTTATAGCCTATATCCGTCTCATAATATCCTCCGAAACTTAATCAATATAGGTGTGAAGGCGAGACAAACATGCATACACACAAAGCTACTTTGATGTTTATAACATTAGTATGGTTGATAATGACGACGACGAGCTTGCCACTTGTCATGATGGGCCTATAGTAAAAAGCGTGGTTCCTAAAAACCCCGTAAGGGATACGGTCGTGATGATACTTAATGGATGATAAGCACTCAAATTTCCTTTCCACGTTTTTTGTATGTAACGCATGTAACAGTCTCTTCCTCTTTGATAAGTGTTATCGTGTAACCTTGATATAGTCTGGACTCAAACAATACATAAAATAAGTCAAAGGTACTTGACGCGATAACTAATAACAAAAATAAATAAATGTGAAAATATTTTTTCGAAGGAAATAAGGTACAATGATTTTAAAAAAAAAAAAAAATATAAATTAAACTAAAAACTTACATCTTAAAACATAAATTACTATTAATAAAAATAAACCTAATTAATAAATAAAAATATAACTAAAATGAAGAAAACACAAAATAAAAATTATTATAAATAAAAATTTGCTCCAAATCGCTGCCAATGGGCAAGGTGCCAAGGATACTGGCAGCATTGCCACGTTGAATGGCAATACTGATCCTTTTTTAGTTATTAATTAATAAATATTATACTTTTCAGTATTTTTGTGTTATATGTATGAGTATATATAAATGTATACATGTAGGTTTATGTATGTATGTAAGTATCTATATTATAAATATCCTATATTACATGCTGGGCATGTTGAAAGGATGAGCGAAGAAAGATTGACGAACCAGGTATATAATGCGAAAGTTGTGGGTAAAAGAGGCCCTGGCAGACCAAGACACACGTATCACGATCAAATAAATAAAACACTAGCTGAAGGAGAATTAAAAAGCCTTCGTAACAAAAGGGCATGTATGAAGAGGTTGATGAATGTCGATGAAGCGAAAGAGGTATGTCGTGATCGTGTCAGGTGGCGCTCAATTGTCTCTGCGTACCACGTAAGGGATCTGGCGTGAAGATATGTATGTATGTACATGCTAGGGTTTTTACATTGCGGTAACATATTTATTGTTTTACTCCATTTGTCCGCTTGATTTTGCTCTAAGTGTACAATAAATTAATGTTATTTTTAATTTAAGATATTAATTTAAAAGTAAAAAAAAAGTAAAGTATCATCACAACCATTTCCCTTGCGGGGTGGCCAGAAACCACGCTTATATATAAGCGGATTTACATTTAGCCAACTTTACTATAGGCCAATCATGACATGGCAAGTTCGTCGATGTCTCCAGCGTACGAAACTCGAGAAATATCACAAATAAATTAAATATGAATTAAATGTATTTATATACATTAATAAATATTTTTGTGTCTCGACCAGAAATTAAACCCGGTATCTCCGAGTCTAAATCCACGCACTTAACCGCTAGACCACAGAGGCTTATTTAAGATATTTATTTGTTAAAGTTTTACTTACTAAATCTAAGTGGGTGATCCATAAGGTATTAGGTTGTATTTTATAACTATTACTATCACAGTAATAATATGTTTTTTGGCCTAATATTGTTTCTACTCCTTAAATAAATGTTTCCCAAAATGTATACATAGGTAACAAAAACTTTATACATAATATATAATACTAATATAATACTCTTTGTCAGAGTAAAAAACAAAACTAGTTTTTAGTTTTTTTTATAATTTAAACGGATCTTCACGCGATTTACCTCATATATTTCTCCCGACGTTTCAGCCAAGTAGCATTGGCTGTGTAGTAAGCGGGTAGGTTTACATCTACCGCCCAGTATGTACGAGACTACACCGCAAAGCTTCAGTCGACCCGTGACCACGGCCAATGCAACTTGGCTGAAACGTCGGGAGAAATATGTCTCTAAGGTAAATCGCGTAAAGACCCGTTAAAATTATAAAAACTGTTATAAATGTACGCGAAAGTTTTAAAAGTTTAATAAAAAAAATAAGTGCCACATCGGAACAGTAGGTAGTTTTGGAAATATTTTAAGTCATCCACTGTAAGGGTTCGATATTCTTAATATATAAACCCTATAAAAGGTCAGAAACGAAACAGTTACCAATTAAATATTTTATAGCAAAATTTGAAAAAAAAAAAACCTTTTTTTGATGGTAAGTGGCGCGCATGGTCCATGAATGTTAGCAACTGGAATCAAACATTTATGTCCGACATCAGTCCCTAACACTATGCCGGCTTGACTAGATGCCTTTTCACATTTCGCTTGAAGGACTCCAGGTTATAGGAAAGTGGAAACACAGAGGCTGGAAGAGCATTCCACATCTTTATTGTGCGACAGACGTATGAGTCACCAAATTTATAGGTACGCGAAGGGATGGGACTACGGTATGTGGGTGCATATTCTGACCTGTGCGTGTGGTTCGGTTGCGGAATGGAGAGGAAGGAATTAGGTTATAGAGCTCTTCCTTCAGAGCACTCACCATAGTATAGCTGATGGGATAGGAGATGTCTCGGCGAAGCTGCAAGAGTGTGCAATGTCTGAGCAAGAGTCTCGCAAGACCAAGACTAGGGTAAGTCTTGGTCTTGATCTTACTAACATATCGGTGGTCTTGCTCTTGGTCTTGCAAAAAAGAAAAATCAAGACCAAGATTGGGAAACTAGTGGAGAGCCCGTGGAACATCTCGGACACCACGGGCTTTCTTGCGCTAGAAGGCTGGCCGCATTCCTCGTCACGCTTTGAACAACATCATTCGAAGGGCTTTTGTCACTGCTGGAGTACCGGCAATCCTAGAACCCTCTGGGATTACCATGCCAAGAGACCCGACGGCATGACCGTTGGGCCGTGGAAACTTGGCAGGTCCCTGGTGTGGGATGCGACATGTGTGACACATTAGCCCCATCACACATCCGCAGGCGACCTCGTCAAGCGCGGGAAGTGCGGCGGTTTCTGCTGAGAACCTTCTTCTTCCTCTTACGGTGCCATCTCCTATCGGAGGTCGGCTATCATTAAGGCGATTTTGATTTTGTTGGCCGCTGTCCGGAACAAGGATCGGGTGCTCATCCCGAACCACTTCCTGAGGTTCTTGAGCCAGAAAGTGCGTCTTCTCCCCGGTCTTCTGGAGCCTTGTATCTTGCCTTGCATGACGAGCTGCAGCAAGCTATACTTTTTATTGCGCATGATGTGTCCCAATTACTCCAACTTCCTTCGCTTTACCATTTTCAATAGTTCAACGCCTTTGTTCATTCTCTGCAAGACAGTTTCGTTTCCTTCCATGATATCTTCAACATTCTCCTGCATATCCAAATTTCAAAAGCTTCTAACTTTTTCGACATTGTGTTTGTCAGGGTCCATGATTCGACACCATACAGGAGAATGGAAAATATGTAGCATCGGACGAGTCGGCATCTTGTAGGAAGTTTAAGATTGCGATTGCAGAGAAGGTGGCTCATTTTGACAAAGGCGTTTCTAGCTTGTTCTATGCGGCATTTTATTTCGGTACTGTGATCTGCTTCTTCATTCACAATGGAGCCTAGATATTTGTACGATTTAACTCTATCGAGCGGTTGGTCTTTAATGTAAAGCGCAGCAGTATTGTCGACATTTGTCCGTCCGACGACCATGAACTTAGTTTTCTTTATGTTCATGTTTAAACCATAGTTGGCGCTTACATTATCCACTCTATTTAGCAGAATATGTAAATCGTTTAAGGTATCTGCCAGAAGAATTGTGTCATCTGCATATCGGATGTTATTAAGAGGTCTCCCATTGACAACAATTCCTATGCTAGTGTCTTCAAGAGCTTCAGAGAATATCTCTTTAGCATAAATATTAAACAGCAGTGGAGATAGTATGCAGCCCTGTCTTACTCCACGACTTATAACGACATCGCTGAGAACCTTAAGATGTGCAAATACGCCAACCACACAGGTTACGTATTTGCGCCGTTTAGGGTCGAGACGATGGGCCCATAGCGTCACTCATCTAAGCGTCCAAACGACTAACAGAAAAGCCTAGATACAGGAAAGATGGTGGCAATTATTTCGGCCAATGTATTAGCTTATCTATACAGAGGAGAAATGTTGCCAGTCTTTTTGGTACTATCACTAGAGGACATTTTTTACCTATAGTTATTTTTTTTATTAGGTTTAGTATATAAAATATAAAATAAATATAATTTATTTTAATTTTTACTTCTAAGTAGTTTTAATTATTTATACTTTTTAGTCTGTTATAAAAATACGTAACAATACTTAGTAGTAGTATAACAATAGTGTATTAGTATTTAGTTTATTATATGTATATTTGTATGTGTGTATGTATGTATAATAATAATAATAATAATAATAAAGTTTATTGAAACAATTACATTTTTTTTCTTCCTTATAAATATGGACTTAACTAAGGGAACAGTTTTACAAAACAAATAGTTAAAACCCTGACTCCAAGACTAGTTGGGCTGTGTCCTAGAAGTCAGTGCTCTTCCTAGGAACTACAAAAATAAATTCACAACATTGGTAAGTACAATATACAAAATTTAAAAAAGAGAAAAATAGAATCAGTTAATGGTGAAAAAATAAAAACGGTAGCAAAATTACTTATAAATAAGTAAGGTTAGTAAAGCAAAATTATATATTAAAAAGTAAAATACATAAAACACCTAAGTACCCGTGTAGAATATGCCACTTAAATTATTTTTGGACAACAAAAAGATTTTCAGTTTCCTGGTAAGTTAACTGTTGTAACCAGTCATTCACTCGCATTGTATGTATATGTAGTTGTATGTATGTGGCTAGTTATTAAATAATACTTTTGATATTTATATTTAATATTTCAGCACCTATTTCCAGTAAATGGTTTAAAGTTTTCCCAATGGTTGGCTATGATGAAATGTCTTGCGGCATTAAAGCCCGCCTTTGTCTTTGTACAATAAAGTATTAAATAAAATAAATTAATCCTAACATTTTTATATACTCGTATATTGGGCTTTGTGGTAATGTCTCACAGAGCCGAGCTTCATGGCTGACTTCATGTCAAAGGGTATTTATGTCAAAGAATTTATATAACAGTCTGGAACGCTTTCCACCTGCTGTGCAACCTTTGCTGGCAGGAGGGAAGAGTACCGGAGGACTGGCAGCAATCAGTCATCGTTCCTTTATACAAAGGTAAAGGATCTAGATTGGACTGTGCCAACTACCGAGCAATTAGTTTGATCAGTTTGGCGAGCAAGATGTATGGCAAGATTCTCACGAAACGCCTGCAAGAGAAGACTGAAGGTCTTTTATGGGAGGCACAAGGAGGCTTTAGACCTGGAAGAGGATGCACTGACCAAATCTTTTCGCTCCGCAATATCACAGAGAAGTTTTTGGCCTTAAACCAGAGGGTTTTCTGTGCTTTTGTGGATTTGGAGAAGGCTTTTGATAGAGTTGTAAGAAAGAAGCTTTGGGACATTTTGCCGGAGTATGGAGTTGATGACAAACTGCTACAAGCTATACAGTCCCTGTACAAGGACTGTAAAGCTTGTGTGCGGGTGGAGGGAGGTATGTCTCCTTGCTTTGAATCCCAAATGGGCGTCAAACAGGGCTGTGTGCTTTCCGCCAGATTATTTACCCTATATCTCGACAAATGCCTAAAAAGAGTGAGAGAGAGTAACTGTGGGATAAAGATGAGTGATTTAGTGGTGAACTGCCTGCTTTATGCAGATGATGCTGTTCTCATGGCATCGTCCGAACAACAACTGCAATCACTAGTCACAGAAATGAAAGAGGGATGTGCAGAAAAAGGACTCCGTTTGAATGCGAGAAAAACCAAGGTACTAGTGTTTGAAAGAAGAAGGATGACAACCGTGACGATAAAGATTGATGATGAAACTCTAGAACAAGTAAATGAAATTATATATCTGGGCAGTGTTTTCACTGCGGATGGGAAGTATGATAGGGATGTTGAAAGAAGAGTGAACGCGGGAAATAGTGTCAACGGTGCCCTGGGGTCACTGATCGCCAGTCGGAATGTCAGTGACAAAGCTCGACTCGCCATACACAATGCCATGCTGGTACCAACACTTATGTATGGAAGCGAGACGTGGATATGTCAGAATACGCATGAGAGTAGAGTTAATGCAGTAGAAATGAGATCGTTGCGTCGGATATGCGGCGTCACTTTGACGGACCGCATACGTAATGACGAAATACGAAAAAGGGTAGGTATGAAAGAAAGCATAGGGACAAAAATAAGGAAAGGCATGCTACGATGGTTCGGGCATGTTGAAAGGATGAATGCAGAGAGATTGACGAACCAGATATATAATGCGAAAGTCGTGGGTAAAAGAGGCCCTGGCAGACCTAGACTCACATATTACGACCAAATTAATAAAACAATAGCTGAAGGTGCGTTGAAAAGCCATCGAAACAAAAGGGTATGTATGAAGAGGTTGATGAATGTCGAAGAAGCGAAAGAGGTATGTCGTGACCGTGACAAGTGGCGCTCAATTGTCTCTGCCTACCCCGCAAGGGATTTGGCGTGAAGATATGTATGTATGTATGTAATTTATATAATGTCAAAATTTAAATTTAAATAGCTATACAATGTCAATATATCATTTTAGTTTCTTATTTAAAAATAATTTGTAGAGTACAGGCAGAACTTGCACCACCAAATGTAAATAACTTTTGTAAATTTAGTTGTAGGCAATTATTAAAATATAGTAGGTATTTTATTATACAATTTTATTATGTTATGTTAGAAAATACTGGAATCCGTTATTTACTGTCAAATTTAGCGCGAGTTTTGCCGAGCATTGCCGAGCTTACGTCAAAATTAATAATGAAGAAAAGAACTAACCAAGTGGTAACTCATGAAGAGAGTGAAGTCTTTTGTGAGACGGTGTAAGAGAATGCGTCTTTTTCCTAAGAAGGATGACGACGGTAAGTTGGAAAGAGACGAATATTGTTTTCTTTTACCTATCGTTCCGATACGCGATAATAGTAACCTAAGCACGCTTAAAAGTGTTCCGATACGCGCTTAAACTGTTTTGCCAAGCTGTGTGACGTCACAAATAAAATCATTTCTCGCGCTTAGACTGCTCACGATATCGAGGTAGATCGCTCTGAGCGCTGTCAGTTTTTTGTCATTATGTCGCGCGCCATTTTCAAGTTTATTTAAATTAAGTTTTCTTTTAAATTATTTAATATTGTAATTCATTTATACTGTTAGTATATTACTTCTAAAACAAATCTATAATTAATATTTAAGTAGGAAGTGAAAAAAAATGTCTGTAACACGGCAAGTTATTTTAAAAGACCAAAATCAGTTAATAATATTAAACTTTACACATATTAAGATGAATAAACCGAGAGATGTATATTTGTTAGTATTCATACTCAAAGATGTGGAATCCGCAATTTATGTTCCATGCATTTAAAAAAAAAACTATCATTTTATGAATGAAAATGTGATTTAGACTGTTCCGAATTGATATCAGGCTCTGAGCATCCAAATCGCGATATTTGATTCGGAACGACCGTCAGTGTCATAATCGTTCTAAGCGCTCTGAGCGCAATTCGGAATGAGCGGTTAGATTACACTAACAATAGCTTCCTTATACTAGACCACGTTCTTAATCAACACTGCCCAGAGTGGTGTGTAGTGTTCATTATACATTGCATGTTATAGTTGAAATGGTTTAATACTTTGCATCCCTCTCACTCGAATAATACCTCCAATATTTTTAAACATGCGTGAGGTCAGATGTCGTGTTAAGTATTTATTTATAAATAAACAAACCACCAAAAAGCATTCTATTACCATTGCTTTTCTTAGGTCCGGATTCTTTAACTGGCGGAGCAACGAGTACCTATTAATCCGGAAAAAAACTGTCACATTTAGGTCCAGATTAATAGTCGTTGCTCCGCCAGTGCTTAGCATGACCCAGTGCTTAGAATTGTCAAAGTGACAGTTTTTACTCTAAAAAAATGACACTTTGACAGTTCTGAGCATTGGCTCGTTCTAAGTACTGGCGGAGCAACATTTATTAATCCGGACCTGACAGTTCTGAGCAATGTCTCGTGGTAAGCACTGGCGGAGTAACGACTATTAATCCAGACCTAAGTGTATTTTATTATATAAAAAGTCGATTTTATTCGGATAACAGATCGGTGAAGGTCCCTCTCCTACTAGACTATACCTGTATAGTAACAAGGTTGACGATTATGTAATAGTTTTTTTTTGTTACAGAGACCAGTAGACAAGTATCAACGGATCCGGCACCGTCTACATCTGGTACTCCTGCGCATTATCCCAAAAATGCTCTCGATTTACATACAGTAAGTTATTTGTCTTTTCTACAAGTATGTAGCTCAAATGCAGACATAAATTTACGTTCGCGAGCCTATTGAGAACTGCACGCGAGCCGATTGAGAACAGCACGTAATCCGAAGGCAAACGGCTCACAAAACAGACGAGAAACAATAATGCAACTATTACGAGTATATAATATATAAATAAATTAATAAATATTTCCAGACAGGTCACACAGCGCCATCTAATTTCCGTGGTCAGCTACAAGGCTTGTGTTACGGTGTTACTTTTTTTTTTGTAAATATATACATATTATACATATAAACACCCAGACCGAGACAAATTATACAATGTACATCGTGTCCCCGGTGGGAATGGAACCCACGACCTCCCGAGTTCACGCCGCAACGTTTGTTATCACTAGACTACGGAGTCGGTAAAAATATTAAATATAATAAATAAATAATGTATGTATTATTATTTATAATAATATAATGTATGTATGTATTATTTTTTTGAATTTAGTATTATTATATATATTTATGTTTTATATTAGTATTAGATTTAGATTTAGTAGAATTTTAATTATCTATTTCCTGTTTAAATATTTGCACCTACCTCCCACATACCATGTTCGTAATGTCCCTAAGGTTGACCGAGTAAGAATGTCGTACATTGTGCAAAAAGTTTTAAAATAAATAAATAAAATTAATCAAATATATTTATGTTTGCGAACCGTTCGGGTTCAGTTGACTGTCTTCTTGTTCCGAGCTATTCTCAATAGGGTCACGAGAAGTTCTCGATCGGTCCGCGAACTGTTCGTTTGGCATGCGAAGTGGTGGGATCAGTTTGTTTGGAAGTGCGATTTGATTCCATGGTGAAGTGGTGAACTAAAAAGAAAATGAATGTTGCTGGGAAATATTGTTATAAAATATAAATATTTAATTTCTAAATTCATCATGACACGTGGCAAGCCGATGTCTCTAGCTTACCAAACTCGTGAATTGGACAAATAATTTAAATCAATTATTGTGTCCCGACCAGGAATCGATCCCAGTACCTCAGCGTCTAAATTCACCAACTCAACCGCTAGACCACGGAGGCAGTAACAATTATAAGGTAGTATTATTTTATTTAAATAAAAATACTTACATTAATTTTATTAAACATTTTTAATTTATTTGTACTTTTATATTTATAAAAAAATATATACCTATTTGCCCAGAATGCGAGCAGTTCTCGATCGGTTCGCGAGCTGATCTCGACCGGTTCGTACAAAACGTATGAGAAAACTATTTTTCTTATATAATTTTTTTTCGTTAATTATTCTCAGAGAAAATTTAAGAAATTAAAGATCACAAAAATCGGTCAAACTGTAAACAGTTTAAAGTAGGTAGTTAAGTTCTCGATCGGTGTGCGAGCCGTTTGCGTTCTGTTCACGAGCTGTTCCCCACCGGTTTATACAAAAAATATTAGGAAATTATTTTTTTTCATATATTTTTTTCGGTAAGCATACAATCATAAAAATCGGTCCAGTGGTTCTAAAGTTATAAATGGTGTAAACAATTAGTTACTCGTTAGATCAGCATAGTGGTAGCGACTGATGTCGGTCGTTAATGGTGTTGTCAGTTTCTCCTATTCATGGACTCCAATTACAAAAATATTGCTATAAAATAAATTCAGCCCTTCAAAGTAGGTAGGATGTCTGTCAGTCTACGGAAATTGGGTTATTTTTGTACAAAGAAAAGAATAACGCGCCCATTTCCATAGATTACAATCTCAGAATGATGTAATTTACAGGTATAAATGTTTTTTTTACCAAAATGATGATGTACTTTGATCCCGCGGAAATAATATCTGCTTTTTAAATTGCCTTCATGGTCTAGCAGTTACGGAGATCGATTTTTGGGTTTGATCACAGTTAAAGCCTTTCAGACATTCTAGACCTGAGGTGGTGTAGACCAGGGGGGTGGAAAATCAGAACAAGCAATTGCAGTTCAACTGCCTCCGTGGTCTAGCGGTTAAGTCCGTGGATTTAGACTCGGAGGTACCGGGTTCGGTTCCTGGTCGGGACACAAAAATATTTATTAATGTAAATAAATACATTTAATTTATTTGTAATATTTCTATAGTTTGGTACGCTGGAGACATCGACAAGCTTGCCATTTGTCATGATAGTATAGTAAAGTTGGCTTGGCGCGGTTGTGGCTCGGTTGTAAGAACGCGTTCCTTAAATCCTACAAAGGTCTGTTCAAACCCAGCCGGCATGTAACAATGAGAAATACACTTTTCTTACATACATTTGTCATAGATTTAGAACACCACCGTTCCCGTGCCTCGGAGAGCACGTTAAGCCGTCGGTCCCGGTTCCACTAATACCAACTTGTGGGATCGTTAATAAATTGTCATAAAAAAATTACATCATATCCTTGCCAAGCCGTCCGTCCAGCAGTGGAGGTCTAGGACGCTGTGTTCTAGGGGCTGTAATGAAAAAAATGAAAAAGTTGGCTAAATGTGAATCCGCTTATTTATAAACGTGGTTTCTGACCACCACAAAAGGAACACGGTCGTGATGATACTTAACTTTTTTTTTATAAAAAAGTGACGCCGCCTAATATATTACTTTTGGCAATATTTTTAAAGTGGGTAATCAGAATGAGGGCATCGAGTTTTCCATAAAAGTAGTGCTTTAGGCACATAGCTGATGATCATCAACATCCTGTGACTGTAACATGAAGAGAATGAGCTGTATCAGAACAGCATGTGCAGAAGATATTTATATATTCATATTTTATAGTTTTATTTTTTGTATTATTTACAGGAACAAGATGAAGGTCAAAAGGTGCGGGAAAGACAGCTAAGGCAACATTCCTTCTTTCAGCTCAGGGTACATTTAAAAAGAGGTCAAGATTTAGTAGCAATGGACAAAAATGGTAAGAATTTTGAAATTACCTCCAAAAAATACATTTTTCAATTAAAAACACCAAATAAATATTACAACTAAAGCACAGAATAATAATTTTTAAATTCTGCCTAAATGCTATATAATTATTATTCGGGGTAAGCATCGTTTAGCGCGTTATTGTAGCGTCATCGTAAAGGATTTGAATCGACTTTTGAGTGCCTTAATTGTCTGTCTCAGACTGGGCTGTTTTAGAGATATTAACTTTTTGTAATTAATACATATAATTTATATATCTAGGAAAAGACAATTTTATTTAATTCAAATTAAAGAATTAATAAGCCAAAATGATATTATTTATCTTGTATGGGGATTTGAGCTTAATTGTATTAACAGTTATTTATGCATTTTTAGATATTTTATTCTAACAAAATTACAATCTGAGTAGAAAAACCCCTTTATTTTATATAGTTTACGTGTGCAAAATGTTTGAAATATCATCATGACAGCTCTAGTATATTATAGGGCTTTATTGTTATTTATTTAAAACTTTATTGCACTATGTACAAGGCTTAATGTCGCTAGGCATTCTCTAGCAGCCAACCTTTGTGACAATGCAGAGAATTTTGATTATGCAAAGGGCTTAAATATGAGACTTAATTATAAATATTATTGGCTTTATTGATTCAAAACATTTTACTATTTGTGATCTTAATGTTTTTTTTTTTTTTAATGTAATGCATTAGAACGCACATGTATAAAATATTTAAGTTTACTTTAAGACCTGTAAATTTGTAATATGACATTTATGCAAACAAATAAATTATTATTATAAAGTTACATATTTTATTTTCCAAATAAATTAATTGCACAATAATGTACCTATAGTTAAAATAACATTAGTCTTATCAATAAAAGTATCGAAACTACTATTTGCAATTTTTTTATCATTGTACACAGCACAAGTAGTACAAAAAAAGCCCAAAACTTGTTAAATCAGTTCTATAAACGTTTAGATTAAAAAAAAAACTTTTAGTAATTGTCTTCGCTGTATTTATCATAATTTATGATATAAAAATGTAAAGTACATCACGACCCTTTCGGGGTGGTAAGAAACGACGCTTATAAATAAGCGGATTCACATTTAGCCAACTTTACTAAAGGCCAATCATGACAAGTGGCAAGCTCGTCGATGTCTCCATCGTACCAAACTCGAGAAATATCACAAAGAAATTAAATATTAATTAAATGTATTTATTTACAATAATAAATATTTTTATGTCCCGACCAGGAATCGAACCCGGTACCTCCGAGTCTAAATCCACGGACTTAACCGCTAGACCACGAAGGCATTTATGATAGAGACTGAAAAACATTTTTTTTAAACTTTACGAACAGTTTACTTCTGTCGTAAAATTTTGCATATTAAATGCTATTTGTACGTTTTATCCCGACACGATGCTGCTACGATAACGCATTACTCAATGCCCGCCCCAATTTTTTTATGATAAATATTTTTTCATTGTGAAGATTTTGTTTTTAATCTTCGCTCCAGCACAGGATTCACTGCCAAAATATTGCCAAAAGCAAAATCACAGAAATTGAATTTTAAGGTAATAAAATAAAAATGGTTTTAATTAATTAAACTTAGTTTATTTTTTATTTTTAACAAACATAACACAGCACAAACGACACAAATAAATACTTTTTAATTATTATTTGCATGTTATTTTTTATTTTAGCTTTTCCCTTATATTTAAGCTTATGCTTTATTAGTATATTAATAGATATAGCAAATCAATACACATTTAAACCAAAATATGTTTTAGTGAAAACAAATAGAAGTGTAAATAATAATAATAGTTTTAGTACCTACTCTTTTAGAATACTTTTTGTAGGCAACTGCCTAAAATTTAGACAATAGCAATACATTGTCAAATAGTTCTATATTTTTGTATATAACAAACGTTTGTATATAACAATCGTTATATTTTGGTATGTCAGTTAACAAATTTTTAACTACTTCGAATAAAAATATTATTTATACTTTATAAAAAAAAAGAGTCCTCGCCATTTTGCGCGGAGATGTCAAGTGCAAGTTTTTGTTTTGTAAATTAATTTACTCTGGATATTGTTGGTCAAAAGTGGTGTTGTTTTGTTTAATAATGTGCTACTATGTAATTTGTTATGGAAAACGATAAATTGTACTTTGAATATGGGGCACAAGTTGCAGTTTATTTTTTGCGGTTTTCCCGCGCTGTCAACTCCCATATTTTACCCGACGTGTTTGAGCTATAATGCCGCCAGTGACTCCAAGAAAAGCATCAAATTCTGCAGCATCTGGAATTTGATAATGACCTCATTAACTCATAAAAAAGAAAGATATATTACGTCACACTTGGCTGTATGGGCTAGACCCTTTGCCTTCCCTGAATAAGGTGATATTCATCATCCATCGGGAGAAGAGAACACAACAACAAAAAAAACAATAATACTTTTTTATGCATAATAGACAAAGGAGCATTAGGAACACAGCTTTTGATGGATTCCATTATATAACGTTTGAACTTAAATAACAGAATAGGATTGCTAGTCTAAACACTGCGTTCATATACACTTTTAACACCTAATGTGCTTGCAATAAACACACAATTATCGTAATTTTATTAGTATTAAATAAATCAATTTTTAGTCCACTTATGAGAAATAATTTATTTGATAAATTAACTAGTTCTAAAAGAAACTGTTTTACAATGTATTGTTAGAACACCCTATAGTTAATAAAAAATAGTAGCATTTTGGATTATTTTAATTTGTGTTTTGCTTTTTCATCCTTCTAACTGTGCTGTTTTGTGGGTTCCAAAAACCGCAGGCTTGTTATCAGGGACCAGCGACCCGTACGTCAAGTTTAAGGTCGGAGGGAGATTGCTGCATAAGTCAAAGATTGTCTACAGGGACTTGAATCCGGTCTGGGATGAGAGCTTTACCGTACCTATTGAAGATCCCTTCCTACCAGTTCATATAAAGGTAGGTCATACAGCTAGAACAATATACATATAATTCAGACATTTATTAGAACTAACAGTAGTACTTTAGCTGCTTGTCGAAAAAATATCGTAGGCCCAGAAGTTCCTAGGGCCCACGATAGACAGACGTCTCAGCATGTGCGACCACGTGAATGTTATCATGAACATGGCTCGTTTGGCCCGAGCCAAACTCTGTCCAGTGTTACATCCACAATGGCCCTAAGCACCAAGTTGTGCATATACAAGGCATGCAGCTCCGGATTGGTACGCCTTAACGTCAAATGCCTTTCCCTTGAATCGCTGCGTACCATAGTCTTTCCGTCACCTGCTTTGACAACTCTTTGGTGAGTATTGTTATCCGTCAACAATTTGAATTTGAAATAAAGAATGGTGGCCGAAGAAAGAGCCAGCCCTCTTGTCTCCGGAGACGATATGATGTAGTGTGATGTCTTTTAAAAACTTTTTGGCGCTTGGATTCAAAGGGCCAAGAGTTTACAGCAAACGTCACAAATGTATAATCTTTTAATATGGATGCGTTGCGCTCCGCATTTTCCGACGCGGCTTTATGCGATGTCCCCCTGAAATGCGATGCGACGAGGGTTTCGGCGCACGTGACGTCCCACACCGGAGCACCTCCTCGTTCCCAGGGGACCAAAGTCATACCTCTTTCCATCATATTTATACATAGACCAAAATTATTGAACTAGATTTGAATTATAGGTTTTTGACTACGACTGGGGTCTTCAAGACGACTTCATGGGTGCTTGTCACTTGGATCTGACGGCGTTAGAACTCGGGAGATCACAAGACCTAGTGCTTTGTCTTCGGGACCCTAACAAAAACAACCAGGATATGGGAGAAATAGTGCTTAACGTAACTCTGTGGCCCAAATCTCAGGAAGACAAAGATCAGGTATGTAAAAAAATGCAGTATAATAATAATTCATAGTTCAATTTCAATTTATTTATTTTGTAAGTAGGCATAGGACAATAAATATAATGTATTCTGCGCTTTTACATGTCAAAAAATTAATTAATATAACGAAAAGCTTATTTTCTGGGAAATAGCTTGTATTTGGAGCAACACATTACAACCCAAATATACATGTTCGCGCCCATCGCCAATAATTTAAAGTAATTCGACCAATTTTGGATGGTTAGGCGTTATTGTGATTCATCGGTGCATAAACAGACGTCCTAATTTGTTACCCCTACACCTTTGTCCTGTCTCTTCCTCTCCGCTTCCTTTCTATATTACCCATCCCGCTCACGCTGTGCTTGCTCACCTAAAAAGAAGAAATATATGACTGACCGCGGTGTGTGCGACGGCAGTCGTTGTCGCGCAGTCGTTGTTCTCGAGTCGTCATAGAAGACGACGAAGAAATCGCCGCAATCGTTGCTGCTCGCATTCGAAAAACCACGCAAAATTAGTGATATTTTCAAGTGCTGGTGCCGAGGACATCAGGTGAGTTCCTTTACCAGTTTCCTCTTTTGTTTGTTGATTGCACCAATGGTCTGTGAATTCTAAGTTGGCGATTACCGCAACGCCGCCTTTATACAGACCGCTAAACCCGCGTCATCAATACATGATTATAAACTTAAAATCATAGCTGCTGTAAATAGGCATTGTCATACTACAAGCTAAGACGAAAACAATTATGAGGATGTCACTAGGATTATAGCTGCTGTAAAGTGGCATTGTCATACTATAAGCTAAAACATTATTAAAATGTCACATAAATTATAGCTGCTGTAAAAAGGCATTGTCATACTTTAGCTAAAACAAAAACAGTTTAAGTGACAACTTAAACTGAAACAACAAAGTTGACTGGAATTACTGCGGCATAAATGTCCATGGAGAATGCGTCTCACACCTCCCATTTGCGGATGACATAGTCATCATGGCCAGCTCGCTCAAACAACCCAGCGGGTTGACTCAAAGTAAACTTGGTCAAGACAAAAGTCTATTTAATGATTATGTCAAGTCGAGTCCAATCTGTGCCACGTTAAATGGAAATTTTGATTCATAATTTAGTTTTTTTTAACTGCCTCCGTGGTCTAGCGGTTAAGTCCGTGGATTTAAACTCGGAGGTACCGGGTTCGATTCCTGGTCGGGACACAAAAATATTTATTAATGTAAATAAATACATTTAATTAATATTTAATTTATTTGTGATATTTCTCGAGTTTGGTACGCTGGAGACATCGATGAGCTTGCCACTTGTCATGATTGGCCTATAGTAAAGTTGGCTAAATGTGAATTATAAGCGTGGTTTCTGACCACCCCGGAAGGGAAACGGTCGTGATAATACTATACTTTACTTATTACTTTTTTTTTAATCATTGTACCTTAGTTCTTTTTTGAATAAACGATATAAAGCAAAAAAAAAAAAACAAAAAAAAAAAATCTTGTTTATAATGATGTTGGAATAAATGCGGAAATATTTGTGTTCCCGAAAACTTGCGTTTTGTTATAATATAATCTCTAGGGAACAAAAAAAAGGTAAGTTAATTTTATTTTATGTCGTTTAGAAAAATATTAGATAATAGTTTAAAAAGTAATGTTATCGTTTACTTATAATAGATCGTAAATCAACTTGTTTGTAATATAATAGGAAGTGATAGATTCTATTTCCAAATCAGTATTATACTTGTGCTAATGACTTTAACCTTGAATCAAAACTTCTCATGTGATTTCAATTGAAGATTCTTCTTTTAAATATAAAGCAATTAGGGTAAATCGTCAGCTATTGGCTACCAAAGGACTTAAATATATATATATATTGATCAGTCGGAACCCATTAAAAACCGAGACAGACTCAAATCTTCCCAACAATAAATCCTGACTGTTAAAATATATATAACTAGCTGGGGGAGTTCTTCGCGCCATTTTGCGTGGACATGTCAAGTGCAAGTTTTTGTTTTGTAAATTAATTTACTGTGGATATTATTGGTCAAAAGTGGTGTTGTTTTGTTTAATAATGTGCTACATAGTGAATAATTATGGAAAACGATAAATTGGACTTTAAATATGGGGCACAAGTTGCAGTTTATTTTTTGCGGTTTCCCGCGCTGTCAACTCCCATATTTTACCAGACGTGTTTGAGCTATGGTGCCGCGAGGGACTCCAAGAAAAGCATCAAATTCTGCAGCATCTGAAATTTGATGATGACCTCATTAACTCATTAAAAAGAAAGATATGTTACGTCAGACTTGGCTGTATGGGCTAGACCCTTTGCCTTCCCTATCATCTCATTCATCATCCATCGGGAGAAGAGAACCAAAAAAATATATAATTAGCTGGCCCGGCGAACTTCGTACTGCCTGATAGTCAATGAATGTCATTATTAATAATAATAATACTCACACAAAATACAAAACATTTTTTAAACAAATCACCGATAATTTCGCGACATAATTGTCGTTTAGTTTGTTTTTTTTTTTTTGTTCTCTTCTCCCGGTGGATGATGAATGAGATGATAGGGAAGTCAAAGGGTCTAGCCCATACAGCCAAGTCTGACGTAATATATCTTTTATTTTAATGAGTTAATGAGGTCATCATCAAATTCCAGATGCTGCAGAATTTGAAGCTTTTCTTGGAGTCACTTGCGGCATTATAGCTCAAACACGTCGGGTAAAATATGGGAGTTGACAGCACATTATTAAACAAAACAACACCACTTTTGACCAATAATATCCACAGTAAATTAATTTACAAAACAAAAACTTGTACATGAAATGTCCACGCAAAATGGCGCGAAGTACTGCCTTTCGCGACATAAAAGTGAGACCAATCGATTGACAGTTGTTTTTACAGCGTGCTTTTTGGCTGCGTAAAAAAATACTGCATAAATAAAATAAATAAATAATTATAATTGCGTAAGTTGATAAAAAATGCTATGCAATAGCTTTACCGCGGCAGTCCCCGAGTGCCACACGTATTTTTTTTTTTAGATATAGACTACATTTCTCAGAATACACTCGAACTTACTGCCTCCGTGGTCTAGCGGGTAAGTCCGTGGATTTAGACTCGGAGGTACCGGGTTCGATTCCTGGTCGGGACACAATGTAAATAAATACATTTAATTATTATTCAATTTATTTGTGATATTTGTCGAGTTTGGTACGCTGCTGGAGACATCGACGAGCTTGCCACTTGTCATGATTGGCCTATAGTAAAGTTGGCTAAATGTGAATCCGCTTATAAAGAAGCGTGATTTCTGAAGATTTCGAAAGAGAAATGATATTTTACATTCGAACTTGAAAAATCTATAAAATTATTGGATTGTGCGAGCGAAAGAGTATTTTTTATTTTGTATTTTTTTGTATAGAACACAAATGGATGATAAACACAAATTGTCATTGCTATTAGTAACAAAACATAGTGACCTAGTAATGTGCTAATTGCCGGCCTTTTTAGATAATAATGGTAAACACTACAGCAAGGATATGCGGGTATATTTATCTACCTACACTCTGCATTCGTTACTGGCATGAAAGATGAGCGGTGGCCATAGATTTACACCCATATTTCTAAACGTTTTCTCAATGGGGTGTGTCACTAACTTTTTATCACGATAGATGGCGCTTGATAGATGGTACTTAATATAACTGTCAGTTGCATAGAAAACTTGTATTTTTATTAGGAAATTTATTATTTTCTGGATATTATGCAGAAGTGAACAGCTTTTAAGTGTACAAATCGAGATTTCCAAGCGAAAGCAAAGATATGGTGATCTCAAAATTGCCGTTCTATTAATTCAACCTTTTTTTATTTTAAAGACGGTGTTCGCTTACTTAATTCGTTTTTTAAGGTAGGTAACTTTAAGTTAAAATATATTTTTCTGTTATAAAACAGTAAAACTACAAATAAATTTAAAAAATGATCCGACATAGGTGTAAACAGCTGAATTCGGTAATATATCCAGAAAATAATAAATTTCGTAATAAAAATACAAGTTTTCCATGCAACTGACTGTTCTATTAGGAACCATCTATCATGCGCCATCTATCGTGATAAAAAGTTAGTGATACACCCCATTGAACCCGTTCCTGCGCGTCGAAATGACGGTTTTTACCGCTAACCGTAGATAAGAAAACAATTTATATAAAAAACACGTTGTTTAAAAATCCGTTTTTTGACTTATAATTTAATAGTATAGGTTTTTTTTTTATTTTAAGTTTATTACGCAACAAAAAACATTTGCACCTATATATTTTTTCTTCCTAAAAGTATAGTAAATTATACTATTTGCCAGTGCACAGACGATATGCCGAATGGACAAAAGTAATACTTATTGTCCGTATATGACCAATAAGCCATATTGGATCGACCTTGTACACTTGCGAAAAGTAGTCAAACAGCGTTTGTATAGTTCGTTATTTTGACATGAAATTTTTTTTTTTATTTTTATTTATGTTTTTTTATTAATTACACTTGGGATCTATATCTACGCAAGTATAAATAAAGTAATTTTAGTTAAAGCCCTTCGTTTAATGAATAAAAATATATATCATAAAAACGTCATGACGTCATGTGGTGACGGGTTTATCTTGTGTGCGAAGAAGATTACAAAACAGAGGAAACCAAACTAGCTGGGTTTAGGTCCACTCTTTTATTGCGCAACACTTCCCATATACCGCGTGATTTTATATGGTCTTACTCTAGACTAATATGTTATTCTATTAAACAAAAACGCTCAACTCATTTTTAACTCATAAACTTATGTTTTACATAAATTATAAAAATCAGTATTTGGGTGGGTAGCAAGAGGAGTCAAGAATATATAACAAAATAATATACGGAATGACACTGTATGCTCTTACTTTAGACTAATGTAATATTAATAAACAAACAACTTTTCCTAAGAATCTATATGTAAAATTTTGGCTTCTCCATACAAATTGGCTATTTAAAATTTAACAGTCTGTATGGAGGTGCCAAAAATATTTTACATTTACGACATATGGTTTCTTATTTAAATTTGTTTATATCAATAGAATAACATATTAGTCTAAAGTAAGGGCATACAAAGTCACCCCGTATATTATTTTATTATATATTCTTGACTCCTCTTGCTACCCACCCAAATACTAATTCTTATAATTTATGTAAAACATAAGTTTATGAGTTAAAAATGAATTGAACGTTTTTTGTTGTTTACATTATTCCTAAATTTGACATAAACAGACTATAGGTTATTTATTGTGTAATATAAACAAAAGTATCTCACTGTGGCTATTACCTCAGCCAGTGAATGGACAAACGCAGTCGGCTGAATACGTTTAGTTCTGTGCGCGAAAAAAAACATACGCGCATGTTCGAAGTTCAAAATTAGAACGCACGTTCGTTTATTTCTTAATTTAATTGCGTCGTTCAAGAAAATTAAAAGTGTTGCCTCGTTGATTTACAAAGTGCTAATGAACTGATTTTAATTAACACAAAAAACATGATGCATAAATAAACAAACGAAGAAGGATAAAACTTTTTTTTGTTATCGTAATGTTATGACTACTTTTTCGATGTGGTGCTTACAAAATACCTACACATATTATTTGCTGTTATTAATTTGCTAAACAAATGCATCATAGTAAAAATACCTTCTTACTGAAATTATTAATAATGCAAATGGGATTAAATAACATGAGTGAGATAAAATTAATAAAAAAAAAAACAAACATTAGTGAGATGGTAACATGAGTTTCTTTTGCGCTGACATACGAGTATCAAGTGCGAGTTAGTAAAAAGTGGTATTATTTTGTTTAACAATGTGAATAAATATAAAAAAAAACATAAAAAAATACACATAATTGAGCATAAGTTGCTGTTAATTATTTGTGGTTTTCCCGCCCTTTTAACACCATAACCCCGTTGTGGTTTTGGTAATATTAACGCGAATTACTCCGAATTGAATTGTCCTCGCCAAGTCGTGGGGAGTGTAGGCCAAATTCTGCAGATATATGTTCTGGAAGTCCCATCTCCAGCAGTGGAGGTCTATGATCCCTAACTTAGTTATAAACAAGTATTATAAGTAAATATCGTGTTAGGAACATATTTTTATTCGAAGTAATATACAAACAATATACAAAAATAATATACAAAAAAAATAATCTAAATTTAACCTAAAAAATAATAATAATACATAGAAAATAAAAATACATACTTACAAAAAAAATAGCTCCTCCAAATCGCTATCTTGTGGCATGGTGCCCAATACACTAGCAGCATTTTCCCTTTGAATTAGGATACCTAATTTTTGGGAGAAATAACTGCCAGCCCTATTGTCACCAGAGACGTCAATGAGCCTTGGAACAATTTTTAATAAAGTTAAGAACTGATGTATGTTGTTGTAAATGAGAAGGCGTCGATAAATGCAGAATAATATAATAAACATAAAACAGAAAATTGGTATAAACAAAGTGACAGCGATAGATAAAACGACAGATAACCACAGACTAGGGTATCCTTATAAGTTGTCGAAGCTACCAGCCAATACTGAACTTCAACAATGTATTCTGTACAATGTCCTTTAAATAACTTTAAAATAAAAATATTAATCCCTCCATTTTGCACAGACATGTCAAGTGGAAGTGTGTTGTGAATAACTTTACTGTGGATATTGTTAGTCAAAAGTTTTGTTATGTTTAATAATGTGCTACAATGCCGCGGTTGACTTCAAGAGAAGCATCGATTTCAGCAACATCTGGAATTTGATGAAAACCTCATTTACTCGTAGAAAATAATTAATATATTACTACAGACATGGCAGTATGGGCTAGATTCCTTTGCCTTTCCAATCATCTTTTAACTATCATTGGGAGAATGGACCAAAAAAAAAAGTCTTTGAGCGAAGACACTACTACTATATCTAGGTATAGCTAACTATATCAGTCATACAGGTTGATCTATTAGCATCTGAAATTAAAATAGCACCAGACACGAAACTTGGACATGACTCAACTGTGTATACACGTACATGTCCATTATTCATGACCAATTCTAAACAAATCTATTGTTATCTTTGGTTAGATAATTATAATGGGTGCAACAGGGGCGGCTCTTGCAGGGGCCTCATTCTCTCGCACAACAACCTTAGTAAAGAAATATTGGGTACTAACTTTTTCTGTGTCTGGTCCGGGACCCTGAGGGCCAGGTTGAGCGGGTATGGCTGCCACATGCGTTACGTCCGTGATCGGGTGCTGCTGTGAGGCCTGCACCGAGGCCGAACACGTTAAATTTATTTTTCTTATAAATAAATAATAAATAAATATTTCCAGACAGGTCACACAGCGCCATCTAGTTTCCGTGGTAAGCTACGAGGCTTGTGTTACGGAAACTAGATGGTTGATAAACTACATATTATACTTTTTTTTGTAAATATATACATAATATACATATAAACACCAAGACCGAGACAAATTATACAATGTACAACTTGTCCCCGGTGGGAATCGAACCCACGACCTCCCGAGTTCACGGCAACGTTTGTTACCACTAGATCGCGGAGGCGGTCAGCCTTATTTTAGCAGAGGTTTTACGTTTTATCGACTTTCGTGTTGCACATAAAGAAAGCATAGGGACAAAAATAAGGAAAGGCATGCTCCGATCGTTCGGACATGTTGAAAGAATGATTAAAGAGAGATTGACGAACCAGATATATAATGCGAAAGTTGTGGGTAAAAGAGGCCCTGGCAGACCAAGACTTACCTATCACGATCAAACAAATAAAACAATAGCTGAAGCTGCATTAAAAAGCCATCAAAACAAAAGGGCATGTATGAAGAGGTTGATGAATGTCGAAGAAGCGAAAGATGTATGTCGTGATCGTGAAAAGTGGCGCTCAATTGTCTCTCCCTACCCCGCAAGTGAATCTCGTTCATGAGCATTACTCATAACTTATGCCGGTAATTATTAACGTGTAGATAATTAAGCTGGCCGATGCAACATCATGCATGGTAATAACCACAGAACAAAAAAAAAAGGTAAAAATTGCATTTCACACATCTTATTCACAATACAATAGTGTTTTGTTTTTCAGATAATGATTTTTATCTTTAAGAAACAGTTAGCATTTTTATTTCAAAACGGTGTTCTACTAATGACACCT
This sequence comes from Tinea semifulvella, assembly GCA_910589645.1. Classification (NCBI taxonomy): domain Eukaryota; kingdom Metazoa; phylum Arthropoda; class Insecta; order Lepidoptera; family Tineidae; genus Tinea; species Tinea semifulvella. The sequence continues at coordinate 8,834,815 of OU342604.1, forward strand.
GAAGCCTAAAAAAAATAATGGTATTTTTTGCAATTACACGTAGTATATACATATACACACATCAAAAAAGTCTAGGGATCAAGCATGTTTATGCGGATTTCTTGTGATTGAGATGTGGCTTTGTAATAAATTTATGATTTTATAAATTTATATGGATCCTTTTTGGTGCATTTCATAATTTAAAACAGGAACTGTCAATCAAATTCGAGTAAAAGATGAAAATCAGCTGTCAATATTTTCCCTATAAAAACATAAGACGCATTGAAGACATTATTAGTGCTACTGTTTCCCTACTACTGATTAAAACCAACGTTATTATGGAGCGGCGACGTCATTTAAGCAGGGAAGAAATGATCAGAGCCGTGGGAATGATAGAAGCTGGTTCCCGGCAACGTACTGTGGCTTTAGCTCTGAATACAAGTCAGAGTGTTATCAGTCGACTTTGGACACGTTACCGAACCACTGGTACCGTGGCTGAGCGCCATGGAGGACGGTATCGCTGCACCACACGGAGACAAGACCGATACATTCAAATCACAGCTCGAAGAACTCCAACAATAACCGCCATGATGTTAGCCGTGAGCCTTCATCGCTCTTCAGGGAACTTAATTAGCGACCAAACAGTCAGAAACCGCTTGCATGAAGTGAACCTTCATTCCCAAAGACCGCTACGGGTACCACCTATAGCAATGCACAATCGTAGGACTCGATATCAATGGGCTCTTGAACACAGAAATTGGACAGAAGAACAATGGCGTTTCGTGTGCTTTTCTGATGAGTCTCGTTTTGGTATGAGGCCGGATACAAGACGTATACGACACTGGAGAACCCCTGGACGCCAACAGCGATTAAAATCCTGCCAGGAAGTCCATCCTTATAGTGGTGGAACCATCATGGTATGGGCGGGTATTTCGATCGGCGGAAGAACTGAGTTGATTTGGATCAGAGGCAACCTCAACGCTCAAATTTATGCTGAGACGGTTGTATCAGACGTCATCGTTCCTCTACAAGTGCATATCGGTCCCTTATTTCAGTTAATGCATGATAATGCACGACCGCACACCGCAAGAGTTGTAAGACAGACTCTCGCCGCAGCTAACATCAATGTCCTGCCCTGGCCTGCTCAGTCGCCAGACTTGAACCCGATTGAGCATGTATGGGATATTCTTCAGAGAAGAGCTCTGCCGAATATGGAGGGTATCCAGTCGCAAGAAGACCTTTTTTTGTTGTTGCAACGAACATGGGCGGCCATTCCACAGCGTGATTTGGATGAACTCATTTTGAGTATGCCAAACCGATGTTCTTGTGTTGTTAGTGTTCGCGGTAGAAACACGGATTATTAATTGTTTAAGTTACCCAATAAAATTAAAAAAAAAAACTGTTATTTCAGTCTTTTTTTCGAACTTTAATGTTAGTGGTTCAAATGTCAAAAATCCCTTATTAGGAAAATGGCAATTTTTTTTACTAATGCAAAGGTGACTTGGTTTATCGTTACTGTAGACAAACGAAAACATTTTATTTGATCAATCCTTAAAGAAAATTTTAATGAATATCAATCAGGAGAAAAGTTATTGCAAAAATATATGTTGATCCCTAGACACTTTTGATGTGTGTATATACGAGTATATATTAGAACTTATAAAATGAGATTTTAAAGTGAGAGGTTTATTGCGCGCGCTTGGTCGTGGACCTATTTTGTTGAACGTACGTCCGTACGTCAGAACAGCGCTCAAGGGGAAACAGCGCGGCGGGGAAGGGGAAGAGATACATTACATTTATACAATTTTAAAATCATTTACATCTATCATACCATGCATTCATTTAATCTCCATATTCCTACCAAGTACGAAATCAATAACCTGCAAGTTTAGTTCTTACTTTTGCGGTACGTCCCGCGACGCACCCGTTTTTTTTTTCGATATTTTTTCCATCCCATGTTGAAATAATATATTTGTAATTGTTTATTTCTATTTAAAATCATGTTTTGTACATTACCGAATAGGTAGTAACGAAAAAAATCTTTTTCTTACATACATTTGTCAAATATTTACAACACGTTGAGCCGTCGCGTTGGTCCCAGTTCCACTAACAACAACTTGTGGAATCGTCATTGAATTGTCATTAAAAATTGACATCAGCAGCTTGCGAAACCCGTCTGACCAGCATGGCGGGTGTAGGCCCAATTATCCAGATATGGAAGGCCTACCTCCAACAGTCGAGGTCCAGCACTCTGTATTCTAGGGGCTGTGATAAAGATGATTCAAGACAGAAATAATTGACCAAGCCGATTTACAATAACTAGTAACAGAAGTTTATAACAAGGCCAAAAGCTAGTTGTCCGCGTCTGTACTTTTTAAAGAAAGGCAGAGCGTTGTGTACCAATATTTATTTATTTTATTTATTAAAACTATATTGCACAATATATACAAGGGGCGGACTTAATGTCGCTAGACATTCTCTGACAGCCAACCTTAGGGACACTGTAGAACATTAAAGACGTAAGGTAGGTGCAATTAGAGAAATATGATTACGTAATAAATATGCAATATTATCTAAACTACAATAATACATACTATAATAAACTAAATACTAATAATACATACACATAAAGTTTTATATTCATATCTGCCAGTAACTATAAAAGTGTTGCGATTTCTACATTTTTTTTCTATCCTGTCGTAATAACACAGACTTATCAGATAATATAGTACACGCGATGTACGAGTATGAAGTCATTTTTAAAGGCTACAAAATATACTAACATTTATGATTTAGGTGGGTACTATATCTTAGGTCCTAAGCTTCTGATAATAAAAATCTAAGAGTACGAGCAAACATCGAACCCGCGACCTTAAGCCTGCTTTTCCACCAGATATGCGCGAGGAAAAATAATATCTACCATATTTATTTTATACTGAGCACAACATGTGACATCGCGCCCATCTGACGCCAGCCTCAGACGACCGACATCAGTCCCTACCACTTGCCGGCCTATTTGTATATGTAGTTTTCATACAATTTAAGCAAAATTTAGTAAAAAAGTAAGCTTTGCTTTCAAGTCGAACATAGGGAAAAACGGTTTGTTCATTAAACAATTTGAGTTGTAAATTGAATATGTGACATCACTAGTAAAAAAATGTATTGACAGTGACAACCTACGAAATTTCAAAACATCTTTTTATGGGTGTCTTTTTCTAACAAATCGATACTCTCGATTAATCAAAGTCAACCAAACTATTAAATTTAGTACTATTTTAGCGTGGATTCTATATATATTTTTTTCATTACAATCCCTAGAACACAGCGTCCTAGACCTCCACTGCTGGAGCGTGAGCCTTCCAGAACTGGAGAATTTGGCTTACACTCGCCGCGCTGGCCAGACGGCTCGACGAGGATATGATGTCAATATTTTATGACAATTTATTAACGATTCCACAAATTGGCATTACTGGAATCGGGACCGACGGCTTAACGTGCTCTCCGAGGCACGGGAACGGTGGTGTTGTAAATCTATGACAAATGTACGTAAGAAAAGTGTTCTCATTGAACCAATGGACACCGGGTGGGTTTGAACCGACCTTTGTAGGATTTAAGGTACGCGTTCTTACAACCGAGCCACCACCGCGCCTGAATTCTATTAGGTAATTGTTATTATTCTAAGCTATAAGTTTTTATGTGTTCACGGTGTTATTATTTGTTTAAAGATGTGTTACACCCAAATTATTATCTATGCGTTTTCTTTATCGCAGTACCGCACCATAAAACTTAATCCTTGAAAATGTGACTCAAACTTAAAACTATGTCTTACTAGATCTGGCTAATGAAAGTAGATAACAAAAAAGCGCGGGAAATTCAAAAAATATAAGTATGGTTCCCTCAAAATTTCCTATGAAACAATTGATCATGTTCGGGTTATTACACTTGTTAACTATACGTGTGTTAACTATATGTGGCGTCACTTTGACAGACCGCATACGTAATGACGTAATACGCAAAAGGGTAGGTATTAAAGAAAGCATAGGGACAAAAATAAGGAAAGGCATGCTCCGATGGTTCGGACATGTTGACAGAATGAGTGAAGAGAGATTGACGAACCAGAGATATATTATGCGAAAGTTGTGGGTAAAAGAGGCCCTGGCAGACCAAGACTTACCTATCACAATCAAATAAATAAAACATTAGCTAAAGGTGCATTAAAAAGCCATCAAAATAAAAGGGCATGTATGAAGAGGTTGATGAATGTCGAAGAAGCGAAAGAGGTATGTCGTGATCGTGACAAGTGGCGCTCAATTGTCTCTGCCTACCCCGCAAGGGATTTGGCGTGAAGATATGGTAACTATACGTCAAAAAATAGAAACGAAATTGAAATGCTTTCACTGAGAATATTATTTGTTACAGGTATCAAAATAATAAATCATACTAACCTATAAAATTCTACACCACAATCTTGTTTTTGGTTGAAATCAGCGTCTATTTATTAGAATTTGGATATCATGTAAAACAATACCTTTCGGACTCCACTTTTAGTAGTTTTATTTATATTTTACAACGCAAATGAAGAATTAACTACAAAAATATTTAAGCAAATGACAGCCATATTGTCACAATAGTGTGCCATTTGAAAGTTTCCAAATAATTCGATTATCTACTTTCATTAGCCAGACTCTATCACATTTTAACCTAACATTGCTCGTGTACTCGTAATATTATTTTCAATAATATTACACTTATTAGGTCAACCAAGGTATAAATTAACCGCAATTTTTGGTGTTTACAAATCAAAGAGCATTTTCCTTCCTTATTCAAAGAAATTAATCCATTCCAATAAAAAATACTAATACCATCAAGGCAAAAGATTTCCCGAAATAATCGATTTTAGAATCGTATGTTTATTTATTCAAAAGATCTCGGTATTCGAATAGATTAAACAATTCGGAATTTAAAATAAAGCATAGACAAAATGCGTAACGAATATTGTACAGGAATCATAAAATAAAGAAAATGTTACAAATATTTTTTTTTATAATTTTAAACGTTATTAAAAGATAAATATCCCTAAATTGTTTTTATTATCTCGAATAAAAAGGGCTATCGAATACAAATAATTTGACTTACGACAATTTATCAATCTACCCACAAACCGTATTTTTATTTATACACAAATATTCTTTAATAACAAATAAAATGTGTTTAATAACAAGATTTTACAAGTGCTTAGTTTATTTATGTATTAACATCTTTAATGTAGATTTACGTGATATTAAATAGCGATAAAAGTTTTCATACAAAACAACTAAGAACGTAATAAAAGCAGTGATATAAAAATAATGACAGAAAAAATGGAACGTCTCAAAAACAGACTTATAAAGATACACGAAAAAATACAAGACAGAGTCGAAGACTTGCAAGATTCAGTCCAGAATCGTATAGAAAATTCCAAGCTATCCAAGTTTGTTTCTCATGTTGACGATAAGAGTTCAAATGATGATAATTCATCAATAGACAGTGGTGTTAAATATATAGTGGATACGACTGATTACTCTGGGAAAGAAGATGGGAAGATTCCAAGCCTAGTTATTTATGAGGCTAACGAAGACACTAGGAATATATCTGATGAATTCATTAAGATTGAAAGAGGCGTATATAAAAGTATATCTACGTCCAACTTGACAAGCAAATGTGATAGTTCGAGTATATCTGGACTATCTTACTCTGATGACGATAACAGGTAAATATATTTGCATACATTTAGCTGTAACAGTGAAAGGAAACATTATCTCTATAATTTACCAGCACTTACCAGCAGTGGTGGCTCGGTTGCAAGGACGCTTTCATTGGAATCGTACAAAGGACGGTTCAAACGCCACCGGCATGTACCAATGAGAAATACACTTTTCTTACGTACATTTGTAATATTTACAACACCACCGTTCCCGTGCCTCGCTGCTGGTTCCACTAATAAAAAACTTGTGGAATAGTAAAAAAAAAAAGGCCCATCTCCAACAGTGGAGGTCTAATAATATACGCTAATAAAAGCAATGGTAAATGGTTGCCTGACGAAATAGGGTTAAGGCTTTACAGGGATTTTTTTTCAAGTAGTCGGTGATGGCTACTGGCTAAACTACGAAGAATATAAAAAAAAAGGCTGAAAGGAGTCTTGGGGCCGATTTTGTTAAAGAATAAAACTGCTTGGTATTTTTTAAACTATTATTCTATTCCTGAAACAAACCCGAATTTTTTGACAATAGGGTTAGATACTTTTTTTTTTTATATATGGAAATCCCTACCGGATACCCCCACCCCGAGTCGGGGGACAGGGGGGAGGTTATATCGGGCTCGCACCGACTAAAACCATTGATTCATAACTCCTCGTGTTGAATGGCGGACGGCGGGAAGCAATATGCAAACGTCCACCGCATAGGGTTAGATACCTGCTGTTTTCTAAAATTTGACCTTTGAAATTACTTTCTGAAATTTGTCCTTTATAAGCGACTGTATCAGCAAGTAATGAATATTTTTTTTTTTTTTAAATACCATCACATTATTTTGTTAAGCATATTTTATTATATAACAAATGGATTTCATTCGGATTACAGATCAGTGAAGATCGCTCTTCTTTCTACCTGGCCGTTAGCGTATTGAAAACTAAAAAAAAAAAAAAAAAAAAAACTTTTATTTACCAAACGAACCATGGGGTAATGGCTTGTCCCTACTTGTGACTTATTATTGACGATAAATAATTGATGTATGGATTTAAAATGATAATAATTATTCTAAGTCAAAATCACAGTCTTTATTTACGTAAACTGGCATTTGTGGTACGTCATTATTTAAATTATTTTGAATGATTCTACTCCTGTTAGTGAAAGACTAAGCAGCAGTGGGATCCAAACAGTAAGCTGTTAGCAGAAGACCAGCATCTTATCAGATACCAATGTTAATGTTTAATCTGACAGAGAATGGAATCTGCTATAATTTCTTTATATTTAAAACAAGTTTCAATTTTAACAGGTTCGAAACAAGATCTAGAACAGGAAGCTTGCCTCATGTCCCTCAAACAGACGTCAGTGCACCGGCAGCGCTGTGTACAGAAATACTAGACAAACTCAAGGACCATGGCGACAAAATTCATAGGGTATTTGTTCAATAAAAAATTGAGAGCTTTTAACGCGTTCCTTTTATAGAAATTACCAGCGGTGCTAGCATGATATTCTAACATTTTTATTGTGAACTTTTTCATTGTCAAAAAAGAAATACATTTGTCCATTAAAAAAAACGGACATGTTAATATAAAAAAAAAAAAATCGTAGACAGATTTTCTATGTTTTTAACTGTGCTACAAATGTCAAATCTGAACAGCGCAGTTTGGCTCCGTGGCCTAGCGGTTAAGTCCGTGGATTTAGACTTGGAGGTACCAGGTTCGATTCCCGGTCGGGACACAAAAATATTTATTAATGTAAATAAATACATTTGATTAATATTTAATTTATTTGTGATTTTTCTCGAGTTTGGTACGCTGGAGACATCGACGAGCTTGCCACTTGTCATGATTGGCCTATGGTAAAATGTGAATCCGCTTATTTATAAGCGTGGTTTCTGACCAACCCGAAAAGGAAACGGTCGTGATGATACTTTTGTAAATAGAATAAATTTATTAAATTATAATATAGTTCAAACTACTAAATAGTAAAAAATAAATATAAACTAAATCTAATAAAAAAATGGTTTAGTTTATAAATAAATAAATATAAATAAATATTTCCAGACAGGTCACACAGCGCCATCTAGTTTCCGTGGTAAGCTACGAGGCTTGTGTTACGGAAACTAGATGGTTGATAAACTACATATTATACTTTTTTTTTGTAAATATAGACATATTATACATATAAACACCCAGACCGAGACAAATTATACAATGTACAACTTGCCCCCGGTGGGAATCGAACCCACGACCTCCCGAGTTCACGGCAACGTTTGTTACCACTAGACCACGGAGGCGGTTATATGTAATTGGTTAGTATGGTTGTTTTGTAACTTTACTTATCAATACAGTTTTATACAAAACAACTAAGAACGTAATAAAATTGTGTGATAAAGTGAAAGATACAAATAATGATAGAAAAATTGGATCGTTTCAAAAACGGCCTTCATAACATATATATTTTTGGGGTGTTCAGAAACCACGCTTATAAATAATCGGATTCACATTTAGCCAACTTTACTATAGGCCCATCATGACAAGTGGCAAACTCGTCGATGTCTCCAGCCGTACCAAACTCGAGAAATAACACAAATAAATTAAATGAATGTATTTACATTAATAAATATTTTTGTGTACCGACCAGGAATCTAACCCGGTACCTCCGAGTCTAAATCCACGGACTTAACCGCTAGACCACGGAGGCAGTAATATTTTAATGCTGGGGTAAAAGAAATATTGTAATTTAATTTAAAAAAAAACACAATTAATTGTTATGATTATTGAATTGTATTTTGTTAAGGCACGCTGCATAAAAGTCATGGCCTGGTTTTGGGCAATCTCTTTTGTAATTAAAAAATGCATAACATGTATAATTTTTTTTTTTTACATTACGAGTACATGCATATTCCCTATTGAGAAAGAAATTTAGAATTTAGAAACTTATAAAAGAAATTTGACAAGGTCGGTACATATAACGGATATTGATTACATATGGTTTATGGCTTTTGTGAATATGTACTAATAATAAATTATTACGCATTACTAAATCTGAGTTTTTGTGGTGTACTAATGTGTTGTTAACTTCATTAACCCGTAAAAGTGCAATGGTTTTATTTTATTTCGTTACTGCTGAACGAACTGAACTGAAGATTTTTACTTAGCGATTGCAATAAATCCGATGGCATAACATTTGCAGCCTTATGCCATTACTTAAGCGAAAATGTATACGGGTGACTTTCCCCTCATTCCGAATCGCACTCAGAGCGCTTAGAACGATTATGACACTGACCGTGTCGTTCCGAATCAAATATCGCGATTTGGATGCTCAGAGCGTGATATCAATTCGGAACGAACTAAATCACATTTTCATTCATAAAATGTTAGTTTTTTTTTTTAAATGTATTGAAGATAAATTGCGGATTCCACATCTTTAGTATTCATACTAAAAATATACATCTCTCGGTTTATTCATCTTTATATGTGTAAAGTTTAATATTAGTAACTTATTTTGGTCTTTTATAATAACTTGCCGTGTTACAGACATTTTTTTTCACTTCCTACTTAAATATTAATTATAGATTTGTTTTAGAAGTAATATACAAACAGTATAAACGAATTACAATATTAAATAATTTAAAAGAAAACTTAATTTAAATAAACTTGAAAATGGCGCGCGACATAATGACAATAAACTGACAGCGCTCAGAGCGATCTACCTCGATATCGTGAGTTAAGCGCGAGAAACGATGCCTTTTGTGACGTCACACAGCTTGGCAAAACAGTTTAAGCGCGTATCGGAACACCTTTAAGCGTGCTTAGGTTACTATCATCGCGTATCGGAACGAACGGTTTGTGTGGCCTTATGTTACATTAATATGTTATTCTATTGATAGAAACAAACAACTTTTCCTATAATTCATAATTAATTTATTTCCTATAAACAATAGGTTTTACATTTCTGTGATGTTATACAGTGTAGTTAGTGTTGTACTCTATGTTTTGCCGGAGGGCGTATAAGTATTAGGTAACTAGTACAACCGTCTATCAATACGGTACAATATTATAATGATAATTATATTAATATCTATGTACATATTTTTTTAAATACTAACTTACATATAGTCGGTGGTGGCTTTTAAAAATAAATATAAAATGTATTTGTTGGCATCTCAACTGCCACTGTAGCAGCATATCTACTCAAATTTTTATGGTTAATTATTTTTTATGTGATTTGTTCTATTCGTTTGTATGTATGTGTGTATATGTATATATTATGCTATGCTACGTTATTGTGGCATTCATAAATATGTTTTATTATTATTTATTTGTGTAATATATATAATAAATTATATATTATTTACTATTGTAGTTCTGTAGCAGAGCCTCGACACATTTATGCTTGTATATTAAGGGATTAGCTGAAAATCAGCGCTGTGACTCTCAAAGCGTCGCAGCTCAATGCTGAGCTGGTTCCCTATTTGTCACCACACACTTTTAATTTTAAGTTTACTTTTTTTTTTATTATTTGTTAATGTGACAAATAAAATATTTTTCTTTCTTTCTTTCTTATATACAATAATATTAATGTCAAAGTTGGAAATTGAAAATTAAGAATTTGTTATAGCAAGCGATTTATCTTCTAGAAAGTCCCGCACTGAATAGTAGCACTTGTCTATCAGCATGTCAGTGAGTTGTTTTTTAAATTTATGATTTGGAAGTAATTTAATGTCATCACTTATTTTGTTATATATTTTTGGAGCCATACAAAATACACTTTTCTACATGTGTGTTGTTTTGGCTATCGGTATTATTAACTTTTTTTGGTAACGCAGTGTGCGATTGCGATTTTATTTGGGAACAGTTCTTTATTATTTCTTATAAAATTAGCTAGTTCCAGAATATAGAGACATGGAACGATGAGACCATATGTCGAAATGACGAAAAATATTGGCTTCTTCATACAAACTGTTAATTTTAAAATAGACAATTATTTGTATATAGAAGATAATATCAATTGTCATTACCGGCATAATTATTTATTTAAATCTGTTTGCACTATGTACAAAGGCGGACCTAATGCCGCTAGACATTCTTACTCGGTCAACCTTAGGGACATTACGAACATTGTATGTAGGAGATAGGGCCAAATATTTGAACAGGAAAAGACGATAATGAAAATTCTACTAAATCTAATACTAATATTAAACATAAATAACTATAAATATATACATAATAATACTAAATGCAAATAAATAATAATACATACATAAATAAATATATACAATATGACTAAATAACTTAATATGGTTTCTTAGAAAAAGTTAGTATCATCAAAACCACGCTTATAAATATAATCACGTTTAGCCAACTTTAATAAAGGCCAATCACGACAAGTGGCAAGCTCCTCCAGCGTACCAAAGTTGAGAAATATCACAAATAAATTAAATAATAATTAAATGTATTTATTTATATGAAGAAATAGTTTTGTGTCCCGACCAGAAATCGAACCCGAGTCTAAATCCACGGACTTAACCTCTACACCACGGAGGCAGTAGGAAAAGTTGTTTGTTTCTGTCAATAGAATCACACATTAGTCTTACGTAAGATCATACAAAGTCACTCAGTATAATGGAATCCGTTAACTATATATCGATCGAACTTTATGACCCAGTGCTAAAAAAAATATTCTTGTGGTTATGGAACATAGTGTTGTGATTATCCTTCTCAAGAATCGTATCTTGGTATACCTGGGCTGATATTTTGATACCATCTTTATAGACCCTTAAGAGTGACCCGTAAGACCCATCAGGTGGGCGCGGTGTCACATGTCGTGCTCAGTATTAAAAAAAAAAAAAAAAAAAACCCTTTTCACAAAAATATTATATTATATACACGTCTTGGTCTTTGTCTACTTTAGGCAACACATCCAGGCGACCTCGTCAAACGTTCTGCTGAGAACACCAAGCTGCGCACTACGGCCACTTAGGTACAGGTTGCGAATTTGCGCCGTTTGGGGTCGAGAGGCCAAGGAGTTGTACAAACGGCTAACAGAAAAGTCTGGAGCCTCGCTATACAGAAGGGAAATGTTGCCAGTCTTCTTGGAACTATCCATGAAGGGTCGTCTTTAGAGGACATTTTTTACTTAGAGTTTATTTTATATTAGGTTTAGTTTATATTTATTTTAATTTTTACTTTTAAGTAATTTTATAAAAATATAGCGTTGTCGCAGTAAAAAGTACCATCACGACCGTTTCCCTTTCGGGGTGGTCAGAAACCACACTTCTAATTAAGCGGATTAACATTTAGCCAACTTTACTATAGGCCAATCATGACAAGTGGCAAGCTCGTCGATGTCTCCAGCGTACCAAACTCGAGAAATATCACAAATAAATTAAATGTATTTATTTACATTAATAAATATTTTTGTGTACCGACCAGGAATCGAACCCGGTACCTCTGAGTCTAAATCCACAGACTTAACCGCCACGGAGGCAGTTAAAAATGTATTTAGCCCCTTGTACATAAAATCTACTATTTATGAATCCTTAATGGAATTAATCATAAAGTACCAAATTATCCTGACCTCTGACGAATTATTTATATTTAAATTGCAGTATCTACTAAGGAACACAAGGCTGAGCGACGTGAACAAAAGGTTAAAGGCCCAGATTTGGAGCTCCGTTGTTACAATAGTGTTAGTCGAGGCAAAGAATCTGCCAGCCATGGATATCGATACCAGATCTAGTGACCCTTATTGTAAGTTTAGGTAAGCAGGTTTTTTATCATAAATTACACAAGTATTTTTAGATCTCAACGGCTACTCCATTTAAATATTTCTTCCAGCTGTCGGACAGGACAGAGGGACGTCTCAGCAAGTTACTACGTTTGAGGAATTGAACTGTCAAACTGCTCCTTAAATCTTTCTTTTAAAGGGGTGTATCACTAACTTTTTATCACGATAGATGGCGCATGATAGATGGTACCTAATAGAACTGTCAGTTGCATAGAAAACTTGTATTTTTATTACGAAATTTAATCATCATTCATCATCATTACAGCCCCTAGAACACAGTGTCCAAGACCTCCACTGCTGGAGACGGGCCTTCCAGAATATACTCGTATATTTGGAGAATTTGGCCTACACTCGCCACGCTGGCCAGACGGCTTGGCGAGGATATGATGTCAATTTTAATTGACAATTTATTAACGATTCCACAAGTTGGTATTCGTGGAACCGGGACCGACGGCTTAACGTGCTCTCCGAGGCACGGGAACGGTGGTGTTGTTAATCTACGACAAATGTACGTAAGAAAAGTGTATTTCTCATTGGTACATGCCGGATGGGTTTGAACCGACCTTCGTAGGATTCAATGAACGCGTTCTTACAACCGAGCCACCACCGCGCCGAAATTTAATATTTTCTGGATATTATGCCGAAGTGAGCAACTTTGAAGTGTACAAATCAAGATTTCCAAGCAAAATCAAAGATATGGTGATCTCAAAATTGCCGTTCTATTAATTCAACCTTTTTTTATTTTAAAAGACGGTGTTCGCTTTCTTAATTCGTCTTTTAAGGTAGGTAACGTTAAGTTAAAATTTATGTTTTTGTTATTAAAAAAAAACTACAAAAACATTTAAAATATGATGCGTCATAGGTAAGTAAACAGGGTACCATTGCCGCTAGCGACATCTACAAAAAGCTTTGCCTGATACACTCCATTCCAGCATCAATCTCGGCAAGCGTTACCTTGCTGTGTCACTTTTGGATAAATACTAATATTGGTAAATTGAGCAATGATAACTTGTGATTGGGCAAATAGTGGGTTAATATTGCAGATATGTCTCATGTATCCTACTATCTATTGTTAACAGAATCTAGGATACAAATATGTATACATATAGTTATGTGGTGTGGTGGCGAGGGCCGTGTTGCTGGCCCGGGCTTATATATGTTTAAGTGTATATATTTATGGGTTTGGGTTGTCTGTCGGCAGTGCGTTTCTCTTTATTTTCGCTACATATTTCTACAAAAACTAAATGCATGCTACTGGTCGTCAACTATCTTTTTTTAACATCTACCTACATTTTCATTTACTAATTTAACTTTGCAATAATTATTTTGATTCATTGTCTACAAATAGTGTTACATTTTTGTATAAAAACGTTAGGATGTTTCAATATATGAAATTAGGTAGTCTTTTATCTAATCTATTTTTAATATATATTTATCTTACTTATATGTATCTTATTTTATTTATATAAATACTATATTTTATGTATTCTATATAAAAAATAAAAATATTATTATGATTGCTTAAAGTTCATTTAATATCTATTTATTCCATCATAGTTTCTTAGGTGTATAAATACATATATCGAATCATACTCATTCCGCACTCAATGAATACTGCTTCCCGAAACACAGGTACTCTTCGTTCGGGTTGCAGGGTTTTACTAATGCTGGTGGATAGTTTACGTCACTCTATGATCTGCGTTAAATATTTGTCTTATACCTACTTCCTTATAAAATGTAAACTTGAACTCTTTGACTTCGAATAAAGATATTTTTATTTATTTATTTTATTTTTTTATTACTTGTGCGAACCTCTAAATTGTTACCATTCTGCCAATAATAATGTTAAGTGCTGTATGGTTTACCTAATAAAATTAAATTAAAATAAAATAAAGCGAAACCTCTTTGAAGCGTGTTTATTTGTACGCTTTCTGACTACAAGTGTAAATAAAAGTGAGTGTTTTATTGCATATTTATAGTATTTAAAATTATTACAATAAGATAAATAAATAAATAATTAAAATATTTTTTTCCAGACAGGTCACACAGCGCCATCTAGTTTCCGTGGTAAGCTACAAAGCTTGTGTTACGGAAACTAGATGGTTGATAAACTACATATTATACTTTGTTTTTGTAAATATATACATATTATACATATAAACACCCAGACCGAGACAAATTATACAATGTACAACTTGCCCCCGGTGGGAATCGAACCCACGACCTCCCGAGTTCACGGCAACTTTTGTTACCACTAGACCACGGAGGCGGTCATGTAGATGTATTTAATCAAATCAAATATTTTTTATTTTATACATGAGTTTCAATCAGGGGCCTAAACAAGGGTCTCTGGGACGCCTGGATCTCTGGACACCCTGCACTTCCGATCGCAAACAATATTGCAAAACATTAGGCGCTTGCAGATAAAAATACTATAATAAGAATAAAAAACAGTACTATGATTTAAATAAAAATAAATGTTTTTAATAAAAATGAATAAACTAAATTAAAAATAAAACTAAAATCTAAACTATATAAGTATACAAATATTCACCCATGACTTGATAATGTGGCAGTGTGCCAAGAACTTGCAGCATTCCCCCGCTGCACAGCGATGCTGGTTTGCTGTGTGAATCTGTCAGACCTGTTGTCACAACAGCGTTAACCAGACCCTTAGACAGTTATTTAAAGAACTTAACCAAAGAAAGTAACCAAAGCCCGGTGTATCACATTATTGACAGAAAATTAAAAATTGATAGAGAGTGTAGTAATAAATAATGACAATTGTACGAGCTATTCCGTCACCTTTACAATAAATTAGTGTACAAACGGCACTCGGCGGAATCGGTTGTTTTATTACGCGATAACCTTTCCATAACTAACTAACATTTAACCAACAATAACAGTTTTTGGTCCTTCGAGCCGGATCAAAAACTGTTGTGTTAACAGTTAAATGTCAGTTACTTACTTTTTTAGTTAACAGTAGAATAACTCTAATTAAAAAATCACAACAATTTGTTTTTTTTTAGGTTAGGCAATGAAAAATACAAAAGTAAAGTTGTATGGAAATCTCTCCATCCGTCGTGGTTGGAACAGTTTGATCTGCACCTCTATGATGACCAGGAACAAGCTCTCGAGGTCACGGTCTGGGATAAGGATAAACAGACAAAAGACGACTTTCTTGGCAGGTAAATTTAAAATCGACCACTTTTTTGCGAGAGTAGCCACTCTTTTGCTAATCAGCTCTTTGATCAAGCTGTCGCAGTGGACGGGTGAACAAGGTGCGTTCGCCATCAAGATTTATTTGCTTATTTCAAAACTGCAACACGATAAATTTATGATAATAAACCAGTCAATATTTCAAAACATAATAAATAATAAATAAATAAATATTTCCACACAGCGCCATCTAGTTTCCGTGGTAAGCTACGAGGCTTGTGTTACGGAAACTAGATGGTTGATAAACTACATATTATATTATTATTTTTTTGTAAATATATACATATTATACATATAAACACCCAGACCGAGACAAATTATACAATGTACCGTCTCATAGTTCCAGCAGATATTCAGATTCGTTCACTGTGTCATCCGCTCGCCAATGGAACAGGCTCCCACTGACGATCAGACAGGCTCCCTCTGTTCATATTTTCGAACGTTTACTTACCACCTACTTTCTAAACAAGCAAAACAGTGTTTCTTAAATTAATATTACATTTTATTTTTGTGTTAATTTATATATATATATATATTTTTTTTTTAAATTTATCATTTACTGTTTATTAGTGTGTAGGCTTATTTTTAGCTTTTTATAGTTATATGTATGTATTCATGTGTTTATTTATTCTTATATGTATTATTAGTATGTAGTTTATAATAATAAATTTGCACTCATGCATAGTTTCTCCACACTCCCAAAGGTTGGTTGTTAGAAAATTAAGCCCGCCTATGTACAATTTTAGTGCAATAAAGTATTTAAAATAAAGAAATACAACTTGCCCCCGGTGGGAATCGAACCCACGACCTCCCGAGTTCACTCGGCAATGTTTGTTACCACTAGACCACGGAGGCGGTCAAATGACAATATCTTCCGGGAAGTAAACGACATATCACCGTCACATATCACCGTCACATATCACCGTCACATATCACCGTCACATATCACCGTCACATATCACCGTCACATATCATTGTAGCACGTAAGCTGCTGGTCTTCTGCTAACAGCTTACTTATTGGACCACTTTGCTGCTTAGTCTCCACTAGCAGGACTAGAATCATGCCTGTAATAGGTTTACGTGAATAGAGATATTTTGACTTTGACTTTGAAACGTTGCGTGGAATTCAGTCGACAGATTTACACCCGTATTCTAAGATTTTTTCTCAATGCCTCCTTCACTCAACATTTCCTTCCAGCTGTCAAACGAAAATAAAGTTTCAGTAATAGTTACGATTAATGTTAAAAGTAGAACCGAGTTTTATGTTGAAGGTCAGCCGTAAGCTGGTACATTAGACGCCACTTTTAATTTTAATCGTCTCAATAGGGTGTATCACTAACTTTTTATCACGGTAGATGGCGCATGATAGGTGGTACCTAATAGAACTATCAGTTGCATAGAAAACTTGTATTTTTATTACTAAATTTATTATTTTATGGATATATTGCGGAAGTGAGCAGCTTTTAAGTATACAAATCGAATTTTCCAAGCGAAATCAAAGATATGGTGATCTCAAAATTGCCGATCTATTAATTAAACCTTTTTTGTTTTTAAATACGGTTTTCGCTTTTCTAATTAGTTTTTTAAAGTAGGTAACGTTAAGTTAAAATTATTTTTTCTGTTATTTAAATAAAAAACTACAAAAACATTTAAAAAATGCTCCGTCTCTAGAGGACATTTTTTACTTATTGTTTATTTTTTATTAGGTTTAGTTTATATTTATTTTAATGTTTACTTTTAAGTAGTTTTAATTTATATTGTAATTATTTTATACTGTTTGTATATTACTTCAATAAAGTATTAGTATTAATATTATTAAAAAATATCTTAGTGACAAAAAAAAAAAATGCTCCGTCATAGGTGTAAACAAGGTACCATTGCCGCTAGCGACATCTACAAAAAGCTTTGCCTGATACACCCCATTACAGAGACTTAATTTTTGTTGACAGCTAGAAGGAAATTTTCAGTGGACGAGCCGTTGAGGAAATGGCTAACACTACGGGTGTCAACGTGTATACAACACGACGATGGTCAAATATTAGACAGTTTTTTTCCGCAAATCATCAAAATCCGTAAAAATATATAGTAAAAGTATCTTCACGACCGTTTCCCTTTCGGGGTGGTCAGAAACCACGCTTATAATTAAGCGGATTCACATTTAGCCAACTTTACTATAGGCCAATCATGACAAGTGGCAAGCTCGTCGATGTCTGGAGACATCATCAGTACCAAACTCGAGAAATATCACAAATAAATTATATATTAATTAAATGTATTTATTTACATTAATAAATATTTTTGTGTCCCGACCAGGAATCGAACCCGTTACCTCCGAGTCTAAATCCACGGACTTAACCGCTAGACCACGGAGGCAGTAAAAATATGTATCCTTGAATTTACTGTTTTTATGCATTTTATAATTTGAAATCTGCACTGCATCAACCTTACTCTGCGTATTCTGACATATCCACGTCTCGCTTTCATACATCAGTGTAGGTACCAACATGGCCATACACAATAGTATGGCGAGCCGAGCTTTGTCACTGACAATTAGACTGTCGGTCAATAACCTCTAACACCATTAACACTATTTCCCGCATTAACTCTTTTTCCAACATCCCAATTATATATACTAGCCATCAGCATTGAAAACACTGTCCAGATAAATAATTTCATTTACTTGTTCTAGAGTTACATCAGATATGTAGGTAATATCTATGATTTCATAACATCCCAATTATACTAGCCATCCGCATTGAAAACACCGTCCAGATAAATAATTTCATTAACTTGTTCTAGAGTTTCATCAGATACGTAGGTAATATCTATGATTTCATAACATCCCAATTATACTAGCCATCCGCATTGAAAACACTGTCCAGATAAATAATTTCATTTACTTGTTCTAGAGTTACATCAGATATGTAGGTAATATCTATGATTTCATAACATCCCAATTATACTAGCCATCCGCATTGAAAACACCGTCCAGATAAATAATTTCATTAACTTGTTCTAGAGTTTCATCAGATACGTAGGTAATATCTATGATTTCATAACATCCCAATTATACTAGCCATCCGCATTGAAAACACTGTCCAGATAAATAATTTCATTTACTTGTTCTAGAGTTTCATCAGATACGTAGGTAATATCTATGATTTCATAACATCCCAATTATACTAGCCATCCGCATTGAAAACACTGTCCAGATAAATAATTTCATTTACTTGTTCTAGAGTTTCATCAGATATGTAGGTAATATCTATGATTTCATAACATCCCAATTATACTAGCCATCCGCATTGAAAACACCGTCCAGATAAATAATTTCATTAACTTGTTCTAGAGTTTCATCAGATACGTAGGTAATATCTATGATTTCATAACATCCCAATTATACTAGCCATCCGCATTGAAAACACTGTCCAGATAAATAATTTCAATAACTTGTTCTAGAGTTTCATCAGATATGTAGGTAATATCTATGATTTCATAACATCCCAATTATACTAGCCATCCGCATTGAAAACACTGTCCAGATAAATTATTTCATTAACTTGTTCTAGAGTTACATCAGATATGTAGGTAATATCTATAATTTCAGGTGTTCAATAGACTTATCTAGATTAGAAAGAGAGAAAACGCATAGCATCTGGCATGACTTAGAAGATGGAAACGGCCAAATCTTCTTACTGCTTACCATAAGCGGCACCACGCATTCAGAAACCATCACAGATCTCACCAGCTATAAGGAAAACCCTAGGGATAGAGAAATCATTGAGACTCGATATGTAAGTTCAATTTAATTCAAATATTTTTATTTCAGATAAAAATCCATATTCTCATATTTAACATATTAATATTACTTTACAATATATTTATTATTATATAATTAATTATAACTGTCTATATATAGTATAATTACGCATACAGGCGCCATCAAGGATGATACTTTCTTACGCATGATGGTCCGTGCGCATCTCAGCAAACATCCCAGAGGCACTTCAGAATCTTGGGAGTCCCAACAGCATCCTAAAAGCGTTATTATATTTCACTCGCAGAGTGTTGTAGGCCTTCTACGTGTAGCAAACATATAGGCCGCTCGTGTAAAATGATTGACAAAATGCCTTAAAAAGCGTGATCTTTACTGGCACCGTACAGCGAGCAAACCTACTGGCCAGCATGTTGTTCACTATTTTCAGAGGAGAACCGCACAGTTTTATAGGTGGCACATACCTAAGTAAAGTAAGTAATAGGAGTAAGTAATTATGGCAACGGCATCCTAAATATTACCTGAAAGATGGTTTCTCTGTGATACCCATGAATGTTCCAGATTCTTTTACAATATCTGCAGCATGCCAGTGGAACAGACTTCACTTAATATTTTCAATACTTAGGTGTCAAAGAAACAGAAGTTTAACTAATACAGATAAACATATATATAAATTACTGCCGCCTTGGTCCAGCGGTTGGGTCACAATAATATTTATTAATTTAAATAATAATAATAAACTAGAAATTACAAATGATCAGTTTTTTTAATGACGTAACCATTTCAAATGTGTTAATTACTGCGACTATATAGATCTGCTAATAATTATGATATAAAAAAATTACTAAAACAAAAAAAAACCTAATTTAAAAATAAATTGAACTAAAACCTTTTAAAACATAAATTATATTATTTAAAATAAAATAAAATAAAAAGATCTACTTAATAATTAAAAATACAACTAAAAACTAACATAAAGAAAAACATATTTTTTTTTATAAATAAAAAAAAATGCTCCAAATCGCTGCCAATGGGCAAAGTGGCAATGATACTGGCAGCATTGCTCAGCCCTCTTTTTAGTTTAATTAATAATTTAGTTTTTTTTTAAATCATTGTACCTTAATACATAAATTAATATAAATTGTATCCGCGCGGCATGGTGGCAAGAACGCTGGCCGCATTTCCTCGCTGAATCGCTATGCTGATTCTCTGGGCGAGGCAAGAACCAGCCCTCTTGTCACCAGAGCAGACAATTAGACGAGGGGTGATGTTAAATTTAATTTAAATAAATGAATTTAATTAATATTTAATTTATTTGCGATTTTCTCGAGTTTGATACGTTATGTCTATAGACATCGAGAAGCTTGCCACTTGTCATGATTGGCCAATAGTAAAGTTGGTTAAATGTGAATCCACTTTTTTATAAGCGTGGATTCTGATCATCCCGAAACGGAAACGGTCGTGATGATACTCACTTTACTTTATCTAAATTAGACATTAAAAACTTTAAGAAGTCTTGGTTGCCCTACCTACAGAACTTTTAACTCTATTTAACTTGTGTGTCTTTTAGTTTATAAGTATCTTACTTTTATATCCGAGCTGTTTTCTTTTTATAATTGTGTAATTTATGTACTTTGTTTACATCTGAAAATCTGTTTTGGCCTTTTACCTGTTTAACTTTATTTGCTTAATTTTAATGTATTAGCTGTAAGATTTTCTTTCAAAATAAATAAATAAATAAATAAATAAAAAATAAAAGTGTAACCCAAGAGTGAGTAAAATGTGATTTCCACAGATAGAACCAACAAACACACCCCATTTGGTTTCTATCTATAAAAAAAACGTAACAGAACATTGTAAAAGAATAAAGCAACACTCGTGTAGTTCAGCAAAAAAAAAACCGATATGTTTTATTCTCGGCACCAACTATTTGACTTCCATGGCCGCATTCCTCGTCACGCGGCTCTCAACGACATCATCCGAAGGGCTCTTTTCACTGCTTGGGTACCCGCAATCTTAGAACCATCTGGGATTGCGCGGAGCGATGGCAAGAGACCCGACGGAATGACTGTTGGGCCGTGGAAACTTGGCAGGTCTCTGGTGTGGGATGCGACGTGTGTAGACATATTAGCTCCATCTCACATCCAAGCGACCTCTTCAGGTGCGGGGAGAGCGGTGTTTTCTGCGGAGAACCTCAAATTGCGCAAATACGCCAACCTTGGTATCGGTTTCGAATTTGCGCCGTTTGGGGTCGAAACGATGGGCCCATGGGAACCGTCAGCGAGGCGCTTGGCCAAGGAATTGTCAAAGCGACTGACAGAAAGCTCTGGAGACAGGGAGGCTGGCAATTATTTCTGCCAACGTATTAGCCTCGCTATACAGAGGAGAAATGTTGGCAGTCTCCTTGGGACTATCTCGGACGGGACGCCTCTAGTGGACATTTTTTATTTATAGTTTAGTTTATTTTTAATTTTATTATTTAGGTAGCTTTTAACTTATATTGAATGTATATTAATTAACTTTGAATAAATTTATATGGGTGCTGGATGGAACCTGCGAGTACCTACGGAGTCGGCACTATAAATATTTCCTTTTCAGACATGGCATAGAATGAATGATCAGAACGCTAGTGGAGTCGGCTGGTTATGTGTTAAAGTATTTAGCGCCAAGGGACTTGCTGCGGCGGATTTGGGGGGAAAATCTGATCCCTTCTGTGTCATAGAACTAGGAAACTCAAGACTTCAAACACATACTGAGTACAAAACTTTGACCCCTAACTGGATGAAGATTTTCACATTGTAAGTATTTGCCATTTTTTTTTTTTTAAATCACAGCTTATTAAACATATAAACAAAGTAGCAATAGTGGAATAGTGAACAAGAGATTTTATATTATTTAGACAATACAATTAAAACAGAAATAAGAGTAAAATATAGTAATTAGATTTAAATTAATAGTGCAATTGAACTATGATTAGCAAAAGTAAAAGAAAAATAATAATAAATAAGTGAAAACCAATAGGTTAATGATTATTTACCTAAAACAAAATGAATGAAAGAGAGGCAGGAGCAAAATTATACTATATATATGAGTATAGCAGTATTCGTATATCCTACACCTTAACCTCAACTCTTTCCATTGCTGTATTAAAAAATATATATATTAGCTAGTGTGTACTGCCTTTATTTATTTTGTAGGTGAAATTTTTAGTCGAAAAACATATTTACAAAATATAAAATAATAATTCCAAAGTATTTCAATAAAATTAAACTTAAAATCTAATTTAAAATTTCGGAGATTATCGTAAATTTGCACTTCATCCCATTCGCAGTCGCACCAAATTCGAGAAATACCACAAATAAATTATTGTGTCTCGACCAGGAATCAAACCGCTATAATAACCAATAAATGTGTATTTTCAGTACAGTAAAAGACATAACTTCAATACTAGAGATCACGGTTTACGACGAAGACCACGACCATAAGGTGGAGTTCCTAGGAAAGTTGGCAGTTCCTTT
Organism: Tinea semifulvella; assembly: GCA_910589645.1. NCBI lineage: Eukaryota > Metazoa > Arthropoda > Insecta > Lepidoptera > Tineidae > Tinea > Tinea semifulvella. The sequence goes on from OU342604.1 coordinate 8,857,821, forward strand.
ATTAAAGATCAACAATGGAGAGAAACGGTGGTACGCGCTCAAAGACAAGAAGATGAGGGCGCGCGCCAAAGGAAACTACCCTCAAATATTGCTAGAAATGACTGTTATATGGAATCCGGTAAGTGTTTTTAATTTCCATTTTTTTTAAATATACCAGGCTTAAATAATCCTGTCTCCAGACTTAAAAGCTATTTTTGAATTTATTTACCTATACTAATTTAAAAAAAATATACATTCTTAGTGCCTAGCATGCAAGCTATGAAGACCGCATTACTTACTTTGGACTTTTTTCGCTGGAAGATCGCAAAAACGTTGTCGATATAAAAATTAAAAGTAAAGTATCATCACGACCGTTTCCCTTTCGGGCTTATAATTAAGCGGATTCACATTTAGCCAACTATACTATAGGCCAATCATGACAAGTGGCAAGCTCGTCGATGTCTCCAGCGTACCAAACTCGAGAAATGTCACAAATAAATTAAATATTAATTAAATGTATTTATTTACATTAATAAATATTTTTGTGTCCCGACCAGGAATCGAATCCGGTACCTCCGAGTCTAAATCCACGGACTTAACTTCTAGATCACAGGGGTAGTGCCGATATAAAAACCCTACATAACATTGATGTGGGTGGTATTGGAGATGATCTTACCAGTACTCTTAACTTTCATATCCTCAGATGCCCTGCAGCCCTATTCTATTACTTAGTCGCAAACGTTCTTAGTGAAATTCGTTATTTACGTCAGAGATTGCGTCATAATTACAAAATATTATTCAATTTTCAACTCTATAAGCGCTCGACTTTGACAGCGGCCGTGCAAATATCAACTTTAATAGCATGATATATATATAGTTAACGGATTCCATTATATAACGTTTGCGACTAAGTAACACGAATAGGGCTGCTGAACGCATTAAGTTTCTATTTGAAATTCCCTTAGCAACGAACAATGTATCATTTAACGCCCCTCTCACTCATATGTGTCGCAGTTTCAATGCCCTGTCTATTAAACATAACGAATTAGATTTGTTTAATCTTGGCCCTAAAGCATTTGGGGATCAGGTAACCAAACTATTTATGGGGTAATAATTTATTGATTTATTGATGATTAGTTCTCTAGCAATTTTGATCTTGTTAACCAGGTTTATGACCTTATTAAGTTATAGCACATTTTAATATACACCATGTCACAGGACAGCGATTAGGTGGCGCAAATTTTTTATGTTTATTTTATATAATTTATGTTTTTTATGAGTATTTAATGTTCTAGTTTATTGATGTCATATTTTTTCTTTTCCATTTAGGTTCAGTTTACATTGAAAATTAAATAGATATTGATCAGTCCAGGTCTTTAAAACCCACTCGGAAAGTAGAATTGCCACTGGAATAACTTTGCGAATTTTTGTAATCTTGTAATCTTATCTAAGAACTATCAAGACTCCCTCTCACCCCCTTGTAAGAAAAAATAAGACATGGTCGACCTCCTTCCTCCCCTAAATTTTTGTTACGTAATAAAAGAATGGTCTACTTGCATTACTATAACAGCTACTTACAAAGTATATAACTTCTTATTATATGTAGTGTGTATATGTATATTGTATGTAGTATATGTATTTTGAATGTGGTTTAGTATGTATATCCTTTTATCTAGAACCTAATTCTTTCTATATTTATCATATCTATATTACGTGTTGCATCTACCTTACACCATGAACTTTCGACATTATCCTAAAGGTTGGCTGTCAGAGTATGTCTAGCGGCATTAAACCCGCCCCTTGTACATGTTACAATAAAGATTTAAATAAATAATCAATAATGACCCCTTATTATATTGATTTTTGCAGTTAAAAGCAGCAATAAGAGCTGTGAATCCCAAGGAACCTAAGTACATGCATCAGGAAGCGAAATTCAAAAGACAACTATTTATAAGAAATGTTATGAGGTTAAAAGCCATTATAATGTGGTTCATAGAAATAGGCAAGATATTACAGTAAGTTATTTTCCTTTCCTAATAATAAATGGGGTGTATCATTACCAACCAGGTCAACTACAAAATAGAGCTGGCATTTTCGTAAATTTTACATTATTTTACCACCTAACCACCTAGCAAAACTTCTAACTTTTTAAAAAACATGTCTTCTGTACAATACATGGGGCTAATGTCAACCTTATGGTTAGTGTTTTTTAGATTATAATTGTGTGCTACTATAATAGCGCCATCTATAATTGACTAGAGGAACTTTTTTGTCTAATGGTCAACTGAGCATAATTGGAGCCAATATCAACCTTATGTATACTGTTTTAAGGCTCAGATAGAGTCGTCGAGACCCGGATGGTTAATGGGCCTGGGTTGGGGATTCCCCCATTTTTCCCGCTGGTAATTTATGCAGTTTTAGTGCTGGGCACCGTTACTGGTATAACAGCGCCCGTATGGCTCACGAACTCGAGGCTCGTAGGTGGTCTTCCGCCTTTCCGAAGCAATATTCTTAAGATGCTTGAAGTGTCCGTTGTCGGCCCGATAGAACATACGTCTAGTCAGGCCGACGACACACTGGTGGATGGTACCAAATAAAACTGTCAGTTGCATTAAATTTTTTTTTTCAATTTATAGATTTAAAGTGTACAAATCGAGATGTTTGTAGTTTTCTAAGCGATATCTGTATATGGTGATCAAACTTACCGGTCTATTACTTAAGCGCAAACGTTATATAATGGAATCCGTTAACTATATCACGCTGTTAAAGTTGATATTGTCACGGCCGCTGGCAAGGTCGAGCGCTTTTAGAGTTGAGAATCAAATTGTTAAAATACAATAAACATGTTATCATTGTGTGAGAGGGACAGCAGGAGAATACGCCAATAGGCTATCTCGGTCTTAGATTGACACTAGACGGTGAGCACAGCTATTGCTCTCTCTCTCCTCACGTTGGTTAGCAAGTTGACTGTTTTGTATCTTATATGTTTAATCTGCTATAATTAAAGTAATCTTTGCACAAACAATCTTTTATTTGTAACAGGTTATGGGCCCAGACACACCGTAACCCTGTGCAAATAAAATTTTAGCAATTAAACTTGAAATAAGCAAAATACTGCTTTTTTTGTGTGCGGTGTCCCGGCAACTCGAGTGTCGCCGACGTTCGTAATTGTGAGCAGGAAGGATGGAAATAAATACAACTGTGATAAAGTTGGAGGGAGCAAAGAACTTCAATCTCTGGAAATTCCAGGTAGGCATTTTGTTGAAAGGCCTCGGGGTATTCGATGTCGTGGATGGATCTGTAAAAAAACCCTTGACCGAACCCGACTTGTCAGTATGGTCAACAAAAGATGCAAAGGCCCAAAGCAGGTTGGTGATGAGGCTGTCGGAGAGCGCTATGATGCATGTCATAACATGCACCACAGCGGCACAAATGTGGTCCAAACTGTTAGCTGTTTATGAGCAGAAGAATGAAACCAGCCGTCATATGCTTCAACAAAAGTTTTTTCAACTAAAATGTGAAGTTAGGGAAGACCTTTCGACATTCATATCTAGAGTGAATGAGTTGAGGGAACAACTAAAACAGTGTGGTGCAGAAATATCTGATGAGTTCACCATGACTAAAATATTAATGTCTCTGCCGAATAGTTACAAACATTTTATTTCGGCATGGGAGTCTGCGCCTGATCACAAACAAACGCTTGAAAATTTAATTTGTAGACTTCTTGTGGAAGAAGGAAGGATGGGACAAGCAGAAAACACAGAATCTGTGGCTTTAGTAACTCGAAAACAAAATTTTAAATGTTTTAAGTGTGGCCAACCAGGACATTATTCCAAATCATGCAAAAACAATAAAAATGTTCGTGAATGTCATTATTGTAAGAAACCAGGACATTTAAAAGAAAAGTGCTTTTTCCGCCTAAATAAAGTGAATAATAAAACTAACAATGCATTTGTGGTTGGACATTCAACATTGCTAGGAAAGTGGCTTGTTGATAGCGGGACCAGTGAACACATGTGCTATGAACTGTCAAAATTTACAGACTATGTTGAAACATCATCCAAATTTGTAACAGTTGGTGATGGCAGGGAGTTGAGTGTATTTGGCATTGGTAATATAGTGTTAAAAGCCTACAATGGACAGTTTTGGATTAACACAACACTACATAATGTGTTACATGTGCCGGACTTAAAAGCAAACTTATTTTCAGTGTCAAGTGCTATACAAAAAGGTTATAAAATGATCACAGATAGTAAACAGTGTTTATTTATGAAGGACAATAAAGTTGGGGCAATAGGGATGTTAGAAGGAAAGTTATATGTCATGAACTTTAACGATAATAGTGAACAAGCAAATGTGGTTGTGTCAAAGGACAGTTTGTGTACGTGGCATGAGCGTCTAACGCACCAAAGTTTTGATCGAGTTAAATCAATATTAAAGGAAAATAAGATACAGTGCACAGACTATGAAACTAATACCTGTGAATCATGTGTACAGGGCAAGCAACATAAACTACCATTTACTAAGAGTGAAACAGTGACAACAGAAATTGGTCAGCTTATTCATGCTGATGTATGCGGTCCAATGGAGGAAAAGTCTATTGGAGGTTCAAGATATTTTTTGTTGATAAAGGATGACTATTCCAAATATCGTGCGGTCTACTTCATGAAAAATAAGTCAGAGACCTACAAAAACCTAAAAAACTACATAATGTTTACAGAAAGGGAAACTGGGAATAAGGTATGTACACTAAGGACTGATAATGGGTTAGAGTTTGTAAACCAAGATCTAAAGTCATTTTTAATGAGCAAGGGAATAAAACATAACACTACCATCCTATACACACCAGAGCAAAATAGTAAAGCTGAAAGGGACATGCGGACACTTGTAGAAGGTGGACGGACAATAATTGTAGCAAAAGGTCTTGAAAAGTGTATGTGGGCAGAAAGTGTAAATACTGTGGTGTATGTGTTAAATAGGACAGCTAGCAGCGGTGTAGCTGGTAAGACACCATTTCAATTATGGACTGGGAAGGACTTTGATATCAGTGACTTAAAAATCTTTGGAACGGATGTGTATGCACATATACCCAAACAAAAGAGGAATAAGTGGGATCCGAAAGGAGAAAAAGGAATTTTTGTGGGATATGGAGATAATACTAAGGGATATAGAATCTATTTTCCAGATAGAAAAGTTGTTGAAATAAAAAGAGATGTACTGTTTGTAAAAAATAACAGAACAGGTGAAAATGATAATAACTTGGTAATTGAAAACCAGGGTCAGATGGTAAAAGGAATATTTCAAGAAAAAGAAATAGAGAATAATGATGTACAATCAAAAATTGTCACAGATGCTCAAGATACAGAAGAAGAGGAAGAAATTAGTAATGGGAATAGACAAATAGAGGGAGATGAAAGCAATGATGAGTATCTCAGCAGCGATGAGATGTCAACAGCTCCTGTTATTGCACGCTTACCTGAAAAGCGTCAAATTGTCAAACCAGCTTGGCTTAAGGACTTCGATACAAGTTTCTTATGCCTAGAAAATGAACCTGTAACTTACGCTGAAGTGTTAGAAAGGCAAGATGCAAGCAAGTGGCTAGAGGCCATTGAAAGTGAACTCAGCTCATTGTATAATAATAGTACTTGGACTGTGATAGATAAAGTACCTGTAGGAAAAACTGTAATCAATAGTAAGTGGGTCTTTAAATTAAAGCAAGGTGATGTTGGTCAGGTCACATACAAGGCCAGGCTTGTGGCAAGAGGCTTCGAGCAGACTGAATATAACAATTTTGATTTGTATGCTCCTGTAGCCAGGTTATCTACTTTTAGAGTTTTCATGGCAGTTGCAAATAGATCTAGGTTACAAGTTAACCAGATGGATGTGTGCAGTGCATTTCTAAATAGTCAAATTAAAGAGGAAGTCTATATGAAGCTGCCTGATACTTGTGGTATTGGTAAAAATGTATTGGTTAAATTAAACAAATCTATTTATGGTCTGAAACAAGCCCCCAAGTATTGGAATAATAAATTTGACAAGGTTATGTTAAATGAAAACTTTAAAAGATCAAGAAATGACCCCTGCTTGTACCTAAAATGTTTTGATAATATTAGAACTTATTTATTGCTATATGTTGATGACATCTTGTATTTTTCAAACGATGAAAATGAACTAAGTGTTTTGAAATCAGTGTTGTATAAAAATTTTAAAATTAAAGACATGGGTAAGATTTCAAAATACTTAGGTATGAATGTTAAACAAGATTGTAAATTGGGAGTAACCACAATTAATCAGAGAGATTATATAGAGTATGTTCTTAAACTTTATGGCATGTCAGAATGCAAGTCAGCACAAATACCTATAGATAAAAATTATAAATTTGATTTGTTGAAAAGAAATGTTTCAGAAAGTCTAGATATTGAATCAAAGTGTAGGTCTTTGGTAGGCTGTCTGATGTATATTGTGTTGGGCTCAAGGCCAGATCTATGTGCTGTAGTCACTATGTTGAGTAGATTTCAGTCTTGTGCTAGTAATGAACTTCTTAAAATGCTCAAACATGTCTTGAGATACCTAAAAGGAACAATAAGTTTAAGTTTGGTATTTAGGGCTGAAAATAATAATAATTTGGTACAATGTTATGTAGACTCTGATTGGGGAGGTTGTGTATTAGACAGAAGGTCTACTACTGGTTTTTGTTTCAAAGTTAATGGCTGTACTGTAATATGGGGATCAAAGAAGCAACAATGTGTGTCTTTATCCACAGCAGAATCGGAGTGTATAGCTCTGGCTGCTGCGACTAGTGAGGCATGCTGGTTAAGACAATTATTAATTGATTTTAATTTTGATAAAAATTTAACTGTGTTAATGTATGAAGATAATCAAGCAGCTATTAAAATAGCAAATAATCCAGCTAACATTAGACGAATAAAACATTTAGAAATTAAACAATATTTTATTAAAGAAAAGCTGGATGAGGAAAAAATTAAATTAATTTACTTAAGTACTAATGAGCAATTGGCAGACTTGTTCACAAAGCCATTAGGTAGTAATTTGTTGTTAAAATTTAGAGAAAAAGTTTTAGAGAGTAATGAGTAGGTAATTAAGTAACTACTATTTTTATTTACTTTAGTTTTGGTACTTAAATGCAAACTTTGTGTAATTAAGTATTTTTTGTTTCTGTTTGCAAGTACATAATTTGAGGTCTGATTTTTTAAGTATGTATGATGATATTATGTTTATTGAGAGGGAGTGTTAAAATACAATAAACATGTTATCATTGTGTGAGAGGGACAGCAGGAGAATACGCCAATAGGCTATCTCGGTCTTAGATTGACACTAGACGGTGAGCACAGCTATTGCTCTCTCTCTCCTCACGTTGGTTAGCAAGTTGACTGTTTTGTATCTTATATGTTTAATCTGCTATAATTAAAGTAATCTTTGCACAAACAATCTTTTATTTGTAACACAAATAACATTTTGTAATTATGACGCAATCTCTGACGTAAATAATGAAATGCACTAATAACGGTTGCGACTAAGTAAGAGAATAGTAAACGAAGTAGTTAACAGGTAACATTATTTTTTTAGTAAAATATCACAAATAAATGTAGAATGTCAAAGATGTAAAGTTTTGCGTGATACACCCCATTTTTAATATACATTTTATTTATAGCTTATTGTAAATAACAACTTAATAATAATTTGCTAGGTGTGATATAGATATATACCTAGATACAGATGTGGTGCGTAAGTATTTTGTTAATTAAAACTAAAATCAGTGTGATCTTAGATACTCTGATAAAATGATAATTATAATAAAATAAAAAGCAGACTATAGTCAACTACCGTATTGAATAGGCTTTTACATGCTGGAGACAGTTTTCTGATCCTAATGCTGAATGTATTGCAACATGTTTGTAAGCATTAAAGATTTTGAAATTTATAAAAAAAAAAAACAGGTCCCTAATATTAAAAATCAATTTTAAAGAAATTAATAAACAAAAAGTAGGTACTTAAATAGTAAAAAATAAATCAGATAATTATTTATTAATTAAAATAGTACGCTGGCTGTATTCCCAGGTTGGACTGCTATATAACTATTTAAAAAAAAAAACACAAAAAATCCTCTTTCAACATTTCCCCACTGTATAGCGATGCTAATACGTTGGCAGAAATAATTGCCAGCCTACCTGTCTTCAGACTTTTCCCTCAAAAAAATGTTTTTGAAATCTTATTTTAGATCTCCTCGCAAGTTCATAACTTTTGTAACAACTTTGACAGTGCCTTTGAGCGAGATAGCCTATAATTCAAGAAGATCCAAGAAACATCGGTAAACAATTTTGGTTTATGCTTGTTTTCTGCGTACTATTGGGACAAATAACTTTTCTTCTTTCCTTGTTCTAAGTTTACCGTCTAGAATATAATAAAATACAAAAATATTTATTGAGGACTTATGTACGTACTTATCTATACCATATCTTTTAAAAAAAAAACTGTTAGGTAAATATTATTCCTAGACTGTGTTCGACTTCTGCTTTTTAGTACTTAAAGTGCTCAAGGCTTTAAGCCTATCCAAACAGCAGTTCATATCCAATATTTTTGACCACGGACAATTCACTTTACTTGCGCTACTCGGAAAAAATAAGCGCTCGCGGTGAAAACGGTGCCGTAAAACATGGCGCCTTTAGTTCAAAAGATTGAACGAAAATAAATTGAAAGAAATAAAAAAAGTTTCTGGTGTACTGGGAAAAAATGGTAAAATACGTTTTATTTAATCTGTTATAGATTTAAAAAATGTAAAGTATAATATATTCCTTAATTTTTCCAGTTAACTGGAATACACATAGCCGAGGCAAAGTCGCCATGTTTTACGCTGATGTAATTTGCTGTGAAACCCGCGTTCTTGTCTTTGGTTATTCGACGTTATCAATGTGGAAAAGCTACAAGAACAACTGCCAAAGCTAAATACAGTAAAAAAAGCGCCTTTAGAAGTAGTCGAACACAGCTATAACCTAATAATTTAAATTTTTATCTGACAGAATTTATCAAAAAAAGCGGCTGAATTGGCTGGCATGAATTTGACATAAAAATGCGCGAGAAAAAGTATTTTGATTGCATGACTACTATCTTGTTTGTCTCAGATATATTACTATTTAACTGTAACCTAATAACATAATTTGTATTGTGTTTTTTTATTACTAATATCTGGGTTATGTTATACTAACTGTTAAGTAGGTATTTGGTAAAAAAGTAATTTGGTTACAGACAACTATTAACCCATTCAGACCAGCCGGTTCTATTCTATTACTTAGTCGCAATTGTTATTAGTGGATTTAGCTATTTACGTAAGAGATTGCGTCATAATTACAAAATAATATTCAATTCTCAACTCTATAAGCGTTCGGCCTTGACAGCGGCCGTGCAAATATCAACTTTAATAGCGTGATATATATAGTTAACGGATTCCATTATATAACGTTTGCGCTTAAGTAACAGAATAGTGCTGCTGGCGTCCACAACTGAGGACACTAAGTTTGAAAAACTATTATAAAATAAAGTAGTTACGTATAATACTGTAAAAGAGTAGAAGTAGGTCAAACGTCAAACAGGACTGTGTGCTTTCTGCCAGATTATTTACTCTATATCTCGACAAATGCCTAAAAAGAGTGAGGAAGAGCGACTGGGGTATAAAGATGAGTGATCTAGTGATAAACTGCCAGCTTTATGTATGGCGTTGTCCGAACAACAACTGCATTCACTAGTTACAGAAATGATAGAGGGATGTACAAGAAAAGGACTCCGTTCGAATGCGAGAAAAACCAAGTTACCTACTAGTGTTTGAAAGAGAAAGGGTAACAAACGTAACGATAAAGATTGATAATGAAACTTAAGTAAATGAAATTATATATCTGGGCAGTGGTTTCACTGCGGATGGGAAGTATGATAGGGATGTTGAAGGAAGAGTGAATGCGGGAAATAGTGTTAACGGTGCCCTGAGCTCACTGATGGCCAGTCGAAATGTCAGTGAGAAAACTAAATTAACACTTATGTATGGAAGCAAGACGTGGATATGTCAGAATACGCATGAGAGTAAAGTTAATGCAGTAGAAATAAGGTCGTTGGGTCGTTAAATTGATGGTCCATTCATCCACTGTCACTATCCACGTCTTATTCTAAACGACATCACGTGTAGTATCTTTAATTATTATTTCAATTTTTCAGGGATTGTTTTGAATGGGAATCTCGTGTGAGGTCATTTATGGGCCTTCTAGTTTGGTTGGCATTTTGTTACTATTACCAAATGTGGATGTTACCACTTCTTATACTAATGTTCTTCGGAAGGAACTGGCTCATTTATAGATTAACCGGTAAGTAAGATTTGTTATAGAAATACACAATACCAATAATATTTGGTATGGTATTTCTATATTAAAATCTTGGTATCATCTTCTACTTTTGATTCCTTTCTTCCATTTGTCCATCATCGAACTCATAATCCAAATAAACGCGTAAAACTATTCTAACTAGTACTAAAATCTATATATTGTTGATTATAAAACAAAAAATAATTTCTCAAACAAAAATCTATAAATATTATAATTTTATCAAGTTTTTTTTAGGTAACAGAAGAGTAAAATACATGTATTAACGGCCAGTTGCAGAAAAGATGATTTAATAATGATCAATATTTTGATATACGCCACGTGATTGGTATATGCTTGTCTCTTTGGTTATTTCAGCCAATGACGTGCCTCATATTCATACGTTAAACATGTCACACCATGTGCACTAAAAATTACTCAATTATATTATGTACAACAAAAAAAGTGTGTTAGATGTGTTTCTTACTTGGTAAAATATATAAATTGAAGCTATAAAATTTTATTGCCAAATATTTCGCCTCTCTTTGGAGCGGCGTCATCAGTGACCAATTAAATTATGGTAATGAATTTAAATAAAAACATTCCAACGATATATGTAATTGTATTATAGGTGGCAATCAACTTCTAGTGCCTGTGGATGATGATGATTTATTAGCCGAAGAAGATGATGAAGATACAGAAGGTGATAAGGTATTTATTGATCGATCTTTGTAATTATTGCATTTTAAGCATCGATATGTAAGTATAAAAAACAATGTGTAACAAGATATTAGTTTGACAGGTGAAAGTTTAAATGTGAACGATGAATGTGTAAATATTAAAGATCAATAATGTGTAAGTATAGAAGGGAGATATAAGTATGATAGGTAAATGTTTAAATATTAATGATGAATGTGTAAATATTAAAGATCAATATAGTATAGAAGGAACATCTAAGTATGATAGGTGAATGATTAAATAGGATTGATGAATGTGCAAATATTAAAGATCAATATGTAAGTATAGAAGGAAGATATAAGTATGATAGGTGAATTTTTAAATATGAATGATGAATGTGTAATAAAGATCAATAATATGTAAGTATAGAAGGGAGATATAGTATGATAGGTGGAGGTTTAAATATGAATGATTAATATGTAATTAAACATCAATACGTAAGAATAGAAGGGAGATATAAGTATGATAGGTGAATGATTAAATAGGAATGATGAATGTGTAAATATGAAAGGTGAATGTGTATGAAAGGTGAATGTGTATGCAAGGTAAATGTGTCGTCACAATAAAGAAAGATCCACTATTACAGGAGGAGAAGAAATCTCTGAAAGAAAGATTACAAGCGATACAGGAAGTTACACAAACGGTGCAAAACGCCATCGGCTATGTCGCATCTTTGGGAGAGGCTGTCAAAAAGTAAGTATATTTTATAAATTACAAAATATTATTTTTTTTCGATTTTTTTTTACAATATTAACATTAATCCTACGGGTAGGGATATAAGTCTCGTCCGCGTGGAATGGTGGCAAGAACGTTGGCTGCATTTCCCCGCTAAATGGGGTGTATCAGGCTAAGCTTTTTGTAGATGTCGCTAGCGGCACTGGTACCTTGTTTACACCTTTTGACGCATCTATTTTTAAATTTGTTTTTGTAGTTTTTTTAATTTTATAACAGAAAAAAATATTTTAAATTAACGTTACTAACCTTAAAATACGAATTAAGAAAGCGAACACCGCCTTTAAAAAGAAAAAAAGGTTGAATTAATAGAACGGTAATTTTGAGATCACCATATCTTTGATTTCGCTTGGAAATCTCGATTTGTACACTTCGACAAAATATCCAGAAAATAATAAATTTCGTAATAAAAATACAAGTTTTCTATGCAACTGACAGTTATATAAGGTACCAACTATCATCGTGATAAAAAGACTGTTATAATTTTAGGTTTTTTTTGTAGTTTTTTTCGAATAAACGTTATATGAACTAAAAAAGACATCAAAATCCTATAATGATCTCTTTCATTGTGTCGATCTCTGCATTGTCGCCTGTCTCTTACAGAAACCAGGTCTTGCAAATGTTAACTTTAGAAGAAAGAGATAATTAAAATGGTATATATCTAGTAGTTATATTACTGTACCAAACAGGTTGTTTTTTTTAAATATTATTATGGTTTTAAAACAACTCATGGGTTACATTTACTTCTTTTAACATTTGGATTACTGAAGCTGGTTGTGCAGATATTAATATTGTTTGTAAAACCAATTTATTGTGTATTCTCTCTCTGTACAATTGTTTGTAATCCTGTATATAATAAAATAATAATAAATAAAATAAAAAAAACATGTTAGATAAAATTTAAAAAAATATTTTGTGTTTATTTCAGCCTTATGAATTTCACAATGCCGTACTTAAGTTATTTAGCTATAATAATGCTGGTGGCGGCAGTTTTCGTGCTTTATCTCATACCTTTAAGATATCTTCTTATGTGTTGGGGTAAGTACCTACATATCTTAATAACAGTTTATAACAAAGTCGTGTTAGTTACAACACACGAAGAAGTCAGTAAGTCTTGTTTCAAGCGATGCTATTTTTACCCAACTGAGCGACGCAAAGAAGGTATATGTGTTTATCAGCCTCAAATCAAAAAATCTTTATTTTCCCGAATACTGTGTACAAAATAATAATGTGTAATTTAACTGCCTCCGTGGTCTAGCGGTTAAGTCCGTGGATTTAGACTCGGAGGTACCGGGACACAAATATATTTATCAATGTAAATAAATACATTTAAATATTATTTAATTTATTTGTGATATTTGTCGAGTTTGGTACGCTGGAGACATCGACGAGCTTGCCACTTGTCATGATTGGCCTATAGTAAAGTTGGCTAAATGTGAATCCGCTTATTTATAAGCGTGGTTTCTGACCACCCCGAAAGGGAAACGGTCGTGATGATACTTACTATACTTTTTATATACATACACATATATTCATTAATAACAATTAACTATATAAAATTACTATTATATATATTTTTTTAATTTATTATTATTATAATGTCAATGTTGACAAATGACAAAAATGAGGACAAATTCGCCTATCTTTCTTCCCTACACGACAGGTCGCTAACGTCATCGCATAACTGTGTTCTTTCTACGCCTGCCCATCATTCTAGCTTTATGTCCAACTCTTTTGCAGTTGTTGCCGCAAACTTGTGGAACAACCTGCCTGTAGATGTCCGACAAGCGTCAAACAGATCGTTATTTAAAAGAATGGTTTTTACATAAACGTATGAGTATATGATATTGTATTATATAAATATGTATGTATTATTATTTATATGTACCTATGTAGTCTATTCAGTGTATACCTACTGATTAATATATAATTTTGTATATAGTATTAACGTTTGATTTATTAGATTTGGTATTTAAGTTTGATTTAATTTGTTTTTTTTTTCACAAACCTTAATGCTCCTATTATATTTTGCACCTGCCTCACATAACAAATGCTCTAAATTGTCCCTAAGGTTGACTAGTAAGAATGCCTAACGGCATTAAGTCCGCCTGTGTACCTAGTGCATAAAGTTTTGAAATAAATAAATAAAATGTTTCGAATTAATTTAAGTCAATAGTTATTATATTTTAAAAATTGATGTCAAATAAATATAACTAACAATGAACAATAATAAATAGTTGCTAGGTCTATAATGTCAAATTATCATCGAATAATTCCTTGTTTGAATAATATGCTTTTTGCACCAGAAGTTTAAATAATGTCTTTATGTATGTTTCTTATAGTTTTTATTATTTAAAACGGGTCTTTACGCGATTTACCTTAGAGACATATTTCTCCCGACGTTTCAGCCAAGTTGTTGTGGCCGTGGTCACGGGTCGACTGGAGCTATGCGCTCAAATGCGCTCCTCATTCCGAATCGCGTTTAGAACGAATAGGATAGGACACTGACTATCGTTCCGAATCAAATATCGCGATTTGGATGCTCAGAGCGTGATATCAATTCGGAACGGTCTAAATCACATTTTCATTTATAAAATGTTAGTTTTTTTTTTAATGCATGGAAGATAAATTGCGGATTCCACATCTTTGATGAATATCTTTTATGAATACTAACAAATATACATCTCTCGGTTTATTCATAAAGTTTAATCTTACTAACTTATTTTGATAATTAAAAATAATTTGCTATGTTACAGACATTTTTTTTTCACTTCCTACTTGAATATTAATTATAGATTTGTTTAAGAAGTAATATAGAAACAGTATAAACGAGTTACAATATAACAAACATACATCTCTCGGTTTATTCATCTTTATATGTGTAAAGTTTAATATTAGTAACTTATTATAAAATTTTAAAATAACTTGCCGTGTTACAGACATTTTTCTCACTTCCTACTTAAATATTAATTATAGATTTGTTTTAGAAGTAATATACAAACAGTATAAACGAATTACAATATTAAATAATTTAAAAGAAAACTTAATTTAAATAAACTTGAAAATGGCGCGCGACATAATTACAAAAAACTGACAGCGCTCAGAGCGATCTACCTCGATATCGTGAGCAGTCTAAGCGCGGGAAATGATTTCATTTGTGACGTCACACAGCTTGGCAAAACAGTTTAAGCGCGTATCGGAACACCTTTGAGCGTGCTTAGGTTACTATTATCGCGTATCGGAACGATACGGCGGTGTAGTCTCGTACATACTCGGCAGTAGATGTAAACCTTGACATGTCCGCGCAAAATGGCGCGAAGGACTCTTCATATTTTCTTTTTTTTTCAGGAATAAATAAATTCACTAGAAAAATCCTTCGTCCGCATTCCATACCAAATAATGAAGTGTTAGATTTACTATCGAGAGTTCCAGATGATGAAATATTGGTGAGTATTTAGTGCCGGTGATTCATCGCTCACTATTATTGTGGCTTTGTCACAGACAGACAGCGGAGTCATCCAGGCCCGGATGTTCAATGGGCCTGGGTTGGGGATGGGATAAACTCCCGTTTTCCCCGGCAGGATCTCGGCGGCTAACTACCCACCGGTGATTCAACGCACCTTTGGTGCTGGGCGCTGTTCCTACTACAACACCGCCCTTGTGGCTCACGAATCTAGTCTCCTAGATTTGTCTACTTTAGTTCTTCTCCAAGAGCGCCTCCCTAGGACTACCTACCTACCACTAGGCCTCCCCTCCGGGGGCCGTGCGAAAGTAGGAGCGATATCCTGAAGATGCTTGTAGGATCCGTTGTCAGCCCGGTAAAACATACGTTTAGCTAGGCCGACAACAAATGCCTCGATAGTAGGCATCTCCAGATCTCTCGCAATTACAGAATTTCGCACGAACCACGGCGCTCTGGATATCACCCTGAGCGATATGTTCTGCTGACTCTGGATCTTGTCCCTGTTGGTTTTGGCCAGAAGGTGATGCCAAGCTGGCGCAGCATAAGTAAGTCGGGATCGGATGAACATCTTGTAGATCCGCACCTTCAACCTGAGCGGCAAACTGGAGTTCATTACAGGACGTAACATGGCTCGGGCCGCCTTCGCCTGATTAACGGCATGGCAGGCCATCTCACCCATTGTTAACGTCCTGTTGATGATGCAGCCCAGGTATTTGACGGTGGGAGTCCACTCGATGTCCTGTCCCCGAAGCTGTAATGGTGGAGGCAGCCGGCATCTAGACGTCACCAATGCAGCAGTTTTGCCGACATTGATTAATATAATTGTGGCTTTGTACGTAGGACAGCGTTTGTACAACCGAGTCACCACCGCGCTTTATGTGTACAAAGCAGGCTTATTACAAAACAAAAGGAAATAGTAAACTACCTTAATATCGAACTTAGACGTTAAAATCAAGTTTTTTTTTTCAGCTCGACTGTCGAGAACTAAAGCCCCATTCGCAATCAGATCGGAGAGACGGAAGGAAAAAACACAAAGCCTCGTAACATCACTGGCAGTCGTGCAAACGACGAATCAAACAGTATATCCTAGACCAAGCTATCAAAATAAGGCATAATGAATAGTACCTACCAAACTGCCTTTTTATCACGATCACGATATGATAGTGTGGCGCAAGATAGATGACACTTCATACCGCAGACAATCCCATATTGGCATCGTAAATAGAGACAATCGAGTACATTGGCTAGCCAATAATAAAAATCTTGTCCAGTTCAATACCAACAAGACCCAGGCATGCGCGCTGACGGACAAGAAGTCTCCTCCCGTTCTTCCTGAAAAACCTGCCGCTGGAACAGCCTAGCTTCAATATTCTCGGGGTGGAAATACGCTCAGACCTTAACCACCGGAACTACAGTGAGAGCATCACCAAAACAGCGTCAAAAAGCTCGGAATACTGAACAAGGTGAAGCGGTTTATTCCGTCTTCAATTAGACTGTTGCTATACAAAGCACAGATCAGGTCATGTGTAGAATACTGTTCTCACCTTTGGGATGGTTCAATGTCCTACAGAGGCGAGCTGTTCGAATTGTGGACGATGTGGAACTCTCGAATCCCTGCAGCTTCGCCGAGATGTGGTTTCTCTGAGCGTGTTCTACCGGCTATACTATGGTGATGCTCGGAAGAGCTCTAAAACCCAATCCCTCCCTACACTCCGCACCCACATACCGTAGTCAAAATCCCTTCGCGTACGTATAAATTTGGGGACTCATACACCTGTCGCACAATATAGATGTGGAATACTCTTCCAGCCTTTGTGTTTCCACGTTCCTATAACTTGGAGTCCTTCAAGCGAAGTTTAATAAAGCATCTAGTCAACCCGGCATAGTGTTAGGGGCTGAGTCATGAGTGTCTGACTTATGTTGCTAACTTCATCATCAAAAAAAAAGCCTATCCATTGGAAGTAACAGGATTTGCATTTTTCATACTGACTGATTGCTCAGTGGATTGTCTTGCTTGGCCTCGTATATCCCTAAAAAATTGTTTTGCTGACTTGCGTTCTAAAATCTAAATGTATTTTTATTTTATATTACGTGTTATGGTATACTAAGCTTGTGTTTAGTTTGACGATAACACGTAATAAATAAATAGTCGCTGCCCTTGCCAAATTCTCTTTATTTTAATGAAACCCTTTTTGTGATACTAGAACTAAAAAGTTGCCTAACAAATTCCATATGTATTTTGACTGTTAAAAAATATTTTTTTTTTGTTCTTTCTCAAACCTTACAAAAATTACATAATATGGAACTTGTCAGGAGTAGCGACGAAATGCGAATCAGCATTAGTGGCAGTGCCAGTTAGAAAAAAAACTGACAAAATGCATAGAATAGTCAAAATAACACCAAATTATTATTGTAGATAGAAGTGTATTTTTATTATATTAAAATTTCTACTTCCAGTGTTTTCCAATATTTTTAATAAACCTTAAATAGAGTTTGCTACTAGATCAATCTTTTTCTTATCTTAATGTTTCTTCAAAATAGTCGATAAGAAATTATTGCATTTTTCAATGTATTTTTTTTATTGTATAGGATACGGATAGGTGAATGACTCATCTTTGTTGAATTTTAGTGATGTACACACAATTTTTTAAATCAATATTTTCTCTTTACAATCGAAATAATTATTTCCTAATCAAAAAAACCTACACCTATATCAAAACCATTTATACCCCGATCAATTTTGTTAGTAGTGTTATACAAATTCTTTGTTCTTAAAATCTTCAACATAATAATTGTAGTAAAAATTTAAGTAAATGAATGTTAAAAGTTATCATCAGTTAAATCGTCCGTTTTATAGGTGAAACATTAGAATATTTTAAATAATTATTATAGTGATTAATAATGTTTAAAAAATCTAAGATTTTTAAATGTTTAGTTGTTTTGTTAATAAAAAGTAAATAAGACTGAGTCACAATCTCATTTAATGAACTTTAAAAAATTAAATGAAATAATTTCCTAGTATACCTACTAGGTTATTATTATATATTTATATGTAAAATATTATCCTAAAATGCCAAACTATTTACGTGCATTTACTTATTATTTTCTTATCAATATTTATTTTTTATTATGTTGCTTCGTTTTTCAATAAATAGCTTGTATTATAGGATGTTCCTTAGACAAATAATATTTCTTAGCATTCCATGGATTCAACGTGCGGGTTCCTGGTATACCTGTGTGGGAAAGAGAGAGAAGGAGAATGGCGTCTCGGGTTTACCGTCTATAGGTTGATTTACAAAGGAAGCTTGATTTTATTGCGTAACAAGACGCTCACCAGCTACCATTTATGCTCCTCTCCCTACCCAACCAAATACTGAATGATTCCGCTAATGCCGTCTTGGAAGCTCGTTCCATAAATTTATTGACAGCAGTCCTGCTTGTACCCAAGTCACTCAGCAAGTGGTGCAAAGATTTTGCTGGAATTCCTCTCGCACCAACTTCCACTGCGTAAAGCTCAGTCTTGAATCCGTTCCTGATTATACGCCTATATGCTGTGTATATTGTTGAATATTTTGTTACAAATTAGGTGGAAATAAATCTGATTCAACTATACATTGTGTCCTAATATTTACGATTAACCTACACTAATATTATAAATACAAATATCAATAGTATTGAATATTTATTATATAAACATATTTTGGGTTCCTAAAAAAATATAAACTGCTATTATAAAATTATTATTGTATTGTTATAATATAAAATATAGGTATATATAAAATCTAGTCAATTGCTTTCTTATTTCATTAATATTAGAACTAAGTAGTGTATTGTTTCTAATTAGCACATTTAGGCACTATTTTCTATAACAAATACTATTGCACTTCTTGCACAATATTTTATGATCTATATTTAAATAATCTACGCCTAAATTATTGCACATAATTGTTTTTTTTACTTGAAATTTTTGCCTTATTTTTTAAGATAAAGGACAAATCCTGGATACCGATTCTTAAGCAATGGAAATGATTAAAAAATGGCTTCACTTCATATATCGCATGCGACAGACAGACAGACAGTGAGGTCGTCCAGGCCCGGATGGCTAATGGGCCTGAGTTAGGGATGGCGACATTCCCCCGTTTTCCCTGGCAGGATCTCAGCGGGTAAGCACTGGTAATTCACGCACTTTTGGTGCTGGGCGCCGTTACTGGTGTAACAGCACCGTTGTGGCTCACGAACCCAGGGGGTCTAGGTTCGACAACTTCAGCTTTCCTCCAGGAGACCCTCTCTAGGAAGTGGAGGATATGCTTGAAGTGCCGTGTCGGCCCGATAGAACATACGTCTAGTCAGGCCGACGACAAACTATTCAATATTAGGCATCTACAGGTCTCGAGCAATGACAGAATTACTCACGAACCACGGCGCTCGATAGACCACTCTGAGCGAAATGTTCTGCTGGCTTTGGATCTAGTCCTTGTTGGTCTTGGCCAGAAAGTGGTGCCAGGTCGGCGCAGCATAGGTGAGACGGGAATGGATGAACATCTTGTAGATCTGAACCTTCAACCTGAGGCAATGTGGAATTCATAACAGAACGTAACATGGCGCCTTCGCCTAATTGACGGTGTGGCAGGCCATGCGACATTATCTCTATTGCTTAAGAATGACCATGGGAGTTCACAAGTCACAACATTGTCTCTGCACATCCTAGAATATTTCATAGCCTCGATTCTCATTTCATTCTGCTTATTTTTTGATTTAAAATATTACTCAAAACAATCATTTAAATAATCGGAATTTGATATACTTACGAGTATATCGCATTCTACATCATCTCTATTTTGTGCGAATCGGGGCCCATGGGTATTTGTGATAAAAACTTTTATTACTAAAATTGTTATTGTCATCTTAAATGTTATTTGTATAATTATATTGTTGTTAGGAACTAGTTAGAAACCTTAATAAATTATAAAGTTTATATTTGACCTTCCAGTTGCATTTAATAAAAATTAAAGTACTTATGATAAAGATGTTAAGTTTATTTTTATGAAGCACAAACGTGATGATATAAGTATGTTACCGCTTTTCATATTTTAAAAAATATACAATAAAATAAATGTTTGGTAGTTTGATTTACCATTCCATCGTGTTACTTCCTATTATTTAAGGAGACTATAAGGAGCCTAATCGAAAGTGTAGAGAAATCACCGACATAAGTCAATATATACGCCACTATTTGAGCTTATTATTTACCTAATCGATGATTACATTTTCGATTGGCCTTTGTGACTAATTCCAGGGTACAAAATGTAAATACGATAATATTAATCATCCAATTCATTGGTGGAACATTAGGAAAAAATTTTTGCTTTTTTGTCCTAAATTTATAGTTTCTACGAGTTAAAACAGAAAGCAATGAAAAAACAAAATTTCACTTTTTTTTTTAAACGTTCCACTAAGGAATTGGATGATCAATATATGCAAAAAAAATAAAAAAATGTTTTACACCTTCATTTATTTATTAATATTAGTATGTATGTGCATTGCTATTTAATTGGTTTTTAAATATTTTTATGATTGATTCTTTTTATTTTTTTTCTGTTTACACCGTACTCAATATTAGATGGCAAATGTCCCAAAGGTTAATGGGCAAAGAATGCCTATTACTTACGCTTTTTTTTGTTTTACAATATAATTTAAAAATAAATAAGTTACGAAATGTGACCTGTATAAAATTATTACATATATTTTATATTTATTATATATTATATTATTTTAACAGGGTTCCAGTGCATTAGCAAATTGCTATGATAGTATGACTAGACACAGATATATTATCAACTTAAGTCATGAAGGTCCTTGTCCAAGGGTTTGGTAATCTGGATGTCTGAAAAATGGACCACCAGACCAGCCCTTTCTGGAGTGCAGCACATAACACCAACTGTCACATTTTGGGCCTTAAAAGACGGACACAAACGTAACAAAGGCCAAATTTTACCATCCGAGGAATATTGAACTCTCAAAGCGTTCTTTACTTTTGTTACTCTCATCCAAAATTTTCGTGGATTTCCTGAGAATATACCTGAAAATAAATTACAAACTGGTTATTGCTAAGACGTCAACGTACGAGTACTGGGTTTAAGTTATTTCGGAAACTGTTATTTTTCTTCGCCTGAGACCTCGACAAGTTAGATTATAGTCATGATTAAGTCTAGTAAAGTGAATTTAATTTTGATCGATAGTCATTATAAAACCTATTAAATATAAATCTTTATAATAGCAAGGAAGAGCCTTTAATATATCTCAAATTTTGTTCTTCTTTTGATAAATAACCAAAAGGATATAAATTTTGTGCCCCAATATGCTAGGTTATATATTAATTGTTCATTAAATAAAATTAGATATAACTTATCCATACCAGTCGCCCAATCAGATAAATCGTTTGTAAGGACACTTCCGATCATGGGTTGCCCGTCGTTGTACTCAATTCCAGCCTTTATCCAGTGCTTATCATCAATCACCAACATGATTCCTGCTTGGTCGTACAGGGTTGTAAATTCTGCTTCGATGCATACCTACAGATTTGTACAGTCTACACTAATTTTATGTATTTATGTATCTTGATTTTGCAAACGAATTAAAATTTATAGTTTATGGACACCCTACTGATTTTATTTATGCTATGTTCGACTTGAAAGCAAAGAAAAGCGTTCAACGTTCAATTTTGCTTAATGAAAACTATAGAGCAACACCAAGTCGAACGTTTTTCAGAGCGAAATAAAGTGAAAAAAAGCGCTCAAAGCGTCAAGTTATACACAACACATTACCTGAAATGTAAAGTCTTCAGCAATATCACAACCGTACACATGACCTGTGTGTCTATGAAAACCGTACCAAGTCTCTTGCCAAAAATCTGTTGCGTTATTAGTTACCGCTTTTAGCGTTTTATTTTGGAAACTCCATTCATTGGGTTCATTAATCCATTTAAAACTTTTTACGTCTTTCAAAGCCATTATTTCGGTACTACGGCTTGTGTGAAGCACAGAACAAAAAAAAGTTATGATAAATACCAAATTAAACATAGTGATGGTCTATGATCGATGTACTTCTGAACATATCACAATAATATATGATTTTTATAGGCACTTAGTGCGTCATTATTGCTATCTAAGCATTATCAATACTTGTTGAAATAATAATAAAACATAGTTATACATAGCCACAAACTTATTTATATTTTGATCCCTATTTCCAAGGCATAAAGCTATATTATGTGGCTAACTGACCCTGTAAGATATCATAAGAGCCACGTTTTTTACAAGTATGTGGCACCAATCCTCTAATCTGGAGTTATGTAAGGTTGTTAGGTATATATATTTACATATACAAAGTATTATTCTATTTAATAACACAAGTATATTGAAAAAAATATATATTAAAACATTACGTAATTTTTGTTTCAAATCCTAATCCACCGATTATGATTACTAAAATTGGAGTACAACACTATGCCTCAGCCATGTTGAGTTGAAATGTCATTGGTGGACATCATTGACGATTTGACTCGCGACGGCGACGTTGACCGGTTTTGATAAATCTACAATTTCAATTCTTCAAAATGAGTGCTAAGTTTCAGGAATATAAGAACAGTGTAGACATTAGCCTTAGGGATAAATCTAAGCCGTGGACGCAATACTTCGAGTTAGCTGAAGCGAAAACCGGGGTTGATAGAACTTATCTGTTTTTGGGTGAGTAATTTTTTCCATGACAATTTATTTTTAACCGATGCAAGTGGTTATCGTGATGCTCGTTTTGTTTGTTGGCAGGTCTGGTTGCGTTTACCGGGTTATATTTAGTTTTCGGCTTCGGTGCCGAATTGATATGTAATTGTATTGGATTTGTTTATCCTGCGTACATGTCGATGCGGGCTTTGGAATCGAAGCAGAAGGATGATGATACGAAGTGGTTAACATACTGGGTTGTGTATGCTGTGTTCTCCATTGTTGAATACTTCTCCGACTTCATTGTTGGCTGGTTTCCGCTGTACTGGCTTATTAAGGTTAGTTTTTTACTTTGCTCAACTTTTATATCTGTACCAGATCCGATCAGGTTGAGAAAAATACATAGCTTTTAATATTATAATTAATTCTGTAAAATTTTATTTACGGGAAACTTATGGTTTTCGAGTAAATAATTATTTAAAATCTTAAAATTCACAAAGTCACCTTAAACAAATTTTGGCATTAAAACTTCCTGTCTGATTTTTGAGATTATTTTTTTAGAACTATTTTGAAACTCTTCAGTGTCTAAAACTTAATTTGCCTAGTTACGTTAGCCCTTATTACTTATATATTGAGAAACTAACCTATTTTTTTTTTAAATAATACTTAAATATTTCAAAAACTATACATTTCTGTAACCCTTCCTTGCTACAAGGGGTGCCTGTCCTCCTCCCTTCCCCTCAACCCCGGTACCTATTGTAAAGTCCTTCCCTTTGCACTATAGTAGCGCTTGCCAACCCGTCTGGCCAAATTCCTTAGTAATGTGTGCCGAAAGATCCGTCTTCAGCTGTCAGAGACTTAGGAAAGTGTAGGTGTGTTCTAAGGGTGAAGATGAAACACAAATTTGGCATCCGGTTCTAATCAAACATCATTATCTCTGAATGCTAATGAGATACACATTAGCCCCACTGGATAAGCCAAATTAATTTACAAATAGGTTTATCATGCAATAGATTTGTTTTATTTTGAAGGTCTGCAATTGGCTGGTATAAACAATGCCATTTTAAACTAATAGTTTCAATTACAGAGCCTTTATTTTGGTACAAACCAGCCTAAGATGGCATTAGTAGAATCTATACATTATACTGGTAAAACAGATAAAAGTATTTCTTCACTAAATAGAGTCAACTGTCTCTGTGGTCTGGCTGTAATGATGATGATTATTAATTATAATTCAACATTTTGTGTAAGCTGTTTAATAATAATTACGTTATAGATGAAATAAACATTTAAACTTCCAAATATCATTTGAGTTGACAAATGACATTATCATGTAGTTTTCATATCATTCAAGTCCTTTAGTACTTACTAGAGCTGTCACAATGATATTTTAAACACACCTAAATTATATAAAATAAAGGGTTCTTTTTACCTAAATTGTAATCTTGTTAGATATTTTTTTTTTCTAAAAATGCATTATAACTGTAAATACAGATGCATATGAATGATGTGTTTGCTGAGCATGCTGGGTCCATTGTGTGTGGGTAAGTGAGATGAGAAGAATGGTGTCTCAGGCTTGTGACTGACTATAGGGTGGTTTACAAAGGTGGCCTCCTTTATTTATTTTATTGCGCAACAAGATGTTCACCATCCACCATTCTGCTTTTCTCTCTAACCAACCAACTGTATGTTTCATCAATCTCATTCCATAGAATGTGATTGTGTTTACGGTGGCTTTTCCGCACTTAGTCTCTATTGAACCATTGTGCGTGACCTTTACTCCTTCAACGGAGCCATTCGATCTCCTCCAGGAAGGCCAGGAGACCCGTTACGTTCTTGCAGATCTCCAGGAGAGTCTTCGCAGTCTAAAGGAACCTTAATCTAGGACCAGCCTAGAACCACACTGTCACACACCATGGAATATATTGTGCACTCCATAGAATGTATTGACGGAAGACCTGCTTGGGCTTAATTATTTCTGCATTTACATCCTTCACGGTCCTAAGTTTACAAAATCTTATTCAAATTTATGATCATAAAATTTAATTTAGTTTTTATAATAAATTCCAGTGCGTGTTCATCATTTGGTGTTTTATGCCGATCCAATACAATGGATCCCTGATCATCTACCACCGCATTATCAGGCCTTACTACCTCAAGCATCACTCCAGCATTGATGCCATGGCCAACTCTGGTAAGTTGTTACACCAGTACTACACAGCATTTACACAAACGTTATTTATGTATAGGAATTATTATTATTTATTATTATTAAGGTATATAAATACTATAAAGGTTGAAATTACCTTCTACAACACCAGATACAAGCCTAGACTGGAAAATATGCTAACCAGCTAGCTGTTGATCTCACAATTCCTCAACAATTCAGACGTCTACAATACAGGAACTAGACAGCCAGCAGATTTAAGCTTCTGAGCAAACCAGGAGATATTCTCAATGGGGAATAGTCTACACATGCCTGCTACGTTCGACTTGAAAGCATATAGAGAGGGGAGAAGATAAATTTTTAAGCATTCCATGCATTCACCGTTGTGTTAGGGTAAGAGATGAGAAGAAGTCCTTTTCCTACCCAACTAAATACCTGTATGATTCTGTTAATGCCGTCTTGGAAGCTCTTTCCATTGTTGTATTGACGGTAGAGCCTGCTATGTTCGACTTGAAAGCATATTGAGAGGGAAGAAGATAAATTTTTAAGCATTCCATGCATTCACCGTTGTGTTAGGGTAAGAGATGAGAAGAAGTCCTTTTCCTACCCAACTAAATACCTGTATGATTCTGTTAACGCCGTCTTGGAAGCTCTTTCCATTATTGTATTGACGGCAGATCTGCTTAGGCCCAATTAGGCAAAGCTGGCTTTTTTTTACCGGATTTTCTATGAAAAGCATAGAGAAACGCTAAGTAAAACGACTTTCAAAGCGAAATAAAGAGAAAAAAAAAGCACTTAAAGCGACTATTCAACACATGGGCCATATTATTCATCTGCTTAAAGTTGATAACTGATTGCAAGATAAACAAAGAAAAGATAAAATATTATAAAATATATTCAATATTTAATAAAATTTATTTATTAAGAAAATCTAAAACAGTATAACATTTTACAAAGCAATACAATTAACATGCCAAACTAAAGGATTTCACCGTTTAAAAAGAATTTATAATCTAATTATAATTTTTAATTGAATTTTGACATTATATTAAATTAAATACAAACGACGAGCTTGCCACTTGTCATGATTGGCCTATAGTAAAGTTGGCTAAATGTGAATCCGCTTATTTATAAGCGTGGTTTCTGACCACCCCGAAAGGGAAACGGTCGTGATGATACTTTACTTTTTTTTTTTTTTTTTTAAATACAAACCGAAATATCATTTAAAATTTCAATCTTAACTTCCTACCTAAAATAAAGATATAATAAAGTTCATACAAAAAGTATCATCATGGCGTTTTATCCCTTTCGAGGTGGTCAGAAACATTACATATATAGACACATATAACTAAAAAGTTTAAAATAAACAATTTAAAAATTAAAAACCCACCTGCGTAAAAACTAGTTTTGAATTAAAAATTAAAAATAAATTTAATAAAGTTTACATCCGAAAATTATGATTTAAACTCCTTTTCAACCCAGCCTATTGTCGGTTGCAAGCCCGAGACACCATCCTTCTCATGTCTGGGTACACACAATGGACCCGGAATCGTGAATCCATTGAATGCTTAGAAATTTGTCTTCTCAATATAAATGGTGTTTTGTCCTCCACTCTAGAACCTGTTTGCCCTATGATCAAGGATTCATAGTCACATACAAAATTACTGCGAGAAACTGCGGCATTCGGACCTCTATGTACATGCTATCTCTTTCTCTTAATAATATATGACAAACAAAGCGATCAGTCAGTAATAAAATAGCATGCTATTAAATCATTCATTTAAACATAAACCTACTGCTGAAATATCAGCACACGATTATTTAGTATACCTATAATCTAGTTGATTCTTGATCAATGAGTTTGCCCCATCGTTCGTTGCTTTTGCATCAGATGTGTCTGTACCATTGCCACTTCATCTTGCGATATTTTAAGGCTATAATTGTGTGCCAACTATGATAGAGTAGCAGAACCTTTTTTTAATGACAACTTCTAAATGTTCCGTGTATTCTAATTTAAAAATATTAGTCTAATTAACATTCACTTAGATAAACTGACATGTGGTTCTCTTGTCAAAGAATAACATGTTTTACACTTCAATAGAACGCAGGTCAGCATATTATCCGTGAAAGAGCAAAATAATGTTGACAGTGCATGTCAAACACAACCATAACCACCAATGACTGTAATACATTAATTAATTTTGTACTAATTGGTCTAGCTTTGATTCTCATACCTATTAGGATAGGATAAGCTAAATATTTTCCGCAATTGGTCTCATTGAGACCGTTTTGCATGACCTGGATCCCGTTAGCGGAGCCAACCTATCTCCTCCAGGAAGGCCAGGAGGCCCATAACGTTCCTGCAGACCTCGAGAAGAGGTTGTACTGAATAGTTTCTTGCCCTGTCTTGTAAATTTCATGAATTGGTTATAATAATAAATAATGCTATTTTGTCACTAAAGTAACCATTTATGGATATATTTTTTGCTCAATGACGTCAGACTTGTGGCTTGTTAGAATACCAAGGTTAAAGCGATTCTTCACTATATGTAGTGTCTTTAAATTGAATTGTTTGACAAATATTTTATTGAATCGTTTTTTGTTTCTGTTTGTTTCTATCAATACAATTTGAAATAACAAATTAGTCTAACGAAAGACCATACGAAGTCACCCCATATATTACTGTGCAATTAATTTAAAAACTAATTTGGAAAAAATACCAAGTAGCCTATTGACAGTTATAGAGAATAAAAATAGTGTATAATTTATAAGTGATTTAATAAACAGTTTTGGCGGCAACCACATCCAATCAGGAAAGAGTCCACGCGTTGGTGAACAATCTTAACGAAAAACTAGACAACTCTATAAGAAAACTCAAACAATAGACCATAGTAATTAATTATTTTTTTATTAGTTCTCATTATCACCACTGATTTCTATATTTTCAATCTACATTACCTGTTATTTTAAACTAAGCTTATATTTAGCCAAATAATAACAGGCAATGAATAACAAAATACAGATATTAGTGTTCATTCTAAACACATTGGTTTGTTATTTGTAGTCGTGAGAAAATTATCTAGCAAAAAATACCTCTTTTTTGTAGTGGTTCCGTATTTGCCCCACAAATACTCGCCCCGAATTTTATTTTCCGCACTCGCCTTGTTAAGTATTTCTTACTCGCCCCAAAAGCATTGATTTTAATTTAGTTCTCACCTGCCCTATTACGCATATACTATATTATGTAACATATTGTTCCTTATTAGTCCTAATGAAAAAAAATACACCAAATTTTAGTACCTACTCGATAACTTTATATGGAAATAGATTTTTTATAGCAATTAATAATAAAGAGAAATAGATTAACAGTATCATCACGACCGTTTCAGACTACCGTGGTGGTCAGAAACCACGCTTATAAAAGCGGATTCACATTCAGCCAACCTTACTAGGCCAATCATGACAAGTGGCAAGCTCGTCGATGTCTCTAGCGTAACAAACTCGAGAATATCACAAACAAATAGATATTTATAAATAATTAATGTTCCCGATATGGATAGGTCCCGGTACCTCCGAGGCTAAATCCACTGACTTAACTGCTAGACCACGGTATTAACGGAATGGCATTTTTGGGTAGGGAGAGGAGTAGAATGGTGGATGGTGAGCGTCTTGTTGCGCAATAAAGTAAAGGAGGAGGCCTCCTTTTCAACCCAGCCTATTGTCGGTCGCAAGCCCGAGACATCATTCTTCTCATCTCTTACCCACACACGAGACCCGGCACCCGCACAGTGAATGGAATGCTTCGAAATTTGTCTTCTCTCTTTCTTCTTATTCCTATACTTCTTCTGTTAGGGTTACATGGTAAAATATGCTATAAGTATCTTTTTAACTTTGAATGGTTTTTTGCTTTTCCATATAATACGCACATCAGTTGAAAACTTTCAGCGTTATTTTTGAGGCAAATAGGCAATATTTAAACGGCATGGGACGAATAAGGAATTTTCATTAGGTATTTTAATGCGGGGCAAATATTGTAAGGCAAATGCGGCACACTTTTATTTTATATCGAAGCCGAAACATAAAAGAGTATTTTATTGTAATAAATTATATAATGATAGTTTGGGTATTAGCTATTCGAAGTATTTATTATTTTTTATCATTTAGTTTTTTATTTTATTATTTTAAATTATAATATATAAAAATTAAACTTCTAAAACAGGGTTCGTTTTGAACCCCGGTATGTACTAATGAGAAATACTTTTCTTGTGGAGGTCTAGGGCTCTTGTGTTCTAGGGGATGTGATAAAAGTCAGTAAAAAAAACCTATTAAGAAAGTAAATAATCGAAAGTAGAATGTAATTATTACTCACAATAATTATATTAGTAAAAATCGATTTGTACAAGTAACAATCAATTAAATTAAACTGGTAATTATTTCTGTATTTAGGTACTTTATGTAGTGTAAAGATTGTTCATTGTATTTTGGATAATACATAAATATAAATAATTATATTTTGCTTCTTGCGATTAAAATCTTATCACTTATCAACTATTTATATCAAAAAGTAGAAACAATGCTATTCTCGTACAAAAATAATATGAATAGTGAATATCTACCTCCGTGGTCTATTAACCAGAAAATATTTCGCAAATATCACAGAGAAGTTTTTGGCCTTAATCCAGAAGGTTTTCTGTGCTATTGTGGATCTGGAAAAGGCTTTTGATAGAGTTGTAATAAGTTTTGGGACATATTGCCAGAGTATGGAGTGGTTGACAAACTGCTAGAAGCTATACAGTCCCTGTACAAGGGCTGGATGTCGCCTTGCTTTGATTCCCAAATGGGCGTCAAACAGGGCTGTGTGCTTTCCGCCAGATTATTCACTCTATATCTCGACAAATGCCTAAAATGAGTGAGGAGTGAGAGAGAGTAAATGTAGGTCAAAGATGAGTGATCTAGTGGTGAACTGCCTGCTTTATGCAGATGATGCTGTTCTTACGGCATCGTCCGAAGAACAACTGCAATCACTAGTCACAGAAATGAAAGAGGGATGTGCAGAAAAAGGACTCCGTTTGAATGCGAGAAACATCAAGGTACTAGTGTATGAAAGAAGAAGGATGACAACCGTGACGAAGATTGATGATAAAACTCTAGAACAAGTAAATTAAATTTTATATCTATCTGGACAGTGTTTTCACTGCGGATTGGAAGTGCGATAGGGATCTCGAAAGAAGAGTGAATGCGGTAAAGTGTTAACGGTGCCCTGGGGTCACTAAATAGGGTTCGAAATGTCAGTGACTAAGCTCGGCTCGCCATACACACTGCCATGTTGGTACCAACACTGATGTATGCCAGCGAGACGTGGATATGTCAGAATACGCATGAGGGTAGAGAAATGAGATTTGGCGGACCACATACGTAACGTCGAAATACGGAAAAGGGTAGTTTAAAATAAATGAAAGCATGGGGACAAAAATAAGGAAAGGCATGCTACGATATGGTTTGGGTGTGTTGAAAGAATGAACGAAGAAAGATTGACGAACCAGATATATAATGGGAAAGTTGTGGGTAAAAGAGGACCTGGCAGACCGAGACTCACATATCACATATATTGTACGTCTAATGACGCTTCATTACGTTGAATCGATCATCAATCCCTAATGAGTAATTTGTTTTTCATTGTCAACTTACTTATGGTTCTCTTGCTCTTCATTACTTAACTTTAAATTTATATTTGAAAACCTTTAATAGTTCGTAGTGAATTTACTGTATAATATTTACTATAATATTGTCAACTGTTGGTTTTCCAAAATGTATTTAAAAAAAACACGATCAAATAAATAAAACACTGGCTTAAGGTGCATTAAAAAGCGAAAGTATGTCGTGATCGTGTCAAGTGACGCTCAATTGTCTCTGCATACCCCGCAAGAGATCTGGCGTGGAGATATGTGTGTATGTGGTCCAACCGCTAGATTTAGACGCGGAGGTACCAGGGTTGATTCCTCGATAATTTATTTGTACGAGGGGCGTTCAAAATATTCTCGGTATTGATACGTTACAACCTCTTTTATATATATATTTGTTACTGGCCGCTAAGATTCATCCATTGACATTAAAAAAAAGTAAAATTGGAACCGAGATGTTCTTTTGTTTTTCTGCAATTGCCGAACAAACATGAACACCATGAGCGAATTAACAATTTTAACGAAATTAGAGCACCGATCCGTCATAAAATTCTTGACAAAACAGGGTAAAAATCAAAAAACCATAAAAGAGGAAATGGATTGTGTTTACCGTGAGTCTGCTCCTTCTTTATCTACTATTCAAAAATGGTCAAGCGAATTTAAGCGTGGAAGGGAGAGTATTGAAGATGACCCTAGACCTGGCCGGCCTGTAGTGGCTACCTCACAAGAAAATATTGATAAAGTGGAAAAACTTATATTGGAAGACGGCCGAGTGAAGGTAAAATCTATAGCTCAAGTAACCAATCTCTCTATTGGTACCGTACATGACATTATACATGACCATCTTAATATGTCAAAAGTAAGTGCAAGATGGGTTCCGCGAATGCTGACGCTTCTTCAAAAGGATATGCGTGTGGCTTGCTGTTCAGATTTTATCGACCTGTGTGGTGAAAATCCCGATGAGGTGCTGCAAAAAATAGTTACTGGAGATGAAACCTGGGTTCATCATTATGACCCAGAGAGCAAACAGGAGTCCATGCAGTGGCACATTAAGGGTTCAGCTCATCCCAAGAAGTTCAAGGTAATCCCGTCAGCTGGCAAGGTCATGGCCACAATATTTTGGGATTGTGAAGGAGTTTTGCTTATCGCGATTATAAAGAAAAAGGTGTAAATATCACAGGGCAGTACTACGCTAACGTTATACGTCAATTAAGAGATGCGATCAAAGAAAAGAGGCGAGGAAAGTTAACCAAAGGTGTTCTGCTTCTGCATGACAACGCCCCTGTCCATACTGCTCATATTGCCAAGGCAGCTATTGTTGAATGTGGGTTTGAAACTGTTACTCATCCACCCTATAGTCCGGACTTAGCCCCAAGCGACTTCTTTTTGTTTCCCAATCTTAAAAAGGATCTGCGTGGAAATAAATTTTCTGACGATGAAGCGTTGAAGACGGCCGTGGAGGAGCATTTTTACACCAAAGATAAAAAATATTTTTATGAGGGATTAAAAAAAATAATTGATCGATCTTATAAGTGTATGAACATAGGGGGGGAGTATATTGAAAAATAAAAATATCAAACTTTTCGTACTTGTTTGTTTTTATCCACATACCGAGAATATTTTGAACGCCCCTCGTATAATATTATTATTGCTTATAGGTATTAAAGACTTCATGAACGATATTACAAAAAAAATCGACAAATCCATTGACAAGGGCCTGAAGGCAGTTGACAAAAAAATAGAAAAACATTTGGATTAAATTATTGTATGTATAAATAAAAAACATATGGGTCATGCGAAAATTATTAGATTCTTCATTTATACAGGCTGTTCAAATAAATAGTCACTTTTATTTTAATATACACGTGTATATACAGCATGTTTGAGACGGGGTCAGTAAGCATAACCGTTATAGTTACAGGAAAACGTTTTTAGGAGACCATTTATAACTACAGTCAGCAATAAAATGGTAATTTATAATAAATAAACTAGGTGTTTATTTTTACTATTATATAAGTAGATTATATACAGGGTCTGGCGTAAATAATGGTCCAACATTATATGGCGGCTATAGTACAGTGTTTCTTTTTACACATGTCTAACTCAAATACCTCAACACAAACTTTAAATAGGGTCCAAATGACTAACAATACCAATAAATGTAATAATTGCATTGTTTACTATTTTGAAGTTCAAATGCAAATTTGATTTGCATGAGTGTCTGCTTCCAGTTGCTAACATTCAGGTCACATGTCGTGCTGGTATAAATATATGTATATATATATATATATACATCCTGTTATCAAACTGTGGTACAGTGTTTGAATACGAAAGTTTTGAACCAATGCGTTCTTCCAGTATTGTCGTACGGAGTAGAAACGTGGACACTGACAGTGGGTCTGGTCCACAAGTTTATGGTCGCTCAGCGAGCTATGGAGATAGCTATGCTCGGTATTTCTGATGGATAGAGTCCGAAACGTAGACATCCGTCAGAAAACCAAAGTTACCGACATAGCCTTCAAAATTAGTAAGTTGCAAGTGGCAATGGGCCGGACACTTCTGTCGCAGAACCGATTACCGATGAAGTAGACGAGTTCTGGAGTGGAGACTACGTACAGGAAAACGCAAAATGGAAAGACCCCCTGCCAGATGGACGGATGACCTGAAAAAGGTCGCTGGTGGGGTTTGGATGAGGGTGGCAAAAGATCGTGTGAAATGGCGTGTCTTGGGGGGAGGCCTACACCCAGCAGTGGAGAGATATAGGCTGATGATGATACATTTGGAGACTTACATTTGTCGCAGCCAGTGTGTTTCCCCATTCCTATAACCTCGAGTCGAGATGGACCTCGCGTACCGCTTACGTACGCGCGATGTAACATGAAAATCTCTGTATTAGAAAAAACGGGCTTCGTGGCATACTGTACCTAGAAGTAATTTAAAATATAATTGACTATTTATTTACACCCTATAGCAATTTTTTTTTTACCTGCTTTATACATATACATAGTTTTCTTTTTTTGTCTTTACAACACGTTAAACAATTGTTTAGAACGGCTGTTTTTTCTGGTTTGGGATTATAGCTTAATTTGCCTTTTATTTGTGACGTTTAATTTTTTTGGATTCATATTATTCATAAATCATGACTTGCCAAAAAGCTCACATATACATTATTATTAATATATATAAAGTTTTTATTTTCTAAATTAATTCTCGGCTAGAAGAAAATGTAATAAATCAAAATCTTTAAGTTTTAGTTTTTATTAAAATCGACCACGCGACTCCTTTGAATTTTTTTCGCTATTCTTGTATTTTAAGATTTGTGCTTGAAGGCACACTTGAAAATTTTGCTTAAAAAGGCCTACTTGAAAAGTAGCTTCCTACTACACCTAAAAAGTCCCACTTCAAAATTTGCTTCCTACTACACCTAAAAAGTCCCAATTCAAAATTAGCTTCCTACTACACCTAAAAAGTCCCACTTCAAAATTAGCTTCCTACTACACCTAAAAAGTCCCACTTCAAAATTAGCTTCCTACTACACCTAAAAAGTCCCACTTCAAAATTAGCTTCCTACTACACCTAAAAAGTCCCACTTCAAAATTAGCTTCCTACTACACCTAAAAAGTCCCACTTCAAAATTTGCTTTCGACTACACCTAAAAAGTCCAACTTCAAAATTAGCTTCCTACTACAACTAAAAAGTCCCACTTCAAAATTAGCTTCCTACTACACCTAAAAAGTCCCACTTCAAAATTTGCTTCCTACTACAACTAAAAAGTCCCACTTCAAAATTTGCTTCCTACTACACCTAAAAAGTCCCACTTCAAAATTTGCTTTCGACTA
Organism: Tinea semifulvella; assembly: GCA_910589645.1. Lineage (NCBI taxonomy): Eukaryota > Metazoa > Arthropoda > Insecta > Lepidoptera > Tineidae > Tinea > Tinea semifulvella. The sequence continues at coordinate 8,892,499 of OU342604.1, forward strand.
CACCTAAAAAGTCCCACTTCAAAATTAGCTTCCTACTACACCTAAAAAGTCCCACTTCAAAATTAGCTTCCTACTACACCTAAAAAGTCCCACTTCAAAATTAGCTTCCTACTACACCTAAAAAGTCCCACTTCAAAATTAGCTTCCTACTACACCTAAAAAAGGAAAATTAAAAAATACATAACAGTAAGCCCTTGTTTTGCAAGTCATGATTAACATATTTTATACATTTTTTATTAAGGTTGTATATTATTATTTGTTGTTTTTTAAGTTAGCTCCAGCATGTACACGTTATTAGGTTGGTGTTATATCCCTATTTATTTTCTTTAAAACTTGCCTATAAGCAAGAATTATCCATACTAATGTAATTTATTTGCACCCTAGGTACGGATAATGTGGCGTCTATGGGTAAGTCGTTTGTGTGCTTAGCCAGCTTACTAATATATTTTAAATATACCCACATTACTTACCATTAAAAATTAGAAATTAGAAGCATGGATTTGACCACCCCACAACTAGTTACGATTGTGATGATATATTAACTTGCTTCTTAAAACATAAATATTATAATAAAATAAAAAATAGCTTATTTAAATATTTTTTTTTTATAATCTATTAATTATAATGAAGCAAAATGCACTAACGCGTGGACTTAAATGCACTAATCCGTGGACTAAAATGCTTATGTTAAACATCGTCTATAACATACACAAAAGCAATTAACTAAACTGTAAATTGCTAATTGTTAAAAAAGGCTTATTACGGTCGCTAAAAGAATGTCTTCCTGATTCCGGCTGATTAAATTCCTTTTTTTTATACCAATAATTATTTGTTCAAATGTTTTCCAGTTGGTGTAAGGAACGCATTTTCTCAGCGGCCGGACTGTATATTACAATGTCATGTACAATGGTGGCTCGTAGGGTTCAGAACCGGGAAATCCTGATCTCGAAGGTACCGGGAAATTAAATTTGATTTCCGGTTCTTTCGGAAAATTTATTTTAATAACGCTTTAATGATATAATAATTACTTACTTTTATTAGTCATATTTCTTGAATATTCAAAAGGAGATATTATGTTTATTTATTGTTTGTTAAAAAAGTTTAATTTAAATTGTTTTCTTTGAATAATTGTTGAGATAATTGATAGGTATATTTCCAAAAAATAACATTAGAACTTAATCACTCAGTCAACATGTTTCTTTTATTTTCTGTAATTATAAATCAGTAAAAAAACAATCTAACTACTTGTTAAGTATTAAGTAAGTATAATGGTAAAAATTAAGCAGTCATCTTCCTTGGAAGGAAATATATACCTATCCAAAGTTACCTTACCTAAATTAAAATTATCTTGAAACTTTTTTAACAAACCCGTAAGTACCGATAGAACCGGGAATTAAATTTTAATTTTCCCGTTACATTTTACTGTAGGTACTGAGGATCGGGCTTTTCCGGTTCTGAACCCTAAGTGGAGGTGTAGGGCCTTTGATGATGATGATGATGGTAATTTATGAATATCTTTACAGCTTCGAAATTGGTGAACGACGCTCTCCGAAAGGCGCAGTAAGTCACAGAAGAGTACAAAAACGCAACTTCAATCTTATATAATATACTGCTTTGGTGCACTTTTTATTACATTATGTCAAATACAAATCGAGAGTCGTAATATTTTTTTACAGATGGTACATGAAAAAAATGGTCAGTAGAACCTATTTTTTGGGTTAGGTCAAAGTCATATTCTAAATTGTTTCCTCAAAGGCTCCACCAATCAACTATTCCCTCCAGCAGCCCTATTCTGTTACTTAGTCGCAAACGCTATTAGTGAATTTCGTTATTTACGTCAGAGGTTGCGTCATAATTTCAAATTGTTATTCAATTCTCAACTCTATAAGCGCTCGACCTTAACAGCGGCCGTGCAAATATCAACTTTAATAATAGTAATAAAAACGTTTATTTCAAACAAAATTTCATAAAATAATGTAGAGCTTGTTAGTAGTTAGTACCTTATAACAATTTTCTTGGATTATTACAACTGATGACTGTCTCCATCCAGTGTTCTTGGATGGGACAGTCAAACCGTGCAGCAATGGTTTTCAGAACACTGCTGTGACTACTTCTCAGGCGCTGCAGCAGTGTTTCTTGCAGCGGATCGCGTAGAAGTCATCTGTCCGCGCCTCCGCGAATATACCCGACGCACTGCAGCGCCTCGGCAGTCCCAGCAGCATTCTGTATGCATTGTTGTATTGCACGCGCAGAACGTTGTAGACTCGACGCGTATACGTCACCCACAGACCTCTCGAGTAGAATGATTGGCAGAAGGCCTTGAATAGGGTTATCTTGACTATAACTAATATAATAGCCAGATATAAATACATAGATAGTTAACGGATTCCATTATATAACGTTTGCGCTTAGGTAACAGAATAGGGCTGCAGCTGTCAAACGAGTTCTCTTAATTAAGGGATCCTTGAAATAGGTATTTAATCGGTAACTGCCTACGCAGTCTAGCGGTTAAGTTCGTGGATTTAGACTCGGAGGTACCAGGTTCGATTCCTGATCGGGACACAAAAATATTTATTTGTGATATTTCTCAAGTTTGGTACGCTAGAGACATCGACGAGCTTGCCACTTGTCATGTTTGGCCTATAGTAAAGTTGGCTAAATGTAAATCCGCTTATTTATTAGCGTCGTTTTTGACCACCCGAAAGGGAAACGGTTTTTTTTTAATTTCTCACTTGGAAAAAAAAAATTCAAAACGTAAGCCAATACAAACAGTCTTTCGACTTGTACGTTTACGCAAACTGTATTTCGTCTTTATTCTCCTTGTAAAGTAACTAACAAAACCTCAAAAAGTATTAAATATAATCCATATAAGATATCTGTACAATTTAAAAAAAAAAGTGTGTCCTTTGAAGGTTACATAAAATAGAATAGAAAGGAATGCTGAACAATTTGTAACAATTTGAAATTATTCAACCACCCAAAAATAAAAAGTTAATAGTTAAAAATAGTGAAATTTAAAGCATAGTAAGTTAATAGCTTCTTATTGGTCTAACTGGCTGTCAGTGTGACCCAACCAAAAAAAATCTTGCCAATGCAAAAAAAAATGTGTTCGGCAGCTTTCATGTTTTTCAAATATTTTCTATTAAGCTTTTGTACTGTTATATTAAAATTAGGCATTTTTTTAAATTATTATAGGAAATTAAAGGTAAGTGAATAGTAAAACACTCCTTAGAGGTCTCGAAGTTTTGTTGTGTTAAGTATTATTGGGATTTGCGTTTTAAGTGGTAGGTTTTTTTTTATTATTATTATTATTAAAATTTAGTTTAATATATTGGTGACTACAGTTTATATAGTTTCGATAATCGTTTATTCAATATGAAAAAAAAAACTAGTTGCAGTTTATTTTTTGCGGTTTTCCCCCGCTGGAATACTATATATACCCGGCGTGATTGTGCGACAATGCCGCGAGTGACTCCAAGAAAATCATCAAATTTTGCTACAAATGCAATTTGATGATAATTTCATTAACGTATAAAATATAAATAATATATTACGGCAGACATGGCTGTATGGGCTAGATCCCTTTGCCTTCCCTATCACCTCATTCAACATCCATCAGAAGAAGAGAACACAAAAAACATAAATTGGAGAGTTCTTCGCGCGGACATGTTAAGTGCATATTTTCGTTTTGTATATTACTTTACGATATTCCCGCGCTGTGAACTCCCATATTATACCCGACGCTATAATGCCGGGAGTAACTTTAAAAAAAGCATCAAATTCTGCAACATCTGGAATTTAATTATAAACTCATAACAAAGAAAGAAAGACACATTACGTCAAACTTGGCTGTATGGGCTAGACCCCTTTGCCTTCCCTATTACCACATTCATCGCGAAAAGAGAACAACAAAACATAAATTTGTTCTAAGATATATTTTTTCAAACTTTCTTTAACTATATTTACTGTAGATACAAATATTTAATGAAATCAATGCAATTACTTTTGTAATGTTGTTTTGTTTAAATGCGTTTGTATTAAAGTCGTATGTCAAAAGTATACTTTAGAGCTCCTGCACACTAGGCAACCTGATATATCAGCCATTCGACGAGCAGCATCATTGTTTAAAAAAATACTCACTAGTACAAGTGCACGAAGTCAGAAGGCAGCTAGGTAAATATATTCGCTTGGCTGCCGTGCAATCATGAGCGTTGTAATAGCTGCCATGCAATTATGCGCAATCTAATGGCTGCTGTGCAATCTTGTACGTTGTAATGGCTGCCGTGCAAATTTGCGCTTTGTGATGGCTGCCGTGCAATAATGCACGCTCTAATGGCTGCTGTGCAAATTTGCGCTTTGTAATAGCTGCCGTGCAATAATGCACGCTCTAATGGCTGCCGTGCAATCATGAGCGTTGTAATGGCTGCCGTGCAATTAATTATGCGCTTGTAATGGCTAGCGTGCAATAATGCACGCTCTAATGGCTGCCGTGCAATCATGAGCGTTGTAATGGCTGCCGTGCAATTAATTATGCGCTTGTAATGGCTGCCGTGCAATCATGAGCGTTGTAATAGCTGCCATGCAATAATGCACGCTGTAATGGCTGCCGCGCAATCATGAGCGTTGTAATGGCTGCCATGCAATAATGCACGCTGTAATGGCTGCCGTGCAATCATGAGCGTTGTAATGGCTGCCGTGCAATCATGAGCGTTGTAATGGCTGCCGTGCAATTAATTATGTGCTTGTAATGGCTAGCGTGCAATAATGCGCGCTCTAATGGCTGCCGTGCAATCATGAGCGTTGTAATAGCTACCATGCAATAATGCACGCTGTAATGGCTGCCGTGCAATCATGAGCGTTGTAATGGCTGCCGTGCAATCATGAGCGTTGTAATGGCTGCCGTGCAATCATGAGCGTTGTAATGGCTGCCGTGCAATTAATTATGTGCTTGTAATGGCTAGCGTGCAATAATGCACGCTCTAATAGCTGCCGTGCAATCATGAGCGTTGTAATAGCTGCCATGCAATAATGCACGCTGTAATGGCTGCCGTGCAATCATGAGCGTTGTAATGGCTGCCGTGCAATCATGAGCGTTGTAATGGCTGCCGTGCAATCATGAGCGTTGTAATGGCTGCCGTGCAATCATGAGCGTTGTAATGGCTGCCGTGCAATCATGAGCGTTGTAATAGCTCCCATGCAATTGTGCGCATTCCAATGAAAGAATCAAGAATATGTTTAACAGGCCGCTGAGTGCGCGAGCTTTAGTCTATAATTTATTATTGGAAAAATACCAATGAATTACCTTAATAAGTATTGCTCAAGGATTGTTTCTGTTAAGTTTATTTTGTATTTTTAGATCCAATGATCAAATTAATATTTGGACAGTGCCTTTTCAATCAAAAAATCACGATAATGTACCTAACTTAATCGAATTTTATTGATGTTTTCATTTTTTTAAGCTATTCAGATGACGTGACTTGTTCCATTGCTGCAATGGTAGATACGCGATCTAGACAAATGAAGTCACGCATTTAAAAGTGGCCGTATGTACGTGCAACTTATTCTGAGTATCTACCTAACGTCAAGTTTAAATGGCCTAAAAATATGACACTAATTAAACTCAAGTTCGGAAATCAAAATTATTTGCAATTGACTTCACTACTCCCTCTTATCACTTTTGACAGCTTTGTCTAAGCTTTTCTTATTCTAAAGAATAAATTTAATTTCCGAACCCATTTCTAAAAGTGTTGGGACACGACTGTTTTCTCCATTTGTAATCTTTGCCTAATAAAATAATTTCATTAAAGAGTTGTATTTTCATTTATTTTTTTGTTGCCGGTTATTCAAAACTCACATATCTTGGGTTCGACTTGTTTATGAAAACCATAGAGCAACGCCAAGTCGAACGACTTTCAAAGCGAAATCAAGTAAAAAAAAGCGCTGAAAGCGACAAGTCAAACACAGGCTATATAGGTATTATATCCGAAATTCTAGTTTTAAGCCAATCATTTAATGCGCGAGAAAATATAAAAATGTATTACAAAACGCCTAGGTACTAAAAGTTACACAATACATTTTAATTTCATTTTTATCGATATTTTTAGTTATAAATCTCTGAACCGAAGATTATTTACTGTTTTTTTTTTTAAATACGTTCTTTATTTTATTCTAGATTATAAGATAAAAATATTTGCTCTTAACAAATTACACGCAGTGTTATAACAGACAGCAACAACTAAACAGATTAAAATAAAAATTGTTAATGAAAAAAAAAGTCTAGTGGTCTAGCGGGTCCCTGGATTTAGACTTGAAGGTACTGGGTTCGATTCCTAGTTGGACACAATTATATTTATTAATTTAAATAAATACATATAATATATTTGTGATATTTCTCGAGTTTTGTACTGGGGACATGGACAAGCTTGCCATTTGTCATGATTGGCCTATAGTAAAGAGGGAAACGGTCGTGATGATACTTGAAAAAAAAAAACAACCTGACTTAAATATGATATCGAATTTAAAAATTGAAATTTGAACCTGTCTCTCATTTTGATGGGTCCTGACTAAAAGTTATGTAATAAAATTATTTCAATGGTAAAGTTGTTATCAACTTTTTGGCGACGGAACCATTGGCCTTCCTTTTTTTTATATTTTTTTTTTCTTTTTTCAGTTTTTAATTCAAGATATTTTTTTAAGCAGTCGGGTTTTTTTATAATGTAATTTAAATTTGTTTTCATGATCACTAACCATATCAGAGGTACAATATTTGTCCTGCGTTGTATCGACAAAAAAAATGTCTGATTGGGTGGAATACAGTTTATGTAATTCCCCACCGCGCTGTTTCGAGAGGAAGAAAGAAGGAGCTGGAGAGAGCGAGAGAGGCAGCGGCTATATATCTTTCCCTTCCCCGCCGCGCTGTTTCCCCTTGAGGACTGTTCTGACGTACGGACGTACGTTCAACGAAATAAATCCCCAACCAAGCGCGCGCAATAAAGTTCTCACTTTAATAATCCTTTGACGGAAAGCTATGGGGAAAATAAGTATATAAAAAGGGGGAGCCAAACAAAACCCAATCAATAATTACAATAGAATTTATTTACTAAACTAAATACTAAATTAAACTTAGATCTACTATTGTGTGGTTTCTTTGGCTGCTTCTTCTGCCTTCTGTTTCTCCAGCTCCTCCTCTGCTGTTTTCCTGTTCCTCCACGCCGTCATATAGGTTCTAGGGTGAATGGGGAAGAATCCAGATAGACCTGTGAGGAATAATAAATAGGTAACTATAATATTAGGGTAAATGATTTGCTTATATGGAAAGTAATAGGTGGTAGGCAAGCTCACCATGGTAAATTTCTCATTCAACAACTGTGTTTATCAGCATGAACAGTGGATACTTCCCTGCCCCAACAGACTGGGCAATTTACCACCATCAGTCCAGTCCATCTACCACCTATTAAGGTTTATATAACGTTTTTTATCTATCTATCTGTAGGGGATGTAATGAAAGTCTAATGGTGATATAATTTTATTTATGGATCTTAAAACTAACTGGTTATGATTATATACAGGGTGTTTGGAAGGGAGCTGTACATAGGCCTAGGGTAGAAACTAGGGATAGTCTGCTACCTACGCCCGCCCAATATATTGACCTTGGCCTCAAGGTTTTTTTTTAATTTATTTTTATTTTTTATTTGACTTTTTGTGAATTTTTTACTAAAACTACCTGTAGTTCAAAATCTATCCATGGGACCGGTCTGCTAATGGTCTTGTTTTAATCGTTAGAGTCTTAGGGTCCTGCAAAAAAATATTTTACACCAGAAAATTGTGGAGAAGAAAAGTTATGGAGAAGAAAAGGTATGTATATTGGGCGGGGGTAGGTAGCAGACTATCCCTAGTTTCTACCCTAGGCGTATGTACAGCTCCCTTCCAAACACTCTGTATAATGCTTGTAAACACCCGGCCACTTTAAAACTGTATGTGAAATGATGACACTTTTTTTTTATAGACGATGAATTGTTAAATCATCAATGATACGCCCCCTGCCTGAAGGGCCAACGTGGGTGGGGGTCGCATGCCCGACTCATCCGTGAAGCTTTCTAAAGAAGCCCCAGGGCGCCTACGGACTAAAACCCTATAAATCGTCTCTATCTCACTGTTGGCCCTGTGTGCCTTTACAGCTAAGTCTGAGTCGTGGCTACGGAGTGAAGGCACTCGTTCGCCGCGTATGAGAGTCACTGTAAAACTGTTCAATATCTAATATTGTTTTAAGTTAAATGGTTTGTAACAAATAAAATTTGAATCTGAAATAAATAATTCTTTACTCACCTAGAACTTCAGCAACAGGTTTAGATACATGAGCCCCGTGTCCGAGCCAGAATTTTAGCCTTTCCAAGTTCAGTGCTACAAGTTTCTCATTATGCATGTTGGGCATTGGATCAAAAGAGCCCAGTTGTTCTATCACAGGTTGACTGTTTAACCTTTTTCGCTAAAATAATAAAAAAAATAATTTAAAAGGGTTATACACTCCAATATTGAAAAATGTAGTCATTTCGATTTTTAGGAAGTAAAATTAAGGATATTTTAAATAGTAGTTAGTACCTTCCAATGACTATTTCAGTGAGCACTATTCAACAACAACCACTCATGCACACACCAATAAAGAAAACACTTTAAAGCTAAAAGAGGAAGATGAGATCCTTTTCCAATTTTTACTTATACGAAGCCCTATAATTGATACTCAATAAATATCAAGGAAATTACCAAGAATGTGTCTACAATCCAAAAGGTTGTAGTTCCATAGGCATGTACCAATAAGAAATACACTTTTCTTACATACATTTGTCTCATTGTGCAATAAAAAGACGAAAGACTTTCTAAACCAGCCTATAGTCATATTACTCTCTTGCCCGCTCACAATGGACCCGGCACACGCAAGTTGAATCCATGGAATGCTTCTTCAACATTGTTACCAAGCATGTTAAGGAGTTGATCCAGGGTTCCACTTATACCAATTGTATAAATCAACAAAAATAAACAGAACCTCACCAACCCGTCTTCAACTATGTTCTGGAAGGCCTATCTCCAGCTGTGGAGGTATAGGACTCTGTGTACTTGGGACTGAGATAATAATTGTTAAATCCATGCTGTTAGTTTGTAGATTAATTAATTCTGAGAGGCTTATAAAACAATCTTACATGAGTAACAGAAATGTGATAAAATGGTCGGTTTGTACATCCTTGACGAACTAAACGGATAGATTTTGCCGCTTTTTCGAAGAAAACTCCCGTGCCACTAGCCGGAGATAGAGGCATTTTACTTTCTTTTTTTATTTATTTACAATTTATATTTTGAACTATCGTAACAAAATAACCTCAAAAAGTAAGCAACAACGTTCGAAAATGTGAAACATTGTGTTTTGGTGAAGCTATGAAAAACAAAAAATATGAGAGGTACTACAATGTAAAACATAGCAAATGTTTTATTTAAAAACAGTTAATAATAAAGATGTGTACTTTAATAATAAAAGCATTCAAAAACATCATTTTCACATAATATTTAAAATAAAGATAGGTACATGAATTTTTATAGATTCTGAACAAACCTCTGTCACTCTGACAGTTTACTTTATAATTTTATGTGCAACAATTACAAATATTTGGGCCTTCTATCTCGGGGTTATATTGGCACAAGGTTTTTAATAAGTAAAAAAAAAATATGTTTAGTTTGAGTGAAATCAAACTTGATTGTTAAAGATCAATTTTAATATCATCCTAATTATCTCATTTTATTTAACCTTTTAGAAAACTCATACTAATTTAATAAGTTTAAATATAATATAATAAAATAATACTTAGAACGTACAGGCCAGTAGGTGGATTAAATTCTAAAGAACCCTTATTTTAATAATTAAGATGACTTAATGAATAAAATATAACTGTTTTCATCATTCATCATCATTACAGCCCCTAGCATCCTAGACCTCCACTGCTGGAGAGGCCTTCCTTCCAGACTTGGCGAGGAATTGTTTTAAGCTGATTATATTAGCCAGAACACTAAATAGATAGTTTTTTGTATGTTTTATTCTACGGATTTCTATAGTAAGCAGAAAAGAGGCTAAGGTAATGTGGAAAATCATAAAAATAAATAATCGTAAACTATAGGAGTTAGTTGTGAAAATCAATATAGAAACCACGCTAGTTTACGTCACATCCTAGTTGTAACGAGTTATGTAGTACTATTTTAATTATGGCAGCGACTATCGACCGCCCCTCTTACGTGTGAAAGCACTAGTGACTATAGAACGTAACTTAACAAAACTTAAAAAATAATTCACAAACCTATAGTATTATCCAAATTCAAAATTGTTTTTGCTTTTAATGTGGTACATATAACCTGTACTTTGACTTGAAAGAGCATGCTTTATTACTGATTTTTGCTTAAATTGTATAAAAAACCATAGAGCAACGCCAAGTATTATATTATATTTTTTCAGTATTATTGTATTATATGTATGAGTATGTATAAATGTATACATGCAGGTTTATGTATGTATCTATATTATAAATATCCTATATTACATGATAGGGTTCCTACATTGCGGTAACATATTTATTGTTTTACTCAATTTGTCCGCTAATTAAATAATGTTATTTTTAATTTAAGATATTGATTTGTTAAAGTTTTACTTACTAAATCTAAGTGGGTGATCCTTAAGGTATTAGGTTGTATTTTATAACTATTGATCACTGTAATAATATGTTTTAGGCCTAATAATGTTTTCTACTCCTTAAATAAATAAATAAAATAAATAAAGTCGAAAACTTTCAAAACGAAATAAAGTGAAAACAGCGCTTAAAGCGACAAGTCGAACATAGGGCTAATTTTATTACGCTATCACACCAACCAAAAGTACGGGCACCTGTTACCATTACTAGTATGTAACAAAATATATAAGCAACTGAGATCAGATACACGTGCCGTAAGGTACAATTACACTGCAATTACTATCGAACTTCCATATATTGACAAATTAGCGAAGTTACAGTAGTTTTTAAAAGCTAAAATAACCCTTGTCCAAAGCCTTCTTCTTCCTCTCCTCGACTATGGTGACGTGTGCAGCATTGATATGTCGGAGATGTTGCTCAACAAAATGGACCGTTTACTAAATGCATGTATCCGGTTCATCTATTGCTTACGTAAATATGATCACATCTCCGAGCATCGTGCTAGGTGGAAGTGGCTGCCAATTCGCTGTCGCAGGAATCTTAGAGTCCTCTGTCTCCTTTACTCTGTTTTAAATGAGCCTGCGACACCGAAATACCTCAAGGACAAATTCGCTTATCTCTCTTCTTTTCATGATAAATCTCTTCGATCTTCTCACAACTCACTTCTTTCCGATTCCGAAAGGATGAGCGATGAAAGATTGACGAACCAGATATATGATGCGAAAGTTGTGGGTAAAAGAGGCCCTGGCAGACCGAGACTCACATATCACGATCAAATAAATAAAACACTGACTGAAGGTGCATTAAAAAGTCTTCGTAACCAAAGGGCATGTATGAAGAGGTTAATGAATGTCGACGAAGCGAAAGAAGTATGTCGTGATCGTGTCAAATGGCGCTCAATTGTCTCTGCCTACCCCGCAAGGGATCTGGCGTGAAGATATGTATGTATGTATGTATGATATTCGTCAGAGAACGAAAGTTACTGACATAGCTTTTAAAATTAGCAAGCTGAAGTGGCAATGGGCCGGACACATCTGCCGCAGAACCGACGAACGATGGGGCAAACGGGTTCTAGAGTGGAGACCACGTACGGGAAGACGCAGAGTGGGACGACCCCCCGCCAGATGGACAGATGACCTAAAGAAGGTCGCTAGTGGGGGTTGGATGAGCGTAGCGAAAGATCGCGTTAAGTGGCGAGCCTTGGGGGAGGCCTACATCCAGCAGTGGAGAGATACAGGCTGATGATGATGATAATGACTAACATTTATCTTTAAGTTACTATTGTTACTAAACACGATATGGTTTTTGTACCGAAATAAAGAATTAATAATATAGTATAACTGCCTCCGTGGTCTAGCGGTTAGGTCCGTGGATTTAGACACGGAGGTACCGGGTTCGATTCCTGGTCGGGACACAAAAATATTTATTAATGTAAATAAATACATCTAATTAATATTTAAGTTATTTGTGATATTTCTCGAGTTTGGTACGCTAGAGACATCGACGAGCTTGCCACTTGTAAAGTTGGCTAAATGATACTTTACTGATGATGATACGTTCCTACAACTGAGCTACCACTGCTCTTTCATTCCAATATCGAATCAAAAACATAAAGTATGTGATTTTAGAATGAATTTGAAGTAAATGTCTATAATATAAAAACGACTACGTAAATTTCGATGCTACGGTTGTGCTACGCTTAAAAGCCTGAATATTTCCATCATTCTATCTCGCTCACACACTCCAGAGTCTACTTTTTACGATGCTGCCTTCCATAGTTATTTCCCGCTTTTCATTCATCGTTGGTAGGAGACTAGTGTTGTCTTCAAGTTAGGTAATTATCGATAAAATTAACGCAGTCGATAGAATATGACTTTCCGTCTGAATTACCTTTCCAAAATCCGCTATTAAACATAGACTCATACCATTGCAAATAAAACGAGATATGACCATTGTATTGCTTTGTTTAAGCTGATTATCCGTACTCTTAGAAAGTTAGTACTTAGTTTCAGAATGACCAACAGGACTTCTCGCAATAAGGATCTGCTATTAATACTCCCAGAAAGACTAACTACACAAAGAACACATTCTTAATTAGAGCTTATAGTAAGCTTTGTTATGTGATAGACAGATATTCTTGTTTGGCCCATAAGTCGCTCTAGAGGTGCAATTAGTAGGTTACTAAGAGTTGATTTTTATTTATTATTTGTTCTTTTTTTTTTTTAATTACTCATTATTTTATTATTTAATGTACGAGTATGTTGGCACATAATATTAATTGTTGCAATTGTTGAGATTCCAAGTCTATTAGCATATTTAAATGTTTATATATAAAGTTCTTGTGACTGTCTGCTTTCATATAAATGACACTAAGCACATTTGTCGTTGCGTACGCCTGATATTAATACAAAATCCTAGATGGTGGTAATTTAAATAAGGCATTAGCAACCGACACAGTATCTATGCCGGCTTGACTATATATTTTATATTATATTTAGCTTAGAGCTCTAAAGACGAATACAACATGCAACAAATAATATGAAAGTTACGTAACACCAACGATTGCTTTTATTCTCACAATGTATTTCTATCACAGACTAAGTCTAGCTTCTCTGGTATTATATGTGTGCCATGAACAATATTGTACTTAGCATTGTGGGACACCTTTTGTTAAGACATCCAACAGGATGATACACCTATTTATCCCATCCACATTCATTCCAAAATTCCTACCACCAAGCCTGGTAGAATCGACCATGGATCGCGAGTAGTTTCGTGATCTACCACTAGAGGCGCCCAAGTTGGCGCCAGTACAAAATCTACGCTCGGCCTGTGCGGTTCGAAAATCACCGCGATTTTAGTGTGAAAGCTCCCAAGCCGGGTTGGACTCTAAATCGTGCCTAAAACAGTTCCGAGAAAGTGAAGTGTGAGAAGAAAGCGTGCCCGCAGTGAAAACCTGGCTTTTTTCCCGTGGTATGTCCTTTTTTTCTTGTCCACTTGTTGGTTCTAGCAGATCCTTGCCATTTGCTTTAGTGACTCGTTTTCTAGACAAAGTAGCAGAGTAGACCGCCTGACCGATGGCTGGACCCGTGTTACCCAGTACGGACCACCTTTTTTATTTTACTTTTAAAAAGCACTTACATTTGAAAAAATATTTTTATGTATTCGTTTTAATAATAAAGGCCCAAGATATCTAGAGTGGCTACACTTTGAACAGTGGTCGTGGCTGTTACTTTAGCATTTGTAGCAAGATTAACAAGTCGCTGCCATTTCTCGCGGTCTTTAACACATATCCATTCAACATTGTATTTTAACAGAATTACAAAAATGCAATTTTATTTTATCGATAAGTCACTTTAATTGACACGTATACAACCCTTGCGTTGTTCCCGAATGGGAGCCGAGCGTCTCGTGACCGATATCGCGACGACCTTATATTAGAAAGAGACAACAACACTAAATTTCTATAGGAAAGAATGAATAAGCTGTCATAAGTGGGTCACGGTATTAAATTGAAGCGGGCAACAGACAGCGCTGAATCGCTGGAAGATCGTTAACGACAAATTGCCTTTTTTCAGGAATACTATTTTTAGAATCCAATACTGATCAGTATGGCTAGATTTGAGTATTTCTTTGTTTCTCCCAGTAATTGCTATCTAGAATACCATATTTATTTTTTTTGTTTTGGATGAATATTTTTTGTGATTTTTTATATTTCAGGCTCATATGATGGAACACTAATAGAAGCAACGAAATTATATACATAATGCAACTGAATTAGACATTCCTTGATTTTTCTTACATTATAAATTTTACGATTATTTCATATTCGAAAAACATTACCTAATACGAGTACTTATTTAACATAACATTTAAGATATAATAAATATATAATAATTAACGCGTTACGTAGAAAATAATTTAACAGCTTACATAGAAATAAACAATCTTGGCAAAGTCATTTTATGGATAAGATTAAGGGCCGGTAACTGAGTAATTCCTTAGTGCATTCGCTTACTTAAATGGCCGCGTTTCCATACAAACTTTTGTATTTAAGTGACCAAATGTCACTAAGGAAGGATTCAGTTACCGGCCCTAAAATTATAAAAATAAATTAATTAATTATACTTTAAATCAGTTTTTTGGTGACAAAACCAGTTCAAATATGTTAATATAAAATAATAATTACAAACTACTAAATAAAAATAATTAAATTAAAATTACTAAACCTAAAAAAAAAATGTCCTCAAGATAGTCCCAAGAAGATTGGCAACATTTCCCCTTCCTGTCTCCAGATTTCTCCGTCAGCCTTTGAACAACTCCTTGGCCAGACGCTTGGCTGAGAGTCCCCATGGTCCCATCGTCTCGACCCCAAACGGCGCAAACTCGTAACCTGTACTGAGTGGCAGAAACCGCCACACTCCCCGCGCTGGACGATGTTGCCTGGATGTGAGATGGGGCTAATGTGTTAATAGCCAATATTATAGATGCTAATGTTGTTCTTATTATACAATAGTAAAAAAGTATAGTAAAGTATCCTCACGACCGTTTACCTTTCGGGGTGGTCAGAAACCACGCTTATAAATAAGCGGATTCACATTTAGCCAACTTTACTATAGGCCAATCATGACAAGTGGGAAGCTCGTCGAAGTCTCCAGCAGCGTACCAAACTCGAGAAATATCACTTATAAATTAAATAATAATTAAGTGTATTTTTTACATTAATAAATACTTTTGTGTCCCGACCAGGAATCGATCCCGGTACCTCCGAGTCTAAATCCACGGACTTAACCGCTAGACCACGGAGGCAGTTACATATACAATAGTATTTTTGCAAATATCGTCTTTTGCCTATATTTTGTGTTACACATTTTATTTTATATAAATTGTAAAATGCATGTTCAAGTTATTATTTTAAGAATTATGTTACTGTTTAATTTTAAAATTAAATTTGTGAATGTTAAGTTTCGTACACCACATGTGGTAGGTCTTTTTGCATGGTCGCCCTAAACTTAAGAACTATGTACCAAATGATTTTGATTTGAATACCAACTTTATTTATTTATTTAAATCCTTCTTACACATTTTTTTTTTTAATTTAATTAGTGTATAATTATATTTTTGTTGACATTTTTAGGATCTCGGATTTTAATATAATAGTCCTATTTTAACTTTCAGGGAAAAAATATCGGCGCAAATTGTAAATTGTAACTTTACTATAGGCCAAGACAAGTGGCAAGCTCGTCGAAGTCTCCAGCAGCGTACCAAACTCGAGAAATATCACTTATAAATTAAATAATAATTAAGTGTATTTTTTTACATTAATAAATATTTTTGTGTCCCGACCAGGACTCGATCCCGGTACCTCCGAGTCTAAATACACGGACTTAACCGCTAGACCACGGAGGCAGTTACATATACAATAGTATTTTTGCAAATATCGTCTTTTGCCTATATTTTGTGTTACACATTTTATTTTATATAAATTGTAAAATGCATGTTCAAGTTATTATTTTAAGAATTATGTTACTGTTTAATTTTAAAATTAAATTTGTGAATGTTAAGTTTCGTACACCACATGTGGTAGGTCTTTTTGCATGGTCGCCCTAAACTTAAGAACTATGTACCAAATGATTTTGATTTGAATACCAACTTTATTTATTTATTTAAATCCTTCTTACACATTTTTTTTTTTAATTTAATTAGTGTATAATTATATTTTTGTTGACATTTTTAGGATCTCGGATTTTAATATAATAGTCCTATTTTAACTTTCAGGGAAAAAATATCGGCGCAAATTGTAAATTGTAACTTTACTATAGGCCAAGACAAGTGGCAAGCTCGTCGAAGTCTCCAGCAGCGTACCAAACTCGAGAAATATCACTTATAAATTAAATAATAATTAAGTGTATTTTTTTACATTAATAAATATTTTTGTGTCCCGACCAGGACTCGATCCCGGTACCTCCGAGTCTAAATACACGGACTTAACCGCTAGACCACGGAGGCAGTTACATATACAATAGTATTTTTGCAAATATCGTCTTTTGCCTATATTTTGTGTTACATTTTATTTTATATAAATTGTAAAATGCATGTTCAAGTTATTATTTTAAGAATTATGTTACTGTTTAATTTTAAAATTAAATTTGTGAATGTTAAGTTTCGTACACCACATGTGGTAGGTTTTTTGCATGGTCGCCCTAAACTTAAGAACTATGTACCAAATGATTTTGATTTGAATACCAACTTAATT
This sequence comes from Tinea semifulvella, assembly GCA_910589645.1. Classification (NCBI taxonomy): domain Eukaryota; kingdom Metazoa; phylum Arthropoda; class Insecta; order Lepidoptera; family Tineidae; genus Tinea; species Tinea semifulvella. The sequence goes on from OU342604.1 coordinate 8,909,479, forward strand.
TGTGTATTTAATATCTTTCTTACACATTTTTTTTTTAAAATTTAATTAGTGTATAATTATATTTTTGTTGACATTTTTAGGATCTCGGATTTTAATATAATAGTCCTATTTTAACTTTCAGGGAAAAAATATCGGCGCAAATTGTAATTTGTGGCGTAAATTATATACCTACTCAATAAACAGTTTTTCTTTGTCTTTGACAATTAATCAAGTTTGCAATTAACAGTTAAAACGAATTGCTAGTTCACATATGAAACATAACTATCTAGGTACATACTTATGTGTAATTTAATTTTCTATAATGAGTTTATTTATTTATTTATTTATTTAGTACACACAGCAGTACATATATTATCACACACATAACATAGTATAATTATATCTTATCTAATATATGTACCAATTAGGTTTCACAGCATTCACCAATACAAAAAGAAGAAGAAGTTAAAAACTTATTACTGTTAAAACAATTAAAAACTTACTACTGTTAAAACAAAAAAAAATAAAAAAAAATAACAAAAACTATAAAATTGAGTTTAAACAGATATATATATAAATATATATATATATCGCACCCTTAATAATATAAGGGCTCAAATCAACATTTCATTACAATCACAACGTCCTAGACCTCCACTGCTGGAGACAGTGTCACGTTTAGCGGGACATTCAAATAAAACTAGGAATTTAAGCAAGGAAGTTAATATATTACAAAAATGAAGTTAACAGAGAGCAATGGGAATCTACAATTATATAAAGGGAGGGTCGTAAGCCAAAACTTAGCCCTATCACTCTTTATGCATCCGTTGACCGTACGTAGGGGTACCTTCCCTCGGAGAGCCTGAAGATGGGGACCCGGAGAGCGCTGCCGATCCCAAGCGGACAACGAGGCGTCACGGGGATCCTGGGCAGCGGGGTTATCTTCTCAAGCTGGGCCCCAGCTTTATAGTCCTACTGGAAAAACCCTGGAACGCACGGGGAGCACACGTTACGTTCCATCTCTAGATCCACCACCACTCCAGTCCACACCAAGACAAGATACCATGTAGTTGGTGAGACCGCAGCGGTGGTGCACAAATAAAAATGAATCTACTGCACGTGGTCATGAAGTGACCCGTACTAATTTCAATTCAATACTTACCCAAGCTACGGGGGCGACAATATCCAGTAGGATGAATTTATATTTATAATTATTAAGTAATACGTATATGAATCTGGTAAAATATTTATTATAAATTAAAACAGCACATTGCAGTTGGTTTTGAAATTCAAGTGTCAAAATCTACACTGACAGGTGACGTCTTAAATATGTGCAAGGCAAAGGATGTCGATTGCAGCCAACAATATTTATTCCTTGGCCGCATGTAATACAATCGTTACAACAGGCCTTCCAGAACATATTATATTTATTTATTTATTTATGTTAGGAAAACTTACAGCTACTATACATATATAAAATTAAAGATTAAACACAATTAAGCTAATAACAAGTTTTCACATATAGGTAGACACAATTACATAAAAATAAAAACTAAAAGAAATTGAAAAATGTAGACAATAAAAAAATAAACTTACAATGCTAAATAAACCAATATTACGCTATACGGATAAGCTGAACACACGTCTTCCCTACCTGAAGTGCTCATTTGTTATTGCGCGTCTAATAGATATGGTACTGTCATTAAACATATCAACATCAATGCTCAGGTCGTTGAAGAACTCACTTGCTCTGTTGAAGAACGCGTTACGTCTGTAATTGGTGTTGCAGCGAGGAACATGTAAGAGTGGACGCTGCCTGAGCTTAAGTGAGATATGAGAATATCTGGAGAATTAGACGCTCGCGCTTGTCAGACGGGTTAGCGAGGGATTAATGACAATTTCCACTAGTTGGTGTTAGTAGAACTCGGACCGACAGATCAACGTGCTTTCCGGGACACGAGAACAAGTGGTGTTATAAATTCCGAGGTTCAAAACGCGACTTTGATTTCAAATTTAAGAAAAGCGTTCTCAGGACATCTCAGGTGAACAAGCGGCCTTAACCAATTTCTATGACATATGATTTATGGAACGAGCTTCCAAGACGGCATTAACGGAATCATACAGTATTTGGTTGGGTCGCGCAATAAAAAAGAAAAAAGGAGGCCTCCTTTTCTTAAACCAGCCTATTGTCGGTCGCAAGTCCGAGACACCATTCTCATCTCTTACCCACACACGATGGACCCGGCACCCGCACGGTGAATCCATGGAATGCTTAGAAATTCGCCTCCTCTTCTTCCTTGTCATATTGAACCGAAGAGATGAGAATCATATTTTCTTAGCAGTCTATGACTGATGGAAGCAGCCTAGTTTAAATCTGGAATTAGCAAAACGTTTACTGGATGGTAGAGTGAAATGAAACATGCTTTGCTAGGGATTTACAGTGCACTCAGCATGAGAAAATAGAGCCACTGAATATACAAGTTTACAAATCATTGACCTCTATACAGACGGAGCTATTTATTTATTTATTCATCTGGAACTACAACAGCATAACCAAAAATACAATATTATAAAATTTTACACAATAAATAAGGCCATGAATGGGTTCACAAATTATACACAAAAATATAAATCCACTGTGAAGACAGATTAAGAAATCAACAAAAACAAATAGTGCATAAAATTAAGGAAATTTACAAAATACAACAAAAACACAAAGAAAACAATAACATACAACAAGACGGAAGAAAATATGTATTTATTCCTACCCATCAGCCACAGACACCAAAGCTATCTATCGTAAACTGTATTAAAAACATAAACAATGATAACTTTTTAAACTTTCGCGCATATTCATAATAGTTTTTTTAATTTTAACGGGTCTTTACGCGATTTACCTTAGAGACATATTCGTCGGGAGAAATATGTCTTTAAGGTAAATCGCGTAAAGACCCGTTAAAATTATAAAAACTATAAACAATGATAATAAAATTTAGTAATATAATTCAAATGTCCCTCCCCGACCACAGTATTTTAGGATAAGCTACAGAAAAGAACTGTACATTGTGTGGTGCTGCCATAGGAACTGCTTTTTTTCTAGAAAAGGACTATTACTCGCGCCGACATGACAAAGTCCTTGGTGTTATCCGTGAAGCAGTAAGTCTTTCTAGTGCAAGAGCTAGAAAGGTACTGACTACAAATAAAATTATGACCACATTTGAAAGTACGAAAACTAAATGCAAGCCCCCCTCGATCCTTGGCGCCGCATCAGACATGAAAATTCTCATGATTATACACTCTGAAATTAAAATCAATTTATTTATTAAAAGAAAAAATATAACATAATGTAATATTGTTATGTATGTATTAAGATACAGAAGTATACTGTTAAGAATAACTTAATTAATGATTGCACCTACCATCTATCTATACTGTCTAAATGTCCTAAAGGTTTGGCTGTCAGAGAATGCCTAGCGGCATTAAGTCCGCCTTTGTACATAGTGCAATAAAGTTTTTAAATAAATAAATAAATAAAATAAATAATTATAGTAACAATAATAAATCTCTGGTCTGTCATGTGAGGACTAGCTTAGCTACTCCACCTCACAACAATCAACATTTGCTCACTTTCATCATAGCTTTGGCCCTGAACCAATTCAGCTACAACTCTTCAACAAACAGGTCGCTTTTGTTTTATTCGTATTTTGTAATTTTTATAATCCATTATATTATTTTTGCATTTAATAATATGCCTTTTCTGTCGTAACTCTTTATTTCGAATTTCTGTCAGGCCCAGTCAAGCCGGCATAGTGTTAGGGAATGATGTCAGTCATAAGTGTCTGATTCCAGTTCCTAACATTCATGGACGCGCGCCATTTACCATCAGGTGGGAGCAAGGTCACATGTAGTATAAAAAAGTGGCATATTAAAATAGAGTAGAAAAGTATTGCATGTTCGTTGAGAAATTCAGTTTATTTAATTTTTCCATGTACTATGAATCGAGTTAATCCGAAGTTGGGTCGGGCTTTATGATATAGGTTTGTGATGCAAATAGTATCGTCGTCGGCTGCAGCGGCTGTCGGGGCGGCTGACGCCGGCGGGCGGGCGGACGGCGGCGGACGCAGGCGCGCGGGTTCGATCGATGCAGCCCAGTCCGCCCTCAGTGGTCGCCGCGCCGCCGCCCAGCGCACAATGCGCCGCCGTTGACGCTCGTGACCGCCGGCCGCCGAGCTGTATCTGCGCGAGTACGCCGCGGACGAGGAGCGGGCGCCGCCGTGCCGCGAGGACTGGCGCCGCGGCGAGTGGGCGGGTCGCGCGCGGCTGCCGCACGTGGACCGCAGCCCCTCGCGCCGCGCCAGCCCCTACCTCGCGCGAGATGACGAGCCGAGCCCGGCGCCCGACGAGCGCGGCCGCTCGGCCTCCGCCGGCGCGCACCACCGCTCGCGCCCGCGCCCGCACCGCTACCAGTCGCTGGAGCGGGACTATGACCGCTCGTACCCGCCGCCGGCGCCCCCCGAAGATGAGTACTACTCGAGACGCGAGCCGCCGCCGCTGTTCCTGGGCGAGCTGCAGTCCCAGAACACCGACCTGCAGCGGGAGCTCGGGAACCTTAAGAAGGAGCTGGAACTGACGAATCAGAAGCTCGGGTCCAGCATGCACAGCATCAAGACCTTCTGGAGTCCCGAGCTTAAAAAAGAGCGAGCGCTGAGGAAGGAGGAGAGCGCCAAGTTCAGCATTATCAACGATCAACTCAAGCTGCTGAACAGCGAGAACCAGGTAAGAATAAATAGCTACATGTTCTAATGATCGATATGCCATTGATCTCGTCACTAACCCAATGACCTAGATGTAGGGAAGGGATAGGGTATTGATTCAAATGTATCGATACTATATTCATGAGTAGTATCGGATAAAAAGTATCGATACTGTAGGTACTCATGAGTAGTATCGTAAAAAAAGTATCATCACGACCGTTTCCCTTTCGGGGTGGTCAGAAACCACGCTTATAAATAAGCGGATTCACATTTAGCCAACTTTACTATAGGCCAATCATGACAAGTGGCAAGCTCGTCGATGTCTCCAGCGTACCAAACTCGAGAAATATCACAAATAAATTAAATATTAATTAAATGTATTTATTTACAATAATAATTATTTTTGTGTCCCGACCAGGAATCGAACCCGGTACCTCCGAGTCTAAATCCACGGACTTAACCGCTAGACCACGGAGGCAGTTCACTGAAGGTACTCATGAGTAGTATCGGATAAAAAGTATCGATACTGTAGATACTCATGAAAAATAATCGATAGTGGAGATACTCATGAGTAGTATCAGATAAAAAGTATCGATACTAGAGGTATTCATGAGTAGTAACAGATAAAAAGTATCGATACATACTTTTTCCGTGTCCCAACCTAGAGGAGCGCAAGACATTGGCCCCTCTCCATTAGCGACACTCGTTCTATATCCGATACACACACGTATACAAATTAAAATGCATGTACAATAGGAATTACTTGTTAATTCACTAAGGACCAAGTATAAAAAGCTTTATTTGTATGAATGTGTTTGTCTCGCCTTTACGGTAAACTGCTCAGCCGATTTTCATAAAGTTTAGCATAAATGTTTCTTGGAGTTCTAAGCTATCCTTTGTAGTTTACGAGTATAATCATGATGCAAGTACAAGATAATTAGTAAAGAAAGAAAGAAAGAAAGAAAGAAAATACTTTATTTATCACAACAATTAGAATGGTTACAAAAAAATTAAAATATGCAAGGAATAAATTTAAATGTAAGCCTATTCTATATACCGAAACATACAAACTTTAGTCTTTTAAGTTTCTGTTTTATAGCAATACTACTAGACCGATTTTGATAAAATTTGGCAAAGATGTTCCTTGGAACCCAGAGATAGATATAGGCTACACTCCGTTACCATCTGCGCATGACATGTGACCTTACCGCCAACCGAAAGTCTTCTTTGTCAACTGTGTCAAATAGCTAGGAACAAAACTAAACAATGGCGAGACCCACTTATTAAAAAACCTTTTGGATATATATTTTACGAAACACAATTACGATAAAAAATAAATTTATTCATTAGTAGTCCGGTCAAAATAGACAAAAAATTTTAGGTTTACAATAAATCGCATAGCGGAAAATTTATACAGACTTTGGGGATTTATTTCAAATAAAATACTTCAAATCTCCACCAATTCCACATCTGGAAGAAAAGTTATTCAAGGTCAAAGGAAACATAATGGTTATTTTTTTTTTCAGCAATCGAATAAGCTTTATTACAAAAATATATTGAATAATAGATCATAAAATTATCCACAAAAATTGTTCATTTCATTCATTACAGCTCCTAGAACACAGCGTCCTAGACCTCCACTGCTGGAGATTGGCCTTCCAGAACATATATCTGGGGAATTAGGCCTACACTCGCCACGCTGGCCAGACGGCTTGGCGAGGATATGATGTCAATTTTTATTGACAATTTATTAAAGATTCCACAAGTTGGTATTAGTGGAAACGGGACCGACGGCTTAACGTGCTCTCCTAGACACGGGAACGGTGGTGTTGTAAATCTATGACAAATGTACGTAAGAAAAGTGCGTTTCTCATTGGTATTCGTGGTTTAAACCGACCTTTGTAGGATATAAGGAACGCGTTCTTACAACCGAGCCACCACCGCGTTTGTTCATTAATCTCTTACTAAAAATCACCATTCCTGAATCATTGCGATTCAAAAATTTTAAGTTGTAAAGAATTTGTATAAAATATTTATAACAGAAAAAAAAACTTTAGAATCTTCAAACGAAAATTCATGATTAAAATACTTTACTTAACTCAGTTTTTGCGTGGCAGAGCTTCAGCTACAAGCCTTAGTCTGAAAAAGTTTTTCTATGACCTTTAAAAGGGGATTTTAGTCGCTGTTAGTTCTGAGCGAAATATATAAACCTAACAAATATAAAAATTATAGTGGTAGTGTAAAGATAGGAGTCTCACTGCGCCGGTGTAATACCCTAAGGCAGCGAGGGAATGGGGAAGATGGTATTGACGTCCAGGCGCGCAGGCTCACGCGACTGTGCCTAGAGGAGGCAGGCGGCTAGGTGTCTTGATCAACGTGATGGATCCTAACAGAGGTCGGGCAGGGATTCAAGGTGGTGGATACACGTTCGATCGAGCAGGCTCACAATATCGTACCTAGAAGAGGTAGCACGCAAAGGTGTCTTGGCAACGTGTAGGAAATGAGACAAACAACGTAATGTTGCAATCTGGTTTATTACTTAATGTACACATTCTTAAATACTAAATTCCCACTTACATCGACAGCACACAGATACATTAATCTTTACTACATTGAAATATATTTGTTGTACAATTTGCTCTCTCAACAATTATGATGGCTGCGGTCTAGAAACGAGAACACAAGGCATGTTTGGTCAGCTAAACAATATTGATAATATATTACGTATATAAAGCTATATAAGTACGTATATAATATATGTTAAGTCATTCTGTAATTGTATATATTTACCATTACTTTCATTGCATCTATATATGCTTGTAGCACGGGTCCTAACCGGCCTTGCACGGGAGTCTCGGTGTTAATTTTGTAAAAACTATTTTTAAAGAAATAAATACTTTTTTATTAATATTGTTCAATTTTGTCCCCAAGGTTTGGCTGTCAGAGAATGTCTACGGGCATTAAGTCCGCCTTTGTACTTTGTGCAATAAAGTTTTTAAATTAAACACAAATAAATAAACAATGGTACCTATTCTTTGCCCCGATTGTAATAACAGATGCATTCAATAACTGTTCCCGTTGGATGAATTTAATGAATGCGTCCTAATTTTTTTAGGGTGACCACTCTGAGATAATCTAAAATTTAAGGATTTAAGTAAAATATCGGACAAGGCGCTATCACAACCAAAATACTAAGTATACCAAGATACGATTCTTGAGAAGGTGGTTAACAACACCATGCACGTTCTTTCAGCAAGACTCAGCACCGGGCCACAAAGCTCGATCCACACAAGCGTGTCTTGAAAGGAATGTTTCTAACTTCATCAGAGCTTAAGACTGACCGTCATCTAGTTCCGAGCTTAATCCACTTGATTGTAAATTTTATGTAGGTTTTTATTATTATTATTTTTTTATTTTATTTTAATTTTACTTTATTACTTGAAGTATTACTGCGGCATAAGCATCAATGGAGAATTCATCTCACACCTCCGATTTGCGGATGACATAGTCATTATGGCCAGTTCACTCAAGGATCTTAGCGGAATGCTGAACGGCTTAAACGTAGCATCCCAGCGGGTTGGTCTCGAAATGAACTTAGACAAGACGAAAGTCATGTTCAATGATCATGTCAAGCCGAGGCCAATCTGCATAGGAAACGACACTCTCGAAGTTGTGCAAAATTACGTATACCTCGGGCAGACTATCCAATTAGGAGCAGCCAACTTCAGCAAAGAAGCCGACAGACGCATTCAGCTAGGATGGGCGGCATTCGGGAAACTCCGGCACATCCTCTCATCGTCTATACCACAATGTTTAAAGACTAAGGTCTTTAACCAGTGCGTCCTCCCGGTAATGTCGTACGGAGCAGAGACGTGGACACTAACAGTGGGTCTGGTCCATAAATTCAAGGTCGCTCAGCGAGCCATGGAGAGAGCTATGCTTGGTGTATCTCTGGTGGATAGAATTCGAAACGTTGATATTCGTCAGAGAACGAAAGTTACAGACATAGCTTTTAAAATTAGCAAGCTGAAGTGGCAATGGGCCGGACACATCTGCCGCAGAACCGACGATCGATGGGGCAAACGGGTTCTAGAGTGGAGACCACGTACGGGAAGACGCAGAGTGGGACGACCCCCCGCCAGATGGACAGATGACCTAAAGAAGGTCGCTGGTGGGGGTTGGATGAGGGTAGCGAAAGATCGCGTTAAGTGGCGAGCCTTAGGGGAGGCCTACATCCAGCAGTGGAGAGATACAGGCTGATGATGATGATGATGATGATGATGACTTGAAGTAGGTAATATTTTAGTTATTTTCGTTACTTTTTTTATTGTTTCTAAAAGGAATTGTATGTTTATTATATATATATTTTTAAAAATTGTTTCAGAATTAGTTTTTCGAATAATATTTAGTTTTTGTATACTAATTGAAAATTTTATGATTTTGTTATTTCTTATAGGTAATAAAAGCTACCGTGGTAATGTGGTGGTCGCCTATAATAGGTGCAACATCTAACTTCTGATTTAGTGTTAAGTACAAATAAGTGTGTGATGTTAGCACTGTTGGCTACCCTATTATAAATAAATAAATAAATAAATTATAAGTTATGGCCCCCTTTAGAGAGTATGGCATGCTCTAAATGCCATGATAGTTTGGAGTCTTTAAAAAATTCCATAAGATTGGCAGTGACGAATTCTCCCATTGATAAAGTGCGTGTTTCATTGATCGATGACTGGTCACATTGTTTAATTATATATCTATATATAATTTTTAATAGTATATAGTAAAGTTGGCTAAATGGGAATCCGCTTCTTTATAAACGTGGTTTCTGACCACCCCGAAAGGAAAACGATCGTGATGATACTCAACTTTTTTTATAATTTTTAAAACAATAACAAATAAAACTTATTTTAGATATAAATCGTATCCGCGCGGCATGGTGGCAAGAACGCTGGCCGCATTTATGTCGCTGAATCGCTATGCTGATTCTCTGGGCTAGGAAAGAACCAGCCGTCTTGTCACCAAAGCAGGCAATTGGACGAGGGGTGATGTTTTTTAAAAATATTTTAGAGCTTGGACCCCACGGGCCTAAAGTCTCTACAGCAAACGGCACAAACACGTAGTCTTTGATTATAGATACGAATTTGCGCCGCCTTGCCAAACACTGCGAATTATTTTTTAAAATGCTATTAATTATATTAAAGTGTACTGGATGACTTACTATCTCCTCCTCTCGCTCCGAAACAAATAACTTTTCCAAAGAAACCATATCGGATTTTTTTTTGGCTTCTTCATACAAATTGACTATTTTAAAGCAGTTAAAATGTTTATATCGAGAAAGAATCCATTTTTTTAAATATTTCCGACATATGGTTTCGTAGAAAAAATTGTTTCTATTAATTAGTCTAATGTAAGACTAACCAAAGGCAGTAATAATTTTTTTATGTATAAGAAAAAAAAACAATATAAAAGAATTACAATATTAAATAAACTATATTAAAACAAAATCTAAATTTAACCTAAAAAATAATAATAATACATAGAAAATAAAAATACATACTTACAAAAAAAATAGCTCCTCCAAATCGCTGTCTTGTGGCATGGTGCCCAATAATACACTAGCAGCATTTCCCCTTTGAATTAGGATACTTAATTTTTGGGAGAAAAAATTGTCACCAGAGACGTCAATGAGCCTTGGAACAATTTCTTTATAAAAGGCTTTAAGTTCCGATCCCCACGGGCCCATCGTTTCTACAGCAAACGTCGAAAAAAAGTAACTATTGCAAATAGTTTCATATTTTCGACGCTTGCTGATCTGCGCTTGTTCTGCTGCAACACCAGCTCTAACAGAAGTTCCTTGAAGGTAAGAAGGATGTAGAAAAAAATGATGCTTTCCTTGTAACAACATTTTTATGTCATTACAAAACACGAGTGTTTGGCTCTGTATTTCTCTTACTAAAATAATACACCGCCAAAATTATAGTTGTGAAACTGCACGTCCTGTAAAATATAGGACAGTTGGCCAGCCTAGTCTTAATTACATAAAGTCAGTCACCTTTAACTCCGAGGGAGTGGCGTCATCCTTCCGAGACAGTCTAAACGGGCTCCAACTTAAATACCGTAAATGACCGTAGTCTGTTTTTGAAACGCAACCGTTAAATTGACAAAGTAATAGATTCTTTTATTTGCAGTAATTTTGTAGTGCACACTGAAGTAATAAATGTTTTATGTTTAAGAAAAAAAATATGTTTTTCTTGTAACAATATTTTTGTGTCTTTACAAAACATGAGAACGCAACCGTTAAATTGACAAAATATTAGATTCCTTTATTTACAGTACCTAGTTTTATCGTAGCCGTGCACAACTGAACTTACGAGTTAAATATTGTACTAACACAGAGAAAATATACCGCCTCCGTGGTCAAGTGGTAACAAACGTTGCCGTGAACTCGGGAGGTCGTGGGTTCGATTCCCACCGGGGGCAAGTTGTACATTGTATAATTTGTCTCGGTCTGGGTGTTTATATGTATAATATGTATATAGTTACAAAAAAAAAGTATAATATGTAGTTTATCAACCATCTAGTTTCCGTAACACAAGCCTCGCAGCTTACCACGGAAACTAGATGGCGCTGTGTGACCTGTCTGGAAATATTTATTATTATTATTATTATATTTAATACGAATTCAGCGCCTATTAGGCGCAAACCACTTTCAAAACGAACATTCTGGCGTCCGAAACAATAGCAGTGGTCAAAAAAATATTTATTACTTTTCCCTTTTTTTTTTTGGTGTTTTCTCTTCTCCCAATGGATGTTTTCAGCTGCTGCTTATGTTAGCAATAAACTACGAAGCAGGCTTGGAAGTCAAACATTGGATGCTTTCATATTTCTGAGTTATGTATTTTCGAAATTCTAAATAGTTTTTTTTATTTTTTGTCTCGTTTCATTTTTTACTTTTCGTGATTTGTGTTGTGCAACGACATTCATCATCATCATCAGCCTGTGTCACTCCACTGCTGGATATAGGCCTCCCCCAAGGCTCGCCACTGCACGCGGTCTTTTGCAACCCTCATCCAACCCCCAGCGACCCTCCTATGGTCATCCATCCATCTGGCCGGGGGTCGTCCCACTCTGCGTCGTCCCGTACGTGGTCTCCACTCCAGAACCCGTTTGCCCCATAGGTCGTCGGTTCTGCGGCAGATGTGTCCGGCCCATTGCCACTTCATCTTGCTAATTTTGAATGCTTTGTCAGTAACTTTGGTTCTCCGACGAATTTCAACGTTTCGAATTCTATCCATCAGAGAAATACCAAACATAGCTCTCTCCATAGCAACGACATTAAAAACATTTTTTTAGAAATTACTCAAGATTTTTTTCATTTGTGCCCAATTAGAAAACACATAGCCTAATCCCAAGATAGATAGATCGGGATTGTATTCTCTACATATATTTAAGTAACCTAAACATGAATCTATGACCAAAATCTAATTTTGTATTCTTTACAATCTGTGCTAAAATCCCACGACTCCATTCCATCCTTAGCGTTACTTAAATCAGTATGCCTAGTGTGACAGTGAAGTTTCGTAAACGCAACTATAGTAGTAGTTTTTTACTGAATTTTCGATGTTCATTGCCTGTTATTATAGCCAAACTTGCAATAACACGCAATGTAAAATAAAAAAACGTAACTACATCAGTTACGTTTTCCGAAACTTGCATTTTACACTAAGCACACAGGACCCTTTAACCTTTTGTTTTTCCTATTTGCTACAAATATAGCTATAAAAGTTAATTTTTAGTTCTGAGTATTTCTGAGACGTCTGTATAGCTAGGCAATGTTGGCAGAAATAATTGCCAGCCTTTCTGTCTCCAGATTTCTCCGTCAGCCGTTCGGACAACTCTTTGTCCTTGTCTTGTTTGGCTGAGAGTCCCCATGGCCCAAACTCGTAACCTGTATCGTGGTTACAATATACTTACGGTTGAAATATACTTTTCTGCAAAATTTTATCAAAACGATCCAGTAATACAGGCGTGAAGGACGAACAAAGAGACATATATACAGACAAAGCTTCTTTACATTAATAATATTAGTATGGATATGGATCTCGAGGAAAATAAAATATGACGCCATTTAAGAAATTCCAGTAAAGCGCGTTGCGTCGAATCAATTTATATGGATCTCGGCCAGGTTTACAAATTATAGCTATACATTGAAGCGTATGTGTGAATTAGCCGTGACACTGACCTAACATAGACCTTGATCGACCTGGATGACGTCACGTCTATGATTCTGTCAGAATATACGAATTACGAATACGTGTTTATTATTTATGTCGTGTAGGTATCACTTAAATTCTATATAACATTCATCGCGCTCTGAGTCAATAGTAAACATATGAAATTAAATATTTATTTGCGAAATAAACTACGAAGCAGGCTTGGAAGTCAAACATTAGATGCTTTCATATTTCTGAGTTATGTATTTTCGAAATTCTAAATAGTTTTTACTTTTCGTGATTTATGTTGTGCAACGACATTAAAATATTTTTTTAAGAAATGACTAAAGTTTTTTTGTTTCATTTGTGCCAATTTAGAAAACAAAATAAATGTTGAACAATATATTTTTTTTACCTGGCAACAATCTACTCAGCTAGCGAAGGTCCGCTGGTGGGTGCGTGTACTGGTGACCTTGGGTGTGGCCTACATCTAGCAGTGGAGAGACACAGACTAATAATAATTGTGTCCTAACCAGGAATCGGCATCTAAATCCACGGACTTAACCGCTAGGCTACAGAGGCAGTCAAAAACGAATAGATAAAATACCAATATAATTAATTTTCATTTTTTTCATTACAGCCCCTAGAACACAGCGTCCTAGACCTCCACTGCTGGAGATGGGCCTTCCAGATCATATATCTGGAGAATTTGGCCTACTACACTCGCCACGCTGGCCAAACGGCTTGGCGAGGATATGATGTTAATTTTTTATGACAATTTATTAACGATTCCACAAGTTGGTATTAGTGGAACCGGGACCGACGGCTTAACGTGCTCTCCGAGGCACGGGAACGGTGGTGTTGTTAATCTATAACAAATGTACGTAAGAAAAGTGCTTTTCTCATTGGTACATGCCGGGTGGGTTTGAACCGACCTATGTAGGATTTAAGGAATGCGTTCTTACAACCGAGCCACCACCGCGCCTTAATTAATTAATTAATAAGATTAGCACTAAACGGCAAGTTTATTAATAAGGCTGCAATAAAAAAATGTGGAAAGTGGGTAGTTTAAAAAAGATATTAGTGCCAAGCACGGACGGAAGCGGTTCATTAGCGCGTGCCTCGGGACATACTCATCCCGCACCGCATTGCAGCTTCTCGCCTGCAATTTTAATGGCTTGAAAAATAAAAAAGGATAGCTAGAATTTATTAATATTTTGCAATTCTTAGTAATGTTATAAATTGGAATGCCCATTTTTTCGTAGAAAAATAGGCCCAAAGAAATTTTTGCCGTGCTATAACGATTTATTTTTTATTTAATAGTTAATATATTGTGTTTAATAATCTGTAATTATTTTTCTTCATGTTACTCTAGTATAGTAGTAATATATATATATTATTAGAGAATTATTAACATCTTTGAAATTATCTTAATATGTATAAAACAAAGTCGGGTTTGTTAGAACACTTATAACTTGAGAACTGCAGGACCGATTATTGATTTTTAACAAATAACATTGTAAAATTGTCAAAAATAATAATAAATCAAATATATCTTTCCATACAAAATGTTCGTGGATTTCCTACCAGTCAAACAATGTTGGATATCAAATATTTATGCGTGCGTTCAGAAATTTATATTTAGCTTATTTAGATGCCAGTAGCATGTCCAAATATTTTGGTTCCAAATTCTCCAAAAATCCGACGACTATGGGACGAACCGCTCTGCAAACTGGTACAGGAAGATATTTTATCTGCCATGAAAGAGCGTGCTTGCCTCATGGCCGTTTCCATTGGAGAGTCGGGTCTTTGGTTACAGGCTTTTCCCTCAGCATCGGTTGGCACACTCCTTGATCGAAATACACTGAACATGGCGGTGTGCCTTCGTCTCGGAGCCCGGACTGCCGGACGGCCGGCACTTCTATTATTATTTCTCAAATTAAGAACATAAAAAAAAAAATTGTAGCTAGCTGTTTTAACATACAATATTCTTTTAATTAAATAAAACTTAACGAAAAGTAAAACGTAAATATAATACAGAACCTATAATAATACTTATTTTCGTATATGTTTAAATATTTAGGCCACTGCAGAACGTAAACAAACATAAAATCCAAATAAAATTATCAACACGTGAAGCTGTCAAAATTGGCGGGAAGCCAGCCGCCATGACAGTCCGGTTAGACGCGCGTTCCACGGGGCTTTAAAATTTTTGCTGCACACCTGTTGATCTTTTCATTTGTTTTTATTATAATATGTTGAACCAGTTTAAGTATATTATTATGCCCAAAATAACATCAATGGACGACATAACACCGCGTCTTGTCGTCTCCTCCGGTGACAAGAGGGCTGGCTCTTTCTTCGCCCAAAGACTCAGTATTGCAATTCCAAAAAGCAGCCAGTTGACAGCGCGGAAACCGCAAAAAATAAACTGCAACTTCGGCCCCATATTTAAAGTCCAATTTATCGTTTTTTTATAATTATTCACATTGTAGCACATTATTAAACAAAACAACACCACTTTTGACCAATAATATCCACAGTAAATTAATTTACAAAACTAAAACTTGCACTTGACATGTTCACGCAAAATGGCGCGAAGAACTCTTTTTGTTTTTTTTTTAAATATTTTTTTATTATATTTAATTTGTTATTTAGATTTAGTTTATTTTTCTAGGTTAATTAATAATATTGTAATTCTTTTATATTGTTTGTATATTACTTCAAATATTAATTAAGTCATTTATAGATATTTTAGTAAGATTGTGTTCCAGTATTTTTTAATATTTAACCTGTCAGAATTACTATTCGCTCTATCACTTTAACCAGACATAATTCTGTCTCTTTCTTATGATGAATATTCATCTGCAATAAAGAATATTTCTTATTTAGTAAAGCAATCTGAGCTGTGAAAACATTCGGGTATTTTTAGATAAAACAGTTGAATCGTGGGACGGATCGTCTTCAACTGTAAATATTTACATATGTATGTTTTAAAAACGTTATCTCATATGCCACTTATCCGTTAGTTAAATTGACCATTATAAATTTACAACGCCTACAATTTGCAAACTGTCACCATAAGAGCTAGCTAGAGCACAACGTTACTTTGACATAATAACAATAATAACCAAGGAACATAATACAAGCTAATAACAATAATAAGCATAGAAAAAGGATCATATAGATAGAATATCTGTCAGCGTTGCCACCTGAGATAGGATTTTGCTAGGATTTTTTTTCCCAGAAAAAAGGGAAATATTATTTACCCAAAGTTAGGAAATTTTGAAGTATTAAACTAATTAATAATTTTCCAATATTAATTTAAATAAATAATATTAAACAATAATTATTTCTAAGCGCAGGCTAACCATCAAAGCGTTTGCAAAACATTAGGTTTGCAAAACAACAAAAATCGGGCATACGAGGGGGGGGGGGATGCACAACGCATCGCTCTTTCTCTTTTCTTCACATTACATTTTATATTATTTGTCTTTCTCTTTAAATGGGAAGGAGCGATCACTGCGTCTATTACATTCTCTGTTTACAATAATAAGTGACAAATAATACGTATAGACATTTTAATACCAGTTCTGACATAGAATTTTCGACCTTAATGCATTGGGAATTAAGTTCCTTGACCTACTTTTGAGAAATCAGTTTTCTGGCAAATGAAATTACGGATATCTCGGACATATTTCACTTTCATATACCTAATGGGGTGTATCAGGCAAAGCTTTTTGTAGATGTCGCTAGCGGCACTGGTACCTTGTTTACACCTATGACTGATCATTTTTTAAGTTTATTTGTAGTTTTACATTTTTATAACAGAAAAATGTATTTTAACTTAACGTTACCTACCTTAAAAGACGAATTAAGTAAGCGAACACCGTCTTTAAAAAGAAAAAAGGCTAAATTAATAGAACGGCAATTTTGAGATCACCATATCTTTGATTTCGCTTGGGAATCTCGATTTGTACACTTAAAAGCTGCTCACTTCGACATAATATCAAGAAAATAATAAATTTCGTAATAAAAATATAAGTTTTCTATGCAACTGACAGTTATATAAGGTACCATCTATCATGCGCCATCTATCGTGATAAAAAGTTAGTGATACACCTCATTTGGATAGCTCGGTTGTAAAAAACTTTGTTTAATCCTACAAGGCCGGTTAAAACCCTCCCGGCATGTACCAATGAGAAATAAACTTTTCTTACGTACAATTGTCATAGATTTACAACACCACCGTTCCTGTGCGAGAAGAGCACGTTAAGCCGTCGATCGCGGTTCCACTAATACCAACTTGTGGAATCGTTAAAAAGTTGTAATTAAAAATTGACAGCAGATCCTCGCCAATCCATCTGGCGTCTCGTCAATTAGGTGGCGAGTGTAGGCCAAATTCTCAAGATATATGTTCCGGAAGGCCCATCTCCAACAGTTGAGGTCTAGGACGCTTTAGGGATGTAATGTAATACCTAATTTTAGTCAGAGATAAATTGCAAAGACATTTATAACGATTCACCTCTTTAACGATTTTACTAAAGATGAGATTCTTAGAGAAATAGGCCCACAAAAAATTCTCGTGCCATATTGTTTTATTTCTTATTTAATAGTTAATAAGTATATTGTGTTTTCATAATCTGTTATTAATTTACACCATGCAAATTAACTGAATACCTTAGGAGATATACCAAAATCAAAATAATGCGCAACGTAATTATTTAATGTCGCCGTTTACACAAGCAATGCCGTGTAAATTTATTTATTAAGAAAATCCAAAACAGCAATATATTTTGCAAAGCAATACAATTAAAAATTTACTTGCCAAACCAAAGGATTTCACCATTTAAAATACATTTATAATCTGATCTACAAATTATATGTAATTTTAAATTATATATACATTTATTCGAAAAAATATTTACAACATATAAAATAAAAATTAATATTAAGGATAGGGATATAAGTCCCGTCCGCGTGGAATGGTGGCAAGAACGCTGGCTGCATTTCCCCGCTGAATTGCAATACTAATTCTCTGGGCGAAAAAAAATTTAACATTAAATTAAATAAGTACAAACATAAATAACAAATTATTAAACACAAACTGAAATAAAAATTACGTCCAAAAAATATATAATAATAATAATGAAACAAAACAAATAAAGAATCAAAATGTCACAAATTGCCATAAACACATCAAGTACTTACTATGTGAAATAATATGAATGAGTGTGTAAAGTGTATAGTGTGTATGTGTATGTATGTGAATGTATTACATTAACATTATATATTTATCATCAATAAAAAAGATTTAATAGGATATACCTAGAGCAGTATCGTTGTTTAACTTACTAAGTCACAATTTAGACATTGACTTATTTTGTGATAGCATTTATTCCGTGAGGAGCAAAATAATTTCCAATTTCGTAACTCTAAATGAATGACTAACTTTTTTTTTTTTTTTTTATACTAGCACGACATGTGACCCTGCGCCCACCTGATGGTAAGTGGCGCGCAGGGTCCATGAATGTTAGCAACTGGAATCAGACCCTTATATCCGACATCAGTCCCTAACACTATGCCGGCTTGACTAGATGCCTTTTCACACTTCGCTTGAAGGACTCCAGGTTATAGGAAAGTGGAAACACAGAGGCTGGAAGAGCATTCCACATCTTTATTGTGCGACAGATGTATGAGTCACCAAATTTATAGGTACGCGAAGGGATAGTGACTACGGTATGTGGGTGCATATTCTGACCTGTGCGTGTGGTTCGGTTGCGGAATGGGGAGGAAGGAATTAGGTTATAGAGCTCTTCAGAGCACTCACCATAGTATAGCCGGTAGAACACGCTCAGAGAAGCCACATCTCGGCGAAGCTGCAGGGATTCGAGAGTTCCAGATATAGTGGCATCGTCCACAATTCGAACAGCTCGCCTTTGTAGGACATTGAGAGCATCTGTGAGGTACTTGGCTGAACCATCCCAAAGGTGTGAACAGTATTCCACGCATGATCTGATCTGTGCTTTGTACAGCAACAGTCTGATTGATGGCGGGAAAAACCGCTTCACCTTGTTCAGTATTCCGAGCTTTTTTGACGCTGTTTTGGTGATGCTCTCAATGTAGTTCCGGTGGTTAAGGTCTGAGCGTATTTCCACCCCGAGGATGCTATTTTTGGTTTAGTTTTTATTACTTTTGGTTTTCTTTTTTTGTTTTTTGCTTGTATTTTTGTTATGTGTGGTAACTCTTAATTAGCTTGTAGTCATTATCATAGTATTTAATCTATTGTATTAGCTGTGAGTTACCCAAATAAAATACAAGCATCTACTAGATTTGCATGAATGGTTTATTCTTATTTCTTATCTCAACGGTTGTAAGTATATTATTAGTATATTATATATGTATATATAATTATTATTTATGTATAAATTTATATGTAGTTATAAAATATAATTCATATTTTCTATTTTAATATATTTTTCATTTAAGTGTTTAAAGTTGTCCCAATGGTTGGCTATGATAGAATGTCTCGCGGCATTAAAGCCCGCCTTTGTCTTTGTACATTAAAGTGTTAAATAAAAAAAATAATAATAATAATAAATTAAAGAAAAAAGGAAATAAGGAATGAGGAAGGAAGGAGTAAAACAGCTAGTAGTGTTATAAAACGGGTCAGCTCATATATAAAAGAATAGGGGGTAACTAAGAATGAACCTATTATTATATTATAATAAGAAATAGGTTGTTGCTAACACATGCATACTTACTTATATACATTCACTCAAACCCACGTACACCAACACACACACACCAACATGCATATACAACCATACACACAAACAATTATTTAAGTCTTGCTTTCAGCAAATATAAATAAATACTGTCTAGAGTAAAATTAAATCTTGTAAGTACTAATTCTTACAATGACATCTGAAACACCGTCCACCGACTATTTCAGATGTCACAGCTAAACTGCTTTTGTTACTATGTACGATTTATTTTATGCCCCAACCTATGTAACAACTAAATTGGGATGTATATTTATTTTGCAATAAAGATTTTTTATTATATAACCCTAAAACACTGTAAACTAAAGTCTAGTGGCTTGAATATAGTTCATAAGGTCGTCGGCCGAGGCCTCCCGCGCCCTCCGACAGATGGCGATAGCGGGTCTTCATTGATCTACCCCCTGCCCCCGACCTCAACTCCGTATTCAGTTCCAAAATTAGACCGTTACGTAATGCCAACTGGATCTTTGGATGTGGTATATCGTCGCCTTTCTCAACCTCGTATCTAACAAATATTTTTTACTTCTAATTTATTTGATTATCCTTTGATTATTTAATTGTTTCTGTTCTCTTCTCCCGATGGATGATGAATGAGGTGTTAGGGAAGGCAAATGGCTATCTAGCCCATACAGCGGCAAAAGGATCTAGCCCATATTTTACAGCGCATGAAAACCGTAACTTGTGTCCCATATAAAATATATAGTCCAATTTATCGTTTTTCATAATCATTTACATTATTAAACAAAACAATACCACTTTTAACTAACAATATCCACCGTAAAGTAATTTACAAAACAAAAACTTGCACTTGACATGTTCGTGCAAAATGGCGCGAACGACTCTTTCATATTTATTTATTTATTTTTTAGGAAAATTTACAGCCTCTACAATAATACAATAGAAATATAGTAACTTAAAGCCTTACACATTTTCACTGATAACTTCATACTACCTAATGTGAACGCGGGTGGGCTAATTTGAGCCAACTATTTAGTATAGTAGTGAAATTGAGTTAGATTGAGTTTAGAGTGGACAAACTAAACAGGTCGAATTTGTGGCGGGAAAAGCTTTTAACTAAAAGCCAATTCTGTCTATTTTCAGACAATGCTTACGCTAATTCTGCCTAAGTGCCAAAAGTTTATATACGCTCAAAGAGATTAAATATAAGTAAATAAAAAATGATTTTGTTATATTATAACACCTACTTCGTTTTTCTTGCGACCCCCCGCCAGATGGACGGATAACCTAAGGTGGGGGTTGGATGAGGGTTGCAAGAAACCGCGTGCAGTGGCGAGCCTTGGGCGAGGCCTACATCCAGCAATGGAGAGACACAGGCTGATTATGATGATGACGATGAATGATAATGGTTGTTCTTTGCTATTTTTTTATATATACGAGGGGCGTTCAAAATATTCTCGGTATGTGGATAAAAACAAACAAGTACGAAAAGTTTGATATTTTTATTTTTCAATATACTCCCTCCCTATGTTCATACACTTATAAGATCGATCAATTATTTTTTTTAATCCCTCATAAAAATATTTTTTATCTTTGGTGTAAAAATGCTCCTCCACGGCCGTCTTCAACGCTTCATCGTCAGAAAATTTGTTTCCACGCAGATCCTTTTTAAGATTGGGAAACAAAAAGAAGTCGCTTGGGGCTAAGTCCGGACTATAGGGTGGATGAGTAACAGTTTCAAACCCACATTCAACAATAGCTGCCTTGGCAATATGAGCAGTATGGACAGGGGCGTTGTCATGCAGAAGCAGAACACCTTTGGTTAACTTTCCTCGCCTCTTTTCTTTGATCGCATCTCTTAATTGATGTATAACGTTAGCGTAGTACTGCCCTGTGATATTTACACCTTTTTCTTTATAATCGATAAGCAAAACTCCTTCACAATCCCAAAATATTGTGGCCATGACCTTGCCAGCTGACGGGATTACCTTGAACTTCTTGGGATGAGCTGAACCCTTAATGTGCCACTGCATGGACTCCTGTTTGCTCTCTGGGTCATAATGATGAACCCAGGTTTCATCTCCAGTAACTATTTTTTGCAGCACCTCATCGGGATTTTCACCACACAGGTCGATAAAATCTGAACAGCAAGCCACACGCATATCCTTTTGAAGAAGCGTCAGCATTCGCGGAACCCATCTTGCACTTACTTTTGACATATTAAGATGGTCATGTATAATGTCATGTACGGTACCAATAGAGAGATTGGTTACTTGAGCTATAGATTTTACCTTCACTCGGCCGTCTTCCAATATAAGTTTTTCCACTTTATCAATATTTTCTTGTGAGGTAGCCACTACAGGCCGGCCAGGTCTAGGGTCATCTTCAATACTCTCCCTTCCACGCTTAAATTCGCTTGACCATTTTTGAATAGTAGATAAAGAAGGAGCAGACTCACGGTAAACACAATCCATTTCCTCTTTTATGGTTTTTTGATTTTTACCCTGTTTTGTCAAGAATTTTATGACGGATCGGTGCTTTAATTTCGTTAAAATTGTTAATTCGCTCATGGTGTTCATGTTTGTTCGGCAATTGCAGAAAAACAAAAGAACATCTCGGTTCCAATTTTACTTTTTTTTAATGTCAATGGATGAATCTTAGCGGCCAGTAACAAATATATATATAAAAGAGGTTGTAACGTATCAATACCGAGAATATTTTGAACGCCCCTCGTACAAGCACGTGAGATCCATGAACTTTAGCAAATATAACAAAATCGTTTATTGCAGAGAATATAGGTAGATATAGGAAGAAGAAGAAGAAGACAAATCTCTAATCATTTCATGGATTCACCGTGCGGGTGCCGGGTCAATCGTGTATGGGTAAGAGATGAGAAGAATGGTGTCTCGGGCTTGCGACCGACAATAGGCTGGTTTAAGAAAAGGAGGCCTCCTTTTTTTTCTATTGCGCGATAATACGCTCACCGTCCACCATTCTACTTCTCTCCCTACCCAATTTTACAATTTTACAGTCCAGCTGTATCCTACCATAATGGTATGCAAATAATAGTACATGTCAAATTACAACTAAAATTCTCTATCACTATGCTGGCTTGACTGGGCATGACGGAAATTCTAGCCTGATCCCGAAACGTGTGGATACAGTTTACTAGGTTTATCGACACGAACAGTGGACTTCCCCGCCCCGGCAGACTGGGCAAATTATCACCTATTTGTAGTTATTGTTGAAATGTGCCATTTGCAATGATGTCAAATGCCAATTTTTACTTTCTATGACAACTAATATTTATTTAAAAATAACACCGCTTAAAACAAGACTGACCTACGAGTATATTGATTGTTGTTCTTTTGCTATCCCTCAATGATAGATAAACTAATGATTGTATAAACTGAGAAATCCGAGTGTACTTAATGTACCTTGTGGTGAATAAATGATTCGAATTGAAGTAATTCTTAGCAACCCTACCTTTAGCCTCCATAATTAATACTAACCGCACGCCAGTTTACATTTTAAAACGATTTAAAATGCTTAGCGAGGGTAGGTTTAAACCGTTTACTGGAACTCCTTCATTATTTATTTCTACCGCATGTGGGTAAATAAAACCGCAATACTTTTTTGATTAATGAACTGGCCTTGAACTTTATAAATGCATAACAAAAAAAATATATAGATAAATTTATTTATTCAATCTAATAAATCATTAACTAAAAAATAATAAAAACTTAAAATTAAAATTTGGTTTATTATAATTATAGTGAAACATTAAATATAAATTAATAGCTACCTAAATAATAAAATTAAAAATAAACTAAAATATAAATTTAAAATGTCCTCTAGAGACGTCCCATCCGAGATGGTCCCAAGGAGACTGGCAACATTTCCCCTCTGTATAGCGGAGGCTAATACGTTGGCAGAAATAATTGCCAGCCTTCCTGTCTCCAGACCTTTCTGTCAGCCGCTTTGACAACTCCTTGGCCAAGCGCCTCGCTGACGGTCCCCATGGGCCCATCGTCTCGACCCCAAACGGCGCAAATTCGTAACCGATACCAAGGTTGGCGTATTTGCGCAATTTGAGGTTCGCCGCAGAAAACGCCACTCTCCCCGCACCTGACGAGGTCACCTGGATGTGAGATGGAGCTAAAATTAAAATAAATTGCAAATTGTAATGTTAAAATATAATAAACTTTTACGACAATCACAAAAATAAAATGTTAACGGGTTCTATGTTTACGTGATTTATTCATTCTGATGTTTCAGACAAGTTGCAATGACCCGGGTCACGAGTCGACTGGAGCTGCGCGGGTGGCGTAGCATTTGTACATAGTGGGCGGTAGATGTTAACCTACCATTTTAGAACAGTAAAAGTTTTTAGAAATCGCGACACACGACACTCCAATATCCTAGGCGACATTGCGCGATTTATCTCGGCGTCAGAGAAATAAATATGCTATATCCGCAAGTATATACAATATATATAATGGTATGAAAGAAAGCATAGGGACAAAAATAAGGAAAGGCATGCTACGATGGTTCGGGCATGTTGAAAGGATGAATGCAGAGAGATTGACGAACCAGATATATAATGCGAAAGTCGTGGGTAAAAGAGGCCCTGGCAGACCTAGACTCACATATTACGACCAAATTAATAAAACAATAGCTGAAGGTGCGTTGAAAAGCCATCGAAACAAAAGGGCATGTATGAAGAGGTTGATGAATGTCGAAGAAGCGAAAGAGGTATGTCGTGACCGTGACAAGTGGCGCTCAATTGTCTCTGCCTACCCCGCAAGGGATTTGGCGTGAAGATATGTATGTATGTATATACAATAAATTGCCAGAACCTATTAAACAAGAAGCTAAACATAATATTTTTGTACACAATCTAAAGGATATATTACTAGAAAAATACTACTACACATCAAATGAATTCATGCAAGATAAACTCTAACGTCTATGCAGTAGTTATTATTTTCGATCCTTCTTCGAAGTCCTGTAGTTTTTTTGTTTTCTTTTACTTAATATAAATGTGTTGTAATATGGTTTAAGGTGTTTGATGGTTTGAACTTGTTATAGTTTTTTTTTTTTTATACGATTTCACAGCATTATTAACTTTCTTATATAAACAGTTAAACTTATATCTAAACACATAGCCATTTATGAAATTACATTTTCTTAACTAAACTCATAAAAACTTATAAAAATATATAATAATGTTATTATTTGCTACGTGTCATATATGCAGTTGTACTATTTTGTGACATGCAATAAAATATTTGAATTTGAATAAATATAACATTGTAATATAATAATTCGTCTTGGTCTTGCTTTTTTGCAGGTCCAAGACCAAGACCAAGACTACTGATATGGTTGCAAGACTAATTCCAAGACTTACTTAGTCTCTTTCTTGCTCAGATATTTTTTTCGAAATTTTGCTAAAAGTTTTATTTGGGATAAGGTTTTTGTTTTCAATAAATTGTAATTGTGTCGTGTCCGTCATTTTTTCCGTCCGTTATCACGACCGTCTGGGGTGGTCAGAAACCATGCTTTTAAAGAATCGGGCCTATCATGACAAGTGGCAAGCTCGTCGATGTCTCCAGCGTACCAAAGGAGATAAATATCACAAATAAATAAAATAAATTATTGTGCCCCAACCAGGAATCGAACCCGGTATCTTCGAGTATCCACGGACTTAACCACTAGACCACGGTGGCACGGATAATAACTATTTCAAATTTCAAGTAAATCATACCAGTAGTTGGCGAGATAGTAGTTTGCGGTCACACACTCACAAGCGGAAATTGAGTCAGAGCAGTATAACCAAGCGGATTCACATTTAGCCAACTTTACTATAGGCCAATCATGACAAGTGGCAAGCTCGTCGATGTCTCCAGCGTACAGTCCAGCGAGAAATATCACAAATAAATAAAATATTTTTAGATTAATTAAATGTATTAATTTATTAATAAATATTTATGTGTCTCGGCCAGGAATCGATCCCGGTACTTCCGAGTCGGACTTAACCGCTAGACCACGGAGGCAGTTCCTTGGTCTTGGTCTTGCTTTGTACAACACTAGGGGTTGTGATAATAATGATGATGAGGCGATTTCTCACAAATACAGCACGCCTTTCGTGTATAAGAAGTGTGCTGGCTTACGTTTTTATTTGCTGTGAGTGTACAGCTGTACACTCAATTACAGCACAACTATGTAACACCAACAAGCATCAGGATTACATAGAGTGTCGATTATATGAGCTTCAACAAGGGGTAGACTCCCACCCCCAACCCCTGCTTACAACCCTGTAGTTCTACTCTTTAAAACGATCCAAAAATTTGCACTCTAATTATTTTATATTAGATTTTTTTGTAATCGCCATACACGTCAAAGTCAAAGTCAAAAAGTCAAAGTCAAAGTCAAAATATCTTTATTCACGTAAACCTATTACAGGCATTTATGAAACGTCATTAATTTAATTATTTTGAATGATTCTACTCCTGCTAGTAGAAGACTAAGCAGCAAAGTGGTCCAATAAGTAAGCTGTTAGCAGAAGACCAGCAGCTTAGCAAATTCCAGTGACCTGTTAATGTTTAATCTGACTGAGAAAGGAATCTGCAAGGAAAACTCAGCTATATCAGATTTACAAAATAAAACATATACAGAACTGCACCACAACGATCAATTAATAACCTTTTAAATTTAGTTATCAGTACCTATGAGAAAACAATACCTGGTACAGCAGTAACCCACCAGGCAAGTCAGAATTAAGGTAGACTACATGCCTATGTGCAACCCGAAAGTCGACAAAACGCAAAAACCTCTGTTGATTTAAGAACAATAAATTGAACGTGTTCGGCAGAGGTCCCAGGCCCCCACAGCAGCACCCGATCACGGACATAACGCATGTGCCAGCCATCCCCCCGCTCAACCAGGCCCTTAGGGTGCGGACCGGGACCCGACACACGTGCCACCGCTGCAATGACCTTCTAAGGAAGGGGCGACCACCGGACACGCCACACCATGTAGTTTCCTTGTAGGTATAGGTACCGTAAAACTTTGAGAAATATTACGGTATTCTTTTGAACACCCAAGATTAATGATGTTTTTGTTCCAACAAATATGAAACTATAACCAGTTTATTAAATTTTAATGGGTCCTTATATACCTTAGTGACATTCATCTCCTGACGCGGTTTCGGCAAAGTTGCATACGACACTCACAATATCCTCGGTTGCTTCGGACAATTTTTTGTGTTACTCTATCGTCGAAACAGACGAGAACGCCCGCCGTTAGTTTTTTTTTTTTTTTTTTTTTTTTTTTTTTTTTTTTTTTTTTTTTAATCACAGCTTATTATATTAAACATATAAACAAAGCAGCAATAGTGGAACACAAGCCAAAGAGATTTTATATTATTTAGACAAAACAATTAAAACAGAAATAAGACTAAAATATAGTAATTAGATTTAAATTAATAGTGCAATTGAACTATGACTAGCAAAAGAAAAAAAATAATAATAATAAATAAGTGAAAACCAATAGGTTAATGATTATTTACCTAATACAAAATGAATGAATGAGAGGCAAGAGCAAAATTATACTATATATACGAGTATAGCAGTGTTCGTATATTAGCAAGCGAAGTGTATTTTCAAAGTCAGTCCGGGATAAGAGTTGACTTGATACTGCCTCCGGTGATTAGTTAGATGTATCAGAGTAGAACATGGCTAAAACGTTAATATAGACAAGTCATTTACAATTTGTCAAAGCATGCGGAAAAACGGACAATGACCTTTGTATGACAGGCCGCAGGTATGACAAACCTTTTTTGGGCGTCGTAGTAATATCATGTAACCTCAAAATAACTGGTTTGTTATCTCTGATTGAGCGCATGGCTTACCCCACCCTATACCACTAAACACGGTACAAAGCGTAAGCGATAAAGTTAGTATGTATAGAGAGCGAAGCGATACGTACTTTGTGTTGCCGTTTTTCCGCCTGCCCTAGAAACATACTTTAGATAATAATTTAAAGTATTACAGTATAACTAAGTATTATTATTTTTATGCGGAAAGTATAATATATAATATTTATTGAAAATATTAATTAAAATAAAATCCGGACACTAAACGCAAAGGGCAAGTACAAGCTTTAAACAAACATATAAACCTAACTGTTGAACGTAATGTTGCAATCTGGTTTATTTTTCTATGTACAATTTCTTAAATGCCTACTAAATTTCTATTTACATCGATAGATTAAAAAAAGGTTATTAATTGATCGTTGTGGTGTAGTTCTGTATATGTTTTAATTTCTAAATCTGATATAGCTGAGTTTTTCTTGCAGATTCCTTTCATAGTCAGATTAAACATTAACAAGTCACTGGAATCTGCTAAGCTGCTGGTCTTCTGCTAACAGCTTACTTATTGGACCACTTTGCTGCTTAGTCTTCCACTAGCAGGAGTAGAATCATTCAAAATAATTAAATTAATGACGTTTCATAAATACCTGTAATAGGTTTACGTGAATAAAGATATTTTGACTTTGAC
Organism: Tinea semifulvella; assembly: GCA_910589645.1. Lineage (NCBI taxonomy): Eukaryota > Metazoa > Arthropoda > Insecta > Lepidoptera > Tineidae > Tinea > Tinea semifulvella. The sequence continues at coordinate 8,937,729 of OU342604.1, forward strand.
TTTGAAGCACACAGATATATTAATCTCTACTACATTTATACATGTTGGTTGTAAAATTAACTATGTCATATAATTGTGACGGCTGCGGCCTACAATCCAGAACACGGGGCATGTTTGGTCAGCTAAACATTCTGGCGTCTCTCGAGGTGGCAGGGATAGTCGTCTCTCGGGGTGTCGGGGGCAGACCACAGCCTATAGGTTGTCTGCTGAACTAGCAGCCTGGCGACAGGGGGTAGGCGTCTCTCGGGGTGACAGGGGTAGACCACAGGCTCTAGGTTGACTGCTGAACTAGCTGTCTGGCGACAGGCGGAGGCATCTCTCGGGTTGGTCCTTCGAACCGGATAAACAGAACAAATAATAACCAAACTAAATATATAAAATAATTCATCATTAATTTACATTGAATTATTCATTCGTTTCTTTAAACATACCTTCACATACTATCCATCTTACTCGCTTTCTTGTTTTTCTAATCCTTTAACTTACTTACCTTATTATTGAAATTCAAATTTTCAGCCAATCCTCAAATTGTGAGATTGGCTTGTTTCATTTTTCAAAAACCCATAAAAAAGCTGCGATGCGGTCTATTTAACCTTATGAGCCTAACAGCAGATTCATCACACGAGATTACCAACGGGTAAAAAAGATGTGAGATCGGCTTCAAAAAACTCCCAGAGGTTAGCTGGTGGATAATGCCTCACGGCATAAAGCTCGTCTGTACACATTAATTTTAAGTTATTTTAGTTTTTGTGCAATAAAGCATTTATTATTATTATTGTTATTATCGGCAGATGTTACCAAGACACAACAGACGTGTTTTCGGCTATGATCTGTAAAACTCAGGCTACAAGTAATAGGAAATAACAGAATCCCTAGAACTTATGATACTTCGACTTGAAAGCGTTCAACGCTTTTTTTTATCGATTTTTTATTAAAATGTATGAAAACCAGCAACGTCAAGTCTAACGATTTTCAAAGCAAAATAAATTGGAAAAAAAGCGCTCAAAGAGTCAAGTCAAACACAGGGCAAGTATTACAAAGAATTCACTAATATGACAATCACTAACTTTTTATCACGACAGATGGCGCATGATAGACGGTACCTAATATAACTGTCAGTTGCATAGAAATGTTGTATTTTATTACGAAATTTATTATTTTCTGGATATTATGCAGAAGTGAGCAGCTTTTAAGTGTACAAATCGAGATTTCCAAGCGAAAGCAAAGATATGGTGATCTCAAAATTGCCGTTCTATTAATTCAAGCTCTTTTTATTTTAAAGACAGTGTTTGCTTACTTAATTCGACTTTTAAATTAGGTAACGTTAAGTTAAAATACATTTTTCTGTTATAAAAGTAAAAAAAACTACAAATAAATTTAAAAAAGGATCCGTCATAAGTGTAAACAAGGTACCAGTGCTGCTAGCGACATCTAGAAAAAGCTTTGCCTGATACAGCCTATTAATGTTTGCGATTAAGTAAAGGAATGACTTCTGGTCCGTACAAAACCACTGAACCACCAGTGACTAAAGTAAAGCCTCTCACTATAGTCTATACATATACATATATATAGGTATACATATAATATCATTGGCTTTACATAATAACTACATTTTCCCCCCATTTTATCACAACGTTAACATCTCGCACGCAACCCTAATGACGATTAACGATATTTTTTATATTTTTCCATGCATGGCTGAATAGGGGAGAAAATGTTTTAGCTACATAAATATACTTATTAAGTCGGAAAATAACATTAAGTTATACCGAGAAGAATAAAGCTGTACTAATCTGAGGATATTAAAAAAATAAAGGAGTTCTCGCGCCATTTTGCACAGACGCGTCAAGTGCAAGTTTTTGTTTTGCAAATTACATAACTGTGGGTAATGTTAGACAAAAGTGTTGTTGTGTTGTTTAATAATAATAATAGAAAAAATAAGAAAATATACCGATCTTAAAGACGAAATATCCCGCATGTGGCACATGCGCCACGTCACAATAGTACCAATAGTCCTGTTATCTACAGGTGTCATCCCTAAAAACCTACAGCAATCACTTCAATTACTAGATTTATCCCCACACACATACATCTCATTACAGAAAGCCACAATACTTAACACATGCAGAATCGTCAGGAAATTCCTACAAACAGAACCAGATCATAATTCAAAGTATTTACTCACTTCCACAAATAATGCTCCCTTAGCTAAGGCTCGCGAGCATTATTAAAATCCGGCCTAAAAACCGAGAGTTTGTCATATAAACCTAAATAATAATAATAATAAAATGTATTCCAGAATAAATTCCATATGTGTTAGTAACAATTTTTAAAGAATCTTATAACATCTAGTGTTAGTACAAATACAAAATTATAATACAAATAATTTTATTTAATATACTTAATATATTTATTTAATAATGTGCTGAAATGTGAATAATTATGAAAAACGATTATTTAGACTATATATTATGGGCACATAATGCAGTTAACTTTTGATTTACCTGCGCTATAAACTCCTATATAACTACGTAGGCGATAATGAAGTAACTTCAAGATAAGCATCAAATTCTGCAATATCTTTAATTTGATGAAAACCTCATAAAAAAGAAAAAATATTTTACGACAGACATGGCAGAAGGCAAAGAGATCTAATAAGGTTATCTAATGATCAAATAGAGTTAATGAGGTTATCATAAAGTTCCAGTTTAAATTTATTATTTTCCATTATTATTCTCATTGTAGCACATTATTAAACAAAACAACAACAACACTTTTGATTAACAATGTCCACAGTAAAATAATTTACAAAACACAACATATCTGTGCAAAAATGGGCGAAGGACTCCTTTATTTTTTTCTTTTTAATAATATCAGATCTCGGGCTTTATTCTCCTCAATGTAGCACATTATTAATCAAAACAACAACACTTTTGATTAACAATGTCCACAGTAAAATAATTTACAAAACACAACATATCTGTGCAAAAATGAACGAAGGACTCCTTTATTTTTTATTTTTTAATAATATCAGATCTCGGGCTTCATTCTCCTCAGAATAGTTAATTTAATTACGCTTAGTTTTTTTTTCGTTTCCGCTTAAAGGATAAGAATTTAGATACTGATTGGTGACGGGTATAAACCACAGACTATTTACATAGATATGGTATAAACTTTTACTGTGACACATCGAGTTAGCACGTTATATGAATATCAGTTCACGTTTGGTTAAAAGATTTGTTTGCGGCTAAACAACGAGAATCGGTTGCAGGTTTAAATATAATGAACTAAACTCCCTTAATCCATTTATTGTCAGAGATGCCAATCTAAAGTTAAACTGAAATGACCCAGTTTGTTTCCTTTGCCCTATTTTCCCGCCATAATTATCTGCAATCCTTAAAAAGACTTTATTGCGAAATCTTTTACAGTATCCTTGGCACTATGCCCATTGGTAGCATGTATTTATTTATAATTATTCCCTTTTCTAGTTTGTAGGTAAGATTTATATATGGTTAGTTTAATTTTAAATGACGCCGGGCACAGATGTCTAAATTGATTTATCTACACAAAAACGAGAACTTTGCTCAAATGCGCAACCGGTTGCTAAACGTATTTTTTTTCGATTAAAAAAAAAAATTAAACAATACTTTAATGCCGCCATCTCATTCGGTTTCTAAACATTTGGAGTTATAAGGTACTATACAAAAAATTTCAAAATTGCCTCGGGAACTCAAATACAAACAGTCATCCGGTTGCTTTTTCCAGCTAAAATCACGCACTATATAGATGGTAGGCGGACTGATGGTGGTTATTTGCCCAGTCTGCCGGGGCAGGGAAGTATCCACCGTTCGTGCCGTAAAGTGCCACACGTTTCGGATTCAGGCTCGAATTGCCGTTATACCCAGTTAAGCCGGTATCAGAGACTGATGTCAGTGATGATTTCAGTAACTAACATTCATGGACCTCGCGCGCCACTTACCATCAGGGCGCAAGGTCGCAAGCCATGATAGTTAAAAAAAAAACTAGCTTTAACTAATTTCAATGATTTATAGCTAGAATTCTACTAACTTGGACAATATTGGACATGTTCCAAAAACTTTCGCTGGCATTCCCCAAGTTCGCTCCAGCACATTTCGTTTACTACCACAATATACGAGAAACAAAACAATCCATCAAACAAATTGCTTTCATATTCTATCAATATTATGGCACCATAGACGTATGTTTTCAAGACATGCTCTAAAACCGTCGATGTATATAAATAGGCCTATTAAATACAAAACGCACTCTAAAAACGTGCCGCTTCCACGTGTTCCTATCAACTTTGGCAGCCAGTTCTTAAGAAATGATAATACCACATGCTATATTTATCGGAATTTCTGTCACAATGCATACAAAAAGACTAGTTTAACTTGATATTAATATAAGCGCTTTCAAGTCAAGCCGGCATAGTGTTAGGGATTGATGTCAGTCTAAACAAGATAGTCGAACAGATAGCTTACAAACCGACTGACTGGGCATGACAGCAATTGAAGCCTAATACCAAAACGTGTGGTGTGGATACTGGGTTTATCGGCATGAACGGTGGATACTTCCCCGCTCTGGCAGACTGGGCGAATTACCGCCATCAGTCCGCCTACCATTCGTTGTTCTCGTTGAAAGTATGTGCCATTTACAATGATGTCAAATGCCAATTTTTACTTGCAAGGAGAACTAATATTGTAAGGCTTGCCATTATATTAATATAACAGCGCTTAAAACAAGCCATACTGGAATGTAAATTAATGCTTAATTATGTAATTATAAATATGTATATTATAACAGCACAGCGACAGGGGGATGTCATATCCCCGAAGCTGTTCACGAACGCGTTGGAAGATGTTTTTAAAATGATGGACTGGAATTACTGCGGCATAAATGTCAATGGAGAATACATCTCACACCTCCGATTCGCGGATGACATAGTCATCATGGCCAGCTCGCTCAAGGATCTTAGCAGAATGTTAAACGGCTTAAACGTGGCTTGTCAGCAGGTTGGTCTCGGAATGAACCTGGATAAGACTAAGGTTATGTTCAATGACCATGTCATGCCGAGGCCAATCTGTGTGGGAAATGCCACTCTTGAAGTTGTGCAGGAATACGTCTACCTTGGACAGACTATTCAGCTAGGCGCTGCAAACTTCAGCAAAGAAGCCGACAGACGCATTCAGCTAGGATGGGTGGCATTCGGGAAACTTCGACATATCCGCTCATCGTCCATACCACAGTGTTTGAAGACAATAGTCTTCAACCAGTGCGTCCTCCCCGTAATGTCGTACGGAGCAGAGACGTGGACACTGACAGTGGGTCTGGTTCACAAATTCAAGGTCGCTTAGCGAGCTATGGAGAGAGCTATGCTTGGTATTTTTCTGATGGATAGAATTCGAAACGTTGAAATTTGTCGGAGAACCAAAGTTACTGACATAGCATTCTAAATTATCAAAAAGCGAAAATTCTGGAGTGGAGACCACGTACGGGACGACGCAGAGTGGGACGACCCCCCGCCAGATGGACGGATGACCTAAGGAGGGTCGCTGGTGGGGGTTGGATAAGGGTTGCAAAAGACCGCGTGCAGTGGCGAGTCTTGGGGGAGGCCTATATCCAGCAGTGGAGAGACACAGGCTGATGATGATATTATAACAGGATACACCGGAAAACTGTACCTACTAGCCGCAACATGTACTGTATTCTAGAAAATAAATGTTTTTATTTTGAACAGTCTTTGTCATTGGTACAAGCCGGGGTACAAAACGCGATTCTTTTTTTTGGATTGGTAAACGTTCTTACAACCAAGCCACCGCTATTATTGATAGTAGATTAATGATAGCTATAGTTTAATATCTAAAGGCAATATATCAATCCATTGTTTGATAGGAAAATAATCCTTATTTCGTTTAGTAAAGGGTGTAGGTCGTATACACTAGTGGTGGGTCGTTGTCAAATTTTAAGAAAATGTTACTGGAAAGTTTCCGAAAAACGAAAACTAGTTGCGGAAACGGTTCTCGTTGCAACTATTTTTAGGACGGCAGCCATAAAGAAATAACGTAGGTTTATTAACTAATAGGTTGCTAACATATAGATTAGAATTTGATAGAGAAAATGGATACAATAGTTAATCTAATAAAAGTATCATCACGACGACGGTATCCCTATCGGGGTGGTCTGAAACTGCGCTTATAAAGAAACGGATCCACATTTATCCAACTTTACTATAGGCCAATCATGACAAGTGGCAAGCTCGTCGATGTCTCTAGCGTACCAAACTCGGGAAATATCACAAATAAATTAAATATTAATGTTATTTAAATAATTAAATATTATTGTGTCCCGACCAGGAATCGAACCCGGCACCTCAAGGTCTAGCCAGGCCACGCAGCGTCTTCACACCCTACGTGTTAAGTAAATTGATTAATTTATTGAAAACTTTATTGCATTATGTACTCGTATAATGAGCGGGCACAATGCCGCTAGGCAATCTGTAGCTTTCCATTGTCTCAACCTTTAGGACAATAGTGCAGAACATTACATACATTTCAACATAAATCATAAATCTAAATAAAAAATAAATCTTAATATTTAAATTATTTAATTTTATATTTATTTTTAATTGACACGGCCCTTTTACAGTCACGAATTTAAATTTAAGTTCACTTGACGTATAATGTTTTATTTAGATTGTAAGATGACACGGCCTCTTTACAGCCACGATCTTATTTAAGTAGTTTCTAAGTTAGTTTAGTTTTACTTGCTTATAGCAATAATGTTGTGCATAGCATACATAAATATGGATTATTGCCTGTTTACGGTCCAACCATTATTACCACTCTGATTGTATGTAATATGTTGTAAAAAATGTATTGATTTTATTAGTTCTGACTTTATCCAAGTTGTTTCGAGAGAACCAATGGAAATAAATTATTTTGATTTTGATTTTGATTTTTTTGACTAATACCTATGTACACAGTAATACGTATACTACACACTATATAGTACATACAATATTTTACTTATATACGCTGTGAGGAGCTCTGTAAATAATGAGGGTACACCAAATATTTTAAACAGCGGGTTGCTCAGTGCTTGGCGAATTTCAACAGATAAACTGTTGCAGAAATTTACGGATTTCGCCTTATGTTATTATCAATCTCACAGAAGAAATGATCAGGAACGGGAGGAGTTCCAGCAAAATCTTTGCATCACTTACTGAAATAATTAGGCCTAAGCAGGTCTGCCGTCAATACATTTATGGAACGAGCTTCCAAGACGGCATTAACGGAATCATACAGTATTTGGTTGGGTAGGGAGAGAAGTAGAATGGTGGATGGTGAGCGTATTATCGCGCAATAGAAAAAAAAGGAGGCCTCCTTTTCTTAAACCAGCCTATGTCGGTCGCAAGCCCGAGACACCATTCTTCTCATCACTTACCCACACACGATGGACCCGGCACCCGCACGGTGAATCTATGGAATGCTTAGAAATTTGTCTTCCACTTTATGATTTAGAAATGAACCAAGTATATTTACTTTATAATTAATAAAAAGAACTCTATGTATTTAGTTTACAAATAAGTTACATATATTTTTATAGAAAAATAAATTATTTGCATAGATGTTCTTTGTATAGATATTTCCCGCAACGAAAACTGTTTTAGTTCTAAACTAAAACGGTTATTTCGTCGCAGAACAAAAAACGTTTTGTCTCTGCAACGCACACCACTAGTATACACATAATGCGGAAGTGTATAAGGCAATTTGGTTGAGGTGTGTTTACAAACGCATTAGAGGAACTAGCTGAAAGGAAAACGGAAGAAAAGTTTTTTCAAGGTCACTTGTAGGTATTTATTTTTAAACAAATAGGGATAGAATAAACTGGTACGGATAGACATTAAAAATAAAACGGTTACTACAAGGAATATAATGAAAATATCTGTGGTGTCAAGGAAAAAGGGGATAAGTACATATTTTTCCATAAGTTACCATAGTCGGCTTTCAAAATGTAAAATTGTTCCTATTAAATAATATTCTTAATACTTTGGGAGTAATTTTAAAAGAGAAAAAATCTTTTAAATTCGTTTGAAAAAGAATTTGTTTGACATAGTTTTATTTTGTTTTTTTGTCTGTTTATTAATAAAATGTATTGACCTAAATTTTATTATATAATGATGACTAGACTTACTAGATAAGAATATATTTAAATAAAAACAATTTTTGCATGCCACAACAATGGCTAAATGTGCAGAGCCAACTTACTAACCATATTTATTTATTTATTTATTTATAATAGGGTAGCCAACAGTGCTAACATCATACACTTATTTGTACTTAACACTAAATCAGAAGTTAGATGTTGCACCTATTATAGGCGACCACCACATTACCACAGTAGCCTTTATTGCCTATAAGAAATAACAAAATTATAAAATTTTCTATAAGTATACAAAAACTAAATATTATTCGCAAAACTACGAGGGGCGTTCAAAATATTCTCGGTATGTGGATAAAAACAAACAAGTACGAAAAGTTTGATATTTTTATTTTTCAATATACTCCCCCCCTATGTTCATACACTTATAAGATCGATCAATTATTTTTTTTAATCCCTCATAAAAATATTTTTTATCTTTGGTGTAAAAATGCTCCTCCACGGCCGTCTTCAACGCTTCATCGTCAGAAAATTTATTTCCACGCAGATCCTTTTTAAGATTGGGAAACAAAAAGAAGTCGCTTGGGGCTAAGTCCGGACTATAGGGTGGATGAGTAACAGTTTCAAACCCACATTCAACAATAGCTGCCTTGGCAATATGAGCAGTATGGACAGGGGCGTTGTCATGCAGAAGCAGAACACCTTTGGTTAACTTTCCTCGCCTCTTTTCTTTGATCGCATCTCTTAATTGACGTATAACGTTAGCGTAGTACTGCCCTGTGATATTTACACCTTTTTCTTTATAATCGATAAGCAAAACTCCTTCACAATCCCAAAATATTGTGGCCATGACCTTGCCAGCTGACGGGATTACCTTGAACTTCTTGGGATGAGCTGAACCCTTAATGTGCCACTGCATGGACTCCTGTTTGCTCTCTGGGTCATAATGATAAACCCAGGTTTCATCTCCAGTAACTATTTTTTGCAGCACCTCATCGGGATTTTCACCACACAGGTCGATAAAATCTGAACAGCAAGCCACACGCATATCCTTTTGAAGAAGCGTCAGCATTCGCGGAACCCATCTTGCACTTACTTTTGACATATTAAGATGGTCATGTATAATGTCATGTACGGTACCAATAGAGAGATTGGTTACTTGAGCTATAGATTTTACCTTCACTCGGCCGTCTTCCAATATAAGTTTTTCCACTTTATCAATATTTTCTTGTGAGGTAGCCACTACAGGCCGGCCAGGTCTAGGGTCATCTTCAATACTCTCCCTTCCACGCTTAAATTCGCTTGACCATTTTTGAATAGTAGATAAAGAAGGAGCAGACTCACGGTAAACACAATCCATTTCCTCTTTTATGGTTTTTTGATTTTTACCCTGTTTTGTCAAGAATTTTATGACGGATCGGTGCTCTAATTTCGTTAAAATTGTTAATTCGCTCATGGTGTTCATGTTTGTTCGGCAATTGCAGAAAAACAAAAGAACATCTCGGTTCCAATTTTACTTTTTTTTAATGTCAATGGATGAATCTTAGCGGCCAGTAACAAATATATATATAAAAGAGGTTGTAACGTATCAATACCGAGAATATTTTGAACGCCCCTCGTAAATCTGAAACAATTTATATATATATATAATAAACATACAATTCCTTTTAGAAATAATAAAAAAAAGTAACGAAAATAACTAAAATATTACCTACTTCAAGTAATAAAGTAAAATTAAATTAAATTAAAATAAAAAATAATAATAATAAAAAATTACTTAAAAATTTTATAAATTTTGGGCAAGTATATATACATATATTACCGTATGTACCACATTTAAAGCAAATAAACGAATTTGAATTTGGATTTATTTTAGGTTTTTTATTCTTGTTATGTTTTGTTTTTAATTGTTTTAACTTAAAATCTAATTTGATTTTATTATCCATTAAGTACCTACCGCTTGTATTTTGTGCATGTTGTGGAATTATCGTCCATTTAATGTCTTAGTTTTTAAGTATGTAATAATGTAACCGACCACTGGTTGTCCTTAAATAAATAAATGTGAGAAAAAATTACATCCTGCGTGAATGAAAACACTGGACGAATTCGTGAGTCGTTATATCTGTTAGGAGGCCAACGCGAGGCGCGGATTCCCGTCTCCCCTGGAAGTCTAAATGACTTGGTTGTTGTTGTTGTTGTTTATTAATTATCCGTAGGAACCTTGTTTCTGGGAACACTTGGATTTGTCAAAGTTTACACTTTTGTCATATGCAATATAATTAATACAATGACATAGAAAAATAGTCGGATACGAGAAAGCAAGGAACAGTCTGCTACTACACACATCAAAAAAGTCTAGGGATCAAGCATGTTTATGCGGATTTCTTGTGATTGAGATGTGGCTTTGTAATAAATTTATGATTTTATAAATTTATATGGATCCTTTTTGGTGCATTTCATAATTTAAAACAGGAACTGTCAATCAAATTCGAGTAAAAGATGAAAATCAGCTGTCAATATTTTCCCTATAAAAACATAAGACGCATTGAAGACATTATTAGTGCTACTGTTTCCCTACTACTGATTAAAACCAACGTTATTATGGAGCGGCGACGTCATTTAAGCAGGGAAGAAATGATCAGAGCCGTGGGAATGATAGAAGCTGGTTCCCGGCAACGTACTGTGGCTTTAGCTCTGAATACAAGTCAGAGTGTTATCAGTCGACTTTGGACACGTTACCGAACCACTGGTACCGTGGCTGAGCGCCATGGAGGACGGTATCGCTGCACCACACGGAGACAAGACCGATACATTCAAATCACAGCTCGAAGAACTCCAACAATAACCGCCATGATGTTAGCCGTGAGCCTTCATCGCTCTTCAGGGAACTTAATTAGCGACCAAACAGTCAGAAACCGCTTGCATGAAGTGAACCTTCATTCCCGAAGACCGCTACGGGTACCACCTATAGCAATGCACAATCGTAGGACTCGATATCAATGGGCTCTTGAACACAGAAATTGGACAGAAGAACAATGGCGTTTCGTGTGCTTTTCTGATGAGTCTCGTTTTGGTATGAGGCCGGATACAAGACGTATACGACACTGGAGAACCCCTGGACGCCAACAGCGATTAAAATCCTGCCAGGAAGTCCATCCTTATAGTGGTGGAACCATCATGGTATGGGCGGGTATTTCGATCGGCGGAAGAACTGAGTTGATTTGGATCAGAGGCAACCTCAACGCTCAAATTTATGCTGAGACGGTTGTATCAGACGTCATCGTTCCTCTACAAGTGCATATCGGTCCCTTATTTCAGTTAATGCATGATAATGCACGACCGCACACCGCAAGAGTTGTAAGACAGACTCTCGCCGCAGCTAACATCAATGTCCTGCCCTGGCCTGCTCAGTCGCCAGACTTGAACCCGATTGAGCATGCATGGGATATTCTTCAGAGAAGAGCTCTGCCGAATATGGAGGGTATCCAGTCGCAAGAAGACCTTTTTTTGTTGTTGCAACGAACATGGGCGGCCATTCCACAGCGTGATTTGGATGAACTCATTTTGAGTATGCCAAACCGATGTTCTTGTGTTGTTAGTGTTCGCGGTAGAAACACGGATTATTAATTGTTTAAGTTACCCAATAAAATTAAAAAAAAAACTGTTATTTCAGTCTTTTTTTCGAACTTTAATGTTAGTGGTTCAAATGTCAAAAATCCCTTTATTAGGAAAATGGCAATTTTTTTTACTAATGCAAAGGTGACTTGGTTTATCGTCACTGTAGACAAACGAAAACATTTTATTTGATCAATCCTTAAAGAAAATTTTAATGAATATCAATCAGGAGAAAAGTTATTGCAAAAATATATGTTGATCCCTAGACACTTTTGATGTGTGTATATATAGTCGTATATTGGTTACATAAACTAAGGTTAGATGCAGCTGTAAAGTGGCGTTGTATACACTTATCAAATACATTGTCTTATGTCAAATAATAATAATGATGTATAATAATTATTTAATAATTTTAATGTCAAATATAATTATAGCAGCTGTAAGCGTTGTCACTTATGAACTAAAATTAAGACTAATTATGTCTAATTTATATATTAAATAATATAAAATATATATCTTATTATTTTTGTATAATAAAACATAATATAATGTCTATAACATTAACATGTTGTACAATAAATTGATTTGTCAATAATATTATTATTTTATTTGCAGAAACAAGCAATGATAGTCCGACATCTTGAAGAAGAGCTAAGAGTGAGACAACGAACTGGTCCAGAAGTCCAACAACAATTAGAAGGGTTATTTGCTGAAAACGAACATCTGCAGAGGGAGATAGCTATATTAAGAGATACCATCAAAGTAAGTAAACATTGGTTTATATCTCTCGCACGTATTACTTAATAATTGTATAATTTGCTGCTTAAATAGAAAGAAAGGACTTTACTTTCTAGGAAATAAAATTACGGCATTTAGGAATTTTATTTTTACTTTTTTATACTAGCACAGCTGGAAGGACCAAACGTTTAGACAAAATGATAACAGAAGTAAACCGTGTCTGCTATCTCTTTCTAGGCCATGCGAACTAAAGGAAGATGAATCAAACAAACAATACTAGAACAATCATTGTTGTGCATGTTTCACACAACATAAATAAAAATTATTACATTCGAAATCAGTGAATTTCCTTACTTTTGCACGGACATCGACACGTCAAGTATTTTAATGTATATATATATAAATAATTCACTGTGGATATTGTTAGTCAAGATTTTGTTTAATAATGTGCTACAATGTTAATAATTATGGTAAACGATAGATGAGAATGCCTATTTTTCTTAGAGAAATGGGCCCAATAAAATGTTCCCGTGTCATAATTTCTTTTTTATTTGATAGTTAATATATTGTGATTTCATAATCTGTAATTAATTTTATTTATTTTACCCTAGCATAACGACAAATGATCAAAACTTTTATTTACGTTAATAATTACATAGTTTCGATCCCGCCGTTTTGAAATCCAGTGTTTTATCTATAATAAAGTACCTGGTCACAATAAAGAACCTAATCGTATAAATAGTGCTTTGTAACTATTTCATACATCAATTTTAACCAATTGACTATTTAATTAAATTCTATTTTAATGCTGGGGTTAAAGAGATGTTATAATTAAATTAAAAAAAACACAATTAATTGTTATGATTATTGAATTGTATTTAGTTGAGGCACGCTGCAAAAAAGTTAGGGCCTGGTTTTGGGCAATCTCTTTTGACTCTATGGCACAAGTTGCAGTTTGTTTTTTGCGGTTATCCCGCGCTGTGAACTCCCATATACCCGACGTGTTTGGACGATATTGACGCAAATTACTCCATGATATCCTCGCCAAGCCGTCTGGCCAGCGTGGCGAGCGTAGGCCAAATTTTCCAGATATATGTCCTGGAAGGCCCATCTCCAGCAGTGGACGTAATGATGACTCCATAAAATGCATCAAATTCTCAACACTTGGAATTTGATGTCCTTTAAATATTCTTAAAAAAACAAATAATTTGTCAATGTGTTGTGGAGTTATTCGCACCATTTTGAACGGACATCTCAAGTCCAGGTTTTTTGTTTTGTTAATTATTTTATAGTGGATATTGTTAATCAAAAGTGGTGTTATTTTGTTTAAAAATAAGCTACAATGTGAATAATTGTGAATTTTCGGTTTTACGCGCTGCGATGTTTGGGCGATATTGACGCGGATTACTTCGTGAAAAGCATCAAATTCTGCAAACACTTGGAATTTTTTACTAACTTAGTTACGAACAATATTATGAATAAATTACGTGTTTAGGACTGATGTATTAAGCTTTACGCAGTGGAAGTTGGTGCGAGAGGAGTTCCAGCAAAATATTTGCATCACTTACTGAAAGAATTGGGCCTAAGCAGGTCTGCCGTCAATACATTTATGGAATGAGCTTCCAAGACGGCATTAACGGAATCATACAGTATTTGGTTGGGTAGGGAAAGGGGTAGAATGGTGGATGGTGAGCGTATTATCGCACAATAAAATAAAAAAGGGAGGCCTCCTTTTCTTAAACCAGCCTATTGTCGGTCGCAAGCCCGAGACACCATTCTTCTCATCTCTTACCCACACACGATGGACCCGGCATCCGCACGGTGAATCCATGGAATGCTTAGAAATTTGTATTTTTGTCTTCTACAAATGTTCTTCAAATAAACTTACAAAAACAACAATTTGTGCTCATCTTTCATTGCGCATTCTGTACCTTATATTTTTTTCACAGGAGCTGGAGTTAAGGATTGAAACGCAAAAGCAGACCTTGCAAGCGAGAGATGAAAGCATTAAAAAGTTACTCGAAATGCTGCAAAATAAGGGTATGGGTAAGTAATTAATTATCACCCGATTTTTTTGCACTTTTCTCTTTACTTACACACATAAAGCACACATGCACATCAAAAACCACATATCCAATGAGAAAGAAGTATGCGAAACAAGGTTTTTTGATTGGCTCTTCCACAGTTTCTCAAAGTATTAATAAAATATAGAACGTTTTATTTACGCAGAAGGGGTAAGTTCAACAAGTCCAGTTCAGTTCGCCGACCCTTAGGGAACTAGGTTGCTCTTTTAGTTCCCCAACTCTGAGCCCCTGTATCAAACCAGAGGAAGGGAGCGCTCAGTTCTAGGATTCTGTGGTTTAAGACACGGAACGAGAGATCCGCGCATTCGCGAGAGGGCAATAGTCTACGCTCCCGTTTGTCGTTCCTGCTATCTCGCTATTACAAGTCGGACATACTAAGAGAGTTATACAGTTTTTTTTTTATATGTATAATTTAAAATAATTCCGTTCCTCTAAGAGCACGTTAAGCCATTTCGTTAGGCTTGTGTAGTTTGCGAATGAACAAGTTCCATAGAACGCTCCCATAGGGGAACTACTGGAACTAGTTCCAACTATGGCAGATCTCTCGCTTCTTAGTACGTCCGACTTGTAATAGCGAGAGAGCAGGAACGGCGAACGGGAGCGACAAACAGGAGCGTCAACTATTGCCCACTCGCGAATCTCTCGTTCCGTGTTTTGAACCACAGAACCCTAGAACGCCCTAGAACTAGAGCGCTCCCTTTCTCCTGTTCGAGACAGGGGGTCAGAGCTAAGAAACTAGAACCATTTTAAAGCTTATAGAACGTTTAACTCCTTAACAAGTATGAAAAATTTTAATATTCGCCGCATAAACCTGTCAGCTGTCACATTCGTTTAAAAATCAAACTGCAGTGTTGCCACTGTATTAAATAAATCTGAATTTTCAGTAGTAACGTAAAATTTTCTGATCACCCCGAGAGATACCCCTAGTATTTCGCTAATATGATCCTAGTATTTTTCTCCTTCCGATATTACCCTAGTATGCTTTTCTTTTTCCTAATATCATAGCAAATATTACTCTGTATAACTGTGTTTATTTTTCGTATTTACCCTAACCATTAAGCCAAGTATTTTTTACATATAATACCTATACATAAATTAGATTTTTAATTTTCAACTTAAGTTTAAAAACCATTAAATAATTTTTATTTTAGGGAAAGAGGAAGAACGCCAAATGTTCCAACAGATGCAAGCTATGGCGCAAAAACAGGTAATTTTCGATTTTGTTGTCTATATAGAATATTGTTGCATGTTACCTTCTGTAGTAGAATTACAAATGTTAGTATCTTACCTATTTTGTAAAATTGTAAAGTTTGTTTTATTCTTTTTAAAAAATACTCTATTAATCTCTTTCTTATTTACTTGAAAAGAGTGAAGCAAACTTTAAAGTTTGAAATAGGATAATTTGTGTAAACTTGTAATATTGTGTTATCTTGTATCCTTTGTGCTTCACTGCAATGCATGTCTCTATTAATAGCTTTATCTAAGTTTATAACGAGGGCGATTCTGGTTGTGATACCTTTATCAACGTCAGTGTTAGTTCTGCTCTGTTAGTTTCATGTTATTCATTGTCTACGATGATCGCGATATTGTCGATTTGTGAGCTTCACGTGTCTCGCTTCCTGTCTCACTCCCACAACTTTCAGCAAAGCCTTTCTCACAATTCTCAAGCACGAATGACCTTCTATCTCCCAGAATCCGCACACTGATCACATTCGAAACCAAAATTCCAAATTTAAAAACATCAAAATTGCAATCACTCGATATATTTATAATCTGGATCTATTCGGCCTACACAATGAGATCGACACGAACACGACTGCGCCACGACATTGCATGTTTAGCCATCATCCCCGTCACTTAGCAGAGAGCGTCGTCCGCAGCCGGTCCACGGTTCCGAGTAATGTTTAGTGCGGGGCGGGCCGGGAGAGACTGACGCTCGCACCTGGTGCAGGAGCTCAAGGCGACGGCGGAGTCGCTGCGCGCGCTGCAGGGCCAGCTGGAGCGCGCCATGGCGGGGCAGCTGGCCGGCGGGCTGGCGGGCGGCGGGCTGGCTCACTACGGGCTGGCGGGCGGCGCGCTGTCGGGCGGACTGGCCGGCGGGCTGGGCGGCGGCGGGCTGGCGGGAGGCGCGCAGCTCGCCGCCGTGCTGGACTCGCGCCAGGCGCTGGAGCGACACCTGGCGCTGCTGGACCCGCCACCGCACGCCTCGGCCGCCGATCTGTACGCCGAGCCCTTCAAGAGACAAGTAAGTTTCCTGCTGAACGACGTCCGCGTGATGAAGGACGGTCGCACGAGCGCGCCGCCCGCCCGCCCGCGCCGACAAGGCAGCGCCGTGACCACGCTGTGACCGCATCTATATAGCCTCTACTCTTTTAAGTCGACATATTTTTGTGTAAAACCGAAATTGTTCATTGTTAAAAATATTTATAAAAGAATGATATATTCTCGAATCTATTTATTAAGTATATTTATTAGTGTTTTGTTAAGCGGTAGGGCCTCAGAGTCGGTGTATTGTGTTAGGTAGGGAGCGCGTCGACACCAAGTTTATTGATATAGAGAAAGACTGGTTATATCTAAAGACTGCTAAGGTCGTAATGAATGCATCGAGTGAATCCTATTTTGTGAACCCCTGATCATGTTCATCCGCTTTCGATGTGGATCACTTCACCTCCATGTAGTTGTCACGTCCAGTCTTCTCTCATGTAGATCCATGTCATGTCTCCTCACTGATAGATAAATGTATCACAGTAAGCGCCCGCCCGTGCCTCCTCCAAGTGCGGATAGCTTTCCCCGAAGCCAGTCTCATCGCTTTACGTAGAAGGGAAAGCTCTCCCCACGATTAACAACGATACTAATTGCATGAACAAGTAAAAAGTGTCTTCCACTGCACTTTTGTTGTCGTTATTGTGATTGTGGAATATTTACCTAAAAATATGTTCTATTTATTAAAAGGTATAGGAAGTTTCTCAACTTATGTACCTTTTGCTAAATTGGACCTTCGGTGATTTTGTTGCGAGTATTAGAGCGATTCGTATTTTGACTAAAAATGAGAATAGCCGTTACAAAGCTTAAATTTTGAATTTTCTACCCTCGTTTTTTTTTATTTGTTTGCTTTTTTATAATAATAATATTTTCAATAAACGCTGTGCATAACAATAATCTCGCTTTTTTACTGCAGCAAAATATTATTCAAAAGCCGACATAGTTATCATATGTCAATTTATGATACTATGTCCAGCGTATTTGTAATTAAGATTTCGAACTACGAGTAGTTTTTAGGTATTTAAATTATATTAAAAAAAGCTTTTCTAAATGATTGGTTATTTTACAGGTTTTTTTCAGTTTTGTATGAACAATGCTAATGCTATATATTCTTGGGCTGAGTTTTCTGAAGCTGACCTAGCATATGCTTAAGCTCTAAAACTTCTATTAGCTAATAACATTAGAAACATAAATATATTATTGCTGAATGGGCAATAATATTGTTAAAATAATTTAAAAACTAAAATGTCAAATCTATGACTTGTCTATGGCCTCTCGTTTGTGTCAATTTAAGCGTTGAATAGTTTCCATGACATTATGTTTTTTTAACATTCACCAAAAACCAAAATTATTTTATTGTAAACAGTCCAATAATATACTATCCACCATCATACAAGTTTTTTCTTAATAATTAAACGTTATTTTAGATAGATACTTCTCCCGACACGTTTCGGTCAAGTTGCATTGACCGAATTAGAAGTAGAAAATGGTCCTTCGAGCCGGATATATTTTTATTTTGGATAGTGTATGAGTGGACTGTTTAAAATAACAGATATATTTAGATAAGAAAACACGTCAATATTTGAATTGACAGTAACAACAGGTCATAGACACGTCATAGATCTGTAATTTTTACTATTAAAACTATTTTAAGTTATAATTGACCATTTAGCTATAATATATTATTTATGTATCTATTAATATTATTATAATTACGTTTAATTTGTATGTGGAAGTTTGAGCATTAGCTAAGCACTCGGCAAATAAGCGACATCAGCCTAACGGATAATTATTATTATTCTTACAAATTATATGGTTTCGGGACTTATTAGCCAATTGTAACTGTAATCGTATAGTTTAGCTACATATATACACACTATGACTCATCTTCCAGACACAATGGACTTGGCACCCGCACGGTGAATCCATGGATTTAAGTATTTTTTCTCTAGTCTAGTCCGTTGGTAGGTATCTAAACCTAATTGGTATTTTTTTTAGATTTCGACGTACTTTAAAAAAAAACACTTGCGTTTAGGGTTGGTTTCCTCAAAACACATAGGTTTAGTAGTATTATAATTAGACGCAGAGGTACCGGGTTCGATTCCTGGTCGGGCTATTTTATTTTATTTATATTTGTGGTATTTCTCGAATTTGGTACCCTTGAAACATCGTCGAGCTTTCTGCTTGTCATGACAAGCCTATAGTAAAGATGGCTAAATGTGAATCCGCTTATTTAAAAGCGTGGTTTCTGACCACCCCGAAAGGGATACAGTCGTGATGATTCTTGCCTTTTTTTTAATATGGACGAGGCAAACATACATACATACATATTACAAAAATGAAAATTATTTATTCATTTTGAAAGAAAAAAAATCTTCTCTTAATTTATTTTATTGCCTTTCTTTGTAAAATGAATAGTTTTAGATTTTCACATCTGTCATCTAGATGTCGCTAGCGACAAAGTGGTACCTTATTTACATCTATAACATTTCTTTTTTTTATTTATTCATTTTATTTGTTCATAATCGAGTTGGGGATCATCAAATTTTAAGTGATGCTTAATAAGGTTGTCATAAAATCCCAGATGTTGCAGAATTTGATACTTTTCTCGGAGTCACTCGCGGCATTATAGCCCAAACACGTTCAAGCCCGGGAAAACAGAAAAAAAAACTACTACTTGTGTACCATATTTAAAGTCCAATTTATCTTTTTCCATAATTATTCACATTGTAGCACATTATTAAACAAAACAACACTACTTTTGACTAACAATATCCACAGTAAATTAATTGACAAAACAAAAACTTGCACTTGACATGTCCGCGCAATATGGCGCGAAGGACCTTTTCCTTTTTTTTTTTTTTTTGTCAAGTTTTTTTTTTTATGTTAACGTTACCTGCCTTAATAAACAAATTAAACTAACAAAAGCGTCTTAATACCATATTTTTGGTATCGCTTGGAAAACGATAAACACCCAAATAAGTGCAATTAACAATTTCGTAAAAAAATATGAGTGTTCTTCACAACTGATAGTTATAATACGCGCCATCTATCGTAATAAAAAGGCAGCAATACACCCCATTGCAATTACGTCCAACCATTACAATTACAGTTAGCTAATAAGTACTTGAATTACGACACAGCATTCAATCTTTAGTAAGTAATAAAAAGTTCGGAAAAAAAGTATGGGTCACTTTTGGTATATATTTATTTGGTTTTTTGCAGAAATATTCGAGTATGTTATACAAAAAATTCGTGGCCTAAGACAGTTCTGTCTATTTTTGATGAAATTTTACGTTTATTTTATTATTATTATATTATAAATTACAAAATTCTGTTAAGAATAAACAAATACATAGATTTGACCGTTATTTTTACACGAAAATGCAAATTTAAGTTTTTTTTTTTTTTTTTAATTATCTATTCTATCCGATTTATTTTTAAACTAATTTGATATAGTATAGTGCCCTCAAAACTAAGATATCAAAAAATAATTATAGCATATTCGTGTAGATATTTTTTTGTATAATGTATAAGTAAAAATTGACAGTTTTTGAAAATAACTTCGGCCATAGTCGACTTGAAAAGCGAGAACGTTAGATAAGAGTATACTAACGCAAACTTTTAATCACTATTAAGCGTAAAATTATATATTAATTTTAATTATATATATATAACTTGTGACGTGCATAAAAAAACGTTTTATAGTTTTTTTTTTTTTTTTCGAACATTGCTTATAGTGTATGAAAATGATAGTCGAACGATTTTCAAAGCGAATTAAAGTTAAAAAAAAGCGCTTAAATCAAACACAAGACAAGTAGTAAAGAAATAGCCCAAAATTTATGATGTCATTTGGTTCGTACAAAAAGAGACACATACGATGTGCGGTAAAACCGTACAACATAAAAAAATATATCAAATAAATTATTAATTCTGACATTTACAACATACAATAATGTTATCATCGAAAAATAGCTCGAAAAAAGGTTTTTGAAGTAGAAATATATCTAACGTTTGCGCTTGAAAGGGTTCAACTCTTGTGCATACCTCTTGTACGCACATTTCATTATTTTTAAAGAATTTTTAAGAAATGTAGTCATAGTCAAAGTAATAATAATAATAAAATCCTTTATTGCACACAAAATATAAAATATAAAAAGATGTACATAGGCGAGCTTAATACCATAAAGGTATTCTCTACCAGCTAACCTTTGGGAGAGTGATAGAATGGATATTATGGGTGCAGAAAATAAAATGATATAAATAAAAAAAAATGATAAAAATAATAATAATAAAAAGAAGAAAAAAATTGAAACTTTTTACTGTTAAAACAAAAAAAAATTAACAAAAACTAACTTTACAAAATATAACATATTAATATGACTTCTAAAATAAAATTATACATTTTTTCTTTTTTAATAGAACTATAAAGGAAACATAAAAATTGCATAAATTTGGTACGTTAAAAAAGTTATTTCAGAATAGAAGGCAAGTATGTTTTTGAGGGTCGTTAACAACCCGCTGGAAAATATAAGTGAATTTGAGTTAAAACATTTCAAATAAAAGAGAAATATAATTTTAAAAAGAGTAAATAAAACATGAAAAATTGAGATACATTTTCTTTACAGGCCTTTGAGGTTTTATTATCGCACACTGCACTTCGACGTCTTCGGACTGAATATCGGTATCTGTCTAGGTATTATAGACGTACGTCCTGAATGTATTTTGGGTGTACCATACTTCATAACTCTTCTAGAGTTTAATAACAAAAATGTTATAAAAAAAAAGTAAAAAAAAAAGAGATACAGAACTCTGCTCCCCAAATGTATCATAATGTATCTGTATCTTGGGGAGCAGATAATATAATAATAATAAATTATTTATTTCAGAATTAATTCCATAATTATTAGTAACATTTTAACTTAGAACTATGTTAGTAGGTATACACATTAATTAAAAAGTTAAAAACAACAATAATAATAATACGTGGTACTTAATTTAATTTATATTAATTCATAAATATTTGTGGCGATTTATACTACGCAAATGCTGTACATATTTATAGATAAGCAGGAGAAGTGTTGGGTCGTTGGCGACCCTTATATTATATAGGTTAATAGAAAAAAGTAAATTGATAGACTACAATTGTCAAAAATACGCTCACGTTTGAAAATTCTTTGACAATATTGGATTATGCGAGCGAGATAGATGCAGAAGCGTTCAACCCTGTTAAAGAAATAGATTTCGGCCGCTGTCTTTTTGCATTCACTTAAAGTATGTAGTTTCTTATTTATTCTTATTTATTTTGGGTCGAAAGTTCGCATTTTTTTACGTAGATAGTCCAATTTAAGTATAAGTTGTTTGGTATTAATCTTTATGGATTTTGATTCTATACGTACGATGTATTCGGGCATTATTCTTCGGGCGCAGCTGGATGAGTTTCGGCTGGAAATCCAGAGACGTGACCAGGAGATCCTGGCCATGGCTGCCAAGATGAAGGCCCTGGAGGAACAGCACCAGGATTACCAGAGGCACATCGCTGTGCTTAAGGAATCACTCTGCGCTAAAGAAGAACACTACAGCATGTTGCAAACTGATGTGGGTACCTAATTTTTTATGTATTTTTTATTATTACAGGCATTTATGAAACGTCATTAATTTAAATATTTTGAATGATTCTACTCCTGCTAGTAAAAGACTAAGCCGCAAAATGGTCCAAAAAATAAGCTGTTAACAGAAGACCAGCAGCTTAGCAGATTCTAGTGACCTATTAATGTTTAATCTCACTGGGAAAACATATATTATACCTACGTAATAAAGTGTATTTCCCATTAGTATACCGTCGCGGGGTTGAACCGAGACTATTTTAAGGAGTAGGTACTTTATAATAAAAATATCTTTTGCTAACTTTTTTTTTAAATGGTTATAATTATTAAATAAAATGTATTTAATGTTCAGGTGGAAGAACTAAAGGCGCGTTTGGACGAGAAGAGCCGTCAACTTGAGAAGAAGAATGCGAACGCCATGGCCGCTTCACACGAACTTGCCGAGTACAGAGACCACTCAGAAATCAAAGACAGAAAAATTAATGTTCTACAGAGAAA
Source organism: Tinea semifulvella (assembly GCA_910589645.1). Lineage (NCBI taxonomy): Eukaryota > Metazoa > Arthropoda > Insecta > Lepidoptera > Tineidae > Tinea > Tinea semifulvella. The sequence goes on from OU342604.1 coordinate 8,960,713, forward strand.
GGTGAGGATAACTGAAGCATGTAGGAATTAGATTGACCAAACACATTTTACAGCAGATTTTTCAATACCTAGATGGTATATATACGCGGTGGTGGCTCGGTTGTAAGAACGCGTTCCTTAAATCCTACAAAGATCGGTTCAAACCTCCTCGGCATGTACCAATGAGAAATACACTTTTCTTACGTACATTTGTCATAGATTTACAAAACCACCGTTCCCGTGCCTCGAAGGGCACGTTAAGCCGTCTGTCCCGGTTCCACTAATACTAACTTGTGGAATCGTTAATAAATTGTCATAAAAAAATTACACCATATCCTCGCCAAGCCGTCTGGCCAGCGTGGCGAGTGTAGGCCAAATTCTCCAGATATATGTTCTGGAACGCCCATCTCCAGCAGTTAAGGTCTGGGACGCTGCGTTCTAGGGGCTGTATTGATGATGAATGATATATATATATATTCAATATATATATATATATATATATATATATATATATATATATATATATATATATATTCAATAATAGTTTTAGTTTTTGACATTAAATAGCTATTTTGTTTAACATTTGTATTTCTTAGTCTTAGTGACATATTTTTAGTGACATCCAACATTGCCAATTGATTTTATTATTAACAATTTTCTATTTTATTTCTTTAATATTTTTTATGATAGAACTGACAAGGCCCATTTACAGCCAATTCAGCCAAACCTTAATTTAACTTTATGATGCCATCACTATCTGGCCAGGTTTTCGACTATTATATTGTTTTCTAGTATTGTTTCTTTCTTTTTCTTGTTTTTTCATTGTTCTGTATTTAATTTAACCAAGTGTTCCGATAGGTCCCTATGGTGATAAATAAAAAATAAAAATAAATCTGCACAGTTCAATACCCATAAGTTCACGTTCGGCCATGAAGCGCGACGCGTATTCTTACAATCATCACGCGACAAAGTGAGTTCACGTTCGGCCATGAAGCGCGACGCGTATTCTAACAATCATCACGCGACAAAGTGAGTTCACGTTCGGCCATGAAGCGCGACGCGTATTCTAACAATCATCACGCGACAAAGTGAGTTCACGTTCGGCCTTCGAGCGCACCGCGTATTCTCACTATCTAGCATCAAAATGAGTTAAAGTTCGGCCATCAAGCACCAACATGAGTTCATGTTCGGCCATCAATCGCGCCACGTGTTCTCACCATCAAGCATCAAAATGAGTTCACATTCGGGCAGAAAGCCTGCTGGTAAATAGCATTCGATCACGTTCGGCTATCCATCGTGCTGCATCTCGTTGTCAACCAAGAATCCATAAAATTAAATCAATGATCACCATTCAACTGCCTCCGTGGTCTAGCGGAAAAGTCCGTGGATTTGGACTCGGAGGTACCGGGTTCGATTCCTGGTCGGGACACAAAATTATTTAATAATATAAATAAATACATTTAATTTATTTATGACATTTCTCGAGTTTGGTACGCTGGAGACATCGACGAGCTTGCCACTTGTCATGATTGGCCTATAGTACAGTTGGCTAAATGCACTTATTTTTAAGCGTGGTTTCTGACCACCCCGAAAGAAAAACGTCGTGATGATACTTTACTTTTTTATATTAAACGAGAAGACTCTCACATCTTTAGCACGCTATAGATGTTGAATATAATCTCGTAGATGTGGAATATCCCAGTTTGTGTGTTTCTTATAACCTTAAGTCCTTTAAGCGAAGTGTGAAAAAGCATATTGCTTAAAATAAATGCTTGTATTAAAAATAATAATACTTCAGTAATTAAAAATAATAAACATTTGGGTTAACAATAAATTTAATTTCGCAATTTAGGTCATAAACGAGATAATATTAAGAATTTACAATTAAAATATTTAGCAAGGAACGCTTGATCCCGTGGGGTTTTCGGATTGAAGATTGCACCTTTTTGACTTTCATATTTTGACCTTCTTTTAGCGGGTCAAAAAGGACCTAACTTTTTTTTACGAAATTGCTAAGGTTATCTTAACCATAATGGCCAAGTGATAAACTCTACTTTTCATCCCCGTTTATGAGAAAAAAAACACATGCTTTACGTTGACGCCAAAACTGCTTTCTTTTTTTTTTAAATTCATAATTCGCTTTGTATGCCGTTCTGTTATTCCCACTCACTCATTATTTTTACAATTCATGTTCTAAATTATGATCTCATTTTTCTCGCTGTAAAAGTCTAATACGTAGGTATTACTTTACATACTATTTTCAAATTCAAAATGTTGAGCGCTTTAAAACGATATGACTGACATTTTACTGCCTTGCGTTTGCACTACTCCGAAAATAAAGCGCCTTATACAGTGCTTAGAACACTATTAGACTCAAAGCGAACTACGTGAACACATAAATATAAATAAATAAATAAATAAATATTTCCAGACAGGTCGCACAGCGCCATCTAGTTTCCGTGGTAAGCAACGAGGCTTGTGTTACGGAAACTAGATGGTTGATAAACTACATATTATACATTATTTTTTTTTGTAAATATATACATATTATACATATAAACACCCAGACCGAGACAAATTATACAATGTACAACTTGCCCCCGGTGGGAATCGAACCCACGACCTCCCGAGTTTAAGCGCTCATAGGATAAATAAAATATCATACGTTTAACTTTTTGATTACACCTAAGGCACGTAATGACCAAGAAAGTGACAAGTACCTGAAGTATACCCTAAATAAATGACGTTACTCGTATCTATTTTATTTGTTCTTTTAAAAACCAGCGGTTATATAAGGTCACAAGGTCGTTAAAGAATAAAATTAAATGTGGACTTTTTAAGGGTCAAAATTTAGATCCTAACGGCAACCCATTTTTAAATAAAACAAGTTAATTTAAGCCAGTTAAGCATTAACCTTTGAAGGAATTTATTAGCCGGTATCATCACGAGCTTAAATATTTTGTTTTGTTTTATTTATTATTTAAGTATCTACGTTTATTTTGTGCTTTTGATTACGCTAGAAAAGGTATGCTATGTTTATTTTTATATTTGTTTATTATATCCTCGAATATAACTATTATTATTGATTACTTTTGTTTTGTGTTATACGCTAGAAAAGGTATGTTGTTTATTTTATTTTATTTTTATTGATTTTATGTTTTTGATAGCTCTTTTTCATTATTTTTAAAAACACTTCCTATTTTTAAACTTTAAATTCACTTTCAGATTGAAAATTTGGAAGATCTGTTGAAGGAGAAAGATAACCAGGTAGATATGGCTCGGGCGAGACTAAATGCAATGCAAGCACACCACTGCTCCTCGGAAGGTGCACTCTCTTCTTTAGAAGAAGTCATCGGAGATAAAGAGAAACAGATCCAGCAACTTCGAGAGCAGAGAGACAGAGCCGAACAAGAGAAGAACGAAGAGAGAGAACTCCACGAAAGAGAAATAGCAGACTACAAAATGAAATTGCACGCACTCGAAAGCGAAGTGGAAAAACTAGGAGCTAGGTTAGAGCGAGCTCAGGCTGAGAAAGATCGTTTAGAAGCCAAATTAGAAAGCTCACAATCCGAGCTTGGAAAGTCCAAGGCCGAACTTGATAAAGCAGCTAGCGAAGTTGGAAGATCTGGCGCCGATTGGGAATCTGCTAAACAACGCTTGGCAAGACTAGAGCTCGAAAACGAAAGACTTAAGCACGAACTTGAAAGATCTCAAACTACTTTCGGCAGAAGTACTTTAACAACTTCTCAGGAATTGGACAGAGTTCAAGAGAAAGCTGACAAGGTTTCGACTGAGCTTAGACGTACTTTGGCTGAATTAAGAGTAACGCAGGCTGATAACGAAAGAGCGAGGTCGGAAGCTTCAGGTCTGCAAGATAAGGTGGAGAAATCACAGGGAGAAGTGTACAGACTTAAAGCTAAGCTAGAGAATGCACAAACTGAACAGGACAGCTTGAAGGAGGAGTATGATAGGTGAGTTTGCATATAGATGATTTATATTACATATTTAATTTTTGGGTGGTTATGCTAGTAAGTAGCTTACCATTTACCTAAACGCCGGGTCAAGCCAGCATGGCGAGTGTAAGTAAAATCATCTAGAAATTTCTGTAAGACCCATCTTGAACAGTGAGTGTTACGATTAACCGTTAAGATTCTCATGATTAAAGCCGATCTTAGAATTAAGTATACTGCTGTTGATTCTGATAAATTCTACGTGAAATGAATTGACTATTTTAAATGCTCGATAAAAGTGACTCTGGCTTTGATTGAAACAGAAGGAGAAGACAGACAGACAGTGGGTCGTCCAGGCCCGGATGCCTAATGGGCCTGGGTTGGGGATGGGGATATTCCCCCGTTTTCCCCGGCAGAATCCCAGCGGTAACCACCCACCGGTAATTCATGCACTTTTAGTGCTGGGCGCCGTTAGCAGTTTAACAGCGCCCGTGTGGCTCACGAACCCAGAGGGCTAGATTCAACTGCTTCAGCTCTCCTCCAGTAGTACTTCCCTTGGAAGTGGTCTCCCGTTGGGGGGCCGTGCGCAAGACGGAGCGATATTCTGGAGATGGTTGAAGTGTCCGTTGTCGGCCCGATAGAACATACAGGCCAGTGACAAACTCCTCAATAGTAGGCATCTCCAAACAGAAGGAGAAGATACAGCACGTTATATATATTTCAATAAAAATGCGGAAACGATAGACGCAAAGTCACACCCACAGTTGCATTACTAATGTGGTTATCGAATGAGGTAGTATTTGTCACAGTGGTACGCGAGCGAGACAGACTTACAGCTCAATAGCTAGCTTACTGCTGACTTCCTACTGAAGTTAGTCAGTCGCAATTTGTTAGTTTCTCTCGTAATGTCTTCGTGCCGCATCCACTCCTTATGTTTTAATGTAAGAATTCAGGTGGTATTGGTGTTATATCTGTGGTGTCAAGGAAAAAGGTGATAAGTACAATACTTGAACTTTTCACTAGAGGCAAATTAAGAAAACAACTAATTTTTATAATTAGAAAATTGTAATTTACGTAATGTTCAATTTCATTAGTCGCATACTTTAGGTACGAGTCCACTTATCTCACTAGGCATAACTGAATTATTGGCGGTAAAAGCGCGATACTGAAATAACTCGATTGAACTCTTTTTACTTATTTATACATTTTAATGTTACGACTAGCCCCTTTATGTACGAAGGGGTGTAAAATAAACTGTACAGTGTATACACTCATCTCCTTATTGCATTGACGCATATGAATGTTTTGAACCAATAGGTGCAAAAATATAATTTTTAAATTTTTGGACTCATCTCCTTTTTTCTTGACACCACAGATATATATCATAATTTCGTATCTATCTATCTATGTATGTATTAATATCCACTGGTGATGTAGTTTTAATGCGATATAAAGAGTGTGTCACTATCACTACATATGTATTATACATCAAAGTCATCCGCCGCGTCTGTGTCTGTTTGCGATAAACTCAAAAATTACTGCACCGGTGTTCATGCTGTTTTCACCAATGAACCCTATCTCGAGGAATGTTTTAGTATATAATTTTTAGGTTTTTGTATACTTTAACGATATTTAAACCTTTTAAACTTTCGCGCACATTCATAATAGTTTTTTTTTATAATTTTAACGGATCTCTACGCGATTTACATCAATGCTGTGTACACCCCATTCTCCAAAGTAGCAAAACACGTACGCACCCCAAAAGATGTCATTCCTTTCCAAACGCCTGGTGTATATAAAGTGGACTGCAGCTATGGGAGTTCATATATTGGCCAAACTAAGCGCACAATAGCCGAGAGGGTCAAGGAACATATAGCAGCTGTAAAAAACTGCTAATTAAACAAGTCAGCAATAGCAGAACACCTAATGGATAGTGGCACAAACCATTGGATTGAGCTGCATGACCCAAAGATACTTTCCACCGATCGTCACTATTACCCTAGAATAGTACGTGAAACGATCGAAATAAAAAAAACACAAAAATTTCAATCGAGAGGGGGGGGTTATAAGCTATCTTCATCGTGGAATCCAGTAATCAATAGGTTTCGACGCCGGGAAAAATCGCCCGGTGTCGCCAAGGATATTGTAAGTGTCGTGTGTCGTGATTTCTAAAAACTTTTAAAGTGATAAGTGGGTAGGATTACATCTACCGCCCAGTATGTACGAGACTACACCGCATAGCTTCAGTCGACCCGTGACCACGGCCAATGCAACTTGGCTGAAACGTCGGGAGAAATATGTCTCAAAGGTAAATCGCGTAAAGACCCATTAAAATTATAAAAAAAAATTAACGATATTTGTTGGAGGTGTCAGAAAAAAATAAGTCGTCTTGGAGATTTCAAAGAAAACGCTGCCTAACCCTTTGAGATTTAACAAAATAATGTATAGGAAATTGTGTATCTTATATAGGTCTACAGAAAAGTCCGCGATGGCATATGTCTATCTCCTAAGGATAACATACTATATCCATTTTAATACTTTAAAAATAGGTATATAAAAAGCGGTAATTAGAAAGCTATTTACACAAATATGGTATTAATCCTTATTATTTTCAATACGTTAGTTGGATTTAGCATTTCACGAAGATTATTTTTTCCCTTTACACCATGCAAATTGAATGAATATAGCAAAATCAAAATAATGCGCAACGAAATTATATTTGTGTCGCCATTTACACGGGCAAAGCTGTAACAGCTAGTTTGTAATAAAGGAAAGACTTACAACCTAATGTTATTCAACAGATTGCAATCATCAATAAGCCGTCTCCATTCTGAACGTGATAAAGCAATTGCTGAGCTCGAAAAGGCTAGGGAAGAGCTCGAAAGAACTCAAGCTACCTTAGGCAAGGCTCAACTACAGCAAGATAAGCTGCAAGCTGCTCTGGATTCAGCTCACTCAGAAATAGATAAGCTTCAAGAAAAACTGGATAAATCTGTCGCTGAGAATAGAAAGGTAACTTTATAATTCATTTATTTCTTATAAACAATAGGTTTTACATTTCTGTCATGTTATACAGTGCAGTTAGTGTTGTACTCTATGTTTTGCCGGAGTGTCGTGAATTCGTATCTTGACCCACGAATTTAATCTAGGTTTTATTATTGATTCTACTATCTGGAATCTCTGATTTAATTTACACGGGATTTATCTATCCCTGGAATGGTCTCCTCCTCTCCCCTTACAACCATCCTCATCTGCCTCCCTGGGTTCTCTTATTTCCCTTTCTATCTCTCATCTCTAATTAATTAAAGTAATACTTACTCATTAATATTCTTACTTTATGATAGCACCCGGCGTCTCTCTTCACCAAAGTACACACACCCATCACTTACGTGCTGTCTGTCGCACTTTCACCAACTGCGCGTACACACTGCCCCGTTCATTCCCTACTTTTTTTTTATACTTGTCCTTGCGTCCCAAACTGCCTAACAGTGTTGCCTACACTAAAATTACTACAACCTCTTGCTATTGGAAAATTATATCTTTATTTCGCGTTTCGCGACACGGAGGGTGTATAAGTAACAAGTACAACCGTCTATCAATACGGTACAATATTATAATGATAATCTATCTATGTACATATTTTTTTTAATACTAACTTACATATACAATAATATTAATATCAAAGTTGGAAATTATAATTTTAAGAATTTGTTATAGCAAGCGACTTATCTTCTAGAAAGTCCCGCAATGAATAGTAGCACTTGTTTTGATTAAGCTATTGTGTTTGTGAACGTAAGAATGGACTGTGGCTTGAATAAGGTTGTTAGTTGAGGTTGGATAAGGGAGGCAAAAGATGGTGTACTAACTTAATTAGAAACTACTTAAATAAGATCGTGGCTGTAAAGAGGCTATTCTGATGCAAGACTGGCTAAGTCTGGTCTTGCATCAGAATAGGTGGTCTTGGTCATGCACTCCCAATCTTGGTCTTGGTTTGCGCAAGAGTCTCGCAAGACTTCTGCAAGACTCTTACTCTGGCTCAATATATATTTTATTTTCCAATTGTACTAAGGAAATTACTCTCCGCGATGTCTTTAGGGTAACAAACTTGAGAAATATCACGATTAAATTAAATAATTTATATATGCAAAAAAATATTTGCAAACGAGCTCTCCCAAATTCCAAATACCTAAACGTTATTTTTTTTCCGTAGGAATAGTAAAATATTAAAATTTACAGACCCGACGCAATAAAATTTTATGAAAAATAAACAAAAACCTAACCCCAAATAAAGTAAACACTAGCAAAATTTAAAAAACTTATCTGTAGTCTTGTTTGCTTTTTTGCAAGACCAAGACCAAGATTGGGCAACACTAGTTCACAGCGCGGGAAACCGCAAAAAATAAACTGCAACTTGTTACACTTTAGACTTAACGATATCCACAATAAAGTAATGTATAAAACAAAAACTAGGAATTAACATGTCCGTGCAAATGGCGGGAATTCACCCCCTTAACCCAATGTTAACCTGCAAATTGTTCCTCTAGCTCCAAGTGGACCGTGAGAAGCAGTCTTACGATTTCGAGTCCCTCCAGTCTCAGTTGGACAAGGCCTTAGGACAGGCTACCAGGATGCAGAAGGAAAGAGATACCGCCCAGCTCGATTGCGACAGATTTAGAGACAAGAACGATAAGGCTCAGGTACGTGCACTTTACAGGGTTAACGCATAATGGGGTGTATCACTAACTTTTTATCACGATAGATGGCGCATGATAGATGGTACCTAATATAACTGTCAGTTGCATAGAAAATATGTATTTTTATTACAAAATTTATTATTTTCTGGATAATTTGCCGAAGTGAGCAGCTTTTAAGTGTACAAATCGAGAATTCCAAGCAAAATCAAAGATATGGTGATCTCAAAATTGCCGTTCTATTAATTCAACCTTTTTTTTGTTTTTAACGACGGTGTTCGCTTACTTAATTCGTCTTTTAAGGCAGATAACGTTAAGTTAAAATACATTTTTCTGTTATTAAAATAAAAAACTACAAAAACATTTAAAAAATGATGCGTCATAGGTGTAAACACGGTACCAATGCCGCTAGCGACATCTACAAAAAGATTTGCCTGATACACCCCATTATAGGACGGTTTTTATCCAGAAGAAAAAGCTTTGGATGTATGTCTGTCTGTACTGTGTCTGGAACATTTATATGACATCATCCAAGAAGTGACTCCACAGCTATACCGCGTTTAATTAACAAAAGAGCAAATATTTTTTTAGGCTTCAGGTGTCATTGGTCTCGTACGTAGGGGTTCTTTTTAGAAATAAAAAAGGTATTTTTTAAAGATAAAAATCATTAACCCAAAAACAAAACACTAGTATGGTGAATAAGGCCACGTCTGAAAATTACGATTCCTATCGTGATAAAAATCCAAAGGCTGGGTGTTATATGGTCGTATCGTATACGGCCGGTTGCAGAAATGATATCTTATGACGTGTTTAACGTATGCATATGAAGCACGTTATTGCCTTAAATACCCAAAGTGACAAACTACCAATTACGTGGAATGTATCATAGATTATTTTAATCATATTTTTAATATAATAAAAAACAGTACAATGTTTTAAATAACAATAAAAATTAAGCTAATAAAAATATATAAACTAAATTAAAAATAAAACTATATATAAAAATATTCACCCATGACTTGATCATGTGGCAGTGTGCCAAGAACACTCGCATTTTAATCATGCTTTCTCCAACCGGCCGTAAGTGTTATTATTAATTGATCTCGCTCACAGCCGAGAGACGAAATAGAGAGAGAATGAATTAGGTACGTAAGTCAAAGTCCGCGCGATCGTCAACCTTTCGCTGCCTACTTGATTAGGCTTAGTATGAGTGGCAAAGTTTTTAGGATAACTTCTCTACACCGTAACTTAAGATTTTATTATAGTTTACCAACCATCAACAGAAGTAATAATTATTTATTCGGAGTAAAGTACATAGATTAAAAAATTACCTAAATTAAGAACTAAATTATAAAAACTAAAAATTAATAAATAAAATTACGACTATTCGATGGGCGTAGTGTGCCGAGGACACTCGCTGCGTTCCCCCGCTGAAAAGCGAGGCTGACCCTTTGAACAAGATATTCTCTACTCAAAGGGTCACCCGTCGCCAAGTGGAGTTTCTTACCAAGCTCGCGGGAGAGCACAAGAGCCTCCTCGGACAAAGGGCCCATCGTTTCAACTGCAAATGGAATGAAATGGTAATTGATGATGATCTCCGCGTACTTGTTGCGCTTAAGGCGTGCGGCTGATTCTGCAGCGGTCCCAGGTTTCTTATGGCTGGATGTCACATGTGACTGACAGAGTGTGTCAACACATGTGGCATCCCAAACTAGTGCGCGGCCTCTAGTATATGGAATTAATGACATCCCGTCCGGGCGCCTACCATCATTTCTAACTATCGCCGATGGTTCGAGGATGCAGGGGATGTTAGCAGTTGTAAGCGCCCTTGACAGGATGTCATTAATAGCATGATGTCTTGAGATTCTGCCGGCACTTTTTTGACAGCATAAGGCATGGCGGCCTAGTTCGTCTGCATTGTCACCGCAAAAACAAATATGTTGACCGGAGACCTTGCAGCCCAGTCTTAAGGCTACAGCTATGCGGAGTGTGCTGGCGTCTAGCAGCGTGCCTGTATAGGGAGAAGGTATAGCACGTAGCCAGGCACCAGCCTCACTCACACAAGATGCTCGTAGACGAGCCTCTTCCGTTATAGACAACCTAGGTAATTAATTATACATTTTTATCGTAATGGGACGGTCCCAATCCTTTTGTGATGCTTTAGATTTTATTATTGAATAATAATAATAATAAATTATTTATTGTACAGAACCAAAAATAATGTGGGTACAAATGCGAGCTTAATGCTATAAATGCATTTTTTACCAACTAACCTTTGTGAATGGGGAGCCATTAAGCGGGTGCAGAAATACTATTGTGATCTACAATAATGAAATATAAATTCATACTAATTAAATATACATATCCTACATATTAAATAAATATATACATAAATAAATAAATACATAGTAGAAAGTTATGGTAAGTTATTCTGTTTATGGTGTAAAAAAATGTAGGTATAACTTGTCTTTAAATATTTTGAGAAATGGAGCTTGTCTTAATACCAAAGGTAGTATGTTTATATATTTAAAATATATATATTTCGTACTTTATTTTTATTCTAGATTATAATATAACACGCAGTAAGTATATCTGTTTAATTGGCTTCCACGCATATATTACTGAACCGATTTTGATTACATTTAGATAGATATGGGGTAGGTATAAGACGAAAAACTCTAAATATGTAATTTGACCCTACAGCTATCTGAAGGTTTTATTCTGACCACTAAACTGGTTAAGTTAGTTTACTATAAGACCTGTAAATTAGACTAACATTTATGCAAATAAATATTTTTTTATCTTTTTTATGTATTGAATAGGCCTAATCAACATCGATGGTGATAGAGCTTTTTTATCACATTCCAATCGTGAGATCTCCACTGCTAAAGATGGCTCTTCTCGCCATGCTGGCTAGACGGGCTCAATAGTAATGCCGCCCAGTTGTCTAGACTGCGTTCTCAATTCTTATGTTATTTCATTTTTATTTCCTCTTCCTTGCCAACTGTGTCAAATTATACACTCGAAGCTCGACTACTGTAACTACAATGCCATCATTTATGAAACCTACTCTTTGGCACACTCCTTCATCGAAATAAACAACGAGACATACAAGGCATCTTCACGAGCCCTTTTTCCTTACCAATAACTAAGCGTACAGTGCGTATTTCCTAATACAATGGCGGATTTACCCTAACCCAGTAGGCCTTATCCCTTTCAGCACGGACAATAACAAGCGTGCGTTATAACAAACAATATCTAGCGGACGCCAAATACTGTTTTGCCGCTCCGAACCGCCTCGATAGATCGTGCACTCATCTAGTTACCTAGTGATTATCTTTATTAAATTGTTAGAATAGTCCTAGTCTAACAGCCAGTATCTCAAAGCTCTACTTAATTATCAGAGCAAAAATTACTACACATTCTAGAATAAAGACCGGTAGGCATATATATTTAGTTTATTTATATATTTAATATCCTCACCTAATTAATTAGTTTGTTATTATATTTATCTATGTATTTAGTAAACTTATATCTTATTTTATGCTTTAATATTATATTTACTGACGTTATTGACTTATATATCTTATAATAACCGTAATGAGCCTCAACGGAGTCAACCAATGCGCGGGCCCAGGCCCTTATTGGTGACCCAACCATACACCACCCAGCAGAGATGTACCTCTGTAAACAATATATCTCTCATATTTTATACCACTAAAATTCTCTGCAATTCATGTAAACTTTGGTCAATAAATGATTTGTATTTGTATTTGTATTTGAATTATTCCTTAGCTAATGAATCTTTAAGTTTTTCTTAAGTCGAAATTAGCTTTCACGAACAAATTTCCAATACTTAAGTTTTTCTTATTTAAAATAATAAATAAGCTTAAGCTTATTTATTTTTGGTAGCAAATTCTTCAGAGAAGATGTCTGAATTCATTTTTACGAGTATATCAATTCTAAGAGTAGGTAAATAAAAATCAACCAAACCGAACGAAAAACACGAAAACAGATGACAGCTCGTTCAGAACATGTGAAAATATTTAAAAAACCGTACTTAGATTCATATTCTCCTACATAGAAAAAAAATATGAAAAGTTCTTTCGCTACTTAAAAAAATAGATGTCAAAACTGTACTTAAATATTTCTTATTGCTTTGTAAAACCTATATACGACCTGCCGCCGTGGTCTAGCAATTCAGTTAATGGTTTTAGTCGCAGAAGGTACCGGGTTCGATTCTAAACAATAGTAAAGTTAGCATTATGTAACAATATGACATTTATTGAAGTAATATACAAACAGTATAAAATAATTACAATATAAATTAAAACTACTTAAAAATAATATAATTAAAAACTATAGGGATATAGTATAAAAGATATAGGGGAATATGTGAAGGGAAATTAGGTACAAATTTTAAAATAAAACAAAATAGATATAGAACTATTATAGTAGGTAGATATTTATTTATAATTAACAAAAAAAACTTTACAACAAAAAAAAACTTAATTGGATTTAAAGAGTCTCAGTATCATAGGTCATGTTTAGAATTGTCAAATGACATTATCCATCTTTGGTTATTTGTGTACTACTTGTGCTGTGTACAATGTTAAAAAAAATTAAATAGTATTTTTTATACTTTTATTGATAAGACTAATGTTATTTTTACTATAATATTACTGTGTAATTAGGTTATTTGGAAAATAAAATATGTAGTTTTCGAATCAATACTAGATACTTTAATATTAGAGATGGCATGATGATATTTTAAACATTTTGCACACCTAAACTATATTAAAAATAGGTTTTTCTACTTAAATTGTAATCTTATAAAAAAAAAATATCTACAATGCATATTTAGCCCAAATCCCCATACAAGATGAATGATGTCTTTTGCGACGGTTTAGAGACGAAAGAGGTTGGTGAGAGGGAATGAAAAGAACTTTTTAACAAATAAAATAAAACAAATTACTAAAATCTATGTCGCCGAAACATAATAATCTTATTACCCTAGCCGAATCTCTCGATTTTGAGTATAAAACAAGATTTCGAGAGTCCGACAGAGTAAGATTCAAAAACGTACCTTTGCCGGGCAGAAATGCCTTTGAGCCGGATATAAATTAGTACGAACATATAATTTAATTTACTTTAAATTTGACAGTTCTAACTATGGCAGGGGGTGAAAACACGCAATTGACAAATTTCGGTTCAGAAAGTAGTGCCGCCTAGTAGACGGTAAGGTGGTACTTAATGTAATGTCTGTGGTTTGAACACAATAGAGTTGTCATTTATTAATTAATTCAATCAATTGGTTCAATTTATTGAATATGTCGGCCATTGTTGACAACATGCGAACTATACATACAACCTTAGTAAAAAGTTATAATTTAAATATTGTGTAACTTTTAGTACCTGCCTAATATAGGTATGTGTAGTAACAAAATACACAATATTTAAGTTTTCGCGCGCATTTAATTGGTTGCGGGCTTAAAATTAGAATTTCTGATATATTACTATGTCTATAGAAATAGCACTTTAATTATCCTACCATCCACCTGGCGACGCTAGTGTAATGGTGATCGAGTTTTTTGCGTGACATGCCACTCTTTTCCCAATTGGTTCTAACCATGACGTATGATACTGTGCGTTAAGGCTCGGTCACAAACATTACTTCACGCTTTCCTAATTTAAGGCTCTCTTAAATGCGGAAAAGGTAGAGTCGCCTTAACAATGAGATAAAAGGAAAGACAATAAAATAATCATGTGACCGGCTTATTTAAGCTTAAATTAGTTCATCTTAAACTTAATTAAAAACAAGCCGCCATGCATCATATATACAATTTAAAAGTAAATTTGGAAAAAAAATATCGTATGTGGTAATTATTATACCGCGTGTATTGTCAAAAGAGTTTTTTTAGCTTTCTAGGATTGGTATAACCTCTATTTGAAATGAAAATGGTCTCATTTTTTAAAGATAAAAATTATTATCCGAAAAACAAAACACTACTGCATGGTGAATAAGGTCGCGTCTGAAATGAAATGAGGAGTGTTATTATTAATTGATCTCGCCCACAGCTACAAGACGAAATATAGAGAGAAAGAATTACGTAAGTCAACGTTCGCGCGATCGTCGATCTCTGATTTGTTGATTTTGATTAGGCTCTATATGAGTTGCGATATTTTTAGGAAAACTTCTCTGAACCGTAACTTAAGATTTTATTACTGAATACTTAAAATAAAAAATACGTAGTTCTTTATTACTTTTCTAGATTATGATATTAAATATTTGCTCAATAATAAATTCCACGCAGTATAAAAAATACAAAGTTCTTCGGATTAAGTTACTATTTCTAAACTATAAACCACAGTACAGTAGCTCTGGTATGAACAAACTCTTATGTTTCTTTTACCAAAGATATAAATATAATATAAAAATAAACTTAAATAATATAACAAAAAAGAATGGCAGTTATATCAATTAAAATGCTATTAGGATCACGTTGTAGCGACTTTACTTTTATTCGATTATGTTTATTATTTACCCTTCAAAAAAAACATTTAATTCTTGTCTCAACCATACAGTAAATTGCGAAATGACAGTCCTAATAGCATTTTAATTTGGTTTGGTAATACTTATTAATTTTAACAACCTTAACTTTTGGGAATCGTGTTTTTTTTATACAAACCATCGACTACAAGACAAAGACAGAAAAGCATTTAACTGACTAAATTGAGGCAAATTTTTATTTCTAGATTATTATTACTTACACTTTGCATCTCTCTCGCTTACACAATCCAAATATATAACTCAAAAGTACACTCAGACTTTTGAGAAATGTACTCAATTTCTAGGAAATAAAATTAGACATTTTAGAAATAATATATTTCAAATAAATAATAAAAAGAAGGAGTTTTTGTTCTCGCAAGCCCGAGACACCATTCTTCTGATCTCTCCTTCCTACACACGATGCACACGGCACGGTGTATCCTTGGAATGCTTAACAATTTGTCTTCTTCGTAGATTTCTTTTAGTAAAATTGTAGAAATTCGTAATAAATGTTTTTGCTATTTTTCTCTAAAATAGTAAAGTTAAAATATGTCTATAATGATAGAAAAAATATTTCCTAGATATATCGGCTCGAACGTATTTTTGGTACTTAATTATTACTTAAGTAAAAATCTACAGGTTTTTTAAGAAATGCGTTTCACAAACATATCTTAAGAAATAACTGTCATTTACACAAATGTATGGGAAGTTGACAATTTTGCGTTTCACAAAGGAATAACAAATAATTAAGAAATTTTTGTAAAGTAAAAAGTAAAGTATCATCACGACCGTTTCCCTTTCGCGGTGGTCAGAAACCACGCTTATACATAAGCGGATTTACATTTAGCCAACTTTACTATGGGCCAATCATGACAAGTGGCAAGCTCGTCGATGTCTCCAGCGTACCAAACTCGAGAAATATCACAAATAAATTAAATATTCATTAAATGTCTTTATTTATATTAATAAATATTTTTGTGTCCCGACCAGGAATCGAACCCGGTACCTCCGAGTCTAGGTCCATGGACTTAACCGCTAGACCACGGAGGCAGTTACAGAAATTTTTGATAACTGTTTTATTAAGTAGACGAAGAAGGTCCATTAACTTTTTCTTAACCTTAATTATTTCTTATTACCCACATAGATACGAGAATATGAACGTAAGCACAGGTGTTTTTTTTTTATTTTCACAGTAATCAATAATATCATTCGCTTAGTCAGTTTGTTCGAATACTACGAAGTACAAATGAATATAACGCGACCAGTGAAATTGGTTCAACAAAGATACAAGTACCGAATTAATGCGCAAATATTACGTTCTAATTACAATAATAATAAAAATCGTTTAATTACTTAAAAAGCTAGTACATTTTTTAGAAATTGACCACTGGAATCTCAGGCACAGAATTTAAGATTTTATTAAGTATTTTTTTTTTATTCTTATTCCACTTAGATTAATCTTACTTTTTACTATTAACAATTACAAATTGAATTATGTAACTACTATTTTAATATTTGTAACAATTATTCTGTTTCATAATAATTTAATTTATTTAACAAAAAAATTAAAATAATTTTACATATCTTATAGTTCAGAGAATGTACATTAATATCTTTATTAATTTTATTATAAAGATAAACTGCAATACAGGGGTAAAACTTGCTCATAAAGGCAGTCTTAAATAATTTAGGATAAGGAATTATATGAGTTCACTTCGTTTTATTACAGACGGGATCATTTGAGTTATTTTTTTTATTTAAAAACTTAATTGCACTTTGTACAAAGGCGGACTTAATGACGTTAGACATTCTCTGACAGCCAAACCTTTAGGACATTTAGACAGTATTAATGGTTGGTAAATGCAATATTATTAAATGATAATTTGTAAGATATGTAGACATAACAACAGTTACTGTGTTTCTTAAGAACTGTTTGTAAAATAAAAAGTTGTCATACACTCAAAACCTCACATTCTTGTAACAAGTAATCTAAAGAGTCCAAAAGTGTTCACTTTGAGGACTTTGAATTATATTAATTGTTTAGAAAATCTTAAGGTAATTAATTATTTATATTTAATAGTTTTTTTTTATAATTTTAACGGGTCTTTACGCGATTTACCTTAGAGACATATTTCTCCCGACGTTTCAGCCAAGTTGCATTGGCCGTGGTCACGGTGTAGTCTCGTACAGACTGGGCGGTAGATGTAAACCTACCCACATCAAGTTTTTAGAAATCACACGCATAGGTCCAGTCGACCCGTGACCACGGCCAATGCAACTTGGCTAAAACGTCGGGAGAAATATGTCTCTAAGGTAAATCGCGTAAAGACCCGTTAAAATTATAAAAATACTATTATGAATGTGCGCGAAAGTTTAATTTATATTTAATGTTTTAATATAGTATAAAATTAGTGATTATGACTATTTAAATTTAAATTGAATAATAAAAAATACGCAACTAAAATGGTCAAATTATAACAATGAAGGTCAAATATTAGGTGAAATTTGTTAAAATTTTCTCAGAGTCACGAGCGTTCACTAGATCTAGACACATTATTATACGTGGTTAATTTGGTTGGTTAACCAAGAGAAAAAAAAATATTAATAAAAGTAGGTAATTGATATATTAAGGAATGTTCACAATTTTTTTTTTAGTTCTCCGTTTTCTCCATTAAAAATTAAAAATATGGGGAAAAAATATTTTTTCTTGCATCAAATATTATAGAATTAAAAAAGAAGTGTGCGACGCGGGGAATCTGTAGTCATATTACAACGCTTTCTACTGAATGAAAGCCATCGGATTGTTGTAATATGACGTCACTAGTGTTGTCCAAAGCACGAACAAGACCTTGCCAAGACTTGCAAGACACTTGCTCTGACTAAAAATATATATTTGTATAAAACTGTTCGCTTAGTGTAAAATGCAAGTTTCGGATAAAGTAACTGCTGTAGTTAAGTTTTTTTTATTTTACATTGCGTGTTATTGCAAGTTTGGCTATAATAACAGGCAATGAACATCGAAAATTCAGTAAAAAAAACTCTACTACTATAGTTGCGTTTACGAAACTTCACTGTCATACTGGTGTCTGTCTGCAAACTAGTATCTCAAGTCGAGTCTGACTTACTTAAAATTTTGAATGGTTTTAGACCAACATGTATCCAAAAATGTATACAGAGATTGTAACAAAATCTCTGTAGGTATACATAATCTTTTTTTTTTTTAATCTAGACCTCTCGCCAAATTCTGTTTTACCGCTCCGAAATGGCGTTGATACGATTAGTTCCTACTCTCATCTAGCTACTTCGTAATTATCTTTATTAAATTGTTAGGACTAGTGATTTACAAAAGTGATTTTTATTTCCATTTTATTTATGACCGCCTCCGTGGTCTAGTGGTAACAAACGTTGTCGTAAACTCGGGAGGTCGTAGGTTCGATTCGACCGGGGGCAAGTTGTACATTGTATAATTTGTCTCGGTCTGGGTGGTTATATGTATAATATGTATATATTTACAAAAAAAAAAAGTACAATATGTAGTTTATCAACCATCTAGTTTCCGTAACACAAGCCTCGTAGCTTACCACGGAAACTAGATGGCGCTGTGTGACCTGTCTGGAAATATTTATTTAAAATAATTATTTATTTATTGGATTGCCCAACGCAAAATAGTGCGTAGCAAATTAGAAAACGACAACGTTAGGAGATGATTTTTTTCACTATTTATGTATATGAGTTATTTTAGACCTCAAGGAACTCAAAGTTATCAAAAAAAAATTCATTTTCTAAAATATATTTTGTCGTACTGAAAGGGATATAACGTTTAATATGATGCTTGATTCATTAAAACGCGTACAACATTGTCTGAGCAAAAAAAAAATCGACACGGTCACATCAGAACAGTACCTACTGTTTGTTTGAGTTTTGGAGATATTTCAAGTCATCTACATAAGGGTTCAATATTTTTACCTTTGAACCCTAAAAAAGACAGACCGGAAAAAATCCTAAGCCCAAAAAAAAATCGACAGGGCCATAGTACTGTTTGTTCGACTTTTGGAGATATAACAATAATAAATAATAAATATTTCCAGGCAGGTTACACAGCGCCATCTAGTTTCCGTTGTAAGCTACGAGGCTTGTGTTACGGAAACTAGATGGTTGATAACTACATATTATACTTTTTTTTTCTAAATATATACATATTATACATATAAACACCCAGACCGAGACAAATTATACAATGTACAACTTGCCCCCGGTGGGAATCGAACCCACGACCTCCCGAGTTCACGGCAACGTTTGTTACCACTAGACTACGGAGGCGGTCATATTTCGAGTCATCTACAGAAAGGGTTCAATATTTTTACCTTTGAACCTTAAAAAAGACAGACACGAAAAAATCTTAAACCCAAAAAAAATATGTACTTTTTTTCGATAAATTAGGAAAGAATGTCTGAGTAAGTCTTGCGACCAAAAAGACTAGTGTGAGTTTTGGTATTGGTCTTGCAAGACCAAGACCAAGACTGCAAGACCAAGGTTGGACAACACTAGACGTCACGTGTTAGACGCGCCTGCTAGAGTGATTTTCAGGAATTAAAAATGTATGTATAACCATCACTGCCTCCGTGGTCTAGCGGTTAAGTCCGTCGACTTAGACTCGGAGGTACCGGGTTCGATTCCTGGTCGGAACACTATAAATTATTTATGTTTGTTGTACGCTCTTGCCACGAATTTAAACATTCCTCCACATATGTGCATCTGTACTTGTCTCTCATTCGCTCACAACTTGAATATGCAGTGTCCGTATGGAACCCCTATTACAACAAATACAAAGACTCAATAGAGATGGTACAAAAGAAATTTCTACGTGTTGTCCAATATAAATTTTACCACAACAGATTAAAATACTCTCAATTGCTGGTGAATTATAACATGCTGGACTTGTATTCACGACGACAGCAGTTGGAGGTGATGATGTTATACGATCTTTGTCATAAGAAATACGATTCCATAGCCCTCAACAACAAATTATGCTATAGAGTACCGCCCAAACATCACCAACGAGAATGCAACCCATTTCAATTATTCGCATTGAGCTCATGCCGTACTAACTCTGGAAAGCGTTCTCCTATCTATAGACTGGTTGACACTTACAATAAAAAATTTAATCTCATTGACATCATCGCCTCCACTGCTGGGGCCTTCAGAACAAGTGTCTTGAAGGTTTTAAAGGAATAGTTTTTAAGTTCTTATTGTTTTTCTCTTTTTTTTTTATTTACATTATGTTTTTCTCCTTTGTTTTTACTTGTTTAATTTAGTTTTTCGTTTGTTTTTTTTCCTTTCATTTATCAACGTTTATTTATTATTATTAGCTGTAAAGTTTATGCAATTATAAATATGTGGTTAACGTAGTGGGTATTGCATGATCCAATATATCTTATTATTGTTAAATGTTAAAAACTGTGCAATGCTGTTTGTTGACCCTAATAAAGAAAAATAAAATAATATAGTAAAGTTGTGCATTTGCTACATTAAAAAAAAAAGGTCGTGATGATACTTTACTTTTTTTTATAATCATAATTACTTTATATTTTTAAATACAACAAACACTATAGTATTTGTATTACATACATACATACAAGCTTCAAGTGTACTTGAAAAAAAAAACATACATTCTCTATTATAGGAAATTTATTACATAGGTATTTGAAATGGAGTATTTATTTGTTGGACTTATCTGTTGGTTCGTTGTCAACTATAATTTCGATTTTAGTGTTAGAGTCCAATTTTGGCTTCAATATGTTGTCGATTCCGGCGTCGTTTTTTGAAGAGGGTAGTTCCAATAAATACGGCATCATGCTTCGACTTTTCTCTTCTTCCGATAGCCACTCCATCTATTGAAAATTACATGTATTAGTAATATAAAATAACAATTACAAACTACTTAAATATAATTAATAAAATTAAATAACTGTAAAATAAACCTAATAAAAAATAAATAAAAAATCAAGTCAATAGACGTCCTATTATTCTATATAGTAGTAGAGAGGTCGACGATCGCGCGAACGTTGACTTACGTTATTCTTTCTCTCTCTATTTCGTCTCTCAGCTATGGGCGAGATCATTTTTTTTTTTTTTTATTTAAAATAAAATAAAATAATTTATAGACTAATATCCCCTTTAGGTATTTATCACGATTTTTTGACGCGGCCTTATATAATGATTTCTATCTTTTAAAAAAATACGACCTTTTCATTTCAAACAGAGGACTAATAACAACTGATGCCTAAAAAAAAAAAAATTGCACAAAACATTCGATATATATTTTTATGTCGGCTAACAAATTTTAAAATAATACTATGCATCGTAGATAAAGGAGAATTAGGAACACAATACAGCAGAAGGCATAAGACCACAAAACTATACAATTTTCCGTCAAAGGCATGTCAATAAATTCTGACAGGTTATAAAAAGCATTATTTTGGAAAGAGAGTTTTATTTTGATTTAAATTCATTTGGTTGTAGTCTAGTTATAATCTCAGGTACTTTATTGTATAATAATAAAGTCTAGAGATTTTTTAGTAATTAATAAGTCAGAACTTACCTTCTGCCTATGATCATTGACGGCATCATCACAGATATCTATGCACATTTGTTCCGTCAATCTGCCGTCATCCGAAGCATATGCTGCGGCTTGCCAAGACACTCCCAACTTGGATAGAGCCCTCCCCGACATGCCGGCCGTACGTTCAGCCAACACCTTGCACAACGCTCCATAATCAAATTGATCCACACTTAGACGCCTAAAAATAAAATGTAAAAATAACATGAGAAAAAAACAGGCTGAATGAGACTTATGTCCACTGCTTTCCTATTGAAAGAGAAAAAAAATACGAATTCTTCGCGCCATTTCAAGTGCAATTCTCCAGAAATATCCTCCAGCAGTGTAGGTCTAGGACTCTGTGATAATGATGAATAATGGGAGGAACTGACGTCAGAATGCATGTGTGGAACGTACCTTTTCCCTTGTGAAGCCGGTTGAAGTACAAAAGTATCGAAATAAAGTCGAATCAGTCTTTCTCTCTCATCGAGTCCGGGCAGTCCGAATTCGATCATCTTATCCAATCGATCATTAATCGCCGAGTCGATTTGTTGCGGAGTATTCGATGCCAAGACCAACATTATTCGATTACTTTGCTCGGAAGTTCGGTAGAGGAATGCGTTTAGAGCTGCTCGTAAATCCTCACTAATTCTTTCCGATGAACGTTTCCGAAGAAATGCGTCGGCTTCGTCGATAAATAGAAGAACACCTGAAAGAAAAAATATAATATAATTATTCAAAAGAATAGTAAAATGCACGTAAATAAAAATAACAATTAGAATTTGTTCACTTCGTTCTTTTTTTCTCATAAAGGTAATTTTGTTCCTTTCATTTATCCAATAACAATAAAATAAAAATATGAACAATCAAATAATAAAAAAAAAAAACAATATATGTTTGACTATGAGTACAATTTATTTACCTTAAAAAAATAAGTATGCTCCATACAACGCCTATAGGCGTGTGTACTGACGTTTCCTTCTAGTATTACCCCCCATTAGTATTATATAACATATTAGGTACTGTGCATATTATTATAATTGCTAGGAATTAAAATATTTTATTTAATTAAAGATTTAAAGTCAGATAATGACTAACAGACAATAAACTCGCCTTGTAACAAAGTTTGGTGCAATAATTAATGTAAATAAAAAAATAAAAAATGTTACTTTATTACTCGTTTTACACATTTCTTAAATTTAATTCAAATTGTATTATGTAAGTAAATACATATATGATACATGTGCTATCTCGTTAACTGTAGGTAACTAATATTAGTTATAACAAGTATTAAATTAATTAAATAAAATTAAATAATTAATTAAATTGACTTAACCAAGTGTTCCTACGGTGATTATTAAATGAAATGAAACATAAAGATGCCTTCCGCTAATTAGGTAATAATAATAATAACGCCTATAGGCGTGTGTACTGACCTTTCCTGCTAGTGTTGGCCCAGTCGAACACCTTGTGTATGGCAGCCACGGCCTCCTTGCCCATTGGAGCCACATCACCCCCCGTTAGTATGGCGTAGTCCATACCGGAGTGTTTTGCCAATTTCTGCAACAGAATACAGGTTTATTATACAAAAATTAAATAAAAGCAAAACAATATTTTATAAAATGTAGTCAATTCTAGCTTCTGGGAAATAAAATTACAGACATGTTTCATTCATCCACCACCACTCTTCTCATCGTACGGTGAATCCATGGATTCCTTAGAAATTTGTCATCTCTCTCTATTATTATTATTTTTACAATACAATATCATTACAGTCCCTAGAACACAACGTCCTAGACCTCCACTGTTGGAGATGAATATATATCTGGAGAATTTGGCCTACACTCGCCACGCTGCTGGCCAGACGGGTTGGCGACGATCTGATGAAAATTTTTAATGACATTAATTAACGATTCCACAAGTTGGTATTAGTGGAACTGGGACCGACGGCTTAACGTGCTCTCGTGGTATTGTAAATCTGTGACAAATGTATGTAAGAAAAGTGTATTTCTCTTGTGTATTGAACCAACCTCAGGAGTTTAAGGAAAGCATTCTTACAACCGAGTCACCACCGCGCAAAACAAGGTACTTAAAATTAATTTATGGCTGTAAAGAGGCATAGACTAAAGTAAATTACCCATGTCAAGTTAATAATTAATTCGTAGCCATAATAATATCATTTATCTTATAATAAATTGCCTATAAGTCAATGTTTAACATGAATTTTAATTTATCTACTGAACATAACTTACCTTAGAAAACAGTGTTTTTCCAGTACCAGGCGGTCCGTACATCATCAAATTTCTATAAAATCCTTTATTAATCCTAGTATTTTTGGTTGCTATGGCGATATCTCGTACCCTTCTTTCTAAAGTGGGTGACAACACCACCCCTGATAACGCATCGGTTGGTTTTCTTAGGTTAGAAATAGCTCTGGACGCAGTTAATATCGGATGCTTTAATGTTTCCAATAACGAAAAGCGTGATGTTTCGTTGACTAGGGTCGGTTTTCCTGTGAATTAGGATTTTATTTATTTATTTAAAATCTTTATTGCACAAAAGTATAAAGGGCTAACATAATGTTAACCTTAAGGACAATGAGAGTTTTAAGTGACAGGAGTAGGTGCTAATTCTAAGAAAAAATTGATACAATAAGTAAAAAAACTATTTGGAGGCCTTATTTATATATAACTATAACATAATAAATGAATTATTCTCAAAGCTCTGATTACTAGAAAAACCAATTTTCAAACTAGTGTTTGAAAGAAGAAGGATGACAAACATGACGATAAAGATTGATGATGAAACTCTAGAACAAGTAAATTAAATTATATATGCGGGAAGTGTTTTCACTGCGGATGGGAAGTATGATAGGGATGTTGAAAGAAGAGTGAACGCGGGAAATAGTGTAAACCATGCCCTGAGGTCACTAATCGGCAGTCGAAATTACAAAGCTCGGCTCGCTATACACAATGCCATGTTAGTACCAACACTGATGTATGTAAGCGAGACGTGGATATGTCAGAATACGCATGAGAGTAGGGTTATTGCAGTAGAAATGAGATCGTTGCGTCGGATATTCGGCGTCACTTTGGCGGACCGCATATGTAGCGTCGGATATGCGGCGTCACTTTGGCGGACCGCATATGTAACGTAGAAATACGGAAAAGAGTATAAAAGACAGCATAGTTTGGGCATGTTGAAAGGATGAGCGAAGAAAGAGTGACGTACCAGATATATAATGTGAAAGAGGCTTGGCAGACCGAGACTCACATATCACAATCAAATAAATAAAACACTAGCTGAAGGTGCATTAAAAACCCTTCGTAACAAAAGGGCATGTATGAAGAGGTTGAGGAATGTCGACGAAGCGAAAGAGGTGTGTCGTGATGGTGTCAAGAGGCGCTCAATTATCTCTGCCTACCCCGCAAGGGTTCTGGCGTGAAGATATGTATGTATGTTAGAAAAGCAATCTTAATACATAATGTAGGTAAACTCACCAATTCTTGCCTCTATAAATCTAGCAGTGACAGATGTGGCTCCTTTAGCTGTGTATACTCCCAAAGCCAACAAGGAAAGTCCACCCACTGCGGCCAATGTCTTGTCCCAGTCAGTAACCAGAGCGTTTACCCCAGTACCTATCACTGTGCCGGCTGTTCTGAAAATAATCAAAACCATATCAATAATAATGCCTTGGTGGTGTATCAACATGTTGGAAATAAGCCTTTAGGACATATATCTGGAGAATTTGTCCTACACTCGCCACGTTGGCCAGATGGCTTGGGGAGAAAATAGATAGATTTTATTTGTTTATTATTTAAGGTACACTATCAGGTTACAATTAATACATTTTAAGTACTTTTTACAATAATTTATAATATGATAATTGTGGTTCGGTTCCGGAATGGAGAAGGTGGGATTAGGTTATAGAGCTCTTCTGAGCACTCACCATAGTATAGCCAGTAGAACACGCTCAAAGAAGCTACATCGTACAGTGATACATAATATAGTGCACCAATTATTTTTACAAATATTAACAAGATAAAAACTCTATAAATACATAATTTTTCTTACTTAATACTCTCTAGTATGGTTGTCCGTTGTTCTGCAGCCCGGAGTCGTATTTGTTCCAGATTGATATCTCTGTTCTCTCTCTCTGCCTTGGCCCGGGCTCGAGCCTCTGCTTCTATAGTCTTGAGTTTGTTTTTCTCTCGTAACTCCATCTCATGTTCTATTGTAGCTCGACGGATAGCTTCCTGTTTGGCTACACTCTCTTCTTGTCTAAAAAAAAAATAAAAAAAAAAAATATAATAATAAATTTAAAAATATTAATATACTGAAAATATAAGTGTATAAAATATTACTTATTAATCATAATAAATATTTATTAATAAAATAACATACAAATAGATACAAACATACATATATAAGGTAATATTAGTTTATTTATTAGAACATTGGGCCATGGGTATTTAAAAAAAAAACCTTAATTAACTACCGCAATATGTTGTACCTTATTTTATCCAGTAGTAATAATAATATGTGGCCTTTGATATGATACTTTAGTACTACTATGATGTACTAATATGATAAAAATAAATAAATAGTAGTTTTGAAACTTTTATTGATAAGACTAATGTTATTTTTACTATATTACTGTGCAATTAAGTTATTTGGAGTATTTAATATGTAGTTTTTTGTATTAATCAAGTCTTTTAGTACTGGATTTGTCATGAAGATTTTTTTTATTATTTTTGATTATTCAGAGGGTTTGATTCCTGGTCGGAACACAAAAATATTTATCAATGTAAATAAATACATTTAATTAATATTAAATTTATTTGTGATATTTCTTGAGTTTGGTACGCTGGAGACATTGACGAGCTTGCCACTTGTCATGATTGGCCTATAGTAAAGTTGGCTAAATGTGAATCCGTTTCTTTATAAGCGTGGTTTCTGACCACCCCGAAAGGGAAACAGTCATGATGATACTTTACTAAACTATACTATAAAATAAAATAATTTAGCTAACAATCTTACTGAAGAGAGGCGTGGCTCGGTTGTAAGGCTTTTCAATCCAAAAAGGTTTGCGGGTCAAACATCGGAATGTACTAATGAGAAATAGATTACCAAAACCAGTGTTTCCATTGGTCCCGGGTCCACTAATTCTAATTTGTGGAATTGTTAATAAATTGTCATCAGACAATTGTTGGAGTGTGTAGGATTCTGTGATCTAGGGGCTGCAATGAATTAAAAATAAAAACTGACTTTTTTAGTATATCTTCTTGTGATTTCTGTTGCAATATAAGTTGATCCTCGTAACGTTTCTTAGCTAACTGATCTTGGTACTGAGCTCTCAATTGATGCTGCTTTGTCTCTTCCTGTCGTAACAAAATTATATTATAAATAAAAAAAGCATTAGTAGATTCATAATAAATATTTTGCTACTCAAACATTAAATAAAATTGCGATGATTTCATTATTATTAGTATAATAGGGAATTTAATTCAAAGTAAATTAATATATATTAAATATAAATTAAAAGAAAAAGAAAGAAAATTAAAAATAAACTAAACTATTAATGAAAAATGAAGAGACATCCTATCCGTAATATTCCCAAGGAGACAGGCAACATTTGCTATACAGTAGCGAGGTTAATATGTTCGCTCGCCAATATGTCTGGCCAGCATGGCAAGTGTAGGCCAAATTTTCCAGAAATTACTCGAAGGCCCATCTCCCACAGTGGAAGTCTGTAACTCTTGTGTTCTAGGGCCTGTAATTACTAGATTACTAGAAACGATTCATATGAACTTCAGCCTAAGCTAGCTGTCCTGTTTTCCCAGAACATGTCCTGGTTTCTAGGATGCCCTTAATAGTTTTTAAGTAGCGCTCTGGGTTTTTAAGGCATCCTGATAATAGTCTTATAGTTTTTTTTAAATTAGTTATGCCATGATTTTAAACCTACTCCCAGCCTACCATTTACCTGTAATGTTTTTCTCCGTTCTTCAAAGTCTACCCTTTTCTGTTCAACCTTGGTTTGTTCAATAGCTGCCTCATACTCTTTGATTTTGGCCATCTGTTCTTGTTGACGGGTGGCTTCTTGGAGCTTACTTAGCTCTAATGCATCTTTGGCATGTTCTAAACAAATACAAAATGCTTACTAACATTTGATATGGTATATCAGTAGTCGAGAGGTAAATAGACATAGTTCTATATTTTTTTTATTGTTTATAAACTACATGATTGTAATCTTTGCAATTCTTTATTCTTTTATACCATACATTCTTACCGGAATAATAAATAAGTCAATATTTTACAACACACCACAAATAAACCTTTAAAGGTGAATTGTCCTCCCTGGAGTATTTGGGAACTCTAGGCAAGGGACAGAACTTTAGTTATTCTACGAGTTTGGTGGGACTTAACCTTATTATTAATATACAATGTGATTACTACATATGAGGTCTACCTACTATGTTTAATGCATTATTTATTAATTAGTACATTGGTTTTTAGTTTTTGGTGTTTCTCATAGCAAATGAAATTTTGTGCAGTGGCGTATTCAAATGAATAATTGGAAGATAAATGGAGTTTCCTACAAAATCATACTAACACAGCTTTTCCATGTACTTAAGAACGGTACACATGCATTTTAAGGTTATGATTCTCAGTTATGCAATACAAAATAATGTGACTTGATAAGAATATCAACACAATTTACTCACTAGATTTCTCCAACTCTTTGGCGGCCTGAGCAGCCCTTTCTAAAGCGCTAGAATCGAAGCGATAGGCCTCCATTGCCCGTTTTTCAGCCTTCGTTAAGTTAGGTGGTTGAGCCGAATCGGCCCCACCGGTCGGTGGTTGATCCGCTGGCGGTTGCGGAGGTGTAGAACTGTATCCAAATAACCACGACATTGTTCTCAGAGTGTTTTTAATTCACGGTTTAACAATAATTAATATTTATAACTATCCGCGAACTCCGTAACCTCAGAAATCGATAAATCTCAGAAAGCGACTGTCAATGTCAAACTTTTTTTTAAACTGTGCGAGGCATAGATCGTAGCGTACAGCCAAAAATTTGTGAACTGTGAAAATCGCTAAGCAAAGTTATATAAACGATTTAAATGCTTATTCGTGTTTTATAATTTCTAAATGGCTAATCTAATATTAGATTTATCACTTATAAAATACGCTCAACTCTGACGTAACACGATATCTCGGCAAAATTCGCCTCCGAAAATAGATTTATCTGGTTTTATCTCTGCTCGGTACTCAACTCGACAGACATTTACGTTTTTCCCCAAGCATTGTATCCGTTTTAGCACAAAAATTTTTTGAATGATTAATGTATCTCGAGTCTAGATGTTCGTGCTCCGACATGCCGATTTTATATGGACTTTCATTTATTTTCGGAATTTGTTCGATCTCACGGCCAATTTAATCACCTTTAGGTACTTGCCATAACGTTAATAATATTGCTTGCCTTATGATGCCGCGTTCATGACAATGCGTTATATATTTTCGATATACGTTGTGTCGAGTTGCGTGTTATTCTGTAGCTCTAGCACACACGGAATCGAGATGAATCTTGAACTTTAATCTATGGGATTTTAGACAGAGCGGCAGCGGCATAAGATGCGACTACGTAACGGAACTTCTGCAGCTCGGATGTATGAAGATTATAGTTTCACAGCTAGGAAGTAAAACTTTACGAAACGGATTTCTGCTTGCTAAAGCTACTGAATTTTGTGATTGGTTTACCAACATGGTATAATAATAATATGATGTAACACAGTGATAATTAAGAACGCTTCGTTTAAGAAAGCGTATTACTGACTACCCCCAAAAAGTTACTTTATTGAATTGGTGCTTAAATTTATTTTATTTACCGTATATCGTATAATATAAATATTTACAAATAGGTACATGATTAAATACTGAAGGCTTTCAAACAAATTCATGTCTAAATCTACTCCCACTTTTGAATTTGTAGGTAATATGTATACGCTACCTCATGCCATCTAGATTTGAGATAAAACAGAAATAGAGGGATGAATGACCTATTTGTAGTCTAAAAGTCTGAATGCTTCCATTCGTCCGTCTAAAATAGTTCCACGTTTATGTGGGTATTGCAATGTATAAAGATTTTTAGGTTATGTCTATTTTAGCTGACATAGACAAGATTGACTTGTTTCTGAATTTAAACTTTGAACTAACGGCTCCATCTACACCTACAAGTCAATATTTTTTGTAAAACAACCTACTAAAATTGTTTATTTAACGTCTAAGCAAGCTTTGTAGATAAATAGTAACCCTACAGTCATCATCATCAGCCTGTCTCTCCACTGCTGGATATAATCTCCCAAGGCCCCCCATATTCATCATCCCGCCTCGACCAGCGACTTTATCCAGGTTATCCCTGCGACTGGCAGGCGTACCTCCCACTCTGCGTTCACCCGTACGAGGTCCCCCCTCCAGTACATATTTTAATTTTACTTTGACGTGTGGTACCAATCCGTAAGGTACCATTGATTAGTTCGCGACAACAGTAATCATAAATCTATGGTGCATTGGCATAAATAGGCTCTATAAATTACCATAATGTTGTCCACAGTCGCTAATTGCCCGCGTGCAGAAGGAGCGTGACGCAGCTTTAGCTGAAGCTGCGAGCTGCCGAGAACGGGCCGAGGCTGCCTTAGCCGGTGCAGCTCGCGCAGCCCGTGAAAGAGATTCTGCCGCCACCGAGCTGGATGTACTGCGAGAGAGATGGGAGAAGGCGCATCAACAGCATCAAAAACTTACGGTAAATCTACTTTTTGAATTGGTCGTCTTACTACTCTAACAGTTATAAGTTTATACCGGTCTCTCCGGTCAATATTTTTTAAACTGAATGACCTTAGTAAGCTTAATAACCATCAGTATGGTTCGTATTAATCGTATCAACCAAAAAATAAAACACGGCTGAGTGCAAATCTCATGAAAGACCAGTCTTCACAGAAAGGTCAGGCTTCCTCCCCGCTGGCCTAGTACGGGTCAGTATCAAGTAATTTTGTTTTACATTACATAGAAAATTGTTTCATTGAGTCCCAATGCAAAGCTTATGATGCGAATGTGTATTTTATTGTATATTTAGCTTAGATATTTAAAAAAGTAGGCAAGACCAGTTGTGTTATCCACAAACTCAGCATCGTAGATTAGGATGACACAATAATTAGAATCATTGTAGATATTAAATTAATATAAGATAACCTACATTATTTAAAAAACTCTATCCAAGGATTTTACGAGTATAGTAGTAATTGATATTCTATTATTATCATTTCAGATGGAGCGTGATGATGCATGTACAGAGCTTGAAATAATGAAAGAGAAACTTGACAAAGCTCTGTACTCCACTCAGAAGACCATAGAAGAAAAGGAAACCGCTCATAAGGAATACGAGAAAATGCTAGAGAAGTATGATAGGTACTACTATTTCTATGTCGTCTTGTGCTGGTGAAAATGTCGTGTCAGTGTTTAAGACACGTAAACTCACAGATATATACTATTTTTACTTTCATTTCAGAGCCCAAAACGAAATCTACCGCCTCCAAAACAAAGTGGAAATTCTCGAAGCCGACAAAGACCGTCTCGATTTAGAACTAGAGAAAAACGTACACGTATCGACAAAGTCAAGGGAAGATCAAAGAAAATTACAAGATGAACTATCTAGATTGCAGGAAATGTATGACCGAGCATCGTTACAACTCGGACGGGTCAAAGAACAGGAAGAAAAGGCAAAGGAAGATATGGATAGGATGAATGTCGACATCGAGATGGTTCGAGAACGTTACGAAAAAAGTCAAATAGAACTTCGACGTTTGCAAGCCGAGAAGGAAAAACTCGTTACAGATAACGAACGCTTACAATTCGAATACGATAGAGCTATGACTCAGTGTGGCAAAGCACAAGCATCCAATGAAAAGACTCAAGAAGAAATGGCACGCGTACAAGTTGAACTTGAAAAGATGTACGATAAACATGATAAAGTATCATCAGAGCTTAGACGCGTGCAAGCTGAGCTTGATAAAGTTAAGCAAGATGCTAGTGGTGCCAGAGAAGAAGCTGAAAGATATGCAGCGCGTTACGGGAAATATCATGACACGAAGGAAGAACACGAGAGGACTAAACTCGAAGTCGACCGACTCAGAGCCCGGCTGGAGAAGACCACGCTGGACCTGGAACGCGCGCGCAAGGCGGAGGAAGAAGTGGTGCGACTGCGATCCGAACTCGAGAGAGTTGAAAGCGTCCGAGGTAAATTCCAATTCGAACAGGACAAATGGAGTACGGAACTTACGCGATTGCAAACCGATATTGAAAAATATCGCGAACGGTACGAGGCTGCGCAAAACGATATGCAGAAAATGCAAGCGGAGAAGGAACAAGCCGAAACCAAATTCCACGAGCTTAACATTCAGCTTGAGTTATCAAAGGGTGAGGTGACAAAACTGACGACTGTTCTTGAAAAACAACGAACAGAATTAGAACGTGCTCATATTGAATGCGAGAAATTCCGAGATCGTTGTGAAAAGCTCAAATTACGATCCGATCAACTGGACAAAGATAATGAACGGCTTAAAGGAGAGTTGCAGCAGATCGAGCGGATGAAATTACAGGCTGTCGCCGGAGATAAGGCCAGAACTGAAGACCGTCTGGAGATAGAACGATTAAGAGAGAAATTAGAGAAAGCAATACAAGCAAGGGACTCTACAGAAATGGAAGCTGGTAGATTGGCTAAAGAATTAGAAAAGTCACAGATCCACTTGTCCAAATATCAAGAGACGAATGAAGCTACACGTATGGAGTATGATAGAATGACAAATGAATTGGGACGAATGCATGAGAGACTCGAGCGTACAATTTTGGAAATGCGTCAAATTGAGCAGGAAAGAGATGCTTTAAGGGTCGAGATCCAGAATACAAGACGAAATGTAGAACAGCAACAGAGAACATTGGATCACAGAACACAGGAGACCCTCGTCAAATTGCAACAAGAACTTGCACAATCTGTTAGAGATCGAGAGAAGATGGCGTCGATATTAGAACAGAGAGACAAGCAAGCTGACGCCATTGAAAAGCAAATTGTGAAATTAGAAGCAGATACCAAACAACTTACAATAGAACGAGATCAACTTGTTGCTCAATTAGAAAAGTCTCAGGATATGCTCGTCAATTTCCAGAGAGAGTTGAACTCTTCTGAAGCCGAGCTGCAAAAGCAGCGCGAAGAGGTGCGCCGACTGAAAGAGGAGCAGAAAAAGATGGCTCAAGATTCGGAACGCGGAATTAAATCCGTTCTGGAAAATCGTAATCTAGAGATTTCTAAACTCCAACAGCAAGTATCCGCGTTGACTAAAGAGCGAGACTTTACCAAGCAACGCGCAGAAAAAGCTGAGAAAAAAGCGCAAGAGGTAGGAGAAGTTGATAAGTGGAGAGCAGCTGTTGAAGCTGAAAAGGGTAGAGCAATTGCAGCGGAGAAAGCACTTTCGGAGTGTCAACAGCGTTTGCAGTCGATTGAGAAGCAGTTCCAACAAGCTCAGCAGCAGATGAACGCTCGCGGGCCGGCAGACGCTCGGTTGGAGGCGGCACGAGGCGAGGCGCGCGCGATGTCGGTGGAGCGCGAGCGGTGCCAGGCGCAGCTCGAGATGCTGGTGCAGGAGCTGGAGAAGAGCCAGGTCAGTTGGAGGATCGCCCGGCGACCGGCGGCTAGCAGTGGTTAAATAGAGATTAATAAAAAACCTAAATGTGTTTCCAAAACTATATGGAATGTTGTTTCCTTGGGTATAGTAATTTATGTTTCATTTAAACATTCTAGATTCAGCAATTAAAACAATTTACATTTATATGAAATGCACTAAAAGAGCTATACGGATATCAGAACAACAAACAACTTTGCATTTTGAATTCTTTTAATTTATTTTCTAGGTATTACATTACATTCTGTAAAGTTATATGAAACATAATTAAGATATACAAGTAAATAAATGTCTTAAAATAATTTATTCTATGACAAAATCTTCGATTTGACCACCTTCGCGGCTCAGCTGTATTGTCCGCTTTCATCATAGCACCGGTGTCTTCAAGTAGTTTTATTTTTTGTTAATTTCTTTATTCATTATTATAATCATTATCGCCGGTCTGAGAGTGTTTAGTAGCATGCCATCGCACGGCCCGTCTCGCGGGCGACCTCCAACCCTCCTCATGTGATATATTTGTTTAATGTTATTAGTATCATCATCGTGATTTGTGAAACAACTCGTTCAAGTAAATATTTGGTGTTGTGTTTAGTAATTGACTGCATTTACTGTTTACAATCATGCACTTCGTGTATTTATACAGTTAAAGACAATTTTCTATTATTTGTTAGCTTTTTAATTGTGTTTTATTTATATTTCAGCCGCATTCGCTATTGTATTGTATATTGTTGCAGAATTTTCGTCGTTCATCTTCGATTATTTTAAATAAACGTTTTTAATATGTTTCTACTTTTAATTTTATTATATGTTTTACTGCTTTGTAAAGAGCGGCTTTTGTTATTCTGCTTTTATCACAAAATATATTTCAAGTTATCATTTTAATACAGAAAAAATCATTTTATATGTTAAATAATCATGCATGTAATTTTAATTTTAAACGACATTCTCATAATTGAATATAACATAACAGTTCAATTATCCTATATTCCAATAATATTAGCAAATTTCATTAACGTTAAGGTCACATTATCTAGGTTCGCGAATTCCCATGATCTAAAAGTCTAGCTTACTATTGGTTCATGTGGGTTACAACCAAACCAATAAGTGTGTACTTGACCTAATACTGTATTTTAATAAACAGCTCGATCTTCACGAAGCGAACAAGAAACTCCAAGCAGCAGGTACTCAGAACGCGAAAGCTGGCGACGACACAGCCCAAGCGAAGAGACAACTTCAAGAAGAATTTAAGAAACTAGAGGACCACAGAAAGCAATTCGACGAACAAAGAAAAACAATAGAGAATAAGAGGAAAGAAGTGGAAGAGAAGGAGAAAACGCTAGTGGAAATGGATCGACAGTTAAAGAAGAGAAAAGAGCAAATGGACCAAATGGAAGCTTCATTGAGGAAGGTACGAACATTTCAATTTTAACATTCCCTTATTATCCTAAAGATGAAAATGCTGATAAATAAAATATTAGTAAGTCTATTATTCTTAGCCTGGCGACATAATATTATTTATGTTTAATCGATAATTCATGTTTATGTATAATTAGTAAAAGTTTAGAGGTTCAAGGTAAATAAATAAAGATAGGATCGGCTTGGCTAATATTTCTGGGCAAAAAAGTAAATTTGAATTAGACTTAACTTATTCTAAGCTAATCCCAAATGAGCCATATATTTTCGTATTGTTCTTAAAACAATAGTCAGTAGAGCTTCGACCGTGTTAAAATGAGTTTAAAGTCTTAAAAAAAACAATTCCAGGCTGGCGGATCAACAGCAGCTGTATCGGACTTGAACAAGAAGCTGACAGAAGCACAGAAAGAAGTAGAACAAGCAAAGCAGCAGTTGGATCAGACTAAGGAGGAGTCGAAGCGACTAACTGCAGAGACGGAGCGACTGTTGCAACTGGTACAAATGAGTCAGGAAGAACAAAATCAAAAGGAAAAACAGATTATGGAGTTGCAGCAGTAAGTATTAACCTTAATAGACTTCTGACTTAACTTTTTCTATCTATCTTTGGTCTGGACATCAAATTTAGTCATTCGTTTCATACAAGCGTTAAATTTCTATCTCCAGTAAGACAAGCCAGTGAGAGCAATTTCGTATCTCATCGACATATCTTCTCAAAATAACCAGCGGGTCAGTGGATTGCCCTGAACTTTTGTCGAAAATAATTTTTTTTACTCCATCAAGCAGGATAAGGAAACCCCGTTTGCTAAGTGTTCCTTTTTCATCTACTAACTATAGAATTAACTCCTATATCCCTAGAACATGTAGAGGTTTTAATGACTTGTTACAACGTTTGGATGTCGACCTGTTTGAGACATCTCTTTCCACCCTCAGACGTTTATTGACTACAGAGTACTGTGATGAGCATATTGAGTAATGTCCATTAAAATGTTGAAATATTACATTATTATTATTTATTTGATCCTTGTTTTAGTTTATTTTATATATTTTTCTATTACTTATGTTTCATTTATGTTTCTTATAAAAATTTGTAAAGTGTTGTTTGAGTACCTACTTATTGTTACTAATACTTGTTGTTGCACTTAATTAATTTTATTATATTGTATAATTCTTAAGGTGTAAAACGGGATCAGTATACAAATGCAATTGTTATTTCATATCTCATTGTTATTGTACTGATTTTGTTGGTTCTTTTTTTTTATTATTTTTTATTGATTGTTTTGCTTACAATGACTTGCATCAATGCAACGGCATTACAAATGATTCCTCCAGGACCTTGGATCTGGTACTTTCAAATGCTCCTGATGCAATAACTGTTACCAGGTGCATAACAGCGATTTCCGTAGAGGATAAATTTCATCCACCACTGGTGCTTAAAATAGGATTAAGGCCATTAAAAAAGCTTCAACACAAGCCTATAAAGACCTTCAACTTTTATAAAGCAGATTATGATTCCATTAACACTAAATTTATGTCTCTTGACTGGAATGAAACCCTCGAAGTAAAAAAAAATAACCAGGATATTAATGCTACAGTTGGGAAGTTTTATTCAACTCTGGAATCCGTTATCGCTGATCACACTCCATATAGAACTCGCAAACCTTCGCATTTCCCAATTTGGTTTAGCAAATCAGTTATCAAGTCGTTAAAGGAAAAGGACAAATATCACAAAAAGTTTAAAATGTATAATAATCCCAGGGATAAAATCACATTTGCTTTACTACGTAAGAGGTGCAATAAGATGATTAAACAATGTTATGCACAATATAAAAGGGACGTGGAACTGAATATAAGAAAGAATCCTAAATGCTTCTGGAATTTTGTTAAAAATACAAAAAAAAACAGCCTAGACATCCCTCAACAAATGACATACGGATCTCAAACCGCAGCCGACGGTCAGGCAATATGTAGCCTCTTTGCACATTATTTTAATTCTGTATATAAACCTAGTCTCCAACATACTAACTATACACAGAATACCGAAGCATTGCATCAATTTTCACTTAGTTCACTTCAAGTAACTCAATCTGACATTGAGACTGCGTTGGCTAAAACCAGTCCATACAAAGGGGCTGGACCCGACTTCATACCACCCTATTTCCTAAAGAAATGTGCTCACAGCCTCTCTAAACCTCTGCACATTATATATAATCTCTCACTACAACTCGGTCATTTTCCAGATAAGTGGAAGGTCGCACATGTTATTCCAATTCCTAAGTCCGGAGATATGTCTAATGTGAATAATTACCGTCCTATATCAATTCTGTGTACGTTGGCGAAGATCTTGGAATGTATTTTGGTGAAGAAGTTATATTGGTATATCAAACCCCACATTATTCAGGAACAGCACGGTTTCTTGCCAAAAAGGTCAACCTCAACGAATTTGACCTTGTTTACCAACAAAATAATGAGGAGTTTGGATAAGGGATACGAGGTTCACGCTGTCTACACTGATTTCAGTAAGGCGTTTGATGTTGTAGACCATGACATTTTGTTGAGAAAACTGTCGCTGCTTGGAATTCATGGGTCACTTCTTCGTTGGTTTGAGAGTTACCTTAAAAACAGATCACAGCTTGTGGTATCCTGCGGCTATCGCTCGGGGGCATTCCCGATATCTTCAGGCGTGGCACAGGGATCGCATCTTGGGCCTCTTCTTTTCGTTGTATTTATCAATGACGCTCTAAGGAATGTTCAATTCTCTGACGCGCTTTTTTATGCTGACGATTTAAAAAATTTCAGGGAGATTAAAAACTCTGAAGATTGCGCTTTGTTACAAAAAGATGTTGAAGAGATTGCAAAGTGGTGCGATTCCAATCGCATGACACTCAACACCACAAAATGTTATCATTTGAAATTTTCTCGTAAGCGCTCTCCTACGTCATTTGATTACACTATTGGCAGCTCGCATCTCAAAGAGGTACCATCGATCCGCGATCTCGGTGTGGAGATGGACCAGTCAATGAAATTTAATAAGCACATTGATGAGACCATCAAAAAGGCGAACAGGGCTCTTGGCTTTGTTATACGCAATACTAAAGTGTTTAGGAATTGTCAAACACTGAAGATTTTATACAACGCTTATGTTAGGAGCACACTGGAGTACTGCAGCACGGCCTGGAATCCCGTATATAAGGTGCACAGTGACAGAATGGAACGGGTGCAGAAACGTTTTCTCTATCATCTATCTTACGCGAACGGTCTATGCCGAACTCTGGGATCGTACTCTGAAAGACTGGATTATTACCATTTTAGGTCATTAAGCGATAGGCGCGCATGTAATGATTTACTGTTTTTGTATAAGCTTCTTAACGGGTTAATTGAATGTCCTGATCTTCTTTCCGAAACTAAGTTTAAGGTCCCTGGTACTAGGTTAAGGAGCATCGTAAAGAAGTTCTTGTTTGCAATGCCACGTTGCCGCACTAACTTGGGAACTCATGCTCCTCTTGTGCGAATGATGTCTTTGTCTGACGGTATGGATGGTTTCGACGTATTTTGTTCGTCTATTAGATCGATTAAATCTTTAAATGTTGGATGGATTTGATTTGATTGAATTGATTTGATTTGATTTAATTTGATTTAGTTTGATTTGATCTGATATAATTTGATTTGATTTAATTTGGTTTATATAAATTTAATTAATTTAACAATTTAATGAAGTAATATACAGACAGTATGGAGTGATTACAATATAAATTAAAACTACTTAAAAGTAAAAATTTAAATTTGGTTTATATTGATTTTGATATAAAAAAAAAAAAAAACAGGGAGATTAAAAACTGAGGATTGCGCTTTGTTACAAAAAGATGTAGAAGAGACTGCAGAGTTATTTTATTTTATTTTATTTTACTTTATTTTATTTTATTTCATTTTATTTTATTTCATTTCATTTCATTTCATTTCATTTCATTTCATTTCATTTCATTTCATTTCATTTCATTTCATTTCATTTCATTTCATTTCATTTCATTTCATTTCATTTCATTTCATTTCATTTCATTTCATTTCATTTCATTTCATTTCATTTCATTTCATTTCATTTCATTTCATTTCATTTCATTTCATTTCATTTCATTTCATTTCATTTCATTTCATTTCATTTCATTTCATTTCATTTCATTTCATTTGATTTGATTTGATTTGATTTGATTTGATTTGATTTGATTTGATTTGATTTGATTTGATTTGATTTGATTTGATTTGATTTGATTTGATTTTATTTGATTTGATTTTATTTGATTTGATTTGATTTGATTTGATTTGATTTGATTTGATTTGATTTGATTTTATTTTATTTTATTTTATTTTATTTTATTTTATTTTATTTTATTTTATTTTATTTTATTTTATTTTATTTTATTTTATTTTATTTTATTTTATTTTATTTTATTTTATTTTATTTTATTTTATTTTATTTTATTTTATTTTATTTTATTTTATTTTATTTTATTTTATTTTATTTTATTTTATTTTATTTTATTTTATTTTATTTTATTTTATTTTATTTTATTTTATTTTATTTTATTTTATTTTATTTTATTTTATTTTATTTTATTTTATTCAATTAGAATTTTAAGATTTAGTTAAGAGTTTTATAGATTTAGGTTTTAGATTTTTTTTTAGACATTTTAGACATTTTATTGTTTTATAGATTTACGTAAATTTAGATTTTAAGTAATTTTAGTTCTTAGATTATGTTATGTTTAGTTCATGGCTGACTTGATTATTGTTTAACTGTTGTGTTATAGCATGTGGTGGTCGCCTATAATAGGTGCAACATCAGACTTTTGATTTAGCCTTAGATACAAATGCATGGGAGTTGTTGGCACTGTTGGCGACCCTATTATTAATAAATAAAAATAAATAAATAAATTATAGCTAACAGTGAAAATTTGTAAGGCTTTGAGATTAGATATTTTTTGTATACATAATATTGCAAAGGCTGTAAATTTTCCCACGAATAAATAAATAAATAAATAGACATTCGGACGACTCTATTTTGATCGATTCGTTGCGTAGTCAAGCATTCTCAGAATCGATTTGTAGACGGAAGATTTTGGAGCTGTCAAAAAATTTCGATCTTGATATAAGATACGAAACAGTAGTCTAGCAAATTATACTCGTAATTCTACTGGTTAACTTAGTTCCGTTTTTTTTCCTTCTTACCTAATGTTAAATAAGTCAAGAAAATTTTATAAATATTTTACATATTACCTATT
Source organism: Tinea semifulvella (assembly GCA_910589645.1). Taxonomy (NCBI): domain Eukaryota; kingdom Metazoa; phylum Arthropoda; class Insecta; order Lepidoptera; family Tineidae; genus Tinea; species Tinea semifulvella. The sequence goes on from OU342604.1 coordinate 9,000,899, forward strand.
TAAACTTTCAGGTCGCTGAGAAATGTTCAAGCGAAAATGAAAAGTCAGCAGCAAGCACAAGCACAAAAGGAAGAGGTATACATTCACTACTATTATTTACTAAATTAATTATTTATCCATACTAAAATAATACATGATAGCTTGTATAGTAGCTTGTTTGATGATTGAAATATCATAATTATGGTAATTTAACTGAATATTGAAGTATTATTTTATTGTATTATTATTAACCTTATTAACAAAACTAATCTTCTTTCTTTCATGCTGCCCTGGTACTTCAGGCCGGACCCGCTGGTTTCCTCAAAAGCTTTTTCTAAGTTATTTCGCACCAAGACTGTCATTTATTTGCTCTTATTTTACTTTAACTATCATCTTTACCATTAGCGACTTCTCCGTCTTTCTCAAAAGTTCTTCGAAGAACCCAGACACTATTTTTAATGGAACAATCGTAAGATTTATTGCTATATCGTGTTAAGTAATGTTATCGTATTTGTATCGGATATATATACATATATACTTACATATATTAATAATGGTGTTCAGATAATAATGCAATCTTTATGACTAAACAGAACTTTGTGTTCTGCAAGTCGATGTCATAAAGTATTATCCAGGTTTTATAAAATATTTTAACAGCACACAATATTACGATTAGTTTAGTAGCTTAAGACATGTTTAAAGATCAATATATTGTCGTGTTTAGCGGAAATTATTTTTTAAGTAATTTTAAAAACTGTTAAGTAATCATGTATTTTATGCGTAGTTGAATTAAGTTTTTGGTGTATAGTTGGTGTTCCCGGCTTGCACTTATCATGATGCAATAACACATACTAACACGTTCTTGGGTGACGATAACATATATATATTCAGCTATTGTTCATTTGTCTTATTATAAGTAAAAATATTTATTTCAACTCATTTTATTTTCTTTACTTCCAACCCTCTTTCAAATCAGGGATCAGAAAATGCAAAACATCTCGAGTTTGAAGCTCTTATGAGAAGCGAAATGTCCAACAAAGAGTTAAAACTCAAATTAGAGGAAAGCAAAATGAAAGTTATAGATTTAGAAATCGAGTTAAACGAATCGTCTTTAATTTTGTCTGAAATACTAAAAATATCAGACAGTAAAGACCTTGGTAATATAAAAAAGAGCAAGAGCTTTTTCGAATTGCAAAAAAGTGGTAAGGTAGCTGATAGACTGGATAGAGGGAAAATTAGCAAAAGTTACAATGACTTGGATAATGTTTGGATGGAAGAGGACGCGAGTTCCGCTTATCCAAACGTACAAAAATTGTCGAGAAAAGTTTCGGATCAGGCGAAAGAAATCGATGTGAAAAACTCCAAAATTATCGAGCAACAAAGATGCATATCAATTTTGGAAGATGCTTTAAGAGAGAATAATAACATAGCTGAATTTGAGCAGCTCCTTGCTGTAGTCAGAAGTAAAGATGCGAGAATTAATGATTTGGAACAAATTATCAATAAGTCAAGTAGTTCTAACATCGTCGATTTTAAAGAAAATAGAATATTTGAATTGGAAGAAGCTCTGAAGGAATCTTTTCTGATAGCTGCTGAGAGAGAAAAAGTCTTCTATGGAGAAGAACAAAGGAGGATCGAAGCTTTGCAAAAGGTAAATATAGGTTATATTATATAATTTATTTGTATAATCCTAATTTCTTTAGACTCCAATTATTATGTTAAAAGATAGATACATTCACATGTGTTGCTCAGTCATGATAATATAGCAATATTACAAATGTAATTAATTGATAACAACATTGAAACATAAAATTTTTTTTAATCAAGTCTTATAACAAAAAAAATATGTTTTGATGAGTAAAATATAACATAATAACATTAAACTGTCTTTACTTACACGTTATTAGGTCCCATCATATCACCTGGTGTTTTCTAGACAGACGTTTAGGTCATTGATGATGATAGATTGATAATAAATGTACTTTCAGATGAAAAAAATGGAGCAAAGAATCAGATCGTTGCAGAATGCATCCGTGATGAACTGTGGAACATGCAGCCCCTTGTTAAGAAAGGTTAAATCCGTAGAAGACAAGTTAAAATCATGTCAAGATAAACAGGAATCTCAGCTCAAAGAACTTAGCCATACTATGTAAGTAGTTTTAATGGGGTGTATCAGGCAAAGCTTTTTGTAGATGTCGCTAGCGGCACTGGTACCTTGTTTTACACCTATATCGCATCATTTTAAAATGTTTTTGTAATTTATTATTATTATAACAGAAAAAATAATTTTAACTTAATGTTACCTACTTTAAAAGACTAATTAGGAAAGCAAAAACCGTATTTAAAAACAAAAAAAGGTTTTTGAGATCACCATATCTTTGATTTCGCTTGGAAAACTCGATTTGTACACTTAAAAGCTGCTCACTTCCGCAATATATCCAGAAAATAATAAATTTCGTAATAAAAATACAAGTTTTCTATGCAACTGACAGTTCTATTAGGTACCATCTATCATGCGCCATCTACCGTGATAAAAAGTTAGTGATACACCCCATTGATTTAAGGCCAGAGACTAGCAACTCTATGCCAGATGTTAAACCATCAGACATGTACAAAAATGGTAGCAAATTACTGCATTCGCATACATCGCTTAAAAGAGTTCAGCAGCCATATTCTCTTACTTAAGCGCAAACGTTAATATAATGGAATCCGTTAACTATATATATATATATATCAATATATAGTTAACGCCCCTTGTAAATAGTGCAATAAAGTTTTAAATAAATATCACGCTATTAAAGTTGATATTTGCACGGCCGCTTTGAGTTGAGAATTGAATAATATTTTGTTATTATACGCAACATCTGACATAAATAACGTAATACACTAATAACGTTTGCGACTAAGTTACAGAATAGGGCTGCAGCAGTCGTATTTCGTTACCTTAAGCGCAAACGTTATTAGTGAATTATTTCGTAAAAATTACAAAATATTACACAATTTTCAACTCTTATACTGCTCACCTTGGCAGTGTTCGCGCAAATATCAAGTCTAATAGCGTTATATTATGTTAACGAATTCCATTATATAAGTTTTGCGCTTAAGTAATCAAATACCACTGCACCACCTTTAGGCTACACGACAAAGGAAACTTTCACACTGGAAAATTAAATACAAAAAAACGATATAAATAATTAAATAAATATTTCCAGACAATTCACACAGCGCCATCTAATTTCCGTGGTAAGCTACGAGGCTTGTGTTACGGAAACTAGATGGTTGATAAACTACATATTATACTTTTTTTTTAAATATATACATATTATACATATAAACACCCAGACCGAGACAAATTATACAATGTACAACTTGCCCCCGGTGGGAATCGAACCCACGACCTCCCGAGTTCACGGCAACGTTTGTTACCACTAGACCACGGAGGCGGTCTATTATCTATATCTTCTGGCAATTCATCTAAAAAAGAGTCCATTGTTTTCGTTTGGATTAATTTGACACCTAAAAGCTGTAACTGAAAGCTATATATCGCTCGCTAACACTTGTTATTTCTTTAAAAAATATTTATTTAAAGCAACACACTATGTAAAACGAAAATACATAAAGTAGTGTTTTTTGAACGTGGATCTCACTACAGGGTACTGTTAGAGACGTTTTTATAATGTCCATAAATTCTATTTTAATTACTCCCAAATATTATTATTTCAGTCAAGACATTCTCGAAGCATCTATCAGCGAAAAAGACTCTCAAATAGCTACTCTAGAGATGCAAGGAGTTCTCGACGAAGGCGACACAAATACAAAAGACACCTTGAAGAAGGAAAGAGATAGATTGCTGAACAGATTAAAGACAGAGGTGAGAATATTTTATTACTTTTCTAATTATTCTAAGAAATTTATGCTAACATCGTTGGTAGTTTCTATAATCGAAACACGGGGTTGAAAAGGGTGTATCAGGCAAAGCTTTTATAGATGTCGCTAGCGGCAATGGTACCTTGTTTTACACCTATATCGCATCATTTTTAAATGTTTTGTAGTTTTTTTTTTTTTTATAACAGAAAATGTATTTTAAATTAACGTTACCTACCTTAAACGACTAATTAAGAAAGCGAACACGTCTTTAAAAAGAAAAAAGGTTTTATTAATAGAACGGCAATTTTGAGATCACCATATCTTTGATTTCGCTTAGAAATCTCGATTTGTACACTTTAGAGTTGCTCACTTCGGCATAATATCCAGAAAATAATAAATTTCGTAATAAAAATACAAGTTTTCTATGCAACTGACAGTTATATTAGGTACCATCTATCATGATAAAAAATTAGTGATACACTCCACTATTGAATTATTAATAAAAACGTTTAGTAAAAACGTGCGACTCTTGAATTTCCTTGATAACTAATGTAATAATAACGAGTCCTCCTCGTCCTCCTTGCATCGTGTTATCTTATTGCTGACGGTTGAGACCTTCCGAAGAAATGGTGTGGGTCTTGATGATAGCACGCCACCCGTTCCTGTCTTCGGCAGCATGCACAGCATTATGGACGCTATTGTTGGTGGTGGAGCGAATTTGGTCAGACCAGCGAACCGGGCTTCGGCCTCTCGGTCTCTTTCTTTCCACCTTGCCAGTAACAAAACGTTTTTCCATGTTATCTCCTTCTTTTCTGGCAATGTTCTCAAGTACTGGAGTATCCGACGAAGACATATAGATACGATTGAGCGCCACTTGTCACGATCACGACATATCTCTTTCGCTTCTTCGACATTCATCAACCTTTCATACATGCCCGTTTGTTTTAATGGCTTTTTAATGCACCTTCAGCTATTGTTTTATTTATTTGAGCGTGATAGGTAGGTGGTCTGCCTTATACTCACGACTTTCGCTTTATATATATCTGGTTCGTCAATCTCTCTTCACTCATCCTTTCAACATGTCCGAACCATCGAAGCATGCCTTTCCTTATTTTTGTTATTATGCTGTCTTTACTTACCCTTTTCCGTATTTCGTCATTACGTATGCGTTCCGTGAAAGTGACGCGGCATATCCGACGCAACGACCTCATTAACTCTACTGCATTAACTCTACTCTCATGCGTATTCTGACATATCGACGTTTCGCTTCCATACATAGGTAAGTGTTGGTACTAGCATTGCATCGTGTATGGCGATTCGAGCGAGATTTTTTTTTACCTGATTAAAAATTATAACTACGACTATATATTACGACTACGACATTACACGCCATGTGATAATCCCACGGCCATTCTTTTTACAGAATGAAAGAATACTGAACATGCAGAAGTACCAGGAGGTCATAATACCGGAGGAGGTGTGTGGAAGCGCTCTGGCAGTCGACCTGACGCTCGCCGACGATCTGATTGACGTGGACTGTGAAAATAATGTAATTGTTTGGGTAATTCTTCGTAAAGGTATAGAGAATGGTGTTAAGTGTGAGAATTTAAAAGTTTAAGAATCGATATACGATTAGCGTTCGTAGTTTTGCTTTATGATTTATTATATTCGCAATATTGACATGAAATTTTATATATTAATTAATTTATTAATTAAACAGCAATGATGTCGAAAAAGTCAGTACAATAAAGTTGTAATAATTTAATGATTTTTTGTTTTTAAATGGTTTAATCGCATGATCTTTTGTTTGACCTAGTATGACAACTTTCACAGCTTAATTATCCTAAAAAATAAGTAGGTAATAATTTAAAAAAAAAAACTGTTTTGGCTCGTTTGTATTTGTTGTCATAAATTTACAACATAACGCTTTCTTTCAAATCCTACAAAGGTCGGTTCAAATCCTCCCGGCATGTACGAGTACCAATGACAAATACACTTTTCTTGTGTACATTTGTCATAAATTTAGAACACCACCGTTCCCGTGCCTGCACTAATACAAACTTGTGGAAACGTTAATAAATTGTCATTAGAAGTTGACAGCAGATCCTCGCCAACCCGTCTGGCCAGCGTGGCGAGTGTAGGCCAAATTCTCCAGATATATGTTCTGGAAGGTCCATCTCCAACAGTGAAGGTCTAAGAAATTTCGGTTGCCTATTGAGGCATGACCATGGGGTCTGCGGAGGTATGAGTATCGATTCCTGGTCAGGAAACAATAATTAATTTATTTTCTGATATTTCTCGGAGACATCGACGAGCTTGCCACTTGTCATGATGAGCATATCATAAAGATGGAATAATAGATGTTAAGTTAAGGTTAGAGGGCCTAAAAAAATTATTTGCTAATTTGACAATTACATGACTGATCTATGGAAGCGAGACGTGGATATGTCAGAATACGCATGAAAGTAGGGTTAATGCAGTAGAAATGAGGTCGTTGCGACGGATATGCGGCGTCACTTTGGCGGACCGCATACGTAACGTCGAAATACGAAAAATGGTAGGCATAAAAGAAAGCATAGGGACAAAAATAAGGAAAGGCATGCTACGATGGTTCGGGCATGTTGAAGAAAGATTGACAAACCACGTATATAATGCGAAAGTTGTGGGTAAAAGAGGCCCTGGCAGACCGAGACTCACATATCACGATCAAATAAATAAAACACTAGCTGAAGGAGAATTAAAAAGCCTTCGTAACAAAAGGGCATGTATGAAGAGGTTGATGAATGTCGATGAAGCGACATACCTCTTTCGTGATCGTGTCAAATGGCGCTCGATTGTCTCTGCCTACCCCGCAAAGGATTTGGCGTGAATATATGTGTGTGTGACAATTACATGCAGTATAGTCCATGTTACGATTATATCTTAATTTAGGTTATTTTAGAAGGTATATATATACATATATATTGTATTCGACATTTTATTTTTATTATTATTATTTATGTTTGTTTTAGTATATAGTATGACAACGCCAATTTACAGCTGCAATATTATATTAATAAATAAAATTCTTTGACATTGTTATTATTATTATTTTAATAAATTTTATTTTGTTTTAAATATTATTATAACTATGCCATTAGAGTTTAGACAGTAGCGTTTTGATTTATATGTATTTTGTAAATACATTAGTATTGAGTTGTTCAGTTTATATCATGTTTAATTTTTATATAGCTTCATATAATTGTATAAACTTTTAAATGTATCTGACGTGTAAAAGTGCTTGAAATATTGCCAATTTACTGAATAAATGAATTTGAATTTAATTTTTAATTTGTTATTTTTACAGGAAGAAGATATGCCCGGGACAGTACTCTAGGCCTTCCGAAAGCTAAGTCTATGTGCATATGAAGTCATTTCACATCATCCATACATTCACGCTACCTTACCACTTTCTCGTACCACCATCGCTTAGCATCACCATATCAAAACCAAACCAAAACTCCATTATACGCGTTTATACCAAAGTTTTGCCAAGCTATTCAGACTGAAATCTATGATGCGTTCTTAGACCTGCAGACGACGTACTTTTTATGGACCATAATTACTTTTTTTTTCTTTTTTATATCTTTATCATTCTCTTTAGGGCCTTTTGCCAAACCTTCTATACATGCAGCCTGTGGGTCAATTGTACGCAAAAGGCATACAGCGCCCTTCGTGTCCAGTACAATAACGCGTTCAGGGTGCTGATGGGGCTGCCCCGACGTTGCAGTGCCTCTGGGATGCTAGCAGAGGCGCGGGTGGATGGTTTCCACGCTATTATGAGGAAGCGCTGTGCCTCAATTCTCACCCGCGTGAGGGGCAGTCCCAGCAGCATCCTGGCCGTGTGGGCTGATAGGTGGGACTCTCCGTTCTTGGGGCACTGGATACGCCTGCATGTCAGCAGGTGACCTGGGCTCCAGAAAAGGAAAAAAAATAAAAAATTGTATTATAATTTTGTATTTATACTAATACTAAATATTATAAGATTTCTTTAAAAATTGTTACTAACACATATGGAATTTATTCTGAAATAAAGTTTTATTATGATTATTATTATTTATTTGTATTGCAATCTGTCTAGTCAAGACATTCGGCTTAGATGTTAGAAAATGCCTTGTAGGCATTAATCTTCGCCTTTGTACACTTATTTTATGCAATAAAGAATTTAATAATAATAATAATGACAATATTCGACTCTACGGGGACAAAGCAATTATAACTGACCAAACAGTACACTGTTGACGACTGGCTGGTGTTCACGTATTTTTATATTTACAATTTGATAGCTTTGAACGAATGTTGTTTGAGTTGTCACGGAGAGTAGTATGTGTTACATAATAATATATATAATTAATATTTTCTGGAATTATAAAAAAAACTGCCTCCGTTACGTCCGTGGAATTAGATTCGGAGGTACCGGGTTCGATTCCTGGTCGGGACACAAAAAATATTGATGTAAATAAATACATTTAATTTATTTGTGATATTTCTCGAGTTTGGTACGCTGGAGACATCGACGAGCTTGCCACTTGTCATGATTGGCCTATAGTAAAGTTGGCTAAATGTGAATCCGCTTATTTATAAGTGTGGTTTCTGACCACCCCGAAAGGGAAACGGTCGTGATGATACTTTACTTTTATTCGAAGTAATATACAAACAATATAAAAGAATTACAATATTAAATAAACTTATATTACAACAAAATCTAACCTAAAAAAATTGGGGTGTATCACTAACTTTTTATCACGATAAATGGCGCATGATAGATGGTACCTAATATAACTGTCAGTTCCATAGAAAACTTGTATTTTTCTTACGAAATTTATTATTTTCTGGATATTATGCCGAAGTGAGCAGCTTTTAAGTGTGCAATTCGAGATTTCTAAGCGAAATCAAAGATATGGTGATCTCAAAATTGCCGTTCTATTAATAAAACCTTTTTTCTTTTTAAAGACGGTGTTCGCTTGTTTAATAGGTCGTTTAAGGTAGGTAACGTTAATTTAAAATTCTTTTTATTATAAAAATTAAAAAACTACAAAAACATTTTAAAAATTATGCGTTATAGGTGTAAAACAAGGTACCATTGCCGCTAGCGACATCTACAAAAAGCTTTGCCTGATACACCCCATTTGTGCGTGCATTATTTTAACGTAAACATATGCTAGGAAAAGTCTATAAGCATGCTTCATAGATCTCAGTTTTGGAGAGATGCCCTTAGTAACGTAACTAAATAGCTATTAGGTTTTATATTAAGTTTGTTGTTTTTATTATTAAATATGTTTTATTTATTATTTTCCGTGTTTCTATTTAATTTCACATTACCCTTAAGAGGGTTGTTACGCTTCTCAACCCCTTTCGCTTGCACATTTCAACATTCTCAAAAAAAAAGTCGTTTTGAAATGTAATCATATTGAATCGTTTTGAAATGTAATGTAATATAATTCGTTTAGTTTAATAGAGGAAATATTATATAAATGTTTTTGCTATTTTCTTCTGTAAAAAAAGGTATATGAAAGTCGAACTTACTTACATACTTTTAAGTAAAGTGCAATAAAGTATTTAATAAATATAAATAAAATGTGCCTAAAATGTCCGTGAGTGATTACATTTCTAAAAACTACACTAAAACCTGAAAAATATTTAAAATTATTGGAGGTGCGAGCAAAAGGGCATAACAACCCTTTTAATTTGAATATCTTTATGTTGTTTTTAGAAGTTGTAAATTTTATATTCGTAATTTCCCACAATCATTTGCCAAGTCTGATCATTTTGAATGTACTCCTATAATTTGGGTCGAAATCATTTACAAGGTTTTTCTTCATCCGAATCCGTGATACGTGTATTTTAATAAAATCTTTAGTTAATTATATTTACGAAACGGAACCAAAAATTAATTAAATATTTTTATCTAAACTTACTTAAATCTTACCAATGCACTTGTTAACAAATATATATAATTAGAGCAATAATTTTCATCTCGTATATCCAATATTTCTTACTCTTTCTAGTTGAGATGGTTTAACGCGTTTGCATCCCTTTCGCACAATCCTATATTTTCAAATCAACTTGCTAGAGAATAAAATTACGGTCATTTTAGAGGTATATTAATCATATATTGTTTTAGTAAAATCGTAAAAAATTTAGGTAAAACTAGGTAAATGAAAGTATGTCCAAAAAAGTCGGTTATTTTATTTCCTAGTTAAGTTAATTAATAGACAACATTACTCAAAATCTGTTTCTCGAACGTTTTTTTGGTACTTAATTATTACTTAAGTAAAAGTTAACAGGATTTGCAAGAAATGCGTCTCACAAACATAAGAATTCACAATAAACATGTGTAGTTTTTACTAAATATAAATATTACCAAAAACGGAACGTCATAAATCTTAAGTAAAATATTAACTAAGAAGAACTTAAGTTTTTTGAAATTTTAACTTAAGAAAAACTTAAGCGTAATAATGATTCCTTAGCTAAGGAAATAATTAAGTAGAACTTCGAGAAACCGGCTGTAAGACTTGTAAAATCTTTTAAAACATGGAATTGTGCGAGCGAGATGGATGCAAATGCGTTAAAACTTCCCAATCCTATCTTGGTGTCTATTTTACTTAATCCTATAATCCTAGACATTTTTTTTACAAGAAAATAGCTACATTACGCTCTGATAATTATTAACATTTATAATTTTAAATAATTGTATGCATTGCTGACATAATATATTAAAATGCTATTAGGATGGCGATGTAGCGACTTCCTTCATACAAAATCTCGTGAGTGATGGTTAAATAAAAATTAAATACAGCGTGATTCTTACTCTCGTATGGTCTTACTCCAGAGTAATATGGTATTCTATTGACAGAAACAAACACTTTGTATGGAGAAGCCAAACATATGGTTCCTTAGGAAAAGTTGTTCGTTTCTATCAATAGAATAACATATTAGTCTAGACTAAGATCATACAATATCACCCCGTACAGACTAAACGAAGAAGCGTTGGTGGCTCGGTTACCTTAAAATCCTACAAAGGCCGGTTTAAATCCCCCCCCCCCCCGGCATGTACCAATGAGGAATCAAATTTTCTTACGTACATTTGTCATCGATTTACAACACCACCGTTCCCGTGCCTCGGAGAGCACGTTAAACCGGGGTTCCACTAATACCAACTTAACCTCCAACAGTGGGAGGTCTAGGACGCTCTGGTCTAGGGGCTGTTATGAAAAATAAATAGACTAAACCTAATAAAAACAAAACTATAAATATAAAATGTCCTCTAGATGCGACCCTTCAGGGATAGTCCCGAGAAAAACATTTCCCCTCTGTATAGTTAGGCTAATAGGCTAGTTAGGCAGAAATAATTGCCAGCTTTCCTGTCTCTAGACCTTTCCGTTAGCCGTTCGGATAACTCCTTGGCCAGACGCTTAGCTGAGACTTCCATATGCCAATCGTCTCGACCCCAAACGACGCAAATTTGTAACCTGTACCTTTATATAATAAAAAAAAAAACAATTATACCAGAGTGGACATAGCATAGAAATATGAATCGCAAAATGACAGACCTAATAGCATTTTAATTGGATTTATACTATGGATTTAGTTGTACGAGTATAGTAATTTATATACACATAAATTAACTAAATGTATAGCTAACTTATTACTATGTCAGTGAAATATAAAAATTAAATGTCAGGTGTCTGGTTAGGTATGTTAGGTAACGGTTTTGCATCCCTCTCGTTCGCACAATGTCTGTATTTTATTTTCTAGAAAGTGGTAGGACAACTTTTCTCAAAAGTTGAAAAATCTTTGAAAATGTTGGATTGTGCGAGCGAGAGGAGTGGCAAAGCATTAAACCATCTTAATTGAGTTTTATTGTGTTGTGCGTCCAAAGTTATTTCCTATTAAGTTACCTAATAAAATATAACATATCATGCACAAATTACAATGCTGTTTTTCGTCATATCATTACATGAATGTTAATATCATTGAACTAAAGTTAGCCTGAAATGTGAGGTAGGTATGCGACTAATTATATGTTTGTGAAATATATCGCTTAAACAATGTCAATGATAGAAGAGCACTGCCTTTACATCTAAGTATATAATTATCTATAATAATACCTATTTAGTTAAGCGAAATATTTAAGTTTTAAATTATGCTCGCAATAATAAAGATCGAATGACAAATGAACCAATTTCAAAATGGCGGATCCTTCGTTTACGGCTGATTTTACATACTACCCTCGAATAATTAATAATTAATATAAATGCTTTTTATAACACATTTCTACAATATTATGTATTTTGTGATAATACAATAATGTAATTTCAAAACAAAAAATCCAATATATGAAATTATTCTGTATTTTACAAACAGTCCAATTATTATTACTAACATGTTATTATTTTTTCACAATTTAATAATTAAATACAAATGTAGGTAGAACCTAGAACGTTTTAATCGTTTCATAAATTGGATTTTTATAATCGCCTATTAATAAATTAAAGCTTTTACTAGTATAATAATAAGAGTAAAAATTAATGTTGAATATAAAAATGCTGAAAAAAAAACGTAAATCTTATCCTAGCTTTGAATTTAAATCTATTTATCCTATCCTATCCTGTTATAACCTGTGTTGTCTGTTACTATATTGATGTTTATTTAAAAAAAAAAGTTTCCTACTGTAAAAGCTCGAATTAGATACAGTACAAAGACAGTACGCGTACTTCTACTACAAAATGCCAGAGGTTTATTTTGTTTTTTTTTTATTTACTAGCACGACCTGTGGTAAGATGGTAAGTGACGCGCAAGCTCCAAGAATGTTAGCAACTGGAATCATGACTGACATCAGTCTTCAACCCTTTGACAGCAATTCGAACCTGATCCCGAAACGTGTGGATAGACTTTACTGGGCTTATCGGCACGAACGGTGCAGACTAGGCAAATTACCACTATCAGTCCGCAATGATGCTTTTGCATTTGCAATGATGTCAAATGCCAATTTTTACTTTTTAGGAGAACTAATATTGTGAGCTTGCCATGGTAATATTTGAATAAAAATAACACCGCTTGAAACAAGACTTACCTAAAATAAGGTATTGTCCTGATCTGCTTAACATGATCGGTCTTAGGGCACCGGTCCGTAACTTGCGTGCTTCCTACTTGCTGTGTGTACCGTACCTTATGTCACTAGTAAATATAGGCAGAACAGATTATTGCTTAGAGCAGAAACATTGTTCAACTCTCTAGGTCGTGATTTAGATTTTGAAGAACAAAATAGTTTCTAATTTTGTACCAATTAAGAAGGTACGAGTATAATTGTTTTATTGTGTCGCTTGTAATAGATGCACATATATGTGTAACCCTTTACGCTTTTAGTTTATATTTTTTGTTATATGTGGTAACTTGTAACATCGGTAATGTAACTGTGGGAGTAACTGCGTGCTGTCTATCGTTGCTGCATTTTCTAGTGATCAATTTAGCGCGTGTCGTATCTTCTCCTTTTTTTAAAAAACAAAGTGTGACCATCGTTGTAATTTAAACTTTTATTAGTATTTTGTAAATGTTAGCATATACCTCAGGAACACGGTACATCTTAAAATGGTATGTCATTATCGAATACGTACTGCAACCGAATTCGTATTCTAACCAAATAATATAAACTCAGCACGTGTTCGAAGAGGGCAAGTTGGAATTTAGGGAACGAATCAGAAAAGTCTGGAGACAGGAAGGCCGGCAATTATTTCTGCCAACGTATTAGCCTCACTTTAATATAATTTTTAATATTTAAGTAAATTTTGATTTATAATAAAGGCTAATAAACGATTTTATTTATAATGGGAATCAATCTATGTAAATAGGACGATTATAACCAATTCAAATAAAAAATACCAGTTTTTTTTTATTTAAAATTATAATATATACATATTGTCACCATTTTTGCCAGTATTTTATTTAATTATTTATATTTGTTTTATATTATTATAATATTTGAATTATGTTGGACAGTCCAGGACAGGACAGTTGGAGTCTCACTCAAATGACAAGATTAACATTTACCAACTTATTTAGGTAGGTAGGTAAATCTAAACATTTACAAGTAAAACATAGGATTTATCAATCAACGAGCTTTTACAGTAGCAAATAACCTACATAAAAATATTGTACTAGTATTAATTATCGGCTTACTTATATACACCGTCGCTGATGTTGTAGGTTTATGTAATCGTATGGTAGGTCAGATGTATAGATAAGCTGCAATATTGTGTCAACAAAAATAGACAAATCAACTTGGAGTACTAATGCGGGTGTGCTAGGAAGCGCATTTACATAATTGCGAAGACGCCCCAATTGTTATACTAACCTAAGCTAACGTTCCAACTCCAAAATATACCCGAGTCTGGGCGCCATGGTCGGGTATATTTAGTTCTTAGCGCTTCCTTATTACTTACCACTAAATATACATCACGATGATATGGGTTGAGTTATAATTTGTTCGTATAGCGTACCTGAGTTGGGGGTGTGGTTATAATAGGGTATATTTAGCATGCCCTTGTTTTTTAATACTAAATGATAATATGGGTTGAGAATAATTTGTACATGCTGTCATTACTTTTCAACTTCTAAGCATACCTGAGTTGGGGGTGTGGTTAAATTGGGTATATTTAGCATGCCCTTATTACTTACTACTAAATATACATTCAAAACCGTTAAGGATGCCCGCGCCGCAGGGTGTGACCAGGTTTTCCAGAAAATCTTTCCATTCTTAATTGAATTTAGTAATTCTGCATTTAATTGAACCACGTAGGTAAATAAAACGCAAATTCTAAACATTTATTTACAGTGAAGTTTCATTTTTTTAAAACAGACCCTTTTAGAATTATAAAACTACTATTGTCAAAATTTGATATATTATAATAATCTCAATTAGTTTTGACATAATATTGCAGCATAGGGCGACTATAAATGTTTTGTATTGAAATCAAAGTGTGTAGAATCACAATAAATTATTGTATATCTTATTTACTACACATAAGGTCCTTACACGACGCATTATAATATGTTTTATTCGTGATAACAAATTTAATCGTGGCTAATTAATAACATTATTTTATTATAAAATTAACATACTACCTATTACTAAGTAGGTGCTTAAACTAATGAGCGCTTTTAAATGCAAAAGACCCAAACTTCTACATCTTACTTCTGAAAAGGACCTGCTTGATTATTGTTCGTCAACGTCCCTACGAACGTAAGTAAGAGTCCGTACGGCAAAAGTGTGAGTCCGTACGAACGTGAGTGTCCGTATAATCTAAGTGTTAGTCTGTATGGACGTAAGTGAGCGTCCGTACGATCTAAGTGTGAGTCCGAACGAACGTAATGAAAGTACGACCTAAGTGAGAGTCCGAATGAATCTAAGTTTGCCTTCACAGTACTTTTTTACAGTAAAAACTGAGATGCGTGCAAAAGTCACAGGCGGCAATGCAGACTGACGCGCAAGTTGTCATAATATGACAACCAGCACGATCTTGTAACTCACGTGAAAAATTTAGTAGGCGTGCGTCTCAAACTCGCAAACGCATAGACTTATCTTAGATTAATAATAACTATTTTTTAAGTTTATTTGCAATTGATCTCTTGTATTAAAACAAAAGGAGAACATACGAAGACATCACGCGTGGAACTAGCAATCTACGTCTGATGCACTTGCCTCTCCCACTCGCGTTGATTTTTTTTTATCTCATTCGTGTAAGCGTGACTTTGCGTGTTGTCTATTGGTTTAGCATTCTCAAGTGACCAATATAGCGCGTACCGTATGTTCTCCTTTTGTTGTTAATCACAGGTTGAACTTATTCTTTATAAATTGGGCTTCGTATGAACAAATTTATCTCCCGTAAGGACAAATTATGAACTAGGATGTTATGTGTAGTAAATGAAATTAGTTATTGTTACATTATTATGATATTATTAAACAGTTGTTTGTATTGTTTGTCGCATCTTTACCAGAGATGGTAATGATGCGAACTTGAAAATATATAATAATATCTTCATATACGGAACGATACAGAATGTTTTATTTATTCCCTATATCATCACAGCCCCTGGAACACAGGTCCTGGACCTCCACTGTTGAAGATATGCCTGCTTAAGAATTTAGCTTAAAGTCGCGACCTGGCCAGTCGGGTAAGTACTAGATTTGCGGAACCACTTCTGTTTTTGGTAATCAGGAATTTCGATACTTTTTCGTAAAGGAACCGGTATTTTCCGGTTCTTACAGTATTTTCGGTTCTTGGTAGTTGTTGTTATATTTCATATAAAGAACAAGTGTTATGCTTCAAAACGCTAATAAATATTTAAGTAGTTTTCAATTTTAAGTTAAGTTAAGCAACTTTTAAGTATTTCCAAAAAATAACATTTGTATCAAAGACAGTCTCTAGTAATTATAAATCAGTAAAAAATCTATCTATTTTATTGAAAAAATAATTACAGTCATATTTCTTAGATGCAAACATATACATATCAATCGGTACCTTACCTATATTAAAATGATCTTAAACATTTTTCAAACAAAACAATCAAAATTAAACTTTTTCTTTATCTCAAAAACATATATATAAACATAATATCTCCTTTTGAATATTTAAGAAATATAACTTAAAAAAGTAAGACTAAGGGCCGGTAACTAAATCCTTCCTTAGTGGCATTTGGTCACTTAAATACAGAAATTTGTATGGGATCGCGGCCATTTAAGTGAACAAATGTCACTAAGAAAAGATTAAGTTACCGGCCCTAAGTAGTAAGTAGTATGAATCACGTAAACAAAATAAATATCCTGAAAGTTCAATCTATTTTACTAAACTGAGAACCGGGAATTCCCGGTACTTTCGAGATCGGATCTCCCAGTTCTGAACCCTAGTAAGTACCGGGACCGACAAACGGTTTGACGTGCTTTTCAAGGCACGGGAACAGTGGTGTTGTAAATCTATGACAGATGTACGAGTACGTAAGAAAAGTGTTAGTATTTCTCATTGGGTTCGAACCGACCTTTTAAGGATTTGAAGGACCCAGCCTTTCGGCAACTGTGTGTTTCTCAAACCCTTTGATAATAAAGGCGTTGTACAAATAGTACAAAATCCGTACAAGGCGATCTTTACCCATTGATTATCCTTATGAAATATAAAAAAAAAATAGGACGGTGACCCTAATCCAGGGCAGACATCAGTCGATGATTTCGACGACGACGATAACGACGCTGTAATTGGCAAAATAATTTGTTGACTGTTACTTGGAGAGCGGGTCAAGCACTTATGGCCGGTTGCGGAAATGATGATTAAAATAACATATTTAAACAATCCCCCGTTTTGTCCCCATGCCCAACCTACAACCTAGGCCCATTAGCCATCCGGGCCTAGACGACCCCACTGTATCTCTGTCTCCCTTTCCTATTATTTTATACTAACTGACATTAGTCATGTTAGGCCCAGTAAACAGTTTAGGTACTCTTTGGATCACTTTACGGCCTAATCTTCCAATGGGCTGTATCAGGCAAAGCTTTTTGTAGATGTCGCTAGCGGCAATGGTACCTTGTATTACACCTATATCGCATCATTTAAAAAATGTTTTTGTAGGTTTTTTATTCTTATAACAGAAAAATATATTTTAAATTAACGTTACCACTCTCCCCCCGCGCGAACAACCATGGCAGGCCATTTCACGAATTGTTAAGGTCCTGTTAATAATACAGCCCAGGTATTTGACAGTCGGAGTCCACTCGACTGCTGCAGTGGTGGAGGTAGCCAACATCTGGATGTCATCAATGCGGCAGTTTTACCGATATTGATGAACATTTGTCATTTGTCCAACCACGCAGGAAGAAGATCCAGGAGGTCCTGCATTTTGTCACCAGCCTCATATTGGCTTGGAGAAGAGCTAAAGAAGGCACTGTCGTCCGCAAACAGTCCATTTAGTTCGATGCTAATTTTTAAACTACTAGCGTTATCTGTTATCCAGTAGCAGTAACTTGTTTCGGCTACTCACCAATAGATGGCGCTTCAACAATTTAGACAGTAAATGTGTGTTTACATTTCGATACCATCTTTAAAAAATAATTTTAAACAGGTTATTGGATGAATTCCGGACTAGACATATTACACAAGTTACATTATGTTATTATTAATTTTATTTATTTTACTCTAGGAGGTATAACGACAACTGCCAAAACATTTTTTTACGTAAATAATGAAATAGAATAAATTTGAATTATTTACACATTCAAAATCCTGTGTTTATCTATAATAAATTAGATACCTAACTATTTAAAACAAAAAAGATTATTTAAAAGTAAAAATTGGCATTTGACATACCTAGTAAATGGCACATACTTTCAACAAGATGAACAATTAGATGGTAGGCGGACTGATGGTATCCACCGTCCGTGCCGATACCTAAACCCAGTAAAATGTATTCACACGTTTCGGGATCAGGCTCGAATTGCCGTCATGCCCTGTCATAGTGTTAAGGATTGATGTCAGTCATGAGTGTCTGATTTCAGTTGCTAACAAGGACGGGGGGTCCCTTACCATAAGGTGGGCGCAAGGTTTTATTAACCAATTGACTATCAAATTAAATTAATAAGATGTTAATATTAAACTTAAAAAGACACAAAATGTAATTATGATTATTACAAGCGCAGATCAGGGAGCGTCGAAAATATGAAACGATTTGCAATAGTTACTTTTTTTCGACGTTTGCTGTAGAAACGATGGGCCCGTGGGGATCGTAACTGAAAGCTTTCTATAAAGAAATTGTTCCAAGGCTCATTGACTCTGGTGACAATAGAGCTGGCAGTTTTTTCACACAAAAAATAGGTATCTTAAATTCAAAGGGGGAAATGCTGCTAGTGTATTGGGCACCATACCACAAGACAGTGATTTGAAAGAGCTTTTTTTTTTTGTAAGTATATTATTTTTATTTTCTATTTATATTTTTTTGGTTAAATTTAGTTTTTGTTGTAATATAGTTTATTTAATTTAAGGTTTTGTTTGAAATAAACGATTTAATTATTAAATACGGCCATAAATTGACACAAACTTTTTTTACGTTAATAATTACCAAGTTTCTTTCCCTCCGATTTGAAATCCAGTGTTTTATCTATAATAAAGTACCTGATCATAATAAAGAACCTAATCGTATAAATAGTGCTTTGTAACTATTTCATACATAAATTTTACCCAATTGACTATTTAATTAAATTATATTTTAATGCTGGGGTAAAAGAGATGTTGTAATTAAATTAAAAAAAAACACAATTAATTGTTATGATTATTTAATTGTATCTAGTTGAGGCCCGCTGCAACAAAGTTGGGGCCTGGTTTGCAATCTCTTTTGACGGCTTTTGCTAGTGAAAATTCAGTAAAAAAAAGCAAGCTTTGCCTTTAAGTCGAACACGGTATTTGCTTGTCTGTGGTGTACCGGAAGCAGGTGGCCGCAACTTCCGATACGGCCGCGAGTCCGGGCCTTTCACTTTTAAAAACAAAACAAAAAACGATTAAAATTTCCAACCCTTTTTTTCGCTTTTATACATTGTTTTTAACATTTTTTTATGCATGACGACCACCGGACCGGACATATAAATTTTAAACTCACTTAGGTGGGTGGGTGAATCAACTTTTTAGAAAGAAAGAATTTAAAAAATATTCGCTTTGACATGAGATTGCCCAAAACCAGGCCCTAATTTTTTTGCAGCGTGCCTCAACTAAATACAATTAAATAATCATAACAATTTATTGTGTTTTTTTTTAATTTAATTACAACATCTCTTTTACCCCAGCATTAAAATATATTTTAATTAAATAGTCCATTGGGTAAAATTTATGTATGAAATAATTCCAAAGCACTATTTATACGATTAGGTTCTTTATTATGACCAGGTACTTTATTATAGATAAAAAACTGGATTTCAAATCGGCGGGATCGAAACTTATTATTAACGTAAAAAAAGTTTAGCACCCGTCTAGAGTAGAGACCACGAACGGGAAGACGCAGAGTGGGACGACCCCCCGCTAGATAGACGGATGACCTGAAAGAGGTCGCTGGGATGAGGGTGCCAGGAGATCCTGTGAAGTGGCGAGCCTTGGGGAGGCCTTCATCCAGTAAGTCTTGTTTTAAGTGATGTTATTTTTGTATAAATATCACTATTGCAAGCTTACAATATTAGTTCTTGAAAGGAAATTGGCATTTGACATAATTGCAAATGGTACATACCTACTTCCAATGAGAACAACAAATATTCATGGACCTCGCGCGCCACTTACCATCAGGTGGAAGCAAGCTCACATGTCGTGCTAATATAAAAATAGAAGTTTTCAGTTACCGGCCCTAAATATCCGTAATTTTAATTCCTACAAAGTAGAAATGAGAATGCCCATTTTTCTTAGAGAAATGAGAATGCCCATTTTTCTTAGAGAAATGAGAATGCCCATTTTTCTTAGAGAAATGAGAATGCCCATTTTTCTTAGAGAAATGAGAATGCCCATTTTTCTTAGAGAAATGAGAATGCCCATTTTTCTTAGAGAAATGAGAATGCCCATTTTTCTTAGAGAAATGAGCCCAATAAAATGTTTTCGTGCCATAATGTTTTTTTTTTATTTGTGTATTTATAATCTGTAATTAATTTTATTTATTTTACCCTAGCATAACGACAAATGACAAAAACTTTTTTTTACGTGTCCAGTGTTTTATCTATAATAAAGTACCTGATCATAATAAAGAACCTAATCGTATAAATAGTGCTTTGTAATTATTTCATACAATTTTACCCAATTGACTATTTAATGTTGTAATTAAATTAAAAAAAACACAATTAATTGTTACGATTATTGAATTGTATTTAGTTGAGACACGCTGCAAAAAAGTTGGGGCCTGGTTTTGGGCAATCTCTTTTCCGAAAAATAGGTACCTACACTCAGATGTGTTTTTTTTTTAATGTATTGTGGGTTCGTAAGGCACCGGCGCCGTTATTCCTGCTGAGAAATTCCAATCCACTACCCAGGCCCATTAGCTTTCAGTGCATGGACATCCGGTATGATCAGGCATTATTTTACATCGTAAATGCAAGCAAAGTCCAAGTACGCCTTTTAGATTTGATTCAAGATAACAATGATGTCACATGCACACACACATGCTCAGATTGCCCGCTATCCGTGTGCACACGAGCCGTGCACATGTGTGCATGCCGGACGCAAGTGCACTGCGCTGATCAACAAAATAATACGCTATACCTACGCGTATATGAATATTACAATATGGATGCATTACGCTCGGACTCGACGACATTAAAGTTGGAATGAACAATGTTGATCATAAATTCATTACTTACTGGTATATATTTTTATTTTATTTTTTGCGTTCGAATTTGAATATATTTATTCGAAGTTAATTACATTATTTATTTATTTATTTATTCAAGGAACAGTCAACAAAAGGTACAATCATAATTACAAGCCGGCATAGTGTTAGGGACTGATGGCAGTTACGAGTATCTGACTTCAGTTGCTAACATTCATGGACCTTGCGCGCCACTTACCATCAGGTGGGCCCAAGGTCACATGTCGTGCTAGTATAAAAAAAAAAATATATATATATATATATAATATTACTAGAACTAACACATGGTTATTGCCCTTTTTATTACAGACCATTACAGGATGCATGAATCATAACGTCTTTCAAAATACATTAAAGTTATTGAGAAAAAAAGAAATTATATAAAATTAAATTAAGTTAACCTAACAAGACCTAAAACTAAAAGGAAAATTAAAAATAATTCTTAAATTAACAATAACACCCTAACCCTATCCAAACACAATTAAACACAACTAACAATGACTAAGCAACAATTCAACTCTTCAGCAAACTGGATGCTTAGCGGCTTGAAGAGCCGCCAGTACCTTACGCTTAAAAGATTGAAGGTACAAGTACATTAAATATAAATTAAAAGCTACCTAACTACTACTCGTAGGTATATAATATTCCATATATAATAATAATAATAATAATAAAATCCTTTATTGCACACAAAATATAAAATATAAAAACATGTACATAGGCGAGCATAATACCATAAAGGTATTCTCTACCAGCTAACCTTTGGGAGAGTGACAAAAGAATATTATGGGTGCAGAATAAGAAAAATTAAGCAAAAAGATCAAAATATTATAATAAGTAAAATCAATAGATATATATATGGGTACGTAGGTAAGTATATGGTTTAAACATCTAAGAGGATAACAAATATATACTGTGTATAAATAATAAATAAAATACGTGCATATTTAAAATAAATAAATAAATAAATAATAATACCTATATGTTAAAGAAAGGAGATTAAGATGCATTTTGTTTTTTAAGAAGGTGAGAAATTAAGAGTTTTTTAAATATATTTAGAGACGGTGCCTGTCGGATAAATAAAGGTAACCTGTTCCATTGACGGGCTGCAGAAACAGTTAGTGAATCTGAATATCTGCTGGAGGAATGAAGAGGAATTGAGAGTTGGTTGTTGTGCGAAGAACGAAGAGAACGAGAGTGAGAGTCGCACAGATATTTGAAACGATCGCTCAAGTAGGAAGGTGTATTAGGATTATTTAGAATGCCGAACAAGAACGTAAGGATGTGTAAAGATCTGCGAAAACGGATATTAAGCCACTTTAATTGAATACGAAATTGAGAAACATGATCATACTTACGCAGGCCAAATACATAGCGTATGCATAAGTTGAGAAGACGATCGAGTTTATTCAGTAGCTCCTCGGTGAGATCGGGATAACAGATATCTGCGTAGTCAATAATAGGGAGTAATAGGGACGTAACTAACGTTAGCTTTGCTGAGCGCGGTATAAAGGTATACAGTATAAACTCTATATAACGAGACTGAAGTGACTGTGCATTTTATGGTGTTATAGAGAGTTGTCGTTAAATGGAGGGAAGAAAAATCAGAATTGGAAGACAAGCTAAACCAACCAAAGCCAATTGATTTCGACGCTTTAAGGAGTTTGTCGTTAAATCGAGTAACGTTACATGAAGTTTACACTGTATTTGTATTCCTCGTCACGCGGCTCTCAACGACATCATCCAAAGGGCTCTTGTCACTGCTGGTGTACCCGCAATCTTAGAACCCTCTGGGATTGTGCGGAGCGATGATGACAAGAGTCCCGACGGAATGACTATTGGGCCGTGGAAATTTGGCAGGTCTCTGGTGTGGGATGCGACGTGTTCATTAGCTCCATCTCATTTGCGGCGTTTTCTGCTGAGAACATCACGTTGCGCAACCTTGGTACCGGTTATGAATTCGGGCCGTTTGGGGTCGAGAGGATGGGCCCATGGGGTGAAGGTCCACTAGCCAAGGAGTTTTCACTGTTGGCAACTGACGGAAAGGTCTTGAGATAGGAAGGCTGGCAATTATTTATGCCAATGTATCTGCCTTGTTATTCAAAAGGGAAATGTTGCCAGTCTCCTTGGGACTATCTCAGATGGGACGTCTCTAGAGGACATTTTTTTTTATATTTTAGTTTATTTTTAATTTTATTTATATTATTTAGATATGTAGCTTTTAATTTATATTTAATGTATATTAAATTACTTCGAATATAATTCATTACAGCCCCTAGAACACAGCGTCTTAGACCTCCACTGCTAGAGATGGGCCTTCCAAAACAGATATCTGAAGAATTTGGCCTAAACTCGCCACGCTGGCCAGACGGATTGGCAAGGAAATGGTGTTAATTTCATGACAATTAATTAACGAATTCACAAGTTGGTATGACTGGCACGGGAACGTTGGTATTGTAAATCTATGACAAATGTACGTATGAAACGTGTATTTTCATTGGTACATTTTTTAAGATGTTAAGGAAAGCATTCTTACAACCGAACCACCACCGCTTCACAGTGTATAATTATATAAGAGATTTTCTTTGAATAAAATTATTATTTTAATAGGTGTAGGTTGATGGTGGTAATTTGCCCAGTCTGCCGGGGCGGGGAATCCACCGTTCGTGCTGATAAACCTAGTAAAGTCTTTCGGGATCAAGCTCAAATTGCCGTCATGCCCAGGCAAGCCGACATAGTGTTAGGGACTGATGTCAGTCATGAGTGTCTGATTCCAGATGTTAACATTCATGGATCTTGCGTGCCACTTACCATCAGGTAGTTATTTTAAATGATCAAGACTTTTTATTCTTTAAAAACGCGACAGTACGCGGTTGCGTATGGTATCCACGCTATAAATATAGCTAACTATAGCTAACAAAATGTCTTCTATATGTGTTACCGAGCTATAACTAAGGTTTATTTTTTTATTTATTTAATATTGTTTCAGTGGTCAGTATCATCACGACCGTTTCCTTTTCACGGTGGTCAGAAATCACGTTTATAAATAAGCGGATTCACATTTAGTCAATTTTACTATAGGCCAATCATGACAAGTGGCAAGCTCGTCGATGTCTCCAGAGCGTACCAAACTCGAGAAATATCACAAATAAATTAGATGTATATTTTTACGTCCCGACCAGGAATCGAACCCGGTACCTCCGAGTCTAAATCCACGGGCTTAACACCTAGACCACGGAGGCAGTTTCAGTGGTCAATTCAATTCGTTTATTTTGCAAGTAGGCATAGGAAAAAAAAAATGTTTTCTGAACTTTTTTTACACGTCAATTTTTACAATATTGATATAAAATTATATCATTTTATAGTACATATTGGTGAATCTGGAGCAGTACATGATAACCATCATTTGGGAAGAGAAACAATAAAAATAAAAAATAGAATAACGCTTAACATACATACAGCAGCTATACTGTAGATAGGCATTGTCACACTATAAGCTAAGACATACACAGTTATTTAAAAAAAATCTCAGCAGAAACCGTCGCACTCACCGCGCTGGACGAGGTTGCCTGGATGTGAGATGGGGCTAATGTGTCTACACATGTCGCATCCCACACCAGAGACCTGCCAAGTTTCCACGGCCCAAGGATCATGCTATCTCTTGCCATGGGTCCGCCGCGATCCCAGAGGGTTCTCGTGGTACTCCTAGTGACAAGAGCCCTAAGGATGATGTCGCTGAGAGACGAGTGACGAGGAATGCGGCAAGAAATATATAAACCGACCAGCAATCGAACCCGGTAACTTCGCGTCTAAATCTACGGACTGAACTGCTAGACCATGGATGCAGTTTAATAAATAACATATGTACCTACCTACGGAAAAAGCGGGGGTGATTAGTTAGGTACTTCACAAAATATCTTTGTAGGTAGGTACTATAAATTATGAGGAATGTCAAAAATAAAAAAAATAAAATAACAAGTCGTATAGAATTCTAATGTGCATTTTCTAGACATTTTCTTCTAAGAAAAATGTTTCCTAGAAGGCGAACTAAAAAACCTATATACTTATTGTACGCAAGTATAGTACGAACAGGGTCCTACGAAAGTTACTGTTATCTCGCATATCCTCTCCAGGCAAAGCGTCCATAAAGTACCACATTTATTATCTCAAACTTCACGAACAAACTAATACGATACTTCATACACACCAGTCTCCCCCCTCACTGCTATTGTTACGAAGTTTCCATAAAGTAGAGAATTTGAGATACAAAATTATTCCATCTCTGGTCTTACATTCAAACACTTATAACTCCATTTTGAACAAACATAGCAAATATATTTTTATACTCAATTAACAATTGGAAAATTGCGGATTTTTCAATGTATCACAAGCTATATAAATATTAGTATAAGTGTGCTAAAATAGGGCGCTCGAATAAAATTCTTATCTCTCTGGTGTGTATTTTAAATGCGCTACTTTATGGACGCTAGTGTCCATGAAGTATCGGGTTTTCCGGCGGCATTTTGTACGGAGAGAAACTTGATACTTGCTCAGTCTCGCAGCAACCCTTCGTCTTATTCTCCGTCCTTGTCTTACGCGGCGGCCGGCCCCGCTCCTCTGGCATATTAACTTTTTACCCACTAAAATAATCGAGCTATATAAAATATTTCTATTTTTTTGTACTAAAGACAAAATTTTAAGCATTCCATGCAATCCCGTGCGGGTGCCGTCGGGTCTATCGTGTCGGCGAAAGAGGGAGGTGAAGAAACGGCTGGATTACAAAGGATACCTACTTTTTTATTGCACAACACCTTTCACCATCCACCATTCTGCACCTCTCCCAACCCAACCAAATACTATATGATTTTGTTAATGTCGTTTTGAAATCGTTCGTTGTGTTGTAGCGCAAGAGCTCGACTCGCTGTCGGCTGTGCACCATGGGGCCGGCTTGCGACTTACCAATCAATGCGATTGATAAACCGCCTCCCAATGTACCCGGCTTATCAATCACATAGCTTTGCTATACAATTTATACCAACCCAGGAGTTAAATATACAAAATTTACAAATATATCACATATATAATCCTTGGCCCATCATCATGCTCAGATGTTTTTATATACAATCTCTTAAAAATTCTATATAACGTTTGAATAGTCTGTCCGCCGAGATTTGATAACTGTATGGCCATTGTTTATCGCCGGGCCTACTGAGTATCGTGGTACGAGGTGTTTTATTTTTATTAACTCTTGGTAAACCGACTGTAAATATTGTAAATTTTTAAATTGTATTAATACTAAAAGCACTAAACGAATATACCTATACTTACTTTCTTCCTATTGTACGAGTATATCATAATTATTAAATTTTTGAGGTCCATAGCTTTTAAAAGTAGCTAAATCGGCAATGGGCCGGACCGGACATATCTACCGCACAACCGACGACCCAAGCATTCGTCAAACGGTTTCTGGAGTAAAGACCAATTAAGAGGCGACCCCGCCAGATGGACAAAGATAACCTAAAGAAGTTCACTGGAGAGGTCGGATAAGGGTTGCAAAAGACCAAGTGCAGTGGCGAGCCTTTGGCCTATATCCAGCAGTGGAGAGACACAGGCGGATGATGAGGAGATCTCCATAACAGTTGTATAATCATTCAAAGCTAAAAAAACTGTAGCGTCCCATCTACGCTGATTTTTATATCATTATTTTTATATAAAAATGTATTTTGAGAGATTTGGACATTGACATTATTCAAATACGCATACGTAATACGCATATTTTATTTACTAGTTTTGGCGTAAATAATTGTATAGACTTGATAATTATATAAGATATAAAATTAGTAAATAAAATATGACCATTTTATTTACAATTTTTAGATCTTCTATAAATAATTGGTGACCCCGACGTGATAATTATAGAAGATTTAAAATTAGTAAATAAAATATGCCTATTTTATTTCGATAGTTGGTTGTATATATAATGTCAATGTCTAAATCAGTCAAAAAACATTATCATATAAAAATCAGCGTAGATGGGACGCTACGAAGCTATATATTTCGTATAGCTTTGAAGAATCTTATTGCTGTAAGTATACGCTAAGCATTAAGCCTCCAACGTCGTCCCACTGGCATCCTATACGTACCAGCTATACATCTATACATATACCCGTGCCCACTTCGAAATATTACGGTCTCTGCCTAAAACGTCTTAAGTTGCTCTATACACCTGCTTCTGCTAGAAGTATTCACAGTTTAATTTCTGATTAGGAAAGTAGTAAAGAGGTACTGGATGGCGCAAGTAAACATAAAATTATTAATATTAATAAATATTTATTTTTAAATTATAAAATTATGTTTTATTTATTTATTTATTTATTCAAGGTACAACAAATAGAATACAATCATTGCACGATATATACACACTATTTGACAGCAGTTCTGGATTGCAATCCACAACAGTGTACACTACTAGACAATACAATAATAATATAATTCAAATGTTTTTACATAACATGATCAATTTCAAATTTCTTTAATTTTCTTTTATTTCTTCTATATATTGACTTGGGACATGAAATAACAATGCCGAGTCCCATACATGAATTTACCTGAACTAAATTTACAACGTTCGGGATCAACTGCACATGTTTCTTTTCATTTTTTGTAATAGAAACCGAGAAATAAAGATAATATATTCAATTAAATATTCTGTTTTTTTAACACTATGCCGGCTTGACTGGGCATGACGGTAATTCGAGCCTGATCCCACATTGTGTGGATACACTTAAACTGGGTTAATCGGCACGAACGGTGGATATTTCCCCGCCCCGGCAGACTGGGCAAATTACCACCATCAGTCCGCCCACCACCTAATAAAATATATATTGCGAATATCAAATTCTAACCAGCACCCAGGATAATACAATTTCATCCCTTCCGCAAGACTCTCAGGTCTCAGAGATGGAACCGAGACTACTATTCTTTAAGAAATTCATTACAGGTGCCCAGACCGACAAAAGAGGCATTGGCTGGAAATTAATAAAAAATTAAAGTGACAAAAAGGTTATAAAATCCTTCCTCAGGAAAGATGAAGAGCATGAATACAGAGTGCACATGATGACTCTAGGAGTGTAAAATGACTGGATAACTTTAGGCGATTTCTGCATCCCTCCAGCCCTGAAGTGGCACACACTGATGTACGATTGGTCTCCGGCAGCGTTGCTGGAATTCTACTTGGACACACACTTGTAGGGTGCGTTACTCTTCTAGAAAAGGGCTATTACTGGCGCCGACATGACAAAGTCCTTGGTGTTACCCGTAAAGAAGTAAGTATTTCTATTGCAAGAGCCAGAATGAGACTGAATACAAATAAAATTTTGACCACACAAAGGAAGGGCAAAGTATGAAAACTAAATGCAAGCCCACTTTTGAACGATTCTTATCGTCGCCGCGTATATCGTTGAAAAATGTTATTATTTTTTAAAGTTTTTTTTTCTTTGTACTTCTAAATATAATAAATAGTACTGCGACCGACAATAGGCTAGCTAACCTCCTCCTTTTTTTTTATTGCGCAACAAGACGCTCACCATACACGATTTTGCTCTTTTTTTTTTTTTTTTTTTTATACTAGCACGACATGTGACCCTGCGCCCACCTGATGGTAAGTGGCGCGCAGGGTCCATGAATGTTAGCAACTGGAATCAGACCCTTATATCCGACATCAGTCCCTAACACTATGCCGGCTTGACTAGATGCCTTTTCACACTTCGCTTGAAGGACTCCAGGTTATAGGAAAGTGGAAACACAGAGGCTGGAAGAGCATTCCACATCTTTATTGTGCGACAGATGTATGAGTCACCAAATTTATAGGTACGCGAAGGGATAGTGACTACGGTATGTGGGTGCATATTCTGACCTGTGCGTGTGGTTCGGTTGCGGAATGGGGAGGAAGGAATTAGGTTATAGAGCTCTTCAGAGCACTCACCATAGTATAGCCGGTAGAACACGCTCAGAGAAGCTACATCTCGGCGAAGCTGCAGGGATTCGAGAGTTCCAGATATAGTGGCATCGTCCACAATTCGAACAGCTCGCCTTTGTAGGACATTGAGAGCATCTGTGAGGTACTTGGCTGAACCATCCCAAAGGTGTGAACAGTATTCCACGCATGATCTGATCTGTGCTTTGTACAGCAACAGTATGATTGATGGCGGGAAAAACCGCTTCACCTTGTTCAGTATTCCGAGCTTTTTTGACGCTGTTTTGGTGATGCTCTCAATGTAGTTCCGGTGGTTAAGGTCTGAGCGTATTTCCACCCCGAGGATGCTGAAGCTGGGCTGTAGATCCAGCGTGGTGCCCTGAAGAGTGGGGGGAGGAGAGAAGGGGGACTTCTTGGCCGTCAGCGCGCATGCCTGGGTCTTGTTGGCATTGAACTGGACAAGATTTTGGACACCCCACAAATATATTTTGTGAAGGGTGTCGTCCAGTTCTGCCGTCATAATACGCCGTGATTCCTCTAGTTGGCTACCTCCCAAAGCTCGGGGACTTAGATACCTCCCGTGGGCCGTGCTGTCGTCTGCATAACAATGAATGTTGCCAAGAGACAACATATCATTGATATGCAGAAGAAAGAGTGTTGGTGATAACACAGAGCCCTGCGGTACGCCAGCGTTCACTGACATGAGATCAGACGCATTCCCGTCCACAAGGACACGAATGCTGCGCTCATGCAGGAAGCCAGCTATCCAGTCCACCAGCCGTGGGGGCAGACCATATGCCGGCAACTTGGAAAGCAAAGCCTTGTGCCAAACCCTATCGAAGGCCTTGGAGATGTCCAGACTGACCGCCAATGATTCACCAAATTTATCCATTGCCTCACCCCAGACATGGTATACGAATGCCAGAAGATCACCCGTTGAGCGCTTTGGACGGAATCCATATTGGCGGTCATGGATTACGGAGTGATCTTCTAGATATTTAACGAGTTGGGCGTTAATAATTCGTTCCATTGCTTTACACAGTACTGAGGTTACGGCAATGGGGCGGTAGTTGGAAGGGTCTGAACGATCTCCCTTCTTCGGGACGGGCTGCACATTGGCCACCTTCCAGGTTTCCGGCACAACACCAGAGGAGTATGACTGACGGAATAGGCGCGTGAGGACTGGAGTCAACTCAGGTGCACACCTCTTTAGAACTATGGCTGGGATACCATCAGGACCATTAGCCTTGCGAACATCGAGCGATCGGAGCACTGCCCGCACATCACACTGCCGAATGCGTAAATCACGCATTGAAGTGCCGCAATCAGGCAGTGTGGGGGGCTGCGCATTCCCGTCGTCGAGTCGGGAGTTAGCCGCAAAGAGTTTGCCCAGATAATCGGCTTTCTCCTTAGCGGTGTGGGCTAATGATCCATCCGGATATCGTAGAGGTGGCAATGAGGAGCGACAGAAGTTGGTCTCTACAGACTTTGCCAGCTGCCAGAAAGTGCGACTGCCTCTCGGTTGCGCGGCTATGTCTCGGCCAATCTGAGAGACGCGCTGGGACTGAGCTCTGACAAACACCTTCCTGCAGGCCTTAGAAGCTTTGTTGTAAGCTGACTTTAAGGAACTGATATTGGGGTCAGAGTGAGCCCGACCCCTCACCCATGCCCGGTATGCAGCATTTTTTGCTGCTACAGCCGAGGCACAATAGGTGTTAAACCAAGGTCTGCTTTTGCCGCTGCTGATGAGTCTGGAGAAGGGAATATAATATTCCATCCCCAGAAGTATCTCATCAGCAACGGCAACCGCAGATCTGGATGGGTTATCGTCCTTAAAGCAGCGGAGCCTCCAAGGGATGGATGCGTAGTACTCACGCAGTCCATCCCAGTCTGCTGACGAGTAGTGCCATACGATACGCTCAAAGTCCTTCCGAGGAGGAGGTGGAGCGCGTGGCACTGTCGTAGCTACCAGGCAATGATCTGAGCCACCGAGAGGGGCTAAAACTGATACATTATACCCGGCAGCATGACTCGTCAGCAGTAGGTCAAGCAAGGAAGGTGTATGTCCGGCTACATCTGGAATCCTGGTGTTCTGGGTTACCAGTTGTGTCAGACCGTATGTCAGAGCAAAGTCATGAGCAGTTTTTCCCGCATGGTCGGTTTTAGGGGAACCCAGCCATTGTGAATGGTGAGCATTAAAATCCCCCAAAAATACCATTTCGGCGGTAGGAAACCGCTCCTGCGCATCATCTGTCGCTCGACTCAGGTAGTCGAAGAGCTGAGTTGTCTCGAAGTCTCCCCTATGGGATCGGTAAAGGCACACGTAGATCCGAGACTGATGCCCCAGATCCACATGCACCCAAAGGACAGAAAAGGAGGAGTCCTCCATGAAACGAAGACGGCGACAACAGACATCATCGCGGACATACAGGCATACTCCAGCCTTCGCATGGAAGGACTCTTCCAGCGAGTATCCGGGGTAGTGTAGGTATGATGTGTCCGCGGGCTTTAGTATCTGTGTCTCCGTCAGAAAAAACATTGCCGGGCGCGTCGTCTCGAGGTGATGATGAACGACGTCGAGATTGGCGTGTAGACCACGAATGTTTGTAAAATCCACGCCAAACTCGACGGTGGGGGTGTGCACCGCTGTATTATGTTTTTTCTTATGTTTTGTTATCATGAAGGTTGGGTTTGGTTGGGATAGAGAAAGAATGAAAAACATAGAGGAAGAAAAAAGAAAGAAGCGTAAATGGCGGTGTCGACGCAGTATATGTGGAAGCCAGCTGAAGGCTACCTTACCTTGGGCTGCTTGGAGAGATATTGGCTGATCCGTCGTACGGAAGGGCCCCCGAACCCCCCCGGAAGCACTTGCTGGGACCCCACAATCCGGTCACCAACCGGCACAACAAGCGCACCCGGGATTATGCGCAGCATGATGGGGCAGCCAGCCGATGATGGTTGTCATCTTCTCCCTACCCAATAAAATACTGTATAGTATCATCACGACCGTTTCCCTTTCGGGGTGGTCAGAAACCACGCTTATAAATAAACGGATTCACATTTAGCAAACTTTACTATAGGCCAATCATGACAAGTGGGCTCGTCGATGTCTCCAGCGTACCATTTATGGTTGATTATGTATGATTCCGTTAATATTTGACTTTTTAGGAAATACCGTATAAGCGCTGTGGTCTAGTCACGAACGTACGAGTATTCTCTAGCAGGGTGGTCAGAAGCCACGCTTTTTTATAAATTTGTTCATATTTAGCCAGCTTAGTATACTATAGGTCAATCATAACAAGAAGCAAGTTCGTCGATGTAGATGCGATATTAGTGAAATTAAATATTTTTTTGTTCTCGACCAGAAATCGAACCCAGCATTCGCGTTTCAATCTCCGGCCTTAATCTTTGGACAACGGAGGCAGTGCAGTTGGAAATCATATTTATAATTTTTAAGAATAAAAAAGAAATAAAAGAAGAAAAAAATGATTTTTTTTCTATTTTCCCAGTTGTAGATTTTTTTTAGCTGAGCGTTGGACGGGCTTGTCTGGAAGCGGGCGCTTTTTTTACATCAGCCCATCCGACGTCGCGTCGTCGTCGAGGAAAAACAAAAAAAAACACTGTTGGATTTATATTTTTTATTATTTTATTTATTTCCCTTTATTTTCGCTAAATTTTTGCATACCGCTCTGTTATTGTTTTTATATCGGCACGTTTCTTGTTCGCGCGCCATTATGCTTCTTTTTGGCGGCAATGACAGTCAGCTGTCACTTTGACGTTTCACAACTTTTTTGAGGGAAAAGTTTATTTGCTTTGGAATTGGAACAGTATTCTATATTGGAACTAGATTCAGTGTGTTCACGTGGGAAATGTGAGTGCTTTAATTCAAAGTACCTGTTAATGTAGCATTCGGCGCTTAAAGACTAAGCATAAAATAGCTACATGACATGAACAGTCAATGTGATATTTAAAAACTGAAATCTCACACATTAGTTTGCTTAATTCAGATCTCAGTAGTATACACTCATGGTCGAAACGATTTGGGGTCGTTGTCAATCCGAGCAAGTGTCAGTCAATCAGACGTAAACAGCATTGACCTTGTTCGGTTTGACAACGTCCCTATTGCGTATTCCGGTGAGGTGAAGAATCTAGGTGTATATCTAGATTCTAATCTGAGTTGGACAACGAATGTTACTAAAACTAATGGTAAAGTGTTTGCTTTCCTGCACTCTCTCAATAAACTTTAAAATTTTCTGATCTAAAATAACCCTAGTTCAAAGCCTTCTCCTTCCTCTCCTCGACTATAGTAATGTGTGTAGCATCGATCTTTCAGAGATCAACAAGATGGACCGGTTACTTAACGCATGTATCCGGTTCACCTACTGTTTACGTAAATACGATCACATCTCTGAATATCGTGCTAAGTTGAAGTGGCTACCTATTCGATGTCGCAGTTCTTTGTATGCTTTTTTCGGTTTTAAACGAGCCTGCGACACCGCAATACCTCAAGGACAGTTTTGCCTATCTCTCATCTTTCCACGATAAATTTCTTCGCTCCTCTCACTCACTTCTTTCAGTCCCCTCTCATCATTCCGGATTTGTTTCAAATTCTTTTGTCGTTGTCGCCACAAATTTATGGAATCTTCCTGTAAACATAAGACAAGCAACTATTAGATCTTTGTTTAAAAAACTCGTATATCTATCTACACTACCTGAAAAGCTCCTCACAATATTAGTAAGTGTATATATGTATAGTATTATGTATGTATTAGTATTTAGTGTATTCATATTATAGTATATATAACAGTATAATATGTAAGTATATAATTAAGCTGTTAATTTTTCTTCCTATTTTTTAAATATTTCTTTCATTCAGCAACTATCAGATCTTAAAAAATTCGTAATCTACACTACCTGAAAAGCTCCTCACAATATTAGTAAGTGTATATATGTATAGTATTATGTATGTATTAGTATTTAGTGTATTCATATTATAGTATATATAACAGTATAATATGTAAGTATATAATTAAGCTGTTAATTTTTCTTCCTATTTTTTAAATATTTCTTTCATTCAGCAACTATCAGATCTTAAAAAATTCGTAATCTACACTACCTGAAAAGCTCCTCACAATATTAGTAAGTGTATATATGTATAGTATTATGTATGTATTAGTATTTAGTGTATTGATATTATGGTATATATAACAGTATGATATGTAAGTATATGATTAAGCTGTAAATTTTTCTTCCTATTTTTTTAATATTTCTTTCATTGCACCTATATATATATATATACATATATAAGTTCAAATTTGTCCCCAAGGTTTGGCTGTCAGAAAATGTCTACGAGCATTAAGTCTGCCTTTGTACTTCGTGCAATAAAGTTTTAAATAAATAAATAATAAATTGGTGTGCGTTTGTTTTGATCGCTTTTTGTGGTTTTAAATAATATATTTATTCTATTTTTATACTCTAATGGAATAAATCCCCTACCTATGGTTAGCTATTAATAGGACACATTATTTTTAATTCCATATTTTTGGCGTTTAGTAACGGTATGACTGACATTATTATTGTTTTAGATTATAAGCTGATACTGCCCTTTTACAGCCGCGAATATTATATGTTCAAATTAATATAACAATTATAGTTATAAAATATATATATATATAACATATATATATAAATATAAAATATATATATATATGACTGACGGAATAGGCGCGTGAGGACTGGAGTCAACTCAGGTGCACACCTCTTTAGAACTATGGCTGGGATACCATCAGGACCATTAGCCTTGCGAACATCGAGCGATCGGAGCACTGCCCGCACATCACACTGCCGAATGCGTAAATCACGCATTGAAGTGCCGCAATCAGGCAGTGTGGGGGGCTGCGCATTCCCGTCGTCGAGTCGGGAGTTAGCCGCAAAGAGTTTGCCCAGATAATCGGCTTTCTCCTTAGCGGTGTGGGCTAATGATCCATCCGGATATCGTAGAGGTGGCAATGAGGAGCGACAGAAGTTGGTCTCTACAGACTTTGCCAGCTGCCAGAAAGTGCGACTGCCTCTCGGTTGCGCGGCTATGTCTCGGCCAATCTGAGAGACGCGCTGGGACTGAGCTCTGACAAACACCTTCCTGCAGGCCTTAGAAGCTTTGTTGTAAGCTGACTTTAAGGAACTGATATTGGGGTCAGAGTGAGCCCGACCCCTCACCCATGCCCGGTATGCAGCATTTTTTGCTGCTACAGCCGAGGCACAATAGGTGTTAAACCAAGGTCTGCTTTTGCCGCTGCTGATGAGTCTGGAGAAGGGAATATAATATTCCATCCCCAGAAGTATCTCATCAGCAACGGCAACCGCAGATCTGGATGGGTTATCGTCCTTAAAGCAGCGGAGCCTCCAAGGGATGGATGCGTAGTACTCACGCAGTCCATCCCAGTCTGCTGACGAGTAGTGCCATACGATACGCTCAAAGTCCTTCCGAGGAGGAGGTGGAGCGCGTGGCACTGTCGTAGCTACCAGGCAATGATCTGAGCCACCGAGAGGGGCTAAAACTGATACATTATACCCGGCAGCATGACTCGTCAGCAGTAGGTCAAGCAAGGAAGGTGTATGTCCGGCTACATCTGGAATCCTGGTGTTCTGGGTTACCAGTTGTGTCAGACCGTATGTCAGAGCAAAGTCATGAGCAGTTTTTCCCGCATGGTCGGTTTTAGGGGAACCCAGCCATTGTGAATGGTGAGCATTAAAATCCCCCAAAAATACCATTTCGGCGGTAGGAAACCGCTCCTGCGCATCATCTGTCGCTCGACTCAGGTAGTCGAAGAGCTGAGTTGTCTCGAAGTCTCCCCTATGGGATCGGTAAAGGCACACGTAGATCCGAGACTGATGCCCCAGATCCACATGCACCCAAAGGACAGAAAAGGAGGAGTCCTCCATGAAACGAAGACGGCGACAACAGACATCATCGCGGACATACAGGCATACTCCAGCCTTCGCATGGAAGGACTCTTCCAGCGAGTATCCGGGGTAGTGTAGGTATGATGTGTCCGCGGGCTTTAGTATCTGTGTCTCCGTCAGAAAAAACATTGCCGGGCGCGTCGTCTCGAGGTGATGATGAACGACGTCGAGATTGGCGTGTAGACCACGAATGTTTGTAAAATCCACGCCAAACTCGACGGTGGGGGTGTGCACCGCTGTATTATGTTTTTTCTTATGTTTTGTTATCATGAAGGTTGGGTTTGGTTGGGATAGAGAAAGAATGAAAAACATAGAGGAAGAAAAAAGAAAGAAGCGTAAATGGCGGTGTCGACGCAGTATATGTGGAAGCCAGCTGAAGGCTACCTTACCTTGGGCTGCTTGGAGAGATATTGGCTGATCCGTCGTACGGAAGGGCCCCCGAACCCCCCCGGAAGCACTTGCTGGGACCCCACAATCCGGTCACCAACCGGCACAACAAGCGCACCCGGGATTATGCGCAGCATGATGGGGCAGCCAGCCGATGATGGTTGTCATCTTCTCCCTACCCAATAAAATACTGTATAGTATCATCACGACCGTTTCCCTTTCGGGGTGGTCAGAAACCACGCTTATAAATAAACGGATTCACATTTAGCAAACTTTACTATAGGCCAATCATGACAAGTGGGCTCGTCGATGTCTCCAGCGTACCATTTATGGTTGATTATGTATGATTCCGTTAATATTTGACTTTTTAGGAAATACCGTATAAGCGCTGTGGTCTAGTCACGAACGTACGAGTATTCTCTAGCAGGGTGGTCAGAAGCCACGCTTTTTTATAAATTTGTTCATATTTAGCCAGCTTAGTATACTATAGGTCAATCATAACAAGAAGCAAGTTCGTCGATGTAGATGCGATATTAGTGAAATTAAATATTTTTTTGTTCTCGACCAGAAATCGAACCCAGCATTCGCGTTTCAATCTCCGGCCTTAATCTTTGGACAACGGAGGCAGTGCAGTTGGAAATCATATTTATAATTTTTAAGAATAAAAAAGAAATAAAAGAAGAAAAAAATGATTTTTTTTCTATTTTCCCAGTTGTAGATTTTTTTTAGCTGAGCGTTGGACGGGCTTGTCTGGAAGCGGGCGCTTTTTTTACATCAGCCCATCCGACGTCGCGTCGTCGTCGAGGAAAAACAAAAAAAAACACTGTTGGATTTATATTTTTTATTATTTTATTTATTTCCCTTTATTTTCGCTAAATTTTTGCATACCGCTCTGTTATTGTTTTTATATCGGCACGTTTCTTGTTCGCGCGCCATTATGCTTCTTTTTGGCGGCAATGACAGTCAGCTGTCACTTTGACGTTTCACAACTTTTTTGAGGGAAAAGTTTATTTGCTTTGGAATTGGAACAGTATTCTATATTGGAACTAGATTCAGTGTGTTCACGTGGGAAATGTGAGTGCTTTAATTCAAAGTACCTGTTAATGTAGCATTCGGCGCTTAAAGACTAAGCATAAAATAGCTACATGACATGAACAGTCAATGTGATATTTAAAAACTGAAATCTCACACATTAGTTTGCTTAATTCAGATCTCAGTAGTATACACTCATGGTCGAAACGATTTGGGGTCGTTGTCAATCCGAGCAAGTGTCAGTCAATCAGACGTAAACAGCATTGACCTTGTTCGGTTTGACAACGTCCCTATTGCGTATTCCGGTGAGGTGAAGAATCTAGGTGTATATCTAGATTCTAATCTGAGTTGGACAACGAATGTTACTAAAACTAATGGTAAAGTGTTTGCTTTCCTGCACTCTCTCAATAAACTTTAAAATTTTCTGATCTAAAATAACCCTAGTTCAAAGCCTTCTCCTTCCTCTCCTCGACTATAGTAATGTGTGTAGCATCGATCTTTCAGAGATCAACAAGATGGACCGGTTACTTAACGCATGTATCCGGTTCACCTACTGTTTACGTAAATACGATCACATCTCTGAATATCGTGCTAAGTTGAAGTGGCTACCTATTCGATGTCGCAGTTCTTTGTATGCTTTTTTCGGTTTTAAACGAGCCTGCGACACCGCAATACCTCAAGGACAGTTTTGCCTATCTCTCATCTTTCCACGATAAATTTCTTCGCTCCTCTCACTCACTTCTTTCAGTCCCCTCTCATCATTCCGGATTTGTTTCAAATTCTTTTGTCGTTGTCGCCACAAATTTATGGAATCTTCCTGTAAACATAAGACAAGCAACTATTAGATCTTTGTTTAAAAAACTCGTATATCTATCTACACTACCTGAAAAGCTCCTCACAATATTAGTAAGTGTATATATGTATAGTATTATGTATGTATTAGTATTTAGTGTATTCATATTATAGTATATATAACAGTATAATATGTAAGTATATAATTAAGCTGTTAATTTTTCTTCCTATTTTTTAAATATTTCTTTCATTCAGCAACTATCAGATCTTAAAAAATTCGTAATCTACACTACCTGAAAAGCTCCTCACAATATTAGTAAGTGTATATATGTATAGTATTATGTATGTATTAGTATTTAGTGTATTCATATTATAGTATATATAACAGTATAATATGTAAGTATATAATTAAGCTGTTAATTTTTCTTCCTATTTTTTAAATATTTCTTTCATTCAGCAACTATCAGATCTTAAAAAATTCGTAATCTACACTACCTGAAAAGCTCCTCACAATATTAGTAAGTGTATATATGTATAGTATTATGTATGTATTAGTATTTAGTGTATTGATATTATGGTATATATAACAGTATGATATGTAAGTATATGATTAAGCTGTAAATTTTTCTTCCTATTTTTTTAATATTTCTTTCATTGCACCTATATATATATATATACATATATAAGTTCAAATTTGTCCCCAAGGTTTGGCTGTCAGAAAATGTCTACGAGCATTAAGTCTGCCTTTGTACTTCGTGCAATAAAGTTTTAAATAAATAAATAATAAATTGGTGTGCGTTTGTTTTGATCGCTTTTTGTGGTTTTAAATAATATATTTATTCTATTTTTATACTCTAATGGAATAAATCCCCTACCTATGGTTAGCTATTAATAGGACACATTATTTTTAATTCCATATTTTTGGCGTTTAGTAACGGTATGACTGACATTATTATTGTTTTAGATTATAAGCTGATACTGCCCTTTTACAGCCGCGAATATTATATGTTCAAATTAATATAACAATTATAGTTATAAAATATATATATATATATATATATTAATAAACTAAAAACTTACATTTTAAAACATAAATGACTATTAATAAAAATAAACCTAATTAATATATAAAAATACAACTAAAATGAACAAAAAACAAAATATTTTCTTTTTATAAATAAAAAATTTGCTCCAAATCGCTACCAAAGGGCAAAGTGCCAAGGATACTGGCAGCATTGCCACGTTGAATGGCAACGCTGATCCTTTGGCCCAAATATTGCCCAGCCCTTTTGTCTCCCGAGGTGTTGACGAGCTGTTTTGACAACGCCTTGAAAATAGCCTATTATAGTTATTATTATTTAGGTTGTAAGCGGACACGGACCTCTATCAGCCATTTTTTTTTGTTTTTACACTCTATTGACACAGAAGGTTGAATGTGGTCTACGAGAAAAAGAAGTTTGCCAACCTCTGGTGTAGAGGCTGTGATAAACCCCTCATTCCGAATCAGAGGGCTTAGAACGAATATGACACTCACCGACGCCATCGTTCCGAATCAAATATCGCGCTTCGAATGCTCAGAGCGTGATATCAATTCGGACGGTCTAAATCACATTTTCATTCATAAAATATTAGTTTTTTTTTTAAATGTATGGAAGATAAATTTCGGATTTCACATTTATTTATTTAATTAAGATCACCAACAGAGTACACATTGAATCCAATTCTATCAATAGAAGCAAACAGTAAAAAAACATTAAGGAATGGTACCCCAGTAACAGGTGACCACAACATACAATCTTTGTTTTTTTTTTTTAATTGTCTTTAA
Organism: Tinea semifulvella; assembly: GCA_910589645.1. Lineage (NCBI taxonomy): Eukaryota > Metazoa > Arthropoda > Insecta > Lepidoptera > Tineidae > Tinea > Tinea semifulvella. The sequence goes on from OU342604.1 coordinate 9,041,134, forward strand.
AGGACATTGTACAGAATACATCAGTCCTAAACACGTAATTTATTTATTTATTTATTTATTTAGTTCACACAGCAGTACATATATTATCACACACATAACATAGTATAATTATAGCTTATCTAATATATGTACCAATTAGGTATTATTTGCATAATATATGTTCATAACAGAGTTCATAACCGAGTTGGGGATCATCAAATTCCAGATGCTGCAGAATATGATGCTTTACTTGGAGTCACTCGCGGTATTATAGCCCAAACACGTCGGGTAAAATATGGGAGTCCACAGCGCGGGAAAACCGCAAAAAATAAACTGCAACTTGTGCCCCATATTTAAAGTCCAATTTATCATTTTCCATAACTATTCACATTGCAGCACATTATTAAACAAAACAACACCACTTTTGACCAATAATATCCACAGTAAATTAATTTACAAAACAAAAACTTGCACTTGACATGTCCACGCAAAATGGCGCGAAGAACTCCCATACAATCTTTGAGTATGAATAATAACAAACATACATCTTTCGGTTTATTCATCTTTATATGTGTAAAGTTTAATATTATTAACTTATTTTGGTAATTTAAAATAACTTGCCGTGTTAGACATTTTTTTTTCACTTCCTACTTAAATATTAATTATAGATTTGTTTAAGAAGTAATATAGAAACAGTATAAACGAATTACAATATTAAATAATTTAAAACAAAACCTAATATTAAATAAATTTGAAAATGGCGCGCGACATAATGACAAAAAACTGACAGCGCTCAGAGCGATCTACTTCGATATCGTGAGCAGTCTAAGCGCGAGAAATGATGTCAATTGTGACGTCACATAGCATTGGCAAAACAGGTTAAGCGCGTATCGGAACACCTTTAAGCGCGCTTAGGTTACTATTATCGCGTATCGGTTACTATTATCGTAAAAAAAGGTTTGTATAAAGAAATAGCCGATAGCGATACAGTATAGCCCCTACGCTGACAATGCGAATTGGATAACGTGATAAGTTTGATTATCGTGGGAAATATTCAGTTACCTATCCTCTACGTGCAACCCTTTGACTAGCAAACTTAGTATTCAGGAAAATAAATCTATAGGAAAAGTTAGTAAATGAAATAAAAAATAGAATGAAAATATAATATAATGAAAAAAAAAATAGAAAATATAATGATATTAAAAAAATAAAAATAAAAATTGCAAGCTGAAGTGGCAATGGGCCGGACACATCTGCCGCAGAACCGACGACCGATGGGGCTAACGGGTTCTGGAGTGGAGACCACGTACGGGACGACGCAGAGTGGGACGACCCCCCGCCAGATGGACGGATGACCTAAGGAGGGTCGCTGGTGGGGGTTGGCTGAGGGTTGCAAAAGACCGCGTGCAGTGGCGAGCCTTGGGGGAGGCCTATATCCAGCAGTGGAGAGACACAGGCTGATGATGATGATGATGATTAAAAATAGTACAACATATTTGTAACATTGGTTCAACTGCCTTCGTGGTCTAGCCGTTAAGTCCGTGGATTTATATTCAATGAAATATTTTTTTTAGGCATAACGATTGACCAATGTTGCTCTTGGACACAACATATAAGTAGTATAACAACTAAAATAAATAGATTCTTTGTGGCGATTAACTAAAGTAGCTAACGAAAAAACCGCCTTTCAGGCATACCATGGATATGTTGCGTCAAATATAAGGTACGGCATATTATTGTGGGGCAATGCAGTGGAAATAAATAGAATCTTTATTGGACAAAAACAATGCATTCGTGCTATTTGTAACACACCTCCTATGACTTCCTGTCGTCCTTTATTTATAAAACTAAAATTGCTGACTGTTCCTTCTATCTATATACTTGAATGCTGTTTATTTGTAAAAAGCCACCCGGAACTTTTTAAAACTCTTGGGGATAATTGCAATTTTAAAACGCGTTATCCTAGTAGAATAATTATTCCAGCTCATAAAAGTACTCAATATAGCCGAAATTGTTATGCAATGGCAACAAAGATATTTAATAAGCTTCCAGTTACTATAAGGGAGCTGCCACTAAAACTTTTCAAATTAAGAGTCAAACAAATGCTGGTTAATAAATGTTTTTATTCGACAAAAGAATACCTAGACACTAAGCTCGACAAAGTCATGTGACTAAAAAAATATTTGTATGCTAGAAATAGCGAAGCATGTGATATAATTACATATAATAATTTACATCCCTGTTACCTACCATGTTTCTGACAAATAAATCATTTCATTTCATTTCATTCCATTCCATTCCATTTCATTTCATTAGAATCAAAGGTACCAAATTCGATTCCTGACACAAAAATATTTATTAACTTTTTTTTTTTAGTTTTCTGAAATGTCTGGGCTTTGGAGCGTAGGTAAGTTTTGCAATTTTCAAATGCAATATAAACGCTGGATAATAATGTGGATTTCAGTGAATCACCGATCAGTGAAGGTCGCTTTTAGACGTATCGACTATTAAGCAATGTATTTTCAGTACAAACCAAATTACCACGAACATGCTTAAAAGGTAGGTATAAAATAAAAAAATAGGCATAAAAACAATGACTAATATGCCTTTTAAATTATAAAATATTTTCAACCCCAAAAGGTAGTACCTACATTTTTAATTAGATATAAACAAACCAAGTTTGGGGTTCAAGCATGGATCCTGGTAAAAAAAATCGCATACACGGTTAATAATAATATTATACGTTTATTCAAAGCAACTAGGCTCACTTATTAGTTACAAAATCCTTACAACTAATGTTAGTACAAAAAATAAAATTAAAGTGAGTAATAATAATAATAAAACAAATATGACCGTGCAGTAAGCACTCTGTCCCCCAACCAATCTGACAGAACGTACACTCACTCACGCCAGACAAGCAGCCGCACGAAGTAGCCAATAGCGAACCATATCTTCATATCATCTTCAGGTTAGTGCTTGCCCTCACTCTGTTAAGCAATGATGTGAGTAGACGAAACTCAAGTGTCTAAAACTCTCGAATCGCTGCAGCTTCGGGCTCACCTTATTCGTTCTTCTCTGTTCCGGAACCAAACCACACGCACGGGCCAAAATATGCATCCCCCATAACGTAGCCATTATCCCTACATGTACATATAAATTTGGAGGCTGTTACATCTGTCACACGCTGAAGATGTGGAATGCTCTTCTAGCTGATATCGGCCGTCTGTGATTGGCATCAGTTGCTCCTATTCTTGGACCTGCCGTATAAAATAAAATAATTAAAAAAGCCTGTTGACAAGCTTAATATTTCAATAAAAGTCTTAACATTTTATTCACAAAATGCAAACATTACCCACTAAGTTACAGTGGCATGGTACCAGAATCTCGCTACAAATTGCATGCGAGTGGGTAAGTTGCGGGGTGCAGGAATCACCAGTCAAGTTGCATGGTCCGTGCTTACGGGTCGACTGGAGCTTAATATACCCGAATCATATCCAGATCCGAAATATCATACCTATAACATCCCTGGCGTGTATGCTAGCACCCCTGTGCAAACCTAACGCCAGGTGATTTTTGTTATTTCGCGGAGTTCCTCGCTCGGTGGTACCAACCTATGTAATTAAAAATAGCGAGCTGGTTCCAATGTTATGGATCTGAGAAGACAAGTGTGCTCACTGTGTGTGATACGGTATATTGGAATATAAAATAAAAAAGAGTCAGGCGACCGCATAATAATAATAATAATAACACATGCAGAATCCTACAAACAGAACCAGATCATAATTAAAAGTATTCACTCTCTTCCATAAATAATGCTCCCTTAGCTAAGGCTCGCGAGCATTATTAAAATCCGGCCTAAAAACCGAGAGTTTGTCATATAAACCTAAATAATAATAATAATAAATTATTTATTTCAGAATTAATTCCATAATTATTAGTAACATTCCAACTTAGAACTATGTTAGTAGTTATACACATTAATTAAAAAGTTAAAAAGGCAAAAATAATAATAATAATAACAATACCTAGTACTTAATTTAATTTAAATAAAAATAATAGTTGCATAAAAAGCAACAAATGCGCGGAGATCATCATGAATCACCACTTTATCACACTTGCAGTCGAAACGATGGGTCTGTGGTCCGAGGAGGCTCTGGCCTTCTTTTTTGTACTTGGGAACCCACCTCTTTACGATGTTTTAAGGAAGGCGTTCTTACAACCGAGCCACCACAGCTATTTACTTTTTAATTTTACTTAACTAATTACCGCCTCCGCGGACTAGTGGTAACAAACGTTGCCGTGAACTCGGGAGGTCGTGGTTTCGATTCCCACCGGGGGCAAGTTGTACATTATATAATTTGTCTCGGTCTGGGTGTTTATATGTATAATATGTATATATTTACAAAAAAATATATAATATGTAGTTTATCAACCATCTAGTTTCCGTAACACAAGTCTCGTAGCTTACCACGGAAACTAGATAGCGCTGTGTGACCTGTCTGGAAATATTTATTATTTATTTATTATTATTTCCATAATCAAGGTTGATTATGTACGTGAAACTAGTTTGGATAACATGTGATCCTACGGCCACCTGAAGATCTTTTGCTGACTACTATATTTACCAGTTTATGTAAATAAATAAATAGATATAAATATTTTCAGACAGGTCACACAGCGCTATCTAGTTTCCGTGGTAAGCTACGAGGCTTGTGTTACGGAAACTAGATGGTTGATAAACTACATATTATACTTTTTTTTTTGTAAATATATACATATTATACATATAAACACCCAGACCGAGACAAATTATACAATGTACAACTTGCCCCCGGTGGGAATCCCACGACCTCCCGAATTCACGGCAACGTTTGTTACCACTAGACCACGGAGGCGGTCAACGGTAGGTATATGTTATCTATGTATTGTATGTATTTATGTTATAGATTTAATATTGTTCTTTTTTTAGTTATAAGTTTTTAAGTCAATAAATCTCTTTATATCAAATATTAGCGGTCATGCATCTTACAATCCCTGCTCACATCTCCCAAAGGTTAGCTGTTAGAAAATGTTTTTAGACATTAAGCTCGCCTATGTACTGTAAAATGTAATATTTTCTGTGCAATAAAGAATTTATCTATCTACCTATATTGTACCTACGAGCAACAGTGGGTCAATCAGCTAGCTAGTTATTTTTTTCTGTGTCTATTCTTTTCCAATAAAAACACAATGAATGAATACGCAATTGCCACTTGAACTATTTTCAGCAAATCCACGCAATGTTCGTGAAATAGGCATAGTTTTCGTAGCTGAATGTCGGTGCCATATTTAAAGTTTTTTGCTTCGCGTGTCTCGTGACAGACAGACAGAGAGACAGGGTAATTTATAATATGTCGCTATCGGCAACATCGCTCCGGGTCACGCTACGGATAATTATGCCGATTCGCTGATATCGCCGTATCTACCTAATTATAAAAGTTTCGAAAAGGGTTGATTTTTTGTTTATGACTGTTATCATTTATATTTTCATTTTACCACTGCCTCTATTAAGAGTTCTTGCACACGGTGCAAGTAACATGAGCATGTTGAGGCACTTGCGCGGCACACGGTGCAAGTTACATGACCATGTTGAGGCACTTGCGCGGCACACGGTGCAAGTAACATGAGCATGTTGAGGCACTTGCGCGGCACACGGTGCAAGTTACATGAGCATGTTGAGGCACTTGCGCGGCACACGGTGCAAGTAACATGAGCATGTTGAGGCACTTGCGCGGTTATTAGCATCACGTATTTTATCGCATGAGTGATACTGGCTCAGTTGTACGAGTAAGAATGCTTTCCTTAACATCGAAAAAGGTGAGTTCGAATTGCATGTACCAATGAGAAATACACTTTTCTTACGTACATTTGTCATAGATGTACAACACCGACGTCCCCGTGCCTCGGAGAGCAGGTTAAGCCGTCGGTCCCGGCTCCACTAATACTTACTAGTGGAATCGTTAACCAATTGTCATTAAAAAAATAAATGACTTCAGACCCTCTACAACCCGTCTAGCCAGCAGCGTGGCGAGTGTACACCAAATTCTCCAGGAGGCCCATCTCCAATCTCCAATAGTGGAGGTCTAGGCTCCTGTGTTCTAGGGGCTGTGTCGATGTGATGAGTATATCCCATAAAAAAGCGTACAAGGTCCAACGACCCGAGCATGTACCAGCGCTAGTCACTTTTACTTGCGCGGATTCAGACATGTGTAAAGGCGACACAACTTATCGACTCCATTCAACTGTGAACGCCTACAATTGTGTTAACGCTGAAACGACCATACCTCCATATAACCACGGCCAAACGAGCAAGTAACTTGTGCGTAATGCTCACGCGGGTGGTTCGTGCGAGTCTCCCGCGCCAGTAACTTGCTCCAGCAACATGCACCGTCTAAATAGAGTAACCATCCGTCCGGATTTTAAAAAATCGCATTTTTTTTTAAAGGAAGTGCTTTGAAGAGCTCTATAACCTAATCCCTTCTATTCCGGACAAACGCACAGGTCAAATATATGCACCCACATACCGTAGTAAGTCAGTAAGTAATCCTTTCGCGTACGTATAAATTTGGAGACTCACACATATGTCGCACGATAAAAATGTGGAATGCTTTCCACTTTCCTATTAGCGAAATGTAAAAAAGGCATCTAGTCAGGCCGGCATAGTGTCAGGGACTGATGTAAGTCATTTAAGTTCTGATTCCAGTTTCTAACTTACATGGGCCTTGCGCGCCATCAGGTAGGCAATTAACAGTGTCGTACTAGTATAAAAAAACAGGTCAAAATTCTGGAGATTCTTGGAATGTCAGTTGTCGGTCGATAGAACAGGCACCTAGGCGTTGACCACTCTTAAATTACGCGCGAACTTCGAGAAGCCACCCTGAGCGATATGTTCTGCTCTCAATGGTATAGTAGGTAGTGTAGTTGCACTAGGGGCCCCTAGTTCTGAGGGCCATTTTTCATTCTACTCATTACATGCAACCCTTTGCAATGCCTTCCCCTTGTACGGTCCGCAAAACCATTTGCATACACAATACGCAACAATATTGAATAACTAGTCCGTGGATTTAGAAGCTGGTACAGGTTTGATTCCTGGAAAGATAATTTAATTATTTGTGATAGTTCTTGAGTTTGGTACACTAGAGACATTGACGAGATTGCCAATTGTCATAATGGGTCTATAGTAAAGTTGGTTAAATAAGTTTCTTTAAAAAAAAAGCGTGATTTTGACTACCTTTATGATACGGTCGTGATGATACTATTCTATTACACGTAGGGCTTGCATGCGAATATCCGAATTATTCAAATAATTTTCAATTTCATTTCGTTCTTTTTTGCTAGTTTGTTTCAACGGTAAAACTAACTGTTGTTATCATTTATTTTTAAAGAAGATTTGTCTCTTTAGTTATTGTTATAGTTTTCAACTGTTTTAGTTAATTGTAAATCTATACACTTTGAAAAACCGTTAAATGAGGTAAAATTAACTGTCATGACAGTTACACACAATTGCACGGAAAGAATCCAATCCTAATTTTTTTTAGAAATGCAATTATGAACACCCATCAGAGCTTAGGATGATATCTTAAGAACCGCCCGGAGCAAGCGGCAAACTCCGTCGTGAGATTTTGCGATTTTGTTGCTGTCTCATACAGAGTAAGATAGGGCGCGTAATGAGCGAGACCGCGCTATGGTGCATTAGCAATGCGGAGTGTTTCGGGGAAACGCGTAAGCGACGTCAAATCCATGGCGCTTACGACCTTATTTTCACAACCTTATCGCTTCGCGGTCGGTATTTAGCCGTGTCCATAGGTACCTAATAAAATTTATGTTATCTATGTAGGATAGGTATCAATAACAATATTTTTATAATGCATTTTGTAACCATTTGATCGACAGAACCTCAAAGGGACTGATTATAAATAATACAGTCGAGTTCAATAATAGTATACACTTTTGACATCTCATGGCTCTTATTTATGAAGATAGAGCTAACTATTGTCAAAAGAGTATACTCAGTTTATCCATTTCTAAATGTTCGGATGTTCACATCAAATAATCAGTTCCGTTTGTAGTTATCACGTATTTTGCCGTGTTCACCCACCTAGTAAAACGTATGTTACCTAGGTAGGATAGGTATCTACCTAAATATAACAATACATGTCTAACAATTTACAAAATATTACTCTTTTTTAATTCCTTAGATGCAGTATTTCATTTATTATTTATTTATTTATTTAAAAACTTAATTGCACTATGTACAAAGGTGGACTTAATGCCGTTAGACATTCTCTGACAGCCAAACCTTTAGGACATTTAGACAGTATCAATGGTAAGTAGGTGCAATATTATTAAATGACAATTTGTAAGATATATGTAGGTATATGTAGACATAACAACAAATACATACTAATAATACTTAATAATTACATTCTAATACATAAACAAGTACATATATAAATTATTCATTATGGATTATATATAATAACGTTTATTGAGCTTTCTTATTGGTACCTATATACAAAGTTGAGTAAACAATATATAAAATATTCCCTGAATTTACATACATTTTTGATTGAATGCAAACCACAAGGATAGGCAATTTTAAGATGGTCCCTGACTCCTAACCAAGATAACTTGTGTCCTAGGATGTCAGTCAGTTCCATATTGAGTTATAGCCTCAGATAGCCAGCTCTAAAGGTATCATAAAATAAAATAAACAACGTAAATCAAAGTACAAAAGAGGTTCCAACACAACACACCTGTAATACGACACCAGCATAGATATTTTGTTATTATATATTATTACTATTGTCATCTTAAAGCCTTTCTGTTGTTGTAGGAAACCCATTTATAATTTATTAAATACTTTACCCACCACCAGGATATATATATATAATATAATAACAGTACACAGAATAAAACCAGTCATGTGAAGAAGTGGCTAAAGAAAAAGGTTACAAAGGAAGAAGACACCGCAGCTGCAAAGGTGTGGAATAAACGGAAGAGGTAAATAAAAGAAGAAAAAAAAATGTAAAGATAAGTTTTAAGTTAAAAGATAGTATTTGTACACCTTACTCTTGAATATTGCACGATTAGGAGCTTGTCTAATATCTTGGGGTAATTCATTCCACAAATTTGCAGCGACGACAGCAAACGATTTAGAGACGAAAGAGGTGTGGTGAGAGGGAATGGAAAGAACAGAGTTAGAAGAGGAACGAAGGGTTTTTACATGATGCGAGCTCAGATAATTAAATATTTTTTTAAGATACTCAGGAGTATCTGGTTCGTTAAGAAGACTGTATAACAAGCACAAAACCCTGCTATTTCTCCGTTTGCGAATAGGCAGCCATTTAAGCTGATCTCGTGAAGACGTAATGTGGTCATATTTCCGCAAACTAAAGATGAACCTAATACTTGTGTAATCTTTCTAATTTATTAAGATACTCCTGTGAAAGGTCGACACAACATACGTCGCCGTAGTCGAGTATCGGCAGAAGAAGGGACTGTACCAGTGTAATTTTAGCTTTTATCGGCAAAAAGTTTTTTAATTTGTTGAGAGAGTGCAGTGAAGAAAATATTTTACGACTGATATTAGTGATTTGCGCTCCCCATGAGAGATGAGAATCCAGGTAAATACCGAGATTCCTAACCTCCCCGGAGAATGGAATAGGCACGTTGTCAAACCTAACAGGGTCGATTTCATTCATGTTTACTTTTGATAAGAGTCGGGAACTCCCGATGATTATAGACTGACACTTGTTCGGGTTGACAACGACACCGTACCGCGCAGACCAAGAATATATACTACTAAGATCGGAATTTAGCCAAGCTATTGCACTATTGAGAGTGTTGACATCCGTCTGCACATAGAGCTGCAAGTCATCGGCGTACAGGTGGTAGTGGCAGTGAAGAGAGGAGGTGATTTTACTAATAAATAGCGAGAAAAGTAAAGGAGATAAAATGCCACCTTGTGGTACGCCCGTACTCAAATCACACCAGTCCGAAAACGTTTGATCAATGCGGACCCGCTGTTGACGACCATGCAGATACTCAGAAAACCATGACAAGGCTTCTGCCGACATCTTTAGACGAGACAAAATGGCGATGAGCAAATCAGGATCAACTGTGTGTTAGGTTTATGATTCTATTTTTACACATACATGCATAATCTCACGCCTTTATCCCATATGGGGTAGGCAGAGCCCTGGGAGGTACACCGCAATGATTCAGTAGGCCATGCCACACACTCCCACATCGGGCCTCACTTAGCTAGAGTATATGTGGTGACAGGTTGCTAGCCTGCGATGCGGTCTATCGTCGTTGCCACACGTAAATGCTTGCCTAAGGCATTAAGCTCGCCTATGTACATTTATTTTGTGCAATAAAGAATTTAAACAAAACAAACGCAGAAACAAATGGAAAGTCATGAATGAAGAGTTGGGCAAGTTCACTTTGAACTGAATGGACACTCCATTAGTCTCCATATCAGTCTTAGCGCATGTTTGTTATAATTAAATCGCCTACCATCGATATAGAGCAAACTATTAATTTTGCTTCAATTCGATTATACCTGACCTGATAAATCATAAACTGTGCAGTGCCATTAGAAATAGACAGATAAACAACAACTGTATAATTTATCTATGTAAGATGTAAAGGTAGTTAAATAAAACTAAAATTTCAATTGAATTATAAATTTTAATAATATAACCACACACATTCTTTATTGTACACCGATTTGTTCCATCAGACATTTTTACGGATTTATTCTATCCCTTATAGGTAATTTCCTCGGTAAGCGTGGGTCTAAAATTTCCGGCAAAATGCATATCATATAAAATTCCATTAATTTATTTAGCATATTCAGCTCCCAAAAGATGGAATCTGTCTCATTTTTTTCATAAAGTATTCCTTGGGGAGTCCACACTACAAAAATACAATATTTCCTTTTAGTTATATTTAATTGCAGGTGTCATGCTTGCTGCTGAGGCTGGACATTTTATTTCTATATATATAAGTAACTGCCGAAAACTGGGAAAATATTGTGAGAAAAACCCAAAACATTATAATTTTAGATTGGGAAATTCATGTGGCATTCGATAATTTAGAAGAACAGGAACTTATAATAAATGTTAGGGAGAACTCATCAAGTGACAATGACGATTCATCATATTTTGATTAAAATAAATAAAAATTACCTGTCGTTATAATTATTTCGTTTCATTGTCGAGTACCTACCTATACCTACTTATTTTACAACAGCTATACTTATTACAATAGGCATGGTGACAGTGGTAAAAAATCTATTCATTAAAATATCGCTATACATAAAAGATGATAAAAAAGGATCAATATTGTATAAAAATGTTGAGATTAATAATATTTTTAAGTTGAAAATATGCAGTCTAAACCTTCAATTAAAACTGTGAATCGTCACAAATTTATATACAATATCGATATTTCAATCATAACATCACTATTGATATTGCCATAGAATTTTTAAACTTTATTAAAATGTTGGTTATTTATCGTACTTTATAAAAAAAAAAATACTGTATATATGGACTCAATTTGTCTTGGATGAATATTATTTGGGATAAAGGAACAAAATTAGGCAGTTGTCGTATTTTTTATACCTCGCATTTAAAAGTTTATTTTTGTAATTTCGTGTAATATGCGCGCGCAGTTACATTCTACAGGAACTGTCATCGAGAAAATAAAGAAATGGAAATAGTATAGCTAATAGGTACCTATTTTAGTCCAAGTTTCGCGAAACAGGGCCCTGCATTGCGCTAATCACTATTATAACAGTTCATAACACATTGAACTAGCTAAGCAAAGAATCAGTTCCGTTATCAGTCCAAGTATTCATAGTTAGTAGGTATAGGTAGGTATTTGGTTGTCACACATGCACAGTGCACACTGACCACAGCAGCAGCACTGAGACTGAGAGAGACAAGCGCCGAGCGCGCGAGCGACGCTACGGCACGCCCCTCTCCCCTGTCATGTTCCGCACCCCGTTCGTGCGAGCGAGACGCTGCACTAAGTTTATCGAATTCGCGAGTTTTCTAAAAGATTTTCGTATTTTTGATCTCATTTCTGTAATATTGCAGATATTTAAAGAAAGAATATATATATATAACAGTTTAGGATATCACAGATGTTTATAAGTGCATTTCATTTCAATCGAAACTCTATAACGTGTGGGTGAACTAGCCGAACATGACACGTTTTTGGCGTTAAAAACACAGAATTTCAATTCGCTCTAATTTTGTTCTACTTTATTGTTTCTTACTGAAAACCGGCTACAAACATGCGTACGTGTCATCCGATACTGTATGCAAAATATTATTTCGATAGCCCTTCTCATTAAGTAATTACAACAAAACTATGTTTATATGGAAATTCGCTGCTCCGGGTGGTCCTTAAATACCTATCAATAACGATCAAGATAAAAATGGGTCTCTGATTGATGTGTTCAATTCCAGGTTTTCGGCATACAAAAGGTGTCTCACAGCGAATGTCCTCGAATTCACGTACCCATAACATAATTATTTAATTTCAGTGGTTCGCAATAATTTAATTCAGTTTTTATTTTAATTTTATTCCAATTTAAATATTTAACATTTTAAATCTTATTAATTTTTAACATTTATTAATTAGGTTAGGTTATAATTTTAGGTTAGGTATTAAATTAATTATATTTTTTACTTTTTTTATATAAATTATTATTATTTGTTTGCATGCTTTATAGGTTTTTTTATATTTTTTATTTTATTGTGTAAATTTGGATTAAGTTGATTTGTTTTTAATTTTTTGCATGTTTTTTTGTCTATTTTCCACTTATTTTGTGTGTAGTACTTAAGTAGCTTGCTCGCGTACCTATATATTTTTCAATGTTGTCTGCACTACTAAAGAATTACAGTCTGGTTCTTTAATTCAGTTATAGAAATGTATAGTGTTAATGATTGTAATTTGTTTGTTGCACCATAAATAAATAAATAAAATGTTATTGACGAATTCTAAGTGTATTAAAAGTTTCAACTTTAATAGCTTTAAAATTAACTTAATGTGGATTGGATCCATTTTGCGTAACCACGTCTAATTATAGCCTTAAAAACATAAGTCCATAAAAACATAATTATAAGGTTGACATTGGCTCCAATAATTGCTTACTTGTTCATTAGACAAAGAAAGAAAATCACTACACGATGCTAAATAAAAAAAACGTAAGCAGCTTTTTTATTTATCGAACGAAAATGCTAACTGCTTTTGCTGTCGCTACGTATAGTTTTCCCTGTGCCCCACGCGGTAGGGGCCCGCAGGCATTTTTCATTCCGACTTGATTAAATCTTGTTTTGTGTTAATAATAAACAGGTTCGTTTTGTCATTGGCAAAAACTTTTGTCTTCAGTTTTAAATTCTAGCTAGGATATTCTCATAATGTACCTAAAGTGTTCACATCCTCTGTAAGCATTTAAACATAAAATAATAAAACAATAATTTCAATTTTATATATTTTATTATTTGAAGTAGGTAATATTTTAGTTATTTATTTTCGTATTATAGTTATTATTTTTTCTAAATGGGATTATATGTATGATCGATTATATATTTTTAAATTGTTTCAGTTTTAGTTTTTGTAAATGAAATTATATATCTGGGCAGTGTTTTCACTGCGGATGGGAAGTATGATAGGGATGTTGAAAGAAGAGTGAACGCGGGAAATAGTGTCAACGGTGCCCTGGGGTCACTGATCGCCAGTCGGAATTTCAGTGACAAAGCTCGACTCGCAATACATAATGCCATGCTGGTACCAACACTTATGTATGGAAGCGAGACGTGGATATGTCAGAATACGCATGAGAGTAGAGTTAATGCAGTAGAAATGAGATCGTTGCGTCGGATATGCGGTGTTACTTTAACGGACCGCATACGTAATGACGAAATACGAAAAAGGGTAGGTATGAAAGAAAGCATAGGGACAAAAATAAGGAAAGGCATGCTACGATGGTTCGGTCATGTTGAAAGGATGGATGAAGAGAGATTGACGAATTAGATATATAATGCGAAAGTTGTGGGTGAAAGAGGCCCTGGCAGACCAAGACTCACTTATCACGATCAAATAAATAAAACAATAGCTGCCGGTGCAATAAAAAGCCATCGAAACAAAAGAGCATGTATGAAGAGGTTGATGAATGTCGAAGAAGCGAAAGAGGTATGTCGAGATCGTGACAAATGGCGCTCAATTGTCTCTGCCTACCCCGCAAGGGACCTGGCGTGAAGATATGTATATGTATATGTCGTAACATATAAATCTATAACTATGTAGGTAAGTAGGTATATGTTGTAGTTACTGGCAATAACACAATTGTATTCAATTTATATTTCATAAGTACTTAGTGTCATAAGTATTTAGTACAATATGTCAATCTTGTTTATAATTGACTTTCAATAAAACTATAAACCGTGAAACACTTCTTTCCCTTTCCCAACAAGGGTTATGGGCCCAGAACAATAAAAGTTGGATATAAGAAAAGGAGGAGAAGATCCAGTATCGTCAGGAACAAAAGAATCGTCGATATTGTGTTCTACTGTGTTTATGCAAAAGGGTTTTATTTTTTGCTAGTCAAAAATGGAAGGAGACCATTCCAGTGCAAGGTACGGTGGTAGTACTTCTCTCGGCAATATAAAAGTGCTGACGGGTAAAGAAGGTTACGTTACCTGGAAATTTCAAATTAAAATGTACCTAATGCACGAAGGTCTTTGGCCTGCTGTTGTTGGTTATCCGCAAGGAGACAACACACCTCCTGCCGAAAGGGAGCGTCGGGACGTGAAGGCTATGACGTCCATGTGTTTAACACTACTACAAGGGGCGATTACACAAGTCAGGGGCTGTAATACTGCTGCTGAGGTTTGGGAAACGTTAAATAAGGCATACGAAAATAAAGGTATGGGCAGACGTTTGGCTTTAGAAAGGAAGTTATATAGAATGGAACTGTCACAATTCAGTAACGTCGAACAATATATTAATGCTATTCTGGAGATATCACAAGATCTTGCTGACATTAATAAGGTGATAGATGATGCTTCAATTGCTGCTATTATTCTTGGAGGACTGTCAAAGAAATATGAACCAATGATTATGGCATTAGAAAACTCTAACATTGTGATTACGACAGACCTAGTAAAGAGTAAACTCCTGAGTGAGCAGAGTAGTTATAATGATGAAGCGAATACTGATTCAGTTCTGGTAACTAGTGAAAAACGTATTATTTGCTTTAGATGCAAAAAACCAGGCCATAAGAGACCAGATTGCCCAGGTTATAAGCCTAAACAGAAGACCAGCGATGTTCAACGAAATAAAAGTGATGCTCATCGTAACATGGTGTCTGCGTTAGGGACTGGTGCAACTGAACCAAATGTGTGGTATGTGGACTCTGGCGCTACCGCTCATATGACGTCGCGTAGAGACTGGTTGTGTAATTATAAGACAAGTGACTCTGGTACCGAGGTAACCTTAGCAAATAATGATGTAATTCTTACACAGGGGAAAGGTAATGTAAATATTTTAAATAATAAGGCAATAGATACTATTTCCGATGTGTTATATGTGCCGAATTTACGAACGAATTTAATTTCTGTAAATAAGGCTGTACAAAATAATTTAGTAGTAATTTTTAGTGATAAAGGCTGTTCTTTTCTACGTAAAGATAAATTTAACTATAAAATGCTTAAAAATGAGGTTATTCATGCAACATGTGAGGAAGGGCTTTATAAGTTACAGTGTCAAGTAAATAATAATGATATTGAACAAGTCCTCGCTGTAAGTTGTACAAATTTTAATCTGTGGCATCGTCGTTTAGGTCATCTTTGTAGAATTGGTATGGATTACTTGAAAAGATCCAAAGTCGGAGTAGATTTTACTACAGTTGATAAAGGTATGTGCATTCCATGCTTAGAAGGAAAACAGGCACGTCAAAAGTTTAAGCCTATAAAGTATCCTAAAGGGACTGGGATTCTGGATTTGATTCATTCTGATGTTAGCGGTCCTTTTAGTATTGAGTCTTTTAATGGTTGTAAATATTTATTAATATTCGTGGATGATTATTCCAGAATGGTATTTGTTGATTTCATGGTGTCAAAAGTTGAAGTCAAGAATAAATTTATTGAATTCCAAAAGCGGGTGGAGAGAGAAACAGGATGTAAGGTAAAATCCCTAAGAACGGATAACGGTACTGAATACGTTAACGGTGAGTTTAATAAATATTTAAAAGAACAGGGTATACATCATCAAACGACTGTTCCTCATACTCCTCAGCAGAATGGAGTCGCTGAGAGAACTATAAGATCTCTGATTGAAAAAGCTCGGACGATGATACAAGAAGCATCGTTGTCAAAAGCTTACTGGCAAGATGCAGTTGATACTGCTGGTTATTTAAAAAATAGATCGCCACATCGAGCCTTATGTGACGGAGTTACACCATATGAAAAATGGCATGGTCGTAAACCTGATTTGTCATATTTGAAGGTATTTGGTTGTAGGTCTTTCGTTCGTGTTCATGATTGCGATAGACAAAAATGGGACGCAAAGAGCAAACAACATATTTTTGTGGGTTACTGCGTAAATGCGAAAGCTTACAAGTTTCGTGATTGTAAATATCCTAGGAAGTGTATAAAAGCTCGTGATGTTGTATTTTTCGAAAATTGTTTTACAGATGAACAATTAGCTCAGAAGGATAGTGAAGAGGTTGAAATGACGTTATCACGTGATACTTGCGAACAAGATGTTCAGACATTGCCTGTCGCCTCTACTTCACAAGCGGTTGATGACGAGTTGTCAGAAGCTGAAGTAAGTGAGGACCAGATGAATGAAGTAAGTAATGTTGTGAGGCGATATCCACAACGTGATAGGGTGAGCACTAGACGTTATCCTGAATATAATAATATATGTAGTGCTATTCCTGATACGAATGAACCCTCTTCATATAAAGATGCCGTACATGCTGATAATCCTGATAAAAATAAATGGATTGAGGCAATGGGTAATGAGTTTAATTCGTTAAAAGAAAACAACACCTGGGAGCTTGTACGTAAGACTAATCAAAAGGTACTTCCGTGTCGATGGATTTATAAAATAAAGCGAGATGCAGATGGTAATATCCAACGCTATAAAGCTAGATTGGTAGTTAAAGGTTATAATCAACGCTATGGAGTTGATTATGATGAAATTTTTTCACCAGTTGTACATAATAGTAGTTTAAAAATGCTTTTTGCTTTAGCTGCGAAATTGGATTTACATATGTCTCATATCGATATAAATACTGCTTTTCTGTATGGAGATCTAGAAGAAGAGGTCTACATGTCACAACCGGAAGGTTTCATTGAAGGAGAAAATATGATTTGTCGATTAGCTAAGTCACTCTATGGACTAAAACAGGCCGCTAGATGCTGGAATAAAAAGCTGCATAGTGTGCTTATTTCTCTAGGTTTGAATCGATCTAAAAACGAGCCGTGTTTATATTTTAGAATCGATTCTGAATATTTTTTAGTTTTGGCTGTGTATGTCGATGACATTATCATTTTTAGTAAAAATAAAAATGACGTAAAATCATTGATTACCAATTTGTCAAAGTCATTTGATTTAAAGGATCTAGGAGAATTAAAATATTGTTTGGGATTGCAAATAAATAGTCTAAATAGTGGTGAAATTAGAATTAGCCAAAAGAAGTATATTTTAGATTTACTTGAAAAGTATAATATGAGTGAATGTAAGGCTATTTCCACACCAATGGAATGTGATTTTATAAAACAGACTGAAGAATGCTGCGATAGTGTCGATGTTCCTTATCAGAGTTTGATAGGAAGTTTGATGCATTTGGCTGTAAATACACGGCCGGATATTAGTTATTCGATTGGATATCTAAGTCAGTTTAATACAAAATTCAATGAATCGCATTGGAAAGCATTAAAACGCGTATTGCGATACTTACAAGGTACGTTGGATTATTGTCTTGTGTATAGGAAGAATGGTTCGAATCTGCATGGTTATGTTGATGCCGATTGGGCTAATGCTGTTGATAGACGTTCTTATACAGGTTGTTTGTTTAAACTTGCAGACGGGCCTATTTATTGGGAATGTAAAAAACAACCTACTATTGCGTTGTCTTCAACTGAGGCGGAGTATATGGCGCTTACCTCAGGTGCTAAAGAAGCTTTGTTCCTGCGTCGTGTCTTGGCAGAACTTACAGGGCAGTTGGAATCTGTGGTTTTATATAATGACAACCAAAGCTCTATAAGGTTAGCTCAAAATCCCATTCAGCACAACAGAACTAAACATATTGACATAAAATATCATTTTATTCGTGAGAAAATTGAGGATAAGTCAATTAATGTTATGTATAAATGTTCAGAACAAATGGAAGCTGACATTTTAACTAAAGCACTTCCTCGCATTAAGCATATTAGGTGTGCAGTAAATTTAGGACTTATTCCTAGAGAATGAATTTTATTTTTATTTTTTCTCTTGGTGTATTTTAGTATTGTATTGTATACGATTGTGATTAAGGGCAGGTGTTGTAGTTACTGGCAATAACACAATTGTATTCAATTTATATTTCATAAGTACTTAGTGTCATAAGTATTTAGTACAATATGTCAATCTTGTTTATAATTGACTTTCAATAAAACTATAAACCGTGAAACACTTCTTTCCCTTTCCCAACAGTATATCACCCGTTAGTAAGTAGAAACTATAAATATTCCTGTGTCAGTTGACGACGCGTTTAGAATATTAATTGCCTGTTTATTTTATAGCTTGGAATTTTACTTGATTTAATCTTATAGCGTAGTGGCCTTTTGCTCTGTGAAACCAGCTTTTTCTACCAGCTAACCTTTGAGAGAGTGAGACGGTATATGTGGGGTGCAATTTAGACCTTATTTTAAATTTAAATAAACTACATAAATAGTATGTATACATAGACTACTTAAATACTTATTAACATATAGTAGATATATTTGAAGATAATATTAGGAAGAATATTTTTTTAATTGTATTGTCTAAATAATATAAAATCTCTTTGGCTTGTGTTCCACTATTGCTACTTTGTTTATATGTTTAATATAATAAGCTGTTTTTTTTTAAATAAATACATTTTAAATATTCCTTTCAGCACGGACAATACCAGGCGTGCATTGTTACAAAAAAAATGGCTATCGGTCGCCAAATTCTGTTTAGCCGCTCCGAAACAGCCTCGATAGATCGTCACTCCTCCAATTATCCTAATTAAATTGTTAGGCTAGTCCTTAGTCCTAGTTCTTTTTTAGGAAAAAAACATACAATAATGATTTTTATTGCCATTATATTACGAGTACTTAACGTACGAAGGTGCGCTAGCACATTAGAAAACAACGCACTAATATGCTGTTTTGTTTTCGTTTTTTTTAAGGTACCAAATTTGTGCAATTTTTATGTTTCCTAATTAGTTATATTAAAAAAGAGAAAAATGTATAGTTTTATTTTAGAAGTCATATTTTTATTTTGTAAATTTGATAGTTTTTGTTATTTTTTTTTTTTTGTTTTAACAGTAGTAAGTTTTTAATTGTGTTAACAGTAATAAGTTTTCAATTTCTTCTTCTTTTTATATTGGTAAATGCTGTGACACCTAATTGGTACATATATTAGATAAGTTATAATTATACTATGTTATGTGTGTGATAATATATGTACTGCTGTGTGTACTATATAAATAAATATGCAGAGGGGGCTTAGTGGAATTCGCTAGTGGAGGATTTTTTTTTACAATTTTTATGAGATATATACCTTTTAATATCTAAAATATTTTTTGTCGTGCTGAAAGGGATATACTGTTCTGCATGTTTAAAAATAAAGTTTTAAGTTGTTTTTTAAAGATGTAAATAGAAGGAGCTTATCTGATTGTCAGTGGAAGCTTGTTCCACTGACGCGCAGCCGATACAGTAAATGAATCTAAATATCTGCTGGAAGTGTGGAATGGGCTGAAACTGTACCATTGCTTTTATTTGATCTATAATGATCAGCCGCCGATGCGCGTTGACTAGTTGTTTGGAGAGTTTAATCATCCATCCCTCTCGCTCACACACTCCAATATTTTCAAAGATTTTTAAAGTGTTCTTTTGAGAGATAAATAAATAATAAATATTTCCAGACAGGTCACACAGCGCCATCTAATTTCCGTGGTAAACTAGATGGTTGATAAACTACTTTAAATATATACATATTATACATATAAACACCCAGACCGAGACAAATTATACAATGTACAACTTGCCCCCGGTGGGAATCGAACCCACGACCTCCCGAGTTCACGGCAACGTTTGTTACCACTAGACCACGGAGGCGGTCAAAAATGTATGGCACTTTGGTTATTTCGGCCAAGACGTGCCTAAAACATAATCATACGTTAATAATTAAAATATGTATCATCATTACAGCCCCTAGAACACAGCGTCCTAGACCTCCACTGCTGGAGATGGGCCTTCCAGAACATATATCTGGAGAATTTGGCCTACACTCGCCACGCTGGCCAGACGGCTTTTATATAAAATATGAACAGCGTTTCTGCAACTAACCGCGTAGTCTATAAAATTTCTAGAAAATCAAACGGACATTTTGGACTTATTTTTTTTTATACTAGTACGACCTTGTGCCCACCTGATGGTAGTAGCGCGCGAGGTCCATCGGTCCATGTATGTTAGCAACTGGAATCAGACATTCATGACTGACATCAGTCCCTAACATTATGCTGGCTTGACTGGGCATGGCATTTCGAGCCTGATTCCGAAACGTGTGGAGTTTACTGGGTTTATCAGCACATCATCATCATCCTGTGTCTCTCCACTGCTGGATATAGGCCTCCCCCAAGGCTCGCCACTTCACACGATCTCCTGCCACCCTCATCCAACCCCCACCAGCGACCTTCCTCAGGTCATCCGTCCATCTAGCGGGGGGTCGACCCGCTCTGCGTCTTCCCGTACGTGGTCTCCACTCTAGAACTCGTCTACTCCATCGTTCATCGGTTCTATGACAGACATGTCCAGCCCATTGCCACTTCAGCTTACTAATTTTGAAGGCTATATCAGTAACTTTGGTTCTCCGACGGATTTCCTCGTTTCGGACTTTATCCATCAGAGAAATACCGAGCATAGCTCTCTCCATAGCCCGCTGAGCGACCTTTAATTTGTGGACCAGACCCACTGTTAGTGTCCACGTTTCTGCTCTCTTCTGGGGTATGTTTGATAGGAAAATGTGGCGCAGCTTCCCGAATGCCGACCATCCTAGCTGAATGCGTTTGTCGGCTTCTTTGCCGAAGTTGGCTTCGCCTAATTGTATATTCAAGGTATTGTTTATCTGCACAAACGGTGGATACTTCCCCGCCCCGGCAATCTGTGCAAATTACCACCATCAGTCCGCCTACCACCTAATTAAATCATTAAATAAAAATATTATAAAACATATTATTATTAATTCATCTTTTAATTATATGCTCATAAATTATTTTTATCCCTCCATAGAAGACATTACTTCTTATCTTTGAGACCTACTTGTTGGTCGGCATGTGACAAAGTTGGACCTACCTTCAAAGACGCCGCCGTGCTGTCACGTACCGCTGACGGCTGCTGCAAGCGGCAAATCGGAATTCAAAAGACCGGCAATGCATGCAGTGACCATAATTTAAGCCACGGCCACAGTTTTAAAAATAGTTATTTCGTTTTTGTAGCGTCTACTGATAAAGAATGTTCTTAATAGGCCGAAAGCAATGTAAATAGGTAAATTGTTATTGTGTAAACGCTATAGTCTGGCAAATGAAAGTAGATAAGAAAAAAGCGCGGCAAATTCAAAAAATATTAGTAAGGTATGCCTCAAAGTTCCTATCAAACAATTGATCATCTATGTTCGGTCGTATTACTGCCTAATAACGCACTTATTAATAAACATTGTGTTTAGGACTGATATTCTGTACAATGTACTTTAAAATATCTTTCTAAAAAATATGATGATAGGGAAGGCAAAGGGATCTAGCCAATACAGCCATGTCGTAATACTAGTATATTCTATTTTTTTATGCGTTACCGAGGTTATTAACAAATTCCAGATGTTGAGAAGAATTAAATGTTTTTTATAGGATAATATGGAAGTTAAGAGCGCGGGAAAACCGCAAAAAATAAAATGGCGCGATGAGGACTATTTTTTATATTTTCTCGGTAGATAATGTAATGAGACGATAGGGAAGGCAAAGGGCAAGTCTGACGTATATTCTATATATTCTATCTTTATTATGAGTTAATCATAATGTTACATAATTTGATGCTTATCTTGGAGTCAGTCGAAGTGTTATCGCCCAAACACGTCCACACCGACCAACCGGAAATAATAATAAAATTACTGTCATTTTAGACATATTTTCACTTAAAACATTTATAACGATTTTCCTTTATTTTACTAAAACATTGGTTAATATATCTTTAAAATGTCCGCAATTTTATTTCATAGACACCTGATTGGCTAAATTTCTTAAAAGACCACTCAAGATTTGAAATTTGTTTTAAACATAAAAAGCATTTGTGAGTAATGGATACTTTATTTTGTTTTTGTTCTGTTCTCCCGATGGATGATGAATTAGGTAATAGGGAAGGCAAAGGCCCATACAGCTGACGTAACATATCTTTCTTTCTTATGAGTTAATGAGGTTATCATCAAAATCCAGATGTTGCAGAATTTGATGCTTTTCTCGGAGTCACACACGGCATTCTTCTTCAACAACTGGTTACACAGTACATTGTACTTTTTTACATAGTACATTGAGCGTTATTTAGTATAAGCTTGTGTTTAGTTTAAGTAATAACACACAATAAACGACCTAAATATACTTAAATAAATAAAATAATTATAAATAAAACTAAACTAAAACTGCCTATGAAATTAAACTATTCTACAAAATAAACTAACGCTTACCACCTGGGAGGGTACCTAAAACGCTCGACACATTTCCTCGTTAAACAAGGAAATATTTTGTTTTATAAAATACGAAACCCGGTGTTGATTGACGTCTTAAATGGTCACCCTACTAACGCACACAGATTAAAATAATGTGCACGAGAGTCGAGCGCTTTTTTAATCTTTTTTAACATATCGAAGACGAAAAATAAAAGAACAATGTTTTTAATCTGTGGTTAATATTGGATTAAATATATTTGGTCGGGGTCAATTTGTTAGGCTTGGGTTTGCCTTGAGGCGAGATTTATTTTGAGGGAACCATATTTGTACATAATTTTTCCAAAATAGTGGAAATTATATTGCCTTTTTTTTGTTTATCTGTGTAGAAAGACTAGGACAAAATGTGTTTTAGATAGCCCATATTCAGCAGTGGAGGTCTAGGACGCTTGTTTTAATGATGCCTAAAATCCGACCTCAATCCTTCGTTAAGATTTAAGTTAAATCTTAACGAAGGATTGAGGGTCGGTAACTAAATCCTTCCTTAGTGGCATTTGATCATTTAAATACATGTCGTGCTAGTATTATAAAAAAAAAACCAAAAAACGCCGCAAAGGCAGCTAAATTAAAACATATTCTCGGCAAATGCTTGTAGAGCCAATAAGTGGACAGCAGAATATAGTAGGATTAAGGAATCCGATTTTGCGGGACTGCAATCCCTATTTGCAAATAGTTAGTAGAAGTTTTAGACTACAGGGAAAATTAAACAACAAAATTGTTTATTATGATTTATTAATACAATGCACTGATAATTGTGTTTAAAAATAATTAACACTAACCATTAAGATAACATGACAAATTATAATACAATTTAAATAATAACCAAGTCGTCTTTCTTTAGAAAAAAAATGCTAGGGATTCTTAGCCGTTGTTTAGCATGTGTTTAACCATAGCGTCGACGCCTTCGAAATGTTGTGCTGGAGGCGTATGCTGCGTATCCCGTGGACAGCGCGCAGAACAAATTTATCAAGGAGATCAAAGTCACTACCATGCTCTTAAAGTTTAACACATTGTTAACATTTTAAATAAAACAAATGGGGTGTATCACTAACTTTTTATCACGATAGATGGCGCATGAGAGATGGACCTAATAGAACTGTCAGTTGCATAGAAAACTTGTTACGAAATTTATTATTTTCTGGATATCATGCCGAAGTGAGCAGCTTTGAAGTGTACAAATCGAGATTTCCAAGCGAAATCAAAGATATGGTGATCTCAAAATTGCCGTTCGATTAATTAAACGTGTTTTCTTTTTTAAGACGGTGTGCGATTTCTTAATTCGTCTTGTAAGGTAGGTCAAGTTAAGTTAAAATTCATTTTTCTGGTATAACAATAATAAAACTACAAAACATTTAAAAATTATGCGTCATAGGTGTAAACAAGGTACCAGTGCCGCTAGCGACATCTACAAAAAGCTTTGCCTGATACACCCCATTGTCAAACTAATTTAAATTACGATTTCGTTTCAAAATTATAAATAATTATCGTGGCACATGATCTGAATATAATATGAAAGAGACAGACTGATGGATGTCAAAAGTGCTAGAGCGTAATTCTGACAAAATTAATATTTTGAGTACGGGAACGCAAACTTTAATGTTTGCAGAAATTACTTATCTTACTGGAAAGATTTGAAATGGTAACAAATGTTTTTCGAGGTTTAGATAGTTTACAATTAATGCTATGTTCGACTTCACCGAATTTTGCTTAAAAACCATAGAGTATAGACCAACGCCAAGTCGAATCCCTTTCAAAGCGAAAAAAGAGTTTAGCTTAGCGCAAACATAGAGTAACACCCGTATTCTTAGACGTTACCTCAACGGCACTTCCACTCCACATTTCCTTCTAGCTGTCAAACAAAAATTAAGTCTCTGTAATGGGGTGTGTCAGGCAAAGCTTTTTGTAGATGTCGCTAGCGGTAATGGTACCTTATTTTACACCTATATCGCATCATTTTTTAAAAGTTTTTGTAGTTTAATTTTTTTATAACAAAATAATGTTTTTTTAAATTAACGTTACCTACCTTAAAAGGCGAATTAAGAAAGCGCACACCGTCTTTAAAAAGAAAAAAGGTTTTATTAATTGAATGGAAATTTTGAGATCACCATAACTTTGATTTCGCTTAGAAATCTCGATTTGTACACTTCAAAGCTGCTCACTTCGACATAATATCCAGAGAATAATAAATTTCGTAATAAAAATACAAGTTTTCTATACAACTGACAGTTATGTTAGGTACCCTCTATCATGCGCCATCTATCGTGAGTTAGTGATACACCCAATTGAGACGATTACAATAAAAAATGGCGTCTAATGTACCAGCTGACATTCAAAATAAAACTGTCGGCTCGGCTCTATTTCTAACTTTAATTGTAACTATTACAGAAACGTTATTTCCGTTTGACAGCGGAAAGGAAATATTAAGTGGACGAAGCGTTGAGGAACGTCTTAGCCCTTTCAGCACGGACAATACCAAGCGTAAGTTATTACAAAAAAAAACTAGCTGTCACCAAATTCTGTTTTGCCGATCTGAAACGGCCTCAATACGACTAGTTCGTACATCCCTCTATCTACTTAGTCAAAAATTATTATTCTTATCTCTATTAAATTTAAAGTAGTAAAGTAAAGAAAAAAACATACATGTTATCATTTCCACTATGTTGTTTGTTTAACCTTCCCATGTACGGTCTGGTAGGCGCCCGGGGCTGCTTCAAGCATGCCGCTGCCAAAATATGGAATGATCTTCCACCGCCCGTTCGGGACAATGTTACCCACTTTCCGTAAAATGTGTGCAGCATGGCTGCTTGTGAAGCATGCTGGAGCAGCTCCCGTCTAGGTTTCTGTTTTTTATTTATTTATTTATGTTCTTGTTTTTTATTTGTTTTATTTTAATTTTGTTTCATTATTGTTTTATAACTTTTATTTATATTACTGTTCCACTAAATTTTAATGTCGGCTATGGTATAATAACAGAGGTTGTTCCAACACCATTTTTTGAACCATTTGTCATAATATCTTTGTTTTATTTTTTAACTATATTTTACATTTTTAAATAAAAACTGATTTTATTTATTTATTCAAACGCACGATGGTGCGCTAGCACATTAGAAGACGCACGAATGTGCGAGGGGGTTCATGGAATTCGCTAGGGGAGGAATTTTTTCACTGTTTATATGACGTACTTTAGACCTCAAAGTTATCAATAAACCTTTTAATATTCAAAATATATTTTGACGTGCTGAAAGGGTTACAATACGGGTGTAAAAATATGAAGAAATGTTAATAATTTAATTTAACTACTAAATTATAAATAAATAATGTGTTTAGCTACTTAAGCTATGTCTGTAGAACAGTGGAAAGTTGTGACGTTGAAAAAAAAAAAAAGTACATATATCTCATGGATCATTTAGAAAATTACAATTACAAATAATATTTTAACAACATTTGTGACGAAATGAAATCACACTTAACATGGTTTAACCCCTTAAGTTAAAGTTTTGTTTAGCATTTTGGATATCTATTTTTTATGTATGCATGTATTATATGGCATGTATGTGTATTGATTATTATATTATGTAATAAGGTGTCATAAATGCGTAATTATGTTTATTTTAGTAATTTATTTTCATATTTCTTCAGCCCATCACCTTTCGTGATTCTCAAAGTTAGTTGGTGAAGAATGCCTTATGGAGTTAAAGCTCGCCTATATACATGGAGAAACAGAATAAAACACTATTTAAGTTATAATGTATATGATGTACTTGTATGTATAATTGTATGTATGGTTTATGTATGTTTATGTGTTTAGGTATAATGTGTAGTATATTAGAATTAGTTAAGTATTAACTGTATCATTAAAATTTCTTATTTTTTTCATACTGCCTATCACCTTACTCGATCCCCAAGGTTAGCTGGTAAAGAATGCCTACTGGCATTATAGCTCGCCTCTGTACTATTTTTAAGTGCATTAAAGAATTTAAATAAATAAATAAATACTAGGTTTTTAGTGCAATAATGTATTTAAATAAATAAGGTGTGGGTTACACCGCTCAATATTTTTTTTGTGATTTCTCTTCGTCACAAATAGTAATTGATCGTATAACTATAGGATTGTGTTTTTTACTGTTAATCAATATTCACATACATTTCCATATTCCGAATAGTTTCATTTTATAGAGATCATTAAAAATAGTTTACAAAAATAATAAACATTAAATGTGTACTATAGTCTATTCGCCGAGAGTTGTTTAAATATTATGATTACATCTCGATTAGCGACTGTCGCTTAATTATCGCAAACTGTATGACGGGTGTCGCTTATCGCCGCGCGTACTGAGTATGGTGGTACGAGGCTCGCAGTTGTCAATGTTGGGCAGGCATGCGGAATCGTTCTAAATAAATAATGAATTGAGATGATTTTTCCAAATCAACTTTCGGCGAATAGACTATAGGTTAATTACTATTTTCAATATCATCCACACCTACATTCATGACCTAATACAACGAGTTTTGATAACTATTTTGGGAAATAAAACAGCTGACCAGGTTTTATACTATAATATTTCCAGTGCACGCGAAAAGACGGACAATGACCTTTGCACGTACGGCAGGTATTACAAACCTTTTTTGGTGGGTTACTTATTAATATGACCATTATTAATCGTAAAAGAATTGTTATTGCAGATTGACTGCATGCCTTACTCAACCCCGTACCACTAAACGCGGTACAAAGCGTAAGCGATAAAGAAATGTAAAAAATAATATTTTATTTATTTTTTATTTCTAAAAGTATTTACGTATGTTTATTATATATATTTTTTTAAAATTGTTTCAGCTTTAGTAAAGTATCATTACGACCGTTTCCCTTTCGGGGTGGTCAGAAAATTAATCTATTAAATGTATTTATTTACATTAGTAAATATTTTTGTGTCCCGACCAGGAATCGAACCCGGTACCTCCCGAGTCTAAATCCACGGACTTAACCGCTAGACCACGTGAAGATACAGTGAACGCAGGACGTAGACTGCGGGGCGGTGTATCAGGCCTAAATACTAAAATTAGATATCAAAACACGTTGAATAATATATAATTAATTATACATGTATAGTACTAATTATCTAAGTTAGAAAACTACCGTGCGCATCGGCTTTAATATTAAACAATACAACAAAATTAAATACAACGTGTAAACTTAGCACTTACAGTAAGTAATATTAGACATGTACTAAAATTACACGGTGTAAGTTAAAATACAAAATCCGCATCGTTGAAATAATAAATAACTTATTACCCAGTGTAAGTAGTAATAAAATACAAAATCCGCATCGTTGATATAATAAATAACTTATTACCCAGTGTAAGTTATAATCAAATACAAAATCCGCATCGTTGAAATAATAAATAACTTATTACCCAGTGTAAGTTGTAATAAAATACAAATCCGCATCGTTGAAGTAATAAATAACTTAATACCCAGTGTAAGTTGTAATAAAATACAAATCCGCATCGTTGAAATAATAAATAACTTATTACCCAGTGTAAGTAGTAATAAAATACAAAATCCGCATCGTTGATATAATAAATAACTTATTACCCAGTGTAAGTAGTAATAAAATACAAAATCCGCATCGTTGAAGTAATAAATAACTTATTACCCAGTGTAAGTAGTAATAAAATACAAAATCCGCATCGTTGATATAATAAATAACTTATTACCCAGTGTAAGTTATAATCAAATACAAAATCCGCATCGTTGAAATAATAAATAACTTATTACCCAGTGTAAGTTATAATAAAATACAAAATCCGCATCGTTAAAGTAATAAATAACTTATTACCCAGTGTAAGTAGTAATAAAATACAAAATCCGCATCGTTGATATAATAAATAACTTATTACCCAGTGTAAGTTATAATCAAATACAAAATCCGCATCGTTGAAATAATAAATAACTTATTACCCAGTGTAAGTTGTAATAAAATACAAATCCGCATCGTTGAAGTAATAAATAACTTAATACCCAGTGTAAGTTGTAATAAAATACAAATCCGCATCGTTGAAGTAATAAATAACTTATTACCCAGTGTAAGTTATAATAAAATACAAAATCCGCATCGTTGAAGTAATAAATAACTTATTACCCAGTGTAAGTTATAATAAAATACAAAATCCGCATCGTTGAAAAAATAAATAACTTGTTACCCGGTGTAAGTTATAATAAATAACAAAATCCGCATCGTTGAAATAATAAATAACTTATTACCCAGTGTAACTTGTAATAAAATACAAAATCCGCATCGTTGAAGTAATAAATAACTTATTACCCATGGTAAGTAGTAATAAAATACAAAATCCGCATCGTTGAAGTAATAAATAACTTATTACCCAGTGTAAGTTATAATAAAATACAAAATCCGCATCGTTGAAGTAATAAATAACTTATTACCCAGTGTAAGTTAAAATAAAATACAAAATCCGCATCGTTGAAGTAATAAATATCTTATTACCCAGTGTAAGTTATAATAAAATACAAAATCCGCATCGTTGAAGTAATAAATAACTTATTACCCAGTGTAAGTTATAATAAAATACAAAATCCGCATCGTTGAAGTAATAAATATCTTATTACCCAGTGTAAGTTATAATAAAATACAAAATCCGCATCGTTGAAGTAATAAATAACTTATTACCCAGTGTAAGTTATAATAAAATACAAAATCCGCATCGTTGAAGTAATAAATAACTTATTACCCAGTGTAAGTTGTAATAAAATACAAAATCCGCACCGTTGAAATAATTATTACATGAAAAATGCGTGATAAGACTAAACATTTGAAATTACACTTTCATTTATCAGGTCAAAACCCCGGTATTCTGAATTTCTAAAATAAAAGTTTGTTTTTAAAATTAAATTACAAATATAATTATTATTTTTTAAAATGTAAACTAATCACAATAAAGGTCATAGGTACTTCATACTAATCAAAAAAAAGGATATTATACAAACAAATTACATTAATTATATTAAGTTATTATTTATTATAATTATATTAAGCAGAAACGGCCTTTTTACAGCCACGAATTAAATATTAAGTATCTAGTAATAACATCATCATCACGACCGTTTCCCTTCCGGGGTTTAAAAAACCATGCTTATAAATAAGCACAGCAATTCACATTTAGCCAACTTTACTATAGGCCAATCATGACAAGTGGCAAGCTCGTCGATGTCTCCAGCGTACCAAACTCGAGAAATATCACAAATAAATTAAATATTAATTAAATGTATTTATTTACATTAATAATTATTTTTTGTGTCCCGACCAGGAATCGAAACCGGTACCTCCGTGTCTAAATCCACGGACTTAACCGCTAGACCACGGAGGCAGCTAATTAAATATATATATATATATATATATATATACTGTACTTAATATATAGAATATATATATATATATATATATAGAAGTACTCCTGGAGACGCGGACAGGTGGTTGAGATCGTGCCGGGTAAAAGACCCCATCCCCAACCCACGCCCATTAACTTAAATCTAAAAACTAAACTAAAGTCTGCCTGTCTGACTAACTTCAAACTAATAAATAGTAATTACATATATTTTTTCTAAGTTTATTATACATCTAATCTCTTATTTGGATCTCAGCGCCTCATTAGTACACAGTGTGTATAAATATGTACAATAATAATAATAATTTAAATAATAAATATCCTTACATTAAATACGATTAATCCTTAATCATTATTAGTATAATACATGACATATAAATTATTAGACATTTAATATTTAGCTTTATTTTAGTGTAGGTAAACAATGCTTTACAGCTGGTATCACCAGCCCTTTGTTGAATATTTCATTATTTGAGCGGTTTGATTTGAATATTGACGGCAACGCCTTTGTGCGCCGGCGCACTCGTGTCGGCGATAGCGACTGTGCTCGTCGAACTTCCTGTCGTTGACGTTTCTGCCGGACGCAACGCCTTCTGATGGACAATAGTGGAACTATCACGCCGGTCGCGAAACACATCGTTGCTATTAAGTTTCGTGCATATTTTTTTGCTGTGATTGTGTTTTGGATTTATGCTGTTAATTTCATTTCTTTCGCTCAATTTCGGAGTATTTTCACCAGAGCGCCTAGTCGGTTCCCGTTCACCCTTATTAGCAGACCGTTCCTTGCTAACAACAGCCAGCATTTCAGCCATTTTTATTTGATTTAATATTATTAGGTATCAAATAAAAAGGAAAATTTGACGAATCCAAGTGTTCCTATTCCTAAGGATTATAAATAAACAATATACAATACGAATGTACATCTATATTACCTTATTTTTAAAGTCTATTAGACTGATTACGTGAATGGTAGATACTCGTAGCTTGTCACTTAGTAATTTGCGTTTATAGGCAAATGTTAATCTAAATGTTTTATCATCATTTCAGAAACTGGTTTTATTTTTAGCTTAAAATTAAATTAATAGATATTTTAACTAATTAATTAATGTCGACATGTAATATCGCGCCTACCTATGCCGGCCTATTAAGATGCTTTTTTACATTTTGCTTGAAGGACTTCAGGTTTATAATTGGAAAACACACATTCCACATCTTCAGTGCTTCCATATTTATATGTACCCGTAGCGGTAGTCGCTACGGCTTTAATGTCCTTCTAGCTCCAAAAAAGCATCAGGGGCAGCAGTCTCAACATCTCACAACTATCGCTAACTTAGCGATTTGAGGTAGCCATTAACGACCCAACAAACCAAATCGCGTGGTCACTTTTTAAAATTTGTTCACAATTGTCGAAAACGTATATTATTTTTTAAACGACGTCACAGTCTTGATTTGCGTCTAAGTTCATTCATTTTAACATGCGCAACAAACAGCATTTGCTTCTAGTGCTGCAAAGTAATAAATATTAATGTCCAATGATACAATGCACATTTTAGTGCATAAAATGAGTTGTTAATGACATACGTTCTCATATTACAATATTCTGGAACTAATGATATTGACCAAATCAGCTTTTTGATTTTGTTAGGTGCAACATTTTTTTATGACTTACCGACGAAATCAATAAGATAGCGATCAGTAGAAAATGTCGACCCAACCTAACAACCTAACCTAACACAATTAACCTACAATAACTTATCTTTAAAGGACAATGCCAGTTTCGATATGGAGCAATACCCCACTAAAAAGTTTAATAATAATAATATACGTCTATTAAAAGCAATTAGGCTCACTTGTTAGTCGAGTACAAAGCAAAATCAAAACACTATTAATGCAGTTTTCAAACGAATATTAACCTAATTAAGGCGCGGTAGTGGCTCGGTTGTAAGAACGCCTTCCTTAAATCCTACAAAGGTCGGTTCAAACTCCCCCGGCATGTAATAATGACAAATACACTTTTCTTACGTACATTTGTCATAGATTTACAATACCACCGTTCCCGTGACTCGGAGAGCTCGTCAAGCCGTCGGTCTTGGTTCCCATATAATAACCAACTTGTGGAGTCGTTAATAAATTGTCATTAAAAATTGACATCATATCCTCGCCATCTGGCAAGCGTGGCAAGTGTAGATATATGTTCTGGAAGGCCCATCTCCAGCAGTGGAGGTCTAGAACGCTGTGTTTGTGTTGGGGGCTGTAATGAGGATTAACCTAATAAATTGTCGGCGCCTCGAGTTACGTAAAAAACGATGTCATAGGGATATGCCGGATGGAAACACTGGACAAATACGTACGTCGTCTGGCATGTGCACACCCATCCCGCCGGACGCCAGACAATTCTACGCTGTCGAGCTAATTACGAAGTAGTAATCGCGGCCCCGGCGCCAGGATCGTATACTGCAACCTTCATTGGTTACCCTATGCACTGGTCCTTAGTTACGGAAAGCGAATGCAAACTATGTACACCTTGACACAGATTCCGCACTCCTCTCTGCGGGGGGTGTGAGAAGACCAGTTAGTAGTTAACCTAATAAGCTTGCAATAAATAAATAAATATTATAAATAAATATTTCCAGACAGGTCACACAGCGCCATCTAATTTCCGTGGTAAGCTACGAGGCTTGTGTTAACTAGATGGTTGATAAACTACATATTATACTTTTTTTTTTTGTAAATATATACATATAAACACCCAGACCAAGACAAATTATACAATGTACAACTTGCCCCCGGTGGGATCGGAGTTCACGGCAACGTTTGTTACCACTAGACCACGGAGACGGTCAATGATTGTTAAATATTTAATATTTATTATTCCAGGATTTTTGATAACTGAGAAATTACTTGGCGTGTTGGGGCAATTTCTGGCATTGTCCTTTCAACTTTTAACCTTGCCATCTCTCTCGCACAATCCAATATTTTCAAATATTTTTCAATTTTGGAGTGTACTTAAATATATTAATCACATACAGTGTAAACTCTATATAACGACACTGAAGGGACTGTGCATTTTATGGCGTTATAGAGAGTTGTCGTTAAATGGAGAGAAGAAAAATCAGAATTGGAAGACAAGCTAAACCAACCGAAGCCAATTGATTTCACGCTTTAGGGAGTTTGTCGTTAAATCGAGTGACGTTACATGGAGTTTACACTAATTGTTTTAGTAAAATTAAAAAAAAGTCGTTATTGCTTTGTTATTGTTCTCTATCTAAAATTTGATACTCGTATATGAAAGTGTAAATATGTCCAAAATATCCGAAATTTTATTTTCTGGAAATAAACTGCATGATTAATATAATTTTAAAATGTCTGTTGGGCTGTGGAAACTTGGTAGGTATCTGGTGTGAGATGCGACGTGTGTAGACACATAAGTTCCATCTCACATCCAGACGACCTCGTCAGGCGCGGGGAGAGCGGCGTTTTCTGCGGAGAACTGGGGTTCTTGCGCAAATACGCCAACCTTAGTACCGGTTACGAATTTGCGCCGTTTGGGGTCGAGACGATGGGCTCATGGGGACCGTCAGCGAGGCGCTTGGCCAAGGAGATATCAAAGCAGCTGACAGAAAGTAAGGCTGGCAATTATTTCTGCCAACGTATTAGCCTCGTTAGACAGAATGCGTTGCAGTCTCCTTGGGACTATATCGGATAGGACGTCTCCAGAGGACATTTTTTATTTATAGTTTAGTTTATTATTAATTTTATTATTTAAGTAGCTTTGAATTTATATTTATTGTAGGTATATTAATTTACTTCGAATAAATAATTACTATTTATTAATAAACAATTAAAATATACGTTAATAGACTACATTACTCAAAAGTACATTCAGACTTGATAAACCTTTGTAAATATTGGATTGTGCGAGCGAGAGAAATGCAAAAACGTTAAAACATCTTAATAGTATTGGATTGACCCCAGAAAGGGCCTCTCTTTAACTATCTATATCTATTAAATACTTTTAAATGTCTAATAAAACAAATTCTGTGTATTTGGAGCAACAAAGCTACCTCGCAAAGTGCGTACAGTACCTATGCTAAATATACCTACAATATTTAAGTTTAACTTAATATTACTAAACATTTTGTTACGACGCGAAAAGATTGTCTGGCGATTTTTACTATGGAAAACAATATCGCGAACCCAAGTATTTGAGTGACACAAAACATTCAGTGAAGGTCGTGAAGCCGTTGACAACTTGCCTCATGCGAGTCGTCCATCTACCTCTGTTAACGACGATAACATAGAAAAAGTTGAGGTAAAGGTGCTCGAAAATCGTCGTGTTGGCATCAGACAGATAGCAGAGCATAACATCTCTTATGAATCAACTTAATACATTTTGGTTAATGTTTTGGGTATAACGCGTGTCAAAACTAGACTCGTACCAAAAGGCCTAAATGTTTTGCAAAAACGACGACGAGTAGAGGTTGTAAAAGAGATGCTTGGCATCATTAAAGGTGACGAGACGTGGGTGAATATGACTTTGAAACTGCCCAACAATCTTGCGAATGACCCTCCAAAAATAAGCGAATGCAAAAAAACACGTGAAAGTCGATCGAAAATTAAGGTGATGCTCATCGCTTTCTTCGATTACCGTGGTGTGGTTTAACATGAATTCGTTTCAGAGGGTCAAACGATCAATAAGGAATAGAAATTGGCCGTTTTGAGGCGTCTACTTAAAGCAACTAAACGAGCGAATTCATGGATTTTTCACCACGATTTAATAGCCAAACACGAAACGATAGACAACGCTCAGTCACCATATTCCCCAGATTTGACTCACTGTGACTGTTTTCAAAACTAAAAAATCCGCTTCAGGGTACACTCGCTAGTGTGCGTCATTTATGAAGAACTGAGTATAGCGACCTGTGATTGATGAAATTTAAGGAGTCATTCTGATGTAACACTGACGGTTTCTCTAGAAACTATAAATATGTGGAGGGTGCTTGATGAACTAATGTTGTAGAGGACCCTGGGAGACGAAGTGACGTAAACTTTTTTCAATTTTAACTTGAAAAAGTATGTATATATATACAAAAAACAGGCTATAGACACACAGGATCTAGCCAAGCATAGCAAGGTTAGCGAATGTGCGAGATTTATGAAGAACTTGAGTAGAGCGACCTGCATGAAAGTGATTGATGAAATTTAAGTAGTCATCATTACATTTATCATTATATTAATTACATCAGTAACACTGACGGGTTCTCATGAAACTATAAAAGATGTGTGGAGGGTGCTTGAACTAATGTTGTAGAGGACCCTGGGAGACGAGGTGACGTAAATTGTCGCTTAATTATCGCAAACTGTATAATTTTAGATAGTAATTTATTCGTAATACGAGTATAACATTTAGTCAATGTAACATTTCGTCACCACAGCCTTGCCGGGTTAACAAGAAGTGCCGAAATAAAGAAATAATTCGAACTCTTTTAAAATATTCTTAACAGTAACTTATTTATCGAATATAAAATCGATTTTCCTATTAACTGTTCCCAATGTTGACGTTCACCTCGCGCATGCGTACAGTGCCTATACGAATTTAAACTATTTTGACTAATACTAAAAATATTTTATATTCTTAATAGTAACTTATTAATCGAATATAAAGTCGATTTTTCTATTATTCTGATCCCACGTAGGTCGAACTATCACCTCGCGATGCGTACAGTGCCTATACGAATTAAACTATTTTTACTCTAGTATATACTAAATCCTCGCCAAGTCGTCTGGCCAGCGTGGCGAGTGTAGGCCAAATTCTCCAGATATATATTCTGGAAGGCCCATCTCCAGCAGTGGAGGTCTAGGACGCTGTGTTCTAGGGGCTGTAATGATGAAAAATGATATACTAAAACCAATTATTTTATACCCTTAATAGTAACATAATCATCGAATATAAAGTCGATTTTTCTATTATTTGTTCCAAATTTTAACGAACTATCACCTCGCGATGCGTACAGTGCCTATACGAATTAAACTATTTTTACTCTAGTATATACTAAAACCAATTATTTTATACCCTTAATAGTAACTTAATCATCGAATATAAAGTCGATTTTTCTATTATTTGTTCCAAATTTTAACGACCTACCACCTCGCGATGCGTACAGTGCCTATACGAATTAAACTATTTTTATTCTAGTAAATACTAAAACTAATTATTTTATACCCTTAATAGTAACTTAATCATCGAATATAAAGTCGATTTTTCTATTATTTAGTCCAAATTTTAACGACCTACCACCTCGCGATGCGTACAGTGCCTATACGAATTAAACTATTTTTATTCTAGTAAATACTAAAAGTAATTATTTTATACTCTTAATAGTAACTTAATCGAATATAAAGTCGATTTTTCTATTATTTGTTCCAAGGTTAATCGATCTATCACCTCGCAATGCGTACAGTGCCTACACGAATTAAACTATTTTTATTCTAGTAAATACTAAAACTAATTATTTTATACTCTTAATAGTAACTTAATCATCGAATATAAAGTCGATTTTTCTATTATTTGGACCAAATTTTAACGACCTACCACCTCGCGATGCGTACAGTGCCTATACGAATTAAACTAAGGTACATGATACAAATAAGGCCTATGCTCTAACAAGGCCTAATATGCCTAAATCCCAAATAAATTGTGTTAAGACTTGAATACTTTACGCACACAAATATATAGGCCCTACATATTTAAGCGGGGTGCGCGGGCGGCTCCCTCTCGCTCCTTGCGGTAGTGCGGACGAGTTTGTCGTTGGAGGTGTCGTTTGTTCGTTTCGTGCTGCAAGTTAAAATTTTAGTAATTTTGTGGTAAGGTTACAGTTATATTACATTATATATTACCTGTTTTCATTTAAGTAGCTAACATAATCTGTTAAATACTAAATGTTTGTGTTCATAAGAGGCTTTTAACTGTTAATTTAAGAATATTTGTACATTTTATAACCTTTTAAACTATACAGCTCGTATTCCATATATAAGGCCTAGGCCTTATTTGTGGTTGGTAGGCCTTGTTTCTGGTGAGTAGGCCTATTTAGTGATCTTAACGTTTATGACACATTTTTTAGATTAGTTTTAATAAGTAAACAATAGATCGCACCTAATAGTAGGTACCTACCGAAGATATAATGTGATGTTTTCATCTCAAACTTCGTTGCGAGTTTTTCTGATCACTTGAAGATTAATCACCATGTAACTACAGGTATAGGTATCGGTTGTTACAAAAGGTAAAGGCAATTATAAGAGGCTGTTCTACCAATCATCAAACTTAACAACTTTTTCAAAGAAACAATGGCTCTTGAAACGAAAAAAATATATTGGGCCTCCCACATATCACAAGATACTAAAGTAGATGAAGATGATGTGCCTTTAGCACAACTAAGTACAAAGTCACAATTCCAGATCTTTTTACCGACACCCGATTATGAACATGTCGAAACTCGTCCAAGGAAAAAGGCTTTAAACTATAAAGGTCAAAGGGTGACTAAAGATTTATTTAATGATAATGAGACCAATACCAAGAAGAAAAGTAAAGTTGTACCAAAGAAAAAGTCAAATTTTACAGGCGTAAATAAGAAAAATAGTGAAGAACTTTCAAAGGAAAGCGATGCATCTAAACAAATGAAAGGAAATCAAACCAAATGTACAACAGGAAAAACAACTAAAACAACCAAAGATACGAACAGTATTAAAAGGGGAACTGAAAGCTGGTACTGTCACGCTTGCCATCGAGATAAAATATTAGATTTGAGACCTTGTACCGACTGCGCTAAATGGTATCACGAAGCTTGTATTGGTCTAACACGAAGTGATTTAGACCCATTTTTATGCCCCGACTGTGATGAAAATTAACACTTACTAATTAATACAAACTTATAACCTATTATTAAGGTGAAAGAACCATTACTTTGTTGATTAAGACTGGTTGAATTTTCTAATACATACTACCTATAATCCTAGTTATTCCTAAGAGGCCTTATTAAAGCACTGTTTTAATAAAGCCTATATTTTTTTAGTTTTACTTAAGTTCTATGAGAAAGAATGTTGTTTTTTTTTAGTTTATTAGATCTATCTTAAAAACATTGTGATATTCTGCTTATCTTGATTAATATAAGACAATTAGTCTGATCTGTAATTTTACTACACTTAATTTACATTAATTATGTTACATAGTCTATTATCGGATATTTAAGAGTATCTGCTGACAAATTTTAAGTATTTTTTTTTAATAAGATTGTTATTTATTTATTTTTTTAAGGAGGAAGGCTATAGGCCTTATTAAATAGGGGTGATTTATTATGACCAATGCGAAAGGTTTACGATTTGTTAGTTTTTGCTTATTTTTCTTAAATGTGATACTGTTTAATTAATATATCTTGTAGAACACAAATAAATGATTCTGATTAACATGTTGTATTTATTTCAATAAATTATTTATTATGTTACAAGAATTTGAAATAAGGTAGGCCTTATTTGTATCACTTACCTTACATACTTTTATACTAGTAGATACTAAAACCAATTATTTTATACTCTTAATAGTAACTTATTCATCGAATAGAAGTCGATTTTTCTATTATTCCCAAGAGTTGACCTATCACCTCGCGATGCGTACAGTGCCTATACGAATTAAAACTAGTTTTATTCTAGTACTAAAACCAATTATTTTATACTCTTAGTAACTTATTAAGTTGCTAATCATATATTAACCCTCTGCAGCTGATGTCGTAGTCTCCTAGACTCCTCCGTTTAAGTTTTTAATTTCCCGAGTTTATGTTATTGTCAAATTTAAAACATTCCACCAACCAATTCTTGTTATTATAGGTACATATTATAAAATCAGGTTTAACAAAATGTATTTATTTTACTTGCCTCAACTAAAAATTAACGGTTTAGATATACAAAACACTAAACATCAATATTTTGTACAGTTGACTATTATTACAAAATTAAATTATAGAAGACCATACAAAATCACCCCGTATATAAATGCGTTGCATGATGTTTATTTATTTAGGGCTTTATTGCACGAAGTACAAAGGCAGACTTAATGCTCGTAGACATTTTCTGACAACCAATCTTATTTTACCTTTTACCGGCAGGTTTTTAAGCTTATTGAGAGAGTGTGTGGACGCAAAAACTTTACCACTAGTTTTAGTAACATGCGATGTTCAACTCAGATTAGGATCTATATATTCTTCACTTCGCCGGAAAACGCAATAGGGACGTCAAACCGAACATCGTCAATGCTATTTACGTCTATTTTGCTTAACACGGCTGTTAGTATTATGATTGATTGTCTTGCTCGGATTGACAACGATCCTTTCCAAATCGTTTCGACCATGAGTGTATAGTATATTAATTAAATATAATACATGTTAGGTAACAATTACTATGTATAATCACTTATAAAGGTGTCCACCAGTCTACACGTCAGTTGCATAGGGTTAAGTTATTTTTTCTATTATTGTGATCCCAAGAACTATGTTTAACTATCACCTCGCGATGCGTACAGTGCCTATACTAAGTGAACCTACTTACCAAATCTATGTTTATGATCCTATTCCAACCGAACTGCAATAAAAATATAATACAAATTGTAATTTTGCAATGATTTTCGTTGTCAGAGGCTAGTTATGTTATGTATGATGAAAACTTGTATAGTTCAATTATATTTATTAAAGTTC
The DNA here is from genome assembly GCA_910589645.1 of Tinea semifulvella. Lineage (NCBI taxonomy): Eukaryota > Metazoa > Arthropoda > Insecta > Lepidoptera > Tineidae > Tinea > Tinea semifulvella. The sequence continues at coordinate 9,081,324 of OU342604.1, forward strand.
CGAAAAGATAATAAAAAAACATATTTAACATTGCATTACGCCAAGTGATTGGTAATTAGCTAAAAATACAACGTGTAATTGTCAAAAGAGCAAATATTATTTTTAGGCTTCAGGTCATTAGTTGAACCTTTATTTGAAATAACAAATGTAACTTTTATATGAATCATAATCCGAAAAACAAAACATTACTGAATGGTGAAAAAGGCAACTTCTGAAAATCGCGATATCCATCCTGATAAATACCTAAAGGCTGGGGAGTGTTATTATTAATTTATCTTGCCATGAGCGGCGAAATAGAGAAAGAATTACATAAGTCAACTTTCGCGCGAACTTTCGCTACCTACTTGATTAGGCTCTGTATGAGTGACGATATTTATAGGAAATCTTTTCTGCACCGTAACTTAAGGATTTATTACTAAATAATTTATTTTCAAAAATACGTAGTTCTTTATTTTATTTTATATTTTAATATAAAAATATTTGCTCTTTAAAAAAATCCACGTAGTATATATATGTTAAAATTTGATGAAAAAGAGAGAATATTATGAGAGATATTTTCAAAAATTAATAAAAGATAATACCGAAATATTAAAAAGAAAAAAATACCTATATTTAGACTTGAGTTGCACCAAATTAAAGTAAATGTAACAATTAAAGTTAAAAATAGCGTCGAAATTTTATTTCTAATGTTAGATGGTACAAGCGACGCCATTTTTAGCTTTAATCGTTACAATCACAGATACCTAGTTTTGGTACAACCCAGCCTTATTGACATTACTTTTGCCTCGTTCATTACGCATCCAATTCAACAACCTATTCTATGATTAATCCTAATTAGCATTAAATTCCCTAAGTCTAATTACTTAATAATATTATTTGTACTTGAAATTGCCGTTTTTTATCTTATCACTAAATTAACCTAACAAAGTAACAATCAATTCAACTAAAAGACATAATATAAAAAAATATATACGGAGTGACTTTGAATGCTCTTACTTACTATATGATATTCTATTGATAGAACCAACAACTTTTCCTACAAAAACTATATGTCGAATGTTACAAATGAAATTATATTAAAGGAAAAAATAAAAAACCGACTATAAATCAATACAATCTAAAAATAAAAAAAAATATAAAAAAAAATATGATTTTTTGTGTTTTGTTGGTTTATGAATGAGGTGATAGGGAAGGCAAGTCTGACGTAATATATCTTTCTTTTTATGAGTTAATGAGGTTATCATCAAATTCCAGATGTTGCAGAATTTGATGGTTTTCATGGAGTCACTCGCGGCATTATAGCCCAAACACGTCGGGTATAATATGGGAGTTCACAACGCGGGATAACCGCAAAAAAAGTCCAATTTATCGTTTTCCAAAATTATTCACATTGTAGTACATTAATAAACAAAACAACAACATTTTTGACTAACAATATCCACAGTAAATTAATTTACAAAACAAAAACTTGCACTTGACATGTTCACGCAAAATGGCGCGAAGGACTCCTTTTTGTTTTTTTTTTTTGTTTTTATTATCCCTATATATAATAGGTAGTTTTTTTCTTTAAGAATAGGTATTATTAATATAAAATAATACCCATAACGCTCCTTATTACCATATACATAACATGGGCAAAGTATTAATTTCGAATACTTGCTTGGGAAAAAAGTGGCATTTTCTTCCGAACTAGAGCAGTTGGCTGTAAATTTTAGGCAACAGTTTACAGATGCATTATTCAGGATTACATAAGAAAAATAAAATTAAAGAAAAGTTAAGATTTGTAGCAACAGGAGTTAAAAGACTGTCAGTCAACAGGGTTTACTCGATTTTTTTTAATATTTTTCTGATAACTATTATGTCTTCGCCTATCACCCGATTCCGGCTTGACGTCGACTTCTGGGACACCCTGTATATATATATATATATTATTTTTAAAAAGCTTTATTTTTGATAAAATATATATGGGACCACCTTTAAAATACGAATATGGCCTACCAAAAAAAAAAGAATCAAAATCGATAATTGTCGGAGTAATTACTTACGTAACATAAAAAAACACAGTCGAATTAGGAACCTTTCCTTTATTGAAGCCGGTTAAAAAAATGACAATTCCAACATATGGTTTCTTAGGAAAAGTTATTTGTCTCTATCAATAGAGTAACATATATAGTCCAAAGTAAGAACATTAAAAAACACATATTTATTTACGAAAAAAAAACACAGACAACCTGTTTTTGTTATAGTTTTGAATTATTCAATAGTACTATTATTATTATGGACTGCTAATTATTATTATTTTTTAAAAATTTTCACTTAATTTGTTATATTTGTGCTCTTTAGGTGCTTCAATCAATATTTTTACAGGGATATTTAAATTTTATTGTGGGAGTAAAAAAATATATTAATCAATTTTCGTTATGTAGGTACTAATATATTTTAAGCCTAATAATAATAATATACGATGACTTTGTATGCTCTTACAGATATAGTAAATAATGTATTTCCATCGGGAAAAGTCGGGTCTCAATCGAAATACGACGGCACCCGAAGAATTAAAATTATTTATTTATTATTTAGTGACAAATAGTATTATTATGATTATTATCACAGCCGCTAGAACGCAAAGTCCTAGAACTCCACTGGAGATAGGCCTTCCGAGAAAATTCGAGAGTTTAGCCAGAATTTAGCCCGCCACGCTGGTCAGACGGGTTGGCGAGGGTCCGATGTCATTCTTCTTCTTCTTCTTACGGTGCCATCTCCTATCGGAGGTCGGCTATCATTAAGGCGATTTTGATTCTGTTGGCCGCTGTCCGGAACAAGGATCGGGTGCTCATCCCGAACCACTCCCTGAGGTTCTTGAGCCAGGAAGTGCGTCTTCTCCCCGGTCTTCTGGAGCCTTGTCATTAATGACATTTAATTAACGATTCCACAAGTTGTTATTAGTCGAACCGGGACCGACGGCTTAACGTGCTCTCCGAGACACGGGAACGGTGGCGTTGTTAATCTATGTACCTACATAAGAAAAGTGTATTTCTCATTGGTACATGCCGGGGGATTTGAACCGCCCTTTGTACGATTTTTAAGAAAAGTATTTTTACAACCGAGCCATCACCGCTAGTCAAATAGTCCTCCTCCTCCTCCTTAGTCGGTTACCCCACTGATGGGGATCGTGACTCCGATCGTCTCCAATGGTTTCGGTCCTCGGCGTAGTGGATGGCCTGGTGTACAGGGATGTTCAGGTGGTCAGTCACCTGACTAGACCATCGCTTGGGGCTTCTTCCTCTTGTTTTACCGTCTACCTTGCCCGTGATTAGAAGTTTTTCTAGATTATCGTCTTCTCTTCTTGCAATGTGGCCAAAGTATTGCAGAATTCAGGCAAAGCAGACGGTAGAGTCTTTGCTCCCTGGTCAGCTTAAGCTCTTCGAGCACAGAAATGTTAGTACGTCGTGCGGTCCAAGGGATTCTGAGCAAACGATGTCAAATAGTACTAAAGCTTTGATTGAGCACGGTAAATACGAACTATTCCGATAAAATACGATGGAAAACTATTATTCACTACAATATGTTATTCTATTAATAGAAACAAACTACTTTTTCTAAGAAACCATATGTCGTAAGACTTGTCATTTTCGACATATAGTTTCTTAGGAAAAGTTGTTTCTATCAATAGAATAACATATTAGTCTAAAGTATGAAACTACAAAATCACGCGTTATTTATTTTTTAATACACATACATATGTTGATATAATAAAATAAATATATAAATGTAAAAGGTTGTATTTTCTTAATTTAAAATAAACCTATATTTTTTAACCTATTTTACCTATTCCTAATATTTTAAATATTTTTATTTATTTATATAGTACAAGCAGTAGTATCACACACTTAATATAATTAAATTATAACTAATTTATTATTAAAAATAAATAAATAAGTATTAAAGTACATAATATAATTTTAACACTAATTATAAATTAAAGTACAATACAAATAAATAATAATATATATACGAGTATGTTTAATTTATAAGTTTTTTTTTTTCATTTTTTTTTATTCTTTTTTTAATAAACTATATATTTGAAAAAAAAAAAGGCTTCCATACTTGTTAAATATATTGTACAGTTCTCCCAAAGTGATAATGCGCATAGAAATCTTCGTCACTGTTCGGCAACGGTCGTATTCCCCGAGCGTCGGAAGACGATATGTATATAGAGTGGTTAAGTGCATTTTCTTCATGCATAATTTAGTAGAATTATGTGTTCTGTGCTAGTTGTTAGTACGTTTTCCTATTTTACAAAATAAACTATTTAAAGTTGAATAAGATAATTAAAGTTGTGGGTGTTTCCGGGAATACGACAATTAGCGAAGATCTGTATGTGCATTATTAATTTGGGAATACTGTACATATATACCATTTAAGTGTCACAGGAAAAAAATATCAAAGATACAACCTAAGAAACTTATTATAAAACTATAATTAACATAAAATAGCATTATTAAACAGCCGTATTATTAAAATTATATACAGTATTATAAGTAATATTCCCTATCAAAATTATCAAAAGAAATCATAACAATAGAGGATAAAAAATAACATACAACGCCTTTCGGCGTAAACCCATTTCATTAGGACCGCCGTACAATTCCTTATCCAACGCACGTGAATGAGTCCTCACTTGGCAGTGCTCTGCTGGTCTGACCAACACTCTAATACGACGACCTAATATACACATTTGCAAAAAAAAACCTACATAAGCCAAGCCTCGCTCTTCTTTGTCATTATTTTTACGTAAGAATATTATACGAACAACTTATAATCCAATTAAAATGTTATTACGACTTCGCAATAATAAAATAAATATATATATATATATATAAAAGTATTAGTATTGATGGCACTTCGGGTGCTATTCCCGGTGGCTGGTGCCGTCTGCGGTGCAACTTCCTAGTTCCGAATCATGCTTAGAGCGCTTAGAATGAAAATTATGCTGACAGTCGATCCGAATCTAACATTGATATATACATACAATTCTCCTATCTAAATTTTCAAAAAAAAACAACAACAAAGATAAAAAATAACATACAACGCCTTTCGGCGTAAACCCATTCGGAACGGACTAAATTTCATTTTTATTCATACCATAATATATTTTTTATAGAAGATAAATTGCGGATTCCACATCTTTGAGTGAATACTAACAAACACACCTCTCTTCGACGTTTTTAGCTTTAGTTGTGTAACGTTTAATATTATTAATTTATTTTAGGTCTTCTAAAATAACTGGCCGTGTTACAGTCATCATTTATTTACTTCCTACTTGAAAATGGCGCGACGTTAATGACGAACACCTGACAGCGCTCGGAGTGATCTACCTCGATATAGTAAGCAGTCTGAGCACAAGGAATGAAGTCATTTGTGACGTCACAAAGATTTGGCAATACAGTTTATGCACGTCTCCGAACGGCTTTAAGCGTGCTTCGGTTACTCTTATTGTGTCTCGGAACGAAGGGGCTATCATAATATTTTTAAACATACCATACAAACGACTTTCACATACCTATTTGAAAATGGCGCGCGACGTTAATGACGAACACCTGACAGCGCTCGGAGTGATCTACCTCGATATAGTAAGCAGTCTGAGCACAAGGAATGAAGTCATTTGTGACGTCACAAAGATTTGACAATACAGTTTATGCACGTCTCCGAACGGCTTTAAGCGTGCTTCGGTTACTATTATTGTGTCTCGGAACGAAGGGGCTATCATAATATTTTTAAACATACCATACAAACGACTTTCACATACCTATTATTTTTAAAATTTAATTTAATATTAAAATTGAAATACATGTTAACAACAAGGAGTTCATTTAAAAAAAAAAAAAAAAAATTTGGAACTTATTGCATTATACGTATTCTTTGATCACACACGTTTCTCGATTTACGTTGCACAATTTAAATTTCCCGTAAACAGACAAAAAAATAAATAACTAATCGTCTTCGCAACAGCCAAGAATCCATTTTGTTTCGATTTGATTTTGACAATTTAGGGTTACCAGTATATTTAAAAAAAATATATCGCTAAAATATATTACTATGATAAATTATTAAAGCGTAGAGTATAAAACTACATAAAAATCTTAATAATTTAAATAGAGATACTAAATAATAAATAATATCGATAAAATAATAAATATAAACAAGAAAATTGATTAAATACTTAGAAATATTATTCAAACCTTAAACAAAAGAATTAATGGCAACCCTTGATATTTCCCAATGCAGGAACGAGTGCAATGTCAATGCGGGAACGAGTGCAATGTATGAAAGAGAATAGCGCCTTAGAACATTATTTCGGAGCAGTCCAAAACCAGTGACAGTTTAGTTGGGCAAGTATAATAATAATAATAATATAAAATACAAAAATTGATACAAAATAGTTTAGTTAGTCTATAGAGGAGTAAGGTTAGTTTGCATCATTCAACATTTAGCAGTAGGACCCAGCTTACTATAGTCTTTCGATCGTCTCTGTTGATTTCAAAGTTAAACACCCAGTGTACCTACTAAGGATTGGACTTTAGTTAACGTCCCAGCCACTGCACCAAAGTGATGTGTCGCAGCGGTCAGGGGGTGTGCTGATTGTCAATTCAAATAAAGATATATATGCGCGCTTAAAGCCCAATCGGATCAAACTATCGGGCAGGGGCCATTCTTCATTCCATACAGTTTGATCGGGTTGGGCTTTAAGCGCGCACACTGGCCCAACTAAACTGTCACTAGACTATTCCGGAATTACGTTCTAGTTACTTGTCAGTTTTGGAAGTGAGCGGTCGCTTAAGTTCGATGTACAGAGACTTAATTTTGATACAACTCAGCCTTATTTTTATTTATTTATTAAATTTTATTTTATTTTTAATCATATAATTTCAACGATGCGTATTAGAATTTATGAGTTATCCCAAATAAATAATGGATACATAATTTAATTATCCTACTGCGGCATGTAACGAATTGTTTTTTGACTAATATATATGTATATATATAGTTTATTAGGAATTAAGTATTTCAACGATGCGTATTAGAATTTATTAGCTATTCCATATAAATAATGGATACATATTTTTTTTATCTCACTACGATACATCGCGACCTACTTCGGCATGTACCTAATATTTTTTTGTTCAATATATAAGTATGTATCTATTTTATTAAGCAAAGTAATTCAACGATGCGTATTAGAATTTATTAGCTATCCCATATAAATAATGGATACAGATTTTTTTTATCTCACTACGATACATCGCGACCTACTTCGGCATGTACCAAATATTTTTTTGTTCAATATATATGTATAGAGGTTATTAAACAGATACGTAATTGAATTTATTAGCTATCCCATATAAATAATAGTTACATAATTTTATTATCTCACTGCGACCTACTGCGGCATGTATATCTAATATTTTTATGTTTAATATAAATATATGTAATTCAACGATACGTATTTGAATTTATTAGCTATCCCATATAAATAATGGTTACATAATTTTATTATCTCACTGCGACCTACTGCGGCATGTATACCTAATTTATTTTGTGTTCAATATAAATATATCTAATTCAACGATACGTATTTGAATTTATTAGCTATCCCATATAAATAATGGTTACATCATTTTATTATCTCACTGCGACCTACTGCGGCATGTATACCTATTTTTTTTTTGTGTTCAATATAAATATATCTAATTCAACGATACGTATTTGAATTTATTAGCTATCCCATATAAATAATGGATACATAATTTTATTATCTCACTGCGACCTACTGCGGCATGTATACCTAATTTTTTTCGTGTTCAATATAAATATATCTAATTCAACGATACGTATTTGAATTTATTAGCTATCCCATATAAATAATGGATACATAATTTTATTATCTCACTGCGATATATCGCGACCTAAGGCATGTGTGTGAGTCTATTTCCTTAAATTTTAATTAGTAAAGCTCAAAATAAATATCCCTACGTAAAGAAATTTAACAAAATATTTGTTACCGAAATAGTATGCATAGAGCTAAGTGCACTTAGCTTAATTTTATAATGTTGTAACATACATACTATTTAGTTACATATTATGGTGAACAATACTTTTTCGTTGCGTACCCACATTTATTTTGAGCTTTAATAATATGGAGCTGACATTGAGGTGGTGAGCTACTTGTATTTTCCCCTTAGAAATGGACTCAATATAAATAAAATAGGAAACTCAGAGAATTGGTAAAATTGAAATATTTTTTGCTAGATATATTTAACAGTAGTTGAAAGGCTATTAGTATAGCTAGCAGGGACACATTTGCTGGTATTACTAATTTTAATATTTTTTGTAAAAGTGCCTATCTACATCTCTTGTAGGATTCATTTATTGTGAAAGAAAAATAAAAAAACGCCCGACATAACCTTTCCTTGCTGCCTCCACAGCGAGGATTGGTATCCGGTAGCGATTTCCTGACGCAAAAAAAAACTAGCTTCGTCTATGCAGAGTTTAGCTTCATTTCTTAAACTAGTGAGAAAGCAAGTAAACAAGCGTCTCTTACCAGGATGGGGTTCTATTTAATAATCTAGTAAAACTCATTACCACTATTTATCTAGCTTAGTGTATGCAGAATTAGCTATATTTCTGAGCTAGTAAGAAAGATAGTAACATAGAGTAAACTAGTATCACTCATTACCAATATTTATCTAGCTTCGTGTATGCAGAATTAGCTTCATTTCTGAGCTAGTGAGAAAGATAGTAAACTAGTATCACTCATTACCAATATTTATCTAGCTTTGTGTATGTAGAATTAGATTTTTTCTGAGCTAGTGGGAAAGCTTGTAGGAAGGGGTTGTGAATGTGTCGTCCTAATTGGCCAACAATCGCACGATCGAACGACGTTTTCGTCATGCGATGAAATTAAATCTCTTCGGAGTGTTCTAATTGAAGCTTGTAAGTCATCGAGCAAGGACAGGAAATGTTTAATAACAATCGTACGACGGGATTGTTAGTTCAAAGCCACCGATTTCATTTGAGTGTCCTAATAGATCGTACGAAACAATGACATTTATTTTAGGATCTATAAATTTTCAATGCCATTTGCAATTTTAAAAGCAATATTACCTAAAAGCAAATACTGTCCCTGTGAACGTCCATTGTTGAAATGGCGCAGTTGCGTTGACGCCTCGATGGCCAAACGTCAATCTTTTTGAACATCGCCCGACGAAAACATCGCTTGATCGCACGTTTGTTAGCCAATTAGGATGGACGCCTAAGACGTTATAGACAGTAAATCTATCCTAGCTTCGTTAGACTAGCCTCGTGTATCCCAAATGTGGTGTGTGTTTGTGCAAGTGTGTATGGTATACGTGCAGTAGTCAGGGGCGGGCGTCGTTTGATGATTCCATGTCACTGGAGGAGCTCGATACAGACTTCTTGGGTTTGTACTCCGTGATTACCACGGTAACACTGTTCACTGTTACCTTCAAAGAAAGATTTAGTATTAGTCCAACGGCTGTTGGGGCCAAGACCTATTGTAAGACGGGGTATCCTAGCTGGAGTTAGCTAAAAATGGACTGTATTCTGGTTCAACTTGGTTATTAAAAAGTTTGCGTGAACAAAGGTTACCCGACAATTATTATATAGTACCAATAATAAACTGCCTCCGTGGTCTAGCAGTAAAGTCCGCGGAATTAGACTCAGAGGGTTTGATTCCTGATCGGGTCATTTATTTAAATAAATAATTTAAATAAAAAAAAACAAATTATTTGTAATGTTGTCGAGTTTGGTACGCTAGAGACATCCACTTGTCATGATAGGTCAATAGTAAAGTTGGCTAAATGTGAATCCGATCTTTATAAGCGTGGTTTCTGACCACCCCTGAAGGGAAAATACATTCAACTAGTGTGGGCGGCATCCAGGAAACTGCGGCGCATCCTCTCATCGTCCAAAACAATTATGGAAGGCAAAGGTCTCTAGCCAGTGCGTCCTCCCAGTAATGTCGTACGAAGCAGAGACGTAAACACAGACAGTGGGTCTGGACCATATATTCAAGGTGTATATATATATATATACGAGGTATATTCATAGCAAACTATGGAGAAAGCTATTCTTGCTTTTTCTCTGATGGGATAGAATTCGAAACGTTGATATTCGTCAGAGAACGAAAGTTACTGACATAGCTTTTAAAATTAGCAAGCTGAAGTAGCAATGGGCCGGACACATCTGCCGCAGAACAAACGAACGATATAGGTCAAACGGTTTCTGAAGTAGAGACCACATACAGTAAGACACAGAGTTGGACGACCCCGTGTCAGATGACGTAAAGAAGGTCGCTTTTGGGGGTTGGATGAGGGTGGCAAGAGATCACGTTACGTGGCGAAGCTTGGGGGAGTCCTACATACAGCAGTGGCTGAAGATGATATATATGCTTAATACCTGGCCGCAAAAGGGATCTTCTCCGTGGTCGGGTAATAGATGTTAGGACATAGATTCTTAACAACAACCGATATCAAGTAGGATATAGGCTCGCCACTACACGCGATCTACCGCCACCCTCATCCAACCCCTACCAGCGACCTTCTTTTTATGTAACGCTTCCATCTGGCGTGGATTGTTTCACTTTGCGTCGTCCACATGGTATCTACTTTAGAACTCATTTACTCCAGCGTTCGTCAGTTCTGCGATAGATGTGTCGGCCCATTCCCACTTAGCTTGCGAATTTTAAAAGCTATGCCAGAAACTTTCGTTCTAAAGAACGACGAATCAACGTTTCGAATTCTATCCATCACACCAACCTTGAACTTATGGACCAGACCCACTGTTAGTATCCACGTCTCTGCTCCGTACATTATCGGGATCACGCACTAGTTAAAGACCTTCATATTTATGGACGATGAGAGGATGTGCCTGAGTTTCCCGAATGCCGCCCATCCTAGCTGAAATTTATTGGTACCGTATATGGTGCGTACTGGGTGCCACGGATCGTAGATTTTGTACTTGCGCCGACTTGGGCCCCTCTAGATTCTAAATTGGTGTAGGATCCTGATGGATGTCTTAACAGTATATTTATTGTCGGGCAGTTGTACACGCAGCATCTTCGTAATAACCATTAAGTGTGCAATAACGGTTAGCTAAAATAACTCTCAACAAGCTAAAATCAGTCTCACGTAGAATAATAGCTTAAGGACGGCAGAAAGTGGTATTATAATAATGGTTAAAGACTTACCTCTCTGGTTTGAGCAGAAGTTCTATCAACATTATTAAGGCGGGGTATTCTTCTCTTTTTGCTGTGCGAGTTGGCGGACCTGGGCCTCTTGGTGGAGCTGGTGGGCGCCGTGCCCGAGGCCTGGGCCGCCACCAGGGCTGGGTTGATTCTGGGTTTACGGGTTGATGTACCTGGCAAATTATTATAACTTCTTACTACAGCCTCCGTGGTCTAGCGGTTAACTCCACTACTCTGTCGACTCATAGGTGAATTTGAAAGATATTTAATTATTTATTGTTGTTGTGTAATTCTGTATTTGTTTTATTTGTAAATCTGCTATAGCTGTGTTTTCCTTGCAGATTTCTTTCTCAGTCAGATTAAATATTAACAGGTCACTGGAATTAGCTAACAGTTACTCTTTGGACGACTTTGCTGCTTAGCTACTAACCGGAGTAGAATCATTTAAAATAATTTAAATTATGACGTGCCACAAATGCCTGTAATAGGTTTACGTGAATAAAAATATTTTGACCTTGACTTTGGAAGTCTATGGATTTAGACCGCGGTTTGATTCCTGATCGGGTCCGGGACACGATAATTTATTTGTGATATTTCTAATAAGCTTAGTTTAGTATATACTTCTGAGAAATGTAATCTATATTAACTTTCTATGAAATAAAATTACGGACATTTTAAGAGATACTCGTTCAACTACATGAAGAGAGTAATGACCACCCTGGGCCCAAAGAACTCAGGATCTACACTGACGGCTCAAAAACAGACACCGGCACGGGTGCGGGCGCCTTTTCCATGGACTTGAACATTCACCTATCGATCCCTCTTGACTCCCACAACAGCATGTTCCAAGCGGAATGTGTAGGCATCCTACAAGCAGCGCAAGCTGTACTAAGGAGAGATGTTTAAAACTTTGAAATTCGCATTCTTTGAGACAGTATGGTCGTCCTTCTGGCCCGCAAAAGCAATTACATCAACTCTGCACTGATTCTCGACTGCCACCTAGCCCTGGAAGCAGTGTGCAGAGACAACAAAACAACGTTACAGTGGATAAAGGGTCACACTGGTTCACTGGGTAACGATGCGGCTGATGAACTGGCCAGAAGGGGGTCATCTACAATACCGATAGGCCCAGGACCGACAATCGTCCTACCATTCCAATTCATGCGAAGCTGGCTCGACAAAGAACTGATAAACTGCACGAGCAGATGTGGGCATTGACCACAGACTGCAGACAGTCCAGGGAGGCCCTTCCCAAACCAGACAGACGCCTCACACGACATCTCCTGGGCCTTGACAGAGCCAGGCTTCGAATAGTGGTGGGGGTCTTGACGAGACACTGTGCCTTTAACAAACATGTCCATACTCTGAACATTACAGATAGCCCACTGTGTAGAGGATGCATGGCGGAGGAGGAGACGGCCGCGCATGTGCTCATGGAGTGCGACAGTGTGTGATCGGATGGCTCCGCTGGAGGAGTAAAGGTCACGCACAATGGTCCAATGGAGACTAAGTGCGGAAAAGCCACCGAAATCACAATCACAAGAGATACTCGTATACTAAATTGTTGCTAAATGTGTTTTGGCAAAATCTTTGCACTGCCTTCGCAGTAATTCGGCCTAAGCAGGTCTGCCATCAATACATTTATGGAATGAGCTTCCAAGACGGCATTAATGGAATCATACAGTATTTGGTCGGGTAGGGAGAGGAGTAGAATGGTGGATGGTGATCGTCTTGCTGCGCAATAAAATGAAAAAGGAGGTCTCCTTTGTAAACCAGCCCATTCCTTTGTAAATCGTTATTCTCATCTCAAATGATAAACAATGAACCCGGCGGCACCCGCACGGTGAATCCATGGAATAAAAATAAAAGAGTAAAGTATCATTACCACTATCAACTTTCCGGTGTAGACAGAAACATTTATTTTAATGAAGCGAATTCACATTTAGCCAACTTTACTATAGGCCAATCAATACAAGTGGCAAGCTCGTCGATGTCTCCAGCGCAGCGTACTAAACTCGAGAAATATCACAAATAAATTAAATGTCTTAATTACATTAATAAATATTGTTGTGTCCCGACCAGGAATCGAACCCGGTACCTCCTAGTCTAAATCCACAAACTTTACCGCTAGACTACGAAGGCAGTTTGGCCTTAATAATAATCCAACCACATGAAACTTAGCAAATAGATATTTTGGTATATATACCAAAAGCAACAATAGTGAGGATATAATAAAAAGAAATGGTTGAACGAAGCTCGTAATAAAGTCGTGAAACATTGAAGTGGCGTGGTTTTGTGACACCCCTGGGTAGGATCAAATTGTTGTAGATACGTCCCCGGACGATATGGTTATGCCGAAATAGAAGGGAAATAGTGTATAGTTAATGTAAAGTTATTATCAAGACAAATCGCCAAATCATAATAAAAAAGATATTAATCAAAAACAAATCGGCGCTGTATCATTTCTGGTCGTAAGAAAGTATTTTTTCTAGGATTTAGTTTGAATTTTCGTAATAGGTGGTAGGCGGTCTGATCGTGGTGATTTGCCAAGTCTGCCGGGGCGCAGAAGTATCCACAGTTCGTGCCGATAAACCAAGTAAACTGTATCCACACATTTCGGGATCAGGCTTGAATTACCGTCATGCCCAGTGAAGCCAGCATTGTGTGTTGGGGACTGAAGTCAGTCATGAGTGTCTCATTCCAGTTGCTAACATTCATAGACCTCACGCGCCACTTACCATCAGCTGGTAATAAACGGTCGTGATGATACTTCTAAAAAGTAAAGTATCATCACGACCGTTTCCCTTCCGGGGCGGTAAGAAACCACGCTTATATATAAGCGGATTCACATTTAGCCAACTTTACTATAGGCCATGACAAGTGGCAATCTCGTCGATATCTCCAGCGTACCAAACTCGAGAAATATCATAAATAAATTAAATATTAAATAAAATATATTTATTTACATTAATAAATATTTTTGTGACCCGACCAGGAATCGAACCCGGTACCTCCGAGTCTAAGGCAGTATTTTTTATACAAAATCTACAATATTGCAGAAACTAAACGCTGTTCAAAAGCGCAGGGGGGAGGAGATTCACTTGGTCGTTACAAATTAATTTTAAATAATACACATACTACCACAATCTCGTTTAATGTGTTGTGACATCATAGTAGCAGTGTTCGACTTGAAAGCTAAACCCGCTTTTTTACTGAAGTTTGCTTAAATGAATGAAAACGCAAATCGAAATTTCAAAGCAAAGCAAGATGGCGTAATAGTAATTTACCATTTTTGAACGTCTATAGCAAAATATCAACCTATTATTTGTATGAAAACAGTTTTCTTTCAATTATTATTGATCTTCATACAAATAGACTGTCTCTGTGGTCTAGCGGTAAATTCCGTGGATTTAGACTCGGAGGTACCGGGTTCGATTCCTGGTCGGGACACAAAAATATTTATTAATGTAAATATAAATACATTTAATTATTATTTCATTTATTTGTGATATTTCTCGAGTTTGATACGCTGGAGACATCGACGAGCTTGCCACTTGTCATGATTGGCCTATAGTAAAGTTGGCTAAATGTGAATCCGCTTATTTATAAGCGTGGATTCTGACCACCCCGAAAGGGAAACGGTCGTGATGATACTTTACTTCTTTCATATAAATAGTCTTATAATGGGGTGTATCAGGCAAAGCTTATTGTAGATGTCGCTAGCGGCACTGGTACCTTGTTTACAACGCATCATTTTTTAAATGTTTTTGTAGTATTTTATTTTTATAACAGAAAAATGTATTTTAAATTAACGTTACCTACCTTAAAATACGAATTAAGAAAGCGAACACAGTCTTTAAAAAGAAAAAAGGTTAAATTAATAGAACGGCAATATCTTTGATTTCGCTTGGAAATCTCGATTTGTACACTTAAAAGCTGCTCACTTCGACATAATATCCAGAAAATAATAAATTTCGTAATAAAAATACGAGTTTTCTATGCAACTGACAGTTATATAAGGTACCATCTATCAAGCGCCATCTTTCGTGATAAAAAGTTAGTGATACACCCCATTAGTATATGAAAGTGAAAATATGTGTAAAATGTTTGAATAAAATATATACTATAACATAAAAAAAAAATATTTCTCAAAAGTACTTAAAACTATTTGAAAAAATCTTGGAAAATATTGGATTGTGCGAGCCAGTAGTGTTACCCAATCTTGGTCTTGCAGTTTTCAGCACAGATATGTAGGCAATACAAATACTAATCCTAGTCATGGTATTGTTCTACAACAAGAGTCTCTCAAAACTCTTGCAAAGACATTTTTTTTCCTAATTTTGCTAAAAATGGTATTATTTTTATGGGCTTACTTTTTTTTCTCTGTCTAAAATTATGCCTAAAAACTTAATATCTAAAAACTGCCTTAGTGGTCTAGCGGTTAAGTCCGTGGATTTAGACCCAGAGGTACCGGGTTCGATGACACAAATATATTTATTAATGTTTATAAATACATTTAATTAATATTAAATTGATTTGTGATATTTCTCGAGTTTGGTACGCTGGAGACATCAACGAGCTTGCCACTTGTCATGATTGGCCTATAGTAAAGTTTGGCTAAATGTGAAACCGCTTCTTTATAGGCGTGGTTTCTGACCACCCCGAAAGGGAAACGGTAGTGATGATACTTTACTTTTTATTCATAATTTTATTTTCTAGAAAGTTGATAGAAGACTTAAAAAAACATTGAAAATATTAGATTGTGTGAGCGAGAGAAAAGCACAAGATGGGCTGTGTATATCTCTAGCAGTTCAAAGACAACTAAGGCTGGGTAAAAGAGATTGCCCAAAACCAGGCCCCAACTTTTTCGCAGTGTGCCTCAACTAAATACAATTTATTAATCATATCAATTGTGTTTTTTTCTTAATTTTATTACAACATCTTTTTAACCCCAGCTAAAAATATAATTTAATTAAACAGTCAATTGGTTAAAATTTATGTATAAAATAGTTAGAAGGCACTATTTATACGAATTAGGTTCTTTATTATGATCAGGTACTTTATTATAGATAAAACACAGAATTTCAAAGTGTACATAATTCTCCAATTATATCAGTGGAATTGATACTATATAATTATCAATGTAAATAAAGTTTTGTCAATTGTTGTAATGCTAGGGTAAAATAAATAAAATTTATTACATGTTATGGAAACACAATATATTAACTATTAAATTGAAAAGAAATCATTATGGCACGAGAACATTCTATAGGGCTCATTTCTCTAAGAAAATTGGGCATTCTTATTTAACGATTAAAGTTTAAAATGGTGTCGATTATAAAATAACATTCAACGCCATTTCTAACTTTAATTATGATTACAGAGACTTCATTTTTGTCCAACTCAGGCTAATGCTTTTTTAACTGTAATTGTTATGACAACAGTGATTTTATATTGGTGCAATACAACCTGTATCTTATATGTTGTATAATTTAAAATTTAAGGTTAGTCATCTATTCTCATTGTCTAAGTAGGTACCTATTTCATTTTAAGAGAATGTAATGCTAATTTTTAAATATCATACATGAAAGTGAATTAAAATTGCTTTGCTTTCTTCATAGGATTTATTACGGATGTTTTTTATAACGGGACAATATACAAAGATGCTAGATAATAACTTTTACTTTATATTCCAAACAGTGACGATGCTAAAATCATCCCTTACCACAAGGGCGTTCCTGACCTACGACATTTTAGCTGCGCGCGACGCAAGGCTTCTATAGAAAATTCCAAGTGGAAAATTACACTCATGACAAAATATTGGAAACGAAAAAGTGTCTCGTGTGTGGCAGGCAGACTTTATAAAATCAGCGATCGAATGTTCAAACACTAGAAAATTGCGAAAAACTGTCGCCAAAGGTCAACGACAACCGGCAAATAATGTAACTCGACAAAATTATATAGGCACACTTCCACATAGAAGTGCATACGTTTAAGTATGGTATTTAATCCGGACGGGTTATTCGGAGAGTAGCGCCACCACACCATTACGGCGTCTACGAGTACTAACTAAACAATGAAATGACTCACATTTTTTGCATTTTTTAGATGTAATCACATAAGTACATTGCTAAAGTATCCATTACATTAACGATCTATGATAAATGAGTAAAGAATTTATTAATGAGGTACTGCACAATACATAAAGTAGTAAGAAAATTAACATACCAATGTGAAAAGTGGCTTCTTTCTATTACGAAAGTCATTAAAAACTGATCAAACTCATATTATATTCTTCCTTGTTCATATTAAAATTTATCATTGCACGGACTGCAGACAGATTGCCATTACTTTGTGATATATGGCTGCGCTGACATCCCGACTTTATTTTCTATGCCCGCGCATACAATCAATAACCACTTAACCTCAAATTAAAGGCCGTTTGTTTTTGACCAATCATGAATAATTATTCGACACGCAATTCTTATTATATGCAAATACGTTCTACTAACACACAGTAGCGATTATACTTATTGTCCTACGTGGCCCTAAACAAGCAAAACTGTTACACTAACAAAACTGAACGAGTTCATTAACCTGATATATTTTGTAAGTTTTCAGAACAAAGATTAAACTTATTATTGTGTATAAAATGCAAAGATTTACCTTTTCTAACATCACACATGGAGCATTTAAACGCTTCAGCATTATTTCTATAGGTACAAACGCTGCAATCCCAATAGTTTTCTTCGAGCACTTTTGATGGCCTTTTGGCCCTCCGTATTGCATTTTTCTTGTCCATTTTCGCACACACGCGCGTCTAAAAGCCGGCACAAGGTAATCATGATATATTATAGTAACCACAAGAGTTTTCTGTATCTTTATTAAAGTTATTTCGCCTACGAATCATCTTTTTCGATATTATTTTGTTCACCGAAGCTGGCAACCGCAAGCGCCATGACACATGACAGCCAGCCCATTGTGCCGATCGGTAAAACAGCACCGAATAATAAAAGACTGTTTTACCGGCTGTAGTGTACACTTTTCTTACTCACTAGATGGCGCTGTCAAAAAAATATATTATTTGGTGAACTTTTAAATGGGTCAAATGGTCTGCCTAGCCATCCGTTTGGAGAAGGTGGTCCCAGCCATGTCATGTTATGAATACTAGCTTAATACTCAAGTGGAAGGTCCGGATCTATCAGAGTTCATCCATTCTCGTCTCACATGTGCTGCCAGCCGTGGTTCGTGCGTAAAAAAATCGTCATTACCTACTCGAGATCTAATGTTAGAGAATTTGTTGACGG
Source organism: Tinea semifulvella (assembly GCA_910589645.1). Classification (NCBI taxonomy): domain Eukaryota; kingdom Metazoa; phylum Arthropoda; class Insecta; order Lepidoptera; family Tineidae; genus Tinea; species Tinea semifulvella. Next base: position 9,099,897 of record OU342604.1, read on the forward strand.
CCTGACTGAGAACATTCTATCAGGCTGACAACGGACACTTAAAATATCTCCAGAATATCGCTCGGTCTTGCTCACGGCCCCCCAACGGGAGACCACTTCCTAGTGTTCCAAGTGTGTATTGAGTTACCGGCTGGAGAAAACAGGGGAATGTATTGCTCTGTCTTACGCCTCCCACGAGGAAACCAGGGACATGTCCACATCCCCAACCCAGGCATGTCAACTTATAGTAGTTGAAATAATAGATTAGAACATGTTCGGCATATTCATGTATTGGAAAAGTTCATTATTGTGTTTATGACTACCAATAGAATAGATTCATGTTGTGAGCTACATGGAATCGAAAGACATTAAATATATACCAAGACGGTGCGCGAAACCAAACGATATGAGAATCAAATCTAGGCCAATCGTCACAAAATTAATTGGTCTATAACGTGTTCGACGTGCACTTTCAAACTGATTATGTAAATTATTTTGTTATTTTACGGACAATATGCCGACCTACATTCTACGGAAATAACACGTTCTTGATCTACAAAAGAACCTCGAGTCCATTTATTAAAATAAATTAAATAATGTAACAAATATTTTGTATGAAGATAGCAAGCAATACCCGCTCTATCTTATTTGATCTCTTTGCATAAAATACTTATTACTTGCAGCTATAAGTTTGTCATTTTTTAACAGGTTACCAATGAGGCAACTTGTCTAGGCATATGAAAACACAGACTTATGCCGAGAAGTCAAACAATATAATAAAGCGGCAATGCTGCCAGAATCCTTGTTTGATTTGTTTTTTTTATATTTTATTAAACCATTTAATTAATTTATATAACGTAGTTTGTAATTTAATTTTATTTCTAAATGTATAATCTTAATGAATTCATGTTACCCGACCGGAACTCGAATCCGGTACTCCGAGTCGGTAACCGCTAGGCCATAGAGCCAGTCTGTCAAGTTAGGACAGGTGGTCAGAAAATTACGTTTAATTACAATTTATCCAACCTCGTACTAAATTACTGGTTTACGTGAAATATTCAAATCGTCGAGTAATCGTCGGGTTTGGTTAGAAAATGTGGTGCTTGTGGGCATTATGACATCCTGTATCACATTACCTACACGTTTTGCATAAATTTAAATAATAACACTTGCAGCCTTGCCTATAGTAACTAGAGAGAGACTCACACGTCATACGTGTTTGGTTAGTCAACATTTTTTGTTGTTTGTGTTCCCTTCTCCCGATTGATGATGAATGAGGTGATAGGGAAGGCAAAGGGCCTAGCCCATACAGCAAAGTCTGACGTAATATATCTTTCTTATTTATGAGTTAATGAGGTCATCATCAAATTCCAGATGCTGCTGTGACTCCAAGAAAGTCATCAAATTCTGCAACACTTGGAATTTGATGATCCCCAACTCGGTTATGAACTCTGTTATAAACATATATTACTTATTATATAAATAAATTACGTGTTTAGGGCTGTATTCTGTAGAATGTCCTTTAAATACACTTATAAATAAATAAATATATATATTAAAATTCCTGTATATACAGAATCCTGCCGAAAAAGGTACCTACGACTTGCTTCACGCACTGCGCCTTAATTCTTAGAAAGCCTGACCTTTTTTTGTACCGTTTTGTGTGAATTTCTCACATTTTATACCTGAGGCTAGGACCGAGTGTAATTTTCTATAATTTTAGGTCGTATTTTAAGTTTGAAAACAGTTAAATACGCCCTCCAGACAGGATTAAATTGGTTTCCAATGTTTCTTTAGAATTGGAATAATAAGGGATTTTGTTATTTTATTCTGATAATCTCTAGTTGTTAAAATTTAACTGTAGAGAAATAATAATGGCGGTAAAAGTTAAAGAGGCCATTTTTTTTTTAAATTTATATACCTACGATTGCACTGTAGTGTTTAAACTGCACCGATAATCGGAATGTGTATGTGATCATTAATCCACACGTGTGTGCCGGCCGGTGTCAGTTTTTAGTCGACCATAGCAGAAATGGTCTGATTAGTAGCGCATACGTGCATCTATTCTTAAAAAAATATATTCTTTTGGAAATCAAAACATGAGAATTAGCTTCTCTTCTCATTAGGTAATCTTTACACTAGATCCTAGATTCTGTTTCCCGAATATTTTATTACTAACTAGCCATTTCACCCGGGTCGGAAAAAAAACTTTTATATGGCCGTAGACTTGCATGTCATTCTCAGATAGTAAGGTCATATACCCCATGTCGATTCCTTTGTTTCAAAAAACACCACTGACAAAGAATTAGATTGTTCAAGGCCTCTCTTGCCCTTAGTGCACAGGCCATAGCACGTCAATCTGAATGATGTCATTCGTCGTTGTGTGTTATGTCTGCAGGCTCGCCAACTATCAGCACCTCACGACGATTATGGCAAGTGGCCCGATGGAACGATGCACCATGAAGGATAGGTAATTGCCATTAGTGTGGGATGCTAAGAAAGTCAGAACCGGGCGCTGCACTATAAGCTGAGAACCTCAAACATCGGAAAAACTTTGTTTTTTGCACCTCTTGGAGTTGAAACTCTCTGAGTAGTGGAGTCCAAGTGCATTGCATTTTTTAAGGCGTTGTCTAAACAGTTCATCAACACCTCAGAAGACAAGAGGCTTTGGCAATATTTGGACCAAAGGTTCAGCATTGCCATTCAACGCAACAATGCCTCTTTTTCTATTATTATTAGTTCAAGTAGGTTTGAAATTTTATTTTAATAAATTAATATGCTGTTCATAGAAATTAATCATTACTCTACGATGCTGTTAAGAGACAGATTTATGACTGCGAAAGGTATTAGAGCGAGTAGTAACTCTGACATGAGAAAAAAGCATATATTTTTAATATTGGAACTAAATAGATCAAATAAAAAATGTATTTGATTGCAACTTTGGAACACAATCACAAACCAAAACTTTATTATCAAACAAAAATCAGAACGAAGTTAATTCCATAAGCCGACTGGAATCGTTCATAAAGAGAACAAAACGGAACTGTTTGTAAATGGCGCGAAAAGTAGAAAATTGTCAAGTTATCTTTTTACACTTTTTGCATTCTCGTCTCATGTATCTTCGGGAAACTGAAGTGGTGATGTTCAGCTGCGGACTTATACATTTCTATTGGGATTTATTATTTCATTATTTTGTTTGAAATATCTTAAAGTAATTAGGTATTATTTTAATTATTTCGTATTTACCTAACCTATATACCTACGTAGGTATTAAGCACCTACTCCCTTTGCAGATCCCCCAGCAGGGACGCGTCCACTGATGCTTCCAGTACTCTTTGAATGGTCTCAGTACCGTTTGAATCTATTCCTTTTCCTACTACAATTTAAGTTTACTTAATAGATACGGGGAGCTAATTTTACAATTTATTATCTTATACAAGAAATGGATGTCTCTTACAATGCGTCTATTTTCGAGAGAGATGAAAGAGGGTTTGCAGTCATCTGTATTTAAGATGTTTTATGAATTTGTTATGAATAGTCTCAATATGTTCAGTTGAGGTCTAGTACTCCGTTTCTAAAGGATGTAATATTAATAATTAGCCCAGTAACAAAGCCATGCAATTCAAGGTCATTCATTAATTACGTAAGACGATTATTGACAGTTGACCCCTTTTGCTATGTAAGAAAAAATAAGAAAAGGCCGAACCCTTCCCGCCCTGTTTAATATTTATTTTTATTTGGTAACAGAATGAAATAATGAATACATATAATCATCATTGGTTTTCTTTAAAAGTTTTCTATAGGGTTAAAACCCACTCGGAAAGTGGATATGGCACTGGATCAAACTTAACTTTGCGCATTTTTGTAATCTTACATAAGAACTATTGTAATAGATGAAATCAAACGACGACGCGCATTAGGATTTACAAAACATGATAACTGCTAAAGTACACTCTATACAGATATAACCAGGTTTTCCAAATGCAAATCGGCGCGGGAATGAATCGTAAACGTAAGGACCCCTTAATCCTCGCCAATGCAATGTCACGTTTAAGTGTTGCCAGTATAAAAATATAAAACACTAGGCAACTATCAATACACATCAATATATTGGATAATATTTAAATACCATTCAATACATTCATGTTCCTTACAACGTTTGTAATGTTATATGTGGTTAAAATATACAAGTATAGTTATGAACGTTACACTTCTAGTCGCGATCACAGCGACATTATTGCCGCTCGGCCAATACCACCGTTGGATCGGTGGCCAGCGCTCCGAGCGGCGCCCACGAGAGTGGAATCAATCCGCGCACCGAGCGGTCACACGTTTTTGCTCTCACAATTTATAGCCTTAATTTACTCAAGTAATTATTTGTAACTTCTTGTTCTACAATAAACCATATACAGTCCGCTAAACAATCTTTAATTGAGCCATCGAAGACCCGCAGCAGTATCCCTACGTGGTTAGCAGCACAAATAGGGACTGACGATTTTATACACTTCACTCCCTTGTAAGAAAAAATAAGATATGGTCGACCCCCTTCACCCTCCCTAAATTGTCTTACGTAATTAATGAATGAGACCTTATCTCAAATTCTCAACGAAACCTAGTCGTACAAAGCTGCACATCCCTGACACCCCTGCACAACTTGTTGCATACGTGAGTCATTCTTTAACGTTTGCTATTTATCCTTGTATTCTGTAAATTAATTAAAAAACTACATTTCAATTGTGTGTAGATATTTGATATGTTTTCCTGTAAAATATGTCCAGTTCTGTGGGATTTTGTTGACATATTATATGAATTAATTAATTATTATGTTTCTAAGGTTTATACTAAGCTAGCAGTTACTTTTTATGGCTTAACCTAATGTTAGGTAGGTATATCTATGAATACATCTTGCCTACTGGAAAAAGAAATTTAATGATAGTTGTATAATATAAATATAGAATAATGAATATACAAAAAAAAATGAAGTCTATTATCTACGATTTTATTGATTATTGCCGTTATATCAATTTAATGGCAATATAGGCTTCATTCATCATTGTTCGTAAAATCGTAACAAAATACGAAATTCAAAGATATATTAAAGTTTCAGACAGTTTGAGAATAACCCAGATATTTCCAACAAAGAGACGAATGCAATTTCTATCCGAATCCAGTGGTTTCGGAAAGCGACTGGAGGAAAACACCACAATACCGGCCATTTAAAAACTGCATTCGAATAGCGAATACTGTTTGTATTCGATTATCTTTGACATTAATTGAGTATTTGTCAGTGAGTGTTAGTGTTGCTAGGATAAAAAAAGAGATTAACAATAAATTATCGAAATAAAATTCCTAATTGGTATGCCTAGAGAACTTTTTTGTTTATTTGATATTATTCATAACTTCACTACACATTATAAAATAATGTCCTCCGCCGCGTCTGTCTGTCTGTTCGCGATTAACTAAATAAATAAATAAAATAAATAAATATTTCCAGACAGATCACACAGCGCCATCTAGTTTCCGTGGTAATCTACGAGGCTTGTGTTACGAAAAAAACTTGATAAACTACATATTATACTTTTTTTTTTTGTAAATATATACATATTATACATATAAACACCCAGACCGAGACAAATTATACAATGTACAACTTGCCCCCGGTGGGAATCACGACCTCCCGAGTACACGGCAACGTTTGTTACCACTAGACCACGGAGGCGGTCAAAACTCAAAAACTACTGCACCGATTTTCATGCTGTTTTCACCAATGGATAGAGTGGTTCTCGAAGACTGTTTTAGTATATAATATAAGTTTTTGTATTCATGAACGATATTTGTTGGAGGTGTCGGAAAAAAATAAAGCCGTTTCAGATATAACAAAATAATGTATGGTGGAATTGTGTATCTTATATAGGTCTACAGAAAAGTCCGCGATGGCATATGTATATCTCAAGGATAACATGCTATATCCATTTTAATACTTTACAAAACGGTAACTGAAAGCTATTTACACAATTACGGTATTAATCATCATTAGCATTTCATGAAGATATTTTTTTCCCTTTACACCATGCAAATTAAGGTATTCAACCTAAGGAGATATAGCAAAATCTTTTTTTTTTTTTGGAAAATATATGTTTAATTAAATTTTAAATTTACAACTCATTATTAAAAAAAAATACAAACTATTTCATGATTAAAAGCACCAAGTACTCTGGTTACATTCCCACGTTGCACTACTATAATTTTGTTTTGTTTTTAACATTTTTTAGACCGACAATTTCCTTAAATTTCTATCATTTTGATTCAAAGTTTTGATTGTAAATTTAAAAATCAGTTTAAAAGTGCACGTCGAAGACGACCATAACAGGCAATACAATTATACACTAATTGATTTTGTGACAATTATTCTAACTTTGATTTGATGATCAGTGGGCCGGACACAACTGCCGCAGAACCGACGACCGATGGGGCAAACTGGTTCTAGAGTGGATACCACGTAAGGGACGACCCCCCGCCAGTTGGACGAATGACCTGAAGAAGGTCGCTGGCGGAGGTTGTACGAGAGTTGCAAAAGACCACGAAAAGTGACCGCCTCCGTGGTCTAGTGGTAACAAACGTTGTCGTAAACTCGGGAGGTCGTGGGTTCGATTCCCACTAGGGGCAAGTTGTACATTGTATAATTTGTCTCGGTCTGGTTGTTATATGTATAATATGTATATATTTACAAAAAAAAATAGTATAATATGTAGTTTATCAACCATCTAGTTTCCGTAACACAAGCCTCGTAGCTTACCACGGAAACTAGATGGCGCTGTATAACCTGTCTGGAAATATTTATTTTATTATTTATTTATTAGTGGAGAGAAACAGGCTGATCTGATGATGATCGAGCAAGGTTTGATATAAAAACTATACCTCGTCGTTATTCCATAAAAAATCGGTCTGTAGTAAGTTTCTAACCGAAAAGTGTGGATAAATGAATGGTTAAAATATTTCTTTGGCCACGACCGAGCAGAGAGGGCACAAAAAAGGGACCTGCCTGTTCGCAGCGAGACGAGGGTTCAATAAGAATGCACGTAGAAGCCGCCGGCTACGGGATATAGGTACAAGAGAATGTAGTCTGACGATACAACGCGACGACACGTGATGATTTACTTCCTTGGTGCGACTAGCAGATTTTATTTATATTTATCCAAGATTCTAATTTGGTTCACTCCTAAAAAGAACATTTTACTAAGATTTGTTTATGTTTTTTATTAGGTTTTGTTTATAGGGATTTAATTTTATTTAAGTAGTAAAAAAAACTAATAATTATATATTATTCGTATTTTTAATTTTAATAAAGTATTTTTACCTGTTTTATCTACTAGGCCGAATTCTCCAGATATATGTTCGAAGGCCCATCTCTAGCCGTGGAGGTCCTGAACTCTGTGTTCTAGGGACTGTGATGAAATAGTTACTTAAATAATATACATATATATATATATATATATATATATATATATATATATATATATATATATATATATATATATATATAATAAGCTCAAAGGAGTCTCGAGTCCGATTTGATAAAAACTAAACTAACTGCCTCCATAGTCCAGCAGATAAGTCCGTGGATTTAGACTTGGTCGGGACACACAAGTAGTTGCAATATATGCAAAATATACAATGATTACAAAATAAAGATAATTATATAAATCAAATAAAAATTTAAACTAAAGACCTGATCATGTGGCAGTGTGTCAAGAACACTTGAAGTATAAATTACACAATAATTTATTTTATTTATGTATGATATTTCTCGAGTTTGGTACGCTACATCGACGAGTTTGCCACTTGCCATGATTGACCTATAGTAAAATTGGCTAAATGTGACTTTCTATACATAGAAAATAATATAGATGTGTAGTTTTATAACCCCGGAAGGGAAACGGTCGTGATGATACTTTACTTATAAAAATACAGATCATTAGTTACACTTAGTTAGCTAGACAAAATTGCACGTGTTACGATTAATCTATGCAACCTAACTGTTACTTAATAATCTCGTGTATGACATATTTTTCGTACAAGTTCGACATTTCGAGTCCTGCGTGTTTTTTTTACTTGGCCGATATTTTTTTTCGATAAAAGTAAAAACTGTATCGCACGATAAAGTTACTCCATTTTTTACCGAAGCTCGACATGTGACTCCACAGCCATATGGTAAGCGAGATGTGTAATACAAACTTTACCATATGTGACAAATCAGTTGGTCGGGCGAAGTCTAGAGCATTTTTTACAGTATGACACAACAGAGGCATTGTAATGGTGTACAGGATTTACATTCATCTGATTTATAGATTTATTTATAATTTTTCTTAATTATAGGAGATTACAGCATTCAAATTAGAGTAATAGTACAATTTTAATAAAAATTTATATGCATAATAATTTAATTAAGTATAAAACAGTATAAAATAATTACAATATAAATTAAAACTACTTAAAAGTAAAAATTAAAATAAAAAATAAACTATAAGTAAAAAATGTCCTCTAGAGACGACCCTTCAGTGATAGTCCCAAGAAGACTGGCAACATTTCCCCTCTGTATAGCTAAGCTAATACGTTGGCAGAAATAATTGCCAGCCTTCCTGTCTCCAGACTTCTCCGTTAGCCGTTTGGACAACTCCTTGGCCAGACGCTTGGCTGAGTGTCCCCATGGGTCCATCGTCTCGACCCCAAACGGCGCAAATTCGTAACCTGTACTGAGGTACATAAACCGCTGCACTTCTCGCGCTTGACGAGGTCGCCTGGATGTGTGATGGGGCTAGTGTGTCTACACATGTTGCATCCCACACCAGGGACCTGCCAAGTTTCCACGGCCCAACGGTCATGCCGTCGGGTCTTTTGCCATCGCTCCGCGCAATCCCAGAGGGTTCTAGGATCGCGGGTACTCCAGCAGTATATAAATTAGATTAAGTTCAATCGTTAAAAAAATCTATATAAAGCAATAAATTTTATAAAGTGATAATTCTATATAAAGATAACAATACCTAAAACTATAGTTAAAAATAGAATAAATAGTTGGAAATATATTTTTTTTATGACAATTTATTAACGCTTCCACAGGAGTAGGTATTAGTGGAACCGGGACCGACGGCCTCTGTGGCACGGGAACGGTGGTGTTGTAAATCTATGACAAATGTACGTAAGAAAAGTGTATTTCTCATTGGTACATGCCGGGGAGGTTTGAACTGACGTTTGTAGGATTTTAAGGTAAGCGTTCTTACAACCGAGCCACCATCGCACTAACAATCCTTTGAAATTAAAATATTGCTAAGGCCGATAATAGTTATTGCTATGGTTAGTTTAGTTATAGTGTCAAGGGAAAATCAACCTTATTGTTAAATACTCACCGTAAGGTGGTAGACCACTTTTTCGTCTGTACGAGTACATGCTATGTTTAAGTAAAATGTACTTACAGCCGAGCCATTGCTGCTCTTTTTTTTAATTTTGTATAAAATTCGTTAAGTATATTATAATATTAGTTCCAGCAAAATCTTTGCATCACTTACTGAAAGAATTGGGCCTAAGCAGGTCTGCCATCAATACATTTATGGAATGAGCTTCCAAGACGGCATTAACGGAATCATACAGTATTTGGTTGGGTAGGGAGAGAAGTAGAATGGTGGATGGTGAGCGTATTATCGCGCAATAAAAAAGGAGGCCTCCTTTTCTTAATCCAGCCTATTGTCGGTCGCAAGCCCGAGACACCATTCTTCTCATCTCCTACCCACACACGATGGACCCGGCACCCGCACGGTGAATCCATGGAATGCTTAGAAATTTGTCTTCTTCTTCTTATTTATTCTATACTCTTTTGTTAAACATATATGTAAACTGTACATTTAGTGTTCCTTCCGATTTATTAAATACATCTCTGCGACCCGTGACTCACCCAACTTAAGGCATCAGCTGAAAATCAGCGCTGCAGCCTCGGCTGTAGTATATGCTGAGCTGACCACCTATTTATCGCCACACCTGTTTGTATGTTTCGGTATATAGAATAGGCTTACATGTATACATTTAGATTTACTCCTTGCATATTTTTTTTTGTATCCATTGTAATTGTTGCGATAAATAAAGTATTTTCTTTCTTTCTTTCTTAAGTTCTGGCCACCCCGCAAAGAATCACAGTCGAACACGCAAGTTTCAAATATTCTACGTGAAAGTAAAAATATAAAACGAGACCTATAAATAAATTCCGAGTTATGTTAAAACTGTCAAACTGGCAACCGAGTATGGAAACAGGTTCTGTGTAATTTATGGAGCGATATTTTTTGCCACCGATATCGTGAGATCATACTATTCGGTATACTCTATTTCAATCGTACATGCTAAATATGTAAACAGTACTTCAAGAGGTAGATCAACCTAGTCTTGCCATAAATATTGTTAAAAGGGTAACATTTTTTTTTGTGTCATAAAACATTTCCCTTCCGGGGAGGTCAGAAATCACGCTTATAAAGAAGCGGATTGCCAATTATGGCAAGTGGCAAGCTCGTCGATGTCTCTAGCGCACCAAACTCAAGAAATATCACAAATATATTAAATCTTTTTTTTTTTTAATTTAAATTAATAAATATTATTGTGTCCCGCGACCAGAAATAGAACCCTACTGTACCTCCGAGTCTAAATCCACGGACTTAACAGCTAGACCACGGAACCACATTTCCCCTCTGTATAGCCAGGCTAATACTTTGACAGAAATAATCTACGAGTTGATTATTCTGAGAAGAACGGAAAGGGCGGTCGCGAGAGTCACAAATGAATTCAAATCGGCATTTTTAATACGAAGGACAGACAGACAGTGGAGTTGTCCAGGACCGGATGGCTGGCTAATGGGCCTGGGTTGAGGATGGGGACATTCCCCTGTTTCGCCGGAACTTAGCGGGTAACCCGTTGGTAATTCATGCACTTTTCGTTCTGGGCGTCGTAACTGGTGTAAGCCCGTGTGGCTCACGAACCCAGGGGGTGTAGGTTCGACTACTTTAGCTCTACACCAGGAGCACTCCCTAGGAAGTGGTCTCCCGTGTCTGTTGTCGGTCCGATAGAACATACGTCTAGTCAGACCGACGACAAACTCCTCAATAGTAGGCATTTTCAGATCTCAAGCTATGACGAAATTACGCAAGAACCACGACGCTTGGGAGACCACAATACGGAAGTGTTATCGGATTGTAGATGATGGAGTAGGAAGACTAGAAAACACGGATATTGAGACAATTTAACTGTTTTCAATAGTAGTAAAACAAAACCCCACATGATCAAATACTTAGCGAATTATTTGTTGTTATTTAGTTAATCTGTAAGTTTGTTTAGTACGTAGTGTAGTGAACATGCGTGCATTTGGTATAGTACCGCGAACCGTGTCGCTGCAGGGGGCTCGCAGGCATTTCTGTGTAAGGGGTAGCTCTACCTAATAGTACTCACTTAGGGTTGTCAATACGCAATTACCTATAATTTATAAATTACAGATTGAACTCTATGACAGCTGTCATCTGTCAACTTTTCAATTAAAAATATGAGCCTTGGGACACTTTCTTTATAGAACGCTTTCAGTTCTGATCCCCACGGGCCCATCGTTATTACAGCAAACATCTAAAATAAGTAAATATTGCAAATCGTTTAATATTTTCGAGACTTGCTGAACTGCGCTTTATCTGCTGCAGCACCAGCTCTAACATAAGTGCCTTGAAGGTGGGAAGGGGCTAGGAACTAAAGCAGGTACAAATCCCACACGTCGTCCCATCGTCTCGACTTAAAGCGGTTGATTCTAAAATAGATGGGATCGAGACTACTGCAAGCGTCTTACGAATGAGATCATTAATGGCGCTGTGACGAAAAAAGCGACCCGCACTTTTGGAACACGACAGCCCGTGGTGACCAAGCTCATCGACATCTTTTCCACATGGACATTTATGCCCAGTCGTGTATGCGTAAGGAGCTATTTTCTAGAAGTGTTCCCAAAGTTTTAATTTTAAAGGGAAGTGCGTTATAATTGATATTGGCTTTAAAGATGGTGGCCTTTAGGTAACCTCCCCGGCTTAGCGCACCTCTTTATTCTCTACGACGGACCAGGGATATATTGGGAACCCCTGGACTAGCAGATGAATCCGTCGATTTAGACTCGTAAATTGCTGTTTGATACACAATCATTTTTTAAATTTATTTGTGATATTTCTCGAGTTTGGTACGCTAGAGACATCAACGAGCTTGCCACTTGTCATGATGAGTATCACGACCGTATTTCTTTCGAGGTGGTCAAAAACCACGCTTTTTAAAGAAGCGAATTCACATTTAGTCAACTTTACTATAGACCCATCATTTATCAGGAATAGAACTCGGTACCCCAGAATGTAAATCCACGGATTTAACTGCTAGACTTCAAAAGTCATGTCAGTTAAGTTGGGGGGTCGATGTCTCTAGCGTAACAAACTCGAGAAATATTACAAATAAATTATTGTGTCCCGACAAGGAATCAAACCCGGTACCACCGCGTCTAAATCCACGGATTTAACTGCTTGACCACAGAGGCAAAGTTAGGATCTATAATAAAAAAAAATAAAAAAAAACTAGAACTGTAGCAGCCCTATTTTTTTAATTTCTCTGCAGGGGCGCGTCGCCCGTGGAGGTTCCATATCCCATATCCATACCTATAAAGAAATAAAATTAAAAAAAAAACACCAAGGGCGAATTGCGAAACAAGTGCGTCAGGAATGCACGGTGAATTCATTCTCTAATATTATAAATAAAAAAGAAGCATTGTCTGTTTGTCAGAACCAATACGCCTAAACTACTGAAACGATATTAGTAGAATTTGTCTGATATGTTCCTTGGAATCCAGGGACGGACAATTTACAATGATATATTCTACACGAGCGTAGCCGGGTTAAAAAGCTAGTAAATACTTGTATAAAATTAAATTATAGTTTAGTCGCTAAAACATTTTAATGTAGACTACAGCGGAGTACACGAATTTATATTTATATATTTATGGACATAATAATAATTATTATTATTAGATTGTAAGCTGACACGGCCGTTTTACAGCCACGAATTTATCATTAAGTATCTATCTAGCTAAAACAAATTCCTCATTAATAAATAATAATAATAAATATTTCCAGACAGGTCACACAGCGCCATCTAATTTCGTGGTAAGCTACGAGGCTTGTGTTACGGAAACTAGATGTTGATAAACTACATGTTATAAGTGTGTCCTCAAATACTAGGAAAGACGTCATTTTATGGAAACAGTATTTATAATATGGCTGCTACGTTATTTAATAAGCTCCCGGATCACCTGATCATGAAACAACGATATTCAAATGAATTTGAACTATTGGCAAACAAGGGTTACTATAACATAGACGACTTTCTCAAGGTATCATCATCACGACCGTTTCCCTTTCGGGGTGGTCAGAAACCACGCTTATAAATAAGCGGATTCACATTTAGCCAACTTTACTATAGGCCAATCATGACAAGTGGCAAGCTCGTCGATGTCTCCAGCGTACCAAACTCGAGAAATATCACAAATAAATTAAATATTAATTAAATGTATTTATTTACAATAATAATTATTTTCGTGTCCCGACCAGGAATCGAACCCGGTATCTCCGAGTCTAAATCCACGGACTCAACCGCTAGACCACGAAGGCAATTGAATACTCGTACCTATTTATTGATACTAAAAACAACATTATGACTTCGCTTCCACCTAATTGTAACTCTCTACATATCTTAGACTATACTGAGTAGAGATATTTAGTATTTTTTTAAATGTACATCGCACGTTATTTTAAAAATCAATCTTTTAATAACACGAAATATAATATGAAAAAAAAAACTTTTTTATACTAATCTTGCATGTCCACTACACGGGCACTTGTATATATGTGTTGTGTGTTTGTTTTTTATACATAAACTGCGCCAATAAAATAAAATAAATGAAAACTTAGTGTTATTTTGCTATATTTGTCACCAGGCGCACATAAATGTATAGGAGTTGGCTCATAGCTATACTCGTAGATATGGCATGTATGTGTGGGTGTGCGTGTCTCGCTATCTGTCAGCCCGACCTGTCCACCGCACATACCTACTTTAGACAGTCAAACGAACTAAAATAATACTCTACTATGTTTTTTATGCTTTTAAAAATATTAAGATGGAATGGCAATGGGTCGGACACGTCTGTCGCAGAATATATGAACGATGGAGTAGACGGGTTCTGGAAAGGAAACGTCGTTTTGACGCAGAGCGGGACGACCCCCCGTCAGATGGACAAATGACCTGAAGAAGGTCGCTGGAATTGAGTGGATGATGGTGACAGATGATCGTGTAAAAAAGCAAGCCTTGGGGGAGGCCTATATCCAGGAGTGGTTTATCTAGTATTATTATTATTAATGTTTATTTCTATTTCATTTAACTAGTTACAAGTCCGATTGACAAGAGGGTTGGTTCCTTTCTCAGAGAATTAGCATTTGCGATTCAGTGAGCAAAAACGGCGATCGTTTTTGTCATTATACCGCGGGGATACGTTTTATATTTAAATTAGGTTTTGTCTGTGACGTTATAGTTTATATTTATTATTCAAGTAGTCTGTAAATTATTGATGTATTTTTAAATTTACTTTATTAGTTATAAGTACTTCTAATAATAATAATTTATTTGTGTATTTACTTTGCCATGTCTAAACTTTGATTGCTATTGTCCCAAAGTTTGATGGTAAGAAAATGCTAAGCGGCATTACATACGCCTTTTATATCAAACAATAAAGTTTAAAAATAAATAAATGTATGCTACACAAGTCCAAGCACGCTTCATAGATGTCAGCCTAACACAAAACAATTGGCTGAACAGCTATTTTATTCACTAACTTAATTATTACAAAGTTGTAAGAACGCTTTCCAATCCAAAAAAAAGGTTTGAGGTTTGAACCCCGGCAAATACCTATCGGGGCTAAATCCTTGGAAATAACTGAAACACTAGTTTAGGCGTATTAAATTATATTTTTGTAAAATAATACATTTGCAAGTCCAAAAGCTATGTGAAATCTGACAAGATGTGTTTTGGCATTTCATGTCAAAAATCTTATTGAATTTTATATTTTTATATGCAATGATGTGTCCACTACATTACTCCAACCAATGAGAAATACTTTACTTATGTACATTTGTTAACAAAATCACCGTTCCCTTGCCTCGGAAAGCAAGTTAAGCACCCGTTCCCACTTATACCAACTTATCATTAAAATTAACATCAGACACGGGCAGATAAGATATATGTTTTAGAAGGCCCATGTCCAAAAGTGGCCTAGGGACTGTAATGATCGAAGTAGATTAAAAACTGTATTCGTGTGAGGAAGCAAAAATAGTTGCGAATGAAAGTAGAGCATACTTAATATCGGATAGACTGCAGTCGGCGCCAATCTGGCGCATTCTACTCAAGCGCACCCGCACACAACTGTACCTCAGCATGCATCGCTGCACACAACTATGCAACGTGACACTAGCTTTTTGTCCACACTTTGCTTAGTAGCTTTTCTTTAGCTCCGAGCCCCTGTCTCAAAAAAAAATAACACAAGAACCGTATCTCCATACATGACAGACAGTGGGGTCGTCCAGGCCCGGATGGCTAATGGGCCTGGGTTGGGGATGGGGACATTCCCCCGTTTTCCCCGGCAGGATCTCAGCGGGTAACCACTGGCTGGTAATTCATGCACGTTTGGTGCTGGGCGCTGTTACTGGTATAACAGCGCCCGTGTGGCTCACGAACCCAGGGGGTCTATGTTCGACTACTTCAGCTCTCCTCCAAGAGCGCTTCTCTAGGGAGTGGTCTCCCGTTAGGTGGCCGAGCGCAAGACGGAGCGATATTCTGAAGATGCTTGAAGTGTCCGTTGTCGGCCCGATAGAACATACGTCTAGTCAGGCCGACGACAAATTCCTTAATAGTAGGCATCTCCAGATCTCGAGTTATGACGGAATTACGCACGGTGTTCGGGAGACCACTCTGAGCGATATGTTCTGCTGACTTTGGATCTTTTCCCTATTAGTCTTGGCCAGAAGGTGATGCCAGGCTGGCGCAGCATACGTGAGTCGGGAACGGATGAACATCTTGTAGATCCGGACCTTCAACCTGAGCGGCAAGCTGGAATTCATAACACGGCGTAACATGGCTCGGGCCGCCTTCGCCTGATTGACGGCGTGGCAGGCCATTTCACCCATTGTTAACGTCCTGTTAATGATGCAGTTCTGTCCTTGAAGCTGCAGTGGTGGAGACAGTCGGCATCTGGATGTCATCAATGCGGCAGTTTTGCCGACATTGATGGACATACGCCACTTGTCCAACCACGCAGGGTATCTCCTTACATGAAATATGTACCAGTTTTATTAGCGCTACCACGGGTATCTACCGAACTAGCATTGGCGGCATATTTTAAAATACTTTATTTGTTTTTTTTTTACGTTTTGCTAATTAGAGCATTCTTAATAATTGATCAATAAAATTTATTAATTTCGATAGTTACTTAATAGCGAAATAGGTATCTTAACTAAAATAAACACAAATATTTTTAATTTATTTGTTTCTTGGAGTTCACTCTAACGGCTTTTACATACCTATTAATTTAAAAATTCTTAACTTATTAATATTGAAACACTTTTTACACGAGTATGTGTAAACTCCATCAAAAACAAACATCATTTAAATAGACATTTGGAGCACTTATTGTATTATATTCTTTGATCACATATGTTTCTCTATTTACGTTACAATTTAAAAAACTCTCTCTAACTTTCAATTCCCGTAAACAGACAATAAATAAAAAACAGCCAAGACTCCATTTAGTTTCGATTTGGATATCTTAATAATTTAAATAGAGATACTGAATATTAAATAATTAATATAAACAAAGACACAAAAATATTAATTAAATGTAAATAAATACATTTAATTAATATTTAATTTATGTGTGATATCTCTCGAGTTTGGTACGCTGGAGACATCGACGAGCTTGCCACTTGTCATGATTGGCCTATAGTAAAGTTGGCTAAATGTGAATCCGCTTATTTATAAGCGTGGTTTCTGGCCACCCGAAAGGGAAACGGTCGTGATGATACTTTTAATATAAACAACAAAATTTATTAAATACACAGAAATATTATTCGTAACCATTAAAAAAAATAATTAATGGCAACCCTCGATATTTCCCAATGCGGGAATGTATAGAAGAGGATAGCCCCTGCCCTGTCTTGAACCGGGCAAAGGGAGGCTCAGTTTAGTTCCCCGCTCCTTACTGAAGTAGGTCGCTCTTTTAGCTTCTCAACTCTGAGCCCCTGTCTCGAACCAGAGAAAGAGAGCGCTCAGTTCAAGGGTTCTGTGGTTTTGAACAGTCTTGCCCTCGTTTTACTAGTATGCTATGTGAATCGGTTTTTATATGTACTTCAAAGTGGTAAACCAGTTGCTCCTGAATATTTTTGTAATACTCAAGTTACTATGAAGGCTATGTACTCGTATACATTCCTATTTATGTAGTTTATTGGTTAATAAGTGGTAGGCGGACTGATGGTGGTAATTTGCTAAATCTGCCAGGGCGGGGAAGTATCTACCGTTCGTGCCGATAAACCCAGTAAAGTGTATCCACACGGTTCGGGTTTAGACTCGAATTGTCATCATGCCTAGTCAAGCCGGCATAGTGTTAGGGTCTGTTGTCAGTCATGAGTGTCTGATTCCAGTTGCTAACATTCATGAACCTTGCTCGCCACTTACCTGATGGTAGATGATAGGTCCATTTTGCAGGAAAGGTCACATTTTCAATAGTAATGTGATAGGGAAGGCAAAGGGTCTAGCCCATACAGCCAAGTCTGACGTAATAATATATCAGTCTTTTTTATGAGTTAATGAGGTCATCATCAAATTCAGCATCTGGCTGCAGAATTCAATGCCTTTCTTGGAGTCACTCGCGGCATTATAGCACAAAGACGCCGGGTAAAATATGGGATTTCACAGTGCGGGAAAACCGCAAAAAAATTACTGCAAATTGCAATATTCAAAGTCTAATTTATCTTTTACATAACTATTCATATTGACCAACAATATCCACAGTAAATTAATTCATAAAACAAAAACTTGACACGTCTACCCAAAATGGCGGGAAAGACCGCACTTTTTTTTTTAATTTATTATTTTCACTGAGATACTCGTATATATTTTAATGTATTAATTGTGAACTCATTCATGGATATATTTTTAATTTTAATAATATTGTATTTTCTGGTAATGCTGTTGGAAGTTCTAAATAAATAATATATATACTATTTGTATAAATAAAAAGTACTAGGAAATCATAAGAGTTAAGGATGTGAATCATGTTGAATACTATAGTGTCATTGAATGTTGTATCGAGGTTGTAAAGGTGCGTACCAACTGGACTATATCATTTGCATAGAGCAACGGGGTTACCGTACCAGCCTGCGTTG
Source organism: Tinea semifulvella (assembly GCA_910589645.1). Lineage (NCBI taxonomy): Eukaryota > Metazoa > Arthropoda > Insecta > Lepidoptera > Tineidae > Tinea > Tinea semifulvella. Next base: position 9,118,406 of record OU342604.1, read on the forward strand.
CTCTTAAGTCTGTTTGTAACAAGCTTCTAAGTCCACGGACTTAATCGCTAGACCACGGAGCCAATAAGAAGTATGTCCAAATATAGTATGTACGACGGCATCCGAATCAATTATTGTATTAAATGAGTGTCAATTTTACATCCATTAAAATGGATATTTATTATTTAGTCTGAAATGACAAAATGTATGGCTATATGGGTACAAAAGCTAATTGAGAGAGAACGAGAAATACACGCGGCGAACAAGTGCCTTCACTCCGTAGCCACGACTCAGACTTAGCTGTAAAGGCACACAGGGCCAACAGTGAGATAGAGACGGTTTATAGGATTTTAGTCCGTAGGCGCCCTGGGGCTTCACTAGGAAGCTCCACGGATGAGTCGGGCATGCGACCCCCACCCGCGGTGGCCCTTCAGGCAGGGGGCGTATCATTGATGATTTATTGATTCACCGTCTATAAAAAAATACGATGGAAAACCATAATGCATTACATCTGTAAGCGCCTTTAAGTATTAAAAATTTAAATCTTATTATCACATATTAAATTAAATTTACTTCCACCAAATCATGATATCCTAGTAGTTATTTCATTGATATTACATGTTCCTAGTCCATGAGAATGACGACAATAGTAGGTATCAATCGAGGTCATTGACTCATATTACTGACGGGGATTTTATTTATTTATTTCAAAACTTTATTGCACAAAGTACATAAGCCGGACTTAATGCCCGTAGACATTTTCTGGCAGACAAACTTTTGAAACCAATTAGAACAATTGTAGCCCCAATGAAATCAATAATAACAAGTAGATAAAAATAGTGGTATTCAAAAAAAAATTAAGGCATTGTCTTAACAGCTGCTCAACACTTCGGCAATATTTGGCCCAAAGGATCAGCATTGCCATTCAATGTGGCAAAACTGCCAGTTTTGGAGCAATGCTTTTATTTTATTTTGTTATTTATTTTATTTTATTATTTATTAGTTTATGTTTATAATAATAATTTGTAAAGTTCCTTCGAATAAAGTTTTATTTATTAATTCAACAAAAAAGAAAAAAATATGTAACTAAAAACAAACAAAAATACAAAACAATTTAATCAGCTTTTTACTTGGATAAGTGCGCATAGTAACAGACTGATGATAGGCCGTGAGATCATAATAATTATATGGTTTTATCATATATATTTTTATTGAATGCCCGGTCATAGTACTAGATCAATCGGCTCAATTTATGATAAACAATCATCCACTTTAGAATTGTCGGCAAAGCACAATGTGTCTTGAACTTCAGTTACAGTATCATCGCGACCGTTTCCCTTTTGGCGTGATCAGAAACCACGCTTATAAAGAAGCGGATTCATATTTAGCCAACTTTACTATTGGCCAATCATGACAAGTGGCAAACTCGTCGATGTCTCCAGCGTACCAAACTCGAAAATATCACAAATAAATAAAAGATTAATTAAATGTATTTATTTATATTAATAGATATTTTTGTGTCCCGGCCGCTTATTCTTATTCTTAGAGTATTACCGTATATTCCCACAGGAATTTGGTTAAGTCAATATAATTTAAACAAAATTTTATACAATATTAATAAAGTCTTGTCTGGAGAGTGCAATGTGAAGACAAGGAACAGAACTGGTAGTGTCATAGGAACATCAACACAATAACAAAAAATAACCAAAAATATAGGTAAAAAGTATCATCACGATCGTTTCCCTTTCGGGGTGGTCAGAAACCACGCTTATAAATAAGCGGATTCACATTTAGCCAACTTTACTATAGGCCAATCATGACAAGTGGCAAGCTCGTCGATGTCTCCAGCGAACCAAACTCGAGAAATATCACAAATAAATTAAATATAAATATATTTTGTGTCCCGACCAGGAATCGAACCCGGTACCTCCGAGTCCTAAGTCCACGGACTTAACCGCTAGACCACGGAGGCAGCAAAAATATAGGTACCTATATTAAATATAAATATCAACATACCTTAGGTAAATAAATTAAGCTGGTGCGACTGTATATGGGCCTTGTCAGTAAAATTATATATTATTACATACCTACTTAACTAATGAAATTAAAAAAATATTCGAATAATTAATAATAAATAAATAAATATTTCCAGACAGGGCCATCTAGTTTCCGTGGTAAGTAAGCTACGTGGCTTGTGTTACGGAAACTAGATCGTTGATAAACTACATATTATACTTTTTTTTTTGTAAATATATACATATTATACATATAAACACCCAGACCGAGACAAATTATACAATGTACAACTTGCCCCCGGTGGGAATCGAGCCCACAACCTCCCGAGTTCACGGCAACGTTTGTTACCACTAGACCACGGAGAGAAATTAACAGCAAATTTCAGTTAAAGCGACTGTAAGCGGCTAGACCACGGAAGCAGTCATCGATTTAATTTTTGTTTGACAGCTGGAAGAAATGGATGAATAGAGGAGCCGTTGAGGAAGCTCAAGAAATAAGAATAAAAAATATTTCCAAATTGACATATAAAAACGAGAGTTACCTATAAAGCGTTTTACTATTGAGTTAAAGAAAATTATTATTGACAACTGTTTTTACTCAATAAAAGATTTTTTAGCATGCAAATTTTGACATTAACATTGTATTCCAATAAATTGACAAGAACAATATTAAATATAAACTACACACATCAAAAGTGTCTAGGGATCAACATATATTTTTGCAATAACTTTTCTCCTGATTGATATTCATTAAAATTTTCTTTAAGGATTGATCAAATAAAATGTTTTCGTTTGTCTACAGTAACGATAAACCAAGTCACCTTTGCATTAGTAAAAAAAATTGCCATTTTCCTAATAAAGGGATTTTTGACATTTGAACCACTAACATTAAAGTTCGAAAAAAAGACTGAAATAACAGTTTTTTTTTTTATTTTATTGGGTAACTTAAACAATTAATAATCCGTGTTTCTACCGCGAACACTAACAACACAAGAACATCGGTTTGGCATACTCAAAATGAGTTCATCCAAATCACGCTGTGGAATGGCCGCCCATGTTCGTTGCAACAACAAAAAAAGGTCTTCTTGCGACTGGATACCCTCCATATTCGGCAGAGCTCTTCTCTGAAGAATATCCCATGCATGCTCAATCGGGTTCAAGTCTGGCGACTGAGCAGGCCAGGGCATGACATTGATGTTAGCTGCGGCGAGAGTCTGTCTTACAACTCTTGCGGTGTGCGGTCGTGCATTATCATGCATTAACTGAAATAAGGGACCGATATGCACTTGTAGAGGAACGATGACGTCTGATACAACCGTCTCAGCATAAATTTGAGCGTTGAGGTTGCCTCTGATCCAAATCAACTCAGTTCTTCCGCCGATCGAAATACCCGCCCATACCATGATGGTTCCACCACTATAAGGATGGACTTCCTGGCAGGATTTTAATCGCTGTTGGCGTCCAGGGGTTCTCCAGTGTCGTATACGTCTTGTATCCGGCCTCATACCAAAACGAGACTCATCAGAAAAGCACACGAAACGCCATTGTTCTTCTGTCCAATTTCTGTGTTCAAGAGCCCATTGATATCGAGTCCTACGATTGTGCATTGCTATAGGTGGTACCCGTAGCGGTCTTCGGGAATGAAGGTTCACTTCATGCAAGCGGTTTCTGACTGTTTGGTCGCTAATTAAGTTCCCTGAAGAGCGATGAAGGCTCACGGCTAACATCATGGCGGTTATTGTTGGAGTTCTTCGAGCTGTGATTTGAATGTATCGGTCTTGTCTCCGTGTGGTGCAGCGATACCGTCCTCCATGGCGCTCAGCCACGGTACCAGTGGTTCGGTAACGTGTCCAAAGTCGACTGATAACACTCTGACTTGTATTCAGAGCTAAAGCCACAGTACGTTGCCGGGAACCAGCTTCTATCATTCCCACGGCTCTGATCATTTCTTCCCTGCTTAAATGACGTCGCCGCTCCATAATAACGTTGGTTTTAATCAGTAGTAGGGAAACAGTAGCACTAATAATGTCTTCAATGCGTCTTATGTTTTTATAGGGAAAATATTGACAGCTGATTTTCATCTTTTACTCGAATTTGATTGACAGTTCCTGTTTTAAATTATGAAATGCACCAAAAAGGATCCATATAAATTTATAAAATCATAAATTTATTACAAAGCCACATCTCAATCACAAGAAATCCGCATAAACATGCTTGATCCCTAGACTTTTTTGATGTGTGTATATACAAATAAATATTGTAAATAAATATCTATTGACATAAGCATATTGTATGCCCATAATATGGGCAGATTGCATCATCATGACATGTACATACAACTGTAATTAGAATAAGCAATCTATACAATAAAGAATTTTAAATTTGAATTTTTGAATTTTGAACAACTGAGTAGCAAAATCGATAGATTGTTTGTGTAAAAATAGTGTGCGATTAGAAAGATACAACCTATATTAATTTTTGTTGCTACCTAATCTATTATAGTTGTATTTTATTTGATCTTTAGTAAACTAAACTGTGCTAATATATCATTATTGTGATGAGAGCTAACTGCCGATAAACTATTTTATAGATTGGCAGAATAATGTTGTATTTAAATGTATAAATAAATATAAGGAAAAAAAAGTCTTAGAACATTGGTGTAAGTATTATTTCACGCCAAATGGCGACCCTAGAACGAAAAAGTCGTACTAAAAATATTAGAATCATTAAAAATGTGTATTCATTCGATAAATTGAATAGGTATATGAATTGGCACGTAATGACCTAGTTATTTAGAATAAAAAAATTTGAATAATACAGAAGGGTACAGTCACACACACATTTTTATTTTCTTCATAATCGTCATCGTCGTCTGTGAGAGACATTAGGCTGATACGTTGGATTAAATTATGAAATTATATTATGGATTATATCCAAGTATTACTGCCTCCGTGGTCTAGCGGTTAAGTCCGTGGATTTAGACTCGGAGGTACCGGGTTCGATTCCTGGTCGGGATACAAAAATATTTATTAATGTAAATAAATACATTTAAGTCATATTTAATTTATTTGTGATATTTCTCGAGTTTGGTAAGCTGGAGCTATAGTAAAGTTGGCTAAATATGAATCCGCTTATTTATAAGCGTGGTTTCTGACCACCCCGAAAGGGAAACGGTCGTGATGATACTTAAACTTTTTAAACTTTCGCGCATATTCATAATAGTTTTTTTAAATAATTTTAACGGGTCTTTACGCGATTTACCTTAGAGACATATTTCTCCCGACGTTTCAGCCAAGTTGCATTGGCCGTGGTCACGGGTCGACTGAAGCTATGCGGTGTAGTCTCGTACATACTGGGCGGCAGATGTAAACCTACCCACTTATCACTTTTAAAAGTTTTTAGAAATCACGACACACGACACTTACAATATCCTTGGCGACACCGGGCGATTTTTCCCGGCGTCGAAACCTATTGATTACTGGATTCCACGATGAAGATAGCTTATAACCCCCCTCTCGATTGAAATTTTTGTGTTTCTTTATTTCGATCGCTTCACGTACTATTCTAGGGTAATAGTGCCGATCGGTGGAAAGTATCTTTGGGTCATGCAGCTCAATCCAATGGTTTGTGCCACTATCCATTAGGTGTTCTGCTATTGCTGACTTGTTTAATTGGCAGTTTTTTACAGCTGCTATATGTTCCTTGACCATAGGAACATATAGCAGCTGTAAAAAACTGCCAATTAAACAAGTCAGCAATAGCAGAACACCTAATGGATAGTGGCACAAACCATTGGATTGAGCTGCATGACCCAAAGATACTTTCCACCGATCGGCACTATTACCCTAGAATAGTACGTGAAGCGATCGAAATAAAGAAACACAAAAAAAATTTCAATCGAGAGGGGGGTTATAAGCTATCTTCATCGTGGAATCCAGTAATCAATAGGTTTCGACGCCGGGAAAAATCGCCCGGTGTCGCCAAGGATATTGTAAGTGTCGTGTGTCGTGATTTCTAAAAACTTTTAAAAGTGATAAGTGGGTAGGTTTACATCTGCCGCCCAGTATGTACGAGACTACACCGCATAGCTTCAGTCGACCCGTGACCACGGCCAATGCAACTTGGCTGAAACGTCGGGAGAAATATGTCTCTAAGGTAAATCGCGTAAAGACCCGTTAAAATTATTTAAAAAAACTGTGATGATACTTATATCCAAGATTTACCATTTCAAACGTCGCAATTTATACCTAAGGCTGATTGCAGATTCACTTACAGTATCTGCAGCTACCACAATGTCTGAAGACAAAAGTCTTCAACAAATGCGTTCTCCCCAAAATGTTGTATGTAGCAGAGTCGTGGACACTGAAAGTAGGTCTGGTCCACAAGTTTAAGGTCGCTCAGCGTTGATGTTCGTCAGAGATCCAAAGTTACTGACATAGCTTTCAAAATTAGCAAGCCGAAGTGTCATATTATATATTGTGGTATATTATATAAATTATAATTATATTATTTTATTTTTATTTTATTATGGTAACAAACAGTCATAATACAATTTATATAACAAACAATATACATATAATTAGACCTGGAGTACCAAAACTGTGAATGAGAACTATACTTATTACATTTTCAAAATACAATTAAACCATAAACCACGGAGGATGACATCGTTTCTCACCTATCGCGTTGCGCCAACTATGGTCACAGGCAGCGTAAGGTTTTGTTGCTTGCAAACGACCTTGAAGGGCCTTTGACGTTAGGGCGTACCAAGCCGGCGTACAAAAAAAGGTAAACCAAGAGAGTGTCGATGATAGGCGATAGCAAATTTCTGTTATTGACTGTACCTACGACAATTACGTAAGATTATGACAAACGTCAAACAAAAAACAAATAATTATATATTGCAGGAAATAGTGCATGGAGAATGTCATTATCAGATATTTTGCTTCAGACTGTATCTACTTATAAAAATACTTTGGATTTTTAATGAATATTTTATGCTGTTTGAGGAATTTTATTGTTTAATAAATATTACGATATATTTATAGATGCAACCTTTTTCGTGTGTTTGTCTGAACTTTAGGCTGGCGATGAAGGAAGGAGCAAGTCGTACTGTGTACAGAACTAAAGTTTGGTCAGTGGAAGCTTGTTCCACTGGTGAGCAAGTTTTTTTTTTTTTGTTAATACTACCGCGACATGTGACCTTGCGCCCACCTGATGGCAAGTAGCGCGCACGGTCCATGAATATTAGAAATAAAAGTTTTTTGTTTTGTAAATTAATTTACTGTGGATATTGTTAATCAAAAGTGGTGTTATTTTGTTTAATAATGTGAATAATTGGGAAAAACGAAAAATTTGACACTAATATGGGACACAACTGCAGTATAATTATGCGGTTTTCCGGTTTTTATTGACGCGAATTACTCTATGAAAAGCATCAAATTCTGCAAACATTTTGAATTTGATGATCTCCAACTCGTTTATGAAAACTATTATGATAAATTATTATTAATAAATTTCGTGTTTAGGACGAGTTCTGTAGTACATAAAAAAAATCTGTCAAGGTTGCCAGCCGAATAAAATAAAAAATACTAAATAAAGGTAAAAAATAATAAGTTAATGGTTATAAATGTAAAATATAAACTTAATATAAGTAGAATCATGTAGAGTCTGCGATCACACATGCATATCAATGTAATATCTATCACCATTTGATTACCGTTGTAATAATTTATCTATAAATTACCGGCGCCGAGTTGTGTTCCTAGGCAGCTCCTCTTACCACAGACTAACAAGACGGTGCAACGTACGTAAGCAACCACAGATTACTAATAGAATCATATCGAGACGTTAGGAGAATCGAATAGGTACATAAACACCACAAATCCTATCAAAAAAATATAGCTCTAACATAACTTCGATTACAAACCGAATAGAAAAAGTAGAGATGCGCCGAGTAACACTTTTGCCGAGTAACGAGTACAGAGTTTTACTCAGTTAATTTTTTTTGTAACCGAGTACTCGGCCGAGTAACTCGGTTCAATCAAATTCCCATTTCGCTTGCGTAAACAAGTACAAACAGGTTCGCGCCGGTCGAGGCACCAAACAAGGTATCCAGAGCTGGCACGTTTAGCAAGAGTGTTTCTATGTGTACCTGCAAGCACCGTGTATAGCGAGCGATTGTTTTCGGAGGCTGGTAACGTCTACGAAGAAAAGAGGAATAGGCTGTTTGTTACCAGAACGTGCAGAGAGCCTTGTGTTCCTGCATCATAACTTACCTTTATTATACTTTAATTATTGATTATTTTTATTACTGTTCTCCTAATTTTGTCTCATTACTACTCATTCATTAGCATAATTTTGATTTTATTAATTGAGATTGTCAAAGATTTCCTAAATTAGTAATAAATACTTTTTGATTAACACTGTTGTTTTAATGGGGTGTATCAGGCAAAGCTTTTTGTAGATGTCGCTAGCGGCAATGGTACCTTAATTTACACCTATATCGCATCATTTTTTAAAAGTTTTCGTGGTTTTATATGTTTATAACAGAAAAATGTATTTTAAATTAACGTTACCTTAAAAGACGAATTAAAAAGCGCACATCCGAATTTAAAAAGAAAAAAGGTTTTATTAATTCAACGGCAATTTTAAGATCACCATATCTTTAATTTTGCTTAGAAATCTCGATTTGTACACTTAAAAGCTGCTCACTTCGGCATAATATCCAGAAAATAATAAAAATCGTATAAAAATACAAGATTTCTATGCAACTGACAGTTATACTAGGTACCATCTATCATGCGCCATCTTTCGTGATAAAAAGTTAGTGATCACCCCATTATATCTACCTAAATATATTGCTTTTCTTAAACCGAGTATTCTCGGCATTCAAACCGAGTTATTCGGGGCGAGTACGAGAATCAACCGAGTATCGGCCCATCTCAAAAAGAAGTCAACATTTGAGCTGTAATTTTTTTTTGCTTTCATAAATCGCTAAATGTATGAAATATGACTAATGTCATATTATTTTTATGTTGATTTTACTAAAATAATAAAAAATCGTAACAGTCGTATTTTAAACTAAACCGCTGTTTTTGCATTATAACTGTTGAAAATTTTATTTAGTTTAATGTTGACTGTATCTTGTTTAGTTTAGATAATATCGACTAAGATTGCTTTACGTTTCCACCCTGTATGTATTTGGGCGAAAAAACCTGCCATAGCGGCACTGGTTTGAAATGGCGGTCCGTTTGACGTACGACTCACCCTGGGATTTATTGTCCTAAAATAGGGCATTCATACATATTCATGCTTAGACCCTTAACGGTCCGCGTAGCTCTGCCAGATGGTAATTGTTATTTTTAGGTAAATATTTAGACAAAAAATCAAGGGGGTTATTTATTGTGTGCATGAATCTATGGAAATAGCTAGTTGCACTAACTTAGGCTAAGAAGTTGGAATTTCCCTAATTGCAAGGTACGCGTCTGAAGAGGGGGTGGACACTGCGGTAGGTCTGGTCCACAAGTTCAAGGTCGCTCAGCGAGCTATGGAGAGAGCTATGCTCGGGATTTCACTAAAAGATAAAGTCAGAAACGTTGACATCCGTCAAAGAACCAAATTTACCGATAGAGCTTTTAAAATTAGCAAGCTGAAGTGGCAATGGGCTGGACACATATGCCGCAGAAACGATGAAGGATGGAGTAGACGGGTTCTGGAGTGGATACCACGTATTGGAAGACGCAGAGTGGGACGACCCCCCGCCAGATGGACAGATGACCTGAGGAAGGTCGCTGGTGGGGGATGGATGAGGGTGGCAGAAGATCGTGTGAAGTGGCGAGCCTTGGGGGAGGCCTACATCCAGCAGTGGAAGACACAGGCTGATGATGATGATGATGATGACGCATCTGAATTCCTCCAGAGGGGTGACATCTCGCCGTATGCTTACTTCGAAAACACCGCTTTTATTACACCTGTGACACCGGTACAAATAATTTTATATTTTTTTTTTTTTTGTAGCCGCTGATCAGCTTTGGTTACGTACGTACATACAGCGAGGCAGTAGTGTGCGTTATAGTTATGTTATAAGTAAAGTATCGTCACGACCGTATCGTTTCCGAAGTGGTTGGAAACTAAGCTTATTTTAAAAACGCGGTTTTACAATAATAAATAATAAAAGTATAATTTAAGATAATTAAAATTGAATTCACAACATGAATTACAAACATACTTATTATTTTATGAGAATGTTTGACCCCGAGGAAGTGTCAGCGGAGATGTCAAGTGAAAGTTTTTGTTTTGTAAATTAATTTACTGTCGATATTGTTGGTCAAAAGTGCTGTTAATTTGTTTAATAATGTGCTACAATGTGATTATTTATGGAAAACGATAAATTGAACTTTGAATATAGGATACAAGTTGCAGTTTACTTTTTGCCGTTTTCCCGCGCTGTGAACTCCCATATTTTACCCGACGTGTTTGAGCTATAATGCCGCGAGTGATTCCAAGAAAAGCATCAAATTCTGCAGCATCTGGAATTGATTGATTAATGATGACCGCATTAACTTGAAAAAAAGAAAGATATATTACGTCAGGCTTGGCTGTATGGGCTAGACCCTTTGCCTTCCCTATCACCTCATTCATCAACAATTCGAGAAAAGAGAACACAACATACTTAGTTCAAGTATTCTTTCGCCGTATCATCTGGCAGTGCTACACGACCGTACTTCGAAGTGAAGGGACAAAAAAAAGGTTTTCTTAAGACTTGGGCCGGGAACAAGTTTTTGGCTTAACTTTTGTATGTTGATAATTTTTGTGCATATTTTAGGCAAATAACTTTGATGGTGAATTGAGGGCCAAGCCAGAATGTACAATGGTCGCGGCCGCGTAGATAACTGTTAAGTCTTAGATATAGTATTTTTTTCCTTTTTTTGTTCACTTCTCCCGATGGATGATGAATGAGATGATAGGGAAGGCAAAGGGTCTAGCCCATACAGCCAAGTCTGACGTAATATATCTTTCTTTTTCATGAGTTAATGAGGTCATCATCAAATTCCAGATGCTGCAGAATTTGATGCTTTTTTTGGAGTCACTCGCGGCACCATAGCTCAAACACGTCGGGTAAAATATGGGAGTTGACAGCACGGGAAAACCGCAAAAAATAAACTGCAACTTGTGCCCCATATTTAAAGTCCAATTTAATACATTTAATTAATATTTAATTTATTTGTTATATCTCTCGAGTTTGGTACGCTGGAGACATCGACGAGCTTGCCACTTGTCATGATTGGCCTATAGTGAATCCGTTTATTTATAAGCGTAGTTTCTGACAACCCCGAAAAATTCTTTTTTGTTTTATAGCTACCTGTACTATAGCCGCCCTAACGTTGGACCACTATTTACGCAACACTCTGTATATTATTTCAATCGTAGAATATTTTAATCATCCTTTCTGCAACCGGCCGTTAGTATTTTATTTTTTGTACATAATAATGTATTATGTAAATATGTGATCCGAAGAGGCATTCTTTCGTGTGCTTGGGGAAAAATTCCGCTTGGCGACGAGTAATCCTCAATGGTAGAGAATATTTTGTTCAAATTGTCAGCTTCGCGTTTATAATGTAAGGAACGGTCTTAGAATAGAAAACGTACAGAAAAGCAGCGGTCATCACGATCACAACATGCTACATTTTGAAGCTGTTTTCAATCCACTGTTATTCGTAGTTAACAGTACTTATTACTTACCTCCGTCCTAAAACAATGGATACCTACCAATAAAGCACAGCCATTAAAGATTGTAAGATCTAAAGGAACTCTTTAAAGTAACAAACGACTTTTTGTTCGCTTTTACGACTTTAACGGAACTTAAGGACGACTTTACGAGCCCGATACATTGACTTAAATTGTAGGGACCGGTAAAAATAAAAAATAAACTGGTTATAGGTAAAAACTTTTTGAAGCCTTGAAGAACACTTATTATACATCTCTTTCTTGGCAACAAAAATAAATATGCGTAAAAGAGACAAAACTAAGACTAATATTAATAATATTAACTAAAGTTATTGTTATTTGGAAAATTTACAGCCATTGCAATTAGATACACAATATTTGTAGGATTCTATGAACCAATTACAAATTTTCACTGATATAAATCACAAAGTAACTTAACCTAACTTAAATATACAGTTATGATGTCCGTTCCAATCAGTAATTACAATTAAATTGTTTTAAATGATGCCCTGATGATAAAATCGCAATATTGTGTTGTCATTAGGCGCTTTAGCGAGCTTGGCAAAGTGCAGAATAGATCTAGATAGTTTGTTTAGACCGTTGCTGCCGTTGCATGCAAGTTAACAACTATTTTTCTATGTTAAAATCAGTATCCAAAATTACTCTTACAGCCAGTTTCTCGAACGTATTTATGGTACTTAATTCTTTCTTAAGTAAAAAATTACAGGTTTTGCAAGAAATGCGTTTCACAAACATATCGTAGGAAATACTTACTTAAGAAATAATTAAAAAGGAAACTGTCATTTTAACTGCCTCTGCGGTTAAGTCCGTGGATTTAGACTCGGAGGTACCGGGTTCGAGTCCTGGTCGGGACACAAAAATATTTATTAATGTAAGTAAATACATTTAATTAATATTTAATTTATTTGTGATAATTCTTGAGTTTGCTACGCTGGAGACATCGACGAGCTTGCCACTTGTCATGATTGGCCTATAGTAAAGTTGGCTAAATGTGACTCCGCTTATTTATAAGCGTGGTTTCTGACCACCCCGAAAGGGAAACGGTCGTGATGATACTTTAAACAATATATGTGTATTTTTTACTATTATATTATATTGTGAAATTTGTTCGTGAAACCCGATTTGCCTTAAAAAAAACTTAAAGATAATAATTTAGTATTTCAAGAAACCGGCCATTAGAGCGTTGACGTCCAAATAAATTATTTTAAATGCCCCGTCCATATGCATAGTTCTATCGTTCGCCTCTTTTTTTATTGTTCTAAGGTATAAACAATTTTGTCTAATAAAAATATTAGTGTTAACTATTTCATTTATTGTTGTTTAATAAACTTTTATTTTCAATTTTGTTGTTATTTTAAAATGGCGGCGCAAGTCAAAGCTTTGTTTATTTTACAACTTTAAACATAAAAGAAATACCTACATTTCTCTTTTTGCGCCAATATTCTAGTAAATTACCTATAGTATCATCACGACAGTAATTCCTTTAGTTATGTTGTTTAGCGTCTCGGACTGTCGACCCAAAGTTACTTTCTTCATCACAAGCACATAAAAGCTCTGCCTTCGATGTAAGCTCATGCAGCAGCAGCAGACCATGCTATGTAGTTTTGAATTTAATGACGTTGAACAACACAAATCACAATATAGTAAAAAAAAAAACTAACTATACTTTTGCAACACAAAAAAAATATTTAGAATTTCGAAAATACAATCGCAGAAATATCAAAGCATGTTTGACTTCCAAGCCTACTTCGTAGTTTATTGCCAACATAAGCTGCAGCTGAAAACGCTCGGTCAGACAGATAGACAGACAGTCCAGGGGTCGTCCAGGCCCGGATGTCTAATGGGCCTGGGAAGGGGATGGGGACATTCCCCCGTTCTCCTCGGCAAGATCTCAGCGGCTAATTCATGCAACTTTAATGCTGGGCACCGATACTGGTATAACAGCGCCCGTGTGGCTCACGAACCCAGGGGTCTTGGCGCAAGATTGAGCGATATTCTGAAGATGCTGGAAGTGTCCGTTATCGGCCCGATAAAATTTACGTCTAGTCAGGCCGACGACAAACTCATTAATAGTAGGCATATCCGGATCTCGAGCTATGACGGAATTACGCATAAACCATGGCGCTCAAGAGACCACTCTGAGCGATATGTTATGCTGACTTTGGATCTTGTGCCTATTGGTCTTGGCCAGAAGGCAGTCGGCATCTAGATGTCATCAATGCGGCAGTTGCTGCCGACATTGATGGATATACGCCACTTATCCAACCACGCAGGGAGAAGATCCGGCATTTTGTCAACAGCCTCATATTGGCTTGGAGAAGAGCTGAAGTAGGCACTGTCGACCGCAATCAGTGCGAGTATGACATCTTCCTCCAGGACTTCAAAGAGGGTTGGGATGTCATTAGTGTACAGCGCGTAAAGTACGGGATATAAGCAGCTACCCTGTGGAACCCCAGAAAAGGTTTTTCCACGGAGATGAGATCCTCCACAGTGACGTGGAATCGTCGTCACTTCAGGAACAACTTGCTGGGACTGACGTGTCGAGAAGCTTGTACAAGAGACCGTCGAGCCAGACACTGTCGAGAAGCCTGATAGCGATCAAAGAAGACGGCGACAATGCGACTTCTCCACAGGTTCTACGCTGGTTCTACCTGTTTGTGGCAATTCCAAAAACCCCGAGATTAGCCAAGCACAGTAAGGGATTTGGAAACCCGGGATTGTATTCTCTAACCATAGCATACTTATAAGCAAAATAAATGTATTCGGAGTAAAGTACAAAGATTAAAAAATAAAATAAATTAAGAGCTAAATTATAAAAACTAATTCAAAACTAAAAATTAATAAATAAAATTACGACTATTCGATGGGCGTAGTGTGCCGAGGACACTCGCTGCGTTCCCCCGTTGAACAGCGAGGCTGACCCTTTGAACAAGATATTCTCTACTCAAAGGGTCACCCGTCGCCAAGTGGAGTTTCTCACCAAGCTCGCGGGAGAACACAAGAGCCTTGTCGGACCCGGGCCCATCGTTTCAACTGCAAATGGAATGAAATGGTGATTGATGATGAGTTCCGCGTACTTGTTGCGCTTAAGGCGTGCGGCTGATTCTGCAGCGGCCCCAGGTTTCTTATGGCTGGATGTCACATGTGACTGACAGAGTGTGTCAACACATGTGGCATCCCAAACTAGTGCTCGGCCTCTAGTATATGGAATTAATGACATCCCGTCCGGTAGCCTACCATCATTTCTAACTATCCCCGATGGTTCGAGGATGCAGGGGATGTTAGCAGTTGTAAGCGCCCTTGACAGGATGTCATTAATAGCATGATGTCTTGAGATTCTGCCGGCACTTTTTTGGCTGCATAAGGCATGGCGGCCTAGTTCATCTGAATTGTCACCGCAAAAACAAATATGTTGACTGGAGACCTTGCAGCCCAGTCTTAAGGCTACTTATTGTAAATTTGACATGTAAATGTGCAAAATAGTTTTTTATTCCTATGCCTAAAAACAGAAAATAAATACTTCTTATACCCTCCATATATCATCATCAGCCTGTATCTCTCCACTGCTGGATGTAGGCCTCCCCTAAGGCTCGCCACTTAACGCGATCTTTCGCTACCCTCATCCGACCCCCACCAGCGACCTTCTTTAGGTCGTCTGTCCATCTGGCGGGGGGTCGTCCCACTCTGCGTCTTCCCGTACGTGGTCTCCACTCTAGAACCCGTTTGCCCCATCGATCGTCGGTTCTGCGGCAGATGTGTCCGGCCCATTGCCACTTCAGCTTGCTAATTTTAAAAGCTATGTCAGTAACTTTCGTTCTCTGACGAATATCAACGTTTCGAATTCTATCCATCAGAGATACACCAAGCATAGCTCTCTCCATGGCTCGCTGAGCGACCTTAAATTTATGGACCAGACCCACTGTTAGTGTCCACGTCTCTGCTCCGTACGACATTACCGGGAGGACGCACAGACCAAGACCAAGACCTTAGTCTTAAACATTGTGGTATAGACGATGAGAGGATGTGCCGGAGTTTCACGAATGCCGCCCATCCTAGCTGAATGCGTCTGTCGGCTTCTTTGCTGAAGTTGGCTGCTCCTAATTGGATAGTCTGCCCGAGGTAAACGTAATTTTGCACAACTTCGAGAGTGTCGTTCCTATGCAGATTGGCCTCGGCTTTACATGATCATTGAACATGACTTATATATCCCCCATCAATTGGCGACTGCTTGGTATGCTTTTAGTATTCTCGAATGTAAGTTATTGCTAATGTAAGTTTTTTTTGACAGTAATATATACTTATTTCCTTAATTTTACGTGACATAATATATATTTTATATTTTTACTTACCTATTTATTTTAATTTATTACTTTTTTTTTGTAATAAATTTTACTTTGTACTCTTGTTATGACGACGCCACTTTACAGCAGATTTTTCAATACATAGATAGGTAGTAGAATTTTTGATTATTTGTTTTTAATAATAATTTTAGTTTTAAATTTTGACATTCAATAGCTATTTTGCTCAATATTTGTATTTCTTAGTCTTAGTGACAAATTTTTAGTTTTTTAGTGACATCCACAATTGACAATTGATTTTTTTAGTGACATATTTCTATTTTATTGTTAAATATTTTTATATTAGACACATATTTTTTTATTTTATACTGACAAGGCCCATCTACAGCCAATTCAGCCAAACCTTGATTTAACTTTATGATGTCATCACTATCTGGCCAGGTTTTCGACTATTATATTGTTTTCTTGTATTGTTTCTTTATTTTTTTTTTGGTTTTTTCATTGTTCTGTAATTAACGTAAATTAGGACGTAACCAAGTGTTCCGATAGGTCTCTATGGTGATAAATAAATAAATAAAAAACCCACGTAAGTACAGTACTATCTTAACGATCGTTTCCTTTCGGGGTGGTCAGAAACCAAGCTTATGGAGACGCGGATTCACATTTAGCGAACTTTACTATAGGCCAATCATGACAAGTGGCAAGCTCGTCGAAACTCGAGAATATCACAAATAAGTTAAATATTCATTAAATTGAATAAAAGAGACACACAAATATTTATTCTTGTAAATAAATACATTGAATTAATATTTAATTTATTTGTGATATTATCGAGTTTGGTACGCTGGAGACATCGACGAGCTTGCCACTTGTCATGATTGACCTATAGTAAAGTTGGCTATGTGAATCCGCTTATTTATAAGCGTGGTTTCTGACCACCCCGAAAGGGAAACGGTCGTGATGATACTTTACTATTCATTAAATTTATCTATTTAAATAAATATTATTGTGACCCGACTAGGAATCGAGCCCGGTACCTCCGAGTCTAATCCACGGACTTAACCGCTAGACCACGGAGGCAGTAGGTATTTCTTTATAAAAATCTATTTATTGGCATAATGTTAGAAACTTGTATGCCAAGGTTTAGCCGAAGGTCAGAGGCGGCGTGCTGTGAATAGAAGCTAGGCTTCTCATATTGTATTGTCGCCTGGTAGCTTCAGGGTCACGTGACCTCTTTATTATATTCAGACCTACTTTATCGTAGGTAGCTAAGAAGTAAAATACTAAGGTCAAATAAAATGAAGAATTTATAATATCAGGATAATATATAAATATATTACTTTTAAAATAAACATGAGCTGAAGGTGAATTAAAAAGCCATCGAAACAAGAGGGCATGTATGAAGAGGTTGATGAATGTCGAAGAAGCGAAAGAGGTATGTCGTGATCGTGACAAGTGGCGCTCAATTGTCTCTGCCTACCCCGCAAGGGATTTGGCGTGAAGATATGTATGTATGTATATTACTTTTTGAGTTTGATAAAAATATTATTATAAAATTGGACGTAGATACGCAAAAAGGATCCAATCCACATAAAGCCGCATTGACCGCCTCCGTGTTCTAGTGGTAACAAACGTTGCCGTGAACTCGGAAGGTAGTGGGTTCGATTCCCACCGGGGGCAAGTTGTACATTGTATAATTTGTCTCGGTCTGGGTGTTTATATGTATATATTTACAAAAAAAAAAGTATAATATGTAGTTTATCAACCATCTAGTTTCCGTAATACAAGCCTCGTAGCTTACCACGGAAACTAGATGGCGCTGTGTGACCTGTCTGGAAATATTTATTATTTATATTTATTTAAAGTTAATTTTAAGTTGTAGGCCATTAAAGTTGGAATTTAGATTAGTCTAAGTAAGGCACATTTAAAATATTTTAAAAACAGTATTATTATATAAGATATATCATCCTAAGGACCTGATTAAAATTAGAAATTTAATTTCTGAAAAATTGTGAATTGGATCCTTTTTGCGAAACTGCGTCCAATTATCCTATCCTTTACCACTGCTAAGATTATAATCATAGTAGTATATAAAAAAATAAGACATGTACAACTATTTAATTTTGTCATCTCTCGTCACGCGCTGGGCAGACGTACACTTTACACATGGTACAAATACACTTTTCTTACGTACATTTGTCATAGATCTACTTCCATAGATCTTCCAAGACGGCATTAACGGAATCATACAGTATTTGGTTGGGTAGGGAGAGGAGTAGAATGGTGGATGGTGAGCGTATTATCGCTCAATAAAAAAAAAAGGGAGGCTTCCTTTTTCAAACCAGTGTATTATCGGTCGCAAGCCCGAGACACCATTCTGCTCATCTCTTATCCATACACGATGGACCCGGCACCCGCACGGTGAATCCATACAATGCTTAGAAATTTGTCTTCTTCACCACCGTTTCCGTGCCTCGCAACACGTTAAGTATCGTCGGTTGTTATTAAAAATTACTTCCGACCATCGCCAACTTGTTTAAGGTGTAACGAGTGCTGGCCAAATTCTATAGGTAGTTGTTTTTGTTATAAACTGAGCACATGTGACATTACGCCTACTTGATGGTAGGCGATACGCAAGATTCGAGAATGGGAGCTACTGACGACCTGAAGATGCTTTTTCACACTTCGCTTGAAGGGCTCCAGGTTATAGGAAGGGGAAACAAACTGGCTGCGAGAGCATTTGACATCTTCAGCTTGCGACAGGTGTATGGCCGCGTTCGTTTTAAGAAATGTTAGCATGAAAATACCACTTTTTTAGCACAAGTCGTTCGTTTAATGAAAATTCTAACATTTGATGCTAATTTCGTATGTCAGTACCGTGTTGAAAGGAGGGTTATTGATAATAGTTTTTTTTTAAATAATTTTAACGGGTCTTTACGCGATTTACCTTAGAGACATATTTCTCCCGACGTTTCAGCCAAGTTGCATTGGCCGTGGTCACGGGTCGACGGCCAATGCAACTTGGCTGAAACGTCGGGAGAAATATGTCTCTAAGGTAAATCGCGTAAAGACCCGTTAAAATTATTTAAAAAAAACTATTATGAATATGCGCGAAAGTTTAAAAAGTTTAAGGGTTATTGATGTTACTTTTTGACTGATTTTATATACTTTATAGTTTTCTATTATATTTGTAAAAAAAGGTATTTTAAACGATTTTATGTAATAAATTCAAAGACCATAATAATATCATGTGTGTTGGATGCCATGGTATGATAAAACATGAACGAAAAAACTTGTCAAAAAATAACGTCACCGCTCGTTTTAATTAAGAAATGTTGCCATTGTTAAAAAAGTGGTATTTATTAACAAAAACGACAATTTGCGCTGGTTTATGAAGTTGCTAAGAGATGTTGGAAATGCCATTTTGCCAAATGGATTTTTTTTAGTAGGTATGCGTGGCGATAGTGGCTACGGTTTGGGCATATTTTGGCCAGTCCGTGTAGTTCTGGAAGGT
Organism: Tinea semifulvella; assembly: GCA_910589645.1. NCBI lineage: Eukaryota > Metazoa > Arthropoda > Insecta > Lepidoptera > Tineidae > Tinea > Tinea semifulvella. The sequence goes on from OU342604.1 coordinate 9,137,962, forward strand.
CCATCTCCAACAGTGGAGGTAGGTCTCTGTATTCTAGGTAGGTAGGTGAAGACGAAATAAAAAACAGTAATTTTCTTAAACGATGACTTTTTAATACAATTTGTTCTAGTTACATTCGATTCGTTTTGTACAAAACAGCGTAAGTATAATGTAGTATACAACGTTTTAACCCCCAGGACGAGAGCATGCAGTACAAAACTTCCATACAAGCCAAAGAACACATAAAAATAACTAATTACTTCTAAAAAGGTATTTTATGATGCGAATTGTCAGATAAATAATTATTATCAACAGAAAATACCTTTTCATTTAAATTTACAACAAAATTGTATTACTCGATTAAATTAGGTATTTTTTAAATGCTGAACGAACTGAATGAATTTTGTTGCTTAATTGAATAAATACAATTATATCGTCAATTTTAAATAAAAACGTTTTTTTAAATTAATAACAGTTATTTTCCCAAAATAAAATACCTTATAAATAAGGTATTTTTTTAAATGCAAAACTTTTAGTTGATAGAGAGAAGTATCTACCATGCTATTAGCTAAGGCAAAACTAGTTTGATTTGAAAGTTGCTAAGACACGTTGTTGGCTTTTATGGAAATAACTCTACTGCGAGCACGACACTGATGCATGCATGCACATCACAGACAAGCATGCATCAGTAAGCGTGCATGCTCACAACCCACACATCGAATAGTGTGCGCACTGGTACATTTTATAACTATAAAAATAATATCAATATTTACGTATTAAGAGATCGTGGCAGTATGGAATGAATTAATTTAGGCATAATGACTTCGAGCGAAGTCTATTCCTTTAAGCGAGAAATAGTGAATTCTTTAACTCACAGCAGTCGACAGTGTTTGCAATTAAAGAATAAAATATGGCTAATGTCGTAAAAAACTTAATGTTAACGCTTTTGCATACCTGTCGCTCGCACAATCCAATATATTCAAAGATATTTTAAGAGTGGGTGTGCTTTTAAGTAACTTCTAAGAAATAAATTTATGGACATTTTGGATATATTTCCACTTTCATATGCCTAATTTTAGACAGAAAAAAATACCTAAAGCATCTATAACGATTTTCCTTTATTTTACTAAAACAAGTATGTGCTTCATATACAGTGTACTCTATATTTTTTTTTTATATACTAGCACGACATGTGACCTTGCACCCGTAATGGTAAGTGGGGAGCAAGATCCATGAATGTTAGCAACTGGAATCAGACACTCATGACTGACATCAGTCCCTAACACTATGCCGGCTTGACTCTGCATGACGGCAATTCGAGCCTGACCCCGAAATGTGTGGATACACTTTACTGGGTTTATCAGCACGAACGGTGGATACTTCCCCGCCCCAGCAGACTGGATAAATTACCACCATCAGTATATCCACCTATATAACGACACTAAAGGGACTGTGCATTTTATGGCGTTATAGAGAGTTGTCGTTAAATGGAGAGAAAAAAATCAAATTTGGAAGACAAGCTAAACCAACCAAAGCCAATTGATTTCGACGCTTTAGGGAGTTTGTCGTTAAATCGAGTGACGTTACATGGAGTTTACACTGTCCAAAATATTCGTAATTTTATTTCCTAGTAAGTTAATAGACTACATTTCTGAAAGTACACTCAAGATTTGAAAAATCTTTGAAAATTAACGGATTTTGCGAAGGAGAGGAATGGACAAGCGATAAACACTCTTCGGCCTCTCTTATTCAATATTTAAAATTATAAATATAAAATGCAATAAAACTGTTATGACGTGTAAAAGTACTAAAAAAAATATCTATTTACTGAATAAAATATTTGATTGATACATTCTTTTTCGCTCAATATTTTTCGCACCTAATATTAAAATGTTTTAGATACTACTATGGCCGCGTTCGTTTTAAGAAGTTAGCATGAAAATACCACTTTTTTAGCGAACGAACGATTTCGTTTAATGAAAATTCTAACATTTGATGCTAATTTCGTATGTCAGTACCGTGTTGAAAGGAGGGTTATTGATGTTACTTTTTGACAGATGTCATTAACATGGTTTGTTTACTATTTTTATATACTTTATAGTTTTCTATTATGTTTGTAAAAAAAGGTATTTTAAACAATTTTATGTAATAAATTCAAAAACCATAATAAAATCATGTGTGTTGGATGCCATAGTATGATAAAACATGAACGAAAATACTTGTCAAAAAGTAGCCTTACCGATCGTTTTATTTAAGAAATGTTAGCATTGTTAAAAAAAGGGGGTATTTCTTAACAAAAACGACACTTCACGCTGGTTTATGAAGTTGCTACGAGATGTTGGAAATGCTATAAAACGAACGCGGGGTATATCTTCAGAATAATGAACGCAACTATAATCGAAGTTTGCAAAACAATAAGAGATTATTTTACGCATTTGGTAAATGCCAGGGAGTTCTTTGCGGCATTTTGCACGGACATGTCAAGTCCAAGTTTTTTGTTTGATAATGTGTAAATATGTAGTTTTTGAATCAATCAAGTGTTGTAGTACAAGAGCTGTCATATTTAAAAAAAATACATAAGTACCTATAGTATAAAAAAAAACCCAAATTGTGTTAGAATAATTTAACTAAAAATGCATATAAAACTGTGAATACAATTTATCCCATATCCTCATACAAGATGAATGATGTTCATTCAATAAAATAATTTAAATAATACAACTCGTTTGTTTACATACAAAACTTCTTTTACATTTATAATATTATGTATGATAAACAGTTTCCTTCTTAGATAACCACTATCATTACGCAAATAAACAAAACAACCAGTATATCGTTCTTAAGAGGGAATAACGATTTGGCATTCCGCTCGCCCGCACAATCAAACATAATATTCAAATTTTAGTCAGCCCGCACTTGTGGGAGACTTAATGCTTCACGGAGTATGGGAACCAGCGAGGAAAGCGTTTTTTGATGTTCGCATTGTTAATGCTGACGCAACCTCGTACGAACCCGTACCTGGAGAAGCATCTCCCAAACCCATTCACACGAGAAACACCGTAAATACGACAGGGCAGCAGAAGATCTCAGAGCTTCATTTACGCTGTTGGTTATCTCATGTGATGGCTCATTAGGTGCTGAGTACGCGGCTTTTGTCAAAAAGACAGCTTCACGGCTTTCTGAAAAATGGCAGAAGCCATTCTCACAAGTTGCAGGCTGGCTAAAAACAAAAATACAAATTTCTGTAATATGGGCTATAAGCTTAAGGATCAGAGGAACAAGAAAGCGAGTGAGATGGAGAGGATGTGAGGATGGAGCAGGTATGTTTGAAGGAACGAATGAATAATTAAATGTGAATAAATGTTAGATGATTTTATATATTTAGTTTTCTGTATTTTTTAGTTATTATTGTTATTTTGTTGAAATAATATTCAAATATTTTTCTAGTCTTAGTGTACTTTTGATAAATGTAGTCTATAAACATTCTAGAAAATTATAATTATACTCTCGGGCCGTGGGGACCAAGTGCACACGAAATTTTCAAGGCGTTGTCAAAACAGCTCGTCAACACCTCGGGAGACAAAAGGGCTGGGCAATATTTGGGCCAAAGGATCAGTATTGCCATTCAACGTGGCAATGCTGCCAGTATCCTTGGCACCTTGCCCATTGGCAGCGATTTGGAGCAAATTTATTATTTATAATATTTTTTATTTAGTTTTTTCTTCATTTTAGTTTTTAGTTATATTTTTATTTATTAATTAGGTTTATTTTTTATTTAGTTTTTTCTTCATTTTAGTTTTTAGTTATATTTTTATTTATTAATTAGGTTTATTTTTATTAATAGTAATTTATGTTTTAAGATGTAAGTTTTTAGTTTAATTAATATGTTATTATTTTTTTAAATCATTGTAACTTATTTTCTTCGAATAAATAATTTTTTTATTGTGAAAAAAAAAAAAATAGTGTGACCGAAGCCTAAATTAAAAAAAAAGAACATCTGTCATTTTGACATCTGTCAGACTTATTGTTCCATATGTGAATGGAAGACTTACAAAAAACTTTATATAAAAGATTTTCGTTATTATTGTTGCAATACTTTGCTATTTTTGAATGTATTTTAAATTATAGAAGCTTTAAATGTCATAATAAGATTCGAAATCGTTGATGCCTGCCTCCTCAATAAGATTTTAAATAATAAAGTGGACACGACATCATTCGATGGGCTCTTATCACTGCTGGTGTACCCGCAATCTTAGAAGCATTTGGGATTGTACGCAGCGATGGCAAGAGACCCGACGTGTGTAGATACATTAGTTTCATCTCAAATACAGGTATGGGGAGTGCTGCTAAGAACCTCAAGTTGCGCAAATACGCCAACCTTGGTATCGGTTACAAATTTGCGCCGTTTAGGGTCGTGACGATGGGTCCATGGGGTCGTATCTTCTCTATCCTTATTATCGTTATTGTTCTTGATTTATATATATTATGATGATACTTTACTTTAAATTCAAATAGCAATACTTTGGTAACCATTTTTTAAAGGAAATCTATGAAGACAAATTTCTAAGCATTCCTTGGATTCATCGTGATCGAAAGGGAGTTGAGAAGAATAGTGTCTCGGGCTTGCGACCGACAATAGGCTGGTTTTCAAAGGAATATATCTCAAAATGTCTGTAATTTTATTTCCTAAAAATATAATAGACTATATTTCTTAACTAAACAATCTTTAAAAGAGTATTGTGCGAGCGAGATGGATCCAAAGGCGTTAAACCATCTTTATTCACATTTGTATCAATATCGAGTCTATCCATACTCAGTCGACACAAATAGTAAAAACCCAATGTAGTTAGTAAAATAAACTGAAAACATTTGATGAATCAACAATTCAATTCAACTTCTCGTCTAATCGTCGTACTCGCACCATTTTGTGTGTTGAAAAACACATAGGCGCGTTATTATCGGTCGATAATACCGGATACGTTCTTACAATATCAGATTTAAGTACATTTTTTATTAAGTACTAGCACGTCATGTAACCCTGCGCCCACCTGATGGTAAGTGGCGCGCAAGGTCCATTAATGTTAGCAACAGAAATCAGACACTCATGACTGACATCAGTCATCACTATGCCGCCTTAACTGGGCATGACGGCAATGCGAGCCTGATCCTGAAACGTGTGGATACGCTTTACAGGATTACATCGGACGATAGAAGCGCATTTGTGTGCAAAGAATCAGAAGAAATATTGTCGCAATAACGAATCCGGTATATTGACCGATAATATCGCGCTTGTGTGGGAGAGCCTTTATACTACCTACAATATAGTATAGTTTTGTGTTGTTAAAAATTACCTACTTATCCGTAGCCATTTATAGAATAGTGTCATGTTCGACTTGACGCTGTAAGCGCTTTTATTACTTAATTTCGCTTTGACAAGCGTCCGGAGTCGCGTTTTCATTCTTTTTAAGCAAAATTCAGTAAAAAAAACAAGCGCGCTTGCTTTCTAAATAAACACGTGGATAGTCTAAGATTTTCTATAGAAGGGCGTCCTTCACCGATTTGCAATCCGAATGAAATCAACTTTTTATATAATAAAATACGCGGACAATAGCAATGGTGATTGATGTATTTGCCTAAGGAAATATGGTAATGCCATTTTTAAAATATTGATGAAATAAATTACATTAGCTGATAAATGTCGCTTGTAAGGGGTCAAATTTAATATAAATAGTAATGTCAAACTTAAGGAAACTGCAGGAATCACACCCTATTGTTCGGGTCTGATACCCAGATCAAAGTTTTTTTTTTCAATGACGCAGTTATTGTTTAACAAAACTCCTTTTAGCTATTATTTTTTAGATATTCCTCGTAGTTCAGACAGTAGCCATTAACGCCCACTTAAAAAATCACCTGTATAAACTAGACCATATTTTGTTTGGCATCCATACACTATTGCTTTTGTTAGTGTACCTACCTATGTATTTCATTATATAAAAAAATGATTTCAGTCGGATAACAGATCGGTGAAGGTCGCTTTTCTACGTATCTTACTACGTACTAATAAATGTACATTATTCTTTCCATACGGTTTTGCCACATTATAAACCTACGTAACCGTACCAGCCGCACACTAATCGGATATAATTTAAAATTTTTAAAAGGCTAAATATATCTACCTAACTAATGGAGCAATTATACAACAAATAGACAGACAATATTGTAAATAATAATGTTAAACGAAAACGTAAACAAACTCATTACCAGCTTTATTACATTTAGGTACCCACTCTTGCGACTGCCGAGCAAAAAAACATGGCGCGCATAAATAAACAAAATTGAAACAAATTGTAATAATACTCAAATGATAACACAAGTAAAGGTCAATATGTCTGGCTATTCATTAGCGACTAGGCAGTGGGGACGACTCTCCAAACAATAATAACTCTCAACACTATCTCGTAATATCAAATTAAATCAACAAAAATCATGCCAACAAATAACGTTACGGCGAAGAGAGCGCCCCCAGTTCCTATTTAGAGAATTTGATAAAATATCGTAATTATATTCCTTCGTACCGCGCCGCGCCGGGACCACAACATGGCCGCTGTCACACGCAAGCCTCGACGTGTAGTGGTCACCTCACGTGCCATAGGCCCAGGTTCAGCACGCTCAGCTTCGGCAGCTTCACAATGTGGTCCAGTCCCTGCGGCGTAATGCTGGTGCAGCCGTACAGGTCTATGGCGCGAAGATTGTGCAGTCCCTCGCCCAGCGCCCGCAATCCGCGGTCTGTCACCTTCGAGCACTGTCCGATGGTCAACGTCTCCAGCTGGGACATGCGCGCCACCCGCTCCAGGCCCTCGTCCGTCAGCCGGCACGCGCTCAGCGACAGCGAACGCAGCCCCGAGAGGCCTAGGGTCGCGTGAGACAACGCCTCGTCGCCCACTTTATCACAAAAAGACACATCTAAAGCTCTCAATCGTCCACTTTCGGCCAGATGGGCCACACCCGCGTCCGACACTCCGTCGCACGCTCGCAAATTAATGTCTTCCAAGTGAGGCAGCTTAGCCAGGTGCCTGAGGCCGGCGTCAGTGACGGCCACGCAGAAGGATAGATTAATGGATTTTAATTTTGGAAGCCCCGTAGCGATGTGCTTCAACGCCTCGTCAGTCAATCTTTGGCAATCCTGCAGGCCGAGGTGTTCGAGCTCGGGAGTACCCCTCGCCTCGCCGCCGCCGCACAGATGTGCGATTCCCGCGTCGTTGACGTACCAGCAGGAGCGCAGGTTCAGCCGCCGCAGTTTCCTCAGGCCCCACGCTATCAGCAGCAGCCCCGTATCCGACACGTACGAACATCCGCCCAGTTCTAGTTCCTCTAAATTCTTTAGTGACTGCGCTATCCTTCCTAATGAGGAATCTGTGACCTGTTTACAGAGCGATAGATCTAACCGCTTAAGAGCCGGCAACTCAGCAGGAAAAGCTAAGGCCAGTGCGGTGTCCGTCACGCTGTAGCAGCCGCTGAGAGAGAGCGACTCCATCCCGGGAAGCGCGGCCACGGCGTCTCTTAGGCCTCTCCGCAGCGACAGGACCTGGAGCTTGCGGACCCCGCGCCTCGCCAGAGACTGAAACAGTACGGGTGCTGGCCTCCGCAGATGCAGTGCCGCCTCCACCCCGCGCCACACCGACCTCCTGTCCGCGGCGTCCCTCCATGCCCGACACACCTGTGCCGCCCGGCCACGGTCCCTCACCGGAAGCCTCTCGAAGATGAGCGCGAGAATCTCGGGGTAGAGCCGGGACACGTGGGTACCGACGGGCTCCGGGGGCGGCTCGGTCCCGAGCTCCGTCAAATGAGGCCTGTGGAGGCGATAAGGCGCCGTACGCGATCTTCGTCGTGCCGAGGTGTTCGTCAATTCCGTGTATCCGAGCCTGTCCTCGCGCCAGGCGACTGCCGCATCCTCGGTCCAAGCACTCATCGCGTTTTTATATCACTAAAACATGTCTCAGTTGACCGATCCCGCCGCATAAGTACGGACCGGTTTTGAAAACTTGTGGACACTAACCGACGTAAGGTCCGCCTTCGAGCGCGGTTTCTCGTGGACTGCCGACGATGACGGGGCGCCCCGCCTCCTGTGGCTAGGCGAGCCGCGATTGGTCGACGATTACAGCACGTGACGCTCGACGTATCGATTCGGAGGCTCTGCGGCGGCATTTTTAAGTTGGCGGGCGGCTGCTTCCTTGCCTCCCGCACCGCTCTCACACACCCGCGCACAGATCACTGACCACAAAGACGAGACATAAAAAAAATAAAAAATGGGAATAAAAATGCAATTAAATGGTTAGCCATTAAATACATGTGGTTAGCAACAAACATGTTAAACTACAGGGCATACAACAAATATTTGGCTTGCAATAAATAAAAGTTGTACAGAAACAGCAATTGTTTTTTGTAACTTTATAATCAAATATATTTGACTAAAAAGTTTTTTGTGTCTGACGTTATATGTTATAAACAAAATAATCCTATTTGGATTAAAGCATAATAAGTATAGGCAACCTGGAATTAAGTTCTAAAAAGGAAGGAAGAATATATTCTTGACTTTTTCAATAATTTACTTTTGAAATTAATAAAAATGGTTTGGCTATAGTTAAAATAAAATAATTTTAAAAAAGGAAGTAACAATTAGCACCTTAATTTAAAAAAAAATACCTTAATTTCATTTACTTTCGAATGAAATGATTTAACTAAACTTGGCTAGATTGTGCACCAATTTGTATATTATAAAACGTATTTACCAGCTTACTTGGCCTCTGTTTATAGTACTCACCACCTCATCGGTAAAATATTAAGCATATTAAGCCCGTCCTGTAGGGACGTCGAGGTCGTTTATTTGACGGAGGCCAAGAAAGCTTGAAAATTGGCTTGTCCGGTCGAAGTCCTTCCTGACAACTTTAAAGTACAAAGGCTGTGGGATTTACCTACGGTTAAACGTGATCATCAATCGCTACTGAACTCATCTGTGATGAGGGATCACGCACGTCTCTTAGCGGTGTCGGAACATGGTGCAGGTCATTGGATAAACGCACTTCACTCGAAAATTTTGGGTACACTTTTAGAAAATAACTCCTTACGCATATCTCTCTGCCTACGACTGGGCATAAAAGTGTGTGAACCACATCGTTGTCCATGTGGTAAAGATGTCGATGAGCTTGGTCTCCACGGGCTATCGTGTTCAAAAAGTGCGAGTCGCTTGTTCCGTCATAGCGCTAGATCTCATTCGTAGGTCGCTTGCAGTAGTCTTGATCCCCTCTATTTTAGAACCCACCGGTCTAAGTCGAAACGATGGCAAGCGTCCAGACGGAATGACATTAGTACCTTGGAGATTGGGCCAATCCTTTTTTGGGATTATAGACGTCTCTGGTGACAGTTTTTCTCTCAATTTAAATCAATCTCAATTAAGTATGTAGGGGAAAATGCTGCTAGTGTATTGGGCACCATGTCACAGGACAGCAATTTGGAGGTGCAATTTTTTTTGTAAGTATTTAGTTTTTAATTTCTAAGTTTGATTTTTTTTAGGTTAAGTTTAGTTTTTGTTGTATAATAGTTTATTTAATTTAAGGTTTTCTTTAATATAAATGGTAAGTATATCATATTTGGCAAAACCAATAAAAATAAATCTATAATATACAAATAATAAGAAAAATCAATTTTAGTTTCACATTGAAACGAATGATGATAAAACTTATTATCTATTAAAAAGGATTGTTTCGCTCTATTGTCGTCCCAAAAATATACAAACATTTTTACCATTATTATAAAGGGTGTAAATAAGCATACCAAAATGATGAACGCACTTCAATTATTTATAGCATATCAACTTTTATTGATTCATTATAAGCCAATGTTATACTTGTTGTCCGGTACGTAAAATATTTTTAAAAAAATATTGTACGAAAATAATATAAACATATATATATATATATTTTATAAAACAAAAAACTTTGAGTTGACATGTTCGTGCAAAATAGCGCGAAGAACTCTTCAAATTATATTCTTTGAGCGTAGTGACGTGCCGAAGCGTTTGCGTCCCTTCGTTTGGCAGCTGGAATTATTAAATGGATTTAAAGAATACGGTTGCCAAAGCTTTGTTCTTTCCATTATATTAAACCATAATACTAAAAATCAGCTTTCTGACAATATCTATTTTCCAATAATAATATAATCAACTAATGAATTAAATAATAATAAAATCATTGAATTGAAGTTATAACTTACCTAACAAAATAAAATATATACAGACAATATTTTGACAATTGTTGCTATTATGTAATTTATGAAATACTATGTTTTATCTCTCTTTAAACCTATTTTGTAAACAAAAGTGGTTTAACAACCCTGTGTTCAACTTTTCTTTTGCTTTGAAAGTCGTTCAACTAGGCATTGCTCTATGGTTATCATACAATTAAATAAAATATCAGTAAAAAAGCAAGCTTTGCTTTCAAGTCAAATAAAGCACAAGTAAAAAAATACTCTGAGAGGGCCCAAAAATTTAGTCATAAATGTGTACAAAGCTTTATCACTACTCTTTGTTACAAGTGATAACGCGGCAAAACAACTAGTGGCTGTTCTTTTTTTCGGGCTTTGGATCCCGGGTATAAAATTTACAGTGTACATTGCGTGGTTATTTGAACCAATCCTGTATGTAGTATATATAACACGCGATGTATGAATTAAATTTAACTACACTACTCTGGGTAGTGTCGAATAAGAACGCGGCTGTGTATTTCGGTTCGCGTTGCACTTGCCTCGCTGCAAAGATAACACCAGCGAACTATTACAAGGGCAACGTTCCATCACTCAAGCAAGTTCCAAATTCAAATTCACTGAGCGTTTTATTGTCTTTGGCTTTAGTATGATAGCTTTTCTCTTGCGTGTTTTTAGGACTTAAGGTATTGTGTACCATGTCCTTACATTAAATTAATAATTTTAACGAATCTTTTCTAGAACGTTACTAAATTAAAGGCAGGTAGGTACCTGCTTGACTAACAGCCAGGTTTTCGGAACGTATTTTTGGTACTTACTTAATTATTACTTAATTAAAAATAAACCTGTTAATTTTTCCTTAAGTAATAATGAGGTGTATCAGGCAAAGCTTTTTATAGATGTTGCTAATGGCAATGGTACCTTGTTTTACACCTATATAGCATCGTTTTAAAATGTTTTTGTGGTTTTTTATTTTTATAACAGAAAAATTTATTTTAAATTAACTTTACCTACCTTAGCTGCTCACTTTGGCATAATATCCAGAAAATAATAAATTTCGTCATAAAAATACAAGTTTTCTATGCAACTGACAGTTATATTAGGTACCATCTATCATGCGCCGTCTATCGTGATAAAAAGTTAGTGATACACCCCATTAAGTATCAAAAATGTTCGAGAAACTGGCTGTAAATGCTTCCTTTTATTAGAATGTAGCATAAAAAACGCTATGTCCGTCCAAAATTAAATATATTTTTATGCATCAAATCAAATTGTTCTCAGTGTCGATTAAGTATTTTGGCAGAGTTGTACCAAAATGAAGTTACTGTTATTGTAACGATTCTAATTAAACATGTCGTCGATTGCACCAGGTGACCTTTAAAATCAAACTAATAAATTCAAATTTTCGGAGACTACATTTTTGTGTAACTCAGAGTTAAAAGATGCCACATCATATACGACGAAATATAGGTGGTTTAAATCCCTTTATGAAACAACCACCAGTCATAAAAAAAACTTATAAATAAACAGGAATAACTACAAGTTTTTGAATATTATTTCCAAGTTTTAATCTTTTTTTTTATCTTAAGGCAAGACTTTGACAGGCGAAGCGGACTCGTATCGGGCTTACGTGTTTTTTTTCTCTACCTGAGTTAAAATAATACCACTTTGCCACAGCCTGAGTTCGTCACATTATAACTTTTGGACACGACTGGATTCTATTTCCGGTTGTGAAGTTCGTGTTCGTGCACATGAAGTATTAGGTTTAGTTTTGAAATTGTTTCTAAAATTGGATTAGAATATTGTTACAAATTACGCCACTTTTCGAAAAAAGTGTACCTATCTATGGACTTGATTAATACGAAAACTACATTGTATTTTATTTTCCAAATAACTTGCACAGCAATATATAGCATAAATAACATTCGTCATGTCAATAAAAAAAATGTCATATAATATTGTGTTGTCATACCATTGAGTCTCTTGCTATCATCTCGGATAACTCCAGCAGGCTCCAGAAAAGCTAGAACCTAAATTAAGTTGCTTTGTTTTGGAACTTAAGTACAGAAATTTGAGAACTGCGGCCACTTAAATTTAAAAAGCCACAAGGAAGTGATGAAAAACTTCCTTAGGTCTTCTTAAAGTAAAAAAAAGTGAAACAAGGGGAATATACGGTACGAAGACAAGCGTGGAAATAGTCATCATTTATCTAATTTTTTATTAAATAATTTTAAATAAATTTTAATTATATGCGATAGTGGCTAAATTGTATTTACAGTTATATGAGCATTTTCAGATAAATTATTCTAACAAGATTATAATTTAAGTATCAAAACTACATATTTACTTTAAAAAAAAAACATGTCCTTTGAATTACGTGAAAATAACTTCGTATTGAGCCTGCTGGAGTTATCCGAGATCACAAGAGACTCAATGGTATGACGTTGGTCCCCTGGAAACGGGGACGTGCTCTGATGTAGGACTACACGTGGTGCGTCGACACTCTCGCAGCATCGCATCTCAGGGGGTTAGCGGATAAAGCGGGGACCGCGGCGGAAATGCAGAGTCCGGCAAGCGGCGCGAATATGTATCCATATTAAAGGATTACATATTTGTGCCGTATGCTAATGAAACAGATGAGTCCAAGCGCCAAAAAAATTTAAAAGACATAACTCCATGTCTTGTGACAAGAGGGAAAGAATTAGTATTGCAATTCAGCGAGGAAATGCAGCCAGCTTTCACCATTCAACGTGGACGGAACTTATATCCATATCCGTGATAAAGTAAAGCAAAGTATCATCACGACTATACAGTACCCTTACGGGGTACTCAGAAATCAGGGTATATCTTAATGAAGCGGATTTACATTTAGCCTACTTTACTATTGGCCTATCATGACAAGTGGCAAGCTCTTCGATGTCTCTAGCGTAATAAATTCGAGAAATATCACAAATAAATTATTGTGTCCCGACCAGGAATCGAACCTGTTATATCCGTGGTATTAATATAAATTTTATTTTATATATGTTTTTTTCCGAATACACTAATAATTAATTTAGCCGTGAATTTGTCGGCCTTAGGTTTTAAAATTACATTATTGTACACTACTCTCTAGAAACAGCAGAATTTGTGACATTAATTTCGTCACTATGTAAGTAAATACGTGACGAAATTGCACTGATGAAGCAAGACTACCGGTTTTAAGAAGTTGCCATTGCCATATGGCACAGAACCGGACGGGATAAGTTTACGTTTAGTGATGGGTTTTAATCAGATAAAAACTCGAAATGGATAAATACTCATTTTCATTTTTACTCGAGTATTTATATAAAAAATAAAAAAAACTGTGTGGAAAGGTTGTAAGAACGCTTTCCAATCAAAAAACGTTCGCGATTCGAAACCCGGCATGTACCGTTCTAACTTACAGTAATCATAGATCTACATCACCGTTCCAGTGGCTCGCAGAGCACATTAAGCGGCCCCGGTTCCACTAATACTAACTAGTAAAATCGTTAATAATAGGCTATTTGACAGGTTTTCAAAATCCATTTTATATTATGCAGTAGAGTTTAAGGAACCCAGTAAAAGTTTTTTTTTTTAATTCTGGTACATATTGTTTGTTTGTAATTGAAAAAACAATATTTAAAAAGCATGCCAAACGCTACTTTGACAATATGGCGCCTCAATCGGGTCTGTGACGTCACTTGCCTGTGTGGCACATGTCATCCGCATACATTTGTCGTAAACAAAAAACAAAAGTGCGATTGGATTTACATTTTATCAGTGATTTATGTAATAAAATGAGTTACAAATGGTGTGTAGTTCCAAAATGTACAAATACGTCGTTGAAAAATCCGGAAAAACTATTTGTAGTGTTCCAAAGAATGTCAAAGTGCGGCGAAAGTGGTTGCAACTTTCTCGGAGGGATCCTAATGACATAGCGAATAGTACAAATATTTTCTTCTGTGAAGACCATTTCAATGTAAGTAAAGATATTAAGAATGTAAATGTTTTCGTTATTGATTTGAGGTTATAATGATACCTCTAATGTTTTTAACAGAATGTCTATTACAACTCGCTTCAAATACTTCCGATGTTTTCCATAATATTAGTTAAAAATTGTAGCTACAGAGTCTTATGATTTCAATAAGCATTATACTAAAAGATCCCCACTAACTTGTTTGTTTGTTACAGATGGAAAATGACGGCAAATTACTTACAGTACAAAATGGGTTTCAGCCAGAAATTAATTTTGAAAGATAAAGTTTGGCCTTCTAAATTTCATTGCCAGCCAGATCGCATTAAAAGAATGTGTGATGCTGGTCCTTTACGATCTACATTTGTCAAACGCCGAAGAATGGAACTTGTTAAACAATGTGAAGACATTCAACAACCTACAACTCTTAAGAAATTTTTATTAATGACAGTGTTGCTTTAACATTTTAAACTCTCTTATACGCCTTATGACTCTTTCCACATGAATCCTTAAACTGGCAATAATTTTTGTTTGCCGTACTTCTTCTTTAGATAACTTTGACCCAGAGGCTACACTAGGAGGCCTTAACAGTTTGATTCCTTTTTTACTTAATGTTTGTTCCACATGCTTGAATCCTTTATCAGCTAATATGACAGTACCTGGATCTAGATAATCTAGAAAGTTGCAATTTTCCACAATAGAGACATCACTTGCTCTTCCCCCAAAACCAGGAGAAATATAATTGATGAGACCATTAGGCGTACATGACATCAAATACTTTACAGTATTACCTTTCTTATAATCTGACCAAGTTAATGCTTGAAAAAGGGCTTTGGAAGGCTTTTGTATGTCAATTTCCAGGCAATCAATAATACAACTTACATTGTGATAGTTGTGTCGAAATGAAATCGGCAAAGTCTTTCTGATAGATTGTTTATTTAAGTTAACAATAAAAAGGCGTAAAAAGCTAGCTATAATTGGAATATTTTTCAAGAATAATTTACTGTTATATGATACTGTCATTATCTTTAAGTTCAGAAAAACTAATTTATTTTTTTTCAAACACATTAATATATGTTCATTTGGTATGTGGGTGTGCTTATGGATTAAATGAATTAAAAAATAGCAGTCAATGCTTCTGAAATGCATTTTTGCCACACCTTTCTGGGATGTCATATATGTATCCAATCACTTAGTTACGCATTCTGTTTATATTGGAATTTTTATAATTTATTAAATAAAACATTTGAAAACCTTTAGTATAAATTTTATTTTTCCTTCGTTATTAGTTTTGACAATAAAATATATTTTATTAATGTAGCTACAATTAATAGAATAAAATATATTTTATTGTCAAAACTGTGTATATTATTCAATGTCCACAGTTTTTGGTTACATTGTGGTAGTAGTAAACCTTACAACAGCTATCCTTTTCGAACATACAATAATTTGAGTAGGTAATCTGCTTTTAAATAGCTTGTAGGTAGACAAGGTTATATTATTATTGGTCTGTTTATGAATAGTTTGTGGGTCTACAAACTATTCAAAAACAGACCAATAACAAAAATACTTTAAAACTATTTAAAAACAGAATAATAAGAATACTTTTTGAACTTTATATAACATGAACACACAATATTACACTAGTAATCACTATAATATTCACTTTAATTATAATATAGCTTAGATAAAAGCCAGGTTTTTAATGTGTACTTACTCGTAAATGTATTACCATTTAGGGTTTTTAACCTTAATGACAAATGATTAAACATTTTTATTGCAATTATATATGTACTTTTTTGGTACATTGTATTATTTATTTGAGGTATACAGAGATCATATTTATATTTATTACTAATTCATGTTTTTTGATGTAACATTTAACACTGCAGTTCAATCCCCTGCCTTCCAACCAGTACGGTGAAGCCATAGCTAAGAACATTGTCCCTCTCTATAAAATTATCTTTGTTTCATTACAAACAGATAACATTCTAATATGTATATACAAATTACAGTGAGAAACTTTTCATCTCTGAATGTATTACGGAGGGACATAGTAGTGTATTTATTATAACTTGTTCTTATACATTTTTTCTGTAACATAAAGGTAGTTTGAATATTTACACTATTACCCCTGAATATTATACTATATGGTAATTGAGGATAAACATAGCCATAATAAGCACTTATTGATATTTTAAAGTTTTTAATAACATAAGAATAAATTTATTTATTATGAACTTATATTACTACCTAAAATATTTTTAATTAGGTACTGTAACACTACGAATTAACAGTGGAAAAATATTTGCTTTCCAAAAAGATGCAACATTTATTAACAAATTACTCACATATTCATTGTCATAGTCAACTACAATCACATCCACTTTTTTTGAATCTTCAGTCAGGGTGAGCCACACAAAAGTAACCTTTCCTCATTTTGGTAACAAACATTTGCAGTTGAATTTGAGCTTGGTACTTTTCTGAAATGTTGCCATACAAATGTAATTATTTTTGGTACTTTCACTTCCGCAGGGCTTCACTCTCTTTTTCAGTATATTTTGCACAGTTTTTATCACTGAGGATTCTAATCTTCGGCCTCTTTTCATGGCAGGCATCTCTGGGGCTTTTGCTCCCATGATCTCTACTAAAGATCCTAGAGGCTATTATTGGTTTCACATTGAGGAGCTTGCTTACACAACTGTTCCACAGTCACATATTTCAAGGTTGTACCTACTCTTGAGAGCCTTGGTTTTTTCCAGAAACATTCCACCTCAGTGCAAGAAGGTTCCTCTGTGCGACGATGGGTCCACATGAGGAATGCCACTGCATGTTTACAGCCACCAGCTGAAGCTGCACAGTCCAAGCACTGACAGCTAACAATTTCACCCTTATTCTCGTCTATCACCATAGTGACATTGTAAGAGCTGCTCCTCACCTTGTGCTTAGGACAAATCTTACAGTTTAATGTGCAAAGATCTGGCTCGCGACGCAGCTGCACATTTCCAATGGCATCATCTCCATATGTTTCCCTTGCAGACCTGCAAAAGTAAACAAATTATCGTTTATGTTCACGAAACTGCGCCAAACTAACTTAACATTTATAACCTATAAAAGTCCTTGCTTGTTGTGGAAGTTCATCATTATTTCACTTTCTTATGATATAATTTAAGTTACCACTAAAGTGTTACTATACTTACTTTGCTGTCTTCACATTTTTTAGCTCCGAGGCATAAAAGTCGGAATCATTTTTGAAAAATAATCCGACTATGATTGCGTCGACTTGGGGCAGGTTTCTGCTGTCTACTTTTACAAAATCTTTGTCCATGGTAAAAGTACTTGACAGAATTTGTAAAATATTGAAAATAAATCACACAAAGTATTATTTATGCGTGTAATAGTGTATTATCTATGCGGTTTACAAGGCGTGGAATCTGTGTTTACAAGCAGGTGACGTCATCATAAACTCGACCAACCAGGAGCGTTTTGTGTCACGTGACAAACATTTAAAAAATGCATTTTTAATTACGGATTTTTAAATAAATTAATCATTAATTTCAACTATAATTAATAAATACCCATTTTTAAACTCTTAATGTATACTGATAACAGTAATTGACACTTTATTTTTCGCATTGTCAAATAGCCCAATGTCATCAAAAATTACATCAGACCTTCGCCAACCCGCCTGGCCAGTGTAAGCCTAATTCGCTAAATATATATTCTAGAAGGCCCACAATGTCGCCAGCGACTAATTTTTGACTGCTGTGTATGGTAGGGGAAATTGCCGTATTTTTAAGGAAAAGATATCTTCAACTGCCGTAACAGATAAATTAACCCTATGTTTGACTTGACCCTTTGAGCGCTTTTTTCACTTTATTTCTTTATTTATTTAAAAATCGTTCGACTGGGCCTTGCTCTATGGTTTTCATACATTTTAAGCAAAATTCAGTAAAAAAAAAAGAGTTGAACTAAGGGGATTCCCCCTGTCAGTGACGTTGAGTTCGTGTAAACGATATTTTTTCCTTAAAATGACAGCTGTATCCTATCCATGATGATGTGTGCGATAATGGAAAACGTTTAATGTACTACGTTTATTATTTTTATTTTTTTTGTTCTTTTCTTCCGATGGATAATGAATGAGGTGATGGGGAAGGCAAAGGGTCTAGCCCATACAGCCAAATCTGACGTAATATATCTTTCTTTTTTATGATTTAATGAGGTCATCATCAAATTTCAGATGCTGCAGAATTTGATGCTTTTCTTGGAGTCACTCGCGGAATTATAGCTCAAACCGTCGCGTCGGTTAAAATATGGGAGTCCACGGCGCGGAAAAACCGCAAAAAATAAACTGCAACTTGTGCCCCATATCAAAAGTACAATTTATCGTTTTCCATAACTATTCACATTGTAGAACATTATTGAACAAAACAACACCACTTTTGACCAACAATATTCACAGTAAATTAATTTACAAAACAAAAACTTGCACTTGACATGTCCGCGAAAAATGGCGCGAAGCTGTACTACGTTTAGTAGCGTTTGTAACAAAAGATACTCGAACAGGCCCAGAGATTCCGCACTTTTATTTTTAATTGTTGGCTTGGGCACTTAGTAAATACGGCCTTAGTACGTAGGCTTCTCTTAAGTTTCGTTTAACATCCGTAAACTTCGGCAATTGCCGTAGATTTATCTAAAAAGACTAAAGAATTTTTAGTAAGTACGAGTACAGCGTTTTATTTCGACGATGACGACGGCCACAGGAAACCGTCTATTGAAACCTTTTATTAGTCATAATTTAGCGTATAATAAGGTCTTCAAATTACTTACATGTAAGACACAATTTGCACTTTCGAGCGACAACTAAACTTAATAACTATATACGAGAACTGCCTCCGTGGTCTAGCGGTTAAGACTTGGAGGTACCGGGTTCGATTCCTGGTCGGGACACAAACGTATTTATTAATATATATAAATACATTTAATTAATATTGCTAGTGTATTGGGCACCATGCCACTAGACAGCGATTTGGAGGAGCTATTTTTTTTTGTAAGTATTTAATTTTTATTTTCTATATATATATATTTTTTTTTAGTTTAAATATTGTTGTAATATAGTTTATTGTATATTAAAATATATATATATATATATTATAATCTAGAATAAATATAAAGAACAACGTATTATTTATTTTAATTATTCAGTATTAATATTTAATTTATTTGTGATATTTCTCGAGTTTGGTACGCTGGAGACATCGACGAGCTTACCACTAGTCATGATTGGGCTATAGTAAAGTTGGCTAAATGTGAATTCACTTATTTCTTGTGGTTTCTGACCACCCCGAAAGGGAAACGGTCGTGATGATACTTATATGTATGTATGTTTGTTCCTTTGTGGCACACTGTTTTTTTTTTTGCATTGACCGATTAAGATGATTCTTACGTCTATCGATTCGTCTTCATCACGCGAGTGTCACTGAAGATATGGCGCTGCAAGCAATAAATACTGCGCTCTGTGTACATAGAATATTTGTGACGACATGGGCGATTCTTACACGGAAGAGGTCATAAACCGTTTCGCTAAGACCCTCGAAAGTTATTAATTATTAACCGTTATTGTGGTTTCTCGTGTAAAAAATGAAAATAGGTACTCGTAGTTTTTTTTTCTAGTAGGTACAAAATTGTGTCCATTAATCTTTGCGTATTTTATGAAAAATATTTATTAATTATTTATCCGTCTATTTGATTGAAGATTGATTCAAGTATTTATCCATTTTGAGTTTTAAAATCCAGTTTTTACACATCACTATTTCCGTTACTTAGCTAGGTAGGTATGGGCTGTGTATGTACTTAGGATCTCAGCTTTCTTGTTTATTAGGAAAACAATAAATAACTACCTACCTAGTGGCCGTAGTCTGTTTTTTTTTAGGCGTAAACATATTATATATATTATATTAAATAAATAAATATTTTAACAAACGGATACTGTAATAAAAAAAATATACTAAGCACATGTAACATCGCGCCCACGTGATAGTAAGCGTAACGCGATGTCCAAGAATGGAAGCAACAGATCACAACCACAGACGCGACCAACATTAGTTGCTACCACTATGCCGGCCTAATAAGATGCTTTATCATCAGATGCTTGAAGGACTCCAGGTTATAATAAAGAGGAAAGAAACTGGCTGGGAGAGCATTCCACATCTTCAGCTTTCGACAGTCGAGAATAAACCAAAGCCCATATTACATGGCAATAAAAATATACAATAAACTTCCAAAATCCATAAAAAATAACTCTACCCAAAAACAATTTAATAAGGCCCTAAGACAATATCTGGTGCAAAGCTGCTTCTACTCCGTAGAGGAGTATCTGTGTGTATAACCACTTCTATTGTAAAAAAAAAATATATATATATTAGAATTTCTATCTTATTTTTTATTGATATATTATTATATCCTAGCAAGTGGCGTGCGAGGTCAATGAATGTTAGCAACTGGAATCAGACACTCATGACTGACATCAGTCCCTAACACTATGCCGGCTTGACTGGGCATGACGGCAATTCGATCCCGAAATGCGCGGTTCCGTGTTGCTCTAAGATGGAGTGGATACACTTTACTGGGTATATCGGCACGAACGGTGGATACTTCCCCGCCTCGGCAGACTGGGCAGATTATACTATTTGTCTGCCGACCACCTATTTGATGTTTTTTTTTTTTTTAATTGTCTTTAAAGGACATTGTACAGAAAACATCAGTTCTAAACACGTAATTTATTTGCATAATATATGTTCATAACAGAGTTCATAACCGAGTTGGGGATCATCAAATTCCAGATGCTGCAGAATTTGATGCTTTTTTTGGAGTCACTCGCGGCATTATAGCCCAAACACGTCGGGTAAAATATGGGAGTCCACAGCGCGGGAAAACCGCAAAAAATAAACTTCAACTTGTGCCCCATATTTAAAGTCCAATTTATGGTTTTCCATAATTATTCACATTGTAGCACATTATTAAACAAAATAACACCACTTTTGACCAATAATATCCACAGTAAATTAATTTACAAAACAATAACTTGCACTTGACATCTCCGCGCAAAATGGCGCGAAAGACTCCCCTATTTGATGTTCCTGTTTTTTTTTTTGTTCTCTTTTCCCGATGGATGATGAATGAGATGATAGGGAAGGCAAAGGGTCTAGCCCATACAGCCAAGTCTGACGTAATATATCGTTCTTTTTAATGAGTTAATGAGATCATCATAAAAATTCCAGATGCTGCAGAATTTGATGCTTTTCTTGGAGTCACTCGCGGCACCATAGCTCAAAAACGTCGGGTAAAATATGGGAGTTGACAGCGCGGGAAAACCGCACAAAATAAACTGCAACTTGTGCCCCATATTTAAAGTCCAATTTATCGTGTTCCATAATTATTCACATTGTAGCACATTATTAAACAAAACAACACCACTTTTGACCAATAATATTCACAGTAAATTAATTTACATAACAAGAACTTGCACTTGACATGTCCACGCAAAATGGCGCGAAGAACTCCTTGTTGTTTCTGTTGAAAGTATGTGTCATTTGCAATGATGTCAAATACAATTTTATACTTTCGAGGAGAACTAATATTCTAAGCTTGCTATGACTATTAATTTATTTATTTATCTTCAAGGAAAGCTTACAGCTTCTAACAAATGATTACTTATATAAAAAACTAGATGCCAATTACAAGTTTCCACAAATATCTTATACAACTAAAAAACTTATAAATAGAAGAAACATATAAATGATAATATTAAATCACAATAATTTAGAAAAATAAAAATAATTAGGCAACTAAATCTATAAATCAGATATTGTGTGTTATACTGCAAAAAAATGCTCTAGACATAGCCCGATCAACTAATTTAGGCGATGTACAGGACATGTCAATATCCATGACCTCAGCTAGGCGGTTGAGTTCTCTTGATGCTCTCGTTAAAAATGAGTTTTGAGTGTAGTTGGTGCGGGCATATAAATAAATAAATATTTCCAGACAGGTCACACAGCGCCATCTAATTTCCGTGGTAAGCTACGAGGCTTGTGTTACGGAAACTAGATGGTTGATAAACTACATATTATATTTTTTTTTTTGTAAATATATACATATTATACATATAAACACCCAGACCGAGACAAATTATACAATGTACAACTTGCCCCCGGTGGGAATCGAACCCACGACCTCCCGAGTTCACGGCAACGTTTGTTACCCTTTGAGACCGGCTAGGTATACGATAATCATGATATTTATATAAAAAAACAAGACTTATATTATTCTCAACCACAATCAAAGTTGATATTCAAATAGGTAATACATACAGCTGACACCTGATTCCTTTTGTCACATTTGTTTAAGATAATAAGACTGTGTAATGTTTTTATGTGACAATAAATGATTTTTTATTTATTTATTTATTTTATTTATATTTTGTAATTATTATGTATGCCCGGGTATAGTTTTATTTTGAAGGTCAGGCGTTAGGTGGCAAGACCCAGAGTCAGCAGAACATATCGCTCAGGGTGGTATCCGGAGCGCCGTGGTTCGTGCGAAATTCTGTAATCGCAAGAGAATTATGCCTACTATCGAGACATTTGTGTCGGTCTAGCTAAACGTACGTTCTACTGGGATATTGCTTCTACTTTCGCATGACCCCCGGAGGGGAGGCTACTACCTAGGGAGGGGCTTTTGAGAATAATAATCTAGGAGACTAGATTTGTTACAGTAGGAACAGCGCCCAGTACCGAAGGTACATTAAATCACCGGCGGGTGGTTACTTGCCAAGATCCGGCCGGGGAGAACGGAAGATTATCCCATCCCCAGGCCTATTGAAAATCCGTGCCGGGATGACTCCGCTGTCTGTCTGTCGGCTGGTAGGTACAATCGACGACATTTTTAACTTTAATCGTTACGATTGTACCATCTGGACGGCTGAACTTCAAAATATGATAGCTACATTCAACGCCTAATTTCCTCATAGAACGGATTGTGATTGATTGTGATTACGGTGGCTTTTCCGCACTTAGTCTCTATTGGACCATTGTGCGTGACCTTTACTCCTTCAGCGGAGCCATCCGATCTCCTCCAGGAAGGCCAGGAGACCCGTCACGTTCCTGTAGACCTCCGGAAGAGTCCTCGCAGTCTGGAGGAACCCCAGTCTAGGCGCAACCACACTGTCGCACTCCAAGAGCACATGCGCGGCCTTCTCCTCCTTCGCCATGCATCCTCAGTGGGCTATCTGTAATGTTCATAGAACGGAACAATTGAGTTTTAGTTCATAGGATGTGTTTTTATTTAAAACAATGTAAATAAATCATAGACCAAGAAATTAAACAAGTTGGCAAAAAATCAAGCATAAGAACTCATAGATCATTTTAAAATTATGGCAAACAATAATGCAATATAATATAAAGATATCAAAATATGTACGGTATTATTTAAAAAAATAATAAAAAACGTGATCCGCCATCTCGTGGCGAGTAGAAGCATAAATTTAATAGCGCCATCTGTTATCTGGTAGCGGAACTTTGTTGTATGCTCAATGACTACCAGGTTCTCTTTAATGCCGATAGATGGCGTTAGTAGGTTTTAAAAGACATCAGTTGCAGTGGTCTTTTTAGCGCCGTGGATCATGCGTAATTCCGTCATAGCTCGAGATCTGGAAATGCCTACGACGGAGGGGTTTGTTGTCGGCCTGACTAGATGTTCTATTGGGCCAACAATAGACGTTTTAAGCATCTTCAGAACATCGCTTGTTCTTGCGCTCGGCCTCCCAACGGTAGTCCACTTGGTTCGTGAGCCACACGAAGCGCTGTTATACCAGTAACAGTGGGCAGCACCAAAAGGTATGAATTACCGACAGGTAGTGGCCTGCTGTCATCCGGCCGGGGAAAACGGGGGAATGTCCCCATCCCCAACCCAAGCCCATTAGCCATCCGGGCTTGGACGACCCCACTGTTTGTCTGTAGTCGAACGTAGACCATATGAGTTCTTTAGCCATACGGGCGTCCAATCCCCAACCAAGCCGACTTCACTATCTAAAAGAATGTTTGGGCGAAGAATTTATTTTAGGAATATTTGCCAGTCGACAGACTATATTTAATGGCTTTTCATTGTCTCTTTTATTATAGGTGCACTGAAAGAAAAAGTAATAGTGGCTAATTACTGGTCTTCACCACACAGTAACTTAATTTATTAGAGAGAGAGAGAGAGAGAAATGAACATGGCTGCGAGACGATGCTCGACTCACAACAAATATTGATGCAATGCATTTACTATCGAGTGTTTGACTTGGGCTTTAATAATTTTATTGTAGTGCTCGCAGGGACAGATTTGGGATTTAAGAAAATTATTAGCTTTTGCTTTGAAAACAGGAAGACAATATATAATATTCTTAGCAATAAAATAGGAGAATAATGGTATCTACGGCTTGCAAGCGACTATGTGTTGGTTTAAAAATGGGGAATTCTCGCGCTTTCGATATGCTTGTGGCTTTTTCTTTAATTTTTATGAATGTTTGTAAATAATATTAAGTGTTTCTGACTCCTCCTTGCATGGTGTATTGGAGTATATACTGTAATACCATGTAAAGTGTATAAAAATAAATAAAAAAATAAATGCTTATCGACTCAATTTGTTAGAATAAAACTGACAGTTTTCTATGAAGATCTGACACTTCTAACTCGCATGTATCAAACCGACACGTAAGTCGAAAGGGCCAGATTCGGGGCTCTGAACATTTTTATTTTTAAATATAGCTCGACATTTGAACTTAATCGAATCTGATAGTAGGCGGCGCGCAAGGTCCATTAATTTTAGCAACTGGAATCAGACACTTATGACACCTTACTCCCCAACACTATGCCGGCTTGACTATATGTTTATTTACACTTCGCTTAGTTATAAGAAAGTGGAAACACATTGGCTGGAAGAGCATGACATGACAGATGTATGAGTCCCAAAATTTATACGTACGCGTAGGGATGGTGACTACGGTATGAGGGTGCACATTCTGACCTGTGCGCGTAGTTCGGTTGCGAAATAGAGAGGAAGGAATTAGGTTATAGAGCTTTTTAAAGCACTCACCATAGTGTAGCCAGTAGAACGCTCAGAGAACATCTCGGC
The DNA here is from genome assembly GCA_910589645.1 of Tinea semifulvella. Taxonomy (NCBI): domain Eukaryota; kingdom Metazoa; phylum Arthropoda; class Insecta; order Lepidoptera; family Tineidae; genus Tinea; species Tinea semifulvella. The sequence continues at coordinate 9,163,349 of OU342604.1, forward strand.
GAAGCTGCAGGGATTCGAGAGTTCCAGATATAGTGGCATCGTACAGTGGAGGACATTGAGAGCATCTGTGAGGTACTTAGCGGAACCATTCCAAATGTGAGAACAGTATTCCACTAATGATCTGATCTGTGCTTTGTACAGCAACGTTTTTGACTCTGTTTTGGTGATGCTCTCAAATTAACTTTTTTACAATTTTTCTATTTTATTTACATGAAATAAAAAAAATGTTGTAATCGTTCAGGAATCAAACCCGGCGTCCAAAATCCTCGGTCATACTATACCATAAAGACAGTCTAAAAGAAGTATTTAATAAATAATTGGTACGTAGTCCGTCCCTGTATCAGGATTGCGCAGTTGGAGTGCGCTCTACGCAAACATTCATCACAAACAATAAGAATAACATACAGCACTCGGCGAGGTACCAGGTTCTCTTGGTCAAGGAACTAAAATCAAGCATTTGTAACACTTCTCTATGTACATAGTTTATTCTTGCTGATCATGACATGTAAACGATGTGCGGGATCCATAATGGAAGCAACTGATACTGATGAGTACCAGCCAACGACATCGGTCTCTAACACTGGCCTAACCCTTTCAGCACGGACAGTACCAAGCGTGCGTTATTAAAAATTTCGAGCGGTCAACAAATTCTGTTTTGCCGCTCCAAATCAGCCTCGATAGATCATGCATACCATCTAGTTACTTAGTGATTATCTTTATTAAATTGATAGGCTAGTCCATAGTCCTTTTTTAAGAAAAAAACATTTTATTTTTATTTCTAACATATTATCCAATGCACGAATATGCGGAGGGGGTTTTGTGGAATTCGCTGGTGGGTTTTTTTCACTATTTTTATTAGATACTTTTTTTTTTTTTTTTTTTTTTTTTAAACCGAAGCTAACAAGCTTTATCATTTTGCTTAAAGGAATACAGATTATAAGAATAGGACATGACACATTGACATACAAGAGAGAGCATTTCACATCTTCAGCGTGCGTTTTCCAATAATAATCATTGCGCGGTGGTAACTCGGTTGTAGGCTTTCTTTAAACCCCCCCGGCATGTACCAATGAGAAATAAACTTTTCTTACGACATTTGTAATAGATTTACAACACCACCGTTCCCGTGCTTTGAAGAGCACATTACGCCGTCGTCGGTCACGGTTCCTCTAATACCAACGTGTGGAATCCTTAATTAATTATCATTAAATATTAACATCAGATCCTCGCCGCCAACCCGTCTGGCCAGCGTGGCGAGTGTAGGACAAATTTTCCAGATACATGTTCTGGAAGGCCCATCTCCAGCAGTGAACAATGTAAAGAATTGTGTTGCCTACTGATTTCTGACCCCGGAAGGGGTACGGTCGTGATGATGATGATACTTTGTATTACTACTTACGAAGAATGACTAACCATTAATAAATTATTAAAATTATCTTAGCATGTCCTAACGGTCGGGGAAATAAAATTATAATTGCGCTTTTTAATGGAATAGCCATGAAACTAGGAAGGTGATTTTATTTTGAATTAATTTTCTTATTTCAAAAACCAATAACGAGACAATTCCACTAAGACAATTATTTATTTATTGGTTACGGAAAACTTACGGCTAACTGATACAGAACAATACACTCTTCTTTCTTTACAGTATTCTCTATAATCCCAATGCACCCCCTTACCTAGAAGCTCGTTTTCGATTTCTTTGTGACTCGCACGGTCTTTCACTTCGTTCTTCCCATAACAACTTACTTAAAATCCCTCCCCACTCTTCCAGCAGATGTTCATAATCCTTTTCGGTATCTGCAGCTCGCCAGTGGAACAGACTACCTTTGGTAATCAGACAAGCTCCATCTCTCAAAATAGTTAAAGATAAGTTATACAATTTTACTTACAAACTTACCATAACTTTGTACTATGTACTTAGATATATATTTATCATTTATGTATATATTTATTTAATATGTATATTAAATTACTATGTATTTATATTTCATTATTGTTGATCACAATAGTATTTCTGCACCCGCTTATAATGGCTCCCCATTCACAAAGGTTAGTTGGTGGAAAATGCATTTATAGCATTAAGCTCGCTTTTGTACCCACACTATTTTTGGTTCTGTACAATAAACAATTTATTATTACTATTATTATATTAACAATAAAAACAATGATAAAATAAAATATGGCTATAGACAAGTTTTAATTAAGTTTAGTTTCGGACACATTAACACAATTGAGAAAATAATGAAAAAACTTAAATAAAATAGCTTGCAGTAAACCAGAGCAGCATTACCGAAAGTCTAGAGGACATTTATTTATTTATTTATAGGTTTAGTTTATATTTAATAAGTAGTTTTTATTGATTTGTTTCATTCATCATTCATTACAGCCCCTAGAACACAGCGTCCTAGACCTCCACTGCTGCTCATATATCTGGAGAATTTGGCCTACACTCGCCACGCTGGCCAGACGGCTTGGCGAGGATTTGTTTATTTCTCGTTAATTAATAGACATTGTTAAGTCAAGTCAAGTCAAGTATCATCACGACCGTTTCCCTTTCGGGGTGGTCAGACACCACGCTTATAAATAATCGGAGCGGATTCACATTTAGCCAACTTTACTATAGGTCAATCATAACAAGTGACAAGCTCGTCGATGTCTCCAGCGTACCAAACTCGAGAAATATCAATAGACATTGTTAGTTAGTGTTTTATAACTTTGTAATAATAACAAACAGATTGTAGCAGCTTTGAATGCGGTATTTCATACTATAAATATTGCAGTTGTCCTGTCCCACGTCCCAGCCTTTTTCTTCCCACATCTTGGCCTTGAGTGTAAAGTGACAGCTTAGTAAATTAGCATAGATATTGCATGTAATAGAGCCATTAAACTGTCGAGAAGTTCGTTAAGAGTAGGCACTTGTTGGGAATAATTGTGATATAGGGGTAATGAATGAGATTGATGAATTGCGTATGCTGTGGCTGAGATATATAAAGTCTATATACCGGCGATTAAAAGATAAAACCAAGTACCATAACTGATTCGATTCGGGTTCGATTCCTGGTCGAGACATAAAAATATTTATTAATGTAAATAAATACATTTAATTTATTTGTGATATTTCTCGAGTTTGGTACGCTGGAGACATCGACGAGCTTGCCACTTGTTTTAGCTTACAAAACTTGAGAAATATCACAAATAAATTGAAAATTAATTAAATGTATTTATTTACATTAATAAATATTATTATCACGATCAGGAACCGAACCCGGTACCTCCGAGTCTATATCCACGGACTTAACTTAAATGTGTTCGATCGTAAAAGGATGGCAAATGAAACAAAAAATTTGGTAATGACTAATGTTTTTCATTTGCCATCCTTTTACGATCGAACACATTTAATTTTCATTAGTTGAAATTTTTGCTTAAAGTGCCCTAGTTGCGGAAATTAATTAATAACTTTAAAACTAAAAGTGATAATTACACTTTTAGCATATCGTTAGAAAGGGCATGGACTGAGGATATTTAAAAAAAAATCAGAAGAACTCCAACCCTGTTGGTTTTTTTTTAAACCCCATAGAAAGTTGCCTTTAAAATTATTTCTTTACCTTACTACGGTACTTCAGGCCCCATAACTTTTCTTCTCCACAATTTTCTGGTGTAAAATATTTTTTTACAGGACCCTAAGACTCTAACGATTAAAACAAGACCATTAGCAGACCGGTCCCATGGATAGATTTTGAGCTACAGGTAGTTTTAGTAAAAAAATCACTAAAAAGTCAAATAAAAAATAAAAATAAATTAAAAAAAAAACCTTGAGGCCAAGGTCAATTTATTGGGCGGGGGTAGGTAGCAGACTATCCCTAGTTTCTACCCTAGGCGTATGTACAGCTCCCTTCCAAACACCCTGTATATCACTATCAAGAAGGCCATATTTAACCCATTTGAGGTCATGGGCACAAATACTAAGCAAAATAATTCATTAATTAAAATTATTGTGCCTAATGGGAAAGAGGGGCCTAAATATCAGGCAAGGGCGGTGTCCAATATCGAGTTTAGTCTATATAATATTTAAAAAAACATTAAATGCACAACTCCGAGGCGTTAAAATTCACGTACACCGTTGGTGGTGAATTTTGTTACTTTTATAAACGTGTCCAAATCTTCCCACAACACATTAACGAATCATAAAACTTGTAATTTTAAAAGCAATTCGTAACGCATCCATTTTTATTCTACACCAAATATTTTACACTACCTGTTTGACTCGGCTTTGACAGTGTAATACAGTGGATAGCAAACAAAACTTTAGTTGACCGTGACATCACTAGTGTTTGCTCAAAGCAAGACCAATACCAAGCCTGGCCAAATATTGTGCTAGTAAATAAATATTAAGTACGACAGTATGGACAGAGATGCCTTATAAAAGATTCTGTACAGTACTGCATGCGTGGCTAGTTCAGGAATGTTTCTATACTTTGGAGGAATACTATGTGTATTTTAAGCAACACAAAGGTTTTTGTGAAGTAAAGTTACTAAAGAAGCAACGTTGAGTTTTTAGTAACTTTAATTCTATAACAGTTGTTGTAAATTTTTGCATGCTTATGGCGAAATATGTGACCCATTTAATATTAATAAGACCTAATATTGTTTGTTACCATGTTTCCTGCAAATAAATATTTCATTTCATTTCATTTCGTTTCGTTTCGTTTCGTTTCGTTTCGTTTCGTTTCGTTTCGTTTCATTTCATTTCATTTCATTACGATCACGTTTCGGAGTTTCGTGCAAAATTAAAATGGTTACCTATACGATTCCGTCGTAATCTCCGAATTCTCTCTCTTCTTTTCTCTGTTCTTTATGAACCTTTGTCACCTAAATATTTAAAAGATAACTTTTCATTTCTAAGTTCATTTCATGATAGGATTCTTCGCTCTGCACATAACTCTTTACTGGCTATTCGTTCGCACCGCACTAATTCTGTTTCCAACTCTTTTTCAGTGGTAGCTGTGTCACTATGGAATGACCTACCTTTAAATATTCGGCAAGCGCCAAACAGAGTCATATTTAAAAGACAAGTATACGCCCACTTTTTAAAATTGCAATAAGCATTACTTGAACTATTCATTACTCATACATATTATAATGTTATATTTTTAATTATTCGTTGTAGTAAGTGTATTGTAGTTCGCATATTATTGTGTATATAAGTATATATTTCCTGTTTACGTAGTGTATGTATATAATTAGTTATCTAGTCTATGTAGTGTATGTAAGAATATATATATATAAGGTTGATGGTAAGAGAATGCCAAGCGGCATTACATACGCCTTTTGTATTAAACAATAAAGTTCTTAATAAATAAATATATACATATGACCTTGCGCCCATCTGATGGTAAGTGGCACGAAAGGACCATGAATGTTAGCAAGTGGACTCAGACAGTCAGACCCTAACACTATGCCTGATTGACTGGGCATGACGGGAATTCGAGCCTGATCAAGAAACGTGTGAATACACTTTATTGGGTTTATCGACACGAACGGTGGATACTTCCCCGCCTCGGCAAACTGCAAATTACCACCACCAGTCCGCCTACCACCTATCCACCTATTTATTGCTCTCGTTGAAAGAATGTGCCATTTGCAATGATGTCAAATGCCAATCTATACTTTCATGGAGAACTAATATTGTAAGCTTGGTGATATTCATATTAAAAAAACACCGCTTGCAACAAGACTTTACGTAGACGTTAAATATAATAGGCGTAAAAGTGAAACATGTCGTGTTGCTAGGTTTCAGTTCCTTGGAACATTTCTCTCAGCCAAATTTTAGTAAAATCGGTTTAGGCGAAAGAAACATACATACAAACTCTTCTTTTACATTTATAATATTAGCATGGATTCATTTTTTGAGACCACACGTAGGCAACACAATTAATTTACACAAAATTCTTAAATTTATACAAAAATAACCTTTATAACTAAATAATAAAGATTTAAATGTACTAGGAGTGCATAAGTACGTATGTGGTGGGGTAACTAGTGAAAAGGTATCGAGTATAAAAGTAGTCGATAGGTACCAAAAAGTATTTTTATTTCCGTATCCCTAATGTGTTGAAAAGGTAATCTGCCTAGCAACTTATCGAATTTTATTTATTTATTTAAATCTTTATTGCACAAAGACAAAGGAAGGTACCGGTTTCGATTTCTGGTCGGGACACAATAATATTTATCAATTTAAAAAAATAAAATTTAATTAATATTTAATTTATTTGAGATATTAGTTTGGTACGCTGGAGACATCGACGAGCTTGCCACTTGTCATGATAGGCCTATAGTAAAGTTGGCTAAATCTGAATCCGCTTATTTATTAGCATGGTTTTTGCCACCCCGGAAAAGAAACGGTCGTGATGATACTTTACTTACTTACAATCTTTCTAAAGTTACGTATAATTAATTTTCAGTATAATTTAAAAATTACGAGTATAAAAATATGTAGCTATTTTATCCTTCATAAAGAATTATTTTATACTTTTTAGTCTGTTATATAATTTTGGTAAATTTTCAAGTTTCTTTCAAGGACATTGTACATAATACATTAATCTTGAATCATCAAATTCTAAGTGTTGCTGAAATTCGCTTAAATATCGCTCAGACACGTCGGGTATTTTTAAGCGTGGAAAACCGCAAAAAATGCCGATGAGTGCCTTTACTCCGTAGCCATGACTTAGACTTGGCTGTAAAGGCACGCAGGGACAACAGTGAAAGAGAGACGGTTTATAGGGTTTTAGTCCATAGGCTCCTTGGGGTCTCCTTATGAGGGCTCACGGTGAATCGGGCATGCGACCTACCGCGGTGGCCCGCTGGGGTCGTATCATTGATAAATGATTTAGTATTAAAAAAAAAAGGGTAAAAATTATTGTTTACTAGTACTACAATTGTAGCACATTATTAAACAAAATAACACCACTTTTGACTAAAAATTAATCTAAGTAACCTTATTAACAAAACAAAAAACTTGGACTTGACATGTCCGTGCAAAATGCTTGCAACCGGTTCGTGACGACCTCTGCAAGTATGAGCTTGTGCAGTTTATAATCCTAATAATCCAAACTTCTTTGCCTCCAAATTCTCCAGCTATATGTTCTGAAAGACAATGTTGAAGTATCGAATAAAAAGTATCGACACCGAAAGGAATAGTACTCGATATAAAAATGTATCGATACTTATTCCGTGTCTCTAGAGTTAACAAAGGAATAATATCCCCAATGCATGATTCCATTGAAACCTGACCAATTAGCCACGGTATAGGATTTTGAATAGAGAATGAATAGATTCGGTTGTGATGTAAAAAGGTACCTCTTACCTATGTATGTTATCCTGGTACCTCAATGCCTACTTATTTAAATGTATACAGCCCCGAATAAAGTTTGGCAGGTGAGGATCCCTTTTATTCTTATAAAACCCGCGCTGGGTTAAATTTTTATCAAAAGAAAAAAATCATTAAAAGTGTTATCTTAAAAAAAAAATTCGTTCGCGTCACTAAAGTTATATTTATTTAGATACGAATAATACATACTTACCTTATAAATTTTCTTTTATTGGTTATTTTAGTTTTTCAAAGTTAAATTCATTGAGAATAAGCTCAGTTGGCTAACCCATTCTTTACACTGAATATTTTTTTATTGTGCGACGTGAGAGCTGTTAATTAATTGTTTATTATTTAATTAGAATTTTTATTTAGGTACATAAATGATAATTAATAATTGTGTAATAGCCTCCGTAGTCTAGCGATTAATCCATGGATTTAGACTCGGAGGTACCGAGTTCGATTCCTGCTCGGGACACAATAATATATATTACTTTAAATAAATAAAATTAATGAATATTTAATTTATTTGAGATATTTCTCTAGTTTGGTACGCTAGAGACATCGACGAGCTTGCCACTTGTCATGATTGGCCTATAGTAAAGTTGGCTAAATGTGAATTCGCTTCTTTATAAGCGTGGTTTCCGATCACCCTGAAAGGGAACGGTCGTGATGATACTTTACTTTAATATTTGTGTATAATCTATAATGAAGAATATATTTGCAAAACTATATTTCGTAAAGTACACTGAGACTTGAAAAATCTTTGAAATTGTAGCATTGTGCGAGAGGAGTGACGAGAAAGAAATCACAATAGCGATTTAGCGGAAAAATGCAGCCAGCGTTTTTGCCTCCATTCCACGCGTTTATATAATTATACAATTAAAACGTGCTAAAAAGCGAGTATTTTTTCAAAATTCTTAATCAGAGATGATCCAGTCGATCATCTCGGACACCACGGGCTTTCTTGTGCTAGAAGTGCTGGCCGCATTCCACGTCACGCGGCTCTCAACGACATCATCCGAAGGGCTCTTGTCACCGCAATCTTAGAACCATCAGGGATTGTGCGGAGCGATGGCAAGAGACCCGACGGAATGACTGTTGGGCCGTGGAAACTTGGCAGGTCTCTGGTGTGGGATGCGACGTGTGTTGCTTTATAGTTTATACATTGCTCCATCTCACATCCTTAAATTGCGCAATTCGGTGACGAATTTTCGCCGTTTGGGGTCGAGACGATAGGCCCTGGGGACCGTCAGCGAGGCGCTTGGCCAAGGAGTTGTCAAAGCGGCTGACAGAAAGGTCTGGAGACAGGAAGGCTGGCAATTATTTCTGCAAACGTATTAGCCTCGCTATACAAAGGGGAAATGTTGCCAGTCTCCTTGGGACTATCTCGGATGGGACGTCTCTAGAGGACATTTTTTATTTATAGTTTAGTTTATTTTTAAATTTATTATTTAGGTAGCTTTTAATTTATATTTAATGTAAGTACTATAATTAACTTAGAATGAATCATATTACGTATATACGTACATAAGTGGGAAAAAATATTATACAATTCTTAATTATATTTATATAACACTTCATTGTACAAAAATAAAGGCGGGCTTTCGTTCGCCGCGTAAACGAGACATTCTATCATTGCCAACTATTGGGACAACTTTAAACACTTAACTGAAAAGACTAGTAGGTACAAATATCAAAATAAAAAATAATTACTAACTACATATAAATATATAATATAATATATAAACAATAACTATATATACATACATATATATTAATAATATATATACAACCATTGTGATAAGAAATAAGAATGAATCATTATTTTGAATGCTGATCTAGTAGATGCTTGTCTTATATATTGCGGTAGATTATTTCACAAATTTGTATACAGGTGGTTGTAGGATTTTGTACAATAAGACTACCTATGAGGCTGAGAAATTGAATTCGTAAAACCAGTTGGACTTGAGTAGCCTCAGACGAAGGACGCTTTTGTCTGCCGCGGGCCAAACTTTTATCGAAGTTTATTTCGAAGTTTTACTTAAAATATAATAATTTTAAATAGTTTCAACGTGTGTTTTATATACAGTTTTGTTTGTGTTAAAGTGGTTAAAAAAAGTTGTTGCTAAAGTTACTGCAAATTTGTAAAAAGTTCGAATGTTGGATTTATTGTTTGGTATTGTGCGTTTCTTTGCTCGTTTAGGATTTGTTATTGGTATTTGATTATACTATTATAATCGTATATTTTCTGACCTTATTTATCCTTGACTCGGACTGATGGTAGTAATTTTCCCAGTCTGCCAGGGCGGGGAAGTATCCACCGTTCGTGCCGATCAACCCAGTAAAGTGTATCCACACGTTTCGGGTACAGGTTCGAATTGCCGTCATGCCCAGTCAAGCCGGCATAGTGTTAGGGACTGATGTTAGTCCTGAGTGTCTGATTTCAGTTGTTAACATTCATGGATCTCGCGCGCCACTTACCATCAGGTGGGCGCAAGGTCACATTAGCTAGTATAAAATAAAATAAATAAATATATATATATAAAATGTAACACAATATAATCACGACCGCATCCTTTGCAGAGTGTTTAGAAGCTTATTGAAATGAAATTAAATTTATTTGTCAGGAACATGGAAGTTACAGGGATGTAAATTGTTATAGGTATGTAATTAATATTATTTATTTTTTAATTTTTATTTCAGGAAACATACAGATCTTAAAACATAATTACGACAATTCTAAAAGTTACACAATCCAGCAAAGTTTCCACTTAAATAATAAACATAGATTTTGAAAATAATAATAATATTTTTTTATTCGAAGTTAATTATAGTACATTAAATATAAATTAAAAGCTACCTAAATAATAAAATTAAAAATAAACTAAACTATAAATAAAAAATGTCCTCTAGAGACGTCCCATCCGAGATAGTCTCAAGGAGACTGGCAACATTTCCCCTCTGTATAGCGAAGCTAATACGTTGGCAGAAATAATTGCCAGCCTTCCTGTCTCCAGACCTTTCTGTCAGCCGCTTTGATAACTCCTTGGCCAAGCGCCTCGCTGACGGTCCCCATGGGCCCATCGTCTCGACCCCAAACGGCGCAAATTCGTAACCGATACCAAGGTTAGCGTATTTGCGCGATTTGAGGTTCTCCGCAGAAAAAGCCGCACTTCCCGCGCCTGACGAGGTCGCCTGTATGTGAGATGGAGCTAATGTATCTACACACGTCGCATCCCACACCAGAGACCTGCCAAGTTTCCACGGCCCAACAGTCATTCCGTCGGGTCTCTTGCCATCGCTCCGCACAATCCCAGATGGTTCTAATATTGCGGGTACCCCAGCAGTGACAAGAGCCCTTCAGATGATGTCGTTGAGAGCCGCGTGACGAGGAATGCGGCCAGCACTTCTAGCACAAGAAAGCCCGTGGTGTCCGAGATGAATAATTATTAATAATATATAATAATAATTATTATTATATCGAATGCTTCGCTATTTATAGCACACAAATATTTATTTAGTCACATGACTTTGTCAAGCTTAGTGTCTAGGTATACAGCTATAGCTATACAGAGGGGAAATGTTGCCAGCCTTCTTGGGACTATCACTGAAGGGTCGTCTCTAGAGGACATTTTTTACTTATAGTCTATTTTTTATTAGATTTAGTTTATATTTAATTTTTACTCTTTAAGTAGTTTTAATTATATACCTTCGAATAAATATTATTACCTTTTAAATAAAAAATATTATGTTAAATTCAAAAGGCTCAAAACCATAGACATTTTATAAACAAGATAAAATACCTCGGAGCAATTAACTTAATGAAATTCTGATAGGTACCTGAGTAACATTGACTAAGATTCAACAACTGGGCATTTGTCTCGTATATTTCTTGTGATGTAAAGAAAGACAGAAAGTATATAACTTACTTATAGTAGAAAGTTAATAATTAATGATTAATATAGTACTATGATTGCACCTATAATTGTTTAAATTTGTCCCTAAGGCTTGGCTGTCAGAGAATGTCTTCGGGCATTAAGTCCGCCTTTGTACTTAGTGCAATAAAGTTTTTTAAATAAATAAAGGTAAATGCGACTGAGCTACATTTTACAAAACATTTTAAAACTGACATCTCAGGATATTATGCGTTTGTTTACTATGGTTTTAATGATTTAATTCAATTCATTTATTTTGCAACTAGGAATAGTACAATAAGAGAAGTATTCTGTGCTTTTTCAAGTTTTTTTAGAACATTTATTCATTTTTTCGAAGAGAAAAATTGTAATCTATAAACATATGGCACAAGTTACAGTTATACAGCGATAATGCAAGGAGTAAGGTGAAAAAAAAGTCATCAAATTAAAATAAAAAAATCAAGAAGAAGAAGACAAATTTCTAAGCATTCCATGGATTCACCGTGCGGGTGCCGGGTCCATCGTGTGTGGGTAAGAGATGAGAAGAATGGTGTCTCGGGCTTGCGACCGACAATTGGCTGGTTTAAGAAAAGGAGGCCTCCTTTTTTTTCTATTGCGCGATAATACGCTCACCATCCACCATTCTACTTCTCTCCCTACCCAACCAAATACTGTATGATTCCGTTAATGCCGTCTTGGAAGCTCGTTCCATAAATGTATTGACGGCAGACCTGCTTAGGCCCAATTCTTTCAGTAAGTGATGCAAAGATTTTGCTGGAACTCCTCTTGCACCAACTTCCACTGCGTAAAGCTGAGTCTTGAACCCGTTCCTGATCATTTCTTCTGTGAGATCATAATATTTATTCGACTTCATGTTGTGGTCTTTTGGAATATTTGATTCCCACGGAACGGTAAGTTCAATAAGGATAACTTTTTTCAAGTTCCGAGAAAACACTAAGATGTCTGGCCTATAGGCTGATACAGCTAGTTCATCTGGGATCCTATAATGGTGTTCAAATGTATCCATGAGAATTTTCCAGTCTGATGCGGCGCCAAGGATCGAGGTGGGCTTGCATTTAGTTTTCGTGCTTTGCCCTTCCTTTACAAATGTGGTCAAAGTTTTATTTGTAGTCAGTCCCTTTCTGGCTCTTGCAATAGAAAGACTTACTGCTTCACGGATAACACCTAGGACTTTGTCATGTCGGCGTGAGTAATAGCCCTTTTCTAGGAGAGTAACGCACCCTACAAGTGTGTGTCTAGCAGTTCCTATGGCAGCACCACACAATGTACAGTTCTTTTCCGTAGCTTTTCCCCACCTTACCAGATTACTCTGGTCCGGGATGATTAACTAATTCAAAGAAAGCGTATATTGCGTCAGACTTGGATGTACTCTATGACCCTATCACCTCATTCATCATCCATCGGGAGAAGAGAACATAAACAACAAAAAAAAATTTTGACCTGGTCATTGTAATCCAGGTCAATGCTTTGTATGGTACTTACAAAAGTATAGACACTTAAATCTAGTCTAGACAGGTTTTAGTGCTATACGCCTAAGTAGAAATCAATGTACATACCTTATTGTATCTACTGCGGAATAAAGATAAAAAAATATATTTAGGCTGACATCATTAGATCATCTTTCACTTTTCCATAAGTCAGTTGTTAGAAAATACCTAACTGGTGTACTCGACACAACCGACGACAGATGGGGCAGACCATGTACCGGATGACGCAAAATGGGAGTTCCTAAGATAAAGAAGCTATTAGAAACATGTACGAATTAACACATAAAATAAACGATAGTTTCATTAATTAATTGACGCCAAAAAAAAGACAGGAATGGAAATTAAGTTTTGTTAGTTTTTTTTTAAATACTGAATACGACATGTGACATCGCGCGCACCTGATGGTAAGTAGTATTTCCGCAGCTGTGGCAACCCGTTACTAAAGCGGTACACGATACATGGTGCTTCCCTTCAAAACTGTGTTGTTATTTCAGCGAGCACCACCTAATTATGTAATTTTAGCTATCGGTGGCAACTTGTCAATAGCCATACACTACCCATATGTACTGTATATATATTTTATGCATCTAGTTGTAAGTTGTCCTTAAACATTAATAAAATAATAATAATAAGCTGTCGTCTGAGCAAGGTGTTGGTGTAAATCGGCCCATTTTTTAAGCCTTGAAGTTATTTTATAGAATACAATGGACATTTAGTAACGTAAGGGTACACACAAAACGAGCAATTAGTTCCGCTTCTAAACTTCTCGTAATAATTTAGGGGAACAGGTCAAGTTTAAAACGAATTATGTAACACAAAAAAAGTTTACGCAATTTAATAACTGGGAACGAACAAGCTAGAAGCACCTTTGTTAAAATGAGCCACCTTCTCTGCAATTGCAATCTTAAAGTTCCAATAAGATGCCAATTCGTCCGTATTTTCCATTCGCCTGTATGGTGTCGAATCATGGACCCTGACAGTGTTTGTCAAAGAAGTTACAAACTTTTGAAATGTGGATATACAGGAGAATGTTGAGAATATCATAGAAGCATTCTTCAAAATAAAATCGACAGTGCAACATTGGAACAATAGGTATTTTTGGATATATTTCAAGTCATCCACTGTAAAGGGTTCGATATTTTAAACTCTGAACCCTCAAAAAGACGGACACAAAACAGTTACCAATTAAGGATATTATAGCAAAATTAGGAAAAAACTGTCTTTTAAATCATGGACTCCTAAAAGTTTTTATTCGAAGTAATATACAAACAATATACAAGAATTACAATATTAAATAAACTATATTAGAACAAAATCTAAATTTAACCAAAAATAATAATAATAATAATGCATAGAAAATAAAAATACATACTTACAAAAAAAATACCTCCTCCAAATCGCTGTCTTGTGGCATGGTGCTCAATACACTGCCAGCCCTATTGTCACCAGAGACGTCAATGAGCCTTGGAACAATTTCTTTATAAAAGGCTTTATGTTCCGATCCCCACGGGCCCATCGTTTCTACAGCAAACGTCGAAAAAAAGTAACTATTGCAAATAGTTACATATTTTCGACGTTTGCTGATCTGCGCTTGTTCCGCTGCAACACCAGCTCTAACAGAAGTTCCTTGAAGGTGGGAAGGGGTTAGGGAATCCCAACAGGTAAAATCCCATACCAGGGATTGACCCATGAACGAAATCATGGACCCTGACAACCACAATGTCGAACAAGTTAGAAGATTTTGAAATGTGGATATACAGGAGAATGTTGAGGAAATCATGGAAGGGAATCGAGTAAGAAACGAAGCCGTCTTGCAGAGGATGAACAACGGCGTTGAGTTACTTAAAATAGTACAGCGAAGGAAGTTAGAGTACTTGGGACACATCATGCGTAATAAAAAGTATAGCTTGCTGCAACTCGTCATGCAAGGCAAGATTCAAGGCTCCAGAAGACCGGGGAGAAGACGTACTTCCTGGCGCAAGAACCTCAGGGAGTGGTTCGGGATGAGCACCCGATCCTTGTTCCGGACAGCGGCCAACAAAATTAAAATCGCCTTAATGATAGCCGACCTCCGATAGGAGATGGCACTTTAAGAAGAAGAAGAACGAACTGTTATTGAAAATAGTAAAAAAGTAAAGTATCATCACGACCGTTTCCCTTTCGAGATGGTCAGAAGCCTTATGCTTATGAATAAGCGGATTCACATTTAGCCAACTTTACTATAGGCCAATCATGACAAGTGGCAAGCTCGTCGATGTCTCCAGCGTACCAAATTCAAAATTAAATATATTTATTTACATTAATAAATATTTTTGTGTCCCGACCAGGAATCGAACCCGGCACCTCCGACTCATATCCACGGACTTAACCGCTAGACCACGGAGGCAGTTACAATTTTTAAAAATGTTACAATTTTATTTAAAATATACTTACTGCTATTTTTCTAAAAAACATGCTATTATTCATAAATAATATTTAATTACAAATAATATTTGGGCCAAAGGTTCAGCATTGCCATTCAGCGCAGCAATGCTGCCCTACTCATAGTTATATATTTTATTTTTTCTAATAAATAAATAAAATAAAACTATAAATAATAATAAATAAATATTTTCAGACAGGTCACACAGCGCCATCTAGTTTCCGTGGTAAGCTACGAGGCTTAGTAACTAGATGGTTGATAAACTACATATTATACTTTTTTTTGTAAAATGTATTTATTTATTTAAGTTACTAGACCACAAATACATATTATACATATAAACACCCAGACCGAGACAAATTATACAATGTACAACTTGCCCCCGGTGGGAATCGAACCCATGACCTCCCGAGTTCACGGCAACGTTTGTTACTAGACCATGGAGGCGGTCGATCGAAATGTTATTTTCAATTAGATTAATTAATATTTTAACGTTGACATATATTTATATTTATAATTTAATTTATGTGAAATTAATTCTATCACCGATTATCCCTTAAAAAGCAATTTCTAGTAGATGATAATAATCGTAGTAGCATAGTAAAACATAATTGAAATTTAGTTTCTTGTTTGCTGGCAATTATTTCTGCCAACGTATTAGCAACGTATTTTGTCAAGCCGACATAGTGTTACTGATGTCAGTCACGAGTGTCTGACTTCAGTTGCTAACATTCATGGACCTTGCGCGTCACTTACTATCAGGTGGGCCCAAGGTCACATGTCGTGCTAGTATAAAAAAAAAAACAATGCCTCGCTATACAGATGGGAAATGTTGCCAGTCTTCTTAAGACTATCCCTAAAGAGTCATTTTTCACATTAGTTTTTTTTATTAGGTTTATATTTAATTATTTTTTTACAACTTAAGTAGTTTTAAATAAATTAAAAAAAAAACAAGTTTCTTGAAATAATTACAAAATTATCTAGGGTGTGACTTTTCTTAATCCAATATCGAATTATCTATTTAGGTAGATACAGTAAGCAAAAAATAATGCGGGTCCACCTATTCAGTTTCCTATACACAACTTGCCCGTTTTCTCGTAAGCAATTATTTTTATAAATAAGTTCATATTGCTGATCGTACCGCACGTTATTACTGAAGCCTAATTGAAAATATCGTCTTACCTTTAGCCCTAGGTAATCCGATTGGTTATTATTGGAACAATCAAGACATTTCTATCTCTAGAGACATTAGCAAGTACTTTTTTTAAAATATACATTGCGTATACATAATATACATTCAAACACCTAGGTACAAAATAACACGCAATGCAAATGCAAATACAAAACCAAGGTTTCAAACCACAATTAAAAGAACGCCCATGATGATGGTTTGTTGTTGATTGTTCTGTTTTAAATCGTAGCTATAAGGTCGGATCATAAACTAAATCATTTGATAAGCGCGTCCATGTTTAATAAAATTCAAGTTCTTTTAACGAAATCATCCGAAGAGATTTTGTCACTGCTAGTGTACCCGCAATCTTAGAACTCTCTGGGATTGTGCGGAGCGATGGCAAGAGACCCGACTGAATGACTGTTGGGCCGTGGAAACTTTAACTCAATTTCACATCCAGGCGACCTTGTCAGGCGCGTGAAGTGCGGCGTCTTCTGCTGAGAACCTTAAGTTGCGCAAATACGCCAACTTTGGTACCGGTTACAAATTTGCGCTGTTTGGGGTCGAGACGATGGGTCCATAGGGACCTTCAGCAAGGCGCCTGGCCAAGGAGTTGTCAAAGCGGCTGTCGGAAAGGTCTGGAGATAGGAAGGCTTGCAATTATTTCTGCCAACGTATTAGCCTCGCTATACAGAGGGGAAATGTTGCCAGTCTCCTTGGGACTATCTGGGATAGGATGTCTCTAGAGGTCATTTTTTATTTATAGTTTAGTTTATTTTATTATAATTAATATAATCCGTGGTCTAGCGGTTAAATCCGTGGATTTAACCGCGCGGTACGGGTTTGATTCCTGGTCGGGACATGAAAATATTTATTAATGTAAATAAATTACATTTGATTTATATTTAATTTATTTGTGATATTTCTCGAGTTTGGTACGCTAGAGACGAGCTTGCCACATGTCATGATTGGCCTATAGTAAAGTTGGCTAAATGTGAATCCGCTGGTATAAGCGTGGTTTCTGACCACCCCGAAAGGGAAACGGTCGTGATGATACTTTATTTTACTTTACTGTCAAACTAAAATAAAGTCACTGTAATTGTGTTACTTGCGGAGAAAAAAAATATTAACATTTTTACTTGAACCCCGTATGGAGATAATATGGAATTGCAAATAATCGCATGTTTATTATAATCACCTGACTGACGTATAATAAAACGATTGTTTAAATAATTATTTATCTGTAAAAAAAAAATGTCGAGTAGAAAACGAACGTAGACTAAAACGGACGAGTCCTTGAGATATATTTTCTCCCCCATTGCAATCTAAAAGGAAAGGGTGCGAACTTTTCACCTTACAAGTACCAGGCTATCATAAACGTCAGAGTGAAACTCGAAAGCCACGCCTCCTTTTTCATTCGAACTATATAGCTATCTTTTTCTCTCTGCAGTAATAAGAAAGCGACGGGAGCTGTGTTCGTAGGTTTCGAATTTAACAATCGCAATTAAACTTATGAATACATTTTGAATAGGTGTCGTTTAGAAACCTATTAATTTATACAGTTTAGGGATCCTAGCTTAAAATAAAAACTTTATTAAAATCGTGTAGACAATAGTGGTCAACACATACATACATGTGTTAATATTAATGACAAATAAAAAAATAAAGTAAAGTATCATCACGACCGTTTGCCTTCTGGGGTGGTCAGAAACCCACGCTTATAAAGAAGCGGATTTACTAATGCCATATACAAATTAAAAAAAAAAAAAAAAGAAGCGAATTCACATTTAGCCAACTTTACTATAGGCCAATCATGACAAGTGGCAAACTTGTCGATGTATCCAGCTGCAGCGTACCAAACTCGAGAAATATCACAAATAAATTAAATATTAATTTATAAGTTTTTATTCATTTAAATTATTAAATATTTTTTGTTGTGTTTCGACCAGGAATCGAACCCGTACCTTAATAAAAAAATCATAAAAATAGTTTCGGAATAAAATAATGTCAAACTTATTACTCGTTTAGGAAGGCAGAAAAATTATATATATATTTTTTTTTAATGGAGAAATAAAGGCAGAAATAACACAACTGTGGTAAAATAAATATAATAAAAATTAACAAACATTATTATGCCTAAAGATTGATATTGACTTATTCGTCTCTATGACAACCTTATGTCATAGAGACTTCTAAGATTTTAAATTTGTATAGTTTTTTTATTAAAGACGGGAATCGCAAAATCGCCTCGTCGTTTGACCCCAGCCTGAGGGGCCACCGCAGGAGGTCGCATGCCCGAATCACCGAGAGGCCTCATAAGGAGACCCCAAGGCGCCTACGGACTAAAACCCTATAAACCGTCTCTCTTTCACTGTTGTCCCTAGTCTGAGTCGTGGCAGTGAAGGCACTCGTTCGCCGCGTAAATATGTATGTAATTCATCCACTTGTTCCACAACAATAGTAATATAAATAATAATAATATAATAAATAAATATTTCCAGACAGGTCACACAGCCCATCTAGTTTCCGTAGTAAGCTACGAGGCTTGTGTTACGGAAACTAGATGGTTGATAAACTACATATTATACTTTTTTTTTTGTAAATATATACATATTATACATATAAACACCCAGACCGAGACAAATTATACAATGTACAACTTGACAGACAGACAGTGGGGTCGTCCAGGCCCGGATGGCTAATGGGCCTGGGTTGGGGATGGGGACATTCCCCCGTTTTCCCCGGCAGGATCTCAGCGGGCAACCACCCACCGGTAATTCATGCACTTTTGGTGCTGGGCGCCGTCACTGTATAACAGCGCCCGTGTGGCTCACGAACCCAGGGGGGTATAGGTTCGACTACTTCAACTCTCCTCCAAGAGCACTTCTCTAGGAAGCGGTCTCCCGTTGGGGGGCCGAGCGCAAGACGGAGCGATATTCTGAAGATGCTTCAAGTGTCCGTTGTCGGTCCGATAGAACATACGTCTAGTCAGGCCGACGACAAATTCCTCAATAGTAGGCATCTCCAGATCTCGAGCTATGACGGAATTACGCACGAACCATGGTGCTCGGGAGACCACTCTGAGCAATATGTTCTGCTAACTTTGGATCTTGTCCCTATTGGTCTTGGCCAGAAGGTGGTGCCAGGCTGGCGCAGCATAGGTGAGTCGGGAACGGATGAACATCTTGTAGATCCGAACCTTCAACCTGAGCGGCAAGCTGGAATTCATAACAGGGCGTAACATGGCTCGGGCCGCCTTCGCCTGATTGACGGCGTGGCAGGCCATTTCACCCATTGTTAACGTCCTGTTAATGATGCAGCCCAGGTATTTGACGGTCGGTGTCCACTCGATGTTCTGTCCTCGAAGCTGCAGTGGTGGAGGCAGTCGGCATCTGGATGTCATCAATGCGGCAGTTTTGCCGACATTGATAGACATACGCCACTTGTCCAACTACGCAGGGAGTAGATCCAGGAGGTCCTGCATTTTATCAGCAGCCTCATATTGGCTTGGAGAAGAGCTGAAGTAGGCACTGTCGTCCGCAAACAGTGCAAGCATGACATCCTCCTCCCTGTCCTCCTCGTTCTCCTCCAGGACTTCAGAGAGTGTTGGGATGTCATTGGTGTACAGCGCGTAAAGTACGGGAGATAAGCAGCTGCCCTGTGGAACCCCAGCCAGTATGGGCTTTTCCTCAGAGATGAGATCCTCCACAGCGACGTGGAATCGTCGTCCCTCCAAGAACGACGCTAGGATCCTTACTGCCATTGCTGGGAGTGACGAGTCAAGAAGTTTGTACAAGAGAGCGTCGTGCCAGACTCTGTCGAACGCCTTCTCGATATCTAGGAAGACGCCGACGGAGCGACGGCCCTCGTTCTTCTCGACTGCCAGGTGGTGCAGCACCCGGGTCAGTTGGAGTGTGGTGCTATGTCCCTCTCGAAAGCCGAATTGTTCATCGCGAAGTTCGACGTAACGTTTCAGCCTCCGGAGGAACAAGCGCTCGAACAACTTTACCGGGTGTGGCAGTAAGGTTATTGGCCTATAGCTGGAGGCGTGGCGCTGTTTTTTTCCCGGTTTCGGGATGACAATAACCTTCCCTGATTTCCAGCACTCAGGGAAGTGGCCGGTGCGAAGGATCCCATGTACAACTTGCCCCCGGTGGGAATCGAACCCACGACCTCCCGAGTTCACGGCAACGTTTGTTACCACTTGACCACGGAGGCGGTCATATACCAACATGTTGAATGTTACTTATAAGAAATTTCGAGTATATTAAGAAATTCTTATTATATTGACTGCCTCCGTGGTCTAGCAATTAAGTCCGTGGATTTAGACTCGGAGGTACCGGGTTCGATACCTGGTCGGGACCCAAAAAACATAATTAATAATGTAAATAAATACATTAAAATAATATTTAATTTATTTGTGATATTTCTCGAGTTTGGTACGCTGGAGACATCGACGAGCTTGCCACTTGTCATGATTGGCCTATAGTAAAGTTGGCTAAATGTGAATCCGCTTATTTATAAGCGTGGTTTCTGACCACCCCGAAAGGGAAACGGTCGTGATGATACTTTACTTTTTTTCTTAAATATCTGACAATGAAAATATAAAATGATATAGTATTTTTTTTCCTATACAGTTGAACGACTATATTTCTAAAAACTACTCATCTTATAAACAGTGATGGCTTCGGTTGTAAGAACGCTTTTCTTAAAATCATACAAAGGTCTTTCCCCCCCCCTCCCCCCCCGGCATGTACCAATGTAAAATACACTTTGTTACTTACATAAGTCATAGATTTACAATACCACTGTTCCCGTGCCTCGGCACGTTAAGCCGTCGGGCTTGGTCCTTGTGGAATCGTTAAAAATGTCATTAAAAATTGACATCATATCCTCGCCAACCTGTCTGGCCAGCGTGGCGAGCGTATAAACTCGTATATTTTAAAAGGCCAATCTCCATCAGTAGAGGATGTGTACTAGGGGCTGTAATGAGAATTGAACTCGTCTTGAAAATCTATAAACATGTTATTGTGCAAGTTACGATGCAAATCTAAAATAAATGAAATTATATTTAAATATATCTCTAAACAATAGAATTAGTGAGAGAATTACTTAATTCAATAAATTCAATTTCGTATCTCTCGTACAATTTCAATTTATTAGAATCGTGACTACAGTTTAAATTACATTGTTATAGATTTGAATCGATGTCATAAAATGTGATATAATTTTGTAGAGTTATTCAATTGCACACGTGGTTAGTAGTTATGTAACACATCAAGGTACCGGGTTCGATGATTGTTATCTACGTGTATCAATGGGGTGTATCACTAACGTTTTATCACAATAGATGGCGCATGATAGATGTACCTAATTGATAAATAAACAGTCAGTTGCATAGAAAACTTGTATATTTTAAAAAAATAAAAAAAATAAAATTAATATACATTAAATATAAATTAAAAGTTTATTTTTATATAACTAAAACTACTAATAAAAATTAAAATAAATATAAACTTGTCAAAACAGCTCGTCAACACCTCGGAAGACAAGAGGGCTGGGCAATATTTTGTCCAAACGATAAGCATTGCCCTTCAACGTGGCAATGCTGCCAGTATCCTTGGCAGGTGGGCCATTGGCATCGACTTGGAGCAATTTTTTTATTATAATAATTTCATTTTGTTTTTTGTTGTATTTTTATTTATTAAGTTGGTTTACTTTTATTTTTATTAATAGCAATTTATGTTTTAAAATGTAGTTTTTTTTTTAATTATTGTACCTTACCTTCTTCGAATAATCTAAAACTAAACCTAATAAAAATTAAGTATAAGTAAAAAATATTCTCTAGGATATTTCAGGGATAGTCCCAAGAATCATGCCTAAACTACAATGACAATTTCGGTGATATTGAATTGAGTTAGTGCTGCTAGGTTAAAAAAAGAAATTAACTTTTTTTTTTATTACTACTCTTAATTAATTTAATTTTATTTTTTCATAATTTTATTATATATATATTATTTAGTTATATTTGTTATATAAGTAGATATTATTTTTAAGTTTATTCCTATTATTTATTATTTTGCAAAATCTATGTTTAATATTTAAGTGGAAACTATGCTGGATTGTATAACATTTAAAATTGTTGTAATTATGTTTTAAGATCTGTACGTTTCATGAATAAATAAAAATAAAATAAAAAGACTGGCAATAATTCCCCTCTGTATAGCCAGGCTAAAAGGTTGGCAGAAATAATTGCCAGCTTTCCTATCTCCAGTCCTTTCCGTTAGCCGTTTGGACAACTGTAATATATTTCTTAAATTGGTTTATTGTCTCTGCCTCTATCCCGCAAGTGAGGTGGCGGAAAGATATGTAAGTATGTATAAATGTGTGTATGCCAAGTCACTTGTCACTTTAGTTATTTCAGCCAATGACGTGCTTCATAGGCATACGAACTGTCAAAAAGATTTGCTAAGTCGCCGGTCGGTTGATGAGTTAAGTTAAGATGTACGAGTATGGGTCAGTAAATCTATTTAAAAAAAAAAGTGTATAGTCAAACTTCTTAGGGCCGGTAACTGAACTTAGCGGTAATTGTTCACTTAAATAGTACGGAAACGTTGCCACCAAAATTTCTGTAGATCAAAAGTAAGGTCAGAAAAATAAATACAATATTAATTCCAATTACTTATATATAATAAGTTTACGAGTATGTATAATTTGTTAATGTTATAGATTAATAGACACATTACAAAAAAACTAGGTATATTAAAATAAAATCCAACAACAAGAAAAATGATTATAAAATAAAATAAAAAAGTGTCAGTGAATAAAAATGACGTCAGAACTTTGACATTTAACTTTCAAGATGGCGTCTAAAACCGTGTTTCGTTTTCTGATACTGTTGTCGGCTTTGGTGTGGCTGGTGGGTGGAGCAGAGGTGCCTCGGAAGAGAAGAGAACCCTGGACTAATGGAAGCTGGTTGTAAGTATTATTTTTATTAATTTGTCTTTTTCTGTAAATATACATTCTTTTGTACGCCAATACATTTCTTCATCATTATCAGCCTGTGTCTCTCCACTGCTGGTTATATAGGCCTTTCACCTTCATCTAGCTCCCACTATGGCGGGGGGTCTCAGAGTCTTGTACGTGGTCTCCACTCCAGAACCCTACTCAATTGTTTATCGGTTCCTCAACAGACGTGTCCGGCCCAATGGCACTTCAGCTTACTATTTTTAAAGGCTACATATCGATAACGTTATGGGTAATCCACTTGTAAAGTGGGATCATTACGACTGTAATCCCTAGCGGGGTAGTCAGAAACTGCGAATTTACATTTAGCCAAATGAGAATGCCCATTTTTCGTAGAGAAATGATTTCTTTTTTATTTGATAGTTAATATATTGTGTTTTCATAATTTTATTTATTTTACCCTAGAATAATGACAATTCAAAAAACTTTGGTTTAAGTTAATTATTAAATAGTTTAGATCCATCAGATATAATTAGATAATTATTTACATTTTTTAATCCTTAGATTTATCTATAATAAAGAACCTGATCATAATAAAGTATCTATTCGTATAATAGTAGTATCTATTGTTTTATTTTACTACTGTCATTATTTCATAGATAAATTTTAATCAATTGACTGTTTAAATTATACTTTAATGCTTAAAAACAGTTGTTGATAATAAATAAAAAAAAAACACAGATAATAATTATGATTATTGAATTATATTTAGTTGAGGCACGCTGCAACAAAGTTGGGGCCTGGTTTTGGGCAATCTATTTTACTATATTTTAACAGCAAGTATATAATAAATAGATAAGAAGCTTTTGATCTAAGCCGACGCTATGGATATGTTAGTTTCTGCATTGGTTAGACAGCAAACTGAGCGGTATATTCTGTATAGCAGACTCGTGCACGCCATACAGCCAGAAGTTGTAACCCAGCACCGTAGAGTTTGAGACCAGGAACGTCACGGTTATATGCTCCTGGTAAAATAAAAACATAATTTAAAATTTCTGGAGATTATGGCCTACACTTGCCAAGTTGTCCAGACGGGTTGGCGAGGGTCTAATGACAATTTATTAACGATTCCACAAGTTGGTATTAGTAGAATCGGGACTTGCAACTTAACGTGCTCTCCAAGGCACGGGAACGGTGGTGTTGTAAATCTATGACAAATATTCGTAGAATTATTTATTATTGTTATTTGTAATACTACTTACTAACGTTGTGTGGAGCTGTAAAAGTGAACTAGCCATAATTATATTCTAATTACGTGTACGTACTCTGAGCATGCCGCCACTGGATATGAATGCTCTGCTGACCCCCCCATCCAGCAATAGGATGATTCTCATCACCGTGATCACATAGTTCCCGACCGTTCTACTACTCTGAAACAAACCAATGTGATAGACATTTTTTTACAATATACTTACAGACCGCTTAATATATACTTAATGCCACCGTGGTCTAGGGGTTAAGGCTGCAGTTGAAGTGGTCTCGCGTCGCTTCAGCCGTGCGTAACATGAAACGATTTCTGAAGATGCTTGAAGTGAACATACGTCTTATCAGGCCAGCAACAAACTCCTCAACATACATACAAAGCTTCTTTCATGTTTGTAATATTAGTACCAAAATGGATAGTATCATCATTCCAGCCCCTAGAACATAGAGAGAGAGAGAGAAATTTCTGCATAATTTGGCCTACACTCGCCACGCTGGCCAGACGGGTTGGCGAGTGTCTGATGTCAATTTGAATGACAATTTAATAACGATTCCACAAGTTGGTATTAGTGGAACCGGGGCCGACGACGGCTTAAAGTGCTCTCTAAGGCACGGGGACGGTGGCATTGTTTATAAATCTATGACAAATGTACGTAAGAAATCTGTATTTCTCATTGGTACATCCCGGGGTTCAAACCCACCTTTTTACAATATTAAGGAATGCGTTAACAACCACCGTTCTATGGATTGTTATAATATTTTTTTATTTATATTAAAGGAGAGGTGAATGAACAAAAATATACAATGGATATATAAATTAAAAATAAAATTAAAAACAAAACTATATATAATGAATATTTTCACCCATGACATTCATTCTAAATAATCTAAATTATGACGTGTAAGATATTTCGACTTTGACTTGATCATAGGGCAGTGAGCACTTGCAGCATTCCCCCGTTGCACAGAGATGCTGATTTGCTGCTCGAAAAAACTGCCAGTCCTCTTGTCACATACAGCATAAACCAGCAGCTTAGACAGTTCATTAAAGAACAGTCAGTCAGTCGGTGGAGTCGTCCAGGCCCGGATGGCTAATGGGCCTGGGTTAGGGATGGGGACAATCCCCGTTTTCCCCGGCAGGATCTCAGCGGGTAACCACCCGCTGGCAATTCACGCACTTTTAGTGCTAGGCGCCGTTACTGATGTAACAGTTTAAATAACTTCTTAGCACCCTTAGGGCCCCATTGGCTCCAGACCCAAAGGCACATAGTCATTACATAAAAGACTGGTATATGCGATATTTGGCCTTTTCAGCGGCGTCCGCAGCAACCCCAGCCTTGACAGATGTGCCCTGGACATGAGACCGAGCAAATGTGTCGATAGAAGTAGCGTCCCACATTCGACCCATAGATCACGGCACCAAAGTTAATCCATCGGAACTTTTACCACCACTGTGAGAGAGAACTTCAAGAACCGATGGGCAGTAACCAAAACCCTATGGACCACATTATTGACAGAACGATGACCGGCATTGTTATAATGATTACTTACATTGTCTGCAGGATAGTTGAGACTGGCAATAATTCCCCTCTGTATAGCCAGGCTAAAAGGTTGGCAGAAATAATTGCCAGCTTTCCTATCTCCAGTCCTTTCCGTTAGCCGTTTGGACAACTGTAATATATTTCTTAAATTGGTTTATTGTCTCTGCCTCTATCCCGCAAGTGAGGTGGCGGAAAGATATGTAAGTATGTATAAATGTGTGTATGCCAAGTCACTTGTCACTTTAGTTATTTCAGCCAATGACGTGCTTCATAGGCATACGAACTGTCAAAAAGATTTGCTAAGTCGCCGGTCGGTTGATGAGTTAAGTTAAGATGTACGAGTATGGGTCAGTAAATCTATTTAAAAAAAAAAGTGTATAGTCAAACTTCTTAGGGCCGGTAACTGAACTTAGCGGTAATTGTTCACTTAAATAGTACGGAAACGTTGCCACCAAAATTTCTGTAGATCAAAAGTAAGGTCAGAAAAATAAATACAATATTAATTCCAATTACTTATATATAATAAGTTTACGAGTATGTATAATTTGTTAATGTTATAGATTAATAGACACATTACAAAAAAACTAGGTATATTAAAATAAAATCCAACAACAAGAAAAATGATTATAAAATAAAATAAAAAAGTGTCAGTGAATAAAAATGACGTCAGAACTTTGACATTTAACTTTCAAGATGGCGTCTAAAACCGTGTTTCGTTTTCTGATACTGTTGTCGGCTTTGGTGTGGCTGGTGGGTGGAGCAGAGGTGCCTCGGAAGAGAAGAGAACCCTGGACTAATGGAAGCTGGTTGTAAGTATTATTTTTATTAATTTGTCTTTTTCTGTAAATATACATTCTTTTGTACGCCAATACATTTCTTCATCATTATCAGCCTGTGTCTCTCCACTGCTGGTTATATAGGCCTTTCACCTTCATCTAGCTCCCACTATGGCGGGGGGTCTCAGAGTCTTGTACGTGGTCTCCACTCCAGAACCCTACTCAATTGTTTATCGGTTCCTCAACAGACGTGTCCGGCCCAATGGCACTTCAGCTTACTATTTTTAAAGGCTACATATCGATAACGTTATGGGTAATCCACTTGTAAAGTGGGATCATTACGACTGTAATCCCTAGCGGGGTAGTCAGAAACTGCGAATTTACATTTAGCCAAATGAGAATGCCCATTTTTCGTAGAGAAATGATTTCTTTTTTATTTGATAGTTAATATATTGTGTTTTCATAATTTTATTTATTTTACCCTAGAATAATGACAATTCAAAAAACTTTGGTTTAAGTTAATTATTAAATAGTTTAGATCCATCAGATATAATTAGATAATTATTTACATTTTTTAATCCTTAGATTTATCTATAATAAAGAACCTGATCATAATAAAGTATCTATTCGTATAATAGTAGTATCTATTGTTTTATTTTACTACTGTCATTATTTCATAGATAAATTTTAATCAATTGACTGTTTAAATTAT
Source organism: Tinea semifulvella (assembly GCA_910589645.1). Classification (NCBI taxonomy): domain Eukaryota; kingdom Metazoa; phylum Arthropoda; class Insecta; order Lepidoptera; family Tineidae; genus Tinea; species Tinea semifulvella. The sequence goes on from OU342604.1 coordinate 9,190,994, forward strand.
ACTTTAATGCTTAAAAACAGTTGTTGATAATAAATAAAAAAAAAACACAGATAATAATTATGATTATTGAATTATATTTAGTTGAGGCACGCTGCAACAAAGTTGGGGCCTGGTTTTGGGCAATCTATTTTACTATATTTTAACAGCAAGTATATAATAAATAGATAAGAAGCTTTTGATCTAAGCCGACGCTATGGATATGTTAGTTTCTGCATTGGTTAGACAGCAAACTGAGCGGTATATTCTGTATAGCAGACTCGTGCACGCCATACAGCCAGAAGTTGTAACCCAGCACCGTAGAGTTTGAGACCAGGAACGTCACGGTTATATGCTCCTGGTAAAATAAAAACATAATTTAAAATTTCTGGAGATTATGGCCTACACTTGCCAAGTTGTCCAGACGGGTTGGCGAGGGTCTAATGACAATTTATTAACGATTCCACAAGTTGGTATTAGTAGAATCGGGACTTGCAACTTAACGTGCTCTCCAAGGCACGGGAACGGTGGTGTTGTAAATCTATGACAAATATTCGTAGAATTATTTATTATTGTTATTTGTAATACTACTTACTAACGTTGTGTGGAGCTGTAAAAGTGAACTAGCCATAATTATATTCTAATTACGTGTACGTACTCTGAGCATGCCGCCACTGGATATGAATGCTCTGCTGACCCCCCCATCCAGCAATAGGATGATTCTCATCACCGTGATCACATAGTTCCCGACCGTTCTACTACTCTGAAACAAACCAATGTGATAGACATTTTTTTACAATATACGAGTACTTACAGACCGCTTAATATATACTTAATGCCACCGTGGTCTAGGGGTTAAGGCTGCAGTTGAAGTGGTCTCGCGTCGCTTCAGCCGTGCGCAAGACGAAACGATTTCTGAAGATGCTTGAAGTGAACATACGTCTTATCAGGCCAGCAACAAACTCCTCAACATACATACAAAGCTTCTTTCATATTTGTAATATTAGTACCAAAATGGATAGTATCATCATTCCAGCCCCTAGAACATAGAGAGAGAGAGAGAAATTTCTGGATAATTTGGCCTACACTCGCCACGCTGGCCAGACGGGTTGGCGAGTGTCTGATGTCAATTTGAATGACAATTTAATAACGATTCCACAAGTTGGTATTAGTGGAACCGGGGCCGACGACGGCTTAAAGTGCTCTCTAAGGCACGGGGACGGTGGCATTGTTTATAAATCTATGACAAATGTACGTAAGAAATCTGTATTTCTCATTGGTACATCCCGGGTTGAACCCCACCTTTTTACAATATTAAGGAATGCGTTCTAACAACCACCGTTCTATGGATGTTATAATATTTTTTTATTTATATTAAAAGAGAGGTGAATGAACAAAAATATACAATGGATATATAAATTAAAAATAAAATTTAAAACTAAACTATATGTAATGAATATTTTCACCCATGACATTCATTCTAAATAATCTAAATTATGACGTGTAAGATATTTTGACTTTGACTTGATCATAGGGCAGTGAACACTTGCAGCATTCCCCCGTTGCACAGAGATGCTGATTTGCTGCTCAAAAAAACTGCCAGTCCTCTTGTCACATACAGCATAAACCAGCAGCTTAGACAGTTCATTAAAGAACAGTCAGTCAGTCGGTGGAGTCGTCCAGGCCCGGATGGCTAATGGGCCTGGGTTAGGGATGGGGACAATCCCCGTTTTCCCCGGCAGGATCTCAGCGGGTAACCACCCGCTGGCAATTCACGCACTTTTAGTGCTAGGCGCCGTTACTGATGTAACAGTTTAAATAACTTCTTAGCACCCTTAGGGCCCCATTGGCTCCAGACCCAAAGGCACATAGTCATTACATAAAAGACTGGTATATGCGATATGTGGCCTTTTCAGCGGCGTCCGCAGCAACCCCAGCCTTGACAGATGTGCCCTGGACATGAGACCGAGCAAATGTGTCGATAGAAGTAGCGTCCCACATTCGACCCATAGATCACGGCACCAAAGTTAATCCATCGGAACTTTTACCACCACTGTGAGAGAGAACTTCAAGAACCGATGGGCAGTAACCAAAACCCGATGGACCACATTATTGACAGAACGATGACCGGCATTGTTATAATGATTACTTACATTGTCTGCAGGATAGTTGAGAGTGAGATTTACATTTTGTAAAGGAAACTGCCAGGCCTTCGTTCCGAACAGCAAGAGATCTGGCTCTAAAATATTAAAGTTAATTATTCATGATTATCATTCATCATCATCGGCCTGTTCAAAGCCACTGCTGGATTTCTTTGTCGTCCCGTACGTATTCTTCACTCTAGAACCCGTTTGCGCCAGGCGGTCATTGGTTCTGCGGCAGATGTGTCCGGCCCATACCGCTTCAGTATGGTATTCTGTTACTTAAGCGCAAACGTTATATAATTAAATCCGTTAACTATATATATATATCACGCTAATAAAGTTGATATTTGCACGGCCGCTGTCAAGGTCGAGCGCTTATAGAGTGGAGAATCGAATAATATTTTGTAGTTTAGCTTATTTTAAAAGCTATATGATTAACTTTGGTTCTCTGACGAATATAAAATAAATGAGAAATACACTTTAACTACGTGCATTTGTACATTTTGGGTCTATGCAGTTCTGTCGTCAATAGATTTATGGAACGACGACCACATTAACGGAATCATACAGTATTTGGTTGGGTGGACAAAGGCAGAATGATGGATGGTAAACGTCTTGTTGCGGGGTAATTAGTTAAATTACTTTTTGACATCATAAATATTTATAATACAAAAAATATATCTATTTTAATGTGTATTTTTAGTTTATTCTAATGAATATGGTATTTTTAGTTTAGTTTTATTTATAATTAGCACAGTAGTAGTAACACAGCGTCCTAGACTTCCACTGCTGGAGATGGGCCTTCCAGAACATATATCTGGAGAATTTGGCCCACACTTGCCACGCTGGCCAAACGGCTTGGCGAGCAATAAATATATACTTACATATACAGGGTGTCCCAGAAGTCGACGTCAAGCCGAAATCGGGTGATAGGCGAAGTCATAATAGTTATCAGAAAAATATTTAAAAAATCTTAGTTATATATTTAAAAAGTCCACCATTCTGCTCCTTTGTCCACCCAACCAAATACTGTATGATTCCGTTAATGTAGTCGTCGTTCCATAAATCTATTGACGACAGAACTGCATAGACCCAAAATGTACAAATGCACGTAGCAAAAGTGTATTTTTGCATATTATATGGGACAGAAGTTATACTTTTTGCGATTTTCCCGCGCTGTGAACTCCCGTATATCCAATTCCATTCGTGTTTGGGCGATATTGACTTGAATTACTCCTTGAAAAGCATCAAATTCTGCAACACTTGGAATTTGATGATCCCCAACATGGTTATGAACTCTCTTATGAACATATATTATGTAAATAAATTACGTGTTTAGGGCTGATGTATTTTGTACAATGTCCTTTAAAGACACTTAAAAAAATGGAAGGAGTGGAAACGTCTTAAGACGGGTGCAAAACTGTGTGTTCTTAGAGGTTATGATAAAATTTATAAATTACACAAACCTGTATCAACTACATCATCCACGGAGCAAAAGAAGTTCTTCGCCGATTTAAATACAGTTCCTCGAATATCGATTACATTTTGCGGTATATTTTCGTAACCTTTTGAAGTATTATTGAATTCGCTCTCCACCAGAAGATAATCACTAACGCACACTATACAATTACATATATAACACAAAAAATAAAATAAATAAATAACTGTACCCGTATTGTTACTATACATGCTAGATACTTATATCAATATTTTGTTGTAATTACTTTTTGCTTATCATCCAAAAATCCAAATAGTTTTGGGACGTGAACACATTGTAAAATCATACAATCACAATGTTTTTTTTTCAAGATAAGTAATAACCACTTTGACCAAGGTGGCGGTCAAATTCAAATTTAAATTCAAAATCTTTATTTGCTTACAAATATGGTACAATGTAGTAGATGATATAGTGGTTAAGTCTGGTGGTTAAGTCCGTGGATTATTATGATTTAAAGAGATTGCCCAAAACCAGGCCCCAACTTTTTTAGATGGTGCCTAAACAAAATACAATTCAATAATCATAATATTTATAGGTGTTTTTTTTTAAATTTAATTACAACATCTCTTTTATCCCAGCATTAAAATATTATTTAATTAAATAGTCAATTGGTTCAAATTTATGTATGAAATAGTTACAAAGCACTATTTATACGATTAGGTTCTTTATTATGATCAGGTACTTTATTATAGATAACACACTGGATTTCAAATCGGCGGGATCGAAACTATGTAATTATTACGTAAAAAAAAGTATTTGTCAATTGTCGTTATAAAATAAATAAAATTAATTACAGATTATGAAAACACAATATATTAACTATCAAATAAAAAATAAATAATTATGGCACGAGAACATTTTATTGGGCCCATTTCTCTAAGAAAAATGGGCATTGTCATTTATTTGTGATATTTCTCGTACCCGCTAGAGACACGACAAGCTTCCCATTTGCCATGGGCCTATAGTAAAGTTTGCCAAAACAAATTACATTAGATCTTAGCCAGCCCGTCTGGCCAGCGTGGCAGGTGTAGGCCTAATTCTCCAAAAAATTTTGAAAGGTCCATGGTCAACAGTGGAGGATATATTATTTAATTTAATTATGATACATATATGCGCGGTGGTGGCTCGGTTGTAAGAACGCGTTCCTTAAATCTTACAAAGGTCGACCGGCATGTGCCAATGAGAAATACGCTTTTCTTAAGTACATTCCTCATAGATTTGCAACACCACCGTTCCCGTGCCTCGGAGTGACTAATACCAACTTGGAAATTGATATCATATCCTTGCCAAGCCGTCTGGCCAGCGTGGCGAGTGTAGGCCAAATTCTCCAGATATATGTTCTGGAAGGCCCATCTTCAGCAGTGGAAGGTCTAGGACGCTGTTTTCTAGGCTGTAATGATGAAAATGAAAATGATATTGCGAGTTTGGTACGCTAGAGACATCGACGAGCTTGCCACTTGTCATGCTGGGCCTATAGTAAAGTTAAATATAAATATAAATTCTGAACTAATTCTGACCACCTCAAAAGGGTACGGTCGTGGTAACTATTCTTTTTAAAATAAATAAAATAGCCATCAAGGAAAATTGATTTAGTCTTAATGTTATTTTTTTAAATTAGTGCATAATGTAGAAGCAGCCGTAAATAAAATCAATGATTAATTACCGATAACAAATACTTACTTAATTTTCATAATGACAATTACTTAGATATTGTGATTCCAAAACTCATATTACTTAGATAATAGTCTTATCTGTTTGTGATGCGAAAAACGCCTAAAATTAGACTGCAAAGTAAGCTTGATACGTTTTTTTATCGGATTATATTGTTTTGATTGGATTTTATATATAAAAAATAACATACAGCTTCTAGAACACAGCGTCCTAGACCTCCACTGTTGGAGATGGTCCTTCCAAAACATATATCTGGAGAATTTGGCCTACACTCGCCACGCTGGCCAGACGGGTTAGCGAGGATCTCATGTCATTTATGTTTTACGACAATTTATTAAGAAGGTTGATATTAGTGGAACCGGGACCGACGCTACGGCTTAACGTGCTCTCCGAGGCACGTTACCGTCGTGATGTAAATCTATGACATTAAAAAAGTGTATTTCTCATTGGTACATGCCAGGGTTTGAAGGCACCTCTTTAGGATGTTAAGAAAAGCGTTCTTACAACCGAGCCACCATCAATCGAGAAATATCAAAGATAAATTAAATAAAATTGCAATAATATAAATATTGACAAACTAATCCAAATTTATCAAATAATATAAATTTAAAGCTACCTAAATAATAAAATTAAAAATAAACTAAACTATAAATAATAATGTCCTTTAGAGACGTCACAACCGAGATAGTCTCAAGGAGACTGGCAACATTTCCCCTCTGTCTAGCGAGGCTAATACGTTGGCAGAAATAATTGCCAGCCTTCCTGTCTCCAGACCTTTCCGTCAGCCGCTTTGACAACTCCTTGGTCTCGACCCCAAACGGCGCAAATTCGTAACCGGTACCAAGGCGTATTTACGCAACTTGAGGTTCTTCGCTGAAAACGCCGCTCTCCCCGCGCCTGACGAGGTCGCCTGGATGTGACATGAAGCTAAATGTGTGTACACACTTAAATAAATTATTTATATTTTTCAAAACTGAGTGTAATTTTGACAATTAACTTTCTGCAATAAAATTTCGTTTTTTTTTTTTTTTTTAATACTGAGCACAACATGTGACACCGCGCCTACCTGATGGTGAGCGGTACGCGAGGTTCAAGAATGGGAGCAACTGACGCCAGCCTCAGACGACTGACATCAGTCCCTACAACTATGCCGGCCTATAAAGATGCTTTTTCACACTTCGTTTGAAGGACTCCAGGTTATAGGAATGGGGAAACAAACTGGCTGGGAGAGCATTCCACATCTTCAGCGTGCGACAGGTGTAAGAGTCTCCAAATTTGTATGTACGCGTAGGGATAGTGGCTACGCATATTTTGCCTAATTATGCATTATACCTAATTTAAGACAGAGGAAAATAGTAAAAACATTTATAACGATTTTCCTATATTTTACTAAAATAAATATATAATTAATAATAGTAAGTTAAAGACTACATTTCTCGAAATATATTTGTGCGAGGTAGCGTTAAGTTAAAGCTAGGCTGCGATAATAAGGTTTTAAATAAAAAACAAATTAATATTTACTAATTTATTACAATGTCTATTACATTATTCAATTTTTGACTCCATATATTTCAATAGTAAAATTGTACCCTTCCCCCCTTTGGCTTCTCAGATGAATATTCGCGAAAGAAAACCCATATCCACCATAATCTACCTCTGGATATCCACCATCACTTTCCAAATTATCTGTCACTTTAATATACTTGATTGTAAATCCTTTGTTATCGTTATATTTAGGATAAGGCACGTCACTTGATCTCATTGAGAACCAAACTGGGCTTTTTGTATACACTTTTCGAAGTAACAAAACGTCATTGTCACTTTTCTCGCCGAGTATAAGGTCTTTAGAAAAGCACTCCACGGCCAATAGTACTAAAATTACTGCGTATTTCATTTTAATAGATTAAGTACTAAACTAAAACGTTATCATGCTTTTCATCGACTCGAAACATACTTTGATATGATAACTCTTATCGGGCAAGACAGAAAGTGAAAATTAACAAACTTCATCTTAAAACACAATTCATAAAGATCATTTTTCTATGAGTGTGTAGCTTAATTTGTGGCCGATTGTTCTTGATAAAGGAAAGCCTTAACTGTAAATACGATTGTTTCTCAACTAACCACTTCAGTGAGCTAATTTCAGTGCAATAATACAGTACAATGTTGAAGTTAACGCTTGTTGTGCTACTCGCTTTGACTTCTGCTATCCTGGTAGAAGGGAGAGGAAATTTAAATATCGGAAATCCATTTGGAGCTCATTTATTATACCACGAAGTTCATGAGAAGACTGGGATTCCTCTAGTGAAGAGAGACGATGAGATTATTGTAAAGGGAGTTGGAAATGAGCTGATTCGAGCAATTATTGTTCAGGATTTGAAGGGAGATGGCGAGTCCTACATCAAACGGGGAGGAGTGGGACAAAAAACGGTTACAATTAAAATCAAAAGCTCTAGAGGCCAAGGGTATAAGTTTATTATTGATGTTTATGGATTATAAAATTACTAAAATATAATATTAAACTGGATCTATATTATTTTAAAATAATAATAACTGACAATCATAATCCGAATCTTTATCTTGCCGCCTTCACTGAACAAATTTCAGTACAATAGTATAGTACAATGATAAACCTAACGCTTGTTGAGCTACTCGCTGTGACTTCTGCTATCCAGGTAGAAGGGAGAGGAAATTTGAATAGTGGGAATTCTTGCGGAGCCCATTCATTATAAACGAAGTTCATGAGAAGTCTGTGATGTGTCTAGTGAAAAAAGACGATGAGATTATTGTGTAAGGAGTTGGAAATGTGTTATTTGAGTAGTACTCCAGGATTTAAGACAGAAAATAGTCACAACCAAAATCAAAAGCGCTATTGTTTATGAAAAAAAAAAAAAACAAAATACTAAATTTAATATACTACGAGTATATACAAAACTATTTCAGTGATCAATAGTTATAAAATACACACTAATACCTTAAGGATCACCCACTTAGATTTAGTACGAGTAAGTAACCTTTAACAAATAAATATTTAAATTAAAAATAACATTAATTAATTGTAAAAACAAAATCAAGCGGACAAATGGAGTAAAACAATAAATATGTTACCGCAATGTAGAAAATCTAGCATGTAATATAGGATATTTATAATATAGATAGTTACATACATACATAAACCTACATGTATACATTTATATATACTCATACGTATAATACAATAATTCTGAAAAAAAATATTTTCATTAATAAATACTTAAAAATTATTTTCACTATTTTTTTTTTTGTAAGCCATTGTCAGTTTCAAATAAAACTTCATAACCTACACGAACTAAAAAAAAAAAAAAACCTACCTGTTACCATAGACATAGGATCGTCATCTATGCCTGTTACAGTACCCATACCTTGTCTAATATAGGATGATAATTTTGACAGTTCACACCTATGAAGTATCGCATTTTTTTTTCGGTCATGTGTACTACAGATAATATCGTACTTTATTGTGGGTACTGCCCACTTAGTGAAGTGCCTTGCAAACGAATAACCATCGACAATAGAAAATCGATTGTAAAATAAAAATATTAAATTCCTTTTATCACTTCCGTCAGTCAGTCAGTTCTAGTCATGATGACGATGATGATTATGAAAGTGATTTAGGGTGTGCACCTTGTTTAATTTACTTGGGGGCTATTATAGACGTAATATATTTATATTTATCTCTTTATTGAACATTAAATATTCGAATAACATTTTCTTTATTTATTTTTATAAACTATCGATTCCAAGTCCTATGAAATAATAAATCGATAATCGAATAGATTTACACTACCCATCCCTATTGTGACATGTCAAAATTATCATGCTATATTAGACAAGGTCTACCTAATAAAATATAACCTATATCTTTTGGAATACCATAGTAAGTAATAGGTGCCTATTTTAAGAATAAAAAAAAAACGTCGTTAATATATATTTTTTTAAATTTATAATTATATCACTTCTTAGGCTAATTGACGACAAGGGAAAAACTCGTCAAAACTATAAACAGACGCTAACAAGATCCTAAGTTAATCTTATTAGCAATTGATCGGATTATTGGTACAGTCATAGTACTTAAACCTCAAGTAGACGATAAATTAAATAATAATAATTAATATATTATATTCGAAATAAAAAGATAAAAAATTAAGTAAAGTAAAGTATCATCACAACCGTTTCCCTTTCGTGGTGGTCAGAAACCACGCTTATAAATAAGCGGATTCACATTTAGCCAACTTTACTATAGGCCAATCATGACAAGTGGCAAACTCGTCGATGTCTCCAGCGTGCCAAACTCGAGAAATATCACAAATAAATTAAATATCAATTAAATTTATTTATTTACATTAATAAATATTTTTGTGTCCCGACCAGGAATCGAACCCGGTACCTCCGAGTTTAAAAAAAACGGACTTAACCGCTAAAGGAAGTAAAAAAATAAGTAACGTTTTATTAACTAGAACTTATTAAATCACATTGAAATATAACTGCCTCCGTGGTCTAGGTTAAGTTCGTGGATTTAGACTCGGAGGTACCGGGTTCCTAGTCGGAACACAATAATTTATTTAATTTGTACGCTAGAGACATCGACGAGCTTGCCACTTGTCATGATGGGCCTATAGTATAGTTGGTTAAATGTAAGCCCCTTTCATTAAAAAAAAAATGGGTGTACTTCGCGCCATGTCAAGTGCAAGTTTTTGTTTTGTAAATTAATTTACTGTGGATATTGTTGGTCAAAAGTGGTGTTATTTTGTTTAATAATGTGCTACAATGTGAATAATGTGTCCTAAAGGTTTGGCTGTCAGAGAATGCCTAGCGGCACATAGGGCAATAAAGTTTTTAAATAAATAAATAAAAATAATTATGGATAACGATAAATTGAACTTTAAATATGGGGTACAAGTTGCAGTTTATTTTATTTTTTGTTAAAAATAATGATAATGAAAAAACAATGTCTGTAGAAAATAAGCTTAAAAGATGGAATATATTTACAGGAAAAGAAACAATTTTAGATAAAGACAAAATAAAATTGGAACGATCGTATAATGGACAAACAAAAAAAAATATGATTGAGGTTCCATCCTGGAGGCCACATTCACATACAGACGAATCTTTAATTCTTAATTTATTAAGAAATACTGGTGAGCAACAAAAAAATAATCTTAAACGACAAAGTATGGATGTAATTAATTTACTAAGACGAAATTTAAAAAAACATGGTTTTCGCCAAACTTTACTTCCCCGCAAAGCAAAGAACAGAAAAACAAATGTATTTTACAGAGTAGACAATTGTTTTGAGAGAGCCATCTAGAGTTACTAATTATAAGTTAAATTTTCGGGAAAGTGTTGCCATTTTATAAAATTACTACCGTTTTGGTAATGATCAAAATCAAAATAATTTATTTCCATTGGTTCTCTCAAAACAACTTGGATACAGTCAGAACTAATAAAATCAATACAATTATCAAAACATATGTACTAATCAAAGTGGTATAATGGTTGGACCGTAAACAAGCAATAATCCATATCTATGTATGCTATGCACAACATTATTGCTACAAGCAAGTAAAACTAACTAACTTAGAAACTACTTAAATAAGATCGTGGCTGTAAAGAGGCCGTGTCAGTTTACATTGTAAATACTTAATAATTATGATGTAATAAGCAATGTTAACACTCCCCGTATCTACATCCCACATTACTTCAAAATGCATATCCTTAATGCAAATCAAAACAATTAAGTTCAATAATGCATTAGTCATAAGTGTGCAAGGACTATTGCGACATGTAACCTTAGCTTAATGTTCCGGTAATTCTGACCTCAGATCATATCATTCCAATGGAACCCAGTACAAATACACATCGCGTACTGAACGAACGTATAACCCAACCAATTCAAAATGTCTATCAAAACATTAATAATTCTAAGCGTGTTGTGTTCTCTTGTTTATAGTAAAACAGTGATTGTGGGCAATGTTTATCAAAATGGACATACGCGAAAGATTTTTGAACAAAAGGTCGAAGCGATAGCTTTACCGCTGTTGGTCAGGGAAAAAGAAGTATTTTTTGAATATCCGACGAATGATTTGCGACTCAGTGGTATAGCTATTAAAGACCTTGACAACGGATTAGCAGAACCGTCGATAACTCGAGGCGGTATTGGATTCAATTTTGTTAACATTAAGTTAAAAAGTGAACGTGGATCGGCGTTGAACTTTGTCGTTGAACTTTATGCTTAATCTATGTTAAATTATATTTTTGTATAAATATGTAGTGATTTTATTTACATTCCTGTAATAACTTCAACCTTTAGCGTAACGTAAATTTTAAAATAAGCACAGTTGTTTGCGTTATCGTACCTTATAGTCTAACAGCGACCTTCATACATCATTCTGTATTAATACATTATATTACAAGTAATGTCAAAATTAAGGAAAATGAAGGAAACGAAACAATTTTCCAATATTTTAATATGTACATATATTATACAATGAATACAAAATAAAAATTAGGCTAATAAAATTATATAAACTAAATAAAAATTTAAACTGAACACTAAACTATATATAAAATATTCACCCATGACCTGAACATGTGGCAGTGTGCAAAGAACACTTGCAACATTCCCCCGCTGCACAGCGATGCTGATTTGTAATAGATATATAGATCTTGTATATAGATATATAGATCTTGTATATAGATATATAGATTATGTATATGTATATAACAAAATCATTTTGAGAACCACTGGTTTTCTTGTTTACATATTTTTTGCTATCTTGAATAAGGTTTTTCGATAATTTATTTTCCATGTCCAATGAGAAAGGCCCCGCTTTGTATAGCGTAAACTTGAACCCAGAAGTTGTAGCCTCTTAATACAGTCGGACTATCCAGTTCTATCTGAACGAATCTTTGTCCAATGCCGCCCCCTTTGATGTACGCTTCCCCAGTCTTGTCTTCTCGAAGATCCAGGATTTTAATGGCATTAATGACCTCGTGGCTCGAGCAGTTTACGTCAAACGTGTCGGTGCGGACCCATATCGCTGGGTTTTCTTGATGGACCTGGAATTGAAGTATAAGTTTTATCAGTGTTACGTGTATTTGCTGGCTATAGGCTGCTCTCCATTCCGCAACCGAACCACACGCACAGGTCAGAATATGCACCCACATACTGTAGTCACCATTCCTTCGCGTACGTATAAATTTGGGGACTCATACATCTGTCGCACGATAACAATGTGGAATGCTCTTCCAGCCTCTGCGTTTCCACTTTCCTATAACATGGAGTCGAAGTGTGAAAAAGCATCTAGTCAAGCCGGCATAGTAGCTAGCTAGGCATGAGTGTCTGACTTCAGTTGCAAACATTCATGGACCTTGGCGCCACTTACCATCAGGTGGGCCCAAGGGCACATGTCGTGTTAGTATAAAAAATATATATATTTAGTATAAATGATTCATTAATAAAAAAATACTACAAAATATTAAAATAAAAATAATAATTATAAATATTTATTATAAATGATTTATTAATAAAAAATACTACAAAATATTTAACAGATAAAAAAAATAAAAAATCAACGAAAATTTCATGAATAAAATTACCAAGAACATTTTTGTTATATTTTTGTGTATGTATATATGTATAAGGTTAATTTTGTAGTGAAAATCATTATGGCCGGTTGCAGAAAGGCTGATTATCATTTGTTTTATTTAACGTATGCCTATGAGGAGCGCTTTCCTTAAAAAGGTCGGTTTAAACCCCGGCATGTAACAATGAAAAAATACACTTTTCTTACGTCATTTGTCATAGATTTTCAGCACCACCGTTTCCGTGCCTCGAAGAGGATGTTAAGCCGTCAGTCCCTGTTCCACTAATACGAACTTGTGGAATTTACATCAGACGCTCGCCAACATACATACATTCAAGCGATTTGTGGTTGCGTTACGTCGCACTTCATGGTGCTTTCTAAAATCCCATACTTCATGTTCTCAATTCTGGAGATGTCTACTAGACGCCTGACTAGACGTATGTTCTATCGGGCTGACAAAAGACACTTCAAGCATCTCCAGGAGATCGTCTTGAGCACGGCCCCCCAACAGGAGACCACTTCTTAGAGAAGTGCTCCTGGGAGAGAGTTGAGGTAGTGGAACCTAGACCTGTGTTCGTGAGCCTCACGGGCGCTGTCCCTATCCCCAAACCAGGCCCATTAGCCATCAGGGCCTGAACAACCTCACTGTCCATCCGTCTGTTCTCAATTCGATTTAGATTTGAAGATTGTTTGTCTTCAAGACGCAGATCTAAATGATCGCGTAAAAATCGCTCAACTGATTTTCGTTCAGTCATTTACCTTATTATAAATCAACTTTGACGATATATCCGGATACCCCAATAGCAAATTGTGTGCACTTAAACATGAAAATAATGAAACTAAACTTAAAATTGTTTGGAAATATCTTATAGAACAAAAATCACCCATTTTAGGAAAATTATATAAAAAACGTGTGTATTCCTCGTATGATTCCACTAATATGGCGATTTTGTCATGTGGTTTTTACGATTTCGCGATCATCCGCCAATTCCTAGGTAGGTAACAGTGTACATACAAATCATCATAATTGATATACCAATAAATACGAGTAAGTATTGATTTATGTGCATTTTACCGGTATATCGTCAATCCTAATATACTAATTCTAATAACGCTTTGTATATGGTATATATACCCTTTTTCTTAACAAGCAAATGGTGTCGTCTTAATCAATATTTCGTTTTAAAAAAGTAAAGTATCATCACGACCGTTTCCCTTTCGAGGTGGTCAGAAACCACGCTTATAAATAAAACGGATTCACATTTAGCCAACTTTTTTACAGGCCAATCATGACAAGTGGCAAGCTCGTCGATGTCTCCAGCGTACTGAGAAACTCGAGAAATATCACAAATAAATTAAATAATAATTTAATGTATTTATATACATTAATAAATATATTTGTGTCCCAACCAGGAATCGAACCCGGTACCTCCGAGTCTAAATCCACGGACCTAACCGCTAGACAACGGAGGCAGTTATAGTTATATAGTTTAGTATATTTCGTTTTAATTTGTTTTTTTATATATTTATAGTACCTATATCTTTTACTTTTTATTTGTGTGTAGGCTTCTTTTAGTATTTTATAGTTATATGTACTCGTATATATATATATATATTCTTGAATGTATTAATATGTAGTTTATTATAATAAATTTGAACCCAAACATGGTTTTTCCAAACTCTAATCTTCACTATGTAAAATGTTTAGTGCAATAAGGTATTTGAAATAAATGGTTATTTATTTATTTATTAGGATTTGACCTTGAGAAGGATTGACCGCCTCCGTGGTCTAGTGGCAACAAACGTTGCCGTGAACTCGGGAGGTCGTGGGTTCGATTCCCACCGGGGGCAAGTTGTACATTGTATAATTTGTCTCGGTCTGGGTGTTTATATGTATAATATGTATATATTTACAAAAAAATATATAATATGTAGTTTATTAACCATCTAGTTTCCGTAACACAAGCCTCGTAGCTTACCACGGAAATTAGACGGCGCTGTGTGACCTGTCTGGAAATATAATATAAGAATTCAACTGCATTTTAACTTAAATAAATTAGGTACTTACAAAACAATTTTAGGCCATTAACATGATTCCACATATACCTAACATTAAAAACTATGACAAGTGATATATAATACAAAATAAAAAGTAGTAAAATTTATAAGGTAAAAATATTTAAAAATTGTAAAATTAATTGCATAAAATTAAAAATCCCTAAATTTAAATTATACAGATAAAAATATTATAATTACTTTTACACTAAGATGCATGTGCATGCGTGTTTGTGTAAGTATAAAAGTGAGTGTACGTGTATGAGAGTTTAAATGTGTGTGTCTGTTATTATAGAAGTTCTTTTGCTATTTTAATGTTTAATTTAGTAGCATAGTAGCATAGGATAGACTGGATTTTAATTAAATTAATTTAATTGACTGAACTGACAACACTGGTTGAAAGGACAGCAGTATCTAGTCTATGGTACGCTCAAGCGGAAGATGGCGTCAAGTGTTATTTTGTTAATTCCTTTACTAAATTAATAAAGACTTTAAACTTATCTTTTATGTAATCGTTGTTTCCAAAACAAAAGATTTAATACTAAGATTTTTAAAATTTGATAAGAAATTCCTCAGAGGTCTCCATCGTAGATTCGAATCCGAACACCTATCCTACGAAAAACTGTGCACACACTACAGACTGATGTCGCTTACTGACCGAATACTTGTGACTGACATGACAGTGTTGCAAGGCATTTGTCGTGGTCTATTTAGTTGCCCGACTTTGACTGAAAGTATATGTTACAGTGCCCCCTTGAGGCAGACTCGTTCCAGGGACCTTTTCTATATCACTCGCACATGCACAGTCGCCGGTCTCCGCGCACCAGTACGCCGAATGTGCGAGACGTACAACAGTCGGTTATTAGACGTCGATATATTTAGCAATTCTCGCGCCGCATTTAAGGCCAAAATAAAGAAGCTGTTGTTGTCGGTTTAGCTCGCTGGGTGGGGTTTGCTTCGGAGCTTATTGATTGTTCCATAAATTCGAACACTGCAATTGTATTATCCATTATACCTGGCCAAGGTATACATATGTAGTACTAACGTATCTAAAAATATAATTGGTGCACTATTGTCCACAGTGGGAAATATTTTGGTGACGGGTATAATTCTAATGGCTCCTACTGTATCGTTTCTTAATTGTTCTTATACTGCCTGTCTCTGTTCTTTCTCTTCGAATAAATAAATAAATAAACAGCGCCACTAGGACGACCGCATACCTACCTCTAAAAAACGACTAGACTCCCGGACGTAAATAATAAGAACTCTTAGGTAGATAATAATAACGCGTAGATGAGCTTTCTACCAGCAACCTCCGGCTCAGCAGCAACCAAACGGCCGGTAACTCAATTCACATATTAAATGCCCGATCCTAAAATTAAAGTCACTGTTAGACGATAAATTACGATGTGTAACATATATAAATAAAATTCCAAGTACTTAATAACGAATGAATTGTTGACTGTGTTAGTTAACTTTTTAACTTTATTCTGACTCTAATTATGGGGTATATTTTTTTGAAACATTTTTATTTGTACTACCTACCACGAGTATTTTTTTTATTAGTTTAGTTAATAATCCGAGACGATGGCAAGACACCCGATGGTACGACGTTGGTCCTCTGGGAACGTGGATGTGCTCATGTGTGGGACGCCACGTGCGCCGACACCTTGGCGCGTCATCTCAGGGGGACAGCGCATAAAGCGAAGGGCGCGGCGGAAAATGCGGAGTCCCCGGCAAGCCGCACAAGTATGTATCTATATTAAAAGATTACATATTTGTACCTTTTGCTGTAAAAACTCTGGACCTACCCTGCAGAGAAATGCAGCCAGCGTTCTTGCCACCATTCAACGCGGATGGGACTGTAACCTGCCTTTGCGGTCACAGGATTATCCAACGCCTGCGGTTGGTTGTAGTTGCTTTTATTTGTTACGGAGAGGATTCTACGGAACTCCATTGTCGTATTAAAGACTATTCTTTATTTAAATTCAAATAAAACTCCGTAACCTACATGTACGCGTTACAGGACTTACTCGTATATCCGTATCTGTAGTATTTATAATAATTTTATATTTTGTTAATATTTTTTTTGAGTAAATAAATAAAACATTTTTTTTTATATTGAAATTCAAACCATATGTGATTGCATAATGTTTTTCATAACAAGTTTATTCTTATCATTATAACCTACTTGCTAATCATCTTTAAGAATAAGAATTACGAGTAGTATTGATTATTTACTTATAAATAATAAACATCTGAACTGGTTGCCATAACTTCTAGGAACCAATACGGGACGTTTTCTCTTCCGATGCTCAAAATTCATAGCACATCAACGCCAACACGCGGCTTTTTAGCTACACAATACATTTATTTATAATAGGGTAGCCAACAGTGCTAACATCACACACTTATTTGTACTTAACACTAAATCAGAAGTTACATGTTCCACCTATTATAGGCGACCACCACATTACCACAGTAGCCTTTATAGACTATAAAAAATAACAATATATATATTTTTTAATAAGTATACAAAAACTAAATTGTATTCGAAAAACTAAAGCTGAAACAATTTTAAAAATATATATAATAAACATACAATTCCTTTTAGAAATAAAAAAAAATAACGAAAATAAATAAAATAATAAATATCAAATCAAGTAATAAAGTAAAAATAATAAAATTATTTATATAAAAAAAAACCACATAATATTGACTTATAAATTGTGGGCAAGTTGTTTTAGCAGTTTATGTTTAAATATCTGTTTTCCTTTCGAAATACGGGACATAAAGTAATACGGGACGGGGTGGTCAAATACGGAGACAGTCCGTGTCCACCCCTAAAGGGATAAGTTCGTGATGATACTTTTTTTATTCAATATTAGAAAAACAAAAGTTCTAGATGGTTGGCTGCCCTACCTACAGAAAAGTGTACCCTGAAAGTGAGAAAGATGTGGTGGTAGCCCTGTAGGATTGACAGGAGCACCGCAGACTGCACCAGCAACAGGGATTCTACTCGTCTCTCTACCCATCCAAATATTGTATGATTCCACTGATGGCATCTTGTAAGCTTGTTCCTTAATTGTATTGACGGCAGATACACACATTGTATACCAATCATTTGCAAGTGATGCAACGATTGAAGGAAAGTTGTGTTTATCTAAACAGGCATTAGAGACACGTCATAGTTGAATCATAGCGCATTTATTAGTATTTTTTATTATGTATGACTCGAAACAAGTGGAAATGTATTTGTACATTTAAAAACAATTAATGATTCACTAAATTAATAGAGTTACTTACAAAGGCCAACATGTGTACAGTGTTTTCACGCTTTGTAAAATAAAATACTTTGTGTATAAAAAGTCATCTGTGCCGGCAGTCTCGACAGATCGCTATGGTAGCTTTTTCGGTCTATAAGTCATAAAATAATGTTGCCACTTACAAAATCAAAAAGTTGATTTGATCAATATTATTAGTTTTAAATGACGATAAACTCAGGCAGCTTCATATTAATTATTTGCGGGCTGTCGAATTTCGTCGCTAAATAGTTAACGAAAGATGAATTCGGTATTATTCCGACATTTTTATGACTAAATGTAGGCAGTCACATTACATCCAAACGGACGCCGTCGAATCTCGGGGGGACAGCAAAAATGCGGAGTCCAGCAAGCGGCGCAAATATGTAAGTATATTAAAAGATTACATATTTATGCCGTTTGCTGTAGAAACTCTGGGCCCATGGAGTCCAAGTGCAAAAAAGTTTTTAAAAGACATAACACCGCGTCTTGTCGTCTCCTCCGGTGACAAGAGGGCTGGCTCTTTCTTCGCCCAAAGAATCAGTATTGCAATTCAGCGGGGAAATGCAGCCAGCGTTCTTGCCACCATTCCACGCGGACGGGACTTATATCCCTATCCTTAGTTTTATTTTATATTTTGTTAATATTTTTTTCGAATAAATGCTGTTTTAGTATGTAAATAAGTATTTATTATTATATTAATAATATATTAATTATTATAATATATATAGGTAATATTAAAATATTACCGTCATTTGGAACTAAAAATTTACCAAATCAGCTTTTTGATTTTGTACGTTGCAACATTTTTTTATGACATTCCGACAGAAATCGCTAAGATAGCGAAGTGTCGAGACTGCCGGACCTGTAAGGATGTTCTAGGAAAACATGTGATGGTACCTAATGATTAATTTACTTTACCTTCTATGTGTTCCTTACAAAGCCTATTAGAATTATTATTACTAATTATTTTATTAGAATTTGAAAACAAGGTATAGATCTCGGCGTAAGTGTGTTACTTTTCCTTGTGGACTTTCCCTATTGTTTTACATCTAGCTGTTTTACACTGCGTTGCCCGTGTAGGTTGGAATGTCATATTTAGATTTTGACGTCTTATACCCTATATCCATTTCTGCATTTAAAAGATAATTTCTACCAAATTACATCAAAATCGGTTCAGTAATATAGGCGTGAATGCGAATTAAACAGACAGGCATACAGACATAATATGGCTGTAACCTGCGACCCGGACATAGTCAAATAATCATGGTCCTCATGGGCCCATCGTCTCGACCCCAAACGGCGCAAATTCGTAACCGATACCAAAATACACAAAATGAAATAAGCAATTCACTCTACTTCACTACGCCTATCATTTGCTCAGACTTTGACGCTGGAGCCATTCAGCTATAACTCTCTTGCAAAACCTTTTCTTTTTATATCTAATCTATTAAGTTTTAATTGCAAAAGTGTTTGATTTCTTAAACAATTGGTATGTGCGAAATATTCCATTTAGAGGGTAATAACATTTCATGGAAATATAAGAATTATTTTCTGTAATAATAATTCCACTATTAGAGTGGAATTCTAAGAAAATACATAAAATCGACAACAAATATTATGAACGATAAAATTAATCTGTAAAGTAACATAAACAGACCTTGCAATTATCGCATCAATACGAAATTCATACTAATATTATAAATGTGAAAAAACCTTTGTCTGTATGTACGATTGTTAGTTCTCACGCCTATATGAAGAACACAAATTTCTTAGTATTGCATGGATTCAACGCACGGGTGTCGGGTCTTACGTGTGTGAAAGAAAGAGAAGACGAACAGCGTCACGGCCTCCCAACTATTGGCCGGTTTAAATATTGTGCAATAACTTTTTTTATACTAGCACGACATGTGAATTTGCGTGCACCTTATGGTAAGTGGCAAGGTCCGTGAATGTTAGCAACTGGAATCAGACACTCATGACTATGCCGGCTTGACTGGGCTTGACGGCAATTCGAGTCTGATCCCGAAACGTATGGATACACTTTACTGGGTTTGTCGGCATGAACGGTGGATAATTCCCCGCAAATTACCACCATCAGTCCGCTTACCACCCATTTATTGTTCTCGTAGAAAGTATGTGCCATTTGCAATGATGTCAAATTTTATTTTCAAGGAGAACTAGTATTGTAAGCTTGCCATGTTTATATTTATATAACAATAACACCGCTTGAAACAAAAATAAATCTAATACTACATCATCCTATTTTACGTAGTTTTTAATTATATAAAAATAAACTATAAAGGTTAGTACTAAGACGTGTTTAGTACTAAGGCTTCTCGTACTAAAGTGCACTGCGTAAACTTCCATAGTTACACGCCATAAAATGACGTTTTATAAACAGTGGGAATTGTCGTTAACTAATCAGAAATCGTTGAAATAAGGAATGTTGAACTGCGAATTAAATTCGTTCAAGTCCGAATACAAAATCGATACCAAAATAGTACTCGTATTCATACTTTATTATTAACTTAATTCTATTCGATTATTACTTTAAATCAAGTTAACAATTTCTTACAATTTTCATTCAAAAACCGATAAACAATTTGAGGTTATTCGTCATTTTCTTAAAACTAAAAATAAAATAAAGTGCCTCCGTGGTCTAACGGTTAAGACCATAGATTTAGAACTCGCTACGGTTCGATTCCTGGTCAAGATACAATAATTTATTTAAGTTATTTGTGATATTTCTTGAGTCTGTTACGCTAGAGATATCGACGAACTTGCCATGACAAATGATGGGATTATAGTAAAGTTGGCTAAATGTGAATCCGCAAGGGATACGGTTATTAATAATAGTTTCATGATGATTCAACCACATATCGAGTGAAGCCGGGTTAGTCAGTTAGTAAAACCATATTTAACCAACATGCGGACTCGGGCTATCTCAGTGAACTCATAGCTCCCTGGTAGTTTGGTTCGGTTTTATTACGAAAATGTACAAATTCGCTTTAATTTTGTTATTTTCTTGTGTGTACGCGCACGATATCTATTTGGGCCACGCTGATCATAATTCGAGGAAGATTTTCAGCGAACAACGGACAGCTAATCCAGCATTATGGAAAAGGACTGACGAAATTGTAGTAGATACAACGGACCATGAAGTCATCAGCGCGATTAACATAAACGATTTGAGAGAAGGCAAAGATGGAGAGGTGGTTATTGAAAGTGGTGGGATTGGAACGAAAAGCGTAACGATTTCAATCAAAAGTCCTACAGTAATGAGAGGCTATGATTTCCAAATCGACGTGTATGCTAGCAACCCCAACGCTAGGTATCAAGGCAAAGGAAACGAATATGGCGACAGCAATATGTTCGGAAACTACAACCAGGAAACGAACCCGTACCCATCGAAGCATTAAATTGTATTATAAGGATAAACTATTGTAAATATATATCGTTGTGTATTTTTATTGAAATTTAATATGTTGAGGATTGATTCTTTAATCGTCAAAACAAAAAAAAAAAAAGTAGTAAAATTTTACATACAATTTACCAGTTGACGATTAAAAAATTAACCCTTAAACAAGTAAAACAACCTACTTATCTGAACTTATTTTTTAAATGCCCTAATTCATCTTCATCGCAGCTCCAAGAACACGGAGTCATGGTCTCCACTACTGTAAGGTGGGCCTTATTAACATATTTCTAAAGAATTTTATCTTCTCTTCTTTCTTATATAATTTGGCTTTGTCACACCACAGGGGAACAGCGCAAATAGCAAGAGTCGCAGCTGAAAGCTCAGTCTGGCAAGCAGCGCAAATACATATCTATAAATCAAAGACTACGTGTTGGTGCCGTTTGCTGTAGAGATTCTAGGCCTATACAGTTCAAGCACTAAAACATTTATAAAAAACATCACCTCGTCTAATTGCCTGCTTTGGTGACAAGAGGGCTGGTTCTTTTACAAATCAGTATACCGATTCAGCGAGGAAATGCGGCCAGCTTTCTTGTCACCATGCTGCGCGGACACTATTTATATTTAAAAGTATTATCACGACCGTTTACCTTTCGGAGTGGTTAGAAACCACGCTTATAAATAAGCGGATTCACATTTAGCCAACTTTACTTTAGGCCAATCATGACAAGTGGCAATTGTCGATGTCTCCAGCGTGAAATATCACAAATAAATTAAATATTAATTAAATGTTTTTATTTACATTAATAAATATTATTGTGTACCGACCAGGAATCGAACCTGGTACCTCCGAGTCTAAATCCACAGACTTAACCGCTATACCACGGAGGCAGTTCGCTATTATATTTATATTTAAAATAAGTTTTTATTTTTGTTTATTTTTAATTTTTAATGATATTAATTAATAATCCTTCTTATTTAGATAACTATTGGCATTATATTTAAGTATTTCTTAAATGCATCTTAAAGATTATGAAAGACTTTCAATTATTTTAGATTTTTGTACTTGTAAAATTAAACATTAATTAACAGTTATCGCTCATAAAGTGTGCCGTTATATCATGGAAATTTTAATTATGACGATTAACATCTTTGTTTTGCTAAAAACATTCGATTTCTATGAATGATTGCTTTGAAAACATTGCTTAGTAAACACCTCCCCGTGTTTGACGTATGTTTGTGTGCTTGTCTGACTAATCAGGTTTCTTGTAACTACGCGATATTAGTTTAACATAATAAATCATTCTATGTTTGGTTAGTAGACTGAAAAATCATGCAGTACTTAACCATGAAGGCCAACAAAAAAAAAAAACCTAAAAATGTTTAAGTGAAAACAATATTTTGAATTAAATATATTATGTGAGGCCTTATCTTATTTAATAATGTGCTAGGTATAATGTGAAGTTACAGTTTATATTGTGCGTGTTTGCGGCGCTATTAAATCCCAACCATATACCCGACGTGTATAGTATTATCGCGACCGTATCTCTTGCGGGGTGGTCAGAAACCACACTTATAAAGAAGCGGATTCACATTTAGCCAACTTTACTATAGGCCAATCATGACAAGTGGCAAGCTCGTCGATGTCTCTAGCGTACCAAACTCGAGAAATATCACAAATAAATTCAATTTTAATCAAATTTACTTATTTAAAGTAATAAATATTATTGTGTGCCGACCAGGAATCGAACCCGGTAACTAAATGGAGTCTTAATTGACGGACTTAACCACGGAGGCAGTTAGTGGAATATCATGATAACCTCATTAAATCATGAAAAATAATGATTATATTACTATGGCTGTATTGGCTAGATCCCGTTGCCTTCCCTAGCGCCTCTACATCCATTGGGAGAATAGAACAATAATAAATAAAATGTAAAATATAGTCCTTTTTATCGAGTCCTATTTTCTAAAAGGATAAATAAAATAACGATTATTTATCTTTTTTGTTATAATCGTGTGAGAGTATTGTTTAGGATTTATGTATTCAGTACCATGTCCATTGAAAAATAAAAATATTTTTTTGTGTTCGACAATTTGGCTTGTCACTTTATGAATTGTTGAGCCAATCACGTGCCCTATAATAATAAAAAAACGTACCATATTCATTCATCCCTTGAAAAAATGTGCATTAGTCCAAAGGCCTCGTGATTTTCTTAAAAGTTCAAAATGTTATCAATATAGTGCCATTTCTTACATAATATTATAAGACGATATGGAATATTTCTAAAGAAAAACATCATAATGAGGTTACAAAGTTGACCTGCTGAGTGCTGATTACTAACAAACTTATCAAAAGACGTCACATTACAAACATTGTAGAAAATTCTTAGAAAATATATAATTTGGTTCAATCTCGCATAACATCTAACATTTTCGTAGGTATATAAAAACAATTCCTGTAATTAGCACTTCAGTATTACTTTAACTCGTGTACAGTCAAACACTCAAAATGCGTTTGACAGTGTCATTATTGTTATTAGCGACTCTATTCGCCGTCAGTTCCTGTCAGAGTCATGACCTAATCGTTGGCCAAGTCACTTACGGAGATATTATATTACACAAGGAGAATATTTACAAATATGGTTTTCCATTCATCATCAGAACGAGTATTATTGAATATCCTATACCAGGAATGCATAACTTCGCGCAGATAAGAGCTATATACGTCAAAGACCACGATCTTGATGGCAGTGGGGGTTATCCGACAATTTCGTCTGGCGGCATTCACCAGAAATTCGTGAAAATCAAGCTGAAGAGCCAAAGGCATCACGGTTTCAATTTCACAGTGACTATTTATGGAAAATATTGAGAACTCCTACAACTTATGGTAGCCTAGTACTTAAAGACGCGTTCGAGATAAAAGAGGAGAAACAACGATATTTTTACGATACGAACAGATAGATAATACGCAATAAAACAGTTCCGATTATTGGTATTAGAGGTACAGTTCGATAAATAGGTGACGGCTCATCTAATGTGAACAGCTGCGAGAATTTAGCTGTTGTTTAGTTATGCTAGAAAGACAAATAGTTTATTATTCATAAAATAAACAATAAACTGTGACAAGAAAAGTCGTGCTTAGTGTGTTTTATATGGTTATTGTTACTTAATTTATGTTAATTTGTTTTTATTATAATATAATTTTACATGTGTTTTAAAACAATTTTCTTCCTTATTTACTCCTTTTTCCTTAGCATATTGGATGCATAAACCGTACAGATACCATTTGTTTTAAAGGTCAGCAGCCGTAAAGGAATATCTACTTCTTTACTTAAAAGCAAACGTTATACGAACGAGTGCCTTCACTCCGTAGCCATGACTCAGACTTAGCTGTAAAGGCACAAATCCATCCAGCATGTTTTCGGAGGCATGTCTGCCAGTATTGGACGCGGTGATCAGCATTGTATGGCCTCATTCAGAAACTGCATAACGAACACTAAAAATATAATTATAAAAAAATATCTAAGAGCATTGCTTCATAGTTTAATAAAAATGGACACATAAATTAGTTTGTAAATTTTAGATTTATTACTAACCAAGTTTTCTTTTAGTTATTATATTTTGAAAATATAAAATAAAATTAATATTAATACGAATAGTGGCATTTCCCGCTGAATTACAATACTGATTCTTTGGACGAAGAAAGATCCGACGAAGAAAGGCGACGACGCGGTGTTGTCTTTTAAAATACTTTTTGCACGGCAAACGGCACAAATATGTAATCTTTTAATATATTACATACTTGCGCTGCTGGCCGGACTCCGCATTTTCCGCCGCGTCCCATGTTGATATCAATATTATTATATTATATATTATGGACGGATTTTATATATTAATGGTTGCTGTCATCCCGTGATAAGTTACTTCCACCAAGGTACCAGTTAAAACCAACAAATATTTCATAACAATATTTAAGTAAGATAGGAAATTAATCAACACAGTTCAAGGTGTTTTCGATAATATTAATAAGTCGTAGAGCTAAATTTTTAATAAAGCACTCGTTTTGTTGCGGCTCACTCGTGGTCTAGGGGTTAAGGCCGTAGATTTAAACGAGGTGGTTTTGGGTTCAATTCCTGATCGAGAACACATAAAAGTGTATATTAAATTTATTTGCGACATTTATCGATAGTGGTAAGCTAGAATCGTTTGCTCAGAATCCCTTGGACCACACGACTTACTAACATTTCTGTGCTCGAAGAGCTTAACCTTACCAAGGAACAGAAGAGGTCACGATAATGTTAAAAAAACTTCTAATTACGTAGAAGAACAAGAGAAAGAAGCCCAATCGATGGTTCAGTCAGGTCAACTGCGCCGGGAACCGGAACCATTGGAGACAGCTGGTGGATGAGCTCACCATCACGATCCCCATCAGTGGGGTACCGACAAAGGTGGAGGGGCTACGCTAGAGACATCGACGAGCTTACCACTTGTAAACAATGTAAACTCGCTCCTTACAAAATCGTGTTTTTTGACCAACCCGCAAGGGAGATGGTCGTGATGATCATTATAGGTTACTTTTTGTTTGGTTATTTAATAAAACTCACAACTCGAAAACAAGTACTAGAAGTCTAAATTTCTTTTCAATTATCATAATTAATAATGTAATTGTAATTGTAAAAAATCAGATTTAAATACATAGCAAATATAAAAAAAAAAAACTCGTGTCTTAAAACAAATCCATTTTTTTTTAAGAAAACAACAAAAATAAAAATTATAGTCGCTCCTAAATGACAGGCCACTTATAAATATAAGAAAAAACTATTTTATCTAACACTTAATTACCGGTCATTAGTTAAGTAGCCGGATTGAAAAAAAAGGTTTGTTGCATTTTTACCGTTATAATTTGACCGCCTGGGTTTAAACCCAGCTTATCGTGGTTCCAAGCCAGAAACACCATTATTTTCCTTTCTCCTCCACACACTATGGACCCGGTATCCGGTGAAATCATAAATTGCTAACAAACACTACTTAAATTTTATTTATTTTGTATATTTGAGTGTCAGTTCAGTAAAGAAGCTGTGCACTCTAAGTATGATTTCAAAAGGAATAGCAGTGTAATAAGTGTTACTATCAATAAAAAAAAAAGCATTATCACGACCCTTTTAAAGAAGCGGATTTACATTTAGCCAACTTTACTATAGTCCCATCATGACGAGTGGCAAGCTCGTCGATGTCTCTAAATTTAAATTGAAAATTCTTTATTATTATATATATTGCTTATTCTAACAGTACAAGTAGAAGTAGACTACAAAAAAATAAGGTTAAACTTTGAAGGTCGAATGGATACGATCGCGTAAGACCTCGGGTCCCGCAGCCTGGCCATAAATAACCTGGAAACGAGACATTTTAATGTATTTATTTGTATCATAACAACCGTAAAATAGGCGCAAGATAAATAGGGGATTAAAACAGGTACATTACATACGGGTTAAGTTAAAATGTAGTGATTACTTATACCTTGTAGGTACACCTAACATTTTCTTAAAAATAATGTGTAAAATTATTGACATGTATTATTGTAAAAGATTCTATGTTAAACATTATGTGTAAATTAAGAATGGAAACCACTGACACTGCCGGCTTTTAACCGAACTTAGTAGGATTTTAAGTTGTAAGAACAACCGATGTTCTGTTTTGTTATGTTCGCCAAATTTCATACCACGTTTTTACGGTTCAACTATTCGTGTAGTTTACCATAAACCAACCAAATCATCTTTATTAATAATGGAATAAAAAAATTAATGGAATTAATAATAATGGGATAATTATGAGATTGGCAAGCATGTCGATGTTTCAAGACAAACACGAGAAACTTATTCATTAATTAGTTTTACTGGATATGACGAAAGCCAACGACTCGTATAACAACACGCGGCAAAAAGATAAACGGTATGAGAATAAAAGGCCAATAATATGCCTATAATATAATAGCGAGATCACTATTCACCATGCGATTATGCCCGTTTTCACCATCATTCCCTAAGTTTTAGGTAACCCTTAAGAAAAATTAGGTGACACCTATCACATGTTTCGTTTTCACCAACACTTAGGGGTCAGCAAAAAAATCGCCCCCCCCCAAGCTCTAAGTGACGGTTGTGTATAAATATTTATTTTGTTGACTACTATTACAAAATGGAAGATGAAATTAAATGTATAAAATTTCTTTTTACACTTTATTTATTTCCAATAAGTATAGAACATATTGTCAAATTAATAATTAACCGGAAAAAATACCGGTTTCGAACAACATTACAACTGTCACTTAGTTAGGTAGCCCCTAACTAAGGGCCTCATAGCGTGGTGAAAATAAATTTAGGTAGGAGGTCGATTTAAGGGATCCTTTAGCTTGGTTGATTCCTACATAGGGGACTCTTTAGGGAACAGTAGTGAAAACGAGCATAACCCTATCAAGACTTGAACGGGAAACGACTAGGCGCTGGTGAAAATACTCCGAAATTAAGTGAAAGAAATGAAATTAGCAGCAACTAACCTTTATTCCGGGTCTCGAACTGGTGACCGAATTCCTTGGTGGTTTTGATAGCCGACGGGTCGCGAAATGGATGATGATGATGAGGACCACAGCCGAAATTACTGCAGGTCCACGGCACAATCACAGCGAATAATTACGAATTAATTTGGGGAGCAACGATATGCTTCGACTCTTCCGACAAAGAGCGTTGTTTTTTGGCGGAAACGTCATTAACAGGAAGTGCACCAAGCATAGTCCGCTAGTTACTACTAGAGGGCGTCGAGACGATGGAACGTCATCGACGCAAAGTGTGCCGGCGCACAAAGGCGTTACCGCGAATATTCAAATCAAACGACTCAATTAACGAAATATCGAACAAGACTATTGCTCAGACTTTATTCCCAAATTTTACTAAAAAAATGTTTAAATTTTATTTGGGATTGGTTAATAGGGAGTGCAAGACTGGCCAAGTGAATGACAATATATGCCCGGTCTATCTTATATTTAAACTCTTTGACAAAAACGAATAATAATGTTGTTTTTTCCACAGCAACATGGGACTTCAAGATTTCGAAGAATGGTCGAATCAGCCGAATTTATTTGCAAAAAACCGACTTTGCGCGAAGCTTCGTGGTTTAACCCCAGGACAGAAGAAGATGTGCCGACGACACAAAGACCATATGCTAGCTGTCAGCTTCGGAGTAAAGCAAGGCATCGACGAATGCCAATTTCAATTCAAAAACCGACGATGGAATTGTACTCTAAGCAAAGACGAGACTGTATTCGGACCTTTAACGCTAATTGGTGAGTATTTTGCCAACGTTAGATCGCAAGTTGATCAAACCTCTTTGCAATTATGTTTGCCTGGTAGTCGCGATAGGGTTCGCATTGATTTTTTTGCCAACTGATAATAATAGTACGTACGTAGGTAGGCTCGGCAACGGGTACAGGGACCGCGTTACTTACTATGTACGTGGTAAAAAACAATTATTATAAGCTTGGTTTTCCAGTATAAGCTGCAAGTTATTCATTATTCATCAAGTTATTTATTAGAAAAAAATATTTTTTACAAAACATATAATGTCTCTGATATTTTATTAATTTTGAAACAAAATTTATTTAAAAAAATAAAGAACCTGTTAAACAAACTATTGTAGAAACAAAAGACAAACGAGATGCGGCTAGAAATTATTTTCAGGGCAAATTTAAAAAAAAACCGTAACAATTTTTTAAACTATAAAGATAAAACTATGTACACATATTTTGTTTTTTATTTTGGTAACTAAAAGTTATTAATTACATAAAACAAATAAATTAATGAACATAAGGATGGTTTTGGTTTTGGAATGCTCGTAAGAACCCTTGTGGGTTCTATATATTTATGTACATCACGTGTTATTTTGTACCAAGCTTGTGTTTAATTTAACGATAACGCTCAATGTATAACGAAAATACAATAAAAGGGTAGATTAAGAACATTTTGCTTATGAAAGCTCTAAAAAACACTTTATTGTTGGCGAAAAATCAATGCAAGTACTATCCAGGCTACCAGGC
Organism: Tinea semifulvella; assembly: GCA_910589645.1. Lineage (NCBI taxonomy): Eukaryota > Metazoa > Arthropoda > Insecta > Lepidoptera > Tineidae > Tinea > Tinea semifulvella. The sequence continues at coordinate 9,220,769 of OU342604.1, forward strand.
GAACATGTTTCCGAGGACGTTTGATCAAGTTGTTAGATTAAGCCAACATTGTCCATAAAATCAGCGCATTTACATAAAGAAAAATAACATTGTCATAGAAAATGTAATAAAAATCTCGTAAAATTCTTTAGGCAAAATGAGTTCTATTTCCTAGTTTTTATATTATTTTTGCTAAATTGCGTTTGATATTTATATACTCGTACTTAGCAATGGTACTCATGCCAGTTCTCTTGCGGGGTATGCTATTTATCCACCATGTTTGCTTCGCTAAGCATTCATCAGCCTTTTCATGCCCTTTTGTTGCGTAAACTTTTACTAAGTTACTTAAAAGGATTGTTTCAAATATACCATACATATTTAAAAAATATGTAAAATATAGAAAGAAAGAAAGAAAGAAAAATATTTTATTTGTCACATTAACAAACAAAAAAAAAAGTGAACTTAAAATTAAAAGTGTGTGGCGACAAATAGGGAATCAGCTCAGCATTGAGCTGCGACGCTTTGAGAGTCACAGCGCTGATTTTCAGCTAATCCCTTAATATACAAGCATAAATGTGTCGAGGCTCTAGTGCAGAACTACAATAGTAAATAATATATAATTTATTATATATATTACACAAATAAATAATAAACAATCATAATAAATGCATATTTATGAATGACACAATAACGTAGCATTCTTCTTCTCAGTCGCTACACTCTTGGCAGAGTGGTCGTGGTCGTCACTCGAGTGTCAGTGGCACGCTTAACAAGTCGTCGCCACTCGTCTCGAACTGCAGCCTTCCTGGAGCACTCATGTAGGGGGTGATCCATTGCTGCTTTAACCTGGTCAGTCCATCTCATCGGAGACCTACCACGCATTCTCTTGCCATCGACTTTTCCCTGAACTACAAGGCGCTCAATGGATGTATCTCCACGCCGTGATACGTGTCCAAAGAAAGTGAGAATGCGTGATTGCACGATTGAGGAAAGGCGTTGTCCTATCTCCAGTTCCTCCAGGATGGATTTGTTGGTTCGGAACTCCGTCCACGATATGCCCAACATTCTCCGCCAACACCACATTTCTAGAGCATTAATACGTTTTATTTCAGTTTCGCGCAGGGTCCACGTCTCTGCAGCATACAGGAAAATGGGGAACACAAGAGCTCTGACCAGCCGGATTTTAGTAGCTTTCGTAATGTTTCGGTTCCTCCATATTTTCTTAAGCTTCTCCATAGCAGACCTCGACACTGCCATACGACGCTTAATTTCCTCCTCGCATCCACCGCCATTCGATATCAATGCTCCCAAATAAATGTATGATTGGACTACATCGCATTTTGCTATCTGTTTAATTTCTGGCCAGTTATCGTTGGCACGATCTACAATCATTACCTTTGTCTTGCTGCGGTTAAACGTAGCATAGCATAATATATATCATATACTTATATATACACATAAATATATACATATACACACATACATACAAACGAATAGAACAAATCACATAAAAAATAATTACCCATTAAATTTTGAGTAGATATGCTGCTACAGTGGCAGTTGAGATGCCAACAAATACATTTTATATTTATTTTTAAAAGCCACCACCGACTGTACGACGTACGTCGTGCAGAGGTGGAGGCAAGTTGTTCCAAATCTTTGTAGCAGCATACCTAAAACTCCCACGGAACGCGGAAGTCTTACACCGGGGAAGACATAGTAGCTTAAGACTAAAACGCGCACCATATCGCCTGGGGTTTTGTGGCCATTTCAGCTTATTGAAGAGGTACGTTGGGGAATTAAGTTTAATTACGCCAAAAAGCAGACACGCTAGATGTACCGTTCTGCGTGCCCTCATTTTTAACCGCTTATTTTTATTGAGAAAAGGAGTAACATGAGTTCTGGGCGGAATATCCTTCGCAAAAATATTTGAGCTTTTACAAGCTGAACATTCTTTGTATATCGCGAGCCGTGAGAAGCTTTAAATCGTGGAGATAGTTTCGTATCCGACTGTTCTGACGCTAACTGATTTATGGTGACGTTCTCTACGGATTGTGAAATTTGTTTTACTCCTTTAAGCTCATGCTCGCCTGGTAGCTAGTTTTTTGTAAGTCTCAACTGAAATTTTCAAGAGTCTGTTCTCCTGATTTATGGATGTGGAGTTCTATGTTTTCTTTTTATTTGTCTGTCTGTATTTGCAGACATGTGACCTAGCTCCCACGTGTAGGTAAGGCGGAGTAGTTGGTAAACCTTGGCATTGCAATAAGAAAAGTTAGTCTATTATTTAATGTTTTGTACACTAAGAATAATGGATATTTGATATGAACTGATTTTTAGAATTTATGCTGATAAGATTAGCCAAAGTCAAATCATTTATAACATTACATTACATTTATTACGTCACATTACATTATTTAAATTATAACTATTTAAACAATTTTTAAAATACAATATAAATTGACTGAAATATATACCAGGCATTTTTGGCACTAATTTTTTTTTTTTTTATAGGCCTTGTCTATACATGAAATAACTAGTTCATTTAGCAGTGTGTTATAAAAACAAACACCAACCCAAAATAAGTATTTACGAATACAATGAAATGACAGTAAAAAATATTGACTAAAATCCTAAAAAAAAAATCAACCATTTATTTTACATTACATTAAATTCTTTTTATAGATCACATGCTAATATTGGTATTTTAGCTTCTAGAGAAACGGCTTATACTCACGCCATAACAGCAGCCGGGGTGTCTCTGGCGGTGTCCAGGGCTTGTCGGGACGGACGACTTGCCAGCTGCGGCTGCTCCAGGGCTGGGAGACCGAGGAATCTACATTCAGACTGGGTCTGGGGAGGCTGCGGGGATAATCTCGAGTATGGATACAAGTGAGTACCTACCTACAAAAATATATACTACCTACTCCTAGACCGAGCGGAAAATTTGGTCTTCTAAATATCAATTCCAAATTATTTTATGTAGATTGTATTAACTGTAACTAACATACATTTAAGAAACATTTGTAGCTCATTCAACGGCGTTGTAGCAATTTTTGTCTATTTGGTAAACCCTTTACTACTAGTCATAAGACAGCAAAGATAACTTCTCTGATATTCTGATCTTCAAGCACATTTAGCCAAAATATACATTTTCAGCTGGTATCAAAATTTTCATTTCATTTCATGATCTACGGGTGTTATGATTTGGGAAATAACAACTCTCTTGCTACGGTGGTAAAAGCTTTCAAGCGTTACGAAATCCGTGAACACGCCCAAAGGAAAATTGAGGCCATCCGCTCCTCGCTTCTCATGCGATCCTAGTACTTTTCCCCCACTTTATCGAAAATTTCTACGAGATAGGGATTTTCATTTGATTGGTAGGTAATAAAGTGATTTCATTAAATGCTTCATCTTTATTTAGACAGTACAAAAACAAGGTCCCAACCAAACGCAGGCTAATTCTAAAGTATTATTTAAACAACCGATTTTTTTTGTTAATTAAATAACCCCCAAATTAATTATTCTAATAATATGCAAATTATGAGAACATATAAACCGCTTCTACCTTCCTTCCTCATCATCCATCAGTTCTGTACTCTGTTAAAAATGTTAGAAATAAAAAGTTTCAGGTAAACTCACCTGTCTAGCAGGTAGAAGTACCAGGAAAACAAAACCGTTGCGGAGGTAAAACTTACCTGTCGCCAGTTCTACCCACACTACGGCATTTACGTTTCGTGAAACGGTTTCAGTGTTTGCGTAAACGAGTTTTCCCTAGGGGATAGGAAAATCATAAGAGCGCGATCACACTAGACTTTTTTGTTAAATCATAATTTATTTCAAAAATATTTTTAACCTAATATAAAATAAAACTAATATAGATTTTTATAATTTTAAGGGGTCTTTACGCTATAAGACATATTTCTCCGTCGGGAATCCGTCCGTAAATCGCGTAAAGACCCGTTAAAATTATAAAAATCTATTATGAATGTGCGCGAAAGTTTAAAAAGTTTAAAACTAATATTATGGATTTAAGTCCAGTCCGCTTGGAATGGTGGCAAGAACGCTGGCTGCATTTCCCTGCTGAATTGCAATACTGATTCTTGGAGCGAAGAAAGAGAATCTTACAAAAAAATCAACACCATCTTAGCTCCCAAAACACAGAGCTCTAGACCTCTGCGAAACAACACACAGCCATCCAGATCATACGGGTTGGCGAGCGAAGATAATCGTAGAATGAGTTCGTGTTAATTATTTAAAATTTGGATTTTCTGATATTAATAAAATCTGTACATATGCGCGAAATTCGCGTAACAGAAAAGACAAAACCGATTTTAAATAAGTATGGCTTTGCCCTAATTTTATTTCTCTCTCTTTCGCCATTATTTGACTCTTTCTACTAAAAAAGAGGGCGTTACCTTACCTGAAAATTTCACGTTTTGTATATTTTACCTCCACGAAGGTGCTGAATTCCTAGTACACAGGTGAGAGGTAAGACTCCTGAAAAAATTACCTGTCTCTACCCAGGTGGAATACCATTTGCTTTTAAAATGAAAATTACGTTTAACTGTTATTATAAAATAATACTTAGATTAATTAATTTGAGGCTAAGCATTTTAAATAACAGTTGTCATTATTTATAATTCAGTAATTTAAAATACCAAAAACATAAGATTACAATATAAAATACCTAAATAGTATTCGTTTTTTAATTTAAAACGTTGATCCAAGGTAAAAAGAAGCAGGGCTGTCAAAAAAATGCTTGCTCATTAATCAGCTGTCAGGAAAACTTCACGGATGTCAAACCATGGCTAAAGACAGGTTTGGTACCAGGAAAACATAAGGAAGTAAGAGGTAACCAGAGAAGCCTTCGAGAGAGGGTGCGATAAAAGGGGCTTTTACAGATTTCGATATTTTAAGTTAACACTTTATTAACTATATAAAACGATTTCACATGTTACTTTTGAATAAAGTTATCATTAAAGTATCACCATCTTGACCGTAATCCTTTGCGTGGTCAGAAACCACACTTTTTAGGGTAGCCTTTTTTAGCAGATATTAATGACAACTAATTTGCTTATTGTAGCGTAGCAGAATCCAGACATGTTATAATTTATATATTTTTAATAAAACATTTTCAACTCGATTAACTATAATTAAATTTAAATCGTGATGTCGGGTCGGTATGTGTAACAGCAAACATCCAACAAAGACTAGTGATAAAATGTACGAGTATATAGCAATTTACGACGCATGCGTACAAGTTACCCTATGTTGCGTTTAGTTACCATTTATTAGTTTGATTTTTAAAATACAGCCTTAACTTTACAGATAACATTTAATTTTATTCTTTATTCATTTATTAGATTATCATTTTATACCTAGTGGTTAAATTATTATTATTTTATCATAAAATGTAGAAACATAACGCGTATTCCAGTAAACCTATTGCTATCACGTTCTATGAATTTTCCGTAGATACCGTATCACGTAAACCACCTCCTGCAAACTTATTGTACCCTAGTCCTTTTTCACGTATTGAAAGGGTTAACCTTTCCTGAAATGTTGAAGCTTGTAAAAGAGGTAAACCGTGCTGATAAGCTAGTTTTGTTCTGACAAATTATGTATTTAATTACCTACAAGTGTTTCTTAGGTTCTTTATTATGGCACCTAATAATTAATTTTAAAATATTGTAATTAAAAAAAAAACCTTAAAAGTTTCATATAAAAATATCAATATACCTATACCTGTAGGTATATAATATATAACTAAACTTTATTTGAAGTAAATTAATATACATTCAATATAAATTAAAAGCTACCTAAATAATAAAATTAAAAATAAACTAAACTATAAATAAAAAAATGTCCTCATCTGAGATAGTCCCAAGGAGACTGGCAACATTTCCCCTCTGTATAGCGAGGCTAACGTTTAGATTCACCCTCCTTTTGCGGTTCCTATATTTTGTCTCCCTCTCTCCAAGTCGAGCTTTCTTAAACACGATTTTCTTGATTAATGAAAGTGTGATTGATTCTTTTTATTTCTTTTGTTTAGTCATTATAAAAACTCATATTTTCCTAAAAACATGAAAATTTCTGCATATTTCGAGTCGGAGCAACTAGGAGTACATGAAAAGCCGGACTGAGCAAAGCTTTTACAAATAAATTAGCTTCGAGGGAGAGAAGTTAGTTGTATTTTTTCAACACTGAAACGTCACGGTGGCGAGGCTACATTACCAGGAGCATATGAGTTTATAGGGGGTTAGCGTTCCCGCTAGCCGGGATGAAGAAAACCGCCCGTTTGGGCGGGGTTTGCATGCGCTGCTTATCTACCAGAAATGTGCTAAGAATATGAGCGATGAGCGAGAAAATACTGTCAGTTGTACCTCGCAAATCTCTGGTGGATAAGCAGTCTTATGGGATCTACTATATTTTACACTGTTTTTACATACAATAAATAACTTCAATAGTAGAGATTTTAACCTTATTAATACACACATCAAAAAAGTCTAGGGATCAAGCATGTTTATGCGGATTTCTTGTGATTGAGATGTGGCTTTGTAATAAATTTATGATTTTATAAATTTATATGGATTCTTTTTGGTGCATTTCATAATTTAAAACAGGAACTGTCAATCAAATTCGAGTAAAAGATGAAAATCAGCTGTCAATATTTTCCCTATAAAAACATAAGACGCATTGAAGACATTATTAGTGCTACTGTTTCCCTACTACTGATTAAAACCAACGTTATTATGGAGCGGCGACGTCATTTAAGCAGGGAAGAAATGATCAGAGCCGTGGGAATGATAGAAGCTGGTTCCCGGCAACGTACTGTGGCTTTAGCTCTGAATACAAGTCAGAGTGTTATCAGTCGACTTTGGACACGTTACCGAACCACTGGTACCGTGGCTGAGCGCCATGGAGGACGGTATCGCTGCACCACACGGAGACAAGACCGATACATTCAAATCACAGCTCGAAGAACTCCAACAATAACCGCCATGATGTTAGCCGTGAGCCTTCATCGCTCTTCAGGGAACTTAATTAGCGACCAAACAGTCAGAAACCGCTTGCATGAAGTGAACCTTCATTCCCGAAGACCGCTACGGGTACCACCTATAGCAATGCACAATCGTAGGACTCGATATCAATGGGCTCTTGAACACAGAAATTGGACAGAAGAACAATGGCGTTTCGTGTGCTTTTCTGATGAGTCTCGTTTTGGTATGAGGCCGGATACAAGACGTATACGACACTGGAAAACCCCTGGACGCCAACAGCGATTAAAATCCTGCCAGGAAGTCCATCCTTATAGTGGTGGAACCATCATGGTATGGGCGGGTATTTCGATCGGCGGAAGAACTGAGTTGATTTGGATCAGAGGCAACCTCAACGCTCAAATTTATGCTGAGACGGTTGTATCAGACGTCATCGTTCCACTACAAGTGCATATCGGTCCCTTATTTCAGTTAATGCATGATAATGCACGACCGCACACCGCAAGAGTTGTAAGACAGACTCTCGCCGCAGCTAACATCAATGTCCTGCCCTGGCCTGCTCAGTCGCCAGACTTGAACCCGATTGAGCATGCATGGGATATTCTTCAGAGAAGAGCTCTGCCGAATATGGAGGGTATCCAGTCGCAAGAAGACCTTTTTTTGTTGTTGCAACGAACATGGGCGGCCATTCCACAGCGTGATTTGGGTGAACTCATTTTGAGTATGCCAAACCGATGTTCTTGTGTTGTTAGTGTTCGCGGTAGAAACACGGATTATTAATTGTTTAAGTTACCCAATAAAATTAAAAAAAAAACTGTTATTTCAGTCTTTTTTTCGAACTTTAATGTTAGTGGTTCAAATGTCAAAAATCCCTTTATTAGGAAAATGGCAATTTTTTTTACTAATGCAAAGGTGACTTGGTTTATCGTTACTGTAGACAAACGAAAACATTTTATTTGATCAATCCTTAAAGAAAATTTTAATGAATATCAATCAGGAGAAAAGTTATTGCAAAAATATATGTTGATCCCTAGACACTTTTGATGTGTGTATTACAATGGTTATTGCAAAATATTGGTACAATTTGAATGGATACAATACTAAATCTGTGGTGCTAAGGCAGATCGGTTGTGTAAAAAAGACGTTAAAGACCGTTGTCTACATATCGTGTTATACTATCGACAGCCATTGCATTTTCATATTATTAACATATCGGTTTATTTTTATTTTATGCACTAAATAAATAAGGTTGGTTGTTAGAAAATGCCTGCCAATAAGCCTGCCTGTGTACAATTTTAGTGCAATAAAGTATTTAAAAAGAAAAAGTACATGAACATATCGGTTTTGGTCACTGTATCCTTTTTTATCGAGCATTATAATCGACACATATCGAGTTTTGACTTACTTTGGGTTTATTATCCCTCAAATCGACAATATTTATTGTTAATGCTGACGCAACCTCGTATGGAAACACGAGAAACACTGTAAATACGATAGGGCAGCTGAATATCTCAGTTTCTTTTACGACGTTGACGTTGGCCATTTCGTCTGATGGCTTATTAAAAAATACAATTTTTTTTGGAGTAAAATTAATCTTAGTGAAAATAATTTACCTATGTGAAAAATTGATATGGCCCAAACTACCCAAACGTCACAACACTAGATCTAGTTTTGACCTCTTATGTTGTCCTAGATATAAGACGTCTGCTTTTCGTGGCAGTTTCAGGTATGCGGCTACTAAAATCTGGAATAATCTGCCTCCGCCACTTCGCCGGATGCAGTCAGTTATTGGTTTTAAAAATAAACTGAAATCAATGCTCATTGCTTCTCAGCGAGCATGCTAGCTGCATGCCTTAATCCACCTTTGCTATGCAAGGCTGGGATGTTATTATTATTATGTGTGTGTGTATTCGTGCAATGTATGTGTTAAATAGGTTGTATTTTAGTACATCTGTGTCCGTGACGTGTTTTCCATCCGTAAGGCGGCGGCTGAAAATCGGCGCTATGGCCTATCTATAGGTTGTAGCGGACGCCGAGCTGATCGCCTTTTTGTCGCTATACATGTGCTGGTGGGCTAATTATTTTGCGCATATTTTTTTTTTACTATTTATCTTTGTATAGTTTTTTAAAAATTTGTATTATGCTATGTGTATGGTTTGGCGACAAATAAATATATTTCTTTCTTTCTTCTTTCTTTCTAATCTGGAACTATAGGAAACGCACACTTATAGCTAATATAATAAAATTAAATATATACTACTAAACCTAATATAAAATAAAATATGTCCTCTACAAACTACCCTTCAGGGATAGTCTCAAGGAGACTGGGGGAACATTTTCCCTCTGTATAGCGAGGCTATTACGTTGGCAAAAATAATTGCCAGCTTTCTTGTCTCCAGACTTTTTTTTTATTTATTTAATTTGCATGGTGTCAAGGTAAAAACAATCTTCATGAAATGCTCAAGCCAAATAACATATTTTAAAAGATAAGGATTAATACCGTATTTGTGTACATAGCTGTCCAATTACCTTTTTATAATTTCCATTTTTTTTAAAGTATTTAAATGGATATAATATGTTATCCTTAAGATATAGAGATATGTCATCGCGGACGTTTCTGTAGACCTATATAAGATACACAATTCCACCATATATTATTTTGTTATATTATCTCAAAGGGTTTAGCAGCGTTTTCGTTGAAAGCTCCCAGACGGCTTATTTTTTCCGACACCTCCAACAAATATCGTCAATGTATACAAAAACTTATATTATATACTAATATCTTCTTCGAGAATCACTCTATCCATTGGTGAAAACAGCATGGAAATCGGTGAAGTAGTTTTTGAGTTTATCGCGAACAGATAGACGCGGCGGAGGACTTTGTTTTATTATGTAGCGATGAAGTGATAATCAATACAGACATGGTTCAGATTCGTGTAATTATTTTACAGGACATGAACTATGCAAGGCTAATAAAATAATAATAAATAATAAAATAATAGGCTAATACTGGTTAGATAAAATACAAATAAAATTTTATTGAACATGTGTGTTATTAATTAATTAAGTAGGTACGAGTAACTGTTACAATATTGTTAAATTATAACAACCCAAAAAAATACAACCTGTAAAATTTATCAAACGTTTTAGATATGACAACGAACGAACACTTTAAAAAAGCACGTGATGGCAGGGATGGCTTTAAAAAAGCTTCAACCGATTCGTTCCTTTGAATTTTTCGCACCAGGATAGCAGAACTTGATGGGTCGCAAAAATGTTTGGAATGCGCCCGAGGAATGTGCGCAGAATCCCGGACAAGATTTTCTCTAGAGTTTTCCCTTCATAGGGGAGATTTTCCCGCATTCGAGCATTTTACCTACCAGGCAATCATAGACGTGAAGAGAGGATCGGAATTTTCAGGGAATCACCAACATATTTCAATATGAGTTACAATTTGTTATTTTAAAAATAACTTTTATTATACATATACTTAAATGAAAATAAAACTTTATTCTAAAAAAAAAAGATAACTGCTTAAAAATCTTTTTATAAAAAAATCGAATGTTTTGTCATTATTTTCCTACTTTATTAAATTAAAACTTAATTAAAAAAGATTCAAAACAGAAATAGTCATTCTTTAATTTGTTATTAAAATAATTATTACCAATAGTGCTGATAATTATTTTTTACATAAATATATCTTTACTTAAATATAGCCAAACTACTTGCTATAATTTAATGAAATATTTTTTTACATCTATTGCTAACCAACCCTACTTCAGTTGGTTATACCGGATAGAAACGGATAAAGCCTTAGATCAGACGTTAAGGAAATCCAAATCCTCTATTTTACACCAGGAGAACATGACAAGCAAGGAGGTGTTTAATCCGGATTCAGTGGATAGACTTTAAGGGTTGATCACACAGAGCTTGCCGCGATTTTAGTGCCAAATTATTCTGGATATCAAAATTTTATTGTGTGACACTCTATTGGATAGCCCTCTCTGTTTGAAATTACCTTTATCATATTGTTGGCCTCTAATTCTATTGATTTAATTTACGCATAAAAACTATATACTTTATAAAATAATAAACGTTTTGCTAAAGTTCCTTCAGCCTAAAACAGCAAACAAATTTTGACACTTTTGTCTCATATCAATGTGACAGATTTAACTTTCCCTGGTTGGAACTATGAAAAGCTTGCCAAGGGTTATTTGATTTAAAAAATATCAATTATTTTTATTTATTTTAATTAATTATATGCTATTATAAATTACTCGTATTATAAATAAAAATATCTAGTCAAATACTGACATTTAATCAATGAGAAGAGCAAAACTTCCTGCAGTTTTTGTTAGTCGCGCTACATGTATGAACAGTCCTTAAGTCTAATAGTAGAGGATATAAAACGAAAAAGAGAAGACATAAATTTAGAAATACACCATTGAAAAACAGACCATACTGTGCGAAATTACAATATCTTTTTGTCTACATAACTTCTCAATCGATATTTTCGAGTTTGCGCAAGAAAATTGGGGGAGGTTTCACTGTAAGCTTGTATAGGTCACCTAACTTAAGTTGGCATTATTCATACTAATATTGTAAATGCGAAGACGCCTTGTCCGTATTTGTGTTTGTACGGCTGTTCTTTACTGACGAAAAACATTGCGTAAAAAAAAATGCCCATGGCACGTTCGAAATTAATATCGACTTTTGATCTCATACATTTAGTAAGAAAAGCCTAGATACGAACGTGTGCTAAATAAAGTACATATGAAAAGGATGTCGTTGAAAGTAAGATCCAGATCATCGAAACATTTTTTTCTTCACACGTGTATTTTTTTTTTTTTGTTTATGTATCCCTTTATGGAAAGGCAAAAATCAGAGCCCATACAACCATATTATATAGTATTTGTATGTAGGTATATATGTACATATATTATAATTATATAAGTATATTACATATTAGGTCTTAGTATTAATATAGTACTCGTAGATGTAAGATGTATTTCCTTTATTTATTGTGCACCTACTCCTGTCTCTAAAACTCTCCTATTGTCGGTAAAGTTAACAGGCAAAGAATGTCTAACGGCATTATATTAACCTTTTGTACTTTTGTGCAATAAACATTAAAAAAAAAAAAAACTTATTAATCTAATCTAATTATTCACATTGCCCACATTGCAATGTGCAGCATATTCATTTATAAAACATAAAACTTGCACCTGACATTTCCGCGGGAACGACTTGTAGAAAATGAAACTCACGTCATTTATAGTGATGTTACCTATACTATCTATATCTCTTTCATAAGCACGCTTTCCTTTTTTATTTTCCTTCTCTTTCGAACGGTTTTCTCTTTTTCGCTAGAGGTTTGACATTTTGTGTTTTATCTTTTAAAAAGTTATATGTACAAAACAATAGTTTATTTATTAAGGATAATGAAAATATTATAACTCATAAGAAATTTAATATTTATTAACGCCCTTAATGGCGCTTTTTTGTCAGCAAAGTGAACCTTATTTTTGTTCGTATAAGGAATGTTTGGTCTAAATTTAACGCCGTGCTTTTCAAAGCTTTGCGTACTTCCTAAGCTATCATGAACTCCTGGTAACTTTTGCGCGAAATAAACATTTCTAGTTCGGCTGTGGAATTCAGGCGCTTCGAGAAAGCTTTTTGACATCTCGCCTCTTTTGAATACTTTTCCAGAAAATTTCGCTAAACTAATCTAAAAAAGTATCATCACGACCGTTTCCCTTTCAGGGTGGTCAGAAACCACGCTTATAAATGAGCGGATTCACATTTAGCCAACTTTACTATAGGCCAATCATGACAAGTGGCAAGCTCGTCGATGTCTCCAGCGTACCAAACTCGAGAAATATTACAATAAATTACATATTAATTAAATGTATTTATTTACATTAATAATTATTTTTGTGTCCCGACCAGGAATCGAACCCGGTATCTCCGAGTCTAAATCCACGGACTTAACCGCTAGACCATGGTGGCTAATCTCTCTTCTGCAATTCTGTTTTAATAATATGCTTTTACAATAAAGGTAACAAAACACATTTAGTTTCAAACCATTAAATATATAATTTTAAACACCATAATTTACGTTAATATGAATGTAATAAATAGACAAAATGAACATATATAAAACAACAATTTTGTTCACAAAATGCGGGTAAATTCTTAAATTATAAAACGCTAATAACTCCCAATAGGTTACGAGTAATCTTACATTGTATTAATAAGTAATTTTATGGCTAATACATCAAAATGTAGCATTAGGCGGACAAGTCATCGGAAAAGCTACGGAGAAAACCTTGGTCGTGTTCGGAAATTTTAGAGCAGCCTTTATTTGCTACCTTCTACCCTGTTATGTGCTCCTGGTATTCAAGCTACGGAATTAACAATTTCAGTACAAGTCTAGGGGTTTCAGTGCTACGAGATCGCTACGAAAGAGCTTGCTACGCGCCGTTTGGTCACTGTTAGACGATGTAACTTTCACAAAGCCGGTTTTTAATTTTGTTGTATAAAAATTGTACATTAAATCTGCATCGATTTGTACTAAGTTTTTGATTGACTTGATATGTTTTTTATTTAAATTAATTATGCTGTTTTATTATTTAATTAACGTCTTTTTAGTTTGAGGTGCATAGTAGATGCGGTATTCTTCATCCGTAAGATAAATAAATACTATAATAACGATTTCAGATTGATTTTAGATGAAATTTTCTTCCAGATCTGTCACTTCCATAAAAAAACATCTTTAGTCTGTTTCTTTTCTACTATCTATATGTAGGCCTTCCCCAAGTTATTACAATTACCTGCAACCCTCATTCAGCCTCAACCAGTTTGTTCAGGTCATCCGTTCATCCAGCGTGGGTCGTCCTACTCGTCTTTGCCTTGTGACTTCACCGTAAAAACGGGTTAAAACTAATATTTTTACTAATTCCATGTTTTGGTACCAGGTTTACAGAAGGCTTTGTAGATATCCGCGAAAGAGAGCGCAAGGTTAAACGAGGCAGCCGGGAGCAGGGCCGGCAACTAATGAACCGACATAACAACGAGGCCGGGAGACGGGTGAGTCCAAATTTTTAAACCAATATGATTATAATACAATTTAAAATAAATACTGCCTCGTGTTTTATTGGTTATGGAATATCAGTTTTATTAATAACACAAATTGTTCTTGAGTTAAGTATTTGTGGAATCGTAAAAAAAGCAAAGTAAAGTATCATCACAACCGTATCCCTTCAGAGGTAGTCAGAAATCACGCTCTTTTTAATGAAGCGCATTCACATTTAGCTAACTTTACTATAGGCACATCATGACAAGTGGCACACTCGTCGATGTCGCTAGCGTACCAAACTCGACGACATTCCATCCGGACGCCTACCATCAGACCTAACTATCTCCGATGGTTCGAGGATGCAGGGGATATTAGCAGCCCTTGTCAGAATGTGTTTGATTATCTTGATCCAGCCGGCACTTTTTTGGCAGCATAAGACATTGTTTAAAATAGGCTTTTAACTAAGATAAGTAATTTAATTATTCATAATAAAGAAAATAAAAAAATAAAAGTGCAAATACCGGTGGTTGTGAGAATAAATTGTCATAAAAAATTGACATGAGACTCTCGCGAACCCGTCTGGCCAGCGTGGCGAGTGTAGGCTAAATTCTCCAGAAAAATCTGGAAGGCCCAATATCCAAAAGTGGAGGTCTAGGACGTTCTAACACGTTTCAAGGAGGTTTCAAGGTATCAATTATTTAAATTTCACCTATAATGTTACTTCCGGCTCTACAAGTGACATCATATTTATTAAAATCCCTAGAACACAGCGTCCTGACGTCCACTGTTGAAGATGGGCATTCCAGAACATATATCTTGAGTCTAGCCTAGTTCGTCGGCATTGGCACCACAAAAACGTTGACCCAGAGAAGAGACCTTGCATTCCTATAAAGTAAAGCTATTTATTAGTTTATCAAAAGCAATTTATATCATTGCAAACATTCCTGACGTCGTTTCAAATCCGTTGTGCTCCGTTTTAGAATAACAAGTACCAGGGAGACATAAGCTTAAAAGTAATGTTCTTTTATAAAGAGCCCTCTAAGCAGATAAGGCGATGGCCCATCGGATTACTGTCGTGTAAATACTGTATTAATACTAAACTTAATGGTTCTCCGAGAAAACCGTTCGTTTAACTGGCTTTGGTGGATATCCAGTCACAAATATTGATACACACATTTCATTTCGAGCTTTATCCCAGTTAATATTATGATCAGTTTGCTTATTCGTTTGTTGTGAAATACATAATTTAATTGACTTTAAACTTAAGGTTTTTACAACTAGATGTCTAATTGACTTAAGTCAAAAGTAAATTATTCAACCCTATAAATGAAAATGCTTATTGAGAATTACGTATGTTAAATTTTACATACACGTAATAATCTTTACGCCAGTTCCCCTGCGGAGTAGGCAGAGACAATTGAGTGCCATTTTACACGATCATTATTGGTGACTGTTTCGATGAATTAGTGATAGTAAAGTAAAAAGTATCACCACGACCGTTTCGCTTTCGGGGTGGTCAGAAACCACGCTTATAAATAAGCGGATTCACATTTAGCCAACTTTACTATAGGCCAATCTTGACAAGAGGCAAGCTCGTCGATGTCTCCAGCGTACCAAACTCGAGAAATATCGAAAATAAATTGTGTCCCGACCAGGAATCTAACCCGGTACCTCCGCGTTTAAATCCACATACTTAACCGCTAGACCACGGCGATGTAAAACAAATTAATAAAACAAATAGCCCCTAGAACACTGGGTCCTAGACTTCTAATGTATTTCTGGAGAATTTGGCCTACACTCTCAACGTTGCTTGGTCTGACGGGTAAACGGGTCAAATCAAATAATTTATTTGCTTCACAAATCACAAATAAATTAAATAATAAATAAATGCATTTATTTACATTAATAAATATATTTGTGTCCCGATCAGAAATCGAACCCGGTACCTTAGAGCCTAAATCCACGGACTTAACCGCTAGACCACGGATTTTGTGATAAATATTAAATAGCATTTATGCTATTTTATTTCTGACCGATCGCTTTGTTTGTCGTATATTATTAAGAGAAAGAGATAGCATGTACGTAGAGATCGGCTTTTCAGTTTCTCGCAGTAATGTTGTATATGACGATTAATCTAGTTGAATCCTTGATCGTAGTATGTAGTAGTGGTAAATAATTAAACTATTCACATCAATTAAATATACATTGTAATGATGAAACAAAGTATTTTTTAATTTAGTTTACTCGTAGTTACAAAATTGCTGCAATAAAAACCTGCAGTAAAGTTGGCTTAAGGTTGGTTTTACCATGCTAGCCTGTTAAAAGTTATTCCAATGTACTAGGGCCCCATAAAGATAGCGGAGGTTGTAAAACTTTCGAAATTGTATCAATTTGTTCGGAGCAACTATTAATACCGTTGCGTTGTCTTGTATTTTGTGGGCGGTTGTCGCTATTAATTTTAAGTTTAATCTGTTTAATATTTAATGGAATTAAGAGACAGTTATTACGTATCACAGAAAAATCTAGTAAGTACTACTGTTAACTGTAGTTATTACCTCTATTTTTGTGTGTAAAATATATCTCCTTTCTTTGACATATAGGTATTATTATTTATGTATTTATTTTAAATATGCATGTATTTTATTTATTATTTATACACAGTATATATTTATTATCATTTTAGATGTTTAAACCATATACTTACATACGTACTCATATATTTATTAATTTTACTTTCTATAATATTTTGATCTTTTTGTGTTAATTTTTCTTATTCTGCACCCATAATATTCTTCTCTCACTCTCCCAAAGGTTAGCTGGTAGAGAATACCTTTATGGTATTATGCTCGCCTATGTACATGTTTTTATATTTTATATTTTGTGTGCAATAAATAATTTTATTATTGTTATTATTATTAAAATGTAAAACAGTCAGAAACCACGCGTTTTTTTAAGAAAGCGGATTCTCATTTAGCTAAGCAAGCTCGTCGATGTAGCGTACCAAACTCGAGAAATATCATAAATAAATTGAATAAATTGTGTCCCAACCAGGAATCTAACCAGATTGTACCTCCGCGTTCAAATCCACAGACTTAACCGCTAGACCACGGTGATGTAGAACAAATTAATATAACAAATAGCCCCTAGAACACTGGGTCCTAGACCTCTAATGTATTTCTGGAGAATTTGACCTACACTCTTAACGTTGCTTGGCCAGACGGGTAGACGAGACGAGTCAAATCAAATAATTTATTTGCTTTGGTTATTGTCAATACATTTTTTTTCATAGTTTACAATTATTTAAAGAAAATAACTAAAATATAACCAGCAGCTACTATAGGTGGACTTATAATATCAGCTATACTAGTCCCATATTTTTTAACTATACACTTTTGCCATACACAAGTTTTTGCTTAAAATTAATTCATGGCTGTAAAGGGGCCATATCAGCTTATAGACTAATATATAGAGACGGTAAAGTCAAGTAGAATATTTACACAGGCAAATATTTTATTTTATTTTTGGTCTAAATATTTATATTTTATAATTGTACTATAGTTTTATTGTGAAAATTGACTAATATGGATGTAATACCTCCATACCGCCTCCGTGGTTTAGTGGTAACAAACGTTGCCGTGAACTCGGGAGGTCGTGGGTTCGATTCCCACCGGGGGTAAGTTGTACATTGTATAATTTGCCTCGGCCTGGGTGTTTATGTTTAATATGTATATATTTACAAAAAAAATAAATATAATATGTAGTTTATCTTTCCGTAACACAAGCTTCGTAGCTTACCACGGGAATTAGATGGCGCTGTGTGACCTGTCTGGAAATATTTATTTATTTATACATGAAATAAAATTAATTTATTTTTATTTAAAATTACCCATGTCAAGATATAACCACTTCTTGGCGTTAGCTTACAAACTAACAATATTATATATTTATGTCAATAAATATAAATTCGTGGCTGCAAGGGGGCCGTGTGGCCGTGGCTGCTGAAAGGTATTTTTTTAACTTCATAATATATTATTATTTCAGGCTGTGATAAAGACCTCTCGGGTGACCTGCAAATGTCATGGTGTCTCCGGCTCATGCAGCCTTATTACGTGTTGGCAGCAACTAGCTACGTTTCGAGAAATTGGTAAGTGGAACTTCTTTTAATATTCACACTCAGCTATTGCCGTGTATCATTACCTAGCATGTGGCCTCCCTGAGCGTGTTATCACGGTGAGTGTTCCGAAGAGCTCCACAACCCTATTTAAGGAACATAAACATAATACAAGAAGAATCGTAACTCAATACAGGATAAATGTGCCAGTTTTAGCAGCGCTACTACGTGTTCGCACTGAACTAGCATTGGCGGCAAATTTAAAAATACTTTTTGTTAATTAGATTATCCTTGATAATTGAACAATTATTAATTTCGATAGTTACTATAAATAAACAATACAAGTACAAATTTGTCGAACAAAATTAATAGTAGATCAATTATTAAAAATGGGGGAATAGATACGTAACTAAAACAAACACAAATAATACTTTTATATTTTTTCTATTCTCTCTAACGACTTTCACATACCTATTTATTCTTGATTTATTTAAATTTAAACACTTTTTTCACATAAACTTAACTAAAATATATATATATAAAGACAACTTTATTTATAATTATTTTTTATTTTCCCTTATTTTTGCACCTACATTTCAGTAAAGTGTTTAAAGTTGTCACAATGGTTGGCTATGATAGAATGTCTAGCGGCATTAAAGCCTGCCTTTGTCTTTGTGCAATAAAGTATTAAATAAATAAATAAACGTGATCTCCTTCTCACGGAAACAGTGGTGTAATAAATTTATAACAAATGTATGCAAGAAGTGTTTATTGCTCATTGGTACATACCCGGGTTCGAACCGCGATCTTTTGCATTAAAGCGTTCTTACAACCGAGCCACCACCTTTTACTGGTTGTCTGCTGTGAACTTAGACTTTTTTTCTAACATGTGAACGAACCTGGACCAATTCTTTGTTTGGTAAAGCTTGTACAGCCCTTGTGTATGTACCTAATATTTTTGCACCATTGCGTTCATAAGGTTAAGTTATTAATATGTTGGATCCACCTTTTCCATGTACCAACATTTTAGTCAGACCTCTTAATTACAGGTGAAATACTGTTTTCAACGACCGCAATTCGGTGCAGGGTAATAAACATGTTTATCTACTCTCATATCGTAAAATGCGAATTACAACCTTCAAAACGTTTTTTTTTTTTTTCATTTTTTTTTTTATTTCCAGAGAGATCACGCAGCGCCATCTAATTTCCGTGGTAAGCTACGAGGCTTGTGTTACGGAAACTAGATGGTTGATAAACTACATATTATACTTTTTTTTTGTAAATATATACATATTATACATATAAACACCCAGACCGAGACAAATTATACAATGTACAACTTGCCCCCGGTGGGAATCGAACCCACGACCTCCCGAGTTCACGGCAACGTTTGTTACCACTAGACCACGGAGGCGGTGACATACTTTATAAACATAC
The DNA here is from genome assembly GCA_910589645.1 of Tinea semifulvella. Classification (NCBI taxonomy): domain Eukaryota; kingdom Metazoa; phylum Arthropoda; class Insecta; order Lepidoptera; family Tineidae; genus Tinea; species Tinea semifulvella. The sequence goes on from OU342604.1 coordinate 9,240,372, forward strand.
TGCTGAAATTTAAAAATAGAATCACATAACACTTTTTCTCTAAGAAAATAATGTTATATTTCATTTTAAAAATAAAATACATATTTTATTACACTTATTTTTTTTAAGGCAAAGGTTCCATTACAAAAAAGGTTTGATTCCAATTTTTACTTGTCTATGGCAGCGCCCGCCATAGCGCGTGCGCGGTCATAAGCTAGGTTTTGGCGCCATTCCATTGTTTAGGACTTATGTATTCTGTACCATGATCTACTAGTTAAATTAGATACTAGTTAAATTAAATATACGATAAACATCATAAAAATAATAATATTCGAAGTACATACATATACGACCACAGTCTGAAGGGCCACCGTCCACCTCACCGTGGGGGCTCATAAGGAGACATCAAGGCGCCTACGGACTAAAATCCTACGTCTTTCATTGACTGTTGGCCCTGCAGCCCTAATCTGACTGAAAACTTAAGCGCAAACGTTATTAGGATTTCGTTAGTTACGTCAGAGGTTGCGTCATAATTACAAAATATTATTCTATTCTCAACTCTATAAGCGCTCGACCTTGACAACGTCCGTGCAAATATCAACTTTAATATTTATACATAGTTAACGGTTTTTATTTCGTAACGTTTGCGCTTTGCGCAAAGTCTGAGGCGCATGCAATTCATAACTATAGACTGTAAAGAGTCGCTATCAATAAAAGAACGTAATTATTGGTTCACATAATTTGCGGTGAAATAAAATCTGCTGCATGTGCTCTATGTTTTTCGTTTCCAATCTTACAAGCATTTTAATAGCTTTCAAAAGTTACCAAGTGTAAATTTTCTTTTTTTTTTTTAATCTGTATATATTTTTATTGTTCATAAGGATTGGAGAAATTATTTTATACTCTTTAGCCTGTTACATGTTACAATATTTAAAAAAATATATAATAATAAAAACGAAAAACAATCGAAAACTCGATTAATGCCATATAGAAATCTATACAGGCATACTTGGATTTTACATGGCATACATTATATAGAGTTAAAAACAAGGTAACTTTGATTCGTGATAGTAATAGGTACACTTTGAATTGATATTATAAATTTCACACCGTATAATCTAAATGTTAAATAGTGTATTCATGCCCACTTTGATATAGTAATTACCTATTACTGAAGATCATACCCAATCATTAACTTTCACCTAAAATGATATATTTCTTCATTTAATAATACAATGACGAGAAATTTACACTTTGGAAAAAAGTTCGAGGAATTATTTATTAGTATAATAGTTTTTTAAAAAAAAACGACTTCAAAACTATGCTCGTAAATACTTAAACTAAAAGATAATATTTTAATTACTTCAAAGCAAGAGCCGTAAACGGCAATCAACAAAATTATTGATACTTATGTATCTATTTATTATTTATAATTTGCAGTCGGTGTCAGCCAGAGAAAAATAACCTTTAATAGATACCTCCGCAATATAATATGAAAGTGAGTTTTTTATGCATTAAGACACAACCATCAACGTCGCCGCGCCGTCTACCTTCACGCGTCTGCCTCACAGACTATGAAGAGTACAAGTTGTCTGCCCGCGGTCGGGTAGTTCAGTCAGGCACATGACTACGCTATCGCCCTACTATGGTCACTCACCGCCGCTGCGCGCCATTCCGGACTTTACTCCGGATTAAACTCTTTCTTGGCTGGCACCGACTCCAAAAATAACTGTATTTTTCACTTTTTAGTTTAAGTGTTATATTAGTATTATACAGGCATAGTTTTGAAGTAGGTTTTTTTGATATAAATTAACTTTTTTTTTAAATTAACGTTATTTTTATGTTTGTTATTCCTTATATAGTAGGTAGTTCTTTTTTTACTCTTTTAAGAATAGGTATTATTAATGTTCTTGTACGAGTATAATAATTATCATGACGGCTCCTTACAACAAATACATACGATCTTCTTTGTTCGTGGCTAATGTTTCTGTAATAACTTTTGCTGAAGGGAACGACAAACTATAACATTATCTGTGAACAAGTCTTCACCAGGGTCATGGTTAGTGAAATGAAACCAAATTTTTTCGACGATAACAAATTTAATTCAACTCGGTTTGCCTTATACACTACGGTTCTAAAAATCACTTGCGAGATGTAGACCCCACCGCCTGAAATTAAGAAAAAGCAAGCGACTTTATGGTAACATACTCGTAAGTTAAGGTGTGCCTGAACAATCTGTGTATATTTTGTTGTTTTAGTTGATTTTCTCAAATAGTGCTAAACCAATTTCGATTTTTTCATTATGGGACCACCTCTGAAGTATGACCTACCAAACATATTTTTATTATTGAACCATGTCAGATAAGTTGCGGGAAGTATTAATTTAAACGTGTTTGCGAATGTAACCTCGTACCAATTTTTTAGTATGTGCATGTTTTAACCACTGTGCGCGGTGTGCTGTAATAACATTAATTTTGTTTGAGAAAAGTTACTTTTGTATATATCATATATTATATACCTACCAAATATTCCGTTACGATAACGCGTACTTATATATACTTGTATTCATATATCTATTTTGAACTTTCCCAGGAAACATGAATGTTCCTCTAAACATGTTAGGAAGTGTACAGTACTATTTTTTGTGTGTGCAGCGTTAAGCCATTGTGCGCGTTGTGATGTAACTGTAACATTAATACTGATTCCTGAGGGCGGCATCTTTGATGTACAGGCTGTTTATTTAAAAACCTAAATAATTAAATTAACTGTCTCCGTGGTCTAGTGCATTTAGACTCGGAATACCGGGTTCGATTCCTCGTCGGAAAAAAATATTATTTATTTATTTAAATAAATTTAATTTATTTGTAATATTTCTCGAGTTTGGTTCGCTAGAGACATCGACGAATTTGCCACTTGTCATGATTGGCCTATAGTAAAGTTGGCTAAATGTGTATCAAACCCGGTACCTGCGATTCAAAATCTACAGACTTAACCGTTAGACTACAGAGGCAGATTATATGTGTAAATGAATAAGCATACTCGTATGTACATAATAATAATAAAGTATAAACTACTTACATGATGAGGGAAGCGAAATGGGATATTGCTGCAAATGAGGATAGTAAGGAAATGATAGAAACGAATTTAGGATAGTTTAGTTAGAAGTGTTTGTAAACCATTTTATTTTATACTAGCACGACATATGACCTTGCGCCCACGTATAATATTTGTGAAGATGGCTCGATTTGGAAACTTTTAAGTTTCGAACTATTTATTTGTCTTGTACCGAAACGTAATCTCTGTAGTAAAAGTAAAGTATCATCACGACCCTTTCGGGGTGGTCATAAACCACGGTCATAAAGCGGATTCACATTTAGCCATCTTTACTATATGCCAATCATGACAAATGGCAAGCTCGTCGATGTCTCTAGCGTACCAAACTCTAGAAATATCACAAATAAATTAAATATTAATTAAATGTATTTATTAACATTAATAAATATTTTTGTGTCCCGACCAGGAATCGAACCCGGTACCACCGAGTCTAAATCCACGAACTTAACCGCTAGACCATAGAGACAGTTCTCTGTAGTCTTTAACTTTAATCGTTACGATTCTTCATTTTGGTGCAACCCAGACTAATTGTTACACTTTGTTAATTTGGTCCATCACGTGCGTTATATTTTAATCTACGTTACCTATTTTTTACAAAGAAACTTCGAACTAAAAACAAACATACTGTATATAGCTAGAATCATAACATCAGCCACACTGGGTAGAGACTAAATGATACCTAATTAACAACGTCAACTCCTTTTGTCTCCTGCTACCCTGGTAATGTGAAAGCTAATCTCGATAATTAACAGGAATAGGGCTGCTACGGAAATCAAACTTGGGACAATAGCATAGACATTTTTTATTTCAATAAGATCATTACCACCGTATCACTTTTGAGGTGGTCAGAACGCAGAACGGAATTTTGTTATTTAATGAAGCGGATTCACATTTAGCCTATCATGCCAAGTGGCAAGCTCGTCGATGTCTCTAGCGTACCAAACTCGAGAAATATCACAAATAAATTAAATAAATTATTGTGTCCAGACCAGGAATCATACATCTGTCGCAATATAAAGATGTGGAATGCTCTTCCTACCTCTGTGTTTCCACTTTCCTATAACCTGGAGTCCTTCAAGCGAAGTGTGAAAAAGCATCTAGTGATTACAGTTGCTAACATTCATGGACCTTGCGCGCCACTTACCATCCGGTGAGCGCAAGTTCACATGTTAGTACATATATTTTTTTAACTCGATATTCCGAACAGCCAAATACCCTGCTCGGATGTACGGAGCGATAGGATTATAGTATGTAGATATTACAATAAAAAATCTATAAGTTAAATAAAATAAATAAATAAATAGTTGTTTTACGATTGAGAAAATGTTTTTATTATGCAAAATTTCAGCTTGCTTGCTTGTGTTCTAATCATCGATGTACAGTACTCCCAAATTAATAATGCGCATGCAGATCTTCGCTAATTGTCGTATTCCCGGAAACACCCGAATCATTGAATCGTAAGAGCCCTAAACAATGCACTTGCATTTTGCACCTTGTTCAAAAGAAATCAATATCATGAGTACACAATCGAAAACAATTCGGGCAGTCGTTTTTTTATACCTATTGGCGGTGACTGCACGTGTTTTCTCTGCGTGGAATTATATAGAGCTGATTACACACCCTTCTTGGTTTTGTTTTCAAAGGTGAATTTAATTTCAACTTTAATTATCTTATTTAAATAGTTTATTTAACAATTGCTTGTCTGTCTGACACAGGCAGAGATTTTATATTTAAAGGAGGTCACTACAGTACTATACAATTTTCGAAGTAAATCAATCCAACAAAGATTGTAGCATATTCTCAATCGTGTGGTTTTCCTCGCTATTTACTTACATGGAATTATCGAATCAAATTTCGTTACTGATAAATCAATATTTATTTATTTTTAGCACAAAACACATAATTCTACTAAATTATGCATGAAGAAAATGCACTTAACCACTCTATATATATATCGTCTTCCGACGCTCGGGGAATACGACCGTTGCCGAACAGTGACGAAGATTTCTATGCGCATTATCACTTTGGGAGAGCTGTATATAGATAGGATATAAAAACACTGATATAAAAACGTTCCCGTAAAACCAAACGAAGTCATGTACCTGCACCAACAGTCGCGAGATAGCAAGCGTCGAGAGCGCCTAATATTAATATTTATATCGAGTAAAACTAGTCTTTTTGTATGCATTGTGATATAATTTCCGATAAATAAAGCATGTGGCATTATACTTGCTTGAGAATTGCCCCCCAAAGTTGGTAGGTACACAAAGCAAGCGGTACGTTTTTAAGAGTGCGTTTTGTATTGAATAGGCTTATCTATATACATCGATGGTTCTAATATTCTAAGAAATTCAATATAAGTATTAGGTAATGATTTTTTTTTAATAAGACGTAGATCGTAAAATCGTTTAACGATACGACCACAGCCTAATGGACCACCGCCCGCAAGTGGTCGCATGGCCGAATCACCGGAGACCTCAAGGCGCCTACGAACAAAAACCATATACTCGTAAACCGTCTCTCTTTCACTGTTGGCATGTGTGCCTTTACAGACCCAACCTGAGGGGTCTGCGGTGGAGCCTTCGAGGGGGAATTGGGGATGAATAAAGCAGCTGCCACTATATATTTATACAGCGAATATAAATAAATATTTCCAGACAGCTCACACAGCGCCATCTAGTTTCAGTGGTAAGCTACTAGGCTTGTGTTACGGAAACTAGATGGTTGATAAACTACATATTATACTTTTTTTTTTTTTTTGTAAATATATACATATTATACATATAAACACCCAGACCGAGACAAATTATACAATGTACAACTTGCCCCCGGTGGGAATCGAACCCACGACCTCCCGAGTTCACGGCAACGTTTGTTACCACTAGACCACGGAGGCGGTCATATATGCCACTGGATCGGCGGGAGGATCAGGGGTCCTTAGGTTGGCGGCCAGAGGACTTGGATGCCTCAGAAGATTATGCCTCTTCCAAAAACATTTGAGGTCGTATGGACAAGCCACTACTATGAGAGGGTTTGTTGAGTGAGTACTCGCCTTAGTAAAGTAGCCTTGGGAATCTCTTCGCAGCCATTTGGAGATGGGGTCGATGTTGAAGTCGGTTCTGGATGACCAAAAACTTTTAAAATTGCAATGAAAGTTGCCTTTCTCCTTTTTACAAGTAATCTTGACCACCATTTAAGCGTTTAATAATTGTTTTTTATTAAAGTAATTTCTTCAAAGCCAATAATAATGACATCATAATTAAGACTAAAGACCGCCCAATGCATTCATAAATAACTTGAAAGCAATAAAATATAAAAGCACAATAAAATACTTAATTCCAACTCTATTTCTTGAACCGTTTAAGCCGAATTAAGTAGTGACGTACTTAATTCTAAGGGTTATAACACACTAGTTTTTTTTTGTTTCTCTTCTTCTAATGGATGACGAATGAGATAATAGGGAAGGCAAAGGGTCTAGCCCATACAGCCATGTCTTACGTAATATATCTTTCTTTTTTATGAGTTTATCATCAAATTCTAGATGTTGCAGAATTTGATGCTTTTCTTGGAGTCACTCGCGGCATTATAGCCCAAACACGTCGGTTATAATTCAGTTCACAGCGCGGGAAAACCGCAAAAAATTAACTGCAACTTGTGCCCCATACATAAAGTGCAATTTATCGTTTTCCATAATTATTAACATTGTAGCATATTATTAAACAAAACAAAACCACATTTGACAAGCAATACCCACAGAAAAGTAATTAAATAAAAAACTTGCACTTGACATTTCTGTGAATTGATTGTTTTTTTCTTTTTAGTTTTTATTTTTTATATAAAAATTATGACACTAGAAATAGACAATTCATAGGCTAGAATTTAACAAAGGTATTTTATTTACCTTTAACAATATACGAGTATATACGGCTGTAAAGGGGCCTTGTCAATGAAGTGTATCACTAACTTTTTATCACGATCGATGGCGCATGATAGATGGTACCTAATAGAACTGTCAGTTGCATAGAAAACTTGTATTTTTATTACGAAATTTATTATTTTGTGGATATATTACCGAAATCAGCAGCTTTTAAGTGTACAAATATAGATTTCCAAGTGAAATCAAAGATATGGTGATCTTAAAATTGCCGTTCTATTAATTAAACCTTTTTTTCTTTTTAAAGACGGTGTTTGCTTTCCTAATTCATCTTTAAGGTAAAGTTAAGTTAAAGTTTAAGTAAAAATTCGTATTTCTGTTATAAAAATAAAAAAAACTACAAAAACATTTAAAAAATGATCTGACATAGGTGTAAACAAGGTATCAGTGCTGCTAGCGATATCTATAAAAAAGCTTTGCCTGATACACCCTATTATTTACAGCGTAAAAACAGTATAATATATTTATCGCAGCGTAATATTAGTCGAGTGTGTTGGAGCCTTTATTTAGTTAAGAGTTATTAAATATTTTATTATGGGCCGCCTTAATGAAGTCAACTTTATTGTTGTACTAAATCGTCAGATTTTAAACTCGTAAAGAAATTGTTACTTTAACAAACGAATACTGTTGACAGACGTGAAACCAGTGCCTGAAAAAAAAAACGGTATATTTTTTAATAATCTTTTTTTTTACTTATTTAGTTAGGCTTTGATAATAGTGTAGATCTGACAAGCCTTAGCCTTAATTGTAACGATTTAAAAAAATATTAATAATTGCATCGATTGTACGTCTTTGGACGGTAAAGTATGAAAAGAAAAGGGCCTGTATATAATTAATTGCTAACTTCGCTTAAGTGAAGCTTAGTTTACTTAGGCCCAAAAATATGGTTAACGCGGCCACTAAATCAACGAAGCATTAAGGAAGTGTTGATGCATTTACCGGTCCTAAAGTTTATTATAGGCTAGAGACATCGACGTGCTTGCCACTTGTCATGATGAGCCTATAGTAAAGTTAAATTGTAATGTGAATCCGCTTCATTAATAGCATGCTTTTGACCACCCCGAAATTGATACGGTCGTGACGTTACTTTTATTATGTGAGGTAAATAAATTCCTGCATCTTAATCTATCGAAAAAAAAAATGGTTTTATTATGTCTTGCAGGTCTTAGAGGTTATGGCGACAGGCGTGAATAGCACAAAAGTCGCTGTCAAAAGTCATATACCGGGTGATTTTGTATGATCATGTTTTTTTTGGCTATTCCATACAAATTGGCAATTTTAAAATGAACAGTTTGTATGAAGAAGCTAAAATTTTTGTCAATTCGGAGATATGGTTTCTTAGAAAAAGTTGTTTGTTTCTATTAATAGAATAACATATTTATCATTACAGCCCTGGTTAAGTTATCATTACTGCTGGATATGGGCCTTCCAGAACATATATCTGGAGAATTTTGCCTACACTCGCCACACTGGCCAGACGGCTGGACGAGGATATGAACGTCAATTTTTATTGTCAATTTAATAACGATTCCACAAGTTGGTATTAGTGGAACCGTGACCGACGGCTTAACGTGCTCTCCGAGGCGCGGGAACGGTGGTGTTGTAAATCTATGACAAATGTGCGTAAGAAAAGTGCATTTCTCATTGGTACATGCCGAGTGGGTTTTAACCGACCTTTGTAGGATTTAAGGATCGCGTTCATACAAACGCGCTTTATTTAATATAGAATACCATAAGGCATACGCATAAATGTAAGGTCATACAAAATCACCCGTATATTCGTTTAAAAGATGTGAATATTTATTAAAATACAACTCTATCTGGTGGGTAGAAGCAATAATTCATGACCACAACCCACATGCCAACTCGAAGAATCATAAGAGTCGCTTCATTTTATTTATAGGCCCAACATGCTAATCACGGCCTTTCATAAAAACACATTAATTAATTTTTATTTATTGGACTTAATAGCCTATTATCATACTCGTGTTGGGCGCCACTTGTGATTTATCGTGGAATAAATAGTATTTGTACTTTTAAATGAAAACTGGATCTATAGATAACATGTTTTAAAATTTAATAATTTATCTAAGCAGTATGTGTCTATTTTAGGGATGGGGCGAACTTCGGTTTAATTAATTTTAATAAGGTTTAATTTAATTAATTAATTTTAATAAGGTTTAATTTAACTAATATTTAAAAAAAAACTTGTAGGTATATGCACACTACATGAAGTCATAATAAACTTAGTTTATTTCTGGCGTTGCTGATAATTATACTTGTATTTGATATGGTTATAGATAGTATTACATTTTATTTTATGTATATTATTATTGTTTATATGTGTAGTTTATATGTATGTATTTGCATGTAGTATTAGTATGTAGATATGTAAATATTATTTATTTGTATGTGTATGTAAGTATGTATTAATTTATATATAGATTTTTATAATTTTAACGGGTCTTTACGCGATTTACCTTAGAGACATATTTCTCCCGACGTTTAAAAGTAAAAGTAGTTTAAAAGGTAAATCGCGTAAAGACCCGTTAAAATTATAAAAATCTATTATGAGTGTGCGCGAAAGTTTAAAAAGTTTAATTTATATATGTCATTATATTGTCTAATTAAGCCTGTAATTGCACCTACCTTTCATTGTTTAATTGCTCTTGTTGTCCCGAAAGTTTGACTGTCATAGAATGCCTAGCGGCATTAAGTCCGCCTTTGTACTTTGTGCAATAAAGATTTAAATAAATAAATAAATATATATATTATATATTATTATATATTTATATTTTACGACTGAGCTGTAGGTAATTAAATCACTAAAATATTATATATAATATTCTTCAAATGATGACTATTAAAATATAATAATTGTCTGTATTATGTTTATGGCCAAAGATCGGTTTACATTTGGTTTAACCGAACTTAATATTCGGTATAACATAATATTAAAATGAGCTGTGAGTATTTAAATAAGTAAAATATTATGGACTATGGAGTATTCTTCAAATGGTGACTATTAAAATATAATGATTGTCTGTTATATGTATATCTGTATTTGTTAGGGATGGGCCAAAGTTCGGTTTACATTCGGTTTAACCGAACGTGGCGTATATCAAACTATTGATTAGATATTATTTTAACTTTAGCCTGTCTCCGTGGTCTAGCGGTTAAGTCCGTGGATTTAGACGTGGATGTACCGGGTTCGATTTCCGGTCACAATAATTTATTTAATTTATTTGTGATATTTCTAGAGACATCGACGATCATGCCATCTGTATTGATGGGCATATAGTAAATTTGGCTTAATGTAAATCCGATTTCGTTTAGGTCGTGAACTGCATATACAGTGTAAACTCCATGTAACGTCTCTCGATTTAACGACAAACTCCCTAAAGCGTCAAAATCAATTGGCTTTGGTTGGTTTAGCTTGTCTTCCATACAATGATACCATCTCCATTTAACGACAACTCTCTATAACGCCATAAAATGCACAGTCCCTTCAGTGTCGTTATATAGAGTTTACACTGTAATTGCAAATGTCTTCAAATATTTTATGGAATAAAATGTATAAAACTGGCTAATAAACCACGTATTTTTACAGGAGATTATCTTCGAGACAAATACGAAGGGGCAACAGAAGTCAAGGTATCAAGACGGGGCAAGCTTCGCCTCGGAAACCCCCACTACAGCCTGCCAACAGCGCAAGACTTGGTCTATTTGGAAGACAGCCCCAACTACTGCATCAAGAATGATTCCCTGGTACTTTAATTTATTATTTTGTTAAAATAGCATCTACAAGTATTTAACTTAATCTCACGGCATAACACGATATACATAAAAAGTATATTTTTTCATTTTTTTTTGGTTCTCTTCTCCCGATGGATGATGAATGAGATGATAGGGAAGGCAAAGGGTCTAGCCCATACAGCCAAGTCTGACGTAATATATCTTTCTTTTTAATGAGTTAATGAGGTTATCATCAAATTCCAGATGCTGCAGAATTTGATGCTTTTCTTGGAGTTTTCACGGCACCATAGCTCAAACACGTCTCGGGTAAAATATGGGAGTTGACATCGCGGGAAAACCGCAAAAAATAAACTGCAACTTGTGCCCCATATTTAAAGTCCAATTTATCGTTTTTCATAATTATTCACATTGTAGCACATTATTAAACAAAACAACACCACTTTTGACCAATAATATCCACAGTAAATTAATTTACAAAACAAAAACTTGCACTTGACATGTTCACGCAAAATGGCGCGAAGAACTCCCGTTTTTTTTTCATATTTAGTTAGGCTTTGATAATAGTGTAGATCTGACAAGCCTCTGCCTTAATTGCAACGATTAAAGTTAAAAATTGCGTCGAATGTACGTCTTTGGACGGTAAAGTATGAAAAGAAAAGGGCTGGTATATATATATTTATAATTAATTGCTAACTTCGCTTAAGTGAAGCATAGTTTACTTAAGCCCAAAAATATGGTTAACGCGACCATTAAGTCAACGAAGCACTAAGGAAGTGTTGATGTACTTACCGGTCCTACAGTTTATTATAGGCTAGAAACATCGACGAGCTTGCCACTTGTCATGATGAGCCTATAGTAAAGTTAAATTGTAATGTGAATCCGCTTCTTTAATAGCGTGCTTTTGACCACCCCACGTAATACGTATTTGGGTGAATTAGCTTTGTTGTTTCACTGACAATGTGCCGGCCTGTATGCTACGGAAGTGACGTTCTTCTTCGACAAGAGAAGAAGAACAAGTTAGATGGCGTAAAGAATAATGTAATAAACATTTTGTATGAAAAAAAACGAAAAGCGGCAAATAGGTCGATGTCTCTAACGTACCAAACTCGAGAAATATCACAAATAAATTAAATAAATTATTCTGTCTTGCCACCGCTAGACAACACCAAGACCAAAGCGTGGCCAGTCTTGGTCTTGGTCTTGATTTGACCAGGTGGTCTTCGTCTTGTACTCCTAATCTTCGTCTTGCGCATAAGTCTTGCAAGACTCTTGCTCCTACTGAAAATATACGGGGTGACACTTATTCTATCAATATAAAAGAAAAAAAATATTATTGACATATAATAATTGACGTATAATTTTGTTATTTTTTAGGGATCTCTCGGAACAACTGGCCGTGAATGTAACAGGACATCTCACGGGATGGACGGGTGCGCATTAATGTGTTGTGGCCGAGGATATAACACGCGTAAATTGACTGTCAAAGAACGGTGCGGATGCATGTTCAAATGGTGTTGTAAAGTTGAATGCAACACGTGTATAAAAACTATCGATATCCATACTTGTAAATAGATCTTTATAGTTGCTGATCTCCTGGTACCTGACGCAATATTTAACTCCCTACTAGACTCTGAAAGGTGATCAAAATCTATGATTCGACGGTTTAAAACATAGAATAAATAACTGTAATAAATACTTCAAAAACCAATATACACAACTTGATTCATTTCAAATTTTGATCGAATTATTTCGACTGTCTCCATCAATAAGATTTAAATATATTAGATACAGCAATAGTGCGTAATTTTAGTATGGAAAAAGCAATCACATGACTCTTGATATTGGTATCTCGTGAATCTGAAAACGAAGTTGTAGAGTAATGTTTTTGGAATTTTGTAGATGTAGAAAATTAGAGGCTATTAGGTACAACCTAAGTATATGTTAAAAAGTTTTTTGCACCTAATTTTGTATGAAATTCAGCTTTAATTTACGTCCATTTCATCACAGCCCCTAGAACATAGAGTTCTAGAATTCCACTGTTGGATATGGGCCTTGCAGAAAATGCTGGAGATTTAGGCCTACACTCTTCTTTTTTTTCAGACAGGTCACACAGCGCCATCTAGTTTCCGTGATAAGCGATGACGCTTGTGTTACGGAAACTAGATGGTTGATAAACTACATATACTTTTTTTTGTTGTAAATATATACATATTATACATAGAAACACCCAGACCGAGACAAATTATACAATGTACAACTTGCTCCCGGTGGGAATCGAACCCACGACCTCCCGAGTTCACGGCAACGTTTGTTACCACTAAATCACGAAGGCGGTCACTCGCCACGCTGTCCAGATGGGTTCGCGCCCAATTAATTTATTTATTAAGGTAGTCAGTGCGAGCAACAATACATACATGGATTTTCACTTAAAACTAGGGCAGAAACTAAATGCAGCAACTATGACAGGCAACCACCACATGCTACAGTATCCGTTAATTGGGCCTTTGAACAATAGAAGCGAGACGTGGATATGTCAGAATACGCATGGGAGTAGAGGTAATGCAGTAGAAATGAGGTCGTTGCGTCGGATATGCGGCGTAACTTTAACGGACCGCATACGTAATGATGAAATACGTAAAAAGGTAGGTATGAAAGAAAGCATAGAGACAAAAATAAGGAAAGGCATGCTCCGATGGTTCGATATCGAAGGATGAGCGAATAGAGATTGACGAACCAGATATATGATGCGAAATTTGTGGGTAAAAGATCACGATCAGATAATTAAAACAATAGCTGAAGGTGCATTAAAGAGCCATCGAAACAAAAGGGCTTGTATGAAGAGGTTGATGAATGTTGAAGAAGCGAAAGAGGTATGTCGTGATCGTGACAAGTGGCGCTCAATTGTCTCTGCCTACCCCGCAAGGGATTTGGCGTGAAGATATGTATGAACAATCACTTTAAAAACAATGATGATTGAGTAATACTACATTTAATACTACACAATATGATGGAACCACGATCAAGGAACATACTTGGTCAAACAGTAATTCTAGAACCTTTGCCAGGAAAATCTGCAAATATGTCTGGACTGTTACGTGTTTCGTATACGCAGAAAACCAACCAAAATATTAATAATTAACAAATTAAGAAAAATATTAAAATAAAATAGATTATAAACTAATTATAAATAAAACTAAACTAAATCCTATAAAAATAAAACTATTCAACAGGGTTTATTACCAGGGAGGGTACCTAAAACGCTCGCCGCATTTCCTCGTTGAATTATAAGGGAAATATTCTGTTTTAAGTAGTAAAGGCATTTGGGGTCGCCACAAAAAGTAAAAGTAAAGTATCATCACGACCGTTTCCCTTTCGGGGTGGTCAGAAACCTCGCTTATACATAAGCGGATTCACATTTAGCCAACTTTACTATGGGCCAATCATGACAAGTGGCAAGCTCGTCGATGTCTCCAGCGTACCAATCTCGAGAAATATGACAAATAAATTAAATATTAATTCAATGTATTTATTTACATTAATAAATATTTTTGTGTCCCGACCAGGAATCGAACCCGGTACCTCCGAGTCTAGGTCCACGGACTTAACCGCTAGACCACGGAGGGTCGCCACACTCTTGAAAAATTCGTTTATCAAGCTCTTTTACGAATTTGTATCAAAAGAATATACCCTCATTGTTTCAACTCCCAAACGCCACAAATTATATTTTATGTGCTTTTTGAATCGGCCTTTTTTGATGTAGAGGAAATGTGGCAAGCCGCAAAGATGGCATCCCAAACAAGAGATCTTCCCTCACTTTATGGTACAAGAGACATACAATCCCGCCTTTTACCATTGTGCAATAAGGTTATTTGAAAAATAAATTATAATGTTTTCCTATCAATCAATAGTTCTTTAGTACTAGAGCTGTTACGGTGATATTTTAAACATTTTGGACATTTAAACTATGTATATAAAATAAAGAGTGTTTTTTTTGTTAGAATATTTTTATGCTTATTAGAATAATTTATCTAATAATGCATATATAAATGTAAATACAATTTACCCCTAATTCCCATACAAGATGATTGATGTCAAGATGGTGAGAACCCGGCCATTTAGTGAACGAATGCCACTAAGGAAACACTTAGTACTCACTTAATTTGTGAATTATGTATGTATGTATATATATTTATATATATGGTATTGTAATAAATCGGCGTAAACGGCGTGTATTTCATACAAAATTAGGCTCAGTAAACTTTGATAGCGACATATAATTAAAAACTGACAGTGAACTAAGAGCGACTTTAAGGCTGCGTTCCCAGTAGGCAAACTGTTCGCCGCCGACTAAGTGAGCTGCGTGGCGAACTAAAATCATTTCGCCGCCGCGCCGCCCGCCTGGAACCGGCTTTCCTGTGAGTCGGCCGCCCACTGAGACAGTCGGCGCGCGTAAAGGCGGGTACTCACTAGCGAGCTGTAACTGTAGGCAAACATATACTCGTACGTTACGAGGTACGCCTGAAACGATCTTCACTTGCGACATCCATCGAGCGCCCTCACTGAGCGTACTCAATAAGCAAGCCGTAAAAGATACAGTAACAACGTTCTAGTGTGTTCGAGGAGCAACTGTGACCGTAACGACAAGCTATCAGCACCGCAGGCCGCCGCAGTGTTGGTTTGTAACGCAATAATGTCAGACGACGTGTCTCTCGCTTGTGCAGCATACATGCTGATATATGCTTTACTCGATAATTATAAGGCGTCTATCAGCAAAAGATAAAGATCTTCTGAACATTCACTCATGATAAAAAAAAAAACAATCTAAATCAAAGAAAAAACTTTTGTAGGTAAGCAGCGTGTTACTTTTACTCTCGACGTCAACAAATGTACTGCGAGCATCCTTTGATTCGCGGCAAAAACCGACAATTCATGAGTGTTCCGCTCGTGACAGGTTTGCGAACCACGTACACATTATTGACCGGATTAACAGTCGTTGCTGCGCTAATGCTTAGCACTGTGACAGTTTTTTAGAGTAAAATCTGTCATTTTGATAGTTCTGAGCAACGACTATTAATCCGGACCTCAGTGTTGAGGTTATAGTAACGTACAACGGTTACCGTTACGCAATGAGTACCTGCAGCCCTATTCTGTTACTTAAGCGCAAACGTTATTAGTGGCGGACTGTATTAGGACTGGCGGCAATCAGTCATCGTTCCTTTATACAAAGGTAAGGGATCTAGATTGGACTGTGCCAACTACCGAGCGATTAGTTTGATCAGTTTGGCGAGCAAGATGTATGGCAAGATTCTCACGAAACGCTTGCAAGAGAAGACTGAAGGTCTTTTATGGGAGGCACAAGGAGGCTTTAGACCTGGAAGAGGATGCACTGACCAAGTCTTTTCGCTCCGCAATATCACAGAGAAGTTTTTGGCCTTAAACCAGAAGGTTTTCTGTGCTTTTGTGGATTTGGAAAAGGCTTTTGATAGAGTTGTAAGAAAGAAGCTTTGGGACATATTGCCGGAGTATGGAGTGAATGACAAACTGCTACAGGCTATACAATCCCTGTACAAGGGCTGCAAAGCTTGTGTGCGGGTGGAGGGGGGTATGTCGCCTTGCTTTGAATCCCAAATGGGCGTCAAACAGGGTTGTGTGCTTTCTCCTAGATTATTCACTCTATATCTCGACAAATGCCTAAAAAGAGTGAGAGAGAGTGACTGTGGGATAAAGATGAGTGATCTAGTGGTGAACTGCCTGCTTTATGCAGATGATGCTGTTCTTATGGCATCGTCCGAACAACAACTGCAATCACTAGTCACAAGAATGAAGGAGGGATGTGCAGAAAAAGGACTCCGTTTGAATGCGAGAAAAACCAAGGTACTAGTGTTTGAAAGAAGAAGGATGACAACCGTGACGATAAAGATTGATGATGAAACTCTAGAACAAGTAAATGAAATTATATATCTGGGCAGTGTTTTCACTGCGGATGGGAAGTACGATAGGGACGTTGAAAGAAGAGTGAACGCGGGAAATAGTGTTAACGGTGCCCTGGGGTCACTGATCGGCAGTCGAAATGTCAGTGACAAAGCTCGGCTCGCCATACACAATGCCATGTTGGTACCAACACTGATGTATGGAAGCGAAACGTGGATATGTCAGAATACGCATGAGAGTAGGGTTAATGCAGTAGAAATGCGGTCGTTGCGGCGGATATGTGGCGTCACTTTGGCGGACCGCATACGTAACGTCGAAATACGGAAAAGGGTTGGTATGAAGGAAAGCATAGGGACAAAAATAAGGAAAAGCATGCTACGATGGTTCGGGCATGTTGAAAGGATGAGCGATGAAAGATTGACGAACCAGATATATAATGCGAAAGTTGTGGGTAAAAGAGGCCCTGGCAGACCGAGACTCACATATCACGATCAAATAAATAAAACACTGACTGAAGGTGCATTAAAAAGTCTTCGTAACCAAAGGGCATGTATGAAGAGGTTAATGAATGTCGACGAAGCGAAAGAGGTATGTCGTGATCGTGTCAAATGGCGCTCAATTGTCTCTGCCTACCCCGCAAGGGATCTGGCGTGAAGATATGTATGTATGTTATTAGTGGATTTCGTTATTAAGTCAGTGCTTGGGTCATAATTTCAAAATATTATACAATTGTCAACCCTATAAGCGCTCGACCTTGACAGCGTCCATGAAATATTAACTTTAATAGTGTGATATATATATAGTTAACTGATTCCATTATATAACGTTTGCGCTTAAGTAACAGAACATGGCTGCTGGCCGTCATCAGCTCGCTGCGAGCTCAGTGCGAACTTTACACTATGATTTTGGTAACTGTAACGTGCAACGGTTACAGTTACAGCTCGCTCGTGGGTATCCGGCTTTACGCTGCAAACTGCGAAGAGTGATCGAAGCAGCAAACTGTGAATATTCCATTTCAAATATATGGAAGGGCGTCCAAACCGATACGCCGCCGCTAACTTAGTCGGCGGCGAACAGTTTGCCTACTGGGAACGCACACTAACCGTATTATTTTTTTCACCTTGCTATATTTTTCAAATGGGCTTGGATGGTTAATTCCTAAACTAAGAGCAATATCTAAAAATGCTGAAAAGTGAAGTTCAGGTCGCTCTTATTTCAATTTTTCACTAATATTGTACTTAATAATTAAAAAATATATATTTGATATAGTTTTAAGTAATTTATTATCTCAAATATTGTGATTAGTTGTAGGTTTTAGGCTGTTTGTTTACCAGCGATGTGCATTTTAAGTAGATGATACTACTAAAGAATCATCACGACCGTGGAGTGGTTAGGATCCACGTTTTATTTTCTGATTCACAATTAGCCAACTTTTAGCTTGTCGATGTCTCTAGTGTACCTACCAGACTCGAGTAATACCTATCACAAATAAGTAATAGTGTCCCGACCAGGAATCGAACTCTCTGTAAATTTAACGATCAAATTTTAAAATGGTGATTGTACAAGTTGACGGCTAAAATAAAACTGGTACAATAAACGCCATTTTTAACATTATTGCATGGGTTGTACCAAAACGAAGTCTTTGTAATTATAACGCGTAAAGTTAAAAATTACTTCATTTTGGACCAATTCAGCCTTAACCGATAGACCAGACACTTTCGTGCATACATTCCTCGCTTACCTCAAATTTTCCTCGCACATCTTTAGTTCATAAGCAGTAAAATAACTCATTAGAATAGTAATTTAACATTCCTATTTATAAACTAATTAAGTAAGCCATGACAAAACAATGCATTTGAAATTAAACAAATGATTTAAAAGATCTAATTACGTTTTTTATTCTACCTTCTTTAGGTACCCAAAAACCTCTAGTAGATACGCAAAAACTCTGCCAAACTGTAAGGGCTGGCTTAATAGTTGGATCTAACACCCGTATATATATATATGTATGTATTTTAAATATGGCTTTAGTAACAATTTGCCAGAATACCCGTTTAACTCTATATAATCTGTGACCCGTACACACAGACGTTTCCTAACGGCTCCTCTATTCAATTATTCTACCTACCTACTCTAAAATGCATTATTTTTTGTGCAATAAAGATTTATTTATTTATTGTTTAATCATTTTTTACTTTACTAAGAACGACATGATTCTGCGAACTGTAACTGGTGTTAGGCTTAGCACGCACTGTGATTTATCGCGAGCAGTTTAGGAATAGCTAAAAATGCAAAATCCCGTGTATAATGTGCACGAGCACAGCTGCAGACTCTTGGGGCTCTGAGGCAAGATCAAGAAAGCCCTCTTTTCGGAGGCTGCAAAAAATATGTTGCTGTTTTGAATATTAGCACCAAATTTCCAACCTTCGCCAATGTTGTATAAAAATAAACTAAGCCAAAACCAACCCGAACCAACTCGTTAATTTTACACTGAAAACAAATAATTTATATAGTTTTTAAGCGTATCTTACCGTACTCGGGAAATAACTTATTACTCGGTTCCACAGAGTTAAGGAAGCAGAGACAACATATTATTTAGTCGTATAACCATATAAGTTGCGCTTACTCATTCTCATCGCAAAGATCATATAGCTATCTCACTTCCTCAGTTCACATACACACTGCATAAACGAGCAACCGTGGCATTTTTTCATTGAAACCATAGACTACAAGGCAATTGACAGACAATAAAGTAACAACAGCGAACTCAACCATCTCGACTTATTATTGTGATTATTCATTATTTAACTAAAATTACATCTTGAAAATTTTACTAAATCATGGTCTAGTGTAGTGCTTATATGTGCGACAGTGCAAAACATAAAAAAGTGCTAGGAATAACCTTCCACAAGTAAGTTTTAAATGTTGACACCATGCATTCAAACACATAATTCAATAAAATTAGTGATTATTCTTGTAATTTCAAAATATGTGAGAGACAGAAGATATATTTCATTGTATTCTAACGAAATTAAAATAATAATCTTACAATTTTTGTTGCTTTATTAGAGAAAAACGTAAAAATTGTTGCAAAACAACAACATTGACAGTTCCATCAACACAGGGTCGGATTTGTAAAATTAATAATTTTTATATTATTTTTTTACCGTTTTATTGTTGTTTGTTGTGACCGCCTCCGTGGTCTAGTGGTAAATCCTATGGAATTGTATCCACAGAGTGCCCGCAGTGCGTAGATTCGATTCGTACCCAAGGCCAAAAATATATTTACGTTTTTCGCTTAGGTTGTCTGGGTGTCCATACTAATATTATAAACGTGAAAAAAGCTTTTTATGTATGTATGTATGTATGTTTGTCCGTCTTTCACGCCTCTATTTATCATCACAGCCCTTAGAATACAGAGACCTAGACCTCCACTATTGGAGATGGGTCTTCCAGAAATATTTCTGGAGAATTCGGCCTACACACGCCACGCTGGCCAGACGGATTGGCGAGGGTCTCATGTAAATTTTAATGACAATTTCTTAACGATTTCACAAGTTGGTATTAGTAGAACCGGGTTAATTAGTAAAAAAGGTTGTTTTTTTTTTTTTTTTAAATATTTCCAGACAAGTCACACAGCGCCATCTAATTTCCGTGGTAAGCTATGAGGCTTGTGTTACGGAAACTAGATGGTTGATAAACTACATATTATACTTTTTTTTTTTTTTTTGTAAATATATACATATAAACACCCAGACCGAGACAAATTATACAATGTACAACTTGCCCCCGGTGGGAATCGAACCCACGACCTCCCGAGTTCACGGCAACGTTTGTTACCACTAGACCACGGCTTAAAGTGCTCTCCAAGGCACGGGAACGGTGGTGTTGTAAATCTGACTAATGTATGCAAGAAAAGTGTATTTCTCATTGGTACATGCCGGGGTTCAAACCGACCTTTTTTGGATTTTAGGAAATGCATTCTATCAACCGAGCTACCTTTTTGGCCTTTTTGGTTTGGTTTCTGTCATTTCTAGTACTCAAACCTCAGTTGCTCCAGTAGAGACTTTTGATCCATATAAGAAACAGGATCGATCGGCATAAAAACAAAAGTTTTTGCTGACTAGATTTTTCCAAAATCTGTGAATGAAGTTCAGAATATCTCAATAAGTTATGGATGGTCTCCTAGGAACGTTTTCCTGTAACTATAACGGTTAAGATATTTGCCCTTACTGTCCCGTCTCAAAACTCCACCTTGTATAGATACAATACTTAGATTTATTTCATACTTACAAAACATTTATGGAAGTTAAGTTATAAAACAATAATTATTATTTATTTTTCAGAATAATATGAGAGCGGTAAAAAAAAAGTACTTTTTTGGATAAAAGAAAAGAGACATGTTTGAAATTTTAAATAGGGTATAAACATTACAGAAAACTCCAAGCAACTTCAACCGCATTACCATCCGGTTGTCTCGTCATAATTTTTACGTTCCCCCCCCGACCATTTAGGGCCCATTCGGCCGGTACAGAGGGGTTCGGTATCTCTTCGAGACCCAGATACCACTCGCCATCCGGTCCAAAATTAGCGTGCCATTGCTTTGAATAATATATGTAAGAAAATATAAATAAACGATTTTATTATATTATGTTGTATTTTTTAAAAAACCATATAGCTAAAAATACTCATTTCATTATTTTAATCGTAGAACACAAAACCTATCTTCCGAAGTGGGCTTTATACACTGATTCAGGACGGATTTGTGAGCGATATGCATAATTATACTTATATAATAATATTTTGACATTTCGCAAATGAGTCCGGTCCTGTCTTCTGTATTAGTGTGCGAACATTACTTGTGTGTGAGAAATGCCACGCTTTGACCGCAGTTAGATCACCTCTGCTTCCCTATCTCTGTGCTCGGTTCATTAATTGAATTTGCGAATGGCACATCACTATTCAAGATTTCTAATAATTTCTATAATCTGTGGATCACAGACTATTTCTATCCGGTCGTGTGCACATCTGTCGTCCATTTTGTTTAGAATTTAATTTACCTGCAAAAATTTATTATTAGCATTTCGTTTTGTTTAGTATTTCAAGTGACATAATTTAAAGTGTTAAATCGCCTATCATCATGGGGAAGCCGAGTTCCAGACCTGTTAGTTTCTGATTGCGTTTTTTATTGAACGCAATGCACCACTTTATTTTTGTAAAAATATCCTTTTTTTTACAAAATAGGTAATGTAAACTAGTTTTTAAAGCTTGGAAGGCTTTCGCATGAAAATATTGTGCTGCATTGTGGAGTTTTTAACCTGTTTCTTTTCGAGGCCTTGACGGGAGCACGGCTAGTTTCAAACTATTTTTTTGTTGAAATTTTCTACCAATGCACTGTTCACTGGTATTATACAACCCGTGCGACTTAACTGAGCACCTAGCGCTGCGACGTAACTCTTTTAGTACTATTTGCACACGAACTTAACTCATAAAAATATTTTTTTACATAAAGTGTAACATAGATTCTATCCAAAGACTATAAAGGAAAACATTTCCAACAGTACAGTCTAAGAGTTTGGTCACAGCGCGAGGTGTATAGGTGTGTACACAGCAAAATCAATTCACCTTTTCATACCACAAATTGACAATATATAACATACAACATATCCCTGTTGTGTGATGGATCTGTTCGGAGAGCTCTGAATGTAAAGCCTTTTACATAATTATAAGACTGATCTACACTGGTTTTGGTGCAGAGAAGCTGTAAGTCTTTACTTCAGACCTTATGCTGATTATGAAATAGTTTATTGCAAATGAATCATTCAACTATAGGTAACATTTAGTTAGTTTGATCAATGTGACATGCAGTTTGCTTAGTCGCAAACATTATTAGTGGATTTTGTTATTTACGTTAAAGCTTGCATCATAATTACAAAATATTATTAAATTCTCAACTCTATATGCACTAAAATTTGACAGCGGCCATGCAAATATCAACTTTAATAGCATGATATATATAGTTAACGGATTCCATTATATAACGTTTGCACTTAAGTAACAGAATAGGGCTGCTGTAGTCTCAAAAACATTGCAAAATTATGACTCTTCTTTTGAAGTAGAATTTTTTTTACTTCAATTGATTGCTTTGTTATCCCTCTAAATAGAAACCAAATAAAATTAAAATACATACAAAATTTATTTTATATTTTTATAGGAACAGGTTCAAATTAAATCCTGTGGCCTATAAACAATTAAAAAAACATAAGCAAATATTATATAATTTAATATGTTCTTTACTTATTTAACTTTTAATAATAACCACAAATTGCATACTAAAGAATTTTATGCTAATTTTCATATTAAAGTGAATCCCTCCCAATGCTCCTATCTACTGAAGTGACTCTCAGCATACTCCGTACATACAAACTCCGTCACACAAAAGATTAAATAATATTGCTTTAGAAAAAAACAAGACATCTTTTTAGCAATTTACAGCTTCACTATACTGGTGCCTAGCACACAATGTGTGTGTGCGAGGGCCTAGTGTCCAAGGCTTGTGAAAAAAGAAGACATTTCTTAGCATTCCATGGATTCACGGTGCTGGTTCAATTGTGTGTGAGAAGGAAGGAAAAGAGGTGAAGAATAGTGTAATAGTCACTATTCACAATTCCACTCCTCTCCCTAGCTAACCGAATACTGTATGATTCCGCTAATGCTGTCTTGGAAGCTCATTCCATAAATGTATTGACAACATACCTGCTGAAGCCCAATTCTTATTAAACTGGGTTTATATAGTCCATATTAATAAATCAATTTCTAGATCAGATATTTACTTAATGACTTATCTTGTTATACTAAATGTCAAATCAAGATATAATGAAAGAGGCAGACATTATGGATATTGAATATTAAGATTAATTGCTAGCTGTTTGACCCGGTTGCCTGTCTCATTTAATGGTCAGAAAAAAACCTTTAAGCTGTGTGGTCACATGTCATGCTTTGATGTTTGTCATGTTAAACGCTGAGTCTTCTTTCTTGTCTTTGTCAAATTTCATCTCGATTGGTTCAGTAATGTAGGCATAAAGGCAAATTTAAGAGGACTTACATATGGCTGTGTGGTCATATGTAGTCAGTTGATAACGTCATAGCCTATCTGTCCAATATGTGGATTCCAAGGTACATCTCTGTCAAATTTCATCACAATTGGTCATTATAGCGTCAAGGCGATACAAACACATTTTATATATATAATGTTCTTTCGTATTTGTTGCTTTATGTAAATAATGCCTTTAAAACACACTGCTAAATATTTACTGCCGCCGTGGTTTAGCGGTTAAGTCCGTGTAATTAGACTCGGAGGTACCGGGTTCGATTCCTGGTCGGAAACAAAAATATGTATTAATGAATATAAATACATTTAATTATTATTTAATTTATTTGTGATATCTCTCGAGTTTGGTACGCTGGAGACATCGACGAGCTTGCCACTTGTCACGATTGGCCTATAGTAAAGTTGGCTAAATGTGAATCTGCTTAGTTATAAGCGTGGTTTCTGACCACCCCGAAAGGGAAACGGTCGTGATGATGATGATGCTAAATATTTAAATAATTTTCTAAACATATCTGTTTAATATTCATAGCTTAGCCTAAGGCTGTTCAGACACTAGCACAACTGAATAATACTTGGGTCACTAAACTACAACATACCTACTAACAATATACTTAAAGCTATTAGAGCCCACAACCAACTCTCACAAGTCTACAGGTTTATATAAAGGTGAGTGTGTAGGTACATAGCGGCACCACTTTTATGCCTTTACTGTTTTTCTATGAGACAGTGACAAAAACAAAAAAGTTGCTCAAAGGTGCCTGCTCTTACAGTGATATAATGATCATGCCACGTCATAAAATCACAAATAAATATGGGCGACAGCAATAAAATCATGATAACATCTATTTTTTATCCAGCTATTTATTATGGTTTGTCTCAACCTTGGCAATATATTACATTCATAACTGGTAAACAACTTTTATGGCAAATTCAACACATAAATAAATATTTTAAACGTACCGAATTTTGTTTGATAAATCTTCTAAAATATTTTTACCATTCCAATTACAGTTACCAATGTCTAAAATAGACAAAAGGGCAAGTCTGAGCAGCTTAGGGGGTCGAAAGAGGAAGCATCGACGCCACAAACTCAAGCTAGCGCGACAAGAAACACTCAACAAAGTTGTCAACAAAATTCGACATGAATCACTCCTCGCTTTTAATGATTCTGATAATGAATTGACACCAAATATTTCTCTGAGTGATCAATCAACTTCTTACATTACATTTACACTTGATGAAACACATAATTCCACGAATAAGACTGGAACTAAAATTAATAATAAACATGACGTAAAAAGAGTACAGCAAATCCCTACTCATACAAATATATTACGGAATAAATCACTCACTGGCTTTAAAGAAACTGAAATAACACCTTATTATGTTCCATTGAGTAACCTAACAACCAATAATGTTAATGATGATTTTAATAAGCCAGAAAGCAATGAAAATATGCAATGCAAAGACCAAAGCGTGCCTAGAACTCAAGACAACAAAACTAAAGGAGTTGCCGTAGAAATACAAGATGACTCACTTCTCGAACATGCCTTAAACATCGATAATGACTCGGATACATCTAATATTTCATTAAATGATACTATTCTACCGTTAAATACTGATCTACCTGCAAACAATATAGAAGGCTTAAAAAAAAATCAACATAAATCCAATACAATTAAAGTACCAGATGATTCGATCCTAGCACCTAATAAGGCAAATACTTCAGAAATTTCTATAAGCGAAATATCAAGTACAAATTTTACATCAACATCTAACTTCACTGTTATAGAAATTAATGATTCAATAAGTAAACCACCAGCAAATAACAATAATAACCAAGAAGCAACTAAAGTTGCTTCATTGGATTACATTCCGCTAAATATGGGACTGAACAAATCAAATGCTGAGAATTATATTTACGAAGTACCCGATAGTAATTTGAGAGAAGCAGGAGATAAAGATACAGTAGATGGATTTGAGCAAAACCATTCAGTTATTGTGGTAGATAATTCGTATTCAAGAAATAATACAGTTTCTGATTTGATAGTAATAGATGATGGCCCGTCTCATGGTCGACGAAGGACAAAGAAGTTACGTAAGCCATTTAGTTCAACGCCTAAGAGAAACACTCAACAGAATGAGACTAAAAGAGCTCGCTTTGATGATATGTCCGATGTGTCTGCATTAACAATAGATTTGACAGAAGAAGGAAGATTTGGGCCAAGAGCAGAAGTTATAAATTTGGAAGAGAATGAAGCAGATGATTGTACGTTTGTATCTGCTGATAGTCGATCTATGTCGGGAGATTCTGAGGTGAGTATTGAAGCCCCTTAGAACACGAATCCTAGACCTCCACTTTTAAAGATAGGAAATTTCTGGATAATGTGGCCAGTCGGGTTGGCGCGGGTTTAATGACAATTTATTAACGATTCCACAAGTTGGTATTAGTGGAACCGGGGCCAAACGGCTTAACATGCTCTCCAAGGCATGGAGACGGTGGTGTTGTACATCTAAGACATTTTTTTTCTTAATATTAGCACTACATGTGCCTTTCGCTCACCTGATGGTAAGTGGCGCGCAAGAACCATAAAAGTTAGCAACTGGAATCAGACACTCATGATATCATCATCACTCTAACACTATGCCGGCTTGACTGTGCATGACGGTAATTCGAGCCTGATCCCAAAACTTTACTGGGTTTATCGGCACGAACGGTGGGTACATACGGAAGACTGGGGAAAGTACCACCATCAGTCCGCCTACCACCTATTTCTTGTTCTTGTGTATGTGCCATTTGCAATGATGTCAAATGCCAATTTTTACTTACAAAGGGGAAATTTTGTGTAGCCGAGACATGGCATTCTTAGCCATTCCGATGCGTCTTCGAATTTCAGCCTAGTACCATTCTTAGAGAAATTAATTTATAATCTATGCATTTCTAAAATTTTTCAGGTAACAGTCGTGAACATGTGGCAAAAGAAGAACACAAGAGGCATTCAGAAGAAAAAGTTACGGAAATTTGCAAAAGGAATCACGGACTTAAATAATAGCCAAAAACAAGAATTACTTCAAATGATTACAAACACTCTGTTCAAAGAATGCAACGTGACGCAAAATTTTAGACAAGTTAGTATGACAAGTGTTGATCAAAATACATTTTTTATAAATTGCTTTTCTGAAAGGATGAATAAAATTACGAATGTTCTTTTTTATATGTTAAATCTAGTCACTCACTTCGAATTCGAGACAGTCCACGTTCGTTTTATAGCAATGTTAAAATCTCGTAAATCAACGACATGACAATATCTGTCGTTAATAATCACGCCTCGACCGCGCCTCGACTCTGCGCCCTGCCTTGACTGCAATACCCTCTATCCCCGCAGCTGGTGGGCTTGATAACCAGCTTCCTACATGGGCGCAGCATTTAAGTACTTGTGTATGGAAACGCTTCTGGGCTCATGCCGGTGTTCTGCAGGGCTCTGTATTGTCCCAACACTGTGTCTTCTGCATATCAATGACATGTTGACCCTCGAAAACGCTTTGCTGCTTAGTCTTTCACTAGCAGGAGTAGAAGCGTTCAAATTAATCTGTTTCACAAAATTCTGTAATAGATTTACGTGAATAAAGATATTTTGACTCTATACTAATATCTCTATACATAATACAACATTGCCAAAATGATACTTAAAAAAAACGGGACATGCCAAAGAAAACCTAGTTCCTAGATGTTTGTGCACCCGCGCCTCGATGCCGCCTCGACTCTTTGGGTGTCTAAACACGTCTCCTATAATAAAAAAGTTAAGCGTGATATTTTATTTATCCTTTAGAAACCGTGAAGATAGTGAATTATTTCTATAGACAGAAAAATATATTAATTACTTAAATAACAATAACAGTAACATTTAGATAACACTAAATATTGCATAACCAATATCACAATACCAGCCTATCCTGGTCAAAACGCTAAATAGTATACGTTAATTTCTAAATTTATATATATATATAGGGTATCCATTACTCAACATCAAACCAGGAAAGGATGATTGGTCAGGTCGTGTCTTGTCTATTACAGCATTATCGGCTTGATCTAGATTTTTGAACATCCTGTATATACATATATATATATATATATACATATATATATACAAGTTACTTGTCTGAGTTGGGAATCGAACCTAAAACATTTTTAACATGATAAAATTCATTTTTTTTTTTTTTTTAATTTCTTAACAATTTAATCTAAAATTTAATTCCAGTCCGTGTAATTGGAATGAATGTTTTTAGAATGTAATTTGTTGGAGTAGGCAAAATTACAATAATGTTGCATTATAAATTTGGACCAGAATGATTGATTGTGATGATTGGTTCTGTATGGTTTTAGATCAGAGCCTTTTCTAATAATTAATTTTATTAGAAAAGGCTCTAAACATATCTGGATTTCTTAACAAGACGTTATTTACCGCGTGTAATTTTCAAAAGAGCAAATATTTTTTTTAGGATTCAGGTGTCATTGGTAGAACCTCAATTTGAAATAAAAAAGGTCAATTTTTTAAACATAAAAATCAATATCTGAAAAACAAAATGTATGAATGTATGTATGAGTGGCGATATTTTTAGGAAAACTTCTCTGCGCCGTAACTTAAGATTTTATTACATTTTTTTTTTAAATTACATAGTTCTTTATTTTTATTTTAGATTATAATATAAAAATATTTGCTCTTTAATAAATTACACGCAGTATATTGGTAAGAATCATGAAATAATAAAGATAGCTTCATACATAGTGTTGCCCAATTCAAGACGAAGACCAAGATTTGCCCAGTATTGGTCTTGGTCGTAGTACATCAGAACAGCTGGTCTTCCTCTCTTAATCTTGGTATTGGTCTTGTGCAAGAGTCTCACAAGAATCTTGTCTGACTAAAAATATATATTTTGATCATATCCTAGTATATCAGATGAAATCAAACGTCGACTTTAACACCTTTGTTGCGGCTTTTTGCAACCTCTTTGGACGGACTTTGACCTCCTTTCTGACTGACAACTTTAGACGACAGTATTTTATGACAAAATGACTTTGAATAAAGAACACAGACGATGACAACGAAATGAAGACGCAATAAATGAAAATTAAAGACAAAATTTATGATTTTTATTTAAAATCAAGACATAAAGTTATCATTTCTGTAATAAAGTGGCCCTTTCTGTAATAAAGTGGTCCTTCGAACCGGATTCAACGTCCAAAGAGGTTGCAAAAAGCCACAACAACCTTTATTTTAAGACGTTACTGTAACGCCTCCTCGACTCAATAGTTCCTTTCATCTGTCAAACAAGTTCCCTCAAGGTATCCTTGAAATCGATATTCTCTCCACTAAAATTAAGTCTCTGTAATTGAGACGATTCAAATTAAAAATGACGTCTAATATACTAGGTGAAGGTCGTCAAAATAAAAATGTCGGCTCGGCTCTATTTTTAGCTTTAATCGTAACTATTAATAACTATACTGGAAATTGCTAACTTTGTCCAAAATAATGGGGAACTTTTCCCAATTGTTGATCAAAACAAGCTCGTAATTCCTATATCAAAAACAACACTCATACAAAAAAGTGTATTCTGTATGACTCCAAAAATCTACAATAAAATAAATGATGACATTAAGTTACTACCTATACAACGATTTAAAAAAACACTAACGAAAATCCTAATTGACAAATGCTACTACTCTGTGCAAGATTTTCTAGAAGATTAAATAAACAACATTAATTTCTTACCTTGACATTAATTAATTAATCCTATTTGTCATTTTAATTAAATATAAATAAATATAAATATAAATAAATATTTCCAGACAGGTTACACAGCGCCATCTAGTTTCCGTGGTAAGCGTAGCTTGTGTTACGGAAACTAGATGGTTGATAAACTACATATTATACTTTTTTTTTTTTTTTGTAAATATATACATATTATACATATAAACACCCAGACCGAAATGAAATTATTATACCTCTCTTTAGTTTACATGTCTACTATACTTAATTATTTAATCTTTATACGCCCATGGGCTAAACATAGTGTACCCAATTTATAACCATTGTACCATCCTATAAAATAACTATTGTTATAAAGAAATATATGAATTTGAATTTATTTTCGTTTGACAGCTGGAAGGAAATGTTGAGTGGAGGAAACGTCTTAGAATACGGGTGTTACTCTACTTTTGCACTTAGCTTGCTTGTAGTTTAGTGTTTGGTTGAGTAAGCTTGTCATTTATGGAGATTACTACTGAGTGAATAAAAATGTTATTATTATAAAATGGATGGGTGGGTGTGTTTGTGTGTGAATGTGTTAATATAACTGCAAAATTGTATCCAAAAACCAAGGCGAACATGAATCAAGCCACGACGAACGAGGACAGATTTATAAACCAATTGTTGGCCCCTTCTAACCCCCGAAATAGTGTGGGCAGCAATATTTATAATCCGGAGAGGGCAAGAAGGAAAGGATTACGTATGGTAGTCATTGATGGCAGCAATGTTGCTATGCAGTAAGTATTTATTTCGTTTAATTTATATCATACAACATCCAAAATATCATAATTTCCTAACACACATATTTTCCATTTTATGTAAACTTTATTATTATTAAACATGTGTTCCTAATATTCATAACTTATAACAATCTGTTAAAATATAAAAATTTCATAACACATATTTTTAATTTTATTTATACTATGTCACACGTTAAACACTTGTTCCTAATATTCATAACTTATACTAGTTATTTCATAACACACATATATACTTTCATCTTATTTATTTATTAATTACAGGATATCTAACGACTAATTAAAACAATTAAAAGTTGCCACAAATTGATGGAATATTATTTTAACTACACATTAAATATATGTTCCTTATATAAATACATATTTACAACTTATGACACTAAAAAAAACATTTCTCAACACACATATTTGCCATCTTATCCAAACAATGACACACACATTAAACATGCTTTTTCTTTATAGATACTTGAGTATAACTTATAAAACTTTTCAACTATCGACACATGTTCCTATTTATCAAATCAAAAACTTGTTACAACTTGTTTCCGCTGAAAGTAAGCTAATAGGGCTCTACAAGTATGGATATGAAAAATTTATTATTTTTTTATATACAGTGTAAACTCTATATAACGACACTGAAGGGACTGTGCATTTTATGGTGTTATAGAGAGTTGTGGTTAAATGGAGAGAAGAAAAATCAGAATTGGAAGACAAGCTAAACCAACCAAAGCCAATTGATTTCGACGCTTTAGGGAGTTTGTCGTTAAATCGAGTAACGTTACATGAAGTTTACACTGTAATTGAATTATTAAAATTCCTATTTAATTTATATCAACAAACTATAATAAAAATGGCTAAACTTTTAACAGTAAATTACAATAATTTTAAACACTTTTCAGACATGGAAACGGCAACAATTTTTCGGTGATCGGCTTGAAGATTTGTATTGAATATTTTTTGCGTCGCGGTCACGTGGTTAAAGCATTTGTCCCTCGCTATAGGTAATATTTACACATGATCATTTCACAGGAACTCGGCTGTGAGCATGCACGGATTTGTCGATAAAATTAATTGTCGAAAAAATCTAGTATTTTTTATACTAGTCCGACATCCTTGCTCCCACTTGATGGTAAGCGCAATGTGATGTACAAAAATGGAAGCAATTGATATCAGCCGTTGTTGGTCAATGAAATGTATATATATTTTTAAACGTATTATTTTGAAAATATTTCAATGTATAGTTAAATATTTGAATGAGGTCAAATAAGTTTCGGATCCATATATATTTATATTTAGAAAAAAAATCAGCCTTTAAAATAATACTATAGGAAAATAGTAACTTGGAGCCTTACTACTGACAGCACTGAGTTAGTCGTAAACACAGCTGAACAAAATGTGTTCAAATAATACAATTTAAATACATGTAAGAAAACAAGCTAGTACAAACCTATTGATTTTCAATAAAATCACCAACCCTTCATCAGTCAATAGCTGATATATATGTATGTGAACAGGGTACCGTAAGTAGCGGATCATATGGATTCTGAAGAAGTCCTAAAAAAAAATTGTGAATATTTTTTTTTAATAAGATTTGTAGGAAAATTCTTAACAATAATTTTCATCGCAAATAAATATTATGTTTTGTTAATTTAATTATTAAAATTGACATCGGACCTAACTCGTCCAGCTTCCTGTGTAGATCAAATTCTCCAGAAATCCCTGGAAAGCCCATCTCCAACAATAAGAGTTCTAGGGCTAGTAGAAATATTATGAGCAAAAGAAAAAAAATAGTAAATGTTTTTATTAACAGAACATGGCCGCCTCCTACCTCCAGAATCCTTTTGATACAAATTCTAAAAAGTGATTTTTTTTTAAAATTATTTCGTAAAGTCCTTATGATGTACTTACGAATAGTAGTTTGAATAAATCCTCATTTATACATTTTTCGACATTCATATAAAATTTTATCGACATTTGCGTGCATGCTAAATGCTCAAGGGTCACTTAAGGTAAGTGTGGGTCGTCTGGTCTCTTCACACTAGTTGCGTTACGATGATTTCACGCTCCCTTTAAATGCGTCAACATATCGCATCGCATTAGTGCTGTTTGTCCAAATTCTCTTAATAAACAAAGTTTTTTAACAGTTTTTAATAAATTCTATAAGTACAGTAATGGAACGAATTACATTACCAATTAATAACATTCTTTGTATGTTAAAAAAATAAAATCTCTTAGTAATTACACATTTTCAATATTTAATTAAATTAGATAATAGTTGACTTTCATATCGTCGTACTACTATACTTCCTTGTTTATTCTTCCCTGTCTGTACTTGTAGGCTGTAAAAACCTTTTTTTGGGCTAAGATTTAAAAAAATTGCTTGGACTTAGTTAATAGATATAATTAGTATTAAGAATAATTTAGCCAACTTTACTGGAGCCATCGTGACAAGTGGAAAACTTGTCGATTTTTTTGTTACAACAGAGTAGAGTAAAAACCGTTTTTATTTTATAAACTGGTCGGTTTTGTTATGTTAAGTAATATTTAGTTTTATAAGTAGTCCATGTAGCTTGACGCCTGCCTATTGGAAGCAGGAAGTAATACAAGAATGGTAGACACTGATGAATACAACCATTTTAGTTTATAAGACTTGTAACTTGACGCATTCCTATTGGAAGCAGGAAGTAATGTACAAGAATGGTAGACACTGATGAATACAACCATTTTAGTTTATAAGACTTGTAACTTGACGCATTCCTATTGGAAGCAGGAAGTAATGTACAAGAATGGTAGACACTGATTAATAAACCATTTTAGTTTATAAGACTTGTAACTTGACGCGTTCCTATTGGAAGCAGGAAGTGATGTACAAGAATGGTAGACACTGATGAATAAAACCATTTTAGTTTATAAGACTTGTAACTTGACGCATTCCTATTGGAAGCAGAAAGTAATGTACAAGAATGATAGACACTGATGAATAAAACCATTTTAGTTTATAAGACTTGTAACTTGACGCATTCCTATTGGAAGCAGGAAGTAATGTACAAGAATGGTAGACACTGATGAATAAAACCATTTTAGTTTATAAGACTTGTAACTTGACGCATTCCTATTGGAAGCAGGAAGTGATGTACAAGAATGGTAGACACTGATGAATAAAACCATTTTAGTTTATAAGACTTGTAACTTGACGCATTCCTATTGGAAGCAGAAAGTAATGTACAAGAATGGTGACACTGATTAATAAACCATTTTAGTTTATAAGACTTGTAACTTGACGCATTCCTATTGGAAGCAGGAAGTAATGTACAAGAATGGTAGACACTGATGAATAAAACCATTTTAGTTTATAAGACTTGTAACTTGACGCATTCCTATTGGAAGCAGAAAGTAATGTACAAGAATGGTAGACACTGATTAATAAAACCATTTTAGTTTATAAGACTGTAACTTGACGCATTCCTATTGGAAGCAGAAAGTAATGTACAAGAATGATAGACACTGATCAATAAAACCAATTTAATTTTATAAGTAAGACATGTGGCTTGACGCCTGCCTATTGGTAAGCAGAATCAAGAATGGCAATAACTGATGTTAAATTTAAAACTGGCTTGTTAGGTTTAAGGTTAAAATTAAGATAATGTAATTTTAAGTCTAGCAACAATTGTTGCTTCGTTCGTTGCAAAGCGTTTTTGGTTAGTTTCGTTATTTTATTTATAAGTCATACAGGGTGTATTTAATCGATGGACTATGAAAGCTTTTTTTTTTAAATTATTATTTGAGTCATGTGACATCGCTCTCCACTTTTTTGTGTTTAATATTTTTATATCAAAGTCCTATTACAGGCATTTGTGACACGCCATTAATTGAATAGTTCAATAATGATTCTACACCTGCTTGAAGACCAAGCGGCATAGTAGTCCAAAGAGTAAGCTGTTAGCAGTCCAGTAATAATAATAGTTTATTGACACAAAAAAATATTGAAAAATAGTAGTTTAAGAAAACGGTTGCATAATAATGTGCAGTTTTATACACTAATTTATCTACTCTCATACATTGGGATTGAACCTACTAAATAAAAGATAAAAGTTAAAAGAGTAAGAATTTTAAGCAAGAATAAAAACAATCACACGAAATGCTATACAACAAAACGTATTGAATGGCGCCAATTTTTTTTTTTTTTTACGACCATGGTACAGAATACATAAGTCCTAAACAATGAAATGGCGCCAAAACCTAGCTTATGACCGCACACGCGCTATGGCGGGCGCTGCCACAGACAAGTAAAAATTGGAATTTTTGTAATAGATCTTTGCCTTAAAAAAATTGGTGTTGTATAATATGTATAATTCTATTTTTTAAATGAATTCTAACATATTTTTGTTACATAAAAAGTGTAATAATGTAATTCTATTTTTAAATTTCATCAGTATGTTTATAAAGTATGTCAATATAAATTCGTTTTGAAGTTTGTAATTAGCATTTTACGATATGAGAGTACATAATTTTGACAGTATAATACTCCTATACATGTGTGGTGCAGAAGCCAATTTTTCTTCTTCCATAAATCCGGGCGTTTCTTGCGAATTGCTTCGCGCAAATTGGTAGTCAAACTCGTAGGTCATATTATTTATTGACCGTACTACACTGTGTCAAGAACTCATGATGCACGATGTCCTTGCAAATTTTAATACGTGGTAGGCTGACTGATGGTGGTAATTTGCCCAGTCTGTATATATACTATATTATATGTATATATAATAAACCCAGTAAAATGTATTCACACGTTTCGGGATCAGGCTCGAATTGCCGTCATGCCCAGTCAAGCCGGCATAGCGTTGGGACTGATGTCAGTCATAAGTGTCTGATTTCAGTTGCTAACATTCATGGTCCTCGCGCGCCACTTACCATCATGAGGTCACATGTCGTTAGGTATTAAAAAAAAAAAAAAAAAGCGAAGAAAACTGAGCTCGCTCGTCCGGCACGCTCTTCGTCGTTCACACCTATTCGACCCTCTGAGAACATTTTGTACCACGTTTCTTTTGTCCAAGGTAGCTTCACCATATGCCACAGTCAACATTCAGAATGCGTCCGCGCACTTGATTTTGTATTTTACACAAAATTTGTTACAGATTCTTTGATTCATTTTTTGAAAAAGACGAACCAAAAAATTAACTAGACATTCAAAATGGCCGACCTTATCAGTAAGAGATATGAGTACCAACATAACGCAAAAAAAAAAAAAAAATACACGCAAAATTAAAAATTCGCGATACTATTTGAACAAACCTCGTATATAACTATAAAAATTTGCATTCATAGTCCATTTGTTTGAGGCACCCTGTATACATCGTGAGGAAAATCCTAGTTCAGCGTGGTGGATTATAGCGAATAAAGCTGTGATAGTCCCCGCTTATTAAAATGTAATTATTATAGTGATAGATTTACCAAGTCTGAGTAAGGCTAACGGTTTTTACCCCTATTTTTTTTAAAATAAATATATATATTAATTCAACGGGGGGGTATCACTAACTTTTTATCACGATAGATGGCGCATAATAAATGGTACCTTATATAACTGTCGGTTGCATAGTAAACTTGTATTTCTATTACGAAATTTATTATTTTCTGGATATTATGTCGAAGTGAGCAGCTTTTAAGTGTACAAATCAAGATTTCCAAGAGAAATCAAAGATATGGTGGTCTCAAAATTGCCGTTCTATTAATTTAACCTTTTTTATTTTAAAAACGGTGTTCGCTTACTTAATTCGTCTTTTAAGTTAGGTAACGTTAAGTTAAAATACATTTTTCTGTTACAAAAACAAAAAACTACAAATAAATTTAAAAAAGGATCCGTCAAAGGTACCAGTGCCGCTAGCGACATCTACAAAAAGCTTTGCCTGATACACCCCATTCAATTCGTTTATTTACTATAATTAGGCATATGTCAAAACAATTGTATTTTGCACTTTTACATGTCAAATTTACAATAAGTATACTATAATATTAGGCTACATAATTTCACAGCATTCTACCAGGTAGAACGCCGTGAAACTACACAACCTTACTTAAATGTAGAGCAATGCGTTACAATACAAACATAAAATAACATTTTAAAATAAACCTACGTGATTTATACACACAATAATAATTCCACACAAAACTACACTTATAATTATAGCTGCTGTAAATAGGCATTGTCATCTTATCAAATAATATACAAATATAAATGTCACTTAAGATTATAGCTGTTGTAAAGAGGCATTGTCATTAGCTTTATGCACTAGGTACACAGGCTTAATGCCGCTAGGCATTCTTACTAATCAACCTTAGGGACAATTTAGAGCATTTGTTATGTGAGGCAGGTGTAAAATATAATAGGAGCATTTAGGTCTGTGAAAAAAATCAAAATAAATAAAACTTAATACTAAATCTAATATACTATATACTAATCAGTAGGTATACACTAAATTGACTACATACTTTTATTATATATAAATCTAATACATAGGTATTAAGGTATATTGCCAAAGGCAGGTGGCTCGGTTGTAAGAACGCGTACCTTAAATCCTACAAAGGTCGGTTTAAACCCAACCGGCATGTACCAATGAGAAATACACTTTTCTTACGTACATTTGTCATAGATTTACAACACCACCGTTCCCGTGTGTTGAGAGCACGTTAAGCCGTTGGTCCCGGTTCCACTAATGCCATATTGTGGAATCGTTAATAAATTGTCATAAAAAATTGTCATCATGTCCTCGCCAAGCCGTCTGGCCAGCGTGGCACTAGGCCTAATTCTCCAGTTCTGGAAGGCCCATCTCCAGCAGTGGAGGTCTAGGATGCTGTATTCTAGGGGCAGTAATCAAAGTAAAAAAAATTGGAATATTTCAATTTAAAAAAAGGGTTAGTTACACCAATTAGAACTTAAGACGGCTATATCGATTTCAATGATCTTTTATGATTCGATGAATTTGTCTCCGATTAGCAGAATTAAAATATCGCAAATTTGAAAAAAAAAAATATTTTATATGGAACAGATTTTTGAGTGACTTCGATGATTTTTATCTTCGTCTCGGCCTTGAGATGTCTATTAAATAACAATTACTTAGTACACGAGCTATCCAGGTCGTTTAGCTGGTTAGTAATAAAACATAGATATGTCAAAAAATTACATATAATTATTTAAAAACACGTATATAGTTTTTGACGTGTTTGAGCTATAATGCCGCGAGTGACTCCAAGAAAATCATCAAATTCTGCAACATCCGGAATTTGATGATAACCTGAGTTAATGTCATAAAAAAGAAGACATATTATGTCAGACTTTGCTGATGGGCTATGCTACAAAAATATGGTCATAAATGACAAATATTGCAATTAAATAATTTGCGAGATTTTAGTAAAATGTATATGATAATTATTTATTTCTACTACGAGACCCATAAATTAGCTTATTTATTATCTAAGGTACACTAACAGGTTACATCTAAAAAAATTCAAGCACAGTGTACACAAGGTCAGTGTACACGGCATGCTGCACATAGCTACTTATTTATATAACAGATTATTAATTAAAAATTAATAATAAATTTAAAAGTCATTAATATATTAATATGTCAATTTGTGTTAAAAGTTATATCATATATTAGAAAAGTCAATATAAGAATATTTTAACGTCTATTTATTTTATTTAAAATACTTAATTGCACTAAAAATGTACATAGGCGGGCTTAATGACTAAACATTTTCTGACAACCAACCTTTGGGAGTGTGGAAAGTTATGTATGGGTGCAATTTTATTTTATATTATACATTTACATATTAATATTACAAAAAAGATTTACATATAGACACATAACTATATATATTAAAAAAATGTATATAATAATAGGTAATAATAAATATTTCCAGACACAGCGCCATCTAGTTTCCGTGGTAAGCTACGGGGCCTGTGTTACGGAAACTAGATGGTTGATAAACTACATATTATACTTTTTTTTGTAAATATATACATATACATATAAACACCCAGACCGAGACAAATTATACAATGTACAACTTGCCCCCGGTGGGAATCGAACCCACGACCTCCCGAGTTCACGGCAACGTTTGTTACCACTAGACCACGGATGCGGTCAATATATTTATTATATGTTAATATATTTAGTTTTATAATGTTTTGTTTCTAAAAGATATGAACGGAAGGAGTATGTCTTATAGTCAATGGTAGTCTGTTCCACTGGCGAGCGGCAGATACGATGAACGAATCAGAATATCTTCTAGATGTGTCGGAAGGGATTTGCATAAAAAAATATTTACCAAAGTAAAAGCATTTTCGTTCACAATCAACAACACTTGCCTCTTAAATAGATTAACATACATGATTCACGCAAAATCCCTTGCGGGGTAGGCAGAGACAATTGAGCGCCACTTGTCACGATCACGACATACCTCTTTCGCTTCTTCGACATTCATCAACCTCTTCATACATGCTCTTTTGTTTCGATGGCTCTTTAATGCACCTTCAGCTATTGTTTTATTTATCTGATCGTGATAGGTGAGTCTTGGTCTGCCAGGGCCTCTTTTACCCACAACTTTCTCATTATATATCTGGTTTGTCAATCTCTCTTCGATCATCCTTTCAACATGGCCGAACCATCGGAGCATGCGTTTCCTTATTTTTGTCCCTATGCTTTCTTTCATTCTTTTTAGTCGCTACACTCTTGGCATAGTGGTCGTGGTCGTCACTGGAGTGTCAGTGGCACGCTTAACAAGCCGTCGCCACTTGTCTCGAATTGCAGCCTTACTGGAGCACTCATGTAGGGTGATCCATTGCTGCTTTAACCTGGTCAGTCCATCTCATCGGAGA
Source organism: Tinea semifulvella (assembly GCA_910589645.1). NCBI lineage: Eukaryota > Metazoa > Arthropoda > Insecta > Lepidoptera > Tineidae > Tinea > Tinea semifulvella. The sequence continues at coordinate 9,279,637 of OU342604.1, forward strand.
CCTACCACGCATCCTCTTGCCATCGACTTTTCCCTGAAGGCGCTCAATGGATGCCGCGACACATGTCCAAAGAAAGTGAGAACGCGTGATTCTATGATTGAGGAAAGGCGCTGTCCTATCTCCAGTTCCTCCATACTTTCTTACATACCTACCATTTTTACTACAAATACTCGTAGATTAACATTATTCTAAAATATATATTTTATAAAACTCAAACTGAATTTACATATAAAAAATACATAAGCTTACTCAGACTTGGTAGAAAATTCCAACTAAGTCCAAGCGCATTTAATTTTAGCCCTTTGTCATGTAAGTACTCGTATGTGTTTATTTTTCAATTATTATATCTAGTTTAGTTTTTAAAAAGTCGTGAGGAAATTTCAAAGACACTGCCTTTTTGCTTGATTTTTGATGATCAATTGATAGGTTAATTGTATATACATAATTTTAGGTACATCGTGAGGAAGTTTGTAATTTATTATACGAGGGTAGTTTGAAAAGTTTCCGACCTCAACGTGAAGATGGCAGCACTCGTCAATAAAAGTCAGGGAATGTAGTTGTGCATCTTCTGACAGGACTCACCAAAGTTTCAGTCATTTTGGATGCGCAGTTGTTATTTGACAGTCGTTTCAGTGAGTCGATGTGAGTATTTTTATGAAAATGGAAAAAATCGAGTATCGAGCTGTCATAAAATATTAGTTTTTGACATTATTTGATGGTCGGAAAATTTTCAAACCACCCTTGTATACTCATACCTTGTTCAATCCAAGTATATAATAGGGTTTTCGTAATAAACTTTTGGTGTGTTATAATCACATGAAGAAGGTCCAAGAATAATGATTGACGTCAAACATTGTCAGTTAGTATATAGTCTATATCACTAATGTGTTTAATGTTTACTAATTACTTATATCATTTCTATTTGTTTTTTTTTTCTTTGACATATCCGTAGAACGTAATCAATATTCGTTAACTTATTCAAAAATATGCATTTCTCTTCGAAAGAAATGATTTAACTCATTCAGCTCCATGACGCGTATGCTCCATCAAAAAACATGCTGCCTCGTTCCGAATCATGCTCAGAGCGCTTAGAATGAATATGATACTGACAGTCGTTCCGAATCAAATATCACGATTTGATTGCTCAGAGATTAATTTCAATTCGCAACGGTCTAAATCTTTTTTATTCATACAATAATAGTTTTTTTTTAAATGTATAGAAGATAAATCTTCGAGTATGAATTTTAACAAACACAGCTCTATCGGCTTTTTCAGTTTTATATGTGTTTAATATTATTAACTTATTTTGGCCTTCTAAAATAACTTGCCGTGTTACAGACATTTTTTATTTACTTCCTACTTAAATATTAATTATAGATCTGTTTTAGAAGTAACATACAAACAGTATAAATGAATTACAATATTAAATAATTAGGAAGAAAATCTAATAGTAAATAAAATTGAAAATGGCGCGCGACATAATGACAAACAACTGACAGCGCTCAGAGCGATCTACCTCGATATCGTGAGCCGTCTGAGCGCGAAAAATGATGTCATTTGCGACGTCACATAGCTTTTTCAAAACAGTCTCGGAACTGCTTTAAGCGTGCTTAGGTTATTATTATCGTGTCTCGGAACGAGCGGGCTGTGACGTCCCATGACGCCTATGTGCGTCAATAAATAAATCTGTTCTGGATAAACTCAAAAACTACTGCACCGATTTTTTGGCTGTATTCAACTCGAGTGGTTATCGAGGAAGTTTCTTGTATATAATTTGTTAAGTTTTTGTATAGATTAACGATATTTGTTGGTGTCGGAAAAAAAGAAGCCTGGGAGTTTTCAACAACGCTGCCTAAATAAACCCTTTGAGATATTACAAAATAATGTATGGTGGAATTCTGTAGGTATCTTATATAAAGGTCTACAAAAAAAGTCCGCGATGACATGTCTTATCTCTTAACAATATTTATTCATTTATTTACTATAGGTACACAAACAGATCACAATCACAATCAGTTCACATTTTCCAGCCATTTTCTTAAGTTCTAGATTGCAATCCAAAAGCAGTGTACACAGCATGCTTATTGTGATTTAGCCATGACATTGTCATTTCAATAACATACTATATCCATTTTAATACTTTAAAAAATGGCCAATTTTAATGCGGTAATTAGAAAGCTATATACACAAATACAGTATTAATCCCTATCATTTTAAATACGTTAGTTGGCTTAAGCATTTTATGAAGATTATTTTTCCCTATACACCACGCAAATTAAATTATTTTTTTGCCCTAAGGTTTTGTTCTTAGGGCATATAGAAAATCAAAATAATGCGCAACGAAATAATAATTTCGTGTCGCCGTTTACACGGGCAAAGCAGGGTAAAACCGCTAGTGTTAATATAATTAAACATCGGATTATTTTCCACATGAACTTGGATCCTCAGTAAAGTAATAAATCGATTAAAACTATTTGATAAAATAAATCGATTATAACTATTTGATACATAAAATCTATTATTATTATTATTACATGATTAATTGATTAGTACTGGAGCTGTCAAAAGTAAATTAAACAAATAGAAATGGTATAGGTTGTATAAGCGACAAAAATAATGATCGCCTTAAATCAAGCATAGATCAATGATATTATAAATAAAAGATGTATCAAATAAATAACAGTTGAAATTATGATAGTTTTCAATGGGGTGTATCACTAACTTTTTATCACGACAGATGGCGCATGATAGATGGTACCTAATATAACTGTCAGTTGCATAGAAAACTCGTTTTTTTATTACGAAATTTATTATTTTCTGGATATTATGCAGAAGTGAGCAGCTTTTAAGTGTACAAATCGAGATTTCCAAGCGAAAGCAATGATATGGTGATCTCAAAATTGCCGTTCTATTAATTCAACCTTTTTTTATTTTAAAGACGGTGTTCGCTTACTTAGTTTGTCTTTTAAGGTAGGTATCGTTAAGTTAAAATTAAGTTATCTGTTATAAAAATAAAAAAACTACAAATAGATTGAAAAAAGGATCCGTCTTAGGTGCAAACAAGGTACCAGTGCCGCTAGCGACATCTACAAAAAGCTTTGCCTGATACACCCCATTATGTTTAGCCAACTTTACTGCAGTATAGAAGAACATGGTGGATTAATTCCTAAACCCTCTTGTTATTTACGAGTGGTGCTCATTAGTGAGATGAAAGTGTTGACGATGAAACATCTAACTTTATGATCTAGTCCTTTACCGACAAGAAATCGAACACAACTAAAGTTTGTAGTTGTTACCTATACTGTGATATATTTGAAACTATAGCATAAGATATAATGACCTCAAACAATACATACATAAATACAAATTTCACAAATTGATAACACATAATTTCGTTGTTCCCGTCAATAATAAAACAAATTCACAAACATGTGCTGTTAAACTAATTTTAAAACATATTCTACAAGTTCACAAACATATTCTACAACTTCGCAAACATTGTTTACGTATTCACAAACTTGTCACTTACACAAATTACTAACATGGTTGACAAATATACAAAAATAATCTACAATTTCATAAAAATAATCTATAAATTCACAAACATGGTCTACAAATACACAAACATATTCTACAAAGCAAATATTGTTTACGTATTCACAAACTTGTACACAAATACTAACATGGTTGACGAATTCACAAAAATATTATACAAATCGCACAATAAACTGCGCGACACCTGCGCTTATTTTTTTTAGTACTATACATACGCTAGTAGTATATATACATACATCTTTACGCCAGATCCCTTGCGGGGTAGGCAGAGACAATCGAGCGCCACTTGACACGACTACGACATACCTTTGTCGATTCATCGACATTTATCAACTTCTTTATAATTCACAACTTTCGCATTATATACCTGGTTCTATTATATGTCCGAACCATCGTAGCATGCCTTTCCTTATTTTTGTCCATATGCTTTCTTTTATACCTACCATTTTCCGTACTTAGACGTTACTTAAGTGACGCCGCATTTTCGACCCAACGACCGCATTTCTACTGCATTAACTCTCATGCATATTCTGACGTATCCACGTCTCGCTTCCATACATCAGTGTTGGTACCAACATGGCATTGTGTATGGCGAGCCGAGCTTTGTCACTGACATGTCTACTACCCAGTCATACTTAGTACTATATTATGCTAAAAATCACATCTTTATTTAAAATATCATTGATAATAGGCACGCCGTTTGTCTAAGTGGTGGGTTTAGTTTATAATGATAGGAATCAAGAAATATCTGGAGCATCGTCTGTCAAAAAAGGTACGTAACCCGTTTTTTTTTTTGCTAAATTGTATGAATTTGTTAATTTTTGGGCCGACTGCAACGAGTATAGTGATTAAAACAAGGAGAAAAGTTAAGGTTAAAAAAAGGAGAAGATACGGCACGCGCTGTATTGTTTACTACAAAATGCGGAATCGCAACAACTACACACAAAGTCACACCACAGTTGCAAATCAAATCAAATTAGTTTATTTCCATTGGTTCGCTTTAAACAACTTGGATACAGTCAGAACTAATAAAATCAATACAATTATTAAAACATATGTACTAATCAAAGTGGTAATAATGGTTCGACCGTAAACAGGCAATAATACATATTTATGTATGTTAGGCACAACATTATTGCTACAAGCAAGTAAAACTAACTAACTTAGAAGATCGTGGCTGTAAAGAGGCCGTGTCAGTTTACATTCTAGTATTATGATGTACAGAAATTATATACATATGTCAGATAATTAATAAATTTCTAAAACAAAAAATAATAATAAAAATAAAATAAAAAAAGACGTCTAATCTTATAATCTAAATAATAATAATGATATGTCAATTAAACATGAATTCATAGCTGTAAAAGGGCCGTGTCATTTTATATTTTAATATCATTAATGTTAATTATTATTCGTGGCTGTAAAATAGCCGTGTCACCTTACAATCTAAATAAAATTAGAATGTCAAGTAAATAAATAATTGCATCACCGATGTCGTTAATTGAGATTGAATTTATGGGAGCGAGACAGTACGCATTTGCGTTTACGCGCGCGTTGCGTCCTTACGGCTCGATAGCTAGTTTACTACTGACCAGTTTTCACAAATCAACCGCGGGAGGTCGCATGCCCGACTCACTGTTGAGCCTCATGAGGAGACCCTACGTCTCTTTCACTGTTGGTCCTGTGTGCCTTTACTTAGCTAAGTAACTTTAGCTAAGTCTGAGTCGTGGCTACGGAGTGAAGGTTCGCCGCGTAGCCCAAACAATTGTCTTTTTTTTTACCTAATAGAGTTGTCATCCATTCCTTAATTTACACAGACAGCCAACCTTACAATTATAGGGGCAATAATAGAAATAAAAATACTATAACATAAATCGTAATTTAATATATCAATTCATTCAACATTAGCCTTTCTTGTTGTCAACAAACGAACTAAAAAACATAATGTATTGTGTAAATTCTCAGTACCATATAGTTACAAAATACCTACAAATATTTCCCGCGCGCAGTTAATTGGTTGTGGTCAGTAATAGAATTTCGAATATAATGCTATACTTAGATAGGCACTTTTAGTTCCTACCTGGCGGCGTTAGTGTTCGGATGACAGCCCACATTTGTTGCCCACGTCAGATGTAGTTTGCTAGTTCCACGCGTAATGTCTTCGTATCTTCCCCTTTTTTAATCTTAAGGTTTGTATTTTTATATTATTATAAAACATTTTATTTTTTAACGTAAATGTTAGATAAAGAGATCTAACGAAATAGACATCGGCCGCTTGCGCTGCGTGCTGGGAATCATTTGTAATTCGACAATTTGATATAAAATAATAATTTATTATTTGTTTTGTCGTTCGAGAGGAATAGCTTTTTATGTTAAACTTTGTTTTTATCGCACCATCTTGTCAAAGTTGTGACAAAAATATGACTGTCATAATCTATGCCAATCGCGATACTGTGCTTGAAGTTTGCTACTCACAGCTAAATGGGACGTTTTGACAATTCAACCTTTTAATTATACAAACAGTTGATACTAACTGCTTCAGTCTGCCTTAAACTAAACACAAACTTGACAGTATGCAATGTCCATACCACAATGTCTGAAGACAAAATCTTCAACCAATGCGTTCTCCCCGTAATGTCGTATGGAGCAGAAACGTGGCCACTGTCAGTGGGTCGGGTCCACAAGTTTAACGTCGCTCAGCGAGCTATGGAGAGAGCTTGGCTCGGAGTTTCTTTGATGAAGTCTCACATTTTTAACTGCCACTTCGAATTGGGGCAAACGGGTTCTCGAGTGAATACCACGTACGGAACGCAGAGTGGGACGACCAGATGGACGGATGACCTGAAGATCATCGCTGGTGGGGGTTGGGTGAGGGTTGAAAAAGACCGCGTGAAGTGGCCTATATCCAGAAGTGGAGAGACACAGGCTGATGATGAATGTGCAATGAAGCCTGAGTAAAGAAATCAGCATACCTCGTACGTGGTCTTCACTCTAGAACCCGTCTACTCCATCGATAACTTTGATTCCCCGACGGATTTCCACGTTTTGGACTTTATCTATCAGAGAAATTCCAAGCATCTCTACATAGCCCGCTTTTTGTGAAACCTGACTAGTCAGTGTCCACGTTTCTGCTCCGTACTGGAAGAACACACTAGTTGAAAACTCTCGTCTTCAAACACTGGTGTTTGATAAGAAAATGTGGCACAGCTTTCCGAATACCACCTATCCTTGCTGAATGCGTCTTATCGCCTTTTTTTTGCTAAAATTGGCTACTTGTAGTCTGTCCAAGTTAGACGAATTATTGTACAAATTGGAGTGTCCCACCTTATAAATAATTCACTCCCAGTGGTGTCGCATGTCGTGCTCGGTGCTTAGTTATTCAGCACTGGCATATTATGATATTGATGATGACGTCATATTAATGTAAAAAATTCTTCAATAACCTATCATATTTTTCATCCTAAATTAATGTTTATAAATAATATAAATAAAAAAATGTTTTTTATGTTTTAAGGTCATAAGCTCGAAATGTATTTTAATTTATTATGTCATGTTCCAATTATCATATTTGTTAAACAATTTAAATTAACTGAACATGAAAGGGCCTGAGCGTAACTTTTATTAATGTCAAAACTTAACAATAGAATAAATATAATAACATAGGTGGTAGGCGGACTGATGGTGGTAATTTGTCCAGTCTGTAGGGGCGGGGAAGTATCCACCGTTCGTGTCGATAAACCCTGTAAAGTGTATCCACACGTTTCGGGATCAGGCTCAAATTGCCGTCATGCTCAGTCAGCCGGCATAGTGTGAGGGACTGATGTCAGTCATGAGAGTCTGATTCCAGCTGCTAACATTTATGGACCATGCGCCCAATTACGATGTGTACGCAAGGTCACATGTGGTAGTATAAAAAAAATATATAAAATTCGATAGCGATATTTTAGGTAGGTATAGTATTAAAAAAACTTTAAGTAAGATATTATTTTTTATAATTATTTTAGAAATATGTTTTGTTAAATATAAAATAAAGGAAAATCGTTATAATTATTTTCTTAAATTAGGTCTCAAATAAAAATTACTTTTTTTTTGTCATAAAAAGCTAGGGCGTGTAGCTTTGCATGCCATAATCTGGTGGACCATGAGAGACTGATTTCATTTGGGAATGTAGTCTATCAGATTTCCAAAAAATATCAGACTTAAAAGAATCTTAATAAATGTTGTATTGTGCGAGCGAGAGGGATGCAGATCGTAAAAACCTCTAAAATAAAAAGTCCTTGTCTAAAATAAAAGTAATTCAATTATATGGTATCTGATAGACTACTAACTGCCTCCGTGGTCTAGCGGTTAAGTCCGTGGATTTTGAATCGGAGGTACCGGGTTCGATTCCTGGTCAGGACACAAAAATATTTATTAATGTAAATAAATACATTTAACTAATATTTAATTTATTTGTGATATTTCTCGAGTTTGTACGCTGGAGACATCGACGAGCTTGCCACTTGTCATGATTGGCCTATAGTAAAGTTGGCTAAATGTGAATCCGCTTATTTGTAAGCGTGGTTTCTTGACAACCCCGAAAGGGAAACGGTCGTGATGATACTTTACTTTTTTTTGATAGCCTACATTCCTCAAATGAAATAAAATCAGTCTCTCATGATCCACTATATTATGGCATGCAACTTTTTATAGAATATAATAACAGCATATAATTTGTCAACATTTGTATATGATTTAACAGAACCAACGAGATAGAGGATTTCTCAAATGTATTTATAGGTAATAATTTAATGTCCAAAGGTATATGATCAAAGGTCATATCTTCATGCTTTTAAAATCCTAAAAAATGTTGGGAGTATTCAGAGCTTAAAAACCCTCCTAATCTAATCATATTCTAGATCAATGGTTAGAATATTTAGCTATTTTAATATAAGTAAAGCTCAGGCCCTCAAATACAGTGCTTATGGCCTTAAAGTGAGGTCACTATCACGTAAAGAATTTGGTTTCAGATGTAAGTTTGGTCGAAGTACGGATCCCAAACTTTTGGACCAACTCGAGAAAATTGGTGTGGTCGTCTACACCCCGTCAAGGGAAGTTCAAGGAAGACAAATATGTCCTTATGATGACCGGTAAGTTTTTTTTTGTTCTCTTCTCCCGATGAATGATGAATGAGATGATAGGGAAGGCAAAGGGTCTAGCCCATACAGCCAAGTCTGACGTAATATATATTTCTTTTTATGAGTTAATGAGATCATCATCAAATTCCAGATGCTGCAGAATTTGATGCTTATCTAGGAGTCACTCGCGGCACCATAGCTCAAATACGTCGGGTAAAATATGGGAGTTGACAGCGCGGGAAAACCGCAAGAAATAAACTGTAACTTGTGCCCCATATTTAAAGTCCAATTTATCGTTTTCCATAATTATTTACATTGTAGCACATCATGTCCACGCAAAATGGCGCGAAGAACTCCTTTTTTTTGTTTAGTTTTATTTCAGGAAAAAAAAATCTTTACAAATATGGTCCCTATGATGACCAGTAAGATTTTTTTTGTTTAGATATATTTCAGGAAAAAAAACAAAATTATTCTTTACAACATGCCAGAATTCTTATTTGCCTTATTTTCGTAGTTACGTTCTACTGTTCGGCAATGTTACACTTAACGCCCCTTTTTAATCAAACTATTCGAATAGACGCGCGTCAAATTATTTAGCATACTGTTGATCGAATATCGCATTCAGTGTTCGCGATTTTGCCATTTTCAACAAGATTATGAAGCTGACGTCGTCGCTGGAGGCGGCGCTATGGAAAATAAAATGAATGGATGTAGATAGACAAGGCTGTGACCCCGTTTAAAAAAAACAATATTCGTTTTCAACAATAGTGAACAAATTTTGGAAAATAAGGTCTTTCGCGCCATTTTGCAGGGACATGTCAAGTGCAAGTTTTTGTTTTGTAAATTAATTTACTGTGGATATTGTTGGTCAAAAGTGGTGTTGTTTTGTTTAATAATGTGCTACAAAGTGATTAGTTATAGAAAACGATAAATTGGACTTTGAATATGGGGCACAAGTTGCAGTTTATTTTATGCGGTTTTCCCGTGCTGTGAACTCCCATATTTTACCCGACGTGTTTGAGCTATAATGCCGCGAGTGACTCCAAGAAAAGCATCAAATTCTGCAGCATCTGGAATTTGATGATGACCTCATTAACTCATAAAAAAAAAGATATATTACGTCAGACGTGGCTGTATGGGCTAGACTCTTTGCCTTCCCTATCACCTCATTCATCATCCTTCGGGAGAAGATAAAATCCTTTACGCATTTTCTTATGCATTTGTTAACAGATTCATCGTCCAATGTGCAGTAGAATTTGACGGCGTTATCGTATCGCAGGACAATTACAGGGATTTGTTGATGGAGAATAAAAGATGGCGTCAAGTTATAGAGAACAATCTTCTGCAGTTCACTTGGGTCAATAACATGATAATGTTCCCGAGAGACCCTCTGGGAAGGGGAGGCCCTACTTTGGAACAATTCTTACGACATCCTGAATAAAATTGTGATCTTTACCAAAAACTTTTAAAACAAAATGTTATATTCTGCTCAATTTCTTAGCTAAAGAACATTTACAAATACTATGCAGTCAAGTATGTCTATGAAACTTGTTTTTCAGCCCACTGTGAGTCTCACTAAAACAAATATTTATAAAAAAAATATATATAAACAAAAAAGCCCCTCGTTGGAACAATTATTAGGTACGTTTACCAGAATAACTTTCTTGCGAGTATTAAAACAATAAAAACGTTATCTTAAAATATTAAATAAAAATAAAATACTATTTTATTTTATTATACTGCATGATTTTGTATGCTCTTACCTATATGTTATTTTATTGATAGAAACAAACAACAATTCCTAAGAAACCATATTATGTACACCCCATATCCATACGCTTTTAATTTCTTTCTGGGCACCTTACCGCTGGACGCTTAGAGGGGGGCCTCTAAGCGTCCAGCGCCTACAATGGGGGGGCGATATCGCTCACTTTGAAAAAGACTGGTCTAAAGTAATAGCATACAAAGTCACCCCTTACAGAAATGATACTCTTATATAAACCATTTATGTCATGTACCATGTTGAAACGTTTTTTACAAATTTTAAAGTTTATAGTTTTAGGAAGAAGAATTCTCTTTCGTTATATTGTTTTTAAGTATACAGGCATATTGTCTGGTTTAGCTTATATTTAAAATTATTTAGTTTTAATAATCGTAGTACTTCAGGAGGTAATTTCCAAAGGTAGTCCGAAACCACTTGTTTTATAACAGATTCAAATTTAGCCAACAACAAAACATTTAGCGTACCAAACTTGTTTTTACCATGAATCGAACCGGGTACCGCCGCATCTAAATCCACGGATTTAACCGCTAGACCACAGATACAAAATCCAAATGTGTAATCTATATAGTATTTTAATTTTATCAGGAATTGGAATTGTCTATTTTTGAAAATTATCTCATTAAATTATTTTATTTTTGTACATAAATATAAAAAGTGTGCGATATTTCTGTTTTTTTTTTCAATATAGTCTGTTGTATTTATTTATTTGTAGGTTGTAGCATGGAAAGTGAACAGATTTATTTAATTTTCTATAAATTATATTCTAGCTATTTATTTATAATAAATAAATGCAGGATATATCGTGGATCTGAGTTTAAAAATGGCTGTCGGTTACTAGTGAATTGCTCCCTATTAGTCTGAGAGCGACTTTTCAACTTTTTATATAATAAAATACGCTAACAAAAGCAACGGTGATGGGTTGCCGAACGAAATATGTTTATAGGTTTATATTTAAAAAATAACACTGTTTTTATTCTACAAAAGAATACCTAGACACTAAGCTCGACAAAGTCATGTGACTAAATAAACATTTGTATGCTAGAAATAGCGAAGCACGTGATATAATTACATATATTAATTTACATCCCTGTACCTACCATGTTTCTGATAAATAAATTATTTCATTTTAATATCGCACTGTTCACAGTCTCGGGCTATAAATTTTCAATACATTTTATTTTTATGAGTAAAGATACAATTAAATGCAACTAGGTACTAAAACATGCCGAACCATATCTGTTCCATATTTGACCACCAAACTATTTTTCGAAACCTTTAATTTATTCTCAAACTTATTTCGTCTACCGCCCACTCAGACCAAATATGACTAAATCGATGATGTGTCATTTTATTTATTCAGAAAACATCTTAAAACATAATTAAATTCTAAAAGTTATACAATCCAGCAAAGTTTTTACTTAAATATTAAACATAGATTTTGCAAAATAATAATAAGCTTAAAAACAATACCTATATAACTAAATAATATGTATATATTTAATAAAATTATGGGAATTTAAAAAAAATACTTAATAATTGTAATTTAAAAAAGAAGGTAAGAAATATATTTTAATTTCAGTGAATTTTAAAATATAAAGTCACCCTTCTAAACCATGCCAACGCCTCCCATTTCTTTCTGGGCCCCATACCGCCCCCCTCTAGGCGTCCAGCACGAGGGGGCGTTATCGCCTATGAGGGGGTGTTATCGCCCACTTTGAGAAAGACTGCTCAAAACAAATGTGTTATTAGGTGAAAATGTTAGTATCTAAATTTGTTTCTGTATTGTGCTTGCTTTAATAATGTTTTTTTTTAACATTTAAATTGCATTCACACATACTCGTATCTCACTCACGGTTTCTCAAGCTATACTCCGCCACGCTTAGATTTCAACATTTTATTTTTGTTAGTATCTCCAAATAGAAGAAAGAAAAAAATATTTATTGTGGTCTTGTGCCTCCGTGGTCTAGCGGTTAAGTCCGTGGATTTAGACTCGGAGGTACCGGGTTCGATTCCTGGTCGGGACACAAAAATATGTAAATAAATACATTTATTTAAATTTAATTTATTTGTAATATTTCTCGAGTTTGGTACGCTGGAGACATCGACGAGCTTGCCACTTGTCATGATTGGCCTATAGTAAAGTTGGCTAAATGTGAATCCGCTTATTTATAAGCGTGGTTTCTGACCACCCCGAAAGGGAAACGGTCGGATGATACTTACTTTACAAAAACAAGTTTACAGTGATCTTCATACATAATAAAATAAAATAGGTGTATGTCGGCGCCGATCGCAGTACAAACTACGTAGAAATAACTATCTACGCTAAGATTAAAACTAGGAGACTGTAATTAACATACACCAAACAATAAATATAATAAAACATGCTAGATTTCTTCCATATTTGACCTTTAGGAGTCACTTAATGGAACTATTTTTATAGACGAAACAAAAATAATGTCTGAATTTGTTTCTGTGTTGTGTTGGTATATTGTTTTTTTTTTTGTATGAAGTTATACCTCCTCTTTTAAAAATGATTTTTTAAACGTGTAACTTGCATTCACATATTATATACGAATACCACTGTTCACGGTCTCTTAGATATATTCCGTCGTTTCGTTTTAATTTTATATGATATGTATAGCTCAATTTATATAATATTTAAATTACTTTTAATTTATTTATTTTTAAGCTATTGCATAGCTTTTATCGCGGGCTTTGAGCGCGGCGACCGAATCAAGAAATTCCGTAACGATAATAAACCTAACACCCCCCACTCCGACCGGCACAGCATCGTCTAACGTCGTTTCAGTTCGGCAGACTTCGGCACGGTGTTCGTGTGCGTGCGACTAGACGTATGCGTGTAGACTAGATGCTAACTGCTCATTACTGATTCTATCTCTTTTAGACACAATGCTAGGTGAGACAGCGTGCTTTTTGTCCGCGTCCACGAGTAATATAAAAAAAATTGAATTAATATCAAATAAAAAAAATTTAATATTGTATATATTATATTTATAATTGCATAAGTTATGCAATAGCTTAACCGCGGCAGTTCCCAAGTGCCACACGTATTTTTTTATTAAAATTTTAGTTCATGCCATGCCATGTGCAATACTTTTAGATTTTTAAATTTAATTTGTTTCTCTTTTAATTTTTTTGTGTATTGTAACTATTCTAAATTAATACATAACCAATTTTGTAACTAAATTTCCTTTGCAATACGCTATGAAATTTAAAATTTGCTTCGTATTATATGTGTCTACTCTAAGGCCCGTCAAATTTGATCGCGTTCATTCTTAATTGATTAGACCATGGGCGTACCCGAGGGGGAGATGGATAGACTAGATACAGCTAATGAATAATTCAAGAATTTATATAAAAATACCTATTTTAGCTTATAAAATCCCTAATCCCCCCCCCCCCCTGGTCCAGAACCTAGGTACGCACATGGATTAGACATTTGATAAAAAAAAGTCAATTTGACGATCTTGAGTTTTTCTTTTGTTTATAACTGGGTATTAGAGTTAAGGATTACATTAAATTTATTAAGCGAGGACACTTGTCCACAGATTTACCGTTAGATATTTTTGAAACTTATAAATGTTTTATTTTGTACAAATATGTTTTATTTACCCTTTCTCATCACCTCATAGATTTTCTGAAAGAATTAATATAAATCGAGCGTTTCAACTTTTTGATTAAAAACACGTGATTGGCTCAAAGTGACAAATGAGATGACCATTTGGTGAAATGGGCCCAAAAAAATGTTCTCGTGTCATATTTTTTACTTTTTATTTCATAGTTAATATACCTATTGTGATTTCATAATCTGTAATTTATTTTACCCTAGCATAACGACAATTGACAAAATCTTTTTTACCTTAATAAATTACATAGTTTCTATCCCGGCAATTTGAAATCCAGTGTTTTATCTGTAATAAAGTACCTGATCATAATAAAGAACCTAATCACATAAATAGTGTTTTGTAACTATTTTATACATAAATCTTAACCAATGGGGTGTATCAGGCAAAGCTTTTTGTAGATGTCGCTAGCGGCAATGGTACCTTATTTTATATCGCATATTTTTTAAAATGTTTTCATAGTTTTATATGTTTATAACAGAAAAATGTATTTTAAATTAACGTTACCTACCTTAAAAGACGAATTAAGAAAGCCGACATAGTCTTTAAAAATAAAAAAGGTTTTATTAATAGAACGGCAATTTTGAGATCACCATATCTTTGATTTTGCTTAGAAATCTCGATTTGTACACTTAAAAGCTGCTCACTTCGGCATAATATCCAGAAAATAATAAATTTCGTAATAAAAATACAAGTTTTCTATGCAACTGACAGTTATATTAGGTACCATCTATCATGCGCCATCTATCGTGATAAAAAGTTAGTGATACACCCCATTGACTATTTAATTAAATTGTATTTTAATGCTGGGGTAAATCATGTAGAAATTAAATAAAAAAAAAAAACAATAAAAATATAATTATTAAATTATATTTTGTTGAGGCACGCTCCAACAAAGTTGGGGCCTGGTTTTAGGCAATCTCTTACCTGACGTAAGTCACAACAAAGAGTTTAAACGTTTGATAATATTTCATCCCGATAGTCCTAAAGTTGACCAGGGTTCAACGTTCTTTTATCCTTCTCGCTCGCACAATCCAATGTAGTCAATGATTTTTCATATCTGACTTGTGACTTAATAAGCAAAATTCGGAAAGAAAAAACGTTGAGCGCTTTGTTTTGCTTTCAAGACACACGGAGGTACTTTACAGTTATCGTGGTCTGTAAATGTCTAATATATCCGTAATTTTATTTCCTCAACTACATATCTCAAAAGTACCTACGCTCAGAATTGAAGTAATCTTTAAAAATGCTGTAGGTATTGTGCGAACGAGAAAGAAGCACACGCGTACGCTCTTGCACCCCTCTCGGTCGCACAATCCAGACAGCGGAGTCATAAGATGATGGTGGTCAGGATTTAAGAACGCTTTCAACCCCAGCATGTACCAATCAGAAATACATGCCTTAAGTACCTACATTTGTCATATATTTTCAACACCACCGTACCGTTCTCTTGCCTACGTTAAGTGGATTACAAAAGATTATTCAATTTTCAACTCACCTACTCGTACTTAAGCGCAAACGTTATATAATGGAATCCGTTAATTATATATACATATATTACGCTATTAAATTTGATATTTGCACGGCCGCTGTCAAGGTCGAGTGCTTACAGAGTTAAGAATTGAATAATATTTTATGATTATGACGCAAATGACAACATCCACTAATAACGTTTGCGACTAACAGAATAAGGGCTACAGGGCAACTTTATTATATTGTTCACGAAGCGTGTTAAAAGCACGCCTCGTGTACAATCTCCAGAGATGACTGGTGTAGAACACCTGGCAGTAAGCAAGTGATTTTAACTTTTGAGCAACGCGCAATCCTTCGAGACAACATCTATCTATCTATATCTAATACCATCTTGTGGAGTGGAATTGTCATTAAAATTACATGAGACCCTTTGTCAAACGAAAATGAAGTCGAAAATGAAATTGAGACGATTAAAATTTAAAATGGCGTCGAGTAGAGGAAACATCTTAGAATACTCTGTGATCTAGGGGCTGTAATGTGATTTGAATAAAATTGTCTAAGCCAGAAAGAGAATGGGTTAGAAATAAAAGCAGTAAGTAGTTAAATTCAAAATTGTTTTATTATCATAAAATCATATAAAAAAAATCAATAAAGGCTTATAGCTAAAGATGCCCGTTTACTCGGGTTTTACGGTGACTCAGGCTGAGTTGCACCAAAACAAAGTAATTTCAAATACTTTGTAATGATTAAATTTAAAAATAGCGTCGATTGTAGCAGATGACGGCTGACCTTAATAATAAAACATTTTTAACTTAATCATTACAATTACAAAACTTCATTTTGGTAAAACTCACCCCTAGCTTTCATCTAGTGGTATAATGGGGTGTATCAGGCAAAGCTTTTTGTAGATGTCGCTAGCGGCGATGGTACCTTATTTTACACCTATATCGCATTTTTTAAAAAATTGTCGTATCTTTATAACAAAAAAGTGTATTTTAAATTAACGTTACCTACCTTAAAAGACGAATTAAGAAAGCGCACGGGGCTTTAAAAAGAAAAAGGTTTTATTAATAGAACGGCAATTTTAAGATTACTATATCTTTGATTTTGCTTAGAAATCTCGATTTGTACACTTAAAAGCTGCTCACTTCGGCATAATATCCAGAAAATAATAAATTTCGTAATAAAAATACAAGTTTTCTATGCAACTGACAGTTACATTAGGTACCATCTATCGTGGTAAAAAGTTAGTGATACACCCCATTAGACCTTTAGAAATACTAATACAGTTCGGAGTAGGCTTAGAAAACATGCAACGTGCATTAAACATAAAATAAGTATTTTTGTCTCTACAAGTTACATTTTTTATTAAAAAAATATTTGAGATACAATAAAAAAAACGGATGCGTCGCGGGACGTACTTTATATGATATATAAATAATATATTATATATAATTATTTAAACAGTTTTATATGAAAAAAAAATGTTCTTCCTTATTTATTATTATTCATATATTCTACAAAAAGCACCAAAATATTGCACTTATTAATATTATTTAAAATTTAACATGTCAAAAATTGTATGAAAAAAAAAATACACAAAACTGCTTGCATCGATTATTGATCTTTACAAACCAATATAATAAAATAAAAATGTTATGCACTTTAATATTATTATGAAAAATGGCTTATTTATATTATTTAAAAATGAATATTTGTAACTTTGGCATTAATATTAGGATTTTTATAACTTATTCATATAAATATAATTGACATTGACATAATCTAAAGCAAAAATGTTTCCCAATTCAAACCTGTGATATTTTTTTACATAGAATCATCATCAATACAGATGATAATAAAATACTGTACTCGTAATATACGAGAATACCTCTGTTCGATCATAGATGGCGCTATTATAGATGCACACAATACCGCGAGTAATTGACAAAAGATAAATTTTTTTTAGGTTAGTAAGGCCGCATTCGTTTTAAGAAATGTTAGCATGAAAATACCACTTTTTTTAGCACAAGTCGTTCTTTTAATGAAATTTTTAACATTTGATGCTAATTTCGTATGTCAGTACCGTGTTGAAATTTTGGTATAGATGTTACTTTTTGACAGATGTCATTAACATACAAAATAGTTTGTTTACCATTTTTATATACTTTATAGTTTTCTATTATATTTGTTAAAAAGGTATTTTAAACGATTTTATGTAATAAATTCAAAGACCATAATAATATCATGTGTGTTGGATGCCATGGTATGATAAAACATGAACGAAAACACTTGTGAAAAAGTAGCCTCACCGCTTGTTTTATTAGAAATGTTAGCATTGTTAAAAATAGTGGTATTTCTTAACAAAAACGACATTTCGCGCTGGTTTATGAAGTTACTGCGAAATGTTGGAAATGCTATAACGAACGTGGCCTTAAATAATAATACAAGACATAAATATTGTAAAAAATATTTTTTTATCATTACAATCTGGTAGATAATATATTTATTATATAATTTATTTAAATATCATTTGCGGCACATATCTGCCGTAAGCGTCCTAGTTGTATTGCGTCGTTATTATTACAGCAGTCTATAACTTCGTAGCCGTCCTAATACATAATATACCAAAAATAGATATCGCAACAAGGCATCCGGTATTATCGGCCCTTTATACGATATTTAATCATTGGTAAAACCCCTTTACTAAGCCGTCTGGCCAGCGTGGCGAGTATAGGCCAAATTTTCCAGATATATATGTTCTGGAAGGCCCATCAGCAATGGAGGTCCAGGACGCTGTGTTCTAGGGGGCTGTAATGAAAAGAAATGTTTTTATTTTCTCGCTCACAGCCGAAAGACGAAATAGAGAGAGAAATAATTATGTAAGTCTAACGTTCGCGCGATCGTCAACCTCTCGCTACCTACTTGATTAGGCTTAGTATGAGTGACGATATTTTTTAGGAAAACTTCTCTGCGCCGTCTGCACCTCACAGATGCTCTCAATGTCCTACAGAGGCGAGCTGTTCGAATTGTGGACGATGCCACTACATCTGGAACTCTCGAATCCCTGCAGCTTCGCCGAGATGTGGTTTCTCTGAGCGTGTTCTACCGACTATACTATGGTGATGCTCGGAAGAACTATAACCTAATCCCTCCCTCTCCATTTCGCAACCGAACCATACATACCGTAGTCACCATCCCTTCGCGTACCTATAAATTTGGAGACTCATACATCTGTCGCACGATAAAGATGTGGAATGCTCTTCCAGCCTCTGTGTTTCCACTTTGTTTCCTATAACTTGGAGTCCTTATAAAGCATCTAGTCAAGCCGGCATAGTGTTAGGGACTGATGTCAGTCATGGTGTCTGACTTCAGTTGCTAACATTCATGGACCTTAAGCGCCACTTACCATCAGGTGGGCCCAAGGTCACATGTAGTGCTAGTATTAAAAAAAAAAAAAAACCCAAGAATTTATTACTAAGTAATTAAAATAAAAAATACGTAAGTCTTTATTTTCATTCTAGATTATATTATAAAATTATTTGCTCTTTAACAAGTTCAACGCAGTATTAGGACGGCTACGAAGTTACAGACTGCCGTGATAATAACGACGCAATACAAGTAGGACGCTTACGGCAGATATATGCCGGAAATCATATTTTAAAAAATAAATGCCATGAAATTATCTACCATATTATAATAATAAATAAATAATTTTAACAGTATTTCTGCCTTGTATTATTATTTAAAGTTCTCAAGCCTTAAAAAAAACACCTATATAATAAAATTAAAATAACATTGGTTAGTAACAATAAAACAGCCGATAATTACAAATATATGAGATCGTATACACATGTTTATAAAATGTTACATTAATATCTTAGCATCGGTTTTTCTCAAGAAATTTTCAGCCAATCACAAGTCGCTGTATTATTAGTAATAAATCCTTGCTCCCTATTGGTCAATTTGTTTATTACCTTATATGACGTGTGATTTTGCGTCTTGTAGATAGGGTCAACGAATGGGAGCAACTGAGTCAGTTCCCATTATTATTTCTACTTTTTTTGGGTAGTAGATCTTTTGCTTGTTTAGGGGTTTTTTTTTGTAATATTTTACTAAGCAAAAAGGTTGTACTTAAGCCGCGTTCGTTTTATAGCATTTCCAACATTTCGTAGCAACTTCATAAACCAGCACGAAATGTCGTTTTTGTTAAGAAATACTTTTTTTAACAATGCTAACATTTCTTAAATAAAACGAGCGGTGAGGCTACTTTTTGACAAGTGTTTTCGTTCATGTTTTATCATACCATGGCATCCAACACACGTGATATTATTATGGTCTTTGAATTTATTACATAAAATCGTTTAAAATACCTTTTTAACAAATATAATAGAAAACTATAAAGTATATAAAAATGGTAAACAAACTATTTGACATCAGTCAAAAAGTAACATCAATAACCCTCCTTTCAACACGGTACTGACATACGAAATTAGCATCAAATGTTAGAATTTTCATTAAACGAACGACTTGTGCTAAAAA
Source organism: Tinea semifulvella (assembly GCA_910589645.1). NCBI lineage: Eukaryota > Metazoa > Arthropoda > Insecta > Lepidoptera > Tineidae > Tinea > Tinea semifulvella. Next base: position 9,299,751 of record OU342604.1, read on the forward strand.
AAGTGGTATTTTCATGCTAACATTTCTTAAAACAAACGCGGCCTTAGACGGCGTTATCTTTGCTTAGCATTTTGTTTAGTTTCAACTGTTCTAATTGTAGTTGACTCCGAATTCACCGCAACTAAGTTTCTGTATAAAAAAACCCCTTTCCAAGTTATAGTTGGATTGCTTATTTTTTTATATTTCCACTATGATGGCGTATATAAAAAAAGTTACATCGATATCGAAGAGAACGTTTATTTCTCAAGAAATAATTTCAGCCAATCACAAGTCGCCATATTGCTTAGTAAGAAATCCTTGCTCCCTATTGGTGCTTAGCCTTTACGTCGATTTTGCGTCTTATAGATAGCGTCCAAGAATGGGAAAAACTGACGTCAGTTCCTATCTTTATCTCGACTTATTTGGGTTGGTAAAAAAAATATAACTAAATTGCAGCGCTTTGGTTTTTTATAAATTAAGTAAAGTGTCATCACAACAGTTTCCCTTTCGGGGTGGTCAGAAACCACGCTTATAAATTAGCGGATTCACATTTAGCCAACTTTACTATAGGCCAACCATGACAAGTGGCAAGCTCGTCGATGTCTCCAGCGTACCAAACTCGTGAAATATCACAAATTAAATGTTATTTACATTAATATATATTTTTGTGTCCCGACCAGGAATCGAACCCGGTACCTCCGAGTCTAAATTCACGGACTTCTAGACTACGGAGGCAGATTGCTTTTTTATGTTTGTAGTAAAAGTTTGTTTGGAGTTGGGTTTTTCATAGCTTTTGCTTGATTAGGGGTTTATTTTTGAAATCAGTAAACAAGTTTCGTTTATTACCTTATTTGACGTGTGATTTTGAGTCTTGTAGATAGCGCCCAAGAATGGGAGCTACTGACGTCAGTTCCCATCATTATTTCTACTGTTTGTAAAAAAAAAACTAGTTTGCAGCGCTTTACTATTTTATGTTTGTAGTAAAAGTTTATTTTGATCTTTTGCTTGTTTAGGGGTTCTTTTTTGTAATATTTTACTAAGTAAAAAGGTTGGATCTAGACTTCGCCATCTTTGCTAAGCATTTTGTCTAGTTTCAACTGTTCTAATTGAAGTTGCCTCCGAATTGATCCCAGCTGAGTTAGGATATTAATATTCTTTCCGTCGACACTAGGTTGGGATTTAACTATGTTTCTTTGTACAATAGGAACTTTCCATTTATCCTCAACTAGTTTCATAGCTGGACTAGTATTTGCCGGATTTGGGACAAACTTCTCACTTTTGTCGTAAGAAGGAGAATGTCTAATCAAAGGAATTGGAAAATCTAAGTAATCTTTTCTACTTTCTGGCGTTTTTAAGTAATTTTCGTCGTTTTTAGTTGGATTTAAATTCCTACGCAAATAACTGTCTACGTCGTAGTTTTTGGAAAAAATCGAGTTATCGGGTATGTTTAGTGAGAATGGTTTATTTGTTTGGTTCGAAGGTTTGTAGTAAAAGGGGAATTTTGAATGTGGTTTTTCGTCGCTTTTGCTGGTACTGATACGAGGTTCGTATTTGTGATGTTTCACCTCGTCGATGTTTTTAAGTAATAACTTCTGTTTTCTGTCGTATTCTTCGGCGTTTTCTTGCATCTAAAAGAAAATACATACATAAAAAATTAAAGACAAAATTCTAACTGCCTCCGTGGTTTAGCGGTCCGTGGAATTAGATGCAGAGGTGCCGGGTTCGATTCCTGACCGGGACACAATTTATTTGTGGTATTTCTCGAGTTTAGTACATTGACAAGCTTGCCACTTGTCATTTAGTATAGTAAAGTTGCATAAATGTGAATCCGCTTCTTTATAAGCGTGGTATCTGACCACCCCGTAAGGGGATGATACTTAATGAGGATAACTTTTTTCTTTGAAATTTCTAAGCATTCCATGGATTCAACTTTTTAACTTTTTTTTTAATATACTGATCACGACATGTGACATCGCGCCCAAGAAGTACGCGAGGTCCAAGAATAGGAACAACTGAAGCCAGTCACCAACGACCGGCATAGTGTTAGGGACTGATGTTAGTCATGAGTATCTGATTCCAGTTACTGCCATTCATGTTTCTCGCGCACCACTTACCATCAAGTGGGCGCAAGGTCACATGTCGTGCTAGTATTAAAAAGCATTCCACATCAAATATAACATATTGACCATATTATTTTAAGAGAGCACGTTAAGCCGTCGGTTCCGGTTCCACTAATACCAACTTGTGGAATCGTTAATAAATTGTCATCAAAATTGTTATCAGATTCTCGCCAACCCGTCTGGCCAGCGTGGCGAGTGTAGGCCAATATATGTTCTTCAACAGTGGAGGTCTAGGGGCTATAAAGAAATAGTCGACTTACAGCGTTAGTCAACAACTGATGGTTCTGGTGTTCAGTTCCGGTAGCGACACTTAGCATGCGGAGTTGTTCTTCTAGACGACGAATTTCTGCCATTTCCAATAATCTGAAAAGTATACACACAAGTACAGTTCTCCCAAAGTGATAATGCGCATAGAAATCTTCGTCACTGTTCGGCAACGGTCGTATTCCCCGAGCGTCGGAAGACGATATGTATATAGAGTGGTTAAGTGCATTTTCTTCATGCATAATTTAGTAGAAAACAAAACCAAGAACGGTGTGTAATACAGCTCTATATAATTCCACTCAGAGAGAACACATGCAGTCACCGACCGCCCGAATTGTTTCGATTGTGTACACATGATATTGACTTCTATTTCTTTCGAACAAGGTGCAAAATGCAAGTGCAATGTTTAGGCTCTTACGATTCAATGATTCGGGTGTTTCCGGGAATACGACAATTAGCGAAGATCTGTATGTGCATTATTAATTTGGGAATACTGTACGTATTAGAAATATTACTAAAATTATATAACCTAATAAGATCAGTTCGAACCCCGGTACGTACTTATGTATATTTGTCATAGATTAACATCATCACAGCTCTCTTGCTCTCGGAGAGCACGTTAAGCCGTCGGTTTCGGTTCCATTATATCAACTTGAGGAATCGTTAATAAATTGTCATAACACGTTAAGCCGTCGGTTTCGGTTCCATTATATCAACTTGAGGAATCGTTAATAAATTGTCATAACACGTTAAGCCGTCGGTCTCAGTTACTTGAGGAATCGTTAATAAATTGTCATAACACGTTAAGCCGTCGGTCTCGGTTACTTGAGGAATCGTTAATAAATTGTCATAACACGTTAAGCCGTCGGTCTCGGTTCCATTATATCAAATTGAGGAATCGTTAATAAATTGTCATAAAAAAATTACATCAGACGGGCCAGTGTAGCGAGTGTAGGTCAAAATTGTCCGGACAATTCTGGAAGGCCCATCTCCAACAGTACTCTAGGACTGTGTTATTTATTTAAATACTTTATAGCACTTTAAAACCTAGTACATATGCGAGCTATAAGGCATTCTTCACCAGCTAACCTTTGGGATCACGAAAGGTGATGGGCAGGATGTAGAAAAATATTAAAATAACTTAAATAAACATAATTACGCATTTATAGCACTTGAAAATGCATATACGTGCACAATATAAAAAACAATACACATACATGTCATATAATATTTATTTATTTAAAAACTTTCTCTGACCCAAACCTTAGGGACAAATTTGAACAAATATAGGTGCAATGAAAGTAACAGTAATATACAATTATAGGATAATTCAACAAATATTATATACCTACTTATATACTGTTATATATGTATAACAATATACATAATATCAATATACTTAATTTTACATAGACATATACAACTTACTAACGTGGTTTATAGCTAATACATACATAAACATACACTATAAATAAATAGATATTTATATATAAATAACATGCCAAACAACTTAGTTAATTCGAGAGACATACGTTCCGTTTCTAAAGAATGTTTCGAAGGTTTTTTAAATATGTTGACGGACTGTGCCTTATAGTCAGGGGTAGCTAGTTCCACTGAGTGTGGAGGAATCTGAATATCTGCTAAAGGAATGTGTTCTAGGGTTGTGATTGAAATTATCGCTATAATCAAAGTACTAACTTTTCCCTCGCTTTTCGTTCTTCTCGTATCCTCTGTTGTTCTTGTATTTGGCATTTTAGCTCTTCCTGATAAAACTGTCTGCGTTCAGAAGCTTCCTGAAAAAAAAATCTGAACATCGATGACGGTTTCAAAACGTTTGTAGATGTCGCTAGTGGCAATGGTACCAAAGAGCATATAGTAACTAATGGGGTGTATCAGGCAAAGCTTTTTGTAGATGTCGCTAGCGGCAATGGTACCAAAGAGTATATAGTAAGTAATAGGGTGTATCAGACAAAGCTTTTGTAAATCTGATATAGCTGAGTTTTCCTTGCAGATTCCTTTCTCAGTCAGATTAAACATTAACAGGTCACTGGAATTTGCTAAGCTTCTGGTCTTCTGCTAACAGCTTACTTATTGGACCACTTTGCTGCTTAGCAGGAGTAGAATCATTTAAAATAATTAAATTAATGACGTTTCATAAATGCCTGTAATAGGTTTACGTGAATAAAGATATTTTGACTTTTGACTTTTTTTTTTTGAAGCTTTTTGTAGATGTCGCTAGCAATGGTACCTTGTTAACACCTATGACGCATCATTTTTCAAATGTTTTTGTATTTCTATAATAGAGAAATGTATTGTAACTTAACGTTACCTACCTTAGAAGTCGAATTAAGACAGCGAACACCGTCTTTAAAAAGATAAAAGGTTGAATTAATAGAACGGCAATTTTGAGATCACCATATCTTTTATTGATTTCGCTTGGAAATCTCGATTTGTACACTTAAAAGCTGCTCATGGCTGGCATGATATGCAGAAAATAATAGATTTAGTAATAAAATAACAAGATTTCTATGCAACTGACAGATATTTATTTATTTATATAGTACATATATATTATCACACACATATAACATAGTATAATTATAACTTATCTAATATTTGTACCAATTAGGTGTCACAGCATTTACCAATATAAAAAGAAGAAGAAATTGGAAACTTATTACTGTTAAAACAAAAAAAATAAATTTAACAAAAACTAACAAATTTACAAAATAAAAATACGACTTCTAAAATAAAATTGTACATTTTTTATCTTTTTTAATAGAACTAATAAGGAAACATAAAAATTGCACCAAAAAGGTACCATCTATCATGCGCCATCTATCGTGATAAAAAGTTAGTGACACACCCCATTGGGAAAAAGGTGGCAACTCTCGCAAAAAACTCTCGTTCACCCAAACACTAGCGCCGCCTGGTGGATGGTAGGATACTTTAAGTGACATACATACCTATTATAAAAGTAAAGTATCATCATCACGACCGTTTCCCTTTCAGGGTGGTCAGAAACCACGGTTATAAAGCGGATACACATTTAGCCAACTTTACTATAGGTATATCACCCACATACCGTAGTCACTATCCCTTCGCGTACCTATACATTTGGTGACTCATACATCTGTCGCACAATAAAGATGTGGAATGCTCTTCCAGCCTCTGTGTTTCCACTTTCCTATAACCTGGAGTCCTTCAAGCGAAGTGTGAAAAGGCATCTAGTCAAGCCGGCATAGTGTTAGGGACTGATGTCGGACATAAGGGTCTGATTCCAGTTGCTAACATTCATGGACCATGCGCGCCACTTACCATCAGGTGAGCGCTAGGTCACATGTCGTGCTAGTATATAAAAAAAATATTATTTAAATGTATTTAATTTACATTTATAAATTTATTATTAAGGTTGTATAGTTCGCTTGTTGACAACAATGGCCGTCATGTTGAATGAATTGAACCTATTGATTTAATTAATGAACGAATGAACCTAAATTTAGTTCCCCTACAGTCTACTAGGCGGCGCCAACCCCATCACCTATCACCATGGCAAGCTACAATATTAGTTCTCCTTGAAAGTAAAAATATCATTTGACATGAACCCAGTAAAGTGTATCCACACGTTTCGGGATTAGGCTCGAATTGCCGTCATGCTCAGTCAAGCCGGCATAGGGTTAGGGACTTATGTCAGTCATGAGTGTCTGATTCCAGTTGCTAAATTTCATGGACCTCACCATCAGATGGGTGCAAGGTCATTACAGTTTTTTTCAAAGCAATTATTTATATGATCATGTCTGTTCCCTCTGAAAATGTTAAACTCACCTGTTGTGACTTCATGTTTCTTAGTTGTACGGCGTCAGCGTCCAGTATGGAAGGGAGGTACTTAACTCCCTCACTCACACACGGCCGCCACCCGCACGGGGAGCGAGCTGGAACATACACATATTAATAAATTCTTCATTTTTTTATTTTAATGTTTAAGGACAACTTACAGGATATTCATGGCGGCCATTCAACTGTTATTTCAACTGTTTTTTTGTCACTTCTTTTTTAAGTTAATACAGTCTCATAATAAGTGCAAACCTACTAGATTTCATTTTGGAACCCTTTCTAACATTTTATTTTATTTTATTTTGACAGCAAACAGTCATTTACATAATATTACAAACATAATTACCACTAACAAGACCTTGAGTGTCGAGAATTTACACAAAATACAATAAACGAAAACAAAAACAAGCACAGCAGATTAATAATTAAGCAAAATAAAATTATTAACATCAAAATTGAATTAAGATAGTAAGTTACGAGTATATGATAGCAGAAACAATATTACCAATACTACATATATAAACAGCTACTCATTAGAAATGTTATATTATTTTAATTTGGAGAACATATGTAGTTTAAGGTCGCTTTTAAATTTATTAACACTAGAGTTAAATAAGTCAAGATGAGACAATTCCTTATCGTAGTAGTCGAGAGAGCGACAAAAGTATCTATTAGCCGTATACCTAGTAGATGAATTAGAAATAACAAATAAGTTGTTGCTGCGAGTGCTACGTGTGGGGACACGTAATGATATATTTTGTAAGAGTGTAGAAGAGTCTATAACATTGTTTAGTAGTTTATAAAGGAACATGGAGTCAAAAATATTGCGCCGCATTTCAAGAGAGTGCATTCTATAAAACAACAACGAGTCTACATAAGAAGTACGAGATTTACCAACTTTGTAATTTAAAGATTTGATAAACTTCTTCTGTATTCTTTCAAGTCTCTTGATATGACAGTCAAAGAACGGATTCCAAACTACCGAACCAAAGTCCAGTACAGACATTACATTTCCAGTCATGTCCAGTACATTTGCACTATAAATTACAGACCACAAACTATATAAAACTATATATAAAATCAGATTTTTTAACCAAGTTATAATAAAGTTTGCTATCGAAATAATGCAAAATTATGGGTATTTTTTTAAATTGACACTGTTCTACGATCATGACAATATATATAAACTGCCACTTTAATTCGCTTTGAAAGTCTTCGACTCGGCGTTTTTCTATGGTTTTCATACAAAATACTGTAAAAAAATGTCTGTATTTGCTGTCAAGTCGAACATAGCAATTATACTCGTAGTTAAGACTCTATGAGGACATGTATAAAAAACGTCATCAGTTTTAAATATTTATTATTTATTTAATACTAGCTGACCCGGCAAACTTCGTACCGCATAAGTGATCTAACAAACCCGACTTTTTATTAAAAAGATTTATTATGCAATCTAATATGTCAGAAACATTCGCCGATGTTCACACAACATATTCCCAAAGTTTCATCCCGATCGGTCAAGTAGTTTTGAAATGCTTAGGGAATAAACACACAGACATTCATCTTTATATATATAGTTAAAAAAAAATACGTGAGAGCACTCGGGGACTGCCGCGGTAAAGCTATTGCATATCATTTTTTATCAACTTATGCAATTATATATTTTTTTTTTACGCAGCCAAAAAGTACGCTATCTCACCTAGCATTGTATCTAAAAGAGATAAAATCAGTTATGAGCAGTTAGCAGCTAGTCTACACGCATACGTCTAGTCGCACGCACACAAACACCGCGCCGAAGTCTGCCGAACTGAAACGACGTTAGACGATGCTGTGCCGGTCGGAGTGGGGGGTGTTAGGTTTATTTTCGTTACGGAATTTCTTGATTCGGTCGCCGCGCTCAAAGCCCGCGATAAAAGCTATGCAATAGGTTAAAAAATATATTTTTTGCCAATTTAATTTCACAAAAGCTGTCCAGCATAAACGGATGATATTTTTTTTATAGCATCTCTGCACAAAACCAACCGGTTGCTATGCGATTTATTTTGCTCCACTTAAATTAAAATACGCACCATTGCCTTTACTAATAAACCAACCTGCATGCTACGGAAGTGTAAAACACGTTCTTCTTCGACAAGAGAAGAACAAAGTCGATAGTGTAAAAAACAATGTAACAAACATTTTGTATAAAAATAACAACAAAGAATAATGGAAAAGATGATCAATTAACACAACAAATAAAACAAGAGAGTTAGATATTAGGAAGACGGATTGAATATGTTCAGATTATTACTCACCGTCAAAATCCCCGTGACTTTTTCTTCTAACTTCTTTAATATTCTTCTCTATTTCTTTCCCCACATCCTGCCAGACTGCTGGCTTGATAGGGCGCTCGTCAGGGTGCGGTTTAGGGCCGTCTAACACTGTGCGGGGGGATAGTTCGCGCTCGGCTTGGGTTAGGTTACATGGCATCTGGGACAAAAAGTACCAGGGTAACAGAAATTTACAGGAGAAACATCCAGACCAATTGAAACTATATTCAGAATGTTCTTTAATTTGAATTTTAAGCTTAATCTTTGAACTACTGGAGACTGATGTCTGAGTTGTTTAGTGGTTAAGAGGTATTGGGTTTGATACCTGGTCGGGACACATTAATTTTATTTATTTTATTTGTGATAGTTCTCCCCTAAAACACAGCGTCCGAGTCCTCCACTGTTCGAGATGGGCCTTCTAGAACATATATCTGGTGAATTTGGCCTACACTACACGCTGGCCATGTCATGATGTTTGTTAATGTTAAAGTACTAGGATATCAGAAAGGTGTACGTGGTGTGTTAATCAAAGATATAAAACAGTTAACTACAAATTGGGAAAATATCAAAAATATAATAAATATTTAAAAAACTATATTTATAGGTAATGGCTGCTTTAACTGATGGTTAATTTATTCAGACTTGTTGAAACACGCTTATTATATAAGTAATATTAAACACAGACCTGTATAAAATCACTATCTTCAGTCTGACAGGCAACAGAGAGTGGTCGTCTCATACATTGTCTAGGATCAAACCTTTCTGGACTATAGCTAACTCTTAGTGAGTTTTGTTCTCCTGGTACTTTTAGTTCTTTCTCCTGTATCTCTTCTCTTCTTTCTATTTCTTCTAGTTTCCTTCTCTCTCGTTCTTCTAGCAGTCTTAACTCTCTCTCCGCCTTTTCTTTCTCCTCCTTCTTCTTTTTTGCTTGCTGTAACAAAGGCATCATTCATCTTGTATGAGGATTTGGGCTAAATTGTATTCACATGCATTTTTAGATGTATATTTTTTGATTACCTGATCAAGATATTCCCTGTACTCTTGCTGTCGAAGTCTTCGCAAAGACTTCTTCCTTTCGTCATACTCTCCCAGACCTAGGAAGACGTCCCTTCCTGACCTGGTGTCTCGCTCACTCCTCAGCAAAGGATTATTAGGAGAATACTCGCCAGTCTTTAACATTACTGGCAGACCAACGTAGCGCTGAAAAAAAAAACCACATTACAGCAACAAAATACAAAAAAAATGCATAAAAATTGCCGCGCTGTTAGCCGAACAGGTTAATTTCTTAACGTTTTCGTGCTTCGAAAAGCATGTTTTTATACGGAAACGGTTGTTTAAAGAAGTTAGAAAAGAACCTTGCGACCCTAGGGAAGGTCAGAGACTAGCACACGGAGAAAAAATATTAAAAATCGTCAGTTAATCTGTAAATAAGATTTACTTTGATGAGATCATTCTTTACAAATACAATGCCGTTAACAGTACGGTAGTGGCAATAGGCCAGACACAGCTGCGATCGGGGAACGATGAAGTAAACAGGCTCTAGAAGTGGAGACCACGCAAGTGACGAGGGTATTAAAACAGATCCTTATTGCGAGAAGCCATGTTAGGGACTCTGAGAGTCGATTAAAAGGTATACATCTAGCGAGCGTTGAAAACATATAAAAACCTGGGTATATTTTTCTCTGCTAGTAGATGACTGGAAGCTTAGTTCATTCCAGTGACCGGTATTTTTTATTGCCGCGATTTTCCAGATTTTTGTGACCTAAAAGCGGAGACCACGCAAGGGAACACACAGAGTAAAACCTCCGACAGGACAGAAGACTTAAGAAGGTCTTTGATGATTGGAAGCTTAGTTTATTCCAGTGACCGGTATTTTTTATTGTCGCGATTTTCCAGATTTTGTGACCTAAACAGACAGGACAGAGGACTTAAGGGACAGAAGACGATGGGAAAAATGGCCTACATGTACAGTTCGAACCCACCTTTTTAGAATGGTCTTAAGAATTTAATACGGATGAATACTTGGCTAGGACGCCTAGTCGTAGTTCATATTGAAAACCTGTGTATATTTTTCTCTACTAGTCGGTGACTGGTTTATTCCAGTGACCAGTTCATATTTTTTATAGTGGCAATGGGCTGGACATAGCTGCCACTGAGGATCGACGAGCTAAACAAGCTTTATTAGTTTAGACAACCATTGACAGGACGGAAGACTTAAGGTGTCGCCGGTGGGGGTTTGAAAAGGGTGGGAAAAGCCACCAGAATCCAGCAGTAAAAAGGCACAGACTGATGACTATGACTAAGAAAGTAGTTACAAAGTTACACTAAGATATAAAATGCACGTTAGGTATTAAATAATAATAGGTCAATATTCGATACACGGCACGTGAGCGTCGGGTCACGCTATACACTGAGTTCGACATTTTGCCAGCTTATAAAAAATCTAGGAGGTTACGGTGGGTGCCACCCTAGGTTTTGCTAACACCACAACCATAAAAGTCGCAGCGGATCGGAGATTATCTATTACAGGCATTTGTGTCACGTTATTATTTAAATAATTTTGATTCTACTTCTGCCAGTGGAAGACTGTTAGCAGACGACCAGCAGCAAAGCACCGATGGAGTAGACAAATTTTGGAGCGAAGACGATAAAAAAAAACAATATCATGACAGGCGTAATTTCTAGCGGGGTGGTCAGAAATACCGTTTTTTAAGGAGTCAAGATATAGGCCCACCGACATGTAGGTACTGATGAGAAATACACTTTTCTTACGTACATTTGTCATAGATTTACAACACCACCGTTCCCGTGCCTCGGAGAGCACGTTAAGCCGTCGGTCCCGGTTCCACTAATACCAACTTATGGAATCGTAAATAAAACGACATCGAGGGCGCCAACCCGTCTGGCCAGTGTAGGCCAAATTCTCCAGAAAATTCTGGAAGGCCCAACTCCAACAGTGGATTACCTATGAAATCTTCGGCTGTTTAGGATCCCTAAGAGGGTACGGTCCTCTTTGCCAATTTACTTATTGACAAAGAGGGCCGCTCTGGCTATCCAAAACCTAGCCGGCTGGGTTGCACCAGCAGTTGCCTCCTTACTGTTTAGCGCGCATTTGTCCTAAATATCATGGTTTGGACAAATTCCATCACGCTGCCGACCTGTTATAGGTTAGTGGATTTCGCAGATTGTTAAACGATGCTGACATTAGTTTTAAAAAATATGGTTTTTTGGGGAACCGAGACTTTTAAAGTTTTGGTCTGATTTCTATAGCATTTGGTGATGGTTTCTTAACATTAATGGTGGTTGTACACTCCCACCGAGACATTCCGAAACAGAACTAGTGCAAGAGTGTGAAACAGTAATAGCTTAGCCTCGTTTGCTTCAGTGTTCCTCGCTAGCTCTCGGTCCCAATCTCACGAGTCAAACGTTCTGATGTGATATCCCTTTCAGCACGGACAATACAAAGCGTGCGTAACTCTTTCAGCACGGACAGTAATAAGCGTGAGTTATTACAACAACAACAATCTAGCGGTCTCCAAATTCTGTTTTGCTGCTCCGAAACGCCCTCGATAGCACTCATTTAGCTACTTAGTTATTATCTTTATTACATTGTTAGGACTAGTAACGAAAAAAAAATACAAGTGTTTTTTATTTCCTTCCATGCGTTAGAATATGCAATTTATATTATGATTGTTTTACACAATTTTTACGAGATATTTTAGACCTTAAGTACCTCAAAGTTATGAATAAAACTTTTAATATTTAAAATATTTTTGTCGTGCTGAAAGGGTTATGCAAAATTCAAGTTAAAAAACTTTTAATCTAGCCGCTATTGTGTAGCCCAATCATTTTATTGAGACAGGCGCGGTATACCCCCAGAAACAAGGTGCAATAATAATGTTACATTGATTCTATTTTTGTAGTGTACACTAACAGTGCCACATAAAAGTAACATAGGTTTTTTTTATTTGTTATTCACGAACGCCGATTTTGCTGTCACGCGTCGATTGAAATGTCACAGTAAATGCAGAGTTCGTACGAATTGAACCTATAATTATTATTAGGAGTTACGGCACGCGCAATATTGTTCAATACAAAATGCGGAACCGATAGGCGCAAAGTCACACCCACAGTTGCATCACCTACGTCAAAGTCAAAATATCTTTATTCACGTTAACTTATTACAGGCATTTCATGGTAGTGGAAGACTAAGCAGGGAAGTGGTCCAAAGAGTAAGGTGTTAGCAGAAGCTAGTCGTTATTGAATTAACGTGTGGTGGCGTTTGTGGTTCTCTTCACGCTTTATGGAGCGTGTCTTCTTCCGTGTGAAGTTGAGACGGTCCCAGATGGCGTTCCAAACATAGCATTACCGTGTATGCCGGTCAGTCGTAGCATTCACCCGCCTGTTTAAAGGCATCATGAGCTTGCTTTTCCTAACAGCATGGACTTGCTACTGATTCAAGTGCGTCAGTTGGACGTAATTTGCTAGTTCCACGCGTAATGTCTTCGTACCGTATCTTCCCCTATTGTTTTAACTTAAAGTGATGTGTTATGAGATTGTGGCGGTTTGTGTACAGCGCAATAGATAATTTGAGGACTCTGTATCACATAAATTCCCGATAACATACGTACTTTTATTTACTGTGGATTTAGACGCAGAGGTACCGGATTCGATTCCTGGTCGGGGCACAATAATTTATTTGTGATATTTCTCAAGTTTGGTATGCTAGAGGCATCGACGAGCTTACCACTTATCATGATGGGCCTATTAAAAAAAAACAAGGATGGATTCTGACCACCTTGAGAAAGATACGGTCGTGATGATATGTTACTTTACTTTTTGTACTTTTGCTTATTTATTTATTAGTTCGAAATACTAATAAAAATATCCGTATATTAAAAACTATTTTTTTTTCGTAAGGACGTTCGAGACACTGACCGCAAAGCAAAATAGCTAAACGAACTTCTTTTGTTTTGTATGTAAATTTTCCTAATGAAAACCTCTATAGGGTGTGGTACCGTCCGCAAAAACAATGGCACGTAGGTAGGTGGCCTATATCGGGCGGGGTGCGGCGTGACTGGGCCCAGTTGGGCGAGGCCGATAACGCTAAACATTAGCAAACTGCGCCCAACACGCAATCGACTTTGCAACTCTTTCCACTTTTTCAGATTGGTATTTTTAAATCCTCGCTTTACTTACACCAGTATTATATCCCTTTCAGAGTAAAAGTAAGTGGTCAGAAACCACGCTTATAAATAAGCGGATTCACATTTAGCCAACTTTACTATAGGCCAATCATGACAAGTGGCAAGCTCGTCGATGTCTCCAGCGTACCAAACTCGAGAAATATCACAAATAAATTAAATATTAATTAAATGTATTTATTAACATTAATAAATATTTTTGTGTCCCGACCAGGAATCGAACCCGGTACCTCTGAGTCTAAGTCCACGGACTTAACCGCTAGACCACGGAGGCAGTTATATCCCTTTCAGCACGACAAAAAATATTTTGAATGAACTTTGAAATACTTAAGGTTTTAAATATCTCATAATAATTGTGAAAAAATTGCTCCACTAGCAAATTCGACATAGTCGCCGCATATTCGTGCGTTGTTGTTTTCTTCGTGAGTAGGGTAATATGGTGGTTTTTTTATTTATTTTTTATTATTTTGTATTGAAGTAATATACAAACAGTATAAAATAATTCTAGAGTGGAGACCACGTACGGGAAGACGCAGAGTGGGTCGACCCCCCGCTAGATGGACAGATGACCTAAGGAAGGTCGCTGGTGGGGGTTGGATGAGAGTGGCAGGAGATCGTGTGAAGTGGCGAGCCTTGGGGGAGGCCTATATCCAGCAGTGGAGAGACACAGGCTGATGATGATGATAAAAGAATAACAATATAAATTAAAACTACTTAACTGTTAAATGGTGGAAATAGGAATCACTATTGTAGGTTTTTTTATTAAAAAAGGACTAGATATAGATAGATAGGTACCGAACCGCTAGATATTTTTTTTGTAATAAGCACGCTTGGTATTGTCCGTGCTGAAAGGGCTAAGACATTTCCTCAACGCCTCCTCCACTCAACATTTCCTTCAGCTGTCAAACGAAAATTTAGTCTCTCTAATTGAGACGATTAAAATTGAAAATGGCGTCTAATGTTCCAGCTAACCTTCAAAATGAAACTTAATTTTCGTGTGGAGGAGGCGACTGAGACTAACACCCGTATTGTGCGTTATTACGAAAAAACCTAGCGGTCGCAAATTCTGTTTTGCCGCTTCGAAACGATGTCCAGTGAAGCCGGCATAGTATTAGGGACTGATGTAGAATTCGGGTGTAAGAAAACCGCTTTCGACGATCCTTTAAGAGGAGCCGTTGGGTTTTAGAATACCTATAATAGGTGGGAGACCTATCATCTGGCAACCCTACCTGTATGTCAGAACATTAGTATACCTACTATCGTAAGTTCTTTACTAAATTAAGTTCCGTGATTGATTATGACTTAACCGTCTACTGCCGTAATAGGCGTATAATACCGATCGGATATTATAGCTTTGTGTTATGGTAGGCCATGACACGCAAAATACGAAATTCAAGGATATTACGAAAGCTTTTCTTTATAACACTTTTGACATTTAAATTAAATTTTATTAAATAGAAATAGTGCTTCGATAAGCACATTAACATGGTAGCGTAAGACTAAGGCTGAGTTGCACCACAATTAAATTAAAACTAACCTATAACGTAAGAATATGTTAGGCAATGTTTTGCCGGTGCGTATAGAATAATGTTGATTTAAATGACATTAAAAGTAATAAAAAATAATTGCACGAAAATTACAATTTACTGCCTCCGTGGTCTATCGGTTAAGTCCGTGGATTTAGACTCGGAGGTACCGGGTTCCATTCCTGGTATGGGCACAATAATATTTATTGTGTGGTTTCTGACTACCCCGAAAGGGAAACGGTCGTGATGATACTTTACTTTTACTTTCACGAAAATTTTCTCGCGTTAAATTCATGCTGACGTGACAAGACATTTTTCAATTTGCCGCCAAATCGTAAAACAAATGACAAATGAATGAAATACATAAATATTGGCAAATAGTTCCATTTTCAAATTTTTTACTTATTTTTTCATTGCATTGTTTACAAGTGGCCAGTTCTAAAAACTTTAAGTTTGATCCTCGTATATCTTTGATTCGTTTCTAAATATGCAAGAAATAAGTATTTGGGAACAAAACAAATATTTGAACGCAGCTTTAATTATTTTTTTTAACACTGATATCGGTATGTTCAGTGTATTTAAAAAACGTTACATCATAAAAATAGCTACTTACAGTAACACTAACGAAGTACCAGGCTCGCATAAACGCACAGATAAAGCTAAGGTATAATTTTGGTATCAAAATTACGACTGCATTGTTTGTGCCCGTTTAGGTTGTGAGCGATGAATAATTCGCGACTCCCACACACTTCTGCACGCCTGGTCGGCGAATTTATAAAACACGTATTAAAATATTTTTAGTTTAAAATACATAATATTCTATAGTCAAAGACAATATATAACTCTAGACAAGCCAAATGGTATAAGATTTAAGCTAGACCAATATCAAAGATAATTAGTATATTTATTATGTGCACTTTGTCGTTGATTAATTCGTCATGATCGTAGAACAGTGACGGATCTGCTATATTTAAAATTTTCATGGCGGCCATTCAACTGTCATTTCGACTGTTTTTTTGGCACTTTTTAAGTCTCATAATAAGTGCAAACCTTCTAGATTTCATTTTGGAACCCTTTCTAATATTTGCACTATAAATTACAGACCACAAACAATATAAAACTATATATAAATATATATGCAAAATTATGGGTATTTTTTTAAATCCGACACTGTTCTACGATCATGACGAATTTGTCTATTATACATTTGTGCGATCAGTATTGGTCTATCGATAGTAGACTATTGAGACTAGAGCTATGTATAAGCTAAGCTTGCATTATTTTCCAAATATTCATTAGAAGAAATGTTTAATTTTTAGTTGTCTATTAAATCTTGTTGCTTCGGATTATCCGTTGTGACTTCAAATTTTCATTCACTTTTCCAGTATCAATTCTGATCTGAATAAACTCGACCGACTTCTCAATTTATGCATACGCTGTACTGTATACAAGATAAGACAAATGAGAATGCCGATTTTTCTTAAGGAAATGTGCCCAATAAAATGTTCTCGTGTCATAATGATTTCTTTTTTATTTGATAGTTGTGTTTTCATAATCTGTAATTAATTTTATTTATTTTGCCCTAGCATAACAATTAACAAAAAAAAAATACGTTAATAATTACATAGTTTCGATCCCGCCGATTTGAAATCCAGTGTTTTATGTATAATAAAGTACCTGATCATAATAAAGAACCTAATCGTATAAACCGTGCTATGTAACTATTTCATACATATTTTTTTAACAATTGACTATTTCATTAAATTATATTTTAAAAAGAGATGTTGTAATCAAATAAAAAAAAAAAATGTTATGATTATTGAATTGTATTTAGATGAGGCACGCAAAAAAGTTGGGGCCTGGTTTTGGGAAATCTCTTTTCTAATCGTCCATCGTTTGTGGGTAAAAGATGAGAAGAAAGGTGTCTCGGCAACTGACAATAGGCTGGTTTGAAAAGAAGGCCTCCTTTTTTATATCATTGCGCGACAATAAGCTCACCATAATAGATCATAATATTTATTCGACTTCATATTGTGGTCTTCTATTTGATTCCCAAGGAACGGTTAGTTCAATAAGGATAACGTTTTTTTAAGTTCCGATAATACACAAAGATGTCTGGCCTATAGGTTAATACAGCTAATTCATCTGGGATCTTATAATGATTTTCCAGTCTAATGCGGCGCCATGGATCGAGGTGGGCTTGCATTTAGTTTTTGTACTTTGCCCGTTAGTTTATTATATATACACTATACCTTGTCCATAAAATATTTTATTCTAGACTCCACGTTACGTCTTTGGCTGGAGTCAATGTCAATCGCCAATGTGGGAGTGACACGACAATGCGAGTTTAATAACACTAAATCTTTATATTTTTTTGCAACTCATTTATTTCAAGTACACAGCGCAGTACATACAGTATATGACACCATTTAATGTAGTATATGACAGACAGCCAACGGAGAAGATCATCAGGAATAAGGTCCAATGATTTTAGTAGTTCCTAGTAAAGTATCTCCTATATTCATCACTTTATTAGTTGAGGCGTATAAAATTAAACACAGCTAAATCCAAAAGTTGGTAACAGATACAGCTTTATCCTTTTTAATTAATTCAAAAACTTTTTTTTTGGTTATTTAATTTTCTATCCATAGAGCTCCTAGAGTATTTAGCTACATCATTCTGAACATCACTCTTTGTAATATTGCTTGCTACAAACTTTTTTTTTTATTTGTGTCAAATAACCGAAAGTGGATTTAGCTGCCTTTGATTTTATACGCCTCGGTTTTCAATTAGATCAAACACAATTAGTTCTTCTTCAAAAGCGCCTCCTTGTGAATGGTGTCCACTCCTAGGGCCGTGCGAATGACGGAGCGATATCCTGAATATGATTGCAGAAACATACGTTGAGCTAGGTCGACAACAGACTGCTTACATTAATATTTATAATACTACGGTACTGCGACAGAATCGAATAGAATATTTGTTCTCCAAAAACGTGCAGTGCATTTTATAGTAGGCCTAAAAGCTAGGGATAGTTGCAGGGAGGCTTTTAAAGATCTTAAAATAACTACAATGCCCAGTATACATCATGCTAAGTCTACTATATTTTAGAGCAAATAAGCAGAACTACCAAATTCAATAACCTTTGAGAGCAAACTCTCGTCAAAAACCATCCATCCCAATGTCGAAAATTTCTTATATGTGTTCCTTTATTGAATAAAATGACTGATTCGTTGAGGGAATTGGATGATAAATTGATGACGAATTTAATAAACAAATCAAATCAATATTAATAGGTAAAGTATATTATACTATAAATGAAGCACGGACGATGATAATATATTCGATTTATGAGAATACATATGTTTATTTTAGTTATACATAGATTGACGACGCCTAATACAGCCAAATTAAAAAAATAACTAAATTATAATTACTTATTATTTCGAGTATTAGTTTTTAATATAACATTGTTATTAATAAATTTTTTTAAATTTTTTTCTTATTTAGTTTTAGTGACGATGCTCTTGTGGCAGACTTCTATGTTTAATAATATTAGCTATTTGACATATTTTAGTGTTGTAAACAATATATATATATGTTTTTGTCGTGTTGTTTCGTATTAAGCTGTCTGACCATGATTGTATTATCTCGTTTACTGTAGGTAACTAATATTATTTACAGAGTATTATTATTATTATTATTATGACTTAACCAAGTGTTCCAGACGGTCCCTACGGTGATAATTAAATGAAATGAAAAAAAAAAATAACGATGATGAGCGGTGCCTCAGTTCTAAGATCGCTTTTCTTTAATTCCAAATGTCGCGGTTTGAACCCCGGCATGTACTAATGAAAAATACACTTTTCTTACGTACATTTGTCATATATTTACAACACCACCGTGCCTCGGAGAGCAAGTTGAGCCGTCGGTCCAGGTTCCACTACCAACTTGTGGAATAGTTAAAAACGTTTTTTTTTAAATAATAAACTATTTATTTTTTACTGGTAAACTTACAGCTAGATAACAATATAGATGAATAGATAATACACTGATAAAAATAACAAATTGTCATTAAAATTTGGACTGAAGTCCTTGAAGCGAAGTAAACACAATGGTAGACATGAAATTCACTTACCCTAATATATCTTTCTAAATCTGCAGGAATGTGTTCTTCTCTTTCATACAACGCTTTGTCCCTCTCACTCTCATGGCTGTCGTCATCACATTTTTTCACGTAATTGTTTATTATTGGTTTCTTTATATCTTGCAAGTTGCGCGTGACGTTCTCTTTATTATCTTCATTCTGTAAAAAACACGAGATTTAGGCGCCTAACACACCTATGTAAATCAGACCGCGACCACGACAGTCAAAGTGATTCCGC
The DNA here is from genome assembly GCA_910589645.1 of Tinea semifulvella. Classification (NCBI taxonomy): domain Eukaryota; kingdom Metazoa; phylum Arthropoda; class Insecta; order Lepidoptera; family Tineidae; genus Tinea; species Tinea semifulvella. Next base: position 9,319,372 of record OU342604.1, read on the forward strand.
ATGACTACACTCCATACCATTGTCGGCGCCACGCGTTACGTGAGGAACAAGGTAATCCAAAGAGTATGCAGATGGAAACACTAAACGTTTTTTTTTTTTTTTTTGTTTATACTAGCATGACATGTGACCCTAAGCCCACCTGATGGTAAGTGGCGCGCAGGGTCCATGAATGTTAGCAACTGGAATCAGACCCTTATGTCCGACATCAGTCCCTAACACTATGCCGGCTTGACTAGATGCCTTTTCACACTCCGCTTGAAGGACTCCAGGTTATAGGAAAGTGGAAACACAGAGGCAGGAAGAGCATTCCACATCTTTATTGTGCGACAGATGTAAGAGTCACCAAATTTATAGGTAGGCGAAGGGATAGTGACTACGGTATGTGGGTGCATATTCTGACCTGTGCGTGTGGTTCGGTTGCGGAATGGAGAGGAAGGAATTAGGTTATAGAGCTCTTCAGAGCACTCACCATAGTATAGCCGGTACAACACGCTCAGAGAAGCTACATCTCGGAAGTATTCGTGCGTCGTCTGGCATGTTCCAGCGGGCAGAGGCGACAGACTTTCCACTTGTGAGAAATCTGGCCCCTCTGCACGCTCGTCCGCCGGACGCCAGACAATTCTACGCTCGTCACCTGCTGCCAATCACGGAGTCGTAATCGCGACCCTGCCGCCGGGCTCGTATACTTCAACCTTTAATGATTACCCCATGCCGTTAGGCGGTGTGCATAAGATCTAAGATCAGAAATTGACAAACGTAATCGATCTTAAACAATTCCTTTTCAGATGATTGCGTGCACTCCGCCTCATCCCACTGTCCGTAGTGTCGGAGATCGAAAGCAACCTCTGTCAGAAGGCTTCTAACTTCCACTTTGGGGAGGGTGTGGGAAGGCTAATTTACTACTGAACGCGGAACGCAAAAGACCAACTGCAGAATGCACATGTGTTCGTCGCCTTACAATAAAATAATAATTAATTTTATTTACAAATTTGCCATATACTTATTCTCTAATAAAAAAAAAAGTATCATTACGACCGTTTCCCCTTCAGGGTGGTCAGAAACCACGCTTATAAATAAGCGGATTCACATTTAGCCAACTTTACTATAGGCCAATCATGACAATGTCGATGTCTCGAAACTCGAGAAATATTACAAATAAATTAAATATTAATTAAATTAATAAATATTTTTGTGTTCCGACCAGGAATCGAACCCGGTACCTCCGGGTCTAAATCAACGGGAATTAGACCCAAGGTCACATGTCGTGCTAGTATAAAAACAAAAATTTGTAGTTTTAGTTTAGAAGTTATTGATGTATGAATAAATAATTAATCACCTAGGACCTAATCACCTACCTACTAGTTTATGCGTAGTCAATTTATTTAAGCGCAAATCCTTTTAACCAATCCCTAGACCTCTACTGCAGGAGGCCTTTCAGAACATACAATATATATGTATCTGGAGAATTTGGCCTACACTCGCCACGTTGATGAGCAGAGTGGTTTCTCAGGCTTGTAACCGACTATAGGCTAGTTTTGGAAATACCCAAAATACAACCGTTAATGAAAAAAAACTAATATTGAAATTTTGAATAGCAATTGCTATGAAAATTTGTCTCATCTGTTTATTTTGATTTTATTTCTATACTAATAGACCGCTTTTAAAGAGTTACAATGAAGTACATTTTATGTTACGAAGTTAAACTAATCTATATTGATTAACACTTAAGTTGAATGGCCTAGATTGTAATAATTTGTAGGCAAACAGGAAGCCTGTCCAGAGCCATGAAAATTGTTCACATCTACCCATGTCGGTGCACCTAGGTGAGATTTACAAATATTTCACCCATTTTTTTATTTAAACACTTAAAACTACCTCTAGCCGATTAAGATTAAGACGTGGGGGGAGAAACGGGTTAGATTCCTGGTCGGGACACAATAATTATTTGTGTTGTTACTAGAGTTTGGTTTTGTCTCTTGTTGGCTTAATATGAATTGGCTTTTTTAAAGTGTTATTTATTTTTTATAATAGCATGGCATGCGACTTTGCGCCCACCTGATGGAAAGTGGCGAGTAAGTTGCATGAATGTTAGCAACTGGAATCAGACACTCATGATTGACATCAGTCGCTAACACTGTGCCGGCTTGACTGGGCATCACAGTAATTGAACCCTAAACGTGTGGATAAACTTTACTGGGTTTATCAGCATGAACGGTGGATACTTCGCCGCCACGGTAGACAGGGCAAATTACCACCATCAGGCCACCTACCATCTATTTGTTGTTCTCGTTAAAAGTATATGCCATTTGCAATGATGTCAAATGTCAATTTTGACTTTATTTATTTATTATACCGCCTAGTCATTCTATACTGGTCAAGCCTTTGGGATAACTAAAGCAGTTAAGACAAGATAAGGCAGGTGCTATCAAAACTAATAGAAAATATTAGATTGTCAATATATATACAGTGTAAACTCTATATATCGACACTGAAGGGACTGTGCATTTTATGTCGTTATAGAGAGTTGTCAAAAATCAGAATTGGAAGACAAGCTAAACCAACCAAAGCCAATTGATTTTGACGCTTTAGGGAGTTTGTCGTTTAATTGAGTGACATTACATGGAGGTTACACTGTATATGAATATACATAAATATAATATACCTACTATATGATGACTATAATGAGAGATATAAATATAGCAGAGTGTATTAAGCTAATGGTGATTTTAAATAGTAATTTTGCACATAGACCAGTTTTTTAATTAGTGTTCTATTTGGAGCTTGATGGATGCCCACCGGTAACTGGTTCCAAAGATGTACAGCCACAACCGCAAACAGCTTGGAAACAAACAAATGCGGTATGATGTGTGGACATTTCAAGGACAACTAATATTTTAAGCTTGGCATGGCGATATTTATATAAAAATAACACCGCTTGAAACAAGTCTTACCTTATAGTGTGGATTCTGACTACCCCGGAAAAGATACTAAATACGGTTGGGATAATGAAGATAAATATCGGGTAATTAACTAAATAATAGCACCATGTCAAAAAGGTAGTCTGTTTAATTTACCTTACGGCTAACTTAAAAAACAATCAATTTAGACAAACTCATAAATATTTGTTAAAACTTAAACTAATAGTTACAAATATCTGTATATAAAAATTAGCTATTTCTTCCGGAGTTGTCAGAAACCAGGCTTTCAAAGAAGCAGATTTATATTTATCAAGGCAAGCTCGTCAATTTCTTTTTTGTACCTGATTCTAAAAGAGTTACAAATATTGACCACAACAGAATTCAGTTCCCCTGCATCTAAATGTATGATAAACTGTGCAAAGTGCATTGTTAAATGGCAATTATATAAAATAAAAAAATGGGTGAAATATTTTTAATCTCACCTAGGTAAACCAACATACGTTGATGTGAACAATTTTCATGGCACTAGACAGGCTTCTGTTTGCTTACAAATAATTACTATCTAGGCCATTTAACTTAAGTGTTAATCAATGTAGATTAGTTAACTGGCTTTCTGAAAGAATGAATATTATTTTTTATTTCATTATGGCACAGTCATTACAAATGAAGTTATATAATTTAAAAAGAAAACATAAAAGAAGACCTTTAGGGCCAATACTTAAACAAATTGTAAGCAGTTAATTATAGAAGGAAGACATAATATTTAAAAGAAAGATTTTTTTTTATTTTTTTATTTATTTAGGTTTACAAACAGTAACACACATGTATATAATAACATTTAAATAAACAAATTGTTAAGTATGTTACCAACGACGTAAACCACAGATTATATAAATAGGTAACGTCAGATAGTGAAGTTAAACAACAATTAGTTACAAAAGAAAGATATGAGTAAAGAAGATGAAAAAAATAAGCACACTACAACAATGATACTACAATAATGATAAACATAAATAACACATTATGGTTTTAGTATATCCAAAATAGACTTCCTAAAAGCACCGGCAGTCGAGGCAATGATGTCTATAAAGTGAAATTTGTTATTGAATGCGTCAACCAGTCGGTATATTGGCGATCGTTTACCCGCGTTAGTGCGGCAGCTTCCTACTGAGAACAGCTGAAAGGGTCTAGATGATCGCTGATGCACTCTCATAGGAACCCTGTAGCACAACCTGTTATTGAGGTCACTACAGTCATATCGGTTATGACATAAATCATACAACAGCATTGCCTCGAGCTGTTTTCGTCTAGAACATAAGTCTAACATTTCATATTTTTGTAATAGTTGAGGATAGTGTAGTCTACTATGGAAACATTTATATTGCATAGATCGGAGAAATTTTTTCTGCACCATTTCAATAGAGTCAACATACTTATTATAGAAAGGGTTCCAAACCGGGACAGCGTATTCGAGTTGAGATCGAACCAGCGATTTATATAGGTACAAAAAAGTCTGAGCATGCCTAAAATCATGACCAGATCTAAAAATAAAACCAAACATCTTATATGCCTTATTAATGATTTCTTCAATATGGATGTTAAGGTGAAGCTTAGAGTCCAACACTACACCCAGGTCCTTGATAGATGCTGTCTCTTCCAGAGCTGTATCACACAATATATAAAAATGGTTTTTGATATATTTCTTTTTAGTAAATGTTATCTTTTTACATTTATTAAGACTAAGACTTAGTTTATTAGTTATGCAGTAGTATGAGAATCTATCTAAGTCTTCTTGAAATTTTATGTGGTCATCGTCAAACTGTATTGTGTGGTAAACCTTCAAATCGTCAGCATACAAAAGAAATTTACAAAATTTAAAACATCTGTCAACATCATTAATGAACAGTACAAAGAGAAGAGGACCCAATATTGAGCCTTGTGGCACACCGGAGCTGATGGTGACTGTGCTGGACTCATAACCTTCCCTTAGAACTTTTTGTGTTCGATTGGTAATATAAGATTTAAACCAGCGCCAAAGATTACCTCTTATCCCATTATATGCTATCTTCTCCAATAGCATCTTGTGGTCCACCCTGTCGAACGCCTTACGATAGTCTGTATAGATGGCATCAGTTTGGAGGTTGTCGTCCAATGCCTCGAAAAGATCTGTGGTGTATACCATTAAGTTAGTGGTCGTAGACCTATTTTGTACAAAGCCATGTTGCTGGGGGATGATAATGTTATGTAGCAAGGGATAAATTTCTTGATAGACCAGCCTTTCGAAGAGTTTCGACAGAGTGGATAATACAGAGATAGGTCTATAATTTTCAACCATCATTTTAGAACCTCCTTTATGAACTGGAGTAATGTTAGCAGCTTTCCAGATGCTGGGGACATCACCTTGAGCTAAACTTTTATTAAATAAGATGGATATAGGTTTGTATAGACTAAGAGATGTGCATTTAAAAAATATAGGTGGAATACCATCCGCTCCCGGGCCCTTGGTAGTGTCCAATGTTTTAAGCTGCATAAGAACTTTGTCACAGTCTATAGTTATGTGATGAATATTCAAGTCTGATTGACACAGTTGCTTACGTTCAATGTCAGCAATATCAAAACCATCCGTTACATCTGATGGTTCAAACACCGACTGAAAAAAAGTTGAGAACAAGTTACATACTCCCACCGGGTCTGACATAGTAGTATTATTATATGATACAGCATCAGGTATATCACCTTTATTCTTACGATTTGAGATGTATGTCCAAAAGAATTTACAATTTTTTCGTATTGATTGTTCTACTAAATTCATATAATTTTGGTAACATTTTAATGATTCTATTTTAAATCTTCGTCTGTATATAGAAAAAGTCTGATAATCATTTATGTTCCCATACTTCTTCCATTTGATCCAAGCAGATTTTTTATTTTTAAAGATATGTGTAAGGGAAGCTGAAAACCAAATTGGGAAGCTATTACATTTATTAATTTTTAAAGGTATATGCACTTTTATTATTTCATAAATTTTCTCGTAAAATAATGAGGCGCTAGCCTCTGCAGATTTATCACAAAACAATGTATTCCAGTTTATTTCTTGAAGTTCCTTATTTATAATGTCGTAATCAGCCTGTTTATAATTATATTTTAGTATGGTTTTACGTGAATTATTTTTATATTGACCAGTTGATACAAAGGGCATAATCACATAAAAAGGAGGATGGTACAGGTCCGGTTTGACTAGAGGCGCAGGTGTTGGCAGTGTTGTACAATCGAGGTTTGACATGAATAGGTCTAAGATATTTTTGTTCCTATTTAATATGCCATTAGTCTGAATGCAATTTAATGTAGCCATAAAATTTAATAAGTGATTATTTTTATGTGAAGCAATGCCACTAATTCGAGGTTTATAGCTTAGGCCATCAAAATCCCACGAAAGACTGGGAAGGTTATAATCCCCAACTACACAATAGCTATGGACATCATCCAATTGGAGCGAATCTAGTAGGAGTGAAAAATGCAATTCGTAGGTTTCAGCGCTGACATTGGGTGGAATATAGGTCGCACTAATTATATGGTTTTTATGATTTTTAATGGGTAGTTGAATCAGTACGTGCTCAACTTCCGGGAGGGGAGCACGTTTCGACAGACAGGACGGAGCGCGCGCGCAGGCTCCCAGCTCCTTCTTCGCGGCCAGAAGGACCCCACCTCCATCTCGTTTTCCGCTAGCTAAGCGATTTCGGTCGTCTCGGAATATCGTATATCTTTTATCAATAAATTCATTATTACTTATGTCAGCATGTAGCCAAGTCTCAGTCAAAATAATTATATCATAAGAGTGTGATAAAATATTCATATAGACAGTATTTAGTTTGGTTCGAAGACCACGACAATTTTGATAATACACTGAGATTGTATCTATTTCGGTTTGTTGTGATCAATTATAGAAAAAAATATTTTAAACATATAATAAATGATCTTAAGTAATAGTGATAATTTTGCAAATAATGGTAAGTAATAAAAGTACTTAGTAAAGTTATTGGCATTTACTGGTATGTGCTTAATACAGAAAATCCATTTCATCATTAATACAAAACTGGAGTTTTGTATTAATAATTTAAAATTAATATAGTTAGTTAATAACAATAATATATATCCATGTGTATAGGACCCCTTGCAAGTAAGTAGGCTAAATAAACAAGAGATAATAAAAATATATACAATTTCAATATTCAAATAAATAACTTTCTTTAAAAGAATGCAATATAAATATCTCCATTTGTTTACTGGTAGACTTTTCCGTGCTTTAGTTATTACAATATAAATAAGAAGCATAGATGACACATTAAAAATTATGTTTTGTGCAGAACATAAAATTGTTTGAGAAGAAATAAACTTATGATTATGAAGTAATTTTGTTGATATCCATATCATTGCAATGTAAATAAGTAGTATAAGCAACATGTAGAAAACTAGATTTAGTAGATAACTTAGCATTGTTTCTAAAACAAAAAATATATAATTAGGAAGTAATTTTGTTGATATCAACATCATTGAAATGCAGTATAATTGTAGTATAAGCAAAATATAGAAAATTTGATTTAGTAGACAACTTAGACTTGTTTGTAGAAAAAAGTATATATAATTATGATTTAATTTTGTCGATATCAGCAATATTACAGATCGCATATACTGGAGAAGTATCAGTTTTACGTACCAGGATCGAACCGTGCTTGACCCATACATACTTATAGCTATGTTTCTTAGTTGCTTCGCGACATAAACGAAACAGCTGTTTGTTATGTAAAGTTAGGTGCTCATTTAAATAGATATTCTGTGGCTGACCTGATATAGATAGCTGATCCGACTTAACTCCTTTAGCAGCTCGAAAGGTTGAAATTATATTATCTCTCAGCATTTTTGAGGAAATTTTGACTATAATGTTTTTGGGGCGAGTACTTTTGTTGTCTGCGTGTGGTACACGGTGGATAGAAAGGATGTCAGAGCGTTGCACTGGAAGTTTAATAATATTAGTAATATCTCCCATGATCGTGAGTAAATTTTCACCACGTTTTTCTGGAAGATTGCTGATTTCCAGATTGCACATTCTTGCCTGTTGTTCAAGTGATGCAATTGTACTCTCCATAGTGGAAATTTTTGGGAGTAAGTTGTTTAACTTAGAAATTTGCTCGTCCTTCTCCTTCAAAATATTCTCTAGTTTGTCCTGTCGTTCACTAGAAAAAGATGCTGTGTTTTCGAGATCGGTGAGACGGTTGTTTACTTGTTCAAGAGATGTCTTGAAACAACTGATTTCTGCACTTATTTGGGATGTAATTACTTTTGTTTGTTCCGCAAAAGTGTTTTTAATGATATCTTCGATGTATGTCGCAAATTCAAGCTTTATGGATGAGAATAAGGTTGAGAACTTTTCATCGATTAGATTACAAATATCCTTGGTATCCAAGATGTCAGGAATTTTTCTTTTACGCAAATTCACGTTCATCGATTGTTCCGCCGGTACCTTCGACAAATCCGGCGTAGAAGAACTCTTCGGTGGTGATCGTTGCATCATTATAATATATTTAACACTTGTAGTTAAGCAAACACAATAACAATTATGTTTTTTTAAAACAAAATACTCGATATTTCACGATAAAAAGTACGAGAAAAAAAATTGACGTTTACTCCGCCTGACGTTTACTGACCGAATGTATAAGCAAGTTATACAAGGTGTGATATGGTAATAACAATAGGTACTAAGTTAAACAGTTACAGTTTCCATTTTATTTTGGATAAGTCTCTTAAAGGTGGCTGGTGAGGTATTAAATATATCTGTTTCGGAAAAATGGTCATTATACAAGACGGCATTAACGGAATCATACAGTATTTCGTTGGGTAGGGAGAGAAGTAGAATGGTGGATGGTGAGCGTATTATCGCAGAATAGAAAAAAAAGGAGGCCTCCTTTTCTTAAACCAGCCTATTGTCAGTCGCAAGCCCGAGACACCATTCTTCTCATCTCTTAGCCACACACGATGGACCCGGCACCCGCACGGTGTATCCATGGAATGCTTAGAAATTTGTCTTCTAAGAGAGCGAATTATAAACCTATTTCTAGTGTAGTTATTTAGGGCTCGCGGTGAAACAAAAAAATTATAACAATAGTTTACCTTTTATGTAACATGTGAGGTGAATGGTAGTTGGGTTTTTACTTTATTAACTAAGCCAATCAGTTGCCTTATATTCAGATAGATAAACATTTGATAAATTATCATTTAGTAGGCCCTAGAACAAACTGTTTTAACTTTAAAATCACACTTTTTGAGATAAACAATAGAAGTTTGTGCGTTAGGAATTCTAACAAAACCACTTACTGAAAGAGTGGATAAAGGGTCACAGGGGTTCACTGAGTAATGATGCGGCTGATGAACTGGCCAGAAGGGGGTCATCAACAACACCAATAGGCCCAGGACTAATAATCCCCTACCGTTCCAATTCCTACAAACCTGGCTTCGTAAAAGAACTGATAGACTGCACGAACAGATGTGGACATTGACCACAGAATGCAGACAGTCCAGGGAGGCCCTTCCAAACCCTGAAAAGATCCTCACACGACGCCTCCTGAGCCTTAATAGAGCTAAGCTTTGCATATTGGTGGGGGTCTTGACGGGACACTGTGCCTTTAACAAACATCTTTATCTCTTAACATTACAGATAGCCCACTGTGTAGAGGATGCATTGTGGAGGAGACTGTGCACTCTTGGAGTGCGACAGTGTGGCTGAATCATACAGTAATTGGTAAGGTAGGGTGAGGAACTGGTAAATGGTGAGCTTGTTGTGTAATAAAAAGGGAAGGCCTTCATTTTAAACCAGCCTATAGTTGGTTACAAGCCCAAGACACCATCCATCTCCTCTCTCTCTCCCACAAAAGATGGACCTGGCACCAACTTGGTCCCCAATAAAATGAATGAAACTGAAAAGAAACATGCAGCCTCAAAAGGCGACACTCAGTTTCCAAAAGGCTATGTTAACGAGTTCATCCAATAACTTCAGAAGTTTTTATGGCTAAGGCAGCATTAAAGTCAAGCAAACCACTAGGTAAATAATCAATTACCAAACTTCTTCATAGGCACCGACGATGTTTAAACAATTGTTCATTACAAATCAGAATATTGTTATCAAGAAAATTTAACAATATTTTTTTCGCAATAATAAACAAAACTAAAACGAATTTAATAAATAAATCTACTTTTCACCTTACACAGAATGCCGCATTGCACTTACACGAGTTTATTCAATAAACACAAATTATCTCAGAAATTGTTCTTTCATACAACAAAATTCACAAACATTATAAATTTACCGCGTCATGCCTCCTCCTACGCCGCGTATCAACACATAAATAACGTGTCTAATTGGTCTTTTGTTGAATCGATACACAACAGCAAGTGGAATGAAAGAAAATCGATTTAAAATAGCATGCAACAGGTAGGCGGAACTTTGAACAAAAAGATGAATACCACTTCATATACTCACTTTCAACGAATGATCCGGCATAATAAGCCCCAATAATATTTTCTCCTTCTCAATCTCACGCCTTTTCACCGTAATTAGCCTTTCTAAATCCCCAGACGATAACATTGTATTTAAGTTTCACTTTCATGCGCGGGAAATGGTTCATTTGGTTATAATGCAAAATTACAACATTGCATTGTTTCACGCTGTAAACGATATGATTTATCTAGCGTTATCTTAGATATTATCTATGAGAAAGTCACGATTTTAATAAATTCCGAGTATAAAATAACTGTCGTTGCAATAGATTTTTGAAAATATTGTTTCGTTAGTTGTGACGTTTGTGTAAATGTTTACGTGTAAAAAAAAAAAAATATACAACACGTTCTGAAATAACGTTTGGGAATTAATTATTTACAAACATCTTGGCGCCATTTTGCGTGGACATGTTAAGTACAAGTTTTTGTTTTGTAAATTAATTTACTGTGGATATTATTGGTCAAAAGTAATGTTGTTTTGTTTAATAATGTGAATAATTATGGAAAATAATAAATAGGACTTTAAATATGAAGCACAAGTTGCAGTTTATTTTTTGCGGTTTTTCCGCGCTGTCAACCCCATATTTAACCCGGCGTGTTTGAGCTATGGTTCCGCGAGTGACTCCAAGATAAGCATCAAATTTTGCAGCATCTGGAATTTGATGATGACCTCATTAACTCATGACAAAGAAAGATATATTACTACACACTTGACTTTATGGGCTAGACCCTTTGCCTTCCCTATCACCTCATTCATCATCCATCGGGAGAAAAAAAAAACTTAATAATAAAATTAAATACATACCTAACGAGAGTCCTTCGCTTACGTCAGACTTGGCTGTAAGGGGTAGACCCTTTGCCTTCCCTATCACCTCATTCACCATCCATGGAGAGAAGAGAACACAAACAAAAAATTAAATCATAACGTGCTACATTAAAATAAAAATATTTTTTTTTATTTTGATTTTTCATTATTTTATTTTAGTTCTAGTATTAATAATGAAGAAGTTTATTTAAATTCATTGAACCTTCTTTCGAATAAAAAAAATATACAAGAAATTATTTTTTAAAATAATATATACGCATCATACCTATAACAAAAATATTAATCAGCTGTTACTATGTTTTGGAACGTTAAAATGACTGTCAAACAAAAAGTAAGGTTAGGTCGCAACCGAATACCTAATATATTTTTTATAGAAAATATGTTTTTATTATCTTGTAATTAGGTGAAAAGAGCACAATTACATCATACATTATCTATAATAAACAGTAAGTTCAAACGTATTATGAATTTTAACATGTCGAATAGACTATTATTCTCATACTTCCTAATCATTACTGGGTTTTGTAAATTGTTATCGTTAAATTAAACAAGCTTTGTATAATATAAGAAGAGCTCATTTTACTGTGAATTTATTACAGTCGAGTTAATTACAACGCAGATCATATAAGTTACTATCACAGAATAAATAATTCTTACATACAAAATCACTTTTGTATTACAGTCACAAAAACAAGATGTCTTCAAAAACCTATGAAGAGAAAGTTATTGAACTAAAAAGTAAGATAAAGAGCTACTCAGATTTTCCAAAGAAAGGGATTTTATTTTGGTAAGTTCCTATTGTTAAGCCCCTAGAACATGAGACCTTTCTTAAGATAGGTTTTCCAAAACATGTTTCTAGAGAATTAGGCACATTATCGCCACCCTCGCCATATGGATTGGTGAAGGATGTTTCTATTATATATAGAGAGGTGGTGGCTCTGTTGTAACAATGCTTTCCTTTAGATCGTACAAAGGTCGGTTCAAACCCTCCAGGCATATGTACTAATGAGAAATACACTTTTCTTACATATTTTATGTTTAAGTTAGTTTAGTAGTGTTTTCTTAATATTTGTTTAAATTCATCTTATATAACTTTTTTGTAAATAGTGGAACCTATGTTGGCTGGGCTGAGGCAATTTTAATTTGTTTTTTAAATGATCTAGGAATATAGCTACATTTGTCGTAGATTGCACCACTTACTGAAAGAATTGGGCCTAAGCAGGTCTGACGTCGATATATTTATGGAAAGAAAGAAAGAAAAATATTTATTTGCACACAACAGCTAATACAATAATAAAAGACATAAAAAAATAATATATAAAATTACCAACAAATAAACAAAAAATAGAGAAGATAAATACATAAAACATAAATGAGTGAGCTGCTGCGACAAACAGGCACTTAGGTCAGCATAGGCTGCAACATTTCTGCTGCAGCGTTGATTTTCACTGAGCCCCATGAATCAAATAAAGTTACAATAAAACAAATTTATACTAGGTACAGTTTGCCTAAATTTCTTTTAACCATTATCAACATATGTAAAAAACTACAATGTAATAACCAAAAAAAGTAAGAACTGTCAACATAATATAACTACATATTTTATAATAACATACATAAATTATTTATATAATAAATATAATTTTAAAAATAATAAGAAAACAGTAAAAAACTAAACTATAAGATACATATATACATACCCACACATACAATATACACTCGCCATACACAATGCCATGTTGGTACCAACACTGATGTATGGAAGCGAAACGTGGATATGTCAGAATACGCATGAGAGTAGGGTTAATGCAGTAGAAATGCGGTCGTTGCGGCGGATATGTGGCGTCACTTTGGCGGACCGCATACGTAACGTCGAAATACGGAAAAGGGTTGGTATGAAGGAAAGCATAGGGACAAAAATAAGGAAAAGCATGCTACGATGGTTCGGGCATGTTGAAAGGATGAGCGATGAAAGATTGACGAGCCAGATATATAACGCGAAAGTGGTGGGTAAAAGAGGCCCTGGCAGACCGAGACTCACATATCACGATCAAATAAATAAAACACTGACTGAAGGTGCATTAAAAAGTCTTCGTAACCAAAGGGCATGTATGAAGAGGTTAATGAATGTCGACGAAGCGAAAGAGGTATGTCGTGATCGTGTCAAATGGCGCTCAATTGTCTCTGCCTACCCCGCAAGGGATCTGGCGTGAAGATATGTATGTACAATATACACATACAGAGTAAAGTAAAATTACAGTTATGTCTGCAGCTGCGCAGATAGAAGTATCTTTAAAATTAGACTTAAACCCAGTAACAGACTGCTTGTCGCGAAGTGGCGGAGGTAAGTTATTCCAAATCTTTGCAACTGCGTATCTAAAACTACCAATGCCGATGCCTTGCAGCGCGGAATGCAGGAGGTTTAAGCTACCACATGTAACAAATGGTCTAGGGAAGCGCGGCCAGCTAAGTTTATCGTAGAGATAACGAGGCATAGATTTCCTTATTACTCCAAACAGTAACGTTGCCAGGTGGATGTCTCTTCGAGCGCTCATCAAGGAGTAGGATGGTGAGCGTCTTGTTACGCAATAAAGTAAAGAAGGAGGCCTACTTTTCAACCCAGCCCATTGTCGGTCGCAAGCCCGAGACACCATTCTTCTCATGTCTTACCCACAAATGATGGACCCAGCACCCACACGGCAAAATCATGGAATGCTTAGAAATATGTCTTCTTCTCTTTACCACCGTTCACATGCCTCGGAAAGCATGTTAAGCTGTCTGTCCTGATTTCACTAATACAAACTTGTGGAATTGTTTATAAATTGTCACTTCAAATTGACAACTAATTTTATTGAAGTTTCCACTCGCCTTTTCGTTATCTACTTTTATTATAAGCATGAACTTTGAGGCAAAGAACATAAATAAACAGCTATATTTTTCATTAGTATCACTTTTGTTCACTCCAATAAAACTTCCTGTGACCTAGATTTCAATTTGCATGCTGTTTAAGTGTTTTTATTATTATGACCTTGAGACTTGATTACTTAAGATTACAATAAAAACTTATACAATTGCTTGAGTAGAATTTTCTTTATTACCTTGTTAAGATTATGTAATTTAATAGGTGGTAGGCGGATTTATGGTGGTAATTTCCCAGTCGGCTGGGGCGGGGAAGTATCGAACTATTGTGCCGATAAACCCAGTAAAGTGTATCCACATGTTTCGGGATCAGGCTCGAATTGCCGCCATGCCCAGTCAAGTTGGCATAGTGTGAGGGAATGATGTCAGTCAAGGGTGTCTGATTCCAGTTGCTAACATTCATGGACCTCGCGCGCCACTTACCATCAGGTGGGCGCCAAGGTCACATGTAGTGCTGGTATTAAAAAAAAAAAATGTATAAACATGACATTAAATCACAAATTGGGTAGGCAAAAGGAGTTTTATAAGGAAGAGAAGACACATTTTTTAGCTATGTATGGATTTAACTTGCTGATCCAAGTGTGGTCGGTGCATTTAATAGCATTCTATCTGAACCAACGTCTGCTTCAGCTAGAATGCTATTTAATTTTGTAAATATTTATTTAGCTTGTAGAGATGATTAATTATATATAAGTCGTATTAGCATTTAAGTAGCTTTAGGTTTCGAAGTTTGCGGCTGTGTTCGTATTCGCGCGGCCCTTCCGTCTCTACAGGTTTGCCTGTGTGGACGGAGGAGGCGCGCGGTGCCGTGAGTTGTAAGCTGTCGGAATCTTACAATAGGGCTGGCATGGACATTATTATGTCCAAAGCCCTGATAAAAATAAGAGAAAAAAATCAAAAAAGTGTAGGGAAGAGGTGTGAGAAGAGAGTTTTTGCATCGAGTTTGCATCCTAGATAGGCTGGGTTTTAAACATTTAATAAGAAACACTTAGTACAATATCCATACTAATAACAACCTTTACTGATCAAGTAATCCACTTCCTATGAAAAATGGATTACCTAACAA
The DNA here is from genome assembly GCA_910589645.1 of Tinea semifulvella. Lineage (NCBI taxonomy): Eukaryota > Metazoa > Arthropoda > Insecta > Lepidoptera > Tineidae > Tinea > Tinea semifulvella. Next base: position 9,334,649 of record OU342604.1, read on the forward strand.
AATATAATATGTTCAAGGCAATGTTACGAAGAGTCTCAGGCCCGATTTTGATAAAAATAAGCTGCATCATAAAGTTTATGAAAGAAATTATATCCTACTTGGGATTGATTGTGATTTATTTATTTAAGGACAACCAGTGGTCGGATACATTATTACTTGCTTAAAAACTAAGACATTGAATTGACGATAAATGTACCTTTAGGTGCCACTACATGCATAAAATACAAGTACCAATTAAAGGATAATTAAAGTTAAAATTAAATTAAATTCTAAATTTAAACAATTAAATAGTTTAAATGAGAAATAAGAAGAAACAAAACATAACATGCATAAAAAACTTTATAATAAATTATTAGGAATTATATAAAAATATAATTGGACTTAGTCTAATTTAATATTAATAGGAACAATAAGTTACATTTAACTAAAATTTTGAAATTGGATCGTTAAACAAATCTATTTCTTGACAATTAGTCAGTGGTTGAGTGATTGTGATTACTGTGTGACTTTTACTCCTTCAGTGGAGCTATCCGATCTCCTCGAGAAAGACCAGGAGACCTGTCACATTTCTGCAGACCTCCGGAAGAGTCCCTGCAATCTGGACAAACTTCAGTCTAAGCGCAGCCACACTGCAGCACTTCATAAGGACATGCGTGGCTATCATCTCTGCCATCCATCCTCTACACAGTATATGTAATGTTAGTTGGTAGAAAATTCATTTATAGCATTAAGCTCGCCTTTGTACCCACACTATTCTTGGTTCTGTACAATAAAGAATTTATTATTATTATTATTATTCAAAGTGTATAGATGTTTGTTATAGATCTGACACACTAAGAGCAATTCTTAAATGCATTGTCAAACATTTTTTTTTCTATATATTTTAAATTTTACTTACTTATTTTCTTTTTCTATATATTTATTTCTTTTTAATCGCTTATAAATGGTGATTGCATAAAAAATTGAGGATAATGTCGTTGGATATACTGTTGCTTACCTTAATTAGTTAATATTTAGTTAGTAATCTTTACTATATGTCGATTTTTTATCCTAAATAAAATAAAATAAAGGCATAATGTCCCATCAGCACCCTCACCATTGTCGAGGTTTAACCAAGGAACATTATACAAGGGTTTAACTCTTTTAATCTGTACAACTTGGTATTAATTGAATCGGGACCGACGGCGAACATGCTGTCTGAGACACGGGATTGATGGTGTTGTAAATCTATGACAAATGTACGTAAGAAAAGTGCATTTCTTATTGGGTTCGAACCCACCTCTTTACGAAGTACACCTTTACTAAAAACATTAAAAAGCCAGAACTCTTACACTATACCAGCTTAATGTGTTTTTTTTCTTGTTTTCAGGGACATATTTTCAGCACTATCAGATGGGCCAACATGCACTTTACTCCAAGATATATTGACCACAACAATACGCCAACGTTACCCCGATGTGGAAGCTGTGATTGGCATTGAAACCCGGGGCTTTCTGTTCTCATTCTCTATAGCTGCTTCCTTGGGTAAATATTTACTTTAAACTAGATGTTTAATAAGTATAATAAGCTGAAAAAAATAGTACCGTTTTGGTAATAATAATTATATTATAGGTGTAAACAAAATAAGAATAATATAATGGATTTAGCGATTTTGGGGCGGTAAGTCATAAAAAATGTTGCCACTTACAAAATCAAAAAACAATAAACAAAAACACATTTAAATGTACATAGGCGAACTTAATGTGTAGTGACATTTTCTAACAGCTAACCTTTGGGTTAGTGAGCAGTGATTGTGGGTGCATTAAATCACTAATTTAAAATCTGGATTTAAAAAAAAAAAAAAAATATTACTAGCAACTAAAGCTAAAATACTTATACACTAATATTAAATAAACTTAAAAATATTGTATATTCGGCTGCTTTTTTGTATAGGCAAGAGTGTTTGGATGTCGACTACTTTTAAATTCATCTTTATGGAAAGAGATTGTCTCTGAATATGAAAATAGCTTTGTAATAATTTGTATTAAATGTTACAGGTATAGCCTGTATTCCTGTGAGGAAGAAGGGAAAATTGCCAGGAGAATTGCTTGAATATAGATATGATTTGGAATATGGATCGGTAAGTAAGCATCTTCAATGTTCATGTCATAAAGAGACCAATGAAATAAAATCATTAATTTTCTAGGATACACAGTACATAGTATGGTACATAATAAATAGCTTTTCATGATCCATCAGATTATAGCATGCAACTTTTTATAAATACCAAAGTCAAAGTCAAAATATCTTTATTCACGTAAACCTATTACAGGCATTTATGAAACGTCATTAATTTATTTATTTTGAATGATTCTACTCCTGCTAGTAGAAGACTAAGCAGCAAAGTGGTCCAATAAGTAAGCTGTTAGCAGAAGACCAGCAGCTTAGCAGATTCCAGTGACCTGTTAATGTTTAATCTGACTGAGAAAGGAATCTGCAAGGAAAACTCAACTATATCAGATTTACAAAATAAAACATATACAGAACTGCACCACAACGATCAATTAATAACCTTTTAAATTTAGTTATCAATACCTGAGATTAAATACCTGGTACAGCAGTAACCCACCCATGCCTATGTAAAAAAAAACCCGCTGGTGGCTCGGTTGTAGGAACGCGTTCTTAATGGATGGAATTGTATCCTACAAAGGTCGGTTCAAATCCACCCGGCATGTACCAATGAGAAATTTACTTTTCTTACGTACTGTTGCGGCCTCGCATGGTAGCAGGTTCAATTCCCAGTAAAAACGCATCCAAAACGTTTGCAACTGACGTCACGAGCTACGGGCCAATCACGATCAAGTTGCCATATCAGTTGCAATTTTTCAACCGCACCGACTCATGCCTCGCGAGTGTTTTTATTAATTTTAAATCATAATTCGAATGCTTTTGGTGAATATTAGTGATCTAAACTATATGTGCGTGTCTAATAAAGCTTGTGGTGCATAGACTATAAAATTGGACAATAAATCTAGGGTTTAATCGAGGTGGATGGCCATCACACACGTGGATACGTGGATTGCTTTGGGGTGAGTCCTGTTTTCCATATGAGAAGGTCATTAACTCTTAAACCATCTGATTCTGCGTTCTTCATTTATTTCCTAAATTTGTTTTATTATTTTTCTACAATTTTTAGCACAATTATCGATAATATCAGCGTAGGCCCTCGCGCAGGTCTGTTCACGTACATTTGTGAAAGATTTACAACACCACCGTTCCCGTGCCTCGGAGGCCGTCGACTACTCTAATTGTTGAATCGTTCATCGAAACTTGTGGAATCGTTAATAAATTGTCATAAAAAATGACATCATATCCTCGCCAAGCCGTCTCGCCAGCGTAGCGAGTGTAGGCCAAATTCTCCAGATATATGTTCTGGAAGGCCCCTCTCCAGCAGTGGAAGTCTGACGCTGTGTTCTAGGGGCTGTAATGACATGCCTATGTGCAACCCGAAAGTCGACAAAATGTAAAAACCTCTGCTAATTTAAGAACAATAAATTTAACGTGTTCGGCAGAGGTCCCAGGCCCCCACGGTAGTACACACAGTAGATAATAAGTCATTCCGGTAATATCGTACGGAGCAGAGACGTGGACACTGACAGTGGGTCTGATCAATAAATTCAAGTTCACTCAGAGAGCTATGCTTGGGATTTCTCTGATGGATAGAATTCGAAACGTTGATATTCGTCAAATAACGAAAGTTACTGACATAGCTTTTAAAATTAGCAAGCTGAAGTGGCAATGGGCCGGACACATCTGCCGCAGAACCGACGAACGTTGAGGCGAACAGGTTCTGTAGTGGAAACCACGTACAGGAAGAGTGGGACAACCCTGAATATTATTTTATATCCTCGCCAACCGGTCTGGCCAGCGTGGCGAGTGTAGGCCAAATTGTCCAGTTCTGGAAGGCCCATCTCCAGCAGTGGAGGTCTAGGACGCAATGAAAAGTAAAGTAAAGTATCATCACGACCGTTTCCCTTTCGGGGTGGTCAGAAACCACGCTTATAAATAAGCGGATTCACATTTAGCCAACTTTACTATATGCCAATCATGACAAGTGGCAAGCTCGATGTCTCCAGCATATCAAACTCAAGAATTAACACAAATAAATTAAATGTATTTATATACATTAATAAAGTTTTTTGTGTCCCCACCAGGAATCGAACCCGGTACCTCCGAGTCTAAATCCACGGATTTTACCGCTAGACCACGGAGGCAGTTACTAGTGGCCTATAGTAAAGTTGGCTAAATGTGAATCCGCTTCTTTAAAAAGGGAAACGGTCGTAATGATACTTTACTTTTATAAAATAATGCAAATTTTGTAATAGTTGTTCATTTACAGGATACATTGGAGATTCAGAAGAACGCCATTAAACCAGGTTTAAAGTGTGTTATAATTGACGATTTAATTGCTACGGGGGGGTCTCTGACGGCTGCCGCTGCCTTACTACAAAGTTGCGGGGCAAATATTTTGGGCTGTTTAGTTGTTATTGAATTAAACGAACTGAAAGGAAGAGAAAACGTACCAAATAATGTACAAGTACATTCCATTGTTAATTTGTAATTAAGTTTTTGTCACATTATTCACATACATATTGGAATGACTATTAATTTAATTTTGACCTTTATATTATTTTGTTTTTGACATTAATTAGCTACTGACATTTACTTTTTTTTTATATATAATAAATTCTTATAACGAAACAAATGTATGCTTAAGTGTATATTCAATGCATTGCACTGATAAATTGTGTTTGGGAGTCGGTTTCAAAATCACCTCCTTTTCTCATCCATATATGTATAATTTTGACCGCCTCCGTGGTCTAGTGGTAACAAACGTTCCGTAAACTCGGGAGGTCGTGGGTTCGATTCCCACCGGGGGCAAGTTGTACATTGTATAATTTGTCTCGGTCTGGGTGTTTATATGTATAATATGTATATATTTACAAAAAAAAAAGTATAATATGTAGTTTATCCACCATCTAGTTTCCGTAACACAAGCCTCGTAGCTTACCACGGAAACTAGATGGCGCTGTGTGACCTGTCTGGAAATATTTATTATTACTATTATTTAATTACTGCAATATGATTAAGAAACCACCTCCTAACGTTACCATTGGAATGGTTGTAAAAATAGTAAGCTGTATGCTCAAATTTTTGAGATGAAGTCCAGATCTTAGTTAGTTGTTTGTATCTGTTTATATTTTGGTATGACTGCATCTTGTTATGAGCATCTAATAAATAAATAGAAAGACCGTTGCTAGAGGAAAGTAACCTAAATATTGAGGATAGCAAATTTAAATGACAGTGATTATTTCTTTATTTTTAAATTTATAATAATTATTAACTTTTATTTCGGACAGAAAAGAAGAAGACACATTTCTAAGCATTCCATGGATTCAACAATCCATCCTGTGTGGATCACCTTTTTTATTTTATTGCTCAAGACAATCTCCTTCCACCATTCTGCTCCTATCACTACTCAACCAAAGAAAAGACAAATTTATAAGCATCCATGGATTCACCGTGCGGGTGCCGGGTCCATCGTATGTGGGTAAGAGATGAGAAGAATGCTGTCTGGGGCTTGCGACCGATAATGCTGGTTTAAGAAAAGGAGGCCTCCCTTTTTTTTTTTATTGCGCGATAATACGCTCACCATCCACCATTCTACTCCTCTCACTACTCAATCAAATACTATATGATTCCGTTAATGCCGTCTTAGAAGCTCGTTCCATAAATATAATTAATTACATTTATGGAACGAGCTTCCAAGACGGCATTAAATTCTAAATATCATAAATATTTGTAATATGAAAGAGACAGACTTATATTCACCTCGTTCCGAGACACGATAATAGTAACCTAAGCACGCATAAAGTAGTTCCGAGACGTGCATAAACTGTTTTGCCAAAGCTTTGTGACGTCACAAATGTCAACATTCCTCGCGCTTAGTCTGCTTACGATATCGAGGTAGATCGCTCTGAGCGATTATGTCGCGCGCCATTTTCAAGTTTATTTATTATTACGTTTTTTTTTATTATTTAATATTGTAATTTTTTTATACTGTTTGTATATTTACTTCTAAAACAAATTAATAATTAATAGTTAAGTAGGGAGTGAAAAAAAAAATGGCTGTAACACGGCAAGTTAATTTAGAAGACTAAAATAAGTTAATAATATTAAATGTTACATATATAAAACTGAAAAAGCCGAGAGATGTGTGTTTGTTAGTATTCATACTCAATGATGTGGAATCCGCATTTATCTTCTGTACATTAAAAAAAACTATTATGGTATGAATAAAAATGTAATTTAGACCGTTCCGAATTGAAATCACGCTCTGAGCATCCAAATCGTGATATTTGATTCGGAACGACTGTCAGTATCATATTCATTCTAAGCGCTCTGAGCATGATTCGGAACGAGGGGATTATGAATGTGCCACGAAAAATACTCGTACATATAATTTTTAATATGTATTTATCGTTTTATATGTTTTGTTTAAAAATCTGTTCTTTAATTGAAATAAGTAACTTTATCAGACAATTATTAATAATAAGACATACACGTTTAAAAATGATATTATGAACTTCGAGTTTGACTGTTGTAGTCCTCGAGCGTAATGACCCCTCATTCCGAATTGTGATCAAATATCGCGATTTGGATGCTCAGAGCGTGATATCAATTCGGAATGGTCTAAATCACATTTTCATTCATAAAATGTTAGTTTTTTTTTAAATGCATAGAAGATAAATTGCGGATTCCACATCTTTGAGTATGAATACTAACAAATATACATCTCTCGGTTTATTCGTCTTTATATGTGTAAAGTTTAATATTATTAACTTATTTTGGTAATTTAAAATAACTTGCCGTGTTACAGACATTTTTTTTTCCTTCCTACTTAAATATTAATTATATATTTGTTGAAGAAGTAATATACAAACAGTACAAACGAATAACAATATTAAATAATAATAAAAAAAAAAAAAAAAAATAACTTGAAAATGGCGCGCGACATAATGACAAAAAACTGACAGCGCTCAGAGCGATCTACCTCAATATCGTGAGCAGTCTAAGCGCGAGAAATGATGTCATTTGTGACGTCACACAGCTTGGCTAAACATTTTAAGCGCGTATCGGAACACTTTTAAGCGTGCTTCGGTTACTATTATCGCGTATCGGAACGATAGGGACGTGTCGAGGCGTACTCGGTTTGACAGTTCTAAGGAATAATTCAGTTGAGGAGCCGTTGAGAATACGTCTATATAATAATAATAATAATCATAATAATATATAACGTCTGTTAGTTGTAAGATTGTCAGAGTTCAAAGAATAAGCATTTACTGTAAGTGTAACCAACTATATTTTTTATATGACAATATTGTTTAAACATTCCTATTTTTTTTTAAATATGTTATTTTATGAAATTAAACTTGTTTTATTATTACTTGCATATTTTTATTTAAAACATATTTTTATTTTTATTTTAATGTAAAGCTGGGACACATAACCGGACGCGTACGTAAGCTGCGTCTGAATGGGGTGTATCAGGCAAAGCTTTTTGTAGATGTCGCTAGCGGCAATGGTACCTTATTTTGCACCTATATCGCATATTTTTAAAAATGTTTTTGTGTTTTAATTTCATAACAGAATAATGTATTTTAAATTAACGTAAACCTACCTTAAAAAACGATTTAAGAAAGCGCACACCGTCTTTAAAAAGAAATAAGGTTTTATTAATAGAACGGCAATTTTGAGATCACCATATCTTTGATTTCGCTTAGAAATCTCGATTTCTTCGATCTTCGATTCGAACCTGCTCACTTCGGCATAATATCCAGTAAATAATAAATTTCGTAATAAAAATACAAGTTATATATATATGCAACTGACAGTTATATTAGGTACCATCTATCATGCGCCATCTACCGTGATAAAAAGTTAGTGATACACCCCATTGAATTTGACAAAATTTGACATGTAACTCCGAGAACGATTAGTTTGCTTGTGGCCAAAGCGTATAGTAACTAACTAGGAATTTACCTCTTAGCTCTTTTATGTGATACAAAATATACTTTAGTCCCATTAAAAACTTTACTAACTACATTACGTATTCCGGAACCTAAGGCCGCGTTCGTTTTATAGCATTTATATTAACATTTCGTAGCAACTTCATAAACCAGCGTGAAATGTCGTTTTTGTTATGAAATTCCACTTTTTTTAACAATGCTAACATTTCTTAAAAAACGAGCGGTAAGGCTACTTTTTGACAAGTATGACAAGTAACAAATAATAACAAATCAATTTACAATGTATTATATCTTTGAATTTATTACATAAAATCGTTTAATTATAATGTAAACAAACCATTTCTTATGTTAAAGACATCTGTCAAAAAGTAACATCAATAACCATCCTTTCAACATGGTACTGACATACGAAATTAGCATCAAATGTTAGAATTTACATTAAACGACTTGTGCTAAAAAAGAGTGGTATTTCCATGCTAACATTTCTTAAAACGAATGCGGCCTAAATTTCAAACCACGTATACATAGACCTGTCACAAAACCTAATACTAATTTAAAATGGTCTCTTAGAACTAGTAATTTCTAGGGGATATCTATTTTCAGCTGGTTCTTGATTTTGTGTTGCATTAATATCGCTCATTCGTGTGTAAACGTATGGAGTTTTTTCAGTCAGTTCATCTTTTAGGCTATTTTTAACAGTTTCCGAAGCGCGAAGTTTTCTTTGTTGTTCAGAATCTTTAGCTCTTTCTGTAGTTACATCTCCAAAGTTCATTTTAGGATTTCCGACCTCTTTATTTGAGGTTACGAAAGCTGTTCGTATGTTTTCGTTATCTGTAGAATTGTTAACTTTGGCTAAATCATCAAAAACAGACATTCCTAAAGGTATAGGGTTTTTGACTTTACTATCTTCTGCTTCATCTGTATTTCTTACTTTTCTATCACTTTCTGTTGTACTTTTAATTTCATCCACATTTTTTACAGTAACTGATGTTTCATTAAAATTTTGTCCAAAAGATGTTGGATTAGTAAATCTATTTTCCTCAATTTTACTGTCTTTTTCATTTTTAGATGCTGCAGTATCTCGCTCTGAACGATCGATATCTAATTTTGCACCATTATTTATACTTTTTGTGAAATCGTTAGGTTTAATTGTTATTTGTTCATTGCTTGTTGAAGCAATCGGGTTGCCGAAATAAGTGTTTTCATCTTTTGCGTTTTTTTCTGTGCTAGAATCTTTAGTGTCTCGTACTGTACGCTTGTTGTCTGATTTTGTACCGTATGTATTACTGTTCTTGGAATCATTTGGTTTATTATGTTCATTGTTCGTTTCAGGTTGTTCAAATTCTTTCGGATTATATAAATCTTTATCAACTTTACTAATCTTCTCTGTTGTAAAGCTATTATCACTATCTATTCTACGTAGTTCAACATTATCTGGACCTCTGAAACAATTTGCTGCAGCTTTATTATAATCACTAGATTGTTTACCACAATTGATTGGTTTTTCAAATTTACCACCTATTGGTGATGTGCCCTCAGTAGTATACAGAGTTGTTTCACGTACAACTCGAGATTTTTCTGTTGATGCACCAGTTATACTGCCATTATTATTAACTGGAATCACTTGTGCATTTTCAGTATTACTAGGTTGCTTTGTAAATACTGTTGATTGTCCTATTTCAGAAGGATGATTAACATTTACTCCTTCATTCGATGAAGATTTTTCAGGATTTTCGTTAAATAGCCTTGTGTTAACATAAGTATTTACTGGGGTCGTACTTGCAGTTGTCATTTTGTTAAAGTTATTAATTGTATCTTGTTCTGGTATTTCATAAACTCTTGGATCATATTCATCACTTCTAGCATTTCTCTCTTGACTATTCAATGATTTTGTATTATAACTGTCATCGCTGTTTTTTGGTAATTCCTTATTAAATGATGCAGTGCTCGTTGTAATCACATTACGTGGATTTTCACTTGTCTTCTCATCGGCTGTAGTATCTCTTTTGCTAGTAGATTTTAAATCGGGCATTTTTGGTGCAACATCGTCTAAACTGGTTCTTGGTCGGTCGAACTTCTCTCTTTCATCTCCAAATAGTGATGGAGGTACCTTAGCGTCTGTGTTTGATTTATCCTTCTCATTTTCTGGTAAAGCGTAGACCTCGACATGGAATTCGTAGCCTCTTAGTAGTGTAGGGCTTTTTAGTTCTAAAGTGACAGATTGATTACCTATATTGCCTTCTGCTATTTTCACATCTCCGTCTTTACCTTCACGAAGATCTGTGACTACTATTCTGCTTATAAAATCACCACTTGTTGCATTCACTGTAATATTTTCACTTTGGCGCCAAATAGCTGGACTTGCTTGAATTTTTTCATCGTAAATTTTATTTCCATCCACTCTATGGCCAGCCACTAGATCGTGGCAATGGGCTGACGTCACAGCCAATAAGAGTAGTAGTAGCTTCATTGTTCAATAGTATACTGAGTTGTTTTGATCTAGTAAGGTATTTATATGATATTTTTTTTAAGGAAACTTTTGTACGTATGAGGTCATTTTGATGAATGTACTACTTTTATTGTCAGGTAATTTTTATTAAGTACAGTCGCGTCCATATTTCTTACAATAAAAAGATAATAAATTTTGCTCTTTCGATATTGATCATGTAATACCTACATAGTCAGTGTCTGAAGTTCAGTTCATTTTACTTTTGGGTCTAGAGCATTTAGTAATTCAATGCAATAATAAATCCGATCACTGTACTTTTTATTTTGTATTGATTAACCAAAAGTGATTAATGCATTACGATTGTACGTATTATTGACTCATACAACTGCCTCTGTGGTCTAGCGGTTAAGTCCGTGGATTTAGACTCGGAGGTACCGGGTTCGATTCCTGGTCGAAACACGAAAATATTTATTAATGTAAATAAATACATTTAATTAATATTTGTGATATTTTTCAAGTTTGGTACGCTGGAGAGACATCTACGAGCCTGCCACTTGTCATGATTGGCCTATAGTAAAGTTGGCTAAAAGTGAATCCGCTTATTTATAAGCGTGGTTTCTGACCACCCCAAAAGGGAAACTATCGTTGGGATACTTTTATTGACTCATAATGTTTTGTATATTATATTATTTAGTGCTATATAATATATAATTCTATTCGTCTACCTCGGACAGGCTATCCAATTAGGTCCAGGCAACGAAATCAAAGATGCCGACAGAGGCATTCAGGAGTATTCGGGAAACTCCGGAACATCCTCTCATAGTCCATACAACAATGTTTGAAGACGAAGGTTAGGTACATAACAGAGACACACTAACAGTGGGTCTGGTCCATAAATTCAATGTCGCTTAGCGAGTTACAGAGAGACCTGTAATGAATAGAATTGGAACGAATGTTATTGACATAGCTTTAAAAATCAGCAAGCTGAAGTGGTAATGGGCCGGACACATCTGCCGCAGAAGCGACGAACGGTGTGTGTCATAGACGATGACGTGAAGTCGCAGAGTGGGACGACTCCCCGTGGGGTTAGATGAGGGTAAATCTTGTTAGGTAAGTGGCGAGCCTTAGGGGAGGCCTACATCCAGCAGTGGAGCGATACAGGCTGATGAAATCGATACTGATATTATTCAATAATTTTTCACCTCCCTACGACCTAGTTCATTTTTTCAATTGCTAACTTAATACAGATTGACAAGTATAAGGCGCGCGACAGAACTAATTTCGCTTTTTTAATAGCTAAGATTCTTGTCGCATTTGACCTTAATACCGCACAAACTTAACATCTACAATATCATCAACATTATTGGTCACCATCACCATTAGTGGTCATGCACCCACAATCCCTGCTCACTTCTCCTAAAGGTAAGCTGTTAGATAATGTACCTTAAAATGTTTTATTTTCTGTGCAATAAATAATTTATCTATCTATCTAACAGTCTTCGCCATTTTTGTAGAGGGATTAAACTATAAATTAGATAGGTAGTGGCATAAAAGCGCTTTGGAACGTCAACTTATACTTGTCACCCTGTGTTTGACTTGTCGCTTTATTGATTTTTTTACTTTACTTCACTTTGAAAGTCGTTCAAAGCAAAATTCGGTAAAAAAGAGCGAGTCCAAGAAAGCATCAGCCTAGTGTGACAGTGAAGTTTCGTAAACGTAACTATAGTAGTAGAGTTTTTTTTACTGAATTTTCGATGTTCATTGCCTGTTATTATAGCTAAACTTGCAATAACACGCAATGTAAAATAAAAAACGTAACTACAGCAGTTACGTTTTCCGAAACTTGCATTTTACACTAACCCCTCAGTCTATTGCCGTGTTCATGTAATCAGCAAAGCGCGCTTTTTTTACTGAATTTTGCTTTGAAGTGAATAAAAACGCTACTTGAAGTGAATAAAAACGCTACTTGAACATCAATCAAAGCAAAACGCCCTAGAAATAGCGCGATTTGAATAGCTTAATAAGATTAACAAACTAACGAAAACTGTCAATGCCATTTTCAAAAGCGAGTTCTTAGCGCCATTTTGCGTGGACATCAAGTTTTTGTTTTGTAAATTAATTTGCTGTGGATATTATGGGTCAAAAGTGGTGTTGTTTTGTTTAATAATGTGCTACAATGTGAATAATTATGGAGATCGATAAATTGGACTTAAAATATGGTACACAAAAAAATAATAATTCAAAAGCTATTACAGTTTAAATTCGCACGGACACACAGGATTTGGGTATACCTAACGTTTGGGGCTGAAGAACGGGAAGCATGAAATGACGTATTATATTTAAAGGCAAAAATTCGATGACATTTATTTATTATTGTATTTTTTTTGACGTGACAACGTCTTATAAATTGGTTTGTCGGGTGACACTTCAAGAAACTGCGTTACGCTCCGCTCACGTTATGCGCTCACAATGAGAGCGAGTGAGAGGCACGCGTCCCTTCCACTCGGGCATGGTTAGCCCGCCTAAGAGCGAGAGAGACAGACATAAAAAGTGAAAGGCACGCGTCCCTTCCACTCGAGCACAGTTAGCTCGCCTAAGAGCGAGAGAGACAGAGCGAGAGAGAGAGAGTGAGAGAGATAGGCATACCACAGAGTTAAGGAAGCAGAGACAACATATTAATTAGTCGTATAACCATATAAGTTGCGCTTACTCATTCTCATCGCAAAGATCATATAGCTATCTCACTTCCTCAGTTCACATACACACTGCATAAACGAGCAACCGTGGCATTTTTTCATTGAAACCATAGACTACAAGGCAATTGACAGACAATAAAGTAACAACAGCGAACTCAACCATCTCGACTTATTATTGTGATTATTCATTATTTAACTAAAATTACATCTTGAAAATTTTACTAAATCATGGGCTAGTGTAGTGCTTATATGTGCGACAGTGCAAAACATAAAAAAGTGCTAGGAATAACCTTCCACAAGTAAGTTTTAAATGTTGACACCATGCATTCAAACACATAATTCAATAAAATTAGCGATTATTCTTGTAATTTCAAAATATGTGAGAGACAGAAGATATATTTCATTGTATTCTAACGAAATTAAAATAATAATCTTACAATTTTTGTTGCTTTATTAGAGAAAAACGTAAAAATTGTTGCAAAACAACAACATTGACAGTTCCATCAACACAGGGTCGGATTTGTAAAATTTATAATTTTTATATTATTTTTTTACCGTTTTATTGTTGTGACCGCCTCCGTGGTCTAGTGGTAAATCCTATGGAATTGTATCCACAGAGTGCCCGCAGTGCGTAGATTCGATTCTTACCCAAGGCCAAAAATATATTTACGTTTTTCGCTTAGGTTGTCTGGGTGTCCATACTAATATTATAAACGTGAAAAAAGCTTTTTATGTATGTGTGTATGTATGTATGTATGTTTGTCCGTCTTTCACGCCTCTATTTATCATCACAGCCCTTAGAATACAGAGACCTAGACCTCCACTATTGGAGATGGGTCTTCCAGAAATATTTCTGGAGAATTCGGCCTACACACGCCACGCTGGCCAGACGGATTGGCGAGGGTCTCATGTAAATTTTAATGACAATTTCTTAACGATTTCACAAGTTGGTATTAGTAGAACCGGGTTAATTAGTAAAAAAGGTTTTTTTTTTTTTTTAATATTTCCAGACAAGTCACACAGCGCCATCTAATTTCCGTGGTAAGCTATGAGGCTTGTGTTACGGAAACTAGATGGTTGATAAACTACATATTATACTTTTTTTTTTTTTTTTGTAAATATATACATATTATACATATAAACACCCAGACCGAGACAAATTATACAATGTACAACTTGCCCCCGGTGGGAATCGAACCCACGACCTCCCGAGTTCACGGCAACGTTTGTTACCACTAGACCACGGCTTAAAGTGCTCTCCAAGGCACGGGAACGGTGGTGTTGTAAATCTGACTAATGTATGCAAGAAAAGTGTATTTCTCATTGGTACATGCCGGGGTTCAAACCGACCTTTTTTGGATTTTAGGGAATGCATTCTATCAACCGAGCTACCTTTTTGGCCTTTTTGGTTTGGTTTCTGTCATTTCTAGTACTCAAACCTCAGTTGCTCCAGTAGAGACTTTTGATCCATATAAGAAACAGGATCGATCGGCATAAAAACAAAAGTTTTTGCTGACTATATTTTTCCAAAATCTGTGAATGAAGTTCAGAATATCTCAATAAGTTATGGATGGTCTCCTAGGAACGTTTTCCTGTAACTATAACGGTTAAGATATTTGCCCTTACTGTCCCGTCTCAAAACTCCACCTTGTATAGATACAATACTTAGATTTATTTCATACTTACAAAACATTTATGGAAGTTAAGTTATAAAACAATAATTATTATTTATTTTTCAGAATAATATGAGAGCGGTAATAAAAAAGTACTTTTTTGGATAAAAGAAAAGAGACATGTTTGAAATTTTAAATAGGGTATAAACATTACAGAAAACTCCAAGCAACTTCAACCGCATTACCATCTGGTTGTCTCGTCATAATTTTTACGTTCCCCCCCCGACCATTTAGGGCCCATTCGGCCGGTACAGAGGGGTTCGGTATCTCTTCGAGACCCAGATACCACTCGCCATCCGGTCCAAAGTTAGCGTGCCATTGCTTTGAATAATATATGTAAGAAAATATAAATAAACGATTTTATTATATTATGTTGTATTTTTTAAAAAACCATATAGCTAAAAATACTCATTTCATTATTTTAATCGTAGAACACAAAACCTATCTTCCGAAGTGGGCTTTATACACTGATTCAGGACGGATTTGTGAGCGATATGCATAATTATACTTATATAATAATATTTTGACATTTCGCAAATGAGACCGGTCCTGTCTTCTGTATTAGTGTGCGAACATTACTTGTGTGTGAGAAATGCCACGCTTTGACCGCAGTTAGATCACCTCTGCTTCCCTATCTCTGTGAGGCATACACACCGGTTCATGTCTTGCGCTTCTATTTCGCTTAGGCGCCTGCATACAAGTTTACACGTTGCCAGTTAATTGTAAAACGATTGTGTAGTGATAATGTGAAGGTAGTTTCGTCCATCGCAACAATTCAAACAGCAAAGGTAAATAATTTCAGACTGATAATATAACATAATGAAATAAATGACTAAGACATAAGTGAATAGGTTATGTTGTAGTAATCACAATGTTGTGGTAGTTTTCAATCAAAAAAGTAGTATAAATCGTTTCTCAACCAATAATAATTTGTTTAACTTGAAAAAATGAGCGCGACTTGCTATGTAAAAAATTGAAATAACAATGTTTAAACTCCAACCTGTCAATTCGAAAATTTCAAACATTCAAACCGAGACGACCAATCACTGCGCAAGGTAGTAAGCGCGAGATTTACAAATTCAAAGATCAAATGTGAATTTGTTTTCTCCTTTTAGAAAATACACTTTGAATTAAAATCGATTGATATTAACAATTAATGTGATTTAAATAAATGTTCTAACTTTTAAATTTAGTTTTTATATTTATAACAATGTAAAACAAGTTAAATTTATTAATAACTTATAACAACTGATTGATTTAACATAAACCAATTTTGTGAAATTTCCAAATTATTATTAATTCATAACATGAACCAAATTAGGTATTTAACACAAACAAATTTTGTTCATTTTAAATTGACTATTCATATTCATAAGTACAGTGTAAACTCTTTATAACGTAACTCAAGGGACCGATCTTTTTTTATCGTTATAGAGAGTTATTGTTATATGGAGTGAAGAAAGAAAAACAACCAAATTAACTATAATCTTTAATAAGTATGTTTTTGATAAAATTAATACATATAGTCAGTTAACTTTGCCTGACGTTTTTTGCGAATGAATATTCATATTAAAATTATTTTAAAGTCGTTGTCACGTAAAACTTTTGCCCGTATACCGACTTTTTTGTTTGGTCTCTTCTCCCGATGGATGATGAATGAGGTGATAGAGAAGGCAAGGGGTCTAGCCCATACAGCCAAGTCTGACGTAATATATTTTTCTTTTTTATGAGTTAATGAGATCATCATCAAATTCCAGATGCTGCAGAATTTGATGCTTTTCTTGGAGTCATTATAGCCCAAACACGTGTAAAATATGGGAGTTGACAGCGCGGGAAAACCGCAAAAAATAAACTGCAACTTGTGCCATATTCAAAGTGCAATTTATCGTTTTCTATAACTATTCACATTGTAGAACATTATTAAACAAAACAGCACCACTTTTGACCAATAATATTCACAGTAAATTAATTTACAAAACAAAAACTTGCACTTGACATGTCCGCGCAAAATGGCGCGAAGAACAAATGTATTTTGTATATATATATAATTGCATATTATATTGTAGTTTGTATTCGATAGTCCAACAAAGCCTAGTTATAATAAAGAGGACGCTTGTCGAATAAAAATGAGGATCTAACATGACGTCGATTTTGAGATAAATTAAGGAAAACACAGTCATAAATTAGACTATTTTATAGAAAAATGATCCTTACTCTTTTATCTATAAGGTGTATGGGTACTGGCGATTTGTCGACTGTACATAGGAAATTTTCATATCCTTATGTATGACCATATCCTAAACTTATTAGTCAATTAAATTGCTAACTTGAGGTTTCCGGATTAAATCACTTCGATTCGATTAAAAACCATACGTGGTCTAGAGGTTAAGATCATAGTTTTAGACAAAACAAACCTTTGGGACTAATTAGAACAACTGTAGGTGCAAGGAAAGTGACACATCAATTAGATATAAATACTTAGATAATAAACTTACTTACTCGTATATATAATCTACTTATAAATATACATATAAAACTTACAAATTTTGTTGTTTGGAGCTATTTAGAAAATGTGAGAATAATATTCTTTTATGATTCGGAGACATGGACTATAAAAGCTGCAGATAGGGCTAGAATTTATGCGTTTGATGCTGGCGTCATTTGCTCAGAATCCATTGGGCCGCACAACGCACTAACGATTCGGTGCTCGAAGAGCCCAAACTTGCCAAGGGACAGACTTTCTGCCGTCTGCTTTACCCGAATTCTACAATATTTTGGCTAAGAATCTGGAAAACTAACGGAAAAGGTAGACGGTAAAAGAACAAGATGAAGAAGCCCTAAACTATGGTCTAGTCAGGTGACTGACCACCTAAACATCCCAGTACACCAAGCCATCCACTGCGCCGAGAACCGCAGCCACTGGAAACGGCTAGTGGATGGACTGCGATGGAGTCACGATCCCCAACAGTGGGATACCGACTAAGGAGGACGAGGAAGAAGCTTTCATTATTATATGAAAAGTGGATTTCATTCGAATAACCGAAAGGTAAATTAAAAGTCTAGAGATAACAAAATAGCAAAAAAAAAACATAAAAACCAAAGTTTTTTTTTATTATTAAAATAAAAAAATAGTTATTGACAATAATTTGGCTTCGTACATGGACACTTCTCTTGTGCGGGGATTCCTCGACTCATGGTCTTCATGAAAGGATGCTGCTGGTCACAGAAGAATGGCCTGAAACAAAAGTAGTATAAAACAATCTCTTTGAGCAAGTCAGGCTTGCTATGGTGTTCGGAAGTACCGTACGATTCTTGGCCAAACGAAGTCATAATCTTTCCGTTTTCTTCCGAGGATTTAACGCTTTTGCTTTACGCTCGCTCGCAAAATCCAATATTTTCAAAGATTTTTAAAGTGAGAACTTTATTGCGCGCGTTTGGTTGGGGACCTATTTCGTGAACTTACGTTCGTACGTCAAAACAGCGCTCAAGGGGAAACAGCGCGGCGGGGAAGGGGAAGAGGGGCGGATAGGCGCGCGCGTATAGCCGCTGCCTCTCTCGCTCCTTCTTTCTATTTCTTGCTACGCGCATTCATTTAGTCTCCATATTCCTACCAACTACGAAATCAATAACCGGCAAGTTTAGTTCTCACTTTTGCGGTACGTCCCGCGACGCACCCGTTTTTTTATTAGTCAAGACGCGAAGGCACCGGGTTTGATCCCTGCGGCTCTATTCTGTTATTTAGTCGCAATCGTTATTAGTGGATTTCGTTATTTACGTCAAAGATTGCGTCATAATTACAAAATATTATTCTTAGCTTAGTAAAGAAAAATGTGTTCCATATGGCAATAACAATTTATAATAACCTTCCCTTGAGCATAAAAGAATTGCCAAATAAATTATTCCGTGGAAGACTACATCGCTGGTTATTGGAAAATAGTTTTTATTCATTGACCGAATATAATAATTATAAGCGAATCACGTAGGACATTTTATTATTTTTGTTTTATTTTGACATTTTTCTTATCTAGGTGTATTATTTTGACATTTATTTATATTATATAATATTGACATATGTAATGAACCTATATAAGATTAATGTATGTAAATATTTTTTTTGTTTTAGCCGTAGTTTGTTAATTAGTATTAGGAACCAAATTAATATTTGTACGCCTCTTAAGGTAGATTGTTGCATGTAAAAATATATTGTTCACCTTCATTTGTAACCATACAATCACAAATAAATATTTCATTTCATTTCAAATATTTCATTTCATTTCAATTCTCTATAAGCGCTCGACCTTGACAGCGGCCGTGCAAATATACACTTTAATAGCGTGATATATATATATTTACATAATAATTTATTTAATTTGAAATTTCTCGTGTTTGGTACGCCAGAGACACGAGCTTGCCATTTGTCATGATGGGCCTATAGTAAAGTTACGTTACAAGAACCACTGATTTAAACGCTAGACCACGGAGGCAGTAATATGAAATAAATAAATACAAAAACTAATACAATAGTTAAAGCTAAACACTTTAGTACCAGCAGGCATTGGGATTAAATTCGTAAGAGTGCTATACATACAATTCGCCCAAGGAATAGGTAAGTAATTGCCAAATGACCTTGATAAAATATTGTATAAAAAGTTCAATGTTAAGGCCCCTCTTAATATAATCTTTAAGCTCAAATCTCACCACATTACGCGCGTGTATTCGTGATATGGTTACAAATTTCATATAGTCTGTTTCAATCAAAAATTAATAGAAAGTAAACCTAAGGTATATACTATTCCGATCCCGGCAGTCGTCAAGTTTGGAATGGTGCCTATACAAATGCAGACAGAGTGGTTTCAATGCACTCTCAATCACTGCCATGATTTGAAACTTGGTCCTACTTTGCTAACAATGCGCTATATTCTAAAAAAAACAATAATCTCATTTTACGTTCTAAAACTTCAACTTTTGAGAATTTTATGTGTAATACTATTATTTAACTTTTTTTTTTTTCTTTTTATACGGAGCACGACATGTGACACCGCGCCCACCTGGTGGTAAGCGGTACGCGAGGTCCAAGAATGGGAGCAACTGATGCCAGCCTCGGACATCCGACATCAGTCCCTACCACTATGCCGGCCTATAAAGATGCTTTTTCAAACTTGAAGGACTCCAGGTTATAGGAGTGGGGAAATACACTGGCTGGGAGAGCATTCCACATCTTCAGCGTGCGACAGATGTAAGAGTCTCCAAATTTGTACGTACGCGTAGGGATAGTGGCTACGGTATGTGGATGCATATTTTGGCCTGTGCGAGTGGTTCGGTTGCGGAATAGAGAAGAAGGGATAAGGTTGTGGAGCTCTTCAGAACATTCACCGTAGTATAGCTTGTAGAATACGCTCAGGGAGGCCACATCTCGGCGAAGCTGCAGCGATTCGAGAGTTTTGGACACTGTAGTATCGTCCACTATTCGAATAGCCCGCCTCTGTAGGACATTGAGAGCATCTGTAAGGTACTTAGCGGATCCATCCCAGAGGTGAGAACAGTATTCCACGCATGACCTTATTTGCGCTTTATAAAGCATAAGCCGGATAACTAGCAAAATCAGAGTAAATTTATGTCAAAATCACGCCATTTATATTTCTGTTATTAAAGAATATGATTATTGCACTAACAGAATTATAAATGGCGCAATTTTGATATAAGTTTAGTCTGATGTTGCTAGATGAATATTATTATTAAAACAGATAAAAAATATTTAAAAACCAATAAGGTTATTAGGTATATCAAGGTTTTTTTGAATGTGGAGCCTAACCCGAATTAGTTCTTGTTTATTAACTTGGTCAATGTAGGCATAAGGTAGGTGAAATGTTTACGTTTCATTTATATTTGTTTGGTAGAGAGTATAGGTACTTTACATCCGTTGTATAAAATGGAACTTATCTAACCAAATAGTCGTTGAGACTGTTTTGTACATTGTTGTTATTCCGGATGACTCATTAAAATTGACGAAAAAAAAACACGATTTTTTAATAAAAATTGACTGTATGTAAAAATGGAGGGTGACGCAGAGCAGAACCCGCGACAGATAGACGTATGTGTTGTTAGGTTGTTAATGGGGGTTGGATAAGTCCAAAGCACCTAGGTCTCATTTCTACTAGCGCAATGATGTTTCAATGGCGTCTTGATGTAGTCGTGTCGAATTAGTTTTGTTAAATTTATTAAATATATAATTATATTCCATCACACAAACTTTGTTTCCAAATCTTTTGTTGTGTCATCTTCATCCCTGTGTCACCTTCCTGTTGAAGTCAGACAAGCACCCAGCAGACCTATATTCAAGAAAAGAGTGTACAGTCATTTTTTTTACTTTTTACTGACTTTAATCCATTGTAGGTAGTTATTATTAACATTAAGGTATTTATGTATTATTATATAATTTTATTGTATTATATTTATGTAGTATTAGTATGTATGTGTATATATCATATATATGTATATATATATTATAGTTGTCTAAGTATGTTTATTTTTAATATTATTTATGTTTCATTTTAATATTTTATTTCTCTATTTGCACCGTACTCATATTTAAATGTCCCAAAGGTTAACGGGAAGAGAATGTCTTGCGGCATTACGTTCGCCTTTTGTATAGATTTACAATAAAGTTTTTAAATAAATAAATAAAATAAAGTCTGTATGCCAGTGACTTTCCAGATGATCGCTGTAGATCACGACCTCTCAATTAATTTATATTCTATGAATCAATGGCGAGTTGAATTTATTATATTCTCTATTTATTTGACGTTTCTCTTAATCGTGTCGTGACGTTTGCCTTAATGTACATTTGTCATAGATTTACAACACCATCGTTCCAATATCAATGCATTGCACTGATAAATTGTGATTGGGGGTCGGTTTCAAAATCACCTCCTTTTCTCATACTGCAATATGATTAAGAAACCACCTTCTAACCTTACCATTGGAATGGTTGTAAAAAAAAATTAGCAAGCTGTATGCTCAAATTTTTGAGATGAAGTCCCAGATCTTAGTTAGTTGTATGTATCTGTTTATATTTTGGTATGACTGCATCTTGTTATGAGCATCTAATAAATTAATAAATACATAAATCGTTAATAAATTTTCATTAAAAATTGACATCAGATCCTTGCCAACCCGTCTGGCCAGCGTGGCGAGTGTAGGCCAAATTCTCCAGATATTTTGTAAGGCCCATCTCCAATAGTGGAGATCTAGGACGCTGTGTTCTAGGGGCTGTAATGAATAAAATACATTCCAACACGACTATCGACACTCCATTACTATTGTGTTTTATCAGAATACAAATTTAAGACACAATGACAATAGAGTCGGGAGTAGTCTTGTTTTAAGATTAGCCGAATGAAGGCCCTGTTGTAATTACTATGCGAGGTTCACGAATGATAACATACCGATGCATCATTTGTTCAATTTCTTTTTGATATTCTATTGCAGTTTCTTCACAAATTTTTCTTTCTTTCATTTCTTCTTGTAATGCTCTTTCCTATAAAAAATATAATTATCCTATACGATTACGATTTAAGTAATACACAATATAATAATAAATATTAAATATTTCCAGACAGGTCACACAGCGCCATCTAGTTTCCATGGTAAGCTACGAGGCTTGTGTTACGAAAACTAGATGGTTGATAAACTACATATTATCCTTTTTTTTGTAAATATATACATAATATACATGTAAACACCCAGACCGAGACAAATTATACAATGTAGGTACAACTTGCCCCCGGTAGGAATCGAGCTCCACGACCTCCGGAGTTCACGGCAACGTTTGTTACCACTAGACCACGGAGGCAGTCTATATATACACACATAAACACATAATACATACACACACAAGATAATATATACAATACAATATATATACATACACTAAGTAGGTACCATGTTAGGAGACATTAAGGAAATGTAAAAGACCATCTTTTTAAAATTGGCTTGTTAAGCTATTGCATAGCTTTTATCGCGGGCTTTGAGCGCGGCGACGAAATCAAGAAATTCCGTAACGAAAATAAACCTAACACCCCCCACTCCGACCGGCACAGCATCGTCTAACGACGTTTCAGTTCGGCAGAATTCGGCACGGTGTTTGTGTGCGTGCGACTAGACGTATGCGTGTAGACTAGCTGCTAACTGCTCATAACTGATTCTATCTCTTTTAGACACAATGCTAGGTGAGACAGCGTGGTTTTTGGCCGCGTCCACGAGTAATATAAAGAACTTGTTATTTTTATTAATTACGGGGAAGTTAAGGCAAAAACACGAGGAAGAGAAGAGGTCAGGTGACTGACCAACTGAACATCCCTGTACACCCATTCACTACGCCGAGAACCTAAACCGTTAGAGACGGCTGGTGAATGAGCTGCGATTGCGACGGAGTCACGGTCCCCATCAATAGGGTACCGACTAAGAAAGAGGAGGTATCTTCTCCTTTGCTTTTAATTGTGGTATTAAAGGGGTTATCTACTAAACTAAGGCTAGTGATGATACTTTCCTTTAAAATTAATGTTTAACCTTAATAATTTTGTTATATTCAATTTGCTCTAGCAAATGTCTTTGATGTTTCTTCCGGCTCTCCAATTCATTAATTTCCTTAAGTTTAGCGAACCCTTGAACCTGTTCATGTAATTCTTTACAATATTTATCTTCTTCGTCGATTCTTCTTTGTAATTCCTCTTTAGCATGTCTACGATCCTCTATTTGTTTTAACATTGCTTCTCGGCATTCCTGTTGGACATATTTTTGTACTAATAGAAGAAACAAATGTATTAGCAATCCATGGATTCACCGCGTCTGGGAAGGAGAGGAGAACAAGTGTCTCGGACCTGTGACTAATACAAGCCGAGTTTAGGGGCTTAATTTTTATTTAGTAATCGATTCAGAGGGTTTATCTCTCTCGTTCGCACAATCCAATATTTTCCAAGTATGATTAATCGTTTAAGAAATGTAATCTATCAACTGTAGCGATATCAAGGTGCATTTGCCCAAAAGTAAATATGGTTTATAATCGCAGCAAATGCTACGTTGCAGGGTGTACGTGACTAACAGTGCACACGACACTAAAAACCACTTGATGGCACTTTTGCTTTTGGATTTCTTAACATTATAGCACCACACGGTACGCATCTGGGATGCTGCGTATGTGCACTATTACAAGCCTTTAATTCTCTTTATAATTGCCGAGAAATCTTACAGCTTAACATTAATATGTCTAAACAACAACAATCACTATATATTAAATATAGACAGGAGGAGCGCGGGCTCCACTCCATGGCTCGGACGTCAACTAACTAGCTTGGAGCGTCCCTTTGCTCCCGCGCACCAACACATGGCCACTAGCCTCATTCCTTAAGCGAGCCGGAAGTCGGCACATGCGCTTGGATCGTCCAGATATCCGCGTTGCAGGGATGTAGCTACCTGCTATATCATTGCCTTATATGGTACTGTCGTTCCTCATTGGTTGATTTCGACTGAAGTGGTTAATGACAATATTCACCTATCGGTGGGAACAGCCACGAGTGCCTTCACTCCGTAGCCACGACTCAGACTTAGCTGTAAAGGCACACAGGGCCAACAGTGAGATAGAGACGGTTTATAGGGTTTTAGTCCGTAGGCGCCCTGGGGCTTCACTAGGAAGCTTTACGGATGAGTCGGGCATGCGACCCCCACCCGCGTTGGCCCTTCAGGCAGGGGGCGTATCATTGGTGATTTATTGATTCACCGTCTATAAAAAAAAAAAAAAAAAGGGAACAGCCACAAGCCCTGAAACGACAGTCAGTCTTTCCGTAACCCTCTGACAGTCAATACGTGAATTAGTAACTTAGTTGCCGATTATATGTATATTTACAAGTTAACTATTATTTTCATGGTAACAAACGTTGCCGTGAACTCGGGAGGTCGTGGGTTCGATTCCCACCGGGGGCAAGTTGTACATTGTATAATTTGTCTCGGTCTGGGTGTTTATATGTATAATATGTATATATTTACAAAAAAAAAGTATAATATGTAGTTTATCAACCATCTAGTTTCCGTAACACACGAGGCTTGTCACGGAAACTAGATGGCGCTGTGTGACCTGTCTTGAAATATTTTTTTTTTTTTTTTTTTTTATATTAATCTTTATACAAATTTCTAGTTAATAAAATTACGCATATTTTATACAAGTTTTACTTTTAAATACCTAAACATTTATTACGATTTTTCATCTATTTAACTAACAGAATGTGATTAATATCTTTGAAAATATTGGACTGTGCGAGAGGGAATCACAAGCAATGCAAACCATATTAAACGAAAAGTTGCTAACATTATGATTCCTATATTACCTTGTTAGTTTTAAATGACCACAGTTTATATTGGCATCTCTTTCTGTCCACAGTATCCTGTATCTTCCTCGCCTCTTCTCGCACCAGTACTTCGCTTTCCTTCTCATAGTTAGCAAGCTCGTATTTTAATTCGACTAAATGCTTGTTACTTTTTACCAGTTCTCTCTGAAAGAAAGATTTTTATTATTGATTAATTTATTATTAAACAGCGGTGGTGGATTTAGAACATTGATTCCAAAATGTCGTTATTCAAACCCCGTAACAAATGTACGTAATAAAAGTGTATTTCTCATTCGCACATGCCGGGGTTTGAACCGACCTTTTTTAAGATTTCATACTTTCTCTGAGATTGCTCTAGCGGTATTACCTCCTTTCGTCTCCTAAACTCGATTTCTGCCTTCTCGTCAGCTGCTCCCTGGTTAGCAAGGGAATCCCATATGTCGCTGATCTGTTTTTGTTCTGCAGACAGTTTCCCTAACTTCTGCTGCCATTCTAATATTGATTGTTTTCTCTCTTCAGCTGTCTGTTTACAGTTCTCTAGGCGGATTCGTTCATCTTAAAAAATAAAGTTTAATAGTTAGTCATATTAATAGATTATCGAACGGACAAATGTCGACAATACTGCACTTTACAATAAAATCAGTGACGTTATTCACTGTGAAACCAGCGGTCCTTGTCTTTGGTTATTCAAAATCTCAAAATGCTTGGAAAAGCTACCCTGACAAAGCGAATCTTAGTACAAAACAGTGCTTAGAGCGCCAAATCACGTGTTTGATTACAATACTACAATAACCATGTAAGAGCGACCTTCACCGATAGGTTATCCAATTGAAATCCACTTTTTATATAATAAAATACGCTCTCAAAAGCAGCGGTGATAAGTTGCCTTGAAAGTTGAAATACGTTTAAAAAAAATACTACACAAGTAGGTACATAAACAACTTTTTCGGGAGAAAAAACAAATGTCGATACTAAGCATTCCATGGATTCACCGTGCGTGTGCCGGGTGCATCGTGTGTGGGTAAGAGATGAAAATAATGGTGTCTCGGGCTTGCGACCGACAATAGACTTATTTCTATGAGTCCATAGCCTATTTTACTTTATTAAGTTATAGAAGATCTAAAACTAATAAATAAAATAAGCGTATTTTATTTCGATTAGTTATTTGTATAATGTCAACATTGTCAAAGTCTAAATCTATCAAAATACATTTTCATATAAAAAAGAATATTATAAAAATCAGCGTAGATGGGACGCTATAAAGTAAAGTATGATCACGACTGTTTCCCTTTCAGGGTGGTCAGAAACCACGCTTATAAATAAGCGGATAGGCCAATCATGACAAGTGGCAAGCTCGTCGATGTCTCCAGCGCAGTACCAAACTCAAGAAATATCACAAATAAATTAAATATTAATTAAATGTATTTATTTACATTATTAAATATTTTTGTGTCCCGAACAGGAATTGAACCCGGTACCTCCGAGTCTAAATCCACAGACGTAACCGCTAGACCTCGGAGGCAGTTTTTTTAGTTTTCAATTTAATATTGTATGGTTTATGTGTTTAGGTATAATGTGTAGTATATTAGAATTAGTTAAGTAACTTATTAACTGTATCATTAAAATTTCTTATTTTTTTAATACTTCCTATCACCTTACTCGATCCCCAAGGTTAGCTGGTAAAGAATGCCTACTGGCATTATAGCTCGCCTCTGTACTATTTTTAAGTGCATTAAAGAATTTAAATAAATACATAAATATTTCTTATTAAGCAGTTGACGGGAGCGTTGTAAAATATATATATTATTTATGTAATATATATGTACGTGTATTGCTATTTAATCAGTTTTTAAATATATAAATTAAGCGATGAAAATAAAGTTTTTGTCAATAATAATAATAGATATTTTTTTTATACCTTCTTCTTGTTTCCTGTTATCATCCTCCCAAATAGCCTTCATTCTCTTAGCTTCTTCCTTCAGTATCTCCCTCTCTTTTTCCCGCTGTTGTCGTCTCATCTCCAGCTGTTGGTCGCTGTACTTTTTATATTCCAGATCACGACGAAATCTCTCTATGGCGTCTTGTTCCATACGTGCCGCCTAAAAATCAAATCAAATTATTGAATGTCAATTCCAGATTCTTCAAGGCCCATCTCCAACCCTCACTGTTGCTAGGACGCTGTGTTCTAGTTACGCGGCGAACGAGTGCCATCACTCCGTAGCTACGACTCAGACTTAGCTGTTAAG
Source organism: Tinea semifulvella (assembly GCA_910589645.1). Taxonomy (NCBI): domain Eukaryota; kingdom Metazoa; phylum Arthropoda; class Insecta; order Lepidoptera; family Tineidae; genus Tinea; species Tinea semifulvella. Next base: position 9,362,161 of record OU342604.1, read on the forward strand.
GCACGCAGGGCCAACAGTGAAAGAGAGACGGTTTATAGGGTTTTTGTCCGTATGCACCTTGGGGTCTCCTTAGGAGGCCTCACGGTGAGTCGGGCATGTGACCTCCACCCGCGTTGGCCCTTCAGGCAGGCGGTGTATCATTGATGATTTATCGATTCACCGTCTTTTAAAAAAAAAAGGGCTGTAATGAATGAATGAACATGGATTTGACGACTATTCGTAGGCTTTGCAGTCAACTACTGTCAAACATTTTTAAAAATCCTAACCAAAGCATCAGACTCCTTCATCGCGACTTCATGCCACATCTTATCAAGCTCCTTGGCTGCCATTTGCTTCGCTTGCTTCTCTTTAATCTGGTATAGTTGGATCTCCTTGGTTTCCTTGGCTCTGTGCTCGAAGATAGATGGCATTACGTGGACACATTTTGATCTAGGGTGTTATGAATTATTTATCATTTTGCAAAAAAAAACGTGAAACCTATTAGGAGCGCCGTGTTTCGTGCAAAATTCTTTAAATGCATGAGAACTCGGAAATGCCTAAATCAAAGCGTTTGTTGTTTCAAAATTTAAAATAATCTCGAATAATCGGATGAAACGAGTGTTCATCCTAAGAAAGAGATAGACTGAAATTAATGGTACCTATTGGCGTACGTGTTGTTCGCGCGGGGGGAGAGTGGTTCGCGCCCGCGCATCTTTTTTATGTACCTACTATAAATATTTATTACTATTTAATATTAAGCTGCGAGAGTAATTGTCTCCGCCAACAAACTGTGGTTTCACTTTGGCGGGCTATTTAATAAGTTATATGTATTGGAAAGTAAATAAATAATTGATTTTTTTTTTGTAGGATAAACAGGTTAGGTTTAATTCTGAGCGAACTTATGCTGTTTCGTACATGATTGCAAAAACCTGCATATGATTCGCCAGTGCGCTGGGGGGCAAGGCAGAGAGTGTCCTCCTTCAAGTAAGTACCTCGGCTATGTGGTCACCGAGGATTTGAAGGACGACCTTGATGTGGAAAGGGAAAGGAGAGCGTTGGCTCGCAATATGCTGGCTCGCAGGTTTCAGGGGAGGTAACTCTTTTTGGAGAAGAACTATGAATAGACAAATCTAGTCTCCTAGATTACTAATATGGGTCTTCAAGGTTCAAATCCTAAACTACAAATAATATCTAAAAAGTATCAGCCCGATTTTAATAAAAACTAAAACTGCATAATTAGATTTTTGAAAAAAATATTCACCTAGCCGAATATCGAACATGTACGAATATAATCTTTTACATATATATTTAATTACGTAGTGTGCTCGCGCTGATCGCAGTGATTCGACCAGTTTTGGATGGTTAGGCGTTATTGTAATTGATTGGTACATAAACAGACATCCTAATTTGTTACCCCTATACCATTGGCCTGCCTCTTTCTCACCGCTTTCTTTCTATTATTACCCACCCCAGAAAGAAACAGCGCATATATAACCGGTCGCGGAGCGTGCTTGGCGAGCAGTCGTCGAAGTTCCTTCACCAGTTTCCTTTCTTGTTGAGTGCACCGATTATCACAGTATTGTCTATGTATCCAATTTAAGGACTATCGCAACCCCGCGCCTCGATACAGTCCACTAAACCCGCGCCACCAAAGTGAGTTTCGTCTACTTATTCTGTTTATGGAGAAAGAATGTATAACTTAACTTTAAATATTTTTTTTGAGAATGTTACTGTCTGATAACTAAAGGAAGTCTGTTCCACTGGCGAGTTGCAGTGAGTCACACGAGCGCTGTTATACTAGGTACAGCGCCTAGCACTAAAGGTGATTAGAGTTATCAGATAGACCAGATGTCTGGATGACTCCGCTGTCTGTCTTCAGCAGTGAAGGTCTAGAACTCTTTGTTCTAGGGGCCTTGAAGCTTACATTGGAATATCTTTGTATTTCTCTTCATGTTCCTTTTTTCTCTTTGCGAGTAAATACTTGAGTCTATCTTGTCGTTGGTCCCACAACAATTTGGCGCCATCTTGAGCTTGAATCACAAACTTTCTTATATTCTCCTCCTCCTCCGATGAAAATAACTCTTTTAATCTGTAATTTGAATTATGTTTATAAGATTTTAAATTTATTATTTAAAGCGGTGGTGCTCGGTTGTAAGAACGCTTTCTTTAACATCCTAAAGAGGCGAGTTCGAAACCCAGAACAGAACACTTTTCTTAGGTACATTTGTCATAGATTTACAACAGCACCGTCCTCGTGCCATGAAGAGCACGTTAGGCTGTCAGTCCCGATTCCACTAATGCCAACTGAGGAATCGTTAATAAATTGTTATAAAAAATTAACATCAGACCCTCACCAACCTGTCTGGCCAGCGTGGCGAGTGTAGGCCAAATTCTCCAGTCATTTCTGGAAGGCCCATCTCCAACAGTGGAGGTTTAGGACCTTTTCTGTTCTAGGGCTGTGATGATGATAATATTTATTTATTTTTTAGTTTTTTATGTTCATAAATATTGTATTTCGTTATTCGAGATATGGGGAGTTAAGATTAACAAAAGCAGTAGCCCTATTTTATTACTAAAGCGCAAACGTTATATAATGAAATCCGCTAACTATATATATACCTATAACGCTATTAAAGTTGATATTTGCGCGGCCGCTGTCAAGGTCGAACGCTTATAGAGTTGAGAATTGAGTAATATTTTGTAATTATGACGCAATCTCTGACATAAATAACAAAATCCACTAATAACGTTTGCGACTACGTAATAGAATAGGGCTACTGGAGCGTTGTAAATACACACATCAAAAGTGTCTAGGGATCAACATATATTTTTGCAATAACTTTTCTCCTGATTGATATTCATTAAAATTTTCTTTAAGGATTGATCAAATAAAATGTTTTCGTTTGTCTACAGTAACGATAAACCAAGTCACCTTTGCATTAGTAAAAAAAATTGCCATTTTCCTAATAAAGGGATTTTTGACATTTGAACCACTAACATTAAAGTTCGAAAAAAAGACTGAAATAACAGTTTTTTTTTAAATTTTATTGGGTAACTTAAACAATTAATAATCCGTGTTTCTACCGCGAACACTAACAACACAAGAACATCGGTTTGGCATACTCAAAATGAGTTCATCCAAATCACGCTGTGGAATGGCCGCCCATGTTCGTTGCAACAACAAAAAAAGGTCTTCTTGCGACTGGATACCCTCCATATTCGGCAGAGCTCTTCTCTGAAGAATATCCCATGCATGCTCAATCGGGTTCAAGTCTGGCGACTGAGCAGGCCAGGGCAGGACATTGATGTTAGCTGCGGCGAGAGTCTGTCTTACAACTCTTGCGGTGTGCGGTCGTGCATTATCATGCATTAACTGAAATAAGGGACCGATATGCACTTGTAGAGGAACGATGACGTCTGATACAACCGTCTCAGCATAAATTTGAGCGTTGAGGTTGCCTCTGATCCAAATCAACTCAGTTCTTCCGCCGATCGAAATACCCGCCCATACCATGATGGTTCCACCACTATAAGGATGGACTTCCTGGCAGGATTTTAATCGCTGTTGGCGTCCAGGGGTTCTCCAGTGTCGTATACGTCTTGTATCCGGCCTCATACCAAAACGAGACTCATCAGAAAAGCACACGAAACGCCATTGTTCTTCTGTCCAATTTCTGTGTTCAAGAGCCCATTGATATCGAGTCCTACGATTGTGCATTGCTATAGGTGGTACCCGTAGCGGTCTTCGGGAATGAAGGTTCACTTCATGCAAGCGGTTTCTGACTGTTTGGTCGCTAATTAAGTTCCCTGAAGAGCGATGAAGGCTCACGGCTAACATCATGGCGGTTATTGTTGGAGTTCTTCGAGCTGTGATTTGAATGTATCGGTCTTGTCTCCGTGTGGTGCAGCGATACCGTCCTCCATGGCGCTCAGCCACGGTACCAGTGGTTCGGTAACGTGTCCAAAGTCGACTGATAACACTCTGACTTGTATTCAGAGCTAAAGCCACAGTACGTTGCCGGGAACCAGCTTCTATCATTCCCACGGCTCTGATCATTTCTTCCCTGCTTAAATGACGTCGCCGCTCCATAATAACGTTGGTTTTAATCAGTAGTAGGGAAACAGTAGCACTAATAATGTCTTCAATGCGTCTTATGTTTTTATAGGGAAAATATTGACAGCTGATTTTCATCTTTTACTCGAATTTGATTGACAGTTCCGGTTTTAAATTATGAAATGCACCAAAAAGGATCCATATAAATTTATAAAATCATAAATTTATTACAAAGCCACATCTCAATCACAAGAAATCCGCATAAACATGCTTGATCCCTAGACTTTTTTGATGTGTGTAGTTCACGATCTCAACGAACGGCTTTCGGATCTGTTTATTTTAATCGGGATCGAAATATACAAAACTGTTAACCAGAGCTTTTCGAACGCGCTATATTTGCTATTATTTTATTGCCTTACCCATAAAATTAAATTTATATTTATTTAAATATGTATGTAGCTAGGTAATATCGGGGCTGAAGTAAAGTATCTTTTCGAAGGAAGGGATACCTTCCGGAGTTGTCTTAAACCACGTTTCTTTTTTTCTGTTTTATAGAAGCGGATATACCTACATTTATCCATCTTTACTATTGTCCCATCATGACGAGTGGCAAGCTCATCGATGTCTCTAACGTACTAAACTCGAGAAGTATCACCAATAATAGTAAATTACTGCCGCGGTCTATAATGACTACTTTGCTGGTCGTGCTGATGATGGCCGACAGCGCAGCGTAGCGCAGCTCCAGGCCGACACAGCGCGGTCAGCGTGCAGCACTTGACGAGCTGAGATAAAGGCCGAGACCGTAGGCCTTGTCATAGTATTGTCATAGTGGGCCAAGGCTTGTATAGTGCTTTACTCAAAAATGCAAGTATCTAATCTAAATAAAACCAGCAAGTAATTTAAATAAAATATATATTAAAACGTTGAAACGTCAAAATAGCGGCCGGAAATGTTTTGCCGGCTTGTTAGAGCGACCAGCAAAACTTTGCCGGCCTGTTAGAGCGACCAGCAAAACTTTGCCGGCCTGTTAGAGCGACCAGCAAAACTTTGCCGGCTGCTCCTTGAAACAGAACGGCAAGGTCTACTTTGCCCAAACAAGGTTGTCAAAATAATAACCACATTACATGCATTTTTAAGTAAAATATATACATCTCAATCTATATATACAAATAAGCTTACTTTGTCCTCTTATTATTCAAATCCCTCTCATATGCCTGCATACACAAGTCGACGCGCCTCGCCACGTCGTTTACAAGGGATCTGCAAAGTATCAAAAACATGATCCTTTGTGAATTAACTCGTGTAGCCAGACCAGCAATTCCCAAACCTTTTCAGTAATAGAGCACTCCGGAAAATCATTATTTTATGAAAAACGTGTGTAGATACACCTTTTTAGATCAGGACATAGTTAGGATTTAATTTTTCCGAAAATCTGGCATAACATACTAGTCACAGAAATGAAAGAGGGATGTGCAGAAACTCCGTTTGAATGCGAGAAAAACCAAGGCACTAGTGTATGAAAGAAGAAGAATGACAACCGTGACGATAAATGAAATTATACGAGTATATCTAAGCAGTATTTTCACTGCGGATGGGAAGTATGATAGCGATGTTGAAAAAAGAGTGTACGCGGGAAATAGTGTTAACGGTGCCCTGGGCTCACTGATCGACAGTCGAAATGTCAGTGACAGAGCTCGACTCGCCATACACAATGCCATGCTGGTACCAACACTTGTGTATAGAAGCGAGACGTGGATATATTAGAAGACGCATGAGAACAGAGTTAATGTAGTAGAAATGAGGTCGTTGCGTCGGATATTCGTCACTTTGACGGACCGCATACGTAATGACGAAATACGCAAAATGGTAGGTATGAAAGAAAGCATAGGGCAAAATAAGGAAAGGCATGTTGTGATGGTTCGGGCATGTTCAAAGAATGAGTGAAGAGAGATTGTGTAACCAGATATATAATGAGAAAGCTGTGGGTAAAAGGGCTCTGGCAGACCAAATCTCACATATTATGACGTTAAAATAAATAAAACAATAGCTGAAGGTGCATTAAAATCCATCGAAACGAAAGGGCATATATGAAAAGGTTGTCGAATGTCGAAGAAGCGAAAGAGGTACGTCGTCACAGTGACAAGTGGCGCTCAATTTTCTCTGCCTACCCCACAAGGGATTTGGCGTGAACGTATATGTGTGTAAATACAGGATGGGACAAATTTCGCATTAGCGTCAAATCCTAAAATGATTGATGATGGCTGTCAGCGGCAACAGGAAAACATTTATATACTTTTTAAAGTATAATCATTACAGTTTGAACTTCATTTTGTAATTGTAATGAATGCGCGAGTTGTCTACTAGCGAGCAGTCACCTCCATTTGAGATGGTGTTATGCAGGAGCAGTGTTGAAGCAGAATACTTTTTAAAACTCTTGCGGATAATTGCAATTTTAAAACGCGTTATCCTAGTAGAATAATTATTCCAGTGCATAAAAGTACTCAATATTGCCGAAATTGTTATGCAATGGCAACAAAAATATTTAATAAGCTTCCAGTTACTATAAGGGATCTGCCACTAAAACTATTCAAATTAAGAGTCAAACAAATGCTGGTTAATAAATGTTTTTATTCGACAAAAGAATACCTGGACACTAAGTTCGACAAAGTCATGTGGCTAAATAAATATTTGTATGCTAGAAATAGCGAAGCATGTGATATAATTACATATAATGATTTACATCCCTGTACCTACCATGTTTCTGACAAATAAATTACTTAATTTCATTTCATTTCAGTAAATGAGCGCGCGCCGTTGCAACCGCAAGCAACAGGGCGGGTCGACGCTCACTAATGCTAATACCCGCTGAAAAGGGTAGACTCCGGAGCGTTCCGACGAAAACTACGTAAAAGTATCATCACGACCGTTTCCCTTACGGGGTGATCAGAAACCACGCTTATAAATAAGCGGATTCACATTTAGCCAACTTTGCTATAGGCCAATCATGACAAAATATCACAAATAAATTAAATATTAATTTAATGTATTTTATTTACATTAATAAATATTTTTGTGTCCTGACTAGGTACTTGTTGATACTTGCCAACCCGTCTGACACTGAAACTGGCTATTTAAAATTTAACAGTTTGTAATAATGGCATACAAAGTCACCCTAAACGACGTAACCTTTATAGAATACTCAAGATTTAGACTGTTTGGGAACCACTGAGCTAGACCAACGTTGTATACTAAACTAGTTAGAAATTTTGTTGCGTTGTTTTTACACAAAGCTGCAATATTGTAAATACAATTTGGGATTTAGGATATTCACTCGTACCTATAAGTATAAAAAGTATCATCACGACCGTTTCCCTTTCGGAGTGGTCAGAAACCAAGCTTATAAGGAAGCGGATTCACACTTAGCCAACTTTATTATAGGCCAACTATGAAAAGTGGCAAGCTCATCGATGTCTCTAGCGCACCAAACTCGAGAAATATCACAAATAAATTAAATATTAATCAAATTTAAATAATTAAATATTATTGTGTCCCGACCAGGAATCGAACCCGGAACTGCGAGTATAAATCCACGGACTCAACCGCTAGACCACGAAGTCAGTCTTTACATTATATATCATTGCACAGCTTTCCCTTACTAACACAGCGTCCTAAACCTCCACTGCTGAAGATGATCCTTCCAGAAGGATCGAAGTAAGAGTACAATACGTACACTGTCGATAAAAGAAGAAAGGTTAAAATAAAATAAAAAAACTATTAGAAAGACATATCGACATTTGCGTAACCCTATTTCAACATGAATTAGTGTTGATGTGTGCGTAATTAGTGATGTTCTTATCGCTAATTGGCAGATACGATTAAGTTGATGTACGTTCCTTGCCGACCCGTCTGGCCAGCGTGGCAAGTCTATGCCCAATTCTCCAGATATATGTTCTGGAAGGCCCATCTCCAGCAGTGGAGGTCTAGGACGCTGTGTTCTAGGGGCTGTAATGAAAAATTATGAAAAGTGAAAAGTGCGTTGTACCCCTCCTGCAAGAAATTATTTTGATTAATCTTTGTCCTGGGGCGGAAAGTTCTGGGGTTATCCCTATTTAGCGTGCGTTAATCTCGGTGGGCGAGACGGCACGCCGCCGCTCAGAGTGGTCTCCCGAGCACCATGGTTCGTGCGTAATTCTGTCATAGCTCGAGATCTGGAGATGCCTATTATTGAGGAATTTGTCGTCGGCCTGACTAGATGTATGTTCTATCGGGCCGACAACGGACACTTCAAGCATATTCATAATATCGTCTTGCGCTCGGCCCCCCAGCAGGAGACCACTTCCTAGAGAAGTGCTCTTGGAGAAGAGCTGAAGTAGTCGAACCTAAACCCCCTGGGTTCGTGAGCCACACGGGCGCTGTTATACAGTAACCAAAAGTGCATGAATTGCCGGCGGGTGATTGCCCGCTGAGATCCTGCCGGGGAAAACGGGGGATTGTCCCCATCCCCATTAGCCATCCGGACCTGGACGACCCCACTGCCTGTCTGTCGGCACGCTGCCCGCTTGTATTTGACAAATCAATCTATAATTGACCAATTTTTTTTGTAATGAAATCCGTAACTACACCATGTAAATAGTGGTGGTCCCAGTTCCAATATTACCAACTCATAGAATTGTTAATAAATTGTCATTAAAAATTTACATATGACCCTTCGCCAACCCGTGGCGAGTGTAGGCCATATTCTCCAGAAACCTCTGGAAGGCCCATCTCCAGCAGTGGAGGTCTAGGTCTCTGTATCCTAGGGGCTGTAATGAATAATGTACTCGTACATTTGTCATAGATTTACAACATCACAGTTAGAGTGTTTCAGAGAGCAAGTTAAGTCGTCGATCCCGGTTCACGAAGAAATTGTCATTAAAATTGACAACCTCGCCAATCCGCCTGGACAGCATCTTGAGAACAGGCCAAATTCTCCTCATTCCCATCTGGGTTCTAGGGGCTGTAAGTAACCTTCGATCACATCGTATGAAGAACTCGCTCTGTTGTTGTTCCTTAAGCTCCCGCATGGCATTGTCGGAACCTCTCTTCGATTCCTCTTCATCAAGTCGAAGCTTCTTCACAAACCTCGCGTAACGAAACGTGGAGTTCAAGGCGCGAGATGTCTAAAATAATATAATAAGGAAATCCAGTTTGTGATTCTAATAATTGCTTTGCAGATTTTTCGTCTACGTCCCCAGAGCAACTTATAACCTAAATCATCATCATTACGAACATCACGTAGGGTCGGGTTGCGGGGTGGTCAGGAACCACGCTTTTAGGGAAGCGGATTTAAATTTAGCTAACACTCCTACAGTCCTATCATTTTTTTTTATATGACCTTGCGCGCTTGATGGTAAGGTCCATGTTAACTTGAATCAGACACTCAAGACTGACATCAGTAATACTATGCCGGCTTGATTGAGGATGACGGCAATTCGAGCCTGATCCCGAAGCGTATGGATCTTTGTGCCGATCAACCCAGTAAAGTTGATACCCCGCCCCAGCAGACTGGGAAAATTACTACCATCAGTCCGCCTACCACCAAATTTTATCTCGTTGAAAGTATGTGCCATTTGCAATGATGTCAAATACTAATTTTTACTTTCAAGGAGAACTAATATTGTAAGCTTGCCATGGTGATATTTAAATAAAAATTACAACACTTGAAACAAGACTTACTATACCTTAGCGTAGCAAAAAGAATTACAAATTAATTGTGTTACGACCAGGAATCGAACCCGTTATCTAGGTCAATAATACCAAGTTGGCCTTAAAGTATAGTCGACCAGCGTTGACAGATAGCGTTGTCGTTGGAGTTTTGTCATAATGGTTTTTCACTTTTTACACGACGTGTGACACCGCACGCACCTGGTGGTAAACAATAAACGAGGTCCAAGAATGGAAGCAACTGACGCCAGCCACTGACGACCGACATCACTCCCTACCATTATGCCGGCCTATCAAGATGCTTTTTTATAGTTCGCTTAAAAGATTCCAGGTTATAGGCTGGTTTTCCACATCTTCAGCGTGCGATATCACAGCCCCTAGAACACGGAGTTCAGACCTCCACTGTAGGAGATGGGGCTCCATGAAAATATTTATTGAGAATTTGGCCTAATCGCCACGCTTCAAATCCAGTAAATCTTTAACAAATCTACGTAAGAAAAGTGTATTTGTGATTGTTACCTAAATGTCGGGGTTCGAATGTTTTTGGATTTCAAGCATTCTTACAACCAAGCCACCACCAGCAACCACCGCTATTTACAGACAGCATAAAAGTCACCTTTATATGTACGAGTAGGAATAGTGGCTACGTTGTGAAGGTCCAGGATCGACCTCGGTACCTTCGCGTCTATATCCAAGGACTTAACCGACCACTAGGCCTTCCAAATGAGAATAAAATATATTTTTTTGGATAAATACTTACATAGTAACAATCAGGGACACCTCTTGGGCCCACTCCGTCTTTAGGCACCTTCTGGCGAGCAGCCGGAGGTTCACACATTGTAGTTACAAAAATAAAATTAATGTAAAATGTAAATAAACATAAAACTAACGCCAAATTCAAATGTCAAACTTGTCAAGTCAAGTTTAACAATGACACGTCATCCCATTTTTGTATTATGTTCCTTGATCTCATTTGATCTGGAGTTCTCTCATGAGCTTGGGGAAAAACTCCGCTTGGCGACGGGTGACCCTTTGAGTAGAGAATATTTAGTTCAAAGGGTCAGTCTAGCCGTTCCCTGTTCGTTCTCCCTCGTCGGGGGGAACGCAGCGAGTGTCATCGGCACACTACGCATCAGGGATGTTGCGAATATTCGCATCCGCATCCGCATCGATTTAGACATCTGCAATCACATCCGCATAAATCGATTCAGAGCTGATGCGGATGCGAATTTTTTAATTTGATTTATTATCAAATTCTGGTTGTGGTCAAATAAAAATTTTTATTTAGATGTCAATTTTGAGTCATTTAAGAATTATTGTACAGTATAATATGATTTTTTAATTAGAGCTTTAGTCAACATGTCGTGCTTAAATAAAAAAACAAATTTCGTGTAAGCATATTTATTTCTAGAACGAATGAAGACTATTTAATTTCATTAAAATTGATGAGAATTATTTAATTAAATTCGTAACAAAGGTAGATGGGCTCCATTGTGTTTGATCTGCGATGCCTGCTGGAGTCTTGCGAACGGGTGCATCGGGTTTGTACTGAAGCAAACAAAGAAATTTATAGTATTCAACATATTTGTTCATGTGGCAGCACCGTTGACCAGCTTGGTCACCACGGCCTATCTTGTCAGAAAAGTGCCTCTCGTCGTTTCCGCCACGGTTCTGTCAATAATTTGGTTACTGCCGGGATCCCTTCGGTTCTTAAACCGTCTGGGATCTCTCGCAGTGATGGTAAAAGACCCGATGGATTGACTTTGGTGCCGTGGTCCATGGGTCGAGCATTGGTGTGGAACGCTACTTGTGTCGACACACTTGCTCGGTCTCATGTCCAGGTTACATCTGTCAGGGCTGGGGGCGGCTGCGGTTAAAGCTGTAAGTAACAAGAGGGCTGGCAGTTTTTTCGAGCAGCAAATCAGCATTGCTGTGCAGCGGGGGAATGCTGCAAGTGTTCTTTGCACACTGCCACATGACCATGTCATGGATGAATATTTTTATATATAGTTTAGTTTTTATTTATTTTATATAATTGTATTAGCTTAATTATATTTTTTATTTTGTAATCAATATATTACAATAAGTAAATTAATATAAAAAAATATAAAAAATATATAAACACATTAAAATGATAACAAAGAATAAGTAAAAGAAGACAGCTGTAAATGGGCGTTGTCATTTTAAAATTTAAACTTTAAATTCTAATATATATATCTAATATACTATTTATGTAATAGTATTTAAGTATTCTTAAGTAATCGTATGTATCTTAATGCACCCGAAATCCTCTGCCACACTCCCAAAGGTTAGCTGTTATAAAATGCCGGAAGCATTAAGTTCGCCCTTGTTCACTACTTTTTGAGTTATTTTGTGCAAGAAAGAGTTTATAAATAAATAAATATTTATAATATAAATGTCATAATAATAAATAAAGCATAATATAATCATGCATTACAAACAGATAACCTCAAGCGGCGGAAATACACTCAGCTTATTGGGAGATGTGGTTTTGCGGCCGTTTAGAGTTGAAACTCTCGGGCCGTGGGGACCAAGTGCACATGAAATTTTGAAGGCGTTGACAAAACAGCTCGTCAACACCTCGAGAGACAAAAGGGCTGAGCAATATTTGGGCCAAAGGATCAGCATTGCCATTCAACGTGGCAATGCTGCCAGTATCTTTGGCACTTTGCCCATTGGCAGCGATTTTGAGAAAATTTATTATTTATATTATTTTTTTATTTTGTTAATTCTTCATTTTAGTTGTATTTTTATTTATTAATTAGGTTTGTTTTTATTAATAGTCATTTATGTTTTAAAATGTAATTTTCTTAGTTTAATTAATTAAATCATTGTCCTTCGAATAAAACTGTATTACTATATTATAAAAATAAAATAAATAAATAAAGAATAAGAAAAAAAGGTATGTCACATAATGTGTTAAAGGCATGGTATGATTTGTCAATTAGAATTTTTAAGTTGAAAGTTTCAGTATGAAACTATCTTTCTATGCGTTATTATTCTAAACTCAATTATGTATAACTAAAAACCTGATTCTATTACCCACCTCAATCGTCCGGGAGATGTATCAACTTTCGTGGCCATTGCTTCTTTAAACGATTCCATTTTCTCAGTAAATGGGCGTAGTTTATTCTCAATCTCTGTCATTTCTTCATACTGAAAAAGTAATCAAATATGTGGCCGACGGGCATGTTGTCTAAATGTATATCAATCTTTAAAAACTGGTTTATTTTTGAAACTAAAATTAGGAGTAAATTTACATCTTATAACAGTTCTAGCCAACCAGTCTTCAATGATAATGTTAAAAATGCATTCTGGCACAAACACCAAAATAACTTAAAATTGAACAGGCGATCTTTATGCCGTGAGGTGGATAATCCACCAGCTAACCTTTGGGAGTTCTGACTAAACCTGTAACATTTTAAATAGAACAAATTCAATATCATACAGAATCCATGAAATAAATTATTGTAACCAGGAATCGAACCCGGTACCTCCGAGTCTAAATCCACGGTCTTAACCGCTAGACCACGGAGGTTAAGGTAATAACTAAAGAACAACTATTTCAAATTTCAAGTAAATCAGACCATTAGTTGTCGAGATAGTAGTTTGCGGACATACAATAATTACTTAATACAATTGGAAAAATATGTATATAAATATTGAGTCACAGCAAGAGTCTTGCTTTGGGCAAAACTAGACTCAGTAAGTATCCTCGCCGCACCCTGTATTACGTAATAAGGTACTATAATACAGCTCAATACAATCCGCCCTACTGTACTGGAAATAGCATCCAAATATGTTTACTTATGTGGTTAAAGAACTTACGGTAACTCTTTGATTATTCTCAATTTGATTTTGTAAACTATTTCTATAATCCATCTGTTTCCTGTACTCTTCATTCGCGTTTCCCAGTTGACGTTGTAGCTCTCGAATAGCACTCTGTCTCACTCTATCCATTGTTGCTTCTCTTTCTATTCTTTCATTTTCAGTTTTTCTTCTCTTTTCCTCTAAATATTTTCTGTAATCTTTTGTCATTTTCTAAAATACACAGTTGGTAAGATAGTAAAGAGGAATGAAAACGATAAAGATTTTTAAAAACTATCCTAGTAATATATTTATTGATCAAATCATTTTAATCATACAAATTTAAAAAGGAAAATTTATAGCTTCTATTAGAAGTTAATTTAAGCTTATATGGTTTATACTAGGCAAGGAACATGATACAAATCTGGGATCTTTCGCAGTGACGGTAAAAGACCTGATGGATTGACTTTGGTGCCGTGGTCCATGGGTCGAGCATTGGTGTGGGACGCTACTTGTGTCGACACCCTTGCTTGGTATCATGTCCAGGGCACATCTGTCAGGGCTGGGGGGGCTGCGGACTCGGCTGACAAGGCTAAATGTCGCAAATACGAGTCTGTTGCTAATGACTACGTGTTTGTGCCTTTTGGTCTTGAGACAATTGTACCGTGAGGGCCAAGCACTAAGAAGTTCTTTAAAGAACTGTCTAAGGGGCTGATTAACGCTGTATGTGACAAGAGGGCTGGCAGTGTTTTCGCGCAGCAAATCAGCATAGCTGTGCAGCGGGGGAATGCTGCGAGTGTTCTTGGCACACAGGCATATGATCAAGTCATGGGTGAATATTTTTATATATAGTTTAGATTTTAGTTTTATATATATTTTATTAGCTTATTTTTTTTTTTATTTGAATCATTGTACTGTTTTTTATTCTTAATAAATTACATAATACAATATTATTATTTATTTATTAATATTTATATTAATAAATATATATATTATTTAATAATATTGGTATTAAGATATTCTTCCCATGTAATTCTAATTTTTTAATTATTTTTTTTTGCAAAATATAGAGGACATTAACTTGGGAAATAACATTAATTATAAAAAACGTATTTATAAGTTTTAATGTATTTCCATCATCAGAATGAGTATCAATACCTCTTTATGCATTCTTTTTTCCATTTCAGTGTTTCTAAATTGTTCGTCAGAAAGATTTTGTTGAATTTTTATCCATTTCTTGTTTTCTATTTCTGATTCTCTCTCCAGTTCTTCAGCGATCTTCTTCTCCAAGTTTGAGTTTTGGACAAATATTTGCTTTTCAGTTTGTAGTTTGTTCTGAAATAACATATTATTATTTATCGTATGAACTCCTATTATGGTGTAGGTACATATTTTAATTATAGAAGGCATTGTTTATGGAAATAAACTAGCATTCATATTTAGATGATAATGAATAGAGATGACTTATATATAGTACGCAATAGTAGCAAACTATGTTTTTTCCGTAGCTTACATTATCATAATACAAATATCACCAGCTGTTCACTCTGTTTAATGCGAGTTACTGAATAATAGAACAGTTAAATACTAATAATGAAGGCTCACATAAATAAAACACTCGCCGAAGGCGCAGTAAAGAGTCTACGAAACAAAAGGGCATGTATAAAAGGTAGGTATAATGAATGTGGACAAAGCAAAAGAGGTATGTGACCATGACAAATGGCTCTCAATTATTTCTGAAGATATGTATAGTACTAGATTTGATTTTAAATTAACCTAACCTAATAATTTGCCTAGTTATACATTTTTTATTTTATTTATAGTTGCAGAATACATAATCACATTAATTTGTAAAGTAATATACTTTACCATAGTCATGGTCTGTCGATTTCTTTCATGTCTCATCTCATCGAAAGCTATCCTTAGAGTTTCGTTGTCTAATTTGCTTTCTCGCTGTTTTTCGTTTTCCAGTTTAATCAAATTAATTTCATGGCCTTCAATATAGTTTTTTCTATTTAACTGCTGTTTTTCCTTCTTTTTTCTAATTTCTGTTAATTTATACATTAGATTATTATTCATATTATATATACACATTTAAATATAGTTATTACGAGTATGTAACCACAAATCTGTATGATCCGATATTCTACTATGTTCAGGTAATATATGAAATAATAAATCAATGCCTAGGCATTTTATAGAATGCATAATTGCTTAAACTTTACGATTATTACTCTGTAAACGTACCTTCCAAATAATCTTGTTCCATTTTCTTTCTAATACTCTCAAGCTTCTTACGTTCCTTCTCTTTTTCGCTTTCCAAAACATCATTTTTATTTTTAACCGCAAGAGCTATCTGTTCGTCATATAAACGTCTTCGTTCTAGCATGTCAAGTCTACGCCGTTCTTGTTCTGTTCTTTCCATTTGTTCCTGTAATTATGTATGTATGTGAATATCGAAAAGGCTTTCGTTTAATTGTACTGTACATTAAAGTCTATATTTTTGGGTACATCTTTAAATAATTTATATTTAGTTAAATATCTAGGTTGATAAGGTGTAGAATTAAAATCCATAGTAATACCATGGTTGAAGTATTTGCATAAAGTTTCATATTTGGTGTTCCTCTGGGAGTGTTTTTGGGACCAATATGCTTTTCTACGTGTGCTTTGTTATTTGAGATTAAACAAAAAAATATAACTAATAAAAGAGGATTACCTTTCTTTTAACATTGCTAACTAAAACTTGATGCCACAATTTATCTTTATGTTCCAGATCCAATTTTATTTGTCGCTTTTCTTCTATTTGCATCTTCTGCATTTCTCGTAGACGATATTCGTCTGTCCTTGTACATTGCATACCTTTAGCTCTGTAAATAACAGTGAAGATATTAATATTATGTGTGACACACGATGAATGTGATCCATGGAATTCATAGTAAAAAAAATATCTTGTCTTCTATTAAAGCCAATGTGTATTAAATAATGAAATAGCCAGAGGTTAAATTAGGTTGATTCCTTTCATTTGGTTATGTAGCAAGTATACTTACATTTTCTCCCTTTCCAAAGCTTTTTGGCACTCCCTTATCTTTTGTTTTTCAATATCTTCTTCATAGGCTACTTTCTTCTCTTCTCTTTCTCTGCATACACCACATTCTTCCGTCTCTTGCTTTGTGACTAACTCTTGGATGTAGTATTCTTCTTCTCTTTCTAACATCTGTTTCAGTTTATCTCTTCTGATCTTTAAAAGATAATCTTCTTGATCTATAATTTTCTGTAGTTTTATCGATGTTCTGTTGATTATTGCTCTGTAATTAAATATTAAGGCTGAGTTGCTTCAAAATGTTGTCTCTTTTATTAAAACGATTAAAGTTAAAAACTGCGTCGAATATATCAGTTTTATTTTGAAGGTCAGTCGTCAGCTGGTACCGCCGACGCCATTTTTAACTTTAAACGTTATAATTACAAAGACTTAGAATTTGATATATATGAACTTGATATTGCACCTACCATATATACTGTCTAAATGTCCTAAAGGTTTGGCTGTCACAGAATGCCTAGCGGCATTAAGTCCGCCTTTGTACATAGTGCAATAAAGTTTTTAAATAAATAAATTTGTCTAAATAAAAACTAACTTTTGTAGGTGCACTGAATCGTAATCCACGACATCTCCAAGCTTTTTCACTTTTTCAACATCCACTACGGCTTTTGTTAGCATCCGTTGACGATCCTAATGACAGAATTAAACATGTAAAATATTTTTTAACCATAAAAACGATTTATTGAAAGAGCATAGACAGACATTAATTAATAAAGCATATTAGTAATTAAAAACGAAATAAAAAATAAACTAAAAGCAAGTTAAGTAAAGTACTCAACCATACAACCATATCTTGCGCAGTGATCAGCAACCAAGCTTTTAAAGAAGCGAATGGGGTGTATCACTAACTTTTTATCACGACAGATGGCGCATGATAGACGGTACCTAATATAACTGTCAGTTGCATAGGAAACTAGTATTTTTATTACGAAATTCATTCTTTTCTGGATATTATGCAGAAGTGAGCAGCTTTTAAGTGTACAAATCGAGATTTCCAAGCGAAAGCAAAGATATGGTGATTTCAAAATTGCCGTTCTAATAATTCAACCTTTTTTTATTTTAAAGACGGTGTTCGCTTACTTAATTCGTCTTTTAAGTTAGATAACGTTAAGTTAAAATACATTTTTCTGTTAAAAAAATAAAAAAACTACAAATAAATGTAAAAAAGGATCCGTCATAGGTGTAAACAAGGTACCAGTGCTGCTAGCGACATCTAGAAAAAGCTTTGCCTGATACACCCCATTCACATTTATCAGAGACATTAAATTCATGTCAGAATGAATTAGTCTATGATTTACGCGGCGAACGAGTGCCTACACTCCGTAGCCACGACTCAGACTTAGCTGTTAAGGCACGCAGGGCCAACAGTGAGAGAGAGACGGTTTATAGGGTTTTAGTCCGTAGGCACCTTGGGGTCTCCTTAGGAGGCCTCACGGTGATTCAGGCATGCAACCTCCCGCGGTGGCCCTTCAGGCTGGGGTCGTATCGTGAGGCGATTTTCGACCTCGGTCTTAAAAAAAAATATGTCTATAACCGTGCATTGACGGTTATGGTCGTACTCGAAATGGACTGTCAATTTTTTTTTGTTGTTTCACCAACAATACAGGGCGTGCTACGGCAGTGTAAACACGTTCTTCTTCGACAAGAGAAGAATAACAATAAAATTAAACTATTAACCGAAGCACAAAAACAAGCCCGTGCAACTAAGTTGCCCAGCAACTTCTTTACAAAACAGTAATAATGCTAAAATGACGCGTCGGTATGTTACGATAAGTTATCCCATCCGGGGTGATCAGAAACCGCACTTTTTAAAGAAACGGATTCACATTAAGCCAACTTTACTATAGTGGCAAGTGGCAACCCGTCGATGTCTCTAGCGTACCAAACGTATTGTCCCGACCAGGAATCAAATCTGGTGCATCTAAATCCACGGAGTTAACCACGGGGCAGTCGGTACTTATAAACTTGATGTGGTTGCGGTTACAAAGTAGTTGCGGAGACAACTAGCTCTAAAAATTGCATAAAAACTAAATAAAAAGTTAAATAAAGTATCATCACGACCGTTTCCCTTTCGGGGTGGTCAGAAACCACGCTTCTAAAGAAGCGGATTCACATTTAGCCAACTGTACTATAGGCGAATCATGACAAGTGGCAAGCTTGTCGATGTCTCCAGCGTACCAAACTCGAGAAATATCACAAATAATTTAAATATTAATTAAATGTATTTATTTACATTAATAAATATTATTGTGTCCCGACCGGGAATCGAACCCGGTACCTCCGAGTCTAAATCCATGGACTTAACCGCTAGACCACGGAGGCATTTTAATTGCCAAAAATAACTAAGAAATAAATTTTTAAAAATAAAAAACTTACCCGCCAAAATGTAGATGGATGTCCGAAATAGACAGGCACTGGTTTTAATTTTAAATTATTTATAAAAACCATTATATTTAATTAAAATAATGAAGAGAAAAAAAATCTAGCCAAGGAGTTGTCCAAACGGCTGACGAAGAAATCTGGAGACGGGAAGGCTGACAATTATTTTTGGCAGCGTATTAGCCTCGCTATACAGAGGGGAAAATACAGTCTTCTTGGGACTATCTCTGATGGGTCGTCTCTTGAGGACATTTTTTATTTATAGTGATTTTTTATTATACTTAGTTTATAGTTATTTATTTTTATTTAAGTAGTTTGTAATTATTATTTTATATTTTGTAAATATTATTAAATAAAACAGTTTTATTTGTATTAAAATAATGATATCTAATTCTTAGTGAAAAAATTTAATTAAAGACTTTTTTATTACTTCAACCTAATTACTGGCCATTCCTAACACATATTATTAACAATTATTCTTGAAAAAATAAAAATATCACGTTTTTTGTTTAATATACCGCATTATACCAATATAACTATAATATAATCCGAATACCTAATCTTAAGGTATTCAAAACGTCTAAAATTCTAAACATGGCTGAAGATACCGTAAGCAAAAAGTGCAACAAAAACTTAATTAAACGAGAATAGATCCAAAACAACAGCTATTGTTGCCTAGTTTTGCGAACTGTACAATTAAAACTAAAGGATTCGAGTGTTACGGAGGTATATCGATTTAACCAGTTGCTTTGGCAACCAGACAGGAATAAAAAATATCGATTCAGGTTGTTGGTACAGCCAGCAAGAAAAGGCGATTAAAATTATAGTTGAAGTTCGCTTTTACAATGCGATCATGATTAAACAAATAGTGGAAGTAAATAGAAAAACAATGCATTCGTGTTATTTGTAACACACTATAAATAATAATAATAAATATTTCCAGACAGGTCACACAGCGCCATCTAGTTTCCGTGGTAAGCTACGAGGCTTGTGTTACGGAAACTAGATGGTTGAAAAACTTCATATTATACTTTTTTTTTTTGTAAATATATACTTACATATTATACAT
This sequence comes from Tinea semifulvella, assembly GCA_910589645.1. Lineage (NCBI taxonomy): Eukaryota > Metazoa > Arthropoda > Insecta > Lepidoptera > Tineidae > Tinea > Tinea semifulvella. The sequence continues at coordinate 9,382,270 of OU342604.1, forward strand.
ATTGTTTATATATATAGACCGAGACAAATTATACAATGTACAACTTGCCCCCGGTGGGAATCGAACCCACGACCTCCCGAGTTCACGGCAACGTTTGTTACCACTATACCACGGAGGCGATATATATATATATATACTATACGAGTATATGACTTCCTGTAGTCCTTAATTTATAAATATAAAATTACTGACTGTACCTTCTATCTACATACTTGAATGCTGTTTATTTGTAAATAGCCACCCGGATTTTTTTTTTAACTCTTGGGTATAATTGAAATTTTAAAACGCGTACAATAATTATTCCAGCACATAAAAGTACCCAATATAGCCAAAATTATTAGCAATGACAACAAAGATATTTAATAAGCTTCCAGTTACTATAAGGGAGCTGCCACTAAAACTATTCAAATTAAGAGTCAAACAAATGCTGGTTAATAAATGTTTTTATTCGACAAAAGAATACCTAGACTTCTCGACAAAGTCATGTGACTAAATAAATATTTGTATGCTAAAAATATGCATGTGATATAATTACATATAACAATTACAATCCCTGTACCTTCTATGTTTCTGACAAATAAATTATTTCTTTTATCACAGCCCTGCAAAACTAGTAAACGCCCCCCCCCCCCCCCCCCCTTCCGCCCTCAGCATGTACCAATGAGAAATAATAATAATAATCATTTATTTTCTTCACAAAAATTGCCTTATTATTATTATTATCAATGTATATTAAGTGTTAACAGGATATGATCTACAATTTATTACAGGCAATTAACAAATTATTGGAACCCTAACCTCCTATAGAAAGTATAATATACTCGTACTTCTGGATCACAGAGGTTAGTTTCCATATATTTTTTTTATTTTTATTTAATATTAAAAACACTTATCTTATGTACATCTGTCATAGATTTACAACACCACTGTTCCCGTCCCGTTCCTACGGCACAAATCCGGCAGACCCCGAGAAGGGCTATCTTTAAAAAAATTGTATATGCACACTTCAAGAGACATTTAGTTTTTTTGGTTAGTTGATAAACAACATTTTTTTTGTTTTAAACCAATTTTAATATAATAACATGGTAACTCCTACACTAAAGTTGTGGCGAGGTAGGGTAGCTTACACGTGCCCACCCACCCAGCCTTTAATATGCTTATCGGTTTGACAATTCAATCTGCATTAGCTAAAAGTATCAGTAATTACTCCTGTCTACCCCTCCAAGGAATACGCCTTGATGTTACTTTATAACCCCCCTTGTGTATAAGTCACGCAAGCAGCAGGGTATAGTGCAGGACCGAAATGAAATGGGTGATTCACTGGTCACACGCGCGGATGTCAAATTTGTAGATGTCGCTAGCGGCAATGGTGCTGTTAACATTTTGTGTTTCTGTTTTTTCAGATTTATTTATTTTTAGAAAATTTACAACCTTTACCTTTATGCAATAGAAACTTGAAGACTTACAAATGAGAATACCCATTTTTCTTAGAGAAATAGGCCCAAAAATGTTTTCGTGTCGTAATAATTTCTTTTTTATTTCATAGTAACCTAATCGTATAAATAGTGCTTTGCAATGAATTTATACATAAATTTTAACCAATTGACTATTTAGTTAAATTATGAATGCTGGGGTAAAACAGATGTTGTAATTAATTTAAAAAAAAATAAAAAACAATAAATTGTTATCATTATTGAATTATATTTAGTTGAGGCACGCTGCAAAAAAGTTGGGGCCTGGTTTTGGGCAATCCCTTTTCAGTAATAGTATAAATTGTTTATTGTACAAAACCAAAACAACATACATTGTACATAGGCGAGATTAATGCCGTAAATGCATTTTCTTCCAAATAACCTTAGTGACTGAGATCTGTAAAATCTGTCTAAATCCACTGACGTAACCGCTAGACCACGGGGTCAGTTAATAAATAAAAAAGTGACATTATTAAAACTGTAAAATTATGTATTGTACCTATTATGTTTATTATTTTTATTCTAGCTCCGACCTGCACTGTAGATAACTATCACATATCAAGTTATACGTATTTGCCTCTAATTCCATAGTAACTTGGGTAAATTTAGATTGTATAGCTAGTTATGTGGTCAGTTGTTCCCTTAAATTATATCAAGTCAGCGAGCGCACGGGCAGACCGACAGATTTATAGCTGCATTTTGTTGAGTAATTTACCTAATACGTTTCGTGCAAGTGTAAAGCTATTGAGGTGAATTACAGCTAAAAGTCTGTAGTTTGATATCGTAAGGCTACAGTAAGTCTTGCTTCAAGCGGTGTTTATGTTTATATAAATATTACCATGGCAAGCTTACAATATTAGTTGTCCTTGAAAGTAAAAAAAAACATTTGACATCATTGCAAATGGCACATACTTTCAACGAGAAGTCTTGGAATGAAGATTCCAAGACGCGATAATAGTAACCTAAGCACGCTTAAAGGTGTTCCGAGACGCGCTTAAACTGTTTTGCCAAAGCTATGTGACGTCACAAATGACACCATTTTTCGCGCTTAGACTGCTCACGATATCGAGGTAGATCGCTCTGAGCGCTGTCAGTTATTTGTCATTATGTCGCGCGCCATTTTCAAATTTATTTAATATTAGGTTTTCTTTAAAATTATTTAATATTGTAATTCGTTTATACTGATTAATCTATAGTTAATATTAAAGTAGGAAGTGAAAAAAAATTGTCTGTAACACGGCAATTTATTTTAAAAGATCAAAATAAGTTAATATTATTAAACTTCACACATATAAAAATGAATAAACCGAGAGGTGTATATTTGTTAGTATTGATACTCAAAGATATGGAATCTGCAATTCATCTTCCATACATTTAAAAAAAAAACTAATATTTTATGAATGAAAATGTGATTTAGACCGTTCCGAATTGATATCACGCTCTGAGCATCCAAATCGCGATATTTGATTCGGAACGACGACGTTCAGTGTCATATTCATTCTAAGCGCTCTGAGCGCGATTCGGAATAAGGGGCAACGAATAGTTCCAACCAAATCCCCCCTCAAGTAGTGTTGACTAGCTGCATTTAATTTAGCCTGCCGAGCTGTATATTTGTGCTTATAGCCAAAAGCAAGTCTGGTGGTCAGCTAAGCGACCCTCTGCCCTCAGCCAGCGTCCCGGCTGCGGTCGGCGGAGCCTTTGCCAGGATCCTCATACAACCAGAAGCTAATATCATTTGCATTTATTTTATTTCTCTAACAATAAATAATAAATAAATATTTCCAGACAGGTCACACAGCGCCATCTAATTTCCGTGGTAAGCTACGAGGCTTGTGTTACGGAAACTAGATGGTTGATAAACTACATATTATACTTTTTTTTTTGTTGTAAATATATACATATTATACATATAAACACCCAGACCAAGACAAATTATACAATGTACAACTTGCCCCCGGTGGGAATCGAACCCACGACCTCCTGAGCTCACGGCAACGTTTGGTACCACTAGACCACGGAGGCGGTCGGCAGAGACAAATGTAGAAGTTGTTATCTACGCTCTGGGGAGTATCGCTCCGGGGTGACCCCTATAAGGCGTGCGATAATCTAAGCGGGTGACGCATCGCTTGTTTTACCTCGGCGACCTGCCGGGAAAGGAATCACTATAGTCCGCGATGGTGGTAATGTGCCCAGTCTGCCAGGGCGGGGAAGTATCCACCGTTCGTGCCGATAAACCTGTGTCACGTTTCTGGATCAGGCTCGAATAGCCGCCATGTCAGTCATGATTTTCTGATTCCAGTTGCTAACATTTATGGACCTTAAAAAAAGAAAAGAAAGGAAAAGCCTTAATTGGCGGCGTTAAGTCTAGCTCTAGACGACTATGAGGCGTATCGGTACAGACCTGGATAATGTTATATATTTAAAAAAAAATGGTTTTGCTGACTCCTCCTAATTGATTTTAAATTTGCCAATAAGACTTGAAATTTGAACCATAGCTCAGAAGTGACAATGCATGAAAATGTGAAAAATTAAAAAACCGGGTGAAGCGGATTCATATTTAGCCAATTTTACTATAGGCCCATCATGACAAGTGGGAAACTCGTCTCAGGCGTACTGTACTTGAGAAATATCACAGATAAATTAAATAAAACAGTCGAAAGATGGATCCGTGGTCCGAGGAGGCTCGGGCGTTCTCTCGTGAGCTTGAGGAAATATTCCTCTTGTCGATGGCTGGCCCTTTAAGTAGAGAATATTTTGTTCAAAGGGTCACCCTCGCTCGCGCCGTTCAAAAGATTGGAAATAAAAAACATAGGGCGCATGCAGCAGATAATTAATAGCTATGTACTATTCTCTTGAAGAGCTTGGTAAACGAATTTATCAAGAGTGTGGCGACTTATATAGTTTCTGACCACTCCGAAAAGGATATGGTCGTGATGATACTTTTAGGTATAATATCCCAAAAAAACTCACGTAAAAATCAAATATTCAACGCCCAGGGGTGCCAACAGCGTAATAAAATTACCTGAAGAAATAAATGCGTGTAATAAAGCATGTCGGTCCCCTCCTTTAGAATTAATGTCGTATCTAATGTAATCATTGGGAGGGGCATAGACCCCAGATAGGTGAAGAAAAATAATTTAAAAAGTTCGATAAAGGACATCATTCATCTTGTATGGGGATTTGGGCTATATTAAATTCACAGTTATATACTATATATTTTTAGATAAATTATTCTAACAAGATTACAATACAATGCGAAAACTACATATTACAAAAAAAAAGTTCCTCTTAAGATACGTTTAAAATGAATTAATGCTTTTGCATTACGATCCAACATTTTCAAAGATTTTTTAAATCTGACAACTATATTTATACTTTTTTGTCTTCCCCCGTAGGATGATGAATGAGGTGATAGGGAAGGAAATGACTCCTCGACTGCGGTTAAGTCCGTGGATTTCGACCCGAAGGTACCGGGTTTGATTTTTTTTTTTTTAAATATTGTTACTTATTTATTCGAAGTAAGATACACAAATACAAACAATAAATATAAATTAAAGCTACCTAAACAATAAAATTAAAAATAAACTAAACAAAACCTTAAAATAAATAAACTAAAAGATAAACCTAATTAATATAAAAACTAAATACTTACAAATATCTTGATTATAATCTACATGTCATCGAATCCAGGAGAAGATGAACCCAATGTTCCGAGGACTCCGGCGACTTTGCCTCGTTGGATGGCAACACTGATCCTCTGAATAAGATATTCCCTACTCAAAGGATCACCTGTTTATTATTTGTGTTATTTCTCAAGTTTGGACTCAAGACATCGACGAGCTTGTCATGATAAAGTTGGCTATTTTTTTTCAGCAACGCTTTGATACTCACGCTACAAGTAGTAAATTATTTAATTATTCAAAGAGAAAGTGCAGAGTAAAGTAAAAAAATGTTTAAAAAATACCCAGCTGCGAGTTAGTAAAATCGTGTGGTTTATAAAGGTTGAAAAATTTTTAATTCGGAAAAACTGTTCGCCGAAGTTTTTAGTTGGCTGAAATTTTTTTATTTTTTATTTTAATCTTTATAGACTGAGAGTACGTTGGCACCATGTCGTGATGACGTGTGATTCTCGTATCATTTCTAACTGGCTCCATTATGATGACTTATTTTCAATAAAATCGTGTATAACCACACAATAATTGAAAAACTTTTAATTTAGAAAACTGTCATTGATATTTCGAGTTTGATAAACGAAACGAAACGAACCCAACCAAACCAAGCCAAGCCAAGCCAAGCCAAGCCAAGCCAAGCCAAGCCAAACCAAACTAAACTAACCTTGTACCAATAAATAATATAAAATAACCAAAATGGCTTTAGTAATATAAGCGAGACGAACATACATACTCGTACATACGGACAGACATTAAAGCTTCTTTCACATATATATTTCACACTTACCTTAAAACTCGATTTGAGTTCTTGTGCGATACGCACAACCTCCCTCTTCGTTCTGCTTTCAACAATCAACTCAAAATCCCATCCCACTCTTCTAGCAGATATTGAGATTCCTTCACTGTGTCTGCAGCCCGCCAGTGGAACAAACTACCACTGGCAATTAGTCGGGCACCATCTGTCAATGTTTTTAAACAATTGGTCACTAACTTGTTTCTTGTTAAGCAGGAGCACACTGCATCTAGTACACATTAAATATTTGGCTCGCAATATGTTTGTGTATGTCTATTTGTATATGTGTATATATATGTTCATAATACTTGCATGTAGTTTATGTAATTGCTTGGTATGTAGTGTATTTATAAATTACACTAATATTATTTGATTGTTGCACCCTGCCCATAATCTCTCACTATACCAAAGGTTAGTTGTCAGAGAATGCCTAACAGGCATTAAACTCGCCTATGTACCTATTTTTAAGTTTTGGTGCAATAAAGAATTTAAAATGAAAAAATAAAAATATAATATTAGTATAGATTGTAGATATAAAACGATCGTATTTTTACCAATACTTTATACGCCAAATAAAATATAAAGTACGTAAAACGCCGTCATTTTAAGGTCGTGTTCCATAACATTTATAGGTTTCTTTTAACGTCCCCGCCCACTTACTCGTAAAGTGGTCGGGTATGGGAGTTGATGTTTGTTTTATGACAGTTGTAAAACAAAAGCATGACCATTTTTAATAGATATTTACTTTATATTTTATAGTTAGCGGCTAGTGACTGGAGAAATATTTACCACAGCGACCGTTAAAAAAAACGTTTTATTTGTCATAAATCTGGTCTTATTCGATTGGAATGTTTTTTTTTCTTTTAATACTATCACGTGAAATTATCATGCGCCCACCTGTTGGTAAGTGGCGTTAGACATTCATGATTGACATCAGTCCCTAACACTATCTCGGATGGGACGTCTCTAGAGGACATTTTTTATTTATAGTTTAGTTTATTTTTAATTTTATTATTTAGGTAGCTTTTAATTTATATTTAATGTACTAATTTACTTCGAATAAATTTATGTTTAAAATTTATTAAAAAAATATATTTTTCTTATCTAGGTGTGTTAACTGCCTCTGTGGTCTAGCGGTTAAGTCTGTGGATTTAGACTCCGAGGTACCGGGTTCGATTCCTGGTCGGGACACAAAAATATTTATTAATGTAAACATTTAATTAATATTGAATTTACGAGTATTTGTGATATTTCCCGAGTTTGGTACGCCTGGAGACATCGACGAGCTTGCCACTTGTCATGATTGGGCTATAGTAAAGTTGGCTAAATGTGAATCCGCTTATTTATAAGCGTGGTTTCTGACCACCCCGAAAGGGAAACGGTCGTGATGATACTTTACTTTACTTCTATTTATATTATATGAGATTGACATTAGTAATGAACCTATATAAGATTAATGTATGTAAATAAATTGTTTGTTTTAGCCGTAGTTTTAGAATAATTGTTAATTAGTGTTAGGACTCAAATTAATATTTGTACGCCTCTTAAAAGGTGGATTGTTGCAGGTAAAAATATATTGTTCATCTTGATTTGTAACCATACAATCACAAATAAATATTTCATTTCATTTTCGATATCATGCATATATGTATGTACAAGTATATCATGCTAAGGGCCTGAAATATATGTTATTTTCCATCGATGTATATAGATAAGCCTATTCAATACAAAACTTGCTTTGTGTACCTACCAACTTTGGGGGGCAATTCTCAAGCAAGGATAATGCCACATGCTTTATTCATCGGAAATTATATCACAATGCATACAAAAAGACTAGTTTTACTCGATATAAATATTAATATTAGGCGCTCTCGACGCTTGCTATCTCGCGACTGTTGGTGCAGCTACATGACTTCGATTGGTTTTACAGGAACGTTTTTATATCAGTGAGGGCCTATCTATATACAGTATTCCCAAATTAATAATGCACATACAGATCTTCGCTAATTGTCGTATTCCCGGAAACACCCGAATCATTGAATCGTAAGAGCCTAAACATTGCACTTGCATTTTGCACCTTGTTCGAAAGAAATAGAAGTCAATATCATGTGTACACAATCGAAAACAATTCGGGCAGTGTTTTTTTGTTTTTGTTTTTTGGCGGTGACTGCACGTGTTCTCTCTGTGTGAAATTATATAGAGCTGCTATTACACACACACCCTTCTTGGTTTTGTTTTCAAAGGTGAATTTAATTTCAACTTTAATTATCTTATTTAAATAGTTTATTTGACAATTGCTTGTCTGTCTGACACAGGCAGAGATTTTATATTTAAAGGAGGTCACTACAGTACTATAAAATTTTCGAAGTAAATCAATCCAACAAAGATTGTAGCATATTCTCAATCGTGTGGTTTTCCTCGCTATTTACTTACATGGAATTATCGAATCAAATTTTGTTACTGATAAATCAATATTTATCTCTTTTAGCACAAAACACATAATTCTACTAAATTATGCATGAAGAAAATGCACTTAACCACTCTATATACATATCGTCTTCCGACGCTCGGGGAATACGACCGTTTCCGAACAGTGACGAAGATTTCTATGCGCATTATCACTTTGGGAGAACTGTACATCAATGGTTTTTCTCAAATCAAATCATTTATTTTCTAGAATATGGTACATGTTGTGGCTAGTAGTAGTACAGTTTTCCGGCATATCATATGAACATATTTACAGGTATATAAATAGGCAATAATTTCGACACACCTAAATACATAAAAATTGAAAAATAAATTACATGTCAATTATTTATATTAAGGTTATGTCAAAGGATAGGTCATGATAAGCGTTAAGCTGAGGTATATACGAGGGTGGTCTGAAAAGTATCTGACCTCAACGTGAAGATGGCAGCACTCGTAAACAAAAGTCAGGGAATGTAGTTGTGCATCTTCTGACAAGTACTCACCAAAGTTTCAATAATTTTTGAAAATTGCGCTCGGAGGACAGAGATTTTCGTCAAACGAGGAGGCTATCACCTTCGTGAACAATTATTTTTCAGAGAAGAATGCCGAGTACTATTTGGACGGGTTAAAGAGATGGGAGCATCGCTGGGAGAAGTGTGTAGAGTTACAAGGATGAAGAAAAATAAAAATATATTTTTTGAAAAAATGTCTTGTTAGGTCGGAATCTTTTCAGACCACCCAAGTACATAGTTTGTCTTTGTATCTTTTTAAATTTGGATCGGATAATTTTCTGCGTCCAAATTGCAATCTGAGCAGTTTGAATGTTGAGGTAATGTTGTAAGTTATCTACACCTGTTTCCAGACTGTAGTTTTATTTCCGTAAACAATCTCTCGCAGTCTAGACAGCTTTAGGTAAGTCCGAACTTAGTTAAACAGTTTCAAAATCTATTGTATGAAAGTTTAGTTCGAAGCGAAAGGGCTTACGGAGGATTAAGAGATTAAACCGCGTACTCGCTACCGTTTCATACGAGTCTTTTGCTGTACCTAAAGTCATAGACAGACGCATATGTCTGAATCAGTATGAATATAACTCCACATGAATTTTGTATAATTGTGTATCTTTTAATTTATAAGTGTCTACCCTGTAATTAAAAAAATATTATTATTATTATTATTAAATTCTTTACTGCACGAAAAAAATGTACAAAGGCGAAGATTAATGCCTACAAGGCATTTTCTAACATCTAACCTTTGGGAGAGTATGAGATGAAGGGTAGTGCTGATATAAAAAATAAAAAAAAAATATATTGTTACTACGTGAAACAGGAACAGGTTGAAAAACAGCGTCGTGCAGGTCCAAGTATTTGTACTGCTGCACGACAACAGCTGACACCGGATTCCTTTTGTCACATATTGTTCGAAATTGTAAAACGATTTGACAATTGTTGTTTTGTGTTTTCTTCTCCTGATAGATCATGAATGAGGTGATAGGGAAGCCAAGTCTGAAGTAATATATCTTTCTTTTTCATGAGTTAATGAAGTCATCATCAAATTCCAGATGCTGCAGAATTTGATGCTTTTCTTGGAGTCACTTGCGGCAACATAGCTCAAACACGTCGGGCAAAATATGAGAGTTGACAGCGCGGGAAAAAAAAAACTGCAACTTGTGCCCAATATTTAAAGTCCAATTTATCGTTTTCCATAATTATTCACATTGTAGCACATTAACGATAAGGTACTTTATGCTGACTTAGTTTTATTCGAAGAAAATAAGGTACAATGATTTAAAAAAATAATAAAATATTAATTAAACTAAAAACTTACATCTTAAAACATAAATTACTATTAATAAAAATAAACCTAATTAATAAATAAAAATATAACTAAAAACTAAAATGTAGAAAAAACAAAATAAAAATTATTATAAATAATAAATTTGCTCCAAATCGCTGCCAATGGGCAAGGTGCCAAGGATACAGGCAGCATTGCCACGTTGAATGGCAATACTGATCCTTTGGCCCAAATATTGCCCAGCCCTTTTGTCTCCCGAGGTGTTAAAGAGCTGTTTTGACAATGCCTTGAAAATTTCGTGTGCACTTGGTCCCCACGGCCCGAGAGTTTCAACTCCAAACGGCGCAAAAACACAGCTCTCAATTAACTGAGTGTATTTCCGCCGCTTGAGGTTCTCTGCTTTTAGGTATTATGACAATAATTACAAATAAACATATTAAAAACTATAAAACTAAAAACTGCCTCCATGGTCTAGCGGTTAAGTCCGTGGATTTAGACTCGAAGGTATCGGGTTCGATACCTGGTCGGGACACAAAAATATTTATTAATGTAAATAAATACATTTAATTTATTTGTGATATTTCTTGAGTTTGGTACGCTGGAGACATCGACGAGCTTGCCACTTGTCATGATTGGGCTATAGTAAAGTTGGCTAAATGTGAATCCACTTATTTATAAGCGTGGTTTCTGACCACCCGAAAGGGAAACGGTCGTGATGATACTATACTGTAGCACATTATTAAATAAAACAACACTACTTTTGAGCAATAATATTCACAGAAAATTCATTTACAAAACAAAAACTTGCACTTGACATGTCCACGCAAAATGGCGCGAAGAACTCGTTATTGTTGTTTTTTTTTTTAATTAAGTCGTTTGGTTATTTATGAATTGTTCTATTAAAGGGTCTTGAATTTATTACCCCACAACCATTTTGTATGGGAAAATGTTTGTTCTTTTATTTAAATTTTTCGTAAATTTTCCAATGTTATTAATCTAATCTTAAAAATCTTTGCATCACTTACTGAAAGAATTGGGCCTAAGCAGGTCTGCCGTCAATACATTTATGGAACGAGCTTCCAAGACGGCACTAACGGAATCATACAGTATTTGGTTGGGTAGGGAGAGAAGTAGAATGGTGGATGGTGAGCGTATTATCGCGAAATAGAAAAAAAAGGAGGCCTCCTTTTCTTAAACCAGCCAATTGTCGGTCGCAAGCCCGAGACACCATTCTTCTCATCTCTTACCCACACACGATGGACCCGGCACCCGCACGGTGAATCCATGGAATGCTTAGAAATTTGTCTTCTCTCTTCAGTTATTCTGCTATTCTGGACGGAGACAAATCGTACAATACAAATACCATGTAAATGGGGTCCAGCCGTTCTCGAGTTATAAGTGTTTTAACAAACCCGACTTTGTTTTATATATTAAGATTTTAATTTAATGTCACGTAGGTATATCTATAATTTTATATAGTTTATCAATTTACCTACGAATTTTAAATAATAGGCTGTCAGTCCATATAATTTTGTCTATGCCTAAAGCCGATTTACGTGAGAACTTCCTGACGATTTCCTTTACCGTACTAGTGATCAATTTCCGAAAATGCAGCTTTTTAGATTTGCAGATTTAGCAGATAAATTGGCCTACTATCGCCACGCTGGGCACACAAGGTGCTGGTTTGACAGGGATCCGTTTTTTGAGTCTTTTCCTTAATAATAATCTTCAATTTTTTTATTTTTTTATTTATAAGTTCTCCAACAAAATCAACAATATTTCAATTTCTGAGTACATACATACATATTTAAAAGAGTAAATGTGATTTTAATTAAAGGAGAAGACGGCCTGCTCATAATTACCATTGAGTATAAATTTAAAACTAGGCATGCAATAGATTTTATACATTACATAAACAAATTATTTACCTACCTAACAGTTAAATCTATGAAATTAAATTATAATTAATAAAAGTAATACCTACCTAATTACTTAAATAAATGTTACTAATATTATAATAATGAAACAAAAAAAACAGTTTTTAAGAAAACATTTAAAAACGTAAAAAAAACATGAATTTTAATTACAACATAAGTATGGTTGGAAAACAAAATAAAATTCATAATATTATCCAGTCTTTTTTTAAATACTAGCACGTAACATGTGACTTTGCGCCCCTGATGGTAAGTAGTGCGCAAGGTCCACGAATGTTAACAACTGGAATTAGACACTCATGACTAACCTAACCTAACACTATGCCGGCTTGACTGGGCATAACGGCAATTCGAGGCTGATCTCGAATTGTGTTCATACACTTTACTGGGTTTATCGGCACAATTACCACTATCAGTCCACCTACGAGTATTTGTTGTTCTCGTAAAAAGTATGTGCCATTTGCAATGATGTCAAATACCAATTTTTACTTTCAAGGAGTACTAATATTGTAAGCTTGCCATGGTGATATTTATATAAAAATAACACTGCTAGAAACAAGACTTACTTCAACACTTGTCTTCAATGGTGAACCCTTTATATTCACGGGGCCCAGTAGCCCTATTCTGTTACTTAAGCGCAAACGTTATATAATGGAATCTGTTAACTATAACACGCTATTAAAGTTGATATTTGCACGGACGTATTTCAGGTTCGAGCGCTTATAGAGTTGAGAATTGAATACTATTTTGTAATTATGACGCAGTATCTTACGTAAATAACGAAATCTACTAAAAATGTTTGCGACTAAGTAACAGAATAGGGCTGGGCTGCAAGTCGCGAACCATTCTATGGGAGGTAACGACCCTCAGTATTGAGAAAAAAAATCTGGTTTTGGAAAGACTAACATCAGCCCCTACCATTATCGATTTGGTCCAAATATATTTTGTGAAAAATTAAATTAAAAACAGCATAAAAAAATTTGAAAAAGGAAGGAAGGAGATTGATGATATAGCACAATTAACAGGAAAAAATAATTACATTCGATCCGAAGCTACAAGGGCGAAATGGAGTTATGTGAAAAATAGTATATAGGTAACTTATAGATCCTTTTATTACCCACAAATTTGAGATACTGTTTTGGATAGAATGTCTAGTTTCGCTGAAAATCGCAATCAACCATTTTCATTTCAGCGACGCAAGGAGAATGCAACCAGCAGCCCTATTATATTATGTACTATTCTATTACTTAGTCGCAAACGTTATTAGTGGATTTCGTTATTTACGTCAGATGTTGCGTCATAATTATAAAATATTATTCAATTCTCAACTCGACGTTCGACCTAGACAGCGGCCGTGCAAATATCAACTTTAATAGCGTGATATATATATAGTTAACCGATTCCATTATATAACATTTGCGCTTAAGTAACAGGATAGGGCTGATGCTAGTTTTAGACAGAGTCCCTACCGCTATACACTAAAGTAGGTAATTATTTTTAGCAAAGAATAAAACTAATAAAGCAATAAATTTGTTGGAAAAAAAAAGAAGATTGTAAATTTCAACAGCAGGGTGAGGCAGAGCGCACAATCTGTCAGATATGTCAAAAACATGGGCATTTCTGACAGACGTAATCGATCTTTAATACTATTTACGTTTTAATACTATTGTGCATTCTGCCTCACCCCGCAGGAAAAATATATTAAAGCCAATCTGACTTACAAGGGTGAAATGGTTATGTGAAAAAATAGTTTATAAACTACTTATAGATTTCAGATTTTAATTTTATCGCCCAGAGAATCAGTATTGCAATTCAGCGGGGAAATGCAGCCAGCGTTCTTGCCACTATTCCACGCGGACGGTACTTATTTATTTCGATAGAATGTCTAGTTTCGCTGAAAATCCCAAAAAAATCCACTTGCAACAGTTCACGTAACAAAGTGTATGCATGCGTGCTAGAGCCACAGTAAAAAAGGAGCTTTAAATAAATAAAATCTTTGATCGATTCGTCCAACGCCTACCTATTTCCAGATTAATTAGTATAATTAAAAGAGATTCCCTTGATCGTGGAATCCACCACAAGTTGTACTCGACATTTCTGCCTGCCCTCGTGTTTCCAAACCCTTATCAACATACAATAAGGTCTAGCTTAAAATGCTTTTTACACCTTGCGACGCGATTTTTTACCTATACCTTATTTATTTATTTATTCGTGGGAAAATTTACAGCCTTTACAATATTATGTATACAAAAAAAATATGTTTCTTAAAGCCTTAAAATTTTTTACTGTTAGCTATAATGAAAAAAAAAAGATCCAACAAAATCAGTACAATAACAATGAGATATAAAATAACAATTGCATTTGTATACTGATCCCGTTTTACAACTTAAGAATCATACAATACTCGTATAATAAAAGCATATACAGCCGCAACAACAGTTTAATTTATTTACCTAAGGTAGGTAAATATTTATGTTTATATATTATGTATTACCTATATTAGGTTAGGTATATTTTTGGTTATTTTTTGTTATTGTGTTGATGTTCCAATGACACTACCAGTTCTGCTCCTTGTTTGCCTCCAGGCAAGACAGATTAAAATATCTGTTAAATATATATTGTGTACAATTTTGTTTAAATTATATTAACTTAACCAAATTCCGGTGGGAATTCAAATTCAAATTCAAATGATTTTTTAGCAATGTAAGGTTTTACAATATATGTTAACAAACAATCGTGGAACATTGAATCATGCGGTGATACACTAAGAATAAGAATAAAAGTAATTAAGTGTAACAACAAGTATTAGTAACAATAAGTAGGTACTCAAACAACACTTTACAAATTTTGACAAGAAATATAAATGAAACAATAAGTAAAAGAAAAATATATAAAATAAAAAAACTAAAACAAGGATCAAATAAATAATTTAAAATAATAATAATGTAATATTTCAACATTTTAATGGACATCTACTCAATATGCTTCCTATCAAATTTACGCTCGCGGCATTGAGTTTCGCTCACGTAAAGTCAACTGATGTCTGATATTTGTTGCTATCGTCAAATAAAGATTTTTAATTGTTTAAACTTAGAATTTAATTTAATTTAAATTATCTATGAAGTACCTACCACTTTTATTTTGTGCATGTTGTAGCGCGTGGTGGTAGGTACATTTATCGTCTTACACTTTAAGCAAGTAATAATGTAATTTTAAACTAAAAAAAAATGAATGAAAGTTAACCTGTTGCAAGTCTCCTTGGAACTATCTCTGATGGTACGTCTCCAACGGACATTTTTTTTAAATTTAAACTTATTTATAAATTCTTTACTCTACACCTTAAATATATGTAAAAGGGCGAACCAAAGCATTTTATACTAGCTAACCTTTGGGTGTGTGGTTCCAAAATTATAAAAAAAATTCGTGACACATAATTATGTATAAGAGTAATATAAAAGTGCTGCACAGACTTATGGGTGTCAAAAGTGCTATAGTGTGTAGTAATTCTGAGAAAATGAATATTTAGGTTATTGGAACTTCAATGTTGCCAGGAATAAAAAATATTTTAAATGACAACATTTATGCCTCTCCAGGTTTGGAGAGTTTATAACTAAGGCCACTGATTTCGATGATACCCGAGGAACTCTTTCGATAGCTTGAAGGAATGGTTGAGTGGAGAACGTCTTATTAACCGTTATCTGCAAAAATGTGGTGTATTAACTCTCTTGATGAGCTTTAAGCTTCACGCTATAAGTCGGAGCTCAGTCGTATCGTACATTGTAATAATCCCTTGGAAGGCAAGAGGTCCGCGCGTGCGTAGAAGCCTTACGCGAGCCGTCATGGCGTCCCCAGTCAGCGTATCGACTCTCGCTGTCGAGGGTGTACATCACGCGATATAATAACGCGAAAACCCATAGTGCTGACAATTATACAAGAAAAAAACTTGTCTAGTGACTAAATGTGTTGAAATTCATTTGTGCTGTGTTTAAGTGCTTAAATAGGATTTTTATTACAAAAATAAATAGAAAGGTGAGTAAATTAAACCATTTTTCGATCGTAATTTCATAATTCTAGTCTCGAAAATTACCTTTTTTTCAACAGGCAATGTTTAAGTGTGTGTTATCGATTTGTTTGTGTGCGTGAAAGAAACATTTGTCTACACTCTACTTGTTTATAGAGGTTTATTGATTTTGGAAAAGTTTTCAGAGTCCGGGCGAGGTTTTTTACTCGCCTACTGTTAATTTTATTCTTGGGATTTTTTTGCCTGTGAAATATGGAGCTATAGAAAGACCTCGGTATTTTTCTGTGATGGATGATGACAGGAATAGATTTCAAAAAGTATGCTGGTGTGTGTCGTAGATCTGACGAGCTGCAGATCAACGAACGACCTAATAAAAGACGCTGGGGTTGGATAAGGGTGGCAAAAGATGAGGAATGTCAAGCCTTGGACGAGGCCTATATCCACTAGAGGAGAAACTTATGATTGTGTGTTAATGGGGACCTAGGTATTCGATTATCATTGGAAACCATAAATCATCTCATTTTACTGTAAGCGCCTAAAATATCATCACGACCGTTTCCCTTTCGGGGTTGTCAGAAACCACGCTTATAAATAAGCGGATTCCCATTTAGCCAACTTTACTATAGGCCAATCATGACAAGTGGCAAGCTCGTCGATATCTCCAGCGTACCAAACTCGGGTAATATCACAAATAAATTAAATATTAATTAAATGTGTTTCACATTAGATATTATAAGATTGCTTTAAAAATTGTTACTAACACATATGGAATTTATTCAGAAAAAAACTTTTATTATTATTATTATTATTTACATTAATAATTTTTTTAGTACCCCGACCAGGAATCGAACCCGGTACCTCCGAGTCTAAATCCACGAACTTAACCGCTAGACCACGAAGGCAATGAATAACTATAGTATATAAATTATTGCTTAAGCTTTGTGACAGATGCCAAATTTCTGATGATCCATACGATTATTTATACATCAGTATTTGTGCAGTAATTATGAAGTTATCGCAAATCTTAGGACAATCTTATTTGAACAGATTAGAAACACGTGTCATATTTTTTTTTATTCTAGTGACTTTCTTCAAATTCATAATCATCACCATCACAGGCTCTAGAACACAGAGTACTAGATCTCCAGAATTTCAGAAATTTCTGGAGAATTTAGCCTACACTCGCCACGCTGGCCATACGGCGAGGGTCTGAAGTCAATTTTAATGATTAACTTATTACGATTGCACAAGTTGGTATTAGTGGGACCAAGCGACTGCTTAACGTGCTCTCTGAGGCACGAGAACTGAGGTTGATTGCCAACGCCACAGTTTATGACAAATGTACGTCAGAAATGTATTTCTCAAAATTCAAACTCTTTATTGTATAGATTGCTTATTCTAATTACAGTTGTATGTACATGTCATGATGATGCAATCTGCCCATATTATAGGCATACAATATGCTTATGTCAATAGATATTTATTTACAATATTTATTTTTGTATATAGTTTATATTGTTCTTGTCAATTTATTGGAATTATTTTATTGAGTAAAAACAGTTGTTATTGGAACATGCCGGGGTTGAAACCGCGATCTTCTTTTTTGGAGTCGAATGCATTCTTACTATCGAGCCACCACCGCTCTTTTTCATACATAAGTAAGTCGGAATGATTTAGGTATATTATTGCATTGTATAATATTATGTTATTGCAATTGAAGATAATATACATATCATTTCATCATTCATTACACATATGTACTCGTATAATTGAGTTTTTCAGTCTGATTATAAAAATGTATAATTATAAAAACATGTATGGAATTTGTATGGAAACGAGACGTGGATATGTCAGAATACGCATGAGAGTAGAGTTAACGCAGTAAAATTGAGATCGTTACGTCGGATATGCGGCGCACACTTTGTCGGACCGCATACGTAACGTCGAAATACGGAAGAGGGTAGGTAGAAAAAAAGCATAGGGATTAAAATAAGGAAAGGCATGCTACGATGGCTAGGGCATGTTGAAAGAACAAGCCAAGAAAGATTGACGAACCAGATATATAATGTGAAAGTTGTGGGTGTGGGCCCTGGCAGACCGAGACTCACATATTACGATCAAATAAATAAAACACTGGCTGAAGGTGCATTAAAAAGCCTTCGTAACAAAAAGGCATGTATAAAAAGGTTAATGAATTTCGACGAAGCGAAAGAGGTATGCGTGATCGTGTCAAATGAAGATTGGCGTGAAGATATGTAAGTACGAGTAGGTATGTATGACAAAAATTGTTGAAAAAACATAATGTGCTGTGTGGAGTATTTAATTATGGTCCAAAGTGTGTATATACGACTATATTTAGTATACACAATTTGGCAAACAATTTAAAAATCCAAATTCTTATTTTATTTGATGTTCGATTTTCTCATCTTCCACTATTAAATCCTACCTAAATCTACTATTATTTTCATATCACAGGATTCTAACGAAAAAGGTTGTGTTAACCAAAAAGAGTAATTTCCAAAAAATATCCCCCAAAAAAACTAAGTCGCATAAAGTGTTAGAAGTAGGCTTTTGTAGCGACCAAAGTCAATGAATAAATTTACGCAAACCACTCTCTCTGAGGTTCAGCGAAGCTTTTTTAAAGGCAAAATGGACTTACTCGGCCTAAAATATCCGGCTTATCTTTTTTTTATAGTTCTTTAAATTAATCTGTTTATTAAAGCGTGTACTTGTAAGGAGCACGATTTCCGAAAGTAATGGGTAATCCACGTTTAATATTTTATTATACGCCACGACGTGATGCTTGTCACTTTAATTTTGTGATGTTTTCTCCCGATAGATGATAAGGTGATAGGTTATAGGTCTAGCCCATAGAGCCAAGTCTGACGTTTTCATTCATTCATTCATTACAGCCCCTAGAACACAGCGTCCTAGACCTCCACTGCTGGAGATGGGCCTTCCAGAACATATATCTGGAGAATTTGGCCTACACTCGCCACGATGGCCAGACGGCTTGGCGAGGATATGATGTCAATTTATTAACGATTCCACAAGTTGGTATTAGTGGAACCGGGACCGACGGCTTAACGTGCTCTCCGAGGCACGGGAACGGTGGTGTTGTAAATCTATGACAAATGCACGTAAGAAAAGTGTATTTCTCATTGGTACATGCCGGGTGGATTTGAACCGACCTTTGTAGGATGTAAGGAACGCGTTCTTACAACCGAGCCACCACGCGCCTGTCGTAATATCTTTTTTTTATGAGTTAATGAGATTATCCTCGCCAAGCCGTCTGGCCAGCCAGCGTGGCGAGTGTAGGCCAAATTCTCCAGATATATGTTCCGGAAGGCCCATCTCCAGCAGTGGAGGTCTAGGACGCTGTGTTCTAGGGGCTGTAATGATGAATGAGATTATCATTAAATTCCAGATGATGCATCCAGGCGTACATAACCGCAAAAAAATATTTGCTTCTTCTGCCCCATATACAGAGTCAAATTTATCGGTTTCTATAATTATTCACATTGTAGCACATTATTAAACAAAATAACACCACTTTTGACTAACAAATCCACAGTAAAGTAATTTACAAAACTAAAAATTGCACTTGATATGTCCACGCAAAATTGCGTTAAATTATTTAAGTGACGGAAAAATACAGTTTTTAGTTTCCAAGGGATAATAATTTTATTTTTAGTTTTTGTTCGGCGGGTGTCAGCTGTGATTGTGATGGCTTAAAAATGGATTTTTTATTGTCGTTTCTAGTTATCAAATATGGAATAATCTCTGTCCTCGCAAGCGGGATTTAAATATGCGAAAACCCCGTTTTTTGAGGAAATTATGCAGATAAATATGCTTTTTTAATAACATTCACGTGAAAATAAGGATTTTAAAACATATTTCTCAAAAGTAGTGTTGTACACATTTCCTAACAATTTCTCAAGTTAGTATAAGTATAAATAATGATAAATAATAAATAAATATTTCCAGACAGGTCACACAGCGCCATCTAATTCCCGTGGTAAGCTACGAAGCTTGTGTTACGGAAACTAGATGGTTGATAAACTACATATTATATATATATTTGTAAATATATACATATTCTACATATGTATACCCAGACCGAGACAAATGTACAACTTGCCCCCGGTGGGAATCGAACCCACGACCTCCCGAGTTCACGGCAACGTTTGTTACCACTAGACCACGGAGGCGGTCGTGTAACGTGGACCAATACGGCTTATAGCAGAGGACACAAAAAAGTAAAGTATCATCATGACCCTTTATAAAACACGGTTTTTAAAAAGAGCGGATTCACATTTAGCCTGAGTGGAGGAGGTTTAAGACGAAGCGTTATTAGAACATAAGTCTAGTCAGGCCAACGACAAACTCCTCAATAGTAGGCATTTCCAGATCTCGAGCTCGGGAGACCACTCTGAGCGATATGTTTTGGTGACTTTGCATCTTGATCCCTATTGGTCTTTGCCAGAAGGTGATGCTGGCGCAGCGTAAGTAAGACGGGAACGTATGAACATGTTGTAGATCCGAGACCTACTTTACTATGGCCCATGATATCAAGTTCATCGATGTCTCTAGCGTAGGTACCAAATTTGAGAAGTACATAAATTATTGTGTCCAGAAATCGAATCTACGAACTTAACCGCTAGACCACGAAGGCAGTAAACATAATTATGACAAAAAGAAAATATAGTAAAAATATTTATACCTCAAAGTACATCAAACCCCTTCTAATTCGTATAAAAGTTTTAAGGCTTTCCCTACATCTAAAATTATGATATGGAGGTAGTAAATCGAAAATAGAAAATTGAGTTCGTTGCATAGACATAAAAAAGATAATTTTGAACGATCCATACTGATGAAATTATGCTACGGTCCAAAATGCGAATACAAGCGCGAACAAAAAAAATCAGGTAAAAGCAGACTGATATAGTTCATTTTGCCGTGATAATTTGGTTTTTTGTTAAAAAATAAGAAACAAGTTTAAAAAATCATGATTTTATACAATAATACTACATCAACTAAGTTGGGGTGGGTACCAATTCGTTGTCGCAGGAACCTCAGAATCCTCTGCTATACTACTATATCTTTTCTATACTCAACGAGCCTGCGACACCGAAATACCTCAAGGACAAATTTGCTTATCTCTCATCACTTCATGAAAGATTCCTCCGTTCGTCCCACAATTCTGTTCTATCTATTCCTTCTCATCGCTCTAGCTTTCAGGCTAACTCATTTGCAGTAGTGGCAGCAAATTTGTGGAACGACATGCTAGTTGATATTCGCCAAGCTCCCAACAAAACACTATTTAAAAAGATGGTTTACTCTCATTTTTTAAAGAGCTCCTTTTAGCGTATGTAAGTAAATGTTGTATGTAGTGTATATATATGTATGTATATAGTGTGTAGTATATGTATTTATTTTTTACTTAATATTTGAATGTATGTGTATTTGTAGTTGTATATATTGTTGTATATATAAGAACGATTTAATTTATTTTGTAAATGTTTCATATTGCCAGTTGCACCTACCTTTCAACTTAAATGCTCTGTATTGTCCCAAAGGTTGGCTGCTAGAGAATGCCTAGCGGCATTAAGCCCGCCTTTTGTATATAGTGCAATAAAGTTTTAAATAAATAAATAAACATACTTTAATACATACTAGGTATATAAAACACAATTTTATAATATAATATAAATTATATAGTTTTGAAATCTGTTTTGTTGGCGTCAGTCGCAACCACACGGTGAGCGTAAGGTGACAATATAATATAATCTAAACTTCCGAAATTATTTATTAGCACTTATTAACAGATGGTTTAATAGCGCTAGAAGTGCCGGCTGTCATTATTCGTAGGGCTCTTGTCACTGTTGAAGTCCCCGCTATCCTAGAACCCTCTGGGATTGCGGAGAGACGACAAGAGACCCGACGGCATGACCGTTGGGCCGTGGAAACTTGGCAGGTCACTGGTGTGGGATGAGACATGTGTAGGTATATTAGCCCCATCTCACATCCAGGCAACCTCGTCCAGCGCGGGGAGTGCGGCGGTTACTGCTGAGAACGTCAAGCTGCGCAAATACGCCTCTTCCATATTTCTTTACACTACCACTATAAAGGTGATAATAGGCCGCTGCATTTATCGTCCTCGCATTTCGAGTAGAAATACCTGTAGTTAAAATTGCTAACACTAGATAGACAATTGTTATGTATGTATGTTATGAGGTTCGCTAACACCTTAACGTAAAGACAATGGGGCAGATATGCTAGGTAAACTTTATGAATATTAAATTTTATTTTCAAGCCAGTCTTATGTGTCTGTCTATGTCTGAAATTGAATTCAGCATAAAACAGTAACAATTCTGAAGACGTACTCCTATAACTCGATGGCTACACTGTCTCGTTCACACACGTCAAGTTAGACAAAGATAGACTAATCTGCAACTAGGGTTGTCAGTTCACTTTTTTCATTTTGTGTTTAAAGTCCTTCAAGAGAACATTAAACATCAAGATGGGGCAAGAATTCAAACAGTATGAAACTCAAAGCTAAACCAATTGGTACAGAATTAATAAGTGTATGTCAGTCATTGACGATTATAATGTCGATGACCACAAGGTGTGTCGAGAACTCCCCGGTCAAGGACCGGGGCTCGACAAATAAAACAACAAATAACGGGTCGTAGATTTATTGTATATTCAGTTAAGGACACTTCCGTACATTTAAGAGTGTAGGTAATCTAGCTAATGCTTATCTCGTGTAGCAGCCGGGCGTGAAGAAGTGACGCCAAGAATGAAGCCCGCGAACTTCTAACCCAAAACTGGTTCCCTGGAATTAACATTCGCAGCGTCTAACTATGTAGATCACATCTTTTGACTGCTAATGAGCCTTGCATCTAGGTAGTATTATCTACATCTAGCAGTAGCGTGCAGTGCTTTGCAGCAATAAGAGAAAGTGATCACAATTATAATAAATGAAAAATTACCTATGTGAAATGACAATTAATAATTAATGAGAAGACTAATGATAAGTGGCATGATAATGGGTATGTGAGGTGTCGTTTGGTGATCGTGGAATATGTGGAACTGCATACCCACCGCCGACAGCACTAGATATAAAACACACAAAGACACGATATATCACACCAGACATTTAGTCATTCTACGAGGGGCGTTCAAAATATTCTCGGTATTGATACGTTACAACCTCTTTTATATATATATTTGTTACTGGCCGCTAAGATTCATCCATTGACATTAAAAAAAAGTAAAATTGGAACCGAGATGTTCTTTTGTTTTTCTGCAATTGCCGAACAAACATGAACACCATGAGCGAATTAACAATTTTAACGAAATTAGAGCACCGATCCGTCATAAAATTCTTGACAAAACAGGGTAAAAATCAAAAAATCATAAAAGAGGAAATGGATTGTGTTTACCGTGAGTCTGCTCCTTCTTTATCTACTATTCAAAAATGGTCAAGCGAATTTAAGCGTGGAAGGGAGAGTATTGAAGATGACCCTAGACCTGGCCGGCCTGTAGTGGCTACCTCACAAGAAAATATTGATAAAGTGGAAAAACTTATATTGGAAGACGGCCGAGTGAAGGTAAAATCTATAGCTCAAGTAACCAATCTCTCTATTGGTACCGTACATGACATTATACATGACCATCTTAATATGTCAAAAGTAAGTGCAAGATGGGTTCCGCGAATGCTGACGCTTCTTCAAAAGGATATGCGTGTGGCTTGCTGTTCAGATTTTATCGACCTGTGTGGTGAAAATCCCGATGAGGTGCTGCAAAAAATAGTTACTGGAGATGAAACCTGGGTTCATCATTATGACCCAGAGAGCAAACAGGAGTCCATGCAGTGGCACATTAAGGGTTCAGCTCATCCCAAGAAGTTCAAGGTAATCCCGTCAGCTGGCAAGGTCATGGCCACAATATTTTGGGATTGTGAAGGAGTTTTGCTTATCGATTATAAAGAAAAAGGTGTAAATATCACAGGGCAGTACTACGCTAACGTTATACGTCAATTAAGAGATGCGATCAAAGAAAAGAGGCGAGGAAAGTTAACCAAAGGTGTTCTGCTTCTGCATGACAACGCCCCTGTCCATACTGCTCATATTGCCAAGGCAGCTATTGTTGAATGTGGGTTTGAAACTGTTACTCATCCACCCTATAGTCCGGACTTAGCCCCAAGCGACTTCTTTTTGTTTCCCAATCTTAAAAAGGATCTGCGTGGAAATAAATTTTCTGACGATGAAGCGTTGAAGACGGCCGTGGAGGAGCATTTTTACACCAAAGATAAAAAATATTTTTATGAGGTATTAAAAAAAATAATTGATCGATCTTATAAGTGTATGAACATAGGGGGGGAGTATATAGAAAAATAAAAATATCAAACTTTTCGTACTTGTTTGTTTTTATCCACATACCGAGAATATTTTGAACGCCCCTCGTACAATCTAAAAGTAATGACGTGCATTGATTATTTTGTAGTAAACACGTTCTTCATCGACAAGAGAAGTGTCAGACTTGTGAGTCTCGTCTCAGTCTCTTTTCGTAAGTAAATATTGAATAAACTAATATTTTTTACGTTGTTAATTAAAATACACTGAACATTCTAGAAGTTAACATTAAGAAATAGTTTCGTTACTTGATCATAGATTATATTATAGCCTTAAAACACCAATCATAAGGTTTGCATTGGCTCTAATTATTGTTCAGACTATTAGACAAAAACACCATTTACTAGTAGATCACAGAGGGCGCTATTATAATCATCATGACAGCCCCTAGAACACAGCGTCCTATACCTACACTGCTGGAGATGGGCCTTCCAGAACATATATCTGGTGAATTTGGCCTACACTCGCCACACTGGCTAGACGGCTTGGCGAGGATATGATGACAATTTATTAACAATTCCACAAGTTGGTATTAGTGGAACCGGGACCGATGGTTTAACGTGCTCTCCGATGCACGGGAACGGTGGTGTTGTAAATCTATGACAAATGTACGTATGAAAAGTGTATTTCTCATTGTTAGAACCGACCTTTGTAGGATTTAGGGAACGCGTTCTTACAACCGAGCCACTATCGCGCTATTATAGTTGAACACAATTATAATATTAAAAATGGTACCATAATCGTAAGGTTGTCATTAGCTCCATGCAAATCAGTAAGTAGACATTATTGTTTTTTGTAAACTTTTTTTTATTTATATACTTATTTATATTTATACCCGGTTTATTTGACCATTACTTGTGTTGTTGTGCAAATTATGCCTGTACGTCTTGTTCGGTTGCGGAAAGAAGAAGAAGGGATAAGGTTATGGAGTTTTTCAGAGTAGAAACTCGCTCAGGAATACCACGTTTCGGCTGTCGTCCACTATCAGAATCGCCGGCCTTTGCAGGACATTGAGAGCATCTGTAAGGACTTAGCAGAACCATGTGCTTTATAAAGGAAAAGTCTCTGCATAAAATTAGCCAGTATTTTTGCCAACCCTATGTTTAACCCTCGCATCCCCTTGTTTCAAAAGGCGTGACGTTACCTATGTTCCCTTTAATTTTGGATAATAACTCTTACCTCCCCCGAGTCATGTTATCCTGGTAGTTTTGGCGTACTTGTGTGCATTTTTCTTGCCATGTCCGAACTCTGTTTTAGCAATAGTTTTGTTAGGCGTACAATATATTTTTTAAATTCGGAATGCTGTCGCTTACTAACAGTAAATAGGTAGGCTGGGTTGTACCAAAACGATTTTACCAGCTGACGGCTGACCTTTAAAATTAAATTGATTCATTAGACGTAATTTATACTTTTATCATTATAACTATCTTCTTAGTCTTTTCTCCCGTCATTTGAGTGCTAGTAGCACGCTTATCAAGCCGTCTCTCGGATCGCAGCTTTCCTGGTGCGCTCATGTATGTGATGATCCATTGCAGCCTTCACCTGTCAGTCCATCGCATCGGTAATCTACCACGCATCTTCTTGCTATCGACTTTCCCCTGGACTACCTGGCGCTTGATTGATGTTTCCGAAGAAAGTGAGAATGGTGATTGTACATACAGTCGAGGAATGGTATTGTCTAATCCCCAGTTCCTCCAGTATGGATTTGTTGGTTCGGAACTCCGTGATATGCCCAACATTCTTCGCTAACAACACTTTTTTGTTTCGCGTAGGGTTCAGCTCTCTGTAGCATATTTATATATTTTAAATTCTTTATTGCACCAAAACTTAAAATTAGGTACATAGGCGAGTTTAATGCATTCTCTGACAACTAACCTTTGGTATAGTGAGAGATTATGGGCAGGGTGCAACAATCTAATAATATTAGTCCAATTTATAAATACACTACATACCAAGCAATTACATAAACTGCATGCAAGTATTATGAACATAAACATACATACATATATATATATATTTATATATATATAAATAAACATACTGAGTCAGGGTTTTAACTATTTGTTACAAAACTGTTCCCTAAGTTATAAGTCCATATTTATAAGGAAGAAAAAAAAATATTATTATTAATTAACACCGCGTCTTGTTGTCTCCTCCGGTGACAAGAGGGCTGGCTCTTTCTTCGCCCAGAGAATCAGTATTGCAATTCAGCGGGGAAATGCAGCCAGCGTTCTTGCCACCATTCCACGCGGACGGGACTTATATCCCTATCCTTAATATTAATTTTATTTTATATGTTGTAAATATTTTTTCGAATAAATGTATATCTTAATAAACATACATAAACATATTGCGTGCCAAATATTCAATGTGTACTGGATGCAGTGTGCTCCTGCTTATCAATATCAGCATAATAAAATATTTATATTAAACTCCAATATGTACCTGCTTTAAAGTACCAGGATATCATGGGATCTAGGAGTTGTGCTCACAGCTGTCTACGTTTCTCCACGGGGGTTAGCTACGACATAAAATACGAATAGTCTAGAAGACAGCAGTATTATTTTACACGATTTTACGTTATTTTTGTTGTAAAACTCAATATTATAATACTAAATTACATCAAACATTATAGATAATCTAAAAAAACCTTAGAGAAAAAAAGAGAATTTAAAGTAGGTTACTCCTTTTATACATCTAACTTTAAATATTACGATAGTTTAGGATAATTATTATCTCCTCTTTATGGCAGAGTCATTTGCTTAAGTAAGCCAGTGCCAATTTATTACTCTGGCAATACGAAAAGGCTGGTCATCACGGGAAAAATTGGAGGTAACAGACCCCGCCGGAGCCCGACACAGATTTAACCAGATGTTCTTATGGCATCGTCCGAACAACAACTGCAATCACTAGTCACAAGAATGAAGGAGGGATGTGCAGAAAAAGGACTCCGTTTGAATGCGAGAAAAACCAAGGTACTAGTGTTTGAAAGAAGAAGGATGACAACCGTGACGATAAAGATTGATGATGAAACTCTAGAACAAGTAAATGAAATTATATATCTGGGCAGTGTTTTCACTGCGGATGGGAAGTACGATAGGGACGTTGAAAGAAGAGTGAACGCGGGAAATAGTGTTAACGGTGCCCTGGGGTCACTGATCGGCAGTCGAAATGTCAGTGACAAAGCTCGGCTCGCCATACACAATGCCATGTTGGTACCAACACTGATGTATGGAAGCGAGACGTGGATACGTCAGAATACGCATGAGAGTAGGGTTAATGCAGTAGAAATGCGGTCGTTGCGGCGGATATGTGGCGTCACTTTGGCGGACCGCATACGTAACGTCGAAATACGGAAAAGGGTTGGTATGAAGGAAAGCATAGGGACAAAAATAAGGAAAGGCATGCTACGATGGTTCGGGCATGTTGAAAGGATGAGCGATGAAAGATTGACGAACCAGATATATAATGCGAAAGTTGTAGGTAAAAGAGGCCCTGGCAGACCGAGACTCACATATCACGATCAAATAAATAAAACACTGACTGAAGGTGCATTAAAAAGTCTTCGTAACCAAAGGGCATGTATGAAGAGGTTAATGAATGTCGACGAAGCGAAAGAAGTATGTCGTGATCGTGTCAAATGGCGCTCAATTGTCTCTGCCTACCCCGCAAGGGATCTGGCGTGAAGATATGTATGTATGTATGTATGAATCTTCACTTGAGTAGACTGATAGCGCAGTATCGTCGGGGATAAAGTCATTCGTAAAGGGGGTCACGAGCCTGAGTATTGAGGAGAATAACGCAAGGAGGAGAAATAAACTTTAAATTGATATACATTAAATATAAATTAAAAGCTACTTAAATAATAAATATTACTCAAGGTATCAAAAATTTGCATGTAAAAGTCATTATTTCGCGTGCGCTACGTAAACTGTATAAGTAAAGTATCATCACGACCGTTTCCCTTCCGGGGTGATCAGAAACCACGTTTATAAAGAAGCGGATTCACATTAAGCCAACTTTACTATAGGCCAATCATGACAAGTGGCAAGCTCGTCGGTGCCTCTAGCGTGCCAAACTCGAGAAATCTCACAAACAAATTAAATATTGATTAAATGTATTTATTTACATAATAAATATTTTTGTGTCCCGACCAGAAATCGAACCCGGTACCTCCGAGTCTAAATCCACGGACTTACCGCTAGACCACGGAGGCAGTTTAAAAGTTAAACATATTAACCGTAATTAAGAAGCTGAACACATCCTCATAATGTTCATCACTGAGGCACATTTTTAGTGTCATTTCAATTATTTCAATTATTAATTTTTAAAATTTAAATTATTAAATATTATTGTGTCCCTACCAACAATCGAACCCAGCACTTCTAAGTCTAAATCCAGGAACTTAACTGCTACACCACGGAGGCAGTAAACTATTGATGAAATTTGACAGATATTAACTTGGAACCCAGAAAAAGACATGATTTTAATATCTAAACATTACATGTAATTCTATAACCACGTGAAGATTTATTTTCCTGACTAGTATATTATACGGGATTCACGCGAGCCAAGCCATAAAGTATAAAAGTACGCCAGCTCTCGGACTACGAAGGCTCGTTGTTTAAACAAAGGCCGTCAGGTGGCGCCCCCCGTGTCCCGAGATAGGGGGAGACAGACCTATTGTTACAAAGAAAATGCTAAAGCATTGTTGGAAAATGCCACAATTTTTGAGATCGCTTTCTTGTAGGCTCCAAAAGTGGTTATAGAACGTATTTTTTTTTATATATTTGACTATCTGTACTGATCTTATGCTAATTCTCATAAACCTCGTGTTCACGTCATTTTTTCATTACAGCCCCTAGAACACAGCGTCCTAGACCTCCACTGCTGGAGATGAGCCTTCCAGAACTGAAGAATTTGACCTACACTCGCCACGCTGGCCAGACGGCTTGGCGAGGATATGATGTCATTTTTCTATGACAATTTATTAACGATTCCACAAGTTGGTATTATTGGAACCGGGACCGACGGCTTAACGTGCTCTCCGAGGCACGGAAACGGTGGTGTTGTAAATCTATGACAAATGTACGTAAGAAAAGTCTATTTCTCATTGGTACATGCAGGGTGGGTTTGAACCGACCCTTGTAGGATTTAAGGTACGCGTTCATACAACCGAGCCACAAAGTAATAATAATATGTTTAATTACCAATAAACCTACAAAATACAATCTACACTTATTACAAACAAATAATTATCAAATAGTAAGTATACTGCAACAAAATATCAAATGTGATTAGTAGTGGACCCACACAAGGCACTTTCATGCCTGACCAACTATGGGACCATGCAGTCGACTTACCAAGAATACTTTACTAAAAGGAAAATTAAAATTAAAATCTAAGTAAAAAAGCATAAAAATATAAACACATTGTTATGTTCTTTAAATCAACGGATGGTTCTTAAAAATTGTTCTGTATCTTGATAGTCCCATGTTAGCAACAGTCCTGAGAGTCTGGACCTAGCTTCGCGGACACTGGCGTCCTTGAGACTACACAACAAGACAACACTACAAGTAAAGCACGCTCTTTAATATAATTTTTATCAAAGCGAAATATTGTAAAAAAAGAACGCTTAGGTCGTGTTCGACTTGGGACATTGTAACTTCAAAGCGCTGACACTTTAAGCCAATCCAAAGTTCATCATCATCATCATCATCGGCCTGTGTCTCTTCACTGCTGGATATAGGCCTCCCCCAAGGCTCGCCACTGCACGCGGTCTTTTGCAACCCTCATCCAACCCCCACCAGCGACCCTCCTTAGGTCATCCGTCCATCTGGCGGGGGGTCGTCCCACTCTGCGTCGTCCCATACGTGGTCTCCACTCCAGAACCCGTTTGCCCCATCGGTCGTCGGTTCTGCGGCAGATGTGTCCGGCCCATTGCCACTTTAGCTTGCTAATTTTGAATGCTATGTCAGTAACTTTGGTTCTCTGACGAATTTCAACGTTTCGAATTCTATCCATCAGAGAAATACCAAGCATAGCTCTCTCCATAGCTCACTGAGCGACCTTGAATTTGTGAACCAGACCCACTGTCAGTGTCCACGTCTCTGCTCCGTACGACATTACGGGGAGGACGCACTGGTTGAAGACTTTTGAACACTGTGGTATGGACGATGAGAAGATATGTCGAAGTTTCCCGAATGCAGCCCATTCTAGCTGAATGCGTCTGTCGGCTTCTTTGCTGAAGTTTGCAGCGCTTAGCTGAATAGTCTGTCCAAGGTAGACGTATTCCTGCACAACTTCGAGAGTGGCATTTCCCACACAGATTGGCCTCGGCTTGACATGGTCATTGAACATAACCTTAGTCTTATCCAGGTTCATTCCGAGTCCAACCTGCTGAGAAGCCACGTTTAAGCCATTTAACATTCTGCTGAGATCCTTGAGCGAGCTGGCCATGATGACTATGTCATCCGCGAATCGGAGGTGTGAGATGTATTCTCCATTGACATTTATATTATTATCCAAAGTTGCATAAATTTTATTTTTTATTTTTCTTTATTAGGGTCAACAAACAGCAATGCACAGGCTTTTATCATTTTACAATAATATATATATTAGATCATGCAATACCCAATAAGAGCATTAATTAAGTCCTCATTTAGACTCGGAGCTACCGGGATCGATTCCTGGTCGGGACACAAAAATATTTATTAATGTAAATAAATATATTTAATTATTATTTAATTTATTTGTGATATTTCTCGAGTTTGGTACGCTGGAGACATCGACGAGCTTGCCACTTGTCATGATTGGCCTATAGTAAAGTTGCCTAAATGTGAATTCGCTTATTTATAAGCGTGGTTTCTGACTACCCGTAAAGGAAAACGGTCGTGATAATACTACTATACTTTTTACGTACTTACATACTAAATTCCAAAGTTTGTACTAATTATGAAATACAGAACAATATAGTAACTATTAGGTTTCGTTACATAGTATTTATCCAACACGTTCCAAAGTTAAAAAGTTATATCACCCTAGGGAACAACGCATTGACTTATATTGGAGAGTCAGTAATGTAGATTATCTTTAGAATTGTACCTATATAATGGGTTTTCTTTAACACATTTTTTATCCCTCTCGCACGCCAGATATATATATATATATATTTTAAGATTTCTCAAGTTTTTAAGATGTCTGTACTTTTGAGAAATGTAGTCTATTAACATACTACAAAATAAAATTACGGACTATTTAGACATATTTTCACTACCATATACCTAATTTGGCGCGGTGGTGGCTCGGTTGTAAGAACGCGTTCCTTAAATCCTACAAAGGTCCGTTCAAACCCACCCGGCATGTACCAATGAGAAATACACTTTTCTTACGTACATTTGTCATAGATTTACAACACCACCGTTCCCGTGCCTCGGAGAGCACGTTAAGCCGTCGGTCCCGGTTCCACTAATACCAACTTCTGGAATCGTTAATAAATTGTCATTCAAAATTGACATCATATCCTCGCCAAGCCGTCTAGCCAGCGTGGCGAGTGTAGGCCAAATTCTCCAGATATATGTTCTGGAAGGCCCATCTCCAGCAGTGGAGGTCTAGGACGCTGTGTTCTAGGGGCTGGAATGATGATGATACCTAATTTTAGACACAGAAAAAAGCAGAAATTTATAACATGTTTTTCTCTATTTTATTAAAAACAAATCTATGATCGACCGACGTAGCCTTCAAAATTTGTAAGCTGAAGTGTCAATGGGCCGGTCCCGTTGGAGTAGACGGGTTCTGGAGTGAAGACCACGAACGGGAAGACGCAGGGTGGGACGCCCCCCGCCAGATGGACGGATGATCTGAAAAATATAATAACAATAAATATTTCCAGACAGGTCACACAGCGCCATCTAATTTCCGTGGTAAGCTACGAGGCTTGTGTTACGGAAACTAGATGGTTGATAAACTACATATTATACTTTTTTTTTGTAAATAAATACATATTATACATATAAACACCCAGACCGAGACAAATTATACAATGTACAACTTGCCCCCGGTGGGTATCGAACCCACGACCTCCCGAGTTGACGGCAACGTTTGTTACGACTAGACCACGGAGGCGGTCGCTGGTCAGGCTGGATGACGGTGGCGGAAGATCGTGTGAAATGGCAAGCCTTGGGGGAGAGCCAGCAGTTGACGAACATGATGATCGACATTAAATAGAATCCACTATTTTGACAATCTAACTTAAGTCTAACTATTCTATAATTGACTAGATCTATTTGTCATACCACGTGCCAAAACGAATGCGGGCAATCGGGCGTCACTCGCCAGAATGTGTCGCGTCCACGACGACAGACTTGACTCGGTCGACATGTTCAGACAAAGCTGCAGCAGTTACAAAACCAATATCACTAAGGTACTTATTGATTATCAGCAAAATTGTTAATTGAATGGTTTATTGATGCAACAGGTTTTTTTTTTATTTTTTTTTATAACGATAATTAGGTCCGTGTTGTACTCAAACCACCAAACTATCTTCCTATATGTTCTTAGTGATAGATATCAAAGGAAGTGATACGAATGTAACTTATGACTCTTTGTTTTTGTATCCTTTGCCTATTTGTATGTATCATTTCTGTTTTTTTTCTCCGAATAAATAAATAATTCGGCTGCTGGTCAGTAAAGTGGCACTTTGTCACCATAAACATATACCTCGTGTAATTGTCAAAAGAGCAAACATTTTAGGCTTCGGTGTCTGGCCAGGTTTTCGACTATATTGTTTTCTAGTATTGTTTCTCTCTTTTTTTTTTTTTTTTTGTTTTTTCATTGTTCTCTAATTAATGTAAATTAGGACGTAACCAAGTGTTCCGATAGGTCCCTATGGTGATAAATAATAATAATAATAATAATTGGTAGAACCTTTATTCGAAATAAAAATTGACACTTTTTTAAAGATAAAAATCATTATCTGAAAAACAAAACACTACTGCATGGTGAATAAGGCCGCGTCTGAAAATCGCGATCCATCGTTACAAATTCCTAAAGGCTGGAGAGTGGTATTATTAATTGAACTCGCCCTCAGTCGAGAGACAACGTTCGCGCGATCGTTGACCTCTGATTTGTTGATCTTGATTAGGCTCTGTATGAGTGGCGATATTTTTAACTTCTCTTCACCGTAACTTAAGATTTTATTACTAAATAATTAAAATAAAAAATACGTAGTTCTTTATTTTTATTCTAGATTATAATATAAAAATATTTGCTGTATATTGTTGTGGAATTTGTTGTACAGCAAATATTTATGGCATGCAAATGTTTAAGGATAATAATAATAATAGCATTACATACAATTTGTCATTTCTTAAATTATGTCAACATTTGTATTCACAAAATTCCTTAAGACTATAGAAACATTTAGCAGACAGCCAGCGAGATAAAGTTTTTTAAAAAATATTTATAGGTAATATCAGAATCATGCATCAGAAGAGGCATGGATGAAACTAAGGTCACAGTACTTGTACTGATTGATTTCACAAATGCCTTTAACACAGTTGATCCTGATTTGCTTATCGCTATGTTGTCTCGTCTTGGAATTTCATCGGAGGCTCTGTCATGGTTTTCACAATATCTTCATGGCCGTCAGCAGCAGGTACAGGTTGATCAGGTGTCGTCGGAGTGGCGCGATTTGGCTACGGGCGTTCCACAAGGTGGTATTCTGTCCCCTTTATTGTTTTCGTTGTTTATCAATGCCATCACCTCCCTTCTACACTGTCACTATCACCTGTATGCAGACGACTTGCAGCTTTATGTGCAGACGGATATCAATACCCTCAATAGTGCAATAGCTTGGCTTAACTCTGATCTTTCTAATATAAGTTCGTGGTCGGAACGTTTTGGGATCGTTGTCAATCCGAGCAAGTGTCAGGCAATTGTAATAGGAAGCTCCCGACAATTATGCAAAATTGACCTTAACGATATCGACTTGGTTCGGTTTGACAACGTTCCTATTCCATATAGTAGTGAGGTAAAGAATTTGGGAATTCACTTAGATTCCAATCTAAGTTGGACAGTCCAGGTTACGAACACGAGCCGTAAATTTTTTTCTTCTCTGCACTTTCTTAATAAACTTAAACATTTTCTGCCTATTAAAGCTAAAATAACCCTTGTCCAAAGCCTTCTCCTTCCACTTCTCGATTATGGTGACGTGTGCAGCGTTGATCTCTCGGAGATATTGCTCAATAAGATGGACCGGCTACTTAACGCATGTATCCGGTTCATCTATTGTTTGCGTAAATATGATCATATTTCCGAGTATCGCGCTAAGTTGAAGTGGCTGCCAATTCGGTGTCGCAGGAACCTTAGAATTCTTTGCTTGCTTTTTTCTGTTCTGAATGAGCCTGCGACACCGAAATACCTCAAGGACAATTTCGCCTATTTGTCTTCGTTTCACGATAAATCCCTCCGTTCCTCTCATAATTCTCTTTTGTCTATTCCCTCTCATAGTTCTAGTTTCGTTTCGAACTCATTTGTAGTTGTTGCCACGAACCTGTGGAACAATTTGCCTCTTAGCATAAGGCAAGTAACCGCCAGATCTCTATTTAAAAAAATGGTCTATTCACACTTTCTATCACAAAAAAAGTAAGTATTATCTATGTATGTGTATGTAGTTACTATAACTTATTTATTAGAATTTAGTATATTGTTGTCATTGATATATAATATGTAGTGTATGTAATAATATGTATGGGTATATGTAGTATATGTATTTTTATATATATGTATTAGTATTACTATATTTATTAGTATATAGTTAAACCGTAGAATTTAATACAATTTTGCACCTACCTTTCAATATAATACTCAAGTTGTCCCAATGGTTGGCTAGGATAGAATGTCTAGCGGCATTATAAGCCCGCCTTTGTCTTTGTGCAATAAAGATTTAAATAAATAAATAATAATTTAATGGCCGAAGGTATATGATTATAAACTTTTATAGCCATACAATAGCAATTAGAACTACACAGTGAACTCTTACATATTGGCATTAATAGCTTAGTGGGATCTCTTTGACGGAGTCTTGAATTCACCACAGGTTTTTTGAAAAAGTCAGAGTTGCTTACAACAAATACACACATGATACACAAATGCGTTATTACAAAAAAAAAACTAGCGGTCTCCAAATTCTGTTTTGTCGCTTCGAAACGACCTCGATAGTTTGTGCACTCATCTAGCTACTTAGTAATTATATTTTATTAAATTGTAAGGTCTAGTAAGGAAAAAAATATGCATAAGTATTTTTTTTATTTACATTATATTACCCAACGCACGATGGTGCGCTAGCACAGTAGTAAATGACAACGCATGAATATTCGTATGCGGTGGGGGTTTTGCGGAATTCGCTAGGGGGGGAATAATTTCAAATTTTTTAAAAAAAATTTTAGACCACAAGGTTATCAATAATCTTTTCTATAAAAAAAAATTGTCGTGCTGAAAGGGTTATATTTTAATAATATACTTACAACCGTTGAAATAAGAAATAAGAATAAACATAGTATAGAATATTTGATTTTGCCGTAAATGGTTTTCACAATTGAGTCATCAAACGAACCGCGTCGTCCGAGTATGTCAAACACGCTGACCGCAGCCTCACAGGAATGCTGTCGACATATCCACTGCTCCTGATTGGCTATAAACAAAAACACTCGACGTTGATTGGTTGATCGGGCCAGCGTGATAAGGTATTGTCGATTTTAATTGGATTATATTGCCATGTCATTTCGTTCTCTTTTTTGAGGTTATATTCGTTTTGATGTGGTTTTTGATACACTGCTTTTTCTGTTGAAAGTAAAATGTTTAAACGGTACAAAAATATGACTTATATATGGCGTTTCTTGCTCTCACAATTGGTTTGTGCAAGAAAATAAACGAACAAGACGATCGATGGTTCAATATTTTTTGAAAATTATATTGTAAATATTATTTTTTGTATTTTACTAAGGTAGCAAGGTTTTTTTTGTGGAACCCGGTATGGTTTCGATTTTGATCGTTCGAGTACGCTATCGAATGTGCTTGCCATTTGTCATGATGGGCCTATAGTTCCCCTAAATGTTAATACGCTTCCTCTAAAAAGCGTGGTTACTTATACGGTCGTGGTGATGGTTTACAATTTTTATATGTTGACTGATAAGCAGTTTTACTAGCTAAAATGCCGCTCTATATTATTTCGACATATTCATGTTAAACCTATAGTCACTATTTAAATCCGTACACCCGCACGGTAAATCCATGGACATCTTCTGACAATGATTTTCTTGTTGATCCGTCTGATAGAAGCCTTGTAATTCAATAAAAGCTTACAATAGCAAATAATATACACACGCGGTGACAGAACTAATTGGGGGCATTCAATATTTACTGTTGCGGATACCACGCGGCGTCTGATTGGCTATAAATTTGCGCGGGAAACGCTCTGATTGGTCCAATAGTTTAGTGACGTTTTTCTCTGCCGTTCTCAGTTTGAATTTATTGCGACCTTTTTTAGGGTACGTTTCTGATTTTGTTCCTTTTTTTCGGATTTAGTAGATAATATATTGCGTGCAATGTTTTAGGTTTTTTGAAACAGATGTAATTGAAATTATGGTCTGTTCAACATAATCGCATCTGCTGGAACTTGGTGGTCGAGTTGATAGCTATCAAACTAAAATGTTAACTCCTTCAAAGCGGTGTCCCTTCGTCTCAGACCCCGGACTGTCTACCAACACCAGTGTCGGTGTGGAAAATCCGTAGAACATCTCGGACACCATGGGCTTTCTTGCGCTGGAAGTGCTTTTTACACTGCTGTAGTACCCGTTATCTTATAATTATCTGGGATTGCGCGGAGCTATGGCAGGAGACCCGACGGCATGACCATGGGGCCGTGGAAACTTGGCAGGTCACTGGTGTGGGATACGATATGTTAAGACACATAAGCCCCATCACACATCCAGGCGACCTCAAGCTACGCAAATACGCTAACCTTGATACAAATTTGCGCCGTTTGGGGTCGAGACGATGGGGACAATCAGCCAAGCGTCTGGCCAAGGAGTTGTTCAAAGGGCTAACGGAAAAGTCTGGAGACAAGAAAGCTGGCAATTAATTCCGCTAACGTATTAGCCTCGGCATACAGAGGGGAAATATTGCCAGTCTCCTTGGGACTATCCCTCAATTGGCCATGGGTCGAGAATTGGTGTTGGACGCTACTTGTGCTTAAGGGCATATCTATTTGGGCTGGGGCGGCAGCGGACTCGGCTGAATGTCGCAAATACGAATCTGTTAGCAATGACTACGTAGTTGTACCTTTTGTCTTAGGATAAATTCTTCAGCAAAATGTTCAGTTGTCTAGATTGTAGAGGCTGTGACGATGAATGGGAATTTTGTCTAAATTATCCATAACCAAACTCTAGCGAATCAAAATCATCGAACATCGAAATTCAATCATCTTTCAATTAATAGATAGTAATTTCCTTTGATATAGTAAATATACATTTTCATAATGCAATACCAGGTCTACTCTGAACATTTGACGATCTGAATTCAATAGGAAAATTAAATAATTTTAATACAATATAATTCAAAGTTAGTAGTAGTAATTCCGTAAGTCTTGTTTCAAGCGGTGTTATTTTATATAAATATCATCATGGCAAGCTTAGAATATTAATTCTCCTTGAAAATAAAAATTGGCATTTGACATCATTGCAAATGGCACATACTTTCAACGAGAACAGCAATTTGCCCAGTCTGCTGGGGCGGGAAGGTATCCACCGTTTGTGCCGATAAACCCAGTAAAGTGTATTTACACGTTTCGGGATCAGGCTCAAATTGCCGTCATGCCCAGTCAAGCCGGCATAAAGGAGATACTGATGTCAGTATTGAGTGTCTGATTCCAATACCTAACATTTATAAACCTCGCACGCCACTTTCCAACTGGTGGGCGCAAAGTTATATAAAAAAAAAATTTGATCAACGACATCAAAGATAAGAGTGTTATGTATTTCCTCATTCTTCCACGAGTCATTTGGCATACAGGAATATAAATATAGACGCTGTTAGTAAAGTTATGGAAATCTTACATAGATCGTTACTCATAGGCGTTACTGCTTTCTTTTAGGCAATCGTATATTAAATAATAATATTAATAAATGTTTTTTTTCATCAGGCAACTGATGGTCCATAGAGATACCTTACAACTAAATTATATATAAAAATAACATTAACTAAACAAAAATAATAATATTAATTAATCTAAAGCTTTCGTACCTACATCTTCTTGTGGTCATAGAAGTGCCCATCAGATACTGATCACCTCCCAAGGAGTACGAGTGCCTTCAGTGGACGAATGTAAACATCGTTGGTGCTGCGTGAAGCAAATCTACGGATGTATTTGCGGTACACAACAACGAGCGGCCAGGATTCCTTCTTCAGAAATATTTTGAGGTGCACCGCACACTAATCCTAAAGGCCTTTAGCATCCTGTCGCCCTTAACACTAGACTCACAATGTTTAATAATATTAATAATAATCTTTATTTTCAGGCAACAAAATGAATATACAAAGGGCCCATAGATACTTTATAGAACCTTAAAAACTAAAATATATATAATATAAATATACACTACACTACAGCTTCCGCATCTTCATCTTATTGTGGTCAAAGTAGTACCCATTGGGTACGGCGACCACCTTCTGACGAAGGCTGACTGCTGCAGAGGGGGTCAGCGCCGGGGTCCTCTTAGGTGGTTCACGAGGGTTCGGTGCTGCGGTAGGCCTTGTCGCATCTTCCGTGGTGCATTTCGTAGGCCCAAATGAACCTATGTATCGACGAAACACAACGCCCTGCGGCCAGAAATCTTTCTTTAAGGTTTTTTTACTTTATCCGACCGCACAAGAATGCGATAGGGCTTAAAATTTGTGTCTCGCCATTCTGAGCCCAGCTTGGTGATTTCCATAACGGATTCGGACTCTCCTCGTACACGTATGTGGTCAAGGACATCCTGGTGTGTTGAACTTTTACAAAGCCGCGACACGTAGATAGATGTCATCGGTGTGGCGGCTTTCAGCTGGCATGATTCTGGGGCTGCCGTACCTCGGATAAATAATGAAACTGGTAGGGGCAATGACGGCAAATTTTACTGGGTTTATCGGCACGAACGGTGGATACTTCCCCACCCCAGCAGACTGCAAAAAATACCACATCAGTCCGCCTACCACCTAATAAATTTTATCCTGCAGACCATTGAACATCCTGGCCTGGAAGACTCTGCTGTCTGTCACACCAAAATTAATCTTTTGGACAATTCAATCCTTGCCTTGTTTAGGTACCTAACTTTAAAAATCAAATTCCTTTAGCTTAATATTATGTAAGTTAAGAGTAGCCCCGTTCGTTTGCATATCTAGTTTCATAGCGAAGTTAATAATGCAAATAATATTTAAATGCACATGCCAAAATCGCCTATAATACCAAGGCACAGTGACCATTTTCCCATAACTCCATTTCTAAGCCTCGCTTAGACGGTTTCTCCATGCAGTATAGTTTGTGAATTTATGAAACGTCATTAATTTAATATATTTTTTATTCAACTCCTGCTGGTAAAAGACTAAGCAGCAAAGTGTTCCAATGAGTAAGCTGTTAGCAGAAGACCAGCAGATTTCAGTAGCTTGTTAATGTTTAATCTGACAAAGAAATAAATCTCCAACGAAAACTCAGCTATATCAGATTTACAAAATAAAACATAACTACGCCACATCAATTAATAACCTTTTAAATTTAGCTATGAGATGCTAAGGCGCAAGTCCTTCTAACAAAAACATTCTAACCACATTATTTATTGAGAAACAGAATGTCTCTCTTGAAAAGCAAAGCAATAATTAAACAGATACAGTCCCCCCCCCGTAGTTCACACTCTCGCAGGAACCGGAAGTTGTCTGCGAGCGGATATGACTGCACTACCCGACACGATCCTAACAACTTCATGCCGTACAGGTTGTCCTTCTCGGCCACCTCCTATTGGAACGAGACAGCAATAGTCGTACTATCGAAATTTACTACGGAGATTCTGAATTGATTTGAATTTGATAAAAGATCCAAAATGTGTATATATTTATACCGATTATTAAATATTTACTAATAAGTTGGTATTCATATTATATTCTAGCGGAATTAAGTCCGCCTCTTGTATAACGTGAAATAAAGTTTTAAATAAATAAAAATAAACATGTCTGTGAATAGCAAACCATAGATAAGGTATTTTTTAATTCCATTTAAGTGTCAAAATGAAACTTATATATCATAAATAAGAATCACAAAAAACGAAAAAAATAGGGTTAAAAATTTAAAACACAATTTTTACTTTCCGAGCTTAGGTATATCCGGTTCACCTGACTACAGGTAAGGAGAAAAAAACCTCTAAAATGACCAAAAATCTAATAAAAATGCTAATTACCCTGGCTCGCAGTTAACAAGCTTTCCGCTTACCAAAACTGTAAGATATGCAAGATAGCAGACTTTTTATATACAAATGTTATTTTTAGTCAACTGCTGTAGATGGCATTGTATGTATGTATTTATGAATATATTATTGTTTTGTTTCTATTTCAACTAATTTCTAATTGCACCTACCACCTATCCTGTCTAAATATCATTATTATTATTATTAGGTACACACAACAGAAATGAGTACAAAACATTTTTTAAATTTCAAATCTTTACAATACAGTTCCAGTACCATCTCCAAAAGCATGTGCACACAGCATGCAATTATGAAACATTTACATATATTTAAAAATAAAAATACAATACCCACAGTGAGTAGTTTCTTAAATATTAATTTAGTTTGCTCGCCGTCCACAGCAAATTACTCCTTGCCAAAGGTCAGAAACAATCCAGTATGGAGAGCGAACACCCTATTTATGATAATTCTTTTTTTTTTTTAAATTAAATAGGTATATAACTAAATATCCTAAAGTTTTGGCTGTCAGAGAATGTAGCGGAATGCAGTACATAGTGCAATAAAGTTTTAAAATAAATAAGCCTTTCAGAACATCATCATAGATAGATAGATAGATAAATTCTTTATTGCACAATAAACAAAAACACATTTAAATGTACATAGGCGAACTTAATGTCTAGTGACATCTTCTACCAGCTAACCTTTGGGATAGTGAGCAATGATTGTGGGTGCATTAAATCATTAATTTAAAATCGAGATTAATAATAAAAAATCTTAAACTATTACTAGCAACTCTAACATACTTATACACTAATATATAAATATATAATAACACAAGTACATATAAATATATAATAAATAAATTAATTAATCATCACATAGAGTCCTAGTCATAGTTATAATTTTTAGATTATAAGTTGATACGGCCCCTTTACAGCCGCGAATTTAAGTTTAATTTTAATATTTTATAATGTTTAACATTATTGACATTTATTTAATTTCATATTATTACAATTTTAATTTTAATTTGACTCGGCCACTGTACAGCCACGAAATTAATTAATATATCTAATATTTATTTATTATTAAATTATTCGAAGTAATATACAACCAGTATAAAAGAATTACAATATAAAAGCTACCTAAATAATAAAATCTTTTCCTATATAATTTATTCGAAGTTAATTATAGTACATTTAATATAAATTAAAAGCTACCTAAATAATAAAATTAAAAATAAACTAAACTATAAATAAAAAATGTCCTCTAGAGACGTCCCATCCGAGATAGTCCCAAGGAGACTGGCAACATTTCCCCTCTGTATAGCGAGGCTAATACGAAATTAATTAAATTTCATTATAATTAGACATTATATTATAATTATTTTAGATTATAAGTTGACACAGCCTTTATACAGCCACGAAATATTTTATTTTATTTTTATAATTTGACATTAAATTATAATTATTTAGATTGTAAGTTGACACGGCCTTTATACAGCCACGATATTATTATTATTATTTTTTTTTTTATTTGACATTAAATTATAATTATTTAGATTG
This sequence comes from Tinea semifulvella, assembly GCA_910589645.1. Lineage (NCBI taxonomy): Eukaryota > Metazoa > Arthropoda > Insecta > Lepidoptera > Tineidae > Tinea > Tinea semifulvella. The sequence continues at coordinate 9,424,893 of OU342604.1, forward strand.
TAAGTTGACACGGCCTTTATACAGCCACGAAATATTTTATTTTATTTTTATAATTTGACATTAAATTATAATTATTTAGATTGTAAGTTGACACGGCCTTTATACAGCCACGATATTATTATTATTATTTTTTTTTTTATTTGACATTAAATTATAATTATTTAGATTGTAAGTTGATACGGCCTTTATACAGCCACGAAATATTTTATTTTATTTTTATAATTTGACATTAAATTATAATTATTTAGATTGTAAGTTGACACGGCCTTTATACAGCCACGAAATATTTTATTTTATTTTTATAATTTGACATTAAATTATAATTATTTAGATTGTAAGTTGACACGGCCTTTATACAGCCACGAAATATTTTATTTTATTTTTATAATTTGACATTAAATTATAATTATTTAGATTGTAAGTTGACACGGCCTTTATACAGCTACGAAATTAATTTAAATTTATTATAATTATACATTATGTTATAATTATTTAGATTATAAGTTGACACGGCTATATGCCTCGAATTTAGGTTAACCTACAGTACTTGTTTATGGCAGCAATGTCACTTACTTATTTCGGTCTATCCATAATTTAATTTAATCTTTTTATTTTTATTATTTTAATAATATTGTAAAACATTGACAATATCCGAGTGTTACATGTGAACCATATGGAAATAAATATTTTGAATTTTGAACTAGACCTCCACTGTTGAAGATGGTAGTAGAGATTTTCCTACGCAAATGCTAGAAATATATATCTCGTATGTGGCATTAATTACAAAAACATTAATCTTAATGTACAAGAAATTCAATAAAACTTGTAAAAGAGAAATGACAGCTGTTGAACTTATAACGTATCACCCCCTTTTTCTCCCCTTTTCACCCTCGCACCCCCGTGTTTCTAACTAGGGTGAAAACTTATAACTGCACGGGCATTTGCTAATACCAGCCTGTGGGGAAAATTGAGGCTTCATTTACGACTTCAAAAATATGCTCCGATATATTGTAGGTAGTTCCATTTTTTTTCTATACCGAGCGTTTTTACACATTCACAAGTCAGGATCAAAATATTTTATAGATAGATAAAAAATCTACAGTAAAGTATCATCACGACTGTAATTGTTGTTTGTGGGACTTATACATATTTTTTGAATAGGCTACTTGACACTGATCGCCATACGAAATGTCAGTGACAAAGCTCGACTTGCCATACACAATGCCATTGTGGTACCAACACTTATTTATTTAAAACTTTATTGCATTGTACAAGGGGCGGGCTTAATGCCGTTAGGCATTCTCTAGCAGCCAACCTTTGGGACAATGCAGAGAATTTTGATTATGAGGTAGGTGCAAAGGGCTTAAAAAAGAAACTTATTAAAAATATTAAATAAACTTAATCTAAGATAAAACAATACAAATATGTACGCAATAATACATATACTACACACTATATATATATATATATATACTACATACAATATATCTTACATACACTGTTGGGAGCTGTTATGTATGGAAGCGAGGATGAGTATGTCAGAATACGCATGAGAGTAGAATTAATGCAGAGATAAGGTCGTTACGTCGGATATGCGGTGCAACTTGGACGGACCGCATACGTAATGACGAAATATGCAAAAGAAAAGGCATGCTCCGATGGTTCGTGTATGTTGAAAGGGTGATTGAAGAAATATTGAAGAACCAAATACATAATTTGATAGTTGTAGGTAAAAGCCAGGGACTCTGGCAGACCAAGACCTATCACGATAAATAAACCAATAGCTAAATGTTCATTAAAAAGCAATCGAAACAAAAGGGCATGTATGAAGAGGTTGATGAATGTGGAAGAAGCGAAAGATATATGTCGTGATCGTGACAAGTGACACTCAATTGTCTCTGCCTACCTACCTACTACCTACGCAAGGGATTTGTTGTGAGAATATGTATGATTCTTGACAATTTTTCAAAATGTGTTTTTATTTTTTTACAATTACTACGGATTTCTGAATAATGCATTAGATTTTTATGGGGTCTAAATCGACTTTTAAATATCGTGATTGAATTTTCGCTCGGAAACGCTCCAGTTGAAAATGGCCAATCCAATCAAGCCGGCATAGTGTTGGGGACTGATGTCAGTCATGTCTAATTCCAGTTGCTAACATTCTTTTTTTTTTAATCACAGTTTATTATATTAAACATATAAACAAAGTAGCAATAGTGGAACACACGCCAAAGAGATTTTATATTATTTAGACAATACAATTAAAACAGAAATAAGAGAAAATTATAGTAATTAGATTTAAATTAATAGTGCAATTGAACTGTGACTAAAAGTAAAAGAAAAAAATAATAATAAATAAGTGAAAACCAATAGGATAATGATTATTTACCTCAAAATAAAATGAATGAATGAGAGGCAGGAGCAAAATTATACTATATATGTATGTATACGAGTGTAGCAGTATTCGTATATTAGTAGTATTCGTGGACCTTAGGATCCATTTACCAAAAAAAAAAAAACAAACAAAAAACATAGTCATGAAAAATATTTGAAAATATTGGATTGTGGGAGCGAGAAGGATGCAACAGGGTTAAATAAAACCTTTTAAAGTCTTTATCGGTCTGAAAATCTTTAGTTTCAGGAGTAATTTGGTAAGGTTCATAATTTATTGATGTGGGCTTAGTCATGCGATTGCGTGCTTCTATTAATTAAATTATTCAAGTAAGCTAACTTAGAATATTGGATACGACTTGGTGATTTACTAGTTTTAAAGCTCAGGGAACTGCCCTTGCAGGATAGGCAGATGCAATTAAGCATCATTTAAAACAATCACGACATACATCCTCGCTTCGTCGACAATGCGACTTTCATTAAACCTTGTCATGCACTGCACCTTCATCCAGTGTTTTATTTAATCGTAAAAAGTGAGTCTTTCTTTCGCATTATATATCCGGTTCATCTACTGTATACGTAAATACGATCACATCTCTGAATATCGTGCTAAGTTGAAGTGGCTACCTATTCGATGTCGCAGAAATCTCAGAGTTCTTTGTATGCTTTTTTCGGTTTTAAACGAGCCTGCGACACCGCAATACCTCAAGGACAGTTTTGCCTATCTCTCATCTTTCCACAATAAATTTCTTCGCTCCTTTCACAACTCACTTCTTTCAGTCCCCTCTCATCATTCCGGATTTGGTATATCTACACTACCCGAAAAGCTCCTCACAAAATTAGTAAGTGTATATATGTATAGTATTTTATGTATGTATTAGTATTTAGTATATTGATATTATAGTATATATAACAATATACTATGTAAGTGTATAATTAAGCTGTTAATTTTTCTTCCTAATTTTTTTAATATTTCTTTCATTGCACCTATAATAGTTCAAATTTGTCCCCAAGGTTTGGCTGTCAGACATGTCTACGGGCATTAAGTCCGCTTTGTACTTCGTGCAATAAAGTTTTAAATAAATAAATAATAAATATATATTTGGCTGTTGGGATTTAAAGCGCATAAAAATAGCGCCCCAAGCGGAATAATCTTTACTACCACTTGTCAGTCAAATAAAAATGGCTTCCTTGAACTCGTACTCCGTATTTTATCATAATCCCTATTCAAAGATTATTCAGCTTCTATTAATTAGGAAGCTAACATATATAAGATTCGAAATAGTGATTTACTAGTTTTAAAGTTCTGTAATAAAAACGTTGTTTTCATCCTACTAACTACACATACACATCTGAAAGCCATTTCTCTTGGAGGATAGGCAGAGACAAACATCCTCGCTTCGTTGACATTTATCAACCTTTTCAGACATTTTGTTTCAAATGGTATTACTGCACCTTCATACAGTTTTTAATTTATTTGGTTGATAGATAGAGTCTAGGTCTGGCAGGGCCTCTTTTATCCACAACTTTCGTTTAATATAACTGATTCGTCAATCTTTCTTCACTCATATCTTTTTTTCTTTTACCATCGGTAGATAATTATAACAATTTTAGCAATTGAAATGAATGAAACGAATGAAATAAATGAAATGACGAAATGAATAATTTGAATGAAAATGAAATTGAAATGAAAAATAATGGTTCTCCATAGCATTCCAATTAGGATTTTTATTTCGATAATTTAATGAGAATCTCATTTTTTTAACCTAGCAACACTAACACTGACCAAATCATTTTTTTAATACACATACAACACCGTTCGTACCCGGTGAGCACGTTGTCGGTCGGTCGGTCACTAATACCTACCAGCTTGTCCATCAACAATGTCTGTTGAGGAGATTCTTGGAAGTCACGATCTTCAACAGCCCCCCATAGCTGAAGGGAGGTAGATATAATCCCGGCCAAAGTCCCGAAGACGTGACGACACTACGTAACTCCGGATCGATACCGATGGCCTTGTGAAACTGTCTTAAACATTACTTAGTTGATTTGACACAGATTCTCGACAAAGAATAATTGGCATTTTTATATGGACCCCGCCCCAATGGTGTATAATCACGGGCAAAGTTCTAATTTACATTAACATCTGAATATGTCAATGGTATTTAAATTATTTATTTTAACTGCCTCCGTGGTCTAGCGGTTAAGTCCGTGGATTTAGACTCGGAGGTACCGGGTTCGATTCCTGGTCGGGACACAAAAATATTTATTAATGTATATAAATACATTTAATTAATATTTAATTTATTAGTTATATTTCTCGAGTTTGATACGCTGGAGACATCGACGAGCTTGCCACTAGTCATGATTGGCTTATAGTAAAGTTGGCTAAATATGAATCAGCTTATTTATAAGCGTGGTTTCTGACCACCCCGAAAGGGAAACGGTCGTGATGATACTTTACTTTACTTTTTATTTTAACAGCACATTAAAGAACATAAATGTTTAATAATATATAAAAATGGCACGACATGTGACCTTGCGCCGACCTGATGGTAAGTGGCGAGCAAGGTCTATGAATGTTAGCAAGATGAATCAGACACTCATGATTGACATCAATCCCTAACACTATGCCGGCTTTGTTTGGGCATAACGGTAATTCGAGCCTGAACCAGAACGTGTGGACACACTTTACTGGGTATCTCGGCACGAACGGTGGATACTTCCCCGCCCCGGCAGACTGGGCATATTACCACCATCAGTCCGCCTACCACCTATTTGTTCTCGTTAAAAGTATGTGCCATTTGCAATGATGTCAAATGCCAATTTTTACTTTCAAGGAGAACTAAAATTAAAAATATCACCGCTTGATACAAGACTTACCTATATTTTACTACTGATACTAAGGTGTCTAAGATAGTTATTTAGATTAGATTAGATGTCTAAGATAAGATATTTAATAATAATAATTATTTAATTTAAAAAAATGTTAATATTTATATACCTATTTCTTAGGTCGACTTTTGTAGCTCACAACCACCTGTTAGAACCTAAATAAATGTACCAAAAGTTAATAAATAAATTATTGATTTTTAAGAAACATAAAATATATACAGGGTGTTTGGAAGGGAGCTGTACATACGCCTAGGGTAGAAACTACGGTACTTCAGGCCCCATAACTTTTCTTCTCCACAATTTTCTGGTGTAAAATATTTTTTTGCAGGACCCTAAGACTCTTACGATTAAAACAAGACCATTAGCAGACCGGTCCCATGGATAGATTTTGAGCTACAGGTAGTTTTAGTAAAAAAATCACAAAAAAGTCAAATAAAAAATAAAAAAAAACCTTGAGGCCAAGGTCAATATATTGGGCGGGGGTAGGTAGCAGACTATCCCTAGTTTCTACCCTTGTACAGGTACAGCTCCCTTCCAAACACCCTGTATATAAACATAAATTTTAAATTTCATTTTTCCTCCTTCAATCAGACTGCTACTGTACAAAGCACAGATCAGATCATGTGTGGAATACTGTTCACACCTTTGGGATGGTTCAGCCAAGTACTTCACAGATGCTCTCAATGTCCCACAGAGACGAGCTGTTTGAATTGTGGACGATGCCACTATATCTGGAACTCTCGAATCCCTGCAGCTTCACCGAGATGTAGCTTCTCTGAGCGTGTTTTACCGGCTATACATCAGGCTAGAATAAAAGCATACAAAATCACGCGGCCAAGTTTTTTCATAACATGAAAAAAGGCTTGGCTGTCATTATGGCTTTAATTATAAAAAAATGAAAAAAGGTTATATAACCTTTTAATTTAATAAATAATATTAACATTTATTCGAAAAAAATATTTACAACATTACAACAAATAAATATTAATACTAAGGATAGGGATATAAGTCCCGTCCGCGTGGAATGGTGGCAAGAACGCTGGCTGCATTTCCCCGCTGAATTACAATACTGATTCTTTGGGCGAAGAAAGAGCCAGCCCTCTTGTCACCGGAGGAGACGACAAGTCGCGGTGTTATGTCTTTTAAAAACATTTTTGCGCTTGGACTCCATGGGCCCAGAAATAAATTGTAAATAAACATTAAAACTAAACTATAGATAAAAAAATAAATTTATGATTTGTTCATGTGGCTGTGTGCCAAGAACACTTGCAGCATTCCCTGCAATACTTACCTATTTGCTGTGCAAAAAACCTGCCAGCCCTCTTGTCACATACAGCATTAACTAGCCGCTTAGACAGATGTAGAATTTGAATTTCGTTGCAACAATGCCGCTAAACTAACTCATGACATTTTTTTCACGATACTACGAGGTGCTGGCACAACTCGGGTCAAACAGTTTATAGTAAATATGAATGCTTATCTTCATTATTATAGTAGGTTTGTCTGCCAAAAGTTTCAAAACTATAAAATATAGCTCTGAATTCGGTCGAGATGCAAATGTAATTATTATGAAATGGGGACACATACATCTTGCATACGATGAAACCTCTCGCCTAGCAATTAAGGGGTAACCACAAATTTGTGACGTCCATGTTTAAACACTAACAATTTACCTATACGGCTGAGAGTGGTGGTCTTCGAGTCAGCGGGGGGGCGCCGCATTACACCGGCTTGGCAAGCAAAATTGTTTTATAAGTGTATGTCGTCACGTCGCCAAACGATGAATCCATTATCCATTACAGCCGCTACAACAAAGCGTCCTAGACATGGGCCTTCCAGAATATATATCCGGAGAATTAAGCCTACACTCGCCACGGCCAGATGGGTTGGCGAGGGTCTGATGTCAATTTATTAACGAATCCACAAGTTGATATTAGTGGAACCGGGACCGACGACTTAACGTGCTCTCCGAGGCAATGTATAGTAAAAGTTTCTTATTGGTACAATGGTCTTTTAGGTTTAAACCGACCTTTGTAGGATTTTAAGGGAAGCGATCTCACTACTGTGCCACCACCGCGCCATTGAATCGCTACCACAGCGATGAATACTCGGAAATATAATTAAACAATAATGGAATTTATATATTTAATTGGACCAGAACGATACAAAATTACTTTATGTTAACTAGTTGACGGTAAAACTCGTTTGTAACCGAAGACGCCCGGGACAAGGCACATGTCGTGTTAGTATTAAAAAAAAAAGAAACTGTGACTTGAAAGCAAAGCATAAATCGCTTTTTTATGCGAATACAGTCCACTGATGCCCTTTGTTAGCGTTTGGTCCGGCACTTTGGCATAAGCATGTTAGCTAAAGGGTTCTGGATCAGGCATGTACAACAACATTGGTTAAGTAAAAACCTAATTTGGTGCCCATATGTACATCTAGAAGCCTTATCTTTAGCAGTGGATGACTCTGTGTTTTAGGGAATGTAATATTTTTCAGTTTTAAATAAGAAAAAATATCCCGAAATCTAGGCTGAGATTGGAATGATGGTCACATTAGGTGTGCAGTTTCTGTCTTACAGCAGTAAACAGAATTAAGACATGGCTCATATACGACTCAACTTAGACAACTGTTTTGCATTAAACTGCAAGTATTGTGATTCCTACTGTGAACACTGGATTTACCTATGAGAATTGCTAAGTTTGTGTTTAACTGTGTATAAGTAATTAAAAGGTAGTTTGTCAAAATATTTCTTATTCTGGCAACATTAAAGTTTGCATTCTTTTTTCAAATATTTTATGAGAACTACTAAACCTTGTATAAACACAAAAATATTAATCGAGAGGGGGGTTATAAGCTATCTTCATCGTGGAATCCAGTAATAGGTTTCGACGCCGGGAAAAATCGACCGGTAATGCCAAGGATATTGTAAGTGTCGTGTGTCGTGATTTCTAAAAGCTCTTATAAGTGATAAGTGGGTAATAATAATAATAAAAACGTTTTTACTTAAAAACCTAGATACATCAATCAGTAAATACGGGGATCCCTGTGCTATGTCCCAGAAGGACTGTGATACAGGGAGCCCCACTCTTGCTTACAAAGGCATTCGTGATTAACATGCATTAACAATAATTTTGAAAACAGTTTAGACAAATTTAAATAAAAATAAAAAAAACACTAGTGGGTAGGTTTACATTTTACGGCCCAGTATGTACGAGACTACACCGCATAGCTTCAGTCGACCCGTGACCACGGCCAATGCAACTTGGCTGAAACGTCGGGAGAAATATGTCTCTAAGGTAAATCGCGGAAAATTAATTATAAAAACTATTATGAATGTGCGCGAAAGTTTAAAAGGTTTACTAACCTTGTGTTTGACTAGTCGCTTTTATTACTTTATTTCGCTATGAAAATCGTTCGACTTGGCGTTGCTCTATGGTTTTTAGACACTTAAAGCAAAATTCGGCAAAAAAGAAAACTTGGCTTTGCTTTGCTTTCAAGTCGAGCAAAACAACACGCTCTAGCACCTTTGACAGTTTTTGAATTTGCCGCGCTTTTTCGTTATCTACTTTTATTAGCCAGACTCTATGGTGGCGCGGGTTTAGTGGGCTGTATCTAGGCGCGGGGTTTGCGATAATTTTCAAATCAGATACTATGATAATCGGTGCAATAAAGGTGCAGGAAACTGGTAAAGGAACTCACCTGATGTCCTCGGCACCAGCACTTATAAATTGTTCTTACACTGATTTTGCGGGTTTGGCGAATGCGGGCGAAAACAACGATCGCGGCGATTTCTTCAGCGTCTTCTATGACGACTGTAGGACAACGACTACGCGACGACGACGACTATACTTCGATTCGACGATTACGACCAGCATGCTATATAGGCACTGCCTCTCTTCAGTGCGCAAGCGCCGGCCTTTGGACTAGTGAGCGGGATGGGTAATATAGAAAGGAAGCGGCGAGAAAGAGACAGGACAAGGGTATAGGGGTAACAAATTAGGACGTCTGTTTATGCACCGACGAATCACAATAACGCCTAACCATCCAAAATTGGTCGAATTACCGCGATCGGCGCGAACACTCTAGATCTAATCCTCGAGTGTAGCGTCCCTCTGTTTGACAGCTGGAAGAAATAATAATTATTCTCCACTCAATTATTGATTGGAGGACCCGTTGTGGAAACGTCTAAAATATACCACCCGTATTATACAGATATTGTTTCATGTAAAATAGCAGATGGAACTCAATTCATTTGTATAGGCATTTTACATGGCCACATTAATTAAAAAATGGTCCTTCGATCCGGATCCAGTCTTATTTAAATTACGTAGGTAGTATTATAGAAAATAATAATTTAAAATTAATTCACTGTTTGTTGAGATCCTGGGCGTAGAAATTAATTCTGCAAATTTACATATTTTACCAAGTAGCAAAATTGATACTTTAGGCGGGTGAACCACTGGAGGCTTTAAAGACAAGATATTTTATAGCTAATATATATTTTTAATATTGTATTTCTTACTGTATTAATTATACTCGTATTATGTATATATATATTATTTATGTAATATTAGTATGTACGTATATTATTATATATATAGTGTACTTTTAAGAAATGTAGTCTTATCAGCTTTTTAGGAAATAAAATTACGGATATCCATGGATTACTAAAAAAATTAAACTGCTTCCGTGGTCTAGCGGTTAAGTCCGTGGATTTAAACTCGGAGGTACCGGTATCGATTCATGGTCGGGACACAAAAATGTTTATTAATTTATTTGTGATATTTCTCGAGTTTGGTACGATAGAGACATCGACGAGCTTGCCATTTGTCATGATTGGCCTATAGTAAAGTTGGCTAAATGTAAATCTGCTTATTTATAAGCGTGGTTTCTGACCACCCCGAAAGGGAAACGATCGTGATGATACCATTACTTTTATTAAGAAATTTGTATTTTTAATATTTAAAGAGTGTACAGGCAAAGTAGTTTTAATTAAATTTATAAATAGTTTACATATTACTTAGTTTCTTCTGCTTTTTTTATTTATAAAAATCATACAGGCAGATTGAGATTAAGAGATTGCAGAAGCTTTTACTATTTTTTACTAGTGTAAAGCACTTCTGGTTCTGCCAGAATACACTAATTTTCATATTATATAAAAATACTAAATTATTATATTATACGATAATGGCTATGTTCGACTTGTCGCATTAAGATAAGAAGTATCCACCGTTCGTGCCGATAAACCCAGTAAAGTGTATCCACACGTTACGGGATCAGGCTCGAATTGGCGTCATACCCAGTCAAGCCGACATAGTGGACTGATGTCAGTCATGAGTCTCTGATTCTAGTTGCTAACATTCATGGACCTCGCACGCAACTTACCATCAGGTGGGCGCAAGGTCACATGTCGTGCTAGTATAAAAAAAAAGCTCTTTTTCACTTTATTTCGCTTTGAGAGTCGTTCGACTTGGCGTTCGTCTATGGTTTTCATACAAAATTCAGAAAAAAGCAAGCCTTGCTTTATATGCTTTCAAGTCGAACATAGAAAATATATCTAGCTATATCAAGTTTAGTGGAAGCCTAGCTTTATACTGTAATTAAAATGAAATTGATATTTTGACTTGATAAAATTATATAGGGGGTAGAATCTAAAAAAAATATATAAAAATGTTAATTATTGTTGCAGAAAGGCTTGATTCTCTTTTGACATGTTTAACGCATAGATATAGAATTCGACGACGCGACGATCCTATGTCTATGGTTTAACGTAAGCCTATGAGACACGTCATTGCCTGAAATAACCAAAGTGACAAGCTAACTACCAATCACGTGGCGTATATCAAATGTTGATCTTAGATTATTTTAATCATCCTTTCTGCAACTGGCTGTAAATGTTTTATTTAATGGGCAGGCTAATAATAAAAATAAAATAAAAAAAATAAAAAATCATTTATTGTCACATAAAAACATTACAGTCTTATTATATTGAACAAATGTGACAAAAGGAATCAGGTGTCAGCTGTTGTCGTGCATTTGTACAAGTACACCTGCACGACGCTGTTTTTCAACCTGTTCCCGTACTCACGTAGTGATTATAATTTTAAAATGACATGGTTTATATATATAAATGAAAAACTAAATAAAAAACTAACAAAACTATACAAAACCATACAAAAAAGCTAGGTAAACATTGCAGTGCATGGCAGAGTAGATGAATGAGGCTCGCTTCGTTAAAAATATTATACTCGTAATTGTTACAGGCCCTTTAATTATGTATTTTCTAGGGCTAATAATTAAACCAAATAATATAAAAACCAAAAAAAATCAAATAAAAACTAATAAATGTATAAATTAACATTAATAATAAACATATTAATGAATAAATAAAACAAGAGAGAAGAGAAGAAGACAAATTTCTAAGCATTCCATGGATTCACCGTGCGGGTGCCGGGTCCATCGTGTGTGGGTAAGAGATGAGAAGAATGGTGTCTCGGGCTTATTTATATTAAAGTAAAATAATAGGAAAAAAAAAAAACTATCCACACTTCTCTTTCTGCTCTTCTAAAAGTATTTTCCTTAGTAAGCTTTTAACTGTTTGGGTAGATTTATTGTTCAATTCAATAGATACCTATGTTAGTTTTAGGTATTTATTTTTTCAACATACCGCTAGACATTACCTCACAGCAAACGGGGAAAACGAGGGGAATGTCCCTATCCCCAACTCTATTAAAACAAAATTTTTGTAATAATGATAATATCTTTATTCAGTAAAAAAGTTACAAGATATGAAAACAATAACATATTTCATTATGCATATGCATGCATAGAAAGACAAACATTTGCAGCCGAACTAAGCCTATATGTATAGGTCTGTCCGTCGGCAGTCAACGCCCAGACACCCTTTTAAATATATTATTACTTTTAATTACAAAATAATAAAAGAAACAAAAAGTATTTATTTATTTATTTAAATACTTTATTGCACTTAAAAACCTAGTACATAGGCGAGTTATAACGCCATAAGGCATTCTTCACCAGCTAACCTTGGGGATCATGTAAGGTGATGGGCAGGATAAAGAAAAACATTAAAATTGCTTAAATTAGTAAATAAACATAATTACGCATTTATTAAATATACATATACATACACAATATAAAAAAAAAAAAACAACACACATACATACTATATAATACATACATACATAAACATACACTATAAATAAATAGATATATATATAAATAAAAAGTCAAGCAACTAATTCGAGAGACATACATTCTGTTTCTCAAGAAATAATGTGGTTAGAAGGTTTTTAAATACGTTAACGGACGGTGCACGCCTTATGGCCAGGGGTAGCTTGTTCCACTGACGAGCGGAAGCAACAGTGAAGGAATCTGAATATCTGCTATATAAAGTACACAAAAAGAAAAATAAATTAAATATTGTGTGGTTGAGATCCTCTTTTTGTTTATGATGTAAGTGTGTGTGTGTGTAAGAGGGTGTGTAAACGTTACATACTTTGTTATTATCGCATTCCTACTTTACTATTGACAGTAATTCCTCAGTTGTATTATATATGACCGCCTCCGTGGTCTAGTGGTAACAAACGTTGCCGTAAACTCGGGAGGTCGTGGGTTCGATTCCCACCGGGGGCAAGTTGTACATTGTATAATTTGCCTCGGTCTGGGTGTTTATATGTATAATATGTATATATTTACAAAAAAGAGAAAGTATAATAAATTATCATACAGCCAAACTCAATATAATTTTTCTTTGGGTCTGCCTACTGCAGATGGTTGGACCGTAATAGGTAATGATCCATATGTATGTGTGTTAGGCATAATTCAAATTGACCGCCTCCGTGGTCTAGTGGTAACAAACGTTGCCGTGAACTCGAGAGGTCGTGGGTTCGATTCCCACCGGGGGCAAGTTGTACATTGTATAATTTGTCTCGGTCTGGGTGTTTATATGTATATATTTACAAAAAAAAAAAGTATAATATGTAGTTTATCAACCATCTAGTTTCCGTAACACAAGCCTCGTAGCTTACCACGGAAACTAGATGGCGCTGTGTGACCTGTCTGGAAATATTAAAAAAATAATTATAAATAATGTCGAATTTAAATTTTATAATAATGATAACTGCCTCCGTGGTCTAGCGGTTAAGTCCGTGGATTTAGACTCGGAGGTACCGGGTTCGATTCCTGGTCGGGACACAAAAATATTTATTAATGTAAATAAATACATTTAATTAATATTTAATTTATTTGTGATATTTCTCGAGTTTGGTTCGCTGGAGACATCGACGAGCTTGCCACTTGTCATGATTGGCATATAGTAAAGTCGGCTAAATGTGAATCCGCTTATTTATAAGCGTGGTTTCTGACCACCCCGAAAGGGAAACGGTCGTGATGATACTTTACTTTAGAAAGTATAATATGTAGTTTATCAACCATCTAGTTTCCGTAACACAAGCTACGCTTACCACGGAAACTAGATGGCGCTGTGTAACCTGTCTGGAAATATTTATATTTATTTATTTATTATAGTCAAGAGACTGTAGCCATTGTGTGATATTCTTTCTACATATCACTTTAGTGCATTGATATATAGCTATCTCTTTATTAATTTTATTATATAAATATGGACCCAGAAAACAGAAAAATCTGCTAGTAGGTAAAGACTTTTCGAAAAGCTTAAGAGCTTCCACACACAAGATCATTCCTTCGTTTACTAAAAACTTCAGGACTAAAGATAAGCATACAATGCTGCTTAATAATAACGTTAAGGATAAATAACTGTCTAACAGTTAACACACCACATCTTTCATATAGGAGAGCAGTTGGATGCCTATACGGCCTTCAAAACTGCTCTTTGTGCTCTTTCTAGACATATAAATTAGTTTTAGGCATCCCGCCCCAGGAAGTAATGCAATAGGACAGAATAGATTGACATAAAGGGTTAGTATTCAATTCAATTCAAAATATTTATTTCCATATGGTTCACATGTAACACTCGGATATTGTCAATTTTTTACAATATTATTAAAATAATTAATAAAAAGATTAAATTAAATTATGGATAGACCGAAATAAGGAAGTGACATTGCTGCCATAAGCAAGTACTGTAGCTTAACCTAAATTCGAGGCATTATAGCCGTGTCAACTTATAAACTAAATAATTATAACATAATGTATAATTATAATAAATTTAAATTAATTTCGTGGCTGTATAAAGGCCGTGTCAACTTACAATCTAAATAATTATAATTTAATGTCAAATTATAAAAAAAAAAAAAAAATATTTCGTAGCTGTATAAAGGCTGTGTCAACTTATAATTTAAAATAATAATAATATAATGTCTAATTATAATGAAATTTAATTAATTTTGTGGCTGTACAGTGGCCGAGTCAAATTAAAATCGTAATAATATGAAATTAAATGTCAATAATGTTAAATATTATAAAATATTAAAATTAAACTTAAATTCGTGGCTGTAAAGGGGCCGTGTCAACTTATAATCTAAAAATTATAACTACGACTATAAAGTTTTCTATGCAAAGTCATCTGCTAGTGCATCCCGATAATCGTAATACCTTTTTTTAATCAAAATATCTTTAATTTTACCTTTAAATTCTATAAATTCTAAACTTTTTATCTCTTTCGGTAATTTATTGTACAGTTTAATGCCGTTGCATAGAAAACTTTTGGTTGATTTCGTTAGACGAGTTTTGGGGCATTTATGTATGCATGTATACCAAAATAAAGCATTTGAAATAAAAACCATTTAAATTCCTTAACAATTTTAATGTTAATAATTATTTATATTTTAAATTGCAGCTAAATGCCAATCTATTGATAGTAATCCCCATCAGCCTGTGTCTCTCCACTGCTGGATGTAGGCCTCTCCCAAGGCTCGCCACCGCACGCAATTCTTTTGCAACCCATGAGGGTTGGATGACCAACCCCCACCAACGACATTTTTCAGATCGTCCGTTCCTGTCGAAGGGCCATTCCACTCTGCGTCCCGTACGTGGTCTCCACTCCAGAACGGTCGTCGGTTCTACATATCCGACCACTTTAGCTTGCTTTGAAAGCTATTTATTTATTTATTTATTTATTTAAATCTTTATTGCACTATGTACAAGGGGCGGGCTTAATGCCGCTAGACATTCTCTGACAGCCAACCTTTAGGATAATGTAGTAAGTTCAAGGTGTGAGGTAGGTGCAACATGTAATATAGATATGATAAATATGGAAATAATTAGGCTCTAGATAAAAAGATATACTTACATACTAAACTACATCCAAGAATACATATACTACATACAATATACATATATATATATATATACACTACATATAATACATACACATACTACATATAATAAGTACTTATATACTTTGTAGGGAGCTGTTGTAGTAATGCAAGTAGACCATTCTTTTAAAAAGTTTTCTGTTAGGCGCTTGTCGAATTTCAACGGGCAGATTGTTCCATAGATTAGCAGCAACTACAGCGAATGAATTAGAAATAAAGCCAGAGTGGTGAGAAGGGATAGAGAGAACGGAATTGTGAGACGAACGAAGAGATCTGTCATGAATTGAGGATAGATATACGAATTTGTCCTTGAGGTATTTCGGCGTCGCAGGCTCATTGAGTATCGAAAAGAGCAGGCAGAGTATTCTGAGGTTCCTACGACAACGAATTGGTAGCCACTTTAGCTTGGCGCGATACTCAGAGATGTGATCGTATTTGCGCAAACAGAAGATGAACCGGATACATGCGTTTAGTAACCGGTCCATCTTGTTAAGCAGCATCTCAGAGAGATCGACGCTACACACGTCACCATAGTCGAGTAGAGGTAGGAGTAGGCTTTGGGCAAGGGTAATTTTAGCTTTTAATGGCAGAAAATTTTTGTATTTATTGAGAGAGTGCAGTGAAGCAAATACCTTTCTACTCGTATTAGTTACCTGTGTCATCCAGTTCAGATTGGAATCTAGGTGTATCCCCAGATTCTTTACTTCACTAGTAAACGCAATTGGGACGTTGTCAAACCGAACTGGGTCGACACTGTTAGTGTCAACTCTGCTCAACAGCCGAGAACTACCTACTATAATTGATTGACATTTGTTCGGATTGACAACGACCCCAAAGCGGGTCGACCATGATAGTACGTTACAAAGATCAGAATTAAGCCAAGCTATTGCACTGTTAAGTGTAGTGACATCTGTCTGCACATAGAGCTGCAAATCGTCTGCATAAAGGTGGTAGTGACAATGAAGGGACGGAGCGAGTGCATCTATAAACAAAGAAAATAACAACGGGGAAAGAATACCACCCTGTGGGACGCCTGTAGCCAAATCACACCACTCCGATGACACCTGATCAACCCGAACCTGTTGCTGGCGACCGTGGAGATAATGAGAAAGCCAGTTGAGAGCCTCGGATGAGATTTTAAGACGAGACATGATGGCTATGAGCAAATCAGGATCTACTGTGTTAAAGGCGTTTGTAAAATCTATCAGTACTATCACTGTTACTTTAGTATTTTCCATGCCACAACGGATATCCTCAGTTACTTTGAGTAAAGCTGAGGTTGTGCTATGACCGGGGCGGAAACCAGACTGAAAAGAGTTAAGGAGGTTATTTGAGTCGAGGAAAGAAGATAACTGTTTATGGACAATGGACTCGAGGACCTTGGACAAAAAAGGTAATATAGAGATGGGACGGAAGTGGGTGGGAAGTGTTGGCGATGGGATTTTCGGGAGTGGGATAATCAAAGCTTTCCGCCATTGCGAAGGAAATTGACCTGATGAGAGGGAAAAATTTATAACATGTGTGATAATGGGTAGGAGAAGGTCAATAATTGTAACGATCATAACACGACTTATAGAATCACATCCTGTTGATTTAGAAGTTATTGAATTAATCGTCTTTAAGACCGCATCCTCGGACACCTCTACAAAATCGAACGGCTCGACATTATTAGGCACAGGCAGATTTGATATCTCAGCAATGGTATTTATTTTTATGAAACTATCTAGTACTGGAGCCGAGGAGAAGTGAGCGTTCAGCTGATCAGGTGTTACAGATCCAACGTTGACTTGACCACGACAGCGTCCCAACCCCATCGAATTAAAGAACCGCCAAACTTCCTTAGGTGATTTATTGTTAATATTGTCAAAAAAGTGGTGTCGTTTGGCAATTCTACACACCTGATTGCAGCGATTTCGCGCAACCCTATATGCAGTCCAGTCGTCATCACAACGACTGCGTCTACATTTTCGGAACGCTTGATCCCGCTTTCGCATGGCTGTACGTACATCGGCGGTGATCCACGGTGCAGGCGCACGTTTTAATTTAGTAGACCGGAGCGGAGCATGGGCATCATAAAGCTTTAGCACTACGTGATTGAAAATATCGATCATATCTTGAATGTTAGTGGCCTTGAGTAAAATATTCCAGTCGATACGCGCCGCGTCCTCCCTTAACTTGTCAACATTAATGCGACAGTAATGACGCATTAGGACGGTAGGCGCACGATACCTTGGTGGCTTAACTTTATACGCGGCGAAAACGAGATCATGATGAGAGAAAGGAGCAAGTAGCTGACCGTGGCTGGCGACCATGTCAGGGCGTGAAGTAAGGATTAGGTCAAGGAGTGTATTAGATGTAGGGAGATGGTGAGTAGGCCCAGACGGCAGGACAGATAAGTTTACTGAGGAGGCGATGTTAAGGAGTTTACACGCCCTAGACCTACCAGAACCACGATCATCTAAAAGGCACGTATTTAAATCTCCCATGATGACATGGTGGTTGTAAAATGGTACTACCTCCTCAAGGACGCCTTCGAGAACAGAAAAGTAGTTAACAGTAGGAGGACAGTACACGACACCGACCAGCACTTGGGATCCTGTAAAATTTACCTCGATGAACAAATACTCCGCCGATGCTGTGTACTGGTTGGATGAGCTGCTGATGCGTTTATATGGAAGGTTAGCACGTAAGTAGATAGCAACTCCTCCTCCATTTGAACCCGTGCGATCGTTGCGGATTAAAATGTAACCTGGAAGAGAGTAAGAGGTAGATGGCAAGGAAGGTTTGAGCCAAGATTCAGAAATTAGGATGGCGTCTACTACCTCAGGTGAAGAAAAAGTATTTAAAAGATCTGCGTAATGTGCCGGAACACTCTGCGCGTTAATATGACACAAGTTGAAATTCTTTTTACCAGACGAGAATTCGATTTTCAGCTGCTCATCGAGGCCTACCACACTGTGGTATGAATCGGTTGATGTATTGCTTGTTACGGAATAGAAGGAATCGTCATCACTACAATAGTCCATTGCTAATAAGTATTAAATATAATATAATGATAATAATATAATTGATAATAATAATAATATGGTTTATATAAAAATATATTAAGATAAAACTGCATGTCCTGCCAGCTGTGTTGTCTACAATATGGTTAATTAATATTGCTTAGGCTAACTTAATTAGATTATAATGACATCAAACAAAAGAAAACAAATATGGAGAGTTATATAAAAATAAAACGAGACTTAGAACAAAAAGGAGTAAAAGTAAAAAAATAAAAATGTTCTCTGTTGTTAATGTTATGTTCGACTTGAAAGCAAATAAAGCAAAGCTTGCCCTTTTTCCGAATTTTGTACAAAAACCATAGGCAAACGCCTAGTCAAACGACCCTTATAGCGTAATAAAGTGAAAAAAAAAAAAAAAAAAACACTTCAAGCGACAAGTCGAACATAGATAGTTTACAAAAATAAAATTAAAAGAATTAAAAAAAAAAAAAAAAACAACTGTCACATATTAGCTATATAGTCTGTGTGTCACATTGACGTTTAGCCTGACATTCACGACATCATTATTCTACATTGTGTTTGTGTTATGTTCCCCGATCTTAGGCTGGTCTGCGATTCCAGGCACGCGCAATTCTATTTCCCGAATTCCGTCATGGTCCGTGTTTAAATAGCATGAGGCAATGGATGAACTTGCTTACAGAGAAAGAAGCACAAACAACAATGTCAGGCCATCATAATACTATAGTTTTTTGCAGTGATACAAATACTAAGACGAGAAAAAAATACAAGTTACCTAATATCACCAACCAACAGTTTTTGTGTTTCATGAGGGACAGCGCCAGAAAATGTAAAGCCAGTGGTGGGCTGCATCAAAATTAAGTGTTAGGCTGCTGCACAAGTTAATTGAGTGATGTGAGCATAATATAGATGTGTAATCAAATACTGTCCACAGCATTCCATCCATTGAATGCAGCCACCACCAGCTATTAGTTAAGAGTTAATATATTTTAAAACAATCGCAAAGCCATGGGAATTAAACCCAGTTATTGGTATTATGTCAGGGTCAACATTTGGCACTGTCAGCTAAATACAAACACATATACTTATATAGCACTAAGTTGTGACACTAATACTACTTACCAACCAGGCCATGCATGTAGAATTTACTTTTATAACCTATTGCAACTAAAACTTAAAAATATATATATAAAATAAGGTTAAAAACAAAAACAAAAAAAAAAAAAAAAACACCTAAATGTTCCAGTCATAAATAAAGGGTGGTTATATATTATATCTAATTACCATTGCTTCTTCCCTGACACGTGAACCTACTCCATCCAAAAGGTAAGCAGGATATGATATTCAAGAAATAGTAGGAACTAGCAAATGTCACCGGCAGCCCACATCAGTTCCTAGCCCTCGTATTTATTAAGCAAGGCATTGGCTACCACCAAAACATTTCAATCTGCTATGGTTTAAAATATAAATTTAGGTAAATGAAAGCATGCTTGTTAAATTGCTAATTGATTCACAATATTATATTGAACAAGAACTACAAAATTATAGATAAGGTAAGCTAATATAAGTAAAGTAAAAGCAATTGTGAATCTTAATTTTGTATTAATTAGCACAACTATTATTTTATCAGTCAGCGAACACAAACTTCCAGTCATGTCAAGAAAACTATACACACAACATTTGACCCTGCGTCCATCTGTCGGTGACTAGCAACACAGGATCCAAAAAAGGAAGCAAATGTTAACAGCTGGCGGCAGCATACCCATGCATATATACATACCACTATGGCCTAGTTATATGAGTGAATGTGAGTGCATGTTTTTAAGTGCTGTTGTTGACTGATAGTGTGAATGTATTTTAATTGCTTTGTAGTTTCATTATCTAGAAGGTGTGATATTCTTCCAGGATAATGTTAGCTGTAGCACTTATTACTATGATGTTTAAATACTATTTAAGCAATGCATCATTACAACCCATCCCTTTGGTGTGACAAAGAAAAGAAAAGAAAAAAGTGATTGTGATTAGAGAACGAGGACACATTAGCTTAGCTCTATAGACTATGACTAAATTATTCTTATTAAATATGACTAAATAATAGGAAACAACAAAAACTAGACATGCATGGCCTGATAGATAACAAAATAATATAAAATTTGGATATAAAAGCCAAAACAAAGCACATCACTGTCATTATTAATATAGCACTAGTTATCACTTTGGACCTGCAAATATAAAGGATACTGTTTAACACTACTTCCTCGACACTGCTCTTCTGTGGCGCTCCCTGTGCACCTGCTGTATATCTTGCGGTGGAGCTGGATCTGTTCTAGGTTGGGCCACCACGGTTAATGCAGCGAGATCAGCCTGAAGTAAAATTTTATGTTTGGACCCGTCAGGAAGCTTTATTACCACACAGCCGTCCTGGGTCCAGCTGTCACGCATTCCGAACGTCTTCCTTGCTTCCACAAAGAGCAAGTGTCTGTTTCTGGTAAGAAACTCCGTGCAGCTGATGGAAGTACCTTTGAGTTTGGTCTTGCTACGCCAGACCAGCTGACGCAGCCTGTAATCAAAGAACCGCACCATGATAGGCCGGGTAGCCCCTGTGCTGCCCCTTCCCATACGATAACATGCACGTAAACTTTGCTCAGAAATATCTAAAATGTTAAGTTTCTCCCTCAGCGTTTCCACTATAGTCTTGGTAACACTCTCCTCCGCTCTCTCTGGGATGCCCCTAAGCAGGAGACAGTCCTCACGACTGCGGGCTTCCAACTGGTCGACAGAAACCCGCAATTGAGATATCTCATGTCTCAGCAGTCCAAACATCTCCACCGAGAATGTTTTGAAGTCTAGGTATTCCCGTTCCAGTGTTTCGATTCCCAAATTCTGTGGACTTTTCTTAATCCCGGAGAGCTGTAACTCAAACTCAGCCATTCTTTTGGCCATTTGCTGTTCCAGTGCCTGTTGAGTATGTTCAATTGCGTCAGCTGTTGCCATTTTATAGTGTCAAAAAAAAGATTTGCAGGTTATAGGTAAATATTTACTTGAAAATTTTATGTTTGGCAGGAATTATGCAGAAACAAAAAGAAAACGTATTAATTCATGTATTATAGTCACAAAATACACTAAGTTTAATGCAAATATATACTATTTAACTAATATTTATTATAATTAATTACCACAAAAAATTTTTAGTTGTTTTCGTGCACACTACCCACATAAATAGTCTATTTAGCTATAATAGCTATGTCAGTAACTTTGGTTCTCTGGCTAATATCAACGTTTCGAATTATATCCATTAGAGAAATATGAAGCATAGCTCTCTCTCTATTGATATTAATTTATCTCTCTATTGATATTAATTTCTCTCTCTATTGTTAGTCATTTCTCTCTCTATTGATATTAATTTCTTTCTCTATTGATAGTAATTTCTCGCTCTATCAATCGTAATAAATCTGACCGCCTCCGTGGTCTAGTGGTAACAAACGTTGCCGTGAACTCGGGAGGTCGTGGGTTCGATTCCCACCGGGGGCAAGTTGTACATTGTATAATTTGTCTCGGTCTGGGTGCTTATATGTATAATATGGAGTTTATCAACCATCTAGTTTCCGTAACACAAGCCTCGTAGCTACCACGGAAATTAGATGGCGCTGTGTGACCTGTCTGGAAATATTTATTTATTTAATTTCTCGCGCTATTGATGGTAATTTCCCTCTCTATTGATTGTATTTATTAAAATTATATTTAAATATTATTAAAATTTCAATTGTATTTATATCCATGGGGACCTGCAGCCCTATTCTGTTACTTAGCCGCAAACGTTGTTAGTGTATTCGTTCTTTACGTCAGAGGTTGCGTCATAATTACAAATTATTATTCAATTCTCAACTCTATAAGCGCTCGACATTGAAAGCGGCCGTGCAAATATCAACTTTAATAGCGTGATATATATATAGTTAACGGATCTCATTATATAACGTTTGCGCTTAAGTTACAGAATAGGGCTGCAGCCCAAAAAGCCTTTTAATACATCCGTCACTGGCTTTAATAAATATATTTGTGATTCGTTATTGTAGCGCTTAAACTAGATGGCGCCTGTAGAGATGTAAGGACGACTGTTTATTTTTTAATTACTTCTTAAAAAGTTATTTTTCTTCAAGCTTATTGTCATAACTTGTCATGATAGTAAATATGACTAAATGTAAAAAAAAATACTAGGTTATCCTTTTTTATAATGGATAC
The DNA here is from genome assembly GCA_910589645.1 of Tinea semifulvella. Classification (NCBI taxonomy): domain Eukaryota; kingdom Metazoa; phylum Arthropoda; class Insecta; order Lepidoptera; family Tineidae; genus Tinea; species Tinea semifulvella. The sequence continues at coordinate 9,447,769 of OU342604.1, forward strand.
AATGTGTAGAAAACGACATCTGAAAAATAAAAATATTATTAGGTTAGGATTCCACAATATTTGAAGACGAAGGTGTCTAACCACCTACAGGGTGCGCCAGAGAAACTTACTTATTTGAAAAAACTCCCGGGCGGTGAGTTGGGTGGGTAGAGGGGTGAGGGGGGGCGCTATTGGAGGGGGAAGTCGCCAAGTTTGTTTCTTCCTCTAGTCAGTTGCCATCATGCTCTGGCCTAGAGAACAGCGGGCATACGCCGTCGAGAGCTTCTTTTCTAACAGTCGCTCACTTGTTGCTACGCAACGAGCCTTCCGCGCTCGCTTTAAATTCTTCTTTTTTTCTTCCAAGCCTCGAAGAAATAAACGCTAAGGATGTGTGGTTTCAGCAAGATGGAGCCAAAGCACACACAGCACGAGGCTCAATGAATTTGTTGCGACAACATTTCCCCGACCGGCTTATCTCTCTCAGAGGCGATCTCACATGGCCGGCTCGCTCTCCAGATTTGGCTCCATGCGATTTCTTTTTATGGGGTTATTTGAAATCCCTGGTTTATGTCGATCGGCCACGGACAATAGCTCAACTCAAAAACAACATTCGCGACGCCATTGCAGACATAGCGATTGATATGCTGCAAAGAGTGAACATTAACTTCAGAAATAGACTTAATCAGTGTATGCGCAATGGGGGTCGCCATTTAACTGATGTCATTTTCAAGTCTGTTTTAAAAAAAAATTGGGATATTGTATTCTAAAATAAAATAAAAATTAAAACAATAACTGAAGTACTTTTGTTTTTAATGACCTTTCAAATAAGTAAGTTTCTCTGGCGCACCCTGTAGTTCATTTCACCAACCCGCTGGAAAGCCACGTTTAAGCCGTTTAACATTCCGCTAAGATCCTTGAGCGAACTGGCCATAATGGCTATGTCATCCGCAAATGGAGGTGAGAGATGAATTCTCCATTGATGTTTATGCCGCATGTAAGAGTCACTTATTTTATTTTATTTATTTATTTAATTTAATTTCACAGCATTATTGACTTTCTTATATAAACAGTTAAACTTATAAAAAACATTATTAAAAACAAAAGGCTCACTCTAAATATAAAATAAAAATGTACTGATTTGGAATGACGTGTGTAGAAGTATGTTGGTGTATGAAAATGAATGTAGGTGTGTATGTATGTGCACTATTGTATAGAGTCCAATATTTTAGATCTAAGTTGTATTTTTGACAGATTGAATATATCAACATGCGAAAACAACCTGTTGTATTTCCTTGGTATCCTCTTCGTCAGACAGTTAGACGCATAATTTGTGCGTGAGTTAGAAATAACGAACAGATCAGGATGTCTCGTATTGCGAACTGGCGTGGAGAGTCGCAGCACATATGTATATTTTTTGATCAAGTTATTATTATACTATAATAAAATTGTAATTCTCACCTTCTGTCGGCACGGTGACAGATATGCTATCATGCAAAGTTATATTTTGTAAATATTTACTTCTAAATACATCCTGAAAAATAATGATATAAAATCTATGACATGTCGCGCGCTGAAGATATAGAATGCTCTCTCAGCCAGTGTGTTTGCCTATAACCTGGGGAAAGCATTGAATTACTTCTACGTCCATTTAGTTTATTTTGCGTTGCGTCGCCGCCAATGACGATGACGACTTCATAATCTTGTTGATAATGGCATCCTTTAACCCTCATTCCGAATCGTGCTCAGAGCGCTTAGAACGAATATGACACTGACCGTCGTTCCGAATCAAATATCGCGATTTGGATGCTCAGAGCGTGATATCATTTCGGAGCGGTCTAAATCACATTTTCATAAAATGATAGTTTTTTTTTTTTTTCAATGTATGGAAGATAAATTGCGAATTCCACATCTTTGAGTATGAATACTAACAAATATACATCAATTATTCATCTTTATATGTGTAAAGTTTAATATTATTAACTTATTTTGGTATTTTAGAAGAACTTGCTTCCTACTTAAGTATTAATTATAGATTTGTTTTAGAAGTAATATAGAAACAGTATAAACGAATTACAATATAAAATAATTTAAAAGAAAACCTAATATTAAATTAACTTGAAAATGGCGCGCGACATTATGATAACAACTGACAGCGCTCAGAGCGATCTACCTCGATATCGTGAGCAGTCTAAGCGCGAGAAATGATGTCATTTGTGACGTCACACAGCTTTGGCAAAACAGTTTAAGCACGTCTCGGAACACCTTTAAGCGTGCTTAGGTTACTATTATTGTGTCTCGGAACGACGGGTTAGTTATAAAAATGTCGGGATTTATCTGTCAAATTAGCGATTTTCGCATACAATTTAACGACGAAATTTGACAGCCCACATAGTTATCGATACAGTTTTACCGTGTGACAGTTGCCAGCTGACATTATGGCATTTGCTTTTAGTTTTGCAAAGGAATGAATATTATTGTCCATTGATATAATACATACATATATATATATATACATAATTATCGCGGTTGTGGTTCGGTTGTAAGAATGCATTCCTTAAATACTACAAAGGTCGGTTCAAACCCACCCAGCATGTACCAATGAGAAATGCACTTGTCTTACGTACATTTGTCATAGATTTACAACACCACCGTCCCGTGCCTCGGAGAGCACGTTAAGCTGTCGGTCCCGGTTCCACTAATACCAACTTGTGGAATCGTTAATAAATTGACAATAAAAATGTCACCATATCCTCGCCAAGCCATCTGGCCAGCAGCGTAGCGAGTGTAGGCCAAATTCTCCAGATATATGTTCTGGAAGGTTCCAGCAGTGGAGGTCTAGGACGCTGTGTTTGTAATGATAAACCTAATTTAGTATTCGTTTTGAGTACAGTCTGGCTAATGAAAGTAGGTAATGATAAATGTGATACAATTTATCACAGCCCCTAGAACACAGAGTCGTTGACCTTCACTGCTGGAGATGGGCCTTCCAGATATTTCTGGAGAATTTGGCTTACACACACCGCGCCGGCCAGACGGGTTGACGAGGGTCTGATGGCATTTTTTTTAATGACAATTTATTAACGATTCCACAAGTTGGTATTCCGTTGCTTTCCAAGGCACAGGAATAATTGTGTTATATAAATCTATGACCGTAAGAATAGTGTATTTCTTATTAGTATATGCCGGGGTATAAGGCGTTCTTACAATCGAGCCACCACCGCTCGTTACAATTACAGTGACTTAATTTTGGTACAACCCAGCCTCAATACTTACAAATACAGTATAACCGTCAGTACAGTTGAGCCCATATGACTGCGGTACTATTGTAATATCTTGTACAGTGCGGCCAAGATTTACAAACAAAAACGACAAACTATAATATTGGTTCCCTTTCATTGGTAAATGCACTTTCACCCATAGAGTTAAATCGTTTTTGTTTAGCTAAAAAAAAAAAAACTAAAAATATTAAATCAACCGACAATATGGTGGGTTTAGACTCGAAGGTACCGGGTTCGATTCCTGGTCGGGACACATACATACATATCTTTACGCCAGATCCCTTGCGGGGTAGGCAGAAACAATTGAGCGCCATTTAACACGATCACGAATACTTCTTTCGCTTCGTCGACATTCATTAACCTCTTCATACATGCCCTTTTGTTACGAAAGCTTTTTAATGTGCCTTCAGCCAGTGTTTTATTTATTTGATCGTAATATGTGAGTGTCGGTTACGCTGATCAGAGCAAAAACAGTTGAATTAAAAATCACTTTTTATACTAAATTACTCACCTTATACGCCACTGCTTGCATTCCCATCTTATCCTGTGCTACAGAAATTAGATTCATATTAAGTAACAATTTTCTTTCAAATTGGGTAATCTTTTTCATATCACAACTAAATATTAATGGCGCTGACAACATGGCGTATACAGATAGTTGTATACGACTTTGACCCTCGCTTAAAACACCTGAACCTATTACCAACTGAAAAATAATAAATATTTATAAAGTATCATTTAGGAGGGTGTTCCACTTTCAAAGTTCTCCGCTCCATTTTGCACGTACGTGTCAAGTCCAAGTTTATTGTGTTAATAATTAGTTTACTGTGGATATTGTTAGTCAAAAGTGTTGTTGATTTGTTAAATAATGTGCTACAATGTTAATAATTGTGGAAAACATTAAATTTGACACTAATATGGGACGGAACACAAGTCGCTGTATATGTAATGCGGTTTTTCCGCGCTGCGTTTGGGATATTGACGAAAATTACTCCATGAAAAGCTACAAATTCTGCAGCACTTGGAATGAAAAAGAAAACTATTTACAATTACTTAACTTGAAAAAGTAAGGAATTTATTAATATAGATTACGTAAAATATAAAGAAACGTGGACACTGACAGTGGGTCTGGTCCACAAGTTTAAGGTCGCTCAGCGAGCTATGGAGTGAGCTATGCTCGGTATTTCTCTAATGGATAGAGTCCGAAACGTAGACATCCTTCAGAAAACCAAAGTTACCGACATAGCCTTCAAAATTAGTAAGTTGAAGTGGCAATGGGCCGGACACGTCTGTCGCAGAGCCGATAACCGATGGAGTAGACGAGTTCTGGAGTGGAGACTACGTACAGGAAAAATCAAAGTGGGATAGCCAGATAAACGGATGACCTGAAAAAGGTCGCTGGTGGGGGCTGGATGAGGGTGGCAAAAGATCGTGTGAAATGGCGAGCCTTGAGAGAGGCCTACATCCAGCAGTGGAGAGACATAGGCTGATGATGATGATGACGTAAAATATTCTATCTGACATATGAAAGACAGAACACATACTAATCGTTAATCAAAAGTTTTAGACAACGGATTCAAGACTTAGCCTAGAGGAATTCCAGCAAAATCATTGCACCACTTACTAAAATGCCTGCTGTCAATACATTTATGGACTGAGCTTCCACGACGGCATTAATGGAACCAGGGTAGGGAGGAGCAGAATGATAGAGTCTCGTTACGTATAAAAAGGAGGCCACCTTTGTAAATCAGTTTATTGTCGGTTGCAAATGATGTTGTATCCTTGGACACAATGGACCTGGCACTTGCATGGTGAATTTATGGAATGCTTAGAAATTTGTCTAATTAGAAAGAGTGTATTATCTCTTTGCAATTGAATTCTTGAAACACAAGGCAAAAACAATTATGAGGATGTTACTAAGATTATAGCTGCTGTAAATAGGCATTGTTATTCTGAAGCTAGAACAAAAACAATTTAAGATGTCATTTAAATTATAGCTGCTGTAAATAGGCCTTGTCATACTATAGATATAATAAAAATGTTTTAAGATGTCACTTAAACTATAGCTGCTGTAAAGAGGCATTGTCGTACTATAGCTAAAACAAAAACATTTTAAAATGTCACTTAAACCATAGCTGTAGTAAAAACGCATTGTTATGCTTTTATTCTCATACCGTTTGGCTTCCCATCTTGTTTAGGTAAGTCTTGTTTCGAACGGTGTTAATTTTATATAAATATCACCATGGCAAGCTTACAATATTAATTCTCCTTGAAAGTAAAAATTGGCATTTGACATCATTGTAAATGGCACATACTTTCAACGAGAACAACGAATAGATGGTGGTAATTTGCCCAGTCTGCCGGGGCGGGGAAGTATCCACCGTTCGTGCCGATAAACCCAGTAAAGTGTACCCACACTTTTGAGGATCAGGTTCGAATTGCCGTCATGCCCAATCAAGGCATAGTGTTAATGTAAATATGTATTGTCTTTGTTAGCAGCACTTATTTTTTTTTCTTACCATATCTGGATCGTTCCATTGACCGGGTGCGGCATAATTCGCCATTCTTAAACTTTCCTTACTATAATATTTGACTATACTTCGAACGGTGGGCCATCGATAGAACACATCGTGATAATTTCGCCAAAGATTACAAGTTTTGCTGATTGCTGTGTAATTGGGCTAAAAAAAATAATTTTCATTTACTTTTTACTTTTATTTTACTGCCTCCGTAGTCTAGCGGTTAAGTCCGTGAATTTAGACTCGGAGGTACCGGGTTCGATTCCTGGTCGGGACACAAAAATATTTATTAATGTAAATAAATATATTTAATTTATTTGTGATATTTCTCGAGTTTGGTACGCTGGAGACATCGACGAGCTTGCCACTTGTCATGATTGGCATATAGTAAAGTTGGCTAAATGTGAACCCGCTTATTTATAAGCGTGGTTTCTGACCACCCCGAAAGGGAAACGGTCGTGATGATACGTGTAATTTTCATTTATGTATTCCTCCACTCAATTATTCCTACCAGCTGTCAAACGGTTCCCTCAAATATTTTTTTCTCGAAAAACCGGTCAATATTTTTTTACAGGTTCAAACGTAATTATGTTAAAAGTCTATATACAGAATGGATTTTTGAGACGGGTCAGTAGGGGCAGGTAGTATTGTCTGATTCCAGTTGCTAAAATTCCTAGATCTTGCGAGCTGCTTTCCATCAGGTGGGCGCAAGTTCACATGTCGTGTTAGTACCTATATAAAGAAACATTTTCTTGCTGTCTGTACACTTTTTCCATAATCTGATGTAGTTCAAAATATCTCGAAAAGTCATGGAAGGCCACCTAGGAATGTTTTCCTTTAACTATAACGGTTATGGTGGCCTTACTGACTTGTCTCAAAAATCCACCCTAAAATATATATATAAAAAAAAGATGGCTAAATTTCGCATTATAATACAAAACTTAAAAAAAAAATCTACTAAACTATAAATTTCCGACAGTAGATTTTTTTAACCAAATGACTTGTTTTATTGGGATGTGTATAAAAAATCAGCGGGCGAAAGTACAGTCATTTCATTCATTTTGATGCAAGTTATAGTAATATTAAGTTATCAGCATCGCTCTGCAGCTGGGGAATGCCGCAAGTATTCTAGGCACACTGACACATGATTACTATGATCAGGTACCGGATGAATATTTTTATATACTGCGTGGAATTTGTTAAAGAGCAAATATTTTAATATTATAATCTAGAATAAAAATAAAGAATACGTATTTTTTAGTTTAATTATTCAGCAATAAAATTTTAAGTTACGGCGCAGAGAAGTTGTCCTAAAAATATCGTGACTCATACTGAGCCTAATCAAGTAGGTAGCGAGAGGTCGACGATCGCGTGAACGTTGACTTACGTAATTCTTTCTCTCTCTAATTTCGCCTCTCGGCTGTTGGCGATATCAATTAATAATAACACTCTCCAGTCTTTAGGCATTTACCACGATGGATATAGCGATGTTTAAACGCGGTGTATAACCATGAAGTAGTGTTTTGTTTTTCGGATAATGATTTTTATCTTTAAAAAAAAAGTGACCTTTTTATTTCAAATAGAGATTCTACTAATGACACAACATAGTTTAGTTTATAGTTTTAATTTAAATTTAGTTTATATAAATTTTATTGGCTTAATTTTTTATCATTTTAGATTTCCTACCTATAATAACTTATAGTTTCCAGGCTATAAATAAACAATAATAGATGTTAAAAATAGATTATTAAAAAGGTTTTACTTACCATGTGTTTATGAATAAATTCTATATAATATGGCCAACTGCATGAATATACCATGGGTCTACCAGTCTTGTTAAGATGATCACCAAATTCTATATAAACTGAAATTAAAAATATATTCTGTAGATAATATCAAATGGGCAACACCTACAGTAGTCTGTGCAGCAAGTATTAATGAAAGTTACCAACAAATAAAATATAATAAATAAAAAAATAAAAACGTTTATTGTCTAAAATACTTAAGCTAAAATACATATACACAGTAAGCAAACACATATTGTTTTGACGTTACTACAGAAACGAGATATGTTTTTATTGACACATTAATTTAGCTCTTGTAATTAAACATTGCAATGCCCTCCGCACTAGTAGATTATTTTTATAACCTACTGTACGACGGATAGGCGAGACTCACTGCAAGCTGAAACAACAAGTGCTGTGTTCAATGATAGAAAAATATAAATAGCAATTTGGATGTTATTTATTGATAGGACTAATGTTATTTCTACTATATACAAGTATTACTGTGCAATTAAGTTATTTGGAAATTTTAAATCTTGTTTTAATAATTTATCTTAAAATGCATGTATGTATAACTTTGAATACAATTGAGCCAAATCCCCATAGAAGATGAATGATGTCCTTTAACAAAAGTATAAAAAAAAATTAACAAACATACACCTGTATTAAGATAATCTTCTTCCACAAAACAGCCATCAAATTTGACATAATCAACATCCCAGCTGGCAAAAGTTTGGGCATTCATTGCCAGGTGATCCTTAGACCCAGGATATTTCATACAAGTTGTAGCCCCCGCACTACTGTATAGTCCAAATTTTAGACCTCTTGTGTGGATCTAGAAGAAAAAAAAATTATTAATATGATAAATCTAGACGGCCTACGTGGTCTAGAAAGAAAAACATTCATTTAAACCAATTCAATTATTAACTCTTCTACTATTGTCAAAGTCAAAATATCTTTATTCACATAAACCTATTACAGGCATTTGTGACACATCATAATTTAAGTCATCATTGGGCACCACTACTAATAGTCTGTGGTCACCTATGAAGTTATGTTTGTTTATACAATATTTCAAGTAAAGAAAAAGAGAGTGTACAAGAGCGGTGATGATCCGGTTATACATATTAACAACACTAAGGAGAGCAAAAAGAGCAGATTAAGCTGTTGGTCACTTGTGGAAACATAAATTATGTAGACCCTTTCCAACACGTCTGACCGGCGGCATGGCGAGTGTAGGCCAAATTTTCCAAAAATCTCCATCTCCTGCAGTAGAGGTCTAGGACTGTGTTCTAGGGGCTGTGATGTGATCTAAGTATAACTTACATAATCAGCAATATACTTCATGCCATGTGGAAACCTGTTGCGGTCAGGCACCAGTCTACCGTCTTCATCTCTGGACTTCTCGGCCCAGCAGTCATCTATGATGATATACTGGTATCCAGCATCCTGGTATCCATTCATATAGAACTCATCTACAACGGATAATATTAGGTTTTCACTAAAAGAGAAAAAAAACATATATCTCTCATTAAAATAGAGACAATTCAAAATAGTAAAGTATCATCACGACCGTATCTCTTTCGAGGTTGTCAGAAAACAAAGTTTTAAAGAAGCGGATTCACATTTAGCCAACTAAACCTGGTAACCTCCGCATATAAATCCAAATTAACCTGTAGACCACGGAGGCAGTCAAAATTAATTGGACACAGTTATGCAAAAAGAATCTAATCCACATTTTTTTCAGAAATTTATTTATGAAGACCAATCTGGTCCTGAGGATGATATTTTTAATTTGTTAAACTACAATGGAGTTTAACTTAATGTGGGATCCTTTTTTAACAACTCAAAATAATTTTATGTATAATAGACCTCTTAAATATCTTAAGAATAGTGGATGAGAAAAATTGTGCAATAAAGATTAAGTCTAAAATTAATAACTATCCTAATTCTTTTAAATTACTTTTCTTATGTTTAAAATTCAAATTACAGAAAATACTTAGGTAGAGTAACACAAAGATTGCAGAATGAGGGGGAGATATAATTGAGAACTTTAAAATTCTAACAGGCAGGTATAACTGCCCATCACCTAGCCAAAATCTTTGGGCTGAATATATTTCCATGTTGTGATCACAGAATGAAATTGATGAGAAAATCCAGCAGTTGTAAATATGTGGAACAAAATACCAGAAGACATTGAAGGGGCTGTAAAAACTTTAAAAAATAAACTGGGCTAGTGACAATAGACATAGACTTTGGTGATAACTGACAATTAATTATGAACTTTACACCAATGCTTGATATAGGCATATTAGCAATGCCCTGCTTGCTTATTAATTAATAATAACAAAGACCTTCGTTGCGAACTATTTGTAGAATTTGGATGCTATTCAGGTACACTAATTTACATGCTACGCCTTCACAAATAGTCATAGGAACATGCTATCATTCTTATAATCAGACAGTGTCTCTCCACTGCTGGATCTCCCTCAAAGCTCACCATTGCATGCAATATCTTCCTTTTATTTAACCATACATCAGGCCTGGGTTCCATTTTAAATTGTCAATACTATACAAACTAAATTTATCATAGTTTTATTAGGTACTTAGTTCTGACCTTATTATACTTTGTTTACCCTTCATTTAGTTTGTTGTATAAAGTATTGCTATGGAAATTAGACTTTAAAATCGATATTTCTAACAATTTTAAGTTTAAATTGATATTCATAGCTTACTTAAGACATTCGTTGGGGTTTTCGTCACAGTTCACTTTACACATATAGTAGCCCCATGACATCCAGCCCATAGGCGGGGTAAGAGCCAACCCATTATCCAGAACTTCCACTTTTCCAATAAAAATAAAAATTACAAAACTTAACCAAACTATGCCGATATACAAATCCATTTTTAAACAAATACAATTTGAAGCATTAAATATAGCACTAAATATAGCTACATAACGATTACCAATTAATAAATGTACGCAATAAATAATTAAACGTAATATAAATTTAATTTAAAAATTCATCGAAATTCCGACAACCTGCCGTCGCTGTTGACAAATTAAATACAACCCAATTAATTTCAACAGTTCTTTGTTTATAGGGAATTTCCATAATTTACTTCGCATTTTAATTTGGTCGTATTATAAATGACATTTACGTTCCATTTCGCACAGCTGACATTTAAATGACATTAACATAATGCTGTAATGGGTATTAATGTTTATAGAATATGGGATGGAGACTATACGCTACCGGTATGTGGATGCATATTTTTTGCAGTTCATGGTGTCGATGTTAAAACTCTCTCTACACTGTGGTAATTTACGTGTAACTACTATATCCGTGTACGGCTACTGCTTTTTAGTACCTACTTAAAGCAGAATTTAGTAAAAATAGCGCGATTTGTGCAATAGTCGTACACGAAGTATATTAATAGGTAGGTGTATATGCCCAGCTTAGTCAGCATTTCCTTTGCATAATGAAATAAAATGAAATATTTGAAATATTTATTTGCAGGAAACATGGTAACAAACAATATTAGGTCTTATTAATATTAAATGGGTCACATATTTCGCCATAAGCATGCAAAATTGTTACAGAAGTAAAGTTACTAAAAACTCAGCGTTGCTTCTTTAGTAACTTTACTTCACAAAAACCTTTGTGTTGCTCAAAATACATATAGTATTCCTCCAAAGTATAGAAACATTCCTGAACTAGCCACGCATGCAGTACTCTGCAGAATCTTTTATAAGGCATCTCTGTCCATACCTTTGGCAAATAATTATATATTTTAGCACTCATGTAGGAGGCGTTTCGTCTAAAAAAATCCAATTTATATATCATAGCATAAGCGAGAGCCGATAATAAGAATGTATTTAATTCTTTCTTTATTTTCATTGGAAAAGGAAACTTGTTCCGATAGGGGAGAAATCTTGAAATAAAATCTGAACGCCGAGCACATTAGGGCTCGATGAGACATCAAACACAAGTAGTCACGTACAGGCGAGCCATCACTGAGCAAAATAAAAAGTAACTGTACTCAATGCGAGGTGATCGACTCGATTTAGAAAAAGGTCGCAGCAAGGAACCTGCGTGTTATGGTTTCGACACTACTCGCACAAAACCAATTCGTATCTATAGTTTTGCAGGATTTATTTATTTATTGTAATCGTTGCATTACACTCTTGGAGACTAAACTTTCTAATCTCTGACGCTTATCGCTTTATCCCATGTTCGACTTGGCGCTGAATTTCGCTTTGACATATGTTGGAATAGCTTTTCTAAAGGCTGTAACTTTTTGATGACGTCTTATAACTAAAGACAAGAACGTGGGTTTCACAGCGAATGACGCCACAAATTTTAATGTGATTATTTTTTTATTGGATTGTTTAGTATATAATAAGGTGACACGGCCATTTTATAGCCACGAATATTAATTAACAATAATGCTATTAGAATATAAGATGACACGGCCCATTTACAGCTATGAATTTATGTTTAATTGACATATCATTATTATTATTTAGATTATAAGATGACACGTATAAATTATCTGACATATGTATATAATTTCTGTACATCATAATTATTAAATATTTAGAATGTAAACTGACACGGCCTATTTAAAGTATTTTCTTATTATTTAAGTAGTTTCTAAGTTAGTTAGTTTTACTTGCTTGTAGCAATAATGTTGTGCATAACATACATAAATATAGATTATTGCCTGTTTACGGTCCAACCATTATTACCACTTTGATTAGTACATATGTTTTGATAATTGTATTGATTTTATTAGTTATGACTGTATCCAAGTTGTTTTGAGAGAACCAATGGAAATTAATTATTTTGATTTTGATTATAGTATTATATATATTATTTTAATAAAAAATAAACTAAAACAAAAACAAAGATAACCTACTTACAAAACCTAATTTAAATATAAATCGTATCCGCGCGGCATGGTGGCAAGAACGCTAGCCGCATTTCCTCGCTGCATCGCTATGCTGATTCTTTGGACGAGGAAGAACCAGCCCTTTTGTCACGAGAGCAGAAAAATAAAACGAGAGGTGTGTTTTTTAAAAATGTTTTAGCGCTCTATATAATCTGTGAGCGCTTCTGTATCTGCGTACCGAATGACTCTTCAACTGAAAACTGTCAGTGAATATCGGCAAGACGAAGGCAATTTTGCCCGTTGTTACGTGCAGCGAATGCAACTTCTGTTAGGAGGCCAATACATCGTTACAGCTTCCCGTCTCCTTGAGAAGGGGTGTTTAGGATGACTTCAGTGTACTTCTGAACCACCTTTTAAAGATGTTAAGGAAAGCCCTCTTACAACCGAGCCACCACCGATCTTCTTTTTATAAGATTATAAATGGGTCTATCGGGAACAACGATATTAGCAAGAATTGAAGGTAGAGACGATTACCAGTATAACAAAATAGCGAGATTAATGGCCATAGCAACGTTAAATGGATCCGATTTCCCGGGACCTTGTACCTTTTACCAACTGCCTCCGTGGTCTAGCGGTTAAGTCCGTGGATTTAGACTCGGAGGTACCGGGTTCGATTCCTGGTCGGGACACAAAAATATTTATTAATGCAAATAAATACATTTAATTAATATTTAATTTATTTGTGAGATTTCTCGAGTTTGGTTCGCTGGAGACATCGACGAGCTTGCCACTTGTCATGATTGGCCTATAGTAAAGTTGGCTAAATGTGAATCCGCTTATTTATAAGCGTGGTTTCTGACCACCCCGAAAGGGAAACGGTCGTGATGACACTTTACTTTTTTTTGTACCTTTTCGGCCCTAACTAATTGATGTTTTGTTTGTTTCAGACGTGGCTTATCTGACTATGACTATGTCGTGGCGAAGGCATGGCATGGCGTAGTGTAGCTATAATGGTGCCTGTGTTGGCGCCGCTGGCTGCGATATTGGGAGCGGTGCTGGCGTCCGCCGCGACCCTGCCCCCGACCACACACGAGCCTGTGCACTTCGAGGCAGCCTTTCAAGGTAAAGTACTTTCTTTCACTTCATCGACATTTACAATACATGGCCTTTGGTTACGAATACTTTTTAATGCACCATATGTGAGTCTCGGTCTGCCAGGGCCTCTTTCACCCACAACTTTCGCATTATATATCTGGTTCGTCAATCTTTCATCGCACATTCTTTCAACATGCCCGAACTATCGTAGCATGCCTTTCCTTATTTTTGTCCCTATGCTTTCATACCAACCCTTTTCCGTATTTTGACGACGATTTTTTACCCGGTAACGACGAACCCCGGATTAAATATGATATGATAAAATATATTTTAATAATAAATTTAATAAGTGTGACTAAAATTATAAATATAATAATAAGATTTTAACATTGTAATTTTTTTATTTATTATTTTATTTAAAAACATTATTGCACTATGTACAAAGGGCGGGCTTAATGCCGCTAGGCATTCTCTAGCAGCCAACCTTTGGGACAATGCAGAGAATTTTGATTAAGAGGTAGGTGCAAAGGGCTCAAATATGAAACTTAATTTAAAGGAAAAATTAAATAAACTTATTCTATGATATCATAATACATATTAATATACATACAAATATGTACACAATAATACATATACTACACACTATACATATTTACACATAAATATACTACATACTATACATCTTTACATAAATAATGTTTAACAAAATTTGTGTGCTAGAAATGGCTGAATGTGCAGAACTAACTTACTATTAATATTTAATATTACCATGTTCTATGCAAATAAATAATTTCGTTTCATTTAAAGAAGCAGATTTACATTTAGCCAATTAGCTAGCTAATTTATTAATAATAATAATAATAATAATAATAATAATTCTTTATTTATACAGTAGAAATTAGTTACAATAATAAATACAATAGTGAAATATTTATATAATAAATTACACGATGTGAACAATATTGACGCTACATATTTCCAATTGTATTGCACGTTGGAACCCAAACCAAGAATTTTCGTCTTGTGTCTTGGGCTCCAGCTGCACTAGCTACCCTAGTATTCTACATAACATTACATTTAAAATTAATAATAATAATTTTGATAAAACTTTAAGCTAAAACTATTCTAATCTATTGTTAATGCATGCAAAAGCAATAAAAATATTAAATAAATAATAAATTACAATAAAATAAATAATAAATTACAATAAAATAAATAATAAATAAGATAAAATTGCCATAGCTATTAATAGCTATAAGCTCGTCGATGTCTCTAGAGGCAGTTCTAGTAAATAATAAATATTAAATTAAATATAAAGTATAAAAAATGTCCTCTAGAAACCAGAGCAGAGGGATCTGAGATAGTCCTAAGGAGACTCGCAACATATCCCCTCTGTATTGCTCAGTATCTTCCTTTCTTTCCGTCAGCCACTTTGAGAACTCCTTGGCCAGAAGCTTAATTTATTTGTGATATTTCTCGAGTTTAGTACGCCGGAGACACTGACGAGCTTGCCACTTGTCATGATTGGCCTATAGTAAAGTTGGCTAAATGTGAATCCTCTTATTTATAAGCGTGGTTTTTGATCACCCCGAAAGGGAAAAACGGTCGTGATGATTTATTTATTTATTTATTACAGAAACCACAGCTCATTACAGAAATAAATACATAGGTATACCTTATAAGTAACACATTGGCCATACATGGCTTTACTTTATATAAATAGTACTTATTGGTGGAAATGAAACTAAACTAAACTAAAACTAAAAATCTAACTAAACTAAGCAAGTCGCAAAGAATACAAACAAAAACATAAGCCAATATGCATAATAATAATAGTATGCGTGTACACAAAAATAAAGTCACTCGTAAGAGGACAAAATACAGTAAATAATTATGGATGCGCGAGTGCATGTGTGTTATGTTAGTGTGTACGTGTTTGTGTGTGTATGGTGATGTAAGTGTGATATACTTAAATATTGTGCGTATTTGTTTTATCTTATGTATTACATACTGTTTGGCATTAAATAAATTGTCTATTATTTTATCATATATCAAATATGTCTAGTATGATACTTTATGGGCAAGCCTCTACTATGAGGGGTTTGAGCGAGTAATGACATTCTGTTTTGTATTCTTTTCTATCTTTATTTTAATTTGTATTGGGAGTTCTTCGCGCCATTTTGCCTGGACATGTCAAGTGCAAGTTTTTGTTTTGTAAATTAATTTACTGTGGATATTATTGGTCAAAAGTGGTGTTGTTTTGTTTAATAATGTGCTACAATGTGAATAATTATGGAAAACGATAAATTGGACTTTAAATATGGGGCACATTTGAATTGCAGTTTATTTTTTGCGGTTTTCCCGCGCTGTCAACTCCCATATTTTACCCGACGTGTTTGAGCTTGGTGCCGCGAGTGACTCCAAGAAAAGCATCAAATTCTGCAGCATCTGGAATTTGATGACGACCTCATTAACTCATTAAAAAGAAAGATATATTACGTCAGACTTGGCTGTATGGGCTAGACCCTTTGCCTTCCCTATCATCTCATTCATCGTCTATCGGGAGAAGAGAATAAAAAAATAATAATTAATTTGTATTGTCAATGGTTTTCAGTCCATGTACGAGTATGCTGGAAACTAATAATAGAGTTGCATTGTTTAGTCCAGTTTTAACAGTCTACAATTAGTGGCTAAAATCAAACCGAGCGACTCCACCACTAATACCCCACAATGGCCACGGAATGTGACAAATTACCGCAAACTGGAAACTGCTCCAAAATGAATATGTAATGCGTTCAAACCCTCACTCATGTGCACCAGTCGCTCTAGTCCGTAAATTATTAAAATAGTAAATTCCCCATTTATTTATTAGGGCTGAGATGCCGTTTACATCAAGCGAGCGAGTATTCTTAGCGATCAAGTTTTATTTTAAAGGTCAGACATAAAGTAGTACAAGTATATATATACTGGCTGACCCGGCAAATGTTGTTTTGTCATATAAATAATTTCTAGGGAATTTCTAGTGTAGAAAAAAAAAAACTTATTGTAAGTGTGTAAGGATGTGGTATATGAGTGAAAGGAGGCATGGAGCGCTGTGAGCGATGAGCGAATATAAAAATAACAAAACACCAAACATTTTTTATTTCTTTATTATATTTATTCCTTAAAATTATATACATCGTGAGAGAAACAGGAGACCGGCTTCGGTCTCATCCCTACTCCGTGCTGTTTACTGGGAAGTGACACCGGTATAGTCTGGCAAATGAATGTTGAAACAGAAAAAGCGCGGAAAATTTAAAAAATCTAGCACTGGTAACACTAATTATAGCAGGAATAAACTGTCTTGATACTAATGTTACCATGTAATCAGTTTCAATTAAATGTTAGGCTCAACTGTCGGGGATAACTTACCAAGTGATAATTGATCAGTTATCGAGCGGGATGGAAAATGATTAAATTACTAAAATGACTATTAAAAAATAGGGGTTGGTGATAGAAGGGTGAAAATTTAGGGTTGTATGTATTTTTAATGGCACAATATGAAAAAAAAAATTTTGTTCAAAAAATAAAAATAAAATGTTAGGGGTGGACAACCCTCATCTCTTAGGGGTATGAAAAATAGATAGTAGCCGATTCTCAGACCTACTGAATATGCATATAAAATTTGATAAAGATCGGTCAAGACGTTTCGGAGGAGTATGTTAACTAACATTGTGACACAAGAATTTTATATATAAGATATATATACATATATATATATTAAATACACTACATATAATACCTACTTACACTGTGAGGAACTGTTTAAATATTTTTTATGAAATTTAGCACGTCAGCACCCGGGTCAAACAGTAGTTTTCTATAAGCTACATGTTAAGAGCTCCGTGGTCTAGCGGTTAAGTCTGTGGATTTAGACTCGGAGGTACCGGGTTCGATTTCTGGTCGGGACACAAACATATTTATTAATGTAAATAGATATATTTAATTACGAGCTTGCCACTTGTCATGATTCTTTATAAGCGTGGTTTCTGACCACCCCGATAGGAAAACGGTTGTGATGAAACCTTTTTACATGCTAAGGCATCCTCTCTTGGTAAATGCGTATTTGTCTCAAACTATTTCCACCGTCCTCCATATTTACACAAGAACTCTCAGCCCAAGTGTATGAAAGCGTTTCGTAATTGCTACTTCACGTCACACAATTGTGTGCGTTATAATGGAAACATATTTTTTTAATTCGGTTATACTAAATTATCTATAGTTAGTAGGCTTGTGTAGTCCGCGAAGAAACTCGTTCCAAAGAGCGCTTCAAAGTCAAAGTCAAAATATCTTTATTCCCGTAAACCTAAAGGCATTTATGAAACGTCATTAATTTAATTATTTTAAATAATTCTACTCCTGCTAGTGGAAGACTAAGCAGCAAAGTGGTCCAATAACTAGCTGTTAGCAGAAAACCAGCAGCACCAGCAATAATAATAAAAAAGCTGAGATTTCCTTGCAGATTCCTTTCTCAGTCAGATTAATCAAAATTCTCTGTATTGTCCCAAAGGTTGGCTGCTAGAGGATGCCTAGCGGCATTAAGCCAGCACTTTGTACATAGTGCAATAAAGTTTTTAAATAAATAAATAAAAATAAATAAACATTAACTTCATTTACCGTTCCTATATATATAATTCCTTTACCGTCTTGCTATACCGTCTCACCACTCTAGTTTTATGTGCGACTCATTTGCAGTTGTTGCCGCAAATCTGCCGCAAAACGCAAAAAACCTACCAGTAGATATCCGACAAGTGCCCAACAGAATGCTATTTAAAGGAATAGTCTTCACTTCATACACTTCTTGAATAGTTCCTAACAACTGTAAGTTATATTGTACATCAATATTTATGTACGAGTATATATGTATTATTATTTATTTATTAAAACTTTATTGCACAATATATACAAGGGGCGGACTTAATGTCGCTAGACATTCTCTGACAGCCAACCTTAGGGACATTGTAGAACATTAAAGACGTAAGGTAGGTGCAATTAGAGAAATATGATTGCGTAATAAATATGCAATATTATCTAAACTACAATAATAAATACTATAATAAACTAAATACTAATAATACATACACTACATATAATAATATAATAAATAAACTAAATATTATATATTTATATTTATGTTTTATACTAGTATTAGATTTAGTTTTAGTAGAATTTTAATTCTTATCCTGTTCCAATATTTGCACCTACCACCCATATACTCGTTCAATGTTTGTAATATCCCTAAGATTGACCAAGTAAGAATGTCTAGCGGCATTAGGCCCGACTTTTTACATAGTGAAAAAAGTTAAAAATAAATAAAGTTTGAGATTTTGGTCGCTCTATTAAAACGTACACTTTAGTATTTGATTATTAAATCCGTGATAACGAGATGACGAGCCTAGTGGGAGCAACTCGTCTACCTACTTTACGAATTACCCTACAACCTAACATAATTATTAAATGTTACCTAATTACATTACGGACATGTAATGCAAGTAGCATTACTGTGATAAAATTCTCTATATATATAATATTACTACTGTTGTCCGATAGATGGCGCGCATCAGCACTGATTTGTGGGAAGCGAGAGCCTAAAACTCCCTAGCGCACTTATTCCATGAATGATAGAAACTGGAATCAGACACTCATGACTGACATCAGTCTCTAACCGGGTCAAACAGTAGTTTTTTATAAGCTACATGCTAAGGCCTCCGTTGTCTAGCGGTTAAGTCCGTGGATTTAGACTCGGAGGTACCGGGTTCGATTACTGGTCGTGACACAAAAATATTTATTAATGTAAATAAAAAAATATTTCAATTTATTTAAAGAAGCAGATTCATATTTAGCTAACTTTACTATAGGCCTATTATAACAAGGGCAAGCTCGTCGATGTCTCTAGAGGCAGTTCTAGTAAATAATAAATTAAATATAAAGTATAAAAAAGTATAAGAAACCAGAGCAGAGGGATCTGAGATAGTCCTAAGGAGACTCGCAACATTTCCCCTCTGTATTGCTCAGTATCTTCCTTTCTTTCCGTCAGCCACTTTGAGAACTCCTTGGCCAGACGCTTAATTAATTTGTGATATTTGTCGAGTTCGGTACGCTGGAGACATCGACGAGCTTGCCACTTGTCATGATTGGCCTATAGTAAAGCTGGCTAAATGTGAATCCGCTTATTTACGAGTATAAGGGTGGTTTCTGACTACCTGAAAGGGAAACGGTCGTGATGATACTTTTTTTTTACTTTTTATAAATAAATCATGGCTGTCGATAAAGTTCCCAACTTTTCGCTCAATTTACTCTTCACTAAACAAAATATTACCTACAACTTTGGCTACACAAGTTTGGAAGATTCTTTTCAACGATATTAGAGGTAATATTCGTACGATCGTTTTTTTATTTAATTTAAAATAGACAATACTCGTACAGAATACAGCAGTAATAAATAGGTACTTGTAAACACGACTGATAGTGATCAAATATAAGATAGAGCGGACATTTTAAACTAAATTCCTTATTGCACGAAATTAATGCGTTTATTTATTTATTTATAATAGGGTAGCCAACAGTGCTAACATCACACACTTATTTGTACTTAACACTAAATCAGAAGTTAGATGTTGCACCTATTATAGGCGACCACCACATTACCACAGTAGCCTTTATGGCCTATACAAAATTTCAATATTATAAAATTTTCAATAAGTATACAAGTATCATCATCATCAGCCTGTGTCTCTCCACTGCTGGATGTAGGCCTCCCCCAAGGCTCGCCACTTCACACGATATTCTGCCACCCTCATCCATCCCCCACCAGCAACCTTCCTCAGGTCATCTGTCCATCTGGCGGGGGGTCGTCCCACCCTGCGTCTTCCAGTACGTGGTCTCCACTCCAGAACCCGTCTACTCCATCGTTCATCGGTTCTGCGGCATATGTGTCCAGCCCATTGCCACTTCAGCTTGCTAATTTTAAAAGCTATATCGGTAACTTTGGTTCTTTGACGGATGTCAACGTTTCTGACTTTATCTTTTAGTGAAATCCCGAGCATAGCTCTCTCCATAGCTCGCTGAGCGACCTTGAACTTGTGGACCAGACCTACCGTCAGTGTCCACGTTTCTGCACCATACGACATTACTGGAAGATTTATTTAAAAACCTTATTGCACTATGTACGGACTTAATGCTGCTAGGCCTTTAGGACATTAAGACAGTATAGATGGTAAATACCTATTTATTTGCCCATATTAATAATAATATTTATTAAAAAATGTAGGATAGAATTTATAAATCCTTAACAAAAGATACCAAAAAATTTAAGTGTCCGGTATTTAGAAGACTTCTTACTAACTAATAAACTACAATATAAGCAGTATCAAACATCAAAAAATCCCACAAATAAACAATTAAAAAAAAAAATGTTGCTATAAACATGCGCCTTTCGAGCGCAACACGTCGCCATGCCAATAAGACTATACTACCTACCGAACAAAAGGGGTCATCTTTCGAAAGTTAATCGGTCTACTGAAAAGTCAAAGTCGACGTTAAGTCTGTTTAAAGCTACATTATAATTATATCCATCCCTTTCATGTCCGCCGGCTTTAAACCTAAGTAAAAGAACAAACAACATTTTTAATCGTCCGTCCTTTCAGCCGTTTTAATTATGAGACTTTGTAATATTTAATAATTTTTGTGATCTTGGAGTTCTGGTTTTTACATTATTCATGCGTTCAGATATTTATTTATTTATTTATTTATTTCAAAACTTTAATGCACAAAGTACAAAAGGCGGACTTAATGCCCGTAGACATTCTCTGACAGCCAAACCTTTGGGACTAATTAGAACAACTGTAGGTGCAAGGAAAGTATAAGTGACACATCAATTAGATATAAATACTTAGATAATAAACTTACTTATATATAATCTACTTATAAATATACTAAATACTAATACATACACAATAATAAACATACATATAAAACTTACAAATTTTGTTGGGAGTTATTTAGAAAATGTGAGTAGACCAGCTTTTTAAATGATGATCTGGTAGATGCCTGCCTTATGGTAATAGGTAGATTGTTCCACAGATTTGTAGCAACAACCGCAAAGGAATTCGAAACAAATCCGGAATGATGAGATGGAACGGAAAGAAGTGAGTTGTGAGAAGATCGGAGAGATTTATCATGAAAAGAAGAGAGATAGGCGAATTTGTCCTTGAGGTATTTCGGTGTCGCAGGCTCATTTAAAACAGAGTAAAGGAGACAGAGGACTCTAAGATTCCTGCGACAGCGAATTGGCAGCCACTTCAACCTAGCACGATACTCGGAGATGTGATCATATTTACGTAAGCAATAGATGAACCGGATACATGCATTTAGTAAACGGTCCATTTTGTTGAGCAACATCTCCGACATATCAATGCTGCACACGTCACCATAGTCGAGGAGAGGAAGAAGAAGGCTTTGGACAAGGGTTATTTTAGCTTTTAACGGCAGAAAGTTTTTAAGTTTATTTAGAGAGTGCAAAGAAGAAAATATTTTACCACTGGTTCTGGTGACTTGGTTTGTCCAGCTTAGATTAGAATCTAGGTAAACACCTAGATTCTTCACCTCACTGCAATACGCAATTGGGACGTTGTCAAACCGAACAAGGTCAATACTGCTAGTATCAACTTTGCTCAACAGCCGCGAGCTTCCTATTATGATCGACTGACATTTGCTCGGATTGACAACAACCCCAAAGCGTCTTGACCAAGAGTATATATTACAAAGATCCGAGTTTAGCCAAGCTATTGCACTATTGACAGTGTTGATATCTGACCGCACATAGAGCTGCAAATCATCCGCATACAGGTGGTAGTCACAATGAAGTTGAGAGGTGATGGCATTAATGAAAACTGAAAACAACAAAGGGGAGAGAATGCCACCTTGTGGGACGCCCGTGTCCAAGTCCCCCCACTCTGATGACACCTGATCAACTCGAACCTGCTGCTGCCGACCGTGTAGATATTGAGAAAACCACGCCAGGGCCTCCGACGATATACCAAGACGAGACAGTGTAGCGATTAGCAAATCAGGATCTACTGTGTTAAAGGCATTCGTGAAATCAATTAGTACAAGTACTGTGACTTTGGTTTCATCCATGCCTCCTCGGATATCTTCAGTTACTTTAAGTAAAGCTGAAGTTGTGCTATGACCAGGACGAAAACCGGACTGGTAAGGATTTAAAAGATCATTACAACTTAGGAAAAGGGACAACTGCTTGTGCACAATGGACTCAAGGACCTTGGATAAAAACGGCAAAATTGAGATGGGACGAAAGTGGGTTGGAAGAGTAGGTGAAGTGGTTTTTGGAAGCGGAATAATAAAGGCCTTGCGCCATTGGGAAGGAAATTGACCGGATGTAATGGAAAAATTTATGATGTGAGAGATAATAGGTAAGAGAAGGTCTATAATTGGGATGATCATAGCACGACTGATAGAATCACATCCTATTGCTTTTGAAGTGATGGAATTAATCGTCTTGAGAACTACATCATCAGAAACCACGGCTAGGAAAAACGGTTCGACAACTTGTACCGGCAGCGCAGTTATTTCTGCAATTGTACTAGCTTTAATGACACCATCGAGAGTCGGTGCTGAGGAAAAGTGAGTGTTAAGCTGATCAGGTGTCACTGAGCCAAGGTTGACCTGGCCGCGACAACGCCCCAATCCTAATGAGTTGAAGAACTGCCAAATTTTTGAAGGAGACTTATTGGTTATGTTGTCGATAAAATGATGACGTTTGGCAATTCTACACACCTGATTGCAGCGATTTCTCGCAACCCTATATGCCGCCAGGCTATCATCACTGCGGTTACGCCTATATTTACGGTATGCACGATCTCGTATCTTCATCGCGGTTTGAACATCACTAGTGATCCACGGCGCAGGTGCCCGCTTTAATTTTGTAGGTCGTAGTGGTGCATGTACGTTATACAGTTTGAGCAACTTATTATTAAATATGTCAACCATGCTGTCAATATTATCTGTCGCAAGCAAGGCACTCCAATCTATTCGAGCCGCATCATTTCGCAGGTTGTCACTGTTTATATGAGAATAATGACGCATAACCACTGTAGGCGGGCGAAACCTCGGTGGTTTCACCTTGTAAGAGACGAATACGAGATCGTGGTGCGAGAAAGGAGCAATGAGCTGTCCGTGACTGGCAACAATATCAGGGCGTGAAGTAAGTATAAGGTCCAGGAGAGTATCTGTCAAAGCTAGATGGTGAGTTGGCCCAGACGGCAGAAGAGATAAATTTACAGAGGTGATGATGTTACGGAGTTTAGACGCCCTTGCTTTGCCAGCCTGATTATTATCAAGGAGACAGGTGTTGAAATCGCCCATGATAACGTGGTGAGTGTAAAGTGGTACTACCTCCTCAAGAACGCATTCGAAGTGAGAAAAGTAGTTTATAGAGGGAGGGCAGTATACGACTCCAATTAATATTCGTGATCCTTTAAAGTTTACCTCTATAAAGAGATATTCAGCTGATGCTGAATACAAGCTGGGTGAGGACGAAATTACTTTGTACTGCAGGTCTGCACGGAGGTAAATCGCTACACCACCTCCGCCCGAGCCTGTACGATCATTTCTGATTAGTATATAACCTGGAAGAGAGTAGGATGTAGAAGGTAGAGAAGGTTTAAGCCAGGATTCGGAAATAAGAATAGCATCCACCAGATCTGGAGACGGGAAAGAAGAAAGTAGATCCGAGTAGTGAGCTGGCACACTTTGTGCATTTATATGACACAAGTTAAAGTTGTTTCTGAACAGATTAAATTCATCATTTAACAAATCATTTAAACCAGCATCAACATCATAATACGAATCAGAGGATGTAGTGCTGTTGATCGAGTAGAAGGAGTCGTCTTCACTAACATAGTCCATATAGTTATTTTGTAAGTTTAGGATATAATAAAATAATAAATATATATAATAATAATATAATCACTAGTGTAATTATAATTAATATAAAAAAAAAAAAATGAAACAGCACTACACTGCACGTCCTGCCAGCTAAGCCGTTTACAATAAAACATAAACAAAACACAAATAACACAAGTTTAGGTCTGGCGATCATGCACGCACCGCGCAGCCGAAAGACAGACAAGCCACGACCCGCAAGCGAGTAACAAAAATACATTATGCCTTTAAACTTTAAGGCTCAGAATAACGTCAAGTAACTTTACGGCAATGTTTATAAAAAAAGAAATAAATAATTGAGAAATAATTTTTCTTCACTCGCCCCCGACTCGCAGCTTCCCCACCATTCCGCAAAGCTACGCGCCCAAGATCACCTCCCAGATCCCGCATGAAATCGTCATATATACACAGTACAATAGAAGGAAATAAAAAAAAATAAAAAACATTTTAAGTGCAACAGTAAGACCCCGCGATGGACTTGCAACGGCGCGGCGGGGGCGGCAACAAACAGATTGGATGAACTGAAATTTTGGGCCAAATTATAAAAATAAAAGCTAAAAATCGGCTGATTATTATCCAAGGGACGTTAAGCTAAATTAAATGCGACTGACTAAAAAATTAAAATGACTGATGACACACGAACGCATTTTACTCTGTGAATCTTACACAGCCTAATTTCTTAATCTGCCTACCATGCAATAATAATTATAAACAATATCCAGGGGACATTTATCTACATATATTGCACTGTTTACTGTATTTTAACATGTGTGATAATTAAATATGATGTAAACACACTTTGCAGGCAATGTGCAGTGTGAAATTCAATATTACATAGTAGACAGTCAAAAAGTGAAAACTACCAGATATAACAACAATCATCTGTGTATCTCTTGTCTGCCTTAAGCCGACTGCCTCCGATATTATAGCAGTGTAAACGTATAGTGTGGAAAAAAAAAGAGAATAAAGAAAAAAAGGAATAAAATTTCAATCATTTGTCTAATTGCAAAATTTATGTCTATATGTCCAAGGAATCGACCCAAAACAAACCGTGGCCATAAGGTTCCTATAACAACAATCATCTGTGTATCTCTTGTCTGTCTTAAGCCGACTGCCTCCGACATTATAGCTGTGTAAACATATAGCGTGAAAAAAAAAAGACAATAAAGAAAAAAGATTAATTATTTGTTTACTTGCAAAATTTATGTCTATATGTCCAAGGAATCGACCCAAAACAAACCATGGCCATAAGGTTCCTACAAAAAGCGACAGCAATACCTATCCACAGCAAACACTGGTCCAAAAAGGACAAATCTGACCCAAAACATCAGCCTCCGGACAACATTCGGCCACCCAACAGGGATACCTAACTATAGCATTAATGGCTAATAGATTAGTATTATATTATAGGAACATTTAAATAGAAAATGTCTGATGGGTAGCCGAATGTATTAAACACACAATTGCCTAGTAATATCACCGCCTGGTAACTCTTCTAGCGACTTTATGAGCGACCTCATCCCCTGTTGATGTTGATTGCCCTGGTCCAATGTTGTACCTTGGTCTACTTTATTACTGGATGATGACAAGTTGGTAAGGTCTGCCCTGTGAAATATCTTATGCCGGGAACCATCGGGGAGCTTAACCCATATAGTACCGTCCTGGGTCCAGCAGTCCCGCATGCCAAAAAGTTTCCTGGCCTCAACAAAAAGTAATTGCCGGCTTCTTATTAAAAATTCAGAACAGCTATATGAGGTACCCTTCAGCCTCGTTTTGCTGATCCACACCTGATGACGCAACCTGCTGTCCCAGAACCTCACCACAACGGACCTGTTGGTATCCTTACTTGCTCCCAGACGGTAGCATGCGCTGAATGCTTGAGATTTTATCTCAGAAATATTTAGCTTGTCCTGCAAAATTTCTACGACTGTCTCTGAGATATTTTCACCTTGCCTCTCTGGGATGCCCTTTATCAGCAAACTGTCTTCGCGACTTTTGGTCACATGGTTACTTAGATGAGCCTAAAATGAAGGCTTTTTTTTCTATACTAGCACGACATGCGACCTTGCGCCCACCTGATCGTAAGTGGCGCGCATGGTCCATGAATGTTATTCAATTCGTTTATTTTGCAAGTAGACATAGGACAAAAAGATATGTATTCTGCACTTTTACACGTCATTTTATACAATATTGATATAAAACGATATAATTTTATAGTACATATTGGTGAATCTGGAGCAGTACATGATAACCATCATTTGGAAAAAGAAATAATAAAATAACAAAATTATAAATACAGAATAACGCTTAACATTATAGCTGCTGTAGATAGGCATTGTTACACTGTAAGCTAAGACAGACACAATTATAAGAATATAAATGTCAATGTCAGTTAAGATAATAGCTGCTGTAAATAGGCATTGTCATACTATATGCTAAGACAGACACAATTATAAAAATATAAATGTAAATGTCAGTTAATATAATAGCTGCTGTAAAGAGTCATTGTCATGTTGTTAGCAACTGGAATCAGACACTTATGTCCGACATCAGTCCCTAATACTATGCCGGCTTGACTAGATGCCTTTTCACACTTCGCTTGAAGGACTCCAGGTTATAGGAAAGTGGAAACACAGAGGCTGGAAGAGCAGTCCACATCTTTATTGTGCGACAGATGTGTGAGTCACTAAATTTATGGGTACGCGAAGGGATGGTGACTACGGTATGTGGGTGCATATTCTGACCTGTGCGTGTGGTTCGGTTGCGGAATGCAGAGGAAGGAATTAGGTTATAAAGCTCTTCAGAGCACTCACCATAGTATAGCCGGTAGAACACGCTCAGAGAAGCCACATCTCGGCGAAGTTGCAGGGATTCGAGAGTTCCAGATATAGTGGCATCGTCCACAATTCGAACAGCTCGCCTCTGTAGGACATTGAGAGCATCTGTGAGGTACTTGGCTGAACCATCCCAAAGGTGTGAACAGTATTTCACGCATGGCTATAGAAGAAGACAGAGAACAGTGGCGAGATATTACCTGACAAAATTTGAAACGTCTTTAAAAAGCGACTTTGATAATAACTTATTATGTAAATTAGTTTCATTTTTCATAATATTATTATTATCTCAAAGGGCTTGAGAAGAATTTATTATATTATTGGAAGTTCAACGGAAAATTCTGAATATTCGCCTCATGGATAAGTCACATTCGTTCAAAAAGCAAACAATAGTGTTGCCACTGTATTAAATACATCTGCATTCGCACTACTATGTTCTACTTGTCACTGTAAGCGCTTATTTATTTATTTCGCTTTTAAATGGGGTGTATCAGGCAAAGCTTTTTGTAGATGTCGCTAGCGGCAATGGTACCTATGTTGTATAATAGTTGTATAAAATTTTGCATGCCGTCCTGGTCACTGGCGAAACATGTGAGTTGTGTATAACAACTGAGACCATACTAGAATCAGTAACCATGTGTTTTTTAGCAAATAAAATATTTCATTTCATCAAATAGAGAAATGATCGATATAATTTAGATCCCCACAGAAACCCAGCATTAGACTAATAAGCTGACAACATCTAAGACGGATTATCTCTGGTGAAAGTTGAGAACGGATAAAAATATATTTTCACGACAAAAATAAACAACGTAAAAGCATTTAGGATTTTTTTGGTTTGAACAAATACCCGGCTGTATTATAATTTATTACGCTGAGCTAAATTAAAGTATAAGTTAACATTTAGTTTTATTCCGAGAGTTTTAGAGACGAGAGGGATGCAAATTTTATTATTAGTTAAAATTTTGATCCTAAATTATTATTAATAATATTATCTCTTCAAAAAGTATCGTGAATTTTGATATTTCGCGGGCTAGGTGTGTTTGATTTTTGTTTTTATTTTGTTGGTACTCATATCCCTTACTTATACACGATAATAGTAACCTAAGCACGCTTAAAGGTGTTCCGAGACACGCCAAAGCTCTGTGACGACATTACTCCTTGCGCTTAGACTGCTCACGATATCGAGGTAGATTGCTCTGAGCGCTGTCAGTTGTTTGTCATAATGTCCCGCGCCATCTTTAAGTTAATTTAATATTAGGTTTTCTTTAAAATTATTTAATATTGTAATTATCTGCAACAAATAAAGTGTGTTAGATGTATTTCTTACTTGGTAAAATATATAAATTGAAGCTATAAAAAAATATTGCCAAATATTTCGCCTCTCTTTGGAGCGGCGTCATCAGTGAATTACCTCCGAGTCTAAATCCAACGGACTTAACCGCTAGACTACGGAGGCAGTTAATTTAATTACCAAAATAAGTTAATAATATTAAACTTTACACATATAAAGATGAATAAACCAAAAGATGTATATTTGTTAGTATTTACACTCGAATATGTGGAATCCGCAATTTATCTTCCATACATTTAAAAAAAAACAACATTTTATGAATGAAAATGTGATTTAGACCGTTCCGAATTGATATCACGCTCTGAGCATCAAAATCGCGACATTTGATTCGGAACGACGGTCAGTGTCATATTCGTTTATTTGTCTATTTATTATGTGTATTATTATATATATATAATTATACATTTATTTATTTTTGTCTCGCTGTGGTGGCTCGGTTGTAAGAAGGCGTTCCATAAATCCTACAAAGGTCGGTTCTAACCCACCCGGCATGTACCAATGAGAAATGCACTTTCCTTACGTACATTTGTCATAGATTTACAACATCACCGTTCCCGTGCCTCGGAGAGCACGTTAATCCGTCGGTCCCGGTTCCACTAATACCAACTTGTGGAATCGTTAATAAATTGTCATTGTACATTGACGTCATATCCTCGCCAAGCCGTCTGGCCAGCGTGGCGAGTGTAGGAAAATAATATAGTACCTACTTATTATATGCAATATCATATACATAGATATAAACATATACTTAGGTATATTAGGTATAGGTAAACGATTTTGGTGGGTAGGCCTAGAAAGCAACACGTAAAATTTTTGCTCCGTATATTTTATTGAATTTAAATAATTAATATAGTGATTAAATTAATTAAAGTGTTAAAGTACTTAATATTATGCAATAATACAATACTAGTGCAACTATCCCGCTGGTTATTATAATTGTTTAGTTACATTTAAAATACACATCGTAAACAATGGCAGCAGCTGATAAAATACTACATACCCAGCAGCTACTAGAAGACAAACTGGCCACTAGAATGGCGGACTTCGAGTCGCAGCTCACCACCGCCAGGGTACATCCGCAGAGCTCCAACATCGAGACCCTCGCAAGGGATTATTACGAGTTCAAATCCTTTGCTGTGGAGATGTTGTCGCTGCTCAGGCAACAGATTGCAGAACTACATGCCACCATGGACAACATCGAAACTCGTAGCCGCTCAGACTACCTCTTGTTCAAAGGATTTCCAGAAGAATCAGGCGAAAATGTAACGCAGATGGTGGTCGACGCACTCAAGGATCACTTGGGCCTTAAGGATGTTGGCGTTCTTTCCCTGTATAGTTGCTACCGGCTGGGAGCACCCAGGGATTCCTTCACTCGCTCTATACTTGTCCGTTTCAGTGACCACAGGCTGCGCCAGCTGGTCTGGAGAACCAAGACCAAGTTTAAAGGAACGACTTTCAGCTGCTCGGAGTTTTTAATAAAAAGCAGGCAGGCTTTGTTCGTTGAGGCGCGTCGGATTTTCGGTGTAAATAACTGCTGGACGCAAGATGGAACAATCTCTATAAGGCTTCCAGACGGTTCAAGGCACAAGCTGTCTCAGCACTCGGATTTAGCTGTTTTATCTAGCACTGTCAATAAGCCGGTGGCCGGACCTTCATCGCAATCTCACACAGAGAAGCAGGTACCTAGGGAGCGTGCCAGGAGAGCTCCAAGAAGATAATTTAGTCTGTTGTCTTATATGTACTTAAAGTGTTGGATTCGTGAGAGTTTATTGGTATTACGTATGCACTATAACAACTTTACAATAACACACGCGTACAACCAACGTCGGGTCGATCTAATTACTGCTGAAATGCTGCATTTTATGTTTTAACGCGCCGCCGCGCCGGCTACCAAAACTCGATCGCGGCGTCTGCACAGACTCCGTGCGACGACGACGGGGCCTGATTCTTGACATCCTCTATTCTCGTAACTCGCTTTAAATACGATTTTAACTATTATTATTTTCGGTTTTTATAAAATGATATGTATTTAAAAGTGTTACTATTTCGATCTGACAATTAATGATAGATTACATATATATTTAAATTGTCTTATAATACCATATTTTATTATGTAATTTTTTTTTTGCCGTGTTTGTTTTTTGGTTGTTATTTAATCTGTTTCCTTTAAAACATCTTGGTCGGCCACACGTCAGCTTAACTGTTTTATTACTTGGTTTAAATTTAATTTGTCATCAGTGGTATATTCCACTAACTGTTTTCTGTTGTGTGGCCGACACGGACTTCATGTTTTCGTCTCTGTAACTAGTTATTTTTTGTAAACCCTCTGCCAGCAGGACTTGCAATAATTGTATTATTATTATTATACTAGTAGATTTATATTATTAGTATTATATCATCATATACA
This sequence comes from Tinea semifulvella, assembly GCA_910589645.1. NCBI lineage: Eukaryota > Metazoa > Arthropoda > Insecta > Lepidoptera > Tineidae > Tinea > Tinea semifulvella. Next base: position 9,478,916 of record OU342604.1, read on the forward strand.
AATATATTTATTTTATAGTATATTATTTATATTATTATTATTATTAACTACATACAAAACCAATGCAACATAATGATAGTGAAGACTCCTTTTATTCCATCGAGAGTAGTAGTGACGAAGTGTCACTTTCAAGCGACTTATTTTACGATGCCGATCCAGACCTGGCAACATTGTTAAACAATGAGCTCGGTACAGCTCACAGAAATAAATTCAATGTGTGTCACATTAACGCGCAAAGTGTGCCTGCACATCACACGGACCTCCTAGCGACATTCTCATCACCGGATATCATTGATGCGATTTTAATTTCGGAAAGTTGGCTAAAACCCAGTTTGTCGTCGACAACCTATTCACTTCCAGGGTATAAGTTAATACGTAATGACCGTACAGGCCTTCGTGGCGGTGGCGTAGCAGTATATTTACGTACAGACATTTCTCATCAGGTAATTAGTTGCTCCCCTACTTTTTACTCAAGTTCTCCAGAATATATTTTTCTTGAAATTAATTTTAATACTTCAAAAATTTTGCTTGGCGTTGTCTACTGTCCTCCTTCTATAAATTACTTTACTAAAATTGAAGCTATCCTGGACGACCTTATTCCTCTATATACCCATCACATTATTATGGGTGATTTTAATACTTGCCTTTTAAATCCTGAAGAAATTTATAAATCGAGATCAACTAAACTTTTAAATATAATTTCTTCTGTTAATCTGTCCCTACTCCCGACTGGCCCCACACACCATCTCGCTTTAACTGATACTCTTCTGGACCTTATGTTAACTTCTCGTTCTGATCTCATTGCCAAACACGGTCAACTCTTAGCTCCCTCTTTTTCACATCATGACCTTATCTTCCTATCCTACAAAGTCAAGCCTCCTAAACAAAAACCACCAATAGTTATTATGCGGCACTTCAGCCGTATCAATATGGAAAAGTTGCGTGAAGATACAAACCAGATAGATTGGGTGCCTTTACTTGAAGGGGAGCAAATGGATGATATGGTGTCTATTTTTAATTGTAACATTCTTGATCTATATGACAAACATGCCCCATTACGTGAAACAAAATTGAAACGTTCACCAGCTCCGTGGATTGGTGACGAAGTTCGCGCCGCTATGAAGAGACGTGATAGAATGTATGGTAAGTACAGACGTCATCGATGTGAAGTTAATTGGGATGCATATAAGGCTGCGAGAAATCGGTGTAACCAGTTGTGCAGAAATGCAAAACGCCGACATTTCTTCCATTGTATCAAGGATAATTCTCAGTCTGAAAATTGGAAATTTCTAAAATCATTAGGGTTTGGTCGTTCTCATAATTCCGTCTGTATTGTTTCTGTTACCCCCGACCAACTTAATACCCATTTTTCATCTGCTTTAATACTGGATGCCTCCGTTAAGGCTGATACGCTAGCAGAGATTGAGGGAATGCCTGCACCTGCCATCGAGTCATTTGTGCTTGCTGAAGTTTCTGATGATATTGTTCTGAAGGCGATACGTTCCATTACTTCTAAAGCAATTGGATGTGATTCCATCAGTCGTGCTATGATCATTCCTATCTTGGACATAATTTTACCAATAATAACGCACTTAGTTAATTTTTCCATTAGAACAGGACAATTTCCTTCTGTTTGGCGTAATGCTTACATAGTACCTCTTCCTAAAATTCCTTTACCTACACTTCCGTCTCATTACCGTCCCATATCTATCTTGCCATTTTTATCTAAAGTAGTAGAATACCTAGTTCACAAACAATTAACAAAATTCCTTCAAGTCTATAACTTGCTTAACCCCCTTCAATCTGGTTTTCGCCAGGGTCATAGCACTACTTCAGCTTTACTTAAGGTAACTGAAGATATCAGAGGTGGCATTGATGAAACAAAAGTTACAGTTCTTGTACTAATTGATTTCACCAATGCCTTTAACACGGTAGATCCTGATTTGCTTATCGCAATATTATCTCGTCTCAGTATATCATCGGAGACTCTGCTTTGGTTTAACGATTACCTTCATGGTCGTCGGCAACGTGTGCGCATTGACCAGACAATGTCTGATTGGTGTGATGTAATGACTGGCGTTCCGCAGGGTGGAATTCTTTCCCCTCTGCTCTTCTCTTTATTTATTAACGTTATAACCACGTCACTCCATTCTCATTATCATCTTTACGCCGACGACTTGCAGCTTTATGTGCAGACCGATATTAGTGCTATTAATAGCGCAGTGGCCTGGCTCAACGAAGACCTTAACTACATCAATTCGTGGTCGTCACGATTTGGTGTTATCGTAAATCCGTCAAAATGCCAGTCTATTGTTATAGGACGATCGCGAATTCTGTCAAGAGTTGACTATAATACATTAGAAAAGATTCGTTATGGAGGTGCGCTGATACCCTTTAGTAATGTGGTAAAAAATCTTGGTATCTATATCGATTCTAATCTTAGCTGGACTTCTCAGATCAACAATATAAATCGAAAAGTATTCGCAGCTCTTCATTCTCTTAATAGGCTAAAACATTTCCTGCCTCTTAAAGCTAAAATAACTCTTGCTCAATCTCTTCTTCTTCCTGTTCTTGACTATGCCGATGTCTGTTGTGTCGATCTAACTGAGGAATACCTTAATAAACTAGAGAGACTTCTCAACTCGTGCATAAGGTTTGTATTCGGATTGCGTAAATACGACCATGTGTCAGAGTTTCGTGCTAAATTAAAATGGTTGCCAATACGTCTTCGCCGTAATCTTAGGATTCTCTGTCTTTTATTCTCTGTCCTCTACGAACCTTCCTCACCTAAATATTTAAAAGATAATTTTTCATTTCTTAGCTCCTTTCATGAAAGGATTCTCCGCTCTGCCCATAACTCTTTACTGTCCATCCCTTCACATCACACTAACTCCATTTCAAATTCCTTCTCAGTCGTAGCTGTGACATTATGGAACAGCCTACCTCTTAGTATCCGTCAGGCACCCAACAGAAGTGTATTTAAAAGACAAGTATATTCACACTTTTTAAAGATGCAATAAATATTCACAATTCATTTCTCTTCTCATTGTTATTGTAATGTAGTTGTATAATATAAATATTAGTTTCTGTTTATGTATATACGTTTAAGTAGTTTATGTATGTATTGTATATGTATTATTTATGTAGTGTATGTATTATTATTATGTAGTTTAAGTATTAAAATTATGTATTTTTTTTTTATTTAGTTATAAGTACGTTATTTAAATTAACATCAAAATTATTTAAATATTCTTTATTTTATGTTTGTTTTATAAACCTACCATAATTGATACAATGTCCCGAAGGTTGATGGTAAGAGAATGCCAATCGGCATTACATACGCCTTTTGTTAACAAAACAATAAAGTTTTTAAATAAAAAATAAAATAAAATATATGAGATATATAATATGAGAGATGTGATTTCGCGTCGTTTGGAGTTGAAACTTTCGGGCCGTGGGGACCAAGTGCACAGGACATTTTCAAAGTGTTGTCAAAACAGTTCGTCAACACCTAGGGAGACAGGGCTGGGTAATATTTGGGCCAAAGGATCAGCATTATCATTCAACGTGGTAATGCTGCCAGTATCCTTAGCACTTTGCCCAGTGGTTGCGATTTGGAGCATTTTGTTATTTATAAAATGTTTTTAATTTATTTTGTTTTTCCTTTATTTTGTTATTGTTTTAGTTTTTAGTTGTATTTTTAATTATTAAGTAGTTTTTTTATTAATAGTAATTTATAGTTTCGTTTTTAGTTTTTTTTTTATTCCATTTTTTTTTTCTGAAATATAAAATTCATATACTCGTATATATGTATACCTAATAAGTAGGTAATGGCGACTTATTCTGTTTGTGAAGTAAGTATTTGTACAACTACTTATCTTTGATGTTTTAAGAGATGGTGCTGGTGACTAGGATTATTCTTGCTATTGATCTTGCAAGACCAATACTGCAAGACCAGGACCAAGATTGGGTAACACTAAGGTCTTTCCTAAGCCTTTTAATATAATAGGTTAGAGCTCTTGTGTTCCCTTTTTTCCCGTTTGCTGCGGAGACGTGGACCCTATGCGAAACAGAAAAAAACGAATTAATGCTCTAGAGATGTGGTGTTTGCGGAGAATGCTGGGCATATTATGGACGGAGTTCCGAACAAACAAATCCATACTGGAGGAACTGGGGATCAGACAGCGCCTTTCCTCGACTGTACAATTACGCATTCTCACTTTCTTCGTACACGTGTCTTGTCTCGGTAGTCCAGGGGAAAGTCGATGGCAAGAGGATGCGTGGTAGGTCTCCGATGAGATGGACCGATCAGGCGAAGGTTGCAATGGATATGTAGGGTAGGGGCCCTACATGAGTGCACTAGGAAAGCCGGGGTCCGAGAGGAGTGGCGACGGCTTGTTAAGCGTGCCACTAGCACTTCAATGGCGACCACGACCACTCTGCCAAGAGTGTAGCGACTAGGAAGAAAAACCTTTTAAGGACAACGAGAATCAATTATAATAGTTGGCCCAAACCTTATATAAGGTCTACGGTACGACATCAGCGACTGAAAACGTTTTGGCTGCGTCATTCAATTTAATTAATAACCATATAGGTGCGCCGATACGCGTCTACGCCGTGGACGATATATTGTGTGTGTAATCCACATATGTACTATCGAAGGCAGAGATCAAAAAAGTTCTAGTTCCAGTATCTGTAATCCATTATTTCATATCATACAGCCTCTAGAACACAGCGTCCTAGACCTCCACTGCTGGAGATGGGCCTTCCAGAACATATATCTGGAGCATTTGGCCTACACTGGCCACGCTGGCCAGACGGCTTGGCGATGATATGATGTCAATTTTTAATGACAATTTATTAACGATTCCACAAGTTGGTATTAGTGGAACCGGGACCGACGGCTTAACGTGCTCTCCGAGGCACGGGAACGGTGGTGTTGTAAATCTATGACAAATGTACGTAAGAAAAGTATATTTCTCATTGGTACATGCCAGAGGGGTTTGAAAAAGTAAAAAAAGTAAAGTATCATCACGACCGTTTCCCTTTCGGGGTGGTCAGAAACCACGCTTATAAATAAGCGGATTCACATTTAGCCAACTTTACTATAGGCCAATCATGACAAGTGGCAAGCTCGTCGATGTCTCCAGCGTACCAAACTCGAGAATTGACACAAATAAATTAAATATTAATTAAATACATTATACATTAATAAATATTTTTGTGTCCCGACTAGGAATCGACAGGGTTTGAACCGACCTTTATATATATAATTGTATTCCATTACTTAAGCGTAAATATTTAGTGTTAAAATAGTGATTTATGTTATTTACTGTCCCGAGTTTTGCGAATAGCCGAACTCACGTCAAAATAACATTTTCCACCATTTCAAAAGTCACCCATGGGGCAACCCTTTAAAATCATTGGGATATTTCATTCACCTTCATTACAGCCCCTAGAATACAGCGTCCTAGACCTCCACGCTGCCGCGCTGGCCAGACGGTTGGCGAGGATCTGATGTCAATTTTTAAGGACAATTTATTAAAATAAGATTAGTTAGAGAGTACATTAAACATAGTTTGAAAACATTATAAGGTAAAATTCAGATTCACTTACTGTCACGGCTGCTTGCCAGTGGAATAAACTTCCATTGGTCATCAGGCAAGCACCGTCTGTCAGCACCTTTAAAAAATGGTTTATATTCACTTTCTTAAAATGTAAAATGTGTCCATCCCGCTCTGATATGGTAAATATATGTATATATTTATTTGTGTATATGTGTATGTACATGGATGTTATTAATATTTATTGTTATTGTTAAGTATTGATATTCACATCTAATTCTATTGACTTATCGTTTATAAGCACCCTATAACCTCACTTATCACTATCACAAAGGTTAGCTGTAAGAGAATGCCTACGGCATTAAGTTCGCCCTTGTACACTACTTTTGTAATTTTGTGCAATAAAGTATTTTATTATTATTAAAATTAAAGGTAAAAAGTAAATATATCATTTTTATAAATGAACGCATATGAAATGTTTTGTTGTCGTCTGTACAACATTTATACGAGAATACCAATTTTACTAGAACTTTACACTAATAGTTTCCCCTAGTTAAGGTTTTGGAAGTTTCAAGCTGAGAGAACATTGCAATCTTCAACGTGCGACAGATGTAAGAGTCTGCAAATTTTGTACGCCATGGGACAATGGAACTTGCCCCACGTCTTTATAATATTTCCATACTACAGCTACAACAACTAAACCCTTATTTATTTTAGTACAAAGGGCGGGCTTAATGCTGCTAGGCATTCTCTAGCAGCCAACCTTTGAGACAATACAAAACATAACAGTCATGAGGCTAGGTGCAAACGATTGTAAGAAACGTTGCCAAATAAATTCATTTAATCTTACATACACTAGATATAAAAATAAATACACATACATACAAATATGTACAAAATAATACATATACTACACACTATATTGGCTACTATATACTACATGCAATACATATTTATATACGTTGTGAGGAGCTCTTTAGGTAATGAAAGTAAAGCAGCTTTTAAAACAGCAGTTTGCTGGGTGCTTGGCGAATTTCAACAGGTAAACTGTTCCAGAGATTTGCGGCCACTACTGCGAATGAGTTAGACTGAAAGCTGAGTGATGAGAAGGGATAGATAGAACAGAATTGTGTGATGAAGGAAGAGATCTGTCATGAATTGAGGAGAGATAGGTAAATTTGTCCTTGAGGTATTTCGGTGTGGCAGGCTCATTTAGTATAGAATAGAGTAGGCAGAGGATTCTACGATTCCTGCGACATCGAATTGGTAGCCACCCTAACTTAGCACGATACTCAGAGATCTGATCATATTTTCTTAAACAAAATATGAACCGGATACATGTATTTTGTAGCCGCTCCATCTTACAGCCTCGTCTTAAAAATACATCTTGTATATGTCCAAGAGTTATACTCGTATATGTTTTAGCATAATGTCCTTGGTTTATACATACTCAGGGCGAGTCTTGAATAATAAGTAATTTTAAAAAGCCACTTAAGCACTTTGCACCAAAGTTGGTTCAATTTAACATTTTAGCACGAGACAATGTTGAATTACAATGTTACATTGTTTAATTACCGATATAGTCTTCAAAATTAGTAAGCTGAAGTGGCAATGGGCTGGACATGTATGTCGTAGAACCGATGAACGATGGAGTAGACGAGTTCTGGAGTGGAGACCACGTACGGGAAGACGCAGAGTGGGTCGACCCCCCGCTAAATGGACAGATGACCTAAGGAAGGTCGCTAATGGGGGTTGGATGAGAGTGGCAGGAGATCGTGTGAAGTGGCGAGCATTGGGGGAGGCCTATATCCAGCAGTGGAGAGACACAGGCTGATGATGATGATGATTGTTTAACTTGATAAATCCATCAGCATGTGTCCCTTCACTGCTGGATATAGGCCTCCTTATACACCACGACGGATGACCTTGCGCCCACCTGAGGTCCATAAATGTTAGTAACTCAACTGGAAACGGACATGGACTCATGACTGACATCAGTCCCTAACACTATGCCGGCTTGACTGGGCATGAAGGCAATTCTAGCCTGATCCCGAAACGTGTGGATACACTTTACTGGGTTTATCGGCACGAACAGTGGATACTTCCCCACCCCGGTAGACTGGGCAAATTACTGTACCACCTATTTGTTTGTTCCAGTTGAAAGTAAATATGTGCCATTTGCAATGATGTCAAATGCCAATTGTAACTTTCAATAAGAAGTAACTAATTGCTATGGTGATATATATAAATAACACACCGCTTGAAAAAGACTTACTCCTATATACCTTGACACTGAACGCGACGTAAGTCTACATAACTTGAAAGAGCCCATATATTATTGTATGTATTATAGACATATATATAAAGAAAAGTAAAGTATCATCACGACCGTTTCCCTTTCGGGGTAGTCAGAAATCACGCTTATAAAGAAAGAAGCTGATTCACATTTAGCCAACTTTACTATAGGCCAATCACGACAAGTGGCAAGCTCGTCGATGTCTCCAGCGTACCAAACTCGAGAAATATCACAAATAAATTAAATATTAATTAAATGTATTTATTTAAATTATTATATATTATTGTGTCCCGAGTCTAAATCCACGGACTTAACCGCTAGACCACGGCAGTATATAAGTATGTATATAATTTATTTATTTTATAGTATGTAGTAAGTATAACTATCTTATTTATGTATATATCGCTAGATAAGTACAATTTTTTTTTGTAAGTTTTTTTTTAAATATAAAACATTGTCAAACAATAGCGGTCATTTACCCACAATCACTGCTCACTTCTAAAGGTTAGCTATTAGAAAATGTTTTTAGACATTAAGGTCGCCATGTACTGTTAATTGTACTGGTAAATGTTTTATTCTATGTGCTATAAATAATTTATCTATCTATCTATTTAAATAAAATCTTTATTGTCGTCTCCTTTTGAGCAAATAAAAATATGCCGACGCTTAATCCAATTTCCCATTTAAGCGAATTACTTTTTAGGACTTCAATGTAGTCATGGCGCGTTCCCCGAAGCAAAATTTTGAGTTTTGGAAACAGGAAAAAGTGACAGGGAGCCAAGTCCTTCGAATGCGGTGGATAAGCGATGACTCTCCTTTCTGGTTTGGCCAAAAAATCAGATACAATCATGCTCGAATGTGACGGCGCATTATCGTGATAAAAAATCCTTGTATTGCTAGGGAGCTGGCATTTTATTTTATTTATTTATTTAAATACTTAATTGCACTATGTACAAAGGCGGACTTAATGCCGCTAGGCATTCTCTGACAGCCAAACCTTTAGGACATTAGGACAGTTTTCATGGTAAGTAATAATAGATATAAAATAACAATTTATAAAACAAATACATAAAAATAATACTTACTATTACATATACAAATACGTAAATAGGTTATATATTATATATATATATATGATATATACAATAATACATATAAAATAAAACTACTCATACGGTGGTTCGGGCATGTTGAAAGGATGAATGAAGAGAGATTGACGAACCAGATATATAATGCGAAAGTCGTGGGTAAAAGAGGCCCTGGCAGACCTAGACTCACATATTACGACCAAATTAATAAAACAATAGCTGAAGGTACGTTGAAAAGCCATCGAAATAAAAGGGCATGTATGAAGAGGTTGATGAATGTCGAAGAAGCGAAAGAGGTATGTCGTGACCGTGACAAGTGGCGCTCAATTGTCTCTGCCTACCCCGCAAGGGATTTGGCGTGAAGATATGTATGTATGTATGTACTCATGTGATGAAGGAAGCGGGACAAAAGTAGACGTCGCGTCGTCGCTCGTTGTGAGAGTGTGAATGAAGAGAGTGGCAATACAATAGAAGTAGAAAAAATTGTTTAAGTTAAAGATAATATTTGTACACCAGATTCTTGAATATAGCACGACTAGAAGCATGTAATAGTATAATTTAAAGTGTCTGAAAATAGGTAAGTTCAGTTGGTTTGTAATATACAAATGGGTTTAGCCATGCAATATTCTCATTTCCATTTACCAAAATTTGACTAAGCGTTTTTTGTGACACGCACTGCCAATGTGACCATACTAACATTATAAATATAAAAGAACAACACTATGCCGGCTTGACTAGATGCTTTTTACCCGACTGCGCGACGCAAAGTAGGGTTATGTGTTTATCAGCCTATGTACGAGTATAGGGCATGTATGAAGTCGTAATCGTGACAGGTGGCGCTCATTTGTCTCTGCCTACACCGCAAGGGATTTGGCGTGAAGATATGGATGTTTGTTCGTTTGAGGCACACTAGAGACCAAACGCGTGGTCTGATTTTGATAATTCTTACGTCAATCGATTCGTTTGAATCACAAAAGACATTGCCCAAAACCAGGCCCAAACTTTTTTGCAGCGTGCGTCAACTAAATAAAATTCAATAATCATAATAATTTTCTGTGTTTTTTTAAAACTCAAGATAAACATTTGTTTTACCCAACATTAAAATATAATTTAAACAGTTTAAGCGCGTCTCGGAACACCTTTAAGCGTGCTTAGGTTACTATTAACGTGTCTCGGAAGGAATGGCAAGTCTTCTAGAGGAGGCGGGATGTTGCAGCCAGAGCGATATGTACCGTGGGGCGCGGGCTCCGGTGCAGCCATACGACGGTGGACAGCTGACAGTGCAGACTTGAAGAGTGAGATCGCGCCAGTCAATACAATTTAATAACAAAAATTTGTTAACCTATGTCTAGGCAGTTAGGTCTTTGCCAATATAACAGTGAGCTGAGAAGAAGTCTTTCATTTACCGACCATCAGCCGCCACAGTTGCACCATGACAGATATTGTACGTACGCGGTAGACATCGAAGAGATATAATGTTCCTGTATTGTCCCAAATGTTGACTGCTAGAAAATGCCTAGCGGCATTAAGCCTGCCCTTTGTACACAGTGCAATAAAGTTTGTTTTAAATAAATAGTACATGCCAGAGTTCGAACCCTTGCTGGTCTCATCGGTAATTGATAAAATATCTGTAGATATAGGATATTCCAAATAGGTCAGTTCTAGAGATAATGTTAATAAATCACGGGTCTGACTGGCGCCGGATGTTGCCATCATAAATCTTGTCAATTTCCCGCCAAAACTATTGTTGCCAGGTAATTATTGAACCATGAGTATGCAGTATTTTTAATCAACTTACACATGCATATAGTAGTAAAGTAGCCTATATGCTTTCTCAAGCTGTAGACTATTTCTGCACCTAATTTTTTACGCAGCAGACAGAGTTACTACGGCATTTACAATATTATTAAGGACAAAAGAGATTGCTCAAAACCAGGCCCCAACTTTATTGCAAAGTGCCTCAACTAAATACAATTCAAAAATCATAACAATTAATAGTGTTTTTTTTTTTAATTTAATTACAACATCTCTTTTACCCCAGCATTAAAATAATAACTGCCTCCGTGGTCTAGCGGTTAAGTCCGTGGATTTTGACTCGGAGGTACCGGGTTCGATTCCTGGTCGGGACACAAAGATATTTATTAATGTAAATAAATACATTTAATTAATATTTAATTTATTTGTGATATTTCTCGAGTTTGGTACGCTAGAGACACGAGCTTGCCACTTGTCATGATTGGCTATATAGACTATAGTAAAGTTCGCTAAAAGTGAATCCGCTTATTTATAAGCGTGGTTTCTGACCACTCCAAAAGGGAAACGGTCGTGATGATTCTATTAAAATAAAATTTAATTAAATAGTCAATTGATTAAAATTTATGTATAATATAATTAATACAACAAAGCACTATTTATACGATTAGGTTCTTTATTATGATCAGGTACTTTATTACACATAAAACACCGGATTTCAAATTGGCGGGATCGAAACTATGTAATTATTAAGGTAAATTAAAGTTTTTGTCAATTGTCGTTATGCTAAGGTAAAATAAATAAAAATAATTACAGATTATAATTATAAATAACTCAGATTATAATAAAATTAGATATTTTATTATATACTATGCGTATTTTATTTTATTAAATTAATTACAGATTATGAAATAACAATGAAACTAAAAAATAAAAAAGAAATCATTATGACACGAGATCATTTTTTTGGGCCCATTTCATGGGCATTCTCATTTGTGATTTAATTTTATTCGAAGAAATCCTATCTTTTTTGGACTAATAAAAACACATAATCACAATTTTTTTTACCACTAAAATTCCAGTCAGGTAACCTGACCTAATTTTCTGGTAGAACGGTAAAATTTGTGTAAAAATGAGTTTGCTTTCGTCGAGCGAGTTTGCGGTAATGGCTCAATTAAGACAAATTAGGCAATCACCCTTTGGGAGGTGTTTGTTTGGCTGTAATGGTTAACCAAAGTTTAGATTTTATTATATTTTTTTTTTTAAATATCACAAATTATTGTTTCCTGACTAGGAATCGAACCCACGATGGTGGCTACAAATGAAGCACTCGTTCGCCTCGTTCCTTAATTATTTATATACAAGGAAACGCAACTAAATAATCCATGTCGATAGATTATCCTTTCCTATTATAATCTGAGATACCTATTTAGATGGACTGTCTCTGTGGTCTAGCGGTTAAGTCCGTGGATTTAGACTCGGAGATACCGGGTTCGATTCCTGGTCGGGACACAAAAATATTTATTAATGTAAATTAATACATTTGATTAGTATTTAATTTATTTGTGACATTTCTCGAGTTTGGTACGCTGGAGACATCGACGAGCTTGCCACTTGTCATGATTGGCCTATAGTAAAGTTGGCTAAATGTGAACCCGCCTATAATAGGCATGGATTATGACCACCCCGAAAGGGAAACGGCTGTGATGATACTTTTAAATAGAAATATTATTTGTAACCTACACATAACTACAGACAACCCTCAATTTTTCCCAAAGCGGCAACAAGTTTCATCTATGAAAGAGTATATAGACCATGGAAGTGAAGTGGGACAGTTATAGGGTTTTATGAACCATATCACTGATTTTCGATTCCGTCAAAAAACATAAAATTAATCAAGATAAGGGTGGAATTCATCACAATCACTTCCAGCTGATAAGGGTTGGATTTAATTGATATTTATTACACTTCCAAAGATTACACGAAATACGCATTTTACTTACAGAAAAAGGAAAAAGATTTATTAGGTTAGAATTTTCTTTATTTTAAAATACTTTTCGAGTTTGGAAAAAAAAATTGTTAATTTCGGAATAATATCCATAGGGGTTAGTAAAATTGTGGTTGCTTATTCTATATTAGTACAAGAGAAGACAAATTTTTGAGCATTCCATGGATTCACCGTGCGGGTGCCGGATCCATCGTGTGTGGGAAAGAGAGATGATAAGAATAGTGTCTCGGGCTTACGACTGACCATAGGCTGGTTTACAAAGCTGTAACCTGTTACTTAGTCGCAAACGTTATATAATGATATCCGTTTACTATATATATATATATATATATCACGCTATTAAGGTTGATATTTAAATATAAATATATTTGGGCGACAGGGGGATGTCATATCCCCAAAGCTGTTCACGAACGCGTTGGAAGATGTTTTTAAAATGCTAGACTGGAATTACTGTGGCATAAACATCAATGGAGAATTCATCTCACACCTCCGATTTGCGGATGACATAGTCATTATGTCCAGTTCACTCAAGGATCTTAGAGGAATGCTGAATGGCTTAAACGTAGCTTCCCAGCGGGTTGGTCTCGGAATGAACCTAGACAAGACGAAAGTCATGTTTAATGTTCATGTCAAGCCGAGGCCAATCTGCGTGGGAAACGCTACTCTCGAAGTTGTGCAAAATTACGTCTACCTCAGGCAGACTATCCAATTAGGAGCAGCCAACTTCAGCAAAGAAGCCGACGGACGCATTCAGCTAGGATGGGCGGCATTCGGGAAACTCCGGCGCATCCTCTCATCGTCTATACCACAATGTTTAAAGACTAAGGTCTTTAACCAGTGCGTCCTCCCGGTAATGTCGTATGGGGCAGATACGTGGACACTAACAGTGGGTCTGGTCCATAAATTCAAGGTCGCTCAGCGAGCAATGGAAAGAGCTATGCTTAGTATATCTCTAATGGATAGAATTCGAAACGTTGATATTCGTCAGAGAACGATAATTACTGACATAGCTTTTAAAATTAGCAAGCTGAAGTGGCAATGGGCCGGACACATCTGCCGCAGAACCGACGATCGATGGGGCAAACGGGTTTCTAGAGTGGAGACCAAGTACGGGAAGACGCAGAGTGGGACGACCCCCCGCCAGATGGACAGATGACCTAAAGAAGGTCGCTGGTGGGGGTTGGATGAGGGTAGCGAAAGATCGCGTTAAGTGGCGAGCCTTAGGGGAGGCCTACATCCAGGAGTGGAGAGATACAGGCTGATGATGATGATGATATTTAAATTTATTTCCTTCCTGATATTCTTTGGTCGCTCCATAAACATTTATCTTTCATTTAAAATGTTTTTCACTCACAGCCGACAAGGATAATAAATGTATACATACGAGTTAAAGCTACATTATTTAACAATATTAATCCCCGACCTTTTGTTTCTGGGCGTGTATCTTCTTTGTAGTAATATTTAATAAGGTTCGGAAGTATTCACCGCCGCGTCCGGTTTACTCAGAATTATATGATATAGTCTGTTCGCCGAGAGATGATAAAAAACAGGAGAGATAACTTATTATTATAATTAGGGACGGAAGACTTTCCCTTGTAGACGAGAGATATTGCACCACTTAGGTAGATACTGAACGAATTGGGCCGTCAATACATTCATCCAAGACGGCATAAACAGATTACAGTATTTGATTGGGTAGGGATAAGAGCAGAATAGTGGATGGTGACCGTCTTGTTGTGCTATGAAAAGAGGCGGCCAAAATAAATGATGAAAAAACAAAGCTTTAATATGACAGAAATTTACTTATATCTGTCAAGTTTGATCATATTTGACCCGGACTATATTACGGACGGATGTATATTTCAGCTTGGTTAAAGTTACACTTAAAAAAATATCTTATGTTATTAGTTATCTTTTCAGAAATTATTTGAATTCACTTGCGCTTGAATTTAAAATCAAAATCAAAATCAAAATAAAAATAAAAATCAAAATCAAAATCAAAATCAAAATTAAAATTAAACACTTTAGCGACTCTCTCGCTCGCACAATCTAATATTATCCAAGTTTTTATAAGTCTATTTTAATTTGCAGTAAAATATTGTCGAACTATTCTTCAATCCTATAATGATCTCTTTCATTCGATCTCTCTGCATTGTCGCATGTCTCTTACAGAAACCAGGTCTTGCAAATGTTAACCTTAGAAGAAAGAGATAGTTTAAATGGTATATATCTAGTAATTATGCTGAAAAAATTGGAATGAAAATGAAAATGAAAATGAAAATGAAAATGAAAATGAAAATGAAAATGAAAATGAAAATGAAAATGAAATGAAATATTTATTTAGGCAGATAAAAAACAATTAACAACAATAATGACATTTATTGACTAGTGTTTTGTCCTGCAGGGGCCCTGAAGGTAATTCCAGATAGTTTCTACCACTAGACAAAGTTAGTAGGTTTATTATAAAAGTAAAGGTAAACTACAACTAATCTTAAAACTACTGTGTGTGTAATATATATAATACAGTATAACATAATATAATATAATATAATATAATATAATACAATATAATATAATACAATATAATGTACAATACAATGAGTCATTGATTAAATAATTAATTTATTTAGTGGCCAGTAACATCCTTTCAGTTTCGTCGTAGTCTAGTTTTAATAAATATTGCCTAATAATACGTTTTGCCTCACGAGCCGCAGCATTAGCTAGGTCCTTGTTAAAAACATCTAGTAGCTTATTGTAGACAAAAGGAAAAGCAAAATTGTTAAATCTTGTTGCGAATGCGGTTCTACACACAGACACAGGCATCCACACTTTGCGCTTCATGATTAGACTAGAGAATTTAGGAGATTTTATGAATGACTTGTGAGCAGACACCACTGCCTTAAATATATATAGTTGGAGCACTGATAGAACCTCGCACTCTTTATAGAGATCATAAGTTGGATATCGATAGGGTTTCCTAGTCATTACTTTTAACACAGATCTTTGAGCTCTCTCAATTTGGATCATGTGAGTTTTGGCTGCACTTCCCCAGGCTGTGATGCAGTACGTAAGTAAAGATTGTGCTAACGCGAGGTAAACAGATTTTAGCAGCCCAATGTCAGCTGAATGTCGAAGTATCCTCATGATGTTTATAATTTTTCTAACCCGTCCAGAAAGTGCCGTGATATGCTCCCTGAATACAATTTTTTCATCTACTACTAGCCCTAGGTATTTAATAGATGCCGTGCGTTCTATTTTGGCACAGGAACAGGGTTCCACGAACTCAAGAGAATCAGAGCATCTGTGTATTTTAACAGTATGGTTTAAACTGGGTGCTTTGATTTTTGAGATGTGAAACGCTATAAATTTGGTCTTGTCCGTATTCAAGGTTAACAGATTTTCATCTAGCCATTTGGTAATCACGGCCAAGCTCTTTTCGGTCTGTGCAAAGACGCCTTTCCAGCTTTTGCCATTAAGAATAATAGCTGTATCATCCGCATATCATATTATCTCAGCGTTTTTAAGTGGTAGGTCAAGCATAACGTTTAGGTAGATTATGAAGAGAGTTGGTCCTAATATACTGCCTTGGGGCACGCCGAAATTTACAGTTGCAGGTTTACTAAGCTGTGCATCAACCCTGAGACACTGTCTTCGGTCTGTCAGATAACTCCTAAACCACTCTAGCGGAATTCCTCTTATGTTATTGGTGGTTTAAAATTATAATCGCGGAGCAAAAGAATTACGAACCGACTTTGTCTAGTGTCAACATCGAAAGGAAAGTGGAATGTACAAATTGTTTTGTTTAAATTTTTATTATTATTTTAAACAACGCATGGGTTACTTTTTTTTACATTTTATTACTAAAGCTGTAGCCCTATTTTGTTATTTAAGCGCAAACGTTATATAATGGAATCCGTTAACTATAAATAACTACGCTATTAAAGTTGATATTTGCACGGCCGCTGTCAAGGTCGAGCGCTTATAGAGTTGAGAATCAATTAATATTTTGTAATTATGACGCAATCTCTGACGTAAATAACGAATTCCACTAATAAGGTTTGCGACTAAGTAACAGAATAGAGCTGCTGGGTGTGGAGATATTTTGTAAAACCCATTTAATGTGTATTCTCTCTCAGCGCAATTTTTTGCTATCCTGAATAAAATAAAGTCTGAGAGCAATATATATATAAAATGTATAATTGTATGAATGGTATATTTATAACTATATTATATATTTATGTATGTGTTTATAAATATATATATAAGTGTATCATGTATGTTATTTAGTTAACCTTTTTATGCATTGTAGCATATGTTATATCTACTTGACCTATTGTCCTAACTTATCCTTTCCTTCAATAGCTTGATTGCCCCTAAAAATAAATAAAGAAAATTGAATGTACTTCTTTAGAAATGTATTAATATTAATTATTAATTATGTTAATTTGCATGCTTAAATTCTATGTATACTCGTATTATTTGTTTAATAAATTTTGTTATATTGTACCTCAGGAAGACCCTGAATCCCGTAATGCAGGTGTTTTTTTATAAAACATCTTACTCGGGATTCAGAGCGCCATAAAATGCATGTTATGTTCTTTTTTACTTCGAATAAATTTATTATTATTATTAATGTAATCAATTTTTTAAGAAACCAAAATTACGGACTTTTTATAATTCATAATTCATTTATTTCTTATAATGGTTTTACATTTCTGTGATGTTATACAGTGTGGTTAGTGTTGTACTCTATGTTTTGCCGGAGGGCGTATAAGTAACAAGTACAACCGTCTATCAATACGGTACAATATTATAATGATAATTATATTAATATCTATGTACATATTTTTTTAAATACTAACTTACATATACAAAAGTTGGAAATTATAATTTTAAGAATTTGTTATAGCAAGCGATTTATCTTCTAGAAAATCCCGCACTGAATAGTGGCACTTGTCTATCAGCATGTCAGTGAGTTGTTTTTTTAAATTAATGATTTGGAAGTAATTTAATGTCATCATTTATTTTGTTATATATTTTTGGAGCCATACAAAATACACTTTTCTGCATGTGTGTTGTTTTGGCTATCGGTGTTATGAATAGTTATTTTCATCACTATTCATGCATGATTTTTAAAAAGTAAATGTTGTCTCGGCGGTCCGGGAGATGGCGTTAGTCGGTTGTCAAGCTAACATCAAGAGCAAGGAAAGACGCAATAAACATGTCCAAAGTTTTATCCGGCTTTTATTGAACTTAATTCTGCATAGAAGACCTGTATTAGAAGGTGGAAAAAGTAAAGTAAAGTATCATCACGACCGTTTCCCTTTCGGGGTGGTCAGAAACCACGCTTATAAATAAGCGGATTCACATTTAGCCAACTTTACTATAGGCCAATCATGACAAGTGGCAAGCTCGTCGATGTCTCCAGCGTACCAAACTCGGGAAATATCATAAATAAATTAAATATTAATTAAATGTATTTATTTACATTAATAAATATTTTTGTGTCCCGACCAGGAATCGAACCCGGTACCTCCTAGTCTAAATCCACGGACTTAACCGCTAAACCACGGAGGCAGTTAAGTTAAGGTGGATGTAGTGTTTGTATAATAATACAGGCAACACTGTCTCGGGCACACTTATAGCAACACCGGAACGTCACTTCAGTCAGAAGGCGGCGACGAGTGTGGAGAGCGGGAAAGTGCGTATGAGTGTGTTGGCGAGCCAGTGAAATTAAATACACAAGCAAATATTACAAGTGGCGACGAGGATTAAGGTCAGTAATCAGGATTTCATGGAATAAGCAAGAAATATCTCATTTAAAATTAGGTTAGAATGTACTTTTAGTAACCTACAAATGAGGCTAATAAATAGTGACACATTTTACATGAATAACGTGTTGGAATACTTTGACTTGTAGTAAACAATTAATTGAATAAAAAGACACAAAAATAAAATAACAAACAATCACGCACCGCCATATTGGCGTCCTAAAAAAATCAAAAACAAAAGGAATGTTTATAAAGCTCGCCCGACATGAGTCGATATAGGTGTTTTGTTTTAAAGACTCACATACATGACATTGAAATTATACTTACGAGTTACCGGTGACATCGTGCGCCGTTTTCTTTATAAAGATTAAAAGCAATTATTATTTTTTTAAAAAGGGGGGAAATAGTATTTGTATTGTTTTCTACCTATGTTGGTTATGATTTTACTTTAATAAAGTAAGCACAATAATTTACGCCATACTTGTAGACAGTGGAAGGCAAAATTATTAGTGTAAATATCACTTTATGCGATAAGTATTCAAGCAAATAGTATTTGTATTATTTTATTGGTTATTTATTTACTTAATAACTATACAGAGTGGAAGCACAATAATTTACGCCATACTTGTAGACAGTGGAAGGCGAAATTATTAGTGTAAATATCACTTTATGCGATAAGTATTCAAGCAAATAGTATTTGTATTATTTTAATGGTTATTAATTTACTTAATAAGTATACAGAGTGGAAGCACAGTAATTTACGCCATGCTCGTAATGAATGGAAGGCGAAATTATTAGTGTTAATGTCACTTCATGCCTTGCTCAATAAGGGGCGGATGGCAGAAGAAGTTATTATTGTTACCACTATGCCTGTCAAAAGGTGGATGGTGGAACGCAGAAGCACATTAATTTACGCCATGCTCGAAATGAATGGAAGGCGAAATTATTAGTGTTAATGTCACTTCATGCCTTGCTCAATAAGGGGCGGATGGCAGAAGAAGTTATTATTGTTACCACTATGCCTGTCAAAAGGTGGATGGTGGAACGCAGAAGCACATTAATTTACGCCATGCTCGAAATGAATGGAAGGCGAAATTATTAGTGTTAATGTCACTTCATGCCTTGCTCAATAAGGGGCGGATGGCAGAAGAAGTTATTATTGTTACCACTAGGCCTGTCAAAAGGTGGATGGTGGAACGCAGAAGCACATTAATTTACGCCATGCTCGAAATGAATGGAAGGCGAAATTATTAGTGTTAATGTCACTTCATGCCTTGCTCAATAAGGGGCGGATGGCAGAAGAAGTTATTATTGTTACCACTATGCCTGTCAAAAGGTGGATGGTGGAACGCAGGAGCACATTAATTTACGCCATGCTCGAAAAGAATGGAAGGCGAAATTATTAGTGTTAATGTCACTTCATGCCTTGCTCAATAAGGGGCGGATGGCAGAAGAAGTTATTATTGTTACCACTATGCCTGTCAAAAGATGGATGGTGGAACGCAGGAGCACATTAATTTACGCCATGCTCGAAACGAATGGAAGGCGAAATTATTAGTGTTAATGTCACTTCATGCCTTGCTCAATAAGGGGCGGATGGCAGAAGAAGTTATTATTGTTACCACTATGCCTGTCAAAAGGTTGATGGTGAAACGCAGGAGCACATTAATTTACGCCATGCTCGAAATGAATGGAAGGCGAAATTATTAGTGTTAATGTCACTTCATGCCTTGCTCAATAAGGGGCGGATGGCAGGAGTTTTTATTGTTACCACTATGCCTGTAAGAAGGTGGATGGTGGAATAGTTCTCTTATACTCACATGGAGTAAACAATGAACACAATTTACTTTCACGCCATGCTCTGATGAAGTGGAAGGCGGAAAGGTACTTATACCATGCTTATGACAAGTGGAAGGTAAAATGCAGGTGATGAATGACCAGAATCAGGTATATAGTCCGAGCGTAGCTTCAATGTACCTACTTCCATTTTACAACTTCACTTTTCTGCATGTTGTAATTGCCCAATATTTGAATGCCATTGAGGTGAAACATGTAAAGCGAATTTTCTAGCTATAAGATCTGCAATGTAATCATGTTTTCTAGCATATAAATTAATTTGATTAGATTTTTGATATATAACCACCAAGAGGCTATTCATCAGAAAGGGTTTAGAATATTAAAAGAAAACTTACGAACATACAAAGTTTAGGTTATTACAATGTTAAAGATAAAACACAAGTAATTGCTGATGCCAGCCCTGTCGGCTTTGGATCAGTTTTAGTGCAGATAGATGGAACCGGTCAAAGGGTAATAGCATATTGGAAACAGGACATTAACTGATTGTGAGCGTCGTTATAGCCATACAGAAAAGGAAGCTCTAGTTTAGCTACTTTGGGCTATAGAACATTTAAATATATTTCTGTACGGGAAGAAATTTGAACTCCTCACCGACCCTAAACCATTAGAGGTTCTATTGAAGTGAAATCAAAGCCCTATATAATATAGAATAAGGAGTACTAAAATAACAGGCATATTACTATAAACATTAAATACAAACCTGATAAATTTAATTAGCTGACTCATGTAGTTGATATCGACATATATGTACAACATATTGTGAAATACTCAAGGCCGCGTGTAATCTCAATGGAAAGTATAATAGAAGGTTCGGGAAACGATCATGAGATATGCAGCTTCAGAAATGGTATTTACAATAATGAGTAGGATGATTCAGTAGTCAGAGATCAAGATAAAGAGCAAAAGGAAAGAGGAAAGGAATATGGAGAGGAAGACACGGATATAATAGGAAGTGACAAAACAGGTAATACAAATAAATTAACACCTAACTTTAATCCTACAACATATGTGATATAAAGAATCCATGGTGGAGATGCTACAGTAAGGAACAGGGCAAAGATCAAAAAGGAATGTAAAACGTCTCAAGCAGATAGAATGAAAATGGAAAGCCTTCAGTGATGTAGATGTACAATTGGAGGTTACATAAGATCGGCATGAAACCTTAATGTGAACAAATTTATAATGTAAGTGATTATAGAAAACTAACTATTAGGGGAAATTATTAAAGTAATTTAATAAAGAAAATTATTAAATAAGGAAGGGATGTAGTGTTTGTATAATAATACAGGCAACACTGTCTCGGGCACACTTATAGCAACACCGGAACGTCACTTCAGTCAGAAGGCGGCGACGAGTGTGGAGAGCGGGAAAGTGCGTATGAGTGTGTTGGCGAGCCAGTGAAATTAAATACACAAGCAAATATTACAGTGGAATTTACCACAATCGGTATTATTAACTTATTTTGGTACCGCAGCGTGCGATTTTGAGCTTAAGAGATATATTAATCATATATTTGTTTTAGAAGAATTAAATCCTTATAAATGTTTGTTCTATTTTTCTTTGTCTAAAATTAGGTATATGAAAGTGAAAATGTATCCAAAATGTTCTCAAAAGTACAGTCTGACTTGAAAAATCTTTGAAAATTTCGAATTGTACGAGCGAGGGATCCACAAGCGCCTTTTAAACCTTGTCAGTTAAGCTGTCATCAACTCATAACACACCTCACTGTACCCACCCACTTTTTGCGCCACACCCGTCTCGTTTGAAAACCTGGCGATAATCTTACAGATTATTACCTTCAGCCTTTTTTGCTTTGTACGCTTTTTATTTGACTTTGTGATTTTACTGGTTTGTTATTAGTTCTTCTCAAAGAGATTAAATATAAAATAGACGAGCATTGGTCGTTATATTCTTTAAAAAATGTGAGACAAATGTCTCTTCTCTAATCGAAGAAGATCGTGTTTTACACTTCCATGTATGTATGCATATCAGATTTTAAAGTACACGTCGAACACAACCATGATTGGCAATGTATTGTCATAGACTAATTAATTTTGAGACTAAATGTAGCTTAGATTTAATTCTCATACCGTTTGGCTTATTATTTTATTTATTTATTTATTTAAATCTTTATTACACAAAGTACAAAGGCAGACTTAATGCCGCTAGGCATTCTATGACAGTCAAACCTTCGGGACAACAAGAGCAATTAAACAATGAAAGGTAGGTGCAATTACAGGCTTAATTAGACAATATAATGACATATATAAATTAATACATACTTACATACACATACAAATAAATAATATTTACATATCTGTTATATATTTAATATAATCTTCATTGCTTGCACACAAAATATTAAATATAAAGCATTGTACATAGGCGAGCATAATACCATGAAGGTATTCTCTACCAGCTAACCTTTGAAAGAGATTAATATTATGGATACAGTGTGTCAAATATAATACTTAAAATAAACCAGATTTACAATACGTAAATTAATACGATACACAATAATATCTAATAGAAAACGTGCATAATATTAAGATAAATACATAGGTAGTCAAACAAAATACAGATTTTACTTGACGTTTCAATATTATTATATATTTTTTGTCTTATTTTAAATACTACTAGTATGTTAATAAACTGTTATATTTTTATATTTGGTGTTATATGTAAATATATTTTGTTTATTGCATATTAAATATATATATGTATATATATATATATATGTTTTAAAATTAAATGCTATCTACAACACAAATATTTGTCTTTTAGGCAGAGCACTGGTGCACTGATGACTGACATCAGTCCCCAACAATATGCCGGCTTGACTTCTGGAGCCTTGCATGACGAGCTGCAGCAAGCTATATTTTTTATTGCGCATGATGTGTCCCAAGTACTCCAACTTCCTTCGCTTTACTATTTTAAGTAATTCCACGCCATTGTTCATTCTCTGCGAGACGGTTTCGTTTCTTACTCTGTCCTTCCATGTTATCTTCAACATTCTCCTGTATATCCACATTTAAAAGCTTCTGACCTCTTTAACATTGTGTTTGTCAGGGTTCATGATTCGAACCATACAGGAGAATGGAAAATATGTAGCGTCGGACGAGATGGCATCTTGTAGGAAGTTTAAGATTTCTATTGCAGAGAAGGTGGCTCATTTTAACAAAAGCTCTTCTGGCTTGTTTTATGCGGCATTTTATATCAGTACTGTGGTCTTCTTCGTTTACAATAGAGCCTAGATATTTGTACGATTTAACTCTTTCGAACGGTTGGTCTTTAATGTACAGCGGAGCAGTATTGTCGACATTTGTCAGCTTGCCAAGCTTGTCTAAATATGAATTCGACAAATGTGTTGCACTTCACTTAAATGCTACGTTTCATTCGGCCTCGGTCGAAATATTGAATAGCTGCGCACGAGTTTGTGACCGAAGCGACTTACTGGCTCACGTCATTCACGTCATTGATCGGTGGATCGTCCCCGAAGACAGCCGCGCCCTACTCCACGCTGCTGTTGCCGGCACTGCTGTTCGTCCGCCATCACGTATTAAAAATTATTGTAAAATTAATCATCTATAGCCAATTAAAATTGTACCCCCTCTATTTGGGGTTCAACCTTCAACCTACATAAACTGTACTACGCGCCTGGATCCAGAGCGGCCTCTCCACCTGCACTACAACCAGCCCCCGCCTGCACTACGCCCAGGGCCCAGATCCTCACTTCGGCGCGGCACAGCAAGTTGGCCAGGGGAGAACCGCTCCGTGGCATGGCGGAAAGCTCTTGTACCGACCACCTCTTTTTATAACCACGACCCCGGGTTGAATCTCATTTTTTCTTCCTTTCTTAGTACCATCTTTTTTTAAATTATTAATATTTTTTTTTAAATTTAAAATCAATAAATAGTTTATAGCAAGCATATTTATACTTGTAGTTTTTTATTTGTTTTCTTTGTTACCACTTTCCCCGTAACACTAACAACCACGGTAGAGATACGGTCGTGATGACACTTAACTATACATATGTGTCCCCGGTCTTTAATCAGCTGCAGGAAGCGAACTTAATTGTAATGTTATTGTTTCAGGTCGATGTGGAGCAGGCAGTCCTTGCGAACAGTTATGTCGGGAGCTTCACGACGGCACTTATGAGTGTGGCTGTAGCCCTGGATATGTGCTGCACGTCGACGGGTATGGCTGTCTAGGTATGTTATTATAATGTGATCTGTTTTAATAGTAAAAATATCTAATACACATGCATTACTTTTGTGATAGAAAACAAGGATTTATTTATTTTAAAACTTTAATTCACTATGTACAAAGGCGTACTTATGCCGCTAGGCATTCTCTGACAGCCAAATCTTTAGGACAATAAGACAGTATCAATGGTAAGTAGGTGCAATATTATCATGGGATAATTTGTAAGCAATAACAACAAATACATAAAAATAATACTTAAAATTACATGTAAAAATACGTATAAATAAGTTATATATAGAATACATCTATATATGGTGTGGTCTAGTGGTAACAAACGTTGCCGTGAACTCGGGAGGTCGTGGGTTCGATTCCCACCGGAGGCAAGTTGTACATTGTATAATTTGTCTCGGTCTGGGTGTTTATATGTATATATTAAAAAAAAAGTATAATATGTAGTTTATCAACCATCTAGTTTCCGTAACACAAGCCTCGTAGCTTACCACGGAAACTAGATGGCGCTGTGTGACCTGTCTGGAAATATTTATTTATTTATTTATATATAAAAATGAATGTCTGTGTGTATGTTCCCTATACTTTTCAAAACTACTTGACCGATCGGGATGAAACTTTGGGAATATGTTGTGTGAACATCGGCGAAGGTTTCTGACATAGAACTACTGGCGTGCATCAGCGCTAATTTGTGGGGCATACCGACCGAGGGTGCCGAGCGGGAGCCTAAACCACCCTAGCGCTCTTATTATATCTAAAGTTACTCAGTCGTTGCTCTTGAGACTCCTGCGCGAGCCCACTTTGCGCTTGACTGTGTCTTGAAATAAAGCCAAGTCAAACCATTTACCGTTCAACGGTTAATCGAACTCTTCGAGCATAACCGAGTCGCTAATCCTGGAAGAGTGGAGCTGCCTAGCCATCACACAGGCCTTCTATGTAGAGTTTATTGAGATGATCGAATCAGCGATTAGCATTGCGTATAAGCACACAAACACTTATGTACCATAGAAAAGACAACAGGAAAAGGTTGCTGCAAATATGAGATAGTTAACAAAAAAATAATCGTTGTTTTAAAAACAATCTAAGTTAAAGTTCCCTAATCCGAAGACGAACCTAATACATGGGTTGTGTAATCTTTCCATTTTATTTAGGTAATCTTGTGAAAGATCCACACAGGTGACCTATACCGTAGTCAGATATAGTCTAATATCGCCAGAAGTATGTAGGTTCAATTATGCCGCCACTCTATACTAAAGCAGCTATAATTTTAAGATTATAATTATGTATATTTGGGTTGTAATGTGCTGCTCCAGATACAAGCTATTTCCCAGAAAATAAGTTTTTCGTTATATTAATTAATTTTTTGACATGTAAAAGCGCAGAATAATTATTGTCCTATGCCTACTTACAAAATAAATAAACTAAACATGACATACTCGTAAGTACTAAGTTTTAAAAATCGCTTGTAATGGTTTAAATAATTTTTAAGTGTGTTGTTAAGAATTAAATAAATAAATTTAAAAAATCTTATCCCTATGTATAAATGTGTTCTGCCTCCTGGACTAGTCTGAATAAACAGAGCGTGTTCCAGAAGACAGTACCTACCACTATGCCGGCCTATTAAGATGCGTTTTCACACTTCGTTTAAAAGACTCCAGGTTATAAAAATGGGGAAACACACTGGCTGGGAGATCATTCCACATCTTCAGCGTGCGACAGATGTAAAAGTCTCCAAATTTATATGTACGCGTAGTGATAGCGGCTACGGTATGTGGATGCATATTTTGGCCTGTGCGTGTTCGGTTGCGAAATAGAGAAGAATATAAGGTTGTAGACCTCTTCAGAGCTTGTAGAACACGTTTAGGAAGGCCAGAGTCATATGATATGTGACTATATGTGAAGATAAGTGGATAGATAGATAGATAGATAAATTCTTTATTGCACAGAAAATAATACATTTTACAGTACATAGGCGAGCTTAATGTCTAAAACATTTTCTAACAGCTAACCTTTGGGAGATGTGAGCAGGGATTGTAAGGAGCATGACCGCTAATATTTGAGATAAGGAAATTTTTGAGTTAAAAACTTATAACCAAAAAAAATGTGGATGGTGAGCATCTTGTTCGAGACACCAATCTTCTCATCTGATTTTTTTGTTTTTTTTTTCATTACAGCCCCTAGAACACAGCGTCCTAGACCTCCACTGCTGGAGATGGGCCTTCGAGTCCATATATCTGGGGAATTTTGTCTACACTCGCCACGGTGTGGCCAGACGGCTTGATGAATTAAGGGAGAAGGATTATATTTATTTTATTTAAATCTTTATTGCACTTTGTACTAGAGGCGGGCTTAATGCCGCTAGACATTCTCTGACAGCCAACCTTTAGGATAATATAGAAAGGATGTAAGGTAGGTGCAACACGTAATATAGATATAATAATTCTTTATTTAAACAGTAGAAATTAGTTACAATAATAAATACAATAGTGAAATATTTATATAATAAATTACACGATGTGAACAATATTGACGCTACATATTTCCAATTGTATTGCGCGTTGGAACCCAAACCAAGAATTTTCGTCTTGTGTCTTGGGCTCCAGCTGCACTAGCTACCCTAGTATTCTACATAACATTACATTTAAAATTAATAATAATAATTTTGATAAAACTTTAAGCAAAACTATTCTAATCTATTGTTAATGCATGCAAAATCAATAAAAATATTAAATAAATAATAAATTACAATAAAATATGATAAATATGGAAATAATTATACAATACAAATCGTTTATTAACACAAAATAATGTTGGTTCGTTATGGTGAACCCTGTCTTCTGCATGAGCTGTACTATATAACAGGAGACATTCTTCCAATAATGATCATACATAAAATTCGAAAAAGATGTTACACAATAACATGTAAAGTATAGTATGTAAGTGTGTGTGTAGATAAAGGTGAGGCGACTGGGTGAGGGTAGAGAAGGAAGAGGGAGTGTAAGATTATTGATAAAGTAAAGTATAATCACGACCGTTTCCCTTTCGGGGTGGTCAGAAACCACGCTTATAAATAAGCGGATTCACATTTAGCCAACCTTACTATAGGCCAATCATGACAAGTGGCAAGCTCGTCGATGTCTCCAGCGTACCAAACTCGAGAAATATCACAAATAAATTAAATATTAATTAAATGTATTTATTTACATTAATAAATAGTTTTGTGTCCCGACCAGGAATCGAACCCGGTACCTCCGAGTCTTAAATCCACGGACTTAACCGCTAGACCACGGAGGCAGTTATTATTGATTATACACGTATATATATATATATATATATATATATATATTTTTTTTTTCCTTTTGTTCGCTTTATAATAACTGCTTAGGCTTAGGTGCTGCCTTCAATTACTTTGGTAATAATCACGAAATCAGGTGATCCATGGTTCTGCTTCTTAATTACATCTTTTACCACCGAACGAGGTAATACACTGTTGTGTTTAATCACTTTCGCCGAAAGTTGTCATAATTAATCACGTCTACCCGCAACATTATTAATCAAAATATTGAAGTTTTCCCGCCGCGCGGTTAATTTAATTTATAAACAAACTCGTTGTTTAATAAACTACCTAATTCTCAGAATACAACGCGTAAGAAGCAATGTTTCTAATCAAAATGAAAGCGTGAAAGTTATGCGAATTCTCCATAATGTTTTTGAGGGACCATGTTTCAGCACGCAACGAGCAAATAAATACACATACAAAATATCATTTTTTTTCGCCACCTAACGTCCACTAGCAAAACTTCTAACTTTAAAAATACATTATAAAAATTCTACATGCCTACTGAGTAAAGAATAGAGCTAATGTCAACCTTATTGCTAGTGTATTTAAGATTATAATTGGGTGCAACTATAATAGCGCCATCTGTGATCGAGAAGGAACCTTTTTGTCTAATGGGAATTCAATCATTGGAACCAATCTCAACCTTATGGATAGTCTATTTAAGATTATAATTGTATGCAACTTTATTAGCGCCATCTATGATCTAGCCATCTATGAGAAGTTCTAGAATGCTATTTATATTTTAATTGAAAACTTAAAATAATATTAGTGTAATTACCATTTACTTCCGAAGATAAATTGACACAAGGTTCTCTTGTCGAAGAATAACGTGTTTTAAGCTTACGCGTACATATAAATTTGGACACTTACATTTGTCGCATGCTGAAGATGTGGAACTTTCCTAGTCAGAGTGTTTCCCCATTCCTATAAACTGGAGTCCTTAAAGCGAAGTGTGAAAAATCATCTTGATAGGCCCGCATAATGGTAAGGACTAATGTGGGTCGCAGGTGGCTTACCATCAGGTAGGCGCGATGTCAGATGTCGAGCTCAGTATTAAAAAAATATATAACATCAACATTACGTACCAAAAATAATCGATAAGCTTGCGCCTACCATTACGAGTACCACCTACTAAGGTTATTTTTCGAACACCATATTTATGAAAAATATGTATTCATTCCTACCCATCAGCCACAGACACCAAAGCTACCTATCGTGCCACTGCATTAATAACATAAATAATGATAATAAATAAAAAGGGCGAAGAAAGGGCCAGCCCTCTTGTCACCGGAGGAGACCACAAGACGCGGTGTTATGTCTTTTAAAAACTTTTTTGCGCTTGGACTCCATGGGCCCAGAGTTTCTACAGCAAACGGCACAAATATGTCTTTTAATATACTTACATACTTACGCCGTTTGCTGGACTCCGCATTTTCCGCCGCGGCTCCCGCTTTATGCGCTGTCCCCCTGGTGTCGACGCACGTGGTGTCCCACACCAGAGCTCCCATCCTTGTTCCCAGGGGACCAACGTCATACCATCGGGTCTCTTGCCATCATCTCGGATAACTCCAACAGGCTCTAGAAGAGCTGGAACCTCGATGGTGGCTAGAGCCCTTTTAATAGTATCGTTAAGGAAGCCGTGGCGGGAAAATCTGCCTGCACTTTTGGAACAGGAAATCCCATGAACTCCAAGACAGTCGACCTCCTTTCCACATGGACATCTATGTAGGACACATAATGGTGCCCCTAATCGAAGACCAACGTGCCGAGGTTCGCAGAAGGCAGTGCGTGTAACCAGTGGCCGGATTCCTTTTCTACTGAAGCCAGACCCGGGCGCGATGTTGATCACTGATTGGATTTTGAGCCCAATGTTTATAGGTGTTTTGTACCAATGGTGTATCCCAAAGTTTTTGAAAGTTTGATTCCTTTGGAATATCATCATTGGGACATTTTATTTTCCAGGCGCTAATTGCGAATTCAACACGATTTTGAATTTTAATTATTAATATTAATTTTATTTTATATGTTGTAAATATTTTTTCGAATAAATGTTAATATTATATATAAATTAGTGTAAGGACTGTGTGTTAGCGTGTACATATGTGTGAGCGCGTGAGTGTGTATGCGTATGTGTGTGTATGCGCATGGGTGTGGATCCACGCGTATAGGGATTAAGTTTTTCTACTACTACTATTTTATGTGTTGGAGCTTATATATATTACGCGGGCGAAGCCGGTACAAACACCTAGCTATTGTAATAAAACGTAGGTATAATAAACTTTAATCAACCAAATATTCTACGATAAATTCATAGCACTAATCCAATTTCTCGCAATTTTCCCAAATGGTCGCGATATGCATGCAGAATTCACACAGAATTTTCGAATTTAGGATTTCTCTACAAATCCTATTTTCATATCAGGGAGCGCGTTTTGTAGGTATATAGCATTTCGATCGTCTAGTAACGAATTCTACAAAGCGACCACTCAATTTGTTCAGCAGAAAGCCTTGGACGATGTCTGGGAGATGCTACCTTAGGGTTTGCACATAAGAATAAACTATAACATTTTACTATAAAAAATGTAATGCAAAATTTTCTTAAATCTAAAATACGTACGCGTAAACGGATGCGGTAGGTTGTAAGAACGCTTTCTTAAAAAAATACTTACTATATAAGGTCGGTTCACTTATCTTACGTACATATGTTTATAACATCATCGGAGAGCACGTTAAGTCGTCGGTCCCGGCTTCACTAATACCAACTTGTGGAATCGTTGATAAATTGTCATTAAAAATTGACATCAGATCTTCGCCAACCCGTCTGGCCAGCGTTGCGAGTGTATGTCAAATTCTCTAGATATATGTTCTGGAAGGCCCATCTCCAATAGTGGAGGTGTAAAAGGCTGATCTCAATTTTAATGCAATGAAAAGCTGGATTGAGTTACTAACGTGTTAAATGCTTAATCCCTACGAGGAAATATTGCATCTGACTCAGGCGTCTACGACTGTTCGCGAGGTGTGCGCATGACCGACTTGCTCTTGCATCGGTTGGTGCATCTAACAACGCTAATGAGTCAACACAGAGGTCTAAGACACTGTGTTCTAGGGGCTGTAATGTAATGAAATACATATCCTCCTTGCGTCGTGTTTCCTCATTGATGAGGGTCGTGACCTCCCGATGAATTGGTGTACGTCTTGGTGATAGCACGCCACCCATTCCTGTCTTCGGCGGCATGCACAGCATCATGGACGCTAGTGTTGGTGGTGGAGCGGTTTTGGTCGGACCAGCGTACCGGACTTCGGCCTCTCGGTCTCTTTCCTTCCACCTTGCCAGCAACAAACAGTTTATCCAGGTTATCCCCTCCTTTTCTGGCAATGTGTCCGAAGTATTGAAATCGAAATAAATATAATACTTATTTAAATAAATATATGTCAAGAAATTAGGTTTCATTTTGATTTTAAGGAAGTGCAAAAAAAATTATTTATTTTAAAATATTTAAAGACGTGCCCTTTCTGATAAACATTATAGTATACAAAATTATAATATCAATAAACTAAATACTAATATATACACATTATTATACATACGATTATATATACTACTTACTAACGCTGTGTGGAGCCATTTAGAAAGTGTGAAAACATCAGTTTTTTGAGTAAAGTTCTGGTAATTGCTTGTCATATGTTGCCAGGTAAATTATTCCACAAATTAGCAGCAACAACTACGAAAGAGTTCGGCACAAATGAAGAGTAATAAGAGAGGACAGATAGAAGGGAGTTGTAAGAAGAGCGAAGGGATTTGTAATGAGAAGAAAAGAGATAGGCGAAATTGTATTAGAGGTATTTCGTGTTGCAGAGACGTAATCGTAAACTAACACCGTAAGGTTTGTGTTGTGTAAGGTTTGAGTTGAAAGGGTTGTACAGCTTGGGGGATAGGTACTCGTACTGTTCCTGCGCATGTACTGCAGGTGAAGGTAACTACACCGATGACGTCAGAACCCTACGCGTGGTTACAAAAACATCATTCAATACGGCTTTTGGCAACCCTAACTAAGGCCGAGCTTTAAAATGGAAGCGTTCCGTCTTTTAGAACGAACAATTTCACATCCTTTTGATATATTAGTATAAGAAACGGTAACTTTGCAATGATTTCATAAGTTTTTTGCTTCAATAGTATTTTTTTACTGAAGAAATATACCCATGTTTTTAAATTCAGCGCCTGCTAGGTGTATATCTCTTAATTAATATTAATGCTATTAGAATATAAGACACGGCCATATAATTAAAATTATATGTTATTTTATTATCTGACATATACTTGTAGTATTTATTTTTCATTCATTCATTACAGCCCCTAGAACAACGTCCTAGACGTTCACTGTTGGAGATGGGCCGTCCAAAACATATATCTCGAGAATTTGGCCTACACTCGCCACACTGGCCAGACGTGTTGGCGAGGATTTGATGTCAATATTTAATGACAATTTATTAACGATTCCACAAGTTCGTATTAATGAGCCTACGGCTAAACGTGCTCTTCGAGGCACGGAAATGGCGGTGAAGACAAATTCCCAAGCATTCCATGGATTCACCGTGCGGGTGCCGGGTCCATCGTGTGTGGGTAATAGATGAGAATAATGGTGTCTCGGGCATGCGACCGACAACTTGTACTTTACTTAAAAATATGTATAGTTGAGGTCTAAACATGTTTACCACCGTAAGCTCTACAAGTATAATTCCCACGTGATGGTAAGTGGCGCGCAAGGTCCATGAATATCAGCAACTGGAATCAGACACTCATGACTAACATCATTCCCCGTCACAATGACGGCTTGACTGGGCATGACGGCAATTCGAGCCTGATCCCGAAACGTATGGATACACTTTACTGGGCTTATCGGCACTAACTGTGGATACTTCCCCGCCACAGCAGACTGGGAAAATAACCCCCATCAGTTTGCCTACCACCTATTTATTGTTCTCGTTGAAAGTATATGCTTGCAATGATGATCAAATGTCAATTTTTACTTTTAAGGAGAACAACACTGCTTGCAAGAAGAAGATTTACCTTAACTTAAGTGAGCAAGTTTTTAAAACATTTAAGTGATGGTGATGAATGTAAATTTCATTTTTCCAAATAGTAACTAGGATTTTTGTTTCAGAACTGAACGCGACATCAAGGCCTGGCGACCCTTTAGACAGCGAGGAGGATGTGTTATACCTCAAAGACGTCTCGTTCTCAGCCGAACTAGAAATAGCCGGTCCGTCCATTAAACAAATTTACAATAACAATAACGTAACAAAAAAACATATCGCCAAAGAACTGAGAAACGAGGTAACAGAACTGCCCAAAAACATATCAAAACTAAGCGAAAGCCTAGATATAAACATAAAGTATTTTGGCGAAAAATTTAAACAATTCGATGGGTACAAGTCTCTTATATCGGATGGCGTCAGCAAAGATGATATTAATATGATAGCTGACGATGATGATGATGAAAAGTTTGATGCGTACAAAGCTGGTGATGGCAGAGTTACTACTCAAGGACCCAGTTTGGAACAGAAAGTGAGTATAAACCATCCATCTGTCTCATTTTAAAACTCATCCATCTCAATTTTACTCAAGCATGGCTGTTCCTAGGTGCACATATGCTTTCGTGTTGAGAATTTTTTCGCCGCCTACTACTAGCTGCTTCCGTGGTCTAGTGGTTAAGTCCGTAGATAAAGGCTTGCAGATACCGGGTTCGATTCCTGGACGGGACACAAAAATATTTATTAATGTAAAAATATATATTTAATTATTATTTTATTTATTTGTAATATTTCTCGAGTTTGGTACGCTGAAGACATCGACGAGCTTGCCACTTGTCATGATTGGCCTATAGTAAAGTTGGCTAAATGTGAATCCGCTTATTTATAAGCGTAGTTTCTGACCACCCCGAAAAGAAAAACGGTCGTGATTATACTTTACTACTAAGTACTTTCGCTATGAACTTAACCGCCAGACCACGATGGCAGTTATATAAATACTTAAATATATTTAAATACTATGTTAGTGCGGTGGTGGCTCGGTTGTAAGAACGCTCTCCTTAGAATCCTACAAAGGTCGGTTCAAACCCCCCCGGCATGTACATTTGAGAGATACACTTTTCTTATGTACATTTTTCAAGGATTTCCATTTTTTTAAATGACCACATTTGTAAAGGAAGGGCAAAGTACAAAAACTAAATGCAAGTCCACCTCGATCCTTGGCGCTGCATCAGACTGGAAAATTCTCATGGATACATTTGAACATCATTATAAGATCCCAGATGAACTAGCTGTATCAGCCTATAGGCCAGACATCTTAAAGTCATCCTTATTGAACTTACCGTTCCGTGGGAATCCAATATACCCAAAGAGCACAACATGAAGTCGAATAAATATTATGATCTCACAGAATAAATAATCAGGATCGGGTTCAAGACTCGCTTTACGCAGTGGAAGTTGGCGCGAGAGGAGTTGCAGCAAAATCTTTGCATCACTTACTGAAAGAATTGGGTCTAAGCAGGTCTGCCGTCAATACATTT
The DNA here is from genome assembly GCA_910589645.1 of Tinea semifulvella. Classification (NCBI taxonomy): domain Eukaryota; kingdom Metazoa; phylum Arthropoda; class Insecta; order Lepidoptera; family Tineidae; genus Tinea; species Tinea semifulvella. The sequence continues at coordinate 9,513,376 of OU342604.1, forward strand.
ATGGAAAGAGCTTCCAAGACGGCATTAACGGAATCATACAGTATTTGGTTGGGTAGGGAGAGGAGTAGAATTGTAAAATAAAAAAGAGGCCTCTTTTTTAAACCAGCCTATTATCGATCGCAAGCCCGAGACACCATTCTTCTCATTCCTTAACAACACACGATAGATAATAATACAGTATAATAGCATGTGGTGGTTGCCTGTAATTGGTGCAGCATCTGTATTCTGTCTTAGTTGTAAGTAAAAATCGATGTATCTTTTGTTGCTGTCACTGTTGGCGACCCTAATAAATAAATAAATAAATAAATAAATAAATAAATAATGCTTAGAAATATGTCTTCACCACCATTCCCGTGCCTCGGAGAGCACGTTAAGCCGTAGGCTCATTAATACGAACTTGTGGAATCGTTAATAAATTGTCATTAAATATTGACATCAAATCCTCGCCAACACGTCTGGCCAGTGTGGCGAGTGTAGGTCAAATTCTCCAGATATATGTTTTGGACAGCCCATCTCCAAAAGTGGACGTCTAGGACGTTGTTCTAGGGGCTGTAATGAATGAATGAAAAATAAATACTATATGTCAGATAATAAAATAACATATAATTTTAATTTTGTGGCCGTGTCATCTTATAATCTAATAGCTAAGGGTCTTGCCACCTTACAATCTAAATAAAATTAGAATGTTATATAATTAAATTTAAATTTTGTGTGGGGTAGATAGTTAGTAATTTTGCAAATAAACAAATTGACAAATCTATGGTTAGGTGTAATGGAAACCACATGGATATACTCGTACCTATGAAAATCTAATATCAGGTTCGTTATGTGTACAGAGTGCGGGGCGTGTGTTTACAATAGGTTCTCAATTGACGCTGTAGTCGGCATTCACGTGGTCGGTCATTACCCCCTTATGTAAAGGTTTGTCCTATGCAATTCGTTTAATGCGACTGCGACAAACAACTCGTTTAGTCTCTACTTTTGCTTGCGTTTTTGAGAATAGCGACTTTTACTAGAAGCATAATTAAAGCAAAAGGAGGTAAATACTATTCGTAAACACGAGCATCAATTTGCAAAAAAATATTTATGCGTTTTTAGAGAATTTGGCACACACTAGCCACGCTGAGCGACTGGGTTGGCGAGGGTCTAATGTTTTTAATGACAATTTAGTATTTATTTTGAAAATTGTACCTCACTTCCTTCGAATATAGTATCTTTAAGCCAAAGAATAAGCATTGCCATTCAACGTGCAAATTCTTCCAGTATTCTTTGCACTTTGCTCATTGGTAGCGATTTGGAGCATTTTTTTATATTATTTTGTTATTCCTTTTTTTTTAGTGTTAGTTTTATTTTTTATTATTAGCTAGTTTTTTATTAATGGTAATTAATATGTTTTAAAAGTTTAGTTTTGTGTTTAATTAATAATTTGGTTTTTTTTTAATAATTGTAAAAATATCGTTATTTAAAATAATGGTTTATTCGCAATTACCGTTTCCAACAAATTTTGTTAGTATATAATTATATTTTAGTATTAAGTACATTCTGTACATATACGTATATCATATACATATGTAGTAAGTTTATAAATATTAATTTCATATTCCATATTTCATCACCTTTTCAGTAAAGTGTTTAAAGTTGTCCCAAAATGGTTGGTTATAATAAAATATTATAAAGCCCACCATTCTATTTGTGCAATAAAGTGTTAATTAAACTAAAAAAAATAACTTCAGGACACTTTTATTTATTTAGGTTTTTTTTATAATCGGTAAAATATTTATAACACAAAAAAAAAGTACTAAGAACACTGGCTATATTTCCATTTTAGATAGTTTTGTCGCACATTATTGTCTACGTAGGACAACATTTGAGTTAAAGTTGCCGCCCGCCCTGCCTGTGATGTTCCTGGAATGTCTAGTTCAGTGGTCTGACGAATGCCCTATATCATGTTCTACGTCAAAATCTAGACCTAATTGTTAGTCCGTGTTTACTCAATAATTTCCTTTGATGTTATATATCGGTTTTAATCCGATATTCCAAATTATTTGCTTTATAGTCCAATTAATCTACAGATTCACAATGTTAATTAATATTTTTATGTAATTTTTATTAATTATAATTTTAAATTAGTGTACAACTCTTTACGAAAAATAAAGCTTCGAAAAAATGCTTTACGATGTACACGAACGATTTTACGAAAACACTTTTTTTTACATTATATTGGTCAAAAGGTAGATATTTATATTTAATATAGGTACCTACATTCTTGGTTATTTTTTGTTATTGTGTTGATGTTTCTATGACACTACCAGTTCTGTTCCTTGTCTTCACATTGCACTCTCCAGGCAAGACAGATATTTTAACATTAAATATACGGGGTGTTTGTAAGGGAGCTGTACATACGCCTAGGGTAGAAACTAGGGATAGTCTGCTACCTACCCCCGCCCAATATAGGCACTTTAGGCAAAAATTTCAACTAATGAAAATTAAATGTGTTCGATCGTAAAAGGATGGCAAATGAAACAAAAAATTTAGTAATGACCCAAGAGCGAAAGAGACAGAAATACGTGTTGCTGTCGTGTAAGAGTGAGACAACAAATTTTACCTGCCAACTGTAGGCCAAACTGGTTTAAATTCTGGAAATTACATTTGTCTTACAAATGTCGAGTCGTGGTGGTAAAAGTGCCCTAGTTGCGGAAATTAATTAATAACTAGAAAACTAAAAGTGATAATTACACTTTTAGCATATCGTTAGAAAGGGCATGGACTGAGGATGTTTTAAAAAAATCAGAAGAACTCCAACCCTGTTAGTTTTTTTTAAACCCCATAGAAAGTTGCCCTTAAAATTATTTCTTTACCTTACTACGGTACTTAGTACCTATAACTTTTCTTCTCCACAATTTTCTGGCAATATTTTTTTGCAGGACCCTAAGACTCTAACGATTAAAACAAGATCATTAGCAGACCGGTCCCATGGATAGATTTTGAGCTACAGGTAGTTTTAGTAAAAAAATCACAAAAAAGTCAAATAAAAAATAAAAATAAATTAAAAAAAAACCTTGAGGCCAAGGTATATAATATATATTGGGCGGGGGTAGGTAGCAGACTATCCCTAGTTTCTACCCTAGGCGTATGTACAGCTCCCTTCCAAACGCCATGTATATTAGCGCTTATAGAGTTAAGAATTGAATAAGATTTTGTAATTATGACGCAATCTCTGACGCAAATAACGAAATCCACTAATAACGTTTGCGGCTAAATAACAGAATAGGGACGCTGAACGCAAATAAATATTTGACAACCAAGATTGTTTGACAGGTACGAAACCCACGTTTTTTCGGAGACTTTTCAATATTTTCCAATAGTTATACTGTTATTCCGGACAGAGATCAATCCAACAAATCAAAAACCATGAAATCGGTCCAGCCGTTCTCGAGTTATAAGTGTTCTAACAAACCCGCCTTTGCTATATTATGTATCAAGATTAATGTTATTGTCAAATAGCATCCGAATAGAAATGCAATACTGTAAAGCAATTGCATTTCATTGTCAGATGCAGAAGCGTTAATAACAGAATATAAATCCTTTTCACAGTTAGTTAGGTAAATAATGGATGCCCGATGGCTCCTCACTGAAGCCTAGGGCATGTGCATTGAACTAATATAAGACCTGGGCATTCGGTGCAACAGTTTCATTCTAATATGCAGATTTATAGCAAAAGAAAAAAGTAAAGTATCATCACGACTTCTTTTTAAGGAAGAGGATTCACATTTAGCGAACTTTACTATACCTAACCTAACCCACTTTAAAAAAGTATCGATACAGTCGGATGATACTTTACTTAGGCTCATCATGAAAGTGGCAAGCTCGTCATTGTCCGCTTCTTTAACAGAAAAAAAAAGCGTGGTTTCCGACCACCCCGCAAGGGATACGGTCATGATGATACTTTTTTAGATGACCCACGTCCAACGATATATATATATATCTATAAACTATAATAACCTACTATATAATATATATACATAAATAAACCACTTACACGATGAGGGAATAATATACATTTATTCGAAAAATATATTTACAACATATAAAATAATATTAATATTAAGGATAGGGATATAAGTCCCGTCCGCGTGGAATGGTGGCAAGAACGCTGGCTGCATTTCCCCGCTGAATTGCGATACTGATTCTCTGGGCGAAGAAAGAGCCAGCCCTCTTTTTTTATTTGTTGCTGCAAATGATAATAGAAAAAAACTTAAAAAATTTGAGAAGTTGAAACGGTTAGGTTGACAAGAAGTACCTATGTACAAAATTTTTGAAGATAGCTCTATTTGAAGCTTGTTTTATATTTATTGGTAAGTCGTTCCTGAGTTCATTTGCAGCAACAACAGCAAACGAATAGGTGACAAAAGAGGTGTGGTGAGAACGAATGTAAAGTGTGTAGTTGAAACTAGATCGAAGAGTTCGATCGTGGATAGAGCCAAAAAATGTAAAGCTATCTTTAAGATACTGTAGCGTGCCGGGTTCATTCAGGATATACTATATAATAAGCAGAGAACTCTAGAAACTAAGTACTGTTACACACAATAAAAATACTATAATAGATGTAGGTACTAAGAAAAGCTATATTTATTTATTTAATTAAGCAAGTCAACAACATGATTACAAAATCTTATACAATATACAATCTAGAAGGTATCTTAATAGTTTAGTAAACATGTTACTTACAGACCAGCATTGCATTCAAAATGTAGGTAACATCGTTTACTAAAACACAAAAACTAAGTAGTACAATTTAAAAATATAGGCATGACAAAAACAGTAAACTACAGAAAACAACAAAAATGAATATCGCAAGTACTTACAGATGGAAACAGTATAACCTAAACAAAAATAATTGAATTATATGTACAAATCAACACAGCGACACCACAGTCACCAGCAGTGCACAATAACAACAAAAAAAAAACAAAACTTAGATTAGATTGTTTATTAGATGATGTTAAAAGATTAGATGTTGTTTATGAACCATGGTGATATTGATATAAAAATAACACTGCTTGAAACAAGGCTTACCTTAAAGGTAAGCTTCCCGCGGCAAACCGGTCTTCTGCGGGCCAGACAAGCGATGGCAGCGTCTAGCATCAGTAGTTTTTATGAACCGGTCATTGTATACGTGTCTATGTGCTGGTGTTATTAGATTTCCCCATAATGAAAATTGTATTGTGTGTAACAAGGCGTTAACGCAGGCTTATATCCAATATAACACTGGTTCTCACTTCTTCTCGTATTTTGCGAGTTATTATCAAAATATATAACACATTTTAGAAGGAATTTTACGAGTTGATCTTATATACGTCGTATTATCGTCAGTGGAACAAGTTACCCCTGGCTATATATATGGCGCGCACCGTCCGTATTTAAAAACTTCTAACCACATTATTTCTTAAGAAACAGGATGTACGAGTGTCTCTCGAATTAACGAAATGTTCGTTTATTTATTTATACATACATATCTTCACGCCAGATCCCTTGCGGGGTAGGCAGAGACAATTGAGCGCCATTTGACACGATCACGACATACCTCTTTCGCTTCGTCGACATTCATTAACCTCTTCATACATGCCCTTTGGTTACGAAGACTTTTTAATGCACCTTCAGTCAGTGTTTTATTTATTTGATCGTGATATGTAAGTCTCGGTCTGCCAGGGCCTCTTTTACCCACAACTTTCGCATTATATATCTGGTTCGTCAATCTTTCATCGCTCATCCTTTCAACATGCCCGAACCATCGTAGCATGCTTTTCCTTATTTTTGTCCCTATGCTTTCCTTCATACCAACCCTTTTCCGTATTTCGACGTTACGTATGCGGTCCGCCAAAGTGACGCCACATATCCGCCGCAACGACCGCATTTCTACTGCATTAACCCTACTCTCATGCGTATTCTGACATATCCACGTTTCGCTTCCATACATCAGTGTTGGTACCAACATGGCATTGTGTATGGCGAGCCGAGCTTTGTCACTGACATTTCGACTGCCGATCAGTGACCCCAGGGCACCGTTAACACTATTTCCCGCGTTCACTCTTCTTTCAACGTCCCTATCGTACTTCCCATCCGCAGTGAAAACACTGCCCAGATATATAATTTCATTTACTTGTTCTAGAGTTTCATCATCAATCTTTATCGTCACGGTTGTCATCCTTCTTCTTTCAAACACTAGTACCTTGGTTTTTCTCGCATTCAAACGGAGTCCTTTTTCTGCACATCCCTCCTTCATTCTTGTGACTAGTGATTGCAGTTGTTGTTCGGACGATGCCATAAGAACAGCATCATCTGCATAAAGCAGGCAGTTCACCACTAGATCACTCATCTTTATCCCACAGTCACTCTCTCTCACTCTTTTTAGGCATTTGTCGAGATATAGAGTGAATAATCTAGGAGAAAGCACACAACCCTGTTTGACGCCCATTTGGGATTCAAAGCAAGGCGACATACCCCCCTCCACCCGCACACAAGCTTTGCAGCCCTTGTACAGGGACTGTATAGCCTGTAGCAGTTTGTCATTTACTCCATACTCCGGCAATATGTCCCAAAGCTTCTTTCTTACAACTCTATCAAAGGCCTTTTCCAAATCCACAAAAGCACAGAAAACCTTCTGGTTTAAGGCCAAAAACTTCTCTGTGATATTGCGGAGCGAAAAGACTTGGTCAGTGCATCCTCTTCCAGGTCTAAAGCCTCCTTGTGCCTCCCATAAAAGACCTTCAGTCTTCTCTTGCAAGCGTTTCGTGAGAATCTTGCCATACATCTTGCTCGCCAAACTGATCAAACTAATCGCTCGGTAGTTGGCACAGTCCAATCTAGATCCCTTACCTTTGTATAAAGGAACGATGACTGATTGCCTATATTTATTTATAGTGTTTGTTTATGTATGTATGTGTTTATGGCATGTATGTGTATTGTTTTTAATATTGTGAACGTATATTTTGAGTGCTATAAATGCGTAATTATGTTTATTTTAGTAATTTAAGTTATTTTATTATTTTTCTACAACCCTTTTGTGATCCCTAAGGTTAGCTGATGTGAAATGCCTTATAGCTCGCCTATGTACTAGGTTTTTAAGTGCAATAAAGTATTTAAATTAAATAATTAAAAAATATTATCAAATCTATTTTTTTTTATAGCCGGCATATTGTTAGGGACTGATGTCGGACATAAGTGTCTGATTCCAGTTGCTAAAGGCTCAAGGGCGCTTACATCTGCTATTATCCCCTTAATCCTTGAACCATCTGGGATAGTCCGGAAAGGATGTCGTTGATTCCATACAAACGAACGTGCATGTGACATCCAGCCCTAAGAACCCCTGGGCCGCTGCACAGTCAGCAGCGCGCCCTAAACGCAACAAGTACGCAGTGATCATCATAAATCAATACTTCATTCCATTTGCAGTCAAAAGTTGTGAGCTTGGGGAACAACTGCTTTTAGCGACGGGTGACACTTTGAGTAGAGAATATTTTGTTCAAATGATCAACGTCGCCGTTCAACGGGGGAACGCAGAGAATGCCCTCGGCGCACTGCATACATCAGACAATTATAATTTTTAGTTTTATTTGTAGTGTAGTTTATTTTTCTGAATGAGCATATCTGGTAAATTTGGCCTACACTCGCCAAGAAGGGTTGACGAAGGTCTAATGTATTTTTTTGTTTTATTGCCAGGTTCCTGGAGCGACCTCGTCACCTCCGTGGACTGCTGCCGTGGAAAGTTGCGCATGCAACGTATGTGGGGGTGGCAAATGCTCCTGTGATACACCAGCTAAATGTGGTAAGTAGGATAGTACTACTACAGCCCCTAAAACAATTAATTTACTCAATATATACGATATATATATATATATATATATATATAGATTATAATTACGGTTCAGAAAAGTACGTACGTGAAGCGACCGGAATGAACAAACTATAAATTTATTTAATGTATACAAAAAAATTAACAAAATATATATTCAAACCATCCCGGAGACCCATTCTATACATTGGTGAAAACAGCATAAAAATCGGTGCAGTAGTTTTTGAGTTTATCGCGAACAGACATACGCGGCGGAGGATTAAGTTTTATAATATATAGTGAATAGTGATGTATTTGTGTTTAAGTAATACGGATTAATTCTAATTTAACTCATAATGAACGTAATAATTATAATGATGGCATCCGGACACCACAATATGGCCGACCCTCGACGGAATGCTTTCACGGGTCAAAGACAATGGACCGGAATATCATAAGTATGATCACGACAGTTATACATTGCGTGCTATTATTTAAACGCAGTTTTAGACGGATTACTACGAGTAGAATGAAATATTTGTAAAGAATAAATGATATGGAGAACTGACTCAACTAAAGAAATACTCGTAAAAAAGCAAAAAACGTATCATCACGACGGTTTATACTACAGTTACGTTAACTTTGCAGGCTGTCAAATTTCGTCGTTAAATAGTTTGTGAAAATCGCTAATTTGGTGATAATACGATTCCGACATTTTTATGACTAAAGGATGCCATTATTAACAAGATTATGAAGTTGTCGTTGTCACATCCGACAATCGTAAACAAATTTTGAAAAGTGGCCACTTTTGGTTTGTTGGACAGCTCGTCAAAGGCAACCTTAAACAGTTAGAGATCGTTATGAAATGTCGAGACTGATCGAAGGGATTGCGGGTAGGTCAGAAACCATGACATTTTGTTTTTAAAGTTATTTAGCATTTAGCCAACTTTAATATAGGTAACGCGGTGGTGGCTCGGTTGTAAGAACGCGTACCTTAAATCCTACAAAGGTCGGTTCAAACCCACCAGGCATGTACCAATAAGAAATACACTTTTCTTACGTACATTTGTCATAGATTTACAACACCACCGTTCCCGTGCCTCGGAGAGCACGTTAAGCCGTCGGTCCCGGTTCCACTAATGCCAACTCGTGGAATCGTTAATAAATTGTCATAAAAAAATGACATCATATTCTCGCCAAGCCGTCTGGCCAGTGTGGCGAGTGTAGGCCAAATTCTCCCATCTCCAGCAGTGGAGGTCCAGGACGCTGTGTTTTAGGAGCTTTAATGAAATAAAGGTCAATCTGATAAGCCCGTCAATATATCTGCTTACGTAACAAAGAAGAGAAATTTCACTTATATTTTGTGTTCTTGACAAGCAAATTAAGTACCTCTGCGTTTATATCTACAGTCTTAACTGCTAGACCACGGAGGCAGAAATATGAGGGTTAATAGTGTTAAAATGGCGACAGATGACTGTCTTCTACTAGCCCAAGAAATTGCACCCCCAGAATATAAACACAAGATGCCACTTGTAGATCGCCCTGTTGTGGTACATCCACCATGATCAGCATCACTGTAGCTTTCCAAAACTCCTGTTTTAAAATCCTTTTTATAAATAATTCTAACATCCTCCCGTTTTATGATGTCATCTTTAGTCTTCTTAAACTTGCAGACCTATATGACCATCCTTGGTTTATGAAGAGGTTTCGTCAACAGGTCAGCATACTGATGTTCACTTGGCACATGGAACCACATTCTGCTACCATGTCTTTTATATACACTTGTCACTTTATATAAAACAAAAAAAAAGTCAACAATACAACACGAATGGTTTCCTTGCAATATAAGTATTTCCAGTGTATTTCAACAAATAGGACTATAAATAGACAATTTGAGCACATTAAATTAATTTAGGTCATGCCAGTATTATATTATTTTGCCAAACAATAAATAGATTCCCAAAATAGTGTCTACCAAAATTTAAGGTGAGTCTTGTTTGAAGCGGTGTTATTTTTATATAAATATCACTATTACTTATTAGTTACAATATAACTAATATTAGTACCAAACTCGAGAAATATCACAAATGCATTAAATATTAATTAAATGTATTTATTTACATTAATAAATATTTTCGTGTCCCGACCAGGAATCGAACCCGATACCTCCGAGTCTAAATCCACGGACTTAACCGCTAGACCACGGAGGCAATTAACTTTAAGTGTATTTATATAAATTAAAGAGTTTTGTAAACGAAATGAAAACTACTATTTTTTTTAAATCACTGTTCAGCACAAGTAGAGTACAAAAAATAGTGCTAAATGGATAATCCTTTCCCAATTATATTAATAAGTAGATTATGGAACAATTTTGCTGTCTTTACATAAAAAAAACAAGTATAATTTACAAACATTAGTGCTAAAACGTTGTGTGGTCAACAAAACTGTTAAACTCTTGCTGAAGCATTACTCTCATATTCCGTAACCACGGAAATCCACTACAATGGTTAGGTCTAATTGGAAAAGTTGCAACCTCGACCTTTTGCCAAACAATATTAAAAACCGCTGATGTGTTAACAACGAGCGGATATTTGCAAATAGTAGATGACGGCTTATAGTTTTGTAAGCATAATATTTTACTTGTAGTGTAAATCATGATTTTATTTAAAAAAAAAAAACAATCATTTATTTACTTTCCAATACATATAACTTATTAAATAGCCCGCCAAACTGTAACCACAGTTTGTTGGCGGAGACAATCGAAGCCTAATATTTAATAATAAATATTTGTAGTAGGTACATAAAATAGATGCGCGGGCGCGAACCACTCTCCCCCCGCGCGAACAACACGTCTGTCTATAGGTACCCCTCTCATTCCGAATCGCGCTCAGAGCGAATATGACATTGACCGTCGCGTCGTTCCGAATCAAATATCGCGATTTGGATACTCAGAGCGTGATATCAATTCGGAACGGTCTAAATCACATTTTCATTCATAAAATGTTAGTTTTTTTTTTAAATGTATGGAAGATAAATTGCGGATTCCATATCTTTGATGTATGAATACTAACAAATATACATCTCTCGGTTTATTCATCTTTATACGTGTAATGTTTAATATTATTAACTTATTTTGACCTTTTAAAATAAATTGCCGTGTTACAGACATTTTTTTTCCACTTTCTACTTTAATATTAATTATAGATTTGTTTGGGAAGTAATATACAAACATTATAAACGAATTACAATATTAAATAATTTAAAAGAAAACCCAATATTAAATAAATTTGAAAATGGCGCGCGACATAATGACAAAAAACTGACAGCGCTCAGAGCGATCTACCTCGATATCGTGAGCAGTCTAAGCGCAAGGATTATTATCATTTGTGACGTCACATAGCTTTGGCAAAACAGTTTAAGCGCGTATCGGAACACCTTTAAGCGTCCTTAGGTTTCTATTATCTACTTATTTAATACTTTATTTAATTTATATGTGATATTTCTCGAGTTTGGTACGCTAGAGGCATCGACGAGCTTGCCACTTGTCATGCCTATAGTAAAGTTAGCTGAATGTGAATCAGCTTCTTTATAAGCGTGGTTTCTGACCACCCCGGAAGTCATGATGAAACTTTACTTAAATATTTTTTTCTACTATTTTCTATTTATTATTTACTGATTCTTCTAGATTATTCTAGACACCAATAATAAAAATATATAATAAAGGTTCAGTATTTGAACCTAACAAATTTTATCACGATTTTCCATCTAGTAATATTCCATGTTCAAATGCAATTAATATTAAATTTAATGAATCGAGACATAAATTGGATTAATATGCATTAAGCTGCGAAAAGTAGAACGTTACAACACTTGGGTAAAATAGAATTATCGGCGCGTTCCGGAGACAGCGATAGGAACAAATAGGGGGTGGTAACTATATATAAGGTTTTGATAAAATAAAATACAGGGTTTAGGCCGTTTGTCCACCACCACCGTTACTGAGAACGAGATGATGGCTCCGCGTTTATAATAATAGAATTAATGATTTTTTATTATTGAATTCCGATGGTTCGGGCATGTTGAAAGGATGAATGAAGAGAGATTTACGAACCAGATATATAACGCAAAACTGCCTCCGTGGTCTAGCGGTTATGTTCGTGGATTTAGAGGTACCGGGTCCGATTCCTGGTCGGGACACAAATATATTTATTAATGATTAATTATTTATTCGGAGTAAAGTACAAATATTAAAAAATAAGTTAAGAACTAAATTATAAAAATTAATTAAATACTAAAAAAAATTACGACTATTCGATGGGCGTAGTGTGCCGAGGACACTCGCTGCGTTCCCCCGCTGAACAGCGAGGCTGACCCTCTGAACAAGATATTCTCTACTCAAAGGGTCACCCGTCGCCAAGTGGAGTTTCTCACCAAGCTCGCGGGAGAACACAAGAGCCTCCTCGGACCACGGGCCCATCGTTTCAATTGCAAATGGAATGAAATGGTGATTGATGATGATCTCCGCGTACTTGTTGCGCTTAAGGCGTGTATATGTATGTATGTATTTATTAATGTAAATAAATACATTTAATTAATATTTAATTTATTTGTGATATTTCTCGAGTTTGGTACGCTGGAGACATCGACGAGCTTGCAACTTGTCATGATTGGCCTATAGTAAAGTTGGCTAAATGTGAATCCGCTTATTTATAAGCGTGGTTTCTGACCACCCCGAAAGGGAAACGGTCGTGATGATACTTTACTTTTTACTTTATATATAATGCACAAGTTGAGGCTAAAAGAGCCCTGGCAGACCAAGACTCACATATTACGATCAAATAAATAAAACAATAGCTAAAGGTGCATTAAAAAGCCATCGAAACAAAAGGAAATGAAGAGGTTGATGAATGTCGACGAAGCGAAAGAGGTATGTCGTGACCGTGACAAGTGGCGCTCAGTTGTCTCTGCCTACCCCGAAAGGGATTTGGCGTGAAGATTTGTAACTTTTATTTCGGACATAAAATCTATAATTTAGATGTCAGTAACAATTTTACTTATCCTATGTTACCATAACTATCCAGTACTGATCTCTACTGAACAAAATACAAACGACGAATGTTTTTTTTATAATTTTTATTGTTTTGTCTGACTGTACAAATTCAAGGGTTGTCAAGTTCTTATGCTAATCTTGGTGCAAAAGTTTGAGAACCGTTCGCAAAAAACCTTTGGGAATCGGAGAAATTTCGATTAAAGCGAACGTAGGGTGGTTTTTGCTGAAGTGACCCTAATCGATGTACTAGGGTAAAATTCGTGCTAATATTATAAATCTAAGAGAAGTTTTGTATGTCTGTCTGTACATACATACATGTACGTTTGGGCAAACTTAAACCGATTTTAATAGAATTCGGCATAGTCTAGCGGTAAAGTCCGTAGATTTAGACGCAGAGGTACCGGGTTTGATTCCTGGTCATGACACAATCATTTATTTGTGATACCTATTTCTCGACTTTGAGACATCGACGAGCTTGCCTCTTGTCACGGTATATACCATATATATACCATAGTAAAGTAGTAGTAAAGTAGGCTAAATTTGAAATCGGTGGTTTCTGACCACCCCTGAAGGGATACGGTCGTAAGATACTAAACTTACTTCAGCAGAGAAGTTCCTTGGTCGTCATAATCTAACCACGATAGATACCTACCATAGACATTTATCTGTCTGATTCGATTTTATTTCTTTACTACTAAACCGATTTACACAAAATCTGGCAGAGATTATTTAGAACAGAGTGATGTTTTTTTTTTATACTAGCACGACATGTGACCTTGGCGCGTGAGGTCCGTGGATGTTAGGAACTGGAATCAGGCACTCGTGACTGACATTGGTCCCTAACACTATGCCGGCTTGACTTGTGGATACTTCCCCGCCCCGGCAGACTAAGCAAATTACCACCATCAGTCCGCTTACCACCTATTTGTTGTTCTCGTTGAAAGTATGTGCAATTTGCAATGATGTCAAATGCCATTTTTTACTTGTAAGCTTGACATGGTGATATTTAAATAAAAACAGCATTGCTTGCAACAAGATTTATTGAAGGCGATTTGACCACGATATGTGATACTATGGTCGATTGAAGTGTCTTTAACCGACCACGGACAAAGCCGGGTCAAACGGGCTTAGGAGAAAAGAAACTAGAGGGATTTTAGCCTATAGGAATAAGGCTTGTTTTTGTATTGATTTTATTCTGTTGTCGACTGTACTAAATTTCTGTAAGGGGAAGTCCCTTATAGGAGAATATTAAGTGATTTTAGGAGGGTCACATTTTCCTCTGAAATACGTTCCAAGTTTGCGACTAGTTTTTGATAATCAAACGTTCTTTTAGATTCACCTTTATCGTTCGTTCGAAAATGATGCTGTTGGGTTATTTATCGTATTTTTGTATTTGTTTGTTACTTAACTACTTTGTGCTGTGTACAATTATAAAAAAAAGTAGTTTGATGCTTTTATTGATAAGACAGATGTTATTTTTATATAAAAAAAAGTAAAGTATCATCACGATACAATCATTCGGGGTGGTCAGAAACCACGCTTATAAATAAGCGGATTCACATTTAGCCAACTTAACTATAGACCAATCATGACAAGTGGCAAGCTCGTCGATGTCTCTAGCGTATCAAACTCGAGAAATATCACAAATAAATTAAATTAAATGTATTTATTTACTTTAATAAATATTTTCGAACCCGGTACCTCCGAGTCTGAATCCACGGACTTTACCGCTAGACCACGGAGGCAGTTATTTTTATATACCACGTCAAAAGAGCAAATATTTTTTAGACTTCAATTTATTACGAGTATTGATCTCTCATGGCCGAGGGACGAAATAGAGGGAGAAACAATGACATAAGTCAACCTTCGCGCGATCGTCGACCTCTCGCTACCTACTTGATTAGGCTCAGTATGAGTGGCGATATTTTTAGGAAAACTTCTCTGCACTGTAACTTAAGATTTTATTACTGAATAATTAAAATAAATCATACATAGTTCTCTATTTTTATTCTAGATTATAATATAAAAATATTTGCTATTAAATAAATTACACACTGTATTACTGTGCAATTAAGTTATTTCAAAAATAATAATAATAAATATTTCCAGACACGTCACACAGCGCCATCTAGTTTCCGTGGTAAGCTACGAGGCTTGCGTTACGGAAATTAGATGGTTGATAAACTACATATTATACTTTTTTTTTGCATATAAACACCCAGACCGAGACAAATTATACAATGTACAACTTGCCCCCGGTGGGAATCGAACCTCCCGAGTTCACGGCAACGTTTGTTACCACTAGACCACGGAGGCGGTGTTTTCGTATCATTCAAGTCCATTTTAAACATTTTGCACACCTTCACTATATCAAATAAATGGTTCTTAGAATAGTTTATCTACAAATGTATAACTGTGAACACAATTTAACCGAAATCCCCATACAAGATTATTGGTGTCCTTTTTAGGCATAACGCAATAAGTAATATATTTATTTATTTATTTAAAACTTTATTGCACGAAGTACAAAGGCGGACTTAATGCCCGTAGACATTTTCTGACAGCCAAACCTTGGGGACAAATTTGAACTATTATAGGTGCAATGAAAGAAATATTAAAAAATTAGGAAGAAAAATTAACAGCTTAATTATACACTTACATATTATATTTAGTTAATATAAATATTAACTTAAGTAGCTAACAAAAAAACCGCTCTTCAGGCATACCATGGATAGCGCCGTAGCTTTGCGGATATAACTAATCTAGTTGGTTTTGCGCGTGGGGCTATGGACTGCACCGAGCTCTTGGCTAAAATAACTTTGCGAGTACCCACGAGGACAGTGAGGCGACCAGCACTCCCGCCAAACTCAGGCCGTAGCACCAATTATAGACGCAATGCATTTTTCAATTATTGTCGCCTTACTGTTCTCGTGGGTACTCGCAAAGTTATTTTATCCAAGAGCTCGGTTCAGTCCACAGCCCCACGCGCTACACCAACTAGAGTTATATCCGCAAGTGATACGGTCGTGATGATACTTTACTTTTACTGTTAGGTTTATATAAATTATACATATACATTGTTCTATTGTCGGTAAATGGCGAGGTATTTGTAAAAGCACCCTCTATACGGGTTCAAGAGGCAGCCCGACATAGCGCTGTGTTTGAAGTGACAGGGTAGGCAGAGCTGAAGTGGCTTTAAGTAGGTTTATGCTAGTGATCGTGAATTCTATGGACTAAAATGACAGCTCATTATGTCTTGGAAGGAAGTTATTTGTTGGTAATTGAAGAGAATGTTGTTATAGTTTGGAATAAGTAGATCAACTTTGTTAGTTAGCGGTTAAGTCCGTGGATTTAGTTGCGAAGGATTTAGTTCGATTTCTGGTCGAAACACAATATTAATAATATTATTTGTGATATTTCTAGAGCTCGGTTCTCTAAATAAATACCTATTATACCATCTAAAAAAAAGTTAATTTAAAAAAGAAAAAATATACCAGCGTAAAAAAAAAATTGAATAAAAAACTAAAAAGAAAAAAACAAGCCCAAGGGTTCCGTCACCAAAAAGTTTGATAACCGCTTTAACTACACCGTTGACATAATTTTATATATTTTATTACATAGCAACATTAACAGTTAAGACCCATTGAATTATTGGGAAGAGTCGAAACTGTCTCGGTTTTTATGTTAATGGTGTAGTTTAGAGGTCATCAAACTTTTTATTTTTTATTTTTTTCCACTCGATATACCTAGTTTAGTCGACTATATATTTTTTTTTTTTCAACAAAATGGCGTCTGGTTAGCGCTTTAATGAAATTTGATTAATGCCGTATCTTCGATGATACTCGCGTGATGAAGACAATTCTGGTTACAAAACGCGTTTGGTCTCCAGTGTGCCACAAAGGAACAAACATACATAGGTACATAGGCTTATAAAGACATCCCTTTTTAGCGTCCCGCAGTCGGGTAAAAAGTAATTATTTAAATAGTGGATTTATGTTATTTACTGTCATTTTAGTCAGAGTTTTGCCGATAATAGGCGAGCTCACGTCAAAAATCTTTTTTTAAATATCTTGTACGTGTGACCTAGCACTCAGCTGATGGTAAGCGGCGTGCGAAGTCCATGAATGTTAATAACTATAATAATAATCATAATAAATACGTTTATTTTATAGGTTAGTCTATAGAGGAGTAAGGTTAGTTTGCCTCATTCCACATTTAGCAGTAAGACCCAGCTTACTATATAGTCTTTCGATCGACTCTGTTGATTTCAAAGTTAAACACCCAGTGTACCTACTAAGGATTGGACTTTAGTTAACGTCCCAGCCACTGCACCAAAGTGATGTGTCGCAGCGGTTGGGGTGTGTGCTGATTGTCAATTCAAATAAAGATATGTATTGTAAGGTGCTAATTAAAATTATTTACAATTTAAAACTACAAATTTAAAATCTATTGTTTGTGTACATAACAGTTTGTGTGTGAGTGTGTTTATGAGGGTGTATATGGCGGTGCGTAGACGTGTGTAAATCTATATGTGTGTGATGTTATTGTGGTGAGTATAATGTTCATGTTCATGTGATGTCTAAAATTCTTTTGCTATGCTAGGACAATGCCAAAAACAGTGCCTCACAGGAGTTGTACTGGAATCAGACACTCATGACTGACATCAGTTCCTAACACTTTGCCGCTTGACTGGGTATGACGGCAATTCGAGCCTAATCCCGCAGCGTGACACACTTTACTGAGTTTATCGGTACAAACGGTGGATACTTTCCCGCTCCGGCAAACTGGGAAAAATACCATCAGTCTACGTATTTGTTGTTCTCGTAGAAAGTATGTGCCATTTGCATTGATGTCAAATGTCAATTTTTACGTGCAGGCGAAATAATATTATAAGATTGCCATGGTCATATTTATATAAAAATAATACCGTTCGAAATAATAATAATATCTTTATTCAGTAAAGTTACAATATATAAAAACAATAACATATTTCTTTGATCATTTTTTTTTTATTTGGCCCCAGAGCCATAAATAAGTATGTCCAAGATCTAGGAGGTGACAAGATAGAAACATTATTACATAGACAACTCTTCACTAGGTTCGAAAAATGGCTCAGTCAGAGGGATTACACGGAAACTGAAAACCTTCTAGCTGTCGTTAGGTAGTCTGGCCTCTTCACCGATCCACGCTGATATAGACACACATACACACACAACTACATATACACTCACACCTACATACCCACACAGAACAATTTTGGTGGGTATTTGTTTGTGCTGTTTTGTTTGATAATAATTTATTTATTTAAATTCTTTAATGCACTTAAAAATAGTACAAAGGCGAGCTGTAATGCCAGTAGGCATTCTTTACCAGCTAACCTTGGGGATCGAGTAAGGTGATAGGCAGTATGAAAAAAATAAGAAATTTTAATGATACAGTTAATAAGTTACTTAACTAATTCTAATATACTACACATTATACCTAAACACATAAACCATACATACAATTATACATACAAGTACATCATATACATTATAACTTAAATAAATACACGGTTATTTAAATAGTGTTTTATTCTGTTTCTCCAGGAACGATGTGGTTATTAAACGTTTAAAGACGCTGACAGACGGTGCACGTCTAATGGCCAAGGGCAGCTTATTCCACTGGCGAGCCGCAGATACTGTAAAGGAATCAGTGTATCTGGTTGAGGAATGAGAAGGAATCTTAAGTTGGTTGTTGTAAGAGGAGCGAAGGGCACAGTTGTGCGTATTACAAAGAAATTCGAAGCTCGAAGCTAATGTTTAATAATAAAATAAATTGTATTTTCTGTCGACCGGATAAAACAAAATGGTATGCTACGACCTGCGGCACGGTTGCTACCAGTGCAGGTCATTGAGCATATAAAAAATGTAATAGATTTAAGTTAATTGGATCAATAAACAATTTTTATTTTATTTATTATTTTATTATTATGGTACAGGAAAACAGACATTTGCAGCCGAACTAAGCCTATATGTATAGGTCTGTCCGTCGGCAGTCAACGCCCAGACACCCTTTTAAATATATTATTATTAAGACTAAATAAGAATTGTTTCTATCAATGATTCTATAGTGCTGCCTCCGTGGTCTAGCGGTTAAGTCCGTGGATTTAGACTTGGAGGTACCGGATTCAAATTCTTGGTCGGGACACAAAAATATTTATTAATGTAAATAAATATAAATTGAAGGGACACTGTGCCTTTAACAAACATCTCCATACTCTGAACATTACAGATAGCCCACTGTGTAGAGGATGCATGGCGGAGGAGGAGACGGCCGCGCATGTGCTCATGGAGTGCGACAGTGTGGCTGCGCCTAGACTGAGGTTCCTCCAGACTGCGAGGACTCTTCCGGAGGTCTGCAGGAACGTAACGGGTCTCCTGGCCTTCCTGGAGGAGATCGGATGGCTTCGCTGAAGGAGTAAAGGTCACGCACAATGGTCCAATGGAGACTAAGTGCGGAAAAGCCATCGAAATCACAATCACAATCACAATAATGTAAATAAATACATTAAATTAATATTTAATTTATTTGTGAGATTTCTCGAGTTTGGTTCGCTGGAGACATCGACGAGCTTGCCATTTGTCATGATTGGCGTATAGTAAAGTTGGCTAAATGTGAATCCTCTTATTTATAAGTGTAGTTTCTGACCACCCCGAAAACGAACCTGTCGTGATGATACTATTCTATTGAATCATTGAATCAAATAAAAAATAATTCCGTATAAAGTTTGCGCTTAATTACAGAATAGGTATGCAGAGATATTTAAAATGCAAGCGTTAAGCCCTGCGAGGATTATTAAGGGCATTAGCTGAAGCGACATAATGGCACCTTGGAGCCTTAAAGGTGTGCCTTTGTTAATTGTTCACTGCCGAAATTTATGACGTCATACGGCACGTTAACCTTTTATTAACCTCGGCACACTATTAAAAGGGCTCTAGCCAGCATCAAGGTTCCAGCTCTTCTAGAGCCTGCTGGAGAACTTTATTTTATTTTGTTCGAAGTAATATACAAACAATTTAAAAGAATTACAATATTATTAATTAACCTAGAAAAATAAACTAAATCTAAATAACAAATTAAATATAATAAAAAATAATAATAATGTCTGAAACCTTACAATATAAAAAATTCCTCCAGGCCATTGTCCAGTGGCATGGTGCCCAAAACACTGGCAGCATTTCCTCGTTGAATTTCGATACTAATATTTTTAGAGAGGAAGCTGCCAGCCCGTGGGTCACCAGAGACGTCGACTAGTTTTTTTGAAATTTCCTTAAATAAAGTTTTTGCCCCGAGGCCCCACGGTCCCATGTATATGTATTTTATTTTGTATATGTAAATAAATATTTTTTTAATTTTGAGAAATGTAATCTATAGTCTACGATAAACGTAAAAAGACATCATCCAATTTAGGTTATGTTTTATTTATTTATATATTATTATTATTTATTTATTATTATTATGTACCAACAGGAATAGGTACAAAACATTTTTTTAATTCCAAATCTTTACAATGCAGTTCCAGTACCATCTCCAAAAGCATGTGCACACAGCATGCAATTATGAAACATTTACATATATTTAAAAATAAAAATAATACAATACCCAAATTCCACGCGGACGGGACTTATATCCCTATCCTTAATTTAATTTTTATTTTATATGTTGTAAATATTTTTTCGAATAAATGTATATATAATTTATCTGCCGACGCGCAGTTTCGGTTATACCCACAGTGAGTATAGTTCATAAATATTAATTTAGTTTTAGTTTGCTCGCCGTCCACAGCAAATTACTCCTTCCCAAAGGCCAAAAACAATCCACTATAGAGAGCGTACACCCGATTTAGGATAATTCTTTTTTTTTTTTGTACTACTTGTGCCATAAAATGTGATTTAAAAAAAAATTTAGCAGTTCGATACTTTTATTAACAAAACTAATGTTATTTTTGATATATATTCGTATTACTGTGCAATTAAGTTATTTTGAAACTAAAATATATTGTTTTCGTATCGAGGCCTTGGTCTAGTAAAAAAATAAGGATTTCAGCAGGCGCTTAATTTTTTTTTTCTCTTTTCCAATGGATGATGAATAAGATGATAGGAAAGGCAAAGGGTCTAGCCCATACAGCCAAGTCTGACGTAATATATCTTTATTTTTTATGAGTTAATGAGATCATCATCAAATTCCAGATGCTGCAGAATTTGATGCTTTTCTTGGAGTCACTCGCGGCATTATAGCCCAAACACGTCGAGTAAAATATGGGAGTCCACAGCGCGGGAAAACCGCATAAAATAAACTGCAACTTGTGTCTTATATTCAAAGTCCAATTTATCGTTTTCCATAACTATTCACATTGTAGAACATTATTAAACAAAACAACACCACTTTTGACCAACAATTCAGTCATTGTCATGATGTCTCATGTCGTGTTTAATATATATATATATATATCCAGCAGTGGAGACACAGGGTGATGATTGTTGATAATGTACAGTTTAGTGCAATAAAGTATTACAAATAAATACGCATCCGGTGTACTAGGGCCCTAAATATTTTGTAGCTCTCGTAGCATCGTAGCACGTCTCGTAGCATTCCTTCGTGATTCGTAGCTTGTACCGTAGTCTTTATTTTCATTGAAATTAAGTAGATTATTTTTATTTTTAACTTGGTATTTTTAGGGTGCACAGTGAAAAATATTTATTATTTTAATGAAATGAAATAACCCTTTTTGTTACAAGAAAACGTTCCTAGGAGACCATCCATAACTTTTTGAGATATTAGTTGAACCGTGACCGACGGCTTAACGTGCTCTGCTCTTCGAGGCACGGGAACAGTGGTATGTAAATCTATGACAAATGCACGTAAGAAAAGTATATTTCTCATTAAACCCCATTTTGTTAGGACTTTAAGGAAAGTGTTTTTACAACCGAGCCGCCACCGCGCGTTATATAGTTAGCAAGTAATTTTACAGATTTTTTTTATTGCAATCGATCCTGTTTCTTATAAGGATTAAAAGCTTCTACTGCACCCAATGATGTTTGAGAACTAGGGATGTCAGAAATCAAAATATCTTTATTTGCGGCTTTTGTCAAAAAGACCGCTTCACGGCTTTCTGAAAAATGGCAGAAGCCATTCTCACAAGTTGCAGGCTGGCTAAAAATTAAAATACAAATTTCTGTAATAATGGCTATAAGCTTAAGGATCAGAGGAACAAGAAAGCGAGTGAGATGGATAGGATGTGAGGATGGAGCAGGTATTATTATATTGAAGGAACGAATGAATGATTAAATGTGAATGAATGTTAGATGATTTTATATATTTCGTTTTCTGTATTTTTTAGTTATTATTGTTGAAATAAATTTATTCTTTATTCACGTAAACCTATTACAGGCATTTGTGACACGTCATCATTTAAATTATTTTGAATGATTCTACTCCTATTAGTGGAAGACTAAGCAGCGAGGTGGTCCAAAGAGTAAGCTGTTAGCAGATAACTAGCAGCTTATCAGATTTCAGTGACATGTTAATGTTGAATCTGACTGAGAAATAAATCTGCAAAGAAAACAAAGCAATAGCAGATTTATAAATGAAACAAATACAAAATTACACAACAACATTAAATTAATAAATACCTTTCAAATTCGCCTATGAATACCTATGAGATTACAATACCTGGTACAGTGGTACCATACCAGTTATGTCAGTATTAAGCCGACAAAAAACTATTAATCAACTTGAAATATTATTTGTCTTCTAACGTTCCTATTTCTTACTGTCATCAAAAGACTCGTTGAGACCAACTGAAATTTAAGTAAAGAAGTACGGTAGGTACGTCACAAGACCGGGATTACATGCAGGCTACTTATGCACGGGGCATGAGATAAATTTTATAGTTTTTAGGACTTTAAGGATCGGTCAAATCTGAGCGACTAATGCGACTGCGAAGCGGAAGCGTCAGACACGCTGCCCGTGTTAATCTATAGCGCCTCGCACACCTACGCGACTGCGACGCGGGATCACAACGTCGCCAGAGCGGAACGTACGCGTCTTGTGCTTAGACGTGTGTACAAATATTACTTGTATCTCTTATGATATATTTACTGGACAAAAAAAATTTCATGGTTCGCTCTGTAGCCGCGCAGTTGTGCACATCTGGTTCGCGTTGTAGACGCTCCCGTTTCGTGTCCGGCGTCTCGCGTTCTTGACCATAGTAAACATGCGGTTGTTCATTTTGTTGTGACCGATACAGCTCTAGTAAGAAACAATAGAACGCATAACTAAATAATGTGTTGTGACTGTACTTCACAGAGCTTTTAGTTATCATGCATAAATAATTTCGTTATAAACGCTGCACAGTCGGCCGATTCTTGTCAGACATCCAATCTGCATCAAGATCGTCGTTTGCGGTTGTGGCTGTACATCTTTGTAACCAGTTACCGGTGGACATCCGTCAAGCTCCAAATATTTTATTTATTTCTCTCATTATAGTCATCATATAGTAGGTATATGACTCTAAATGTTCATATATCCGAGATGTCAATTTGTAGTTTAGTTACGTCGCACTTCAGCTGAGAATCCAATACTTTATGTTCTCGATTCGATAATAGAGTTTATGCGTACCAAGGCATACAGATTGACTCAAGAATAACCCGCCGAGTTCAACTACGGAACGAAGCGATCATTAATTTGCTTTGAAAGCCTTTCTCATTACCAACGTACTCCTACACAAAACGACAAAATGGAAGATACTTAAATACATTTCCATAAATTTAAACATTTTTAAACATGTATGTGGTCTAGTGGTAACAAACGTTGCCGTGAACTCGGGAGGTCGTGGGTTCGATTCCCACCGGGGGCAAGTTGTACATTGTATAATTTGTCTCGGTCTGGGTGTTTATATGTATAATATGTATATATTTACAAAAAAAAAAGTATAATATGTAGTTTATCAACCATCTAGTTTCCGTAACACAAGCCTCGTAGCTTACCACGGAAATTAGATGGCGCTGTGTGACCTGTCTGGAAATATTTATTATTATTATTATGTGTATGTGCTTGTCATTGTGCTTTAGTTGTAGGAACGATTTCCTTAAAAAATAATGTGGCAGAACAGATTGCGTAGTATAAATAGCTACACATATTTATAGTGTCGCCAGGCGGCCATGTTTTTGAGGTCGTATGGATGTGTGGTGAAAGAATTTAATTTAATTAAGTACATATTATTATTATTTTCTATTTGTTTTTACTTTTTTAATGTACCTACTGCCATAACTGCCTCCGTGGTCTAGCGGTTAAGTCCGTGGATTTAGACTTAGAGGTACAGGGTTCGATTCCTGGTCGGGACACAAAAAATATTTATTAATGTCAATAAATAGATTTAATTAATATTTAATTTATTTGTGATATTTCTTGAATTTGGTACGCTGGAGACATCGACGAGCTTGCAACTTGTCATGATTGGCCTATAGTAAAGTGAATCCGCTTATTTATATTTCTGACCACCCCGAAAAGGAAATGGTTGTGATGATACTCTACTTTACTGACATAGTTTTAAGTTAAAATGTTACTTACAATTATGGATTGAATTCTGAAATATTATTAGAGAGAGCAATATCTTGCGTCTCGCTCTGTTGTTTGTTTTGATTTAAAGTAGTTTCGTTACCAGGCGTCAGGTGTCAGGGTTAAACAGGTGTCTCACAATAATTTTCGTTTTCGATATTTAAATAAATTATTAATTTCATTCGGATTAGGTTTATTTACTAAATAAAAGATCAGTTAATAAATTTTATTTGAGATAAACAACCATTATGTAAGTACACCGTTTAACCCAGAACTACATATATGCGAACAATAAATTCCAATAGTGTTGTACCTATTGAACGCATTAGTCAGGATAATCAATTTAGCATATTAATTGATTGCATTCGAATGAAGGACCAGATTGGCATGCACGAGATTCTCTTTTGATTTTCCATTCGAATACATATGCTGCTAGCAGATTAATCGATTTAAAAATATAAATAGATCGCTAATTAATACTAATTCATTTTATTCAATTCATTAAGAATTTTATTTATTTGTGATATTTCTCGAGTCTTTATTCATATTCTTAAACATCCCCCACTCAATTATTTCTTTCAGCTGTCAAACGAAAGGATAGAACTGTCAGAGTCCCTCGCGCCATTATTGCGCGGACATGTCAAGTGCAAGTTTTTGTTTTGTAAATTAATTAATTAATTTTCGAATATCTGTGTGAGTCACACACCCGTTCTCTTCGTTCTTCACGGAACAACCAACTTTCTATCCTTCTTCACTCTTCTAGCAGATATTCTGATTCTCTCACGGTGTCAGCAGCTCGTCAATGGAACAGGCTACCATTGTTTATCAGACAGGCACCGTCTTTAAATATATTCAAAAAACTTCTTCTCTCTTACTTCCTTAATAAGCAAAACGAATCCTAATCACCTGACATATTATTAGTACCTATATATGTATATATAATTATTTATGTATTTATCTTAATTATGTATTAATCTTTTTCTGTTAGGTATTATAGTATTATAAATGTATATATTGTATTTATTTACATATTTTAATTCTGGTTTTTACTTTATTAATTCCATTTTCACACTCTGCACCCATAATATTAATCTCTCACTCTTCCAAAGGTTAGCTGGTAGAGAATACCTTCATGGTATTATGCTCGCCAAGTACAATACTTTATATTGTATATTTTGTGTGCAATAAAGAATTTTATTATTATTATTAATTTACTGTGAATATTGTTGATCAAAATGGTGTTGTTTTGTTTAATAATGTTCTACAGTGTGAATAGTTATGGAAAACGATAAATTGGACTTTGAATATGGGGCACAAGTTGCAGTTTATTTTTTGCGGTTTTCCCGCGTTGTGGACTCCCATATTTTACCCGACGTGTGTAAGAAAAGCATCATATTTTGCAGCATCTGGAATTTGATGATGACCTTATTAACTTATATAAAAAAAAGTTATATAACGTTAGACTTGACTGTATGGGCTAGACCCTTTGCCTTCCCTATCACCTCATTCATCATCCATCGGCTGATGATGATCGGCATCAGCTTCGCGCCATTTTGCGTGAACATGTGAAATGAAATTGAATGAAATGAAATATTTATTTAGGAAGATAAAAAACAGTTAACAATAATGACATTTGTTGGCCCCCACACGAGTGTTTTGTCTTGCAGAGGCTCTAAAGGTAATTCTAATTCCAGATAGTTTCTACCACTAGACAAAGTTAGTAGGTTTATTATCATCCCTAATGGGAAGTCTCTTGAGGTATTTTTTATAAATTTTTAATTTAATAATAAGTTTATAGGTGTTTAATTTAATTTAACAAGATACAACATAATGGTTTGGGGAGCAGTTTTGTATCCCTTGCCTTGCCTTGCTTTGTTTTGATTTTTTACTGTACCAAATTTTGTAACTCAATAACCTTTGCCTCAATAAACTATTTTTACTATACTTTACTTTGAGTTGTTTGTTATTATTATTTTACATTTTATTATTAACTTGATTAATAACACTTTTATTTAATAATACAAAATTACTACTGTGAAATAATAATAATTTACATTAAACATCTCAGCCAAATTTAATTAAAAATTATTGGTGATAGATGACCGTGGTCACATGACGTCATTCATCCTATATCTAATACTGGGGTCAAATTAAAATGTCTGATAATTAGTCTCTGCAACCGGCCGTGGGTCACAATAAAAATAAAATATTTCTTTGTTCAACAGGACAGCAAATTCGTACACCCCGCTTTTCCGGCTCGTCGTGGCTAGCTCTGCACGCTCTAAGAGGAGCCTACAAACGGGTGCGACTGCGCATTCGTGTTCGTCCGGAGAGGGCTCGTGGTGTTCTTCTGTTGACGGGAGAGCATGACGACCTTTCTGGAGACTACCTCGCTCTTATATTGCATCAGGGATACGTCGAGTTAAGGTAAGATGTAAACAAATACATTTATTAATATATATATTCTATATGCGCGGTGGTGGCATGGTTGTAAGAACGCTCCTACCTACAAAGGTCGGTTCAAACCCACCCGGCATGGACCAATGAGAAATACACTAACAACACCACCGTTCCCGTGTGAGGAGAGCACGTTAAGCCATCGGTCCCGGGTCCACTAATGCCAACTTGTGGAATCGTTAATAAATTGTCATAAAAAAATTGACATCATATCCTCGCCAAACCGTCTGGCCAGCGTGGTGAGTGTAGGCCAAATTCTCCAGTTCTGGAAGGCCCATCTCCAGCAGTGGAAGGTCTAGGACGATGTGTTCTAGGGGCTGTAATTAATGAATGAATATATATATTAATACATTGAATTTAATAAATATATATATGTATATATTTCGACCACATTTGTAAAGGAAGGGCTAAGTACGAAAACTCAATGCACTCCACCTCATTCCTTGGCGCCGCATCAGATTGGAAAATTCTCATGGATACATTTGCAAATCATTATAGGATCCCAGAAGAACTAGCTGCATCAGCCTATACGCCTGATATCTTCGTGTTTTCTATAAACTTGAAAAAAATGTTCTTATTGAACTTACCGTTAGACAAATATTGTGATCTCACAGAAGAAATGATCAGGAATGGATTCAAGACTCAGCTTTACGCAGTGGAAGTTGGGGCGAGGTGAATTCCAGCAAATTATTTGCGACACTTAGTGATGGAAATGGGCCTAAGCACGTCTACCGACAATACATTTATTGAACGAGCTTCCAAGACGACATATAGAGGTATCATGCAGTATTTGATTGGGTACGAAGAGAAGTACTCGTAGATTAGTGGATGATAAGCGTCTTATTGCGCAATAAAAAGAGAACCATCAGTCGCAAACCCGAGACACCATTCTTCGATAGATAGAAGAGAGTTATCTACACACCATGGACCAACAGTCAATCCATGGAATACTAACGGACATCATTCATCTTTTATAAGGGTTTGGGCTAAATTGTATAGAATAGATAGATAAATGATTCTAACAAGATCATAATTGTTAATTTAGAAAAAATAATTTAAGTAGAAAAAACTCCAGCATATCAGGTGTGCAAACTATTTCAAATATCACTATGACAGGTCTAGTACTAAATGTACATTAACTATGTTTTAAACAAAATTAAATAGTTTTTATAATTTTAACGGGTCTTTACGCGATTTATCTTACAGACATATTTCTCCCGACGTTTCAGCCAAATTGCATTGGCCGTGGTCACGGGTCGACTGCGGTAGATGTAAACCTACCCACTTATAACGTTAAAAGTTTTTAGAAATCACGACACTTACAATATTCTTGGCGACACCGGGCGATTTTTCCCGGCGTCGCAACCTATTGATTACTGGATTCCACGATGAAGGAGGTGTTTTTATAACTGAGCCACCACAGCGCTGTTATAGCTCAGTAAATCGTATGAGTACTTAGTTTCGATGCGTTATAATTTTAAGAGATACAATTTAATGTTTATAAAGAAAGGTCTTCGAATATAAAATAAAGGCTGATATTTAATTTTTTTTTTATCAATGACTAAATTATTCTCCTTTTTATTTAACCATAAAATTTCGGTCTACAAAAGGCGGGAGAAATGTAAATCTTGGACCAATCACGTCACGGCTATTGTCGTAAAATTTCGGAATCCTTTGGGCTTAGTTCCGAATTCAGAGACAGTTGTCGTGCGATACTCGGGTCCGGATTAGTAGTCGTTGCTCACGAGCCACTCACAACTGTCAAAGTGACAATTATTACTCTAAAAAACTGTCAGTTTGAGACTTCTGAGCAATGGCTCGTGCTAAGCACTGGCGGAGCGACTATTAATCCGGACCTCGGAATAGCTTTAAATATATACAGTGAAGTAAACGTGAAATGAATATTTATTACATACTTTAGCGGGCCTGACTGAGTGAAAGACGGCCTGGTCGGGACACGATAATTTATAACTCTCGGGTTTGGTACGCTAGGGACATCGACGAGCTTGCAAGTTATATGATGGGTCTATAGTAAAGTTGTCTAAATGTGAATCTGCTTCTGACCAGTCGTGATAATACTTTTTCTTCTAATTTGGCGGATGTAATTATTATTTTTTAGGCAGCTTAATCTATACTCTACAGCTAAGCTTCAAGAGCACGACATAGAAAGTTGGAAAGTGCATAGTTAAAAGCAATAATATATAATACAAGTTATATTATTCACAGCCTGTGTCTTAAAAACTGCCAACACTAGGTTAATTTTAATATTAATATTTTACTAAATATTAACGACGTGTAATCCTGCGCATATATTATAAACCAAATAAAATTACAAATGAAACAATAAATAAACACTACATAAATAAAAATAAATAAATTTGATATAAACTAAAGCAAAAAACATTACTTACAAAACCTAATTTATTAATTCTCATCTTATACCAAATAAATATAAATAATTTAATATACATACAAAAAATCTTCTTTGATTACCTATACATTCTTAAATATTACAGGTAACAATATTTGTTTTATCTAATAGCTTTTTTCTTGAGTTACATCTAATAGCATTTACCAATTATGTTTACACTTTTTAAACTATATTTATTATTATTATTTTCTATGTCGTTTCGTTAAGAAGACGTTGTTTGTATAATACAGATTGTTTACTTTTAGTCAAGATATTATAAATATTATTTTTTTTAAATGGCGATGACCAGTGTAACATATGAACTTCGTCAAAATTTTATTTTTGTCTTAGCTGTCTCTCGATTCGGAACTGCACCTACCTTTTTTTTAATTTTAACCATTCACTGTACTGTAAGTGTTGTAAATGTTTTTGTTGCCGTGCTTTTTTACACTCCTCTTCCGCGTAATTGGATTTGTTTTACGCGTAATTTCCTTTCGAGATAAAGGATTATTCATATTACTGCGATACGTTACTTACTGATCGCTTTATTGTTGACTACGACGTATTTGACGGTCATAAGCTCCTCTCATTTTTTTTAAATTCCGACATCGTTGATCTTACGCCGTCCACGTTCCATTCGTCATTTTTTATACAATTCTTGTTCTAAATTTCAATACAGCCGCTGTAAATGTCTATCCAGAGCTGCGTGTAAGGTTTTTACCACCGAGTAGCGACACTAGTTACACGGGGGTTATCAGCTATCTTCATCGTGGAATCCAGTAATCAATAAGTTTCGACGCCGGGAAAAATCGTCCGGTGTCGCCAAGGATATTGTAAGTGTCGCGTGTCTTGATTTCTAAAAACTTTTAAAGTGATAAGTGGGTAGGTCACATCGTGAGAACACCTGTCTTTTCCATTTTTCTGTACGGTTCGGAGACATGGACCATAAAATCCGCGGATAGAGCGATGTGTTTGAGATGTGGTGCTGGCGCCGTTTGCTCAGAATCCCTTGATACCGCACGACGTACTAACATTTCTGTGCTCGTAGAGCTTAAGCTGACCAGGGAGCAAAGACTCTCTACCGTCTGCTTTGCCCGAATTCTGCAATACTTTGGCCACATTGCAAGAAGAGAAGACGAAAATCTAGAAAAACTTCTAATCACGGGCAAGGTAGACGGTAAAAGAACAAGAGGAAGAAGCCCCAAGCGATGGTCCAGTCAGGTGACTGACTACCTGAACATCCCTGTACACCAGGCCATCCACTACGCAGAGGACCGAAACCGTTGGAGACGGCTGGTGGATAAGTTGCGACTGCGACGGAGTCACGATCCCCATCAGTGGGGTACCGACTAAGGAGGAGGGTAGGTCTACCGCCCAGTATGTACGAGACTACACTGCATAGCTCCAGTCGACCCGTGACCACGGCCAATGCAACTTGGCTCAAATGTCGGGTGAAATATGTCTAAGGTAAATCGCGTAAAGATCCGTTAAAATTATAAAAACTATTATGAATGTGCGCGAAAGTGTAAAATAGAAAATATGTCTTTAGTGGAGAAGTTTGTCTTTGCTAGTAAATCGTTCGTGAATATCGGTGTCAAGTAACTACACTGCCGGCTTGACTGGGTATGTCTCTAGCGTATTAGATTCGATACATGTCACAAATTAAATATTTAAATTTTCGATAAGGAATCAAATTCGGAGTGTTTAAATCTACAGCCTTAATCGCTAGACCACGGAGACAAGACTGATTTAATAAAATATAGTTATTAGGCTATAGTTACTAACAGCAGGTTGCAGAAAGGATGATCTGATCTTTTGAGATGTTTAACGTATGTGTTTGAGCACCTCATGCTGAGATAATCTATGTGACAAAAGTAAAGTATCATTACGACCGTTTCCCTTTCGGGGTGGTCAGAAACCACGCTTATAAATAAGCGGATTCACATTTAGCCAATGTGACAAACTACATTTAATGTGGCGTAAATCAAAATGTTATTTTAATCACCCTTTCCGCGACCGGCCGTAAGATTTTTACTGTAACTTGAAATGCCAAATATTAACGCCATTAAACCTATCGAAAAGTGTATTTTAAATATTGGTTTTAAATCGTATCATCGCGTAATCGTTTGATCATTAATTTTTGAATCGTTACGGAATATCGCAGAGAAGTGAATGCGCTTTAATTTGGGTAGATTTTACGTGCAATAAAATGGCATAAACAAATTTGTTTGCGGTTATTGATACGTCTGTTGTTTTTGAGGTTTATTTAAGTTGGATGCTTTTAATGTGTTTATTTAAATACCTTTCGTAGCTATTGCGGTTAAAAACTGTAGGCTTTTTTGGGCTAATTATTTTATTGTTATTTAATTTAAAACTTTATTGTTATATTAACAAAAACGAACGTAATGCAAAAAATTAAATACAGCGCTGCTTCAATACAAAAGAGCCATAATTAAAAATATATAAAAAAAAAGATTTTATTCCAAAAATTGCCCTGTACATCAATAATTATATGAAAAAAAAAACAGTACATAAAATTCACATTTTAAGATGTAGATTGTAGATACAAGACCAACAGATAACAGAGCAATAGACAAAATAAAAATTTAAAAACTTTTATTAGCTCTAATGTAAAAAAATATTATTTTGGTTTGTGTCCCTTTTGCATTGAAGCAGCGACATGTACATTTATATTTATAAAATGTTTTGATTGTTTCCTAAATACACTAGTATTTAGTTAAAACAATTGACATCAATAATTAAATTTAAGAAGCTGTTAATATTTAATTAGTTTTTATAGTATCCAAGAATTTTTACTTTATAAGTGTTGACAAATATAATTTTAGTTGTAATTTGACATGTACTATTATTTGCATACCATTGTGGTAGGATACAGCTGAACTGTAAAATTGTATTATCCTATATCTACCTGTATTCTGTGCAATAAACGATTTTGAATTTGAATTAAAAAAATAATTAATAATACAGTTAGTAATTAGTGTTGCCCAATCTTGGTCTTGCTTTTTTGCAAGACCAAGGCCAACCCTCGCAAGACTCTTGCACAGATTTTTTTCCCAAATTTTGCTAAAGTGATTACTTTTTTGGGGTTAGGTTTTCGTTTTCAATAAATTTTAATTGCGTCGTGTCCGTAATTAATATTCTTTTGTTCCTAAGAAAAAAAATACGTTTAGGTATTTGGAACTTGGGAGAGCTCGTTTGCAAAAAAAAATATTTTAGTATACCTAAATTCTACCTATACACATGTAATGCCTCTGAAGTCTAGCGGTTAATCTCGTGGATTCGGACTTGGAGGTATAGGGTTCGATTCCTGGTCTGGACACAAAAATATTTATTAATGTAAATAAATACATTTAATTTATTTGTGATATTTCTCGAGTTTGGTGCGCTGGTGACATCGACGAGCTTACCACTCTGACCACCCCGAAAGGGAAACGGTCGTGATGATACTTTTTACTTTTTATATGAACTTTATTACATCTTTTTTATAGTCATGGAGATGTAAGTTTACGTTGAAATTTTAAATGATATTGTTTACTAACCAACTTTGAATCGTTATAGATCCTAAATAGTCACTTAAGTGAAAAATAAAAAGAGAAATCTCAAATCATTCAAATACCTATTCGATGATATCCCACTTAATTTTTTTTTTTTTTTTTTTTATGTAAAATAAGGTTTATTCGAATTAGATACAAAAATATTAAAATAAAATTGATATAGTTGGTCGACATTTTTATTTTCCACAATATGGCGTCTTCAACGAAATTTAATTATTGTCATATCTTCAGTTACACTTGCGTAATGAAGACGAATCGATAGACGTGAGAATCATCAAAATTTACTATCTGTTCGGATGTTCCACACCAAAATTTCTCAACTGTCTTTTGCTTCCAGGTTTGATTGCGGTAGTGGGGCTGGTATCCTGAGATCTCCGGCTCCAGTCCGTCTTGGCAGGTGGAATACCATCTCTGTTTACCGCCACCGCTGGGACGCCTGGCTCAAACTTAACGATGGAAACAAAATTAGGGGACGCTCTAAGGTAAAAACTTTTTTTATTAAATATAATTAACTAGCTGTTTGACCCGGCGTTGTCCGTTGATATTTATTTTATTTATTTAAAAACTTAATTGCACTTTGTACAAAGGCGGACTTAATGCCGTTAGACATTCTCTGACAGACAAACCTTTAGGACATTTAGACAGTATCAATGGTAAGTAGGTGCAATATTATTAAATGACAATTTGTAAGATATATGTAGGTATATGTAGACATAACAACAAATACATTCTAATAATACTTAATAATTACATTGTAATACATTAACGGCTCGGTTAAAAGAACGCGTTCCTTGAATCCTACAAAGGTCGGTTCAAAACCCCCCCCCCCCCCCCCGGCATGTACCAATGAGAAACCACCGTTCCCATGTTCCCATGCCTCGGAGAGCACGTTAAGCCGTCGGTCCCGGTTCCACTAATACCAACTTATGGAAATAAAAAAATACATACAGTACTCCCAAATTAATAATGCGCATGCAGATCTTCGCTAATTGTCGTATTCCCGGAAACACCCGAATCATTGAATCGTAAGAGCCCTAAACAATGCACTTGCATTTTGCACCTTGTTCAGAAGAAATTGAAGTCAATATCATGAGTACACATTCGAAAACAATTCGGGCAGTCGTTTTTTTATACCTATTGGCGGTGACTGCACGTGTTCTCTCTGTGTGGAATTATATAGAGCTGTATTACACACCCTTCTTGGTTTTGTTTTCAAAGGTGAATTTAATTTCAACTTTAATTATCTTATTTAAATAGTTTATTTGACAATTGCTTGTCTGTCTGACACAGGCAGAGATTTTATATTTAAAGGAGGTCACTACAGTACTATAAAATTTTCGAAGTAAATCAATCCAACAAAGATTGTAGCATATTCTCAATCGTGTGGTTTTCCTCGCTATTTACTTACATGGAATTATCGAATCAAATTTCGTTACTGATAAATCAATATATATCTCTTTTAGCACAAAACACATAATTCTACTAAATTATGCATGAAGAAAATGCACTTACCACTCTATATACATATCGTCTTCCGACGCTCGGGGAATACGACAGTTGCCGAACAGTGACGAAGATTTCTATGCGCATTATCACTTTGGGAGAGCTGTAAAATCCTCGCCAAGCCGTCACCGTAGCGAGTGTAGGCCAAATTCTCCAGATATATGTTCTGTACGTAATGTAAATGTAAATGTACGTAAGATAGTATTTCTCATTGGTACATGTCGGGCTTCGAACCACAAACCTTTTTTTGGATTGGACAAAAATCCCGTGAAAAATAAATAAATATACCTAATTTATTTTTTTACCTAAATAGAATCTTACTTCGTGGTAATATTAAGACAATTCGATAATAATATAGAACTATAAACCTCTTTCATCCAATTTGTTGACCAGTTTAGTTGACCTTTGGCTACAGAAACACATTTTTTTAATGTCTTTTTTTGTGTATCTATTTTACTTTTTATATTTGGTTTACCATTTATGTATGAACTCATTATATCTTCATATAAATATCTGTAGTAGGCAAATAAAACTCTTATCGGAATTCGCTAATTTTATTTGGTTTGTTCTTATTAATATATACAAGAAAAACTTATTGCCTTGAATGTAGTAGCCAGCTAATAACAATAATAAAGGAGAGGTTGCCGCGGCGGTATGGCTGGCGTCTACTTCGGCGCTGATGAAATCTTGTCAAGAGGCAATCAGGGGAGAAAACAGACACCGGTGGGCCGTCGCCCGCCGAGTTCCAGCCGGCTTACGGGGTCACCCCCAAAGCCCACCGCGCGCTTTGCGCGCGAAGAGAGTCAGTCAGTCAGTCAGTGTCAAGAGGGTTCCCGCAACGGTCTAGCCCGAGTTTACCTCAAAGCAAGAATATGGGCTGCTTGTCTCCAATCCACGAGGACCTGAAGATGGAAACCATCGAACAGTTCGTGGCCAGGCTCGCCAAACGGATGTTTGACGGAGCCGACCGCAGCCGGCACGTCCATCTTCAGGGCATCGCACCGCTCCACGCACGGCCACCGGAAGGCCGCCGCCTGCCCCGGGAGACCCTGGGGCCCCCCCCGCCGAGGTGAAGAAGAAGACGACCAGACAGGGCCCACAACCCTGAGGCCCACTCCCGGTCGCTAACCAGACCGGGAGCACACCACGAAGAGCGTCTCCGACCACCCTCAGGTCGGAGGCTGAAGATGATGACCTCACAGGGGCCACACTACGCCCCGTGGTCCCTCCCCCGCCCGCTTCCAGGCCGGGGGCGAAGAGTATCCCCGACCGCCCTGAGGTCGGGGATTGAAGAAGACGACATCATAGGGGTCACATTACGCCTCGTGACCCCTCCCCCGCCCGCTTCCAGGCCGGGGGCGAAGACCTAGCGTTCCCGACCACCCTAAGGTCGGGAACTGAAGAAGACGACACAGGGGCCGCACCCTTCTCGCGGCCCCTCCCCCGGCCGCTTCCAGGTCGGGGGCACTACCAACCTCGCCACCAGGGACCCCCCCTCACGGGTCCCCTCCCCTGCCAGCACAATCAGGGGAGAAAACAGACACCGGTGGGCCGTCGCCCGCCGAGTTCCAGCCGGCTTACGGGGTCACCCCCAAAGCCCACCGCGCGCTTTGCGCGCGAGGAGAGTCAGCAGCAGCAGCAGCAGCAGCAGCAGCTGCTTGTCTGATATGGTGATCCATATCTTTATTAACACCTCGATTATACGTCACATTATACACTAACCAGATCCAGGTATCAGACCCGGTAGTTGCATAATTTGGCAAATGAACCGCGCCTTTGAATGTGTGAGACGTCTTGAAAGGTGTGGTAGGTAGGCTGAGAGAGCCTTCTCGGCGTAGGCTACATTTATAGCTCTATTAGACGACGACTAGCAGATAACACAATCAACGCATTTTTTTCTAATAACTTTTATTTAAAATAAATAATTGATTAAAAGTTCAATAATTTAAAAATTAAAATATTATAAACAATAGTTACTTTACTGAGTCCGTTGTACTGTGATCTCAGTTAAGGTTAATTGTCATATTATATTTAATGTTACAATATAGCTTATTAATGTTGATATCTATCTTTAAAATAACATTAGCTCCATCTTACATCCAGGCGACTTTGTCAGGCGCGGGAAGTGCGGCGTTTTCTGCTGAGAACCTCAAGTTGCGCAAATACGTCAATCTTGATACCGGTTACAAATTTGCGCCGTTTAGGGTCGAGACGATGGTTCATGGCAACCTTCAGCAAGGCGCCTGGCCAAGAAATTGTCAAAGCGGCTGACGGAAAAGTCTGAAGACAGGAAGGCTGGCAATTATTTGTGCCAACGTATTAGCCTCGCTATACAAAGGGGAAATGTTGCCAGTCTCCTTAGGACTATCTCGGATGGGACATCTCTAGAGGACATTAGAAATGAAAATCATGAAGCGCATGCAGCAGATAATTAATTATTATCAACTATTGCACCGCAAATAATGTGAACCGATAATTAAGTTATTTATTTTATTTTATTTTAGTTATCTATTACATGCGCCCTATGTTTTTCATTTCTTAAGTATTTTAATACCTATCAAAAGTTAACAAGTATGAATTTGAAAAATGTTATAAATCTGTTTGTGGTTTTATCCTTTATAAAGATTAAAGAAAAAAAATATACAAAAATTCACCCAGACAGATATTCAAACAAAACCCATTTTAAAAATGTGCGCGCATTGATGCGACAGTCAGTCAAGCACTGTAACCGGCCTAATATAACGCAAGAATTCAAACCAGCATATACTAGTACAATGGTATTATACAAATAGTACAATAAAATATATGCAAGTGTAGCTTTAGGGTAGAATTCGTGAATACATTCGGTCGAGTTACCCCCGTGCGGTACGTTAACCCCGCAATCACAATGCTTTGCACAGTTCGTTCTCAAATATATATTATTATTATAATATATAGCTATGTGCATATCTACATGGCGAATATTCTATTGAACTATTTTAATATACAACATACTCCTAGGTATTTATTTTATTTTAGAACCCATTGTGCGGAGCGAAGGCAAGAGACCCGACGGAATATCTGTTGGACCGTGGGAACTTGGCAGGTCTCTGGTGTGGGATGCGACGTCTGTAGACACATTAGCTCCATCTCACATCCAGGCGACCTCGTCAGGCGCGGGAAGTACGGCGTATTCTGCTAAGAACATCAATTTGCGCAAATACGCCAACCTTGGTACCGGTTACCGGTTGCGCCGTTTGGGGTCAACAAGGTGTCTGGCCAGGGAGTTGTCAAAGCGGCTGACGGAAAGATCTGGAGACAGGAAGGCTGACAATTATTTCTGGCAAAGTATTAGCCTTGCTATACAGAGGAGAAATGTTTCCAGTCTCCTTGGCACTATCTCGGATGTGATGTCTCTAGAGGTTTTTTTTTATAGTTTGTTTTTTAAATTTTATTATTTGATTTATATTTAATGTATATTAATTTATTAATAAATTAGATGATTATGCACAAAAAAAAAAAAAAAAAAAAAAAAGAAGCTGCTTGCAGTTTCGACCTACCCTGAGACAGCCGCACTCGTCAGAGATTGACCCCTTGGGGTCCGCGGGTCTCAAGGGAAGCCAGTCCGCCAATTACAAGCTGGTTTAATTTGGTGGCGCAGTTGAGACGAATCCGTACTCGTATAGATTACCATGAACCCAATACTTTACTTAAAAATACGAGTATGTGCTAGATGCAGTGTGCTCCTAAAGTCAATATCTTAACTTATCAACTAACAACTTAGTAATTAGCCATTCAAAATTTTTTTTAATGTTACATTGTTTAAAAATGTTGACATATGGTGCCCGTCTTGACGCCAGATCTCTTGCGGCAGAGCCAATTGGGCACAACAACAAATTGACCTTTGATCAACCTTTTCATACACGCCTTTTTCTGACGAAGGCTTTTTAATGCACCTTCAGCAAATATTTCATTTATTTGATCGCGATATGTGAGTCACGGTCTGCCACGGCATTTTTTACCCACAAATTTCGTATTATTTGCCCAAACAATCGTTGCATGCTTTTCCTTATTGTTTTATACTTACCCCTTTCCGTATTTCAACGTTACGTATGAGGTCCGCCAAAATGACGCCGCATATCCGACGCATCAACCTCATGTCTACAGAATTAAACCTACTATCGTGCGTATTCCGACATATCTACGTCTTGCATACATCAATGTGACCAACATGGCATTGTGTATGGCGAACCGAGCTTTGTCACTGACATTTCGAGTGACCCCAGGGCACCGTTAATACTATTTCCCGCGTTCACTCTTCTTTCTACATTCCTATCATACTTTCCATCCGCAGTGTAAAGTTATTATTATTATTTTTTGTTTTATAAATTTATAAATTATCTGACGTATGTATATAATTTCTGTACATCATAATTATTAAGTATTTAGAATGTAAACTGACACGGCCTCTTTACAGCCACGATCTTATTTAAGTAGTTTCTAAGTTAGTTAGTTTTTACTTGCTTATAGCAATAATGTTGTGCATAACATTCATAAATATAGATTATTGCCTGTTAACGGTCCAACTATTATTACCACTTTGATTAGTACATATGTTTTGATAATTGTATTGATTTAATTAGTTATGACTGTATCCAAGTTGTTTTGAGAGAACCAATGGAAATAAATTATTTTGATTTGATTTTATTTAATTTAAACACTACCCATATATTAATTTACTTGTTCTAGAGTTTCATTATCAATCTTTATAGCTAGTATCTGTGATATATTTTTAAAAATAATAATTTGCAAATTTGTGGAATGAATTACCCCAAGATATTAGACAAGCTCCTAATCGTGCAATATTCAAGAGTAAGGTGTACAAATACTATCTTTTAACTTAAAACTTATCTTTACATTTTTTTTTTCTTCTTTTATTTACCTCTTCCGTTTATTCCACACCTTTGCAGCTGCGGTGTCTTCTTCCTTTGTAACCTTTTTCTTTAGCCACTTCTTCACATGACTGGTTTTATTCTGTGTACTGTTATTATATTATATATATATATATATATATATATATATATATATATATATAATCCATAATGAATAATTTATATATGTACTTGTTTATGTATTAGAATGTAATTATTAAGTATTATTAGTATGTATTTGTTGTTATGTCTACATATACCTACATATATCTTACAAATTGTCATTTAATAATATTGCACCTACTTACCATTGATACTGTCTAAATGTCCTAAAGGTTTGGCTGTCAGAGAATGTCTAACGGCATTAAGTCCGCCTTTGTACATAGTGCAATTAAGTTTTTAAATAAATAAAAAAAATATCATACAAAATGTTGTCTACATAATTACGCTAGACTAACTCGTGAAACGATGCTTAACTCTCTGTACAATTAAATTATAATGCTCAAACAAGCCTGAACAAGCCTTTGCGGACAGGCGGCCGAACTGACCGGATTCAATATTCATAAAATCCGTCCAAACTTCTTTAACTATTCATCGAGATAAAACTCGGAATACAGTTGTTCGAAAATTCTGCGAACTAATGGCCGAAAAGGGCTGCTATACGTTTCCACTGAAATTTATTTATTTATTTTTAAAAAAATCACAGCTTATTATATTAAACATATAAACTAAGTAGCAATGGTGGAACACAAGCCAAAGAGATTTTATATTATTTAGACAATGCAATTAAAACAGAAATAAGAGTAAAATATAGTAATTAGATTTAAATTAATAGTGCAATTGAACTGTGACTAGCAAAAGTAAAAGAAAAATAATAATAAATAAGTGAAAACCAATAGGTTAATGATGATTTACATAAAACAAAATGAATGAATGAGAGGCAGGAGCAAAATTATACTATATATACGAGTATAGCAGTATTCGTATATTAGCAAGCGAAGTGTATTTGCAAAGTCAGTCCGGGATAAGAGTTGTCTTGGTACTGCCTCCGGTGATTAGTTAGATGTATCAGAGCAGAACATGGCTAAAACGTTAATATAGACAAGTCATTTACAGTAATCTAAACAGGTGAATGAATAAATGTTTGGAATGTATCATCATTAACATTAGCCTGTGTCTCGCTACTGCTGGATGTAGACGTCCTCCTAGGCTCACAACTGCATTAACTCCCGTGTGTATATTCCTCCAAAAAGTACCTCTTTAGGTACCGGTTACGATTCCTAGTCAGGGCTCCGATTGTCGCGCCTTCGACATGCATGTCCGCTGATTTGCTTGAATGAAACTGACAGTTTTCTATGTAGATCTGTCGCTTTACATTCTAATATTTCGAACCGACACCCAATGATTAATTTAATTTATTTGTGGTATTTCTAGAGTTTAGTACGCTGGAGACATCGACGAGCTTGCCACTTGGGATGATGGGCCTATAGTAAAGTTGGCTAATGTTAAATCGAGAAATATTACAATAAATTAAATAAATGATTGTATGCGGCTGTGGCATGGTCAAAGAACGCTTTCCTTAACATCCTAAAGGTACCAATAAGAAATAGACTTTCTTAATTACATTTGTTATAGATTTACAACACCACCGATTCCGAGCACGTTAAATCGTTGGTCCCGGTTTCACTAATACGTGGAATCGTTAATAAATTGTCATAAAAAAATGACATCAGACCCTCGCCAGCCCGACTGGCCAGCGTGGCCAATGTAGGCCAAACTCCAGATATATGTTCTGGAAGGCCCATCTCCAATAGTGGAGGTCTAGGACGCTGTGTTAGGCATGATGATTATTTTTTTCTTAGTACAATGAATGGCACCTTACGCGGTATAAAAGTCTCTTGAGAGAATGAGTCTTCTAAAAGGACATTAATGGAAGCGATAGGAAACAATTTTATATTGATTGTTCGAGACGCTTGGGGCTACGAAACTTCTGCCATCTCTACTAGCCGCACCTTGAGTCGGTAATTAAAGTTAATACTTGATTGGTATACTACAAATAAGTAAGCAGTGGTGGCTCCGTTGTAAATCCACCAGTCAGTAGAGTCGTCCAGGCCCGGATGGCTAATGGGCCTGGGTTGGGGATGGGGACATTCCCCCGTTTTCCCCGACAGGATCTCAGCGGGTACCACCCGCTGGTAATTCATGCACTGGCTGTAAATCGACTTCCAATCGAAGAGAAAAAAAAAAGGTTGGCAGTTTGAGCCTATTCTTTTCTCACTTTCTTATGTACACTTGTCATAGATTTACAACACCACCGTTACCGTGCCTTGGTTCAAATAAAATCAACTTGTGGAATCGTTAATAAATTGTCATTTAACTCAACATCAACCCTCGCCAACTCGTCTAGCCTGCGACGATTAACGATTTCACTAGTTGGTAGTAGTGGTACCGAGACCTACGGCTTAGCATGCTTTCCGAGACACGGGAATTATGGTGGTGTAAATCTATAGCTATATGTTCAATAAACATATTAAGCCAAGGCCACTATGTGTGGGAAAGAGTATCGCAAGTCTAACTTGGACAGGCTAGTCAGCTAGGCACTGCTAACACATACATTTAGCTAGGATTCGGTAAACTTTGACACATCCTCTCATCGTCCATACCAGTGTCTGAAGACTTTAACCAGTGCGTCGTCCCCGTAATGTCGTACGGAGCAAAGATGTGGACTCTGACAGTGGTTCTGATTGAAAACTACAAGTTCGCTCAGCGAGCTATAAAGAGATCTATGCTTTTATTATTACTAAAATTATAAAAGACCTACCCCACTCGCTATAGGCCAAAAATATTTTGAAATATAGGTACATACATACATATCTTTACGCCAGATCCCTTGCGGGCTGTGCAGAGACAATTGAGCGCCACTTGTCACGAACACGATATACTTCTTTCGTATTTGACATTCATCTTATGCTTGAGAGCATTTTAATGTACCTTCAGCTAGTGTTTTATTGATTAGATCATGGTATGTGAGTCTCGTTCTGCCAGGACCTATTTTACCCACAACTTTCGCATTATACAAGTATACCTGGTTCATGCCCGAACCATCGTAGCATGCCATTCCTCATTTTTGTCCCTATGCTTTCTTTTATACTTACCCTTTTCCGTATTTCGACGTTACATATGCAGTCCACCAAAGTAACGCCGCATATCCGACGCAACGACCTCATTTCTACTGCATTAACCCACTCTCTTGCGTAGTCTGATATATCCATGTTTCGCTTCTATAAATCAGTGTTGGCACCAACATGGCATTGTGTATTGCGAGCCGAGCTTTGTCACTGACATTTCGACTTTTATAAGTGCATTGAAATAAAGGTCACGTCATAATAGCTGTTTGTGCAACCGGTTGCTGCTGATCTAGTGAAGTATTTTTTTTTACTTAATTCAAAACCTAAGCAACGAAATTCAAGAACTTAAGTGAAGGAAAAGATTAAAATACAAGGGTCACGTTAATCCCCCGTTAAGATCTCAATTAGGCACCGGATTACTTACACCCGGACCAAATTACCTGGGACCCAGTCTTCAAGGCAATCAACTTTGTTACCTAATATAGTTATGTTTCCTAAGGTTTCTTACCTTTACGTTTAGCCGAGTTTTCCTTGATAATTCCTTTCTCAGTCAGATAAAAGTGGTTTCAAGCGGTGTTATTTTTATATAAATATCATCATGGCAAGCTTACAATATTAGTTTTCCTTGAAAGTAAAAATTGGCATTTGACATCATTGCAAATGGCACGTACTTACAACTAGAACAATAAATAGGTGGTAGGCGGACTGACGGTGGTAATTTGCCCAGTCTGCTGTGGCGGGGTTGTATCCACCGTTCGTGCCGATAAACCCAGTAAAGTGTATCCACACGTTTCGGGATCAGGCTCGAATTGCCGTCATGCCCAGTCAACTGTTATGTACATAGTGTTAGGGACTGATGTCATAATTGTCTGACTCCTGTTGCTAACATTCATGGACCTCGCACGCCACTTACTATCAGGTGGGCGCAAGGTCACAGGTAGTGTGCTAGTATAAAAAAAACTACCTGTTTGTTCATTACTATTCAACCGATCACGATAATTATTTCGCTAAATAATTAATTTACATAGTATGATAATCTCACTTCTTTCTAGCATCTTAGCATGCACTAAAAAATATTATGTAAGTCCAGAATATAAAAAAAAAGAAAAGAAAGTTATGGCTTGCATTCTCGTATGCTATGTTCGACTTGAAAGCAAAGCCAGGCGTTCAACGTTTACTTAAAATGTATGAAAACCATAGAGCAACGCCAAGTCGAACGATTTTCAAAGTGAAAAAAAGCGCTTTAAGCGTCAAGTCAAACACAGCGGTAATACACGCAATAAGCACAAATTAGTTTTACCACAACTTCGCCTCTGTAAAACTAGTAAGGCTGAGTTGCACCAAAATGAAGGCTCTGTACCTAAATGTAACAATTAAAATACAAAATGGCGTCGAATGTATTAAATTAGTTTTATTTTGAAACTGCCTCCGTGGTCTAGCGGTTAAGTCCGTGGATTTAGACTCGAAGGTACCGGATTCGTTTCCTGGTCGAGAAACAAAAAAAAAATTATTAATGTATATAAATTCATTTCATTATTATTTAATTTATTTATGACATTTCTCGAGTTTGGTACGCTGGAGACATCGACGAGCTTGCCACTTGTTATGATTGGCCTATAGTAAAGTTGGCTAAATGCGAATCCGCTTATTTATAAGCGTGGTTTCTGACCACCCCGAAAGGGAAACGGTCGTGATGATACTTTACTTTTATTTTGAAGGTGATCCTTTTTGTCGTATGTCACTATCACATTGACAAAAAACAAAAATTTGTTTGGAGTGTCCATTTCAGATGTTAATCACATTGTGAAAATGTCTCACATTTTTTCGCTAAAAGACCTTTTTCAGAATAATTAATTTAAACACGAGTAAATCTCTTATTATAGCAAGTTTACATTCAGGCGGCTTTAGTTGAACGATTCGATTTTTAGGATAAAAAATTCCAACATTACAGCTCCTAGAACACGGCGTCCCTGACCTCCACTGCTGGAGATGGGACTTCCAGAACTGGAGAATTTGGCCTACACTCGCCACGCTGGTCAGACGGCTTGGCGAGGATATGATGTAAATTTTTAATGACAATTTATTAATTTATTAACGTTTCGATTAAGAT
Source organism: Tinea semifulvella (assembly GCA_910589645.1). Lineage (NCBI taxonomy): Eukaryota > Metazoa > Arthropoda > Insecta > Lepidoptera > Tineidae > Tinea > Tinea semifulvella. The sequence goes on from OU342604.1 coordinate 9,557,951, forward strand.
AACGAGGCACGGGAACGGTGGTTTTGTAAATCTATGACACATGCATTGGTACATGCCGGAGGGGTTTGAATCGACCTTTTCGACAAAGGCCAAAATTTCACGACTTTTTTTAGCAGACGACGATTCAATTCAATTCAAATTTAATTAATTCATCATTCAAAAGGGTTAGTAAGTACAAAGTAAAAAATGACCATAATGAAAAAGGTAAGTAAACGATTGATCATTTAGCGTTCGCGATGCCATTTTGTAAAAGATTATCTAGCTGACGTCGTCTCTCGCGGTAAGTAAATGGACGTAGACGTAATCCAAGGTTTTGACGTCGCGTCTTTTAAAAAACAATTTGCTGACGCTGTTTAAAACATACTGTCAATGTATGTACACTTGCCAACTATGGGTCAGTTACCATAGGAAATCATACAGTGCCATGAGGGTACAGTACAATGATGCGTTCCGTATCCTCATGCGCCGACCGAGGTACTGCAGTGCATCGGGCATGTTTGCTGAGGCGAGGGTACCAGACTTCTTCGCGGTGCTCCGAAACCGTGTCACGTCTTTCTGGGAGCGGCTACGCTCTTTAACAAATCGCATTCTGAGAGCGGTTTGCGACGGGATCCCCAGTAAAATACACTCACATTTGCTGTCTGTTCAGCAGAGCCCGAACCGTAAATGAACTTTAATCGATGTTTGGCAAATATTTTATTTTATGTTGTTTTTTTATATTTTATAATTGTAATACTTTCACTGTAAATTTTATTTGATATGGGTGTATACCTGAAATAAAACTTCATTTATTTATTTATTTATCATAATTTTATTAGGGGCTTTTACCCAAATTGAGCATGTCAGCCCCATCGTAACTTAACCAAAATCAACAAACAATTATCAGCTTCCCATCTGCCTATTCTTATTATAAATATTTTTAAAAAATTATTAACCTAGCCGATTGGAAATAATATATATATAATAAATAAATACATTTAATTATTTTGTGATATTTCTCGAGTTTGGTACGGAGACATCGACGAGCTTAGCACTTGTCATGATTGGCTTATTGTAAAGTTGGCTAAATGTAAATCCGCTTATTCACCATATATCACCCCGAAAGGGAAACGGTCGTGATGATACTACTACAATTTAAGATGTGGGAAATATACGTTTTCGATAATCGTGAACATATTTAAGAAAGTGGCCACTTTAAATCGCTAAGTTAGCTATTACTATTTAATAATAATAATAATAATAAACTTTTATTTAGGACTTCACATCCATAGATTGTTAGTAACAATTTTACTTAATCTATATTTAGTATAACTAATAATAATTTATTTTAAACTATCCGCTACTGGAGGCTGTCTACTTGACTGTATGCAGCTGTATCCAGTGCTCCAGCAGCGGAGAGTCCCACCGATCTGCCAATACGTTTAGGAGCCTGTTGGTACTGGTTCTCATGCGGCACAGCATAGACGCAGATGACGAGACTGCTGCCCTAGGTCTAGGACGCTGTGATGATGATCATCATCCTTACAACGAGTTTTTACACGTTTTAGTCAATTGGAAAAAAAAAACGAATAAATGTCTCACGACTAAATTCTCCGAGATGTAAAAGCCTCATTATCTAAAAGAAGGCGCAATTAAAAGCGTTAAAAACAAGTGGAATTCCTCTCAAAGCGAGTTCCTTGAGAACATTAATTTGTGAGTTTAACGACTCCTCCACCAACGTGAAAAAAGGGAAAATAATTATAAAATTATTCGTCGTCTACGTTCGTTACTGAATTCTAAAAATAGTTTTTTTTTTATTATAATACAGGATGTCTTACTTAAGCGCAAACGTTATATAATGAAATCCGTTAACTATATAACTATATATATAGTACGCTTTTAAAGTTGATATTTGCACGGCCGCTGTCAAGGTGAAGTGCTTATAGAGTTGAGAATTGAATAATATTTTGTTATTATGACGTAAATAACGAAATTCCCTAAAACTTTTGCGACTAAGTAACAGAATAGAGCTGCAGGTGAGTTAACCAAAATATAATTAAAAGTACCAATCAATTATATTATATTGAAGATTAGTAAATAGAAAATTGCCTCCGAGCACCATTACGCAGGATGTGCGATATATGTATACAACAGGTTGTTGGACGTGGATATATTCAGAAACTCCTGCGCCCCCTTTAAATCCAAAATCACAAAGCTGTAACTTGCGATAGCTGTAGCTGCTGACTTGTTGTTTTGCTGTAGCTTGCAACCTAGTTGTTTTAATGTATTTTAAAATAAGCATTACATTTGTTCTCTAATTACAAATAGTGATTACTTACCAAAATATGTTTTGCACAAAGGATGCACTTTTGTCCACAGTGAGAAATATTCTGGTGGCGGGTATAATTTTAATGGGGTGTATCACTAACTTTTTATCACGATAGATGGCGTATGATAGATGTTACCTAACATAACTGTCAGTTGCATAGAAAACTTGTATTTTTATTACGAAATTTATTATTTTCTGGATATTATGGCGAAGTGAGCAGCTTTTAAGTGTACAAATCGAGATTTCTAAGCGAAATCAAAGATATGGTAATCTTAAAATTGCCGTTCTATTAATAAAACCTTTTTTCTTTTAAAAGACGGTGTGCGCTTTCTTAATTCGTCTTTTAATGTAGTTAACGTTAATTTAAAATACACTTTTCTGTTATAAACATATGAAAATACGAAAACATTTTTAAAGAATGCGATATAGGTGTAAAATAAGGTATCATTGCCGCTTTAACAAAAAGCTTTGCCTGATACACTCCATTGCTTTATTCTTGTTCTTATGTTTCCTGTCTCTCTCCTCTCTCTTCGTATTACAAAATTCAAAACACAAAATATTATTTTTTATCATTACAGCCCCTAGAACACAACGTCCTAAAACCTCCTAAAACTATTGGAGATGGGTCTTCCAGAATATATGTATATCTGGAGAACTTAGCCTACACTCGCCACGCTGGCCAGACGGGTTGGCAAAACACAAATATACAAGCCTAAATTTATAATAAATTTGAATTAGAAATTCCTAGATTTGAGACCGAAGTGGCCAGTTCGACAAAGCGTCAATTTCATTTGTAAGGACATAATAATATTTTTTTATAGTTCTTACATATTATACGTTAAGATGTCTTATGCGATAAGAAAATATTTAAATTAGAATTTAAAGGTTTGACCGTTATAGAAAATAGCATTTTTTTTATATTATTACTTTTTTTGTTCTCAGGGTCTATTCTCAAGGATGACTTTTCGCGAGCCGGTGTGGGTGGGAGGTGCCGGTAACACCACGGGTCTACAGAACAAGCTCGGTCTATCCGAAGGTCTACTCGGCTGCGTAGACTTCCTCCGCATCAACGGCGACAACTACCGGCTCACTAAGGATGCTATTGCCACTGCTGATTTGGGTAAGCTTGCGATTTTCTTATACTGATCACCGCATCATCCATTGATCAGGCATCGTTAATTATTTATAAACTCTTTATTGTATAAATAAACTTAAAAGTTATAGCTACGTTATGAATGGGTGAAATGGCCTGACACGCCGTCAATAAGTCAAAGGCGGCCCGAGCCATGTTAGGTACGATCTGTTATGAATTCCAGCTTGTCGCTGAGATTGAAGGTCTACAAAATGTTTATCCGTTTCCGGCTCACCTATGCTGCTCCAGCCTAGCACCACGTTCTGGCCAAGACCAACAGGGACAAGTTCCAAAGTTAGCAGAACATATATTTCCTATTAGCGCCGTGGTTTCTGCGTAATTTCGCCATAGATCGATATACCTACTATTGATGGGTTTGTCGTCAACCTGACTAGACGTATGAGAGACCACATGCTCCTGGAGGAGAACTAAAACAGTCGAACTAAGCCCCCTGGGTTTGTGAGCCACACGGGCACTGTTAAACTAGTAACAGCACCCAGCACTAAAAGTGTATGAATTTTCCGCACTAATTTGCCCGCTGAGGACGCCATTAGCCATCTGGGCCTGAACGACCCCACAGTCCCACTGTCTATATTTTATCAAACAAAATCAATATTCGATATTGCAAAAGTTGTAATTTGTTCCAAATCAAAACTTATGCAATAGTCAAATTTTCTTTTCTTAAAAGTTGCCAAATCCGCGGGCTTATAACTGGCATTATCAGAGCCGTCTCGATCTCCCGTCTGCCCAGATTATCATTATGAAATGACGGGGCACGTATTCTTGAAGACGTTTTTGGCTCTTTTTTTTAAGAACACGCGAAATAGTATTACACATTATGTTAGTGTTTGTTTTTATTTACCATAATAGAATTGCATGTACACGGTACACAGTATGTTACATGATAAATTGCTTCTCATGATCTGGTGGATTATAGCATGCAAAATGTTTTTTAGAAGATAAGAGTAACAATAGCATTACATACAATTTATAATTTCTTAATTCATAATTTTGTATGTATACTACATGGGCTCATTATAGGATGTCGAGACTGCTGCCCCTGAAGTCCTTTAAGGAGAGGGTAAAAGAGCATCTTACAAGAGCTTAACATCTTAAGCTGGCATAATGGTCTGATGTCAGTCGTCAATATCCGTTGGTCTGGAGAATAAGTAGACTGTATTTAGATGGCTGGCTGGCCACCAGAATAGAATAAATAATGTCTTCTAGAGCCAACTCTTGCATACACGATTCCCTATGACAATAAATAATATCTAAAAGCGGAGCGAGTGAAAGTATCCAAGAAAGAAGAAAGAAGTACTCACGGAAATGATGATGTGCAGACGCGAGAGCAGTCCAGAAGTCTCAAGGTTCTTCGGCTCAATCAGCCGGGAAACCGATAGTTTAAACTGATAGAAAAACAAAAAACTCAGGACCAGAGTCAACACAATATTGTTATAATAGCGTATTTATTAAATTATCCAAAAAAGCGGTGCGGGCTTCATAACTTGTCGATTAAGCGAGTCGACGAACACTAACGGCGGTCTTCGGCGGCTTTCGGTCGTCTTCGTGAATATAAGGGAAAAGGGTATAGCGGAGCGGATAGGAGAGAGAGCGAGAAGGGAATAGGGAAATGGAACATTCTAGATTATTATTATCATCAAATTGGTAAGCGTGTAAGTGACACCTCGAATGCATTAAGCGATAAATTTGAAATTTATAGGTTTGGCCAAACCATCCGTTGTTGTTGGCCCGCTTACCACTGCGCCACGTGTACGAGTATGAATATAAATAAAATTTGTAAGGAATGCAATATTGCGCATACCACCTATATAGGTGTGGGGTTACAAGTAATAGAATTCATAAATGCATAGAAACATCAATAGTGGTTGCGCAGAGAAGATATCGAATTCCAGACGCGAAGAAAAATTGCTTGGGAATTACTTCAAACATACCTTTTTACGAGTTCATTCATTCACACAGTTCGTGATGTTTCTATTATTTATTTTTTTGTATTATTGAATCCATTATTTTATTTTGTGTTCTATTTTGTTACTTAAGCTATTACTATATGTATATATCTGCTATCTACTATCTTATATCTTATCTTAACTACTATAGTCTTATTTGAAGCGGTGTAATTTTTAAATAATTATCACCATATGTGTGGCCGGAGTGAGGCGATAGCAGGGTGATGTGCCTGAGTGAACTATTTGAACGCGGGCAGACGCGTGTAGGTAGATGACGTTGATAATTTATTTATAATAGGGTAGCCAACAGTGCTAACATCACACACTTATTTGTACTTAACACTAAATCAGAAGTTAGATGTTTCACCTATTATAGGCGACCACCACATTACCACAGTAGCCTTATGATCGCGTCTTAATGCATAAAAAAATGATGTAATTAATAGACTTAAGAATAAGAATTGTGCATCTTTATATCATGCGTTCCAATGTGAATATAATATTGCTATTTCTCCGTTATTATTTATTGGTTTTGCTAAATGTTAAATACGTTTTGTAATACACAAATTAGAGCACGATTTAGCCAAGTTTCGTTAAATTATTTAATATGGAAGTAAATGAAATTAAGGTATTTTCTTAAAGGTGTTAATGGGGTGTATCACTAACTTTTTATAACGATAGATGGCGCATGATAAATGGTACCTAATATAACTGAAAGTTGCATAAAAATCTTGTATTTTTATTACGAAATTTATTATTTTCTTATTCACTTACAGAAAGAATTGGGCCTAAGCAGGTCTGCCGTCAATACATTTATGGAACGAGCTTCCAAGACGGCATTAACGGAATCATACAGTATTTGGTTGGGTAGGGAGAGAAGTAGAATGGTGGATGGTGAGCGTATTATCGCGCAATAAAATAAAAAAAAGTAGGCCTCCTTTTCTTAAACCAGCCTATTGTCGGTCGCAAGCCCGAGACACCATTCTTCTCATCTCTTACCCACACACGATGGACGCGGCACCCGCACGGTGAATCCATGGAATGCTTAGAAATTTATCTTCTCTTCTATGCCGAAGTGATCAGCTTTTAAGTGTACAAATAGAGATTTCCAAGCGAAATCAAAGATATGGTGATCTCAAAATTGCCGTTCTATTAATGTGTTCGTGTTCGCTTTCTTAATTTGTTTCTGAGATAGGTAACGTTAAGTTAACATTTTTCTGTTATCAAAATAAAAAAGCTACAAAAAAAAAATGCGTCATAGGTGTAAACAAGGTACCATTGCCGCTAGCGACATCTATAAAAAGCTTTGCCTGATACACCCTATTGATACTCCGGCTAATCTTACCCGACTCTTACGTTAATTTTTATAGTCATTCATTTCATCATTACAGCCCCTAGACACAGCGTCCTAGACCTCCACTGCTGGAGATGGGCCTTCCAGAACATATATCTGGAGAATTTGGCCTACACTCGCCACGCGCTGGCCAGACGGCTTGGCGAGGATATGATGTCAATTATTATTGACAATTTATTAACGATTTTACAAGTTGGTATTAGTGGAACCGGAACCGACGGCTTAACGTGCTCTTCGAGGCACGGGAACGGTGGTGTTGTAAATGTATGACAAATGTACGTAAGAAAAGTGCATTTCTCATTGGTACATGTCGGGTGGGTTTGAACCGACCTTTGTAGGATATAAGGAACGCGTTCTTACAACCGAGCCACCACCGCGTATTTTATAGTAATTCGTCTCAACTCGAGGTATAAAACAATACTAAGAAAAATAGCTCACGTTTTTTTCTATAGTACAAAATCAATTGTTAGTATATTGACTGGAGATACCAATAAACAGCAATTTACAACGATTTCCTGTGAATAGTTTTTCGATTCCCAAATCACATTGTTTTGGTAACAAATATTCGCCTACAAACAGGCGAGTTCTATTCTTATTCGATTTCGAAATAGAACAATAGCGAGATATTACCTAATAAAATTTTAAACGTCTTCAAAAGAGACTTAAGAAAAACTTATTTCTAAAATCGGTTAGATTTTGCGCGGACATGTCAAATGCAAGTTTTAGTTTTGTAAATTAATTTACTGTGGATATTGTAAGTCAAAAGTGGTTTTGTTTTGTTTAATAATGTGCTACAATGTTAATAATTATGAAAAAATATAAATTGGACTTTAAATATGGGGCACAAGTCGCAGTTTATCTTTTGCGGTTTTCCCGCGCAGTGAACACCCATATTTTACCCGACGTGTTTGGGCTATAATGCCGCGAGTAACTCCAAGAAAAGCATCAAATTCTGCTACATTTGGAATTTGATGATAACCTCATTTACTCATAAAGAAGAAAGATATATTACGTCAGACTTGGCTGTATGGGCTACCTACACCCTTTGCCTTCCCTGTCACCTTATTCATCATCCATCGGGAGAAGAAAACACAACAAGCAAACTGTAGTGTTGCCACTGTATTAAATAAATCTTAATTAAAAACTCCTATTTGTTTATTAATGAACAATTCGAAAAAAAATATTTACAAAATAAAAAAATATAATTACATATACGGACGTCTCTTGAAGACATTTTTTATTTATAGTTTTTTTTATTTACTTTTTTATTAGGCTTCGTTTATAGTTATTTAATTTTATTTAAGTAATTTGTAATCTTAAACTATAAACAATAAAAGTAATATCATGACCGTATGTCTTCCGGTGTGGTCAGAAACCACAATTTTACAGAAACGGATTCACATTTAGTTTACCATAGGATAATTAGTTTAACATGATAAGTGATAAGCTCATCGATGTCTCTAGCGCACCAAACTCGAAAAATATCATAAATAACTTAAATAGATTATTGTGTACCTAAATTTACGACTTAACCGCTAGACCACGGAGGAGGCAGTATGCTTCAACTTCGTAAAACTAAATTTAAATCAAAAAACAAGAATAGCCTTTTAGACCTAGTGACTTATTTCAAGGATTTGAGTTACAAACACACATTTGAAATTAAACAAAACGTTCCCAAATAATATGCCCTCTATTCCAAGGGTTTTGTGGTCAAAATTATTTTGTGTATAACTATGAATGTGGGTTGAAGGTTATTTGAAACTTCCGATCCCAGAATCTCGCTATTTCCTCAGTAATTTATCTGAATTTAGACTTATTTTGGATAAATCCGTATTTTATTGTGTTGCTTTGTGATACTCGAGTTGTATTGTTGATGCTGTTTGTTTTGTTTTTGAATAAGAAAAGTTTTATCCCGTAGCCAGTCACCATATATTATTTTACCTATAATAATAATAAATAATAAAAAATATTTATTGCACAAAGTTAAATAACTTAAAACTAAGCGCATAGGCGAGCTTTATGCCTTAAGGCATCTTCTACCAGCTAACGTTTGTGAAATGTAACCAATTACACGCAGAGTGCCAAAAAATATATAAATGATAGATAATGAGAGATACTATAAAATATTAATTTATAATAATACTTACAAATATTATTATAATACTGGTATAATAAACTACATAAACAACAATACATACTATATATACATAATACACACATACAATACACTACAAAAAAAAGGTAATATTTAGCTATCTATTTAGTATTTTTAAACAGCTATTTTTGTTTCACCAAACAAAAAAACCTTTTTTATTAATCAACTGGCTGTCAGAATAGTCTGCATTGAACATTAATATTTAGCCACTGCCTAAGTTAAGCTGGCTTGTAAATATCAATCCATCAAAATGTCGTTTGTTACCGAAATAACTCTATAAAGGCTGTGGTTTAGCGGTTTTAGACGTATTAAGGCTAAAATAAAAGGTATCAGATTCGATTCCAAGTCGGCAAAAAAACAAATTTCAAAAATTAAAGAACTTTTCATTTGCCTCGCACCAATACAAGTTTAGGGCGTCACTCCCCAATTAACTGTTTATGTGCATTCGCTAATTCGTTTCGCAGTGACATAGACATGTTTGCTGGTTCGGTAGCCTCGATATAAAGAGTATTGAGGGATAAATATAGTGTATAGATTCCAGATGTTCACTCATATTTCTTGTTTATATTTTTGTTTTGCTTTTATCTATTTTTAGATAGTAGTATAAAATTTAATATTTTTGTCTTCATTTTAATAATTTTGTGTTTTTTTTTTAAATAATTTTTGGTTTATTTAATTTTTTGTATTATTGAATCCATTATTTTATTTTGTGTTCTATTTTGTTACTTAAGCTATTACTATATGTATATATCTGCTATCTACTATCTTATATCTTATCTTAACTACTATAGTCTTATTTGAAGCGGTGTAATTTTTAAATAATTATCACCATATGTGTGGCTGGAGTGAGGCGATAGCAGGGTGATGTGCCTGAGTGAACTATTTGAACGCGGGCAGACGCGTGTAGGTAGATGACGTTGATAATTTATTTATAATAGGGTAGCCAACAGTGCTAACATCACACACTTATTTGTACTTAACACTAAATCAGAAGTTAGATGTTGCACCTATTATAGGCGACCACCACATTACCACAGTAGCCTTATGATCGCGTCTTAATGCATAAAAAAATGATGTAATAAATAGACTTAAGAATAAGAATTGTGCATCTTTATATCATGCGTTCCAATGTGAAACTAATATTGCTATTTCTCCGTTATTATTTATTGGTTTTGCCAAATGTTAAATACGTTTTGTAATACACAAATTAGAGCACGATTTAGCCAAGTTTCGTTAAATTATTTAATATGGAAGTAAATGAAATTAAGGTATTTTCTTAAAGATATTAATGGGGTGTATCACTAACTTTTTATAACGATAGATGGCGCATGATAAATGGTACCTAATATAACTGTCAGTTGCATAGAAATCTTGTATTTTTATTACGAAATTTATTATTTTCTTATTCACTTACAGAAAGAATTGGGCCTAAGCAGGTCTGCCGTCAATACATTTATGGAACGAGCTTCCTAGACGGCATTAACGGAATCATACAGTATTTGGTTGGGTAGGGAGAGAAGTAGAATGGTGGATGGTGAGCGTATTATCGCTCAATAAAATAAAAAAAAGTAGGCCTCCTTTTCTTAAACCAGCCTATTGTCGGTCGCAAGCCCGAGACACCATTCTTCTCATCTCTTACCCACACACGATGGACGCGGCACCCGCACGGTGAATCCATGGAATGCTTAGAAATTTATCTTCTCTTCTATGCCGAAGTGAGCAGCTTTTAAGTGTACAAATAGAGATTTCCAAGCGAAATCAAAGATATGGTGATCTCAAAATTGCCGTTCTATTAATTCAACTTTTTTTTTAAAGACGGTGTTCGCTTTCTTAATTTGTTTCTGAGGTAGGTAACGTTAAGTTTTTCTGTTATAAAAATAAAAAAGCTACAAAAAAAAAATGCATCATAGATGTAAACAAGGTACCATTTCCGCTAGCGACATCTATAAAAAGCTTTGCCTGATACACCCTATTGATACTCCGGCTAATCTTACCCGACTCTTACGTTAATTTACGTTACGTGGCTTTACAGCAAACCCTTGTCTTCTTGAAAGAATATCACTATGGGTGCCCCCGCTTCAAAAGTACTTTTTAAGAGCTCGTCAGCAGCCATTATTTGCAATACATAAATTGCGAACGAAAGCCATCGAAACGACACCCTTGTATCACGCACTGACTCTAATTAACAATATCTTGGCGTATGACCGATGTATTGACATTTTTTCGTACTCCGAGCCGAGATTTCTGACATCAGCTGGACGCTATTTAGAATTAATTTCTACAAAAAGCAGCGTGATTGATGTAAATATCAATTATTAATAACATAATTGTATTTGTATAACGTGTAATTCTGTAATTATTAGCCAATTGTATAAGTGCTACCTATGTGTAAATTTGATGTATATATAATTGTATAAATTGACTAAGAGCCTACATGTCTGGCACTAGCTGTAAGTGTTGGCTTGTAATAATAATAATAAATAAATAAATATTTTTTATAGTCATTCATTTCATCATCACAGCCCCTAGAACACAGCGTCCTAGACCTCCACTGCTGGAGATGGGGCATTCCAGAACATATATCTGGAGAATTTGGCCTACACTCGCCACGCGCTGGCCAGACGGCTTGGCGAGGATATGATGTCAATTATTATTGACAATTTATTAACGATTTTACAAGTTGGTATTAGTGGAACCGGGACCGACGGCTTAACGTGCTCTCCGAGGCACGGGAACGGTGGTGTTGTAAATGTATGACAAATGTACGTAAGAAAAGTGCATTTCTCATTGGTACATGTCGGGTGGGTTTGAACCGACCTTTGTAGGATATAAGGAACGCGTTCTTACAACCGAGCCACCACCGCGTATTTTATAGTCGTCTCAACTCGAGGTATAAAACAATACTAAGAAAAATAGCTCACGTTTTTTTCTATAGTACAAAATCAATTGTTAGTATATTGACTGGAGATACCAATAAACAGCAATTTACAACGATTTCCTGGGAATAGTTTTTCTATTCCCAAATCACATTGTTTTGGTAACAAATATTCGCCTACAAACAGGCGAGTTCTATTCTTATTCGATTTCGAAATAGAACAATAGCGAGATATTACCTAATAAAATTTTAAACGTCTTCAAAAGAGACTTAAGAAAAACTTATTTCTAAAATCGGTTAGATTTTGCGCGGACATGTCAAATGCAAGTTTTAGTTTTGTAAATTAATTTACTGTGGATATTGTAAGTCAAAAGTGGTTTTGTTTTGTTTAATAATGTGCTACAATGTTAATAATTATGAAAAAATATAAATTGGACTTTAAATATGGGGCACAAGTCGCAGTTTATCTTTTGCGGTTTTCCCGCGCAGTGAACACCCATATTTTACCCGACGTGTTTGGGCTATAATGCCGCGAGTAACTCCAAGAAAAGCATCAAATTCTGCTACATTTGGAATTTGATGATAACCTCATTTACTCATAAAGAAGAAAGATATATTACGTCAGACTTGGCTGTATGGGCTACACCCTTTGCCTTCCCTGTCACCTTATTCATCATCCATCGGGAGAAGAAAACACAACAAGCAAACTGTAGTGTTGCCACTGTATTAAATAAATCTTAATTAAAAACTCCTATTTGTTTATTAATGAACAATTCGAAAAAAAATATTTACAAAATAAAAAAATATAATTACATATACGGACGTCTCTTGAAGACATTTTTTATTTATAGTTTTTTTTATTTACTTTTTTATTAGGCTTCGTTCATAGTTATTTAATTTTATTTAAGTAGTTTGTAATCTTAAACTATAAACAATAAAAGTAATATCATGACCGTATGTCTTCCGGTGTGGTCAGAAACCACAATTTTACAGAAACGGATTCACATTTAGTTTAACATGATAAGTGATAAGCTCATCGATGTCTCTAGCGCACCAAACTCGAAAAATATCATAAATAACTTAAATAGATTATTTGTATACCTAAATTTACGAACTTAACCGCTAGACCACGGAGGAGGCAGTGTACTTCAACTTCGTAAAACTAAATTTAAATCAAGAAACAAGAATAGCCTTTTAGACCTAGTGACTTATTTCAAGGATTTGAGTTACAAACACACATTTGAAATTAAACAAAACGTTCCCAAATAATATGCCCTCTATTCCAAGGGTTTTGTGGTCAAAATTATTTTGTGTATAACTATGAATGTGGGTTGAAGGTTATTTGAAACTTCCGATCCCAGAATCTCGCTATTTCCTCAGTAATTTATCTGAATTTAGACTTATTTTGGATAAATCCGTATTTTATTGTGTTGCTTTGTGATACTCGAGTTGTATTGTTGATGCTGTTTGTTTTGTTTTTGAATAAGAAAAGTTTTATCCCGTAGCCAGTCACCATATATTATTTTACCTATAATAATAATAAATAATAAAAAATATTTATTGCACAAAGTTAAATAACTTAAAACTAAGCGCATAGGCGAGCTTTATGCCTTAAGGCATCTTCTACCAGCTAACGTTTGTGAAATGTAACCAATTACACGCAGAGTGCCAAAAAATATATAAATGATAGATAATGAGAGATACTATAAAATATTAATTTATAATAATACTTACAAATATTATTATAATACTGGTATAATAAACTACATAAACAACAATACATACTATATATACATAATACACACATACAATACACTACAAAAAAAAGGTAATATTTAGCTATCTATTTAGTATTTTTAAACAGCTATTTTTGTTTCACCAAACAAAAAAACCTTTTTTATTAATCAACTGGCTGTCAGAATAGTCTGCATTGAACATTAATATTTAGCCACTGCCTAAGTTAAGCTGGCTTGTAAATATCAATATAATATAGTATATGTGTAACCGAAATAACTCTATAAAGGCTGTGGTTTAGGGGTTTTAGACGTATTAAGGCTAAAATAAAAGGTATCAGATTCGATTCCAAGTCGGCAAACTAACAAATTTCAAAAATTAAAGAACTTTTCATTTGCCTCGCACCAATACAAGTTTAGGGCGTCACTCCCCAATTAACTGTTTATGTGCATTCGCTAATTCGTTTCGCTGTGATATAGACATGTTTGCTGGTTCGGTAGCCTCGATATAAAGAGTATTGAGGGATAAATATAGTGTATAGATTCCAGATGTTCACTCATATTTCTTGTTTATATTTTTGTTTTGCTTTTATCTATTTTTAGATAGTAGTATAAAATTTAATATTTTTGTCTTCATTTTAATAATTTTGTGTTTTTTTTTTAAATAATTTTTGGTTTATTTAATTTAATCATTAATTTTATTGTCTTTATGAATTTAAATTGAATATCAGTGTTAGGTTTACTATTAATAGGTTGCATTCCTTTCATGCTTATGTATAATGTTATTTGTTAATTTTAAGAATGTAACCAGTATGTAAACTAATACAAAATAAAAAAAAACCCAGCACCTAGAATACAATTCCTAGAACTCTACTGTTAAGCCTTTCAGAATACATTCCTGGAGAATTTGCCCTACAGTCGCCACGCCCGGCCAAGACGGGTTGGCGAGAGTCTGATGTCAATTTAAATGTCAATTTATTAACGATTCCACAAGTTGTATTAGTGGAACCGGGACCTACGGCTTAACGTGCTTTTAGAGGCATGTATGTAAGAAAAGAATTTCTCATTAGGTGCCGGGGTTCAAACTGTGCTATCATTCTATTAGAACACAGAGTTATTTATTAGTGTTATAGCAGTTATAAAGCATAGGGACAAAATAAGGAAAGGCATGCTCCGATGGTTCGGGCATGTTGAAAGGATGAGCAAACAAAGATTGACGAACCAGGTATATAATGCGAAAGTTGTGTGTGAAAGGTGCCCTGGCAGACCAAGACTTACATATCACGATCATTTAAATAAAACACTGGCTGAAGGTGCATTATAAAGCCTTCGCAACAAAAGGGCATGTATGAAAAGGTTAATGAATGTCGACGAAGCGAAAGAAGTATGTCGTGACCGTGACAAGTGGCGCTCAATTGTCTCTGCCTACCCCGTAAGGGATCTGCCGTGAAGATAAGTATTTGTAGTGAAAAAATCCTTTAGTTTTTTCTTGGGATTAGGGTTAGGTTAGGCTTACTTTCAGCAGATATTCAGATTCTTTCATAGTCTCCGCTGCTCGTGAGTGAAACAAACTTTCTCTGGTCATCACATGATAACTAATAAATATTTACTTTTTAATAAATTACACGCAGTATATATAGTTTTATTATATTGACCGCATCCGTGGTCTAGTGGTAACAAACGTTGCCGTAAACTCGGGAGGTCGTGGGTTCGATTCCCACCGGGGGCAAGTTGTACATTATAATTTGTCTCGGTCTGGGTGTTTATATGTATAATATATACAAAAAAAAGTATAATATGTAGTTTATCAACCATCTAGATGGCGCTGTGTCAAAAAAAAAAAAAAAACTAGTTTCCGTAACACAAGCCTCGTAGCTTACCACGGAAACTAGATGGCGCTGTGTGACCTGTCTGGAAATATGACAATAGATTTAAAACACCACCGTTCTCGTGCCTCGGAGAGAACGTTAAGCCATCGGTACCGATTCCACTAATACTAACTTGTGGAATATTAATATAATTAATAAATTGATCACATTAGATCCTCACCAACCCGTCTGGCCAGCGTGGCGAGTGTAGACCAAATTCTCCAGATATATGTTTTGGAAGGCCAATCTCCAACAATGGCGGTCTAGGAGGCTGTAATGAATATTATTATTATAAAAAATGAATCGTTACTGAAAGTACCTACGTTATCACGTCAGGCACATACATGTGTGTGTTCATTTAATATTCCTCGCCGCAAGAGTCCGGAACATTATTTATGTGCGATACCAACAGCTGTGATTTATTCCTTTTCTAGCCATCCTTTTTTCTCTTTATTAGCGCTATACGTGGTTTGAATAACCGTTTTAGCATTTGTTACTCACATCTGTCTCCACGGTCTAAAGCAGAGATGACCAAGATGGAGTTCTTCGCGCCATTTAGCGTGGACATGTCAAGTGCAAGTTTTTGTTTTGTAAATTAATTTACTGTGGATATTATTGGTCAAAAGTGGTGTTGTTTTGTTTAATAATGTGCTACAATGTGAATAATTATGGAAATCGATAAATTTGACTTTAAATATAACAAGTTGCAGTTTATTTTTTGCGGTTTTCCCGCGCTGTCAACTCCCATATTTTACCCGACGTGTTTGAGCAGTGGATGGTTCCGCGAGTGACTCCAAGAAAAGCATCAAATTTTGCAGCATCTGGAATTTGATGATGACCTCATTAATTCATGAAAAACAAAAATATATTACGTCAGACTTGGCTGTATGGGCTAGACCCTTTGCCTTCCCTATCATCTCATTCATCATCCATCGGGAGAAGAGAACCAAAAAAAAAAAACCAGAGATGCTAAACCATTGGAATGAGGTAGAAAATCGTGCCAAACGTAATTATACTTTTTTTGAAATAAAGATGTTATTTATTTTATAATTAGTCAACAAGGATATTTAATGTCTTTTACGAGTATGTGCGATACCAACAGCTGTGATTTATTCCTTTTCTAGCTATCCTTTATTCTCTTTATTAGCGCTATAATACGTGGTTTGAATCTCTTGATTTAGAAAAATAACCGTGTTAGCATTTGTTGCATCTGTCTCCACGGTCTAAAGTAGAGATGCCCAACCATTGGAATGAGGTAGAAAATCGTACTAAACGTAATTATGTTTTTTTCTTTTTTTAATAAATGTGTTATTTATTTCAACAAAATAACAATAATAACTAAAAAAAACATAAAACTAAATATATAAAATCATCTAACATTCATTCACATTCAATCATTCATTCGTTCCTTCAAACATACCTGCTCCATCCTCACATCCTATCCATCTCACTCGCTTTCTGGTTCCTCTGATCCTTAAGCTTATAGCCCTTATAACAGAAATTTGTATTTTTGTTTTTAGCCAGCCTGCAACTTGTGAGAATGGCTTCTGCCATTTTTCAGAAAGCCGTGAAGCGGTCTTTTTGACAAAAGCCGCGTACTCAGCACCCAATGAGCCATCACACGAGATAACCAACGGCGTAAATGAAGCTCTGAGATCTTCTGCTGCCCTGTCGTATTTACGGTGTTTCTCGTGAAAATGGGTTTGGGAGATGCTTCCCCAGGTACGGGTTCCGTATGAGGTTGCGTCAGCATTAACAATGCGAACATCAAAAAACGCTTTCCTCGCTGGTTCCCATACTCCGTGAAGCATTAAGTCTCCCACAAGTGCGGGCTGACTAAAAGTTGCATCTCGCATAATTGGCTCAATTGTTCCAGTTCCCCAAGCAATATCCGCCCAACCCTTGCAATCGTCACGATGATGCTCGTGGCCCTGCTTCACCAGTCCGCCTTTTTTGCAGTTTAATGCATGGTTTAGATCAAAATTATGTTCACCACATCCATCACATTTTTCGGGCATTCTAGTCGGCTCTCGGCCATATCGGATAGCTAAGCCATCTCGAAATTGTGTTGCAGTTAGGTCAGTATTGTCGACTGCTGTGGGCAGAACTGTGAGCCATTGTGACGATTTTATAATTAAAAAACGATTCAATAATAATAAGTCAAAAATGATATTTAATGTCTTCTTAATTAGGTAATAAAAAGCATTATTTTAATCGAAGTAAACTACAAAATCTAAAAGCTTGGCGAATTTAAGTCATTTCTATATTTTTGGTCATTCTGGTGATAAATGTCTTATGGCGTTATAGCTCGCCTATATACTAGGTGTTTAAATGCAATTATTTATATTTATTTTTTTGACAGGTGAATGTGCGCCAACCTTAGCCCCGTGGAAACCAGGCACCAACCCAACAATAGAAACGGCACCTATTCGCAACCTGCCTAACGAAATCGATCACCCCATATACAGCATTAACGACCTCCACTTTGGAGATAGCGACATCGTTATGAGAGATGCCGACAAGAATCATGAAAAAGTTAACGTTAAAAATATTGTAAATTTAGACGTTACAAATGATTTGAAAGAAGATGTTCTGGGTGGTTGTGCGTGTCAACACGGCGGTGGATGTGTTGGTAATGTGTGCCTATGTCCGCTTGGATACGCTGGAGTCAGATGTGAAATCACTCTGGATTTAAAGGTGAGTTTGTCTTGTGTAAAATACATTTAGTAAAGATATTTTTTTAATACTATAGAATAGTAGTGACAGTGAGAAATATCACAACTCTTCATTACTAAGAATGGAATGCGGATGAATTTATTATTCGTTCGGATTGCTTTATATCCAAAAGTGTATTATTACAATATCAATGAACTAAGTATGTTAATAAGAATTAATGGTACAATATTTTAATTCTCTCGTCTCAATTAGCAACTTAATACTAAATCTCACATCTATAGAGCATCTCTGCAGATTGTGAAATTCTAAAATATTTTTTTAAGTGCAAGTTTTGTTTTGTAAATAAATAAAAAACTGTGAATATTGTTTGTCAAAAGTGGTGTTGTTTTGTTTAGTAATGTGCGACAATGTGAATAATTATGGAACGCTATAAATTGGACTTTAAATATGGGGTACAAATTGCAGTTTATTTCTTGCGGTTATCCCGCGCTGTGAACTCCCATATTATACCCGAAGTGTTTGGGCTATATTGCAGCGAGTGACTTTAAGAATAGCATCAAATTCTGCAACATCTGGAATTTGATGATAACCTCATTAACTTATAACAAAGAAATATATATTACGTCAGAATTGGCTGTATGGGCTAGACCCTTTGCCTTCCCTATCACCTCATTCATCATCCATCAGGAGAAGAGAACACAAATAAAATAATTTTAATATTGTAATAATACTAGAATACTATGATATATGTAGAATACTAGGGTAGCTAGTGCAGCTGGAGCCCAAGACACAAGACGAAAATTCTTGGTTTGGGTTCCAACGTGCAATACAATTGGAAATATGTAGCGTCAATATTGTTCACATCGTGTAATTTATTATATAAATATTTCACTATTGTATTTATTATTGTAACTAATTTCTACTGTATAAATAAAGAATTATTATTATTATTAAAAAAAAAAAAAAAAAATATATTTATGTACTAATATTTTATTAGTACTTATATGTATATCATTATTAGGTTTTATATTTTTTATATTATGTATTTAAGCGTTTGTTTATTATTACCACTTCTAAACATTTTTTTAATTTTAATCTTGTTATTTCAGTCCCTATTTTACATATATATAGTGTGTACAAATTTTTGTGCTAGCAAACCCGACATGATTCTATTTTCTATTACTTCATCTTCTTTTGTTTGTCAACTGTTTTAAATGTATCTTTTTCTCAAAAAATAAATATTAAAATAATATAATAAATCAATGACATATGATGTACTTGACATATGACCGCTTCCGTGGTCTAATGGTTACAAATGTTGCCGTGAACTCGGGAGGTCGTGGGTTCGATTCCCACCGGGGGCAAGTTGTACATTGTATAATTTGTCTCGGTCTGGGTGTTTATATGTATAATATGTATATATTAAAAAAAAAAAAAGTATAATAATATGTAGTTTATCAACCATCTAGTTTCCGTAACACAAGCCTCGTAGCTTACCACGGAAACTAGATGGCGCTGTGTGACCTGTCTGGAAATATTTATTTATTTATTATTTATTTATATACCTAAGTGTTGTTTACCGTAAGTCTTGTTTCAAGGAGTGTTATTTTTATATAAATATCACCATGGCAAGCTTACAATATTATTTCTCCTTGAAAGTAAAAAATTACATTTGCCATTTTTGCAAATGGCATATACTTTTAACGAGAACAACAAATAGGTAGTAGGCGGACGGGTGGTGGTCATTAGCCCAGTCTGAAGGGGCAGGGAGGTATCCACCGTTCATGCCGATAAAGTGTATCTACACATAAATGCCGGCAAAATGTTAGGGACTGATATCGGTCATGAGAGTCTGATTCCAGTTGCTAGCATTCATGAACCTCACGCGTCACTTACGCTTAGGTGGGCGCAAGGTCACATGTCGTGCTATAATAAAATTTAAAAAAAATGTTTTAAAAATATTTTAAACACATCATAAACCTTTCTGCAACCGCTCAGTATGCACGGATATTGATTTTTGTATAATATCTGTTTACGCCAATATTTAACTTATATTTGTAATAGTTGAATCGGTTAATAATGAGCAATACAAAATTCCCTCCATTTCCAATAACCAAGTATGCCACCACAAGATGGCGCCACTTACTTCAAATTTGCAACATTTGAATATTTATTAATTATATTCGCAAACGAGAAATACCCACTTGTGGACTTGCAGAAAATAGGTTTCTTTGTAAGCTTCATTGCTTGCAACGTCAGTCGCACGTCGCGCCCCGACCCAGCGAGAAGTCTATGATCTACCGTGATCCCGCTCTTCTGGAAGACGCGCCGTTGTGTTCTCCGCGGACGGCTGTGCTAAATAAAGAACTATAATAATCTTGAAGTGATTGAGTTTGGCGAATATCCTGGCCAGGATAGGTGATAGTGAAGCTGTGAAAAGGTACGTGGCATACTTTCCTTATATAAGTGACCCGTCCTACTCTGTTTCCGATATCGTACCTCTGTGTCCGGATTGCTCGTTACCGGCCGTTTTGCTATTATAAAAAATTCAAATACAGTCCACATTTTAGAAGGCCTTTGTTCGCGTTTGGTCCGTGCTTTTGGCATAAGCATAGTTAGCTGGAAGGTTCTGGATCAGGCGCGAACATTTATTTGGCCCTAGCGAACCGGGATTGAAAAGCGTTACCTTCTCTTTTAAATCTCTTTGTGTTTTTTTTATTGTATTTTTTTTATTTTTGTATCTTTAGTATCCGTTATGGAAAGTAAAGGTTTAAATGTTGAAATAGAACGGAAGTCCACCGTGCTTATGAATAAGCGTAATGCAATGTTCGCACGGCTTCAGCGTATCTTTGAACTGTCCCAGGACGCGTCAAATCAAGATTTGTTTCTCGCGTCTAGTGAAAATATAGATACGTTGCGTTCAGAATTTTCCGTATTAATCGACTCAATTAGTGAGTATGAATTAGTTATTAATCCTAAAGTAGAACCTAACTACCAGGCGTGGACCTCTTTTGAGGATTTATATTGCCGTATAAAACATGCCCAGCGCGTTCTTTTGTCCGTTAAGTCGGAAGCGTCATCACGTGGTACGTCACAAATTAAGGCGAGTACACCGCGATTGCCGCCTATTGAATTGTGTAGTTTTAATGGTGACCCCCAACAGTGGTTAGTGTTTTACGAAAATTTTAAGGCAAATGTTCATGACAACCTTAGTTTGACCGATTCCGAGAGGGTGCAATATTTAGTGGGAAAATTAACGGGTAAAGCGTTATCAGTTTGTGCTGGCTTACCCCCGATCTCACAAAATTACGAAACTATTTGGGAGAATTTAATATTAAGATATAACGACACACGGAACTTAGCGTCTACTTATTTTAATCAGCTATTAAATTTAAAGACTGTGCCTTGCGTAAGTTCACAAAACTTAGATTCATTTATTGAAAACTTCTCTTGTTGTGTGTCGGCTCTGAAAAAACTTGTTCCAGAAAAATTGGACGACTTTATGTTGGTACATCTCGCCATAAACAAATTAGATCCCGTTACTATTAGGGAATTCGAAATGTCTAATCGGGATAGTAAAATACCCACGTATGACTATTTAGTTAAGTTTGTCCGGGAGCAAGCTAAAATTCTCGAACGTTCCAATATCATTGTTTCTCGCGTCAAGCCCGATGTTAAGACATTGGGCCGCGCAACCCCTTATCAGCGCAATAATGCTGCGGGGGAAACGCGACCTACCCAATCGTACGTGTCGGCTACATTGTCAAATAATAATTGTTCTTTGTGTAAATCCAGGCATGAATTCATGCACGAATGTGACGAATTCAATAAATTAAATCCGTATGCCAGATTTATTTTTATGAAAAAACATCCATATTGTACTTGTTGTTTAAGTCTTAATCATAAATATTTAACTTGTGTTTACAACAGCGTTTGTAGTTATTGCAATTTAAAGCATCATAGCCTGTTGCACTATAGTAAAAATATTATAAATAATACCCGTACTTCTGCGTCGGGGGTTAAAAATATTTGCGTTGATAACAGTGATAACAACGCGGCGGGCGAGGCGAGTGAGCCGCGCTGCTCGCCTGTGTCTCTCATGTCGGCGGCCGCGCTGCCCCGCTCCCCGCTTACTACGGTTCTTCTGGCGACTGCGTTATTGAATGTTATCGATAACTTAGGGCGCGTTCACACCATTCGCGCGCTCATCGATAACGCAAGTCAGGGAAACTTTTTAACTTTGAAATTTTGTAACAAACTTAAATTAAATATAAACTATATTTGTAATGAGACTTCCGTTAAGGGCATAGGCGGTTGTATTAAATCAACTAAGGGCCTATCCTCGATAACAATTCGTTCTCGATTCGATTCTAAAATTGAATTTAAAATTGATACTCTAATAGTTGATCGCATCACTGAAGAACTGCCTACTGTGGCCGTAGACATATCTAGGTTAGATTATCTGCACGGTTTACAGTTGGCAGATGAATCATTTTACAACCCGGGTGAAGTCGATTTGTTAATCGGAGCTTCCTTATTTGCCGATATAATTATGACGCAGAAAATTAGGGAAGGTGCCGGCTATCCTATAGCGATGCAAACTTTATTCGGGTACATAGTGATGGGTAGTGCACCGGTATACCAAGCTAGTGATGTGACATTGTCTCACTGCATTCTCACCGAACCTTCAACTAATTTTATAATGGAGCGGTTTGAGCCGATAGAAGAAATTTCTGGCGATTCATGTCTTGACGAGGAAAGTAGACATCGTGAAAGTATATTTTCGCCTACTTTGTCTCGTGATTGTGATAGCAGCGATGTGGTAGGGTTACCACTCAACCACGAATTAAGTGTTTTAGGTAATCCAGTTTATGAGTCGAAACCGTGTTTTCTCGCGCTGGAGAAAAAATGTATGGCTTGGCCTTATCTCCGCGAGAGCTATAACGGTCTCGTAAGGAATTACCTCAGTAAGGGTTATTTTTTGTTGGTTCCTAACCCTAAGTTCCATTATATTATGCCACATCACGCTTTAGTCAGGCATGACAAAATTACCGCGAATGTTCGTGTAGTATTAGACGAGTCTATAAAGCCTTCATTGATATTGTCTTTCAATGACTTAATATGGTCCGGTCATAACTTACGAAATTATCATTTTAAAGTAAATTTAAAATCAAATATTTTAAAATATGTTTTTTCTTTTGTTTTGAAGAAAATATATAATAAAATTAGTGTTATTAAAAATAACTGCAAATACCAACATATTATGTATCGGTTTATACCGAACAATATTTTTCGTATTTACCAATTTAACAGTGATGCCTTTGGCTTACGCTCTAGTCCGTTTCTTGCTATACGCTCAGTGCGGCAGCTGCCAGCGGACGAGGAGCTTCGCTTGCCCCTTGTGACAGCCGCCATTCTGCGTGACACCAACATGGACAATATATGTTCTTGTGTGACGTCAGAGGCGGAGGCTATAGGCCAATTGGCTTCCATATTTATGGATTTCGAGATTGTGAAGTGGTCTTCCAACTCGAGTGTGCTGTTATCACACAAAGTGTACCACCGTCATACTCAGCTGATGAGTGTCGGTGATCACCGTTATTTAGAAATATTGGGTCTACCATGGTCGTTCATGACCGACCTAATTTCGTATAAAATAAGTTTTAATTTGAATGAGTGTTCCAAGCGACTAATATTGTCCACAATTGCCCAATTATGTGTATTAAGGTTTGAAGCCCCGGTCAATGTAACCCAGCTTATCATTCGTGAGCTGTGGATATTAAAGCTAGACTGGGACAAAAGTCCTTTTCCATATATTGTTAGCCTGAGGCAAACATTCCAATGTTGTCGGTATTATCTAATTTGCAGATGTCCCGACACTTTGGAGTTTTTCAAACTTCTGTGACGTCATTGACGTTTGCAGATGCTTCCGAGAAGGCATATGTTGCAGTAGTGTATTCGCACGTTCTTTGTGATACAGGACCCCGGAGCGTCGAGTTGGTGTGCGCTAAGCCCAAGACAGCCCTTGTTACAATTCCGCGGTTAGTAATGTGTGCGGTGGTCCTTATATCCAATCTTGTTTGTGACGTGCGTGCATTCTCGGACTCCATAGTAGCACTCTGCTGGATTCATTCTTCATCACAAAAATGGCAACATTTTAATTATAGTAACAGGGTTGCCAAAGGTCATGAAGATTTACCTGCTTCCTGTTATGGTTATATATCTGGCAATATTAGTCCTAGTGACTTATTGTCTAGAGAAATTACCCCAGCTCCACTTCTGGAGCATGAATTGTGGCTGCGTGATCCGTCTTGGGCGTACTCCTCCATAGCTTGTGATTCATTCGATCCTCAGCTGTCAGCAAACGTTCCCGATGTTGAATTGATGTCCATATCTGTTGCGTCGGTCGCTGAGACAAATATTCATTATGAATTGTCTCGACGTATGTTTTATTGGAACAACTTATTATCCGTCTTCGTCTACCTTTACCGTTTTATACGTAAGTTAAATCGTGGGGCTACAGGATCGGAATTAGAATTTGCCGAACATAAAATAATTAAAATGAATCAAATTATGAATATTTCGGATAACATTGATTGTCGTACAGTTACTTCGTGTAGTGCGTCCTTATTGAAAGCTCGCTCGACATCGAAGTACATTACAAGATCACAAGGGCACATATACGCGTATGGTGGTGCGGTTATGTCCTCTCCCCTCTCAATAGAGAGTTAGAGGGAGATAGATATAAATGTTTATATTTATTATAATAATTTTATTTTTTCTTTCTTTATTTTCCATAAGATTTTTATTGTTTTTTTTTTATTATTAATTTGCATAATTTCTCGATAAGATTTGTTCTTGAGAGTTATGTTTTATATTGTTTAGTTTTGAAGAACTTAACCCTTCAAGCCCGGGGGGATGTTTACGCCAATATTTAACTTATATTTGTAATAGTTGAATCGGTTAATAATGAGCAATACAAAATTCCCTCCATTTCCAATAACCAAGTATGCCACCACAAGATGGCGCCACTTACTTCAAATTTGCAACAATTGAATATTTATTAATTATATTCGCAAACGAGAAGTACCCACTTGTGGACTTGCAGAAAATAGGTTTCTTTGTAAGCTTCATTGCTTGCAACGTCAGTCGCACGTCGCGCCCCGACCCAGCGAGAAGTCTATGATCTACCGTGATCCCGCTCTTCTGGAAGACGCGCCGTTGTGTTCTCCGCGGACGGCTGTGCTAAATAAATAACTATAATAATCGTGAAGTGATTGAGTTTGGCGAATATCCTGGCCAGGATAGGTGATAGTGAAGCTGTGAAAAGGTACGTGGCATACTTTCCTTATATAAGTGACCCGTCCTACTCTGTTTCCGATATCGTACCTCTGTGTCCGGATTGCTCGTTACCGGCCGTTTTGCTATTATAAAAATTCAAATACAGTCCACTTATAGAAGGCCTTTGTTCGCGTTTGGTCCGTGCTTTTGGCATAAGCATAGTTAGCTGGAAGGTTCTGGATCAGGCGCGAACAATATCATTTTACCTACTTGCATATAGTATATTTGCCTCTAGTAGGTTTAAACACCATACTATTCTGTGTATTAGCACTATAAATCTCAGCTTGAGCACATTCATTAAAAACTTACCCTCAGAACAGGGAAAAAGAGTAGAAATAGAAATAACATGGTTGCTTGAGCTTCTAGGAGTGGACTGTATATTTTTAATGAAGAAGAATAATAATAGGTCGGTTGTTTTATTGCATCTAATTTTACGTTACTTACGTTTAGGGCTATCCCTGATTCACATCTAAGCTAGGAGATGGTGAACCTGCTGAAATGAGTAGACAAAGGCATACGACTTGGGGGAAGAAAGATAGTTACGCACAGATCCCGAAGCACACTATTTCCAGCTTGGCCAAGCCACTTTACACAAAACTTCAATTATTATTATTATTTGGTCTTTTGGTTGGATTCACTGATTTTCGCCATGCAAGCTCGGGCATGCGAAACTTTGTCAGTTATCTGAAGCTAGAAACAACTAGCTTGTAGTCGCGCAGATACAACAGAGTTGGGAAAGAATAAGCAACTTGATGAATCTGGATAAGATACCAAGCCAAGCAATGGTAGTTTGTCAAACTTGCACAGTATAGCCAGTTATTTAAATAAATTTCTGCGTAATATAAAACATAAATATGAGATGTGTTTTTGCGCCGTTTGGAGTTAAAACTCTTGGGACGTGGGGACCAAGTGCACATGAAATTTTCAAGGCGTTGTCAAAACAGCTCGTGAACACCTCGGGAGACAAAAGGGCTGGGCAATATTTTGGCCAAAGGATCAGCATTGCCATTCAACGTGGCAATGCTGCCAGTATCCTTGGTACTTTGCCCATTGGCAACGATTTGGAGCAATTTATTTATATATAAAAAAAAATGTTTTTTCTTCATTTTAGTTTTTAGTTGTATCTTTATTGATTAATTAGGTTTATTTTTATTAATAGTCATTTATGTTTTAAAATGTAAGTTTTTAGTTTATTAATATTTTATTTTATTTTTAAAATCATTGTACCTTAATTCCTTCGAATAAAACATGTAATTCAAACATAAATATATCATTTTATATTTAAATAATAATAATAATAAAATACTTTATTGCATAAAATTACAAAAGTAGTGTACAAGGGCGAACTTAATGCCGTAGGCATTACTCTTACAGCTAACCTTTGTGATAGTGATAAGTGAGGTTATAAGGTGCTTATCAACGATAAGTCAATAGAATTAGATATGAAGATTAGATACTTAACAATAACAATAAATAGCCAAAATATATACATAAATAAATAAATAAATAAATATTTCAGACAGGTCACACAGCGCCATCTAATTTCCGTGGTAAGCGGTAAGCTTGTGTTACGGAAACTAGATGGTTGATAAACTACATATTATACTTTTTTTTTTTTGTAAATATATACATATAATACATATAACCACCCAGACCGAGACAAATTATACAATGTACAACTTGCCCCCGGTGGGAATCGAACCCACGACCTCCCGAGTTCACGGCAACGTTTGTTACCACTAGACCACGGAGGCGCCGCACATAAAAGCAAACAATACATATCATAACATCCATGTACATACATATATACATAAATACATATATTTACTATATCAGAGCGGGATAGACACATTTTGCATTTTAAGAAAGCTTGTTACTGTTAGCGCGTTTTTTACTTTATTTCGCTCCGTCGTTCGACTTGTCTTTTTTATTCACTTTAAGAAAAAATCGGAAAATAAACGCGCACTTTGCTTTCAAATCGAACTCGGCATAAGTGTACGCGTATCTGAGTACGGCAAGTTAAATATGCCATTTTCACAAAGCCTGTAGACAAAGTAATGTCAGTACATAAATAATTGCTTGCAAAGTCGAGTGCAAAGTTACGCTTGTGCTACGCGGGCTGTGCTCACTATTTCTATTATATTTTTCTGATCTGTGTTGGCCCAGTACGTAAGTCAAGCGCCAAGATTAATTCAGCGGCTTGGGATATCTCAAAGCAAAGTCTCTCGGAAAACATTTTAGTTAAATTAATTTTAGTTCCCAACTATTTTGCGTAAACCTTCGTGTTCTTTGAATACTGTATCTACACGAGTACTTGAGATATATTATATATTAGTTTTTTTGTACCTGAATACAATAATTTTACGGTAAACCTATATACCTATAATCTCCGTTGTTGCTGAAATTCTACGTAAACGCGTTTCAAATGTCCCTGAATGAGTAATCTGGTAAGGTGGGGAAAAGCTACGTAAACGAACTGTACATTGTGTGGTGCTGCCATAGGAACTGCTAGACTTGTAGGTTGCGTTACTCTTTTAGAAAAGGGCCGCGAATGACTCGCGCCAACATGGCAAAGTCCTTGGTGTTATCCGTGAAACAGTTAGTCTTTCCATTGCAAGAGCTAAAAAGGGACTGACTACAAATGAAAATTTGACCACTTTTTTAAAGTGAGAAAAATAAATCCAAGCCCACCTCGATCTTTGGTGCCGCATCAGACTGGAAAATTCTGATGGCCACTTTTAAAAATCATTATGTTACTACATAGACCGCCTCCGTGGTCTAGTGGTAACAAACGTTGCCGTGAACTCGGGAGGTCGTGGGTTCGATTCCCACCGGGGGCAAGTTGTACATTGTATAATTTGTCTCGGTCTGGGTGTTTATATGTATAATATGTATATATTTACAAAAAAAAAAAAGTATAATATGTAGTTTATCAACCATCTAGTTTCCGTAACACAAGCTACGCTTACCACGGAAACTAGATGGCGCTGTGTAACCTGTCTGGAAATATTTATATTTATATATATATTTATATTTATATTTATATATAGGCGAGCTATAACGCCATAAGGCATTCTTCACCAGCTAACCTTGGGGATTACGAAAAGTGATGGGCAGGATGACGAAAAATATGAAAATAATTAATTACGCATTTATAGCTCTTAAAAATATACATTACACATAATATATACATACATAAACATACACTATAAATAAATAAATGTCCAAAATGTCAAACAACTTTGTTACGTCGAGAGACATACATGTACAGTTCTCCCAAAGTGATAATGCGCATAGAAATCTTCGTCACTGTTCGGCAACGGTCGTATTCCCCGAGCGTCGGAAGACGATATGTATATAGAGTGGTTAAGTGCATTTTCTTCATGCATAATTTAGTAGAATTATGTGTAATAAACTAATAAAAACTAATAAATAAACTAATAAATTAATAAACTATTTAAAGTTGAATAAGATAATTAAAGTTGAAATTAAATTCACCTTTGAAAACAAAACCAAGAACGGTGTGTAATATCAGCTCTATATAATTCCACTCAGAGAGAACACCAAGTCACCGACCGCCCGAATTGTTTTCGATTGTGTACACATGATATTGACTTCTATTTCTTTCGAACAAGGTGCAAAATGCAAGTGCAATGTTTAGGCTCTGACGATTCAATGATTCGGGTGTTTCCGGGAATACGACAATTAGCGAAGATCTGTATGTGCATTATTAATTTGGGAATACTGTACATTCTGTTTCTCAAGAAATAATGTGGTTAGAAGGTTTTTTATATATGTTATAGCCAGGGGCAGCTTGTTCACTGACGAGCAGCAGCAGCAACAGTGAAAGAATCTGAATATCTGTCTGCTTGATGAATGCAAAATGACACCATCCCGCTCTGATATATATATGTATTTATGTAGGTATATATGTATATATTTATTTGTGTATATGTGTATGTACATGGATGTTATTAATATGTATTGTTTGCTTTCATATCTGGTTCTATTGACTTATCTATTATGTGTATCAAGGTTTACAACAACATACCTAAATAAATTAGACAGTTACCAAACAAACTGATTATTATTTAAAAAAATGGTTAATAAAAAATGTTATTATAGTATCAATGAATTATTTACTATTACAAAAAATTACATGGTTTACTATTTGTGATCTTAGTAATATTGTTTTTTTTTTTTAATGTAATGCATAAAATATTTGCTCGCCAAAACTTGGCAAATGTACCTACTCTTAAGTATACTTTAAGACCTGTAAGTTTGTAAATATGACATTTATGCAAATAAATAAATAATTATTATTATGATTATATCGTTTATAAGCACCCTATAACCTCACTTATCACTATCACAAAGGTTAGCTGTAAGAGAATGCCTATGGAATTAAGTTCGCCCTTGTACACTATTTTTGAAATTTTGTGCAATAAAGTATTTTATTATTAGTATTATGAATGTGAAGGAATCTTTAGCTGATTGTTGTGAGAGGAGTGGATGGCACAGGTTGTGAGTATCAGACAGAAATTCAATGCGTCATTCGACCGCGACCGCCTCCGTGGTCTAGTGGTAACAAACGTTGCCGTGAACTCGAGAGGTCGTGGGTTCAATTCCCACCGGGGGCAAGTTGTACATTGTATAATTTGTCTCGGTCTGGGTGTTTATATGTATAATATGTATATATTTACAACAAAAAAAAAGTATAATATGTAGTTTATCAACCATCTAGTTTCCGTAACACAAGCCTCGTAGCTTAGCACTGAAACTAGATGGCGCTGTGTGACCTGTCTGGAAATATTTATTTATTTATTATTATTTAAGGTACAAAGATGTTGTAGGGTCATTAAGAACGTTATAAACTTAAGAGAGAAGATGGAAAATACAATATAAAGGCATTTTTTATTTCAGGTTCCAAGGTTCAATGGTTCTTCCTATCTTCGATTACCAGGGCTTGGGAATATGGCGGTGTCCTGGTTGGATATACAGGTTAGGATAATGCACATTTATCTTTTAAGTTGCAGTTACTACAATAAACTGTGTTTGAAAGTGATAAAGCGTGTAGTAATTCTGACAAAATGAATATTCATAATTAGGGAACGAAATGTTCAATGTTGCCAGAAAAAAAATCCGTTCCCACCGCAAAAATTTAAAATGGTAACATTTATGAGTCAAAGTCAAAGTCAAAATATCTTTATTCACGTAAACCTATTACAGGCATTTATGAAACGTCATAATTTAATTATTTTGAATGATTCTACTCCTGCTAGTAGAAGACTAAGCAGCAAAGTGGTCCAATAAGTAAGCTGTTAGCAGAAGACCAGCAGCTTAGCAAATTCCAGTGACCTGTTAATGTTTAATCTGACTGAGAAAGGAATCTGCAAGGAAAACTCAGCTATATCAGATTTACAAAATAAAAACATATACAGAACTGCACCACAACGATCAATTATTAACCTTTTAAATTTAGTTAACAGTACCTATGAAAATACAATACCTGGTACAGCAGTAACCCACCTGGCAAGTCAGAATTTAGGTAGACTACATGCCTATGTGCAACCCGAAAGTCGACAAAACGCAAAAACCTCTGTTAATTTAAGAACAATAAATTGAACGTGTTCGGCAGAGGTCCCAGGCCCCCACAGCAGCACCCGATCACGGACATAACGCATGTGCCAGCCATCCCCCCGCTCAACCAGGCCCTTAGGGTGCGGACCGGGACCCGACACACGTGCCACCACTGCAATGACCTTCTAAGGAAGGGGCGACCACCGGACACGCCACACCATGAGAACCTGAACACTAAGAATGACTTTCGAGACACACACAAGCATAAACATAACAATTACTTCCTAAGTACCCAAATGTTGCCATGCAATTCCGTTAACAAACTTATATATTAGTTAATAAAATAATAAATACATAATAGTAACTAAATGTTACATAAAAAATAATTATATTATAATAATAAGGTAATAAAAAAAATATTACTGTATCACAATAAACAGTATTTATTAATTAGTCAATAATGTATTAGTAACTAATTGTTACATTCAAAATATTTCTACATAATAACTGTAAAGTTAATCAAAAATAAAAATAGATTATTAAAAAAGAACCTAATGTGCTATTAACTAATTCTCTAATCTTTGCAGAGCGGCAATATTCCACACATCTTTGTCATTAATAAAATCATTAATTTTATAATATGCTTTTGCAATTAGAATTTTCTTAATACTACTTTTAAATTTAGTTTCTCCTAATTCTGTTACAGGTTTTGGTAATTTATTATATAGTCTAATACTATTAATCACAAAACTTTTATTTGTTTTTTGAAGCCTAAATTTAGGAATATAAAGCTTGTCAGCATTCCTTAATTTGCGAGACTGCATGTCTCCATTTTTTTTAAATAACTTTAAATTATTCCTTACATATAGAATATTTTCAAATATATATTGTGAAGGCAATGTCATTATATCAATGTCAGGAAATATGCTTCTGAGCGAGTCTCGATATTTCAGGCCATAAGAGAGGTTTGATGAGTTTACAACTACTGATTTCAAGGATTAAGTGAACCCGTGTGACAGCTGGAAGACTGTAAAGCTGTAATGTAAATCGTACAGTATTTACTTTGATTAGTGATACGCAATAAAAAATATTTTTTATCAACTGATCGATTTTTGAAAATATTTACTAAGACTAATTTGAAAATAGTCTAGAAATAATAAATAAATATATATATATATATATATATTGAAGTAATATCCAAACAGTATAAAATAATTACAATATAAATTAAAACTACTTAAAAGTAAAAATTAAAATAAATATAAACTAAACCTAATAAAAAATAAACTATAAGTAAAAATGATCTCTAGAGACAAAATTAAATATTATAAGTCTAATTAATTTTAAATTGACGGTTTCAAGTGAAAAAATAAGATAAAAACACGTGTTTAAAACATTTACAGTTGTTTTTTTTTTATTAAAATAACCCGGATTTTTTCGAACAACATCTAGCAACACTGTGGTAAACCTTTATAGAATAGAAAAAGTTTTTAAATCAAGGCTTTGTAAATAGATTGCAAATTATCCTATTTGTGCCAAAAAAACCTCCACTAACTCCCGCGAGACACGGCTTGAAAAAGAACTTGGCCAAACAAAGCGAAAGTTTCGTAATTGACTAAAAAGATAGACTTATGTGTAACTTGTAACAAACGATAAGGCAACGGTTTTTGTAGATACGAGTACATGCCTTTTTGTTTCATAAGTTCATTTATAGAGATACTAAATACTCTTTACTCAAGCCGGCAGTGTTAGGGACTGATTTCAGTCAGTTTTTTTTTTTTTTTTAATTATTATTTTTTATACTAGCACGACATGTGACACTGCTCCCACCTGATCGTAAGTGGCGCGCAGGGTCCATGAATGTTAGCAACTGGAATCAGACCCTTATGTCCGACATCAGTCCCTAACACTACGCCGGCTTGATTAGATGCATTTTCACACTTCGCTTGAAGGACTCCAGGTTATAGGAAAGTGGAAACACAGAAGCTGGAAGAGCATTCCACATCTTTATTGTGCGACAGATGTATGAATCACCAAATCTATAGGTACGCGAAGGGATAGTGACTACGGTATGTGGGTGCATATTCTGACCTGTGCGTGTGGTTCGGTTGCGGAATGGAGAGGAAGGAATTAGGTTATAGAGCTCTTCAGAGCACTCACCATAGAATAGCCGGTAGAACACGCTCAGAGAAGCTACATCTCGGCGAAGCTGCAGTTATAAGTACATAATTTAATATAAGTACATAATTCAGCTAGGCGCTGCAAACTTCAGCAAAGAAGCCGACAGACGCATTCAGCTAAGATGAGCGGCATTCGGGAAACTTCGACATATCCTCTCATCGTCCATACCACAGTGTTTGAAGACAAAGGTCTTCAACCAGTGCATCCTCCCCGTAATGTCGTACGGAGCAGAGACGTGGACACTGACAGTGGATCTGGTTCATAAATTCAAGGTCGCTCAGCGAGCTATGGAGAGAGCTATGCTTGGTATTTCTCTGATGGATAGAATTCGAAACGTTGAAATTCGTCAGATAACCAAAGTTACCGACATAGCATTCAAAATCAGCAAGCTGAAATGGCAATGGGCCGGACACATCTTTCGCAGAACCGACGACCGATGGGGCAAACGGGTTCTGGAGTGAAGACCACGTACTGACGATGGACGGATGACCTAAGGAGGGTCGCTGGTAGGGGTTGGATGAGGGATGCAAAAGACCGCGTGCAGTGGCGAGCCATGGGGGAGGCCTATATCCAGCAGTAGAGAGACACAGGGTGATGATGATGATGACATAATTTAAATTAATATCAAAATTATTTAAATATTCTTTATTTTATGTTTGTTTAAAAAACCTACTATAACTGATACAATATCCCGAAGGTTGATGGTAAGAGAATGCCAATCGGGATTACATACGCCTTTTGTTATTAAAACAATTAAATTTTTAAATAAATAAATAAAATAAATTATTGTCTGATTCTATTTCCTAACAAACATGAACCTTGCGCGCTATATACCATCAGGGGGTTTCGTAATGGTATTAAAAAACTGCTTCCGTGGTCTAGCGGTTAAGCCCGTGGATTTCGACCCAGGGGTACCTGGTTCGATTCTTGGTGGGAACATTTTTATTTATTTGTGTTATTTCTTAAGTTTTCCACTTGTCTTGATTGGTCTATAAAAGTTAAATGTGAATCTTAAAAAAAAAGCGAGGTCTGATCACCCCGGAATGGATACGGTCGTAATGATACTTATTAAAAAAAAATCTAATAGTATTTTATTTATTTCTCAAATTTGGTACTTCAGAGACATCGATAAACACTCACGAAAACTGAGGCATGTTTTACAGAGCTGTAACGACTTGGTGAACTAAAAAAACGGTCTTAATCTCAAGGTCAAACCATTAGCATCGTGGTCCACTAACAACTCTCGCGATTTTTATTTGGTTTTGACTGTTGTTGTGCAATCAGTGGATGTTAAAAAAGAAGCACATAATTTTGGTTTTGCCTCAAATTTTTTATAGTTTTTTTTTTTCAGATTACTCTAAAACCCACAAGTGGTACCGGGTTGGTGTTATACAACTCGGATCACGTGAGCGGAGATGGAGATTTCTTCTCTCTCCACCTGAGGGAATACTTTGTGGAGTTCGCCTTCGACCTCGGATCTGGCATTGCTTTGGTCAGGTTAGTATCATTACAACCTATACAAGAGGACAACAAAGGAGAATGCCAAATAGAGTGGGCTGTAGAGTAGATGCGTCTTTGCCAGCGCATTACATTGAAGGTTAATAACGTCCATAAAATACTTTTTTTTTAATTTAAATTATTACACAGCATACAAGAGCGGCGCTGAGGTGGCTCGGTTGTAAGAACGCGTTCCTTAAATCCTACAAAGGTCGGTTCAAACCCACCCGGCATGTACCAATGAGAAATACACTTTTCTTACGTCCATTTGTCACAGATTTACAACACCACCGTTCCCGTGTGAGGAGAGCACGTTAAGCCCTCGGTCCCGGTTCCACTAATACCAACTTTTGGAAATGTTAATGAATTGTCAAAAAAAATTACATCATATCCTCGCCAAGCCGTCTGGCCAGCGTGGCGAGTGTAGGCCAGTAATTCTCCAGATATATGTTCTGGAAGGCCCATCTCTAACAGTTGAGGTCTAGAACGCTGTGTTCTAGGGGCTGCAATAATGAAAAAAATATACTAGAGCGATCCAACTGCGCAGAGATGTACGACAGGGTGATGTATATCCATGCTCCCACTTTAGACTAATATCAGATTATATTGATCTATCAATAGAATCAAAATAAAAAACAACAAAATTCTATTAATAGAAACATAAAACTTTTCGTAAAAAACCGTATGTCAGGAGTGATCAAAATTTTGGCTTATGCATACACACTATTAATTTTAAAATAACCAATTTGTCTAGAGAAATCGAAAAACAAACATCATTTTTTTTAAGTACCCATATATCTGAAGCGACATTTATTTTTTGTTCCTATCAATAGAATATCATATAACAAGTCACACGGTAAAATTACCTTTTCAGATCAGCCTATCCGCTAAAACCAAACGCTTGGCACCAAGTCTCAATAAGCAGGTCGGGTCGGAGAGCCACGCTCCGGGTTCGATTCTCGGACTCGACTGAAATCCGGGATACTGTGAGATCTGTATCCTCCCACGGTATAGCTAGGAAGCTCACATTAAGACAGCCATTGCTTTTGGGAGGGGCGCCGAGACCACTGCCTCCTAGATTAGCTTTGACAGCTTCCTATAGTGGCTGTGTTAGTCAGGTAAGTAAATTAAGAAGGTAAACACTTTGCATCCCTCTCGCACAATTAAACATTTTAAAAGATTATTTTAATCAGTAAAGTATCATCACGACCATTTTCCTTTCGGGGTAGTCAGAAACCACCAAAATAATTGTATTAATTTATTTGTGATATTTCTCGAGTTTGGTAAGCTTGCCACTTGTCATGGTTGGCCTATAGTAAAGTTGACGAAATGTGAATCGGCTTATTTATAAGTGTGGTTTCTGACCACCCCGAAAGGAAAACGGTCGTGGTGATACTATTTTTAATTAAGTAGTTTGTAATTATTATCCTCTAAATTAAACTTTAATGTTATATCGGATTTTATTAATATTAGATTTGCTAAAAATAGAGATAAATCTTAAATTACTATACTGTATTTTTAGACGGTATTAAATTTAATAATTATTTTTTCAGCTGGTCATAAATGATGAAGAGATTTCTGTTGTATCATCAGCTCTTGGAGGTGTCAATGTGGATAATTGTGGAGATCCAGTCAACCATACTTGCAGGTAATATTGTTTTCTAATGGGTATTTAAAGAAAATCGTATTAACCTGGATCCCAAATATGTACCTTCCCTCTCCCCTAGACCACGGAGTCCTAGACTGTTGGACATTTTTCTGGAGAATTAGACCTACACTCGCCACGCTGCTGTCCAGACGGGTTCTAGTCTAATGTAAATTTATTAACGATTCCATAAGTTGGTTTTATTTCACTGACGGTATTGGACCGATAGCTTAATATGCTTTTTTTTCCCGATGGATGAATAATGAGGTGATAGGGAAGGCAAAGGGTCTAGCCCATACAGCCAAGTCTGACGTAATATATCTTTCTTTTTTATGAGTTTTTGATGCTTTTCTTGGAGTCACTCGCGGCATTAAAACCCAAACACATCGGGTAAAATATGGGAGTCCACAGCGCGGGAAAACCGCAAAAAATAAACTGCAACTTGTGCCCCATATTCAAAGTCCAATTTATCGTTTTCCATAACTAATACCATCGTAGCATATTATTAAACAAAATAACACCACTTTTGACCAACAATATCCACAGTAAATTAATTTACAAAACAACAACTTGTACTTCCTGGCTTAATGTGCTCTCCGAGGAACGGGAACGGTGGTGTTCGAATCGGCTTTTTTAGGGTTTTGAGAAAAGCGTTCTTACTTTTTTTTTTAGTTTATATTTAATGTTGTTAACTATAATAAAATTATTTTATAGTATTGTTAAAGATACTTTAGGCGCGGTGGTGGCTCGGTTGTAAGAACGCGTTTCTTAAATCCTACAAAGGTCGGTTCAAACCACCCGGCATGTACCAATGAGAAATACACTTTTCTTACGTACATTTGTCATAGATTTAAAACACCACCGTTCCCGTGCCTCGGAGAGCACGTTAAGCCGTCGGTCCCGGTTTCACTAATACCAACTTGTGGAATCGGTAATAAATTGTCATTAATAATTGACATCATATCCTCGCCAAGTCGTCTGGCCAGCGTGGCGAGTGTAGGCCAAATTCTCCAGATATATGTTCTGGAAGGCCTTCCAGCAGTGGAGGTCCTAGGACACTGTGTTCTAGGGGCTGTAATGAATGAATGAAATGTTAAAGAAAGGGCATGTATGAAAAAGTTGATGAATGTCGACGAAGTGAAAGAGGTTATGTTTACCGTGAGCGTCACTCAATTGTCTCTGCCTACCCCGCAAGGAAGCTGGTGTGAAAATATGTATGTATGTAAAAACTTGCCATCATACTTACGACATTGACAAATTTAATGTTAAAATTTCAGTGACCCGCAAATCTGCAAGCAAAGTTTAGAAGTAATGCCAAGTAACCAACTTAAGAATAACACAAAAGACATGATCCACCACTCCATAGTGGCTAAGAAGGGATTCAAACCGAAACACCATAAGGTCAAAATAAAAACATTTCTACCACATGCTCATATAGAAAGCATCAAGAGGAGAAAGTATACAAGTCCAAAAAAGATTTTTCTACAAAACGTCGAAAGAAGTAATGAAATAGTAACAGAAAAGCCATTTTACGATGGTCAGACTTATATGCAAGTTAAATACTTGAATTCTAATGAAATTAACTGGGGAAATACAAGCACTTATCCCAGTTTTAGTGGAAAAGACAGCTTCATTCATATGGACGATGAAGAAACTATGAAAAGGTAAGATATTTTTTTTACTTTTTTTTTATATTACTGAAGCATGTTAAAGTTCAACTATTAAGTGAGCGGCAGCCAGAGGATCCAAAAAAAAAACAATTTGATTCAAGTGTTTATTAACTCAAACTCATTCTAAGCTTAATCTAACATAGGTAGTAACTTTCGATATGAGAAATCAAGTGACAATACAATATTAATTAGTCTATAAAGATAAAACTAAGGCGATGCTGATTATGCGTTACGTGACATAACAATGGCACAATGGGGCTGCATGGTCAGCGCTTCCTGTGGCATGGTCACATGTAACAACCTTGTGATAGCTTTTCTAAAATAAATATGTTAAACCATATTTTTATATATAATTATTTTACAGTGGGGTGTATCAGAAAAAGATTTTTGTAGATTTCGCTAGTGGCTATGGTACCTTGTTTACACCTATGAAGCATCATGTTTTTGTAGTTTATTATTATTATTTTTTATAAGAGAAAAAATAATTTTAACTTAACGTTACCTACCTTAAAAGACAAATTAAGAAACCGTCTTGAAAAAGAAAAAAGGTTTAATTAATAGAACAGCAATTTTGAGATCACCATATATTTGATTTCGCTTGGAAATCTCGATTTGTACACTTAAAAGCTGCTTACTTCAGCATAATATCCAGAAAATAATAAATTTTGTATTAAAAACACAGGTTTTCTATGCAACTGACAGTTATATTAGGTACCATCTAATCGTGATAAAAAGTTAGTGTTAGTCAGTTTTTAAAATCAAACATATTTTTTTTAATAGATTCTTCATATTTTTTAATACTGGCAACATACTGGAACTAACTGACAGATAGCGAATAAACTGAATTTTTACTATTATTGTATTATCACTCTCTTTATTTACACTTTCACAACGAGCGACGACGCGTCTACTTTTTGTCCCACTTTCTTCATCACATGAGTAGTTTTATTTTATATGTTTATATACATACATATATGTATAATATATAACCTATTTACGTATTTGTATATGTTATAGTGAGTATTTATTTTATAAATTGACTTTATATATCTACTCGTATTATTGTTATTACTTACCATGAAAACTGTCCTGAAGGTTTGGCTGTCAAATAATGCCTAGCTGCATTAAGTCTGCCTTTGTACATAGTGCAATATTAAGTTTTTAAATAAATAAATCACAGCGTTCCTAGACTTCCACTGTTGGAGATGGGCCTTCCAGAACATATATCTGGAGAATTTGGCCTACACTCGCCACAATCTTGTTTAATTAACTTGGCATTGTTTAACCTTAATAATCATATTTTCAGATTGCTGAGCTACAGTCTGGACATCAACATCCGTTTCCGCAGTTCCAGCGGTCACGGTCTGCTGGTGTGGTCAGGCCGGACCTCCCCGAGGGGAGACTTCCTCTCCCTCGGGGTCGAGAACTCTGTGTTAGTGTTCAGGTCTGTAGCATCAACATTCTTCTTCTTATTTAAATCTTTTGGAATTGTACAAAAGACAACTTGCGTCTTGTGTTTAAATTAGAACTAAGTTGTTGGCCTTTTGGCCTGGTAGTGTAACCGAGTTTGGTCAGATGGCGCTGCGGAACACAAAAAGGGGTTCTCACAGGTGGGCGTCAGAAAAAATAGCGGGATTATTATGGTGGTGATCGCATGTTCGTATCGTAACAGAAACTCAATTTAAAAGTACGTACAGTGGACCAAAAAAAATGGTCTGTCAGTTTTGACAAATCTTCCTTTGTAATTAAAATATTACCACGATCGAATGACAATAATATATTCAAAGGAAAATAAACCTTATTGGTAGAACTCTTTTGGTCGACTGTGCCAAATTTCGCTAGACATTCTTCCAGACCTTAGGGAAATTAAAATATCTACAGCCGTATTTAATTACTTAAGAGGTTAGTTAAGCTTTGCATCCCTCTCGCTCGCACAATACATCATTTTTAAAGATTATTCAAGTCCTGTATTCTTAGACGTTTCCTTCAGTCAATTGTTCCTTCCAGTACATATTTTCAATTTCAAATATCCTTTTTTGGACAGAAATAATAAAAATAAAATATATAACGATTTTACAATTTGGAGAAAAGTGGAATGACATAGGCTGATGATGATGATGATGAATATCTGATAATAACCATAATATTTTTTTTATTTGTAAATTTTAGATATGACCTCGGTAGCGGAGAGGTGGTAATTATTGCCAATCACACCAAAGTTGATGATGGACTTTGGCATAGAGCTCGAGCAACAAGGTAGGTTTATTTTTGTTATTTTATTAAATATGTTTATTGTTTCATATTTATTAATTATATGTATTTGAGAATACATCTCAACCCAAATATTGTTACATTTCCACCATCTCATACCCAAGTATTATTATTTATATTGACAGACACGACGCAATTACAATTTATTGAAAACCTTATGGAGTCCTTCGCAAGTGCAAGTTTTTGTTTTGTATTTTTTTTTTACTATTAACATTTATTCGAAAATAATATTTACAACATATAAAATAAAATTAATATTAATACTAAGGATAGGGATATAAGTCCCGTCCGCTTGAAATGGTGGCAAGAACGCTGGCTGCATTTCCCCGCTGAATTGCAATACTGATTCTTTGGGCGAAGAAAGAGCCAGCCCTCTTGTCACCGGAGGAGACGACAAGACCCGATGTTATGTCTTTTAAAAACTTTTTTGCGGTTGAACTCCATGGGTCCAGAGTTTCTACAGCAAACGGCACAAATATGAAATTATTTAATATACTTACATACTTGCGCCGTTTGCTGGACTCCGCATTTTCCGCCGCGGCTCCCGCTTTATGCGCTGTCCCCCTGAGATGCGACCCGGCGAGGGTGTGACGTACGTGGCGTCCCACACCAGAGCACGTCCCCACTCCCAGGGGACCACCGTCATACCATCGGGTCTCTTGCCATCATCTCGGATAACTCCAACAGGCTCTAGAAGAGCTGGAACCTCGATGGTGGCTAGAGACCTTTTAATAGTAAATTTTGTAAACTTATTTTCTGTGAATATTGTTGGTCAAAAGTGGTGTTGTTTTGATATATAATGTGCTACAATGTGAATAATTTACAAACGATAAATTGGACTTTAAATATGGGGCACAAGTTGCAGTTTATTTTTTGCTATTTTCCCGCGCTGTGGACTCCCATATTTTACCCGATGTGCTTGAGCTATAATGTCGCGAGTAACTCCAAGAAAAGCATCAAATTCTGCAGCATCTGGAATTTGACGATGACCTCATTAACTCATGAAAAAGAAAGATATATTACGTCAGACCCTTTGCCCTTACCCCAAAAAAAATCAAAATTAGGAAATAATATCGTTTGCGCAAGACTAGAAGGTTTGGTGTTGGTCTTGTTAACATATCGATGGTCTTGGTCTTACAAAAAAGCAAGAACAAGACCAAGATTGGTTAACACTAGTCTGATGATAATGTATTGAAGATTCCCGAGTTGGTATACTTACGACTTATGATTGGAGGAACATAAATCGCTACCTAAAAAAAAACGTGGTTTCTTACCACCCCGGAAGGGATACGGTCGTGATGATACTTTACTTTTCTATTAATTTGTAAGAGACAGCTGTGGTATATGTGAATAAATAAATGCATTATTTTATTTTAGAAATAGACAAGCGGGAGTGTTAGAGGTTGACGGGCTGGGTTCCGTTGGAAAAATGTCACCGGGGAAGTTGAAACAGTTGAACACTGAAAATGGATTCTATATTGGTAAGTTACCCCTAAGAAAGTGGTTTCACTTCACATAATCTTTTAATTAATTATTCATTTCCTTAAATTGTAAAATGATCCAATTAACGCTTTGACATAGTAAATGTTGTAAATGTGTACACTTATTTAATTGTTTATTTATGTACTTATTGTATCATATTATTATTATTAGCATTTTATATAAGTATTTGTTTGCATTATTATTATAAGTAAGTTTCACATATAATTTATTAATTATTCTCATAAGTATTTATTTATATCTTTATTCATGTTGTATCTATACTATTATTATTTCCAATCTCAATCACCCTATTACCTCACTTTTTACCATCACAAAGGTTTACTGGTAGAGAATGCGTTCGGCATTAAGGTCGCCCATGTACACTACATTTGTAAATTATGTGCAATAAAGAATTTTATTGAATATTGTTTTTTTTTTTTTTATACAAGGTCTAATCAAATTTGACCCGGACTGTACAAAAAAATTACATTTGTAATGTGACAATACAAAAGGGCCAGTGAAAGCCTAATTGTAATAAATGATTTGACTTGTTCTTTAGTGACATTTTCTAAATGGTTAACCTTGGGATAGATAGTGAACAGAACAGGCACTAATTAAAAATAAACTATGAAAAATAAAACTATAAAAATAAATTATCATTATTAATTTTAAACTAATGCCTGTTTACTATTATGCCAAGTAGCTTTTAGAAAATATCACTAGAGATCAAGTCAAAATCAAAGTCTAATAATTTATTACAAGTTGGCTTTTTGGGCTCGTTTGTATTGTCACATTACAAATAATGTTTTTTGGATAGTCCGGGTCAACTGAGAATGCCTATTTTTATTAGAGAAATGGGCCCAATAAAATGTTCCCGTGCCGTAATGATTTCTTTTTTATTTGATAGTTAATATATTGTGTGTTCATAATCTGTAATTATTTTTTACCCTAGCACGACAATTAACAAATACTTTTTTTTACATTAATAATTACGTAGTTTTGATCCCGCTGATTTGAAATTCAGTGTTTTATCTATAATAAAGTACCTGGTCATAATAAAGAACCTAATCGTATAAATAGTTCTTTGTAACTATTTCATACATTAATTTTAACCAATTGACTATTTAATTAAATTATATTTTAATGCTGGGGTAAAAGAGATGTTGTAAATAAATTTAAAAAAACCACAATTGTTATGATTATTGAATTGTATTTAGTTGAGGCACGCTGCAAAAATGTTGGGGCCTGGCTTTTCTCTTTTGATCAGATCTTCTATATTAAATGTGTTTTATTAACTGAGCAATAATTCTATCCTTTTTCTTTCCTAGGAGGCCTTCCTTCAATAGAAATGAATACAGTAGGAAAATACACGTCAGGTCTGATCGGTTGCATATCGCAGATATCTTTGAGCGGGGATTTTGACATTCCTTTGTCATTGTCAAAATTACCGCACACCATCACCAACAATGTCGGCGGTTGTGCGCCTTAACTTGTGTTATTTTTAATAGGGTGTATCACGCAAAGCTTTTTGTAGATGTCGCTAGCGGCGATGGTACCTTAGTTACACCTATAACGCATTATTTTTTAAACGTGTTTGTAAATTGTATTTTGTTTTAGATAAGACTAAAATTACACAAACTACAGGTCTTAGCCATATTTTTTTTTAATACCTGCGCGGCATATGACTTTGCTACCTGATGTAATGTGGCACGCGAGGTCCAACTGGAATTGGACACTCATGACTGACATCAGTCTTGACTGAGCTATGCCGGCTTGACTGAGCATGACGACAATTCGAACCTGATCCTGAAACGTGTGGATACACTTTACTGGGTTTATTGGCACGAACGGTGGATACTTCCCCGGCAGGCTGGGCAATTTACCACCATCAGTCCGCCTACCAAGAGTAGGAACTAACTTTTGACGACACTGAAAACTGTTTAAAATCATAAAATTATATTGTAAAAAATAGGCTACACATGCATACATACTTACTCATATACATCCACTCAAACCCACATACACATATACATACACACAAACAATTAATTTAGCAAATATAAAAATATAATGTCTTGAGTACTATAAATGTAGTAAGTACTAATGCCTATAATGACATCTGGAAAACCCTTCACCGATTATATCAGATATCACAACTGTATTAGTCACTAAGTACAATTTATTGTATGCACTAACCTATGTAAGAACTAGATTGCAATAAAGTTTTATATTTGATTTATTTAGGTACCATCTATCATGCGCCATCTATCGTGATAAAAAGGCAGTGATACACCCCACTCAGGCGTTGACAACATACTTTAAGATT
Source organism: Tinea semifulvella (assembly GCA_910589645.1). Classification (NCBI taxonomy): domain Eukaryota; kingdom Metazoa; phylum Arthropoda; class Insecta; order Lepidoptera; family Tineidae; genus Tinea; species Tinea semifulvella. The sequence goes on from OU342604.1 coordinate 9,602,012, forward strand.
ATAGGAATTTATGGATGATTAAAAAAGTTGTGATGTATAAATACAATTATTTGGGGTCGTCGATATTAAACAAGTGAAGTTTTTTTAGCATTTTGTTTTATCCCCCCCCCCCCTCTTGGTGATTCGTGGTGAGGTATAAGAATAACCCTCCAAAATGTACATTGTCCACGGTTAGCAAGACTTTCTTTAACACTAATAATAATAAATAAATAATATAATAATCATTTATTTCTTCACAAAAAATTGCCTTAAAACTAGTTACATCAATGTTTAAGTGTTAACAGGATATTCAATTTATTACAGGCAATTTCCAGATTATTGGAACCCTAACCTCTGTATAGAAAGTATAATATACTTCTGGACCACAGAGGTTAGTTTCCATACAAATTTGGACATTTTTTTTTTTTTTTTCTTTTCTTTTAATTTTATTTAAAATCAAATATACACATGCAAAAGTGGTTAGTAATAAATAAAACATAAAATAATAATAATAGTGTTTAGACACAAAATGTAGGATTATAGGGTGTATAAGTAGGTGAAAAAGTGTGTGTGAAAAATAGGTGTAGAAAGTTATGTAATAGGTATTAACAATGTTTCGGTTTGTTCGTATGTCAATGTCAAAAGCCATTCAGTTAGTAACTTTTTGCATTCAAATTTTGTATGCGGATAAATATTCACGTACTTGCTACTTTTATTATATAAGAAGGACAACTGGATAAGCATCGTGCATTGTTGTTGGCACTGTGCTTTGTTCAAGATCGACGTTGGTTTCATTAAGCCACGGCGTCACCATTCAATCACATCACGACGAATCAAGATAACACTACTCGTCGCTTTTCGGACTTTTCGGATTAGAAATAGCGCGAAAAAATAAATACACGTGATATTTTACTACACCCCCCCTTGTGATATTTCGTGATTTTTGCTGAACCCCCCCCCCCCTCCCCTTTAGAGCCTCACGTGATTAATGGACGGCCCCTTTCTCAAAAGTACACGCAGAGTGAAAAAAAACTATGATTAAGTATATTGGATTGTGCGTGTAACTTTTTGTATCGTCTATTTTCAACATTCCTTAAAACGTGTTGTCAGCGTAGTTTTAAGTTAAGTTAAATATAAGTTTAATGTTTTAATTTTTAGAATTAGTGAATAAAAAAGCTTTTTTGATACATTATATACCGCCTATGAATAAACTGATTAGTTCTAATGAATTTTGTTACCGAAAAAGTTACCCGACCAATATTTTTTAAATAAAAGACTTTTACAGGTACTTCTACTTTCAATCGCTCGGTTTTCAACCAAATCAAATCATTTATTTCCTTTGGTTATCCCAAACAACACTTGGATATTGTCAATACATTTTTTCACCATAGTTTATTATCATGTAGAATATAAAATAACCAGCAGCTACTATGGGTGGACCCATCATATCAGCTATACCATCATCTTCGACTTAAACACTGTTGCCATAAATAAGTTTTTGCTTAAAACTAGGTAGTTAATATTAATTCGTGGCTGTAAAAAGGCCGTGTCAGCTTATAGACTAAAATAAATTACACATGTCAGCTGAATAAATTAATTCGTAGCTCTAAAGAGGCTGTGTCAGCTTACAATCTAAATATACATAAAAATTGTATTAAACTACAATATTTATGTCAATAAATGAAAATTCGTGGCTGTAAGGGGGCCGTGTCAGCTTACGATCGAAATAATAATAATTATTATAATTGTACGTAAAGAAAATTGAAAATTTAGCATTTATTTTATTTATTTAACACGGCACAAAGACTGGCTATAATTCCAAAAAATAGTTTATCTTAGCAAACCATTGGGACAATATTTAACTATCTCTCTTCTCTTGATGGATGATGAATGAGGTGATAGGGAAGGCAAAGGGTCTAGCCCATACAGCCAGGTCTGACGTAATATATCTTTCTTTGAATGAGTTAATGAGGTTATCATTAGGCTCAAAAAATAAACTTTAACTTGTGCTCTATAAAGTCCAATTTATCGTTTTCTATAATTATTCACATTGTAGCACATTATTAAATAAAACAACACCACTTTTAACTAGCAATATCCACAGAAAAGTAATTTACAAAATAAAAACCTGCACTTGACAAGTCCGTGAAAAATGGCGCGAAGAACTATGATTTTTATTTAAATTGTAAGCTATATTTAATATTAAATGTCAGTTTTTTGGTATTGGAATAGTTGATGCTATAAATGTTAGCATTATATGCTAGCGCCGCTGGTAAAATGGAACGCGCAGAATATTGACGGTTGAAAATAGAACTTATTTTGCGACCTTACCAAAAAATTATTTCGGTTGAAAGTAGAATTAGCTTCATTACATATCAAAGTTGGAAAAAATGCTATAATATGGTGGCAATAACTATTTTATTAATTTGCAATTTTGTACAAAAACAACTAAACTTTTGATACCTAAAATTAGTCAATTTAGAAAAAAAAATCTTTTTCTTGGGTGGTTTTACGAGAAAATGTTCATAAATTATTTAAACATGTTTCAAAAATCTGAAATACAATAAATATTGTATTGACTTTTGTATCTTCTGGAAGAATTTTGCCTTTCGCAGAAATGTCAAATCTTGGGCATTCCGCCTATCTTTTGACATTTTTGACAGACGCAATCGATCTTAGACGATATCGTTTTCGGACGATTGTGCACTCCGCCTCACCCCGCAGGTTTGCCAGGAGTAAAAAACTGGAAAGAGCTTCCAAGACGTCAAAACCAGAATCATACAGTATTTGATTGGGTAGAGAAAAGATTACCAGCGGATTAAAAAAAAACTAATTATTTTTGATTATTTGCTTAAAAAAATAAACAATCATATAAAAGTCGTATTTACTCGAAACCGCTGTTTTATCTTATGGCACTTATAATACCGGGAATCGTAACAATAGGAAAAAAATTGTACTTTACGTTTTTTTTTAAATCTATTATAGACAATTCAATTCAATTTTAACTAAAAAATATACAACCGGGCAAAGTCCCTTGCATACAGGGTAAACCATGCAATGATTGGCACCTTTGACATAGTAATTGGCACCATGAGTTAGGTATATTCATTGACAGTGATATTGACATGGCTAACGTTTAGCATGTAATTGGGAGTTGTGAAAATAAAAAAATAAAATATTTTATCATAATTCTGTCACCATTAAAAAAACCACTAGAATTTCTTTTCACAATCATCATCATCATTACAGCCCCTAAAACACTAAGTCCTCGATCTCCACTGTTGGAGATGGGCCTTCATGTTCATGTCACTTTTATAATGACAATTTATTAACGATTCCACAACTTGGTATAAGTGGAACCGGGACATAAGAAAAGTGTGTCTCTCATTGGTACATGCCTGGGTTCGAACCGACCTATTTAGATTTATTTTTCTTTTTTTAATAAAGCGTTCATACTACCGAGCCATTAAGGCGCAATTTCTATTATCTTCAATAAAATGTCACAGTGTCAATCATTGGAGGGGATGCCAACAATACTATGGTTTACCCTATAACAAGTTTATTGTATTTCAGATTTATGCCATTATAACATGGTTTTTTTTTTAATTATCAATCTTTCTTTCTTTCTCGCGTGTCGGTGTCTTTATGATGCTGGGAACAGTTTCCAAGTGCTTTACTATTAGTAGATAAAAAAAACTATTTATAAAATGTAATATAAATATATAATATCTATATTTTAATGGAATTAAGAAGCACCATTTTTTTCTATAACGCCTGAAAATCATATTTTATTATTATAAACAAATGATTTGATTTCAAGTTGCTTTACTAATTATTTCAGGCGTTATTTAAAATCAATGTTCCATCCTCATTAAAAATCCGTTAAAACATTGATATTAGAAAAAATAAATTAATAATTTAATTTATTAAAACTGTACGTAAAAATATATAATATATTTTTTAGTCGTGTCGAGTGTTTTGCACTTTTTTTTTTGCAATTCACTGAAATTGCACGCGTTCTAGTCGAAACCTATAATTACATTTATTTGTTAGTATTGTAATAAAAAAAACTTATAAAACTATATTAAAATTAACCCTTCCTTGAATCAGTGAGGTCTCTAGTTCGATCTCCAATTACACTAAATCATCATCATCATCATCAGCCTGTGTCTCTCCACTGCTGGATATAGGCCTTCCCCAAGGCTCGCCATTTCACACGATCTCCCGCCACCCTCATCCAACCCCCACCAGCAGCAGGAGGTCGACCCACTCTGCGTCTTCCCGTACGTGGTCTCCACTCTAGAACCGGTCTACTCAATCGTTCATTGGTTCCACGACAGACATGTCCAGCCCATTGCCACTTCAGCTTACAAATTTTGAAGGCTATATCGGTAACTTTGGTTCTCCGACAGATTTCCACGTTTCGGACTTTATCCATCAGAGAAATACCGAGCATAGCTCTCTCCATATCCCGCTGAGCGACCTTAAATTTGTGGACCAGACCCACTATTAGTGTCCACGTTTCTGCTCCGTAGCACTGGAAGAACGCACTGGTTGAAAACTTAAATTTAAATACATAAAAAATGTATATGTTACTTTTACTTAATTATTTCCTATTGCTTTGTGTATACATTTGTGTAAAAGACAGTTCCCTTCTTAATTATTTCCTAAGATATGTTTGTAAACAGCATTGCTTGCCAAACCTAGTTAATTTTTACTTAAGAAATAATTAAGTACCAAAAATACATTCGAGAAACTGCCTGAATGTACTCGTATCATAGACTGGAGTGCTATTCGCTTATGATGTTTTTTAACTGTTGGCTTCAATTAAAATTATGTACTCTGTTGATGATTCTAATTAATTAAATAATCCTAATAATTAAAAAAATGCTTTATTAGCAAGATACGACAAAAATTTCTGTACACTCACGGTAAAAATTGCAAAAAAAAAAAAATCGTTTGTGTTGATGACGAGATAAAAAATACAATTTGTGGACAGAGACTATCTTTAGCTACCTGCAGCTTCGCCGAGATGTAGCTTCTCTGAGCGTATTCTATTGGCTATACTATGGTGAGTGCTCTTCCTCTCCATTCCGCAACCGAACCACACGCACAGGTCAGAATATGCACCCACATACCGTAGTCACTATCCCTTCGCGTACCTATAAATTTGGTGACTCATACATCTGTCGCACAATAAAGACGTGGAATGCTCTTCCAGCCTCTGTGTTTCCACTTTCCTATAACCTGGAGTCCTTCAAGCGAAGTGTGAAAAGGCATCTAGGCAAGCCGGCATAGTGTTAGGGACTGATGTTGGACATAAGGGTCTGATTCCAGTTCCTAACATTCATGGACCCTACGCGCCACTTACCATCAGGTGGGCGCATAAAGTATAAAAAAAGCATTGGAGAGACTGATAATAATGACACAAAATAACGGGAATCGAACTAAAGACCTCGAGGTATTCCGTTAATAATTTTCGTCAATTACCTAATGATTTTTATCTAATGTAGAATTACTTAATAGACTTTCCCAGGGTATGAATATGATTATACATTATAATGAACAGTGTTTAAGAAACCAAACTGCATCAGTAGTCTAGCGGTTAAACCCGTGGATTTAGGGACCGGGCTTGATTCCTGGTCGGGACACAATAATTTTTATTTCACAATATTTCTCGAGTTTGGTACGCTAGAGACATCGACAAGCTTGCCACTTGTCATGATTATAGTAAAGTTGGCATAATGTAAAATCGCTTCTTTAAAAAAAAAAACCGTTGCTTCTGTCCACCCCGGAAGAGATACGGTCGTGATGATACTTTTACTTTTTTACATTTTAAAAATGTAGTTTTTTCGTTTAGTTATAGAATTCATTTTTTATTTATTATATTTTTTCCAAAAATATTAACTAAAACCTGCTTAAATTATAAAAAATAAATTAAATATAAACTAAATTTGTAGTTTCTTAAGTAAGTCTTGTTGCAAGCGATCTTATTTTTATATAAATATCACCATGGCAAGCTTACAATATTAGTTCTTCTTAAAAGTAAAAAATGTTATTTAATAATAATAATATTTTTTTTATTATCAGGCAACAGATGGCCCATAGATAAATACCTTACAACTAAAATACATATAAAAATAACAATAAAATTAATTAATCTAAAGCTTCCGTATCTTCATCTTTTTGTGGTCATAGAAGTACCCATCAGGTACTGTGACCACCTTCTGAGGAGTACTAGAAGCTTCAGTGGACGGTGCCGGCGTCCCTGCTGGGGGTGGTGCAGAGGAAGTAGGTGCTGCGCGGGGCCCAGGAACATCGTTGGTGCTGCGTAAAGCAAATCCACGAATGTATTTGCGGTACACAACACCGAGCGGCCAGAATTCCTTCTTCAGGAAAATTTTGAGGTGCTCTGACCGCACACGAATCCTAAAGGCCTTAAATCCGGTGTCATCCCAATGGGAAGGTAACTCGTCGATGGCAGCGACAGAGACGATCTCCCCTCGGTCCCGTATGTGAAATTTGACATCATTGCAAATGGCACATACCTACCTACCTCCCAATGAGAACAACAAATAGGTGGTAGGCGGACTGACGGTGGTAGTCTCCACCGTTCGTGTTTCACCGACATTTGTGTTGGTGGACAGTCCGGGCTGCGAAACGAAGGCACACTGCCATGGTCAATGTAATTCGGTCAAGGAGTGTACCAACCGATGCTGAAGGAAAAGAAAACAAACATACACATATCTTAACGCCAGACACGATCTGGTATGATCACGAGATACCTCTTTCGCTTCGTCTACATTCATTAACCTCTTCATACATGCCCTTTTGTTACGAAGGCTTTTTAATGCACCTTCAGCTAGTGTTTTATTTATTTGATCGTGATATTTAATCACAACTTTCGCATTATATACCTTGTTCGTCAATCTTTCTTCGCTCATCCATTCAACATGCCCGAACCATCCTAGCATGCCTTTCCTTATTGTTGTCCTTATTCTTTCTTTTATACCTACCCTTATCATAAAACAAACTGAATTAATCTTTATGCTTAATAAATAAATAACAAAATATAATGATAAATACTGTTCATTATAATGTATAAATTATTATGTATAATTTTTAAACATATCGTTTCCTATTCTATCTTTTAATTGTAATATTTTGTCGTTTTTTTTAAATAGAATATATGTATTGTACAATATAAGTATCATTACTTGTTAAATACGAGTAAATATGAGGTCCTAACTTGCAAATATTTTCAAAAGGTATTCAGATGCTTATATCAAAAATAAATAAATAAAAATTAACGATTTTTGATAAATGTCATATTGCCAGTGACACTCGCGTGATGAAGTCGAATCGATTGACGTAAGAATGATCAAAATCGGCCAAAGCGTTTGGTCTTCAGTGTGCTAAAAAGGAACAAACATACATACATACAAAGGCTGATAAACACATAACCATTCTTTGCGACGCTTTTCTTAAAATCCTACAAAGGTCGGTTCAAACCTCCGGCAAGTACGTTTGTCTTAGATTCACAACACCATGCCTCGGAGAGCATGTTGCCGTCGGTCCCAGTTCCACTATGTCGCGAACTCCCCGGTTAGGGACCGGGGCTCAACAAATAAAACAACAAATAACGGGTCGTAGATTTATTGTATATTCAGTTGAGGACACTTAAGAGGCACATTTAAGAGTGTAGGTAATCTAGCTTATGCTTATCTTACGTAGCAGCCGGGCGTGAAGAGACGCTCGGCTGGTGGGGAGTTGGGCGACGGACGAGATGAGTCTCCGGAAGCCCGCGGAGCTTCTAACCCAAATCTGGTTCCCTGGAATTAGAATTCGCAGCGTCTAACTATGGAGATCACATCTTCTGACTGCTAATGAGCCTTGCATCTAGGTAGTATTATCTACATCTAGCAGTAGCGTGCAGTGCTTTGCAGCAATCAGAGAAGGTGATCACAATTATAATAAATGAAACATTTTTCATTTATTATAATTGTGAAATGACAATTAACAATTAATGAGATGACTAATGATTAGTGGCATGATAATGGGTATGTGAGGTGTCGTTTGGTGATATGATATGTGGAACTGCATACCCACCGCCGACAGCACTAGATATAAAACACACAAAGACACAATATATCACACCAGACATTTAGGCATTCTACAATCTAAAACTAATTGTTAGCACTTACCCAATTAGGGGATTACGGTCGCTTAGTTATTTTAAGGCACGATGTGTGCTTGAACAAGGTAACATGTAATATTTTATTTATTAATTGTCGGAGCACCCGCAAAAAGAAAGTGCGCAGAAAAGGTTTCAAAATTAATGAGGAACGGTTGATTTTTTTTTTTGGTTCTCTTCTCCCGATGGATGATGAATGAGATGATAGGGAAGGCAAAGGGTCTAGCCCATACAGCCAAGTCTGACGTATTATATCTTTCTTTTTAATGAGTTAATGAGCTCATCATCAAATTCCAGATGCTGCAGAATTTGATGCTTTTCTTGGAGTCACTCGCGGCACCATAGCTCAAACACGTCGGGTAAAATATGGGAGTTGATAGCGCGGGAAAACCGCAAAAAATAAACTGCAACTTGTGCCCCATATTTAAAGTCCAATTTATCGTTTTCCATAATTATTGACATTGTAGCACATTATTAAACAACACAACACCACTTTTGACCAATAATAACCACAGTAAATTAATTTACAAAACAAAAACTTGCACTTGACATGCCCACGCAAAATGGCGCGAAGAACTCCCGAGGAACGGTTGATTTTGACACATTGCGTACCGTCCCTGAGCGTTCTGTTTCTCCGAGTTCATCGCATAGCGCATTAATGCGTTTCTATTAAAACAAATATAAACTGCCATGTTACAATACCCCCCTCGTCAAGGAAGTATTTTTTCTATGGTATTGAAGAAAAAATACTTAATATATTTTAATATGTAACATGAATATTACTTCGCCGCACATACGAGTATTATATCAATCTAGGCGGCCAAAAGTCAAATTTGTAAAAACTACTTTAGAAAGTTAAAAGCGCTAGTTAGAGCAAGACAACAAATCTGGGAACAATAATCAACCACTCCCGCCATTTTTATGTGAACCCTGCCCGTTTCCCGTCAGTCGGAATCTGATCGTTTCACCCAGTGTACGTGTCTGTTCTCAACGCTCTTAGTGGAAACAAATCTTGGAAGTGAATATTTATAAAACCAGATAGTTTTTTGAAATAGAAATAATGGATTCTAATACTTCAGGTAAGTGTCAATTAATATCAATAATTGTTTTAGTGTATAGTAAATTAATTAATTAAGTTTCAAGTCTTCTAAAATAACATGTTTTAAAAAGTCAATTTTTTATAATTTTTGAAATCATTTAGACTTTTAGTATACTTCCTTTTAAAACACAAATGAGAGAAATGAAAAAAATATTCCTAAGAAATAATAATTCCTGGTTAAAAGGAACCTTTGAAATTCCAAAAATCATTCATGGAATCAAGTGAGAAAAGCAAAATAAGACGAACTGAAGAAATTCGCTTTACAGTTGATGAAGAGTTATAGTTCATGCTGCGCAGGTCAATTTACAAACTAGTGGAAAAAGGCAAATATCCTCAAGGATATCACGAATTCTCCGAGAAGCGCACGAAATTATAAAAGGGCAATGTCAAAAACAAAGCAAAATGATACTACACACCTTACGCCATTGCAAGCACTATCTATGTTTGTAGAGGCTGATTTAAGTCGGCGCCAATATATAAATTACCTGTGAAGAAATATCATGTCAAGCGAACAGATGCTGAAAAAATATTGAAAAAAGAGAAAAAAATGGATATCCAAGAACGGTTTTGCAAAGAAACTGGATTACTGGTAGATATGCCGAAAGTAAATTTTGAGAATACGAATGATGGAAATTCTAGTAGAAGATTCTTTGACAATCCAGAATTGGCAGCTGAGATAACGGCCATCAGTTATGAATTAATATATAGATTAAAAGTGATCTTGGAAACTATTTCAAGCGGTTATAAAATAAATATTAAAAAGTACGACGAATACGCTTTGGCGACGGCAAAGCTTTATGTGGAGTTGTATCCGTGGCATCCAATGACTGCGACGATGCCCAAATATTAGTTCATGGTGCAGCCATAATAGAAACCGCTTTGTTACCCATGGGCCAGCTATCAGAGGAAGCAGCAAAGACCCGAAATAAACATTTTCGTTCGTATCGCCAAAACTTTGCACGAAAGTTTGCAAGAGAAGCCTGCAACTTGGATATATATAACCGCTTACTTTTGAGCTTAGACCCACTATTAATTAGTATGAGGAAAATACAAAAAAGAAAAATAAATTCATTCTTACCAGAGACTATTAGCATTCTTATACCCACTGAACCAAATATAGTCGACGACAATGAAGGAGACATGTCAGATGATGAAGAAGTTAGTTTTAGATAAAATAATAGGTTTTTTAAAATAAAATATATTATATATATATATATTATACTTTTTATATATTATTTCACTGATCTAAATAAATGTTACACCCAATAAGATGATTGTATTAGTATTACTATTATTAATGGCTGAAATCGAGATTTTAAATCTGATGAACGATATAAAGGAGGAGAAAAAACCGGATACAACGCCTGAAGTGAAAACCGAAGCGAAAGAAACGGATACAAAACCGAAGCAGGTAATCGCTGAAAAAGTAAACGGCACCGTGAAGTGGTTTAACGTGAAAAGAGGCTATGGTTTTATTAACAGAAGCGACACTAAAGAAGACGTTTTTGTTCATCAAAGTGCTATATCCCGTAATAACCCGCGTAAAGTTGTGCGCTCGGTTGGCGACGGCGAGGTGGTGGTTTTCACCGTGGTTGTGGGAGATAAAGGCTTTGAAGCATGTGCGGTCACGGGTCCTGATGGTGCTCCGGTTAAAGGCTCTCCATACGCTGCTAATAAACGACGGATGTACTATAACTACAGTCCACGTAAAGGCTCACCGAATAACAGAAATGGTCAGAGATACTATCAAAATTACTATGGTGGCCGGCGCGGGCGCTCGTACCGTAAAACACATGATCAACCATCGACAGTCAGCGAGTGTGAACCCAAATCTCAAATCTTTTCAAATTCAATGTTTTTTTACATTTGTTGGTCGGCTGTCATTTAGATCAATTTAGAGGACACAAATCTGTCAAAATCGAAAAACATCGCTATTTCTACGGACTTTCTCGATGAAAAATTCCATTTTTATTGCCATACGCAAAACTTTATTAATTATTTTCATCTTAAGTAGACGATATTCTGAGAAGTAAAATTAAGAAATAATTTTATTATATTATTATACACATAGCAAGTTATATACGAGTATATTTAAAACATACTATTCCTATACGTAAATAATTATTTTTTCAAATGGTATAGTATTTTTTTCCTATGGTATCTTATTCCGTAGAAATAGCCATCGCCATATTACTTACCTACATCATTCATCCATCTTCTCCTTATTCATCAATGTTCATTCTTCACTTTTAAAACCTAACCGTAATATTTTAAAATAAATACTAAGGTTTCCTTTCAAAACAAAAGTAATCTAATGATTATTATCAGAAAACTTTATAATATTCATTTTATTCGATGTTGTAGTGAGGGAGTACACATGTTTCTATATTTACTACTATTTTCCATATTTTGTTCATTTTAAGTCCTTTATGTGCCACTTTCCTAAGTCTTTGCCAGACATGTCTTCTAAAATATATACGAGTGGAGACTTTTTAGATGTAACTCGACATTTTAAAAATTTTGGAGCTAACTTTTTGAAGAAGTATTGTTCTTTATCACTTTGGTAATATGCCTACATTAAATTCGTTGAATTTACGCCTCAAATTGTAGTGTGAAGTATTTTTTAAATGAGCCTGATAAAGAGAGACTTGTACTTCATTAAAAACATTTGCAAGATGACCTATATTGTCTGCATAAATGTCTCTGGGTAAGAAAACTATTTCGTTACCTAAATCGGAATCAATGTAGTGTGACCCGCAAGTAACTAGTTCCCTACCGAAAACTAAAAAAATGGCAGAATATCCTGTAGCCTCGTTCACGGAGCTATTTATGGCGAATTGAATTTTCTCCAAATTTACGTTCCATGACCTATGGTCTTTTTCTACAAATGTGGACAAGCATGTGACAATTGTTTTATTATATCTTTCGACAGTATTAATTTGTGGTGTGGAGTAAAAAAAATGTTAGGAATTTTATATTTTGAGAAAAATGAATTTAAATTATTACTAATGAATTGACTGCCATTATCCATTATAATGGTTTGCGGTATACCATGTACCATGAATACGCGATCTTCAATAATTTTATTATTTATTATTTCTGAAGTCGCCTTTTTTAAAGGGAAAATTAAACAATATTTGGAAAAACAACAAGCAATAACTAAAATGTAGCAGTTTATTTTACGACTAACTGGTAAAGGACCTACCAAATCAATGGACAGCATTTGGAATGGTCTGGAGCACTGTTTAGGGCGTCCCATTTCACCTAATGTAAGATGTTGACGCGGTTTATACGCTAAACATGTATCACAGTCTGACACAAATTTAACCACATCTTGGTACATGCCAGGCCAGTAATATCGTAAGGCCAGACGACGATATGTTTTAAATATGCCCTGGTGGCCAGAAGATGGTTCAGAGTGGTTGTCTTTAATGATGTCAGTACTTAGTTCTTTGGGCACTACCTCTTTCCATGCAAATTCTGAGGTTAAGTACAAAGAACAAGGTGCCATTTTTAATAATAAAATTTGGAAAGGTTCCTGGAGAGTTTAAGCAACCATTATAAGTTTTACAATACCATTTATCGGCAAAATTTAAATAAGAATTTTGGGTTGTAATTGAGCACAAGTTAGGTTCACAAGGTAGGGGATTGTTCAAAGACAAAAACCACTTGAAGGCAGAATGGTCGGTTACTACCGTAAATGTTTTACTATTTTCTAAATAGCAGCGCCAATGTTCCAGAGCTATAACGACAGCGAGAGTCTCACGCTCTGTTATGCTGTAGTTACGCTCAGCACCACTGAGTGATTTACTCATATAAGCAATGCAAGCATATGGGATGCTCAACACCGTCTATCGTTTGGGTTAACATACCGCCTACGCCGTAGTTACTAGCGTCGGTGTGCACCTCAAAAGGTAGAGCATAATTAGGACAAGACAAAACCGGAGCTGAAATAAGGTGTTCCTTGAGCTTCCGAAACGCAACGTCAGTGTAATGCATCTTCGGTAAAAATTTCCGTTGCATATGACAGAATTTTCTGAGCAGGAATATTCCTCGCTTTAGCGAATTCATCCATACGCTGAATAAATGACCCCACGCAAGACTTGCCATTGTATTTAATTTTGGCCAGGTCTGAAAAGGTGCTACGGTCACAAGAGATGTTGACTGTGGGAGCGGCCTCCTCAAGTGAACCCTCCGCAGTTACTGAACTGAGATCCTCCTTAGAATCTGCCCTAAATTTACTTAATTGTTCATTAAGTGATAAATACCTCTCCCTGGAAGCATTAAATAATTTGATTTGGTCCTGAGAGCGAGGATCCATTCGGTTAAGCCGATGATAAATTTGGTTAAGTAAGTTTGTATTTCTAGCAAAAAGATTGTGCTCATATTTACTCGTCAATGACAGTAAGTTAGCCTGTATCTTGCTCAAGCTGTCAGAGACTCCCTTAATGTCGTCAGCAAACTCCAGGCTGGACTCTAAAATGTCCTCGGAAGGAATGGTGACGGCAAGCTTCACTATTTGTTTGCGGAGCTCCTGTACGCTGTCAGCTGGGGTGGTACCACGGATTGCAATTTCGTAAGCAAGTTCCTGCTTTTGCAGCGACAAATATTTAATGTTGTGCGACATAATAAAAAGGAACTTGGGAATTGCTAACAATTAGTTCAACAAATAACTAAACACAAACTACTAAGACCTAAAAGAAAAACAAAAACTATTACTAACTCACCTTTCTGTTACAATTAAACTATTGAACACCTTTGTTTAACAGGAACCTAAAGTAAGGTACACAAAAACAAAACAAAAAAAAATTCAACTTGGGGGTAGGCAGAAAAGTCAAAAAAAGTGAAAAAATTTAAACTACTTACCCCTCAGCAGAATAAACAAAAACGTCTTACAATTTAACAAACACGCACACGCATGCACAACTAACTACAAGTACAGAAATGTCCCAACCGATATAACACGTTGGGCGCCAATGTCGCGAACTCCCCGGTTAAGGACCGGGGCTCGACAAATAAAACAACAAATAACGGGTCGTAGATTTATTGTATATTCAGTTGAGGACACTTCCGCACATTTAAGAGTGTAGGTAATCTAACTAATGCTTATCTCGTGTAGCAGCTGGGCGTGAAGAAGAGATGCTCGGCTGGTGGGGAGTTGGGCGACGGACGAGATGAGTCTCCGGAAGCCCGCGGAGCTTCTAACCCAAATCTGGTTCCCTGGAATTAGAATTCGCAGCGTCTAACTATGGAGATCACATCTTCTGACTGCTAATGAGCCTTGCATCTAGGTAGTATTATCTACATCTAGCAGTAGCGTGCAGTGCTTTGCAGCAATCAGAGAAGGTGATCACAATTATAATAAATGAAACATTTTTCATTTATTATAATTGTGAAATGACAATTAACAATTAATGAGATGACTAATGATTAGTGGCATGATAATGGGTATGTGAGGTGTCGTTTGGTGATCGTGGAATATGTGGAACTGTATACCCACCGCCGACAGCACTAGATATAAAACACACAAAGACACAATATATCACACCAGACATTTAGGCATTCTACAATCTAAAACTAATTGTTAGCACTTACCCAATTAGGGGATTACGGTCGCTTAGTTATTTTAAGGCACGATGTGTGCTTGAACAAGGTAACATGTAATATTTTATTTATTAATTGTCGGAGCACCCGCAAAAAGAAAGTGCGCAGAAAAGGTTTCAAAATTTATGAGGAACGGCTGATTTTTTTTTTTTTTGGTTTTCTTCTCCCGATGGATGATGAATGAGATGATAGGGAAGGCAAAGGGTCTAGCCCATACAGCCAAGTCTGACGTAATATATCTTTCTTTTTCATGAGTTAATGAGGTCATCATCAATTTCCAGATGCTGCAGAATTTGATGCTTTTCTTGGAGTCACTCGCGGAACCATCCACTGCTCAAACACGTCGGGTAAAATATGGGAGTTGACAGCGCGGGAAAACCGCAAAAAATAAACTGCAACTTGTGCCCCATATTTAAAGTCCAATTTATCATTTTCCATAATTATTCACATTGTAGCACATTATTAAACAAAATAACACCACTTTTGACCAATAATATCCACAGTAAATTAATTTACAAAACAATAACTTGCACTTGACATCTCCGCGCAAAATGGCGCGAAAGACTCTCGAGGAACGGCTGATTTTGACACATTGCGTACCGTCCCTGAGCGTTCTGTTTCACCGAGTTCATCGCATAGCGCATTAATGCGTTTCTATTAAAACAAATACAAACTGCCATGTTACAAATAACACCAACTTGTGGAATCGTTAATAAATTGTCATTTAAAATTAAACTAACAATTTTTTCTTTAATTGATTGCTGTTATAAGCAAATGAATACCGATTGAAAAAAAAAACAAGTATTTTGGACGTTATAAATAAATAAATTTGTAAGTGTGAATGATTTTTATAATAATTTACAAGCACAGTATAAAAGAGTTGTTGTTAAAGCATATTGTCCAATCATACATTTGTCATATGTTTTTTTAACTATACTGCGTGGAATTGGTTAAAGGTCAAATATTTTAAAATTATAATCTAGAATACAATTAAAGAACTACGTATGTTTTATTTTAATTATTCACTAATAAAATCTTAAGTTTCGGTGAAGAGAAGTTTTCCTAAAAATATCGCAACTCATACTGACCCTAATCAAGTAGGTAGCGAAAGGTCGACGATCGCGCGAACGTTGACTTACGTAATTGTTTCTCTCTCTATTTCGTCTTTCGGCTGTGAGTGAGATAAATTAATAATGTTAATGAGTTTTCGGACAATGATTTTTACTTTAACTGCCTCCGTGGTCTAGCAGTTAAGTCCGTGGATTTAGACTCCCTTCGAGTTCGATTCCTGGTCGGGACACAAAAAAAAATATTAATGTAAATAAATACTTTTAATTAATATTTAATTTATTTGTGATATTTCTTGAGTTTTGGTACGCTGGAGACATCGACGAGCTTGCCACTTGTCCTAGTCCTATAGTAAAGTTGGCTAAATGTGAATCCGATTATTTATAAACGTGGTTTCTGACCACCCCGAAAGGGTAACGGTCGTGATGATACTTTTTTATTTTTACTTTAAACTTTATATTTGCACTTTTGACAATTACACGCGGTACAGGGGTCGTTTTTGAATACTGAATTTTGCATTAAAATATGATGAAGACCATCAACGATTACTTCAGCTTCGATTTGTTTAAATTACGGAACATATTACGCAGGGTTGTACCTAAACGAAGTCGGTAATTGTAGCAATTAAAGTTAAAAATGGCGTCAAATTTACCGGCTGACGGCAGACCTTAGTAATAGTAAATATCTGGAACTCTCGAATCCCTGCAGCTTCGCCGAGATGTAGCTTCTCTGAGCGTGTTGTACCGGCTATACTATGGTGAGTGCTCTGAAGAGCTCTATAACCTAATTCCTTCCTCTCCATTCCGCAACCGAACCACACGCACAGGTCAGAATATGCACCCACATACCGTAGTCACTATCCCTTCGCGTACCTATAAATTTGGTGACTCATACATCTGTCGCACAATAAAGATGTGGAATGCTCTTCCAGTCTCTGTGTTTCCACTTTCCTATAACCTGGAGTCCTTCAAGCGAAGTGTGAAAAGGCATCTAGTCAAGCCGGCATAGTGTTAGGGACTGATGTCGGATATAAGGGTCTGATTCCAGTTGCTAACATTCATGGACCCTGCGTGCCACTTACCATCAGGTGGGCACATGGTCACATGTCGTGCTAGTATTTAAAAAATAAAATAAAAAAAAACTCGTACATCCGATGCCTTTTTTTTTTCAAGACTTCAAATTCAAACGATTTATTAGCAATGTAAGGTTTTACAATATATGTTAACAAACAATCGTGGAACATTATTACAGGATTTGCAAAAGTATTTTGGTGATGGTCCCACACAAGGCAGTTAAGCCTGACATGTACGAGTAGGTCCCAATCTAAGGTTACCAACTTAAAGATAAAAAAGTAGCAAAAATCATACGAAATAAATAAATGCATACATATATATAGACTGCTTTTGTGGTCTAACAATTAGCAGTATATTTAAACGCGGAGGTGATGGGTTCGACATCTGGGGTCTAATTCTGGCGCTCTCGACTTACGTGTCGGTTCGACATATTCGATTGAAAAGCGACAGATCTCCATAGAAAATTGTCAGTTTTATTCGAGCAAATCAAACCGACATTCATGTCAAAAGTGCGAGAATCGGGGCACTGGTCGAGAATTTAAAAAATATGTCATTTACGAGTCTAGTACGCTTAAGACATCGATGAGCTTGCACCTATAGTAAAGTTGAATTAATATGAACTCATTACAAAAGCGTGATATTCAACCCCGCAAAGAATACGGTCGTGATGATACCTAACTTTTTTATATAGTATCATCACGACCGTTTCCCTTTCGGGGTGGTCAGAAACCACGCTTATAAATAAGCGGATTCACATTTAGCCAATTTTACTATAGGCCAATCATGACAAGTGGCAAGCTCGTCGATGTCTCCAGCGTACCAAACTCGAGAAATATCACAAAATTAAATATTAATTAAATGTATGTATTTACATTAATAAATATTTTTGTGTCCCGACCAGGAACCGAACACGGTACCTCCGAGTCTAAATCCACTGACTTAACCGCTAGACCACGGTGGCAGTTAATTTTTTTTAACTTGTATACGAGTAAATTACAATAATACAAAATTCAAAAACGAGCCGCTATATCAACTTATTTAATCATAAATTAATTGTTTAATTAATTAGGTAATGTATTTAAATAGTGCAATTATATTTTATTTATGTAACTGAATATTGCGTTGAAAAGACGCTCCACTTTAGTTTAAAAAAAACCTATACTCGATTTTTTTAAGTTTATAACTATTCATACCTACTCGTATATCTATTCAGAGATGAGAATATATAGAATTGAGAAATTTAGAACTGCATTAGTATTCGTGTGTATTTTGTAACTTATTTAGTATTTTTATTGTTTTATTATATTATATTCATTATTTGCCACATCGACAAGCTTGCCACTTGTCATGATTGGCTTATAGTAAAGTTGGCTAAATGTGAATCCGCTTATTTAAAAGCGTGGTTTCTGATCACCCCGAAAGGGAAACGGTCGTGATGATACTGATATTCATTATTTATCTTCACAGAAAAACAAGAATAAAAAGCCTCATTTTTTTTTTCAAATAATGTACTAATGTCCGTAATAACTATTATCGTTTCAAAATACATCTACTAGATAAATTATATAATCAGGTCTGCAGCCCAATTCAACTTATTTTGTGTCTAATTAAACTTGAGTTACGGTCTTTTCAGATACAACATTAGGTATTCTACTTACCTACAAAGTGAAAAAAAAAAAATGAGGCTCAGACAATCTTCCATTTGTTACAAACTATTTTAAAGCCTAAACCATTTTAGAAACAGCAAATATACTTGATAACTGTTTATATGATTATAAATATACACATATCTAATTAAATAGACTATTAAAATAACATAGCTTTCTTTAAATAGTATTATCACAATAACTATTAAGGTAACAAATGAATAACGATATTAAACTATCCTTATACTCGCCAAGTCACTAGTTTAATTTTAAAACTATAACAAGAATACGCTTTGGAAATAATAACTAAACTGCAGCGGAAAGAAAATTGAATCGGTAGGTAAATACCAAAGCATGTTTTGAAAGCATTTAACGTTAAAATTAAATAAAATGGAAATAAAACTATTAGTAGAATTGGGCTGCCTCCGTGGTCTAGCTGTTAAAAAAAGTACACAATAATATGTATTAATTTAAATAAATAAATTTAATTAATATTAAATTTATTTGTGACATTTCTCGAGTTTGGTACGCTGGAGACATCGACGAGCTTGCCATGATTGGCCTATTGGATGAGAATTGGGCTGCTGAAAGAGCTCAAAGCGTAGGAAATATCGTGATGATAATTTACTTTACTTTGATTAAAATAATTATAATTTGGTACAACCCGCCTTTAAAGAATCGAATATAGGTTTAACAGTACTATTCGAATTCAGATAGCTTGTCTTAGAGATAGTTTTGTACGTGAGAACTGTCCGATGTACTATAAGCTGTTATTTGTATAAATTATGTCAATAAAACTTGCAAAAAAATCAAAAACTAGATTTTTATTATCCCTCTTAACAATTCCCTAAATATGGCGAGTGTAGGCTAAATAATCAAGATCGGCGTCGCATCAAATTAGATACATATGAACATCACTATAGGATCCCAGATGAATAAACTAGCTTACGTGGGGATGAATTTGTGAGAGCGGTTTGCGACGGGATCCCCAGTAAAATACACTCATATTGGCTGTCTGTTCAGCAGAACCCATTATATAATCTGTGGTTTACGTCGTTGGTAACATATTTAACGATTTGTTTATTTAAATGTTATTATGTGTGTTACTGTTTGTGAGCCTAAATAAATAATAATATAAAATAAAAAAAAATAAAAAAAAATTGGCTATAGTATCTCAATACTATAATAAACAACAAACAATAAAACAAAAAAAAGTTCACTTTCGACATATTTCTTAGAAAAAGTTGTTTTTATTAATAGAATAGCATGTTAGTCTAGAGTTATAGTCAACTGTTAGACCATACAAAATCATCCGGATATAGTATATAGGCTTACATTGGTCCAATGAGTAAGTAACATCGCTAAAAGCTTATCCTAGTGATAAATAAAATAACGAACCTTTAACTTAGCTATGGTATAGGCACGTGAGTGGCTCAACTAACAAAGTAACAAACTGACCAATCACCTGGAGTATAGGTATAACTAAATAAAAATGGTCGTAACATATAGTCAATATGCAAAATAACTTTGGGTCGTCGTGTGCTAAGCCCACAATATCTGATTGCAATCTTCAATCATTATTCATTCAAGCCACGGTACACGCCAAACACGAAACAGGTTCCCCTTCTCAAATGCCTTTGCATTTTGTAGTTGTGTGTAAAACGGTAAAGCGGTTAGTCGCGTCGCTTCGATGTAAATTCGAATTTCGAATTCCATGCGATTGGATAAAACAAATAACTTTTAAATTTGGAACTTTGCGCTTATCCAGTGGAAGTGTTTAATTTTTGCATTCTTAATTTGAATCTTAGGTTCTTTATTGGTTATAAATACTAGTGTGTTGTTGTTAATTAAATACCTGTGCAGTTATTTTATTGTGAAGTGAACGTGTGAGGTATTTTATTGATGTAAAAGTCGAATAAAATCGACTTCTGAAGTTTTTGGATATATTTGGATAGCGGTGCCGCATACCTGCCAACCCAACCAACCTTGTAGTAAAACTGGTTTTTTTAATGTGAGTACGATACGCGTAGAAAGTAAAAGGCCTATTAGGTTTTTTTTTGTAATGATAATACATTTGCATAATTAATTCTAAGCGCGACATGTGACAATGCTTCTACCTGGTTCAAGATGAGAGCTGCTGAATAAAATTGGTCGCTAGTGCTATGCCGGCTTGACATGATGCTTTATCACACAAGGAGTCGTCATCGCAGCTCCTAGAGCAGAGAGTCCTAGACCTTCACTGTTGGAGATAGGCCTGGCCTTCCAGAAATTTCTGGAGAATTTGGCTATCAGACGGGTTGACATGGGTCTGTGTATTCATGATTCCAGAAGTTGGTACTGGAACCAAAACTGACGGCTTAACGTGATCTCCGAGGCACGTAAACGGTGATGTTGTAAATCTATGACAAATGTACGTAAGAAAAGTGTATTTCTCATTGGTACAAGCTGACTTTTTTAAGGAGTTTATGGTCTAAAACAAATTGTTTTTTCCTAGTAGGTACCTAGGTATTAAGAACACTAACTAAACTTAAGCTTGTTACAACTTAAAAAAATAGCAATTAGCAAAGTTTTGCACTCCTGGTTTTAAAACAATGCAGCAGATAGCCATTAACTTGCATGGCATTAAGTTCAATAATATTTTAAATAAAAAATCCCGACTGCGTAAAAAAATTACTTTAACAAAATAAAAATAAAAAAAAGCTCCATCACCAAAAAGTTTAAGAACCGCTAAACACCATTGTAATAATACATATACACACATAAAACTAATATTTTTTTATTATTTTTTATAAGTATATTTATACTCAGTTTGGTTCATTTATTTTTTCCATGTACCTAGTGGTGGCGGCGATCGCGCGAAAATAAAATATTTTGACTTACCTAATACCTAATTACTTAACTAATTATTTTAAAAATCTTTATAACGAACTTGAACTGCAAGCAATCCATCGTGGATATTCTTCAAAAGATTGTCCTGAGGTACAGCGTACTTACATAAATAACCTGTAATATTTTTTATTTGTCATGACATTTCAATAAAAAGTAATTATCTTTCCGGAATCTGGTGGTAGCGTTTGCCGTTCATCGACTCATGTCACGGCGGTTTTGCGGCCCTAAAGTTAGTCACTCGCATGGTCAGTCAGCGTGAAGGTCGTCACCTCTAGAACGTCACGTCACTCGCCCATGTCAATGGCGATTTGGCGGGAAAAAATGTGACAGCCGTTCCGTGACAAGAAGAAAAGAATATTGTTTAGCGAGTTTTTATCTTGCTTTAGGCTAATACATAGATAGGTACCTAATCCTTGGCCAATAATGATTGGTAGGCAGACTGATGATGGTAATTTGCCTACTCTGCCGGGGCGGGGTATTATTTATTTATTTATTTAAATCTTTATTGCACAAAGTACAAAGGCGGACTTAATGCCGCTAGACATTCTATGACAGTCAAACCTTCGGGACAACAAGAGCAATTAAACAATGAAAGGTAGGTGCAATTACAGGCTTAATTAGACAATATAATGACATATATAAATTAATACATACTTACATACACATACAAATAAATAATATTTACATATCTACATACTAATTCTACATGCAAATACATATACATATAAACTACACATATAAACAATAATAATATACATACATATTAAATAAAATGTAATACTATCTATAACCATATCAAATACAAGTATAATTATCAGCAACGCCAGAACTAAACTAAGTTTATTATGACTTCATGTAGTGTGCATATACAAGTTTTTTAAAGATAGCCCTGCTCTGGGCCTGCCGGATTTTTATAGGCAACTGATTCCAGAGGTTTACGGCTACAACTGCAAAGGACTTTGAGACAAAAGAAGAATGGTGAGTGGGAATGGACAGAGTAGAATTAGAGGAAGAACGGAGAGTTTTGTCATGGGTAGCGCCAAGATAAGTGAAGCACTCTTTTAAGTAATTGGGGGTAGCGGGCTCATTAAGTATTGAGTATAACATGCAGAGTACTCTTGTTATACACTGTTTGTGCCCATAAACCCAGTAAAGTGTATCCACACGTTTCGGATCAGGCTCGAATTGCCGTCATGCCCAGTCGGTCTAGTGTTAAAGACTGATGTCAGGTCATAAGTGTGATTCCAATTGCCAACATTCATGGACCTTGTGCGCCACTTACCATCAGGTGAGCTCAAGGTTACATGTCGTGCTAATATAAAAAAGTAAGTAAGTATTACTTTGCCATAAACTCTATTGTTTATTATTTAAAAACACTTTATTTATTTATTTAAGGACAACCAGTGGTCGGTTACATTATTGCTTACTTAAAAACTAGGACATAAATTCAACGATAAATGTACCACCTTTAGGTGCCACAACATGCACAAAATATAAATAAAAAAATATAAAATGAAATGAAATTAAATTCTAAGTTTAGACATACAAAAAGCTTAATAAAAGCTTAATAAAAAAAATTAACCACGTCTTGAATTTTTTATTTATTATATATTTTTTTTTTTTTTATTAATATCATCACAGTCCTAAATGTCTAGTTGAGTTTAATGTGAATTTATAATGGCAATTTATTAAAGATTCCACAAGTTGGTATTAGTGGAACCGGGACTGACGGCCTAACGTTCTCTTCGGGACACGGAAACGGTGGTGTTGTAAATGTATGACGAATCAATGTGACCGCCATCACAGCAGACTAGCTTGGGGAATTTTTCGTAATAAAAATACAATATTCGACTTGCTTGTTCCCGTCATCTGTTTAGACCTAATGTTATATAAAAGTAAAAAAATATATAAAGTAATAAAACTTATGGCAAAGGATGCCAAATCGTTGGCCACTTTACGCAAGACTTTCGCCAAACCTTCTGGCCAGCCTGGCGAGTGTAGGCCAAATTATTCAGAAATTTCTGGAAGGCCCATCTCCAACAGTGGAGGCTAGACCTTACTCTGTGTTATGTAATTTTTTATTTTTTTTTTATTTACTTTTTTTTTTTTTTATTATTTATTATTTATTTTTATTTTTTTATTATAATTTTTTTTTTATTTTTTTTTTTTTTTTTTTTAATTATTATTATTATTTTATTTTTTTTTTATTATTTTTTTTATTTTTTTTTTATTTTTTTTTTTATTTTTTTTTTTTTTATTTTATTTTATTTTATTTTTTTTTATTTTATTTTATTTTATTATATTTTATTATATTTTATTTTATTTTATTTTATTTTATTTTATTTTATTTTATTTTATTTTATTTTATTTTATTTTATTTTATTTTATTTTATTTTATTTTATTTTATTTTATTTTATTTTATTTTATTTTATTTTATTTTATTTTATTTTATTTTATTTTATTTTATTTTATTTTATTTTATTTTATTTTATTTTATTTTATTTTATTTTATTTTATTTTATTTTATTTTATTTTATTTTATTTTATTTTATTTTATTTTATTTTATTTTATTTTATTTTATTTTATTTTATTTTATTTTATTTTATTTTATTTTATTTTATTTTATTTGGGTAACTCACAGCTAATACAATAGATTAAAGACTATGATAATGACTACAAGCTAATTAAGAGTTACCACACATAACAAAAATACAAGCAAAAAACAAAAAAAGAAAACCAAAAGTAATAAAAACTAAACCAAAAATAGTTACTCATTCATTTAGAGTTACGAAATCGGAAATTATTTTGCTCCTCACGGAATAAATGCTATCACAAAATAAGTCAATGTCTAAATTGTGACTTAGTAAGTTAAACAACGATACTGCTCTAGGTATATAACTATTTTGCCTATAATTGCTATGAGCATGAGGTACACATAGTAGGTCTGAAGCACGCAAGCAACGGACTGATGTCCTAAGACCAATCATATCTAATAATTCTGGACAGTCAATGATACCTCTGGCAATCTTAATGAGAAAAGTCAGGTCAGCTACATCGCGTCTGATCGAAAGAGGGAGGACGTGATATTTTATACAACGCTGTTCATAAGTAAGACCAGGTAATTTAAATTTATAACTGAGAAATCGAGTAAATTTTCTCTGGATTTGTTCAATCTTACTTATGTAAATATTGTGGCATGGGTTCCATACCTGACAAGCAGGTACTCCAGGTGGCTTCGGACATACGCGCAGTACAATACCTTGACAGTACAATACCCCTCTACGTACTAGTTATATAAGTTATTCCCTATCTATATTCTAGTTCTAGTGTTATATACTATTCCTGTTACTTAAGTTACTCTTATTTACTAGAACCCATATTATATAAGTCCTATTTCCTAAATCTTACATTGTATTAGTTCTCATAAAGATGTTATCCTTATTTGTTAAGTACTATTTACTATACATTTTATACATTTTGAACATAATTAATTAATTTTAAGTTTTACAAGGCCCTTTTACAGCTGCAACTAGTATTTAATTTTATTTATAATAATTTAAGAATTTGTATTTAGTTTTGTGTTGGTATCTCAACTCAAATGCTACATTAACCTCCAGTCCTGTTCCTTGCCTATAGTTCCATAACACTCTCCAGGCAGGACAAATCAATGTATATTTCAATGTGTAAATTGTGCACAAGAATAACTAATAACTATTGACTTAACCGAATTCCGGTGGGAATGTATGGTTGTAACAGAATAAACAATAAACATCATTTGTTAAACTATATCCTGTTATTCATAGAAAATGTTTTTTATTTTATAAATAAAAGATCCATGAACTTTGTCACGCATCCATTTCTAAATTATCTAAACTCATTAGTAATAAGTTTATATTGGCTCCAACTGTCCCTTTACATTGAGTATCACAGCCAATGACAAAAAGAACCATTTTGTATCTTGACCATAGTGATCGTTAGTAGACAGTTTAACAGTTTTGTAAGAAAAGTTAGAGTTATAAATAATTTATTTTTATTTATAAAGTTGTTTAAATCCGCCACATAACATCTGTGTTGACGATGATAGTAAAGTTGGCAACATGTTTAATCCACTTATTTATAAAGCGTGGTTTACTCCGTACGGTATACGGTCATGATGATACTTTACTTTTGGAATCGTAGTAAGTACGTAAATGTATAATAGAGGCCGTCAAATACGTTTATTTTTTAACTTTGATTACCCAAGGCTCGTGTAGAGGCTCCTGTTTCTGGCTCAATGATTTTAGCTGGAATTATATTAAAATTAGGGGGGTATGGATTATTTCGTAAACTTATTAATGTAAACTTTTTAAACTTTCGCGAACATTCATAATAGTTTTTATAATTTTAACGGGTCTTTACGCGATTTACCTTAGAGACATACTTCTCCCGACGTTTCAGCCAAGTTGCATTGGCCGTGATATAGATAGGCAGTTAGCTTTTTTGGATGTAAAAGTGATGGTGAGATCTGATGGCTCGCTGGCTCACACTGTATATCGAAAACCAACACTCACAGACCGATATCTACACGCCACTTCACATCATTATCCATGCCACCTGAGATCAATAAAGATCAACAGGGCTTATGATCTCTGTGACCCAAAACATTTGGAACAATGGATATGGTGTGGCTCCGAGGTTGCTACGACAGAAAAACAAGGAGAGATATTCACAGGTCAATCGGCTGCCCGCCTTCTTAATATATGTGAAAGGAGTAACGGATAAAATTGGTACAGCTTTCAAAAAGTTATCCATCAATGCTGTGTACACCCCATTCTCCAAAGTAGCAAAACACGTACGCACCCCAAAAGATGTCATTCCTTTTCGAACGCCTGGCGTATATAAAGTGGACTGCAGCTGTGGGAGTTCATATATTGGCCATTGAGAGGGTCAAGGAACATATAGCAGCTGTAAAAAACTGCCAATTAAACATTTTAGCAATAGCAAAACACCTAATGGATAGTGGCATTGGATTGAGCTGCATGACCCAAAGATACTTTCCACCGATCGTCACTATTACCCTAGAATAGTACGTGAAGCGATCGAAATAAAGAAACACAAAAATTATAATCGAGAGGGGGGTTATAAGCTATCTTCATCGTGGAATCCAGTAATCAATAGGTTTCGACGCCGGGAAATATCGCCCGGTGTCGCCAAGGATATTGTAAGTGTCGTGTGTCGTGATTTTTAAAAACTTTTAAAGTGATAAGTGGGTAGGTTTACATCTACCGCCTAGTATGTACGAGACTACACCGCATAGCTCCAGTAGACCCGTGACCACGGCCAATGCAACTTGGCTGAAACGTCGGGAGAAATATGTCTCGAAGGTAAATCGCGTAAAGACCCGTTAAAATTATAAAAACTAAGATTAATGTGTTTGTGTCATATTTTTTTCCTTATTCCTCAAAAAATCAAAAACTAGTATATAATTAACGTGTTTTGTTATTCCAAAAAGATGAATCTAGAGATAAAATTAAATATGACGATGCCTATTAAAGTGTAGTTTATAGGTAGGTCCACCTACACTACATTCAATGAGGAAAATGTTGTTTCTAGCCACAATCGGAAAATACAATGTCAATTGCATGCTTAAACACGCATTCATACATATAAACTTTACATACGAATTGCCAATCGATGTTTTTTAATTATTTATTATTTTATGACACGAAATGTGCCACCAGAAAAAAGTTTATATAACCTGCCTAAGACAAAAAAACCACAAAAAGTGTCTTTAAAAAAAAACGGGACTGCGTAAAAAATATCTTGAATAAAAAACTGAAAAGAAATAAATAAATGAATTTAATTTATTTGTAATATTTTTTCAATTTAAAAATTCTTTATTGCACAGAAAAAATTGTACATAGCTGGGCTTAATGCGATAAATTGCGAATGTCTAACGACATTTCAACGACTATTTCGTGAAATGTTGTAAGACATTGGACAACCTAACATTGGTGAATCCCTTTATCCTGAATTTTCCCAGGTTTCTTATATTTTACTAAATTCGGGCATAACCCTTTGGCAACTACAAATCGCCTTAATGATAGCCGACCTCCGATGGGGAATTAACTTCATTGACTTACTGTCCCGTCTCAAAAATCCACCCAGTATATGTTCTACTGACTTTGGATCTAAACCAGTAAAGGTCTAGCACCAGTATTCTAAGACATTACCTTAACGAAAATTAAGTCTCTGTATTTGAGACGATTAAAATTAAAAATGGCGTCTAATGTACCAGGTTAAGGCTGACCTTCAAAATAAAACTGTCGGCTCGGCTCTATTTTTATTTATTTATTTATTTCCATGAAAATGTACATTACAGATTCTACGTCTAAACATTATTTAGACGTAGAATCTGTAATTACAAAATTTAAACACAAGGATAAGTGACTAGATGTGCGATTTAATATGGCTCCAAGTACTTAGGACAATGTTTTTACTTTCCACATCCGTTGATGCGAACACATCGAAATTCTTACGGACTGCACGATTTTGTTCAATAAAACGTTTTTTAACTTTAATCGTAACTATTACAGAAGCTTAATTATCGTTTGACAGCTGGAAGGAAATGTTGAGTGGAGGGGGCGTTGAGTAAACGTCTTAGAATTCGGGTGTAATGAAAAATAAAAATGAAAAAATATTTATTTATTACAAGCAGCAGAGGTTGACAATTTCACATTATTATCTGCAACAAATAAAGTGTGTTAGATGTGTTTCTTACTTGGTAAAATATATTAATTGAAGCTTAAAAATTTTATTGCCAAATATTTATGTCATCAGTGACAGTGACTGAAGGTCTTTGTCATAAATTTTGAAAAAGTAATTTTATTTTAGCAATGGTAAAGGCAATGCACTATACAGTTTTGTATTTATTTTTTGGAAAAATATCATCATCACCTAGCGCATCATGGAAAACATCATCAGCATGTTATGTCCATTGTAGAAATATTTGGCAATAAAATTTATATATTTTACCAATTTCACATTAAACAATGTGTTGTTTAAAAATGATGAAGAGGCTGTAGACGGTGACGTCCCGACCTCCGCTGTAGGCGAGCCAGTGTCACGAAAATGAAATGAAAATATTTATTTGTATGAAATATGGTATGAAAATACAGGTGGTTAGTAAGTTTTGGCTCAACATATTTTGCCATTTCTGGCATACAAAATTTTATTTTAAAAACTAAACTTATATCTAACATAAATATTACACAAAAAATGATAATGAAGAAATAAGACAGAAAAAATAATAAAAAAGAAATAAGACACAAAAAAACAATAATAAAGAAATAGAACACAAAATAACCCAAATAATATCTAATAAAAAATACCAAGTCGGAGGCCGGGTTGTGGCGTTGTAGGTGCTCTTAATTGGGGTCGACTATAAATACATAAGTATATATTAATAAATAATAATAAATAATACCTATATAGAATGAAATAAATAAATCATCATCATCATTACAGCCCCTAGAACACAGCGTTCTAGACCTCCACTGCTGGAGATGGGCCTTCCAGAACACATATCTGGAGAATTTGGCCTACACTCGCCATGCTGGCCAGACGGCTTGGCGAGGATATGATGTCATTTGTTTATGACAATTTTTTACGATTCCACAAGTTGGTATTAGTTGAAGAACGCGTTCCTTTAATCCTACAAAGGTCGGTTCAAACCCCCTCCTGGCATGTACCAATGAGAAATACATTTTTCTTAAGTACATTTGTCATAGATTTACAACACCACCGTTCCCGTGCCTCGGAGAGCACGTTAAGCCGTCGGTCCCGGTTCCACTAATACCAAATAAATACATAATATGGGCTAATTAGTATGTTAATATAAATAAGTGTAGGACTCTGTGTTCTATTGGGCATCTGATCATGATTATAATATTAGGCTAACTTACAATAATAAGCTCGCATATTGTTCTCCTTTATTATGAGAATTTTGATTGTTATATAAATGCGGTCATTGTTTATTTATAATAACTCGTAGACCTTGGTAAAACCTGATTCTTGTGAACTTACGGTCTACACTGGACGTGCAAAATTGAAAAATATTTCGGGACGAATCCAGCAACCGATCAGCCATACAAATATATTTCTTTACAAATTGATTTTAGGTAAAGATCATCACGACCGTTTCCCTTTCGGGATGTTCAGAAACCACGCTTACAAATAAGCGGATTCACATTTAGTCAACTTTACTATAGGCCAATCATGACAAGTGGCAAGCTCGTCGATGTCTCCAGCGTACCAAACACAAAAAATACCACAAATTAATTTATTAAATTATTGTGTCCCGACCAGAACCCGGCACCTCTGCATCTAAATCCACAAACTTAACCGCTAAACCACGGAGGCAGTTATATAAATGTATTTTTTACAAAAAACTAAAATCTAGGTTTAATAACCTGACCCAAGTACGAGTAAGTAAGTAGTATTTGCTGTTACACACGGATAGGTTAGGTATGAGTACCTACAAATACTAGTTTTTCTCATCATTGTTCATAATTATCTTCCAGTTATGTAACTTTTTGTGCCACGTTATGTTTATCAACAATTATTATATTATGTCTTATGGCATCGTCCGAACAACGACTGCAATCACTAGTCACAGAAATGAAAGAGGGGTGTATTTATATTTTTATTTTATAACTGTGTCTGTCTTAGCTTATAGTATGACAATGCCTATATACAGCAGCTATTATCTTAACTGACATGACATTTATATTCTTATAATTGTGTCTGTCTTAGCTTATAGTATGACAATGCCTATATACAGCAGCTATTATCTTAACTGACATTGACATTTATATTCTTATAATTGTGTCTGTCTTAGCTTATAGTGTGACAATACCTATCTACAGCAGTTATAATATTAAGCGTTATTCTATTCTATAATTTTGTTATTTTATTGTTTATCTTTCCAAATGATGGTTATTATGTACTGCTCCAGATTCACCAATATGTACTATAAAATT
Source organism: Tinea semifulvella (assembly GCA_910589645.1). Classification (NCBI taxonomy): domain Eukaryota; kingdom Metazoa; phylum Arthropoda; class Insecta; order Lepidoptera; family Tineidae; genus Tinea; species Tinea semifulvella. The sequence continues at coordinate 9,632,586 of OU342604.1, forward strand.
ATATCGTTTTATATTAATATTGTAAAAATTGACGTGTAAAAGTGCAGAATACATATCTTTTTGTCCTAAGCCTACTTGCAAAAATAAACGAATTGAATTGAATTGAATGTGCAGAAAAGGGACTCCGTTTGAATGCGATAAAAACCAAGGTAAGTACTAGTGTTTGAAAGAAGAAGGATGACAAACGTGACGATAAATATTGATGATGAAACTCTAGTACAAGTTAATGAAATTATATATCTGGTTAGTTAGTTTTCACTGCGGATAGGAAGTATGATAGGGATGTTAAAAGAAGAGTGAACGCGGGAAATACTGTTAACGGTGCCCTGGGGTCACCGATCGGCAGTCGAAATGTCTGTGACAAAGATCGGCTAGTTATACACAATGCAATGTTGGTACCAACACTGATGTATGGATGCGAGACGTAGATATGTCAGGATACGCATGAGAGTAGGGTTAATGCAGTAGAAATGAGGTCGTTGCGTCAGATATGCGGCGTCACTTTGGCGGATGGCATATATAACGTCGTAATACGGAAAAGGGCAGGTATAAAAGAAAGCATAGGGACAAAACTAAGAAAAGGCATGCTACAATGGTTCGGGCATGTCGAAAGGATTGACGAACCGGATATATAGTACGAAAGTTGTGGGTAAAGGAAGCCCTTGTGATGAAATAAATAATACACTGGCTGGAGGTGCATTAAAAAGCCTTCATAACATGAAGAGGTTAATGAAAATGTGAAAAATTAAAATGTACTATTTTGATCAGCTTTATTCACATATATAACCAAAAAGCAGAAAATATAAATCTGTATCTACATATGTGGTTTTATCCTTCATAAGGATTAGAGAAATTATTTTGGGCAGAAGTTTCAGTTTAGTTTTTGCCATTTTTCCTTCTATATTTCCGATGTGTTTGGGAGAGTATTGCCGTGAATTCATCATCACGACTGTATCCCTACCGGGGTAGTTAGAAACGACGCTTTTTTTAATGAAGCTGATTCACATTTAGCCCATCATGACAAGCGGCAAGCAATAAAATAAAATAATAATTTAAATTTAAAAAATTAATAAATATTATTGAACCCGGTACCCTTCGAGTAATAATAAAATAGTAATGGCAAGACTAGGTATATACAAGTGTATTTATGTTTATTCGCTTTTAATAATCATGCTAGAAGCTTTTTGTTCAAAATGAACGAGCATTATCAAATTCAAAAAGTGCGCAAGTCACAAATAAATCATTAATTTACTAACATTGCTGCTTGTGTTTAATTTCCTGATATAGTACTTAGGTATAATGTGACTAAACAATGCATAATACCTAACATATCAGTACCTACACACTATATGTATATATTTTAACCTAACTCACTTCTATTTCATTACCTAATTGTTAATAATTATTTATTGAAATGATTAAAACTACTTAAAAATAAAATAAATATTAACTAAACCTAATACAAAATAAATATCCTCTAGAGACGAATCTTCAGGGATAGACGCTAGAAGACCGGCAACATTTCTCCTCTGTAAAGCGAGGCTTTCCAGCTTTGACAGCAGACGCACCCATGAGACCATCTCGGCCCCGTCGTAACCTGTACCGAGGTTGGCATATTTGCGCAGCTTGAGAATCTCAGCAGAAACCGCCGCACTTCCCGCGCTTGACGAAGTCGCCTGAATGTGTGATGGGGCTAATGTGTCTACACATGTGGCACCCCACAACCTGCCAAGTTTCCACGGCTCAACGGTCATGCCGTTGGGTCTCTTTCCATAGTTGCGCTCAATCCCAGAGGGTTCTAGGATCGCGGGTACTCCAGCAGTGACAAAAGCTCTTCAGATGATGTCGTTCAGAGCAGCGTGACGAGGAATGCGGCCAGCAATTTTTCTATCTAGATGTAGTTTGCAAAAACTGTGTTATCTAAAAGGAATGATAATCGGTTTAAATACAAAAGGCGAACGTAATTCCTCTAGGCATTTTGGACAACCTTTGGGACATTGGGATCATTTAATATTAAAATTTAATTAAATAAATAATAATAATAATAGTAATAATAATTAAAAACTAATTAAATAGCAATACTGAAGGTTTTGGATAATAAGATGATTGGGAAGGCAAAGGTTCTAGCCCATACAGCCAAGTCTGTCGTAATATAATGTATAGTTATTTATTTTAATAAGTTAATGAGGTTATCATCAAATTCCAAAAGTTAAGCCTGGCAAAATAAACTGCAACCTATTAATACTAATAAAAGTGAATTAGTAGTAATAATAAAATAAGAGTAACCAACGCGTAAAATCATAGGTTAGTTTTTACCAAAATAAATTTATGTTTGTAACGATTACATTTAAAATGGCAGGCAGTCATGACAACAAAAAAACATCAAAATTATTGATTTCCATTAACAGTTGACATGTGTGCCAATTTCCGTTTGCCTAATTTTATTTGTAACAAAAATAGTTTACCAGTACCTCTTTGTAACTGGCTGTGTGGTCCCCCTGTCAACTTTCCCAGCAGTATGATTGGCGACGTGAATCATAGCTTCTCGAAGGTCAAGGACCCTGCAGCGGTAGCTATATCAATCGCCACTTAGCCTAAGTTAAAAATTTAATCCAAGTATAAGTAAACAAAATAATCTTCGGAAGAAATGAGTGTTAATCCTAAGAAAGAGATAGACTTAAATTAGTGGTACCTGTAGGTGGACGGGGTGGTCGCGCAGGGAGAGAGTGGTTCGCGCCCGCGCATCTTTTTTATGTACCTACTACAAATATGTATTATTAAGCTTCGAGAGTAATTGTCTCCGCCAACAAACTGTGGTTACAGTTTGGCGGGCTATTTAATAAGTTATATGTATTGGAAAGTAAATCAATGATTGAAATTTTAATTAATTTATTATTAAACAATATTACCAATTTTGAACAGCGTCTCGGGCTTATTCATTCACCGGGTAATGCCAGGACTATCGTGTGTGGGGAAGGCAGGATTAAAAAGTCTCTTGAGACCAACTATAGGCTGGTTTATTTCTATATATTGCGCAATAACACGATTACCATCCTTCATTACTATACTGTAGGATTCCGCTAATGCCGTCTTGGAAGCCACCCTTTACTTAAATGTACTGATTGTTTCTGTATGAATCTGTTAATATAGTCCTGAATGCGCATTTTGGTAACTGACGCAAAGATTTAACTCTAATGCCTAAACGAAATACATCTGCCTTTCTATTTTATTTTACTATATTTTATAAGTGTCGGTTGTATGGAACGACGTTAATTTTAATGTTATGTCGTCACAACACCACGTTATTCTGAAATGCTTTCAGTAGTCTCAGAATAATAATAATCACAGCTTAAAGTTAACGGGTTATGAAATAACTGCTCTATTGGTAAATAACTAACAGATTGAAGTGAACTTTTTTATAGCCTAAAGCCACAGACTATAAAACAAAAGCGGAAATAACTTTGGTCTGGTATTAAATTTATATTGAGGATAAATTAAATGTATCTCTAGGCTTATTAAGAAACAAAATAATGAAAAAAAATATTACAGGATAAAGTTAATACTAGGCTTATTATAAATGCTAAGGAGACTTACCGGTATTCATAAATACTGCCTCCGTGGTCTAGCAGTTAAGTCTTCAAGTAAGCGGGTGCGGAAAAACTATTGTGATCAAGAATAATGAGAAAATTAAATATAATATATAATACTAATTAAATCCGTAGTCTAGCGGTAAAGTTCGTGGATTTAGACTCGGACCCGGGATCGATGGATCCGGGACCGACGGCTTAACGTGCTCTCCGAGGCACGAGAATCGTGGTGTTGTAAATCTATGACAAATTACGTACCGACCGGTTTAATCGGGTTTAAACCGACCTTTGTAGGATTTTTATTTTTTTATACTATCGCGACATGTTTCCATGAATGTTAGCAACTGGAATCAGACCCTTATATCCGACATCAGTCCCTAACACTATGCCGGCTTGACTAGATGCCTTTTCACACTTCGCTTGAAGGACTCCAGGTTATAGGAAAGTGGAAACACAGAGGCTGCAAGAGCATTCCACATCTTTATTGTGCGACAGATGTATGAGTCACTAAATTTATAGGTACGCGAAGGGATAGTGACTACGGTATGTGGGTGCATATTCTGACCTGTGCGTGTGGTACGGTTGCGGAATGGAGAGGAAGGAATTAGGTTATAGAGCTCTTCAGAGCACTCACCATAGTATAGCCGGTAGAACACGCTCAGAGAAGCTACATCTCGGCGAAGCTGCAGGGATTCGAGAGTTCCAGATATAGTGGCATCGTCCACAATTCGATGTTAAAGAAAGCGTTCTTACAACTGAGCCACCACCACGTCATTTACCTTAAATAAAACATTATAAATTTAGTATGACAAAGTGATAGTGTACGAGGAAGTTGGTTGTGTTAATTAGCCGGTAAAACCCTGCCACATTCACTACTCGATTTACTCCACTTAACACGGTATACCTAAGAGTATATATACGTAGTTGTTTAGATATATGTATGTATGCTATGTTCGACTTGATAAGCAAAACGTTCAACGGCTTTTTTTTTCGCGAATTTTGCTTAAAATGGATTAACGTACATAGAGCAACGCCAAGTCGAACAATTTTCAAAGCGAAATAAAGTGAAAAAAGGGCTTAAAGAGTCAAGTCAACATACATACATACATATCTTCACGCTAAATCCCTTGCGGGGTAGGCAGAGACAATTGAGCGCCAGTTGTCACGATCACGACATACCTCTTTCGCTTCTTCGACATTCATCAACCTTTTCATACATGCCCTTTTGTTTCGATGGCTTTTTAATGCACCTTCAGCTATTGTTTTATTTATTTAATCGTGGTAGGTAAGTCTTGGTCTGCCAGGGCCTCTTTTACCTACGACTTTCGCATTATATATCTGGTTCGTCAATCTCTCTTTACTCATCCTTTCAACATGTCCGAACCTTAAACCTTAAAGCGCCGTCAAACATAGGGTTATTATCTATTAGTATCATAACGATCGTATCACTTTCAGGGTGGTCTGAACCCACTCTTTTTAAAGAAGCGGATTCTCATTTAGCCAACTTTACTATAGGCCCATCATGACAAGTGGCAAGCTCGTCGATGTCTCTAGCGCGGCAGCGTACCAAACTCGAGAAATATTACAAATAAATTAAATATTTTAAATGTATTTATTTACATTAATAACTTTCGGGTAACTCCGAGTCTAAATCCACGGACTTAACCTCTAGACCACGAAGGCAGTTAGTTTTTCCACAAAAAACTTAAAAGTTATGTACTTACAAGGGCGAACTTAATGCCTTATAGGCTTTTTATTACAGCTAACCATTGGGAGTATAGTAGAGGATTCCGAGAAACATTAAAATTTTAAAAAATATACATAAAAATAAATAATAACTTTTATTTAGATATTTAAATAATACATACTTATACTGCGTATAATTTATTAAAGAGCAAATAATTTTATATTATAATCTAGAATAAAAATAAAGAATTAAGTATTTTTTATTTAAATTATTCAGTAATAAAATCTAAAATTACGGTGCAGAGTAGTTTTCCTAAAAATATCGCCACTCATACTGAATCTAATCAAGTAGGTAGCGATTACTGAATGAATGTGGTATAAGTTCGAAATGAACAATGATCACAGAACAGTTCGGACTTTTCCCATTAAACGTTGGTAAATTTTAGGTTTTACTGGAAAATCTTAGGAATTACCGAAGTATGGGGAAAAAAAAGTAGTATCATTTCCGGGGTGGTCAAAAACCACGCTTATAAATAAGCGGATTCACATTTAGCCAACTTTCCAATAGGCCAATCACGACAAGTGGCAAGCTCGTCGATGTCTCCAGCGTACCAAACTCGAGAATTAACACAAATAAATTAAATGTATTTATATACATTAAATAAATATTTTTGTGGCCCGACCAGGAATCGAACCCGGTACCTCCGAGTCTAAATCCACGGAGTTAACCGCTAGACCACGGAGGCAGTATGGGCTTTTACAGTAACATATATTATATACCGCGTGTAATTGTCAAAACTTCAATTTTTTTTGAAATCGCGATATTCATCGTGGTAAATACCTAAAGGCTGAGGATTATTATTATTAATTGATCTCACTCACAGCCGAGAAACAAAATAGAGAGAGAAAATAAGTCAACGTTCGTGCGATCGTCGACCTCTCGCTACCTAAGTAGGTATTTAAGTATTAATTAATCAAGTGATTAAGCTCTGTATGAGTGGCGATATTTTTAGGAAAATTTGTCTGCACCGTAACTTAAGATTTTATTACTCAATATTTAAAATAAAAAATACACATTTCTGTAAAGTTATTCTAGTTTATAATATAAAAATATTTGCTCTTAAATAAATCCCACGGTATATATATATATAATATGTACGAATATATAAACCTATATAGCTAGGAAATACATACCTTTACACACAATAAACAATGATGAAATATATAGTGCGTAATAAGTCCGGCTATTTTGTTTACTTAAATGGTGAACAATAAGGTTTTTAAAAACATTTATCGAAGTATGATGACAAGCGGAAGTTTGTTCCATTCACGAGCAGCACTGTTTAGTGCAAGAATCTGTATATCTGTTGTTTTTTTTTTGTCTCAACCTTGGTTATTTCAGGATCGATTGGAAAGTCCCTTCGCATCTACAAAGATGGGATACCAAATAGACCCTCTCGTAATGCTATTGACATACTTGTAAAGAGAAAACATGATGTGTACACACGTCGCGAGCGACAGCCGAGAGAAATTGGAAATTACGTTTACGTTATTTATTATTGTTATTAAAGAAATGTTTGTATGAAATAATAGTTGCTAATTATCTGCAACAAATAAAATGTGTTAGATGTGTTTCTTACTTGATAAAATATATAAATTGAAGCTTAAAAAATTTATTGCCAAATATTTCGCCTCTCTTTGGACTTGTGACTGAAGGTCTTTGTCATAAATTTTGAAAAAAGTAATTTTATTTCTTTTAGCAATGGTAAAGGCAATGCACTATATACTCGCGCATCATGGAAAACATCATCAGTATGTTATGTCCATTGTTGGTTCGATATTAATAAATTACAAAACAAGTTAGACAAAACCTAATGCATTACATTCAGACCAAAGAGAGGCGAAATATTTGGCAATAAAATTTTTAAGCTTCAATTTATATATTTTACCAAGTAAATAATAGTTGCCAACCAACTTTAAATAGTTATAGAGGCTAAATTGTAACCAGAACTAAAAAAATATTAGGAAAAATTTCAACATGATTTTCTTGTTTCTTGTTTATCTGTATATTTCACCTATATAACAATCGTTATATTTCGGTTTGTCAGTTAACAAAATTTAAAATAATAACAATAATTCTATTATTACCATGCATCGTAGACAAAGAAGCATTAGGAACACAATACAGTAGAAGGCATAAGACCACAAAACTATACAACTATTTAAACGAATTTTCCGTCAAAGGCATGTCAATAAATTCTGACAGGTTATAAAAAGCATTATTTTGGGGCGGGTTCTTCGCGCCATTTTGCGTGAACATGTCAAGTGCAAGTTTTTGTTTTGTAAATTAATTTACTGTGAATATTATTGGTCAAAAGTGGTGTTGTTTGGTTTAATAATGTGCTACAATGTGAATAATTATGGAAAACGATAAATTGGACTTTAAATATGGGGCACAAATGCAGTTTATTTTTTGCGGTTTTCCCGCGCTTTCAACTCCCATATTTTACCCGACGTGTTTGAGCAGTGGATGGTCCGCGAGTGACTCCAAGAAAAGTATCAAATTCTGCAGCATCTGGAACTTGATGATGACCTCATTAACTCATGAAAAAGAAAGATATATTACGTCAGATTTGGCTGTATGGGCTAGACCCTTTGCCTTCCCTATCATCTCATTCATCATCCATCGGGAGAAGAGAACAAAAAAAAAAAAGCATTATTTTGGAAAAAGAGTTTCAATTTTGTTTTAAATTCACTTGGTTGTAGTCTAGTTATAATCTCAGGTAGTTTATTGTATAATGTAACTAGCTGTTTGACCCGGCTTCGCTCGTGTAGTAATCTGGTCATCATGTGCCATCGATTTGGTAGATGTGGCAAATGACATAAAGACTATATAGGTACTTTAGTTGAAAAGAGTTATATGCCATTTGAAAGACAAAACTCTACCAATTTATGTTTCAAAGTTATTTAAATATTATTAGACTGCATTATTACGCAAGGCTAAAAATCTGTAATTATTAAATAACAGATCTATGTTTATCTATATAAACTTTTAAAAGGTTTACGGAGTCCTTCCCGAATTTTGCACGGACATGTCAAGTGCAAGTTTTCTGTTTTGAAAATGACTTTATTGTTAGTCAAAAGTGGTGTTAATTTGTTTATTAATGTGCTACAATGTGGATAATTATGGAAAACGAATTTATCGTTTTTATGAAAAACGAATTTATCGTTTTCTTTGTATATGGGGCAAAACTTGCAGTTATTTTTTGCAGTTTTCTCGCGCTCTTGACTCTCATATACCAGACGTGGTTGGGCGATAATGTCGCGAGTAACTCCGAAAAGCATCAAATTCTGCAACATCTGGAATTTAATGATAACCTCAAAAAGCAAGATTTACGGAGTGACCTTACCTGAATGGCTTAGGCTAATATGATACTCGATACTGATCAATACAAACAACTTTTCCAAGAAACCATATGACGGAAATGATAAAAAAATTTGGCTACCCCATACAAATTGGTAATATCAAAATAGCAAATTTGTATGGAAAAACCAAAAAAAAACTTGTTTCCGACATAGGAAAAGTTTTTTGTGGCTACGATATACGACAGACATGGCTGTATGGGCCTATGTATCTCTTTGCCTATCCTATCATCTCATTCGATAATATCGGGAGAATGGAACAAAAACAACAAAAAGTTTAACCCGACTGGGTGTGATTCTCAATCAATAGAGATAATGGCGCATACGAAATTTATCGAAAAATCAGTCAAAATGCATACAAAAAAAAACTGGTTTCACTGGATATCGTATGCGACTTATTTTGAGATTCATTTTGTAATGACGTCTTTAACCAGTGTGGTAGAGAAAAAATATATAGGAAAAACCCAAAGGAACAGCTGAAAACCGTAATTCGTAATTTTGTTGCGAATCTATATGACGTCATCATTTGAGCACGACATGCGATCCCACGACCATCGCTTATAAGAAGAGTTACAATCAAATCAATTCTAGGTGTTCGATTTTCAACTGCAACCCTTGGTTAAACGTTTTTCTCAACCTGGTTTGCCTTATATAGATTTCATTGTTGTTTCTTCAAATACCTATTCGATGGTACTCCACACAATATAGTTCGTCGACTTTATTTTTTTTTCTTCCCCACAATATGGCGTCTGGTTGTCGCCTTACATAAATTTGATGAACGTCATATCTTCAGTGACACTCGCATGATTAAGACAAATGCTTGAGTGTGCCTCAAAAGAAAAAAACATACATACAAGGCTGATAAAGACTTATTTGCGTCGCGCAGTCTGGTAAAAAGAGGACATTTATTGTATATATTTGCCTTTACCCGAAGCACTGGGTAGATTCATATAAGTATGCCCCATGATATCGCGGCGAACGAGTGCCTTCACTCGCGGCGAACGAGTGCCTTCACTCCTTAGCCACGACTCAAGACTTAGCTGTTAAGGCACGCAGGGCCAACAGTGAAAGAGAGACGGTTTATAGGGTTTTGGTCCGTAGGCGCCTTGGGGTCTCCTTAGGAGGCCTCACGGTGATTCGGGCATGCGACCTTCGCGGTGGCCCTTCAGGCTGGGGTCGTATCGTTAGGCGATTTTGCGATTCACAGTATTAAAAAAAAACATCGCGTGTAATTGACCTACAGGCTGCATGTATAAAGATTAAAAACCTGGGTATATTTCTCAGTGTGGATATTGCTAAGTGAATGTATAGCGCGCAGTGTCAGTACAAAAAGAGGTACAGTTTCATAACCCGCATTGTTTGGCCAGCCTTGGCACGTTGTGTTGGACGGAAGAATTTAACGCACGTTAACACACTTGGTGACTGTCGTGGTCTAGCGGTAACATTGCTACAATTTATTTATTCTTTCCTTAACTTCAAGCGACGAACGACGGTAGCTCGGTTGTGAAAAAGCTTTTATAAAAAAACTTTTTTTTTAAATACTGAGTAAACGTTTATCTTTGTGTAATTAAATATTACTATAATATTTTTTTAAAAATCTGTAATTAGGCATAGGACAAAAAAAAATATATTTTGCACTTTTACATGTCAAATTTACAATAATATTAGGCTTCATAATTTCACAGCATTCTACCAGGTAGAACGCCATGAAACTTCACAACCTTACTTCAATGTAGAGCAATGCGTTACAATACAAAATAAAATACTGAGTAAAACATGTGACATCGGGCTCATCTGATGGAAACGGTACGCAAGGTCCAAGAATGGGAACAACAAAAATCAGTCATTGACAGCCGACATGCTTTTCACACTTTGCTTAAACTTTGCTGGGAGAGCATTCCACATCTTCAGCGTGCGACAGATGTAAAAGTCTCCAAATTACTACTATTTACTATTTACCTGTATATACGAAAAAAGGTATATGGTTAGACATGTGTGTAAATTAATTGTTATAGTTGTAGAATAATTGGTAATTAGTGTTAGGTAATAAATTAATTGAAGACAAAAGTTTTCAACCAGTGCGTTCTTCTAGTAATGTCGTATGGTGCAGAAACGTGGACACTGACGGTAGGTCTGGTCCACAAGTTCAAGGTCGCTCAGCGAGCCATGGAGAGAGCTATGCTCGGGATTTCACTAAAAGATAAAGTCAGAAACGTTGACATCCGTCAAAGAACCAAAGTTCCCGATATAGCTTTTAAAATTAGCAAGCTGAAGTGGCAATGGGCTGGACACATATGCCGCAGAACCGATGAACGATGGAGTAGACGGGTTCTGGAGTGGAGACCACGTACTGGAAGACGCAGAGTGGGACGACCCCCCGCCAGATGGACAGATGACCTGAGGAAGGTCGCTGGTGGGGGATGGATGAGGGTGGCAGAAGATCGTGTGAAGTGGCGAGCCTTGGGGGAGGCCTACATCCAGCAGTGGAGAGACACAGGCTGATGATGATGAATAAATTAATATTTGCATGCCTCTTAAGGCAGATTGTTGCAGGGGAAAAATATATATATAGTTCATCTTTTATAAACTATACAATTACAAATAAATATTTGGTTTCGATCATTTCGTTTCGTGTCGTTTCATTTCGTTGTCTAGCGGCACTGGTACCTTGCTTTACACCTACATCGCATCATTTTTAAATGTTTTGTATTTTTTTTATTTCTATAACAGTAAAATGTATTTTAAATTAACGTTACTTACCTTAAAAGACGAATTAAGAATGCGCACACCCCGTCTTTAAAAAGAAAAAAGGTTTTATTAATAGAACGGCAATTTTGAGATCACCATATTTTTGTTTTGCTTAGAAAACTCGATTTGTACACTTAAAAGCTGCTCACTTCGGCATAATATCCAAAAAATAATAAATTTCGTAATAAAAATACAACTTTTCTATTACCAGTTTCTATTAACAGTTCTATTAGGTACCAACTATCATGCGCCATCTATCGTGATAAAAAGTTAGTGATACACCCCATTAAAATGATAATGTAAATGTATTCGTCAAATCAGATGGTGCAATTGGATCTTAGTGTGTTAAAACTAAACGAATTAAATCGTGATTTGAACTGAAATGTGTGGTAATTTACATTATATTTTTATTTTTAAAAACAAACCGTGGAGCAATAACCCTTAACAAAGTTTCTGATAGTTTTACTTGATAACAGAGTACCTACCACTTAATTGACGGCTGACATGCATCCGTCGCGTGCTTTGCCAACTGCATAATAAAGATTTCAAGTACTGATAGAAATACCATTGTTTTATGGAAATCTATAAGTTTATCAAATTACAACGAAATCCAAATTTTACCTAAAAATAATAATAATACATAGAAAATAAAACTTAAATATTTTCAAAAATAATAGCTCCTTCAAAGCGCTGTCTTGAGGCATGGTGTCCAATACACTAGCAGCATTTCCCCTTTGAATTATGACACTAAATTTTTGGGAGAAAAAACTGCCAGCCCTATTGTCACCAGATACGTCAATGAGCCTTGGAACAATTTCTTTATAAAATGCTTTCAGTTCCGATCCCCACGGGCCCATCGTTTCTACAGCAAACGTCGAAAAAAAGTAACTAACAGTAAAATAAGTAAGCTTGCTGATCTGCGCTTGTTCCGCTGCAACACCAGCTCTAACAGAAGTTCCTTGAAGGTGGGAAGCGCCCGCGCCTGACGAGGTCGCCTGGATATGAGATGGAGCTAATGTGTCTACACACGTCGCATCCCACACCAGAGACCTGCCAAGTTTCCACGGCCCAACAGTCATTCCGTCGGGTCTCTTGCCATCGCTCCGCACAATCCCAGATGGTTCTAAGATTGCGGGTACTCCAGCAGTGACAAGAGCCCTTCGGATGTTGTCGATGTATATATAGATGTATTATATATATATATATATATATATCTATATAATAATGTCCACTTAAACTATTGTATTAAAATTGCCAAAATATAGCTCAAAAGATTAAACATCTTCTCAAATTTTTTTTTGACGTTACCTATTAATTTTAGTTTGTTAGGTACACACAGAACATACACATTTTTTTATTTTATTTATTTGTTTATAAATCACCTTTACATTTGAAATACGATATTTATTCTTAATTTTAGACTTTAATTAATTACAGCTTTCCAACCCCTCGAATTGGTTTGAATAATAAAACAGTTTCTTTATTTAAACACCAATAAATTACACCCTTATAAGTGGCCAGTAAGTGGGTCGATCTAGTTTTTTGACGTTGAAATGTAGGTGACCTCATACTACAACCTCTTGTAGCAAGTTACATATTAAAATATTTGCGTGACCTCATAGGTTCTTGTCAGGTTAACTTCGATTAATTTAGAAATACATAAATGTCGTAATGGTCGCCAATGGGCAAAGTGCCAAGGATACTGGCAGCATTGCCACGTTGAATGGTAATGCTGATCCTTTGGTCCAAATATTGCCCAGCCCTCTTGTCTCCCAAGGTGTTGATGAGCTGTTTTGACAACGCCTTGAAAATTTCATGTGCACTTGATCCCCACGGCCCGAGACTTTCAACTCCAAACGGCGCAAACACATCACCCAATAACCTGGGTTTATTTCCGCCGTTTGAGGTTCTCTGCTTGTAATGCAGCAGCGTCTGGATTCTTAGAGGTCAAGGACAAGTGGGTAGGCGCCAGGGTGTCCACACAGGTTTGAATAAATTAATTTAACTGTTTCTAAAAGTGAAATTGTGACAGTTGACGTAAGAATCAGCTTGTATTGCAGACAACTTCAGAATCATAAGTATAGTTGAGTAATCAAACGTCTCGTGGGCACGTCACTGGATAAGTTGTAATGTACACTCAATTACGACGGCACATGAACGGGGCACGTGCAAGAGGTGTGTATTTTATACAATTCTGTATACGAGTATATTCCAACAAGCTAGAACTCACCAGTGCAATGAATCTGGAAACTGTAGAGAGCTTCACTTACCTGGGTGCTAGCATCAGCAACACTGGATCGTGCGAGGCTGAAATTCGACGACGCATCGGAATGGCCAAGAACTCCATGTCTCAGCTAAACAAAATATGGACGGACAGGACGATCTCCATAAAAACGAAATCCAGGCTAGTGCGCGAGATATGGACTATAAAGAGCGCTGACCGAAAGCGTATCGATGTGGTGTTGGAGAAAAATGCTGAGGATCTCGTGGACTGAGCATCGAACTAATGTATCGATTTTACACCAACTAGATATATCGACTAGGCTATCCACCATATGTCTTCATCGAATACTCCTATACTTCGGACACATAGCCAGAAAAGGAGGGGATAACCTGGAGAAACTTTTTGTTCCTGGCAAGGTGTGTCACGTTATGCGGGACATTAAAATAAAACAAGTTGAATTTAAACAATGGAATATATAAACATATATTACAAAAAATGAATAACAGAAAGAGCGCAATGAGTTTAAAATGATATAAGGGAGGGTCGTAAGCCAAGACTTAGCCCTATCACTCTTTATGCATCCGTTGACTGTACGTAGTGGTACCTTCCCTCGGAGAGCCTGAAGACGGGGGCCCGGAGAGCGCTGCCGATCCCAAGCGGACAACGGGGTGTCACGGGGATCCTGGGCAGCGGGGTTATCTTCTCAAGCTATAGTCCAGACATAGAACCCTGGAACGCACGGGGAACACGCGTTACGTTCCATCTCCAAATTACCACCACTTCAGTCTACACTAAGACAAGATACCAGATAGATGGTGAGACTGCAGCGGTTGTGCACAAAATAATTTACTGCACGTGGTGATGAAGTGACCGCGTACTATTTTCTATTTAATACTTACCCAAGCTGGGGGGTGAACAATATCTGGCAAATGAGTGAGGTGAATTTGTAATGATAATTAAAATAATACTAAATAAAGCTGAACTAATTTAAGTTGAATTCAACCGATGAGGAGCAGTTGTTGTAGCGAAGAAAAAAGGCAAGTTTAGTGTCTGACAGTTGTTTTCTTAAAAAATGGTGCGAGGCAAAGGATTTCGATTGCAGCCAAAAACGTTCATCCTTGGCCACTAACGATCTCAGTCACTACTAGAAGGAAAGAGGCCGAAGTCCGGTGCGCTGGTCCGACCAAATCCGCTCCGCCAACAACACTAGCGTCCATGATGCTGTGCATGCCGCCGAAGACAGGTACGGGTGGCGTGCTATCATCAAGATCACACCAATTCATTGGGAGGTCACGACCCTCATCAATGAGGAAACACGACGCAAGGAGGAGGATATATTCCAACTTAGTTGGGAGACACACGTATATTATAATATTCCATTCGATGCCTTTATTAATATTATTTTACGGCCAAACCGAAGACAGGTCAAGAAGCCAAACGGAATGAGGATTAAAGCTAGGACAAAAGTCTCAAAATTAAAATTAGTCTATGACACTCCATTGCCGGTTATGGTCGTGTTCGATGAACACTTTTAAATTGATTTAGTTGTTTCACTGACATTGTGCTACGGAAGTATAAAACATGTTCTTCTTAACAATTAGTGTTGCAAAATCTTGGTCTTGTTCTTTCAGTCTTGACCAACCCTAGTCTCTCGCAAGACCCCCCCGGCATGTACTAATGAGAAATACACTTTTCTTACGTACATTTGTCTTGGATTTACAAAACCACCGTTCCCGTGCCTCGGAGAGCACGTTAAGCCGTCGGTCCCGGTTCCACTAATACTAACTTGTGGAATCGTTAATAAATTGTCATTAAAAATTGACATCATATCCTTGCCAAGCCGTCTGGCCAGCGTGGCGAGTGTAGGCAAAATTCTCCAGATATATGTTCTAGAAGGGTCATCTCCAGCAGTGGAGGTCTGGGACGCTGTGTTCTAGGGGCTGTAATGATGTACCAGCTGCCTGATGCAAGACCAAGACTTATCGACAATAGAAGAACAAAGTAGATAGCGTAAAAAAAAATTACAAACATTTTGTATGTAAATAACAACCAATGCCCGCTCTATCTCATTCAATGATAACTTCAATTCAATTATAAGTCGTGGGAAAATTATAATAGATTACAATCTTTGTACTTAGCTACTCGTATCATGATCACGTTTAGAGATAAGTTTTAATAGTTGTTATTTATAGACGGTTTTGTCTAACAAATGACTATAAATACATAATAATAATAATAATAAATATTTCCAGACAGGTCACACAGCGCCATCTAGTTTCCGTGGTAAGCTACAAGGCTTGTGTTACGGAAACTAGATGGTTGATAAACTACATATTATACTTTTTTTTTGTAAATATATACATATTATACATATAAACACCCAGACCGAGACAAATTATACAATGTACAACTTGCCCCCGGTGGGAATCGAACCCACGACCTCCCGAGTCACGGCTACGTTTGTTACCACTAGACCACGGAGGCGGTCATATATAATATTATTATAAATGTGAAATACTAGTTATTTATTTATGTTAAAATACACCATTATTAATTATACCATTTTTTTTTTATTTAAAAAAAAAGTTCGATGATTTAAAAACAAAAAACTAATTATTAATTACTTTAAAAACTAAAATTTTAAAACATAAATTACTATTAATTAAAAATAAAAAAACTACTTAATAAATAAAAATACAACTAAAAACTAAAATAAAGAAAAAACAAAATAAAATTATTATAAATAAAAAAATTGCTCCACATCGCTGCCAATGGGCAAAGTGCCAAGGTTACTTACTGGTAGCATTGGCACGTTGAATGGCAATGCTGATAATTTGGCCCAAATATTACCCAGCCCTCTTGTCCCAAATTTCATGTGCACTTGGTCCCCACGGCCCGAGAGTTTCAACTCCAAAGGGCGCAAAAACACATCTCCCAATAAGCTGAGTGTATTTCCGCCGTTTGAGGTTCTCTGCTTGTAATGCCGCAGCACCTGGGACCTTAGAGGTCAAAGACAGGAGCGTTTACACAGGTGGCATCCCACACTAAGGGCAAACCCAAATCCATGAAACCAGCGTCATTCCATCGGGCCGCTTGCCATCGTCGCGTGCCTTATTATATCATGTAGGTATATTAATTTCCTTCGAATACTAAACTAATTTACCTATAAACATGCGCACTGAGCATTGCAATGAGCTACTAAATGTCAACCCTATGACTAGTGTTTTTAAGATTATAATTGTGTGTTATTATTTCTTGCCCCGTCTTGTTATATGTTTAAAGTCTTTGAATTTACTTCTAAGTAATACTCATTTGTTGTCGCATTTCTTTTCAGAGTCACAATGTTGCCGAGAAAAAGAAATATAGAAATACTATCATCGTTTATTTTATTACTGCTGGTAACCCGGACTGAACAATATGGAAGCGGAGCTCCATCTAATGTAAGTATAAGATTATTATGGAATTCATTCATTCATTCATTCACTACAGCCCCTAGAACACAGCGTCCTAAACCTCCACTGCTGGAGATGAGCCTTGAGAAATTGAGAATTTGGCCTACACACGCCACGCTGGCCAGACGGCTTGTCGAAAATATGATGTAAATTTTTCATGACAATTTATTAACGATTCCACAAGTTGGCATTAGTGGAACCGGGACCGACGGCTTAACGTGCTCTCCTCACACGGGAACGGTGGTGTATTTCTCATTAGTACATGCTTTTTTTCAGTATTGTGTAGTTGTTTATATTTATTGTATCGCATTTATTACATTGTGTAGTTGTATTAGTATGTATTTATAATATAGTATTTGTATGTAGGTATATGTATGTTTATCATACTTATATAGGTATATTACGTAGGTCTATATTATTTCTTAGAATTAAATAGTAATAGTTCTTAGAGAATTTTAGTCAACGGTTGGTTTTCCAAAATGAATAAATAAATAAACACCACATTTCATCAAAATCGTATTAGTAATTTTAACTATCTACTTAAAAAATCCTACTTTCTATATTAGCCAGTTTCTCAAACGTATTTTTGGTACTTAATTATTACTTAAGTAAAAAATAACAGGTTTATTATTACTTAAGTAATAATTAAGTACCAAAAATACGTTTGAGAAACTGGCTATATAACATACATGTATAAAAAATGCTTTTTAATACAGAAAAAGATCGATTATAGTAATTTGAGGAAATAATTATACAGAAGGAAGTCGTACGTCATTCCGTCAACCTTAGTAAGTACCTTGAAAGTCACCTATAGCCGACACTGCGACCTTGTGACCGACGCATTTTATCTACCATTTAGCACGCAACCGGCTTAATAAATCTATCGGGGATACAGAGGGGAGTTGTGAGATAGTCGATTTCTCGGAACCTATTACCGTTAGCAAGATAGCAATTGCACGAATTTGTTGCTTTTGATACGCTATTTGCACTAATAGCGCACGCAAAGATATTTTAAGTGGAGTCCTAGTGAGGTCTAGGACTCCGTGTTCTAGGGGCTGAGATGACAAATAATAATAATAATTAACTTTTATTTCGGACTTCACATCCATAAATTGTTAGTAACAATTCTACTTAATCTATATTTAGTATAACTAAAAAAAATATTTTAAACTTTCCGCTACTGGAGGCTGTCTACTTGACTGTATGCAGCTGTATCCAGTGCTCCAGCAGCGGAGAGTCCCACCGATGCGGCACAGCATAGACGCAGATCTTTTGCGCATAATTGTTTGAAAACTGTCAGTCTAGCAAACATACCCGAGGCACTGCAGAACCTCGGCAGCCCCATCAGGATCCTAAACTCATTATTTTACTGGACGCGCAGATCGCTGTACGCTCTCCGAGTATAGTCTACCCATAGGCTGCACGTGTAAAAGGACTGGCAGTACACCCTAAAAAGAGTCACTTTTACCTGGGCGGTGCAGCGCGCAAACCTACGGGCTAATATATTACATCGGACAGCCAACGACCTATGCTCCGTATAATAATGAATACACTTTTTTTTTTAATTGTTTATTATTTGTCCTTAGGAACCTATAGGAACACTTGAATTAGATGTCTCGGTTACAGTTTTCACTTAAATATAACCCTTTCAGCACGGACAATACCAGGCGTGCGTTATTACAAAAACATATCTTTCGGTCGCCAAATTCTGTTTTGCCGTTCCGAAACAGCCTCGATAGATCGTCACTCATCTAGCTACCTAGCGATTATCTTTATTAAATTGTTAGGCTAGTCCTTAGTCCTAGTTCTTTTATTAGAAAAAAAAAACATGCAATAGTGATTTTTATTGCTTTTATATTACGAGTACCTGACGCACGAAGGTGCGCAGGAAATTAGAAAACAACAACGCACGAATATGCGGACGGGGCTTTTTGAAATTCGCTAGTGGGTGTTTTTTTTCACATTTTTTATTAAATATATTCATTTTAATTTCTAAAATATTTTTTGTCGTGCTGAAAGGGATAAGGTGTAACTCGAAAAAAATATGTAGGTTAACAGTAAATGGATGTATTGAGCTGCTGTTGGCAAGGAACAGCTGTATATAGATGCAGCTGTAAAGTCTATATATTTTATATTTAAAAAAATACCTATTAAAATTAAATTAACAAATTAATAGCAGCTGTAAAGAGGCGTTGTCACTTATAAACTAAAATTAAAGCTAAAATAATACATTATATATATACTATAATATATATATTATATTAACAATTTAAGAAAGATAATCGCTAGGTAGCTAGATGAGTGACGATCTATCGAGGCTGTTTCGGAACGGCAAAACAGAATTTGGCCTGGTATTGTCCGTGCTGAAAGGGTTATATTTAAGTAAAAACTGTAACCGAGACATCTAATTCAAGTGTTCCTATAGGTTCCTAAGGACAAATAATAAACAATTTAAAAAAAAGTGTATTCATTATTATAGGGAGCATAGGTCGTTGGCTGTCCGATGTAATATATTAGCCCGTAGGTTTGCGCGCTGCACCGCCCAGGTAAAAGTGACTCTTTTTAGGGTGTACTGCCAGTCCTTTTACACGTGCAGCCTATGGGTAGACTATACTCGGAGAGCGTACAGCGATCTGCGCGTCCAGTAAAATAATGAGTTTAGGATCCTGATGGGGCTGCCGAGGTTCTGCAGTGCCTATATTATATATATATAAATATATATATATATATATATATAATATAGGCACTGCAGAACCTTACATATTTGTGCCGTTTGCTGTAGAAACTCTGGGTCCATGGAGTCCAAGCGCAAAAAAGTTTTTAAAAGACATAACACCGCGTCTTGTCGTCTCCTCCGGTGACAAGAGGGCTGACTCTTTCTTCGCCCAGAGAATCAGTATTGCAATTCAGCTGGGAAATGCAGCCAGCGTTCTTGCCAGCATTCCACGGGGACGGGACTTATATCCCTATCCTTAGTATTAACGTTAATTTTATTTTATATGTTGTAAATATGTTTTCGAATAATAGTTAATATAAATAATATATTAATGATAAATGCTGCTGTAAAGAGGCATAGGGGTCCAGAATAGATATTATTAAAAATTACATAAATTTTATCGTTTTTAAATACGAATATATTTTAGATTATCATATGCGCCGCCGTGACTGCGAGGTCGTATAGCAGCGGGTCTAATTGACAATGACCTACTAACACCTAATATTGAAGCGTTCTTTTCAACCATTACATGAATTAAGTCAACCTTAAGAATGTATAAGTCTTAAGACTATAAAAAAATTTCAACCTCAAGGTTTTTGCTAACGAGAAATACACTTTTCTTTTTTTCATCTGTACAGTAAACAAGCTAATATATATACCGCTTGTAATTGTCAAAACTGATAAAAAAAATTTAGGCTTCAGGTGTCATTCTACTCTAGTCTACTTTCTGTCGCACTGTCGCGTAGGGGTTGCGATAGACTAGGGTAGGGGTTCAATAAAACCAGCTTTTAGAACTGTTATATTAATTAGCCTATTAATCTGTGGAATGAAAAATGTTTTAAAAAAATGGTGTCATCGCATTATTTAATAATAATAATAATAAATATTTCCAGACAGGTCACACAGCGCCATCTAATTTCCGTGGTAAGCTACGAGGCTTGTGTTACGGAAACTAGATGGTTGATAAACTACATATTATACATTTTTTATTGTAAATATATACATATTATACATATAAACACCCAGACCGAGACAAATTATACAATGTACAACTTGCCCCCGGTGGAAATCGAACCCACGACCTCCCGAGTTCACGGCAACGTTTGTTACCACTAGACCACGGAGGCGGTTAAATGGTTCATAAGTTGTAATGGTATCATATGTAGTATATGTATTATTAGTATTTAATATATCATAGTTATTAGTATGTATTTAGTAATATCATTGTATTTATATGTATATAGATTTATTTATTATTATTATATATAAATATTTGCACGTACCTTACATTTGAAATGGTCCCCTAAAATTGGCTGACAGATAATGTCTAGCGGCATTAAGTCCGCCCCTTGTATAACGTGCAATTAAGTTTTAAATAAATAATATTATTGCACAGCCTGGAAAATATTTATTGACCTGATGGGTTTAGGGAAACGACTATCCTGGTAGTCTTCGGGTTCTCCAGCCTCTCCTTGCACCCCATGGGTGGCTGAGAGCGGTCTCTGGAGCGTTTCCTCCCTCCTCTGCAGATCGTACGATTTGTAGGGTAGAAGTAGGATCCCCAACGAGACCTTCAATGAAGATTTAGAAGTAATTTATACAACTAGCGATGTTCTTTCTCCTATGGCAGATCAAGCCAGTAAGATACTGTCACAGTCAATGTTCTACTTTTTTAAATAAAACAGATGACTGTTTTAAAAGATAAAAATATTTATCCGAAAAACAAAACCTTGGTTCCGGTTACGAGTTTGCGCCGTTTGGGGTCGAGGTCGAGACGATGGGCCCATGGGGACCGTCAGCGAGGCGCTTGGCCAAGGAGTTGTCAAAGCGGCTGACAGAAAGGTCTGGCGACAGGAAGGCTGGCAATTATTTCTGTCAACGTATTAGCCTCGCTATACAGAGGGGAAATGTTGCCAGTCTCCTTGGGACTATCTCGGATGGGACATCTCTAGAGGACATTTAGTTTATTTTTAATTTTATTATTTAGATAGCATTGTAATTCTTTTATACTGGTTGTATATTACTTCGAATAAAATATTTATTAACCTAAAAAAAAACAACACTACTGCATGGTGAATAAGGCCGCGTCTGAAAATCACGATATCCATCGTCATAAATACCTAAAGGCTGTGGAGTTAAACGGCCGGTTGCTGAAAGGATGATTATCTTTTGACACCTTTAACGTGAAGACTAAAATGCCCTAAGTGACAAACTAACTGTCAATCATGTGAAATGTAATGTTGATTATAGATTAATATAGATTAACCATGCTTTTTGCAACCGAGACCAACACAGCCAAACCAACATGAAATGGTGGAAACCAGTATATGTATGTGTTATCTATGTATTGTATGTATTTATATTATAGTTTTAATATCGTTATTTTTTTTAGTTATAAGTTTTTAACTCAATAAATCTCTTTATCTCAAATATTAGCGGTCATACATACATATCTTCACGCCAGATCCCTTACGGGGTAGGCAGAGACAATTGAGCGCCACTTGACACGATCACGACATACCTCTTTCGCTTCATCGACATTCATCAACCTCTTCATACATGCCCTTTTGTTACGAAGGCTTTTTAATTCTCCTTCAGCTAGTGTTTTATTTATTTGATCGTGATACGTGTGTCTTGGTCTGCCAGGGCCTCTTTTACCCACAACTTTCGCATTATATACCTGGTTCGTCAATCTTTCTTCGCTCATCCTTTCAACATGCCCGAACCATCGTAGCATGCTTTTTCTTATTAGCGGTCATGCACCTTACAATCCCTGCTCACATCTCCCAAAGGTTAGCTGTTAGAAAATGTTTTTAGACTGTAAAATGTATTATTTTCTGTGCAATAAAGAATTTATATATCTATCTAAATGGTGATTAATATTTTTATTTGTATATTTCAGGCTTGCATCAACCACATGCCAGTTCATCCGGGAATCCAGCCTCAAACCTCGCCGGCTCCATTCAATATTTTGACATCATCGTCACAAGTCAGACAGAATGACGTCATCAATGTCACTATTGCCACCAACCATGCTTCTATTGGTGGATTCATTCTCCAAGCGAGACAAGTTCAGGTACAAATCAACATTTTATTTTTATAAGTAAAGTATTATCACGACCGTATCCTATTCGGGTGGTCAGAAACCACATTTTTAAAGAAGCATTTTCATATTTAGCCAACTTTACTATAGGCCCATTATGACAAGTGGGAAGCTCGTCGATCTCTAGCATAAATAAATTATTGTGTCCCGATTAGGAATCGAACCCGGTAGCTCCGCGTCTAAATCCAGACTTTACCTCTAGACCACACCGAGGCAGTTTGTTTTTCCATTTTTAAACAGATAGAATGTATATTTAGCTCTCCGGTCAACAGTGCCGGATTAGCCCATAAGGAAATTAAGGAATTGCTTAGGTCATAAAGTCTCGCGGGGCATCAGAAGTATCACCAAAAATAGATGTCTCCCTCTTCGTTCTGCTTTCAACAATCAACTCAAAATCCCATCCCACTCTTCTAGCAGATATTCCGATTCCTTCACTGTGTCTGCAGCCCGCCGGTGGAACAAACTACCACTGGCCATTAGACGGGCACCATCTGTCAATGTTTTTAAACAATTAGTCACTAACTTGTTTCTTAAAAAGCAGGAGCACACTGCATCCAATACACATTGATATTTGACACGCAATATGTTTATGTATGTTTATTTGTGTATATATATGTATGTATGTATATGTTCATAATACCTGCATGTAGTTTATGTAATTGCTTGGTATGTAGTGTATTTATAAATTAGACTATTATTATTAGATTGTTGCACCCTGCCCATAATCTCTCACCATCCCAAAGGTTAGTTGTCAGAGAATGCCTAACAGGCATTAAACTCGCCTATGTACCTAATTTTAAGTTTTGGTGCAATAAAGAATTTAAAATAAAATAAATAAAAATGTCCTAGCACCTGAAAGCTGTTTTAAAATCTGGGCGTTTTAAATTCACTAGAACGTTGACGTTCGGGGTTTTAATTTTTCGCTTGTGATCGAATGTCGTGCAAAGTCAGCAACGTTCTTACATTCTTCAACTTAAAAATTATTTACGTATCGTGTAGGGGTTATGACAGAATAGGGTAGGGGTTCAATCAAACCAGCCTTTAAAACTGATATTTGTAATTGCACAGCCTAGAATATGTTTATTGACCTGATGGTTGTTTGTTGAGTTGCTTGGCGTGGAGTCGTGGGTGGCTGCGAGCGATCTCTAGAGCGTTTCGTCTTCAGCAAATCGCACGAGTCGTAGGGTAGAAGTAAGGCCCTGGAATGGAGAACAACCCAGGGTTTAGCCTAGCAAGACGACGAGGCCAGCTACACTGGCGAAGGTCCAGTAACCCGCTAACGCACAGAGTAGCCTTACAATATTACTACCAGAATATTAGATGGCATTAAATGGCAGATCACAGACCAAACAGCTAATCAAGCCGTTTTTACAGCCCAACTTTAGGTTAGGTACTTTTTAAAACGCCTGCGCAGACGCATGTCATAGACATTCATAGACAATTCTCTTTGGCAGGCGTTGTAATATTACATTTGGATTTGTATTTTATTTATTTATTATTTTTTATATTAGTATGTAGGTATTTTATTGTAGGATTTATTTTAATACCAACACCTTAGATAATAGTTTATTATTTTTTCCACTAGCAACACGATTCTTTAGTTGACAAAACTTTCGGGTCCGATTCCTGGATAGCATAAGAGACTGTCCACCAGCTTCTTAATGGCTTCTTGATGTCAATCGTCAGTGTCTGATTTTCCAGTTTTTGGACTTATCGTCCCACCATCAGGTCGAGATCCCAGGTCGTGCTATTTTAAAAAAGGTCCAGAGGATTAGAAAGTACGCAGGACCAAAACGGAATTATTTTATAATTAACTAATGAATTACCCATATTATATATTAATTAATGAATTATCTTCCTAATTTCCAGAGCCCTGATACCATTGTGGGTGCCTTCACAAAAGTACCAGACACTGCAATGGAAAAGATAATTTCATGCCGTGGCGATAATGACAGCGTGACCCACTCCACGCCAGCACTCAAAAATGACCTTTCCTTTCAGTGGAAAGCACCTCAAAATTATCTGGGTGGAATTGAATTCAGGTAAGCTTAATCGCCACGCTCTGGCAAGTTGGTGCAAGCAAGGGCTGTTGTTAATTAAAATTCAATTTCTCCAGAAATATGTTCTGAAAGGATTATTTCCAGCAGAAATTCAGTTTTTGTCTCACCGCTGCTGGATCGATATTGCACAGGATTTTTTTTACACCCTCATACAACCCCAACTAGCGACTGGAAAGGTCATTTGTCCATCTTTTCCACTGCGACGCCGTCCTGTACACAAAACATTTGTTCGCGATATTGTAACCGCGACCGTTTTGCGTAGGCGTTCGACCAGTCGTCGTTGGGCAGGCGAACACGCCACTACACTCATTCAAATAAAATAAAGCCCTAATAAATCCTACCATACGGTCCGCTTATTTAATTTAAAAGTCCACTATAGACCCTTAACATTGGTCCTTCGAGCCGGATTTGGTCCTTCGAGCCGGATGCTCTAGAGATGTGGTGTTGGCAGAGAAAGTTGGGCATATATGGACAGAGTTCCGAACCAACAAATGCATACTAGAGGAACTGATAATTAGACAACGCCTTTCCTTGAAAAGCTGCAATCCGATAGGAATGGCGATGTCAGTTCTGATCAAAGTTCTGTCACTGCAAAATGAGCTTTGTAGAAACAGACGATTGCAGATTCAGTCGCAACGGATCGAAGACACCAGTCCATTGCCTTACCAACTTAACTAGGTAGATCACAATAGATCATTACTGGTTTCAGTGACTTGGTGTGGACTATATCAAATCTCTGGAACAGTTTACCTGTTGGAATTCGCCAAGCACCCAGCAAACCGCTGTTTTAAAAGCTGGTTTACTTTCATTACCTAAAGAGCTCCTCACAACGTATATAAGTATGTTGGGTATGTAGTATATAGTAGCCAATATAGTGTGTAGTATATGTATTTTTGTGTACATATTTGTATGTATGTGTATTTATTTTAATATCTAGTGTATGTAAGATTAAATGAATTTATTTGGCAACGTTTCTTACAATCGTTTGCACCTAATCTCATGACTGTAATGTTCTGTATTGTCCCAAAGGTTGACTGCTAGAGAATGCCTAGCGGCATTAAGCTTGCCTTTTGTACATAGTGCAATAAAGTTTTAAATAAATAAATATCCACTTATGCTTGAATAATTCCAGGGCAACAGTTGCCCAAGACTACGCTGCGTACTGGTTGGGGATAGTATCGTCTGTAGTGGAGGTGGTGACCCCGGGGACCGAGATCTCGACGCACTCGCCCACCACTATGCCGGCCACCAGCCCTGTCTCCCCACCCGTCATCATGGAGTCCAAGGTTGGTTAATAGGAAACTAATTTAATGTTTTTGGTTTATTTTACTGAAGTTAGAACAGTAAATAAGTGCTACGTGCGTCAGGTGGCTGCGCTCATAGCTGGGCACCGTTAATCAAATAGTTAACTTCGTTAATCGTTAATTCGCTACAAAAAAAGTTAGCTTCGTTAAACGTTAAAGCGTTACGTTTCAGAAGAATTAACGGAAGTTAATGTTAATCGTTAATCCGTTAATATGTGTAAAATTCTTCTTTATTAACACGCAAATTATCACTGACAGTAATTTATAATAACAACAAACACAACACTCGTCACTCTAAGCACTGGCGCTAGTACTTCGCAGTTTTCTTACTCGCACGCGCCGGCAAAATATATCTAGTTTTTTTTTTGTCTCACGCGCCGCCGCGCCCGGCACTTGTCGTTTCATACTTGTCTGAACCTGTTTTTCGCGCCACACCGCGGTGCCGTGCGGTAAATAGTGGCATTGGATTAACGATTAACGAACTTCTGCATATTAACGGAAGTTAACGTGTCCGTTAACATTTTTAAAAGTTAACTTAAAAGTTAACCCGTTAATCAAAATGTTAACTTCGTTAATTAACGATTAACGGATTAACGAGTTAATGCCCAGCTATGGCTGCGCTCTGCTTACGGCGGACGAATTCTTCGTATATATACAATTATCTGCAACAAATAAAGTGTGTTAGATGTGTTTCTTACTTGGTAAAATATATAAATTGAAGCTATAAAATTTTATTGCCAAATATTTCGCCTCTCTTTGAAGCGGCGTCATCAGTGACAGTGACTGAAGGTCTTTGTCATAAATTTTGAAAAAGTAATTTTATTTCTTTTAGCAATGGTAAAGGCAATGCACTATACAGTTTTGTATTTATTTTTTAGAAAAATATCATCATCACCTAGCGCATCATGGAAAACATCATCAGCATGTTATGTCCATTGTTGGTTCGATATTAATAAATTTACAAAACAAGTTAGACAAAACCTAATGCATTACATTCAGACCAGGGCTATAGTATGCACCAAGCTGCCATATAAAAGAGCTTTCCCATGTTTTTAAATCAATAGACCGAATAGGAAAACTCTTTAATACACTTACTGTGAAACAATTGTTAAAGGTAGTGTTATGTATACGCGTATATATACAATAAAATTGAAATAATATGTTTATCAGGCTATGTATGTATGTGTGTGTCTTCCCTTGTGGCACACTGGGGACCAAACTGGATTTTGATGATTCTCACGTCAATGGATTCGTTTTCAATCACGCAAACTTTATATATTTTATTCCTTAGTGGCTTTATCAGTCGGGATCCATTAAAAACAGAGTCAAATGGGATCCGTAGCATTCTAATAAAATATATAAAATTATTTCAATGGTGTAGTTATGCGGTTATCAAATTGTTTCGCGCCAAATTCATAGACTTGTTTTTTTTTATATATTTTTAATGTTGTTTTTTAGTTTTTACGCAGTCGGTTTTTTTTTGTTTTTTAGACAGCTTTATATGTTAAAATAAAAGAGAAAGTGTATTCGAAGGAAATAAGGTACATAGATTAAAAAAAAAACCTAATTAATAATTAAACTAAAAACTAAAATTTTAAAACATAAGTTATTATTTAAAAAAAAACTACTTAATAATCAAAAATACAACTAAAATTATTATAATCAAATCGCTGCAAATTATAAATTATAACTTCTCAAGTGGTACTCTAGCTAGAGACATCGAAAAGATTGCCACTTGTCATGTAGTAAAGTTCGCTAAATGTGAATCCGATTCCTTAAATTGTATAAAAACCATAGAACAACGCCAAGTCGAACTACTTTTAAATAAAAATGAAGTAATGTAATGTAAGCTGGTGCTTTAACTAAATAGTGTGCCCTGAACATGGGATCCGTGCTATGGAGACCCAGTGCTTTCCCATTTTTAATGGTGATGTTTATTGTATTTATTGTTTCATCTATTTTAATTTATATAAGATAAAATTATCATTATTATTATTTTTTTATTTAAACTTTGAATTGTTCTAATAATATTAAATTATTTTGCAGCCAAAACAAGAGAAGCAAATCGAAAAGGTCTATAAAGGTTGTGACGAGAACAAATTGTGCTTCGGAGCTCCACAGAACTGCTTGCAAACACAAAACTGCAAAGCTGTCGTGGCTGTCTTAGTCGAAGGCGACTCCTATACATTCGAACTTCAAGGAATTGATAGCCCAAAATACGTAGCTACAGCATTAAGCATGGATAAAAATATGGGAGATGACAGCGCTATGGAATGCGTTGAAAATCAAGGGCGAGTCCAATTATTCTCATCATGGACTTACCCAAAATCAGAGCCATACGTCAGAAGATCAGATTCGCCGCAAGAAATTGTCCAGCTCCTAGAGTCTAGCTTTATTGATGGCAAATTGTATTGCAAATTCAAAAGACAGCAGTTGTCCGTTGTTAAAGGTGTAACCTTCGATCTGGTTAATAATCAGTTCAATTTGATGGTTGTTGCCGGGAGAAGTATGAAAGGTAACTAAATGTTTTTATTTTTATTTTTATTATATTAGCAAGACATGTGACCCTGCGCGCACCTGATGGTAAGTGGCGCTCAGGGTCCATGAATGTTAGCAACTGGAATCAGACCCTTATCTCCGACATCAGTCCCTAACACTATGCCGGCTTGACTAGATGCCTTTTCACACTTCGCTTGAAGGACTCCAGGTTATAGGAAAGTGGAAACACAGAGACTGGAAGAGCATTCCACATCTTTATTGTGCGACAGATGTATGAGTCACCAAATCTATAGGTACGCGAAGGGATAGTGACTACGGTATGTGGGTGCATATTCTGACCTGTGCGTGTGGTTCGGTTGCGGAATGGGGAGGAAGGAATTAGGTTATAGAGCTCTTCAGAGCACTCACCATAGTATAGCCGGTAGAACACGCTCAGAGAAGCTACATCTCGGCGAAGCTGCAGGGATTCGAGAGTTCCAGATATAGTGGCATCGTCCACAATTCTAACAGCTCGCCTCTGTAGGACATTGAGATCATCTGTGAGGTACTTGGCTGAACCATCCCAAAGGTGTGAACAGTATTCCACGCATGATCTGATCTGTGCTTTGTACAGTAACAGTCTGATTGAATGTAATTGGTAACGAATGCAGGTATTTTCCAATGGAGTGTATCAGGTAAAGCTTTTTGTAGATGTCGCTAGTGGCACTAGTACCTTGTTTACACCATTGACGCATCATTTTTTAAATGTTTTTGTAGTTTTTTAATTTTTATAACAGAAAAATGGATTTTAAATTAACGTTACCTACCTTAAAATACTAATTAATAAAGCGAACACCGTTTTTAAAAAGAAAAAAGGTTGAATTAATAGAACGGCAATTTTGAGATTACCATATCTTTGATTTTGCTTGGAAATCTCGATTTGTACACTTAAAAGCTGCTCACTTCGACATAATAAAATACAAGTTTTCTATGCAACTGACAGTTATATAAGGTACCATCTAACATGCGCCATCTATCGTAATAAAAAGTTAGTGATACACCCCATTGGTTCATTCATCCATTACCTTATAACTGAGTCCTAGATCTCGATTAGCTAGCGACTGGAATCAGACACTTATGACTGACATCCGTCCTTAACACTATGTCGGCTTGACTAGATACTTCTTACTTCGCTTGAAAGTATCCAGGTGGTATAGAAAAGTGGAAACACAGAGGTTGGAAGAGCATTCCATATCTTTATTGTGTGAGTCGCCAAATTTATAAGTACGCGAAGGCATAGTGACTACGATATTTGGGTCCATATTCTGATCTGTGTGGTTCGGTTGCGGAATGGAGAGGGAGGGATTAGGTTCCAGATATAGCATCGTCCACAATTCGCACAGCTGCAGGACATTGAGCGCATCTGTAAGGTACTTGGCGGAACCATTTCAAATGTAAGAACAGTATTCCACGCATGATCTGATCTGTGCTTTGTACAGCAACAGTCTGATTGAAGGCGGGAAAAACCACTTCACCTTGTTTAGTATCCCGAGCTGCTTTGGTGATGTTCTCAATGTAGTTTCGGTGGTTAAGGTCTGAGCGTATTTCCAACCCGAGGATGTTGAAGTTGCGTGGTGCCCTGAAGAGTGGGGAGAGGAGAGAAGAGGGACTTCTTGGCCGTCAGCGCGCATGCCTGGGTCTTGTTGGCATTGAACTGGACAAGAATTTTGACAACCCACAAATACATTTTGTGAAAGGTGTCGTACAGTTCTGCCGTCATAATGCGCCGTAATTCCTGTAGTTGGTTACCTTCCAAAGCTCGAGGACTCAGATACCGCCCGTGAGACATGGATTACTTATTCTCCCAATGAATGTGATCGACACGTCAGTTGCAGAGGGTTAAATTGTGTTTTTCTATACAGAAGCAGACCGTGTTGGATTCCACGACTTGGTGTACGAGGTGACAGGCGCTCCCACCTCCCTGGCCGCAGTGGGCACAGCAGCCGGCGCCTCTCGGCTGCTTCTCAAATTACATGGCTGCTTCATGGTGGTCGCATGGCTCGGGACCTCGTCTATAGGAATACTGCTAGCCAGGTCTGTAACCGCCACATATTCTCACTAAGTTATTTTCATTTTTGATTAATTTACAGTAGGAAGCTATTTAAACAAATTAAAGCCATTGAAATTTTTTGTGCTGTTTTCCCGCGCTGTTTTTTTTTTTTTTGTTTTTTTTTTATACGGAGCACGACATGTGACACCGCGCCGACCTGATGGTAAGCGGTACGCGAGGTCCAAGAATGGGAGCAACTGACGCCAGCCTCAGACGACCGACATCAGTCCCTACCACTATGCCGGCCTATAAAGATGCTTTTTCACACTTCGTTTGAAGGACTCCAGGTTATAGGAGTGGGGAAATACACTGGCTGGGAGAGCATTCCACATCTTCAGCGTGCGACAGATGTCAGAGTCTCCAAATTTGTATGTACGCGTAGGGATAGTGGCTACGGTATGTGGATGCATATTTTGGCCTGTGCGAGTGGTTCGGTTGCGGAATAGAGAAGAAGGGATAAGGTTGTGGAGCTCTTCAGAACATTCACCGAAGTATAGCTTGTAGAATACGCTCAGGGAGGCCACATCTCGGCGAAGCTGCAGCGATTCGAGAGTTTTGGACACTGTAGTATCGTCCACTATTCGAATAGCCCGCCTCTGTAGGACATTAAGAGCATCTGTAAGGTACTTAGCGGATCCGTCCCAGAGGTGAGAACAGTATTCCACGCATGACCTTATTTGCGCTTTATAAAGCATAAGCCGGTGTGAACTAACATATTATACCCGACGCGATGCGATAATGAGCTATAATGCCGCGAAAAAAAAAGAAAGATATATTACGTCAGACTTGGCTGTATGGGCTGGACCCTTTGCCTTCCCCATCACCAAAAAAAAAACTATAGCAAGGCAACGTGGGAATGCAGCCAGTATCCTTGGTACTTTTAATCATGATTTTTTCCTTGGTTTTCGATTTTTTGTCATATTTGAAGTAAATTAATATACACTAAATATAAATTAAAAGCTACCAAAAATTAAATTAAAAATAAACTAAACTATAAATAAAAAATGTCCTCCAGAGACGTCCGAGATAGTCCTAAGAAGACTGGCAACATTTCCCCTCTGTATAGCGAGGGTAATACGTTGGCAGAAATATTTGCCAGCCACTCTGTCTCCAGATGGCAAACGGGTTCTGGAGTACGGAATGACGCAGAGTGGGACGACCCCCCGCCAGATGGACAGATGACCTAAAGAAGATTGCTGGTGGGGGATGGATGAGGGTAGCGAAAGATCGCTATAAGTGGCGGGCCTTAGGGGAGGCCTACATCCAGCAGTGGAGAGATACAGGCTTATGATGATGATGACTGTCTCCAGATCAATAAATAAATATTTTGTATTATTTTTTATTAATAATAATTTTAACATAATTATATAAATAAATAAAGTTTATTGGATAGTAAGCACTTAACTTTATTTTACAGATACTTCAGACAGACATGGGTTGGAAAAACTCTTGGAGGAAAAGATATCTGGTTCGCTGTAAGTATATCTTGTATTAGTCTCGCTATACGGAGGGTAAATGTTGCTTTGGGACTATCTCTGATAAGTCTGTAACAGTACTCTTTTGTCTGTAATTTTATTTCCTAGAAAATCTTTAAACATAGCTGATTGTGCGAGCGAGAGGTTAAATTAAAAGTTAAATAACTTTTACATTTAAAAGTAAAATTAACAACGAGTCCTTCGCGCCATTTTGCGCGGAGATGTCAAGTGCAAGTTGTTCTTTTGTAAATTAATTTACTGTGAATATTGTTGGTCAAAAGTGGTGTTGTTTTGTTTAATAATGTCCTAAAATGTGATTAGTTATGGAAAACGATAAATTGGACTTATACTACATCAAAAACAACACTCATGCAAAAAAGTGCATTCTGTATGACTACAAAAATCTACAATAAAATAAATGATGACATTAAGTTACTACCTATACAACGATTTAAAAAAAACACTAACTACTACTCTGTGCAAGATTTTCTAGAAGATTGAATAAACAACATTAATTTCTTACCTTGACATTAATTAATTAATCCTATTTGTCATTTTAATTAAATTAAATTATTATACCTTTCTTTAGTTTACATGTCTACTATACTTAATTATTTAATCTTTATACGCCCATGGGCTAAACATTGTGTACCCAATTTATAACCATTGTACCATCCTATAAAATACCTATTGTTATAAAGAAATATATGAATTTGAATTAAATATGGGGCACAAGTTGCAGTTTATTTTTTTGCGGTTTTCCCGCGCTTTGGACTCCCATATTTTATCCGACGTGTTTGAGCTATAATGCCGCGAGTGACTCGAAGAAAAGCATCAAATTCTGCAACATCTGGAATTTGATGATGACCTCATTAACTTATAAAAAAGAAAGATATATTACGTCAGACTTGGCTGTATGGGCTAGACCCTTTGCCTTCCCTATCATCTCATTTATCATCCATCGGGAGACGAGAACAAAAAATAAATTTCATAGAGTTCCATAGAGGTATGGTTTGATAGACCTGACTATGCGACCCTTTAAAACTATTTCAGTACATTCAGTATCTGTGTAGTCTAGGTCTTGATGTAAAGACAGACACCTAGACCTCCATTGTTGGAGATTGGCATTTCAGAAATTACTAGAGAATTTGGCCTACACTCGCCACGCTGACCAGACGGGTTGGCGAGGGTCTGATATGTCAACTTTTAATGACAACAATTCCACAAGTTGGTATAAGTTCAACTGGGACCGACGCACGACTCTCCTCACACGGGAGCGGTGGTGTTGTAAATCTATGACAAATGTAAATAAGGAAAGTGTATTTCTTTATTGGTACATGCCGGAGTTCGAACCTACCTCTTTACGATGTTAAGGAAGGCGTTCTTACAACCGAGCCACCACCGCTCCGCAATTTTTTAAATATATTTTTTGATCCCGTGGTCTAGCGGTTAAGTCCGTGGATTTAGACTCGGAGGTACCGGGTTCGATTCCTGGTCGGGACACAAAAATAATTATTATTGTAAATAAATACATTTAATTGATATTTAATTTATTTGTGATATTTTTCGAGTTTGGTACGCTGGAGACATCGACGAGCCTGCCACTTGTCGTGATTGGCCTATAGTAAAGTTGGCTAAATGTGAATCCGCTTATTTATAAGCGTGGTTTCTGACCACCCCGAAGGGGAAACGGTCGTGATGATACTTTAAAATACATATATGTAAAAAAAACAAAAAAATATGGATTGGTATGTTTGTGTTTTTTTTATGCGTATGTGTGTGTGATGCAAGTATGTCGTAAATATATAAGAATTAATTAAATTAAATTGGTATGTGAGCTCGTGTAGGTTTCATGACTTGAATTCTCTCAAACCTTGCAGTATCACCGTGTTCTGATGGTGGTGACTTGGTTGCTAAGTACAGCTGGGTTCATCCTGATCCTGGTGCACGTAGGGGGGTGGACTGGTACCGGAGACAACCCTCACGCCATCACTGGAATCATTACAGTCATACTGTGCTTCATACAACCTATTGGTAAGATCTTTTTTATTAATAAATCAAATCAAATCAAATATATTTATTGTGATATAAGTACATATTTTTATAACATGCTAAATAGCTCTGTACGATAGAGTGAAGTAAGTAATGTGTCTGCACACTTCGCGAGGTGACCCCGTGCTGAAGTTGAGCATGATTACCCTATTCTTACCAACATACCAAAATTTTAATGTGGTAATGTTTTGTTTATAAACAATGCGTAAATTACCAACTAAATACATATATAAATATATAATACATAATGTTACGTCATTTGACTTGATCTAATGTGTAAGGATATACAGGAGATTGTTGAAGATGTCATGGAAGGACAGAGTAAGAAACGAAACTGTCTTGAAAAGAATGAACAAAGGCGTTGAACTACTGAAAATGGTAAAGCGAAGGAAGTTGGAGTATTTACATTACATTTTTCAAATATTTATTCATTCACCTGTTTAGATTACTGTAAATGACTTGTCTATATTAACGATTTAGCATGTTCTACTCTGATACAACCTAATCACCGGAGGCAGTACCAAGACAACTCTTATCCCGGACTGACTTTGAAAATACACTTCGCTTGCTAATATACGAACACTGCTATACTCCTATATATAGTATAATTTTGCTCCTGCCTCTCATTCATTCATTTTGTTTTAGGTAAATCATCATTAACCTATTGGTTTTCACTTGTTTATTATTATTATTCTTTTGCTAGTCACAGTTTAATTGCACTATTAATTTAAATCTAATTACTATATTTTACTCTTATTTCTGTTTTAATTGACCGCCTCCGTGGTCTAGTGGTAACAAACGTTGCCGTGAACTCGGGTGGTCGTGGGTTCGATTCCCACCGGGGGCAAGTTGTACATTGTATAATTTGTCTCGGTCTGGGTGTTTATATGTATATTATGTATATATTTACAACTAAAAAAAAAAGTATAATATGTAGTTTATCAACCATCTTGTTTCCGTAACACAAGCCTCGTCGCTTACCACGGAAACTAGAAGGCGCTGTGTGACCTGTCTGGAAATATTTATTATTATTATTTATTATTAATTGTATTGTCTAAATAATAGAAAATCTCTTTGGCTTGTGTTCCACTATTGCTACTTTGTTTATATGTTTAATATAATAAGCTGTGATTTTTAAATAAATAAATAAATATATAAATCAACACGCTTTAAGGAGGATTCAACGTACATCGCGATGTATCTTGATGTTGACAGTTCTGTTCTTCGAGCGTAGTGACGTGTCGAGGATGATGAGTGAAGTAAAATAATTGGGTTTTCTGCTATGTAATCATCATTACAGCCCCTAAAACACAGCGTCCTAGACCTCTACTGCTGGAGATGGGCCTTCCAGAACATATATCAGGAGAATTTGGCCTACACTCGCCACGCTGGCCAGACGGCTTGGCGAGGAAATGATATCATTTTTTTTATTATTATTATTATTATTAGGAGAACCGGGACCGACGGCCTAACGTGCTGTCCGAGGCACGGGATCGGTGATGTTGTAAATTTATGACGAATGTACGTAAGAATAGTGTATCTCATTGGTACATGCCGGGTGGGTTTGAACCGACCTTTGTAGGATTTAAGGAACGCGTTCTTCCAACCGAGCCACCACCGCGCCGCACTATGTAATAAAACTTAAAAAATGATTAACTTTATCAGGTGCCTACTTCAGGCCTCACCCTGGTACTAAGAAGCGACCTATCTTCAACTGGATGCACTGGCTCGCTGGAAACTCCGCACATATTCTTGGAAGTAAGTCAAATTAACTAACTATAAATGTAGATAGTCCCAAGAAGACTGGCAACATTTCCCATCTGTAACAAATATATATTCAGTAACTCCCGCGCCGCCTTCAAAGCCAAAATCAAGAAGCTGTTACTTTCGGTTTAGCTCGCAAAGTGTGGGCAGTTTGCTTCGGAGTTCGCCTAACAGTTTTAATGCATTCAAACACAATGATAACTGCATATTTCTTTATACCTGGCCAAGGTGATATTTTACGAATTTTGTATCGCACAAAGAGTGCACTATTGTTCACAGTGAGAAATATTCTGGTGGCGGGTATAATTTTAATTGCTTCTACTCTGTTGCTATCTTCTATGTTGCCTGTCTCTGTCCTTTCTCTTCAAATAAATAAATAAATAAATGCCGTGTTTGACTTGATAGCAATTTTTACCGAATTTTACTTAAATGGGGTGTATCACTAACTTTTTATCACGATAGATGGCGCATGATAGATGGTACCTATGTCAGTTGCATAGAAAACTTGTATTTTTATTACGATTTTTATTATTTTCTAGATATTATGCCGAAGTGAGCAGCTGTTAAGTGTACAAATCGAGATTTCTAAGCGGAACCAAAGATATGGTGATCTTAAAATTGCCGTTCTATAAATAAAACCTTTTTTCTTTTTAAAGTCGGTGTGTGCGCTTTTTAATTCGTATTTTAAGGTAGGTAACGTAAATTTAAAATACATTTTTCTGTCATAAACATATAAAACCAAGAAAACATTTAACAAATGATGCGATATAGGTGTAAAATAAGGTACCATTGCCGCTAGCGACATCTACAAAAAGCTTTGCCTGATACACCCCATTGTATGAAAACCATATGGCAAAGCCTAGGCGAACGAATTTCAAAGCGAAAAAGAGCGCTCAAAGCGACAAGTCAAACACAGTGAAAGACTACGAGCATAGTAACTAATAGTGGCAACTTGAGAAACGAGATATAGTTCTTAGGTTAGGGTGAGCATGCAAAAAACCTACCACATGTGGTGTACGAATTGATTACAATAACAAAATACAATTCTAAAAATAATAACAAATATAATAACAACTTTAACATGCATTTTACAATTTATATAAAATTTAAATATGTAACTCAAAGTGTAGGCAAAAGAGAAATGTCCAAAAATACACACCCGCCCGGTATTTATACCAATAGACGTACACGCCACGCCGCGGTGAGTAGCGGAACTAGAGCTTCAACTAGCGGCGTGTCTCATCATCATCATCATCAGCTTGTGTCTCTCCACTGCTGGATATAGGCCTCCCCCAAGGCTCGCCACTTCACACGATCTCCTGATAAGGGTTCATCCAACCCCCGCGACCTTCCTCAGATCATCCGTCCATCTAGCGGGGGGTCGACCCACTCTGCGTCTTCCCGTACGTGGTCTCCACTCTAGAACTCGTCTACTCCATCGTTCATCGGTTCTACGACAGACATGTCCAGCCCATTGCCACTTCAGCTTACTAATTTTGAAGGCTATATCGGTAACTTTGGTTCTTCGACGGATTTCCTCGTTTCGGACTTGTCTACCTATTGTAATTGTATGATTGTGTTTCAGTCGCAACGATATTCCTGTCGGTGTACTTGCAGAAGGCAGAGCTCCCTTCTTGGACGGTGTACCTGCTCGCCGCATTCGTGGCATTCCACGTCGCCATGCATCTAGTGCTCACGGTCAGTCGCACAAATAACATACTTAAGACAGTGACGAAAGGAGAAAGGCCATTGACATATTTAACGCCAGATTTTTGGTGTATACGAGATCTGTTACCGCATATTTTACTGTAACTGTAAGCAAAATAAAATCTACACTTTTATAGTATATAGTATAGTATCATCACGACCGTTTCCCTTTTGGGGTGGTCAGAAACCACGCTTATAAATAAGCAGATTTACATTCAGCCAACTTTACTATAAGCCAATCATGACAAGTGGCAAGCTCGTCGATGTTTCCAGCGTACCAAACTCGAGAAATATGACAAATGAATTAAATAATATGTAAATAAATACATTTACAATAATAAATATGTTTGTGTCCCGACCAGGAATCGAACCCGGTACCTTCGAGTCTAAATCCACGGATTTAAGCGCTAGACCACGGAGGCAGTTCACAAATCACATTCTTAATTTATGTTATATCTGTTGATGCTAGTGTTTTCTTTGTTTCTTGATATTTGTTCTGTCTGTCCTGTATTTTTTTTAATATATTTTTATTACTATTATTTTAATTAAGTGACATCATTATTTAGTGACATATTTCACTAAAATGAAATAATTTAATTAAAATGATCTAAGGAATCATATAAGGAATGAGTTCTTACAACCGAGCCACCACCGCACTGTTGTACACTTAAATAAAAATAGAACTGTCAAACTCAAGTATGTGTAATTTTCCATCTAATGCAAAACCACTAACAATATCTCGGCACCTTTTATTTTATAATTTTGTTGACCTGTGTTTCATTTATTTTTAAATGCATTTTATTTATTTACTATAGGTATATAAACAGATCAAAATCACATTTTACAGCAATTTCTTAAGTTCTAGATTGCAATCCAAAAGCAGTGTACACAGCATGCTTATTGTGATTTTGCCATGACATTGTCATTTCAATTAAATTATTTCATTTAAGTGAAATATGTCAAAAGGAAAATAATAATAAAAAAAATAACAAAAAGCAATGAAAATTTAAAATAGAAATAATAATGTCACTTAATTAAAATAATAATAATAAAATAATATAACAATCATAAATATATAAACAATAAAATCCAGAACAGACAGAACAAATATCAAGAAACAAACAAAGCATCAGCATATTACATTAATTAAGTAGGTAGATTATATTTTGCTTACAGTAGTACCAGCAAAATATGCGGTAACAGATCTCCCATACACTAAAAATCTGGCGTTGAATAATTATTATAATTGATATATTTTTGGCGCAGAATAATTGGCGGCCATGTTTAATCCAATTGTGGGTAGTTTTAAAATGTGTTTTTCGTTTTAGTTGACGGCGTGTATATCTGACGGTAGAATAAGCAATGGTCGTGTGAATTCGTTCCCCATGAAGGACCTTCTGAGTCACAACCGACAGGTCACTCAGGTTGACCGCAGTCAAGATGCTCCGGTACGTATTATTTATACTAGTTGTTTGACCTGCAGCCCTATTCTGTTATTAAGCGCAAACGTTATTAGTGGATTTCGTTATTTGCGTCAGAGCTTGCGTCATAATTACAAAATATTACTCAATTCTCAACCCCTACAAGCGCTCGACCCTGACAGCTTCCGTGCAATTATAAACCTTAACGTATGAAAAAAAAAATGTAAGACCGCCTCCGTGGTCTAGTGGTAACAAACGTTGCCGTGAACTCGGGAGGTCGTGGGTTCGATTCCCACGGGAAGTTGTACATTGTATAATTTGTCTCGGTCTGGGTGTTTATATGTATAATGATATGGTATGATATTTACAAAAAAAAAGTATAATATTCACTATCCACCATCTAGTTTCCGTAACACAAGCCTCGTAGCTTACCACGGAAATTAGATGGCGCTGTGTGACCTGTCTGGAAATATTTATATTTATTTATTTATATTTATAAAAAAAAAAAAAAATTGACAATGTCTAAGAGTGCACGCCAACCAAAGGAAATAGGTAAATGATTTGATTTTTTTTTTGGGTTTCGAATAATAATCCTACCAAATTCTATCAAAATCGGTTTAGTGATATAGGCTTGAAAGCGAGACGAACATACTGACAAAGTTTTTTTTACATTTATAATATTAACATACAAAGTAAAGCATCATCACGACCGTTCCCCTTCCGGGGTAGTCAGAATGTATTCAAGAAGCATGTCTTGTATTTATTATTTTTTTGTATTACGTCATAATTGCAATATTTTTTTATACATCGGTTTTAGTTAGTTTCTCATAACTAAAGTACAAAAACTATAAGTATATTTATTTCTTATTTTCTTATTTCTTAGAATTCCTTAGATTAACCGTTCGGGTGCCGGGTCCATAGTGTGGTAAAGAGAAAGAATGGTGTCTCAGAATTATTGCGCAACAAGATGTTTCATTCATTCATTTATTACAGCCCCTAGAACACAGCGTCCTAGACCTCCACTGTTGGAGATGAACCTTCCAGAATTTATATCTGGAGAATGAACTCGCCACCATACCATCCACCATTCTGCCCATCTCCCTACCCAACCAAATACTGTATGATTCTGTTAATGCCGTCTTGGAAGCTCGTTCCATAAATGTATTAACGGCAGACCTGCTTAGGAATTTACTGGAATTCCTCTTGCACCAACTTCCACTGCGTAAAGATATTTTATTTACAAATAAGCAGAAGAATGACGTAGTTTCATTTTAGTGTTTATTGTTGGGATCTCTCTTTAGGAGCTATAAGCTGCCTCGGGGAAATATCACTGTCCGTGGTCTATCTTTTTATATATATAAATAGAAAAAGATAGACTACGGACAGTGATGCTATAAGCTGCCTCGGGGAAGTATCACCGTCCGTGGTCTATCTTTTTATATATATAAATAGAAAAAGATAGACTACGGACAGTGATGATATAAGCTGCCTCGGGGAAGTATCACTGCCCGTGGTCTATCTTTTTATATATGTATATAAATAGAAAAAGATAGACCACGGATAGTGATGCTATAAGCTGCCTCGGGGAAGTATCACTGTCCGTGGTCTATCTTTTTATATATATAAATAGAAAAAGATAGACCACGGACAATTAGGCTATAAGCTGCCTCGGGGAAGTATCACTGTCCGTGGTCTATCTTTTTATATATATAAATAGAAAAAGATAGATATATATAAAAAGATACACACAGCTTATAGACTAAAATATGTTACAAACAATTACCTTTGAAATATGTTTTTTTAATTTTCCAGTACTCAAGTTTCCGTCGCATAATGTTGTGGATCTACGAGCCTGTGGTAGCACTGTTTGTGGTCGCAATCGTCTGTCTTATCGCACTCGCCCCCATACAGACCACGTACGACAACGTCTCTAACGCCATCACTGGAAATTAGACTTAATTTATGACAATCTAAGCCAAGGGCGTACCTAGGATTGCAGCTAGGAGGGGGCAGCTCATACCTGTTTCGAGAAGATGGTCGGTCGGGTATATTGAAACAAAAAATCTACTTATTAATTAGTTTGATTATGACACAAAACAAAATATTACATATATATATATATTAATTTAACAGTAATCTTCTCGGATGGCGCATGAAATATTCGCTCGTATTAAACTCCGAACTGAATTGAATTGTATTCAAAATTTCGAACTGAATTGTCTTGCTCTGCCTCACGATCCCGTTTATATATTCAAATATTCTCGCTCCCGAAATACGCAAAAAAATACTCGACTCTGTTTCCATCCTTGTCTCATACTTTTTATCACTGTCTTTCCTTTCCAGAATAGTCCATGCTAGAACGTTCTTCGTGGTATTGTTATTCAATACAAGATGTCGCTATTGACCGTATAAAATAAATTGATGCTATTTCTCTCTCTTTACTGGAAAAAGTACTGTCGAGTGTCGTCCGTAACTAGATAGCGCTAGCGCTAGATGTTGTTTTCTCCAAATTATATTCGGTTTTATCCTAGATGGCTCTGATTATCTCGTCGGGAACTCGGGAGCGGAAACTACGAGATGCGACGGTTTCGCAGGAAATTTAAATTATATTGCGTCGCTAACAGTATACTATATCGAATGTTGTAGAATGTAGAATATTTATAGATAAAAAATATTAAATCAAAATATCTGACTGAAAAGATGTTTTGTTTCCAACACTTCATTGTGCGCAGAGTAGGTAACACGTTTTTAATTCCCACTTGCCGGGAAAATTGACGTTTATTTTATCTTCTAGGGGGGGGCATCTGCCCCCCCCTGCCCCTACCTGGGTACGCCCTTGATCTAAGCCCATGAGACATAAATACCCTATTTAACAATTCAATTTTAAAATTATTTTTATAACACAAAAAACATTGCTGCAAAAACTTAAAATATTTTTAGTTTAGGTTTTTAAAATGTTGGCATTACTGCGAACATCAGTGATTGGTTGCTTGTTATTGACCAATCACAGTTTATATTCCGTTTCGACTTACGTTACTTTATTATGTTGGTGTTACTGAATGTTATTTTTTATTTATCAGTCGTGTTCAACTTGGTGCTTTAAGCGTGCTTTTTACTGGATTTCGCTTTGACATGCATTTAAGTAGCGTTTTCATTTACTTTAAAGCAAAATTCAATAAAAACCAGCTTAACTTTGTACGTGAATACGGAGAATATCTTCTATTATTATTTACTCTTTTATTTATCTATTTATTATTATTTGTCATTACAATCTTTATTTAGTCTCGTTGGCTTGCGTTTAAGCGGGCTCTACACGTATAGTTTTAACTGTACAGTTGAACTGGGCATTTTAATTGAATCGAATTGTTATTTGATAAAACTGTACAGTTCTGTCTGTGCAGTTAAAACTCAACGTCTGTATCAAAAAACTGCAGTTGACAGTTCAGTTCTAACTTCTAAAGAGTCAACACCTGTGTTTTGCCGAGTTTCTCTGTTGCTCCTTGTCATAGTGAAAATGACAATCAACGTTTAATACAGTTGGCGTTGTAATAATCAGCGTTTACACGAGTCTTTTCTTTTTTAATCTTCTGTTTTGAAAACCACACAGTAATCCAATAACTGTCATGGCATCAATTGACGAAGACGTGTGATTTTCACGACTTTAAAAATGTGCGAATCTGATCGCAATTTGATCTAATGATGATGAAACTGAACGTCGTCTGTAGGCACAATGAATGTCAGTTATAACTGGCAGTTCAACTGTAACAGTAGGTACTGTTCGTGAAGAGCCCGCTTTACACATGCAAGTAAAAAACGAAATGGATGAATAATTTAAAAGTTTTAATTAATAATTGTACAGTATTTAGTTGTTTTAATAACACGATTTAATTTATAAGAACTTACAATACTTACTTTTAATTTTAGAATTATTATTATAACGTAATCAAACTTTCTATGATTTTTTTTGTAATTTTACATTTACTAATTTCCTATCAGTGTTCAGTAAAAATAAAAAAGAAATGGTACATTTAGGGTACCTATGTACAAAATATTACTCAGTTAAAAAAATATTTGACTTAAAACATATTTGTGAACATTTTAATTTGGATCTTTATATTATTTGTAAATATATTTTTAAATTGCTCCATTATTACTTTTCTTCATAAAACTACCCTCATATTTTATATTATTTTTAAAATCTATATTGGAAATATTTTTAAAATCTATTTATAATTGACCTACTATTTGAACTTGAATATTGTCAATTACGAGAATAAGTAATAATGATGCAAATGTATTTTCATTAGTTTTAAATAAAGTTGAATAAAATAAAAAAAATACTATATTAAACTTGAGTTTTTTTCATTCCTGTTTCATAAATATGGCTTAAAAGTCCGATTATTCATTTATAGTCTTAAGAAGAATAAATAAATACTCAGATGAAAACATATTAACTTAGTTATTCTTCGTCGAAGTTACACCATTCAATCTGAGGTAGGTTAACCACAAGTAATCGTCACACAACGATATAATAATAATAATAATAATAGTTTATTGACACAAAATAAAATATACATATTGAACAAAAAGTAAAAATTACATTGTTGTACATGTTTAATTTAGTAGAGGACTTCTGTCCCCTATACTAAGGTTGCCCTGGTCTTATAGGGGACAGCTAGTTGGCACTATATAATAAAAGCGGTCTTGCAGCAGAGTCGTTCAATATCTGATACATGTCTAATTTCACCTTATGTCATACTCAACTTTTTTTTAAAAGTTGAGGGCAAGGCGGAATTGACAAATCGTGCGGTTTACACAACTAACTTATATATATTATTTAAGAACTATTTATTTAGGCACACAGGATTATTTAACGATAATAGTATAAGTCAAGGCTTACTTGAGATATTTAAAAAGTTAGTGTTATTGGGCACTCACTCTGCTGCTAGTAACAATCAAATCAACTACAAAAAAAAATAATAGAATTCTATTAAGGTTAGTATGTTAGTAAGTTAGTATTTTAGTTAGTATTATATGTATATATCATTAAATATTTAGATAAGTTAACTATGGAAGAACGCTTGTTGTCCAAAGCCCTAGTTCTGGACCTTTCCACTTACGTTTGCTTACCTACTATTCGATATATTCGAATGAAAAGCGACAGATCTCCATAGAAAACTAAGTTTCATTCGAGCAAATCGAGCGGATATGCATGTCGAAGGCGCCAGAATTAGGCCCATGGTTTTCAACATCATTCACTATTGGACTTGGGTGTTCCATTAGCTATTTGGTCTGTGGGTGTTCCGGGGGCGGCTATGAGATGATATGGCCGTTATAGCTACCTAAGAATTGGTAAAATAGGATCTTACGTTTTAATTTCACTCAAAATTCTCAATGCATACCACATATTTTTAACGATATCAGAAATACTTAATTCGTTTGTTGAATAAATATTAGATAT
The DNA here is from genome assembly GCA_910589645.1 of Tinea semifulvella. NCBI lineage: Eukaryota > Metazoa > Arthropoda > Insecta > Lepidoptera > Tineidae > Tinea > Tinea semifulvella. Next base: position 9,677,357 of record OU342604.1, read on the forward strand.
TAAGTTTTACTTTTACTAGCACATGTGACCTTGCGTCCACCTGATGGTAAGTGGCGCGCGAGGTCCAAGAATGTTAGCAACTGGAATCAGACACTCATGACTGACATCAGTCCCTAAGACTATGCTAGCTTGACTGGATATGACGGCAATTCAAGCCTGATCCCGAAATGTGTGGAAACACTACTGAGTTCATCAATACAAACGGTTGATGCTTCCCCGCCCTGGCAGACTGGATAAATTACCACCATCCGCCTATCACCTATTTGTTGGTCTCGTGAAAGTATGTGCCATTTGCAAAGATGTCAAATGCCATTTTTTTATTTTAAGGAGAACTAATATTGTAAGTTTAAATAACACCGCCTAGATAGATGAGTAATAAAAATGGGCTGATAGACAATCTTCTTACATCTCAATTATTTAGTTGGGAATAGGCAAATCAAAGTCTAATAATTATTAATTTAGATTTATTACATAAATATAAACAATATTATTTTATAAAAATTAAATATTTTATAGGTACATTAAAATGTCAATTCATAATTTCCAGGAGAGTAGGAGTGAAGGCATGACAATCTGACAGATAAATAGCCACGGACTCATGAGATACCCCTTGTTCCGAGACATGATAATAGTAACCTAAACATGCTTAAAGCCATTCAGAGTCATAAACTGACAAGGCTTTGTGACATCATGCTCAGACTGCTCACAATATCAAGTCCCTCATTCCAAATCATTCTCAAACGCTTAGAATGAATATGACATGCAGTTGTTCCAAATTAAATATTTTGATTTGGATACTCTATGATATCAATTCAGAACGGACTAATAGGTTTATGATGACCCTGGTTTTCAAATAACACCTTTGCCAAATTTTCTTTCCATATTTATAACACTAATATGTATTCTCATTTTATATTGCGCTTTTGTAGATGCAAAAATAGCTCTAAGCATCATCTTTAGGTATTTGAGAGTCTTCGACAGTTTTTGATGATGGTATGTAGACTTTAAATGAAAACTCTGTTCTTGGAAAAGATCCTGGATTGATGACCTGACAGTTCTGATAAGATCGCGAGTACGGTTGGAAATGATCAGCGATTACTACTAAATCTGGTAATGGGTATAAGTTTAAGCTATCAGCATGTTTCCAGTACAATGGTTGTACGCCTAAGGATAAAGGCGATAATGTACATTGGCTTAGCAATGTCTTAGTCAAATGATCAGGTATATTGTCAGTTTCAGGAAAGTGAATGCTGTTACGACACATTTTCATAACCAAATCCTGTCTCATTAAAACAATTTCTTGACTGCAATATTGTATACGGCAAGGGTTCGTAGTAAAAATCACAGAATCACCCAATTTTTGCTGAATTTCTTTAGTTATTGAAGTGGGGATAGGTGGGCGTGGTAGTATATTTGCAGATGTTGGATCACCTTTACCGGGTACGAAAATAAATTTGCACACTTCTCGTAAATTAGAAAATTTGTTAATCATGTCAGCTAAATTTATCAGAGCTGCTTTTAGTTGCATACTGTGTTCAAAACCATACGGACATGAAAGGAATTCTCCCATAAAAATCATGGCTATAGGAGGAAAGTCATTATACCCAGAGAATAGAGTCTTCAAATTTGTCATAACCTTCAAATTATCCAACCAAACATCAGATAAAAAAACCATAATACCATCCACATTTTCTTTTTCAATTCGCAGCAAATTTTGGGAGTTCTTTAGCAATGATTTTGAAGGTCCGCCAAAAGTGTTTAAATTTCCAAAATAAGGCAGTGATTCTTCTCTCGTCTCCGATGGAGGTAAAACCAATCCCATTACATATAAGATTTTATCATCATAATAGCCTTCTACAAGGACGTAGCTGCTTTCTGTGAACAATCCTGAATGATACCGTGTCTTACTAATATCTAATGGAATTGTCCCAGTCGGGTCTTCTAAATAAAACTTCCCCTCTGTCAATTGAGTTAATAAACCAAGTACTATAACCTCATTGATTCTACTTGAAGAACTCAATAAAACCTCAATTTTACGCAAGTTAAATCTCCTCTCGCTTTCGAACCCCGGCGCGGATTCTTGAGCAAAAAGCTTATTCCTAACAGTCCTCTGCCAAATTAAAATATATCTATCTATTAGGAATTGAGCTTTCCATTTTGGTTCTGGATATAAATTATTATTCACCTCTAAATCTTTCAGAAATCTCTTCCGCTCCTTATTGTAATGTAGCTTAGGTATACTAAATGCATCAATAACACTAAGCACTGTTTCACTCTCTTCCAAACCACTGGATGAACACTCGCTAAAAGCAACCTCAATATGATTTTTCTCCAATACTGGTTGCGATAAACACTGATGCAGCAAATGCTTGGTGATTTTATCTATTACTCGTTGTCTCTCTTGGAAAGAATACGTTGATAGCTGCTCCACAAGGTAGGTGGTAGCTTCGCGACGAATTGTGAACCCGCCGAGCTTAAATGCAGCTGTAACTTCGGTTTTAATTTGTTGAGCGTTATCCATTGTATTTTATAACGTTGATTTTATCCAGGTAAACATTATTTACACTGAAACCTTGTATTAAGCGCATGGACTAATAAAAATAAAGAAACGATTTGCAAAACAAACCTGTATTGTCAAAAAACGCGCGCAAATAATTTCGGCACGTTCCGTTGATAGAAATTACTAGCTTCAAGCGCTTTTTTCACTTTATTTTGCTTTGAAAGTTCGATGACATTGTTTTATATTTGTGGTTGTAACAAATACAGTTTTTGTAATTTGGTATTTATTATTTCAAATAATTTTATTATAACAAATTATAAAAATATTATAGTCTTATAATAAATATTTCCGAATTTATATTTACTTTGAAATTTTTAAACGCAAGACATAATGCCAAAGCTGTCAATTGTCAATTATATTTTTTACTTCGATCCAAGTGTTTACATGAGGTTTTAAAATCATGGGAATTCCCATTAATTAATAATTGCGTAGTTACTATATTGATGAAAATTTCAAGGCTTGTTACATTCGCTTGTCTCTTTACCGGTTCGGTGCAAGTAAGTGTGCGTAGTTTCATAATAAAAGTGATCTATCTACCGTGCTTTACCTGTCCACGTATTTGTATGGAATATTCATGTTTATTTTATTTCGTTAGGGAAAAGTGTTAAGAATGGATATTCGGCGGCAATTGCAGAACTTGTCTTGGTAAGAAAACCATATAAATAATAGCATAGAACAGTTTCCTTCTAAGCTTTTTAACTATTATTTTAGTCAAGACTCCAAGATATTAAATTATAATGTCCATGACCGTGCATTGCCGGTTATGGTCGAGTTAGACGTGCACTTTCACATTGATTTTGTTGTTTCACGAACAATATGCCGACCTGCATGCTAAGAAAATGTAAAACACATTCTTCTTTAACAAGAGAAAAAAAAAAGTAAATAGTAAAAATAATAATGGAATGGGACCCTACAATGCGCCAATTTGCATAGACATGTCAAGTGCAAGTGTTTTTTTACATCTCTACTATCTCTTTTCAATAATTAGCTAAAGTTACTTTTGAAATAGCTAATGTATAATTAAAGAATTTATGTAAAATATTACCTATTTTAATTTATGTTTATTTTGGTGCTTATAAAAAATCTGATTTGCCCATTTGATTAGACCCAGGTGGGTATGCCCATGACTGTGTATATTGTCAAAAGTGATATTGTTTTGTTAAATAGTGTGCTACAATGTGAATAATTATGGAAAACAATAAATTTGACTCTATATATATGGGGCACAAGTTGCAGTTTATTTATTGCGTGTTTTCCACTCTGTAAAGTCCCATGTACCCATGCATGTTGTGATGATTATGCCACAAGGATCAAATTCATCAACATCTAGAAATTGACGATAACCTTGTTAACTCATAAAAATAAATATATCTGTATGGGCTAGATTCCTTTGCCTTTCCTATTGTCAACCATTGGGTGGATGAAATAAGAAAAAAAAAGGATGAAAAAAACATTCCTGCATTTCAAGCATAATTATGCTATTTTAACTAATATTTGTTCAGTAATATAGGGGCGAAGGCGAAGACATCATAGGTCTGTCTTAGGGTCCCAATAAACAATTCTGACAAATTTTGTCAACATCGGTTCAGCAATATAACTGTGAAGGCGAGACAGACACAAACACATTTATAATATTAATACGGATTTATTACTTTCTAGGTGTAATCCTGTATGGTGCTTTCCGAGCTCTAGTAAAGAAACCAATGAGTTGCTGAGACAATGCTTAGACGCTCCTGACCCACAACTTAACTCTGACGTAGATGATGTGATTAAAAGAAGCAAGGATTTTCCAGTCCCTTTTCCGATAGAGTCGGTTAGGTAAGCATATTATAATCAACAGTATTTTTGATGTTTTGTATGATCATGTCTTTCAATTTCATATTTAATATACCACAGTGAGTTTTCTGAGGAGCTCCATTATCCCTTATTTTATATTCAGCAAGCGAACCACACGCACAGGCTAAAACATGCATCCACATTCCATATTCTTATGCATACTCATAAATTTGGAGACTATTACATCTGTTGCATGAAGAAGCGGAATGTTCTTCCAGCCAATGTTAGTTAACTCCTATAACCTGAAGCAAAGCAAAGTATAAAAGCATCCTTTAGGCCTAGGCACAATGGTAAAGACTGATGCCAGTCGCTTGTTTCCATTCTTGGACCTCACATACCATCAACTCTCCTCCTCCGCCATGCATCCTCTACACAGTGGGCTATCTGTAATGTTCACGAGTGTATAAATGTATGTTAAAGGCACAGTGTTCCGTCAAAACCCTCACCATTATGCTCTGTTAAGGCTCAGGAGGTGTTGTGTAAGGCGCTTGACAGAGTTGACAAGCCTTCCTTCGTAAGTACTTGAGCAAACTGTACTTGTATAATCTAATCAATAATAATTTAATTGAATGAATAAATTGACACCAACTAACACAGCCACACCACTGTCACCAGCAGTGCACAACAATAAAAAAAAAACATCACTTGGACGAGAGTCACCAACCCAAAATCAGCTCTGGCGAAAGCAACAACTATCAATCTTATTATTTTTGTCATTTAATGTGATTATTTATTTTGACATACACAATTTTGTACTTTTTTTTTTCTTTCATTAAAATAATAATTATTTTATTATATAATTTTAATATAGTTTATTTTTTAGATTTTAAGTGACAAAACCCTTGTAGAGCAGCATCTATGTAGGTATTGATTGTTTGTAGTGTTAAGTGGTAAATGACGATGGCTGTTCTTTGCTATTAATGGCATTCTTCTGCTATCCTGCCATTATTGGTAAACAATAATATGTATAACTGACAAAACCTAGTGTACTTAATGCATCTTATGGTTAATAATTTAATTGAATTGAATCCTAAGCAAGACAGCAGGAACCACATTATAGAACAACCTATTAGGTTTTTAGTCTGGATATCTGATATATATATATCAGAGGACTGGCGGCAATCAGTCATCGTTCCTTTATACAAAGGTAAGGGATCTAGATTGGACTGTGCCAACTACCGAGCAATTAGTTTGATCAGTTTGGCGAGCAAGATGTATGGCAAGATTCTCACGAAACGCTTGCAAGAGAAGACTGAAGGTCTTTTCTGGGAGGCACAAGGAGGCTTTAGACCTGGAAGAGGATGCACTGACCAAGTCTTTTCGCTCCGCAATATCACAGAGAAGTTTTTGGCCTTAAACCAGAAGGTTTTCTGTGCTGTGACGATAAAGATTGATGATGAAACTCTAGACCAAGTAAATGAAATTATATATCTGGGCAGTGTTTTCACTGCGGATGGGAAGTACAATAGAGACGTTGAAAGAAGAGTGAATGCGGGAAATAGTGTTAACGGTGCCCTGGGGTCACTGATCGGCAGTCGAAATGTCAGTGACAAAGCTCGGCTCGCAATACACAATGCCATGTTGGTACCAACACTGATGTATGAAAGCGAGACGTGGATACGTCGGAATACGCATGAGAGTAGGGTTAATGCAGTAGAAATGCGGTCGTTGCGGCGAATATGTAGCGTCACTTTGGCGGACCGCATACGTAACGTCGAAATACGGAAAAGGGTTGATATGAAGGAAAGCATAGGGACAAAAATAAGGAAAGGCATGCTACGATGGTTCGGGCATGTTAAACGGATGAGCGATGAAAGATTGACGAACCAGATATATAATGCGAAAGTTGTGGGTAAAAGAGGCCCTGGCTGACCGAGACTCATATATCACAATCAAATAAATAAAACACTGACTGAAGGTGCATTAAAAAGTCTTCGTAACCAAAGGGCATGTATGAAGAGGTTAATGAATGTCGACGAAGCGAAAGAGGTATGTCGTGATCGTGTCAAATGGCGCTCAATTGTCTCTGCCTACCCCGCAAGGGATCTGGCGTGAAGATATGTATGTATGTATGATATCTTTATTTTCAGACTCCAGAAACTGCGTGAACGACGACCTTTGGAAGACTTAAAAAGCAACATTGCTTCTACATATGCCATCATACATGAGAGAATATTAATACTAATCACACATTTCCTTGTATATAAAAGGTAAAAAAATATATAAAGAAGAAAGATTTTTATATATATGTATATATATTTATGTGTGTATGTATGTATGTATCAAATGTACATATTAGTATTCTAACACTTATAGTCTTAGACATTTCCTCAATGGCTCCTCCACTCAACATTTCCTTCCAGCTTTTTATTATTGTATACTTATATCTATTATAAAATACTTCTTTGATCCTTATCCAAATTTATCAAATCCTTTAATGGGTTTAATAAATAAACCCATCATTTCCTAACTTTGGCAAATTGTTACAAACGCCATATATAGTACAGTTTTTTTTTTTGTTTAAAATGGATTAACGGAATGAATTAACGGAATCGTACAGTATTTGGTTGTGTAGGGAGAGAAGTAGGATGGTGAGCGTATTATCGCGCAATAAAATAAAAAAAGGGAGGCCTCCTTTTCTTAAACCAGCCTATTGTCGGTCGCAAGCCCGAGACACCATTCTTCTCATCTCTTACCCACACACGATGGACCCGGCACCCGCACGGTAAATCCATGGAATGCTTAGAAATTTGTCTTCTTCTCATATATATCTATAATTTATTTATTTATGAATAACAGTATAAAGCCGCGTTCGTTTTATAGCATTTCCAACATTTCGTAGCAACTTCATAAACCAGCACGAAATGTCGTTTTTGTTAAGAAATACTACTTTTTTAACAATGCTAACATTTCTTAAATAAAACGAGCGGTGAGGCTACTTTTTGACAAGTGTTTTCGTTCATGTTTTATCATACCATGGCATCCAATACACGTGATATTATTATGGTCTTTGAATTTATTACATAAAATCGTTTAAAATACCTTTTTAACAAATATAATAGAAAACTATAAAGTATATAAAAATGGTAAACAAACCATTTGACATCTGTCAAAAAGTAACATCAATAACCCTCCTTTCAACACGGTACTGACATACGAAATTAGTACCAAATGTTAGAATTTTCATTAAACGAACGACTTGTGCTAAAAAAAGTGGTATTTTCATGCTAACATTTCTTAAAACGAACGCGGCCTAAATAAACACTAATCAAAAATTTACAGTAGATCTGACTTAATCTGAGAATTGAAAAATCATATCCAAATCCGAGCATATGTATTCTTTAACAAATTGTGTGTTAACTATGAAATGCTGTTGCAGGGAATTCGGTAGCACTATTGAAAAAGCGCTGTATAAAGACATGTCAGTGACAGACTTTATCGATAGGATATTAAAGAAGCGAGCTATCTCCTTCTTAAATGTCTACGATAAATACAAACTTATCACTGGCGAAGAAGGGTATGTATTATTTATCATAATGTTAAATTTAATTGGCTCATATATATATTTTTGTATCTATCCATCTACTTGTATATTATTATCTAGCTGTAAGTTTTCCTGCAGCTCTATTATGTTACTTAAGCGCAAACGTTATATAATAGAATCCGTTAACTATATATACAATGTAAAAAGTATTTTAATAAACTACCAGACAGTGTTATGGTTTTGCCCATTAATACATTTAAAAATCACATTAAAAATAATTTAATGCAAAAAGGCTATTATACTGTTAATGACTATATGAACGATAAAAAAGCTTGGGTATAAAATTATAGCATTTTAATACGTCTCGTAGTTTGAGTTTGACGTTTGTACGGCAGCTAATAAGTATTATAATTCATTTATTACACAATTTGTATTTAGTTATAGTCTAGTTTAGTATGACAATGCCTTTATACAGCAGCTATAATTTTAAGTTACCTTCTTTTTTTTTTTTTTTCTTAATAATTGTTTGTTCTAGCTTATAGTATGACAATGCCTCTTTACAGCAGCTATTATCTTAACTGACATTTTTATTTTTATAATTGTGTCTGTCTTAGCTTATAGTATGACAATGCCTATATACAGCAGCTATTATCTTAACTGACATTGACATTTATATTCTTATGATTGTGTCTGTCTTAGCTTATAGTGTGACAATGCCTATCTACAGTAGCTATAATGTTAAGCGTTATTCTTTATTTATAATTTTGTTATTTTATTGTTTCTCTTTCCAAATGATGGTTATCATGTACTACTCCAGATTCACCAATATGTACTATAAAATTATATCGTTTTATATATATCAATATTGTAAAAATTGACGTGTAAAAGTGCAGAATACATATCTTTTTGTCCTATGCCTACTTGCAAAAATAAACGAATTGAATTGAATACGAGTATATCACGCTTTTAAAGTTGATATTTGCATGGCCGCTGGTCGAGCGCTTATATCGTAATATGTGAGTCTTGGTCTGCCAGGACCTCTTTTACCCACAACTTTCGCATTATATGTGGTTCGTCAATCTCTCTTAACTCATTCTTGTTTTTTATTTTTGTCCCTATGCTTTCTTTTTGCGTATTTCGTCATTAAATACGCGGTCCGCAAAAGTGACGCCGCATATCCGACGCAACGACCTCATTTCTACTGCATTAATTCTGCTCTCATGTGTATTCTGACATATCCACGTCTCGCTTCCATACATAAGTGTTGGTGTCAGCATGGCATTGTGTATGGCGAGTCGAGCTTTGTCACTGACATTTCGACTAGCGGTCAGTAACCCCAGGGCACCATTGACACTATTTCCAGCGTTCGCTCTTCTTTCATTGTCTCTATCATACTTCCCATTCGCAGTGAAAACCCTGCCCAGATATATCATTTAATTTACTTGTTCTAGAGTTTTATTATGAATCTCTATCATCACGGTTGTCATCCTTCTTCTTTCAAACACTAGTACCTTGGTTTTTCTCGCATTAAGTAAAGGTGTACAAAATAAACTTATTTTAAATATATTTTCCAGTAAGGACGGTTGGGAATCAGTAGGCACATTGCAACAGAAACCTCCTTTATTGCTAGAAAATGTACTAAGTTATGATGAAATGAAGATCGCAGCCATGGTTTATGTTAGTGGTCACACTGAGTTTATTAATGATGGACATAGACAAAATAAAGGAATCATAAACGAAGACAATATAGAGAAAAATGGCGTCATTATTGGTAAGTGTAAATAGTACTGCGTGTAATTGTCAAAAGAGCAAATATTTTCTTTGGGCTTCAGGTGTCATTTGGGAACCCCTTTTTTGAAATTAAAGAGTGACTTTGAAAAAAAGTAAAAATCATTTTCCGAAAACCGTATGTTTATATTTAGGTCAATTCAATTGTATTGTAATAAATTTAATATAATTTATTTAAATAATTATAACAATGTAATGTGACAATACAAAAGAGCCCGAGAAGGCCAAATTGTAATAAATAATTTGACTTTGACTTTGAACCAAAACATTATTAATTAATCTCGCTCACAGCCTAAAGACGAAATAGAGAGAGAAACAATGGCGTAAGCCATTCGACCTCATGCTACCTACTTGATTAGGCTCAGTATGAGTGGCGATATTTTTAGGAACACTTCTCTGCGCCGTAACTTAAAATTTTATTACTGAATGATGAAAATAAAAAATACGTACCTCTTTATTTTTATTCTAGATTATAATATAAAAATATTTGCTATTTAACAAATTTCATGCAGTATGTCGTCCTACGATCAAGGATTCCAACTAGATTAATAATCACATACAAAATTACTGCGAGAAACTGACAAGCGGACCTCTACGTACATGCTATCTCTTTCTCTTAATAATATACGACAAACAAAGCAATCGGTCAGAAATAAAATAACATAAATGCTAATAAATATTTATCACAAAATCAACCTAATTCATTTAAACATAAGTTATAATTTGCCTCGACAGCCGTCTGCATTTTAACACGTGCTCACGTTGGCCGTAGCACACGATTATTTTGTGCTGATATTTCTTTCAAAGTTTTCAGAACCTTTCCTTTTTCCTTTCCTAGTTGATTTTTGTTCTATGATGTCGTTAGTGAAATAGACCTCTCATTCCGAATCGCGCTCAGAGCGCTTAGAACGAATATGACACTGACCGTTGTCGTTCCGAATCAAATATCGTGATCAGAGCGTGATATCAATTCGGAACGGTCTAAATCACATTTTCATTCATTTTTTTTTTTTTTTTTAAATTTGTGGAAGATAAATTGCGGATTCCACATCTTTGAGTATGAATACTAACAAATATACATCTCTCGGTTTATTCATCTTTATATGTGTAAAGTTTAATATTATTAACTTATTTTGGTCTTTTAAAATAACTTGCCGTGTTACAGACATTTTTTCTTCACTTCCTACTTAAATATCAATTAAAGATGTGTTTAAGAAATAATATAGAAACAGTATAAACGAATTACAATATTAAATAATTTAAAAGAAAACCTAATATTAAATTAACGTGAAAATGGCGCGGGACATTATGACAAAAAACTGACAGCGCTCAGAGCGATCTACCTCGATATCGTGAGCAGTCGAGAAATGATGTCATTTGTGACGTCACACAGCTTGGCATAACAGTTTAAGCGCGTATCGGAACACCTTTAAGCGTGCTTAGGTTACTATTATCGCGTTTAGTTTGAAAACATACCTCCATCCTTACAACAAATTTTTTCGTATCGTTTTTAACGACGACATTAATTTTACTACGGGACACATTGTTTGGAAGATTTAAACCTGTCTTGGTGTTTAATAGGTCCTGTCTGTTAAAGTTGCTATGTAATTAAATACATAAATTATATCAATGGTGACTACACCTAACACACACTACACTAACCTTTTTGACGACGGCACCCTTGAGCTTGTTATGTTATTTTTAGTTTTTATATGTATCTTTTCAGTCTGGCGGATTTTTTAAATTTATAAACAAATTCTCCATTAGGTATAGTAGGTGCCCGTCTTAAGCGACCAGGTTGTATGGAACAGCAAGATATGTTAATATATCCCCGACAAAATTGCCCGGAATTAGGTTATGGAGAACATGTTGCCCCGGCCACTTGTCTCAATGTTCTGCGCACCTCGTATGTCAGAAATGTGCATAATGGTAGACAGATGTACAGGCAAATGTGGTCAGAATTCTATCAGGTACGTACAGATATTTGTCATACTTTTGGCAATGTTTTCAGATGTTTAACGGGTTTTTAAATTAAATGTATTTTTTGGGTTATGTTATATCACTTGTAGCGGTGGTGGCTCGGTTGTAAGAACACTTGAAATCCTATGAAATCCTATAAAGGTCTGTTCAAACCCTGCCAGCATGTACCAATTTTCGTACATACATTTGTCATAGAATTACAACACCACTGTTCCCAGGCACGTTAAACCGTCGGCCCCGGTTCCACTAATACCCACCTGGAAATTTTGTGAGTAAATAAAATTGAATAAGATTTTGAGTATTATCTTTTGTTATTATTGTTACTATTATATTTTTTCTTGGACTTAGCTATTAAGTTTAAAAAATGTGTTATTTTTATATTATTAATAACGTCTGACTTTGCATGGTGTATTGGAGTATCTGTAATACCATTAAAAGTGTAAAAGTAAATAAATAAATTGTGAAATCGTTAATAAATTGGCATCAGATCCTTGCCAACCCGTCTGGCCAGCATTGCGAGTGTAGGCCAAATCCCCTAGATATATGTTCTGGAAGGTCCTACTCTAAAAAAAATATTATGTCAATTGGAAGAAATTTTAATAGTTGATACCTTGAAATCTCCTTGAAGCGTGTTAAAACACGGAGTACTAGACCTTCACTGTTGTGATGGGCCTTCCAGAACATATCTGGAGGATTTAGCTAACATATATCTGGAGGATTTAGCCTACACTCGCCACGCTGGCCAGACGGGCATGGCGAGCGTCTGATGTCAATTTTTAATGACAATTTATTAACGATTCCACAAGTTGGTAATGAAACCGGGATCGATGGGAACGGTAGTAGAAGACAAATTTCTAATCATTCCATGGATTCACCGTGCGGGTGCCGGGTCCATCACGTGTAGGTAAGACATGAGAATAATGGTGTTTTGGGCTTGCGACCGACAATAGACTGGTTTAAGAAAAGGAGGCCTCCCTTTTTTATTTTATTGCGCGATAATACGCTCACCATCCACCATTGGTCCCTACTGGGTAACACGGATCCAGCCATCGGTCAGGCGGTCTACTCTGCTACTTTGTCTAGAAAATGAGTCACTAAAGTAAATGGCAAGGATCTGCTAGAACCAACAAGTGGACAAGAAAAAAGGACATACCACGGGAAAAGCCAGGTTATCACTGCAGGCACACTTTCTTCTCACACTTCACTTTCTCGGAACTGTTTTAGGCACGATTTAGAGTCCAACCCGGCTTGGGAGCTTTCACACTAAAATCGCGGTGATTTTCGATTTGTATTTTGTACTGGGCATATCATACCATAGACGATTCTACCAGGCTTGGTGGTAGGAATTTTGGAAAGAATGTGGATGGGATAAATTGGTGTAGGATCCTGTTGGATGTCTTAACAACCATTGTTCTCCTCTCCCTACCCGACCAAATACTGTATGATTCCGTTAATGTTAATTATAATTATGTTTTAGGATCTGTATGTTTCCTGAATAAATTAAAATATTGTTTAGTTTATTTTAGGTACACAGTTACACATACAATGAGCTGATAACTAACATTGAGATCTGCGATAAGCCCTCCAAGAAAGACCTTTACACCGACCGATATGTCAAACCTCCCAAAAGAGAGGAGATATTTGACAATGAAGTGTTTTACAAACGCAATACGATTCCTTGTGACTGTGCATTACTTGATGCTAACTTCAGGGCTAAGGAAAAGGGAAAAATGGCGTTCCTTAATGTTATTGGGATTGGTAAGTTCTTTTATTATTTTCCAGCTAAACCCTATCCTCACTTAGGCCGCGTTCGTTTTATAGCATTTCATACAAACTTCATAAACCAGCGCGAAATGTCGTTTTTGTTAAGAAATACCACTTTTTTAACAATGCTAACATTTCTAATAAAACAAGCGGTGAGGCTACTTTTTGACAAGTATTTTCGTTCATGTTTTATCATACCATGGCATCCCACACACGTGATATTATTATGGCATATGAATTTATTATATAAAATCGTTTAAAATATCTTTTTAACAAATATAATAGAAAACTATAAAGTATATAAAAATGGTAAACAAACCATTTTATATGTAAATGACATCTGTCAAAAAGTAACATCCTTAACCCTCCTTTCAACACGGTACTGACATACAAAATTAGCATCAAATGTTAGAATTTTCATTAAACGAACGACTTGTGCTAAAAAAAGTGGTATTTTCATGCTAACATTTCTTCATGCGTATTATCGCGCAATGAATGGTCGGTAAACTGACTCTGGTCTAGTCTGGTCCGTGGATTTAGACTCAGAGGTACCGGGTTCTATTCCTGGTCGGGACACAAAAATATTTATTAATGTAAATAAATACATTTAATTTATTTGTGATATTTCTCGAGTTTGGTACGCTGGAGACATCGACGAGCTTGCCACTTGTCATGATTGGCCTATAGTAAAGTTGGCTAAATGTGAATCCGCTTATAAGCGTGGTTTCTGACCACCCTAAAAGGGAAACGGTCGTGATGATGATGAAGATGATGAACATTTCTTAAAACGAACGCGGCCATACATACAAAATTCCCCCCATTTTACAGTATTAAAAAATTCATATTGTAATAGATAATACAAAATTTTTAGGTTTAGGCGTTTGGCGTATATCAGACCACCAAAGAGATGTATTTATACTAACGGTGTTAGAAAGAACACGATATTTGTTAAAGAGAGATCAACTGCATAATATATCTACCGTCAACATGGCGTATATAACACCCAGTGATACTATAGCTGGTAAGTATTCCTGCTAATAATTTAAACACTGTTTGGGAGTAAAAGTTTGAGAATGGATGGATGTTTGTTGATCGTTATGAAGGTTAAACGATTTGCAGTCCTCTTGCTAATATAAAGTTCACACTAAAGTTTGAGAATGGATGGATGTTTGTTGATCGTTATGAAGGTTAAACAATTTGCAGTCCTCTTGCAAAGATAAAGTTCACACTAAAGTTTGAGAATGGATGGATGTTTGTTGATCGTTATGAAGGTTAAACGATTTGCAGTCCTCTTGCTAATATAAAGTTCACACTAAAGTTTGAGAATGGATGGATGTTTGTTGATCGTTATGAAGGTTAAATAATTTGCAGTCCTCTTGCTAATATAAAGTTCACACTAAAGTTTGAGAATGGATGGATGTTTGTTGATCGTTATGAAGGTTAAACGATTTGCAGTCCTCTTGCTAATATAAAGTTCACACTAAAGTTTGAGAATGGATGGATGTTTGTTGATCGTTATGAAGGTTAAACGATTTGCAGTCCTCTCGCTAATATAAAGTTCAAACTAAAGTTTGAGAATGGATGGATGTTTGTTGATCGTTAAGAGGGTTAAACGATTTGCAGTCCTCTCGCTAGTATAAAGTTCAAACTAAAGTTTGAGAATGGATGGATGTTTGTTGATCGTTAAGAGGGTTAAACGATTTGCAGTCCTCTCGCTAATATAAAGTTCAAACTAAAGTTTGAGAATGGATGGATGTTTGTTGATCGTTAAGAGGGTTAAACGATTTGCAGTCCTCTCGCTAATATAAAGTTTACACTTAAGTTTGAGAATGGATGGATGTTTGTTGATCGTTAAGAGGCTTAAACGTATCTTTACATATCTTTTTGTCCTATGCCTACTTGCAAAATAAACGAACAAATAAACGAAGGTTAAACGATTTGCAGTCCTCTTGCTAATATAAAGTTCACACTAAAGTTTGAGAATGGATGGATGTTTGTTGATCGTTAAGATGGTTAAACGATTTGCAGTCCTCTCGCTAATATAAAGTTCAAACTAAAGTTTGAGAATGGATGGATGTTTGTTGATCGTTAAGAGGGTTAAACAATTTGCAGTCCTCTCGCTAATATAAAGTTCAAACTAAAGTTTGAGAATGGATGGATGTTTGTTGATCGTTAAGAGGGTTAAACGATTTGCAGTCCTCTCGCTAATATAAAGTTCAAACTAAAGTTTGAGAATGGATGGATGTTTGTTGATCGTTAAGAGGGTTAAACGATTTGCAGTCCTCTCGCTAATATAAAGTTCAAACTAAAGTTTGAGAATGGATGGATGTTTGTTGATCGTTAAGAGGGTTAAACGATTTGCAGTCCTCTCGCTAATATAAAGTTCAAACTAAAGTTTGAGAATGGATGGATGTTTGTTGACCGTTAAGAGGGTTAAACGTATCTTTACATATCTTTTTGTCCTATGCCTACTTGCAAAATAAACGAATTGAATTGATCGTTAAGATGGTTAAACGATTTGCAGTCCTCTCGCTAATACAAGTTTACTAAAAATAAAAAAATCTATAAGCCAGAGACAGCGATGAGCCTGTCACTTGTCATGATAGGCCTATGGTAAAGTTGGCTAAATGTAAATCCGCTTCTTTAAGAGCGTGGTTTCTGACCACCCCTAAAACACATAATCCTAGACCTCCACTGCTGGAAGGTCTATCACCTTCCAGAATATATTTCTAGAGAATTTGGCCATGCTGGCCAGACTGATTGGCGAGTCTTATGTTATATTTTAATTTCAATTTATTGACTATTTCACCAGTTGGTAATAATGAAACTGGGAACGGTGGTGTTGTAGATCTTTAACAAATGTACGTAACGAAATTGGATTTTTCATTGTTTAAAAAAATCTTTACAATAACAAATTATTATGAATAATTATTTTATTCCAGCTTTATTCAAAAATGAAGAAATGCCATCAGAAAAAATCATCTTCCTTGAATGCAAAAAACATCCAAAAGGTTAGTCGAAATCGGAAATATTATGTATTACACATACATATCTTCACGCCAAATCCCTTGCGGGGTAGGCAGAGACAATTGAGCGCCACTTGTCACGATCACGACATACCTCTTTCGCTTCTTCGACATTCATCAACCTCTTCATACATGCCCTCTTGTTTCGATGGCTTTTTAATTCACCTTCAGCTAATGTTTTATTTATTTGATCATGATAGGCAAGTCTTGGTCTGCCAGGGCCTCTTTTACCCACAACTTTCGCATTATATATCTGGTTCGTCAATCTCTCTTCGCTCATCCTTTCGACATGCCCGAACCATCGGAGCATGCCTTTCTTTATTTTTGTACCTATGCTTTCTTTTATACCTACCCTTTTGCGTATTTCGTTATTACGTATACGGTCCATCAAAGTTACGCCGCATATCCGACGTAAAGACCTCATTTCTACTGCATTAACTCTACTCTCATGCGTATTCTGACATATCCACGTCTCGCTTCCATACATAAGTGTTGGTATTAGCATGGCATTGTGTATGGCGAGTCGAGCTTTATCACTGACATTTCGACTGGCGATCAGTGACCCCAGGGCCCCATTAACACTATTTCCCGCGTTCACTCTTCTTTCAACATCCCTATCATACTTCCCATCCGCAGTGAAAACACTGCCCAGATATATAATTTCATTTACCTGTTCTAGCGTTTCATCATCAATCTTTATCGTCAAGGTTGTCATCCTTCTTCTTTCAAACACTAGTACCTTGGTTTTTCTCGCATTTAATTATTATTGTGTATTAAAGGCGCAAAAACTTGCACTTAGCATGACCGTGCAAAATGGCGCTCAGGGCTCCCCTCTTCTTTTTTGTTTCTCATTTTCTAATGTAATAGGGAAGGCAAAGGAATCTAGTCCATACAGCCATGTCCATCGTAATATATTCTTTCGTTTTTATAAAATAGTTATCATGAAATTCAGATGTTGCAGAATTTAATGCTTTTCTTGGAGTTACTCGCGACAACGCAAAAAATTAACTGCAACTTGTGCCCCATATTCAGTGTTCAATTTATCGTTATTCACAATTATTAACATTGTAGCACATTATTAAACACAACAACACTACTTCTGACTAACAATATCCACAGTCCGAAGGATACCAGTCTTTTTTTAAATAAGCTTTATTTAAAATATATATGTTCTCGTTGCTTATGTATCTATTTATAATATTTATAATATAATAGGCGCCTCCGTGGTCTAGTGGTAACAAACGTTGCCGTGAACTCGGGAGGTCGTGGGTTCGATTCCCACCGGGGGCAAGTTGTACATTGTATAATTTGTCTCGGTCTGGGTGTTTATATGTATAATATGTATATATTTACAAAAAAAAAAAAAAAAGTATAATATGTAGTTTATCAACCATCTAGTTTCCGTAACACAAGCTTACCGCTTACCACGGAAATTAGATGGCGCTGTGTGACCTGTCTGAAATATTTATTTATTTATTTATTTATTTCAGGTGGTATTAAAGTACAGTTGGAGAATCGCGAACCGTCAGCCAAACTAATTGGTGACAATGAGGGACATCTCCTCGTCACCACCTACCCGTGGGACGGAAACGCACATCCTGGAAATGAATTCTGGTTCGTTGTGTCATTTACTTTGATTTTTTGAGAACATTTATTTATTTATTTAATACTTTATTGCACGAAGGACTTAATGCCCGTAGACATGTCTGACAGCCAAACCTTGGGGACAAATTTGAACTATTATAGGTGCAATGAAAGAAATATTAAAAAACTAGAAAGATAAATTAACAGCTTAATTATACACTTACATATTATATTGTTATATATACTATAATATCAATATACACTTACTAATATTGTGAGGAGCTTTACAGGTAGTGTAGATATGACAAACAAGTTTTTTTTTTTTTAACAAACTTTTTAACTTCCAGAGTTACTTGTTTACAGGAAGATCATTCCATAAAGTATTATTATTTATTTATATGTAGCATCATCACGACCGTTTCCCTTTCGGGGTGGTCAGAAACCACGCTTATAAATAAGCGGATTTACATTTAGCCAACTTTAATGTACGCCAATCATGACAAGTGGCAAGCGTACCAAACTCGAGAAATATCACAAATAAATTAAATATTAATTAAACGTATTTATTTAAATTACTAAATATTTTTGTGTCCCGACCAGGAATTGAACCCGGTACCTCCGAGTCTAAATCCACGGACTTAACCGCAAGACCATGGAGGCAGTTTATTTATATGTAGTTATAAAATATAACTCATAATTTCTACTTTAATATGTGTACACCTATTTTTCATTTAATTGTTAAAAAAAGGAGTTCTTCGCGCCATTTTGCGCGGACATGTCAAGTGCAAGTTTTTGTTTTGTAAATTAATTTACTGTGGATATTATTAGTCAAAAGTGGTGTTGTTTTGTTTAATAATGTGCTACAATGTGAATAATTATGGAAAACGATAAATTGGACTTTAAATATGGGGCACGAGTTGCAATTTATTTTATGCGGTTTTCCCGCGCTGTCAACTCCCATATTTTACCCGACGTGTTTGAGCTATGGTGCCGCGAGTGACTCCAAGAAAATCATCAAATTCTGCAGCATCTGAAATTTGATGATGACCTCATTAACTCATAGAATAGAAAGATATATTACGTCAGACTTGGCTGTATGGGCTAGACCCTTTGCCTTCCCTATCGCCTCATTCATCATCCATCGGGAGAAGAAAACCAAGAAAAAAAATAAAAAGAGTTAAGGAAACGTCTGAGCCTGTGTTCTGGTGCGTTCTAGTAGCTGTGACGATGATGAACTGAATTCCTTCTCTTTTCCCTCCAGGCTCGGTAGCTTATCAGGTTCCGGCGACCCTGCAGCCGCTTGTTCTTCACAAATCGCCGAATTACACAATGCACACATTAATATAGGACTTAACTCTAACAACACTATAGTTGTAGGACAACATGGCGTCTTGCCAATAAAACAATACTGTAAAAAACTTATCAATGACTTTTAAAATTAAATATAGACGCCATTTTGTTTTCTTTAATAACGTCAAAAACCCGAGTGATTCTCTTCTTCCAACTGACTGTTGACTGTAGTATAGCTTGGAAGATGGGAATAAAATAATTAAAAAATAGAAAATCCCACTATCCAACCCGAGGCAGGTTGGAAGATGGCACTGTGTGTTTTCAATCCTATCGTTCTGATACGCGATAATAGTAACCTAAGCACGCTTAAAGGTGTTCCGATACGCGCTTAAACTGTTTTGCCAAAGCTGTGTGACGTCACAAATGACATCATTTCTCGCGCTTAGACTGCTCACGATATCGAGGTAGATCGCTCTGAGCGCTGTCAGTTTTTTGTCATTTTCATTTCATTTTCAAATTTATTTAAATTAAGTTTTATTTTAAATGTATTTAATATTGTAATTCGTTTAAACTGTTTGTATATTACTTCTAAAACAAATCTATAATTCATATTAAAGTAGGAAGTGGAAAAAAAAAGTCTGTAACACGGCAATTTATTTTATAAGATCAAAATGAGTTAATAATATTAAACTTTACACATATAAAGATGAATAAACCGAGAGATGTATATTTGTTAGTATTCATACTCTAAGATGTGGAATCCGCAATTTATCTTCCATACATTAAAAAAAGTAACATTTTATGAATGAAAATGTGATTTAGACCGTTCCGAATTGATATCACGCTCTGAGCATCCAAATCGCGATATTTGATTCGGAACGACGGTCAGTGTCATATTCGTTCTAAGCGCTCTGAGCGCGATTCGGAATGAGGGAATATCTAATCTGGGTTGGATTGGAAGAAGGGATTCATTCAAAAACCCTTTGTAGTACTTAAAGAGGTTTGGTAAGCTTCGCATCTGTTTTGTAACTTACTAGGAAATAAAATTACTGTCCAATGCGACTTTGTATGGTCTTACTCTAGACCTGGGCAAAAAATATAAATACGTAGAACAGAGCAACGTAACCACCAAGCTGCACGCATCATCTTGTATCATTTCTGGGCATTGGTTTCCAACGAGAAATATCCAAATTTGGAGAAATGTGGTGAACAACGGCAATCGTGTTTTGGTTCAACATATGTATGTGAGTCAGCATTTTCCTATTTAAAACAAATGACAGACGCTCATACATTGTTTTTTTTTTACTAACCTTTCGTTTTTTTTTTTTTTTTTTAATTTTTTTATATGTTTGATTTAGTAAAATAGAGGAAACACTTTATAAATGGTTTTACTATTTTTCTCTATCTAAAATTAGGTACCTATAAAAAATTATAAAATCAAGAAATTTGATTAAAATTACTTAAAAGTAAAAATTAAAATAAATAAACTATAAATAGCGAGGCTAATACAGTTGGCAGATATAATTGCCAGCTCTCCTGTTTCCAGGCTTTTCTGTTAGCCGTTTGGACAACTCCTTGGTTGAGTGTCCCCATGGGCCCATCGTATCGACCCCAAACTGCGCAAATTTGTAACCTGTAATGAGGTTTGCGTATTTGCGCAGAAACTTATGTTTTGATTGATTGATGTTTGTTAAAGGCACAGTGAGACTGCAAGACCCTCACCATTATGCGAAGCCTAGCTCTGTCAAGGCCCAGGAGGCGTTGTTAACCAGTTATATGACCCAACATACATTTTTTTTATTTTATTTTTTAATAAACGATTAATCATCAATGATACGCCCCCAGCCTAAAGGGCCACCGCGGGAGGTCACATGCCTGACTCACCGTGAGGCCTCCTAAGGAGACCCCAAGGCCCCTACGGACTAAAACCCTATAAACCGTCTCTCTTTCACTGTTGGCCCTGCGTGCCTTAACAGCTAAGTCTGAGTCGTGGCTACGGATTAAAGGCACTGCTCCAACATACTTTGCCATACTTGGTTATGATGACTTTTACACGAGTGTTATCAACTTAATTCTTCATAGTCGCTACACTCTTGGCAGAGTGGTCGTGGTCGCCATTGGAGTGCTAGTGGCACGATTAACAAGCCGTCGCCACTCCTCTCGGACCCCGGCTTTCCTAGTGCACTCATGTAGGGGATGGTCCATTGCAACCTTCACCTGATCGGTTCACTTTCCCCTGGACCGGGTGCTCGATGGATGTTTCTCCACGTTGTGACACGTGTCCGAAGAAAGAGAGAATGCGTATATTTTACAGTCGAGGAAAGGCGTTGTCTGAACCCTAGTTCCTCCAGTATGGGTTTGTTGGTTCGGAACTCCGTCCAACACCACTTAATTCCTAGTTAAATATTCGCATATCTGATTAGATTATATACATACTCGTATGTTACATAATTATCTATATTTTATACATAAAATGTAGGAAAGTGATTTAAGGACGATAATTTTATACAATGCGGTATAGATTGCACCTTGCAGCCTGTCATAATAAGTTTTTTGACACGATTTGCCGCCCTAGGATCCGCCACTGAGCGGACCAAACTCGAGAAATATCACAAATAAATTAAATAATTTTCACGACTCATCAGACTTGGCTGTTAAGGCACGCAGGGCCAACAGTGAAAGAGAGACGGTTTATAGGGTTTTAGTCCGTAGGCGCCTTGGGGTTTCCTTAGGAGGCCTCACGGTAAGTCGGGCATGCGACCTCCCGCGGTGGCCCTTCAGTCTGGAGTCGTATCGACAGCCGATTTTGCGATTCAGTCTTTAAAAAAAAAGCCCCTGAACCCGAAGTTTAATTGAAAAATATTGGATTGTGCGAGCGAGACGGCTGCTAAACCGTTAAGGGTCTTAAGGTGTTTTGGAGAACTATGTGATAGAATACACTAAAATGTCGATTGTCACAAATTTTAGAATAATGGATTTGGTTAACTGTTACACTTTTAATGATTTATTATTAATTGTTGATTTATGCTTAAAATTATTTATAGTAATTTATTATGGCATTCCATTGTGATGCTTGACTCCACAATTCATTTAACTTTGAGTTGTAACCCAGTTACCAGAACTCATGCAATTGTTGAGTTATATGTCTCACAATGGAATGCCCCTAATATGAAATGCCTTAATTTTAATAAATAATTACATTAAATGTAATCTTTAGTTGTAGGAAATCAATTATTGTTTAGGAGCTAGGAAAAATAATCAATTTTTAAGTCTAAGTTACAGAAGGGAAAATTGTTTTTTTTTTTTTTTTATTGTTTAAATGACATTGTTTCATTAGTCCTAAACACTATATTTATTAAAAAACTGCGTTATTATTTTAAATATTCGATAAACTCCGAAACTACTTAACCTATTTTAATTTTTTTTTTCACCATTAGAAAGCTAAAGATCCCTGAGTGATAAAGACTACTTTTGACCGCTGGAAAAACCGTTTAGCAGCGGGTAAGACCGCTGGACGTTTCACTAGCTTTAAATAACCTTTTTTTATCTGAGTGGGGATACTCAAATTCTTAATTTAAGTATGTATATACTTTTCAACTAAGTCCCGGGACGAGGTTAGGTCGCTCCGGTTTTTTAGTTTACACAAAATCCCGGGATTTTCGGAACCGGGATTTTCCCGGGTCCATCCCCTAGTCATCTCGTCATCGACCTGTCAAAAGTTAAATAAATGGTAAAACGACCAAAAAAGTAAAGTATCATCAAGACCGTTTCCCTTTCGGGGTGGTCAGAAACCACGCTTGTAAATAAGCGGATTCACATTTAGCCAACTTTACTATAGGCCAATCATGACAAGTGGCAAGCTCGTCGATGTCTCCAGCGTACCAAACTCGGGAAATATTACAAAAATCCTCGCCAAGCCGTCTGGCCAGCGTGGCGAGTGTAGGCCAAATTCTCCAGATATATGTTCTGGAAGGCCCATCTCCAGCAGTGGAGGTCTAGGACGCTGTGTTCTAGGGGCTGTAATGATGAAAAATGAATGATGAAATGTTTTGTGTCCCGACCAGGAATCGAACCCGGTACCTCCGAGTACAAATAGCAGATAATTAATAATAAAACCTAAAAATATAAAGTTTTTCATTTTTGTAACTTAAAATATAATTTAACCTATTTATTGTCCGACGCCAACCCGTCTGGCCAGCATAGCGAGTGAAGGCAAAATTCTCCAAAAAGGTATTTTGTAACTTGTTAAAATGTAATTGTACCTATTTATTGTCTCTTGTAATGTTTTTAATAAATAAATTATTCACTGTAATATGGTTTTTCATTTGTTTATCATCATGTCGAACTGTCAAAAGTAAACTAAAGGAATGGAAATGGTATAAATGGTCATAAGGGAGTGATGGCTAAAGTTTTTTTTTTAACTTGTTAAAATGTAATTGTACCTATTTATTGTCTCTTGTAATGTTTTTAATAAATAAATTATTCACTGTAATATGGTTTTTCATTTGTTTATCATCATGTCGAACTGTCAAAAGTAAACTAAAGGAATGGAAATGGTATAAATGGTCATAAGGGAGTGATGGCTAAAGTTTTTTTTTTAACTTGTTAAAATGTAATTGTACCTATTTATAGTCTCTTGTAATGTTTTTTAATAAATAAATTATTCACTGTAATATGGTTTATCATCATGTCGAGCTGTCAAAAGTAAACTAAAGGAATGTAAATGGTCGTAAGGGAGTGATGGCGAAAGTTTTTTTTTTAACTTGTTAAAATGTAATTGTACCTATTTATTGTCTCTTGTAATGTTTTTTAATAAATAAATTATTCACTGTAATATGGTTTATCATCATGTCGAGCTGTCAAAAGTAAACTAAAGGAATGTAAATGGTATAAATGGTCGTAAGGGAGTGATGGCGAAAGTTTTTTTTTTAACTTGTTAAAATGTAATTGTACCTATTTATTGTCTCTTGTAATTTTTTTTAATAAATAAATTATTCACTGTAATATGGTTTTTCATTTGTTTATCATCATGTCGAGCTGTCAAAAGTAAACTAAAGGAATGGAAATGGTCGTAAAGAAGTGCTTCCACTCCCTTACGACCAATTAATTATAAATCCACAAAAATAAAGATTTTTCAATTTTTGTATCTTAAAATGTAATTTAACCTATTTATTGTCCGACGCCAACCCGTCTTGCCAGCATGGCGAGTGTAGGCCAAACACTCCAAAAATATGTTCTGGAATGCCATACCGACGCCAACCCGTATGGCCAGCATGGATGGGGCCAAATTATCCAGATGTATGTTCTGGAAGGCCCATCTCCTTCAGTAGAGGTCAAGTATACCGTAGTAACCCTAGTATAGCTTGTAGAGTTATAAATTTTAACGTTGTGTCACATTTTTTATTCCGAATTTAGTTCGTACGTACGAACCGGGGCCTTGAAATTACGCGTGTGCTAAACCTAGCAATGTGACTATGTATTTTGTAGACGGTTTATTATTATTATTTTTTTATTTAAAAACTTTATTGTAAATCTAGACAAAAGGCAAACGTAATGCCGCAAGACATTCTCTTCCCGTTAACCTTTGGGACATTTAAGTATGAGTACTATGTGTTATTATTGTATTATTATTACTAGATTGTAAGCTGACACGGCCATTTTACAGCCACGAATTTATATTTAAGGACATAAATGTTATTAGATTATAAGCTGACACGGCCTTTTTACAGCCACGAATTAAATTTTAAGTATCTAGTTATAAATAAGTACAAAATCCTCGCTTATGGCAACAATGTTTTATTTATTATAAATTGTATTGATGTTAGATTCGGTCCAGCCAAGCTTATATTGTATTAAAATATATGTATTGACAATATCCAAGTGTTGTGTACTAACATTGCAGTTAATTACAACTGCAATTTCTTATTCTACAATAAACCATCTTTAATTGAGCCATCGAAGACCCGCAGCAGTATCCCTATGTGGTTAGCAACACACATAGCTGGGCATTAACTTGTTAATCGTTAATTAACGAAGTTAACATTTTGATTAATGGGTTAACTTTTAAAAATGTTAACGGACACGTTAACTTCCGTTAATATGCAGAAGTCCGTTAATCGTTAATCCAATGCCACTATTTACCGCACGGCACCGCGGTGTGGCGCGAAAAACAGGTTCAAACAAGTATGAAACGACAAGTGCCGGGCGAGGCGGCGCGTGAGACAAAACTTGTGTCGACACCCTTGCTCGGTCTCATGTCCAGGGCACATCTGTCAGGGCTGGGGGGGCTGCGGACTCGGTTGAAAAGGCCAAATGTCGCAAATACTAGTCTGTTGCTAATGACTCCGTGTCAGCAGCGCTGTGCAGCGGGGCGGGGGAATGCTGCAAGTGTTTTTGGCACACTGCCACGTGATCAAGTCTACAAGATAAACTCATACTCAAATCAAATCGCCTCCGTGGTCTAGTGGTAACAAACGTTGCCGTGAACTCGGGAGGTCGTGGGTTCGATTCCCACCGGGGGCAAGTTGTACATTGTATAATTTGTCTCGGTCTGGGTGTTTATATGTATAATATGTATATATTTACAAAAAAAAAGAAGTATAATATGTAGTTTATCAACCATCTAGTTTCCGTAACACAAGCTTACCGCTTACCACGGAAATTAGATGGCGCTGTGTGACCTGTCTGAAATATTTATTATTATTATTATAAATCATTTATTTCCTTAGGTTAGTACACAACACTTGGATATTGTCAATACATATATTTTAATACAATATAAGCTTGGCTGGACCGAATCTAACATCAATACAATTTATAATAAATAAAACATTGTTGCCATAAGCGAGGATTTTGTACTTATTTATAACTAGATACTTAAAATTTAATTCGTGGCTGTAAAAAGGCCGTGTCAGCTTATTACAACTGCAATTTGAGTAAAAAGGCTATAAAAATGTGAGAAAAAACGTGTGACCGCTCGGTGCGCGGATTGATTCCACTCTCGTGGGCGCCGCTCGTATAGTGTTAATTTAAATTTAATTTACTTGGAATGTTCCATTTTATTTTTTAATAGTGTAAACTGTAAATGAATTATTTAGATGTGAAGGCATGTTTTTATTGTTTATTATTATTGTTTAAGCTCTTCGCCTGTTTTTTTTTTAATCATAATTTTAAGTTGGTCTAGTATTATTGTTTGCCGTATGTTCACATTTTGAGCTGTGGTCCAGATTAGTACCTAGCATGTTAATTTATAATAGTAGCAGGCGACGACTGCAACTTGTAGTGAGCATCTTTGTAAGTAAATAAATTAATAAATTGTATTTTGAAACATTGTTCGCTGTGTCAACCCTAGAAACTGGAAACGCGTAAAGCGGTGCAAATTGCCTAAACGCTAGGATCACTAACTGTCGACCTACTCACCTCAAGCCGAAGGGGAATGAGCAATTTGATTACATATCTAAACGTAAGTATTACTTTATATGTGGTCGTGTCGAAAAATATAAATATAAGACAATATTTTTAAAATGTCAAGTCTACAAAAATGTAACGCCTTTGTATAAAAAAGACGCGCAGAATTACTGTTTAGGTAAACTGGTATGTAAATAATTGTTATCGCTGTATCGCGATAATGAGACATTGCAAACACTCGTGTTTTTCGCCGTAATCACGAAGTTGTCATACTTTCATGAGGTGATATAGATTGATCTCAATTTTGTTGTGAATTTAGGTTTATCGCCCAGACAAACAATGATGGGCCGTCGGCATTTTGTACTATCATCAGTCTGTATCTCTCCACTGCTGAATGTAGGTCTCCCCTAAGGCTCGTCACTGAATGCAGTCTTATGGAACCCTTGAGGTTCTCCCACATGAGATGGGCCTTCGAGGACATAATATCTGAAGAATTTGGCTTACAGTCACTACGCCAGACGGGTTGGCGAGGATCTGATGTCAATTTTTAATGACAATTTATTAACGATTGCACAAGTATTATATATTATATGTGAAAACCTTTAATAGTTCTTAGTGAATTTACTGTATAATATTTTCAACTGTTGGTTTTCCAAAATGAATAAAAAAATAAATAAAAAAAAAGTTGATTAGAGGAACCGGGGCCGACGGCTTAACATGCTATCCGAGGCACGGGAACGGTGGTCTTGTAAATCTATGACAAATGTACGTGAGAAAAGTGTATTTCTCATTGGTATATGCCGATAGGGGGTTTGAACTGACCTTTAAAGCGTTCTTACAACCTGACCACCACCTTCGATCGATAATACCGGAGTTGTTATTCCAATAATGCACAATACTTCGTTTACAAATACACATAGGTATGTTATTTTAAATACGCACTGTCGTAGTAGGTATACCTACTGTGTTTTTGCACTTTTCAAGGCTAACCAGTATTTACTATCGCATGTTGACTGTTGTCTAATTGTGAGAACAATATTGTTGTTATTGTTTACCTTGATCGTAAATAAATATTATGTAACAACTCCCCTGCGAAGAATACGTTCAATTGCGTATTATTTAACATAAGTAAAGTATCATCACGACTGTTTCCTTTTCGGGGTAGTCAGAAACCATGCGTATAAAAAAGCGGATTCACATTTAGCCAACTTTACTATAGGCCAATATGACTAGTGGCAAGCTCGTCGATGTCTCCAGCGTACCAAACTTGAGAAATATCACAAATACATTATATATTAATTAAATGTATTTATTTACATTAATAAATATTTTTGTGTTCCGACCAGCAATCGAACCCGGTACCTCCGAGTCTAAATCCACGGACTTAACCGCTAGACCACGGAGGCAGTTGACATAAGTACTTACTCGTAAATAAACAGTGAATATTATCACATCTATATTGTAAACCCTTGATCAGCAATTCTTTTTTTTAAGTGGGGTTAACGCCTTTGCTACCTCTCGATCGCACGGAAAATAAAATTGCGGCCATTTTGGAGATATTAATCATCATTGTTTTAGTAAAATGAGGAAAAAAAGTAAACACGTGCCACAGAATGTTTTTCGTTTTTGATATTTAAATAAAATACATTAGAAGAAGAAGAAGAAGTATCATCACGACCGTTTCCCTTTCGGGGTGGTCAGAAACCACGCTTATAAATAAGCGGATTCACATTTAGCCAACTTTACTATAGGCCAATCATGACAAGTGGCAAGCTCGTCGATTAGTATTAATTCCAATTAGTTTTATTTGATACTAAATAAAAGATAAGATTGTAAATCTTATTTGTTAAAAACAAAACTTCTTCTTTACCTTTATTTTTTACTTTAAAACTTTCGTTTAACCTAGAACTCAAATTCTTAATCACACGCTGCTGGAGCATTGACCTAGGAATAGCTTTAATTTCGTCTGTGATTTTTTGTAGCATCGAAATTGGGTAGTAAGGGTAAAGACTCTACCAGCATTAGTTAGGTCTGGGCTCCTTGGTTAATGTAGATGCCTATATAATCTGTGGTTAATGTCTCCTCGGCGACTTATCACTCTGTCAATAATTCGTGAAGAGCAGCTAACAAGTCATTTATAACATGTAAAATGGATTCATCTTGTTAGAAAAATGAGTTGCAATTGTAGCCGGTAAAACGGTTGGTTTTCAGAAATTAAATTTAACAATTAATCTTTTATTTAGTATCAAATAAACCGATAATTAATTCTGATGTCTTTTATTCTAATATTAAAAACCAAAAACATTCTGAAAGACTCTTTATCATCACGGCCGTATCCCTTTCGGGGTTGTCAGAATCTACGGTTCTTTTATAAATAAGCGGATTCACATTTCTATTAATACTCAATCATGACAAGTTTGTCGATGTCTCTAGCGTACCAAAATCGAGAAATATTACAAATAAATTATTGTGTATCGTATTTATTATGTTATCTACATAATGCTTGCAAAAACAATGCGATAGGTGTGATTTGCTTAATCCTCCTTGCGTGTTTCTCCTCGCTGCGGTTGTGACTCCCTGTGGATGCGTTGCAACTTCGTTTATTTATATTAATAATTTGTTCATACCACAGCTGATTAGGTACCTAACTAATGTCATAATAAAATCTAAATTTGTCACCTATGATTCTCATATGTACCATTTAGAATTCGGAGACTCACGTTCGGGTACAGATGGGAATACGCCCCCAAGCTATCGGAAGTATAAGTACCTAGGTATATGGACTGTAGACAGATAAGTCATAGTAAGTACCTATCTAAGAATGACCTGTCGAGGTTTTTAACCTCATAGAACAATAGCCTTTCAGTAGATAGGTAAAATCAAATTTAGATCGGCTTTTACCCTACGATAGGGCAATGACCTCGTAGTTATTAGGTTCACTTTGTAGAAATAATAATATTTATTGTAGACTAGGTATACATAAAAAAGTATTTATAATAAATATATAATTAATTTTGATTAATCACGTTAATATAGTCTTGCTATTGATTGATTCTTCCTCATCCTGAATAAAGTTGGTCCTGGCGAGTCAACTGTCTAGTGATGTCCTTATGAGCAATAGGTCAGTTAATATTAAGAGTTAGTTAGATTCTATGAGACAATATTAAACATTGGCACGAAATCGCATTAGTCATCTTTAAATAAAGGAATGCATGTAACAATAAATGAATGTTTGCAAGCTCCACGTGTACTAGGTACAACGTTGCAAGTTCGACGTTCGCGGAAGTTAAAACTACGAAAGTTGGAACACTATCAAAATCTGATCAGGCGAGTTTTGTTTACAAACATTTGTCCACTACGGTGGGCTTAACGGAGGTGTGTCAGGCTTGTGGCCAACGGCGTGTAACGTATCATACTATTGAATGAATAATCTTGTAAAATAAACATGTTTTGATTCTAATCAGTATATAATCATTGTCATCAATTTTACCAGTTTATACAGTTTAATCATACGCGTAACACTTACAAATATTGTAACAAAAAAATACTCGCGAATAAAAGTGAATGTAACCGACTGACCTAAAAATAGAAGCGATTCGTTTTCTATGAGTTGGTATTGCTGATCGCGCGATCGGAACGTCACTCTCAGCTGTCATCGATTTATTTATATTTTGCACAGACTATATTTTGCTTCTTACGTATGAAGTACGTAGAATCGCGCGAGATTTTCTCTCGTGTTTGCTGTTTATTTAATAAGTGTTTTGCCGTGATAAGGTGTAGCTGTGTATACAATATATTCTGTGATTTTTCCAAGCAAAGAATAACATTATTCTGTGTAAATAAAGACGTACGTGACCGGTTTTAAACTTCGTCGTAAGAATTTGGTGTTTTTATTACTGAACTAATTAATTTTAATTGAATTAAGTGTTGTGTAGATCATGAAAATGTCGTCCTTGGGTGGACAGTGGCGACTAATTCGCCATTACCTCTCGTTAGCCAATTTAAACTTGGAGGTGGAGAAATTGGTGCAAAAGATTAACCCTGCCACTCCTGAACAATGGAATAGTAAGTAATTTGGATTAATAGTATATTTAATAACTTCCAGCGACTTGCACTTAATTGACAATTAATTAATGTGTACAATTAACTAATTAAGTGATTAATTTAAATAAAAAGTGTTTATGGACTAACTTTTTGTTCCAAAAATAATAAATATTTTTAGCATGAGACTGTTTTTCTCACTTCCTCACACATGATAATCTTAGCATCCACATGCTCGTCTTTGGCAAAAAGAGAGAGAGACAGCCTTATGTAAATTGAAAGGTGCTAAAAAAAAGAAAAGTATCATCACAACAGTATCCCTTCCGGAGAATGTTTTTTTTTTATTATATATTGGATTCACATATATCCAACTTTTTTTATGGGCTCATCATGACAAATGGCAAGTTCATCAATGTCTCTAGCATTCCAAACTCAGGGAATATTAGAAATAAATAAAATAATTTATTGTGTTCCGACCAGGAATCAAACCCGGTACTTCTGAGTCTAAATCCACAGACTTAACCACTAGACCACAGAGGCAGTTATTAAAGTATTGTGATTGTAGCATCCATAGATTTGTACTTATGACCAGTTGCACATAGGATGATTAAAATAATACATGATCAATATTTTTATATATGCATGTGATTGGTAGTTAGTTTGTCACTTTGGTTATTTTAGCTAATGATGTGCCTCATTCTTAGAATTATTACATACATAATTATCTATACAAAGTAACAAATTCTAACAATATTCTTATGTTAAACATGGCAAAAAATAATCGGCCTGCAACTGGCAGTAATTTTGAAAGACCATTGTTGCTTGACCTTTGCTCTCTTAGCAAAGCCATCCAATTTTGTCACATTTCTCAGGACCTCTGGAGAAACTTTGGTCCTATCGCTGGAGCATTTAAAGTGATAAATAAACAAGTTCTTTTTCAGATCTCATTAAGAAAATCGAAAAGGCAGTGACAATAAAACTGATTGAAGAAAATCACCTGGAAAAAGCTACTGTCAAAGCAACTACAGTAGACAACACAACCGCCCAGGTTATCAAACCCGAGACCCCGAAAACCATAAATAATAACAAAATCAATGACAAAGTCAGCCAAGAGCCAATGTCAGTTGGGTCAGAAGCTAAGGAAATAACCTTTCAATCCATTCTTCAAGGTTTAAAGTTAAAAAAAGACTTGCATTTTGGCAATATTTCCGAACAAAGTTGGAAGATTAATAAACCTATTGTTACAAAGGTGTGTATATATGTGGCATTTATTCATCATCATGATCATCAGTCTGTGTCTCTCTACTGCTGGATGTAGGCCTCTCCCAAGGATCTCCACAGCATGCGGTCTTTTGCAACCCTCATCTCGCCAGATGGACGGATGACCTATGGACCAGTTTATTAAATTCATTAGCTGCATGGCAGTAAAACAAATAACCTATACCTAGATGGCACCCATAAGCATGTTGGCCTTAAGGGTTTTACTGAAGCACACAAATTAATTCTAGATTGAAGCTGCTGTGAATTTATTTTGACTAAATTTACTAGAAATAGTATGTCTCCTATCCTACAGTCCCAGCAAAACCTTTGCAGGAGATACATTTATGGAAAGAACTTCCAAGACGATATTAACGGAATCATACAGTATTTGGTTGGATAGGGAGAGGAGTAGAAAGGCGAATGGTGAGCGTCTTGTTGCATAATAAAGTAAAGAAGAAGGCCTTATTTTCAACCCAGCCTATTGTCGGTCGCAAGCTCGAGACACCATTCTTCTCATCTCTTACCCACACACAATAAACCTGGCACCTGCACAGTGAATCCAAGGAATACTTAGAAATTTGTCTTTTCTCTTTCTTATCATAGATTTGTTTTAATAAAATAGATCTACTTTTTAGACCTAAATAAAATAAAATAAATGTCATTAGGTGCGGTGGTGGCTCGGTTGAAAGAACGCGTTCCTTAAATCCTACCAAGGTCGGTTCAAACCCACCCGGCATGTACCAATGAGAAATAAACTTTTCTTAAGTACATTTGTCATAGATTTACAACACCACCGTTCCCGTGCCTCGGAGAGCACGTTAAGCCGTCGGTCCCGGTTCCACTAATACCAACTTGTGGAATCGTTAATAAATTGTCATAAAAATTTACATCAAATCCTTGCCAAGCCATCTGGCCAGCATGGCGAGTGTAGGCCAAGTTCTCCAGATATATGTTCTGGAAGGCCCATCTCCAGCAGTGGCGATCTAGGACGCTGTGTTCTAGGGGCTGTAATGAATGATGAATAATGAAATGTCATTATTAAATTTTGTTTTCAGACATCAATCCACTCTCGCACGGCTTACGTCATATCTGCCATAGTATCGGCCGAGTCTTTGGAATGTCTACACAAAAGAACAGAACACTTTATAGATCATTTACAACAGTATCCCGAAGCAAGAGATTATGCCATTAAGGTAAGTGGACTAAAACTTGATAAAGTGGACTGAATTTCTTTCCCTCTAGCTCGCATGGCTTTTATTGACAAGAAAGAGATGGCAAAAACGGTGATTATAAACGCTGTTAACATTTTAATTCTTTATTATTATTATTTTTTTTTTTTTTCAACGCACGCGTTAGCGTACGGAAGCCTATGGGGTGGCCCCGTTAGGCTGCAGTTTGTCTCAGCGGGCAACAACCCGCCGGTTTCTATTTTTACCCTGGCCTGATTAATTATTAGATATTCCTATATCAAGCACCGGTGTAAAGTTCAATTGTCAATTATCACAATAGTCTATGTCTATGGTCATTTGGTTTTAATGGGGTGTATCACTAACTTTTTATCACGATAGATGGCGCATGATAGATGGTACCTAATATAACTGTCAGTTGAATAGGAATCTTGTATTTTTATTATGAAATTTATTAACTTCTCGATATAATGCCAAAGTGAGCAGCTTTTATGTGTAAAAATCGAGATTTGCAAGCGAAATAAAAGATATGGTGATGTCAAATGATTTTTAAAGACGGTGTTCGCTTTCTTTATTGGTCTTTTAAGGTAGGAAACATTAAGTTAAAATGCATTTATCTGTTATAAAAATAAAAAAACTACAAAAACATTTAAAAAATGATGCGTCATAGGTGTAAACAAGGTACCATTGCCACTAGCGACATCTACAGAAAGCTTTGCCTGATACCCCCATTCTTGCACAAGCTGTATTGTATAGGCACGTAAGCCAAGATCCTTATGTAAAATTTTCCACATAGTCGAAGGACATAGACAAGTTGTGAACGGCGACGAATCGACATCATCTTCAACACTGCTACAGCAGCAATATTCTCTTCGGTACGCACATTTATTTGTCTTGTTGATAGTTTTGAATCGATAAGAGGAAAATTTGTGTAAAACGATCAATAACTGCACAAATTGCTTACTCATGATTATGTTGACCGTATAATGGACGAAGTGCTCTATGAACTTCGCGAACAGATTTAATTTTTTCAATAAACAATTCATTTCAAATTGCCTTATATATATTACTGAACAGATATGTCAACACTGTTTGACATTCTTAACTGTCAAACCATAGACAACAATCATCTCATCCAGATAAAAAAACCTTTTATATAAGACTAAGATATATGCACGAGATATAAAACATATAAGTTTTTTTTAATAATTACAGGAAGGTGGTGTCCGTGCTTTATTAAGAGCCCAGAACAGATTAAAGAGAGATTCCGGAGAAATAGCTGCACAAGTCAGAGGAATTGTTAATGAGGTAAATTCGAAACATTTATAATTTAAATTTAATAGGTGGTAGGGGTAATTTGGTAATTTGCCCAGTCTGCAGGGGCAAGGAAGTATCCACCGTTTGTGCTGATAAATTTTGTAAAGTGTACCCTCACATTTCGCGATCAGGCTCGAATTGCCGTCATGCTCAGCCGACAGTGTTTTAATTTTAATTTTCTTTATTAGGGTCAATAAACAGCATTGCACAGGTTTTTATCTCGTTGGTGATGTTTGGGCGGTATTCTATAGCATAATTTGTTGTTGAGGGCTATGGAATCATATTTATTATGACAAAGATCGTAAAACATCATCACCTCCAACTGCTGTCGTCGTGAATACAAGTCCAGCATGTTATAATTCACCAGCAATTGAGAGTATTTTAATCTGCTGTGGGAGGATTTTGTATTGGACAACACATAGAAATTTCTTTTGTACCATCTTTGTAATAACCCCCCACACGGACACTGCATATTCAAGTTGTGAGTGAATGAGAGTTAGGGACTGATGTCAGTCATAATGCTCGCCCGTATGTTGTGACCATAACAAGTGGCACTCAATTGTCTCTGCCTACCCCGCAAGGGATTTGGCGTGAATCGATGACATCTATGTTCAAAGAGGGAGATTTCACTCACTTATTTATTTATAAATTCTTTATTGCACTTAAAAACTTAACAGTTGAGTACAAGGGCGAACTTAATGCCTCTCGGCATTTTATACTAGCTAACCTTTGGGAGTGTGGTACACGATTGCATACATACATACTAATACACAAATACCAATAAAAATATATAATAATAATATATACATTTAACTAAATTTATGTAAGAAATACATAACAAAATGAAGGAAAAATGACGTATAATTGACACAGCAAAAACAAAAAGAGACAGAAATAGATATCAGGTAGTTGGAATTTTTTCGTATATTTAAGAAATGGGTAATGAGGAGATTTTTAAATATATTTATTGACGGGGCGCCTGCTGATGACCAGAGGAAGTTTGATCCACTCACGAGCAGCGAAGACTGTGAAAGAATCTGAATATCTGCTGGATTTCACTCATAGTTTAATAAATTTTATTGTTTTATTTCCAGGCTTTAGTATTAATGGGGTATACTGGCCCTACAAAAGGCCCAGGGCCAAGAATTTTGGCTATCGACGGGGGTGGTATTCGTGGTCTTATAGCTATAGAAATTCTGAAGCATTTGGAAAGGTTGACGGGTACCAAGGTGCACCATCTATTTGATTATATCGTCGGAGTTAGTACGGGAGCTATTATCGCTTCGGCTATTGGTAAGTTTATTACTATACAAGTACCACAAATTTTTCTTGTTTTATTTTACTCTAATTAAATAATTCTAGGAATGAAAAAAAAACTACTAGATGATAAATAAATGAAATAGTTAATTTCCTTTGGTTCACTTGTAACAACTTGGTTACAGTCAGAACTAATAAAATCTATACAATTAATAAAACATTCATGTATGTTAGGCACAACATTACTGCTATAAGCAAGTAAAACTAACTAACTTAGAAACTACTTGAATAAGATAGTGGTTGTAAAGAGGCCGTGTCAGTTTACATTCTACATTAAAAAATATAATTTACAGAAATTACATACAAATATCAGATAATTAATAAAATTACATAAAGATGTTAGATAATTAATAAAATTATATAACTAATTTTGTGGCAGTAAAAAAAAGCTGTGTCATCTTATAATCTAAATAATTATAATGGTATGTCAATTAAACATAAATATAATTGAAAATATACTCGCCAACCCACCTGGCCAGCGTGGCGAGTGTAGGCCAAATTCTCCAGATAAATGTTCTGGAAGGTATCCCTACTATGGCCGTCTACTTTACTATAGGGCAATCATGACAAGTTGCAAGCTCATGCCTCTTGCGTTTTTTTCAAAAAAAAATCACAAATAAATTACTGTGTCCGGACCAAGAATCGAATCCGGTACCGGTCTAAATCTACGGACTGAACCGCTTGCGATTTTATTTATCACATTTAGCCAACTTTACTGCCGGCCAATCATGACAAGTGGCAAGCTCGTCGATGTCTCCAGCGTACCAAACCCGAGAAATATTACAAATAAATTAAATGTATTTATTTATATATTAATAAATATTTTTCTGTCCCGACTACGAACTTAACCGCTAGACCACGGAGGCAGTTAGAGTTACGCAGCTTAGTATTGTTGATATATTTTTATGTTTTTTAGGAAGCGGATTCGGCAGTCTTGACACAGCAAACGACATGTATATTCAGGTGGCTACCAAAATGTTTGGAAGTACCTCACGACTTAGCGGTAAGTTGTTTACCATTACAAAAAAAACTAATGTCAGAGGTATTTTTTGAACCACGACTGTCCTGCTAGTCAAAATATATTTACTTAACGACTCCTGGACCTCAGATTTTTATGGGGTCTAAATCGCCTTATATTATGAAAAGCATTCAAATCAAAAACAGTCTTCATACTATTAAGTGACGTCACTCACACTAATATTTTTAAGGTTCTAAAATACGGTATTTGTATGACCTGGAAAGCCCATCTCCAACAGTGCTGTGATGAAGGGATAATGTAATTTTCAAGATATTGTAATGTACATAGATTTGCATTTACGGCCAGTTGCAGAATGATTAAATATATGCCAATGACGTGTCTCATACTTAAACATGTCAAAGGATAATCAGCCTTTCTGCAACCGGCCAAAAGCCGAGTTAAAGCCAATTTATCCAGATGAACTCGTATGTCGTGGAAAGCCCATCTCCAACAGTGCAGATCTAGGACTCTTAATTTGACCACAACCAGAATTAGATACAATTTTTTACTGTGATTTTTTTTTTTGTGTTGTGTAATATATATATAATCATATGTATCTTTACAATATATATATATACAATATTTGTAGGCCTCATGTCAGAACACAACTGCACTTTTATACACTAGGTTAATATATTAACTAGATTACCTGTGTTGAAACAAATAAATGATTTGATTTGATTTGATCTGTGTTCTAGGGGATGTGATGATAATGATGGGACATTGTTTTGTTTCTCATTCTCCATTAGACAGCAAATGTGTTAAATAAACTGACTCGGAGGTACCGGGTTCGATTCCTGGCCGGGACACAAAAATATTTATTAATGTAAATAAATACATTAATTTAATATTTAATTTATTTGTGATTTTTCTCAAGGAGTTTGGTACGCTGGAGAGATCGACAAGCTTGCCACTTGACATGATTGGCCTATAGTAAAGTTGGCTAAAACTAAAAAAAGTTATAGTAAGGTTGAACACAATGATATTTCCCCGTCGTGACCATGGAATGAAGCTAATGAGAAAATCCAGAAATACAAATATAGGATATCACTTCATGAATAACAGAGTTGTAAATATGTGGAACAAAATACCAGAAGACATATTAAAATCCTCAACTGTAAACACTTTTAAAAACAAACTGGACAAGTGGCTAGTGACAATCGAAATAGACTATGGTGATAACTGACAACTTAATAAACTTTACACCAGTGCTTGATATAGTCATATCAGCAATGCGCTGCGAGCCTATTAATCAATAATATTAATAATAATAAATGTGAATCCGCTTCTTTGGAAGCATGGTTTCTGACCACCCCGAAAGGGAAAGGGTTATGTGATACTTTGTGTTAAAATAACATGATATTTGCAGGTACATCTCGTTTAGTTTGGTCCCATTCCTATTATGATACGGCAGCGTGGGAGAAAATGTTGCAGGAAAACTTAAGAGATTGCTCGCTCACTCAGTGCAACAGATACAACACACCTAAGGTAAGATATTGTTAAGACATCCAACAGGATCCTACACCAATTTATCCCATCCACATTCATTCCTATATTCCTACCACCAAGCTTGGTAGAATCGTCTATGGATCGCGAATAGTTTCTTGATCTACCACTAGAGGCGTCCAAGTTGGCAGTACAAAATCTACGCTCGACCCGTGCGGATCGAAAATCACTGCAATTTTAGTGTGAAAGCTCACAAGCCGGGTTGAACTCTTAAATCATGCCTAAAACAGTTCCGAGAAAGTGAAGTGTGAGAAGAAAGCATGCCCGCAGTGAAAACCTGGCTTTTTCCGTGTTATGTCCTTTTTTCTTGTCCACTTGTTGGTTCTAGCAGATCCTTGCCATTTGCTTTAGTGACTCATTTTCTAGACAAAGTAGTAGAGTAGACCGCCTGACTGATGGCTGGACCCGTGTTACCCAGTACGGACCAGATATACTAGCTGTTTGGCCTGTGTTGCCTGTATAATATAGCATATTAGCAACTGGAATCAGAAACTCATGACTTACATCAATCCCTAACACTATGCCGGCTTGACTGGGCATTACAGCAATCCGAACCTGTGTGTATACATTTTACTGGGTTTATCGGCAAGAATGGTAACGATAGATCTCTACGTTCCTCTCATAACTCTCTTCTTTCTATCCCTTCGCATAATTCTAGTTTTATTTCAAACTCGTTGTCATTGTCGCCACTAATTTGTGGAACAATTTAGCATCAGGCAGGTAACCACCAGATCGCTATTTACAAAATGGTCTATTCGCATTTCCTATCCCAATAAAGCTAATAAGTATATTATGTATACAAGATGACACGGCCCTTTTACAGCTATGAATTTATGTTTAATTGACATATCATTATTATTTAGATTATAAGATGATTTTATTTATTTACCAAATCATATTTACATGAAAATAATACATATTTTACATGACATGTTTTGAATCAATTATAATAGCTCTAAGTACAATGACAACCTGTTTGCTTTTTTTTTTTTTTTTCTTTTCTCCCGATGGATGATGAATGAGATGATAGGGAAGGCAAAAGGTTTAGCCCATACAGCCAAGTCTGACGTAATATATCTTTCTTTTAAATGAGTTAATGATTCCAGATGCTGCAGAATTTGATGCTTTTCTTGGAGTCACTCGCGGCATTATAGCTCAAACACGTCGGGTAAAATATGGGAGTTGACAGCGCGGGAAAACCGCAAAAAAAATAAACTGCAACTCGCTCCATATTTAAAGTCCAATTTACGTTTTCCATAATTATTAACATTGTAGCACATTATTAAACAAAACAACACCACTTTTGACCAATAATATCCACAGTAAATTAATTTACAAAACAAAAACTTGCACTTGACATGTCCACGCAAAATGGCGCGAAGAATTCACTCTCATAAACTGTAGCATCAGGTGCAGCTCTTAACTGTCATTTTGACATTAATTTTTTATTTTTTTTTATATTCCAGCTTGCCCTAGTATCTTGCGTAGTGAACTCCGGTTCTCGTCTCACTCCCTTCGTGTTCCGTTCGTACTCGCCCCCCTTCCGGGTGCGCTCCGTGCTGCCGGGGACCACACGGGCCCGACTCTGGCAGGCAGTTCGAGCCTCGGCCGCCGCACCCACATACTTCGATGAGTTCAGGCTGGATGGACTTTTACATCAGGTATGGTAGACAAGTTTTTTTTTTCACCTTGTCGGCAATGAAACTATTTTTTTTCTATCTATTAAGTCATTTATTTATTTATAAACAAACAGTATAAAATAATTACAATATAAATTAAAACTAACTGACAGACAGTGGGGTCGTCCAGGCCCGGATGTCTAATGGACCTGGGTTGGGGATGGGGACATTCCCCCGTTCTCCCCGGCAGGATCTCAGCGAGTAATCACCCGCTGGTAATTCATGCACCTTTAGTGCTGGGCACCGTTACTGGTATAACAGCGCCCGTATGGCTCACGAGCCCAGGGGATCTGGGTTCGGCTACTTCAGTTCTCCTCCAGGAGCACTTCTCTAGGAAGTGGTCTCCCGTTGGGGGGCCGAGCGCAAGACGGAGCGATATTCTGGAGATGCTTGAAGTGTCCGTTGTCGGCCCGATAGAACATACGTCTAGTCAGGCCAACGACAAACTCCTCAATACTAGGCATCTCCAGATCTCGAGCTATGACGGAATTACGCACGAACCATGGTGCTCGGGAGACCACTCTGAGTGATATGTTCTGCTGGCTTTGGATCTTGTCCCTATTAATTTTGGCCAGAAGGTGGTGCCAGGCTGGCGCAGCGTAGGTAAGACGGGAACGAATGAACATCTTGTAGATCCGGACCTTCAACCTGAGCGGCAATCTGGAATTCATAACAGGACGTAACATGGCTCGGGCCGCCTTTGCCTGATTGACGGCGTGGCAGGCCATTTCACCCATTGTCAACGTCCTGTTAATGATGCAGCCCTAAAACTAACTACTTAAAAGTAAAAATATAAACTAAACCTAATAAAAAATAAACTATAAGTAAAAAATGTCCTCTAGAGACGATTCTTCATTGATAGTCCCAAG
The DNA here is from genome assembly GCA_910589645.1 of Tinea semifulvella. Classification (NCBI taxonomy): domain Eukaryota; kingdom Metazoa; phylum Arthropoda; class Insecta; order Lepidoptera; family Tineidae; genus Tinea; species Tinea semifulvella. The sequence continues at coordinate 9,718,270 of OU342604.1, forward strand.
AAGACTGGCAACATTTCCCCTCTGTATATTGTATATTGTTTATTCATTATCCTTAGGAGCCTATAGGAACACTTGGATTCGTCAAATTTTAATATTTCTTATTTAATACCTATTAATATTAAGTCAATATACATAAAAGTGGCTGAAATAGCTGGCTGTTGTTAGCAAGGAACAGTCTGCTAATAAGGGCATAGTGCCTCAGAATAACAAGCTTAATTCTAATAGTATTAGCTAAGCTAATACGTTGGCAGAAATAATTGCCAGCCTTCCTGTCTCCAGACCTTTCCGTTAGCCGTTTGAACAACTCCTTGGCCAGACGCTTAGCTGATCTATTTAAATAAAACCCTAAATTGTTATACCTCGTTAGATAGATAGCTGATGAAACGTAAATATTTTTAGGCACATCTGCAAACCAGGTGCCATTTTTTTTTGTTTTTTTTTTTTAACTTTCTTACTTCTACAACGACCTATGTAGTTACTTGTGTACAACTTTGGTTAATAATAAGTCTTTTAATAAATTAGTAAATTTAATCTAATACAAAAATAATGGGTAATATTTACAAACAAAAAAAATATATATCTGGAAAACAGTTAGGTTTAGCTTAAGGTCTTATAGTCAAATACTACACGCCCTTAACTGATCTTACTTACTCTGACCTGACTTAACTGGTAACCCTGTATATAAATTATTTTTGTCCCCAGGATGGTGGTATAATGGTAAACAACCCAACGGGGGTCGGTTTACATGAAGCCAAGTACCTATTTGGTCCCGATGCTCTCAAGAACGCATGTGTCATATCCCTCGGTACCGGAAGACCACTTAACAAGACCTTGGACTATGAATTAATGAATAGCAATGGTCGAGAGGCACCCGGGACCAGCTGGAAGGATAAATTTAGCAAAATACTTGATTCCGCTACGGACACTGAGGGTAAGTTACATTCCCATGGATACATTTGAAAATCATTACAGGATCCCAGATGAACTAGCTGTATCAGACTATAGGCCAGACATCTTAAAGTCATCCTTATTGAATTTACCGTTCTGTGGGAATTAAATATTCCAAAAGACCACAACATGAAGTCGAATAAATATTATGATCTCACAGAAGAATTGATCAGGAACGGGTTCAAGACTCAGCTTTACGCAGTGGAAGTTGGTGCGAGAGGAGTTCCAGCAAAATCTTTGCATCACTTACTGAAAGAATTAGCAGATCTGCAGGAGATACATTTATGGAACGAGCTTCCAAGACGGCATTAACGGAATCATACAGTATTTGGTTGGGGAGGGAGAGAAGTAGAATGGTGGATTGTATAAGCCGCAAGCCCGAGCCACCATTCTTCTCATCTCTTACCCACACACGATGGACCTGGCACCCGCACGGTAAATCCAGGGAATGCTTAGAAATTTGTCTTCTTCTATATTGTAAAAAAGTCAAGAAAAAGTCATTCATCATAAAAAAAAAATGGCACCTGGTTTGCAGATTATTTTGGTTGTAATGTACTCACCACGAGCACATCTGCAAACCAGGTGCCATTTTTTTTTTTTTTTAAACTTTCATACGTAAAAAAAGTAAAGTATCATCACGACCGTTTCCCTTTCGGGGTTGTCAGAAACCACACTTCCAAAGAAGCGGATTCACATTTAGCCAACTTTACTATAGGCCAATCATGACAAGTGGCAAGCTCGTTGATGTCTCTAGCGTACAAACTTGGGAAATATCACAAATAAATTATATATTATAGTGTGCCAGGAATCGAACCCGGTACCTCCAGGTCTAAATCCACGGACTTAACTCTTCTACTAACTTCTTCTATATTGTAATGGTAGTATTGCATATAAGTATAATTTGTTTGGCCATCGTGGCGAGTGTTGGCTAAATTCTCTATGTATGTATGTTCTGGAAGGCCCGTCTCCAACAGTGCAGATCTGATCAGATTTTATTTGTCCACAGGTATGCACTTAGTAATAAACGACCTGTTACCATCAGGTAGTTATTACAGGTTCAACCCACCTTTAATGGAAGAATGCGCAATGGACGAGGTAAACCAGGCCAAGTTACAAAGCATAATCATCGATACACAGGCTTACATAAGACGGAATCACTATAAATTCGAACAAGCAGCGGCCATTTTGACTAAAAAACGCACCGTCACTCAAAAGGTATTGGATTATGTCCAGTACAAAAGCCAACTTATGGGCGTTGTTCAGAGCAACTGACATAAGGAATTTCAGCAACGTGATTGCTGAGATTAGACTTTTAGTTTAGTACTTAAACTCTTTTTTTTTTTGTATATAATAATTTCAAAAACTTTTATTGACTCAAAAACCTAGATACATCAATCAGTAAATACGGGATCCCTGTACTATGCCCAGGACGTCTGATACATTAACAAAAAAATTTAAGACAGTGAAAAAAAATTACAACCAAAGTAATATAAAGGGAAAAATAATAAAATATTGTGTATTTTCAAAGAAAAAATATAGAGAAAGAAAAATATAATTTATTTTAATAAGGTGAATTTGTGGTAAGTGTTTGAATGCGAGAAAAACCTAGTACCTTGGTTCTGACAGAAGAAGGATCACAACCGTAACGATAAAGATTGATAATGATGAAATGGTCCGAATTTATTATTTATACAGAAACTATTAACCGGCTAAGAAAATGTTGCTTTGCTATATGGTAGGTTAATCTGTGTAAGGATTCTATGTCCTTACAATTAACCGATTTAATGTAATGAGAGTTAGATATTTGCAGAATTTACCCCAACTTACCTTATCTATAAAAAACATCCGGCTCGAAGGACCATTTGCCAACAGCAAGCGGTCCGAATTTATTATTTATACTGAAACTATTAACCGACTAAGAAGATGTTGCTTTGCTATATGGTAGGTTAATCTGTGTAAGGATTCTATGTCCTTACAATTAACCGACTTAATGTAATGAGAGTTAGATATTTGCAGAATTTACCCCAACTTACCTTATCTATAAAAACATCCGGCTCGAAGGACCATTTGCCAACAGCAAGCGGTCCGAATTTATTATTTATACAGAAACTATTAACCGACTAAGAAGATGTTGCTTTGCTATATGGTAGGTTAATCTGTGTAAGGATCTATGTCCTTACATAGATTAACCGACTTAATGTAATGAGAGTTAGATATTTGCAGGATTTACCTAAACTTACCTTATCTATAAAAAAACATCCGGCTCGAAGGACCATTTGCCAACAGCAAGCGGTCCGAATTTATTATTTATACAGAAACTATTAACCGACTAAAGAGACGTTAGTTTTCTTTATGGTCGGTTAATCTATGTATGTAAGGATATAGAATAATATAATGAGAGTTACATATTTGCAGAATGTGTCAAAAATAGTCTTGGAAATTTAATTTCCCCATTAATTCCTCTATAATTATATCCCAATTATTTAAAGCCACCAAAAAAAAACTTTTGTCTATTAAATAAGTAAATCCGTCTTTAGGAGTACTTATATAGTTGAACTATACATTTTATATACAGTGTACAGTAGTGTACACTATATATCGACACTGAAGGGACTGTGCATTTTATGCCGTTAAAGTCAGAAGTCAAAGTCAAATCATTTATTACAATTTGGCCATCTCGGGCTCTTTTGTATTGTCACATCACATTGTTATAATTATTTAAATAAATTATATTAAATTTATTACAGTAAAAGGTGTCCAAAATATATTAATAATATACATTTGCACATCTACCAGGCATTTTTGTCACTAATAAAATCATTTATCTTATAATAGGCCTTGCCTATAAGTCGATGTTTGACATGAATTTTTAGTTTATCTAAACACAAGCTAGTTATAGAGATTTGTCGTTAAATGGAGATGGAATCATTGTATGGAAGACAAGCTAAACCAACCAAAGGCAATTGTGGAATGCTCTTCCAGCCTCTGTGTTTCCACTTTCCTATAACTTGGCGTCCTTCAAGCGAAGTGTGAAAAAGCATCTAGTCAAGCCGGCGTAGTGTTAGGGACTGATGGCAGTTATGAGTGTCTGACTTCAGTTGCTAACATTCATGGAACTTGCGCGCCACTTACCATCAGGTGGGCCCAAGGTCACATGTCGTGCTAGTAATTTCAGCAAATTTCTGATAAGACTTTTTGATCGAATTGTCATCGACGCCATTTTGTCAGCTCTGATTTAAACAAAACAATATGAAGATACCCAGTCAAGCCTGTTGTTTGGGCAACACTAGTAATGGCTGTATCTTTCTCTTTTTTTTTTAAATCTAAGATGTTTCATGTATTATTTTCTACAATAACTTAATTCAATATTATTTGAACCAATTTCGTAACATTTATAGTACCTAGTAAAAGAGATTGTCCAAAATCAGGCCCCAAACTTTTTTGCAGCGTGCCGCAACTAAATACAATTCAATAGTCATAACAATTAATTGTGTTTTTTATTTATTTCATTTCATCATCTCTTTTACCCCAGCATTAAAATATAATTTAATTAAATAGTCAATTGGTTAAAATTTATGTATGAAATAGTTACAAAGCACTATTTATACGATTAGGTTCTTTATTATGATCAGGTGCTTTATTATAGATAAAACATTGGATTTCTAATCGGCGGGATCGAAACTATGTAATTATTAACGTATAAAAAAGTTTTTGACAATTGTCGTTATGCTAGGGTAAAATAAATGAAATTAATTACAGATTATAAAAACACAATATATTAACTATCGAATAAAAAAGAAATCATTTTGGCACGAGAACATTTTATTGGGGCTAATTGAAGAAAAATGGGCATTATGACTTAATAATAAAGATTTTAAAATCGAATAATAATGCAATAAAATCTGAGATTAAAAAAACTTTAAGTTGTAAATATACTCAAAACGCACTTAAGTGACGTTACAAAAATACTATTAAATACTAAATATAAACTATTACTACTATACTAAATATAAACTATACTAGATATTAGCTTTAATACTTCAAATCATTCTATAAGATTTCATTTAATGAAACTTTTTTTTTTATGTTGTTAATAGATTATTGCATTTTGTTTAAATGTTCGCAATATTTTTTTGTTTATTCTATGTAAATATATTATAGTAATAAGAAATTAAAATAGTCTTAGAATGTACCTATAATATACTGCGTGTAATTGATTAAAGAACAAATATTTTTACATTATAATCTAGAATAAAAATAAAGAACTACATATTTTTTATTTTAATTATTCAGTAAAAAAATAATAAGTTACGGTGCAGAAAAGTTGTCCTAAAAATATCGACACTCATACTGAGCGGAATCAAGTAGGTCGACAATCGCGCGAACGTTGATTTATGTCATTGTTTCGTCTCTCAGCTGTCGGCGAAATGAATACCCGTTTTTAGGATGATATTTATCTTTAAAAAAATACCTTTTTTTATTTCAAAAAGGGGTTCTACCAATGACACCTGAAGCCTAAAAAAAATATTTGCTCTTTTGACAATCACAAGTGGTATAATAATATGTTAGGTTAACCTATTATTACTGCCTCCGTGGTCTAGCGGTTAAGTCCGTGGATTTAGACTCGGAGGTACCGGGTTCGATTCCTGGTCGGGACACAATAATATTTATAAATTGAAATAAATTAAATGTTTGTGTACGATAGAGACATCGACGAGCTGGCCACTTGCCATGATTGGTCTATACTAGTTGGCTAAATGTGAATGCGCTTGTAAGCGTGGTTTCTGACCACCCCGGAAGGTCGTGATTATACTTTACTTTTAATGAAAAAAAATGTTATGTTTTTACATATATCTATTATATTATTAGTATATCTATAAATAATCTGTATATTATATGTTCGTCTAGTCAAATAGTGTACAAAAATATTGGATCTTAAAGATGCAATATTCATCAGTCTTAAACACATAATTTTTTTCATACTGAATTGTGGATCATCAAATTCCAAATGTTGCAGAATTTGATGTTTTTTATGGAGTTTCGCACCAATATCGCTCAACATGTTGGGTATACGGGAGTTCAAAGCGCGGGAAAACCGCAAAAAATATACTGCAATGGTCTGTCCCATATATAGAGTCAAATTTATCGTTTACCATAATAATGATTCACCACTTTTCACTAAAGTAATTTACAAAACAAAAAAACCTTTTATGTCCGTGCATAAGGCGGGAACTCACTCTCCTTGTTGATGTTGTTCGACTTCATATTTTTTAATGGTTGATTCCCATGGAAAACGGTTTATTAAATTTTGGTGTCGAAATTTAGAAATCAATGAATATTTTGTAATTTTTAGTGATATTTAGTCATCCAAAGTGTTATTTTATTTCTATGAAAAAAAAAAAATATTTAAACTTGACAGTGTTTATGTGTTATGGTTATACCATTTTATTAAACCTAAGCGTTATTAAAACCTTTATTGTGAATCTTATAGTTATATTAACTCGAATAAGTTTATAATCTATTAAAAACATATATTTTATATTATTGTTTTTATTTTGCCACAAATATAGAATAGGGTGCGCACTTATAGTCCTAAGTTTCAAAGCCATAAAAAACCAAAAAAAAATGCATCACAAAATATATTTTTTATCACGTCATCCTAATGCTGTGTTTGACTTGAATGAAAGGCTTGCTTTTTTACCGAATTTTGCTTAAATTGTATGAAAACCATAGATCAACGCCAAGTCGAACTATTTTCAAAGCGAAATAAAGTGGAAAAAAGCAAAACACAGTGTAAAAAGGATGTGTCAAAAAAATTACACAATAATGAATTTGCCGCCAAAAGTGCGTTAATTAAAATTTACTGACTGGACTTTTAATAATTTCCTCAGAAACCCACCACCATTAAGCAAACTTACATAAATATGTAATGTGTAGTTTTTACATACAATGTGCTAATGAGAAAAAAATTGTGAAATAAATGAATTATTTATTATTTGACTTGTTTTATTTTTGCCCTTTAACCTAAGACGTACAGTTAGGCCGCGTTCGTTTTATAGCATTTCCAACATTTCGTAGCAACTTCATAAACCAGTAACATTTCTTATAAAGAACGAACGGTGAGGCTACTTTTTGACAAGTAACAAATAATAACAAATCAATTGACAATGTCTTTGAATTTATTACATAAAATCGTTTAAAATACATTTGAAACAAATATAATATAAAGTATACAACAATGTAAACAAACCATTTCTTATGTTAAATGACATCTGTCAAAAAGTAACATCAATAACCATCCTTTCAACACGGTACTGACATACGAAATTAGCATCAAATGTTACAATTTTCATTAAACGAACGTAAGCTAAAAAAAAAAAAAAAAACTTAAAACGAACGCGGCCTTAACTAAAAGTGGTATTTCTCAAATTTGGTACCTATATATATATATATATATATATATACATACTACATATACATCGAGGAGCTTGCCACTTGTTTTCACGGGCCTATAGTAAAGTTGGCTAAATGTGAATCCTCTTTAAAAACATAGTTTCTGACCAAGGGATACGGTCGTGATGTGTTTTTGTTAGACTTTGTTTACAAAACTACGTTCAAGCGAAGTAAGCAAAACATTTTTAAGTATATCATCACGACCGTTTCCCTTCTGAAGTGGTCAGAAACCACGCTTATAAAGAAGCGGATTCACATTTAGCCAACTTTACCATAACTAGGTAAATCATGACTAGTGGCAGTTTCGTTGATCTCTAGCGTACCAAACTCGAAAAATATCACAATAAAATTTAATAATAATTAAATTTATAAGTCGTCGGTCCACGTTCCACTAACCTAACTTGTGGAATCGTTAATAAATGTTGAATAAAAATTGACATAACTCGTCTGGCCAGCGCAGCGTGGCGAGTGTAGACTAAATTCTTCAGATATAATAATATGTTCTGGAAGGCTCATCTCCAACAGTGGTCTAAGTACGCTGTGTTGTAGGGCTGTAATGAAGATTGTGTCCCGACCATGCATCGAACCCGGTACTTCCCGAGTCTAAATAACTTAACCGCTAGATCACGGAGGCAGTTAAAAACATTTTTTGGGCCGGTATAATGGTAAATACTGATGTCGATCGTTATTGGCTTGCGTCAATTGCTTCCATTATTGTACACTTGTCATCAGATGATGTCACATGTCGTGTCAAAAAAATCTGTATGATATTTGGTAAAAAAGTATTACGTACACCGTACACCCCGATTTAAATAAGCGGATTCACATTTAGCCAACTTTACTATAGGCCAATCATGACAAGTGGCAAGCTCGTCGATGTCTCCAGCGTACCAAACTCGAAAAATATGACTGTTCAGACTGTTGCGGCTTTTCCAACCTCTTTGGACAGACTTTGACCTCCTTTCTCACTGAAAACTTTAGAAGACATTATTTATTATTATTTTGAGTTTGAATTTAGAAGACAGACGACGATGACGAAAAAGAGACGCAATTATTTATTGTTTAAGTTTTTTATTTAAAATTAAGTAATAATACCAGGAATAGACTATGGAGGTAGTCATTTTATGGTTAGACGATAGTTTAGTAGGGAAATAACACATTAAAATTCCCTTCTTAATGATAAGTAGGTAATGATATTGCTAGAATAAAGAGACACGGATGGCTATAGCGTAGTCAGTGTGTGCGAAAGAGAGGGAGAGTAAACAATCCACGTAAGACGTGAGGTAACGATTACTGTACAACTTTCACTTGTTGCAGCGTTGTAGTGCGACTTTAAAGTTTTGATACTTTAAATATTAAAAAAAAACACGACGAATTATATTATTTTAATTCCTTGGTAGTCTTTTTAATAATTTAATATTGTTTTTGTCAATTTATAGGAATTATTATAATATAATGTTAATGTCAAAAATGAAATGCAAAAAAATATTTTATTGGGTTTAAACAGTTGTCAATAAGAATTTTCTTTAACTCAATACTTACCATTAGGTGCGCGCAAGGTCACATGTCGTGCTAATGTTCTGTCTATTTTAACCGGATTAGTAGCAAATTGTTTAATCGTACAAGTTATAAATAAATCCTTCAACAAAATAACATTGATAAAGTCAACCACTAGTAAAAGTTGTGACGTACGTACGTACCTATAATACCTATTTTGGAATTTTGATATACCTACTCATAAACTCGCGCAAAATAAACATTACTGTTTAGAACTAATTTTATTTACCATGAAGTTATCGATTGCTCGTAGCTACTTGACCCAGATCTTTCTGTACTGACCATTGTATATGTTTGCAGGCACTAATTTTAATAACTTATTTATATATTTCTTTTTTTTTTAATTTTCTTATATAATTTTAGTTTATAAATTGTTTTTTTTTAATTGAATGTTTTTTTTTTATTTTACAAACGGTGGTATAGCTTGCCGGGGTCGTAAAAATCATGCTGTGAAGAAAGGCTTAAGATTATTGTCAACAGTTTTCGAATTCTAACTATCACGTTCACGCAATCCAACTATAACCTATAATCATTGAGGTCATTCATCATTATAAAAATAAAATCACATTATTCATGCATTTTTCGTTTGCACTGGATTTGTTAATTTTAATATCAGAAATTATTATTTAAGTAATTAGTTAGGAGTTTTTGTTATTTTGTATAATTTAATTATTTCTTATACTTATGCTTATGTTCGACTTGTCGTTTTTTTTTTAAATTCGCTTTTTACTTAGGCGCTGGAATAGCGTTTTCAATAAATTTAAAGCAAAATTCAGTAATAATAGTTACTAGGTACATATATGTTTTGAATTATTAGTCGTTAGTTACTTAACTAAATATTCATTTATTACGTTAGCAAAATAGGTTACGTGCGTGATGGGTTATTAATTAATAAATATTAGCTACCTTAACTTTTGATTACATTAACCGTTTTGTTTTGAGACTTCAATTTAACCTTATGAACAAAAGCAGCATTCTAAGTCATGGCAGTCCCTTCCACCTCCCAGTGAATGGGGGCGTCCATGAACGATTCAAGTTTTAGTTAGTTGAAGCATTGCATTTGGTCGTATTGTGTCTTTTCTCCCGCCATTTTATTTTCAAATTTGGAACAGTTGTTTTTTTAATTTCATAATGGCTATGGATACGTGTGTAAGGTTTTTAGTTTTGGTAAGTCCTAAATAAAATTAAATACAGCTTGATTGTGTAATTTATTGCAAAATATTAAGCAGAAACAACATTATTTCGCAACTATGTGTTAAGGTATATTTTAAAGTCGTCAAGGACGTTTGGTGTGTTGTAATTTTAAACAAATTGTTCTCTCAGATAGATAAATCAAATATTAGAGATTCCCTCGACAGGAAACAGACTATAGCTGCGTACAAATTAGATACGTATGTGCGAGGGAAATATCCCCCTACACCAATCACTCGATTATGGTGACTTGTGTATAGTGTCGATATATCAGAGGTGTTGCTCAATAAGATGGACAGGTTACTCAACTCCTGTATCAGGTTTATCTTCGGCCTTCGCAAATACGACCACATCTCTGAGTATCGAACAAAATTAAAGTGGCTACCAATTCGCTGTCGCAGGAATTTCTGAATTCTCTGTTTACTATTTTCTATACTCAACGAGCCTGTGACACCGAAATACCTCAAGAGTAAATTTGCCTATCTCTCTTCATTCCATGATAAGTCTCTTCGCTCTTCTCATAACTCTGTTCTCTCCATTCCCACTCACCATACTGGATTTATGGCCAACTCATTTGCTGTTGTCGCCGCAAATCTGTGGAATGAACTACCGGTAGAAATACGACAAGCATCCAACCGAAAAATGTTTTAAAAAATGGTGTCATCGTATTATTTAAATGGTTCATAAGTTATTTAATGGTATCATATGTAGTATATGTATTATTAGTATTTAATATATGTATTTAGTAATATCATTGTATTTTTATGTATATAGATTTACATATAAAATAAAAAATATTATATATAAATATTTGCACCTACCTTACATTTGAAATGGTCCCCATTGTCCCTAACTTGGCTGTCAGATAATGTCTAGCGGCATTAAGTCCGCCTCTTGTATAACGTGCAATAAAGTTTTAAATAAAATAATCACCTCATGATGATGTGATACGATAATGAAGATACTATTGGTTGATATTTTCCTAGTACACCGCTCATTTTTCTAGCAAGATCGTACCTAGGTGAATATATTTAAGAACGAGTCAAGAAGTATTTGGTAGTATTTTATTTATTTTTCAGCTCATGCTGGTTTTGTATGTGATGAGCACAGTGGAAGCTACAGTACAACCGCGTGCACCTAATTTCCAATATTTTGAAAGGTATATGACATATTTTTTTATTGTTTTGTGCTCCCGATGGTGGATGATAAATAAGGTGATAGGGAAGGCAAAGGGTCTCGCCCATACAGCCGAGTCTGACATAATATAACTTTCTTTGAATGAGGTTATCATCAAATTCCAGTTGTTGCAGAATTTGATGCTTTTTTTGGAGTTACTCGCGGAATTCCTAAATACGTCGGGTAATAATTATGAGGAGCACATTATTAAACAAAACAACACCACTTTTGACTAACAATAACCACAATAAAGTAAATACAAAACAAAAACTTGCACTTAACATGTCCGCGGAAATTGACGGACAACCTCTGTTTTTTTAATTAGTTTATTAACGCCTTTGTAGTTATAATTTGTGGAATAAAGTTTTAACAAAATATTATATTTAAAAGAAACCGGAAATTATAGTAAAAATATTTTCGAGTTCTTTTTTTAGTGTATAATATTGGTTTGAAAACTGCATTAATAGGATTTTTGATTTCGCTTCCTCCGTCACACATATGCAATGTAAGTGCGCACTTTGCATTGCTTTTAAGTCAAACACACAATGGGGTGTATCAGGCAAAGCTTTTTATAGATGTCGCTAGCGGCACTGGTACCTTGTTTACACCTATGTCGAATGTTTTGTATTACCTATATGAGCTTATCTATTAACATGTACACCTATGCTATGGTGATGTCCCACTAAAACAAACTATAAGCTTATACGAATCTATCATCATACTAAATTATTCATCAGTTATAACGCCTGAAAATCTATATTAGCAAATAAAAATTAAAAACATATAAAAATCATCAGGTATTTTATGTTTTTTATGGTTTAATATCTTTGCTATCTACCAGGCAGCATGGCCTACACGACGACGATAGACATGTCAAAGTCAAATCATTTATTACAATACAATTGAATTAACCTAAATATAAACATACACCAACAGTAAAAGGTGTCCAAAATATATTAATAATATACATTTGCACATCTGCCAGGCATTTTTGTCACTAATAAAATCATTTATCTTATAATGCCTATAAGTCGACGTTTGACATAAATTTTTAGTTTATCTAAACACAAGCTAGTTAGTTCCTTTGGGAGTGTGTTATAAAAACGAACACCAAGTCCCAAAAAAGACTTACTAGTTTTACTGAGGCGTAGGTGAGGCAAAGCTAATTTGTGATTATTGCGTGTGTTGCGAGAATGCAAGGCACAATTCCTTTTAAATTGTTTTATATTCTTGTGGACATACATAATATTCTCTACAATATACTGAGTTGCCACTGTAGGAATATCATACTCCTTAAACTTGTCTCTTAGCGAAGTGCGAGCGGTCAAATTATGCTCTGGACTTTTATGCGTCTGAATTCTCTAATAATGCGAAACTGACATAGTAATATCTCTTTTATCTTATACCATCAGAAGCATAAATTGTAGTAGAAATAAAAATTTCTTTTTGTATGTACGTATATGTGTTTACAAATAGTTAAATAAGATATATTTTTCTGTTCCAGACCTAAATACAGATATCCATTTTACGATGAAAATGGAAAAGGCAAGCTTCTTTACGGCTACGGCGGACCTGAGCTATTTCAATACAAGTCGTATTCTCCGCTAGAGGGAATACATTAGCAGTCTTTCTCAAAGTGGGCGATAACGCCCTTGTGGGCGCTGGACGCCTAAGGGGGGGGGGGGGGGGGGGGGGTAAGGGGCCCGAAATAAGTTTGAGAATCTCTGCATTAGTGGGTTTAACGTTTAACGCTTTAAGCGCTTTGATAGTTGTTTTTATACAATTTAAGTAAAATTCGGTAATAAAAAGCAAGCTTTGCTTTTAAGTCAAACATTAGTTGTATAGTGTCCAAAGCTCGAAGTGCATAAATATTACCATTTTAAATATTTCTAGTAAGATAGTTTTTTTTTCTGGTAACATTAAAGGTTCCGTTTTCTTTTGACGTCCCCATAAGTCTGTTTTTTTGTCATGTCACAATTTTTTAAAATAATTTTATAACGATGTCTGATTTGAATGAGTTTGTGAATGAAACAAATGGTTTTGTTTAAAATATGTTATTAACGCAAAATAAGTAATTTTACTGGTAAATAACATAAATATTAAAAGAAAATAATGTAAACATTGATTGGTTTCAAGGTCGCGATGTACCTTGAGTTTGACACTTCTATTAATAATTGTCTTTAAAGGACATTGTACAGAATACATCAGCCCTAAACACGTAATTTATTTGCATAATATATGTTCATAACAGAGTTCATAACCGAGTTTGGGATCATCAAATTCCAGATGCTGCAGAATTTGATGCTTTACTTGGATTCACTCGCGGCATTATAGCCCAAACACGTCGGGTAAAATATGGGAATCCATAGCGCGGGAAAACCGCATAAAATAAACTGCAAATTGTGCCCCATATTTAAAGTCCAATTTATCGTTTTCCATAATTATTCACATTGTAGCACATTATTAAACAAAACAACACCACTTTTGACCAATAATATCCACAGCAAATTAATTTACATAACAAAAACTTGCACTTTCCACGCAAAATGGCGCGAAGAACTACTCCCCGACAGTTCTATTCCTCGAGCGTAGTGACGTGCCGAGGCGTCCCTCTGTTTAACATCTGTGTGCTTAGTGTAACATGCAAGTTTCGGAAAACGTAACTGCTGTAGTTACGTTTTTTTATTTTACATTGCGTGTTATTGCAAGTTTGGCTATAATAACAGGCAATGAACATCGAAAATTCAGTAAAAAACTCTACTACTATAGTTGCGTTTACGAAACTTCACTGTCACACTAGGCATACTGATAAAAATATTTGAGTGGAGGTGCCGTTTAGAAATCATCATTGTGAAGTGAAGCACTCGCAGTTCCTATGTGAACGAACACACGCTTGCTAAATTTGACTTAAAAGCAAATAAAACAAAGCTTGCTTTTTCCCTCGAATTTTCCAAAAAGAAGAGAAGAAAAAAGAAAACGACTTTCAAAGCGAAATAAAGTGCTTAAAGCGACAAGTCGAACATAGGGCCTATAAATTGCTAGGCTGATTTTTTTTTTTTAATTTTAAAATATTTTTATATAATAAAGTAGTTAGGTATATTTAATTAAAACTTGTTTCATTTAAAAACCTATCCAAACTGAAAATATAATATAATAACAGCCTGGGTTGCACCAAGGGTTGTACCAAAACGAAGTCTCTGTCAATGTAACGATTAAAGTTAAAAATGGCGTCGTATGTACGAGATTTATTTTGTAAATCAGCCGTCAGCTGGTACAATCAACGTCATTTTTAACTTTAATCGTTACATTGACAGAGACTTCGTTTTGGTACAACCCAGCCCAAATATCTATGGTTTGTATTTTTTAATCAATACACAATTCTAGTTTTATACTAGCACTTATGCTAGCAGAACCATAGAGAAGGGATAAATAAGGTGAAGTGTATGATCTAAGTTACGATTGATCTATACTCATGTATTTGCCTTGAACGTTTAAAACCAACAATATTGACCATCTGCAACTTTACATAGTTCATCGTAAAATATTGACACTTGTAGGTCGAATTTACACTACGTATAATTTAATTTTCATACAAACGTGATGTTGTCACAAATGCCTTAGGCGCCTGTGTTGTGTAATATGTCCCTTGTGTTGTGTTGTGACGTATCATTCCCACTAAACTACTAACCAATCCCCCCTTTTCTTTTGTTTTAGTGTTTGTGATTCACCGCGACCAGTAGATAAAATAAATAAAATAAAATATATACCTATATAGAAATCAAATCACATAAATAATTCATACAAACGTGATGTTGGCACAAATGCCTTAGGGGGGATTGCCATTACTAGCCAACTAGGCTAGTTTAAAAAAAGAAGAAGAGAGTAGTAATACAACGAATACGAATACTACGTTAATAGTCGTGATTATTAAAAACAACCCAATATCTCTCCTTCTGCAGATCCATTGGTTTTCTTGTGTGAAGATACATATACCGCGTGATTTTGTGTCCTCTTACTTTAGAATAATATGTTATTCTATTGATAGAAACAAAAAAACTTTTCTAAAAAACAACATGTCTGAAATGAGTTTTTTTTGCCAATTAGTATGGAAAAGCCAAAAAAAATGACATCCGACATATTATGGTTTCTTGGGAAAAGTTATTGATGTGACAACGTCTTATAAATTGGTTTGCCGGGTGACACTTCAAGAAACTGCGTTACGCTCCGCTCACGTTATGCGCTCACAATGAGAGCGAGTGAGAGGCACGCGTCCCTTCCACTCGGGCATGGTTAGCCCGCCTAAGAGCGAGAGAGACAGACATAAAAAGTGAAAGACATTGACTTGACATTTTCTAGGCACATTACAGCAGAAACACTTCCTTTCATTTCATATTTCTCCTATCATCGCCCTATCCTCAACAAAATCACTCAGATAGGAACAAGTTAAGTTGTAGTAAACGCTGTTTCATTGTACGCAAATGTATTGCAAGTTATTGTATGTATATTTGTATATAAATACGTATGTATGTGTAAAGGTAAAAATAAAATTTTGTTAATATGAAATTCAGTGCGAGATTCTTTGTATAAATTAATGTTTTAAATATAATTCTTTGTATAAATAAATGTTTTAAATTGTTACTATTATTTCATCCTTCTTCCTACTATACGAATGAATATTCACATTAAAATTATTTTACCACTCAAAGTCGTTGTCACGTAAAACTTTCGCCCGTATACCGACTTTACAGGCAACCAATTTTTTTAATTCTGTCGATAGAATAACATTAGTCTAAAGTCACCCACCATATTTCCTCAAGTTAAAAAAACAACTGGCCTATGCGTATTTTTAATACGGAAAGGTTACTGACTTAGCTTTTAAAATTAGCAAGTTGAAGAAGCAATAGGCCGGACACGTTTAAACGTAGGATGGGACAAACGGATTCTAGAGTGGGGACCACGTACGGGAAGAAGCAGAGTGCGATGACTCCCCGCTAGATGGACGGATAAAAAAAGTCGCCGGTGGCGAGACATCGTTAAGTGGAGAGCCTTAGGGGAGGTGTACACGTACACCCAGCAGTGAAGAGATACAGGCTCATAATTATAACTTCATAGGCGGCATAGATTTTGTTCGATTAAATTCCTATAAATTTTTATTTATTACAAACTAGCCGTTTTACCCGGCTTTGCCTGTGTAAATGGCGACACGAAATTAATATTGTTGGGCATTATTTTTATTTTGCTATATATTCTAAGGTTACCTACCTATTTATTTAATTTGCATGGTGTGTAAAGGATAAAAATAATAATGATAAGGATTAATATCGTAGGTATTTGTGTAAATAGCTTTCCAATTACCATTATTTTTTATAATTTCCTATTAACATCATTGGTTTAAAGTATTAAAATCGATATAGTATGTTATCTTTAAGAGATAGACATATATGCCATCGCAAACTTTTCTGTAGATCTATATAAGATACAGAATACATTATTTTGTTATATTTCAAAGGGTTTATGCAGCATTTTCGTTGAAAGCTCCAAGATGGCTTATTTTTCCCGACACCTCCTATAGTTAATGTATACAAAAAAAACTATATAAATGATATACTAAAACCTTCCTCGAGAACCACTCTATCTATTGGTGAAAACAGCATGAAAATCGGTGCAGTAGTTTTTGAGTTTATAGCGAAGAGACAGACAGACGCGGCGAAGGACTGTTTTATAATATGTAGTGATGATTTATCTTAATGTATGTAAACACAGCTTAACTATGATAATCAGATTCCTTCCTTATTTTACTACAAATCATCACTATTATTGTAACTTTAACAGATCATACCGCACGATGTATTCTACAACAATAATATTTTTCTACGCGTTAGCAATAACAGTTGACAGTATTTACGTTTATTCGAGTTTTTGGGCGCCAATATTAAACCCGCGGATTTTGAACTATCGCATCGACGCCATGTTTGATCCAAATGGCGGGAAAAATGCGCGGGAGGAATATGAAGCGAAGTTTGGTTATCGTGGTAAAAATCTGATAGCCGATTTGGGCAAAGGAAAACCGCCGTCTTCCGATATAAAGGTTTGCATTTACCTTGGCAATATTTACACAATATATTTTTATCATAGGAATATAGGTTGCCTCCCCGAGCTTGTTCTACAAGCAATACTTTGGTGAGTGTTCTGAAGAGCTCCAAGACCTTATTACTTCTTTCGTAATTCCGCAACCGAACCACACGCACAGGCCAAAATATGCATCCACATATCGTAGCCACTATCCCTACGCGTACATACGAACGCGCACGATGAAGATGTGGAATGTTTCCCCATTCCTATAACCTGGAGTCATTCAAGCGAAGTGTGAAAAAGCATATTTATGGGCAGCATAGTGGTAGGGACTGATGTCGGTCGTCTGAGGCTGGCGTCCGTTGCCCCATATTTGGACCTCGCGTACCGATTACAATCAGGTGGGACTGGCTGTAAAAGGTATAACCTTGAATTCGATTCGAATATCTTCATATTCTTATATTTGCGCTGAGAAAATTTTAGATTACCTATATATGTATAGTTCTTTTTTTAAATAAGTTCAGACATTCTTTTTTAGAAATGTTGTTTATTTTTCCAGACCTACAGAAAAGAGATGGGTACTATTGCTTTCTCTTTCTAATTTAATTTTGTACCGGTATGGTATATATGTTCTCTATACTATGCCCACAGATTATATAGTAATATTATGTTCGACTTGTCGCTTAAAGCGCTTATTTTTTGCATCGCATGTCATTCGACTTGGTGTATGTCTATGGTTTTCATACAAAATTCGGTAAAAAAAACAAGCTTTGCTTTTAAAGCAAAATAAAGTGAAAAATAATTGCTTAAAGCGACATGCATAGATTTTATCATATTTTTATTTTTCAGAAATCTGAAGATGTGAAATTTTACTACACCTAGAAAAACAATGAATATTGGAAAATAAAAAAACAAAATTTAGAAAGAAAATTGTATTCGCAACTTAATATTAAGATTTGTTTGAGTACCTAATCATTATTGCTTAAATTTAATTCTACAGTCTTCGTCTCTGCGTACTAATGTACAGAACATTGTTGCCTCTAATGAATGCATCTCCATATTTGTGCTTCAGCTGTCCGTTGACATATTCTTCAGTTTGTTCTAATGCTATATTCATGTATCCATCCAGACAGGCTAAGACTCCTAGAAATAAAACATTTATTACAGCTCCCAGAACACAGAAACCTAGACATCCATTCTAGGAGATGGCCCTTCCAGAACATATGTATACAGGGTTACCGGTTAAGTCAACCTAGCCAGAAGTCCGGATTTATCCCT
This sequence comes from Tinea semifulvella, assembly GCA_910589645.1. Taxonomy (NCBI): domain Eukaryota; kingdom Metazoa; phylum Arthropoda; class Insecta; order Lepidoptera; family Tineidae; genus Tinea; species Tinea semifulvella. The sequence continues at coordinate 9,736,945 of OU342604.1, forward strand.
CAAGGTTTTTTATGTAGGTCTTGTGAACAGTGAGCCCAACCCAATTTCGTCAGTTAAAGAATTGAAAGAAGAAATAATTAATGTGGCAAATGAAATGAGAAGGACTTCAACTACTAGTACAGTAAAAAGAGGACTTCGTAAGATAATGTGGAGATATGTCCAAAATGGAGGCGGATATGTTGAACATGAAATTTTACAAATGTTACTTTGTACTTACATATTGTTTTATTTTGGATAAATTATAATTTAATAAGCGCCATTACTTTTTACTTCCGTTGTAGGCTATGAAACTATGAATTTAAATAAAACCCTAGATCGTTATACCTCGTTGGATTGCTGATGAAACATAGATATTTTTAAGAGCATCTGCAAACCTGGTGCCATTTTTTTTTTATTATCCATAAAAAAAATCTTTTAAATATTTATTTAATTTATTTTACTTACAAACGTCTACAATGATCTAATTAGTTGCTTGCGTACAATTTTGGTTATTGGGGTCATAAAGCAATTTATTTGACATGTGAAAATCAAATAATAATAATAATAAGTCTCACATATTTCAAAATATTGAATCTAATAGCAAAAAAATCAGCAACTTTATAAAAATAAATTCAAAACGGATAGGTTTAGGTTATGGTGTTTCATAGTTAAATCAGTCAAAAACGATGAATACTACCAGCCTATACGGATCTAGGTCGACTTAACTGTTAACCCTGTATATCTGGAGAAATTGGCCTACACTCGCCACGCTGCCAGAGGGGAGATGGACATGGGAAATCATAATTATTTTTAAAAAAATATAGCTATTCAAAAATGTTTTGTGATGCCAGTTCCTCTAGTAGAGGCATAATAGTTTGCGACTAGGAGCGCTGAGTTTAGTTCGCAGCTCCTTAGGGAACTACATAAAGGCACCCTTTTAGTTCTTCAGCTCTCGTCTTGACCAAGAGAAAGGCTCAAGTTGCATTTTATGTTACTGATCTTTAGGTATTTTCCCATCATTATTTACATACATTGCACTCATAGTTTTTGTTTTTATAATTGTATTTATTACTTTTGATATAGAAATATAACCTACTTAGGTATTCTAAATGTGTAAATCTTGTAACTTCTGTATGATGCAAATAACAGTGTTTACACAAATGGTTTTTGCAAAATAGGTTATATCTTTTCTATACCATGTTTAGACAAATAAATCGAAAGAACTACGGTTTAGATAGGTTACATTTAGTGTAAAGTACGGGACAAATATATATAATACCTTGTTTGTTTATCTACGAGCATCCGAAAGTTATCTTACCTCTGTAATCCACGCCGCTGTTCAACTTAACAACTACCGGCCTGCCATGAATTTGTTGAATAAACGACGACAAAGCTTCTTTACGGCTCATTATGTTTGTGAATAATTAAACTATATAATCAATATATCTTTTAATAATATATTTTGCAAATATTCGAAACAAAATACCAACCGCAACCAAACAAATACTGATTGATGACAGTTCTAGGGATGTGAGATTGTTTTCATACAATTTGAGCAAAATTCGTAAAAAAAAGCGTTGAAAGAACGCTTTGCGTTGAACGCCAAGTCGAAAGATTTTTAATGCGACTAAAGTTAAAAAGAGCGCTTAAAGCGACAAGTCCACAGATTATATAGACATGTACTACTAGACAAGTCAAACACAAGGTAAGTATCATTTTTATTCTATTTAAGGCACAGTAAAATGCAAGTTTCGGAAGACGTAACTGCTGTAGTTACGTTTTTTTTATTTTACATTGCGTGTTATTGCAAGTTTGGCTATAATAACAGGCAATGAAGATCGAAAATTCAGTAAAAAACTACTGCTATAGTTGCGTATACGAAACTTCACTCATCACTGTCACACTAGGCATACTGTTAATTAAACTATATAGGTATTTTATTAGTTTTAAGACCATAACCAGCAATGACTGTCATACATAATTCTGTGGCGATTGGTCCAGCTTTGATTCTCATACTGGTTTTCTTTTTGCCGTTTGTTATATCTAATAAAGTCTCAGTTTTTAATTAAACTTTTACGCGACTTTCGACAGAAATATGTACATAGGTCTATTTTTGTAGTGTAAGTGAAATACATATATTATCATAAATACTCTATGTTATGCTTTTGTGGTATAGCATGGATTTAGACTCGTAGGTACCGGGTTCGATTCCCTAGTCGGGACAAAATATTTATTAATTTAAATAAATAAATTTTATTTGTGATATTTCTCGAGTTTGGTACGCTAGAGACATCGACGAGCTTGCGACTTGTCATGAATGGCCTATAGTAAAGTTAGTTACATGTGAATCCGGTAAGAACAAGCGTGGTTTCTGACCACCCTGAAAGGGAAGCAGTCGTGATTATACTTTACTCTATGATTTAGGGCTGTGATGAAGAAATTAAATAATAAATGCAATATTTATTAGATAGTAACTTTTATTTTAACTTAATTATTAAAATTCACTGGTGCCATATAAACCAGCATTTGGCAACCACTAAGCTAGTATGCCAATCATGGAAAAAAAAAAGTTAGTATGACTATAATGGGGTGCATCACTAACTTTTTATCACGATAGATGGCGCATGATAGATGGTACCTTATATAACTGTCAGGTGCATAGAAAACTTTTATTTTTATTACGAAATTTATTATTTCCTGGATATTATGTCGAAGTGAGCAGCTTTTAAGTGTACAAATCGAGATTTCCAAGCGAAATCAAAGATATAGTGATCTCAAAATTGCCGTTCTATTAATTTAACCTTTTTTCTTTTTAACGGTGTTCGCTTTCTTAATTCGTATTTTAAGGTAGGTAACGTTAACTTAAAATACATTTATCTGTTATAAAAATACTACAAAAACATTTAAAAAATGATGCGTCAAAGGTGTAAACAAGGTACCAGTGCCGCTAGCGACATCTACAAAAAGCTTTGCCTGATACACCCCATTTACATGAAACTATATTAAGGGTCAGTAATTCATAATCTGCTTAGTGGATATGTTTCATTTGTATATGTAAAACCACCACGTTGAACAAAGCCATATGCTTGGAATACGCATGTTCAGTATGGAATCCCTCATATGGAATACATTCTCAAAGCTTTGAAAGCATTCAGATCTTTTACTAGCAATTTCTCTTTGATGTGCGAACGTTTAGATTTTTTCAAAATGACTGCTTTTAATCACATAAAATGACTGGATGTATTGAACTCTTGCAACACATTTCTCTATCAGTACCCTACAATATTACGCATCGTCCTATAAACAAGATCCTGAGCTGTCGTCCCTCAAGAACTAATGTAGGTTCACTTTCGCCAGCCATCTTAAATGTGTAACACCTACAGTAGTCTCTGCAGTGCCAATAATGTTATAGACATCTTTCATGACCGTTACAATGTATTCAGATAAAAAAAAAAAAGTTTATTTTTCATAGTACTTTTTTACATTTTACGAAGGCCCCTAAACTTAGCGTGATGCCTGTGTCTCAGGGTGCCCCGCTCTTTTTATACGAATTGTGTCAGTGTTGTGTGGAATAATAAATAGATAGATAAATATAATATATTTAGATACATACATATACAATTTATAATAAATATTATATAGATATATAAACATTATTAAATATATACATGTAAAAAAATAAAATAGATACGGAAAAATATTATCCAAGTACTTAAGGGGTTTGTATAAGGAATGTTTTATTATTATTCTATTGAATTATTTATTTATTATATAAAGTTTGTATTACAAGTATTTATATAGATATATGATTTTTGTTTGATATATGATATGTGTTTTGTTTTCGTTTATATCTAAGGTACCAAAAGAGATTGCCTAAAATCAGGCCCCAACATTTTTGCAGCGTGCCTCAACTAAATACAATTCAATAATCATAACAATTAATTGTGTTTTTTTAAATTTAATTAGGTACTACATCTCTTTTACCCCAGCATTAAAATATAATTTAATTAAATTGGTTAAAATTGATGTATGTATGAAATAGTTACAAAGCATTATTTATACATAAGTTCAAGGTCGCTCAGCGAGTTATGGAGAGAGTTATGCTCGGGATTTCTCTGAAGGATAAAGTCAGAAACGTTGACATCCGTCAAAGAATCAAGGTTACCGACATAGCTTTCAAAATTAGCAAGTTGAAGTGGCAATGGGCTGGACACGTCTGTCGCAGAAGCGATGAACGATGGAGTAAACGGGTCCTGCAGTGGAGACCACGTACTGGAAGACGCAGTGTGGGACGACCCCCCGCCAGATGGACAGATGACCTAAGGAAGGTAGCTGGTGGGGGATGGATGAGGGTGGCAGAAGATCGTGTAAAATGGCGAGCCTTGGGGGAGACCTATATCCAGCAGTGGAGACACAGGCTGATGATGATGATGATTATTTATACGATTAGGTTCTTTATTATGACCAGGTACTTTATTATAGATAAAACACCGGATTTCAAAACGGCGTAATTATTAAGGTAAAAAAAAGTTTTTGTCAATTATCGTAATGCTAGGGTAAAATAAATAAAATTAATTACAGATTATGAAAACACAATATATTAACTATCAAATAAAAAAGAAATCATTACGACACGGAAACACTTTATCAGACCCATTTTTCTAAGAAGAATAGGCATTCTCATTTATGATTGTTTTTTGGGTTCTCTTCTCCCGATGGATGATGAATGAGGTGATAGGGAAGGCAAAGGGTCTAGCCCATACAGCCAAGTCTGACATGTCAAAATCCACAACTTTTGCCCCAAATTTAAGGCCAATTTAGCGCGAAGAAACTAGTTTTTTCTTAAGATCTAGTACTATTTAAAAAAAAAAAATAAGAAGTCTTAATTTTGTTATAAAAGTAATAAGTTTTTAATTTCTAATTTTTTTTACTATATGGTACAGATATTAGATAAGTTATAATTATATTATGTTATGTGTGTAATAATATATGTACTGCTGTGTGTACTATATAAATAAATGGATAAAGCCACTAAGAAAGGATTGAATTACCGGCCTCAAGTCGATAACACTACTTTATACATATACCTGGAGCCCGACACAAGACGAAAATTCTTGGTTTGGGTTCCAACGTGCAATACAATTGGAAATATGTAGCGTCAATATTGTTCACATCGTGTAATTTATTATATAAATATTTTACTATTGTATTTATTATTGTAACTAATTTCTACTGTTTAAATAAAGAATTATTATTACTTATTATTACTTACATTATACACGATAAGGTAAAATGCTAAACACCTACTTTCTTAAATCTAATATACATTTGGAGCAATCTACCAATTTAAATATTTGACTTACTGCATCTAGATTCCAAAAAAATGTTCTTCGGATAGATAAATACCTAAGAAAGAATAATTTCCCCAGTCTGAGAGACTGTAGAGTGTATCCACACGTTTTGGGATCAGACTAGAATTGCCGTCATGCCCAGTCAAGCCGGCATAGTATTAGGGACCGATGTCCGTCTGATTCCAATTGAACATTCATGGACCTTGCGCGCCACTTACCATCAGGTGGGAGCACGGTCACATGTGCTGATATATAAACAAAAAAAAAGAGGTTATATTTTTATTGTACAATGGATATTTGTAACAAACTTTTGTTTAATGATAACGCACATTGTATAATGAAAATACAAGCAGCAGTATTCCATTACCTAAGCGCAAACATTATATAATGGAATCCGTTAACTTTAAATATGCTATTAGAGTTAATATTTAAATAGACACCGTCACAATAGAAGTCGTCCTGAGACGTGCAAAAACTGTATTGCCAAAACTTAATGACGTCACAAATTACATCATTCCTTGAGCTCAGACTGCTCACGATATCGAGGTGAAGCCCTGTCAGTTGTTTGTTATTAATGTCATTGTGCCGCGTTTTTTAATCAGGAAATAAATAAATGTATGTGTCTGGCAAGTTAGTTTAGAAGACCATAAATAAATAAATAATATTGAATATAAAACATAGGAAGCTGAAAAGGCGAGAGATATGAGTTTGTTTTTTACTGTTTGTTTCGCACTCAAACATGTGGAATCCACAAATTATCTTCTTTACATTAAAAAAAAAAACTATTAACAATTGTGAATAAAAATGTAATTTAGTCCGTTCCGAATTGATATCACGCTCTGCAGCCCTGTTCTGTTACTTAAGCGCAAACGTTAGTCAAAGTCAAAATATCTTTATTCACGTAAACCTATTACAGGCATTTATGAAACGTCATTAATTTAATTATTTTGAATGATTCTACGCCTGCTAGTAGAAGACTAAGCAGCAAAGTGGTCCAATAAGTAAGCTGTTAGCAGAAGACCAACAGCTTAGCAAATTCCAGTGACCTGTTAATGTTTAATCTGACTGAGAAAGGAATCTGCAAGGAAAACTTAGCTATATCAGATTTACAAAATAAAACATATACAGAACTGCACCACAACGATCAATTTAACCTTTTGAATTTAGTTATCAGTACCTATGAGAATACAATATTATTAGTGGATTTCGTTATTTACGTCAGAGCTTAATTCATAATAACAAAATATTATTCAATTCTCAACTCTATAAGCGCTCGACCTTAACAATGGCCATGCAAATATCAACTTTAATAGCGTGATATATATAGATAACGGATTCCATTATATAACGTTAGCGCTTAAGTAACAGACTAGGGCTGCAGGTCAGCTAAAAGAGATCATATGCTAAAGCATTATAAAAAGATTTTTTTAAAACCTTTATTTAGTAGCTTGCTAATATAATAGTATCACGACCGTATCCCTATCGGGGTGGTCAGAAACAACACGTCTTCACAAGAAGCGGATTCACATTTAGTCAACTTTACTACAGGCCAATCATGACAAGTGGCAAGCTTGTCGATGTCTCTAGCGTGTCTCGAGAAATATCTTTTATTCAAATAATAAAAGGGACACAATAATATTTATTAATTTGAAATGAAATGAAATGAAATATTTGAAATTTTTATCTGCCTAAATAAATATTTCAAATATTTCATTTCATTTCATTTCAAATTAATAAATATTATTGTGTCCCGACCCCGAAATCGAACCCAGTACCTCCGAGTCTAAATCCACAGACTTAACCGCTAGACCACGGAGGCAGTTAGTTATTATTCATTCATTCATTACAGCCCCTAGAACACAGCGTCCTAGACCTCCACTGCTGAAGATGGGCCTTCCAGAACTGGAGAATTTGGCCTACACTCGCCACGCTGGCCAAACGGCTTGGCGAGGAGTTAGTTATTATAAAGTTGTCTAAATGTGAATCCGCTTTAAAAGCGTGGTTTTTGACCACCGGTGCTAGGGATTAACTATCATTAGCTACCAGAAAACAGGTTTGTTACAAGTTAGAACTTAAATTTGCAGTTTTAATTTAAGTTTTGTTTTCTTTAGATTCAAGTGTTGTCCATATGAACCCGCTGTGCTCCTCTAATTCGGCGTCAGTCATTGGATAAGGACTGTTACTGGCTTTAAAGTAGTCAGAAGGTGCACGCATTATGAAATCCATCACTTCTAGTTTTCGTGGACTGTCTTCTTCGGGACCTGGGGAAATAAAACAATCCTTTTTTAATATACAATAAATATAAATTAAACGCATCTTTATAAGCCCACAAGGATATTCAAATTCTTTATTGCATAAAAACATCTTAACCTAATATGTTACAACAGTATAAATTATTTTTTTATATTATATATGGGCTTTGTGATAATTTCTTACTGAGCTTCAGCATGCAATGTAGGTATAACTTGATGTCAGCACCATATATAAGTACATTGAAGAGTACTTATTACATATACTAAAATGGATATGGTCGTGATGATACTTTACTTTCGATCTAATAGAAAAGGGACGTCAAATGTCCCAATAGTCACAATGGAATTGAAAGGTAATTTTGACAATCAATGTAGACACAATATTTTCTCAAATTTCTCAATGTGGAAGAGGTAATTAATTGACTACATTTTACAGTTTTTTTCTAGAATTTGAAAATTCAAAAAATTGTTTAAATGTGTAAGTCTAAACCGTCTTAAGCACGACACGTGACCTGCACGCTTCTGATGGTAAGTGGCACGCAAGGTGCATGAATGTTAGCAACTGAAATCAGACACTCATGACTGACATCAGTCCCTAACACTATGCAGGATTAACTGGGCATGACGAATAACGAATTCACTTTACTGGGTTTATCGGCACAAACGGTGAATACTTCCCCGCTCCAGTAGACTGGACAGATTACCACCACTAGTCTGCCTACCATCTGTTTGTTATTCTCATTGAATGTATGTGCCATTTTCAATGATGTCACATACATACATACATATCTTCACGCCAAATCCCTTGCGGGGTAGGCAGAGACAATTGAGTGCCACTTGTCACGGTCACGACATACCTCTTTAGCTTCTTCGACATTTATTAACCTCTTCATACATGCCCTTTTGTTTCAATGGTTTTTTAAAGCACCTTCAGCTATTGTTTTATTTATTTGATCGTAATATGTGAGTCTTGGTCGGCCAGGGCTTCTTTTACCCACAACTTTGGCATTATATATCTGGTTCTTCAATCTCTCTTCACTCATACTTTCGACATGCCCGAACCATCAAAGCATGCCTTTCCTTATTTTTGTCCCTAAGCTTTCTTTCATATTTTTCTTTTTGCGTATTTCGTCATTATGTATGCGGTCCATCAAAGTGACGCCGCATATCCGACGTTAAGACCTCATTTCTACTTTATTAACTCTACTCTCATGCTTATTCTGACATATCCACGTCTCGCTTCCATACATAAGTGTTGCTACCAGCATAGCATTGTGTATGGCGAGTCGAGCTTTAATGCCAATTTTTACTTTCAAGGTGAACTAATATTGTAAGCTTGCCATGGTGATATTTATGTAAAAATAACTTGCTTGAAACAAGATTTACTGAAAAGTAATTGTAAACAAACTTTGTTGCTATATCTTCAGACTGATAGTGGATAAATATTTTTATTGTTTAAAAATATTCTTACCAATAACATATGTGGCAGGATCAAATCCACTTTCAGGGGATACACTGGCAGCAGTTGGTAGCAGCCAGGTAATTACAGCACTTTTCTCACAGTACTGATCGGTCAAAAAACCACGTATCTGAGCGTAGTAGCGGTTACGCTCAAAATCATACATTCCGACAATATCGCCCACTTGATAGTAGGTGCCCTGCCAAAAAAATATTGGAAATTTTATTGTATTTGGAAAAACTGCAAAATAATACATAAATAATGACAATATTTGAAAAAGCTATCAGAAATCCCCAATCAAATAAACATTTTTAAAAATAAACTAATCACGTTTTAGACAATTTTCTTAGCATTCCATGGTTTCACCGTGCGGGTAAGAGATGAGAAGTATGGTGTCTCGGGTTTGCGACTGACAATAGGCTGGTTCCTTTATTATTTTATTGCGCGATAACACGCTCACCATCCACCATTCCACTCCTCTCTCTACCCAACCAAATAATATGATAATTTATTAACAAATTCCACAAGTTGGTATTAGTGGTACCAGGACCGACGGCTTAAATTGCTCTCCGAGGCATGGGAATGGTGGTATTGTAAATTTATGACACATGTATGTCAGAAAAAGGTATTGTCATTGGTACACCACTGTGCCATACAAACTATAAAAAAGCTATTATATTAACAAATTCTGGATAAAAATTTTGTTTTTATACAAATTCAAGGAAGACACTGCCTCCTAACTAACACACACAAATAGTTTGGGAGTCAGAGTATGATAAAATTTTATACAAAGCTTAGAACAAATAATACTTGTGCTGTGTACAATGATAAAAAAAATTGTAAATAGTAGTTTTAATACTTTTATTGATAAGACTAATGACATTTTTACTAATTATTATGCAATAAAGTTATTTGGAAAATAAAATATGTAGTTTTCATATCAATCAAGTCCTTTAGTACTAAGACTTTTTTTTTTCTTGATGGTAAGTGGCGTGCATGGTCCATGAATGTTAGCAACTGGAATCAGACACTTATGTCCGACATCAGTCCCTAACACTATGCCGGCTTGACTAGATGATGAATAGATTTTCACACTTCGCTTGAAGAACTCCAGGTTACAGGAAAGTGGAAACACAGAGGCTGGAAGAGCATTCCACATCTTTATTGTGCGACAGATGTATGAGTCAATAAATTTATAGGTATGCGAAGGGATGGTGACTACGGTATGTGGGTGTATATTCTGACCTGTTTGTGTGGTTCGGTTGCGGAATGGAGAGAAAGGAATTAGGTTATAGAGCTCTTCAGAGCACTCATTATAGTATAGCCGGTAGAACACGCTCAGGGAAGCTACATCTCGGCGAAGCTGCAGGGATTCGAGAGTTCCAGATATAGTTCATCTAAACATTTTGCACACCTAAGCTATATAAAATAACTAACTATAAAAAGGTTTTCTACTATAGCTGTAATTTTGTTAAAAAAATAATCTAAAAATGCATATATGTACCTAAACAAAATTATACTGCTAGGTTAGGTTAGGTTGGACGCGATTAGCAATTATTGTGGGGTAATGCAGTGGAAATAAATAGAATATTTATTGGACAAAAACAATGCTATTGTTCTATTCGTAACACACCTCCTATGACTTCATGTCATCCTTTATTTATAAAACTAAAATTACTGACTGTTCCTTCTATCTACATACTTAAAAATCATCAATCAAAATCAAAAATAGAAAATAAATGTTTTAAAACTGGTTATTTCTAGAAAGCTAACTGAAACTAATCAAAACTGGGATAATTGCAATTTTAAAACATGTTATTTATTTAAATCTTTATTGCACAAAGTACAAAGGCGGACTTAATGCCGCTAGGCATTCTATGACAGTCAAGCCTTCGGGACAACAAGAGCAATTAAACAATGAAAGGTAGGTGCAATTACAGGCTTAATTAGACAATGTAATGACATATATAAATTAATACATACTTACATATACATACAAATAAATAATATTTACATATCTCATACTAATACTACATGCAAATACATACATATAAACTACACATATAAACAATAATAATATACATACATATTTATCTGTATGTATATTATTATTATGTTATCCTATTAGAATAATTATTCTGTGCATTTTTATGCACTTACTTTAGTATAGCCAATATAGCTGAAATTGTTTTTTGCAATGGTAACAAAGATGTTTAATAAGCTTCCAGTTAAGTATATACTATAAGGGAGCTGCCACTAAAACTGTTTAAATTAATAGTCAAACAAATGCTGGTTAATAAATGTTTTTATTCGACATAGACACTAAGCTTGACAAAGTCATGTGACTAAATAAATATTTGAATGATAAAAATAGTGAAGTATGTGATATAATTACATAATAATAATTTGCATCACTGCACCCTACCATGTTTCTGACAAGAAATATTTCATTTCATTAGGTCATATCCAGAAATCCTTTAAATCAAATATGACACTGTTGGGTTAGGTTACTCGATTAGGTCTTATCTAGAAATCCATTAGGTCAGATCCATCATTGCTAGGTTGGGTTATATACATATATATATTTCTTTCCAGTTTTTTTCTAAATATAAATACAGATACAATTTTTATGAAAGGGAAGGTTGGAGATTCTTTTATCCTCCTCAAACCTGGTAAATGTGTTACTAAAGCATCACCTTTTGTTCCTAGTCTTTATCAATGACCTGGCTGAGCGCCTATCTTGTCCCTGTCTGCTGTACGCTGATGACTTAAAGATTTTTAACACAATTAGGTCAACTGAAGACTGTCTGATCTTGATACGGTTGCTGATTGGTGCGTTGAGAATAAAATGTCCCTGAATATCGGAAAGTGCTTTGTGGTGTCTTTCACCAATAAGAAAAATAAGATCATGTATAGCTACGCTATAGATGGTGAAGTGTTGGATCGTAATGCTGTCGTTAAGGATCTGGGTGTACTGTTTGATGAGGGGCTGACATTTCGCCAGCATTATGATTACATCGTAAATAGATCAAACCGACTTTTGGGATTAGTCTTGAGATCAACTAGGGAATTTAAAAACCCTAACACAGCTATCCTTCTCTTTAACAGCCTCGTCCGCAGTGTGTTAGAATATTGCTGTCCTATCTGGGCTCCATTTTATGTGGTTCATTGTAACAGGATCGAGGGTTTGCAGAGACGGTGCCTTAGGACGCTTTCTTATAGGTGCGGGTACGGCCGTTCCATAGGGGACTACTCCGCTCGATTATCCAAGTTTGGGGTTCTATCTCTTAAGAACCGTCGCATGAGATATGACCTTTTGTGCTTACACAAAATCCTGCACTCTTCCATTTCCTCTACATATTTGCTGTCGTCGCTTAACATCAATATTCGTTACAGAACAAGATGCCCGAACACATTCTCTCTATGTACCTATGTAAACAACACATCATTCTTTAACCCGTTGGTGAGAATGTGTCTCACCTACAATGGAGTGGTTAGCTTGCGGCCTGATATTGATGTTTTTGACAGTGGTTTTGCAGCGTATAAAAAGTCCATTACCACAGACCTCCTCTGCCTTATTTGACTCATATTGACTTTTATCTTTTATTAAATTATTATTATGTTACCTGTATTGTTGTGCATGTATATTTTGTTGTGAATTGTATTTGTGTAAGGAATTATTTAATTGATACTATTGAATTGTAATTATGATTGAATTTAATTTGTGTAATTTATTTTCTAATTTTGATAATAATTATTATAATTTGCATGTTGTGTGTGCTGCTTGGATTCCAGTCTAGTCCATGTATAAATTAAATGAACTCAAATTTGCAACTGACTGGAATTTGTTTGCACACCTAATAATAAATAAATAAATAAATCACCTGAATGTCTTTTATAAAAAAATATATAATTTATTAAAACTTGTTTTACTCATTCATTACAAAATGCTAATTAGATACTTTTGTTCGTTGTTGTTAGGTATTTATTAAAATATCTAATAAATGTATGCATATAATATGTATAATATATTCATATACCACTAGTAAAACTTTACAGGTTGAGAATTAACCTCTTAGCCATTATATTTGGCTGATGTAAATTACTCCTAAACAAAAACTTCCTTGTCAATGAATTGACCATGCTGGTGCCAGGTCCATTGAGGAAGAGAGGAGAAAAATGATCTATAGGCTGGTTCATAAAGGGGCCCCCTCTTTTCTCGTCATCCTAGCCAACCAATACTCTATAATTCCTCCAAAGCTGTGGTGAAAGCAATCAATTAACCTACTCCGTTCAACACTACAAACCTTATAAAATACAGATTCGCTGGTCACTACAGTAGCTGTGGCCGTCGGAGCTTTTAGTGGCTGCCGTTTAAATATGCTTCTACGGCCTCTCCCACGAGGAGCCGGCGGTTTCGGCGCCGAAGCTGGAGTTTTCGGCTTATATCGAGTGGAACGCGTACTTTTCCTCGTTCCCCTGCCAGTAACCTTCGCAGGAGTAGAATCAACATCTGATTTACTATCCTCGTCATTATCTTCCTTCTTATCCTCAGTTTCAATCTTAACAATCCCAGATTTCGAGTCTTTCGGCGTCCCACTGGCGATATGGCATTCATTGCAAATCTGCCCGTTTTCCACATTCCTCCATTGAAATGTCTCGGTTGTATTACACTCAACACATTTAGGATCCGGCATTTTTTAGTCCACGATGTAAAATTGTAAGACAATTAGCTTAGCAGTTTTTATTGGAGATGGGGGCTTCTCAACATCAAAATAACTTGTTAAAATGTAAATAAAATTATATTAAAATAAAAATACATCTTTAGATATTGACTTTTGGAAATCAACAAGATCCGATTGTCAGAATGACACTCGCGATCTTTTTTACGACGGATACTTGAGGATTACTAAGAACCTTATTTCAACACTTCCCCTTACTCAAGTACCTGTGTAATAAAACAAAATATAAAGAATTCAAGAACTAAACCTAAATTAAACAAAACATACTACAATAAAATTATTAACATTAAATTAAATTAAGATTACCTATTAAACAAAAAAAAATATAATTACACTATGGTATCAGATAATCCTAATTCGTTAACAAAATAAATATGTTTAACTTTAGGTAAAGCTTTAGTTAAGACATCAGCAACTAATTCTTGACTTGCTTTATATTGAATATTAACTAAACCTTCATTTACAGCATCTCTAACAAAGTGATGGCAAATATCAATATGTTTAGTACGTCTATGCGTTTGTGAGTTTTTAATTATTTTATGGGCACTCTGATTGTCATTGTAAATTGTAATTGGAGTTTGTAGAACAGAAATCTCCGAAAGTAAATTAATAATAAATTTAGCTTCTTTAACCGCATTACCTAAACAATAATATTCAGCTTCGGTACTGGAACAAGCCACAACGCCTTGTTTACGCGATTCCCAATTAATAGTACAATCGCCGTATTTAACAACAATACCTGAATACGATTTTCTGTCAACAATATCGCCGGCCCAATCAGCATCAGCAAATATATCAAAATGACTATCTCCCTTTTTAAATAGTAAACCATAATTCATGGTCCCAGCTAAATATCTTAGCACATGTTTTGCAGCTACCCAGTGTGTTTTATCAAAACACGAATTAAACTGGCTTAATTTGCTACAAGCAAAAGATATATCCGGTCTGGTGCAAACAGCTAAGTACATTAAACTGCCTATCAATTCCCTATACGGATATGTGTCGTCACATTGTGACGCTTTATTTAATTGAAGATTAACTTGCATTGCAGTGGATACTGGATTACATTTCGCCATCTCAAACTTATTTAATAAATTCCTAATATATTCAGTTTGTGAAAGCTTTAAAACACCAGTTTTAACATTTCTATCCACTTTAATACCTAAACAATGTTTAACAGGCCCAAGAAGTTGAATTTTAAAATTCCTCTTCAAAATATTGATTAATTCAGTTTTTAATAAAATGTCATTACAAAAAATAAAGAAATCATCAACATATAAAGCTATAATAATTTTCTTATCATTAATATTTTTGTAATAAACACATTTCTCACTTTGTGATTGTTTAAAATCAATATTTATCAAAACATTATGTACCTTTAATTCCAAGCACGACTGGCTTGCTTAAGGCCATAGATACTCTTTTTGAGTAAACAAACTTTATGCTTCCCCTCAACCTCAAAACCGGTAGGTTGCTCCATATAAATGGTTTCACATAAATCACCATTTAGGAAGGCGGTACTAACATCAACATGTTCAATATCCATGTCATGTTCTACTCCTAATGCAAACAATGTGCGTAAAGTAGAATGTCGAACTACAGGTGCAAATGTTTCATCGTAGTCGATACCATATTTTTGTGAATAACCTCTGGCAACAAGACGAGCTTTATATTTGCAAAAATTACCATCGGCATCAGTTTTCTCTTTGAAAAACCATTTGCATTTCACAATATTAGTATTTTTCGGACGATCTACTAATTCCCAAACCTTATGAGTTATCAGAGAATCGAACTCGACCTTCATGGCTTCCATCCATCCTTCACTATTAATTGAAGTGGTTACCTCTTTATAATTTCTAGGTAAGTTTTCGGAATAGAAATTAAGTTCATAATCTTTTAGCCATGTGGGTAAACGTCGTTCTCTCTGTGGTCTCTGGGGTAGATTTGATGATGATGATTGCTCATCGTTGACAGGAGATGTAAGGTCATTGCTCTGCATGTCACCTTCATCATTCAACTGTAAATTATCATTCTCATTATTTTGTACATTATCGTTGTTAATAGTTTCATTATCTTGTGTATCATGGTCAGGATTAACTAAGGAAGAAGATGGAATTACTGCACGATTAGAATTATTATTTACATTAGTATTTACATTAATAGAAATACTATCAGTAATAACATCATTATCATTAATATGTACAGGTTCAATATCCCTTTTATTTTCTATGAAAATAACAGATCTAGCTTTGATTAAACTGCCATCTGAAGGATCAGTTAATCGATAACCTTTAGTATTTTTACAATAACCTACCATTATATACAGTTTAGATTTAGGATCTAACTTCTTACGTTGTTGTCGTGGAGTCAAAGCATATGCTTTTGAACCAAAAACTTTTAAATGACTCAAGTCAATTTTTGATCCAGTCCAGACTTCCTCTGGAATAGAATCCACGATAGCAGCAGTAGGTGAAATATTTTTTAGATACACGGCGGTAGAAACAGCTTCCGCCCAATACTTTTTACCTAAACCAGCATCTTGAAGCATACAACGCGCCTTTTCCATAATTGTCCTATTCAGACGTTCAGCAACACCATTTTGCTGAGGCGTGTGTGGTACAGTTGTTTCATGGATTATACCATACTTCTTAAGAAAGTTACTGAAACTTTTATTGCAATACTCTGTACCGTTATCGCTTCTGATGCATTTAATTTTTAAATTAGTTTGATTTTCAACCAAATTTTTAAAATTAATAAAACATTTCAATACACTAACCTGATCTTTCCTATTAAGAAAATAAACAAATGTTTTTCTAGAAAAATCGTCAGTAAAAGTAATAAAATAACGCATATTTCCCCAACTGGTTTCGGACATAGGTCCACATAAATCCGAGTGGATTAATTGTAACTTTTCAGTTGCACGTTTGGCTTTGCCTTTGGGAAATACCTTATTTTGTTGTTTTCCTTCAATACAGGAAACACAAGGAGACAACGAACCGTTAGGAAACGAAATACCAGTACATAAACTGTCTCGTAGCATTAACATACCTTTCATGCTTAAATGTCCTAATCGTCGGTGCCATAGTTCGAGATCTGAAGATACCAAAGCAGTATTATCACTGTCACTGCTACAATGTGCTGTGGGTTGCTCCAGTACGCTCGATTTTAAAACGTTTTTGAGATCTAATTTGTAAACGCCACCAGAGTTAGAGGCTGTGAACTGACAAGCCCCAATTATATTTACATCTGACTTATCATAAACGCTACATTTCTTGTCATCAAAAACTAAAATATAACCTAGTTTAGTCATTTTATTAACAGATAGTAAATTAGCGGTTAAATCCGGTACATATAAAACGTCAGAAATGGTTTTAGAAACATTGTTCTTAAGTGTGACTTTAATATCGCCTATACCTTGACTATATAACTTATTATTATTAGCTACAGTTATTTCGGCTTTATTATGAACACTAGAAAAAATATTAAACCAATCGTTACGATATGACATATGAGTCGTACAACCAGAGTCTATTAACCAAGAACTATTATTACCAAGAGTACTAACCAAACTATTGTGGGTTGTATAATTTAAATTGCTACCTTTCTTTTTAGAATGAGCACCTGAATTTTGCTTAGATGTAGAAGGAAGAGGTGAAGAATGTCGTCTATGCTTATTCTTCTTGAACTTATTTTTATCCACTTTTAACTCTGGGCATAAAGGTTTAATATGACCTTCCCTGTTACAATGGTGACAGATAGGAACAAACTTATTAGCATTATTTGCATTCAGTGCTTTTCCATCGTCTCGTTCAATACAATCATTTCTTCTAACATCATTTTGTAATAGTCGCGACTTAACAAATTCACTCGTCAACTTTGTTTGAGATCCTTCAATCGCCATTACTAAAGCATCAAATTCATCAGGCAAACCAATGAGCATATACTCAGCCATTTCCTCATCATCGATGATACAGTCAATATCGGCAAGTTCTTGACATAAAGATAAAATTGCCCCTAAATATAAATCCATGGAATTAAATTCATTATATTGGATATGTGAAAGTCGTTTCCTTAAATGCAAACGCCGGCTTAAACCAGGACTTTCATAGGCTTTTTGTAAATTTATCCAGGCTTCATGTGCAGTTTTACAATTCCTCACATGAGGGTAACACACCTTATGAACGCACAAACAAATCTTTGCGTAGGTTCTTTGGTCTCCCGTAACATCAAATAAATCGCCATATGACAGATCGATGTATTCCCATAAGCCGCAGTCTAATAGTACTATCTTCATTTGAAATTTCCAAGTACTATAGTTTTTGGCACCCTCCAATTTCTCAATATTAGCATGAGAATTGTTAATAACATAAGGAGAAGGAACGGACAAACCTGAATTGAGTGTTTCTGCCATTTCAAACAATATTTTTAAAAATTGAAGAAATCATGAAATATTTTCCTGAAATATTATGCAGAATAGCATCGGCCCATAACCTATTGGAGATGGGGGCTTCTCAACATCAAAATAACTTGTTAAATGTAAATAAAATTATATTAAAATAAAAATACATCTTTAGATATTGACTTTTGGAAATCAACAAGATCCGATTGTCAGAATGACACTCGCGATCTTTTTTACGACGGATACTTGAGGATTACTAAGAACCTTATTTCAACAGTTTTAAATACACAAATAGGGAACAAATAATAAGCCGATTTGATTTTATTTCAAATGTCAAAATTTGTTGATATATTATATAGATATTGGAACGTTATTTACAAGTAATATAATGAAAATCATACAGTCCTTCGCGCCATTTTGCGTGGACATGTCAAGTGCAAGTTTTTGTTTTGCTAATTAATTTACTGTGGATATTATTGGTCAAAAGTGGTGTTGCTTGGTTTAATAATGTGCTAAAATGTGAATAATTACGGAAAACTATAAATTGGACTTTAAATATGGGGCACAAGTTGCAGTTTATTTTTTGCGGTTTTCCCGCGCTGTCAACTCCCATATTTTACCTGACGTGTTTAAGCAGTGGATGGTTCCGCGAGTGACTCCAAGAAAAGCATCAAATTCTGCAGCATCTGGAATTTGATGATGACCTCATTAACTCATGAATAAGAAAGATATATTACGTCAGACTTGGCTGTATGGGCTAGACCCTTTGCCTTCTCTATCATCTCATTCATCATCCATCGGGAGAAAAGAACAAAAAAAAAAAAAAAAAAAAATGAAAATCATATAAATTATATTGTTTAATTAAATTTTATTTACCGTGTTATTTAAATTTAAGCTTAAAATCTGATAAATTATTATTATAATAGTTTACAAATTTTATAAGTAATAATTTGCTAATTTACATAGGACTTTTTATTACTTGCGTATAATGGAACGGTTTAAATAGCTGTAAAATAGTTCCGTTCCACATATTATTTTAAAACTTAAACGATTAAACTTGTTATATAAATCTAACAAAATATTCTAAATAAATAATAAAATTATAGTTTTTTGATAAAATAAATATATGATAAAATGCTTATTTATATGTACATATTTTTTTTAGTTTCTAGTTTACTGTTACGTTTCTCAATAGATGGCGCCACATGCTATTTAACCCAAGAAATAATTATATGACCCGGAGAGTTTTTCGTCGCCTAGAAAGTCTTATGTTCCTTGTACCAGAGTCTGCAACGAGATCCTCCGTACCGGCCACTTCCTTGAGTGCTGGAAACCGGGAAAGGTTATCCTCATCCCCAAACCGGGTAAAGACTTTTCATTTTTTTTTAAAAACTTTTTTTATATCAGACAAACGGGTTGTTTCAAAGATAATAGTATAAGTTATGGCTCACAGATTTGAGATAATTTAAAGGTTATTGCTGTTGGGCAGTCATTCTGCTAACTATATATCTCAACTACCATATGCAGTATGCAGGCTAAATACATAGCGAATGCATAAGTTGAGAAGACGATCAAGTTTATTCATAACTTGATTATTTATCAAAACACAGCACGTTGTAGGTATATCCTGTTAATATAATTCTATCATAACTTAGGTTGCTACTCCAGCAATCGTAGAATGCACCTGAATGCACCATTAGGCGAAGTGGGCTCATAAATAACCTAGATATTTGATACAACACCCGCTCGGCTACCACATCTGTTTTACAGCGATAAATTCATACTAATATTATAACGTAAAACTTTGAGTGGTTGAATGTTTGTTACCTACACGGAATAAAGTCAATACATTTATCAGCAAGCAGTGTATTCGCCGTACGAGTGCCGGGTCTATCGTGTATGGCGGAGAGAGTAATAATAATAATGGACAGTTAACGCCCCTGTGTTTCGCATTTGAATATATTATTTCTATTATGTGTGTTTTAATCATATTTTTTTGCACATTTCCTTGGAGACGGAACCCTTGGGATTGTATTTTTAATTTTTTGTATTATTGATAGTTTTTTTTACTCAGTTTGGTTTAATAATTACTTTTCATCTTTTAATTATAGTTATTTTTTGGGATTTTTAACACTATTTATTTGATTAGATTTTTGACACTACTTATTAGGCTTGCCACTGCATTATCTAAGGGTTACCAGCATCAATAATACGGGATTTTTTTTTGACTCGAGACATTAAAGTAAAATCTGCATCCCTAGTGTAGCGGTTAAGTTAATTTAATATATAGACGCGAAGTACCTTGTTTAATTTTTTGGAAAAAAAATATTTTTTCATTCATTCGTGCATATAAAAAAAAATTTGAACTTGTAGGTACTTCAGTATAACAAACAGATTTGCTCGATGTTCAGACGGTGTCAAAATTACGCTTTTTAAAGCCTACTGCACGTCGTTCTACACCAGCAGTTTGTGGGTGAGATACTCTAGTCGGGCCCACAACGCTCTGCGCGTCCAATACAATAATATCTTCAGAATGCTGATGGGACTGCCACGACGCAGCAGTGCATCGGGGACTTTTGCGGAGGCGCGTGCGGATGGATTTCCGGCTATAATCCGCAAAAAGGCAGAGTCGATACTGCACAGAGTTAGAGGCAGTGACAACGACAGTCTGTTATTTTCGCGCTTTGATTGCGCTTTTGTTAAGAGCTGGATTGGAGTTGTAACTGTATACATTTGCGTAGTCTAAATTCGCCACATAGATACATATTTATAGTGTCACGAACAGTTTTTTTTGCTGTTTATTATTGTTATAATTTTTTACCTACTTTTTAATGAATGTGTACAACCTACTAACATAGTTCTAAGTTAAAATGTTACTAAAAATTATGGAATGAATTTTGAACTAAATACTTTATTTTTAGTAAAAAGTAAAGTATCATCACGACCGTTTCCCTTTCGGGGTGGTCACAAACCACGCTTATAAAGACACGGATTCACATTTAGCCAACTTTACTATAGACCAATCATGACAAGTGGCAAGCTCGTCGATGTCTCCAGCGTACCAAACTCGAGAAATATCACAAATAAATTAAATATTAATTAAATTTATTTATTTATATTAATAAATATTTTTGTGTCCCGACCAGGAATCGAACCCGGTACCTCCGAGTCCAAATCCACGGACTTAACCGCTAGACTACGGAGGCAGTTACTTTATTATTAACGGGTAAAATTTCTATGCCATAATTTGAAACTAGATATTCTAATCCCGCGATAGGATCCCGTAATCCCGGTATTCCTTAGGTGCGATCATGGTGCCTCACTGTCTAAAATCCTATATCCTTCATGTTCGATTGAGGAAATTAAGTTTTTTTTTGATGATCTACATTTTACGTCCGAAACCGGGTCAAATAGCTAGTGTACAATATAAGTGGTAATCTTACGTACCACACGTCGAATTACCTTAGGATTTTCGCCTTTGGTTCAACATATATAAAGGTGAAATTGTGCTTAAAAGTATATATCTAACTGCGCTTTCCTGTTAAATATTTCAAATATATCTGACGACATGCATAAATTGATCTAAATAAGTATATATTGCACGATTTATTGTGTAAATGTCTAAGATATATAAGTCTAAGATGACCATATACTATATATACCATATACTTATATGGTCACCACTGTAAGATGTTGTTATTTATTTATTTACAAACTCTTTATTGCACAAAAAACTTAAAATCTAACCTTTGGGAGTGTGGGTAGAGGATTGCGGGGTACAATATTATAAATATACAATTGCATACAATACATAATAATCGTTACATTCATCACGATCGTGGGGGGATTTCGGGGTGGTCAGAAACCACGCTTATAAATAAGCCTGCCTCCGTGGTCTAGCGGTTAAGTCCGTGGATTTAGACTCGGAGGTACCGAACTCGATTCCTGGTCGGGACACAAAAATATTTATTAATGTATTTAATTATTATTTAATTTATTTGTGATATTTCTCGTGTTTGGTACACTAGAGACATCGACGAGCTTGCCACTTGTCATGATTGGCCTATAGTAAAGTTGGCTAAATATGAATAAGCGTTGTTTCTGACCACCCAGGAAGGGAAACGGTCGTGATGATACTTTACTTTTCAAATTAAAAAAAAACATTTTGTTAGTTGTAAGTTAATTTTGTGAGCGTACCTAAATCTCCAGAGAGTTTATTCGGAGGTTTGTAAGGATTTTGAGCAAGTTTTATTATGTGATTAATACTTATATTTGTGATTTTGTCGTTGCAATTTCCTTGATTACCAAAAAAAATCAGATAAAAAAAAACAGACCTTAGCGATAGCTATGCTCTTTAGTACTCGTATTAAAATCAGGGAATTTTTTTTTCATTACAGCCCCTAGATCACAGCGTCCTAGACCTCCACTGCTGGAGATGGGCCTTCCAGAACATACACGCTGGCCAGACGGCTTGGCAAGGAAATGATGACAATTTATTAACGATTCCACAAGTTGGTATTAGTGGAACCGGGACCGACGGCTTAACGTGCTCTCCGAGGAACAGGAACGGTGGTGAAGAAGAAGACAAATTTCTAAGCATTCCATGGATTCACCGTGCGGGTGCCGGGTCCATCGTGTGTGGGTAAGAGATGAGAAGAATGGTGTCTCGGGCTTGCGACCGACAATTGGCTGGTTTAAGAAAAGGATAAATCTAAGACAAATGTACGTAAGAAAAGTGTATTTCGCATTGGTACATGCCGGGTGGGTTTGAACCGACCTTTGTAGGATTTAAGGAACGCGTTTTTACAACCGAGCCACCACCGCGTCACGTCACCGTCAGCTTCTATTACTTGTTGTTTTATTGTAATTTGGACATGATGTAAAACAATATCTTTCGGACTTCACTTTCAATAGCTTTATTCATATTTTACAACGCAAATCAACAAAACAATTCAAATCAAATGCCTGTTGTCAACAGGCATAATAAAATTGACACCGCCAAGTACAGACAGACACAGAGACATCATCATAGGCCTGGGTTGGAGATGGGATAATAATATAAGTAATTACCCACCGGTGATTCAACGCACCTTTGGCGCTAGGCGCTGATTGTCGTACAACACCGCCCTTGTGGCTCATGAATCGAGTCGCCTAGATTCGCCTACTTTGGTTCTTCTCCAAGAGCGCTTCCCTAGGCATTGGCCTTTCCTCAGGAAGATATGTTTAGCTAGGCCGACAACAAATGCCTCGATAGTGGGCATCTCCAGATCTCTTGCAATTACAGAATTTCGCACGAACCACGGCGCTCTGGATACCACCCTAAGCAATATGTTCTGCTGACTGTGAATCTTGTCCCTGTTGGTTTTGGCCAGAAGGTGATGCCAAGCTGGCGCAGCATAAGTAAGTCGGGAACGGATGAACATCTTGTAGATCCGAACCTTCAACCTGAGCGGCAAACTGGAGTTCATTACAGGACGTAGGTAACATGGCTCGGGCTGCCATCTCACCCATTACTAACGTCCTGTTGATGTAAAGCCCAGGTATTTGACGATGGGAACCGTCATGTTGCTATTTGAAAGGTTCCAAATAATTCAATAATCTACTTTTTATTCGCCAGACTCTACCAGCCATTAGCCTTAATAAATAAGAAGGTTGAGGTTGAAATAAAAAAAAAAATGTTTTATGAAATAAATTTAATGTAAAATCACTTGTGTTATAATACTTATATTTCAATGGAATGTCTTATTTTAATTAAGTACAACATATTTATAGGTATAGTACATAGAATATAGCTGTCATCTGGCAGCATGTTAATACATACATACATACATATCTTCACGCCAAATCCCTTGCGGGGTAGGCAGAGACAATTGAACGCCACTTGTCACGGTCACGACATACCTCTTTCGCTTCTACGACATTCATCAACCTCTTCATACATGCCCTTTTGTTTCGATGGCTTTTCAACGCACCTTCAGCTATTGTTTTATTAATTTGGTCGTAATATGTGAATCTAGGTCTGCCAGGGCCTCTTTTACCCACGACTTTCGCATTGTATATCTGGTTCGTCAATCTCTCTTCATTCATCCTTTCAACATGCCCGAACCATCGTAGCATGCCTTTCCTTATTTTTGTCCCTATGCTTTCTTTCATACCTACCCTTTTTCGTATTTCGTATTTGTTAATAATATACAATAACGCTTGAGAACCTTACGCTCCACAAATACGCCAACCTCGGTACGGGTTACGAAATTACGCTGTTTGGGGTCGACACGATGGGCCCATGTGGACACTCAGCCAAGCGTCTGGCCAAGGAGTTGTCCAAACGGCTAACGGAAAAGTCTGGAGACAGAAAAGCTGGCAATTATTTTTGCCAACGTATTAGCCTCGCTATACAGAGGGAAAATGTTGCCAGTCTTCTTAGGACATCACTGAAGGGACGACCCTTAGACGACTGTAGAGGACATTTTTTTGTTTATTTTTTACTTACCTAATGGTAAGTGGATGGAATCAGACTCATGAATGACATCGGTCCCAAACACTATGCCAGCTTGATTGGGCCTGACGATGCCGAAACGTGAGGATTTATCTACACTTTACTGGGTTTATCTGCACGGACGGTGAATACTTTCCCGCCACGGCAGACTGGGACAATTACCATCAGTCACCATCAGTCCGCCTACCACCTATTTGTTGTTCTCGTTGAAAGTATGTGCCATTTGCAATGATGTCAAATGCCAATTTTTACTTACAAGGAGAACTAATATTGTAAGCTTGCAATGGTGATAAATGACTTACTTCATATTGGCGTTACTCAGGTTAAGTTTTTTTATTTTATTGAATATACTGTGTGGAATTTGTTAAAAAGCAAATATTTTTATATTATAATCTATAATAAAATTGAAGAATTACGTATTTTTTATTTTAATTACTCAGTAATAAAATCTTAAGTTACGGCGCAGATAAGTTATCCTAAAAATACCGCCACTCATACCGACCGTAGTGAAAGGTCGACGATCGCGCGAACGTTGACTTATGTCATTGTTTCTCTTTCTATTTCGTCTTTCGGCTGTGAGTGGGATCAATTAACAATGTTTTGTTTTTCGGATAATGCTTTGTACTTTAATTTCTAAAAGAGGTTTTACCAATGACACCTGAAGCCTAAAAACAGTATTACACGTTGTATTTGGGATTTAAAACAAACGCAGGGATTGTGGTATTTTTATTATTCAATTAAAGCTAACAGATGACAGCTGTTACAAAGATCAAGCTATATTTTACAAACTATATGTTATTATTAGTTTTTAAATTACTATATGATATTTCAAAAATAAACATGAAATAAATATTAGAATTAAAACGATGCAAGTTCAAAATTTTTAAAAATATGTGCCTTTTTAAGTAAAAAAAAAAGATAAAAAAAAGAAAAATGTGAGATTAATAAGTTAGGATTTGATTACTTATATTTAATAATTTTCATGTTTGTTTTCCAAATAAAAACTTATAAAATATTTTTTTAAAGCCGTGAGTCTTAAAACTTTACATGGTGATTGAGTGAGACATGTGTTTTTATGGAATTTATTCTGAAATAAAGTTTTATTATTATTATTATTTAATGTAGAATTTTAAATATTTTCATTTTAAACAAAAAAAAAACACCGATGCAAGTCTTAAATTTATTATTTAAATGCACTATATGTTAAAAAAAATGCATTTATACATATATATTCGAATAACAAAATTGCATACTAAATTATAAATAAAATAAACTAAACTTAAATTAGAACCGTCCGATGGGCGTAGTGTGCCGAGGATACTCTCTGGGTTGAACGGCGAGGCTGACCCTTTAAACAAAATATTATCTACTCATAGGGTCACCCGTCGCCAAGCGGAGTTATTCCCCAAGAACGTCCCAGAGCCTCCTCGGATCACAAACCCATCGTTTCTACTGCGAATGGGATGCAGTGGTGATTGATGATGTTTTCCGCGTACTTGTTGCGTTTAAGGTTAACTTGGCGGCGGTCCCAGGTCACATGTGACGGTCAAAGTGTGTTAACACATGTGAAGGTCTAGCGTGCAGAGTTGCCAAATTTATAACGAGTGGGAAATTTGACCTCTCTGTCCGTGTGAACATTACTTCGGTCAGATGACGCACGAATTCGTCAAGTGTTTCCGTTCTGTTGCTTGCCTTATATCATAATCCCCGTGTTAGACTCAAAGCGTGTTTTTTACCCGACTGCACTGTCAGAAGCGTTATGTGTTTATCAGCCTTGTACGTCAGTATATTTGTACCTTTGTGGCACACTGGAAACCAAACGCGTGTGTCGTTTTGATGATTCTCACGTCAATCGATTCGTCTTAATAAGGCGAGTGTCACTGAAGGGGGACCGCAAAACTACACCATTCAATAGATTTATGAATTATACACACATAAAACAAATAATAAATTCTAAGAGGCAGACAGCGGAGTCGTCCAGGCCCGGATGTTCAATGGGCCTGGGTTGCGAATGGGATAATCTCCCGTTTTCCCCGGTAGTGAACCCGCCGGTGATTCAACGCACCTTTGGTGCTGGGCGCTGTTCCTACTACAACGCCGCCCTTGTGGCTCACGAATCTAGTCTCCTAGATTTGTCTACTTTAGTTCTTCTCCAAGAGCGCCTCCCTAGGTAGTGGCCTCCCCTCCGGGGGCCGTGCGAAAGTAGGAGCGATATCCTGAAGATGCTTGTAGGATCCGTTGTCAGCCCGGTAAAACATACGTTTAGCTAGGCCGACAACAAATGCCTCGATAGTAGGCATCTCCAGATCTCTTGCAATTACAGAATTTCGCACGAATCACGGCGCCTAGGATACCGCCCTGAGCGATATGTTTTGCTGATAGATCTTGTCCCTGTTGGTTTTGGCCAGAAGGTGATGCCAAGCTGGCGCAGCATAAGTAAGTCGGGAACAGATGAACATCTTGTAGATCCGTCTTCAACCTGAGCGGCAACTGGAGTTCATTACTGGACGTAACATGGTTCGGGCCGCCAATAAATTCTAATGAGAATCATAGTCTTTAACAGTCGGGACCTCAAATCTTCCTAACAATTTTGTCCAGACCGTTTAAGTCGCTGTATACCACATTTGAGAGTGCGCTTTGATTTGCTTTGATTTCAAGTCGAACACGACATATATACTATTACGTGACGTCATCCGGCAGCCATTTGCAACTGAAGCTTTTCCAAGAAAAACTTAAACACGATATTTAAAAGTAGATTTTAAGGCGACTTAGACCCCATAATAAAATGAGATTTTTTTCAGAAATACGTAAGTCAATATAAACAATTAACCCAAGGCGTGTGACGTCGTTTAAAAAACTATATGCGTCTTCGAAATTCATGAACAAATTTTGGAAATACGGGATCAGTGTACGAATTCAGTTGTAATTTCATATCTTATTGTTATTGTACTAAATTTGTTTTTTTTTCATTATAGCTAACAGTGAAAATGAGAATGCCTATTTTTATTAGAGAAATGGGCCCAATAAAATGTTCTCGTGCCATAATGATTTCTTTTTTATTTGATAGTTAATATATTGTGTTTTCATAATCTGTAATTAATTTTATTTATTAGCATAACGAAAATAGAAAAAACTTTTTTTTACATTAATAATTACATAGTTTCGATCCCGCCGATTAGAAATCCAATGTTTTATCTATAATAAAGTACCTGATCATAATAAAGAACTTAATCGTATAAATAGTGCTTTGTAACTATTTCATACATAAATTTTAACCAATGGACTATTTAATTAAATTATATTTTAATGCTGGGGTAAAAGAGATGTTGTAATTAAATTTTAAAAAAAACACAATTAATTATTATGATCATTGAATTGTATTTAGTTGAGGTACGCTGTAAAAAGTTGGGGTCTGCTTTTGGGCAATCTCTTTTGCAAGACTTTAAGATGACATATATTTTTTGTATACATATTGTAAAGGTTGTAAATTCTCCCATAAATAAATAAAAGTGACCAAGCGATTTGGTCTGTTGGAAGGCTTATCAATGACCACCTTTATAGTTATCAAATGTCGAGACTGTCGGCGCCCTGGTGGAGACAAAGTTTATTAGATATGATTATTTGCAGATATGTTGCTCCATCCGCTCGGTACAGGTGTCACAGGTGACGTGACAGCACCAGTGGAACTGACAGCGGCACTGAGAGCTTCTCACAGATCGTACAGTATTGTAACCACGACCACAACATAACGTCTCGCAGCTATCTTCACCTAAAAGAAAGCAGAGAGTTAGGAACATGCTTCAAATCAATTCAATTCCTCATTAAGATTCAAGTGCCCTGTAAATGTTTAATTTGATGGGCTGCAGTTTAAAACAATCTAAGGAGTGTTATTTCCAAGTTTATAGTTAAGCTAATAGGTGGTAGGCAGACTGATAGTGGTAATTTGTCCAGTCTGCCGGGGCGGGGAAGTATCCACCGTTCGTGCCGATAAATCGATCAGGCTCGAATTGCCGTCATACCCAGTCAAGCCGGCAAAGTGTTGGGGACTGATGTCAGTCATGAGTGTCTGATTACAGTTGCTAACATTCATGGATCTCGCTCTCCACTTACCATCAGGTGGGCGCAAGGTTACATGCCGTGCTAGAATAAATATATATATATATATTATCTTCACAGCCCCTAGAACATAAAGTCCTAGACCTCCACTACTAAATATAGTCCTTCTCTAATATATATTTTTGGAGAATTCGGCCTAAACTTACTACGCTGGGCAGACTGGTTGGCGAGTGTCTGATGAAAATTTTAATGAGAATTTATTAGGGATTCCATAAAAAGTAAAGTATCATCACATCCGTTTCCCTTTCGGGGTATTCAGAAACCACACTTATAAATAAGAAGATTCACATTTAGCCAACTTTACTTTAGGCCAATCATGACAAGTGGCAAGCTCGTCAATGGCTCCAGCGTACCAAACTTGAGAAATATCACAAATAAATTAAATGTATTTATTTTAATAAATATTTTTGCGTCCCGACCAGGAATCGAACCCGGTACCTCCGAGTCTTAACCCACGGACTTAACCGCTAGACCACGGAGGCAGTTTTAAAGGTAATTTATTAAGGATTCCATAAAAAGTCTAAACTATAAACTCTTTTACAAGGAGCGAGTTCAGACTTAGCCAACTTTACTATAGGCCCATCATGACAAGTGGCAAGCTCGTCGAAGCTAGTGTACCAAACTCGAGAAATACCACAAATAAATTATAGCGTGCCGACCAGAAATCGAACCGGTAGCAATGTTCACTAGTTGATAGTATCGCTTAAAATTTTGGGACCAAATTTTGCTTTTTCTTATTTTTATATGTGACCTTGCGCCCACCTGATGGTAAGTAGTAGTATAGTAAATAAATCCTGTCATGTTTATATATAGGCATTTTTCAAAATTGTCATATGCCACCTGTCGCTTGATAATTGTCACTGAAATAAAAATAGGGGCCTGATGGTAAGTGGCGCGCAAGGTCCATGAATATTAGAAACTGGAATCAGACACTCATGACTGACAACAGTCACTTGACTTGACTGGGCATGACGGTAATCCGAGTTTCATCCCGAAATGTGTGGATACACTTTACTGGGTTTATCGGCGGATACTTCCCCGCCCCGACAGACTGGGCAAATTACTACCTATGTCAAACATATAATTTAGGGAAACTGCAGGAATCAAACCAATTTGTAAAAAAAAACAGGTTCGATTCCCGGCAAAAAAATTTTTTTTTACATTTATGATGCGGGTAGTTTAGAAATGGTTGGTTGGGAAACGTCTTAGAATACAGGTATTAAAGATTTCATTTTGGTGCAACTTAGCCTTAGTTGGGCTGCGTACCTGTGGAAGTTCTGTTGCAGTGTCTCCCGTGTGTCCCTAAAGAACCGGTCCCGGAGTCCGGCTCGCAGTACGACGGAGATGACTGCAAGTACACCAGCTCAGACTTCCGAGGCTGGCGACTGAACCCAGGCTTGGATCTGCAACGGAAAAGAAAGCATCATATCACAGCTCCTAGAACACATCTGCTCACTACTTCACTTTCTATATAATGTGATTAGTTTTAGTTTTATTGACCGTTTCCCTTTCGGGGTGGTCAGAAACCACGCTTATAAATAAGCGGATTCACATTTAGCCAACTTTACTACAGGCCAATCATGACAAGTGGCAAGCTCGTCGATGTCTCCAGCGTACCAATCTCGAGAAATATCACAAATAAATTAAATATTAATTAAATGTATTTACGAGTAGGTATATACATTAATTAATATTTTTGTGTCCCGACCAGGAATCAAACCCGGTACCTCCACGTCTAAATCCACGGATTTAATCGCTAGACCATGGAGGCAGTTATATATTTATATTTCATGTATAGATGGGGCGGCACAAAATCCCTGGATAACTATGATGGGGGCAAATTTGCGCTCCGGTACAAGTTTGTATATTTTTTTATTAATACAAAAAAACATTTATTTCTGTAGTGAGCGTTAGTATATTAGAAAAAAAAAAACATAATATAAAATAAAAGCACTAAATTATAAATAAAATAAACTGCATAATAAATGAAACAATATATATATATATATAATCGTCGATTGTCGTAGTGTGCCGAGGACACTCGCTGCGTTCCCCCGTTCAACGGCGAGGCTGACCCTTTGAACATAGTATTCTCTATCAGTTTGTCCCCTATCTTACGAGAGAACGCCAGAGCCTCCTCAGACTACAGACCCATCGTTTCGACTGGCGTACAAATATACCGCATGTAATTGTCAAAAGAGCAAATATATTTTTTAGGCTTTAGCTGTCATTGGCCACTATTTTAAAAATAAGGGTCACTTTTTTTAAAAGATCTAAATCAGTATTCGAAAAACAAAAGGCTAGGGATTCTTATTATTAATTGATCTAGCCCACAGCCGAGAGACGAAATAGAGAGAGAAAAAATTACGTAAGTTAATTTTCGCGATATCGCGACCTCTGATTTGTTGATTAGGCTCAGTATGAGTGGCGATATTTTTAGGAAAACTTCTCTGCACCGCAACTAAAGATTTTATTACTGAATAAATAAAATAAAAAAATACATAGTTCTTTATTTTTAATCTAGATTTTAATATAAAAATATTTGCTCTTTTATAAATTCGACGCAGTATATATATATATATATATATAATATGGAGCTTTCGTGCCGCCATCTTTGCAAGATTGAAAGAAATACACAACTGACATATATACCTTCTTATAACAAGATGAGCTTGCGGCGGGTGAGTGGAGGCGGCTGGATGAGGAGCGACCAGTTTGGCTCGGAGATACTTCTCTCTGAGGGCCGACGCGATGACGTGGAAGGGAGGAAGAGCCTTCCAACACGTCTTCATAGCACACGAACCAGACACTCCATGGCATTTGCATTCCTGACGAACCAGGTCTTTTACCATCTGCAGAAGTACAATTTATTTGTTAATGTTTAATTATTTTGCAGCTCTCTCACTCGCACAATACTCCGTTCCTCTCATAATTGTCTTCTGCTTATCGTTGTAGGCAGATGTCAAGGTGACCCTGTTTAAGGAATTCTGTCAAAATCTTCACACATACAGCCTGTGGGTCAATTATACGCAGAGGGCCTACAACGGTCTTCAAGTACAATATAATAACGCCTTCAGGATGATGGGCTCCCTCGTTGGTGCAGTGCATCAGCGATGTTTGCGTACGCGCACACAGATGATTTCTACTCAGTATTGCGGAAACGAGTCGTCGTTGATGCACAGAGTACGAGGGAACGGCAAAATCATCTTAAGGGCAGTTAGTGAGAAGCCAGATTGCCCTATCATGGGGCACTGGGTACATACTCACATGTATGTGCCCAGTGCCTCAGGAGGGCAAGGCAAATATAAAAAGTAAATGTCCTCTTTTTACTAATATAGAATAAGCAAACACTATGTTACTAACCCCTATGGATACTATTCCGAAATAAACGCATTTTATTTTATTTTTATTTATTTATTTATTCCCTCGCATAATTCTAGTTTCGTTTCGAACTCGTTTGTAGTTGTTGCCACACACCTGTGGAACAATTTGCCTCTTAGCAAGTAACCACCAGATCTCTATTTAAAAACATGTCTAATCACAGTTCCTATCACAACAAAAGTAAGTAACTAAATGTGAATCCGCTTATTTATAAGCGTGGTTTGTGACCACCCCGAAAGGGAAACGGTCGTGATGATACTACTACTAACAAATTTACTAAATTTTACTTTAAAATATGAAATTTATTGTGTCAAAAATAACTATTCTGGAACTCAGAATTTATTCAAAATTAAATGAAATGAAATAATTTATTTTTCAGAAACAGGGATGTAAATTATTATATGTAATTATATCACATGCTTCGCTATTTCTAGCATACAGATATTTATTTAGTCACATGAATTTGTCAAGCTTAGTGTAGGTATTTTTTATCGAATAAAACATTAATTAACCAGCATTTGTTTGACTTTTAATTTGAACAGATTTAGTGGCAGCTCCCTTATAGTAACTTATTAAATATCTTTGTTACCGTTGCATAACAATTTCGGCTATATTGGGTACTTTTATGAGCTGGAATAATTATTCTACTAACGCGTTTTCCAGAAGGCAGTGATCACTAACTGAAATTATTTGATTATGATTCAATAAACGTTATTTTATTAGGATGAACAATAATACCCAAAAACCCATTGAACCGAGCCACCAACAAATTGAACCGAGCCACCAACAAATTGAAATGAACGATTTTTATCCACTCGTGTTTTTATTAAATTCCGCATTCAAAACATTGTTCACGAACGTGATAAACGGTCCAATAAAAACGAATATCATAACATGTTGGCGATCTCCAACGATTCGGCCAGTTTCCTACCTGACCACTAAAGCTGTACCTTCTAATTTTTTTTAAGCGTCTTTAAAGGACATTGTACAGAATACATCAGCCCTAACGTAATTTATTTACATAATATATGTTCATAACCGAGTTGGGGATCATCAAATTCCAAATGTTGCAGAATTTGATGCTTTTCAAGGAGTAATTCACGTTAATATCGCCCAAACACGAAGGGTATACGGGAGTTCACAGCGCGGGAAAACCGCAAAAAATAAAGTGTAACTTCTGCCCCATATACTCGTATAGAGTCAAATTTATCGTTTTCCATAATTATTCACATTGTAGCACATTTTTAAACAAAACAACACCACTTTTGACTAACAATATCCACAGTAAATTATTTTACAAAACAAAAACTTGCACTTGACATGGCCGCGCAAAATGGCGTAAAGGACTCCTAATAATTTCTGTTTCACATCTTCAAGTCTTTTGCACGCAATAACATAATAGTTTTTGGGGTACAAACTGCAATATCCGTGTCTGTGGATCCCTTTTAAGGGGTCCAATTGGGAATCCGATTGATAGCACGATACGCCGTCGGCTCCAATTAGGTTATTGCACAAAATACACGGTTCGAGTTGTTGAAAGGTACCAATTAGGCTACGGGGGTTATCTTGCGTGACCAGGCTCCTGTCTGCACAGGAATATACTTATCAGGACTCTCGATGTCCAAAAATATGTAATGTAAAAAATAATAATGAGGTATGGTTTTAAAAAGAAAATTCAAACATTCAATTCGAGCTTTTTCATAAATATGACAGTGTCATGTTTTCATTTATATACCAAAGTTTTGTTGCCTAATTTTGATCTTGGTCTTAACCTTGTGTTGTTAGCAAGACTAGGCCTAGGGTTAGTCTTGACCAATGTACCAACAAGAAATAAAAAACACTTGATGGTAAGCGATACTACGGTCTAATCTGAAAGTAAGCTCCACTTTTATATGAATCATAGCGGTGGTGGCTCGGTTGTAAGAACGTAGAGTATCATCACGACCTTTTCTCTTTTGGGGTGGTCAGAAACCACGCTTATAAATAAGCGGATTCACATTTAACCAACTTTACTATAGGCCAATCATGACAAGTGGTAAGCTCGTCGATGTCTCCAGCGTACCAAACTCGGAAAATATAACAAATAAATTAAATATTAATTAACTGTATTTATTTACATTAATAAATGTTTTTGTGTCCCGATCAGGAATCGAACCCGGTACCTCCAAGTCTAAATCCACGGACTTAACCGCTAGACCACGGAGGCAGTTACGTACATTAATCATAGATTTGGAACACCACCGTTCCCGTGCCTCGGAGAGCACGTTAAGCCGTCGGTCTCGGTTCCACTAATAACAACTTGTGGGGTATCGTTAATTAATTGTCATAGAAAATCGGCGTCAGATCCTCGTCAACCCGTCTGGCCAGTGTGGCGAGTTTAGGCCAAATTATTCAGTTATATGTTCTGGAAGGCCCATCTTCAACAGTGGAGGCCTAGAGCTGTAATTAATGAATGAATGAATCAGATCATACCTTTCTTCCAACTCTGTTATTGTGAAGGTTCATAAGACTTCTGGCATCGGACTCGAGTTCTCTTGCATCCAGAAACCTCCGCGCGAATCTACTACTGTAAGCCACGTCTGCACATCCTCCCCACTGGAACTGACCGTCCTGGTTGTGCTGAGACATACGTCGCCTGAAATTTAGGAGTCGCTTTAGATTCTGGTTGAAGAAAAAATTTATTTTTCGCCTTATTATATGTTTGGAATGAAGACTAGAGTGAAAAAATAAATAAAGTATCATCACTGGGGCAGTCAGAAATCACGCTTTCATGCCATTTCACATTTCACGCTTCCATCATCACAAGTGGCAAGCTCGTCGATGTTCTTAGCTTACTCGAGAAATATCATAAATTTATATAGGTGGTAGGCGAACTGATAGTGGTAATTTGCCCAGTCTGCCGGGGCGGGGAAGTATCCACCGTTCGTGCCGATAAACCCTGTAGAGTGTATCCACACGTTTCGGGATCGGACTAAAATTACCGTCATGCCCAGTCAAACCGGCATAGCGTTAGGGACCGATGTCAGTCATAAGTGTCTGATTCCAATTGCTAAACATTCGCGCGATGCCGCGCTCCACATACCGTCAGGTGGGCTAGTATAAAACAAAATAAAATAATAATAATATGTGTCTCGACCAGGAATCGAACCCGGCATAACCGCGTCTTATTCCACGAACTTAACCGCTTTCTGGCTTCAAATTCCCATACAAAAGACTATAATGTTTCTAGTCTCTTAATTCTTTGTAGTTTTTATTTTATTAAAAAATATTTTTCTGAATAAAATAATTATACTACTAAAATTTTATTTTTTTCATGTAAAAAAATGTCTTATCTTAAAATAGTTCCCAATAAAAATCAAGACACCAAATTGATAATTCTTTCTTATTCAAATAACTCGTCAACTATCAAAATTAGTAATAGTTTAGTGGTAGGGAACCGTTATGTCCCGAAAGTAGTTTTTGCGACTAAATATGTGTGTTTTTTTTATTTTTATACTAGCACGACATGTGATCTTGCGTCCACATGATGGTAAGTGGCAAGGTCCATGAATGTTAGCAACTGGAATGAGACATTCATGACTGACACTATGCCGGCTTGACTGTTCATGACGGCAATTCGAGTCTGATCCCTTTTGGTTTCAGGGTATTGTTGGGGCTGCCACGTTATTGCAGTGCGTCCGGAATGTTTGCAGAGAATCGTGTTGATAGTTTTCTTGCTATCATGCTTAAACGCACTGCATTTCTAGTCAATAAAATTAGAGGCAGCACCAACAATATGCTTAAGGTCATATCGGATAAAGTGGACTGTCCAATACAGTATCACTTTATTAAGATTCACACAAATTGACACGTATAAATAAGTGGGTATAAATACGGCACTAACATAAAATTTTAGTTTACTAACTTTAATGTAAGCCATTGTTACTAACATGGTGATAGGTATACTAACAAAAATGGATTGTAATTATCTATTAAATTGAATATGTTATTATTATTATTATCGATACGAACGGTGGATACTTCCCCGCCTCTACAGATTGGGCAAATTACCACCATCAGTCCGCCTATCACCTAGATTATAATTGGGTTGGCAACGGTAAAACGGCAACTTACCTTGTATTAGATCTGCAACCACATCCAGGTAGATCTCCTCTTGCGCATCCTGAGCTCAAGGCGTGGGTCACACCAGCTGAAGTTATAGCGTAAATGAACGCCGCTTCCCTGGTCGCTAGAAATACCAAAAAAAAATTTAGTCGTGAGTAAACAGCTGCTAACTAATTCAGATTAAATTTAGTATTAATGAAATTTTTCAGGTTTAGAGCAATGCTCAAAATAAATGTCGCTTTTTGTTGTTGTGTTCTTCTCCCGATGGATGATGAATTCGAAATTATATGTAATCCACATTTCATTTTTATTTTATATTTATAAGTTAAAATATTTGGATTGAATTATTATTGTTATTTTTTCTATTAATTTTATTATGATGTCGAATTGATTTATTTATTTATTTATATACTTACTCACTTTTTATTTTAATTTTTATTGTTTTGTATTAAGTCTATTGTTTCATTGATTTTAATGATATTGAATTTTGATTTTATTTTATTATTATTATTTCTTTGTATTTTCTTTCTTTTTATATTAATTTTATACTGTATATAACTATTTTTAACTTGAAAGCTTTATAAATATTATTATTTGTATATAAAAATAAATAGGCATATTGGCATGTAAGATTAATTATAAGATTGACTGCATGCTAAATTGGGATTTACTGTTAAGCCATGTAATGTTTTATTAATAAATAAATAAATATTTTTTTACAAAAGTACACACAAACTTGAAAAATCTTTGAAAATATTGGATTGTGCGAGCGAGAGGGGTGCAAAACCGTTAAACCCTCAAAACGATTCAATCATATCAAATCATTTAAATCATTTGGTTATCTTGTAATAACTTGGATATTGCCAGCACTATATATATATAATATAAACAAACACAAGTTAGGTAATAATAATAAAATTCTTTATTGCACACAAAATATACAATATAAAGTGTTGTACATAGGCGAGCATAATACCATGAAGGTATTCTCTACCAGCTAACCTTTGGGAGAGTGAGAGATTAATATTATGGGTGCAGAGTGTGAAAATGAAAATAATATAGTAAAAACCAGAATTAAAATATGTAAATAAATAAATATTTCCAGACAGGTCACACAGCGCCATCTAGTTTCCGTGGTAAGCTACGAGGCTTGTGTTACGGAAACTAGATGGTTGATAAACTACATATTATACTTTTTTTTTTGAAAGCGTTTTAACCTCCACCTAGCCACCACCGCTGCATCCCCATGTTCGACTTGTCGCTATAAGCGCTTTTTTACTTTATTTGAAAGTCGTTCGACTTGCGTTGTTTATTTATTTATTTATTTATAATAGGGTAGCCAACAGTGCTAACATCACACACTTATTTGTACTTAACACTAAATCAGAAGTTAGATGTTGCACCTATTATAGGCGACCACCACATTACCACAGTAGCCTTTATTGCCTATAAGAAATAACAAAATTATAAAATTTTCAATAAGTATACATAAACTAAATATTATTCGAAAAACTAAATCTGAAACAATTTTTAAATATATATATATATAATAAACATACAATTCCTTTTAGAAATAATAAAAAAAGTAACGAAAATAACTAAAATATTACCTATTTCAAGTAATAAAGTAAAATTAAAATAAAAAAACAATAATAATAAAAACCTACATAAAATTTACTTATAAATTTTATAAATTTTGGGCAAGTTGTTTTAGCAGTTTATGTTTAAATACTCTTTGTCATTCTCTTTAAGCAGAATATACCTAGTAAAATAATAAAAAAAAACGATCATTGTTTTAAAGCAAAGGCTTTCAAGTCGAACACGACATATATATACATACATATGTATATATATGTGCAACTGGCTATAATTTTTAATACAAGTATGTAGATACTTAATCGATTAAAATCATTAATATATCGCGTGTGTTTTATTTATATTTTATTACTTGTAAGCAACAGGCGATTGAAACGTCGACAGATCCACTTAAGTAAGTTATCAAGCGACTTGTTGACAGACTGATCGAGCTGCTAATCGAGCGATTGGTTTTCTTGACTAGGGCTGGTTTTGTGAATCGATTAAACATGTAGGTATCACGCTATTTTGTCATGTTTATTCATATATCGTGAAAGATGCTGCTTCTAAAAATAACAACGAAGTTCATGTGACCTCTCTGAGCGTGTTCTACAAGCTTTTACTACGATGAGCTCCACAACCTTCTTCCCCATTCCTTCTTCTATATTCCGCAACAAGGGCGTACCCAGGATTTCAGCTAGGAGGGGGCAGCTCATACCTGTTTCGAGAAGATGGTCGGGTATATTGAAACAAAAAATCATGAAAATTGACTGGAAAAAGTACTGTCGAGTGTCGTCCGTAACTAGATAGCGCTAGCGCTAGATGTTGTTTTCTCCAAATTATATTCAGCTTTAATCCTAGATGGCTCTGATTATCTCGTCGGGAACTCGGGAGCGGAAACTACGAGATGCGACGGTTTCGCGGGAGATTTAAATTATATTGCGTCGCTAACAGTATACTATATCGAATGTTGTAGAATGTAGGATATTTAATTATAGATAAAAAATATTAAATCAAAATATCTGACTGAAAAGATGTTTTACTTTTTTAGTTGTTAGACTTTTTTGCGCAGAGTAGGTAACACGTTTTTAATTCCCACTTGCCGGGAAAATTGACGTTTATTGTATCTTCTAAGGGGGGGCAGCTGCCCTCCCCTGCCCCTACCTGGGTACGCCCTTGTTCCGCAACCGAACAACTCGCACAGGCTAAAATATAAACCCTCGGTAGTGGTGCGCGATGCAAGGACAAAGTGTTTTTAATGAATGGGCATGTATGAAGAGGTTAATGAATGGGCATGTATGAAGAGGTTAATGAATGGGCATGTATGAAGAGATTAATGAATAGGCATGTATGAAGAGGTTAATGAACGTCGACGAAGCGAAAGAAGTATGTCGTGATCGTGTCAAGTGGCGCTTAATTGTCTCTGCCTACCCCGCAAGGGATCTGACGGGAAGATGTGTATGTATGTATGTATGATGTCGGCCGTCTGAGGATGGCGAAGAAAAGGCCAATAATGCAGGTGAAACTTTTGGAATTCATCAATTACATCAATTTATATTTTTCTTAGTGTAAAGGCTGTAATAATGAGTAATTAGCTTGGCCTTGTAAATGGCTATATCCTGCGATAGGTAGGCTTTAAAGATGTCACGGCGCACAGACAGACGGACAGGATGCGCTAATTGGCTCACATTAGTTGCACTTCGATTGCGAGCGAAATAACACAAATTACCTTACCGCACATCAGACATAAACACACGTCTATATATAAATCTAATAAAATTAAAATATAGGGCTCGTTGGGATCGGAACTTAAAGCCTTTTATGAAGAAATTGTTCCAAGGCTCATTGAGGTCTCTGGTGACAATAGGGCTGGCAGCTTTTTCTCCCAAAAATTTGGTATCATCATTCAACGGGGAAATGCTGCTAGTGTATTGGGCAC
This sequence comes from Tinea semifulvella, assembly GCA_910589645.1. NCBI lineage: Eukaryota > Metazoa > Arthropoda > Insecta > Lepidoptera > Tineidae > Tinea > Tinea semifulvella. The sequence continues at coordinate 9,776,738 of OU342604.1, forward strand.
CATGCCACAAGACAGCGATTTGGAGGAGTTTTTTTTTGTGTAAGTATTTAATTTTTATTTTCTATGTATTATTATTATTATTTTAGGTTTAATTTAGTTTTTTTTTTAAATTAAAAGCTACTTAAACAGTAATTAAATATGAATTAAACCTAATAAAAACTCTAGAAACAACCCGTCAGGGATAGTCCTAAAGAGACTGGCAACATTTGTGCCCAACAGCTGTGCCCTACCAGGCACGTCAGAATTAAGACTACTACAACCTGAAAGCCGACAAAGCGCATAAACCTCTGCTAATTTAACGTGTTCGCAGAGGTCTCAGGCTCTCACAGCAACTCCCGATCACGGCCATAACGCATGTGCCAGCCATCCCCCGCACAACCAGGGGCCTAATTCTTGCGCTTTTGACTTGCGTGTCGGTTAGAAATATTAAATGATAAGTGACAGATCTCCATAAAAAACTGTCAGTTTCATTCAAGAAAATCGAGTTTGAATGTCGAAGGCGCGAGAATTAAGGCCCAGGCCGAAGGTTGGTGACCATTACCATTGACGACTGTGGTATGCGGCCAGCCTAACATTAAATAACACACCATGTAAAACCGAACTATTACTCTTTATTACAACGGGTGTAAGGGTTATTTCGCTATGATACAGGTTTGTGAAGACCACATTAAACCGCTTAACTGCACCGTTGTTGTGAAATTACATGTTATTTGGGATAGTTTAGATGGCCTATTTCGTTTTAAGGTGGGTTTAAACCAGAGACACATGGGTATTCACTTGCTGGTAATTCATGTACTTTTAGTGTTGGGCGGCGTTACTAGTAAGTCAAAGTCAAAGTCAAAATATCTTTATTCACGTAAACCTATTACAGGCATTTATGAAACGTCATTAATTTAATTCTTTTGAATGATTCTACTCCTGCTAGTAGAAGACTAAGCAGCAATATTGTTTAATAAGTAAGCTGTTAGCAGAAGACCAGCAGCTTAGCAGATTCCACTGACCTGTTAATGTTTAATCTAACTAAAAATATTTTGTGACGATTGGCCTAGCTTTGATTCTCATACCATTTGCCCTGTCTTGTATAATAAAAAACGAACGTTCATTTATACAAAACAAATACCGACGTTCTTGTTTTAGCTCTAACTATTTATTCGTTTGGTCTAAACCCACCTTTACGTTCGCTACCTGCTTATTACTGCTGGCTATAGGATGAATTCGGATATTGTATTAACAATACAAGAGCAATAGACAAAAAACAAAATAACTTTTTAAAAAAATAAATTAATCACAACCGTGAGACTTATAAATTAGTGTGTGTACGATTATTAACAAGACCGAATCCCTTATGGGGTCATCAGAAAACACGCTTTTTTAAAGAGTAACTCATCACGACGATCGCTATGCTGATTCTCTGAGCGAGGAAATAACCTGCCCTCTTGTCATTGGAGCAGACAATAATACACGGTGTAATATTTAAAAAAAAAAAAGATTTAGCGATTGAACCTCACGGTCCTAGAGTCTCTACAGCAAACTGATATATATACATATATATACACCTATTTTGATATCAAATCAAAATCAAAATATCTTTATTTTCCAGAATACTGTGTACAAAATAATAATGTGGTCTTATGCATAATTTCCAAAGCATTCTAGCGGCATGAAAATATTAAACATTTATGTTATAAATCTAATAATATGTCGATTATAATTCAACGAGGAAATGAGGCGAGCGTTTTAGGTACCCTCCCTGGTGGTAAGCCCTTAGTTTATTTTGTAGAATAGCTTTAATTTCATAGGTATTTTTAGTTTTAGTTTTATTTATAATTAGTTTTTTAATCAATTTTATTTTAATATTTTTGTATCTAAGTACTTTGAATAAATATTACATACACATATACACACACATATATATATATATATATAATAAATAAATAAATAAATAATCTAGTTAATATATTAACCTAGTTTATAAAAGTGCCGCTGTGTTCTGCCATGAGGCAAATAATATTGTATACCTATATGTATATATATATATATATATGTATATGTATTGTTAAAGATACATATGGTTATATTATTACACAACACAAAAATATAATTCTTTAATTTAATATTTATATATTTTTATTTATTTACTTTATTACTTGAAGTAGGTAATATTTTAGTTATTTTCGTTACTTCTACTTTTTATTTTTATTTCTAAAAGGAATTGTATGTTTAATATATATTTAAATTGTTTCAGTTTTAGTTTTTTCTAATAATATTTAGTTTTTGTATACTTATTGAAAATTTTATAATATTGTTATTTTATATAGGCAATAAAGGCTACTGTGGTAATGTGGTGGTCGCTTATAATAGGTGCAACATCTAACTTCTGATTTAGTGTTAAGTACAAATAAGTGTGTGATGTTAGTTAGAACTGTTGGCTACCCTATTATAAATAAATAAATAATTCACAGTAAAAAATTGTGCCTAATTCTGGTTGTGGTCAAATTAAAATTATTTAGATGTCTATTTGGGTCATTTAAAAATTCCTGCACAGAATAATATGATTTTTCAATTAGAGCTTTAGTCAACGTCTTTTTAAACAGATTATGCGGAAATAGTTTAATATCTTCGTAAATAAAATTGAATATTTTTGGTCCCATACAGATTATACTTTTGTACGTGATCTTGGAGGGCATAATTTATTTTCATATCGTAGTTACTCTATTACGTTTATCTTTGCTCAGGTGGAAAAAGTTCTAGATTATTTACTTTTTAATATTTGAATAAATAATTTATTATTGCTTCACAACAAAAAAACGACATATATTCGATTGATTTCAAAATCGAATATACAATAAAAGTTTTACGACTACACGAATTCGGACAATTTAATATGTCCGAGCTACCTGACGAATAAAAACGGCTTAATTGCACCAAACGTGCAAACAAACAAACTTAAGGCCGGGGCAATAAACTAAACAAATCTGTCAATTAGTTTGATCATATAAATCACTCGATGGTACAAGTGGGCGTGAGATTATACAATACGCTCAAGAATAACACTCTGCAGGCTTTTTCGATTTGAATCCGATTTGAAATTGTTCTCATTTTATTATTTCTGGATTATATTTCATTAACGACCTCATTCGTAGGACGCTTGCAGTTGTCTCGATCCCATCTATTTTAGAACCAACCGGTCTGAGTCGAGACAATGGCAAGCGTCCAGACGGAATGACATTAGTTGCTTGGAGATTCGGTCAATCCCTGGTATGGGATTTTACCTATTGGGATTCCCTAGCCCCTTGCCACCTTCAAGGAACTGGTGTTGCGAATAATTATGGAAAACGATAAATAGGACTATATAGATGGGGAAAAAGTTGCAGTTTAATTTTTGCGGTAATTTTACTATATTTTTGACCGCCTCGGTGGTCTAGTGGTAACAAACGTTGCCGTGAACTCGGGAGGCCGTGGGTTCGATTCCCACCGGGGGCAAGTTGTACATTGTATAATTTGTCTCGGTCTGGGTGTTTATATGTATAATATGTATATATTTCCAAAAAAAAAAGTATAATATGTAGTTTATCAAGTTTCCGTAACACAAGCCTCGTAGCTTACCACGGAAACTAGATGGCGCTGTGTGACCTGTCTGGAAATATTTATTTATTTATTTATTTTATTATTATTTTAATTAAAAAAATGTTATCATACCTTAGATCAGTTTTTTAATGACGAAACGATTTCAAATGTGTTAATAACTGCCAATATATAGATTGTATTGTCATTATTTTTACAATAGTATTTTAGGACATTTATCTTTTTCCTACATTTTGAGTTACATATTTTAGTATTATATAAATTGTAAAATGCATGTTTAAGTTGTTATTATTTTTGGAATTATATTTGTTAATGTAATGAATTCGTACACCACATGTGGTAGGTTTTATGCATGCTCACCCTAACCTAAGAACTATGTACCGAAAAACCACGAATAAATGATTTTGATTTGATTTGTTATTTAAAGGATTCCACTATATAAATATATATAAATTTAAAAGCGACCTTAAACTACATATGTTCTCCTAATTAAAATAATATAACATTTCTAATGAGTAGCTGTTTATATATATAGTATTAGTAATATTGTTTCTGCTATGATATAACTTACTATCTTAATTCAATTTTGATGTTAATAATTTTATTTTTTTTGCTTAATTATTAATCTGCTGTGCTTGTTTTTGTTTTCGTTTATTGTATTTTGTGTAAATTCTCGACACTCAAGGTCTTGTTAATGGTAATTATGTTTGTAATATTATGTAAATGACTGTTTGCTGTCAAAATAAAATAAAATAAAATATATAACGTTGGCGTTTAAGTAACAGAATAGTGCAGTTGTCAAGCGCCTATTTATTTTATTTTCTGCATCGATATTTTTTTGACTACAAACATTGTCGATCGTTTTAAAGAGTAGCCTCGATATTTTGTATAGCAGTTTTATTGGTGTATGTTTTATTAATTAGGCTGGGTGTGAGCAGATGTGAGAGCAGTGTTTATGTCTACCTGTCAAAACGTCTCTCAATAAACACTCCATAAACTTTCGTCTTCCTTTTGTTAATTCATCATTGTGATATTTAAACTACATACTTTTGATGCGTGTTATAAACACTGTATTTAGTTTTTTTTTTGTTTGTGTGAAGGCAAAGTGTCTAGCCCATACAGCCAAGTCTGACGTAATATATCTTTCTTTCTCATGAGATAATGAGGTCATCATTAAATTCCAGATGTTGCAGAATTTGATGCTTTTCTTGGAGTTTCTCGCGGCACCATAGCTCAAACACGTCGGGTAAAATATGGCAGTTGAAAGCGCGGGAAAACCGCAAAAAATTAACTGCAAGTTTTTCCCCATATCTAAAGTTCAATTTATCGTTTTCCATAAAACAACCAAGTCTGATGTAATATATCTTTTTTTAAAGTTAATAATAAACTTTTATTTCGGACTTCACATCCATAAATTTTTAGTAACAATTTTACTTAATCTATATTTAGTATAACTAATAATTTGTTTTAAACTATCCGCTACTGGAGCCTGTCTACTTGACTGTATGCAGCTGTATCCAGTGCTCCAGCAGCGGAGAGTCCCACCGATCTGCCAATACGTTTAGGAGCCTGTTGGTACTGGTTCTCATGCGGCACAGCATAGACGCAGATCTTTTGCGCATAATTGTTTTAAAACTGTCAGTCTTTGAATCAGTAAACATACCCGAGGCACTGCAGAACCTCGGCAGCCCAATCAGGATCCTAAACGCATTATATATATGAGGTTATCATAAAATTCCAGATGCTGCAGAATTTGGTCCCTTTCTTTATGATGGTTACAACGAGGTCAAGTATGGTTGATAAGGTAACTGCAAGTTATGTTATTTTTTTATATAATTGAGCTGTAAATTATTGTTTGTTGCGAGGAAAAGTCGTGACAAAGCACGCCTACAACCAATTATTGACATGTATCTATAGCACACGTTTAGCTAGTCCAATTATACATTGATTTAATGTAAGCTGGTCCTTAAATAGCTTTTATTTTTTAACATTCCCCACAGGCCCCAGAACGCAGAGTCTTAACTTGCACTTCTAAAGATACGAGTATATGGAGAATCGTATTTTTATATTACATTTCGTTAATTTTCAAAGCGACATAAGCGTTGCCATCCGAGCGTCAACAGGTGATCCTTTGAGTAGGGAATATCTTATTCAGAGGATCAATGTTGCCATCGAACGAGGTAACGTCGCCGGAGTCGATGACATGTAGATTATAATCAAGATATCTGTAAGTATTTAGTTTTTTATATTAATTAGGTTTATCTTTTAGTTTATTTAATTTAAGGTTTTGTTTAGTTTATTTTAAATTTTATTATTTAGGTAGCTTTTAATTTATATTTATTGTTTGTATTTTTGAATCTTACTTCGAAACAAAACATTATCTTTCACTTGAAAATAAAATATATATATATATTCAACCGATTCCACAATTTTGTAGTAGTGGAACGTAGTCTTATTATTTTAATTTTTGTTTTTTTTTTTATAATATTGTTACGTTTTACTACTGTTGGATTGTTGTAATGTGGTGTTCGCCTATCATAGGTGCAGCATCTGATTTAGTGTTAAGTACAAATACATGTGTGACTTTAGCACTGTTGGCTACCCTATTAAAAATAAATAAATTATGTATCTTGCTCATCGATGTATATATAAGTCTATTCAATACAAAACGCACTCTTAAAAACGTGCCGCTTGCTTTGTGTGCCTACCAACTTTGGGGGGCAATTCTGAAGAAAGGATAATGCCACATGCTTTATTCATCAGAAATTATATTACAATGCATACAAAAAGACTAGTTTTACTCGATATAAATATTAATATTAGGCGCTCTCGACGCTTGCTATCTCACGACTGTTGGTGCAGCTACATGACTTCTATTGGTTTTATGGGAACGTTTTTAAATCAGTGAGGGCCTATCTATATACATCGATGATCTTGCCAAATATAGTCGTTGTGAAACATAATTTTAGTAATACAACATTAGTAAACATCCCATACAAATTGGTTATGATATTTTGGGTGGCTTGAAATACATATCTAGGTTTATACGTTTTTGTAAGTACCTAATTGTTTATTTTATCATTTTTTTTTTATTATAAAAAAAAAACAGTTTTATTCCCAATAAAAATTAAGACACAGGATTAAGAAAAAAAAACAGTAAAAACCATTAATGAAATAAGGTGCGAACCATCAAAATTAATTATAGGGAACCGTTATGCCGCAAAAGTCGATTTTTTTTCCATTTTAGCCCGAACTTTGCATAAGTCAAAATTTTTCATTTGAATTTCAACTTTATTAACAAGAGGTTACATTTTATAGTGAGTTCTGAACCTTGTTAAATAATAAAATTATGTTATTATTTGCTGGTGGTTTATGTGAGTAAGGGTTTATGAGTCACTGAAGAAGCGAGGTTATTTCGCAATTGTATATTGCACCGATGAAGGTACAAAATTCATTCACGAACTAGTTACATTACCGAATAGTGTGTTTTTTCCATTACATTTTATATACTATATATAAAATAACGCCTACATATGTAAGTCTAACAAATCAATTTATTTATTTTATAAAACGTTTAAAAACTATTGATAATAAAAACTGTAATGTAACAACACACATATGCGGTAATGTAACATTAATGCACCGATACGTAATATGAAACATTGTATTATTTTTAATAATATTAATGGATGTTCCCCAAACTTAAATCAATAAATTGTGAATCTAAGTCGATGTAATAAGGGAGATACGAAATAATTAATGGTTGTAAAGAACCTTCGCTTCTTCGTAATAGTGACTCATGGTAACCATAACCCTCATAAACCACTAGCAAATAATATCATTATTAAACCGGATTTTCCTATCGAATTGTTTATTGTTTATTAATCGCCCATAGGAACCTAAAGGAACTGGATTCGTCTCGGTTATTTTTTTTACTTAAATAATAATAATAATAAAAATGCTTTATTGCACAAAAACATTATCCACCAGCTAACCTTTGGGAGTTTTGAAACATGTGAATAAATCTGGGTTAACAATAAATGAAGAATAATGGATGGAATGGAGCTGTAGTTAGCTAGGAACAACCTGAAGCTCGAGGCATATATAACGTGAACTTACCCAAAGGCATGACGTGACCGAAAACGTCTCCTTCTCCGACCCCTGAACAGTTCCAGCGAGACCCGGCCAGCTGAGACCGACATTCTGCGTACGCCATGCTGCCAACAAAATCATCATCATCAGTCTGTTTCTGTCCATTGCTTTATATAGGCCTCGCCCCAAGGCTCGCCATTTCACAAGATCTTTCGCCACCGTCATCCAGCACCCACCAGCGACCTTGTACATGTCATTCGTCCATCTGGCGGGGGCTCGTCCCACTCCTCTTCGCGTACGTGGTCTCCACTCCAATGCCCGTCTACTCCAACGGACATCGGTTCTGCGACAGACGTTGTCCGGCCCATTGTCACTTCAGCTTACTAATTTTAAAGGCTATGTCGTAACTTTGGTTTACTGACGGATGTCCACGTTTCGGACCTTTATCCATCAAAGAAATACTGAGCATAGCTCTTTCCATAGCTCGCTGAGCGACCTTGAACTTGTGGACCAGACCCATCTGCTCCGTACGATAATACTGAAAGAACGTACTTTCGTCATTAAACGCTGTCGTATGTCCGATAAGATGTGGCGCAATTGGCGTTTCCCTTTCGGGGTGGTCAGAAACCATGCTTATAAATAAGAGGATTCACATTTAGCCAACTTTACTATAGGCCAATCATGACAAGTGGCAAGCTCGTCGATGTCTACAGCGTACCAAACTAGATAAATATCACAAATAAATTAAATACAAATTAAATGTATTTATTTACATTAATAAATATTTTTGTGTCCCGACCAGGAATCAAACCCGGTACCTCCTAGTTTAAATCCACGGACTTAACCGCTAGACCATTCATCTTAGCTGAATACGTCTTTCTTTGCTAAAGTTGGCTACGCCCAATTGTATATATGTCCAAGATATATTATTGTAAAGTCTGTATTGCGTTGCCAACGCAATTTGTTCTCGATATGACATGGCCGTTGAACATGACTTTTAACCATTAACTCTATGTCATATTTTTTAATGGATAACGTCTCTGCTAAGTACGATATTGCAGCAAATTCTTTGGTCTTACCTGAGCCCGTCTCCTACCGCGGTGATGGCGACAGGCGAGGCGCGACACATAGCCCGCTGCTTGTCAGTAAGCCCGGCCACCCTGGCGCACACCAGGTGAGCGCCCAGAGGAATACTTGCTGAAGTACTTCTGCAATTAATAGACAATATTGTAGAACATTATGACACAAGAGTGCAATACATATAGTATTTTTTATCGTCTAGTGTTTTACATTACTTAAATATACTTAATGTGGTAGGTAATAATCTACACGTTTCGGGATCAGGCTCGAATTGCCGTCATGCCCAGTCAAGACGGCATAGTGTTGGGGACTGATGTCAGTCATGAGTGTCTGATTCCAGTTGCTAACATTCATGAACCTTGCGCGCCATACTTACTATCAGGTGGGCGCAAGGAACATGTCCTGCTAGTATAAAAATAAAATTTAATGTCTAGGCATTTTCTATCAGCCAACCCTTGGCGAGTGAAAAGAGAGTGCAGGCTAATGTGTATAAGTCACAAACAAAAATTTAAAAATTAACTAACTATTTTTTTATTAAGGAACTAGCTGACTCGGCGAACTTAGTACGGCCTGACAGTCAATGAATGTCATTATTAATAATAATAATACTCCTAAATACACTGAGCTTATTGGGAGATGTGGTTTTGCGCCGTTTGAAGTTGAAAGTCTCGGGCCGTGGGGCAGTGCACATGAAATTTTCAAGGCGTTGTCAAAACAGCTCGTCAACACCTCGGATGACAATAGGGCTAGGCAATATTTGGGTTAAAGGATCAGCATTGCCATTCAACGTGGCAATGCTGCCAGTATCCTTGGCACTTTTCCCATTAGCAGCGATTTAGTTTTATTTTTATTTATAAAAAAATATATTTTGTTTTACATTATTTTAATTTTTAGTTGTATTTTTAATTTATAAGTATTTTTTTTTTTTTATTATTTTACCCGACGTGTTTGGGCTATAATGCCGCGAGTGACTCCAAGTTAAGCATCAAATTCTGCAGCATCTGGAATTTGATCATCCCAACTCGGTTATGAACATATATTATGCAAATAAATTACGTGTTTAGGGCTGATGTATTCTGTAGTCCTTTTTAAAGAAAATTAAAAAAAAAAAAAAAAAAAGTAGTTTTTTTTTTAATTTTTAGTAATTTATGTTTTACAATTTTAGTTTTTATATTAATTAATAATTTATTTATTTTTTTAAATCATTGTACCTTACTTCCTTCGAATAAAATACTCAAGAAAACATTTTTCAAAACAAATCACAGACGATTTCGCGACCAATCGATTTGACAGTTGTTTTTTTTTATTAATTCATTTGGTCATTTGTCATTAATTCTATATTATATAAATAAGCTAAATATAAATTTCTGAACGCAAGCATAAATACCATACTAACATTGTTTGACAGGAACGAAACCCACGAATATTTTGTATGGGAAAATGTTTTTTCTTTTATTTAATTTTTTCATCAATTTTTTAATGACCACAACATGAAGTCGAATAAATATTATGAGCTCACAGAAGAAATGATCAGGAACGGGTTCAAGACTCAGCTTTACGCAGTGGAAGTTGGTGCGAGGGGAGTTCCAGCAAAATATTTGCATCACTTACTGAAAGAATTGGGCCTAAGCAGGTCTGCCGTCAATACATTTATGGAACGAGCTTCCAAGACGGCATTAACGGAATCATACAGTATTTGGTTGGGTAGGGAGAGAAATAGAATGGTGAATGGTGAGCGTATTATCGTGCAATAAAAAAAGGACCCTCCTTTTCTTAAACCAGCCTATTGTCGGTCGCAAGCCCGAGACACCATTCTTCTCGTCTCTTACCCACACACGATGGACCCGGCACCCGCACGGTGAATCCATGGAATGCTTAGAAATTTGTCTTCTCCTAGCCATGAACATCGGTCCATCCGTTCTCGAGTTATAAGTGTTCTAACATACCCGACTTCGTTTTAAATATTAAGATTATTACATCAGAATTATCTATCTATGTTTGATCGCAGTGTAGGTACGAGTAGGTACAATAAATTGTTTATGTACCTATTTGCTTTAGAAAGGCAACTTATTAAGATCGGGGCGGTAATAAGCTGGCTTCAATTAACAGATAGATGGACAGTGGACAGCCAGAGACAGTACGCCAATTCACACCACCCACTACTACTTAGCATCTGTCCGAGCCACAGAGAAAATAAAATAAACAAAATGATAAATACGCAGCATTCAAATGTATGCAATACAACAAATTGTAAAAAAAAAAAAAAAATGCTAAAAGAAAGTGTGTTTTATAAAGATAAGCTTAATCACAGCCCCTAGAACACTAAGTATTAGACCTGTTAGAGATGGGCCATCAGAAAATTTTGGAGAATTTGGCCTACACTCGCCACGCTGGCCAGAAGGGTTGGCGAGGTTCTGATGTCACATTTCTAATGACAATTTATTAATTTATAATTAATTTCGACCGCCTCCGTGGTCTAGTGGTAACAAACGTTGTCGTGAACTCGGAAGGTCGTGGGTTCGATTCCCACCGGGGGCAAGTTGACATTGTATAATTTGTCTCGGTCTGGGTGTTTATATGTATATTTACAAAAAAAAAGTATAATATGTAGTTTATCAACTATCTAGTTTCCGCTAGCTTACCACGGAAATTAGATGGCGCTGTGTGACCTGTCTGGAAATATTTATTATTAACAATTCAACAAGTTGGTATAAGTGAAACCGCGACCGACGGCTTAACGTGCTCTCCGAGGCACGGGAACGGTGGTGTTTATAATTGGTACATGCCGGGGTTCGAACCGACCGGCTCTTTTTCAAGGTAAGCGTTTTTAGCCACTTTGTTTTCGTTTATTAAGGTACCAAATTTATGCAATTTTTATGTTTTCTTTTTAGTTCTATTAAAAAAGAAAAAATGTATAATTTTATTTTAGAAGTCGTAGTTTTATGTTATATTTTGTAAATTTGTTAGTTTTTGTTAATTTTATTTTTTTGTTTGAACAGTAATAAGTTTCTAATTTCTTCTTCTTTTTTTATTGGTGAACGCTGTGACATCTAATTGGTACATATATTAGATAAGTTATAATTATACTATGTTATGTGTGTGATAATATATGTACTGCTGTGTACTAGAACAAGTAAATGAAATTATATATCTGGGCAGTGTTTTCACTGCAGATGGGAAGTACGATAGGGACGTTGAAAGAAGAGTGAACGCGGGAAATAGTGTTAACGGTGCCCTGGGGTCACTGATCGGCAGTCGAAATGTCAGTGACAAAGCTCGGCTCGCCATACACAATGCCATGTTGGTACCAACACTGATGTATGGAAGCGAGGCGTGGATACGTCAGAATACGCATGAGTAGGGTTAATGCAGTAGAAATGCGGTCGTTGCGGCGGATATGTGGCGTCACTTTGGCGGACCGCATACTTAACGTCGAAATACGGAAAAGGGTTGGTATGAAGGAAAGCATAGGGACAAAAATAAGGAAAGGCATGCTACGATGGTTCGGGCATGTTGAAAGGATGAGCGATGAAATATTGACGAACCAGATATATAATGCGAAAGTTGTGGGTGAAAGAGGCCCTGGCAGACCGAGACTCACATATCACGATCAAATAAATAAAACACTGACTGAAGGTGCATTAAAAAGTCTTCGTAACCAAAGGGCATGTATGAAGAGGTTATTGAATGTCGACGAAGCGAAAGAGGTATGTCGTGATCGTGTCAAATGTCGCTCAATTGTCTCTGCCTACCCCGCAAGGGATCTGGCGTGAAGATATGTATGTATGTATGTATGCTGTGTACTATATATAAATAAATAAACTCATCAGAGGAAAAAAAAGTATGAGGCGAGTCTGGTGTAATAAAAGGGAAAACGATTTTTAAAAAAATGTACGCTTTAAATAATCCTAGTCTTAATAGTATACGATTTTACGAGTAAAATATTAAATAACATTCTTAATTAACAGATTTCATAATTAAAATCCTGGTTAGTTTAATTAGTTTGCTGGCAATATGGCGGCTACCTACGCCCTGTCAGTAGGTACCAATAAATCCAGTAATTGGTTATTTATTGGTTGGATATTGAACTAGTTTGTCCAGAGTAACAACAAATCAAACTTCACATATAATCAGAGAAAGGAGACAATGAAAACCACTTTTGGCGCCAAAAAACTAGTTTAATAAAAGGATATCTTACCAACTCTACTTTGGTATTTTTTTATATTTTTTTTAATTCATAAAATCAATATTTATTTGAAGTTAAATAGTACATGAAATATAAATTAAAAGTAAATTATAAAATTAAAAATAAACTAAACTATAAATAAAAATGTCCTCTAAAGACGTCCCATCCGAGATAGTCCCAAGGAGACTGGCAACATTTCCCCTCTGTATAGCGAGGCTAATACATTGGCGGAAATAATTGCCAGCCTTCCTGTTTGAAGACCTTTCTGTCAGCTGCTTTGACAACTCCTTGGCCAAGCGTCTCGCTGACGGTCTCCATGGGCCCATCGTCTCGACCCCAAACGGCGCAAATTCGTAGCCGATACCAAGGTTGGCGTATTTGCGCAATTTGAGGTTCTCCGCAGTTCCCGCGCCTGACGAGGTCGCCTGGATGAGAGTTTGGTATTAGAATGTAATTTTTATGTACGAATATGATTTAGTTTTTAGATTATAATTCAACGAGGAAATGCGACGAGCGTTTTAGGTACCCTCCCTGGTGGTAAGCCCTTAGTTTATTTTGTAGAATAGTTTTAATTTCATAGGTATTTTAGTTTAGTATTATTGATAATTAGTTTTTTAATCTATTTTATTTTAATATTTTTGTATCTACTTCAAATAAATATATATTTTCAGAATGCTTCTGCTTGGCAGCTAATAGTAATAAGGGACATTTATTTACACAATTTATAATATAGTTTTTCTAATTCAGAACTTCATTCCGTGCTCAGCAAAGCTTACGTTACTTACCTCATTGTTACTTCCTATTATCCATAATGTATTCTGAATTTCGTTTTCAATTTAAGTGGATAAATATCCGTTTTCGCAGATCAGTACATATTCTTATCTTCTTATACGGCATTCTTCATAATACTGATACACCACGCTACTTAAGCGAGCGTTTCGAATATCTGTGCGATATTGAAAACAAAAATCTAACCTCAAAAAAAGTAAACATATTAGCAAAATTTGGAAAAAAAACTGTGCAAGAGTCTTGCGAGACTCGTGTGCAAGACCAAGACCAAGACTACCCTGGCAACTTTGACTTTGACCGCTTCCGTGGTTTAGTGGTAACAAACGTTACCGTGAACTCGGGAGGTCGTGGGTTCGATTCCCACCGGGGGCAAGTTGTACAGTGTATAATTTGTCTCGGTCTGGGTGTTTATATGTATAATATGTATATATTTACAAAAAAAAAAGTATAATATGTAGTTTATCAACCATCTAGGTTCCGTAACACAAGCCTCGTAGCTTACCACGGAAACTAGATGGCGCTGTTTGACCTGTCTGGAAATATTTATTATTATTATTTATTATTAACTATATCAGTAGTCTTGTTCTTGGTCTTGCTTTTTTGCAAGACTGACTTTTTTGGGCAACACTAGCCGGGACGCAGTTATATATACCTAAATAGCTCCAAATCGCTACCAATGAGCGAAGTGCCACGTTCAATGACAATGATAATCCTTTGGTAAAAATATTGCCCAGCACTCTTGTTTCCGAGGTGTTGACGAGCTGTTAGACAACGCCTTGAAAATTTCTTGTGCATTAGGCCCCGGACGAGAACTTATTTTTCTTAACTTATATTTTAATTCCAAGATAAAAATAAATGCGAACTGTTTACATAAAAAGTTAACATAATATAGGTAGGTACCCTAGTTATGACCCAATGCTTTTGAACTATAACCTGCTTGTCATTAATTTATGAATAACAGTTTGACAAAGGATGACAATGTGTCAACCATTGTCAAATGACCAGTGACTGGAACTTTGTGTTGTCAAATAATATGACATGTTGTGACAAAAGCCGTCGCTAATGGAGTTGTAACGTAAATGGCCATTGTACGTTTTATGGATGGCCATAATATTACGAACGTAACCAAACTCTGTTTCTTTAAACGTAAACGGTTATAGAAACTAAACATTTGACGAACATTTTAAATTTTAACGAAAACAATTAGGCGGCCAAACCAATTAATAATTAATCTGTAGGTATTTTTTAATCGACTGTGCGCCGCAAAGAAGGATTATCTGTTTATTAGCTTATGTATGTATGTATGTATGTTTGTTCCTTTGTGGCACACTGACCAAATACGTTGGCCTATTTTAAGGCCGGCCGCATACACACGTTTTCCGTATTCGATTTCCGAATCAGTTTACATCCGAATGCATGGAATCAATATAAAATACATTTACAGACGCATATGTTCATGGCCTAATGATTCTCACGTCAATCGATTTATATCACGCGAGTTTTACTAAGGATATGATTTTAATCAAGTTTCATTAAGGCGTCAACCAGAGAATTAAATTCGAGGAACTATATTGAGTGGGGTATCATCGAATATGTATTTGAAAATCATGTTGAGGTTCAAATAATTTTTCATTTCGAGTGATCATTTACAATCTATAATGATTTAAAGTTGAACCATTATCATTTAAAATTTCAATGTGTCTTATCTTCACCTACCTAAAATATAGATGTAATACAGTAAAAATGCAACACGACGGTATCTCTTTCGAGGTGGTCGGACACATTAATATATTTATTAAAGCAATAACTGAAATTGTTAAAATTTAAAAAGTTAATTTAAAAAATTAAAAATACTAAAATTATCGTAAAATTTTCGTAAAAAAAATACTAAAATTAAAAACTAATAAGAAATAAATAAAAAACTTATAAAAAAACCATTGGGTTTGTTTTTGTTTGGTTCCGTCGCCAAAAAGTTAGTTAACCGCTTAACTACACCATTGAAATCATTTTATTACATAGCAACTTTAACCCATTCATTCATTGGGAAGATTTGAACCTGACTCGGTTTAGACATGACCCTTGGGCTTGTTTTTTTTTAGTTTATATTTATTTTCAATTTTTAATTCAAGATAATTTTTTACGCAGGCGGATTTTTTATTGGTTGGAGTTGATATTTTCTTATACTCGTAGTAAAGACATGAGTAGCAAATCCAAGTATGTATCCCCATTCCTATAACCTGAACCGTCCAGACTATCATAATCACTACCGTATCCCTTTTGGGGTGGTCAGAAACCACACTTTTTTAGAATAGAAGCTGGTTTACATTTGTGTATGCCTATCTACATAGTGTGACAATGCCTATCTATAGCAGCTATAATGTTAAGCGTTATTCTGTATTTATAATTTTATTATTTTATTATTTCTCTTTCCAAATAATGGTTATCATGTACTGCTCCAGATTCACCAATATGTACTAAAAAATCATATCGTTTTATATCAATATTGTAAAAATTGACGTGTAAAAGTGCAGAATACATCTCTTTTTGTCCTATTCCTACTTGCAAAATAAACGAATTGGATTGAATTGAATTTAGCCAACTTTACTATAGGCCCATTATGACAAGTGGCAAGCTCGTCGATGTTTCTAGCGTACCAAATTAGAGAAATATTATTTTTTTATTATATTTTTATTTGCTTCTTGTGTGAACCTCTAAAGGCAAATTGTTACCATTCTGCCAATAATAATGTTAAGTGCTGTATGGTTTACCTAATAATATATAAAAAAAAAAACAAATAAATAAATTAATATATTGTGTCTCGACCAGTAATCGAAACCGGTACCTCCGAGTGTAAAACGCTAGACCGCAGAGCAATTAAGGTACACGTATATGGAAGTGAGAGGGAGACAAATTTCTAAGCATTCCATGGATTCACTGTACGGGTGCCGGGTCCATCGTGTGTGGGTAGGAGATGAGAAGAATGGTGTCTCGGGCTTGCGACCGACAATAGGCTGGTTTAAGAAAAGGAGGCCTCCTTTTTTGTTCTATTGCGCGATAATACGCTTACCATCCACTATTCTACTCCTCTCCCTACCCAACCAAATACAGTATGATTCCGTTAATGCCGTCTTGGAAGCTCGTTCCATAAATGTATTGACGGCAGACCTGCTTAGGCCCAATTCTTTCAGTAAGTGATGCAAAGATTTTGCTGGAACTCCTCTTGCACCAACTTTCACTGCGTAAAGCTGAATCTTGAACCCGTTCCTGATCATTTCTTCTGTGAGATCATAATATTTATTCGACTTCATGTTGTGGTCTTTTGGAATATTTGATTCCCACGGAACGGTAAGTTCAATAAGGATAACGTTTTTCAAGTTCCGAGAAAACACTAAGATGTCTGGCCTATAGGCTGATACAGCTAGTTCATCTGGGATCCTATAATGGTGTTCAAATGTATCCATGAGAATTTTCCAGTCTGATGCGGCGCCAAGGATCGAGGTGGGCTTGCATTTAGTTTTCGTGCTTTGCCCTTCCTTTACAAATGTGGTCAAAGTTTTATTTGTAGTCAGTCCCTTTCTGACTTGCAATAGAAAGACTTACTGCTTCACGGATAACACCTAGGACTTTGTCATATCGGCGTGAGTAATAGGCCTTTTCTAGAAAAGTAACGCACCCTACAAGTGTGTGTGTGTCTAGCAGTTCCTATGGCAGCACCACACAATGTACAGTTCTTTTCCGTAGCTTTTCCCCACCTTACCAGATTACTCTGGTCCGGGAGGGACATTTGAAAAGCGTTTAGGTAGAACTTTAGCAACGCCGGAGACCAATCGTACATTAGTTTGCGGTGACACACAGTTGACTTCATTTCTCAAAGGCACACCCATACTTGAGAAATCTTTGAAAATATTGGATTGTGCAAGCGAGAGGGATGCGAAAGAGTTAAAACCTCTTAAAGTACGATACTTCGGACGCAGGTTCGCTTATCTGGAATAGCGTTGTAAATAACCTCAGCTAAGGTGCCAGATACAATAACGACCTTTAAATAGATAACAACAATATAAATAAATGAATATTTGTTAAGAAAAACTATAAATTAATCGACAACTATCAATATGCTAATAATCATTACTGTAAAGCTTTTTATCAATATCCAGAGGGGTTTGTGTACTTGGTAGATATCGCCGTGTTGGAATAAAAACCAACTAGGTAAGCCATTATTGCACAATTTTTATACAATGACATTTGGTATTTTATTTATAAGTGGGTATGTTTGTTATTGTTTTCTATGTTACAGTTATTTTCTGTTATTGTTTGTGATCATCATCATCATCATCATCAGCCTGTGTCTCTCCACTGCTGGATATAGGCCTCCCCCAAGGCTCGCCATTTTACACGATCTTCTGCCACCCTCATCCATCCCCCACCAGCGACCTTTCTCAGGTCATCTGTCCATCTGGCGGAGGGTCGTCCCACACTGCGTCTTCCAGTACGTGGTTTCCACTGCAGGACCCGTTTACTCCATCGTTCATCGCTTCTGCGACAGACGTGTCCAGCCCATTGCCACTTCAGCTTGCTAATTTTGAAAGCTATGTCGGTAGCTGAGCGACCTTGAATTTATGTATCAGACCCACCGTCAGCGTCCACGTCTCTGCTCCATACGACATTACTGGAAGAACACACTGGTTGAAAACTTTTGTCTTTAAACACTGTGGTATGTTTGATAGGAAGATGTGTCGCAACTTCCCGAATGCTGCCCATCCTAGCTGAATGCGTCTGTCAAGCTGTTATTGTTTGTATTAAGATTTATATCTTCAATAATTTAATCTTTTATTTTGTAGTTGTTGTAAACAAAGCACACAATTAATGTATTGTATTATATTGCTTGTAAAAGCAAATAAACGTTCATTTCATTTAATTTCATTTCAAATAATATTTTAAGCAAATGCCTTTTGAAAGTTTGTGGTCTTTTCTCACATGGACCGCCTCCGTGGTCTAGTAGTAACAAACGTTGCCGTGAATTCAGGAGGTCGTGGGTTCGATTCCCACCGGGGGCAAGTTGTACATTGTATAATTTGTCTCGGTCTGGGTGTTTATATGTATAATATATATATATTTACAAAAAAAAAAGTATAATATGTAGTTTATCAACCATCTAGTTTCCGTAACACAAGCCTCGTAGCTTACCACGGAAATTAGTTGGCGCTGTGTGACCTGTCTGGAAATATTTATTATTATTATATTTGTCACATTTAGAGATGTAAGAGCAGGTAATTGTGTAGGAAATTTTATAAACTTTAAGTGTTTTTATTTAAATCTGGTGTGGGAAGCGACGTGTGTGTCTACATTAGCTCCATCTCACATCCCAGGCGACCTTGTCAGGCGCGGGGAGAGAGCGGCGTTTTCTGCGGAGAACCTCAAATTGAGCAAATAAAAACCTTGGTGCCGGTTACGAATTTGCGCCGTTTGGGGTCTAGACGATGGGCATATGGGGACAGGAAGGCTGGCAATTATTTCTGCCAACGTATTAGCCTCGCTATACAGAGGGGAAATGTTGCCAGTCTCCTTGGGACTATCTCGGATGGGACGACTCTAGAGGACATTTTTTATTTATAGTTTAGTTTATTTTTATATAATTTAGGTAGCTTTTAATTTATATTTAATGTATGTTAAAAAACATTTATAATGATAAAAAAAATTAACTTCTGGTGTTAAAAAGTGAATTAACTTAAAACAAATAGTTATTTTTCGATCTAACCCGGCTATTTCTTACGAATTGTATTTTGTTTTTAAAAGTATCATCACGACCGTATCACTTCCGAAGTGGTCAGAAAACCACTCACTATAGGCCTATCATGAGAAGTAGCAAGCTCGTACTCTCTAGCGTACAAACATTAACTTATATATTAACTAGCTGTTTTACCCGGCTTTTTCTGTGTAAATAAGGCAACACAAAGTTTGTTTTAGTTTACATTATTTATATTTTGCTATATATAAGGGAAGGCTTCCTTTTCTTAAACCAGCCTATTGTCGGTAGCAAGCCCGAGACACCATTCTTCTCATCTCTTACACACACGATGATTAAAATATTTAACGATATCCCAACAGAAGTAAAACAAGTACCAGTAAAAATGTTTAAAAAGGAGCTGTAAAAATGGCTGGCAAACGGCTGTTTCTATAATATTGGCAAGTTATTCGAGCGGAATATAAACTAAAAGAATTTGTATGACATATTTTATTTTTATTTTTTTGTTTGTTATTATTAACATAAAATTATTATATGTATTGACCGCCTCCGTGGTCTAGTGATAACAAACGTTGCCGTGAACTCAGGAGGTCGTGGGTTCGATTCCCACACCGGGGGCAAGTTGTACATTGTATAATTTGTCTCGGTCTAGGTGTTTATATGTATAATCAAATCAAATCAAATCAAATCATTTATTCATCCTTAAGTATAGGTACATACATATTACAATAGGTATTCAGTAGTTTGCTCGTTCAGCTATACTTTACCCTTAAGGGCATACAGATATATTTTTTATTTAAATGCCAAAGTCAAAATTATTGTCATAAATGCATATTAATAAAATAAAAATAAAAATAAATTTTGGTATACAAACACAAAAGAAAAATATATAATTAGTGTCCTATTTTAAATATTATAATCTATGTCAAATGTGAGATCATCGTCAGTCAGAAAATCGTCTATTGTATAATAACATTTTTCCAGTAAAGCTTTCTTTAGTTTTGACTTAAATAATGGCAGAGGCAAGTCCTTGAAACCGTCTGGCAGAGTATTGTACAATTTATAATATGTATATATTAAAAAAAAAAAGTATAATATGTAGTTTATCAACCATCTAGTTTCCGTAACACAAGCCTCGTAGCTTACCACGGAAATTAGATGGCGCTGTGTGACCTGTCTGAATATATTTATTAAAAAAAAATATATATATATATAAATAAATAAATAAATATTTCCAGACAGGTCACACAGCGCCATCTAGTTTCCGTGGTAAGCTACGAGGCTTGTGTTACGGAAACTAGATGGTTGATAAACTACATATTATACTTTTTTTTTTGTAAATATATACATATTATACATATAAACACCCAGACCGAGACAAATTATACAATGTACAACTTGCCCCCAGTGGGAATCGAACCCTCGACCTCCCGAGTTCACGGCAACGTTTGTTACCACTAGACCACGGAGGCGGTATGTAATGTTGTGATTATGTAATGATGACTAGACTTACTAGATAAGTATATATTTAAATTAAACAATTTTAGCATGACACAACAATGGCTAAATGTGCAGAGCCAACTTACTAACCATATTACTGTATGTACCACATTTAAAGCAAATAAACTTATACTGATACTTTACTTTTGCTCAAGTTTGAGCTTTTAAAAATACAGATTTTAGCTATTATTTTACTTTGGAAAATAAAGTAGCCAAATAAAAAGCTATTTTTTGGCATAATTTAAATAATTTCAAGCTAGACAACCGCAATCTAGGTGGTCTAACGTAAACAAAAGAGTCACTTCCGAGAATCGAACTAAGACGCCGTTCGATTTCTCAACCGAATAGTTTAGGAGCATTAGGTATGTATATCCGATGTAATCCGGCCTATTAACATATTTAAATGTAATTTATGTCTGGATGGGTTAGTTACAAATTATGCTATTAGGCTGTGAACACACTAGAGAGAAACAATGAGCTACAATTTTTTTCTGACTTACTCAAATTAATATGATAATTGACAGATGTCAATCCACCAAGTTCAATACTTAATCTATATTAGGCATTGCGGATATTTTATGTTAAAAAAATACACTCACGCTTTAACTTATAAATATTGCCATAATCAAACCCAATACTCCCATTTTTATTTTATATTTTATATTTTTTTTATTTTATATTATTAGGTAAACCATACAGCACTTAACATTATTATTGGCAGAATGGTAACAATCTGCATTTAGAGGTTCACACAAGTTTATATTTATTTTAATATTTAGTTTTAAGTAGTTTTACTAATATAAAAAAAAAACAATATATGTATATCTTTGGTATTTTATACTGGAGTGATCTAACGAAGCATAAATATTTTAAAATTGCTAGAGTAATTTATTCTGAGTGAGCGAAAGAGCATAGTATATATTTATCGATTTTTTTTTAAATTTTAACATAGTTTGAATCTAAAAAGCTTGTATGAAAATACTTGTTTTATTTATTTAATTAGAATAGGTACAACAAACAGTTATTAAATTACAACAATACACAAAATTAAATATAAAGGGAAACAAGTTAAATTTAACAACCTAAAACAATATACACTGTATGCATAAACTAAAAATGAAATAGATAAAAATATTAACTAAAACTAAAGTAAATCTTCACAAAAATAATAAAAATAACAATAATAAACAAGCCCAATCGGTTTAGTCGATAAAGCGCAATTTGATTAGATTTGATTAGTGCTGACTATATCCAAATTTTTACAATCGAATCAAGAAAAATAAAATATTTGATTTTTATTTATTGATACAAGCCAGGGCTCAAACACTAACCTTTTTTCTTGTTGTATTGGAAAGCATTCTTACAGCTAAGCTACAACAAACCGCCCGCGTATAAATATGAACTTGTATTAAAAACTATAAATAAATAAATAAAAACTAATAAGACAAAAATAAGCCGAAGGGTTCCGTCGCCACAAAGTTTGATAATCCCTTAACTACTACCACTGAAATAATTATAGGTATATATTTTATTACGTAGCGACTTTAACAGGCAGGACCCATTTAAAACCGCGACAGGTTCTAATTTTCCATCAATACGGGATTCGATTCCTGATCGGGACATAATAATATTTAATAATTTAAATATATAAATAAAATTAATATTTAACTTAATTGTGATATTTCTCGAGTTTGGTACACTAGAGACATCGACGAGCTTGCCACTTGTCATAATTGGCCTATAGTAAAGTTGGCTAAATGTGAATCCGCTTCTTTATAAGCGTGGTTTCTTACCACCCCGGAAAGGATATGGTCGTGATGATACTTTACTTCATTTTTTTACGAGTATTAATAGGTAAATAACATAGATTCCTTTGCTGTTGTGTGTTGCCAGCCTAAATGATTAGAAATTTCCAATTCACTACATATTAGTTTAAATGACATAAAGTCTTATGATAACGTGATATATGTCTCTATATTATTTTATCCAAAGTCTATAGAAAGTTTCCTAAGATTATTATAATTGAAATAATTTATTTAAAAGATAGAGCTGTTTCGTCTACGAACAGGAAATCATCCACTATTGTCAGCAAGGCATTGAAAGAAAGAAAGAAATAAAGAAAGAAAGAAAACATTTAAAAAAACAGCTTAGACATAACAATTACAAAAGAGAAAAAAAAGTAAAAGTAAAAAACTTAAAATAATATAAACTTGGTAAAAAGAGAAAAGAAAATGAGCTGCATTACTTGGGATTTCTTGTTAGCACTGCCAAGTCGTCTGCAAAATCCAAGATAGATTCCGTATAAACCATTTTATTAGTGTTAATTGAGCATATAATAATAATAATAAATATTTCCAGACAGGTCACACAGCGCCATCTAGTTTCCGTGGTAAGCTACGAGGCTTGTGTTACGGAAACTAGATGGTTGATAAACTACATATTATAATTTTTTTTTTTGTAAATATATACATAAACACCCAGACCGAGACAAATTATACAATGTACAACTTGCCCCCGGTGGGAATCGAACCCACGACCTCCCGAGTTCACGGCAACGTTTGTTACCACTAGACCACGGAGGCGGTCTTAAAATTATATTATATGTAGCACAATTTACGTACAACTAAACTTAATAACTATATATAAAATGCTATACATATGGGTATAAACAATGTCAACCTTTTTATTTACAATAATTATGCGATTATATAATATTTTTTAAATAAAATAATAATAATATTGTCTATATCCCGGCTCCACTGTCAGTAATAAGGAAGGCTGTGAAGGTAAAATTCGTCGACGAATTGGAATGTCCAAAACTTAACATAATATGAAGTGACAGCAACATATTCAGAAAGACAAAAATTCACATAGTCAGAACACTTGTCTTCTCCATTTTCACATAGACCATAAAAGCCGCGGATAGAGCGAGGATTGTTGCGTTTGAGATGTGGTGCTGGCGTCGTTTTCCCAGAATCCCTTGGACCGCACGACGTACTAACATTTCTGTGCTCGAAGGAATTAAGCTTATCAGGGAGCAAAGACTCTACCGTCTGCTTTACACGAATTTTGCAATACTATGTCCACATTACAAGAAGAGGAGACGATAATCTAGAAAATTTTCTAATTACATTCAAAGACGGTAAAAGAACAAGAGGAAGAAGCCTCAAGCGATGGTCCAGTCCACTTGAACATCCCTGTACACCAGGCCATCCACTACGCCGAGGACCGAACGTTGGAGATGACTGGTGGATAAACTGCGATTGCGATGGGGCCACTATCCCCATCAGTGGAGTACCGACTAGGGAGGAGGATTGGACTTAAATCAACGTCCCAGCCACTGTTGGAAGCCGCTGAATCGTCACAGATTAAACTATATCTAAAATTTTGTATCACTAAGTTTGTATAGATGTTGATTTGTTTGAATCTATATCCCCACTTCTTCTCACGAGATTTGAGTTGGAAAGAGTTTGTAGTTTGCAGCAATTAATATTGCACCGACCCAAATGCATTCTCCAAGTCGATCCAACAGACGCTGAATTGCCCGCTCTTCCTTCAAACAGAGAGATGGAAATTTTCCATGGATTCACTGTGCGGGCGCCGGGTCCATCGTGTGTGTGGGTAGGAGATGAGAAGAATGGTATCTCGGGCTTGCGATCGACAATAGGCTGGTTTGAAAAGGAGAAGTAACAATACGCTCACCATCCACCATTCTACTCCTCACTCTACCCAACCAAATACTGTATGATTCCGTTAAATATATCTTTCCATAAATGTATTGACGGCAGACCTGCAACTCTATTCTGTTACTTAAGCGCAAACGTTATATAAAGGAATCCGTTAACTAACTATGTGTCTATATATCACGCTATTAAAGTTGATATTTGCACGGCCACTGTTTAGGTCGAGCGCTTATAGAGTTGAGAATTGAATAATATTTCGTAATTATGACGCAATCTCTGACGTAAATACGAAATCCACTAATAACTTTTGCGACTAAGTAACACAATACACTGCTTAGGCCTAATTATTTCAGTAAGAGAAATTTCCACTGCGTAAAGCTGAGTCTTGAACCCGTTCCTGATCATTTATTCTGTGAGATCATTATTTTTATTCGACTTCAATAAATCCCTGAAATGTCCGTAATTTTATTTCCTAGAAGTAGACTTGAAAAATATTGAATGAAAGCATTAAACCCGTCAAGACTTTTTACCATTCCATTGCTTTTTTAGCTTATTTATAGCATCATACTCGTAGATCTCAGCCTTAGGCAGAATCGCTATACTTGCATTTGTGATGAATAAAAACCCGCGAACCGTGTTGCCGTGTCCGTCTGTCTGTCTGTCATTGTGTGTGTTCGTCAGACCGTCCTGTGCGACCACCTGTGAACTAGAGTTCGAGCACGGTTTAGTCCGTTAAACATTAGACGCGATTTAACGATATTTAATTTCTCTTCCAGCCCCAGTGTTTCTGGGGTCAGGGTCAGGGTCAGTTTGCTGGGGTGGGGAAAGTTCGTGCCGATAAACCCAGTAAAGCGTATTACACGTTTTGGGATCAGACTCGAATTGCTGTCATACCCAGTTAAGCCGACATAGTGTTAGAGACCGATGTCAGTCATGAGTGTCTGATTCAAGTTGGTACCATTCATGCGCCACTTACTATCAGGTGTAGTGATGGAATAATATTTATTAAAAAAATTGACATAGATTAACAACATTTTAGTGCCTCGGGGAGCTACTAATATTAACTCATTATTATTACGTTATATATTTCATAAATTGTCATAAATAAATACATCAGACCCGCGCCTGTCCTTTTATATACTTAGCCTGAGTTTCACAAAAATCGCTGTTTAAATGTTAAGCACATTAAAAACGTAAAAAATAAAAAATATTTTTTTTGCCTTATTCTGATGTAGTTTTTAAATTTAACGTTTCATTGTATTATTTTGTAAAGGATGTCCCAAAAAGAGCGCCGGATATGATTTCTTGCACCAATTAAACATTGTACGCGTGCAAATGCAGAGCTTTTACCAAAACATATTGGTTATGAAAATTTTAAATTTTTGACCACAATGTCGACTGGAAGTTAATTTTATTTTAAATACTAAGTAAAGTAAAATATCATTACGACCGTTTCTCTTTTGGGGTGGTCAGAAACCACGCTTATAAATAAGCGGATTCACATTTAGCCAACTTTACTATAGGCCAATCATGACAAGTGGCAAGCTCGTCGATATCACTAACTTACCACACTCGAGAAATATCACAAACAAATTAAATACATAATAATTAAATGTATTTAATCCACGGACTTAACCGCTAGACCACGGAGGCAGTTTCTTCTTATTAGATATTTTAGGCTTGCTTTTGTTAGCATATTAATTATACCTATAAAAAAGTGGATTTCATTCGGATAACAGAAGTGAATGTCGCTCTTGTACGTATCTTGTAGGTACTAATAGTTTAGGTAAAATAAGGAGACGGCAAGTTCAAACGACATCATAAAACTACTTAGGCTAAACTACTTGATTTTTATTCGACCAATCTTTATTAAAGTCGTAACTAAATTTGTTTTCAACTAATTTATCTACCACCGATTTGATATGACGATCGTAAAACTTTATTCTCATTATGTGGTAGTTACAAAGGGGCCCCTAATACCAAGCATTTTGATCACAAGCCCATAATTCTATGCTTTCTTAACCAAATTGAGAAAAAAGGATGTTTGATACATATCTTCACGCCAGATCCCTTGCGTGATAGGCAGAGACAATTGAGAGCCACTTGACACGATGGCACATGGCGCGGTGGTGGCTCGGTTGTAAGAACGCTTACCTTAAAAAATCCACAAAGGTCGGTTCAAACCCCCCCCAGCATGTACTAATGGGAAATCGAATTTTCTTACGTACATTTGTCATAGATTTACAACACCACCCGTTCCCGTGTCTAGGAGAGCAAGTTAAGCCGTCGGTCCAGGTCCCACTAATGCCAACTTGTGGAATCGTTAATAAATTGCCATAAAAATGACATCATATCCTCGCCAAGCCGTCTGGCCAGCGTGGCGAGTGTAAAAAAGTCTCCAGTTCTGGAAGGCCCATCTCCAACAGTGGAGATCTGACACGATCACGACATACCTCTTTTGCTTCAACGACATTCATCAACCTCTTCATACATGCCCTTTTGTTACGTTAGGATTTTTAATTCTCCTTCAGCTAGCTTTTTATTGATTTGATTGTGATATGTGAGTCTTGGTCTTCCAGGGCCTTTTTTACCCACAACTTTCGCATTATATACCTGGTTCGTCAATCTTTCTTCGATTATCCTTTCAACATGCCCGAACCACCGTAGCATGCCTTTCCTTATTCCTATGCTTTACGTATGTGGTCCATCAAAGTGACGCCGCATATCCGACGCAACGACCTCACTTCTACTGCATTAACCCTACTGTCATGTATATTCTGACATATGCACGTCTCGCTTCTATTCATAAGTGTTGGTACCAACATGGATGTTTGGTGTAATGGAAAATTGTTCGTTCATAACAGCCCCTAGAACACAGCGTCCTAGACCTCCACTGCTGGAGATGGGCCTTCCAGAACTAGAGAATTTGGCCTACACTCGCCACGCTAGCCAGACGGCTTGGCGAGGATATGATGTCAATTTTTTTTATGACAATTTATTAACGATTCCACAAGTTGGCATTAGTGGAACCGGGACCGACGGCTTAACGTGCTCTTCATAAGACATTCATTAACTGTCACGCAATGTCACATCAATTAAGATAATAAAAAAATTGCTACAAATCACTACCAAGTTCATATAAGTTAATATATAGCAATGCAACGTGGGAATGTAGCCAGTTCTACACGCTCACGACGAGGCTCAATCGACTGATTGAGGCCTCCGCCAAGTCCTCTGGCTGCCAACCTAAGGACCCCCCGACCCTACCACCACCACATTCTCCGATCTAGCCGCCGCTGTCTTCGTCCTCCTCCATTTCCCCCTCGATGGCCCCCCCGCAGACCCATACCCCTCAGGTTTGGTCTGCTGCCGTCGAGTAGACTTTTGCTTCGCATGCTTGCATGACGCGGCGAACGAGTGACTTCACTCCATAGCCACGACTCAGACTTAGCTGTAAAGGCACACAGGGCCAACAGTGAGATAGATACGGTTTATAGGGTTTTAGTCCGTAGGCGCCCTGGGGCTTTCTTAGGAAGCTTCACGGATGAGTCGGGCATGCGACCCCCACCCGCGTTGACCCTTCAGGCAGGGGGTGTCGCAAAGCTCCCCAAATGCGAATATTTAGCCTGAGATCATTTGTCGTGTGTTATGAAAGTTAATGTTTAAATATCTAACTACCTCATTGTGTATTGTATGAATTTATGTACCTAATATGAATATCGTGAATGAGTGTATTATTTCCTAACCTAAAGACATACCTAAATTAACCTCCATAATTCTTAGGCTACAGCTTCAGCTGATTGCCCTCCTCTTTATTACTGCGGGACTTCTTTGTCCCGAGAATGACCTCCACCACCCCTTATAGTCATCCCAATCCTCCGAAGCTCCTTTGCTCCCTTTCATACAATCCTTGCTATTACTAATTAATGACTCACCTGGTTTGTTCTTATAATAGCCCTTAACATCCTTACCAGTTACCAGCACTACATTTTCTCATTATCCTGTTTTACCATACACATTTCCTCGTAGCTATTTATTTTCCGTTTCCCTTTTATATCGTTCCCGTCGTGCGCCGGCGCCGCGCCGCCATTGTTATCGCTACTACGTATTACATCGACGCGCACCCCGCACCGCCTCTCAGTGTTACCAACCTCGCGTTTTTGTTTCACCCATTTTTTTATGTAGTCTATTTTAGCCAAAGATTTCGCAATTCGCGACACTCCGGCCCGAAAAAGAAAATAATATACAAAATAAATATTAATACTTATAATATTTAATAAATCACAAAGTAGGTAAATCATATAATTATAGTTAATATTAATCCCTAACACATAACACCTTTAGCCATTCCTTCATTTTCTTCCTGGCCTTTCTTCCTTTGTTAGTTCCTTTGTTGGTGATATCAGATTCCTTTTCCTTAATCTCTGTGGTATTGATATCACTATCTGGTATTTTGCGCTCCCTTCCATTTTTATCATCATATTCAAATTCTCCTTCTGCTAACTCCTCTTGAAACCCTTCCATCTCGTTATTAGATTTACTTAAAGCCTTACTAGTTTTTGGGTTGTTTTCTTCTTGCACTTCTAGTGGATATAAATGTATTATAGCACGAGTATAATCTTTGTCACCTACTTTGATTTTTGCTGTCCTGATCTCCTTATCCTTGCCTTCATAAAGTTCCATTATTTTTCCTACCTTCCATTTGACTCTTGGTGCATCATCTTTTAATTGCACTATGTCTCCAACTTGAGGTTTTGAATTATGTGTCTTCCTTGGTTCCTTTAATAATGTGTACCGTTCCCTCAACATAGGAAGGTACTGGTTTAAGAACATGTTCTTTAACTCGTTAAGAACAATCTGTCCTCTCTTCCATTTTTCTATTAAATTCCTTTTTGTTTCTGAATCTGTTATTAAAATGTTGTCCTCGTCCACTTCATCTAGTGAAAGTGGCCCTCCCAAACAAAGAAAATCTCCTGGTGTTAAAATGTGCTCTAAATATTTGCCAACTGTAGTTAACGGTCTACAATTTAAAATTGCTTCAATTTCTTTTATAACTGTCGTTAACTGATTGTTATTTAAAACATGTTTATCAATTGTTCTCTTCATGCAATGTTTTACTAATGCTACGAGTCTTTCGTATACGCCTCCAAACCATGGAGCCAATTTCGGTATGAATTTCCATTTTATTTTGCTATAATATTTCAGCGGTAAGCTTAAAATTTGCAGCGTTATCAGACAAAACACTAAATGGAGCGCCTCTAGTAGCGACGAATCTTCGCATAGCCAAAAGACATTCTTCAGCAGACAAATTGCTAACAACTTCTAAGTGTATTGCTCTGATTGCGAGGCATGTATAAATACATACCTAGCGTTTCCCGATGTCATCTTTATCAGTTTTGACATATAACGGTCCTAGATAATCAATGCCTGTAAAGGTAAATGGTTTAGACATGGTAACCCTCTCCTTTGGTAAAGGATCTATTATAGGCGCTTTGTAAGGTCCGCCTCCATATTTTCTACACTCTTACACCTATGGATTACTTTTTGTACTTGGGCCCTACCGTGAGGAACCCAGAACCTCTGTCGCACTGCAGCTAAAGTATGTGAAGTACCAACATGGTACATTCTCTTATGTGTCTCCTCAATGACTCCAAATGTAAAGTCGTCATTTTTTGGTAATAAAATATATTTTTGCCCTGCTGGCCAATCTGTATGTACTACCACTACATCTTAAAATTCCATTGTCCTTATAGAGGCCCAATGACCTTGAAAGATTCGTTACTTTTCCCTTCATTTCGTCTGGAAAATGTTTTAACTGTAATTGTTTTAATTTCTCTAACTCTCCATTTTCCATTTGATTCAGCAGACACTGTACAGCCTCTGCTTGTTCAGGCCATTTTGTTCTTTCCTTTAAGAAGTGTGGACCCTCGAGCCAACAACTCTGTTCTAAATCTTGACATGGTCTCGTCGCAATGTCAGCAGGATTATCCTTTGTTGGTACATATCTAAATTCTGTAATATTTATCTTCTTTATTTCTTGAATTCTATTTCCTACATATGGTGGTAAAACTCTTTTAGATGCAAGCCAGTGTAGTGCTACCTGGCTATCTGACCAAACATATAATTTGTTAGCTCCAATGTTAATTGCATCAGCAACATGTTTTAATAATCTGCATCCTATCCATATTGCCATTAACTCTAATCTTGGAATAGTGTGTGCTTCTCGGTTCTTTATGGGAGTCATGCGAGACCTAGACATCACAAAATTTATCCTCGATCCATCACGTCGGTCTACTTTTAGATATATAACAGCAGCTGCAGCATCTTTGGATGCATCTGCAAAACAATGCAGCTCCATTGACTTTTCATTGATCAGGTCAATTCCATACCACCTAGGTATGTTTATAAGTTTCGTTTTATAAAGATCAGCTGCAATTTCTATCCATTCCTTTTGTAGATCCTCGCATAGTATAGAATCCCAATCCAGTCGCATTTGCCATAGCTTCTGCAAAAATAACTTTGACCTTAATAGCAATGGACATGCAAATCCACAGGGATCAAATATAGAGGCAATGCACTTTAATACTTGTCTTTTGGTGTTTGCTTGTGTCATACAGTGGTTAGCGTTTGGTTTTAATGACAAAGTGTCCTTTTGTGTGCACCAAACCAAACCAAGTATATTTACTAACGTATCTCTTCCTGTAGGACCCTCTGAAATCTGTTGAATTAAATCTTTGTTGTTTGAACGCCAATCCCTCATATTCATAGATATCTCATTGAAGGCTAACTTGGTTTCCTTGTACAATGAATAACATTGTTCTGTCGAGTCACCGCCTGTTATGAGATTATCTACATAGATGTCTTGGATCATGTCTTTACACAAAGTACTTCTATTTTGTAAATGGTGTTTTACAGTAATCGCTAATAAAAATGGACTGCATACAATGCCAAATGGTACTCTGCAAAATCTTAAATGTTTTAAGTTCTCTTCTGTTGGGTTTTCCTTAATATTCTTTAACCACAGTGACCTTGTGACATCTCTATCTTCTTCTTGAATACCAATTTGTAAAAATGCTCCTTCTATATCTGCTGTGACACCAAATCTGTATTTACGAAATCTAATAATTAGTTTAACCAGATTTTCAAGTAATAAAGGCCCTTTGTATAGACATTCATTCAAACTATTAACATCTTTTGTCTTTGATGATGCATCATATACAAGACGTAGTTTAGAACCCTTTTTAACGCCGTGGTGTGGTAGGTAGTGCACAGTGGTTTGGATTGGTATATTTTCATCAATTTCTTCCAAGATTCCTTTCTTTAATTGATTTTTTATTATTGCATCATACTTTTCTAAAGTCTCCTTATCCATTCTTTTTATAAGTCCATTAAGGCGGCCATAAGCCAGACCAAAGTTGTTTGGTAAGTTAGATGGTGCTTGACACCATGGCCATTTAATCCAATATCTGTTGTTATGGAATTTAACTGTTCTATTGAATTCTTCGACTGCTTGATCATCTCTTGTTGCCTTTAGTGAATCCAGTATTCCTATAGTTTCCAAATCCCAAATCTTATGAACGTGGCTATCTCGCAATGGAGGGTCCGGTAGTGGGCTTGTCATGAGAATAGGTCCATCTTGTATGTAAGTTATGACTGACAATGTAGCATCACTGTTAGTATCCTCTTGTATGCCCGACCAGATCCATCCAAAGCAAGACTTGACCAAATATAGACGTTCTTCATATTTTATCTTCTCACCCTATATAAAGGTATGATAATAATCATTTCCAATCAGTAAATCTATAGTAGTACCAAGGGAGCCATCATCAGCTAGATTTCCTTGGATTCTTCTTGAAAGTTCAGTAGACATCTGCAGTGAAGCACATTCAATGTCTTTCGTTATATAAGGCATCACATTAAGTGTGATTTTAATTGGACATTCTGTCACAATTTCCACCTCTATCAATGGACTCAAAACTTCTTTGGGAGTGTTCGAGCCAAATGTGTAAACCATGAGTCGTTTATCATCCAGTAGATCTGCTCCCAGAGTATGGGCTGCTTTCGTAGTAATGTAACTTCTCTGACTACCAGTGTCAAACAATGCTTGGAGTTTTATGATGTTAGATGGCCCATTCTGTACAAATATAATTGCTGTCTGTAATAGTGTTGTAGTTATATTGTTTCTTGTCTAGGCATCATACAGATGGCTGAATTATGTTGCATGCTTTTGCAATGAAAACATTTCTTATTTCTTCTACAATCCTTTGCAGAGTGGTCATTGGCAAAGCACTTAAAACATCTATTTCTCAATAGCGCTTTTCTTTCCTTTATAGGTTTTGGACATTGATCATTGTAGTGACTGCCTTCACAAAAAATGCAAGGTTTCATTTTCATCTTCTTCCTTTCAGGTGCAAGTAAACATTGTTCGCTCCGAGCCCTCAAATGCTTTCTTTTCATAAATCTCTGTTTAGGTCCTCTTTGAGTTCGTACATGTAGTGCGTCAATAGTACTACAAGGCTGACTTTCCTCTGTAGGTATCCACGCAGCTAACAGGTGATCCAATTGTGCTCTTATCACATCCACAGTCTCTTCATCCACCTTAGTACGTGAACGGAGCTCATGGATAATACGTTCTGGAAATTTACCAATGATAAGACTTCGAAATTGATTGTGGTTGACATCCTCGCCTAATGCTTTGAGCACTCGAAGATGTCGTTCTATTTCATTGAAAGCATCCATACAGTCTTTGTGAGATGATGATGCAGGCTTTAAATTATATAAGGCAGTATAATGCGCATCCAACACAGCTCCAGGTTTGCCATACTTATTTTTCAGAATATCAACTGCAACTATATAATTCTCATTATTCAATTGGAGTCCATCAATAGCTTTAAGGGCAGAATCTTCTAAGGAGGCTTGCAAATAAGATAGTTTGTCTGCATTACACAAGTGCTGGGAATCAACGCTGGCTTGAAACCTATCCCAAAATTCTGTCCATCGCAGTAGGTCACCTCTAAATTTAGGCAATTCTAGTTTTGGTAATTTAGATTGTATGCATCGAGTTGGTGTGACAAAAGTGGAATCTGATAATAAGTCTACTTCTAACTGTAATTTGGTGTATTCTGATACTTCTGTTTGGTTTAATTGAGCCATGGCAGCGTGTGTTTCCTTTATGAAACGGTCGTTTAGAATCTTTAATTTGGAATGTGAACCTTCACTTGCTTGTTGTTTATATTCCACTAAACATTTGGTCACCTCTTCTTTCACAATTTCCAGGCGCAGTCTCCATGTAGAATGCTCATTCTCCATTTCCTCCATCTGTGGAACCCCAAAACAATGTTTATATCTCTTCATTTTATAAGTAAAGCAACCATCATGCCAGACTCCATATAAATTTTAAACCAATCCTCTGGTTCTATTTCATAACTCTATAGTTATTTAAGAACATTTAGCCTAGTTGGCCAAGTAAAGTCAAGGGCCAAACTTGTGAATACACACATTTGTAAACACAATAAGTTAATAATAGTTCATTTTGGCATTTAATTTTATTACATTAAATAAAATAAAAGCCATTTTTCTAAATTATATTTCTCTTCTGTATTTTCCTATTTAGTTATTTTTCTTTCCTTAATGAAAGTTTACGCTTAGCAAGGCTAGCTAAAACGAAACCAGTTCCTTAAAGGCATGGTATCGACTACCCGAGGAAGCCACAGTCGTGTTATCGATTTGTATGTATAGCATAAAAAATATGTTCTAGATAATCGTCCGTCCGACAAGTACTTACATTTTATTTTCTAATACGGCAATTGAGAAGCACCTGAAGCCGTCGAAGTCTAATGCGCCGGCGTCTTACGTTGTCCTGGCAGGTATCTCCTTTGATCGTGCCAACGTAAACGTCAATCCTCAATTTCGCTATAATATTTCTTCAGTTTATACCGCAATACACACCTTTTGTTTAATTTATAATATGAAAACAACGATTCATGTCAAAAAACAGCAAGAAAAGATGGACGGCAAAAACAAAACACGCAAACTTCAAAAAAAATTGCGTGTGCGTTCCGAAATCCCTCACAAACCGTTCATTTCGTTTGATAATGCATAGAATATTTTTATTCACATTTGTTAAATTTATTTATTGAAACTAAAAACTAAATTATTACTACAAATAAATAAATATATATATAAATATATATATATTATATTAGGGTCCGTTTTAAACCGTGAGGCATAGTTACCAAGAAACATAATACAAGTATAGTTAGGTACAGAACGTTCCCTTTTGTTTCCGTATGTTGGCACACTGGGACGTTCTAGTGATGTCCTTTAAATCGAATTCAAAATTTTACCGTTAACTATAAAAGGTATTTACGCAAATATTCGTAAATCCGTAAAATTCAAGTTTTCGTTTTCGAGTAGGCGGGCAACGATTATAACAAATTTCATTTTAAAATATCCTGTAATCCTTGTCTTAAATGTAACTGTTACTTAATTGATCGTCTTTCCGTTCAAGACGTATACACTCGCAATGCTGTCCTTTCAGCAGTGTACAATCCATGTCCTTTATTGCTCTCTAAGTTGTTCTTTCAACTAAGAGTATTTCCTTATGGTCACATTTCCTTTACACAAATTTACTTTCCTAGTTCCTATTCCTTTTTACTTTCTATCCTCAATACCAGATGAGTCTCTGAAGGAAATTTAGTGACAATCCTCTAATTTTCTATTTCCTTCAGTCGCGAGCTCGCATTATTTTCCTTTCTTTAAATATCCTTGTTTTCCTTAGTGTTAGCCGCGGTTTATATTATAAACTAACACATCCTTCTAAAGTAACAAACAATTCGTTTTACCACATTCCTTGTTATCTATTTTGTTTCTACATTAACGGTAAACTTTACATTCAGGCACAATGGTACATCACTATATCCTCTCTGGAAATACCATTATGCAGTTTACTTTATTTTTTGCATATCCTTTAATGCTCTTTCAAACAATATACGTACCTACCTATATGATAATGAATAAAACGAAATAACAGATCCCAGCTCCTCCACCAAGTCGCAAAGCTCCCCAAATGCGAATATTTAGCCTGAGATCATTTGTCGTGTGTTATGAAAGTTAATGTTTAAATATCTAACTACCTCATTGTGTATTGTATGAATTTATGTACCTAATATGAATATCGTGAATGAGTGTATTATTTCCTAACCTAAAGACATACCTAAATTAACCTCCATAATTCTTAGGCTACAGCTTCAGCTGATTGCCCTCCTCTTTATTACTGCGGGACTTCTTTGTCCCGAGAATGACCTCCACCACCCCTTATAGTCATCCCAATCCTCCGAAGCTCCTTTGCTCCCTTTCATACAATCCTTGCTATTACTAATTAATGACTCACCTGGTTTGTTCTTATAATAGCCCTTAACATCCTTACCAGTTACCAGCACTACATTTTCTCATTATCCTGTTTTACCATACACATTTCCTCGTAGCTATTTATTTTCCGTTTCCCTTTTATATCGTTCCCGTCGTGCGCCGGCGCCGCGCCGCCATTGTTATCGCTACTACGTATTACATCGACGCGCACCCCGCACCGCCTCTCAGTGTTACCAACCTCGCGTTTTTGTTTCACCCATTTTTTTATGTAGTCTATTTTAGCCAAAGATTTCGCAATTCGCGACAGGGGGCGTATCATTGATGATTTATCGATTCACCTTCTTTAAAAAATAAAAAAAATGCATCCAGTGTTCTTAGTACTTTTAATTAGGAAGTTAACGTTGGTAGAGTTTTGTAAAAAAAAATGTGTTTTAAAAAAAAATATTTTAATAAAATAGTACAATAATTATTTCCTTGGAGATTGGGTCAATCCCTGGTATGGGATTTTACCTGTTGGGATTCCCTAGCCCCTTCCTAACTTCAAGAAACTTTTGTAAGAGCTGGTGTTGCAGCGGAACAAGCGCAGATCAGCAAGCGTCGAAAATATGAAACTATTTGCAATAGTTACTTTTTTTTCGACGTTTGCTGTAGAAACGATGGGCCCGTGGGGATCGGAACTGAAAGCATTTTATTAAGAAATTGTTCCAAGGCTCATTGACGTCTCTGGTGACAATAGGGCTGGCAGTATTTTCTCCCAAAAAATAAGTATTATAATTGAAAGGGGAAATGCTGCTAGTGTATTGGGCACCATGCCACAAGACAGCGATTTGGAGGAGCTATTTTTTTGTAAGTATTTTTTGAATTTAGATTTTGTTGTAATATAGTTTAGTTAAAGATATTTTAATAAATATCTCAATTAGGAAACCTTGTACTAGATGTAAAATCAGGACGAAATTTGTATGAATAATCAGTCAAAGAGTAAATATAAACAATTAATTTACACTTAAATTGAAACCCGCTAATGTATTTCTGACATTAAAATGGTCGTAAAAGTCAGGTGTCCACATCATTACAATTACATGAAGGTAGGTACGTGTGTCAACAAGTTTCTAAGGTATTATTGGCCGGTGATTCACCACTTCCTATAAAATGGAGTCCTTCAAGCGAAGTGTAAAAAGGCATCTAGTCATGCCGGCATAGTTTTAGGGACTGATGTCCATTCCAGTTGCTAACACTCATAAACCTTGCCCAAAATTTATAAGTCAATTTTATGTATTTTTTTTTTTATATATATTTTTTATAAAAATAAATTAAATTTTATTTATTTTACTTTATTACTTGGAGTAGGTAATATTTTAGTTATTTTCGTTACTTTTACTTTTTATTTCTAAAAGGAATTGTATGATTATTATACAGGGTTACAGGAAAAGTCGTGCTAGATCCGTTCAGGGCGTGGAGTACCCATCAGTTCTGACGTATTTCTCTATGAAACACCCTACCCTAAATT
The DNA here is from genome assembly GCA_910589645.1 of Tinea semifulvella. Classification (NCBI taxonomy): domain Eukaryota; kingdom Metazoa; phylum Arthropoda; class Insecta; order Lepidoptera; family Tineidae; genus Tinea; species Tinea semifulvella. The sequence goes on from OU342604.1 coordinate 9,814,273, forward strand.
TAACCCTTTTCGAGATTTTCGACTTTTATTTTTTTTATTTAAAATTGCTGATTTTTGGGCTACTAAAATTAATTTTGTTTATTTTGTAAATAATAAATATATATATATATATATATTATTTTTTAATAAAGGCTACTGTGGTAATGTGGTGGTCGCCTATAATAGGTGCAACATTTAACATCTGATTTAGTGTTAAGTACAAATAAGTGTGTGATGTTAGCACTGTTGGCTACCCTATTATAAATAAATAAATAAAACCTTCCGCGCCACATGTCGTTATAGTATTAAAAATCAAAACTTAAGGTCAAAAATAAAAAAAAATAAAAAATATATTTATTTCTTTTAAAATAGTTTTTCACAAAATTGACACCGAGGCTCCCGTACAAGGCCGGTTAGGACCCGTGCTACAGGCAGCCCCGCTCCTACTTCCAGAGTTTATATAATGAAAAGAAAATAAATAATAATAAATCCTTTAGCAAGCAAAGATTTTGACATCATTGCAAATGGGACATACTTACAACGAGAACAACAAATAGGTGGTAGGGGGACTGATGGTGGTAATTTGCCCAGTCTGCCGGGGCGGTGAAGTATCCACCGTTTGTGCTGATAAACCCAGTAAAGTGTATCCACACGTTTCGCGATCAGGCTCGAATTGCCGTCATTATCGAATCGCCGTATTAGGGACTGATGTCAGTCATGAGTTCTGTTTTGTCTATCCCATCTCATCACTCTAGCTTCAAGTCAAACTCTTTCGCAGTGGTGGCCGCGAATCTGTGGAACAATTTGCCGGTAGAAATTCGCCAAGCGCCCAATAGATCACTCTTTAAAAAGATGGTATATTCACATTACTTAAACAGCTTCCAACAGTGTATGTAAGATATATTGTATATAGTGTGTAGTATATGTATTATTACGTACATATTTGTATGTATTGGTGTGTATATTAATATGTATTGTTTTATCTTAGATTAGGTTTATTTAATATTTTTAATAAATTTCATATTTAAGCCCTTTTCACCCACCCCATAATCAAAATTGTCTGCATTGTCCCAAACGTTGGGTGCTAGAGAATGCCTAGCGGCATTAAGCCCGCCCCTTGTACATAGTGCAATAAAGTTTTAAATAAATAAACAAATTTATGAGTGTCTGATTCCAGTTCGCAACATTCATGAACATTGCGCGCCACTTAACATCACATGTCGTGCTAGTATGAAAAAACAATAATATTCTTAAATAATAAATGTGTTTCGTAAAATGTGGCTTTAAAATTTGAAGCTAAACAATACAGTCCGGTAGCGTTTCAAAAGGTATAATTCCTTCGTATTAAAAAGCCATTAACCGTACAACTTGATGGTAATCTCTACAGTCTACAGTATTGGAGATGCTTCAAAAACTATCCTATCTATAGACTGCACGTATAAAAGCACTTAATAATTAAATAATTAAAACTTTTTTTATATTTAAAAACTTTATTCAAAGGCCTAATGCCCGTAGACATTTTCTGACAGCCAAACCTTGGGAACAAATTTAAACCTATTTTAGGTGCAATGATTCTACACTTACATTTTACTGTTATATATATTATAATATCAATATACTAATACATACATAATACTTGACATATATATACACTTACTAACATTGTGAGAAGCTTTTCAGGTAGTGTAGATATACGAGTTTTTTCTCTGCATGTCCGCTCGATTTGCTCGAATAAAATTGACAGTTTTCTATGGAGATCTGTCACTTTTCATTCGAATTTTTGTAACCTAGGTGGTAGGTAGGTAGGCGGCAGACTGATGGTGGTAATTTATCCAGTCTGCTGGAGCGGGAAGTATCCACCGTTCCTGCCGATAAACACAGTATAGTGTATCCACACATTTCGGGATCAGGCTCGAATTGCCGAGCATCATGCCCAGCCGAGCCGGCGTAGTGTTAGGGACTACTGTCAGTTATGAGTGTCACATTGCAGTTGCCGTCATGTCCGGTTAAGCCGGCATAGTGATAGGGACTAATGTCAGTTATGAGTGTCTGATTCCAGTTGCTAACGTTCATGGATATCGCTCCCCACTTACCATCAGGTGGGCGCAAGGTTACGGTCAAGGTTCTGCTGCACCCGCTTATTACATATCTCAGTCACAAAGGTTATTTGATAGAAAATGCATTTACGGCATTAAGCTCGTCTATGTACCTGCACTTGTTTTGGTTTTGTACAATAAATAATTTGTTATTATTATTATTTAGTCGAAAGCGCCAGAATTAGGCCCCAGTTGTACGATTTCTTTTTTTTTAAAGGATTTGGTATTGTAGAGACGCGATTATAGATACGACCTTAAGAAATAACTTAAGGTTATTACAAAGTAACTAATGTTTATTATAATCTAATGCGTTGCGATCCAAGATTTGTTTCATACAATGGAATATAAGAAATCTCTGGATTGATAATACTGGTCAACACCATATTTATATTAAGTATTTATTTTACTGTTATTGAGTAAGTCTTGTATCAAGCGATGTTATTTTTATATACACCATGCAAGCTTACAATATTAGTACTCCTTGAAAGTTAAGATTGGCATTTGACATCATTGCAAATGGAACGTACTTTCAACGAGAACAACGAATAGGTGGTAGGCGGACTGATGTTGGTAAATTGCCAAGTCTGCCGGGGCGGGGAAGTATTTAAATTCAAATTCAAAATCGTTTATTGCACAGAATACAGGTAGATATAGGATAATACAACTTTACAGTTCAGCTATATCCTATATAATGGTATGCAAATAATAGTACATGTCAAATTTCAATTAAAATTATATTTGTCAACACTTGTAATAATGTAAAAATTCTTGGATACTATAAAAACATTGTTCTTTCAACCATTTAATTAACAGCTTCTTAAATTTAATTATTGATGTCAATTGTTTTAATTCTATAGGCAAACCGTTAAATATTTTAATTCACATTTGGTGACTATTTTTAGAAACAATGGTAAGTTTTCCAATGCTAAGTATCCACCGTTCGTGCCGATAGACCCATTAAAATGTATCCACACGTTTCAGGATCAGGCTTGAATTGCTGAGCATCATGCCCAGCCAAGCCGGCATAGTGTTAGGGACTAATGACAGTCATGAGTGTCTCATTGCAGTTGCTAGCATTCATGGACCTCACGCGCCACTCGTGCTAGATTAAAAAATAAAGTGAGTGAGATATCATTTCAAACCTAACATGGATTGTTATTTATGTAAGTATTGAGAGAAGACAAATTTCTAATCATTCCATGGATTCACCGTGCGGGTGCCGGGTCCATCGTGTGTGGGTAAGAGATGAGAAGAAGGCCTCCTTTTTCTTATTGCGCGATAATACGCTCACCATCCATCATTCTACTTTTCTTCCTACCCAACCAAATACTGTATAATTCCGTTAATGACGTCTTGGAAGCTCGTTCCATAAATGTATTGACGGCAGACCTGCTTAGGCCCAATTCTTTCAGTAAGTGATGCAAAGATTTTGCTGGAACTCCTCTCGCACCAACTTCCACTGCGTAAAGCTGAGTCTTGAACCCATAAGTATATTCATATTTATGTATTATGTGTATGTATTTATAATGTGTATATTTAAGTATATATTTATTGCTATTATCAGTTATTATACACTTTTCCTTTAAACTCTGCATCCCAAAATATCTTTTGTCGTTTTCCCAAAGGTTAGCTGTTAGAGAATAAATAAATAAATAATAAATATTTCCAGACAGGTCACACAGCGCCATCTAGTTTCCGTGGTAAGCTGCGAGGCTTGTGTTACGGAAAAAAAAAAGATGGTTGATAAACTACATATTAAACTTTTTTTTTTGTAAATATATACATATTATACATATAAACACCCAGACCGAGACAAATTATACAATTTACAACTTGCCCCCGGTGGGAATCGAACCCACGACCTCCCGAGTTCACGGCAACGTTTGTTACCACTAGACCACGGAGGCGGTCTAAGGTATTAAGCTCGCCTATGTACTATATTTTATTTTAGATATTTATTGTGCAATAAATATTTTTTTACATTACTTTAAAATATTATCACAACCGTATACCTTCCGGGGTCTCGCAAGACTCTTGCAACAATATATTTCTAATACCGCTATAATTTTTTTTGGTATAACATTATTGTTTTCAATAAATTGTAATTGCGTCGTATCTGTCATTAAAAACATAATTTGGGACATGGAGAACAACTTTGCAAATATTTTTATTTTAGCATACCTAAATCATGTATTTTATTATTCCATTTTTCAAATAAATCAGACGAGTAGTTCTCAAGATAGTATAGATACATGGTAGTTTGCGGACATACACTAAAGTCTGTGAGACTTCCTACAGTTAGAAGCAAATATATATTTTCGATTAGAGCAAGAATCTCGCAAGACTCTTCCAAAACCAAAACCAAAACCAAGACGGAGACTGGCCAAGTCAAGTAGGTTGGTCTTGCATCAGAGTGGGTGGTCTTGGTCTTCCGCAAGTCTCGCAAGACTTTTGCTCTGACGCAATAATATAGGTATATATTTACAATTGTACTAAGAAAATCTTCTGAGTCTATCCACAAACTACTGAGGTAGAAGCCAATACGAAATATTAAAGATGACGGACACGACGCAATTACAATTTGTTGAAAACAAAAATCTTAATCCCAAATTTTAAAACGCGTTATCCTAGTAGAATAATTATTCCAGCTCATAAAAATACTCAATATAGCCGAAATTGTTATGAAATGGCAACAAAGATATTTCATAAGCTTCCAGTTACTATAAGGGAGCTGCCACTAAAACTGTTCAAATTAAGAGTCAAACAAATGCTGGTTAATAAATGTTTTTATTCGACAAAAGAATACCTAGACACTAAGCTCGACAAAGTCATGTGACTAAATAAATATTTGTATGCTAGAAATAGTGAAGCATGTGATATAATTACATATAATAATTTACATCCCTGTACCTACCATGTTTCTGACAAATAAATTATTTCATTTCATTTTATTTCAAAAAAGATAAATATTTATAGCGAATATAAAAAAAAATCTGAGCAAGACCAAGACTAGGGTAGTTTTTGTATTGGTCTTGCAACCATATCAGTGGTCTTGTTCTTGGTTTGAAGACCACTAGGCAACACTATTCCGGGGTAATCAAAAACCATCATTTTAAAAAAGCGAGTTTATATTTAGCCAATTTTGGGCTCATTGTAATTAGTGGCAAGCTCGCTGATGTCTAGCGTACCAGACTCGAGAAATATCATAGAACCCGTAACCGCATCTAACCGCCTCCGTGGTCTAGTGGTAACAAACGTTGCCGAAAACTCGGGAAGTCGTGGGTTCGATTCCCACCGGGGGCAAGTTGTACATTGTATAATTTGTCTCGGTCTGGGTGTTTATATGTATAATAAGTATATATTAAAAAAAAAAAAAAGTATATTATGTAGTTTATCAACCATTTAGTTTTCGTAACACAAGCCTCGTAGCTTATCACGGAAACTAGATGGCGCTGTGTGACCTGTCTGGAAATATTTATTATTATTATTATTCCGGGGTAATCAGAAACCACCATTTTAAAAAAGCGAGTTTATATTTAGCCAATTTTGGCCTCATTGTGATTAGTGGCAAGCTCGCTGATGTCTCTAGCGTACCAGACTCGAGAAATATCATAGAACCCGTAACCGCATCTAATTCTACGGACTTAACCGCCAGACCACGGATGCAGTTATTGAATATTTCTAAGACTCTGATTACGAGTAAATAATATTAGATCCATAGAGAAAATAAAGCGGGTTTTGGATGCCATTTTTATATAAAATGCTTCTTATATTATTATTAATAATAATAAAATTCTTAATTGCACACAAAATATACAATATAAAGTGTTGTACATAGGCGAGCATAATACCATGAAGGTATCTACCAGCTAACCTTTGGAAGAGTGAGAGATTAATATTATCGATGCAGAGTGTGAAAATGGAAATAATATAGTAAAAACCAGAATTAAAATATGTAAATAAATACAATATATACATTTATAATACTATAATACCTAACAGAAAAATAATAATACATAATTAAGATAAATACATAAATAATTATATATACATATATAAGTACTAATAATATGTCAGGTGATTAGGATTCGTTTTGCTTTTTAAGGAAATAAGAGAGAAGAAGTTTTTTGAATATATTTAAAGACGGTGCCTGTCTGATAAACAATGGTAGCCTGATCCATTGACGAGCTGCTGACACGGTGAGAGAATCTGAATATATTATTTTAATAAACTGACTCGTTTGAACAGGATGAAACAAGAGAATAATAAATTCGAAAGTGCACAACAATTACGACCATAACCGACAATACTCTATACGCTATAGATTGATTAATTTTGCGACGATTGACCTTTAGCTTTGATTCTCCTTTTGACTTTTTGCTTTGTCTTGTTTATATTTAACTGGTTGGTACTTAACAGCTTTACTATTTTTATTTACAGTCTTACTAGATATTTTTACAACAAAAAAACTACACGGGCTTAGTTGTCAAAAGAGTGCAGGCAGATTCTCCAGACACCAAGCCTTAAATAAGTTTATAAAGAGAAGTTTGTGGTCTGCTAAAATCCCGTCCGTCCTTGAACCATCAGGACTTTCACGTAGTGATGGTAAAAGGCCGGATGGTATGTCTCTTGTACCATGGAGTGAGGGAAGATGTCTTGTTTGGGATGCCACCTGTGTGGATACCTTTGCCGCTTGCCACATTTCCTCTACATCAAAAAAGGCCGGTTCGGCTGCTCATACAGCCGAATTTAGAAAGCACATCAAATACAATAGCATTAAACAAAATGATAACTTTGTGGCATTTGGGGTTGAAACAATGGGGGTATATTCTCTTGATACCCACAAATTCATAAAAGAGCTGGGTAAACGAATTTTCCAAGAGTGTGGCGATCCCAAATGCCATAACTACCTAAAACAGAATATGTCCATAATAATTCAACGAGGAAATGCGGCGAGCGTTTTAGGTACCCTCCCTGGTGGTAAGCCCCTTAGTTTATTTTGTAGAATAGCTTTAATTTCATAGGTATTTTTAGTTTTAGTTTTCTTTATAATTAGTTTTTTAGTCAATTTTATTTTAATATTTTTGTATCTAATTACCTACTTCGAATAAATTCTATATAAAAAAAACAAGTATAATAATAATAATAATAATAAAATCATTTATTGTCACAAAAAGTATACAGATGTACAATAGGTGAACAACATAGGGTGATGTGTTTGTGATACCTACACGAGGTTGCGGGATATCGGTGCTCTTTGTGTTATAATGTTACAACAATAAATGATGTATGTAAGAATATTAAAAGATTACATATATAAATTTTGACATTAACATTGTATTCCAATAATTTGACAAGAACAATATTAAATATAAACTATATACAAATAAATATTGTAAATAAATATCTATTGACATAAGCATATTGTATGCCCATAATATGGGCAGATTGTATCATCATGACTTGTACATACAACTGTAATTAGAATAAACAATCGATACAATAAAGAATTTTGAATTTTTTAATTTTTGAATATGCCGTTTGCTGTAGAAACTCTGGGCCCATGGAGTCCAAGTGCAAAAAAGACATAACACCGCGTCTTGTCATCTCCTCCGGTGACAAGAGGGCTGGCTCTTTCTTCGCCCAAAGAATCAGTATTGCAATTCAGCGGGGAAATGCAGCCAGCGTTCTTGCCACCATTCCACGCGGACGAGACTTATATCCCTATCCTTAGTATTAATATTAATTTTATTTTATATTTTGTAAATATTTTTTTCGAATCAATGTTTTATTTTCAACAAAAACATCTAAAATTATACTATCCAGTGTATAAAAGCTCCATGTGAAAGTGAATTAGGCTAGATAATAAAATATTTTATAGTTTTCAACTAAATGAACTTCGGTTCTGGATGAAGACATAATTAGATGTTAATAAACTTAGATAGATTTAAGAACCGACGGACGATGGGTCAAACGGGTTCTTGAGTGAACCACGTACGGAAAGACGCACAGTGGGACGAACCAATCTAGATAGACGGATAATATATATATATTATTTTAATAACTTATTCTTTATAATATATATATATATAATATATATATATATATAATAATATAAGAAAATTTATTTATTTATTAAAAAAATTATTGCACAAAGTACAAAGGCGGATTTAATGCCCGAAGACATTTTCTGACAGCCAAACCTTAGGGACAAATTAGAGAATTGCACCTATAATAGTTCTTTGTCCCCAAGGTTTGGCTGCCAGACATGTCTACGGGCATTAAGTCCGCCTTAGTTCTTTATAGTGACAACAACCAATTAAAGATTCCTTCTCATTCCTCAACCAGATACACTGATTCCTTTACTGTATCTGCGGCTCGCCAGTGGAATAAGATACCCTTGCCCATTAGACGTGCACCGTCTGTCAGCGTCTTTAAACGTTTGATAACCACATAATTCCTGGAGAAACAGAATAAAACACTATCTAAATAAATACATTTTTAAGTTATTATGTATAGTTTATGTATGTTTATGTGTGTAGGTATAATGTGTAGTATATAATAATGTTAAGTAACTTATTAACTGTATTATTAAAATTCCTTATTTTTTTGTTAGCTGGTAAAGAATGCCTACTGGCATTATTGCTCGCCTCTGTACTATTTTTAAGTGCATTACAGAATTTAAATAAATAGTGAGCTAGTGGAAGACTAAGCAGCAAAGTGGTTCAAAGAGTAAGCTGTTAGCAAAAGACCCAGCTTAGGAGATTCCAATGACCAGTTAATGTTTAATCCGACTGAGAAAGGAATTTGCAAGGAAAACTCAGCTATATCAGATTTACACAATAAAAAAAATACAGGATTACACAAACACACATATTTTATATATCTTTGAGGTGGTAGGCGGACTGATAGTGGTAATTTGCCCAGTCTGCCGGGGCGGGGAAGTATCCACAGTAAAGTGTATCCACACGTTTCGGGATCAGGCTCGAATTGCCGTCATGCCCAGTCAAGCCGGCATAGTGTTAGGAACTGATGTTAGTCATGAGTGTCTTCCAGTTGCTAACATTTATGGACCTCGCGCACCACTTAACATCAGGTGGGCGCAAGGTCACATATCGTGCTAGTATATAAAATATATATATATATATATATATATATATATATATATATATATCTTATTTTAAATTATTTCACAAAAGATGACAATTTACGACTTATTTATAAATCGTTTAATATTTTTACGACTCGTTCCTAATTAGCAGTAAAATATAAAATTTGATCTTTTGATTATATTGATTTATTTGACAGCGCTTATTTTTAATATCTGCAACATTTTATATTTAACTTTTTATGATAAAGCCGTTATATTTTTTACCTTACCCAACTCCCACCAGTGATCTTCTATATTTTGTTGTACCCGTATATAGACGTTTTCGACGGATCCTCCACTCAACCATACCTTCCAGCTGTCAAACGGGTTCCTCGGAATCATAAATATTCATTCATATCAGAATTACTCACAGAATAACATAGAATTAGGTAATTAAAATAATGACAATTACTATACGCTCTAGCCCTTTTGACATACTCCTAAGCCAAATCCCTTGCGGGGTAGGCAGAGACAACTGAGCGCCACTTGTCACGATCACGACATACCTCTTTCGCTTCTTCGACATTCATCAACCTCTTCATACATGCCCTTTTGTGGCTTTTCAACGCACGTTCAGCTATTGTTTTAATAATTTGATCGTAATATGTGAGTCTTGGTGTGCCAGGGCCTTTTTTACCCACAACTTTCGCATTATATATCTGGTTCGTCAATCTCTCTTCATTCATCTTTTCAACATGCCCGAACCATCAAAGCATGCCTTTCCTTATTTTTGTCCCTATGCTGTCTTTCATACCTACCCTTTTGCGTATTTCGTCATTACATATGCTGTCCGTCAAAGTGACGCCGCATATCCGACGCAACGATCTCATTTCTACTACATTAACTCTACTCTCATGTCCACATATCCACGTCTCGCTTTCATGTATATATTTATTTGAATAAATATATATGTATGTACATAAATGTTGTGATATGTATAGTTTGTTTGTACGTATATATTTGGCTATTTATTGTTAAGTATCTATTATTCATAGTTCTATTGACTTATCGTTTATAAGCACCCTATAACCTCACTTGTCACTATCACAAAGTTTAGCTGCTATACCCGCTCACGACGAGGCTCAATCTACTAACCCCCCGACCCTACCACCACCACAGTTCCAGTCGCCGATCCATCCAGCCGCCGCTGTCTTCGTCCCCCATTTCCCCCTCGATGGTTTCACCGCAGACGCCTACCCCTCAGGTTGGGTCTGCTGCCGTCGAGTAGACTTTTACTTCGCATGCTTGCATGACGCGGTGAACGAGTGCCTTCACTCCGTAGCCACGACTCAGACTTAGTTGTTAAGGCACGCAGGGCCAACAGTGAGAGAGAGACGGTTTATAGGGTTTTAGCCCGTAGGCGCCTTGGGGTCTCCTTAGGAGGCCTCACGGTGAGTCGGGCATGCGACCCCCACCCGCGTTGGCCCTTCAGGCAGGGGGCGTATCATTAATGATTTATCGATTCACCGCCTTTAAAAAAAAAAAAAGGTTAGCTGTAAGAGAATGCGGCAGTAAGTTTGCCCTTGTACACTACTTTTGTAATTTTGTGCAATAAATTATTTTATTATTATTATTTTACATAATTAATATTCTAATGTCACAAAATTAATTTATAAAAGATAAACTAAAAAAAAAACTACTTGCAAAACATAATTTTAAGTTGGCATGGCCTTTAAGGCCTCGAATTTCTAGGTTAAGCTACATTACTTATTTATGGCAACAATGTTATATGACCGCCTCCGTGGTCTAGTGGTAACAAACGTTGCCGTGAACTCGGGAGGTCGTGGGTTCGATTCCCATTAGGGGCAAGTTGTACATTGTATAATTTTCTCGGTCTGGGTGTTTATATGTATATATTTATAAAAAAAAAGTATAATATATAGTTTATCAACCATCTAGTTTCCGTAACACAAGCCTCGTAGCTTACCACGGAAACTAGATGGCGCTGTGTGACCTGTCTGGAAATATTTATATTTATTATATTATATTATAAATATTTTTTAGGTCTGATTGTTACTTACTTTATTCGGCAAACCATTTTTTTTTTAAATTAATTTAATCCATATATTTAATAAAATAAAAATTAAATATAAACTAAACCTAATAAATAATAAACTATTAAGTAAAAAATGTCCTCTAGCCAACATTTTCCCTCTGTATAGCGAGGGTAATACGTTAACAGAATAATTGCCAGCATTCCTGTCTTTTCCGTTAGCCGTTTGGACAACTCTTTGACCCTCACTATATATTTTGTAAATAATTTAAATAAAAAACTTTATTGATCTAAAAAGATACATATTATTACATAGTGTGGCTCACAATATCCAAATGGATAATAAACTATATGGAAATAAATATATTGAATTAAAAATTTAATTTAGTTTTAATCCCGGTGGTGACTCGGTTGTAAGAACGCGTTCCTTAAATCCTACAAAGGTCGGTTCAAACCCACCCGGCATGTACCAATGAGAAATACACTTTTCTTATGTACATTTGTCATAGATTTACAACACACCAGTGCGTCGGAGAGCACGTTAAGCCGTCGGTCCCGGTTTCACTAATACCAACTTGTGGAATCGTTAATAAATTGTCATAAAAAAATGATATTATATCCTCGCCAAGCCGTTTGGTCAGCGTAGCGGGTGTAGGCCAAATTCTCCCGATATAGAGTAGATTGCTTCTATGCCACAATGCGCAAGAAGTGTGGGTCTCTGCTTGGTCGGGTGCGAGACAGCGCCAACAGTATCCTTAGAATGGTCGCTGAGAGCCTTAACTCTCCGTACATGTCTCGTTGCTGTGGCGTGCATGTGCGGGGAGTTGGCCTTAGATAAATGTAAATAAAACTTAGGTTAGTACTAACATAGTTTTGTAAGGTTTTCTGTTATAACACTATGAATCTATTTATTATTATTATTATATATTCTAGAAAGCTCATCTCCAACAGTGGGGGTCTAGGACGCTATGTTCTAGGGGCTGTAATGATGAATGATGATGATTTACAATTTATATAGTCATCATATTGTATGTAATATTATATTCATAGAACTTATGTATGTCGTTTTATTTGTATGTAAATAAGTGCCTGGGGGGGCGCATTCAAAACACATCTACTGGAATTAAAGCGGGCACAAAGAGCAGTTCTTAAAGTATCTATGTTCCTAACCTACCGATACCCAACAACATTTCTTTATCAACTAGCAGTTATCAAATATACAGTCAGAAAGCTTTATATCTTTCAATGTGTCAAGAGATACCATAAAACAGCACATGTTACAACGCTAACAAAAAGTAAAAGAATATAGGAATTTCAGGTTCCTTGCACCCGTAGCACATTTGCGCAAAAGCCGCCCAAACTGTACAACCGAATTAACACAAAAACAAAAATTACCCATCTAAATCAAAAAGAACTAAAAATTTTACTTAAGAACTACTTATCTGACCTTGACTATGACAGTACAGAAGAGATGATGACATGACATTTGTAAATTCACTTATAAATAAAAAGATACATTATTTTCAACTCACTAGGAAAATTATAAATCACAAACACACAAGCTTACCCTCCCTCTCCCCCTTCCCCACTCCCTTCCCTATACATACACACACACAGTCACACACACACAAACATACACATACATATACAGACATTGCACCCACACTCACATACTAAATTTGTAACTTTTTTAAATTCTATTTTCTTCTAAATTGTATGTTCATTATTGGAAGACACTGGCTCCTGTTATACAGCTCAGCTCGTGCAGGAGACAGGGTTCACCATAAGGAATCAATATTCTTATTGTGCTAAGAAACGATTTGTATTTGTATTTGTATTGTAATTATTGATAAATGACGTTCTGGCGTTCGGATTCTTTATTAGTTTTGATCGCACCTGCCTTATCTGCTTTGGTTGTCCCAAAGTTTAGACCAGTATAGAATGCCTAGCGGCATTAGGTCTGTGCTTTGTACTTTGTGCAAAAATTAAATGATTAATAAGTCAGTCAGGACATTGTATTTTATGTATAATATATACTTGGTCTATACTTAACTTGTCAAAACATTCTATGTTATTATATTACCTAATACAGAATAAGTATCCGTGACTGAACGACACTGCGCCATCATTCACACGCCATCGTTCACGAATAGTATTGACTGACATGCGTTAATCATCTCTTTAACCTAAGGGCTTACTCTGAACGTGTGAAATTAACTTACCTATTTTTTGTTACTCAATTTTTATTAGAGACTATTATAGGGGAGTATGTAGAATACGGTATTTATTATTAATAAATAGTTTATTACCATTTCAAATTCAACTTCAAATTCTTTGTTTGCTTAAAAATATGGTACAATGTAGTAGATGATTTACGATCTCCATAAAAACGTAATCCAGGCTAGTTAGATCACTGGTAAGCTGGAGACATCGACGAGCTTGCCACTTGTCATGATTGGCCTATAGTAAAGTTGGCTAAATGTGAATCCGCTTATTTATAAGCGTGGTTTCTGACCACCCCGAAAGGGAAACGGTCGTGATGATAATAATGATGATTAGATCACTGGTTTTCTCAATATTCCTAAACGGCGCTGAGACATGGACTATAAAGAGCGCTGACCGAAAGCGTATCGATGCTTTTGAGATGTGGTGTTGGAGAAAAATCCTGAGGATCTCGTGGACTGAGCATATCGACTAGGCTATCCACCATATGCCTTCGTCGGATACTCCAGTACTTCGGTCACATTGCCAGAAATGGAGGGGATAACCTGAAGAAACTTTTTGTTACTGGTAAGGTGGAAGGAAAGAGACCGAGAGGCCGAAGTCCGGTACGCTGGTCCGACCAAATCCGCTCCACCACCAACACTAGCGTCTATTATGCTGTGCATGCCGCCGAAGACAGGAACGGGTGGCGTGCTATCATCAAGACGCACACCAATTCATCAGGACCCTCATCAATGAGGAAACACGACGCAAGGAGTAGATGATATGTATCATTAAGGTCAGCACATTTTTACTGTCTCCAACATGCATTTCTTTACAAATCTATAAAAATAAAAAACATTGTTGATGATGATGGGGTCCCTCGTTACTGCAGTGCATCAGCGATGTTTGCGTACGCGTACACTGATGATTTCTACTCAGTATTGCGGAAACGAGTCGCGTCGTTGATGCACAGAGTACGAGGGAGCGGTAACATCATCTTAAGGGCAGTTAGTGAGAAGCCAGATTGCCCTATCATGGGGCACTGGGTACATACTCACATGTATGTGCCCAGTGCCTCAGGAGGGCAAGGCAAATATATTATAAAAAATAAATGTCCTCTTTTTACTAATATAAAATAAGCAAACACTATGTTACTGACCCCTATGGATACTATTCCGAAATAAACGCATTTTATTTTATTTAAAAAAAAAACTGTACACCTGTACCTGCTTACATTTAATAAACTAAAATTGTATATTAAGTTAATTTTATTGCATTATTTTTATTTGCAGTCGAAACGATAGGTCCGTGGTCCGAGGAGGCTCTGGAGTTCTCTCGTGATCTTGGGGAAAAAATCCGCTTGGCGACGGGTGACCCTTTAAGTAGAGAATATATTTGCTCAAAGGGTCAGCCTCGCCGTTCAACGGGGGAACGCAGCGAGTGTCTTCGGTACACTACGCCCATTGGTCGGTTATAATTTAAGTTTTAATTTTTTTAGTTTTATTTGTAGTATTTTTTTTTTGTTTCTTTAATGTTAGGTTTTCTTTTTAATTATTTAATATTGTAATTCTTTTATACTGTTTGTATATTATTTAAAATAATATTTTTTTAAATTCTTAATTCAGTTTTGTCGAGCAAGGACCTCTTGCAGTCGGCATATTGTCGGTGAAACAACAAAATAATATATATAATCAATTTGAAAGTGCACGTCGAAAACGCTGTTATAAACTGATTTATTTTGTGTCGATTGTCCTAGCTTTAATTCTTGCACCGTTTTGCTTCTTGCCCCGTCTTTTCAATTCAATTCTTTTTTTAACCATAAGATACATTAGGTACACTCGGTTTTGTCAGTTATACATATTATTGTTTACCAATCATGGCAGGATAGCAGAAGAATGCCATTAATAGCAAAGAACAACCATCGTCATTTACACTTAACACTACAAACAATCAATACCTACATAGATGCTGCTGTACAAGGGCGTTGTCACTTAAAATCTAAAAATAAACTATAATAAAATTATGTAATAAAATAATTTTTATTTTAATGAGACAAAAAAAATTACAAAATTGTGTATGTCAAAATACAAAAATCATATTAAATGTCATTAAATGTTTTCATATATATTTAATGTCTTTAGTTAGGGGATTGGATGGGGGTAAAAAGTATTCTTTATTTTTTCGTATAGATTTGTCCTGATCATCCCGGAAACGTCATTACGATAACTAAAAAAATGTTTTTAACAAATATCCAGTTAGTATATCGAATGGCAGTGGGCGTGGTTGTTAAGTTCGAAATTTGAAACCGATTGCGAACGTTTGCCAAGTTCGAAGTTTAAACTTTATTGGCGGTACAAATAAGGTGTTTTATGTTATGCCAAAGGTTGTCATAAAGATGGAGATCCATGTAGTCTATGAGGTGAAGGTTTTTTTTTATGAACATTTTTATATACATACACACTATACACTTTACACACTCATTCATATCATTTCACATAGTACTTGATGTGTTTATGGCAATTTGTGACATTTTGATTCTTTATTTGTTTTGTTTCATTATTATTATATATTTTTTGGACGTAATTTTTATTTCAGTTTGTGTTTAATAATTTGTTATTTATGTTTGTATTTGATTTAATGTTAAATTCGATTCAAAATTGCATGTAGGTAATTTACTTGTGGATCAGATTATAAATGTATTTTAAACGGTGAAACGGTGTACTTTGGTTTGGCATGTAAATTTTTAATTGTATTGCTTTGTAAAATGTATTGCTGTTTTGTATTTTCTTAATAAATAAATAAATAAAATAAAGAATTTATTATTACATACATACATACATATCTTCACGCCAGATCCCTTGCGGGGTAGGCAGAGACAATTGAGCGCCACTTGACACGATCACGATATACCTCTTTCGCTTCGTCGACATTCACCAACCTCTTCATACATGCCCTTTTGTTACGAAAGCTTTTTAATGTACCTTCGGCAAGTGGTTTATTTATTTGATCGTGATATGTGAGTTTTTTTAAAATTTATTATTGTATTTTATATATATATATATATTTTATCATAATTTATACTGAGCAGTGGTACGCAAGGTCCATGAATGTTAGCAACTGGAATCAGACACTTATGACAGAGCGTGGCGAGTGTAGGCCAAATTCTCTAGATATATGTTCTGGATATACGAGTATGTACTAAAGGCTCCAATAAAATAAATATTTGATTAAAAGTAAAGTAAAGTATCATCACGACCCTTTCCCTTTCGGGGTGGTCAGAAACCACGCTTATAAATAAGCGGATTCACATTTAGCTAACTATAGGCCAATCATGACAAATGGCAAGCTTGTCGATGTCTCTAGCGTACGAAACTCGAGAAATATAACAAATAAATTAAATTATTATTTATTAATTGTATTTATTTGCATTAATAAATATTTTTGTGTCCCGACCAGAAATCGAACACGGTACCTTCGAGTTTAAATCCACGGACATAACCGCTAGACCACGGAGGCAGTTTATAAATTCAAATTCAAATTATTTATTTCCATTTGGTTCACAGGTAACACTCGGATATTGTCAATTTTTACAAGTAAAATACAATATTATTTAAATTAATTAAAATTTAAATTATGGATGGACCGAAATAAGTAAGTGACATTGGTGCCATAAACAAGTACTGTAGCTTAACCTAAATTTGTGGCTTTTTAAAGGCCGTGTTAACTTATTAAACTAACTAGTAAACTTAATAAAAAATAAATAAAAATACAATAACAATTTCGTGGCTGTACAGTGGCCTAGTCAAATTAAAATTAAATTCATAATAATATAAATGTCATAATATTATTTATAATAATAATAAGAACTTAATTCGTGGCTGTAAGGAAGCTGTGTCAATTTACATACTAAATAAATAATAATATTAGTAATAAAAATAAAATTAAAATATTTTTATTAATAAAGGATTTATATAAATATTTTATTATTAAAGTATTTAGGAGTTTCTGAAATAAACATATAAAAAGGCCGCTGTTTCCTAGACTAGGATCGTTTATGGAGTCCGTTGAAAGGATTGGCAGTAATGACGGGTTAGGAAGAACCGTGGAGGCAATGAGTTTGGAAATCGTGTGAAACGGAAAACGATGGGCCTTATTTATTGCACTATGTTCTTCGTAAAACCGCTTATTGGCCAAATTAAGGTCTTTTATGGATCATCAGCATTGTGCTTAAGTAGAATTACCTGTTTTAAGGAATATATTTAATTTAGGTTTAATAAAACAGTATTAGATAAGTACCTAGATTCATATTTAATAAATCTATATATACCTAGCAAAAAATATAACAAAAATGTTATCGCTAAATAAATCTTGATTTATAATTGCATCGTAATTATCCCATACAACTGCCAAAATTCAACAATGAAATTTAAGTACCAACCAAGCTTAATTTTTGTCAGCAAATTAAACTCTATTGTCATTGTTATAAGGGATATGAATTTGCTATAATAATACTCAGATGTTCCCAGAAAATTACAAGCACCAATTATTGCCCGAAAAAAAGTAATTGGCCAGCTGTGCGATGTTTAGACCTTAACGTTTAATTTTGTCCAAACGTAAAAAAATACGTATTATAGTTATTCTATTATTTTGTTTTACTTTGTTCCAACTAAATTAAAAAAAAAACTTTTTTTTTAATAATAAATATTTCCACAGGTCACACAGCGCCATCTAGTTTCCGTGGTAAGCTACGAGGCTTGTGTTACGGAAACTAGATGGTTGATAAACTACATATTATACTTTTTTTTTGTCAATATATACATATTATACATATAAACACCCAGACCGAGACAAATTATACAATGTACAACTTGCCCCCGGTGGGAATCGAACCCACGACCTCCCGAGTTCACGGCAACGTTTGTTACCACTGGAGGCGGTCAACTTTAGCCATAGTGATTCCTTAATACGTTATCAATTCGATTTTGTATAACAATCGACTTTATTTATGAATAAGTTCCAATCGATTTAACACGTCACTAAATATTCAATGAAAAAGAATCCGATGTTTCATTTATAAAAATAATATATTTATTTAGTTAACTGGCCACAAATAAAAAATCGATATTGACGTTATAGAATTAAAAATAAATAATTAAAATAAAAAAATAGTATCGTTAAGATCGGAAAGAGAGATCTGGCAAAGTTGGAACTATATAGTTCCAGTAGTTCCTATGTCTCACACTGGGACTGCTCTGTGAAACTAAAGAAAGAATGAAAGAAAAAAGTTTATTTGTCATAAAAAAAACACAAGCAGTAAAAAATAATAATAATAATACAACAAACAAGATAGTGTGGTGACAAATAGGGAATCAGCTCAGCAATAAGCAGCAACACTCGGTCACAGCGCTGATTTTCACTAGTTCGTTCGCGAACTATACCAGACTGCAGTCAACACAAGGCAAGCATGCGAGCAGCAAGTTATCACCGAGTGGTCTACCTACCGTTCGCGCGTGGACAGTCTGCAAATAAAGTTGATGTACGAGTAGTGAGCGCATCCATAGAAGTCCAAATAAATAATGGAGGCTAGGCAGTGCTGGTCGGTTGCCAGGTGGCTCCAATAATGGTGGTAATTTGCCCAGTCTGCCGGGGCGGGGAAGTTTCCACCGTTCGAGCCAAAAAACCCGTGTAAAGTGTATCCACACGTTTTGGTATCAGGCTCGAATAGCCCAGTCAAACCAGCATAGTGTTAGGGACTGATGTCAGTCATGATTGTCTGATTCCAGTTGCTAACATTCTTGGAACTCGCGCGCCACTTAACATCAGGTGGGAACAAGGTCACATGTCGTACTAGCATATAAAAATGAGCTATGACCTTAAGAACGGCTATCTGGTGTGTCCAAGCCTCTAATCGATATTCGACATTGTTTATTTTTTTAAGTTTCGATCTTGTTAGCGAATTTATTAGTCGTAATTATAGGTTAGCTGTCAAGCCTTTGTTATTATTATATTGGTACCACTGCTTTAGGTAAACATATTTTTATTATTCTTCATGAAATAAAAAAAAAAGTAAAGTATCATTACGACCATATCCTTTTCAAGGTCAGAAACCACGCTTATAAAAAAAGACTATTCAAATTTACTATAGGCCAATTATGACAAGTGGCAAGCTTGTCGATGTCTTTAGCGTACCAAATTTCGATTTTAAAGTCTTATACCTCATATACATTCATGAGTTTCAAGGATCTTTTCTGCAAAATTTCATCAAAATCGGTTCAGGAATGTAGACGTGAAGGCAATGTAAACAGAATGAGGGTCACATGTCGTGGTCAAATGATGACGTTATGTACGAGTAGGTCCGAAAGTCTCAAGGAATATTTCTGCTTAATTTTATCAAAATTAAAACAGACATACGTACATACAAACATAGCTTTATTACATTTATAATATAAGTATGGATATCTTCTTAGAGCAACGCGATCACCGTATTGCTCTAATACATTGTGTTATGGGGTTACCAGACTACGTTTAGGAAATAATTATGTAAATGAAAAAATAATGTTTTTTGTTTTATTATAAATCGATGACTTTCTTAATAAATAACGTTTAGGTTATTTTTATTATTGCATAATACTTATTTGCTTGTTTCATAAGATATTGTGTTTTTTATTAAGAAATTGCATGTTGTGTGGTGCTTTATAATTGGGGTATCAATAAATAAATAGGTACCTAGTGTGGCGAATGTTGATTAGTTGGGAGTTCTTCGCGCCATTTTGCACGGACGTGTCAGGTCCAAGTTTTTTTTTTGTACATTAGTTTACTGTGGATATTGTTAGTCAAAAGTGGTGTTATTTTGCTTAATAACGTGCTGCATTGTGAAAGAAAAACGATAAATTTGACGAGTATATGGGGCAGAAGTTACACTTTATTTTTTGCGATTTTCCCGCGCTGTGAACTCATATGAAAAAGCATCAAATTCTGCAACACTTGGAATTTGATGATCCCCAACTCGGTTATGAACTCTGTTATGAACATATATTATGCAAATAAATTACGTGCTTAGGGCTGATGTATTCTGTACAATTTTTACAATTCTTTAAAGATACATAAAAAAAAACCAATTGATTAGTTAGAAGAAATTTGCTTATAAAAGTTGGCAGATCGGTAAAGTTCTTCTACGGATCTTGTACTATAAGAATAAATATAGTATAAACACTTACCTTAAACAAATCAAGGCAAAGAAGACAGCGAAGAGTTGTTTCTTCAGTTTCCCGCCAAAGTTTGACGTTTGCCGAGCGTTTAGAAAGCGCGCGCGAATTCTTTGGCCCGCGCTGCGTCTACATTCGGACATTGTTTTACATCCTATCTTCGTAAACGCAATTTTATATCAAACACTACACTATCCACTATCTTTGTACATTTTTCGAAGTTAAATAGTAACGTATTTTCATTGTTTTTATAAATTTAACACTGGCTTGATCTGAACCGGTTGATGCCACAATTCTGAAACAAAAATATAGTTATAGTAATTATTAAAAATTAACTTATCTGCGGTATTTAATTATGTTTTGTGTCATAAAAATACTAAATTAATATTGCTATTATTGACATCCTGTCAAGGGCGCTTACAACTGCTAACATCCCCTGCATCCTCGAACCATCGGGGATAGTTAGAAATGATGGTAGGCGTCCGGACGGGATGTCATTAATTCCATATACTAGAGGCCGCGCACTGGTTTGGGATGCCACATGTGTTGACACACTCTGTCAGTCACATGTTACATCCAGCCGTAAGAAACCTGGTGCCGCTGCAGAATCAGCCGCACGCCTTAAGCGCAACAAGTACGCGGAGATCATCATCAATCACCATTTCATTCCATTTGCAGTTGAAACGATGGGCCCGTGGTCCGAGGAGGCTCTTGTGTTCTCCCGCGAGCTTGGTAAGAAACTCCACATGGCGACGGGTGACCCTTTGAGTAGAGAATATCTTGTTCAAAGGGTCAGCCTCGCTGTTCAGCGGGGAAACGCAGCGAGTGTCCTCGGCACACTACGCCCATCGACTAGTCGTAATTTTATTTATTAATTTTTAGTTTTTATAATTTAGTTCTTAATTTATTTTATTTTTTAATCTTTGTACTTTACTCCGAATAAATTGAAATTATATTGTTTTACTATCTATTTACTAGCATATGAAATTCCGTGCGCATACGGAAAAACTATTTTTTTGTAAGTATTTTTATTTTAATTTTCTATTTTTTTTTTTGATGAAATTTAGTTTTTGTTGTAATATAGTTTATTTAATTTAAGGTTTTGTTAGTATACAAATATGATTACATAATATCAGAGGACCTTAATAATTAGCGATGTAGTTAGAAAGTACACACTATTATGCGATCCAACTAAGGCTGAGTTGCACCAAAATGAAGTCTCTATAATTGTAACTATTAAAGTTAAAAATGTATCAGTTTTTTCGACGCCATTTTTAACTTTAATCGTTACAATAATAGAGAAATTTGTGCAACTCAGACTAAGAGTGGAACCTTGTAACCTTGAAATTAAAACTGTCCAAGCGAAATTGAGAGACCCTTTCTCTTTCCTATCATCTTATTAATTATACATCTGGAGAAGAGAAACAAAAAAATATATTCTTCCTTCGCGCCATTTTGCGTGGATATGTCAAGTACAAGTTTTTGTTTTGTAAATTAGTTTACTGTGGATATTGTTGGTCAAAAGTGGTGTTGTTTTGTTTAATAATGTGCTACAATGTGATTGGTTATGAAAAACGATAAATTGGACTTTAAATATAGGGCACAAGTTGCAGTTAATTTTTTGCGGTTTTCCCGCGCTGTGAACTCCCATATTTACCCGACGTGTTTAAGCTATGGTGCCGCGAGTGACTCCAAGAAAAGCATCAAATTCTGCAGCATCTGGAATTTGATGATGCTTTCATTAACTCATGAAAAAGAAAGATATATTACGTCAGACTTGGCTGTATGGGCTAGATCATCGGCAGAAGAGAAATAAAAAACAAAAAAAAAATATGTACGTCAATGTCATAAC
Organism: Tinea semifulvella; assembly: GCA_910589645.1. Lineage (NCBI taxonomy): Eukaryota > Metazoa > Arthropoda > Insecta > Lepidoptera > Tineidae > Tinea > Tinea semifulvella. The sequence continues at coordinate 9,836,753 of OU342604.1, forward strand.
TGTTACGTTATATTTACACGACCACAGATATTTCAATTGTACTGGAAAATATGTCAAAGTGAATACGTATGTTTGAAATAGTAAAATCAGATGTAAGAAAAAAATTAAATACATGCCAAATTAAGTTTTAACCCTATAGCAATAAGAAACACAGGAATTTTCTCTTGTAACAAGCGATAATGAACACTAATATAATATATAAATATTATATTATAAAGAATTTAGTACAGTCGGCTTCAAGACAGACCAAATTATGGTGTACTCTATGATATCAAAAGTAAGAGTCAATTTGCAATAAAACACTGACCCGCGTTCTGAATCAATACTACCCAGTGTATTGTTGATATATTTTCTTTATACATTGCGTCTTATAATTAAATAAAACACAAGCTTGGTACAAAATAACATGCAATGTATAATGAAAATACAGAACCCAGTAAAAGAACTTTAATAATATTGTAATAATAATATTGTATATACACGTATGTCGAGGTCAGCAGGCTTAGCACGAGATGTGAAATGCTTCTACCCTACAAAGACTCGATATAACAACGTACGTAGAAGATAACTATATACCTTAGAGACGTTCGCTTAATAACTATCGCATCTATGTTATACCTACTAACAATAATTAATTGGTCCATGGGTCGAGCATTGGTGTAACATGCTACTTGTGTCGACACTCTTGCTCGGTCTCATGTCCAGGGCATATCTGTCAGGGCTGGAGCTACTGCGGATTCGTCTGAAAAAGCCAAATATCGCAAATCTGTTGGTAATGATTGCGTTTTGTACCTTTTGATCTTGACACAATGGGACCGTGGAGGCCTAGTGCTAAAAAGAAGTAAAGAAGTGTCTAAGCGGCTGGTTAATGCTATATGTGACAAGAGGGCAGTTTTAGCGAGGGAATGCTAAAAGTGTTTTTGGCCAAGTCAAAAATATGATCAAGTCATGGGTAAATGTTTATATATAGTTAAGTTTTTAGATTAATAAAAAATAAACTTAACCCTTCTCGTCTCCAGATTTCTCCGTCAGCCATTTCGAGAAATCCTTGGCCAGGCGCTTGATTAAAGGTCCCAACCCCAAACGGCGCAAAATCGTAACCTGTACCGAGATTGGCGTATTTACGCAACTAGAGGTTCTTAGCAAAAATCGCAGCTCTCCCCGCACTGGACGAGGTTGCCTGGATATGAGATGGGGCTAATGTGTCTACATCCCACATTTCCACGGCCCAACGGTCATGCCGTCGGCTCTGTTGCCATCGCTCCGCGCAATCCCAGAGGGTTCTAGGATTGCGGGTACTCCAGTAGTGAGAAGAGCCCTTCGGATGATGTTGTTGATAGCCGTGTGACGAGGTATGTAGCCTTTACAACTCAAGAAAGCCCGTGGTGTCAGAGGTGTTCTACTGGTTCTTCATACCGATACTTGGAGACGAAAGCATGCTGCCATGGTCAATGTATTCGGTCAAGGAGTGTCCCTACCGATGCTGAAGGAAAAGATCCGACTACCTAGTGGAGACGGCCTATCTTGTGAAATATTTAAATGTCTCTGCCTTAGTGTTACGTCATAAGTGGCTTATAGACAGAAATAAAAATATAATTCGCAACATTTTATAACCTTTATTCACAAAAAAAAATCTAGAACAAGTAATGATAGCATTCGTAGAGTGCTTTACACGGGTATTCGAGTATGTCAACTGCTTACGAGGTTCCGTAGAAAGATATATATATATTACACAGTATTTGTACTGATATAATATTTGGATGGTGGATGTTGAGCGTCTTGAGAGAGGCCTCCTTTGTAAATGATCGACAATAGGATCAAAAGCCCGAGACACCATTCTTTTCATTCCCACACATGATGGACCCGGGACCCGCACGGTGAATCCATGGAATCTGTATTCCTCTCTTAGACTTTTTAACTTTAAAATAATTGGTATGCTAATCAATTATTTTCAGAAAACGTACTGAAATTCCCGGTTCTCAAATACAGAAGAGGTTCCGGAATACCTAGCCTGGCATACTGGTAGGAACTGATGTCGGTCGTCGGTGATTAGTGTCCCACTTTGATTTATTGCTCCCACTCTTAAAAGTCGCGTACCGCTTACCATCATAAAAAAGAGTTTTTTTTTCTTATTGCCTAAGGATCTCAAACAACCTGCTCGCAATATTGACATGTACGTTCATTTAATAGCAGTTACTACACGAAAAAGCTATTAAGTTGGACTAAATGTCAGCAAAGGTGTAATTAATATCATTTATTTCACGATTTAAAAATACATATTTCGTTTTTATTGTAAATTAAGTACCTTTACCTAGCCAATGTGTAAAAATAAAGTATGTTTTAAAAAAGAAAAAAAAAACAGTTACCTTTTTGTATTATTACTGCCTCACTGGTCTAGCGGTTAAGTCCGTGGATCTAGACTCGGAGGTACCGGGTTCGATTTCTGGTCGGGACACAAAAATATTTATTAATGTAAATAAATACATTTAATTCATATTTAATTTATTTGTGATATCTCTCGAGTTGGGTACGCTGGAGACATCGACGAGCTTCCCACTTGTTACTTTTTTACTAGCACGACTTGTCACCTTGCACCCACCTGATGGTAAGTGGCGCGCAAGGTCCATGATTGTTAGCAACTGGAATCAGACACTAATGACTGAACTCAGTCCCTAACACTATGCCGGCTTGACTAGATGCTTTTGCACACTTCGCTTTAAGGACTCCAGGTTATAGGAAAACAGTGTTAATAGGAGTAAAGTATCATCACGACCGTTTCCCTTTCGGGGTGGTCAGAAACCACGCTTATAGATAAGCAGATTCACATTTAGCAACTTTACTATAGGCCAATCATGACAAGTGGCAAGCTCGTCGATGTCTTCAACGTACCAAACTCGAGAAATATCACAAATAAATTAAATATATATATTTACATTAATAAATATTTTTGTGTCCCGACCAGGAATCGAACACGGTACCTCCCGAGTCTAAATCCACGGACTTAACTGCTAGACCACGGAGGCTGCTCATCTTAGCTAAATATGACTAGTCTTCTTTGCTGAAGTTAGCTACGCCTAATTGAATATATGTCACACTTTACTGGGTTTATCGGCACGAACGGTAGATTCCCCCCGCCCCGGCAGACTGGGCAAATTACCACAAGTCCGCCTACCACCTACAGAAACTATGTTAGCATCAAAATAAACTATATGTACGTATCGTTCTCTATGCATTTCTTTATCGCTTACGCTTTGTACAGCGTTTATTTGATTAATCGTTTCTTCGTACAAAACGTATGGTAAAAGTTTTTCATTAATCTCATATTTCCCGTATTCAAACCTCAGTTAATCCTACACGAAATTCTTAAAATACCATCAGCTTTATAGTATTCTTTTAGTTCCCGTGCGTCGGAAAGCACGTTAAGCCATCAGTCCCGGTTCTACAAATAGTATACACCGTATTGTAAATGTAATGTATTGAAATACCAGATTAAGCGAAAAACTTTTTCCATACGTTTTGTACGAAGAAACGATTAATCAAATAAACGCTGTACAAAGCGTAAGCGATAAGGAAATGCATAGAGAACGATACGTACATATAGTTTATTTTGATGCTAACATACTTTGTGTAGGTGGTAGGCGGACTTGTGGTAAATTGCCCAGTCTGCAGCGGGGGGAATCTACCGTTCGTGCCGATAAACCCAGTAAAGTGTATCCATCTTGTGGAATCGTTAATAAAATCAAAAATTGACATCTGACCCTCGCAAACCCGTCTGTCCAGCGTGGCGAGTGTAGACTAAATTCTCCAAATAGATGTTCTTGTTAAGGGTGGATCTTATGATTTATTAAAATTCCAGAAACTATTAATTTCATTTATTATTATGTAACACATTACTACGTCTCCGTGACAACTCAAACATTCCTTCAAAACTATCAAAACTATATACATAAAAGTATGTGAACACCAGCCAGTCGTCAACATCCTCGGCCCCTGGTGCAAGCACAAGTTACTGGATGACGACTGACTGGGTTGATGTTAACAATTTAATTAATTTTCTTACAGGTCGCCGTAATATTCCGCCTTTTGTTTGAACGTCTGCAACACGTACAATCGCACCAGAGCCTTTAAAAGTTTTAACAATTCTACCCATCGGCCAAACCCTTCGTGGTAACGCCCAATCGACTATTAACACTATGTCACCTTCTTTAAGTTCATCGACGTCTATTCCAGGTTGTCGCCTCGGAGCCAACGTAGGCAAATATTCCTTCAGCCACCGCATCCAAAAATGATCAGCTAATCGTGCAGCATGCTTCCAATCAGAACGTCGGACCAGATCGCTGTCATTGAGATCGGTCGGCCAAGTGACTGTGGATGAAGTTCCAATTAAAAAGTGAAATGGTGTTATGGCTTCTGAAAAATCTGGTGAAATTGGTATATACGTGAGAGGTCGGGAATTTACTGTGGCTTCCGCTTCCAATAAAAATGTTAGGAATACTTCTTCCTTGGGAGTACTCTCCTTAAGGGTCCCATGTAAAGCCCTTTTAACAGTTCGCACCATTCGCTCCCATACCCCGCCCATAAAAGGCGCAACTGGAGGAATAAAATGCCATGATATTTTATTGTTCGTGGCAAACTCTTCTACAGACTGACCAAAAAAAGCACCCAACTCGCGACTTGCTCCGATAAACGCCGCACCATTGTCTGAGAAGATTTTAGCTGGAGATCCACGACGAGCAATGAGGCGCCGCAGACTCATGATTGCAGAGTCTGTAGACAGACTGGAAACAACTTCCAAATGTATAGCTCTTGTCACTAGGCAAGTATACAAAGCCACGTAACGTTTTTCGTGGCGTCTGCCAACTCGTACATTTAAAGGGCCAAAATAATCAAGTCCCACGTTAGTGAAGGGACGGGTGTGGTGTTCTAACCGTTCTGGAGGAAGATCGCCAAAGGGTGGCAACTGAGGCTGTGCACTCTTCTTTTTGCAAATAATACATTGTCTTGAAATACTTCTAATAACATCTCGACATCGTAAAATCCAAAAACGTTGCTTAAGTTCATTAAGAATGACTTCATTAAAAGCATGTCCATATTTAATATGATAGCTTGAAACAAGTAGGCGTACTATAACATGTTGGCCATCCAAAATTATAGGCGATTTCGTTCTATCTGGAACACCGACTGTTGACATAATACGAGAATTCAAGGTTAACATTCCATCCGTGGCAATTATAGGGTTAAGTGTAAATAAGCGACTAGATTTGGGCAATGACTGGTTATTCTTTAAAAGTGCGATTTCTTCTGCAAAACTTTCCTCTTGCGATCTACAAAATAGAATCTTCTCGGCGTGTTCCAAATCAAGAGTTAACAAAGTTGTATTAAAAGAAACATTATTAGAATTTGAAGAACCAGGTAATTGAATAAAAGACCGAAACTTTTTGACCGCCAACATAGTACGGGCAGTTGCTCTAACGAGTCGCAACCAATTACTAAATCGCGACGGATCAGGTGTTATAAATTTAAAATTGGAATGAGTTGTGTATCCCACTAATTCTCGTGTTTTTAACTCGGGAAGTGGTGCGATCTCATTTGCCAAATTATCAGGCTCCTCTGGGAGCAAAGATGTGCAATTGTATATCAGTAGGGTCTGCTTGTTGTAAATACCACCTAGGTATCCGGAAACTGGAAACTTCAGCGAGCTCCTGCAGCCATTCGCGCCATACTAATTTGTATTGATCAGATAGTTCGTCGTCCCACTGAGTACCTTCTCTCCACAACTGTTGGATAATGATACGACCCCTGACAGTTAGTGGAGTAAGGAAACCCAACGGATCAAAGACGCTCATTACTTGAGATAGTATAGTTCTTTTCGTAATTTTAATGTAATTTTCACGTAAAGTAGTTCTTATACCTAACGTATCACTGACAGGATTCCAATTAATACCTAAAGCACTGACGTCTGACGGTAAATTAACATCTGCGTTCGGATTTGCCCACAATTCTTTAGGAACACGAGATAGTGCTCTAATGTCGTTAGATACCCAGGCTCTCATCTCAAAACAACAAGATTTATGTATAGTTAATACTTCAGAAGCTAAACAAGTTGCCTTAACTACGTCATTCATGCTGGTAATGAAATCGTCTTGATAGTGGTTATAGATTATTTCGTGTACAGCGTCTGGATACTGAGATTGAAACTCTAAAGCGTTTTTATTTTTGATAAATAGTGCAGTGAAAGGGCTAGAGGCGGCACCAAAAATCATAGAACTCATTCTGAACGACCAATGTTAAGGGTGGATCTTATGATTTATTAAAATTCCAGAAACTATTAATTTCATTTATTATTATGTAACACATTACTACGTCTCCGTGACAACTCAAACATTCCTTCAAAACTATCAAAACTATATACATAAAAGTATGTGAACACCAGCCAGTCGTCAACAGTTCTGGAAGGCCTATCTCCAACAAACGATCTAGTTCTAGGCGCTGTGATAACTGCTTTGTTATTTCCGATTGACCGCATGGCTCACCTCACCCCGTACCACTAAACGCTGTACAAACTGGTCACCTAGGAACGTTTTTGTCAACGTTATGATAAACTAAACCTTACCGTCCTATCTTAAAAATCCAACCTCTATAATCTAGGTAAGCTCTATAGATAAGCGGAACCCCTAGATCTGGTTTTATTTTTCCAATCCAAAGGGGTAATAATCTATAGGCCAGTAATCAGAGACAAACCTACGTATATTAGTAAATCAGTAAGATATGCGAATGTCGTAGACATACATATGTACGTACGGGTATAATACGAATGCGGCAAGCTGAGAAAAATAAATACCTACAGGGTGCGGCAGGTAAACTTGCTGATTTGAATGGTCAATATAGGAAAAAGTCATAATAATAAAAAATCTTTATTGCACAAACACTAAATGGTCGCGCCGCAGCAAAAGCTACCGCCTGCAAGTCTTGTTTGTGAGAACCCTTTAAAAGGCTAGCTAATGTTTGTTGATTCCATGCGCCGTCATTTTGCCACCATTCCACGCGGACGGGACTTATATCCCTATCCTTAGTATTAATATTAATTTTATTTTATATATTGTAAATATTTATTATTAATTACAAAATATATAATATAGTATATGTAGGCGAAAACTTTTAATTGGTTCATTTTTTGTTATATCTATTCATTTATATTGTTATCTAGCTGTAAGTTTTCCTGTAATAAATAAATAAATATACAAATAATAAAAAGTAAAATCCCGTGCTCAATATTATGGTTACTATAACGACTATTTGCTTGTCCGATTAATCTATGTCTTTGGTAAAGATCGATTAACCTGGAGTTGAGCGAGCAAAGCTGGTACAGTCAGCAGCAAAAATGTCTGCAACCAATCTTTAAGGCCTTGGAAAAGGGGTGAGTTTGGCTAAACTGTACAGGTGTGCCTAGTGCAGTGCAACAGGTTTTAAGAACAAGATAGATTGTACACAAATACTATCTGTATTGATCTGGACTTGGTTTGTGAATCGATATAGAGCTGTTAAGTCCGGTGTGTTTTTTTTTAAATAAAAAAAAATATACAATAGTGTCCTTCTCGTCATTTTGCACGGACATATCAAGTGCAAGTTTTTGTTTTGTACATTACTGTGTATATTCTTAAGCAAAAGTGGTGTTGTTTTTGTTTAATAAAGTGCCTCAATGTAAATAATTATTGAAAACAATACATTTATATGGGGCACAAATTGCAGTACCCAATACTAAACTACCCCTGAGTCTAAATCCACGGGCTTAACTGCTGGACCACGGAGGTAGACTAAAAATCACGTAAATACAGAAGTATCATCACGACCGTTTCCCTTTCGGCGTGGTCAGAAACAACGCTTATAAATAAGTGGATTCACATTTAGCCAACTTTACTATAGGCCAATCATGACAAGTGGCAAGCTCTTCGATGTCTCCAGCGTACCAAACCCGAGAAATATCACAAATAAATTAAATAATAATTAAATATATTTATTTAAATTAATAAATATTTTTGTGTCCCGACCAGGAATCGAACCCGGTACCTCCGAGTCTAAATCCACAGACTTAACCGCTAGACCACGGAGGCAGTACATGCACAACATAGATACAGGTAATGATATAACAAAATATTAAAGACAATATTAGTCAAATAAGGCAGAGAAGATAATAACTTTTTATACGCTGCAAAACCACTGTCAAAAACATCAATATCAGTCCGTAAGCTTTTGATTGTAGGTGCGACACATTCTCACTAACGGGTTTGACATAGTATTGTGATAGCAGATTATTTTATTCAACTACTCTATATAGTTCTACTAATCCCCGACATAGCATGGTTATAAAATGGAGCTGGTACCTGTACTCTTGCATTTGACATCAATTGCCCATTATGGTCAGTACAATTAATTAATATTTCTTATTCTATAATATATTTATTAACTCAATCGTTTGCCGAAGGAACATATAATCATTTTCAAATGAATTGTCTTACGATTTATATTCATATTCGGTCATGATTAGTGTTTCTGCGGGTTGCCCTTGTCTCTAGTTTACAGGGTTGCCAAATGAAAAATTCGAACAAAATAAAGTAGTATCATCAGCACCGTTTCCCTTTCGGGGTGGTCAGAAACCACGCTTATAAAGAAGCGGATTCACATTTAGCTAAACTTTACTATAGGCCAATCATGACAAGTGGCAAGCTCGTCGATGTCTCCAGCGTACCAAACTCGAGAAATGTCTATTTGTGACATTTAATATTAATAATCGAATCCGGTACCACCGAGTCTAAATCCACGGACTTGACCGCTAGACCACAAAGGCAGTTATATAAAAAAAACAAAATGATTTATCGAGTACTATATACATATTTAGATAAACTATTCTAACAAGACTATTATTTGAGTAGAAATAAACATTTACATCACGTACTGGACGACGTAGAGTGGGACGACCCCCTGCCAGATGGACGGATGACCTAAGGAAGGTGGGGGTTGGATGAGAGTTGCGAAAACCCACGCGCAGTGGCATGACTTGGAGGAGGCCTATATACAGCAGTGGAGAGACATAGGCTCATAGTCATAATGATGACTATAGGCACATCATAAAAATTGGCAAGCTCGTCGACTCTAGCGTAACAAACTCGAGAAATACCACAAATAAATTAAATAAATGATTGTGGAATCTAACCCCGGTAGGTACTGTAACGGGTACATGTAGGTTACAGAGTTTTATTTGCATTTCAAGAAAGAATAGTATTGTCAATATACGACAATGACAGGGTTGATGGGTTTTTGTTTTAAAAGAAGAAACAAAGGAAGATCGGGGAGCTCGGACCGAGAGGTCGACAGAGCGAGTATTTTCTATAAAGATTAGGATTAAAATAATTATTAGTTAAAGTCTACCGCGTAATAGTGTCCGTAGATAAGTGTTTAGTTTTTCTACATATGTAATTATTTCTAAAATATAAAGTATAAAAAAGTTTTATGCATTTTCAATTAAAAAAAGGAGTTCCATAGAATCCTCTCCGTAACAATTAAAAGCAACTACATCCAACCGCAGGCGTTGGATAATCATGTAACTGCAAAGGGCAGGTTACAGTACCTCTCGCTAGACCTGGAGGCAGTAAGCAGCAAAAGATGTCATACAGGTATTATATGGCGCTTAAATTTATATTGTGTAAATAGTAAACAGAAAGTTATAAATTGATACACAGATAGACAGACAATCAATTTTATGGCAGTACTACCAGATCCAATATTAATTGAACACGCAGTACCGTTTAGTTGGGGCAATTCTCAACATATTTAATTTCCATATATTATGTAATCTTTATCCACGTCTTTGCTTGTTTAATTCAAATTAATAATAATAGTAACGATTTCATATTGTTTCCTCAAAAAAAAAAAGTGGAACATGCCGTGTATTTACTATGAGTTATTACTATTACTACGTTTTAGTCAAAATTTATTAATGATTCAATATTTTTATAAAATATACATCACGCACTAAATATTTTTTCAAATAAAAGCTACATTTTAACACACACTAGGAATTTTATATTGGACATAGATATTTTTTTATAAATAGATGGTTACTTTTTGGACATATAAGATTATTTAGGTATAATACCAACATTTAGATTTATTTAAGCCAACACCCTTTACAGCTGCACCCAACCTTGTTTATATAACCACTATACGACTATAAATAAATATAAATAAATATTTTTCAGACAGGTCACACAGCGCCATCTAATTTCCGTGGTAAGCTACAAGGCTTGTGTTACGGAAACTAGATGGTTGATAAACTACATATTATACTTTTTTTTTTTTGTAAATATATACATATTATACATATAAACACCCAGACCGAGACAAATTATACAATGTACAACTTGCCCCCGGTGGGAATCGAACCCACGACCTCCCGAGTTTACGGCAACGTTTGTTACCACTAGACCACGGAGGCGGTCGTATAATATAGTAGCAGACTGTTCCTTGCTTACAAAAGTTGTTTCTGCATCATTTTAATGATTATATTGCATATGTAGGCAAAAGTGTAAACTTTGTCAAACAAGTGTTCCCGTAGTAAGGTTCCTACTATAATAAACAACAAATGAAATGAAATAATTTATTTATCAGAAACACGGTAGGTACAGGGATGTAAATTATTATATGTAATTATATCACATGCTTCGCTATTTCTAGCATACAAATATTTATTTAGTCACATGACTTTGTCGAGCTTAGTGTCTAGGTATTCTTTTGTCGAATAAAAACATTTATTAACCAGCATTTGTTTGACTCTTAATTTGAACAGTTTTAGTGGCAGCTCCCTTATAGTAATGGGGTGTATCACTAACTTTTTATCACGATAGATGGCGCATGATAGATGGTACCTAATATAACTGTCAGATGCATAGAAAACTTGTATTTTTATTACGAAGTTTATTATTTTCTGGATATTATGCCGAAGTGAGCAGCTTTTAAGTGTACAAATCGAGATTTCTAAGCGAAATCAAAGATATGGTGATCTCAACAATGCCGTTCTACTAATAAAACCTTTTTTCTTTTTAAAGACGGTGTGCGCTTTCTTAATTCGTTTTTTAACGTAGGCAAAATTAATTTAAAATACATTATTCTGTTATAAAAAATAAAACTACAAAAACATTTAAAAAATGATGCGATATAGGTGCAAAATAAGGTACCATTGCCGCTAGCGACATCTACAAAAAGCTTTGCCTGATACACCCCATTGGAAGCTTATTACATATCTTTGTTGCCGTTGCATAACAATTTCAAAAATAATATATAATACTGATGGTAACTTAACCTGTCACAGAATAGCCCACTTAGTAGATAATGTTGAAACGAATCAATTATAATATTTTGTAGGTGTAATTATATGTTTAAAATTAATGTTGATTAAAAAGATTTTAACGTTTTATTAATTGTTGGTTTATTTGTTTTTAGGCTCATAAAAATGTCAAATGATTTCTAATCGATTTCCAAATTGTTTAAATAGATATGCTATTTTGTAACATACATACATACATACATATCTTCACGCCAAATCCCTTACGGGGTAGGCAGAGACAATTGAGCGCCACTTGTCACGATCACGACATACCTCTTTCGCTTCTTCGACATTCATCAACCTCTTCATACATGCCCTCTTGTTTCGATGGCTTTTTAATTCACCTTCAGCTAATGTTTTATTTATTTGATCATGATAGGCAAGTCTTGGTCTGCCAGGGCCTCTTTTACCCACAACTTTCGCATTATATATCTGGTTCGTCAATCTCTCTTCGCTCATCCTTTCGACATGCCCGAACCATCGGAGCATGCCTTTCTTTATTTTTGTACCTATGCTTTCTTTTATACCTACCCTTTTGCGTATTTCGTTATTACGTATACGGTCCATCAAAGTTACGCCGCATATCCGACGTAAAGACCTCATTTCTACTGCATTAACTCTACTCTCATGCGTATTCTGACATATCCACGTCTCGCTTCCATACATAAGTGTTGGTATTAGCATGGCATTGTGTATGGCGAGTCGAGCTTTATCACTGACATTTCGACTGGCGATCAGTGATCCCAGGGCCCCATTAACACTATTTCCCGCGTTCACTCTTCTTTCAACATCCGTATCATACTTCCCATCCGCAGTGAAAACACTGCCCAGATATATAATCTCATTTACCTGTTCTAGCGTTTCATCATCAATCTTTATCGTCAAGGTTGTCATCCTTCTTCTTTCAAACACTAGTACCTTGGTTTTTCTCGCATTTGTAACAAATTATTATACTAACTGTATGATGTGTGGGTGGTCGTCACTGGGTTCCAATTAATATGCCATAAAAGAGCGGGCTCGCATGAGGTGATTCCACTAGGAGTCACTGGTTGCAGGCTATTCCTTTAGTATCGGTTGGCACACTTCTTGATCGAAATACACTGACCATAGTCATCATATAGTAGATATATTATATTTATGTATATTCATATAACGTATGTATGTAGTTTTATTTGTATGTATTTGTGTATTAGTATGTAAATAAGTATTTATTCACTAGTATATATTGAAGTCTAATATTTTTCTATTAGTTTTGATAGCACCTGCCTTATCTTGTCGTAACTGCTTTAGTTGTCCCAAAGGTTTGACCAGTATAGAATGTCTAGCGGCATTAGGTCCGCCTTTGCACTTTGTGCAATAAAGTTTATAATAAATAAATAAATAAATAGCGGTATGCCATCTCTTATTTTTGTGACAAATAAAAACTGATTTTATTTATTTATGTAAGTACAATTATATTAGACGTGATTGAATAACAAAGGTCTTTCTTTAAATATATTATATATAGTATTATTGCTGAAGACGATTATTCTTTTGGTAGAAATAAAGAACACTGTTCTTTCATGTCTAAATCTACGGTCAAAAGCCGCTAGACCAAGACGGCTAGTAAAATATGATTAATATAAAAGTATTTAGTTCCCAAAAATTAAGTATCCTAATTCAAAGGGGAAATGCTGCTAGTGTATTGGGTACCATGCCACAAGACAGCGATTTGGAGGAGCTATTTTTTTTGTAAGTATATATTTTTATTTTCTATGTAAAAGTAAAGTAAAGTATCATCACGACCGTTTCCCTTTCGGGGTGGTCAGAAACCACGCTTATAAATAAGCTGATTCACATTTAGCCAACTTTACTATAGGCCAATCATGACAAGTGGCAAGCTCGTCGATGTCTCCAGCGTACCAAACTCGAGAAATATCACAAATAAATTAAATATTAATTAAATGTATTAAATTTCCATTAAATAAATATTTTTGTGTCCCGACCAGGAATCGAACCCGGTACCTCCGAGTCTAAATCCACGGACTTAACCGCTAGACCACGGAGGCAGTCTATTTTCTATGTATTATTATTGTTATTATTTTTTAGGTTAAATTTAGATTTTGTTGTAATATAGTTTATTTAATATTGTTATTATTTTATATTGTTTGTATATTACTTCGAATAAATATAAAAATATAAAAGTTGTAATGTTTAGTAAGGCAAATACAGTAAGTATTATTATAGAACTTGTAAACTAAAAATTACAGATAGCTTTGGAATTTGCATGTTTACAACTAAACCGTTAATTTATTTTTAGTTTTAAGGTCATTAGCATCGTAAAACCTGAAAACCTATCAATCGAAGAGTGTCCGAACTTTGTTTATGGTCTAGCTGATTTATTCACACGCTCAATGAGTTACAGTGGCAAATAAAAGTTTGAAGCACAAGTTATGGGCTGTAGCGATAAGAGGGAGCGGTGAGAGGCGGGGCTGTCGAATATAAAAAAACTAGTAAGGTAGGCAGCACACCGAATACACTTGTTGCAATAATGGGAGCGATAAATTTGGCTTCCACATGTATCTTCTGTGATTATTCTTCTTCTTAGTCGCTACACCTTGGCAGAGTGGTCGTGGTCGTCACTTGAGTGTCAGTGACACGTTTAACAAGCCGTCGCCACTCGTCTCGAACTGCAGCCTTCCTGGAGTACTCATATAGGGGGTGATCCATTGCTGCTTTAACCTGGTCAGTCCATCTCATCGGAGACCTACCACGCATCCTCTTGCCATTGACTTTTCCCTGAACTACAAGGCGCTCAATGGATGTATCTCCACGCCGTGACACGTGTCCAAAGTGTCTGTGATTATAATATTATTTAAATTGTGATCCGTTTGTCTACCTCTATAGTATAAGAAAAAAAAAATGCCTAAAACAATTCACTTAGATTCTAGAAATTCTTGTCAGACATCAGTTGAAATTTACACGGTTTAGTATAAAAAAGACAAGAATACATTTTATAACAATTAAACTATTTTCTTATTTTTACACACTTATTCTGTACACTATGCGGACAGTTCTAGTTAATACTTGTACATTGTCGTTGGAAGCAACATGCTATGAAGTTGCATGATCTTGTTTTCAGACGGTCAAGAAATAATGTAACTATTCGCCTCATAATAGCATCGAATGTGTTTACCCTGGCTTCAAATAACATGCCAGAAGTGCTGCATGATAATTTTAGACCTAAGAACTATCTACGAGTAAAGCAGTTGTTATATCTCTCAACCACAGAATTTTTATTTTATTTTACATTTTGTGTTCATTTTGTTTCTTTTATTTTGTAATAAAAAGTAATAATATATTTAAAATGGTGTCTGGGCGTTGACTGCCGACGGACAGACCTATATATATAGGCTTAGTTCGGCTGCAAATGTCTGTTTTTATGTGCATAATGAAATATGTTATTGTTTTCATATCTTGTAACTTTTACTGAATAAAGATATTATTATTATTAAAAAATATTGTACAGGGATGCAATTATGAGACGTTTTTGTATATTTTGCTCACATCTGACATATGTAAAATGTTAGACAAAAGGTGTTAAAAAATGGCAGTTTGTTTTCTCACAGAAATGATTATAAGTCGTCAACTCGACACAACGATCGACACATACACACATCAAAAGTGTCTAGGGATCAACATATATTTTTGCAATAACTTTTCTCCTGATTGATATTCATTAAAATTTTCTTTAAGGATTGATCAAATAAAATGTTTTCGTTTGTCTACAGTAACGATAAACCAAGTCACCTTTGCATTAGTAAAAAAAATTGCCATTTTCCTAATAAAGGGATTTTTGACATTTGAACCACTAACATTAAAGTTCGAAAAAAAGACTGAAATAACAGTTTTTTTTTTAATTTTATTGGGTAACTTAAACAATTAATAATCCGTGTTTCTACCGCGAACACTAACAACACAAGAACATCGGTTTGGCATACTCAAAATGAGTTCATCCAAATCACGCTGTGGAATGGCCGCCCATGTTCGTTGCAACAACAAAAAAAGGTCTTCTTGCGACTGGATACCCTCCATATTCGGCAGAGCTCTTCTCTGAAGAATATCCCATGCATGCTCAATCGGGTTCAAGTCTGGCGACTGAGCAGGCCAGGGCAGGACATTGATGTTAGCTGCGGCGAGAGTCTGTCTTACAACTCTTGCGGTGTGCGGTCGTGCATTATCATGCATTAACTGAAATAAGGGACCGATATGCACTTGTAGAGGAACGATGACGTCTGATACAACCGTCTCAGCATAAATTTGAGCGTTGAGGTTGCCTCTGATCCAAATCAACTCAGTTCTTCCGCCGATCGAAATACCCGCCCATACCATGATGGTTCCACCACTATAAGGATGGACTTCCTGGCAGGATTTTAATCGCTGTTGGCGTCCAGGGGTTCTCCAGTGTCGTATACGTCTTGTATCCGGCCTCATACCAAAACGAGACTCATCAGAAAAGCACACGAAACGCCATTGTTCTTCTGTCCAATTTCTGTGTTCAAGAGCCCATTGATATCGAGTCCTACGATTGTGCATTGCTATAGGTGGTACCCGTAGCGGTCTTCGGGAATGAAGGTTCACTTCATGCAAGCGGTTTCTGACTGTTTGGTCGCTAATTAAGTTCCCTGAAGAGCGATGAAGGCTCACGGCTAACATCATGGCGGTTATTGTTGGAGTTCTTCGAGCTGTGATTTGAATGTATCGGTCTTGTCTCCGTGTGGTGCAGCGATACCGTCCTCCATGGCGCTCAGCCACGGTACCAGTGGTTCGGTAACGTGTCCAAAGTCGACTGATAACACTCTGACTTGTATTCAGAGCTAAAGCCACAGTACGTTGCAGGGAACCAGCTTCTATCAATCCCACGGCTCTGATCATTTCTTCCCTGCTTAAATGACGTCGCCGCTCCATAATAACGTTGGTTTTAATCAGTAGTAGGGAAACAGTAGCACTAATAATGTCTTCAATGCGTCTTATGTTTTTATAGGGAAAATATTGACAGCTGATTTTCATCTTTTACTCGAATTTGATTGACAGTTCCTGTTTTAAATTATGAAATGCACCAAAAAGGATCCATATAAATTTATAAAATCATAAATTTATTACAAAGCCACATCTCAATCACAAGAAATCCGCATAAACATGCTTGATCCCTAGACTTTTTTGATGTGTGTATTTAGTTGGAAAACTCGAAATAAATATCTTAGACGATTAACTTGATTGATTATTTATTTCTGGCTATTTGATGACTAATCATGTAAAACGATTTTACATCCACCTACAAATTATAAGAAGTAGGGTTTTTCTCCCGCTACCTCTTATCATAAAGCCTGCATCTTTTAAGACTAGATCGCTACAATTTATGACTTGGGATTTGAAGCAAAATTGGCACTGTAAATTGATATTTTGTCGAACAAATTTAACTATACACGATGTTAGAACAACACCTATTTATCAATCAACACTACTGACAATGACTGCATCGTCAAAATAGTTTATATTTTTCTTTTTGATTTATTATATGATGTTTTTATTATTATTTATTTAAATAGAAAAAAAAAAGTAAAGTATCATCACAACCGTTTCCCTTTCGGGGTGGTCAAAAACCACGTTTATACAGAAGTGGATTCACATTTAGCCAACTTTATTCTAGGCCAATCATGACAAGTGGCAAGCTCGTCGATGACTCCACCTTACCAAACTCGAGAATATCACAAATAAATTCAATATTAATTAAATGTATTTATTTATAATAATAAATATGTTTGTGTCCCGAATCGAACCCGGTACCTCCGAATCTAAATACACAAACCTAACCGCTAGACTACTGCGGCGGCCGGTATCGTAATTAATTGGCACATAAAATTAATCAGTTGATCGTAAAATGTAATATTATGAAAATGATAAATAACAATTTGGTCACAATTACCAAAAATGTTGTGTTTTATAGCCAATTAGACATCAAAGTCTAACGCAAAGATTATTCATTTCAGATGCGACAATGTATATTTTTATTTATTTCTCTCGTATAAAGGCTTATAGAGCTTTAACGTTTTGCATCATTTTTAAAGATTATTCAAGTGTACTATCAGGAAATGTAAGCATTAAAGTTCGACTTTGTACATAGCACAAGGCAAAGCTTATGTTAGTCAGTTCGCTGCTTTTTCCCATTTTAGATTATGCAGATATCTGCTATCCTGATGTCACCGAAGAGCTACTGAATAAACTAGATCGCCTTCTCAACTTATGCATTCGCTATGTGTTTGGCTTGCGTAAGTATGATCATGTATCCCATTTTCGAACTCAGTTGAAATGGCTCAATATCCGCTTTCGCAGATCTGCCCATCTACTTGTCCATTTGTATGGTATCCTAAACAATCCTCGTGCACCTCCTTACCTCAAAACTCGATTTGAGTTCTTGTGCGATGCGCACAACCTCCCTCTTCGTTCTGCTTTCAACAATCAACTCAAAATCCCATCCCACTCCTCTAGCAGATATTCAGATTCCTTCACTGTGTCTGCAGCCCGCCAGTGGAACAAACTACCACTGGCCATTAGACGGGCACCATCTGTCAATGTTTTTAAACAACTAGTCACTAACTTGTTTCTTGATAAGCAGGAGCACACTGCATCTAGTACACATTGAGTATTCGGCACGCAATATGTTTATGTATGTTTATTTGTATATATATATATATATATATATATATATATATATATATATATATATATATATATATATATATGTATTATATGTTCATAATACTTGCATGTAGTTTATGTAATTGCTTGGTATGTAGTGTATTTATAAATTAGACTAATATTATTAGATTGTTGCACCCTGCCCATAATCTCTCACCATCCCAAAGGTTAGTTGTCAGAGAATGCCTAACAGGCATTAAACTCGCCTATGTACCTAATTTTAAGTTTTGGTGCAATAAAGAATTTAAAATAAAAATAAATAAATAGTGCATTTATTTTCATTTAATTTCCATTTTATTTTTGTTTTATTGTTTTTTGTTAAATTGAATTTCTATATCTTTTGGTTGTATTTCTTCTGTTTTTTCTCCTTTTCTTTGACACAATATCAGCAATAAAGTATGTTTCCTAATTTAGCCAATGTGTAAACGTATTTATTGACATTTATTGAAGTAATATACAAACAGTATAAAATAATTACAATATAAATTAAAACTACTTAAAAGTAAAAAATAAAATAAATATAAAAAATGTCCTCTAGAGACGACCCTTCAGTGATAGTCCCAAGAAGACTGGCAACATTTCCCCTTTGTATAGCTAAGCTAATACGCTGGCAAAAATAATTGCCAGCTTTCCTGTCTCCAGACTTTTCCGTTAGCCGTTTGGACAACTCCTTGGCCAGACGCTTGGCTGAGTGTCCCCATGGGCCCATTGTCTCGACCCCAAACGACGCAAATTCGTAACCTGTACTGAGGTTGGCGTATTTGCGCAGCTTGAGGTTTTCAGCAGAAACCGCCGCACTTCCCGTGCTTGACGAGGTCGCCTGGATGTGTGATATGTGATGGGATGCATAAACTAAATTATATACTAACCTTTATATTCTGTAATGTGCCGTGGAAATGAATGAATGAATAAATAAATAAACAGCTTACTTACAGCACTTTATATAGATAGATAGATAAATTCTTTATTGCACAATAAACAAAAACACATTTAAATGTACATAGGCGAACTTAATGTCTAGTGACATTTTCTACCAGCTAACCTTTGGGATAGTGAGCAATGATTGTGGGTGCATTAAATCATTAATTTAAAATCGAGATCAATAATAAAAAATAAAAATCTTAAACTATTACTATCAACTAAAGCTAAAATACTTATACACTAATATATAAATATATAATAACACAAGTGTACATATAAATATATAATATATATATATAAAATACATACAATATTATACCAATTTTGAGAGGTTATGTCGACTCGTCTTGCTTTTTGTGAAGGTGTAAGGTAAGTAAATTTTTAAAACACTTAAGTGAGGGTGCCTTTCGAACGTTAAGTGGAAGCCGGTTCCACTGGCGGGCTGCTGATACTGTAAAACAATCTGAACATCTGCTGGAAGAATGTGTCGGAATTTTTAATTGATTGTTGGAAGAGGAACGAAGCGCACAACTGTGTGTGTCGCATAGAAATTGGAAACGATCTTTCAGGTAAGAGGCGCATTTGGGTTGTAAAGGACAGAGATTATTCATATCTGAGTGTACTTTTAGGAATAGTAGCCTACTAACTTTCTAGAGAATAAAATTACTGACATTTCAAAGCTATATTAATCATAGATTTGTTTTAGTAAAATCGTTATAAATGCATTTGCTGTTTTTTCTGTCTAAAACTAAGCTAAGTTACTACTTATATAACTTTCATATTAGTATGTCTGTTTTATGTAATTTACTAGGAAATAAAATTAAGAACATTTTGTAGATATATTAATCGTATGTTTGTTTTAGTAAAATAAAGGAACATTGATATAAACGTTTTTGCCATTTGTCTCTGTCTAAAAATTAGGTACCTATATGAAGAAGACAAATTTATAAGCATTCCATGGATTCACCGTGCGGGTGCCGGGTCCATCGTGTGTGGGTAAGAGATGAGAAGAATGGTGTCTCGGGCTTGCGACCGACAATAGGCTGGTATAAGAAAAGGAGGCCTCCTTTTTTTTATTGCGCGATAATACGCTCACCATCCACCATTCTACTTCTCTCCCTACCCAACCAAATACTGTATGATTCCGTTAATGCCGTCTTGGAAGCTCGTTCCATAAATGTATTGACGGCAGACCTGCTTAGGCCCAATTCTATCAGTAAGTGATGCAAAGATTTTGCTGGAACTCCTCTCGCACCAACTTCCACTGCGTAAAGCTGAGTCTTGAACCCGTTCCTAATCATATCTTCTGTGAGATCATAAAAATTATTCGACTTCATGTTGTGGTCTTTTGGAATATTTGATTCCCACGGAACGGTAAGTTCAATAAGGATAACTTTTTTCAAGTTCCGAGAAAACACTAAGATGTCTGGCCTATAGGCTGATACAGCTAGTTCATCTGGGATCCTATAATGGTGTTCAAATGTATTCACGAGAATTTTCCAGTCTGATGCGGCGCCAAGGATCGAGGTGGGCTTGCATTTAGTTTTCGTGCTTTGCCCTTTACAAATGTGGTTAAAGTTTTATTTGTAGTCTGTCCCTTTCTGGCTCTTGCAATAGAAAGACTTACTGCTTCACGGATAACACCAACGACTTTGTCATGTCGGCGTAAGTAATAGCCCTTTTCTAGAAGAGTAACGCACCCTACAAGTGTGTGTCTAACAGTTCCTATGGCAGCACCACACAATGTACAGTTCTTTTCCCCACCTTACCAGATTACTCTGGTCCGGGAGGAACATTTGAAAAGCGTTTAGGTAGAACTTTAGCAACGCCGGAGACACATATAATGAAAATAAGTCCAAAAATCCGTAATTTTATTTCCTAGAAAGACAAGAGCAGAACAATTTAGACGGCGTAATAATTAATTTATTTATTTATTAAAAAAAACCATTTAATATAAAAATAACAACTAATTCCCGCTCTATCTTATATTTGATCCCTTTGGCGTTGCGAACCCAACCGCAAGGTGAGTCATTGTTTTAAACAAACTGGTTCATTAAATTTATATGTCATCTACGTGACATGTCAGATGTCAACGTCATGTGGGTGATGCACGGACTGCGGTTTTTGTATTAGTTTGGATTTTTTTTCTATAATAATTCAAGACTCGAGTTCTCTACAAACTTAGTTATCGCATCGAATAAGATAAATGAAAAACGTTGGTAGATTTTCACGCCATGGCTCCCTAAATAAATCATAAAACGGGCTCTTGCCACCATTGAATAATCGTAATATGTTTTTAATTTCTTCTTCTTTTTATATTGGTGAATGCTGTGACACCTAATTGGTACATATATTAGATATTAGATAGGTACAATTATTATACTATGTTATGTGTGTGATAATATATGTACTGCTTTGTGTACTAAATAAATAAATTAATTAATAATCCGCGATGATGGCAAGAGATCTGATGGTATGACGCTGATACCCTGAGAACGGGGACAGGCCTCAGAATGGTATGTATGGACTTTGGCTCTCGTAACTACAGTCAATATATATATACCTATATAATTATATATTTGTTTTTTTATTTATTATCTTTGTTAGCGCTTGCCCCGTAACAAATTAATTCGCCAAGCACCCAATAGATCACTCTCTAAGAAAATGGTATATTCACATTACTTAAACAGTTCCCCACAGCGTATATAGTATGTAGTATATTTATGTGTAAATATGTATAGTGTGTAGTATATGTATTATTGTGTACATATTTGTATGTATATTGATATGTATTATGATATCATAGAATAAGTTTATTTTATTTTTCTTTTAAATTAAGTTTCATATTTAAGCCCTTTGCACCTACCTCTTAATCAAAATTCTCTGTATTGTCCCAAAGGTGGGCTGCTAGAGAATGCCTAGCGGCATTAAGCCCGCCCTTTGTACATAGTGCAATAAAGTTTATAAATAATAATAATAATAAATAAAATGGTCCGCCATCACGCGCATCATATCGACGAGATTGCCACGTGCCACATGATATAGTAAAGTTGGCTATAAAGTCAAAGTCAAAGTCAAAATATCTTTATTCACGTAAACCTATTACAGGCATTTATGAAACGTCATTAATTTAATTATTTTGAATGATTCTACTCCTGCTAGTAGAAGACTAAGCAGCAAAGTGGTCCAATAAGTAAGCTGTTAGCAGAAGACCAGCAGCTTAGCAAATTCCAGTGACCTGTTAATGTTTAATCTGACTGAGAAAGGAATCTGCAAGGAAAACTCAGCTATATCAGATTTACAAAATAAAACATATACAGAACTGCACCACAACGATCAATTAATAACCTTTTAAATTTAGTTATCAGTACCTATGAGAAAACAATACCTGGTACAGCAGTAACCCACCAGGCAAGTCAGAATTAAGGTAGACTACATGCCTATGTGCAACCCGAAAGTCGACAAAACGCAAAAACCTCTGTTAATTTAAGAACAATAAATTGAACGTGTTCGGCCTCGGTCCCAGGCCCCCACAGCAGCACCCAATCACGGACATAACGTATGTGCCAGCCATCCCCCCGCTCAACCAGGCCCTTAGGGTGCGGACCGGGACCCGACACACGTGCCACCACTGCAATGACCTTCTAAGGAAGGGGCGACCACCGGACACGCCACACCATGAGAACCTGAACACTAAGAATGACCTTCGAGACACACACAAGCTATGTGAATCCGCTTTTTATAAAAACATGGCTTCTGACTACCCCGGAAAGTCGTAATGATACTTTTTTTTTTAATCTTCGTAGATGTAACCGCCGTACATGAAAACGCAAAGGCACTGGGTTCGAATACTGATCGAGAACACAATAATTAATTAAAAACATTTAGTTCGAAAAAAAAAATTGTGTGTGGCGGACTATAGGTCATTTATAAATTATTCAAATGATGTTATAAATTACGTAAACAATTAATTAACAATTGCCAAATACGAACGAACACCGGATTAAAAAGGCAAACATTTAATTAACATAACTCAATAATAATTAAATAGGTAGGTACGAGTATTAATTTAAAATCACCGGATTGTCATTAAGTCGATTTATTGCAAAAAAAAGCATTAATTATTTTATTTTTCTGTTTCGCGAAGGGTTCACGTCTCCGCAGCATACAGAAAAATAGGGAACACAACCTCTAACCAGCCGAATCTTAATGGCTTTGGTGACGTTTCGGTTCGGTTGGGAAAGAGTTTGCTAGTTTTATTTATTTATTTTGTTGACCGTACTTTGAACTGCAGTTTATTTTATTTACAGTTTAACAAACTCACTTATCGACAGTTTATCAACGATAACCATTTATTTTTATTTTCATCGGCCAAAGTTTATTTTGTTAAATTATTCATAAAATTTAAATAGACTCGTCTCGTCTTGCTTTCGCTACCAATGTGTGTACAGTCAGGCAAATCAGCGCTGGCCAATATAATTAATTAATTTATCCATATAGAGCGGTGGAGGCTCAATTGTAAGAAAGCTTTGCTTAAAATAAAGTAAAAATAATAATAAAATAATAATACTCGTTTATTAACAATATTTAACAAATATGTTTTTATACTTTAAATTTAGATTAGATGTCCTGACCCCTGTCATAGATAATTCTGGATGACAGGAATCAGTTGACTCTAAAGTGAAACAAAAACAAACTTATACATTTTATTGAAACATTGCAAAAGCTTAACTTAGGTAATAAAAAAAATGAGTTTACTATAGAACTATGGGTGGGTAATTGGGTATTTTATGAAAATATTTCGTGTAACTTCTCTGTGTGTTATGTGAATATGTTTGAGTGTGTGTGAGAGGGTATTCTTGTCTGTCAGCGCGGTAGCGTAAAGTGTGTAGGCCTAAATTCCCATAAATATGTTCTGGATTGACGAACCAGATATAATTATAATGCTAAAGTTGCGAGTCAAAGAGCGGCAGATGAAGACTATTAATATTTCTTTCTTTGCGCCCATAATTGTTCAAATTTGTCCCTAAGGTTTGGCTGTCAGAAAATGTCTTTGAACTTTTGGTAATAAAGTTTTTAAATAGTTGTATAGTCTTAGCTTGAGCAACTGTCATCGAAAAAACGACTAACTGGTTCTGAATTTTGAAATGGTTACTTTGACCCACAGAAATGGTTATTATATACTGCTAATAGTAAAGTTATTGTAACCACGAGCTAACGATCTTTAAAAAATAGTATTATATATATAAAAAAAAAACAAAAAAACCATTTTGAATATTGTTACGCTTATAAACGAAATAGTTTAAGCGATGAGAAATGACAAGATCAAAAATCAAAAGTTTAGGCAGAGACATTAAAAAAATTAAACGGGTCCAGAAGCAAAACGGTATGAAAGTTTTTCTAAAGTAGTTATTCGTAAGGAACATATCACGTCCAAATAAATAAAACACTGGCTGAAGGTGCAGTAAAAAGCCTACGAAACAGAAGGGCATGTACGAAAAGTTTGATGAATGTCTAGTAAAAAAAGTAAAGTAAAGTATCATCACGACCGTTTCCCTTTCGGGGTGGTCAGAAACCACGCTTATAAATAAGCAGATTCACATATAGCCAACTTTACTATTGACCAATCATGACAAGTGGCAAGCTCGTCGATGTCTCCAGCGTAAATATTAATTAAATGTTTTTATTTACATTAATAAATATTTTTTTGTCCCGACCAGGAATCGAACCCGGTACCTCCGAGTCTAAATCCACGGAATTAACCGCTAGACCACGGAGGCAGTTCGAATGTCTAGTAGTAAGCAGAGAAACTGCGCAAGAAACCAACAGTGAAGATATATATGAATGTGTATATTCTGGAAGGGCATTGGTAAAAACCAAGGGTTGCCATTTATATTTATTTATAATTATTTAATAATATATTTTATTTATTAATTGTGTTTGAGAAAACAGCAATTTTTTGTCGTGCTCGTATCTTGCTTAATCATCTTACAGACCGTGCTGCAGGCGCAGATGGTTTAGCGTCATTTTTCCTTACTGTACGTCTGACTTGATTTTTTAATGTTATTTTTACATATTTTACTCGTAAAATTCCGTGACTATGTAATTTGTTGTTAATATATTTTAAATTAGGCTAATTGATAGATGTTCAGATAATTCGTCATCATTATTACAACCTCTGGATCACGGAGTTCACATGCCTTGCTAGTAAAAGTATTACTAAAATTTAAATAAAAACTGTGGTGGTCATGTTGTTAGAACTTTCCTGAAATCCTATAAGGTCGCGGGTCGAAACCCAGCATGTATCAATAAGATATACAGTTTTTATAATTTTAACGGGTCTTTACGCGATTTACCTTAGGGTCATATGTGTTTCTCCCGACGTTTCAGCCAAGTTGCATTGGCCGTGGTCACGGGGCGACCCGACTTGGCTGAAACGTCGGGAGAAATATGTCTCTAAGGTAAATCGCGTAAAGACCCGTTAAAATTATAAAAAACTATTTTGATTGTGCGCGAAGTTTAAAAAGTTTAAGATATACAGTTTCTTTTTTATTTACTATCCACCGTTCCCGGTTCAACTTATAAAATAGTTAGGAGGGTTTAACGATGTTGCATCTCTCTCGCTCGCACAATTCAATATTTTCAAAGATGTTTAATTTATTTTAACCATTGTTTTAGTAAAAGTGATGTGATATCGCGCGCACAAGTTTTGCACTTCCGTAGCATGCTGTTTGGAATATTGTTCGTAAAACAACAAAAATAATTTAAAAGTGCACGTCGAACACGACCATATTTTTTATTTATTTACGTTATAAAAATAAAATATGTTCAATTTAATTTTAAAAAAATATATTTGAAATTTGTTTTAAGTTTCTCTGTTTTATAGATAATGTTATGTTCCTTAGAATAAATTAATTAATAAATTTCATACCATTTCACTTCTGGAGTCTGGACCCATTTTATTTTTTTAATGTGTCTGCCTAAACTTTCAAGCTTCAAGCTTGTCACTTCTTGTCGCGCCAAGTTGGCTCAAACTATTTTGTTTATAAGCATAACAATATTCTTTTTTTTTCATTAAAGCGACCTAAACCTCCACTGTTGGAGATAGGCTAGAACATATATCTGAAGAATTTGGCCTACACTCGCCTCGATGGCCAAACGAGTTGGCGAGGATCTAATGTCAATTTTAAATAAAACGATTCCACAAGTTGATATTGGTTGAACCGGGACTGACGGCTTAATGTGCTCTCCGAGGCACGGGAACGGTGGTGTTCGAAATTATTGCCAGTCGTCCTGTTTTCAGACTGTTCCGTTTGCCGATTAAACAACTCCTCGGCCAGACCCTTGTCTGAGGGTCCCATCGTCTCGACCCTAAACGGCGCAAACTCTTAACCTGTACCAATGTTGGCGTATTTGCGTAATTTGAGGTGGGCCAGAGGATTAAGAACCAAAACACAAATCAATATAAAATCACAGTAAAAAACTGCGTAATCCGTGACCGTAACACATTTACAAATAGGATTTAAAAAATAACTTATTTAGTAATATCGCACCCTTAATAATATAAGGCTTGAAGTCAAATATGGCATAGGAAGGAATTATCTACCTGAATACATATATCTTAAAATAACTATATTTATATTGCTATTTATAATATTGTAGTTATCAAATACTGCCTCCATGGTCTAGCCGTAAGTCCGTGGATTTAGACTCGGAGGTAACCGGGTTCCATTCTTGGCCGGGACACAATAATGTTTATTAATTTAAATAAATAATATTTTATTTTATTCTGTTATTTCCTGAGTATGGTTCGCGAGAGACATCGACGAGCTTGCCACTTGTCATAATTGGTCTATAGTAAAGTTGGCTAAATGTGAACCCGCTTCTTTATAAGCGTGGTTCTGACCACTCCGAAAGGAAAAAGGTCGTAATGATACTTCTATCAAAGAACAAATCTGCAAATCCACGCACAGGTCAGAATACTCCTATGCACCCACATACCGTAGTCACCATCCCTTCGCGTATGTATAAATTTGGGGACTCATACATCTGTCGCACGATAAAGATGTGGAATGCTCTTCCAGCTTTTGTCTTTCCACTTTCCTGTAACTTGAAGTCCTTTAAGCGAAGTGTGAAAAAGCATCTAGTCAAGCCGGCATAGTGTTGGAGACTGATGTCTGTCTTGATTGTCTGACTTCAGTTCCTAACATTTATGGACCTTACGCGCCACTTACCATCAGGTGGTCGCAAAGTCACAAGTCATCCTAGGTTAAAAAATATATATATCACATTTACAACTTAAATAATAGGCATTATATTCGAAAAATAAGCTGGAATGTAAGAATCACAAAACGCAATTTCCAAAAAAAAAACTTTTTATTGCCAAAGTTGTTATATTTTTACAATCACATTTTTTTTTATTGTTATACAATTATTTTTCCAAAAGCATATATATAATGCTTAAAATTTAAACTTACCGTAACAAAAGCACAAAACACAGTGTACGTAAATGTTTAATCTGTGGCCGTAACACAATAATGCAATTGCAAAAAAAAAACACGAATAATAATAATCAAAAACTTATTCACGATCGCGGATCAAATCAAAATTTGAATTCGCGTTCGATACGTCCAAACGCAACCAACCGACAGCATCCACTGCGGATCCCATAATACCCAATGGACCAATGGCTGTACCGCGTATACTTCACCTTTCAAAAGTGCACGAATGAAAATTGTTAAACACAATCCAATGCTCGTTTACTACCATTTACAATTTTATTATCATTACAATAAGCTTCAGGGTATAATACATAATTAGAAAATCCAGTTTTAATAGTAGTTTTACATCAGGTATGTAATGTACGTATGACAGTTTTTGTACCAACAAGATGTTTCGGCTTTTTCTGACTTCTTCTTGATATGGTGTGGTGAATGCACCCATGTATGTTACATTGCAAAATAATTATAATGTCTGGTACTCTGACTTAATGATCAGCCCAATACAATGTTATCCGGATTTTTTTTTAAATTATACTAGCACATGTGACTTTGCGCCCACCTGAGGGTAAGTGGCGCACAAGGTCTATGAATGTTAGCAACTGGAATGAGACACTATAGATGCTTTTTCGCACTTCGCTTGAAGGACTCCAAGTTATAGGAAAGTGGAAACACAGAGGCTGGAAGAGAATTTCACATCTTTATTGTGCGACAGTATGGGCCCCAAAATTTATACGTACGCGAAGGGATAGTGACTACGATATGTGGGTGCATATTCTGACCTGTGCGTGTGAGTCGGTTGCGGAATGGAGAGGGAGGAATTAGGTTATAGAACTCTTCAGAGTATTCACCATACATAGCCGGTAGAACACGCTCAGAGAAGCTACATCTCGCGAAGCTGCAGGGATTCCAGAGTTCCAGATATAGTGGCATCGTTCACAATTCCAACAGCTCGCTTCTGCAGAACTTTTAGATCATCTGTCAGGTACTTGGCGGAACCATCCCAAAGGTGAGAACAGTATTCCATGCATGATCTGATCTGTGCTTTGTAGAGCAACAGTCTGATTGAAGGCGGGAAAAACCGCTTCATCTTGTTCAGTATTCCGAGCTTTTTTGACGCTGACGCTGTAGATCCAGCGTGGTGCCCTGAAAAATAAATAAATATTTCCAGACAGGTCACACAGCGCCATCTAATTTCCGTGGTAAGCTACGAGGCTTGTGTTACGGAAACTAGATGGTTGATAAACTACATATTATACTTTTTTTTTATGTAAATATATACATATAAACACCCAGACCGAGACAAACTATACAATGTACAACTTGCCCCCGGTGGGAATCGAACCCACGACCTCCCGAGTTCACGGCAACGTTTGTTACCACTAGACCACGGAGGCGGTTAAGAGCAGGGAGAGGAGAGAAGGGGGACTTCTTGGGGAGTCATAGGAGGAACGACTGACCAGATATTCTAGGTAACCTTTTAGTACACGTCGCAGGGATACCTTTTACATCCCGTTTGTGTCTAATTATTATATGCAGAATGCTTTCATCTGGACGATGGACCCGGCACCAGCACGGTGAATCCATGGAATGCAGACATTTGTCAACATATTCATTTATATGTATTTGAAGTTTACATCTATAGTTACGTACCTTGATATAGCGAAACCTATTATTGAACTTGCTCCATAAATTGTACCATACTAACATTTATTATTAAGTATGTTTTTCAGTTGTTAGTTTTTTAATAAATAAATAAATGAAAATAAATAAATTTTATAAATAAAAATGGACTATGTTTTTTATATAATTTAAATAATAAAAATAATAAAATAAATTTATTATTGACCATCATTCCTGAAAATGTTATGATTTTATTAATGCTATTTTTATTATAAAATAACCTATAATTAAGTTATTTTTATTGTTTTATTTTTTCTAAGGAAAGACATCAACGAGATTTTAATTTTAATTTTTGTTTATTTATATTTAATTTATTAAGAAAACTAAAAATACAATACAAATTAGGCTTAGGCTGCACTACGGCTAAACCGCTGCGGTTTTAATACAAAGTAAATTCATACAAACGATCGCACTGCGGTTTTTTACCGGGCTGTATTTATAATATAATATTGCCCTTTGGCGGTATAGTAAAAAACGAAATACCACCATTCTTTACAGCCCCTGGAACATAGCGTCCTAGACTTCCACTGTTGGAGATGGGCCTTCTTTCCAAAACGTATATCTGATGAATTTGGCCTACACTCGCCACAGGCCAGCTAGACGGTAAAAAAAAAACCATAATTTGCCCGTATAACTTGCAGGGTCCGACAAAGCTGTTTGTAAGATGCGAGTTGACATTTAGCCAACTTTACTATAGGCCCATGATGACAAGTGGCAAATAAATTTAATATATATTTTTGTGTTTTCGATTAGGAATCGAACCGAGCACCTCCGTATTTAAGTCTACCACCTAGACCACAGTTATTTATAAAATCATCATCATTCATCATTATAGCCCCTACAGAGTCCTAGACCTCCACTGTTGGGGATGGGCCTTCCAGAACATTTTACTAAATCATTTGGCCTACACTAGTCACGCTGGGCAGACGCGTTGGCAAGGATCTGATGTCAATTTTTAATGACAATTTATTAACGATTCCACAAGTTGGTAATGAAAGTATAGGGGGTATAAGGGGACAGAGGTATTTTATTTAATTAAACACGTATAATACTGCAAAAATCTTGTTCATTCTTGTTTCATCATTCAATAAATTTAAAATAATATTAAATAAAAAAAATGGAAACGACACAGTGGGAACGCGGCCTTAAGCTCTAAACAAAATGTACCGATGTCGAAACAATAAATGTCGAACAAATGAATGTTGACGCGATCGTGTACCGTTAGCAAAAACGTCAGGGATATAGTGTCAGTTTCTGACCGCAACCCGCAAACCGCATGCAGTCTCACTTTCCCGAATTTAATCTATCTATTAATCTAGTCAACAAAAAAAAACTAGCAAGTATATGCGGAATTAATAGTTGTAGCATTTATAACAAACAGATTGTGATTACGTTAGCTTTTCCGCAGTTATTCTGTATAAGAGACACACAATGGTGCGTGATCTTGAATCCTTCAGCGGAGCCAACCGATCTCCTCCAGAAAGGGCTGGAGATCCGTAACGTTCCTGTAGACCTTTGGAAGACTCCCCAAAGGCCGGAGGAAATTCAGTCTTCAGCACTCCATAAGTACATGCGTTGCCGTCTCCTCCTTGCCATGCAAATAATATAACATACACACTAACGCAAATACACATACACACTAACGCACATACACACATCGAAACTTACACCGATACACAACAGACACGCGATACACACTCACAATATGAAAACAAAAATTATTGTATTAATAATATTTTTATTTCATTATATATATTATATTATTTTATTTTTACATTATGCAATATGCAAAAATAATAATGCTTGGTAATGGGTAGGTTAGATACAAAATAATGCTAGCATAATAAGGTTTAGCTGTAAGTACATATCTCCTGATACACAGACTACTTTTTCGGGAGATAA
Source organism: Tinea semifulvella (assembly GCA_910589645.1). Taxonomy (NCBI): domain Eukaryota; kingdom Metazoa; phylum Arthropoda; class Insecta; order Lepidoptera; family Tineidae; genus Tinea; species Tinea semifulvella. Next base: position 9,867,875 of record OU342604.1, read on the forward strand.
GGTTCAAAACAAATGTCAATTTTTATTTGTAAAACTTTTTTTTTTTGTTTTAGTTACCATGAATCGTATTTTAAAATGAGTTGTGTAAAAATAATGTTTTTCTCAATAAAGTATTTTTATTTTATTATTATTATCCTCAACACAGGCGGTTATCTGTAACGTTCAGATGTTTGTTAAAGGCACAGTGTCCTGTCAGCACCCTCACTATTGTACTTAGTACTGTTAGGGCTCAAGAGGCGTCGCGTGAGATGCCTGTCCAAGTTGGGAAGGGCCTACCTGGACTGTCTCCCGTCTGTGGCCGATGTTCACACCTGTTTATGCAGTCTCTCAGTACTTCGGCGATACCAGCCTCGCAGGAATTATAATGGTACAACAGAATAATATGCATAACGATGAACTGGAACGATGAAGTTATTGCGAAGCTGGCTCCGCCAAAGACCAGGCATACTGTATGAGCTGATTTGGTATTTGGATATCGCCTAAACAGAGCCAAACTCCTCACAATCGTAGGGGTGATGGCGGGACAGGGTCTTATGTTGTTTTTTAAGGCTAATTTATTTATAAAATGATTTTCAGCTTTTCTCTAAAGTGCGATTTTCTTGGATAGACACCATTATAGCTTTGGGACTGCAGTTTAGTTCTTTCTAGCCACAAAACTTAAGGTGGGTACAATTAGTAAGCTTTCGACGCCTTTACTCTTTAAATGTACTTTTCCTGATATTTACAATATAGTTTTTTCTTTTTGCTCGATATATAAGCATTTAGTATACCAATCGGCTAGAACTAGACTGGGAGGTGCCGGGTTCGACTCCTGGTCGGGACACAATAATTAATTTAATTTATTTGCAAAAATATTGAGAACAGTTTAGACATTGATAGAAGTAAGGACATCGACGAGCTTGCCACTTGTCATGGCCTACTAAAGTTGGCTAAATGAAAATCCGCTTCATTAAAAAAAACGTGGTTTTTGACCACGTGGTTGTGATATACTTTACCTTTTATATTAAGAATAGTTAGATAGACAGAGAACTTATAATTGTTAATTTAGGTTAAGTTTCGATGTGGCTGTCATGCGCAATTTGGGTAAATAAAAATAAAAAATCAATAATATTATAAATAAGTATTTCAAAAATTAATTTGCCAAAACGACTATAAATTTTACCCATCGATGTATATAAGCCTATTCAATACAAAACGCACTCTTAAAAACGTGCCGCTTGCTTTGTGTACCTACCAACTTTGGGGGGCAATTCTCAAGCAAGGATAATGCCACATGCTTTATTCATCGGAAATTATATCACAATGCATACAAAAAGACTAGTTTTACTCGATATAAATATTAATATTAGGCGCTCTCGACGCATGCTATCTCGCGACTGTTGGTGCAGCTACATAACTTCGATTGGTTTTACGGGAACGTTTTTATATCAGTGAGGGCCTATCTATATACATCGAAGTTTTTACCCGACTGCGCGACGCAAATAAGGGTTATAAATTTATCAGCCTATTTATTTATGTTTGTTCCTTTGTGGTATACTGGAGACCAAACATGTTAGTCGATTTCGATGATTCTCACGTCAATCGATTGGTCTTCATCACGCAAGTATCACTGAATATATGACATTATTTATTGTACTTTAAATTGTAAATAATTTTAATTAGCACCTTACAATACATATCTTTATTTGAATTGACAATCAGCACACCCCCCGACCGCTGCGACACATCACTTTGGTGCAGTCCAATCCTTAGTAGGTGCACTGGGTGTTTAACTTTGAAATCAACAGAGACGATCGAAAGACTGTATAGTAAGCTGGGTCTTACTTCGTTCTTCACACAACAACCAACTTTCTATCCCTCTTCACTCTTCTAGCAGATATTCAGATTCTCTCACCGTGTCTGCAGCTCGTCAATGGAACAGGCTGCCATTAACTATCCGACAGGCACAATCTCTAAATATATTCAAAAAACTTATATTTTCTCACCTTCTTGAAAAACAAAATTTAACTTAATCTCCTCACCTTGGCATATATTATTTTATTAGTATTATATAATATGTATTTTATTGTATTTATTACATAAGTATATTATGATCCTATTTATCCCATAGTTTATTAATTATTTTATTATTATTTTTCTCTTATTTTTATTTTTTATATATATCATTTTATTTTTCTGACTCTGCACCCATAATATTCATTCTATCACTCTCCCAAAGCTCGCCTATGTACATCTTTTTATATTTTATATTTTGTGTGCAATAAAGGATTTTATTATTATTATTATTACTGCTAAATGTTGAATGATGCAAACTAACCTTACTCCTCTATACTTACTCCTCTAACCTATTTTGTATAAATTTTTGTAATTTTTTATTTTGTATTACCAGTGTACTTTACAAATAAACGTATTTATTATTATTATTATATTATTAATAATCAAATTTCATTAAGGCCACAAACAGACGCTATATAGTGGAAAATAAAAAAAAATAAGTCGAACTATATTGTGTGGGTTCTGGATGTTAAAGTCGTTATGTAATAAAATATATACAATTATTTCAATGGTGTAGTTAAGCGGTTATCAAACTTTTTGGCGACGGAACCCATGCGCTTATTTTTTTCTTCTTAGTTTTTATTAATTTATTCTCAGTTACTTCAACAATTTTTTTACGAAGACGGTTTTTTAATTTGTTAAATTAACCATTTGTAATTCTTTTGCTAACCGTACCCGTACATTAACAATACAAATTAAATAGACTATGTAACACAATACGCCTCGCTCTCTTTAATTTAGTTTTAATATAATTATAAAAAGTTAATTTAATCTTTAATTTAAACGCTACAATCATATTTGATTACACCAAATTAAATTATTTTATTAATTAAATTAATGTGGTGGCTCCGTTGTAAGAACGCGTTTCTTAAATCCTACAAAGTTCGGTTCAAACCCACCCGGCATGTACTAACGAGAAATACACTTTTCTTACGTACATTTGTCATAAATTTACAACACCACCGTTCCCGTGTCTCAGAGAGCAAGTTAAGCCGTGGGTCCCGGTTCCACTACAACTAACTTGTAGAGTCGTTAATAAATTGTCATTAAAAATTGACATCAGATCCTCGCCAACCCGTCTGGCCAGCGTGGCGAGTGTATTATTATTATTAAAATACTTTATTGCACTTTAACTTAAAAGTATGTACAAAGGCGAACTTAAAGAGATTTCGGCTTTTTCTACCAGCTAACCTTTGTGAGAGCGAGACGGTATAATATGTGGGGTGCAATTTTAACCTTATTTAAAATTTGACTTAAACTACATAAATAGTATGTATACATAGGCTACTTAAATACTTATGAATATATAGTAGATATATATGAAGATAATATAATATTAATAAGAAGAAATATTTAAATTTAAAATATACTGTTCTGCTTGTTTAAAAAGAAAGTATTAAGTTGCTTTTTAAAGATGTCAATTGAAGGAGCTTGTCTGCTCGTCAGTGGAAGCTTGTTCCACTGACGAGCAGCCAATAGAGAAAGAGAAGACAAATTTCTAAGCATTCCATGGATTCACCGTGCGGGTGCCGGGTCCATCGAGTGTGGGTAAGAGATGAGAAGAATGGTGTCTCGGGCTTGCGACCGACAATTGGCTGGTTTAAGAAAAGGAGGCCTCCTTTTTTTTTCTATTGCGCGATAATACGCTCACCATCCACCATTCTACTTCTCTCCCTACCCAACCAAATACTGTATGATTCCGTTAATGCCGTCTTGGAAGCTCGTTCCATAAATGTATTGACGGCAGACCTGCTTAGGCCCAATTCTTTCAGTAAGTGATGCAAAGATTTTGCTGGAACTCCTCTTGCACCAACTTCCACTGCGTAAAGCTGAGTCTTGAACCCGTTCCTGATCATTTCTTCTGTGAGATCATAATATTTATTCGACTTCATGTTGTGGTCTTTTGGAATATTTGATTCCCACGGAACGGTAAGTTCAATAAGGATAACTTTTTTCAAGTTCCGAGAAAACACTAAGATGTCTGGCCTATAGGCTGATACAGCTAGTTCATCTGGGATCCTATAATGGTGTTCAAATGTATCCATGAGAATTTTCCAGTCTGATGCGGCGCCAAGGATCGAGGTGGGCTTGCATTTAGTTTTCGTGCTTTGCCCTTCCTTTACAAATGTGGTCAAAGTTTTATTTGTAGTCAGTCCCTTTCTGGCTCTTGCAATAGAAAGACTTACTGCTTCACGGATAACACCTAGGACTTTGTCATGTCGGCGTGAGTAATAGCCCTTTTCTAGGAGAGTAACGCACCCTACAAGTGTGTGTCTAGCAGTTCCTATGGCAGCACTACACAATGTACAGTTCTTTTCCGTAGCTTTTCCCCACCTTACCAGATTACTCTGGTCCGGGAGGGACATTTGAAAAGCGTTTAGGTAGAACTTTAGCAACGCCGGAGACCAATCGTACATTAGTGTGCGCCACTTTAGGGCTGGAGGGATGCAAAAATCGCCCAAAGTTAGCCAGTCATTTTGAACTTCTAGAGTCATCGCGTGCACTCTGTATTCATGCTCTTCATCTTTCCTGAGGAAGGATTTTATAACCTCTTTGTCACTTTCTTTTTTCTTCCAGCCAATGCCTCTTTTGTCAGTCTGGGCACGAATGAAACGTAAATGAGTGTAGACCAAAATCTTCAGATATATGTTCTGGAAGGCCCATCTCTGACTCGGACGCTGTAATGTATAGTAAACTTGTTAAATTATCGATGCAAGTGACATATAAATCATAACATATAATTAATATAAATCATGTTAACACATACATGACGTGTAAATAGTAGGTAATTTTAATACGAATCAAGCGATTTTATTCCATAGGTACTGTGTCTAATCGCGTGCAAATAAAACTCGACTTGTTCTCAATCGTATAATCTATTCACAAGTGTCAACAAAAGTCTTAATTATAACATTGGTATTACTACAAAGTTCACGCCAAACCAGGTTACGTTATGTTTACGACGGTGGCGCCATCTAGTGGTACTACATACAAACAGTACAAATCGAACTACATACAAATAAATTAAACATACCGCCCACCAAGGACTCTGTCCTTTAAAGTTCCGCCCACCATGACGTCCTCTACGTTTTCTTTATCTGTTTTAGTCATAACTCTTGTTCAATAAGTTTCTACTTTCTCTAATTCTGTTATTCTAAAATCATTTCCAAATTATTTGTTTCCTTATTTCAGCATGTCTAGATTGAATTGATTTCTTTCTTTTCTCTAAATAAGATTGTGGTAAATGTTTCTTCTGTCTGTGTTAATTACTCTATCCTTTAACCAATGCTTTCTTTTCCTTCAAATTTCTTTTTCTCTTTCTACCTGTTGTTAATGTTTCCACTTTCTATTGTCTATAATGTCTACATTTTTATATCTACGTTTTCTAATAAAAGTTTTCCATTTGTTTGGATGGGCTTGTAAGCATGATAAAACTGCTATTGAATTGATCTAAAAATAAATGTTCTTTCTAATATCTATTGATTTCAATAGTTACATTCTTCAAAATCCTGGCCAAACCCCTTTGCACATAATTTTACCCTGGGGACGAAAACGAGAGCAATCTGTACTTCTTCATCTTCATCGATCACCCTTGCGTGAGCAACAGCAGCGTATGCTGATATGGATATATTGACAAACCCATTCCTTTCCTCAGTTATTTTACTTCCACGTACGTGCAACCATCGGTTGATTTTAATTATATTCAAGTTAGTCAGGTTTTCTCTATAATCCATCCATTCTTCTATGAGTTCAACAGGCAATACATTGTTCCATCCAACAATACCAAGCTTCCGTGTATCATCTGACAACGTAGATTGCTTGTGGAATGTCCCTGCAGCTTTAGGTAAGTTTACTGTAATCTTAAATACATCTTTGTTTCTATCCCATGTTAGACCTAATATCTTAATTGTTTTATTTAGTTTTATTTTGAGGTTCATCGTTGGCTCGTCTTTCTTCCGTTGAATACACGTAAGTAACTCATTACTATTTCTAGAACTTTTCTGCAATGTAAATTCACCCAATTTCATTATTTTATTACGTTCGTTATATTTATTTATAGCTTGTCTTATTTCATCGCAGCCTATCATCAGATCATCCATGTAATATAAAGTATTTCTTAATTTAGTAGTTAGAAGATATTCATAGGCTTTCTTGTTGGCTATTTGGTTTAGAGTGCGCAGGGCTATGTCTAGCGCTGAGGCAGTGCCAAATGTAACGGTAAGTAATTTATGATAGTTTATTTCTTCTCTTGGGTCATTTCTCCTTTCTATTCTTTTCAGGTATGTATGTTCTTCTATGATTTTTCTTTGTCTGTATATTTGTACGACGTCTTCAACTATGCGCTTTTTCTGAGTTCGCCAACGATTGATACGTGTACGAAGGTCAGTCTGCACGATTTTTCCATTCATAAATAAATCTTTGAAGGCATAACCATTACTTCCTATTGCTAACGTGTCGTACACTTCTTTTACCTTCGTGGTATCTCTGTCTGCTCTTAGAACGGCATGATAAGGTAAGTACACTGAATTTGATTTAACCTTTACTCTATCTCCTAGATTCCTGTACTCTTCGTTTACCATTGGGTATTCATCTTTTAGCTTTTTATTCTTGCTTTTATTTCTCCGCTTCTGTTTACTATTTCTTAATACTTTGCTATATCTTTTATCTGTTTCAGAAATCGTTACGTGCATACTTAGAATCTGATGCTGACTAGTAGTGTGAGCAATTGCTTCGCCTGATATGATCCAGCCAAAGTGTGTTTTCTGTGCTATGACACTTGGTGGACCCCGGACGATACCTACATCAATGATGTGACTGTAGATATCGGCTCCAAGTAGGATGTCAATCTTATTTGGAGTGTTAAATGTCGGGTCAGCTAATTGTAAACCTTTGAACTTTTGCCATGATTGTATATTAACCTTCTCAGATGGCAAACTACTTGTCAACGAGTTAAGCACATAAGCGTTAACCCGAACAGTGAAGGAGCTGTCATATCTGGATCGCAGCTCAACTGCGACCGTGTATTTAGCATACACTGAATTATTGCCTTCACCTATATTTGAAACCACGCCGTTGATTTTGGTTCTTTTCAATCCCAATAACTGAACCAATTTCTCGGTTACGAACGAGGCTTGTGAACCCTGGTCAATGAGAGCACGGAAGACGTGAGCTTGATCTGTTACCGAAGTAGCGTCTACCAGTGCTGTTGCTAACAATACGTTTTGACCAGGTTGATCTTGTCTGGAAAAGTGAGTTGCTACTGTAGTGTCTTTTCCAGGGTCTTCTTTGTGAATAGTGAGTTCATCCTCATGATAAATTTCTTCTATTGATTGATTTTCTGATGACAGTCTAGATTTATCCGGATGCAACAATGAATGATGTTTTCTTTTACAGATTCTGCAACATGAGCTTTGTCTGCATCTACCAACGGTGTGATTTGGTGCCAAACAATTAAAACATAACCATTGTTTTTGCACGAAACTGTATCTGTCTTCCACTGATAGTTTTGCAAATTCTTTGCAATTGTATAGCTTATGTTGTTCATCGCAGCAGGGACACCCAACTGTCAGTGTCGAGTGAAATATTTTCGGTTTTGGTTTACTATTAAATTTACTAGATGTGTCGATCATCTCTAGAGTGCGGAACCTTGTTTCTAAAAAATCTTTAAGGTTATTAAATGATGGAAATGCAAGTTCTTCTTCTGTTTCAAAACAATTGTTACTTACTGCTTCTTCCCACTGTTTGTGCGAGTCCATATCCAATTTGTTAACAATAATGTGAATGATAATAGCATCCCATGCATCAGTAGGCAGTCCTAGATTCTTTAAAACAATCAAACAATCTACAGAGGTATCCAACAGTTGCTTCAGCGATACTGCAGACTCCTGAGTAATACATTTTTGACCAAAGAACCTTTTGAATAAACAGTTGGCTATGTAACGTTTGTTGCTGTAGCGTTTTTTCAAAAGTTTCCATGCTTCGGCATAATTGTCACTAGTGACCGAGAATTGTTTGAGTAATTGTTCAGCTTCACCGGTCAGATTACTTTTCAGGTAATGTAGCTTCTGTACATCTTCTAAGGACTCATTATTGTCAATCAAAGAAACAAACAAGTCGTGGAACGACTGCCAATCTGCGTAGTTTCCCGAAAATACAGGAATGATAATGCGTGGCAATTTGATATTCGTATTTGTAAAAGGTTTAGATAGGGAAGAATGATCGTGCTTTGTTACGGAAACTGGTGAGAACTGCCGTAACATTGTTGTAAGTTCTCCTTTATGTATAAAGAACAATTCTTCACACTCACTGTACACGTCGTTTTCAAAATACTGCATGTTCTTCCTATCTGCCTTTGAAGTTCTTTCGGTGATAAAGTCGTGTCCCGCTACAAACACGCTCCAATACTTTTCTAATGTTTCCAAACGCGCTTCTACATATCCTTGCGTAAGTCTTTCCTTTGGCGACTTTTTAAAGTTGACTTGACATTTCTGTATCTTTCTAAATGTTTCTTCTAAATTTACTAAATGTTTCTGTAACTCTTCCATTTTTACTACACTTTTACAGGTTCCAAACACTTGATAGTTCAATATTTAATAGTTTTTTATTCAATTTATTACACTTCAGTTCAGTTCAGTTTACACACAAATTTCTATTTTTTTCGATAATTTTTTTAACTACCCTCATCCGGTTCGAAGGACCATGTCTAATCGCGTGCAAATAAAACTCGACTTGTTCTCAATCGTATAATCTATTCACAAGTGTCAACAAAAGTCTTAATTATAACATTGGTATTACTACAAAGTTCACGCCAAACCAGGTTACGTTATGTTTACGACGGTGGCGCCATCTAGTGGTATATGTATCGAACTACATACAAATAAATTAAACATACTGTTTACAATAATGAAAGAAGCGATTTATTAATTTATTTATGCGGCGGTTTCTGCTGTGAGTCTCAACCTGCGCAAATACGCCAACCTCGGTACAGGTTGCGAATTTGAGCCGTTTGAGGTCGAGACGATGGGCCCATGGGGACACTCAGCCAATGAGTTGTCCAAACGGAAAAGTCTGGAGACAGGAAAGCTAAAAATTATTTCTGCCAACGTATTAGCCTCGCTATATAGAGGGGAAATTTTGCCAGTCTTCTTGGGACTATCCCTGAAGGGTCGTCTCTAGAGATCCATTTTTAATTTATAGTTTATTTTGTATTGGGTTTAGTTTTTTTTTTTTTAATTTTTACTTTTAAGTACATATATAGTTTAATTATATTCCTTCGAATATTTTTTTTATATATTTTATTTTATTTATTATAAACTTTATTGCACAAAGTACAAAGGCCTAATGCCGCTAGACATTCTATACTGGTCAAACCTTTGGGACAACTAAAGCAGTTACAACAAGATAAGGCAGGTGCTATCAAAACTTATAGAAAAATATTAGACTTCAATATATACTAGTGAATAAATACTTATTTACATACTAATACATACACAAATACATACAAATAAAACCACATACATACGTTCTATGAATATACATAAATATGTATTCTTATTAATGTATTAATAAAGTTTTTAAATATAGGTTTAGATAAATGTGGTAGGTGGTAGGCGGACTAATGGTGGTAATTTGCCAAGTCTGCCGGGGCGGGGAAGTATCCACCGTTCGTGCCGATAAACCCAGTAAAGTAGGAGTAAAAACATGTTTCGGGATCAGGCTCGAATTGTCGTCATGCCCAGTCAAGCCGGCATAGTGTTAGGGACTGATGTCATAATGACTGTCTGATTTCATTTGCTAACATTTATGGACCTCGCGCGCCATTTACTATCATTTGAGCGCAAGGTCACATGTCGTGCTAGTATAAAAAATAATAATGTAGAGTTATATAGATAGAAAGAAAAGAAAGTTGTTTTTATTGTAAATTTTAAATAATCTTATATAAGTAAGAGCTTAGTTACTAAGCAAAATTCTATTACGTATACCCACTAAAAAAATACCCCAAAAAAAAAAGTATAATATGTAGTTTATCAACCATCTAGTTTCCGTAACACAAGCCTAGTAGCTTACCACGAAAACTAGATGGCGCTGTGTGACCGGTCTGGAAAAGAAAAAAAAAAGAAACACCAGGCAAAGTCCACTACTGCTTATTCCCCGTTTCAGCACAAATTACAGGCGTAACGCGTTCTTTATTAGGGCAGGTCAGTTGTTCAATGATCTTAATATCGATATTGATCTTTTTAATTTTACTACTACTTCTATAAGACGCGCGATAACCGATGAGCACTTCAGGCGAATAGAGGTTGTTTAGGTAGTATTGATAGTATTGATTGAGTATTGATTTGTATTATTTTATATGTTTTTTTTGTATATAAATTCTTATATTTTATTTTTATTTTTGTTCAAGGTGCAACTATAAGTGGAAACTGTTAACTGGCTTTATTGTATCTAATCTTAAGTTTACTGGTGTAAAATAGCTGTAAGTTTTCCAAACATAATAAATAAATAAATTAATAGGAACCCAAGATGTGTGATAACAAATTCATTTATTTTTTCATTTTGGAAACCCAACAGTTGACAATTTCAAATAGATGAATAACATTAAATAGGTATTCCAAGAACTATTAAAACGCTCAGCTTGTCCCAAGTGACATCGGCATCTTGCTTTACAAATCCCAGTGACAGGTGGCGCCGTTGTTCAAGGGAAATATATTTCAATTAAACCGCTGGCTAAGTTCCATCGTAACTCGTAGAGGTAACAAGGACTAGGGCATACTGATTTTAGAGTAGCTTAAAAACTTTTTTTTAATTCGCGCAAATGACCACACATACATTGCATGGGGCTAACAAAGCAGGTTCATTATTAATTCATTCATTACAGCACCTCGAACATAAAGCCGATATTTAAAGCATATTTTACTTGTAGTATGATACAGCAGAGGTATTATAATGGTGTACCTGAATTCAATGATTTTTAGATGTAGTTACTTATTTTATTTTCGACTCATTGTCATTATCATTACAGCCCCTAGAACACAGCGTCCTGGACCTCCATACTGGAGAAGGGCTTTCCAGAATATATTTCTCGAGAATTTGGCCTACATTCACAACGCTGGCGAGACGGGTTGGCGAGGGTTTGATGTCAATTTAAACGACAATCTATTGATGATTATACAAGTTGGTATTAGTGGAACTGGAACCGACGGCTAGACGTGCTCGTAAAATAGTTGAAACTTGAAAATAAACAATTATTCTACACTATACAATGCAAGTCAATTCTTCTTCTTAGTGGCTACACTCTTGGTAAGTGGTTTGGGACGTTAGTGTCAGTGCCACGCTTAACTGGCGCAACCATTGCTACTTTGACCTGCACAGCACAACCCACCTCAACGGAGACCTACAACGCATCCTCTTGCTATTGACTTTCCCCTGAACTACCAGGCGCTCAATGGAGTTGACGCCGCGAAACGTGTCCAAAAAAAGTCAGAATGCGTGATTGTACGATTGAGGAAAGGTGCTGCTTGCAGTTCCTACAATATGGAATTGTTGGTTCTGAACTCTGTCCATGATATGCCTAACTTAACCTAACCGCAAACACCACATCTCTAGAGCATTCATCATCATCAAAGCCTCCAGAGCACAGAGTCCTAGACCTACCTCTACTATTGAAGATGGGCCTTCCAGAATTATCTGAAGAATTTGGCTTACACTCGCCACGCTGGCCAGACGGGTTGGCGAGGATCAATTTATAATGACAATTTATTAACAATTGCACAAGTGGGTATTAGTGGAACCGAGACCGATGGCTTAACGTACTCTCCGAGGCACGGGAAATGGTGTTGTAAGTCTATGACAAATGTACGTAAGAAAGTGCATTTCTCATTGATACATGGCGAGGTGGTTTGAACCAGGAGGATTTTAAGGAAATTACAATCAAGCCACCACCGCTCTAGAGCATTGAAAAAATGAAAATGAAAAAATATTTATTTATGTTTAAGCAAGCAGCCGAGGTTGACAATTTCACATTATACAATGTGTTATTTCAAAATGATGAAGAGGCTGTAGACGGTGACGTCCCGACCTCCGCTGTAGGAGAGCCAGTGTTACGGAGGCCGGGTTGTGGCGTTGTAGGTGCTCTTAATTGGGGTCGACTATAAATACATATATATATATATCAATAAATAATAATAATACGTTTTTATTTCTGCTTCACGAAGGGTCCACGTCTCTACAGCATTGGTACAGGAACATAGAGAACACTAGAGCCCCGACCAGCCGAATTTCAGTAGCTTTCGTTGTTTTGGTCTTTAAATTTTCTTTAGTATTAGCAAGTCAATTACTCTCTTTGAAATAATTAAAAAATAAAATAAAATTTTATTCCTTCTAGCAGTGTGCCCTCAGCCTGATTTCGAACTAGGACGTTTTCCAGTTACTTTTAATGCAAAAACCAGCCCTTTTAACTCTCCTAGACTTAATCTAGGCTTACTTAGCCTGAAACATTGTTGCTAACAGATTCTATTGTGGCTTGATTTTAGAACACCACGGGCTTTCTTGTGCTAGAAGTGTCGGCGTAGGTACGTTCATATGTCATCGATTTACAACACCACCGTCTGTGCCTGAAGAACACGTTAAGCCGTCTGACCCGGTTTTACTAATACTAACTGCAGAAAAGACAAATTTCTAAGCATTCCATGGATTCACCGTGCGGGTGCCGGGTCCATCGTGTGTAGGTAAGAGATGAGAAGAATGGGGTCTCGGGCTTGCGACCGACAATAGGCTGGTTTAAGAAAAGGAGGCCTCCCTTTTTTATTTTATTGCGCGATAATACGCTCACCATCCACCATTCTACTTCTCTCCCTACCCAACCAAATACTGTATGATTCCGTTAATGCCGAATAGAATCTCTAATAAATTTCCGTAAGTCTTGTTATGTTTATATAAATATTACCATGGCACGCTTACAATATTAGTTCTCATTAAAAGTAAAAATTGGCATTTGACATCATTGCATTTCAACGAGAACAACAAATAGGTGGTGGTAATTTGCCCAGTCACGCCGGCAAGTGTTAGAGACTGATGTCACGTGCGCCACTTACCATCAGGTGGGCGCAAGATCATGTCGTGCAAGTATAAATAAAAATAATTTATTTATTTATGTTAGGAAAACTTACAGCTACTTACATATATAAAATAAAAGATTAAACACAATTAAGCTAATAACAAGTTTTCACATATAGGTAGACACAATTACATTAAAAAAAAACATTAGAAAAATGGAGACAATAAAAAATTTAACTAACAATGCTAAACAAACCAATATTACTCTACACGGATATGCTGAACACACGTCTTCCCTACCTGAAGTGCTCATTTGTCATTGCGCGTCTAATAGATATGGTACTGTCATTAAACATATCAACATCAATGCTCAGGTCGTTGAAGAACTCACTTGCTCTGTTGAAGAACGCGTTACGTCTGTAATTGGTTTTGCAGCGAGGAACATGTAAGAGTGGACGCTGCCTGAGCTTAAGCGAGGTGATTTTCAAGGATATCAAATTTATTAAATCCACAATTCCACGCGCAACGCCAACCAGTAATAGAAATGTCATCCGATCCTCGTCAACCCGTCTGGCCAGCGTGGCGAGTGTAGACCAAATTCTCCAGATATAAGTTCTATCTTCTTCAACAGTAAAATACTAGGATTACATGTTCTAGGAGCTCGAAGAATGATATAATATTTATCCTAAAAGAATACTACATTGTTGATACAAAAAAAACATAAAGCGACATTATTCTCTGTCGGAATGTGTCAAAAAAAGTGTGAACGTAATCCAATTAATACGTAAACAAACTGCCCTGTCCTAAACAATGGTCAACACCTTCGAGAAGGGACGACGAGAGAAAAGGTACAATGTTAAAAAAATATTACTTTCGGGTTCCGTAGATAAATATTTTAAATCCGTGCCAGTGCGACTCTGCCGGAGACGGCCAATCGGAGAGCTACTAAAACCGCCTTGCTGTAGTAAACAAAATGGCGCTTGCCGTATTTTCTCCTTTTTTTAAATTAAATATGTATTTACGAATTTATCAAGAAATATATAATATTTATCCGTAACGAGTAGGTACTATATTTTGTTTCAATAAGAAAAGAACTCAACGCTGCAGCTTTGCTGATTGGTAAAATAAATAAAAATAAAAATCGTTTATTGACACTATTTAACAAATATGTTTTTTACACTTTTAATTTAGATTGGATGTCCTGACCCCTGATATTTCTAAATGACAGGGGTCAGTTCACTCCCAGGTGACACAAAAACAAGCTTATACAATTTATTTAAACATTGTAAAGCTTACTCAAGTACAAACAAATAAATAATAATAATAATAAAAAAATAGTATTATAGGGCTGTTGGTGGGTATTTTAGGAATTCCGTGTATCCTCTCTGTGTATTATGTGAATGTGTATGAGTGTCTGTGAAAGGGTGTGTAAGAAAAAAATAAAATAAAAAGATTAATAAAAGAAAAATTGGTAGTGATTTAGAGCAAGTATTTTTTAATTTAATTTTTTCTTTATCTTTTTTACTTTGTTATAGATATTGGTTTCATAATTAGTTGTATTTTATTAGTATTAAGTAGTTTGTAATTTAAATTATTTTGTAATTAAAGACAAATCTACTAAGGAATAAAACTGTCTGAGACTGTGATTAGCATACACCAAAGAATCGCTATACATACCATTATTTGCGATACTATTACAAATTCCGAATAAAATACATAAAAGAGATAAATAAAAATTTAAAACTAATAAAAATAATAATAATGATTTGTACGTATTTAATTTTTATTTTATACATATTTTTTTAGGTTAAATTTAGATTTAGTTGCAATATAGTTTATTTAATTTAAGGTTTTATATGAAATAAATATATAGTATAAAAAATTAAGTAATTACAATAAATAAGACTTCACTGTCACATAAAACAAAGTCCTTCGCGTCTGTCTGTCTGTTCGCGATAAACTCAAAAACTACTGCACCGATTTTCATACTGTTTTCACCAATGGTTAGTGTTTCTTAAGGAAGGTTTAAGTGTACAATTTCTAAAGTTTTTGTATACATTAACGATATTTTTATTTATTTATTTATTCGAAGTAAAGTACAAATAACAGCTAACAAACAAAACAATTATTGACATCATAGACAAATAATCCTGTTGGGTTTGCCAGCCAAAAAAAAATTTACTCAACATTGAATAATACAAAAAAAATGGTAATAATATAAAATAAAAGTTAATAGTAAAAAAAATATATAAAACATGCAATTAAAAGTAAAACCTATACAAACTAAAAGAGATAATAACATGAAACAAAATAACTTTTTCCTTCCTAACCCGTTCCACAATTTATTATGAATACCTACCGACAAACAATTTAGTGAGGTTAATTTCAAATATGTTTTTTCATATTAAATATATCCATCTCAGGATCTGACACATAAAATTCGTTGCAACTTCGACACATACGCGAGATTGGAGAGTTTGTTGGAGGTGTCGGAAAAAAAGCGCGTCTGGGAGCTTTCAATAAAAACGCTGCCTAAACCCTTTGAGATATATCAAAATAATATATGTTGGAATTGTGTATCTTATTATAGGTCTACAGAAAAGTCCGCGATGACATATGTCTATCTCTTAAGGATAACATACTAGATCCATTTAATACTTATAAAATGGGCAATTATAAAGCCGTAATAAGAAAGCTATTTTCACAAATACGGTATTAATCATTATCATTTTAAATGTATCGCCATTTACACGGGCAAAGCCGAGTAAAACAGCTAGTATAGAATAAATCTCAAGCGTGCAAGAATTTCATTACAAGTAACGCTTGCGTGGCGTAGATGTGTAAATCTATGAAATAGGGACCACACGGTCATAAAATTACCTGAATTACTAATGTCCACTGGACTACTGACCTATAGTGGTTAATGTTTATTATCTTCACTACCTCGCAAACTAAATATGTAACCTACCCACTTGTGAATACCGTTTTATCTAATAATATTTTTATGTTTATTTATTAACAATGCTTAAGCTAAACATACTTGCTAGTCCGAAGGGTGTTAACTGGTGACCTGAGATACAGGTATCTTCTAGGTACCCCGTTCAGGCACCAGCTCTCATACTCGGTAAGTTAATTTGTTTTAAATATATATTTTGTTTTTGGGTATAATACATATAAAAATACATATGTATTTTATGAGAGAAATAAACATTTTATTATTATTATTATTAACTTACACCTGTATTTTTAGACGTTATCTCAACGCTTCCTCCATTTGATTATTCCTTTCAGCTGTCAAACAGAGTATTTATTTATTTTATTTATTTATAAACTTTATTGCACAAAGTACAAAGGCGGACTTAATGCCCGAAGACATTCTCTGACAGCCAAACCTTGGGGACAAATTTGATCAAATGTAGGTGCAATCATAAAGATAATAAGAGAAATAAATAACTATTTATATGAAAGAGATAGACTTATGGATGTCAAAACATACATACATACATATCTTCACGCCAGATCCCTTGCGCGGTAGGCAGAGACTATTGAGCGCTACTTGACACGATCACGATATACCTCTTTACATTCATCAACCTCTTCATACATGCCCTTTTGTTACGAAAGCTTTTTATGTCACCTTCAGCAAGTGTTTTATTTATTTGATCGTCAAAAATGTGAGTCTTGGTCTGCCAGGGCCTCTTTTGCCCACAACTTTCGCATTATATATCTGGTTCGTCAATATTTCTGCGCTTATCCTTTCAAATGTCAATGTCAAAATGTACTCTAAATTATTCCTTTTTTAGTTTATTACATTTTTAGTGTAATAAAGTTTTTCAATAAATAAATAAAATCCGTTTGACAGCTGGAAGGAATGATTGAGTGTAGGAGCCGTTTAGGAATTCGACTACAACAGTGTTAGACTTAGGTTTAACTTAATATTTTATTCAAAGTAAGTAAAGAATGCTGTTTTTGCACTCGCTGCTCGCTGGTCGCCTGGACTGCCCCGATTTACTCGCCTTGATATCTATAAACGCTAACGTCAAAAAGACACGAAATGCACCAAAAAATCTCTTTGATGTACCTCTAGTGCGCAATAGTTATTCCCAAAATTCTTTAATTGCGAGATTGGCAAGGACTTACAATGAACATTTCTCTCATATTGACATATTTTATTAACCTTTAAAATCTTTTAAAACAGAAATAACTAAAAGTTTAATTCAGAGGATTCCATAGTCGCACTTAAATTTAAAATTACATTTACACTCACATCGACACTGTCACAACTACACACACATTTTACACACACACCAATACTAATGCCTTAGCACACAGGAGAACAGGTTAGGGTTGTTTTTTGTTGTACAATTTTTTTTTTTTTTTTTTTGTTCCGCTCACTATATATTATTATTATTATTAATAATTCATTAATTATATATACATTTATTCGAAAAAATATTTACAACATATAAAATAAAATTAATATTAAGGATAGGGATATAAGTCCCGTCCGCGTGGAATGGTGGCAAGAACGCTGGCTGCATTTCCCCGCTGAATTGCAATACTAATTCTCTGGGCGAAGAAAGAGCCAGCCCTCTTGTCACCGGAGGAGACAACAAGACGCGGTGTTATGTCTTTTAAAAACTTTTTTGCGCTTGGACTCCATGGGCCCAGAGTTTCTTAATTGGCTTTAGTTAAGAATTTTGTAGACTAGGTTTAATTTTAAGCGCTGTTGAATCTGTAACTTAATAAAAAAATAAAAATTAAAAGCTACTTAAATAATAAAAATAAAATTAAACATCTAAACATTAAATTAAAAATTTCAACAATTAATTTAATTAATTAGCCCGGTTTGCCCAGGCCTTGTCATGTGGCTTTTAATTCAGCCTGCGGATCCCTAAATCCTGTCACCTGGCGCCGGTAGCTATCCATTCGTAACTTTATTGCCAAAGATACGAATTCGGACATATTTATAGTATTCGACGCGACGATTTTCTAATTTGAAGTTAAAAGGCGTTTTTTTTCCAATCGATTTGAGATCGATTATCGCGATTTGATTGTCTCAAAATGGGCTTTGACTGCGGATCAGATTTTTATGTATTACGTACCGCCATTTTTGACAACTGTAACCGATCCTTGCGTGTTACAAATACAATTTGAGACCGTAAAACGTATCAGGTTGATTTGAGACAGCTACATGAGGTACGGAAATTGACAGCTCGGATGTATTAAAATCTAAAGGAATATACTTTCTCAATTCTCTTTCAAATCTCGTTTCTATAACGGAGTTTAATCGTGGTAGGGCCAGTTAAATTCAAATTTTCAGCTCCTAGACCTGCACTGCTGGAGAAGAGCCCCAAAACTCTTTACTAGTGAATTTGGCTTAGATTAGTCCAAACACGTTTTATATCAATTTAATTTGTATTTTATAATTCGCTTAGCTAGTTAGTTATCTACTAGCAGCGGTAGATTCAATTAAAATAATGGCTTAACATAAATCAGGTTTACGTAAATACTATCATTTTAAACCATCACTTTTATTTCTGTCTGCGTTAGGATGCTTGTACACGGTGTCGCGAATGCGAATACATTAAAAATATAATAATTTTGCCTGTAGATAAGATGGCATGGGACGCGTGAAAAGTGGCAATGTGAGAAAGGAAAGATGTGAATGTTTAAGTTGGTTTAATTAAGATATGAGTACGAATTATGCATAATAAAGTGAATAATAAGATAAGAATAAATACAAGGTTTAAGGATTGGTACCAATTAGGAAGGATTAAGATACGATTAACTAAAGCCAAGTTGTGTTGGTAAGAATGATACGAAACTTAAATGTTAACAAAGGTTATGAGCTAGACTCATATTTACTAAATTACAAGAAAGGTAATTATAGTAAGCTACGATACGATAAGACACATGCCCAATATAAGAAATTATATTCATGTGAAAAAGGTTATGAGCTGGACTCATATTTACTAAGTTACAAGAAAGGTAATTATAGTAAGCTACGATACGATAAGACACATGCCCAATATAAGAAATTATATTCATGTGAAAAAGGTTAGAGCAAGACTCTGTCTCACTAAGGAATAAGAACATTACAGGTTTTTAGGTTTGAGAGGTAAAAGGTCATCTGGGGGTGAACCAGTGTAAGTATGGTTTAATATACTTATCCAGGCTTTAACATTAAATAGTAATATTTCTTACTAGAACCCATAATAAAGACTTTTTCGCATTGGGGTTTGCGACACACGGTGCATGTTGCTGCAGTAAGTTACTGGCGCATCAGTATTGCACAACTTAGTTGCTTGTGCTCGTACACGGTGCATGTTGCTGGGGCAAGTTACTGGCGCGAGTTACCCGCGTGAGCAGTATTACAAATGTTACTCGCTTTTGCTTGTACTATTTCAATTTCAATATATTAATATTCAATTCAAAGGGGAAATGCTGCTAGTGTATTGGGCACCATACCACAACACAGCGATTTGGAGGAGCAATTTTTTTTGTATTTAATTTTTATTTTCTATGTATTTTTTTTAGTTTAAATTTAGATTTTGTTGTAATATAGTTTATTTAATTTAAGGTTTTGTATGAAATAAATATTTTTTTACTTTTATTTAGGATTCGAATCCTACTTGCGCGGATGGCTTGTGCTGTTACGAATCGATAGGAAAATCGCTAGGCTCGCATACGCGGTATATATAATATGGGCATGTTACTTGGACCATGAGCAAGGACTCTTAAGTAATAGGAATCCAAAAACCTATAGAAATAAAACACAACAATATTTTGACATAGGACTTGATAAAGGTCACTTCACTTCACGGTTGTCCGAGACAATAAACAACGCGACGTACGGTGTACAAAAAAAGTAGAAAGTTACGCACGACATTGCCATCCGATTGTAGACTTACCTCTGACATTAGACTATGAAATGATAAGTACTGGTAGCAAAACAAATCAGTATTATTTTACATATTGTTTAATTGAACTATTGCGTATTTTCAAAGATAAAAGATAGGAAACAAGATAAAAACTGAATTGTAAGTTTAAAAATATAAGTTGAAATAAAGTTTATTTAAAATTAAGTAAATAAATATAAATAAATACACAAATAAGATATAACAACCACATACCAGTGTTGAAAAACCAGGATCAAGAAAGTACAACTTCCCTGATCAATATTTGGTTTCTGTGCCTCGACATTATCTAGTGCACAAACCAGTGCACTCACTAATTTCTATGTATAAAGGATGTTAAAATTGGTATCAATAAATTATTTTTGCACGCACATGTTTTCACGCTCTGACGTAGTAATTATTTTATATATGTATGTATATTATGAATATAAGTATTTATTATTTAATTGTTGTTGTATATATCTATATTGTAATTTTTCTTATTATCTGCACGGTAGCTCTCTTATCGCCATCACAAAGGTTAGCTGTTAGAAAACAATGTGCAATAAAGAATTTTATTATTATTTTTATTTATATTTCTATTTTTTTTTTTCAATGTATTATAAAAGATTTATTCGAAGTAGGTACTTAGAAACAAAAATATTAAAATAAAATTGATTAAAAAACTAATTATAAATAAAACTAAAACTATAATAAATAATAATAAATGCGTTTATTGAGGAATAAGGTACACTGGTATGAAAGTATAAAATTGGGATACAATATGTCTAAGGGTCGACTCCCCAACCGTCAAGCAGAGGCGCTCTACACAAACCCGCATTAATAACTGAGAGAATAATGATTATGTTCTCCATCCGGGCTAACTGCGCTACTCCACCCCACGATTGGAAGGTCAACCCCAAGAAGAATTTGGGTAGGTTGCATTGTTCAGCATAAACGCCTGCTAGATGGAATTTAATGCTGACGTTTCATGATATGACATAAAGCCTTTTTAATCCCCTAATGTTGCTATGTCCGTTATACACACAGTGTACCAACAAAACTTGTACAATTATTAGCGTCCCAGCCGCCGCACCAAAGTTATGTGTCGCGGCGGCCGGGGGGTGCACTGCTTGTCAATTTATATAATTTAGTATAATTTTAAATTTTAATTATTTTATTATTAAGGTAATGAACTATACATAAATATAAATATAAATCAGTAAAATAAATGAGGTGAGTGTGTGTCGTGTGTGTGATAGTGTTAGTGTAGTGGATGAAATGTGTGGGTATAGTGTAGTGAGTTAGTAAAATATGAGTTGGGTAGTCTAAGAATAATTTTATTTATGTTAATTGTAATTTATGTTGTGCTTGTATGCTTATGATAAAGCCAAAGACAGTGCCTCACAGGTGTTGTAATCCAGTGGCAGCAGCCACTTGTATAAAATCTTCTTTGCTCGTGACAGCGGATAGTCAGAAATTCTTATCGTCTTGTTAATTTTATTATAGATATATGGACCCGCAAACGTAAGGTTACGCCGAGCAAACTTGGTTGAGGTCGATGGCACCGGAAAGAAGTGAGCATGTATCGTTCGTGAAGATGTCCGATCGTTTCCTAAAAATATCTATGAAATTAGAGCTATTCTACAAAATAAACTAAGGGCTTACCACCAGGGAGGGTACCTAAAACGCTAGCCGCATTCCCTCGTTGAATTATAATCGACATATTCTGTTTTAGGTAGTTATGGCATTTGGGATCGCCACACTCTTGGAAAATTCGTTAATTCATATTAACTTTACTAAAGGCCTATTAAGACAAGTGACAAGCTCACAGTCCCTCACGGGTCAGCAGTGCAGATTTTGTTTATATTTTAAAAATCTTTCTTGCTGACCATACCTTACCAATAATCTCAAAGAAGCTTGATAAAAGACATATTTTTTCTTTTTAAAAACATCAAGATCCACGGAAAATCGGATTAACAAGAACATGATGTATTGTATTGGTTGAATTGTTTTGCAATATATTTGCATTAAGTGCTACGGTCTATAAGTCGTCTTATCATGCATTTTTTAACTTTACAATTCTAATTGTCAATCATGTAGATGCCTACTATCGAGTCATTTGTTGTCGGCCTAGCTAAACGTATGTTTGTGTTATGACAACGGATCCTACAAGCATCTTCAGGATTTGCTCCTACTTTAGCACGGCCCCCGTAGTGTTAGCCACTTCCTTTTGGAGAACAACAAACCAAAGGGTGGTAATTTTTTTCACTGATTTTACTGCGAATGTTTTTTTTTTAAATATAATTTACCCATATGGTTAGGCAAAGGAACTTGTCCATACAGCCTCGTCAATCGTAATGTTTTTCTTTTTCTATTTTAAGTCTTGTCCGTTTTTCATTCGTCATATTCCGAGGTTATATAATATTGTATACATGCACCCTGCCCAATGCTTTTTATTTTCGGGTGGTGCAATCAAAGCAAATTGTCCGTGGTCAAAAATGTTGTCAAATTTTGCAACATTTATTTATTTTTAAAAGTCTTAAAATACAACACCGCGTCTTCTCGTCTCCTCCGGTGACAAGAGGGCTGGCTCTTTCTTCGCCCAAAGAATCAGTATTTGCAATTCAGCGGGGAAATACAGCCAGTTTTCTTTCCACCATTCCACGTGGACGGGACTTATATCCATATGTGGTGATATTTATATAAAAATAACACCGCTTGAGTGTTGGGGGCTCGCTTTCCTTAACATCCTAAAGAGGTAGGTTCGACCCCGGCATGTACCAATGAGATTGATGATTTACAACACCACCGTTCCCGTGCCTCGGAAAGCACGTTAAGCCGTCGGTCCCGGTTCCAGTAATATCAACTTATGGAATCGTTAATAATTTGTCATAAAAAAAATGACATGATATCCTCGCCGACCCGTCTGGTCAGCGTGGCGAGTGTAGGCCAAATTCTCCAGATATATGTTTTGGAAGGCCCATCTCCAACAGTGGGGCTTTAGGACGCTGTGTTCTAGGGGCTGTAATGTACACCGCTTGAAACATGACTTACTGTAGTATGATTATATATAGTATGATTTATTTTGTTTTTAATAGTACAGCATTGGTATATATGTTAATTATTATTATATTTATTGTGGCATTGTTCATCTGTGGGTCATTAATGCAAGCACTTGTTATATCTTTATATTCTCTATACTTTATTCACAATAATAATAATAAATCGTTTAATAAATAAATATTATAAATATAAATATATATATATATATATAATAAATAAATTATATAATATAAATTTAATAGTAATGCAGTGACGTTTTCTTCTCTTGCTCTTTATTGCCTAACTTTAAATTTATATGTGAAAACCTTTAATAGTTCTTAGTGAATTTACTGTATAACATTTATTATAATATTGTCAACTGTTGGTTTTCCAAAATGATTAAAAAATATATATATATATTATAATATTTTTTGGGGTTTTGTTAATTATTTTACAAAGAGAACATAGACAAAATATCGTTCTAGTAGCATTGAAACGATGTAAATGCATTACTTTGCTTTATGCAAGTCGAACGACTATTTGGATTGGATTTAAGGTAACAATTTTCCGAGTCACAACACGGCGATAAAATAAGCTGGCTGTTTAGCGGCATTAAGCCCGCCCCTTGTACCTACATAGTTCAATAAAGATCATTTCATTCCATTTGCAGTTGAAACGATGGGCCCGTGGTCCGAGGAGGCTCTTGTGTTCTCCCGCGAGCTTGGTGAGAAACTCCACTTGGCGACGGGTGACCCTTTGAGTAGAGAATATCTCGTTCAAAGGTTCAGCCTCGCTGTTCAACAGGGGAACGCAGCGAGTGTCCTCGGCACACGACGCCCATCGAATAGTCGTAATATTATTCATTATTTTTTTTGTTTTTAATTAGTTTTTATAATTTAGTTCTTAATTTATTTTATTTTTTAATCTTTGTACTTTACTATAAAGATTTAAATAAATAAACGTAAGGATAATATATATTTAAATCATAAGCTTTATACACAGGTGCGTCTTTATAGCTTTAGTAATATAAATATATCACCGCTAATGTCTATGAACAGTAATTTCACAATAGAAAATTATTTTCAATTATTGCAGCTTAAAATAATTTCGTAAGAGATTAAAGTTACACACTGTACAAGGACCAGTGCATTAGTTTCGTCATCATCAGACAGACAGTAGTGACATCCAGGCCCGGAAATTTAATGGGCCTTTTTAGTTATTTGTTAAGGTACAAAAAACAGTTAATAGATAAAACATTTAACAAAATACAGTGATATAAATAAGTAGTAAGTTTGCCAACCTAACATTTGTACACAGCATGCAGTAACCAATATCAAGAATGAAATACAGAAAGACATTAATATCTAATTTTAAACATAAAAATAACAATTTGACATACATTTCTTATATATATAACTAAAATAACAATGGTACTTTATTGAAGTAATATACAAACAGTATAAAATAATTACAATATAAATTAAAACTACTTAAAAGTAAAAATTAAAATAAATATAAACTAAACCTAATAAAAAATAAACTATAAGTAAAAAATGTCCTCTAGAGACGACCCTTCAGTGATAGTCCCAAGAAGACTGGCAACATTTCCCCTCTGTATAGCTAAGCTAATACGTTGGCAGAAATAATTGCCAGCCTTCCTGTCTCCAGACTTCTCCGTTGGCCGTTTGGACAACTCCTTGGCCAGTCCCCATGGGCCCATCGTCTCGACCCCAAACGGCGCAAATTCGTAACCTGTACTGTGGTTGGCGTATTTGCGCAGCTTGAGGTTCTCAAAAATTATATATATTTATATAAACCCAAAAACAATAATAATATAATAGTAGTCATAATAAGTATTCTTAATTATTACTTAAAATAACAATATAATAGTTTAGGAATCCCTATTCCCTCAGTAAACCCTAACTCCAATAACAAATCAATAATAGCAAATGAACACCAAAAAGAAAAACAAAATATAATGGTTAAAACAAGATTAAGTACATAAATTAGATTAAACGAATCACAGGTGAACAAAATAAATAAGCAAATATAAGTACATAACTAAATATAAATAAATACACAAATAAGATATAACAACCACATTTGAGTGTTGCTAAACTAGGATCAAGAAACTACACCTTCCCTGATCAATCTGGTTTCTGTGCCTTGACAGAGTTATCTAGTACAGAAACCAGTGCACTTACTAACAGTTCTGTTAGCCTGTCCCAGCTCAATGTATTATAAATAAATAAATGATATAATTTCCTAGATAGTAATTTATGTATATAGGATGTTAAAAATTGGTGTCAATAAATATTTTTTATTTATTTTATTTATTTAATAACATTAAACCAAACAATAAACCCGGTACCTCCGAACCAAAATTAACGGACTTAAAGTAAAGTAAAAATCGTTTATCGAAGTAAGTAAATTAAGTTACAAAAAATGGTACAGACAAAAAACAAAACAAGTAAGCAAGCAAGAGATACAGAACTCTGCCCCCCCCCCCCCCCCCCCTAACCATTATGTTGTATCTTGGAGAGCAGTCCGCTAGACCACGGAGGTAGTTATAGCAGCCAATCTTTGGGACAATACAGAACAGTCACGAGGCTAGGTGCAAACGATTGCAAGAAACGTTGCTAATAAATAAATTTAATCTTACATACAATAGATATTTAAAAAAATAAACATACATAATAATATGTACACAATAATACATATACTACACACTATATTGACTATTATATGACCGTGGTCTAGTGTTAACAAACGTTGCCGTGAACTCGGGAGGTCGTGGGTTCGATTCCCACCGGGGGCAAGTTGTACATTGTATAATTTGTCTCGGTCTGGGTGTTTATATGTATAATATATATTTACAAAAAAAATAATATAATATGTAGTTTATCAACCATCTAGTTTCCGTAACACAAGCCTCGTAGCTTACCACGGAAATTAGATGTGACCTGTCTGGAAATATTTATTTATTTATTTTTATTTATATACTACATACAATACATACTTATATACGTTGTGAGGAGCTCCTTAGGTAACGAAAGTAAACCAGCTTTTTAAGCAGCGGTTTGCTGGGTGCTTGGCAAATATCAACAGGTAAACTGTTCCAGAGATTTGCGGCCACTGCGAATGAGTTAGACTGAAAGCTAGAGTGATGAGAAGGGATAGATAGAACAGAATTGTGTGACGAACGAAAAGATCTGTCATGAATTGAGTTAATGTATAAGTATATGAAAAAAAAAGATAACGAACTCGCAATTAAAATTTAATAAGTACGTACGTATTATTTCGGGTGACGGTTGTGGCTCGGTTGTAAGTACGCTTTCCTTAGATTAAAACCTAGAAGGTTTGTAAGAACCTAAGAACCCTGCATGTACCAACGAAACCGTTATCCGTTTTCAAACAACGTTGTGAAAACTATGTACTATTAATAACTATTTATTATAAGCACGTCGGTGTTTTAATTCAATATTAGACTATTTAATTTTGTTATCCAACTTATGCGTACTAAACTAAATAATGTTTTTTTTTTTAATTGAACGTCAGGTCGTTTCCGTGGGACTTTCTCAATCACACTCGGGCAAATGTGCTTATTCATTTCATAAGTACGCGACGCAGTAGATGGTTCGCAGTCTGTCCGTTGCGAGATTGCTACAAATCGCTACGAAGCTATTTCAAGTACAGTGTTATGAAAAGTAGATAGTTTTATTTTCCATGAACACGAGCAATCGTTGTCGACCTTAGTAGATAGTATAGTAACAATATATGTTCCACAGCGTACTTATTTCAGAATAACCAATCTCGCTCGCACAATCCAACACAATCATTTGTGAGGTACCTACTGGTACTTGGCGGAACCACCCTAAAGATGGGAACAGTATTCTACGCATGATCTGATCTGTTTAGTACTGGAACAGTCGCATTGAAAGCGGGTAAAACCGCTTCATCTTATCCCGAGCTTTTTTTACGCAGTTTTAGTGATGCTCTCAATGTTGTTTCTGAGATAGGAGAGTTGCCAGTAAAAAGTATATAGTTTACCAAATAATTGGCGGCACAGTGTGAGTCTGTGCCTACAGGTATTAAATTTAAAAAATTAACTGTCAAACAATATTATTTCAGTGTTTTATGATACACAGGCGGACTTAATGCCGCTAGGCATTCTTACTAGTCAATCTTAGGGACAATTTAGAGAATTTGTTATGTGAGGCAGGTGCTAAATATAATAGGAGCATTTAAGTCTGTTAAAAAAACAAATTAAATAAAACTTAAATAAGATACTATATACTAATACACTAAATAGACTATATACTATAATTATAGATAAATAGAATACCTACATAGGTACATATAAATAATATTATATACATATTTTAAACTGATTGTTGTATATAAGTCATTGACAATCACATATATTTGATACTCAACAAGCTCAAACGAGCGTTAGATATATTTTATGCAAATATAATTCAGTTAAATACATTTATTGCGCAGAAATACATAAAATACAACATTGCAATGGTGAAGTACGGGTTCCAAACGGATCTGAGAGGCATTAAATACAATTACACTGTCCATACATCACAAGATATCGCCGATTTGAATAATATAATAAACGGTGTACGCACAGGAATCAATTATGTGGGTCGCTGGTAAGAATTATGGCGGACGGTGTGAATTCGCCCACTTACACTTATATATGCATAATTTAGCGAAGCAGGGGAGTTAATAGAAATCAATAACTGACAAATATTTTTTTTTTTATAATATTAACTTATAAATTGGGATTGCAATCCCGCATCTCTTTCAATCTCGCGGGATTGGATCGCTTTATCCCGCGCGGATCCTGCGGAATCCCCCACTCTTAATAACTTCAGCATCATACGAAAAAACAAGCCCAAGGATTCAGTCCCCAAAAAGTTTAATAACCGCTTAACTACACCATTGAAATAATTTTATATATTTTATTATTCTTCTTAGTCGCTACAGTCTTGGCAGAGTGGTCGTGGTCGGCATTGGAGTGCTAGTGGCACGCTTAACAAGCCGTCGCCACTCCTCTCGGACCCCGGCTTTCCTAGTGCACTCATGTAGGGGATGATCCATTGCAACCTTCACCTGATCGGTCCATCTCATCGGAGACCTACCACGCATCCTCTTGCCATCGACTTTCCCCTGGACTACCAAGCGCTCGATTGATGTTTCTCCACGCCGTGACACGTGTCCGAAGAAAGTGAGAATGCGTAATTGTACAGTAGAGGAAAGGCGCTGTCTGATCCCCAGTTCCTCCAGTATGGATTTGTTTGTTCGGAACTCCGTCCATGATATGCCCAGCATTCTCCGCCAACACCACATCTCTAGAGCATTAATTCGTTTTTTTTTCGGTTTCGCGTAGGGTCCACGTCTTTACAGCATACAGAAAAATAGGGAACACAAGAGCTCTAACCAGCCGGATTTTAGTGGCTTTGGTAACGTTTCGGTTCCTCCATATCTTCTTCAGCTTGTCCATAGCAGATCTTGTAACTGCCATTCGAAGCTTGATTTCATCTTCGCATCCACCGTTATTAGATATTAGTGCTCCCAGATAAATGTAAGATTGGACCACATCGCACTTTGCTATCCTTGTAATATTTTATTATAGCAACTTTAATAGTCGGGACCCATTTTTTTTGTTTGACTCGGTTTTTAATGGGCCCTGACTGTTAAAATTGCTGTGTAATAAAATATATAAAATCATTAAGGCCGTGTTTGTTTTAAGAATGTTAGCATGAAAATACCACATTTTTTGCACAAGTCGTTCATTTAAGGAAAATTCTAACATTTGATGCTAATTTCGTATGTCAGTACCGTGTTAACCCTCCACGGGTTGATGTTACTTTTTGACAGATGTCATTTAACATAAGAAATGGTTTGTTTACATTGTTGTATACTTTATAGTTTATATTATATTTGTTTAAAATGTATTTTAAACGATTTTATGTAATAAATTCAAAGATATAATACATTGTCAATTGATTTGTTATTATTTGTTACTTGTCATACTTGTCAAAAAGTAGCCTCACCGCTGGTTCTTTTTAAGAAATGTTAGCATTGTTAAAAAAAGTGGAATTTCTAAACAAAAACGACATTTCACGCTGGTTTATGAAGTTGCTACGAAATGTTGGAAATGCAAAAAAGAACGCGGGGTAAAATCTATAAAGTTACGTGGTTATTAATCTTTTTGGCGACGGAACCCTTGAACTTGTTTTTTATTTTATTTTAGTCGCTTATTATAGCTCTTAGTCACAAAGGTTAGTTGGTAGAAAACGCATTTACGGCATTAAGCCCGCCTATGGACCTGCACTTGTTTTGGTTTTGTACAATAAAGAATTTATTATTATTATTATTAGTTTTTATGTTATTCTTTTCAGTTATTAAATCAAGATCATTATTAACGCAAGCGGGTTTTTTTTTTCATATTTTTTTCCTCGTGTTCGCTTTTTCTCGCTTAAAGCAGTTAGTCGAAAATCCAAACAGCTGTTCATCTTACACAAAGTGAAGTAAAGTAAAACGTACGAATAAAAAATAAATGTATAAAAAAAAATATTGGACACGATTTTTATTCAACGGGTCTATAGGACCCCACAGCCGATATTGCACTATTAGAATTCAACAAAGAATGTGAGCCACTTCTCTATATTTAAAAGTAAACATTATATCTTTTGTAAGAAAGATGCCGCGTTTTCCTAGACCATAAGATATGTCCAAAGGGCACAACGGGCCACAATCGCACCGATGACATATTTATGGTGGCACCCATCGACTGTTCCATAATGGTGCAAGTTTTTGGTATTTTTATCTTTTATTTATGGTTGCGGTTGTGCTCAAATAGCAATTGTAATAAATCTTTGGTCGCCGGTTTTAACGGCAATGGACAATTCGTATTTTTGATACGTAAAAAAAGTATTATCACGACCGTTTCCCTTTCGGGGTGGTCAGAAACCACGCTTATAAATAAGCAGATTCACATTTAGCCAACTTTACTATCCAATCATGACAAGTGGCAAGCTCGTCGATGTCTCCAGCGTACCAAACTCGAGAAATATCACAAATAAATTCAATAATAATTAAATGTATTTATTTACATTATTAAATGTTTTTGCGTCCCGACCAGGAATCGAACCCGGTACCTCCGAGTCTAAATCCACGGACTTAACCGCTGAACCGACGAGATTGCCATTTGTCAAGATTGGCCTATAGTTAGCTGAATGTGAATCCGCTTATTTATAAGCGTGGTTTCTGACCACCCCGAAAGGGAAATGGTCGTGATGATACTTTACTATACTGAAACTAATAATATTAACCAAATCAGCTTTTTTATTTTATAAACATTTTTTTATGACTTACCGACCGAAATCGCTAAGATAGCGGTCTGTCGAGACTGCCGGCTGTAGCCCATAATTAAAAAATATTATGCATTTCTCAACTCTATTAAGCGCTCGACCTTGACAGCAGCCGTGCAAATATCAACTGTAATAGTATATATATATATATATATATATATATATAGTTAAACTTTTTAAACTTTCGCGCACATTCATAATAGATTTTTATAATTTTAACGGGTCTTTATGCGATTTACCTTAGAGACATATGTCTCCCGACGTTTCAGCCAAGTTTCGAGTTGATAAGTGGGTAGGTTTACATCTGCCGCCCGGTTTGTACGAGACTACACCGCATAGCTTCAGTCGACCCGTGACCACGGCCAATGCAACTTGGCTGAAACGTCGGGAGAAATATGTCTCTAAGGTAAATCGCGTAAAGACCCGTTTAAATTATAAAAATCTATTATATATATATAGTTACCGGATTCCATTATATAACGTTTGCGCTAAGTACCAGAATAGAGCTGCTGGACCCCATAGCGCCTACAGACATATATTTTTGACATTATTGTAGAACAATTCTTTAAAAATATATTGACTTACATTTTTCCTATACAACTTATTGCTTAACAATTTATTTTTTACTTAATTAAATAATAATAAAGGATAATAATCATCACGACAGTAGCCATTTCGGGGTGGTCAGAAACCATGCATTATTAACGGGGATTAACATTTAGCCAACTTTACTGCCGGCCATCATGACAAGTGGCACGATCGTCGATGCCGTCGTATCGTTATTAATTGTCCACTACCACCACCATTCTGCTCCTTTTCCTACCCAACCAAATACGGCGGTATTGACGGAAGACGTGTTTAGGCCCAATTCTTTCAGTAACTGAAATTCGAAGTAAGATATAAAAATATTTAAATTATAATTTAATTAGTTTTAAATTTATAATTAATGTAGGTATATTAATTTACTTCTAATAAAACAATTTGTTAAAAAATAATAATTATAAACTATTTATAAAAAACTAAACTTAAAATACCTATGTTAATTTCATATTCTATTTCTTACTTACCACCAGGGAGGGTACCTAAAACGCTCGCCGCATTTCCTCGTTGAATAATGATAGAAATAATTTGTTTTAGGTAGTTATGGCAGTTGCCACACTCTTGATAAATTCGTTTATCAGCTCTTTTACGAATTTGTGGGTATCAAGAGGCTATACTGCCATTGTTTCAACTAAATTCGTTTATCAGCTCTTTTACGAATTTGTGGGTATCAAGAGGCTATACTGCCATTGTTTCAACCCCAAATACCACAAAGTTATATATAACTTTGTTTAATGCTATTATATTTTATATGCTTTTAGATTCGGCTGTATGTTCAGCCGAACTGGTATTTTTTGAGGTTGAGGAAATGTGGCAAGTGGCAAAGGTGGCATTCCAGACAAAACATCTTCCCTCACTCCATGGTATATGGTAGCTGCCTCCATGGTCTATCGGTTAACTCCGTGGATTTAGACTCGGAGGTACCGGGTTCGATTCCTGGTCGGACACAAAAATATTTATTAATGTAAGTAAATATATTTAATTATTATTTTATTTATATATTTCTCGAGTTTGGTACGCTGGAGACATCGACGAGCTTGCCACTTGTCATGATTGGCCTATAGTAAAGTTGGCTAAATGTGAATTCGCTTATTTATAAGCGTGGTTTCTGACCACCCCGAAAGGGAAACGGTCGTGATGATACTTTACTTTTACTCCATGGTATAAGAGACGTACCATCTGGCCTTTTACCATCACTACAAGATGGTTCAAGGACGGACGAGATTTCAGCACACCATAAATTTCCTTTTATAAATTCATTCAGTAAATCTATGACAAATGTACGTAAAAAGTGTATTTCTTATGCCTTTTAAGTTCTTACAACCGAGCCACCACTGCTCGACATGTAATACATTGAAAATAAATTGTCCCTAGTCCCTGGTCGTTAAACTAAATCAATGTATTAGGAATTTTTATTCATTTTAATACAATTCCGACTGTAGTTCAATCCTTTAAAAACTCAACGTATTAGAGTTTACAGCCACTTAAAGATTATGTTAAATTAAGCTTTGGAATAGAAATTACCCAATTTTCTTCTTCCATCAGATTATTATGACCACTATCAGCCTGTGTCTCTGCACTCTCTCCCCCAAGGTTCGCTACTTCACACGATCCTGCCACCCTCATCCAGCCCCACCAGCAATATACTATCTATAGTATCACCAACAGTCATGTCTACAGTGTCTGCGACAGATGTGGCCCATTGCCACCTCAGCTTACTATATAATTTTGAAGGCTATATAGTTCTCTGACGTTTCGGATTTTATCAATCAGAGAAAAACGTTGCGCGACCTTTAATTTGTGGACCTTCCTATTAGATTCAGTCTGCATCCGTGGCCTTATTGCGGAGTTTATCATCAACCTATGTCCACTGCTGGAGGCCTCCCTCACTACATGCGGTCTTTAGCATTTAGCTACCGTCATCCAACCCCCACCAGCGATCTTCTTTAGGTCATTCGTTTATTTGGCAAGGCGTGCGTCGTCCTACTCTTTGTCGTCCGGTATGTGGTCTTTACTGTAGAACTCAATGGTTGTGGTTTTATTACTTCTCTGTTAACTGTTAACCTTTACGCTATTGGTTAATATATTTGTCATATATGTATAAATATGTAACTTGTAATAAGCTTGTATTTATTCATATCATTCATCATTACAGCCCCTAGAACACAGCGTCCTAGACCTCCACTGCTGGAGACGGGCCTTCCAGAACATATGTCTGGAGAATTTGGCCTACACTCGCCACGATGGCCAGGCGGCTTGACGAGGAAATGATGTCAATTTTTAATGACAATTTATTAACGATTCCACAAGTTGGTATTAGTGGAAACGGGACCGACGGCTTAACGTGCTCTCCGAGGCACGGGAACGGTGGTGTTGTTAATCTATGACAAATGTACGTAAGAAAAGTGCATTTCTCATTGGTACATGCCGGGTGGGTTTGAACCGACCTTTGTAGGATTCAAGGAACGCGTTCATACAACCGAGCCACCACCGCGCCTCTATTTATTTATTCATATATTCTTTATTTAATTGTAATAGCTGTAACAAACTAAATAAAAAAATAAAAATTATAGTATACCTACGCAAAATATGTTAATAAATATAAATTATTTAATTTAAGTAATAATAAAATAATATAATTAAATTAATTTGTTAAGAAAAGCTTTAGTAATCACCATTGTTTCACAAATTCTAAAACATTTTTTTTTCTTTAACCGAGCCGCCACTGCTCTTTTCACGGTCACCAATGCTCAGTATTAAGTATGCATTACAAAAACTGGATTAATAATGTAGAGGTTAGTTGGTAGAAAATGCATTTACGGCATTAAGCTCGCCTATGTACCTGTACTTGTTTTGGTTTTGTACAATAAAGAATTTATTATTATTATTATTATTAATTAACCAAATGATGTTTACGGGCCTCGGTCAAGTGAGCATCATGCTTCTTTAATTCCAAACTTTCTGACTATACGGCAAGTATTAAGGATTGTAGATTTTTGCAATTGTCTGTATGTGTACGTTAATAGTTTTGAGGCTGTCATGTAATGTTTTGGGTATTACTCCGGTCGTAGATACTAATATGGGCACAGTTGTTACTTTTCTAATTTGAGTTGTGATTTAAGCTCTATTGCAAGATGTCTGTATTTAGTTTTTTTTTTCTGTATGTGTAGGTATTAGGTTATGAGTGTTAGGTACAGCTATGTCTATTAAATATGCTGTTTTATTTTCTTTGTTTATCAAAGTAATGTCAGGACGGTTTATTATTATTATTATAGAGCAAAACAAACTTAACACGTATTTAAAACTACAAACCCTGATCTACGACGTCATTATTAAAACTATTATCATTATTGTAAAGGATCGCCCAGGAAGCTCTCCCGCCTCTCGATCGCTATTGTTAAAGACTGTGTTTCCATTTTACAACGAAATATTAACCATAGACATTAATTTTATTTTGTTCTTATTTAAATTATCACTATTTAGATAATCCAATGCATCTATAGTTTTAATTATTCTCTTATTTTATTTTTAAATATTTCATTTTATATTTCGCGAAGAACCCATAATTCTGTCACTCTCCCAAAGGTACCTTGATTGGCTCAATATCCGCTTATGCGGGTCAGCACATCTTCTTTACTTTCTACACAATATTATTTACAACTCCATAACTCCCTCTTACCTTAAAACACACTTTGAATTACTTTGTGATTTTCACAACCGAAGAAGAACGAAGAGGGCTTCGTTCTTATCATAACAACTCAAAATCCCACCATTCTTCTTTCGCTTCTTCCATTCACATCTTAAAAAAACTACTTAATACTTTAATAAGCAGAACAATATATTTTAACTCCGCAAATTTTATTTCCTAAAAAATAAACTAAAACAAAAACAAAAAATCTACTTACAAAACCTAATTTAAATATAAATCTCATTTCCTCGCTGAATCGCTATTTTCTAATAATATATTATCCTCATATATATGTACTATAATAAGTTAATATTATTATTATTAAATACTTTATTGCACTTTACTTAAAAGTATGTACAAAGGCGAACTTAAAGCCATTTCGGCTTTTTCTACCAGCTAACCTTTGGGAGAGTGAGACAGTATAAATATGTGGGGTGCAATTCTAACCAATAAACTACATAAATAGTATGAATACATAGACTACATAAATACTCATCAATATATAAGTAAGTAGGTATATTACCTATTAAACAATTTAATGGTTTCATTAACCCAAAGGTTGGTTGCTAGAGAATTCCTAGCGGTTTTAAGCCCGCCTCTTGTACATAGTGCAATAAAGTTTTTAAATAATTAAATAAATATATATATTGAGTATTTATGTAGTCTATGTATACATACTATTTATGTAGTTTATTGGTTAGAATTGCACATATGGATGTTTTTTTATATCCTCAAATGATTAATATATAATAATATTGGCAGGTGACATTGATATAAATTGAAGACTGCGCGTGCTTAGTGATGATGATGAGGACACGAGGACCTTTGATTTTGATACTTAAAGCTAGTGAGAACACCCGGCGCATTAGATAGCCGGACGTAAACTGATGAGAGCCGCCTGTGTCGCCAAGTGGTAAGTTTGGCGACGGAATAGCCTTTTGTTTAAATTTGTTTATGCTTGTTTCATTTATTAGCTTATATTCTTACTTAGATGTCATTTCATTTCATTTCATTTATTTATTCACCGTTTCATACATTTAGTACACTCGGTTTCGTCAGATAACAAATTAAATATTTTACTAATCATGATAGCGAATGAATATCAACAAAGAACAAGATCATGCAACGAAAATATGTGGTTAACGTAGTGGGTATTGCATGAACTAATCATTATTATACTAATCTTATTATTGTTAACGAGCGTATCTATTATTTTGTAATTGGTGTGTGAGCCTTAGAAATGGTTTACAAAGAGTTGCTTCAAACGAAATGTATATCTAGATAAACACACAAATAGTATCATTAATTTTTAAATATATTTTTATAGACACATAAATTATGATATAAACGAGTAAAGATGACCATTTATTAAATTTATTATATGCTCGGTCTCATGTCCAGGGCACATCTGTCGGCTGCGGACTCGGTTGAAAAGGCCAAATGTCGCAAATACGAGTATGTTGCTAATGACTAGGTGTTTGTGCCTTTTGGTCTTGAGTCAATGGGACCGGGGGGCAAGTGCTAAGAAGTACTTTAAAGAACTGTCTAAGCGGCTGGTTAACGCTGTATGTGACACAAGGGCTGGCAGTTTCTTCGAGCAGCAAATCAGCATTGCTGTGCAGCGGGGGAATGCTGTAAGTGTTCTTGGCATACTGCCACATGATCAAGTCACGAGTGAATATTTTTATATATTGTTTAGATTTTAGTTTTAATTTTATTTTTACAAATATTAATATTATGACCGCCTCCGTGGTCTAGCGTTACAAACGTTGCCGTGAACTCGGGAGGTCGTGGGTTCGATTCCCACCATGGGCAAGTTGTACATTATATAATTTGTCTCGGTCTGGGTGTTTATATGTATAATATGTATATATTTACAGAAAAAATAATAATAATAATAATATGTAGTTTTTCAACCATCTAGTTTCCGTAAGACAAGCCTCGTAGCTTACCACGGAAATTAGATGGCGCTGTGTGACCTGTCTGGAAATATATATTTATTATTTATATTTAAAAAAATGCATTCCACAACAATGGTTAAGTGTGCAGAGTTAACTGACTAACCATATTACTGTATGTACCATTTAAAGAAAATAAACGATTTTGAATTTGATTATGGAAACGTACAATTTTATCCTTAATCATAACTAATAATTTGACACTTAATACTTCCTTCGAAGGGTTGAGAATTTGAATAATGTGGTAATAACTAATATGGTCGTTCTTTATCTCTATAGAAACCTTTCGGGGTCTAATAGGCCGCGACTGTTATTTTGTGTATAATATTTTAACGACCTGCTTTTTAGGGTTGATCTATGATGTCATAATTAATGTTAACAATATCCTTTACAAGTTTAAGGACCTTTTATTGTAATAGATTTTAAATCAAAAAGTATTTTATTTGGTGTAAGAAACATCGAGAGATGTCTGGGAATGAACTTGGACAAGACGAAAGTCAATGAATTTTTTATTTATTTATTTAAAAACTTTATTGCACTACGAGTATGTACAAAGGGCGGGCTTAATGCCGCTAGGCATTCTCTAGCAGCCAACCTTTGGGACAATACAGAGAATTTTGATTAAGAGGTAGGTGCAAAGGGCTCAAATATGAAACTTAATTTAAAGGAAAAATAAAATAAACTTATTCTATGATGATCAGGTCAAGCCGAGGCCAATCTGTGCGTGGGAAATGCTAGTCTCAAAGTTGTGCAAAATTACTTCTATCTCTGACAGATTATCCAATTAGGCGCAACCATCTTCAGCAAAGAAGCGGAAGATTTAGTTAGGATGGGCGGCATTCGCGAAACTCCGTCATATCCTCTCATCGTTCATACCACACTGTTTGAAGACGAGGGTCTTTAACCAGTGCATCCTTACCGTAATGTCGTATGGAGCAGAGGCGTGGACAAACAGTGGGCCTGGTCAATTAATTCGCGTAAAGATCGCTCAGTGAGCTATGTAGAGACCTATGTTTGGTATTTGAAATGGGCCGGACAGAACCGACGAATGATGGTGCAAACGGGTTCTGAAGTGGAGACCACGTACGGGTACGAGCTGAAGACGAATGGACGGATGACCAGAAGAAGTTCGTTGATAGAGATCGGATGAGGTTGGCAAGAAATCGCGTTAAATCGCGAGCTTATAGGAGGGCTACATCCAGCAGTGGAGAGAGACAGGCTGATGAGAACATCGCCGAATCAGAGTAAAAAAAATCTGGAATAGTAAAAAAAAGATTTTCAGAATTTCTAAAACTTTAGTTTCAGATCGGGCGCAGATTCACATGTCGTGCTCATTATAATAAACAATACGTCAATAACAGGCTGCATATAATATTATTAGTTCATTGTTAGTGCTTTCTCTGATGCGTAGGCAACCTTACCATATCCGGTAACAGGTGATACAAATCTATATAGTAGTTATGCAATTGCTAAGCTTAAATTTCGTTTGTAATTCTTTACTTTAAATCATCCAAATTGGGTGGCAAAGGGTTGTTGACTTGAAAAATATATGCAGGAGTAAGGTTAGCCCTATTATATTACTTACCCCTCATTCCGAATCGCGCTCAGAGCGCTTAGAACGATTATGAGACTGACCGTCGTCGTTCCGAATCAAATATCGCGATTTGGATGCTCAGAGCGTGATATCAATTCGGAACGGTCTAAATCACATTTTTATTCATAAAATGTTAGTTTTTTTTTTAATGCATGAAAGATAAATTGCGGATTCTTTGAATATGAATACTAACAAATATACATCTTTCGGTTTATTCATCTTTATATGTGTAAAGTTTAATATTATTAACTTATTTTGGTCTTTTAAAACAACTTGCCCTGTTACAGACATTTTTTTTTCACTTCCTACTTAAATATTAATTATTGATTTGTTTTAGAAGTAATATACAAACAGTATAAACGAATTACAATATTAAATAATTTAAAAGAAAACTTAATTTAAATAAACTTGAAAATGGCGCGCGACATAATGCCAAAAAACTGACAGCGCTTAGAGCGATCTACCTCGATATCGTGAGCAGTCTAAGCGCGAGAAATGATGTCATTTGTGACGTCACACAGCTTGGCAAAACAGTTTAAGCGCCTATCGGAACACATTTAAGCGTGCTTAGGTTACCATTATCGCGTATCGGAACGAAGGGTTAGTCGCAAACGTTAATAGTGGATTTCGTTATTTACTTCAGAGGTTGCATCATAATTACAAAATGTTATTCAATTCTCAACTCTATAAGCGCTCGGCCTTGACAGCGGCCGTGCAAATATCAACTTTAATAGCGTGATCTATATAGTTAACGGATTCCATTATATAACGTTTGCGCTTACGTAACAGAATAGGGCTGCTGGGCTACTTGGTGGCTAGTTAATTTCCCCTCGGCGACTTATCACTCTGTTAGTGAATACTCGTGAAAAGCAACATATGAGTAATTTGTAACATGTGAAAGAAGTGTAGTGGTTGTAACTCATAATAAAGCATTGGCACTCCAATGGAGCGGCGCCAAACACGCCAAAAGGTTTTCCTCAAAACTTTTTTTTACTAAAAATCAGACGTAAGAAAGTTTTCTTCTCTCTCCCTAGTCTCTCAGTCCTTCGCGCCATTTTGCTTCGACATGTTTTGGTTTGTAAATTATTTAACTGTGGATTTTTAATATTTTTGTATCTACTTCGAATTTTATTATTTAGGTAGATAGCTTTTAATTTATATTTAATGTACGTAGGTACTTGTATATTCATCTGTGAATCACATGTCAAATATTTTTTAATGTAAAATTAGTATTTCTTATTTGTTTATTTCTATATTTAAATATATATTTGTAAATTATTAATACTTATAATAATGCATACATACATATCTTAACGTCAAATCCCTTGCGGGGTAGGCAGAGACAATTCAGCGCCACTCGTCATGATCACAACCTCTTTCGCTTCGCCATTCATCAACCTCTTCTCATACATGCCCGTTTGTTTCGGTGGCTTTTTAATGCGCCTTCAGCTATTGTTTTAAAAAGTTGTTAAAAAGAAACAAAATTTAAATAATAATAATAATAATAAATATTTCCAGACAGGTCACACAGCGCCATCTAATTTCCGTGGTAAGCTACGAGGCTTGTGTTACGGAAACTAGATGGTTGATAAACTACATATTATACTTTTTTTTTGTAAATATATACATATTATACATATAAACACCCAGACCGAGTCAAAATATACAATGTACAACTTGCCCCCGGTGGGAATCGAACCCACGACCTCCCGAGTTTACGGCAACGTTTGTTACCATTAGACCACGGAGGCGGTCAATGAAAAATAAATAATAAAATTGTGTGGTAGAATTCTAAAAAATATCGCCATTCATAACTATAGAGCCTAATCAAGATCAACAAATCAGAGAACGATCACGCGAACGATGACTTACGTAATTCTTTCTCTTTCTATTCGTCTCCTGGCTGTGGGCGAGATGATTTAATTAATAATAACACTTTGTGTATTGATCACGATGGATATCGCGTATTTCAGACTCGAACTTATTTACCATGCCATGTTTTTTATCTATAAAAACAATTGAGCTTTTTTAATTTGAATAGAGGTTCTACCAATGACACCTGAAGCCTAAAAAAAAAAATTACTCTTTAGACAATTACACGCGGTATATCTATATAAATAAAGATGAATGTCTGTGTGTATGTATGTTCCCTATGCATTTCAAAACTACTTGACCGATCGAGATGAAACTTTGGGAATATGTTGTGTGAACATCGGAAATAGTACTACTGTTGTCTGATAGGTGGCGCGCATCAGCGCTGCATACCGACAGAGGGTACATTCACTGCCTGTCAGGCGGTATGAAGTTCGCCGGGTCAGCTAGTATGCTAGAAGAGGAAGACAAATTTCTAAGCATTCCATGGATTCACCGTGCGGGTGCCGGGTCCATCGTGTATGGGTAAGAGATGAGAAGAATGGTGTCTCGGGCTTGCGACCGACAATAGGCTGGTTTAAGAAAAGGAGGCCTCCTTTTTTTTTATTGCGCGATAATACGCTCACCATCCACCATTCTACTTCTCTCCCTACCCAACCAAATATTGTATGATTCCGTTAATGCCGTCTTGGAAGCTCGTTCTATAAATGTATTGACGGCAGACCTGCTTAGGCCCAATTCTTTCAGCAAGTGATGCAAAGATTTTGCTGGAACTCCTTTGCACCAACTTCCACTGCGTAAAGCTGAGTCTTGAACCCGTAACATAAAACAACTAAGAACCGAAAATACTGAAAGAACCGGAAAATACCGGTTCTCAAAAACAGAAGCGGTTCCGGAAAACCTAATAGCTAAATAAGTGTGCATAAGACCATCCAATAAGGTAAATAGCTGCATAAACAGTCACATTACAATCACAACATCTGCAGTGGACGACGGAGCGCACACTTTACCCTAATGGCTATCATCTATCAATAACTAATTTATTACCCCAACACACTTTACCGATATATCAAAAGTGACTTAATGTACAACCTATTTTAGCATACACAAATCAAAGCTTACGTACGACGAAGAAGACAAATTATCCTAAGTTGCACCAATAAAGTCTATGTAATTGTATTAAGCTAGATTCGTTTTAGAACAATCCAGCCTTAGTAATTCATAATAATAATAATGTAACGTGTCAGCAGCTCGTCAATGGAACAGGCTACCATTGTTTATCAGACAGGCACCGTCTTTAAATATATTCAAAAAACTTCTTCTCTCTTATATCCTTAATAAGCAAAACGAATCCTAATCACCTGACATATTATTAGTACCTATATATGTATATATAATTATTTATGTATTTATCTTAATTATGTATTATTATTTTTCTGTTAGGTATTATAGTATTATAAATGTATATATTGTATTTATTTACATATTTTAATTCTGGTTTTTACTATATTATTTCCATTTTCACACTCGCACCCATAATATTAATCTCTCACTCTTCCAAAGGTTAGCTGGTAGAGAATACCTTCATGGTAATATGCTCGCCTATGTACAACACTTTATATTGTATATTTTGTGTGCAATAAAGAATTTTATTATTATTATTAATATCTTTCTTCAAAAAAAGTTACAAGATATGAAAACAATAACATATTTCATTATGCATGCACAGAAAAACAGACATTTGCAGCCGAACTAAGCCTATATATATAGGTCTGTCCGTCCGCAGTCAACGCCCAGACACCCTTTTAAATATATTATTACTTTTTATTACAAAATAAAAAAAAGAAACAGAATGAACACAAAAAAAAAAATGTGTGGTTGAGATCCTCTTTTTGTCAATGATGTAAGTGTGTATCTGTGTGTATAAACTTTACATACTTTGTTATTATCGCATTCCTTTTTCACTATTGACAGTAAATCCTCCGTTATATTATAGTCATGAGACTGTAGCCATTGTGTGACATTCTTTCTACATATCACTTTAGTGCATTGATATATACTATATACCTCTTTATTAATTTTATTATATAAATATGGACCCAGAAAACAGAAAAATCTGCTAGTAAAAACTTTTCGAAAAGCTTTCATGGATTCATCATGTGTGAAAGACCCTAGAGATTGTGTTGTTGACAGCGAAAAAGACAATTAGATTTTTACGTTTTTTATTAATGGAATCATACAGTATTTGATTGGGTAGGGAGATGGTTTATGGTGAGTCTTGTTCCGCAATAAAAACAAGAGGCCTACCTTATAAGCCACGCTATTCTTCTTCTTAGTCGCTACACTCTTGGCAGAGTGGTCGTGGTCGTCACTTGAGTGTCAGTGGCACGCTTAACAAGCCGTCGCCACTCGTCTCGAACTGCAGCCTTCCTGGAGCACTCATGTAGGGGGTGATCCATTGCTGCTTTAACCTGGTCAGTCCATCTCATCGGAGACCTACCACGCATCCTCTTGCCATCGACTTTTCCCTGAACTACATGGCGCTCAATTGATGTATCTCCACGCCGCGACACGTGTCCAAAGAAATTGAGAATGCGTGATTGTACGATTGAGGAAAGGCGCTGTCCTATCTCTAGTTCCTTCAGGATGGATTTGTTGGTCCGGAACTCCGTCCATGATATGCCCAACATTCTCCGCCAACACCACATT
This sequence comes from Tinea semifulvella, assembly GCA_910589645.1. Lineage (NCBI taxonomy): Eukaryota > Metazoa > Arthropoda > Insecta > Lepidoptera > Tineidae > Tinea > Tinea semifulvella. Next base: position 9,910,738 of record OU342604.1, read on the forward strand.
TCTAGAGCATTAATCCGTTTTATTTCGGTTTCGCGCAGGGTCCACGTCTCTGCAGCATACAGGAAAATAGGGAACACAAAAGCTCTGACCAGCCGGATTTTAGTAGATTTCGTAATGTTTCGGTTCCTCCGAAACACTGACGTTCGACCTCGACACTGCCATACGACGCTTAAGTCGGTCGCAAGCTCAAGACACCATTCTTCTCCTCTCTCTTTCCCCACACACGATGGTCACAGGCTGATAATAATGAAGCTATTAATAACAGTAAAGAAACGAGAAAAAAATGGTTTTGACCAGTTTAACTTGCGGCGTGTTCACGTACTTAGCAAAGTGAGTTTTTTTTACTGAATTTTGTTTTGATGCTTTTTAAACGCCTGTCAAAGAGTTGAACACGCCCTTGTGTGAACCATTTACATCTCAAACGCAAAAATAATTAAATAAATAAATATTTCTAGACAGGTCACACAGCGCCATCTAATTTCCGTGGTAAGCTACGAGGCTCGTGTTACGTAAACTAGATGGTTGATAAACTACATATTATACTCTTTTTTTTGTAAATATACCTATACATATTATACATATAAACACCCAGACCGAGACAAATTATACAATGTACAACTTGCCCCCGGTGGGAATCGAACCCACGGCCTCCCGAGTTCACGGCAACGTTTGTTACCACTAGACCACGGAGACGGACAATTGACAAAAAATTGACATAACAAAGTGAAGAAAATCATTACCTACTTTCAAACTCGCGAATAAATACAAAGTTAAAAACATAGCTCTTCAAAATATAAAGGTGATGACACAGAGGGTTTAAATATGGTCATGAGGATATTCAGCAATTTGTGAGGTGCCGGGGTTAAACAGCAATAGGTAGGCCCGGTCACGCGCGACGGTGGGTGTTTAAATCGCTAAGGTGCGGTTTCGAGGGACGCGACAGACGGCAAATGGCAGCGGCAGACGGTATGTGCCGCGACGGCAGACGGCATTACTTGGCAGTATTCATTTGTATGGTGGTGAGCGGTGGTGGCTCGGTTGTAAGAACGCTCCCCTAAAAATCCTAATAAATTTTACCATCGGCATGTACCAATGAGAAATACACTTTTCTTACGTAAATTTGTCATAAATCTTTGCACCATTTACTGAAAGGATTAAGCCTAAGTAGGTCTGCCGTCAATACATTTATGGACATGAAATTCACTTTCTTTGTGGCATTCTCCACAACCCTAAAACTACCCTATATCTTTAGACTCGTTTCCAGTTCCTTGAAGACAGTCATCTTCTCTATACACACAGCAGATATTGAGATTCTTTCAGTCTTCATTGCTCGTGAGTGAAACAAACTTCCTTTATTCATCAGACGGGCGCCGTCAATAAATATATTTAAAAATCTCCTTATAGCCCATTTCTTAAATTAACAATACTATCTGAATTAATCATATTTATCTGTTTTGTTTGTTTTGTAAATTGTATGTATTTTTTCCCTAATTTTATTATTATAAATAAAATATCAAAATAACCTTCTTGCTATTACTCTCCACTCCTCGACAAGATATTCAAATTCCTTCACTGTTACCGCAGAGAATCTCTGGAACACTCTCCCTCTCTCTCTTCGAAATCTAACGACTGCGCTTTCATTCAAAAATTATCTTTACTCCCATTTTCTATCCATTCAGAATAACTAAAGTTATGTATTTGTGTTAAACTGTTCTTTCACTCTTTTCTCTATTTTTAACCTTAACCCTATATTATAGTGTGTATTTATTTATTTCTGTATATATGTAATTATATGTATTGTATTATAGATATACTTGTATGTATTATAATATGTATGATATGTAGTTTATGTAGTATTAGTATAAATTATTGTTTTTGTTAGTAAATACTTGGCACTCTGCCTGTAATCCGTTAAAACTCCCAAAGGTTAGCTGGTGGAAAATGCCTTACGGCATAAAGCTCGCCTGTGCACATTAATTTTAAGTTAATTTAGTTTTTGTGCAATAAATATTTTTTTATTTATAGTTAAATGTACATAATATTAATATTTTATTGATATTTTTTGTAGTAGTATGTAAATTATTATTATGTATATTTAAGTTTTTTTTTTAGTTCTACGTTTAATGCAATTGTCTACCACATGTCAAAGGTTAGCTAGTATAAAATGCCGAGAGGCCTTAAGTTCGCCCTTGTACTCAACTGTTAAGTTTTTAAGTGCAATAAAGAATTTATAAATAAATAAAGAGCATCAAAGACGGCTTCTACGGAATCATATAGTATTTGGTTGGGTAGGGAGAGGAGAGGAGTGGAATGGTGGATGGTGAGCGTCTTGTTGCGGAATAAAATACAAAAAGGAGGCCTCCTTTGTAAACCAGCCTATTGTCGGTCGCAAGCCCGAGACACCATTCTTCTCATCTCTTACCCACACATGATGGACCCGGCACCCGCACAGTGAATCCATAAAATGCTTAGAAATCTCTTCTTATTCTCTCCACCACCTGTATGGTGTTTATTGAGTAATATAACAAAAAAAATCATCGTTGTTTTTGCAATAAAACTTGGAGCATTTGATTATTTTTAATGATTGTATATCGAAGACAAAACCGCAATTTAGTAATGCTGCGACGTAACTGAATTGCCTGCTGTGAGTTTCGAAATCTATACGGCAACCAAAGCCCGACATCGCATTTGTCGCCCGTCTGCCGTATGTCGCGGCGCGCGAAATCCCACCGAGACGTAGAAATAATCTATACTATACTGACAGACCTTTCTTCAAAAGATCATTTCTATAGTAAGCTCTTCGCAAGATACCTCACTACAGGATTTTGAGGATGACAAAAACTAGCTACTTTTGTCAAACATACGATTTTATTCGTTCTGACAAAGTTGTTCGTATATGTTTGATAGTTTTTTTTTAATTATTATGTGATGGCACAGACTCACACTGTGTCGCCAATTATTCAGTAAACTGTATACTTTTTACTGTACCTCTAAAATCCACCTCACTTTTGCCTCGAACACCTGGCGATCAACATCTAATTGCCGGTACCGCTGAATAAAGAAACACGATTAAGAACATCATTAAGAGTGAGCCTATTATTGGTCCTTCGAACCGGATAAATTTATTTATTATTAGGTGTGCAAACAGATTCCAGTCGGTTGCAAATTTGGGTTCAGTTAATTTATTCATGGACTAGACTGGAACCCAAGCAGCACACACAACATGCAAATTATAATACAAATTAAAAGACAAATTACACAAATTAAATTCAAACATAATCAAAATTCAATAATAACAATCAAATAATTCCTTACATAAATACAAAACAGACAGTATTCTCACAAGGTACAATTTAAAAGAAAACATAAAGCATCATCACGACGAGTATCGTCGTACGTAAAAAAAGTTTATGTCAATTGTCGTTATGCTAGGGTAAAATAAATGACAGATTATGAAAACACAATATATTAACTATCAATTGAAAAAGAAATCATTTTGGCACGAGAACATTTTATTGGGCACATTTCTCTAAGAAAAATAGGCATTCTCATTTGTTCTAGAAGGCTGAGAGCTAAATCCACTAAATAACAGTTCAAAAACCAAACGCAAAATTAAACACTGCTTTAGTGAATTGATCTCAACCTACTGTATTATTTACATCGCCTATGTATGACACTTTTTAATTAATACTTTCACGTTTAGTTAATTTTCCAATTTATTATTATTACCTATATACTTTAGCACACAATTTAAAATCATTTTAATATGAAATTGCGAGTTATTTTATTTTCATTTTTATCCGATTTTATAAACACTCAACATTGTGCATCTTACAGTAACTTAAAGGAAGGAAGTTTGGGAAGCACTGGAGCCTTCCCGTGGCTGGGAATATTAAGATTACATATACGTAAGTAATTTAAGGCGCGGTGGTGGCTCGGTTGTAAGAACGCGCTCCTTAAATCCTACAAAGGTCGGTTCAAACCCACCCGGGAAGTACCAATGAGAAATACACTTTTCTTACGTACATTTGTCATAGATTTACAACACCACCGTTCCCGTGCCTCGAAGAGCACGTTAAGCCCTCGTCGAATCGTTAATAAATTGTCATTCAAGATTGACATAATAAAGTGTTTAAAATAATATTAAACACACATAAAAAAAATGATTTCATCATATTTTTCAGATGACGGAAAAAAAATGAAAACTCACCTTTCAGGTTTGATATTGATAAGAATGAACTATGCTATTGGCAACGCACAGGATTTATCAAAAGTACCTACACATTTACTCAGGTAAGAGATTTTAATAGGTTATGTGTGCCTTAAAGACACCAGCAAGCGGTCATAAGGCTCTCGTAGTACAACTAAGCAACTAGGCTTACAATATAGCAGTCAATAATCTTCTTTATAGAAATGCTACCCAAAAACGTCGTCGGCTGACGTAATGCAAAAGGTTTGTTTTTTTTTTTTTTGGTTCTCTTCTCCAGGTGGATAATGAATGAGATAAGGCAAGGCAATGAGGGAAGGCAAAGGGTCTAGCCCATACAGCCAAGTCTGACGTAATATATCTTTCTTTTTAATGAGTTAATGAGATCATCATCAAATTTCAGATGCGGCACCATAGCTGAAACACGTCGGGTAAAATATGGGAGTTAACAGCGCGGAAAAACCGCAAAAAATAAACTGCAACTTGTGGCCCATATTTAAAGTCCAATTTATCGTTTTCCATAATTATTCACATTGTAGCACATTATTAAACAAAACAACACCACTTTTGACCAATAATATCCACAGTAAATTAATTTTAATTAATAATTCAGCCAAGTACCTCACAGATGCTCTCAATGTCCTACAAAGGCGAGCTGTTCGAATTGTGGACGATGCCACTATATCTGGAACTCTCGAATCCCTGCAGCTTCGCCGAGATGTAGCTTCTCTGAGCGTGTTCTACCGGCTATACTATGGTGAGTGCTCTGAAGAGCTCTATAACCTAATTCCTTCCTCCCCATTCCGCAACCGAACCACACGCACAGGTCAGAATATGCACCCACATACCGTAGTCACTATCCCTTCGCGTACCTATAAATTTGGTGACTCATACATCTGTCGCACAATAAAGATGTGGAATGCTCTTCCAGCCTCTGTGTTTCCACTTTCCTATAACCTGGAGTCCTTCAAGCGAAGTGTGAAAAGGCATCTAGTCAAGCCGGCATAGTGTTAGGGACTGATGTCGGATATAAGGGTCTGATTTCAGTTGCTAACATTCATGGACCCTGCGCGCCACTTACCATCAGGTGGGCGCAGGGTCACATGTCGTGCTAGTATAAAAAAAAAAAAAAAAAAAAAATTTACAAAACAAAAACTTGCACTTGACATGTCCACGCAAAATGGCGCGAAGAACTCGCAAATGGTTTGAAATTAAAATGATAATGCCTATTTTTCTTAGAGAAATGGGCCCAATAAAATGTTCGACATAATGATTTCTTTTTTATTTGATAGTTAAATTGTGTTTTCATAATCACAATAAATTGACAAAAAAAATTTTTATCGTTAATAATTACATAGTTTCGATCCCGCCGATTTGAAATCCAGTGTTTTATCTATAATAAAGTACCTGGTCATAATAAAGAACCTAATCGTATAAATAGTGCTTTGTAACTATTTCATACATAAATTTTAACCAATTGACTATTTAATTAAATTATATTTTAATGCTGGGGTAAAAGAGATGTTGTAATTAAATTTATAAAATAACACAATTAATTGTTATGATTATTTAATTGTATTTAGTTGAGGCACACTACAAATAAGTTGGGGCCTGGTTTTGGGCACTCTCTTTTAACGTAGTCTCGTATTTTAGTTGTTGATAATCTTTTTCTATAATCTCCTAATTAATGTTGACCCACGCCTGTATCACACGTTTCAAGATAAATATTTGTTTAACCTCCTTAAGAAATATTTTTCCTTTAGTGCTGATGGTCTGGCAATGTTCATGGTATCAAAACATAAGGTCTGGTCTGCGCGAATAAGATCTTGTAAACTGCACCCCGAATATCAATATGCTACTGACAGCACCATTGCTTTGCTTGCTTTGGAGATTCCAGAAGATATCACAGGTATCATCATAAAAATAGAATAAGAACCAATGTTTACGCCAAAATTAAACTTATAGATGAATCGGATAATTATGAGCAATCCAAAATTCCGTCCATTTCAAATAACCAAGTATGCTACGAGTACCACTAGATGGCGCCACGTTACTTTAAATTTGCAAAATTTGTAAATTAAATTCCCAACGAGAAGTACCAAACATATGGATTTGCAGAAAATAGTTTTCTTTATAAGCTTCATTGCTTGAATCGTCAGTTGCACGTCACGCCGCGACCCAGTAAGAAGTCTATGATCCACTGTGATCCAGTTCTGCTAGAAGACGGGCCGTTTATGTTCTGCTGTGGACTGCTGTCATTACGAATAAGTCAGTAATCGTGAAGTGATTTAGTTTGGCGAATATTCTGGCCAGGATAGGTGATTGTAAATCTGTGAAAAGGTACGTGGCATACCTTACTTATATAAGTAACCAAACCGAATCTGTTTCCTCTGTCTCCGGGTTGCTCGTTACCAGTCATTGATATATATATAAAAAACCTAATTCAGCCAACTCACCCCCTTTTGTTCGCGTTTGGTCCGGGCCTTTGGCATAAGCACAGTTAACTGCAAAGTTCTGGATCAGGCGCGTACATTCAGTCAGATTAAACATTAACAGTTCACTTGAATCTGCTAAGCTGCTGATTTTCTGCTAACAGCTTACTCATTGGACCACTGTGCTGCTTACTTATCCACTAGCAGGAGCATAATCATTCAAAATAATTAAATTAATGACGTTTTATATGTACTTTATTATTATTATTTGTCTAATATGATTTTTATTATGTGGGTCCTTCTGTCAGCTGTACATCATGTAATGTGGTGTACTAACTGACCGTACTACAAGTTTTGAGTGATGCTGATACTTTTTTAAAATATTTTTCAGTGCAAACTCCTACACCAGTTTGTTTGTTAAAACAATTCTTCAGGGAAAATAGAGTCAATCAGCTCTATACTGTCCGATATACAGACGGTAATATTTTCATAAATATCCATTCACATCACTCAACTTATCTAACCCTGTGTCCCAAAGGTACACATTCTATTAAAATATTAATAAAATCGGAGAAGTAGATATAAATAAAAACACATATATAACAAATCCATACTGGAGGAACTGCGGATCAGACAGCGCCTTTCCTCGACTGTACAATTACGCATTCTCGCATTCTCACTTTCTTCGAACACGTGCCACGGGCGGCGTGGAGAAACATCCATCGAGCACTTGGTAGGGGAAAGACGATGGCAAGAGGATGCGTGGTAGGTCTCCGATGAGATGGACCGATCAGGTAAAGGTTGCAATGGATCATCCCCTACATGAGTGCATTAGGAAGTCCGAGAGGAGTGGCGACGGCTTGTTAAGCGTGCCACTAGCACTCAAATGGCGACCACGACCACTCTGCCAAGAGTGTAGCGACTAAGAAGAAGAATACAAATATCAATGGAGAATGCATTCCGATTCGCGGTAGACATGTCATCATGGTCATAGCTCTTAAGGCTCTTAGCGGAATGTTAAACGGCTTATATTTCAGCGAGTTAGTCTCAAAATAAACTTGGACAAGACGGAAGTCATGTTAAATGATCATGTCAAGTCAATGCCCATATATGTAGAAAACGCCACTCCGTCTTTATCACTCTTGTGCAGAAATACGCCTATCTTGGACAGACAAGTACATACAGCATAGAAGTCGATAAACGCCTACAGATAGGATGCGCAGCATTCGAAATTTCGATACATCGTGTCGTCGAGCAAAAACGTGCACAGTGACAGTGGGACTTGTCCACAAATTCAAGGTCGCTCAGCTAGACCAGATCACTCCACACCATGCTTGATATTCACACAGAACCAACGATGGGGTAAACGGATTTTAGAGTAGAAACCACGCATGGCACGAAAGCAGTGGCATGATACACCGCCATATGGGCGGATTATTTAAGTAAGGACGCTGATGGGGGTTGGATAACGGTTGCAAGAGACCGTGTGCAAAGAAACAGGCGTGAGATGACGTGTTATTAGCCAAACATGAGATTCGAAACTTACCAAGGCTTCATTTTCAGAGCACGTCCATTTACAAAAAGTTTTGCTTCGAATGAAATATGTTCCAATTGAAATCTGTCAGGAGTTTTATAAAAGATCCACAGTAAGTATAAACACTGCGACTTCTTATTTGTGACATTTCTATTGTCATAGTTTTTATAATTTTAACGGGTCTTTACGCGATTTACCTTAGAGACATATTTCTCCTATGAAATGTCAGCCAAGTTGCATTGGCCGTGGTCACTTGTCGACTGGAGCTATGCGGTGTAGTCTCGTACATACTGGGCGGCAGATGTAAACCTACCCACTTAACACTTTAAAAGTTTTTAGTAATCACGACACACGACACTTACAATATCCTTGGCGACACCGGGCGATTTTTCCCGGCGTCGAAACCTATTGATTACTGGATTCCACGATGAAGATAGCTTATAACCCCCTCTCGATTGAAAATTTTGTGTTTCTTTATTTCGATCGCTTCACGTACTATTCTAGGGTAATAGTGACGATCGGTGGAAAGTATATTTGGGTCATGCAGCTCAATCCAATGGTTTGTGCCACTTTCCATTAGGTGTTCTGATATTGCTGACTTGTTTAATTGGCAGTTTTTTACAGCTGCTATATGTTCCTTGACCCTCTCGGCTATTGTGCGCTTAGTTTGGCCAATATATGAACTCCCACAGCTGCAGTCCACTTTATACACGCCAGGCGTTTGGAAAGGAATGACATCCTTTGGGGTGCGTACGTGTTTTGCTACTTTGGAGAATGGGGTGTACACAGCATTGATAGATAACTTTTTGAAAGCTGTACCAATTTTATCCGTTACTCCTTTCACATATGGTAAGAACGCGGGCAGCCGATTGACCTGTGGATATCTCTCCTTGTTTCTCTGTCGCAGCAACCTCGGACCCACACCATATCCATTGCGTTTTAGCACTGTTTTAACATGTGACAATTTCTGTTCCAAATGTTTTGGGTCACAGAGATCATAAGCCCTGTTGATCAATGAGGTCACACCAGATCTCAGGTAGCATGGATAATGATGTGAAGTGGCGTGTAGATATCGGTCTGTGTGCGTTGGGTTAAAATTATAAAAAACTATTATGAATATGCGCGAAAGTTTAATTTCTATTGTCTTCTGTTACGCTAGATATATTGACAGGCATGCAACTAGTCATGATAGGCCTAAAGTAAAGTTGACTAAATGTTATTCAATTCAATTCAATTCATTTATTCACCATAAGATACATAACGTACACTTGGTTTTGTCAGTTATATAATTAACAGTTAACATATCATGGAAGGATAGCAAAAGATCGACCATTAGTGCAAAGAACAGCCATCGTCATTACCAAATTAAAACTATGTAAATTATACACTCCCTAAATGTAGATGCTGCTGTAAAAGAGCGTTGTCAGTACTACTACTTAAACCTACGTTGTTAAATTAGATGTCAGTAAATGTCACTAAATATATTAATAAATATTACATTATGTAAGATAAGCAGCTGTAAAAGGTCGTTGTCACTTAAAAACTAAATAAAAAATATAAAATACTAATGTAAGTTATCAAAGTAACCTAAATGTCATAATTAAAATAATAATAATAAAAAATAAAAAATATGAAAGAATGTCACCTAATATATTCCTCTTTTAAAGCATCATCTACGGTGTAATATGATTTGTTGATTAGAATAATTTTAATTCTATCTTTGTACATATTATAATCCAATATACATAAATTAACCGCGACCTAAAAAGACTAACACTCCAATGGAGCTAGTTAAGCGCTTTTTGACTGAATTTTGCTTTGACGGGTGTTCTAGTAGCGTTTCCATTTGGTTCAAAGCAAAATTCAGTTTTTAAAAAGGCGCTTTGAGAATTACCTGAACACGGAGCATATGTGTTAGTAATAGGTTATTGAGCACGTACATCAACATTTAAAATTATTTTTGAAGTCTTGAAGTTTGAGTGTAATTAAAAAAAAAAAATAGTCATTCAGCTTTCTAGGAAATAAAATTGTGGACATTTTAGATAAGGGCTCCAGTTTTTTTTTTGTAGAGCGTAATTTTAAGTGTTGAAAGAAGAGTGAACGCGGGAAATAGTGTTAACGGTGCCCTAGGGTCCACTTATCGGTAGTTGAAATGTCAGTGACAAAGCTCGGCTCGCCATACACAATGTTTTGTTGGTACCAACACTGATGTATAGAAGCGACACGCGGATATGTCAGAATAATTCAATTCAATTCGTTTATTTTGCAAGTAGGCACAGAAAGAGATGTATTCTGCACTTTTACCGTCAATTTTTATAATATTGATATAACACAATATCATTTTATAGTACATGTTGGTGTATCTGGAGCAGTACATGATAACCATCATTTGAGAAGAGAAAAAATAAAATATTAAAAATAACAAAATTATAAATACAGAATAACGCTTAACATTATAGCTGCTGTATATAGGCATTGTCACACTATAAGCTAAGTCAGAAACAATTATAAAAATATAAATGTAAATGTCAGTAAAGATAATACGCATGGGAGTAGGGTTAATGCAGTGAAAATGAGATCGTTGCATCGTATATGCGGCGTAAATTGGCGGACCGCATACGTAATGTCGAAATACGGAAAAAAGTAGGTATAAAAGAAAGCATTTGGGACAAAAATAAGGAAAGGCATGCTACAATGGTTCGGGCATGTTCAAAAGATGAACGAAGAAAGATTGACGAACGAAGTAAAAGAGGATGGCAGACTAAGACTCGCATATCACGATCAAATAATCAGACACTGGCTGAAGATGCAATAAAAAGCCTTGGTAACAAAAGGGCATGTATGAAGAGGTTGATGAATGTCGACGAAGCGAAAGAGGTCTACCCCTCAAGGGATCTGGCGTGAAGATTGTATGTATGTTTAAACGCAATTTCTCAAAAAATACTTTTTCATATTAGCCCTTGTATTACTAGCGGTGCGATGTATTATTCAATTTCAATTTATTTATTAACCATAAGATACATTAAGTACACTCGGATTGTCACTTATACATATTATTGTTTACCAATCATAGCAGGATAGCAGAAGTATACCATTAATAGCAAACAACAGCCATCGTCATTTACCACTTAACACTACAAACAATCAATACCTACATAGATGCTGCTGTACAAGGGCGTTGTCACTTAAAATCTAGAAAATAAACTATATTAAAATTATATGTCTGCCTCCGTGGTCTAGCGGTTAAGTCCGTGGATTTAGACTCGGAGGTACCGGGTTCGATTCCTGGTCGGGACACAAAAATATTTATTAATGTAAATAAATGCATTGAATTAATATTTAATTTATTTGTGTTATTTCCGAGTTTGGTACGCTGGAGACATCGACGAGCTTGCCACTTGTCATGATTGGCGTATAGTAAAGTTGGCTAAATGTGAATCCGCTTATTTATAAGCGTGGTTTCGGACCACCCCGAAAGGGAAAGGGCCGTGATGATACTTTTAAAATTATATAATAAAATAATAATTATTATTTTAATAAAGTAAAAAAAAAACTACAAAATTGTGTATGTCAAAATAAATAATCAAATTAAATTTAAAAAATAATAACAATGATAATAAAGAATAACTAAAAGAAAACAGCTGGGCGTTGTCATTATAAAATAAGAACCTGAAACTCTAAAATATTTATTTTATTTATATATTTCATAGAATCCTATCGGAACACTCGGTTAAGTCAATTTTTCTTAATAACAATGCTAAACAAAATACCTGGCCAGATATGGTGATACAGTATGGCAAGGAACAGCCCCAATTTCCATTATTAATTTATAATATAAAAGTCATAATAATAAAATAAACAATAATAAAAATAAGTGTTCACATAATGTGTTCAATTATTTCATAGATTTGTTTTAGTGAAATAAACAATAAGAAAAATAAGTGTTCAATTATTTCATAGATTTGTTTTAGTGAAATAGAAACAAATATAAACTTTTACATATGACCCACTACGTATTTTTAGTTTTCAAGTAAAAACTCCTGGCCATACCACCCCCAGTGCGCACACGCAGTGGACATGAAACAAGCTTGTTTATGGGACAATGCTATGGCGCTTGTCACCAATCGCACCGGACCATTTGTTCTGGTAAGGTAGGCAGTTGATATAATTATAGTATTTATATCTATGTACGTACATACATTTTTAAATACTAACTTATAAATAATCAAATTTGAAATATTAATAAATGTCAATGTAGGAAATTTCAATTTTCAGAATTTATTATACTAAACTGCCTCACTAGATAACTAGACCACTGGATTTAGACTCGGAGGTACCGGATTCGATTCCTGGTCGGGACACAAAATATTTATTAATGTAAATAAATACATTTAATTTTATTTTATTTATTTGCGATATTTCTCGAGTTTGGTACGCTGGAGACATCGACGAGCTTGCCACTTGTCATAATTGGCCTATAGTAAAGTTGGCTAAATGTGAATCCGCTTATTTATAAGCGTGGTTTCTGACCACCCCGAAAGGGAAACGGTCGTGATGATACCTTTTTTTACTTTAGAATTTATTATAGCAAGCGATTTATTTTACCAGTATAAAAAGTACCGCATTGAATAGTAGAATTTTTCTATCAGCATGTCAGTGAGTTTTTTGTTGTTGTTGTTGTCTCCCGATGCATGATGAATGAGGTAATAGGAAAGGCAAAGGTACTAGCCCATACAGCCAATTCTAACGTAATATATCTTTATTTTTTTAATGAGGTTATCATCAAATTCCAGATGTTGCAGAATTTGATGATTTTCTTGGAGTCACTCGCAGCATTATAGACCAAACACGTCGGGTATAATATGGGAGTTTACAGCGCGGGAATACCGCAAAAAATAAACTGCGACTTGTGCCTCATATGTAAAGTCCAATTTATCGTTTTCTATAATTATTCAAATTGTAGCACATTATTAAACAAAACAACACCACTTTTGACTAACAATATCCACAGTAACTTAATTTACAAAACAACAACTTGCACTTGACAAGAACTCTTCGTTGTTGTTGTCTTCTCTTCTCGAGGATCAAAATGAAAGTTCTTAGAAAATCAAAAACTGAGCAAAGTTATTAGTTTTATTATTTTTAAGAGGTTTTTTTACTTCACAATGATATAATTTTTTATTAAAATAGTGCTACTTATATTTTCAGGTAGCTATCGGAGTACATGGCCCGGGCTGTGCTGTACCATCAAGATATATAGAAATATATCCATATATATCATGGATACAATCAGAAATATATAATAATAATTAAATTAACAAATAAGTGGGTAGGTTTACATCTACCGTCCAGTATGTACGAGACTTCACCGCGCAGCTCCAGTCGACCCGTGACCACGGCCAATGCAACTTGGCTGAAACGTCGGGAGAAATATGTCTCTAAGGTAAATCGCGTAAAGACCCGTTAAAATTATAAAAACTATTATGAATGTACCCGGAAGTTCAAGTATATTTGATTTTTATTTCAATACAACCTACGCTATGCTTACCTGTAAGTGGGAAAATATTAAGGGTTTTAAAAAAAAAAACATGTTAATAAATAAATGCATATTTATGTACTTAATGGACATTATTTATTTCATGAATCCTGTATATATTTAATTATATATTGATATGTATTATTATAGGTATTGTATATGTAGTATTAGTATGTATTGTTTATATATTATTTACTTGGCACTTGTTGTCACATGTTTTCAAAACTCCCAAAGGTTAGCTGGTGGATAATGCCTCACGGTAAAAGCTCGCCTGTGCACATTAATTTTAAGTTATTGTAGTTTTTGTGCAATAAAGTATTTTTATTATTATTATTATTGAAAAATAATGGATATTTGATGTACTTGTTTCTTTTTTTAGGATTCACACCGATAAGATATATTAATTATAGGTTCGGAAGCCCAGTCACTTTTTATGAGGTAACCTTACTGCCAGCACCTCGCAGCAGCATAGTAACGAGTAAGCTTGAGACGGCATTGTATTTCTAAAGGCTGATCTAAAATTGATCATTTAACTGACAATTGTATATTAAATATCCATTTTTATCAAGATTTGTCCATTAAGTACATTAAATATTCATTTCTCTCAAGATTGTCCATTAAGTACAACAGATATCCATTTTCCTCAAGATTGGCCATTAATGGTCATTGGGCATGTTGAAAGGATGAATGCAGAGAGATTGACGAACCAGATATATAATGCGAAAGTCGTGGGTAAAAGAGGCCCTGGCAGACCTAGACTCACATATTACGACCAAATTAATAAAACAATAGCTGAAGGTGCGTTGAAAAGCCATCGAAACAAAAGGGCATGTATGAAGAGGTTGATGAATGTCGAAGAAGCGAAAGAGGTATGTCGTGACCGTGACAAGTGGCGCTCAATTGTCTCTGCCTACCCCGCAAGGGATTTGGCGTGAAGATATGTATGTATTGGCCATTAAGTACATAATAAATAATAATATCCAATATTTTTCAATAATTTCCATTAAGTACATAAATATGCATGTATTTATTGAAATATTTTATTTGCAGGAAATATGGTAACAAACAATATTAGGTCTTATTAACATTAAAAGCTTCATATAGCTTATTTGCCATAAGAATGCTTAATTTTACAACAACTGTTAAAGAAGTAAAGTGACTAAAGAAGTTGTTTCTTTAGTAACTTTACCTCACAAGAGCCTTTGTGTTGCTTAGAATACTAATAGTATTCCTCTAATCTAAAGTATAGAAAAACTCCTGAACTAGCCACGCATGTAGTACTCCGCAGAATCTTTTATAAGGGAATTCTGTCCATACCTTTGGCAAACAATTATTTTATTATTTTAGCACCATGTAGGAGGCGTAGTTATTCGACGTATTTTATTCGACGTTAATTACATTACAAGTACATTAAATATAAATTAAAAGCTACCTAAAGAATAAAATAATAATAAATAATTAAAAATAAACTAACCTATAAATAAAAAATGTCCTCTAGAGACGTCCCATCCGAGATAGTCCCAAGGAGACTGGCAACGTTTCCCCTCTGTATAGCGAGGCTAATACATTGGCAGATTAATTATTTTATTTAAGTTATGTTTCTGTATAAAATTGTCTACGGATTCCACCAATATTGCTGGTAGGCGACAAAGTATGATTTCCTGATGTACCTGGCAGTCGGTAACCATGGAAGCGTGAACTCTGTTACCATGAACGGGTCTGGAAACTTTTTGTTCTGGTCCACCTTTCCAAATAATGTCACTTCTATCACAGCCCGAAAGGAGAAGTGGAATCTGAACTCCAAGTACGCCGATGTTTTGTAGTAAATGAAGCATTCTAATCTGAAATTTGAGAGGCGCGGTTGTAAGAACGCTTTCCTTAATATCCTACAAAGGTCGGTTCAAACCCACCCGGCATGTATCAATGAGAAATACACTTTTCTTACGTACTACAGTCATACATTTACAACATCACCGTTCCCGTGCTTTGGAGAGCACGTCAAGCCGTCGGTCCTGGTTGCACTAATATCAACTTGTGAAATCTTTAATAATTTGTCATTAAACATTGTCATCAGATCCTCGCCAAGCTGTCTGCGTGGCGAGTGTAAGTCGAATTCTCCAGATATGTACGAGTATATGTTCCGGAAGGCCAATCGCCATCAGTGGAGGTCTAGGATACTGTGTTCTAGAGGCTGTGATTGTTCGCGCCGATCGCGGTAATTCGACCAATTTTGGATGGTTAGGCGTTATTTTGATTCGTCGGTGCATAAACAGACGTCCTAATTTGTTACCGCTATACCCTTGTCTCTTTCTCGCCGCTTCCTTTCTATATTACCTATCTCGCTCAAAGTCCAAAGGCCGGCGCTAAAAATAAATCTATTTTATCTTACTTTTAATTTTCAATAATACTTACCGTTGATTCGTGAATTTTCCCAAAGTTCTCAAGCCAGTCATATCATTAATACAGTTATGTTCTAGCCAGATCACAGCGTTGGTTCGAGATGTTGACTCCAGAAATACCCGAGCACAAGAGAATTCTGCTGCTTGATGCACTGATAGCTAAAAATGTGACAGTATTAACTATAGACCACAAATACTTACGCATCCATAGATGAACAGCTTTTGTTCTACCTTTAAACCCATCGTAATTCATCACCATAATGTATTTCGGAATAGAACATACTTTATCGAACAGACATAGAGTTGAAAATACATATTTAATTACCATATAAAAGCCTTGAGCAAAGTTCTTAGTAGCCATGACTTCGGAGCTGTCTCTAAATATGACGTTACCTCGTTCCTTCTTCTCACACTGGCCTATGTTTACTGGGACCCTCATATCCGCTGAAATTATAACCTTTATTAAATTCACTGACAATATGAAACTAACTTCTTCTCGCCAACCCGTCTGGCCAGCGTGGTTAGTGTGGGCCTATTTTCCCAGATACTCGTATATCTTCTGGAAGGCCCATTTCAATCAGTGAAGATCTAGAACTCTGTGTTCTGGGAGCTGTAATGATGATGCTGGTTTGGTGGATGATACTGTTTTCAGCTGTTTAATGCTGGGTGTAAAGAGCATCTAATCGATTTCAGCTATGAACTTTCATTTTAAAAAAAAGTTAGATTTCATCCGCCTGGTTATGTGATCTACTTTTTATTCATTTCATATGGCGAAGAGAAACATAGTGAAACAATTCTCAAGCCAATAGACGTCACCCACAAACCCTAATTGTAATTAGGGACATTTGCTTAGCACAGAGATGAGCCTCTGTCCCTTTCCTACTGGATACACTCAGTCATTTGCGATCATCAAAAGCGCTGAAGAAAATCGCGATAAATTATTATCTTACCAGGATACAAAATAAGTTCCGTCTGCGACTGTCTTCTGACATACAGCAGTCGTTTTCCCCACAACTCATCTGGGCGTTTTGGACTCAGCATCACATCGATCCAGGTCATGAAACGGACTATGTCTATAAACTTGGATGGCGCACCACATCCAGGGCCTCTTACACCGAATCCTAGCTGAAGAATAAATATTAAAATACCCTATTATGAGACAAAGAGTTGCGTCATTCCTTCGCATATCTGATAACAAGATCATACAAAATCTGTATGAGATGTCTCCCGGCGGCAATGTGCTATTGGATATTGGATAGAACTGGCCGCATAGTGTACTACTACGTGGGTTTCTGCTGCTGCATATCTACAGGTAGGTAGTTACAATTAAGCGCCATTTGTCACCATCTCGACATACCTCTTTCGCTTCTTCGACATTCATTAACCTCTTCATACATGCCCTTTTGTTTCGATGGCTTTTTTATTGGACCTTCAGCTATTGTTTTATTCATTTGTTCGTGATAAGTAGGTCTTGGTCTACCGGGTCTCTTTTACCCACAACTTTCGCATTATATATCTGGTTCGTCAATCTCTCTTCAGTCATCCTTTCAACATGTCTGAACCATCGGAACATACCTTTCCTTATTTTTGTTCCTTATAGGCTTTGACGCTGTGTATTTATATTATAGTTAAATTTAAGCATGTTTATTTAAATTCTAATATTTTTTATGAATTCCAGTGGTTTGAAATAAACGAATTTATTGTTATAATATAATAGATAGAACTGATTGGTGAATGCTTTGGTATATCCACACCAAAAAAAAAAAGTATTGAGAGAATTTAACTTTTTATACATTTCTTATCAACGTGTAATAACTGGATGGTTTTTGTTGGCATTTCAAAATAGCTTCACAAGCGGAATTGCAATGTTTCCCTTTCCTACATTTGCAACATTGCCAGCCGGGGTTCTTCAAAGTTAACTCATTTTAATGTCATCATTGGTAAATACACTCAAATATATTTAATTTTTAAAATCCCACTCGAGCTCTACAATTCTTATCCATGCACAATAGCTGGCTTGCCTCTGTTGACATTTCAATATCATAAATGGAATACAGAAAACCTTTGCTACATTTGCAACATTTTCAGTCGAGGATTTTGATAGCTTAACCAATTTTAATGTCATCAGTTCTTCATAGTTTATATTGTCAAGTCCACTTACATGCCCAGTATGAATTTACATTATATTATATTTATTTATTACTAAATTTAGTTAGATATAGTAATCATGTATAACAAATGCAACAAGTGCTCGAAGGTATATTTAGTCTGTCAGTAAATGCTTACCAGTTTCCAATATCCCCAATTTTGTCGTGATATGAGAACATAACCACTTTCCCACACACATGGGTCTTGCTTTGTAATTGTTACAGCACAGATCGGGTCTGGTGGGGACTTTGTTTTCAAGTCTAACTGAAAATTTTACATAAATAATTTACTGCCTTCTAATAATCTAGAGACAACGTATTTGGTTTAGATACAATTTCAAAAATATTTATTGGTCTTTTACTCAAATATGCTTGTAATGTTTAAATTATATTAAAACCTTCTTTGGCAATGAGGAGCAACTGACCACCGACATTTTCACACTTCGCTTGAAGGACTCCTTGAAGGTTGTATGAATGGTGATACACACTGGCTGGGCGGGCATTCACATCATCAGCGTTTGGCAGATGTAATGGTCTTAAAATTTATATATACGGAAGAATAAGAAAAAGAAGAGATAACGCTGTGGAGCTCTTCAGAACACTCACCGTAGTATAGATTGTACTCTTAGATCATGCGTAAGGTTACCACAACTCGGATTCGAGAGTTTTAGACGCTGCAGTGTCGTCCACTATTCGAATCGCCCGCCTCTGCAGGACATTGAGGGCATCGGTGTGAGAACAGTATTCATCGTGCTGTGAGGGCTTGCACATGAAGCTCGAGGCCATAACCATCGTCTCGATCAACAGCAAATTTATTATATTTAGAGTCCGCGTCAGTAATAACCCATTAAACTTAAGGTTTAAAAAGTACACGTTACTTATTACATTTTACAAAATATTGTTCTTTATTTGTCACAATAGGAATATCTATTAAGTACCTACCTCGGCTTTTTTATAAAAATATTCACAAGAACTGTCTGCTACGTACTTCATGTTGTATAATGATTTGTGTAGATCGCCACCAACTAAAATAATAATAAGTTTTAGCTGTTTGTTTTGTCATTTAGCCGTGGCACATTTTATTTTTAAGACCAGACAGATTAAATAAATTGTTTATAATAAGGGTTTAAGGATTAAGTTTAGGAATCAGGGACTATGTAACTTTAAAAAAAAAATTAAATTGATTATTGATTAGCGTTCAAGGATTAAGATGCGTAATTAGAAATTATAAAATAGGGATTACGAATTAAAGATAAGTGATTAAGGATTAACGATGAGGGATGAGGGATAATATGGATTAAGGCTCAAGGAATAGAAATCAGGGTATAATTTAGGGATTAGCGATTAAGCATTACGGTTAAGGATGTAGGAATAAAATTTAATTAGGGCATAAACATTATGAATAATGAAATATATGGGATTTGGGGTAAGATATTACGGATCAGGGTTTCCGAATTAGGATTTAGGATTTAAAATAAAATGTCTTATTGATCAGGGTTCAAGGATTATGAATCAGGGTTTACGTATTAGAGATTACTAATTAGGATTGACAATAAAATAGATTATGAATTAAGGATTAGAAATCAGGAATTACGGATTAGGGATCTGATCTGATTCTAACCCATGAGCTCTAATCCGTAATTCATAACTATTTAATCTTTTATCGTTTTCCTCAATCCTGATTCCTAATCCTAATCCTTGAGCCTATACTATGTGTATAGCCTTGAACATATTTTATTAGGCAATCCATCACCGTTGCTTTTATTACTGTATTTTATAATATAAAAAGTGGATTTTATTCGGATAACCGATCGGTGAAGGTCGCTCTTAGACTACTTTGGCTTAACAAGAAGCAGTATCGCTTGTTTACTTACCATCAGAAAACTTGACAACGTGCATATCCTCATATGTCCCTATACCTTGTAATGGTAGACATACTGGGAGAATTGGAGCTGAAAAATATAAAGTGTTTTGACCTTGTCTCGGTTTACTCCAGCAGGCTCCAGAAGAGTCGGAACCTCAATGGCTAGGTTCTTTTAAATAGTATCGTTAAGGTACCGTGGCGGGTAAATCTGCCCGCAATTTTGGATAAGGATAGACTATGAATAACAATAGTGTAGACTTGTTTTGGTTCAGAGAAGCTGCAGGTAACCTTGTTTTAACTCAGGACCTTTTACTGATTACATTAATAGCAAAATTATTGAAAAATTCTGTCGCGAGGTGTCTGAGACACCTGTCCATCTCCTTTGCGACTGTTATGCCCTGTATCACAAGCGTAGCACCATCTTGGGTGCTCACAGTTTAAGCCCCGAGGAGGTGCGACGCCTCGCTCCTAAGCCCATACTAAGGTTCCTTGAAGCCGTAGGGCTAGCGAACGAACTATAATCTAGGGAGGTCACAATAGATCCCTACTGGTCGCAGTGACTTGGAGACGAATAGTCCCATCCTATTTCACAAATAATAAATGCACACTTAATGCAAAACAACTAATGATTTCTCGCCAATATTTTTAAATTTTGTTGACCTGTGTAAATTATTAGTTAGTTTTAATGCCTTCGTGGTCGAGCGGTTAAGTCCGTGGATTTAGACTCGGAGGTACCGGGTTCGATTCCTGGTCGGGACACAAAAATATTTATTAATGTAAATAAATACATTTAATTAACATTAAATCTATTTGTGATATTTCTCTAATAGATAATTGGCCTATAGTAAAGTTTGGCTAAATGTCAATCCGCTTTATAAGCGTGGTTTCTGACCACCCCGAAAAGGAAACGGTCGTGATGATACTTTACTTAAATAAATAAATATATAATCAACATTATATGGGGTTTCATTAGAACCCCTACACAGCATAGCAGCGTTTACCTTTAGCACCTAGTCCTGTTTCTCCAGAAGTCCTCAGTTCTAATAAAGCCAGTGTAGCATGCGTGGTTCCCGCCATATATTCTGGATGAATAGTATAATCTATCACGTGAAAAATGTACCTTTTTTCTTTGCTTTTGTATAGGACGAAAGTTGTTGAATTCCTAAAATTTTAACATAAGCGTAAACTGCATCCGTGGTGGATATAGACGCGAAGGTACAGGGTTTGATTCCTGGTCAGGACACAATAATTAATTTAATTTATTCGTGGTATATGTCGAGGTTGGCACGCTAGAGACATAGACGAGCTTGCCACTGGTCATGATGAATAAGTAGTAAATAAAATGTGTTGACCTATATTAAATTATATAATGATGACTAGACTTATTAGATTGGAATGTATTTTAAATAAAAACAATTTTTGCATGCCACAACAATGGCTAAATGTGCAGAGCCAACTTACTAACCATATTACCGTATGTACCACATTTAAAGCAAATAAACGATTTTGAATTTGAATTTGAATTTAAAGTTGGCTAAATGTATTCTTCTTTTAAAGCGTGGTTTCTTACCACCAAAGGATGGTCGTGACAACACATAAAATATTAAGCGAAATCATTTAGATTTAAAAAATAATAATTCAAGCTTTACCAAATACTGGAACTCGTTTAAATCGGATTTCATTCCATAATTCATTTTTTTTTTTGTACCACATGAATATTCATAATATGAAAGAGACATACTTATGCATGTTAAAAGTGCTAGAGCATTTAGTAATTCTGACAAAACTAATATTTAGAATACAGGAACGCAACCTTCAATGTTGCCAGAAAGAAAAACTTATTATACCGAAAATATTTAAAATGGTAACATTTATGTCTTTCAAAGTTGAAAGAGTTTACAACTAAAGATATACCGATTTCAAAGATCCCTTGAGGGAATTCGTGATCAGAGGGTAAATTCCAATCAATACCCGCTTTTTCTTATATTTAATCAGTTATAATAAAGTGCAAGTATACACTTACAATAATAGTTCAGGCTGTATTTTGATAATGTCTTCCGCGGGTGCGACGGCATAGTGGGGATGAATTAATACGCCACCTGTCATTGTTGTTCGTCGCTGACCTCCCAAATCTAAGAGAAACAAATTGTATTTTATTTTTTCTGAACGTACCTTATTTTTTATGTTAAAACAATCACAAACTGCCTCCGTGGTCTATACAATACAATACAATACAATATATATACATACACTAAGTAGGTATCTTGTTAGGAGCCATTTAAGAAATGCAAATAGACCATCTTTATATCACATTAAATATCATCATGGCAAACTTACAATATTAGTTCTCTTGAAGGACAACAACAAATAGGCGGGTGGTAGGCGGACTGATGGTGGTAATTCCACCGCTCGTGCCGATAAACCCAGTAAAGTGTATCCACACGTTTCGGAATTCGCTTGAATCGAATTCGCCCAGTCATGCCGGCATAGTGTTAGGGACTGATGTCAGTCATGAGTGTTTGATTCCAGTTGCTAACATTTATGGGCCTCGTGCGCCACTTACCATCAGGTGGGGGCAAGGTCACATGTCGATATAAAATAAAACTTTTAACTGCTGACATTAAAAAAGAGATGATGCATAATATATATTTTTTTCACATATTTTTATTTAATGTATTAGATATCCTTTTATGAGTACATACATACACCACACTATATATATGTATATATTATCCATTAACACTTCTAACAAGGGATTAGCCGAAAATCAGCGCTGTGGCCCAAAGTCGCAGCTCCATGCTGAGCTGATTCCCTATTTGTTACCACACATCTTGTGTCTTTTTTTGTTGAAGTTGTGTTTATTCATGTGGCAAATAAAATATTTTTCTTTCCTCTTTCTTTCTTTCTAGATACGATATAATACTAGTAAAAAAGAATTACTTATAACATAAAACATACACCGCACGGTGAATCCACGGAATGTTTAAAAATTCGTCTTCCTTTTCACCATCGTTCCGTGCGGAGAGCACGTTAAGCCGTCAGCCTCTGTTTCACTAATATGTGGAATCGTACATAATTTGTCAGTATAAATTTACATCAGACCCTCGCCGTCTGGCGTGGCGAGTGTAAGCCAAATTATTCATACCCATACTCTGGGGTCCAGGATATAGGGGCTGCGAAGATGATAAAGTGGAAATTGGAATTTCGTGTTAAAACCTAGCCTGAATTGCACCAAAGCGAAGTAATTGAATACATTAATGTTAAAAATGGCATCGATTATACCAGCTGACGGCTGACCTTCAAAATTAAACTGAAGCCATTTTTAACTGTAATCGTTACAATTACATTGACTTTGTTTTTGTGCAACTCAGGCTTACCTATCTTTACAAGCGAGCTTTTGTTCTTGACTTACAAAATTTATGCATAACAAGTCCAAGCCATGGAAATCTTCCAATATCCTCCACCTGGCCCTCCTTTATTCCCTCGTCAGCATCCATTGAGCATTTTACTTGACTCCATTTGATTGCGTTGGTGTTTACTGTAAAACAATGTGTCTAATGTGGTGTGTCACTAACTTTTTATCACGATAGATAATAATAATAATAATAATAAATTCTTTATTGTACAAAACCAAAACAAGTGCAGGTCCATAGGCGGGCTTAATGCCGTAAATGCATTTTCTACCAACTAACCTTTGTGACTGAGAGCTGTAATAAGCGGGTGCAGAAGGTTACGAAGAAATTCAAATTATTTATTTCCATTTGGTTCACAGGTAACACTCGGATATTGTAAATTTTTACAAATAAAATACAATATTATTTAAATTAATTAAAAATTAAATTATGGATGGACCGAAATAAGTAAGTGACATTGGTGCCATTAACAAGTACTGCAGCTTAACCTAAATTTGTGGCTTTATAAAGGCCGTGTTAACTTATAATCTAAATAATGAAAAAAAAAAACAATAACAATTTCGTGGCTGTATAGAGGCCGTGTCAACTTATAATCTAAAATAATTATAATATAATGTCTAATTATAATAAAATCAAATTAACTTAAATTAATTTCGTGGCTGTACAGTGGCCGAGTCAAATTAAAATTAAATTCATAATAATATAAATGTCATAATATTATTTATAATAACAATAAGAACTTAATTCGTGGCTGTAAGGAAGCTGTGTCAATTAACATACTAAATAAATAATAATATTGGTAATAAAAATAAAATTAAAATAAGTTAAAATCGTGGCTGTAAAAGGGCCGTGTCAGCTTATCATCTAATTTTATTTATGACTAATATATAGCTTTTCTATGCTATGGTATCCAGCAATGCCTCCTTAAGGTCATAGTAACTCTTTTTAATTAAGATATCTAAAATTTTACTTTTGAATCTTATAAATTGTAAAATAGATAGTTGAAATTATTTCTTACTATATAAAACACAAATTAATTACATACATATAGTACTTATTAAAGGAAGTCTGTTCCACTGGCGAGCTGCAGATACTGTGAAGGAATCTGAATATCTGCTGGAAGAGTGAGGATGGATTTTAAGTAGGTTATTATGTGAAGAACGAAGTGAAAGGCTGTGAGAATCACATAGGAATTGGAAACGATATTTTAGGTAAGGGGGTGCATTTGGATTATATACCATACCATAAAGATGGTACATGATAGATGGTACCTAATATAACTGTAAGTTGCATAGAAATCTTGTATTTTTATTACGAAATTTATTATTTTCTGGATATTATGCAGAAGTGAGCAGCTTTTAAGTGTACAAATCGAGATTTCCAAGCGAAAGCAAAGATACCATCTCAAAATTGCCGTTCTAATAATTCAACATTTTTTTATTTTAAAGACGGTGCTTGCTTACTTAATTCGTCTTTTAAGGTAGGTAACGTTAAGTTAAAATTCATTTTTCTGTTACAAAAATGTAAAACTACAAATAAATTTAAAAAAATGATCAGTCATAGGTGTAAACAAGGTACCAGTGCCGCTAGCGACATCTACAAAAAGCTTTGCCTGATACACCCCATTACCGGCGCTGTGCCGTGTCCTAGCCCGCTCTTCCCACAGACTAACTAGCCAGTGCATCGTACGTAAGCAACCACAGATTACAAATATAATCATATAGAGACGTTAGGACAATCGAATACATGAACACCACAAGTACTATAGAGCCTAGTAAGTGCTAATGCCTACAATGACACTTGTAGCCCAGCCCTATCCTGTTACTTAGTCGCAAAACTCCATAAGCGCTCGACCTTGACAGCGGCCGTGCAAATATCAACTTTAATAGCGTGATATCTAGATAGTTAACGGATTCCTTTATATAACGTTTGCGCTTAAGTAACATGCTGTCCACCGACTATTTCATATGTCACATCTGAACTGTATTTGTATATATATATATATATATACGATGTATGTAATAACTAGATTTAAGAAAATAAAATTTAAGATAATAATCTTTTCAATTATCTCGGATTTGGTTCCAGGCATGACTATCAAACAACTTATATCAAAGATTAACTTACCAATACTTAGTAGTATCGCACTTAAATACACTTTCATTGTTACCAAGTGGAACACTTATAATTGAATGACAGAATGAACTAATTTTGTTTTAAAAACATTTACCATTTTATCTTGTAAATATCCTTTACACAAAACATTAAATATACCTATAACAAGAAGGGGCAAGAAGCCAAACGTATGAGAATCAAAATGAGGACAATCATCTCGGAATAAAATTAGTCTATGACGGTGCATTGTTATGGTCGTGATCGACGTGCACTTTTTGGTGACGAAATCCTTGTGCTTTTTTTTCTTACATTTTTAATTTTATTTATATTTTTCAGTTTTTATTTAAAGTCATTTTTTACAAACAAATGACTACCTATTTAATTAAATTATATTTTAATGCTGGAGTAAAAGAGATGTTGTTATATAATTTAAAAAAATAAAATTGTTATGATTATTGAATTTTACTTATATATATTATTTTGACCGCCTCCGTGGTCTAGTGGTAACAAACGTTGCCGTGAACTCGGGAGGTCGTGGGTTCGATTCCCACCGGGGGCAAGTTGTACATTGTATACTTTGTCTCGGTCTGGGTGTTTATATGTATATTATGTATATATTTACAAAAAAAAAGTATAATATGTAGTTTATCAACCATCTAGTTTCCGTAACACAAGCCTCGTAGCTTACCACGAAAATTAGATGGCGCTGTGTGAAATGTCTGGAAAAAAAAAATATGTTTAGGCACGCTGCAATTAAGTTGGGGCCTGGTTTTGGGCATTCTCTTTTAAGTGTCTCGTCACTTAAATTAGAAATAAAAAAGTTAATTATCAACAAGACTGCATCCCTTCCGGGGTAGTCAGGAATCACACTTTTTTATTTTAACGAAGCGGATTTACATTTAGCCAACTTAAGTATAGGCCAATCATGACAAGTGGCAAGCTCAAGGTGACTCAAGCGTGCATGACGGCAATTCGAGCCTGATCCCAAAACGTGTGGATACACTCCACAGAGTTTATCGGCACGATTGGTGGATACTTCCCCGCCCCGGCAGAATGGGCAAATTACCACCATCAGTCCGCCTACTACGTATGTGTTGTTCTCATTGAAACTATGTGCCATTTGCAATTATGTCAAGGCCCATATACAGCTTAATTTATTTACTTAAGGTAGGTAGATATTGATATTTAATAATACCCTATATTTTTGGTTATTTTTTGTAATTGTGTTGATGTTCCTATAGCACTACCAGTTCTGTTCCTTGTCTCCACATTGCACTCTCCAGGCAAGACAGATATTTTAATGTTAATTTTATATTGTGTACAATTTTCTGTGTCTCCTCGACTATGGTGATGTTTGCAGCATTGATCTGTCAGAGATGTTGCTCAACAAAATGGACCGGTTACTTAACGCGTGTATCCGGTTCATCTTCTGTTTACGTAAATACGATCACATCTCTGAATATCGTGAGTTGAAGTGGCTGCCAATTCGTTGTCGCAAAAATCTAAGAGTTATCTGTCTTCTTTTTTCTGTTCTAAACGAGCCTGCGACACCGAAATACCTCAAGGATAAATTTCCCTATCTTTCTTCGTTTCACGACAAATCCCTTCGTTCTTCTCACAACTCACTTCTTTCTGTTCCCTTGCATCATTCTGGATTTGTTTCAAATTCTTTTACAATTGTTGCCACAAATTTATGGAACAATCTCCCTGTAAACATACGGCAAGCGTCTACCAGATCTTCGTTCGAAAAACTCGTCTATCTACACTTTCTAAATAGCTTCCAACAATGTTAATATGTGTATATATGTATATTTATGTATATTTTTGTGTATGTATTAGTATTTAGTATATTGATATTACAGTATATGTTAAAGTATATTATGTAAGTATATAAATTATATTGAATTTATCCTACTATTAATATTTATTTCATTGCACCTATAAATGTTCTAATTTGTCCCTAAGGTTTGGCTGTCAGAAAATGTCTACGGGCATTAAGTCCGCCTTTGTTCTTTGTGCAATAAAGTTTTTAATAAATAATAAATAAATTTTGTTTAAATTATATTGACTTAACCAAATTCCGGTGGGAATGTTCGGTCATACACTAAGAATAAAGAATGCTAATTTTGATTATCAAGAAAAACAAATGTTGTAAGCTTACCATGGTGATTATATAAAAATAACATCGCTTGAAACTTGCTTACTGTACCAAAGCGTACCAAACTTGAGAAATACCACAAATAAATTATTGTGTCCTGGCCAGGAATCGAACCCGGCACTTGTGCATCTAAATCCACGGACTTAACTGCTAGACCATGAAGGCAGTTACTCGTTTTAAAATGAAGGTAAAATATTTTCGAAAATCTTCATTTGTCATACAAAATAAAATTAACTTTCTTCCAAAAAGGAATAAAAAAACTTGTGAACCTTGTGAGGTGTACAATTGGCAGTAAATCTGTTTTCCATTCAACTTGTACGAGTTCGTTGCTCATTACTTTGACATTCAACGAAGTTCGATTGCTATTCGTAAAACAAAGGTTCCGTATTATTTATTGTAAACATGATATCTAAACTCACTCACGCCCACAAATAATGGGGTATTTAGCTAATAATAAATTCTGATCTAAGTTATATACACTCATGGTCTACTCGCTACGGGGTCGTTGTCAATCCGAATAAATATCAATCAATCATAATACGACTACTGTTCGCGACTACTGTCCAAAGTTGACATGAGCAAAATTGACCCTATTCGGTTTGACAGCGTTTCGATTGCATATTGTGGTGAAGTCAAGAACTTGGGAGTATATTTGGACTCTCACCTCAGCTGGACTGCTCAAGTTAGTAACACGAGTCGTAAAATTTTTTCTTCACTGCACTCTCTAAATAAACTCAATTTTTTTTTGCCAATTAAAGCTAAAATAACCCTAGCTCAAAGCCTTCTCCTTCCTCTCCTTGACTATGGTGACGTGTGTAGTGTCGATCTCTCGGAGGTTTTGCTTAACAAGATGGACCGGCTGCTTAACGCATGTATCCGGTTTATCTATTGTTTACGAAAATATGATCATATCTCTGAGTATCGCGCTAAATTAGGGTGGCTGCCAATTCGATGTCGCAGAAATCTCAGAATCCTTTGCTTACTTTTCTCTATTCTCAACGAGCCTGCGACACTGAAATACCTCAAGAACAACTTTGCCTATCTATTCACATTTCATGACAGATCCCTTCGCTCTTCACATAACTCTCTTCTTTCAATTCCCTCGCATCATTCTTCCTATGTGTCAAACTCTTTTGCAGTTGATGCTGCGAATTTGTGGAACAACCTGCCCTTAAATATAAGACAAGCATCAAATCGAGCTCAATTTAAAAAGATGGTCTATTTGCATTTCTTAAATGGCTCCTAACAAGAGACCTACTTAGTGTATGTATTGTATGTATATATATATGTTTATGTATGTGTATGTATATATATTGTATTGTATGTATTATTGTATGTATGTATGTATGTGTTTATGTGTGTATATAATTAACATATTGTTTATTGCTTACAATGTGATCGTTTAGTTATAATATATTGGATTTTTACTTGCACCTACCGTTCACTTTAAATGCTTTATCTGGCCCTAAGGTTGGCTGTCAGAGAATGACTAGCGGCATTAAGCCCGCCCCTTGTACATAGTGCAATAAAGTTTTAAATAAATAAATAAATAATCCCTTGCGGGTTTATTATTACCACGCTTTTTTTGATAATAGATTTTTTTTTTTCACCTCCATTAAATCTTTGAAGCATTTCACGGCACCAATCAACATGACGAAGTTTTTGGCCTCGGTCAAATGATGAGATTCCACCGTACACAAAAGCATTGCACGAAAACTTTCCCGCGTTAAATTAAAAAATAAAAACAGAGTTATATATTCAAAATTTAAACTAATTTTTTCATTATAATATTGTTTACAAGTGGCCAGTTCTAAAAACTTTCAATGTGACCTCGTATGGTTATTTAAATTCAAATTCAAATGATTTATTAGCTATGGAAGGTTTTACAATAGATCGTGGAAAATTATTATAAGATTTGCAAAAGTATTTAAGTCTGATATGTAGGCCCCAACCTAGGTTACGTTATAAATAAAATAGTAGCTCAAATTATACAAAATATATTCATATACAATTTATTAATATCGAACCAACAATGGACATAACATACTGATGATGTTTTCCATGATGCGCGAGGTGATGATGATATTTTTCTAAAAAATAAATACAAAACTATATAGTGCATTGCCTTTACCATTGCTAAAAGAAATAAAATTACTTTTTTCAAAATTTATGACAAAGACCTTCAGTCACTGTCACTGATGACGCCGCTCCAAAGAGAGGCGAAATATTTGGCAAAAAATATTTTAAGCTTCAATTTATATATTTTACCAAGTAAGATTCATATACAGAGTGTATTTAATTTCATTCACTGCCCAAGTTTAGCAGTAAAAACACTCACGCCGCTCCACCGTACTATCGTGTTAGCAGTTCGTCTGGTGACGCAGCGTATGCGTCGTCGGACGCTGGGAATAGGGAAAAGTACAATGGATGTATTATCAATATTTTGATCCACAATTCAAATTGTTAAAATTTTAACACAAATAAAAAATATAGTTTCAACCACTGGAGAATAATACCACAAAAAAACATTTCCAGGAGACCATCCTATTGAGACATTTCGAACTGCATTCACAGACTAGAAAAACTGTACAGTCAGCTAACTCTACACAAAAACTTTATCTTTTTATGGTTATTTTTTTTCTAAAAGGGTTCCCTATGCATTAGAGTGTTACGGATCACCAAAACCGTAGGTTGTGGATATAATTATGTAAAGTAATTAACAAACAGGTTTACAAGGGGCGGCAGGTAACTTTATCTACATATATAGGACTGTAAAGCATTACGCTATTTCTTTCTGTCTTAATCGTAAATGAAATGCCTTCTGCTTCCTAACTGCCTCCGTGGTCTAGCGGTTGAGTCCGTGGAGACTCAGAGGTACCGGGTTCGATTACTGGTTGGGACGCAAAAATATTTATTAATGTAAATAAACACGTCGCATCCCACACCAAAGACCTGCCAAATTTTCACGGCTCAACGGTCATTCCATCGGGTCTCTTGCCATCGCAGAGGGTTCTAAGATTATATATCTAAATTTGAATACCGGCTTGACAGTAAAATCGTGAGAAAATCAGCAACATTTGCTTCAATTACATTTTAAATAAAACCTGGCTACTAACATTACGATCAATAACTTATTTTTCCATTGAAATATCAATTTTGTACCATCTCGGCGACAGCTTCACGCTTCGGGCCAATCGTTTATGTTCTCGCATTTTAATCATGCTGCACAAGGGCGTCTCTAGGGAATCCATAAAAATGTACAACGAACTGAAGTCAACTTTGAGTATTATTTCAGGTCTTTGTGGCCCAATGTGTGATTTATGTTATTTGATCCCTTGTCTTGTGGAATAAGTAAGAACTTACCCGTATTCATCAACGCCTCCATCACTCAACATTTCCTTCCAGCTGTCAAACGAAAATTAAGTTTCTGTAATAGCTACGATTAATGCTAAAAATAGAGCCGAGCTGAAGACAGTTTTAATTTGAAGGTCAGCCGTAAGCTGGTACATTAGACGCCATTTTTAATTTTAATCGTCTCAATTACAGATACATTTTCGTTTGACAGCTCGAAGGATATGTTAAGTGGAGGAGCTGTTGAGGAAATGTCTTAGAATACGGGTGTTAGTTTCTGGCAAAAGGTTGTCATAGAGACAATCTGTCAGTATGAAGTTATTTTGTAAAAAACTTGCGTCGACACCCTTGCTAGGTCTCATCTCCAGGGCACCTCTGCCAGGGCCGGGGCTGCAGCGGACTTGGCTGAAAAGGCCAAAAGTCGCAAATACGAGTCGATTAGCAACGACTACGTGTTTGTGCCTTTTGGTCTTGAGACAATGGGTCCGTGGGGGCAAATGCAAAAAAGTTATTTAAAGAGTTGTCTAAGCGCCTGGTTAATGCTGTATGTGACAAGAGGGCTGGCAGTTTTCTCGCGCAGCAAATCAGCATT
The DNA here is from genome assembly GCA_910589645.1 of Tinea semifulvella. NCBI lineage: Eukaryota > Metazoa > Arthropoda > Insecta > Lepidoptera > Tineidae > Tinea > Tinea semifulvella. Next base: position 9,942,486 of record OU342604.1, read on the forward strand.
GCTGAGCAGCGGGGGAACGCTGCAAGTGTTCTTGGCACACTGCCACAGGAACAAATCATCGGTGAGTATTTTTATTTATAATTAGTTTTCTAATTTAGTTTTAATTTTTATTTCATAATTTAATTCTTTTATATTGTTTGTATATTACTTCGAATCTACCTTTTGTAAAATGTCCTAAAATGTAGTGTATTTAAATATATTTTAGTACCACCATTTTATAGTGTATAATATATTTAAGTAGCGACCGTGACATGGTTTTCCATAATGATATGTGTTCCATATTAACATGGAAATAATTAAATAAATGATTAGTATTAGTTACTCCCACCGTTGTCTAGCGGTTAAGTCCGTGAGTTATAAATAAGCGGATTCACATTTAGCTTACTTTACTATTGGCCAATCATGACAAGTGGCAAGGTTCGAACTCGAGAAATATCTCAAATAAATTAAATTTACATCTTTTTTTTTGTGTCCCGGCCAGGAATCGAACCCGGTACCTCCGAGTCTAAATCTACGGACTTAACCGCTAGACCACGGAGGCAGTTGCAAAAAATAAAAATATATTTACGTTTAACCCTATGGCCGCCTCTGTTTAGATATTTACATGATATCCGCGATGCAATCTTAATAAAATTAACACGTAGATATGAAAAAAGATGGCGAAGATTGAGAACCATTGATTTGCATTTTAAACACTTTTGAGTTAGCGAGAGAGAGAGTTGACGTTTGCTTTGAAATTATTTGAACTAATATAATAACGCGCTTTATTACTTGCTGCTGTTGTATCGTCTGTCAGGTAATATAATTGTCGCCATATTGGTGTCGTCTTGGGTGTAAATAAAAGGTTAAATTAAATAAAAATACTTAAAACTGTTCCGCCTTGGTCAAGTTTGAGTATAAAAGTCGTATGTTCAACAATCTGTCAAATAAAATAGTCCTGTTGTTGTGTCAAGGAACATAATACAAGAAGAAGCGTAACTCCATACAAGGAAAGTTTTCCAATTTTAGTAGCGCCACTACGGGTTCCTACCGAACTAGTATTGGCGGTAAATTTTAAAATTCATTATTTGATTATTTTTTTGTAAGTACTTTTTGTTAAAGCATCCTTAATAATTGATCAATTTATTAATTTCGATAGTTACTATAAAAAAAAACAATAAGAGTATAAATTTGTTGAAAAATATTAATAGTAAATCAATTATTAAAAGGCAGAATAAATACGTAACTAAAATAAACACAAAAAATAATTTTAATTTATTTATTTCTTGAAGTTCTCTCTAACGACTTTCACATTATTCTGAAAATTCTTGATTTTTTTAAATTTAAATATTAATTAAATGTATTTATTTTCATTAATAAATATTTTTGTGTCACGACCAGGAATCGAACCCGGTACCTCCGAGTCTAAATCCACGGACTTAACCGCTACATCAGGCAGTTTGTTATTGTAATATAATATAAGTATTCGTTTTCTGTTTATGTATGTATTGCGTTTGTATTATTTATATAGTGTATGTATTATTATTATGTAGTTTAAGTAAATAAATAATAAATATTTCCAGCCAGGTCACACAGCGCCATCTAGTTTCCGTGGTAAGCTACGAAGCTTGTGTTACGAAAATTAGATGGTTGATAAACATATATATACATATAAACACCCAGACCGAGACAAATTATACGATGTACAACTTGCCCCCGGTGGGAATCGAACCCACGACCTCCCGAGTTCACGGCAACGTTAGTTACCACTAGACCACGGAGGCGGTCAATTTAGTATTTATATTATGTATTTATTTATTTAGTTATAAGTACATAGTTTAAATTAATGTCTAAATTATTTAAATATTCTTTATTTTATGTTTGTTATATAATCCTACCATAATTGAATGTTGATGGTAAGAAAGTGCTAATCGGCATTACATACGCCTTTTTTTTTAAACAATGAAGTTTTTTAATAAATAATAATAATAAATACATACTTTAAAAAACCGGCAGTACAAATCAGATAACCTAGATTTTCTAATTGATTTTAAACTACTTATTGCTGGTAAAGATAGGTAATGAATTGTTTTTATGTATAGGTAGGGTAATAGCCCCTGTAATGGATCATCTAGTGGTTTAGATGTGAAGAGAGCATAAAGAGGTATGGAGTCAAGAGTCGCTAGGAGTTTTTAGTTCCTTTTTTTTTTTAAATACTAGTGAATTCAGACCATAGTTGAGACCGTAGTGAATTCGTACCATAGTACAGCATACACAAGTGACTACTTATTTATACACTTATCATCATGATGTTGTTTCACATGCCTCCTAGTCATAGCGCCTACGAATAAAAACCCTATAACCGGTTCCATTCATGTTGGCCCTGTGTGTCTTTACCGGTCTTTGTCTGGTGGGCGCGGTGTCACATGTCATGCTCAGTATTTAAAAAAAAATATATATATAAAATAAAAACAGCTAAATCTGAGATGTGGCTATAAATAAAGTTAAGTTAAATATTAATATTAAATATTCGTTCTTACAGAGCAACGTGTACATATAACGCGATGAAGTTGTTTATCTCTCGATGGCAGCAGTCCCTAGAGAAGTTTGGCCATTTGGTGATAGGTTTAATATTTAAGTCGTGGTGTTGACGTTTATCCCGGGTGCCGCTTAGGTTAAAGGTCCGGATCTACAAGATGTTCATCCGTTTCCGACTAAACTATGCTGCGCCAGCCTGGCACCACCTTCTGGCTAAGACTAATAGGGACAAGATTCAAAGTCAGCAAAACATATCGCTCAGAGTGGTCTCTCGAGCACCATGGTTCGTACGTAAATCCGTCATAGCTCGAGATCTGGAGATGCCTACTATTGAGGAATTTGTCATCGGCCTGACTAGACGTATGTTCTATCGGTCCGACAACGGACACTTCAAGCATCTCCAGAATATCGCTCCGTCTTGCGCTCGGCCCCCCAACGAGAGACCACTTCCCAGAGAAGTGCTCTTGGAGGAGAGCTGAAGTAGTCGAATCTAGACCCCCTGGGTTCGTGAGCCACACGCCCAGCACCAAAAGTTCATGAATTACCGGCCTGGACGACCCCACTGTCTGTCTGTCTTCTCCCGATCCACAGAGAGTCCGGATTAGAGCGCGCGGCCTGTGACGTTGTTTAGCTGTGTAAAAAGGGTTCGATTCCTGATCGGCAGAAATTAGTTTACAAGTACATTTATCTTTAAATATTTTTGTTTTATTATATCTATTTACAATGACTGTTTGTGTCAAAATATGTTTGTGTATTAAATATTAAATTAAACTTTATAAGGATCGAGAAAAGTGAATAATGAAATAAATTATTTGTATTAATATTTAAATTGATATTTAAACTGACCGCCTCCGTGGTTTAGTGGTAACAAATGTTGCTGTGAACTCGGGAGGTCGTGGGTTCGATTCCCACCGGGGGCAAATTGTACATTGTATAATTTCTCTCGGTCTGGGTGTTTATATGTATAATATGTATATATTTACAAAAAAAAAGTATAATATGTAGTTTATCAACCATCTAGTTTCCGTAACACAAGCCTCGTAGCTTACCACGGAAATTAGATGGCGCTGTGTGACCTGTCTGGAAATTAGTAATCTACCGGGTTCTAAATATGGAAGACGTGATGTTATTTTTTTAAATAAATTTGGTTAAATTAGATTGGCCTGTATTTAGGTGCTTTACCCTTATAGTTGTTAACTCACATAACAATAAAAAGATATTGTTTTGTTCATTTATTAAACTACTTTCTTTAAGAGTAATTGTTTTATGTATTTTTTATTTAAATAATAATGGAGGCAAGTGTTCAAAGTTTTTATTTGGCCATTTATATTGTTTTGTTTTATTTTCTTATTACACTTATTGTGGCTGCTTGCAGATACTATTTTAGATGTAAGTAAATATTAACTTTATACTCCTAGTTTTTATCATTGTTTCAGGCCCTAAAAACAAAGTCCTAGACCTCTACTGCTGGAGAAATAGTTTAAACAATAAATACCTGGTAAGTGGCGTACGAGCTGCAGGAATGATAGCAACTGGAATCACACACTTATTTATGCCCTTTTCTTACGAAGGCTTTTTAATGCACCTTCAGCCAGTGTTTTATTTATTTGATCGTGGTATGTGAGTCTCCTTCTGTCAGGGCCTGTTTCACCCACAACTTTCGCATTATATACCTGGTTCGTCAATCTTACTTTGTTCATCATTTCAACATGCCCGAACCATCGTAGCATGTCGTTCCTTTTTTTTGTCCCTATGCTTTCTTTTATAGCAACCCTTTTCCGTATTTCGACGTTACGTATGTGTTTCGCCAAAATGACACCGCATAACCGCAACGACCTCATTTTTACTGCATTAACCTTACTCTTATGCGTATTCTGACATATCCACGTCTTATTTCCATACATCAATGTTGGTACCAAATATGTCACTGTGTATGGCGGGTCGAGCTTTGTCACTGACATTTCGACTGGCGATCAGTGACCCCTGAGCACCGTTAACACTATTTCCCGCGTTCACTCTTCTTTCAATATCCCTACCATACTTCCCATCCGAAGTAATAAACACTGCCCAGATATATAATTTAATTAACTTTTTCTAGATTCTTTATTGATTTATATATGGCATTATATTATCTAAGTAAACCTGTAATTGCACCTACCTTTCATTGTTTGATTGCTTTTGTTGTCCCGAAGGTTTCTCTATTCCACATCTATTAGGCATGTTTATCTGTGGTTGATGATGCTCCACGTCAAGCCTTATCTAAGATAACCAATAATAGATTATCTAATATCAATATTACTCGAAAAATCAACATCGTTATTTTAACTTTACGCACATATATATATGGGTGATTATCCCTTGAAATTTTAAGAGCAAAATTCATTTCGGTCGAAAGTAAATCTGGATATAACGTAACTAAATCAAAAAGTTATGTTTAAGTTGTAATTTGATTGTGTTTTATAGCTTTTAAATTGTTCGGATTTAATTTAAGATTACGGATTTAGTTTTTATTGTTTTTTATTCGAATTAATCCGTCTTTTGATTTATTTTATAGACAATAATCAACCTTAAGCATTTTAAAATGTTTATAAATATTAAAGATTTGGTTTACATAACTGTTTTGATAGTTATTTTTCTTTTGGTGTTCATTTATTTGCAAGTGTGTGATATTGTGATTGGAAAATTCGTCTTTAATATTTTCAGTAAGTTTTTTTTATTGTAAATAAAAATCATTTTTAAAATTGATTATCATACTTTATCATAATATATGTTAGTACATTTATTGATAAAAGGTAAATTTACAACACCACCGTTCCCGTGCCTCGGAGAGCACGTTAAGCCGTCGGTCCCGGTTCCACTAATACCAACTTGTGGAATCGTTAATAAATTATCATTAAAAAATTACATCATATCTTCGCCAAGCCGTCTGGCCAGCGTTGCGAGTGTAGGCCAAATTTTCCAGATATATGTTCTGGAAGGCCCATCTCCAGCAGTGGAGGTCTAGGACGCTGTGTTCTAGGGGCTGTAATGAAGGCCATACAAAGAATACCTTGGCCGGACTTAAAGTTTTATAATAGTCATAAAGAATGTTGAAACGCTTCCGGCACGCATTTCCCTGACATTGACGAAATGTAAGTGTTATCTTTTGCATAAACCAAGCCTTGTCGATAATCTGTTTAATTTGATAATCCCGTGGACGGTTTTATGCAAACGATACTAAACGCAGTGTTCGATTTTTATGAGCAATTAGTTGATTTCTGGGAGTTCTTCGCGCCATTTTGCGTGGACATGTCAAGTGCAAGTTTTTGTTTTGTAAATTAATTTGCTGTGCATATTATTGGTCAAAAGTGGTGTTGTTTTGTTTAATAATGTGCTACAATGTGAATAATTATGGAAAACGATAAATTAGACTTTAAATATGGGGCACAAGTTGCAGTTAATTTTTTGCGGTTTTCCCGCGCTGTCAACTCCCATATTTCACCCTACGTGTTTGAGCTATGGTGCCGCGAGTGACTCCAAGAAAAGCATTAAATTCTGCAGCATCTGGAGTTTGATGATGACCTCATTAACTCATTAAAAAGAAACATGGAAAGTAATTTTAGAAGACCAAAATGGGTTAAAAATAGTAAACGTTACACATATAAAGATGAAAAACCCGAGTGTTTGTTAGTATTCATACTCAAAGATATGGAATCCGCAATTTATTGTCTATATATAAAAAAAAAACTATTATCTTATGAATAAAAATGTGATTTAGACCGTTCCGAATTGATATCACGCTCTGAGCATCCAAATCGTGATATTTGATTCGGAACGACAATCAGTGTCATATTCGTTCTAAGCGCCTTTTCGGAACGTTGTAATACGACTGTGGACTCCGCCTCACCCCGCAGATCTCCCCCACGCAGGCAACGTATAGAAAATTCGGCCATTTGAGATAAGAAAATGAATACTGATAAGTTATCAATTAGGTTTTTGATATGAAAATCTAATAAATATTCCAATAAATGTTTACTTTTTCTTTTATCTTGTACCATAGAAACGTAATTTAGTATATTACCAACTAAATTACAAAAAGGTCGCGTGATAAAGTGCAAATTTAAATTATTTATTAAACCCATTTTTGCGGCTGTAAATTATTACTCTAAGCGCAAATGACATCATCCATTTTGGGCTATTTTTGTACTACTTGTGCTGTGTACAATGATAAAACTGTGTGTTCACGTCTTCAAAAGCTTGGTCACTGCCTTATTTTTAGACAAACAAGCATCGGGCTCACAATAAATATTTGGCAAATATATACTTTTATTCCTCGCCAAGCCGTCTGGCCAGCGTGGCGAGTGTAGGCCAAATTCTCCAGTTCTGGAAGGCTCATCTCCAGCAGTGGAGGTCTAGGACGCTGTGTTCTAGGGGCTGTAATGAATGAATGAATACTTTTATAATATGTATTGTATTAGGATTTAGTGTATGTATTTATTAGTATGTAGTGTATGTATTTCTTAGTATGTAGTATATTGTTTATTATTTTATATCAGCACTTTCATCTCACACTCTCCCAAAGGTTAGATGTTAGAAAATGTTGTAGGCATTAATCTTCGCCTTTGTACAATTTTTTTCGAGCAAGAAAGTATTTAATAATAATAATAAAGTGCTAAATAAAAGTTTTATTTTTTTTATTAATAAAACTAATGTTATTTTTAGTATATATTACTGTGCAATTAAGTAATTTGGAAAATAAAATATGTAGTTTTCGTATTAATGGGGTGTATCACTAACTTTTTATCACGATAGATGGCGCATGATAGCTGGTACCTAATATAACTGTCAGTTGCATAGAAAACTTGTATTTTTATTATTTAAGAAATTTATTATTTTCTGGATATTATGCCGAAGTGAGCCGCATTTTAGGTGTACAAATCGAGATTTCTAAGCGAAATCAAATATATGGTGATCTTAAAATTGCCGTTCTATTAATAAAACCTTTTTTCTTTTTAAAGACGGGGTGTGCGCTTTTTAATTCGTCTTTTAAGGTAGGTAACGTTAATTTAAAATATATTTTTCTGTTATAAACATATAAAATCACGAAAACATTTTTAAAAAGATGCGATATGGGTGTAAAATAAGGTACCATTGCCGCTAGCGACATCTACAAAAAGCTTTGCCTGATGATACACTCCATTAAGTCCTTTAGTACTGTCAGTTGTCAGAGCTGTCATGATATTTTAAACATTTTACACACCTTCACTATATAAAATAAGGCGTTGTTTCTACTTAAATTGTAATCTTGTTAGAATAATTTATCTAAAAATGCATATACCGCGTGTAATTGTCGAAAGAGCAAAAATATCATTATCCGGAAAACAAAACACTGCTGCATGGTGAATAAGCCCGCGTCTCAAAATTGCAATATCCATCGTGATAAATACCTAAAGGCTGGGGAGTGTTATTATTAATTGATTTCGCCCACAGCCGAGATACGAAATAGAGAGAGAAAGAATTACGTAAGTCAACTTTCGCGATATAGTCGACCTCTGATTTGTTGATCTTGATTAGGCTTAGTGGCGATATTTTTAGGACAACTTCTCTGCACCGTAACTTAAGATTTTATTACTGAATAATTAAAATAAAAAATACGTAATTCTTTATTTTTATTCTAGATTATAATATAAAATTATTTGCCCTTTAATAAACCCATGCAGTATAACTGTGAATACAATTTAGCCCAAATACCCATACAAGATGAATGATGTCATTTTTTTATAACATACACGAATAATTACAGCTAGACATTAGAGTTTAAGCCAATGACATGTTGTTGACAAAAATACCTATAATTATCCTAAAGAATTATTTAACGTGGTCGTTGCTAGGCGTAATAAATCAATCAAAAAAGATGCTGGAGCAATTTTTTTTTAATACGAGGTCTGATTAAAAAGTATCGCAAATTTTAAATTTTCGCGGGCTACGTGTTTTTTGTTGCGTTATATCCATTATACTAATAAGATCGGCCATTTTGATTATTTAGTTAATTTTTGACAGCTGTTTTGATTGGACGTGTTTTTATTCGTCTTCCATTTTAGCCTATTCCAAAAAAATATCACAGAAACTGTATCAAATTTTGTGGCATAAGGTGAAGCTACCTTGGACAAAAGCAACGTTTATCGGTGGTACCTAATGTTCTCAAAGGTCCGAGAAGTTGTGAACGACGAAGTGCTTGCCGAACGGCCGAGGACTCTCGCAAACTTTTAATTCGCGATACTGTAAAATTGTCAGTTCCTATTCTGTGCAGGTTTATTGCAGAAGTAGAAGTTTCAATTAATTACTTGAGTAAAAAGGCTATGAAAATTGTCAGAGAAAAAACGTGTGACAGCTCGGTGCGCGGATTGATCCCACTCTCGTGGGCGCCGCTCGGAGCGCTGGCCAACGATCCAACGGTGCTATTGGCCGAGCGGCTATAATGTCGCTGTGATCGCGACTAATAGTATTGTGTACATATTAGTATGTATCTGTCTATATAGATATAATACTTAGATTTAATTTGAATTACCTTTTAATCTATTTAATGGTTGCACCTACCTCACAACACAAATCGTTTCATTGTCCCAAAGGTTGGTTGCTAGAGAATGCCTAGCGGCATTAAGCCCGCCTCTTGTACATAGTGCAATAAAGTTTTTAAATAAATAAATAAATAATACTTTTTGAGCAGACCTCGTATGTACCTATATGAGTAGATTCGGCCTGAAACTTGACAGGCGCCATCTAGTTACAGCGCAGCGATAGATAATTTTTTAATAGTAATAAAAAAACTGAGTCCGTGGTCTAGCGGTTAAGTCTGTGGATTTAGACGTGGAGGTAGCGATTTCGATTCCTGGTCGGAACAAAACGATTCATTTAATTTATATTTGTGGTATTTCTCGAGTTTGGTATGCTAGACATCGACGAGCTTGCCACTTGTCATGAAGGGCCTATAGTAAAGTTTAAGCTTATTTAAAAAGCGTGGTTTCTGACCACCACGAAAGGGTGGCGTATTGGTCGTGATGATACTTAACTTTTTAAATTCATTATAGGATCCAAGATGAACTAGCTGTATCAGCCTATAGTCTGGCCTATCTTAGTGTTTTCTCGGAACTTGAAATAAGTTATCCTTATTGAACTTACCGTTCCGTGAGAATCAAATGTTCCAAAAGACCACAACATGAGGTCGAATAAATATTATGATCTCACAGAAGATTTTATCAGGAACGGGTTCAAGAGTCAGCTTTACGCAGTGGAAGTTGGTGCGAGGGGAGTTCCAGCAAAATATTTGCATCACTTACTGAAAGAATTTGGCCTAAGCTGGTCTGTCGTCAATACATTTATGGAAAGAGCTTCCAAGACGGCATTAACGGAATCACTCAGTATTTGGTTGGGTAGGGAGAGGAGTACAATGGTGAGCGTATATCGCGCAATTAAATAAAAAAAACTGCTTTTTAAACCAGCCTATTGTCGGTCGCAAGCCCGAGACACCATTCTTCTCCCTTACCCACACACGATGGACCCAGCACCCGCACGATGAATCCATGGAATGCTTAGAAATTTGTCTTCACTTTTCCCAAAAACTAAATTCAGAAAACTAATTTAAAATTGGTTCTAAATTGTTTAGTCCGTCCACGCGTTGATAATCATTAATAATTAAAATAAAGGAATACTAGAGATTGATTAGTTATATTTTGGTTGAAGCGTGTTTTTTTTTTATTTTTGAAAATGGAATTACTTGTGTTGTTTTTGCCATTGGTCGTTTTGGTTCTGGCATATTGTGTTACGTGCGTCTGTCTGCATTGCTGTGCTATCTGGGGTAAGTGAATCATCCATACTAATATAACACACAGTTAAGTTTCACCACGACCGTATCCCTTCCAGGGTGGTCAGGAACCACGCTTTGAGGTAGCGAATTTATATTTAGCCAAGTTTACTATAGGCCATTATTATTATTGGGGACCCTCAGCCAAGCGTCTGGCCAACGAGTTGTCCAAACGGCTGACGGAGAAATCTGGAGATAGGAAGGCTGGAAATTATTGCTGCCAACGTTTTAGCCTCGCTATACAGAGGGGAAATGTATATACATTAATATATATTAATAAATAATATATATATATAAGATATTTTTTATTTATAGTTTAAAATTTTATTAGGTTTTGTTTATAGTTATTTAAAATTAATTTAAATAGTTTGTTATTATTATTTTAAATTCTGTAAATATTATATTTCAAATATAAATAATAAGTTCAAAAAATATATAAATTAAATTTATTTATTTAAATTAAGAAATATTATTGTGACCCGACCAGGAATCGAACCCAGAACCTCCACAGTTTTTAAACAAATTCATTTGAAATTGACGTTTGTAAAAACGACTAGCGCCATCTGTTATTGAGTAGAACAACTATAGTTAAACAAAAACCGACGTTGTTCAGCTACTCGGCGTCATGGCGCTGCACTATTTTTCATAATTATGTAATTATTCATTTATTACATTATTTACGAGGGGCGTTCAAAATATTCTCGGTATGTGGATAAAAACAAACAAGTACGAAAAGTTTGATATTTTTATTTTTCAATATACTCCCCCCCTATGTTCATACACTTATAAGATCGATCAATTATTTTTTTTAATCCCTCATAAAAATATTTTTTATCTTTGGTGTAAAAATGCTCCTCCACGGCCGTCTTCAACGCTTCATCGTCAGAAAATTTATTTCCACGCAGATCCTTTTTAAGATTGGGAAACAAAAAGAAGTCGCTTGGGGCTAAGTCCGGACTATAGGGTGGATGAGTAACAGTTTCAAACCCACATTCAACAATAGCTGCCTTGGCAATATGAGCAGTATGGACAGGGGCGTTGTCATGCAGAAGCAGAACACCTTTGGTTAACTTTCCTCGCCTCTTTTCTTTGATCGCATCTCTTAATTGACGTATAACGTTAGCGTAGTACTGCCCTGTGATATTTACACCTTTTTCTTTATAATCGATAAGCAAAACTCCTTCACAATCCCAAAATATTGTGGCCATGACCTTGCCAGCTGACGGGATTACCTTGAACTTCTTGGGATGAGCTGAACCCTTAATGTGCCACTGCATGGACTCCTGTTTGCTCTCTGGGTCATAATGATGAACCCAGGTTTCATCTCCAGTAACTATTTTTTGCAGCACCTCATCGGGATTTTCACCACACAGGTCGATAAAATCTGAACAGCAAGCCACACGCATATCCTTTTGAAGAAGCGTCAGCATTCGCGGAACCCATCTTGCACTTACTTTTGACATATTAAGATGGTCATGTATAATGTCATGTACGGTACCAATAGAGAGATTGGTTACTTGAGCTATAGATTTTACCTTCACTCGGCCGTCTTCCAATATAAGTTTTTCCACTTTATCAATATTTTCTTGTGAGGTAGCCACTACAGGCCGGCCAGGTCTAGGGTCATCTTCAATACTCTCCCTTCCACGCTTAAATTCGCTTGACCATTTTTGAATAGTAGATAAAGAAGGAGCAGACTCACGGTAAACACAATCCATTTCCTCTTTTATGGTTTTTTGATTTTTACCCTGTTTTGTCAAGAATTTTATGACGGATCGGTGCTCTAATTTCGTTAAAATTGTTAATTCGCTCATGGTGTTCATGTTTGTTCGGCAATTGCAGAAATTTTTTATGTCAATGGATGAATCTTAGCGGCCAGTAACAAATATATATATAAAAGAGGTTGTAACGTATCAATACCGAGAATATTTTGAACGCCCCTCGTATAATAATTAATGGTAAAATAAAAATACAAATATGTTTAATTAAATTAGTTTATTCCTTATTCTATGTATTTTTAATACAATAATGCACTTTGTGAATTACCTATTTATTATTATTATTCTTATTAATACAAACAGTCAAGCTGTTTGGGATATTTGATTTGAGTTATTGTCGTATCGAGTATAGAAGACAAATTTCTAAGCATATCATGGATTCACCGTGTGTGGGTAAGAGATGAGAAGAATCGTGTCTCGGGCTTGCGACCGAGATGCTGGTTTAGAAAGGAGGCCTCGATTTTTATTTTATTGCGCGATCATACATACGCTCACCATCCACCATTCTACTCCTTATAGTAGGTACAAGTTCCATAGCGGCGGTGATGGGTTGCCTAACGAAATATGTTTAGCATATAGTTCATGAAAGAACTAGAGTTAGTCTTGGTATTTGGTCTTGTTAACGTATCGGTGGTCTTGCTAACGTATCGGTGGTCTTGTTAACGTTTCGGTGGTCTTGCTAAGGTATCGGTGGTCTTGTTAACGTTTCAGTGGTCTTGCTAAGGTATCGGTGGTCTTGCTAAGGTATCGGTGGTCTTGCTAACGTATCGGTGGTCTTGCTAACGTATTGGTGGTCTTGCTAACGTATCGGTGGTCTTGCGAGACTCGTACGTAATCACCAAGGTTACCGAGACCAGTTGTTCCGATGCAAACTGGGCATGTCTTGGTCTTCAACACTACCAACAATGTAATACCAACTTGTGGAGTCGTTAATTATCATCAGATCCTCGTCAACTGTCTGGATAGCGTCGCGAGTGTTCAAGGTCATCTCCAACAGTGGAGGTTTAGGACGACTAGGGGCTGTGATGATAATTTAAACTACAGTATTCGGATTCCAGGCGTACTTAACTTGTTTTAGACTGTTGATTTCTTTTAAATCTACTTCTGGTATGGAAAAGTCAAGTTTTAAATTATCTTTAATATGTTGTTCTGACATTGATTTTGGTATAATTGCCACATTTTGTTGAACGGCCCATTTAAGCAGGATTTGTGATGGAGTTTTTTGGATTTTCTCCGCTATATTGACTATTGTTTCGTTAGTCATTAGTGATTTGTCATTTACAGAAGTGCCACCAAAGGAACAATATGCTTGTAAAATTATACTGTTCTTTTCACAATAGTTTTTTAAATCTTCTTGATGATAGTACGGATGCCATTCGACCTGAAATTAAGTTTTGAAAAAAATACGTTAGGTCAGCCATTTTGTTTTTGTACCCAATAACCATCCCACTCCTCTAACAGATATTTAGATTCGGATACTGTGTCTGCAGTCCGCCAGTGGAACAAGCTTCCACTCGCTATCAGTCGAGTCGTCATCAGGCTAAAAATATTTGGCATAATATCTATGTATATATGCGTTTATTTATAAGTATATGTGTAATTTATGTAACAGTGTAACTATCTATTAGTATATAGTGTGTGTAGTATATTAGATATTGTTAAATTTGATATCGGCACTACCCTTAATCTCACACTCTCCCAAAGGTTAAATGTTAGAAAATGCCTTGTAGGCATTAATCTTCGCCTTTGTACAATTATTTTATGCAATAAAGAATTTAATAATAATAATAATAACAACTCCTTCCTCGCCAACCCGTCTGTAGGCCAAATTCTCCAGATATATGTTCTGGAAGGGCCATCTCCAACAGTGGAGGTCTAGGACTCTGTGTTCTAGGGGCTGTAATAATGAATAATAACAAATGTACTACATACCGCGTGGAAGTTATTAAAGAACTAATATTTTAATATATTAATCTAGAATAAAAATAAAGAATTACGTATTTTTTATTTTACTGATTCAGTCATAAAATTTTATGTTACAGTGCAGAAAAGTTATCCTAAAAATATCGCCACTCATACTGAGTATAAATTATTATTTAATTATGAAACGCCATCTTTAGTAGTTTTAAAATATACCTGATTAACAGCAGGTATGACTCCGTGATTATTTTCTAAAAGTTGTTGTAAATGTGTTATTGTATAGTTGGAGACTCCGATGGCCCCAACTTGGCCATATTGGTACAACTTGGCCAAACACGCCCAAGTGTTGTCTCTCATTGGCCCATTAACTTGGTCTTCTACTGGTACTCCTGATACTCCTAAAAATAAAATAATTTACCGTAAAATTGGGGAAATCGGATCTTATTAAGTTAATTATAAACTTCTTTGGGTTTCAAATTGATCTAAAATGGTTCTGGTAGTTTAATTTTCCAAATATAGATATAGTTAAATAAACTGCCTCCGTAGTCTAGCGGTTAAGCCCGTGGATTTAGACTCGGAGTTACCGGGTTCGTTCCTGGTCGGGACACAAAAATATTTATTAATGTATATAAATACATTTAATTTATTTGTGATATTTCTAGAGTTTGGAACGCTGGAGACATCGACGAGCTTGCCACTTATAAGCGTGGTGTCTGACTACCCCGAAAGGGAAACGGTCGTGATGATACTTTACTTTTTATATCCACATAACTACACTTTCCTAATTCAAATCTATTTTGTTTATATGAATAACCAGATGACTAGTAGTGTTGCCTTAGACTTAGCCAGACTTAGTCTTTTGGTCTTGCATCATAATAGGTGGTCTTGGTCTCGGGCTGAAAGACAAACTCTTTATCTTGGTCTAGCGCAAGAGTATATATTTCCAATTGTAGTAAGGAAATATTGTGAGTATCCGTCCGCAAATTACTATCTCGACAACCACTGGTCTAATTTAAAAGAGATATTTAGTTATTACCCGTGCCTTCGTGGTCTAGTGGTTAAGTCCGTGGATTTAGACTCGGAGGTACCGGGTTAAATAATTCATTTAAGTTATTTGTGATATTTCTCGAGTTTGCCACTTGTCATGATGGGCCAATAAAGTTAGCTGAATGTGAATCCTCTTATTTAAAATCGTAGTTTATGACCACTCCTGATGGGATACGGTCGTGATAACAGACGATAATGATGGACACGATAATCCCAAAAAATGTAAACATTTTCAGCAAAATTAGGATTAAAATATCCAAGCAAGAGCCTTGCGAGACTCTTTCGCAATACCAAGACTAGGGTAAGTCTTGGTATTGGTCCTGCAGACATATCATTAATGTTGTTCTTTGTCTTGCAAAAAAGCAAGGCCACAAGGTAACCACCAAAATTTATCTATATCTCTTTATAAGCGGTCTAGTAGTACATATAGGCAACAATATGAAGAAAAAAAAAAACAGTTTATACTTTGTAAATATCCATTATTACTTTTTTGCTAAACTATATCTGACTCAATTAGGCCAAAACAAATAATTCAATTCCTTCAGGATATTTTCAAGTTTTAGCCAGAACAGCCGGCAATTGATTTTCATATTATTAATATTATCACCAGAGTCTATTTCGATTGTCACTAGCCATTTGTCCAGTATGTTTTTAAAAGTGTTTACAGTTGAGGACTTTAATATGTACTGGTATTTTGTTCCACATATTTACAACTCTGTTATTCATGAAGTGATATCCTATATTTGTATTGCTGGATTTTTTCATTAGCTTCATTCCGTGCTCACGACGGGGAAATATCATTGTGTTAAATCTAAACATTTTGGCTAGGTGGGGGCAGTTATACCTTCCTGTTAGAATTTTAAATGTCTCAATTATATCTCCCCTTATTCTGCGATCCCTGAGATGCAAGCTTCAAATATTTAAGCCTCTGTTCATATGACTTCTTCCTCAAGCAGTGTGGGAGTTTAGTTGCCTGCCTCTGTACTCTTTCAAGAATTTCTATCTTTCTTGAAGTATGGATTCCATACTTAAAAACCATATTCCAATAATGGTCTTATGTATGTTTTATATAATTTTATAAATGTGTTGGGGTTAACTTGCTGGAATGATCTCTTAATTGCATAAAGAACTGATATTATGGGTCAATTAAAAATAAAATACTTTGATTTACCTGGCCAATGTATCAAATAGAGGTCCACATATTCCATTCCTAGTCGTTTAAGTGCAGAAAAATATGCTTCTCTTGTTCTATCTCCACCACCATGGTCGCTAGGAGCTAGATCACAAAAAATAATGACATATTTATCATTGCCTTGATTCGTATTGATGTTTCGGTCAAGTTGCATTGGCCTTGGTCACAGATCGACTGGAGCTGCGCGGTGCCGGTGTATATTAACGTTTTAGCCATGTTCTACTCTGATACATCTAACTAATCACCGGAGGCAGTATCAAGACAACTCTTATCCCGGACTGACTTTGAAAATACACTTCGCTTGCTAATATACGAATATTGCTATACTCGTATATATAGTATAATTTTGCTCCTGCCTCTCATTCATTCATTTTGTCTTAGGTAAATAATCATTAACCTATTGGTTTTCACTTATTTATTATTTTTTTCTTTTACTTTTGCTAGTCACAGTTCCATTGCACTATTAATTTAAATCTAATTACTATATTTTACTCTTATTTCTGTTTTAATTGTTTTGTCTAAATAATATAAAATCTCTTTGGCTTGTGTTCCACTATCACTACTTTGTTTACATGTTTAATATAATAAGCTGTGATTTTTTTTTAAATAAATAAATAAATAATAAATAGCGTTCATCCATAATGGGCGGTTATTGCAAACCTACCCACTTGTCATTTTAATATTTTTCAGAAATCACGACACACAACACACAATATCCTCGGCCATATAGGTCGATCTATCGTGTCTTATATGTCCTGGAAGACCTATCTCCAACATCAAAGGCAAAATATCTGTATTCACATAGACCTATTAAAGGGATTTGTGACACGTCTTTAATTAAATAATTTTGAATGATTCTAATCCTGCTAGTGGAAGACTAAGCAGCAAAGTGGTCCAAAGAGTAAGCTGTTAGCAGAAGACCAGCTTAGCAGATTGACCTGATAATGTTTAATCTGCCTTAGAAAGGAATCTGAATAGAAAACTCAGCTATGTCAGATTCCAGCAGTGTAGAGGTCAAGCCTCTAGAACACAAAGTCCTAGACCTCCACTGTTAAAGATGGGCCTTCCAGATATATCTTGAGAATTCGCCCAACACTCGCCACGCTGCCGCGCTGACTAGACTGATTGGCAAGGGTCTGATGTAAATAAAAAAAAATAAAAATATTAACAATTCAACAAGTTTCTTAATAGCTCAACTCTCCTAGGCACTGTACTTACATAGTTTAGTAGTAATAAATATGTCTTTCCTTTTCAAACCATACTTGGGTAGTAAAGTCCGGAATGCATTCCCTAAATATGTCTCATTTCCATAAACTGCTGCTGTATCTGAAATTTAAATACATTTAAAAAAATAAAAAATTACATTTATTTTTAATAACGATATAGAAAACCAGCAGCTTAGTAGATTTTAGCGACCTGCAGCCCTATTCTGTTACTTAGTCACAAACATTGTTGGTGGATTTCGTTAGTTACGTCAGGGATTGCGTCATAATTACAAAATAGTATTCAATTCTCAACTCTATAAGCGCTCGACCTTGACAGCGGCCGTGCAAATATCAACTTTAATAGCGTGATATTTTGTTATTGAATTCCATTATATAACGTTTGCGCTTAAGTAACAGAATAGGACTACTGTTATGTTTAATCATACTAAGAAAGGAATCTGCAAGGAAAACTTAGCTATATCTAAAAGGGTTAGCTGGTAGAAAAAGCTAAAATGGCTTTAAGTTTGCCTTTGTATATACATTTAAGTGAAGTGTTTAATAACAATATCAGATTTACAAAATAAAACATATACAGAACTACACAACTACAATAATGAAGATAAATGTCTTATATCTCAATATCAACGTATGAGTAGAGAAAGGAGATTAGACAATTAAATAAGATACTCCTCCCTGCGTGGTTGGACAGGTGTCGTATGTCAATCTATCTCGGCAAAACTGCTGCATTTGTGACGTCTAAATGTCTCCACCACTAAAGGTTCCAGGACAGGACAAGGATTGTCAACAAATCCATGGTCATGTGCAGAATGTCGTTCCTACTTTCACACAGTCCCTGGAGGTAAGGCGCTTTTGGAGAAGAGCTAAAGTAGACAAATGTAGAATACTTCGTGAGCCACACTGGGACTTAACAGCACCCGCCGAGATCCTGTTGAGGAAAATGGGAGATTATCCCTTCTCCAACCCAGGCCTAATGAACATATGGGCCTGGATGACTCCGCTGCCTGAACACAATATCTGGTACCACTACCTTACCACGTAACTTAGAATTAAGATAGATTACTCGCTAGTAAGCAACCCCAAAAGCCGACAAAACTGTGTACTGTAAATTTCTTCTTTAAAACAACATACAAGTAATAAAAACGAATTAAGTCATTAGGACAGTTATATAGTGTTTGATAAAAACTGTTTGTAGAGCAAACATAATGTTTTTTATTTATTCAGATCAACTACTCAGACAAACTTGAAGGGATGGTGGTTTGAACTAGTTTATTGTTTTTTTAGTTAAAATGAAACAAAAAACCTTCTTATTTTAATAATATTATAACATGTTAAGCGCCATGTATGTCCTTTTGGAAACACAGAGCATAGGACTTTGAGGCCATGTGTTTCTTTTTAGACACACGGGAAGTTTTAGTTAGAGGCCAGATTATTATTTTATATATATATGTGTTATCACAGTTGGTGTCCTGATGGTAATTGTAATATTGTGTTGTCATCAGGTGCCTTTTAGCTACATAATTTTATAATAACTAAACTACTTGTCTGCCTCCATGGTCTAGGGGTTAAGTCCGTGGACTTAGGACTCGGAGGTACCGGGTTCGATTCCTGGTCGGGACACAAAAATATTTATTAATGTAAATAAATACATTTAATTAATATTTAATTTAATTGTGATATTTCTTGAGTTTGGTACGCTGGAGACATTGAAGAGCTTGCCACTTGTCATGATTGGCTTATAGTAAAGTTGGCTAAATGAGAATCCGCTTATTTATAAGCGTGGTTTCTGACCACCCCGAAAGGGAAACGGTCGTGATGATACTTTACTTTACTTTTTACTTGTGTGAACCTGTAAAGGCAAATTTACCATTCTGTTAATTATCACATCATGTAAATTGTTAAGTGCTGTATGGTTTATTAATAAAATAAATTTATGTTAGAACTGGAAGTATCTAGTTTTGTTCAGAGTTCAGCATCATTTTAGTGCAGCCAGCAATAAATTAGGCTTTCCTTTAAACTTTTTTACTACAGACGGTTTAAAACTTAAGCCTGCATTCCCAAAATACCAGTTTATACTAGTAAAATGCGTTTTTTATCACCCAAGCTTAAATTTCCTGCGTAGGTGAAGGATTATTAATGTTTTATTAAAAAATGTTATTACTGTACATGTTTTATGTATTTATTTGCTTTATAATAGAATCAGCATTTTACTTGTGTGTAAAGTGACGGTAAAGGATGCAATGGATTAACTTTGGTGGTCCATGGATCGAACATTGGTGTGACACTACTTGTGTCAACATCCTTCCTCGGCCTGATGTCCAGGGCTGGGGCTGCAGCAGACTCAGCTGAATAGGCCAAATGTTGGAATTACGAATCTGTTGGTAATTACTACATATTCGACTTTTGGTCTTGAGACAATGTGACCGTGAGGGTCAAGTGCTAAGAATTTCTTTAAAGAACTTTTTTTTATACTAGCATGACATGTGACCTTGCCCACCTGATCGTAAGTGACACTCAAGGTCCATGAATGTTAGCAACTGGAATCAGACACTCATGACTGACATCAGTCCCTAACACTATGCCGGCTTGACTGGGCATGACGACAATTCAAACCTGATCCCGAAACGTGTGTATACACTTTACTGGGTTTATCGGCACAAATGGTGGATACTTCCCCGCCTCAGCAGAATGGGCAAATTACCACCATTAGTGCTCCTACTACCTATCAACTGTCTAAGTGACTGGTTATAATGTTGTATATGGCATTTTGTTAGCACAGCAAATCAGCAAAGCCATGTGATCAAGTGATGGATGAATATTTTTATATATAGTTTAGCTTTTTTTTTTAATTCATTGCATCTTTCTTCAAATAAAATTTTATTGTTAAACATTAATTAAGCGTTATGTAGTGGAAGTTGGTTTAAAAGAAATTCCAGCAATTAGCTTAATGATGAAGTTTTTGTTTTTATCAAAATCAGTCACAAGATTCCTTACATAATATTTCGATATTCATCACAGTTTAGTTTGTAATTAGCCAACCACGTTCATTCAGCCGAAATGGAAACATTAACTTTAATGGCAAAAGCGAAATGGTATCTCTAACCATTCTTAAAGGATTTGATTGGTCATTTCTTACAAGATGACAAATTGTTTTTTTCATCCTCAAATGAATCATCAATAGAATGAACACTAAAAACTATCTACTAGTTAAAGAAAACTCACCAAACATGCGATATCCAGCCGCCAAAGCCTTATCCACAACAAACATTATATCTCTTTCATTCCTAATTCTGAAAGTTCCAACTGAAAAATATAAAATTTCGGAAAGTAATTGTTAAAAACAACGAACGTAGATGTAAACATATAGTTTGTCTAAGATTTATTGAACTTACATCCAATGGCGGGCATTTTCAAACCATTATTTAAAGTAAACTTTTTATCAATAACTGGCTCCATCGTCCAAACCTTTAATTAAAGCTTTAAATATTAATTAATTAAGTAAAATATCAGACAAAAAGTAAATATTTTGATCAATGATTGCCAATGACGTTTTTTTTTTTTAATTGGCTTTAAAGGACATTGTACAGAATACATCAGTCCTAAACACGTAATTTATTTGCATAATATTTGTTCATAACAGAGTTCATAACCGATTTGGGGATCATCAAATTCCAGATGCTGCAGAATTTGATGCTTTTTTGGAGTCACTCGCGGCATTATAGCCCAAACACGTCGGGTAAAATATGGGAGTCCACAGCGCGGGAAAACCGCAAAAAATAAACTGCAACTTGTGCCCCATATTTAAAGTCCAATTTATGGTTTTCCATAATTATTCACATTGTAACACATTATTAAACAAAATAACACCACTTTTGACCAATAATATCCACAGTAAATTAATTTACAAAACAATAACTTGCACTTGACATCTCCGCGCAAAATGGCGCGAAAGACTCTGCCAATGACGTTTGGTTCTCTCTTCTCCCGATGGATGATGAATGAGATGATAGGGAAGGCAAAGGGTCTAGCCCATACAGCCAAGTCTGACGTAATATATCTTTCTTTTTCATGAATTAATGAGGTCATCATCAAATTCCAGATGCTGCAGAATTTTATGCTTTTCATGGAGTCACTCGCGGAACCATCCACTGCTCAAACACGTCGGGTAAAATATGGGAGTTGACAGCGCGGGAAAACCGCAAAAAATAAACTGCAACTTGTGCCCCATATTTAAAGTCCAATTTATCGTTTTCCATAATTATTCACATTGTAGCACATTATTAAACAAAACAACACCACTTTTGACCTATAATATCCACAGTAAATTAATTTACAAAACAAAAACTTGCACTTGACATGTTCACGCAAAATGGCGCGAAGAACTCCCCAATGACGTTTGGTTGTTAGTTGACAACACAAGTAACAATCTGAAACCAAACTCGTTTCTTAATTTATTTAGGTATGTACCATTTTTAAATTAAATAAAATGGACTATAGACCTGGGTGTTCATAAAATAGTAATTATTATATTTGATGTAAAGCATAGATAGATTAATAATATTTCTGTTAACAATCATCTGTTATATTTTGTTTATTTGTACCTAAAATAAATGCCTAATCGAGAAGGTATTTGAATGAATGCAGTTTTTTTTTTGTGGCAATGGTTACCCATTCTTGCCTTGGTGTTCGTAAAATAAATAATAATGGATAAATCAAGGTAAACTTTATATTTGTGTGAATCAAAAAATAAGCAATAATCTTAGAAATTAATGTAATAACTCGGTTACTTAGAATGTAAATAAAAAAGTAGGATACCTAATGTTCTAATCCTTTCCTTATAAAACGAAAACAATCAAAATTATGTATCATATAATTAACTAAACCAGGTCAAGAGGTGGATATAATATAATAAACATTATTTAAGATCAATTCCCTTATCACGCACTTTAAATCTTATCTTTCTCTCATTTCAAGAGGGACACAACTCTCGTAACTTACCTATTAAATTTTGACCATACAGGACTTTTTTAAATTATGTCATTTTTTTATTTTAATTTGCACAGATAATCTTCATTTAATTAATATAAGGCTACAACACTAATCTATGAAACGTCATTACGGCTATTATTTTACCCGATAAAAAATTAGCCTGCGCGTTTCTTGCAAGAAATAGTGCGTTTGATTTTATATTTCAAACTCAGCAATAATGTTAAAAGGCACACGTACCTTAATATCATTTGTTGAGAGTAGTGGGACGTCAATTTAATTTCTATAGTAATAAGATGACTTAGCTTGCACTTCGGAAGTCGAATTTGCCGAAAGTTGCACGAGGTGTATTTATAAATAATGTGGAGGTATTAGAATCTGCGTCCGGGTAGCCACGCCAGTCTTGCAGTTTGAACGCTTGCTAAATACCTGTCATAAGTTCTTGTCGATTCGTAATTTCCTGATCCCGAACCGACGATTAGCAACTTACTATGAAAAAAATACTTATTTTAATTGTATGAGGGAGTTGGTTAATGAGTTTAGTCTAAGCATGGCATCAGCACGCTTTATCCCATATCAATTACAGTTTATTTTTCGAATGAGGAATCATTTTTGTTTAGAGGAAATGGTGCTGTAAGATTATACGACTATGTACCTATGTCTTTGACATTGAGTGAGGCTGTTGAATGTCAATATTATTTCGTTACGGATTTCCTCGCATTTTATGTGCTGTAGCAAATTTTATCTCAAGATTAGGCTACTTTTATTGCCATTTTTAGACAAGCACTATTTACGTTTTTGTTGTCATCTTTTGGTGGCGGATATAATTTAAATTCTATTTAATGTTATTGGTTTTATATCTTCTTCTCAATATTTTTTTTATCATTTTAATTAATATGTTTAAGTATTTGTTGTAATAGTAGTGCTGAATTTTAAAAGACTAAATTGAATTGAAAATATTTATTTATTTTATTTTACGAGTATTATGACACAAACAGTCATTACAAATGAAGTTATATAATTTAAAAAAAAACATAAAAGAAGACCTTTAGGGCCAATACTTAAACAAATTGTAAGTACCTAGTTAATTACAAGACAGAAGGAAAACATAATATTTAAAAGAAAGATAAGCAAGTTATACACGGTATGACATAGTAATAACAATAGTAAGTTAAACAGTTACAGTTTCCATTTTATTTTGGATAAGTCTCTTAAAGGTGGCTGGTGAGGTATTAAACATGTATATTTCGGAAAAATGGTCATTATACAATGTAAGAGATCGAAAGGGTTTTATATAGACGATTAAAAACAATATTATTGAAATGCGATTAATGTTATGTCTTCAGTAACACGCTGATTTTAACTACTATTTATTAAAATACCCGACGAGGCACTTTTACAGCCACAAACTAGACCTAAATTTAGGCTTAGAAGTGGAAGAGATAGAGATAATAATAATAAAATAATAATAATGGAAATTGGGGCTGTTCCTTGCCATACTGTATCACCATATCTGGCCAGGTATTTTGTTTAGCATTGTTATTTAGAAAAATTGACTTAACCGAGTGTTCCGATAGGATCCTATGGCGATAAATATATAAATAAATTAAAATAAAAAATAATCTCAATAATATTGACGTGAAAATCGTCAAAATCTGCTCACGCTGCAGAGTGCAACAAAGAAACAAACATAGGCTGATAAACAATTTTTTTTGCCCAATCTAAGAAATAATGTAGTGAGTGTTATACCACTTTGCAGGTTACACAAGCATTCAGGATTACATAAGGAACATAAAATTGGAAAAAAGTAAAGATCTGTAACAACAGGAACTCACAAATCAGGTGCACATTTTCTCGAATAAAAAATATACGATTTAATTTGAAAAATACATGTCTGGTTTTTTAAATCTTTGTCTGAAGACTAATATGATTAGGCGATATGATTATTATGTACCCGATTTCGGTTTGGCGTCGACTTCTGGGACACTGTATGAAAATCATTATTGCCTAGGTTAAGTCTTGGTCTGCTACGTAGAGTGACTCACGTAGATAATAAAAATTAAACAAAATAATAGCTTGTATTAGATAACCAATGCATTTTAATTTCATAATAATTAAATATATATTTCATTAATTTTATATCATAGTTGTCGTCTCGAACATTCTTTACTTATGAAATTAATATATTTTATCTAAATTATGTATAAGATTTTAATTCAAACCCAATAATAAATTTACTTTTAAATAATAATAACATACTCGTACATCGTGAAATTTATTAAAAAGCAAATATTTTTATATTACAATCTAGAATAAAAATATTGATATACTTTTTAATTTAAATTATTCAGTAATAAAATCTTAAGTTACGATGCAGAGAAGTGTTCCTAAAAATATCACCACTCATTCAGAGCCTAATCAAGTAGGTAGCGAAAGGTCGTGGATCGCGCGAACATTGACTTACGTAAATCTTTCTCTCTCTATTTTGTCTCTCGGCTGTTAAACACGCCAAAAGATAATCATCATTTTTGCAGCCGGCCCTATAATCCCCAGCCTATATTCTTCCCAGCAGCGGTCTTATTCACCACACAGTAGTATTTTGTTTTTCGGATAATGATTTTTATCTTTATTTCAAAAAGGGGTTCTTACCAATGACACATAAAACCTAAAAAAATATTTGCTCTTTTGTCAATAACACGTAAACCTTTGGGACCAATTAGAACAACTGTAGGTGCAATGAAAGTATTTAGATATAAACACTTATATAATAAACTTACTTATATATATACCAAATACAAATATATATACAATAATAAACATACATATATACAACTTGCAAATTTTGTTTAGAGCAATTTAGAAAATGTGAGTATAGGTACCAGTTTTTTTAATGATGATCTGGTAGATGCCTGCCTTATGTTAATAGGTAGATTGTTTCACAGTATTATAACATATAAACTTTATAACAATCCTACAAATATTTCAAGATAAAAATAGCAATGTATAAAAATATAACTGTTCTTCGCTTCATTATAATGCCGTAAGATAATAATTACATTAACCAGTGCTGATAGTGATCAATTAATCATAATAATTAGTCGTGTCGTTTATAAACAAGTTATGCTTGATAAAATTGAACGATTATTTTACGTAATAATTATCGCATCGCAAAATAATTTTATTTTTAACGATTACAAACATAGGTGTTAATATTTAATGCATTACCTTCGCCTCAGTAAAACTAGTACATCTTTTTTGGGACTTGATGTTCGTTTTTATAACGCACTGCCAAATGAACTAACTAGACGAGCAATGAGTATATGTAAAATTTGTAAGTTTGTATGTAAAAATAACAAAGCCTTAATTTAAATAAGCTAAATAATTTTAATTTATTAGTAGATATTAAAATCTTTAATAAGCTTCCACTAAGTGTAAGGGAACAGCCTACGAATATATTTAAGTTAAGGATAAAAAAATATCTGAATGTTTTTATAGTTTAAAGGAATATTTAAGCTGCTGGTCTTCTGCTAACAGCTTACTTATTGGACTACTTTGCTGCTTAGTCTTCTACTAGCAGGAGTAGCATCATTCAAAATAATTAAATTAATGACGTTTCATAAATGCCTGTAATAGGTTTACGTGAATAAAGATATTTTGACCTTGACTTTGATTTGGAGTCTAAAAGTATTGTATAAGTATGTTGGGTAAATAAATAATAACAATTAATGAATATTATAGGTACTTATATATATATATATATATATATATATATACTTATATATATATAATTAAGAATTTTAGCATATTTTAAAATGGATTAGATTTTTGTATAACATTATCACAGCCCCTAGAACACAAAGTCCTAAAACTCCACTATTGGAGATAGGCCTTCCAGAAAATTCTTGAGAATTTGGCCTACACTCGCCACGCTGGCCAGACGGGTATATATAACACATTACGTAGGTATTAAACGTATTTTAAAAAAGTAGAACTACGAATCCGACGCTTAAAAACACTTAGAGAAAAAGTGAGTTTTATCTTCGAGTTTTGAGAGTGACAACCTTCGTCTGTTTAGGTACTTACACGGTTATAACAAGCGTCTTCTATGCATTCTGTTGTTAGTCAGTCTCTTAGTTACTACGCGACTTTAGTTAAACTAATAACTAATTTATGTAACATTTATAAGAATAAAATATAATTATAATATAATAAATAAAATTTGTGCTAAAAACTAAATAAAAAAAAAAACAATTTACTTTTTAACTTAACACATGGCAAAGACTTTATTCAGAATTCGAATAAAATAAAATGTCGATTCAGGACGTGCATTCAATCCAGATTATAAGTGGAATTAGTGAAATTGACGATTCGAACTTAACAAATACAACACTAATGGCATTTTTACCAGTTTTTGTGATTGTTTTGATCATTATAGCAAGAATCTCATTTGTTCTGTTCAAAAAAAAACGGGGTGAGTTATGTTTTTTTTTAATTAGGCCTTGCCGAATTCGATCCTTTCTTAAGATTTGGGGCCACTTGTACGCAGAAATTTTGATAAGGCAGCCTCAAATGCAGCAGAAAATTTGTTATTATCTATTTTTGGTTTTGATACCGGAGTGCGTTATAATATGGAACGAATGTCAAAATTAGCTCTAGCACGCACAAACTTATAAAATTTTGGATATTAATATTGTTATTGTATATTATTATCTTTTTCTTTCCATTTGCACTGTAATAATATTAAATGATCCTAAAGATTAACAGGATGAAAATGGCATTACGTTCGCCTTTTTTATTTTATAATAAACATTTAAAAATAAAAAAATAGCCGAATCTTTCACGCCATTTTGCAAGTTATTGTTTTGTAAATAATTTACTGTGGATATTGTTAGTCAAAAGTGGTGTTGTTTTGTTTCATAATGTGCTACAATGCGAGTAATTATGGAAAACGATAAATTGGACTTTGAATATGAGGCACAGGTCGCTGTTTGTTTTTTGCGGTTTTCCGCACTGCCATATTACACCCGACGTGTTTGAGCTATAATGCTGCGAGTGACTCCAAGAAAGAATCAAATTCCACAGCATCTGGGATTTGATGATGACCTCATTAACTCATAAAAAAGAAAGATATATCAGCAGATATTCAGGCTCCTTTTCGGTATCTGCAGCTCGCCAGTGGAACAGACTACCAGACAAGCTCCATCTCTCAAAATATTTAAACACAAGTTATACATTTTTTACACCATAAACAGAATAACTTACCATAACTTTCAACTATGTACTTAGATTATGTATTTATTATGTATGTATATATTTATTTAATATGTAGGATATGTACACGTATATTTAATTAGTATGTATTTATATTTCATTATTGTTGATCACAATAGTATTTCTGCACTCGCTTATAATGGCTCCCCATTCATAAAGGTTAGTTGGTAGAAAATGCACTTATAGCATTAAGCTCGCATTTGTATCCACACTATTTTTGGTTCAGTACAATAAATAATTTATTATTATTATACTGTCAAAATCAGTCCCATATTTTAACTTATAGACGGCACTTAAATGTAATGATGGGACCGATATACGTTGATAACATAGAATTACGGGTTGGCGCCAATATATCAGATTTAATCAACCATTAAACCGGTTTTTACAATCGTTTGTTGGTACAATTACAAAAATATTCCCACACAAACATTTCAATCTAAAACAAATCTTGGAATAAATTCAGATTTCAAGATAACAATAAATAAACATACATACTCGTACATACATATCCCCACGCCAGATGCCTTGCGGGGTAGGCCACGACATAACCTATTTCGCGTCGTTGACATTCATCAACCTCTTCATACATGCCCTTCTGTTACAATGGCTTTTAATGCACCTTCAGCCAGTGTTTTATTTATTTGATCGTGAAATGTGAGTCTCGGTCTGCCAGGGCCCCTTTTACCCACAACTTTCGCGTTATATATCTGGTTCAGCAATCTATATTCACTCATCCTTTCAACATGCCCGAACCATCAAAGCATGCCTTTCCTTATTTTTGCCCCTATGCTTTCTTTCATACCTACCATTTTGCGTATATCGTCATTACGTATGCGGTCCGTCAAAGTTCATGGAACTCATGTATGTATGTAGTTTTATTTGTATGTAAATAAGTAATTATTGATAAGTTATATAGGTGACGTCTAATATTCTGTATAAGATTTGATCGCATCTTTTTTTTTTGACATCAGAAAATCCCGGATAACCCCCCTCCCTCGGTGGACGAGGGGGGAAGTTATCACGCACCGACTAAAACCTCATGGTGCTTCTCTTTACGCCCCGTCTTGGATGGCGGACGGCGGGAACCTACTGTGGACCTTCTTGGCGAGGAGGGAGAGAAAGAGAGCGAGTCTCCTCCCTCGCCTTCGAAGACCTTCGATTTGACAGTTGTCGTTTTTTATTTAAATATATATTGAGCTTGATATAAATTTCTGAACGCACACATTTGACAACCAACTTTTTTTTTTTTTTGATTCCTTTCTCCCGATGTATGATAAATGAGATGATAGGGAAGGCAAATGGTCTAGCCCATACAGCCAAGTCTGACGTAATATATCTTTCTTTTTCATTAATTAATGAGGTCATCATCAAATTCCAGATGCTGCAGAATTTGATGCTTTTCTCGGAGTCACTCGCGGAACCATCCACTGCTCAAACACGTCGGGTAAAATATGGGAGTTGACAGCGCGGGAAAACCGCAAAAAATAAACTGCAACTTGCCCCATATTTAAAGTCCAATTTATCGTTTTCCATAATTATTCACATTGTAGCACATTATTAAACAAAACAACACCACTTTTGACTAATAATATCCACAGTAAATTAATTTACAAAACAAAGACTTGCACTTGACATGTCCACGCAAAATGGCGCGAAGGACCCCCTTTGACAACCTTTTGTGTTTGACAGGTGGCAAGAAACCCACGAACGTTTTGTATGGGAAAATGTTTCTTCTTTTATTTTATTTTTTTCTTCAATTTTCTAATTTTATTTATAGTTATTCTGCTATTCGGGGTGGAGACAAATCCAACAAATCAAAAACCGTGAAAATCGGTCCTGCCGTTCTCGAGTTCTAACAAACCCGACTAGGTTTTATATATAAATCTTAACTTATTATGCAATCTCATATGTCAGAAACCTTCCCCGATGTTCACATAATATATTTCTAAAGTTTAATCCGATCGGTCAAGTAGTTTTGAAATGCATAGGGAACACACACACAGACATTCACCTTTATATATATAGATAAATATTTACATTACGAAATCTAGCAATGTTGAGTGTATGCCTAAAAATAAATAAAAACCTCCTAAAGATAAATTCAAATGAAATTATATTAAGTACCTTTAGATTTATTTTTAGACACAAAGTCGCAATACCTTTGAAGTGATGGTAATCTTATGTCAGGTGACATCTATTATCGTATTTAATAAAGCCAATAAATATCCAGCACTTGAAGAAATAAAAATGACAATTTTGTTTTGATAAACATTTTCGCTTTAGTAACACACACGCACCTGTTCGAATAATTTATTTGTGATGTTTCTCGAGTTTGGTACGCTAGACATAGACGAGCTTGCCACTTGTCACGATTAGCCTGAAGTAAAGTTGGCTAAATGTGAATCCGCCTTTATAAGCGTGGTTTCTGACCACCCCGGAAGGAAAACGGTCGTGATGATACTTTGATAAGCAAAACAACTAGAACTACTTGTCATGTTGGACCTTCAGTAAAGTTGGCCAATATCAAGGTCGTGATGATACTTTACTTTGCTAAGCAAAGCAACTACGCATACACATACACACAAATATTTTATTTATTTATTTATTATATACTTTATTGCACAAAGTACAAAGGCGGACCTAATGCCGCTAGACATTCTATACTGGTCAATAGGACCTACCTTTGGGACAATAAAGCAGTTACGACAAGATAAGGCAATAACTTATTACTACAACAATTCCAACACCAAACCACGGCTCAATGTTCATATTGTCTGTCGCCGACGATTTGGCATCCTTTGCCACAAGTTTTTGTACTTTTTAATTTTGATATTATTTTGACTTGTTTTGTTATGGTAAGGTCTAAAAACATGACGGGAACAAGCAAGTTGAATTTTGAAGTTTTATTATGATAAGTTCCCCAAGATAGACCCCCTGCTGTGATTAGCGGTCACATTGTCCTTTAAATTGCTTATTAGAAGTATTTGGTTAATTGTTATTAATATTTGATTATAACTTTTACACTAGCAAGGGCGACTCCACCCATTTTCACCAGAGGGCGTAAGCATACACATGATTTTACCGTTGCAGAATTTCCC
Source organism: Tinea semifulvella (assembly GCA_910589645.1). Lineage (NCBI taxonomy): Eukaryota > Metazoa > Arthropoda > Insecta > Lepidoptera > Tineidae > Tinea > Tinea semifulvella. The sequence goes on from OU342604.1 coordinate 9,973,361, forward strand.
GCGTTTATTTAAATAGTGAACTGGATTATGGATAGTGGTTGTGGAATGAATCAAAAGGAGAGAATAATACCAGGCCACAACAGGTGAAATATACAATGGCATAACAAATTGAACGCAGTTACGTAAAAAGGATTCAAGGCTTAGGATGATATCTCTGGTGTCAAGGAAAAAGGGGATAAGTACAAAACTTGAATTTTTCACTAGAGGCAAATTAAGAAAACAACTAATTGTTATAATTAGAAAATTGAAATTAGTAAATGTTCAATTTCATTAGCCGCATACTTTAGGTACGAGTCGACTCATCTCACTATGCATAACTGAATTATTGGCGGTAAAAGCGCGATACTGAGATAACTCGATTGAACTCTTTTTACTTATTCATACATTTTAAAGTTACGACTAGCCCCTTTATGTACGTAGGGGTGTAAAATAAACTGTACAGTGTATAGACTCATCTCCTTATTGCATTGACGCATATGAATGTTTTCAACCAATAGTTGCAAAAAAGAAAAATTTTAAAATTTTTGGACTCATCTCCTTTTTCCTTGACACCACCAGATATATCTTACAAGTAAAACAATCCAAATAAAAAGTTGAGCAGTCGTGTCCTTTATTCGTAGCCTCGTAGCATTTGCGTAGCAAATCAAAATTCTATGGTCACCTACGCAGACTACGAGGTTTTAGGGATAAACATCCGTATACCAAAAATTGTAATAATTCAAAACAGCGAAAATCATAACGTATAATATTAAACTTATTTTATCAAAGCATTATCAAAATAATAATTTAATTTTATACATCATTCTAATTGACTGTGTCACGATAAATATGAAGGCGTAAACACTTTAGGTTTTTCCCATTTCGACGATGACGACGTACCTACCTATAGTTGAAAATTAAAATCACGGGAACTGATGACAAACAATATAATACGTGACGTCACGCTCACGAGATCTGTCAGTTATGTTATGATTGCATAAACTCTTGACCCATTGACTTAATAGTCGGCGCGCCTTTTGTTTAGTTTTTGCCTACTATTTGATACACTTGAAATTAAAGATTTATTCGTGTAAAGAATTTGGGTAATTAAATTTGTATTTGTAGTACTAATCGATAGCAATGATTAGTACTACCAATCCCTACCTGCAAAGTTGTACGTACACATTATTAAATATAATACAATATTGCATCTCTCTGGTGCTTTTTTTTTTGTTCTCTTCTCCCGATGGATAATGAATGAGGTAATAGAGAAGGCAAAGGGTCTAGCCCATACAGCCAAGTCTGACGTAATATATTTTTCTTTTTATAAGTTATTGAGGACATCATCAAATTCTAGATGCTGCAGAATAGGAGTCACTCGCGGCATTATTGCTCAAACCGGTAAAATATGGGAGTTGACAGCGCGGGAAAACAGCATAAAATAAACTGCAACTTGTGCCCCCCTATTTAAAGTCCTATTTATGGTTTACAAAAATTATTCACATTGTAGCACATTATTAAACAAAACAACATCACTTTTTACCAATAATATCCACAGTAAATTAATTTACAAAACAAAAACTTGCACTTGACATGTCCTCGCAAAATGGCGCGAAGGACTTCTCTGGTGCTTTCGACAAATCATTGTTAACTGTTAACAGCTTACTCTTTGGACCATTTTGATGCTTAGTCTTCAAATAGCAAAAGTAGCATAATTCATAATAATTAAAATAATTACGTGTCACAAATGCTACAGGCATAGGTTTATATGAATAAAGATACACTGAATTAACTTTGAAAAAAGTCACTATGTTTCGCATTAGAATTAATCATTTTTTTATGTGTGTATCAATCGTAAAATTATTTTAATGGTGTAGTTCAGCGGTTCTCAAACTTTATGTGCAGAGCCTCCTTCAGGGGGTGGAAACTTAGGACATGCAATTGACAAATTTCAGTTCTTATAATCTTGATTCTAAATTTAATGTTCATTCATTAATTCAATCAATTCATTTAACATCTCGGCCATTGATGTCAACAAGCGAACTATACAAGATTAGTAAAAAATAAATAAAACAATATATTGTGTAACTTTATTACCTGAAATACACAATATTTTTAAGTTTCGCGGTTAATAATCGAATTGTGGATATAAAACTGTTCCTATATAGAATACTAGCTGACCCGGCGAACTTCGTACCGCCTGACAGTCAATGAATCTACCCTCTGTCGGTACCTAATTTTAAGTTTTGGTGCAATAAAGAATTTAAAATAAATAAATAAATATGATCCACAAATCAGCGCTGATGCGCGCCATCTATCGGACAACAGTAGTACTATGTCAGAAACCTTCGCCGATGTTCACACAACATATTCCCAAAGTTTCATCCCGATTAGTCAGGTAGTTTTGAAATGCATAGGAAACATACATACACACAGACATTAATTTATATATATATATATATAGATATACCTATACCTATAATAGGTATGTATGGCACTTTAAGTATCCTACCATCCACGTGGCGGCGCTAGTGTTCGGTTGAACGAGAGTGTTTTGCTTGAGTAGCCACTCTTTTTCCAATTAGCTACCGTACTATTTGGAGGCGCCTACGGCGATGATAGTATAAAGTCTATTTAGTGTATACCTACTGATTAGTATATGGTTTTGTATATAGTATATTCGATTTAGTATTTTAGTTTTATTTATTTTATTTTTTTTCACAGACCTAAATGCTCCTATTATATTTTTCACCTGCCTCACATAGCAAATGCTCTAAATTGTCCCTAACGTTGATTAGTAAGAATGGCATTAAGTCCGCCTGTGTACTGTAACGGGTACATGTAGGTTACAGAGTTTTATTGGCATATTAAGAAAGAATAGTATTGTCAATATACGACAATGACAGGGTTGATGGGTTTTTGGTTTTAAAGAAGAAAAAAAAAGGAAGATCGGGGAGCTCGGACCGAGAGGTCGACAGAGCGAGTATTTTTATAAAGATTAGGATTAAAATAATTATTAGTTAAAGTCTACCGCGTAATAGTATCCCTCGTAGATAAGTGTTTAGTTTTTCTATATATGTAATTATTTCTAAAATATAAAGTATAAAAAAAGTTTTATGCATTTTTAATAAAGAAAAAGGAGTTCCGTAGAATCCTCTCCGTAACAATTAAAAGCAACTACATCCAACCGCAGGCGTTGGATAATCTGTAACTGCAAAGGGCAGGTTACAGTACCTAGTTCTGTTGTCCTGGCATTAACAGCTACGTCTGAATCGTTGCTACGACAATTGCAGCAACACGTATTGTCTATAATATTAGTAACGCAATAAATAATGCATGTTTTATTATATTTATATTATTATGAAGAATAAAAATAATAAAAACAATGCAACTTTGTCTTATCTTGGATAAGCCTGTAGTAGGCTTAAAAATAAATATGTTTTTATGATATTTTCGTCTACATTTATACTACTTTATGATAATTTGTTTAATTCCAAGAAAATGACCGCATTGCTATTATTTATTATCTATTGTTATCTTAGATTCAAAATAAAGAATGAATTGTTTTATAATCAATGGTACAGTTGAAAACATCATATACCCGCGGTATATCTTTCAGAAGCTAGAATGAAAATCCTGTGAATATGTTATTATTTTATATAACATATTATGTATGTATTAACTACATACATATCTTCACGGCGCGGTGGTGGCTCGGTTGTAAGAACGCGTTCCTTAAATCCTACAAATGTCGGTTCAAACGCCCCCCCGGCATGTATCAATGAAAAATACACTTTTCTTACGTACATTTGTCAAAGATTCACAACACCACCGTTCCCGTGCCTCGGAGAGCACGTTAAGCCGTCAGTACCGGTTCCACCAATACCAACTTGTGGAATCGTTAATAAATTGTCATTAAAAATTGACATCATATCCTCGCCAAGCCGTCTGGCCAGCGTGGCGAGTGTAGGCCAAATTCTCCAGATTTATGTTCTGGAAGGCCAATCTCCAACAGTGGAGTTCTAGGACGCTGTGTTCTAGGGGCTGTAATGAATGAAAAATGATATCTTCACACCAAATCCCTTGCGGGGTAGGCAGAGATAATTAAGGGCCACTATGAGTGACGTCACTTAATAATACGAAAACCGTGTTCAACTTGAAGCAAAGCGCGCTTTTATTACTAAATTTTACTTAAACAAATGAAAACGCTCTCGACGACTTTCAAAGCGAAATAAAGTAAAAAACATCGGCTACAGCGCCAAGACGAACATGGGGTACGTGACGTCATTCAAAAGCCATTTATCCAAATACGATATTTATAAATAGATTTTAAGGCTTTAATTTTATTAAGCTATTGCATAGCTTTTATCGCGGGCTTTGAGCGCGGCGACCGAATCAAGAAACTCCGTAACGAAAATAAACCTAACACTCCCCCACTCCAACCGGCACAGCGGCGCGGCGTTGAAAGCCGTGCATCGTCTAACGTCGTTTCTGTTCGGCAGACTTCGGCACGGTGTTTGTGTGCGTGCGACTAGACGTATGCGTGTAGACTAGCTGCTAACTGCTCATAAGTTATTCTATCTCTTTTAGACACAATGCTAGGTGAGACAGCGTGCTTTTTGGCCGCGTCCACGAGTGAGTTCGAGCCCGCGACTAGTCGAACCTTAACGTGTATGTATATGGTACGACTGTACGAAGCTCGCACGGATCGAGACGAGCTGCTCCGAAATCGGACGAATACGTAAGCAGCTGTTTGTGAGAAAGTATATAGGTGTATAGGTATCTATCATCTATGTACAACAGTGAATAGCTGTACGCGTAATGTTATTTTATTCTAACACGACAATTTCCGCCAACCTGATGGTAAGTGGCTCGCGAGGTCTATGTATGTTATCAACTGGAATCAGACACTCATGACTGACATCAGTCCCTAACACTATGCCGGCTTGGCAAGGCGCCGCCGAGCCGTGTAGACGGCAACCGTATGCATGTGAATAGAGCCTAAAGCATAAAGTACGTGTTGTATTAATCGCAATAGTAACAAGTATAATCCTATATCGTTGACGCAAATCAAATTATCTTATTGTAATGAGAATATAAATATTGATAAGTATTTATAATATAAATATAAGTTATCTACAAAGTTAAGGCGGTGTTTAGGGATTGTGTCATATCTACACGCTTTAGCACTTTCATTTAGTTTTCGTTAAGGCGCTTGAAATTTTCTTTTTTATTATATTTTATATTTTTATTGAATATAAGTGAAGGATGGCTTAATGGCTGATGGCTCCGAGGCACGGGAACGGTGGTGTTGTAAATAAATGACATATGTACGTAAGAAGTATTTATTATTAGTACATGCCGGGGTTCATTTTAAGCTGCTGGTTTTCTGCTAACGGCTTATTTACCACTTTGCTGCTTAGTCTTCTACTAGCAGGAGTAGAATCATTCAAAATAATTTAATCAATGACGTTTTATAAATGTCTGTAATAGGTTTACGTGAATAAAGATATTTTGACATTTTGACTTTGTTCAATATGCTAGTTTTACGGATTTTAAGGAAAGCATTCTTACGACGTTTAGAAATAAATAAAGAAATAAATATTTTATTTATTGCAACAATTACAATGGTTACAAAAAACATATATGCAAGGAATAAATCTAATGTATAAATGTAAGCCTATTCTATATACCGAAACATACATACAGGTGTGGCGATAAATAGGTGGTCACCTCAGCATATGCTATAGCCGAGGCTGCAGCGCTGATTGTCAGCTGATGCCTAATGTTGGGTGAGTCACGGGTCGCAGAGATGTATAGTACCATTTACTAAATCGGAAGGAACACTAAATGTACAGTTTACATATATGTTTAACAAATGAGAATAGAATAAATAAATAATATTATGATTATTAATATAACTCATAGTCAAGAAAAAAACAATAGTATATTAATAAATAGAATAAGATTCGCCTTAACGAATTAAAATTCGATTTTCCCTACTGAAAACATTTGTTTACATTTATTATGTCATTAACATTATTGATTAGGACAATAGATAGCGATAAAAAAAATGTTTCAAATGCGGCAAGAACGGCGGAACAAAGTTTTTTATCAACCAAACTTCAACTCAAGTGATTGTACTTAAAACAAAATAAGAAAAACAATTGTAATAAATATTGTTTTAAAGTTGCAGCCTAATGTATTTTAGTGTTTCAATTTGATGTGTACAATATTGTTGTTTATAATATACTTTTTGAACGCTTTATTCGGGGATTGAAATTTGAGTGCAGTTTATTCTTTTAAACCGAAAATGGATGTTGGTTTTACGGATATTTTACTAGTGGTTGCATTACCAATAGCGACTTTTGTGATATTCTTTGTGATTGCTATAGTGGTTTCATACTACACCCAATTATGCTGCAATCGTGAGTATACCTTTTTATAGTTTACAACATTTTTTATCTTAACGCACTGATTTTCGTAATGTAATAGTTACTTTACCGCATAGTGGTAGTTTTTTACTTTACAGTGAGTGTATTTCTAAAAATTCACATTTTATGAATAGCTCAAAACCACGGTAGTACATACGTACATATCTTCAGGTCAGTACCCACATTTGTCACTATCAACACATACCTCTTTCGCTTCTTCGAAATTCATTAGGCTTTTGATTCGTAGAGTCTACGTAGTGTACCTTCTGCTTGGGTTCCGTTGAGCCATCATACTTCAAATTAAAATAGTTTATTAATCAACAATACTTATTACTAGGGTTTCACAAAAAAACAACCAGAACATGTAGGTAGGCACTTTTACAAATAATATCTAAACTAGTAATTTAGACAAATGTGTCGCTGCTAGCTAAACTAATAGTCTTTCAACTACTGTTAAATATAGCTAGCAGGTCTCTTTCCGGGGCACAACATTTTTAAAAGTTACATAATTATTTCTATAAATTATTAGGTTTATTCAAAGAAACTTATAAAATTCATGCAACAATAATAAAGAAGAAGAAAAACTTGAGCTTTGAACCAAGAGCATGCATATTTTTGTATTTCTGTGTGTATAATATAATATAACATAATACAATATAATAAATAAATAATATAATATATGCAAAATAATATTTTACACCAGAAAATTGTGGAGAAGAAAAGTTATGGGGCCTGAAGTACCGTAGTAAGGTAAAGAAATAATTTTAAGGGCAACTTTCTATGGGGTTTAAAAAAAAACTAACAGGGTTGGAGTTCTTCTGATTTTTTTAAAACATCCTCAGTCCATTCCCTTTCTAACGATATGCTAAAAGTGTAATTATCACTTTTAGTTTTAAAGTTATTAATTAATTTCCGCAACTAGGGCACTTTTACCACCACGACTCGACATTTGCAGGACCCTAAGACTCTAACGATTAAAACAAGACCATTAGCAGACCGATCCCATGGATAGATTTTGAGCTACAGGTAGTTTTAGTAAAAAATTCACAAAAAAGTCAAATAAAAAATAAAAATAAATTTAAAAAAAACTTTGAGGCCAAGGTCAATATATTGGGCGGGGGTAGGTAGCAGACTATCCCTAGTTTCTACCCTAAGCGTATGTACAGCTCCCTTCCAAACACCCTGTATATTCATATTATAATTTTTAGCAGATTTCTTATTTAAATTGTCCGGTAACTGTATTATTATTATTTAATTTTATTACACCTATGTTTGTTCAAATTGGTCCCCAAGGTTTAATTGTCAGATTAAATATAATATATAAAATATATAAAAAAATATCTACGGGCATTAGGTCTATCTTTACATTATGCAATAAAGTTTTTAAGCGAACCACCGTTGTTCTGCTATCTCTTTCTTGTCCATAAGCCATGAGAGTTAGAGGAGACGAATCTAGTCTTTGCGATGGCTTCATTAGAATAAACAGTATAATATGTCAATGTATTCCTCATCTTTTATCGCGCGACCTGTAAACGTAACTGTAAAATTCCTTATTTAAAACAATAGGTTGTATTCATTCAAAGATTCATCGTCATATTTAATGATACATGATTAATAAAAAGAATTACTTTTTACGTAAATTACCTTTTGTGTAGATAAATTTTATTATTTTATATCTATATTTACAAGTAGATAGATTTATTGGCACTGCTATGCGACAGCGCGTATTGTCCACTATTATTATCATTATAGCACTCACCATTCCATTACTTAAGCGTAAACTTTTAGCCCGAGTTTTGCTGATAATAACTGATATTTCCACTAATTCAAAGGGATGGTAACTACAGAATGCGGGTGCATATTCTGACCTGACCTGACCACGTTCGGTTGTGGAATGTAAAGGAAGGAATAAAGTTTTAGAGCACTTCAGAGCACTCACCTCAGAGAAGTCACATCTGAAGCTGCAGGGATTCAAGAGTTCCAGATATAGTGGCATCATTCACAATCCGAATAGCTCGACTCTGCAGGACATTGAGAGCATCTGTAAGGTACTTGGCGGAACGATCCCAAAGATGAGAACTGTATTTTTGGATGATCTGATATGTGCTTTGTACAGCAACAGTCTTATTGAAGGCGGGAAAAACTTGTTTGAACTAATTTTGCATCCCGAGCTTTTTTGGTGATGCTCTCAATGCAGTTCCGGTAGTTTAGTGTATTTCCACCCCAAGATCAGAAATAGTTACCACATGAAAAAAACAATTAACGGCCAAAAAACATTTATAACATTTTTCCACTAATTTACTAAAACAAATATATGAATAATGTTCAAATGTTCGTAATTTTATTCCCTAGTAATTTGATAGTTTCTCAAAAATACACTCCAAATGGAAAAATCTTTGAAAATTTTGGATTGTGCGAGCGAGAGGGAAGCATAAACCCTCTTAATAGCGTCTTTAATATTGTTTGCATTTTGCAGCTAACTTCATTACAATCGTTATTGTTTTAATCTTATCATAATTTATTGATAAACTTCAGACTGTACACATTTTATACAGCAGTACCATTTCGCGGATTGAAACAAAATCGTCCCATTTTCCTTGCTTTATATTGTTATTTAAAATAAGTGCAAAATGAACTACATCCTGTTAGTTATATTTTGTATTATTATGATTGGATTGTGCCTGTTTATGATTGAGCAGATTTATAAACAACGTATGTATTACCTTTTATAACTCCTTAGAAGTTAGACGCAATTGTAACGTTTGTATAATTATATATTTCAACTACATAAACAATAATAGCTTCAGGATATTGTGGTGCGTCGGCAATGTTTGCGCAGGCCCATACAGATGACTTTTGTGGTATAAGACGCAAGACCACTGCATCATTGCTTAACAGAGTGATGACAAACACTAACAGTATCCTGAAGAAGATATTTGAAAGATATGGTTCGCCGTGCATTAGCTGCTTCGTGCGGCTGCTGGTCTGGCGGAGTGAGCAGTGAGGTGCATCCTGTCAGATTGGTGGGGGGACGGAGTGGTTACTACATACATGGTCATATTGGTTTTATTATTGTTTTTTTTTACTTACTTTTATTTTCATTTTTTTGTACTAATATTAATAATAAATATTTGTATTTATTTCAAAATTATTCGAAAATGTATTGATTCATTTTGCATTCAATCAGCAAATGACATTCCGTTTCAACAACAGCATGACGTTGACTCATTCATATGAAAAATTTACATCATATTTTATGAGTACCTACGTAATATTTTCTATATTATCTTTATTACTTTAATATTATTACTGTATCGATTAATAATATCGTTTATTCCAATCATTCATATTCATATCTAGTTTTCAAGTGTTACTGGGTGAATGATGAAAATAAATGCAATGCGCCAATCGCCGATAGACAGACAGTAGGGTCGTCTAGGCTGATTCGCCTGGCACACACACACTGAAACACATCGAACAAACAATATCAAAATTATCAAAACTTGTATACGCTCTAGGAGAAATAAGACGAAGTACTAACCTGGAGGCAGCTCTATCAGCATATTACGCATATGCACATACCCAAATGAAGTACGGAATCATACTTTAGGGTAACAGTACAAACATTAAACAATTATTTATAAAACAGAAAAAATGTATCCGAATCTTAGCACAAATATACAATACAGATACTTGCAAACCTTCATCATCATCATCAGCCTGTATCTCTCCACTGCTGGATGTAGGCCTCCCCTAAGGCTCGCCACTTAACGCGATCTTTCGCTACCCTCATCCAACCCCCACCAGCGACCTTCTTTAGGTCATCTGTCCATCTGGCGGGGGGTCGTCCCACTCTGCGTCTTCCCGTACGTGGTCTCCACTCTAGAACCCGTTTGCCCCATCGATCGTCGGTTCTGCGGCAGATGTGTCCGACCCATTGCCACTTCAGCTTGCTAATTTTAAAAGCTATGTCAGTAACTTTCGTTCTCTGACACCAAGCATAGCTCTCTCCATGGCTCGCTGAGCGACCTTGAATTTATGGACCAGACCCACTGTTAGTGTCCACGTATCTGCTCCGTACGACATTACCGGGAGGACGCACTGGTTAAAGACCTTAGTCTTTAAACATTGTGGTATAGACGATGAGAGGATGTGCCGGAGTTTCCCGAATGCCGCCCAACCTAGCTGAATGCGTCTGTCGGCTTCTTTGCTGAAGTTGGCTGCTCCTAATTGGATACTCTGCCCGAGGTAAACGTAATTTTGCACAACTTCGAGAGTGTCGTTTCCTATGCAGATTGGCCTCGGCTTGACATGATCATTGAACATGACTTTCGTCTTGTCTAAGTTCATTCCGAGACCAACCCGCTGGGATGCTACGTTTAAGCCGTTCAGCATTCCGCTAAGATCCTTGAGTGAACTGGCCATAATGACTACGTCATCCGCAAATCGGAGGTGTGAGATGAATTCTCCATTGATGTTTATGCTTGCAAACCTTACTTTATAAAATACAACCTACTTACATTATCTGGAATATACATATACGACATGTGCATATTTGTATATAAAAATATAAATCTGTTCCCAAAGATACAAGACACACACCCTATAGATACCAGAAATAAAGATAAGTTAACCCTGCCACAGTCGAGAATAAAGATGCTAAACCAAAGCCCATATTACATGGCAATAAAAATATACAATAAACTTCCAAAATCCATAAAAAATAAACCCACCCAAAAACAATATCTGGTGCAAAGCTGCTTCTACTCCGTAGAGGAGTATCTGTGTGTATAAACACTTATATTGTAAAAAAAAAAAATATGTTACAATTTCTATCTTATTTAGTTTGTAAGATTTTTATTGTTTTAATTTCATTATTAATATAAGAACTAATTTTAGTAAATTGATCTCCTAGTAAGAAACATTATATGTAAAACACCTAGATTTTAAGAAACAATATTGTAATGCCCGAACTGGCTCGTGTGCTGAAAATGTTATACTTTTTTACCACATGAACAATAATTTTTTTATCTTTGTCTTTGGATTATTTCCGGCAGAATCTTAGAGATCCTGCCCGTAATTTATTTTGCTGATTTTAGTGCTTAGGGGTAGTTTAAGGGGGCGTACCTTTCGCTCGCAAAAAGAATATTTTTAAAGATTATTCGAGTGTGTAGGCGCGGTGGTGGCTCGGTTGTAAGAACGCGTTCAATAAATCCTACAAAGGTCGATTCAAACCCACCTAGCATGTACCAATGAGAAATACACTTTTCTTACGTACATTTGTCATAGATTTACAACACCACCGTTCCCGTGCCTCGGAGAGCACGTTAAGCCGTCGGTCCTGATTTCACTAATACCAACTTGTGGAATCGTAAATAAATTGACATCATATCCTCGCCAAGCCGTCTGGCCAGCGTGGCGAGTGCAGGCCAAATTCTCCAGATATATATTCTGGAATAGGGGCTGTAATGATGAATTCGAGTCTGACGGTCAGTTGCAGAAACGCTAATCATCTTTTGACATGCTTAACGTATGCTTATGAGGCACATGACAAGTGACAAGCAAACTACCAATCACACATATGTTTAAACTTTACAAATGCGACTTGGTCTTAGCCAGAAGGTGGTGCCAGGCTGCATAAATGAGACGGAAACGGATCAACAACTTGTTGATGATCGTTGATGCAACAGACAGACAGTGAGTCGTACAAGCCCGGATGGCTAATGGGCGTGGCTTGGGGATGAGGATATTCCCCAGTTTTCCCCGGCAGGATCTCAGCGGGTAACCACGCGGAGGTAATTCATGCACTTTTGGTGCAGCGCGCCGTTCCTGATGTAACAGCGCCCGTGTGGCTCGCAAACTCAGGGGGCTAAATTCGACTGCTTCAGCTCTCCTCCAGGAGTACTTCCCAAAGAAGCGGTGTCCCCTTGGGGGGCCGTGCGCAAGACAGAGCGATATTCTAGAGATGCTTTAGTCTTAAATTATTGCGCGCCATCTCTGGTCTATTAGCAGAACTACGTAAATGATTTTTTTTTTTTTTAGAGAGCGCCACCTATTATTGAGTAGGGAAACTATTTAAAAAACGATTTCTAAATTTACATCTTTATCATCTGTCCAATAAACAAATACAATGAGTTGGTTATATTTCTTATCGCACGATGCACAGCGCACGTTTTTTCATGATTTTGGCCATTTGATATTATAGAGATATTTACCTAATAAAGATAATCCTGTTTTTAGGGTTCAATAGAATAATTAGGTACAAAAAATATTTCAACACACTTTATTATTACTCCAATTTTATATCTTTTAAGACATTAAAAAAAAAACTGGTGTATGCCCACTACATGCAAGAACGAGGTACCTACTTAGTTTTATCTGTTCCTATTTTTGTTTTAGATCTTTAGTTTTAATGAAGTAATATACAAACAGTATAAAATAATTACAATATAAATTAAAACTACTTAAAAGTAAAAATTAAAATAAATATAAACTAAACATAATAAAAAATAAACTATAAGTAAAAAATGTCCTCTAGAGACGACCCTTCAGTGATAGTCCCAAGAAGACTGGCAACATTTCCCCTCTGTATAGCTAAGCCCGTGCCTCGGAGAGCACGTTAAGCCGTCGGTCCCGGTTCCACTAATACCAACTTGCGGAATCGTTAATAAATTGTCATTATAAATTGACATCATATCCTCGCCAAGCCGTCTGGCCAGCGTGGCAAGTGTAGGCCAAATTCTCCAGATAAATGTTCTGGAAGGCCCATCTCCAGCAGTGGAGGTCTAGGACGCTTGTTCTAGGGGCTGTAATGATGATGATAATGATAGCTAAGCTAATACGTTGGCAGAAATACTTGCCAGCCTTCCTGTCTCCAGACTTCTCTGTTAGCCGTTTGGACAACTCCTTGGCCATGGCTGAGTGTCCCCATGGGCCCATCGTCTCGACCCCAAACGGCGCAAATTCGTAACCTGTACTGAGGTTGATTCACTGTGATTTATCATTAGTAAATATAAGAGTAGTATTGTGTATATATTATATTATATTGTTAATATTTAATTTATGTAGGTTATATGTATATATATATGTTATCTATATACTATGGTGAGTGCTCTGAAGAGCTGTATAACCTAATCCCTCCCTCTCCATTCCGCAACCGAACCACACGCACAGGTCAGAATATGCACCCACATACCGTAGTCACTATCCCTTCGCGTACCTATAAATTTGGTGACTCATACATCTGTCGCACAATAAAGATGTGGAATGCTCTTCCAGCCTCTGTGTTTCTACTTTCCTATAACCTGGAGTCCTTCAAGCGAAGTGTGAAAAGGCATCTAGTCAAGCCGGCATAGTGTTAGGGACTGATGTCGGACATAAGGGTCTGATTCCAGTTGCTAACATTCATGGACCCTGCGCGCCATTTACCATCAGGTGGGCGCAGGGTCACATGTCGTGCTAGTATATATAAAAAAAAAAAAAAAAAAAAACTGGATTTCAAAAATCTTCAAGTAATTTTTGTATTGCACCTATTTTTTTTATATTTATGGTACTTAAATAATAAAAATCAAATTAAATATGAACTAAAACTATAAACTATGAATACAAATAGAGACATTCCATCCGAGGTAGGCACAAGGAGACTGGCAACATTCCCTTTGTATAGCGAGGCTACATACATATACATTGGCAAAATTAATGCCTTACTGTCTCCAGACCCTTCCGTCAGCCGCTTTGACAACTCCTTCACCAGTTCCATCCAGATCCATACCCATGGGTCCACACCTCGACTCCAAACGTAGATATTTGCGAGATTGACGAGGTCATGGATGTGAGATGGAGCTAATGTGCCTATACACTTTGCACTAGAGACCTGCAAAGTTTACTTACTGTTCACGTTGTCCGGAAAGTTTGACCTTCATAGAATGTCTGGCGGCATTATGCCTGCCCTGTACTTTGTGCAAATAAGTTTAAACAAATAATTAAACATAAAGTAATAATAATGAAACATAAGTCATTTGGACTACGCTTCACAGGAGTGGAGTCCAAACTACAAGGTTCACATTAACCGCATCGAACAAATTCAGAAACGCTTTGTGGCCTATATCAATTTCCGTATTAAATCATAGACTCGTGACTACATTCATTCGTGTCAACGTTTACATCTGTTACCATTATATAAGCGTCGTGAGGTTGCTGACTTGGTATTCCTGGTCAGACTGATCGGGGGAGCAGTAGACTGCCCTTCGTTGCTGTCTCGGCTGGACATAAATACACCGGTGCGGACCAATCGGTACAAGCCCACTTTTCGCATACCAATGGCGAGCACTAACTATAGACAAAATACATTTTTAATTAGAGCTTGTAATACTCTTAATGCATTCATTGATGAAACTGATGTTGATATCTTTCATGACAAGGTGATGGCAGTGAGAAATGCGTTTAACTTAATGTTTTTTAAACGATAATAGTTTTAGTTATTGTACAGTTATTAGTTTATTGCATGAAGTGATAGTTTGTAGATGATTTCATCGTTCATAATATGTATTATTCTAACACTACTAGTGAGGACTTGTAAATGACTTTCTGTTTCTATTTTTGTATCTATACTTGTGAATTAAATGTCAATAGTTTTCCTTAATAAATAAATAAATAAAACCAGTGCGGTAATGTGACATTGTTACGCGCGTATGCATGGATTATAATCGCATCTCGAGAGTAATGATAAACTTAGCACACTCGTATCATAATGTACTAAGGAAAAAAACAGAACCCATTTAAAAAAATTGGAACACATTTGTATATCGTTGGGGTTTTACCAAATCTTGTTCCACCACGGCCAATTTGATTTACGCCATCGATAAATATAATACTTACAACTTAGGCGTGTGATAATCATCTGAACATATCAGCAGCGTGATCGCTTGCTTTGCCTGCTGATACAATTTTTTACAAGCTGCCCTATTCTGTTTTTTTTGCCGCAACAAAATAATGGATGCCTTTCATCACAAACAGCTTATATTAGACAGAGTCCAGCCCAGTCCAGTCTGTTACTTAAGCGCAAATGTTATATAAAGGATTCCATTAAATATATATCTATCTTTACTACTATATTATTTCCATTTTTACACTCTGCACCCATAGTATTAATCTCTCACTCTCTGTAGCTGGTATTGCTCGCTGTACAACACTTTATATTGTACGAGTATATTTTGTGTACAATAAAGAATTTTATTATTATTATTAATTTCCACAATTAGTGATTTAGCTTAACGTGCTCTCTGGGCAAGGGAACGGTGTGTTGTGGTCTCGGCGGATTGGAAAGCGTTCATAATACAACCGAGCGACCACCGTTCTATGGTATGACTAAAATGAACTTGTAACGGGCAAATAGTACAATGTCATAAATTATAATTAATAAGTACCTACTTAGTGTTGTAGTGTTTTTAACAATACAATCAATGCACTCACAGCAGTCATGATCAATAATAAATACAGGAAATGAATTTATATCACGGGCAAGTAATCTATCTAAGTTCTGACTGTCCCGCACCGTCCACCCACAAAAGTGTCGTTGTGGGGAACCAGTGCAACATCTCGGACAACACGGGTTTTCTTGTGCTAAAAGTGCGTTGCTCACGGCTCTCAACAACATCATCCGAAGAAATCTCAACATCATCTTGTCACTGAAAGAGTATCCGCGATCCAAAAACCCTCTGGGATTGCATGGAGCGATGGCAAGAGACCCGACGGCAAGACCGTTGGGCCGTGGAAACTTGGAAGGTCTCTAGTGTGCGAATCGATATGTGAGACACAATCATCTTACGTCCAGGCTACCTTCCAGCGCCGGAAGTGCGGCAGTTTCTGCTGAGAACCTCAAGCTGCGCAAATACAACAACCTCTGTACAAGTTACGAGTTTGCGCCGTTTTGGCAACAAGGAGTTGAATCTGGGGACAGAAAGATTGGCAATTATTTCTGCAAACGTATTAGCCTCGCTATGCTGAGAGAAAATGTTGCCAGTCTTCTTGGGACTATCTCTGATGGGACATTTCTAGTGGACATGTTTTATTTATAGATAGATAATTATTTTTAACTAAGTAATATTTTATTTTTTTCAAATATAATAAAATAAATATTAATACTACGGATAGGGATATAACTCCCGTCCGCGTGGAATGGTGGCAAGAACGCTGACTGCATTTCCCCGCTGAATTGCGCTAAAACTAAGAAGATCCGATTGGTCCGAAAGAAGAAAGAGCCAGCCCTCTTGTCACTGGAGGGTCACAAGACGCGGTGTTGTCTTTTAAAAACTTTTTTGCGTTTGGACTCCATGGGCCCAGAGTTGTATATTATACTGTATTTTTTTCTATATTTTTACCATTTTTTTAAATTTATTATTAAATATATTATTATATCTATATGAGTATGTATCTTCAATATCTTGATAATAAAATCTTAACATAATCATTAGTATGCTATTATATTTTTGCAGTATTCAAGGCATCGCGCGCGTGTTTATTTATTATTATTTTTGTTTTATTTATTTATATTTAAAATGGATAGCAAAACAGTGTCTGAACTTATTACTTTGACTGCTTTGTTCATATGTTTTATGATGATATCATATTTATGTCGAAAATATCACAAATATAGTAAGTACCAACATATGTATATATTCATTAGCTATTTATAAAAAAACTCCTTTTTTATTATCCCGACCGTTTCCCTTCCGGGGTGGTCAGAAACCACGCTTATAAAAAAGTGGATTCACATTTAGCCAACTTTACTATAGGCCAAATATGACAAGTGGCAAGCTCGTCGATGTCTCCAGCGTACCAAACTCGGGGAATATCACAAATAAATAAATTTATCACATTTTTTTTTTACTTTTATAGTAGTTTTTACTACTTACTGCCTCCGTGGTCTACCGGCCAAGTCCAAAACTCGAGGTACCGGAATCGATTCCTGGTCGGGACACAATAATAATTATTAATTTAGTTATATTAATGACCTTGCCAAGACAATGCCAAGGAGTTGTCTAAGCGTCTTACGAAAAGGTCCGGTGACAGGAGCTGCAGCCCTAACCTTTTACTTAAGCGCAAACGTTATATAATGTAATCCGTTAACTATATATATTCCTTAGCAGGTTTCAGATCGAAACTCAAAAGGCATGTGACAGGAGCTGCAGCTCTAACCTTTTACTTAAGCGCAAACGTTATATAATGTAATCCGTTAACTATATATATTCCTTAGCAGGTTTCAGATCGGCACTCAAAAGACATATGCTAATATTACAAAAGACTTCACAGCAGCTTACCTAATCTTATTCTATTTATTAATTAATGTACAATTGTTTTTTTTTTCTTGACTATGACTTATATTATTTATCATAATATTATTTATTTATTCTATTCTCATTTGTTAAACATATATGTAAACTGTACATTTAGTGCTGCTTCCGATTTAGTAAATGTTACTGTACATCTCTGCGACCCTTGACTCACCCAACATAAGGCATCAGCTGAAAATCAGCACTGCAGCCTCGGCTGTAGCATATGCTGAGCTGACCACCTATTTATCGCCACATCTGTTTGTATGTTTCGGTATATAGAATAGGCTTACATTTTAAATTATTCCTTGCATATTTTTATTTTTTTGTAACCATACAAGTTGCGATAAATAAAATATTTTCTTTCTTCTTCCTTTCTTTATCACCACCATATCACGCTATTAAAGTTGAAATTTGTGTTATGTCTTTTAAATACTTTTTGCGCCTGGAGTCGAGAAACGGCACAATTATGTTTAGCATAGGTGAGACAGGAACGGATGAACAATTTGTTCTGTAAAAACGTATAGCGCCATCTGTTATCGAGTAGTAGATATAGAAGTTCAATATAATCCCGCTAGCCGTCGTTTCATTTATCGTCTAGCTGTCTGTAGTTAAACTCTGTTATGTATGTCATTTTAGAGAATTACAAATTTGAAGCTGGAATATACAAAAAAATATCGGTTTGTCAGTTTGGAACTAAAACTTTGTATAAAAGAAAGCATAGGGACAAAAATAAGGAAAGGCATGCTACGATGGTTCGGGCATGTTGAAAGAATGAGCAAAGAAAGATTGACGAACCAGATATATAATGCGAAAGTTGTGGGTGAAAGAGGCCCTGGCAGACCAATACTTACATATCACGATCAAATAAATAAAACACTGACTGAGGTGCATTAAAAAGCCTTCGTAACAAAAGGGCATGTATGAAAAGGTTATTGAACGTCGACGAAAGGAAAGAGGTATGTCGTGATCGTGTATAGTGGCGCTCAATTGTCTCTGCCTACCCCGCATGGGATCTGGCGTGAAGATGTAGATGTATGTATGTTTCTGTAAGTTAAGACACGACTGTAGTCGTGATGATACTTTACTTTTGGACACGACGTGTGACGTCGCGCTTACCTACACACTAACGACCGACATCAGTCTCTACCACTAAACCCAAATGAGATGCTTTTTCCCACTTCGCTTGAAGGACTCCGAGTTAGTTAGGAGGACTGACTAGGAGAGCATGGCACATCATCAGCGTGCCGTGCCCAATTCAGAGTTATTGCACCGCAGAATTTCCGGTCGTATATATTTTACGGTCGTGTTAATACTTTTCCCAAATGTCCTCGAAACCCTATCGCTATCGTCACCCATTTTATCTAAAAACCTTTCATAATAATTATTTATATCTTCCTACTTTTATACGCCCACCGGATTTAAGTTATGCTTTGGTTTTTGCGACCAATGCCGTTGTAAGGATAAAATCGATTGGTAGGCAATATTAAGCCTTTATCATCGGCTAAACTACTTATAAAAATGGACTATTTATTTTATACCAATGTTTGTTATTATTATTGTTTTTTTTATTTGTATTCATAGTTTTATTTATTTATTTAATTAGGATCACCAACAGAGTACACATTGAATCCAATTCTATCAATAGAAGCAAACAGTAACAAAAACATTAGTGAATGGTACCCCAGTAACAGGTGACCACAACATGTCAAACTACATTCAATTATGATACATTATATGTTTAAGAAATTTAAATAATAATAGTAACAATATTTAAAAATTAAAAATAATAAGAACTATATATAATAATAATATATAATAATATTTCCAGACGGGTCACACAGCGCCATCTAATTTCCGTGGTAAGCTAGTAGGCTTGTGTTACGGAAACTAGATGGTTGATAAACTACATATTATACTTTTTTTTTGTAAATATATACATATTATACATATAAACTATGACTAAAAGTAATACTTACAGTTACTATATTATTAGTTAAACTAAAAACTTACATTTTAAAATATAAATCACTATTAATGAAAATAAACCTGCTTAATAAATAAAAATACAACTAAAATAAAGAAAACACAAAATAAAAATTATTATAAATAAAAACTTTGCTCCAAACCGCTGCCAATGGGCAAAGTGCCAAGGATACTGGCAGCATTGCCACGTTGAATGGCAATGCTGATCCTTTGGCCTAAATATTGCCCAGCCTTTTGTCTCCCGAGGTGTTGACGAGCTGTTTTGACAACGCCTTGAAAATATTGTATTAATTTATTGTTATTGTTTTGTTTTTTTAAAATTAATAATGAAGATATTTATTTGGAGGAAGTAAGGTACAATGATTTAAATATATATATATATTTATTAATATAATTAACTAATAAC
This sequence comes from Tinea semifulvella, assembly GCA_910589645.1. NCBI lineage: Eukaryota > Metazoa > Arthropoda > Insecta > Lepidoptera > Tineidae > Tinea > Tinea semifulvella. Next base: position 9,993,496 of record OU342604.1, read on the forward strand.
TAAACTTACTTGCCAACGTATAAGCCTCGCTATACAGAGGGAAAATGTTGCCAGTCTCCTTGGGACTATCTCGGATGGGACGTCTCTAGAGGACATTTTTTATTTATAGTTTAGTTTATTTTTAATTTTATTATTTAGGTAGCTTTTAATTTATGTTTAATGTATATTAATTTACTTCGTATAAACCAATATGTACCTATATATTTTTTTCTTATATTTACATAAATGGTAATTTATTTTTTTTGTACGGAGGGACTGATATTTCTCTGGCATCAACTTTCATATAAAGCAGGGTCATTACAAATACTACATCTATTACAAATGTACGTAAGAAAAGCGTATTTCTGATTGGTTACTAAATTCGACCTGCGACCCGAATCACCACCGCTTTACATGAAAAAATGTCGCGTTTTTCAATAATCAATTTATTCCAATAATCAGCTTTATTCGGTAGATTTTTGTGGTCGAAAAATGGACAGTTGAAATAGGATTGTGCGAGCATAAGTGAATAAAATAGATATTTTTTTAGGTAATAAATAATAATGTTTAAATAATTGTATTTTAAATAAAACTAAATAATAAAATGAAAGTAATTGTTATGTAAAATGGATTCGATATTGTTAATAATATTATTTTTGTTTTTGTGTGTTTTGTTTATTATTTTGGGAACTTATGTTTGCTGCGGTAAGTTTATCAATAATATTAAGTTTTATTCGACGTAAATTAATATACATTAACTATAAATTAAAAGCTACCTAAATAATAATATTAAAAATAAACTAAACTATGAACAAAAAATGTCGCTTTGACAACTCCTAGGCCAGGCGCCTTGCAAGGCACCGGTACCAAGGTTGGCGTATTTGCGCAGTTTATTAAATATATATATATACCTATGTGGACTTAGACTCGGAGGTACCGGGTTCGATTCCTGGTCGGGACACAAAAATATTTATTAATGTAAATAAAAATACATTTAATTAATATTTAATTTATTTGTGTTTTTTTTTTGAGTTTGGTACGCTGGAGACATCGACGAGCTTGCCACTTGTGATTGGCCTATAGTAAAGTTGGCTTAATGTGAATCCGCTTATTTATAACCGTGGTTCCTGACCACCCCGAAAGGGAAACGGTCGTGATGATACTTTAGAAAAAAATTAAGAACCATTTAAAACCTAGACAGTTTGAACCTTCCCAACAATTGGTCCCCACTGTTAAAGTTGCTATGTAATAACAATATTTAATTAATTATTACTTTTTGGCGACGGAACCCTTGGGCTTGTTTTTTCTTTACACTCGTAGTATTTAGTATATTGTTGTCATTGATATATAATATGATAATATATATAATATGTAGTGTACGTAATAATATGTATGGGTATATGTATTTATAGTAGATACATGTGTATTAGTGTATAATAAAATAGTTAGACCGTAGAATTTAATACAATTTTGCACCTACCTTTCAATATAATGCTAGGATAGAATGTCTAGCGGCATTATAAGCCTTTGTCTTTGTGCAATAAAGATTTAAATAAATAAATTAATAAATATTCATTTATTTCTTTTCAGTTTTTAATACAGGATCATTTTACGCAGTCATGTTTTTTTATAAAAATAATAAATTAAATGTATTTATTTACATTTATAAATATTTTTGTGTCCCGACCAGGAATCGAACACGGTACCTCCGAGTCTAAATCCACGGACTTAACCGCTAGACCACGGAGGCCGTTATTTTATATATCAGTATATATATATTATATATACCGATTTTTTAAATTTTAAATATAGCATACGACTTCTGTATTGTTGTTAGAATTGCGGCCTTTAAGTCCCACTCACACAGTCAGCTGCCATGATGACATTATCCAATTGCCATTTGACCCTATTAAGGTTTTTATTTATCACTTCCTTTAGCTCGTTCCAAAAATTTTATATATTTATCTTCGGTTAAGAGAGAGAAGAAGAGCAGTGGTGGCATGGTTGTAAGAACGTTAACCTTAACATCCTATAAAGGTCATTATAAACCCCGACATGTGCCAATGAGAAATACACTTTTCTTACGTACATTTGTCATACATTTGCAACACCACCGTTCCCGTGCTTAGGAGAACACGTTAACCCGTCGCGTTGGTCCCGATTTCACTAATACCAACTTGTGGAATCGTTAATAAATTGTCATTAAACATTGACATGTTCTTGTGCCATAACGATTTCATTTTTATTTCATAGTGTTTGTTGTGATATTCAGATTCCTTCACTGTGTCTGCATCCCGCCAGTGGAACAAACTACCACTGGCCATTAGACGGGCACCATCTGTCAATGTTATTAAACAATTGGTCACTAACTTGTTTCTTGATAAGCAGGAGCACACTGCATCTAGTACACATTAAATATTTGGCACGCAATATGTTTGTGTATGTCTATTTGTATATGTGTATATATATGTTCATAATACTTGCATGTAGTTTATGTAATTGCTTGGTATGTAGTGTATTTATAAATTAGACTAATATTATTAGATTGTTGCACCCTGCCCATAATCTCTCACCATCCCAAAGGTTAGTTGTCAGAGAATGCCTAACAGGCATTAAACTCGCCTATGTACCAAATTTTAAGATTTGGTGCAATAAAGAATTAAAAAAATATATATAAATAGGTGGTAGGCGTACTGGTAGTGGTAATTTCCCCAGTCTGCCGGGGCGGGGAAGTATCCACCGTTCGTGCCGAAAAACCCAGTAAATTGTATTCATCAGGCTCGAATTGCTGTCACGCCCAGTCAAGCCGGCATAGTGTTAGGGATTGATGTTAGTCATGAGTGCCTGATTTCAGTTGCTAACATTCATGGACCTCGCGCGCCATTTACCATCAGGTGGACGCAAGGTCATATGTCATGAAAATATAAAAAAATAAAAATAAAGTGACTAGCTTCCCTTCCCGCTTACCATCAGGTCGACGCGAGGGCATATGTATACAATTATAATAATACCAGTATATAATCTTTAATTAATAATGACGCATAATCTTTATGATAAGAGATAATACAATAATGTAATCAGTCAAATTCGACTTATATCTATGCAGTATCAGACTTGCACGCGGCAGTAAATTCATAACCTCTTTTATTACGTCTAATCGACGGACTTGTAAAGACGCATACACACTCAGGAAGTTTGTTACAGTAACGCGTAGTTTTTGTCTTTATACGAAGCACAAAAATCACCTCACACCGCTTATATAGAACAATAGATAATAAATAAATTCTTTATTGCACAGAAAATAAAGATTAATAATTAAATACTTGTTCTGGCATTAACCTCTTTAAATTTCTCGTGTAACAAAGCCAATTGTCGTTATCATCATTACAGACCCTATAACACAGTCTTGGATCGTCATTGCTTCGGTCTAATACTGTAAAGTGGTTACAATCAATTTTTTATATACTGTGAAATTAATTTAACTTTTGGATGATTTTTATTATATATTATAATTTTTACCTATAAAATTTCGCTCAAAATTATATTATTATTAGATTTGTTTACACTTTTTGTGTTACTGTATATTTTTTTTGTTACTGTATTTTGTTTACATAGAATAAATTATTATTATTATTGCTGAAGATTGATGTTCTAAAATTGAAATGAATTGTTTGGAGAATTTAGTTTTCTTTTACAATTAATTTCAAATCGTGTATTTTGCAAGTTGGCATAGGACTAAAAGAGATGTATTATGCACACATATTTTTTTTTACAATATTGATATAATACAATATTTTATAGTACATATTGGTGTACCTAGAGCAGTACCGCAGTACAGTGATAACCATAAATTTGGGAAGAGAAACAATGAAATAACAAAAATATTACAAAAATCAAAATAACGCTTGAATCATGACAAGTAGCAAGCTCGTCGATGTCTCTAGCGTACCAAACTCGAGAAATATCACAAATAAATTAAATAATTTATTGTGTCCCGACCAGGAATCGAACTCGGTACCTCCGAGTCTAATGTTTAACTAATCCACATATTTAACCGGTAGATTACGGAGGCAATAAAAAAAAATACATAAAAAAACAGCACAAAGAAATATAGCTGCTGTAAATAAGCATTGTCACCAAGCTGGCCATACGGGTTGGTGAGGGTTTTATATGTTTTTTTATTGGTTAATCATTCTACAAGTTGGTATTACTATCACGACTATTTCATTGTATCAAGGTACTCGTGTTTGAAAGAAGAAGGATGACAACCGTGACGATAAAGATTGATGATGAAACTCTAGAACAAGTAAATGAAATTATATATCTGGGCAGTGTTTTCACTGCGGATGGGAAGTACGATAGGGACGTTGAAAGAAGAGTGAACGCGGGAAATAGTGTTAACGGTGCCCTGGGGTCACTGATCGGCAGTCGAAATGTCAGTGACAAAGCTCGGCTCGCCATACACAATGCCATGTTGATACCAACACTGATGTATGGAAGCGAGACGTGGATACGTCAGAATACGCATGAGAGTAGGGTTAATGCAGTAGAAATGCGGTCGTTGCGGCGGACTTTGGCGGACCGCATACGTAACGTCGAAATACGGAAAAGGGTTGGTATGAAGGAAAGCATAGGGACAAAAATAAGGAAAGGCATGCTACGATGGTTCGGGCATGTTGAAAGGATGAGCGATGAAAGATTGACGAACCAGATATATAATGCGAAAGTTGTAGGTAAAAGAGGCCCTGGCAGACTGAGACTCACATATCACGATCAAATAAATAAAACACTGACTGAAGGTGCATTAAAAAGTCTTCGTAACCAAAGGGCATGTATGAAGAGGTTAATGAATGTCGACGAAGCGAAAGAAGTATGTCGTGATCGTGTCAAATGGCGCTCAATTGTCTCTGCCTACCCCGCAAGGGATCTGGCGTGAAGATATGTATGTATGTATATTATAGATTTTCTATATCCTAAATTTGTGGTGGAATAAAGTGTAATTGCTGACGAACTTTATTATATTTAGGAAGATTGAAATGAATTGTTTTTAAAGATAACGACAAATGTGCATTACATTTGGTACCATAACGTTTTTTTAGTGTGTTCTAACCTTTACTTATCCACTTGAATAGAGCTAAGCAGTTGAACGGAAGCATTTGTGAACAATGTATTGTGTCTTGTTTACCTTCTTATTTTGTCAAAACTGTACATTAAATTAATTTAAATTCGCAATGATGGAGGAAATTTTAATGATGGGTGGCATCACCCTAATGGTGATTTGCTTATTGTACTGGTGGTGTTGTTTTAGCAAATGTCTAAAATTAAGTAAGTTTTATTTTTATTAAAACTGTAAATATTATTCAACATCTCAGCCTTTAGCAGAACATATTTCTGGAGAAATAGACCTACACTCGTCTTGCTGTCCAGATGGGTTGACGAGTTTATAGATATATATTTTCACAGTTACATTTTTAATTTTTAATACTCTTTACGGACCTACTTATTCGATTATTAACAGTGAGCCTAATTCTAGCGCTTTCGACTTTCGTATCGGTTCCATATGTTCGAGTGAAAAATGACAGATATCCATATAAAGCTATTAGTATAATTCGAACAAATCGAGTTTATAATTACTAAATACTTAAGCTTTAAGTTTAAGTATTTAGTTATTTTATAATTTTTATTAGTATTATAAAAAAAAAATCTACAATACGAATATTACAAAAAAAAATATTCTAAATGAGTAGGTGCCTAACTTAAATAATAATAATTAAGCTTATTATAAACTACTTAATATACTAAAAATACAATTAAATAACTAAAACCAAAAACTAAATAAAAAAATATAAGAGATGTGCTCCAAATCACTACCAATAGGCAAAGTGCCAAGGATACTGGCAGCATTGCCAAGTTAAATGGCAATTATTAGCTTTTATGTCATATCAATAAGGTTTACTATTTTAATATCGATTTTAGGTTTTGAATAACATGCAAATATATTATTTTAATATATTTTTTTAATGAAATTACTTGCAACTAACACAAAGCAGTCTATAGATAGGCCTAGATAAAAGCTGATTGTAATTATGTTCAAGATTAACCTTTAGTCGTGTAAAGACCTTACAACGAACAGTTTTTATGTGTACTCACTATTGATATAATTTGTATTTAGGCTTTATAAATTTTATATAAAAATGTCTGCAACATTTTTTCGTATTTTCTTGTTAGTGTTAATAATTATTACAATGTCATGGATGCTGTATGGAATAATTAATGCATATTGCCGTAAGTGTTTCTTCATAATCCATTAAATTATTTACTATTTGAATAGCTTGCCTATAATATTGATTAGATTTCGAAGTATTTTGTATAATATCCCAAGCGTTAACAATGTCAACGTTCACGTGTTATCATTACGTTGTGTTTAACAACAAAAAAAATTATATTATGGCACTCCAGAATACTCAACCACACTCAAAAGGTTAGCTGTTAAAAAAGCTAAAATTATTTGTGCAGTAAGGTAAGT